>CM020005.1:11753279-17716231 GCA_009771035.1 Lupinus albus
AACTCCTAACATCTCCTAAACTCCCCTAAACTACTAAACTAAAACTCCCATAAACACGACTCCTAAACCTCTCCTAAAGTCCTAAACCACTAAACTCACTAAACTCCTAAAACTCTCGTAAACTCCTAAACTCTCCTAAAGCGCCTAACTCCTAAAGTCTAAACACTAAACTCCTAAACTCCTAAACTCTCCTAAACTCCTAAAACACTCCTAAACTCCAAAAATCCAAAAAACTCCTGCTAAACTCCCTAGACTCCGTCCTAACTCCTAAACCTTCAGCTAAAGCTCCTAAACTCTCCTAAACAACTCCTAAACGCGCCTAAACTCCTAAACTCCTAACTCTCCTAAACCTCCTAAAAACTCTCCTAAACTCCTAAACTTCCTAAACTCTCCAAAACTCTCCTAAACTCCGAAATCAAAAACAAACTAACCTAAACTCGCCTAAACCTCCTAAACTCTTATACTCTCCTAAACTCCTAAACTCTTATACTCTCCTAAACTCCTAAACTCTCCTAAACTCTTAAACTCTCCTAAACTCCTAAACTCTCTCCTATACTCCAAAACTCCAAAACTCCTAAACTCTCCAAAACTCCTAAACTCCTAAACTCCTACACTCTCCTAAACTCCTAAATTACTAAACTATCCTAAACTCCTAAACTCCTAAACTCCTAAACTCCTAAACTCCTAAACTCCTAAACTCCTAACATCTCCTAAACTCCCCTAAACTACTAAACTCGCATAAACTCCTAAACTCTCCTAAAGTCCTAAACCACTAAACTCACCTAAACTCCTAAACTCTCGTAAACTCCTAAAATCTCCTAAACTCCTAAACTCTCTCAAACTCCTAAACTCCCCTGGACTCCTAAACTCTTAACCTCCCCTAAACTCCTAAACTCTCATAAACTCTTAAACTTTCCAAATCTCCTAAATTACTAAACTCTCCTAAACTCCTAAACTCCTAACATCTCCTAAACTCCCCTAAACTCCTAAACTCCCCTAAACTACTAAACTCTCCTAAACTCCTAAACTCTACTAAACTCCTAAACTCTCCTAAACTCCTAAACTCCTAAACACCTAAACTCCTAAACACCTAAACTCCTAAACTCTCCTAAACTCCTAAACTCTCCTAAACTCCTAAACTCTCCTAAGCTCCAAAACTCCTGAACTCTGCCAAACTCCTAAACTCCTAAACTCTCCTAAACTCCTAAACTCTCCAAAACTCTGATAAACTCCTAAACTCCTAGACTTTCCTAAACTCCTAGACTCGCCTACACTCCTAAACTCCAAAACTGGCCTAAACTCCCCTAAACCCCTAAACTCCACCAAGCTCCTAAACTCCCCTAAACTACTAAACTCTCCTAAACTCTGCTAAACTCCTAAACTCTCCTAAGCTCCAAAACTCCTGAACTCTGCCAAACTCCTAAACTCCTAAACTCTCCTAAACTCCTAAACTCTCCAAAACTCTGATAAACTCCTAAACTCCTAGACTTTCCTAAACTCCTAGACTCGCCTACACTCCTAAACTCCAAAACCGGCCTAAACTCCCCTAAACCCCTAAACTCCACCAAGCTCCTAAACTCCCCTAAACTACTAAACTCTCCTAAACTCCTAAACTCCAAAACTCTCCTAAACTCCAAAACTCTCCTAAACTCTCCTAAACTCCTAAACTCCTAAACTCCTAAACTCCTAAATTCTCCTAAACTCCTAAATTCTCCTAAACTCCTAAATTCTCCTAAACTACTAAACTCCTAAACTCTCCTAAACTCTCCTAAACTCCTAAACTCTCCAAAACTCCTAAACTCTCCTAAACTACTAAACACTCCAAAACTCCTAAAGACTCCTAAACTCCTAAACTCTCCTAAACTCTCCCAAACTCCTAAACTCTCATAAACTCTCTTCAAATCCTAAACTCTCCTAAACTCTCTTAAACTGCTAAACTCTCCTAAACTCCCAAAAACACCTAAACTCCTAAACTCTTCTAAACTCCTAAACACTCCTAAACTCCTTAACTCTCCTAAACTCTCCTAAACTCCCAAACTCCTAAACTCTCCTAAACTCCTAAACACCTAAACTCCTAAACTCCTAACTCTCCTAAACTCCTAAACTCTGCTAAACTCCTAAACTCCTAAACTCTCCTAAGCTCCAAAACTCCTGAACTCTGCCAAACTCCTAAACTCCTAAACTCTCCTAAACTCCTAAACTCTCCAAAACTCTGATAAACTCCTAAACTCCTAGACTCTCCTAAACTCCTAAACTCGCCTAAACTCCTAAACTCCTAAACTGGCCTAAACTCGCCTAAACTCCTAAACTCCACCAAGCTCCTAAACTCTCCAAAACTACTAAACTCTCCTAAACTCCTAAACTCCTAAACTCCAAAACTCTCCTAAACTCCAAAACTCTCCTAAACTCTCCTAAACTCCTAAACTCCTAAACTCCTAAATTCTCCTAAACTCCTAAATTCTCCTAAACTACTAAACTCCTAAACTCTCCAAAACTCTCCTAAACTCCTAAACTCCTAAACTCTCCTAAACTCCTAAACTCTCCTAAACTCCTAAACACTCCAAAACTCCAAAACACTCCTAAACTCCTAAACTCTCCTAAACTCTCATAAACTCTCTTAAAATCCTAAACTCTCCTAAACTCCTAAACTCTCTTAAAACCGCTAAACTCTCCTAAACTCCCCGAAACTCCTAAACTCCCCTAAACAACTAAACTCTCCTAAACTCCTAAACTCTTAAACTCTCCTAAACATCTAAACTCTTAAACTCTCCTAAACTCCTAAACTCTCCTAAACTCCTAAACACTCTTAAACTCCTAAACTCTCCTAAATTCCTAATCTCTCCTAAACTCCTAAACTCTCCTAAACTCTCCTAAACTCCTAAACTCCTAAACTCTCCTAAACTCCTAAACTCTCCTAAACTCCTAAACTCCTAAACTCCAAAATAACTAAACTCCTAAACTCCTAAACTCTTATACTCTCCTAAACACCTAAACTCTCCTAAACTCTTAAACTCTCCTAAACTCCTAAACTCCTAAACACTCTTAAACTGCTAAACTCTTTTAAACTCCCCAAAACTCCTAAACTCCCCTAAACTACTAAACTCTCCTAAACTCCTAAACTCTTAAACTCTCCTAAACATCTAAACTCCTAAACTCTCCTAAACTCCTAAACTCTCCTAAACTCCAAAACACTCCTAAACTCCTAAACTCCTAAACTCTCCAAAACACTCCAAAGCTCCTAATCTCCTAAACTCCTAAACTCCAAAACAAAAAAACTCCTAAACTCCTTAACTCTTATACTCTCCTAAACACCTAAACTCTCCTAAACTCTTAAACTCTCCTAAACTCTCCTAAACTCCTATACACTCCTAAACTCCAAAAATCCAAAACTCTCCTAAACTCCTAGACTCTCCTAAACTCCAAAACTCAGCTAAACTCCTAAACTCTCCTAAACTTCTAAACTCCTAAACTCCTAAACTCCTAAACTCCTAACATCTCCTAAACTCCCCTAAACTCCTAAACTCCCCAAAACTCCTAAACTCCTCTAAACTACTAAACTCTCATAAACTCCTAAACTCTACTAAATTCCTAAACTCTCCTAAACTCCTAAGCTCTACTAAATTCCTAAACTCTCCTAAACTCCTAAACTCCTAAACTCCTAAACACTGAAACTCCTAAACTCCTAAACTCCTAAACTTTCCTAAACTCCTAAACTCCTAAACTCTCCTATGCTCCTAAACTCCTGAACTCTGCCAAACTCGTAAACTCCTAAACTCTCCTAAACTCCTAAACTCTCCAAAACTCTCATAAACTCCTAAACTCCTAAACTCCTAAACTCTCCCAAACTCCTAAGCTCGCCTAAACACCTAAACTCCTAAACTGGCCTAAACTCCCCTAAACTACTAAACTCTCCTAAACTCCTAAACTCCAAAACTCTCCTAAACTCCTAAACTCTCCTAAACTCTCCTAAACTCCTAAGCTCCTAAACTCCTAAACTCTCCTAAACTCTTAAACTCCTAAACTCTCCTAAACTCTCCTAAACTCCTAAACTCCTAAACTCGTAAACTCTCCTAAACTCCTAAACTCTCCTAAACTGCTAAACATTCCAAAACTCCAAAACTCTCCTAAACTCCTAAACTCCCCTAAATTCTCCTAAACTCTCCTAAACTCTCTTAAAATCCTAAACTCTCCTAAACTCCTAAACTCTCTTAAACTGCTAAAGTCTCCTAAACTTCCCTAAACTCCTAAACTCCCATAAACTACTAAACTCTCCTAAACTCCTAAACTCTCCTAAACTCCTAAACTCCTAAACTCTCCTAAACTCTTAAACACTCCTAAACTCCTAAACACTCCCAAACTCCTAAACTCTCCTAAACTCCTAAACTCTCATAAATTCTCCTAAACTCCTAAACTCTCGTAAACTCTCCTAAACTCTCCTAAACAACTAAACTCCTAAACTCCTAAACTCTTAAACTCTCCAAAACTATCCTAAACTCCTAAACTCCTATACTCTACTAAACTCCTAAACTCTCCTAAACTCTTAAACTCTCTTCAACTCTTAAACTCTCTTAAACTCCTAAACTCCAAAACTCTCTTAAACTCCTAATCTCCTAAACTCCTCAACTCCAAAACAACTAAACTCCTAAACTCCTAAACTCCTATACTCTCCTTAACTCCTAAACTCTCCTAAACTCCTAAACTCTCCAAAACTCATAAACTCCTAAACTCTCCTAAACTCCTAAACACTCATAAACTCTCCAAAACTCTCCTAAACTCCTAAACTCTCCTAAACTCCTAAACTCGCCTAAACTCCTAATCTCGCCTAAACTCCTAAACTCCGAAAATCGCCTAAACTCCTAAACTTCTAAACTCCCCTAAACTCATAAACTCCTAAACTCTCCTATTCTCCTAAACTATCCTCAACTCGCCTAAACTCCTAAACTCCCCTAAGCTCCTAAACTCCCCTAAACGCCTAGACTCCCCTAAACTACTAAACTCCCCAAAACTCATAAACTCTCCTAAAATCCTAATCTCTCCTAAACTCCTAAACTCTCCTAAACACCTAAACTCCTAAACTCTCCTAAATTCCTAAACTCCTAAACTCTCCTAAACTCCTAAACTTTCCTAAACTCCTAAACACACCTAAACTCTCCTAAACTCCTAAACTCTCCTAAACTCCTAAACTCTCGTAAACTCCTAAAATATCCTAAACTCCTTAACTCTCTTAAACTCCTAAACTCCCTAAACTCCTAAACTCCCCTAAACTCCTAAACTCTCACAAACTCTTAAACTTTCCTAATCTCTTAAATTACTAAACTCTCCTAAACTCCTAAACTCCTGAACTCCTATACTCCGAACATCTCCTAAACACCCATACACTCCTAAACTCCCCTAAATTCCTAAACTCCCCTAAACTACTAAACTCTCCTAAATGTTAGGTATCAGTGGTTAAAATACACCTAGAAGGGGGGTTGAATAGGTGTAGCGGTTAGAATGTCCGCTTTTCGAAAACAATACTTAACGCTGAAAAAAAACCTTGATTAATCGATTAACGAAACAGGGTAATCGATTAACACTTTCAACACAGTCCACTTAATCTATTAACAGACTGAAGTAATCGATTAACACACCACACTTAATCGATTAAACCGTGACAGTAAGCAGATGCAAGTACAGTTTCTTGCGCGACAGTTAATTGATAATGAAACGATTATACCAAGCTTACAGAATTTTATCAGAGTACAAGCAATACAGTACAGAAACAGATTATCAATTAAATCTACTAAACAAATTAATCGATCAAATGCAATAAAGAGAGAGGGATAGAAAAAGTCCTGCAACAAGAATTTTATCCTGGTTCGTTTGCTTGTCCACCGCAAACTACATCCAGGCCTCCCGGCTGATTTGGGAGATTTTTCTTCACTATAATTGAATGAATGTTAATTACATACACACTATCCAATTACAACAATTAGACACTTACAAGATAAAAAGAAACCTATTCTATGGTTTGACTCCCTTCCTACCGACAAAGAAAACCTTTCTTTCGGCGTAGCCCCAGCCAAGAACCTTGTTCTTTACTTATCCCTAAGTCTAACACTCAGTGAAGACACACTCAATCTCTTGGTGATATGACACCTTGAGATTCCCACAATTACAACACTTTTTCAAACAAAGCAATACAGAGTAAACTTAAGCTATAACAAGACTTATATCTAACAAGATAAGGCTTTACTCTAATCACCTAATACAAGCTCATGCAGTATGAAAAATGTATTAGTGAAAAACAGAATGCATAATATGTAAACATCTAATCAAGAATCATGTGAAAATGCAAGAACATGTGACAAGAAAAGATGAGAAATGTATCATGAAAAGCACTCAATCCTAAAGCATAGAATTCTCTCTTTTCTAAGCTCACAAATGCATTTACAACTAGATGCAACAATTAACACGAAAAAAATGCTCTAACTCTCTAAAAATTTAACATGCAACTGATGAGATCAATTCTGAAAATGCAGTTTATAAAGAATTGATTTTAATGCCCAGTTAATCGATTAACGACAGCTTTAATCGATTAAGCTTCACAAAAATGTTAGATTAATCGATTAACCTTTGTTGTAATCGATTACACTGTGCAAACAGTTAGATTAATCGATTAACCTATGTGGTAATCGATTAACAGCATTCTTTCATGTGTAAAAACTTCAAATATGTTATGCACTTAAACTCATACATGTTTAATACTTAGATTATGCCTAGAATGCACATGTACATGTATTTATATGATGCATGAACATATTATGAATGACATATCTCAAGATGAAAAAGATTTAAAAGATTTATGCAATTGAGATATGTATTAGGTGACTTAAGCCTTGGACTCAACCTAAACTAGTCTAGTCTAAGCAAGGTACCAATCGGAAGGCTTAAGCATGTTGATTTGTTGATGATCTTCAAGCTCTTATTAGCACAAGTTGTCCTCATCAAAACCAAGACATATAAGGAGAGCTTTCCAAAGTGTTCCTCTTGACATTGCACACTTTCAATCTCCCCCTTTTTGGTGATGACAAACTCCACATCAAATGTAACAGCTGTGATGAAAATAGCTTGAAGATTTTGTTGGCAAGGTTGATATGATGCGCAAATATCGGAAGCTGTTATTACGATCAACCTGCACAATCAGAAAACAACAAAACAACCTTTCTCCCCCTTTTGACATTATCAAAAAGATAACTCAGGTTAAAGAAGAGGCAGAGATATGAGTAATGCATAAAACACAGTTAATGAGTTAATTTTGGGATTTAACAATTAACCTGTTTTACGTTAAAGAGGATTAAACAAGTGCGCAAGTTTATACAACAGAAATAGCCAAACAAGTAAAGTGAACGGCATACGAGATTAACCATATCAAGGCAGAAAATCTCATACGATCAAGAACCATACACATAAACAGAGTAGGCTATTCGACATAATTATAAAAAGTAGCATAAAGAGTAACAATGTTTAGCAGCCATATAACCAGAAAACGTCAATTAAAAACATAAAAGAGGCACGCAACAGAGATACCATTATCCATAACGATATCTAAATCCAAAGAGTGCCAAAAAGGAGAAATAAACCTAAGGAAAGATATCCTAGGTCTAAAGTCTTCTAAACTAAGGTTGAGGTGGAGGATGAGGATCGTCAGTGTGATCAGCAGAAATGACAATGTTCTGATCTCCCCTGATAAGCACAGATAGCTTCTGAAATTCTGACCAAAACAAGGCATTCTGAGCTTCAGCGGTAGATTGAATCAGATTCCTCAACTCCGGAAATTGGTTGTTCGAATACGCAGTTTGTCGCTCCTCATACTGTTCCATACCAGCAAAGTATGAGTCTTTTAGTCCTTGGAAGTGAAGATCCATACGGTTGTTAAGCCGTTGCTCCATAGCTTCCAACTGATCGAAGCCAAAAGCAGAGTTCTGAGGTGCTGATCCAGAAGGCTCCCCCTGAGTTGTAGCATGCTGATTATCTGTGCCATCCTGATTATCATCATCAGATAAATCCAGACCAATAGTGGTGTAGTCCTCTTGGTATTGCCAAGTACTACCATACTTGTATATACCCATCTTATGTATGAGGCTTTCACCAACCAGATGATCCTTGTCAGTATATTCAACAATGATAGTATCGGAAACGTCAATGCGCAAATAGTCAACAATGCGTGAGATGAAGATACTGTAGGGAAGCAGCTTCGACTGAGATAAAGATACACTGTTCATAATTTTCAAGATCTCCTCAGGCCAATTAATCATCACATTATTCTTTACTGCATACATGAAACGTAAATCATTCACAGTAGGCTGTGCGTGATTTGTGTTCCTCTGTACTAAGATGTAAGCAATAATGTAGTGTAGCAGCCTGTTCTCAATAGATAGTGACCCAGCTTTGGTCAGTTGACCCTGAATGTATAAATAAGGGCCTCTTAGAAAAGACTTATAGACTTCAGTAGGATCAAAATTTTCCTTCACCCAGGAACAATCTCCTATACTATATCCAGAAGAAGATAAACCACCGACATTCATGAAAATTTCATCGTTGAGTTCAAACAAATTGCCAGAAATCATTGACCAATATTTTCCATCCTTATATCTAAAATCAGCATAGAATTCCCTAACAAGAGCAGGGTAGACTTGTCCCTTTAATTCCATGAACTGAATAGTTCCCTGAGCTTCCATATCATGCGGGAAGCTAAAGTTCTTTTCCGCTAACCAAGTTAAGTCAACATACCGTATATATGTAGGTTTCCGACCTTGAAATTTCGCCATACGGGTTTCTTGCAGGATGAGTGAATAGTAGGGGTCACCACGGTCCCGAGTGGAAGGCGAACCGACCTCTCGTCTTCGTACACGAGTGGCTGATGTTTTGACCCTTTTAGGACGACTTTGCTCCATAATGTGGCAGAAACCGAAATAGCAGTGAATGGTCAAATATGGGTGTAGGCAAACCTAACCTAGGTTATGTTTGGTGGAACCTTGGAGATGGGATATAATGAGGATGAAGAAGTATGATTCCTTGATGGTTTAAGAGGGTTAGGAATAGGTGTTTCTACTTTTGATGCACTTTGGATTAGTTGTGTTATAGATTTAGAAACTCAAAGCATAAAAGAGAAAGTGAGAAAGCCAGAAAAAGTGTGAAACCGAGCTATTGTTTGCCTTTATAAAACTGGTTTTAATCGATTAACGGGCAGGGTTAATCGATTAACCAGTGTAAAATTTCGAATTTTTTGAAAGAACTGATGCCCAGGTAATCGATTAAGTGAAGATGTAATCGATTACTCATAGTAAAATTTCGAATTTGCAAGCAACTGATGCCCAGGTAATCGATTAATTGAAGATGTAATCGATTACCCATAGTAAAAAAAAAATTTCAGGCCGTAAAATGGTTTCAACTTTTTAAGGCTTTTGTATGCAATGTGACAAATTTATTGAAACATTCAGAATCACAAAAAAATAATAATCAAGAGATATACTTTTGCATTATAACAAATATCGAAAAGCTAAAGATACAAACACATAGAGAAACTAGACGATGATGTAAACACCTAAACAATTTTAATCAAGATATTGTTCATCAAGAATTCCAAGTTCTCTCCTTAGAACAAAGAAAGTATCCCTGGGAAGGGGCTTGGTGAAAATATCGGCTAATTGTTTAGAAGTTTCAACAAATTCAAGAACGCAGTCACCTTTTTGTACATGATCACGCAGAAAATGATGTCTAATTTCTATATGCTTAGTTCTAGAATGCAAGACGGGATTCTTGGAAAGGTTTATGGCACTTGTGTTATCGCATTTAATAGGGATCTTTTCAATATTAAGACCATAGTCCTTGAGTTGCTGCTTCATCCAGAGGATTTGAGCGCAACACACACCAGCGGCAATGTATTCCGCTTCGGCGGTGGACAAAGCAACACAAGCTTGCTTTTTGCTGTGCCATGCTACTAATGAACTCCCCAACAAGTGACAAGTACCACTAGTGCTTTTCCGATCCAATTTACATCCGGCGAAATCGGAATCGGAATAACCTACCAAGGATAATGAGGCATCCCGAGGATACCATAATCCCATGTTAGTTGTTCCTTTTAAGTATCTCATGATTCTTTTAACGATTGTAAGATGTGATTCTTTAGGAGATGATTGAAATCTCGCACACATGCATACGCTAAACATGATATCAGGCCGACTTGCAGTTAAGTAAAGTAAAGACCCAATAATTCTTCGATACTTTGTTACCTCTATAGTTTTTCCTTTTTCGTCCTTATCTAGGTAGCAAGCAGATGCCATAGGAGTGGAAGCTTCCTTACAATTGTTCATCTCAAATTTCTTGAGCAGCTCTTTGCAATATTTTGTCTGATGGATGAAAATCCCACTTTCTAGTTGCTTTATCTAAAGTCCTAGAAAGAACGTAAGTTCTCCCATCATAGACATTTCGAACTCCCCCTGCATCATCTCAGAAAAATCTTTACACAAAATATCATTAGTAGATCCAAAAATTATGTCATCTACATAGATTTGCAGAAGTAATACAGAGTTTTCTGATTTACGAATAAAAAGCGTTGTGTCAACCAAGCCTCTTTCGAACCCTTTTTCTAAAAGAAAGGTACTAAGTCTATCATACCAAGCTCTAGGAGCTTGTTTGAGACCATAGAGTGCCTTTTTAAGTTTATAAACATGGTTCGGATATTTAAAATTTTCAAAACCAGGCGGTTGATTAACATAAACTTCTTCTTGAATATAGCCATTCAAGAAGGCGCTTTTTACGTCCATTTGAAATAATTTGAAGTTCATAATCGATGCAAAGGAAAGTAGCATCCTGATGGCCTCTAATCTGGCTACAGGGGCATAGGTTTCGTCATAATCGATACCTTCCTCCTGGTTGTAGCCTTTGGCCACCAAGCGTGCTTTATTTCGAATGATCAAGCCTGATTCATCAAGCTTGTTTATGAAGACCCATCGAGTACCAATCACAGGATGATCTTTAGGTTTAGGGACCAAGTCCCAAACATTATTACGTTCGAACTGGTTTAGCTCTTCTTGCAAAGCTATACCCCAGTGCACATCCTCAATGGCCTCATCAATGGTCTTAGGCTCAATTTGAGATACAAAAGCTACAAAGTTACAAAAGTTTCGTAAGGAACTACGGGTTACCACTCCCGTAGATATGTCACCTATTACTTTGTCGATCGGGTGAGCTTTCTTGGTTTTCCACACAACTGGCATATCTGAATGCTCCTGAGATTTGTTTTGACATTCTTCATTGGTTGCTTCTACATTATCCATGTTCTTTGAGTATGCTTCTTCCAAAGCACCTGCAACATCATCAGATACAACCTTTCTCTTCTCTTTTGGAGAAGATTCATCAAACTGTACATGGATAGACTCTTCAACTTGCATAGAATACTTATTAAAAATTCTGAACGCTTTGCTATGAATCGAGTATCCCAAAAATATTCCCTCATCGGCTTTTGAATCAAATTTTCCTAAAGCCCGCTTTCCATTATTTAATATAAAACATTTGCAACCGAAAGCGTGAAGATGGGATATGTTTGGTTTACGGCCTTTTAATAGTTCATAAGGAGTTTTATTCAAATTAGGCCTTAACAATACTCGATTTATAACATAACATGCAGTATGAACTGCATCTGCCCAGAAATATTTGGGGGTATTACTTTCATTGAGCATGGTTCTCGCTAATTCTTCTAGCACACGATTTTTCCTTTCAACAACTCCATTTTGTTGTGGAGTGCGAGGAGCAGAGAACTGATGCATAATGCCATGCTTATCACAGAATTTGTCGAACTGAAAGTTCTCAAATTCTCCCCCGTGATCACTTCGTATATATACTATTTTCAGGTTAAGTTGATTTTGGATTTGCTTGGCAAGATTTCTAAAAGAGTTGAAAGCGTCGCTTTTAGCAGATAAAAATAATGTCCATGTAAAACGAGAGAAATCATCAACAATAACTAGAGCATAGTAGCTACCACCAAAACTCATGATTTGTGATGGTCCAAACAAGTCCATATGGAGTAACTCCAAAGGTCTTGAAGTGGATATCACATTTTTGTTTTTAAAAGAGTTTTTGGTTTGTTTACACTTTTGACAAGTGTCACAAATCTCTTTAGTTTTAAAATTTAGTTTTGGTAGCCCCTCAACTAGTTGGTTTGATGATAATTTATCTAGATGTTTTATATGGATGTGTGCAACGCGTCTGTGCCAGAGCCAGATGTCATCTTCTTTAGAAATAAAACATTTTGAAAATAATGTGGTGACATCATCCAAGTTAACCATGTAAATATTATTTATACGATGACCAACAAATTTAACATTATTAGATAAAATGTCACGAATGATGCAACAGTCAGAATCGAAAGATACTCGATTACCTTTGTCACAGAGTTGACTTATACTCAGAAGATTATGTTCTAGTCCTTCAACATACAGAACATTTTCAATTTGAGTATGAGATGAGTTACCAACTGTTCCGGTACCAAGTATCTTTCCCTTATTGTTGTCTCCGTACGTGACGTATCCTTTTCCTTTAAGTGATAGATCCAGGAAATTTGATCTGTAACCTGTCATATGTCTCGAACATCCACTGTCTAAATACCATTTTTGTCCTTGTGTTCGAAGACATACCTGCAAAATAGATCACCTGCTTTTCTCAGGTACCCAAATTATGTTGGGTCCTTTTCTGTTAGTGATTAGGGAATTATCTCCCTTCTTTATCCACACATAAGCTCCGCTAGGTATACCATATTTTCTAATGTAACAAGAATAAGAAGTATGACCATACGTATTACAATAAAAACATGTAGGAGAGCGCTTATTATTTTTATTCTTTGTATGAACTACAGGTTTTCTATATGGTCTCTTGTTCTTAGCAGAGCGAGTATAACCTAGACCAGTACGATCACCAACGTTTCTTGTTTGACTGAGCAGAGTGCCTAATTGCTGTTTACTGTTTGTGAGACGTTCGAGTTTTTCTTTTAGTTTAAGATTGTCTTCTTGCAAAATCTCGCAAGTCTCACATACAGGCTTTTGACATAAATTATTAGCAGAGCAATCACATGTGTTACAAGAATAGATGAGATCTAAAGTTTCATTTTCTAATTTTAATTCATCTAATTCTTTTTGTAATTGGCTTAATTTCTTTTCATTTCTAAGGATTTCCCTTTTCTTATCAACATTTATTCTAGCCAATTTCTTCAGTTCCTCATGTAACTCAACATAAGCATTATATAAAACTTCATAAGAGGGTAAGTCATCCGAAGTGGATGAGGTGTCAGAATATACCTCATCATTATCCTCGTGTGAGTCTGAGTTGCCATTGTTGTCAGATCTGACCATCAGACACAGCTTTGCTGACTCCTCCTCACTAGAAGTGCTTGATGTTGTTTCCTCCTCAGGTACATCCCATACAATGTAAGCTTTCTTGGATTTGAAATCCCTGGGAGTGCTCTTCTCTGAATCAACCTTTTTCAGATAGGTAGGGCATTGAAATCTCATATGTCCAGCTTTTCCACACTCATGGCAAGTGAAGCGATCTTTGTTGTTCTTGCCTTTGTTGGTTGACTCTTTCGCTTCTTTCTTCTGAAAGTTCTTGAATCCTCCTTTTCTTTTGATGAATTTGCTAAATTTACGAACAAGGAGATTCATAGTTTCATCATCTAAATCGGAGTCAGATTCATCATCATCTTTATCTTCTTTTGATTTGGAGGTCGTGGCCTTCAATGTGATGTTTTTATTTTTCCGATCTGAATCTTCGTGCATAGTCAAGCGCCCCAATTCCATTTCGTGCTCTTGAAGTTTTCCAAATAATGTAGCTAGAGGCATAGAATCCAAGTCTTTGGATTCAATAATTGCAGTTACTTTTGGTTGCCATTTACTGTCAAGACAACGCAAAACTTTATTAGTTAGTTCACCTCTGGCAAAAGATTTATCTAGAGCAACTAAATGATTAACAATATGAGTAAATCGCTTTTGCATATCACAGATTGATTCACTAGGTAACATGCGAAATAACTCATACTCATGGGTAAGCGCATTTAATCTAGCGCGCTTGACTTCGCTAGTGCCCTCATGAGTCACTTGTAAAGTGTCCCACATTTCTTTTGCATTTTGGCACTGCGATACTCTAAAGAACTCATCATAGGATAGGGCCGATGTGATGATATTTTTGGCGCGTAGGTTATGTTGCACCTTTTTGCGCTCATCATCGGTCCATAGACTTTTAGGCTTGTCTTTAGGTTCATTGTCCACAAGATGCTGTGGAATGAAAGGGCCGTTGACTACGGATTCCCAAATATCCGAGTCTATGGCTTCAATAAAAATTTGCATGCGGACTTTCCAGTAGGCATACCCTTCACCACTGAATATAGGTGGTCGATTAATGGATGAACCATCACCACCAAATGGGTTTGACGAACCCATTCCTTTTTCCCTAAGGATCACGAATACGCGGTTGAGCTAGCACTTCGCACTAGCTCTGATACCACTTGTTAGGTATCAGTGGTTACAATACACCTAGAAGGGGGGGGGGGGTTGAATAGGTGTAGCGGTTAGAATGTCCGCTTTTCGAAAACAATACTTAACGCTGAAAAAACACCTTGATTAATCGATTAACGAAACAGGGTAATCGATTAACACTTTCAACACAGTCCACTTAATCGATTAACAGACTGAAGTAATCGATTAACACACCACACTTAATCGATTAAACCGTGACAGTAAGCAGATGCAAGTACAGTTTCTTGCGCGACAGTTAATTGATAATGAAACGATTATACCAAGCTTACAGAATTTTATCAGAGTACAAGCAATACAGTACAGAAACAGATTATCAATTAAATCTACTAAACAAATTAATCGATCAAATGCAATAAAGAGAGAGGGATAGAAAAAGTCCTGCAACAAGAATTTTATCCTGGTTCGTTTGCTTGTCCACCGCAAACTACATCCAGGCCTCCCGGCTGATTTGGGAGATTTTTCTTCACTATAATTGAATGAATGTTAATTACATACACACTATCCAATTACAACAATTAGACACTTGCAAGATAAAAAGAAACCTATTCTATGGTTTGACTCCCTTCCTACCGACAAAGAAAACCTTTCTTTCGGCGTAGCCCCAGCCAAGAACCTTGTTCTTTACTTATCCCTAAGTCTAACACTCAGTGAAGACACACTCAATCTCTTGGTGATATGACACCTTGAGATTCCCACAATTACAACACTTTTTCAAACAAAGCAATACAGAGTAAACTTAAGCTATAACAAGACTTATATCTAACAAGATAAGGCTTTACTCTAATCACCTAATACAAGCTCATGCAGTATGAAAAATGTATTAGTGAAAAACAGAATGCATAATATGTAAACATCTAATCAAGAATCATGTGAAAATGCAAGAACATGTGACAAGAAAAGATGAGAAATGTATCATGAAAAGCACTCAATCCTAAAGCATAGAATTCTCTCTTTTCTAAGCTCACAAATGCATTTACAACTAGATGCAACAATTAACACGAAAAAAATGCTCTAACTCTCTAAAAATTTAACATGCAACTGATGAGATCAATTCTGAAAATGCAGTTTATAAAGAATTGATTTTAATGCCCAGTTAATCGATTAACGACAGCTTTAATCGATTAAGCTTCACAAAAATGTTAGATTAATCGATTAACCTTTGTTGTAATCGATTACACTGTGCAAACAGTTAGATTAATCGATTAACCTATGTGGTAATCGATTAACAGCATTCTTTCATGTGTAAAAACTTCAAATATGTTATGCACTTAAACTCATACATGTTTAATACTTAGATTATGCCTAGAATGCACATGTACATGTATTTATATGATGCATGAACATATTATGAATGACATATCTCAAGATGAAAAAGATTTAAAAGATTTATGCAATTGAGATATGTATTAGGTGACTTAAGCCTTGGACTCAACCTAAACTAGTCTAGTCTAAGCAAGGTACCAATCGGAAGGCTTAAGCATGTTGATTTGTTGATGATCTTCAAGCTCTTATTAGCACAAGTTGTCCTCATCAAAACCAAGACATATAAGGAGAGCTTTCCAAAGTGTTCCTCTTGACATTGCACACTTTCACTAAACTCCTAAACTCCCATAAACTCTTAAACTCCTAAACTCCTAAACTCCTAAACTCCCCTAAACTCCTAAACTCTCCAAAACTCCTAAATTCCTAAACTCTCCTAAGCTCCTAAACTCCTGAACTCTGCCAAACTCCTAAACTCCTAAACTCTCCAAAACACTCATAGACTCCTAAACTCCTAGAATCTCCTAAACTCCTAAACTCGCCTAAACTCCTAAACTCCTAAACTGGCCTAAACTCCCCTAAACTACTAAACTCTCCTAAACTCCTAAACTCCTAAAATCCAAAACTCTCCAAAACTCTTAAACTCTCCTGAACTCCTAAACTCCTAAACTCCTAAATTATCCTAAACTCTTAAACTTCTAAACTCTCTTAAACTATCCTAAACTCCTAAACTCCTAAACTCTCCTAAACTCCTAAACTCTCCTAAACAACTAAACATTCCAAAACTCCAAAACTCTCCTAAACTCCTAAACTCTCCTAAACTCTCCTAAACTCCTAAACTCTCTTAAAATCCTAAACTCCTAAACTCTCTTAAACTCCTAAACTCTCCTAAACTCCCCTAAACTCCTAAACTCCCATAAACTACAAAACTCTCCTAAACATCAAAACTCATAAACTCCTAAACTCTCCTAAACTCCTAAACTCCAAAACTCTCCTAAACTCCTAAACTCTCCTAAACTCCTAAATACTCCTAAACTCCTAAACTCTCCTAAATTCCTAAACTCTCCTATACTCCTAAACTCTCCTAAACTCCTAAACTCTCCTAAACTCTCCTAAACTCCTAAACTCCTGAACTCTCGTAAACTCTCCCAAACTCCTAAACTCTCCTATACTCCTAAACTCACCAAACTCCTAAACTTTGCTAAACTCCTAAACTCCTAAACTACTAAACTCTCCAAAACTCTCCTAAACTCCTAATCTCCTAAACTCCTAAACTCCAAAACAACTAAACTCCTAAACTCCTAAAATCCAAAACTCCAATACTCTCCTAAACTCCTAAGCTATCCTAAACTCCTAAGCTATCCTAAATTCTCCTAAACTCCAAAACTCTCCTAAACTCCTAAACTCTCCTAAACTCCTAAACTCTCCTAAACTCCTAAACTCTCCTAAACTCCTATACTCTCCTAAACTCCTAAGCTATCCTAAACTCCTAAGCTATCCTAAACTTCAAAACTCTCCTAAACTCCTAAACTCTCCTAAACTCCTAAACACTCCTAAACTCCTAAACTCTCCTAAACTCCTAAACTCTCCTAAACTCCTAAACTCTCCTAAACTCTCCCAAACTCCTAAACTCTCCTAAACTCACTTAAAATCCTAAACTCTCCTGAACTCCTAAATTCTCTTAAACTGCTAAACTCTCCTAAACTCCCCTAAACTCCTAAACTCCCATAAACTACTAAACTCTCCTAAACACCAAAACTCATAAACTCCTAAACTCTCCTAAACTCCTAAACTCCAAAACTCCAAAACTCTCCTAAACTCCTAAACTCTCCTAAACTCCTAAACACTCCTAAACTCCTAAACTCTCCTAAACTCCTAAACTCTCCTAAACTCCTAAACTCTCCTAAACTCTCCCAAACTCCTAAACTCTCCTAAACTCACTTAAAATCCTAAACTCTCCTAAACTCCTAAATTCTCTTAAACTCCTAAACTCTCCTAAACTCCCCTAAACTCCTAAACTCCCATAAACTACTAAACTCTCCTAAACACCAAAACTCATAAACTCCTAAACTCTCCTAAACTCCTAAACTCCAAAACTCTCCTAAACTCCTAAACACTCCTAAACTCCTAAACTCTCCTAAACTCCTAAACTCTCCTAAACTCCTAATCTCTCCTAAACTCCTAAACTCTCCTAAACTCTCCTAAACTCCTAAACTCCTAAACTCTCCTAAACTCTCCCAAACTCCTAAACTCTCCTATACTCCTAAAATCTCCAAACTCCTAAACTTTGCTAAACTCCTAAACTCTCCAAAACTCTCCTAAACTCCTAATCTCCTAAACTCCTAAACTCCAAAACAACTAAACTCCTAAACTCCTAAACTCCTATAATCTCCTAAACTCCTAAACTATCCTAAACTCCTAAGCTATCCTAAACTCTCCTAAACTCCAAAACTCTCCTAAACTCCTAAACTCTCCTAAACTCCTAAACACTCCAAAACTCCTAAACTCTCCTAAACTCCTAAACTCTCCTAAACTCCTAAACTCTCCTAAACTCCTGAACTCCTGAACTCTCGTAAACTCTCCTAAACTCCTAAACTCTCCTAAACTCCTAAACTCTCCAAACCCCTAAACTCTCCAAACTCCTAAACTCTCCTAAACTCCTAAACTCTCGAAAACTCTCCTAAACTCCTAATCTCCTAAACTCCCAAACTCCAAAACCACATAACTCGTAAACTCCTAAACTCGTAAACTCCTATACTCTCCTAAACTCCTAAGCTATCCTAAACTCTTAAACTCTCCTAAACTCCAAAACTCCTAAACTCCTAAACTCTCCAAAACTCCTAAACTCTCCTAAACTCCTAAACACTTCTAAACTCCAAAAATCCAAAACTCTCCAAAACACCTAAACTCGCCTAAACTCCTAAACTCGCCTAAACTCCTAAACTCCAAAACAACTAAACTCCTAAACTCCTAAACTCTAATACTCTCCTAAACACCTAAACTCTTCTAAACTCTTAAACTCTCCTAAACTCTCCTAAACTCCTAAACACTCCTAAACTCCAAAAATCCAAAACTCTCCTAAACTCCTAAACTCTCCTAAACTCCTAAACTCTGCTAAACTCCTAAACTCTCCTAAACTCCTAAACTCTCCTAAACTCCTAAACTCTCCTAAACTCCAAAACACTCCTAAACTCCTAAACTCTGCTAATTTCCTAAACTCCTAAACTCTTCTACACTCCTAAACTCTCCAAAACTCTCCTAAACTCCTAATCTCCTAAACTCCTAAACTCCAAAACAACTTAACTCCTAAACTCCTAAACTCTTATACTCTCCTAAACTCCTAAACTCTCCTAAACTCTTAAACTCTCCTAAACTCCTAAACTCTCCTAAACTCCAAAACTCCTAAACTCTCCAAAACTCCTAAACTCCAAAACTCCTAAACTCTCCTAAACTCCTAAACTCTCCTAATCTCCTAAACTCCTAAACTCTGCTAAACTCATAAACTCTCCTAAAATCCTACAGTCTCCTAAACTCCTAAATTACTAAACTCTCCTAAACTCCTAAACTCCTAAACTCCTAACATCTCCTAAACTCCCCTAAACTCCTAAACTCCCCAAAACTCCTAAACTCCTCTAAACTACTAAACTCTCATAAACTCCTAAACTCTATTAAATTCCTAAATTCTCCTAAACTCCTAAGCTCTACTAAATTCCTAAACTCTCCAAAACTCCTAAACTCCTAAACACCGAAACTCCTAAACTCCTAAACTTTCCTAAACTCCTAAACTCCTAAACTCTCCTAAGCTCCTAAACTCCTAAACTCTGCTAAACTCCTAAACTCCTAAACTCTCCTAAACTCCTAAACTCTCCAAAACTCTCCTAAACTCCTAAACTCCCCTAAACTCTCCTAAACTCCTAAACTCTCCGAAACTATACTAATCTCTCTTAAAATCCTAAACTCTCCTAAACTCCTAAACTCTCTTAAACTCCTAAAGTCTCCTAAACTTCCCTAAACTCCTAAACTCCCATAAACTACTAAACTCTCCTAAACTCCTAAACTCCTAAACTCCAAAACTCCTAAACTCCTAAACTCCTAAACTCCTAAACTCCTAAACTCCTAAACTCCTAAACTCCTAAACTCCTAAACTCCTAAACTTCATTGAATCATTATTGGCCTGGCTGAAATTTAAATTCAAATGGATGTTAAAGACATATCCCTTCCTTTCCGCCTAAGAGTGAAGGAAAGCCAACAACACGGCCAAGGCATTAACACTTGAGGATTTCAAATTCAAACGATGAATTAAAAGGCCTCCTTATGATCCTCCTCGGTTTCAATGGAAAACACCCACATATGCTAAAGCCAAGGGGAAATTAAAACTGAGACTTCAACACAAGGGCAAGAAGCAAGGAGGGACTTAAAGGAGCTTTTGAATAAGATGTCCACATACACTCCCCTAAGGCAATTCAGGCTTCAAAACACACGTGGAGACAAGCATCCCTTGGTGTTAGCTTGTGTTAACTATCATGCTTTATGGCCGAATTATTGTAGTAATTACTTTAGGAATTTGAATTTCAAACACATTGTAATTGGCATTAACTTCGGGAAGCCTTAGGAGGCTAGCCCATCCTATATGTATGAATTCTGAACATGGAATGGTTAAGTTGAATTTTATGCAAAAGCAAATTGTTAGTGAGATTTCTCTCCTATGTTCTTGGTTGAACCAAGAGTACATGTTCTTATCAAACATCCTTGTTTGTGGCGAACCTCATTAGGCTTATCAAACAAACCTTGTTTGTGGCGCCATCACCCTTCTATCTTCCTCATATTCTTTTATCCAACACTCTACCATACAACAACCCAACAACGGCCTAAACAGCCTACACACAATCTAACCAAGCCAAGTACAAAGCCATGTCCTAACCAAACACATATCCCACCCGAGACACTCAACCCAAAATACTTTCCCACTCTCGGCCAAACAATAATCCCACAACCAAACAACTTTACATAACATCCTCTCGGCCAAAACCCCACCATACACAACCCAAAAGACCGAAGCCAACCATATTCCACATAAACAACCAAAAATAGCCAACAAAAAGTCTTATTCTATTCCGAAAGCAAACTTCAAACATAACGATCAAAGTAAAATACCAACCCCCACAAGGAGGTTGCTATCACCTAATGGGCCTAAGGGGAGCCATAACTCGAGCCAGGGCCAAGAAAGCCCAAGGCACTTTTGGCCAAATCATTCAGAACATCCAAGCTTCAACGGGGCCAAGTGACACCACGAGGCCCATAATGTGCCTCACCTTAGAGGACATGACCCTTGAAGGCCACGGCCAAACAAGGGCTAACTAAGCTTTTTGTTCTTTGCCTTAATAATAAGTGGTTGTTAACACCACATTTTCCATTATTTATTTAAACTTTGGGTATTTTAATTAGCATTTAATAAATCCATGTTTCATGTAGGATTGCCAAGTCAACTGCCAAAGGCTGCTGACTAAGCCAAGCTACAACCTGACCAGGCAAGATGACTAGGCCAAAGGCGCCACCTTTTCCGCCAAAGCATTCAAGGCCAGCTGTGAAGGAACCTTAATGGCGCCTACCTTTATTTTTGCTCATGCCTTCAAAATGGATTTCTACCATTGATGGCCAAACTGATTTCCCACATGGAAAAATTCAAAGGATTAAAGCTGACCACCAAATCAGCCATGGCTTTATGGAATTAATAAGGAGAGACAACAATCCCACCTTTTCAGCCCAAGGCATTGAAGGCATAATCAACACGGCTAGCACATGTAGAAATGAGCACATGTCCAAAACATTCAAATTTCAAAGGGGATTCACGGCCAACACATCCCATATTCTTTGCCCCATGTTTCAGGCCATTTTAATTGAGCAATTACTATGGATATTTCGGCCAAGCTACAAAGAGGGAAGGCATTCAAGGCTAGTTTCAAATTCAAACAACCATTGAAGGCACATCCCATATTTTCAGCCATGCCTTAATGACTCCAACATGCAACACGGCCAAGGCATTAACACATGGGAATTCAAATTCAAACCATGAATTAAAGGCCTCCTTATTCTCCTCCTCGGTTTCAATGGCAAACATACACATGTGCTAAAGCCAAGGAGAATTTAAACCAAGACTTCACACAAGGGCAAAAGGCAAGGAGAGTCTCAAAGAGGCATTTGAATAAAATCTCCACATACACTCACCTAAGGCAAGTCAGACTTCAAAACACGCGCGGAGACAAGCATCCCTTAGTTTCAGCTTGTGTTAACTATCATGCTTTATGGCTGAGTTATTATAGTAATAGTTTATGCATTTGAATTTCAAACACATTGTAATTGAGCATTGAATTCGGAAAGTCTTAGGAGGCTAGCCCATCCTATATGTATGAATTTTGAACATGGAATGAGTACCTTGAATTTTATGCAAAACGTTGTTAGTGAGAATTCTCTCCTAAATTCTTGGTTGAACCAAGAGTATATGTTCTTATCAAACATCCTTGTTTGTGGCGAACTTCATAGGCTTATCAAACAATCCTTGTTTGTGGCGCCATCATCCTTCTATCTTCTTTTATATTCATTTATCCAAACACTTAAGCCACCCATACCTTACCTTCTCGGCCAAACACTAACCCACACAATACTTAACTTCCTCTTGGCCAAACATCACCATACAAAGCCTCAACACTCCTAAAACCAAAAGCCCACCCCAAGACACATAAACACCCAAAAACAGCCAACAAAAACATATCCTCTCATCCGAGAATTTACTTCAAAGAAAAGATCATTCAAAAATACCAACCCCCACAAGGAGGTTGCTATCAAGTGGTATCAGAACAAGCATTGTTTGAAGCAAAGTGTGCACCATTTTCTGCTTTGGCCGAACCTAAGCCAAGTCATATGCACCAATTTTGTTTTGGCCGAAACCAAAGCCAAAACTTTGTGAATCATTCAAAGTTATTTATATTGTTTGAAAGTTTTTTGTATGCAGGTTCCTAAACATATTGGCCAAAACAAAAGCCAATAAGAGCCTACACCAAATTACACAAAAAAGAGCTTGTGGCCGAATCAAAGCCCAAGCACACCAAATTTTTTTTTCCTTGTTCTTACTGCCTAGTACCACCTATAATCCACCCCATCCACATACGCACAACCATACCCCCATAAATCCACAAAAACAATCAACCAACCACAAATAACCCACAAAACCGCCCCCAAACAGATTGTGATTTAAGCCTTTTTGTTTCGCCATACAAGGACACCATATAGAATTCCTTTTGGTTCAATCCAGAACCCCAAGGAGAGAAAGAGTGAGTGAGTGCAACACATTGTGAGTTACATATTAGAGTGTGTGAGAAATGTCTTGAGGAAGTACATCATCACCTACTGTGTCACCAAGGACAGCGGGTTTCACTTCGGTTCTTCATGAAATTCATGAGGAATTCAGAACCCTTAAGCAACAAATGGCGGAGATGCAAGTCCGACAAGAACGCCATCAGAATAGGAGGCATTTTAGCCAAGAGGACTCCTCAGTTTCAGAAGAGGAAAGGAGGAGAAGGAGGTGAAGGGATAGGAGAAATGGAGAGGAGGATCATAGGGATAGGAGAAAAGGAGGAGGGTCACCTCAAAATCCATGGATATGTCAATTCATGGTGGTTCAGGAATGGGTAGGGGCGTGTAAAGCCCTTGTGGTTTACCCTTTGAACCCTTTGGTACGCATAAGCGATTTTCCTTAAAAAGGACATCCTCATGCCTATGGTATCCATCCCTGGTATTGCTCACACAGTTTTTTTTTAAATTAGCAAAATTAGTATCATGCAAGTAAGGTTCCTTTAAAAATTTGAGACCATATAGCTTTGTCTCGAGAGTGGAGAGCAAAAGATGTCTCTTAGGGAGAGCATTGGCCACAATATTGGCCTTTCCCCGCTTATGCTTTAACACATAAGGAGATTTCTCCAAAAATTCAATCCATCTGACATGGCGCTTATTCAACTTGCCTCGCCCTTTCAGAAATTTAAGTGACTCGTTGTCACCATATATCACAAGTTCTCTTGGTAGCAGGTAATGCTGCCATGTCTGTAATGCCCTTACCAAGGCATACAGTTCTTTACCGTACAAGGAATGGTTCAAAGTATGCCCTCCCAACTTCTTATTGAAGTAAGAGATTGGACAGTCCGTGCACATCCACTAGCTTTTATTTTTCTTGGGCACCAGAATCTGTTTTTCATTTTCCTGTACGTCATGTGTATTCTGCAAAAAACCTTTTATAGTTTTGGGCAGTTCTTCAGAAACATTAGAATTGATTAGTGTGAAATCTTAGCAATAAAGTAAGTAGAGAGGTGGCTTTGAGATTAAAGCACCCTTGACTTTGCCCAGAGAGGTTAGTATAAGGAGGCAATTAGTGGGCCATATTGTCACTTGGCCCAAGTGATGCTTGAAGACTTAGCAAACGTTGGCCAAGGGTGCTTCGGGCTTTCTTGGCCATGGCCCGAGTTATGGGCTCCTTTAGCCCCATTAGGTCATCCAAGTTTATGGCCATTGGTGGGTTGCTATCACTCATACACCACAAACTATACTCATCCTATTTCCTAACACATCCAAACCCCTAATCCATACACAAACTCGTACTAAAGCCAAAAGACCAAAGCAACAACCAAACATAAGCCGACTTCCCCCAAACATCATCTTCCAAACAAAACAATCGTGGAGCAGTTTGGTGTATCATTTCCACCTTTGCCGAAACTAAGCCAAGGAAAATTGTTTTTTGCACCATATTTCGGTTTTGGCCAAAAAGCCAAAATCAAACTTTTTTTGTTGTTGAATTTTATTTTTGCTGGTTCTTTTACATCCCTTCCAAGTACTAAGAGTCAAACAAAAAAAAATAAAACAAAAACCGTCAAAAAAGAGTATACACAAAAATCATCTTATTTCCTACCTTGTTAAGCCAAACAGCCACAAAACAAAGTGATAGCAACCTGACTGGGCCCAAGTCTAAGAAGACCAACAAGCCCATCATGCTTACCATCCAATTAGGAGAACCACCCGATAAAGGCCAATTCTCCTTAAGAACTTAAGGACATTTTCGTTTTACTTAAATAAGTGGGGGTCTTATGTCCCACAATTATTTTAATTTATGTTTTATTTTGTTTGGACAATTAGTTTATGTTTTGTAATAAGCTTTATAGCCATGTGTTTGTTCATTGTTGGCCATGTGCCATGTAACCTGTAATTGACATATGAAGAAGGTGATGTGGAAGTCTAGCTTGCATGAAGAGAGTTTCCATGTATGGAGCAGCCTCAATCGGCTTTCAAAACAATGTTGAAACTGTGTGAAGTCAACCATTGCCCAGCCTTGATGTCGTGTTAAAGACTTTCCAAATGGAAGCCAAGTTTTAAGATCCAACTTAATGGGTCGTATAAGCACTTGCCTTATTCAGCATTCAAGTGTGGAATTCCCATTGATGTGTCCTGTGAGAATGTTATAGAGTTTCCTTAGCCACAAATTTGAATGCGCCAAAATTGGCTCACCCATGCTCATTCAAGAGGGAGTTATTTGTTGCCTTATTTGGAGAAGTCATTTTGAAATCAGCATTTTGTTTCATTCAAAATGGCCATGTGGAAGCTTGGCTATTACCTTATTTAGAATTCAAATTTGAATTCAGCGTATTTGGTTCCATGTGGGATACTGAATGCAGCATTTAAGTCCATAAAAACATGTGGGATTTTGCCTTAAAGTCGTAAGGAGGGAGAATTCAAACCATGGTGCCATGGCTCATTTATCCAGCATTATGATACTCATTTATTGGCACGAAATTCAGCCTTAACACCTTTACTTATTAACCATAAGGTGTTTTAATTCATATTGCATGAAGTAACTCATTTCCATACAAGGAGCTAGACGTGTGGGATCATTTATAACAAGAAGTAATGCTAGCTAAACCAGCCTAAGGAAGAGAAGGCCAATTTCGTGGAGGCACCATTACTCTTGGTTAATGCTTTATTTATTTTGAGCAGTTTGAAATTGTTTCCTTATTGGGACAGTGATGAGTCAAATATTACACACTATTAATAACCTTATTTTACCATTGTTAATGATTCTTGGTGTCTAATTGACTTTATTTGGCATTGTTTAGTGTTTTAGGCTTTATTGGACTATTATTCCTGAAATGAGTTAATTTGGGATTATTTAGCCTAATTAAATCTAATTCCATTTTCAGGACATATTTGGCAACCAAAGGACATTTTGGGCATTACAAGTGGAAGATGTGTGCTAAAGTGAAGATTGTATTTAGTTATAGGATTTTTAATTCCGTTTTAGGTTTTGGGCCCATGTTTAGGGCCCATTTCGGTTTTTAACCTTTTATAAGCTTAGGATTTCGTTTTTCACTCATAACTGGACATTAGAACAAAAACAACACAACTCTACATTACATTTTCGTTTTCTCCCTTTTGGGGTTCTTTTAGGTTTTCGTTTTTCATCTTCTTCCTCCTCCAAATTCGGTTTTGCTTCTTCCTCCATGGAAGGCTAGAAGTTTAGTGCTAAATTCCTTTGGTAATGTATCACACTCTTGAGGTTTAGTGCTTAATGCATTTTCGGTTTCTATGTTGTTGTTAATGCAATTTCGGTTTTATGTTGTTGAAGCTTCTATCCTATTTCATGTTATGGTTTGCTTAATTCCATGGTGTTGTTTTAGGTTTGTGAACTGATTTTCGCTTAGTTAATTAGTTCTCTAGCACATAATCGCTTAGTTTATGTGAATCTGTAAATGGTCTATGTTTATGTTGAATTCGCTTAGTTTGAAGCTTAAACATTAGAGTTATGAACAGATTAGGAATTCAATGTGTAGAATCTGAAATTGATGCTTTGATTCGTGTGACATTGTTAACTGTTTGTTGCTTATGCCAATTTCGCTTAGTTAGAGGTTTAGCAATTTAACTGTGAGTTGATCATCGCTTAGTTAATCGACTCTCAACAAAGGAACACTGAGAATCTGATTTTGATATATTGAAACCGAGGATTGAGTTGTGAACAAGGAAACCAAAGGGATTTAGCCTCTTTACTATTCTGTTTTCTGTTTGTGTTCTGTTTTAGCTTAATTTCATAGCATAACAACCACTAAAACCCCCCATTGTGTGTGTGCGTGTAAGGTGTTTGAACCATTGTGTGAAAGATAATCTTTGGGAAACGACCTAGGAGTCACTTCCTAGTACTATACTTTATTGTTATATTATTTGTATCGAGTACGGCCTCGATCAGACAGCCATGCACCTGGACAAGAATAGAAGTAATGCTGGCCAGACCAGCCTAAGGAAGAGAGGGCCAATTTCGTGGAGGCACCATTACTCTTGTTTAATACTATATTTATTTTGTTTGAAAACCACAAGGGCCATGATCCCTATATGTACACGTGAAAACAAGCTGAATAAACTTAACTTGGAATTTGATATCAGATTTGGTGTCGTTTAGATGAGCTTTGCTCCTAACACTCTTGAACTTATCAAGACTTGTCTTGTGGCGTTCCTTGGCTTTTCACCTTCATTGGTGTGGCGCCTCTCTTAATCCTCATCAACATCCTTGTTGTGGCGGATAACATTTGGCTTATCAAGTTAAAGCTTGTGGCGCCTTCCCCCTTCAACCTCTTCCACATTCTTTTATCCAACATTATACACTTATCCCATCCCAAACCGAATTCCGAACAACCAAGAACAATCCACACACCATACATTCATAAAAAAAAAACAAATACAAAACAACCCCAACTCAAATTCGGCCAAAACAAACACAAACCCACAAATAGTACCCCAAAATCATTCTTAACCATAAACCGTGCAAAATTGGCCTAAAACCCCAAGCCTCGGCCCTCAAACCGAAATCAACATATTCCAGCCCAAAACATACACACAAGTTCAAGACACCCCTATTCTAAGACAATTCCACACCCATTATTTGATTTTCAAGCAAAACGATCGCAATTACACCAACCCCCTCATGGAGGTTGTTGTCAAGTGGTATTCAGAGCTAGCTTTGCTTGAAAGTTGTTGATGAAAAAACCTAAAACAAAAACAGAATGGCAAATCATGTATTCATGCCTCATGGTCAATCCTTTTTGATAAGGAGACTTTTTGAAAGTCAAACTATAGAGGATGAAGCCAACCAAAGGGACAATGTCTTTCATGGTAGGTGTTTGATCCAAGGAAAGGTATGCTTATTGAATGTTGATAGTGGCAGTTGTGCCAACATGGTTAGTTCAAGAGTAGTCTCAAAACTAAATCTTGTAACTAGACCGCATCCCACTCCTTATCAGCTTCAATGGATAAGTGAGGTTGGGGAAATAATTGTCAACAAACAAGTTCAAATTCCTTTTTCAATTGGGGAGTATGAAGATGTAGTTCTTTGTGATATGGTTCACATGGATACCAGCCATATGATTTTGGGTCGTCCATGGCAACTTGACAAAAGAACCATCCATGATTGTTTTACAAACAAGATCACATTTGTACACCAAAACCGAAAGGTGGTGTTGGCTTCATTATCTCCTAAACAAGCAAAAGAAGATCAACAAAGGTTGAGAGAAAAGTTGGAAGAGGAGAGAAATGAAACATTGTGTGAAAAACAAGAGTGTGAAAATAAAAGAGAGGGACTTTGCTTGGATTCTAGTTTTCCTGATGAACCTCTTATGCATAGTGATGTTTGTTTGGATGTGCAGGAATTTCCTAAGGAGGCCTCAAAAACTTTGCCACCCATGGAACTCGATGAAAATGTGAAGAATGCATCTAACTTGATTATACAGCCTAGTGTAATGTGCCTAGATACAAAATTTCATTATTTTGTAATTAGTATGACTCCATTTGTAATTTCAAGTTTGGAGCCAAAGATGTTGCATAACATAGTTAGTCCTCATGCATTGTCACATCTTTTTAGGACCAACACGTTTGATGTTTTACTTGTGTCAAGTAACATTGCTAGTGTGTGGTCAAACCAAGGTGCTGATACCAAGGATGGATTTGAGAGGCGAGTGTTTGATCCAGGAGGTTTGGATTAGGCATAGTGGTAGTGAATAAGTCCTTCAAAAGGGAAAAAGAAACAAAAAATAAAAAAAAATGAAAGAAAAAAAAACCAAATGAAAAAAAAGAGGAAAAGAATTTGCAATATCAAGTGTGGGGCGGAAAGTCCCATGATTCTAACAAATTGTTTTCCTCGTCTTATGGAAATGTCCTTGCAGGAACCTGGAGGGTATGTGGACCTAAATTCGAGGTCGAATTCTCTCCAAGAAGGAAAGGATGATAGCAACCTGACTAGGCTCAAGTCTAAGAAGACCAACAAGCCCATCATGCTTACCATCCAATTAGGAGAACCACCCGATAAAGGCCAATTCTCCTTAAGAACTTAAGGACATTTTTGTTTTACTTAAATAAGTGGGGGTCTTATGTCCCACAATTATTTTAATTTATGTTTTATTTTGCTTGGACAATTAGTTTATGTTTTGTAACAAGCTTTATAGCCTTGTGTTTGTTCATTGTTGGCCATGTGCCATGTAACTTGTAATTGACATATGAAGAAGGTGACGTGGAAGTCTAGCTTGCATGAAGAGAGTTTTCATGTATGGAGCAGCCTCAATCGACTTTCAAAACAATGTTGAAACTGTGTGAAGTCAACCATTGCCCAGCCTTGATGCCGTGTTAAAGACTTTCCAAATGGAAGCCAAGATTTAAGATCCAACTTAATGGGTCGTATAAGCACTTTCCTTACTCAACATTCAAGTGTGGAAATCCCATTTATGTGTCGTGTGGGAATGTTATAGAGTTGCCTTATCCACAAATTTGAATGCGCCAAAATTGGCTCACCCATGCTCATTCAAGAGGGAGTTATTTGTTCCTTATTTGGAGAAGTCATTTTGAAATCAGCATTCAGTTTCATTCAAAATGTCCATGTGGAAACTTTGCTATTACCTTATTTAGAATTCAAATTTGAATTCAGCGTATATGGTTCCATGTGGGATACTGAATGCAGCATTTAAGTCCACAAAAAACATGTGGGATTTTGCCTTAAAGTCATAAGGAGGGAGAATTCAAACCATGGTGCCATGGCTCATTTATCCAGCATTATGATACTCATTTATTGGCACGAAATTCAGCCTTAACACCTTTCCTTATTAACCATAAGGTGTTTTAATTCAGATTGCATGAAGTAACTCATTTCCATACAAGGAGCTAGACGTGTGGGAGCATTTATAGCAAGAAGTAATGCTAGCTAGACCAGCCTAAGGAAGAGAAGGCCAATTTCGTGGAGGCACCATTACTCTTGGTTAATGCTCTATTTATTTTGAGCAGTTTGAAATTGTTTCCTTATTGGGACAGCCATGCACCTGGACAGGAATAGAAGTAATGCTGGCCAGACCAGCCTAAGGAAGAGAGGGCCAATTTCGTGGAGGCACCATTACTCTTGTTTAATATTATATTTATTTTGTTTGAAAACCACAAGGGCCATGATCCCTATATGTACACGTGAAAACAAGCTGAATAAACTTAACTTGGAATTTGAAATCAGATTTGGTGTTGTTTAGATGAGCTTTGCTCCTAACACTCTTGAACTTATCAAGACTTGTCTTGTGGTGTTCCTTGGCTTATCACCTTCATTGGTGTGGCGCCTCTCTTAATCCTCATCAACATCCTTGTTGTGGCGGATAACATTTGGCTTATCAAGTTAAAGCTTGTGGCGCCTCCCCCCTTCAACCTCTTCCACATTCTTTTATCCAACATTATACACTTATCCCATCCCAAACCGAATTCTGAATAACCATGAACAATCCACACACCATACATTCATCCAAAAAAAAACCAAATACAAAACAACACCAACTCAAATTCGGCCAAAACAAACACAAACCCACAAATAGTACCCCAAAATCATTCTTAACCATAAACCGTGCAAAATTGGCCTAAAAAACCAAGCCTCGGCCCTCAAACCGAAATCAACATATTCCACCCCGAAACATACACACAAATTCAACACACCCCATTCTAAGACAATTCCACACCCATTATTTGATTTTCAAGCAAAATGATCGCAATTACACCAACCCCCTCATGGAGGTTGCTGTCACAAAGACCTTTGTTAAGAACCCTCGGTTCAAACCAGAAGCCAAGGAGAGAAAGATAGTTGAGTGACAAACATATTGAGTGAAAGTAAGGAAATGTCTTCCGAAAACACATCCTCACCCACGGTTTCACCAAGAACCGAAAGTTTTACATCTATTCTACAGGAGCTACATGAAGAGTTTAGAACTATCAAAGAGCAGATGGCGGAAATGTAAGTCCAACAAAACGCCAACAAAATCGCAGACACTCTAGCCATGATGAGTCATCTGACTCAGAATCGGAACGGAGGAGAAGAAGGCGGAGGGTAATGAGGAATTAAGAGGATAATCAAAGGGAGAGGAGGAGAGATGATCGAGTAGAAGGAACCCAGATTAAGGTTCCAACATTTATGGGAATGAATAATCCGGAGGCATACATGGAATTGGAGATGAAGATCGAACAAGTGTTCGATTGCCACAATTATTCGGAGGAGAAGAAAGTAATGGTGGCGGCATTGGAGTTCAAAGAGTATGCTATGGTCTGGTGGGATCAACTCCAGAAGGATAGGCGTAGGTGTGGTGCTCAACCCGTGAGCACATGGGAGGAAATGAGGTCAATCATGAGGAAGAGGTTTGTAACCCCGTCTTATCATCGGCACATTTACAACCAACTCCAAAGATTAACTCAAGGGAGTAAACCGGTGGATGATTACTAAAAGGAGATGGAGCTGGCCTTGTTGAGGTCCAATCTCAATGAAGACCGTGAGGCCACTATGGCACGGTTTCTTCATGGACTCAACCTGGATATCCAGGATGTTGTGGAGTTGCACAGTTATGAGGAGTTAGAAGACTTCGTACAAAAAGCGATGAAGGTGGAACAACAGCTGAAGAGAAGGAAATCAAAAGCCTACTCAACCAACACCGGCAAGTTCCAACCATCTAGCTGGAAGGACAAGCCTAAGAAGGAGGGTGCATCAAGCAAGGAAACCGTGAGCACCACTAATGGGAAGAAAACCGTGGAAGCACCAAGCCGGAGTTAGGAGGTCAAAGGTTTCAAATGCTTGGCCCATGGACACATTACTTCTCAGTGTCCTACCAGGAGGACTATGGTGTTCAAGAATCGAGTGGTAGAATCGGAATCTGAAGCCTCAAGTTCAGAATAAGAAAGTGATGAGGAGGCCGGGAAGCCGGATGGAGACTTACTCATGATTCGAAGGCTTTTGGGAACCAAAGTCAAGGAGGACGAGGAAAGTCAACGGGAGAACATCTTTCATACAAGATGTCTAGTGTTGGTAAATGTGTGTTCTGTGATCATTGATGGAGGCAGTTGTGCCAATGTGGTGAGCACTAGGATGGTTGACAAACTAAACCTAGTGACTAGGACCCACCCATCACCCTACCGGCTACAATGGTTAAGCGATGTCGGAGAAATGACCGACCTTCAAGTCGAGGTCCCATTTTCCATTGGAAAATATGTGGACACCGTACTGTGTGACATAGTCACTATGGAGGCCAGATGTAAAGACCCAAATTATACCCTTGAAATTTTTCTTTTATTCTAATCCTTTTCATGCATACAGTCATTATACTACCTTGATTTCTCATTTATCACTCCTTAAAACACTTTTTAACATAATATATTACCATACAATTTATATTGCGGAAAAACATAATTCATTCAATTGAGCCCTAGTGTCTACCGCATACAACTAGCTATGGCTTTCCAAAATACCCATAGCTACGTATATGCGGAATAACAATAAATTGTATAAGTCATATATCCATAGTTACAAAATATTCCAAATAATTCAATAAGCACTCATGTGCAAAATAGTGCTAATATTTGAAATCCAAAAATATAAAGCTCCCAAGCTTCCAAAAATAAGACCACCTCAGGTTACCTATTTATCTGCAATGGGATTATCAATGACGAAAACACAAACACATAAAGGAGTAAGTTATTAATTCAATAAACGTCATTATAAGGTAATCCACATTAGAAAAAGTTAGTAAATCACTTTGAAATTCATTTTCCGTGCTACATCACTTGAGCCGAAGTCACTGCACCCCTTAGGGTTAGCTAAAAGCGATTTCTCATTCTTTTTACCAAGAAAACATGCCACATAAACTCGGGCCGAAGTGTTGCTACATAAACTCGAGCCGAAGTCGCTACACCCCTTAGGGTTAGCTAAAAACAATTTCTCATCTCTTTTATAAAGAAAACATGCCACATAAACTCGGGCCGAAGTGTTGCTACATAAACTCGGGCCGAAGTGTTGCCACATAAACTCGGGCCGAAGTGTTGCCACATAAACTCGGGCCGAAGTGTTGCCACATAAACTCGGGTCGAAATGTTGCCACATAAACTCGGGACGAAGTGTTGCCACATAAACTCGGGCCGAAGTGTTGCCACATAAACTCGGGCCGAAGTGTTGCCACATAAAATCGGGCCGAAGTGTTGCTACGTAAACTCGAGCCGAAGTCGCTAACCATTTATGGTCGGCTAAAAATATATTTCCTTTTTCATTTATTTCACTATCAATCATATCCAGTGAATCCACGCAATCCTTATTGCAAACATACCTATATATGTTTATAATAAATACGTGATTCACCAATTAATCCTTTCACAACCAGAAAATGCACACATTTTCCATTTCAATTTTTGAAATTAAAGACTTATCCTTACCTTGGTGAGTGTTGGGTTTGGTACTGTGTAATTGGACTAGTTCCACCGACACTGCCGCCAACTCTAGGATCTTTCCTCATTCCCACCATACAACACAATGTTAGTCATTTATTCCAAATATTTCATAAACAACTTATATTGCATCATTTAACCATACAAGATATTCATCATATTTTCAATGTTGCTAAACTACTTTCATCATAAGTTTACAACATCTAAAACATACATATTCATCTCATATTTCATCATTAGAAAGTAAACTCATCTTCTACCTCTAGAATTTTACCCATTTTCATTTTAGGGTTTTGGGGTTTTCATGTATGAACCCACAAACCCTCTCCTTTCTTGAAATACTAACTCTATACCAAGAGTTTACAAGGTAAAATCACATAAAACGAACCATAACTCAAAAGGGTGAGTTTCCATGGTTTCTTTCATTTTGAGAAGAGATCCAATATACCTCAAAATAAGTTTCAAAGGGAATAAGAGAGTTAGAATCAAGAGATCTACCTCTTCTTAAGCTTCTAAATGACTCAAAAGCCTTCTTGCTCTTGAAAATGCTCTCTTCTCTCACTTCTCTTTAGGTTAACCCTCATAAATGTGTTTGGGGTCCCGTATTTAATGTAACAGCGTCGGGTTCTCGCTTAAGCGAGCCCTTACTCGCTTAAGCGAGAAAATCCCGCATATTTTAAAAACTCATATCTAACCCTCTCGCTCAAGCAAGGGATTCTCGCTCAAGCGAGAATCTTACAGTCTCAACAGTCCCAAAATGTCATTTCTCGCCCAAGTGAGACAACTCTCGCTTAGGCGAGAATCCTCCAATATAGTCCAGGATTTCACCCTCCCAGGTGAGCCTTTCTCGCCCAGGCGAGAATCTCTCGCTCAAGCGAGGATCCCAGGACTGATACTATAATTTTAATGTTTCAAATTTAGGGTGTTACACCAGCCACATGCTACTAGGCAGGTCATGGCAATACACGGAAAGCCATCCATGATGGGTTTTCCAATAAGTATACCTTTGTCTTTAAAGAAAAGAAAATTGTACTTACACCCTTGTCTCCAAGACAGGTGAGTGAATATCAAAGAATATTGAAATAAAAAATGGATCGAGAAAGAAAAGAAAAAAAGAAGAAGATCCAGAAAAACAGAATGAATAAAATGAAGAAAAAGAAAAAAAACGAAAAAAAAGAGAAAAATGAGAAAAAGAAAGAAAAAAAGAAAAGTCTGTTAGCCTCTCGGGGCGAAATAAAGGGTGTTTTGATTTCAAAGCAACCTTTATACTTGTTATATTGCAATGATTTTGTACCAACACCTTCTGTTGCAGATGATGAGTTACCATCTTTTATTAAAGGGTTTCTATAGGAATTCGACGATGTGTTTCCCAAGGAAGTACCATGTGGTCTTCCACCCTTGAGGGGAATTGAACACCACATCGATCTTATTCTGGGGGCCTCTTTGCCCAATAGGCCTGCCTATCGGAGAAACCCCCATGACACCCAGGAAATCCAGAAACAAATCGATGAGCTGATGGAAAAGGGCTGGGTACAACAGAGCATGAGCCCTTGTGCTGTACCTCTAATTCTGGTGCATAATAAAAATGGAAGTTGGAGGATGTGCACGGACTGCCGGTCCATCAACAATATCACTGTAAAGTATCGCCATCCCATACCTAGATTAGATGATTTACTTGATGATTTATTTGGTGCATGTATCTTTTCTAAAATTGACTTAAAAAGCATATATCACCAAATAAGAATAAGGGAATGGGGTGAGTGGAAAATCTCTTTCAAAACTAAATCGGGGCTATATGAATGGCTAGTTATGCCCTTCGGGCTAAAAAATGCCCAAAGAACTTTTATGCGGTTAATGAACCATGTGCTTAAAGAATTTTTGGGCAAATTCGTTGTCGTCTACTTTGACGACATATTAATTTATAGCAAAAATAAAACGGAACATTATGAACAACTTAGGAGTGTTTTACTGGTGCTAAGAGCTGAAAAGCTCTATGCAAATTTCGAGAAGTGTTCCTTTTGCGTGAATCATGTCATATTGTTGGGTTTTCTTATAAACGCCAAGGGGGTCCATGTGGACCAAGAAAATATCAAGACCATCCAGGATTGGACTACCCCTTTGACTGTAACCGATGTAAGAAGCTTCGATGTGTTGGCTAGCTTCTATAGGAGGTTCGTTAAGGACTTCAGCAGTATCGCTGCACCTCTTAACGAGGTTGTTAAAAAGAACGTCGGTTTTAAGTGGGGTGAAAAACAAGAAGAAACCTTTCAGAGGCTTAAAGAAAGATTAACTAATGCACCTGTTCTATCCTTGCCAAAATTTTCTAAATCTTTTGAGATAGAATGTGATGCTCCTAACGTAGTTATTGGAGCTGTTTTATTGCAGGAAGGACACCCCATATCCTATTTCAGTGAGAAGCTTGGAGGACCTAACTTGAATTACTCCACCTATGACAAAGAACTGTATGCCTTGGTAAGGGCATTACAGACTTGGCAGCATTACTTGCTACCTAAGGAGTTTGTAATACATAGAGACCACGAGTCACTAAGGTATTTAAAAGGGCAAGACAAGCTTAACAAGCGCCATGCCAAGTGGGTTGAGTTTTTAGAGCAATTTCCTTATGTGTTAAAGCTTAAGAAAGGAAAGGCCAACATTGTGGCCGATGCTCTGTCTAGGAGGCATATTTTTCTCTCCACCCTCGAGACCAAACTGTATGGTCTCGAATTTCTGAAAGAACTGTACTTACACATGATCATGATTTTTCTGAAATATTTGATAAATGCGTGAGTAATGCTGTTAATGGATACTATAGGCACGAAGGTTTCCTTTTCAGGGAAAATCGTCTGTGCGTGCCTAAGAGCTCAATTCGAGATTTGCTTGTTAAGGAATCTCATGAGGGAGGGTTGATGGGACACTTTGGAATCCCTAAAACCCTTGACATGCTCAAGGAGCATTTCTATTGGCCTAAAATGAAAAGGGATGTACGAAAGCACTGTGAGCAGTGTCTTATTTGCAAATGGGCCAAATCTAGGGGTATGCCATATGGGCTTTACACGCCCTTTCCTGTGCCAGACTCACCGGGGGTAGACATATCCATGGACTTCGTTGTGGCTTTACGAAGGACTCGAAACGGCAAGGATTCTATCTTTGTGGTAGTGGACCGTTTTTCCAATATGGCCCACTTCATATCTTGTAAGAAGGTTGACGACACTTGTCACGTTGCTGATCTCTTTTTCAAAGAGATTGTAAGACTCCGTGGTCTTCCCAGGAGCATTGTAAGTGATAGGGACACTAAGTTCCTAAGTCACTTTTGGAGGACCCTTTGGGGTAAAATTGGGACAAAACTCCTATTCTCCACTACATGCCAACCACAAACAGATGGCCAAACTGAAGTGGTTAACAGAGTATTGTCCACACTCTTAAGGACAGTCCTTAAAAGAATCTCAAGGCATGGGAAGATAGCCTACCCCATGTGGAATTTGCTTATAACAGAAGCATACATAGCACCACAGGTTGATCTCCTTTGGAGGTAGTATGTGGGTTCAATCCTTTGGAGGTAGTGGACTTACTACCTCTAGATGAATATAATAACCTAAAACATAAGGATGGCAAGGCCAAAGCAGAGTATTTGAAACGACATCATGAACAGGTAAAGGCCAAGATTGAAAAACGAAATGAAGGCTATGCTAAGCAAGCCAACGAGGGTAGAAAAGAGGTCATCTTTGAACCCGAAGACCTAGTCTGGGTTCATATGAGAAAAGAAAGGTTTCCCTCCCAACGGAAATCTAAACTTCAACCCACAGGGGACGGACCCTTCAAGGTCCTAGAGAGGATCAATAACAATGCTTATAAAATCGATATACCAAGTGATTATGGCAATGTTAGTGCCAGCTTTAATGTTGATGATCTTTCTTTGTTTGAAACAGGTGAAGAAGACCTTGATTCGAGGTCGAATTCAGTCCAAGAAGGAGGGGATGATGGCGACTCACCCAGATCAATCAACTTGGATGAATTAATGGGCCTAGGTGGGGCCATGACTCGGGCTAAGGCCAAGAAGGCCCAAAACACTCTTGGGCAACTAATGATACATATCCAAACTTCAATTGGGCCAAGTGTTGACACAAAGACCATAAATTGCCTTATGCTTGAGGAGGCCACACCCCTTGAAGGCCACTGCCAATAGGGGAAAGCATAAGCTTTTCTTCCATATTGCTTGTTTTAAATAAGTGGTTCAACACCACGTTTAAACTTATTTATTTTATTCCAATAAAAGTTTGTCTTAATTTTTATTTTATATTTTGACACTTATTAATGTGAACTTGCTTGTCTTTTTAGGCACACCCGACATTGGCCAACCGTGTAGATAAATGAGAGATACATGGACCATGGCTTAAAGACTTACCAAACTCGGCCATTGAGGAAAGAGGCATATTTATTAGCATGGAAAGGCTTGAGGAACACATGGATTATTTCCTATTTCGGCCACCCAAAGAAAGAGGCGTGTGAAGCATTTGTTGCCTTAGTGGGAAGACATCACATTGAAAGCCGAATTCAAATATTGGACAAGTAATAACAAATTTGATTTCCACATTGATCACAAATTCATTCCAAATTCGGCCAGCATTAAGACTTTCCAAAAGCACGGCCAACAAAGTAATACCACATTAAATGTTGCCTTATTTGTATCACCATTCAAATTCAAATCTGGCCACAAAAGGGGAAGCAGCGTGTATTCATTGATTGTTGCCTTATTTGGATCACCAAGCCAATTTCGAATTCATCCCACATAATGGTTCCACGAAACATGGCAAACAAAGTTCCTCCTTCCATATTCGGCTAACAAGGGAAATGAGGTGGTATAATGTTTTTATTCACTTAAATTGAAACAGGCCATGTTGTGCAAAGTTAAAGCCATGAAGAATCCACAGCAATTGGTACTAAAGAAGACAAAGTTTGAAAGCCAACTTAATGAGCCGAGGATTTCTTGCCTAGTGCTAAAGTGTAATTCAAATTCAAAATGTTGCATTTTAATGGCTGAATTAACACGGCCTAATCTCTTGCTATGTAATAATTTGCATTTTAAAAGCTGAGGAGCATTGTAAGGCCGAATTCAAATTCGGCCAGCCAAGTCGTTAGGATAGACATTAATGCCTCGTTTTGATTTGTTAAGGGAGCCTTAGGTCAACCCTCACTATATGTATTCGATAAACACATGAATAAAACACCTTGGAATTATATGAAAATTTTGCTTAGTGAGAGTTCTCTCCTAGCTTCTTGGTTGAACCAAGAATATCAAAGTTCTTATCAAAGTTCCTACTTTGTGGCGAACAACGACTGACTTATCAAGTAACCATACTTGTGGCGCCTTCATCACTGCAGCCTACCTTCATACTTCTTTTATCCTACAAAATCATACACAAAAACCACTAAACAAAAGTCCCAATTTCGTCCAGCCAGAAACTGCTCAGGATCATAAGCCTCGGCCAGGATTCTTGCGTCCTCGGTCAACCTAAGACTAGCCTCGGACAAGCTGACTTGTCCCACACAACCACCAATTTCTAAGTTCTCGGCGAAAACACAAAACCGTAACCTCATACCCCCTTACAACGCCTCATACACCACAAACTATACTCAGCCTATTTCCTATGACATCCAAACCCCTAATCCATACACAAACCCGTACTAAAAGCCAAAATACCAAAGCAACAACCAAACATAAGCCGACTTACCCCAAACATCATCTTCCAAACAAAACGATCGTGAAAGCATACCAAACCCCGCAAGGAGGTTGCTATCACTCCTAAACTCTCCTAAACTCCTAAACTCTCCTAAACTCCTAAACTCCTAAACTCTCCAAAACTCCTAAACTCTCCTAAACTCCTAAACTATCCTAAACTCCTAAACTCCTAAACTCCTAAACTCCTAAACTCTCCTAAACTCTTAAACTCTCCTAAACTCTTAAACTCTCCTAAACTCCTAAACTTCTAAATTCCTAAACTCTCCTAAACTCCGAAACTCTCCTAAACTCCTAAACTCGCCTAAACTCCTAAACTCTCCTATTCTCCTAAACTCTCCTCAACTCCTCTAAACTCCTAAACTCCCCTAAGCTCCTAAACTCCCCTAAACTCCTAAACTCCCCTAAACTACTAAACTCTCCTAAACTCCTAAACTCTCCTAAACTCCTAATCTCTCCAAAACTCCTAAACTCTCCTAAACTCTCATAAACTCCAAAACTCCTAAACTCTCCTAAACTCCTAAACTCCTAAACTCTCCTAAACTCCTAAACTCATAAACTCCTAAACTCTCCTAAACTCCTAAACTCCTAAACTCCTAAACTCTGAAAACTCCTAAACTTTCCTAATCTCCTAAACTTTCCTAATCTCCTAAACTCCTAAAATCTCCTAAACTACTAATCTCTCCTAAACTCCCCGAAACTGTTAAACTCCCCTAAACTCCTAAACTCCCCAAAACTACTAAACTCTAATAAACTCCTAAACTCTCCTAAAGTCTTAAACTCTCCTAAACTCCAAACTCCTAAACACCTAAACTCCTAAACTCCTAAACTCCTAAACTCTCCAAAACTCCTAAACTCTCCTAAACTCTCCTAAACTCCTAAACTCCTAAACTCCTAAACTCTCCTAAACTCCTAAACTCTTCTAAACTACTAAACTCGCCTAAACTCCTAAACTCCGAAACTCAAAACTCCTAAACTCTCCTATTCTCCTAAACTCTCCTCAACTCCCCTAAACTCCTAAACTCCCCTAAGCTCCTAAACTCCCCTAAGCTCCTAAACTCCCCTAAACTCCTAAACTCCCCTAAGCTCCTAAACTCCCCTAAACTCCTAAACTCCCCTAAACTACTAAACTCCCCTAAACTCCTAAACTCTCCTAAACTCCTAATCTCTCCTAAACTCTCCTGAACTCCGAAACTCCTAAACTCTCCTAAACTCCTAAACTCTCCTAAACTCCTAAACTCTCCTAAACTCCTAAACTCCTAAACTCTCCTAAACTCCTAAACTCCTAAACTTTCCTAAACTACTAAACACCCCTAAACTCTCCTAAACTCTCCTAAACTCCTAAACTCTCCTAAACTCCTAAACTCTCCTAAACTCCTAAAATCTCCTAAACTCCTAATCTCTCTTAAAATCCAAAACTTTTCTAAACTCTTCTAAACTACTACAATCTCCTAAACTCCTATACTCTAAAAAACTCCTAAACTTTCCTAATCGCCTAAACTCTCTTAAGCTCCTAAACTCCTAAACTCTCATAAACTCCCCTAAACTCTCAAAACTCCTAAACTTTCCTAATCTCCTAAACTCCTAAAATCTCCTAAATTCCTACTCTCTCCTAAACTCCCCGAAACTTTTAAACTCTCCTAAACTCCTAAACACCCCTGAACTACTAAACTCTCCTAAACTCCTAAACTCTCCTAAAGTCTTAAACTCTCCAAAACTCTCCTTATCTCCTAAACTCGCCTAAACTCCGAAAATTCTAAACTCTCCTAAACTCCTAAACACTCCTAAACTCTCCTAAACTCCTAAACTCTCCTAAACTCCTAAACTCTCTTAAACTCCAAAACTCTTCTAAACACTCCTAAACTACAAAACTCTCCTAAACTCCTAAACTCTCATAAACTCCTAAACATTCCTAATTTCCTTACTTTGATCCTACGGTTGGCCTTTGTTAAGGTTCCTACACAATAAGCTCACATTAATATGTATTCAATTATTTAATAAAATGTAAAGTAAGATTTGAGACCAGCATTTATTTTACATAAATTAAATGTAGTCGTGGTTTAAGACCACTAATTAAATGAAAGCAAAGGAAAACACTTTATTCCTTTCCCTCTTGGCTATAGGCATCAAGGGATGTTGCCTCAAGCATAAGGCAATTTATGGGCCTCATGTTGTCACTTGGCCCAAATTGAAGTGTGGATACTTAATGTTAGTTGACCAAGAGTGCCTCGGGCTTTCTTGGCCTTGGCCCGAGTCATGGGCCCTCCTAGGCTCGTTAGTTCATCCAAGTTGATGAATTTGGGTGGGTCACCATCATCCCCTTCTTCTTGTGTTGGATTCGACCTCGAATCAAGGTCTTCTTTACCTGTATCAAATAGAGAAAGATTAGCAGCATTAAAACTAGCACTAACATTGCCATAATCACTCGTATTATCAATTTTATACGCATTAATGTTTATTTTTACAAGGACCTGGCTACCACAAAATCCATGGACATGCCAATCCACGGTGGTTCAGGACTGAGTAGGGGCGTCTAAAGCCCTTGTGGTCTACACTTGGAACTATTTGCTACGCATAAGCCATTTTCTTTGAAAAGGAAATCCTTATGCCTATGGGGTTCATCCACAACAGTACTAACACAATTTTTGTTTACTTCATCAAAATTAGTAGCATGCATGTAAAGCTCGTTCAAAAATTTGAGACCATATAGCTTTGTCTCGAGAGGGGAGAGCAAAAGATGTCTCATAGGAAGAGCATTGGCCACAATGTTGGCCTTTCCCCACTTATGCTTTAACACATAAGGAGATTGCTTCGGAAATTCAATCCACTTGGCATGGCGCTTATTCAGCTTGCCTCGCCCTTTCAGAAATTTAAGTTACTCGGGGTCACTGTATATCACCAATTCTTTTGGAAGCAGGTATTGCTGTCGGGTATGTAATGCCCTTACCAAGGCATACAATTCTTTACCGTACAAGGAATGGTTCAAAGTAGGTCCTCCCAACTTCTTATTGATGCAAGCGATTGGATAGTTCGTGCATATCCTCCAGCTTTTGTTTGTCTTGGGCACCAGAATCTGCTTTTGGTTTTCCTGTACATCATGTGTATTCTGCAAAAGACTCTTTACAAAGGATGGAAGTTCATCATTTATTACAAGATAAGTTAGTGTAACATCATGACAGTAAAGCAGGTATAAGGGTTGCTTTGAGATCAAAGCACCCTTCACTTCGCCTAGAGAGGCTAAAAGACTCTGACCCTTTTCTTTTTTCTTTTCTTCTGTGTTTTCACTTTTTTTCTCTTTTTCATCTTTTTTCTCACTTCTATTTTTTTTCCTTTTTTTTCTGGGTCATTCTCTTTGACTTAGCTTCCCAAGAGCCTTTGGAGCATGAGTAAGTCACCTTCCCGCATCTTTGCCTGCTCATCACTCTCCACTTCCTTGCTTGAGGTTTCCGACTCCGATTCCACCTCTCCATTTTTGAACACCATAGTTCTCCAGGTCGGACATTGAGAAGCAATGTGTCCATGCCCCAAGCACTTGAAGCACTTGACCTCCCGACTCCGGTTTGTGGTTTCCATAGCCTTCTTTCCATTGTTGGTGTTCACAGCTTCCTTTGTTGATGTGCCCTCGTTCTTAGGCTTGTCTTTCCAACTAGAGGGCTCATATTTGGTGGTGCTAGCTGAGTAGGATTTTGACTTCCTCCTCTTTAGTTGTCGTTCACCTTCATGGCTTTCTGCACTAAATCCTCCAATTCCACATAACTCTGCAGCTCCACAATATCCTGGATGTCCTGGTTGAGTCCATGAAGGAACCGTGCCATAGTCGCCTCACGGTCTTCATTAAGGTTGGACCTCAACAAGGCCAACTCCATCTCCTTGTAGTAATCATCCACTGATTTACTCCCTTGAGTCAACCTTTGGAGTTGGTTGTATATGTCCCGATGATAGGATGGGGGCACAAACCTCTTCCTCATGATTGTCCTCATTTCCTCCCATGTGCTCACGGGTTGAGCACCACACCTCCGCATACCCTTCTGGAGTTGATCCCACCAGACCATAGTATACTCCTTAAACTCCAATGCTGCCACCTTTACTTTCTTCTCCTCCGAATAATTGTGGCAATCAAATACTTGTTCGATCTTCATCTCCAATTCCATGTATGCCTTCGAGTTGTTCCCATAAATGAGGGAACTTTGATCTGCACACCTTCTACTCGATCATCTTTCCTTCTTTCCCATTGGTCCTCCTCTTCATTCCTCCTTTCCCTTCGCCTTCTTCTCCTCCGTTTCGATTCTAAGTCAGATGATGACAACAACCTCCTTGTGGGGTTGGTGCATCTTTATGATCGTTTTGCTTGAAACTAACCTTTTAGAGTGACTTTGTAACTTTGGGATATTTTTGGATAATTTTTTGCTTGTTTATGGGTGTTTTCGGTTGGCTTAGGGTTTTAGGCGCTGGACAATGTCTTTGGCCTGGTTTATGGCCGAACGTAGTGAGGGTTATGTGTTTAGGCTGTTTTGGTCGAGAGTGGCTTTAGGGGAGTTTTGGCGTGGCTGGATTTGGCTTAGGATGCTTGGCTGTTTGGCTTTTTATTTGGCCGTGTATGGTTGGTCAAGGGGATTTAAATTAAGGTAGGATAAAAGAAGATGGAAATAGACTTGAGAGGGAAAATGCCACAAGCCTAAGCTTGATAAGTTGAGTGATATCCACCACAACAAGGATGTTGATAAGGATTCTTTGGAGGCGCCACACCACAAGGATGATAAGCCAAAAACGCCACAAGCAAATGCTTGATAAGTTTAAAGGGGTAGGAGCAAACCTCAACTCAACACAATGTGTTTTTCTTAATCAAATTCAACTTGACCAACAACCAAGCACCCTAAACTCTCCTAAACTCCTAAACTACTAAACTCTCCTAAACTCCTAAACTCTCCTAAACTACTAAACTCCTAAACTCTCCTAAACTCCCCTAAACTCCTAAACTCCTAATCTCTCCTAAACTCCTAAACTCCTAATCTCTCCTAAACTCCCCTAAACTCCTAAACTCACCTAAACTCCCATAAACTACTAAACTCTCCTAAACTCCTAAACTCCTAAACTCTCCTAACTCCTAAACTCCTAAACTCCTAAATTCTCCTAAACTCCTAAATTCTCCTAAACTCCTAAATTCTCCTAAACTCCTAAACTCCTAAACTCCTAAACTCTCCTAACTCCTAAACTCTCCTAAACTCCTAAACTCCTAAACTCTCCTAAACTCCTAAACTCTCCAAAACTCTCATAAACTCCTAAACTCCAAAACTCCTAAACTCCTATACTCTCCTAAACTCCTAAACTCTCCTAAACTCCAAAACTCTCCTAAACTCCTATTATCCTAAACTCCTAAACTTCTAAAGTCTCCTAAACTCTCTTAGACTCCTAAACTCAACTAAACTCTCCTCAACTCCTCAACTCTCTTATACTGTTAAACTTTCCTAAACTCTCTTAAACTTTTAAACTCTCCTAAACTCCTCAACTCTCCTAAACTTCTAAACTCCTAAACTCTCCTAAACTCCTAAACTCCAAACTCCTAAACTCTCCAAAACACCTAAACTCCTAAACTCCTAAACTTTCCTAAACTCTCCTAAACTCCTAAACTATCCTAAACTCTCCTAAACTCCTAAAATCTCCTAAACACTCCTAAACTCCTAAACTCTCTTAAACTCCTAAACTCTCCTAAACTCTCCTAAACTACTAAACTCTCCTAAACTCCTAAACTCTCCTAAACTCCAAAACTCCTAAACCCCTAATCTCTCCAAAACTCCCCTAAATTCCTAAACTCCTAAACTCCTAAACTCCTAAACTCTCCAAAACTCTCCTAAACTCCTAAACTCCTACTCCTAAACTCCTACTCCTAAACTCCTAAACTCTCCTAAACTCCTATTATCCTAAACTCCTAAACTTCTAAAGTCTCCTAAACTCCTAAACTCCTAAACTCTCCTAAACTCTCCAAAACTACTAAACTCTCCTAAACTCCTAAACTCTCTCCTAAACTCCTAAACTCCTAAACTCTCCTAAACTCCTAAACTCCTAAACTCTCCTAAACTCCTAAACTCACCTAAACTCCTAAACTCCTAAACTCTCCTAAACTCCTAAACTCCTAAACTCTTCTAAACTCTCCAAAACTCTCCTAAACTCATAAACTCCTAAACACCTAAACTTCTATACTCACCTAAACTACTAAACTCTCCAAAACTCTTAAACTCTCCAAAACTCCTAAACTCACCTAAACTCCTAAACTCCCATAAACTCCTAAACAACTAAACTCCTAAACTCTCCTAAACTCCTACACACTCCTAAACTCTCCTAAACTCCAAAACTCCAAAACTCTCCTAAACTCCTAGACTCGCCAAAACTCCTAAACTCCGAAAATCGCCTAAACTTCTAAACTCTCCTAAACTCATAAACTCCTAAACTCTCCTATTCTCCTAAAATCTCCTCAACTCCCCTAAACTCCTAAACTCCCCTAAACTCCTAAACTCCCCTAAACTACTAAACTCCCCTAAACTCCTAAACTCTCCTAAACTCCTAATCTCACCTAAACTCCTAAACTCTCCTAAATTCCTAAACTCTACTAAACTCCTAAACTCTCATAAACTCCTTGACTCAACTAAACTCCTAAACTCGTCTAAACTCCTAAACTCGCCTTAACTCCTAGACTCCTAAACTCTCCTAAACTCCTATACTCTCTTGAACTCCCCTAAACTCCTAAACTCCCCTAAACTCCTAAACTCCTAAACTCTCCTAAACTCCTAATCTCTCCTAAACTCCTAAACTATCCTAAACTTCTAATCTCTCCTAAACTACTAAACTCTCCTAAACTCTCCTAAACTTTCCAAAACTCCTAAACACTCCTTAATTCTTCTAAACTCTCCTAAATTCCAAAACTCTCTTAAACTCCAAAACTCTTCTAAACTCTCCTAAACTACTAAATTCTCCTAAACTCCTAAACTCTCATAAAATCCCAAACTTTCCTAATCTTCTAAACTCCTAAACTCCTAAACTCCTAATCTCTCCTACACTCCCCTAAACTCCTAAACTCCCCTAAACTCCTAAACTCCTTTAAACTACTAAACTCTCCTAAATTCCTAAACTCCCATAAACTCCTAAACTTTCCTAATATCCTAAACTCCTAAACTCTCCTAAACTCCTAAACTCCTAAACTCTTAAACTCCTAATCTTTCCTAAACTCCTAAACTCTACTAAACTCCTAAACTCTCCTAAACTCCAAAACACCAAAATTCCTAAACTCCTACACACTCCTAAACTCCTAAACTTCTAAAATTTCCTAAACTCTTAAATTCTGCTAAACTCCTAAACTCCTAAACTCTCCTATGCTCCTAAACTCCTAAACTCTGCAAAACTCCTAAACTCCTAAACTCTCCTAAACTCTTAGACTCTCCTAAACTCCGAAACTCTCCCAAACTTCTAAACTCCTAAACTCGCCAAAACTCCTAGACTCCTAAACTCCTAAACTCTCCTATTCTCCTAAACTCTCCACAACTCCCCCAAACTCCTAAACTCCCCTAAGCTCCTAAAGTCACCTAAACTCCTAAACTCCCATAAACTAATAAACTCTCATAAAATCCTAAACTCCTAAACTCTCCTAAACTCTCCTAAACTCCTATACTCTCCTAAACTCTTAAACTCTCCTAAACTCCTAAACTCTCCTAAACTCCTAAACTCCTAAACTCTCATAAACTCCTAAACAACTAAACTTCTAAACTCTCTTAAACTCCTAAACTCTCCTAAACTCCTAAACACTCCTAAACTCCAAAACTCTTCTGAACTCCTAGACTCGCCAAAACTCCTAAACTCCGAAAATTGCCTAAACTTATAAACTCACCAAAACTCATAAACTCCTAAACTCGCCTATTCTCCTGAACTCTCCTCAACTCCCCTAAACTCCTAAACTCCCCTAAGCTCCTAAACTCCCCTAAACTCCTAAACTCCCCTAAACTACTAAACTACCCTAAACTACTAAACTCTCCTAAACTCCCCTACACTACTAAACACCCCAAATTCCTAAACTCTCCTAAACTCCTAATCTCTTCTAAACTCCTAAACTCTCCAAAACTCTCCTGAACTCCTAAACTCCTAAACTCTCCTAAAATCTTAAACTCTCCTAAACTCCTAAACTCTACTAAACTCCTAAACTATCCTAAACTCCTAAACTCCTAAACTCCCCTTAACTACTAAACTCTTGTGAACTATACTAAACACCTAAACTCCTAAACTCTCCTAAACTCCTAAACTCTGCTAAACTCCTAAACTCTCATGAGCTCCTAAACTCCTAAACTCTGCCAAACACCTAAACTCTTAATCTCTCCTAAACTCCTAAACTCCTTGACTCTCCTAAACTCCTAAACTCGCCTAAACTCCTAAACTCGCCTTAACTCTTAGACTCCTAAACTCTCCTAAACTCCTATAATCTCCTAAACTCCCCTAAACTCCTAAACTCCCTTAAGCTCCTAAACTCCTAAACTCCCCTAAACTACTAAAATCCCCTAAATTCCTAAACTCTCCTAAACTCCTAATCTCTCATAAACTCCTAAACTCTCAAAACTCCTATTATCTCCTAAACTCCTAAACTCTCCTAAACTTTCCTAAACTCCTAAACACTCCTAAATTCTTCTAAACTCTCCGAAATTCCTAAACTCTCAAAAACTCCTAAACTTTCCTAAAATCCTAAACTCCTAAACTCTCCTAAACTCCTAAACTCCTAAACTCTTAAACTCCTAATCTTTCCTAAACTCCCCTAAACTCCTAAACTCCACTAAACAACTAAACTCTCCTAAACTCCTAAACTCCTAAACTCCTAATCTCTCCTATAGTCCCCTAAACTCCTAAACTCCCCTAAACTCCTAAACTCTCCTAAACTCCTAAACTCTCCTAAATTCCTAAACTCTCATAAACTCCTAAACTTTCCTAATATCCTAAACTCCTAAACTCTCCTAAACTCCTAAACTCCTAAACTCCTAAACTCTTAAACTCCTAAACTTTCCTAAACACCCCTAAACTCCTAAACTCCACTAAACAACTAAACTCTCCAAAACTCCAAAATTCTACTAAACTCATAAACTCTCCTAAACTCCAAAACACCTAAACTCCTAAACTCCTACACTCTCCTAAACTCCTAAACTTCTAAACTCTCCTAAATTCCTAAATTTTGCTAAACTCCTAAACTCTCCTAAGCTCCTAAACTACTAAACTTTGCCAAACTCCTGAACTCCTATACTCTCCTGAACTCCCAAACTCCTAGACTGTCCTAAACTCCTAAACTCGCCCAAACTTCAAAACTCCTAAACTCGCCAAAACTCCTAGACTCCTAAACTCCTAAACACCTAAACTCTCCTATTCTCCAAAACTCTCCACAACTCCCCCAAACTCCTAAACTCTCATAAGCTCCTAAACTCCTAAACTCTGCTAAACTCCTAAACTCCTAAACTCTCCTAAACTCCTAAACTCCTGAACTCTCCTAAACTCCTAAACTCGCCCAACTTCTAAACTCCTAGACTCTCCTAAACTCCTAAACTCGCCCAAACTTCTAAACTCCTAAACTCGCCAAAACTCCTAGACTCCTAAACTCCTAAACTCTCCTATTCTCCTAAACTCTCCACAAATCCCCCAAACTCCTAAACTCCGCTAAACTCCTAAACTCCCCTAAACTCCTAAACTCCCATAAACAAATAAACTCTCATAAAACCCTTAACTCCTAAACTCCTAAACTCTCAAAAACTCTCCCAAACTCCTATACTCTCCTAAACTCCTAAACTCCTAAACTCTCCTATACTCCTAAACCCCTAAACTGTCATAAACTCCTAAACAACTAATCTCCTAAACTCTCTTAAACTCCTACACACTCCTAAACTCTCCTAAACTCCTAAACACTCCTAAACACTCCTAAACTCCAAAACTCCTAAACTCTCCTAAACTCCTAGACTCGCCAAAACTCCTAAACTCCGAAAATCGCCTAAACTTCTAAACTCTCCAAAACTCATAAACTCCTAAACTCGCCTATTCTCCTAAACTCTCCTCAACTCCCCTAAACTCCTAAACTCCCCTATGCTCCTAAACTCCCCTAACTCCTAAACTCCCCTACACTACTAAACTCCCCTAAACTCCTAAACTCTCCTAAACTCCCCTAAACTACTAAACTCCCCAAAATTCCTAAACTCTCCTAAACTCCTAATCTCTTCTAAACTCCTAAACTCTCCAAAACTCTCCTGAACTCCTAAACTCCTAAACTCTCCTAAACTCCTAAACTCTACTAAACTCCTAAAGTCTCCTAAACTCCTTAACTCCTAAACTCCCCTAAATTACTAAACTCTTGTAAACTATACTAAACACCTAAACTCCTAAACTCTCCTAAACTCCTAAACTCTCCTAAGCACTCTTAACTCTACTAAACCCCTAAACTCCTAAACTCTCCTAAAATCTCCTAAGTTCTCCTAAACTCCTAAACTCTCCTATACTCCTAAACTCTCCTAAACTCTCCCAAACTACTAAACTCTCCTAAATTCCTAAACTCTCATAAACTCCTAAACTTTCCTAATCTCCTAATCTCTCCTAAACTCCCCTATATTCCAAAACACCCCTAAACTCCTAAACTCCCCAAAACTACTAAACTCTCTTAAACTCCTAAACTCTCCAAAACTCCTAAACTCTCCTAATCTCCAAACTCCTAAACTCTCCTAAACTCCTAAACTCCTAAACTTTCCTAAACTCCTAAACTCTCCTAAATTCCTGAACTCCTAAACTTTCCTAAACTCCTAAACACTCCTAAAATCTCCTACACCCCTAAACTCTCCTAAACTCCTAAACTCTCCTAAACTCCTACAATCTCCTAAACTCTCCTAAACTCCTAAACTCTCATAAACTCCTAAACTCTCCTAAACTCCTAAACTCAGCTAATATCTCCTAAGCTCTCCTAAACTCCTAAACTCTCTTAAACTCCTAAACTCTCCTAAACTCCTAAACTTTCCTAAACACCTAAACTCTCCTAAACTCCTAAACTCCTAATCTCTCCTAAACTCCCCTAAACTCCTAAACTACTAAACTCCCCTAAACTCCTAAACTCCCCTTAACTACTAAACTCTCCTAAACTCCTAAACTCTCCTAAACTCCTAAACTCTCCAAAACTCCTAAACTCCTAAACACCTAAACTCCTGAACTCTCCTAAACACTCCTAAACTCTCCTAAACCCCTAAACTCTCCTAAACCCCTAAAGTCACCTAAACTCCTAAACTCTCCTAAAATCTCCTAAGTTCTCCTAAACTCCTAAACTCTCTTAAACTCCTAAACACTCTTAAACTCCTAAACTCTCCTAAACTCTCCCAAACTACTAAACTCTCCAAAACTTTCCTAATCCCCTAAACTCCTAAACTCCTAAACTCCCCTAAACTACTAAACTCCTAAACTCCTAAACTTTCCTAAACTCCTAAACACTCCTAAATTCTCCTAAACTCCTAAACTCTCCTAAATTCCTAAACTCTCCTAAACTCCTAAACTCTCCTAAACTCTCCAAAACTCCTAAACTCTCTTAAACTCCTAAACTCTTTTGAACTCTCCTAAACTACTAAACTCTATTAAATTCCTAAACTCTCATAAACTCCCAAACTTTCCTAATCAACTAAACTCCTAAACTCTCCTAAACACCTAAACTCCTAATCTCACCTAAACTCCCCTAAACTCCTAAACTCCCCTAAATTCCTATACTCTCATAAACTCCTAAACTCTCCTAAACTCCTAAACTCACCTAAAATCACCTAAGCTATCCTAAACTCCTAAACTCACTTAAACTCCTAAACTCTCCTAAACTCTCTCAAACTGCTAAACTCTCCTAAACTCCTAAACTTTCCTAATCTCTTAAACTCCTATCCTAAACTCCTAAACTCCCCTAAACTCCTAAACTCCCATTAACTACTAACTCTCCTAAACTCCTAAACTCTGCTAAACTCCTAAACTCTCCTATACTCCTAAACTCCTAAACACCTAAACTTCTACACTCCTAAACTCTCCTAAACTCTAAACTCCTAAACTCTCTTAAACTCCTAAACTCCTAAACTCTCCTAAATTCCTGAACTCCTAAACTTTCCTAAACTCCTAAACACTCCTGTAATCTCCTAAACCCCTAAACTCTCCTAAACTCCTAATCTCTGCTAAACTCCCCTAAACTCCTAAACTCCTAAACTCCCCTAAACTCCTAAACTCCCCTAAACTACTAAACTCTCCTAAACTCCTAAACTCCTAAACTCTCCTAAATTCCTAAACTCCTAAACACCAAAACTCCTAAAATCCTAAACTCTCTTAAACTCCTAAACTCTCCTAAACTCCGAAACTCCTAAACACTGCTAAACTCTTGAACCTGTAAACTCTCCTAAACTCGCCTAAACTCCTAGTCTCTTCTAAACTCCTAAACTCACCTAAACTCCTAAACTCCTAAACTCTCCAAAACTCCAAAACTCCTAAACTCCTAAACACCTAAACTCCTAAACTCTTTTAAACTCCTAAACTCTCCTAAACTCCTTAACTACTAAAATCCTAAACTCTCCTAAACTCCTGAACTCTCCTAAACACTCCTAAACTCTCCTAAACCCCTAAACTGACCTAAACTCCTAAACTCTCCTAAAATCTCCTAAGTTCTCCTAAACTCCTAAACTCTCTTAAACTCCTAAACACTATTAAACTCCTAAACTCTCCTAAACTCTCCCAAACTACTAAACTCTCCTAAACTTTCCTAATCCCCTGAACTCCTAAACTCCTAAACTCCCCTAAACTACTAAACTCCTAAACTCCTAAACTTTCCTAAACTCCTAAACACTCCTAAATTCTCCTAAACTCCTAAACTCTCCTAAATTCCTAAACTCTCCTAAACTCCTACAATCTCCTAAACTCTCCAAAACTCCTAAACTCTCTTAAACTCCTAAACTCTTTTGAACTCTCCTAAACTACTAAACTCTATTAAATTCGTAAACTCTCATAAACTCCCAAACTTTCCTAATCAACTAAACTCCTAAACTCTCCTAAACACCTAAACTCCTAATCTCACCTAAACTCCCCTACACTCCTAAACTCCCCTAAACTCCTAAACTCCCTTAAACTACTAAACTCTCTGAAACTCCTAAACTCTCCTAAATTCCTAAACTCTCATAAACTCCTAAACTCTCCTAAACTCCTAAACTCACCTAAAATCACCTAAGCTATCCTAAACTCCTAAACTCACTTAAACTCCTAAACTCTCCTAAACTCTCTCAAACTGCTAAACTCTCCTAAACTCCTAAACTTTGCTAATCTCTTAAACTCCTATCCTAAACTCCTAAACTCCTAAACTCCCCTAAACTCCTAAACTCCCATTAACTACTAAACTCTCCTAAACTCCTAAACTCTGCTAAACTCCTAAACTCTCCTATACTCCTAAACTCCTAAACACCTAAACTTCTACACTCCTAAACTCTCCTAAACTCTAAACTCCTAAACTCTCTTAAACTCCTAAACTCCTAAACTCTGCTAAAATCCTGAACCCGTAAACTCTCCTAAACTCTCCTAAACTCCTAAACTCCTAAACACTCCTAAATTCTCCTAAACACCTAAACTCTCCTAAATTCCTAAACTCTCCTAAACTCCTACAATCTCCTAAACTCTCCAAAACTCCTAAACTCTCTTAAACTCCTAAACTCTTTTGAACTCTCCTAAACTACTAAACTCTATTAAATTCGTAAACTCTCATAAACTCCCAAACTTTCCTAATCAACTAAACTCCTAAACTCTCCTAAACACCTAAACTCCTAATCTCACCTAAACTCCCCTACACTCCTAAACTCCCCTAAACTCCTAAACTCCCTTAAACTACTAAACTCTCTGAAACTCCTAAACTCTCCTAAATTCCTAAACTCTCATAAACTCCTAAACTCTCCTAAACTCCTAAACTCACCTAAAATCACCTAAGCTATCCTAAACTCCTAAACTCACTTAAACTCCTAAACTCTCCTAAACTCTCTCAAACTGCTAAACTCTCCTAAACTCCTAAACTTTGCTAATCTCTTAAACTCCTATCCTAAACTCCTAAACTCCTAAACTCCCCTAAACTCCTAAACTCCCATTAACTACTAAACTCTCCTAAACTCCTAAACTCTGCTAAACTCCTAAACTCTCCTATACTCCTAAACTCCTAAACACCTAAACTTCTACACTCCTAAACTCTCCTAAACTCTAAACTCCTAAACTCTCTTAAACTCCTAAACTCCTAAACTCTGCTAAAATCCTGAACCCGTAAACTCTCCTAAACTCTCCTAAACTCCTAAACTCCTAAACTCCTAATATCCTAAACTCTTCAAAACTCCTAAACTCGCGTAAACTTCTACACTCCTAAACTCTCCTAAACTTCTAAACTCTCCTATTCTCCTAAACACTCCTCAACTCCCCTAAACTCCTAAACTACCCTAAGCTCCTAAACTCCCCTAAACACCTAAACTCCCCTAAACTACTAAACTCTCCTAAACTCCTAAACTCCTAAACTCTCCAAAACTCCTAAACTCTCCTAACTCCTAAACAATTCTAAACTCCTAAATTCTCCTAAACTCCTAAACTCTCCTAAACTCCTAAACTCTCCTAAACTCCTAAACACTCCAAAACTCCAAAACTCTCCTTAACACCTAAACTCTCCTAAACTGTCCCAAACTCTTACACTCTCCTAAACTCTCTTAAAATCCTAAACTCTCCTAAACTCCTAAACTCTCTTAAACAGGTAAACTCTCCTAAACTGCACTAAACTCCTAAACTCCCCTAAACTACTAAACTCTCCTAAACTCCTAAACACTCCTAAACTCCTAAACTCTCCTAAACTCCTAAACTCCTAAACTCTCCTAAACTCCTAAACACTCCTAAACTCCTGAACTCTCCTAAACTCTCCTAAACTCCTAAACTCTCCTAAACACTCCTAAACTCTCCTAAACCCCAAAACTCTCCTAAACTCCTAAATTCACCTAAAATATCCTAAACTCTCCTAAACTCCTAAACTCTCATAAACTCCTAAACTTTCCTAATCTCCTAAACTCCTAAACTCTCATAAACTCCTAATCTCTGCCAAACTCCCCTAAACTCCTAAACTCCTATACTCCCCTAAACTCCTAAACTCCCCTTAACTACCAAACTCTCCTAAACTCCTAAACTCCTAAACTCTCCTAAATTCCTAATCTCCTAAACACCAAAATGAAAGTGTGCATGTCAAGAGGAACACTTTGGAAAGCTCTCCTTATATGACTTGGTTTTGATGAGGACAACTTGTGATAACATGAGCTTGAAGATCATCAACAAATCAACATGCTTAAGCCTTCCGATTGGTATCTTGCTTAGACTAGATTAGTTTAGGTTGAGTCCAAGGCTTAAGTCACCTAATACATATCTCAATTGCATAAATCTTTTAAATCTTTTTCATCTTGAGATATGTCATTCATAATATGTTCATGCATCATATAAATACATGTACATGTGCATTCTAGGCATAATCTAAGTATTAAACATGTATGAATTTAAGTGCATAACATATTTGAAGTTTTTACACATGAAACAGTGCTGTTAATCGATTACCACTTGGCTTAATCGATTAATCTAACTGTTTGCACAGTGTAATCGATTACAACAAACGTTAATCGATTAATCTAACATTTTTGTGAAGCTTAATCGATTAAAGCTGTCGTTAATCGATTAACTGGGCTTTTATTTCAATTCTTTATAAACTGCATTTTCAGAATTGATCTCAGAAGTTGCATGTTAATTTTTTAGAGAGTTAGAGCATATTTTCGTGTTAATTGTTGCATCTAGTTGTAAATGCATTTGTGAGCTTAGAAAAGAGAGAATTCTATGCTTTAGGATTGAGTGCTTTTCATGATACATTTCTCATCTTTTCTTGTCACATGTTCTTGCATTTTTACATGATTCTTGATTAGATGCTTACACATAATGCATTCTGTTTTTTCACTAATACATTTTTCATACTGCATGAGCTTGTATTAGGTGATTAGAGTAAAGCCTTATCTTGTTAGATATAAGTCTTGTTATAGCTTAAATTTACTCTGTATTGTTTTGTTTGAAAAAGTGTTGTAATTGTGGGAATCTCAAGGTGTCATATCACCAAGAGATTGAGTGTGTCTTCACTGAGTGTTAGACTTAGGGATAAGTAAAGAACAAGGTTCTTGGCTGGGGCTACGCCGAAAGAAAGGTTTTCTTTGTCGGTAGGAAGGGAGTCAAACCATAGAATAGGTTTCTTTTTATCTTGTAAGTGTCTAATTGTTGTAATTGGATAGTGTGTATGTAATTAACATTCATTCAATTATAGTGAAGAAAAATCTCCCAAATCAGCCGGGAGGCTTGGATGTAGTTTGCGGTGGACAAGCAAACGAACCAGGATAAAATTCTTGTTGCAGGACTTTTTCTATCTCTATCTCTTTATTGCATTTGATCGATTAATTTGTTAAGTAGATTTAATTGATAATCTGTGTCTATACTGTTTTACTTGTACTCTGATAATATTCTGTAAACCTGGTATAATCGTTTCATTATCAATTAATTGTCGAGCAAGAAACTGTACTTGCATTTGCTTACTGTCTCGGTTTAATCGATTAAGTGTGGTGTGTTAATCGATTACTTCAATCTGTTAATCGATTAAGTGGACTGTGTTGAAAGTGTTAATCGATTACCCTGTTCTGTTAATCGATTAATCAAGGTGTTTTTCAGCATTAAGTGTTGTTTTCGAAAAGCGGACATTCTAACCGCTACACCTATTCAACCCCCCCCTTCTAGGTGTATTGTAACCACTGATACCTAACAAGTGGTATCAGAGCTAGTGCGAAGTGCTAGCTCAACCATGTATTCGTGATCCTTAGGGAAAAACGAATGGGTTCGTCAAACCCATTTGGTGGTGATGGTTCATCCATTAATCGACCACCTATATTCAGTGGTGAAGGGTATGCCTACTGGAAAGTCCGCATGCAAATTTTTATTGAAGCCATAAACTCGGATATTTGGGAATCCGTAGTCAACGGCCCTTTCGTTCCACAACATCTTGTGGACAATGAACCTAAAGACAAGCCTAAAAGTCTATGGACCGATGATGAGCGCAAAAAGGTGCAGCATAATCTACGCGCCAAAAATATCATCACATCGGCCCTATCCTATGATGAGTTCTTTAGAGTTTCGCAGTGCCAAAATGCAAAAGAAATGTGGGACACTTTACAAGTGACTCATGAAGGCACTAGCGAAGTCAAGCGCGCTAGATTAAATGCGCTTACCCATGAGTATGAGTTATTTCGCATGTTACCTAGTGAATCAATCTGTGATATGCAAAAGCGATTTACTCATATTGTTAATCATTTAGTTGCTCTAGATAAATCTTTTGCCAGAGGTGAACAAACTAATAAAGTTTTGCGTTGTCTTGACAGGAAATGGCAACCAAAAGTAACTGCAATTGTTGAATCCAAAGATTTGGACTCTATGCCTCTAGCTACTTTATTTGGAAAACTTCAAGAGCACGAAATGGAATTGGGGCGCTTGACTATGCACGAAGATTCAGATCGGAAAAAGAAAAACATCACATTAAAGGCCACGACCTCCAAATCAAAAGAAGATAAAGATGATGATAAATCTGACTCCGATCTAGATGATGAAACTATGAATCTCCTTGTTCGCAAATTTAGCAAATTCATCAAAAGAAAAGGAGGATTCAAGAAGTTTCAGAAGAAAGAAGTGAAAGAGTCAACCAACAAAGGCAAGAACAACAAAGATCGCTTCACTTGCCATGAGTGTGGAAAAGCCGGACATATGAGATTTCAATGTCCTACCTATCTGAAAAAGGTTGATTCAGAGAAGAGCACTCCCAGGGAATTCAAATCCAAGAAAGCTTACATTGTATGGGATGTACCTGAGGAGGAAACAACATCAAGCACTTCTAGTGAGGAGGAGTCAGCGAAGTTGTGTCTGATGGTCAGATCTGACAACAATGGCAACTCAGACTCACACGAGGATAATGATGAGGTATATTCTGACACCTCATCCACTTCGGATGACTTACCCTCTTATGAAGTTTTATATAATGCTTATGTTGAGTTACATGAGGAATTAAAGAAATTGGCTAGAATAAATGTTGATAAGAAAAGGGAAATCCTTAGAAATGAAAAGAAACTAAGCCAATTACAAAAAGAATTAGATGAATTAAAATTAGAAAATGAAACTTTAGATCTCATCTATTCTTGTAACACATGTGACTGCTCTGCTGATAATTTATGTCAAAAGCCTGTATGTGAGACTTGCGAGATTTTGCAAGAAGACAATCTTAAACTAAAAGAAAAACTCGAACGTCTCACAAACAGTAAACATCAATTAGACACTCTGCTCAGTCAAACAAGAAACGTTGGTGATCGTACTGGTCTAGGTTATACTCGCTCTGCTAAAAACAAGAGACCATATAGAAAACCTGTAGTTAATACTAAGGATAAAAATCGTAGGCGCTCTCCTACTTGTTTTTATTGTAATACGTATGGTCATACTTCTTACTCTTGTTACATTAGAAAATATGGTATACCTAGCGGGGCTTATGTATGGATAAAGAAGGGAGATAATTCCCTAATCACTAACAGAAAAGGACCCAACATAATTTGGGTACCTGAGAAAAGCAAGTGATCTATTTTGCAGGTATGTCTTCGAACACAAGGACAAAAATGGTACTTAGACAGTGGATGTTCGAGACATATGACAGGTGACAGATCAAATTTCCTGGATCTATCACTTAAAGGAAAAGGATACGTCACGTACGGAGACAACAATAAGGGAAAGATACTTGGCACCGGAACAGTTGGTAACTCATCTCATACTCAAATTGAAAATGTTCTGTATGTTGAAGGACTAGAACATAATCTTCTAAGTATAAGTCAACTCTGTGACAAAGGTAATTGAGTATCTTTTGATTCTGACTGTTGCATCATTCGTGACATTTTATCTAATAATGTTAAATTTGTTGGTCATCGTATAAATAATATTTACATGGTTAACTTGGATGATGCCACCACATTATTTTCAAAATGTTTCATTTCTAAAGAAGATGACATCTGGCTCTGGCACAGACGCGTTGCACACATCCATATAAAACATCTAGATAAATTGTCATCAAACCAACTAGTTGAGGGGCTACCAAAACTAAATTTTAAAACTAAAGAGATTTGTGACACTTGTCAAAAGTGTAAACAAACCAAAAACTCTTTTAAAAACAAAAATGTGATATCCACTTCAAGACCTTCGGAGTTACTCCATATGGACTTGTTTGGACCATCACAAATCATGAGTTTTGGTGGTAGCTACTATGCTTTAGTTATTGTTGATGATTTCTCTCGCTTTACATGGACATTATTTTTATCTGCTAAAAGCGACGCTTTCAACTCTTTTAAAAATCTTGCCAAGCAAATCCAAAACCAACTTAACCTGAAAATAGTATATATTCGAAGTGATCACGGGGGAGAATTTGAGAACTTTCAGTTCGACAAATTCTGTGATAAGCACGGCATTATGCATCAGTTCTCTGCTCCTCGCACTCCACAACAAAATGGAGTTGTTGAAAGGAAAAATCGTGTGCTAGAAGAATTAGCGAGAACCATGCTTAATGAAAGTAATACCCCTAAATATTTCTGGGCAGATGCAGTTCATACTGCATGCTATGTTATAAATCGAGTACTGTTAAGGCCTAATTTGAATAAAACTCCTTATGAACTATTAAAAGGCCGTAAACCAAACATATCCCATCTTCACGCTTTCGGTTGCAAATGTTTTATATTAAATAATGGAAAGCGGGCTTTAGGAAAATTTGATTCAAAAGCCGATGAGGGAATATTTTTGGGATACTCGATTCATAGCAAAGCGTTCAGAATTTTTAATAAGTATTCTATGCAAGTTGAAGAGTCTATCCATGTACAGTTTGATGAATCTTCTCCAAAAGAGAAGAGAAAGGTTGTTTCTGATGATGTTGCAGGTGCTTTGGAAGAAGCATACTCAAAGAACATGGATAATGTAGAAGCAACCGATGAAGAACGTCAAAACAAATCTCAGGAGCATTCAGATATGCCAGTTGTGTGGAAAACCAAGAAAGCTCACCCGATCGATAAAGTAATAGGTGACATATCTACGGGAGTGGTAACCCGTAGTTCCTTACGAAACTTCTGTAACTTCGTAGCTTTTGTTTCTCAAATTGAGCCTAAGACCATTGATGAGGCCATTGAGGATGTGCACTGGGGTATAGCTATGCAAGAAGAGCTAAACCAGTTCGAACGCAATAATGTTTGGGACTTGGTCCCTAAACCTAAAGATCATCCTGTGATTGGTACTCGATGGGTCTTCAGAAACAAGCTTGATGAATCAGGCTTGATCATTCGAAATAAAGCACGCTTGGTGGCCCAAGGCTACAACCAGGAGGAAGGTATCGATTATGACGAAACCTATGCTCCTGTAGCCAGATTAGAGGCCATCAGGATGCTACTTTCCTTTGCATCAATTATGAACTTCAAATTATTTCAGATGGACGTAAAAAGCGCCTTCTTGAATGGCTATATTCAAGAAGAAGTTTATGTTAACCAACCGCCTGGTTTTGAAAATTTTAAATATCCGAACCATGTTTATAAACTTAAAAAGGCACTCTATGGTCTCAAACAAGCTCCTAGAGCTTGGTATGATAGACTTAGTACCTTTCTTTTAGAAAAAGGGTTCGAAAGAGGCTTGGTTGACACAACGCTTTTTATTCGTAAATCAGAAAACTCTGTATTACTTGTGCAAATATATGTAGATGACATAATTTTTGGATCTACTAATGATATTTTGTGTAAGGATTTTTCTGAGATGATGCAGGGGGAGTTCGAAATGTCTATGATGGGAGAACTTACGTTCTTTCTAGGACTTCAGATAAAGCAACTAGAAAGTGGTATTTTCATCCATCAGACAAAATATTGCAAAGAGCTGCTCAAGAAATTTGAGATGAACAATTGTAAGGAAGCTTCCACTCCTATGGCATCTGCTTGCTACCTAGATAAGGACGAAAAAGGAAAAACTATAGAGGTAACAAAGTATCGAGGAATTATTGGGTCTTTACTTTACTTAACTGCAAGTAGGCCTGATATCATGTTTAGTGTATGCATGTGTGCTAGATTTCAATCATCTCCTAAAGAATCACATCTTACAACTGTTAAAAGAATCATGAGATACTTAAAAGGAACAACTAACATGGGATTATGGTATCCTCGGGATGCCTCATTATCCTTGGTAGGTTATTCCGATTCCGATTTCGCCGGATGTAAATTGGATCGGAAAAGCACTAGTGGTACTTGTCACTTGTTGGGGAGTTCATTAGTAGCATGACACAGCAAAAAGCAAGCTTGTGTTGCTTTGTCCACCGCCGAAGCGGAATACATTGCCGCTGGTGTGTGTTGCGCTCAAATCCTCTGGATGAAGCAGCAACTCAAGGACTATGGTCTTAATATTGAAAAGATCCCTATTAAATGCGATAACACAAGTGCCATAAACCTTTCCAAGAATCCCGTCTTGCATTCTAGAACTAAGCATATAGAAATTAGACATCATTTTCTGCGTGATCATGTACAAAAAGGTGATTGCGTTCTTGAATTTGTTGAAACTTCTAAACAATTAGCTGATATTTTCACCAAGCCCCTTCCCAGGGATACTTTCTTTGTTCTAAGGAGAGAACTTGGAATTCTTGATGAACAATATCTTGATTAAAATTGTTTAGGTGTTTACATTATCGTCTTGTTTCTCTATGTCTTTGTTTCTTTAGCTGTTCGATATTTGTTTCTCTTGATTATTATTTTTTTTTGTGATTCTGGATGTTTAAATAAATCTGTCACATTGCATGCCAAAGCCTTAAGAAGTTGAAACCATTTTACTGCCTGAAAATTTTTTTTTACTATGCATAATCGATTAAATATTCAATTAATCGATTACTTGGGCATCAGTTGCTTGAAAATTCGAAATTCTACTATAAGTAATCGATTACATTTTCACTTAATCGATTACTTGGGCATCAGTTCTTTCAAAAATTCGAAATTTCACACTGATTAATCGATTAACCCTGCCCGTTAATCGATTAAAACCAGTTTTATAAAGGCAAACAGTAGCTCGGTTTCACACTTTTTCTGGTTTTCTCACTTTCTCTTTTCTGCTTTGAGATTCTAAATCTATAACACAACTAATCTAAAGTGCATCAAAAGTAGAAACACCTATTCCTAACCCTCTTAAAACCATCAAGGAATCATCTCTTTTCATCCTCATTATATCACATCCCCAAGGTTCCACTAAACATAACCTAGGTTAGGTTTGCCTACACCCATATTTGACCTCTCACTGCCATTTTCGGTTTCTGCCACATTATGGAGCAAAGTCGTCCTAAAAGGGTCAAAACATCAGCCACTCGTGTACGAAGACGAGAGGTCGCTTCGCCTTCCGTTCGGGACCGTGGTGACCCCTACTATTCACTCATTCTGCAAGAAACCCGTATGGCGAAATTCCAAGGTCGGAAACCTACATATATACGGTATGTTGACTTAACTTGGTTATCGGAACAGAACTTTAGCTTCCCGCATGACATGGAAGCTCAGGGAACTATTCAGTTCATGGAATTAAAGGGACAAGTCTACCCTGCTCTCGTTAGGGAATTCTATGCTAATTTTAGATATAAGGATGGAAAATATTGGTCAATGATTTCTGGCAATTTGTTTGAACTCAACGATGAAATTTTCATGAATGTCGGTGGTTTATCTTCTTCTGGATATAGTATAGGAGATTGTTCCTGGGTAAAGGAAAATTTTGATCCTACTGAAGTCTATAAGTCTTTTCTAAGAGGCCCTCATTTATACATTCAGGGTCAACTGACCAAAGCTGGGTCACTTTCTGTTGAGAACAGGCTGCTACACTACATTATTGCTTACATCTTAGTACAGAGGAACACAAATCATGCACAGCCTACTGTGAATGATTTACGTTTCATGTATGCAGTGAAGAATAATGTGATGATTAATTGGCCTGAGGAGATCTTGAAAATTATGAACAGTGTATCTTTATCTCAGTCGAAGCTGCTTCCCTACAGTATCTTCATATCACGCATCATTGACTATTTGCGCATTGACGTTTCCGATACTATCATTGTTGAATATACCGACAAGGATCATCTGGTTGGTGAAAGCCTCATACATAAGATGGGTATATACAAGTATGGTAGTACTTGGCAATACCAAGAGGACTACACCACTTTTGGTCTGGATTTATCTGATGATGATAATCAGGATGGCACAGATAATCAGCATGCTACAGCTCAGGGGGAGCCTTCAGGATCAGCACCTCAGAACTCTGCTTTTGGATTCGATCAGTTGGAAGCTATGGAGCAACGGCTTAACAACCGTATGGATCTTCACTTCCAAGGACTAAAAGACTCATACTTTGCTGGTATGGAACAGTATGAGGAGCGACAAACTGCGTATTCGGATAACCGATTTCGGGAGTTGAGGAATCTGATTCAATCTACCGCTGAAGCTCAGAATGCCTTGTTTTGTTCAGAATTTCAAAAGCTATCTATGCTTATCAGGGGAGATCAGAACATTGTCACTTCTGCTGATCACACTGACGATCCTCATCCTCCACCTCAACCTTAGTTTAGAAGCCTTTAGACCTAGGATATCTTACCTTAGGTTTATTTCTTCTTTTTGGCACTCTTTGGATTTAGATACTGTTATGGATTCTAGTATTTCTGTTGCGTGCCTCTTTTATGTTGTTAATTGACGTTTTCTGGTTTATCTGGCTGCTAAACATTGTTACTCTTTATGCTATTTTATAATTATGTCGAATAGCCTACTATGTTTATGTGTATGGTTCTTGATCGTATGAGATTTTCTGCCTTGATATGGTTCATCTCGTATGCCGTTCACTTTACTTGTTTGGCTATTTCTGTTGTATAAACTTGCGCACTTGTTTAATCCTCTTTAATGTAAAACAGGTAAATTGTTATATCTCAATATTAACTCATTAACTGTGTTTTATGCATTACTCATATCTCTGCCTCTTCTTTGACCTGGGTTATCTTTTTGATAATGTCAAAAGGGGGAGAAAGGTTGTTTTGTTGTCTTTTGATTGTGCAGGTTGATCGTAATAACAGCTTCCGATATTTGCGCATCATATCAACCTTGCCAACACAATCTTCAAGCTATTTACATTTGATGTGGAGTTTGTCATCATCAAAAAGGGGGAGATTGAAAGTGTGCATGTCAAGAGGAACACTTTGGAAAGCTCTCCTTATATGACTTGGTTTTGATGAGGACAACTTGTGATAACATGAGCTTAAAGATCATCAACAAATCAACATGCTTAAGCCTTCCGATTGGTATCTTGCTTAGACTAGATTAGTTTAGGTTGAGTCCAAGGCTTAAGTCACCTAATACATATCTCAATTGCATAAATCTTTTAAATCTTTTTCATCTTGAGATATGTCATTCATAATATGTTCATGCATCATATAAATACATGTACATGTGCATTCTAGGCATAATCTAAGTATTAAACATGTATGAATTTAAGTGCATAACATATTTGAAGTTTTTACACATGAAACAGTGCTGTTAATCGATTACCACTTGGCTTAATCGATTAATCTAACTGTTTGCACAGTGTAATCGATTACAACAAACGTTAATCGATTAATCTAACATTTTTGTGAAGCTTAATCGATTAAAGCTGTCGTTAATCGATTAACTGGGCTTTTATTTCAATTCTTTATAAACTGCATTTTCAGAATTGATCTCAGAAGTTGCATGTTAATTTTTTAGAGAGTTAGAGCATATTTTCGTGTTAATTGTTGCATCTAGTTGTAAATGCATTTGTGAGCTTAGAAAAGAGAGAATTCTATGCTTTAGGATTGAGTGCTTTTCATGATACATTTCTCATCTTTTCTTGTCACATGTTCTTGCATTTTTACATGATTCTTGATTAGATGCTTACACATAATGCATTCTGTTTTTTCACTAATACATTTTTCATACTGCATGAGCTTGTATTAGGTGATTAGAGTAAAGCCTTATCTTGTTAGATATAAGTCTTGTTATAGCTTAAATTTACTCTGTATTGTTTTGTTTGAAAAAGTGTTGTAATTGTGGGAATCTCAAGGTGTCATATCACCAAGAGATTGAGTGTGTCTTCACTGAGTGTTAGACTTAGGGATAAGTAAAGAACAAGGTTCTTGGCTGGGGCTACGCCGAAAGAAAGGTTTTCTTTGTCGGTAGGAAGGGAGTCAAACCATAGAATAGGTTTCTTTTTATCTTGTAAGTGTCTAATTGTTGTAATTGGATAGTGTGTATGTAATTAACATTCATTCAATTATAGTGAAGAAAAATCTCCCAAATCAGCCGGGAGGCCTGGATGTAGTTTGCGGTGGACAAGCAAACGAACCAGGATAAAATTCTTGTTGCAGGACTTTTTCTATCTCTATCTCTTTATTGCATTTGATCGATTAATTTGTTAAGTAGATTTAATTGATAATCTGTGTCTATACTGTTTTACTTGTACTCTGATAATATTCTGTAAACCTGGTATAATCGTTTCATTATCAATTAATTGTCGAGCAAGAAACTGTACTTGCATTTGCTTACTGTCTCGGTTTAATCGATTAAGTGTGGTGTGTTAATCGATTACTTCAATCTGTTAATCGATTAAGTGGACTGTGTTGAAAGTGTTAATCGATTACCCTGTTCTGTTAATCGATTAATCAAGGTGTTTTTCAGCATTAAGTGTTGTTTTCGAAAAGCGGACATTCTAACCGCTACACCTATTCAACCCCCCCCCCTTCTAGGTGTATTGTAACCACTGATACCTAACACAAAACTCCTAAAATCCTAAACTCTCTTAAACTCCTAAACTCTCCTAAACTCCGAAACTCCTAAACACTACTAAACTCTTGAACCTGTAAACTCTCCTAAACTCGCCTAAACTCCTAGTCTCTTCTAAACTCCTAAACTCACCTAAACTCCTAAACTCCTAAACTCTCCTATTCTCCTAAACTCCTAAACTCTCTTAAACTCCTAAACTCTCCTAAACTCCTAAACTCTTATGAACTCTCCTAAATTACTAAACTCTCCTAAACTCCTAAACTCACCTAAAATATCCTAAACTCTCCTAAACTCCTAAACTCTCATAAACTCCTAAACTTTCCTAATCTCCTAAACTCCTAAACTCTCCTAAACTCCTAATCTCTCCTAAACTCCCCTAAACTCCTAAACTCCTAAACTCCCCTAAATTCCTAAACTCCCCTTAACTACCAAACTCTCCTAAACTCCTAAACTCCTAAACTCTCCTAAATTCCTAAACTCCTAAACACCAAAACTCCTAAAATCCTAAACTCTCTTAAACTCCTAAACTCTCCTAAACTCCGAAACTCCTAAACACTGCTAAACTCTTGAACCTGTAAACTCTCCTAAACTCGCCTAAACTCCTAGTCTCTTCTAAACTCCTAAACTCACCTAAACTCCTAAACTCTCCTATTCTCCTAAACTCCTAAACTCTCTTAAACTCCTAAACTCTCCTAAACTCCTAAACTCTTCTGAACTCTCCTAAATTACTAAACTCTCCTAAACTCCTAAACTCTCATAAACTCCCATACTTTCCTAATCAACTAAACTCCTAAACTCTCCTAAACTCCTAAACTCCTAAACTCCTAATCTCTCCTAAACTCCTAAACTCCCCTAAACTCCTAAACTCCCCTAAACTACTAAACTCTCCTAAACTCCTAAACTCTCCTATATTCCTAAACTCTCATAAACTCCTAAATTCTCCTAAACTCCTAAACTCACCTAAAATCTCCTAAGCTCTCCTAAACTCCCAAACTCTCTTAAACTCCTAAACTCTCCTAAACTCTCCCAAACTTCTAAACTCTCCTAAACTCTCCCAAACTTACTAAACTCTCCACCAATGGCCATCAACTTGGATGACCTAATGGGCTTGAGTGAGCCCATAACTCGGGCCAAGGCCAAGAAAGCCCGAAACATCCTTGGCCAACTTGTGCTAAGTCTTCAAGCATCACTTGGGGCAAGTGACAATATGAGGCCCACTAATTGCCTCCTTATAGAGGATGAGCCTTTTGAAGGCTATAGCCAAAATGGGAATGAATAATGAGTTCCCTTTATGATGCCTTCAAGTATTAATGAGTTGTCCAACCACGTTTTTTTTTATGTTTTATTGTTATTGTTTTGCTTTTTTGTATTTATCTTCTAATAAATATGTTTCTTGTGTAGATTGCCATGGTTACACGTGACTTTCAAAAGCAAAGACAAAGATCCCACGTTTTCAGCCAAAGCCATTAAAGCCACGGTCAATTTCCAAGGCTGCTGACAAAGCCAAGCTAGACCCTGACCAAGCAGCTGACCTGGCCAAGGCGCCACCTTTTCAGCCAGGCTTTAAATGCTATTTTAAAAAAACGGCCAAGCAATAAGACAAGCAGCCCATATCTTCTGCTCGGCTTAAATACAAGGCATTAAGGTTGGGCACAATTTGAATCAACAAATTTCAAACACGACCAAGCAATAAAACAAGCAGCCCATATCTTCAACTCGGCTTAAATACAAGGCATTAAGGCTAGGCACAATTTGAATCAACAAATAAATATGGCTCACTATTTTAAGGTGGGATTTAAAGCAATCCCATGTTTTCCGCCTAGCCATCAATTCGGTCCAACTTTAAGGAAAGCAACAAACACATGGTTGGATTCAACACAGACAAGGCTGGATACAAATAATTAATATGACCAGACCTAGCCAAGACACGACCCTAAAAATCCGCCCAAGCTTTTAAAGAAGAGGCACGCATGGAGGGCAAGCCACATCTTCATCCACGGTTTTCATTGCAAACTAATTTCAAATTTCAAACAAAAGCACATGTGTTTTATCATTTGAATTATGAAAATAAATCCCTTATCTTTAGCCCCATGTTGGGAGCAAGGTCATAACATCATATAGGCCAATTTATTTTCGAAATTCAATTGTAATTGTGAGTTTTTATTGTAGCCAGGCTGCCTATAATTACAAGGAGCCTCATTTGTAATAGGCACGTTGAATTCTCTCGTCATTTGTAATAGGCACGTTGATGAAAAACTTCTTAGTTGAGTTCTCTCCTAAGTTTCTTGGTTGAACCAAGTATTTTGTTCTATTCAAAGATCATTCTTTGTGGCGAACTTCCTTTGGCTTATCAAACAGCCCTGTTTGAGGCGCCTTAACCATCTCATTCTTCTTCATCTACTTCTTTTATCCAAACAAAAACCATAACCAAGCCAAACACCATCATCCTAAATCATCACGGCCAGAAACTCCCCCCTAAGCCAACAAAGCCTAAACAAACCGAAACCAAAACCACCCAGCCCAAATACTTGCCCTTTCGGCCAAACACACTACCCTCACGACTCTCGGCCAGAAACCAAGCCAAATACATATCCGAGCCACTAAAAGCCTAAGCCAACCGAAATACCCCAAAAACACTAACAAAAATTTCATAATATTTCTTATTGCCTAAGCTTCAAACAAAATGATCAAGTATAAATACCAACCCCAGCAAGGAGGTTGCTATCAAGTGGTATCCCGAGCTAGCCTTGTTTGAAGTCATCTTGTGCACCTTTTCCAACGTTGGCCAAACAAAAGCCAACTCTGGTGCATCATTGTTTCTGCTTTGGCCGAACCAAAGCCAAGTTTTGTGCACCAATTCTGTTTTGGCCGAATCAAAGCCAAAACCATTGTGCACTATTTTAAATTGTGTGAAATTTTTCTGAGTGCAGGTACCAAAATTGTTGGCTAAACTGAAAGCCATTAAAATCCTACACTAAAAAGAGCCTGTGGCCGAATCAAAGCCATCAAGCACCCAAAATAAAGTTTCTGTTTTTTTCTTATTACCATAAACCCACCACCCACAAATCCTTTCCTTTCTACAAGACCATCATAAACCACAAACAAACAAAAAAACCTCCACCCCAAAACCACAAAAATTTGTTTGATTTAAGCTTAGTTAATTCGCCATACAAGAACATCTCTAGAACTTCTATTGGTTCAATCCAGAATCCCAAGGGGAGAAAGAGAGAGTTGAGTGACAAACACATTGAGTGAAACACTTGAGTGAAAGTAAGGAAATGTCATTTGAAAACACATCTTCACCCACGGTTTCACCAAGGACCGAAAGCTTCACATCTGTTATACGTGAGCTACATGAATAAATTAGGACCTTTAAACAACAGATGGCGGACATGCAAATCCGACAAGACCACTCACATAATCGGAGGCAATCCAGCCATGATGAATCATCCGATTCAGAGGCAGAAAGGAGGAGAAGAAGGTGGATGGAAAGGAGGAATGAAGAGGATAATCAAAGGGAAAGGAGGAGGGATGACCAAGTAGAGGGAGTCCAAATCAAGGTTCCCACATTCATGGGAATGAACAACCCGGAGGCGTACTTAGAATGGGAGATGAAGATCGAGCAAGTCTTTGAATGCCACACTTATTCCGAGGAGAAAAATGTAAAGGTGGCTGCTTTAGAAGTTCAGAGAATATGCAATGGTCAGGTGGGATCAATTTCAGAAGGATAGGCGGAGGTGTGGTGCTCAACTTGTGAGCACAAGGGAGGAAATGCGAACAATTATGAGGAAGAGGTTTGTGCCCCCATCATACCAACAGGACATTTATAACCAACTTCAAAGGCTGACTCAAGGAAGCAAGTCATGGATGAGTACTATAAGGCAAAGGAGTTGGCCCTACTAAGAGCCAACCTTCAGGAGGTACGTGAAGCCACTATGGCACGGTTTCTTCATGGGCTCAACCATGAAATTCGAGATGTTGTAGAGTTACAAAGCTATGTGGAAATGGAGGACTTGGTACAGAAAGCCATGAAGGTGGAGCAACAATTGAAGAGGAAGAGATCAAAAGCCTACTCAACCAGCACCACCAATTTTCAGTCATCTAGCTGGTGGTACAACCCCAAGAAGGAGGGCACACCAATAAAAGAAGCTGTGAGCACCAACAATGGCAAAAAGGCCATGGAGGCCCCAAGCCGAAGTTGGGAGGTAAAGTGCTTCAAGTGTTTGGGTCGTGGACACATTGCTTCTCAATGTCCAACCAAGAGAACTATGGTGGCAAAAAATGGAGTTGTAGAATCAGCATCCGAAACCTCAATCTCAGAAGAAGAGAATGATAAGGAGGCAAGGATGTCGGAAGGTGACTTACTCATGGTCCGAAGGCTCTTGGGAAGCCAAGTCAAAGAGAATGAGGAAAGTCAGCGGAAGAACATCTTTCACACGAGATGTTTAGTTTTTGGGAACGTTTGTTCTGTAATCATTGATGGTGGCAGTTGTGCCAATTTGGTGAGCACCAGGTTAGTTTCCAAACTAAACCTAGTGACTAGGACCCACCCATCACCCTATCGGTTCCAATGGTTAAGCGAGGTCGGAGAAATGACTGTTAACCTGCAAGCCGAGGTCCCATTTTCCATTGGGAAATATGTGGATACCGTACTGTGTGACGTAGTCACTATGCAGGCCAGCCACATGCTATTAGGCAGGCCATGGCAGTACGATCGGAAATCCATACACGATGGCCTTTCCAACAAGTATACCTTTGTACACTATGATAAAAAAATTGTACACTCACCCTTGTCTCCAAAACAAGCGAGTGAAGATAAAAAAAAATGAAAGAAAAGATGGATCAAGAAAAAAAGAATGATCCAGAAAAGATAGAAGAAAAAGAAAAGAAAATTAAAAAAAAGAAGAAAAAGAGAAAAAGGATTGAGAAAAAGAAAGAATGTGAAAAAGGTTTACTAACCTCTCCGGGCAAAGTCAAGGGTGCTTTAATTTCAAAGCCACCTCTCTACTTACTTTATTGCCAAGATTTCACACTAATCAATTCTAATGTTTCTATGGAACTGCCCAAAATTGTAAAAGGTTTTTTGTAGAATACACATGACGTACAAGAAAACGAAAAACAGATTCTGGTGCCCAAGAAAAATAAAAGCTGGTGGATGTGCACGGACTGCCGAATCGCTTACTTCAATAAGAAGTTGGGAGGGCCTACTTTGAACCATTTCTTGTATGGTAAAGAACTGTATGCCTTGGTAAGGGAATTACAGACTTGGCAGCAATACCTGCTACCAAGAGAACTTGTGATATATGGTGACAACGAGTCACTTAAATTTCTGAAAGGGCGAGGCAAGCTGAATAAGCGCCATGCTAGATGGATTGAATTTTTGGAGCAATCTCCTTATGTGTTAAAGCATAAGCGGGGAAAGGCCAATATAGTGGCCAATGCTCTCCCTAGGAGACATCTTTTGCTCTCCACTCTCGAGACCAATCTATATGGTCTCAAATTTTTAAAGGAACCTTACTTGCATGATACTAATTTTGCTAATTTAAACAAAAACTGTGTGAGCAATACCATGGATGGATACCATAGGCACGGGGATGTCCTTTTTAAGGAAAATCGCTTATGCATACCAAAGGGTTCAAAGGGTAAACCACAAGGGCTTTACAAGCCCCTACCCATTCCTGAACCACCATGGATTGAAATATCCATGGATTTTGAGGTGACCCTACCCAGGATAAAAAATGGCAAGGTTCTAGAAAGAATAATTAATAATGCTTATGCGATTAATATTCCAAGTGATTATGGCAATGTTAGCACTAGTTTTCTTGTTGCTGACCTATCTTTCTTTGAAGCAGGTAATGAAGACCTTGATTCGACGTCGAATTCAGTCCAAGAAGGAGGGGATGATAGCAACCCACCAATGGCCATCAACTTGGATGACCTAATGGGTTTAGGGTTTAGGGTGGGGCTTAAAGCCACTTATTATTAAGGCAAACTACAAGAGCCTTTAATCATCCCTTGCTTGGTCGTGGCCTTCAAGGGTAATATCCTCTAAGGTGAGGCACATTATGGGCCTCTTGTTGTCACTTGGCCCGGTTGAGGCTAGTGTGTTTAGACTTAGTAGGCCAAGAGTGCTTTGGGCTTTCTTGGCCTGTGCCCGAGTTATGGCTCCCCCTAGGCCCATTTGGTCATCCAGGTTGATGGGCCTTGGTGGGTTGCTATCATCCCCTCCTTCTTGGACTGAATTTGACCTCGAATCAAGGTCTTCATTACCTGTTTCAAAAAGAGAAGGATCAGCAACATTAAGATTGGCACTAACATTGCCATAAACACTCGGAGTAATAATTTCATAAGAATTATTAAGATCCTTAGCATGTTTGATCATGGGTAGGGTCACCTCAGAATACATGGATATGTCAATCCATGGTGGTTCAGGATTGGGTAGTGGCGTGTAAAGCCGTTGTGGTTTACCCTTTGTACCCTCTGGTACGCATAAGCGATTTTCCTTAAAAAGGAAATCCCGGTGCCTATGGGCTCCATCCCCAATAGTACTCACACAATTTTTGTTTAATTCAATAAAATCAATATTATGCAAGTAAGGATCCTTTAAAAACCGGAGACCATATAGCTTGGTCTCGAGAGTGGAGAGCAAAAGATGTCTCCTAGGGAGAGCATTGGCCACAATGTTGGCCTTTCCCCGCTTATGCTTTGACACATAAGGAGATTGCTCCAGAAATTCAATCCGCTTGGCATGGCGCTTATTCAGCTTTCCTTTCCCTTTCAGAAATTTAAGTGACTCGCGATCACTATATAGCATAAGTTCTCTTGGTAGCAGGTATTGCTGCCAAGTCTGTAATGCCCTTACCAAGGCATACAATTCTTTACCGTACAAAGAATGGTTAAAGGTAGGTCCTCCCAACTTCTTATTGCAGTAAGTGATTGGAGAGTCCGTGCACACCCTCCAGCTTTAATTTTCCTTGGGTACTAGGATCTGCTTTTGGTTTTCTTGTACACTGTGTTTATCCTGCAAAGAACCTTTTACAAAGATAGGCATTTCTTTAGAAACAGAAGAATCGGTTAGTTTGAAATCATGGCATTAAAGAAAATTTAAAGGTGGCTTTGAGATTAAAGCACCCTTTTCTTCGCCCGGAGAGGCTAGTAAACCTTTTTCCTTCTCTTTCTTCTTTTCAATATTTTTCTCTTCTTCTTTTTTTCGATTTTTCTTTTCTTTTTCTATTTTTTTTTTCTGGATCATTCTTTTTTTTTCTTGATCCATTTTCTCTTTTAACTTTTTTTAGTCCTCACTCACTTGTTTTGGAGACAAGGGTGAGAGTACAATTTTCTTATCATTAAATACAAGTGTATACTTGTTGGAAAACCCATCATGGATGGCTTTCCGATCATGTTGTCAAGGTCTTCCTAATAGCATATGGCTGGCTTGCATGGTGACTACGTCACACAATAAAGTGTCCTCATACTTCCCAATGGAAAATGGGATCTCAACTTGCTGGTTGACAACCATTTCTCCAATTTCGCTTAACCATTGCAACTGATAGGGTGATGGGTCGGTCCTAGTCACTAGGTTTAGTTTGGAAACTAACCTTGTGCTCACCAGATTGGCACAGCTACCACCATCAATGATTATGGGACAAACGTTCCCAGAAACTAAACATCTTGTGTGAAAGATGTTCTTCCACTGACTTTCCTCATTCTCTGTGATTTGGCTGCCCAAGACCCTTCGGACCATGAGTAAGTCACCTTCCGACATCCTTGCCTCCTCATCACTCTCTTCCTCTGAACTTGAGGTTTCGGATGCTGATTGTACAACTCCATTTTTGGCCACCATAGTTCTCTTGGTTGGACATTGAGAAGCAATGTGTCCATGACCCATTCACTTGAAGCACTTGACCTCCATACTTCGGCTTGGGGCCTCCATGGCCTTCTTGCCATTGTTGGTGCTCACAACTTATTTAGTTGATGTGCCCTCCTTCTTAGGCTTGTCCTTCCAACAAGATGATTCGAATTTGGTGGTGGTGGTTGAGTGGGATTTTGACTTCCTCGTCTTCAATTGTTGCTCCACCTTCATGGCTTTCTGTACCAAGTCCTCTAACTCCACATAGCTTTGTAAATCTACAACATCTAGGATGTCTTGGTTGAGCCCATGAAGAAACCTTGCCATAGTGGCTTCACGTTCCTCCTGAAGGTTGGCTATTAGTAGGGCCATCTCCATCGCCTTGTAGTACTCATCTACTGACTTGCTTCCTTGAGTCAGCCTTTGAACTTGGTTATAAATGTCCCGTTGGTATGACGGGGGCACAAACCTCTTCCTCATAATTGTTCTCATTTCCTCCCATGTGCTCACAAGTTGAGCACCACACCTCCGCCTATCCTTCTGAAATTGATCCCACCAGACCATTGCATACTCTTTGAACTCTAAAGCAGCCACCTTCACCTTTTTTTCCTCTGAATAAGTGTGGCATTGAAAGACTTGCTCAATCTTAATCTCCCATTATAAGTATGCTTCTGGATTGTTCATTCCCATAAATGTGGGAACCTTGATTTGGGTTCCCTCTACTTGGTCATCCCTCCTCTTTTCCCTTTGATTCTCCTCTTCATTCCTCCTTTCCCTCCGCCTTCTTCTCCTCCTTTCTGCCTCTGAATCAGTTGAATCATCATGGCTGGATTGCCTCCGATTATGTGAGTGGTCTTGTCGGATTTGCATGTCCGCCATCTGTTGTTTAAAAGTCCTAATCTCTTCATGTAGCTCATGTAGAATAGATGTAAAATTTTTGGTCCTTGGTGAAACCGTGGGTGAAGATGTAGTAGACATTTCTCACTATCACTCAAGTGTTTCACTCAAAATTTGTGTTTCTCTCAATTCACTCTTTCTCTCCTTGGGATTCTGGATTGAACCAAAAGAAGTTCTAGAGATGTTCCTGTATGTGTGTAGCGGTTACTAGGCTTTTACTAGGCTTAAATCAAACAAAATTTTTGTGGTTTTGGGGTAGCGGTTTTTTTGTGGTTTTATGGAGGTTTGGATGTGTGTATGTGGGTAGTAGTGGGTTATGGATGGAAACAAGAAATAAAGAACAAAAACTTTTGTGCTTGATGGTTTGATTTGGCCACAAGCTTTTTTTTTTGTTTTTTTGGTGTAGGCTCTTATTGGCTTTCGGTTTGGCCAATATTTTTGTGAACCTGCACTCAGAAAATTCACAAGATAAAAATTGGGTTTCGGCTTTAGCCAAAACATAAACTTTGATGCACCAAGGTTGGCCTTTGGTTCGGCCAATGTTGGAAATGATGCACAAACAGATTTCAAACAAGGCTAGCTCTGGATACCACTTGATAGCGTCCTCCTTGTAGGGGTTGGTATTTTGGAAGATCCTTTTGTTTGAAGTTGGCTTTCGGAATAGAATAAGACTTTTTGTTGGCTATTTTTGGTTGTTTATGTCGAATGTGGTTGGCTTTGGTCTTTTGGGTTGTGTATGGTGGAGTTTGGCCGAGAGGGGTGATGTAAGGTTGTTTGGTTGTGGGATGATTGTTTGGCCGAGAGTGGGGTATGTGTTTGGTTAGGACATGGCTTTGTATTTGGCTTGGTTAGATGGTGTGTAGGCTGTTTAGGCCGTGGCTGGGTAGTTGTATGGTAGAGTGTTGGATAAAAGAATATGAAGAAGATAGAAGGGTGATGGCGCCACATGTAAGGACCCAAATTCTACCCTTGAAAATCTTTCTTTTTATTTTAATTCAATTCCATGCAATCACTCATAACTCACATTACCAATTTAATATCCTTACTTCAAAATCTTATTTCCCTCCTCACACTCAATCCATGAATCAATAACGACATACATAATCATTTTACTTAGAAATCCTCATGAATCATTCTTTGAACTAATCCTTTACCCTATTATAATATCATACAATCAATATTACAGAAAAACATAATTCATTCATATCATTCTCTATGAGTACTAAAACCTCAAAGGTTCTGCTCGTCCAAAATAACATTACGCATGGTTACGAATACCCAAACAAATGTTAATCATGGTTACAATAATTCAAGTCCGCAAATAGTCATTCAAAGTACAAAAACGTAAATAGTGAATCCAAAGTCTAAAGCTCCCAAAGCTCCCGACCTAGCATACCCTGTTCATCTATTTACCTGCAATGGGATTATCAATGACAAAAGTACAAAACACACAAAGGAGTAAGTCGTTAATTCAATAAACGTCATTATAAGATAATCCACATTAGAAAAAGGGGTTAATAAACAATTTGTTTTATAAATTCATTTTGTGCTACATTACTTGAGCCAAAGTTTTGCTACGTAGCTTGAGCCAAAGTTTTGCTACATAGCTTGAGCCAAAGCATTGCTACATAACTTGAGCCGAAGTATTGCTACATAGCTTGAGCCAAAGCATTGCTACATAACTTGAGCCGAAGTATTGCTACATAGCTTGAGCCAAAGCATTGCTACATAACTTGAGCCAATGTATTGCTACATAGCTTGAGCCAAAGCATTGCTACATAACTTGAGCCAAAGTATTGCTTCATAACTTGAGCCAAATGTTGCTACATAGCTTGAGCCAAAGCATTGCTACATAGCTTGAGCCAAAGTATTGCTTCATAACTTGAGCCAAAGTGTTGCTACATAGCTTGAGCCAAAGCATTGCTACATAACTTGAGCCAAAGTATTGCTACATAGCTTGAGCCAAAGCATTGCTTCATAACTTGAGCCAAAGTATTGCTTCATAACTTGAGCCAAAGTGTTGCTACATAGCTTGAGCCAAAGCATTGCTACATAACTTGAGCCAAAGTATTGCTTCATAACTTGAGCCAAAGTTTTGCTTCATAACTTGAGCCAAAGTGTTGCTACATAGCTTGAGCCAAAGCATTGCTACATAACTTGAGCCAAAGTTTTGCTTCATAACTTGAGCCAAAGTGTTGCTACATAGCTTGAGCCAAAGCATTGCTACATAACTTGAGCCAAAGTATTGCTTTATAACTTGAGCCAAAGTGTTGCTACATAACTTAAGCCAAAGTATTGCTACATAGCTTGAGCCAAAGCATTGCTACATAACTTGAGCCAAAGTCGCTAACCATTCATGGTCGGCTAAAAATATATTTTCTTTCCATCGAATTCACCATCAATCATTCCCTGTAAATCCACGCCATCTTTAGTATAAATACACCCATATATGTTTATGCTAAACACGTGATTTACAATATAATTATGGCATAACCCGTAAACACACACATTTTCCTTTTCCGTAAATCTACGCCTTCTTTAATATAAACACACCCATATATGTTTATATTAAATGCATAATGTACAACTTAGTCTTTGCATAGCCAGAACATACACATTTTCTATTTCAAATGCAAAATTAAAGACTTATCCTTACCTCGGTGAGTGTTGGGTTTGGTTCTTGGCAACTTCTCAAGTTCCACCGACACCGCCTCCAACTTTAGGATCTTACCTCATCCCATCATATAACATAATGTTAGTCATTTATTCCAAATATCACATAAACAACTTATGTTGCCTTATTTAATCATACAAGATATTCATCACATGTTCGATGTTTCTAAACTACTTTCATCATAAATATTCAACCATCTAAAACATGCATATTCATCTCATATTCCAACATTTGGAGGTAAACTCATCTTCTACCTCTAGCATTTTAGTCACTCTCTCTTTTTACCCCAATTTTACTTTAGGTTTTTGGGGTGTTCATGACTCAACCCACAACCCTTTCCATTCTTGAAATATTAACTCTAAACCAAGAGTTTACAAGGTAAAAATGACATAAAACGAACCATAACTCCAAAGGATGAGTTTCCATGGTTTCTCACATTTGGAGAAGAGATCCAACATACCCAAAATGAGTTTAAGAGAGAAGAAGAGAGTTAGAATCAAGAGTTTTACCTCTTCTCAAGCTCTTGGGTGAGTATCAAAACTCCTTGCCCTTGGAAAAGCTCTCTTCTCTCACCTCCATTCAAAGTTTTTAACCCTAAAATGTGTTTGGGTTTCTGTTTTAAAGAGGTGTCGTCGGGTTGTAATCGATTACCAACATGGTGTAATCGATTACAACGTGAAAAATGCGCATATCTGATGCTTTTAATACGATGTAAACGATTACCAGGAGTGTGTAATCGATTACCAGGAGTGTGTAATCGATTACACTGTGTCAGATGCACAGGTCTGATTAGTTTATCAACGTGTAATCGATTACCAGGAGTGTGTAATCGATTACACTGTGTCAACAGCCCAAAATTGCCATTTCTCGCCCAGGCGAGACAACTCTCGCTCAAGCGAGGCTTCCAGGACTGTTACTATAATCTTGGAGATTAAAATTTGGGGTGTTACACCACAAACAAGGTTTGTTTGATAAGCCTAATGAGGTTCGCCACAAACAAGGATGTTTGATAAGAACTATAAACTCTTGGTTCAACCAAGAAACTTAGGAGAGAATTCTCACTAATATATTTTTGCATAAAATTCAAGGTACCTCATTCTTTGAGAGTATGGATACATATAGGGGGCTGGCCTCCTAAGGCTTCCCAAGTTCATTACTATTACAAGCATTTCGAATTTCAAACCATATGGCTAGGCATTATTTCAATCTTAATGGCTTAATTCAAAGCTTATTCGACCATAATGCTATGGAGTTAAACCAAGTAGAAAATAAGGGAGTGTGTCTTTAACATGAGGAGTAGAAAAAGGTGGTGTCTTGATGGCTTAGTTGAATTTGAATTCAGATGCACTTGGACACCATAGTTGTGTGCCTCATTAAGTTTTCCCTTGTGTTATGCCACGGTTTTACTACATTCCCTTGGTTTTAGCACATGTGCTCATTTCCACATGTTGCTGGCCGTGTTGAATGCCTTCAATGCCTTGGCTGAGCTTTTAATGTTGGCAAATCAAGTTCAAAAACATGTTGAAAGCATGGGCGGAAGATGATGGATGTGTTTCCACGTTTTTAGCCCACACTTTAAAGGTGATTCAAGTTTGAATTCAGCCTTAATGTGTCGTGTTTAAGATGAGTTGAAAGTGTGGGATGCCTTCCTTGTGCTTGGCCGTGTCTTGAATTTCCCATTGATGACTTTGGCTGAAAATATGGGATGTGCCTTCAATGGTTTTTTTGAATTTGAATTTAGCCTTGAAAGCCTTCCCTCTTTGTAGCTTGGCCGAGATATCCATAGTAAGTGCTCAATTAAAAAGACATGAAACATGGGGCAAAGAATATGGGATGGTGCCATAAATGTGTTGGTCGTGCCTTGATGAGCCTTCTTTAGGAAAGGGCTGAAAATGAGGCGCCTGGCCTAGTCAGCTGCTTAGTCAGGTTCCAGCGTGGCTTTGGCTGGTCCATGCCAATATGATGTTCCTACATAAAGCACATTTATTAGTTGATGATGAGACTAAATGACAATAATTAAAAAATGAGAAAAGGTGGGGCTTAAAGCCACTTATTATTAAGGCAAACTACAAGAGTCTTTAATCATCCCTTGCTTGGCCGTGGCCTTCAAGGGTAATATCCTCTAAGGTGAGGCACATTATGGGACTCATGTTGTCACTTGGTCCGGTTGAGGCTAGTGTGTTTAGACTTAGTTGGCCAAGAGTGCTTTGGGCTTTCTTGGCCCTTGCCCGAGTTATGGCTCCCCCTAGGCCCATTAGGTCATCCAGGTTGATGGGCCTTGGTGGGTTGCTATCATGTTGGATAAAATAATATGAAGAAGATAGAAGGATGTTGGCGCCACAAACAAAGATTGTTTGATAAGCCTATGAAGTTCGCCACAAACAAGGATGTTTGATAAGAACATATACTCTTGGTTCAACCAAGAACTTAGGAGAGAATTCTCACTAACAACTTTTTGCATAAAATTCGAATTCATACGTATAGGATGGGCTATCCTCCTAAGGCTTCCCGAAGTCAATGCATAATTAAAATGTGTTTGAAATTCAAATGCATAAAATAATTACTACAATAATTCGGCCATAAAGCATGATATTTAACACAAGCTAAAATGAAGGGATGCTTGTCTCCACATGTGCTTTGAAGTCTGAATTGCCTTAGGTGAGTGTATGTGGACATCTTATTCAAATGCTTCTTTAAGCCTCTCCTTGCTTCTTGCCCTTGTGTTGAAGTCTCAGTTTTAATTGCTCCTTGGCTATAACACGTGTGTGTTTTCCCATTGAAACCGAGGAGGAGAATAAGGAGGCTTTTAATTCATGGTTTGAATTTGAAATCCTCTTGTGTTAATGCCTTGGCCGTGTTGTAGGCTTTCCTTTACTCTTAGGCGGAAAACAAGGGATATGCTTTTAACACCCATTTGAATTTAAATTTCAGCCAGGCCAATAATGACTCAATGAATATGGCATGAGACATGGAGCAAAGAACATGGTAGGCACATTAATGGGGCTGGCCGTGCCTTGTGTGGCACCTTTATGGCAAGAACTGAACAAGTGGCCCTTGGGCCAAGTCATCCTGCCTAGACGTGGCTGCCAAGCATGAGGCGGAAAAGGTGGCGCCTGGCCTAGTCACAAGTTGAGTCAGATGCAGGTGTGGCTTCCAGACATGGTGCGGCAGATGCGGCGCCCTGGCCAGGTCAGATTCCAGCAAGGCCAGGTCAGGTTTCAGCATTGGCTTGGGCTGGTTCGGGCCAACATAAAATTCCTAAAAACAAATCAAAGGCAGTTTTATTAGATGACAATAAAAAGCAATTTATGATATTTGAATTTAAAAGCTTGTGGTTCAAAACCACTTATTGAGTTTGAGTCAACAAACAAGCCATGCCCTTAGTATTCCCATGCTCGTGGTGTCACTTGACACAGTGGCTGCTTGGATGTTCAATATAAGTTGGTCCAATGTGCCTTGGGCCTTCTTGGCCCTAGCCCGAGTTATGTCTCCTCCTAGGCCCACTAGGTCATCTAGATTGATGGGCCTTGGTGGGTTGTTATCATCCCCTCCTTTTTGGACTCAATTCGACCTCGAATCAAGGTCTTCATTACCTGTATCAAAAAGAGAAAGATCAACAACATTAAAACTGGCACTAACATTGCCATAATCACTAGGTATATCAATCTTATAGGCATTATTATTGATTCTCTCTAGGACCTTGAAGGGTCCATCCCCTCTAGGTTGAAGCTTAGACTTCCTTTGTGAGGGGAACCTTTCTTTTCGCATATGAACCCAGAATAGGTCTCCAGGTTCGAAGATAACCTCTTTCCTACCCTTATTGGCTTGCCTAGCATAGCCCTCATTCTTGTTTTTGAATTTTGGCCTTTATCAACTCATGAAGCCGTTTAACATATTCGGCTTTGGCCTTACCATCCTTATGTTTAAGGGTTTTAGAGTCAGCTAGAGGTAGTAAATCCAGTGGGGTCAAAGGGTTGAACCCATAAACTACCTCAAATGGTGAGCATCCCGTGGTGCTATGTACTGCCCTATTATAAGCAAATTCCACATGGGGCAAGCTTTCTTCCCAAGCCTTGAGGTTTTTCTTTAAAACTTCCCTTAGAAGTGTGGACAGTACTCGGTTCACAACCTCAGTTTGGCCATCTGTTTGGGGATGGCAAGTTGTGGAGAATAGGAGTTTAGTTCCTATTTTACCCCATTGGGTTCTCCAGAAGTGACTAAGGAACTTAATGTCCCTATCACTTACAATGCTTTTCGTGAGGCCATGGAGCCTCACAATCTCTTTGAAAAAGAGATCAGCCACGTGGCAAGCATCATCGACCTTATTACAAGGTACAAAGTGGGCAATTTTGGAAAAACGGTCCACTACAAACAAAGATAGAATCCTTGCCGTTTCGAGTCCTGGGTAAAGCCACTACAAAATCCATGGATATGTCTAACCATGGTGCTTCAGGCACGGGTAAAGGCGTATAAAGCCCATGTGGCATCCCTTTCGACTTGGCCCTCTTGCAGATCAGACACTGCTCACAGTGCTTTCGCACATCCCTTTTCATTTTGGGCCAGTAAAAATGCTCCTTGAGCATGTCAAGGGTTTTAGGGATTCCGAAGTGTCCCATTAACCCTCCCTCATGAGACTCCTTAACAAGCAAGTCTCGAATAGAACTCTTAGGCACACACAAGCGGTTTTCCTTGAAAAGGAACCCATCGTGCCTATAGTAACCATCAAAAGCAATATTCACGCATTTATTATACAAATCAGAAAATTCAGAATCATGCAAGTAAAGCTCTTTCAGAAACTCGAGACCGTACAGTTTAGTCTCGAGGGTGGAGAGCAGGATATGCCTCCTAGATAAAGCATCTGCCATTGTATTGGCTTTTCCCTTCTTATGCTTTAAGACATAAGGGAATTTCCCTAGAAATTCAACCCATTTGGCATGGCGCTTGTTAAGCTTGCCTTGCCCTTTCAAATACTTTAGTGACTCATGGTCACTGTGTATTACAAATTCCTTGGAAAACAGGTAGTGTTGTCAAGTCTGTAATGCCCTTACCAAGGCATACAGTTCTTTATCATAGGTGGAGTAATTTAAGGTCGGGCCTCCTAGCTTTTCACAGAAATAAGCAATCAGATTTCCTTCCTGCAACAAAACAGCTCCAATACCTACGTTAGAAGCATCACATTCTATCTCAAAATATTTTTGCAAAATTAGGTAAAGATAGAACGGGGGCGTTAGTTAAACGCTCCTTAAGCCTCTGAAAGGCTTCCTCTTGTCCCCCCCCCCCCCCCCACTTAAAGCCAACATTCTTTTTAACCACCTCGTTGAAAGGCGCGACTATAGTACTGAAGTCCTTAACGAACCTCCAATAAAAGCTTGCCAAGACATGGAAGCTTCTCACATCCGTTACAGTAATGGGGGTAGGCCAATCCTGGATGGCCTTAATCTTTTCTTGGTCCACATGGACCCCTTTCTCATTTATTAAGAATCCGAAGAAAATTACATGATCGACATAAAAAGAACATTTTTCTAGATTAGCATAGAGCTTTTCATCTCTTAGTACGAGCAAAACACTTCTCAGGTGCTCATGATGCTCGTTTTCAGTTTTGCTATAGATTAAGATGTCGTCAAAGTAGACGACCACAAATTTTCCCTGAAAATCCTTGAGCACAAGGTTCATTAACCTCATATATGTGCTCGGGGCATTAGTTAGCCCGAAGGGCATAACTAGCCACTCATACAGACCCGACTTTCTTTTAAAAGCGGTCTTCCATTCATCCCCCTTCGTTATCCTTATTTGGTGATATCCACTTTTTAGATCAATTTTACTAAATATACATGCACCATATAAGTCATCTAATAAATCATCAAGTCTAGGGATAGGATGGCGATACTTTACAGTGATGTTATTGATAGCCAGTCCGTGCACATCCTCCAGCTTCCATTCTTTTTGGGTACCAAGATCACTGGCACATCACAGGGGCTCATGCTTTGTTGGACCCAACCCTTTTCCATAAGCTCATCGATCTGCTTTTGTATTTCCTGTGTATCATGGGGGTTGCTCCTATAGGCAGGCCTATTGGGCAAAGAAGCCCTCGGAATGAGATCGATATGATGCTCAATTCCCCTTAAAGGTGGTAATCCCCGTGGGACTTCCTTAGGGAACACATCCTCGAACTCTTGCAGAAACCATTTAACAAAGGGTGGCAAATCATCAGTCACAGAAATAGAAGTTAGTATAACATCATGCCAGTATAATAAATATAAGGGTTGCTTTGCGATTAAAGCACCCTTAACTTCACCTCGAGAGGCTAATAAACTGCTTTTCTTTTCTTTTTCTTCTTTTTTTTCTTTTTTTCTTTTCTTTTATTTTTCTACTTTTTTTTGTGGATCACTCTTTTTTTCATGATCCATTTTTTCTTTTAGTTTTTTTTGGTCCTCACTCACTTGTTTTGGAGACAAGGGTGAGCGTACAATCTTGTTTTCATGAAATAAAAAGGTATATTTATTGGAAAACCCATCATGGATGGCTTTCCTATCGTACTGCCATGGCCAGCCTAACAGCATATGGCTGGCCTCCATTGTGACAGTGTCCACAGTACGGTGTCCACATATTTCCCTATGGAAAATGGGACCTCGGCTTGCAGGTTAACAATCATTTCTCCGACCTCACTTAACCATTGTAGCCGGTAAGGTGATGGGTGCGTCCTAGTCACTAGGTTGAGTTTGTTAACCAGCCTAGTGCTCACCACATTGGCACAACTGCCACCATCAATAATCAGTGAGCATACGTTGCCCAAAACCAAACATCTTGAGTGGAAGATGTTTTCTCGCTGACTTTCCTCATTCTCCTTGACTTGGCTTCCCACAATCATAAACCACAACCCAACTTAACATTTTCACTCCATTTCTTCACCATTTCGTTTCTAGGTTTTGGGGTTTCTTACTATCAATATTTTTCAAACACCATCTCCAAATATCCACTCTATACTACGAGTTTTCAAGAAATAAGTTAACTAAAACGAACCACCACATCAAAGGAGAGAGTTAGGGTGTTTTCCAACTCAAAGAGAAGAGACCCCAATAACCATAATGAGTTTCTAAGTAAGGAGAAGTGTTAAAATCAAGAGGTTTACCTCTTCTCTAGCTCCTCTTAGCCTTTATGCGAGCTATAGCCAAGAAATCGCTTCCTCATCTCCTCTCTCTCCAAAACCCTCCCCCATTTTCGTGTTTGTGGCTCAATTTTAGGTTTCAGGATTTTAGATTCTCGCCCAAGCGAGAATACGTCGCCCAGGCGAGAAATCCCGCCTTTTTTTAGATTTTCAAACACTAACGCTCTCGCTCAAACGAGGGCTTCTCGCTCAAGGGAGAACCCTTCAGTGTCAACACACTCTCTCTCGCCCAGGCGAGCCACATCTCGCCCAAGCGAGTCCCCAGATAAAATTCTGAGAGAAATACTGATACCCTCGCCCAAGCGAGACTTTCTCGATCAGGTGAGAATTAGTCAGTAACACCCAGACTGATTGAGTTTCACCATGTTCCAATTTTCAAACTTTTAGGGGGTTACAATCCTCCCCCTCTTAGAGGAATTTTCGTCCCCGAAAATCAAACATATCTTTATTCGAACAAATGCGGGTAGTCCTCCACCATGTCACCTTCTACCCGCCAAGTTGCATCCCCTTCATCGACTTGGCTCCATAATACTTTCACCAAGGGAATTTCCTTTCCACTCAATTTCTTAATACTCTTGTCCATGATTCTCACAGGCAAGGTTCTAAAAGTCAGATTATCCTTCAGCTCTATTTGATCCAACTCAACTACATGAGATGGATCTCGAATATATTTCCTTAATTGAGACACATGAAATACGTTGTGGAGATTTGACAACAAAGGGAGTAAGGCAACCCGATAGGCGACCGGCCCAATCTGTAACACCCTAAAATTGAGTCTTTAAAATTATAGTATCAGTCCTGGAAGTATCGCTTGAGCGAGAGATTCTCGCCTGACCGAGAAAAGATCCCCTGGGAGGGTAAAACCCTGGGCTATACTAGAGGATTCACGCCTGAGCGAGAGTTGTCTCGCCTAGGCGAGAAATGGCAATTTGGGGCTGTTGACACTGTGAGATTCTCGATTGAGCGCGAGCGTCAGATCTGAAATTTTAAAAAGGCGGGATTTTCTCGCCTGAGCGAGAATGGGCTTGCTTGAGCGAGAACCAGACGACTCATCTTTAAAATAGAAACACTAAACACATTTTAGGGTTAGAACTTTGAAGAGAAGAGAGAGAAGGGAGCTTTTCTAGAGCAAAGAGCCTTAGGACTCATCTTAGAGCTTGAGAAGAGGTAAACCTCTTGTTTCTAACTCTTCTTCTTCCTCTCTAACTTGTTTTGGGTATGTTAGATCTATTTTTCAAAATATGAGAAACCATGGAAACTCATCCTTTAGGGTTATGGTTCGTTTTATGTTGTTTTTCTCTTGTAAACTCTTGGTTTAGAGTTGGTATTTGATGAATGGAAAGGTTTTGTGGGTTGTTCATGAAAACCCCAAAAACCCCAAAATGAGAATATGAGTAAAAAGAGATATATATGAGATGTTAGATGTAGATGATGAGTTTGTGATTTAATGTTGATATATGAGATAAACATGTGTGTTTAGGTTTTTAGAAACTTGTATTGAAGTAGTTTTGGGGATCTTGAAAATATGTGAATCCCTTGTATGTTTGATGATGAAATATGAGTCGTTATGTATTATTTTGAATAAATGACTGACATTGTTGTTATTGGTGGGAATGAGGAAAGACCCTAAGGTTGGAGGAGATCGTGGAGGAAACTGGTAAAGTTACTCACAAACCGAACCCCAATACTCACCGAGGTAAGGATAAGTCTTTAATTTTGCATTTGAAATAGAAAATGTGTATTTTCTGGTTATGAAAAGACTAAGTTGTAAATTACACATTTAGTATAAACATATATGGGTGTGTTTATATTAAAGAAGGCGTAGATTTACGGAAAAGGAAAATGTGGGTACTTTCTGGTTATGAAAGGATTGAGTTGTGAATTACGCATTTAGTATGAACATATATGGGTGTGTTTATACTAAAGTAGGCGTAGATTTACGGAAGATGGAAAAGGTGTGTGTTTTCTGGCCATGCAATAATTATATTGTGAATCATGTATTTAGTATAAACATATATGGGTGTGTTTATACTAAAGATGGCGTTTAATTTACGGGAAATGATTGATGGTGAATTCGAATAAAAAAATATATATTTTTAGCCCACCAAGAATGGTTAACGACTCTGGCTTGAGTATATAACGAAACTCTAGCTTGAGTATATAAGCGAAACTTTGGCTTGAGTATATAAGCAAAACTCTGGCTTGAGTATATAAGCAAAACTCTGGCTTGAGTATATAAGCAAAACTCTTGCTTGAGTATATAAGCGAAACTCTGGCTTGAGTATATAAGCGAAACTCTGGCTTGAGTATATAAGCGAAACTCTAGCTTGAGTATATAAGCAAAACTCTGGCTTGAGTATATAAGCGAAACTCTAGATTGAGTATATAAGAAAAACTATGGCTTGAGTATATAATCAAATCTCCGGCTCGAGTATATGTAGCATGTTTTCTTCTAAAAGAAATGAGAATCTGCTTTTAGCTAACCCTGAGGGGTGTAGCGACTTTGGCTCAAGTTATGCAGCAAAACAAAATGAATTTCAAAAATGTTTTACTAACCCTTTTTTTTAATGTGGATTATCTTATAATGATGTTTATTGAATTAACGACTTACTCCTTTTTGTGTTTTGTACTTTGGTCATTGATAATCCAATTGCAGGTAAATAGATGAATGAAGTATGCTAGGTCGGGAGCTTTAGGAGCCTTAGACTTTGGATTCACTATTTATGTTTTCATATTCTAAATGACTACTTGCGGATTTAAATGATTGTAATCATGGCTAACCATTAGTTGGATATTTGTAACCATGCGTAATGTTATTTTGGAGGATCAGAACCTTTGAGGTCTTAGTACTCATAGGGAATGATATGAATGAATTATGTTTTCTGCAATATGCATTGTATGATAATATAATAGGTTTAAAGATTAGTTCAAGGGATGATTCATGAGGACTTCTAAGTAAAATGATTATGTATGTCATTATTGATTCAGGGATTGAGGGTGAGGAGAGAAATAGATTTTGAAGTAAGGATATTAAATTGGTAAGGTGAGTTATGAGTGATTGCATGGAATTGAATTAAAATGAAAAAAAATTTCAAGGGTAGAATTTCGGTCCTTACAATATGGTATCAGAGCATAGTTAGTCCTGTGGCCTAGGGTATGGCTTTACATGATTCTTTGTGACCTTTACGTGCTTAAATTTAGTTGGTATGTACAAATTGCTAGGCGATTATGTGACTCTTGTCTAAGTTAACATTCAGCTACTGACAAGTGTATGAATTCAGGTACACATGGCCGAAAGAGGAAGAGGAACGAGTCAAAATGTTCCCAATGAATTGTTGGTACAGCTGGTAGGGGTGCTCCAGGACATGAATGAGAATTTACAAAATCTGAATCGGAGCGTGGCGCCAGGTCTAGGCTCTCTGTTCTAAAGCGGATTCGCTCCGAATGCTGCTGTTGAGTGGGTCCAAGGAGTGGAGGGTGCTAACATGAGGGCGGGTGGAGTGGCGACCTCCAAATCCAATTTCCCGAAGAACTTCGGGCCTCAAAGAAACTTTGTGCACGGAAGGGGAAAAAGCAAGATGTTTCCCGAAGAGCAAAAGCCTTGTTTTCCACCCGTTGACACTCGGAGGTACACTTCGCATGGGCCGAGGACCCATGCAAATGCTGGAGGATCACGGTTAAACTCTCCATCCTAGTGCAGCAAGTGTAACCGAAAACATGACGGAGGATTATGTTCTGGAACGACAAAACACTGTTTTCGTTGCAAAGAGACCAGACATATAAAGAGGCATTGTCCTATGTCACGGCAGAGTATGAATGCTATGGGGATGGGACGACCTCAATCTATCGGCATAATGGTTATCATGTGTGGTGAAGATGCATCAGAAGCAAATGGTCTGACCCAATGTAGGATGTATGAGGAGAAAGTGAATGAAAGCCAACGATCATATACTCTAACTGGTGTCCATCGTAACCATGGTGATCAAGGGTCGAAACCTACTGTTGGAGGATTTCAACCCGACGTATTTCCTATGTGCAGCAAATGTGGGCGGGAGAATGTGGGAACCATTTGTCCTAGTTCGGGAAATGGTTGCTTCCACTGTAAAGAAAAGGGACATATAAAAAGGTTTTGTCCAAGGTTGACTCAAAACGTAAATGTTGTGGAGGTTGGGAGGCCTAGTACAACGGGCCAAGTGAGCACAGTTAGTGGTACTGATACGACCGATGTTGACGGTTTCATCCGAGGTAATCGCATGGTGATAGGTATTCCTTGTTTAGTTTTGTTGATTCGGGGGCGACACACTCCCTTATATGTGTTAAATGTGAAAACCGGCTGAAATTGTAAACCGAGTAATTACTTTCGACTTGGTCGTGTCCACCCCAATCTGTGTGTTGGTGGTGGTGTCGACGTTATGTTCTAGTGTCCGGTTGTGGTAAATGGTGTGATATTTACCGTAGATTCAGTCTGCTTGTCGTCATCCCAATTAGATTTAATTCTGGGGTTGGACTGATTGTCGGCAAATCAGGTTATGATTGAATAGTGCTGACAAGGCTGTGGCGGTTGGGGATCTGTGCGAGATTTCCGACCTAACTAGTGGTATGGGGCCAATGTTGGCTAAGAGAGTCAGAACTTCCCTTCAGGCAAGTGATCGGTGTTTATTCTGTCGATGTCATGGGAGGGTATTTAAGGACTCGTTAGTATTTCAAGATGATAAGATTTGAAAGAACCATGTATTTGTCTTGGAAAGTGGACTTTCTTCTATGAATGATTGACTTTTAGAATAAGTATGTTGACAAGAAAAATGTCTAAGTCAGAGATCCTTGTTTTCCCTTATGAGTTGTTGAAGGTTAATTCCCTTTGTTGGCCTTAGTGGATATGCATATGCTAAGTGGTGAAACTCATATTTCGAAAATGAAATCGAGGTTGGATAAATTACCTAAATGTCCTTGCGACTAATGTGTTTACATGGGCGTCGACTATTTGGATGTGTTATCATTTTTAGGTGACCTATGGTTGGTAACCAAAATCGATTCAGTATGAAAAAGTTATTTTTGATTTTTGTGCATGAAGCTCATGGTCTATAAAATTTGATTTTTGTTTAGGAGGATTAACCGCCGTAACAAATGTATATTGGTAGTGAACACCAGATTATGTGCGGGGATGTTGAACCTCAAAAACTTATTTTTGTATCGTGGGTGTCTCAGTGTACGGTTGGGGTAAATGGTAGAACCTTGACCATAGTGTTGATATGCGCAATGATGTCCCAGCTGGATTTAATCCTGGAAATGGACTAGCGGTCAGCAAATCATGTTATGCTTACTGTGTGATGATTGTTGAGGTGGAAAAAAAAAAATTAAGATCTAGTTGCATTGATATGTATATGGGTGCTAAGGGGTAGGGCTTATAATGATAGTCGAGGAAAGAGGCTAGTTAAGTTACTTACCCCATCAAAGTGATAAATGCATTTGAATAGACGTGAAACTTTTGGCCCCGAATGATCGGTTCTTTTGCAGTAGGACATTGGCAAGGCACAATATAGTGGTGGTGTACCTCAACTATCTGCGTGGAATGTTGTACCGGCAAAAGTTATTTCTGTTTCGGAAACGTCCGAAATTGCGGTGTATAGTGTGGTGTAACCATATGAGAGAAGGAATTTTGGGTTATGTTAAAATGAGTATGCAAACTTTGTTTCACGACGTGGTTGCCACGAGTCGTGGATTCAAACCGCTTTCGAAAATCATTTTTGGGTGAAACATAGCTTGTGGCTAAATAATGATTTAGTATCATATTGGAGAATTTCGAAATTTTCGCAACCATATATGAATAAGTATGAGGTTTTTAAAAGTTTGGTGATACAACATGCCTATGTATTTCCGGACGTGATGCGAGTGGGTTAATGAGTTTATTTTTGCTAACAGAATTGGGGTGACTAAAACGAACGCAAGTTGTAGGTTTGAGTGTTTGTCGACTTGCACGTGCCGATTGGTAACAGGGTGCCTAGTTTTGATGTGAATCAATGGTTTGATGGTTTCAGTTGGGGCTAGGAATCGGTAATTCCTTTCGACAATAAGATTTGATGACAGGAGTATTTGATGTAATGGGACAATTACTGGATAGTTTGATTGTGTACAATGAATAAGACACTAAGAGTCTTATTGTGTAAGTATTTTGTTGATTGAGTAAAATGAAATTGTGCTAGATTCTTGAGTGGAAATGAAACTAGCTAGGGAATGATGGATGTTAAATGAGGCATTGTAGTGGATGAGGGATAAGGAGTTCCCCATTCGCTGAATTTCAGGAGTGTTATAGGGATTCTTAACATAGATGAGGATTGTTAACTGGATCAGTCCTAAATACCTATGGTTCTTGACGGATATAGGAAAAATCTTTAGTCTGAATTACGGTTTAGCTCTCATGGCATTCGAGTTATTAAAGGCTGAGATCTTAATATTTGGACATTGATGAGTTAGTTCATGAATCGGTTTGGTGATATCACGGTTTAGTGGTGTATGCCCTTAGTGACCGATTAAGTAATCTTAATGGATTAGAGGATCAATTATGATTTTGGTTGGGTATTCTTGTGCCTAAGGTCTAGGTGATGATATTATTTTTCCGAGGTATGTTTAATTTTCGGGGACGAAAATTCTTATAAGAGGGGGAGGATTGTAACACCCTAAAATTGAGTCTTTAAAATTATAGTATCAGTCCTCGAAGTCTCGCTTGAGCGAGAGATTCTCGCCTGAGCGAGAAAAGATCCCATGGGAGGGTAAAACCCTGGGCTATACTGGAGGATTCTCGCCTGAGCGAGAGTTGTCTCGCCTGGGCGAGAAATGGCAATTTGGGGCTGTTGACACTGTGAGATTCTCGCTTGAGCGAGAATCCCTCGCTTGAGCGAGAGCGTCAAATCTGAAATTTTAAAAAGGCGGGATTTTCTCGCCTGAGCGGGAATGGGCTCGCTTGAGCAAGAACCCGACGACTCATCTTTAAAATAGAAACCCAAACACATTTTAGGGTTAGAACTTTGAAGAGAAGAGAGAGAAGAAAGCTTTTCAAGAGCAAAGAGCCTTAGGACTCATCTTAGAGCTTGAGAAGAGGTAAACCTCTTGTTTCTAAATCTTCTTCTTCCTCTCTAACTTGTTTTCGGTATGTTAGATCTATTTTTCAAAATATGAGAAACCACGGAAACTCATCCTTTAGGGTTATGGTTCATTTTATGTTGTTTTTCTCATGTAAACTCTTGGTTTAGAGTTGGTATTTGATGAATGGAAAGGTTTTGTGGGTTGTTCATGAAAAACCCAAAAACCCCAAAATGAGAATATGAGTAAAAAGAGAAATAGATGAGATGTCAGATGTGGATAATGAGTTTGTAATTTAATGTTGATATATGAGATAAACATGTGTGTTTAGGTGTTTGGAAACTTGTATTGAAGTAGTTTTGGGGATCTTGAAAATATGTGAATCCCTTGTATGTTTGATGATGAAATATGAGTCGTTATGTATTATTTTGAATAAATGACTGACATTGTTGTTATTGGTGGGAATGAGGAAAGATCCTAAGGTTAGAGGAGATCGTGGAGGAAACTGGTAAAGTTACTCACAAACCGAACCCCAATACTCACTGAGGTAAGGATAAGTATTTAATTTAGCATTTGAAATAGAAAATGTGTATTTTCTGGTTATGCAAAGACTAAGTTGTAAATTACGCATTTAGTATAAACATATATGGGTATGTTTATATTAAAGAAGGTGTAGATTTACGGAAAAGGAAAATGTGGGTACTTTCTGGTTATGAAAGGATTGAGTTGTGAATTACGCATTTAGTATGAACATATATGGGTGTGTTTATACTAAAGTAGGCGTAGATTTACGGAAGATGGAAAAGGTGTGTGTTTTCTGGCCATTTAATAATTATATTGTGAATCACGTATTTAGTATAAACATATATGGGTGTGTTTATACTAAAGGGAAATGATTGATGGTGAATTCGATGAAAAGAAAATATATTTTTAGCCGACCAAGAATGGTTAGCGACTCTGGCTTGAGTATATAAGTGAAACTCTGGCTTGAGTATATAAGCAAAACTCTGGCTTGAGTATATAAGCGAAACTCTGGCTTGAGTATATAAGCGAAACTCTGGCTTGAGTATATAAGCGAAACTCTGGCTTGAGTATATAAGCGAAACTCTGGCTTGAGTATATAAGCGAAACTCTGGCTTGAGTATATAAGCGAAACTCTGGCTTGAGTATATAAGCAAAACTCTGGCTTGAGTATATAAGTGAAACTCTAGCATGAGTGTATAAGCAAAACTCTGGCTTGAGTATATAAGCAAAACTCCGGCTCGAGTATATGTAGCATGTTTTCTTCTAAAAGAAATGAGAATATGATTTTAGCTAACCCTGAGGGGTGTAGCGACTTTGACTCAAGTTATGCAGCAAAACAAAATGAATTTCAAAAATGGTTTACTAACCCTTTTTTTAATGTGGATTATCTTATAATGATGTTTATTGAATTAACGACTTACTCCTTTGTGTGTTTTTTACTTTTGTCATTCATAATCCAATTGCACGTAAATAGATGAATGAATTATGCTAGGTCGGGAGCTTTAGGAGCCTTAGACTTTGGATTCACTATTTATGTTTTCATATTCTAAATGACTACTTGCGGATTTAAATGATTGTAATCATGGCTAACCATTAGTTGAATATTTGTAACCATGCGTAATGTTATTTTGGAGGATCAGAACCTTTGAGGTCTTAGTACTCATAGGGAATGATATGAATGAATTATGTTTTCTGCAATATGAATTGTATGATAATATAATAGGTTAAAAGATTTGTTCAAGGAATGATTCATGAGGACTTCTAAGTAAAATGATTATGTATGTCATTATTGATTCAGGGATTGAGGGTGAGGAGAGAAATAGATTTTGAAGTAAGGATATTAAATTGGTAATGTGAGTTATAAGTGATTGCGTGTAATTGAATTAAAATGAGAAAAAATTTCAAGGGTAGAATTTCGGTCCTTACACAATCCGCTCCAATATTTGATATGGTCCAATGATCCTTGGGGTAAGCTTACGGGACTTCAACACCCTCCCTATTCCAGTAGTCGAGACTACTCTCATGAACATATGATCCCCTTCATTGAACTCGAGTGGTTTCCTCCTCTGGTCATAATAACTCTTTTGCCGACTCTGTGCTACCTTCATGTTCTCCCTCACCCTCTCTATCTTCTCAGTTGTCTCTTGAACCAGTTCGGGTCCCAATACCAAGTTTTCTCCAGTTTCAAACCAACTCACCGGAGTCCTACATTTCCTCCTATACAAGGCCTCATAGGGTGCCATATACTTGAATGGAAACTTTTGTTGTACGTAAATTTGATCAAAGGCAGCATACCATCCCAACTCCCCGGTTGTTCCAGAACACATGTCCTCAGAAGGTCTTCTAACAATTGTATGGTCCTTTCGGATTGCCCGTCCGTTTGTGGATGATAAGCGGAGCTCATTTTCAACTTAGTCCCCAAAGCGGATTGCAAACTTGTCCAAAATTTCGAAGTGAAACGAGGATCTCTATCTGATACAATGCTTTCAGGTATACCATGTAGCCGAACTATCTCTTGGATATACAACTCCGCCAATCGTTCCATAGAATACCTCATATTCATCGGTAAGAAGTGAGCGGGCTTAGTTAACCGATACACTATTACCCATATTGAGTCATACCCCTTATGAGTTCTCGGAAAACCCGACACAAAGTCCATTGAAATACTATCCCACTTCCACACAGGAATTTCCAGAGATTGTAACTCCCCCGCTGGCCGCTGATGTTCAATCTTGGCTCTCTGACAGACGAGACAACTCGAGACATACAAAGCCACATCTCTTTTTAACCCAGACCACCAAAACAGCTTTTTCAGATCTTGGTACATCTTCGTAGTTCCCGGGTGGAAATTCATTTTACTCTTGTGTGACTCCTCCAGAATACTCTTTCGCAATTCCGTGTCCTGAGGCACACACACCCTTCCCTTATATCTCAGCATTCCACTAGAATTCGACTCAAAATCTGTCTCTTTCCCACTTGTCATTAAATCGCGTTTTGCTTTCAACTCAAGATCCTCAATTTTTAACCTCCTAATTTGGTCAAACAATTCGTTGGTCACCTTGAGCATTCCCAAAATTGCACTTTGAGCTTTCAATTGGACGGCTAAATTCATATCTTGGAACTCCTCAATTAATTTCTCCTCACGGATCATCAGTGACGATACATGTAATGATTTCCGACTCAACGCATCAGCCACCACATTGGCTTTTCTAGGGTGATATTGTAAGCCATACTCGTAGTCCTTCAAGAACTCCATCCATCTCCTTTGTCTCATATTCAATTCCTTCTAGTCGAAAAGGTATTTCAGACTCTTATGATCACTGAACACTTCAAACCTCACACCATAAAGATGATGTCTCCAAATCTTCAGCGCAAATACCACGACTGCTAACTCCAAGTCATGAGTAGGGTAGTTCTGTTCATGTGACCTCAACTGTCGCGAAGCGTAGGCAACAACCATTAGTAAGCCATAGTCTCGTAGTTGTTGCTTAAGCCACAACACTTGTGCACAACAGCAACCTGTTGCTATGTATTCTGCTTCAGCAGTACATAAGGAAACACATGCTTGTTTCCTTCAAGACCAAGAGACTAGTGGATTTCCTAATATATGACAAGTACCATTAGTATTTTTTCTCTCAGTTTTGCATCCAGCAAAATCTGAATCCTAATATCCGACCAAATCACACAACTGCCCTTTGGATACCAACGTCCAATGTCATTTGTTCCTTTTAGATATTTCTTGATTCTTTTGACACAACTAGATGTGATTCTTTTGGTTTTGATTGATAACGTGCACACAAGCATACACTAAACATTATATCAGGTCTACTGGTAGTTAGATAAAGTAGGGAACCGATCATACCTCGATACTTTGATATGTCAATGCATTTTCCAGTTTCATATGTATCAATCTATGTACCAGAACCCATAGGAGTGGCAATGAGTTTGCAATAATCCATTTCAAATCTTTTCAGCAACTCCTTGCAATATTTGGATTGACTTACAAATATACCATCCTTGAGTTGTTTGATTTGTAGTCCATGGAAGTAGTTTAACTTCCCCATCATTGACATTTCAATCTCCCCTTGCGTCATTTTTCCATAGTCACTACATAGCATTTCATTAGTAGAACCAAAAAATATATCATATACATATATATTTGCAATGAAGAGTATGATGATTAATTATCTTAATAAAGTGAGTAGTGTCGACTTTTCCTTTGGTAAAACTTTTTTCAAGTACAAAATTTGTTAGACGATCATACCAGGCACGTGGAGCTTGCTTCAAACCATAGAGGGCCTTCTTAAGTTTATATACATGGGAAGGATGTTTGTAGTCTTAAAACCCAGGAGGTTGTTCTACATATACTTCTTGTGTATAACCATTAAGAAATGCACTCCTAACATCCATTTAATATAACTAAAAATTTAGAGAGCAAGCATATGCAAGTAATAACCGAATAGCTTCAAGTCTAGCAATGGCAGCGAAGGTCTCATCAAAGTCTATACCTTCTACCTGATAGTATCCTTGTGCTACCAATCTAGCTTTATTTCTAATGATAATACCATTTTCTTCTGATTTATCATGAAATACCCAACGAGTTCCTATAACATGCATATCATTAGGTCTAGGAACAAGTTCCCAAACTTCATTTCTCTCAAATTGGTTTAACTCTTCTAGCATTTCAAGAATCTAGTGTTCATCCTCGATTGCATCGTCAATCTTTTGAGGGTTCTATTTGAGAGATGAAGGCCATGTTTAAACAGGCATCATTTAGCTTTAAGCGGGTGGTTACACCTTTGCTTGTATCACCAATGATGTTGTCAATAAGATGGTCTCTATGAGTTTTCCATTCTTGAGGTAAATCAGAATGAATATGCTTTTCTTGAGAAGATAGAGTATCATTCATTTTCAAGTTCTCAGCATTGGTTATTGTATTGGTAGAAGACACTTCAATTAAAAGGGAACTCGGCAAGTCCTCTTCATCAAGAGTTAATCCATCCTTTATAAGAGGATTGGTTTCATCAAAAGATACATGAACTAATTCTTCCATGACTAGAGTTCTTTAATTCAAGATTCTATAAGCTTTACTCTTAAGAGAGTAGCCTAGGAATTTTCCTTCATCAGCTTTTACGTCAAACTCGCCTAAGTTGTCTTTACCATTATTTAAAACAAAGCATTTACAACTAAATACATGCAAATGAGAAATGTTTGGTTTTCTACGTTTGAAGAGTTCATAGGGGGTTTTCTTGAGAATTGGTCTTATAAGAACTCTGTTTGAGACATAACATGCTGTACTTACTACATCAGCCCAAAAGTATTTTGGGAGATTAGTTTCTTTTAACATATTACGAGCAAGTTATTCCAAAGACCGATTCTTTCTTTCTACAACACCATTTTTTTGTGGTGTTCTAGGAGTAGAGAAATTGTGATTGATACCAAGATCATCACAAAACTATTTGAAAGAAGCATTTCGAAATTCTCCCCCATTATCACTTCTTATAGCATCGATTTTCAGAGATTTTTCATTTTGAACTCTTTTAGCATATTTTCTAAAGGCATTAAACGCCTCATTCTTATGAACTAAGAATAGAGTCCAAGTGTATCTAGAATAATCGTCTACTATAACAAGAGCATAGTAGTTACCACCATAACTTTTGGTCTGTGAGGGGCCAAATAAGTGCATATGTAGTAACTATAATAGTCTATCGGAAGAAACCATATGCTTAGGTTTGAAATAAGTTTTTGTTTGTTTACCCTTTTGACAAGCACTACATAGTTTGTGTTTAACAAACTTCATTTTGGTAAACGAACAACTAAATCTTTCTTAATCAGTTTATTTACATGATCCATATGAATATGTGTAATTCTCCTTTTCCAAAGGCATGCATCATTATTATTGTTAACAACTAAACATTTTATTGGTAAAGAAGAATCATCTAAATCAATCACATATATATTATTTATTCTCTTACCAACTAGTTTAGAGTTATTAGAATCCTTACTTTCAATGATGCACTTATTTGGGTAGAATGTCACGTGGAATCCTTTGTCGCATAGTTGGCTTATGCTCAACAAGTTGTGCTTGAGTCCCTCGACATAAAGTACTCCTTCTATAGTTGTTGATGGTGGCTTGCCAATTCTACCAACTCCAAGTATTCTTCCTTTCTTGTCACCATATGTGAAGTATAACCCAGTAAGTTTCATTTTCCTAAAGTATTGTAAAAGTCAAAAAAAATTAAGATATCTAAAGGATTCTCGCTTGAGCGAGAGGAGCCTCGCCCAAGCGAGGGTGTTAGCATTTCTCCCAGGATATTTCCTTGGAATTCTCACCTGAGCGAGAGTTGGCTCGCTTGAGCGAGAGAGGTACTCTGGAAGCTGTTGAATTCTCGCTTGATCGAGAATCCCTCGCTTGTGCGAGAGCACCAGAGTTTAAAATTTTAAAAGGCGGGGATTTTTCACCTGGGCGACGTGTTCTCGCTTGGGCGAGAATCTAAAACCCTAAACCCTAAACCCTAAAATAGAGCCCCAAACACGAAAAGAGGAGAGGTTTTTGGAAGAAAAGAGAAGATGAGGCGATTTTCTTGGCAAAAGCTTGTGTAGAGGCTAAGAGAAGTTAGAGAAGAGGTAAAGCTTTTGATTTTAACACTCATTCTCTTGTTGAAACACATTTTGGGTATTTGGGTCTCTTCTCTTTACATGGAAAACCACATAATCCTCTCTTTAGTTCATTTTATTTAACTTTTCTCTTGAAAACTCGTAGTGTAGAGTTTGTATTTGGAAATGGTGTTCGTAAAATGTTGATTTTAGGAAACCCCAAAACCTAGAAACGAAATGGTGAAGGAAAAGGGGTGAAATGTTAAGTGGGAATGTGGTTTATGAGTTGTAATGTGGAATGATGGGTTAAATGTGTATGACTTACATACTTGAAGTTCCTAATGGAAATGGCTTTGAAAATCATTGTAATATGAGTTATTTTGTAGTTGAAATGTGCAATATGAGTTGTTATATGATATTATGAATATATTACTAATTATGGTTATTGTGTATGCTATGAATGAGGAAAGACCCTAAGGTTGGAGGAGGCGGAGTAGAGGCTAACAAGTTACCAAACACCAACGCCAACGCACACCAAGGTAAGGTAAGCTTATTGAGTATGTTATTATGAGAATAGCGTCATTAATATCATTGAACGAAAGTTGTACCGTTTCGCCTTTGTGGCATAGACTTGTCCTACGTGGTATTGATACGCCTTTGTGGCATAGACTTGCCCTATGTGGTATTGATATGCCTTTGTTGCATAGACTTGCCCTGTGTGATATTGATACGCCTTTGTGGCATAGACTTGCCCTATGTGGTATTGATACGCCTTTGTGGCATAGACTTACCCTACGTGGTATTGATTAGCCTTTGTGGCATAGACTTTCCCTACGTGGTATTGGATTAACTATTATTAAAATGTGGATGATAAATTGTAGCATCATGAATATTTAATTTGAATATTGAGTTATATTAAACTAGATTTATATATATATGTAATTTTCTATTCTATGCCGATTTATAAACACTAATTATCTTGAATTTGATGTCTTACTCCCTTATATTTCTTGTTCGTGTATTTGTGATAATCGATGTACAGGTAAAGCAAAGGACTAGAGGATCCAGGCGGCTTCTGAGTGTAGCTTTTTGTTTTGATGTACAAGAGATGTTGATGTCCTGTTTTGCAATATGCACATATTTTGTATCTATTAACTTAACTATGGGCATGTTAATTTTGTAAACCTATCACTTGACCGGAGATGACCTTTAATTTCTTTATGAATACCAATTATGTTTTTCTGCAAAGGCATGTGTTTAGTATATGAAACTGAAAATGTATGTGCAAGGCTTTTAAAAATCAAAGAAATGGGTTAGTTAAAGTTAAGGAAAATTTATGTATGGTATAATTGAGAAATCCGTATAAATGGTCTTTAAATGAACAAAAAATGGTAGGGTATAATTTGGGTCCTTACATAACGTATCCTTTGTCCCTTGGAGTGAGGACATAGAATTTTTATTTATTTCCCGTCATGTATTTTGAGAAGCCACTATCCAAGTACCATAAGTTGCAGGCGGCTATCAAGTTTTCTTGCAAAACAGGTTAAGTGATATTAGGTACCCAATTTTCTTTGGGTCCTTTCTCTACCCATTTAAAATGACCTAAGGGTGTCCATACTGTCTAATCATGCAAACATTTGGTGTATGCCCATGATTTTTACAATAAGTACATATGGTAAAATTCTTATGTGTTCTAGATTTATTGTTATTATAGTTTGATGCATGAACACTTTACTTTTGAAAGATTATTTTTGTTGAGACAATTTGCTTCTTAGAAGCTTGGCTTTTAGAATAGCCTAGACCTTTTCGGTCTTTAACTTGTCTCTGATCTTTTATTATCTTCTCTAGATGTTTGCTACTCTTGTTTGATTCATTAAGTTCAAAACTTATTGATGAAATTTTCTTTTCAAGAGTGATGCAATTTTGACTTGAAGAGGATGATGATTTATTTCTAAATATTTCTAATTCAATTTTTTTGTTGTAGAAATAATTTTGTCAGTTTAACATATTCATCATGCAAATCATTAAATGCTATTTGTAATTCAGAAGAAGAAAAAAGTTTAGTTTCACTTATCTCTTCATCATCAGAATGATGAGATACCAATATTGAGAGATGAGCTTGTTCTTTATTTTCTGGTTCAGATGTAAAACAAGTATCATTGAGCATTGACCTTTTATCTTCTTTCGTTCCTTCATACATAGTCTCTAGATTATCCCACATTTCTTTGGCCGATTTACAGTTTGATACTCTAGAATATTCATCATTGCCAAGTGTTGAAGTAATGATGTTTTTCGCCTTAAGATTGTATTGCACTTTCTTCTTGTCCTCATTGTTCCATGAAGATTTTGGCTTTACTTCCCCCACCCCATTGATAATTGTAAATGGCTCATAAGATCCTTCTTCAATCGCATTACAAATATCCATGTCTTGAGATTCTATGAAGTTTCTCATTCTGATTTTCTAGAAGTCATAGCATTCTCCAACAAATCTTGGAGGGAGATTGATGTTGGAACCTTCTCCTAGGAATGATCTTTCTCCCAACTTCAAAACAGGATCAGTTTGAGAGTAAATTACTCCAAATAGCTCTGGTGCCAATTGTAAGACTAAGATAGCAACTAAGAGGGCAGTGAATTAGTAGACTTGAAATAGTGATCAATTTTTCTACAATTTGAGAGTTAGTAGCACCCTTGTGATAGAAAATATTTTACACACCCTTGTGATAGAAAATCTTTTACAAACTTTGAAAAATATAGTTAGCAATGGCAAGGTTTGCTTTGTACAAGATAATATGGTAAACTCTCTTGCAATCCAACAACTCTTTTGTATACTTTGTTTCTAATATCGTCAATCTTTTGAGGGTTCTATTTGAGAGATGAAGGCCATGTTTAAACAAGCATCATTTAGCTTTAAGAGGGTGGTTACACCTTTGCTTGTATCACCAATGATGTTGTCAATAAGATGGTCTCTATGAGTTTTCCATCAGAATGAATATGCATTTCTTGAGAAGATAGAGTATCATTCATTTTCAAGTTCTCAGCATTGGTTATTGTATTGGTAAAAGACACTTTAAGTAAAAGGGAACTCGGCAAGTCCTCTTCATCAAGAGTTAATCCATCCTTTATAAGAGGATTGGTTTCATCAAAAGATACATGAACTAATTCTTCCATGGCTAGAGTTCTTTTATTTAGGATTCTATAAGCTTTACTCTTAAGAGAGTAGCCTAGGAATTTTCCTTCATCAGCTTTTGCGTCAAACTCGCCTAAGTTGTCTTTACCATTATTTAAAACAAAGCATTTACAACTAAATACATGCAAATGAGAAATGTTTGGTTTTCTACGTTTGAAGAGTTCATAGGGGGTTTTCTTGAGAATTGGTCTTATAAGAACTCTGTTTGAGACATAACATGTTGTACTTACTACATCAGCCCAAAATTATTTTGGGAGATTAGTTTCTTTTAACATAGTACGAGCAAGTTATTCTAAAGACCGATTCTTTCTTTCTACAACACCATTTTGTTGTGGTGTTCTAGGAGCAGAGAAATTGTAATTGATACCAAGATCATCACAAAACTATTTGAAAGAAGCATTTCGAAATTCTCCCCCATTATCACTTCTTATAGCATCGATTTTCAGAGATTTTTCATTTTGAACTCTTTTAGCATATTTTCTAAAGGCATTAAACGCCTCATTCTTATGAACTAAGAATAGAGTCCAAGTGTATCTAGAATAATCGTCTACTATAACAAGAGCATAGTAGTTACCACCATAACTTTTGGTCTGTGAGGGGCCAAATAAGTGCATATGTGGTAACTATAATAGTCTATCGGAAGAAACCATATGCTTAGGTTTGAAATAAGTTTTTGTTTGTTTACCCTTTTGACAAGCACTACATAGTTTGTGGTTAACAAACTTCATTTTGGTAAACCAACAACTAAATCTTTCTTAATCAGTTTATTTACATGATCCATATGAATATGTGTAATTCTCCTTTTCCAAAGGCATGCATCATTATTATTGTTAACAACTAAACATTTTATTGGTAAAGAAGAATCATCTAAATCAATCACATATATATTATTTATTCTCTTACCAACTAGTTTAGAGTTATTAGAATCCTTACTTTCAATGATGCACTTATTTGGGTAGAATGTCACGTGGAATCCTTTGTCGCATAGTTGGCTTATGCTCAACAAGTTGTGCTTGAGTCCCTCGACATAAAGTACTCCTTCTATAGTTGTTGATGGTGGCTTGCCAATTCTACCAACTCCAAGTATTCTTCCTTTCTTGTCACCATATGTGACGTATAACACCGTAAGTTTCATTTTCCTAAAGTATTGTAAAAGTCAAAAAAATTTAAGATATCTGAAGGATTATCGCTTGAGCGAGAGGAGCCTCGCCCAAGCGAGGGTGTTAGCATTTCTCCCAGGATATCTCTCTTGGGCGATGTGTTCTCGCTTGGGCGAGAATCTAAAAACCTGAACCCTAAACCCTAAAATAGAGCCCCAAACACGGAAAGAGGAGAGGTTTTTGGAAGAAAAGAGAAGATGAGGCGATTTTCTAGGCAAAAGCTTGTGTAGAGGCTAAGAGAAGTTAGAGAAGAGGTAAACCTCTTGATTTATCACTCATTCTCTTGTTGAAACTCATTTTGGCTATTTGGGTCTCTTCTCTTTACATGGAAAACCACATAACCCTCTCTTTAGTTCATTTTATTTAACTTTTCTCTTGAATCAGAATAAGAATCAGAGCATACAGGGAGTCATCTCCTTATTATATTTATCATTATATATATTATAATATATAATTATGTTTGTATATCAAATCTAATTATTTAATATAGAAAATAATAATAAAATTTTAAATTTAATAGAAATTAGTTTTGATTTTTTTAATAAGGAATATGAATGACTAATCGGTATATTTTCTGTAACAACCCAAATTTACCATAGAAACTTTCGAATTTTTAACATACCAAATAATTATTCGAGTCATGAAAACTTTTCATTTTAGATTAACATTTCCAAAGTGGTTAACAAGTATTCATAAAACCCTTCCATATAATACCCAATTCGTTCATCACATCCCATACTCAAAATCATACTTCTACAGATTAGTAAATAAAAGGGGGCATTCCCAAAACAAAAGTTAGATAGTACTTGTTCTATTCCACAAATACTTAAAGTTACACATATTAATCTCCTAAGCTACAAATTTCATCTAAGAATGGATCCGCACAAAATGACCACTTTGATTTCGTCTCCCTCCCTTGATCTGCAATTCGATTTATTACAAATAGAGGGAACACACAACACAAAGGGAGTAAGACATTGAATATTATAATAATTTGTAATATAAATATATGCATAATTCAAAAAAATATAATTATTAAGAGGTAAATACTAGGATTAAACAGTTATATCAGTCATGGCTTACCACCTCAGACATTATCATATTACAACCACATTACAAATCAAACTAGAGATACGTTTCCAACCATTCTCACATAGTACATTAAATACTTTCATTACTCATAACTTACAATATCCTAAATAACACCATGCTCGAACACACCTCATTATTAAAGTATCTAGCGATTCCCTTAAAATACCAATTCATCACATCGAATATCCCAAGGAAGTAAGGGAGAGCATTGTTTATGTCGTTGGCATCACTGGAGGGTATTGAGAAACCCCGAGTTGAGGACATTCTGATAGTCTGAGAGTTCCCTGAGGTATTTCCTTGTGATATTCCTGATTTGCCTTCGGTACGAGAAGTTGAATTCTCCATTGATTTAGTGTCGGGAACATGACCCATTTCTATAGCCCCTTATAGGATGGCGCCCTTAGAGCTGGCCGAGTTGAAAAAGGAGATTGAGGACTTTTGGCGAAGAAGTTCATTCGTCCCACTGTTTCACCGTTGGGTGCACCGATGTTGTTGGTTAAGAAGAAAGATGAGAGTATGAGGTTGTGCACCGACTACAGACAATTGAACAATGTCACAATTAAGAACAAGTATCCATTGCCCAAAATCGATGACTTTATGGATCAGTTAAGAGGAGCGGTGGTGTTTTCTAAGATTGATCTCAGATCGGATTATCATCAACTCAGAGTGAAGTTTGATGATATTCCGAAGACGACCTTCAGGACGAGGTATGGGCATTTTGAATATTTGGTGATGCCCTTCGGAGTGACGAATGCCCCATCAATATTTACCGACTACATGAATTGGAATTTTTATCCACACTCGGATTCATTTGTAGTGGTATTTATTGATGACATTCTAGTCTACTCTAAGAGCCGAGGGGAACATGCAGAGCATCAAAGAGTTCTGTGTAACACACCAAATTTACCCTCCTTAAAATGGGTAACAGTCCTGAAGAATGGGGCATACTGTCAGATTCTCGCTTGAGCAAGGGGGTCTCGCCCAAGCGAGAGACCCAGTGTTTTAATTTTGGGAATTATGGGAATCTCGCCCAAGCGAGAAAGTGGTCGCTTGAGCGAGAAAAGCCTTGACAGGCTGTGAGATTCTCGCTTGAGCGAGAGAATCTCGCTCAGGCGAGAGAGTCCGTGTTTCAAAATTTAAAACATCGTGGGCTTCTCGCCGAAGCAAGCTATTCTCGCCCAGGCGAGAGGGCCCAACTATAAAAGTAAGGAAAGAGTTTCACAAACCCTAATCTTCACTTTCTTTTCTCCCCTTTCACTCATAACGGCGACTCCCCATGGATTTCGACTCTTCCCTCCACTAAACCTCAAAAACACATCAAAACCTCTTCCTCTTGCTTCTTAATGGAACATTGGAGTGCTTTGGAGATGAAAAAGCAACAATGGAGGTCGAAGGAGATTTAGGGAGATGGAGCTCTTTTGCGGAATAATGGAGCTTATGCAACCTAAGGTGAGGGAGAAGAGCATTGTGGTCTTAGAGTATTTCATTAGAGTCATCATCTCCGATTTCCCTCAAGAATCGGAGCATATTAACGGATAGTAACTCTTTTGGGTATTTATGGCCCATGTGAGAGTCTTTATTTCACATGAGGATGTATTAGCCATAAAAGTGGGGATATATGTGCGGGAAAACCTTTTATTTAAATAAAACGCTATACGCTCATTTTTGGTAATGCACTGTCATGAAAGATGGTTCTAACGTTAATGTGTTATATGATGAAGATTATGTTGTGTGTGGTTTATTTATGATAATGTTGTGTTATGGATGGTTGATTTGTTATTAACATATATGGGTGTGTTTGTATCATTGTGTGATGAGTTGTTGATTTGTGGGTATATTTGTAATAATAATTTTGTGATGAATGGTTTGTTGGTGATAAATGGACATAATTATATTATATGATGATGATGTTGTGAGTGGTTTTTATTGTGGTGGGATATGAGATACATTGTGTTTATGACATTGATGTGGTATCTTGTGTTGTGAGGAAGTTGCAATGTTAGGATAATGCAGTGAAAATATTATATTGTAATTGATGTTGTTGTATGGATTTTGACCTACCTTCGTGGTATGGATTTTGACCTGCCTTCGTGGTATGGATTTTGACCTGCCTTCGTGGTATGGATTTTGACCTGCCTTCGTGGTATGGATTTGACCTGCCTTCGTGGTATGGATTTTGACCCGCCTTCGTGGTATGGAGTTTGACCTGCCTTCGTGGTATGGAGTTTGACCTGCCTTCGTGGTATGGATTTTGACCTGCCTTCGTGGTATGAATTTTGACCTGCCTTCGTGGTATGGATTTTGACATGCCTTCGTGGTATGGATTTTGACCTGCCTTCGTGGTATGGATTTTGACCTGCCTTCGTGGTATGGATTTTGACCTGCCTTCGTGGTATGGAGTTTGACCTGCCTTCGTGGTATGGATTTTGACCTGCCTTCGTGGTATGGATTTTGACCTGCCTTCGTGGTATGGATGTGACCTGCCTTTCTGGTATTGATTTGATTGGCCCTTTGTGATATTGGGTTGTCGTAGGAGTATTGTATTGTTTTGGAAGTGTTGTATTGCTTTGACATTAGTGTACCGACTTCGGGTGTGGGAGTATCATTGGGTATTTATGAGTAACTATGGTAATAGGAATATTGATGAAGTTGGGATTGGATAAACTGTGTAAGTAAATTTTAAAGGTTGTTAATTGAAGAAGTAAATATCCTATTGTTTGTTGTACTGATGTGTTGAATTGTCTAAGTGAAACGTGATGATTATACCGATTGAATATGTGAACATTATGTGGTTTAAGGTATTGACTGGTATATAAATGGTATATGTTTACTATGATTGATTTTAGATGATTGTATAGGTTGTTATACTTTAATGATATTACTCCATGTAATTCCACGCTACAGTCACCGTAGTTGGTTCTTACTCCCTCTCCTTTCCTTGTATATGTGTTATATGTGAGTTCAGGATGTTGTTGTTGCGTCGTGGATGTTTGTTGATGGGAGTATAGACTGGAGTAGTCGTTTTTGTATTCCGAAATTGTATTTGTATAATGTATGTAATATGAGGAATATGTTGAAGTAGCTATGTTGTATAAATGATCTCTTTCAAAAGATGCAATAAGATTAGCATGTTTACCTTAATCAGTGTTGTAATTGAAACAAAAGATAATTGTATTAATTATGGATTAAAATAGAATGTGATGTCATGTTTTTGATGAAAATGTATTATTGATTATTTCCGCATTTTGAATTGGGGAATCTTAACTAATATTTAAATTCAATAAGGTTTCCAAATTGACTAAGGGTACCTTCCCATAAGCAATCACTTCACTTTCGTGAATAAAGTTTTAAAATTTTGGGTTATAAAATCGGGTCGTTCCATTCTACTGGGAATCCTTAAGGGAAATCAGTTATTTGCAAAACTGTCAAAATGTGACTTTTGGCTGGAATCAGTGAACTTCCTTGGGCATGTGATATCTAGAGAGGGAGAAGCAGTGGATCCTTCTAAGGTTGAAGTAGTAATGGAATGGGTAGTACCCAAGTCAGTTATTGAGATCAGAAGTTTTCTGGGATTGGCGGGTTACTACCGGAAATTTATAAAAGAGGTTTCAAAGTTAGCATTATCGCTAACAAAGTTAACTAGAAATGAGGAACCGTATTTCTAGAAGACCCGCTGTGAGGAAAGTTTCCCAGAGTTAAAGTGGAGGTCGACTAAGAAACCAGCGTTGGTCCTTCCTTGTACCGATTGTGATTTCAGTGTATACTGCGATGCTTCCAAGCAAGTTATGGGCTGTGTTTTAATGCAAGACGGGAAAGTTGTTTCTTATGCTTCGCGGCAGTTGAGATCGCATGAGCAAAACTACCCTACTCACGATTTGGAGTTAGCTGTTGTGGTCTTTGTACTAAAGATTTGGAGACACCATCTTTATGGTGTGAGGTTTGAAGTTTTCAGTGACCACAAGAGTTTGAAATATATGTTCGATCAGAAGGAACTGAACATGAGACAGAGAAGGTGGATGGAGTTTCTTAAGGACTATGATTTTGGTCTGCAATACCATCCTGGAAAGGCCAATGTGGTGGCAGATGCTCTAAGTCGGAAATTACTACATGTGTCAGTATTAATGATCCATGAGGAGTAGTTAACTGAGGAGTTCCGAGATATGAACTTGGCAGTTCAAGTAAAACCCCAGAGTATGATTTTGGGAATGCTCAAGGTCACGAGTGAGTTGTTTGATCAAATCAGGGTAATGCAAGTTGAGGATCAGGAACTAAGGGTCAAACGAGTTTTGGTGACTAATGTGAAAGAAAAAGATTTTGTGTTAGATATTAGTGGGACGTTGAGGTACAGGGGAAAAGTGTGTGTACCACACGATGTGGAATTGCAGAAGAGTATTCTTGAGGAATCTCACAAGAGTAAGATGAGCTAAGATTGTTATGGGATCCACAAAAATGTATCAGGATTTAAAGAAGTTGTTATGGTCGTCCAGAATGAAAAGGATGTGGCATTGTATGTATCGAGTTGCTTGATTTGCCAGAAAGCTAAGATTGAACACCAAAGACCGGCAGGAGAACTACAATCTCTGGAAATTCCTGTGTGGAAGTGGGATAACATCTCGATGGACTTTGTGTTAGGTTTGTCAATGACACAGAAAGGGTACGATTCGATATATGTAATAGTGGATTGGTTGATTTAGTCTGCTCACTTTTTACCTAATAAAATGAGATATTATTTAGAACGATTGTTGGAGCTATATATCCGAGAGATAGTTTGATTGCATGGGATCCCATTGAGTATTGTATCGGACAGAGATCCCCGTTTCACTTCGAACTTTTGGACTAGTTTGCAATATGCATTGGGAACCAAGTTGAAATTGAGTTCAGCTTATCACCCACAAACGGATGGTCAGTCGGAAAGGACCACACAATCGTTGGATGATCTTTTGAGAGCACGTGTTTTTGAACAACCTGGAAGTTGGGATAGTATGCTACCCTTGATCGAGTTCACTTACAACAATAGTTTCCATTCGAGTATCGAGATGGCACCATATGAAGTATTGTATGGAAGAAAATGTAGAACTCCGATGACTTGGTTTGAAACTGGAGAGAATTTGGTGTTAGGACTCGATGTGGTTCATTGGACAAAATAGTTATTATGACAAGAGGTGGAAACCTCTTGAGTTCAATGTAGGAGATCATGTTTTCATGAGAGGAGTCCCGACTAATGGAATTGGGAGAGTTTTTGAAATCCCGTAAGATTACTCCGAGGTTCATTGGACCATACCAGATCTTGAAGAAGATTTGACCAGTAGCATATCGGGTTGCCTTACCCCCATTGTTGTCGAATCACCACAATGTGTTTCATGTGTCTCAATTGAGGAAGTATGTTGGAGATCCATCCTATGTGGTTGAGACTGATCAGATAGAACTGAAGGATAACCTGACATTTAAGACCTTGCTTGTGAGGATCATGGACAAAAGTGTCAAGAAATTGAGGGGAAAGGAAATTCCTTTGGTGAAGGTACTATGGAGCCAAGTAGATGAAGGGGATTCAACTTGGGAAGTGGAACGTGACATGGTGGATTGTAACACCCTAAGTTTCATTTTCCTTTGGGAAAGGAAATTCCTTGGGTGAAGGTACTATGTTTAATTTTTTGAGACAAAATTCTTATAAGAGGGGGAGGATTGTAACACCCTAAGTTTCATTTTCCTAAAGTATTGTAAAAGTCAAAAATTTGGGATATACTAAAGGATTCTCGTTAGAGCGAGAGGAGCCTCGCCCAAGCGAGGGTGTTAGTATTTCTCCCAGTATTTTCCCTGGAATTCTCCCCTGAGCTACGTGTTCTCGCTTGGGCGAGAATCTAAAAGCCTGAACCCTAAAATAGAGCCCCAAACACGAAAATGGGGTAGGTTTTTGGGAGAAAAGAGAAGAGGAGGCGATTTTCTTGGCAAGAGCTCGTGTAGAGGCTAAGAGAAGCTAAAGAAGAGGTAAACCTCTTGATTTTAAGACTCATTCTCACTTTGAAACTCATTTTTGGGCATTTGGGTCTCTTCTCTTGGTATGGAAAATCATATAACTTTCTCTTTTGAGTTGTAGCTTGTTTTTATCTAGCTTTTCCTTTGAAAAAAATCGAGGTTTAGAATTTGTATTCGAAAATGGGGATGATTAGTGGTTGATTCATGAAAACCCCAAAACCCAAAATGAAAAAGATGTTGAAAAGGGAAATGTTAGGTTAGGAATGTGGTTTATGGGTGTTAATGTTGAATAAAATTGAATGGTTAAGTTTTACATGTTTGAGACTCCAAATGGAGATGGTTTTGAAAGCCATTGAAATATGAACCTCTTTTATGATTGAAATAGATAGTTGAGTTATTTTATGGTTGAAATATGCAATATGAGTTGTTATATGATATTATGAATATATTATTGATTATGTCTATTGTGTGTGGTGTGAATGAGGAAAGACCCAAAGGTTAACATGTTACCAAACGCCAACGCCAACGCACACCAAGGTAAGGGATAAGCATTTCAATTATTAGGGATAGAATGTGTAAGGTAAGCATATTGAGCTTGTGATTATGAGAATAGAGTCATTAATATCATTGAATGAAAGTTGAATTGTTTCGCCTTTGTGGCATAGACTTACCCTACGTGGTAATGATTCGCCTTTATGGCATAGACTTGTCCTATGTGGTATTGATTCGCCTTTGTGGCATAGACTTATCCTACGTGGTAGTGATTCTCCTTTGTGGCATAGAGTTGCCCTATGTGGTATTGAATCGTCTTTGTGGCATAAACCTACCCTACGTGGTATTGATACGCCCTCGTGGCATAGACTTGCCCTACATGGTATTGAATAGACTATTATTAAACGTGGTTGAGAAATTGTAGTATGATAGTTTAATTGATTTGATTGTTGATTTATGTTGAACTTAGATTTATATATATTTGCAATATCATTATTCTATGTTGATTTATAAACATTGATTATCCTGAACTTGATGTCTTATTCCCTTGTATTTCTTGTTGGTTACATTTGTGATAATCGGTGTACAGGTAAAGAAAAGGACTAGTAGATCCAGGCGAAGCCGTAGTTTAAATTCTTGACTATTGATGTAATAGGGATATTAATGTGTTGTTTTGTATTATGCACTTAGTTGTGCCTATTAACTGAACTAATTGACATGTATTCCCTTACTAGTGAACTAATGTATGATTGACATGTATGTGAGGACGGAGTCCTCTTTTGAAAATCAAAATGCGAAGTTCATTTATACAAAAGAGTTACTTCAACATATTTCTCATATTACATACATTATACAAATACAATTTCAGAATACATAAACAACTACTCTAGTTTGTACTCCCGTCAGCAAACATCCAAGGCGCAACAACAACCTGAACTCATATACATCACATAGACAAAGAAAAGACGGAGGGAGTAAGAACCAACTTCGGTGACTGTAGCGTGGAAATACATGGAGTAATAACATTAAAGATCTACAACCTATACAACAACTATAATCAACCATATCAACATATACAAATGATACACATAATCAATACAACATACCGTAGGATATTAACGTCTTCAATTAGTATCTATTATAACTTACTTATACGATTTATCCATTTCAATCTTCATCAAGATCATAATACCATAGTCACTCACAATATCCAACGACAACTCCATACCCGAAGGCAATACAATACTTCCAAAGCAATACAATACTTCCAAGCAATACTGTACCACATAGGTCAAGTCTACACCATAAAGGCGATTCAATATATGCTTCATAACTTTAGCCAAAGTGTGGTACATAACTTGAGCCAAAGAGTGCTACATAACTTGAGCCAAAGTGTGCTACATAACTTGAGCGAAAGTGTGCTACATAACTTGAGCCAAAGTGTGCTACATAACTTGAGCCAAAGTGTGATACATAACTTGAGGCAAAGTGTGCTACATAACTTGAGCCAAAGTGTGATACATAACTTGAGCCAAAGTGTGCTACATAACTTGAGCCAAAGTGTTCAATATCAAACCACATACAACTTGTACATTCCTCATATCACTCTCACAATCATTCTAGATCATACTCATGTCAATACAACAATATCATTCCAAATATAGTCATCTTCACTATGTTATTATCATATCACTACTTCACCATAACAAAATCATCAATGTCATTCACAAAATACCAATTCCATGTCACAATCACAATATATATCTTATCTCTTACCACAATAAAGTACCCCACAACATAATCATCATCATATAACACATCCATCTCATTTTATCACAACATTATCATTCATACACACAAATAACGATAGAATAATATTTCATGACGGAGTATTACCATAAATGAGTATTTTACACTTAGTTTGACAAATAGGTTTTCATACACATATATTTCCATATTTATGGCTAATACATCTTCATGGAAGACAAGGAGTCTCACATGGAAAAACAAGCTTCCAAGGGAGTTTCTATCCAACAACACTCTCCGATTCTTGAGGGAAATCGGAGAAGATAACTCTTATGAAATACTCTAAGACAACAATGGTCTTCTCCCTCACCTGAGTTTGCGTAAGCTCCGTTGTTCCGCAAAAGAGCAACATCTCCCACCATCTCCTTCAACCTTCAACGTTCCCCTTCACATCCAAAGTCCACCAATGTGCTGCTAAGGAGTAAGGGAGAGAGGATTTGATGAGTTTTTAAGGTTTAGAGGAGGATTTACAAGAGTTAGATGTGTAGCCGTCGTGGAAAGTCAGAGGAGGAAAAAGAAAATGAAGATTAGGGTTTTTGAAACCCCTTTTTCACTATTATAGTTGCGTAGTCTCGCCCGGGCGAGAACGACTCACGTGGGCGAGAAGTCCTCGACTTTTCAAATTTCCAGACACTAACGCTCTCGCATAGGCGAGATTCTCTCGCTCAAGCGGGAATCTCATAGGCTGCCCATGTAAGCACCCAAATTCTACCCTTGAAAATTTTTCTCATTTTAATTCAATTACATTCAATCACTCATAACTCACATTACCATTTTAATATCCTTACTTCAAAATCTTATTTCCCCTCCTCACACTCAATCCATGAATCAATAACCACATACATAATCATTTTACCTAGAACTTCTCATGAATCATTCCTGGAACTAATCTTATAACCTATTATATTATCATACAATTAATCTTGTAGAAAAACATAATTCATTCATATCATTCCCTATGAGTACTAAGACCTCAAAGGTTCTGATCCTCCAAAATAACATTACGCATGGTTACAAATATCCAAATAATGGTTAGTCATGATTACAATCATTTAAATCCGCAGGTAATCATTTAGAATACGAAAAACATAAATAGTGAATCCAAAGTCTAAAGCTCCTAAAGCTCCCGACCTGGCATACTTCATTCGTCTATTTACCTGCAATGGGATTATCAATGACAAAAGTACAAAACACACAAAGGAGTAAGTCATTAATTCAATAAATGTCATTATAAGATAATCCACATTAGAAAAAGGAGTTAATAAACCATTTGTTTTAAAAATTCATTTTGTGCTACATTACTTGAGCCAAAGTTTTGCTACATAGCTTGAGCCAAAGCGTTGCTACATAACTTGAGCCAAAGTATTGCTACATAACTTTAGCCAAAGTTTTGCTACATAGCTTGAGCCAAAGCATAACTTGAGCCAAAGTTTTGCTACATAGCTTGAGCCAAAGCATTGCCACATAACTTGAGCCAAAGTATTGCTACATAGCTTGAGCCAAATCATTGCTACATAACTTGAGCCAAAGTATTGCTACATAGCTTGAGCTAAAGCATTGCTACATAACTTGAGCCAAAGTATTGCTTCATAACTTGAGCCAAAGTGTTGCTACATAGCTTGAGCCAAAGCATTGCTACATAACTAGAGCCAAAGTATTGCTTCATAACTTGAGCCAAAGTGTTGCTACATAACTTGAGCCAAAGTGTTGCTACATAGCTTGAGCCAAAGCATTGCTACATAACTTGAGCCAAAGCATTGCTACATAACTTGAGCCAAAGTATTGCTTCATAGCTTGAGCCAAAGTGTTGGTACATAGCTTAAGCCAAAGTGTTGCTACATAGCTTGAGCCAAAGCATTGCTACAAAACTTGAGCCAAAGTATTGCTTCATAACTTGAGCCAAAGTGTTGCTACATAGCTTGAGCCAAAGCATTGCTACATAACTTGGGCCAAAGTATTGCTTCATAACTTGAGCCAAAGTGTTGCTACATAACTTGAGCCAAAGTTTTGCTTCATAACTTGAGCCAAAGTATTGCTTCATAACTTGAGCCAAAGTATTGCTTCATAACTTGAGTCAAAGTGTTGCTACATAACTTGAGCCAAAGTGTTGCTAAAGCATTGCTACATAACTTGAGCCAAAGTGTTGCTACATAACTTAAGCCAAAGTATTGCTCATAACTTGAGCCAAAGTATTGCTTCATAACTTGAGCCAAAGTATTGCTTCATAACTTGAGCCAAAGTATTGCTTCATAACTTGAGCCAAAGTATTGCTTCATAACTTGAGCCAAAGTGGCTAACCATTTATGGTTGGCTAAAAATATGTTTCCTTTTCATTGATTTCACTATCAACCATTTCCTGTAAATCTACGCTATCTTTAGTATAAACACACCCATATATGTTTATACTAAACACGTGATTCACAATATAATTATTGCATGATCAGAAATACACACGTTTTCCATCTTCCGTAAATCTACGCCTACTTTAGTATAAACACACTCATATATGTTTATACTAAATGCGTAATTCCCAACTCAATCATTGCATAACCAGAAAATACTTACATTTTCTATTCCAAATGCACAATTAAAGACTTATCCTTACCTTGGTGAGTATTGGGGTTCGGTTCTTGGCAACTTCTCGAATTCTACCGACACCACCTCCAACCTTAGGATCTCTCTTCTCATCCCACCACATAACACAATGTTAGTTATTTATTCCAAATATTACATAAACAACTTATTTTGCATCATTTAATCATACAAAATATTCATCATCAATATTCAACCATCTAAAACATGCATAACATCTCATATTTCAATATTTGGGGGTAGACTCATCTTCTACCTCTAACATTTTACTCATTCTCTCCTTTTACCATATTTTCACTTTTAGGTTTTTTTGGGGTTTTCATGAATCAACCCACAACCCTTTCCATTCTTAAGATACTATCTCTAAACCAAGAGTTTACAAGAACATAAAACGAACCATAACTCTAAAGAATGAGTTTCCATGGTTTCTCATGTTTTGAAAATAAATCCAACATACCCAAAACAAGTTAGAGAGGAAGAAGAAGAGTTAGGAACAAGAGGTTTACCTCTTCTCAAGCTCTAAGATGAGTCCTAAGGCTCCTTGCTCTTGAAAAGCTCTCCTCTCTCTCTTCTCTTCGAAGTTCTCCCCCTAAAATGTGTTTGGGTTTCTGTTTTAAAGAGGTGTCGTCGGGTTGTAATCGATTACCAACATGGTGTAATCGATTACAACGTGAAAAATGCGCATATTGATGCTTTTAATACGATGTAATCGATTACCAGGAGTGTGTAATCGATTACACTGTGTCAGATGCACATATCTGATGCTTTTAATACGATGTAATCGATTACTAGGAGTGTGTAATCGATTACCAGGAGTGTGTAATCGATTACCAGGAGTGTGTAATCGATTACCAGGAGTGTGTAATCGATTACACTGTGTCAGATGCACAGGCCTGATTAGTTTATCTGCATGTAATCGATTACCATGAGTGTGTAATCGATTACACTGTGTCAACAGCCCAAAATTGCCATTTCTCGCCCAAGCGAGACAACTCTCGCTCAAGCGAGGCTTCCAGGACTGTTACTATAATTTTAAAGACTTAAAATTTGGGGTGTTACAGCCCAGACCTCTCTTACTCAAGCGAACACTTCCTCGCTTGAGCGAGGTTCCTAGAAAACTCATACTAAAACACTGAGTCTCTCAGTATAAACCCCAACACTCTATGTTTTCTAATTATTCTGAAAATGAAATTTGAGGTGTTACATTCCTTCCCCCCTAAAAAGAAATTTCTTCCCCAAAATTTTGCTAGGTTTATCTCAGGAAAATACTATCATATCCCAGACATTAGGTGTAACACCAAAAAATTTACCCTCTTTGAAATGAGGTAATAGTCCTTAAGAAGGGGGCATACTGTCAGATTCTCGCTTGAGTGAGAGGGTCTCACCCAAGCGAGAGACCCAATGTTTTAGTTTTGGAAATTCTGGGAATCTCGCCCGAGCTAGAAAGCCGTCGCTTGAGCGAGAGTGGTCTCGCCTGAGCGAGAACTGTCTTGCCTAGGCGAGAAGAGTGGCATTCAGGGCTTGTTGAGGCTGTAAGATCCTCGCTTGAGCGAGAGTTGCCTCGCTTGAGCGAGAGAATCTCGCCTAAGCAAGAGATCCCGTGCCTAGAAAATTAAAATATCGTGGGTTTCTCGCCCAAGCGAGATATTCTCGCCCAAGCGAGAAGACCCAACTATAAAAGTAAAGAGAGGGTTTCACAAACCCTAATCTTCATTTTCTTTTCTCCCCTTTCACTCCCAATGGCGGCTCCCCATGAATTTCGACTCTTTCCTCCACTAAACCTCAAAAACACATCAAAACCTCTTCCTCTTGCTTCTTAAAGGAACATTGGAGAGATTTGTAGATGAAAAAGCAACAATGGAGGTTGAAGGAGATGAAGTGAGATGGAGCACTTTGCGGATCCATGGAGCTTACGCAACCTAAGGTGAGGGAGAAGACCATTGTGGTCTTAGAGTATTTCATTAGAGTCTTCATCTCCGATTTCCCTCAAGAATCGGAGCATATTAACGGATAGAAACTCTCTTGGGTGTTTGTGGTCCATGTGAGAGTTTTTATTTTATATGAGGATGTATTAGCCATAAAAGTGGAGATATATGTGTGGGAAAAACCGTTTATTTAAGTAAGACGCAATATGCTCATTTATGGTAATACACCGTCATGAAAGATGGTTCTAACGTTAATGTGTTATATGATGAAGAATATGTTGTGTGTGGTTTGTTTATGATAATGGTGTGTTATGGATGGTTGATTTATTATAACATATATGGGTGTTTTTATAATAAGGATTGTAAGATGGGTTGTTTAATGGTAAAGGTAGAAATGGTTATATTGCGTGATAATGATTGTGTGTGAGTTGTTTATTGTTATAAACATATATGGGTGTGTTTGTAACAAGGATCGTGTGAGGAGTTGTTGATTTGTAAAAGTGGAGATGAGTATGTTTCTCAAAACGAGTATGTTGTGAGTCGTTTTATTGTTATAAACATATATGGATATATTTGTGACAATGAAGGTGTTGTGTGTTATTTCATGGTGATGGAACAATGTGATGCCTTGTGTTATTGGGTGTATGATATTGAATTGATATTTTGTGTTATGACGAACATGTGGTGTGAGAATAATGTGAAATATAGACCTGCCCGATGTGGTATGAGGAATTACTCGACCTGCCCGATGTGGTATGGGGAATTACTCGACCTGCCCGATGTGGTATGGGGAATTACTCGACCTACCGGATGTGGTATGGGGAATTACTCGACCTGCCTGATGTGGTATGGGGAATTACTTGACCTGCCCGATGTGGTATGGGGAATTACTCGACCTGCCCGATCTGGTATGGAGAATTAACTAGACATGCCCGATGTGGTATGGAGAATTAACTAGACCTGCCCGGTGTGGTATGAGGAATGAACTAGACCTACCCGATGTGGTATGGGGATTAACTAGAGCTACCCGATGTGGTAGAGGATTATTTGTACGGTGTAGACTTGTTGAAAGAGATCAAGGGTAAATTACTATGGAATGTGAATAATGTGAAAAGTTTATGTTTGAAATGAAATAAATATGCATGCTATAGGATATATATTATGGGATATATATACTATAGGGTGAATATGAATGATGAGAAATGAGTATGTTTGAAATTCAATAAATATGCATGCTATATAATGTATATTATGGGATATATATACTATAGGATGAATATGAATGAGGAGAAATGAGTATGTTTGGATGTAAGAAATATGCACACTATAGAACATATATATTATGGGATATGAAAGACCTAACCACAAGTTTTCAAAAAAGGCTAGTTGGTTCCGTAGTTACATTCTATTCATGATAGTAGAGTTCCCATAGTCCATTTACAGATGCATACCTATGCAATAACACCACAATTATGCATAGCAATTACTGATGCACATGAAACATAAACAAATTTTGAAAGTACAATATCTATGCATATAGTAGGTGTAAGGACCCAAATTCTACCCTTGAAATTTTTTGCTTATTTTAATCTACTTCCATACATTTTTATACAAATTACATTTACCAATACAATAACCTTTCTTTAAAACCTTATTTTCCCTTTCGTACTTAATCCATGAACCAATAACAACATGTAACGACCCTATTTTCTACCCTTGAAAATTTTTCTCATTTTAATTCAATTCCATTCAATCACTCATAACTCAATTTACCATTTTAATATCCTTACTTCAAAATCTTGTTTCCCCTCCTCACACTCAATCCATGAATCAATAACCACATGCATAATCATTTTACCTAGAACTTCTCATGAATCATTCCTGGAACTAATCTTATAACCTATTATATTATCATACAATTAATCTTGTAGAAAAACATAATTCATTCATATCATTCCCTATGAGTACTAAGACCTCAAAGGTTCTGATCCTCCAAAATAACATTACGCATGGTTACAAATATCCAAATAATGGTTAGTCATGATTACAATCATTTAAATCCGCAGGTAATCATTTAGAATACGAAAAACATAAATAGTGAATCCAAAGTCTAAAGCTCCTAAAGCTCCCGACCTGACATACTTCATTCGTCTATTTACCTGCAATGGGATTATCAATGACAAAAGTACAAAACAAATAAAGGAGTAAGTCATTAATTCAATAAACGTCATTATAAGATAATCCATATTAGAAAAATGAGTTAATAAACCATTTGTTTTATAAATTCATTTTGTGCTACATTACTTGAGCCAAAGTTTTGCTACATAGCTTGAGCCAAAGCGTTGCTACATAACTTGAGCCAAAGTATTGCTACATAACTTGAGCCAAAGTTTTGCTACATAGCTTGAGCCAAAGCATTGCTACATAACTTGAGCCAAAGTTTTGCTACATAACTTGAGCCAAAGTGTTGCTACATAACTTGAGCCAAAGTGTTGCTACATAGCTTGAGCCAAAGCATTGCTACATAACTTGAGCCAAAGTGTTGCTACATAGCTTGAGCCAAAGCATTGCTACATAACTTGAGCCAAAGTATTGCTTCATAACTTGAGCCAAAGTGTTGCTACATAGCTTGAGCCAAAGCATTGCTACATAACTTGAGCCAAAGTGTTGCTACATAACTTGAGCCAAAGTGTTGCTACATAACTTGAGCCAAAGTTTTGCTAACCAATAATGGTCGGCTAAAATCATATTTTCTTTTCATTGATACAACATAAATCCGTAAACAGTAAATCCACGCATACCATTATCATAGACACACCCATATATGTTTACCATAACTAAGCGATTCATCACTTTATCGTACTCACACTCAGAAAATACACACATTATCCATTACCATATACCATTTAAAGACTCCTCCTTACCTTGGTGAGTATTGGGGTTCGGTTCTTGGCAACTTCTCGAATTCTACCAACACCACCTCCAACCTTAGGATCTCTCTTCTCATTCCACCACATAACACAATGTTAGTTATTTATTCCAAATATTACATAAACAACTTATTTTGCATCATTTAATCATACAAAATATTCATCATCAATATTCAACCATCTAAAACATGCATAACATCTCATATTTCAATATTTGGGGTAAACTCATCTTCTACCTCTAACATTTTACTCATTCTCTCCTTTTACCACATTTTCACTTTTAGGGTTTTTGGGTTTTTCATGAATCAACCCACAACCTTTTCCATTCTTGAGATACTATCTCTAAACCAAGAGTTTACAAGATAAAAAACAACATAAAACGAACCATAACTCTAACGGATGAGTTTCCATGATTTCTCATGTTATGAAAATAAATCCAACATACCCAAAACAAGTTAGAGAGGAAGAAGAAGAGTTAGGAACAAGAGGTTTACCTCTTCGCAAGCTCTAAAATGAGTCCTAAGGCTCCTTGCTCTTGAAAAGCTCCCTTCTCTCTCTTCTCTTCAAGTTCTAACCCTAAAATGTGTTTGGGGTTTCTATTTTTAAAGAGCAGTCGTCGGGTTCTCGCTCAAGCGAGCCCATTCTCGCTCAGGCGAGAATCTTACAGTAGCAATTTTCGCTTACGCATAGATGTAATCGATTACATGTATTGTGTAATCGATTACATCGTGTAAAATGCACATATCTGATGCTTTTATTTGCAAGTAATCGATTACATGTATTGTGTAATCGATTACATGTATTGTGTAATCGATTACATCATGTAAAATGCACATATCTGATGCTTTTATCTGCATGTAATCGATTACATGTATTGTGTAATCGATTACATCATGTAAAATGCACATATCTGATGCTTTTATCTGCATGTAATCGATTACATGTATTGTGTAATCGATTACATCATGTAAAATACACATATCTGATGCTTTTTATCTGCATGTAATCGATTACATGGACTGTGTAATCGATTACACTGCCCAAAATTGCCATTTCTCGCTCGGGTGATACAACTCTCGCTCAGGCGAGAATCCTCCAGTATAGCCCAAGATTTCACCCTCCCAGATGCACCTCTCTCGCTCAAGCGAGAATCTCTGGATCAAGCGAGGCTTCCAGAACTGATACTCTAATTTTTAAAGACTAAAATTCGGGGTGTTACACAACATGTACATTCATTTGACAGAAAAACATAATTCATATTAATGTAGCTCGGTAACTACCGCATACATCTAGCTATGAGTTTCCAAACCACCCATAGCTACAAGTATCTCGTGTTACCATTATCCATGTACAAAAATCATGCCCATAGTTACAAATAGTTAGTTTCAGAATAAAATCAATTAGATTAGAAAAATAATGGACAAGAGGGCTTCAAAAACAAAAGCCTCTAAGTTCCTAATAAAGAAAAACACCTGTACTTTCGCAATGGGATTAACATTGACCATACACAGAAAACACAAAGGAGTAAGTCGTTAACGTAATAATTATCAATGTACGTCAATTCGCATTTTAATAAATTTAAGTAAACAATTTAAAGTTAAATGCACTTAAAACCATTTCCAGTGTTCATACTTTTGAAAATCATGCTACATAACTTGAGCCAAAGTTTGCTACATTGCTTGAGCCAAAGACGCTACACCACTTAAGGTTAGCAAAAACAGGTTTCCCTTTTCTTTTGAAAACGTGCTACATAACTTGAGCCAAAGTTTGCTACATCGCTTGAGCCAAAGTTTGCTACATCGCTTGAGCCAAAGCTTGCTACATCGCTTGAGCCAAAGCTTGCCACATCGCTTGAGCCAAAGCTTGCTACATCGCTTGAGCCAAAGCTTGCTACATCGCTTGAGCCAAAGCTTGCTACATCGCTTGAGCCAAAGCTTGCTATATTACTTGAGCCAAAGTCGCTAACAATTCATGGTCGGCTAAAAACGAATTTTCTTTTCATTGACACTCCATCAATTTATAAACAGTAAATCCACACCATCATTATTACAACATACCCATATATGCTTATAATAATTTAGTGATTCACAACTCAATTCATTATCCACAACCAGAAAATCCACGCATTTTCTATCACAATGCATAAGTTAAGACTTATCCTTACCTTGGTGAGTGTTGGGTTTGGTTCTTGGTAACTTCGAAAGTTCCACCGACACTGCCTCCATCTTTAGGATCTTTCCTCATTCCCACCATATAACACAATGTTAGTCATTTATTCCAAATATCACATAAACAATTTATATTGCATTATTTAACCATACAAGATATTCATCATATTTTAAATATTTCTAAACTAATTTCGTCACAAGTTTACAACCATCTAAGACATACATATTCATCTCATATTTCAACATTAAAATGCATACTCATCTTCTACCTCTAGCATTTTACTCATTTTTCTCTTTAACCACATTTTCACTTTAGGGTTTTGGGGTTTTCATGAATCAACCCACAAACCCTTTCCATTCTTGAAATACCAACTCTAAACCAAGAGTTTACAAGATAAAAGCAACATAAAACGAACCATAACTCAAAAGGGCGAGTTTCCATGGTTTTACACATTTTGAGAAGATATCCAACATACCCAAAATGAGTTTCAAAGAGAAGAAGAGAGTTAGAATCAAGAGTTTTACCTCTTTTCAAGCTCTTAGATAAGTATCCAAGATCCTTGCCCTTGGAAAATCTCTCTTCTCTCACCTCTCTTTGATTTCTAACCTTAAAATGTGTTTGGGGTTTCTCATTTAATGTTGTCTCGTCGGGTACTCTCTTAAGTGAGCTCATTCTCGCTCAAGCGAGAAAATCCCGCCCATTTAAAAAAAACTCAAATCTAACCCTCTCGCCCAGGCGAGGGAACTCTCGCCCAGACGAGTTATCTCTCGCTCAAGCGAGGTTCCTCTCGCTCAGGCGAAAATCTTACAGCCACGATTGGTCCAAAATGTCACTTTTCTCGACTAGGCGAGCCAACTCTCGCTCAGGTGAGACCACTCTCGCTCAGGCGAGAATCCTCCAGTATAGCCCAGGATTTCACCCTCCCATGTGAGCCTTTCTCGCCCAGACGAGAATCCCACGCTCAAGCGAGAATTCCAAGACTGATACTATAATTTAGATAATTAAATTAAGGGTGTTACAATAGGTGTACTTTACCATTATATCAGGTATTGCGAATATTCAATTTCCAGAAGATCAATTGTCACTTTTCTCGCCCAGGCGATGACTCACTAAAACTAAAACAACACAACATCAACGTTCAACATCAAAGCTTAGACTTATATACATACAAAAAGTCAATGGCATAATGAAAATTTATCACCATAACTTTATTATGCCATTTTTTTGTTATACCGACTCGCTTTTAGTTTCCAAAGGTTTAGAGAGACACTTCAAGTATAAACATATAAGAAGATTCAACATTTATGCAAATACACCCATTTCAATGAATTTAAGTACTTCACCAACTTCAATCATTACTTTGAACCATGAGTTTTACCTTTTAGTATAATTATACAAACTAATGCAAACAAAAAAGTTTAACCTTTAGTAACTCATGAAAGCAAGGACACCAGACTTAGTCTCTTCAATACACACGAGGTACCTTTCTTTACATTTTCCCTTTGTTAGCACAATATTTCTAAAACCAATACTCATTTACATTTTCATAGGAATCCTTTAAATTACTCTTCATGTAATTACCAAGATAATTAATATATTGTTTCCAGAACTCACACATCAAGGATCAAATTGCAAGGCATTAGCAATTAATCTAAAAGAGATATTTCACACTTATTATACCGAACATGTTACCCACAAGTTCATCACTTAATTTAAATTTCTAAACTTTCATGCATTCCAAGAAAACTTATCACTACGCTAGATAGGTTGAGCAATAGTGTTTTTTTTGGCTTTAGGACAGCGAGTTCTGCTGCTGTCTGTTTGACCGAAGTCGTAGATGGTAGTCATTAACCGTGCTTTATAAACTCGCTGTTGAATACCACATGTTTTAACAACGAATACTGAGTGATGCACTCTTAAGGAACAGACAGATATAACAGCATAACTCATACGTAGCTATATATAACACAACCTAGTACAACAGCGGACCATATATAGGTAGCGCTGTGGTAATTGTTGTATACCATAGCACTATGTCTTGCGCTGTTGTAGTGTTAAATATCACGCTGTCTTATATGTTAGGTATGACAGCACACTGTATAAGTTTCGCTGTCGTAAAGTTTGTATACCACAACACTACTAAATATTGCGATGTCTTATGTTTTACGTATAACAGCAATCTAAGTAGCGATGTCTAATTGTTTACGTATGACAACGTGATCGAGGTCATACTCGAAGCAAATAATAAAACAATTAAGTATAGTACTAGGAAGTGAGTGTTAGGTCGTTTCCCAAAGATTATCATTCACACATTGGTACAAACACCTTACATGCACACACACAGGGGGGGGGTATGGTGGTTGTTATGCAATGAAACTAAAGCTAAAACAGAACACAAACATAAAACAGAATAGTAAAGAGGCTAAATCCCTTTGGTTTCCTTGATCACAACTCCATCCTCGGTTTCAATATATCAAAATCTGATTCTCGGTGTTCCTTTGTTGAGAGTCGATTAACTAAGCGATGATCAACTCACAGTTAAATTGCTAAACCTCTAACTAGGCGAAATTGGCATAAGCAACAAACAGTTAACAAAGTCACACGAATCAAAGCATCAATGTTAGATTTTAAACATTGAATTCTTAATCTGTTCATAACTCTAATGTTTAGCTTCAAACTAAGTGAATTCAACATAAACATAGAGCATTTATAGATTCACATAAACTAAGCGATTATGTGCTAGAGAATTAATTGACTAAGCGAAAATCAGTTCACAAACCTAAATCAACACCATGAAATTAAGAAACCACAATATGAAATAGGATAGAAGATTCAAACATAAAGAAACCGAAATTGCATTAAAAGAATAAAGAGAAACCGAAAATGCATTCAACAATAAACCTCAAGAGTTGTGATACATTACCAAAGGAATTTAGTCAAAGCTCTAGCCTTCCATGGAGGAAGAAGCCAAAACCGAAAATGAGGAAATGAAGAAGAAGAACCAAAAACAAAAATGAACCCTAAACCCCAAAAAGGGGGAAAACGAAATTCTCTCTTCCTAAAGCTGAAATGTTAAGTGTGTAATGTAAAAAGTGGCGATGAAAATGAAATCCTAAGGTTATTAAAGGGTAAAACCGAAATGGGACCTAAACAATGGGCCCAAAACATAAAACGGAATTAAAAATCTATTACAAATTACAATCTTCACTTTAGCACACAACCTCCACTTGTAATGCCCAAAATGTCATTGGTTCTAAATATGCGTGAAAATGGAATTAGATTTAATTAGGCTAAATAATCCCAAATTAACTCATTTTGGGAATAATAGTCCAATAAAGCCTAAAACACTAAACCATGCAAAACAAAGTCAATTAGACACCAAGAATCATTAACAATGGTAAATTAAGGTTATGAATAGTGTGTAATATATGACTCGTCACAACACAACGTAAATACTGCTTTGTCTTATATATTACGTATGACAGCACTCTGTATAAGTTGCGTTGTCGTAAATTTTATATACCACAGCACCACTAAAACACTGCGCTGTCATATGTTTTACGTATGACAGCAATCTAAGTAGCGTTGTCTGATTGTTTACGTATGACAGCACAATGTAAATACTACATTGTCTTATGTGTTACATATGACAGCACAATGTAAACATTGCGTTGTCTTATGTTTTACGTATGACAGCAAATTATTAAGTGCAACGTTCATTGCCGTATAGATTTACTTGTTACAACAACGCTGTATAGATTTCCTATTAGAATGTGTTGTCTATTAAAATGCAATTGCCACTGTTTTTGCAGAACCGCACATTTATTACAACAACGACTTAAAGATTTACTCTTAGAATGCGTTGTTGATTATCTCAACCACAACACGCAGCCACCTCTCAACAAACTTACTATAACACAACAATGGAAAGCACATCTCAACAATGAAACAAACTATATCTGAAGGTAAATAATTAATACCTGATTATTTGACAATTTCATTATGATTTTTTTCTGCATTGGAAAGCACAACTCAACAATGAAACAAACTTACTATATTTGAAGGTAAATAAAGAATACCTGCTTATTTGTCAATTTCATTGTGATGTTTCTCTGCATTGGAAAGCACCGACTCAAAAATGAAACAAACTTACTATATCTGAACTTATAATAAAGGAATTATAAAATTATGGTAAATAAAGAATACCTGCTCATTTGTCAATTTCATTGTGGTGTTTTTCTGCATTGGAAAACACTGACTTAACAATGAAACAAACTTACTATATCCTAACTTATAATAAAGGAATTATAAAATTATGGTAAATAAAGAATACCTGCTTATTTGTCAATTTCATTGTGATTTTTTTATGCATTGGAAAGCACAAACTCAACAAAGAATAAAACAAGTGAAACACTGAAATGAAGAAAGCCTTACAAATTCATGAGTTCAGTCCATTGCAGGAATCTTACAGGAGCGCACATCTGAAATATTATTCAAAAACTCAACAAAGAATAAATACAATGCATTATTCACACTAATGTCATATAACCAACAAACTTATAGTAGACTATCAACAAACTTACAATGCAAACAATCTTTATTCATTACCATGCAAACAAAATACAATGCATTATTCACACTAATGTTATATAAGCAACAAACTTACACTAGACTGTCAACAAATTACAATGCAAACAATTCTCCACTAAATTACAAACAAAATAAATTTATGCTATACTTAATACAAAGATATGCATCTAATATTTCCTCTTCTTTGATGGTTTATGGATTGTAATATTGTTGTCTTCTTCAGTAAGAATTTCACTAAACCAATGGCCCTCATCATGATCACCTCTTGTATATAAATCATCATTAGTAGTTATCTCATGCGACAATGATATCCCTAAAAAAGGATCATCTTCAGCATCATTATGTAAGGACCCGATTTTCTACCCTTGAAAATTTTTCGTTTATTTTAATCCTTTCTTACATACAGTCGTCACCTTCATTAAAAACTCTCAAGTATCAATCACTCTTTGAAAATAATCTTTACCCTATTATATTATCATACAAATTTATGTTGCGGAAAAAACATAATTCATTCAAATAGCATTTACCACATACAACCAGTTATGGATTTCCCAGAGGTATAAAGTCCATAACTACACATATCCGTATTAATCTAAACGGATTTACAGTCATCCCATAAGGTTATCAAATTAACTTCAACGTCAAGTAGCAAATAAAGACAAATAGGTTAATAAGCACAAAAGCTTCCTAAGTGAGCTTCCTTCTCAAAATCCTTCACTTACCTACAATGGGATTATCATAAACAACACACAAAAACAAAAGGGAGTAAGTCATTAGTTCAAAAACTAACATCACATGATAATCCACATTTCAAATACTATTTAACTTTAATATAGTTTATAAACACAGTTACATAAATGTGAATATTCATAACTTACTACATTCACTTCCACGTTAGTCATATTCGCCCTATAGTATATATATCCCATAATATATATTCTATAGCACGCATATTACGTCATTTCGAAACGTCTTACTTCTCTTTATTCGTATCCACCCTATAGAACATATATCCCATAATATATCTCCTATAGCATGTATATCACTTTTATTCTTAACATCTTCCTTCTCATCATTCATATTCACCCTATAGAATATATATCCCATACTATATATCCTATAGCATGCATATGACTTTCATTGTGACAATCTCATTTCTCATCAATCATATTCACTCTATAGAATATACATCCCATACTATATATCCTATAGCATGCATATGACTTTCATTACGCCGAGTTTTATTTCCATTGGCACTCCACCAATACGTAGACAATAAATGCACCGACATCATTACAGCATAGTGTATATGCCTGTAACTACAAAGTGACTTGCAATTTATTGATTTCATTTTGAGTCTTATTTCCATTGGTACTCCCCCAATAAATAATCAATAAATGCACTCGACATCATTATAGCATAGTGTATATGCCTGTAACTACAAAGTGACTTACAATTTATTGATTTCATTTTGAGTCTTATTTCCATTGGTACTCCCCCAATAAATAGTCAATAAATGCACCCGACATCATTACAGCATAGTGTATATGCCTGTAACTACAAAGTGACTTGCAATTTATTGATTTCATTTTGAGTCTTATTTCCATTGGTACTCCCCCAATAAATAATCAATAAATGCACTCGACATCATTATAGCATAGTGTATATGCCTGTAACTACAAAGTGACTTACAATTTATTGATTTCATTTTGAGTCTTATTTCCATTGGTACTCCCCCAATAAATAGTCAATAAATGCACCCGACATCATTACAACATAGTGTATATGCTTGTAACTACAAAGTGACTTACAATTTATTGATTTTGAGTCTTATTTCCATTGGTACTCCCCCAATAAATAGTCAATAAATGCACCCGACATCATTATCCATAACAGAAAAGCCACGCATTTTCCAACATAATGCATAAATTAAAGACTTATCCTTATAAACACTTTACCTCTTTCACATACCTCATTCATATCAGCAAGTATGATTTAGAGACACTTATCCCTTACCTTGGTGAGTGTTGGGATCGGTTCCGAGTAACTTTAAAAGTCTCATTCGCGATTTCCTCCAACCTTAGGATCTTTCCTCATTTCCACCAATAACAACAATGTTAGTCGTTTATTCAAAATAACACATAAATAACTCGTATTTCATCATCCAACATACAAGGGATTCACATATTTTCCATATTTCCAAAACTACTTCAATACAAGTTTCTAAATATTAAAACATACATGTTTATCTCATACATCAACATCCAAGCACAAACTCATCATCCACATCTAACATTTCATCTCTTTCTCTTTTTACCCATATTCTTTTTTTGGGGGTTTTTGGGGTTTCCTTGTATAACCCACAAAACCTTTCCATTAATCAAATATCAACTCTAAACCAAGAGTTTACAAGAGAAAAACAACATAAAACGAACCATAACTCTAAAGGGTGAGTTTCCATGGTTTCTCATGTTTTGAAAATAGATCCAACATACCCAAAACAAGTTAGAGAGGAAGAAGAAGAGTTAGGAACAAGAGGTTTACCTCTTCTCAAGCTCTAAGATGAGTCCTAAGGCTCTTTGCTCTTGAAAAGCTCTCCTCTCTCTCTTCTCTTCAAAGTTCTAACCCTAAAATGTATTTGGGGTTTCTATTTTAAAGAGCAGTTGTCGGGTTCTCGCTCAAGCGAGCCCATTCTCGCTTAGGCGAGAATCTCTCACTCAAGCGAGACTTCCAGGACTGATACTATAATTTTAAAGACTAAAATTCAGGGTGTTACACATTATCTTCTTGAACATCTATATTATTGATGATGATTTTGTTGGTCAATAGAACAATGGACCATTTCTTATTTGTTGGGTCACTAACATAGAATACTTGTTGAGCTTGGGATTCTAGAATAAATGGTTCATCTTTATATCCTGGCCTATTAAGGTGCACCTGCATGAACCCTAATTCATCAACTCGAAAGCCATTATTGTTATCAACCCACATACAACAAAAAACCGGCACCCGGAACATTGTGTAATCCAACTCCCATATTTGTTTAATGACCCCAAAGTATGAAATATTTGCATATATTGGGTTTCTATCTTTGGAACTTGACATATGTAGAGTTCGAGCAACAAGAGTCACACCACTATTTTGCATTTTGCTTTGATTATCTTGTTTTTCAGTATAAAATGTGAACCCATTAATTAGGTAATCATTGTAGGATATGACATGAATACTTGGACCACTGGCTAACCATTTCAATCTTTCGGAAACAGAATCCACATTTATATTCAACTCTTCATCAATGTGATGTTTTAGCCACTTTATGAAACACCGATTATGCTCTTTGGAAATCCAATTTTCATTCTTACTTGGGTTAGACTTCTTAAGAATCTCCATGTGTCTTTCAACATATGGCTCAACCCCGTCGGCATTATGTAAAACATACAAGTGTGTTTGCCCCAATTCGCTTCTTGATATACTCAATATTTCTTCGCCATTAATTCCTTCACCAGATGTTCCTTTTGAATACCGAGGCTTTGGAATGCTTATGAGATCACCATCTTCAAGGTATCCGGTAAAAAAACCATGAGCTTCTTCAACAATATATAGCTCAGCAATACAACCCTCTGGTCTTGATCGATTCTTCGCATACCCTTTTAATATCTTCATATAACATTCAAAAGGGCACATCCATCTCATGTAGGAAGGACCACATAGTTGTATCTCTCGAAAAAGATGAATGCTAAGTAAGATGGACCATTATGTCAAAAAAAGAAGGTGGGAAATACATCTCAAGCTCACACAATGTCAAAATAATTTGTCTTTGCAATGCAGGTAATTTCACAAGATCAATCACTTTTCTACAAATTGTCTTGAATAAGAAGCATAACTTCGTTATGGTTCCTCGCAATTTTTTAGGTAGAATAGAACTTATGCCAATAGGCAAGAAATGCTCCATGAGTACATGACAATCATGAGACTTAAGACCTATTAACTTGAGGTCTTTCATTGATACGAGATTTTGAATGTTTGAAGAGTACCCCTCTGGAACTTTGACACCATCAATAAGTTTACAAAATTCTAATTTCTCCTTCCTCGACAAAGTATAAGCTGTTGGAGGTAGAAATGTACGTTTTCCCTTCATTATTGGCTCCAATTCCTTTCTTATTCCCATACTGACCATGTCCAATCTTGCATTTAAGCCATCTTTGGACTTACCATGGATATTGAGTAAAGTTCCAAGGAGACTTTCAAATACATTTTTTTCAATATGCATAACATCGAGAAGATTAACCTTTTCTTCCACCCACCAATTGTGACCATTTTTGCAGCAAAAGTTTTACCAAAGTTATTATTCAAACCCATAAGCTTTTGAAATAATTGGTCACCCGTCAACGGCAAAGGAGCACGACTTTCTTCATTATTCCCATTGAATGCTTTTCTCCATCGAATATATTGATAATCTGCAGGCAAAAATCTACGGTGACCAAGGTAGACATTCTTCTTACAATGTTGCAACCTCGTTGAATGAGTATTGTCTTCACATACAGTTCTTGCAAGATTCCCTTTTGTAGTATATCCTAAAAGATTACCATACATAGGGAAATCACTGATTGTGCCAAACATCACTGGCCATGTACTGTGGGAGCTACTTTGAACACTATGTGGGTTAATTCTATCAGTTGACAATGCAAGGCGTAGATTTGTTGATTCTTGACCAAAACTAGGGTAGTCATGATCAATTTTTGTCCATTGAGGAGAATCTACAGGATGTCGAAGCTTGCCATCTTTAATCCTTTCATCAGCATGCAATGTCAAGTTCTTTGCATCTTTAGTGTTGATGAACACACCCTTAAATCTTGATTTGACAAGAAAATACCATACAACCTTATTGGCAATAATTGAGTCTTCCTTCTTATAACGCGGTGCATTACATTTAGGACAATACTTCAACGAAGCATACTCATTAAGAAATAAGATGCAGTTATTTTCACAAGCATGTATCCTATTGTAATCCATGCCAATAGAGCATAACAAATGTTTAGCTTCATAGGTTCGACTAGGAAGCACGTTATCCTCGGGCAATATTTCCTTCAGAAGTGCCAGTAGGTCTTTGAAACTCTTATCAGTCCATCCATTAACATATTTCAACTTGTACAACCTTGACGTGACTTCCAATCTTGTGAATTTAGTATAACCATCATATAATGGTTTCTCAACATCACTTATCAACCGCTGAAACATCTTAGGACGATCCTGAAGATCCTCTTCGAAAACGTTTGCCATTTCATCGAAAAGATCTCCTTCATATGCATTAGTGTTGTTTTCTTTCATATGCATCCCATCAAGGCTTTTCTCACCATGCAATTCGATCAGAGTGTTTAGCATTCTCATATGGAAACTTAACAAATGATTTCACTCCACCCTCATACTCCTTCGTCAATCGATTAACACTCATCCATTTTCAATCAATTCTTTCATCCATTTTCTAGAAATAAATTGTAATAAAATATTGAGTTAATAATTGAAATTTATATTCGGGATCGTAAATCCCTAAATGACTAAGTCGCCGCTCACCTTACATGCTAACTCTAGTAAAACAAGCTAAGTGAGGAACCCTAACGAAGTACAATCTAAATTTTATGATTGAAATTTGAATTTGGGGAAACATAAATCTCTAAAACATTAATTTAATTTCACATAGAAAGAAAATACATTATTAGAAAAAATCCATACTCATGTAATACAAGTTAAATGAAGAACCCTAATGAAATACAATCTAAATGAATTCGGGCATATAATAACTCATGTAATATAATAACTAATGTAACAAAGATTAAATCTAACTCAATATAAGCAAGTATTTACTTGATGTTGAATTGAAAACTCACTTTCAATTCTGTGCAGAATTAGTGAACTTTCGCGGTTGAATGAGAGAAATAAATTTTGATGTTGAATGCGTGAATGATTTTGGGTTGAATGATTTTGGGTTGAATGATTTTGAGGTTCAATGCGTGAATGATTTTCGATGTTGAATGTGCGAATGATTTTCGATGTTGAATGATTGAATGATTTTGAGGTTTTAGTTTCGCTAGCTGCTGCTGAGAAAAAGAGTTGGTGGAAATTAAAAGAGGTTTTCGAATAAGGAATAGTTTTATGTTTTATCTTGATAAGACTTCAACATCAAAAGTATAACACTTAGTTGTGGTAATTATCCATTCCACAGCGAAAGTATAGCACTACGCTGTGGAAGTTATTAATTATACAGCGAAATTAGAACACTACACTGTTGAAGATATCAGGAGTTATTGAAATTGGATCTTCTCTTCCACAGCGAAAGTATATCACTACGCTTTGGAAAGTATTAATTATATAGCGAAATTTGAACACTACGTTGTTGAAGATATCAGGGGATGAATAATTATACAGCGAATGTATAGTTTTCGTTGTTGAATTGCATGTTTCCTAAATATAAACAGTTAAGCTTAAGCAAACATCAAATAACTGAGACAAATTATCAAAACACAAAATGCTTTATATTTAAAAAAAACCTTTGTATATTACAAATTATCATGTTAAGGTATTACAACTTGAACCTTAATTTGTATATTACAAATTTTCTATTTTAAAATAATACACTAATTTTGACCAAATTTCCCTATTCATATCTATTTGGTCAATTGTATATGTTTCTACATCAAACTGAACTTCAACCTTGCCTTGTTTAATAACCTCCATCATGAAGTTAATGACATAAAAGCCGCAATCTTTGTTATTGTTTTGGTGAGGGGTCTACAAATAAAATCAGGTAAATATAAGTGATAATGAAATAATTGTTTGATAATACATTGTTTGATGTTTAGTGTAACAATACCTTAACGTGAATCCACTTGGCGGGTCTTTGACGTTTAGGGTTTAGGGATCTATATGTATTCAATGCCCTAAACAATATAGAAAATAATGTTTAAATGATCTGATAATGAAAGTGTAACAAAATTCAGTAAATTTAATGAGTTGTCCATTTACGTATTAAGAATATCTATCATAGTGGGGTACTTGTTCGGATCGCCATTTTTTAGTGAATCAAAATAAAACAATTGATGGATGACCCGATTAATGACAACCAAAATCCAATGTTGCCTCAAAAGATATATGCATACGGTTAATAAAATGTTAAGCAAAAACATAGTTAAAAACAATTAAAAATGATGTTTATCCGATGTTAAGAGGTGCAAAGAATAAGTCAACAATCTCTTTATTTTTATCAAGAATGTTAGCAACCTCTTCTGACTGTTGTTTCTTCCATGTGTCATTGGATACAAAGTTAGCTTGAGGGGATACGAAAATCACCTTCTTTTTATTTTTGGGTACAAAGTTGTCATACAAGTACCTAACATATATCGCAAACGTTAGTTAATTATAATACACCAATTAATGATTAAATGTGAAAATAAGAAGTTTACCTTATGTACATAGATAAAACAGATGCACTAATCCAATCACGACCATGTACATCCTTCACATCATTTATAGTGATGAATTCTTCGGTATGAAACCCATAGATGGGGTCAGGAAATGAAATGTTAAACGTAGAATCGGCAGGTAAGTTCTGTACATAGTCCTAAAGTATTTCAAAGTACTTGGTTTTCGGAGGCGGGGGGGGGGGGGGGAACCTCCCCTGACGATTCTAGATTTGATTTAGACTTCACCACTTTGGCCTTTTTAGATGCATGTTCATCTATTATGGGAAGGGATGTTGCACTATGGTCATCAACAGACACCTTTCCCTGAAATATTCATTAGGAACTACATCAAAATATGTAAATTAATGAATGAGCATATATAAAGTGAAAAACATACCATAAAAGGAACTACATCTATAAGATGTTCTGGCCAAGCCACAAAAGTGGCAAAAGCCAATCCAACTGTTGTGATATCCTCATCAATAGGAGTTGGCAGCAATGCATCATCTTCAATTTAAATATCAATTGATATCCTCAAATTATTTGAAGGGATTTGTGCATGATGTATGATTGCATCCTGTGTGTTGTACACCGTGCCAATTGCCACTGCTCGGGTACATGGTGTATCCATAAAGAGTTTGCAATTATTGTTTATTCCCTAGATGATAGTAAAAACATATAATGAATTAGATTAGCAATAGTGAAAACAAATGATAGTTAAAACAAATTAGTTTATTAAATTACCTATGGAATGGGAATATGGTTTCTTGAATGCGTGAAACTACTTTCTTTCACGGTTGTAGAAGCTTCAGTCCCCTCAACAAATTTACCAGCTTCCATTCGCTTTTCCATTGCGTGGAATCGTTCAGCGAGTGAATCATATTTGTCCTGCAAGACAACTGCATCTGCTTTTGTTAGACGCTTTGCAAAAGGGGTCACAAACTGTATGGTAGCCCCAAATCCAGCACCGCGGATACGACCAGGGTACTAAGGCAGCCCTAATGCCTTTTCAAGTATAACCTGACTATCAGCGGTGCGGAAACTTTCCCATTCTTTTAGGGTAACCTAAGACATCAAGAAAACACATAAATAACCACATTGATAAAGAGAGTATGGAAATCAACATTTCCCGATTTTCATAAAACAAAAATTATTTTTAAAACTTTAAAACTTTAAAACTTTATTCATGGAAGTGAAGTGATTACTTTTGAAAGGCATTGCTTGAAACTATTTGGAGAACGAGTGAATACAAATATTAATTCCATTCGTAATTCAAAATGCGGAAATACTACAAGTACATCTTTCTTTTAAAGCATGCTATTACACTTCATTTCAAATACATAATCTATACAATTATCCTTTCTCAAAAGTACTTTTAATACAAACATTAGATCAACTTCATTATACACTTAGAAGGAGTTCCATTTTACAAAATAGATAATCCAACATAGTCCTCATATTACATACATTAATCATACATCATATCAAGTACATAAAATAACTACCCTACCTTGTACTCTTCTCCGCAAGCGTCAAATGCGCTACCGCCAGAACCTGAACTCAATTACACAACACATACTGTAAAACCCTAAAATTTATTCTCCTTAAAAAGAGGTAGTAGTCTTGAAGAATGGGACATACTGCCATATTCTCACTTGAGCGAGAGGGTCTCGCCCAAGCGAGAGACCCATTGTTTTAATTTTGGGAATTCTAGGATCCTCGCCCAAGCGAGAAAGTGGTTTCTTGAGCGAGAGAATCATGGGCAGACTGTGAGATTCTCGCTTGAGCGAGAGAATCTCGCCCAAGCAAGAGAGTCAGGGTTTTGAAATTTAAAATATTGTGGGTTTCTCGCCCAACCGAGCCATTCTCGCCCGGGCGAGAGTACCCAACTATAAAAGTAAAGAAAGGGTTTCGCAAACCCTAATCTTCATTTTATTTTCACCCCTTTCACTCCCAACAGCGGCTCCTCATAGATTTCGACTATCTCCTCTACTAAACCTCAAAAACTCATCAAAACCCCTTCCTATTACTTCTTAGTGGCACATTGGTGAACTTTGGAGGTGGAAAAGGAACAATGGAAGTTGAAGGAGATGGAGGTAGATGGAGCTCTTTGCGGATCCATGGAGCTTATGCAACCTAAGGTGAGGGAGAAGACCATTGTGGTCTTAGAGTATTTCATTAGAGTCATCTTCTCCGATTTCCCTCAAGAATCGGAGCATGTTAACGGATAAAAACTCTCTTGGAAGTTTCTGGTCCTTGTGAGAGACTTTATTTTACATGAGGATGTATTAGCCATAAAAGTGGAGATATATGTGTAGGAAAACCGTTTATTTGGATAAAACGCAATATGCTCACTTATGGTAATACACCGTCATGAAAGATGATGCTAACGTTAATGTGTTATATGATGAAGAATATGTTTTGTGTGGTTTGTTTATGATAATGGTGTGTTATAAGTTGTTTAATGACAACAAATGGACATGATTATGTCATATGATGATAAATATGTTATGAATTGTTAGTGTGATAAAAGGATGAGAGTAGGTTTATGAAAGTGACTGAGTTGTGGGTCGTTTTATTGATATGAACATATATGGGTATGTTTGTGACAATGAAGGTGTTGTGGGTTATTTTATAGTGACGGAACAATGATATACCTTGTGTTTATTGTGTTTATGACATTGATGTGATATTTTGTGTTATGATGAACATGTGATGTGAGAAAGATTTGAAATGTAGTCTTACCCGGTGTGGTAGTGGATCATCTTTGAAATGTAGTACTGCCCGGTGTGGTAGTGGATCATCTATGAAATGTAGTCCTGCCCGGTGCGGTAGTGGATCATCTTTGAAATGTAGTCCTTCCCGGTGTGGTAGTGGATCATCTTTGAAATGTAGTCTTGCCCGGTGTGGTTGTGGATCATCTTGGAAATGTAGTCCTGCCCAGTGTGATAGTGGATCATCTTTGAAATGTAGTCCTACCCGGTGTGGTAGTGGATCATGTAAGACTTACCCGGTGTGGTAATGGAGCACCTTTGTGTTTTGGGCCTACCAGAAGCGGTAGTGGATTATCACTGTGGTGTAAACTGGCCGGATGTGGTTAAGAGTAATTTAATGTCGATTGTCGGTAATGAAATAAAAGTACTTTTGGAATGAAATGAATGTGACACCCTAATTTTGAAGTCATTAAATTATAGTATCAATCCTGGAAATCTCGCTTGAGCGAGAAAGGTGTCGCCTGAGCGAGAGTGGCTCACCTAGGTGAGTGAAATACTGGGCTATACTGAAGGATTCTCGCTTGAGTGAGAGGATCCTTGCTTGAGCGAGAGTGGTCTCGCCTACGCGAGAGTTATCTCGCCTGGGCGAGAAATGGCATTTTGGTACCTGTCGAGGTTGTGAGATTCTCGCTTGAGCGAGAGAGCCAGATCTGAAATTTTAAAAAGGCGGGATTTTCTCGCTTAAGCGAGAACCCGACGATTTCACTTTAAAATAGAAACCCTCAAACACATTTAGGGTTAGAACTTGAGAGAGAAGAGAGAAGGAGGTGATCTTGGGAGCAAGGACTCGTGGGAGTCATCTAGAAGCCTGAGAAGAGGTAAATCTCTTGATTCTAACTCTCTTCCTCCCTTTCAAACTTGTTTTGGGATGTTTGGGATCTCTTCTCAAAGTATGTGAAACCATGGAAACTCTTCCTCTTGAGTTGTGGTTCATATTATTTAGTTTCTCTCTTGTAAACTCTTGATTTAGAGTTAGTATTCAAAGAATGGAAAGGGTTTGTGGGTTGATTCATGAAAACCCCAAAACCCCCAAAAAGAGAATGTGGTAAAAGAGGAGATGGGTGAAATGTTAGATTGAGAATGTGATTTATGAATGTTGAATGTTGATTAGAAGATGTGTAGGTGTATTTTGGATGTTTGGAAACTCTTAATGAAGTAGTTTTGAAAAAATTGAAAATGTATGAACCTCTTGTGTGTTTAAAGATGAAATATGGGTTGTTATGTATTATTTTGAATAAAATGACTGACATTGTTGATATTGGTGGGGACGAGGAAAGATCCTAAGGTTAGAGGCGGTTTCCGAGGAACTTGCAAAGTTACCAAGAACCAGACCAAACTCTCACCAAGGTAAGGATAAGTCTTTAATTGCACATTGTAATGGAAAATGTGTGGATTTTCTGGTTGAGAAAGTGATTAAGATGCAAGTCGCTTATTTATTATACACATATATGGGTATGTTTGTAATAAAGGACGCGTGGAATTGCTAGTTATAAATTGATGGTGTATCAATGAGAGGAAAACATATTTTTAGCCGACCACGAATGGTTAGAGACTTTGGCTCAAGTTATGTAGCGGTAATGAATTTACAATGGTTTACTAACTCCTTTAAAATGTGGATTTTTGTTAAATTACCTACCCGAAGTGGTAGTGGATCATTGGGGGAAATTACCTACCCGAAGTGGTAGTGGATCATTGGGAAATTACCTACCCGAAGTGGTAGTGGATCATTGGGGGAAATTACCTACCCGAAGTGGTAGTGGATCATTGGGAAATTACCTACCCTAAGTGGTAGTGGATTATTAGGGAAATTACCTACCCGAAGTGGTAGTGGATCATTGGGAAATTACCTACCCGAAGTGGTACTGGATCATTGGGGAAATTACCTTCCCGAAGTGATAGTGGATTATTGGGAAATTACCTACCGGAAGTGGTATTGGATCATTGGGGGAATTACCTATCCGAAGTGGTAGTGGATCATTGGGGGAAATTACCTACCCGAAGTGGTAGTGGATCATTGGGAAATTACCTACCCGAAGTGGTAGTGGATCATTGGGGAAGATTACCTACCCGAAGTGGTAGTGGATCATTGGGGAAATTTCCTACCCGAAGTGGTAGTGGATCATTGGGGGAAATTACCTACCCAAAGTGGTAGTGGATCATTGGGAAATTACCTACCCGAAGTGGTAGTGGATCATTGGGGGAAATTACATACCCGAAGTGGTAGTGGATCATTGGGAAATTACCTACCCGAAGTGGTAGTGGATCATTGGGGAAAATTACCTACCCGAAGTGGTAGTGGATCATTGGGGAAATTTCCTACCCGAAGTGGTAGTGGATCATTGGGGGAAATTACCTACCCAAAGTGGTAGTGGATCATTGGGAAATTACCTACCCGAAGTGGTAGTGGATCATTGGGGGAAATTACATACCCGAAGTGGTAGTGGATCATTGGGAAATTACCTACCCGAAGTGGTAGTGGATCATTAGGGAAATTACCTACCCGAAGTGGTAGTGGATCATTGGGAAATTACCTACCCGAAGTGCTACTGGATCATTGGGGAAATTACCTACCCTAAGTGGTAGTTGATTATTGGGAAATTACCTACCGGAAGTGGTAGTGGATCATTGGGGAAATTACCTATCCGAAGTGGTAGTGGATCATTGGGGGAAATTACCTACCCGAAGTGGTAGTGGATCATTGGGAAATTACCTACCTGAAGTGGTAGTGGATCATTGGGGGAAATTACCTACCCGAAGTGGTAGTGGATCATTGGGAAATTACCTACCCGAAGTGGTAGTGGATCATTGGGGAAATTTCCTACCCGAAGTGGTAGTGGATCATTGGGGGAAATTACCTACCCGAAGTGGTAGTGGATCATTGGGAAATTACCTACCCGAAGTGGTAGTGGATCATTGGGGGAAATTACATACCCGAAGTGGTAGTGGATCATTGGGAAATTACCTACCCGAAGTGGTAGTGGATCATTAGGGAAATTACCTACTCGAAGTGGTAGTGGATCATTGGGAAATTACCTACCCGAAGTGCTACTGGATCATTGGGGAAATTACCTACCCTAAGTGGTAGTTGATTATTGGGAAATTACCTACCGGAAGTGGTAGTGGATCATTGGGGAAATTACCTATCCGAAGTGGTAGTGGATCATTGTTGAGTTGTGGGCTTACCCATAGTGGTAGCGGATTATCTGTGCAGTGGAAACGGCCGGATGTGGTAAACAGTAAGCTTGATGTCGATGGTAATTGATGAAACAAAAAGTATTTGAAATAAATGAATATGCATGCTACAAAATATGTACTCTGAGATATATATACTATAGGTCGATTATGGATAATATGGAATTGTATGACAGAAGATACGAACGCTTATATTCATGTAATTATGAGACGTGTTTCACTTCAATGCTTATTTATATTAAGAATGTGGATTATCTTATAATGATATTTATTTAATTAACGACTTACTCTTTTGTATGTTTTGTGTCTTTGTCATTGATAATATGGAATGTTTATTTATCTTGTATGTATTTGCAGTTAAACAGGTAAATTGAGGATGCTTGGTTGGAAGCCTTAGGAACCATAGACTCTGTATTCGTTTGTTTACGTTGTTGTACTATAGCTGACTATATGCGGATTTACGAGATTGTACCCATTATTATTAGTATTTTAATAATAGTAATGATGTGTAACGCCTTTTTGGAGGACTATAACTTTGGGTCCTTAGTACCCATGGAGAACTATCAGAATGAATTATGTTTTTTCTGCATTATGAGAATGTGTTGTAACATGGCATGTAAATAAGGGTTGGTGAAATGATTGATGAGTGATCCATGTATAATGATGAATGTATGTATGAATAGATTTAAATAAGGAAAATATTTCAAGGGTAGAATTTTGGGTCCTTACAATGAATATGCATGCTATAGAATATATATTATGGGATATATGTACTATAGGGTGTATATGGATTATACGGAAATAGAAGAAAGAAGATACGAATGCCTAATATTGTTTTGAATTTTGGGTCCTTACAATGAATATGCATGCTATAGAATATATATTATGGGATATATGTACTATTGTTATGGGATATATGTACGCTTGTGGGAAGAGTACATGATAGGGTAGTTGCTTTATGAAATTATTTTGGGGTATGAATAACGTTGTAATATGAGAACTTTGTCGGTTTAACTCTTTTGTAAAATGGAACTTCTCCTAAAGTGTATAATGAAGTTGATTTAATGTTTGTATTAAAAGTGTTCCTTGAGAAAGGATAATTGTTTAGATCATGTATTTGAAAGGAAGTGTAATAACATGCTTTTGAAGTGAGATGTATTTGGAATATTTTTGCCTTGTGATTTATAAATGGAGCTAATATTTGTATTCATTCAAGTTTCCAAACCATTCAAGTAATGTCTTTCAAAAGTAATCACTTCACTTTCATGAATAAGGTTTTAAAAAGAATTTTTGGATTACGAAAATCGGGTCCTTACAATATGGTATCAGAGCATAGTTAATCATGCGGCATAGGATATGGCTTTACATGCTTCTTTGTATGACTTATGTGAATTGTTTGTTGACTATGTGATAACTATTGATGTGGAAGTTGATTGTTACATTCCTTGCAGTAAGCGTCTGATTGTGAACTTATCGTTGGATGTCTTATTGTGAGTTATTTGTTCTTGTTAAAAAATTCCTTGTTTAGAATTTCGTGGAGGATTTCTTGTTGTAAAACTCTTGTTGAATTATCTGGTGTGAAGTCATTGTTGTGAGTCCCTTGTTGGGAATTGTCTGTTGAAACTCCTGCTGAAGGTTTCTGTTTATGAACATCTTATTGAAATTGTTTATGGGAGTTTGTGGTTGTAATTTTCCGGTTGGATTTCTTGGTGTGAGATTTATTTGTTGAGAATTCCTAGTGGTGGATCTCTTGTTTGAGGTTTGGTCAACCTCTTGATGTGAATTTTCTTTTATCACTAAAATTAAGATAATTGAAAATGAATGATTAAATTGGCTTTCTTGGATGTTTGCTTATATGCCTCTATGGTTCTAGTAGAACAAGATTAATGTAATAGTCGTCCGATGTGGCATATGAATGAGAATTAAAGATCTTGTTTGCATCATGAGAATATAAATTTCGAAAGAACTATATCCTATATCTTGAAAAATTGGAATTGTATTTGATGGATGATTTTGATAATAAGGAGAATGTTAGCTTTTGCTAATAGTAGGATAATCTATAACACGAAAAGTTGTATGTTATGTTATGTGATTTCCTACATATTCCTAGTTAATGTATGTTGTTAATTATCTTGTCGTTCCCCAGGATTAAAAAAAATACGCATGATGTAGTGATTAACCGGTTATGAGACTCAGTGACTAAATATCTACGTTGTGACACCCTGAATTTTAAAATCATTAAATTATAGTGTCAGTCCTGGGAGTCTCGCTTGAGCGAGAAAAGTGTCGCCTAGGCAAGAGAGGCTCACTTGGGTGAGTGAAATACTGGGATATACTGAAGGGTTCTCGTTTGAGCGAGAGCTGTCTCGCCTGAGTGAGAGTTTTCTCGCATAGGCGAAAAGTGGCATTCTGGGCCTGTCGAGGCTGTGAGATTCTCGCTTGAGCGAGAATCCCTCGCTTGAGCAAGAGGGTCAGATTTGAGATTTTAAAATGGGCAGGATTTTCTCGTTTGAGCGAGAATGGGCTCACTTGAGTGAGAACCCGACGCTGTTACAATAAATGAGGAACCCCAAACAAATTTTAGGGTTAGAAATTGATGAGAGTCCCATCATGGATTACAAACTATGTTAAAGACAAAAACTTATTTGGCCTGGTTGTTGGTTTACCCAAAATGAAGTTTGTTAAAGACAAACTATGTAGTGCTTGTCAAAAGGGTAAACAAACAAAAACTTCTTTCAAACCTAAGCATATGGTTTCTTCCGATAGACCATTACAATTACTACATATGGACTTATTTGGCCCCTCACGGACCTAAAGTTATGTTGGTGACTACTATGCTCTTGTTATAGTAGACGATTATTCTAGATACACTTGGACTCTATTCTTAGTACATAAGAATGAGGCGTTTAATGCCTTTAGCAAATATGCTAAAAGAGTTCAAAATGAAAAATCTCTGAAAAATGCTGCTATAAGAAGTGATCATGGGGGAGAATTTCAAAATGCTTATTTCGAAGAGTTTTTTGATGATCTTGCTATCAATCACAATTTCTATGCTACTAGAAAACCACAACAAAATGGTGTTGTAGAAAGAAAGAATCAGTCTATAGAAGAACTTGCTCGTACTATGTTAAATGAAACTAATCTCCCAAAATATTGTTGGGATGATGCAGTAAGTACAATATGTTATGTTTCAAACAGAGTTCTTATAAGATTAATTCTCAAGAAAACCCCGTTTGAACTCTTCAAAGGTAGAAAACCAAACATTTCTCATTTGCATGTATTTGGTTGTAAATGCTTTGTTTTAAATAATGGTAAAGACAACTTACGCAAGTTTGACGCAAAAGCTGATGTAGGAATCTTCTGAGGCTACTCTCTTACGAATAAAACTTATAGGATCTTTAATAAAAGAACTCTAGCCATGGAAGAATCTGTTCATGTATCTTATGATGAAAACAATCCTCTTATAAAGGATGGGTTAACTCTTGATGAAGATGACTTTCCTAGTTCCCCTTTAACATAAGTGTCTTCTACCAATACAATAACCAATGTTGAGCACTTGAAAAAGAATGATACTCTATCTTCTCAATCAGAGCATATTCATTCTGATTTACCTCAAGAATGGAAAACTCATAGACACCATCCTATTGACAACATCATTGGTGATATAAGCAAAGGTGTAACCACCCGCTTAAAGCTAAATGATGGCTATTTAAACATGGCCTTCGTCTCTTAAACAGAACCCTCAAATATTGACGATGCAATCGAGGATGAACACTGGATTCTTGTAATGCAAGAAGATTAAACTAGTTTGAGAGAAACGATGTTTGAGAACTCGTTCCTAGACCAAATGATAGGCATGTTATAGGAACTCGTTGGGTATTTCGTAATAAATAAGATGAAAATGGTATTATCATTAGAAATAAAGCTAGGCTGGTAGCACAAGGATACAATCAGGAAGAAGTTATAGACTTTGATGTGACCTTTGCTCCTGTTGCTAGACTTGAAGCTATTCGGTTAATACTTGCATATGCTTGCTCTGAAAATTTTCAGTTATATCAAATGGATGTTAAGAGTGCATTTCGTAATGGGTATATACAAGAAGAAGTAAATATAGAACAACCTCCTGGGTTTGAAGATTACAAACATCATTCCCATGTATATAAACTTAAGAAGCCCTCTACGGTTTGAAGCAAGCTCCACGTGCTTGGTATGATCCTCTAACAAATTTTCTACTTGAAAAAGGTTTTACCAAAGGAAAGGTCGACACTACTCTCTTTATTAAGAAAATAAATCATTATACTCTTCTTGTGCAAATATATCTTGATGATATTATTTTTTGTTCTACTAATGAAATGCTATGTAGTGACTTTGGCAAAATGATGCAAGGGGAGTTTGAAATGTCAATGATGGGGAAGTTAAACTACTTCCTTGGATTACTGATGAGTCATATATTACACACTATTCATAACCATAAATTATAGTATCAGTCCTGCAAGTCTCGCTTAAGCGAGAAATGAGTCGCCTGGGCGAGAGTGGCTCACTTGGGTAAGTGGAATACTGGACTATACTGAAGGATTCTCGCCTGAGCGAGAATTGTCCCACTTGAGCGAGAGTTGGCTCGCCTGAGCGAGAGTTGTCTCGCTTGGGCGAGAAGTGGCACTCTAAAGCTGTAGAGGCTATAAGATCCTCGCTTGAGCGAGAAGATCCTCGCTTGAGCGAGAGGGTCAGATCTGAGTTTTTAAAATGGGTGGGATTTTCTCGCTTGAGCGAGAACCTAACACTGTTACATTAAATAAGGAACCCCAGACACATTTTTGGGTTAGAACTTGGAGAGAAGTGAGAGAAGAGAGCATTTTCAAGAGCAAGGAGTCTTGATAATCATCTAGAAGCTTGAGAAGAGGTAAATCTCTTGATTTTAACTCTCCTTCCCCTTTGAAACTTGTTTTGGGTATGTTGGATCTCTTCTCAAAATGTGAGAAACCATGGAAACCCTTCCGTTTGAGTTGTGGTTCGTTTTATTTAGTTTCTCTCTTGTAAATTCTTGGTTTATAGTTGGTATTCAAATAATGGAGAGGATTTGTGAGTTGATTCATGAAAACCCCAAAACCCTAAAATGAAAATGTGGTTAAAGAGGAAAATGGGTAAAATGTTAGATGTAGAAGATGAGTTTGTGCTCTAATGTTGAAATATGATATGAATATGTATGTTTTATATGTTTGAAAACTTTTAATGAAAGTAGTTTGGAAGCATTGAAAATGTGTGAATCTCTTGTATGGTTAAAGATGCAATATGAGTTGTTTATGTGTTATTTGGAATGAATGACTAACATTGTTGTTATATGGTGGGAATGAGGAAAGATCCTAAGGTTGGAGGTGGTGTCGGTGGAACTTGCAAAGTTACTAAGGACCAAACCCAACACTCACCAAGGAAGTATCAAAAAATTGAATGTCTTGCCCAAGTGGTATTGAATTGAATGTCTTTCCCAAGTGGTATTGAATTGAATGTCTTGCCCAAGTGGTATTGAATTGAATGTCTTGCTCAAGTGGTATTGAATTGAATGCCTTGACCAAATGGTATTGAATTGAATGTCTTGCCCAAGTGGTATTGAATTGAATGTCTTGCCCATGTGGTATTGAAATTGAATGTCTTGCCCTAGTGGTAGTGAATTGAATGTCTTGCCCTATGTGGTATTGTGAAAGTATGTACAAATGGGAAATGACTATGTAAAACAGGAATGAAGAAGAGGGTAAGAATTTTTGACATTGAAGAATGTGAAAGTAAGAATGGTCGGATGAGGTAGTAAGAAATATAAATGACATGTGCTGATTATATGTTCGAAAGTTTAAATTGTTTATCTAACTCTGTTAATAATGTGGATTATATCCGAATGGTATTTATTGAATCAAATGACTTACCCCTTTGTATGTTTCTGTGCGTTGCCATTTGAAAATCCCATTGCAAGTAAATGGACGAATTAGGGATGATTGATTTGGAGCTTCGAGAGCTTTTAAATCTGGATTTTTCTATTTACACTTTTGTATCATAACTGACTATATATGGATTTGAATACATGTAATCATGACCATTATATTTTTTTGGATGTTTGTAACCGTGGATATTATGATTTTGGGGAACCCATAACTATTTGCATGTCCTAAGTAAATGGGGGGACATTAATATGAATTATGTTTTTCTGCCTTATGGATGTGCGTATGAATACTGCATGATAAAATGCTCAAAAAATAATCAAGGTAACTAATGTAACGTATCTTGGGTTACTAATCATAAGATATAGGGAAAATACATGTTTGTATGAGTTAAAATAAGGAATATTTTCTAGTGAAGAATTTGGGTCCTTACATAGTTGAACCAGGAAAACCAGAATTCACACTGATATCCTAAATATACTTAGCTTAGATACCAACCCATCTATGTATATGATTGGATACCCTATGAATGGCCTCGAAAAAAGCCTTGTATAGCTTCTTCAATTTCTCGATAAAAAATAATATGACCAACAATGGTCTGACTACTAGATAATGCTCATAAATATTATGATAGGTACCTAAAGATTCGTAGTGAACTTAGATAGGAGCTTCTCTTGACGAAATAACTCGTTGATCTAGTCGCCACCGTAGCCACAAAGGACTGTCGAAATTGATTCTTTTCTGTTGATAAGCTCCAATTGCATCGTAGGAATTACAAAAAAAGGTCTTTTTTTTTGTATACTTATAGTCATTTTCATGAATTCTTTCATTTTTAAAATTTCTACAATTACGTGTGTTATACCTATTTGTGCAAATGCCTCGACGATTCCCGCTTGTTAATATGTAAAGAAAAATAAGCATATCTTGAGTTGGTATGGAAATGGGATCCCCAATAGTTGAAGACATGAGATTCATATAAGAAAACATAAGTAAACGAGCTTATGCTTGAGCCTCCAAGAATAAAGGCACATGAACAACCATTTGATTCCCTTACATAATAATGGATGTTAACAAATAGCACGCTCTTCTACTAAAATGGGTTGGAATGCCCGTATTCGTAATCTATGCAAAGTGGGCGCTCTATTCAGCAATATGGGATGTCCCCGCAAAACTTATTAAAGTATTTCCCATACAATGGGTTCCTTTTGCCGAATTTTACTCTTAGCAATTCCTATGTTCAAGCAAAAAAATTTCGAATTAAACCACGAATTACAAATGTCTGGAAAATTACTATTGCTATTTTGCGGGGCAATCCACATCGATGTAATGAAAGTGATGGACCTACAACAATGACAGAACGTCCAGAAGAATCCCTATTTCCCAAGTAGAGTCTCACGAAATCGTCCCTCTTTGCCCTCAATTAAATCTGAAAATGATTTGTAAACCATATTATGACCATCTCGCATTGGTTGTCCGCAGATTCCATTATCAAGAAGTGTATCTAGGAATTCTTGTACTAATTTCTCCTGACACATGACTAATTCCCCAAGCGTAGATCTAGGAATTCATTAATATCTGAACTGATTAGTTTACCCCCATCTATTTGAATAATAGGTCTCAATTCGGGGGGAAGAACAGGTAAGAGACATAAAACCATCCATTATGGTTCTATATTTGTTCGGATAAAATGATTAGCTAATTCCATGCGCCAAGCTAAAAAATTATTTCTTCATCCAACTTTTCGATCTTCCATTCATTTTCATTGTCCGCGGATCCCTCTTCCGCTAATCCTTTCCATTCTACCAACGAATAATCAATAAGAATTCTCAAATCTAGATCGGCTAATTGTTCTCGGATAGCACCTGCTCTACTAGAAATTTCTCGATTTCGAAATATATTAAAACCTTGGGTAGTTGTATTTGCAGGATTGGATTTCATATTCAAATGAACCTCGTAATCATAAGAAAGTGGGGTTTCTAACTACGGTCCAAGCGAACGAATTTTTTTGGATAGGATCCTATCCAACACGATCTCCCCCTTTCAAAATCGGACGTGAAAGTTTCCTCTAATCCGGCTAAAGTCGTTACACCAAATAAGGGGTTTCCGCTTTCAAGTTCTATAAACTCTAATCTAAAAAAACGTTTTACTCTTTACTCAATTTTTCAATACAATAAAGACCAGGCAACATTTCATTAATGCATTCTTTTTTTATTTCTATTTTTATTTTTTAAATTATTTGTCCAGTGTTCAATTACAACATAAGTTAAATGTAAATTTTTGAGTAGTCTACCGCCCTCGAATGAGGAATCTTCTTAATTTACAATTAAAGGAATATCCGAGAATTCATAAGAGATCTCCTTGTCTATGTATCATTTGGTTCGATCTTTTAGGTACAGACTTCTCCTCGATGGTTATTCCACGATGTCCTTAAGCCTATATGTGATTGATAGAACTTTTGTAACCATGATATATTTGTTTATTGAAACTTAAATAAAGTTTTTTCAACAACAAATATATGGAATATAAAATTTCAAAAAACCCTTTTTTCACGAGGTAATAACTATTACTGAATGGAACAAAGAGACATACATGTCAGGTCTGAGGCATGCCAATTCAATTGACTAGAATAAAAGTTTCTCATTCGGAATCTGTACAATAAAATAAGAATTCTGATCAAATCACACATCGCAGTATACTAGACCTTCTATTTCTTTCAGAGATTTATCTAAAAGATTCGCGATATAACAGGCTTTTTCCCATTATAACAGGCTGTTCAAAAAGATTCCATGTTCTTCCATCAACTATTCGGCTTTTTCCCCGATACTCTGGTTGAAATATCCATGAATTCGTCTTTTGTTTACTAGCTTCATATAATTCAGAAAATACAAGTTTTCTCTAAGCCTCTTGTTCATATCTCTCATCAAAAGGTGTTATTCGATAATGTCTAACTAGCATAAACCCCGATAATCCTAGTGAACATTCAAATATATGTCCTACATTCGTTCGTGAAGGTACCCCTAATGGATTGAAGACCATATCAACGGGTCTTCCATCTTGCAAATAATCCATATTCTGTCTAGGCAAAATTATTGAAATGATACCTTTATTTCCATGTCTCTCAACCACTTTATCACCTACTTTAATTTCACGTTTTTGTAAAATATATATACGAATCATTTCTGGATGATAACTAGAAACCCCCTTTTTGTGGATCCTTCTCACATCAATAACTCGACCTCTCTTGCCTACAGGTAGTTTTAGACAAGTTTCCTTTGAGGTGGATACCTGAATGCCAAGTATAGTTCGTAATAATCTTCCTTCTAGGGCATACCAGGATTCTTTCGCCATTGGGGGGGGGGGTTAATTTACCCTCTAAAATATCACCCGCCTCCAGCCAAGATCCTATGATCACAATTCCATTTTTGTCTTAATTTCGGAGTAAATGGGCTTCGAGGTGTTGAATTTCATTAGTGATTCTTTTTGGACCATGACTTGTCACAAGAGTCTTAATTTCATATCTCCGTATGTGAAAAGAAGTATAAATATCCTCATAGACCAAACACTCACTAATGAGTACAACATCATAAGAATTGTAACCTTCCTATGGCATATAATCTACTAATATGTTTTTTCCAAAAGCGAGTTCCCTGCCAACTGTAGCAGCACCGTCTGCTAAAATTTGTCCTTTTTTAATGCATTTACCTCGCTGAACCTGGGGTTTTTTATGCATGCAAGTATTTTTGTTGGAACGTTCATACATAACTAATGGAATGCTTAGAGTATCTCCATTTCCCAATAAAATGATATTGTCAGTATCTGTATAAATTATCTTTCCTTCATATTCGGCTATAACGGTAATTTCTAAATCTAAAGCCACTTGGTGTTCTAATCTATTTCCAACAATGCACCTTTCTGACCGAGAAAGTGGAACTGCATGACGTTGCATATTAGAACTCATTAAAGCTCAATTAGCATCATTATGCTCGATAAAAAGAATGAGGGAAGCTCCAATAGAAAATATTGGAAAGGAAAAATACTTCCAAGATGAACCTCTTCCCATGCAATAGTTAGAAATTCTTGACGATATCGAGTTGGAACAATTTGTTCCTCCCGCATTCTACGATTCAGTGCCGAAGAATTTCCCGTCGCTACCATATAGTATTCATCTCTACTTGGTGATAAAAAAACATCATTATTCTTTTTTATCTCTTAGAGATTTCAAAAAATGGACTTTCTATAGACCCCCAATGACCAATCCTCCCATGAATTTATATGGATCCGATAAGTCCAACAATGATTCCCTCTGACGTGTCAATTGGATAGATGCGTCCATAGTGACTAGGGTGAATATCTCGTATTCGAAAAATAGTTGTTCGCCCCGTCAATCCTGCAGGGCCCAAATAACTCAATTTTCTTCCATGAACTATTTGGGTTAATGGATTAATTCAATCCAAAACTCGAGATAATGGTTGTAATCCAAAAAAAGATTCACAAGTGGTCGTTAATGGAGTTAAAGGCGCCAAATTCCGAGGAGTATGTATCAATTTAGGTCTAATTGCTCCACATATAGTTCCTCTAACTATATTTTCTAAATGAACCAGAGCTAATCCTAATTGATCTTGTAAGATATTTTCTACAGAATGAATCCGTTTATTTTTCAAATGATTCATATTGTCAAGTGTACCCATTCCAAATTTCATTCCATTCAAACAATTTGTCGCTATCAATATATTTCGCGATAACAAAAAATGTTGTTCTGGGGTATATCAAGATTCAGCCTTCGTTTCATATTTTGCCGACCAATCCTTCCTAATTCACAACTTTGTTAAATTTATTTTGTTGCAATTCCTTACATAACGATTCAGAAAATATTGGATCTGCGCCAACACATACAAATTGTCGAGAAAATTCCAAAATGGGATTTTCTATTGACCCAATTTTTTTCCTCCTTATCATTCAGGAAAGACAAGAAAATTTCAAGGTAGCAAACACTTTCTAGAATTTCCCTTAAATTCGAACCCATAGCTGATTATAGAACTAGAATAGATCTTTTTTATTTCCTACTCTTCCTCCCAATCGGATATTATGGTGCTAGTATAGACCGAAATTCCGTTATGGACTAATTCTGGCCAGTAATAGATGTAACACCCTAATTTCCCTTTTCTTAAGCATAGTAAAATTCCGTAAGTCTGGGAGTTGCTGGATGTTTCTCGCATGAGCGAGAGGGCCTCGCCCAAGCGAGAGGATCAGGGTTGTTCCCAGGATTCTTTGGAATTCTCTCCTAAGTGAGAGGAATGTTGTAGAGGCTGGAGGATTCTCGCCTAAGCGAGAGTTGGCTCGCTTAAACGAGAGAGGGACTGTGAAGGCTAGCGGATTCTCGCCTGAGTGAGGCTCCCTCGCTTGAGCGAAAGCCTCAGTGTTTGAAATTTTAAAAGGCGGGGGATTCTCGCTTGAGTGTCATGTTCTCACTTGAGCATGAATCTAAAAGCCTGAACCCTAAAATAGAACCCGAAACACGAAAAGGGGAAGACGTTTTGGGAGAAAAGAGAGGAAGAGGCGATTTTGAGAGCAAGAACTCATGTAGAGTCAACAAGAAGCTAGAGAAGAGGTAAATCACTTGATCTTAACACTAAATATAGCTTTCAAACTCGACTTGTTTACTTGGGTCTCTTCTCTTATCTTGAAAAATCATTAAACCCTCTCTTTTGAGTTGTCGTTCGTTTTTATCTAGCTTTTCCTTAAAAACTCGTGGTTTAGAGTTTGTATTCGGAAATGGGGATGACTGGTGGTTGATTCATGAAAACCCCAAAACCCAAAACGAAAATGATGTTGATGTGGGGAAATTTTAGGTTAGGAATGTGGTTTATGGGTTTTAAATGTTGAGTAAAAGTGAATATGTACGTTTTACATGCTTGAAATTCCTAATGGAGATGGTTTTGGAAACCATTGATAATATGAACTTGTTTTATGGTTGAATATGTAGTGTAAGTTGTTTATGTAATATTGTGAATAAATGACTGATTATTGTTATTGTTATTGTGTGGTGGGAATGAGGAAAGATCCTAAGGTTGGAGGAGGTGACGAAAGAACTTGCAAAGTTACCAAAAACCAACCCCAACACTCACCAATGTAAGGAGAAGCATTGTACTTATATATTTTGTGAAGAAATAGTGTGTATTTTCTGGATATTTATGATGGTAAATGAAAGAAATGAAAAACCTATTTTGGCTCCCCTGAGTGGTGTAGCAACTTTGGCTCAAGTAATGTAGTAAACTTTGGCTCAAGTTATGTAGCGATACTTTGGCTCAAGTTATGTAGAGATACTTTGGCTCAAGTTATGTAGCGATACTTTGGCTCAAGTTATGTAGAGATACTTTGGCTCAAGTTATGTAGCGAAACTTTGGCTCAAGTTATGTAGCACACTTTGGCTCAAGATATGTAGCGAAACTTTGGCTCAAGTTATTTGACATACTTTGGCTCAAGTTAGGTAGCATGATTATATATATGTGGATTATGGTAAATGTCGGTTAAGGTGAAATAATGATTATATGTTTTGTAGTAAGGTACGGACGAGGTATATTGATTATGGTAAAGTATGGAAAATGTATAGTTGTGAAAATGGTAATGAAGATCCTTTATATGTAGTTACTTTATGTGTGATGATTTAATTATTTACCTAACCTTATTAAAATGTGGATTATCGTATATTGATATATCTTGAGTTAATGTCTTACTCCTTTGTGTTTTCTGTGTATTTGCCTATGATAATCTCATTGCAGGTAAATAGATGATTTATGGACGCATTGATTAGGAGCTTTAGGATATTTAGTGAACGAGATTTTACGATTTCAAATATCCGTGCACTACTTGACGATTTGTTGACATTAATTGTATTTATGGGTACCTTAATTATATAATCCCATAATTTGACATATGATGACACTTATTTATAATATGAATCTGTATTATGTTTTTCCTTCATTTGAGGTGGTGAATATAAGAAACTGAAAAGTATATGTTCAGGGTACTCATATGATGAAAGAAGTAGAGGAGTTAAAGTTTATTAGAATTTTGATATTTTGCATGTTTTGAGAAATTATGTAAAATCAAATTAAAAATAAACGAAAAATTCTAGGGTAAAATTTGGGTTCTTACAAAATGGTATCAAAGCATGAGTTAATTCTGCGGCCTAGGGTATGGCCTTACGTGCTTATTTGTGTGATTTATGTGAAATAATTGTCTGTGTGACTAAATGACAACCTGTTTGATTTCTAAAATCTATGTACTGATGATAAGTGAGTACAGGTTATGAGAATGGCTGGAAGAGGACGAGGAAGAGAATCAAGTCAAAGTGAACTATTGGTTCAGATGGCAGCAGTGCTTTAGAACATGAATGAGAACTTACAACACCTGAATCAGAATGATGACGTGTCTGGCTTAGCACCCTTTGGAACCACAAGGACCGGCTGAATACCGAGGCTTGGATGAATTCTGAAGGCGTAATCCCAGCCGGTTCCATGGCAGATTCGCCCGTGATGTTGCAAATGAATGGGTCCTAGATTTGGAACGGATATTCCGAGCTATGGGTTGTGGTGATGCCCATAAGGCGACCTGAGCGAGAGATGGCTCACTTGGGGGTGGAAAACTGGGAGATGCTGAAGGATTCTCGCCTGAGCGAGATTTGTCTCACCTGGGCGAGGAAGAGAGGTGTGAGGACTGGACGATCCTCGCTTGAGCGAGAATCCCTCGCTTGAGCGAGAGCGCCAGATCTGAGTTTTTAAAATGGGCGGAATTTTCTCGCTTGAGCGAGAACCCAACACTGGAATTTTTAAATAGAAACCCCAAACACTTTTAGGGTTGGAACTTTGGAGAGAATAGAGAGAAGGGAGCATTTTCAAGAGCAAGGATTCATGAGAATCATCTAGAAGCATGAGAAGAGGTAAATCTCTTGATTCTAACTCTCCTTCTCCTTTTGAAACTTGTTTTGGGTACATGGGATCTCTTCTCAAAATGTGAGAAACCTTGGAAATTCTTATTTTGATGTTGTGGTTCATTTTATTTAGTTTCTCTCTTGAAAACTCTTGGTTTAGAGTTGGTATTCGAAAAATGGAAAGAGTTTGTGGGTTGATTCATGAAAACCCCAAAACCCCCAAAATGAAAATGTGGTTAAAGAGGAAAATGGGTGAAATAGTAGATGTAGAAGATGAGTATGTGTTCTAATGTAAAATAGAAGATGAATATGTATGTTTTTGATATTTGGAAATCTATAAGGAAAGTGGTTTTGGAAACATTGAAAATGTATGAATTTCTTGTAGGGTTAAAGATGAAATATAAGTTGTTTTTATATTGTTGTGAATAAATTACTGACTCTTCCTGTTGTTTGGTGGGGATGAGGAAAGATCTGAAGGTTGGAGGAGGTAGCGAAGGAACTTGCTAAGTTACCCAAAACCGAACCCAACACTCACCAAGGTAAGGAGAAGTGTTTAAGTGTATATGGTGATAGAAAATGCGTGGATTTTCTGATTATATATGGATTGTGAAGTAATGGGAAGAAAACCTATTTTTAGCTCCCTTAAGAGGTTGAGCAATGTATGAGTTACATTCGTGTTAATGGCTATTTGTAGAAATGTATGAGTTACCTTCGTGGTAATGGCTATTCATAGCAATGTATGACTTACCTTCGTGGTAATGGCTATTCGTAGTAATGTATGACTTGCCTTCGTGGTATTGGCTATTCGTAGCAATGTATGAGTTACCTTCGCGGTAATGGCTATTTGTAGTAATGTATGACTTGCCCTCGTGGTATTGGCTATTCGTAGCAATGTATGACTTGCCCTCATGGTATTGGTTATTCATAGCAATGTATGACTTGCCGTCGTGGTATTGGCTATTTATAGCAAATGTTTGACTTGCCCTACGTGGTAAGATTAAAGAACCAAGAAAGAAGGACTATGAGGTAAATGATTATGAAAGAAAAGGATTGAATGATGTATGATTATGAGGTAAGGGATAACCGTGAGTTCTAAATAATTGTGAAATGGGAAGATAGTAAGGTGGATATATGTTAAAATATTATTTACATGTTATGATATCATTGTTTACCTAACTCTATTAAATGTGGATTATCGTATGATTATGTCTAAACAAATGACTTACTCCTTTGTGTTTCTATGTATTTTATCTATGATAATCCCATTTTAGGTAAACGAATAATTTGAGGATGCTGGTTAGGAGCCTTAGGAGCTTTAAAATATAGATTCTCTGATTATCTCTTTGTGCATTGAAACTGACTAAATGATGATCTGAATATTTGTAACTATGGGTATTATATTTCTGGATGACTGTAATCATGGGTATGCCGATTTTGGAATACCATGACTATCTATTTGTCGTAACTACTAGGAGATATTAATATGAATTATGTTTTTTGCCTAGTGAATGTATGTGTGATTTTCGTATGTTAAGATTAGCATGAATCTGGAAAGATGATAAATATATAAAGTTCTAGGGTACATAATTATAAGTAATAGGTAAAAATACCTATGTAAATGAATTAATGTAAGGAAAAAATTTCAAGGGTAGAATTTGGGTCCTTACAATATATGGATTGTGAATTAATGGAAAGAAAACCTATTTTTAGCTCCCTTAAGAGGTTGAGCAATGTATGAGTTGCATTTCTGGTAATGGCTATTCGTAGCAATGCATGACTTGCCCTCGTGGTATTGGCTATTCATAGCAATGTATGACTTGCCCTCGTGGTAATCGCTATTTGTAGCAATGTACGACTTGCCCTCGTGGTAATCGCTATTCGTAGCAATGTATGACTTGCCCTCGTGGTATTGGCTATTCGTAGCAATGTATGACTTGCCCTCGTGGTAATGGTTATTCGTAGCAATGTATGACTTGTCCTCTTGGTATTGGCTATTCGTAGCAATGTATGACTTGCCCTCGTGGTATTGGCTATTCGTAGCAATGTATGACTTGCCTTCATGGTATTGGCTATTTATAGCAAATGTTTGACTTGCCCTACGTGGTAAGATTAATGAACTAAGATAAAAGTATATGAGATTGATGATTACGAAAGAAAAGGAATGAATAATGTATGAGTATGATGTATGGGATAACAGTGAATTCTAATAGATGTTAAACGGAGAAGATATAGAAGTGGATATATGTCAGAGTATTATTTATATGGGTGAAATAATAGATGTAGAAGATGAGTATGTGTTCTAATGTAAAATAGAATATGAATATGTATGTTTTTGATGTTTGGAAATCTCTAAGGAAAGTGGTTTTGGAAACATTGAAAGTGTATGAATTTCTTGTATGGTTAAAGATGAAATATAAGTTGTTTATATGTTGTTGTGAATAAATTACTGACTCTTGCTATTGTTTGGTGGGGATGAGGAAAGATCCGAAGGTTGGAGGAGGTAGCGAAGGAACTTGCAAAGTTACCTAAAACCGAACCTAACACTCACCAAGGTAAGGAGAAGTGTTTAAGTGTATATGATGATAGAAAATGCGTGGATTTTCTGATTATATATGGATTGTGAAGTAATGGGAAGAAAACCTATTTTTAGCTCCCTTAAGAGGTTGAGCAATGTATGAGTTACATTCATGGTAATGGCTATTCGTAGAAATGTATGAGTTACCTTCGTGGTAATAACTATTCATAGCAATGTATGAGTTACCTTCGTGGTAATGGCTATTCGTAGTAATGTATGACTTGCCTTCGTGGTATTGGCTATTCGTAGCAATGTATGAGTTACCTTCGCGGTAATGGCTATTCGTAGTAGTGTATGACTTGCCCTCGTGGTATTGGCTATTCGTAGCAATGTATGACTTGCCCTCATGGTATTGGTTATTCATAGCAATGCATGACTTGCCGTCGTGGTATTGGCTATTTATAGCAAATGTTTGACTTGCCCTACGTGGTAAGATTAAAGAACCAAGAAAGAAGGACTATGAGGTAAATGATTATGAAAGAAAAGGATTGAATGATGTATGATTATGAGGTAAGGGATAACCGTGAGTTCTAAATAATTGTGAAATGGGAAGATAGTAACGTGGATATATGTTAAAATATTATTTACATGTTATGATATCATTGTTTACCTAACTCTATTAAATGTGGATTATCGTATGATTATGTCTAAACAAATGACTTACTCCTTTGTGTTTCTATGTATTTTATCTATGATAATCCCATTTTAGGTAAACGAATAATTTGAGGATGCTGGTTAGGAGCCTTAGGAGCTTTAAAATATAGATTCTCTGATTATCTCTTTGTGCATTGAAACTGACTAAATGATGATCTGAATATTTGTAACTATGGGTATTATATTTCTGGATGACTGTAATCATGGGTATGCCGATTTTGGAATACCATGACTATCTATTTGTCGTAACTACTAGGAGATATTAATATGAATTATGTTTTTTGCCTAGTGAATGTATGTGTGATTTTCGTATGTTAAGATTAGCATGAATCTGGAAAGATGATAAATATATAAAGTTCTAGGGTACATAATTATAAGTAATAGGTAAAAATACCTATGTAAATGAATTAATGTAAGGAAAAAATTTCAAGGGTAGAATTTGGGTCCTTACAATATATGGATTGTGAATTAATGGAAAGAAAACCTATTTTTAGCTCCCTTAAGAGGTTGAGCAATGTATGAGTTGCATTTCTGGTAATGGCTATTCGTAGCAATGCATGACTTGCCCTCGTGGTATTGGCTATTCATAGCAATGTATGACTTGCCCTCGTGGTAATCGCTATTTGTAGCAATGTACGACTTGCCCTCGTGGTAATCGCTATTCGTAGCAATGTATGACTTGCCCTCGTGGTATTGGCTATTCGTAGCAATGTATGACTTGCCCTCGTGGTATTGGCTATTCGTAGCAATGTATGACTTGCCCTCGTGGTAATGGTTATTCGTAGCAATGTATGACTTGTCCTCTTGGTATTGGCTATTCGTAGCAATGTATGACTTGCCCTCGTGGTATTGGCTATTCGTAGCAATGTATGACTTGCCTTCATGGTATTGGCTATTTATAGCAAATGTTTGACTTGCCCTACGTGGTAAGATTAATGAACTAAGATAAAAGTATATGAGGTAGATGATTACGAAAGAAAAGGAATGAATAATGTATGAGTATGATGTATGGGATAACAGTGAGTTCTAATAGATGTTAAACGGAGAAGATATAGAAGTGGATATATGTCAGAGTATTATTTATATGGGTGAAATAATAGATGTAGAAGATGAGTATGTGTTCTAATGTAAAATAGAATATGAATATGTATGTTTTTGATGTTTGGAAATCTCTAAGGAAAGTGGTTTTGGAAACATTGAAAGTGTATGAATTTCTTGTATGGTTAAAGATGAAATATAAGTTGTTTATATGTTGTTGTGAATAAATTACTGACCCTTGCTGTTGTTTGGTGGGGATGAGGAAAGATCCGAAGGTTGGAGGAGGTAGCGAAGGAACTTGCAAAGTTACCTAAAACCGAACCTAACACTCACCAAGGTAAGGAGAAGTGTTTAAGTGTATATGATGATAGAAAATGCGTGGATTTTCTGATTATATATGGATTGTGAAGTAATGGGAAGAAAACCTATTTTTAGCTCCCTTAAGAGGTTGAGCAATGTATGAGTTACATTCATGGTAATGGCTATTCGTAGAAATGTATGAGTTACCTTCGTGGTAATAACTATTCATAGCAATGTATGAGTTACCTTCGTGGTAATGGCTATTCGTAGTAATGTATGACTTGCCTTCGTGGTATTGGCTATTCGTAGCAATGTATGAGTTACCTTCGCGGTAATGGCTATTCGTAGTAGTGTATGACTTGCCCTCGTGGTATTGGCTATTCGTAGCAATGTATGACTTGCCCTCATGGTATTGGTTATTCATAGCAATGCATGACTTGCCGTCGTGGTATTGGCTATTTATAGCAAATGTCTGACTTGCCCTACGTGGTAAGATTAAAGAACCAAGAAATAAGGAATATGAGGTAAATGATTATGAAAGAAAAGGATTGAATGATGTATGATTATGAGGTAAGGGATAACCGTGAGTTCTAAGTAATTGTGAAATGGGAAGATAGTAAGGTGGATATATGCTAAAATATTATTTACATGTTATGATATGATTGTTTACCTAACTCTATTAAATGTGGATTATCGTATGATTATGTCTAAACAAATGACTTACTCCTTTGTATTTCTATGTATTTTATCTATGATAATCCCATTTCAAGTAAACGAATAATTTGAGGATGCTGGTTCGGAGCCTTAGGAGCTTTAAAATATAGATTCTCTGATTATCTCTTTGTGCATTGAAACTGACTAAATGATGATCTGAATATCTGTAACTATGGGTATTATATTTCTGGTTGACTGTAATCATGGGTATGACGATTTTGGAAAGCCATGACTATCTGTTTGTCGTAACTACTGGGAAATATTAATATGAATTATGTTTTCTGCCTAGTGAATGTATGTGTGATTTTCGTATGTTAAGATTAGCATGAATCTGGAAAGATGATTAATATATAAAGTTCTAGGGTACATAATTATAAGTAATAGGTAAGAATACCTATGTAAATGAATTAAAGTAAGGAAAAAATTTCAAGGGTAGAATTTGGGTCCTTACAATATATGGATTGTGAATTAATGGAAAGAAAACCTATTTTTAGCTCCCTTAAGAGGTTGAGCAATGTATGAGTTGCATTTGTGGTAATGGCTATTTGTAGCAATTTATGACTTGCCCTCGTGGTATTGGCCATTCGTAGCAATGTATGACTTGCCCTTGTGGTATTGGCTATTCGAAGCAATGTATGACTTGCCCTCGTGGTAATGACTATTCGTAGCAATGTATGACTTGTCCTCTTGGTATTGGCTATTCGTAGAAATGTATGACTTGCCCTCGTGGTATTGGATATTCGTAGCAATGTATGACTTACCCTCGTGGTATTGGCTATTTGTAGCAATGTATGACTGCCTTCGTGGTATTGGCTATTTATAGCAAATGTTTGACTTGCCCTACGTGGTAAGATTAATGAACTAGGATAAAAGTATATGAGGTAGATGATTACGAAAGAAAAGGAATGAATGATGTATGAGTATGATGTATGGGATAACAGTGAGTTCTAATAGATATTAAACGGAGAAGATAGAGAAGTGGATATATGTCAGAGTATTATATATATGTTATGATATAATTGTTTATCTAACCTTACTAAGTATGGATTTTCATATGTTTATGTTTGAATTGATGACTCCTTTGTGTTTTCTATGTATTTGTTTATGATAATCCCATTGCAGGTATACAGATGAATTAAGGATGCTTGATTTGGAGCTTTAGGAGCTTTTAAATCTGGATTCTTTTATTTACACTTTTTGTATCATAACTGACTATATGCAGATTTGAATATTTGTAACCATGATCATTATATTTTTTGGATACTTGAAACCATGGGTAATGATATTTTGGACACCCATAACTATTGGTATGTCGGAACTACTAGGAGTCAATAAAATGAATTATGTTTTTATGTCTTATGAATGGGTGTATGATTGTTACATGTCAAAATGATTGGGAAATAACAAGGGTAACTAATGTAAAGCCATTGGGTTTCTAATTTTTGGTTATAGAGAAAAACACATCTGTGAATGATTTAAAATAAGGATAAATTTTCAAGGGTAGAATTTGGGTCTTTACACATTCTCGGGTCGAATTGTTTTTTTTGTTTCCGTATTCCTGATTTATCCACTGGGTCAATATGGTTGGTTCTTTGTGCCTAGTTTTTCCAATTCATCATTCACAATTTCCAATTCATTCGATATTTCCAAGGGTTTCACAATTGGACATTGAACCCATTTCATATGATGGGAGTTGTTGGTGTATTGGGCGCCACCCTACTATGCACTATTCATGGTGCTACTAACAGCAACCTCCTTGTGGGGTTGGTGTTCTTTACGATCGTTTTGCTTGAAACTCAGAAATTTGGTGCAAAATTGTTCTAGGTAAATGTGAATTCGGTTTTTGGTGCTGTTTTTTTGTATTTTTGAGTTAAGTGTGATGTTTTGGTTTACGGCTGGAATAGGTAATGGGTTATGGGGTTGTTGTTCTCGATTTTGTGAGGGGGTGGCGGAAGTAAATAATATATTTGGTATTTTAGGTGGTTTTTGTGTGGGAGTGAATGTATTAGTGGGGATGAGTGTTTGTAAGGCTGTTTGGACATATGGAACTGTGTGAGTGGGGGCTAAGTTGATTTGGCTTTGGGTTATTGAGGGGATAGGTGTTTAAGGTTGGATAAAAGATTGTGGGAAAGACTTGAGAGGGGAGACGGCACAAGTGTTAACTTGATAAGTAAATGAAATTCACCACAACAAGGATGTTGATGAGGATGATTGAAGGCACCACACCAATGAAGGTGATAAGCCAAAACTCCACAAGACAAGCTTGATAAGTTAAACGGGTAGGAGTAAAGCTCAACTTAAACAGCAAAGTGTTTTTCTCTTAAAATTCAAATATGCTTTATTCATGTTATTCAAGTTACATTTATAGTGTGTGGTGGCCATGGGGCTTCCCAAATGATTTGCCAAATCGTTTTCTAAGAGTGGCCAGATTTGGCACTGATTGCTGAGTCATTTGGGACTCTTGATGGTGTAACATCCCAAAATCTACCCTTGAAATTTTTTTCATTTATTTTAATCATTCCTTGCCTACAGTCATCACTTTAGTTAGAAACTCTCAAGAATCATTCTTTGAAAATACACTTTACCCTATCATATTATCATACAGATTTATGTTGCGGAAAAACATAATTCATTCAACTAAAATTTACCACTTGCAACCAGTCACGGGTTTTTCAAAGTTATAAGTCCATAACCATATTATCCTAATCAAATTACATTCATCTCAAAACATTTGTCAAATCAACTACAATGTCAGAATACAATCCAGACTTTCAAGTTAAAAACACAAAGCTTCCTAGTGAGCTCCCTCCTCAAAATCCTTCATTCACCTACAATGGGATTATCATAACAACACACAAAACAAAGGAAGTAAGTCATTAGTTCAAAACTAACATCACATGATAATCCACATTTCAATACAATTAAGCTTTAATATAATTTATAAACACAAATACACTATTGTAAGCATTCATATCTTCTGTCTTTCTTTTCCACTTCATTCATATTCGTCCTATAACATATATATCCCGTAATATATATTCTATAGCACGTGTATTACGTTCTTTCGAAATATCGGACTCCTCATTATTCATATCCACCCTATAGGACCTATATCCCATAATATATTCCTATAGCATGTATATTACTTTCTTTCGTAACGCCATCCCTTTTATCACTCTATAGAATATATATCCCATACTATATATCCTATAGCATGCATATGACTCTCTTGGTGACATACTCACTTCTCATCATTCATATTCACCCTATAGAATATATATTCTATACTATATATCCTATAGCATGCATATGACTCTCTTGGTGACATCAACATTACTCATAGTTCGTATTCACACTCAATCGTATTCATCGATTTCATTTTCCATACCACATCGGGCTGGTCAAGTTACCATCCATACCACATAGGGAAGGTCGAGTTACCATCCATACCACATCGGGCAGGTCGAGTTACCATCCATACCACATAGGGCAGGTCGAGTTACCATCCATACCACATCGGGCAGGTCGAGTTACCATCCATACCACATAGGGAGGTCGAGTTACCATCCATACCACATAGGGGCAGGTCGAGTTACCATCAATACCACATAGGACAGGTCGAGTTACCATCCATACCACATAAGGCAGGTCGAGTTACCATCCATACCACATAGGGAAGGTCGAGTTACCATCCATACCACATAGGGCAGGTCGAGTTACCATCCATACCACATCGGGCCGGTCAAGTTACCATCCATACCACATAGGGCAGGTCGAGTTACCATCCATACCACATAGGGCAGGTCGAGTTACCATCCATACCACATAGGGCAGGTCGAGTTACCATCCATACCACAAAGGGCAGGTCGAGTTACCATCCATACCACATAGGGCAGGTCGAGTTACCATCCATACCACATAGGGCAGGTCGAGTTATTACCCCATACCACATCGGGCAGGTCGAGTTCACAATAATCACTACCATTCCTGGTAGGACACAATAACAGTCTGCTACCACTCCCGGTAGGACACAATAACAGTCCGCTACCACTCCGGGTAGGACACAATAACAGTCCGCTACCACTCTGGGTAGGGCACAATAACAGTCCACTACCACTCCGGGTAGGACACAATAAACAGTTCCCTACCACCCCGGGTAGGACACAATAAACAGTTCACTACCACGCCGGGTATGACACAATAAACAGTTCACTACCACTTCCTGTAGGACACAATAAACAATTCACTACCACTGCGGGTAGGACACAATAAACAGTTCACTACCACTCCGGGTAGGACACAATAAACAATTCACTACCACTCCGGGTAGGACACAATAAACAGTTCACTACCACTCCGGGTAGGACACAATAAACAGTTCACTACCACTTCGGGTAGGACACAATAAACAGTTCACTACCACTCCGGGTAGGACACAATAAACAATTCACTACCACTTCGGGTAGGATAACAACAATAAACTTACCAACACGTTACCTCTTTCACATACCTCATTCACATCGGTGGGTATGATTTAGAAACACTTATCCCTTACCTCGGTGAGTGTTGGGTTTGGTTCTTGGCAACTTCTCGAGTTCCACCGACACCGCCTCCAACCTTAGGATCTTTCCTCATCGCACCATATAACACAATGTTAGTCATTTATTCCAAATATCACATAAACAACTTATATTGCATCATTTAATTATACAAAATATTCATCATCAATATTCAACCATCTAAAACATGCATACATCTCATATTTCAATATTTGGGGTTAAACTCATCTTCTACCTCTAGCATTTTACTCATTCTCTCCTTTTACCCCATTTTTACTTTAGGGTTTTGGGGTTTTCATGACTCAACTCACAACCCTTTCCATTTCTTGAAATACTAACTCTAAACCAAGAGTTTACAAGATAGAAACAACATAAAACGAACCATAACTCGAAAAGATGAGTTTCCATGGTTTCCATTATTTTGAAAATGAATCCAACATACCCAAAACAAGTTAGAGAGGAAGAAGAAGAGTTAGGAACAAGAGGTTTACCTCTTCTCAAGCTCTAAGATGAGTCCTAAGGCTCTTTGCTCTTGAAAAGCTCTCTTCTCTCTCTTCTCTTCAAAGTTCTAACCCTAAAATGTGTTTTGGGTTTCGTGTAATTGATTACAAGTATAGTGTAATCGATTACACAATGTAAATTACAGAGGCATCGTCGCGATGTAATCGATTACCAACATGGTGTAATCGATTACATTAATACGATGTAATCGATTACCAGAAGTGTGTAATCGATTACACAGTGTAAATTACAGAGGCATTGTCGTGATGTAATCGATTACCAACATGGTGTAATCGATTACATTGTGTCAGATGTACATATTTGATGCTTTTCATCATGTAATCGATTACCAGGACTGTGTAATCGATTATATTACCCAAAATTGCCAAGTATAGCCCATGATTTCACCCTCCCAGGTGAACCTTTCTCGCTCAAGCGAGGATCCGAGGACTAATACTATAATTTTAAAGACTTAAAATTTGGGGTGTTACAGATGGCTTGTGCACTAATTCAAAAATTTACACTAAATTCGGCTCCCAACATGGGGCAAAGATTAAGGCACTAGTGTAATTACATTCAAATATTATTTAGCACATGTGCATAAGCTGAGGCAGCCACATTAATGCTTCCAAAATTCGAATTCAACTCTGGCTGAAGATATGGGTTGTTGGGTGGCTTTTCAGGCATGTGTTTCTAGGCTGAGTCAACCAAGTCTTGTTGAGGCAAAGGTTGGCTGAAGTAAAGTTAAGACAATAAATTTTGTCTTTAATGTTGGGCTAAGGATCAACTAATGAGGGTTGGGCGGAAGACCTGGGCTTGCCTTTAATGCTTTGTTTAAGAGGTTGATTAGGTTTTAATGCCATGCTGAAGACAAGGCAGGCTGGTCATATTTTGAAAGTCAGTTAATGAAGGTTGGGCGGAGAATCTGGGCGTGCCTTCAATGCCTTGCTGGAGAGGCTAACTCACTTTTAATGCCTGGCTGAAAACAAGGCATGCTGGCCATATTTCAAAGTCAGTTAATGTAGGTTGGGCAGAAAATATGGGCATGCCTTCAATGCCTTGTTGGAGAGGCTGACCTGGTTTTAATGCCTGGCTGAAAACAAGGCAGGCTGGCCAAATTTTGATAGCCAGCCAATGATGGCTGGGTAAATATCATGGTAGGCAAATTGAATGACCTTCACGCCTGGCCTGGTCCTTTGCTTTCAGGTGAAAAAAGGGTAGGCGGTTGAATGCTTAAAGACCCTAGCTGTCTGGTCATATTTTGATGCATTAGCCACGTGAATGACTTGGCTTACTTGGCCCCTTAATGGTGCTCTTGGATGCTTGCCTTTTGTCTAGCCGCGCCTTGATGAGTCCTCGTGATGATTCCAAATTTGGATTCATAATCCTTGTGTGAAATATGACTTTGACGGTCTGGCCGAGTTCCAAGCTTGTTTAGGCTGGTCAAGACATCTCCACAGCTCTTTATTCATATGGCAATCATAGGTTACATGGCACAAGGCCAATGATGAACACACACGTCTATAAAGCTTAAATCATAAACTAAACTTATTGTCCAAGTAAAATAAAACCAAAATTAAAATAATGGTGGGACATAAGACCCCCACTTAATAATGTAAAATAGAGTAAAAAACACTAATCCCTTAAGGAAAGGTGGCCTCCATCGGGTGGTTCATCTAGTTGTATGGCATGCTTGATGGATTTGTTGGCCTTCTTAGGCTTGGGCCTAGGCGGGTTAATATCATCCCCTCCTTCTTAGAGATAATTCGACCTCGAATTTGACTCCACATACCCTCCAACTTCCTGTAAGGGAACATATAGATTAGTCGGAAAAAAAAATTGTTTGAAATCATGGGCTTTGCAAGCTCATGCTTTATTGCCACACAAATCTTTTTTTCCTTTTCAACTTTTTTTTCATTCTTTTTTCTCCTTTTTCTTTCTCAATTTTATTTTTCATTGCTCTTTAATCTTCACCCACTTGTTTTGGAGACAAAGGAGCTAAGACCACTTTTTTGCCCTTGTGCTCAAATATGATCTTGTTAGATGAACCCACATCACATAGCACAACATCTTCATATTTCCCAATTGAGAACGGAAATTGCCATGGCCTACCTAATAATAGGTGACCGACTTCCATTGTAGCCACATCACATAGCACAACATCTTCATATTTCCCAATTGAGAAGGGAATTTCAGCTTGTTGATTTACAACCATTTCTACAACCTCACTTAGTCATTGTATCTTGTATGAGGCTGGGTGGGTCCTAGTCACAAGGTTCAGTTTTGAGACTAGCCTTGTGCTCACCACATTGGCATAACTTCCACCATCTATGATCATAGAACATACATGTCCTCCAACCAAGCATCGAGTGTGAAACAAGTTTTCCTGTTGGCCCTCCTCATGTTCCTTAACTTAGCTGCCTAAGAGCCTTCTTACCATGAGTAGGTCACCCTCTGTTATGATAACTTCAGTTTCACTCTCCTCTTCATTTGAAGCCTCGGAATGAGACTCCACTACACCATGGTCCTCTTAGTAGGGCATTGTGATGCAATGTCTCCATGGCCTAGGACTTGAAACACTTTACATTACAGCTCCTCTTTTCCACTTCCATGGGCTATTTTCCATGGTTCTTAGATGAACCCACAACTTCCATAGTGCTAGATGTACCCTACTTCTTTGGTTCATCCTTCCAACTTGAGAACTTAGAGGAATACTTGTTCTTTTTACTCATGAGTTGATGCTCGACCTTAACGGCCTTTTGCACCAAATCCTCTAGTTCCACATAGGACTGTAGCACCACCATGTCCTGGATGTCCTAGTTTAGGCCATTAAGGAAACGTTCCATAGTAGCTTCACGTTCCTCAACGAGGTTTGACCTTAGCAAGGCCAACTCTAATTCCTTGTGGTATTCATCCACAAATTTGTTTCCTTGGGTCAATCTTTGGAGCTTATTGTGTGTGTCCCTATGATAGGAACTTGGCAGAAATCTTCCCCGCACGATAAGCTTCAATTCTTCCCAAGTGAATGTATTAGTGGGGATGAGTGTTTGTTGTAAGACTAAGATAGCAACTACAGGGGGGGTGAATTAGTTGACTTGAAATAGTGATTGATTTTTCTGCAATTTGAGAGTTAGTAGCAGCGAAAAATGTAATGCAGAAAAATGTTAAACTAAAGTAAAGGAGATAAAGGAAAGAAGAGTACATAAGGATTTTTATACTAGTTCACCTTATTGTCCACCGAAGGCTACATCTAGTACTCTTGTAGAACAAGAGATTTCTCCACTAGATATTAAGAGTCGTAATTACAAATGCTCACCCTGAGATTTTCTTGTACCTTACACACTCTCCAATACCTATGTCACTTCTCTTGGAAACAACCATCCAAGTGACTCTAACCCTTTTCTAGTCACACTCTTTTGATAGAATATCTTTTACAAACTTTAAAGAAAATAGTTAGCAATGACAAGGATTTCTTTATACAAGATAATATGATAAACTCTCTTGCAATCCAACAACTCTTTTGTATATATAGTTTCTAATGCTCATAGGTTTTGAAAGACTTAAAATATTGCACTTCACAACTTCATAAAGTTACTTTGAAAGTGAAAACAAGTTGCAGAAAAAATGCAGAAAAAGTCTTTTCAAAACTTCATATTTGCATAAGTGATTTGTAATTTGGATGTGAAATATTTATGTAAAAGTTGTATATGATTAGTGTGTTCCAATGCCTTTATATAGACTTTCCAATTAGCCTTAACACCTTTATGAAAGGGTAGGATTCGTTTGGAATGGAACCATTTCATTTGGAATGAAAGCTGTTCAGATTGCATTTGAAAATTTGGTGCAACAACTCTCAGTAATCGATTACAGCAAGTGGGTAATCGATTACCCAAGTGTTTTGTCCAACATGGAAACCAATTTTTATGTTGACTAATCGGTTACTCTAGCCTACTGTCCAACTGAGTGACTAATTATCAAATGAGTAATCGATTACACTGATATCAGTAATCGATAACTGTGTGTCAGTTTTGGTAAGTTAACTTATTTCTCACTGATGTAACCTGTTACATGGTTCTAGTAATCTGTTACTTAATCATAGTAACCTGTTACTTAATGTTTTGGAAAATTGTGTTTAACACATGAAATCTACTTTTTCTTTGAAAAATATACCTATTGAGCATTATAATTAATAGTATAACTTAAGAGTGTAAGGATAGAAGTACGTATGACTCTAGACTCTAAATGTCTTGAAGCTTTATCTTCATTGTCTTCATAAATATTTTTCCTTATTCTTATTTTTGTGATGTTGGTGTCTTCATCAAAACCGTGCCAAGGTCAGGAGCCAGATCTTCTTCACAATCTCCCCCTTTTTTATGATAACAAATTAATATCTTCTTAACAATGTATTTTCTTGAGCGTAGCATACTTCTTGTGATAAGCTCTATGTCTTGAGTATGCTCCCCCTATTTTGTATGATCCCCCATAGTTTTTGAGTATATGCATGCTCTTAAGTATATATGCCTGAAAATAGGTTTAAAACAAAAAATACCTTCCCAACTCTTCTCCCCCTTTTGACTTCATCAAAAAAGAAGAAAATCTAGGGTCCAGGACACAATATATAGATATATATGCATAAAATTGAAGCATTGTAAAGCGTAAAGGGTAATGATATCACAGCATAAAGATATAAAAGATGTTTAAACAGGAAAATTAAACAACTAGATGTTCAAACAGAAAATACAAAAACCAGAAAACAAAGTACGATTACAAACATCCCAAAATGTTAAAAAAATCCTAAACAACACATACTCTACGATTCCGGTTCAGAACTATCTTCATCAAGATCCATCATGTTGATCTTGTAGGCCAGACATTGAAGCTCGATTTGAACTTGTTGGTTCTGAGCATCAAGGGTATCCATCCTAGTGGAGATGTAGCCTCGAAGTGAGAACAACTCGTCCAATCATCTGATTTGTAGGAATCTGAGCAGATAAAGATGATTCGGATTGAAAAGTAGAAGGTTGTGTTGCAGGTGGATTAACAAATGCTTGGGCAGGGGGTTCAATAGGTGCGGCTGGTCTATCACTTTTATGCTTACATACTCTATCATTTAGGTCTCTAAAGAAACCCATTTTGTGGACCGCATCCACATCAATTCTGCTATCACGAGTATTGAGAGTGATTTTCGATTCCCCAGCCGTTGAGACACCAAAATGTTCAAGTATTTTTGAGATGATGATTGCATAAGGAAATGGACTATTAGTCTCTCGCACGGACCACATGTGTCTTATTACTGTCAAAGCCCAATTGATTTCAAGATTATGCTTAAGAGCATACATCAACTATAACTCTATGTCATTAATTTGAGAATCGTTTGAAAATTTAGGTAGTATGACATAGCTAAGAAAGTAATGAAGCAAGAGATCTACGATGTTGAGATTTCCTATAACAAGGATATCTCTATTCTTTACAGTTTCTCCTAAACCCATTTGCTTACGCAAATCAATTTCCTCTTTAGAGAATCTACACATAGAGTAGTAGAACAATTTTCTGTCATAATTATCCCAATCACATGCAAGACCAAAATATTGTATGGTTCCATGATAGGGTATATTACTACAAATTGAACTGAATGTTTGAATATCTAAAATGATTTCCTTTCCTTTCACTGAGGATATCAAACGATTTTTCCTCAAGTTCAAATTACAGTAAAACACTCTAACAAGTTCGAGATACTTTGATTCTTCACAAACTTAAAATTAATTTGGTTGCCTTAACAGAGTAGGAAAATGAAAATCATCAAGCTCAAAGTTACTTACAAAGCCATACTTTGGAGCGAAAATGGGTCTTCCAAGAAAATGTTCGGTGAACACCTTGCATTTTTCATCATTAGCAAGATGCCGTGCCAAGTCAAAGGGATTAGCTTCGGAAGATGAAGTTCCTTGCTTCTTGTTAGCCACACTAGTATGTTGCTTCTTTGCTCTTGATGATGAAGCCATGGTTGAGTGTTTTGAAAAGTTAGGTTTTTGGATTTTTGGAATTTGGGGGGTTTTTGATTAAGGCCACTAAACACAAAAGTAATCATATAGAAGTGTTTAGAATTGAAAATGTAGTATGAAAGGACTCAAAAATCACTTAAAACAGATGAAAATGAGTTTTTTAGAGAGAGAGGAGTGATTTTTCGAGTTTGAGAGTGAGGAAGAAGATTAAGTGTTTGAAAAATGGAGGAGAAACCTTTAAATACTTGTCAGATTAATCGATTACATTATAGGAGTAATCGGTTACTCAACGAATAAATTCTCCAGATTTCAAACAATTGCTATTGGCAATCGATTACACATATAAGTAATCAATTACATCAGCTTACTGCCACTTATTGTAATCGGTCACTCTCTAGAGTAATTGATTGCTTACCTCAGAAATTTGAAATTTCAGGCCTCCTGATGCCTAGTAATCGATTACATGTATCATAAGATAAACATAATGAAGCAAATATATAGTCATGTATGACCGTATGCCTAATTCTTGCTTAATTTTATAGAAATATTCTTTCACCAAAGGTTTAGTGAAGATATCAGCTAGTTGGTCATGAATATCAACAAATTCTAAGGCCATATCTTTCTTTTGGACATGGTCTCTAAGGAAGTGGTGTCTTATATCTATGTGTTTGGTTCTAGAATGCATTACTGGATTCTTTGTGAGATTTATGGCACTGGTATTGTCATATTTTAGGGGAATGCAGCCTAAGTCTAAGCCATAGTCTCGTAGTTGTTGCTTAAGCCACAACACTTGTGCACAACAGCAACCTGTTACTATGTATTCTGCTTCAGCAGTACATAAGGAAACACATGCTTGTTTCTTGCAAGACCAAGAGACTAGTGCATTTCCTAAAATATGACAAGTACCATTAGTATTTTTTCTCTCAGTTTTGCATCCAGCAAAATCTGAATCCTAATATCCGACCAAATCACATATACTCCCCTTTGGATACCAACGTCCAATGTCATTTGTTCCTTTTAGATATTTCATGATTCTTTTGACACAACTAGATGTGATTCTTTTGGTTTTGATTGATAACGTGCACACAAGCATATACTAAACATTATATCAGGTCTACTGGTAGTTAGATAAAGTAGGGAACTGATCATACCTCGATACTTTGATATGTCAATGCATTTTCCAGTTTCATATGTATCAATCTATGTACCGGAACCCATAGGAGTGGCAATGAATTTGCAATCATCCATTTCAAATCTTTTCAGCAACTCCTTGCAATATTTGGATTGACTTACAAATATACCATCCTTGAGTTGTTTGATTTGTAATCCATGGAAGTAGTTTAACTTCCCCATCATTGACATTTCAATCTCCCCTTGCGTCATTTTTCCAAAGTCACTACATAGCATTTCATTAGTAGAACCAAAAAATATATCATATACATATATATTTGCACAAGAAGAGTATGATGATTAATTATCTTAATAAAGTGAGTAGTGTCGACTTTTCCTTTGGTAAAACTTTTTTCAAGTACAAAATTTGTTATACGATCATACCAGGCACGTGGAGCTTGCTTCAAACCATAGAGGGCCTTCTTAAGTTTATATACATGGGAAGGATGTTTGTAGTCTTAAAACCCAGGAGGTTGTTCTACATATACTTCTTGTGTATAACCATTAAGAAATGCACTCCTAACATCCATTTGATATAACTAAAAATTTAGAGAGCAAGCATATGCAAGTAATAACCGAATAGCTTCAAGTCTAGGAACGGGAGCGAAGGTCTCATCAAAGTCTATACCTTCTTCCTGATAGTATCCTTGTGCTACCAATCTAGCTTTATTTCTAATGATAATACCATTTTCTTCTGATTTATTATGAAATACCCAACGAGTTCCTATAACATGCATATCATTAGGTCTAGGAACAAGTTCCCAAACTTCATTTCTCTCAAATTGGTTTAACTCTTCTAGCATTGCAAGAATCTAGTGTTCATCCTCGATTGCATCGTCAATCTTTTGAGGGTTCTATTTGAGAGATGAAGGCCATGTTTAAACAGGCATCATTTAGCTTTAAGCGGGTGGTTACACCTTTGCTTGTATCACCAATGATGTTATCAATAAGATGGTCTCTATGAGTTTTCCATTCTTGAGGTAAATCAGAATGAATATGCTTTTCTTGAGAAGATAGAGTATCATTCATTTTCAAGTTCTCAACATTGGTTATTGTATTGGTAGAAGACACTTCAATTAAAAGGGAACTCGGCAAGTCCTCTTCATCAAGAGTTAATCCATCCTTTATAAGAGGACTGGTTTCATCAAAAGATACATGAACTAATTCTTCCATGGCTAGAGTTCTTTTATTCAAGATTCTATAAGCTTTACTCTTAAGAGAGTAGCCTAGGAATTTTCATTCATCAGCTTTTGCATCAAACTCGCCTAAGTTGTCTTTACCATTATTTAAAACAAAGCATTTACAACTAAATACATGCAAATGAGAAATGTTTGGTTTTCTACGTTTGAAGAGTTCATAGGGGGTTTTCTTGAGAATTGGTCTTATAAGAACTCTGTTTGAGACATAACATGCTGTACTTACTACATCAGCCCAAAAGTATTTTGGGAGATTAATTTCTTTTAACATATTACGAGCAAGTTATTCTAAAGACCGATTCTTTCTTTATACAACACCATTTTGTTGTGGTGTTCTAGGAGTAGAGAAATTGTGATTGATACCAAGATCATCACAAAAATATTTGAAAGAAGCATTTCGAAATTCTCCCCCATTATCACTTCTTATAGCATCGATTTTTAGAGATTTTTCATTTTGAACTCTTTTAGCATATTTTCTAAAGGCATTAAACGCCTCATTCTTATGAACTAAGAATAGAGTCCAAGTGTATCTAGAATAATCGTCTACTATAACAAGAGCATAGTAGTTACCACCATAACTTTTGGTCTATGAGGGGCCAAATAAGTGCATATGTAGTAACTATAATAGTCTATCGGAAGAAACATATGCTTAGGTTTGAAATAAGTTTTTGTTTGTTTACCCTTTTGACAAGCACTACATAGTTTGTGTTTAACAAACTTCACTTTGGTAAACCAACAACTAAATCTTTCTTAATCAGTTTATTTACATGATCCATATGAATATGTGTAATTCTCCTTTTCCAAAGGCATGCATCATTATTATTGTTAACAACTAAACATTTTATTGGTAAAGAAGAATCATCTAAATCAATCACATATATATTATTTATTCTCTTACCAACTAGTTTAGAGTTATTAGAATCCTTACTTTCAATGATGCACTTATTTGGGTAGAATGCCACGTTGAATCCTTTGTCGCATAGTTGGCTTATGCTCAACAAGTTGTGCTTGAGTCCCTCGACATAAAGTACTCCTTCTATAGTTGTTGATGGTGGCTTGCCAATTCTACCAACTCCAAGTATTCTTCCTTTCTTGTCACCATATGTGACGTATAACACCGTAAGTTTCATTTTCCTAAAGTATTGTAAAAGTCAAAAAAAATTAAGATATCTGAAGGATTCTCGCTTGAGCGAGAGAGGTACTCTGGAAGCTGTTGAATTCTCGCTTGATCGAGAATTCCTCGCTTGAGCGAGAGCACCAGAGTTTGAAATTTTAAAAGGCGGGGATTTCTCTCCTGGGCGACGTGTTCTCGCTTGGGCGAGAATCTAAAACCCTGAACCCTAAACCCTAAAATAGAGCCCCAAACACGAAAAGAGGAGAGGTTTTTGGAAGAAAAGAGAAGATGAGGCGATTTTCTTGGGAAAAGCTTGTGTAGAGGCTAAGAGAAGTTAGAGAAGAGGTAAACCTCTTGATATTAACACTCATTCTCTTGTTGAAACTCATTTTGGCTATTTGGGTCTCTTCTCTTTACATGGAAAACCACATAACCCTTTCTTTAGTTCATTTTATTTAACTTTTCTCTTGAAAACTCGTATTGTAGAGTTTGTATTTGGAAATGGTATTCGTAAAATGTTGATTTTAGGAAACCCCAAAACCTAGAAACGAAATGGTGAAGGAAAAGGGGTGAAATGTTAAGTGGGAATGTGGTTTATGAGTTGTAATGTGGAATGATGGGTTAAATGTGTATGACTTACATACTTGAAGTTCCTAATGGAAATGGCTTTGAAAATCATTGTAATATGAGTTATTTTGTAGTTGAAATGTGCAATATGAGTTGTTATATGATATTATGAATATATTACTAATTATGGTTATTGTGTATGCTATGAATGAGGAAAGATCCTAAGGTTGGAGGAGGCGGAGTAGAGGCTAACAAGTTACCAAACGCCAACGCCAACGCACACCAAGGTAAGGTAAGCTTATTGAGTATGTTATTATGAGAATAGCGTCATTAATATCATTGAACGAAAGTTGTACCGTTTCGCCTTTGTGGCATAGACTTGTCCTACGTGGTATTGATACGTCTTTGTGGCATAGACTTGCCCTATGTGGTATTGATATGCCTTTGTTTCATAGACTTGCCCTATGTGATATTGATACGCCTTTGTGGCATAGACTTGCCCTATGTGGTATTGATACGCCTTTGTGGCATAGACTTACCCTACGTGGTATTGATTCGCCTTTGTGGCATAGACTTTCCCTACGTGGTATTGGATTAACTGTTATTAAAATGTGGATGATAAATTGTAGCATGATGAATATTTAATTTGAATATTGAGTTATATTAAACTAGATTTATATATATATAATTTTCTATTCTATGCCGATTTATAAACACTAATTATCTTGAATTTGATGTCTTACTCCCTTATATTTCTTGTTTGTGTATTTGTGATAATCGATGTACAGGTAAAGCAAAGGACTAGAGGATCCAGGCGGCTTCTGAGTGTAGATTTTTGTTTTGATGTACAAGAGATGTTGATGTGCTGTTTTGCAATATGCACATATTTTGTATCTATTAACTTAACTATGGGCATGTTAATTTTCTAAACCTATGACTTGACCGGAGATGACCTTTAATTTCTTTATGAATGCCAATTATGTTTTTCTTCAAAGGCATGTGTTTAGTATATGAAACTGAAAATGTATATGCAGGGCTTTTAAAAATCAAAGAAATGGGTTAGTTAAAGTTAAGGAAAATTTATGTATGGTATAATTGAGAAATCCGTATAAATGGTCTTTAAATGAACAAAAAATTGTAGGGTATAATTTGGGTCCTTACATGACGTATCCTTTGTCCCTTGGAGTGAGGACATAGAATTTTCTTTATTTCCCGTCATGTATTTTGAGAAGCCACTATCCAAGTACCATAAGTTGCAGGCGGCTATCAAGTTTTCTTGCAAAACAGGTTAAGTGATATTAGGTACCCAATTTTCTTTGGGTCCTTTCTCTACCCATTTAAAATGACCTAAGGGTGTCCATACTGTCTAATCATGCAAACATTTGGTGTATGCCCATGATTCTTACAATAAGTACATATGGTAAAATGCTTATGTGTTCTAGATTTATTGTTATTATAGTTTGATGCATGAACACTTTACTTTTGAAAGATTATTTTTGTTAAGACAATTTGCTTCTTAGAAGCTTGGCTTTTAGAATAGCCTAGACCTTTTCGGTCTTTAACTTGTCTCTGATCTTTTATTATCTTCTCTAGATGTTTGCTACTCTTGTTTGATTCATTAAGTTCAAAACTTATTGATGAAATTTTCTTTTCAAGAGTGATGCAATTTTGACTTGAAGAGGATGATGATTTATTTCTAAATATTTCTAATTCAATTTTTTTGTTGTAGAAATAATTTTGTCAGTTTAACATATTCATCATGCAAACCATTAAATGCTATTTGTAATTCAGAAGAAGAAAAAAGTTTAGTTTCACTTATCTCTTCATCATCAGAATGATGAATATTAAGAGATGAGCTTGTTCTTTATTTTCTGGTTCAGATGTAAAAAAAGTATCATTGAGCATTGACCTTTTATCTTCTTTCGTTCCTTCATACATAGTCTCTAGATTATCCCACATTTCTTTGGCAGATTTACAGTTTGATACTCTAGAATATTCATCATTGCCAAGTGCTGAAGTAATGATGTTTTTCGCCTTAAGATTGTATTGCACTTTCTTCTTGTCCTCATTGTTCCATGAAGATTTTGGCTTTACTTCCCCCACCCCATTGATAATCGTAAATGGCTCATAAGATCCTTCTTCAATCGCATTACAAATATCCATGTCTTGAGATTCTATGAAGATTCTCATTCTGATTTTCCAAAAGTCATAGCATTCTCCAACAAATCTTGGAGGGAGATTGATGTTGGAACCTTCTCCTAGGAATGATCTTTCTCCCAACTTCAAAACAAGATCAGTTTGAGAGTAAATTACTCCAAATAGCTCTGGTGCCAATTGTAAGACTAAGATAGCAACTAAGAGGGCGGTGAATTAGTAGACTTGAAATAGTGATCGATTTTTCTACAATTTGAGAGTTAGTAGCACCCTTGTGATAGAAAATATTTTACACACCCTTGTGATAGAAAATCTTTTACAAACTTTGAAAAATATAGTTAGTAATGGCAAGGTTTGCTTTGTACAAGATAATATGGTAAACTCTCTTGCAATCCAACAACTCTTTTGTATACTTTGTTTCTAATTCTCATAGTTTTTCAAAGACTTAAAATATTGCACTTCACAACTTCAGAAAGATACTTTGAAAGTGAAAAGCAAGTTCTAGAAAAAGTGCAGAAAAATTGTTTCCAAAACTTCAGATTTGCATAAGTGAGTTGTACTTTGGATGTGAGAAAGTTATGTGAAAGTTGTATATGATTAGTGTCTTCCAATGCCTTTATATAGACTTTCCAATTAGCCTTAAACCTTTATGAAAGGATAGAATTCATTTGGAATGGAACCATTTCGTTTGGAATGAAAGTTGTTCAGATTGAATCTGAAAATATGGTGCAACAACTCTTAGTAATCGATTACAGCAAGTGGGTAATCGATTACCCAAGTGTTCTGTCCAACTTGGAAACCAATTTTCATGTCGAGTAATCGGTTACTCTATATGTAACGGCTCTCTGTAATCGATTACTATACTTAGGTAATCGATTCCCCAAGCCTACTTTCCAACTGAGTGACTAATTATTAACTTAGTAATCGATTAGACTGATATCAATAATCGATTACTGTGTGTCAGTTTTTGTTGGTTAACTTATTTCTCACTGATGTAACCTGTTGCGCGGTTCTAGTAATCTGTTACTTAATCATAGTAACATGTTACTCGGATCTAATAACCTATTACTCAATGTTTTGGAAAATTGTTTTTAACACTTATGAAATCTTGTTTTTCTTTGAAAAATATACTTATTGAGCATTATAACTAGTAATATAACTTAAGAGTGTAAGGATAAAAGTACCTATGACTTTAGACTCTAAATGTCTTGAAGCCTTATCTTCATTGTTTTCATAAGTATTATGCCTTATTCTTCTTTTTGTGATGTTGGTGTCTTCATCAAAATCGTGCCAAGGTCAGGAGCCAGGTCTTCTTCATATTTGTAAGGTTGTTTGGACGTATGGAAGTGTGTCAGTGGGGGCTGAGTTGATTTGGCTTTGGGTTTTTAAGGGGATGGGTTTTTAAGGTTGGTTAAAAGAATGTGGGAAATATTTGAGAGGAGAGATGTAACGACCCAAATTCTACCATTGAAAATTTTACGTTTATTTTAATCCTTTCTTAAATACAGTCGTCACCTTCATTAAAAACTGTCAAGTATCTCTCTTTGAAATTACTCTTTACCCAATCATAATATCATACAAATTTATGTTGCGGAAAAACATAATTCATTCAGATAGCATTTACCACATACATCCAGTTATGGGTTTTCCAGGGTTATAACGTCCATAACTACATGACACCATATTATCCTAATCAGATTACATTTATCCCAAAATACTATCAAATCAACTACAATGTCAAATAACAATAAAGACAATCGATTAAATAAACACAAAAGCTTCCTAATTGAGCTTCATCCTCAAAATCCTTCATTTACCTACAATGGGATTATCATAAACAACACACAAAACAAAGGGAGTAAGTCATTAGTTCAAAACTAACATCACATGATAATCCACATTCAAATACAATTAAGCTTTAATATAATTCGTAAACACACATACGGAATTGTAAACATTTAAATCATCTTCCTTTAATTTCCACTTTACTCATATTCATCCTATAGTATTATATCCCATAATATATCTTCTATAGTATGCATATTACGTTCGTTCAAACATCATCTATCTCGTTATTCATATCCACCCTATAACATATATATCCCGTAATATATATCCTATAGTATGTATATTACTTTCTTTCTCAACATCTTCCTTTTTATCGCTCATATTCACCCTATAGAATATATATCTCATACTATATATCCTATAGCATGCATACGACATTCATGTGACATTCACATTTCTCATCATTCATATTCACCCTATAGAATATATATCTCATACTATATATTCTATAGCATGCATACTACATTCATCTGACATTCACATTTCTCGTCATTCATATTCACCCTATAGAATATATATCCCATACTATATATTCTATAGCATGCATACTACATTCATCTGACATTCACATTTCTCGTCATTCATATTCACCCTATAGAATATATATCTCATACTATATATCCTATAGCATGCATACGACATTCATTACTCCGAGTCATATTTCCATTGGTACTCCCCCAATAATATTGATTTCCTTTGAGTCATATTTCCATTGGTACTCCCCCAATAATATTACTTTCATTTGAGTCATCTTTCCATTGGTACTCCCCCAATAATATTACTTTCGTATGAGTCATCTTTCCATTGGTGCTCCCCCAATAATATTAATTTCATATGAGTCATCTTTCCATTGGTACTTCCCCAATAATATTACTTTCATATGAGTCATATTTCCAGTGGTACTCCCCCAATAATATTGATTTCCTTTGAGTCATCTTTCCATTGGTACTCCCCCAATAATATTAATTTCATATGAGTCATCTTTCCATTGGTACTCCCCCAATAATATTACTTTCATATGAGTCATCTTTCCATTGGTACTCCCCCAATAATATTACTTTCATTTGAGTCATCTTTCCATTGGTACTCCCCCAATAATATTACTTTCGTATGAGTCATCTTTCCATTGGTGCTCCCCCAATAATATTAATTTCATATGAGTCATCTTTCCATTGGTACTTCCCCAATAATATTACTTTCATATGAGTCATATTTCCAGTGGTACTCCCCCAATAATATTGATTTCCTTTGAGTCATCTTTCCATTGGTACTCCCCCAATAATATTAATTTCATATGAGTCATCTTTCCATTGGTACTCCCCCAATAATATTACTTTCATATGAGTCATCTTTCCATTGGTACTCCCCCAATAATATTACTTTCATATGAGTCATCTTTCCATTGGTACTCCCCCAATAATATTACTTTCATTTGAGTCATCTTTCCATTGGTACTCCCCCAATAATATTACTTTCGTATGAGTCATCTTTCCATTGGTGCTCCCCCAATAATATTAATTTCATATGAGTCATCTTTCCATTGGTACTTCCCCAATAATATTACTTTCATATGAGTCATATTTCCAGTGGTACTCCCCCAATAATATTGATTTCCTTTGAGTCATCTTTCCATTGGTACTCCCCCAATAATATTAATTTCATATGAGTCATCTTTCCATTGGTACTCCCCCAATAATATTACTTTCATATGAGTCATCTTTCCATTGGTACTCCCCCAATAATATTACTTTCATATGAGTCATCTTTCCATTGGTACTCCCCCAATAATATTACTTTCATATGAGTCATCTTTCCGTTGGTACTCCCCCAATAATATTACTTTCATATGAGTCATATTTCCATTGGTACTCCCCCAATAATATTACTTTCATATGAGTCATCTTTCCATTGGTGCTCCCCCAATAATATTACTTTCATATTCCATAACAGAAAAGTCACGCATTTTCCAACATAATGCATAAATTACAGACGTATCATTTTAAGCCATTACCTCTTTTACATACCTCAATTCATATCAGCAAGTATGATTTAGAGACACTTATCCCTTACCTCGGTGAGCGTTGGGGATCGGTTCCGAGAAACTCTAAAAGTCTCCTCCGCGATTTCCTCCAACCTTAGGATCTCTTCTCTTCTTCATTTTCACCAATAACAACAATGTCAGTCATTTATTCAAAATAACACATATATAACTCGTATTCCATCATCAAATACACAAGGGATTCACATATATTCGATATTTCCAAAACTACTTCAATACAAGTTTCCAAACATCTAAACATACATGTTCCTCTCATATAACAACATCAAAGCATAAACTTATCATCCACATCTAACATTTCATCTCTTTCTCTTTATTCCCATATTCTCATTTTGGGGTTTTTTGGGGTTTTCATGAATAACCCACAAAATCTTTATGTTCATCAAATACCAACTCTAAACCAAGAGTTTACAGGAGAAAATCAACATAAAACGAACCATAACTCTAAAGGGTGAATTTCCATGGTTTCTCATGTTTTGAAAATAGATCCAACATACCCAAAACAAGTTAGAGAGGAATAAGAAGAGTTAGAAGCAAGAGGTTGACCTCTTCTCAAGCTCTAAGATGAGTCCTAAGGCTCCTTGCTCTTGAAAACCTCTCTTCTCTCTCTTTTCTTCAATGTTCTAACCCTAAAATGTGTTTGGGGTTTCTATTTTAAAGAGCAGTCGTCGGGTTCTCGCTCAAACGAGCCCATTCTCACTCAGGCGAGAAAATCCCGCCTATTTTAAAAACTCAGATCTGACCCTCTCGCTCAAACGAGGGATTCTCGCTCAGGCGAGAATCTCACAGTCCCAATAGGCTTCCTCTCGCTCAAGCGAGAATCTCACAGTGTCCACAGCCCCAGTTTGCCATTTCTCGCCCAGGCGAGGCAGCTCTCGCTCAGGCGAGAACCTTCCAGTATAGCCCAGGATTTCACCCTCCGAGGTGATCCTTTCTCGCTCATGCGAGAATCTCTCGCTCAAGCGAGACTTCCAGGGCTTATACTATAATTTTTAAAGACTAAAATTTGGGGTGTTACAAGAGACGCCAGAAGTGTTTACTTGATAAGTAAAGAAATCCACCACAACAAGGATGTTGATGAGGATGATTGAAGGCACCACACCAATGAAGGTGATAAGCCAAAATGCCACAAGTCAGGCAAGATTAGTTAAAAGGGTAGGAGAAAAGCTCAACTTAAACAACAAAGTGCTTTTCTCTTAAAATTCAAATCTGATTTAATCATGTTAGGCAAGTTACATTTATAGGGTGGGATGGTCGTGGGGCTTCCCAAATGATTTGCCAAGTCCTTTTCTAAGAGTGCCCACATTTGGCATAGATTGTTAAGTCATTCTGGACTCTTGATGGCATGTTCACTAATTCAAAGAATTACAATAAATTCGGCTCCCAACATGGGCCAAAGCTTATGGCATTAGTGTAATTACATTCAAATATTATTTAGCACATGTGCACTGTAACACCTCGAATTTCGTTTTCGGAATAATTAGAAAACTTAGAGTGTTGGGGTTTATACTGGACAATTCTCACTTGAGCGAGAGGATCTCGCCCAAGCTAGAGATTCAGTGTTCTAATATGAGTTTTTCTGGGAACCTCACTCAAGCAAGGAAGTGGTCGCTTGAGCGAGAGAGGTCTAGGCAGGCTGTGAGATTCTCGCTTGAGCAAGAAAATCTAGCCCAGGCGAGAGCATCAGTGTCTGGAAATTTTAAAAGTCGAGGACTTCTTTCCCACGCTAGCCATTCTCGCCCGGGCGAGGCTACACAACTATAAAAGTGAAAAAGGGGATTCAAAAACCCTAATCTTCATTTTGTTTCTCCTCCTCTCACTCCCCACGACGGATACACATATAACTCGTGTATCCCCTCCTCTAAACCTTTAAAACTCATCAAACCCTCTTCCTCTTACTTCTTAACGACACATTGGTGGACTTTGGAGGTGAAATGAGAACGTTGAAGATTGAAGGACATGGTGGGAGATGTTGCTCTTTTGCGGAACCGTAGAGCTTATGCAAACTCACGTGAGGGAGAAGACCATTGTGGTCTTAGAGTATTTCATTAGAGTTAACTTCGCTGATTTCCCTCAAGAATCGGAGAGTGTCGTTGGATAGAAACTCCATTGGAAGCTTGTTTTTCCATGTGAGAGTATTTGTCTTCTATGAAAATGTATTAGCCATAAACATGAAAATCATGTTGTCAAACTAAATGTGAAATACTCGTTTATGGTAATACGCCATCATGAAAGATTCTTCTATCTTTATTTGTGGGTATGATTGATGATATTGTGATAAAAATGAGATGATTGTGTTAGGTGATAATGATTATGTTGTGGGTTACTTTATTGTGGTAAGATATATATTGCGATTGTGACATGGAATTGGTATTTTGTGAATGACATTGATGATTTTGTTATGGTGAAGTAGTGATATTAGAATAACATAGTGGACGTGATTATATTGTGAATGATAGTGGAAGTGATTATATTGTGAATGATCTAGACTGATAGTGAGAGTGATACGAGGAATGTACAAGTTTTATGTGGTTTGAAATTGAATATCTTGGCTCCCCTATGCGGTGTAGCACACTTTGGCTCAAGTTATGTAGCACACTTTGGCTCAAGTTATGTCGCACACTTTGGCTCAAGTTATGTAGCACACTTTGGCTCAAGTTATGAAGCATATATTGAATCGCCTTTATGGTGTAGACTTGCAGTATGTGGTATTGAATCGCCTTTATGGTGTAGACTTGCCTTATGTGGTATTGAATTGCCTTTATGGTGTAGGCTTGTCCTATATGGTATTGAATCGCCTTTATGGTGTAGACTTGCCCTATGTGGTATTGTATTGCCTTTATGGTGTAGACTTTTCCTATGTGGTATTGAATCGCCTTTATGGTGTAGACTTGCCATATGTGGTATTGAATCGCCTTTATGGTGTAGACTTGCCATATGTGGTATTGAATTGCCTTTATGGTGTAGACTTGCCCTATATGGTATTGAATTTCCTTTATGGTGTAGACTTGCCCTATGTGGTATTGAATTGACTTTATGGTGTAGACTTGCCCTATGTGGTACAATATTGCTTGGAAGTATTGTATTGTTTTGGAAGTGTTGTATTGCTTGGAAGCATTGTATTGTTTTGGAGGTGTTGTATTGCTTGGAAGCATTGTATTGTATTGGAACTGTTGTCTTGCTTTGGAAGTATTGTATTGCCTTCGGGTATGGAGTTGTCGTTGGGTATTGTGAGTCATATGGTATTATGATCTTGATGAAGATTGAATTGGATAAATCGTATAAGTAAGTTATAATAGATACTAATTGAAGACGTGAATATCCTACGGTATGTTGTATTGATTGGGTGTATCGTTTGTATATGTTGATATGGTTGATTTTAGTTGATCTATAGGTTGTAGCACTTTAATGTTATTACTATATGTAATTCCACGTTGCTATCGCCGTAGTTGGTTCTTACTCCCTTCTGTCCTTTCTTTGTCTATGTTATGTATATGAGTTCAGGTTGTTGTTGTTGCACCTTCGTGTCTACTGACGGGAGTACAGACTAGAGTATTTATTTATGTGGTTGAAATTGTAATTGTATAATATATGCAATATGAGAAATATGTTGGAGTAATTCCTTTTGTTTAAATGACTCCTTTCTAAAGATGTAATAAGGTTAGTTTAATGTATTTAATAAATGCCTTATTTGAAAAGGGGATAATTGTATAAATTATGGATTTGAAATTGAGTGAGATGACATGTTTTGTTGTAAAGACACATTTAAATATTTATGTATCTTGAATTATGAATCTTAATTATATTTAAATCCACTCAGGTTCTCTAAATCAGTTAAATAATATCTATCGATAATATTTCATTTCACCTTTCAGAATAAAGTTTTAGAATTTGGGGTTATAAAATCAGGTCGTTACATGCATAAGCTGAGGTAGCCATATTAATGCTTCCAAAATTCGAATTCAACTCTGGCTGAAGATATGGGTTGTTGGGCGGGTCTTCAACCTTGTGTTTTCAAGCTGAGTTAGCTAAGTCTTGTTGAGCCAAAGGCTGGCTGAATCATAGTTGAGCCAATTAATTTTGTCTTTAATGTTAGGCTGAGGGTCAACTAATGAGGGTTGGGCGGAAGACTTGGGCGTGCTTTTAATGCTTTGTGGAAGAGGTTGAGTCGGTTTTAATGCCTAGCTGAAGACAAGGCAGGCTGGTCATATTTTGAAAGTCAGTTGATGAAGACTGGGCGAAAAATCTAGGCGTGCCTTCAATTCCTTGCTGGAGAGGTTGACTCGGTTTTAATGCCTGACTAAAAACAAGGCAGGCTGGCCATATTTTGAAAGTCAGCTAATGAAGGTTGGGAAGAAAATATGGGCATGCCTTCAATGCCTTGTTGGAGAGGCTGACTTGGTTTTAATGTCTGGCTGAAAACAAGGCGGGTTGGCCTTCTTTTAAAAGCCAACTAATGAAGGTTGGGCAGATAAAATGGTAGGCACATTGAATGACCTTCACACTTGGCCTGGTCCTTTGCTTTGGGGCGGAAATAACGGTATGTAGGTTGAATGCTTGAAGACCCTGGCTGCCTGGTCAGATTTTGATGCATTAGCCACGTGAATGACTTGGCTTGCTTGGCCTCTTAGTTGTGCACCTGGATGCTTGCCTTTTGTCTAACCGTGCCTTGATGAGTCATCGTTATGATTCAAAATCTAACTCCCATTTATTGGCATGGTTTCCCTTTAAAGTTATGAGCCTTCTGTGAAATATGACTTTGATGGTCTGGCCGAGTTCCAAGCTAGTTTAGGCTGGTCAAGACATCTCCATAGCTCTTTCTTCATATGGAAATCATAGGTTACATGGCCCAAGGCCAATAATTAACTCACACGTCTATAAAGATTAAATCATAAACTAAACTTATTGTCCAAGTAAAATAAAACATAAAATAAAATAATGGTGGGACATAAGACCCCCACTTATTAATGCAAAATAGAGTAAAAAGCACTAATCCCTTAAGGAAATGTTGCCTCCATCGGGTGGTTCATCTAGTTGTATAGCATGCTTGATGGATTTTTTGGCCTTCTTAGGCTTGGGCCTAGGCGGGTTGCTATAAGCTACCGTGGAAAATACTTTATTTGAAGGTGGTGATGGGGAAAATACATTTTGTCCTTTTAACCCAACCCAAGATGAAGAAACTTATTCAATGGTCACCGCTAACAAGTTTTGGTCCCAAATCTTTGGGTTTGCTTTTTCCAATAAACTTTGGTTATATTTCTTTATGTTATTTGTACTAATAACCGGTTTATGGATGATTTTTCATGGAGTAGTCGGTCTAGCCCTGAACCTATGTGCTTATGACTTTGAAGGTATTCGTGCGTGGATGGCGGCTTAAGATCAGCCTCATGAAAACCTTATATTTCCCTGAGGAGGTTCTACCACGTGGAAACGCTCTTTCATGGAACATTAGCTTTAACTGGTCATGATCAAGAAACTATCGGTTTCGCTTGGTGGGCCAGGAATTCCCGAATTATCAATTTATTTGGTAAATTGTAGGGGGCTCATGTGGCCCTAGTCGGATTAATAGTATTCTAGGCCGGAGCAATGAACCTATTTCAAGTGGCTCATTTCGTACCTGAAAAGCCCATGTATGAACATGATTTGATTTTACTTCCCCAATTAAGCTACTATAGGTTGGGGGTAGGTACTGGGGGAGAAGTTATAGACACCTTTCCATACTTCGTGTATGGCATACTTCTGGGACCTGAGACTCTTGATGAATCTTTTCCATTCTTTGGTTATGTATGGAAAGATAGAAATAAAATGACTACAATTTTGGGTATTCACTTAATCTTGTTAGGTATAGGCACTGTTCATTTACTATTCAAGGCTCTTTATTTTGGGGGTATATATGATACATGGGTTCCAGGGGGAGATGTAAGAAAAATTACCAATTTGACCCTTAGTCCAAGTATTATATTTGGTTATTTACTAAAATCAACTTTTGGAGGAGAATGGTGGATTGTTAGTGTGGACGATTTGGAAGATATAATTGGAGGGAATGTATGGATCGGTTCCATTTGTATATTTTGTGGAATCTGTCATATCTTAACCAAATCTTTTGCATGGGCTCGACGTCCACTTGTATTGTCTAGAGAAGCTTACTTATCTTATAGTTTAGCTGCTCTATTTGTTTTTGGTTTTATTGCTTGTTGCTTTCTTTGGTTAACCTGTTCTTTCCATGACTCCTCTTAATTGAGACTTATGATCCAATGCTCGGCTTGGAGTAAGAATCACTTTGATTTCATAATACATATTGGGCTGAGTCAGACAGGTCATATTGAAAAAGTATTTTATTGGTTGGCTCAGTTTTTTGGGCCAACCAATAAAAAGGAATCCATTCACCGACCAAAGGGAGAGAAGGATTCGAACCCTCGATACTTCTTTGTTTCGAACTATACCAGTTTTCAAGACCAGAGCTATCAACCACTCAATCATCTCTCCAAAATCTAATTTATATTTTATAGTTATTCCACTTAATAATGTAAGGATCCAAATTTTGTCCTTTAAAATTTTCTCTTATTTTAATACATTCATGCATGTATCTTTTTCCTTTCCTTTATTTATCCTTATAATCGAAAGCCTCAAGGCTTTCCATTAACCAATCTACTTATCTCATGATCATGCTAACATGCATCGTTCATACACAAAATAAAAAATGCATAAAAACATAATTCATTTTAATTTCTCCCAGCACTTATGGCTTACCAAGAGTCATGGTTTTTCAGCATACAAATATCCATGGTTACAAATACGTTCAAATATCATGCCCATGGTTACAAATATTCAGCTCACACATAGTCAATTAGGTTACAAAAATGAAGATAAGGAATTCGGAACTAAAAGCCTCTAAGCTCCTAACCAAGACATCCTTAAATTTTCCGCCTACCTGCATTGGGATTAACATTGATAATACACAATGGAGTAAGTCGTTAACTCAATAAATGCCAATATAGGTTAATCCACATTTTAATAATGTTAAGTAAGCAATTTAACATAATAGTACTTAAAAACAATTTCATCAGTTATATATATATATATATATATCTTTGAAAATCATGCTACATAACTTGAGCCAAAGTTTGCTACATCCCTTGAGCCAAACCTTGCTACATAGCTTGAGCCAAAGTTTGCTACATAGCTTGAGCCAAAGCTTGCTACATAGCTTGAGCCAAAGCTTGCTAGATCGCTTGAGCCAAAGCTTGCTACATCGCTTGAGCCAAAGCTTGCTACATCGCGTGAGCCAAAGCTTGCTACATCGCTTGAGCCAAAGTTCGCTACATTACTTCAGCCAAAGTTCGCTACATTACTTGAGCCAAAGTTTGCTACATTACTTGAGCCAAAGTTTGCTACATAACTTGAGCCAAAGTCGCTAACCAATCATTGTCGGTTAAAAATATGTTTTCTTTTCATTGATTCACCATCAATTCATAAACAGCAATTCCACACATTCTCTCAATACGATATGCTAGTTAAAGACTTATCCTTACCTTGGTGAGTGTTGGGTTTGGTCCTTGGTATCTTTGCAAGTTCCTCCAATACCGCCTCCAATTTTAGGATCTTTCCTCATTCCCACAACGTAATAAAAATGTTAGTCATTTATTCCAAATAACACATAAATAATTCATATTTCATCTTTAACCATACAAGAGATACACACATTTTCAATGTTTCCAAAACTACCTTCATTAAGAGTTTCTAAACATCTAAAATATACATATTCATCTTATATTCAACATATACTTATCTTCTACAGCTAACATTTCACCCATTTCCCTCTTTCCTCATATTCTCATTTTGGGGGTTTTGTGGTTTTCATGAATCAACCCACAAACCCTTTCCATTATTCGAATATCAACTCTAAACCAAGAGTTTTCAAGAGAGAAACTAAATAAAATGAACCACAAATCAAAAGGAAGAGTTTCCATGGTTTCTCACATTTTGAGAAGAGATCTCTTACACCCAAATCGAGTTTGAAAGGGAGAAGGAGAGTTAGAATCAAGAGATTTACCTATTCTTAATCAACAGTCACTCATAATTACCGAGTGACTAAATTTATTTAAAATGCCTCACTTCTCCCTCACACCCGATCTATGAACAAAAGTAACATACAACATCTGATAGCAGAAAAATATAATTCATTTATATAACCTAGTAACCACCGCATACAATTAGCTATGGGTTTCCAAAACACCCATAGCTACATATATCCCGAGTTACTAGTCTCCATCATCCATATCATGTACAAAAATAGTATTTATAGTACAATTAGTAACTTCGATTACAATCAATTAAAGTTACAAAAATTGGATAAAGAGATGTCAAAAACAAAGGTCTCTAATCCCCAACTCAAAATCATCCTTCTCCGTCCACCTACCTGCAATGGGATTAACATTTACCATACACAAACAACACAAAGGAATAAGTCATTAACTCAATAAAACTTCAATGTAAGTTAATCCACATTTAATAGGTTTAAACAATGATATAAATTAAATCCTCTTAAAACCATTTTCGTCACCTGTACTTTTGAAAAACCATGCTACATAACTCGAGCTAGAGTCGCTAACCCATTCTGGTCGGCTAAAACGAGTTTTATTTCCATTGGCACTCCACAAATACATAAACCGTAAATCCACTTGTCATCACTACAAACATACCCATATATATTTGTAGTGGCTAAGTGATTTACCATCTATACTTAATTCCGAGTCTTATTTCCATTGGTACTCCCCCAATACATAGTCAATAAATGCACCCGACATCATTACAACATATCTCGTATGACTCTAACTACAAAGTGACTTACAATTTATTGCTTTATTCCGAGTCTTATTTCCATTGGTACTCCCCCAATACACAGTCAATAAATGCACCCGACATCATTACAACATATCTCGTATGATTGTAACTACAAAGTGACTTACAATTTATTGCTTTATTCCGAGTCTTATTTCCATTGGTACTCCCCGAATACAAAAATGATAAATACACCCAACATCATTACAAACATATCCACGTATGCTTATAACTACAAAGTGATTTACATTTCATGATTTCTTTTCGAGTCTTATTTCCATTGGTACTGCCCCAATAAGTCAACCGTAAATTCACTTCTAACCATTGTCAACATACTCACATATGTTCATAATGATTAAGTGATTCACATTTTGTCCATCATCCATAACAGAAAGTCCACACATTTTCCAACACAAATGCATAAATTAAAGACTTATCCTTACCTCGGTGAGTGTTGAGTTTGGTTTTTGGTGACTTCGTAAGTTCCACCGGCACCGCCTCCCAATTTAGGATATTTCCTCATTCCCACCACATAACACAATGTTAGTCATTCATTCCAAATAACAAATACCTAACTTATATTGCATCATGTACACATACAAGATATTTATCATATTTTCCATGGTTCCATACTACTTTCATTTTGAGTTTTCAACCATCTAAAACATACATATCACCTCATATTTTAGCATTATAAAGCAACTCATCTTCTACCTCTAGCATTTTACCCATTTTTACTCTCCAACCACATTTTCTCTCCAAGATTTCACCCTCCCAGGTGAACCTCTCTCGCCCAAGTGAGAATATCTCGCTCAAGCAAGGATCCGAGGACTGATACTATAATTTTCAAGACTTAAAATTTGGTGTTACAATCCTCCCCCTCTTATAAGAATTTTTGTCCCCGAAAATTTAAACATACCTCGATTCAAACAAATGAGGGTAGTCCTCCCTCATCTCTTGCTCAACCTCCCAAGTAGCTTCTCCTTCGTCCACTTGACTCCAATCTCTTTACACTGGTATCCATGATTCTCACGGGCAACGTTGCAAAAGTCAAATTATCCTTCAACTCTATCTGATCAGACTCAACCACATGAGATGGATCTCCAACATATTTCCTCAACTGAGACACATGAAACACATTATGGAGATTGGACAACAACGGAGGTAAAGCAATACGATACGCTACTGGCCCAATTCTCTTCAATATCTGAAACGGCTGAATAAATCGAGGAGTCAACTTACGGGACTTCAACACTCTACCGATACCGGTAGACGGAACAACTCTCATGAACACATGATCTCCCTCGTTAAATTCAAGAGGTTTCCGCCTCTTATCATAATAGATCTTTTGTCGACTTTGGGCGATTCTCATATATTCCCGGATTTTCTTGATCTTATCCATCGTCTCATGGACCAGTTCGGGCCCCAATATCAAGTTCTCCCCAGTTTCAAACCAACTCACTGGAGTTCTACACTTCCTACCATACAACACCTCATAAGGTGTCATCCCAATACTAGAATGGAAGCTATTATTGTAGGTAAATTCGATCAACGGCAACATGCTATCCCAACTCCCTGGTTGTTCTAAGACACATGCCCTTAGAAGGTCCTCCAATGACTTAATGGTCCTCAGCTTCAACTTAGTTCCCAAAGTGGTTTGCAAACTAGTCCAAAAGTTTGAAGTGAAACGGGAGTCACTATCCGACACAATGCTTGACGGTATTCCATGCAAGCGAACAATTTCCCTGATATACAGCTCTGCCAACCTTTCCAAAGAGTACCTCATGTTCATAGGCAAAAAGTGAGCAGATTTAGTTAACCGATCCACGATCACCCATATCGAATCATATCCTCTCCGCGTCTTCGGAAAACCAGACACAAAATCCATGGAGATACTATCCCATTTCCAAACGGGAATTTCTAGGGATTGTAACTCCCCCGCCGGTCGTTGATGCTCAATTTTTGCTTTATGGCATATTAAACAACTCGAAACATATGTTGTAACACCCCGAATTTTTAAGTCTTGAAAATCATAGTGTCATCCCTCGGACTCTAGCTTGAGCGAGAGATTCTCGCTTGAGCGAGAGAGGTTCATCTGGGAGGGAGAAATCCTGGGCTATACTGGAGGATTCTCGCCTGGGCGAGATATGTCATTCTGGGGCTGTTGCCACTGTGAGATTCTCGCTTGAGCGAGAGGGTCAGATTTGAGTTTTTAAAATGGGCGGGATTTTCTCGCTTGAGCGAGGATCCCTTGCTTAAGCGAGAACCCGACGAGACAGCATTTAATGAGAAACCCCTAAACACAATCTGGGGGTTTAGAAAAGAAGAAGAGTGAGAGAAGAGAGCTTTTCAAGGGCAAAAAGCTTGGATACTCATCTAAGAGCTTGAGAAGAGGTAAAACTCTAGATTCCAACTCTCTTTTTCTCTCTTAAACTCACTTTGGGGTATGTTGGATCTCTTTTCAAAAATGAAGAAAACCATGGAAACTCATCCTTTTGAGTGATGGTTCATTTTATGTCATTCTTACCTTGTAAACTCTTGGTTTAGAGATAGTATCTCAAGAATGGAAAGGGTTGTGGGTTGATTCATGAAAACCCCAAAAACCCTAAATGTGAAAATGTGGTAAAAGGAGAGAATGAGTAAAATGCTAGAGGTAGAAGATGATTTTACCTCCAAATATTGGAATATGAGATGTTATTCATGTTTTAGATGGTTGAATATTTATGATGAATATTTTGTATGATTAAATGATGCAATGTAAGTTGTTTATGTGATATTTGGAATAAATGACTAACATTGTGTTATGTGGTGGGATGAGGAAAGATCCTAAGGTTGGAGGCGGTTTCGGTGGAACTTGAGAAGTTGCCAAGAACCAAACCCAACACTCACCGAGGTAAGGATAAGTCTTTAATTGTACATTTGAACTCGAAAATGTGTATTCTCTGAGTATGCAATGATTGAGTGGTAAAGTATGCATTTAGTATAAACATATATGGGTGTGTTTATATTAAAGAAGGCGTAGGTTTACGGAATGGAAAGTATGTGTAATTCTGGTTATGTGATGATTGAGTTGTGAATCACGTAATTAGTATAAACATATATGGGTGTGTTTATACTAATGTGGTCGTGGATTTACTGGAAATGTTTTAAGGTGAAGTTAATGAAAAGGAAATGTATTTTTAGCCGACCATAAATGGTTAGCGACTCTGGTTTGAGTATATAAGCAAAACTTTGGCTTGAGTATATAAGCAAAACTCTGGCTTGAGTATATAAGCAAAACTCTGGCTTGAGTATATAAGCAAAACTCTGGCTTGAGTATATAAGCAAAACTTTGGCTTGAGTATATAAGCACGTTTTGTTTTAAGAAAAATGAGAATCTGCTTTTAGCTAGCCCTAAGGGGTATAGTGACTTTGGCTCAAGTTATGTAGCAAAACAAAAATGAATTTCAAAGATGATTTACTAACCCCTTTGATAATGTGGATTATCTTATAATGATGTTTATTGAATTAATGACTTACTCCTTTGTGTGTTCTGTGTTTTGTCATTGATAATCCCATTGCAGATAAACAGGTGATATGAGGGAGACTCGTTTTTGGGAAATTTAGGAGCTTATTATTTTGGATTTATTTATTTGCACTATGTTTGTACATGAGTGCATATTTGATAGTTCATACATTATGTAACAACGAATATATATATATATATATATATATATTAACTTACGTGGTGTTTTAACTCTGGATATGTATAGCTATGGGTATTTTGGAAACCCATAGCTAGTTATATGCGGTAGTTACCAGGTTTAATTAATGAGAATTATGTTGTTATGTCGAATGATTGTGTATGTGAATAATGAGTAGATCGCGAAGAGGGAAATAAGAATTTTAAGTAAAGGAATTAAATTGATTGCATGTAATTGAACTAATTTGAGAAAAAAAATTTAAGGGTAGAGTTTCGGTTCTTACAATATGGTATCAGAGCATAGTTAATCTTGCGGCCTAGGATATGGCCTTGCATGCTTCTTTGTATCCTTTATGTGTTGAAGTTGTTTGAATAATGCTAAATATTAAGTGTTGTATGCAATGAGTTCACCCAAATTCACTTACTAATAATTGAGTGAGTACAGGTACTCATGGCTGGAAGAGGAAGAGGAAGAGGAGAAAGTCAGAATGTTCCGAATGATTTACTAGCGTAAATGGTGGCGGCCTTGCAGCAGGTCAATGAGAACTTGCACAATCTGAACCAGAACCCGACGTCAAGTCCGAGTTCCCACCCACTAGTTCCACCTGGGCCGACGGAATAACGAGGTCTGGACGATATCTTCCGGGGAAAACCCAGTCAGTTCCAAGGTGGATTCCCTCCGGATGCGCCCATTGAATGGGTTCAAAGCTTGGAAAGAATATTCAGGGCCATGAGCTGTTCTGATGCTCAGAGAGTAGCTTATGCTACCTACATGCTGGTAAAGGAGGTAGAGAATTGGTGGGAGATGACCCGGAGACAAATGGAGATCGAGCGGCAAATCATTACGTGGGAAGCCTTCAAGAGTAAATTCCTCCAGAAGTACTTTCCTGCAGACCTGAAGAGGGAGAAGGAGAGGGAATTTCTGCAGCTAGAGCAGGGAAACATGACTGTGGGGGAATATTCGGCCAAATTTGAAGAGTTAATTCGGTACTGCCCCTATGCTGAACTAGAGTTGGACGGGAGGTCCAAGTGTGTGAAGTTTGAGATGGGGTTGAGTCCCGAGCTCCGAGTGACATTTGGTCACGAAGAAATTTCTGATTTTCCTACACTACTGAACAAGTGTAGGATGTATGAGAATAATGTGCGGAGGAGGGACATTGCTGCGAAGAAAGATAACCCTCCAAAACACTATGGCCCTCAACGGAACTTCTCCCACGGCAAAAGAAAAGGGAAGATGTTTCAAGAGGAACGGAAGCCTTACTCTCCTCCGACGGGTAGTCGAGGGAATACTTCACCTGGGCTGAAGACACGTGGTAACGCCGGGGGGTCACGGTTGAACTCTCCACCCGGATGCGGCAAGTGTGGTCGAACACATATGGGTGACTCATGCCCCGGAACGATGCTTACCTGTTACTACTACAAGGAGGTGGGGCACACCAAAAGATATTGTCCTAAGTTATCACAGAGTGTAAATGCTGTGAGAGCTGATCGACCTCGGGCTGCTGGCAGAGTATTCACCATGAGTGGTGCAGAGACATCCGATGTTGATGGTCTGATCAAAGGTAATTTCATGGTGGCAGGTATTCCTCTTTTAGTGTTGTTTGATTCGGGAGCGACACACTCCTTTGTATCTAATGACTGCGTGGATAGACTGAAATTACAAACTGAGTCGTTGCCTTTCGACTTGGTCGTGTCCACCCCAACTGATGTGCTTGTGGTGGTATCGACAGTTGTGTCTCGATGTCCAGTAGTGGTAAACGGTAGAACTTTTACTGTTGATTTGATCTACTTACCGCTAACCCAGTTGGATCTAATTTTGGGGATGGACTGGTTGTCGGCTAATCATGTGATGTTAAATTGTGTGGATAAGACCGTGGTATTCGGGAATCTTGATTAGGTTTCTTATGAAGGCAATGACATGAAGCCATTGTCGGCAATGGAAGTCAAGACTTTTTGCAAAGAGGGAGGGGCCGTGTTTATGTTGTTGGCATCCCTGGAGGGTAGTGAAAAAACCCAAAGTGGAGGACATTCTGATAGTTCCTGAATTTCCTGAAGTATTCCCTGGCAAAATTCCGGAATTGCCTCCAGTAAGAGAAGTCAAATTCTCTATTGATTTGGTACCGGGAACGGGACCCATCTCTATCGCTCCTTATAGGATGGCACCGTTAGAATTGGCGGAGTTGAAAAAGCAGGTTGAGGACTTGTTGGCAAAGAAGTTCATTCGTCCTAGCGTATCACCTTGGGGTGCACCTGTTTTGTTGGTTAATAAAAAGGATGGTAGTATGCGGTTGTGTATCGACTACCGGCAGTTGAATAAGGTCACTGTTAAGAACAAGTATCCGTTGCCTCGGATCAATGACTTGATGGATTAGTTGAGAGGAGAGGAAGTGTTCTCAAAAATTGATCTTCGGTCTGGCTACCACCAACTTCGTGTGAAGTCGGAAGATATTCCTAAGACGGCGTTTAGGACCAGGTATGGACATTTTGAATATTTGGTCATGCCTTTTGGGGTAACGAATGCTTCAGCAATATTTACCGACTACATGAATCGGATTTTTCATCCGTATTTAGATACTTTCGTAGTGGTATTCATTGATGACATTTTGATTTACTCCAAAACCCGAGAGGAACATGCTGAGCACCTGTGGACTGTGCTAGAACTTCTTAGCAAGAATCGGTTGTATGCGAAGCTGTCAAAATGCGACTTCTGGTTGGAGTCAGTAAATTTTCTTGGGCATGTGATATCCAAGGAAGGAGTCGCGGTAGACCCTTCAAAGGTTGAAGCGGTTATGGAATGGGCAGTGCCCAACTCAGTCACTGAGATCAGGAGCTTTCTGGGTTTGGCTGGGTATTATCGGAAATTCATCGTAGGGTTTTTGAAGTTGGCTCTACCTTTGAAAAAACTCACTAGAAAAGGGGAACCATATGTGTGGACAGTTCGATGTGAAGAAAGTTTCCAAGAGTTAAAACGCAGGTTGACCACGGCGCCAGTTTTGGTCCTTCCTTGTATTGATCGGGACTATAGTGTTTATTGTGATGTATCCAAGCAAGGTTTGGGTTGTGTGTTGATGCAATAAGGGAAGGTGGCGGCCTATGCCTCTCGACAGTTAAGGACGCACGAGCAAAACTATCCTACCCATGATCTTGAGTTGGCTGCAGTGGTCTTTGCTTTAAAAATCTGGAGACATCATCTTTATGGTGTGAGATTTGAAGTGTACAGCACCACAAGAGTTTGAAGTACCTATTTGATCAAAAGGAATTGAACATGAGGTAGAGGAGATGGATGGAATTCCTTAAGGATTACGATTTTGGGTTGCAGTACCACCCGTGAAAGGCCTATGTAGTGGCGGATGCACTGAGTCGAAATTCGTTGCACATGTCGGCTTTGATGGTTAGAGAAGAGAAACTGATTGAAGAGTTCAGAAATATGAACTTGGAGGTTCAGATAAGGCCTCATAGTATGATTTTAGGAGTGCTTAAAGTCACGAATGAGTTGTTTGAACAAATCCGGACAATGCAAAGTGAGGATAGTGAGTTGATGGATAAACGGGATCTGATGCTGTGTGGTAAGGATACCAACTTCACAACGGACCCTAGTGGAATGTTGCGTTACAAAGGAAGGGTGTCTGTGCCTCGTGATGAGAAATTACGGAAGGACATCTTAGAGGAGTCCCAAAAGAGCAAACTGAGTTTTCACCTGGGAACCACGAAAATGTATCAAGATTTGAAAATAATGTTTTGGTGGTCTTGGTTGAAAAGGATGTAGCCTTGTATGTCTCGGGTTGTCTGGTATGTCAGAAGGCCAAGATCGAGCATCAGCGACCAGCAGGAGAATTGCAATCCCTAGAAATTCCCGTTTGGAAGTGGGATAGTATCTCCATGGATTTTGTGTCGGGTTTTCTGAAGACACAAAGAGGTTATGATTCAATATGGGTAATCGTAGATCGGTTGACTAAATCTGCTCACTTTATGCCTTTGAACATGAGATACTCGTTGGAGAGATTGGCAGAACTGTATATCCGAGAAATTGTTCGCTTGCATGGAATACCGTCAAGCATTGTGTCGGATAGGGATCCCCGTTTCACTTCAAACTTTTGGACTAGTTTGCAAACCGCTTTGGGAACTAAGTTGAAGCTGAGTTCAGCTTATCATCCACAAACAGACGGTCAATCAGAAAGGACAATACAGTCGTTGGAGGACCTTTTGAGGGCCTGTGTCTTAGAACAACCTGGGAGTTGGGATGACATGTTATCGTTGATCGAATTTACCTACAACAATAGCTTCCATTCTAGTATTGGAATAGTACCTTATGAGGCATTGTATGGTAGGAAGTGCCGAACTCCAGTTAGTTGGTTCAAAACTGGGGAGAACTTGATATTGGTGCCCGAATTGGTTCAGGAAACGACGGAAACCTCTTTAATTCAAGGAAGGGGATCATGTTTTCATGAGAGTAGTCCCGACTACCGGAATTGGTACAGTGTTGAAATCTCGTAAGCTAACTCCGTGATTTACTGGGCCTTATCAAATACTGAAGAGGATTGGGTCGGTAGCGTATCGAGTTGCCTTATCACCGTTGTTGTCGAATCTCCACAATGTGTTTCATGTATCTCAGTTGAGAAAATATGTTGGAGATCCATCTCATCTGGTTGAGTCGGACCAGATAGAGTTGAAGGATAACCTGACTTTTGCGACGTTGCCTGTGAGAATCAAGGATACCAGTATCAAAAGGTTGAGAGGCAAAGAGATTCCTTTGGTAAAGGTGTTGTGGAGTCAAGTGGACGAAGGTGACACTACTTGGGAAGTTGAGTAAGAAATGAGGGAGGATTACCCTCATTTGTTTGAATCGAGGAATGTTTAATTTTCGAGGACGAAAATTCTTATAAGAGGGGGAGGATTGTAACACCCCAAATTTTTAAGTCTTGAAAATCATAGTGTCAGCCCTCGGACTCTCGCTTGAGCGAGAGAGGTTCATCTGGGAGGGTGAAATCATGGGCTATGCTGGAGGATTCTCGCATGAGCGAGAGTTTTCTCGCCTGGGCGAGAAATGTCATTTTGGGGCTGTTGCCACTGTGAGATTCTCGCTTGAGCGAGAATCCCTCGCTTAAGCGAGAACCCGACGAGACAGCATTTAATGAGAAACCGCTAAAGACAATCTAGGGTTTTGGAAAAGAAGAAGAGTGAGAGAAGAGAGCTTTTCAAGGGAAAAAAGCTTGGATACTCATCTAAGAGCTTGAGAAGAGGTAAAAGTCTAGCTTCTAACTCTCTTTCTCTCTCTTAAACTCACTTTGTGGTATGTTGGGTCTCTTCTTAAAAATGAAGAAAACCATGGAAACCCATCGTTTTGAGTGATGGTTCATTTTATGACATTCTTACCTTGTAAACTCTTGGTTTAGAGATAGTATCTCAAGAATGGAAAGGGTTGTGGGTTGATTCATGAAAACCCCAAAAACCCTAAAAGTGAAAATGTGGTAAAAGGAGAGAATGAGTAAAATGCTAGAGGTAGAAGATGAGTTTACCTCCAAATATTGGAATATGAGATGTTATGCATGTTTTAGATGGTTGAATATTTATGATGAATATTTTGTATGATTAAATGATGCAATGTTAGTTGTTTATGTGATATTTGGAATAAATGACTAACATTGTTGTATGTGGTGGGATGAAGAAAGATCCTAAGGTTGGAGGCGGTGTCGGTGGAACTTAAGAAGTTGCCAAGAACCAAACCCAACACTCACTGAGGTAAGGATAAGTCTTTAATTGTACATTTGAACTCGAAAATGTGTATTCTCTGATTATGCAATGATTGAGTTGTAAAGTACGCATTTAGTATAAACATATATGGGTGTGTTTATATTAAAGTAGGCGTAGGTTTACGGAACGGAAAGTATGTGTACTTCTGTTTATGTGATTGATTGAGTTGTGAATCACGTAATTAGTATAAACATATATGGGTGTGTTTATACTAATGTGGGCGTGGATTTACCGGAAATGTTTTATGGTGAAATTAATGAAAGGGAAACGTATTTTTAGACGACCATGAATGGTTAGCGACTCTGGCTTGAGTATATAAGCAAAACTCTGGCTTGAGTATATAAGCAAAACTCTGGCTTGAGTATATAAGCAAAACTCTGGCTTGATTATATAAGCAAAACTCTAGCTTGAGTATATAATCAAAACTCTGGCTTGAGTATATAAGAAAAACTCTGGCTTGAATATATAAGCAAAACTCTGGCTTGAGTATATAAGCAAAAATCTGGCTTGAGTATATAAGCAAAACATTGGCTTGAGTATATAAGCAAAACTCTGGCTTGAGTATATAAGCACGTTTTGTTTTAAGAAAAATGAGAATCTACTTTTAGCTAACTCTAAGGGGTATAGTGACTTTGGCTCAAGTTATGTAGCAAAACAAAAATGAATTTCAAAGATGGTTTACTAACCCCTTTTATAATGTGGATTATCTTATAATGATGTTTATTGAATTAATGACTTACTCCTTTGTGTGTTCTGTGTTTTGTCATTGATAATCCCATTGCAGATAAACAGGTGATATGAGGGAGACTCGTTTTTGGGAAATTTAGGAGCTTATTATTTTGGATTTATTTATTTGCACTATTTTTGTACATGAGTGCATATTTGATAGATCATACATTAGGTAACTACGAATATATGTATATATATATATAAATATATCTATATATATATATATATATTAACTTACGTGGTGTTGTAACTCTGGATATGTATAGCTATGGGTATTTTGGAAACCCATAGCTAGTTATATGCGGTAGTTACCAGGTTTAATTAATGAGAATTATGTTTTTCTGTCGAATGATTGTGTATGTGAATAATGAGTAGATCGCGAAGAAGGAAATAAGAATTTTAAGTAAAGGAATTAAATTGATAGTGTGAAAGATGAGAGATTGCATGTAATTGAACTAATTTGAGAAAAAAATTTCAAGGGTAGAATTTCGGTTCTTACATATGTCGCCACATCTCTCTTCAATTCAGACCACCAAAACAACTTCTTCAAGTCTTGGTACATTTTCGTTGTCCCTGGGTCACAGCTCATCTTTCTCTTATGGGACTCCTCCAAAATACTATTCTGTAGCTCTTTATTACGAGGCACGCACACTCTCCCTTTGTAACGCATCATCCCTGGAGTCCATTACAAAGTCGGTTTTCTTTCCACTCATCATCAAATCTCGTTTGTCCATCAACTCGATATCTCCAACCTGCAGTACTCAGATCTGATCAAATAGTTCATTCGTGACCGTCAACATACCCAATATCATACTATGAGGTCTCATCTGGACGTCTAGGTTCATATCCCTGAACTATCGGAATGTCTTCCACCTTGGATTTCTCAATACCTTCCAGGGACGCCAACAACATGAACACGACCCCTCCCTCCTTATAGGAAGTCCTGACTTCCTTTGCCGACATAGGCTTTATACAACCAACCCCCTCCGAAATCCCATCCGGATTTCCAAACATCACGGTCTTATCAGCACAATTAAGCACCACATGATTTTCTGACAACCAGTCCATCCCCAGAATCAAATCTAACTGGGATAGTGGTAAGCAGATTAAATCCACGGTAAAATTACCGTTTACCACCACCGGACACCGAGATACAACTGTCGACACCACCACAGGCACATCACTTGGGGTGGATACGACCAAGTTGAAAGGCAACGACTCAGTTTGTAAATTCAGTCGGTCCACGCAGTCAATGGATACAAAGGAGTGTGTCGCTCCCGAATCAAACAACACTAAAAGAGGGATACCTGACACCATGCAATTACCTTTAATCAGGCCATCTACGCCCGATGCCTCTGCACCGCTCATGGTGAACACTCTGCCAGTGGATCGAGGTCGTTCAACCCTGACAGCATTCACGCTATGCGGTAGCTTAGGACAATTCCTTCGAATATGTCCAACTTCCTTGCAATAAAAACAAGTAAGCGCCATTCCGAGGCACGAGTCACCGACATGAGTCCGGCCACATTTGTTGCACAGAGAGGGAGTGTTCAGCCGTGACCCTCCAGCAGGGACATGAGTCCTAGACCCATGTGAAGGATAACTCTGATTACTTGTCGGTGGGGAGTAAGGCTTCCTTTCCTCATGGAATACCTTCCCTTTGCCTTTTCCGTGTGGGAAGTTTCGTTGAGGCCCAAAATGTTTCGGAGGAACCACCCTAGCTGTTGCCGCTTCATCTGCTGCCAAATCATCTTCATACACCCTACACTTGTTCACCAGGGTAGGGAAATCAACAATCTCTTGGTGCCCAAACATGCTTTTCAACTTGGGCTTCAAACCCGATTCGAATTTGGCGCATTTGGACCTTTAGTCCATTTCCAACTCGGCGTAGGGGCAAAACCGGGCCAACTCTTCAATCTTGGCCACATAGTCCCCTACTAACATGTTTCCCTGTTCCAGCTTCAGAAATTCCATCTCCATCTTCCTTTTCAAATCAGCAGGAAAGTACTTGTGTAGGAATTTCTCCTTGAAGGTACCCCAGGAGATCAGCCGTCCTTCGGCTTCCATCTGTCGCCGAGTGTACTCCCACCAGTTCTCAGCCTCGGTCACCAACATGTAAGTAGCATAGGTTAGTTTCTGAGCATCGGTGCAGTTCATGGCTCTGAAGATCCGCTCTACCCCGTGGATCCACTCGATGGCAGCTTCAGGAGCAAATCCCCCTTGGAACTGAGTGGGGTTCCTCCTGCAGAACTCGTCTAAACCCCGATATTCCACCGGTCCAGGTGGATGTGGATTCGGACTTGGTGTCGGATTCTGGTTCAGATTCTGCAAGTTCTCGTTGAACTACTGTAGCGCCGCCACCATCTGAGCTAATAAGTCATTCGGGACGTTCTGACTCGCCCCTCTTCCTCTTCCTCTTCTGCCATGAGTACCTGTACTCACTCAATTGTTAGTAAGCGAATTTGTATAAACATAGTGCACACAACACTTAACATTTAGCATCATTCAAACAACTTCAGCACATAAGGATAAAAAGAAGCATGCAAGGTCATATCCTAGGTCGCAGGATTAACTATGCTCTGATACCATATTGTAACGACCTGAAATTCTACCCTTGAAAATTTTTCCTTATTTAATCCAATTCCATGCATTTAACAATCACTCATAATTACCGGGTGACTAAATTTATTTAAAATGCCTCACTTCTCCCTCACACCCGAACTATGAACAAAAGTAACATACAACATCCGATAGCAGAAGAACATAATTCATTTATATAACCTAGTAACCACCGCATACAATTAGCTATGGGTTTCCAAAACACCCATAGCCACATATATCCCGAGTTACTAGTCTCCATGATCCATATCATGTACAAAAATAGTATTTATAGTACAATTAGTAACTTCGATTACAATCAATTAAAGTTACAAAAAACGGATAAAGAGACGTCAAAAACAAAGGTCTCTAATCCCCTACTCAAAATCATCCTTCTTCGTCCACCTACCTGCAATGGGATTAACATTTACCATACACAAACAACACAAAGGAATAAGTCATTAACTCAATAAAACTTCAATGTAAGTTAATCCACATTTAATAGGTTTAAACAATGATATATATTAAATCCTCTTAAAACCATTTTCGTCTCCTGTACTTTTGAAAAACCATGCTACATAACATGAGCTAGAGTCGCTAACCCATTCTGGTCGGCTAAAACGAGTTTTATTTCCATTGGCACTCCACCAATACATAAACCGTAAATCCACTTGTCATCACTACAAACATACCCATATATATTTGTAGTGGCAAAGTGATTTACAATCTATACTTTATTCCGAGTCTTATTTCCATTGGTACTCCCCCAATACATAGTCAATAAATGCACCCGACATCATTACAACATATCTCGTATGACTGTAACTACAAAGTGACTTACAATTTATTGCTTTATTCCGAGTCTTATTTCCATTGGTACTCCCCCAATACACAGTCAATAAATGCACCCGACATCATTACAACATATCTCGTATGACTGTAACTACAAAGTGACTTACAATTTATATCTTTATTCCGAGTCTTATTTCCATTGGTACTCCCCCAATACAAAAATGATAAATACACCTGACATCATTACAAACATATCCACGTATGCTTATAACTACAAAGAGATTTACATTTCATGATTTCTTTTCGAGTCTTATTTCCATTGTTACTCCCCCAATAAGTCAACCGTAAATTCACTTCTAACCATTGTCAAAATACTCACATATGTTCATAATGATTAAGTGATTCACATTTTATCCATCATCCATAACAGAAAGTCCACGCATTTTCCAACACAAATGAATAAATTAAAGACTTATCCTTACCTCGGTGATTGTTGAGTTTGGTTTTTGGTGACTTCGTAAGTTCCATCGGCACCGCCTCCCAGTTTAGGATCTTTCCTCATTCCCACCACATAACCCAATGTTAGTCATTCATTCCAAATAACAAATACATAACTTATATTGCATAATGTACACATACAAGATATTTATCATATTTTCCATGGTTCCATACTACTTTCATTTTGAGTTTTCAACCATCTAAAACATACATATCACCTCATATTTTAGCATTATAAAGCAACTCATCTTCTACCTCTAGCATTTTACCCATTTTTCCTCTCCAACCACATTTTCTCTCTCTAGGGTTTTGGGGTTTCCATGAGTCAACCAACAAACCCTTTCCATTCTTGGAATATTAACTCAAAACCAAGAGTTTACAAGGTACAAGCGACGTAAAATGAAACCTAACTCGAAAGAGAGAGTTTCCATGTTTTTACCCACTTTGAGAAGAGATCCATAATACCAAAAATCGGTTCTCAAGAGAAGAAGAGAGTTGGGATAGAGAGTTTTACCTCTTCTCAAGCTCTTGAACAAGAATTAAAGCTCCTAGACCTTTGAAATGCTCTCTTCTCTCACCTCTCTTCAATTCTTAACCTAAAAATGTGTTTGGGTTTCCCTCATTTAATGTTCTCGTCGGGTTCTCGCTTAAGCGAGCTTTCTCTCGCTCAAGCGAGAAAATCCCGCCCATTTTAAAAAAACTCAACTCTGACCCTCTCGCTCAAGCGAGAATCTCACAGTGTCAACAGCCCCAAAATGTCATTTCTCGCCCAGGCGAGACAACTCTCGTTCAGGCGAGACAACTCTCGCTCAGGCGAGACAACTCTCGCTCAGGCGAGAATACTCTAGTATAGCCCAGGATTTCACCCTCCCAGGTGAACCTCTCTCGCCCAAGCGAGAATCTCTCGCTCAAGCGAGGATCCGAGGACTGATACTATAATTTTCAAGACTTAAAATTTGGGGTGTTACACCCGAGATCTCTATGTACCTTACACACTCACTAGTACTTTAACACCCTTGGAAAACACCTTTCCAAGTAACACCCTTGGAAAACACCTTTCCAAGTAACTCTATCCCCTTCCCTCACACCCTTGTGAAAGAAAGTATTCTTGCAAGATGAAGAATTTACAACACTGGCAGGATTGCCATTACAAGTTGATATTCTAGTTACTTCGTTCTCTATTTTGAGCTAAAAAAATGTTGGTTCCTCTAGTAAACTAAAGTAATCGGTTAATATCTATTTTGATTCAATCTCTCCTATCAAAAACAAATAAAAAATAGAAGATTTAGTTACATTAGAAATCAACTATCTATATCTTTTTCCATGGATCCTTTACTCATACTCAAAAATTGGGATTATTGATCCGTTATGTTTCATAATTTGTAAATTAAATTTGTCAATTTAGAATTGATTTTTTGGATACAAATTACGATAATGTATATTTAATATTCCTCTGAGTCATTTGTTGAGAAGAATAAAGGAGTAAACTAAACTCCTTTAAGTAAGAAATAAAGTTTATGCTCGGGATTCCTTTACTATTATGGGATCTATAGAAGGAATCACACTTTTACCACTAAAATATACCAGCTACAATGCAATTATTGCATATAAATGCACCTTTTGTCGAACAAGGGAATCAATCATAATGAAGAACTAGGCTCATAAGCGTAATTAATTAAAAATAAGATAAAATGATCAGTAATAAAAATTAATTAAGAATACTATAAATAGGAGGAAATAATTAGAATGTTCACATGTTTTGTAAGGGGTACCTCCAAATGAAATTAAGAAAAGATAGCTAATTTCATTTTTTTGTTTTTGCAGAAGCTGGAGATATTTTGTTTTGACAGATACAGCTACATATCGACAAAACTACTTAATTCATAACAAAAAATGGATTGTGTATGAATCCATAGTTTCTTTTTTTAGATACTTTACAATAAAAACGAAGGAGTAATAAAAAAATAACATTTTGATCTTAAGAATCTAAAAGTCTTTTTTTATTTATGTTTGATCATGTTTAAATAAGAACTATTTTTTTCAAATGAAATACATTCAACTAAATATTTATTTTCAAAGATTTGTGGTAACAAAAAAGAGCCCAGCTTAAATCGGAGGATATTCCTCTTGAAAATTATAGTATCAGTCCTCGGATCCTCGCTTGAGCGAGAGATTCTCGCTTGGGCGAGAGAGGTTCACCTGGGAGGGTGAAATCCTAGGCTATACTAGAGTATTCTCGCTTGAGCGAGAGGGTCAGAGTTGAGTTTTTTTAAAATGGGGGGGATTTTCTCGCTTGAGCGAGAGCAAGCTCTCTTAAGCGAGAACCCGACGAGAACATTAAATGAGGAAACCCCAAACACATTTTTAGGTTAAGAATTGAAGAGAGGTGAGAGAAGAGAGCATTCCCAAGGTCTAGGAGTTTTGATTCTTGTTCAAGAGCTTGAGAAGAGGTAAAACTCTCTATCCTAACTCTCTTCTTCTCTTGAGAACCCGATTTTGGTATTATGGATCTCTTCTCATAGTGGGTAAAACCATTGAAACTCTCTCTTTCGAGTTATCATTCACAAGGGTCTAGGACTCATGTCCCTGCTGGAGGGTCACGGTTGAACACTCCTTCTCTGTGCAACAAATGTGGCCGAACTCATGTCGGTGACTCGTGCCCCAGAATGGCGCTTACTTGTTTTTATTGCAAGGAAGTTGGACAAATTCGAAGGAATTGTCCTAAGCTACCGCAGAGCGTGAATGTTGTGAGGGTTGAACGACCTCGATCCACTGGCAGAGTGTTCACCATGAGTGGTGCAGAGGCATCGGGCGTAGATGGCCTGATTAAAGGTAATTGAATGGTATCAGGTATTCCCTTTTAGTGTTGTTTGATTCGGGAGCGACACACTCCTTTGTATCTATTGACTGTGTGGACCGACTGAATTTAAAAACTGAGTCGTTGCTTTTCGACTTGGTCGTATCTACCCCAACTGATGTGCCTGTTGTGGTGTCGACAGTTGTGTCTCGGTGTCCGGTGGTGGTAAACGGTAGGGATTATACCGTGGATTTAATCTGCTTACCACTATCCCAGTTAGATTTGATTCTAGGGATGGACTGGTTGTTAGCAAATCATGTGGTTCTTAATTGTGCTGATAAGACCGTGAAGATTGGAAATCCAGATGGGATTTCGGAGGAAGTCGATTGTATGAAGCCGATGTTGGCAAAGGAAGTCAGGACTTCCTGTAAGGAGGGAGGTGTTGTGTTCATGTAGTTGGCATCCCTGGAAGGTATTTATGAATCCAAGGTTGAGGACAATCCGATAGTTAGTGAGTTTCCGGAAGTCTTTCCTCGTGATATTCCAGAATTGCCTCCAGTGAGAGGAATCCAAGGTTGAATTCTCCAAGGTTGAGGACATTGATTCCAGAATTGCCTCCATTGATTTCCTGGACGTTCAGCTCTCACAACATTCACGCCCTGCCGCAACTTAGGACAATACCTCCTGATATGCCCAACCTCCTTGTAGTGAAAGCAGCTAAGTGTCGTCCCGGGGCACACATCACCAAAATGAAGTCGGCCACATTTGTTGCATAAAGGTGGAGAGTTTAACTGTGACCCTCCCGCATTCACATGAGTCCTCGGCCCATGCGAAGTATACCCCCGGCTACCAGTTGGTGGAGAGTAAGGTTTTCGTTCCTCTTGGAACACCTTGCCTTTCCCTTTTCCGTGCGAGAAATTACGTTGGGGCCCAATGTGCTTGGGAGGAATTACTTTAGGCGTTGTCGCCTCATCGACTGCCAGGTCATCCTCACACATCCTACACTTGTTCACCAAGGTAGGAAAATCAGCAATTTCTTGGTGCCCAAACATGCTCTTCAACTTGGACTTCAAACCCGATTCAAACTTAAAACATTGGACCTCCCGCCTCCCGTCCACCTCCAATTCAGAGAAGGGACAAAACCGAGCCAATTCTTCAAATTTGGTCGCATAATCCCCCACCGACATGTTTCCCTGCTCCAACTTCAAAAATTCCATTTTCTTCTTTCTCTTCAGATCAGCAGGAAAGTACTTATGAAGGAATTTCTCCTTGAATGTACCCCAGGAGATCAATTGTCCTTCCGCTTCCATTTGGCGCCGAGTAAATTACCACCAATTTTCGGCCTCCTTCACCAACATATAAGTTGCATATGCCAACTTCTGAGCCACCGAACATCTCATGGCTTTGAAGATTCGCTCCACTCCTTGGATCCACTCAATGGCAGCATCAAGAGCAAATCCCCCGTGAAACTGACTGGGTTCCTCCTACAGAATTCAACTAAACCTCGGTACTCTACCGGTCCAGCTGGAACTAGTGGTTGTGAACTCGGACTTGGTGTTGGGTTCTGGTTCAGGTTATACAAGTTCTCATTGACTTGTTGCAATGCCGCCACCATCTGAGTCAACAAATCGTTCCGAACATTCTGACTCGCTCCCCTCCCTCTTCCCCTTCCAGCCATGGGTACCTGTACTCATTCACTTGTCAGTAATCGAATTTTGTTTAAACAAGGATCACATAACCACTTAGCAATTAGTATAAATATAACAATTCAAGCACATAATGGTCACAAAGAAGCATGCATGGCCATATCCTAGGCCGCATGATTACCTATGCTCTGATACCATATTGTAAGGACCCAAATTCTACCCTTGAAATTTTTTACTTATTTTATTCCTTTCTCATGCATTTCCCCACAACTTTTAACCTAAAATTTCAACAACCTTATTTTAAATCCCACCTTCCTAATCATACTCATTTCATAAGTCAAAAACGACATACATATTCGTTTAACCGAAAATCATAATTCATTTATGCATCCCGGTAACTACCGCATACAACTAGCTATGGGATTCCAAAATACCCATAGCTACAAATATCCAGAGTCACAAATATTCATAACTACCAATATGTAAAAATATTGTGTACATGATTACAAATATTCAGTTCAAAAACTCCTGAGCGAGAGTTGTCTCGCCTAGGCGAGAAATGGCATTTTGGGACTGTTGAGACTGTGAGATTCTCGCTTGAACGAGAATCCCTCGCTTGAGCGAGAATCCCTCGCTTGAGCGAGAGGGTCAGATCTGAGTTTTTAAAATAGGCGGGATTTTCTCGCTCAAAGCGAGAAAGGGCTCGCTTAAGCGAGGACCCGACGCTGTTACATTAAATAGGGGACCCCAAACACATTTATGGGGGTTAACCTAGGGAGAAGTTAGAGAATGGAGCATTTTCAAGAGCAAGAAGGCTTGTGAGTCATTTAGAAGCTTGAGAAGAGGTAAATCTCTTGATTCTAACTCTTTTTCTCTCTTTCAAACTCATTGTGGAGTGTAAAGGATCTCTTCTCCAAATATGAAAAACCATGGACACTCATCCTTTTGAGTTATGGTTCGTTTTATGTTGTTTCTCTCTTGTAACTTTTGGTTTAGAGTTGGTATTTCAAGAATAGAACGAATTTGTGGGTTGGTTCATGAAAACCCCAAAACCCTAACATTGAGAAAATATGAGTAAAGAGGGAAATGAGTGAAATGTTAGAGGTAGAAGATGAGTATGTATGTTTTAATGTTTAGAAACTTGTAATGAAAATAGTTTTGGGAAAACATTGAAAATACGTCAATATCCTGTGTATTTGTGAATGTTATATGAATCATAGGAACATTATTGTGGATAAATTACTGACTTTTTTTATATTGATAGGATGATGAAAGATCCTAAGGTTGGAGGTGTAATACCCCAAATTTTAAATCTTTAAAATTATAGTATCAGTCTTGGGATCCTCGCTATAGCGAGAGATTTTCGCTTGAGCGAGAGATTTTTGCTTGGGCGAGAGAGGTTCAACTGGGAGGGTGAAATCCTAGGCTATACTGGAGGATTCTCGCCTGAGCGAGAGTTGTCTCGCCTGGGCGAGAAATGGCATTTTGGGACTGTTGAGACTATGAGATTCTCACTTGAGCGAGAATCCCTCGCTTAAGCGAGAGGGTCAGATCTGAGTTTTTAAAATGGACGGGATTTTCTCGCTTGAGCGAGAATAAGCTCGCTTAAGCGAGAACCCGACAAGAGCATTAAATGAGGGAAAACCCAAATACATTTTTAGGTTAAGAATTGAAGAGATGTGAGAGAAGAGAGCATTCCCAAGGTCTAGGAGCTTTGATTCTTGTTCAAGTGCTTGAGAAGAGGTAAAACTCTCTATCCTAACTCTCTTCTTCTCTTGAAAACCCATTTTTGGTATTATGGATTTCTTCTCAAAAATGAGGGAAACCATGGAAACTCACCCTTTTGAGTTATGGTTCGTTTTATGTGATTTTTCTCTTGTAAACTCTTGGTTTAGAGTTAGTATGTCGAAGATGGAAAGAGTTGAGGGTTGGTTCATGAAAACCCTAAAACCCTAAAGAGAAAATGGGGTTAAAATGGAAAATGGTGAAAATGCTAGAGGTAGAAGATGAGTTTATTTTCTAATGTTGAAAAATATGATGAATAGCTTGTATGGTTAAATAATGCAATATAAGTTGTTTATATGATATTTGGTATAAGTGACTAACCTTGTGTTTCATGTTAAAAAATGGTGAAAATGCTAGAGGTAGAAGATGAGTTTATTTTCTAATGTTGAAAAATATGATGAATAGCTTGTATGGTTAAATAATGAAATATAAGTTGTTTATATGATATTTGGTATAAGCGAGAGGATTGGGCCGATAGCGTATCGAGTTGCCTTACCCCCGTTGTTGTCAAATCTTCACAATGTGTTTCATGTATCTCAGTTGAGAAAATATGTTGGAGATCCATCTCATGTGGTTGAGTCGGACCAGATAGAGTTGAAGGACAACCTGACTTTTGAGACGTTGCCTGTGAGAATCATGGATACCAGTACCAAAAGGCTGAGAGGCAAAGAGATTCCTTTGGTAAAGGTGTTGTGGAGTCAAGTGGACGAAGGAGACGCTACTTGGGAAGTTGAGCAAGAGATGAGGGAAGATTACACTCATTTGTTTGCATCGAGGTATGTTTAATTTTCGAGGACGAAAATTCTTATAAGAGGGGGAGGATTGTAACACCCCAAATTTTAAGTCTTGAAATTCATAGTATCAGCCCTTGGACTCTCGCTTGAGCGAGAGATTCTCGCTTGAGCGAGAGAGGTTCATGTGGGAGGGTGAAATCCTGGGCTATACTGGAGGATTCTCGCCTAAGCGAGAGTTGTCTCGCCTGGGCGAGTAATGTCATTTTGGGGTTGTGCCACTGTGAGATTCTCGCTTGAGCGTGAATCCCTCGCTTGAGCGAGAGGGGCAGATTTGAGTTTTTAATGAGAAACCCCTAAACACAATCTAGGGTTTAGAAAAGAAGAAGAGAGAGAGAAGAGAGCTTTTCAAGGGCAAAAGCTTGGATATTCATCAAAGAGCTTGAGAAGAGGTAAAACTCTAGATTCTAACTCTCTTTTTCTCTCTTAAACTCATCTTGGGGTATGTTAGATCTCTTCTCAAAAATGAAGTAAACCATGGAAACTCATTCTTTTGGGTGATGGTTAATTTTATGTCATTCTTACCTTGTAAACTCTTAGTTTTAAGTTAGTATTCTAAGAATGGAAAGGGGTTTGTGGGTTGACTCATGGAAATCCAAAACCCTAGAGAGAGAAAATGAGGTTAGAGAGGAAAGATGGGTAAAATGCTAGAGGTAGAAGATGAGTTGAGTTACAATGTTAAAATATGAAAGGATATGTATGTTTTAGATGGTTGTAAACTTATGATGAAAGTAGTTTATAAACATTGAAAATATGATAAATATCTTGTATGGTTGAGTGATGCAATATAAATTGTTTATGTGATATTTGGAAATAAATGACTGACATTATCGTTATGTGATGGGGGTAATGAAAGATCCTAAGGTTGGAGGAGGTAGCGAAGAAACGTGCAAAGTTACCCACAACCAACCCCGACACGTACCAAGGTAAGGAGAAGTTATTAATGGTATATGATAATAGAAAATGTGTGAATTTTCTGATTACGTATATGATCGGTGTATGACTCGCCCGATGTGTTATAGAGAATGATCTGTCCTAGATGACATTGTGTATGACTTGCCCTACGTGGTATTGTGTATGACTTGCCCTATGTGGTATTGTGTATGACTTGCCCTATGTGGTATTGTGTATGACTTGCCCTACGTGGTATTGTGTATGACTTGCCCTATGTGGTATTGTGTATGACTTGCCCTATGTGGTATTGTGTATGACTTGCCCTATGTGGTATTGTGTATAACTTGCCCTATGTGGTATTGTATATGACTTGCCCCAAGTGGTAAGGGAGAGGTAAACGTGCAATTAGAAAATAATGATTTGAAATGGTGTTGTTGAAGGAGGTGACAAGGTGTGGTAGAAATGAACGAGTAAATTCAAAGGGTTGGATGTAGCAACATGAGAGGGATAAACATGAGATGTAGATTTTATCATTTTATGGCTTCTTGTATTATAAAACTTTGAATGTGGATTATCGTTTTCTGATATTTATTGAATTGATAACTTACTCCTTTATTGTTGTTGTGTATATCTGTCATGATAATCCCATTGCAGGTAAGCGAAGAAATTGAGGATACTCGGTTCAAGCATGAGGAGCTTAGAACTCGAAATCCTATTTTTTGTTTGATTGATGTAAACTGTTAATTAGATAATTGTAAATCCTAATTGAATTAGTACTATATTTTTGTAATGCTAGATATTAATAGCTATGGGTATTTTGGAATCCCATAGCTAGTCATATGCAGTACTTACCAAGAAGGGAATATATGAATTATATTTTTCTGCTCCATGGGAAAAGGGTTCTAGTATATTGCGATAACTGATTTTAAAGTATTGAATGTTGTTTAACTGAAGAGAAATAGGGACGATAGGAATATCTATATTAAAATGAGAAGAATATTCAAGGGTAGAATTTTGGTCCTTACAGTAAGTGTTGCCCGTAGTGGTAATGGATCACCTTTGTGGTGTAAGTGTTGCCCGTAGTGGTAATGGACCACCTTTGTGGTGTAAGTGTTGCCCGTAGTGGTAATGGATCACCTTTGTGGTGTAAGTGTTGCCCGTAGTGGTAATAGATCACCTTTGAGGTGTGGAACTGCCGGTTGTGGCAATGGATCACTTTTGTGATGTAGACTTACCCTTTGTGGTATTGTATTATCTATGTGGTGTAGACGGATGTAACATGGGTAAAGATGAGAAGAATAGATATGCACATTATAGAACATGTATATTATGGGATATATGTGTACTATAAGTGAATATGGATAAAGATGAGAAGAATAGATATGCACATTATAGAACTTGTATATTATGGGATATATGTGTACTATAAGGTGAATATGGATAAAGATGAGGAGGATAAATATGCACATTATGGAACATGTATATTATGGGATATATATGTATTATAAGGTGGATATGGATAAAGATGAGAATAATAAATATGCACACTATATGATATGTATATTATGGGATATATGTGTAGTATAGAGTGAATATGGACATTATGGAGACAAAAGATAAAAGATATGAATGGATATGTTCTTATAATTATGAATTGTGTTTTATATTCAATGTTAAATTGTGTTTTAAAATGTGGATTACCATATGACGATGACTATTAAATTAACGACTTACTCCATTGTATGTTTCGTGTATCTGTTATCGATAATCCCATTGCAGGTGAACAAATGTATTGAGGATACTCGGTTCGACGCTTAGGAGCTTGAATCTAGACTTTCTCTATTTTTCTTTTTAGACTGTAACTAATAAATCGATGTTTGGATAATTGTAAATCCTGATTTGTATAACTCTGGATATTAATAGCTATGGATATTTTGAAATTCCATAGCTAGTTGTATGCGTGGGTTACCAAGAATTATTTATATGAATTATGATTTTCTGTCAAGAGTAAGACCACCAAAGAGAATTAGGAGAATGTCATTTGATTTATTAATCTGAGATATTTAGGAAATGCATGTAAATGAGATAGAATAAGGAAAAAATTTCAAGGGTAGAATTTGGGTCCTTACAGGGGGAACCTCCCCTGACGATTCTAGATTTGATTTAGAAGATTGTGGCTTAGACTTCACCACTTTGGCCTTTTTAGATTCAGGTTCATCTATTCTGGGAAGAGATGTTGCACTATGGTCATCAGCAAACACCTTTCCCTGAAATATTCAATAGGAACTACATCAAAATATGTAAATTAATGAATGAGCATATATAAGGTGAAAACCAAACCATAATAGGAACTACATCTATAAGATGTTATGGCCAAGCCACAAAAGTTGCTAAAGCCAATCCAATTGTTATGATATCCTCATCAACAGGAGTTGGCAGCAATGCATCATCTTCAATTAAAATATCAATAGAGACCTTCAAATGATTTGAGGGGATTTGTGCATGATGTATGATTGCATCATGTGTGTTGTACACCGTACCAATTGCCACTACTCGGATACATGGTGTATCCAGAAAGAGTTTGCAATTATTGATTATTCCCTAGATGATAGTAAAAACATATAAAGAATTAGATTAGCAATAGTGAAAACAAATGATAGTTAAAACAAATTAGTTTATTAAATCACCTCTGGAATGGGAATATGGTTTCTTGGATGCCTGAAACTTTCTTTCACGGTAGTAGAAGCTTCAGGCCCCTCAACAAATTTACCAGCTTCCATCCGCTTTTCCATTGCTTGGAATCGCTCAATGAGTGAATCATATTTGTCCTGTATGACAGCTGCATCTACTTTTGTTAGACGCTTTGCAGACTGTGGCAGGAACTGTTTGCTAGTCCCAAATCCAGCACCACGGATACAGCCAGGGTACTGAGGCAGCCTTAATGCCTTCTCAAGTATAACCTGACTATTCGTGGTCCAGAAAACACATAAATAACCATATTGATAAAGAAAGTACAGAAATCAACATGGTTCACTGCTTCTTGAACTTTTTCATTATCGATAACACCTTGCTTGTGCTTACGAGCATCCACCCACATAACCTCGAGGTCTACGGCGGCACTCGAAGGCGAAGGTGTCTCGCTTTGTTCGAGCTGCAAATACATAACCAATAATAATGTAATTAAATATGAATACAAAAAATAATCAATTAATAGTTAAAGTACTAAATTACATACGAATTAACAATACTTACAATTTTTTCTTCAACTCATCTATAGCCCCTTCGAGAAGCTCTATATGGATAAATCGGGTTAGATGCTCTCTTACAATTTTGTTCACTTATTTTCTACAAAAACAAACAACATTAACATTATATGTAAGGACCCGATTTTGTAACCCAAAATTTTTAAAACTTTATTCATGAAGTCAAGTGATTACTTTTGAAATAAATTACTTAAACGATTTGGAAAACCTGTGAGCATACAAATATCACTTATGTTCATGATTCAAATGCGGAAATAATCAAAAGTATTCATTCATTAAAGACATACCATTACACTTCCTTTATCATACATATTATATACAATTATCCTTCCTCAAATAATACTTCCATTTAACCTCATCAAAATAACCTCATTATTCATGTAGAAGAAAGTCACTTATACATAAATTCACTTTAACATGTTCTTCATATTACATGCCTTATTCAATTACAATGCCGTGTACATAAAGTAACTACACTGATCGATACTTTCTCCGCAAGCATCCAATGCACTATAGCCACCACCTGAATTCCAACACATAACACATACAAGCAAAGAGAAAAGGGAGTAAGAACCAACTACAGTGACCGTAGCGTGAAATTACATGGAGTAATAAGATTAAAGTATTAAAACCTATACAACGTTTAACATCAATCGTATTAAACATATACAAATCAATAGATTATACCACATAATGTTCATATATTCGAATAGCATAATCCTCATATCTCACTTAGACAATTCAATCCCTCAATACAACATACCATAAGCTATTCACTTTTCAAATCACATCTATTACACATACTTACACGTTTTATCCCATTCAATCTTCATTATAAATTACCACACAATAATCTCTTCCGATAACCATAACAACATTATACTCAAGACATTAATATACTTAAACAACATTACAATACTTTCCAAAGTAAAACCACTTTCAATACAATACTATACTACACCACATAGGGTTAATCATACGTTGCTACATAAAGCCAATATCATGATGGGCAAGTCATACATTGCTACGAATAGCCATTACTACGATGGAAACTCATACATTGCTATGAATAGCCAATACTAAGAGGGCAAGTCATACATTGCTACAAATAGCCAAGACCACGAGGGCAAGTCATACATTGCTACGAATAGCCAATACCACGAGGGCAGGTCATACATTGCTACAAATAGCCAATACCACGAGGGCAAGTCATACATTGCTACAAATAGTCAATACCACGAGGGCTAGTCATACATTGCTACGCATAGCCAATACCACGAGGGCTAGTCATACATTGCTACGCGTAGCCAATACCACGAGGGCAAGTCATACATTGCTACGAATAGCCAATACCACGAGGGCAAGTCATACATTGCTACGAATAGCCAATACCACGAGGGAAAGTCATACATTGCTACAAATAGCCAATACCACAAGGGGAAGTCATACATTGCTACGAATAGCCAATACCACGAGGGCAAGTCATACATTTCTACGAATAGCCAATACCACGAGGGCAAGTCATACATTGCTACAAATAGCCAATACCACGACGGCAAGTCATACATTGCTACGAATAGCCAATACCACGAGGGCAAGTCATGAAACACTTCATTTTTTGTTTTCGGATTGATTGAAAAACTTAGGGTGTTGAGGTGCATGCTTGACCATTCTCTCTTGGACGAGAGTGTCTCGCCTAAGCGAGGGACTCAACGTTTTAAGTTTGAGAAGTATAGGAACCTCGCCCAAGCGAAGAAGTGGTCGTTTGAGCGAAAGTGAAATCTGGAAAAGCTGTCAAATTCTAGCTCGAGCTAGGATTTTCGCCCAGGCTAGGGGGCGCCTTAGCATACTTCCCGATTCTTGCCCGAGTGAGAAATCCGCTTCCGGGCGAGAGCTTTCCAGTGTGAAATGTGAAAAAGTCCCGAAATTCTCGCCCAAGCGAGCCATTCTCGCCCGGGCGAGAGCGTCATCGCTATAAAAGTGAAAAAGGGGATCTAGAAACCCTAATCTTCATTTTCTTTCTCCCCCTTTCTCTCCCAACGGTGGCTCCACCCAAATGGACCATTTTCCCCTCCATTAAGCCTCAAAACTCATCAAAACCTTCCTCTTGCTTCATGGTGACACATTTGGAAAAGCTTGGAGGTGAAAGGCAACAATGGAGGTTGGAGGAGATGAAGGGAGATGTGGCTCTTTTGCGGAGCAACGGAGCTTACGCAACCTAAGGTGAGGGAGAAGACCATTGTGGTCTTAGAGTATTTCATTACAGTCATCATCTCCGATTCCCTCAAGAATCGGATAATATTAACATATAGAAACTCTCTTGGGAGTTTGTGGTCCATATGAGAGTCTTTATTTTACATGAGGATGTATTAGCCATAAAAGTGGAGATATATGTGTGGGGGAAAACCGTCTATTTAAGTAAATCGCTATATGCTCATTTATGGTAATACACCATCATTAAAGATGGTTCTAACGTTAATGTGTATATGATAAAGAATATGTTATGCGTGGTTTGTTTATGAAAATGGTTATGCTGTGTGATAATGATGGTGTGTGAGATATTTATGGTCATAAGCATAAATGAGTATGTTGTAAGTGATTGATTGTTATAAACATGTATGGGTGTGTTGTAACAATGAATGTGTTATGAGTTGTGAATGTGTTAAAATGGATATGAGTATGTTTATCAAAATGAGTATGTTGTAAGTGGTTGATTGTTATAAACATGTGTGGGTGTGTTGTAACAATGAATGTGTGATGAGTTGTGAATGTGTTGAAATGGATATGAGTATGTTTATCAAAATGAGTATGTTGTGATTGGTTGATTGTTATAAACATGTATGGGTGTGTGGTAACATTGAATGTGGGATGAGCTGTGAATGTGTTAAAATGGATAAAGGTATGTTTGTGACAATGAAGGTGTTGTATGTTATTTATGGTGATAAAATAATGAGATTCCTTGTGTTGATTGTGTATGACATGGATATGAGTGTAATGTGGAAACTCGACCTGCCCGAGGTGGTATGGGGATCACTCGACCTGCCCGATGTGGTATGGGGATTATTTGTACGGTGCAGAATTGTTGAACGAGATCAAGGGTAAATTACTACAGAATGTGAAGGATGTGAAAAGTGTATACTCGGAATGAAAATCATATGCATGCCATAGGATATATATTATGGGATATATATCCTATAGGGTGAATATGAATGATGAGAAATTAGTATATTTGGACGAATAAAATATGCACACTATAGCACATATATAGTATGGGATGTATGTGTACTATAGGGTGAATATGGATAATATGTGATAAATAAATATGCACACTATAGAACACATATAGTATGGGATGTATGTGTACTATAGGGTGAATATGGATAATATGTGATGAATAAGTGTGCACACTATAGAACATATATAGTATGGGATATATGTGTACTATAGGGTGAATATGGAAAATATGTGTTGATTGAGATATGCTTATCATGATTGATGTTAGATGTGTGTGGTTTTTGAAAGTGTGCATGTCAAGAGGAACACTTTGGAAAGCTCTCTTTATGTGTCATGGTTTTGATGAGGACAACTTGTGCGAATAAGAGCTTGATGATCATCAACAAATCAACGTGCTTAAGTCTTCTGATTAGTACTAAGCTTAGACTAGAGATTAGTTTAAGTTGAGTCTAAGGCTTAAGTCACCTAATACATGTCTCATATGCATAAATCTTTTAAATCATTTTCATTTTGAGATATATCATTCATAATATGTTCATGCATCACATAAATACATGTATATGTGCATTCTAGGCATAAACTAAGTGTTAAACATGTATGAATTAAGTGCATAACGTATTTGAGTTTCTTACACATGAAAATATGTTGTTAATCGATTAAGGCATAGGTTAATCGATTAATCTAACTGTTTGAACAGTTTAATCGATTAAGGCATTCGTTAATCGATTAACTGGGTTTCAGAATTAATTCTTTATAAACTGCGTTTTTCAGAATTAACCTCAGAAGTTGCATGTTGCATTTTTAGAGAGTTAGAGCATTTTTCGTGATAATTGTTGCATCTAATTGTTAATGCATTTGTGAGTTTAGAAAAGAGAGAATTCTATGCTTTAGGATTGAGTGCATTACATGATATATTTCTCATCTTTTCATATCACATGTTCATGCATATTATTGATGCTTCTTGATTAGATTTTTACATTCTATGCATTCTGTTTTCAAACTAATACATTTTCATATTGCATGAGTTTGTATTAGGTGATTAGAGTAAAGTGTTTTCTTGTTATATATAAGCTTTGTAATAGCTTAAGTTTACTCTATTTTCTTTTTTATTGAGAAATTGTTGTAACATTGGGAATCTCGAGGTGTCGTATCGCCGAAGAGATTGAGTGTATCTTCATTGTGTTTAGACTTAGAGATAAGGAAAGAACAGAGGTTCTTGGCTGGGGCTACGCCGAAGGAAAGGTTTTCTTTGTCGGTAGGAAGGGAGTCAAACCATAGAATAAGAGTCTTTATTATCGTGTATTGTCTAAGTGTTGTAATTGGATTATGTGTATGTAATAACATTGATTCGATTATAGTGAAGAAAATCTCCCAAATCAGCCGGGGGGCCTGGATGTAGTTTGCGGTGGACAAGCAAACGAACCAGGATAAAATTCGTGTTGCAGGATTTTTTCTCTCTCTCTTTATTGCATTTAATCGGTTAACTTGTATAGTGGATTTAATGGCTAATATGTTTCTGTGCTATACTGTTAATACTCTGATAAATCTGTAAGCTTTGTAAATTCGTTTTGTTATCGATTAATTGTCGTGCAAGTAATCGTCTCTGCCTAAGCTTGCTGTTTCTGTTTAATCGATTAAGTCAAGTTTGTTAATCGATTATACTCATTCTGTTAATCGATTAAGTCGATTGTGTTGATTGCGTTAATCGATTATCCCTGTTCTGTTAATCGATTAATTAGGTGTATTTCTGCATTAAGTGTTGTTTTTCGAAAAGTGGATATTCTAACCACTACACCTATTCAACCCTCCCCCCCCCCCCCCTCTAGGTGTATTGTAACCACTGATACCTAACAAGTGGTATCAGAGCTAGTACGAAGTGCTAGCTCAACCGCGTATTCGTGATCCTAAGGGAAAAAGGAATGGGTTCGTCAAACCCATTTGGTGGTGATGGTTCATCCATTAATCGACCACCTATATTCAGTGGTGAAGGGTATGCGTACTGGAAAGTCCGCATGCAAAATTTTTATTGAAGCCATAGACTCGGATATTTGGGAATCCGTAGTCAACGGCCCTTTCGTTCCACAGCATCTTGTGGACAATGAACCTAAAGACAAGCCTAAAAGTCTATGGACCGATGATGAGCGCAAAAAGGTCCAGCTTAACCTACGCGCCAAAAATATCATCACATCGGCCCTATCCTATGATGAGTTTTTTAGAGTCTCGCAGTGCCAAAATGCAGAAGAAATGTGGGACACTTTACAAGTGACTCACGAAGGCACTAGCGAAATCAAGCGCGCTAGATTAAATGCGCTGACCCACAAATATGAGTTATTTCGCATGTTACCTAGTGAATCAATCAGTGATATGCAAAAGCGATTTACTCATATTGTTAATCATTTAGTTGCTCTAGATAAATCATTTGCCAGAGGTGAACTAATTAGTAAAGTTTTGCGTTGTCTTGACAGAAAATGGCAACCAAAGGTAGTTGCAATTGTTGAATCCAAAGACTTGGACTCTATGCCTCTAGCTACACTATTTGGAAAGCTTCAAGAGCACGAAATGGAATTGGGTCGCTTGACTATGCACGAAGATTCAGACCGGAAGAAGAAAAACATCACATTGAAGGCCACGACCTCCAAATCAAAAGAAGAAAAAGATGATGATGAATCTGACTCCGATCTAGATGATGAAACTATGAGTCTCCTTGTTCAAAAATTTAGAAAATTCATTTAAAGAAAAGGTGGACTCAAAAATTTTCAAAAGAAAGAAGCAAGAGAATCAACCAACAAAGGCAAGAACAACAAAGATCGCTTCACTTGCCATGAGTGTGGAAAAGCAGGACACATGAGATTTCAATGTCCTACCTATCTGAAAAAGGTTGATTCAGAGAAGAGCACTACCAGGGAATTCAAGTCCAAGAAAGCTTACATTGTATGGGATGTACCTGAGGAGGAAACGACATCAAGCATCTCTAGTGAGGAGGAGTCAGTGAAGCTATGTCTGATGGCTAGATCTGACAACGATGGGAACTCAGACTCACACGAGGATAATAATGAGGTATATTCTGACACCTCATCCACTTCGGATGACTTACCCTCTTATGATGTTTTATATGATGCTTATGTTGATTTACATGAGGAACTAAAGAAATTGGCTAGGATAAACATTGATAATAAAAGGGTAATCCTTAAAAATGAAGAAAAAATAAGTCAACTACAAAAAGAATTAGATGAATTAAAATTAGAAAATGAAACTTTAGATCTCATCTATTCTTGTAGCACATGTAACTGCTCTGCTAATAATTTATGTCAAAAACCTGTATGTGAGACTTGCGAGACTTTGCAAGAAGACAATTTTAAACTAAAAGAAAAACTCGAATGTCTCACAAACAGTAAACAGCAATTAGACACTTTGCTTAGTCAAACAAGAAACGTTGGTGATCGTACTGGTCTAGGTTATACTCGCTCGGCTAAAAATAAAAGACCATATAGAAAACCTGTAGCTCATACTAAAAATAAAGATCATAAGCATTCACCTACATGTTTTTATTGTAATACATATGGTCATACTTCTTATTCATGTTATATTAGAAAGTACGGTATACCTAGCGGAGTTTATGTATGGATAAAGAAGGGAGATAATTCCCTAATCACTAACAGAAAAGGACCCAACATAAATTGGGTACCTGAGAAAAGCAGGTGATCTGTTTTGCAGGTATGTCTTCGAACACAAGGACAAAAATGGTATTTAGACAGTGGGTGTTCGAGACATATGACAGGTGACAGATCAAATTTCCTGGATCTCTCACTTAAAGGAAAAGGATACGTCACGTACGGAGACAACAACAAGGGAAAAATACTTGGCACTGGAACAGTTGGTAACTCATCTCAAACTCAAATTGAAAATGTCCTTTATGTTGAAGGACTAGAACATAATCTTCTGAGTATAAGCCAACTCTGTGACAAAGGTAATCGTGTATCTTTCGATTCTGACTGTTGCATCATTCGTGACATTTTATCTAATAATGTTAAATTTGTTGGTCATCGTATAAATAATATTTACATGGTTAACTTGAATGATGTCACCACATTATTTTCAAAATGTTTTATTTCTAAAGAAGATGACATCTGGCTCTGGCACAGACACGTTGCACATATCCATATAAAACATCTAGATAAATTGTCATCAAACGAACTAGTTGAGGGGCTACCAAAACTAAATTTTAAAACTAAAGAGGTTTGTGACACTTGTCAAATGTGTAAACAAACCAAAAATTCTTTTAAAGGCAAAAATGTGATATCCACTTCAAGACCTTTGGAGTTACTCCATATGGACTTGTTTGGACCATCACAAATCATGAGTTTTGGTGGTAGCTACTATGCTCTAGTTATTGTTGATGATTTCTCTCGATTTACGTGGACATTATTTTTATCTGCGAAAAGCAACGCCTTCAAGTCTTTTAAAAATCTTGCCAAGCAAATTCAAAACCAACTTAACCTGAAAATAGTATATATACGAAGTGATCACGAGGGAGAATTTGAGAACTTTCAGTTTGACAAATTTTGTGATAAGCATGGCATTATGCATCAGTTCTCTGCTCCTCGCACTCCACAACAAAATGGAGTTGTCGAGAGGAAAAATCGCGTGATAGAAGAATTAGCGAGAACCATGCTTAATGAAAGTAATACCCCCAAATACTTCTGGGCAGATGCAGTTCATACTGCATGTTATGTTATAAATCGAGTACTTTTAAGGCCTAATTTGAATAAAACTCCTTATGAATTATTAAAAGGCCGTAAACCAAACATATCCCATCTTCACGCTTTCGGTTGCAAATGTTTTATATTAAATAATGGAAAGCGGGCTTTAGGAAAATTCGATTCAAAAGCAGATGAGGGAATATTTTTGGGATACTCGATTCATAGTAAAGCATTCAGAATTTTTAATAAATATTCAATGCAAGTTGAAGAGTCTATCCATGTACAATTTGACGAATCTTCTCCAAAAGAGAAGAGAAAGGTCGTATCTGATGATGTTGCAGGTGCTTTGGAAGAAGCATACTCAAAGAACATGGATAATGAAGAAGCAACTAATGAAGAATGTCAAACCAAATCTCGGGAGCATTCAGATATGCCAGTTGTATGGAAAACCAAGAAAGCTCACCCGATCGACAAAGTAATAGGTGACATATCTACGGGAGTGGTAACCCGTAGTTCCTTATGAAACTTTTGTAATTTTTTAGCTTTTATATCTCAAATTGAGCCTAAGACCATTGATGAGGCCATTGAGGATGTGCACTGGGGTATAGCTATACAAGAAGAGCTGAACCAGTTCGAGCGTAATAATGTTTGGGACTTGGTCCCTAAACCTAAAGATCATCTCGTGATTGGTACTCCATGGGTCTTCAGAAATAAGCTTGATGAATCAGGCTTAATCATTTGAAATAAGGCACGCTTGGTGGCCAAAGGCTACAACCAGGAAGAGGGTATCGATTATGACGAAACCTATGCCCCTGTAGCCAGATTAGAGGCCATCAGGATGCTACTTTCCTTTGCATCTATTATGAACTTCAAACTATTTCAAATGGACGTAAAAAGCGCCTTCCTGAATGGCTACATTCAAGAAGAAGTTTATGTTGACCAACCGCCTGGTTTTGAAAATTTTAAATATCCGAACCACGTTTATAAACTTAAAAAGGCACTCTATGGTCTCAAACAAGTTCCTAGAGCTTGGTATGATAGACTTAGTACCTTTCTTTTAGAGAAAGGGTTCGAAAGAGGCTTGGTTGACACAACGCTTTTTATTCGTTAATCAGAAAATCATGTATTACTTATACAAATCTATGTGGATGACATAATATTTGGATCTACTAATGATATTTTGTGTAAAGAATTTTCTGAGATGATGCAGGGGGAGTTCGAAATGTCTATGATGGGAGAACTCACATTCTTTCTAGGACTTCAGATAAAGCAACTAGAAAGTGGGATATTCATCCATCAGGCAAAATATTGCAAAGAGCTGCTCAAGAAATTTGAAATGGACAATTGTAAGGAAGCTTCCACTCCTATGGCATCTGCTTGCTACTTAGATAAGGACGAAAAAGGAAAAGCAATAGCGGTAACAAAGTATCGAGGAATAATTGGGTCATTACTTTACTTAACTGTAAGTCGACCTGATATCATGTTTAGTATATGTATGTGTGCGAGATTTCAATCATCACCTAGAGAATCACATCTTAAAACTGTTAAAAGAATCATGAGATATTTAAAAGGAACAACTAACATGGGATTATGGTATCCTCGGGATGCCTCACTATCCTTGGTAGGTTATTCCGATTCCGATTTCGCTGGATGTAAATTGGATCGGAAAAGCACTAGTGGTACTTGTCACTTGTTGGGCAGTTCATTAGTAGCATGGCACAGCAAAAAGCAAGCCTGTGTTGCTTTGTCCACCGCCGAAGCGGAATACATTGCCGCTGGTGTGTGTTGCGCTCAAATCCTTTGGATGAAGCAGCAACTCAAGGACTATGGTCTTAAACTTGAAAGGATCCCTATTAAATGCGATAATACAAGTGCCATAAACCTATCCAAGAATCCCGTTTTGCATTATAGAACTAAGCATATAGAAATTAGACATCATTTTTTGCGTGATCATGTACAAAAAGGTGACTGCGTTCTTGAATTTGTTGAAACTTCTAAACACTTAGCTGATATTTTCACCTAGCCCCTTCCTAGGGATACTTTCTTTGTTCTAAGGAGAGAACTTGGAATTCTTGATGAACAATATCTCGATTGAAATTGTTTAATTGTTTGCATTATCGTCTTGCCTCTATATGCCTATGTGTCTTTTGCTTAAATGATATATGTTAAAATGCAAAAATATGTCTCTTGATTAACTCTTTCTGTGATTATGAATGTCTCGATTAATCCGTCACAATGCATGCATGAGCCCTAAAAAGTTGAAACCATTCTATTGCCTAAAAATCAATTTTTACTATGATTAATCGATTAAACACTTGCTGTTAATCGATTACCTAGGCATCAGTTTTTTTTTTTTAAAATTCGAATTTTACATTGGTTTAATCGATTAAACTTGCCAGTTAATCGATTAAAACCAGCATTTTAAAGGCAGACAGCAATTCGGTTTTACACTTTTTTTGGCATTTTCTCAACCTCTCTTATACTTTGAGTTTCTGAATCAGTAGCACAACTAATCCAAGTGCACTAAAGTAGAAAAACCTCATCCTAACCCTCTCAAACCATCAATAAATCACACTTTCACATCCTCATTTCACCCCATTTCCAATTTTCCACCAAACAAAACCCTAGGTTAGGTTTGCCTAAATCCTTCTCTGCTCATTCAACGTTATTTCGGGTTCAACTATATAATGGAGCAAGGTCGCACAAAAAGGGTCAAGACCTCAGCTACTCGTGTACGAAGAAGGGAAGTCGGTTCACCTTCCACTCGGGACCGCGGTGACCCCTATTACTCACTTATCTTGCAAGAAACCCGTTTGGCAAAATTTCACTTATCTTGCGTGTATTATAGGGTGAATATGGATAATATGTGATAAATAAATATGCACACTATAGAACACATATAGTATGGGATGTATGTGTACTATAGGGTGAATATGGATAATATGTGATGAATAAGTATGCACACTATAGAACATATATAGTATGGGATATATGTGTACTATAGGGTGAATATGGATAATATGTGTTGATTGAGATATGCTTATCATGATTTATGTTAGATGTGTGTGGTTTTAATGCTTTAATGTTATTACTCCATGTAAATCCACACTACGGTCGCCGTAGTTGGTTCTTACTCCCTTTGTCTTTCCTAGTATGTGTTGTATATTTGGGTTCAGGTTGTGGAGGTAGCGAATTGGATGCTTGCAGAAAAGAGTACATGATAGAGTAGTGGATAATATGTAATTGATATGTTATATGATAAATATTTGTAATATGAAGAACATGTTAAAGTGAACTCATGTATAAACAACTTTCCTGTAAGTGTATAATGAAGTGGATCTAATGTTTGCATTCAAGATATTTTTGAGAAAGTGTAATTGTATAAAGGATATATTTGAACGGAAGTGTAATGACATGCTTTTGAAATGAAAGGTGTTTGGAATATTTCCGCCTTGTAAATTTATAATCATATTCACTCAAGTTTCCAAATTGTTCGAGTAATGTCTTTCAAAAGTAATCACTTCACTTTCACGAATAAGGATTTTAAAAGAGAATTTTCGAGTTATGAAAATTGGGTCGTTACAATATGGTATCAGAGCATATGTCAAATCTGCGACCTAGGGTATGACCTTACATGCTTCTTTGTGAAATTTGTGTGAGTTAACTACTTGACTATGTGGTAACTGATGATGTGAGAAATGATTATTAAATTTCCTGCGATAAGTGTTTGGTTGTGAATTTATCGTTAGATGTCTTGTTGTGAGTTATTGATGAAGTGCTTGTTGAAAACTTCTTGTTGTAAAACTTTTGTTGAATTTATTGTGTGAGAACCTTGTTGGGGATTCTCTGGTGAAATTCTTGCTAAAAGTTTTTGGTTATGAGCATCTTGTTGAAATTGTTTATGGAGAGTTTGTGATTGTGATTTTCCGGTTGTATTTCTTGGTGTGGAATTTCTTTTATCACTAAGATTAAGATAATTGAAAATGAATGATTGAAGTCAGAAAATGAATGAGTTATTGAAACTTTTACCACTCATATATCTATACATTTATGGCTAATACCTCTTCATGGAAAATAAAGACTCTAATAAGGACCACAAACTTCCAAGAGAGTTTATATCCATTAATATTCTCCGATTCTTGAGGGAAATCGGAGAAGATGACTCTAATGAAATACTCTAAAACCACAATGGTCTTCTCCCTCACCTTAGGTTGCTTAAGCTCTGTTGCTCCGCAAAAGAGCCACATCTCCCTTCATCTCCTCCAATCTCCAATCCGCCAAAGCCCTCCAATGTGCCACTAAGGAGTAAGAGAAAGAGGTTTTGATGAGTTTTGAGGTTTAGTGGAGGGGAGAATGGTCCATTTGGGTGGAACCGCCGTTGGGAGAGAAAGGGGAAGAGAGAAAATGAAGATTAGGGTTTTTAGATCCTCTTTTTCAGTTTTATATTTGCGTAGCCTCGCCCGGGCGAGAATGGCTCGCTTGGCCGAGAATTTCGCTATTTTTTAAACTTTTCAACTCTGACGCTCTCCTCCGGGCACGGATTTCTCGATCGAGCGAGAATCGGGAAGTATGCTAAGGCCCCTCTCTAGCCTGGGTGAAAATTCTCGTTCGAGCTAGAATTTTACAACTTTGCCCAGATTTCTCTTTCGCTCAAATGACCACTCCTTCGCTTGGGCGAGGTCCCCATACTTCTCAAACTTAAAACGTTGTGTCTCTCGCTTAGGCGTAACCCTGTCGTCCAAGCGAGAATTCTCAAGTATACACCTCAACACTCTAAGTTTTTCAATTATTCCGAAAACGAAATTTGAGGTGTTACAATCCTTCCCCCCTAAAAGAAATTTCGTCCCCGAAATTTTAATAGGTTACTCTTAGGGAAAACTAATACTATCATCACCTAAACATTAGGCATAAGATATACTCGACCAAACTTAGGTCCGACCATCTAAACAATTAAGATGGCATTGTCGGCAAACAAGGGCACACACCACATAACAGTGATACCACAAAGACAATTCATGGACTAACTTTACAGAGTCCACATACCAAAGGCAAATATCTGGACAACTAGGACGACTGAGAGACAATTATCACAATTGGAATAAAGATTCCCAAGTATTCATCAAGAATAATAGATCCCCCAGACCTATCAAAATAACAATCGTTCAAAACGATAAAAACATATAGTGAGGCTCACAATCACACCTTCGAATTCAAAAGAAAGTGGGACTCAATACCCATCATTTACCAAGATGCACTAGATCGCACCCAACATGCAATAGCTAGATCAACATTCATTCGATGGAAATAGCGTCATTTCATTTCAGACATGAAAAATAGCCACACTTAACTCAAAATTTTACATGACTTTTCAAACGTGTACTCACTACCACACAGAAACAAGTTATTCATTCAACGAGTAGCATTTAGACAAACAAGATTTCATGTGCTTTTCAGAGTACCAAATAAAACCACCAAGTAATTATCCAATCCAGTCAAACATTCTTACAACAAACGGAGGCGGTAGAAGAAGATTCGCTAATTAATTGCCTCAACTAGGCGTACAAGACCATAAGCCCACTCAAATCACATGCTTTATTACCAATGATCATTTTCAAATTTTCAAACATTCAATCCGATAACATACGTTAGATATGGATACCCCAATTACACTTGCAAATATACATTTAGTACTCAAATTTGCATCACGTCTAGAAACACGTGGTCATAATTGCATCACCAAGTTTTTAACAACATCAAATTCGTTCAAGATACCGTTGTTAAAAATTTGGATCTTCAACAAGGGAACTTAATTAATGCTTAGCCAAATGATACACTTCACCCAAAATGATTTTCGAAAATAGATTAGATATACGATTCATAACAATCATTTCGTGAAAGCAAGGTTTACATAATCATTTCAACATAACTCAAAAACCCTTTTTCTCATGCGATGCCGAAAGTCCAAATCACAATGTTCTAAATACTAGTTAGCTCTAGAATTACATTCCATTCAGGATAATAGAGACCTCATGTTTCATTTACATAAACACACTTATGCAATAACACCACAATTATGCATAGCAATTTCTGGCGCACATGAAATAGAAACAAGATTTGTAAGTACAATATCAAGCAGAAAATTTGGTGTACATCACCACTATATCGTGCATTGCAAATATAAGGTCAATCGTCATAGACCAAAAGTTTCATGTACAAAAATCAAAACAACTTTGCTATTCCCAGTACTACTTTCTTCAAGGAGCATAGAAACAAAATTTTGTTTATCGATTAACCCGCTAAAACACCATCCATGTTCATCATCAAAGCTCAGATTTATGCACCTATAAGAAATCACTGGCACCATGAAAAGATATCACTATAACATTTGCATGCTTATTCTTTTTCATACTAACTCGTTTTGATCACCCACCATGAGTCACTTCAAAATAACAACATATCTAAATGTTCACGTTTATTCAAATACATTCATCACAATGACGTGGTAAGTAACTTAACTAACCTCATTCATTACCTTGAAACATAAGTTTTACCCCTTAGCATAAATATACAGATAAATTCAAACAAGGGAGGATAACCTTTTGCTACTCATCAAAACAAGGATACCAGACCTAGTCTTTTCAAAACACACTAGGTATCTTTCATTTATATTTCCTCGTTAACACGATACTTTTAAAACCAATACTTCATGCTCAACACCTTCCATACAACATATCCATTTACATGTTCACATGAATCATTTATATTACTATTCAAGTCATTACCGAAACAATTAACATATTGCTTCTAGAATTCACACATCACGGAACAATTTATCGGATATTAACAATTAATCTCAAAGAGATATTTCACCATTGTCATACAGAACAGGTTACACACAAATTCCTCATTTCATTCAACTTCCTAAACCTTCACCCATTGTAAGCAAACTCATATGCAGGAATAATTCAAGATGTACATGTTCATTTCCAGGCAAAACAGACAAGTACATGCTAGCAGACTTTTACAAGTTAAAATTTTGCATGGTTACATGTCATATAATGAAAATGTCAATCTAGCCACCGAGTTTAATAAACGGTCAATCATTCCTCCATGCATATTTTTTTTAATCCTGAAGAACGACAAGATAACTATCAACAAACTCAAATAGGAACATGTAGGAAACCACATAGCATGACCCACAAATTTTCATGTTATAGATCATTCTACCTTTATAAAGAGCTAACATTCCTCTTGTCATTAAAAATTATCAATCAAGTAAAAATCCAATTTTCAAGGCATAAGATATAGTTCTTTCAAAGTTTATACTCTCATGATGCAAACAAGATCCTGAATGCTCATTCAGATGTCCCACTGGATGACTATTATCTTAATCTTGTTCAACTAGAACCATAGAGACATATAAGCAAACATCCAAGAAAGTTAATTTAATCATCCCTCTTCAATTATCTTAATCTTAGTGATAAAAGGAAATTCACATCGAGAGGTTGACCAAAGCTCAAACAAGAGATTCACCACTAGGAACTCTCACCAAATAAATCTCACACCAAGAAATCCAACCGGAAAGGCAATCCAGTGGATATTACGGAGTTACCACCAGTAAGAGAAGTGGAGTTTTCCATTGATCTAGTGCATGGAACAGGACCTATCTCGATAGCTCCGTATAGAATGGCACCTCTAGAGTTGGCCGAGTTGAAAAAGCAGATAGAAGACTTATTGGCTAAGAAGTTTATCCGTCCAAGTGTTTCACCTTGGGGTGCACCGTTTTTGTTGGTAAAGAAGAATGATGGCTCCATGAGGTTGTGCATTGATTACAGGCAACTAAACAAGGTTACAATCAAGAACCGTTACCAATTGCCTAGGATTGACGATCTAATGGATCAGTTGAAGGAAGTGGTGGTGTTCTAAAAAATTGACCTTCGGTCAGGTTACCATTAATTGAGGGTTCGAACCGAGGATATTCATAAGACTGCTTTCAGAACAAGATATGGGCACTACGAATATCTGGTGATGTTGTTTGGTTTTACTAATGCTCCTGCGATCTTCATGGAGTATATGAATAGGATTTTTCATCCTTATTTAGACTCTTTCGTGGTGGTATTCATTGACGACATTCTAGTATATTCTAAGAGTCGGGAAGAACACGCCGAGCATCTAAGAATTGTACTGAAGGTTTTGAGGGACAACCTTTTGTTTGGACAGTCCGATGTGAATAGAGCTTCTAGGAGCTGAAGCGGAAATTAACTTCAGCACCGGTGTTAATTCCACCCTTGCGCAGAGAAGAACTTCAATGTGTATTGCGATGCTTCAAAACAAGGTTTGGGTTGTGTGTTGATGCAAAAGGGGAAAGTGGTTGCTTATGCTTAGAGACAGTTGAGACCTCATGAACAAAACTACCCTACTCATGATTTGGAGTTAGCAGTGGTAGTGTTTGCTTTGAAAATTTGGAGGCACTATCTTTATGGTGTGCGGTTTGAAGTCTTCAGCGATCACAAGAGTTTGAAGTACCTATTCGATCAGAAGGAGTTGAATTTGAGGCAAAGAAGATGGATGGAATTTTTGAAGGATTATGATTTTGGTCTTCAGTATCACCCCGATAAAACTAATGTGGTAGCGGATGCATTGAGTCGTAAATCCTTGCATATGTCTGCCTTAATGATCCACGAGATGAAGATGATCAAAGAATTTCGGGATTTGAACTTGGCGGTGGAAGTGAAGTCGAAGAGTGTGGTGTTGGGAATACTCAAGGTAACTAATGAGTTATTTGATCGTATTAAAGCTATGCAATTGCTTGATGATGGACTACAGGCTAAGATGGCCTTAGTAGTCGACGACAAAGAGAAGGACCTTCTGATGGATACTAATGGTTTGTTAAGCTAAAAAGGGGGGATTTGTGTGCCGTGCAACGCAGAGTTGAGGAAATATATTCTAGATAAGGCACACAAGAGTAAGATGAGCATTCACCCAGGAACGACAAAGATGTATCAAGATTTGAGGAAGTTGTTTTGGTGGTCTGGGATGAAAAGAGATATGGCTTAGTATGTGTCTGGTTGCTTGACCTTCCAGAAAGCTAAGATTGAGCATCAAAGACCGTCGGAGGAACTTCAGTCATTAGAGATTCCAGTATAGAAATGGGACAGTATCTCCATGGATTTTGTTTTTGGTTTTCCGAGAACGCAGAAGGGTTACGATTCAATTTGGGTCATTGTGGATCGGTTGACTAAGGAGAGGTTTGTAGAGTTGTATATAAAGGAAATAGTGAGGTTGCATGGGATTCCAGCGAGCATCGTCTCCGATAGAGATCCTCGTTTTACTTCAAATTTCTGGAATGTTTTACAATCTGGTTTTGGTACTAAGTTAAAAATGAGTTCTACTTATCACCCAGAAACGGACGGTCAGTCAGAGAGAACGATTCAGTGATTGGAAGATCTGTTAAGGGCTTGTGCGATGGAACAACCCGGGAGTTGGGATAGTATGCTACCTCTGATTGAGTTTACTTACGACAATAGTTTTCACTCGAGTATTGGGATGGCACCGTATGAGGCTCTATATGGGAGGAAGTGTAGGACTCCGATCAGTTGGTTTGAAACCGGAGAGAATTTGGTGTTGGGGCCGGATTTGGTCCAAGAGACGATAGAAAAGATTAAGAGGACCAGAGAGAATATGAAAACGGCTCAGAGTAGACAAAAGAGCTACAATGATAATCGGAGGAAGCCGGTTGAATTTCAAGAAGCAAATCCTGTCTTCATGAGGGTGGTTCCGACCACAGGAATAGGTAGGATATTGAAGATTCGTAAGCTTACTCCGAGGTTTATTGGACCGTTCCAAATTTAGAAGAGGATTGGTCCCGTTGCTTATCAGATCGCATTGTCGCCGTTGTTGTCCAATCTCCATAATGTATTTCATGTGTCTCAGTTAAGGAAGTACATTGGGGATCCATAACATGTTATCGAGTCGGATTGGATACAGTTAAAGGAAAACTTGACCTTCAGGACTCCTCTTGTAAGGATTATGGACAGAAGCGTTAAGAGGTTGTGTGGGAAGGAGATTCCATTGGTAAAAGTGTTATGGAGTCAAGTAGACAAAGTAGATGCTACTTGGGAGGTAGAGCACGACATGAGAACGAATTATCCAGAATTGTTCGAGCAAGGTATGTTTAATTTTCGCGGACGAAAATTCCTCTACAGGGGAAGGATTGTAACACCTCAAAAATTACATTTCTTGAGACTAGTGAAATTCAGGATGTCTGGGAGTTACTGGATGATTCTCGCTTGACCGAGAGGATCTCGCCCAAGCGAGGGACTCAGAGTGTTTCCCAAGATTTTTCTGGGATTCTCGCCTGAGCGAGAGAGGACTCGCTTAAGCGAGAGAGAGGTGTAGAGGCTGGATTAATCTCCCCGGAGCGAGACAACATTGCCTGAGCGAGAATACCAATGTTTTAGTGATTTGAAGAGTCATGGATTCTCGCCCAAGGGAGCCTTTTCCCACATGGGCGAGAGTATGAAATTCTGAAACCTAAAATAGAAGTCTCAAGTGATAATTGGGTCACTTTTCGAAAACAAGGAGAGGAGAAACGGCTAGACAAATTGTGAGCTCTTAGAGTCGAAGGAAAGGCTTGAGAAGAGGTAAATCATTTAGCTTAGTTTCCCCTTATTGTTGATTGTCATGATTGTTAGGTAGAGTCTCTTCTCCATGGTTGGGGGTAAAACCCCATGAACCCTCTCTTGGGGCTGTGGTTTGTTTTCGTCTTGGAAAAAACTTTTGTTGAAATATTGGGGTGAAATGGATTGTTTGACATTGTGGTGTGATTGTTGTTGTTTTGGGGTCGAAAGACCCTAAGGTTGGAGGAGACGACGGAGAACGTAACCAAGCGATTTAGTGCAAAGCATTAGCGGATACTCAGGTGAGGGAGTAGCATTAGACCTTGTGGTATTAGAATGTGACATTGGACACTCAAACGACACTCACTAGTTGGAGGATTTGCTTCGGCTAAAACGATTAAACAGGAAACCATATAGGTTTTCTATTTAACCGCGTTAGTCTTACCCTATGTGAATGCTATGCTTGGATATGATATTTGACCTACCCTTATGTATGGAGTTTGACCTGCCCTTGTGGTATGGATTTTGACCTGCCCAAGTGGTATGGAGTTTGACCTGCCCTTGTGGTATGGAGTTGGACCTGCCCTTGTGGTATGGAGTTTTACCTGCCTTTGTGGTATGGAATTTGACTTGCCTTCGTGGTATGGACTTGATTGTGCCTTTGGGGTATTGGTGGCCTTAAATAGCATTATAATTGTGAGGAATATGATATTAATCTGGTGTGTAGTGAACAAGTGGACTATGGTTGTAGTTATGTTGGAACAATTAAATACTTTCTTGTTTGTAATTTTCTAATGTTATTATTCTATTTAAATCCACCATGTTATTTATTGCATGAATTTAAAGATTGACTCTCTCTATGTTTTTCTTGTTTGCTCAATCTGTGGTAATCGGATTTTAGGTGAAGCCAAGAAATAGGGAATATCAGAGTCATGGAGTCTCTTAGCTTGCTTGGATCATTTTGTGTTTCCGTTGTTATTTTAAACATTTGTATTTGATGATGTTGGACCCATATGTGGGAATTTTTCGTTTACATCTTGATATTGAATTAATTGACTAATGTGTAAGGATTGGTATTGTAAGGAATAGTTCCCTTAATCCTCCTACAGTTAAATATACAATATCTAGGTGGATTTTGCCGAATCGGATTTTGATGGATTACCTTTTTAAAAAAAATATGTTTAGAAAAGAATTGAAAATTTTCCGTGTTAATAAAATTGAAGTGTTACAGTATCTATATGCATTAGGATCCCGACTCATGGATCTCTCAGTTCGAGAAATCAAAATAAGAGGATCGAACCATTTCTTCTAACTCTTTTTCAAATTTGATAAATGTTGGTTGATCGTGTATTTCATTATAGTTCTATAATTCAGAGTATCATTTCCTATTTGATACCTTTTAATTCCATATTCGAAGTTGCGATGGAATTGATTCAATACATTACTTATGTACCCATAGGTGCTATATTGGATTTGAATCAAATTTCGGATCAATCTATATTGATTGACTACCTCCATTATGTTGTTGCTAGAAAATACCACTATTTTTAGTTTTGGATCTTCCAAATCTTTCCTGCAACAGGTCCGAACCCATTTTTTTATGATCCATCGTAAAAAGATTCATTCTCTTCATGACAAAGAGGGGGTAGAACCAATAAAGATTTATTTTTTGATTCATCCTTGGAGTTGAATACCTCCTCATTCAAGAATTGCTTTTGATCCAATCCGGAGGAATCAAAAGAAAGGGCAAATCCCTTATGCATCAGATCTGACTCGGTTATTGATAGAGTGAATATATATGTCATTTCTTGAAATCTCTCTTGTGATTCAAAATCATGGTGCAATGTGTATCCCCCATGATCCGGTCATGGAATAGATTAAATAAACCAAAAAACGGATTTTTGTTCAAGAATAAAATCTTATTGGAACCAGACAGTTCATCCTTTGGAATCATATCACATCCCAAATATGATGAAATAGGATGAATTGAGACGGCATTTTGTAAATACATAATTATCTTGAATATATTAACTATTTCTTTATTTTTTGATTGCTTGGAAAGAACAAAAGATACATCTTTCTCTAGTGTACCTCTCAGTAGGATTCGAACCTAGATGAAGTTCTAACCATCTATTAGAGAAAAAAGAACGATTCACTCTTGTAGGATTCCCAAGAAATTCTTCGATTTCTTCCGGAAGCAGATGATTATTCATCTGCTTCTCACGTTCCATGAATAGTCGGCACATTGAGGAAAATCCAGAAAGGAATTTAGGGAATCGCTCTGATTCTATCTTTGTTCGTTCCGTTTGAAGAAAGGAAGAATCCCAACAAAGAATCAATCTTTCTTTTAGTTGTTGAATCTCTCTTTGATTGATCAATGTGTGATATTCCGAATCCTCATTCCTAATGGAATCGAAATGATCTATGGATTGATCAGAAGATCTTTTTAATTAGCTAGAATCCGTTACTTGAATGAAACTAGACCTCGTAGAATCATATTGAATATTTGATGATGCATTCCGTACCTAGCTAAAAATGTCCTTGTTTACCAACCACACATTGTCTAACCAAATCCAATTCGCTCTCGATAGGTTCCACAAAAAATCTGATTTGTGCGGATTCTTCCCCCAACTAACGAAGATATCTTGGAGGAATTGCCACATATGAAATTGGGCACAATTTTGCAAAGAAATAGCCCGCTTGTTTCTCAAGATGAGATGGGAAACATGCTCAACATCATCTGATTGAATAGTTGACCCAACCCCTTCTTGTTTGAAGAAATCCTCCACTTCAATTGGTATTTTTTCACGAAAAGCAAACATGAGATAATAAATCCAATCTTTCACAAAGATTTTGAATAGTTGTCCCGAATTCAAGTTGATTATGTTTCGCCTTTTCCTCGGAGAAAGACTATGAAACAATTCCCAATCATGGTCCTAGCGGATCGGATCATCCATATCCATATAATATACAAAAAGAAACTCCAGATATTTGATATCTTTCTCTTTGAATGAGATCTCAATTCCAGTGATGGTTTCATTAGATATCTTATTAGATATCTTACAACTAGAATCCCTCTTTTTTACAATCCGTTCTTTTACCACCGTGTATCCCACTTAGATTCAAACATGATACACTTTTTAGTTATTGGGAGAACCCGAATACTCTCTTTCGGATCCAGGAAAGAGCTATGAGAGATCTTTTTTTCCTTTTGGAAGATACATGAGCGGAACAATCAACGTACTGATAGTGGAAGACTCAACAGATTCTTCCAATGTATCATTTTTGGGTTCAATGGAATTCATAGGTATAGGAATAAGCCCTGTCAAATAGATATTTTTTATTTCGACCATCTTTCGATTGTTAAAATTTTATATAAGAACCGCTACTACAGAGAGTACTACATCCTTGATCGTGAAATATCGATTGCTTGTTGAACCCTGTGAATTGCGTGAAAGTAGGATACTCCAAATTCGGGAGTCCAAGAGTTTTATAAAACTTTCTTGATGGAAAAAAATGTGACTGAAAGATCCCGCTGAATTGAATTGGGTCCATGAATCTAAGAAATAGCGAGGATTCTTGATGAGGATTCGAAAGCCCAGAATTTGAATTGATGTCCTTTCATCGAATCCTCTTAAATTGCATTGATTTATCCGAAAGATTTCACTTCAATTGGAATTTGGTTATTCACTATGTACGAGGATTCCCGCTAAGCATCCATGGCTGAATGGTTAAAGCGCCCAACTCATAATTGGCGAATTCGTAGGTTCAATTCCTACTGGATGCACGCCAATGGGACCCTCCCTCCAATACCAATAAGTCTATCGGATTTTTGTTCAAGAATAAAATCTTATTGGAACGGGACAGTTCATCCTTCGGAACCATATCACATCCCGGATCTGATGAAATAGGATGAATTGAGACGGTATTTTGTAAATACATAATTATCTTGAATATATTAACTATTTCTTTATTTTTCGATCGCCTGGAAAGAACAAAAGAAACATCTTGTTCTTTCTTCAACAATTTCTGATCTCTAGTGGACCTCTCAGTAGGATTCGAACCCAGATGAAGTTCTGACCATCTGTCAGAGAAAAAAGAACGATTCACTCTGTATCAATGGAATCTCATCATCCATACATAACGAATTGGTGTGGTATATTCAAATCATAACATATGAACAGTAAAAACTAGTAGTCTTATTGAGACTAGAAATCATAGGGAAGAAAATAGATTTATGAATGGAATAAAATAAGCAGTATTTACTGACAAAAGTATTCGGTTATTGGTAAAAAATAAATATACTTCTAATGTCGAATCGGGATCAACTAGGACAGAAATAAAGCATTGGGTCAAACTCTTCCTTGGTGTCAAGGTAATAGTTATGATAGTCATCGACTCCCGGTAAAGGGTAGAAGTATGCGACCTATTATGGGACATACAATGCATTACTGACGTATGATCATTACGCTTCAACCGGGTTATTCTAGTCCACCTCTTAGAATGAAAAGAACTTAAATCAAAATACTTAATAAAATGACGATACGTTTATACAAAACTTCTACCCCGAGCACACACAATGGAGCTATAGACAGTCAAATGAAATCCAATCTACGAAAAAATTTGATCTATGGACAACATCGTTTTGGTAAAGGCCGTAATGCTAGAGGATTCATTATTGCAGGGCATAGAGGGGGAGGACATAAGTGTCTATACCGCAAAATCGATTTTTGGAGGAATAAAAAGGACATATATGGTAGAATCATAACCATAGAGTACGACCCTAATCGAAATACATACATTTGTCTCATACATTATGGGGATGGTGAGAAAAGATAGATTTTTCATCCAGAGGGGCTATCATTGGAGATACCATTGTTTCTGGTACATATGTTCCTATTAAAATGGGAAATGCCCTACCTATGAGTGCGATTTGAACTATTGACTTACGTAATTGGAAGTAATCACTGATCCAATTTGAGTACTTCTACATGATAGACCTCAAAAGAAAACTGAAGAGTAACGGCATCAAGTGACTGAGTTCAGTAGTTCCTCATATAAAATTATTGACTCTAGAGATATAGTAATAAGTAATATGGAGAAGACAAAATTATTTCAAGCACTGACAGAACCATAAGTGCCCCTTGTTTCAAAGAGGGGAGGGCGGGTTATTGACATTTCATTTGATGGTCAGAGGCAAATTGAAAGCTAAGCAGTGGTAATTCGATGGATTCCCACGGGGAAAAAAGAGATGTCTCCTACGTTACCCGTACTATGTGGAAGTAGCGAGGTAATTTCATAGTGTCATTCGGTCTGAATGCTACATGAAGAACATAAGCCAGATGAAGGAGCGGGAAGACCTAGGATGTTGAAGATCATAACATGAGTGATTCGGTAGATTTGGATTCCTATATATCCACTCATGTGGTACTTCATTATGCGATACATATAAGATCCATCTATATAGATATCATCATCTACATCCAGAAAGTCGTATGCTTTGTAAGAAACTTGTACAGTTTGGGAAGGGGTTTTGATTGTTCAAAAATAAGAATCTACTTCAACTAATATGCCCTTAGGCACGACCATATATAACATAGAAATCACACTCAGAAAGGGTGGACAATTAGCTAGAGCAGCAGGTGTTGTAGCGAAACTGATTGCAAAATATGGGAAATCGGCCACATTAAAATTACCTTCTGGGGAGGTCCGTTTGATATCCAAAACTACTTAGCAATAGTCGGGCAAGTGGGGAATGTTGGGATAAACCAAAAAAGTTTGGGTAGAGCCGAAGCTAAATGTTGGCTAGGTAAACGTCCTGTAGTAAGAGGAGTAGTTATGAATCTAGTAGACCATCCCCATGGGGGTGGTGAAGGGAGGGCCCCAATCGGTTGAAAAAAACTCGCAACTCCTTGGGGTTATGCTGCACTTGGAAGAAGAAGTAGAATAGGAATAAATATAGTGATAATTTTATTATGTGTCCCCGTAATAAATAATAAAGTCGAGAAAATAAAATTTGTTTCTTCGTCTTAAAAAATTAAGAGTAATTAATTGATTTTTTATGTACTTTTTTATCTTTGATATTTAATTAAATTTCTAGGTGAACGACGGGAATTGAACACGCGCATGGTGGATTCACAATCCACTTCCTTGATCCATGTAAGAACCCAAATTCTACCCTTGAAAAATTTTCATTTATTTTAATCCTTTCTACTTGATTTCCCCATGTTATATAACATATACATTTCTTAAAATCTTTAAATCATCCAATTCTTTAGTTGTCTCATAACCCTAAACATACAATTTCTGTTTCATATCGTAACTATCCTTAATTGCAGAAAACATAATTCGTATATATATCATAATATGGGTCATCATATATCAAGTCGAAGGGTTACAAAATTAATGTGCCCATAGTTATAATAAAGGATAACAAATATTCAGGTATTGTAAGAATAAATAAAATCATAGAGTTTGTTGATCGAGGTCTCTAAAACTTCTAATCAAGAATCTCTAATCATCCATGTACCTGCAATGAGATTAACATTGACAAATACAAAAAGAAACACAAAGGAGTAAGTCGTTAACTCAATAAATGTTAATATACGTTAACCCAAATTTTAATAGTATTAATTAAGAAATTTAGAGTAATAATACTTAAAACCATTATAGCAGCTTATGTATATTTGAAAGTTTGCTACATGCTACATCGCTTGAGCCAAAGCTTGCTACATCGCTTGAGCCAAAGCTTGCTACATAGCTTGAGCCAAAGCTTGCTACATCGCTTGAGCCAAAGCTTGCTACATAGCTTGAGCCAAAGCTTGCTACATCGCTTGAGCCAAAGCTTGCTACATAAATTGAGCCAAAGTTTGCTACATCGCTTGAGCCAAAGCTTGCTACATAACTTGAGCCAAAGTTTGCTACATAACTTGAGCCAAAGTTTGCTACATAACTTGAGCGAATGTCTCTACACCACTTGAGGGTAGCTAAAAATATGTTTTATTTTCATTGATTCAAAATCAATTCATAACCAGAAAATCCACGCATTTTCTTATACAATGTACAAGTTAAAGACTTATCCTTACCTTGGTGAGTGTTGGGGTCGGTTTTGGGTAACTTTACAAGTTTCCTTCGCTACCTCCTCCAACCTTAGGATCTTTCTTCATCCCCACCAAACAACAACAAAAGTCAGTAATTCATTCACAATAATATCCACACAATTAATATTACATTCACAAACATATATGATATTCACGTATACTAATGTTTCCAAAACTACTTTCATGAGAAGTTTCCAAACATTAAAACGTACATATTCATCTTCTATTTTACATTAGAACACATACTCATCTTATACATCTACCATTTCCCCCATTTTCCTCTTTAACCACACTTTCATTTTGGGTTTTGAGGTTTTCATGAATCAACCCACAAACTCTTTCCACCTTTTGAATATCAACTCTAAACCAAGAGTTTACAAAAGGAAAACTAAATAAAACGAACCACAACTCAAAAGGAAGAGTTTCCATGGTTTCTCACATTTTGAGAAGAGATCCCATACACCCAAAACAAGTTTGAAAGGGAAGAAGAGAGTTAGAATCAAGATATTTACCTCTTCTCAAGCCGATAAATGCTTCTCACGAGTCCTTGCTCTCAAAATCACCTCCTTCCCTCTTCTCTCTCAAGTTCTAACCCTAAATGTGTTTGAGGGTTTCAATTTTAAAGTTTCCTCGTCAGGCTCTCGCTCAAGCGAGAAAATCCCGCCCATTTTAAAAAACTCAGATCTAGCACTCTCGCTCAAGCGAGTGATTCTCGCTCAAGCGAGGGATTCTCGCACAAGCGAGTATCCTTTAGTGCCCACACCCTTCTCCTCGCCCAGGCTAGCCAAATCTCTCCCAGGCGAGAATCCTTTAGTATACCCCAGTATTCCATTCACCCAGGTGAGCCATCTCTCGCCCAGTGGAGCCCTTTCTCGCTCAAGCGAAATTTCTAGATAAAATCTTGGGAGAACTCTGACCCCCTCGCTTGGGCGAGGCTCTCTCGCTCAAGCGAGAATCTGACAGTATGTCCCACTCTTCACTACATCTTAAGAAATATAAAATCAGGGTATCACAATCCTCCCCCTCTTACAGGAATTTTCGTCCTCGAAAATTAAACGTACCTCGATTCAAACAAATGAGGGTAATCCTCCCTCATGTCTCGCTCCACTTCCCAAGTCGAGTCTCCTTCATCCACTTGGCTCCATAACACTTTCACCAAGGAAATCTCTTTTCCTCTCAACTTCTTGATACTAGTATCCATGATCCTCACAGGCAAGGTCGCAGAAGTCAGATTATTCTTCAGTTCTATCTTATTGGACTCAACCACATGAGTTGGATCCCCCACATATTTCCGCAACTGAGACACATGAACCACATTATGGAGATTTGACAACACTGGAGGTAAAGCAATCCGATATGCTACCGGTCCAACCCTCTTCAATATCTGATATGGTCCAATAAATCTTGGAGTAAGCTTACGGGACTTCAACACTCTACCAATCCCAGTAGTCGGAACTACTCTCTTGAATACATGATCTCCCTCCTTAAACTCAAGAGGTTTCCGTCTCTTATCGTAATAGCTTTTTTGTCGACTCTGTGCTATTCTTATATTCTCCCGGATCTTCTTGATCTTTTCCATCGTTTCTCGGACCAACTCGGGTCCCAACACTAAGTTCTCCCTAGTTTCAAACAACTCATGGGAGTCCTACACTTTCTCCCATACAAGACTTCGTAAGGGGCCATACCAATACTAGTATGGAAACTATTGTTATAGGTGAATTCGATCAAAGGCAACATGCCATCCCAACTCCCTGGTTGTTCCAAAACACAAGCCCTCAAAAGATCCTCCTACGACTGTATGGTCCTTTCCGATTGACCATTCGTTTCTGGATGACAAGCTGAACTCATCAATGTGGGGTTTCTCAATAACCTCCAGTGATGCCAACAAGACAAACACTGATCCCCCTTGTAACACCCCGAATTTTAGTTTTCAAGATTATAGTAACAGTCCTGGAAGCCTCGCTTGAGCGAGAGTTGTCTCGCCTGGGCGAGAAATGGCAATTTTGGGCTGTTGACACAGTGTAATCGATTACACTCTGCTGGTAATCGATTACATCGTATTAAAAGCATCAGATATGTGCATCTGACACAGTGTAATCGATTACACATTTTTGGTAATCGATTACACATTGCTGGTAATCGATTACACATTGCTGGTAATCGATTACACATTGCTGGTAATCGATTACACATTGCTGGTAATCGATTACACATTGCTGGTAATCGATTACATCGTATTAAAAGCATCAGATATGTGCATCTGACACAGTGTAATCGATTACACATTGCTGGTAATCGATTACACATTGCTGGTAATCGATTACACATTGCTGGTAATCGATTACATCATATTAAAAACATCAGATATGCACATTTTTCACGTTGTAATCGATTACACCATGTTGGTAATCGATTACAACCCGACGACACCTCTTTAAAATAGAAACCCAAACACATTTTAAGGTTAAAAACTTTGAAGGGAGGTAAGAGAAGAGAGCTTTTCCAAGGGCAAGGAGTTTTGATACTCACCTAAGAGCTTGAGAAGAGGTAAAACTCTTGATTCTAACTCTCTTAAACTCATTTTGGGTATGTTGGATCTCTTCTCCAAATGTGAGAAACCATGGAAACTCATCCTTTGGAGTTATGGTTCGTTTTATGTGTTTTTCTCTTGTAAACTCTTAGTTTAGAGTTAGTATTTTGAGAATGGAAAAGGTTTGTGGGTTGATTCATGAAAACCCCAAAACCCTAAAGGGATAATGTGGTTAAAGTGGAAAATGGGTAAAATGCTAAAGGTAGAAGATGAGTTTACATTCTAATGTTGAAATATGAGATGAATATGTATGTTTTAGATGGTTGTAAACTTATGATGAAAATAGTTTAGCAACATTGAAAATATGATGAATATCTTGTATGGTTAAATAATGCAATATAAGTTGTTTATGTGATATTTGGAATAAATGACTAACATTGTGATTGTATGGTGGGAATGGGAAAGATCCTAGAGTTGGCGGCGGTGACGGTGGAACTAGCGCAGTTACCAAGAACCCAACCCAACACGCACCAAGGTAAGGATAAGTCTTTAATTTGGCACTTGAAATGAAAATGGATGTATTTTCTGGTTGTGCAAGGATTAATTGGTGAATCACGTATTTATTATAAACATATATGGGTATGTTTGTAATAAGGATTGCATGGGTTCACTAGATGCGATTGATAGTGAAATCAATGAAAAATAAAATATATTTTTAGCTAATCCTAAGGGGTGTAGCGACTTCGGCTCGAGTTTATGTAGCAACACTTTAGCCCGAGTTTACGCGGCATGTTTTCTTTATAAAAGAGATGAGAATTTGTTTTTAGCTAACCCTAAGGGGTGTAGCGACTTCGGCCCGAGTTTATGAGGCAACACTTCGGCCCGAGTTTATGAGGCAACACTTCGGCCCGAGTTTATGAGGCAACACTTCGGCCCGAGTTTATGAGGCAACACTTCGGCCCGAGTTTATGAGGCAACACTTCAGCCCGAGTTTATGCGGCATGTTTTCTTTATAAAAGAGATGAGAAATTGTTTTTAGCTAACCCTAAGGGGTGTAGTGACTTTGGCTCAAGTAATGCAGCAAAACAAAAATGAATTTCAATGTGATTTACTAACTTTTCTAAATGTGGATTATCTTATAATGACGTTTATTGAATTAATGACTTACTCCTTTATGTGTTTGTGTTTCGTCATTGATAATCCCATTGCAGATAAACAGGTGACCTGAGGTGGTTTTATTTTGGAAGCTTAGGAGCTTTATATTTTTGGATTACAATTATTAGCACTATTTTGTACATTAGTGCTTATTGAATTCTTTGGAATATTTTGTAACTATGGATAATGACTTATACGATTGATTGTGATTCCGCATATACGTAGCTATGGGTATTTTGGAATCCCATAACTAGTTGTATACGGTAGACGCTAAGGTTTAACGAAATGAATTATGTTTTTCTGCTTAATCGAACGTAGGTGAATATGCAACTTGAAATAAGTATGTCGGAATTATGATTGTAAGTGTAGGAAAATGCATGTAAAAGGAAAAAAAAAATCAAGGGAAGAATTTGAGTCTTTACAATATGGTATCAGAGCATAGTTAGTCCTGCGACCTAGGGTATGGCCTTACTAGCTTCTTTGTAACTTTAAAATGATTGGACTATGTGGTTGAAGCAAACTGTTGTGTGATTATTTGTTGATTGGTTTGATTAATCCTGGTTTACTGACAAATGAGAACCACGATAAACAGGTACCCGTTACTGAAATGTCTGGAAGAGGACGAGGAAGAGGATCGGGTCAGAATGAACTGTTGGCCCAGATTGCGGCAGTGCTGGCAAATGTGAATGAGAACTTGCAACATCTGAATCAGAATGTGACACCAAGCCCTAGCTCACAGCCTTTGGTTCCACCCGGTCCGGCTGAGTATCGAGGTTTGGATGAGTTCTGTAGGAGGAACCCCAGTTCGTTTCAAGGGGGGTTCGCTCCTGATGCAGCCATCGAGTGGATTCAGAGATTGGAGAGAATTTTCAAGGCCATGAGTTGTACTGATGCTCAGAAGTTGGCGTATGCCACCTATTTGTTAGAAAAAGAGGCCGAAAACTGGTGGGAATTCACTCGGCGCCAAATGGAGGCGGATGGGCAAATAATTATGTGGTGCACATTCAGGGAGAAATTCCTTCGAAAATATTTTCCTGCTGATCTTAGGAGTCAAAAAGAAATGGAATTCTTGAGGTTGGAACAAGGGAACTTGTCAGTGGGGGACTATGCAGCCAAGTTTGAAGAATTGGCCCGATTTTGCCCTTACTCTGAATTGGAGGCGGACGGAAGGTCCAAGTGCTCGAAGTTTGAATCGGGTTTGAAGCCCAAGCTGAAAACGATGCTTAGGCATCAAGAGATCTCTGATTTCTCTACACTAGTCAACAAGTGTAGGATGGTGGAGGATGATATGAAGGCGTACGAAGTGGTGGCGTCAAGATCACTTCCTCCCAAGAATTTTGGGCCCCACAGGAATTTTGTGCACGGGAGGGGAAGCCTTATCCCTCTCCTATGGGTAACAGAGGGTATGCTCCACATGGGTCAAGAACTCATGCCAATGCTGAAGGGTCGCAACAAAACCCTCCATCCTGGTGTAACAAATGCGGCCGGAAACACTTTGGTGATTCTTGCCCCGGATCCACGCTTAGCTGTTATTACTGCAAGGAGAGTGGGCATCTTAAGAGGCATTGTCCAAAATTTCGGCAGAGTATGAATGTTGTTCGTGCTGAACGACCTCGATCCACCGGCAGAGTTTTCACCATGAATGGTGCAGAGACTTCAAATGCAGACGGCCTGATAAGAGGTAATTGCATGGTGGCAGGTATTCCTCTTTTAGTGTTGTTTGATTCGGGAGCGACACACTCCTTTGTATCTAATGACTGTGTGGATAGGCTGAAATTGCAAACTGAGTCGTTGCTTTTCGACTTGGTCGTATCCACTCCAACTGATGTGCCTGTGGTGGTGTCGACAGTAGTGTCTCGATGTCCAGTGGTAGTAAATGGTAGGACATTTACCGTGGATTTGATCTGCTTACCACTGTCCCAGTTAGATCTAATTCTGGGAATGGACTGGTTGTCGGCGAATCATGTGATGCTTAATTGTGCTGATAAGACAGTGGTATTCGGAGATCCAGTTGGGATTTCTGAGGGGGTCGGTTGTATGAAGCCGATGTCGGCAAAGGAAGTCAGAACTTCTTGTAAAGGGGGAGGGGCCGTGTTTATGTTAATGGCATCCCTGGAGGGTATTGAGGAACCCAAGATTGGAGATATTCCGATAGTTCGTGAGTTTCCTGAGGTATTCCCTGGTGAGATTCCGGAATTGCCTCCAGTAAGAGAAGTTGAATTCTCTATTGATTTGGTGCCTGGAACGGGACCCATCTCTATAGCTCCTTATAGGATGGCACCGTTAGAGTTGGCTGAATTGAAAAAGCAGGTTGAGGACTTGTTGGCGAAGAAGTTCATTCGTCCTAGCGTCTCGCCATGGGGTGCGCCTGTTTTGTTGGTTAAGAAAAAGGATGGTAGTATGCGGTTGTGTACCGACTATCGGCAATTGAACAAGGTCACTATTAAGAACAAGTATCCGTTGCCTCGGATCGATGACTTGATGGATCAGTTGAGAGGGGCGATAGTATTTTCAAAAATTGACCTTCGGTCAGGTTACCACCAACTTCGGGTGAAGTCGGAAGACATTCCTAAAACTGCTTTTAGGACAAGGTATGGACATTTTGAATATTTGGTCATGCCTTTTGGTGTAACAAATGCCCCAGCAATATTTACCGACTACATGAATCGGATTTTTCATCCGTATTTGGATTCATTTGTAGTGGTATTTATTGATGACATTTTGGTTTACTCCAAAAGCCGAGAAGAGCATGCTGAGCACCTAAGGGTTGTGCTAGAGCTTCTTAGTAAAAATCGGTTGTATGCAAAGCTGTCCAAGTGTGATTTCTGGTTGGAATCGGTAAACTTTCTTGGACATGTGATATCCAAGGAAGGAGTGGCAGTGGACCCTTCAAAGGTAGAAGCGGTTATGGAATGGGCGGTGCCCAAGTCAGTCACTGAGATCAGGAGCTTTCTGGGTTTGGCAGGGTATTATCGGAAATTCATTGAAGTATTTTTGAAGTTGGCACTACCATTGACTAAGCTCACTCGGAAAGGAGAACCATATGTGTGGACACTTCGTTGTGAAGAAAGCTTTTGGGAGTTGAAACGAAGGTTGACTACGGCACCAGTGTTGGTTCTTCCTTGTACCGATAAGGATTTCAGTGTCTATTGTGATGCTTCCAAGCAAGGTTTGGGTTGTGTCCTGATGCAAGAAGGGAAATTGGTTGCCTATGCTTCTCGTCAGTTAAAGACGCACGAACAGAACTACCCTACTCATGATTTGGAATTGGCCGCAGTGGTTTTTGCTTTAAAAATCTGGAGACACCATCTCTATGGCGTGAGATTTGAGATGTACAGCGACCACAAGAGTTTGAAGTACCTATTTGACCAAAAGGAATTGAATATGAGACAGAGACGTTGGATAGAATTCCTCAAAGATTATGATTTTGGATTGCAGTACCATCCGGGAAAGGCTAATGTAGTGGCTGATGCGCTAAGTCGGAAATCTTTACACATGTCGACTTTGATGATTAGGGAAGGGAAACTGATTGAAGAGTTCAGGGATATGAATTTGGATGTTCAGATAAAGCCTCATAGTATGATTTTGGGAATGTTGAAGGTCACCAATGAACTGTTTGAGAAAATCCGAGTTTTGCAAGTTGAGGATGTTGAGATAATGGCAAAACGGGATTTAATGCTAAGTGGCAAGGAAACTGATTTCGCATCAGACCCTAGTGGAATGCTGCGTTATAAAGGGAGGATTTGTGTGCCTCATGATGAGGAATTACGGAAGAGTATTTTGGAAGAGTCTCATAAGGGCAAGATGAGCTTTCACCCGGGAACTACCAAGATGTACCAAGATTTGAAGAAATTGTTTTGGTGGTCAGGGTTGAAGAGGGATGTGGCTTCGTATGTCTCGAGTTGTTTGGTATGCCAGAAAGCCAAGATTGAGCATCAGCGGCCAGCAGGAGAGTTACAATCCCTAGAAATTCTCGTTTGGAAGTGGGACAGTATCTCCATGGATTTTGTGTCTGGTTTTCCGAAGACTCGGAAAGGGTACGACTCGATATGGGTAATAGTGGATCGGTTGACTAAGTCTGCTCATTTCTTGCCGATGAACATGAGGTACTCCCTAGAACGATTGGCGGAACTGTATATCCGGGAAGTTGTTCGGTTGCATGGGATACCGTCGAGCATTGTGTCGGATAGAGATCCCCGTTTTACTTCCAACTTTTGGACTAGTTTACAGTCCGCATTGGGAACTAAGTTGAAGTTAAGTTCAGCTTATCATCCACAAACGGACGGTCAGTCGGAAAGAACTATACAATCATTGGAAGATCTTCTAAGGGCTTGTGTCTTGGACAACCAGGAAGTTGGGATGGTATGTTACCTTTGATCGAATTCACCTACAACAATAGCTTTCATTCGAGTATCGGGATGGCACCTTATGAGGCGTTGTATGGTAGGAAGTGTCGAACTCCAGTAAGTTGGTTTGAAACTGGGGAGAACTTGATATTGTGACCCGAAGTGGTTCAGGAGACAACGGACAAAATCAAGATAATCCGGGAGAATATGAGAATCGCCCAAAGTCGACAGAAGAGCTATTATGATAAGAGGCGGAAACCCCTTGAGGTTAACGAGGGAGATCATGTTTTCATGAGAGTTGTCCCGACTACCGGTATCGGTAGAGTGTTGAAGTCTCGTAAGCTGACTCCTCAATTTATTGGGCCTTATCAGATATTGAAGAGAATTGGGCCGGTAGCGTATCGTATTGCTTTACCTCCGTTGTTGTCCAATCTCCATAATGTATTTCATGTGTCTCAGTTGAGGAAATATGTTGGAGATCCATCTCATGTGGTTGAGTCTGATCAGATAGAGTTAAAGGATAATTTGACTTTTGCGACGTTGCCTGTGAGAATCATGGATACCAGTATAAAGAGATTGAGAGGTAAGGAGATTGCCTTGGTAAAGGTGTTGTGGAGCCAAGTGGACGAAGGAGACGCTACTTGGGAAGTTGAGCAAGAGATGAGGGAGGATTACCCTCATTTGTTTGAATCGAGGTATGTTGATTTTCGGGGACGAAAATTCTTTTAAGAGGGGGAGGATTGTAACACCCCGAATTTTAGTTTTCAAGATTATAGTAACAGTCCTGCAAGCCTCGCTTGAGCGAGAGTTGTCTCGCCTGGGCGAGAAATGGCAATTTTGGGCTGTTGACACAGTGTAATCGATTACACTCTGCTGGTAATCGATTACATCGTATTAAAAGCATCAGATATGTGCATCTGACACAGTGTAATCGATTACACATTTCTGGTAATCGATTACACTGTGTCAGATGCACATATCTGATGCTTTTAATACGATGTTTAACTGAGATTGAGGATTTGCCTAAGAATGAAATAAGAAATGTTCAAGATAGAGCAACCTTACATAAATAATTATGGTAATACAGTGGTTAACATAGTTGAGTTAAACTCTTTATGAACTAAGTTACATGAATGTGAGTTTGAACTTTGTTCTGTCTTTCTCCTTGTCAAGACCATGGATTCTAATAGAGGACCTACTCTAAATACAATGGAAATAAGCAAGCATGTGGCAATAGCTTTAGAAATTTTCAAAACAAGACAACTACCTATATATACTTGAGAAATTTGCCACACTTATATTAGCCATAGTGATTTGGGCATATGTAAATGTCTTACCAATTTTCAGGTTCGAGATAAGCTAATATTGCCACCACAAATTGATTGATTTTTGAAGTACGAGTAGTGCACATGCTACTTTCTATGAGGAAGTGGTGCTTCTGGAACAGTGAATGATGCTAGGGGCCCCAAAGTCCACCAAATACAAGCAGCCCAAAGAGGAAAGCCTTATGTATATTTGTGGTGCCACTCACATAAGGGCAAAGAGAGAGACTTTTGAGATTGAATACGCCATGTCCAAGAGCACAATTATCAACAAATGCCTCTGCAAAGAAAAGAGGGACAAGGTCGATTAATAAGTCTCAAACGACAATATACGAATGCAACCATCTAAGAGCCGGTTGTGAACTTAAGAGGAATTGGAGCAACTTAAACATAAGCAGTTTTAGCAACAATTAAAATGGCTTATAATAGAAAACAAAGAAATAAGAAAAGCATTCCCTTTGGGGAATCCAAGTCACTAGAACACAGGGCCAGCCCCAACAATTGTGTCATCAATGTTAAAAGAAAAGCAAAAGGCAACAATAAAAGAATAACATTAAGAGAACAATCAGCATAATGAGGTATTAAAAAGTAATCAGAAAGAAGAAGAGACTGAGCCATATATAACAGGGGTTTCAGAAGGCAAGTTAAGGCTTATTCATTTCAGTTACATTATATTAATGAGCAGTCAAATAATCAGAGCAAGGAGAAGTCAGTAATGCAGCATCCAATTGGAATTTGAAAGGTTTTCACAAAAATTTTCCATATTCCATAAGCATATATAAAAGAAGGCATCTCACACAACAGAGGGGGGCATCATACACATTGAAAGCAGAGAATATACATAGACATATCACAAAACCCTCCAAAAACTTCCTACTCTTCACTATCTATCACATACGAGTTCCTAATTCTTCAAAGCAACAGTTCAAAAACCAGTTCACACATTCATACCAGAAAGCCATCCTACATACACTATATTCCTCAATTTCTACACACAAAAAAAGGAGGAGCTATCAGAATGCATATCACTCATACACCTATAACATACACATGGGATACACACTGATACCACACATAGCAAACCAGAGACCCACACTCATAACATAACCACCAGAAAATCTGCTTACTTTCATTTTCATCATACACATGTTCCTTAGTCTAAAAAAGACACATATTATGCAACAACCAACCTCTGCTATCTATCATACACACAAGCCAGCCCTCCCCCGATAACCAGCAGTCCATACACACATATCACACACCATAGGTGTACAAAGTCAATCATACACACATAGTCAAGGACAACATGTTGAGCAGTCAGCAAGTGGGGGACGAACATCACTAGTATTCCCACATCCAGTTCTAAGAGGAAAGCAGCCAAATCTTGGTAAACAAAGCAGTAAGCGACATACAAGAGCAGAGAATCACACACACAAAAGACACACTCATAGAACGTGGTTGCTACATACCATATCCAAACCATTCCAAAATTATCACAAAAAACAACAAGATGCAACATCAACCAGCAGCAATCAACAAACCAAAACCATCACCGTAAATCGCGGTTCCAACGGGAATGTTTCGGGCCAATAAGGGGAAACAGGATACCTTCGCCACGAGTATGTGTCTTTGTCGCTGTCCTCGGAGGATTAGGGGTTCACCGTTATTTGTTGTCACCATTGCCAGAAAAAGAAGAAGATGAATGAATGAATTTAGGGAGTTCTCTCCCTTTGTCTTCTCTGCTGCTTCCGAGGAGAAATTGAATGAATAACCGAAGGTGAGGAAATAAGAGGTTGAGGGAATGGAGGAGACGAATTCGCACCACAAATCGGTCACGGTGCCGCATCCTCTGTAGGCGTAACCACCGCTGCCACCGAAAATGGGGAAGATGAGAGAAAATGGAATTTAGGGATTGCTTCCCTTTGATGGACGTGAAATGAGGAGGTTACCCCTCATTACCTAATTCATTTCTTTTTTTCACTTTTTGTTAATAATTTGTTTAATTGTTTTTTGATTTTTGTATTAACAATTGTTTTAATATAATGTAATAGAAGATGATCTTTGACAATTATTATTATTCAAATGATTTTAAAAGGAGTTTATAGTAAGGTTATGGCCCGTGTTGTCTCTAAATTCTCTGAAAATGGGAAGGTGGTCTACGACCAGTGCCGTCTCTAAATTATTAATTTCATGTCAAATATTTTAAAGAAATTTATATCACTTATTCAAATGATTTTAAATAGAGTTTATAGTAAGGTTAAGGCCCGTGTTGTCTCTAAATTCTCTGAAAATGGGAAGGAGGTCTACGACCAGTGCCGTCTCTAAACTATTAATTTCATGTCAAACATTTTAAAGATATTTATATCACTTATTCAAATGATTTTAAAAGGAGTTTATAGTAAGGTTATGGCCCGTGTTGTCTCTAAATTCTCTGAAAATGGGAATGAGGTCTACGACCAGTACCGTCTCTAAACTATTAATTTCATGTCAAATATTTTAAAGAAATTTATATCACTTATTCAAATGATTTTAAAAGGAGTTTATAGTAAGGTTATGGCCCGTGTTGTCTCTAAATTCTCTGAAAATGGGAAGGAGGTCTACGACCAGTGCCATATCTAAACTATTAATTTCATATCAAATATCTTAAATAAATTTATATCATTTATTCAAATGATTTTAAAAGGAGTTTATAGTAAGGTTATGGCCCGTGTTGTCTCTAAATTCTCTGAAAATGGGAAAGAGGTCTACGACCAGTGCCGTCTCTAAACTATTAATTCCATATAAAAAATGTTTTAATAAAAAACTTATTACTCAACCAAACGATACCTTCAAATCAACAATCAACCAATTAATTTTCGAACCAGAACTACGTAGCCTTGATTTCCCTATCGCACCTAGGGATACGTAGGAGCAAGATAAACTCTTGTCAGGCCCAACAATAAAAAATAAGACATTTTGCTTTTATTACTGAATTTCAATAAATAATTATAAGGGTATAAAAGTTCATGTTATTAGCGAGGGTACCGTTTTAATATGGGCGGACGGGGTGCTAATACCTTCCTCGATCCGTAATCGACTCCCGAGCTCAGAATCTCTGTTCAAAGACCATATTGTCCAAATTGGGCATATTTAGAGTTTTCTACGTTTTAACCGCGAAAAACGTAGTGGCGACTCCAAATCAATTGGAAGGGGTAGAAATCGAGTTCGCCTCTCCCTAAGTCACAGGGCCGGTCTTCCAACCGAAAATCGGGTCGCGACAGCTGGCGACTCCACTGGGGACAACCCATAAGAGAGTCAGGCTCAGAGTCGTTAATAACATGGACTCAAATATCCTTTTTTGTTTTGTTTCTTTCTTTTGTGTTTTTTTTTTAGAATTACCATTTGCTATACTTTCTTGCTTTACTTTGTTTTAAATTCTGCGATAATTATTGCATCTTGTGGGGTGGAGATTTATTTAAAAAAAAAGGTTGCACGCTTCCTAACACACGAACACATTACACTCGAGTTACACACACGTATGCCCTATACCCGGGTATTAGAGATTAGGTTTTTTTAAAAAACGGGACATTTGCCTTGTTGGTGCTGGCCTCGTGTCAAATCTTACATTGGCGTGATGAACCACCCAGATTGTTCCCAATATTATGAGTTAGTGGCTTAAGGAGCTCGTCCCCTTTCGTTTCTAACCAGTAATATTCGGTTTTCCTTTCTTTTGAGACCGGATGCAATTTGGCCACGTATAAACCCAAAACATTTTTTCATCGAGTCCACTTTAATTGACATATAGTACCTCACCATAGGGTTGTGACCTTTAGATTATCCAAAACCTTGTAAGTGTACCTTGTTTAGGACACGGGAAGCATAACCTAATTTTATCCGTCACTCATAATTTGGGACTTCTGTCCCACATAAGAATGTTCATGTCTGAGTGTTGTAAGGATATCATTGCACTTAGATGTCCTTGTTTCACAAGGACGGCTAAACCATAACATACCCTACCATGGGCTAAGCGCCCTAGGGATAATTTTCTATTCCATACCATGGGCTAGGCGCCCAAAGGATAAATTTCTATTCCCTACTATGGGCTAGGTGCCCTAGGGATAAATTTCTATTCCCTACCATGGGCTAGGTGCCCTAGGGATAACTTCGATTCCTAACCATGGGCTAGGTGCCCTAGGGATAACTTCGATTCCTAACCATGGGCTAGGCGCCCTAGGGATCAATTTTCCGATATCCGAGTAAACTCGGGGTTTTACCTTTTAACTCTAAGTTTGCCTTAACAGTATAATAAGTGTCAAATATACCATGGCATTTTACTATATTGTAAATTAAGGCTACATTCCCCTAATTATGGTCTATCACGCCCTACGGGCGTACAAAATACTTTGACATTACTGCATCCTATTCATGCATACCTTTCATTCACACATCATCCAAATATTCATCAAAAAAATCATCACTCCGACATTCATAAAAAAATCAAAAGTAAAAAATATCATTCACACATGCACACATGCATTCAAAAAAATTCATTAAAAATTTCATCTATCCAAAAAAAGAAGATATATCATCACATTCATCTACATATACATAAAAAACATTCAAACTTTGCATTTCATATAATAGCATGTCGTGTATTTCATGCATTACCATAAAATATAAAAATAAGTCAATCCATGCACTTCATATGCATGCAAAAAGAAAGATTAAGGTGTTTATTTTTTTTCTTTCATGCATCACATGCATAAAAAGTCGCATCTCATACACCATACATACATATCATCCATCTGCAAATAAAAAAGAATTTAGTGATCAAATTCCTTTTCTGAAAGAGATTTGGTAAAGACATATTCATCATTTCTTAGTATTATGGCAATACCTTACTACCCAAACTAGCTTGAAAAAGGTAAAAAAACATCTTGTAATTAATAGATGCAATCTAGGTCTGAAACCTTGTGTTTCCTCTGAAATTGTCATCAACTGCAGGCGACCTTGTGGAGTACGCTCCCAAGGCACCAAATGCAGGACAAGATATTTATTGAGCAATGCTTAGAAACGATCTAGATGCAATCTTGGTCTGTGCCTTGTGTTTCCTCTTAGATTGTCATCAACGCAGGAGAAACTATTGTGGTACGCCTCATAGTAACCAAATGCGGGATGAAATGTCTTAATATACCAACATTTCTCAATGAAAAAATTAGTCTAAAACCACCCTTCCAAAACAAACAAAAAAACACTTATTTGAAATTGTATGCATACATCCAAAATATAAATCATTTTGCACACTCATGTGTTTTAAATTGGTTTTAAAGGACTCGATTGAAGCCACTTCAGAAAGAGGAAAAATCTTGCCATCATAGAATACTAGCCTGCAACTGAGACTACAAACAACAAGCTTAGTCCCCAGAGCGGTATTCCAATCTCAGGACCAGATCAGCAATCTTTCCTGTATATGGAGACTCCAGTTGTCCATGATAATCCCAGTCACTTCTCTACTCCCAACAATGTTACAAATCCTCAAGATTGGGAGAAAATTAAGGTGATCGAAGCAAGAATTAAAGTTATCGAGGAAGCAAGTTCCTATGGTTTGAATGACGTCACGAGCTTGTGCTTGGTCCCGAATGTGGTATTACCATCAAAGTTCAAGATGCCAGAATTTGAGAAATATCAAGGAACTTCTTGTCCTAAGGATCACATCAGCATGTACGTTAGGAAGATGACTCCATATATTGGGGATGACAATTTGTTAATCCATGTCTTCAGGGAGAGCCTTACAGGAGCTGCCATCACTTAGTACATGCGCCTCGAGCGTCCCCAGATCAAATGTTTCAAGGATTTGTGTAACGCTTTCCTTAAACATTACAACTATAATATTGATCAAGATCCTGATATAACGCTACTCAATCAGTTGTCCAAGAGGAGTAACGAGACCTTCAGGGAGTATGTCCAAAGATGGGCAGGGTTGGCCGCTCAGGTGAAGCCCAAATTATCTGATGAGGAAAGTGTTTCAATGTTTATCGATACCCTACAAACACCTTTCTTTGATCAGATGATTGGAAATGTCCATTCAGATTTCCGTCAGTTGATAAGAATAGGGGAGAGAATTGAAAATCGTTTCGGAAGTGGAAAAATAAAGAAAAGCTTCGCCAACAAGATTATTCAAAGTGATATTGCAAGCGAAGATATGAAAGAGGAAACTTCACTCACAGAAATCCTTAGCCAACCTCAGACACCTTATTTTCCATATGCATCATGTTATACATTTACAAATGGAAGAAAAGGGCAGTCCCGAAAGCGAAAAATGAAGAGTTTGTATGACCCAATCCCAATGTCATATGCCGAATTGTTGCCGCAACTTTTCCTAAGATCATTGTTGACTCCGATCTCTTCAAAAAAAGGTAGACCCCCCATATCCACAAGGATTCAACCCGGATGCTAATTGTGAATATCATATTGGGGCAATTGGTCATTTCACAGAGGATTGTGATCAATTGAAGAGCAAAGTGCAATATCTGATTAACTCAAGGTTGATCTATTTCCAGGGAAATATCTTGGTTTGAGAAATTCTTAACTCTATTGCTCTTCCCAAGGCTTTAAGTCATAAATAATGGGGCATCCATGTTTAACTTATCATGAATAAATGTTTATTTTCTCATGCACATCTTTTTAAAGATTACATACTAACTGCATTGATCATGCAAATTTTATATCACATACTATATTCCACAACTCTCATTTACCAAAGACAAACAAAATCGAAACAAACTAATTCATGCATTAATATGATATATTTGACTCAATAGTTTATATGAAGTGGAGGATGATGCAAATGTAAGACCCAGAATAGTGTAAGTCCTTAAGCAAGTTTTTTCTGATGACACAAGGCATCCTTGAAAATACCAAACACAAAGAAGATATCCCTAGTCACCCAATTTGAGCCTTAGACTTTATGAAAAGGAGATTTCTTCTAAATACCCAGAAAATATCATTAACTTGGGACAGGGTAGTTATTCAACTATTTTCTCTGATATTCAATTACTAAGGAATAAACACACTCTGCCTAAACCTTTTGTCGTATCTAACCCGAGGGTTGAAAATCCAAATCAAGTCCAATAAAAATGTTTATTGGTCAAAGTGCGAAAAAAGCAAAAATGCAAAAAAAAAAGGACCCGCTGAGATTTCAAAACAAAAATCTCAAGCAAAATTCAGGGCAAAACAAAACGCACTATCAATGACCACCAAAAGGACAATTTGAAATCCTCTCGCGAAGATTATCGACTAAATATTCAACTATTTTCCCTGGCATTCAATTACTAAGGAATAAACACACTCAACCTACAACTTTTGTCGTATCTACCCCGAGGATTGAAAATCTAAATCAAGTCCAATAAAAATGTTTATCGGTCAAAGTGCGAAAAAAGCAAAAATGCAAAAAAAAAGGGCCCGCTGAGATTTCAAAACAAAAATCTCAGGCAAAATTCAGGGCTAAACAAAACGTACTATCAATGACCACCAAAAGGACAATTTGAAATCCTCTCGCTTAGATTATCGCCTAAATATTAGACTTTCACTCATTCCATCATAAAAATCCAAAACTTCAGTAGTTGAATGTCATGTCAGAAAATTGTTGAAATAGGACAACGGAGATAGGAGAAAGGAAAAGGAGTTTGGGAAACACTTATTCGAGCCTATATCATTTTTCTTGGTAACCATTAACCAGGCCAAGATACAAGCTTAAAAGACCTTGTTGAGGATTCGATTTGCCTAAGGTATGCACTTGGGCGGAGAAACGCTGACTCTATTAATCTCGTAAAGTTTTGACGAAAATATCTCACTTTTAATGCATCAGATTAAATTCCAACCACTCATCACCATCACTACCACATCAACACACAAAAAAATCAAATCAAATTTGCATGATCTTTTTTTAAGTATTTCTTTTTAAAGAGTTGCGCATGAAAACAAACTCACGACAAGTGGAAATCAAGATAAGGATGTCAGTCCAAACTGGGGCAACTTATGGGGTATGATTTGAGTTCTCGAATCAAAAGTACCAAGAAACCCATAACTGAGGCAAAACTGAAGTTACTCCTCACGGATCAGTCCAAAATCTCTCAACCAAGCAAAGACAAGATCTCGTATTCTCACCTTTAGGCTCTAAAAGATGATCAGTGCTCCGATGCATTTAACACTGTCACACTTGAGGGTGTTCAAAAAAATAGTAAAAAAAAAAAAAAAAACTAACAAACAAACAAAGAATAAAGAAGGAGTGCTAGGTTGAAAACCCACAAGGGCAACCTAGGAAAAGGAGAGCGATGCTAAGCCGAAAACCTCCAATGGCGACTTAGTATCAAAATAAAAAGAGAGAATTCCCGACAGGTACCTACACTAGGTACTCTGGGCAAAAATTAGGGAAGAGAAATGAACACCATCTAGTGAACACTCATTGTCGCTCATCCTCAACTATGCAAACTGGGGCAGTTTTTGATGTCAGAATGACAACCTCCATTTGGAAAGATTCTCACCAAATCATTGGCAAAGATACTGGGGCAATTTATTGGAATCATACTCTTCCAATAAATTCTTTACAATATACTGGGGCAGTTTATTGGAAGATCATATTCTTCCAATAAACTCATAACATGACACTGAGGCAAAATGGATGGTAAGGTGCTGGCAGATAGTCCCTTTCAACAAAGATCAACATGGATCGCATTTCAGTCGAGTCCATATAAAACCAATTTGTTTGATCATAATCTCAAAAACTAGAACATCTAAACATGCATTACTCATACATGACATCGCATGCATCATTCAAAACATGACCACATCATAACATGCTCTCAAGAATTCAAAATCATTACTTAACTTTCCAGGACCCCGAGCCTGATGTGAATCTCGAGCCACTGAGTGCTCGCATATAACTTTCCAGGACCCTGAGCCTGACGTGGTTTTATAACTTTCCAGGACCCCGAGCCTGACGTGATTTTACAATTTTCCAGGACCCCGAGCCTGATGTGAATCTCGAGCCACTGAGTGCTCGCATATAACTTTCCAAGACCCCGAGCCTGACGTGATTTTACAATTTTCCAGGACCCCGAGCCTGATGTGAATCTCGAGCCACTGAGTGCTCGCGTATAACTTTCCAGGACCATGAGCCTGACGTGGTTTTATAACTTTCCAGGACCCCGAGCCTGATGTGATTCTATAACTTTCCAGGACCCCGAGCCTGACGTGATTTTATAACTTTCCAGGACCCCGAACCTGACGTGCTTTTATAACTTTCCAGGACCCCGAGCCTGATGTGAATCTCGAGCCACTAAGAGCTCGCAATATATTTTATGTCTCGAGCTAGTAAGAGCTCGCAATTTATTTTTATATCTAGAGCCACTGAGAGCTCGCAAATTTATTTTTCTGCATCGAGCCAGTGAGAGCTCGCAATTTATTTTCTGTCTCGAGCCACTAAAAGCTCGAAAATTTATTTTCCGTATCAAGCCACTGAGAGCTCGCAATTTATTTTTCTGTCTCGAGCCACTGAGAGCTCGCAAATTTATTTTCTGTATCGAGCCACTGAGAGCTCGCAAATTTATTTTCTGTCACGAGCCACTGAGAGCTCGCAATTTAATTTTCTGTCTCGAGCCACTAAGAGCTCGCAATTTATTTTCTGTCTCGAGCCACTGAGAGCTCGCAAATTTATTTTCCGTATCGAGTCACTGAGAGCTCGCAAATTTATTTTCTGTCTCGAGCCACTGAGAGCTCGCAATTTATTTTCTGTCTCGAGCCATTGAGAGCTCGCAAATTTATTTTATGTCTCGAGCCACTGAGAGCTCGTAATTTATTTTCTGTTTCGAGCCACTGAGAGCTCGCAATTTATTTTATGTCTCGAGCCACTGAGAGCTCGCAATTTATTTTTCGGTCTCGAGCCACTTAGAGCTCGCAATTTATTTTCTGTCTCGAGCCACTGAGAGCTCGCAATTTATTTTCTGTCTCGAGCCACTGAGAGCTCGCAATTTATTTTCTGTCTCGAGCCATTGAGAGCTCGCAAATTTATTTTATGTCTCGAGCCACTGAGAGCTCGCAATTTATTTTCTGTCTCGAGCCACTGAGAGCTCGCAAATTTATTTTCTGTCTCGAGCCATTGAGAGCTCGCAAACTTATTTTCCTGTCTCGAGCCACTAGGAGCTCGCAAATTCATTTTATCGTCTCAAGCTACATGTGCTCGCATACTTATGTTTATTGTCTAGAGCGACACATGTACTCATTCATTCTTGTTCTAACTGTTGCATTGTGTCCGTTGTCTAGGCCTGGACTAAATTCATGTTCATTTCTTTACTAGTTACTTACTATGATAGCATACGAACTTCAGTTTACTTGCTTTCAAGTAAGCAACAAGTAAAGAGGGGCAGCTGTGAACACCAAATTTTGTCCAGCCTATATTTATCAAATATTGAAAATACAAAGATTCCAAAACTCAATTTTGTGTGTGAAAAGAACAACAATTTTAGCTGTCTCGAGACTAATTGAATGAGATTTTGCCAACTACAATTGTTTGCACCAGTAGGATAACTCAATTACAAATTCAGCTCCTGACGATACTAAAGGTTATGGTTGTTTAACTGAGATTGAGGATTTGCCTAAGAATGAAATAAGAAATGTTCAAGATAGAGCAACCTTACATAAATAATTATGGTAATACAGTGGTTAACATAGTTGAGTTAAACTCTTTATGAACTAAGTTACATGAATGTGAGTTTGAACTTTGTTCTGTCTTTCTCCTTGTCAAGACCATGGATTCTAATAGAGGACCTACTCTAAATACAATGGAAATAAGCAAGCATGTGGCAATAGCTTTAGAAATTTTCAAAACAAGACAACTACCTATATATACTTGAGAAATTTGCCACACTTATATTAGCCATAGTGATTTGGGCATATGTAAATGTCTTACCAATTTTCAGGTTCGAGATAAGCTAATATTGCCACCACAAATTGATTGATTTTTGAAGTACGAGTAGTGCACATGCTACTTTCTATGAGGAAGTGTTGCTTCTGGAATAGTGAATGATGCTAGGGGCCCCAAAGTCCACCAAATACAAGCAGCCCAAAGAGGAAAGCCTTATGTATATTTGTGGTGCCACTCACATAAGGGCAAAGAGAGAGACTTTTGAGATTGAATACGCCATGTCCAAGAGCACAATTATCAACAAACGCCTCTGCAAAGAAAAGAGGGACAAGGTCGATTAATAAGTCTCAAACGACAATATACGAATGCAACCATCTAAGAGCCGGTTGTGAACTTAAGAGGAATTGGAGCAACTTAAACATAAGCAGTTTTAGCAACAATTAAAATGGCTTATAATAGAAAACAAAGAAATAAGAAAAGCATTCCCTTTGGGGAATCCAAGTCACTAGAACACAGGGCCAGCCCCAACAATTGTGTCATCAATGTTAAAAGAAAATCAAAAGGCAACAATAAAAGAATAACATTAAGAGAACAATCAGCATAATGAGGTATTAAAAAGTAATCAGAAAGAAGAAGAGACTGAGCCATATATAACAGGGGTTTCAGAAGGCAAGTTAAGGCTTATTCATTTCAGTTACATTATATTAATGAGCAGTCAAATAATCAGAGCAAGGAGAAGTCAGTAATGCAGCATCCAATTGGCATTTGAAAGGTTTTCACAAAACTTTTCCATATTCCATAAGCATATATAAAAGAAGGCATCTCACACAACAGAGGGGGGCATCATACACATTGAAAGCAGAGAATATACATAGACATATCACAAAACCCTCCAAAAACTTCCTCCTCTTCACTATCTATCACATACGAGTTCCTAATTCTTCAAAGCAACAGTTCAAAAACCAGTTCACACATTCACACTAGAAAGCCATCCTACATACACTATATTCCTCAATTTCTACACACAAAAAAAGGAGGAGCTATCAGAATGCATATCACTCATACACCTATAACATACACATGGGATACACACTGATACCACACATAGCAAACCAGAGACCCACACTCATAACATAACCACCAGAAAATCTGCTTACTTTCATTTTCATCATACACATGTTCCTTAGTCTAAAAAAGACACATATTATGCAACAACCAACCTCTGCTATCTATCATACACACAAGCCAGCCCTCCCCCGATAACCAGCAGTCCATACACACATATCACACACCATAGGTGTACAAAGCCAATCATACACACATAGTCAAGGACAACATGTTGAGCAGTCAGCAAGTGGGGGACGAACATCACTAGTATTCCCACATCCAGTTCTAAGAGGAAAGCAGCCAAATCTTGGTAAACAAAGCAGTAAGCGACATACAAGAGCAGAGAATCACACACACAAAAGACACACTCATAGAACGTGGTTGCTACATACCATATCCAAACCATTCCAAAATTATCACAAAAAACAACAAGATGCAACATCAACCAGCAGCAATCAACAAACCAAAACCATCACCGTAAATCGCGGTTCCAACGGGAATGTTTCGGGCCAATAAGGGGAAACAGGATACCTTCGCCACGAGTATGTGTCTTTGTCGCTGTCCTCGGAGGATTAGGGGTTCACCCTTATTTGTTGTCACCATTGCCAGAAAAAGAAGAAGATGAATGAATGAATTTAGGGAGTTCTCTCCCTTTGTCTTCTCTGCTGCTTCCGAGGAGAAATGGAGAAAGGAATGTGAGTTTAGGGATTGCATTCCCATTTCCTTATGCAAACTGCGAAAGGAATTAGGGATTGAGTGAGTGGATTGAATGAATAACCGAAGGTGAGGAAATAAGAGGTTGAGGGAATGGAGGAGACGAATTCGCACCACAAATCGGTCACGGTGCCGCATCCTCTGTAGGTGTAACCACCGCTGCCACCGGAAATGGGGAAGATGGGAGAAAATGGAATTTAAGGATTGCTTCCCTTTGATGGACGTGAAATGAGGAGGTTACCCCTCATTACCTAATTCATTTCTTTTTTTCACTTTTTGTTAATAATTTGTTTAATTGTTTTATGATTTTTGTATTAACAATTGTTTTAATATAATGTAATAGAAGATGATCTTTGACAATTATTATTATTCAAATGATTTTAAAAGGAGTTTATAGTAAGGTTATGGTCCATGTTGTCTCTAAATTCTCTGAAAATGGGAAGGAGGTCTACGACCAGTGCCGTCTCTAAATTATTAATTTCATGTCAAATATTTTAAAGAAATTTATATCACTTATTCAAATGATTTTAAAAGGAGTTTATAGTAAGGTTATGGCCCGTGTTGTCTCTAAATTCTCTGAAAATGGGAAGGAGGTCTACGACCAGTGCCGTCTCTAAACTATTAATTTCATGTCAAACATTTTAAAGAAATTTATATCACTTATTCAAAAGATTTTAAAAGGAGTTTATAGTAAGGTTATGGCCCGTGTTGTCTCTAAATTCTCTAAAAATGGGAAGGAGGTCTACGACCAGTACCGTCTCTAAACTATTAATTTCATGTCAAATATTTTAAAGAAATTTATATCACTTATTCAAATGATTTTAAAAGGAGTTTATAGTAAGGTTATGGCCCGTGTTGTCTCTAAATTCTCTGAAAATGGGAAGGAGGTCTACGACCAGTGCCATATCTAAACTATTAATTTCATATCAAATATCTTAAATAAATTTATATCATTTATTCAAATGATTTTAAAAGGAGTTTATAGTAAGGTTATGGCCCGTGTTGTCTCTAAATTCTCTGAAAATGGGAAAGAGGTCTACGACCAGTGCCGTCTCTAAACTATTAATTCCATATAAAAAATGTTTTAATAAAAAACTTATTACTCAACCAAACGATACCTTCAAATCAACAATCAACCAATTAATTTTCGAACCAGAACTACGTAGCCTTGATTTCCCTATTGCACCTAGGGATACGTAGGAGCATGATAAACTCTTGTCAGGCCCAACAATAAAAAATAAGACATTTTGCTTTTATTACTGAATTTCAATAAATAATTATAAGGGTATAAATGTTCATGTTATTAGCGAGGGTACCGTTTTAATATGGGCGGACGGGGTGCTAATACCTTCCTCGATCCGTAATTGACTCCCGAGCTCATAATCTCTGTTCAAAGACCAAATTGTCCAAATTGGGCATATTTAGAGTTTTCTACGTTTTAACCGCGAAAAACGTAGTGGCGACTCCAAATCAATTGGAAGGGGTAGAAATCGAGTTCGCCTCTCCCTAATTCACAGGGCCGGTCTTCCAACCGAAAATCGGGTCGCGACAAATTGTTTACCACCACCAATCATTAGGACACAAACGTCGATACCACCACCAGCATACTAGTTAGGGTGGATACGACCAAGTCGAAATGTAACGACTCTGTTTGCAACTTCAGTCAGTCTACACATTCAATAGATACAAAGGAGTGTGTCGCTCCCGAATCAAACAACACTAAAAGGGGAATACCTGTCACTATACAATTACCTTTGATCAGGCCATCCACATCTGATGCCTCTGCTCCACTCATGGTAAACACTCGGTCGGTGGATCGAGGTATTTCAGCCATCACAACATTCTTGCTCTGCTGTAACTTAGGATAATACCTCCTGATATGCCCAGTCTCCTTGCAGTGAAAGCAGCTAAGTGTCGTTTCGAGGCACAAATCACTGACAAGCATATGGCCGCATTTGTTGCACAATGATGGAGAGTTTAACTACGACCCTCCTGCATTGACATGAGTCCTCGGCCCAAGCGAAGTATATCCCCGACTACTAGTGGGTTGGGAGTAAGGCTTCCGTTCCTCTTGAAACACCTTACCCTTGCCCTTTCCGTGCGTAAAGTTCCTTTGAGGCCCAAAGTGCTTGGGAGGAATTGATTTGGGTGTTGCCACCTCATCCGCCTTCATGCCATCCTCATACATCCTACACTTGCTGACCAATGTAGGGAAGTCAGAGATTTCTTGATGTCCAAACATCATTTTCAACTTGGGTTTCAAACCCGATTCAAACTTAGAGCACTTGGACCTTCCGTCCACCACGAATTTAGAGTAGGGACAAAACCGGGCCAACTCTTCAAACTTGGCCGCATAATCTCCCACCGACATGTTACCCTGCTCCAACCTCAAAAACTCCATCTCCTTATTCCTCTTTAGGTCAGCAGGAAAATATTTCTGAAGGAATTTCGCCTTGAATGTACCCTAGGTAATCACTTGTCCCTCAGCTTCCATTTGACGCCGAGTAAATTCCCACCAGTTCTCGGCCTCCTTCACTAGCATATAGGTGGCATACGCCAACTTCTGAACATCCGAACAACTCATGGCCCTGAAGATCCTCTCAAATCCTAGGACCCACTCAATGGCCGCATCATGAGCGAATCCGCCGTGGAACTGATTGGGGTTCCTCCTGCAGAATTCATCCAGACCTCGGTACTCTGCCGGTCCGGGTGGGACCAGGGGTTTAGAACTCGGACTTGGTGTTGTGTTCTGATTCAGAGCCTGCAAGTTATCGTTCACATGTTGCAGTGCAGCCACCATCTAAGCTAAAATATCATTTGGAACATTCTGACTCGCTCCTCTCCCTCTTCAAGCCATGTGTACCTATACTCATTCATTTGTCAGTACATCCAAATTTTAACCAAACAAGAATCTCATAATCACACAACAGTTTGCACAACCAAATAATTTAATCACATAAAGGTTACAAGGAAGCACGTAAGGCCATACCCTAGGCCGCAAAATTAATTATGCTCTAAAACCATATTGTAAGAACCCAAATTCTATCATTGAAAATTTTTCATTTATTTTAATCCTTTCTACTTGATTTTCCCATGTTATATCACACATACATTTCTTAAAATCTTTAAATCATTCAATTCTTTAGTTGTCTCATAACCCTAAACATACAATTTCAGTTTCATATCGTAACTACCCTTAATTGCAGAAATCATAATTCGTATATATATCATAATAGGGGTCATCATATGTCAACTCGAAGGGTTACAAAATTAATGTGCCCATAGTTACAATAAAGGTTAACAAATATTCATGTATTGTATGAATAAATAAAATCATAGAGTTTGCTCATTGAGGTCTCTAAAACTTCTAATCAAGCATCTCTAATCATCCATTTACCTGCAATGAGATTAACATTGACAAATACACAAAGAAACACAAAGGAGTAAGTCGTTAACTCAATAAATGTTAATATACGTTAACCCACATTTTAATAGTAGTAATTAAGCAATTTAGAGTAATAACACTTAAAACCATTATAGCAGTTTATATATATTTGAAAGTTTTCTACATAGCTTGAGCCAAATCTTGCTACATCGCTTGAGCCAAAGCTTGCTACATTGCTTGAGCCAAAGCTTGCTACATCGCTTGAGCCAAAGCTTGCTACATACCTTGAGCCAAAGTTTACTACATCGCTTGAGGCAAAGCTTGTTACATAACTTGAGCCAAAGTTTGCTACATAACTTGAGTCAAAGTTTGCTACATAACTTGAGCCAAAGTTTGCTACATAACTTGAGCCAAAGTCGCTACACCACTTGAGGGTAGCTAAAAATATGTTTTCTTTTCATTGATTCACAATCAATTCATAACCAGAAAATCCACGCATTTTCTTATACAATGTACAAGTTAAAGACTTATCCTTACCTTGGTGAGTGTTGGGGTCGGTTTCGGGTAACTTTACAAGTTTCATTCGCTACCTCCTCCAACCTTACAATCTTTCCTCATCCCCACCAAACAACAACAAAAGTCAGTAATTCATTCACAATAATATCCACACAATTCATATTACATTCGCAAACATATATGATATTCACGTATTTCCAATGTTTCCAAAACTACTTTCATGAGAAGTTTCCAAACATTAAAACATACATATTCATCTTCTATTTTACATTAGAACACATACTCATCTTCTACATCTACCATTTCCCCCATTTTCCTTTTTAACTATACTTTCATTTTGGGTTTTGGGGTTTTCATGAATCAACCCACAAACCCTTTCCACCTTTTGAATACCAACTCTAAACTAAGAGTTTACAAGAGGAAAACTAAATAAAACGAACCACAACTCAAAAGAAAGAGTTTCCATGGTTTCTCACATTTTGAGAAGAGATCCCATACACCCAAAAAAAGTTTGAAAGGGAAGAAGAGAGTTAGAATCAAGAGATTTACCTCTTCTTAAGCCGATAGTTGCTTCTCACGAGTCCATGCTCTCAAAATCACCGCATTCCCTCTTCTCTCTCAAGTTCTAACCCTAAATGTGTTTGAGGGTTTCTATTTTAAAGTTTCCTTGTCGGGATCTCGCTCAAACGAGCCTTTTCTCGCTCAAGCGAGAAAATCCCGCCCATTTTAGAAAACTCAGATCTGCCACTCTCGCTTAAGCTAGGGATTCTCGCTCAAGCGAGGATCCTTCAATGCCCACACCCTTCTCCCTCACCCAAGCGAGCCAAATATTACCCAGGTGAGAATCCTTCAGTATACCCTAGTATTCCACTCACCCAAGTGAGTCATTTCTCGCCCAAGCGAGCCCTTTCTCGCTCAAGCAAGATTTCCAGATAAAATCCTAGGAGAACTCTGACCCCGTCGCTTGGGCGAGGCCCTCTCGCTCAAGCGAGAATCTGGCAGTATGTCCCACTCTTCACTACAACTTAAGAAATATAAACTCAGGGTGTCACAATCCACTTGGCTACATCTTCCCCTAATACTATGTCAAAATAACCTAAACTTCAATTTCTATCCCTTCATTATTTTTTTTTTAAGAAAAAAATAAAATAAAGAATGGTGATTTACTTCAATATTATTTTATTTATACATAAATAAAAAAAATAAAACTTTTAAAAATGTAATCTAAATAAAGAAGTGAGAGTAAAGGAGCAATATCAACAGAGTTAGAGGGAAGTTATGAGCATTACATTCATGCATAACTTTCATACTAAGGTTAGCTCAATTAATAATATCAGCCCAAGTATTAATTACACGACCTTGACTATCAACTACACTTTAGTTAAAATTGAAACCATTTAAATTGAAAGCCATGGTACTGATACCTAACGTGGTAAACCAAATACCTATTAAAGGCTAAGCAGCTACAAAGAAATGTAAAGAACGAGAATTATTGAAACTAGCATATTGGAAGATCAATCTGCCAAAATAACCATGAGCAACTACAATATTTTAGGTTTCTTCCTCTTGAGCAAATTTGTAACCTTTGTTAGAAGATTCAATTTTTGTAGTTTCCCTAATCAAACTAGAAGTTACCAAGGAACCATGCATAACACTCAATAGAGAGCCACTGAATACGCTAGTCACCCCTAACATGTGAAATGGATGCAAAATAATATTGTGCTCAGCCTGAAATACAATCATAAAATTGAAAGTACCTGAGATTCCTAGAGGCATACCATCCGAAGAGGTTCCTTGACCGATTGGATAAATCAAGAAAACAGCAGTAGCAGCTGCAACAAGATCTAAATATGCAACCGCAATCCAAGGGGCATACCCAAACGAAAACTAAGTTCCCACTCCTGACCCATGTAACAAGCTACACCAAGTAAGAAGTTTAGAACAATTAGTTCGTACGGACCGCCATTGTATTACCATTCATCAACGGATGTCGCTTCCCATATCGTGTAAAAGTGCAAACCAATAGCCGCTGAAGTAGGAATAATAACACCCAAAATAATATTGTTTCCGTAAAGTAGAGATTCAGAAATAGGCTCACGGGTACCATCAATATCTACTGAAGGGGCAACAATGAAAGCGATAATAAATACAAAAGTTGTGGTCAATAAGGTAGGCATCATCAAAACACCAAACCATTTGATGTAAAGAAGGTTTCCAGTGCTGGTTATCTAGTTACTGAAGCGACCCCATAGGCTTTCGCTCTTGTGTCTCTCTAAAAATACAGTCATGATAAAATCTTGGTTTATTTAATCATTCGGGACTCCTAAGCACACGAATTTTGTATAACTAGATAATTGAGAATTTGTTATTCAACAGTATAACATGACTTATATATCAGTGTCAACCAATACAAATATCCACATTATGCTCTTATTCGTATAAATTGATCCGAATTTGTATGTTTCCCTCTTTCATTTATTCAAAAAAAAAAAAAAAAAAAATCAGGTTTTCTATACATGATATGACTTCTCGATGGTTATGTACACATAACTTCGATATATTATGGGTTGAACGGGACTCGAACCCGGAACTAGTCGGATGGAATAGAAAATTTATTTTTTATTCAGATTCAACAATAAAACAAGAAAAAATCCCCCCCCCCCCCCCCCCCCCAAGTCGTACTTGCATTTTTCATTGCACATGGCTTTGCCTATGTATACATCTAAACCCGTGTTACTGCCCCAGAAGAGGACCAAAACTCTACGAAAGTAAAATATTAAGTTGATGAATCCTAAATCCCCACTCTTACTACATGAGAATTTCATAATCCTATAGCGTAGGAATAGAATACTACAATGAATGCATTTTTTAATTATATTCCTGTTTAAGGAGAGTTTAGATTTACCCATTTACAAAGTATCATAACTGTGAACACCCAATTGTATTCTGCCTGTTCAAAAAATAAAAAATATAAAGATTTTAGACCAATAAAAAATTTCAAAAAAAATACAATACTTAGGCGTTTCATAACCAACTTTATATAAGTTTGCCTATTTAGATACGGAGAGGAAGTGGAGGGGGAGGGGAAATGCCCTCTTCGTTTTTTTTCTCTCCTCCTCATATACCTATTTCTAAGTCATATAGTAATTCTATGACATACCCCTCAACCTCCAAAAAAAAAAAAAGAACCATATGCTCTCTTTTCCATGGTTAACAACCATCCATATTCTTTTCTCCTTCACTATACACACGCCTATCATCCATATCCCATAAAAAGGCATGGATTAGAAAAAAGCCAATCTGATACATATCCAAAAAGAGACATAGACCAACATATACACGCCATTTTGTGCAATATATCACACAGACTACATATCACACAAACGGTGTACACAATCCTCACTATCCATCACATAGCAAAATAGAGAATCACATACAGAGAGACTGACATTTACAAAAGAGGCAACCACATACACAACATCTACTCATACCAAGCATCAACAATAAGGATCAAACAGGGAAACAAGTATTGGCAAGTAACGAGGGACTGACATTTAAGAGGTAAGCTTTGGGTAAGGCATCCATCGTGTAAACACAAACCTAAAGGCATCTTGTGCATCCTATTCTCATAACATGTTATATTAAACCAAGAGACATCCAATGAAAGCATCTCACTTTCTAAACACTTGTTCACTGTGTACATATAATATAGGCATTCATATCATCATAATGCTTACACTTTTATATATGTTTAGTCACAGAAATTCTTAAACGAGAAGGGTATGCCCATTCGCATCATAACAGTACACACATTTTCGTACAAAAATCACAAACACTATGAAACAGAAAGCATTTCTACCCACTGTTTATAATGTACACAATGTAATAGTGCCTTTGTAAACACCATCTTCATTAGCAAATCAAAACCATCACCATGCATTAATCTATATATGCATCCAGCTAATTGGTAAAAATGGAAAATGATGGGATTTTCACTGAAACCCCTCTTGTCTCTGCCGAATTTGAACCAAGATCTCATTGTCTTAAGCTTAGTCATGCATTTAGCACCACCAGAAGCTGTTCAGGTCCAACCTCTTCTCAGCCTTGATGAGCCTTTGTTAAAGTGATAAGTTTTGTTAGATAAAAAAGAGAGGATAAAAACAAAGAAGATGGACACCCTTTTTAGTCACCATGATAATAGGTCGAACCACTGTGATTCATATCTCGGTCTCGAATCCGAAGCCATGGCCACCAAGAGAAGGGGCTATGAAGAAGAAAAAACGAGAGAGGGAAAGAAGGAGAGGACCTTACCATGTCTCCCTTTGTGCCATGATCCTTAGCTTCGCTGCCTCCTCTTCCGGTGCAAGCCGAAATCGCCGATGCTGTTCCAGAAACGAAAGAGAAGAGAAGGGAGAGTGGAAGAAGAGAGGAGAGAAGGAGAAGGGACATTAGGGATTGTGTTTTGTGAAGAATGAGGGGTAACCGAGTTACCCCCTCTGACTTGCCCATATTCCCTTTCTTTTTACTATTTTAATTGTTTTGATTTTTTTCCTTTATTCTTTATGGTTATACTTTTATTTGTTTTGTTAATTCTAATAGGCATTGGTTTTGGCAAATCGTATTTAAGGGGAAGATAATTATCATATTTGGTTCACAATAATTATTAACTTTAACTTCAATTACATTCACATTGATTTTAATGGAAATAGAACCCATAAAAATTACTTTATTACTCATTGAATTTCAATGGAATTTTTATAGTAAGGTTATGGCCCGTGCTGTCTTTAAATTCTCTGAAAATGGGAAGGAGATTTACGATCAGTGTCGTCTCTAAACTATTAATTCCAAGTATAAATAACTTCAAAACTACTTTATTACTCAATGAATTCAATGGAATTTTTATAGTAAGGTTATGGCACGTGTTGTCTCTAAATTCTCTGAAAATGGGAAGGAGGTCTACAACCAATGCCGTATCTAAACTATTAATTCCATATAAAAATAACTTCAAAACTACTCTATTACGCAGTGAATTTCAGTTGAATTTTTATAGTAAGGTTATGACCCGTGTTGTCTCTAACTTATCTGAAAATGGGAACAAGGTCTACGATTGTGCCGTCTCTAAACTATTAATTTCGTTTAAAAAAATGTTTTACTAAAAACTTATTTTATTACTCAACCAAATCGATACCTTCAAATCAACGAAATCAACCAATTAATTTTCGAACCAGAACTACGTAGCCTTGATTTCCCTATTGCACCTAGGGATACGTATGAGCAAGATAAACTCTTGTCAGGCCCAACAATAAAAAATAAAACATTTTGATGTTATTACTGAATTTTAATAAATAATTTTAAGGGTATAAAAGTCCATGTTATTAGCGAGGGTACTGTTTTAATACGGGCGGACATGGTGCTAATACCTTCCCTGATCCGTAATCGACTCTCGAGCTCAGAATCTCTGTTCAAAGACCAAATTGTCCTAATCGGGCATAATTTAGAGTTTTCTACGTTTTAACCGAAAAAAACGTAGTGGCGACTCCAAATCAATTGGAAGAGTTAGAAATCGAGTTCGCCCCTCCCTAAGTCGCACGGCCGGTCTTCCAACCGAAAATTGGGTCGCGATAGTTGGCGACTCCACTAGGGATAACCCATAAGAGGGTCAGGCCTAGAACCGTTATTTACATGGCCTCAAATACCCTTTTCGTTTTGTTTCTTTCTTTTTGTGTTTATTTTTTTTAGAATTACCAGTTGCTATTTTTTCTTGCTTTATTATATTTTAATTCCTACATTATTATTGCTTCTTTTGGGGTGAGGTTTATTTTTGAAAAAAATGTTTGCTCGCTTCCCAGCACACGAACACAGTACACCCGAGTTACACACACATATTCCCTATACTCGGGTATTAGAGATTAGGTCTTTTTTAAAAAGGGAAATCTGTCTTGTCGGTATTGGCCTCGTGTCAAATCTTACATTGGCGTGATGAACCACCCAAATTGTTCCCGATATTATGAGTTAGCGGCTTAGGGAGCTCGTCTCCTTTCGTTTCTAACCCATAATATTCGGTTTTCCTATCTTTCGAGACTGGATGCAATCTGGCGACGTATAAACCGAAAACTTTTTCATCAAGACCACTTTAATTGACATCTAGTACCTCACCATAGGGTTGTGAACTGTAGATGATCCAAAACCTCGTAAGTGTACCTTGATTAGGGAACGGGAAGCATAACCTAAATTTTACCCATCATCATTCATAATTTGGGACTTATGTCCCACATAAGAATGTTTATGCCTGAGTGTTGTAAGGATGTCATTGCACCTTGATGCACGAGGACGGCTAAATAATTTCCATTCCCTACCATGGGCTAACCGCCCTAGGGATAATTTTCTATTCCCTACCATGGGCTAGGCGCCCTAGGGACAATGTTCATTTCCTACCATGGGCTAAACGCCCTAGGGATCGATTTTCCGATATTTCAATAAACTCGGGGTTTTACCGTTTAACTCCAAGTTTGCCTTAACAGTATAATAAGTGTCAAATCTACCATGACATTTTACTATATTGTAAATTAAGGCTACATTCCCCTAATTAGGGTCTATCACGTCCTACAGGCATACAATATACATTAACTCTAGTTCATCATGTTCATGCATATCATTCATTCATACATCATTCAAACATTCATAAAAAAATCATCATCCCAACATTTATAAAAAATCATATAATGAATCAAAAATAAAAAACATCATTCACACATTCATACATGCATTCAAAAAATGAAAAAATAATCACTGAAAATTTTATCTATCCACAAAAAAAGATAACATCATACATTCATCTACATATGTAAAAAAAAAATCAATCAAACTTTGCATTTCATATAATAGCATGTCATGTATTTCATGCATTACCATAAAATATAAAAATAAGTCAATCCACACACTTCATATGCATGCAAAAAGAAAGGTTAAGGTGTTTACTTTTTTTTTTCTTTCATGCATCACATGCATAAAAAAGTCGCATCTCATATACCATACATACATATCATCCATCTGCAAATAAAAAAGAATTCAATGATCTAATTCCTTTTCTGAAAGAGATTTGGTAAAGACATATACACCAGTTCTTAGTATTACGGCAATACCGTACTACCCAAACTAACTTGAAAAAAGTAAAAAACATCTTGTATTTATTAGATGCAGTCTAGGTCTGAAACCTTGTGTTTCTTCTGAAATTGTCATCAACTGCATATGACCTTGTGGGATACGCTCCCAAGGCACCAAGTGTTGGAGAAGATGTTTATTGGGCAATGCTAAGAAATGATCTAGACGCAATCTTGGTCTGAGGCCTTGTGTTTCTTCTTAGATTGTCATCAACGCATGAGAAGCTTAATATACCAACATTTCTCAATGAAAAAGAACTATGCTAAAACCATCCTTCCAAAACAAACGAAAAAACACTTATGTGAGATTGTTATCATACAAACAAAGAAGATGGACACCCTTTTTAGTCACCATGATAATAGGTCGAACCACTGTGATTCATATCTCGGTCTCGAATCCGAAGCCATGGCCACCAAGAGAAGGGGCTATGAAGAAGAAAAACCGAGAGAGGGAAAGAAGGAGAGGACCTTACCATGTCTCCCTTTGTGCCATGATCCTTAGCTTCACTGCCTCCTCTTCCGGTGCAAGCCGAAATCGCCGATGCTGTTCCAGAAACGAAAGAGAAGAGAAGGGAGAGTGGAAGAAGAGAGGAGAGAAGGAGAAGGGACATTAGGGATTGTGTTTTGTGAAGAATGAGGGGTAACCGAGTTACCCCCTCCGACTAGCCCATATTCCCTTTCTTTTTACTATTTTAATTGTTTTGATTTTTTTCCTTTATTCTTTCTGGTTATACTTTTATTTGTTTTGTTAATTATTATAGGCATTGGTTTTGGCAAATCGTATTTAAGGGGAGGATAATTATCATATTTGGTTCACAATAATTATTAACTTTAACTTCAATTACATTCACATTGATTTTAATGGAAATAGAACCCATAAAAATTACTCTATTACTGATTGAATTTCAATGGAATTTTATAGTAAGGTTATGGCCCGTGTTGTCTTTAAATTCTCTGAAATGGGAATGAGATCTACGACCAGTGCCGTCTCTAAACTATTAATTCCAAGTATAAATAACTTCAAAACTACTTTATTACTCAATGAATTCAATGGAATTTTTATAGTAAGGTTATGACCTATGTTGTCTCTAAATTCTCTGAAAATGGGAAGGAGGTCTACGACCAATGCCGTATCTAAACTATTAATTCCATATAAAAATAACTTCAAAACTACTCTATTACCCAGTGAATTTCAGTGGAATTTTTATAGTAAGGTTATGGCCCGTGTTGTCTCTAATTTATCTGAAAATGGGAACAAGGTCTACGACCAGTGCCGTCTCTAAACTATTAATTTCGTAGAAAAAATGTTTTAGTAAAAACTTATTTTATTACTCAACCAAATCGATACCTTCAAATCAACGAAATCAACCAATTAATTTTCGAACCAGAACTATGTAGCCTTGATTTCCCTATTGCACCGAGGGATACGTAGGAGCAAGATAAACTCTTGTCAGACCCAACAATAAAAAATAGAACATTTTGTTGTTATTACTAAATTTTAATAAATAATTAAGGGTATAAAAGTCCATGCTATTAGCGAGGGTACCGTTTTAATACGGGCGGACGGGGTGCTAATATCTTCTCCGATCCGTAATCGACTCCCGAGCTCAGAATCTCTGTTCAAAGACCAAATTGTCTTAATCGGGCATAATTTAGAGTTTTCTACGTTTTAACCGCAAAAAACATAGTGGCGACTCCAAATTAATTGGAAGAGGTAGAAATCGAGTTCCCCTCTCCCTAAGTCGCATGGTCGGTCTTCCAACCTAAAATCGGGTCGCGACATTCTTGATTGACCCATTTACAAAGTATTATAACTAATCGTTCTTGATTGACCAGATCGTTGGTGAAAATAATATCCAAATACCAAACTCTATCTATATATAACCTCTGCAAAGTAGAAGAAGCCCCTTGAAAGACCAAAGAAAGAATCTCTTCTTCTTCTGTAAAGAATTCTTCCAATAATTTTTCTGAACCTAATCTTATAAAAAAAGAACGTATAGTACTTTTGTGTTTACGAGCTAAAGTTTTAATTCACGAAATTCGATGTATATATTTTACTCGATACAAACTCGTTATTTTAGGATCCATTGTAATAATGAGAAAGATTTCTACATATCCTAAAAAATCGGTCAATAATATCAAAATCGGATGAACCGACCCAAATCGGCTTACTAATGAGGTGCCCTAAGGCATTTCAAAATTTCGCTTTAGCCTAATATTTAATTAAGGGAATAATTGGAACTATTGTCTCAAGCTTTTTCATAACAATTTCGATTAGAAATGAATTTTCCAGCATTTGACTCTACACCAGTGAATGATTCAACCACACATTTGAAAAATAACCCAAAAGGTGAAATGAACCCTGGGAGAATTGGTTTTTTTGGATTGTTCTTGGCTGAGACCAATCATCAAAATGATATTTCCATAAACGAATAAGATAATTTTTCCATTTAGTAATCAAAAGAGACATATTCTTTGAAGCCAAAATATATTTTTCTTGATATCTAACATAATGAATGAAAAGCTCCTTGAAGAATTAATAAGGTAGACGAAAAATACTTAGCAAAGACTTCTAAAAGTGTTCTATTTTTCAAAAAGAACACAAAAAGATGTTAATCGTAAATGAGAGGATTTGTTGCGTAGAAACAGGAAAATAGATTTGTATTCACATACATAAAATTATATAGGAATAAGAAAACTCTTAGATTGTTTTTTGAAAAATTAAAAATCGATTTATTTGGAGTAATAAGATTATTCCAATTACAATATTCTTTAAAAAACAACCTTAATAAGTGAAACAAAGGGGCATCTTTATCCCAGTATCTAAAGAGTTGAACCAATATTTCTAGATGGATAGGATAGGGTATTCGTGCATCTGACACATAATTTAAATATGTTAATTTATCTTCGAAAAACGGAAAAATGGAATGAATTGATCGCAAATTTTTATAATATTTTATGATTTTTGACTCCTCTGAGGAAGAGTTTAATTGTAGGGAAAGTGGAATTTCTACGATGATCGCAAAAACTTATGATATTGTTTGAGAATAAATTTTTGTATTATAACTCAAAAATTGATTTTTTTTAGAATTATTAGCCGAAATAATCAAATGATTCTGTTGATCCATTCGAGTAATTAAACGTTTTACAATTAGTAAACTAGATTTATTATCATAATCTACATTTTCCGAAAAAATAGATCCATTAAAATCATGACCATAAACGAGTCCATAAATATACTCCCGAAAAATGAGTGGGTATAGGAAGTGTTGTTAGCCAGAGATATCTAGTCCAAATTATACTTAATATTCCTCCATATTTTACATTAAATTTGGTCAAAGGATCAAGGATTCATTACATTCTCAAATAATACATAGTGCAATACAGTCAAAACAAGGTATTATTATTATATATTTGAATAATCAAATTAGAATAAAAAAATAAATATGAATAGATACCTAGAAAACAAGGAAAAAAACCATCAACAAACTCTTTCTCCTCGCTTTTCCCATCGAATCGTGTCCTGCTCTAGGATAAGAAGCCAGTATGAAATCCATTATTTTCTCAGCCAAACCGTTCTTTTGATTTTTGAAAAGAATATATTTATCAATATACTCTTTCTTCTACACATTTATCGTCATCCCGCAATGGAGAATATCTATATAGTTAGGACTGATAACAAAAATGAATCAAAAATATATTTGTGGCAAAAGCTTTTCCCACATCAAGAACAAATTGATTTTTAACATACAATTAGATGGGACAATCATTCAAATAAAAAGGGAAAGCTGGTTACTTTTGTTTACCTATAATTGGAGCCACCAAGGAGAGTTCTATCCCTTTATTAAATAAACCCAACCAATTTTTTTGGTTTCGATCGAAGTAATTCAAACTAAAATATCCATTGATCTAATAAGAATCAAATAGTACGACATGCTGTTTTTTCCATTCATTCCTTTCTGTATCAGTTGTGGTCTTACAAACTCTACCGTTGGTATGGACGAACCAGTTGCTTCGTAGAAATGTGTAAAAAATGGAGCTGCACTTACAAGTCGAGCGTTAATAAGTTGATCTAGATATATTCATGATCAAATTATATTTATTTGATACGTTGTTGTCAATACGAGTCTTGAAAAACCACCACAATTGATAAAAACAAACGGATTAAAAATTTTTAAAAACTGAAATCTTAATCTTAACCGAATCTTAATATTATTAATATTTATATTATTCAATAGATTTTATATTATTAAATAGATTCTAAAATTTTATTATGATTAGAAATTTAAAAAATTATAGAAAAGAACTTCTTAATAGTCCCCCATGTTGGGTGAAATTCACATCAAAAAACTAAATAATTACTCTCCCTTAAGACTCGGAAGAACCCTTTTCATAAATCTCGTTTTTACTCGAACACGAAAGCACGAAAAAAAGCAATGCAATATAATATACAAGATGGGTAACAAAAAAGTTATGATATTTGGCTCAATCTATGATCCGAAGGGATAGAAAGGAATACATCAATCATAACGATCCCTAGGATTCATTATGGACAGCCTAAGAATAAGAATAGAAACGTTTAGTCTTGTATTTTTATTTAAGATCTGGTATGGTATGTCTCGATAACTACTATTTGTTTTTAGTTATTAATAATAAAAAATAATATATATATATATATACACATATATATATATATATTCTAATATTCTACTTGACTCAATCCTTTTCGTAAAGGATTGGATCGTGTCCGAGTTTAATTGCGATGTAATTGCAATTAAATAGAACAAACGAGGATTATTGGATTACAAAGTATCCATTGCTTGTAATTCAAAATTGATCTCCTTCCATACTTAACAAGCAACAGCTAATTCAGGACACCATTTGGAAGCCTCACAAATAATTTGATTACCCTAAGAAGCAAGATCAAGTCCCTTATTTCGAGCTTGTACACATGCTTCTAGAGCTACTCGATTAGCTATGGCACCTTGTGCATTGTCCCAAGGGTGCTCTGAAGTTCCTCCGCCGAATTAAAGTACGGAATCATCTCCAAAGATATCGGTCAAAGCAGGCATATGCCAAACGTGAATACCCCCGAAGCAACGGGCATAACACCAGGTAGAGAAACCCAATCCTTAGTGAAATAAACATTGCGGCTTCGATCTTTTTCAACAAAATCATCACGCAATAAATCAACAAAACATAAAGCGATCTCTCTTTCCCCTTCAAGTTTACTTACTATGTACCAGAGTGAATATAATCTCCACCAGACAAACGTAAGGCTTTATCTAGTACACGAAAATGCATTCCATGATTCTCCTGTCTATCGATAACTGCATGCATTGCACGATGGATATGAAGAAGTAGACCATTATCCCGGCAATAATGAGCTAAACTTGTATTTGTAGAGAATCCCCTTGTTAAATAGTCATGCATTACGTTAGGAACACCCATTTCACTAGCAAATACAACTCGTTTTCTCATTTCTTAACATGTACCCACAGTAGCATTCAAGTAATGTACTTTGATTTCACTTGTTTCGGCCTGGGTTTATAAAGTGCTTCGACAAAAAATAAGAAACGATCTCTCCAACGCATAAATGGTTGAGAATTCACATTTTGATCATCTTTGGTAAAATCAAGTCCACCGTGTAGACATTCATAAACCGCTTTACCGTAATTCTCAACAGATAACCCCAATTTAGGTTTAATAGTACATCCCAATAGGGGACGACCATACTTGTTCAATTTATCCCAATAGGGGACGAGCATTAGGGATTCGCAAATATTCCAAACGTAAAGCGCGCAGAGCCTTGAAACCAAATACATTACCTACAATGGAAGTATACATGTTAGTAACATAACCTTCTTCAATAAGGTCTAAAGGATAAGCTACATAAGCAATAAATTGATTTTTTCTCCAGTAATGGGCTCGATGAGATATCATCATCCTTTGTAGCAATCAAGACTGGTAAGCTCGTCGGTCCACACAATCGTCCAGGTACAAGTAGAAGATTCAGCAGCAACCATGGCATCTGCGTCTTCAGGCGGAACTCCAGGTTGAAGAGTTACTCGGAATGCTGCTAAGATACCATTATCTTTGGTTTCATAGTCAGGAGTATAATAAGTCAATTTATAATCTTTAACACCGGCTTTGAACCCAACACTTGCTTTAGTCTCTGTTTGTGGTGACATAAATCCCTCCCTACAACTCATGAATTAAGAATTCTCACAACAACAAGGTCTACTCGACTGAGGGGTTAATGAAACCTTTCACTTCACTTGAATCTTTCACGAAATGATCAACTAATATTATCAATTAATCTGAATGGTTCGTTAGTAAACTATGGTATTTGATTTAGCAAATACATCATTATTGTACACTCTTTCATATGTATACGCACCCCAAGCCTTCTTTTTTTTTTTGAATTTGTGAATCGAAATATAAAAAATCTATTGAAATATCAAATCTAAATACTAAGAAATTAAATATTGACCTTGACAACGATATATATTGTATATGTAAATCCTAGTGTAAAAATAGGCAGAATTAGCCCCCAAAAATAAATAGGTAAAAAAATATGCTAGGTATAAATCATATGTTAATAAAATGTGAAATTGAAATAAGGGCCAATGAGATCAAAAAATGTAATCGTAAATAAAGTTCAAGTTTGAATTCTATATCCATAGATAATAGACAAATGAAAACAAAAAAGACTTTTGAAAGATTTCAGCCAATTGATATTTATATTTGAAAAATGCCTTGGTTGAACTTGAAATTTAAATCCTTAAATTAGTTGGATGTTACCAAGAAAATAGAGTACTAACTCCCTTTTTATAATTGAATTAACCGATGAACTTGCATTTTAGCGAACATTTCATTTTTTTATTTCCAAAATTAAAAAAAAAAACAGATATATTGTAATATGAGCAAAATATTACCACTCCGGATCCCAAGTTTTTTGCGTTTCAAAATGAAAATCCGAGACGTATCGCCCAAATAATTGGTCTGATACTGGATGTATCTTTCCCACGGGGAAGAAGCTGAATATTTACAACGCTTTGATATTTAAGGGACAAGATACTATTGGTCAAAAAATTAACATTACTTGTGAAGTACAACAATTATTAGGAAATAATCGAAAAAGAGTTGTAGCTATGAGTGCTACAAACGGTCTAATGAGAGGAATGGAAGTGATTCACACAGGGGCTCCTCTAAGTGTTCTAGTCGGCAGAGCAACTCTAGGACACATTTTCAACGTACTTGGAGAGCCTATTGACAATTTAGGTCCTGCAGATACTCAAGCCTTATGTTGTGGGTTACCAACCCACCCTTAGTACCGAAATGGGTTCTTTACAAGAAAGAATTACTTCTACCAAAGAAGGGTCCATAACTTATATTTAATTAGTTTATGTACATGCAGACGATTTGAACGATCCTGCTCCTGCCACGACATTTGCACATCTATATGCCACAACCGTACTATCAAGAGGATTAGCTGCCAAAGGTATCTATCTAGCAGTAGATCCTTTAAATTCAACGTCAACTATGCTCCAACCTAGGATCGTTGGGGAAGAGCATTTTGAAACTGCACAAAGAGTTAAACAAACCTTACAGCGTTACAAAGAACATCAGGACATTATAGCTATCCTTGGGTTGGTCGAATTATCCGAAGAGGATCGCTTAACAGTAGAAAGAGCATGAAAAATTGAGCGTTTCTTATCACAACCCTTTTTTGTAGCATAAGTATTTACCGGTTCACCGGGGAAATATGTTGGTCTAGCATAAAAAATTAGAGAGTTTAAACTGATTCTTTCTGGAGAGTTAGATGGTCTTCCCGAATAGGCCTTTTATTTTGTAGGTAAGATCAATGAAGCTACTGCGAATGCTACAAACTTAGAAAAGGAGAGCAAATTGAAGAAATGACTTTAAATCTTTGTGTGCTAACCCCAAATCGAATTGTATGGGATTCAAAAGTGGAGGAAATTATTTTATTTACTAATAATGGACAAATCATGTACCTATTGCCAAATCTGTAGATATAGGTATTTTGAGAAGACACCTTAATGACCAATGGTTAACGATGGCTCAGATCGACTATTTTGCTAGAACAGGCAATAATGAAATCATTATGTTAGTAAATTAAGTGGAAAAGGGTAGTGATATTGATCCACAAGAAGCCCAACAAACCCTTGAAATAGCCGAAGCTAACTTGAGTAAAGATGAAGGCAAAAGAAAAACAATTGATGCAAATATAGCTCTTAGACGATCTAAAACACGAGTGGAGGCTATCAATATTATTGCGTAACAAGTTGGGGCATCCAAAAAGGGGGGGGGGGGGAATAAAATATAAGAAAATAACAAAAGATAGAAAAAAGGTGTAGGTAGAACTTATTAGATATTCGAGTCAACGATATCTAATAATTTCTACCGATACCTTACCTACTATTGGTTTTGAACCAATGACTCCCGCCGTATGAAAGAAATACTCTAACCAATGAGTTAAGTAGGTTGCTTACCATCCCAAACAAATTGAAAAAAAAGAAGAAGGATATTTATGCTATGAGATTAATGGATTATAAATGTAATATTACTTAATAAGCAATACCAATACAATAGCAATCAACGAGATTGGATCATGGAATATTCATCTTGACAAGAAATTATCTGCATAATATGATAAAATATGTATCAAAATGTATCAAACACACAAGGGCTATAGCTCAGTTAGGTAGAGCACCTCGTTACACGTGCACCAATGTTTTCAGAGGAGTCCATCATGTAATCAAAACAGCTGGTCTTGTTGAGAAATGGATGTTTGACTCTATTTTAGGGAACAAAAGAAAAATAGACTGGCAAAGGTTTTAAACGTCAGTCAAACAAACCCCTTCATTGATTTGAGATATTGATAAGGTGAATACCCGACCCGATCTATTCAATGCTAGGCCTAATGAGTATGTATATGGACCTCAAACAAATTATCTTTTCGTCCTATCGTATGAACTTTAAGGTGTATGAAATTTCATTTCTTATATGATATAAGTAAGTCGATAGATAATCTATTTAACTTAAGTTGATCCGGGCCAAAAGCAGAGCTACGTCAGGATAACCCTTCTTTGAAACACTTTGGTAGTTCTCTTAGATTGTATTATAATCAAAATAAGAATCAGAGCATACAGGGAGTCATCTCCTTATTATATTTATCATTATATATATTATAATATATAATTATGTTTGTATATCAAATCTAATTATTTAATATAAAAAATAATAATAAAATTTTAAATTTAATAGAAATTAGTTTTGATTTTTTTAATAAGGAATATGAATGACTAATCGGTATATTTTCTGTAACAACCCAAATTTACCATAGAAACTTTCGAATTTTTAACATACCAAATAATTATTCGAGTCATGAAAACTTTTCATTTTAGATTAACATTTCCAAAGTGGTTAACAAGTATTCATAAAACCCTTCCATATAATACCCAATTCGTACATCACATCCCATACTCAAAATCATACTTCTACAGTTTAGTAAATGAAAGGGGGCATTCCCAAAACAAAAGTTAGATAGTACTTGTTCTATTCCACAAATACTTAAAGTTACACATATTAATCTCCTAAGCTACAAATTTCATCTAAGAATGGATCCGCACAAAAATGACCACTTTGATTTCGTCTCCCTCGCTTGATCTGCAATTCGATTTATTACAAATAGAGGGAACACACAACACAAAGGGAGTAAGACATTGAATATTATAATAATTTGTAATATAAATCTATGCATAATTAAAAAAATATAATTATTAAGAGGTAAATACTAGGATTAAACAGTTATATCAGGCATGGCTTACCACCTCAGACATTATCATATTACAACCACATTACAAATCAAACTAGAGATACAATTCCAACCATTCTCACATAGTACATTAAATACTTTTGGGAAGATGATATGGCTCCTTGACCGAGGCTGGGTTTTGATGAAGACAAATGCACATCACCAAAAGAAAGAAGAAAAGCTATTAAAGATCAAAGACTTAAAGAACTTGAAGTATATTTTATTTTTATAAGAGTCTTAGTCTTTTATTAGCATATATTTCAAACTCATAAGAAATCACAATGCCTTAAGAGTAAAGATCTTAATCTAGGTTAATATAAGAGTTCCTAAGAAAAACCAAGTTACAAGAACATGAACTTGAACTTAGCCAACTAGAGCAACATGAGGAGAATGAGAAAAACAGAAAAACAATTTCTCTAAACACTCAAGTAGAGTCTTTTGATAACAAAAACTTTGATGAAGATATGTCTGATGACATGAATCTTTTGGTCAAAAAGTTCAGCAAATTCTTGAGAAGAAATAAGGGTACAAGATCTAGTCTATCAAAGAAATTTGCAAAGAACAATGATGCTTCAACATCTAGTCAAAACTTTATTTGTTTTGAATGTGGTAAACCTGGCCACATTAAGGTTGACTGTCCTACACTACAAAAGAAGAATTCAATCAAAGGAAAGATGGACAAGAAATCTAAAAGAGCATATATTGCTTGGGAAGACAACGATGTAAGTTCTGATTCTGATTCAGACCATGAAGAACAAGCACATCTTTCTCTAATGGCCTCCCATCATTCCGATGACGAAAATGAGGTTAGTGATGCTGATTTAGATAATCCTTCCTTTTTAGAATTACAAGATGCTTTCATAAAACTTCACAAAGAATCTTTGAGACTTTCTAAGTTATGTTCCAAACAAAAAATTATTATTGAAAGCTTAGAAAGTCAAAATTATTTCTTTAAAAAGGAAGTTGTTCATCTCAAGGATAAATTTAATAAGGAAAGCATTACTTTTTTAAATTGTGAAACTCTAAACACAAAGTTACATTCCTTAAACAAGGAATTAGAAGTGTTTAAAAAGAGCTCTCACAAATTAGACAATATTTTACACAATCAAAGGCACACCCATGATAAACGTAGTTTAGGTTATTCATATAGCCATAAAACTAATGGTATGAAACAACCTTTGTTTGTTAAAGCTACTAGAAGCAATTTACATGATTACAAAGTTTCAAAATCTTGTGCTTCTATTTCTCAGCAAAGAATAAAACAACCTACATGTTTCTATTGCAATTGTATAGGACATACACCCAACACATGCTTTATAAGAAAAGTTGGTATTCCAACTGGAAAATATGTATGGGTTGAGAAAGGCACTAACAAAAAAGGACCCAAATCACCTTGGGTACCTAAAATATAAATTTATTTTGTAGGTATGCTTTGGAGAAGAAAACGATCTTTAGTACCTAGACAGTGGCTTCTCAAGGCATATGACTGGTGACAAATCAAAGTTTAGCTTTATTCTACCAAAAGATGGATTTGTCACATATGGCGATAATAATAAAGGTAAAATTTTAGGAATTGGAAGGATTGGTAAACCTCCACATGTTATTATAGATAATGTCTTATATGTTGATGGCTTAAAACAAAATATTCTTAGCATAAGTCAACTATGTGATAAAAGCTTAAATGTCATCTTTAAGAAGGATTTATGTACTATAGAAGATAGCAAGGCTCATAGGACTACACTTTTCAGAAAAAGAACCCTTCTTCAAAATTAGGAAAGAGCTTGGTATATTGGTTGAAAAAGGATTAAGTTAAAAAAATTTCACTTTGAATCTTTATGAGATCAACTATGTGATATTTTGTGTATCTATTGTTTAAGTATATGATTTACTATCCATTATAGACTATGGATAGCTTGCAATCGATTACATAGCTCGTCAATAATTTACAGTGTCTCAATTTCTTTATTTTTTATGATGTAATCGATTACGGCATAATTGTAATCGATTACATACTCTTTTAAAACAATTCCAGTTTCTCAATTTCTACAGTGCTTCGAAATTTCTTATGATGTAATCGATTACGGAATCATTGTAATCGATTACATACTGTTTTAAATCAATTCCAGTGTCACAGTTTCTTCATTTTTCATAATATTCTCTGATATAATCGATTACAGCCACTATGTAAGCAATTACACCCCTACCACAGATGCTCCATTTATTAGTATGATGTCTTTACTAATGTTTGCTTTGCATCCTTGAACTACAAACTTATGGATTATGCATGTTACTGTTCTACTTTATGGTTTAAAGTATTTTGTTCTAAATTATGAATGATTTTCTGCATATTATCCTTTCATTATTATGCTTAATCTATTATTCATAGACTCCTTTTTGATAATGTCAAAAGGGGGAGAAAAGGGTTGTATGTTCAAATTTATTTCAGGCAAAAAAATTTCAAAGTTATGCAATAAGACACGAAGACAGGGGGAGAACCGCTAAACATGAATCAGTCCAAATACTGCAAAGCTTTAATAGAAAGATTCGACATGAAGGACTGCAAAACAATAGCTACTCCTATGGGTTCAAATACATACCTAGATGTTGATGAGGCTAGAACATCCATTGGAATTACTAAATATCGAGGTATGATCGGATCACTACTTTATCTTACTGCTAGTAGACCGGATATAATGTTTAGTGTATGTTTATGTGTTAGATTTCAGTCTAAACCTAAGGAATCACATCTAATTGCTGTCAAACGTATTATCAAATATCTTAAAGGAACAATTGATGTGGGATTATGGTATCCAAAGGGTAGACTATGTGATTTGGTTGGATATAGTGATTCATATTTTGCGGGCTGAAAATCGGATAGAAAAAGTACTAGTGGTACTTGTCACTTATTAGGAAGTGCCTTAGTTTCTTGGTCATGCAAGAAACAAGCTTGTGTTGCCTTAAGCACGGCTGAGGCTGAATATATCGCGGCGGGAAGTTGCTGTGCTCAAATACTTTGGCTTAAACAACAACTACGCGACTATGGTTTAAACCTAGGTTGCATTCCCTTGAGATGTGACAACACTAGTGCTATTAACCTTACAAAAAATCCCGTTATGCGCTCAAGAACCAAACACATAGATATTAGACACCATTTGCTTAGAGATCATGTACTCAAAATGGATGTTGAAATGGAATTTGTTGATACACATGATCAACTAGCCGACATATTCACTAAACCTTTACCTAAGGATTCCTTCTATAAACTTAGAAGAGAACTAGGAATCCTAGATGAATTAGACACCAATTAAGTCTCATTTGTTTAATATGTTTATAAGAATTGGTGTGCATCATTTTATATCATTTTTGCACGATATACTTTTTTATAAATCTGTTTATGCTTAAATGCAAATACACTATATTATTCTTGGTTAATCCCTACTTTTCTCTTTCTTTTTGATGAAGTCAAAAGGGGGAGAAACTGTTAGGAAAGTTTGCTTGTATATTTGTTTCATATGTTTCACAGCAAATACAGCCAAGAAGAGTGTAAAGAACTTCAAGTATAATGATTATACTTTGAGAACAAACTTTCAAACGATAGTGATTTGTCTACATCAAAAAGGGGGAGATTGGGAAGATGATCTGGCTCCTTGACCGAGGCTGGGTTTTGATGAAGACGCACATCACCAAAAGAAAGAAGAAAAGCTATTGAAGATCAAAGACTTAAAGAACTTGAAGTATATTTTATTTTTATAAGAGTCTTAGTCTTTTAGTAGCATATATTTCAAACTCATAAGAAATCACAATGCCTTAAGAATAAAGATCTTAATCTAGGTTAATATAAGAGTTCCTAAGAAAAACCAAGTTATTTTTGAAAAGTTGGAAAAAGGCAAAAATAACTAGGGTAATCGATTACCCTGTAGTAGTAATCGATTACCACTTACTGCTGAAAGTTAAATCCAAAATTTAATTTCAGTAATCGATTACCAGGGTAAGTAATCGATTACCATAACTCTCGGCATTTCTTGGAAATGAAATTTCAACTAGGGTAATCGATTACCCTATGGATGTAATCGATTACCACTAGCCGTTGAGAAACTTTGGATTTGAAATTTCAACTGAGGTAATCGATTACCTCATATTGGTAATCGATTACCACAAGCAAAAATTGTCAGTATCAGTTGTTTTTCAACTGGTAATCGATTACCACGGATAAGTAATCGCTTACCACGTACTATTACTGCCAAAATTTGATTTATAAATTGAACCATTGTGTTCCAACTTGGTTCAATTTTTCCCAAACGACTTATACCTTTTGAAAGTGATTCTAAACACCTTTTGGAACTTTATATAAACCTTGTAGGATCTCAGAATTAGATCATAACTTTTATACTCAAAAATCCAAGTTCTTGATACAAATTTCTTAGTTTTTATTCAAGAACACTTTGAAGTTTTTCAGAAAAACTTTCACATTCTTTGGAATTCTGAAAACTTCATAAGGCATTAAGATATATTGTGAGTTTGTCATTAAGCCATTTATTATCTTCATACTTGTACTCAAGTAATCACCATAGGGATTGGTGAGGCATTGTAAAACAAGGATAGTGGTGTACTATCTTGTTGAAGTGAGTGAGTGATACAACTTAGGGGGAGTCTAGGTGTGACTTTGCTTATAAGTTAAACTCATTCAATAGTGGAAATCTCTTGTGGTTTTTCAAGAGGACTGGACGTAGCCTTCAGTGATAGAAGGTGAACCAATATAATTTTCTGGTGTGATTTTTCTCATCCTTACACTTTTGTTTTATGCACTTCTTCTTCTACTAAACTTTCTTCCACTACAACTCTGTTAATTTGTACTTAAGTAGAAAAAGCTGAAAAGTTCCTAGTGTTTTTTTAAAACAACTAATTCACCCCCCCTCTTAGTTGGCCATCTATTCCTCCCAACTTTCATTACTCATAACTTACAATATCCTAAATAACACCATGCTCGAACACACCTCATTATTCAAGTATCTAGTGATTCCCTTAAAATATCAATTCATCACATCGAATATCCCAAGGAAGTAAGGGAAAGCATTGTTTATGTTGTTGGCATCACTGGAGGGTATTGAGAAACCCCGAGTTGAGGACATTCTGATAGTCTGAGAGTTCCCTGAGGTATTTCCTTGTGATATTCCTGATTTGCCTTCGGTACGAGAAGTTGAATTCTCCATTGACTTAGTGTCGGGAACAGGACCCATTTCTATAGCCCCTTATAGGATGGCGCCCTTAGAGATGGCCGAGGTGAAAAAGGAGATTGAGGACTTTTGGCGAAGAAGTTCATTCGTCCCACTATTTCACCGTGGGGTGCACCGATGTTGTTGGTTAAGAAGAAAGATGAGAGTATGAGGTTGTGCACCGACTACAGACAATTGAACAATGTCACAGTTAAGAACAAGTATCCATTGCCCAGAATCAATGACTTTATGGATCAGTTAAGAGGAGCGGTGGTGTTTTCTAAGATTGATCTCAGATCGGATTATCATCAACTCAGAGTGAAGTTTGATGATATTCCGAAGACGACCTTCAGGACGAGGTATGGGCATTTTGAATATTTGGTGACGCCCTTCGGAGTGACGAATGCCCCATCAATATTTACCGACTACATGAATTGGATTTTTTATCCACACTCGGATTCATTTGTAGTGGTATTTATTGATGACATTCTAGTCTACTCTAAGAGCCGAGGGGAACATGCAGAGCATCAAAGAGTTCTGTGTAACACCACAAATTTGCCCTCCTTAAAATGGGTAATAGTCCTGAAGAATGGGGCATACTGTCAGATTCTCGCTTGAGCAAGGGGGTCTCGCCCAAGCGAGAGACCTAGTGTTTTAATTTTGGGAATTATGGGAATCTCGCCCAAGCGAGAAAGTGGTCGCTTGAGCGAGAAAAGCCTGAACAGGCTATGAGATTCTCGCTTGAGCGAGAGAATCTGGCTCAGGCGAGAGAGTTCGTGTTTCGAAATTTAAAACGTCGTGGGCTTCTCGCCCAAGCATGCTATTCTCGCCCATGCGAGAGGGCCCAACTATAAAAGTAAGGAAAGAGTTTCACAAACCCTAATCTTCACTTTCTTTTCTCCCCTTTCACTCATAACGGCGACTCCCCATGGATTTCGACTCTTCCCTCCACTAAACCTCAAAAACACATTAAAACCTCTTCCTCTTGCTTCTTAATGGAACATTGGAGTGCTTTGGAGATGAAAAAGCAACAATGGAGGTCGAAGGAGATTTAGGGAGATGGAGCTCTTTTGCGGAATAATGGAGCTTATGCAACCTAAGGTGAGGGAGAAGACCATTGTGGTCTTAGAGTATTTCATTAGAGTCATCATCTCCGATTTACCTCAAGAATCAGAGCAGATTAACGGATAGTAACTCTTTTGGGTGTTTATGGCCCATGTGAGAGTCTTTATTTCACATGAGGATGTATTAGCCATAAAAGTGGGGATATATGTGCGGGAAAACCTTTTATTTAAATAAAACGTTGTACGCTCATTTATGGTAATGCACCGTCATGAAAGATGGTTCCAACGTTAATGTGTTATATGATGAAGATTATGTTGTGTGTGGTCTATTTATGATAATGTTGTGTTATGGATGGTTGATTTGTTATAAACATATATGGGTGTGTTTGTATCATTGTGTGATGAGTTGTTGATTTGTGGGTATATTTGTAATAATAATTTTGTGATGAACGGTTTGTTGGTGATAAATGGACATAATTATATTATGTGATGATGATGTTGTGAGTGGTTTTTATTGTGGTGGGATATGAGATACATTGTGTTTATGACATTGATGTGGTATCTTGTGTTGTGAGGAAGTTGCAATGTTAGGATAATGCAGTGAAAATATTATATTGTGATTGATGTTGTTGTATGGATTTTGACCTGCTTTCGTGGTATGGATTTTGACCTGCCTTCGTGTTATGGATTTTGACCTGCCTTCGTGGTATGGATTTTGACCTGCCTTCGTGGTATGGATTTTGACCTGCCTTCGTGGTATGGATTTTGACCTGCCTTCGTGGTATGGAGTTTGACCTGCCTTCGTGGTATGGATTTTGACCTGCCTTCGTGGTATGAATTTTGACCTGCCTTCGTGGTATGAATTTTGACATGCCTTCGTGGTATGGATTTTGACCTGCCTTCGTGGTATGGATTTTGACCTGCCTTCGTGGTATGGATTTTGACCTGCCTTCGTGGTATGGATTTTGACCTGCCTTCGTGGTATGGATTTTGACATGCCTTCGTGGTATGGATTTTGACCTGCCTTCGTGGTATGGATTTTGACCTGCCTTCGTGGTATGGATTTTGACCGGCCTTCGTGGTATGGATGTGACCTGCCTTTGTGGTATTGATTTGATTGGCCCTTTGTGATATTGGGTTGTCGTAGGAGTATTGTATTGTTTTGGAAGTGTTGTATTGCTTTGACATTAGTGTACCGCCTTCGGGTATGGCAGTATCATTGGGTATTTATGAGTAACTATGGTAATAGGAATATTGATGAAGATGGGATTGGATAAACTGTGTAAGTAAATTGTAAAGGTTGTTAATTGAAGAAGTAAATATCCTATTGTTTCTTGTACTGATGTGTTGAATTGTCTAAGTGAAACGTGATGATTATACCGATTGAATATGTGAACATTATGTGGTTTAAGGTATTGACTGGTATATAAATGGTATATGTTTACTATGATTGATTTTAGATGATTGTATAGGTTGTTATACTTTAATGATATTACTCCATGTAATTCCACACTATAGTCACCGTAGTTGGTTCTTACTCCCTCTCCTTTCCTTGTCTATGTGTTATATGTGAGTTCAGGATGTTGCTGTTGCGTCGTGGATGTTTGTTGATGGGAGTATAGACTGGAGTAGTCATTTTTGTATTCCGAAATTGTATTTGTATAATGTATGTAATATGAGGAATATGTTGAAGTAGCTATGTTGTATAAATGATCTCTTTCAAAAGATGCAATAAGATTAGCATGATTACCTTAATCAGTGTTGTAATTGAAACAAAAGATAATTGTATTAATTATGGATTAAAATAGAATGTGATGTCATGTTTTTGATGAAAATGTATTATTGATTATTTCCGCATTTTGAATTGGGGAATCTTAACTAATATTTAAATTCAATAAGGTTTCCAAATTGGCTAAGGGAAATCAGTTAAGGGAAATCAGTTATTTGCAAAACTGTCAAAATGTGACTTTTGGCTGGAATCAGTGAACTTCCTTGGGCATGTGATATCCAGAGAGGGAGAAGCAGTGGATCCTTCTAAGGTTGAAGTAGTAATGGAATGGGTAGTACCCAAGTAAGTTATTGAGATCAGAAGTTTTCTGGGATTGGCGGGTTACTACCGGAAATTTATAAAAGAGGTTTCAAAGTTAGCATTATCGCTAACGAAGTTAACTAGAAAAGAGGAACCGTATTTCTAGAAGACCCGCTGTGAGGAAAGTTTCCAAGAGTTAAAGTGGAGGTTGACTATGAAACCAGCGTTGGTCCTTCCTTGTACCGATTGTGATTTCAGTGTATACTGCGATGCTTCCAAGCAAGTTCTGGGCTGTGTTTTAATGCAAGACGGGAAAGTTGTTGCTTTTTCTTCGCGCCAGTTGAGATCGCATGAGCAAAACTACCCTACTCATGATTTGGAGTTAGTTGTTGTGGTCATTGTACTAAAGATTTGGAGACACCATCTTTATGGTGTGAGGTTTGAAGTTTTCAGTGACCACAAGAGTTTGAAATATATGTTCGATCAGAAGGAACTGAACATGAGACAGAGAAGGTGGATGGAGTTTCTTAAGGACTATGATTTTGGTCTGCAATACCATCCTAGAAAGGCCAATGTGGTGGCAGATGCTCTAAGTCGGAAATTACTACATGTGTCAGTATTAATGATCCATGAGGAGAAGTTAACTGAGTAGTTCCGAGATATGAACTTGGCAGTTCAAGTAAAACCCCATAGTATGATTTTGGGAATGCTCAAGGTCACGAGTGAGTTGTTTGATCAAATCAGGGTAATGCAAGTTGAGGATCAGGAACTAAGGGTCAAACGAGTTTTGGTGACTAATGTGAGAGAAAAAGATTTTGTGTTAGATATTAGTGGGACGTTGAGGTACAGGGGAAAAGTGTGTGTACCACACGATGTGGAATTGCGGAAGAGTATTCTTGAGGAATCTCACAAGAGTAAGATGAGCTAAGATTGTTATGGGATCCACAAAAATGTATCAGGATTTAAAGAAGTTGTTATGGTCGTCCAGAATGAAAAGGATGTGGCATTGTATGTATCGAGTTGCTTGATTTGCCAGAAAGCTAAGATTGAACACCAAAGACCGACAGGAGAACTACAATCTCTGGAAATTCCTGTGTGGAAGTGGGATAGCATCTCGATGGACTTTGTGTTAGGTTTGTCAATGACACAGAAAGGGTACGATTCGATATATGTAATAGTGGATCGGTTGATTTAGTCTGCTCACTTTTTACCTAAGAACATAAGATATTATTTAGAACGATTGTTGGTGCTATATATCCGAGAGATAGTTTGATTGCATGGGATCCCATCGAGTATTGTATCGGACAGAGATCCCTGTTTCACTTCGAACTTTTGGACTAGTTTGCAATATGCATTGGGAACCAAGTTGAAATTGAGTTCCGCTTATCACCCACAAACGGATGGTCAGTCAAAAAGGACCACACAATCGTTGGAAGATCTTTTAAGAGCACGTGTTTTTGAACAACCTGGAAGTTGGGATAGTATGCTACCCTTGATCGATTTCACTTACAACAATAGTTTCCATTAGAGTATCGAGATGGCAGCATATGAAGTATTGTAAGGAAGAAAATGTAGAACTCCGGTGACTTGGTTTGAAACTAGAGAGAATTTGGTGTTAGGACTCGATGTGGTTCATTGGACAAAATAGTTATTATGACAAGAGGCGGAAACCTCTTGAGTTCAATGTAGGAGATCATGTTTTCATGAGAGGAGCCTCGCCCAAGCGAGGGTGTTAGTATTTCTCCCAGTATTTTCCCTGGAATTCTCGACTGAGCGAGAATTGGCTCGCCTGGGCGAGAGAGAGGCACTCTTGAGGCTGTTGGATCCTCGCTTGAGCTAGAATCTCTCTCTTAAGCGAGAGCATCAAAGTTTGAAACTTTAAAAGGCAGGGAGTTCTCCCCTGAGCTATTATAAGAGGGGGAGGATTGTAACACTAAGTTTCATTTTCCTAAAGTATTGTAAAAGTCAAAAATATGGGATATACTAAAGGATTCTCGTTAGAGCGAGAGGAGCCTCGCCCAAGCGAGGGTGTTAGTATTTCTCCCAGTATTTTCCCTGGAATTCTCGATTGAGCGAGAATTGGCTCGCCTGGGCGAGAGAGAGGCACTCTTGAGGCTGTTGGATCCTCGCTTGAGCTAGAATCTCTCTCTTAAGCGAGAGCATCAAAGTTTGAAACTTTAAAAGGCAGGGATTTCTCCCCTGAGCTATTATAAGAGGGGGAGGATTGTAACACTAAGTTTCATTTTCCTAAAGTATTGTAAAAGTCAAAAATCTGGGATATACTAAAGGATTCTCGTTAGAGCGAGAGGAGCCTCGCCCAAGCGAGGGTGTTAGTATTTCTCCCAGTATTTTCCCTGGAATTCTCGACTGAGCGAGAATTGGCTCGCCTGGGCGAGAGAGAGGCACTCTTGAGGCTGTTGGATCCTCGCTTGAGCTAGAATCTCTCTCTTAAGCGAGAGCATCAAAGTTTGAAACTTTAAAAGGCAGGGAGTTCTCCCCTGAGCTACGTGTTCTCGCTTGGGCGAGAATCTAAAAGCCTGAACCCTAAAATAGAGCCCCAAACACGAAAATGGGGTAGGTTTTTGGGAGAAAAGAGAAGAGGAGGCGATTTTCTTGGTAAGAGCTCGTGTAGAGGCTAAGAGAAGCTAAAGAAGAGGTAAACCTCTTGATTTTAACACTCCTTCTCACTTTGAAACTCATTTTTGGGCATTTGGGTCTCTTCTCTTGGTATGGAAAATCATATAACTTTCTCTTTTGAGTTGTAGCTTGTTTTTATCTAGCTTTTCCTTTGAAAAAAATCGAGGTTTAGAATTTGTATTCGAAAATGGGGATGATTAGTGGTTGATTCATGAAAACCCCAAAACCCAAAATGAAAAATATGTTGAAAAGGGAAATGTTAGGTTAGGAATGTGGTTTATGGGTGTTAATTTTGAATAAAATTGAATGGTTATGTTTTACATGTTTGAGACTCCAAATGGAGATGGTTTTGAAAGCCATTGAAATATGAACCTCTTTTATGATTGAAATAGATAGTTGAGTTATTTTATGGTTGAAATATGCAATATAAGTTGTTATATGATATTATGAATATATTATTGATTATGTCTATTGTGTGTGGTGTGAATGAGGAAAGACCCAAAGGTTGGAGGAGGCGGAATAGAGGCTAACATGTTACCAAACGCCAACGCCAACGCACACAAGGTAAGGGATAAGCATTTCAATTATTAGGGATAGAATGCGGAAGGTAAGCATATTGAGCTTGTGATTATGAGAATAGAGTCCTTAATATCATTGAATGAAAGTTGAATTGTTTCGCCTTTGTGGCATAGACTTACCCTTTGTGGTAATGATTCGCCTTTATGGCATAGACTTGTCCTATGTGGTATTGATTCGCCTTTGTGGCATAGACTTATCCTACGTGGTAGTGATTCTCCTTTGTGGCATAGAGTTGCCCTATGTGGTATTGAATCGTCTTTGTGGCATAAACGTACCCTACGTGGTATTGATACGCCCTCGTGGCATAGACTTGCCCTACATGGTATTGAATAGACTGTTATTAAACGTGGTTGAGAAATTGTAGTATGATAGTTTAATTGATTTGATTGTTGATTTATGTTGAACTTAGATTTATATATATTTGCAATATCATTATTCTATGTTGATTTATAAACATTGATTATCCTGAACTTGATGTCTCATTCCCTTGTATTTCTTGTTGGTTACATTTGTGATAATCGGTGTACAGGTAAAGAAAAGGACTAGTAGATCCAGGCGAAGCCGTAGTTTAAATTCTTGACTGTTGATGTAATAGGGATATTAATGTGTTGTTTTGTATTATGCACTTAGTTGTGCCTATTAACTGAACTAATTGACATGTATTCCCTTACTAGTGAACTAATGTATGATTGACATGTATGTGAGGACGGAGTCCTCTTTTGAAAATCAAAATGCGAAGTTCATTTATACAAAAGAGTTACTTCAACATATTTCTCATATTACATACATTATACAAATACAATTTCAGAATACATAAACAACTACTCTAGTTTGTACTCCCGCCAGCAAACATCCAAGGCGCAACAACAACAACCTGAACTCATATACATCACATAGACAAAGAAAAGACGGAGGGAGTAAGAACCAACTACGGTGACTGTAGCGTGGAAATACATGGAGTAATAACATTAAAGTTCTACAACCTATACAACAACTATAATCAACCATATCAACATATACAAATGATACACATAATCAATACAACATACCGTAGGATATTAACGTCTTCAATTAGTATCTATTATAACTTACTTATACGATTTATCCATTTCAATCTTCATCAAGATCATAATACCATAGTCACTCACAATATCCAACGACAACTCCATACCCGAAGGCAATACAATACTTCCAAGCAATACTGTACCTAATAGGTCAAGTCTACACCATAAAGGCGATTCAATATATGCTTCCTAACTTGAGCCAAAGTGTGGTACGTAACTTGAGCCAAAGAGTGCTACATAACTTGAGCCAAAGTGTGCTACATAACTTGAGCGAAAGTGTGCTACATAACTTGAGCCAAGCCAAAGTGTGCTACATAACTTGAGGCAAAGTGTGCTACATAACTTGAGCCAAAGTCTACTACATAACTTAAGCCAAAGTGTGCTACATAACTTGACCCAAAGTGTTCAATATCAAACCACATACAACTTGTACATTCCTCATATCACTCTCACAATCATTCTAGATCATACTCATGTCAATACAACAATATCATTCCAAATATAGTCATCTTCACTATGTTATTATCATATCACTACTTCACCATAACAAAATCATCAATGTCATTCACAAAATACCAATTCCATGTCACAATCACAATATATATCTTATCTCTTACCACAATAAAGTACCCCTCAACATAATCATCATCATATAACACATCCATCTCATTTTATCACAACATTATCATTCATACACACAAATAACGATAGAATAATATTTCATGACGGAGTATTACCATAAATGAGTATTTTACACTTAGTTTGACAAACAGGTTTTCATACACATATATTTCCATATTTATGGCTAATACATCTTCATGGAAGACAAGGAGTCTCACATGGAAAAACAAGCTTCCAAGGGAGTTTCTATCCAACAACACTCTCCGATTCTTGAGGGAAATCGGAGAAGATAACTCTTATGAAATACTCTAAGACAACAATGGTCTTCTCCCTCACCTGAGTTTGCGTAAGCTCCGTTGTTCCGCAAAAGAGCAACATCTCCCACCATCTCCTTCAACCTTCAACGTTCCCTTTCACATCCAAAGTCCACCAATGTGCTGCTAAGGAGTAAGGGAAAGAGGATTTGATGAGTTTTTAAGGTTTAGAGGAGGATTTACACGAGTTAGATGTGTAGCCGTCGTGGAAAGTCAGAGGAGGAGAAAGAAAATGAAGATTAGGGTTTTTGAAACCCCTTTTTCACTATTATAGCTGCGTAGTCTCGCCCGGGCGAGAATGACTCACTTGGGCGAGAAGTCCTCGACTTTTCAAATTTCCAGACACTGACGCTCTCGCCTAGGCGAGATTCTCTCGCTCAAGCGGGAATCTCATAGCCTGCCCAGACCTCTCTTACTCAAGCGAACACTTCCTCGCTTGAGCGAGGTTCCCAGAAAACTCATACTAAAACACTAAGTCTCTCAGTATAAACCCCAACACTCTATGTTTTCTAATTATTCTGAAAATGAAATTTGAGGTGTTACAATCCTTCCCCCCTAAAAAGAAATTTCTTCCCCAAAATTTTGCTAGGTTTATCTCAGGAAAATACTATCATCTCCAAGACATTAGGTGTAACACCAAAAAATTTACCCTCTTTGAAATGAGGTAACAGTCCTTAAGAAGGGGGCATACTGTCAGATTCTCGCTTGAGCGAGAGGGTCTCACCCAAGCGAGAGACCCAATGTTTTAGTTTTGGAAATTCTGGGAATCTCGCCCGAGCTAGAAAGCCGTCGCTTGAGCGAGAACTGTCATGCATGGGCGAGAAGAGTGGCATTCAGGGCCTGTTGAGGCTGTAAGATCCTCGCTTGAGCGAGAGGATCCTCGCTTGAGCGAGAGTTGCCTCGCTTGAGCGAGAGATCCCGTGCCTGGAAAATTAAAATATCGTGGGTTTCTCGCCCAAACAAGATATTCTCGCCCAAGCGAGAAGACCCAGCTATAAAAGTAAAGAGAGGGTTTCACAAACCCTAATCTTCATTGTTTTTCTCCCCTTTCACTCCCAATGGCGGGTCCCCATGGATTTCGACTCTTTCCTCCACTAAACCTCAAAAACACATCAAAACCTCTTCCTCTTGCTTCTTAAAGGAACATTGGAGAGATTTGCAGATGAAAAAGCAACAATGGAGGTTGAAGGAGATGGAGGGAGATGGAGCACTTTGCGGATCCATGGAGCTTACGCAACCTAAGGTGAGGGAGAAGACCATTGTGGTCTTAGAATATTTCATTAGAGTCTTCATCTCTGATTTCCCTCAAGAATCGGAGCATATTAACGGATAGAAACTCTCTTGGGTGTTTGTGGTCCATGTGAGAGTTTTTATTTTATATGAGGATGTATTATCCATAAAAATGGAGATATATGTGTGGGAAAAACCGTTTATTTAAGTAAGACGCAATATGCTCATTTATGGTAATACACCGTCATGAAAGATGGTTCTAACGTTAATGTGTTATATGATGAAGAATATGTTGTATGTGGTTTGTTTATGATAATGGTGTGTTATGGATGGTTGATTTATTATAAACATATATGGGTGTTTTTATAATAAGGATTGTAAGATGAGTTGTTTAATGGTAAAGGTAGAAATGGTTATATTGTGTGATAATGATTGTGTGTGAGTTGTTGATTGTTATAAACATATATGGGTGTGTTTGTAACAAGGATCGTGTGAGGAGTTGTTGATTTTGTAAAAGTGGAGATGAGTATGTTTCTCAAAACGAGTATGTTGTGAGTCGTTTTATTGTTATAAACATATATGGATATATTTGTGACAATGAAGGTGTTATGTGTTATTTCATGGTGATGGAACAATGTGATGCCTTGTGTTATTGGGTGTATGATATTGAATTGATATTTTGTGTTATGACGAACATGTGGTGTGAGAATAATGTGAAATATAGACCTGCCCGATGTGGTATGAGGAATTACTCGACCTGCCCGATGTGGTATGGGGAATTACTCAACCTGCCCGATGTGGTATGGGGAATTACTCAACCTACCGGATGTGGTATGGGGAATTACTCGACCTGCCCGATGTGGTATGGGGAATTACTTGACCTGCCCGATGTGGTATGGGGAATTACTCGACCTGCCCGATCTGGTATGGAGAATTAACTAGACATGCCCGATGTGGTATGGAGAATTAACTAGACTTGCCCGGTGTGGTATGAGGAATGAACTAGACCTACCCGATGTGGTATGGGGATTAACTAGAGCTACCCGATGTGGTAGAGGATTATTTGTACGATGTAGACTTGTTGAAAGAGATCAAAGGTAAATTACTATGGAATGTGAATAATGTGAAAAGTTTATGTTTGAAATTAAATAAATATGCATGCTATAGGATATATATTATGGGAAATATATACTATAGGGTGAATATGAATGATGAGAAATGAGTATGTTTAAAATTCAATAAATATGCATGCTATATAATATATATTATGGGATATATATACTATAGGATGAATATGAATGAGGAGAAATGAGTATGTTTGGATGTAAGAAATATGCACACTATAGAACATATATATTATGGGATATGAAAGACCTAACCACAAGTTTTCAAAAAAGGCTAGTTGGTTCCGTAGTTACATTCTATTCATGATAGTAGAGTTCCCATAGTCCATTTACAGATGCATACCTATGCAATAACACCACAATTATGCATAGCAATTACTGATGCACATGAAACAGAAACAAATTTTGAAAGTACAATATCTATGCATATGGTAGGTGTATGGACCCAAATTCTACCCTTGAAATTTTTTCCTTATTTTAATCTACTTTCATACATTTTTATACAAATTACATTTACCAATACAAAATCCTTTCTTTAAAACCTTATTTTCCCTTTCGTACTTAATCCATGAACCAATAACAACATGTACATTCATTTGACAGAAAAACATAATTCATATTAATGTAGCTCGGTAACTACCGCATACATCTAGCTCTGAGTTTCCAAACCACCCATAGCTACAAATATCTCGTGTTACCATTATCCCTGTACAAAAATCATGCCCATAGTTACAAATAGTTAGTTTCAGAATACAATCAATTAGATTAGAAAAAGAATGGACAAGAGGGCTTCAAAAACAAAAGCCTCTAAGTTCCTAATAAAAAAAACACCTGTACTTTTGCAATGGGATTAACATTGACCATACACAAAAGACACAAAGGAGTAAGTTGTTAACGTAATAATTATCAATGTACGTCAATTCGCATTTTAATAAATTTAAGTAAACAATTTAAAGTTAAATGCATTTAAAACCATTTCCAGTGTTCATACTTTTGAAAATCATGCTACATAACTTGAGCCAAAGTTTGCTACATTGCTTGAGCCAAAGCCGCTATACCACTTAAGGTTAGCTAAAACAGGTTTCCCTTTTCTTTTAAAAACGTGCTACATCGCTTGAGCCAAAGCTTGCTACATCGCTTGAGCCAAAGCTTGCTACATCGCTTGAGCCAAAGCTTGCTACATCGCTAGCTACATATTCATCTCATATTTCAACATTAAAATGCATACTCATCTTCTACCTCTAGCATTTTACTCATTTTTCTCTTTAACCACATTTTCACTTTAGGGTTTTGGGGTTTTCATGAATCAACCCACAAACCCTTTCCATTCTTGAAATACCAACTCTAAACCAAGAGTTTACAAGATAAAAGCAACATAAAACGAACCATAACTCAAAAGGGCGAGTTTCCATGGTTTTACACATTTTGAGAAGAGATCCAACATACCCAAAATGAGTTTCAATGAGAAGAAGAGAGTTAGAATCAAGAGTTTTACCTCTTCTCAAGCTCTTAGATGAGTATCCAAGATCCTTGCCCTTGGAAAATCTCTCTTCTCTCACCTCTCTTCGATTTCTAACCTTAAAATGTGTTTGGGGTTTCTCATTTAATGTTGTCTCGTCGGGTTCTCTCTTAAGCGAGCTCATTCTCGCTCAAGCGAGAAAATCCCTCCCATTTAAAAAAAAACTCAGATCTGACCCTCTCGCCTAGGCGAGGGAACTCTCGCCCAGGCGAGTTATCTCTCGCTCAAGCGAGGTTCCTCTCGCTCAGGAGAAAATATTACAGCCACGATAGGTCTAAAATGTCACTTTTCTCGACTAGGCGAGCCATCTCTCGCTCAGGTGAGACCACTCTCGCTTAAGCGAGTTAACTCTCGCTCAGGCGAGAATCCTCTTGTATAGCCCAGGATTTCACCCTCCCATGTGAGCCTTTCTCGCCCAGACGAGAATCCCACGCTCAAGCGAGAATTCCAGGACTGATACTATAATTTAGATAATTAAATTAAGGGTGTTACAGTAGGTGTACTTTACCATTATATAAGGTATTGCGAATATTCAATTTCCAGAAGATCAATTGTCACTTTTCTCGCCCAGGCGATGACTCACTAAAACTAAAACAACACAACATCAACGTTCAACATCAAAGCTTAGACTTATATACATACAAAAAGTCAATGGCATAATGAAAATTTATCACCATAACTTTATTATGCCATTTTTTTGTTATACCGACTCGCTTTTAGTTTCCAAAGGTTTAGAGAGACACTTCAAGTATAAACATATAAGAAGATTCAACATTTACGCAAATACACCCATTTCAATGAATTTAAGTACTTCACCAACTTCAATCATTACTTTGAACCATGAGTTTTAGCAATTAATCTAAAAGAGATATTTCACAATTGTTATACCGAACATGTTACCCACAAGTTCATCACTTAATTTAAATTTCTAAACTTTCATGCATTGCAAGAAAACTTATCACTACGCTAGATATGTTGAGCAACAGTGTTTTTTTTGGCTTTAGGATAGCGAGTTCCGCTGCTGTCTGTTTGACCGAAGTCGTAGATGGTAGTCATTAACCGTGCTTTATAAACTCGCTGTTGAATACTGTAACACCCCAAATTTTAATCTTTAAAAATATAGTATCAGTCCTGGAAGCCTTGCTTGATCGAGAGATTCTCGCCTGAGCGAAAAAGGATCAGCTGGGAGGGTGAAATCCTGGACTATACTGGAGGATTCTCGCGTCGAGAAATGGCAATTTTGGGCTGTTGACACAGTGTAATCGATTACACTCTGCTGGTAATCGATTACATCGTATTAAAAGCATCAGATATGTGCATCTGACACAGTGTAATCGATTACACATTTCTGGTAATCGATTACACATTGCTGGTAATCGATTACACATTGCTGGTAATCGATTACACATTTCTGGTAATCGATTACACATTTCTGGTAATCGATTACATCGTATTAAAAGCATCAGATATATGCATCTGACACAGTGTAATCGATTACACATTGCTGGTAATCGATTACACATTGCTGGTAATCGATTACACATTGCTGGTAATCGATTACACATTGCTGGTAATCGATTACACATTGCTGGTAATCGATTACTCATTTCTGGTAATCGATTACATCGTATTAAAAGCATCAGATATGCGCATTTTTCACGTTGTAATCGATTACACCATGTTGGTAATCGATTACAACCCGACGACACCTCTTTAAAACAGAAACCCAAACACATTTTAGGGTGAGAACTTCGAAGAGAAGAGAGAGATGAGAGCTTTTCAAGAGCAAGGAGCCTTAGGACTCATCTTAGAGCTTGAGAAGAGGTAAACCTCTTGTTCCTAACTCTTCTTCTTCCTCTCTAACTTGTTTTGGGTATGTTGGATTTATTTTCAAAACATGAGAAACCATGGAAACTCATCCTTTAGAGTTATGGTTCGTTTTATGTTGTTTTTATCTTGTAAACTCTTGGTTTAGAGATAGTATCTCAATAATGGAAAGGGTTGTGGGCTGATTCATGAAAACCCCAAAAACCCCAAAAGTGAAAATGTGGTAAAAGGAGAGAATGAGTAAAATGTTAGAGGTAGAAGATGAGTTTACCCCCAAATATTGAAATATGAGATGTTATGCATGTTTTAGATGGTTGAATATTGATGATGAATATTTTGTATGATTAAATGATGCAATATACGTTGTTTATGTGATATTTGGAATAAATGACTAACATTGTGTGATGTGGTGGGATGAAGAGAGATCCTAAGGTTGGAGGCGGTGTCGGTGGAACTCGAGAAGTTGCCAAGAACCAAACCCAACACTCATCGAGGTAAGGATAAGTCTTTAATGTTGCATTTGAAATAGAAAATGTGTATTTTCTGGTTATGCAAAGACTAAGTTGTGAATTACGCATTTAGTATGAACATATATGGGTGTGTTTATACTAAAGTATGCGTAGATTTACGGAAAAGGAAAATGTGAGTATTTTCTGGTTATGAAATGACCGAGTTGTGAATTACGCATTTAGTATGAACATATATGGATGTGTTTATACTAAAGTAGGCGTAGATTTACGGAAAAGGAAAATGTGAGTATTTTCTGGTTATGAAATGATCGAGTTGTGAATTACGCATTTAGTATGAACATATATGGGTGTGTTTATGCTAAAGTAGGCGTAGATTTACGGAAAAGGAAAATGTGAGTATTTTCTGGTTATGAAATGATCGAGTTGTGAATTACGCATTTAGTATGAACATATATGGGTGTGTTTATACTAAAGTAGGCGTAGATTTACGGAAAAGGAAAATGTGAGTATTTTCTGGTTATGAAATGATCGAGTTGTGAATTACACATTTAGTATGAACATATATGGATGTGTTTATACTAAAGTAGGCGTAGATTTACGGAAGATGGAAAAGGTGTGTGTTTCCTGACCATGCAATAATTATATTGTAAATCACGTATTAGTATAAACAGATATGGAGTGTTTATACTAAAGATGACGTGGATTTACGGGAAATGATTGATGGCAAATCGATGGAAGGAAAAATATATTTTTAGCCGACCAGAAATGGTTAGTGACTTCGGCCCGAGTTTATGAGGCAACACTTCGGCCCGAGTTTATGAGGCAACACTTCGGCCCGAGTTTATGAGGCAACACTTCGGCCCGAGTTTATGAGGCAACACTTCGGCCCGAGTTTATGAGGCAACACTTCGGCCCGAGTTTACGCGGCATGTTTTCTTTATAAAAGAGATGAGAATTTGTTTTTAGCTAACCCTAAGGGGTGTAGCGACTTCGGCTCGAGTTTATGTAGCAACACTTCGGCCCGAGTTTATGAGGCGTGTTTTATTGGTAAAAAGGATGAGAATCTGCTTTTAGCTAACCCTGAGGGGTGTAGTGACTTTGGCTCAAGTTATGCAGCAAGACAAAATGAATTTCGAAATTGGTTTACTAACCCTTTTTCTAATGTGGATTATCTTATAATGACGTTTATTGAATTAACGACTTACTCCTTTGTGTGTTTTGTACTTTTGTCATTGATAATCCCATTGCAGGTAAATAGACGAATGGAGTATGCTAGTTCGGGAGCTTTAGGAGCTTTAGTCGTTGGATTCACTATTTGCGTTTTTGTACTTTAAATGACTACTTGTGGATTTGAATGATTGTAACCATGACTGACATTTATTTGGGTATTCGTAACCAGGGGTATTGTTATATTTGGAGTATTATAACTTTTGGGCTCTTAGTACCCAATGAGAATAATAATGAATGAATTATGTTTTTCCGCAATTTAAATTATATGATAATATAATGTGTAAAGAGTATTTTTAAGGAATGATTCCTGAAGGTTTTAAGTAAGATGATGAATGTATGTAAGAGGGAATTAAAATGAATAAAAAAAAATTTCAAGGGTAGAAATCGGGTCGTTACAAATACCACATGTTTTAACAACGAATACTGAGTGATGCACTCTTAAGGAACGGACAGATATAACAACACAACTCATACGTAGCGCTATATAACACAACCTAGTACAACAGCGAACCATATAGGTAGCGGTGTGGTAATTGTTGTATACCATAGCACTATGTCTTGCGCTGTTGTAGTGTTAAATATCACGCTGTCTTATATGTTAGGTATGACAGCACACTATATAAGTTGCGCTGTCGTAAAGTTTGTATACCACAACACCACTAAATATTGCGCTGTCTTATGTTTTACGTATGACAGCAATCTAAGTAGCACTGTCTAATTGTTTACGTATGACAGTGTGATCGAGGTCATACTCGATGCAAATAATAAAACAATTAAGTATAGTACTAGGAAGTGAGTGCTAGGTCGTTTCCCAAAGATTATCTTTCACACATTGGTACAAACACCTTACATGCACACACACAGGGGGGTATGGTGGTTGTTATGCTATGAAACTAAAGCTAAAACAGAACACAAACATAAAACAGAAAGTAAAGAGGCTAAATCCCTTTGGTTTCCTTGTTCACAACTCAATCCTCGGTTTCAATATATCAAAATCTGATTCTCGGTGTTCCTTTGTTGAGAGTCGATTAACTAAGCGATGATCAACTCACAGTTAAATTGCTAAACCTCTAACTAGGCGAAATTGGCATAAGCAACAAACAGTTAACAAAGTCACACGAATCAAAGCATCAATGTCAGATTTTAAACATTGAATTCCTAATTTGTTCATAACTCTAATGTTAAGCTTCAAACTAAGTGAATTCAACATAAACATAGAGCATTTATAGATTCACATAAACTAAGCGATTATGTGCTAGAGAATTAATTGACTAAGCGAAAATCAGTTCACAAACCTAAATCAACACCATGAAATTAAGAAACCAGAATATGAAATAGGATAGAAGATTCAAACATAAAGAAACCGAAATTTCATTAAAAGAATAAAGAGAAACCGAAAATGCATTCAACAATAAACCTCAAGAGTTGTGATACATTACCAAAGGAATTTAGTCAAAGCTCTAGCCTTCCATGGAGGAAGAAGCCAAAACCGAAAATGAGGAAATGAAGAAGAAGAACCAAAAACAAAAATGAACCCTAAACCCCAAAAAGGGGGAAAACGAAATTCTCTCTTCCTAAAGCTGAAATGTTAAGTGTGTAATGTAAAAAGTGACGATGAAAACGAAATCCTAAGGTTATTAAAGGGTAAAACCAAAATGGGACCTAAACAATGGGCCCAAATCATAAAACGGAATTAAAAATCTATTACAAATTACAATCTTCACTTTAGCACACAACCTCCACTTGTAATGCCCAAAATGTCCTTGGTTCTAAATATGACGTGAAAATGGAATTAGATTTAATTAGGCTAAGTAATCCCAAATTAACTCATTTTGGGAATAATAGTCCAATAAAGCCTAAAACACTAAACCATGCAAAACAAAGTCAATTAGACACCAAGAATCATTAACAATGGTAAATTAAGGTTATGAATAGTGTGTAATATATGACTCGTCACAACACAACGTAAATACTGCGCTGTCTTATATATTACGTATGACAGTACACTGTATAAGTTGCGTTGTCGTAAATTTTATATACCACAGCACCACTAAAACACTGCGCTGTCATATGTTTTACGTATGACAGCAATCTAAGTAGCGTTGTCTGATTGTTTACGTATGACAACACAATGTAAATACTGCATTGTCTTATGTGTTACATATGACAGCACAACGTAAACACTGCGTTGTCTTATGTTTTACGTATGACAGCAAATTATTAAGTGCAACGTTCATCGCCGTATAGATTTACTTGTTATTAAAACGCTGTATAGATTTCCTATTAGAATGTGTTGTTTATTAAAATGCAACAACCACTGTTTTTGCAGAACCGCACATTTATTACAACAGCGACTTAAAGATTTACTCTTTGAATGCGTTGTTGATTATCTCAACCACAACACGCAGCCACCTCTCAACAAACTTACTATAACACAACAATGGAAAGCACATCTCAACAATGAAACAAACTATATCTGAAGGTAAATAAATAATACCTGATTATTTGTCAATTTCATTATGATTTTTTTCTGCATTGGAAAGCACAACTCAACAATGAAACAAACTTACTATATCTGAAGGTAAATAAAGAATACCTGCTTATTTGTCAATTTCATTGTGATGTTTCTCTGCATTGGAAAGCACCCACTCAAAAATGAAACAAACTTACTATATCTGAACTTATAATAAAGGAATTATAAAATTATGGTAAATAAAAAATACCTGCTCATTTGTCAATTTCATTGTGATGTTTTTCTGCATTGGAAAGCACTGACTTAACAATGAAACAAACTTACTATATCCTAACTTATAATAAAGGAATTATAAAATTATGGTACATAAAGAATATCTGCTTATTTGTCAATTTCATTGTGATTTTTTTTCTGCATTGGAAAGCACAAACTCAACAAAGAATAAAAAAAGTGAAACACTGAAATGAAGAAAGCCTTACAAATTCATGAGTTCAGTCCATTGCAGGAATCTTACAGGAGCGCGCATTTGAAATATTATTCAAAAACTCAACAAAGAATAAATACAATGCATTATTCACACTAATGCCATATAACCATCAAACTTACAGTAGACTATCAACAAACTTACAATGCAAACAATCTTTATTCATTACCATGCAAACAAAATACAATGCATTATTCACACTAATGTTATATAAGCAACAAACTTACACCAGACTGTCAACAAATTACAATGCAAACAATTCTCCACTAAATGACAAACAAATAAATTACAAACAAAATAAATTTATGCTATACTTAATACAAAGATATGCATCTAATATTTCCTCTTCTTTGATGGTTTATGGATTGTAATATTGTTGTCTTCTCCAGTAAGAATTTCACTCAACCAATGGCCCTCATCATGATCACCTCTTGTATATAAATCATCATTAGTAGTTATCTCATGCGACAATGATATCCCAAAAAAAGGATCATCTTCAGAATCATTATGTAAGGACCCGATTTTCTACCCTTGAGAAAAATTTTCATTTATTTTAATCCTTTCTTATATACAGTCGTCACCTTCATTAAAAACTCTCAAGTATCACTCTTTGAAAATAATCTTTACCCTATTATATTATCATACAAATTTATTTTGCAGAAAAAACATAATTCATTCAAATAGCATTTACCACATACAACCAGTTATGGATTTCCCAGAGGTATAAAGTCCATAACTACACATATCCGTATTAATCTAAACGGATTTACAATCATCCCATAAGGTTATCAAATTAACTACAACGTCAAGTAGCAAATAAGGACAAATAGGTTAATAAGCACAAAAGCTTCCTAAGTGAGCTTCCTTCTCAAAATCCTTCACTTACCTACAATGGGATTATCATAAACAACACACAAAAACAAAAGGGAGTAAGTCATTAGTTCAAAAACTAACATCACATGATAATCCACATTTCAAATACTATTTAACTTTAATATAGTTTATAAACACAGTTACATAAATGTGAATATTCATAACTTACTACATTCAACTCCACGTTAGTCATATTCGCCCTATAGTATATATATCCCATAATATATATTCTATAGCACGCATATTACGTCATTTCGAAATGTCTTACTTCTCTTTATTCGTATCCACCCTATAGAACATATATCCCATAATATATCTCCTATAGCATGTATATGACTTTTATTCTTAACATCTTCCTTCTCATCATTCATATTCACCCTATAGAATATATATCCCATACTATATATCCTATAGCATGCATATGACTTTCATTGTGACAATCTCATTTCTCATCAATCATATTCACTCTATAGAATATACATCCCATACTATATATCCTATAGCATGCATATGACTTTCATTACGCCGAGTTTTATTTCTATTGGCACTCCACCAATACGTAGACAATAAATGCACCTGACATCATTACAGCATAGTGTATATGCCTGTAACTACAAAGTGACTTGCAATTTATTGATTTCATTTTGAGTCTTATTTCCATTGGTACTCCCCCAATAAATAGTCAATAAATGCACCCGACATCATTATAGCATAGTGTATATGCCTGTAACTACAAAGTGACTTACAATTTATTGATTTCATTTTGAGTCTTATTTCCATTGGTACTCCCCCAATAAATAGTCAATAAATGCACCCGACATCATTACAGCATAGTGTATATGCCTGTAACTACAAAGTGACTTACAATTTATTGATTTCATTTTGAGTCTTTTTTCCATTGGTACTCCCCCAATAAATAGTCAATAAATGCACCCGATATCATTACATCATAGTGTATATGCCTGTAACTACAAAGTGACTTACAATTTATTGATTTCATTTTGAGTCATATTTCCATTGGTACTCCCCCAATAAATAGTCAATAAATGCACCCGACATCATTACAACATAGTGTATATGCCTGTAACTACAAAGTGACTTACAATTTATTGATTTTGAGTCTTATTTCCATTTGTACTCCCGCAATAAATAGTCAATAAATGCACCCGACATCATTATCCATAACAGAAAAGCCACGCATTTTCCAACATAATGCATAAATTAAAGACTTATCCTTATAAACACTTTACCTCTTTCAAATACCTCATTCATATCAGCAAGTATGATTTAAAGACACTTATCCCTTACCTTGGTGAGTGTTGGGGATCGGTTCCGAGTAACTTTAAAAGTCTCCTCCGCGATTTCCTCCAACCTTAGGATCTTTCCTCATTTCCACCAATAACAACAATGTCAGTCGTTTATTCAAAATAACACATAAATAACTCGTATTTCATCATCCAACATACAAGGGATTCACATATTTTCAATATTTCCAAAACTACTTCAATACAAGTTTCTAAATATTAAAACATACATGTTTATCTCATACATCAACATCCAAGCACAAACTCATCATCCACATCTAACATTTCATCTCTTTCTCTTTATACCCATATTCTTATTTTGGGGGTTTTTGGGGTTTCCTTGTATAACCCACAAAACCTTTCCATTAATCAAATATCAACTCTAAACCAAGAGTTTACAAGAGAAAAACAACATAAAACGAACCATAACTATAAAGGGTGAGTTTCCAGGGTTTCTCATGTTTTGAAAATAGATCCAACATACCCAAAACAAGTTAGAGAGGAAGAAGAAGAGTTAGGAACAAGAGGTTTACCTCTTCTCAAGCTCTAAGATGAGTCCTAAGGCTCTTTGCTCTTGAAAAGCTCTCCTCTCTCTCTTCTCTTCAAAGTTCTAACCCTAAAATGTGTTTGGGGTTTCTATTTTAAAGAGCAGTCGTCGGGTTCTCGCTCAAGCGAGCCTATTCTCGCTCAGGCGAGAATCTCTCGCTCAAGCGAGACTTCCAGGACTAATACTATAATTTTGAAGACTAAAATTCAGGGTGTTACACATTATCTTCTTGAACATCTATATTATTGATGATGATTTTGTTGGTCAATAGAACAATGGACCATTTCTTATTTGTTGGGTCACTAACATAGAATACTTGTTGAGCTTGGGATTCTAGAATAAATGGTTCATCTTTATATCCTGGCCTATTAAGATCCACCTGCATGAACCCTAATTCATCAACTCGAAAGCCATTATTGTTATCAACCCACATACAACAAAAAATAGGCACCCAAAACATTGTGTAATCCAACTCCCATATTTGTTTAATGACCCCAAAGTATGAAATATTTGCATATATTGGGTTAATATCTTTGGAACTTGACATATGTAGAGTTCGAGCAACAAGAGTCACACCACTATTTTGCATTTTGCTTTGATTATCTTGTTTTTCAGTATAAAATGTGAACCCATTAATTAGGTAACCACTGTAGGATATGACATGAATACTTGGAACACTGGCTAACCATTTCAATCTTTCGGAAACAGAATCCACATTTATATTCAACTCTTCATCAATGTGATGTTTTAGCTACTTTATGAAACATCGATTATGCTCTTTGGAAATCCAATTTTCATTCTTACTTGGGTTAGACTTCTTAAGAATCTCCATGTGTCTTTCAACATATGGCTCAACCCCGTCGGCATTATGTAAAACATACAAGTGTGTTTGCCCCAATTCGCTTCTTGATATACTCAATATTTCTTCGCCATTAATTCCTTCACCAGATGTTCCTTTTGAATACCGAGGCTTTGGAATGCTTATGAGATCACCATCTTCAAGGTATCCGGTAAAAAAACCATGAGCTTCTTCAACAATATATAGCTCAGCAATACAACCCTCTGGTCTTGATCGATTCTTCACATACCCTTTTAATATCTTCATATAACGTTCAAAAGGGCACATCCATCTCATGTAGGAAGGACAACATAGTTGTATCTCTCGAAAAAGATGAATGCTAAGATGGACCATTATGTCAAAAAAAGAAAGTGGGAAATACATCTTAAGCTCACACAATGTCAAAATAATTTGTCTTTGCAATGCAGGTAATTTCACAAGATCAATCACTTTGCTACAAATTGTCTTGAAGAAGAAGCATAACTTCGTTATGGTTCCTCGCAATTTTTTAGGTAGAATCTTATGCCAATAGGCAAGAAATGCTCGATGAGTACATGACAATCATGAGACTTAAGACCTATTAACTTGAGGTCTTTCATTGATACGAGATTTCGAATGTTTGAAGAGTACCCCTCTGGAACTTTGACACCATCAATAAGTTTACGAAATTCTAATTTCTCCTTCCTCGACAAAGTATAAGCTGTTGGAGGTAGAAATGTACGTTTTCCCTTCATTATTGGCTCCAATTCCTTTCTTATTCCCATACTGACCATGTCCAATCTTGCATTCAAGCCATCTTTGGACTTACTAGGGATATTGAGTAAAGTTCCAAGGAGACTTTCAAATACATTTTTTTCAATATGCATAACATCGAGAAGATTAACCGTTTCTTCCACCCACCAATTGTGACCATTTTTGCAGCAAAAGTTTTACCAAAGTTATTATTCAAACCCATAAGCTTTTGAAATAATTGGTCACCCGTCAACAGCAAAGGAGCACGACTTTCTTCATTATTCCCATCGAATGCTTTTCTCCATCGAATATATTGATAATCTGCAGGCAAAAATCTACGGTGACCAAGGTAGACATTCTTCGTACAATGTTGCAACCTCGTTGAATGAGTATTGTCTTCACATACAGTTCATGCAAGATTCCCTTTTGTAGTATATCCTAAAAGATTACCATACGCAGGGAAATCACTGATTGTGCCAAACAACAAAGCCCTCAAGTTGAACCTTTCTTCCCTATACGCATCGTATACATCTATACCGGTCTCCCACATTTGCTTCAAGTCTTCAATTAATGGAGCCAAATATATGTCTATGTCATTTCCTGGTTGTTTAGGTCCATAAATTAACATATATAACATCACATATTTGCGCTTCATGCACAGGGAATGAGAGAGGTTGTATGTCACCAACATCACTGGCCATGTACTGTGGGAGCTACTTTGAACACTATGTGGGTTAATTCCATCAGTTGACAATGCAAGGCGTAGATTTGTTGATTCTTGACCAAAACTAGGGTAGTCATGATCAATTTTTGTCCATTGAGGAGAATCTACAGGATGCCGAAGCTGGCCATCTTTAATCCTTTCATCAGCATGCCATGTCAAGTTCTTTGCATCTTTAGTGTTGCTGAACATACCCTTAAATCTTGATTTGAAAGGAAAATACCATACAACCTTATTGGCAATAATTGAGTCTTCCTTCTTAAAACATGGTGCATTACATTTAGGACAATACTTCAACGAAGCATACTCATTAAGAAATAAGATGCAGTTATTTTCACAAGCATGTATCCTATTGTAATCCATGCCTATAGAGCATAACAAATGTTTAGCTTCATAGGTTCGACTAGGAAGCATGTTATCCTCGGGCAATATTTCCTTCAGAAGTGCCAGTAGGTCTTTGAAACTCTTATCAGTATATCCATTAACATATTTCAACTTGTACAACCTTGACGCGACTGCCAATCTTGTGAATTTAGTATAACCATCATATAATGGTTTCTCAACATCACTTATCAACCGCTGAAACATCTTAGGACAATCCTGAAGATCCTCTTCGAAAACGTTTGCCATTTCATCGAAAAGATCTCCTTCATATGCATTAGTGTTGTTTTCTTTCATATGCATCTCATCAAGGCTTTTCTCACCATGCAATTCGATCAGAGTGTTTAGCATTCTCATATGGAAACTTAACAAATGATTTCACTCCATCTTCATACTCCTTCGTCAATCGATTAACACTCATCCATTTTCAATCAATTCTTTCATCCATTTTCTAGAAATAAATTGTAATAAAATATTGAGTTAATAATTGAAATTTATATTCGGGATCGTAAATCCCTAATCCATAACGAAGTACAATCTAAATTTTATGATTGCAATTTGAATTTGGGGAAACATAAATCTCTAAAACATTAATTTAATTTCACATTGAAAGCAAATACATTATTAGGAAAAATTCTAACTCATGTAATACAAGCTAAATGAAGAACCCTAACGAAATACAATCTAAACGAATTCGGGCATATAATAACTCATGTAATATAATAACTAATGTAACAAAGATTAAATCTAACTCAATATAAGCAAGTATTTACTTGATGTTGAATTGAAAACTCACTTTCAATTCGGTGCAGAATTAGTGAACTTTCGGGGTTGAATGAGAGAAATAAATTTTGATGTTGAATGCGTGAATGATTTTGGGTTGAATGATTTTGAGGTTCAATGCTTGAATGATTTTCGATGTTGAATGTGTGAATGATTTTCGATGTTGAATGATTGAATGATTTTGAGGTTTTAGTTTCGCTAGCTGCTGCTGAGAACAAGAGTTAGTGGAAATTAAAAGAGGTTTTCGAATAAGGAATAGTTTTATGTTTTATCTTGATAAAACTTCAACATCAAAAGTATAACACTTAGTTGTGGTAATTATCCATTCCACAGCGAAAGTATAGCACTACGCTGTGGAAGTTATTAATTATACAGCGAAATTAGAACACTACACTGTTGAAAATATCAGGAGTTGTTGAAATTGGATCTTCTCTTCCACAACGAAAGTATATCACTACGCTTTGGAAAGTATTAATTATATAGCGAAATTTGAACACTACGTTGTTGAAGATATCAGGGGATGAATAATTATACAGCGAATGTATAGTTTTCGTTGTTGAATTGCATGTTTCCTAAATATAAACAGTTAAGCTTAAGCAAACATCAAATAACTGAGACAAATTATCAAAACACAAAATGCTTTATATTTAAAAAAAACCTTTGTATATTACAAATTATCATGTTAAGGTATTACAACTTGAACCTTAATTTGTATATTACAAATTTTCTATTTTAAAAGAATAGACTAATTTTGACCAAATTTCCCTATTCATATCTATTTGGTCAATTGTATATGTTTCTACATCAAACTGAACTTCAACCTTGCCTTGTTTAATAACCTCCATCATGAAGTTAATGACATAAAAGCCGCAATCTTTGTTATTGTTTTGGTGAGGGGTCTACAAATAAAATCAGGTAAATATAAGTGATAATGAAATAATTGTTTGATAATACATTGTTTGATGTTTAGTGTAACAATACCTTAACGTGAATCCACTTGGCGGGTCTTTGACGTTTAGGGTTTAGGGATCGATATGTATTCAATTCCCTAAACAATATAGAAAATAATGTTTAAATGATCTGATAATGAAAGTGTAACAAAATTCAGTAAATTTAATGAGTTGTCCATTTACGTATTAAAAATATCTATCATAGTGGGGTACTTGTTCGGATCGCCATTTTTTAGTGAATCAAAATAAAACAATTGATGGATGACCCGATTAATGAAAACCAAAATCCAATGTTGCCTCAAAAGATATATGCATACGGTTAATAAAATGTTAAGCAAAAACATAGTTAAAAACAATTAAAAATGATGTTTATCTGATGTTAAGAGGTGCAAAGAATAAGTCAACAATCTCTTTATTTTTATCAAGAATGTTAGCAACCTCTTCTGACTGCTGTTTCTTCCATGTGTCATTTGGTACCATACTACACCCACACCCAAAATGTTAGCTTGAGGGGATACGAAAATCACCTTCTTTTTATTTTTGGGTACAAAGTTGTCATACAAGTACCTAACATATATCGCAAACGTTAGTTAATTATAGTACACCAATTAATGATTAAATGTGAAAATGAGAAGTTTACCTTATGTACATAGATAAAACGGATGCACCAATCCAATCACGACCATGTACATCCTTCACATCATTTATAGTGATGAATTCTTCGGTATGAAACCCATAGATGGGTTCAGGAAATGAAATGTTAAACGTAGAATCGGCAGGTAAGTTCTGTACATAGTCCTAAAGTATTTCAAAGTACTTGGTTTTCGGAGGGTGTAAGCACCCAAATTCTACCCTTGAAAATTTTTCTCATTTTAATTCAATTCCATTCAATCACTCATAACTCACATTACCATTTTAATGTCCTTACTTCAAAATCTTATTTCCCCTCCTCACACTCAATCCATGAATCAATAACCACATACATAATCATTTTACCTAGAAATTCTCATGAATCATTCTTGGAACTAATCTTATAACCTATTATATTATCATACAATTAATCTTGTAGAAAAACATAATTCATTCATATCATTCCCTATGAGTACTAAGACCTCAAAGGTTCTGATCCTCCAAAATAACATTACGCATGGTTACAAATATCCAAATAATGGTTAGTCATGATTACAATCATTTAAATCCGCAGGTAATCATTTAGAATACGAAAAACATAAATAGTGAATCCAAAGTCTAAAGCTCCTAAAGCTCCCGACCTGGCATACTTCATTCGTCTATTTACCTGCAATGGGATTATCAATGACAAAAGTACAAAACACACAAAGGAGTAAGTCATTAATTCAATAAACGTCATTATAAGATAATCCACATTAGAAAAAGGAGTTAATAAACCATTTGTTTTATAAATTCATTTTGTGCTACATTACTTGAGCCAAAGTTTTGCTACATAGCTTGAGCCAAAGCGTTGCTACATAACTTGAGCCAAAGTATTGCTACATAACTTGAGCCAAAGTTTTGTTACATAGCTTGAGCCAAAGCATTGCTACATAACTTGAGCCAAAGTTTTGCTACATAGCTTGAGCCAAAGCATTGCTACATAACTTGAGCCAAAGTATTGCTACATAGCTTGAGCCAAAGCATTGCTACATAACTTGAGCCAAAGTATTGCTACATAGCTTGAGCCAAAGCATTGCTACATAACTTGAGCCAAAGTATTGCTTCATAACTTTAGCCAAAGTGTTGCTACATAGCTTGAGCCAAAGCATTGCTACATAACTTGAGCCAAAGTATTGCTTCATAACTTGAGCCAAAGTGTTGCTACATAACTTGAGCCAAAGTGTTGCTACATAGCTTGAGCCAAAGCATTGCTACATAACTTGAGCCAAAGTATTGCTTCATAACTTGAGCCAAAGTGTTGCTACATAACTTGAGCCAAAGTATTGCTTCATAACTTGAGCCAAAGTGTTTCTACATAACTTGACCCAAAGTGTTGCTTCATGACTTGAGCCAAAGTATTGCTTTATAACTTGAGCCAAAGTATTGCTTCATAACTTGTGCCAAAGTCGCTAACCATTTATGGTCGGCTAAAAATACGTTTCCTTTTCATTGATTTCAGTATCAATCATTTCCTATAAATCCACGCCATCTTTAGTATAAACACACTCATATATGTTTATACTAAACACGTGATTCACAATATAATTATTGCATGATCAGAAATACACACGTTTTCCATCTTCCGTAAATCTACGCCTACTTTAGTATAAACACACCCATATATGTTTATACTAAATGCGTAATTCACAACTCAATCATTGCATAACCAGAAAATACTTACATTTTCTATTCCAAATGCACAATTGAAGACTTATCCTTACCTTGGTGCGTGTTGGGTTGGGTTCTTGGTAACTACGCTAGTTCCACCGTCACCGCCGCCAACTCTAGGATCTTTCCCATTCCCACCATACAATCACAATGTTAGTCATTTATTCCAAATATCACATAAACAACTTATATTGCATTATTTAACCATACAAGATATTCATCATATTTTCAACATTAGAACGTAAACTCATCTTCTACCTTTAGCATTTTACCCATTTTCCACTTTAACCACATTATCCCTTTAGGGTTTTGGGGTTTTCATGAATCAACCCACAAACCTTTTCCATTCTCGAAATACTAACTCTAAACTAAGGGTTTACAAGAGAAAAATACATAAAACGAACCATAACTCCAAAGGATGAGTTTCCATGGTTTCTCACATTTGGAGAAGAGATCCAACATACCCAAAATGAGTTTAAGAGAGAAGAAGAGAGTTAGAATCAAGAGTTTTACCTCTTCTCAAGCTCTTAGGTGAGGAACAAAACTCCTTGCCCTTGGAAAAGCTCTCTTCTCTCACCTCCCTTCAAAGTTTTTAACCTTAAAATGTGTTTGGGTTTCTGTTTTAAAGAGGTGTCGTCGGGTTGTAATCGATTACCAACATGGTGTAATCGATTACAACGTGAAAAATGCGCATATCTGATGCTTTTAATACGATGTAATCGATTACCAGGAGTGTGTAATCGATTACACTATGTCAGATGCACATATCTGATGCTTTTAATACGATGTAATCGATTACCAGCAATGTTTAATCGATTACCAGCAATGTGTAATCGATTACCAGCAATGTGTAATCGATTACCAACAATGTGTAATCGATTACCAGAAATGTGTAATCGATTACCAGCAATGTGTAATCGATTACCAGAAATGTGTAATCGATTACACTGTGTCAGATGCACATATCTGATGCTTTTAATACGATGTAATCGATTACCAGCAGTGTGTAATCGATTACCAGCAGAGTGTAATCGATTACCAGCAGAGTATAATCGATTACCAGCAGAGTGTAATCGATTACACTGTGTCAACAGCCCAAAATTGCCATTTCTCGCCCAGGCGAGAATCCTCCAGTATAGTCCAGGATTTCACCCTCCCAGCTGATCCTTTTTCGCTTAGGCAAGAATCTCTCGATCAATCGAGGCTTCCAGGACTGATACTATATTTTTAAAGACTTAAAATTTGGGGTGTTACAGAGGGGGGGGGGGGGGGGAATCTCCCCTGACGATTCTAGATTTGATTTAGACTTCACCACTTTGGCCTTTTTAGATGCATGTTCATCTATTATGGGATGGGATGTTGCACTATGGTCATCAACAGACACCTTTCCCTGAAATATTCATTAGGAACTACATCAAAATATGTAAATTAATGAATGAGCATATATAAAGTGAAAACCATACCATAAAAGGAACTACATCTATAAGATGTTCTGGCCAAGCCACAAAAGTGGCAAAAGCTAATCCAACTATTGTGATATCCTCATCAACAGGAGTTGGCAGTAATGCATCATCTTCAATTTAAATATCAATTGAGATCCTCAAATGATTTGAAGGGATTTGTGCATGATGTATGATTGCGTCCTGTGTGTTGTACACCGTGCCATTTGCCACTGCTCGGGTAAATGGTGTATCCATAAAGAGGTTGCAATTATTGATTATTCCCTAGATGATAGTAAAAACATATAATGAATTAGATTAGCAATAGTGAAAACAAATGATAGTTAAAACAAATTAGTTTATTAAATTACCTCTGCAATGGGAATATGGTTTCTTGAATGCGTGAAACTACTTTCTTTCACGGTTGTAGAAGCTTCAGTCCCCTCAACAAATTTACCAGCTTCCATCCGCTTTTCCATTGCGTGGAATCGTTCAGCGAGTGAATCATATTTGTCCTGCAAGACAGCTGAATCTGCTTTTGTTAGACGCTTTGCAAAATGGGTCACAAACTGTATGGTAGCCCCAAATCCAGCACCGCGGATACGGCCAGGGTACTGAGGCAGCCCTAATGCCTTTTCAAGTATAACCTGACTATCAGCGGTGCGGAAACTTTCCCTTTCTTTTAGGGTAACCTGAGACATCAAGAAAACACATAAATAACCACATTGATAAAGAAAGTATGGAAATCAACACGATTTAATAAAATGATAAGCACTTACAACACGGTTCACTACTTCTTGAACTTTTTCATTCGACAACACCTTGTTTGTTCTTCCGAGCATCCACCCACAGAACATGGAGGTCTACGACAGCACTCGAAGGTGTCTCGCTTTGTTCGAGCTGCAAATACATAACCAATAATAATGTAATTAAATATATATGAATACAAAACTTAACCAATTAATAGTTAATGTAATAAATTATATACGAATTAACAATACTTACAATTTTTTCTTCAACTCCTTTAACATTATATATTACACAAAAGCGCATAAGAATTCAAAGTCAACATTAACATTATATATTACCAAGATTTTTTCATCTTTTGTGTGACAATTGGCAAATTCTATCCAATCTGCCTCATCAATGAGAGTTGCATATTTGGCTGGAGGATTGAGGTTGACATTGCCTTCAGCATCTCTGAGACATTTCCCGCAATTATGACATTTCCCGATTTTCATAAAACAAAAATTATTTTTAAAACTTTAAAACTTTAAAACTTTATTCATGGAAGTGAAGTGATTACTTTTGAAAGGCGTTGCTTGAAACTATTTGGAGAACATGTGAATACAAATATTAATTCCATTCGTAATTCAAAATGCGGAAATACTACAAGTACATCTTTCTTTTAAAGCATGCTATTACACTTCATTTCAAATACATAATCTATACAATTATCCTTTCTCAAAAGTACTTTTAATACAAACATTAGATCAACTTCATTATACACTTAGGAGGAGTTCCATTTTACAAAATAGATAATCCAACATAGTCCTCATATTACATACATTAATCATACATCATATCAAGTACATAAAATAACTACCCTACCTTGTACTCTTCTCAGCAAGCGTCCAATGCGCTACCGCCAGAACCTGAACTCAATTACACAACACATACTGTAAAACCCTAAAATTTATTCTCCTTAAAAAGAGGTAGCAGTCTTGAAGAATGGGACATACTGCCATATTCTCACTTGAGCGAGAGGGTCTCGCCCAAGCGAGAGACCCATTGTTTTAATTTTGGGAATTCTAGGATCCTCGCCCAAGCGAGAAAGTGGTTGCTTGAGCGAGAGAATCATGGGCAGACTGTGAGATTCTCGCTTGAGCAAGAGAATCTCGCCCAAGCGAGAGAGTCAGGGTTTTGAAATTTAAAATATTGTGGGTTTCTCGCCCAACCGAGCCATTCTCGCCTGGGCGAGAGTACCCAACTATAAAAGTAAAGAAAGGGTTTCACAAACCCTAATCTTCATTTTCTTTTCACCCCTTTCACTCCCAACAACGGCTCCCCATAGATTTCGACTATCTCCTCTACTAAACCTCAAAAACTCATCAAAACCCCTTCCTATTACTTCTTAGTGGCACATTGGTGAACATTGGAGGTGGAAAAGGAACAATGGAGGTTGAAGGAGATGGAGGTAGATGGAGCTCTTTGCGGATCCATGGAGATTATGCAACCTAAGGTGAGGGAGAAGACCATTGTGGTCTTAGAGTATTTCATTAGAGTCATCTTCTCCGATTTCCTTCAAGAATCGGAGCATGTTAACGGATAAAAACTCTCTTGGAAGTTTCTGGTCCTTGTGAGAGACTTTATTTTACATGAGGATGTATTAGCCATAAAAGTGGAGATATATGTGTAGGAAAACCGTTTATTTGGATAAAACGCAATATGCTCACTTATGGTAATACACCGTCATGAAAGATGATGTTAACGTTAATGTGTTATATGATGAAGAATATGTTGTGTGTGGTTTGTTTATGATAATGGTGTGTTATAAGTTGTTTAATGACAACAAATGGACATGATTATGTCATATGATGATAAATATGTTATGAATTGTTAGTGTGATAAAAGGATGAGAGTAGGTTTATGAAAGTGACTGAGTTGTGGGTCGTTTTATTGTTATGAACATATATGGGTATGTTTGTGACAATGAAGGTGTTGTGGGTTATTTTATGGTGACGGAACAATGATATACCTTGTGTTTATTGTGTTTATGACATTGATGTGATATTCTGTGTTATGACGAACATGTGATGTGAGAAAGATTTGAAATGTAGTCTTGCCCAATGTGGTAGTGGATCATCTTTGAAATGTAGTCTTGCCCGGTGTGGTAGTGGATCATCTATGAAATGTAGTCCTGCCCGGTGCGGTAGTGGATCATCTTTGAAATGTAGTCCATCCCGGTGTGGTAGTGGATCATCTTTGAAATGTAGTCCTGCCCGGTGTGGTTGTGGATCATCTTGGAAATGTAGTCCTGCCCGGTGTGATAGTGGATCATCTTTGAAATGTAGTCCTGCCCGGTGTGGTAGTGGATCATGTAAGACTTACCCGGTGTGGTAATGGAGCACCTTTGTGTTGTGGGCCTACCTGAAGCGGTAGTGGATTATCACTGTGGTGTAAACTGGCCGAATGTGGTTAAGAGTAATTTAATGTCGATTGTCGGTAATGAAATAAAATTACTTTTGGAATGAAATGAATGTGACACCCTAATTTTGAAGTCATTAAATTATAGTATCAATCCTGGAAATCTCGCTTGAGCGAGAAAGGTGTCGCCTGGGCGAGAGTGGCTCACCTAGGTGAGTGAAATACTAGGCTATACTGAAGGATTCTCGCTTGAGTGAGAGGATCCTTGCTTGAGCGAGAGTGGTCTCGCCTGAGCGAGAGTTGTCTCGCCTAGGCGAGAAATGGCATTTTGGAACCTGTCGAGGCTGTGAGATTCTCGCTTGAGCGAGAGAGCCAGATCTGAAATTTTAAAAAGGCGGGATTTTCTCGCTTAAGCGAGAATGGGATCGCTTGAGCGAGAACCCGACGATTTCACTTTAAAATAGAAACCCTCAAACACATTTAGGGTTAGAACTTGAGAGAGAAGAGAGAATGAGGTGATCTTGGGAGCAAGGACTCGTGGGAGTCATCTAGAAGCCTGAGAAGAGGTAAATCTCTTGATTCTAACTCTCTTCCTCCCTTTCAAACTTGTTTTGGGATGTTTGGGATCTCTTCTCAAAGTATGTGAAACCATGGAAACTCTTCCTCTTGAGTTGTGGTTCATATTATTTAGTTTCTCTCTTGTAAACTCTTGATTTAGAGTTAGTATTCAAAGAATGGAAAGGGTTTGTGGGTTGATTCATGAAAACCCCAAAACCCCCAAAAAGAGAATGTGGTAAAAGAGGAGATGGGTGAAATGTTAGATTGAGAATGTGATTTATGAATGTTGAATGTTGATTAGAAGATGTGTAGGTGTATTTTGGATGTTTGGAAACTCTTAATGAAGTAGTTTTGGAAAAATTGAAAATGTATGTACCTCTTGTGTGTTTAAAGATGAAATATGGGTTGTTATGTGTTATTTTGAATAAAATGACTGACATTGTTGTTATTGGTGGGGACGAGGAAAGATCCTAAGGTTGGAGGCGGTTTCCGAGGAACTTGCAAAGTTACCAAGAACCAGACCCAACTCTCACCAAGGTAAGTCTTTAATTGCACATTGTAATGGAAAATGTGTGGATTTTCTGGTTGAGAAAGTGATTAAGATGCTAGTCGCTTATTTATTATACACATATATGGGTATGTTTGTAATAAAGGACGCGTGGAATTGCTAGTTATAAATTGATGGTGTATCAATGAGAGGAAAACATATTTTTAGCCGACCACGAATGGTTAGAGACATTGGCTCAAGTTATGTAGCGGTAATGAACTTACAATGGTTTACTAACTCCTTTAAAATGTGGATTTTTGTTAAATTACCTACCCGAAGTGGTAGTGGATCATTGGGGGAAATTACCTACCCGAAGTGGTAGTGGATCATTGAGAAATTACCTACCCGAAGTCGTAGTGGATCATTGGGGGAAATTACCTACCCGAAGTGGTAGTGGATCATTGGGAAATTACCTACCCGAAGTGGTAGTGGATCATTCGGGAAATTTCCTACCCGAAGTGGTAGTGGATCATTGGGGGAAATTACCTACCCGAAGTGGTAGTGGATCATTGGGAAATTACCTACCCGAAGTGGTAGTGGATCATTGGGAAATTACCTACCCGAAGTGGTAGTGGATCATTAGGGGAAATTACCTACCCGAAGTGGTAGTGGATCAATGGGAAATTACCTACCCGAAGTGGTAGTGGATCATTAGGGAAATTACCTACCCGAAGTGGTAGTGGATCATTGGGAAATTACCTACCCGAAGTGGTACTGGATCATTGGGGAAATTACCTACCCGAAGTGGTAGTGGATTATTGGGAAATTACCTACCAGAAGTGGTAGTGGATCATTGGGGGAATTACCTATCCGAAGAGGTAGTGGATCATTGGGGGAAATTACCTACCCGAAGTGGTAGTGGATCATTGGGAAATTACCTACCCGAAGTGGTAGTGGATCATTGGGGGAAATTACCTACCCGAAGTGGTAGTGGATCATTGGGGAAATTTCCTACCCGAAGTGATCATTGGGGGAAATTACCTACCCAAAGTGGTAGTGGATCATTGGGAAATTACCTACCCGAAGTGGTAGTGGATCATTGGGGGAAATTACATACCCGAAGTGGTAGTGGATCATTGGGAAATTACCTACCCGAAGTGGTAGTGGACCATTAGGGAAATTACCTACCCGAAGTGGTAGTGGATCATTGGGAAATTACCTACCCGAAGTGCTACTGGATCATTGGGGAAATTACCTACCCTAAGTGGTAGTTGATTATTGGGAAATTAACTACCGGAAGTGGTAGTGGATCATTGGGGAAATTACCTATCCGAAGTGGTAGTGGATCATTGGGGAAATTACCTATCCGAAGTGGTAGTGGATCATTGGGGGAAATTACCTACCCGAAGTGGTAGTGGATTATTGGGAAATTACCTACCTAAAGTGGTAGTGGATCATTGGGGGAAATTACCTACCCGAAGTGGTAGTTAATCATTGGGAAATTACCTACCCGAAGTGGTAGTGGATCATTGGGGAAATTTCCTACCCGAAGTGGTAGTGGATCATTGGGGGAAATTACCTACCCGAAGTGGTAGTGGATCATTGGGAAATTACCTACCCAAAGTGGTAGTGGATCATTGGTGGAAATTACCTACCCGAAGTGGTTGTGGATCATTGGGAAATTACCTACCAGAAGTGGTAGTGGATCATTAGGGAAATTACCTACCCGAAGTGGTAGTGGATCATTGGGAAATTACCTACCCGAAGTGGTAGTGGATCATTCGGGAAATTTCCTACCCGAAGTGGTAGTGGATCATTGGGGGAAATTACCTACCCGAAGTGGTAGTGGATCATTGGGAAATTACCTACCCGAAGTGGTAGTGGATCATTGGGAAATTACCTACCCGAAGTGGTAGTGGATCATTAGGGGAAATTACCTACCCGAAGTGGTAGTGGATCAATGGGAAATTACCTACCCGAAGTGGTAGTGGATCATTAGGGAAATTACCTACCCGAAGTGGTAGTGGATCATTGGGAAATTACCTACCCGAAGTGGTACTGGATCATTGGGGAAATTACCTACCCGAAGTGGTAGTGGATTATTGGGAAATTACCTACCAGAAGTGGTAGTGGATCATTGGGGGAATTACCTATCCGAAGAGGTAGTGGATCATTGGGGGAAATTACCTACCCGAAGTGGTAGTGGATCATTGGGAAATTACCTACCCGAAGTGGTAGTGGATCATTGGGGGAAATTACCTACCCGAAGTGGTAGTGGATCATTGGGGAAATTTCCTACCCGAAGTGATCATTGGGGGAAATTACCTACCCAAAGTGGTAGTGGATCATTGGGAAATTACCTACCCGAAGTGGTAGTGGATCATTGGGGGAAATTACATACCCGAAGTGGTAGTGGATCATTGGGAAATTACCTACCCGAAGTGGTAGTGGACCATTAGGGAAATTACCTACCCGAAGTGGTAGTGGATCATTGGGAAATTACCTACCCGAAGTGCTACTGGATCATTGGGGAAATTACCTACCCTAAGTGGTAGTTGATTATTGGGAAATTAACTACCGGAAGTGGTAGTGGATCATTGGGGAAATTACCTATCCGAAGTGGTAGTGGATCATTGGGGAAATTACCTATCCGAAGTGGTAGTGGATCATTGGGGGAAATTACCTACCCGAAGTGGTAGTGGATTATTGGGAAATTACCTACCTAAAGTGGTAGTGGATCATTGGGGGAAATTACCTACCCGAAGTGGTAGTTAATCATTGGGAAATTACCTACCCGAAGTGGTAGTGGATCATTGGGGAAATTTCCTACCCGAAGTGGTAGTGGATCATTGGGGGAAATTACCTACCCGAAGTGGTAGTGGATCATTGGGAAATTACCTACCCAAAGTGGTAGTGGATCATTGGTGGAAATTACCTACCCGAAGTGGTTGTGGATCATTGGGAAATTACCTACCAGAAGTGGTAGTGGATCATTAGGGAAATTACCTACCCGAAGTGGTAGTGGATCATTGGGAAATTACCTACCCGAAGTGGTAGTGGATCATTGAGGAAATTACCTACCCGTAGTGGCAGTGGATTATTGGGAAATTACCTACCGGAAGTGGTAGTGGATCATTAGGGAAATTACCTATCCGAAGTGGTAGTGGATCATTGTTGAGTTGTGGGCTTACCCATAGTGGTAGCGGATTATCTGCGTAGTGGAAATGGCCGGATGTGGTAAACAGTAAGCTTGATGTCGATGGTAATTGATGAAACAAAAAGTATTTGAAATAAATGAATATGCATGCTACAAAATATATACTCTGAGATATATATACTATAGGTCGATTATGGATAATATGGAATTGTAAGACAGAAGATACGAACGCTTATATGCATGTAATTATGAGACGTGTTTCACTTCAATGCTTATTTATATTAAGAATGTGGATTATCTTATAATGATATTTATTTAATTAACGACTTACTCCTTTGTATGTTTTGTGTGTTTGTCATTGATAATATGGAATGTTTATTTATCTTGTATGTATTTGCAGTTAAACAGGTAAATTGAGGATGCTTGGTTGGAAGCCTTAGGAACCATAGACTCTGTATTCGTTTGTTTGCGTTGTTGTACTATAGCTGACTATATGCGGATTTACGAGATTGTACCCATGATTATTAGTATTTTAATAATAGTAATGATGTGTAACGCCTTTTTGGAGGACTATAACTTTGGGTCTTTAGTACCCATGGAGAACTATCAGAATGAATTATGTTTTTTCTGCATTATGAGAATGTGTTGTAACATGGCATGTAAATAAGGGTTGGTGAAATGATTGATGAGTAATCCATGTATAATGATGAATGTATGTATGAATAGATTTAAATAAGGAAAATATTTCAAGGGTAGAATTTTGGGTCCTTACAATGAATATGCATGCTATAGAATATATATTATGGGATATATGTACTATAGGGTGTATATGGATTATACGGAAATAGAAGAAAGAAGATACGAATGCCTAATATTGTTTTGAATGTGGATTGTCATATAATTTGATATACAAATATTATGTGGCATAAAGTATTGATTGTTATATGTTTAACATGGTTGATGTTAGATGTTGTATAGGTGGTAATAATTTAATGTTATTACTCTATGTAATTCCACGCTACGGTCACCGTAGTTAGTTCTTACTCCCTCTGTCTCTTTCTTGTATGTGTTGTGTATTTGAGTTCAGGTTGTGGCGGTAGCGCATTGGACGCTTGTGGGAAGAGTACATGATAGGGTAGTTGCTTTATGAAATTATTTTGGGTTATGAATAACGTTGTAATATGAGAACTTTGTCGGTTTAACTCTTTTGTAAAATGGAACTTCTCCTAAAGTGTATAATGAAGTTGATTTAATGTTTGTATTAAAAGTGTTCCTTGAGAAAGGATAATTGTTTAGATCATGTATTTGAAAGGAAGTGTAATAACATGCTTTAGAAGTGAGATGTATTTGGAATATTTTTGAGCGAGAGTTTTCTCGCCTGGGCGAGAAATGACAATTTTGTGTTGTTGACACAGTGTAATCGATTATATGGTCCTGGTAATCGATTACATACTGATATCTGATCAGACATGTGTAATTTTTCATGATGTAATCGATTACACTATACTAGTAATCGATTACATCATATTAAAAACATCAGATATGTGCATTTTTCACACTGTAATCGATTACACCATTATGGTAATCGATTACACTTAACACGGTGAGATTCTCTGAAAACATAAATAGACATCCCAAGTGAGGATAAGGGTTATTTTTCGGAAAACAAAGAGGAGAGGAACGGTTTGAGGAGTTAAGCACCCTTAGAGTCGAGAAAGAGGCCGGAGAAGAGGTAAATCGCTTAACTTAGTCTCTCTTAGGGTTGAATGTCTTGTTTTGGATAGGGTTTCTTCTCCACGTTTAGGGATAAAACCCCATAAACCCTCTTTTGACATTGTGGTTCGTTTTGCTTTGGAAAACCTTGTAAAACTCGTAGAGCATGAGTTGTTTTTCGTAAAGGGTGTATGAAGGGTTGTTTTCAAAACCGTAGAGTCATTTCAATATTATGGAAACCTTTCCTTTTGAGGATGAAGTGAATAGATGATGTTGTCTTGTGTTGTATAAGTTTTGGTTGGTATTATTATTCTTGTCTTGACATGTAAATTGATGTGTTGTGATTGTTGTTGTTTTGGGTTGAAAGACCCTAAGGTTGGAGTAGACGGCGGAGAACGCAACTAAGCTCTAGTGCAAGAGTTAGCGACTACTCAGGTGAGGGAGCAACATTAAAACTTTGTGGTATTAGAATCATGATATTGGAAACTCCAACGACACTCACTAGTTGGAGGATTTCAATGGGATAACACGATTAAACGGGAAATCTCATGAGTTTCCTATTTAACCGCGTTAGTCCTACTGATGTGATTGGTATGATTGATTATGGAGTTTGACCTGCCCTTCGTGGTATGGAGTTTGACCTGCCCTTCGTGGTATGGATTTTGACCTGCCCTTCGTGGTATGGAGTTTGACCTGCCCTTCGTGGTATGGAGTTTGACCTGCCCTTCGTGGTATGGAGTTTGACCTGCCCTTCGTGGTATGGAGTTTGACCTGCCCTTCGTGGTATGGAGTTTGACCTGCCCTTCGTGGTATGGAGTTTGACCTTCCCTTCGTGGTATGGAGTTTGACCTGCCCTTCGTGGTATGGAGTTTGACCTGCCCTTCTTGGTATGGAGTTTGACCTGCCCTTCGTGGTATGGAGTTTGACCTGCCCTTCGTGGTACGGAGTTTGACCTGCCCTTCGTGGTTTGAAAATTTACTTGCCTTCGTGGCATGGATTTTGGAATATGCACTTAAAGTGCGGATTTTGATTGTGGTTCGGATTGGTTGCGAGTTGGTTGTACTATAGATGTATGACATGGTTGTCATAGGTATTAATTGTAAATTATGGATTGTGTTGAACTGTAATGATGCGTGGTTTATGTATTGCAAATGTTCTAATGTTATTATTCTATTTAAATCCACCATGTATATATTGCATGTATTTAATGACTGACTCTCTCTATGTTGTTTTGTTTACTCAATCCGTGGTAATCGGATTGTAGGTGGAGCTAAGGAATAAGATATTGCCAAGCCTTAGGGTGATTACGTTGCTTTGGATTTAGTGTGCTTTTGAATTACTCTAGGAGTTTCTAATGGTTGATATTGGACCCTTTCATGGGAATTTTCATTGATGTATTTGATGTTCAGTTTATTAGACTAAAAAGTGTAGAACCTAGTATTGTGGAATCACTGTGTTGTTTTCCTTTTTATATTTTACCTTACTATTGGAGTATTCCTAATTGAAAGGAAATTTTAAGTGGTATGAAATTTTATTATGTTAGAAAAGGAATTGAATTTTTCCGTGTTAGTAACTTGAGGCGTTACAGAGACTGATGTAGGTTTTTGTTGATGCATGCTTTTCTTTGATTCTTAGATTTTGCTTAGATTTTGGGCATTTTCTCTCATGCTTTCTTTTACTTGATTCTTGATATATTGTGTTGTGAATCCATGCATTTTCTGTGTGCTAAGTTACTTTTCAGAATTGAGAGGTTGAAGCAATTGTGATAGACTTGTCCCTTGTGAGATTTTGAGCCTTAATTTTGGATGGATTGTTGTATGCCATCTAGTATTCTTTCATGTGTGATTGTTGCACTCTTGATTACTTGCACTCTAGAACTTGACATGTTTCTTGTTGATACTTGATTCACATATTGCACAATTTGAAGTGATTTAGGCATTTCTTTTGAATAAGCCACATGCCATATAGCCTACCTTGACTGAAATTATCGTTTGCTAGCCCTTTTGAGCCTTTTTACCATTTTTTTGTCATATAGCTCATTACAAGCCTATAAGTGAAAAACCATGATTATCCTAACCTTAGGGAATTTTGGAGCTTTGGAATTGTTTTGGGAATGGGTATTAAGTAAGGGTGCATTGTTCTTCATTGTTTATAATTCTTGGTTATGACTCATTGGTGGATGTAATTGTGTACATAAGTGTGGTGTCATTGAAAAAAAAAAAAAAGAGAAACAAAACAAAAGAAAAAAAAACAAAAAAAAAATGAAATGAAAAAAAAAATTGAATAAAAGTTTAGTGTGGCAAAGAAGATTGAGAGGATTGGAATTAGAGGATGATTTACTTATTTTGGGTTGATTTTGTCTTACTTTTTACTTATTCCCCATTGCTCATCTATTCCCTTGGTTTTAAGCTACATATCCATAATTTATCCCACATTTTCCTTGGCCCCATTACAACCTTGAAAAGTCCTTTTGATCACTTTGTGCATGTGTTTATGATGTTGATATTAGAAACTTGTCAAGCATATGGTTGTGTTTGTTTTCATGAAGTTCCTTGAGTGTAAATACTTACAACCTAAAACACATGAGTGTAAACACTTTAGAGAGCATATCTTGTGAGGATCTATCATTGTTGTGACTCACCTCTTAATTTGATTGGTTTTTTGCATGTTTGAATTGTTTGGATGATCTTCATGGATATCTTGATTCTTTGATCTTGTTACTCTTGTGTGCTTGATTTTGCCCATCTCTTTGCATTTCATAGAATTCAATATGAAGTATGTCATCTTTAGGATTTTTCATTTTCTAGTTTTTAATAATCTACTTACATGACTCACTTTGGTGCACTGGTTAGCATATCATCAATTCTTGATTTTGCCCAGGAGTGCAAAAGGTTAAGTGTGGGGGTATTTGATGAGTCATATATTATACACTATTCATAACCTTAATTTACCATTGTTAATGATTCTTGGTGTCAAATTGACTTTGTTTGGCATGGTTTAGTGTTTTGGGTTTTATTGGACTATTATTCCTAAAATGAGTTAATTTGGGATTATTTAGTCTAATTAAATCTAATTCCATTTTCAGGTCATATTTGGCACCAAGGACATTTTGGACATTACAAGTGGATGATGTGTGTAAAAGTGAAGATTGTATATTGTATTAGGATCTTTATTTCCGTTTGGGTTTTGGGCCCATTGTTTAGGGCCCATTTCCGTTTTACACCATTTAAACACATGATTTTCGGTTTTGAAGACACACTTTAACATTACATTACTTTTTGGCCTTAGAACATTATTATTCCCGTTTTTCCCTCTTTTGCTCCCCTAGGGTTTATGCATTTTCGTTTTTGCTCTTCTCCATTTTCGGTTTTGCTTAATCCTTCCATGGAAGGCTAAATTTATGGACTAAACTCCTTTGGTAATGTATCACAATTCTTGAGGTTTTGTTATTAATGCAATTTCGGTTTCTTATTTGTTAATTTCTTCTATTCAATTTCTGGATGTGGTTTGCTTAATTCCATGCCTTAGAAATAGATTTGTGAACTGATTTTCGCTTAGTCAATCATTTCTCTAGTGCATGAATGCTTTGTTCGTGTGAATTTGTTTATGAGTTGATTATCGCTTAGTTACTTGATTATGAACAAATTAGGGATTCAACGATTAGAATATGATTTTGATACTGTGAAACCGAGGATTGAGTTGTGATTAAGGAAACCAAAGGGGTTTAGCCGTTTCACTTTTCTGTTAATTACTGTTTCTGTTTTAGTTTTAGATTCATACCATAAAAAAACAAGAAAACCCCCCTTTGTGTGTGTGAGTACAAGGTGTTTGAACTATTGGCTGAAAGATAATCCTTGGGAAACGACCTAGGAGTCACTTCCTAGTACTATACTTTATTGTTATATTATTTGTATCGAGTACGGCCTCGTTCAATATTTTACTGGATGCAAATCTGAGTGGAAAAGAACAAGTGGTACTTGTCTTATTTTAGGAAATGCTTTAGTCTCTTGGTCTTGCAAGAAACAAGCATGTGTTTCCCTAAGAACTGCTGAAGCGGAATATATAGCAGCAGTTAGTTGTTCTGCCCAAGTGTTGTAGCTTAAACAACAATTACGGTATTATGTCTTAGACTTAGGTTGCACTCTTTTACAATGTGACAATACAAGTGCTATAAACCCCACAAAGAATCCTATTATGCATTCTAGAACCAACCACATGGATATAAAGCATCACTTCCTTAGGGACCATGTCCAAAAGAAAGATGTGACGATATAATTTATTGATACTCATAACCAGTTAGCATACATTTTTACTAAACCATTGGCTAAAGAATCTTTCTACAAAATTAGACGTGAATTAGACATTCTTGGTGAAGCTTACCTATCCTAACTTGTGTATATGATTATTTGAGTGCTTCATCATGTTTTTCTAAATGCCTACTTGATCTTAAATGTATTTATTTATGTATGAAATCTTCTAGTTTTTGGGTCAAAATCTGTTTTCCAGCGTCAGTAGGGAGACAGAGAGTCTCAGTAATCGATTAATGACTCTGAGTAATCCATTACTCCAAACAACTGATTTTAAAATTTTGAAATTTTGAAACTGAGTAACCGTTTACTCAAAAGAGTGTAATCGTGCTCAATCTCATCTTCTTCTTCTCTGTCTTGTAACTCGTGTTCTCTCCTCTCCCAATCTCTAAAAACTTCATTTTTACTCCATTTTGGATGATTTTTGTGTCTATTCATATCACATTTTCAATTCTAAACACTTCTATACCATATTTTTTGTGTTTAGAGGTATGAATCATAAACCCCCAAATCTCCCACACCCAAAAACCTAAAACTTCAAAAACCATATCCATGGCTTCGTCTTCAAGAACAAAGAAACAACGCTCAAGTGTGAGTCAATCAAAGCAAGGAACTTCATCTTTGGAGTCAAATCCTCTCAACTTGACAAGACTTCTTGCTAACGACGAATGTAGAAAATTTTGAGTTTGAAGATTTCCTTTTTCCTTATCTTTTACGACAACAAAATCTTTTTGACTTTTGCTGTGAATCGACCGATATTTATCTTGAACTTGTTCGTGTATTTTACTACAACATGAACTACCGCAAAAATCATCTTACTTCATTTGTGAAAGGAAAAGATATTAGTTTGGATGCAAAAACATTTAGTTCATTGTGCTGTAACATACCTTTTCAAGGTAGAACATTCGGTTTCGGCCATGTTTGTGAATGGAATAATTACGATTGAAAGGAATTCTACTATTCCTTATGTCAAATTTCTAAAGAGGAAATAAAACAGCGTAAGCAACAAGGCTTTGGCGAAACTGTCAAGAACAGAGATCCTATCTGTTGGATATCTCAAACTTGAAGATCGTTTGCTTCACTATTTTCTAAGCTATGTCATCTTACCAAAATTTTCAAACCATTCACAAATAAGTGACATAGAACTCCAATTGATGTATGCTATGAAGTATAACATCAAAATCAATTGGGCTCAGATGATAATGCGACAAATGTGGAATGTTTGCAGCTCGCAAAGTCCCTTGCCTTATGCTCTCTTCATAACCAAAATTCTCGAGCTTTTCGGTGTTTCCGATGCTGGTGAAACAAAGGTCGCACTTAATCTTCGCGAAAGCAAGATTGATGTGGAAGTTGTCCACAAAATGGGCTTCTCTATAGACCCTCAAGACTGCCACACCTATAGACATCGAACTGATCGACCGACTGCTCCTACTTCTGATCAACCAGAACCTACCAATCCTAACCCTCTTGAGTTTCACGCTCAATCTTCTTCATCTGCTGCCATGCCTTCAAAACAGATGATCATGGACGAGTTGTCTTCGCTTCGAGGCTACATCACTAATTGGATGGATGCTCTCGACACTCAAAACCAACGAATCTAATATGAACTTCATCGTCTCTCCTCTAGGCTGAATATCATGGATGTTGATGAAGATTGTTCCGAGCCTGAGTCTTAGAATATCTTTTGTCTAGGATTTCTGATTCTTTTGTTACTTGGTTGTGAACAATTTCTATTTTTGTTTTTTTGCTTTAATATATATGATCATCGTTTAATGCTTTCTATGCAAAGTTCAATTTATAATTTGATTCATGCATGTTATGAATATATTGTATGTTATGAATATATTGGATGCTATGTATATATGTATATTGTGTTGGACTCTTGGCTTTTCTTCTTTTTGATGAAGTCAAAATGGGGAGAAAAGTTTGGATAAGTGTATTTTCTGTAAAATTCTTTCTGGCACATAAGTCCAAAAGAAAGGGGGAGCATACAAAATAGGGGAGCATACTCAAGACAAGTCATGAACATCACAAAGTATGCTGCTCTTAGAAAACTACATTGTCAAGAAGATATTGGTTTGTCATCGTCAAAAAAGGGAAGATTGTGAAGATCTTGCTCCTGACCTTGGCAAAGTCTTGATGAAGACACCAACATCACCAAAAAGAAGAAAAGAAGAATACTTATGAATACAAACAAGATAAAGCTTCAAGACAAAATAATCTAAGTCTAAATACGTACTTCTATCTTATACTCTCGAATATACTTTAGTAGTAATGCTCAAAATATTTTTAAATAAAATTGAAACACTCTAAGTATAATCAAAACAATTTTCAAAAACAGTATGTAACGAGTTATTGTACTTGAGTAACAAGTTACATGTGTGAGAAATGAGTTATCCAACATCCAACTGCTTAGAGTAATCCATTACTGTCCATGAGTAACAGATTATCAATTATAGAACATTTGGGTAATCGATTACTCAAAGTGTTTAATCGATTACACTGTGTAATTTTTGAAAATACAATTGGACAGAACATTTGGGTAATCGATTACCCACTTGCTGTAATCCCGCTGCGGCCTCTGACCGTCCGTCACGTCTCATCTTGATTTGGCTATACTTATCTTTATGTAGCCATCCATGTTAGCTTCACATGAGAGCCCTTTTTTTTAAGGCTAAAAAGGCACTCATCAGTCAGCTATTGAGAGTTGTTACACTAGTTTTCAGATTTCAAAGTGAAAGGTTTTCACCCAAAAGAAAGTGTTTCAATCCAAACAAAACCTACACATCCATAGAGTTGTTATGGTTGATCGGAAAGCCTATATGAAGGTATTAGAACACATAACTCATAACACAACTCATAGAACAACTTTCATTCAAATCTTTCAAAAGCTCTCATACTTTTTCTAAATATTTTCTGCACTTTTAGCAACTTGCACTCAAACTTTCAAAGTTAATTTTCTAAGTTGCTTAAGAATGTTTCTATGTTTTCTAAACTTCTAAAGGGAATTATTACTTGCAGTATACAAGAGTTGTTGGATTGCAAGTTATAATTGTCATATTTAACTTGTAAAGGCAATCCTGCCATTGTTGTACATTCTTCATTTTGCAAGAATTCTTTCTTTCACATGGGTGTGAATAGAAAGGGGATATAGTTACTTGGAAAGGTGTTTTCCAAGGGAGATTAAGTATTAGTGAGTGTGTAAGGTACATAAAGATCTCGCGGTGAGATATTGTAATTACAACTCATAATATTTAGTAAGGAAATCTTTTGTGTTGCAAGAGTATTGGACGTAGCGTTCAGTGGACAAGAAGGTGAACCTGTATAAAACATTTGCGTACTCTCTTCTCCTTTATCTTTCGATTTTCAATCGTTAATTTTATGCATTATTTTTTCCGCAACACTTAAAATTGATTTTGCAGAAAAAGCGGCCATAATTTTAAGACAACTAATTCACCCCCCCCCCCCCCCCAGTTGCAATCTCATTCTTGCAATTGGCACTAGAGCTATTTTTGAGTGAGTTACTCTCAAATCTGATCCTACTTCAAAGATGGCCTCAAGATCATTCCTAGGAGAAGGTTCCAACATAAACCGACCTCCAAGCTTTGTTGGGGAGTGTTATGACTTTTGGAAAATCAGAATGAGAATCTTCATAGAATCTTAAGACTTAGATATATGGAATGATGAAGATAAGAAGAAAGGGAAATATAATCTCAAGGCGAAAAACATCCTCACTTCAGCACATGGCAGTGATGAACTTTTTAGAGTATCAAATTGTAGATTGGCTAAAGAAATGTGGGATACTCTAGATATTATGCATGAAGGAATAGAGCAAGATAAAAGGTCAATGCTTAATGATACTTGTCCTACATCTGAACCAGAAAATGAAGAACAAACCCATCTATCGCTATTGGTATCTCATCATTCTGATGATGAAGAGATAATTGAAACTAAACATTTTCCTTCTTTTGAATTACAAATGGCATTTAATTATTTGCATGATGAATATGTCAAACTTAGAAAATTATTTCTAAAACAGAAAACTGAATTAGAAATGTTTAGAAGTAAATCATCATCCTCTTCATGTCAAAATTGCATCACTCTAGAAAAAAAAATTCATGATTAAGTTTTGAACTTAACGAATCAAACTGGAGTAGCAAATATCTAGACAAGATAATCAAATATCAGAGACAAGTTAAATACCGAAGAGGTCAAGGCAATTCTAAAAGCCAAGCTTCTAAGAAGCAAAATGTCTCAACAAAAATAAACTTTCAAAAACAAAGTATCCATGCATTTGTTCATAGTAATAATAAAACTAGGATACATAAACATCAACTCACATGTTCATATTGTAAAAACCATGGGCACACACCAAATACTTGCTCAATTCGAAAATATGGTGTTCCCCTAGGACATTATAAATGGGTTGAGAAATGGACTAACCATGTAGGACCCAAGAAAAATTGAGTATCTAATATAACCTAACAAGTTTTGCAAGAAAACTTGAGAACCACCTGCTACTTATCGTATTTGGATAGCAGCTGCTCAAAACACATGACATGCGATAGAAGTAAGTTCTTTGTCCTTACTCCAAGGGACAAAGGCTATGTCACATATGGTGACAACAACATGGGAAAAATACTTGGAGTTGGTAGAATTGGCAAGCCACCCTCAACAACCATAGAAGGTGTGCTATATGTTGAAGGACTCAAGCACAACCTACTAAGCATAAGTCAAATATGTGACAAAGGCTTCCATGTGGCATTCTACCCGGATAAATGCATCATCGAAAGTAAGGATTCTCAAAACTCTAAACTAATTGGTAAGAGGATAAATAATGTAACGACCCGATTTTATAACCTAGTAAAATTAAAAACTTTGTTCAAGAAAGTGAAGTCGTTGCTTATCGAAAGATATTTCTTAACCGATTTGGAAATTCTGATGGGATTCAAATATTAGTTAAGTTTCACAATTCAAAATGCGGAAATATTCAATAGTACCTTTACATTCAAAAACATGCCATTACACTCAACTTCAAATCCATAATTTATTCAATTATCCATTTTTTATTAAATCACTTATTAAGGTCTTTATACTAGTCTTATTACATCTTTTGAAAGAGGTCATTTATACAAGAGTTACTTCAACATATTTCTCATATTACATACATTATACATATACAATTTCAGAATACATAAACAACTACTCTAGTCTGTACTCCCATCAGCAGACATCCAAGGCGCAACAACAAAAACCTGAATTATAACACCCTAAGTTTTATTTTCCTAAAAGAATTGTAACACTAGAAAGTCTGGGGTATACTGCAGGATTCTCGCTTGAGCGAGAGGAGCCTCGCCCAAGAAAGAGTGTCGGAATTTCTTCTAGGATTTTCTCTGGGACTCTCGCCTAAGCAAGATATGGCTCGCCTGGGCGAGAGAGAATGGTTGAGGTTGAGAGATTCTTGCCTGGGAGAGGGAGAAAAGCATGGAGTCTGTTGAATTCTCGCTTGAGCGAGAATCTCACGCATGAGCGAGAGCATCAGAGTTTGAAACTTTAAAAAGCGGGGATTTCTCGCCTGGGCGACGTATTCTCTCTTGGGAAAGAATCTAAAATCCTGAATCCTAAAATGCGACCCCAAAAATGAAAACGGGAAGAATTTTTTAGAGAAAAAGGGGTAGAGGCGATTTTGAGAGAAAAGGTTCGTGTCGAATCCACTTGAAGCTGGAGAAGAGATCCTAGAGTTGGAGGAAGTGACGAAGGAACTTGTAAAGTTACCAAGAACCCAACCCAACACTCACCAAGGTAAGGATAAGTCTTTAACTAGTATATCGTATTAGAAAATGCGTGGATTTTCGGTTTAAAAATTGATTGTGAATCAATGAAAAGAAAACTTATTTTTAGTTACCCTCAATGGTGTAGCGACTTTGGCTCAAGTTATGTAGAAAACTTTGGCTCAAGCTATGTAGAAAGCTTTGGCTCAAGCTATGTAGCAAACTTTGGCTCAAGTTATGTAGCAAACTTTGGCTCAAGTTATGTAGCAAACTTTGGCTCAAGTTATGTAGCAAACTTTTGTAAGGACCCAAATTGTACCCTTGAAATTTTTTCCTTATTTTAATTCATTTACATATGTATTTTTACTTATGACTTATAGTTACATATGTATTTTTACTTCCAACATCCAATAGTTATGGGTACCCAAAATAACATTACCTGTAGTCAATTATGATGCAAAAAGAATAAATAAAGGAATCCAGATTTAAAAGTTCCTAAAGCTCCAAGTCAAGCATCCATAATTTATCCAATTACCTGCAATGGGATTATCATAAACAATACATAGAAAACACGAAGGAGTAAGTCTTAAACTCAACATAATCAAATGATAATCCACATTTACTAAGGTTAGATAAACAGTTATATCTTAACATATAAATAATATTTCAACATATATATATTACACTTTGTTAATCTTAAATCATTTATCTTACCATATAGGGCAAGTCAGACATTTGCTATAAATAGCCAATACCACGAGGGCAAGTCATACATTACTACAAATGGCCATTACCACGAAGGTAACTCATACATTGCTACGAATGGCCATTACCACGAAGGTAACTCATACATTGCTACGAATAGCCATTACCACGAAGGTAACTCATACATTGCTACGAATAGCCATTACCACGAAGGTAACTCATATATTGCTATGAATAGCCATTACCACGAAGGTAACTCATACATTGCTACGAAGAACCATTACCACGAAGGTAACTCATACATTGCTACGAATAGCCATTACCACGAAGGTAACTCATACATTGCTCAACATCTTAAGGGAGCTAAAAATAGGTTTTTCTTTCCATTACTTCATAATCCATATACAATCATAAAATTCGTGCATTCTCTATCATCATATACAATTTAAACATTTCTCCTTACCTTGGTGAGTGTTGGGGTCGGTTCTTGGGTAACTTTACAAGTTTCCTTCGCTACCTCCTCCAACCTTACGATCTTTCCTCATCCTCACCAAACAACAAAAAAAGTCAGTAATTTATTCTCAACAACATAAAAATAACTCATAGTTCATCTTTAACCATACAAGGATTCATACATTTTCAATGTTTCCAAAACCACTTTCATTAGAAATTTCCAAACATCAAAAACATACATATTCATCTTCTATTTTACATTAGAACACATACTCATCTTCTACATCTACCATTTCACCCATTTTCCTCTTTAACCACACTTTCATTTTGGGGTTTTGGGGTTTTCATGAATCAACCCACAAACCCTTTCCATTTTGTTGAATACCAACTCTAAACCAAGAGTTTACAAGAGAGGAACTAAATAAAACGAACCACAACTCAAAAGGAAGAGTTTCCACAGTTTCTCACATTTTGAGAAGAGATCCCATACACCTAAAACAAGTTAGAATCAAGAGATTTACCTCTTCTCAAGCTTCTAGTTGATTCCCACGAATCCTTGTTCTCAAAATCAACTCCTTCTCTCTTCTCTCTAAAGTTCTAACCCTAAATGTGTTTGAGGGTTTTTATTTTGAAGTTCCAGCGTCCGGTTCTCACTCAAGCGAGAAAATCTCGGCCATTTTAAAAAACTCAAATCTGGCGCTCTCACCCAAGCGAGGGATTTCTCGCTTAAGCGACGATCTTCCATTCTCCACACCTCTCTCCCTCGCCCAGGCGAGCCAAATCTCGCTCAGGCGAGAATCTTTCAGTATATCCCAGTTTTCCAACCTTCAAGTGAGCCATCTCTCGCCCGAGCGAGAGTCTGGCAGTGTACCTTATTCTTTAAGACTGCTACCACATCTTCAGAAATGTAAATTTAGGGTGTTACAATCCTCCCCCTCTAATAAGAATTTTCGTCCCCGAAAATTAAACGTACCTTGAATCAAACAAATGAGGGTAATCCTCCCTCATATCTCGCTCCACTTCCCAAGTCGCGTCTCCTTCATCCACTTGGCTCTATAACATCTTCACCAAGGAAATCTCTTTCCCTCTCAACTTCTTGATACTGGTATCCATGATCTTCATGGGCAAGGTTGTAAATGTTAAATTATCTTTTAGTTCAATTTGATCGGACTCAACCACATGAGATGGATCCCCCACATATTTCCGCAACTGAGACACATGAAATACATTGTGGAGATTCGACAACAATGGAGGTAAATCAATCCGATATGGTACCGGTCCAATCCTCTTCAATATCTGATATGGTCCAATAAATCACGGAGTAAGCTTATGGGACTTCAACACTCTACAAATCCTAGTAGTCGGAACCACTCTCATAAATACATGATCTCCCTTCTTAAATTCCTGAGGTTTCCGTCTCTTATCGTAATAGCTTTTCTGCCGACTCTGTGCTTTTCTCATATTCTCCCAGATCTTCTTGATCTTTTCCGTCGTTTCTCAAACCAACTCGGGTCCCAATACTAAGTTCTCCCCAGTTTCAAACCAACTCACTAGAGTCCTACATTTTCTCCAAAACAAGGCTTCGTAAGGGCCATCTCGATGCTAGTTTGGAAATTGTTGTTGTTGGTGAACTCAATCAAAGGCAACATGCTATCCTAAATCCCAAGTTGTTCCAAAACACAATCCCTAAAAATATCCTTCAATGACTGTATGGTCCTTTCCGATTGACCATCCGTTTGTGGATGATAAGCTGAACTCAGTTTCAACTTAGTCCCTAAAGCTGACTGCAAACTGGTCCAAAATTTTGAGGTGAAACGGGGATCCCTATCCGATATAATGCTCGACGGTATCCCATGTAACAGAAAGATCTCCTTGATCTACAACTCAGCCAATCATTCTAGAGAATATTTCATGTTCATCGACAAGAAATGAGCAGACTTCGTCAAACGGTCTACTATTACCCATATCGAGTCATACCCTCTTTGAGTCTTCGGGAAACCCGATACAAAATCCATGGAGATACTATCCCACTTCCAAACGGGAATTTCTAGTGACTGTAATTCTCCCGCTGGAAACTCATTTTACTCTTGTGTGACTCCTCCATAATACTCTTTCACAATTCCACATTATGAGGCACACACACCCTTCCCTTGTATTGCAACATTCCGTTGGAATCCAACTCAAAACCATTTTCCTTCCCTTTGGCCATCAATTCTCGTTTGACCTTCAATTCTCGATACTCAACTTGCATTATTCTGATATGGTCAAACAACTCGTTGATGACCTTGAGCATTCCCAAAATCATGCTATGGGGCCATACTTGAACTTCCAAGTCCATATCCCTGAACTCTTCAATCAGTTTCACTTCATGAACCATCAAAGTCGACATATGTATGGACTTCCGACTTAAAGCATCAACTACCACATTGGCTTTTCCGGGATGATACTGCAACCCAAAATCGTAGTCCTTAAGGAACTCCATCCACCTTCTATGTCTCATGTTCAGTTCCTTTTGATCAAACAGATACTTCAAACTCTTGTGGTCGATGTACTCCTCAAATTTTACACCATAAAGATGGTGTCTCTAGATTTTTAATGCAAAGACCATTACGGCTAGTTCCAGATCACACGTAGGGTAATTTTTCTCATATATCCTTAACTGTCGTGAAGCATAGGCAACAACTTTCCCGTCCTGTGTAACACCCTAAATTTGAGTCTTTAAAATTATAGTATCAGTCCTGGGATTCTCGCTTGAGCGAGAGATTCTCGCCTGGGCGAGAAAGGCTCACCTAAGAGGGTGAGATCCTGGACTATATTGGAGGATTCTCGCCTGAGCGAGAATTGTCTCGCCTAGGCGAGAAATGGCATTTTGGGAAAGTTGAGACTGTGAGATTCTCGCTTGAGCGAGAATCCCTCGCTTGAGCGAGAGGGTCAAATCTGAATTTTTAAAATAGGCGGGATTTTCTCGCTTGAGCGAGAAAGGGCTCGCTTAAGCGAGAACCCGACGAGACAACATTTAATGAGAAACCCCAAACACATTTTAGGGTTAAGAAAAGAAGAGAGGTGAGAGAAGAGAGCTTTTCCAAGGGCAAGAATCTTCAGTGGGGGAGTACTCGGCCAAATTTGAAGAGTTGATCTGATATTTCCCTTATGCTGAACTAGAATTGGACGGGAGGTCCAAATGTGTTAAGTTTGAGATGGGGTTGAGGCCCGAGCTCAGGGTGACTTTTGGTCACGAAGAAATTTATGATTTCCCTACACTAGTGAACAAGTGTAGGATGTATGAGGATAATGTATGGGTGAGGGACGCTGCTGCTAGAAAAGAGAACCCTCCACGACACTATGGCCCTCAACGGAACTTCTCACACGGAAAAGGGAAGGGAAATATGTTTCAAGAGAAACGAAAGCCTTACTATCCTCCAATGGGTAGTCGGAGTCATACTTCACATGGGCTGAAGATTCATGTTAATGTCGGAGGGTCACGGTTGAACTCTCCATCTTTGTGCGGCAAATGTGGCCGAACTCATGTCGGTGACTCATGCCATGGAACGACGCTTACTTGTTTTCACTTCACGGAGGTTGGGCATATCAGAAGATATTGTCCTAAGTTACCGCAGAGTGTAAATGCTGTGAGAGCTGAGCGGCCTCAAACTACAGACAGAGTATTCAACATGAGTGGTGCAGAGGCGTCGAGTGTAGATGGCCTGATTAAAGGTAATTGCATGGTGGCAAGTAGTCCCCTTTTAGTGTTGTTTTATTCGGGAGCGACACACTCCTTTGTATCTAATGAATGCGTGAATAGACTGAAATTGCAAACTAAGTCGTTGCCTTTCGACTTGGTCGTATCCACCCCAAATGATGTGCCTGTGGTGGTGTCGACAATGGTTTCTCGATATCCGGTAGTGGTAAACGGTAAGATTTTTACTGTGGATTTAATCTTCTTACCATTATCCCAATTGGATCTAATTCTGGGGATGGACTGGTTGTCGGCGAATCATGTAATGCTTAATTGTGCCGAAAAGACCTTAGTATTCGGGAATCTAGATGAGGGAGGAGCCATGTCTATGTTGTTGGCATCCTTGGAGGGTATTGAGAAACCTGAGGTTGAGAAGATTCCGATAGTTCGTGAGTTTCCTGTGGTATTTCCTGGTGATATTCCGGAGTTATCTCGAGTAAGAGAAATGGAATTCTCTATTGATTTGGAACCTGGAATGGGACCCATCTCTATAGCTCCTTATAGGATGGCACCACTAGAATTGATTGAGTTGAAAAAGCAGGTTGAGGACTTACTAGCCAAGAAGTTTATTCGTCCTAGTGTCTCGCCGTGGGGTGCACCTGTTTTGTTGGTTAAGAGGAAGGATGGTAGTATGCGGTTGTGTACTGACTACCAACAGTTGGACAAGGTTACTATTAAGAACAAGTACCCATTGCCTCGGATTGATGACTTGATGGATCAGCTGAGAGGGGCTGTAGTGTTTTCAAAGATTGATCTTCGGTCAGGATACCACCAACTTCATGTGAAGTCGGAAGACATTCCTAAAACTGCTTTCAAGACAAGGTATGGACATTTTGAATATTTGGTCATGCCTTTTGGTGTAACGAATGCCCCAACAATATTTACCGACTACATGAATCAGAGTTTTCATCCGTATTTATATTCTTTCGTAATGGTATTTATTGATGACATTCTGGTTTACTCCAAAAGCCGAGAGGAGCATGCTGAGCACTTGCGGGTTGTGCTAGAACTTCTTAGTAAGAATCGGTTGTATGCGAAACTGTTAAAATGTGATTTCTGGTTGGAATCGCTAAACTTTCTTGGACATGTGATATCCAAGGAAGGAGTGGCAATACATCCTTCAAAGGTTAAAGCAGTTATGGAATGGGCGGTGCCCAAGTCAGTCACTGAGATCAGGAGCTTTATGGGTTTGGCTGTGTATTTTTGGAAATTCATTGAGGGATTTTCGAAGTTGGCTCTACCATTGACAAAACTCACTAGGAAAGGGGAACCGTATGTGTGGACACTTCGATGTGAAGAAAGTTTTTTAGAGTTGAAACGAAGGTTGACTACGGCGCCAGTTTTGGTTCTTCCTTGTACTGATCGGTACTTCAGTGTTTATTGTGATGCATCCAAGCAAGGTTTGGGTTGTGTGTTGATGCAAGAAGGGAAGGTTGTTGCCTATGCCTCTTGACAGTTGAGGACGCATGAGCAAAACTACCCTACCCATGACTTGGAATTAGCTATAGTGGTCTTTGCCTTAAAAATCTGGAGACACCACCTTTATGGCGTGAGATTTGAGGTATATAGCGACCACAAGAGTTTGAAGTACCTCTTTAATCAAAAGGAATTGAATATGAGACAGAGACGGTGGATGGAATTCCTTAAGGATTGTGATTTTGGGCTGCAATACCATCCGGGAAAGGCCAATATGGTGGCCTATGCTCTGAGTCCGAAATATTTACATATGTTGGCGATGACGATTCGAGAAGGGAGACTGATTGAAGAGTTCAGGGATATGAACTTGGAAGTTCAGATAAAGCCTCAAAGTATGATTCTAGGGATGCTCATGGTCACAAATGAACTGTTCGATCAAATCCGGGTAATGCAAGTGGGGGATATTTAACTAATGGCTAAACGAGATTTGATGCTAAGTGGTAAGGAAACTGAGTTCGCATCGGACCTTAGTGGACTGTTGCGTTACAAGGGGAGAGTGTGTGTACCTCGTGATGAGGAATTACGGAAGAGTATTTTGGAGGAGTCCCATAAGAGTAAGATGAGTTTTCACCCGAGGACAACGAAAATGTACCAAGACTTGAAGAAGTTATTTTGGTGGTCTGGGTTGAAGAGAGATGTGGCTTTGTATGTCTCGATTTGTTTGGTATGTCAGAAAGCCAAGATTGAGCATCAGTGTCCATCGGGAGAGTTACAATCCATAGAAATTCCAATTTGGAAGTGGGACAATATCTCCATGGATTTTGTGTCTGGTTTTCCGAAAACTCAGAAAGGGTACGACTCGATATGGGTTATAGTGGATCGGTTGACTAAGTCTGCTCATTTCTTGCCGATGAACATGAGGTACTCCCTATAACGATTGGCGGAACTGTATATCCGGGAAATTGTTCGGTTGCATGGGATACCGTCGAGTATTGTGTCGGATAGGGATCCCCGTTTCACTTCAAACTTTTGGACTAGTTTGCAATCCGCTTTGGGAACTAAGTTGAAGTTGAGTTCAACTTATCATCCACAAACGGACGGTTAATCGGAAAGGACAATACAGTCATTGGAGGATCTCTTAAGGGCTTGTGTCTTGGAACAACAGGGGAGTTGGGATGGCATGTTGCCTCTGATTGAATTTACCTAGAACAATAGTTTCCATTCGAGTATTGGAATGGCACCTTATGAGGCGTTGTATGGTAGGAAGTGTCGAACTCTAGTGAGTTGGTTTGAAACTGGGGAGAACTTGATTTTGGGACCCGAGCTGGTCAAAGAGACGATGGTGAAGATCAAGAAAATCCGGGAGAATATGAGGATCGCCCAGAGTCGGCAGAAAAGCTATTACGATAAGAGGTGAAAACCTCTTGAATTTAACGAGGGAGATCATGTTTTCATGAGAGTAGTCCAAACTACCAGAAAATAGAGTGTTGAAGTCTCGTAAGCTGACTCCGTGATTTATTGGGCCGTATCAAATACTGAAGAGGATTGGGCTGGTAGCGTATCGTATTGCTTTACCTCCGTTGTTGTCGAATCTCCACAACGTGTTTCATGTGTCTCAGTTGAGGAAATATGTTGGAGATCCATCTCATGTGGTTGAGTCGGACCAAATATAGTTGAAGGATAACCTGACTTTTGCGACGTTGCTTGTGAGAAGCATGGATACCAGTGTAAAAAGATTGAGAGGCAAAGAGATTCCTTTGGTGAAAGTGTTGTGGAGCCAAGTAGACGAAGGGGATGTTACTTGGGAGGTGGAACGTGATATGAGGGAGGATTACCCTCATTTGTTCGAATCGAGGTATGTTTAATTTTCGGGGACAAAAATTTTTATAAGAGGGGGAGGATTGTAACACCCTAAATTTGAGTCTTTAAAATTATAGTATTAGTTCTGGGATTCTCCCTTTAGCGAGAGATTCTCTCCTGGGCGAGAAAGGCTCATCTGGGAGTGTGAAATCCTGGACTATACTGGAGGATTCTCGCCTGAGCGAGAATTGTCTCGCTTGGGCGAGAAATGGCATTTTGGGACTGCTGAGACTGTGAGATTCTCGCTTGAGCGAGAATCCCTCGCTTGAGCGAGAGGGTCATATATGAATTTTTAAAATAGGCGGGATTTTCTCGCTTGAGCGAGAAAGGGCTCACTTAAGCGATAACCCTACGAGACAACATTTAATGAGAAACCCCAAACACATTTTAGGGTTAAGAAAAGAAGAGAGGTGAAATAAGAGAGCTTTTCCAAGGGCAATAAGCTTCAATACTCATCTAAGAGCTTGAGAAGAGGTAAAACTCTTGATTCTAACTCTCTTCTTCTCTTTAAAACCTATTTTTACGTATGTTGGGTCTCTTCTCAAAAATGAAGAAAACCATGGAAACTCATCCTTTTGAGTTATGGTTCATTTTATGTTGTTTCTCTCTTGCAACTCTAGGTTTAGAGTTAGTATTTCAAGAATGGAAACGGTTGTGGGTTGATTCATGAAAACTTCAAAACCCTAAAGAGAAAATGTGGCTAAAATGGGTAAAATGCTAGAGGTAGAAGATGAGTTTACTTTCTAATGATGAAATATGAGATGATTATGTATGTTTTGGATGGTTGTAAACTTATGATAAAAGTAGTTTAGCAACATTGAAAATATGATGAAATATCTTCTATGGTTAAATAATGCAATATAAGTTGTTTATGTGATATTTGGAATAAATGACTAACATTGTGTTATATGGTGGGAATGAGGAAAGATCTTAGAGTTGGCGGCGGTGTCGGTGGAACTTGTGAAGTTGCCAAGAACCAAACCCAACACTCACCAAGGTAAGGATAAGTCTTTATTTGTGCATTGGAATAGAAAAATGTGTTTATTTTCTGGTTATGCAATGATTGAGTTGTGAATTACGCATTTAGTATAAACATATATGGATGTGTTTATACTATAGTAGGCGTAGATTTACGGAAAATGGAAAATGTGTGTATTTTATGGTTAGGAATAATTATATTGTGAACTACGTATTTAGTATAAACATATATGGGTGTGTTTATACTAAAGATGGCGTGGATTTACGGAAAATTATTGATGGTGAATTCAATGAAAAGAAAATATATTTTTAGCCGACCAAGAATGATTAGCGACTCTGGCTTGAGTATATAAGCGAAACTCTGGCTTGAGTATATAACCGAAACTCTGGCTTGAGTATATAAGCGAAACTCTGGCTTGAGTATATAAGCGAAACTCTGGCTTGAGTATATAAGCGAAACTCTGGCTTGAGTATATAAGCAAAACTCCGGCTCGAGTATATGTAGCATGTTTTCTTCTAAAAGAAATGAGAATCTGCTTTTAGCTAACCCTGAGGGGTGTAGTGACTTTGGCTCAAGTTATGCAGCAAAGCAAAATGAATTTCAAAAATGGTTTACTAACCCTTTTCTAATGTGGATTATCTTATAATGACGTTTATTGAATTAACGACTTAATCCTTTGTTTGTTTGTGTATTTGTCATTGATAATCCCATTGTAGATAAACAGGTGACTTGAGGGGGACTCATTTTTGGGGAGCTTAGGGAGCTTTATATTTTGGAATTATTTATTTGCACCATTTTGTACATGAGTGCATAATTGATAGTTTGAAATATTTTGTAACTACGGGTATATGTATATTAGCTAACATGAGGGTGTAACTCTGGATATGTGTAGCTATGGGTAGTTTGGAGACCCATAGCTAGATGTATGCGGTAGGTTACTAATCTACATTAATACGAATTATGTTTTTCTGTCGAATGATTATGTATGTCATTATTGATTAATGGATTGAGTGTGAGGAGGGAAGTAAGATTTTGTAGTAAGGATTGTAAAATGGCAATGTGAGTTAGGAGTGATTGCCTGGAATTGAATTAAAATAAGAAAAAAATTTCAAGCGTAGAATTTGGGTCTTTACATCCTGCATCAAAACACAATCCAAACATTGCTTAGAAGTGAAAGTGTGCATGTCAAGAGGAACACTTTGGAAAGCTCTCTTTATGTGTCATGGTTTTGATGAGGACAACTTGTGCGAATAAGAGCTTGAAGATCATCAACAAATTGACGTGCTTAAGTCTTCTGATTGGTACTAAGCTTAGACTAGAGATTAGTTTAAGTTGAGTCTAAGGCTTAAGTCACCTAATACATGTCTCATATGCATAAATCGTTTAAATCATTTTCATTTTGAGATATGTCATTCATAATATGTTCATGCATCACATAAATACATGTATATGTGCATTCTAGGCATAAACTAAGTGTTAAACATGTATGAATTAAGTGCATAACGTATTTGAGTTTTTTACACATGAAAATATGTTGTTAATCGATTAAGGCATGGGTTAATCGATTAATCTAACTATTTGAACAGTTTAATCGATTAAAGCATTCGTTAATCGATTAACTGGGTTTCAGAATTAATTCTTTATAAACTGCGTTTTTCAGAATTAATCTCAGAAGTTGCATGTTGCATTTTTAGAAAGTTAGAGCATTTTTCGTGATAATTGTTGCATCTAATTGTTAATGCATTTGTGAGTTTAGAAAAGAGAGAATTCTATGCTTTAGGATTGAGTGCATTACATGATATATTTCTCATCTTTTAATATCACATGTTCATGTATATTATTGATGCTTCTTGATTAGATTTTTACATTCTATGCATTCCGTTTTCAAACTGATACATCTTCATATTGCATGAGTTTGTATTAGGTGATTAGAGTAAAGTGTTTTCTTGTTAGATATAAGCTTTGTAATAGCTTAAGTTTACTCTATTTTCTTTTTGATTGAGAAATTGTTGTAACATTGGGAATCTCGAGGTGTCGTATCGCGAAGAGATTGAGTGTATCTTCATTGTGTTTAGACTTAGAGATAAGGAAAGAACAGAGGTTCTTGGCTGGGGCTACGCCGAAAGAAAGGTTTTCTTTGTCGGTAGGAAGGGAGTCAAACCATAGAATAAGAGTCTTTATTATCTTGTATTGTCTAAGTGTTGTAATTGGATGATGTGTATGTAATAACATTGATTCGATTGTAGTGAAGAAAATCTCTCAAATCAGCCGGGAGGCCTGGATGTAGTTTGTGGTGGACAAGCAAACGAACCAGGATAAAAATTCGTGTTGCAGGATTTTTCTCTCTCTCTCTTTATTGCATTTAATCGGTTAACTTGTATAGTGGATTTAACGGCTAATATGTTTCTGTGCTATACTGTTAATACTCTGATAAATCTGTAAGCTCTGTAAATTCGTTTTTTTATCGATTAATTGTCGTGCAAGTAATCGTATTTGCCTAAGCTTACTGTTTCTATTTAATCGATTAAGTCAAGTTTTTTAATCGATTATACTCATTCTGTTTAATCGATTAAGTCAATTGTGTTGATTGTGTTAATCAATTATCCATGTTCTATTAATCAATTAATTAGGTGTATTTCAGCATTAAGTGTTGTTTTTCGAAAAGCGGATATTCTAACCGCTACACCAATTCAACCCCCCCCCCCCCCCCCCCCCTTCTAGGTGTATTGTAACCACTGATACCTAACAAGAAGCATCACAATACACACTGAAATCACGATCAATACAAGGAAGAACCATCATTGGTGCCATAGTCAACCTCCGCTTCAACTCTTGAAAACTTTCTTCACAACAGATTGTCCACACATACGGTTCCCCTTTTCTGGTAAGTTTAGTTAGAGGTAATGCCAACTTTGAAAACCCCCTCTGTGAACTTCCGATAATAACCGGCCAAACCCAGTAAACTCCTGTTCTCGGTAACCGACTTGGGCACCGCCCAGTCCATCACTGCCTCGACTTTAGAAGGGTCTATTGCACTCCTTCCCAAAATATCACATATCCAAGGAAGTTCACTGATTCCAAACAGAAATCACATTTAGACAACTTCACATATAACTGATTGCTCCTCAGAAGATCCAGAACCACTTCAGATGCTTCGCATGTCATCAGTAAACACCACTATGAATGAATCCAAATACGGATGAAAATCCGATTCATGTAGTTGGTAAATATTGCTGGAGCATTCATCACAACAAAAGGCATCACCAAATACTCAAAATGCCTATACCTCGTCCTGAATGCAGTTTTAGGAATATCCTCCGACTTAACTCGAAGTTGGTGATAACCAGACCGAAGGTCAATCTTTGAAAACACAACCGCACCTCTCAACTGATCCATCAAGTCATCAATTCTAGGCAACGCATACTTGTTCTTGATAGTGACCTTGTTCAGTTGCATGTAATCGGTGCACAACCTCATACTCCCGTCTTTCTTCTTAACCAACAAAACTAGTGCACCCCACGGTGAGACACTAGGATGAATGAATTTCTTTGTCAGCAAATCCTCAACCTGCTCTTCCAAATCAGTTAGTTCTAACGGTGCCATCCTATAAGGAGATATAGAGATGGGTCCCATTCCAGGTACCAAGTCAATGGAGAATTCAACTTCTCTGACTGGAGGCAATTCTGGAAAATCACCAGGAAATACCTCAGGGAACTCACGGACTATCGGAATATCATCAATGCGGGGTTTCTCAATACCCTCCAGTGATGCCAACAGAAAAAACACTGATCCCCCTTACTTAAGGGAAGTCTTGACTCCCTTAGCCGACACTGGCTCCATACAACTAGCCTGGTCAGAAGTCTCACATAGATCTCCAAACACCACAGTCTTATCAGCACAATTAAGCATAACATGATTTGCTGATCCCCCTTAACTGGGACAGTGGTAAGCTGATTAAATATACGATAAATGTTCTACCGTTTACCACTACCGGACACTGAGACACAAACGTCGATACCACCAACGGCATACTAGTTGGGGTGGATACGACCAAGTCGAAAGGCAACGACTCTGTTTGCAATTTTAGTCAGTCTACAGATTCAACAGATACAAAGGTGTGTGTCGCTCCCGAATCAAACAACACTAAAAGAGGAATAGCTGCCACCGTGCAATTACCTTGGATCATACCGTCAACATCAGACGTCTCCGCACCACTAATAGTGAACACTCTGTCGGTTGCCCTAGGCCTCTCAGCCTTCACAATATTCACACCCCGATTCAACTTCAGACAAAACTTCTTCATCTGCCCCAGTTCCTTGCAGTGAAAGCAACCATTTCCAGTGTCGGGACAAATGGTCCCCATGTGTCTCCGCTCACACTTACTGCACAAAGGATAGGAGTCGGGTTGGAATCCTCAAATAGTAGGCTTCGACCCTTGGTAGCTACGATTGCGATGGCCGTTAGGTGGAGCATAAGGCCGTCAGTCATCCCCCACTTTCTCTTTACCTCTCCCTTACATATGGTTGCGTTGAGGTCCATAGTTCTGGGGAGGGTTTACTTTCCCATAAGCAATGTCCCTCACTCGCACATCATCCTCATACATTCTACACTTGTTCACTAGTGTAGGGAAGTCAGAAATCTCTTGGTGACCAAACATCACTTTCAGCTCAGGTTTCAGACCCATCTCGAACTTGACACATTTGGACCTCCCGTCCGCTTCAAGTTCGGGTTGGAACTTGACCAAGGTGATGATTTGTCCCACGGTCTCCATCTGTCTCCAGACCATCTCCCACCAATTCTCGACCTCCTTCACTAGCATATTAGTGGCATATGCCACCTTCTGAGCATCAGAACAGCTCATGGACCTGAAGATCCTTTCCAATCCATGGACCCATTCAATGGCATCATCAGGAGTGAATCCGCCATGGAACTGACTAGGGTTCCTCCTGCAGAATTCATCTAGACCTCGGTATTCTGCCGGTCCGGATGGGACTAGGGGTTGCGAACTCGGACCTCGTGTTGTGTTATGATTCAGAGCCTACAAGTTCTCGTTCGCATGTTGTAGTGCAGTCACCATCTCAGCCAAAAGATCATTTGGAATATTCTGACCCGCTCCTCTTCCTCTTCTAGACATGTATACCTATACTCATTCACTTGTCAGTAAATCAAAATTAAAACCAGGCAAGAATCACAAAATCACATAACAGTTTGCACAACCAAATAATTCAATCACATAAAGGTTACAAGGAAGCACGTAAGGCCATACCCTAGGACGCAAGATTAACTATGCTCTGATACCATATTGTAAGGACCCAAATTGTACCCTTGAAAATATTTCCTAATTTTAATTCATTTACATATGTATTTTTACTTATGACTTATAATTATCGGCCCAATGAATTTACATTAATCACCTTTTCAGATTCATGACAGTCTTAGCATACGATATTCATATACACATTCATTAGGCAGAAAAACATAATTCATATTAATATCTCCCAGCACTTCCAACATCCAATAGTTATGGGTACCCAAAATAACATTACCCGTAGTTACAAGTATTCAAAAACACAATGACCATAGTTACAAATATTCAAATCCACAAGTAGTCAATTATGATGCAAAAAGAGTAAATAAAGGAATCCATATTTAAAAGCTCCTAAAGCTCCAAGTCAAGCATCCATAATTTTTCCAATTACCTGCAATGGGATTATCTTAAACAATACATAGAAAACACGAAGGAGTAAGTCTTAAACTCAACATAATCAAATGATAATCCACATTTACTAAGGTTAGATAAATAGTTATATTTTAACATATAAATAATATTTCAACATATATATATTCCACTTTGTTCATCTTAAATCATTTATCTTACCACATAGTGCAAGTCAGACATTTGCTATAAATAGCCAATACCATGAGGGCAAGTCATACATTGCTACGAATGGCCATTACCACGAAGGTAATTCATACATTGCTACAAATAGCAATTACCACGAAGGAAACTCATACATTGCTACGAATAGCCATTACCACGAAGGTAACTAACACGTTGCTACGAATAGCCATTACCATGCAGGTAACTCATACGTTGCTACGAATAACCATTACCACGAAGGAAACTCATACATTGCTACGAATAGCCATTACCACGAAGGTAACTCAAACATTTCTACGAATAGCCTTTACCACGAATGTAACTCATACATTGCCACAAATATCCATTACCACGAAGGTAACTCATACATTGCTCAACCTCTTAAAGGAGCTAAAAATAGGTTTTTCTTTCCATTACTTCACAATCCATATACAATTAGAAAATCTACGCATTCTCTATCATCATATACAATTTAAACACTTCTCCTTACCATGGTGAGTGTTGGGGTCAGTTCTTGGGTAACTTTACAAGTTTTCTTCACTGCCTCCTCCAACCTTAGGATCTTTCCTCATCCCCACCAAACAACAACAAAAGTCTGTAATTTATTCTCAACAACATATAAACAACTCATAGTTCATCTTTAACCATACAAAGATTCATACATTTTCAATGTTTACAAAACCACTTTCATTAGGAATTTCCAAACGTAAAAAACATACATATTCATAATCTATTTTACATTAGAGCACATACTCATCATCTACATATACCATTTCACCCATTTTCCTCTTTAACCACACTTTCATTTTGGGGTTTTGGGGTTTTCATGAATCAACCCACAAACCCTTTCCATTTTGTTGAATACCAACTCTAAACCAAGAGTTTACAAGAGAGAAACTAAATAAAACGAACCACAACTCAAAAGGAAGAGTTTCCATGGTTTCTCACATTTTGAGAAGAGATCCCATACACCCAAAACAAGTTTGAAAGGGAGAAAGAGAGTTAGAATCAAGAGATTTACCTCTTCTCAAACTTCTAGTTAATTCCCACGAATTCTTGCTCTCAAAATCACCTCATTCTCTCTTCTCTCTCAAGTTCTAACCCTAAATATGTTTGAGGGTTTCTATTTTAAAGTTCCAACATCGGGTTCTCGCTCAAGCGAGAAAATCCCGCCCATTTTAAAAAACTCAGATCTGGCACTCTCGCTCAAGCGAGGATCTTCCAGTCTCCACACCTCTCTACCTCACCCAAAGGAGCCAAATCTGGTTCAGGCGAGAATCCTTCAGTATATCCCAGTTTTCCACCCTTCAAGTGAGCCATCTCTCGCCCGGGCGAGACCCTCTCGCTCAAGCGAGAATCTGGCAGTGTGCCCTATTCTTCAGGACTGCTACCACATCTTAAGAAATGTAAATTCTTGGTGTTACAACTTTGGCTCAACTTATGTAGCACACTTTGGCTCAAGTCATGTAGCAAACTTTGGCTCAAGTTATGTAGCACATATATATTTATATAAACTACTGTAATAGTTCTATGCATTATTATTTTAATTACTTACTTTATACTATTAAAATGTGGATTAATGTATATTGACATTTATTGAGTTAACGACTTACTCCTTTGTGTTTTCTGTGTATTTGTCAATGTTGATCCCATTGTAGGTAAACGGATGGTTAAAGATGCTTGATTAGGAGCTTTAGAGACTTTAACGATCAAGAATTTATGTCTTTTATTATTCTTGCACTAACTGAATATTTGTTGACTTTGATTATAATTATGGGTACATTAATTTTGTAACCATTCGACTTGACATGTGATGACCATTATTATGATATATATGTGAATTATGTTTTTCTGCAATTAAGAGTAGTTAAGGTAGGAAACTGAAATTGTATGTTTAGAGTTATTATATAACTAAAGAAATGGATGATTTAAAGGTTAACAGAACTATATTAATGATATAATATTAGGATATCATGTATAAAGGATTAAAATAAATGGAATTTTTTTTAGGGTAGAATTTGGGTCTTTACAATTATGGTATCAGAGCATAGTTGTAACGACCCGATTTACTACCCTTGAAAATTTTTCATTTATTTTAATCCTTTCTTACGTACAGTCGTCACTTTCATTGAAAACTCTCAAGTACCATTTTCGAAAATACTCTTTACCCTATTACCTTATCATACAAATTTATGTTGCGGAAAAACATAATTCATTCAAATAACATTTACCACATACAACCAGTTATGGGTCTCCCAAAGTTATAAAGTCCATAACTACACATATCCGTATTAATCTAAACGGATTTACAGTAATCCCATAATACTATTAAATCAACTACAACGTCAATTAGCAATAAAGACAAGCGAATAATTAAATACAAAAGCTTCCTAATTGAGCTTCATCCTCAAAATCCTTCATTTACCTACAATGGGATTATCATAAACAACACACAAAACAAAAGGGAGTAAGTCATTAGTTTAAAAACTAACATCACATGATAATCCACATTTCAAATACGATTAAACTTTAATATACAATATAAACGCAATTACGTAAATGCAAACATTCATCTCTTCTTTCGTTCATTTCCACGTTATCCATATTCATCCTATAGAATACATATCTCATAATATATATTCTATAGCATGCATATTATGTTCATTCGAAGCATCGTTCTTATCATTTTCCATATCCACACTATAGTATATATATCCCATACTATATAACCTATAGCATGTATATTACATTTATACTTAACAATCTTCCTTTCTATCACTCATATTCACCCTATAGAATATATATCCCATACTATATATTCTATAGCATGCATATGACTTTCATTGCAACCTTCTCATTTCCCATCATTCATAATCCAATTGCACGTTTACCTTTCCATTACCACTTGGGGCAAGTCAAACACAATACCACATAGGGCAAGTCGTACACAATACCACATAGGGCAAGTCGTACACAATACCACATAGGGCAAGTCTTACACAATACCACATAGGGCAAGTCATACACAATACCACATAGGGCAAGTCGTACACAATACCACGTAGGGCAAGTCGTACACAATACCACCTAGGGCAAGTCATACACAATACCACATAGGGCAAGTCATACACAATACCACATAGGTCAAGTCATACACAATACCACATAGGGCAAGTCAATGCCACATAGGGCAAGTCATACACAATACCACATAGGGCAAGTCATGCACAATACCACATAGGGCAAGTCAATGCCACATAGGGCAAGTCATACACAATACCACATAGGGCAAGTCATACACAATACCACATAGGGCAAGTCATACACAATACCACATAGGGCAATTCAATGCCACGAAGGCTATCCAATACCACATATCAAATGATAACCATTTTACTCTATTATCATAACAATAATGCCAATATACCTTTTCCATTAAATCATTAACTATGGAAACACGTCTCCCTTACAAACCTTTCACCTCTTTCACATACCTCATTCATATCGGTGAGTATGAATTAGAGCCACTTATCACTTACCTTGGTGAGTGTTGGGGATCGGTTCCGAGTAACTTTAAATGTCTCCTCCGCGATTTCCTCCAACCTTAGGATCTTTCCTCATTTCCACCAATAACAACAATGTTAGTCATTTATTCCAAATATCACATAAACAACTTATTTTGCATCATTTAATCATACAAAATATTCATCATCAATATTCAACCATCTAAAACATGCATAACATCTCATATTTCAATATTTCCAAAACTACTTCAATACAGGTTTCTAAATATCAAAGCATACATGTCCATCTCATATAACAACATCAAAGCACTACTCATTATCCACATCTAACATTTCATATCTTTCTCTTTATACTCATATTCTCATTTTGGGGGTTTTTGGGGGTTTTTCATGACTAACCCATAAAACTTTCCATTCATCAAATACCAACTCTAAACCAAGAGTTGACAAGATAAAAACAACATAAATCGAACCATAACTCTAAAGGATGAGTTTCCATGGTTTCTCATGTTTTGAAAATAAATCCAACATACCCAAAACAAGTTAGAGAGGAATAAAAAGAGTTAGGAACAAGAGGTTTACCTCTTCTCAAGCTCTAAGATGAGTCCTAAGGCTCTTTCCTCTTGAAAAGCTCTCTTCTCTCTCTTCTCTTCAAAGTTCTAACCCTAAAATGTGTTTTGGGTTTCTATTTTATAGACACTGCGATAAGTGTAATCGATTACAAGTATAGTGTAATCGATTACACTGTGTAAATTACAGAGGCATCGTCTCTATGTAATCGATTACCAACATGGTGTAATCGATTACCAACATGGTGTAATCGATTACATTAATACGATGTAATCGATTACCAGAAGTGTGTAATCGATTACACACTGTAAATTAAAGAGGCATCCTCGCGATGTAATCGATTGCCAACATGGTGTAATCGATTACATTGTGTCAGGATAGCCCAGGATTTCACCCTCCCATGTGAACCTTTCTCGCTCATGCGAGTACCTCTCGCTCAAGCGAGGATCCGAGGACTGATACTATAATTTTAAAGACTTAAAATTTGGGGTGTTACAATAGTTAATTCTTTGGCCTAGGGTATGGCCTTACATGCTTCTTTGTAACATTTATGTGATTTAACTATTTCATTTATGTGACCTGTTGTGTGATTATGTGATAACTTGTCTGGTTAAACTTGGGTTACTGATACGTGAATGAGTATAGGTACAAGTTACGGAGATGGTTGGAAGAGGATGAGGACGAGTGTAACCCCCTAATTTCCCCTCTTTTAAGATTGGTGAAACTTAGTAGGCCTATGCTGGAGGATTCTCGCCTGAGCGAGAGAGCCTCGCTTGAGCGAAAAGTCCTGGATTTCTCCTTGGAATTTTCCTGAGAGTCTCGCTTGGGCGAGATTTGGCTTGCCTGTCCAGGATTCATTCAGATAGCCTTTATCACATACGTCCAGTTATGGGTTTTCCATTGTTATAACGTCCATAACTACATGTCACCATATTATCCTAATCAGATTACATTTATCCCAAAATACTATCAAATCAACTACAATATCAAATAGCAATAAAGAGATTCGAGTAAATAAACACAAAAGCTTCCTAATTGAGCTTCATCCTCAAAATCCTTCATTTACCTACAATGGGATTATCATAAACAACACACAAAACAAAAGGGAGTAAGTCATTAGTTCAAAACTAACATCACACGATAATCCACATTTCAAATACAATTAAGCATTGATATAAATCATAACCACAAATAAATAAATGTAAACGTTCATATAATCTTTCTTTCATTTCCACGTTATTCATATTCGTCCTATAGTATATATATATCCCATAATATATATTCTATAGCACGCCTACTACGTTCCTTCGAAACCTCATACTTCTCATCATTCATATCCACCCTATAGAATATATATCCCATACAATATACTCTATAGAATGCATACGACTTTCATTGTGACATTCTCAGTTCTCATCCTTCATATTCACCTTATAGAATATATATCCCATACTATATATCCTATAGCATGCATATTCGTTTATCTCAAATCTTTTTGTCTCATTGCTTATTCTCGCCATCAGGCTTACTCTTTACCACATCCGGTTCTACCACATCGGGTAGGTAATTTCTCAATGATCCAATACCACTTCGGGTAGGCAATTTCCCTTAATGATCCACTACCACTTCGGGTAGGCAATTTCCCTTAATGATCCACTACCACTTCGGGTAGGCAATTTCCCTTAATGATCCACTACCACTTCGGGTAGGTCATATACAATACCACATAGGGCAAGTCATACACAATACCACATAGGGCAAGTCATACACAATACCACATAGGGCAAGTCATACGCAATACCACATAGGGCAAGTCATACACAATACCACATAGGGCAAGTCATACGCAATACCACATAGGGCAAGTCATACACAATACCACATAGGGCAAGTCATACACAATACCACATAGGGCAAGTCATACACAATACCACATAGGGCAAGTCATACACAATACCACATAGGGCAAGTCATACACAATACCACATAGGGCAAGTCATACACAATACCACATAGGGAAAGTCATACGCAATACCACATAGGGCAAGTCATACACAATACCACATAGGGAAAGTCATACACAATACCACATAGGGCAAGTCATACGCAATACCACATAGGGCAAGTCATACACTATACCACATAGGGCAAGTCATACACAATACTTCACTACCATTCCCGGTAGGATAACAATAACAGTCCACTACCACTCCGGGTAGGACACCATAACAGTCCGCTACCACTCCGGGTAGGACACAATAAACAGTTCACTACCACTCCGGGTAGGACACGATAAATAGTTCACTACCATTCTGGGTAGGACACAATGATAAACCACTACCTCCTCGGGTAGGGTAACAACCATAAACTTACCAACACGTTACCTCTTTCACATACCTCATTCACATAAGTGAGTATGAATTAGAGCCACTTATCCCTTACCTTGGTGAGCGTTGGGGATCGGTTCCGAGTAAGTTTAAAAGTCTCCTCCGCGATTTCCTCCAAACTTAGGATCTTTCCTCATTTCCACCAATAACAACAATGTTAGTCATTTATTCCAAATATCACATAAACAACTTACTTTGCATCATTTAATCATAAAAAATATTCATCATCAATATTCAACAATCTAAAACATGCATAACATCTCATATTTCAATATTTCAAAAACTACTTCAATACAAGTTTCTAAATATCAAAGCATACATGTTCATCTCATATAACAACATCAAAGCACTACTCATTATCCACATCTAACATTTCATCTCTTTCTCTTTATACTCGTATTCTCATTTTGGGGGGTTTTTGGGGGTTTTTCATGAATAACCTATAAAACTTTCCATTCATCAAATAACAACTCTAAACCAAGAGTTTACAAGATAAAAACAACATAAAACGAACCATAACTCTAAAGGATGAGTTTCCATGGTTTCTCATGTTTTGAAAATAAATCCAACATACCCAAAACAAGTTAGAGAGGAAGAAGAAGAGTTAGTAACAAGAGGTTTACCTCTTCTCAAGCTCCAAGATGAGTCCTAAGGCTCCTTGCTCTTGAAAAGTTCTCATTTCTCTCTTCTCTTCGAAGTTCTAACCCAAAAATGTGTTTTGAGTTTCTATTTTATAGACACTGCGATAAGTGTAATCGATTACAAGTATAGTGTAATCGATTATACTGTGTAAATTATAGAGGCATCGTCGCTATGTAATCGATTATCAACATGGTGTAATCGATTACATTAATACGATGTAATCGATTACCATAAGTGTGTAATCGATTACACATTGTAAAATCGTCGCGATGTAATCGATTACCAACATCGTGTAATCGATTACCAACATGGTGTAATCGATTACCAACATGGTATAATCGATTACATTGTGTCAGATGTACATATCTGATGCTTTTAATACGATGTAATCGATTAACAGGAGTGTGTAATCGATTACACTGTGTCAGATGCACAGGTCTGATTAGTTTATCAGCATGTAATCGATTACCAGCAGTGTGTAATCGATTACTAGCAGTGTGTAATCGATTACACTGTGTCAACAGCCCAAAATTGCCATTTCTCGCCCAGACGAGACAACTCTCGCTCAGGCGAGAATCCTCCAGTATAGTCCAGGATTTCACCCACCCAGGTGATCCTTTCTCACTCAGGCAAGAATCTCTCGATCAAGCGAGGCTTCCAGGACTGATACTATAATTTTAAAGATTAAAATTTGGGGTGTTACAATCCTCCCCCTCTTATAAGAATTTTCTTCCCCGAAAATTAAACATACCTCGGATAATAAAATCATCACCTAGACCTTAGGCACAAGAATATTCAACCAAAATCACAATTCGATTCTCTAATCCATTAAGATTACTTAATCAGTCACTATGGGCATACACCACTAAACCATGATATCACCAAACCAATTCATGAACTAACTCTTCAATGTCCAAATGTTAAGATCTCAGCCTGTAATAACTCGAGTGCCATGGGAACTAATCCATAATTCAGACTAAAGATTTTTCCTATATCCATCAAGAACCATAGATCTCTAGCACCTATCCATCTATCAATCCTAACATACGTTAAGAATCCCAATAACACTCTCGAACTTCAGCGAATGTGGAATTCCTGATCTCATATCTATCTAAATGCATCTTTTAACATTCATCATACACTAGCTAGTTTCATCTCCACTCGAGACTCTAGCACAATTTCATTTTACTAGATCCACAAAATACTTACACAATAGAATTCTTAGTGTCTCATCCATTGTACACAATCAAACTATCCAGTAATTGTCTAATTACATAAAATATTTCTACCATCAAATCTTATCGTCTAAAGAAATTACCGATTTCTAGCCTCCACTGAAACCATAAAACCATTGATTCACACCAAAACTAGGTATTCTGTTACCAATCGGCAAGCACAAGTCGACCAGCATTCAAACCTACAACTTGCGTTTGGTTTGGTCACCCCAATTCCGATAGTAAATATAAACTTATTATCCCACTCGCATTATGTCCAGAAATACATGGGCGTCTTATATCACTAAACTTTTAATAACCTCATACTCATGCTATGTTTCACCCAAAACATTATTTAGCCACATGCTATGTTTCACCCAAAACTGATTTTCTCCAATATGACACTAAATCATTATTTAGCCACATGCTATGTTTCACCCAAAACTGATTTTCGAAAACGGTTTGAATCCACGACTCATGGCAACCACGTCGTGAAACAAGGTTCGCACGCTCATTTCGACACAACCCAAAACTTCTTCTCTCCTATGGTTACACCACACCCATACACCGCAATTACTGACGTTCACGAAACAACAACAACTTTTGCCGGTACACATTCAACGCAGACAATTTCGGATCACCACCACTATTTCATGCGTTGCCAATGTCCTACCGCAAAAGAACCGGTCATTCGAGACCAAAAGTTTCACGTCTATTCCATTGCATTCATCACATTGGCGGGGTAAGTAACTTAACTAGCCTCTTTTCTCGACTATCATTATAAGTCTTACCCTTTTGCACCCATATACATATCAAAGCAACTATATCTTAATTCTTCACCTCAACAAGTACACACAGTTAAACATAACACAATTTGCTGATCGCTAGTCCATTTCCAGGATTAAATCCAACTGGGACATCATCGCGCATATCAACACTATAGAAAATGTTCTACCATTTACCCCAACCGTAGACTGAGACACTCCCGATCCAAAATAAGTTTTTTTTTTGAGGTTCAACATCCCCGCACATAGCTTGGTGTTCAATACCAATATACATTTGTTACGGCGGGTACTCATCTTTAACAAAAAAATAAATTTCATAGACCAGAAGCTTCATACACAAGAATCAAAAATAACTTTTTCATACATAATCGATTTTGGGGTACCAACCATAGGTCACCTCAAAATAATAATACATCTGATAGTCAACATCCATGTAAACACATTAGTCGCAAGGACCTTTAGGTAATTTATCCAACCTCTATTTCATTTTCGAAATATGAGTTTCACCTCTTAGCGTGCGCATACACACTAAGGCCAACAAAGGGAATTAACCTTTAACATGAATAACCCATAAAACTTTCCATTCATCAAATACCAACTCTAAACCAAGAGTTCACAAGATAAAAACAACATAAATCGAACCATAACTCTAAAGGATGAGTTTCCATGGTTTCTCATGTTTTGAAAATAAATCCAACATACCCAAAACAAGTTAGAGAGGAATAAAAAGAGTTAGGAACAAGAGGTTTACCTCTTCTCAAGCTCTAAGATGAGTCCTAAGGCTCTTTGCTCTTGAAAAGCTCTATTCTCTCTCTTCTCTTCAAAGTTCTAACCCTAAAATGTGTTTTGGGTTTCTATTTTATAGACACTGCGATAAGTGTAATCGATTACAAGTATAGTGTAATCGATTACACTGTGTAAATTACAGAGGCATCGTCTCTATGTAATCGATTACCAACATGGTGTAATCAATTACATTAATACGATGTAATTGATTACCAGAAGTGTGTAATCGATTCCACACTGTAAATTAAAGAGGCATCGTCGCGATGTAATCGATTGCCAACATTGTGTAATCGATTACATTGTGTCAGGATAGCCCAGGATTTCACCCTCCCATGTGAACCTTTCTCGCTCAAGCGAGTACCTCTCGCTCAAGCGAGGATCCGAGGACTGATACTATAATTTTAAAGACATAAAATTTGGGGTGTTACAATAGTTAATTCTTTGGCCTAGGGTATGGCCTTACATGCTTCTTTGTAACATTTATGTGATTTAACTATTTCATTTATGTGACCTGTTGTGTGATTATGAGATAACTTGTCTGGTTAAACTTGGGTTACTAATACGTGAATGAGTATAGGTACAAGTTACGGACATGGTTGGAAGAGGATGAGGACAAGTGTAACCCCCTAATTTCCCCTCTTTTAAGATTGGTGAAACTTAGTAGGCCTATGCTGGAGGATTCTCGCCTGAGCGAGAGAGCCTCGCTTGAGCGAAAAGTCCTGGATTTCTCCCTGGAATTTTCCTGAGAGTCTCGCTTGGGCGAGATTTGGCTCGCCTGTCCGAGGGAGGGTTATTGGGGGTTGAGAGATTCTTGTCTGGGCAAAAATTGGCTCGCTTGAGCGAGAGGAGCATTTCTGGGGCTGTCGAATCCTCCCTTGAGCGAGAGAACCCGAGTTTGAAACTTAAAGAGGCAAGGCATTACCGCCTGGGCGAGAATCTAAAACCCTGAACCCTAATAAAGAGCTCCAAACACGAAAAGAGAGGGAGTTTTTTTGGAGAAAAGAGTAGAGGAGGCGACTTTCTTGGCAAGAGCTCGTGTAGAGGATTAGAGTGTAACACCTCAAATTTTGTTTTCGGAATGATTGGAAAAAGTAGAGTGTTGGAGTATATATTGGGCAATCCTCGTTTGAGAGAGAGGACCTCGACCGAGAGAGAGACTCGGTGTTCTAATATGAGTTTCCCGGAGACCTCGCTTAAGCAAGGAAGTGGTCGCTTGAGTGAGAGTGAAATTTAGAAAAGCTGTTAAATTCTAGCTTGAGCTAGAATTTTCGCCCACGCTAGAGAGGAGCCTTAGCATACTGCCCAATTCTCGCCCGACCGAGAAATTCGCGCTCGGGCGAGAGCGTCAGAGTTGAAAAGCTGAAAAATTGCGAAATTCTCGCGTAAACGAGCCATTCTCGCCTGGGCGACGCTACGCAGCAATAAAAGTAAAAGAGGGGTTTAAAAAACCCTAATATTCATTTTCTTTTCTCTCCTTTCTCTCTCAACGGCGGCTCCACCCAAATGAACCATTCTCCTCTCCACTAAACATCAAAACTCGTCAAAACCTCTTTCCAATTACTTCTAGGTGGCACATTTGGGAAATCTTGTAGGTGAAAAATGGAACAATGGAGATTGGAGAAGATGAAGGGAGATGTGGCTCTTTTGCGGAGCAACGGAGCTTATGCAACCTAAGGTGAGGGAGAAGACCATTGTGGTCTTAGAGTTTTTCATTAGAGTCATCTTCTCCGATTTCCATCAAGAATCGGAGCACGTTAACGGATAGAAACTCTCTTCGGTTTTTGTGGTTCATGTGAGAGTCTTTATTTTATATGAGGATGTATTAGCCATTAAAGTGGAGATATATGTGCGGGAAAACCATTTATTTAAGTAAAACACAATATGCTCATTTATGGTAATACACCGTCATGAAATATGGTTCTACCGTTAATGTGTTATATGATGATGAATATGTTGTGTGTGGTTTGTTTATGATAATGGTGTGTTATGGATGGTTGATTTGTTATAAACATACATGGGTGTGTTTGTAATAAGGATTGTGAGATGTGTTGTTTAATGACAAAAGTAGAAATGGCTATGTTGTGTGATTGTGTGTGAGTTGTTTATTGTTATAAACTTATGTGAGTGTGTTTGTAACAATAATTGTGTGACGAGTTGTTGATTTGTTAAAAGTGGAGATGAGTATGTTTATGAAAATGACTAAGTTGTGAGTCGCTTGATTGTTATGAACATATATGGGTGTGTTTGTGACAATGAAGGTTTTGTGGGTTATTTTATGGTGATGAAACAATGAGACACCTTGTGTTTATTGTGTTATGAGATGAATTGGTGGTGAATCAATGAAAAGAAAACACGTTTTTAGCCGACCATGATTGGTTAGCGACTTTGGCTCAAATTATGTACCAAGCTTTGGCTCAAGCGATGTAGCAAGCTTTGGCTCAAGTGATGTAGCAAACTTTGGCTCAAGTGATGTAGCAAGCTTTGGTTCAAGCAATGCAGCAAACTTTAGCTCAAGTTATGTAGCATGATTTTCAAAAAGAAAGTATATTTTTGCTAACCGAAATGGTATAGCGACTTTGGCTCAAGTTATGTAGCAAGCTTTGGCTCAAGCAATGTAGCAAGCTTTGGCTCAAGCATTGTAGAAAGCTTTGGCTCAAGTGATGTAGCAAGCTTTGGCTCAAGCGATGTAGCAAGCTTTGGCTCAAGTGATGTAGCAAGCTTTGGCTCTAGCAATGTAGCAAGCTTTGGCTCAAGCAATGTAGCAAGCTTTGGCTCAAGCAATGTAGCAAACTTTGGCTCAAGTTATGTAGCATGATTTATAGATATATATGTATGTTGAATTATGATGAAAGTTGAATTGGGTAAATCAAGTAAGTAAGTTGTAATAGGTGCTAAATGAAGGAGTGACTATCCTATAAATGTTATAGTGATTTGGAATGAATTGTCTAAGTGAGAAATGATAATCATGCTAATGGGATATATGAACATTATGTGGTATAATGTGCTGATTGTTATATGTTTAATATGATTGATGTTAGACGTTGTATAGGTTTAATACTTTAATGTTATTACTCCATGTAATTCCACGCTACGGTCACCGTAGTTGGTTCTTACTCCTTCTGTCTCTTCTTGCATGTGTGTGCATTTGAGTTCAGGTTGTGACGGTAGCGCGTTGGACGCTTGCGGAGAAGAGAACATGGTAGAGTAGGGTTTTATGTCATTGATATGTTATATGATAAATGTTTATAATATGAGAACTATGTTGAATTATCTATTTTTTTAAATGGAACTCCTCCTAAGTGTATAATGAAGTTGATTTAATGTTTGTATTAAAATTGTTCCTTGAGAAAGGATAATGGTTTAGATTATGTATTTGAAAGGAAGTGTAATGACATGCTTTTGAAGTGAGATGTATTTCGAATATTTCTGCCTTGTGATTTATAAATGGAACTAATATTTGTATTAACTCAAGATTCCAAACCGTTCAAATAATGTCTTCCAAAAGTAATCACTTCAGTTTCATGAACAAGGTTTTAAAAAGAATTTTTGGATTATGAAAATCGGGCCCTTAAATAGAGAAGCTAGAGAAGAGACCCAAAGGTTGGAGGAAACGGAGGAGGAACTAACAAGCTGCGTAACACTACCACCAACACCCACTAAGGTAAGGGATAAGCATTGTGAAAGTTTGAGGTAATAGTATATTACTTTATGTTGTGTGAAGAAGAAGGATTAATCAATGTATGACTTGCCCAATGTGGTATTGGCCTTTATGGCAATGTATGACTTGCCCGATGTGGTATTGGCCTTATGGCGATGTCTGACTTGCCCAATGTGGTGTTGGCCTTTATGGTAATGTATGACCTGCCCAATGTGGTATTGGCCTTTATGGCAATGTCCGACTTGCCCAATGCGGTATTGGCCTTTTTGGCAATGTATGACTTGCCCGATGTGGTATTGGCCTTATTGAATCTACTAACGTGTGAGTGTGGGGTCTAATAGACTGTGAGCTAATGTTTAAAGGTTTTTAAGTATTTCCTATATCGTGATTACTTTTATTTACTTTGAATAAATATTCCCTAAAGATTTCTAACATAGATTATCATGATTTCTATGTCTTATTCCCTTGTGTTTTATGTTGATTGTATTGGTGATAATCGGTGTACATGTAAAGCAAAGGACTAGTCCATACAGGAGGCGCGTTAGCGTAGCTTTTCTAATTTGGATGTAATATGGATAATATCATGTTGTTTTGTATTATGCATGTAATTATGCTTATTACCTGAACCATTTAATCAGTAACCTCGTTTCTCGAAATTTGATGTAGTATTGACAAACATGTGGGGACGGAGTCCCCTCTTAAATTAAAATGTGAAGTTTATGGGTTTTGAACCCCAAATTACTTGGGTAGGTTAATTGTTAATATGGATTGCGAATTATAATTGAATGGAGAAGGAAATTTATGGGATAATTATAAGGAAAATTAATTACTAGTACATGTATGTTTAGAAATAAATGAACGAAAAAAATTTAGGGTATAATATGGGTCCTTAAAATGTGGTATCAGAGCATAGTTAATTATGCGGCCTAGGGCATAGCCTTACGTGCTTCTTCGTAACCTTTATGTGATTTATGTGAACTGTTGTGTGGTTATGTGATAAATTATCTAGTTAAACTTGGTTTACTGATAAGCGAATGAGTACATGTACCAGTTACTAAGATGTCTGGAATAGGAAGAGGAAGAGTATCGGGTCAGAATGACCTGTTAGCCCAGATTGCGGCTGTGCTGATGAACATGAATGAGAGCTTGCAGCATCTGAACTAGAATGCGACAACAAGCCCAAACCCACATCCCTTGGCATCCCAAGGACCGGTAGAGTACCGAGGATTGGATGAGTTCTGTAGGCTTAATACTACTCAATTTGAAGGTGGATTTGCCCCCGATGCGGCAAATAAGTGGATCCAAGGCTTAGAGCGGATATTCAGAGCCATGGGTTTTTCCGATGCTCATAAGGTGACATATGCCTCATATGTCCTGGTCAAAGATGTTGAGAACTGGTGGGAGTATGCTTGGAGGCAGATTGATTCTAAAGGACAAGCCATCACATGGGAAGCCTTCAAGGGGAAGTTCCTCCATAAATACTTCCCAGATGACTTGAAGAGAAAGAAAGAGATGGAGTTCCTACAGTTAGAGCAAGGGGATTTATCAGTTGGAGAGTATGCGGCCAAGTTTGAAGAATTGGCCCGGTATTGTCCCTATTATGAGTTGGAGGTGGACGGGTGGTCCAAATGTACTAAGTTTGAATCGGGCTTGAGGCCCAAGCTGAAGATGATGTTTGGACATCAGAAGATTTCAGATATTCCTACCTTGGTCAACAAGTGTAGGATGTATGAAGATGACTTGAGGGCCGAAGAGTTGGTGGTAAGCATAGCCAACCCTCCTAGGAATGTCGGACCCCAACGGAGTCATAAGGGGAAGATGTTTGGCGATAACCGGAAAACCTATGCTCCACCCACCGGTTATCGTGGGCATCTATCCCAAGGGTCCAGAAACCCCACTAGTGCGGGAGGACCTCAACCAGTCTCCCTTCCTTTGTGCAATAAATGTGGGCGCAGACACATGGGGAACATATGCCCTAGAGCTGGGAATGGTTACTTCCATTGTAAGGAACTGGGACACATGAAGAAGTTTTGCCCCAAACTCGACCAGCTGGTGAATACCGTGAATGCGGGAAGGCCTAGAAACACTGGCAGGGTGTTTACCATGAGTGGTGCAGTGGCATCCGATGTTGAAGATGATCAAAGGTAACTGTATGGTGACAGGTATTCCCCTTTTAGTGTTGTTTAATTCGGGAGCAACACACTCTTCCATATCTATTGATTGTGTAGAACAATTGAGATTGCCGACTGAGTTGTTGCCCTTTGACTTAGTTGTGTCCACCCCCACTGATGCACCTATGGTGGTATCGGCGTTTGTATCCCAGTGTCCAGTAGAAGTAAACGGTAGGATGTTTACTGTAGATTTAATCTGCATACCCCTGTCCCTATTAGATCTAATTCTGGGGGTGGATTGGTTGTTAGCTAATCGAGTGATGCTTAACTGTGCTGATAAGACTGTATTATTCGGAGATCGGTGTGAGATTTCTAACCAGTCCAAATGTCCAGAGCCAGTTTCGACTAAAGAAGTCAGGACTTCCCTTATGGAAGGGGGAGCAATGTTTATACTGTTGGCATCACTGGAGGGTAATGAGAAAACTAGAGTTGAGGACATACTGGTAGTATGTGAGTTCCCTGTGGTATTTCCTGGTGATATTCTGGATTTGCCTCCAGTGCGAGAAGTTGAGTTCTACATCGATTTAGTACAGGGAACGGGACCCATTTCTATAGCTCCTTAGAGAATGGCACCCTTAGAACTAGCCGAGTTGAAAAAGTAGATTGAGGATTTGTTGGCGAAGAAGTTCATTTGTCCTAGTGTTTCACCGTGGGGTGCGCTAGTGTTCTTGGTTAAGAAGAAGGATGGAAGTATGAGGTTGTGCACCGACTATCGACGCCTGAACAAGGTCACCATTAAGAACAAGTATCCCTTGCCTAAGATTGATGACCTAAAGGATCAGTTAAGAGGGGAAATGGTATTTTCTAAGATCGGGTTACCATCAACTCAGAGTGAAGTCTGAGGATATTCCTAAGATTGCCTTCAGGACAAGGTATGGATACTTCGAATATTTGGTGATGCCCTTTGGAGTGACGAATGCTCCGACAATATTTACCGACTACATGAATAGGATTTTTCATCCATACTTAGATTCATTCATAGTGATATTTATTGACGACTTTCTAGTTTACTCTAAGAGCCAAGAGGAACATGCAGAGAATCTAAGAGTTGTACTAGGAATCCTAAGGAGTAATCAGTTGTATGCAAAACTGTTAAAATGCGACTTTTGGCAGGAATCTGTGAATTTCCTTGGACATGTGATATCCCAGGAAGGAGTGGTCGTAGATCCTTCTAAGGTTGAAGCGGTTATGGAGTGGGTAGTATCGAAGTCAGTCACAGAGATCAGGAGCTTTATGGGATTTACGGGTTATTATCGGAAATTCATTGAAGAGTTTTCAAAGTTAGCCTTACTGCTGACCAAGTTGACCAGAAAGGGAGAACCGTATGTATGGATGACCTGTTGTGAGGAAAGTTTCCAAGAGTTAAAACGGAGGTTAACTACAGCACCAGTCTTGGTTCTTCCGTGTACAGATCGTGACTTCAGTGTGTATTGTGATACTTCCAAGCAAGGTTTGGGTTGTGTTTTGATGCAGGAAGGGAAAGTTGTTGCTTATGCTTCACAACAATTGAGGTCGCATGAGCAAAACTACCCTACTCATGATCTGGAATTAGCTGTTGTGGTATTTGCACTAAAGATCTAGAGACACCATCTTTATGGTGTGAGGTTTGAAATTTTTAGTGATCATAAAAGTCTGAAATATCTGTTCGATCAGAAGGAACTGAACATGAGGCAGAGAAGATGGATGGAGTTTCTTAAGGAATATGATTTTGGACTATAGTACCACCCTGGAAAGGCCAATGTAGTGGCAGATGCTCTAAGTCGGAAATCATTACATGTGTCCGCATTAATGATCCATGTAGAGAAGTTGATTGAAGAGTTCCGAGATATGAATTTGGCCTTTCAAGTAAAACACCATAGCATGATTTTGGGAATGCTCAAGGTCACAAATCGGTTGTTTGATCAGATCAGATTAATGCAAGTTGAAGATCAGGAACTAAGAGTCAAATGAGATTTGATGAGTTGTGGGAAGGAAAAAGATTTTGAATTGGATAATAGTGGCATGTTGAGGTACAAGGGAAGAGTATGTGTACCTCCTGATGTGGAATTACGAAAGAGTATTCTGGAGGAATCTCACAAGAGTAGGGTGAGCTTCCACCCGGGAACCACAAAAATGTTCGAGGACATAAAGAAATTGTTCTGGTGGTCAGGAATGAAGAAGGATGTGGCATTGTACGTGTCACGTTGTTTGACTTGCTAAAAAGCTAAGATTGAACACCAGAGACCAGCAAGAGAACTACAATCTCTGGAAATTCGCGTGTGGAAATGGGATAGCATTTCAATGGATTTTGTGTCGGGATTTCCGAAGACTCAGAAAGGGTACGATTTGATATGGGGATTAGTGGATCGGTTGACGAAGTCTGCCCACTCTTTACCGATGAAAATGAGGTATTCTTTAGAGCGATTGGCAGAACTGTATATCGAGAGATTGTGCGATTGCATGGGTTACCATCGAGTATTGTATCGGACAGAGATCCCCATTTCAATTCGAACTTTTGGACTAGTTTACAATCTGCATTGGATCCTGGTTGAAATTGAGTTCCGGTTATCACCCACAAAGGGATGGTCAATCGGAAAGGACTATACAATCGTTAGAAGACCATTCCATTATCGGGATGGCACCGTATGAGGCATTGTGTGGAAGGAAATGTTGGACCTCGGTGAGTTGGTTTGAAACTGGGGAGAACTTGGTGTTAGGACCCGACGTGGTTCGAGAAACGACTGAGCAAATTAAGAAAATAAGAGAAAATATGAGGATAACTCAAAGCCGACAAAAGACTTACTATGACAAGAGGCGGAAACCTCTTGAGTTCAATGAAGGGGATCATGTATTGATGAGATTAGTTCCGACTACTAGAATTGGGAGAGTCTTGTTGTCCAGTAAGCTTACTCTGAGGTTCATTGGACCTTATCAGATCTTGAAGAGGATTGGACCAGTAGCATATTGGATTGCCCTACCCCCATTGTTATCGAATCTCCACAATGTGTTTCACGTGTCTCAATTGAGGAAGTATGTAGGGGATCCATCTCAAATAGTTGAATCTGACCAGATAGAACTGAAGGATAACTTGACATTTAGGACCTTGCATGTGAGGATCGTGGACAAAAGCGTCAAAAGGTTGAGGGGGAAATAAATTCCTTTGGTGAAAGTACTATGGAGACAAGTTGATGACGGAGATGCAACTTGGGAAGTAGAACGTGGCATGAAAGAGGATTACCCGCTTTTATTCGAATAAAGGTATGTTTAATTTTATAGGACAAAATTCTTGTGTAAGAGGGGGAGGATTGTAACCCCCTAATTTATTTAGTCATTCAATATTCAATTCACAATTACAGATGAAAGGGAATGACTTCGTTTTTTGAATACCTATCTCAATTTACAGTAGTAGTGGGGCAGGATAAATTGAGATATATAGTTAGTTCATATGTATATATATATATATATATATATCTAACTAGTTAATATATAATATCACATATAAATGTCTTTCTTCCATACCGTAAACAAATTATTCGTATCTTGAGTTCAATATTGGATTCGAGGGTAGAATCATCCTTTGTTTTGAAACCTTTAAAAAAGAAAGAGTTGTCTTATAGCGATTAGATTTTTTATACACCCAATTCGAACCACTTCACTCCTATTCTTTTTTTTTTATCTTGTTTTTTTTGTCAATCCTTGTGAATGAAACGAGAATGAGTTCTAGTTCTATAAAACATATTTTTTTAATCATATGTTGTAAATGTGGATATCTTAAAAAATTGTAGCTACTAATATCTAATATATTGACTAGATCCAAATCTAATAAAAATATTTAAGGTGTTATAATTGAATGAACAAAAAAAATTCATTCAAAGGAAATAGAAATTGGTCAAATAAAGAGTATTTTTAGGAAAAATAGGAAAAATATATTTTATGTAGATAGATCGTTTTCCCTTTTTTTACCATTCCCCTTGATATTTTACTATTACACTTATATTGAATCATATACTTATTGTATTTATATACCTTATTGCTACATCCTTATTTTTTATTATTATTATAAAATTATTTTTATTCTTTATATTTCATATAGTTATATGTTCCCTAATTAGATTTGTAAGGACCCAAATTTCTACCATTAAAAATTTTCTCTTATTTTAATACATTCATGCATGTATCTTTTTCATTTCCTTTTATTTATCCTTGTAATCGAAAGCCTCCAAAGGCTTTCCATTAACCAATCTATTTATCTCATGATCATGCTCACATGCATCTTTCATACACAAAATCAGAAATGCTTTAAAACATAATTCATTTTAATTTCTCCCAGCACTTACGGCGTACAAGAGTCATGGTTGTCCAACATACCAATATCCATGGTTACAAACATGTCCAAATATCATGCCCATGATTAAAATATTCAGCTCAACATATAGCCAGATAGGTTACAAAAATAAAGATAAAGAATTCGGAACTAAAAGCCTCTAAGCTCCTACCATGACATCCTTAAATCACCACCTACCTGCAATGGGATTAACATTGACAATACACAAAGAAAACACAGAGGAGTAAGTCGTTAACTCAATAAATGCCAATATACATTAATCCATATTTTAATAATGTTAAGTAAGCAATTTAGAATTAGAATACTTAAAACCATTTCAACCGTTTATATTTTTGAAATCATGCTATATAACTTGAGCCAAAGTTTTGCTACATCACTTGAGCCAAAGTTTGCTACAAAACTTGAGACAAAGTGTGCTACATAACTTGAGCCAAAGTTTGCTATAAAGACCCGATTTTCGTAATCCAAAAATTCTTTTTTAAAACCTTATTCATGAAAGTGAAGTGATTACTTTTGAAAGACATTAGTTGAACGTTTTGGAAACTTGAGTGAATACATTTATAAATTACAAGGCGGAAATATTCCAAATACATTTCTTTTCAAAAGCATGTTATTGCAATTCCTTTCAAACACATAATCTAAACAATTATCCATTCTTAAGGAACACATTTAATACAAACATTAAATCATCTTCACTATACATTTAGGAGCAAGTTTCCTATACATAAATTCACTTTAACATGTTCTTCATATTACAAACATTTATCATATAACGTATCGATCACATAAAGCCATACTCTACCATGTAATCTTCTCCACAATCGTCCGATGCGCTACCGCCACGACCAGAACTCAAATACATAACACATACAAGGAAAGACAGAGGGAGTAAGAAACAACAACAGCGACCGTAGCGTGGATTTACATGGAGTAATAACATTAAAGTGTTAAAACCATACACATCTAACATTAATCATGTTAAACATATACAAATCAACACATGTTATCCATATTCACCCTATAGTACACATATAGCGCATAATATATATGTTCTATAGTGTGCATATTTATTCATCACATATTATCTATATTCACCCTATAGTACACATATATCCCATAATATATATGTTCTATAGTGTGCATATTTATTCATCACATATTATCTATATTCCCCCTATAGTACACATATATCCCATAATATATATGTTCTATAGTATGCATATTCATTCATTTCAAATCACTTTCCTTTTCATTACGTAACTCCTTTGTACTCCCATCTACTAAGATTAACATTAATTTATTCCATGCCACCTTGGGCAAGACTACACCACGAAGGTGATTTCAATACCACGTTGGGTAAGTCTACGCCATGAAGGTGATTTCATTACCATGTCGGGTAAGCCTACACCGTGAAGGTGATTCAATACCACATCAGGTAAGTCTACACCATGAAGGTGATTCAATACCACATCGGGTAAGTCTACACCGTAAGGTGATTCAATACCACATCGGGTAAGTCTACACCATGAAGGTGATTCAATACCACATCGGGTAAGTCTACACTGTGAAGGTGATTCAATAACACATCGGGTAAGTATACACCATGAAGGTGATTCAATACCACATCGGGTAAGTCTACACCGTGAAGGTGATTCAATACCACATCGGGTAAGTCTAAACCGTGAAGGTGATTCAATGCCACACATCCTTTATTACAAACATACCCATATCCATTTTAACACATTAACAACCTATCACACATTCATTGTTATAAACACACCCATATATGTTTATAACAACCGACAATTAGCACACACTCATTATCAGAAAACATAACCATTTCTACTTTTAACATTAAACAACACATATTACCATCTTTATTATAAACATACCACACACAACATATTCTTCATCATATAACACATTAATGTTAGAACCATCTTTCATGACGGCGTATTACCATAAATGAGCATATTGAGTTTTACTTAAATAAACGGGTTTCCCCACACATATATCTCCATTTTTATGGCTAATACATCCTCATGTAAAATAAAGACTCTCACATGGACCACAAACTCCCAAGAGAGTTTCTATCTATTAATATGTTCCGATTCTTGAGGGAAATCGGAGATGATGACTCTATTGAAATACTCTAAGACCACAATGGTCTTCTCCCTCACCTTAGGTTGCGTAAGCTCCATGGATCTGCAAAGAGATCCATCTTCCTCCATCTCCTTCAACCTCCATTGTTTCTTTTTCATCTCCAAAGCTCTCCAATGTTTCATTAAGAACCAAGAGGAAGAGGTTTTGATGTGTTTTTGAGGTTTAGGGGAGAAAAGAGTGGGAATCCATGGGGAGCTGCCATTGGGAGTGAAAGGGGAGAAAAGAAAATGAAGATTAGGGTTTGTGAAACCCTTTCTTTTCTTTTATAGTTGGGTCTTCTCGCTTGGGCGAGAAACCCACAATATTTTAATTTTACAGACACGTACTCTCTTGCTTGGGCGAAATTCTCTCGCTCAAGCGAGGCAAATTTTGCTCAAACGAGGATCCTCTCGCTCAAGCAAGGATCTTACAGCCTCGACAGGTCCTGAATGCCACTCTTCTCGCCCGGGCGAGACAGTTCTCGCTCAGGCGGGACCACTCTCGCTCAAGCGACGGCTTTCTCGCTCGGGCGAGATTCCCAGAATTTCCAAAACTAAAACACTAGGTCTCTCGCTTGGGCGAGACCCTCTCGCTCAAGCGAGGATCTGACAGTATGTCCCCTTCTTCAGGACTGTTACCTCTTTTTAAGGAGGATAAATTTAGGGTTTTACAATCCTTCCCCCTAAAAGAAATTTCATCCCCGAAATTTCATTTGGTTACTCTCGTGAAGATACTATCATCGCCTACACAGTAAGCTTAAGATGCACTCAACCACACTTGGATCTAACGGTCTAAACAATTAGGATTATTTAGACGACCAACAAGGGTACATACCTCGTAACAGTGATATCACAAAGCCAAATCATGGACTAAACCTCAGGAGTCCAAATACTAAAGTCAAACATTAGAATATTAAGAGAAAATTTATCGCAATCGGAAATAAAGATTCTCAAGTATCCTCTCCATCACCATAGATCCCCCTGATCGACCACTACAACAATCGTTCAGAACTATCAACCTAAACGATCAGAATCGCAACAACACTTGCAAAACCAATTCGAAATGGGAGTCAATACCCATCAGTTACCTAGATGTACTAGCTCGCACTCCAAATGCAATAGCTAGGTCGACATCCACTCGATGGAAACAACATCATTTCATTTCATACGTGCCAATAACCACGATTTACTCAAAAATCTTCACTAGCATTTCAATTCACACTCGCTACAACATAGAACATGATATCCATTCAAGTAGCATTTAGACAAACAAGATTTCTGGAGTCTTTTCACATACGAAATAAAATCACCAAGTCATTACCCAATTTAATCGAACATTTTCTACCACAAACGAATGCGGTTTAAGTAGATTTGATAATCCATATCCTCAACTTTAATAGTAGGAACACATTTCGCACTCAAGTCTACCTCATATCCGAAACACATGGTCATAATTACATCACAATATTTTTAACACCTCACATTCATCCAAGATGAGGTTGTTAAAAATTCTGATTTCAACATGAAACTTAATCAATGTTTATCCACATAGTACTCTTCATTCAAAAATGATTTTCGAAAATAGATTAGATGTAAGTTTCATGGCAATCATCTTGTGGAAGCTAGAGCTTTCATAATCATTTCAAAATAAATTAAAAACCTTTTTCTCATGAGATAATGAACGCCCAAATCACAGTTTTCAAAAGGCTATTTAGATCTGGAGTGTCAATCCATTTGAGACATTAGAATCCTCACCGTCCATTTAACAAGACTTACAATGCAATAATACTTCAATTATGCATAGCAATCACTGACACCCATGAAACTAAATGACTTTTCGAGGTTCAACATCCAAGCACATGATTGGTGCTCACTAGTAACATATATATATTTGTTATGACGCATACTCAACCTTCACAAAAATCAATTATTATAGACCAAAAGTTTCACCTACCAAAGATAATCCACTACCTCTCTAGGTAGGCAACTCAACATTGGTCCACTACCACTCCGAGTAGGCAACTCAACATTGGTCCACTACCACTCCGGGTAGGCAACTCAACATTGGTCCAGTACCGCTCCGGGTAGGCAACTCAATATTGGTCCACTACCGCTCCAGGTAGGCAACTTAACCATGATCCACATTGGAACAAGGTTAGTGAACCATTTTGAAATTCATTTTCCCTGTTGCATCATTTAACATCCAATATGAAACGTGTCACAAATTTTGCTCAAAATTTTACCCTAGCAAATTCATATTGTATTCCCTACCACAAAGAAACAGGGTAGTCATTCACAAAAGCATCTAAACAAATAAGACTTTTAGAGACCCTCCTCGGGTACACAATGAAACCATTTATTCACTAATCTTATCGCATGGGGTCAATCAGACACTCATTACCATTAGTCTATACCACGAAGGGCAAGTCAGGCACTATACCACAAAGGGCAAGTCAGGCACTATACCACAAAGGGCAAGTCAGGCACTATACCACAAAGGGCAAGTCAGTCACTATAGCACGAAGGGCAAGTCAGGCACTATACCACAAAGGGAAAGTCAGTCACTATACCACGAAGGGCAAGTCAGGCACTATACCACAAAGGGCAAGTCAGGCACTATACCACAAAGGGAAAGTCAATCACTATACCACGAATGGCAAGTCAGGCACTATACCACAAAGGGCAAGTCAGTCACTATACCATGAAGGGCAAGTCCGGCACTATACCCAAAAGGACAAGTCAGGCACTATACCACAAAGGTCAAGTCAGGAACTATACCACAAAGGGCAAGTCAGTCACTATACCACGAAGGGCAAGTCAGACACTATACCACAAAGGGCAAGTCAGTCACTATTTCGCCATCGACTTGTTAAACATTAAATCCACACCATCATTAGTATAAACACACCCATATATGTTTATACTAAATATGTGATTCACAATATAATTATGGCACAACCAGAAACTTTCAGCAAGAGTTTCACCAAAGATTCCCCAACAAGGGTCTTACACAATAATTTCAACCAAAGTTTTACAACAAGAAATTTTCTACGAAATTCACAACAAGGAATTTTCAACAAGAACTTCATCAATAACTCGCAACAAGACATCCAACCATAAATTCACAACCAAACGCGTACCACAAGAAATTTAACCATTATCTTTCACATTAGCAATTACCACATAGTCAACAACAATGCACATAAGTCAAGTAGTTAACTCACACAAATTTCACAAAGAAGCATGTAAGGTCATACCCTAGGCCGCAGAGTTGACCTATGCTCTGATACCATATTATAAAGACCCGATTTTCGTAATCCAAAAATTCTTTTTAAAACCTTATTCAAGAAAGTGAAGTGATTACTTTTGAAAGACATTACTTGAACGTTTTTGGAAATTGAGTGAATACATTTATAAATTTCAAGGTGGAAATATTCCAAATACATTTCTTTTCAAAGCATGTTATTGCACTTGCTTTCAAACACATAATCTAAACAATTATTTGTTCTTAAGGAACACTTTTAATACAAACATTAAATCATCTTTATTATACATTTAAGAGCAAGTTTCCAATACATAAATTCACTTTAACATGTTCATCATATTAAAAACATTTATCATATAACGTTTCGATCACATAAAGCCCTACTCTACCATGTACCCTTCTCCACAATCGTTCGATGCCCTACCGCCACGACCTGAACTCAAATACACAACACATACAAGGAAAGACAGAGGGAGTAAGAACCAACTACGGCGACCGTAGCGTGGATTTACATGGAGTAATAACATTAAAGTGTTAAAACCATACACATCTAACATCAGTCATGTTAAACATATACAAATCAACACATATTATCCATATTCACCGTATAGTACACATATATCCCATAATATATATGTTCTATAGTGTGCATATTTATTCATCACATATTATCTATATTCACCCTATAGTACACATATATCCCATAATATACATGTTCTATAGTGTGCATATTTATTCATCACATATTATCTATATTCCCCCTATAGTACACATATATCCCATAATATATATGTTCTATAGTATGCATATTCAATTATTTCAAATCACTTTCATTTTCATTACGTAACTCCTTTGTACCCCCATCTACTTAGAATAACATTTATTTATTCCATGCCACCTCGGGCAAGACTACACCATGAAGGTGATTTCAATACCATGTTGGGTAAGTCTACACCATGAAGGTGATTTCATTACCATGTCGGGTAAGCCTACACCGTGAAGGTGATTCAATACCACATCAGGTAAGTCTACACCATGAAGGTGATTCAATACCACATCGGGTAAGTCTACACCGTGAAGGTGATTCAATACCACATCGGGTAAGTCTACACCATGAAGGTGATTCTATACCACATCGGGTAAGTCTACACCGTGAAGGTGATTCAATACCACATCGGGTAAGTCTACACCATGATGTTGATTCAATACCACATCGGGGTAAGTCTACACCATGAAGGTGATTCAATACCACATCGGGTAAGTCTACACCGTGAAGGTGATTCAATACCAAATCGGGTATGTCTACACCATGAAGGTGATTCAATGCCACATCGGGTAAGTCTACACCGTGAAGGTGATTCAATGCCACATCGGGTAAGTCTACACTGTGAAGGTGATTCAATGCCAAGACATCCTTAATTACAAACATACCCATCTCAATTTTAACACATTAACGACCCAACACACATTCATTGTTATAAACACACCCATATATGTTTATAACAACCGACAATTCGCACACAATCAATATCACAAAACATAACCATTTCAACTTTTGCCATTAAACAACACATATTACCATCTTTATTATAAACATACCATACACAACACATTCTTCAAAATATAACACATTAATAGATCCAACATACCCAAAACAAGTTAGAGAAGAAGAAGAAGAGTTAGAAACAAGAGGTTTACCTCTTCTCAAACTCTAAGAAGAGTCCTAAGGCTCCTTGCTCTTGAAAAGCTCTCTTCTCTCTCTTCTCTTCAAAGTTCTAACCCTCAAATGTGTTTGGGGTTTCTATTTTAAAGAGCAGTCGTCGGGTTCTCGCTCAGGCGAGAAAATCCCGCCTATTTTAAAAACTCAAATCTGACCCTCTCGCTCAAGCGAGAATCTCACTGTCCCAACAGGCTTCCTCTCGCTCAAGCGAGGGATTCTCGCTCAGGCGAGAATCTCACAGTGTCAACAACCCCAATTTACCATTTCTCGCCCAGGCGAGGCAGCTCTCGCTCAGGCGAGAATCTTCCACTATAGCCCAGGATTTCACCCTCCTAGGTGATCCTTTCTCGCTCAGGCGAGAATCTCTCGCTCAAGCGAGACTTCCAAGACTGATACTATAATTTTTAAAGACTAAAATTCGGGGTGTTACATACTAACCCAATTTCTAATATGGATTATCTTATGATGATGTTTATTTGAATTAACGACTTACTCCTTTGTATGTTTTTGTACTTGTCATCGATAATCCTATTGCAGATAAAAAGGTGACATGAGTGGGACACATTTTTGGGGAGTCTTAGGGAGCTTTACATTTTGGAGTTATTCATTTGCACTATTTTGTACATGAGTGCATATTTGATATTTTGCAATTTGATGTAACTAACGACATAGATATAATTGTAAATTTGAGACTGTAACACTAGATATGTATAGCTATGAGTATTTTGGAAACCCATAGCTAGTTATATGCGGTGGTTACAAGGTTAAATTAATGCGAATTATGTTTTTCTGTCGAACGATTGTGTATGTTAATAATGAGTAGATTGCGAAGAGGGAAATAAGAATATTAATTAAAGATATTAAATTGGTAGTGTGAGATAGGAGATATTTCATGTAATTGAACTAATTTTAGAAAAAAATTTCAAGGGTAGAATTTCGGTTCTTACAATATGGTATCAGAGCATAGTTAATCCTGCGACCTAGGATATGGCCTTACATGCTTCTTTGTATCCTTATGTGCTGAAGTTTTTTGAATGATACTAAATGTTTAGTGTTGTGTGCACTGTAATTATACAAATTCTCTTACTAACAATTGAGTGAGTACATGTACTCATGGCTGGAAGAGGAAGAGGAAGAGGGGCAAGTCAGAATGTCCCGAATGATTTACTGGCACAAATGGTGGCGGCCTTGCAACAAGTCAATGAGAACTTGCACAATCTGAACCAGAATCCGGCGCCAAGTCCGATTTCACACCCACTAGTTCCACCTGGGCCGACTGAATACCGAGGCCTGGACGAATTCTGCTGGAGAAAGCCCAGTCAATTCCGAGGCGGATTCGCTCCGGATGCGGCCATTGAATGGGTCCAAGGATTGGAAAGAATCTTCCAGGCCATGAGCTGTTCTGATGCTCAGAGAGTGGCTTATGCTACTTACATGCTTGTGAAGGAGGCATAGAATTGGTGGGAAATGACCCGGAGACTAATGGAGGTTGAAGGGCTAGTCATCATGTGGGAAGCCTTCAAGAGTAAATTCCTCTAGAAGTACTTTCCTGCAGACCTGAAAAGGGAGAAGGAGAGGGAATTCCTGCAATTAAAGTAGGGAAACATGACGGTGGGGGAATATTCGGCCAAATTTGAAGATTTAATCTGGTACTGCCCCTATGCTGAACTAGAGTTGGACGGGAGGTCCAAATGTGTGAAGTTTGAGATGGGGTTGAGGCCCAAGCTCCGAGTGACATTTGGTCATGAAGAAATTTCTGATTTCCCTACACTAGTGAACAAGTGTAGGATGTATGAGAATAATGTGCGGAGGAGGGACGCTGCTGCGAGAAAATATAACCCTCCAAAACACTATGGCCCTCAACGAAACTTCTCACACGACAAAGGAAAAGGGAAGATGTTTCAAGAGGAACGAAAGCCTTACTTCCCTCCAACGGGTGGTCGAGGAAACATTTCACCTGGGCTAAGGACTTATGGTAATGCTGGAGAGTCGCGGTTGAACTCTCCATCCGGTGCGGCAAATGTGGCCGAACTCATATAGGTGACTCATGTCCTGGAACGATGATTACCTGTTACTACTGCAAGGAGGTTGGGCACACCAGGAGATATTGTCCTAAGCTGACATAGGGTGCAAATGCTGTGAGAGCTGAGCGACCTCCATCCACTGGTAGAGTATTCACCATGAGTGGTGCGGAGACATCTGGTGTTGATGGCTTGATCAAAGGTAATTGCATGGTGGCAGGTATTCCTCTTTTAGTGTTGTTTGATTCGGGAGCGACACACTCCTTTGTGTCTAATGACTGCGTGGATAGACTGAAATTACAAACTAAGTCGTTGCCTTTCGACTTGGTCGTGTCCACCCCAACTAATATACCTATGGTGGTATCGAAAGTTGTGTCTCGATGTCCAATAGTGGTAAACGGTAGAACTTTTACCGTGGATTTGATCTACTTACCATTAACCCAGTTGGATCTAATTTTTAGGATGGATTGGTTGTTGACGAATCATGTGATGTTAAATTGTGCTGATAAGATCGTGGTATTCGGGAATCTTGATGAGGTTTCTGATGAGGTCAATGACATGAAGCCATTGTCGGCAAAGGAAGTCAGGACTTCTTGTAAAGAGGGAGGAGTCGTGTTTATGTTGTTGGCATCCCTGGAGGGTAGTGAAAGACCCAAAGTTGAGGATATTCCGGTAGTTCGCGAGTTTCCTGGGGTATTTCCTAGCGAAATTCCGGAATAACCTCCCGTAAGAGAAGTGAAATTCTCTATAGATTTGATACTAGGGACGGGACCCATCTCTATAGCTCCTTATAGGATGGCACCATTAGAATTGGCGGAGTTGAAAAAGCAGGTTGAGGACTTGTTGGCAAAGAAGTTCATTCGTCCTAGCGTCTCGCCTTGGGGTGCGCCTGTTCTGTTGGTTAAGAAAAAGGATGGTAGTATGCGGTTGTGTACCGACTACCGACAGTTAAATAAGGTCACTGTTAAGAACAAGTATTTGTTGCCTAGGATCGATGACTTGATGGATCAGTTGAGAGGAGCGGTAGTGTTCTCAAAGATTGATCTTCGGTCTGGCTACCACCAACTTCGTGTGAAGTCGGATGATATTCCTAAGACAGTGTTTAGAACCAGGTATGGACATTTTGAATATTTGGTCATGCCTTTTGGTGTAACAAATGCTCCAGCAATATTTACCGACTACATGAATCAGATTTTTCATCCGTATTTAGATACCTTCGTAGTGGTATTCATTGTTGGCATTTTGATTTACTCCAAAAGCTTAGAGGAACATGCGGAGCACCTGAGAATTGTTCTAGATCTTTTGAGTAAGAATCGGTTGTATGCTGAATTGTCCAAATGTGATTTCTGGTTGGAATTGGTAAAGTTTCTTGGGCATGTAATATCCAAGGAAGGGGTAGCAGTAGACCCTTCTAAGGTCGGAGCGTTTATGGAATGGGCAGTACCCAAGTCAGTTACTGAGATCAGGAGTTTTCTGGGTTTAGCTAGTTACTACAGAAAGTTCATAGAGTGGTTTTCCAAGTTGGCATTACCTCTAACTAAACTCACCGGAAAAGGGGAACCGTATGTGTGGACCATCCGTTGTGAAGAGAGTTTTCAAGAGTTGAAGCGGAGGTTGACTACGGCACCGGTGTTGGTTCTTCCTTGTACGGATCGTGAGTTCGATGTGTATTGTGATGCTTCTAAGCAAGGTTTGGGTTGTGTGTTGATGCAGGACGGAAATATGGTTGCTTATGCTTCACGACAGTTGAGGACGCATGAGCAAAACTACCCTACACATGATTTGGAATTAGCTGCAGTGGTCTTTGCCTTAAAAATCTGGAGACACCATCTTTATGGCATAAGGTTTGAGGTGTACAGTGACCACAAGAGTTTGAAGTATCTGTTTGATCAAAAGGAACTAAACATGAGACAAAGAAGGTGGATGGAATTCCTTAAGGACTATGATTTTGGATTGCAATACCATCCGAGAAAGGCCAATGTGGTGGCTGATACTTTAAGTCGGAAGTCTTTACACATGTCAGCTTTGATGGTACGATAAGGAAAACTGATTGAGGAGTTTAGGGATATGAACTTGGAATTTAAATAAGACCTCATAGTATGATGTTAGGAATGCTTAAGGTCAGAAACGAATTGTTTGACAAAATTCGAGTAATGCAAGTTGAGGATAATGAGCTAATGGTTAAACGAGATTTGATGATGAGTGGGAAGGAGACCGATTTCGCATCGGACCCTAGTGGAATGTTGCGTTACAAAGGGAGAGTGTTCTAGAATAGTCAACAATAGTAAAATGAGTTTTCACCCGGGAACTACGAAGATGTATCAAGATTTGAAAAAGTTGTTTTGGTGGTCTGGGTTGAAAAGGGATGTGGCTATGTATGTCTCGAGTTGTCTTGTCTGTCAGAAAGCTAAGATTGAGCATTAGCGGCCAGCAGGAGAGTTACAGTCACTAGAGATTCCCATTTGGAAATGGGATTGTATCTCCATGGATTTCGTATCGGGTTTTCCAAAGAATCAGAAAGGGTATGATTCGATATGGGTGATAGTAGATCGGTTAACTAAGTCTGCACACTTTCTACCTATGAACATGAGATATTCTTTGGAGAAATTGGCAAAATTGTATATACGGGAAATAGTTCGTTTGCATGGGATACCGTCGAGCATTATATCGGATAGGGATCCTCGTTTCACTTCAAACTTTTGGAATAGCTTGTAGTACGCGTTGGGAACTAATTTGAAATTGAGTTCAGCTTATCATCCACAAACGGATGGTCATTTGGAAAGGACCATACAGTCGTTGGAGGATCTTTTTAGGGCTTGTGTTTTGGAACAACCGGGGAGTTGGCATAGCATGTTGCCTTTAATTGAATTTACTTACAACAATAGCTTTCATTCGAGTATTGGGATGGCACCCTATGAGGCACTGTGTGGTAGGCAGTGACGGACTCCGGTGAGTTGGTTTGAAACTAGGGAGAACTTAGTATTGGGACCCGAGTTGGTCCGAGAAACGACGGAAAAGATCAAGAAGATCCAAGAGAATATGAGAATAACACAGAGTCGGCATAAAAGCTATTACGATAAGAGGCGGAAACCTCTTGAGTTTAAGGAGGGAGATCATGTATTCATGAGAGTAGTCCCGACTACCAGGATTGGTAGAGTGTTGAAGTCTCGTAAGCTGACTCCAAGATTTATTGGACCATATCAGATATTGAAGAGGATTGGGTCGGTAGCATATCGGATTGCTTTACCTCCATTATTGTCAAATCTCCACAACGTGTTTCATGTGTCTCAATTAAGGAAATATGTTGGGGATCCATCTCATGTGGTTGAGTCTGATCAGATAGAGTTGAAGGATAACTTGACTTTTACGACGTTGCCCGTGAGAATCATGGATACCAGTATCAAAAGTTTGAGAGGCAAAGAGATTGCCTTGTTGAAAGTACCGTGGAGCCAAGTGGACGAAGGAGACGCTACTTGGGAAGTGGAGTGTGATATGAGGGAGGATTACCCTCATTTGTTCGAATAGAGGTATATTTAATTTTCGGGGACGAAAATTCTTATAAGAGGGGGAGGATTGTGACACCCTAAATTTTAAAGTCATTAAATTATAGTATCAGTCCTGAGAGTCTAGCTTGAGCGAGAAAAGTGTCACCTTGGCAAGAGAGGCTCACCTGGGTGAGGGAAATACTGGGCTATATTAAAGGATTCTCCCTTGAGCGAGAGGGTCAGATCTGATTTTAAAAATGGGCGGGATTTTCTCGCTTGAGCGAGAACACGACGCTATTACATTAAATAGGGAACCACAAACACATTTTTGGGGGAAAACCTAGATAAAAGTGAGAGAAGAGAGCATTTTTAGAGCAAGAAGTCTTGTGAATCATCAAGGAGCTTGAGAAGAGGTAAAACTCTTGATTCTAACTCTCTTCTTCCCTTTGAAACTTATCTTGGTTATGTTGGATATCTTCTCAAAATGTGAGAAACCATGGAAACTCAACCTTTTGAGTTATGGTTCGTCTTATGTTGTTTTTCTCTTGTAAACTCTTGGTTTAGAGTTGGTATTTCAAGAATGGAAAGGGTTTGTGGGTTGATTCATGAAAACCCGAAAACCCTAAAGTGAAAATGTGATTAAAGAGGAAAATTGGTAAAATGTTTGGTGTAAAAGATGAGTATGCACTCTAATGTTGAAATATGAGATGAATATGCAAGTTTTAGATGTTGGTAAACTTATAATGAAAGTAGTTTAGAAACATTGAAAATGTGTTAACTCTCTTGTATGGTTAAAGATGCAATATGAGTTGTTTATGTGTTATTTTGAATAAATGACTAACATTGTGTTATATGGTGGGATTGAGGAAAGATCCTAAAGTTGGAGGCGGTGTCGGTGGAACTTGCGAAGTTACCAAGAACCAAACGTAACACTCACCAAGGTAAGGATAAGTCTTTAACTTGTGCATTATAATGGAAAATGTGTGGATTTCCTGGTTGTGGATAATGATCAAGTTGTGAGTTGCTTATTTATTATAAACATATATGGGTATGTTGGTAATAAAGATTGCGTGGATTTACGGTTTATGAATTGATGGTGTATCAATGAAATGAAAACATGTTTTTAGCCGACCATGATTTGGTTAGCGACTTTGGCTCAAGTTATGTAGCAAACTTTGGCTTAAGTTATGTAGCAAACTTTGGCTCAAGCGATTTAGCAAGCTTTGGCTCAAGCGATATAGCAAGCTTTGGCTCAAGCGATGTAGCAAATTTTGGCTCATGCGATGTAGCAAGCTTTGGCTCAAGCGATATAGCAAGCTTTGGCTCAAGCGATGTTGCACGCTTTGGCTCAAGCGATGTAGCAAACTTTGGCTCAAGTTATGTAGCATGATTTTTAAACGATGAAAATGGTTAAGTATAATTAACTCTGAATTGTTTACCTAATCTAATTAAAATGTGGATTAATGTATATTGGCATTTATTGAGTTAACGACTTACTCCATTGTGCTTTTCGTGAATTGTCAATGTTAATCCCACTGCAGGTAGGTGGAAGATTTAAGGATGTCTTGATTAGGAGCTTAGAGGCTTTTAGTTTTCGAAGTCCTTATCTTCATTATTTTGTAATCCATCTGATTATGTTTTGAACTGAATACTTGTAATCATGTGCACGATATTTGTACGTGTTGGTAGTCATGAACAATTTGTAACTCTGGATATTTGTAGCTATGGGTATTTTGGAATCCCATAGCTAGTTGTATGCGGTAGTTACTGGGATGCATTAATATGAATTATGTTTTTCTGTTAAACAAAAGCGTATGTTGATATTGATTTATGAATTGAGTGTGAAGAGGAAAGTGAGATTTAAAATGAGGTTGTTTAATTTGCAATCATAAGTTATAGGAAAATGCATAAAAAAGGAATAAAATAAGGAAATAATTTCAATAATAGAACTTGGGTCCTTACATAATGACACCGAGCTCTAATTGCAGCCCGTTCTACTGAATCAACTGCTTTATTTTTGTTACCACAATTAACAGTTGTTTTCCCCTACTTGCTACATGAAAAACTAAATCACAAGCTTATGATAAAAAACGAGCAATTCTATTAATATTTGTAATATTAATCCCCTTACGTTTTGGAGATATATATGGTGCCATTCTAGGATTCCATTTCCTAGTACCATGATGAAAGTGAACTCCCGCTTCCATCATCTCTTCCAAAGTTATGTTCCAATATCTTTTTATCATTTAGCTCCAAAAAAAATTTCCAAAAAAAAATGGAAAAAAAGAGATCGGGTATCTTGAAATAAAAATAAATAAGTGTTCTGATGGAACCTTCTTGTCTACCGAGGATTGGCTGTTGATACATTACATGATTAGGACATTTCTTTTTTCTTATTTCTTATTATCAAATGCTTGTGTTTAAAGGGATGAATCCACTCTTAAAAATGATTACTCTGATGTATCACATAAATTCTTTGAAATGCAAAAAATCGAAAACTTCTATATGGTGGAACAAAATATCTCTTTTTTCCCCCTCGAATATTTTTGTTTGTTTGTAAGGAAATCTTGTTATGTTACCTTGAATGGCGCTTTACTCTTTTGAATCTGGTACCAACGAGTATCATTCCCTGTAAAACAACGTTTCCTTTCAAACCTTTCAACGAATCGATACGATCCCGGATAGCGGCTTTTGCTAAAACTCTAGTAGTTTCTTGAAAACTCGCTTTAGATTTGAAACTTTGATTAATCAAAGATGTTTTCGTTATTCCCAATAAAATAGCTCGGTAATAAATTTCCTCTTCCAAGGCACGCCCCGTTCGTTCAACTCGCAACAAGACGATAAGTTCAACAGATGAAAAAACATTAGACATTCCATATTCTGAAACCAAGACTTTTGATGTTATTTGAGGCACAATAATTTCTATATGTCTATTATGGATGTGCATGCCCTGAGATCGACAAACCTTTTGGATTTTATTAACCAAAGAAATACTACTTTGCACTCACATTAGCTTAGCACTAACAAAAATCCTCAGGGAATGCCGATAATTCTTGTTATACGCTCGTTCCAAGTGCCAACTTTATTTTCTAGGTTCATGGATATTGAATCAATCGAACACACTCTAATACTTGTTCCACTTTTCAAAGACCTTGTGTTATATCACCAGATCTCGATTTTTCATATATAAATGTAACTAACATTTCTCCTTCGTAAAGATTTCCATGAATAGGTGCTCCCAGAGTCGCCAAAGAAGTTGACCCAATTTTAGATGTGGTCCATTTTTTGTTTGAGCTATACATACATTTTCCCAAAGAAATTGTCCAAGACTAATTATTGTAAACATTTTTCCACAATAACTATGATGGGGAAAATGCCAATTCAAATGGAATGGATTTAAAACGATGCTACTTGAACGGTTATCGAGATCTGATTATGAGTAATAAAATGAATACAAATTTGCAACTTAAACGGTTATTCCTAAAGGGCCTAAGGAATTTTTAATTGGTATTAAAAGACTTCTTTTAATTTCCGGAATTACCTTTTTAATTTCATTACGATATTTTACATCGTTGAAAGGTGTCATTTTAAAACAATTCATTGATGAAAAAATTATCAACGATCATAATCTATTTTTAATATTTCTATTCAACAACATACGAATAGGACTGTGATTTTGGCTAAGTGATTGTTGCATTTTTTCCTTGGAATAAATAGAATCAAATGTATTATTGATATTGGTCAGATCTGACTGATTCTATGTGATCAATCCAGAACCGTACGAATCATTCCTTTTTTTGATATCCAAGTATGGAATTTTCCTAAGTTAATTCTTATAAAATCGCCAATCAAACCATTCGTACTTACTTTAACAAAAGAAACGAAGGCTTTTTCTATAGAATAACTTTTTTTGTTTTGATCTCAGTTCAAAACTAAACAAGTCCGAACTAATTGAATGTTTCTGTCAGAAATTTCCCGATTTGACTTTCCATTTTCGTAAAGAATATAATTGAGAAATTTCAGTTCTATATTATCCCTTTCCTGGAACATATCTTGGGGGAAGGGTTTTACTAAATTAATATCGTCCGTTATTTCATATCGAATTATGGGTTGAACCAAAACATAATACTTTTTCTTAGTAGTTGTGATCCATTGGACATAGATCCAATTTTTATTTTTATTTATTCCTTAGAATTTTGTTTTCCTGTCTCTGGTGGTATCAAGATGCCACTATGGCAGGATATCTTATCGATCTCTCCAGGAAAAAAGATATTGCCAGAAAATATTTTCAATTCAATCCGTTTTTTTATTCTCTACTCGGACCAATCCACTTACTTGACTTCTTATATTAAAAGTGATTGGTGTGTCTACTCCAACGATATTGTTGTTTCATACCATTATGTAAGAAGATTCGGGTAAAATATGCACTTCCTAGGGAATGAAAAAAAATAGATCTATTTTTATTTGTTATTTTGGCTTAAATTATTTTTCTCCTCGGTATTCATCTAAATCCTCTTTTTAAAAAATGGAAGGAATTCGAATTCCTTTAGTCTTATATTTAGGAATTCCTGAACCCTGCGTTTTGTGTTGAGGATCATCGAAATAAAAAAAAAATTACTATTTCTATGAAAAATACCATTTATAGGTATTTCGATCGAGATACCGAAAAGGCGCATTAGTTCTCTGTCTCTTTCTTGGATCGATTGGGATGTAAATGCAATGATGAATCTATTTCTTCGTCTCTTTGCCCATAAATCCGAAGAATGGGGAGAAATATTAGGATGTAGTTATTAAAAATGATGCATACATATGATTTGATTAATTCCTAAAAAATATCGAATCCAAATTTGTTTTTTACCATAAGGGTTAGAACTAAAGAATTTATGTCTTACTTGATCATTAGGTACTAAAATGTTTGAATTTTTTTTCGGACGCAAAAGAATCAATGTTCATTTGATCTTGATCCTTTCGGAGTGAAAACCAACCAGCACCTTACCTAGAAGACCTTCCTCATAATATCCATAAATGATTTGTTTTTGGTAAAATATGTACATTACTATGTGTAAATTGTAACACCCCGAATTTTAGTCTTTAAAAATTAGAGTATCAGTCCTGGAAGCCTCGCTTGATCCAGAGATTCTCGCTTGAGCGAGAGAGGTGCATCTGGGAGGGTGAAATCTTGGGCTATACTGGAGGATTCTCGCCTGAGCAAGAGTTGTATCACCCGGGCGAGAAATGGCAATTTTGGGCAGTGTAATCGATTACACAGTCCATGTAATCGATTACATGCAGATAAAAGCATCAGATATATGCATTTTACATGATGTAATCGATTACACAATACATGTAATCGATTACATGATGATAAAAGCATCAGATATGTGCATTTTACATGATGTAATCGATTACACAATCGATGTAATCGATTACATGATGATAAAAGCATCAGATATGCATGATGTAATCGATTACACAATCCATGTAATCGATTACATGCAGATAAAAGCATCAGATATGCATGATGTAATCGATTACACAATCCATGTAATCGATTACATGCAGATAAAAGCATCAGATATGTGCATTTTACACTATGTAATCGATTACACAATCCATGTAATCGATTACATATATGCGTTAAGCGAAAATTGCTACTGTGAAATTCTCGCTTGAGCGAGAATGGGCTAGCTTGAGCGAGAATGGGCTCGCTTGAGCGAGAACCCGACGACTGCTCTTTAAAAATAGAAACCCCAAACACATTTTAGGGTTAGAACTCGAAGAGAAGAGAGAGAAGGGAGTTTTTCAAGAGCAAGGAGCCTTATGACTCATCTTAGAGCTTGCGAAGAGGTAAACCTCTTGTTTCTAACTCTTCTTCTTCCTCTCTAACTTGTTTTGGGTATGTTAGATCTATTTTCAAAATATGAGAAACCATGGAAACTCATCCGTTAGAGTTATGGTTCGTTTTATGTTGTTTTTATCTTGTAAACTCTTGGTTTAGAGATAGTATCTCAAGAATGGAAAAGGTTGTGGGTTGATTCATGAAAACCCCAAAAACCCTAAAAGTGAAAATGTGGTAAAAGGAGAGAATGAGTAAAATGTTAGAGGTAGAAGATGAGTTTACCCCAAATATTGAAATATGAGATGTTATGCATGTTTTAGATGGTTGAATATTGATGATGAATATTTTGTATGATTAAATGATGCAAAATAAGTTGTTTATGTAATATTTAGAATAAATAACTAACATTGTGTTATGTGGTGGGATGAGAAGAGAGATCCTAAGGTTGGAGGTGGTGTTGGTAGAATTCGAGAAGTTGCCAAGAACCGAACCCCAATACTCACCAAGGTAAGGAGGAGTCTTTAAATGGTATATGGTAATGGATAATGTTTGTATTTTCTGAGTGTGAGTACGATAAAGTGATGAATCGATTAGTTATGGTAAACATATATGGATGTGTCTATGATAATGGTATGCGTGGATTTACTGTTTACGGATTTATGTTGTATCAATGAAAAGAAAATATGATTTTAGCCGACCATTATTGGTTAGCAAAACTTTGGCTCAAGTTATGTAGCAATGCTTTGGCTCAAGCTATGTAGCAACACTTTGGCTCAAGTTATGAAGCAATACTTTGGCTCAAGTTATGTAGCAATGCTTTGGCTCAAGCTATGTAGCAACACTTTGGCTCAAGTTATGAAGCAATACTTTGGCTCAAGTTATGTAGCAATGCTTTGGCTCAAGCTATGTAGCAACACTTTGGCTCAAGTTATGAAGCAATACTTTGGCTCAAGTTATGTAGCAATGCTTTGGCTCAAGCTATGTAGCAACACTTTGGCTCAAGTTATGAAGCAATACTTTGGCTCAAGTTATGTAGCAATGCTTTGGCTCAAGCTATGTAGCAACACTTTGGCTCAAGTTATGTAGCAACACTTTGGCTCAAGTTATGTAGCAAAACTTTGGCTCAAGTTATGTAGCAATGCTTTGGCTCAAGCTATGTAGCAAAACTTTGGCTCAAGTTATGTAGCAATACTTTGGCTCAAGTTATGTAGCAACGCTTTGGCTCAAGCTATGTAGCAAAACTTTGGCTCAAGTAATGTAGCACAAAATGAATTTATAAAACAAATGGTTTATTAACTCATTGTTCTAATGTGGATTATCTTATAATGACGTTTATTGAATTAATGACTTACTCCTTTATGTGTTTTGTACTTTTGTCATTGATAATCCCATTGCAGGTAAATAGACGAATGAAGTATGCCAGGTCGGGAGCTTTAGGAGCTTTAGACTTTGGATTCACTATTTATGTTTTTCGTATTCTAAATGATTACCTGCGGATTTAAATGATTGTAATCATGACTAACCATTATTTGGATATTTGTAACTATGCGTAATGTTATTTTGGAGGATCGGAACCTTTGAGGTCTTAGTACTCATAGGGAATGATATGAATGAATTATGTCTTTCTACAAGATTAATTGTACGATAATATAATAGGCTATAAGATTAGTTCCAGGAATGATTCATGAGAAGTTCTAGGTAAAATGATTATGCATGTGGTTATTGATTCATGGATTGAGTGTGAGGAGGGGAAACAAGATTTTGATGTAAGGATATTAAAATGGTAAATTGAGTTATGAGTGATTGAATGGAATTGAATTAAAATGAGAAAAATTTTCAAGGGTAGAATTTGGGTCGTTACATAAATTTGCAAGCATGATATACGTCGGTACTCTAATGCAATTCTCCTTTTGGGTCAGAATAAATATGTTTTCGAATTTCAAATTTAAGTATATGTTCTTGTATGAATATCAAAAATTACTTGTTCTGATTTTACATATTGATCATTTTGAACTAATAGAAAACTTTAGGTGCAATAGTGATGATGTTATATATAATATCATCATTTTCAACAGTTACATACAAGTCTATATAACATAGTAACACGGGATGACCATCACGTGTACGTGTAGGATGAACCAAATCCTCATTGAATTTTATTTTTTCATTAGAAGGGACTCACACATGTTCTGAAATACCCCCTGTAAATACTCCACCGATATGAAAAGTTCTTAATGTTAGTTGAGTACCTGGTTCTCCAATAGATTGACCCACAATAATACAGTCAACTTCTTCCAATTCCACCAGGTCTCCATGAGTGGGGCTCTAGCCATAACACAACAGACATATCTAAGATGTATTGCTACAAGTAAAGGGAGTTCCAATCCCAATATCTTGATTCCTAATGTCAATACATCGTAAACCTATATATATCCTATGCTAATACACGACTAATTAATGTTTGAATCAAAATGTTTTATGTCATCATTCCAACCCGGGTAATCACAGAAATGCCTCGAATGGTACCACAATCTATTTGATGTACAACAATGTGTTGAACGACTTCAACAAGTCTGCGTGTAAGATATCCAACATCCGATGTTTGTACCGTAGTATCCACAACTACTTTATGCGCTTCGTATCAAGAAAATATATATTCTATTAAAGACATTCCTTCACGTAAATTACTTTGAATGGGTAAATCAATCATTTGTCCTTGTGGGTCCGACATTAACCCTCTCATACTTACTAATTGGTGTACTTGAGATGCATTTTCCCTAGCTCCCGAAAAAGACATTATATGGACTGGATTAAAAGGATCAGTCCTCCAAAAATTAATATTCATTTATTGTCGCAAATATTCACTTGTAGCATACCATATTTCAATGGATTGCCGTAACTTTACTACCGCATGTACATTACCATAATGATGATGTTTTTCCAAAATCAAACCTTGTTGTTCAACATCTTTGACTAGCCATCCCTTAGAAGGGATTGTTAAAAGATCATCAATCCCTAATGAAATGGATGTAGCAGTAGCTTGATGAAACCCCAAAGTATTTACTTGATCCAGAATGTGTGATCTATATGCCATTCCGAAATGATCTATTAATCTGCTAATAAGTCGTTTATTGGCAATTCCACCTATAACTTTATTGTGAAAGACTAATTTGGCCCATTCTACCATTAGTACCTCCATATTCCGCTTAGTGGAGTTGGTTTCAACAACAGATTTGAGTCAATGATAATAAAACTTCATTTTCTTTAACATGATTCGCGTAGAAATTTATAAGTGAGGATCATATAGTTGAACCAGAAAGACCGAAATTCACACTGATATCCTAAATTTACTTAGCTTAGATACCAACCCATCTATGTATATGATTGGATACCATATGAATGGGCTAGGAAAAAGCCTTATATAGCTTCTTCGATTTCTCGATAAAAAGAAATATGACCAATAGGGGTTCGAATATATATAGAACGAATTTGTTTTTTTATACTTCTGACTACTAGATAATACTCAAAAATATCATGAGGAACCTAATGATTCGTAGTGAACTTCGATAGGAGCTTTTCTTGACGAACTAACGCGTTGATCTAGTGGCCACCAGAGCCACAAAGGACTGCCGAAATTGATTCTTTTCTATCGATAAGCTCCAATTGCATCATATGAATTACAAAAAAAAAAGTTTTTTTCCGTATACTTATAGTCATTTTCGTGAATTCATTGATTTTTAAAATTTCTGTAATTACGTGTATTATACCTATTTGCACAAATAACTCGACGATTCCCGCTCGTTAATTTGTAAAGCCCAATAAGCATATCTTGAGTTGGTACGAAAATGGGATCCCCAATAGCCGAAGACAAGAGATCCGTATGAGAAAACATAAGTAAATGAGCTTCTACTTGAGCCTCCAAGGATAAAGGAACATGAACAGCCATTTGATCCCCATCAAAGTCTGCATTGAATCCCTTACAAACTAATGGATGTAAACAACTAGCATGCTCTTCTACTAAAATGGGTTGGAATGCCTGTATGCCTAATCTATGCAAAGTGGGCGCTCTATTCAACAATATGGGATATCCCCGCATAACTTTTTGAAGTATTTCCCATACAATGGGTTCCTTTTTCCGAATTTTACTTTTAGAAATTCCTATGTTTGAAGCAAATTTTTTTCGAATTAAACCACAAATTACCAATCTATTGCTATTTCGTGGGGCAATCCACATCGATGTAATGAAAGTGATGGACCTACAACAATGACAGAACACCCCGAATAATCAACCCGTTAGCCAAGTAGAGTCTCACGAAATCGCCCCACTTTGCCCTCAATTATATCTGAAAACAATTTGTAAACCTTATTATGACCATCTCTCATTGGTTGTTCGCGGATTCCATTATCAAGAAGTGTATCTATGGCTTCTTGTACCAATTTCTCCTGACACATAACTAATTCCTATGGTGTAGATCTACTTGTTGTTAATAGATCAATAAGGGTTCATTAATATATGAGCTCATTAGTTTACCCCCGTCTATTTGAATAAAAGGTCTCAATTCGGGAGGAAGAACATGTAAGGGACATAAAACCATCCATTTTGGTTCTATATTTGTTCGGATAAAATGCTTAGCTAATTCCATGAGTTGAACTAAAAAATTCTTTCTTCTTCCAACTTTTAGATCTTCCGATTCATTTTCATTGTACGCGATCCCTCTTCCACTAATCCTTTCTATTCTACCAACGAAGAATCAATAAGAATTCTCAAATCTAGACCGCCTAATTGTTCTCGGTTAGCACCCGCTACACTAGAAATTTTTCGATTTCGAAATATATTGAAACCTAGGGTAGTAAAAAAAAGTGGGATGTTGTATTTCTAGGATTGGATTTCATATTCAAATGAACCTCGTAATCGTAAGAAAGTGGGGTTTTTAACTACAGGCCTAGCAAAAGAAACATTTGGCTAGGATCCTATTCAATAGGATCTCCCCCTTTCAAAATCGGATGTCAAAATTTCCTCTCATTTTGCTAAAGTAGTTACACCAAATAAAGGATTTCCACTTTCAAGTTCTATAAACTCTAATCTAAAAAAAGTTTTACTCTTTACTCAATTTCTCAATACAATAAAGGCCAAACAACATTTCATTGATGTATTCTTTTTTTTTATATCGATTTTATTGTATAAATTATTTGTCCAATTTTCAATTACAACAGAATTAAATGTAAATTTCTTGAGTAGTCTACCCCCTCGAATGAGGAACCTTCTTAATTTAAAATTGAAGGAATATCCTAGAATTCATAAGATACTTCCTTGCCTATGTATCATTCGATTCGATCTTTTAGGTCCTGTAGGTCCAGACTTCACCTCGATGGTTATGCCACGATGTCCTTAAGCCTATATGCAATGGATAGAACTTTTGTATCCATGATATATTTGCATATTAAAACTTATATAAAGTTATTTCTAAAACAAATAAATGGAATATAAAATTTCAAAAAGGCTTTTTTTCACGAGGTAACAACTACTACTAAATGGACCATATATAAACCAACCCCCCCCCCCCCCCCCCCCCCCCCCCCACCCCCTTAGTTTCATGTTACTCGGCCAAAGAGACATACATGATAGGTCTGGGGCATTCCAATTCAATTGACTGGAATAACAATTTCTCATTTGGAATCTGTACAATAAAATAAGAATTTTGATCAAATCACACATCGCTGTATACTAGACCTTCTAATTCTTTCTGAGATTTATCTAAAATATTCGCGAAATAACTAGGAAGACATTTCAAATACCACGTGGGTTACGGGGCATGCCAGTTTTATTTAGTCCATTTTATATCTATATATTCGAGAATCAACAAATTCTACTCCGCATTGTTCACAAAATTGTTTATCATCTTTCTTATAGGCCCAAAAATTATTTCACAAAGTAATCCACTTTTTTCAGGCTTATTGGTTTTGTAATGAAAAGTATAGGGTTTGGTTACCTCCCCAACTATCTCTCCATTAGGTAGAATTTTTTTTGCCCAAGAACTTATTTGTTGAGGAGAAACTAATCAATTCGGAGTTGTTGATGTTTATACTGATCAATCATATAATCAAAACTCGGATACGGGCAAATTAAGCTTCCTTCGTATGAATACAGAAGTTCTTCTCAGATATAAGGAAATGATTCAGTTATAGATCCAAAGATCGTAATTCTCGAACGAGCAACACCAAATCCCTTGAGGGCCCAAACCTCAATTTCGCCTACCCGATGTCCTCCTTGATTGGCCCTTCCTCTAAGGGGTTGTTGCGTTACAAGTGAATAATGTCCACTAGAACGTCCGTATATTATCTTCAACATGATGAATTAATTTCAAGATATAGGGCTTTCCCATTATAACAGGTTGTTCAAAAATATTCCCTGTTCCATCAACTATTCGTCTTTTTCTCTGATATTCAGGTTCAAATATCCATGGATTCGCTATTTGTTTATGGCTTCATATAATTTAGAAAACACAATTTTTCTCGAAGTCTCTTGTTCATATCTCTCATCAAAAGGTGTTATTCGATAATGTCTATCTATCATAAACCCATATAATCTTAGTGAACATTCAAATATATGTCCTACTTTCATTCATGGAGGTACCCCTAATGGATTGAAGACCATATCAACGGGCCATCCATCTTGAAAATAAGGCATATCCTGTCTAAACAAATTTTTTGAAATGACACCTTTATTTCCATGTCTCCCGGCCATTTTAACATCTACATTAATTTTACGTTTCTGTAAAATATATATACGAATCTTTTCTAGATTATAACTAGAAACCCCCTTTCTGTGGATCCATCTCACATCATAGACCAAACGCTCACTAATATAAATATCCTCATAGACCAAACGCTCACTAATGAGTACAACATCTTCAGAATTGTAACCTTCCCATTGCATATAAGCTACTAATACGTTTTTTCCCAAAGCAAGTTCACTGCCAATTGTAGCAGCACTGTTCACTAAAATTTGTCCCTTTTTAATGCATTTACCTCGCCGAACTTGGGGTTTTTTATGCATGCAATTACTTTTGTTGGAATTTCATAAATAACTATAGAATTCTTAGAGTATCTCCATTTCCCAATAAAACGATCTTGTTAGTATCGGTATAAATTATCTTTCCCTCGTGTTCGGCTATAATGGGAATTTCTAAATCTAAAGCCACTTGGCGTTCTAATCCAGTTCCAACAACGCACTTTTCGAACCGAGAAAGCAAAACTGCTTGATGTTGCATATTAGAACTAATTAAAGCTCGTTTAGCATCATTATGCTCGATAAAAGGAATGAGGGAAGCTCCAATAGAAAAATATTGGAAAGGAAAATAATTGGAAGATGAACTCTTCCCATGCAACAGTTAAAAATTCTTGACGGTAACGAGCTAGAACAATTTCTTCCTCCCGTATTCCGCGATTCAGTGCCAAAGAATTTCTCGTCGCTACCATATAGTATTAATCTATACTCGGTGATAAAAAAAGCATCCTTATTCTTTTTTATCTCTCAAAGATTTCAAAAAATTGACTTTCTATAGACCCCGAATGACCAATCCTCCCATGAATTGCTAGGGATCCGATAAGTCCAACATTGATTCCCTCATACGTGTCAATTGGATAGATTCGTCCATAGTGACTAGGGTGAATATCTCGTATTCGAAAACTAGTTGTTCGCCCATCAATCCTCCAGGGCCCAAATAACTCAATTTTCTTCCATGAACTATTTGGGTTAACGGTTTAGTTCGATCCAAAACTTGAGATAATGGTTGTAATCCAAAAAAAAGATTCACAAGTAGTCGTTAATGGAGTTGAAGGCACCAAATTTCGAGGAGTAGGTATCAATTTATGTGTAATTGCTCCACATATAGTTCCTCTAACTATATTTTCTAAACGAACCAGAGCTAATCCAAATTGATCTTGTAAGAGATTTGCTACAGAACGAATCCATTTATTTTTCACATGATTCATGTAATAACCCGATTTTCAAAATCCAAAAATTTTAAAACTTTATTCATGAAAGTGAGTGATTAACTTTTAAAGACATTACTTAAAGAGTTGTAAAACCTGAGTGAATACAAATATTAATTTCATTCGTAATTCGAAACGCGTAAATACTCAATAATATCCTACTTTAAAAACATGTCATTACACTTCCTTTCAAACACATAATCTATGCAACTATCCTTTCTAGATAGGACGATTATTAAAACCCTTAATTCATTCTCATTACAAACTTAGGAGGAGTTCAAGTTTACAAAAGAGTTAATTCAGCATAATCCTCCTATTACATACATTTATCATATATCATATGGAATACATAAAGTAACTACCCTATTTTGTACTCTTCTCCGCAAACATCCAATGCGTTATTGCCATAACCTCACTCAAATACATAACACATACAAGAATAGACAAAAGGGAGTAAGAACCAACTACGGTGACCGTAGCGTGGAATTACATAGAGTAATAACATTAAAGTATTACAACCTATACAACATCTAAAATCAACCATAATACACATATATATACCAATGATACACCAATCAATACATAAAATCACATAATGTTCACATATTCAATCATATATCATCATATCTCACTTTAATCAACATAGATCATAATTCACATATATCTATAATTATGCTACATAACTTGAGCCAAAGTGTGCTACATTGCTTGAGCCAAAGCTTGCTACATGACTTGAGACAAAGTTTGCTACATTGCTTGAGCCAAAGCTTGCTACATGGCATGAGCCAAAGTTTGCAACATTGCTTGAGCCAAAGCTTTGTACATGACTTGAGCCAAAGTTTGCTACATAACTTGAGCGAAAGTTTTCTACATTTCTTGAGCCAAAGCTTACTACATGACATGAGCCAAAGTTTGCTACATAGTTTGAGCCAAAGCTTGCTACATGACTTGAGCCAAAGTTTGCTACATTCCTTGAGCCGAAGCTTGCTACATAACTTGAGCCAAAGTTTGCTTCATAGCTTGAGCCAAAGCTTTCTACATAACTTGAGCCAAAGTTTGCTACATAGCTTGAGCCAAAGCTTGCTACCCTAGCCAAGGTGTAAGGACCCAATTCTACCCTTGAAAATTTTTCTTTTATTTTTATCCGTTCATGCATACCGTCATCATACTACTTTGATTTCTCAATTATCACTCCTTAAACACCTTTTAACATAAGATTTTGCTATACGATTTATATTGCGGAAAAACATAATTCATTTAAATAAACCCTAATGTCTACTACATACAACTAGCTATGGGTTTCCAAAATACCCATAACTGCGTATATGCGGAATTACACTCATTCGTATAAGTCATATATCCATAGTCACAAAATATTCCAAGTAATGCAATCAGCACTCATGTACAAAGCATTGCTAATAATTGAAATCCAAAAAATATAAAGCTCCTAAGCTTCCAAAAATAAGACCACCTCAGGTTACCTGTTCATCTGCAATGGGATTATCAATGACAAAACACAAGCACATAAAGGAGTAAGTCGTTAGTTCAATAAACGTCATTATAAGATAATCCACATTAGAAAAAGGGTTAGTAAACAATTTTCGAAATTCATTTTGTCTTGCTGCATAACTTGAGCCAAAGTCGCTACACCCCTTAGGGTTAGCTAAAAGCATATTCTCATTTTTCTTAAAACAAATCGCGCTTATATACTCAAACCAGAGTTTTGCTTATATACTCAAGCCAGAGTTTTGGTTATATACTCAAGCCAGAGTTTCGCTTATATACTCAAGCCAGAGTTTCGCTTATATACTTAAGCCAGAGTTTCGCTTATATACTCAAGCTAGAGTTTTGCTTATATACTAAAGCCAGAGTTTTGCTTATATACTCAAGCCAGAGTTTTGCTTATATACTTAAGCCAGAGTCGCTAACCATTCATGGTCGGCTAAAAATATATTTTCTTTTCATCGAATTCACCATCAATCATTTCCCGTAAATCCACGCCATCTTTAGTATAAACACACCCATATATGTTTATACTAAATACATGATTTACAAAATAATTATTGCATGACCAGAAAACACACCTTTTCCATCTCCTGTGAATCTACGCCTACTTTAGTATAAACACACCCATATATGTTCATACTAAATGCGTAATTAACAACCCAATCATTTCATAACCAGAAAATACCCAATTTTCCTTTTCCGTAAATCTATGCCTTCTTTAATATAAACACACCCATATATGTTTATACTAAATGCGTAATTTACAGCTTAGTCTTTGCATAACCAGAAAATACACATTTTCTATTTCAAATGCAACATTAAAGACTTATCCTTACCTCGGTGAGTATTTGGGTTCGGTTTGTGAGTAACTTTACCAGTTTCCTCCACGATCTCCTCCAATCTTAGGATCTTTCCTCATCCCCACCAATAACAACAATGTCAGTCATTTATTCAAAATAATACGTAACGACTCATATTTCATCATCAAACATACAAGAGATTCACATATATTCAAGATTTCCAAAACTACTTCAATATAAGTTTTCAAACATCTAAACATACATGTTTATCTCATATATCAACATCAAAGCATTTCATCTCTTTCTCTTTATACCCATATTTTCATTTTGGTTTTTTTTTTTTGGGGTTTTCATGAATAATCCACATAACCTTTCCATTCATCAAATACTAACTCTAAACCAAGAGTTTACAAGAGAGAAAATAACATAAAACGAACCATAACTCTAAAGGGTGAGTTTCCATGGTTTCTCATATTTTGAAAATAGATCCAACATACCCAAAACAAGTTAGAGAGGAAGAAGAGTTAGAAGCAAGAGGTTTACCTCTTCTCAAGCTCTAAGATGAGTCCTAAAGCTCCTTGCTCTTGAAAAGCTCTCTTCTCTCTCTTCTCTTCAAAGTTCTAACTCTAAAATGTGTTTGGGGTTTCTATTTTAAAGAGCAGTCGTCGGGTTCTCGCTCAAGCGAGCCCTTTCTCGCTCAAGCGAGAAATTCCCGCCTATTTTAAAAACTCAGATATGACCCTCTCGCTCAAGCGAGGGATTCTCGCTCAGGCGAGAATCTCACAGTGTCCACAGCCCCCAAAATGCCATTTCTCGCCCAGGCGAGGCAACTCTCGCTCAGGCGAGAATCCTCCAGTATATCCCAGGATTTCACACTCCCAGGTGATCCTTTCTCGCTCAGGCGATAATCTCTCGCTTAGGCGAGACTTCTAGGGCTTATACTATAATTTTAAAGACTAAAATTTAGGGTGTTACAATCCTCCCCCTCTTATAAGAATTTTCGTCCCCGAAAATTAAACATACCTCGGAAAAAATCATCACCTAGACCTTAGGCACAAGAATATCCAACCGAAATCAAAATCGATCCTCTAATCCATTAAGATCACTTAATCGGTCATTAAGGGCATACACCACTAAACCGGAATATCTCCAAACTAATTCATGAAATAACTCATCAATGTCCAAAAATTAAGATCTCAGCCTCTAATAACTCGAATGCCATGAGAACTAAACCGTAATTCAGACTAAAGATCTTTCCTATATTCGTCCCGAACCATAGGCATCTAGCACCTATCCATCTATTAATCCTAACATACGTTAAGAATCCCGATAACACTCTCGAAATTTAGCGAATGGGGAGCTCCTTATCCCATATCTATTTAAATACACCTTTTAACATCCATCATACACTAGCTAGTTTCATCTCCACTCGAGAATCTAGCACAATTTCATTTTACTCGATCCACAAAATACTTACACAATAGGACTCTTAGTGTCTCATCCATTGTACACAATCAACTATCCCGTAATTGTCTAATTACATCAAATATTTCTACCATCAAATCTTATCGTCTAAAGAAATTACCAATTTCTAGCCTCCACTGAAACCATAAAACCATTGATTCACACCAAAACTAGGTACAATGTTACCACTCGACAAATGCAAGTCGACAAACACTCAACCCTACAACTTGCGTTTGGTTTGGTCACCCCAAATTTCATTAGCAAAGATAAAGTTATTAACCACTCGCATTATGTCCAGAAATATATGGGCGTCTTATATCACTAAACTTTTAACAACCTCAGACTTATTCATATATTGCTGCTAAAATTTCGGAATTCTCCAACATGATACTAAATTTATTTTGCCACAAGCTATGTTTCACCAAATATATGATTTTCAAAAGCGGTTTGAATCCATGACTTATGAAACAAAGTTTGCATAATCATTTCAACACAACCCAAAACTCCTTCTCTCATATGGTTACACCACACCCATACACCGCAATTACTGACGTTCACGAAAAAGAAACAACTTTTGCCGACGCAACATTCAAGGCAGATATTTGAGGTACACCACCACTATATCGTGCCTTGCCAATGTCCTATCGCAAAAGAATCGATCATTCGAGACCAAAAGTTTCACGTCTAATAAAATGTATTCATCACATCGACGGGGTAAGTAACTTAACTAGTCTCTTACCTCGATTATCAGTATAAGTCTTACCCCTTAGCATACACATACTTATTACTGCAACAAGATTTTAAATCTTCACCTCAACAATTACACACAGTTAAACATAAATATGATTTGCTGACCGCTAGTCCATTTCTAGGATTAATCCAACTGGGACATCATCGCACATATCAACACTATAGTAAAGGTTCTACCATTTACCCCAACCGTACACTGAGACACCCCGGATCCAAAAATAAGTTTTTGAGGTTCAACATCCCCGCACATAGCTTGGTGTTCAATACCAATATACATTTGTTACGGCAGGTACTCATCTTTAACAAAAATTAAATTTTCATAGACCAGAAGCTTCATACACAAGAATCAAAAATGACTTTTTCATATTGAATCGATTTTGGGGTACCAACCATAGGTCACCTCAAAATGATAACACATCTGAATAGTCAATGTCCATGTACACACATTAGTCGCAAGGACCTTTAGGTAATTTATCCAACCTCTATTTCATTTTCGAAATATGAGTTTCACCTCTTAGCATGCGCATACACACTAAGGCCAACAAAGGGAATTAACCTTTAACAACTCAGAAAAGGAAATAAGGATCCCCGACTCAGAACTTTTTCTTGTTAATATAATTATTCTAAAAGTTAATCATTCATATTCCACCTTCAATGAAACCAAATATCATTTACATGTTCATAGAAACCTGTCAATTTACTCTTCAAGTTATTACTGAAATGGATAACATTCTATTTTCATAATTCATGCATCAAGTTACAATTAACCAAGCATTAGTACTTAATCTCAAAAGATATTTCCCCATTGTCATACAGAACATGTTACGCACAAATTCCTCATTTCATTCATAGAAGAACATCCACTTTTTCGAAGGGGAGTTCTGACTCTCTTAGCCTACACTGGCCCCATACCACTAGCCTGGTCAGAGATCTCGCACAGATCCCCAACCGCCACAACCTTGCCAGCACTATTCAATCATGACATGATTTTCCGACAATCAGTCCATCCCAAGAATTATATCTAACTGGGATAACGACAAATAGACTGAATCTACGGTAAATATCACACCGTTTACCACAACCGGACACTAGAAAATAAACGTCGACACCACCACCAACACATAGATTGGGGTGGACACGACCAAGTCGGAAGTAATGACTCAGTTTGCAATTTCAGCCAGTCTTCACATTTAACACATATATGGGAGTGTGTCGCTCCCGAATCAACAACACTAAACAAGGAATACCTGTCACCATGCAATTATCTCGGATCAAACCGTCAACATCGGTCGTATCTGTAATACTAACGGTGCTCACTTGGCCCGTTGTACTAGGTCTCCTAACCTCCACAACATTTACCTTTTGAGTCAACCTTGGACAAAAACTTCTTATATGTCCCTTTTCTTTACAGTGGAAGCAACCATTTCCCGAACCAGGACAAATGGTTCCCACATGCTTCCGTCCACATGGATACGATGGACATTAGTTAGAGTATATGATTGTTGGCTTTCATTCACCTTCTCCTCATACACCCTACACCGTTTCTGACCATCCACTTCTGATGCATCTTCACCACACATGATAACCATTCTGCCGATATATTGAGGTCGTCCCGTCCCCATAGCATTTATACTCTGCCGTGACATAGGACAATGCATCTTTATATGTCCGGTCTCTTTGCAACGAAAACAGTGTTTTGTCATTCCAGAACACAATCCTCCATCATGTTTTCGGTTACACTTGCTGCACCAAGATGGAGAGTTTAACTGTGACCCGCCGGCATTTGCATGGGTTCTCGGCCCATGCGAAGTGTACCTCCGAGTATCAACCAGTGGAAAACAAGGCTTTTGCTCTTCGCGAAACATCTTGCCCTTGCCCCTTCCGTGCACAAAGTTTCCTTGAGGCCCAAATTTCTTCGTCAAAGAATATAGGCAACAGAACCGGTCTCGGGTTCAAACATAAAAGAAAAAAGAGACCTTTTAGAAAGCATGTAGCTAGTAAATCTCATGTTATTAATAATAAATTGCCTACTTGTTTCTATTGTGGTGTTCCTGGTAACAGATCTGGCTCTTGCTATATTAAACGGCACGAAGTGCCAAGTGGTAAGTATGTGTGGGTAGCCAAATGTGCACCAGGTCCTGTTACTAACAAGAAATGACCCAATATAACTTGGCTACCTAAAATTAAGTAATTTGTGTCTTGCAGGTATGTCCACGAACACTCGGGCAACACTGGTATCTCTGTAAGGACCCAATGTCTACCCTTGAAATTTTTCTTTTATTTTAATCCTTTATGCTTAACTTCCCATGTTACATCATACATACATTTCCTTTAACCTTTTAAATCATCCATTTCTTTAATTATCTAATAACTCTAATCATGCAATTTCAACTTCGTACCATGCTACCGTTAATTGCAGAAAAACATAATTCATATTACTAACTCTTGGTAACCACCGCATACAACTAGCTATGGGTTTCCAAAATACCCATAGCTGCAAATATCCAGAGTTACAAACATTCAAGTAGCATTTAATTAGTCATATTACAAAAATGGCAAAATAAAGGAATCCATGTTCTAAGCTCCTAAGGCATCAAATCAAGCCTCCTCAACAATCTTGTTTACATACAAATGGATTATCATATCAACACATGAAACACAAGGGAGTAAGTCATTTTTTCAATAATAACCTCATATGAAAATCCACATTTTAAATACAAATAATCATTGAATGAAACACATTTCATATGTACATAAATATAAGTGTTCGTATCTTCTTTCTTTTATTTACATTTTATCCATATTCACCCTATAGTATATATATGCCATAATATATATTCTAGAGCATGCATATTAATTTATTCCAAAGCACCTTTATTTCATCAACGACTATCGACATCAAATTTACTCTTGACCACATCCGACCAGTTTACACAGCAAAGATAATCCACTACCACTTCGGGTAGGTCCACACCACAAAGGTGGTCCTCCACTACCTCTTTGGGTAGATCTACACCACAAAGGTGGCCCATTACCTCATCGGGTAAGTCTCCAACACAAAGATGATTCCCTACCACTTCGAGTAGGCCCACACCATGAAGGTGGTCCATTCCATCATCGGGTAAGTCTACAACACAACGATGATCCACTACCACTTCGGGTAGGCCCACACCACAAAGGTGGTCCATTACCTCATCGGGTAAGTCTACAACACAACGATGATCCACTACCACTTTGGGTAGGCCCACACCACAAAGGTGGCCCATTACCTCATCGGGTAAGTCTACAACACAACGATGATCCACTGCCACTTCGGGTATGCCCACACCACAAAGGTGGTCCACAATACATTTCTAACAAACATATTAGTTCATACACATACCATGTTCAAATCATCTCATATATAATGGAGACACTCATCCCTTACCTTGGTGAGTGTTGGGTTTGGTTCTTGGTGACTTTGTAACACCCCAAATTTTAATCTTTAAAATTATAGTATCAGTCTTGGAAGCCTCGCTTGATCGAGAGATTCTTGCCTGAGTGAGAAAGGATCACCTGGGTGGGTGAAATCCTGGACTATACTGGAGGATTCTCGCCAGAGCGAGAGTTGTCTCGCCTGTGCGAGACATGGCAATTTTGGGCTGTTGACACAGTGTAATCGATTACACACTGCTGGTAATCGATTACACACTGCTGGTAATCGATTACACACTGCTGGTAATCGATTACACACTGCTGGTAATCGATTACACACTGCTGGTAATCGATTACATGATGATAAACTAATCAGACCTGTGCATCTGACACAGTGTAATCGATTACACACTCCTGGTAATCGATTACACACTCCTGGTAATCGATTACATTGTATTAAAAGCATTAGATATGTACATCTGACACAATGTAATCGATTACACCATGTTGGTAATCGATTACACCATGTTGGTAATCGATTACATCGCGACGATTTTACAATGTGTAATCGATTACACACTTATGGTAATCGATTACATCGTATTAATGTAATCGATTACACCATGTTGGTAATCGATTACATAGCGACGATGCCTCTATAATTTACACAGTGTAATCGATTACACTATACTTGTAATGGATTACACTTATCGCAATGTCTATAAAATAGAAACTCAAAACACATTTTTGGGTTAGAACTTCGAAGAGAAGAGAGAAATGAGAGCTTTTCAAGAGCAAGGAGCCTTAGGACTCATCTTGGAGCTTGAGAAGAGGTAAACCTCTTTTTACTAACTCTTCTTCTTCCTCTCTAACTTGTTTTGGGTATGTTGGATTTATTTTCAAAACATGAGAAACCATGGAAACTCATCCTTTAGAGTTATGGTTCGTTTTATGTTGTTTTTATCTTGTAAACTCTTGGTTTAGAGTTGTTATTTGATGAATGGAAAGTTTTATGGGTTATTCATGAAAAACCCCCAAAAACCCCCCAAAATGAGAATACGAGTATAAAGAGAAAGAGATGAAATGTTAGATGTGGATAATGAGTAGTGCTTTGATGTTGTTATATGAGATGAACATGTATGCTTTGATATTTAGAAACTTGTATTGAAGTAGTTTTGGAAATATTGAAATATGAGATGTTATGCATGTTTTAGATGGTTGAATATTGATGATGAATATTTTGTATTATTAAATGATGCAAAGTAAGTTGTTTATGTGATATTTGGTATAAATGACTAACATTGTTGTTATTGGTGGAAATGAGGAAAGATCCTAAGGTTGGAGGAAATCGCGGAGGAGACTTTTAAAGTTACTCGGAACCGATCCCCAACGCTCACCAAGGTAAGGGATAAGTGGCTCTAATTCATACTCACTTATGTGAATGAGGTATGTGAAAGAGGTAACGTGTTGGTAAGTTTATGGTTGTTACCCTACACGAGGAGGTAGTGGTTTATCATTGTGTACTACCCGGAGTGGTAGTGAACTATTTATCGTGTCCTACCCGGAGTGGTAGTGAATTGTTTATTGTGTCCTACCCGGAGTGGTAGCGGACTGTTATGGTGTCCTACCCGGAGTGGTAGTGGACTGTTATTGTTATCCTACCGGGAATGGTAGTGAAGTATTGTGTATGACTTGCCCTATGTGGTATTGTATATGACTTGCCCTATGTGGTATTGCGTATGACTTGCCCTATGTGGTATTGTGTATGACTTGCCCTATGTGGTATTGTGTATGACTTGCCCTATGTGGTATTGTGTATGACTTGCCCTATGTGGTATTGCGTATGACTTGCCCTATGTGGTATTGTGTATGACTTGCCCTATGTGGTATTGTGTATGACTTGCCCTATGTGGTATTGTGTATGACTTGCCCTATGTGGTATTGTGTATGACTTGCCCTATGTGGTATTGTGTATGACTTGCCCTATGTGGTATTGTGTATGACTTGCTCTATGTGGTATTGCGTATGACTTGCCCTATGTGGTATTGTGTATGACTTGCCCTATGTGGTATTGCGTATGACTTGCCCTATGTGGTATTGTGTATGACTTGCCCTATGTGGTATTGTGTATGACTTGCCCTATGTGGTATTGTATATGACCTACCCGAAGTGGTAGTGGATCATTAAGGGAAATTGCCTACCCGAAGTGGTAGTGGATCATTAAGGGAAATTGCCTACCCGAAGTGGTAGTGGATCATTGAGAAATTACCTACCCGATGTGGTAGAACCGGATGTGGTAAAGAGTAAGCCTGATGGCGAGAATAAGCAATGAGACAAAAAGATTTGAACAATGAAAGTCATATGCATGTTATAGGATATATAGTATGGGATATATATTCTATAAGGTGAATATGAAGGATGAGAACTGAGAATGTCACAATGAAAGTCGTATGCATTCTATAGAGTATATTGTATGGGATATATATTCTATAGGGTGGATATGAATAATGAGAAGTATGAGGTTTCGAAGGAACGTAGTAGGCGTGCTATAGAATATATATTATGGGATATATATACTATAGGACGAATATGAATAACGTGGAAATGAAAGAAAGAATATATGAACGTTTACATTTATTTATTTGTGGTTATGATTTATATCAATGCTTAATAGTATTTGAAATGTGGATTATCGTGTGATGTTAGTTTTGAACTAATGACTTACTCCCTTTTGTTTTGTGTGTTGTTTATGATAATCCCATTGTAGGTAAATGGAGGATTTTGAGGATGAAGCTCAATTAGGAAGCTTTTGTGTTTATTTACTCGATTGTCTTTATTGCTATTTGATATTGTAGTTGATTTGATAGTATTTTGGGATAAATGTAATCTGATTAGGATAATATGGTGACATGTAGTTATGGACGTTATAACTCTGGAAAACCCATAACTGGACGTATGTGATAAAGGCTATCTGAATGAATTATGTTTTTCCGCAACATAAATTTGTATGATAATATAATAGGGTAAAGAGTATTTTCAAAGAGAGATACTTGAGAGTTTTTAATGAAGGTGACGACTGTATGTAAGAAAGGATTAAAATAAATGAAAAATTTTCAAGGGTAGAATTTGGGTCGTTACAGACTTTGCAAGTTCCACAAACATGGCCTCCAACCTTAGGATCTTTCCTCATTCCCACCACATAATAATAATGTTAGTCTTTTATTCAAAATAACACATACACAACTCATATTTCATCTTTAACCATACAAGAGATTCATACATTTTCAATGTTTCCAAAACTACCTTCATTAAGAGTTTCCAAACATCTAAAACATACATATTCAACATTAGAACTTATACTCATCTTCTACATCTAACATTTCACCCATTTTGCCCTTTACTCATATTCTCATCTTGGGGTTTTGCAGTATTCATGCATCAACCCACAAACCCTTTCCATTCTCAAAATACCAACTCTAAACCAAGAGTTTACCAGAGAAAAACAACATAAAACGAACCATAACTCAAAAGGATGAGTTACCATGGTTTCCCACCTTTTGAGAAGAGATCCCACACACCCAAAACGAGTTTGAAAGGGAGAGGGAGAGTTAGAATCAAGAGATTTACCTCTTCTCAAGCTTCTAGATTAGCCTCAAGACTCCTTTCTCTTGAAAATGCTCTATTCTCTCACTTATCTTCAAGTTGTAACCCTAAAATGTGTTTGGGGTTCCTTATTTAATGTAGCAGCGTCAGGTTCTCGCTCAAGCGAAAAAATTCCGCCTATTTTAAAAACTCAGATCTGACCCTCTCGCTCAAGCGAGGATCCTCTCGCTCAAGCGAGCATCCTCTCGCTCAAGCGAGCATATTACAACATCTACAGCTTCAGAGTGCCACTTCTCGCCCAGGCGAGACAATTCTCGCTCAAGCGAGCCAACTCTCACTCAAGCGAGACAATTCTCGCTTAGGCGAGTATCCTTCAGTATAGCCCAGGATTTCACTCACTCAGGTGAGCCACTCTCGCCGAGGCGACCCCTTTCTCGCTCAAGCGAGACTTTCAGTACTGATACTAAAATTTATAACCTAAAATTCAGGGTGTCACAATCATATGCACTAGATGGGTCTTCCGTAACAAACTAGATGAATCTGGCTTAATTATAAGAAACAAAGCCTGCTTGGTGGCAATAGGTTATAACCAAGAAGAAGGTATTGATTATGACGAAACCTACGCCCCTGTTGCTAGGTTGGAAGCCATTCGCAAGTTGTTATCCTTTGCATATATAGTGAACTTTAAGTTGTTTCAAATGATTGTGAAAAGTGCCTTCTTGAATGGTTACATTCAAGAAGAAGTTTATGTAAAACAACCTCCTGGATTTGAAAACTAAAATTTCCCGAACCATGTGTTTAAACTCAAAAAGGCATTGTATGGCCTTAAACAAGCTCCCAGAGTTTGGTATGATAGATTGAGTTCATTCTTATTAGAGAAGGGATTTGTAAGAGGAAAGGTTGATACGACACTTTTCAAATCCAAATCTGAAAACAATATACTATTAGTACAAATTTATGTTGACGACATAATATTTGGTGCTACTAATGACTCTCTATGCAAAGAATTTTCAGATCTTATGAAAGGCGAGTTCGAGATGTCGATGATGGGAGAATTACTGTTCTTCCTAGGGCTGCAAATTAAGAAAATGACAATTGGATATTCATTCACCAAGCCAAATATTGCAAGGAGCTATTGAAGAGATTTAATATGGACAATGCAAAAGAAGCTTCAACTCCGATGGCATCCTCCTGCTATCTTGACAAAGACGAGAAAGGAAAAGCAATTGAGGTAACTAAGTATCGGGGCATTATAGGATCTTTACTGTACTTCACTATTAGTCAGCCTGATATTATGTTCAGTGTGTGTATGTGTGCTAGATACCAGGCTGCTCCTAAAGAATCACATTTCTCTACTGTAAAACGCATCATGAAATATCTGATAGGAACTATAAATACGGGGTTGAGGTATGCTCGGGATTCCGCAATGTCTCTAATAGGGTACTCTGATGCCGACTTTGCTGGATGCAAGTTGGATCGTAAGAGTACAAGTGGAACATGTCATTTGATTGGTAATTCACTTGTGTCGTGGCATAGTAAGAAGCAAGCTTGAGTTGCTTTATCCACCGCCGAAGGATAATATATTGTTGCGGGGGTGTGTTGCGCTCAAATCCTCTGGATGAAGCAGCAACTTTTAGACTACGGTCTAAAGCTTGATCGGATTCCCATCTAGTGTGATAATACTAGTGCCATAAACCTATCAAAGAATCCCATCTTGCATTCATAAACAAAGCATATAGAAATTAGACGTCATTTTCTTCGAGATCATGAGCAAAAAGGTGATTGTGTGATTGAATTTGTTGAAACCTCCAAACAATTAGCCGATATTTTCACGAAACCCCTACTAAGGGACACATTCTATACTCTACGAAGAGAGTTAGGAATCCTTGATGAAAGTTATCTAAACTAATTTGTTTTGGTTGCATTTTTAAACTTTACACCTTGCATGATCTCAATATGTGCTTATGTGAATTATAATGTTGTGAATGAAAATGTTCTTGTTCTATATTGTTTTTCATGTATGTTTAAAATAAATGTGTATTTATAAACTTAGAAGTCAGCCAAGTATATAGAGTGTCTAGTTGCCACACTGTGTCACACAAAATGCTGAAAATGTCAAAATTTTGTCTAAATAATCGATTAAAGCTGGATTTAATCGATTACCTGGGTCCAAACTCATTGATGAAAAGTCTCTATTTGTGTCAATAATCGATTAAAAGAAATACTTAATCCAATTCTTGGGCTTCAGTCTTCAATTTTTTTTGAAAATTCAAACATTTTTAATCGATTAAACACTCCATTTAATCGATTATCGACGACAGTATATATGAGAGTTAGGCATTTTGAACCGTCACTGTTCCTCCTTCTCTCGAGAATCCGTGGTGTTGTTCCTAATTTTTCTAGCATCCTTGTTTGAACACCCTAACGTAAGTCTCCTTTTCACTTGGTCTCATTGTTTATTTCCTGCTTAGATCATAAGCTCCCATTTCACACCTAAACCCTAACCTTAACCCCATCTTCCACACTCATGGCTGAACATCGACCCAAGAGAATGAAAACCATGGCAAATCATCCGTGTCGTACATTTGAAACAGGAGGTCCTTCATCTGCAACTCCAAGCAGACCCACCAAGAAAAGGGACCATCTCTTCGCTCCTGAATTACAAGCATCAAGGCTGGCTCATTTTCATGGTATAAAACTAGCGTATGTTCGGTATGCAGACGTACCACGGCTGGTAGAGGAAGGCTTCCAGTTTCCTCAAGAGCTGCAGGTTCAAGGAACCAATACTTTCATTGAACTACACGGTAAATTCTATCCTTCCTTAATCCGTGAATTCTACAGTAATTTCGTCTACAAAAATGGTCGATATATAACCATGGTAAAGGGTAAATTGATTGTGTTGGATGAAGAACTGTTTTTAACTGTTGGTGGTTTAAGTAGTTCTGGTGAACCATTAGGAAATTGTGAAGATGAGCATTGGGATAATTTTCAGGCGTTAGCAACATACAGATCATGTCTGAGAGACACTATTTTGGTAACACCAGGAGGTCTTACTAAAGTTGGGTCTCAAACGATTTGAAAATGATTTTTGCCATTAAGCAAGGAATTCTAGTCAACTGGCCTGCGGAAATTCTAAAAGTTATGTCCGGGATTGCAACCTCATCTTCCAGATAACTTGCCTACGGGATCTTCATCTCCAGAATTATCGATCACTTGGAGATCGCTACCTCGGATGTTGAAATTAAACTGACCAACACACATGACCATCAACTGGGTGAATATTTAATTCACAAGATGGGCATCTACAAGATCGCTGGCCAATGGATGTATCAGGAAGACTATAGAACCACTGTTGACATGGACCTTTCAAATGAAGAAACCTCGGCTGATCAGCAGGAGCAACCTCTAGCACAACCTGAGGCTCCTGAAGCATCTCAGACTCCTCCATTCGGTTTTGCTCATCTAGACGCATTGGAGCAACGCCTGAATCAGAGAGTAGATGATGGACTTCAAGCACTGAATGACACCGTGGACTCAAGGTTGATGAACTAATATGACAGGCTTGCTGCTGACATCCAACGGGAAAATGACCAGACCAGGGGAGAGATTGACAGGATTGCTTTCATACAGCAGACTATGTCTACTGGCTCAAACCCTCCGCCTTCCAACAAACCTAGTTAGAACATGTCTATGATAGTTAACCAATCTAGGTAGGAGTTGTGTTAGCTTTGAGTTTGTTATGTCTACTATTGTTTTTCTTTCCACTGCTTTATGTGTACTTCTGTCTGAACTATTTTGTTGTGTTTACAATCTAACTCTATATGACTGCTTACTTTAATTGTTGTTGTCTTTCTATTATTGCTGTTAACTTGAAATTATGTGACACTCTACTGGATTTGTTAAAATATCTTTATATGTGTTGCATAAAAATGTGCTATTATTGCTGTGTAGCACTAATGTTGTAGAAAATTATCCATTATTTTCTGTTATAGTGGATAATTGATTAACTACTGTCCTTAATCAATTGTTCACACATAGACCTTGTTCACTTGTTTCATCTGTATATATATATATATATATATCTTTAAAACTGTTATCTTTCCCACCTTTGGCAAATCGGTATGGTTAATGACCTTTTTGATCATGCCAAAAGGGGGAGTTTCTAAATGCTCATATACCCAACTCTCCTCATGCACAAAATGAGGGGGAGATTAAGTTGAGGGGGAGCTGTCCAAAGTTTTTGACTACTCTGATCGCTGCAATCATAACATTAGTCCATCATCAAGCTCTTTCTAACCTCAACTGTTTTCAAGGTTTGTCATCATCAAAAAGGGGGAGATTGAGATTGCAAGTACTAGTCAAATTGCAACATCTATGTGTTTCGATGAAGACAAAGCCGACCTGAAAAGCTTGAAGAGTGGACGCATCAACATTCAACATGACCAAGACTCTGACTCTAAGAAGGTTTTAGTTTTTCTAGAAGTCCTAAGATGCTTGCTTATTTTTGAGTCTAGGTTAGGTAACCCAAAATGATGATCGTCTCACGCGCTCGTAAGATTGCCTAAATTTTTTTTTTTGAGATTCATCATTCTTCATTTTAGTAGGTTGCATCAAAATTATATTTTCTATGAAAATCATGCATCATACTAAGTACCTATCTATTTTGGAGGGTTACCTCTTGACCAAGAAAACTTATAGTTTTTCTTATAATTGATGCTAACAGTGATATAATCGATTATCTGACTGCATAGACCCGTTAATCGATTAAGAGTTATTTTAATCGATTATCTAGAGTTCTAGTAGCACTGGTTTTTTATTCTTGACAGTTATAATCGATTAAGTCCTTTGTTAATCGATTATGTTCAATAGAAATGTGTTAATTTTCAAACCGTTAATCGATTAAGAGGTCATTTAATCGATTAAATATGTTGAAACCAGAAAACTATAAATGACCAAGTTTCTCTCACAATTTGAACAACTTACAAAATTTTCATAATTTGTCATAACTTGATTTTGAGCTTACATTTTCGAAATCCCAAGTTCCTTGTGAGATATTCAAATATTTGAGAGATAAACCTTTGCTTTGTGAAAAGCATTCTTGGTTTCTAGTTTTGCAAAAACAAAAGCTTTTTCATACTTGTGCAAAGTTTGAGTGCACTAATCCTTTTTCAATCCTTTGATTTCTCATACCCTTGTGAGTGAGTGTGAGTCAATCATCTTTTGGGTTGTTAGTGGCTTGTATAAGCCAAAGAACTCTTCTTTGAGAGTTTCTTGCAAAAAGCTTGTGTCTTGTAATTTTGGTTGTAAATCTCTAAGGTTTAGAGAAAGTTGTAATATCGGCTAGCTGCGGTTTGTTGGATATAGTCTTCACTGACTGTCATTGTTTGGTGCATCGAGTAGCTAGATTGGCAACCGTTTGCGAACGGAGGGAAATCAAGGCTTGGCGAAATAGGGTTAGCATAACATGTAGGAAAGGTTCAATTTGGAAGTGTGTGTGTAAAAAACATTTTCAAATATAGTGAAGCAAATCTCCCAAGATCAGAAGGGGAGGCCTGGATGTAGTTTGCTAGTGGACAGGCGAACGAACTAGGATAAAATTTCTTGATCTTCTTTCTCTTTCCCTTATCTTTTACTATTTCAAGCATATTAAGTATCTTGCATTCTTTAACTTGAAAGATTGAATCTTTATCCATAAATATTGAGTCTTTGATATATGTAAAATTGTTGTGTGTTGTTTGTGATATCCTAGTGAGAAATTGCATGATTCTTGGATAGCTTGTTTACCGAGAAACCATATTTTATATAGCTGTTGTTTCTGGTTTTTCTGCTGCAGATAATCGATTATTTCTATCACTTAATCTATTTAACTTGTTTCAATTAATCGATTATATTTTCTATTAATCGATTATTGCTGAATAATTTTGTGTTTCTTCATTCTCTTCGCATAAAATCGAAAAGCGGACATATTGACCACTTACACCTATTCACCCCCACCCTCTAGGTGTTATACTCTGATTGACCGATACCCTAACAATGTCCAATATACACTCCAACACTCTACGTACCGAAAACGAAGTTTGACGTGTATGCCATGTTTATCGCAAACACTCCAACACTCTAAGTTTCTTTCTTTTGAAACCTATTTGAGCTTCCTAACCGAAATCTATTTTTTGACTCTATACCAGCATTTTCACTAATATTATAGTATTTTTTAGTGAATAATACATAAAATAAGATTATACAAGAAGAATTAGTGAACAATAATGAAAAAATTCCTTCATATTGATAGAGATAGGAGACAAAATTTACATGGATATAATAAGTCTTGCTTGGGCTGCTTTAATGGTAGTTTTTAAATTTCCCCTTTCCCCCGTAGTATGTTTTTAATGCTTGAAATTCATAATGGAGAAAATTTTAGCAAATATCGAAATATGAGCTATTTTTATGAATAAATGTGTGGTATTAAGTTGTTTATGTGATAATATGAATATGTTATTGATTTTTGTTATTGTGTGTGGTGTGAATGAGGAAAGATCCTAAGGTTGGAGGAAGCGGAGGAGAAACTAACAAGTTGTCTAGCACTACCACCAATGCACACCAAGGTAAGGGATAAGCATTGTAAGTATATAGAGTGTATGTATATTGTGATATTTTCCTGTGGTGGAAATCCACGAATAAATGTATGACTTTCCCAACGTGGTATTGGCCTTTACAGCAATGTATGACTTGCCCAACGTGGTATTGGCCTTTACGGCAATGTATGACTTTCCCAATGTGGTATTGGCCTTTACGGCAATGTTTGACTTGCCCAACGTGGTATTGGCCTTTACGACAATGTATGACTTGTCCAACGTGGTATTGGCCTTTATGGTAATGTATGACTTGCCCAACGTGGTATTGGCCTTTATGGCGATGTATGACTTGCCCAACGTGGTATTGGCCTTTATGGCGATGTATGACTTGCCCGACGTGATATTGGATTAACTGTTATTAAAATGTGTATGATAAATTGTAGTATGATGGTTATTTGGTTTGAATGCTGAATCGTATTACATTGGATTTATATTTGTATTAAATTGAATTAATATTTGTTTGTAAATATTTCTATTTTATACTGAATATAAACACTGATTATCATGAATTTTATGTCTTACTCCCTTGTGTTTCTTGAGGTTTTATTTGTGATAATCGGTGTACAGGTAAATCTAAGGGATACTAATGTGTTGTTTTGTATTATGCACGTACTTGTATCTATTACTTGAACAAATTGACATGTATCTACGTTTTTAGGGATTTGATGTATGATTGACATGCGTGCGGGGACGGAGTCCCCTTTTGAAATTAAAAATGTGAAGTTTATGGGATATGAACCCCAAAATAATTTGGTAGATTAATTTGTCATTATTCAAATTTAATCGTAATGATATTAAGTATGTAATTCATGAAAATAGATAGTGGAAGAATAGTTGTTAGAATTTGTATGTTTAACAATAAATGAACGAAAAATTTTAGGGTATAAATTGGGGTCCTTACACGCTACTCCCCTCACTTATTCTCCCCCTCAATCCATGCATGAGGTAGTAGGGAAGCATATATAATCTGCAAAACTTCAAACAACACTTTCACCCCCTTAGGCTGATAAAAAAAGTCATGATAGTATATGAAAGAAATAGCCACAAGACGAATATAAATGATAGTTTTTGTAACACCTTAAATTTATCCTCCTTAAAAAGAGGTAGCAGTCCTGAAGAATGGGGCATACTGCTAGATTCTCGCTTGAGCGAGAGGGTCTCGCCCAAGCAAGAGACCCATTGTTTTAATGTTGGAAATTCTGGGATCCTCGCCCAAGCGAAAAAGTGGTCGCTTGAGCGAGAGAAGCCTGGGCAGGCTGTGAGATTCTCGCTTGAGCAAGAGAATCTCGCCCAGGCGAGAGAGTCAAGATTTTGAAACTTAAAATATTGTAGGCTTCTCGCCCATGCGAGATATCCTCGCCCGGGCGTGAGGACCCAACTATAAAAGTAAAGAAAGGGTTTCACAAACCCTAATCATCATTTTCTTTTCTCCCCTTTCTCTCCCAATGGCGGCTCCACCCAAATGAACCATTCACCCCTCCACTAAACCTCAAAACTCATCAAAACCTCTTCCCCTCGCTTCTTAGTGGCACATTGGAGGGCTTTGGCGGTGGAAATGGAACATTGGAGATTGAATGAGATGGAGGGAGATGTAGCTCTTTTGTGGAACAACGTAGCTTACGCAACCTAATGTGAGGGAGAAGACCATTGTGGTCTTAGAGTATTTCATTAGAGTCATCTTCTCTGATTTCCCTCAAGAATCGGAGCACGTTAACGGATAGAAACTCTCTTGGGTGTTGTGTTCCATGTGAGAGTCTTTATTTTATATGAGGTTGTATTAGCCATAAAAGTGGAGATATATGTGTGGGAAACCGTTTATTTAAGTAAAACGCAATATGCTCACTTATGGTAATACACCGTCATGAAAGATGGTTCTAACGTTAATGTGTTATAAGATGAAGAATATGTTGTGTGTGGTTTGTTTATGATAATGGTGTGTTATGGATGGTTGATTTGTTATAAACATATATGGGTATATTTGTAATGATGATGGTGTGGTAAGTTGTTTAACGACAACAAATGGATATGATTATGTCGTATGATAATGATTGTGTTGTGAGCTATTTATACGTAGTAAGGGATAAGTGTTTCCGTTTTATATGAGCTGATGTGCGCAAGGTATGTGTATGAGGTAACATGTTTATGAGGATAAGTCTTTAATCGCACATCGTAATGGAAAATGCGTGTATTTTCTGGTTGTGGAAGTGGTTGAGAAGCAAGTCGCTTATTTATTATAGACATATATGGGTATGTTTATAATAAAGGAATGCGGGGAATTTCTATTTATAAATTGATGGTGAATCTATGAAAGGAAAAATATATGTTTAGCCCACCATGAATGGTTAGCGATTGTGGGCTCCAGTTATGTAGCGACACTTTGGCTCAAGTTATGTAGAATGATTACGTTTTTAAATTAACTAGACCTGCCCGATGTGGTATGGAGAATTAACTAGACCTGCCCGATGTGTATGGAGAATTAACTAGACATGCCCGATGTGGTATGGAGAATTAACTAGACATGCCTGATGTGGTATGGAGAATTAACTAGACCTGCCCGATGTGGTATGGAGAATTAACTAGACCTGCCCTGATGTGGTATGGAAAATTAACTAGACCTGCCCGATGTGGTATGGGGAATTAACTAGACCTGCCCAATGTGGTATGGGGAATTAACTAGACCTGCCCAATGTGGTATGGGGTATTAACTAGACCTCCGATGTGATATGGGGATTAACTAGAGCTACCCGATGTGGTAGAGGATTATCTGTACAGTGTAGACTTGTTGAAAGAGATCAAGGGTTAATTACAATGGAATGTGAATAATGTGAAAAGTGTATGTTTGGAATGAAAGTAACATGCATGCTATAGAATATATATTCTGGGATATATATCCTATATGGTGAATATGAACAACATGGGAATGGAAGAAAGAAAGTACGACGGTCTATATTTATATACTCATGAAATGTGTTCCACTTCAATGTTTAATTGTAATGTGGTAATCTTGATAACGATTGAGCTGCGTAACACCCTGCATTTTAGTCTTTAAAATTATAGTATCAGACTTGGAAGTCTCGCTTGAGCAAGAGATTCTTGCTTGAGCGAGAATGGATCACCTGGGAGGATGAAATCATGGGCTATACTAGAAGATTCTCTCCTGAGCGAGAGTTTCCTCGCCTGGGCGAGAAATGGCAAACTGGGGTTGTTGACACTGTGAGATTCTCGCTTGAGCGAGAGCGTCAGATATGAAATTTTAAAAAGGCGGGATTTTCTCGCCTGAGCGAGAATGGGCTCGCTTGAGCGAGAACCCGACGACTGCTCTTTAAAATAGAAACCCCAAACACATTTTAGGGTTAGAACTTTGAAGAGAAGAGAGAGAGGAGAGCTTTTCAAGGGCAAAGAGCCTTAGGACTCATCTTAGAGCTTGAGAAGAGGTAAACCTCTTCTTCTTAACTCTTCTTCTTCCTCTCTAACTTGTTTTGGGTATGTTGGATCTATTTTCAAAACATGAGCAACCATGGGAACTCACCCTTTAGAGTTATGGTTCGTTGTATGTTGTTTTTCTCTTGTAAACTCTTGGTTTAGAGTTGGTATTTGATGAATGGAAAGGTTTTGTGGGGTATTCGTGGAAAACCCCAAAAAAACCCCAAAAAGAGAATATGTGTATAAAGAGAAAGAGATGAAATGTTAGATGTGGATGATGAGTTTGTGCTTTAATGTTGATATATGAGATAAACATGTATGTTCTGTTATTTGGAAACTTGTATTGAAGTAGTTTTGGAAATATTGAAAATATATAAATCCCTTATATGTTTGATGATAAAATACGAGTTATTTATGTGTTATTTTGAATAAATGACTGACATTGTTGTTATTGGTGGAAATGAGAAGAGAGATCCTAAGGTTGGAGGAAATCGTGGAGGAGACTTTTAAAGTTTCTCGGAACCGATCCCCAACGCTCACCAAGGTAAGGGATAAAGGTTTCTAAACCATACTCATCGATGTGAATGAGGGATGTGAAAGAGGTAACGTGTTGGTAAGTTTATTGTTGTTACCCTACCCGAAGAGGTTGTGGTTTATTGTTGTTACCCTACCCGAAGAGGTAGTGGTTTATTATTGTTACCCTACTCGAAGAGGTAGTGGTTTATTGTTGATACCCTACCCGAAGTGGTAGTGGACTGTTATTGAGTCCTACCCGAAGTGGTAGTGGACTGTTAGTGTCCTACCCGGAGTGGTAGTGGACTGTTATTGAATCCTACCCGGAGTGGTAGTGGACTGTTATTGTGTCCTACCGGGAATGATAGTGTATTATTGTGAACTAGTCTTGCCCGATGTGGTATGGATAATAACTAGACCTACCCGATGTGGTATGGATGATGAACTAGACATGCCCGATGTGGTATGGACAATAACTAGACCTGCCCGATGTGGTATGGATGATGAACTAGACCTGCCCGATGTGGTATGGATAATAACTAGACTTGCCCGATGTGGTATGGATAATAACTAGACCTGCCCGATGTGGTATGGATAATTACTAGACCTGGCCGATGAGGTATGGATAATAACTAGACCTGCCCGATGTGGTTTGGATAATTACTAGACCTGCCCGATGTGGTATGGATAATAACTAGACCTGCCCGATGTGGTATGGATAATAACTAGACCTGCCCGATGTGGTATGGATAATAACTAGACCTGCCCGATGTGGTATGGATAATGACTAGACCTGCCCGATGTGGTATGGATGATGAACTAGACCTGCCCGATTTGGTTTGGAGATGTAATTGGACCTACCCGATGTGGTAGAAGATTATATTTGTGAAAGAACTCGGTGAATATGATTAAGGGTGAATACGACATATGAGAAACGAGGATGTTAAGAGTGAAAGTCATATGCATGCTATGGGATATATATTGTGGGATATATATACTATAGGGTGAATATGAATGCTGAAAATGAGGACGTTAAGAATGAAAGCAATATACATGCTATAGGATATATAGTATGGGATATATATACTATAGTGTGGATATGAATAATGAGAAGAACGATGCTTCGAATGAACGTAATATGCATACTATAGAATATATATTATGGGATATATTTTCTATAGGATGAATATGGATAACGTGGAAATGAACGAAAGAAGATATGAATGTTTGCCTTTACGTAATTGTGCTTATAAATTATATTAAGCTTAATCGTATTTGAAATGTGGATTATCATGTTATGTTAGTTTTGAACTAATGACTTACTCCCTTTTGTTTTGTGTATCGTTTATGCTAATCCCATTGTAGGTAAATGAAGAATTTTGAGGATGAAGCTCACTTAGGAAGCTTTTGTATTTAATTACTCGATTGTCTTTATTTCTATTTGACATTGTAGTTGATTTGTTAGTATTTTGGGATAAATGTAATCTGATTAGGATAATATGGTGACATGTAGTTATGGACTTTATAACTCTGGAAAACCCATAACTGGATGTATGTGATAAATGCTATCTGAATGAATTATGTTTTTCCGCAACATAAATTTGTATGATAATATGATAGGGTAAAGAGTATTTTCAATGAGTGGGTCTTGAGAGTTTTTAAGTAAAGTGACGACTGTATGTAAGGAAGGATTAAAATAAACGAAAAATTTTCAAGGGTAGAAAATCGGGTTGTTATAAGCTGAATAAATGGTATGTTATGTGGATTTGAATGAATTGTTTAAGTGAGATATGATGAGTATGCTAAATCGATATGTGAACAATATGTGGTATAATGTGTTGATTGTTAAATGTTTAATATGATTGAGGTTAGACGTTGTATAGGTTTAATACTTTAATGTTATTACTCCATGTAATTCCACGCTACGGTCACCGTAGTTGGTTCTTACTCCTTCTGTCACTTCTTGTATGTATTGTGTATTTGAATTCAGGTTGTGGCGGTAGCGCGTTGGACGCTTGCGAAGAAGAGTACATGGTAGAGTAGAGTTTTATGTAATTGATATGTTATATGATGAATGTTTATAATATGAGAACTATGTTGGATTATCTATTTTGTAAAATGGAACTCCTCCTAAGTGTTTAATGAAGTTGATTTAATGTTTGTATTAAAAGTGTTCCTTGAGAAATGATAATTGTTTAGATTATGTATTTGAAAGGAAGTGTAATGACATGCTTGTAAAGTGAGATGTATTAGGAATATTTCTGCCTTGTGATTTATAAATGGAATTAATATTTTTATTCACTCAAGTTTTCCAACCGTTCAAGTAATGTCTTCCAAAAATAATCACTTCACTTTCATGGACAAAGTTTTAAAAAGAATTTTTGGATTACGAAAATCAGGTCCTTACAGTTTTTGACTCTCTTAATCGTTATAGGGAGTGAGTAATCGACTAGAGTTGCTAATAAAATTGAATAAACGAACAATAATTGATAATTAATCGATTATAGGAATCTGTTAATCGATTAACATAATAATCATACAGAATATGGAGATTTACTTGCAATTGAGTATAGCCAAAAGTAGTTCAAATCACAATAACACCATAACACGCACACACACACACCTAGCCCTAAACTAAATAGAACAAAACATAAGAGCCTTAAACTAGTGTACTGATAAAGGTGTGGAGCTTCCAACTTTTTGCAAGATAAAGGTGATGCGATCTATTTCAGCCCTAGTCCTTCTTCTTGCCTTTGGACATCAGCTGGGACTCTATCATACAATGATGATTACCCAGAATCAATCCTATCTTTATGGATTGGAATCTTGAATCAATTCTCTCGTTCAGCCTTTGTGTCATGAAATCCAATGAGCTACTCCAAACAAAGGTTCTTGAAGCACATGTGAAGCCTACGCTTGTGGTTGATCGGGGTCTGGTTCAATTTTGTTTTCATTACCCTCTTCATCATAAAATTCATAATCCACAGTTGTGTTGTGATCTTCTTGATACATCCAAGATTCTCCATATTTATAAATGCCCATTTTGTATATCAATTTGTCACTAATAGGATGCTCACGAGAGTTTGTAACAATAAATTCCAAATCAGATGTATCAATCTCTAGATGATCAATAACCATAGATACTAAAATCCCATATGCAAGGAATCTAGTCAAAGAAGATGCAATACCATATATAACCTTTAGGTTCTTAATAGGCCATTTGATCAGAATTCCTTCTCTAATTGTGAGCATCAACTTTAAATCAATTATTGTTGGTTGAGCATGATTTGTCTTATGTTAAACTAAAATATAGGCAATCAAATAATGTAAAAGACGACTCTCAATAGTAAGTGACCCAACTTTGGTCAATTCACCATGTACAAAGAATTGAGAATTAGGGTTTAAAAGAGGGAAATAATCAAAGTTTTGATGTAGGGATAGAGAGTAGAATCACAATGGGGAAGCTATCGTTAATTAATGAAGAACACTAGATAATACAAACTTAAGGTACAAACGAGAAAACACTAAACGAGTACTTGAAACTGTTTTAACACTGTCGTTAATCAATGAAGATCAGCTTAATCGATTATCGTATTAAAACATTTTACCAGGTAACGGATTATATATCATGTTAATCGATTAACCATTTTTTCAATTTCATTTTTCAATACAAATAGAGTCCAAGTAATCAATTACAGCGCAAAATAATCGATTAATATCAGTGAAAATCACAGTTTTGACTATATTAGGTGTGACACTTAGGGAATTCTAGGATACTATTAATATAGATCTATTCTAATGCAAAAGACACACACTATTAGGCAAGGCATAAATGAATTGCACTTAGATACAAGAACTACACATTCAAACAAGATAGCATATAAGCATGTAAATAGAGACCTCAGAAAGATATATACAAATGCTCAAAGCAAACTAACTTATATGATTCATCAAGAATTCCTAATTCTCTGTGTAGAATAAAGAAAGCATCCATTGGCAGGGGCTTGTGGGTATATCAACTAGTTTCTTAGAGGTTTCAACAAATTCAATAATGCAGTGACATTTTTGCACATAACCTCTAAGAAAATGATGTCTAATTTCTATATGCTTAGTTCTTGAATGCAATTTGGGATTCTTAGATAGGTTAGTGGCACTAGTATTATCATACTTGATATAAATTTTATCAAGCTTTAGTCCATAGTCTAATATTTGTTGCTTCATAAAAAGAAACAACTTTATGGTTAAAGAAACACAAGCTTGCTTTTTGTTGTGCCATGATAAGAAGGAACTACCCAAAAGGTGACAAGTTCCACTTGTACTCTTTCGATCCAACTAGCAACCAACAAAGTTAGAATCAGAGCACCCTATCAAAGACAGTGAGGCATCCCTAGGCTACCATAATCTCATGTTAAGAGTTCCTTTGAAATATTTTATGATGCATTTTATTGTAGAAAAATGTGACTCCTTAGGTAAAGATTCATATCTAGCACACATGCACATGCTAAACATAATATGCGTCTACTTGAAATAAGATATAATAATGAACCAATAATACCCTGATACTTAGTTACCTCAATTGCTTTGTCCTTTTAATCTTTGTCAAGGTAACAAGATGATGCCATAGGTGTAGAAGCATCCTTTGATTTGTCCATTTCGAATTTCTTGAAAAGCTCCTTACAATATTTTGATTGGTGAACAAAGACCACGTTGCTTATTTTTTATTTGCAGCCCTAAGAAGATTGTGAGTTCTTCCATCATAGACATCTCAAACTCTCCTTTCATCAAATCATAAAATTATTTACATAAAGCATCATTATTAGCACCATAGGTAATGTCATTTACATATATTTGTACTAACAATATATCATTTTCAAATTTAGATATAAATAGTGTGGTGTCGACTTTACCCCTTACGAACTCTTTTTGAAAAAAAAAATAGCTCAATCTATCATACCAAGCTTTTGGAGCTTGTTTCAACCCATAAAAAGCCTTTTTGAGCTTAAACACTGGTTTGTATATTTTAAATATTCAAAACCAGGGGGTTGTCTAACATGGTTTTTATATTGAAGAATGCACTTTTTACATTCATTTGAAAAACTTTGAAATGCATAATTGATGCAAAAGCCAATGACATCCTAATGGTTTCCAACCTTGAAATAGGGGCATAGGTTTCGTCATAATCTATTCCTTCTTCTTGATTATAACCTTGAGCCATTAGTCGTTTCTTGTTTCTAATAATTAAGCCTGATTCATCCATTTTATTACAAAAGACCCATTTTGTACCAATGATAGGATGATCACTTGGCTTAGGGACCAAGTCTCACACATTGTTTCGCTCAAACTAGTTTAACTCTTCTCATCTAGCTATTACGCCATGGTCATCCTCTAAGGCCTCATTTACATTTTTTAGGCTCAATTTGAGATACAAAAGCTACAAAACGAAAAATATTATGCAATGATATTCGAGTTACCACTCCATTAGATATATCACCTATCACTTTGTCGATGGGGTGGTCTTTCTTTGTTTTCCAAGCTTTAGGCATATCATGATGATTAGGGATGGAAATGAAAACCGAAACCGTGGGTACTCGCCCGAACCCAACCCGAATTTAACAGGGAAAACACGATGTGATTGGGTTCGGGTTCGAGTTCGACTTTTTCCCGGATTCAAATTTCGGGTTCGGCTTTTTCCCTGGTTCAAATTTCGGGTTCAGGTTCGGGTTTGGTATTGTTAATACCCTACCCTGAACCCGCCCCAAACCCGATTAATATATATAAAATTATAAAATTACATATAAATACATATATAAAAGCTATATATATATATACATTTCACACACACACATATATAAGCTATATATATAAATTTCACACACACACACATATATATATATAATCTATATATAAAGATATATGTTTTGGTTCGGGTTTTTTTCGGGTTCGGGTTACCCGAAACCCTACGGGTTCGAGGATGGTATTGTTATTTCCTACCCTGCTTAATTCAGGTTCGGGTTCGGGTTCGGGTTTTGAATTTTGAGTTCGAGGTTGGATAAGCACAAACCCGACCCCGACCCGCCCCGTTGCCGTTCCTATTGATGATCTTAACTTTCTTCATTATCATTTTCAATCATTCTCTCTGATTTTGCATCCTCCAATGCACCTGAAACAACATCACAATGAAAATTTCTTTTATCATATGTTGAAAATTCATCAAAATGAATGGACAGATTCTTCTACATGCATCATGCATCGTGTGTTTGTTATAAATTCTAAAAGCTTTATTATGTGAAGAATAACCTAGAAATATTCTCTCATCAGCTTTTGAGTCAAATATTTACACCCAAAAGCATAAAGATGTGGGATATTTGGCCTAACGAAGACTCTATTAATCACATAGCTAGTGCTATGCACCGCATCGGCCTAAAAGTATTTTGGAACCTTGTTCTCATTCAATATGGTTCTAGCCAACTCCTCTATGACTCGATTCTTCCTCTCAACAACTTCACCATAATTGGATACCATGTTTCTCCCAAAAAAATTCATATAATTGGTTTTCAAATTCACCACAATGGTCATTCCAATAAAGACAATTTTATGGTTAAATTGGTTTTGGATTTGTTTGGAATGTGACTTAAAAGTTTTGAAAGTGTCACTTTTTACAGCAAGAAACAATGTTCACATAAATCTAGAAAAGTTGTCATCAATTATAAGCACGTAGCAGCTACCACCAAAATTCATAACTTGTGACGGTCCAAACAAGTCCATATGGAGTTATTCCAATGGCTTAGTTGTGGATATCACAGTTTTAGAAGAAAATGAATTTTTAGTTTGCTTATAACTTTGACAAGTGTCACAAATGTCCTATGTTTTAAAATTCAGTTTTGGTAGCCTAACTACTAATTGCATAGATGACACATTTCTAGATGCTTTAAGTGAATATGTGCTAGTCGTCTATGTCAAACCCAAATATCACTTTCTTTTGAAATGAGACATTTTGAATATAATAAAGTGATATCTTCCAAATCATCCATGTAAATGTTGTAGATTCGATTACCAACAAACTTAACTTTATTATCTATGCCATTGCGAATAATGCAAGGCGACTTTGTTACCTCTATCGCATAATTGGCTTATGTTTAGCAAGATATGCACCAATCCCTCTACATAAAGGTCATTGTCAATGATAGCTTGTGAAGCATAACCTATCTTTATGATACCAAGAATCTTTGCGTGATTGTTGTCGTCATATGTGACATAATAGGATAGGATAGGATAGAATATGATATGATATGATAGGATAGGATAGGATAGGATATGATAGGATATGATAGGATAGGATAGGATAGGATAAGATAGGATAGGATAGGATAGGATAGGATAGGATAGGATAGGATAGGATAGGATAGGATAGGATAGGATAGGATAGGATAGGATAGGATAGGATAGGATGGGATAGGATAGGATAGGATAGGATGGGATAGGATGGGATATGATGGGATAGGATGGGATAGGATGGGATAGGATGGGATGGGATAGGATGGGATAGGATGGGATAGGATGGGATGGGATAGGATGGGATAGGATGGGATGGGATAGGATGGGATAGGATAGGATGGGATAAGATAGGATGGGATAGGATAGGATAGGATAGGATGGGATGGGATAGGATAGGATAGGATAGGATAGGATAGGATAGGATAGGATAGGATAGGATAGGATAGGATAGGATAGGATAGGATAGGATAGGATAGGATAGGATAGGATAGGATAGGATAGGATAGGAAATGATATGATATGATAGGATATGATAGGAGGAGAAGAGGATAAGATATGATAGGAATACAATATGATAGGATAGGATAGGATATGATAGGAGAGGAGAGGATAAGATATGATAGAATACGATATGATAGGATAGGATAGGATGTAATGACCGAAATTACACCCTAAATTTTTTCACTTAATTTAACATTTTCTTTATTATTCTGGAAAACATACAAGAATTTCAAAATCATTCTATTACCATATTTCTCCCATCCTAATCATGCAAGTCACAATTAAATCATTTACTTTAACTTTCATACATTCACTACTCGTAGTTGTAGAAAATCATAATTCATTATTAAGTCCGTTAGTGAGTCTCATATTTGTCATAGTTTTTAATTATATAATGGGGAGTATCCCCTAAATACCAAGAAACATAAATCCATACAACATGTTACAAATAGTCAGTTTCTGAATTACTATTACTAAATCTCCTAGAGCATCTAGACACTGCAGTCTCCTATTCTTCTTCTTACCTGCGAGTCAATTACCATAAACAGAACACAATATTGCAAGGGAGTAAGTCATTAAACACAATTACATTTACAGCAGGTAATTAACATGAAACATAACTATAAACAACGATTACTCAAATAAAGTATAACAACTAATATACATCACTTATTACCACTTTAACCACTTACCACTTTCAACCTCATACCTCATCTAGTGTAGTCCATATGTAATAACCCAAACCGTTATATGACCTTTCATTACCATTCGGCTCATCACTAGTTAAGGTATCCCATTCATCTTTCACAACATTACACTACACGCTTTGAGGGTCAAGATATTATACTACGCCACAAATGGCCAAGATATTATTCTACGCCTTTACAACCAAGATATTATTCTACGCCTTCACGGCCAAGATATTATGCTACGCCTTTATGACTAAGATGTTATTCTATGCCTTTACGGCCAAGATGTTATACTACGCCTTTACGACCCAGATATTATACTACGCCTTTACGGCCAAGATGTTACAAATCCACAATATACTCATATTCTCCTTTCATCAACGAATTTCTAGAATACACACAATATATATATTTACACCATTAAATAATGTACTTCTCCCTGACCTGGATAGAAGCTAGTGTTTTAGTTCTTTAACTTCGTTGGATTGTCCTTGCCTCCTCCAACCTTAAGATCTTTTAACATATCCCGATGACAACAACAATAAGTATCTAAGTTATTAGTCATGTCATACAATTTAACAACATAACAACAACACATAACATTCATCCATGAATTAAGTCCATATTTCCATTCATATATGACTATAGCTCAAATGCATATAAATTGTTCAAATAAGGCATGGCTTCTCCTTTAAGAGACTCCATATATCTCTAAATCCCTTTTTAACGTCATTTACCTTTTCTTTTCAACACTATTTCGTTTTTAACCCAATGGCTCTAAAAAACCAACCCTATGTTAACCCATTTTCGAAAATAGCTTTAAAACACATGTGTTAAAGAGTTAAATTCTACTATAACCGAAATACAACTCAAAAGGAGGGATTAAACGATTTTCTACTATGAGAAAAGAGATCCCTATGAACATTAATGGGTTTCAATGCAAGAGAGAGAGTTAAAATCAAGGAGTTTACCTCTTCTCAAGCTATTTCCTTCTCTTCTACACGAGTGTGGGCAGAGAGTCGTCTTCTCACTTTCTATTTCGCTAAAAAGTGTCCCAAATGTCATTTGGGAGACATTTGGGACTTTTATTTTAGGGTTTAGATTGTCGGGTTCCTGCTCAGGCGAGAATGGCTCGCTTGGGCGAGAATCCCCCGCCTTTTCAATTTTCAAACACTGATGCTCTCCTCAAGTGAGGGAGCCTCGCTCAAGCGAGAATTACACTGTCTTCACAACCTTCCTCTCGCATAAGCGAGCTTACTCTCGCTCAGGCAAGAATCACACAGTCCCCTTACATATCTCTCACTTAAGCGAGAATCCCAAAAACGTTTTGGGAGAAACTCTAAGCTCCTCGCTCAAGCGAGAATTGTCCAGTAATTCCCAGACTTCTTGAGTTTCACTAAACTTACATAAATAAAATTTGAGGTGTTACAATCATCCCCCTCTAATAAGATTTTTTCTCCCGAAAATTAAAGATACCTCAATTTAAACAAGTGGGGGTAGTCGTCCATCATGTGATGTTCCAATTCCCAAGTTGCATCTGTTTCATCCAAATGACTCCAAAGTACCTTCACCAAAGGGATTTCCTTCCCTCTCAACCTCTTGGTTCTCTTATCTATAATCCTCACGGGTAAGGTTCTAAATGTCAAGTTGTCCTTCAATTCAATCTGGTCGGGCTCAACAACATGTGATGGGTCTCCAACATACTTCCTCAACTAAGACACATGAAAGACACTGTGGATGTTTGCTAACAATGGGGGTAGGGCTACCTGATAGGCTACGGGGCCAATTCTCTTCAAAATTTGGTATGGTCCGATAAACCTAGGAGTAAGATTATGGGATTTCAAGACTCTAACAATTCCCGTAGTAGGAACTAATCTCATGAATATATGATCTCCTTCATTAAATTCAAGAGGCTTCCTCCTATTATCATAATAGCTCTTTTGTCGACTTTAGGCTATCCTCATATTCTCCCTTATCTTCTTAATCTTCTCAGTCGTTCCTCGTACCACCTCGGGCCCCAACACCAAGTTTTCCCCGGCTTCAAACCAACTAATAGGAGTCCTACATTTCTTCCCATATAATGATTCATATGGTGCCATCCTGATACTTGAATGGAAGCTGTTGTTGTAAGTAAACTCAATCAGAGGTAACATGTCATTCCAACTTCCTTGTTGTTCCAAGACACAAGCTCTCAATAGATCCTCCAGCGATTGAATAGTCCTCTTAGATTGCCCGTCCGTTTGAGGATGGTAAGCAGAACTCAACTTCAACTTAGTCCCACGAGCTGCTTGTAAACTGCTCCAAAATATTGACGTGAAACGGGGGTCCCTGACCGATATGATACTTGTAGGAATCCCATGCAACCGAACTATTTCCCTGATGTACAATTCCGCCAACCGTTCCAATGAATACCTCATGTTGATACGTAGGAAATAAGAAGACTTTGTTAACCAGTCTACAATTACCCATATCAAGTTGAAGCCCTTATGACTCTTGGGAAAACCCGACACAAAGTCCATTGAAATACTATCCCATTTCCAAACAGGAATCTCGAAAGGTTGTAGTTCATCCGACGGCCTCTGATGTTCAATTTTTGCCTTTTGACAAACTAAACAACTTGTCACATACACAACCACATCCTTTTTCATCCCTGACCACCAGAACAATTTCTCCAAATCTTGATATATTTTAGTTGTTCCGGGGTGAAAGCTCAACTTACTCTTATGGGCTTCCTCTATGATACACTTTCTCAAGTCTAGATCATGAGGTACACACACTCTCCCTTTACATCTTAACAATCCAGAATTATCTATTAAGAAATCCTTATCTTTTCCATTATCCATCGAAATCTTCTTGGAAAATAATTCCTGGTCATTCATCTGCATTAATCTAATATGATCAAAGAGCTCATTAGTGACCTTGAGCATTCACAAAACCATGCTATTAGGTTTAACCTGAACCGCCAAATTCATGTCCCTAAATTCTTCAATCAGATTCTCCTCGCGGACCATTAGGGCGGACACATGTAATGATTTTTGACTCAATGCATCTGCCACTACATTGGCTTTTTCGGGATGGTATTGAAGACCAAAATCATAATCCTTTAGGAACTCCATCCACCTCCTTTGTCTCATGTTTAACTCATTAAATAAATATTTCAAACTTTTGTGGTCGCTGAAAACCTCAAATATCACACCATAAAGATGGTGTCTCCAAATCTTCAAAGGGAATACAACAACGGCTAATTCCAAATTGTGGGTTGGGTAATTCTGCTCATGCAATCTCAATTGCCTCGAAGCATAAGCAACAAACTTCCCATCTTGCATCAACACACAACCCAGGTCCTGCTTGGAAGCATCACAATATACATTGAAGTCACGATCCGTACAAGGAAAGAATCGACACGGGTGCCATAGTTAATCTTCGTGTTAGTTCTTGAAAACTTTCTTCACAACGGGTTGTCCAAACATATGGTTCTCCTTTTACAGTCAAATTAGTCAGTGGTAAAGCTAACTTCGAGAATCCTTCAATGAATTTCCAATAATAACCAGCAAATCCCAGGAAACTTCTGATTTCAGTAACCGACTTTGGTGCCACCCATTCCATCATTGCCTCAACTTTAGAAGGATCCATTGCCACTCCCTCCCTGGATATTACATGTCCAAGGAAATTCACCGATTCTAACCAAAAAATCACACTTTGAAAGTTTGGCATAAAGTTGGATGTCCTTAAGAACTCCCAGAAAGACCCTCAAATATTCTGCATGTTCTTCTCGACTTTTAGAATACACTAAAATATCATCAATAAATCCCACTACAAATGAATCTAAATATGGATGGAAATTTCGATTCATGTAGTCAGTAAATATGGCTGGGGCATTCGTCACACCAAATGGCATTACTAAATATTCGAAATGTCCATACCTCGTCCTGAAGGCAGTCTTAGTAACCCGAACGGAGATCAATCTTAAAAAATACCATATCTCCTCTTAACTGATCCATTAAATCATCGATCCTCGGCAATGGATACTTGTTCTAAATCGTGACCTTGTTTAGTTGTCTATAATCAGTGCACAACCTCATGGAACCATCTTTCTTCTTTAATAACAAAACTGGTGCACCCCACGACGAAACACTAGGGCGAATAAACTTCTTGGGAAATAAGTCCTCAATCTGATTTTTCAGTTCAGTGAGCTCTAAAGGTGTCATTTTATAAGGAGCTATAGAAATGGGTCCTGTTCCCGACACTAGATCAATGGAGAATTCAACTTCTCACACTGGAGGCAAATCTGGGATATCACCAGGATATACCTCAAGGAACTCACATGCGACCAGTATGTCTTCCACTCTGGGTTTCTCAGTACCCTCAAGTGAAGCAAACAACATGAACACTGACGCACCTTCTTTACGTAAAGTTCTTACCTCTTTAGCAGACATTGATTTTAGACGTCTAGGCTGACTAGGGGTCTCACTAAGACCTCCAAACACAACCGTCTTATCAAAACAGTTCAGTAGTACATGATTTTCAGATAACCAGTCCATCCATATGATAATGTCTAACTGGGACAACGGTAGGCATATCAAATCTATAGTGAAGGTTCCATTATTTGCCACTACCGGACACTAACGTCGATACCACCACAGGCGCACTAGTAGGGGTGGTTACGACTAAGTCAAAGGGCAGTGACTCAGTTTGTAAGCTCAGTTGCTTCACACAGTTTAAAGAAGCAAAAGAGTGTGTCACTCCCGAATCAAACAGCTTAACAATGGATATACCTTTCACCATACCTTTCCCTTGGATTAGGCAATCAGCATTTGCCGCATCTGCACCATTCATGGTGAACACCCTGCCAGTAGCTCTAGGCTTGTCAGTCTTCGCGATATTCACAACTTGCGGTAGTCTGGGGAAAAATTGTTTCACGTACCCAGGATCCATGCAATAGAAGCAACCATTTCCATTTCCAAGACAAACGTGTCTGAAATTACTCCGGCCACATTTGTTGCATAGTGCCGAAGAGTTCTGTTGTGGTCCTCCAGCATTGGTGTAAGGTTTCGACCCTTGCGAGTTATACTCCCAATTTCTAGTATGTGGAGCATAAGGTTTTCACTCCTCATGTTTCCTTACCCTTCCCCTCCCTTGGACAAAGTTTCTATAGGGTCCAAAATTTCTCGGAGGAATGGTTTTGTTCACCGCAAGATCTCTAGCCTTCATGTCATCTTCATACATCCTACACTTGTTAACCATGTGAAGAAGATATTGCTCCTGATTAACAGATTACCAGTTTAAGTAAAGTTGGGTAATCGATTACTCAAAGTATGTTTACACCAAGAAATTTTTGTAATACTGTTGGATAGGATACTAGAGTAATTGATTACTCAAATACTGTAATTGATTATGCTATGATTTTCGAAAGTGATGTTGGACAGGAATTTTGGGTAATCGATTACTCACTGTCTGTAATCGATTACTGAGAGCTGTTACACCAGTTTTCAGTTTTCAAAGTGAAAGGTTTTTACCCCTAACGAAAGTATTTCATTCCAAACGGAACCTACACTCTCCTAGATTTGTTATGGTTGATTGGAAAACCTATATAAAGGCATTAGAACACATAACTCATACAATAACTCATTGAATAAATTCACACAAGTTTTTCAAAAGCTCTTACACTTTTTCTACATATTTTCTGCACTTTTTAGCAACATACTCTCAAACCGTCAAAGTTACGTTTCAGAGTTACTTTTTAGCAACATACTCTACATATTTCCTTTATCTTTCTACTTTTAAGTCGTTATTTTTTATGCATTATTTTTCGTTGCACTTAAACTTCTAATTTTGCAGAAAAAGTGGCCACAATTTTATAACAACTAATTCACCCCCCCTCTTAGTTGCAATCTCATTCTTACAATTGGAATCAGAGCTATTTTTGACTAAGATATTCTCAAAATCTGATCCTACATCAAGATGGCCTCAAGATCATTCCTAGGAGAAGGATCCAACATAAACAGACCTCCAAGTTTTGTTAGAGAATGCTATGAGTTCTAGAAAATTAGAATGAGGACTTTCATAGAGTCTCAAGACATGGACATATGGAATGCAATCGAAGAAGGACGGTATGTACCATTTGTAACACCCCAAATTTTAAGTCTTTAAAATTATAGTATCAGTCCTCGGATCCTCGCTTGAGCGAGAGATTCTCGCTTGGGCGAAAGAGGTTCACCTGGGAGGGTGAAATCCTGGGCTATACTGGAGGATTCTCGCCTGAGCGAGAGTTGTCTCGCCTGGGCGAGAAATGGTATTTTGGGCTGGTTGACACTGTGAGATTCTAGCTTGAGCGAGAATCCCTCGCTTGAGCGAGAGGGTCAGAGTTGAGTTTTTAAAATGGGCGGGATTTTCTCGCTTGAGCGAGAGAAAGCTCGCTTAAGCGAAAACCAGACGAGAACATTAAATGAGGGAAACCCCAAACACATTTTAGGTTAAGAATTGAAGAGAGGTGAGAGAAGAGAGCATTCCCAAGGTCTAGGAGCTTTGATTCTTGTTCAATAGCTTGAGAAGAGGTAAAACTCTCTATCCTAACTCTCTTCTTCCCTTGAGAACCCATTTTTGGTATTATGGATCTCTTCTCAAAGTGTGTAAAACCATGGAAACTCTCTCTTTCAAGTTATGGTTCATTTTATGTCATTTGTGCCTTGTAAACTCTTGGTTTTGAGTTAGTATTCCAAGAATGGAAAGAGGTTTGTGGGTTGACTCATGGAAACCCAAAACCCTAGAGAGAGAAAATGAGGTTAGAGAGGAAAGATGGGTAAAATGCTAGAGGTAGAAGATGAGTTGCTTTACAATGTTAAAATATGAGATGATATGTATGTTTTAGATGGTTGAAAACTCTTAATGAAAGTAGTATAGAACCATTGAGAATATGATAAATATCTTGTACGTTTAACTGATGCAATATAAGTTATTTATTTGTTATTTGGAATGAATGGCTAACATTGTGTTATGTGGTGGGAATGAGGAAAGATCCTAAGTTTGGAGGTGGTGCCGGTGGAACTTACGAAGTCACTAAAAACCAAACCCAACACTCACCGAGGTAAGGATAAGTCTTTAATTTATGCATTATGTGGAAAATGTGTGGACTTTCTGTTAAGGACGATGGATAAAATGTGAATCACTTTATCATTATGAACATATATGGGTATGTTGATAATGGTTAGAAGTGAATTTACGGTTTACTTATTTGGGGAGTACCAATGGAAATAAGACTCGAAATAAAATAATGAAATGTAAATCACTTTGTAGTTATAAGCATACGTGGATATGTTTATAATGATGTTGGGTGTATTTCTCATTTTTGTATTGGGGGAGTACCAATGGAAATAAGACTCGGAATGAAGCAATAATTGTAAGTCACTTTGTAGTTACAAGCATATACGTTATGTTGTAATGATGTCGGGTGCATTTATTGACTGTGTATTGAGGGAGTACCAATGGAAATAAGACTCGTATTAAAGCAATAAATTGTAAGTCACTTTGTAGTTACAGTCATATGAGATATGTTGTAATGATGTCGGGTGCATTTATTGACTCTGTATTGGGGGAGTACCAATGGAAATAAGACTCGGAATAAAGTATAAATTGTAAATCACTTAGTCACTACAAATATATATGGGTATGTTTGTAGTGATAACAAGTGGATTTATGGTTTATGTATTGGTGGAGTGTGGAGTGCCAATGGAAATAAAACTCGTTTTAGCCGACCAGAATGGGTTAGCGACTCTAGCTCGAGTTATGTAGCATGGTTTTTCAAAAGTATAGATGACGAAAAAGGTTTTTAAGAGTATTTAAATTATATCACTGTTGAAACCTATTAAATGTGGATTAACTGACATTGAGTTTTATTGAATTAATGACTTATTCCTTTGTGTTGTTTGTGCATGGTAAATGTTAATGCCATTGCAGGTAGATGGACGGAGAAGGATGATTTTGAGTAGGGGATTAAAGACTTTTGTTTTTGATGTCTCTTTATACATTCTTTTGTAACTTTAATTGATTGTAATTGAAGTAACTAATGGTACTATGCATACTATTTTTGTACATGATATTGATCATGGGAACAAGTAACTCGGGATATATGTAGCTATGGGTGTTTTGGAAACCCATAGCTAAGTGTATGCGGTGGTTACTAGGTTATATTAATGAATTACGTTTTTCTGCTATCGGATGTTGTATGTTACTTTTGGTTCAGAGATAGGGTGTGAGTGAAAAGTGAGACTTTTACAGTAAATTTCATCACTCGGTAATTATGATTGATTGTTAAATGTATGGAATTGGATTAAATAAGGAAAAAATTTCAAGGGTAGAATTTTGGGTCGTTATAATATAGAATTTCGGGTCGTTACACCATTCACGGTAGTCAACAGCACAAGGGAAATAAAGCCCAAATCTTCATGGAACGATGAAGATAAAAAGGATGTGCAATATGATCTCAAGGCAAAGAACATCCTCACATTGGCACTTCAAATTGAAGAATTCTTTAGAGTATCTAGTTGCTAATCTGCGAAAGAAATGTGGGATACTCTAGAGACCACACTCGAAGGAACCGAGGAGGTGAAGAGGTCGAGATTGAATACACTTTCCCAGGAATATGAAATGTATTGTATGAAGACTGGAGATAAATTTTTGGATCTCCACAAGAGATTCACTCATCTCACAAACCATCTTATTGCACATGGCAAAGTGTGTAAGGACCAAATTCTACCCTTGAAAAGTTTTCCTTTATTTTAATCCTTTTATACATACATTCCACATCTTACTCTAATTTTCCCCCATAATCACTTCGTAAAACTACCTTTATAGTACATGATATTAACATATATCTCATATTGCGGAAAACATAATTCATATATAACTTTCATCGGTAATTACCGCATATGTTTAACTATGGGTTTCCAAAATACCCATAGTTACTAATATCCAGCATTACACAAAAATGTTAGTAAGTTAAATGGTTACGAATACAATCACCCAAATAGCAATTTTACAACACAAAAAGCAAAACTAGAGGATCCAAGTCCTAAGCTCCTAAAGCCTCGAACCAAGCATCCTCAATTACCCTGTTTACCTGCAATGGGATTATCAATGGCAAATACACACAACATACAAAGGAGTAAGTCATCAAAACAATAAATACCATTATAAAATAATCCACATTTCAAAGGGGTTAGTAAAGCATTTGTTTTATAAAATCATTTATGCTACATTACTTGAGCCAAAGTTTTGCTACATAGCTTGAGCCAATGCATCGCTTCATAACTTGAGCCAAAGTATCGCTACATAACTTGAGCCAAAGTTTTGCTACATAGCTTGAGCCAAAGCATCGCTACATAACTTCAGCCAAAGTTTTGCTACATAGCTTGAGCCAAAGCATCGCTACATAACTTGAGCCAAAGTATCGCTACATAACTTGAGCCAAAGTATCGCTACATAGCTTGAGCCAAAACATTGCTACATAACTTGAGCCAAAGTTTTGCTACATAACTTGAGCCAAAGTCGCTAACCAATTATGGTCGGGTAAAAACATATTTTCTTTTCATTGATACATCATCAATCCGTAAACAGTAAATCCACGAGTTCCATTATCATAAACATACCCATCTATGTTTACCATAACTAAGCGATCCATCACTTTATCATTATACACAATCAGAAAATCCACATATTATCCATTTCCATATGTTATTTAAAGACTCCTCCTTACCTTGGTGAGTATTGGGTTGGGTTCTTGGTAACTGCACTAGTTCCACCGACACCGCCGCCAACTCTAGGATCTCTTCTCAAGCTTCTAAATGACTCACAAGCCTTCTTTCTCTTGAAAATGCTCCCTTCTCTCACTTCTCTATAGGTTAACCCTCATAAATGTGTTTGGGGTCCCCTATTTAATGTAATAGCGTCGGGTTCTCGCTTAAGGGAGCCCTTTCTCGCTCAAGCGAGAAAATCCCGCCTATTTTAAAAACTCAAGCGAGGGATTCTCGCTCAAGCGAGAATCTCACAGTCTCAACAGTCCCAAAATGCCATTTCTCGCCCAAGCGAGACAAATCTCGCTCAGGCGAGAATCCTCCAGTATAGCCCAGGATTTCACCCTCCCAGGTGAGCCTTTCTCGCCCAGGCGAGAATCTCTCGCTCAAGCGAGACTTCCAGGACTGATACTATAATTTTAAAGACTTAAATTTAGGGTGTTACAAAGTGCTGTCAAATAGTGATCTGAACTTAAAAGTTCTAAGATCACTTACCAGAACATGGCAACCAAAGGTAACGCCCATTTCTGAAAATAAAAGTTTATCCAAAATGTCTTTGGTTGCTTTGTTTGGCATATTGTAGGAACATGAACTTGAACTCAACCAACTTGACCAACATGAAGAGCAAGAAAAGAAGAAGAATAATATTTCTCTCAAGGTAAAGATAGAGAAATACGAATCATCAGATGATGAAGATGAAAAGGAAGAAATTGATGACATGAGTCTCTTCGTGAAGAAATTCAGTACGTTCCTTAGAAGGAACAAAGGCGCTAGTACCAGACAAAAGAAAAAATTCGCGAAGAACAATGATGCCTCCACTTCAAACCAAAACTTCACATGCTTTGAATGTGGCAAGCCTAGCCACATGAAGATGGACTGTCCAAATATCAAAAAGGGTTCTTTCAAAGGAAAGAACAAAATGAAGAGTGGACGGAGAGCCTACATTGCTTGGGATGATAATGAGACAAGTTCCGCATCTGAACCAGAAAGCGAAGAGCAAGCACATCTCTCATTGATGGCATGTCATCACTCAGATGATGAAGAGGTAAACGAATCTAACCTATTTTCTTCTTCTGAATTACAATCTGCATTTAATGATCTGCATGATGAGTATATGAAATTAACTAAAATGTTTCTAAGACAAAGGTTGAATTAGATGTTCTTAGAAACAAACTCTCATCATCTTCATGTCAAAATTGCATTACTCTTAAAGAAAAAGTTTCAACATTGAGTCTTGAACTCAATAAGATGAACAAGAGTAGCTAGAGTTTGAGTAAGATCATTAATGATCAAAGATACTCTACAGACCGAAGAGGTATTGGTTATTCAAAAGGCCCTACTCTTAAGATACAAAGTAAGTCAACTATGATAAACTTTCAAGAACCAAGTATACATGCATCCATTCATAGTAAAAATGTAACTAGGATACATAAACATCAACTCACATGTTCTTATTGTAAAAACCATGGGCACACACCAAATACTTGTTTAATTATAAAATATGGTGTTACCCTAGGACATTATAGATGGGTTGAGAAAGGTACCTAATATAACCTAAATTGTTTTGCATGAAAATTTGAGAGCCGCTTGCAACTTATGGTATTTGGATAGCGGCTGCTCAAAACACATAACGGGCGATCAAAGTAAGTTCAATGTCCGTACTCCAAGGGACAAAGGTTACGTCACATATGGTGATAACAACAAGGGAAGAATACTTGGAGTTGGTAGAATTGGCAAGCCACCCTCAACAACCATAGAAGGTGTATATGTGGAAGGACTCAAGCAGAACCTTCTACCCGGATAAATGACAAGGGCTTCCATGTAGCATTCTACCCGGATAAATGCATCATCGAAAGTAAGGATTCTCAAAACTCTAAATTCATTGGTAAGAGAATTAATAACATATATATGATAGACATAGATTCATCTCTACCAATAACATGTTTAGTTGTAAATGATAATCACGATGCATAACTTTGGCATAGGAGAATTTCTCATATTCATGTGGATCATTTGAATAAGCTAATTAAGAAATATTTAGCTGTTGGTTTACCGAAGATGAAGTTTGTTAAAGACAAACTATGTAGTGCATATCAAATGGGTAAACAAACAAAAACTTATTTTAAACCAAAGCATATGATTTCTTCTGATAGACCATTGCAGTTACTACACATGGACTTGTTTGGCCCTTCAAGGAAAAAAAGTTATGGTGGTAACTACTATGCTCTTGTTATAGTAGACGATTTTTCAAGATATAATGGGACTCTATTCTTAGTTCATAAGAATGAGGAATTCAAGTCTTTTAGCACTTATGCTATAAGAAGTGATCATGGGGGAGAATTTCAAAACGCTTCTTTTGATGAATTTTGTGATGATCTTGGGATTAATCACAACTTTTCTGCTCCTATAGCACCACAACAAAATGGTGTTGTAGAGAGAAAGAATCAGTCTTTAGAAGAACTTAGTCGAACGATGTTAAATGAAACTAACCTCCCAAAGTACTTTTGGGCTGATGCGGTAAGTACTGCATATTATATTTCAAATCGAGTTCATATAAGACCAATTATTATGAAAAACCCCCTATGAACTCTTTAATGGTAGAAAACCAAACATTTCTCATTTGCATGTATTCGGTTGTAAATGTCTTGTTTTAAATAATTGCAAATATAACTTAGCAAAGTTTGATGCAAAAGTCGATGAAGCTATCTTCATAGGCTACTCTCTCACGAGTAAAGCTTATAGAGTCTTCAATAAAAGAACTCTAGCCATGGAAGAATTGTAACACCCTAAATTTGAGTCTTTAAAATTATAGTATCAGTCCTGGGATCCTCGCTTGAGCGAGAGATTCTCGCCTGGGCGAGAAAGGCTCACCTGGGAGGGTGAAATCCTGGACTATACTGGAGGATTCTCGCCTGAGCGAGAGTTGTCTCGCCTGGGCGAGAAATGGCATTTTGGGATCAGATCTAAGTTTTTAAAATGGGCAGGATTTTCTCGGTTGAGCGAGAATGAGCTCGCTTAAGCGAGAACCCGACGAGTTGCATTAAATGAAAAAAAAAACCCAAACACATTTTAGGGTTAAGAAAAAAAGAGAGGTGAGAGAAGATAGCTTTTCCAAGGGCAAGAAGCTTTGATACTCATCCAAGAGCTTGAGAAGAGGTAAAACTCTTGATTCTAACTCTCTTCTTCTCTTTGGAATTCTTTTTGGGTATGTTGGATCTCTTCTCAACAATGAGAGAAACCATGGAAACTCACCCTTTTGAGTTATGGTTCATTTTATGTTATTTTATCTTGTAAACTCTTGGTATAGAGTTAGTATTTCAAGTAAGGAGAGGGTTTAGGGGTTGAGTCATGAAAACCCCAAAACCCTAAATAGAAAATGTGGTTAAAATGGAAAATGGTTAAAATGCTAGAGGTTGAAGATGAGTTTACTTTCTAATGTTGAAAATATGATGAACCTTGTGTTATATGGTGGGATGAGGAAAGATCCTAAAGTTGGAGGCGGTGTCGGTGGAACTTGAGGAGTTGCCAAGAACCCTAACCTAACACTCACTGAGGTAAGGATAAGTCTTTAAATTATGCACTGTGATAGAAAATGTGTGGATTTTCTGATGTGGATAACGAAGTGTATCGTAAATCACTTAGTTGTTATAAACATATATGGGTATGTTTGTAACAACGAGGAGTGGATTTACCGTTGATTTATTGGTGGAGTACCAATGGAAATAATACTCGGAATAATGCAATGAAGCGTAAATCACTTAGTTGTTATAAACATATATGGGTATGTTTGTAACAACGAGGAGTGGATTTACTGTTTTTGTATTGGTGGAGTGCCAATGAAAATAAAACTCGGAAAAATGTATTGGTGGAGTGCGAATGGAAATAAAACTCGGAGTAATGAAATGAATCGTAAATCACTTTGTAGTTATAAGCATATATGTATATGTTTGTAATGATGTCGGGTGCATTTACTGTTTTTGTATTGGTGGAGTGCCAATGAAAATAAAACTCGGAAAAATGAATGGTGGATTGCCAATGGAAATAACACTCGTTTTTAGCCGACCATGATTGGTTAGCGACTTTGGCTCAAGTAATGTAGCACGTTTTGGCTCAAGCAATGTAGCAAACTTTGGCTCAAGTAATGTAGCAAGCTTTGGCTCAAGCAATGTAGCAAACTTTGGCTCAAGTTATATAGCATGGTTTTCAAAAGTATGAACGATGAAATTAGCTTTTAAGTATACTTGAATTTAAACCGTTTATTTAATCTTATTAAATTTGGATTAACTTAAGTTGATATTTGTTGAGTTAACGACTTACTCCTCTGTGTTTCTTGGTGTATTGTCATTGTTAATCCATTGCAGGTAGGTGGAAGGAGTATGGGTGTTTTTGATTAGGAGCTTAGAGACTTTTATTTTGATGTCTCTTATCCATTCTTTTGTAACCTCATTGGTTGTATTTGAACTAACTATTTTGTAACTATGAACATGATTGTTGTACATGGCATTAATCATGGAAACTAGTAACTCGGGATATATGTAGCTATGGGTGTTTTGGAAACCCATAGCTAATTGTATGCGGTCGTTACTAAGTTACATTAATACGAATTATGTTTTTCTGCTATCTAATTTGGTATGTTACTTTTGGTTTATAGATTGGGGGTGAGGAGGGAAGTGAGATCTTTTAAACAAGTTCATTCACTCGGTAATTATAATTTATCATTAAATGCATGAAATTGAATTAAATAAGGAAAAAAATTCAAGGGTAGAATTTGGGTCCTTACAAGAATCCGTTCACGCATCTTTTGATGAAACCAATCCCTTAAGAAAGGATGTGTTAACTCTTGATGAAGAGGACTTTCCAAGTTCCACTTTAAATGAAAATGCCATTATTGATTCTACAACTAATATTGAGCATGTGGAAATGGATGATAATCTATCCTTTCAAGAATAGCATATTCACTCTGATTTACCAAAAGAGTGGAGAACTCATCGAGACCATCCTATTGACCCCATCATTGGCGATATAAATAAGGGTATCACTACCCGCTTAATGCTAGAAAATGCTTGTCTAAACATGGCCTTCGATTCTCAAATTTGAACCCTCCAAGATTGATGATGTAATCGATGATGAGCACTGGATTCTTGCAATGCAAGAAGAACTAAACCATTTTGAGATAAATGAAGTTTGGGGACTTGTTCATAGACCTAAAAATATGCATGTAATAGGAACTCGTTGGGTGTTTCGAAATAAATCAGATGAAAATGGTATTATTGTTAGAAATAAGGCTAGACTAGTAGCCCAAGGATACAACCAAAAGGAAGGTATAGAATTTGATGAAACCTTCGCTTCGGTTGCTAGACTTGAAGCTATTAGGCTATTGCTTGCATATGCATGCACGTCCTTTGAATTTTTCAGCTTTATCAAATGGACGTAAAGAGTGCGTTTCTCAATGGATACATTCATGAAGAAGTGTTTGTAGAACAACCTCCAGGTTTTGAAGACTACAAACATCCTTCTCATGTGTACAAATTGAAGAAAACTCTCTATGGCTTAAACAAAGATCCATGTGCCTGGTATGATCATCCAACAAACTTTTTAATTGAAAAACGTTTTTCTAAAATAAAGGTCGACACTACACTATTTATAAAGAAAATAAATCATCACACTCTTCTGGTTCAAATTTACGTAGATGATATTATTTTTGGTTCTACTAATGAGAATTTGTGTACTGAGTTTAGAAAAATGATGCAAGGAGAATTTTAAATGTCCATGATGGGGAAGTTGAATTACTTCCTTGGACTTCAAATAAATCAACTTAATGATGACATTTTTGTGAGTCAAACCAAATATTGAAAAGACTTGTTGAAAAGATTCGAAATGGATGACTGCAAACCAATAGCTATTCCGATGGGATCTAGTACTTACATCGATGCGCATGAAGCAGGAAAATGCATTGAAATCTCAAAGTATCGAGGTGTGATCGGATCTCTTCTATATCTAACTGCCAGTAGACCTAATATTATGTTTAGTGTATTTTTGTGTGCACATTATCAATCTAAACCTAAAGAATCACATCTAGTTGTTGTTAAGATAATCATGAAATATCTTAAAGGCACAACTGATGTTAGATTGTGGTATCCAAAAGGAAGTATATGTGATTTGGTTGGTTTCTCAGATTCAGATTTTGTTGGATGCAAATATGAGAGGAAAAGTACAAGTGGTACTTGTCACATCTTAGGAAATGCTTTAGTTTCTTGGTCTTGCAAGAAACAAGCATGTATTAGCCTAAGCAATGCTGAAGCATAATATATAGCAGCCAATACTTGTTGTTCCCAAGTGTTGTGGCTTAAACAACAATTACGAGATATGACTTAGACTTAGGGTGCACTCCTTTAAAATGTGACATTACTAGTGCTATAAACCTCACTAAGAATCCTATTATGAATTCTAGAACCAAACACATCGATATAAGGCATCACTTCCTTAGGGACCATGTCCAAAACAAAGATGTGACGGTAGAATTTATTAATACTCATAACCAATTAGCATACATTTTTACTAAACCTTTGACAAAAGAACCTTTCTACAAAATTAGACGTGAGTTAGGAATTCTCAATGAAGCTTACCTTTCCTAACATGTTTATATGTTTCTATGTATGCTTCATTATGTATATCAAATGCCTACTTGAGCTTAAAATATATTTATTATGCATAAATTTTCAAGTTTTTGGGTCCAAAATCATTTTCGGCATTAGTAGGGAGACAGAGAGTTTCAGCAATCAATTATTGACTCTGAGTAATCGATTACTCAATGTTTCTGTTTTAAAATTGTCAAATTTTGAAACTGAGTAACAGATTACTCTCTGCATGTAATTAATTACTATGTGTTGTTTTATAAACTACTGCACTATTTCAAATCATCTTCATCTTCTATCTCTTGTAACTCGTGTTTCCTCACCCTCAAACTCTAAAAACTTCATTTTTGCATCGTTTTGTTAGGGTACCTAGGGTACCGGTCAATCAGAGTATAACACCTAGAGGGGGGGGTGAATAGGAGTGAGAGGTCAATATGTCCACTTTACGAAATTGCACAGTGAGAATCAGAAATATAAAGAAAAAATCGATTAACAATAGATATAATTGATTAAAGCAGACAAAGTTAATCGATTAACACAGAGAGACAATGAATTATTCAATGCAGAAAAACCAAACAAATGAATTTAGAGAAACGGGTTTCTTGGCAAACAATCAACGCAAGAATCATGCAAATACTTATCAAGATATCACAGACAACACACAACTGTTATCAAGATATCAAAGACTCAATCTTTGTGAATAAAGATTCAATCTTTCTAAGTAAAAGACAAGAAACACAATATGCTTGAAAAGTAAAGAGTTAAGGGAAAGAGAAAGAAGATCAAGAATTACACACACACTTCCACTGGCAAACTACCTATAGGCCTCCCCTTCTGATATTGGGAGATTTGATTCACTATAATCGAAAGATATGTTCTTTACACATACACTTCCAATTTGAGCCTTTCCTACTTGCTATACGAGTCCTATTTCGCCAAGACTTGACTATTTCCCTCCGTTCACAACGACTGCCAATCTTACTATTCAACGCGCTAACAAGATGCCCAGCGAAAACTATATCTGACTAACCGCAACCAGCCGATATTACACCCTTTAATCTCTAAACCTTAGTGACGTTACAATGCTTTACAAAGAAAACAACTTTTCGGCAAGAATTTCTTCAATAAGAAGTCTTTGGCTTTTACAACCCACCTACAACCCAAATGATGACTGACTCACACACACTCACAAGGGTATGATAAATCAAGAAGGATTGGAAAGAGGTTTATGCACTCAATATGCACAAGTTTGAAAACCTTTTCTTTGAAATCAAGAATCCAAGAAAACTTTTCACAAAAGGGTTTTTCTCACAGGATTTGACAATAAAAGCTCAAAGACAAACTTCAGAGAGTTTTTGGGATTTCGAATTTGAAAGTTTGAAAATTGTAAGAATGAAGTTGTGAGATAAAGTGCAAAAAAACGGTCATTTATAGTTTTCTGTTTTCAACAGGGTTAATCGACTAAGTGACCCCTTAATCGATTAACGTATTTGAAAATTAACATGTTTATGTTGAACATAATCAATTAACAGTTATATATTCGATTAAAACTATCAAGCAACCAAAATCAATAGTTACTAGAACTCTCATTAATCGATTAAAAAGACTCTTAATCGATTAACAGATTTATGCAGACAGACAATCGATTATTTCACTATAGGATCAATTATCAGAAAGACTGTAGGTTTTCTAGGATAAGAGGTAACCCTCCAAAATAAGTAGGTACTAAAATAATGCATGATTTTTATAGAAAATCTACCTTTTAATGCAACCTACTAAAAAGGATAAATGATGGCTCTCAAAAAGGTTTTAGGCAATTATACGAGCGAATGAGAAGATCATCACTTGGGTTACCCTACCTAGACTCAATACTAAGCAAATATCTTAGGACTTCGAAAACAAGGAAAAATAAGAAACGTTTCCCAAAGTCTTGAGTCTTGATCATGTTGTTTATTGAGGAGTCACGTCTTCAAGCTTTTCAGATCGTCTTTGCCTTCATTGAAACATAGGCAGGAAAATAGATGTTGCAATCACACTAGTTGACTTCTCTTGCAATCTCAATCTCCCCCTTTTTATGATGACAAACCTTTAAAAGATTTGAGCTTGGAAACAGCTTGATGACTGACTGATGTAGAGATTGCAGCGGTTATAGAATTAGATATTCATAGCTCCCCCTCACTTTAATCTCCCCCCACCCACAATCTATGCATGAGGAGAGTTTGGGTATTTGATCATTCAATCTCCCCCTTTCTTATTGAGTTGAAGAAGCATTGGATTACCTGCAATACACAACAAAACAACCTTTCTCCCCCTTTTGGCATGATAAAAAAGGCCATTAACCGGACTAATTTTGCAAAAGTAGAAAATATAATAGATTTAACAAACTCGTTAATCGATTAAGGAAGTGGTTAATCGATTAAGAGTTTCAGAAAATGAAAGAAGATGCACAAATTTGAAGTGTGTTTAATCGATTAAGGACAACTTTTAATCGATTATTTACAGTGATAGAGAACATGGAGAGTTCTCTTTAAGTGATGTTCTAAGCATCGGTTAAGCACAGTGTTATAAATACAGGTAAACAACACATATAGTACAGCTAGAACAATCAGCATATCAGCATAAGCACAAATAAGCGATATTCCAAACATATAGCAATAGTTAATATTCAGCAGAGATGATAGAGTTATTACGTATTTACAAGTTTTAAACAAAAGCAGTTAAAAGAGTACGAGTATGCAATAGGAAGAGACAAACGACACAGACAACACCAAAAAAACATGACTCCAACCTAATGGGTTAAAAATCTTAGAAATAAGTCCTAACTAGGTTTGTTGGAAGGATGATGGTTTGAGCCACTAGACATGGCCTGCAACATGAAGACGATCTTGTCAATCTCGTTTTTTGTCTGGTCTGTCACCCTCTGAATTATAGCAGTTATCCTATCATATAAGGACATCAAACTAGAGCCCAAACTGTCACTAAGCTCTTGGAATCCAGCATCCATTCTTTAGTTAAGTCGTTTCTCCATAGCGTCCAAATGAGTTAAGCCAAATGGAGGAGCTTGAGACACTCGGGAAGGCTCAGGTTGCGCGGCAGGTTGATCAGCAGTAGCCTCTTCATCCGAGAGATTAAGATCAACAGTATTCTTATAGTCCTTCTGATACATCCACGTACCAGCTACCCAGTAGATGCCCATCTTCTGAATCAAATACTCACCGATTAGATGGTCATGTGTGTTTGTTAGTTTAACATCAACATCTAAGGTATCAATCTCCATGTGATCAATAAAGCTCAAGATGAAAATTCCATAGGCAAGTAGTCTTGAAGATGAGGAGGAAATGCCAGACATAACTCTGAGAATTTCAGCAGGCTAGTTCACGAGAATCCCTTCACGGATTGCAAAGATCAGCTTCAGATCATGTGTCATTGGCTGAGCATGATTTGTGTTGCGCTGTACCAGAATATAAGCAATGACATATGAGATTGCAAGTATTAGTCAAATTGCAATATCTGTTTCGTTCCTATGTTTCGATGAAGACAAAGTCGACCTGAAAAGCTTGAAGACTGGATGCATCAACATCCAACATGACCAAGACTCTGACTCTAGGAAGGTTTTAGTTTTTTCTAGAAGTCCTTAGATGCTTGCGTAGCTTTGATTCTAGGTTAGGTAACCCAAGATGATGATCATCTCACGCTCTCGTAAAAATCCTTTTTGAGAGTCATCATTCTTCATTTTAGTAGGTTGCATCAAAATTATATTTTCTATGAAAATCATGCATCATACTAAGTACCTATCTATTTTGAAGGGTTACCTCTTAACCAAAAATACTTATAGTTTTTCTTATAATTGATGCTAATAGTGATATAATCGATTATCTGACTGCACAGACCCGTTAATCGATTAAGAGTTATTTTAATCGATTATCTAGAGTTCCACTAGCACTGGGTTTTTTATTCTTGGCAGTTATAATCGATTATGTCCTCTGTTAATCGAATATGTTCAACAGAAATGTGTTAATTTCCAAATCGTTAATCGATTAAGAGGTTATTTAATCGATTAAATCTATTGAAACCAGAAAAGTATAAATGACCAAGTTTCTCTCACAATTTGCAGAATTTACAAACTTTTATAATTTTCATAACTCGATTTTGAGCTTACATTTTCGAAATCCCAAAGTTCCGTGTAAGATTCACCTTGTGCTTTAGTGTCAAATATTTGAGAGAAAAACCCTTGCTTTGTGAAAAGCATTCTTGATTCCTTGGTTTACAAAAACAATAGCTTTTTCATACTTGTGCAAAGTTTGAGTGCACTAATTCTTTTTCAATCCTTTGATTTCTCAAACCCCGGTGAGTGAGTGTGAGTCAATCATATTTTGGGTTGTTAGTGGCTTGTATAAGCCAAAGAACTCTTCTTTGAGAGTTTCTTGCAAAAACCTTGTTTCTTGTAATTTTGGTTGTAAATCTCTAAGGTTTAGAGAAAGTTGTAATATCGGCTAACTGCGGTTGGTTGGATATAGTCTTCATTGAGTATCTTGTTTGGCGCATCGAGTAGCAAGATTGGCAACCATTTGCGAACGGATGGAAGTCAAGGCTTGGCGAAATAGGGTTCGCATAGCAAGTAGGAAAAGCTCAATTTGGAAGTGTGTGTGTAAAGAACATTTTCAAATATAGTGAAGCAAATCTCCCAAGATCAGAAGGGGAGGCTTGGATGTAGTTTGCCAGTGGGCAGGCGAACGAACCAGGATAAAATTTCTTGTTCTTCTTTCTCTTTCCCTTATCTTTTATCATTTCAAGCATATTAAGTATCTTGCATTCTTTAACTTGAAAGATTGAATCTTTATCCATAAAGATTGAGTCTTTGATATCTGTATAATTGTTGTGTGATGTTTATGATATCCTAGTGAGAAATTGCTTCATTCTTGGATAGCTTGTTTATTGAGAAATTACATTTTTACATAGCTGATTATTCTGGTTTTTCTGCTTCAGATAATCGATTATTTCAATCACTTAATCGATTAAACTTGTATCAATTAATCGATTATATTTTCTGTTAATCGATTATTGCTGAATAATTATTTGTTTCTTGATTCTCTGCGCATAAATTTGAGAAGTGCACATATTGACCACTCCCACCTATTCACCCCCCCCCCCCTCTAGGTGTTATACTCTGATTGATCGGTACCCTAACAAGATAGTGCAGAAGGCGACTTTCAAAAGTTAGAGCCCCAACTTTTGTCAATCAACCTCGTATAACTGAAATTGAATCTCGTAGACAGGACTTGTACACATTTACAGCAGCAAAATTCTCCCATTGTTCTATCTCACAGTCACCCAAAGGTGCACCGGAGCTACTCAACCCACCAACAACCAACAATAGATCCTCGTCCAACACAATAATTTTTCCTTTTACCATGGTTACGTAATGTCCATCCTTGTATATAAAGTTACTGTAAAATTCACGAATCAGCGAAGGATAAAGTTTACCATGAAGTTCGATGAAAGTGTTGGAGCCTTGGACCTCCAGCTCGTGGGGAAACTAAAATCCCTGCTCCACTAACCACGAAACATCAGAATAAGTCCAACATAAAACAGTTATTAAGGTTAATTGATTAAGGTTATAGTTAATAGAATAAGTCCAACATAAAACAGTTATTTTTAAAACCCCTTATGCTCATAGAATGTCACTCAAAATTTTCATATCTTTCATAGTTTCTTTGTTTCATTGAGATTGAAAATTGATTTAATTTTATAATCTTTGCTTTCGAGTGCATTTAAATTTCATTGCTACACAAACCTTACATAAATCATTGATGAGTCATATATTACTCACTTTTAATAACCTTATTTCATCATTGTTAATGATTCATGATGTCTAATTGACTTTATTTGGAATGATTTAGTGTTTTCGGTTTTATTGGACTATTATTCATAAAATGAGTTAATTTGGGATTATTTAGTCTAATTAAATCTAATTCCATTTTCAGGTCGTATTTGACACCAATGACAATTTTGGGCATTATAAGTGGAGGATGTTTGCTAAAGTGAAGATTGTATTTGGTAGTAGGTTTTAATTTCGTTTTGGATTTTGGGCCCATTGTTTAGAGCCCATTTTCGTTTTAATCCTTTATAACCCTTAGCATTTCAATTTTGCATTCAATTCCATTACATTAGAACATCACATTTCACCTTCAGAGAGAGGGAATTTCATTTTTCCCTTTTGGGGGTTTAGGGTTCATTTTCGTTTTTGGTTTTTCTTCTTCCTTTCTTCATTTTCGGTTTTGTCTTCTTCCGCCACGGAAGGCTAGACTTTGGACTAAGTTCCTTTGGTAATATTGATGAGTCAAATATTACACACTATTAATAACCTTATTTTACCATTGTTAATGATTCTTGGTGTCTAATTGACTTTATTTGGCATTGTTTAGTGTTTTAGGCTTTATTGGACTATTATTCCTAAAATGAGTTAATTTGGGATTATTTAGCCTAATTAAATCTAATTCCATTTTCAGGACATATTTGGCACCAAGGACATTTTGGGCATTACAAGTGGAAGATGTGTGCTAAAGTGAAGATTGTATTTAGTTATAGGATTTTTAATTCCGTTTTAGGTTTTGGGCCCATTGTTTAGGGCCCATTTCGGTTTTACCCTTTAATAAGCTTAGAATTTCGTTTTCACACACAAATTTTACATTACATTTTTGTTTTCCTCCTTTTGGGGTTCTTTTAGGTTTTCGTTTTTCATCTTCTTCCTCCTCCAAATTCGGTTTTGCTTCTTCCTCCATGGAAGGCTAGAGGTTTAGTGCTAAATTCCTTTGGTAATGTATCACACTCTTGAGGTTTAGTGCTTAATGCATTTCGGTTTCTCTTTATTCGTTTAATGCAATTTCGGTTTCTTTATGTTTGAATCTTCTATCCTATTTCAGATTGTGGTTTGCTTAATTCTATGATTTTGTTGTAGGTTTGTGAATTGATTTTCGCTTAGTTAATTAGTTCTCTAGCACATAATCGCTTAGTTTATGTGAATCTGTAAATGCTCTATGTTTATGTTGATTTCGCTTAGTTTGAAGCTTAGACATTAGAGTTATGAACAGAGTAGGAATTCAATGTTTCGATTATGAAATTGATGCTTTGATTCGTGTGACTTTGTTAACTGTTTGTTGCTTATGCCAATTTCGCTTAGTTAGAGGTTTAGCAATTTAACTGTGAGTTGATCATCGCTTAGTTAATCGACTCTCAACAAAGGAACACTGATAATCTGATTTTGATATATTGAAACCGAGGATTGAGTTGTGAACAAGGACACCAAAGGGATTTAGCTTCTTTACTATTTTGTTTTCTGTTTGTGTTCTGTTTTAGCTTAATTTCATAGCATAACAACCACTAAAACCCCCCATTGTGTGTGTGTGTGTAAGGTGTTTGAACCATTGTGTGAAAGATAATCTTTGGGAAACGACCTAGGAGTCACTTCCTAGTACTATACTTTATTGTTATATTATTTGTATCGAGTACGGCCTCGATAAAATATATCACACTCTTTAGTCCTATTTTAGATTGTGGTTTGCTTAATTCCATGGATTTGTTGTAGGCTTGTGAACTGATTTTTGCTAAGTCAATTATTTCTCTAGCACATAATCTCTTAGTTTATGTGAATATGTAAATGCTCTATGTTTATGTTGATTTCGCTTAGTTTGAAGCTTAGACATTAGAGTTGTGAAAAGATTAGGAATTCAATGTTTAGAATCTGAAATTGATGCTTTGATTTGTGTAATGTTGTTAACTGTTTGTTGCTTATGCCAATTTCTCTTAGTTAGAGGTTTAAAAATTTAAATGTGAGTTGATCGTTACTTTGTTAATCGACTCTCAACAAAGGAACACTGAGAATCTGTTTTGGTCTATTGAAACCGAAGATTGAGTTGTGAAAAAAGAAACCAAAGGGATTTAGCCTCTCTACTATTCTCTTTTAGTTCATTTTTGTTTTTGTTCTGTTTTAGTTTTAAATTCATACCATAAAAACCACCAAAACCCCCCCTATGTGTGAAAGTTAATCTTTGGGGAACGACCTAGGAGTCACTTCCTAGTACTATACTTAATTGCTTTATTATTTGCATCGGCTACGACCTCGATCAATCATTACTAAGCCTATAGGTTCTTGTGATATTTTTGTTATTAGGTTTGTAGTTTGAGTGTTGTAGTATAGTAGCACATTCAAGGTGCATTGTAACTCAAAAAATGATTTTAGCCATTGAAGTTTTGATTCTCTAAGGCTTAGAGAAGGTTTAAATTCCTTGTTGCGGTTAGGTAATTGTGTTGATGTTATTCGTATATACAAGAGTCTTGGTTGAGAGTTATAAGTGCATGGGGCCAGACCGTTAGAAGTGTTGTTGAGTATCGATTAGAAGCGGGTTGAAGGTCAAGCCGTCTTAAGGACTTTAGGGCCAAGAAGGGAGTCTTTTATTGATTGTGTAAGGACCCAAATTCTACCCTTTAAACTTTTTCATTTATTTTAATCCTTTATGTCTGATTTCCCAATATTATATCATACATACATTTCTTTTAATCTTTAAATCACCCTTTTCTTTAATTACCTAATAACTCTAAACATCTAATTTCATTGTCATACCTTAACTACCCTTAATTGCAGAAAAACATAATTCGCATATATATATCATAATAAGGGTCATCACATGTCAAGTCGGAGGGTTACAAAATTAATGTACCCATAATTACAATAAAGTCCACAAAGTTCAGTTAGTGCAAGAATAATTAAAGACATAGAGTCTTGAATCGTTAAAGTCTCTAAAGCTCCTAATCAAGCTTCTCTAACCATCCGTTTACCTACAATGAGATTAACATTGACAAATACACAAAAAACACATAGGAGTAAGTCATTAACTCAATAAATGTCAGTATACGTTAATCCATATTTTAATAGGGTTAAGTAAACAATTTAAATAATAATACATAAAACTATTACATATAAGATTTTTTTTCACCTTAATTGACAATTACCGCAGTTTATATAAATGTAACCGTTCTACATAACTTGAGCCAAAGTTTGCTACATAACTTGAGCCAAAGTGTGCTACATAACTTGAGCCAAAGTTTGCTACATAACTTGAGCCAAAGTTTGCTACATAACTTGAGCCAAAGTTTGCTACGTAACTTGAGCCAAAGTTTGCTACATAACTTGAGCCAAAGTGTGCTACATAGCTTGAGCCAAAGCTTGCTACATAACTTGAACCAAAGTTTTCTACTTAGCTTGAGTCAAAGCTTGCTACATAACTTGAGCCCAAGTCGCTACACCATTGAGGGTAGCTAAAAATATGTTTTCTTTTCATTGATTCACAATCAATTTATAATCAGAAAATCCACGTATTTTCTAATACGATGTACAAGTTAAAGAGTTATCCTTAACTTGGTGAGTGTTGGTTTTGGTTCTTGATAACTTTTATAAGTTCCTTCGTCACCTCCTCCAACTCTAGCATCTTTCCTCATTCACACCGTATAACAACAAAATCAGTTATTTATTTACAATAACACATAAATAACTCTTATTACATATTCAACCATAAAAGATGTTCATATTTCCAATGATTTTCAAAACCATTTTATTTAAGACTTTCAAACAGGTAAAACATGCATATTCACTTCTAATCAACATTACAACCCATAAACCACGTTCTAACCTAACATTCCCCCTTTTCAACATGATTTTCATTTTAGGGTTTGGCTTTTTCATGAAACAACCACCAATCATTCCCATTTCCGAATACAAACTCTAAACCACGAGTTTACACGGAGAAAGTTAGATAAAATGAACCACAACTCAAAAGAGAGGGTTTAATTGTTTTTCAAGATAAGAGAAGAGATCCAACAAGCATAAACAGAGATTCAAAACTAGATAGAGTTTCAAAATCAAGTGATTGACCTCTTCTCTAGATTCTAGTAGATTCCACACGAACGCTTACTCTCAAAATCGCCTAGACCTCTTTTTCTCTCAAACATTCTACCCCTTTTCGTGTTTGGGGTTCTATTTTAGGGTTCATAATTTTAGACTGTCGCCCAAGCGAGAATACGTCGCCCATGCGAGAGTTTCACGCCTTTTAAAATTTCCAACTCTGATGCTCTCGCTCAAGCGAGGATCCAACAGCCTCTTCAATACTTCTCTCGCTCAGGCGAGCCAATTCTCGCCCATGTGAGAATATCTCAGCCTCCACAGCTTCCCTTTCGCCCAGGCAAGCCATCTCTCGCTCAGGCGAGAATCATCCAATGTACTCCATATTTCCAGGATTTTCACTACACTTTGGGAAAAAAATTAGGGTGTTACAATCCTCCCCCTCTTATAAGAATTTTCGTCCCCGAAAATTAAACATACCTCTATTCGAACAAATGAGTGTAATCTTCCACCATGTTACGTTCTACTTCCCAAGTTGCATCCCCTTCATCTACTTGGCTCCATAGTACCTTCACCAAAGGAATTTCCTTTCCCCTTAATTTCTTGACACTTTTCTCCAGGATCCTCACGTGCAAGGTTTTAAACGTCAGGTTATCTTTTAGTTCTATCTGACCAGGCTCTACCACATGGGATGGATCTCCCACATACTTCCTTAACTGAGACACATGAAACACATTGTGGAGATTCGACAACAATGGGGGTAAGGCAACCCGGTAGGCTACCGGTCTAATCTTCTTCAAGATCTGATATGGTCTAATGAATCTGGGAGTCAGTTTACGAGATTTTAGAACTCTGCCAATCCTAGTAGTCGGAACTACTCTCATGAACACATGATCTCCTTCGTTAAACTCAAGAGGTTTTTGCCTCTTATCATAATAGTTCTTTTGTCGACTTTTAGTTACCCTCATATTCTCCCTTATTCTCTTAATCTTTTCGGTCGTCTCACGAACCATCTCGGGTCCTAAGACCAAATTTTCTCCAGTTTCAAACCAACTCACCGGAGTTCTACATTTTCTTCCATACAATGCTTCATAAGGAGCCACCCCGATACTTGAATGGAAACTAATGTTGTAAGTAAACTCGATCAATGGTAGCATACTATCCCAACTCCCAGGTTGTTCCGAAATGCATGCCTTAAAAATGTCTTCCAACGATTGTATGGTCCTTTCCGACTGACCATCCGTTTGTGGGTGATAAGAGGAACTCAATTTCAACATGGTCCCCAATGCAGATTGCAGACTAGTCCAAAAGTTTGAAGTGAAACGAGGATCTCTGTCTGATACTATACTCGATGGTATCCCATGCAGTCGAACTATCTCTCGGATATACAGTTCTGTCAATCGTTCTAAATAATATCTCATGTTCGTAGGTAAAAAGTGAGCAGACTTAGTCAACCGATCCACTACTACCCATATTGAATCGTTCCATTTCTGAGTCTTTGGAAAACCCGACACAAAGTCCATCAAGATGCTATCCCACTTCCACACAGGAATCTCTAGAGATCATAGTTCCCCCGTCGGTCTCTGATGTTAAATCTTCGCTTTTTGGCAAACTAAGTAACTCGCTACATACAATGCCACGTTCTTTTTCATCCCGGACCACCAAAATATATTCTTTAAGTCCTGATACAATTTCGTAGTTCCAGGGTGGAAACTCGTCCTACTCTTATGAGATTCCTCCAGAATACTCTTATGCAATTCTTCATCACGAAGTACACACACCCTGCCTTGGTACCTCAACATTCCACAAACATCTAACTCAAAATCATTCTCTCTCCCATTAGTCATTAAATTTCATTTAACCCTTAGTTCCTGATCTTCAACTTGCTTTATTCTAATTTAGTCAAACAACTCATTCGTAACTTTGAGCATTCCCAAAATCATACTATGGGGTTTTACATGAACTGCCAAGTTCATATCTCGAAACTCCTCAATTAACTTCTCCCCACGGATCATCAATGCGGACACATGTAATTACTTCCGACTCAAAGCATCTTCCACCACATTGGCATTTCCAGGATGATATTGCAAACCAAAATCGTAGTCTTTCAAAAATTTCATCCATCTTCGTTGTCTCATGTTCAACTCCTTCTAATCGAATAAATATTTCAAGCTTTTGTGATCATTGTACACCTCAAATCTTACACCATAGATATGGTGTCGACAAATCTTTAAGGCAAATACTACAACAGCTAACTCCAAATCATGGGTAGGGTAATTCTGCTCATGTGTCCTTAACTGTCGTGAAGCATAAGCTACAACTTTCCCATCCTGAATTAATACACAACCCAGACCTTGTTTGGAAGCAACACAATACACACTAAAGTCACGATCAGGACAAGGAAGAATCAACACTGGTGTCATAGTCAACCTCCGCTTCAACTCTTGGAAACTTTCCTCACAGCGGGTCGTCCAGACATACGGTTCCCCTTTTCTAGTTAACTTTGTTAGCGGTAATGCTAACTTCGAGAATCCTTCAATAAACTTCCGATAATAGCCTTCCTCTCGGCTCCTAGAGTAAACCAGAATGTCATCAATAAATACCACTACGAATGAATCCAAGTATGGATAAAATATTCGATTCATGTAGTCGTCAAATATTGTTGGGGCATTCGTCACTCCAAAGGGCATCACAAAATATTAAAAATGTCCATACCTCGTCCTGAAGGCAGTCTTAGGAATATCCTCAGATTTTACTCAGAGTTGATGATAACCAGATCTGAGGTCGATCTTAGAAAACACCATTGCTCCCATAACTGATCCATCAAGTCATCGATCCTAGGCAAAGGATACTTGTTCATATTTGTGACCTTGTTCAATTGCCTGTAGTCAGTGCACAACCTCATACTCCCATCTTTCTTTTCAACCAGCAGCACTGGTGCACCACACGGTGAAACATTGGGACGAATGAACTTCTTTGCCAACAAATCTTCAATTTGCTTCTTCAAATCGGCTAGTTCCAAGGGTGCCATTCTATATCGGGCTATAGAAATAGGTCTCGTCCCTGGTACTAAATCACTGGAGAATTCAACTTCTCGCACATATCACCAAGAAATACCTCAGGAAACTGACATACCACCAGTATGTCTTCAATTCGGGATTTCTCGTCACCCCCTAGTGATGTCATCAACATCAACATTGATTCCTCTTCCTTAAGGGAAGTTCTGACTTCTTTAGCCGACACTGACTCCAAACGTCTACACTGGTCAGAAACCTCACACGGGTCTCTGAACACTACCGTCTTATCAACACAGTTAAGCATCACATGATTTGTCGACAATCAGTCCATCCCCAGAATTAGATCTAACTAGGACAGCGGTAAACAGATTAAATCTAGGGTAAACATCCTACCGTTTACCACGACCGGACACTGAGATGCACATGTCTATACCATCACATGTGTACTAGTAGGGGTGGATACGACTAAGTCGAAGGGCAATGACTCAGTCTACAATCTTAGTCGTTCTTCACAATCAATAGATATGAAGGAGTGTGTCACTCCTGAATCAAACAACACTAAAAGAGGGATACATGTTATCATACATTTACCTTGGATCAAGCCATCCACATTCGCTGACTCTGCACCACTCTTGGTGAACACTATGCCAACAGCCCGAGGTTTTTCAACCCTCACAACATTCACAATATGTCGTAGCTTAGGACAATACCTCTTCAAATGCCCAGACTCCTTACAGTAAAGGCAACTCAGGTTCATTCCTAAACATATGTTCCCCACATGAGCTCAGCCACATTTGCCGCACAAAGACAGAGAGTTTAACTCTGACCCTCCCACATTGACATGAGTCCTCGGCCCATGCGAAGTATACCCTCAGTTCCCAGTGGATGGAGAGTAAGGCTTTCGTTCCTCTTGAAACGCCTTACCTTTGCCCTTTCCTTGCATAAAGTTCCTTTGAGGCCAAAAGTTCTTCGGAGGGATTCATTTGGGCATCGACACCTCGTCCGCCTTCATGTCGTCCTCACACATCCTACACTTGTTGACCAAGGTAGGGAAGTCAGAGATTTCTAGATGTCCAAACATCATCTTCATCTTGGGTTTCAAACCCGACTAAAACTTTGCGCACTTGGATCGCCCGTCCACCTCTAGTTTATAGTAAGGACAATACTGGGCCAACTCCTCGAATTTGGCCGCATCCTCCCCCACGGACATGTTCCCCTGCTCCAGCCTCAGGAATTCTATTTCCTTCTTCCTCTTTAGATCTGTGGGGAAGTATTTATGGAGAAACTTTCCCTTGAAGGCCTCCCAAATGATTGCCTGCTATTCCGCCTCCATCCGTCTCTGGGTAAACTCCCACCAATTCTCGGCCTCCTTCACCAGCATGCAGGAAGCATAGGTCACCTTCTAGGCATCAGCACAACCCATAGCTCGGAATATGCGCTCCAAGTTCTAAACCCACTCATTGGCTACATTAGGAGAGAATCCGCCTTCGAATTCATTTGGATTGCACCTACAAAATTCATCCAACCCCGGTAATCAATCGGGCCTTGTGGTGCCAGAGGGTGTGGGCTTAGGCTCGGCACCGCATTCTGGTTCAGATGCTGCAGGTTCTCATTCATGTTCTGCAACACGGCTACTATCCAGACCAACAAATCATTCTGACCCGATCCTCTCCCTCTTTCAGCCATCTTCGTAACCTATACTCATTTGTTAGTAGTACACAAGATCTAATCCTTTCAAATCAGTTTATCATATAGTCCATATTATATTACATAATAATACACCAAATCCACACAAATAAAGTAGTGAACTAACATAAATTTCACAAAGAAGCCTTTAAGGCCATACCCTAGGCCGCAGAATTAACTCATGCTCTGATACCATATTGTAAGGACCCAAATTCTACCCATGAAATTTTTCCATTTATTTTAATCCTTTATGCCTGATTTCCCAATATTATATCATACATACATTTCTTTTAATCTTTAAATCATCAATTTCTTTAATTACCTAATAACTCCAAACATACAATTTCATTGTCATACCTTAACTACCCTTAATTGCAGAAAAACATAATTCGCATATATATATCATAATAAGGGTCATCACATGTCAAGTCGGAGGGTTACAAAATCAATGTACCCATAATTACAATCAAGTCCACATTGTTCAGTTAGTGCAAGAATAATTAAAGACATAGAGTCTTGAATCTATAAAGTCTCTGAAGCTCCTAATCAAGCATCTCTAACCATCCGTTTACCTGCAATGAGATTAACATTGACAAATACATAGAAAACACTGAGAGTCCTAGAGAAATCCTGGGAGCGAACACTAAGCCATCTCGCTTGAGCTAGGCCCTCTTGCCCAGGCGAGAATCATCCAGTGTACTCCAGATTTCAAGGATTTTCACTACAATTAGGGAAAAGAAAACTAGGGTGTTACAGATTGGAAGAGTGTTTGTATAACTTCTGGCTTTCAAATATTGAAGGAAAATCTTCCAAGATCAGAAGAGAATACCTAGATGTAGATTGCAAGTGGACCCTCAAATGAACTAGGATAAAAGTTCTTCGGCGTATTCTTCTTTCCCAAATCTCATTTACATTCAGTCTTCATATGCTTTATATTGTTATATCTTTTAATCTTTAGGCTATTTCATCCAATTCCTCTCATTATTTTTATCATTAGAAAGGGGGAGAAAGTGTTGTTTGAGTTTTGCAGGTTGTATATATGCTTATGCATCCAACTAACAAAAGGGTGAGAAAGGAATTTAGGTACCTACCTTACCTACTACCTCATGGATTGATGGGGAGAACAAAGTGAGGGAAGCAACGCTTAAAATTTTTCACAACCTTAACAAACATGATTCTTAGGGTCATCAAGCTTAGCAAAACACTAGTCACTCAAAATTTGTCATCAACAAATAGGGGGGGGGATGAAAATGCAAAAGGAGTCAAAGATTGCAACTTTGGTCAACTCATTTGGTTTTGATGAACACAAGGATTTTAGGAAAGCTTGAAGATGACAACAACTCAACAAACAATATGCCAAGATTCAAGGTCATCATAACCATAGGGAAGTCTTTTATATTTTGTAGAATTCCTAAGATGATTGTTTAGATTCAGTGTAGGTTAGGTAAACCATAGGTTGAAAATCTCACAATGCTTAAAATTGATATCATACTAAAATAAGACATATCATCCATCAATTTCATCATTATGTGCATAAATATTTTAAATTCATACATTGAATTCAAATACATCATATAAGAGGTTTATATTGCTTACGAAGAAATATTTTTAAACACTCTTAATCTATTTTAAATTATGTAATAATCGATTAAGTAGTTATGAAAATCTGTTAATCAATTAAGTATGGGAAAATCGATTAATGGAGTTCCATTAGCTAAAAGATTGAAATTCTTGATCTAGTTAAGTGATTAAGGTTATGGTTAATCGATTAAGTCCAACAGAAAACAGTTATTTTTAAAACCCCTTAATCGATTAAACAAAGGGTTAATCAATTAATGTCTGTTAGAACCACTTTGTTATAAAATTAGTTTTTGTACTCATGCTCATAGAGTGTCATTCAAAATTTTCACATCTTTCAAGAAATTATCTAAGAGAAATCTTACGTTGGAATAGTGTTCTTAATTTCTTTGTTTCATTGAGATTGAAAATGGATTTAATTTTATAATCTTTGCTTTAGATTGGATTTAAATTTCATTGTTACACAAACCTTACATAAATCATTACTAAGCCTTTAGGTTATTGTGAGATTTTTGTTCTTAGGTTTGTAGTTTAAGTGCAATAGTATATTAGTACATTCAAGGTACATTGTGTTGGGTATACCACGTTTTCAACCAAGAACAGATGGAATCTACTCAAAGAATTTATGCCGATGTATTTAATAGAAACAAAACATGCACTAAATTCAGTAAGTAAATCAATTAAACATATAATGCACAAAACGATTGAAAAGTAAATATATAAGGGATGAAGAAAAATTGAGATGACGATTTTATCCTGGTTTGTTTGCGGGTCCACATGAAAACTACATCCAGACCTCGCCTTCTGATCTTGGGAGATTTTCTTCACTATTTGAATAATGTTTTACAAAATAATCGTTTAAATAAACTTTACAAATGCTCTCTTCTTGGTCCTAGAGTTCCTCACTTCGGTTTGACCTTCAACCCGCCTCTTTCGGATAATCCTCATGTACTCACGGTATAGCACCAGCCAATGATCACTCCCTACTAAGACCTTCATAAAGGTAAGGACTACAACCTAACCGCAACTAGGATTTTCTCTCCAAACTCGTCTAATTATCCAAGTTACAAATACACCTAAGGTGTGCATATATGAAACTGTAATAGCACTAAAAACTCAGCCTAGAAATCTCACAAAGACTCAAAGAAACTATGTGTGATTAATGCTAGGGATACCGTCGAGCATTGTGTCGGATAGGGATCCCTGTTTTACATCAAATTTTTGGACTAGTCTGCAATCCACATTGGGAACTAAGTTAAAACTGAGTTCAGCCTATCATCCACAAACGGATGGTCGGTCGGAAATGACCATACAATCATTGGAGGACCTTTTGAGAGCATGTGTTTTGGAACAACCTGGGAGTTGGGATAGCATGTTACCATTAATCGAGTTCACCTACAACAATAGTTTCGACACTAGTATCGGGATGGCCCCTTACGAAACCTTGTATGGGAGGAAATATAAGACTCTTGTAAGTGGGTTTGAAACTGGGGAGAACTTGATATTGGGACCTGAGTTGGTCCGAGAAACGACGGAAAAGATCAAGAAGATCTGGGAGAATATGAAAATAGAACAAAGTCGGCAGAAAAGCTATTATGATAGGAGGCAGAAACCTCTTGAGTTCAATGAGGGAGATCATGTGTTCATGAGAGTGGTTCCGACTACTTGGATTGGTAGAGTGTTGAAATCCTGTAAGCTTACTCCGAGATATGTTGGAGATCCATCTCATGTGGTTGAGTCCGATCAGATAGAACTGAAGGATAATCTAACATTTGCTACCTTGCCCGTGAGGATCATGGATACCAGTATCAAGATGTTGAGAGGAAAACAGATCTCCTTGGTGAAGGTATTATGGAGCCTAGTGGATGAAGGAGACGCGACATGTAAGGACTGAAATTATACCCTTGAAAATTTTTCCTTATTTTAATCTACTTTCTTACATTTTTATACAAATTACATTTACCAATACAATAACCTTTCTTTAAAACCTTACTTTCCCTTTTGTACTTATTCCATAAACCAATAACAACAAGTACATTCATTTTACATAAAAACATAATTCATATTAATGTCGCTCGGTAACTACCACATACATCTAGTGATGAGTTTCCAAACCACCCATAGCTACAAATATCCCGTGTTACCATTATCCATGTACAAAAATCATGCCCATAGTTACAAATAGTAATTTTCAGAATGCAATCAATTAGATTACAAAAAGAATGGACAAGAGGGCTTCAAAAACAAAAGCCTCTAAGCTCCTAATCAAAAAACACATGTACTTCTCTCTTCTACCTGCAATGGGATTAACATTGACCATACACAGAAAACACAAAGGAGTAAGTCGCTAACGTAATAATTGTCAATGTACGTCAATCTGCATTTTAATAAATTTATGTAAACAATTTAAAGTTAAATGCACTTAAAACCATTTCCATTTTTCATACTTTTGAAAATCATGCTAAATAACTTGAGCCAAAGTTTGCTACATTGCTTGAGCCAAAGCCGCTACACCACTTAAGGTTAGCAAAAACAGATTTCCCTTTTCTTTTGAAAACGTGCTACATAACTTGAGCCAAAGTTTGCTACATCGCTTGAGCCAAAGCTTGCTACATCGCTTGAGCCAAAGCTTGTTACAACGCTTGAGCCAAAGCTTGCTACATCACTTGAGCCAAAGCTTGCTACATCGCTTGAGCCAAAGCTTGCTACATCACTTGAGCCAAAGCTTGCTACATCACTTGAGCCAAAGCTTGCTACATTACTTGAGCCAAAGTCACTAACCAATCATGGTCGGCTTAAAACGAGTTTTCTTTTTATTGACACTCCATCAATTTATAAACAGTAAATCCACAACATCATTATTACAACCATACCAATATATGCTTATAATAATTTAGTGATTCACAACTCAATTCATTATACATAACCAGAAAATCCACGCATTTTCTATCACAGTGCATAAGTTAAGACTTATCCTTACCTTGGTGAGTGTTGGGTTTGGTTCTTGGTAACTTCGCAAGTTCCACCGACACCACCTCCAACTTTAGGATCTTTCCTCATTCCCACCATATAACACAATGTTTGTCATTTATTCCAAATATCACATAAACAACTTATATTGCATTATTTAACCATACAAGATATTCATCATATTTTTAATGTTTGTGAACTACTTTCATCACAAGTTTACAACCATCTAAAACATACATATTCATCTCATATTTCAACATTAGAATGCATACTCATCTTCTACCTCTAGCATTTTACTCGTTTTCCCCTTTAACCACATTTTCACTTTAGGGTTTTTGGGTTTTCATGAATCAACCCACAAACCCTTTCCATTCTTGAAATACCAACTCTAAACCAAGATTTTACAAGATAAAAACAACATAAAATGAACCCTAACTCAAAAGGGTGAGTTTCCATGGTTTTACACATTTTGAGAAGAGATCCAACATACCCAAAATGAGTTTCAAAGAGAAGAAGAGAGTTAGAATCAAGAGTTTTACCTCTTCTCAAGCTCTTAGATGAATATTCAAGCCCTTGACCTTGGAAAAGCTCTCTTCTCTCACCTCTCTTCAATTTCTAACCCTAAAATGTGTTCGGGGTTTCTCATTTAATGTTATCTCGTCGGGTTCTCGCTTAAGCGCGCTCATTCTCGCTCAAGCGAGAAAATCTCTCCCATTTTAAAAAAACTCATATCTGACCCTATCGCCTAGGCGAGGCATCTCTTGCTCAAGCGAGGAACCTCTCGCTTAGGCGAGAATCTTATAGCCTCGAATGGTCCAAAATGTCACTTTTCTCGCCCAGGCGAGCCAACTCTCGCTCAGGCGAGTCTACTATCGCACAAGCGAGCAAACTCTCGCTCAGGCGAGAATCCTCCAGTATAGCCTAGGATTTCACCCTCCCTGGTGAGCCTTTCTGGCCCAGACGAGAATCCCTCGCTCAGGCGAGAATTCCAGGACTGATACTATAATTTAGAGAATTAAATTAAGGGTGTTGTGACACCCTAGATTTTAAAGTCATTAAATTAGAGTATCAGTCCTGGGTGTCTCGCTTGAGCGAGAGAATTGTCGCCTGGGCGAGAGAGGCTCACCTGGGAGAGTGGAATCTTGGGCTATACTGAATGATTCTCGCTTGAGCGAGAATGGTCTCGCTTGAGCGAGAGTTGTCTCACCTGGGCGAGAAAAGTGGCATTCAGGATTTGTCGAGGCTGTGAGATTCTTGCCTGAGCGAGAGGATTCTCGCTTGAGCGAGAGATGCCTCACTTGAGCGAGAAATTCCTCGCTTGATCGAGAGCGTCCGATCTAAAATTTTAAAAGGCGGGATTTCCTCGCCTAAGCGAGAATGGGCTCGCTTGAGCGAGAACCCGACGATTTCACTTTAAAATAGAAACCCCAAACACATTTTAGGGTTAGAACTTTGAAGAGAAGAGAGAGAGGAGAGCTTTTCAAGAGCAAAGAGCCTTAGGAATCATCTTAGAGCTTGAGAAGAGGTAAACCTCTTGTTTCTAACTCTTCTTCTTCCTCTCTAACTTGTTTTAGGTATGTTGGAACTCTTTTCAAAAGATGAGAAACCATGGAAACTCATCCTTTAGAGTTATGGTTCGTTTTATGTTGATTTCCTCTTGTAAACTCTTGGTTTAGAGTTGGTATTTGATGAATGGAAAGGTTTTGTGGGTTATTCATGAAAACCCCAAAAACCCCCAAAATGAGAATATGAGTAAAAAGAGAAATGGATGAAATGTTAAATGTGGATGATGAGTTTGTGCTTTGATGTTGATATATGAGATGAACATGTATGTTTAGATGTTTGGAAACTTGTATTGAAGTAGTTTTGCAAATCTTGAAAATATGTGAATCCTTTGTATGTTTGATGATGAAATACGAGTTGTTTATGTGTTATTTTGAATAAATAACTGACATTGTTGTTATTGGTGGAAATGAGGAAAAATCCTAAGGTTGGAGGAAATCGCGGAGGAGACTTTTAAAGTTACTCGGAATCGATCCCCAACACTCACCAAGGTAAGGGATAAGTGTGTCTAAATCATACTAGCTGATGTGAATGAGGTATGTGAAAGAGGTAATGTATTTGTAAGAATATTGTTGTTACCCTACCCGAAGTGGTAGTGGATTGTTATTGTAACTCCATCCGAGGTAGTAGTGTTTTATTCTTGTTACCCTACCCGAAATGGTAGTGGGGTATTTTTGATGTTCTAATCGGAGTGGTTGTATTATGTGGAATGAAGAATAAACTCGACCTGCCCGATGTGGTATGGGGAATAAACTCGACCTGCCTGATGTGGTATGGGGAATAAACTCGACCTGCCCAATGTGATATGGGGAATCAACTCGACCTGCCCGAAGTGGTATGGGGAATAAACTAGACCTGCCTGATGTGCTATGGGGAATAAACTCGACCTGCCCGATGTGGTAAGGGGAATAAACTCGACCTACCCGATGTGGTATGGGGAATGAACTCGACCTGCCCGATGTGGTATGGGGAATAAACTCGACCTGCCCGATGTGGTATGGGGAATGAACTCGACCTGCCCGATGTGGTATGGGGGAATAAACTCGACCTGCCTGATGTGGTATGGGGAATAAACTTGACCTGCCCGATGTGGTGTGGGAAATGAACTCGATGAATACGATAAAGGGTGAATATGAATTATGAGAAATGAGGATGTAAGAATGAAAGTAATATGCATAGTATAGGATATATATTACGGGATATATATACTATAGGGTGAATATGAATTATGAGAAATGAGGATGTAAGAATGAAAGTAATATGCATGCTATATGATATATATTGTGGGATATATATACTATAGGGTGAATATGAATTATGAGAAATGAGGATGTAAGAATGAAGTAATATGCATGCTATAGAATATATATTATGGGATATATATACTATAGGGTGAATATGAATGATGAGAAATGAGGATGTCAGAATGAAAGTAATATGCATGCTATAGGATATATATTATGGGATATATACTATATGGTGAATATGAATGATGAGAAATGAGGATGTCAGAAAGAAAGTAATATGCATGCTATAGGATATATATTATGGGATATATATACTATAGGGTGAATATGAATGATGAAAAGGAAGATGTTAAGAATGAAAGTAATATACATGCTATAGGATATATATTATGGGATATATGTTCTATAGGGTGGATATGAATAATGAGAAGGACGATGTTTCGAATGAACGTAATATGCATGCTATAGAATATATATTATGGGATATATATACTATAGTATGAAAATGAATAACGTGGAAATGAAAGGAGGAAGATATGAATGTTTACATTTATGTAATTGTGGTTATAAATTGTACTAATGCTTATTCGTATTTGAAATGTGGATTATCATGTAATGTTAGTTTTTGAATTAATGACTTACTCCCTTGTTTTTGTGTATTGTTGATGATAATCTCATTGTAGGTAAATGAAGGATTTGAGGAGGAAGCTCACTTAGGAATCTTATGTGTTTATTAACTTGAATGTCTTTATCGTTACTTTGACATTATAGTTGATTAGATAATATTTTGGGATGAATTTAAATTTGATTAGGATAATACTAGAGATATGTAGTTATTGACGTTATAACTCTTGGAAACCCATAACTGGTTGTATGTGGTAATTACTAATTGAATGAATTATGTTTTTCTGCAATATGAATTGTATGATAATATAATAGGTTAAAAGATTAGTTTCAAGGAACGATTCAAAAGGGTTTTTAAGTAAAATGATGAATGCATGTCAGGGAGGATTTTAATTAAACGAAAAATTTTCAAGGGTAGAATTTGGGTCCTTACAGGTGTTACAATCCTCCCCCTCTTATAAGAATTTTCGTCCTCGAAAATTAAACATACCTCGATTCGAACAAATGAGGGTAATCCTCCCTCATCTCACGTTCCACCTCCCAAGTAGCATCCCCTTCGTCTACCTGGCTCCATAGTACTTTCACCAAGGAAATTTCTTTGCCCCTTAACCTTTTGATACTGGTATTCGTGATTCTCACTGGCAGCGTTGTAAAGGTCAAATTATCCTTCAACTCTATCTGATCAGACTCAACCACATGAGATGGATCCCCAACATATTTCCTCAACTGAGACACATGAAACACATTGTGGAGATTTGACAATAACGGAGGTAAAGCAATCCGATATGCTACCGGCCCAATCCTCTTCAACACTAGATACGGCCCAATAAATCGCGGAATCAGCTTACGAGACTTCAACACTCTACCAATCCCGGTAGTCGGCACTACTCTCATGAAAACATGATCTCCCTCCTTAAACTCAAGAGGTTTCGGCCTCTTATCGTAATAGCTCTTCTGCCAACTCTGGGCGATTCTCATATTCTGCCTCTTATAGAGATGGGTCCCGTTCCAGGTACTAAATCAATAGAGAATTCAACTTCTCTCACTGGTGGCAACTCCTGAATATCACCAAGAAATACCTCAGGGAACTCACGAACTATCGGAATGTCCTCAACTTTGGGATTCTCAATACCCTCCAGGGATGCCAACAACATAAACACGGCTCCTCCCTCCTTACAGGAAGTCCTGACTTCCTTTGCCGACACCGGCCTCATACAACTAACCTCATCAGAAATCCCATATGGGTTTCCGAATACCACAGTCTTATCAGCACAATTAAGCACCACATGATTCGCCGATAACCAGTCCATTCCCAGAATTAGATCTAACTGGGATAGTGGTAAGTAGATTAAATCCACGGTAAATGTTCTATCGTTTACCACTATCGGACATCGAGACACAACTGTCGACACCCCCACAGGTACATTAGTTGGGGTGGATACGACCAAGTCGAAAGGCAACGACTCAGTTTGCAATTTCAGTCTATCCACGCATTCAATAGATACAAAGGAGTGTATCGCTCCCAAATCAAACAACACTAAAAGAGGAATACCTGCCACCATGCAATTACCTTTAATCAGGCCATCTACACCCAATACCTCCGCACCACTCATGGTGAACACTCTGCCAGTGGATCGAGGTCGTTCAGCCCTCACAGCATTCACACTCTGCTGTAGCTTAGAACAATATCTTCTAATATGCCCAACCTCCTTGCAGTGAAAACAGGTAAGTGCCGTTTCGGGGCATAAGTCACCGACATGAGTCCGGCCACATTTGCCATATAAAGATGGAGAGTTCAACCGTGACCCTCTGGTATTGACATGAGTCCTCGGCTTATGCGAAGTATAACCCCGACTTCTGGTCAGAGGAGAATAAGGCTTCCGTTCCTCCTAAAATGCCTTGCCTTTCCCTTTCCCGTGCGAGAAGTTCCGTTGAGGCCCAAAGTCTTTGGGAGGAATCACCTTAGTTGCCGCCGCTTCATCGGCGGCCAAGTCATCCTCATACACCCTACACTTGTTCACTAAGGTAGGGAAGTCTGCAATCTCCTGGTTCCCAAACATGCTTTTCAACTTCGACTTCAAACCCAATTCGAACTTGACGCACTTGGACCTTCCGTCCACTTGCAATTCGGTGTAGGGGAAAAATCGGGCAAATTCTTCAAACTTGGCCGCGTAGTCCCCCACTGACATGTTCCCCTACTCCAGCTTCAAAAACTCCATCTCTTTCTTCCTTTTCAAGTCAGCAGGGAAGTACTTGTGAATGAATTTCTCCTTGAATGTACCCCAGGAGATCAGTTGTCCTTCACCTTCCATTTGGTGCCGAGTAAATTCCCACCAGTTCTCGGCCTCCGTCACTAGCATATAAGTGGCATACGCCAAATTCTGAGCCTCCGTACAGTTCATGGCTCTGAAGATCCGCTCCACCCCTTGGATCCACTCAATGGCAGCATCAGGAGCAAATCCCCCGTGAAACTGATTGGGGTTCCTCTGCAGAACTCATCTAAACCTCAGTATTCTGCTGGTCCGGGTGGAACTAGTGGGTGTGAACTCGGGCTTGGTGCCGGATTCTGGTTCAGGTTATTCAATTTGTGATTGACTTGCTGCAATGTCGCCACTATTTGAGCCAATAAATCGTTCGGGATGTTCTGACTTGCCCCTCTTCCACTTCCTCTTCCTTTTCCTGCCATGGGTACCTGTACTCACTCAATTGTCAGTAATCGAATTGTATCTAAACAAGGATCGCATAATCACTTAGCAATTAGCACACTCAAAAAATTTCGTCACATAAAGATCACAAAGAAGCATACAAAGCCATATCTTAGGCCGCAGGATTAACTATGCTCTGATACCATATTGTAAGGACCCAAATTCTACCATTGAAAATTTTTCCTTATTTTAATCTACTTTCATACATTTTTATACAAATTACATTTACCAATACAATAACCTTTCTTTAAAACCATACTTTCCCTTTCGTACTTAATCCATAAACCAATAACAACATGTACATTCATTTGACAGAAAAACATAATTCATATTATGTCGCTCGGTAACTACCGCATACATCTAGCTATGAGTTTCCAAACCACCCATAGTGTAACACCCTAAATTGAAGTGATTAAAATTATAGTATCAGTCATGGGATTCTCGCTTGAACGAGGTATTCTCGCCTGGGCGAGAAAGGCTCACCTGGGAGGGTGAAATCTTGGGCTATACTAGAGGATTCTCGCCTGAGCGAGAGTTGGCTCGCTTGAGCAAGAAAGGCTCAACTGGAAGGGTGAAATCTTGGGATATACGGGAGGATTCTCGCTTGAGCGAGGGTTGGCTCTCCTATGAGAGAAAAGTGATGTTTTGGACTTGTCGAGGCTGTAAGATTCTCGCTTGAGCGAGAGGATCCTCGCTTGAGCGAGAGGGTCATATCTGAGTTTTTAAAATAGGCGGAATTTTCTCGCTTGCATGAGAAAGGGCTTCCTTAAGTGCGGACCCGACGCTGTTACATTAAATAGGGAACCCCAAACACATTTATGAGGGTTAACCTAGAGAGAAGTGAGAGAAGAGGGCATTTTCAAGAGCAAGAAGGCTTGTGAGTCATTTAGAAGCTTGAGAAGAGGTAAAGCTCTTGATTCTAACTCTCTCCTTCCCTTTGAAACTTATTTTGGGTAGGTTGGATCTCTTCTCAAAATGAGAGAAACCATGGAAACTCATCCTTTTGAGTTATGGTTCGTTTTATGTTGTTTCTATCTTGTAACATCTTGGTTTAGAGTTAGTATTTCAAGAATGGAAAGGGTTTGGGGGTTGATTCATGAAAACCCCAAAACCCTAAAGTGAAAATGGGGTTAAAGAGGAGAAAGAGTAAAATGCTAGAGGTGGAAGATGACTAAGCATTCTCATGTTGAAATAGAAGATGAATATGTATGTTTTAGATGTTTGTACACTTATGATGAAAGTAGTTTATAAACATTTAAAATATGTTAAATATCTTGTATGGTTAAATAATGCAATATGAGTTATTTATGTGATATTGGAATAAATGACTAACATTGTGCTATATGGTGGGAATGAGGAAAGATCCTAAAGTTGGAGGAGGTGTCAGTGGAACTTGCGAAGTTGCTAAGAACCAAACCCAACCTTCACCAAGGTAAGGAGGAGTTTTTAAATAGCATATTGAAATGGATAATATGTGGATTTTCTGATTGTGTATAATGATAAAGTGATGAATCGCTTAGTTATTGTAAACATATATGGGTATGTTTATGATAATGTAACGCGTGGATTTACTGTTTACGGATTGATGATGTATCAATGAAAATAAAATATGTTTTTAGCCGATCATAATTGGTTAGCGACTTTGGCTCAAGTTATGTAGCGATACTTTTGCTCAAGTTATGTAGCGATACTTTGGCTCAAGTTATGTAGCGATACTTTGGCTCAAGTTATGTACCGATACTTTGGCTCAAGTGATGTGGTGATACTTTGGCTCAAGTTATGTAGCGATACTTTGGCTCAAGTTATGTAGCGATACTTTGGCTCAAGTAATGTAGCGATACTTTGGCTCAAGTAATGTAGCGATACTTTGGCTCAAGTTATGTAGCGGTACTTTGGCTCAAGTTATGTAGCGATACTTTGGCTCAAGTTATGTAGCGATACTTTGGCTCAAGTTATGTAGCGATACTTTGGCTCAAGTTATGTAGCGATACTTTGGCTCAAGTTATGTAGCGATACTTTGGCTCAAGTTATGTAGCAACGCTTTGGCTCAAGCTATGTAGCAAAACTTTGGCTCAAGTAATGTAGCACAAAATGAATTTATAAAACAAATGGTTTCCTAACCCCTTTAAAATGTGGATTATCTTATAATGGTATTTATTGTTTTGATGACTTACTCCTTTGGATGTTGTGTGTATTTACCATTGATAATCTCATTGCAGGTAACAGGGTAGCTGAGGATGCTTGGTTCGAGGCTATAGGAGCTTAGGACTTGGATCCTCTATTTTGATTTTTGTGTCGTAAATTGTTATTTGGATGATTGTATTCGTAACCGTTTAACTCACTACATTTTTGTGTAATGCTGGATATTAGTAACTATGAGTGTTTTGCAAACCCATAGTTAAACATATGCGGCAATTACCGATGAAAGTTATATTTGAATTATGTTTTCCGCAACGTGAGATGTATGTTAACATAATATATTATAAAGGTAGTGTTATGAAGTGATTATGGGGGAATTAGAGTAAGATGCTGAATGTAGGTATAAAAGGATTAAAATAAAGGAAAAAATTTCAAGGGTAGAATTTGGGTCCTTACACATAGTTACAAATATCCCGTGTTACCATTATCCATGTACAAAAATCATGCCCATAGTTACAAATAGTTAGTTTCAGAATACAATCAATTAGATTACAAAAAGAATGGACAAGAGGGCTTCAAAAACAAAAGCCTCTAAGCTCCTAATCAAAAAACACATGTACTTCTCTCTTCTACCTGCAATGGGATTAACATTGACCTTACACAGAAAACACAAAGGAGTAAGTCGTTAACGTAATAATTGTCAATGTAAGTCAATCCGCATTTTAAAAAATTTAAGTAAACAATTTAAAGTTAAATGCACTTAAAACCATTTCCATTTTTCATACTTTTGAAAATCATGCTACATAACTTGAGCCAAAGTTTGCTACATTGCTTGAGCCAAAGCCACTACACCACTTAAGGTTAGCAAAAACAGATTTCCCTTTTCTTTTGAAAACGTGCTACATAACTTGAGCCAAAGTTTGCTACATCACTTGAGCCAAAGCTTGCTACATCGCTTGAGCCAAAGCTTGCTACATCGCTTGAGCCAAAGCTTGCTACATCGCTTGAGCCAAAGCTTGCGACATTACTTGAGCCAAAGTCGCTAACCAATCATGGTCTACTAAAAACAAGTTTCCTTTTCATTGACACTCCATAAATTTATAAACAGTAAATCCACACCATCATTATTACAAACATACCCATATATGCTTATAATAATTTAGTGATTCGCAACTTAATTCATTATCCATAACCAGAAAATCCACGCATTTTTTATCACAATCCATAAGTTAAGACTTATCCTTACCTTGGTGAGTATTGTGTTTGGTTCTTGGTAACTTCGCAAGTTCCACCGACACCGCATCCAACTTTAGGATCTTTCCTCATTCCTACCATATAACACAATGTTAGTCATTTATTCCAAATATCACATAAACAACTTATATTGCATTATTTAACCGTACAAGATATTCATCATATTTTCAATGTTTCTAAACTACTTTTATCACAAGTTTAAAACCATCTAAAACATACATATTCATCTCATATTTCAACATTAGAATGTTGAATGTTGATTAGAAGGTTAATGTGTATGTTAGATGTAGATGGGAAAGGGTGAAATGTTAGATGTAGAATGTGGTTTATAAATGTTGAATGTTGATTAGAAGGTGAATGTGTATGTTTTAGATGTTTGGAAACTACTAATGAAAGTAGTTTTGGAAACATTGAAAATGTGTGAATCTCTTGTACGGTTAAAGATGAAATATGAGTTGTTTATATGTTTTTGTGTATAAAATCACTGACTTTGTTGATGTTTGGTGGGGATGAGGAAAGATCTTAAGGTTGGAGGCGGTATCGGAGGAACTCGAAAAGTTACCAAGGACTAAACCCAACACTCACCAAGGTAAGGAGAAGTGTTTAACTTGTACATGATGTTAGAAAATGCGTGGATTTTCTAGTTGTATATGGATTGTGAAACAATGGGAAGAAAACCTATTTTTATCTCCCTTAAGAGGTTAAGCAATGTATGACTTGCCCTTCGTGGTATTGGCCTTGCGAGCAATGTATGACTTGCCCTTCGTTGTATTGGCTCTTTGAGCAATGTATGACTTGCCCTTCGTGGTATTGGCCTTGCGAGCAATGTATGACTTCTCCTTCGTGGTATTGGCTCTTTGAGCAATGTATGACTTGCCCTTCGTGGTATTGGCTATCCATAGCAATGTATGACTTGCCCTTCGTGGTATTGGCTCTTTGAGCAATGTATGACTTGCCCTTCGTGGTATTGGCTCTTTGAGCAATGTATGACTTGCCCTTCGTGGTATTGGCTATTCGTAGCAATGTATGACTTGCCCTTCATGGTATTTTCTATTCGTAGCAATGTATGACTTGCCCTTCGTGGTACTGGCTATTCGTAGCAATGTATGACTTGCCCTTCGTGGTATTGGCTATTCGTAGCGATGTATGGCTTGCCCTTCGTGGTATTGCCTATTCGTAGCAATGTATGACTTTCCCTAAGTGGTATTGTAAATATACTAATGTAAGAGTATATGATGTGGTGATTTATGATGAGAATAATAAAGTAATATATATGGGAAGTAATATGGTTTGTACATTGTAATGTGGAGATATGGAGAATGGTGAAGGAAGTAAAGTATTACGACGATGAAATGGAATCAAGGATTGGATTATTTATTTACTTTATGAGTTTATGATTTTATTACTTGTCTAACTTTCTTAAATGTGGATTATCATATAATTATATTTATTGAGTTGACGACTTACTCCTGTGTATTTCTTGTGTATTATGTATAATAATCCCCTTGCAGGTAAACGGAAGTTTTAGGGATGTCTTGGTTATGAGCTTTAGGAGCCTAATGATCAAGATTCCATGTTTTGTAAACTTTTGTGCACTAATTGACTAAGTGTTAATTGTTGATTATATTTATGGGTATTTTGACGTTGTAAACCCATAATTAAACAGATGTTGATACTCCTGAATTTTATGAATGTGTATTATGATTTTCTGCATAAAGAGAGTAATGTATGTATGTGGTAGAAAAGGCATGTTTAATGTTATCTTAAATGGATATGCAGTATGGGGATAACTCTTTGGATTAATGACATAGCGTATATTTGAGGAAACTTAGTATAAATGAATTAAAATTAAAGGAAATTTTCAAGGATAGAATTTGGGTCCTTACATGTGCTTTATTTTGCCAAGATCAAGAACGGTGCAATGCTCATTGTCATCTTCATCTAGGACTTCAATCCTAGGATTTTTTAGGACATAGAGGATTTAGAGGCTTCGCCACAAGAATGGAATTCTTGATAAGAACAAAACCTTGGCTCAGCCAAGAAGCTAGGAGAATATTCACTAACAAGGAATTTAATCCAAATAAAAACTCAAACTCAAACTGTTTTATTCCATGTGTTTCATCACTTATATATAGGGAAATTAATTGCAAAAGAAAAGATTGTCTAAGCCTAATTATGCCATGTGGCTTACAAAAGATTTGATAATATCAATCCAAATCCTAGGGATAATATCTTTGGATGATTCAACATGATCTTCAAAAGATATTCTTCAAGTTTAGGAAGATATTTTGTTTTGGATCTTCGACAAATCTTTGTCATATTTAAAACATATTTTTCATGATTAGCAAGATTTTTTGTTATGAATTTTCAACAAATCTTTGTAATCTTTAAAAGATATTCTTCAAGATTTAGCAAGATTGGTTGTTTGAATAAGGCTGGCCATGTGTTGTCTAGTTGTCTTGACTTGGCCTGCTTGACTTTGGACTTGATCTTTATTGGTTCTTGGCCTCTCCTTTATCTTCAAAGATTTCCTAAAAGACAATGAAACACATTTATTTATTCAAAACATATTTTAAAGAAACAAAAAGGAAAATCCTAATTACGTGTGGGCCATTTGTGAGCCCACTTATTCATATGCTAATTTGGCATATCATGCCTTTGCCACAAGACTGTGGCCTTCATGTGGCTCCCCTTCATGGGTGATGCAATTAATGGACCTGCCCTCCTTTGTGGTCCATTTGGTACTTGAATCCATGAATGTGCACACGAGTTGCTCAAGTATTTGTTGGGCCTTTTTTATCCTAGCACGTGTCATGGGCCCTCCAAGGCCTTGTATTGCCTTGTCATTTATGTTGGGCCCTATGGGGTTCACATCACTTTGACAGCAACCTCCCTATGGATGGTGTTTCTTTGAAGATCGTTTTCCTTAAAACTAGCTCTTAAAAGTGAGTTTTGTCACTTTCAGATATTTTTGGGATTTTTGGGTTGTTTATGGGTGTTTTCGGTTGGCTTAGGGTTTTAAGGGTGGTTAATGTGATTGGCCTACGTTTTGGCCGAGGGAAGTGTGGGTGATTGTGTATTTAGCCGAGAGGGCAAGAATTGGTCAAGTTGGCTCGGTCACGGTTTTTGGTTGTGTGTGGTTGGCTTGTTGTGGTTTCTGGTCGAGAGTGGTAGAGTATGGAATAGGCTCGGTTTGGGTAAGTGTTTGGATAAAATAATGTGAAATGAGACTTGAGATGAAGGCGCCACAAGACAAGCTTGATAAGCCAAATGGAATCTGCCATAACAAGGATGTTGATGAGGATGATGAAGGCGCCACGCCACAAGGATGATAAGCCAATAAGCACCACAAGCTATGCTTGATAAGTTTGAGGGGTTAGGAGCCAAGCTCAACTAAAAACACAAAGTGCTTAATCTTAACTTAATTCAAAGTTAACTTTCAATCATGTTTTGGTTTACATATAAAGAGGACTGGCCACGAAAATGGCTCCCAAAAATAAGTGAAAATACAAATTTAAAATTCGAAAATACATGAAACAAATTCAAATGCATGTGGACGTGAATGGGGGGAGGGGTGTGGCTTATCTTCAATGTGGTGGCAAGATGGTTGGCTTTGGCTTGTCTTCAATGTGGCGGCAAGATGGTTGGCTCTGGCATTTAAGGCAGCCCATCAAAGCTTTGCAATTCTCCATGCCTCATTAAGGGTCTCAAAGTGGTCCCCACGTGCCCATTTAAATTTAGCCACCAAAATGTGTCTTGAATCCGTGGTTTTAATAATGCCTTATGCTTGCTTCTATACATCCTTTAAGGTAGCCACCTTACTCATCCTTGGGGGGACCACGGTTTAACTCATCCATTAATATGGTTTTGTAATCCTCATGGCTCATTAAGTGTGGACGGTGGTATTAAATGTTGGCAACCAAAATTGACTTGAATCCATTCACATGCATTTTTGGCCGAAATTCTTGTGTTTCCAAGCATGATAACACGCCTCCTTTTCTTAGCTTTGGCTTGGCCGAGTTCTGGCAAGCTTTAGTAAGCCCATCACGACTTATAATGTTCAAAACCGAAATTACTTAGTAAAATACAAAAATATGACTTGAAATAAAAGGTGGGACATAAGACCCCCACTTATTTAATGCAATAAAATAAAGATAGGATCATTCAAGCCCTTAAGGAAAGATGGCATAGGCGAGTTGCTATCATACTCTCCCTCTTGAAGTGAATTTGACCTCAAATTCAATTGGTCATCTCCTCCCAGATCATAAACAATCCTCTTCGTTTTGACTTTATTCACATAATGGATAGCTTCATCCCCATCTCCCATATAAAAAACTATCATCTTGAATTGGTTAAGACCCCGTACATATGCATCTTCATCTCCCGGCTCAAAAGCAATTTTCTTTTATCTTTCGCTCCAACTCTCCACATATTCATCAAGGGTCAACCCGTTGATAAATATCTTAGCACTATTACAAGCATTGTTGATGTTTTTGGTTGAATTTTTTTTTTTTTGTTGCCTTTTTTGAGCAATCATCCTTCAACAATAAGGTTGATTCTTCATTACTACTCGTCTTTGTCCAATGAACATGATCCACTATGTCTCAAGTTCCACAAGTTGATTAGTATGTGGAAGAACATTAATCATTTCTTCAGAAAATAATTGACCAACTCCCTGCAAAAATGGTTGAACAAATATTGACAAACAATTGTTAAGATTATTATGGTGAGCAATAACAAAAAATTCTCCACAAGAGGGTAGGTATAAGGGTTGCCTTGACACAACAACATCCTTAACCTTACTTTGAATTTCAATCATAGTGTTTGCACTCATTGTGTTTTCACTCAAAGCACTTTCACTCAAAGTAGTCTCACTCAAAGTATTTTCCTCACTCAAAGTGTCTTCCTCACTCATGAGTGTTTCACTCAAACCTTCCCTACTCACAAGTATTTCACTCATGATCTGGGGCTCTCTTTTTCTTCTTGTGGGTTCAAATTGTAATGCCTTTTCGAAATCCTCTATGATTTGGCTCATCTTGGATTCGCTTTGCACTTTATTGTGATTGGTGTGATAGGCCTTTGGGGCATAACAAATCCTCATCGCACTCTTCAATTTTTTCCAAGTATCGATTGGTTTAAGACAACATCTACTCCACTCCTTTTGGTGTTGAACCCACCAACTTAAGGCATAATCCTTAAACGTTGAAGTAGCTAACATAACCTTTTTCTCTTCGTTGTAAGAATTACAACCGAAGAATTTTTCCATCTTAGTTTCCCACTTCATATATGCTTTTGGATCAATCTTGCCAATAAAGGATGAGACCTTCATTTTGGCTTCCCTTTTCGGGGGTTTCCTTTCAAATTCCAGCCTCAATTGTTCCATTTGATTTTGGAGGGCCTCAATCTGTTTGGACATTGTGAAATAAAAGGTGGGACATACGACCCCACTTATTTAATGCAATAAAATAAAGATAAGATCATTCAAGCCCTTAAGGAAAGATGACATAGGCAAGTTGCTATCAGGCTTTATATGAGGTAAGACTACTAGTATGCATCGCTGGGATCTGAGGAACTTCGGCTACAGTTAAAGCTTCCTGGGGAAATTGTTCACTGAAAAGACCCCCATCTGCTAGCCACTCAAGCTCTCCAAACTCTAGGGATCCTTTCTAAAAAGAGAAAAAATAATTCTTAATATTATAAAAATAAGTGACTAGATAGCAAATTATGAAGGTTAGGATAAAAATCTACTTACCATAGCCCTCAATAAAAAAAACTGTGCAGTTATGTTTCTAAGTATAACTTCAAAATGTCAAATATAAATAGGAAACCAGAATAAGTGCAAGAGTGTACTGTAGCAAAGTTTAATTAACACGATGCTGTTAATTGTGAAATAAAGTTGTCTTACTTTGCCTGGTGATTCAAAATCTTTTAATTCCAAAATGTCATCAACAGCCCAAGAAGAAGTGAAGCTAGGCACTTGCTGAGGAGTTTTCGCTAATTGTACACTCGAATTAGATGGTTCTGAGTGACTTTTTTCATTACCCTTGGTGCATTTATAACTCAGCCACTCAGTTACTAGTAGCGAGGAAGCGCTGGTGGTTCATCACAATCCTTACAGAACAGTGCTCTGTCTTCAACACAAAATATGAAAGCTGCCTTATCCTGCAAGAGAAAGGAAGGAACTAACTGAGCAATCATGTAAAACTAAATAAATCACCCATGTTAAAGAAAGATGCCAACTTATAAAAAGTAAACCATTCCCTCAAGAAGCAATGATTTCTCCACAGAGTATAGAAACCAACAATTATGCAATCCTTTGGGCAAGAATTCTACAATTTATGCTTAAATAGGTCAATTGAACTTCTAATAGCAGCAATAATCTAAGATACATAAAGAAATGTCAAGGGATTAAGCCTTGCCAATATAAACTACTTGTTTTCTTCATTTTGATTTGTATCTGTAAATTTTTTTGCTATCTATTTTTAATTTTACGTTGTTGGATCCGAAGGGCACCTCAGATGCATGACGTCATGGTACAAGTATTTGTCCATCAATTAACAATTGATAAAAGAGTATATTGTAATTTTATTAAATGTAAAAGAAAATCAAAAATATAAACGATATTTTCACCTCTTTTAAAAAGTGACTCTTAATCTTGGAGCTATAAATAACTTGCTAATTTTGGTTTTTTGGAGCTATAAATTCTCACTAGTAGTTTGTTCATTTTCTTTCTCTTTTTATGCACTATTCCTAATTCTTGGGTCTTCTCTTGTTCAAATCCTTAGTTTGGTTGAAAACTACTGTGCCATTGGTTGTTTTCCACTTTATGACATATTGAAGTTTTGTATCTGTATATGTATGCATGGAATATGAAGTTCAACTGCCAGGATTTCCTGAATAAGAGGATAAAGTCCAATTCATAATATAATATCTGATAAAATAATCTTTTATCCTCTTTTCTCTCAATTTCAAATTTTAATTTGGCATCTAATAAAATAAAGTGTCAATTTAGTCCTCAACTTTTCTAATCTTTATTAATTTTACCTATTTACCATAATAGAGTTAAATTTGAAATGAAATATATCAAATTTTATAAGTGATTCAATGTCTACCACTTAAATATGCATTTCTTTTCATCTTTGATTGTCAACTTCTTTCCTCTTCCCAATTAGATTCTCATCATTCAAAAATTTGAATTTAACCAAAATGATATTCAACCAGTTTCTTCACGTTCCTCAGTGATATCATCATGACTCTCGAAGTCATGTGCGGTAGCAATACCAAACCAAATACGACGGGTAGTGGAGTCCTGAGCTAAGCCTTGGCTAAACCTTGGAAATCGTAATGCCATAATGCTTTTCAAATCCTCCTAGCCATTATCCTACTGCAATAATTCTTGCTAAGAAGAATGCCCATGTTGTGGCAATTCCACCCAGAAGGTAGTGAGTTACTCCTACAGCGCGTCCCTGTACAATGCTCAAGGCTCTAGGCTGAGTAGCAGGAGCAACTTTTAATTTATTATGAGCCCAAACGATAGATTCAATAAGTTCTTGCCAATAACCACGCCCGCTGAATAGAAACATTAAACTAAAAGTCCATACAAAATGGGCACCCAAAAAGAAAAGACCATATGCAGATAATAAAAAACCGTAAGACTGAATTACCTGGGATGCTTGCGCCCATAAGAAATCGCGGAGCCACGAGAATAAAATAAATCTATGAAGAATTTAATATATTTCGGTATAAATCTAACACTGTTATAATGGAAAGGCGAAATTGAAAAACATTAGAAAAATAGAGAACTAAATCAACCCTTTATTTTATTAGAAGACCAAATAGAAACCTAAAAAAAGATAAATGACCAAAACAGTATTCTATCCTATAATGTATATTTATGCAGTGTGTCAGTGTAGCTAAAAATGGTGGTTTACATAAACCGAAGTGTAATAATGATATTTATCAGAGTAAATTACACTCACACCCCCTAAGTTTTAGTAAAATTACATAAACCACCCCTCACTTTTTGTCCTTGCACGAACCACCCCTAATTTTGTACATATGTTACACTAACTACCCCTGCATAATATAAAAGTGTAATATTTTAAACAAAAAACGTATGATGTGTGTAATTAATTAAACAAAATATTGTATATTATGTAGAAAAATTCAAAAATATAAGAGTCAATGCGTCTTCATTATTTGGCTCGTTATAAAATAATATAAAAGTTATTTAAACATTTATTTGAAATTATTAATGTATTTTTTAATGATACAAAAATAATAAAGAAACATTCGCTTTTGTACTATTTGAAGTGTTACACAATATACAATATTTTGTTTAACTTAATTACATTCATCACACGTTTTTTCTTTAAAATATTAAACTTTTATAACATGCAGGGGTAGTCTGTGTAATGTATGTATAAATCTAAGGGTGGTTTGTGTAGGAGGGAGGGTGGTTTGTGTAGGAGGGAGGGTGGTTTGTGTAATGACAAAGAAGGGAGGGGTGGTTTGTGTAATTTCATTAAAACTCAGGGGTATGAGTGTAATTTACTCTATTGATTATTATAGATGACATTAGCATCATTTTCTTACCCACTGGAACCAAAGATGGCATCTCCTTATTATTTGGTTACTATTGAGCCAAGTGATCATTGGCAGTGTTGGATTCATAATTATCTCTAAATATGTAGACAGATACACATGTAGAGCATAAAAAGGGAAGGGAAAGGACTAGTTGAGAAAAAAGAGACCTGAGTAAAATTGAAATCCAAATATTTCCTTTTATATAGTCATATCCATAATCTCATACTTCTGTACTTAGATGCAAAAGTTCAAATGTATATTTTATTCACTTGCTTGATAAAAGAACATAAATACATATATATAGTATTAAGAAATACCCTATAATGAAACTATATCACAAATCAATCTAATTGATTTGTTTATCTAATCTATAGATATAAAATTCCTAAATTATAGGAACTAATAATAATCAAATATCCTAAATTATAGGAAGTGATAATAATCAAATATCTCAACACTCCCCCTCAAGTTTGTGCATAGATGTCATACATGCCCAACTTGTCTACAAATTTTAAGAACACTCGATTTGAAACTGCTTTAGTAAGGATATCTGCCAACTGATCTTCTGATCGAATTTTAGGAAGTTCTACAATTTTCTCATCCAGTTTCTCCCTAATGAAAAATATGTCTATTTCTACATGCTTTGTACGATCATGTTGAACTGGATTATGAGCTATATCACACGTTGCCTTATTGTCACAATATAGTCGAATTGGTTGCTTAGGTGGGTAGCCCAAATCCATCATGAGAAGTCTTAGCCATAGTAGTTCACTAACCCCAAGTGTCATACCTCTATATTCAGCCTCTGCACTTGAACGTGCAACAACCTTCTGCTTTTTACTTTTCCATGTAACGAGGTTACCACCTACAAAGGTGAAATAACCTAAGGTAGATCGTCTGTCATCTAATTCTCCATCCCAATCAACATCAGTATATGCATCCACACTTTGATGATCTACATTTTTAGTGAATAATAGTCCTTTCCCAGGAGCAGACTTCAAATACCTCAAAATGCGCATAATTGCATTCATATGTTTCTCTCTAGGATTATGCAAAAATTGGCTAACAATACTTAATGCATAGGCAAGGTCCAGCCGAGTATGGGCTAAGTACATCAGTCTCCCTAATTGCATTCTTATGTTTCTGACAAGTGATGGTTTGACACATAACAACTCATAGGATATTTAACTTTATTAGAAAGTTCAGGTTCATATGTGGGTTTAGGGATACCTCTAGTGCAACGTGGTGGTAGTTGGTTTCTAGATGGTTCAGACTCCAAATCAGGAACATCCTCAGCAGACGATTGGTTTGGCGTATCAATTACTTGTGGTACTAGTAATTCAGACGGAGATGGAGCCAAAATTGTTGCAGATTCTGAATATTCATCACCACCTTTATCCAAAATTGCACATGATTCACTCAAATTACCATATTCAATACTAGATTCAGAGAGTTCCCCTCTAGATTCAAAGAGTTCTCTTTCTTTAGTGACTTCCCTTTATACGGATACATGAAAATCATAGTCTAGAGTCAGAACTTCTTCCTGATTCTCCCCATGAAGATCAGGCTCAGAAGAAAAATACATCGAGTCTTCATGAAAAACTACATCTAATGTAACAAACATTTTTTGAGTTGGAGGATGATAACATCGATATCCCTTTTGATAAGAAACATACCCTACGAAAACACATCACAATGCTCGAGGAGACAACTTGTTACTTTGATGCTTATGGAGATGTACAAAAGCTACACAACCAAAGACATGAGGAGATAAATTTGGAACAACAGGAGCAACAATGACATCAACAAGTGCTTGGAATGGTGTTTGAAAGTAATAGTGCTAGAGTGTACTCGATTAATCAAGTATATTGCAGATGTAAGTGTTTCTCCCCAATAGGATAATGGCATATGGGCTTCTATCAATGAAGCACGAACAACCTCTAATAAATGACGATTTTTCGCTCAGCCACCCCATTTTGTTGAGGTGTGTTGGGACAAGTAGTTTGATGAACAATCCCATGTTCTTCCAAATATTGTTGAAATTCAGAACTCAAATATTCACCTCCATTGTCACTTCGAAGAACCTGAACTTGTGCATTGTATTGAGTGCACATCATTTTATGAAAAATTTTAAATAAAAAATACACTTTACTTTTGGATTTCGTCAAGTGCGCCCAAGTCATCCTAGTATAATCGTCGATAAAAGTAACAAACCAACGTGATCCACCAAGGGTTGTGACCTTAGATGGACCCCAAACATCAAAATGTATAACCATAAAGGGAATATGACTTTTATTCAAAATTAATGGAAACGATATACGATGACTTTTTGCAAGTTCACAAACATCACATCGGAAGCTAGAAACATCAAAGTTTACAAATAAACTAGGAAATAATTTCTTAAAATAACCAAAAGAGGCATGTCCAAGACGTCGATGCCACAACCAAATGTCATATTTCTTCTTCCCCCTTCCTCATTATTATTCATTATCAATGCTTGACACAACTTGTCCGAGCTCTTTGACTCTAAGTTCAAGTAATAAATTTTTCCACGCCTAGTACCTCAACCAATCGTTTGCCTTGTTCGGATGTCCTTAAAAACACAAGAATCAGGCCAAAAACTTACAACACAAAATAAGGTAGTGATAATTTGGGAAATTGATAAAATATTATAGTCCAAGGATGGAACAACTAAAACAGAATCTAAATTCAAAGTATCAACGAGGGGCAAAGATCCTTCTCCAATAACAGGGGTTGAGGAACCATTGGTAGTGGAAACAAATTTTTGTAAAGATGGTTTAAGGGATAAGACCTGCCTAGAAATCAAATGTCATATGATCAGTAACACCAGAATCAATTATCCATGCACTATTAGAAACATGTGTAGAAATATTAAAAACCTTACCACTATTACCTGCAGCTGCTACCAATGCTGAAATTTGTCCAGTATAATCATCCCATGTGTTTGTTTCAACAAATGCAACATTAGGGGTCTTCTTGGAGTTCCTCTTTTGTGGGTCTCGACTGTGATCCCACCAGTCTGGTTACCCAACAATTTCAAAGCAACGATTTTTTGTATGACCAGATTGATTGCATTGAGTACATTTGTAGGTAGATTTATCTACACCATCAGTAGGCTTAGGATAGTTGGTCCTTGTTTGGTCTTGTCGTTTTTTAGAAGACCAGTTTTGATTGGATCGTCGATTCACCATGACTGAAGCTTCAGAATTTTTAGGCTCTCCTTTCAACGTTGTGTGTTGAACAAATTCTCTACGGATCAGTGCATAACATTCTTCTAATTCAGGGGTAGGATCTTTTATCAAAATTTCATCACGGATTTGTTCAAATTCACCATCTAATCCTGCAAGAAAAATATGTACCCTTTGTCGTTGAATTGATTTTCGGTAAGATTCAATATCTTTAGAACACTCCATGATCACCTTATCACGATGATCTAATTCACCAAAAATTTCAGTTAACTCTCCATAATATATAGAGAGTGTTCTTCCATTTTGTTTGGCAGAGAAAGCTCTTTGGTTCAAGGCAAAAACCTGCAATTCATCTGCTCCATCATAAAAACTTTAGAAAGAGCTTTCCAGATATCTTGAGCAGTAGTTAGGCGAATATATCGCTTCATAATTTATGGGGACATAGACATCAATAGCCATCTCTTCACTTTCTAATTGTCTGCATACCACTTCTCATACCCATCATCTTTTTCAATTGGTGGTGGTAACTTTCTATGGATTAGTGAAAGTTTTTTCTTCTCAGCAATATGCATCTCCATGATTTGAGACCAAATATAATAATTTGTCTCATTGAGTACTATTCCCGCATTGAACGATGAACCTTCTGATTGAATAATAATAGGAGAAGACTTGGTCCCCAATGCTTCATTAATTTCAGAGTTCATGTTGGTACAAGTTTTGACTCTTGATACCAAGTTCAAATGTATATCTTATTCACTTGCTTGGTAAAAGAACACAAATACATGTATATATATATAGTATTAAGAAATACCCTATAATGAAACTATATCATAAATCAATCTAATTGATTTGTTTATCTAATTTATAGATATAAAATCCCTAAATTATAGGAACTAATAATAATCAAATATCCTAAATTATAGGAAATGATAATTGTTGTGCAATGGCTCATATTCAATGGACCAGACCTCTTCTCATCATAACAGCAATACAAGTTATGGGCTTGGGCTGATGTAAAGGGTTGGGGTAGAGGGTTATATATTTATATTATGTAAACCTAATGTAACAAGGAGAACAATAGCTAAACACAAATCCTTATTCTCTAATAATATATAGTGGTAGCCTCTCAAAGCTCTCAGGGACGTGGGCACAATTGGCTGAACCTCGTTACCAAATTCTTTGTGTTATTCTCTTCTCTTTTACTATTTGATTGATTGCTTGTTCCCAACAATTGGTATCAGATGGCTCTTAACCTATGTGCCAAATTCGAGGTGGGGAAGTTCGATGGAACTGGTAATTTTGGATTGTGGCAAAGAAGGGTTAAGGATGTGTTGGCTCAACAAGGTCTATCAAAGGCACTGCGTGAGAATAAATCAGATGGTATGGACCAACTGGATTGGGAAGAGTTGAAAGAGAAGGCTGCAGGAACCATACGGCTCTGTCTATATCAGATGATGTGATGTATCATGTTATGGATTTGACGTAACCAACAGATGTATGGGAGACATTAGAGAAGCGGTACATGTCGAAGTCTCTAACAAATAAGTTGTATTTGAAACAGAGACTTTATGGCCTGAAGATGCAGGAGGGTACTGATTTGCAACAACATCTCAACACTTTTAATCAAGTGATTAATGACTTGCAGAAACTTGATGTGAAAGTTGATGATGAGGACAAAGCAATAATACTATTATGTTCTTTTCCAAATTCCTATGAACACTTGGTGACAACATTGACATACGGGAAAGACTCAATCAAACTGGATGAGATCACATATGCACTTTTGTCCCACACTCAAAGAAGACAGAATGTAGGAGAAGGGTCTCATCTCAGGGTGATGGTTTGTATGTGAAAGGGAGCCAAACACGTGGGAGGAGACAATGAGGAGAAGAGGAGAGGAGGAGCAACAGCTGAAGAAGAGAAGAGGAATGGGGAAGAAAAATGGGAGAAGAGAGCAGAGGTGCAGCAGGAAAAGAAGAAGGAGAGGGAGTCAGGAAAGAAGTAAAATGCAGAGGAGGTTTAAGTCAGCAAAGGAGGGCCAGAGAAGAAGAGGAGAAGGGCCAAAAGGCAGGAAGGCAGGTAAAGAGGAAGAGACACAGAGGGGGTAAGTTCAAAAGGCAGACAGAGGAGCCAAGAGGTGGAAGACAGAGGAAGAAAAGACTAGGAAGAGGCCAAATGAGGAGACAAATAGAAGAGTCATTGAGGCAGGCATAGGACAGAAAGCAGCAAGAAGGAAGAAGCAGAGGAGAGAGGAGAGAGGAACAGAGGAGGGAAAGATGGACCAGCGAAGAGAAGGGAAGAGGCAAGCGAGAGCACAGTATAGCCAGCACCAAGAAGACGAGAAGCAGATGGACACGAGCAAATAGGAGAGCATCAAGGAAAGAATAAGAAAGAGGAGGTCCAACATAGGGGAGGCGAGGCCAGCAAGGGAAGTGAGAGTTTAGAGGAGTCAGAGGGAAGACCAGCAATATCAGCAGAATGAATAGATACAGAAGTGGAGAAGGCAAGACAAGTAGCAGGAGACAGACACAGGCTGACAGGCAGGGGAGAGAAGAGCAGAGAGGAAGAGAAGCAGAGGAAACAGGAGAGAGAGCGAGGAGAAGAAAGGCAGAGGCAAGGACAGAGGACAGAAGGACCAGATGAAGAGAGGAGAGAACAGCAGAAGGCAGGAGGAGGACACAGAAGGCCAGAAGAGAGGAAAGAGGAGTGAAGAGGACAGCAGAGGAACGAAGAGACAGAAGGCAGAGGAGTCTTCAAGGAAAAGGAGGCGAGAGGACAGAAGGAATAAGACAACAAGAAGAGGACAGATGAATGATGCCACAAAGCAGAAGACGAGACAGATGTCACAAAGCAGTGGGGCAACAAGAGGAGAAGACAGCCAAAGGGAACAGAGCAAATTCCAATGGCAGAACACCAGTAGAGTGCTTTAGATGCAAACAGATTAGGCATTACAAAAAGGATTGTCCCAATTAATGGAGTCCTAGCAAACCGGTGGGGAAGATAGAGTATCTACATATGCAAATGTTGCATAGAAAGATGACTCTAGTTACAACAGTGAAGCTGATCTACTATATGTATCATCAAATAATAGCGCAGATGAGTGGATACTTGACATTGGTTGTTCCCACCACATAACGCCAAACAGAGACTGGTTCACCACATACAGGGCAGGCAATTTTGGTTTTGTGTATCTCGGAAATAATAAGGCATGTGGAATTATTGGCATGGGACAAATCAAAATTGTCATGGATGATGGTGTAGTGAAGACGTTATGTGAGGTTAGGCACATACCAGATTTGAAGAAGAATTTGATTTCTTTGGGGACATTGCAGGCCAAAGGATTTAGCTATAGAGCTGATGGAGATAGTGATATTCTTCGAGTATGCAAAGATGTTATAACTGTGATGAAGGGTAAGAGGACTATTGGGAACACCTATAAGTTGTTAAGGAGAACAGTTGTAGGTGGAGTTGCTGGAGTGACTGAAGAGATTTCAGTAGATTCAGACCATGATGCTACAAAATTATGGCACATGCATTTGGGTCATATTAGTGTGTGTGGCATGACATAATTATGCAAAAGAGGACTATTGAGGGGAGTCAGCAAATGCAAGCTAGATCTGTCCAAGTATTGTGTGCTTGGGAAACAGACGCGAGTTAGTTTCAAGGCTGGCCAACACAGAACTCGGGGCATTTTAGACTATGTCCTCACTGATGTATGGGGACCCACTCAGTAACCATCCCTAGGAGGTTCTAGGTATTTTGTTACCTTCATTGATGACTTTTCTCGCAGCGTCTGGGTATATTTTCTGAAGCATAAGTCAGAACTCTTTGCCAAGTTCAAGATTTGGAAGACAGAGGTTGAGAACCAGACTAGCAGAAAAATCAAAAACTTGAGGTCAGACAATGGTATTTAATACAAGAACTCACAGTTTCAGAAGTTCTGTGAGGAACATGGTATTCAAAGGCATTTTTTAGTGAAGAAGACTCCTCTGCAGAATGGTGTTGTAGAGAGGATGAATAGAACTCTTACAGAGAGGGTCAGATTAATGAGATGGAATTCTGGACTTTCCAAAGGATTTTGGGCAGAGGCACTTAGTATGGAATGCTATGTCATCAATAGATCACCACGGGCTTCATTGGATGGTAAAGTTGCAGAAGAAGTATGGACAGATAACTCAGTCAATTATAATATGCTACACATATTTGATTGTCCTACTTATGTACATGTACCTAGTGATGAACGATCTAAACTTGACCCCAAGTCAAAGAGGTGTATCTTCATTGGATATACCAAAGGTGTGAAGGGGTTCAAGTTCTGGGATCCAGTTTGCAGAAGAGTGGTGTTGAGCAGAGATGTAGTGTTTGATGAAGATTTAATACTAAGGGAGTCAGTTATGATAGAGGTGCCCATGCCCAATGGAGAGACTTTGAGATCAAATATGATTCCAGTGAACAGTGACACTATTCAGGTGAATAAAGGCAAGAAACCATGCACTAGTTCAAGTGAAGAACATGATGATTCTCAGGCTGAGAGTTCAGGTGTGCAGGAGTATCTACTTGCCAGAGACAGATATAGACGTCCTATCAAACCTCCAGAGAGATATGGCTTTGAGGATAAGGCTTCAGTTGCTCTCCATATCAGTTCAGGAGATCCATGTAGCTTTCAAGATGCTATAAACAGCCCGGAGAAAGAACAATGGATGGGTGCCATGATGGAGGAGATGGAGTCTTTACAGAAAAACTAGACTTGGGAGCTTGTCCCATTTCCCTCCGACAAGCGTGTAGTTGGGTGCAAGTGGGTGTATAAGAAGAAGCCAGCAGTATCAGAAAAAGAAGGGGAAAAGTTCAAGGCTCGTCTTGTAGCAAAAGGGTATTCACAACAAAAGGGGATCGACTACAATGAGATTTTCTTCCCAGTGGTGAGACACACTTCTATCAGGGCAGTGCTTGCCTTGGTAGCCAGCCGAGATATGCACTTGGAATAGATGGATGTGAAGACTGCTTTTCTCCATGTGAATTAGAGGAGAAAATTTACATGACACAACCAGAAGGGTCCAGTGCAGCTAGACAGAGTCACTTGGTTTGCAAGTTAAAGAAGTCTCTATATGGGTTGAAGCAATCTCCCACACAGTGGTACAAGCGGTTTGACACTTATATATTGAAGCTTGGGTACAAGCGTTGTGAGTATGATTGTTGTGTTTATGTAAGAAGCCTTGATGATGGTTCTTTTATTTTTCTGCTACTTTATGTTGATGATATGTTGATTGCTGCTAACCATTTGAGTGATATCTATGAGTTGAAAGTCATGTTGGGCAAGGAGTTTGACATGAAAGATTTAGGGGCTGCTAGGAAGATTCTTGGTATGGAGATTCACAGGGATAGGAAAGCTAAAAAGCTATGGCTCTCTTAGCAAAGCTATGTTGAAAATATCTTAGAGATTTGATATGAGTAATGCTAAAGTAGTGAACACTCCATTGGCAAATCACTTCAAGCTTTCCCTAGATCAGTGTCCAAAGACAAATGAAGTAAAGAAGTACATGTCAAAGGTTCCATATGCTAGTGCAGTTGGTTGTTTGATGTATACTATGGTTTGTACTAGACCGGACTTGGCACATGCAGTTAGTCAAGTATGCAAGTACATATCGAAACCAGGGAAGCAACATTGGGAAGCAGTCAAATGGATTTTCAGATATTTGAAGGGGACTACAAGTCTCGGTATCATGCTTGGCAGCCAACAGAGTAAGCCCAGTGGTTGGTTATGTTGATTCGGACTATGCAGGAGACTTTGATGATAGAAGGTCCACAACAGGGTTTGTCTTCACCCTTGCAGGTGGACCAATTATGTGGAGATCATCAGTTTAGTCTGTAGTTGTTATGTCCACAACTGAAGCAGAGTACATGGCAGCTGGTGAAGCTTCTAAGGAAGCTCTATGGCTTATGGGGCTGGTAAATGAATTAGGCATTGAGCAAGGTGGAGTTCCGCTGCATTGTGACAGTCAGAGTGCTATTTTCTTGGCAAAGAATCAGGTGTATCATGCTAGGACCAAACATATTGATGTGAGATTTCACAAGATTAGAGAGTTGGTAGCTTGTGGGCAAATACTATTGCAGAAGGTTCACACTTCAGAAAATGCAACTGATATGTTAACCAAGTCGGTTACCATAGACAAGTTCAGACTATGTCTGAGCTTGCTGAACATTCACTAATGCTGGATGGACTATGGAGCGCCCCAACCCAATGGTGGAAGATGGAGATTGATGATATTCGCCAAGGTGGAGATTGTTGTGCAATGGCTCATATTCAATGGACCGGGCCTCTTCTCATCATAACAACAGTACAAGTTATGGGCTTGGGCTTATGTAAAGGGTTGGGGTAGAGGGCTATATATTTATGTTATGTAAACCTAATGTAACAAGGAGAACACTAGCTAAACACAAATCCTTATTCTCTAATAATATATAGTGGTAGCCTCTCAAAGCTCCCAGGGACGTAGGCACAATTGGCCGAACCTCGTTACCAAATTTCTTGTGTTATTCTCTTCTCTTTTACTATTTGATTGATCGCTTGTTCCCAACAATAATAATCAAATATCTCAACAACAAACTCATTCTCTAATTCTTTAGCTTTCATTTTTGCGCTTGCACCTCAACCATTCATTATCTTGTAACTTGAATTCTTTGATGAAATGATCCCACCGATCTTCAAATTCAACCTTTATGAAGGTACCATAAACCACACTTTTCATGTAATTTTTTATATTTTTATATCCACCTCTTATCTTCAGAATCTTAGGGATTTTTTCATGAGTTAATTACATTCGCACCCCTTAATTTTAATGAAATTACGGAGATCATCCCTCAATTTTTTACCCCTACAAAAAAACTCTGGTTTTTTCATATACATTACACATATTATCCTGCATATGAAATAAATGTGATTTTTTATATAAAAAAATATGATAAGTGTAATGAAGTTAAACAAAATATGGTATATTGTGGAAACAAGTTCAAATAGTATACGAGTCAGCACATTTTCATTATTTTTTGTTCGTTATAATATCGTATAAGAATGATTTAAATAATATATCCTTATAATTATTTATGCATTTTGCAATGAATCAAAAATAATGGAAATGTATTGACTCGTATACCATTTTGACTTGTCTCTACAATATATCATATTTTGTTTAATTACATTACACTTATCATCATTTTTATGTAAAAAATCACACTTATTTCACATGCATGGGTAGTATGTGTAATGTATGTACAAAAATCAGTGGTTTTTTTCTAGGGGTAAAAAATGGAGGAGTGATTTATGTAATTTCACTAAAACTCAAGGAGTGTCAGTATAATTTACTCTTTTTTTCATTATATGCCATAAACACCGTCTATGCCGAGTAGTTGGAAAGACTATCTAAATTGCATTTTGGATTGCTCTACATTTCGGTCATAATAGAGGATTTCCTCACTAGAATATAAGGAAAACAGCCAAACAAAGGATTTAATTTCTTCACTAGAATATAAGGAAAACTGGAATGAACTCAATCATCCAAGTGAAGGGATCTTACAAAAAAGAAATATTTGTTAAAACAGAAAAACAAATATGTTGAACCTTTATCTTATGATAAAATCTTTGTTTTAACTAGGAATATTGTGTTTCCTTTTTGCTCCTTGGGCCCTTACTCCTTGGGCCCTAACTCCTTAGGCCCTAACCCATCCCCAAATGAATCATATGTTGCACTACTTCTTGCATTAGCCCAAAATACATTATTAACATGAAAATTAAAGATCAAAGATCAATGAATGTGGTGCTAAGGTTGAGATGAAAGTAAGAAGCCTAGAAGAAGGGATAAAAGCAAATATCCTTATTGGAGCGGCTAACCAAATGATTCTTAGCAACCATTATATTTTCAACAGATTGGAGATGCACACAAGTGTGAAAGTTAGGGGCACCATATTATTAACATTACACTCCTAATGTTTATCATACTAATAATCACCAACAAAAATTTGATCACTTCTCTTGTAATAAATCCTATATCTCTTTCACTCTTCATCTTTTATTTCTACACATATATTAAAAAAAAGGACAAGTGGTCAAAATAACATTTGTATACCATACTCAACATCACTGTCTCCTACTAATGTTCGCCTATCAAACAAAGGAAAAACATCATAGCACTATGGCCAACAACCACTGCCAAACCCAAAAATGATATTTAACAAAATTTGACAAAATGTTGCAAGTTATAAAAGTACTTCAATTCATAAATCAATTTCATTGCTTTCACCTTTGATTTTTATTTAGGATTTGTTTGTGAGTTGAAGTTTTATAGAAGAATGAAGATCATGAGAATGTTTGAGAGTCATGAAATACACTTGTAAAATAACTCTAAAACCTTCGTTTTCTATTCATTCCCTCCAAGACTCAAAAAATCCTTAAAATTACATTCTACCGATCTCAAAATCTAGCGACACCTTGTAGCCGAGAAGTCAGTATATATTTATGAGGAGAGTAATGAACTTCTTCCGTGCAACAAGGCTTGACTCATCATGCCAACTAACCTCAACCTAACTCGCCACAACTCTCAAATGAACTCAAAGGAAAAGGGCAGTTAATTACACAAGGCTTCTACCTAGTAAGATCTAGGGAGGGTAGATGTACTATCAAGTAAGCATTATTGCACAGCCTTGATTCATCAACCTAATCTAAACAGACTAGGTATCTCTTGAATTTAACAATCCAAATAAAAAATTCTAAAAATTATCCTTTGCTAGCTGAATAACACCTATGGCTTCTGTGTCATCTGCTGTGACAGCAATATTTAATTTTCGCCGGATTTCTGTGCTCCTTGTTCGAAGGAATGGATTGCAAGCCTTTTCAATCTTCATTGTAGTTGGAATCTGCAAAAAATATGTATTTGTTAAAACCAAAACACAAGGGATTCAAACAGACAAACAAGTATAACAGTGAGTAGTGACAGATTATTAAAGAGATTAGGCAAAGAAGCAGTTCTGAAAATTACAGTGGGCAGGTCCTTGCTTCTGAGGTGAGCTACCTGGGCAGCATAAGATTGAAGTTCCTTGTTTCCATATTCTATAGACAATGCAAACTTTGAATTACTCTGTCAAATTTTAAAGCACCAAAGTCAAGGTCACGATACTTAGACTAGAAAATAAAGCCTGGGAGAATGGAGGATGGAAGTAGAAGCAACTAACCAATGTATATTCATGACCACAGTATATACTCGTATCATCTGGCAAAGACATAATCTTTTTAAGAGAAGATTGCATCTGTAACATGGAACTGGACATCAAAATGAAATACCATACAAGTTTATCAAGCAACTGACTCAAGAGTCAAGACCATAAAGAAATGTCTTGCAAATATATGTTTATAATCATGTTGGACATCAGCTTTGACATAACCAATAATCAGAATCCAATATTCAACTTATAGACAAGCATTATTTGACGTAACATGTAAGTCCTTTCATGAAGGTGTCTCCAAATTATAGGATTCTCGGAAAAGGGATAAAATAAGAATGAAGTACTGCAATATGCCCTTCACTATAGAGAGAAATCTAAAAGTTGAAGGTAAAAGACAAAACTGAGTGAAATTCAAATCAACCTGTCTTGGGGTTCCTTCAAAGAGCATGCCACATGACAAGCTGAACAAGGCGTCTCCTGTAAAAATTGCCGCAGATCCAGGAAAGTAGAAGCTTATGTGGCCTGCTTATAGCACAAAGAAATAGTAAATTGGAAAAAGAGGATCAGGGGGGTATGTAAACAAAACCAAACAAAGAATATTCGCAGACCCTAGAGCATGATAAATGTGCCTAGCTAGTGCACTACTGATAACAAACACTAAAGACAAGTTGTACGGCATAACAGGGTGCCCCGGTGGATGAGGCTCATGCCTAATGGGGTCTAGGAATAGTAGATGCATGTGGTCTTACCCCTTCAAGCAGAGAAGACGTTTTCATGATTTGAACCCGTGAAGTGACCTTACCATTGCGCCAAGGCTCACTAATCAGATGAAAGGAAGAGTGAGACTCCATAAGGGAGAATACTTTACAAGTTAAGCTAAACTATCTAGAACTTAAGTGAAATTAAGTACAAAATAGCATCTCAGTCAATATAAGAGAAAATAAAAAGGAGTTTAGATTTCCATAGTAAAAAGTTGCAGATTAAAAAGATGAGGGCATGGAATAGGCATATCTGCTTGAAAAGTATATTTGTGCAGGAGACTAAAAGAGCCAAACTAGCAAATGCTGAGTTGATCTTTTATCAATTTATCTAGGATTTATCTAATAAGGCTCAAGAATTGATAAAATTTTACTAATACGAATTGGAAATGAATGTAACCTTGGGTGTGACCAGGTGTAGACATTATATGGACCTCATGGCCAGCAAACATCCATGTATCTCCATCATTCAAATAGATATCAATGCAGGGTATCCTTTCCTTGTCTATTGCTGAACCAATTACCTGTAACACAACATTAAAGAATTAAAAATAGAGCAAAGTAAAGGTCGCTTTAAATCTTATCTTTACATGGAGAGTTATAATTCAAACACAAAAATGTAATGTTATTTATATGATTTTTGAAGAAGTACATCTAAAATAGAATAAACTTCAGCAGAAGATAAAAGTATCATACCTTTGCCCCATACTTTTCTTTCAACTCCACATTTCCACCAGTGTGATCATGATGGTGGTGAGTGTTCAATATGTATGTCAAATTTCGATTTTTCCTCCTCAAAGCATCTATGATAGGTGCAGCTTCAGAAGGATCAACAACACCAACTGTCCCAGTATCCACATCATGCAAGAGATATGCATAATTGTCTCTAAGGCATTGTACCTAAAAATTACAGAAAAAAGAAAGAGATAAAAGGTCTCTCAACATATTGCTTCAAAAACCTTATTAGCTTGGGTAACTGAATATTATTATATTAATCCAATTGCATCATGACAACTTAAAAGAATAAGAGATCTTCTCACCAATTCGATTTGCAAGGAGGAAGAAAGATTCACTACACTGCAAAATTGATCTACACTGCAAAATTGATCTACTCTCAGCGATCGGCTAGCTCCACGCAGTGTTTTTAATGGTGTAGAAAGCAATCGCATAAATCCATGTAGAAGACCTTTTCTAAAGCAAATTTGTCTCACATCTGGCCACGTGCAAAACCCATTTCTTGCCTAAAATGCAGAAAATAATCAAATCAACTCCTAATTACCAAGGGAATGAAACAGGAATATTACACGAGAGATTAAATTATCATCCATTCTTATACAACAAAGACATCATTCATATTTCATAACCTTTGCTGATAAGTAACAGATTACAATAATAAATAAGAATTAACAGGTAAATAAATACTTATAACTGCAAAAGAGTAAAACCATATAGGCATATACATATACATGCCGATTAAAAGTGGGAAAAGCAGTGTGAATTTCACAGAAGCAACTCTAACTAGATGCCAAATGGATCTTATAAATTAAAACCAAATTGCCTAAAAATTAAATTATAAAGTGAAAGTCAAACACTTGAAAAGACAATGCTATCACAACATCTGAATATGAAACAAATCAAATCAAATAATGTAGAACCAGATTATCTGGTGCTGTAAGTCCTCTAGAAGTAACAAAGAAGAAGAAAAAAAGTATTTATTTATATTTCATTTTGATAATACATAATAAATAAGCTCATGATTTTAGCTAGTGGGTAAAAGAAAATCCAAAATGAAAATAAGAATAATACCTTTGTATCAGTCATGGAATGTGGTGCAAAAAAATGGTTATTCTTGAATCCTAAAGTTGAATTTAAGGAGATAGTGAAATGAAATTAAAAGAGAGAGGGGAGAGGAAGATTGAGAGAGAAGAATAGGGGTTTGGGGTTTGAAATTGAGAGCATATTATGCTGCACTGCATCTGAATGAATTGAAGAGAGAGAGAGAGAGAAAGATGAAAGGGAAATGCAGTGTGTAATGTTCCTGTTTGGTTGAAAATGAAAACCAAATTGCTTTTCCCCCCTCTCACCACCTTTCTATTCTCCTCCATCACTATGGAATGGAATTTAAGTCTCTTTCCTTATCTACTACATTTTTTCTTTTCCTCTCTTCTTCAATATGGCAAACAATAAAACTAGGGTCAGAAGTTCCATTTTTACTTTTTTTAAATTTTAATTTTTAAAAGATTATCTTTTTCCTATTCCTAGTACTACATTCTCTATAAATCGTTTTCGTGAAAACGGTGAATGTTAAATTAATATAACTATTAGGAAAATTGTATTTGTATTTGGGATGGGTATCAAATGACAATTAGTAATATATACAATTTAATTTTAAGTAATCATTTAAATATTACCTTATTATAATGGTGCAGCTCAATTCCATATTAGAGAGTAATATTTAGTGTATGAAACTCTTATACTATCTTATTGATAAGTTTAATTTTATATTTATATTATTTTAATAAATTAATTATAACATATGAAATTATATGAAATGTTAATGTTAGCATGTTATCGAGTTTTTTTTATCATTTCAACTTTAATTAATTTGACTTGATATAAAATTGTTGAAACAGTTTGAACTTTGTATTTAAATTTTATTTACCTTTATATTTTATATGTTTTATTTTATTTCGTTTTTTCCCTAAATATATGATGGGAATAATGGAGGGTAGAAATGAATGCTATTTTGTGAGCTCTTTTACACATTTTGGCGTTTCTTCTCATATAAGTGCTAAGGTGCTACACACATTACTTTGTTAGTTATTGAACATGTTTATCGTTTAACATAGCTACATTTATTAAATGGGTATTAATATAAATTTCACACCGACAAGTATAAATAAACTAATAGTAAATGATATCATAAAAACATAAATAACAATACATAGCTTCTAAGATGATTAACTCCTCGTATAGCATTTTCACGTGAAGGTAACATTTTCATGTGAGGGTGGAGATGTTGAGAAATGATGAATGATTGTGTTTTGGTGTACTAAGAAACGTGTTACACCGACGATTTTATTATGGGTCGGCCACGCATACTTTTAAGGATAACCATGTGATGTAAATGATGGACGGTCCGATCGGTCTGGCCAATGACTGGACTTGAAAATGAGTCTGGTTTACTTAAAAGTTTAACAATTGGAACACTACTCTAATCTTTTGTTTTGACGAAGAAATGTTATTCAATGAAATTATAATTGATTATTAATTTATATAAAATTTTACTTATATATTTATATATACAAATTATTAATTAGGTATGAAATCACTCGGTCAGGTCAAACGTATTAACCGTTTAAACCTAATACGAGTTATATATATATATATATATAAGATTGCATACAACTCATATGCCACCCTTTTTTACTTTTTGTTCTTAATCTCTTTCTCTCTTCAAGAGCTGTAATGTTATATTATTGTTTATATATTACTATGATCACTCTATTTTGTCTCCACTCTCAAGCTAGCTAAGTATAGGAATCAATGAAAGGGAAAATCATTCTCCATCACAAAAATTTATATGAATTTAGATAATAAAGTCTCTGATAAAAAGTATTAGTTAAATTATTTAAATGATGGAAAAGTATAAAATAGAAAATTTCATATGTGACCCATTTACGCAACTTGAAGATATAAATATATATATACATATATAGTTCTAAAATAGGTAGCTTTTTATTAATTTTTATAAAAAACTAGAATCAAGTACTTGTAAAAAGATCAGAAAAGTTAAAGAAAAAAATAGGAGAAAATGTTTGGATCTGAATGTAGTGAGTTTTAATTCCATGCAAAAGAAATGAAGTAACATAATGGCTACTGCCCATATCTACTGAGCTGGTACAGTTTAATACAGCTTGGCATGGACAGTGCAATTGCAGCTTTGGTCCTACAATTCATTCACTACATTCAAACATTGCATTCAATTCAATTGAATCAAATTATAATTCGAACAACCACCCACAATGACAGTGCACATTTCAAAGTTCATCCTGTATAGAGCAAGAAATTGTATATATTAATAACAGTGATCAAAATGAAACTTCACATTTCTTCTGTGCAAATCAATCTAACAATAGCCTCAGTAATTTAGAATGAAAGTTTAAAAAAGTAATGCCAAGTATATAAAGTAAAGGAGGCGTTGATTTTGATGAAGAAAAAGGAAAATGACAAAGAAATAAGAGAAAAAGATGTATACAATCACAATAGTGTAGACATTTTTTACATTGTCATCGCATCATACATCATTCATTTTCAATCTTGATTGATTCTTCAAAATTAATAATCTAAGTAAAAGGTGGATGATATACTAACTGGATAAATATCTTTAAAATGTCGTTGCATAGATATTAAACTCAATTTATATATGTAGGCTATTAAATATAACCAACATCTAATAACTATTCCACAACTCACTTTACTGGAAGGATACGCAGTAAGTTTAAAAAATTTAATCTTGGAGTAAGTGGATCCTCACCCTTTCCACAACTCACTTTGCTAAGATATGCAGTAAGTTTAAAAAATTTAATCTTGGAGTAAGTGGATCCTCACCCTTTCCTTAATTGCAGATGTTGGCTATTTTCAAAGACACTGAACAGATGCAGACTTTACCAATGAGTATGACACACCTCTATCTTCAAAAAGTATGAAGAGTAGTTTGAATAATGCCTTTTTTATGTACCAATAATATCTTTTATTTATGCAAATATCATGATCGCATTTTAGTTAGATATGGAAAGGGGTTACATTTTTAATGGCAACGATTATGGGTAGCGTGGTCCAAAAGTCCAACCTAGCTCCATCACAGGTAATCTTTAAAACCTCATTCTTAGCAAACAAAAGTTCATACATCATTATAGGAACAACAGAAAGCAATAAAGTATTACTAGGCATTCACAAAAACAGGACAGAGGGTTTTAGGCTTAAATGATAATAATAATTCATGTGCAAAACAAAGTCCTGAAATCATATTTTATAGTAATTCATAGTTAATAATGATCATAAACCAATTTGAATAAATGACCAATTAAGACAACATAAATTGGCCTGGGAAATAAAGAGAAACGAAAGCACAACTTAAATAGCTTTTGATTTGTCATGTCCACCTTCACCTTCTTATGTCCCAAACTCGTGTTCTATAATTTTCCTCTCCTATCCTTAAACATGCCAGCATATAACCTCTTTCTTATACATTCTTTAAATAATGTAAATACAACATACAACAAGTATAAAAATATAAGTATGGAAAATGAAAATGACTAATGTTTCACATAATTTCTTTTTTCACATCACCTTTCTACATAGCTCTTGTTAACCACTAAACAGGGATATGAAGAAAAGTGGTGTGAAAATATCCTTGTTGAACACTATTTCTCCACTAAATAGTCCACTAAATTGTTTTGAAGGGAGTCTCAAATGCACAATGATGAAAATATCAAAATTACTTTATTTCATCAATCGTCCTATACTTTATATTTGTGAATAAAATCTTGCCCGTGATCTTGGCATGGTTTTGATGAAGACACAAACATCACAAAAAGAAGAAAAGAAAGAATACTTATGAAGAAGCTTCAAGATATTTAGAGTATAAGTCCATAAGCACTTTTATCCTTACACTCTACAATATACTATTAATAATAATGCTCAAAAGTTTTTTTCTCGCACCATACTCATCCAATGTTGAAATCCATTATGCACAACTAATTTTGGCTTTTGTGATGATGAGGGGTTTGTGGCGGTGTTGCTATCTTCATTAGAAGAAGTCACTTTCATATTCAAAGAGTACTCACAATATAATTGTTGCAATGAAGTTCGTACCTTGTTCATATTCGCTATGGAAAATTCTTCAGTCTTGAATACTAAGGGGAAACACACATTGATCATTTGGAATTTGCACCGAGGATCAAGAACACTTGCAATGGCCATCAAGAGATTGCAATTCCCCCAATATTTTTCAAACTTTATCTTCATCGGTGCAACCATTTCTCTCATAAAGTGATCTTCATCCTCCGATGCTTTATCAATTACATCCTTTACCCTTACAACTTCGGCAAGATACAAGGTTGCAGTAGGATATTCACTACCAGAAATCACATGAGTGGCAAGATTAAACACATAAAGAAGTCGACAAACTTTTTCAACTTTATCCCAGTCCTCATTTGAAGGTGCATAATTATAATGAGGCTCCTTGTCTTTGTAAGATGCAAAGACTGTCTTAAACTTTAGAGCACATGATAGCATATCAAAGGTGGAATTCCATCTAGTGGGACAATCAATAACAAGCTTCCTTTCTTTCAAATGCTTTTGTTCAACCATAACACAAAAGTTTTTTAACCTCGAGTAATTGTGGTTGATATACTTCACACTTTCTCGAATGTTATAAATGACATCCTTGATCTCTTTAAGGCCATCTTGCACTAGTAAATTCAATATGTGTGTGCAACATCTAACATGAAACAAGGCACCATCAAGAACTAACCTTGAGTCACATGATATATTCTCTTTCAGGGTCTTCAAGCACGAGTCATTATAACTAGCATTATCAATCGAAATTGAAAACACCATTTCATCAATCCCCCATGATTTTAAACACTTGAAAATAATATCAGCAACATCAACCCCACGCCTTGGAGTAGGCACTTTCACAAAACTCAAAACTCTTTTCTGAAGCTTCCACTCTGCATCAATGAAGTGACCAGTGATGACCATGTACTCAACAACTTGATGATTTGACCTCCACATATCTGTAGTCAAGCTGATCTTGCCCACACTTCTTAACAATGCCTTTAAGCATTTCTTCTCTGCTTCATATATTGCTATGCAATCATTTCTTATTGTTTTACGAGACATGTTCTGAAATTCAGGAATTCAATATTGGAATGCCCACATCATACCTTGAGCATCAACTATATTAAAAGGAAGTTCATGCATCATAATCGCAGTAGCAAGTGCTTCTCGCATCTTCTCGTTAGAGTACCTAGCTCTATGAGTCATAAACGGATTAGCTGAATTAGGTCGAAATGGAATAACTGGTTGTTTTTGTGTGGGTAGCCAATTGCATCCTTTTTTGGTTGGAAAGTTTCCATATGTCGCAGCAAGTGGCCGATGCTCCAACCCTTTCCAGTAATACTTAGTTTCTCTTTGCAGAATTTGCATTGAGCTTTCTTAATGCCTCCCGGAAATTCAATTTCATCAAAGTCATTCCAAGCTGGTGATGTTTTAGTCCTCTTCCTCTTGCTCTTAATGGGACAATCCACTTGCTCACTTGAATTGACTGAAACATTTTCGGCATTATGTTGTTGTTGATTTGAATTTCCTATTGTAGTTTCAGTAACAATGATACGAGCAGAAGAATTTGTACCCTCGAGTGGATTAGACATTTTTACCTATAAAAATACTCAAAGGATTAGCAAGCTTCAAAGGTATTAAAACAGTGCAACCATTACTAGCTTTGCAAAAATACCAATTTCTTTCTATTACTTTCATCACTAAGTTATGTACAATTATTTTTTATTACTTTCATCACTAAGTTACTTTCCTCATTACTCCCAGGCTATATGTACAATTATTTTTTAAATTCGATTGTTCAAATGAGATTGAATGACTATATTAATTGTTTTCATTTGTAATTTACTATAAACACAATGCATAAAATCCAATACCAATTTAAACCAACTAAGCACTTAACAGACTGGACAACAACAAATGAACCAACCAACAAAATGAAACTGAGTTTAACCCTTTAAACACATACAACACAAGTCACTTCCAGTTAGTGCACCTAAAAAAACAAGGGCACAAAATAGAAAGCAAATCCACATAATGGAATTAAAATGGAAAATGACAGTAACTTAAAAGAAAACCCACTTCTAAACATGCAAAATTTCACACATTAAGTTCTCCATCAGTCAAGAACCAAAAAAATAAAATATTTACTTTCAAATGCAAATTGAATAAGAAGGATCACAGAAAGAGAGTGTTTGTGTTTCTTTGTTTGTAAAAGAGAGACAGAAAGTGACTATTGAATATTAAGAAATGGACTCACCTCATAACAATTTACAAATTAAAACAATTAATATATTCATTCAATTAAAATTATATACTTACATATGTTAGTGACTCTTGCAATTTCAGATTACACACTTAGGCAATGTAGATTAGGATTAGTGACTCTTGCAAGCATTCACTATGTCTTTGGTTAAATTTGGGACTTGCTTTTTATGATTAGTGACTCTTGCAATTTCATATTACACACTCAGTCAATTAAAAATACATACTTACAAGTGTTGAGTTATGTACTTAAGCCCAAATCTCAACAACTAAATGTTCAATTATTAAATAATCTAATATCTAAGTCCTAGTAGTTTTACATAATTTTTTTATTTAGTTTTTTTACATATTATAGAAAATAATTTTTAAATATATAATAAAATTACATAGGCCGACCTGTTAGGCTTAATAGGCTTTTTAAAAGGCCTGAACCTGGCCTATTTGGGTTAAATAGACTATTAAAGAAGCCTATGTTTGACTTGTATACGAAAAATGCTTGGCCTGAACTGGCCTGTAATAGGCTAGGTACTAGGCCTCTGATAGGCGGCCTAGCCTGTTTTCACCCTTAGTTTATGCTGCTTCATTTACCTTAAAGATGAATAAAACTTAAACTATTTTAAACCATTTTAAAAAACCTCTTTTAGATTTGATGTGGTGCGGACATTAGTTTATGTTGTTTCATCTATCTTTAAGATAATTAAAATTCCAATTATTTCAAACTATTCCCAAAAACATCTTTTAGATTCGATGTGGTGCAGACATTAGTTTCTTATGCTTCATCTATCTTTAAAATAATTAAAATTCCAATTATTTTAGACTATTTCCAAAATCTCTTTAAGATTTGATCTGGTGCGAACATTAGTTTCTGTTGCTTCATCTTTTCTCAAAGTGAATAAAATTTCTATTGACATTTCAAATCAACTAAACCAACACTAGTTAATTTTCAAACCAGAACTATGTAGCCTTGATTTCCCTATTGACTTAGGGATACATAGGAGCAAGATGAGCTCGAGCTTAGAATCTCTGCTTAAAGATCATTTTATCCAAATTGAGCACAATAGAGAGTTTTCAACGTTTTATCCACAAAAAATGTAGTGGCGACTCCAAATCAATTGGAAGAGGTATAAATGGAGTTCGCCTCTCCCCAAGTCGCAGGGCCGGTCTTGCAACCGAAAATTGGGTCGCGACAAGACCAAAGGGCTTCACAACAAACTCATAATGTCTTTTATGCATTCAGAAAGTCGTTTTCTCAATATCCTCGTTTCTCATTCGGATCTGGTGATATCCGGATTTCATATCCAATTTAGTGAAAACAATTGCTCCTCCAATCTTATCCAACAATTCCTCTATAATGGGGATGGGGAATTTGTTGAGTATAGTTATCTTGTTCAACACACGATAATCTACACAAAACTGTCAACCTCCGTCCTTTTTTTTCAACCAAGATAATTGGACTGGAACAAGGACCAATATTGTGCCTAATTACTCCATACTCCATCATCTCCCCCACTAACCGTTCTATCTCTATTTTCTGGTAATAGGGATACTTATAAGGCCTCACATTAGGGATTGAAGCACCCTCAACCAAATGTATCACATGATCATGTCGTCTGGTTGGAGGAAGTTCCGTAGGATCCACAAACAGTTCGTCAAATCATCCAACAATCCTACAATTCTGATTGAACTGCCAATTGTTGAATCCCCTCTCGGGTGGGCATCTCGCATTGCATCAACAACCCTTCCCCTTCTTCCATTAGTACTTGCATTAAGGCCCCAAAAGAAAGCTCTGTTTTTTCCAATGCGAGATTACTCGTGATTCGGATCATCTTCGGCCATTGTTTCATCGTGAATTCCATCTTCCAAAAGTCAGTCTTAACTTCACCAAAAACCGCCAACCAGTCCAATCCCAACACAAGATCAATTCCCTTTAGTGTGAATAGATAAAAATCTTGAACCTCCTTTAATTGTTGTATCTGGAAAGGAAATTGTGCACACTTTCCTTTACATCTCACCTTGTGCCCATCTCCTGCCTCCACCTTGTAAGAAGGTGTGTCTTGGACTGCAAGTTTCAGCTCATCTACTAACTCATTAGCTATGAAGTTATGAGAAGCCCCACAATCAATGAGAATTACCACTGATATCCCCTTAAGCCACCCCTCCACCTTCCAACCGCAAATCTTGAACATAATGCAAAGGCTCTATTTCCTCTCCAAATTCCTCTTCCTCCACTACCTCCAAAATGATCATCCGAAATTGTCTATTATTTCATCGATGATCCCTTATCTTAGGGCTTGTCAAATGCTTGAACTCCATTCCTCTTGGTCGAACCCCCTTAGTAACCGGTTTCGGGGCTGACTTTTCTAAGTTGTTACTTCCCCCAAAACTGTCATGCTTTCTCTCCCAAGCGTGTAAGAATGAGAATGCAACTAAGAGGGGGGGGGGGGTGAATTAGTTGTTGCAAAACTATGGCCAATTTTTTTGAAAAATCAGAAGTTTAAGTGCAGCGGAAAAGTATGCAGAAAAATAACAACTTAAAGTAGAGAGTTTAAGGAGAAGAGAATACACATGTGTTTTATACTGGTTCACCTTCTTGTCCACCAAAGGCTATGTCCAGTATTCTCGCAGCGCAAGAGATTCCTTTATTAAATATTATGAGTCGCAATTACAAATATCTCACCCCGAGATCTCCTTGTACCTTACACACTCACTAATATTTAAAAACCCTTGGAAAACCCTATTCCAAGTAACAACACCCTTGGAACACACTATTCCAAGTCACTCAACCCCTTTCTCTTCTCACCCTTGTGAAAGAAAGTAATCTTAGCAAATTTGAAGAATATACTATATGGCTGGATTGCCTTTACAAGTAGATATGACAATTTCTAACTTGCAATCCAAAAATAATTCTTTATACAATAGATAATAATGCTCTTGTACTTTGAAAAGTTTACAAAATCACTTAGAAGCAACTATGAAATAACTTAGAAAGTTTAAGAGTATGTTGCTTAAAAAGTGCAGAAAAAGTTCAGAAAGTGTGAGAGCTTTTGAGAGTTTTAAATGAGAGTTGTAATCTGAGTTGTTTTTGTAGTTATGTGTGTTTCAATGCCTTTATATAGGATTTCCAATCAACCATAACACCTCTAGGGAAGTGTAGGTTTCGTTTGGAATGAAACAAGTCAGTTTGGAGTGAAACCCTTTCACTTTGAAATCTGAAAACTGATACAACAACTCTCAGTAATCGATTACAGTAAGTGAGTAATTGATTATCCAAACATCATTTCCAACAACATTTTCGAAATTTACTTAGTGTAATCGATTACTGTTATTGAGTAATCGATTACTCAAGTGTTTTGTCCAACAGAATTGTAAAATGCTTTAGTGTAATCGATTACAACTCTTTGAGTAATCGATTACTCTGTTTACTTAAAATGGTAATCTGTTACTTCAAAGATAGTAATGGATTACTTTTAGCCGTTGGAGGATGGATAACTCTTTTCTCACTCATGTAACTTGTTACTCAAGTACAGTAACCCGTTACATGTCATTTTTGAAAATTATTTTTATTTACATTTAGAATTTTCCAATTTTCTTTAAAAAAAAATTGAGCATTATTAACTAAGGTATTTAAAGAGTTTTAGGATAGAAGTACCTAAAGACTTAGACTCTATTTCGTTAAGCTTTGTCTTCTTTAGTCTTGATAAGTCTTCTTCCTTTCTTCTTTTTAGTGATGTTGGTGTCTTCATCAAAACCGTGCCAAGGTCAGGAGCAAGATCTTCTTTACAAAGCGACCTTAGACTCCACATTTACCTTTTTAGTGTAGGGACAACTACGTTGACCGCCCATATGTCGGATTGCATAACTGTATCCTCCTTTCTTGCTAAGTAACACGTTCTTCTGTTCAATAAAAACACCTTTTGTATAATATCAGACAAAGAATGTAGTTCATACAAGTTTACCTCCGCCCACAATTCTTCCTTCAATCCATTAAAAATTATGCCTCTCGCGAATTCCTGATCAATAGTTCTTAGGGCCCCAACATGTGAAGAAGATCTTGCTCCTGACTTTGGCACGACTTTGATGAAGACACCAACATCACCAAAAAGAAGAAAGGAAAAATACTTATCAAGACTAAAGAAGATAAAGCTTTAAGAAAAAAAGAGTGTAAGTCTAAATAGGGACTTCTATCCTATATACTCTTGAAATACCTTAGTAATAATGCTCAAAACATTTTTTAAAGAAAACTGAAATATTCTAAGTGTAATCAAAATAATTTTCAAAAATGGTATGTAACGGGATACTGTACTTGAGTAACAAGTTACATGAGTAAGAAAAGAGTTATCCAACATCCAACGGCTAAGAGTAATTCATTATTGTCGTTGAGTAACAGATTACCAGTTTAAGTAAAGTTGGGTAACCGATTACTCAAAGTATGTAATCGATTACACTAAGACATTTTTGTAATCCAGTTGGACAGAACACTTGCGTAATCGATTACTCAAAGTGTGTAATCGATTACATTGTGTTAATTTCGAAAATGTTGTTGGACAAGATGTTTGGGTAATCGATTACCCACTGTCTATAATCGATTACTGAGAGCTGTTACACCAATTTTCATATTTCAAAGTGAATGGTTTTCACCCCAAACGAAACCTACACTTCCCTAGAGGTGTTATGGTTGATTGGAAAGCCTATATAAAGGCATTAGAACACATAACCCCAACATCAACTCATTGAACAAAATTCACACAAGTTTTTCAAAAGCTCTTACACTTTTTCTGAATATTTTCTACACTTTTTAGCAACCAACTCTCATACTTTCAAAGTTACTTTTCAGAGTTGCTTAAAAGTGTTTCTAAGTTTTCTAAACTTTCAAAGAGCATTATTACCTATTGTATACAAGAGTTGTTTGGATTGCAAGTTATAATTGTCATATCAAGTTATAAAGGCAATCCTGCCATTGTTTAAAATTCTTCATTTTGCAAGAATACTTTCTTTCACAAGGGTGTGAATAGAAAGGGGATAGAGTTACTTGGAAAAGTGCTTTCCAAGGGTGTTACTTGGAAAGATGTTTTCCAAGGGTGTTTAAGTATTAGTGGTGTGTAAGGTACATAGAGATCTAGGGGTGAGATATTGTAATTGCAACTCATAGTATTTAAGTAAAGGAATCTCTTGTGCTGCAAAAGTACTAGACGTAGCCTTCGATGGACAAGAAGGTGAACCAGTATAAAACACCTACACACTCTCTTCTTCTTATCTTTCTATTTTAAAGTCATTATTTTTCTACATTATTTTCTGCTGCACTTAAACTTCTGATTTTGCAGAAATAGTGGCCATAATTTTATAACAACTAATTCACCCCCCTCTTTGTTGCAATCTCATTCTTACAATTGGCACCAAAGCTATTTTTGAGTAAGATATTCTTAAAATCTGAACCTACATCAAGATGGCCTCAAGATCATTCCTAGGAGAAGGCTCCAACATAAACAGACCTCCAAGGTTTGTTGGAGAATGCTATGACTTTTGGAAAATCAGAATGAGTATTTTCATAGAGTCTCAAGACTTGGACATATGGAATGCAATCGAAGAAGGACCATATGTACCATTCACGGTAGTCAACAACACAAGGGAAATAAAGCCCAAATCTTCATGGAATGATGAAGATAAAAAGAAGGTGGAATATAATCTCAAAGCGAAAAACATCCTCACTTGGCAATTATGAACTTTTCAGAGTTTCAAACTACAAATCGGCCAAAGAAATGTGGGATACTCTAAAATTATGCATGAAGGAACGAAGGAAGATAAAAGGTCAACGCTCAACGATACTTGTTCTACATCTAAACCAGAAAATGAAGAACAAGCGCATCTCTCACTATTGGTATCTCATCATTCTGATGATGAAGAGATAAGTGAAACTAAACTTTTTTCTTCTTCTGAATTACAATTAGCATTTAATGAATTGCATGATGAGTATGTGAAATTAACAAAAATGTTTCGAAAACAAAAATCCAAGTTAGATGTTTTTAGAATCAAACCATCATCATCCTCTTCATGTCAAAATTGCATCACTCTTGAAAAGAAAATCTCATCAATAAGTGTTGAACTTAATGATTCAAACAAGAGTAGCAAACATCTAGAAAAGATAATAAGTGATCAGAGACATATTAAAGACCAAAGAGGTCCTGTCTATTCTAAAAGTCAAGCTTCTAAGAAGCAAAATGTCTCAACGGAAATAATCTTTCAAAAATAGTGTATCCATGCATTTGATCATAGTAATAATAAGACTAGGATACATAAACATCAACCTGCATGTTCATATTGTAAAAACCATGGGCATACACCAAATACTTGCTTAATTAGAAAATATGTTGTTCCCATAGGAAATTATAAATTGGTTGAGAAACGGACTAACCATATAAGATCCAAGAAAAATTGGGTACCTAATATTACTAAACCTGTTTTGCAGGAAAATTTGAGAGCCGCCTACAACTTATGGTATTTGGATAGCGGCTGCTCAAAACACATAACGTACGATAAAAGTAAGTTCTATGTCCTTACTCCAAGGGACAAAGGCTATGTCACATATAGTGACAACAACAAGGGAAGAATACTTGGAGTTGGTAGAATCGACAAGCCACCCTCAACAACCATAGAAGGTGTGCTATATGTGGAAGGACTCAAGCAGAACCTACTAAGCATAAGTCAATTATGTGACAAGGGCTTCCATGTAGCATTCTTCCCGGATAAATGCATCATCGAAAGTAAGGATTCTCAAAACTCTAAACTCATTGGTAAGAGGATAAATAACATATATATGATAGACATAGATTCATCTCTACCAATAACATGTTTAGTTGTAAATGATAATCATGATGCATGGCTTTGACATAGGAGAATTGCTGATATTCATATGGATCATTTTAATAAACTGATTAAGAAAGATTTAGTTGTTGGTTTACCCAAAATGAAGTTTGTTAAAGACAAACTAAGTAGTGCTTGTCAAATGGGTAAACATACAAAAACTTCTTTTAAACCAAAGCATGTGACACCCTAGATTTAAAAGTCATTAAACTATAGTATCAATCTGCGGAGTCTCGCTTGAGCGAGAGAATTGTCGCCTGGGCGAGAGAGGCTCACCTAGGAGAGTGGAATCCTGGGCTATACTAAAGGATTCTCGCTTGAGCGAGGGTGGTCTCGCCTGAGCGAGAGTTGTCTCACTTGGGCGAGAAAAGTGGCATTCAAGACCTGTCGAGGCTGTGAGATTCTCGCCTGAGCGAGAGGAACCTCGCTTGAGCGAGAGCGTCAGATCTAAAATTTTAAAAAGGTGGGATTTTCTCGCCTGAGCGAAAATGGGCTCGCTTGAGCGAGAACCCGACGATTTCACTTTAAAATAGAAACCCCAAACACATTTTAGGGTTAGAAATTGAGAGAGAAGAGAGGAGAAGGTGATTTTGAGAGCAAGAACTCGTGGAAATCATCTAGAAGCTTGAGAAGAGGTAAATCTCTTGACTCTAACTCTCTTTCTCCCTATCAAACTCGTTTTTCGGTGTATGGATCTCTTCTCAATGTATGAGAAACCATAGAAACTCTTCCTTTAGAGTTATGGTTCGTTTTATGTGGTTTTTCTCTTGTAAACTCTTGGTTTAGAGTTGGTATTTGATGAATTGAAAGGTTTTGAGGGTTATTCATGAAAACCCCAAAAAACCCCCAAAAAGAGAACATGAGTAAAAAGGGAAATGGGCGAAATGTTAAATGTGGATGATGAGTTTGTGCTTTAATGTTGATATATGAGATGAACATGTATGTTTATATGTTTGGAAACTTGTATTGAAGTAGTTTTGGAAACCTTGAAAATATGTGAATCCCTTGTATGTTTGATGATAAAATACGAGTTGTTTATGTGTTATTATACATGACTGACATTGTTGTTATTGGTGGGAATGAGGAAAGATCCTAAGGTTGGAGGAAATCGCGGAGGAGACTTTTAAAGTTACTCGGAGCCGACCCCCAACGCTCACCAAGGTAAGGGATAAGTGTTTCTAACTCATACGAGCTGATGTGAATGAGGTATGTGAAGGAGGTAATGTGTTTGTAAGAATATTGTTGTTACCCTACCCGAAGTGGTAGTGGTTTAATGTCGTTACCCTACCCGAAGTGGTAGTGGTTTATTGTTGTTATCCTATCCGTAGTGGTAGTGGATTATTGTTGTTATCCTACCCGTAGGGGTAGTGAATGATTGTTGTTGTCCTACCCGGAGTGGTAGTGGATTAATGTCGTTGTCCTACCCGGAGTGGTAGTGGATTAATGTTGTTGTCCTACCAAGAGTGGTAGTGGATTAATGTCGTTGTCCTACCCGAAGTGGTAGTGGATTAATGTCGTTGTCCTACCCGGAGTGGTAGTGGATTAATGTTGTTGTCCTACCCGGAGTGGTAGTGGATTATTTTGGTTTAGACCTGCCCTATGTGGTATGGGGAATGAACTAGACCTGCCCGATGTGGTATGGATAATTACCTAGACCTACCCGACGTGGTACAAGATTATCTTTGTGAAAGAACTCGGTGAATACGATTAAGGGGGAACACGATTAATGGGAAATGAGTGTGTTAGAATGAAAGTAATATGCATGCTATAGAATATATCTTATGGGATATATATACTATAGGGTGAATATGAATGATGAGAAATGAGGATATTTAGAATGAAAGTAATATGCATGCTATAGAATATATATTATGGGATATATACACTATAGGGTGAATATGAAAGATGAGAAATGAGGATTTTTGGAATGAAAGTAATATGCATGCTATAGAATATATATTATGGGACATATATACTATAGAATGAATATGAATAATATGGAAATGAAAGAAAGAAGATATGAATGTTTACAATTACGTGCTTATGGTTATAATTTATCTCAATGCTTAATCGTATTTAAAATGTGGATTATCATGTAATGTTAGTCTTGAACTAATGACTTACTCCCTTGTTTTGTGTGTTGTTTATGATAATCCCATTGTAGGTAAATGAAGGATTTGAGGAGGAAGCTCACTTAGGAATCTTATGTGTCTATTAACCTGGATTTCTTTATCTTCTGTATTATAGTTGATTAGACAATATTATGGGATGAATGTAATTCTGATTATGGTAACATGAGGTATGTGCAGTTATGGGCATTATGATTCTCGGAAACCCATAACTAGTTGTATGCAGTAGTTACTAAGGATTAATTGAATGAATTATGTTTTTCTGCAATATGAAATGCATGATAATATAACAGATTAAAAGGATGGTTTTATGGAATGATTAATGAGAGATTAAAGTAAGATGACGAATGTATGCATGAAAGGATTAAAATAAAATGAAAAATTTTCAAGGGTAGAATTTGGGTCCTTACAATATGGTATCAGAGCATAGTTAATTCTGCGGCCTAAGGTATGGCCTTACTTTCTTCTTTATAACATGTTTATGATTTGACTAGTTGAGATTGTGTGAATTGAATGTTTAAAGCATGTAGCCTTGGTGTAGTGACATGTAATGTGCTATGAGACTATGTGATAACCTGACTATCAATGAGCGCAGGTTAAGACATGGCTGGACGAGAAACGAGTCAGAACGTTCCAAATGATTTGTTGGTTCAGATGGTGGTTGCAGTACAACAGATGAACGAGAACTTGCGTAATCTAAATCAGAATCCTGCACCAAGTCTGAGTTCGCAACCCCTAGTCCCACTCGAACTGGCAGAGTACCAAGGTCTGGATGAGTTTTGCAAGAGGAACCCCAATCAGTTCCACGGGGGATTTGCTCCTGATGCTGCCATTGAGTGGATTCAGGGAATGGAGCGGATCTTCAGGGCCATGAACTGTTCGGAGGCTCAGAAGTTGACCTATGCCACTTATATGCTAGTGATGGAGGCCGAGAACTGGTGGGAGTTTACTCGATGCCAAATGGAGACGGAGGGACAATTGATTTCCTGGAGTACATTCAAGGCGAAATTCCTTCATAAATACTTCCTTGCTGATCTGAAGAGGAAGAAGGAAATGGAGTTCTTGAAGTTGGAACAGGGAAATATGTCAGTGGGGGAATATGCGGCTAAATTCGAGGAATTGGCCCGATTTTTTCCCTATTCTGAGTTGGAAGTGGACGGACGATCCAAGTGCTCTAAATTTGAATCGGGCTTAAGGCCCAAGCTAAAAATGATGTTCGGGCATCAGGAGATTGCTGATTTTGCTACTTTGGTCAACAAGTGTAGAATGTACGAGGATAATCTGAAGGCGGCTGAGGTGGCGACGCCCAAAACAATTTCTCCCCGGAACTATTGACCTCAACGCAACCATATGCAAGGGAGAGGTAAAGAGAGAGTCGAAGATGACCGGAAACCTTATGCGGCAACTACCGTACATTATGACCGAAATTTCCAAAGGTCTAGACCACTTATCATTCCTACCGAAGGGATTTCTACTCCCATGTGCAAAAAATGTGGTAGACCCCATTATGGGAGTACATGCTCGAGATCGGGAAATGGATGTTTCCACTGCAAGGAGTTGGGACACATTAAAAGGTTTTGTCCCAAGCTAGATCGAAGACTTAATGTCATTCATGCTGAAGGGGCAAGGATCCATAGTTTGGTGGTTACCCCGAGTGGCGCAGGGACGTCAGGTGTTGATGATTCAGTTAGAGGTAATGGCATGGTGACAGGTATTCCTTTTAGTGTTGTTTAATTTGAGAGCGACACACTCCTTATATTTGTTGAATGTGTGAACCGACTGGGATTGTACACAGAGTCGTTGTTTTCGACTTAGTTGTATCCACCCCACCCAGTGTACCGGTGATAGTTATAGATACTGGTGTCTCAATGTACAGTTGGGGTAAATGGTAGAACCTTTACCATAGCTTTGATACGCTCAATGATGTCCCAGCTGGATTTAATCCTGGCGATGGAATGGCAATCAGCAAATCGTGTTATGCTTGAATAGGTGATAATTGTTGATGTGAAAGATTCTTGTTAAGTATCTTAGTGAGGATTTAAGATCTAGTTGCATTGATATGTATACGAATGCTAAGGGGAAAAACTTATATTGCCAGATAAGGGAGGAGGCTAGTTAAGTTACTTACCCCGTCAATATGATGAATGCATTTAAATAGACGTGAAACTTTTGGTCTCTGATGATCGGCCCTTTTGCAGTAGAACATTGGCGATGCACGATATAGTGGTGGTGTACACCAATTATCTGCTTTGAATGTTGTACTGACAAAGGTTGTTTCTGTTCCATGAGCGTCAGAAATCGCTATGCATGATTGTAGTATAATCGTATGAGAGAAAGGGTTTTGAGTTATGTGGAAATGATTATGAAAACTTTGTTTCACGACATGGTTGCCATGAATCATGGGTTCAAACCATTTTTAAAATCATTCTTGGGTAAAACGTAGCTTGTGGATAAACATTGATTTAGTATCATGTTGGAGAATCCCAAAATTTTAGCAACCGTATCTTGATTAATAGGAGGTTGTTAAAAAATTTGGTGATCCGATTATGACCATGTATTTCTAGACGTACTGCAAGTGGGGTACTGGATTTATATTTGATGGCGTGATTGGGGTATCCATTTTTAACGCATGTCATGGAACTGAGTGTTTGTCAACTTGCACTTGTCGATTGGTAATAGAGTACCTAGTTTTGGGGTGAATCAATGGTTTTGTGGGTTCAATTGAGGCTAGGAAATCGGTAATTTATTTCTACGATAAGATTTGATGGCAGAAATGTTTGATGTAATTGGATAATTACTGGATAGTTTGATTGTGTACAAAGGAAGAGATACTAAGAGTCTTAGTTGTTTAGATATTTTGTGGAGTGACTACCTGGATTCTATGTGGTAGTGCGTGCAATGTTTGGAACGTTAAGGTAAATTTTGGGCAAATAGTGGTTTTGTTTAATGAGTGGAGTGAATTTATGCTATTTCCTGGTGTAAAGGTGGAACTAGTTAAAGCATGTTGAAGGTTTAAGGAAAGCATTACGGTAGGGGAAGGGTAAGAAGTTCCCCATTCTCTTGGTTTCGGAAATGTTATTGGGAATCCTGAACGTATGTGAGGATTGTTAGCTGGATAGGCCAGAGAGACCTATGGTCCTTAATGAATACTGAAAAATCTTTAGTCCACTTATAGTTCCGTTCTCTTAGGGATTCGAGTTGTTCGAGATTGGGATCTTAATATTTGGACCTTGAGGAGATTGTACCTGAATTGGCCTTGTGATATCACGGTTTAGTGGTGTGCCCTTGGAGGTCGTTTAAGTAATCTTAATGGATTAGACGATCGAGTATGAATTTGGTTGAGTATAGATTATGCTTAAAGTCTAAGCGATGATATCATCTTCCGAGAATAGCCTAATAAAATTTTCGGGGACGAAAATTCCTATAAGAGGGGGAGGATTGTGACACCCTAGATTTTAAAGTCATTAAACTATAGTATCAGTCCGGGGAGTCTCGCTTGAGCGAGAGAATTGTTGCCTGGGCGAGAGAGGCTCACCTGGGAGAGTGGAATCCTGGGCTATACTGAAGGATTCTCGCTTGAGCGAGAATGGTCTCGCTTGAGCAAGGGTGGTCTCGCCTGAGCGAGAGTTGTCTCGCCTGGGCGAGAAAAGTGGCATTCAGGACCTGTCGAGGCTGTGAGATTCTCGCCTGAGCGAGAGGAACCTTGCTTGAGCGAGAGCGTCAGATCTGAAATTTTAAAAAGGCGGGATTTTCTCGCCTGAGCGAAAATGGGCTCGCTTGAGCAAGAACCCGACGATTTCACTTTAAAATAGAAACCCCAAACACACTTTAGGGTTAGAAATTGAGAGAGAAGAGAGGAGAAGGTGATTTTGAGAGCAAGAACTCGTGGAAATCATCTAGAAGCTTGAGAAGAGGTAAATCTCTTGACTCTAACTCTCTTTCTCCTTTTAAAACTCGTTTTTAGGAGTATGGATCTCTTGTCAATGTATGAGAAACCATAGAAACTCTTCCTTTAGAGTTATGGTTCGTTTTATGTGGGTTTTCTCTTGTAAACTCTTGGTTTAGAGTTGGTATTTGACGAATAGAAAGGTTTTGTGTGTTATTCATGAAAACCCCAAAATAACCCCAAAATGAGAACATGATTAAAAAGGGAAATGGTTGAAATGTTAAATGTGGATGATGAGTTTGTGCTTTAATGTTGATATATGAGATGAACATGTAAGTTTAGATGTTTGGAAACTTGTATTGAAGTAGTTTTGGAAACCTTGAAAATACGTGAATCCCTTTTATGTTTGATGATGAAATACGAGTTGTTTATGTGTTATTTTGAATACATGACTGACATTGTTGTTATTGTTGGGAATGAGGAAAGATCCTAAGGTTGGAGGAAATCGCAGAGGAGACTTTTAAAGTTACTCGGAGCCGACCCCCAACTCTCACCAAGGTAAGGGATAAGTGTTTCTAACTCATACGAGCTGATGTGAATGAGGTATGTGAAGGAGGTAATGTGTTTGTAAGAATATTTTTGTTACCCTACCCGAAGTGGTTGTGGTTTATTGTTGTTATCCTACCCGTAGTGGTATTGGATTATTGTTGTTATCCTACCCGTAGGGGTAGTGAATGATTGTTGTTGTCCTACCCGGAGTGGTAGTGGATTAATGTCGTTGTCCTACCCGGAGTGGTAGTGGATTAATGTTGTTGTCCTACCCAGAGTGGTAGTGGATTAATGTCGTTGTCCTACCCGGAGTGGTAGTGGATTAATGTCGTTGTCCTACCCGGAGTGGTAGTGGATTAATGCTGTTGTCCTACCCAGAGTGGTAGTGGATTTTTTTGGTTTAGACCTGCCCTATGTGGTATGGGGAATGAACTAGACCTGCCCGATGTGGTATGGAGAATAAACTAGACCTACTCGATGTGGTATGGATAATGAACTAGACTTGCCCGATGTGGTATGGAGAATAAACTAGACCTGCCCGATGTGGTGTAGATAATTAACTAGACCAGCCCGATGTGGTATGGAGAATAAACTAGATCTGCCTGATGTGGTATGGATAATTAACTAGACCTGCCCGATGTGGTATGGGGAATGAACTAGACCTGCACGATGTGGTATGGAGAATGAACTAGACCTGCCCGATGTGGTATGGATGATTAACTAGACCTGCCAGATGTGGTATGGGGAATGAACTAGACCTGCCCGATGTGGTATGGATGATTAACTAGACCTGCCTGATGTGGTATGGGGAATGAACTAGACCTGCCCGATGTGGTATGGATGATTAACTAGACCTGTCCGATGTGGTATGGGGAATGAACTAGACCTGCCCGATGTGGTATGGATGATTAACTCGACCTGCCCGATGTGGTATGGAGAATAAACTAGACCTGCCTGATGTGGTATGAAGAATTACCTAGACCTACCCGACGTGGTAGTAGATTATTTTTGTGAAAGAACTCGGTGAATACGATTAAGGGGGAACACGATTAATGGGAAATGAGTGTGTTAGAATGAAAGTAATATGCATGCTATAGAATAAATATTATGGGATATATATACTATAGGGTGAATATGAATGATGAGAAATGAGGATATTTAGAATGAAAGTAATATGCATGCTGTAGAATATATATTATGGGATATATATACTATAGGGTGAATATGAAAGATGAGAAATGAGGATTTTTGGAATGAAAGTAATATGCATGCTATAGAATATATATTATGGGATATATATACTATAGAATGAATATGAATAATATGGAAATGAAAGAAAGAAGATATGAATGTTTACAATTACATGCTTGTGGTTATAATTTATCTCAATGCTTAATCGTATTTAAAATGTGGATTATCATGTAATGTTAGTCTTGAACTAATGACTTACTCCCTTGTTTTGTGTGTTGTTTATGATAATCCCATTGTAGGTAAATGAAGGATTTGAGGAGGAAGCTCACTTAGGAATCTTATGTGTCTATTAACCTAGATTTCTTTATCTTTACTTCTGTATTATAGTTGATTAGACAATATTTTGGGATGAATATAATTCTGATTATGGTAACATGGGGTATGTGCAGTTACGGGCATTATGATTCTAGGAAACCCATAACTAGTTGTATGCGGTAGTTACTAAGGATTAATTGAATGAATTATGTTTTTCTGCAATATGAAATGCATGATAATATAACAGGTTAAAAGGGTGGTTTTACGGAATGATTAATGAGAGATTAAAGTAAGATGACAAATGTATGAATGAAAGGATTAAAATAAAATGAGAAATTTTCAAGAGTAGAATTTGGGTCCTTGCAAAGCACATGGTTTCTTCCTATAGACCATTGAAGTTACTACACATGGATTTGTTTGGCCCTACAAGGACAAAAAGTTATGGTGGTAACTACTATGCTCTTGTTATAGTAGACGATATTTCAAGATATACTTCGACTCTATTCTTATTTCGTAAGAATGAAGCATTCAAAGCTTTTAGCACTTATGCTAAAAGAGTCCAAAATGAAAAGTCATTAAAAATTACTGCTTTAAGAAGTGATCATGGGGAGAATTTCAAAACGCTTCTTTTGAAGAATTTTATGATGATCTTGGGATTAATCACAATTTTTCTGCTACTAGAACACCACAACAAAATGGTGTTGTAGAGAGAAATAATCGTTCCTTAGAAGAACTTGCTCAAACAATGTTAAATGAAACTAACTTCCCAAAGTATTTTTGGGCTGATGCGGTGAGTACTACATGTTATGTTTCAAATCGAGTTCTTAAACGACCAATTCTTAAGAAAACCCCCATATGAACTCTTTAAATGTATAAAACCAAACATTTCTCATGTAACACCTCAATTTTTGTTTTCGGATTGATTGGAAAACTTAGGGTGTTGAGGTACATGCTTGACCATTCTCTCTTGGACGAGAGGGTCTCGCCTAAGCGAGGGACTCAACGTTTTAAGTTTGAGAAGTATAGGAACCTCGCCCAAGCGAAGAAGTGGTCGTTTGAGCGAAAGTGAAATCTGGAAAAGCTGTCAAATTCTAGCTCGAGCTAGGATTTTCGCCCAGGCTAGAAGGGGGCCTTAGCATACTGTCCGATTCTCACCCGAACGAGAAATCCGCGCCCGGGCGAGAGCTTTCCAGTGTGAAATGTGAAAAAGTTGCGAAATTCTCGCCCAAGCGAGCCGTTCTCGCCCAGGCGAGAGCGTCAGAGCTATAAAAGTGAAAAAGGGGATCTAGAAACCATAATCTTCATTTTCTTTCTCCCCCTTTCTCTCCCAACGGTGGCTCCACCCAAATGGACCATTTTTCCCTCCACTAAGCCTCAAAACTCATCAAAACCTTCCTCTTGCTTCATGGTGACACATTTGGAAAAGCTTGGAGGTGAAAAAGCAACAATGGAGGTTGGAGGAGATGAAGGGAGATGTGGCTCTTTTGCGGAGCAACGGAGCTTACGCAACCTAAGGTGAGGGAGAAGACCATTGTGGTCTTAGAGTATTTCATTAGAGTCATCATCTCCGATTTCCCTCAAGAATCAGAGCATATTAACAGATAGAAACTCTCTTGGGAGTTTGTGGTCCATATGAGAGTCTTTATTTTACATGAGGATGTATTAGCCATAAAAGTGGAGATATATGTGTGGGGGGAAAACCGTCTATTTAAGTAAATCGCTATATGCTCATTTATGGTAATACACCGTCATTAAAGATGGTTCTAACGTTAATGTGTATATGATGAAGAATATGTTATGCGTGGTTTGTTTATGATAATGGTTATGTTGTGTGATAATGATGGTAAGTGAGATATTTATGGTCATAAGCATAAATGAGTATGTTGTAAGTGGTTGATTGTTATAAACATGTATGGGTGTGTTGTAACAATGAATGTGTGATGAGTTGTGAATGTGTTAAAATGGATATGAGTATGTTTATCAAAATGAGTGTGTTGTGGGTTGTTGATTGTTATAAACATACTTGGGTGTGTTTGTAACACTGAATGTGTGATGAGTTATTAAGGTGTTAAAATGAAATGGGTATGTTGGTAATGAGAATTGTTTGAATGAGTTGTTGATTTGTAAAGGTGGAAATGAGTATGTTTATCAAATTGAATATGTTGTGAATCGCTTCATTGTTATAAATATGCATGGATATGTTGTGATAATGAAGGCGTTGTGTGTTAATCCATGATGTTGGAGCGTTGTGATGCCTTGTGTTTATTGGTGTATGACAATGAGTTGATATTTTGTTCTATGACGAACATGTGATGGAAAAACAACTTGACCTGCCCGATGTGGTATGGGGATAACTCGACCAGCCCGATGTGGTATAGGGATAACTCGACCTGCCCGATGTGGTATGGGAAATAACTTGACCTACCCAATGTGGTATGGAAATAACTCGACCTGCCCGATGTGGTATGCAAATAACTCGACCTGCCCGATGTGGTATGGAAATAACTCGACCTGCCCGATGTGGTATGGAAATAACTCGACCTGCCCGATGTGGTATGGAAATAACTCGACCTGCCCGATGTGGTATGAAAATAACTCGACCTGCCCGATGTGGTATGGGAAATGAAATCGATGAATATGATTAAGAGTGAATATGAAGGATAACAATGAGGATGAGAATAATGAAAGTAATATGCAAGCTATAAGATATATATTATGGGATATATATCTTATAGGGTGAATATGGATAATATTGGATGAATAAAATATGCACACTATATCACATATATATTATGGGATATATGTGTACTATAGGGTGAATATGGATAATATGAGATGAGTAAAATATGCACACTATAGAATATATATATTATGGGATGTATGTGTACTATAGGGTGAATGTGGATAATATGAGATGAGTAAAATATGCACACTATAGAACATATATATTATGGGATGTATGTGTACTATAGGGTGAATATGTATAATATGTGATGAATAAATATGCACACTATAGAACAGATATAGTATGGGATATATGTGTACTATAGGGTGAGTATGGATAATATGTGTTGATTGGTATATGTTTATCATGATTGATGTTAAATGTGTGTGGTTTTAATACTTTAATATTATTACTCCATATAAATCCACGCTACGGTCGCCGTAGTTGGTTCTTACTCCCTCTGTTTTTCCTTGTATCTGTTGTATGTTTGAGTTCAGGTTGTAGAGGTAGCGTATTGGACGCTTGCGGAGAAGAATATATGATGGGGTAGTGTTTTTATGTAATTGAAACGCAATATGAAACTCGTTTGTAATATGAGAACCTTGTTGGTTTCACTCTTTTGTAAAATGGAACTTATCCTAAAGTGTATAATGAAGTTATGTAATACTTGTAATTAAAAGTGTCATTGTTTAAAGGGTAATGGTAATGATTATGTAATTGAAAGGAAGTACAATGATATGCTTTAATGAAGTGAACGATAGATTGTTTCCGCACTTGAAAGATGAATTGAACTTATATGTATATTCAATTAGGTTTTCCAAATCGTTCGAATAATATGTTTTAAAAGTAATCATTTCGCTTTCATGAATAAGGTTTTAAAAGAATTTTCGGGTTATGAAAATCGGGTCCTTACATCTCATCTGCATGTATTTGATTGTAAATGTTTTGTTTTAAATAATGGCAAAGATAACTTAGGCAAATTTGATGTAAAAGCCGATGAAGGTATCTTCCTAGGCTACTCTCTCACGAGAAAAGCTTATAGAGTCCTTAATAAAAGAACTCTAGCCATGGAAGAATCCGTTCATATATCTTTTGGTGAAACCAACCCCTTAATAAAGGATGGGTTAACTCTTGATGAAGAGGAGTTGCCAAGTTCCATTTTAAATGAAAAAGCTATTATCGATTCTACAACTAATACTGAGCATGTGGAAATGGATGATAATCTATCCTTTCAAAAAGAGCATATTCACTCTGATTTACCTAAAGAGTGGAGAACTCATCGAGACCATCCTATTGACAATATTATTGGCGATATAAGCAAGGGTATCACTACCCGCTTAATGCTAGAAGATGCTTGTCTAAACATGGCCTTCGTTTCTCAATTAGAACCCTCCAAGATTGATGATGCAATCGAGGATGAGCATTGGATTCTTCCAATGCAAGAAGAACTAAACCAGTTTGAGAGAAATGAAGTTTGGGAACTTGTTCCTAGACCTAAAAATAGGCATGTAATAGGAACTCGTTGGGTGTTTCGAAATAAATCAGATGAAAATGTTATTATTGTTAGAAATAAGGCTAGACTAGTAGCCCAAGGATACAACCAAGAGGAAGGTATAGACTTTGATGAAACCTTCGCTCCGGTTGCTAGACTTGAAGTTATTAGGCTATTACTTGCATATGCATGTTCTTTGAATTTTCAGTTTTATCAAATGGACGTAAAGAGTGTGTTTCTCAATGGATACATTCAAGAAGAAGTGTTTGTAGAACAACCTCCTAGTTTTGAAGACTACAAACATCCTTCTCATGTATACAAATTAAATAAAGCTCTCTATGGCTTAAAGCAAGCTCCACGTGCCTGGTGTGAGCGTCTAACGAACTTTTTAATTGAAAAATGTTTTTCTAAAGGAAAGGTCGACACTACACTATTTATAAATAAAATAAATCATCACATTCTCCTGGTTCAAATTTACGTAGATTATTTTTGGTTCTACTAATGAGAATTTGTGTATTGAGTTTGGCAAAATGATGCAAGGAGAATTTGAAATGTCCATGATGAGGAAGTTGAATTACTTCCTTGGACTTCAAATCAAACAACTTAATGATGACATTTTTGTGAGTCAATCCAAATATTGCAAAGACTTGTTGAAAAGATTCGAAATGGATTACTGCAAGCCAATAGCTACTCCAATTGGATCTAGTACCTACATCGATGCGGATGAAGCAGGAAAATGCATTGATATTTTGGGATCAAAATATCGATATATGATCGTATCCCTTCTATATATAACTTCCAATAGACCTGATATTATATTTAGTGTATGTTTATGTGTGCGTTATCAATCTAAACCTAAAGAATCACACCTAGTTACTGTTAAGAGAATCATGAAATATCATAAAGGCACAACTGACGTTGGATTGTGGTATCCAAAAGGAAGTATATGTGATTTGGTTGGTTTCTCAGATTCAGATTTTGCTAGATGCAAATCTGAGAGGAAAAGTACAAGTGGTACTTGTCATATTTTAGGAAATGCTTTAGTTTTTTGGTCTTGCAAGAAACAAGCATGTGTTGCCCTAAGCACTGTTGAAGCGGAATATATAGCAGCAGGTAGTTGTTGTCCCCAAGTGTTGTGGCTTAAACAAAAATTACGGGATTATGGCTTATACTTAGGCTGCACTCCTTTAAAATGTGACAATACTAGTGCTTTAAACCTCATAAAGAATCCTATTATGCATTCTAGAACCAAACAGATCGATATTGTGAACACTCAATTTTGTTCGGCCTATAAAAAATACAAAAAAAATTCAAGGCAACAAAAAGTTTAAAATTGGGTCATTTTTGGTACCACATTTATCTTCGAAAATTAATCAATAGTTCAATATCATGTTTTCTTCAAAACCATAACAAAACAGGTCCTATGTTGTTACATATGCAATAAAACAAATTCTTTTTAATATTATTGGCCTTGTTCAATCAATCCAATTCTTTGACACCAATGGTCATAAAATGGAGCATATACAAAAAGTCCTAGTGCTAGATGAGCAACGAGCCTAATGTAATTTTAGACACTAAAATGAGACCTAAGCCTACGGGTAGAAACAATTCCGCTAGTGCAGCCTCCACTTTCATGAAGCACCATCTTCATAATTGGAAAATCAACCTACACCATAGTGATGAGCTTTGTAAAGAGGGGTGGGACTTGTTATAAAGTTGGTGGACGTAACAAGATGCATGAAGAGGCTTATGATAATCTCAATCTGCAATGGCACACATACAAACGATAAAATAGCAGCATGTTCAGAGCAAATCTCCCAAAAGCATTGATATTCAAGGAAAAAAGGCAAGCAAACAACACCTACCCACTGTCATGGGAGAAAGGGTGGAGAACTCATGTTGGTTGAAGAATAATCTGGACTCAAGCGTATGATTTAAGAGAGGATAGTTTGAGAGACATCACCAAAGGAAGCCATAAAATGCCAAGTTCACACTGTTTAATTCAGCAAAGCAGTAAAGTGACATAATGGAATGGTCAAGATAAGTAAGATAGCAAAACAAATATACATCTGGCCAATAGTTATGATGTGGATCAATATTGAAAAGCAAAAAGAAAGAGATAGAGGGAGAGTGATTTAGTCGTGAGTTGCAAAAAGAAGCAAGTCAAATGGCATATCCTTTAAGTTGCACATTAGTGGAGCAATCAAAATGATCACATGATGCCAAAGATTTCAAAACAGACAACTAAAATGCACTAACAAAGCAATTATGGAGTTAATACAAAGGAAAATAAACAACCATGATAAAAAGGTCAGAAAACAACAAGTAATCATATCATAAATGACATTTTCAGTTACAAGTATTGATGACTTATTTTAAAGGCACAAAAAATAAGAGAATGCAAGAGGGGATTTTCTGAATATGCTGAATTCGTGTAGTTACACTTCAAAGCATAATAAACATTAATAGTGACAATTATGTACACTTTTAAGGAGAAAAAACCAGAGCAATCAGGAATGGTAAACATCATGTCAAAATATTATAGCAATGCTAGTATTAATCCTAATTAAATGAAATCAGCCGTGAATGGGACAGTTAAGAATGCAAACCAGGGGTCACTGCAGTTACATGCTATAATGGCAATCATCAAATGGCTATATAAATGAGCAGTTTCAAGTTGAATAATGAGGATAAAACAGAGAGTCATGATACATTGTTCAACATTTTTTTGGTCAACTAAAGAGACTTTCACAAACACATGCTTAGCTATAAAAGAGGACACGTTCATACAGAATGGGGAGAGTTGAGGGAAAACCCCATGAGTTCAGAAAATTCCATGAGTCTTTCTTAACAAGAGAAAAATCCTATCATCTCCACCTTTCTCACACAACCCATTCCTCTTATCCAATCCTTTCAAATCTCACATTCCTAACCAAAAGGAAAGCATCCCAAACCATACTGCACTCATTTTGTATTGTTATGTTAAAGAGACAAAAAATCTGATTATATGGCATATATACAAAAAAACTAGAGACACATTTGCCAATTTTGCAAAGGAAAACTGATAAGGCCAAACCCAAACTAGAAATAAAGCACATGTATAAAAGAGGTAAAAGGAAGGTTTGGATTGGTTAGTAACCACCTAACTAACTTTCCCTCTTCTTTTAGGCAGTTATCTAGTTAGTTAGTTAGGCTGTTTTTCCTTAAATAGCTAGAGGAGTTAGATAGAAGGCAATTTGGGAATATAGGGTCGTGGGATCCTATATTCATCTTCTTTGTAATTCTACTCCTATTCTTCTTCAATAAAATTCATTTTACTAGAGCCCAGCCTAGAAACACACTTTTCTGGCTTTGGGACATTTCTCTTTTTCTAAATCTCTCTTAATTGATACCCGTGTTCTATCACTGGTATCAAAGCACCATCCTGGTGCCTGCTGGTTACAAAAACCCACCACCCACAAGCTGCTGAAGAATTCATATGGTCTATTCTAGAAGTATGGCCAGGGAAAATGAAAGTTGGAACTAAGAAGGGGAAGAAATTCGCATGATGTTGGAATTGAATGAAGCAAGAACCAAAAGAACTGAGGATTTGCTGGCTGCCATAACATTGAAGCTGGGAGTTAACCCATCAGAAGGAACCAATGAGAATGGGGAAGAAGTGGACAGTGATAGGGAGGCACAAACCCATGACAGATGGAGGAGGTTGGAGATTCCTATCTTTATGGGGGAGGATGCATATGGGTGGATCCAGAAGCTGGAGAGTTACTTCACCATGAGAGCTGTAACACCCCAAATTTTAAGTCTTTAAAATTATAGTAACAGTCCTGGAAGCCTCGCTTGAGCGAGAGTTGTCTCGCCTGGGCGAGAAACGGCAATTTTGGGCTGTTGACACAGTGTAATCGATTACACACTCATGGTAATCGATTACATGCAGATAAACTAATCAGGCCTGTGCATCTGACATAGTGTAATCGATTACACACTCCTGGTAATCGATTACACACTCCTGGTAATCGATTACACACTCCTGGTAATCGATTACACACTCCTGGTAATCGATTACATCGTATTAAAAGCATCAGATATGTGCATCTGACACAGTGTAATCGATTACACACTCCTGGTAATCGATTACATCGTATTAAAAACATCAGATATGCGCATTTTTCACGTTGTAATCGATTACACCATGTTGGTAATCGATTACAACCCGACGACACCTCTTTAAAACAGAAACCCAAACACATTTTAGGGTGAGAACTTCGAAGAGAAGAGAGAGAGGAGAGCTTTTCAAGAGCAAGGAGCCTTAGGACTCATCTTAGAGCTTGAGAAGAGGTAAACCTCTTGTTCCTAACTCTTCTTCTTCCTCTCTAACTTGTTTTGGGTATGTTGGATTTATTTTCAAAACATGAGAAACCATGGAAACTCATCCTTTAGAGTTATGGTTCGTTTTATGTTGTTTTTATCTTGTAAACTCTTGGTTTAGAGATAGTATCTTAAGAATGGAAAGGGTTGTGGGTTGATTCATGAAAACCCCAAAAAAACCTAAAAGTGAAAATGTGGTAAAAGGAGAGAATGAGTAAAATGTTAGAGGTAGAAGATGAGTCTACCCCCAAATATTGAAATATGAGATGTTATGCATGTTTTAGATGGTTGAATATTGATGATGAATATTTTGTATGATTAAATGATGCAAAATAAGTTGTTTATGTAATATTTGGAATAAATAACTAACATTGTGTTATGTGGTGGGATGAGAAGAGAGATCCTAAGGTTGGAGGTGGTGTCGGTAGAATTCGAGAAGTTGCCAAGAACCGAACCCCAATACTCACCAAGGTAAGGATAAGTCTTTAATTGTGCATTTGGAATAGAAAATGTATGTATTTTCTGGTTATGCAATGATTGAGTTGTGAATTACGCATTTAGTATAAACATATATGGGTGTGTTTATACTAAAGTAGGCGTAGATTTACGGAAGATGGAAAACGTGTGTATTTCTGATCATGCAATAATTATATTGTGAATCACGTGTTTAGTATAAACATATATGGGTGTGTTTATACTAAAGATGGCGTGGATTTACAGGAAATGGTTGATAGTGAAATCAATGAAAAGGAAACGTATTTTTAGCCGACCATAAATGGTTGGCGACTTTGGCTCAAATTATGTAGCAACACTTTGGCTCAAGTTATGTAGCAATGCTTTGGCTCAAGCTATGTAGCAACACTTTGGCTCAAGTTATGTAGCAACACTTTGGCTCAAATTATGAAGCAATACTTTGGCTCAAGTTATGAAGCAATACTTTGGCTCAAGTTATGAAGCAATACTTTGGCTCAAGTTATGAAGCAATACTTTGGCTCAAGTTATGTAGCAACACTTTGGCTCAAGTTATGTAGCAATGCTTTGGCTCAAGCTATGTAGCAAAACTTTGGCTCAAGTTATGTAGCAATACTTTGGCTCAAGTTATGTAGCAACGCTTTGGCTCAAGCTATGTAGCAAAACTTTGGCTCAAGTAATGTAGCACAAAATGAATTTATAAAACAAATGGTTTATTAACTCCTTTTTCTAATGTGGATTATCTTATAATGACATTTATTGAATTAATGACTTACTCCTTTGTGTGTTTTGTACTTTTGTCATTGATAATACCATTGCAGGTAAATAGACGAATGAAGTATGCCAGGTCGGGAGCTTTAGGAGCTTTAGACTTTGGATTCACTATTTATGTTTTTCGTATTCTAAATGATTACCTGCGGATTTAAATGATTGTAATCATGACTAACCATTATTTGGATATTTGTAACCATGCGTAATGTTATTTTGGAGGATTAGAACCTTTGAGGTCTTAGTACTCATAGGGAATGATATGAATGAATTATGTTTTTCTACAAGATTAATTGTATGATAATATAATAGGTTATAAGATTAGTTCCAGGAATGATTCATGAGAAGTTCTAGGTAAAATGATTATGTATGTGGTTATTGATTCATGGATTGAGTGTGAGGAGGGGAAATAAGATTTTGAAGTAAGGATATTAAAATGGTAATGTGAGTTATGAGTGATTGAATGGAATTGAATTAAAATGAGAAAAAATTTCAAGGGTAGAATTTGGGTGCTTACAAGAGCAGTGTCTGGAACAGAGAAGATGAAGGCTACACTAGTAGCTCTGGATGGAAAAGCTCTTAGCTGGTTTCATTGGTGGGAAGGTTGCAATCCTTCTCTTACTTGGGAAAGCTTCTAGATAGCAGTGGTAAGAAGGTTCCAACCTTCTATGATTCAGAACCCTTTTGAGATACTCTTAGCTCTCAAGCAAGAAGGGAGTGTGGAGAGTTTTGTTGAAGAATTTGAGAAATTTGCTGGTGCACTGAAGGAGTTAAATCAAGATTTTGTTAGAGGAGTGTTATTGAATAGGCTGAAGGAGGACATAAGGGATGAGGTTAGAATGTATGAGTTGGAGACTTTACAATAAGTGATCCACAAAGCCCTACTTGTAGAACAAAGGAATTTGATAGTGCAGAAGAAGCTTCCAGGGAACTATACAAGGAATTCCAGCACTTTCAGAGGCAATTCCTATAGTAGAACTGTCACTTTAGACCCTGCTGCTTCTAGTCATAACAAGAAGGAAGAGTCCTATGTGGGGAGTACCTTGTTTAGGCCAAAATCAGGCCAGGAGGAGGTGAGTGCTAAGCCTGGGGTGAATTTAGGAGGCTATCCAGTGCTGAGATGAGGGAAAAAAGAGAAAAAGGGCTCTCTTTCAGATGTGATGAGCCATTTTCAAGGGAGCATAAGTGCAGAAACAAGCAATTATGGATGTTGCTCCTAGATGACGATGAAGAGGTGGAAGAACTAGTTGAGGCAAAGGAGGAAATTCAGCACTTTAATTCCTTGCAGCTGACTCTTTATTCCATGAAGGGGCTTACTTCGTCTAAGTCATGGAAGGTTGAAGGAATGTTGGAGGATAACCCCATCATCATAATGATAGATTGTGGGGCCTCCCACAATTTCATCTCCCAGACTCTAGTAGACAGATTGCAGGTGCTAGTGAGGAAGACAAGGACCTATGTAGTGGAGGTGGGGGATGGTCACCACATTCAGTGCCAAGGGAAGTGTGGAAATCTCAAATTGGTCATGCAACAGTTAGAAGTCACTCAAGACCTCTATCTTTTTGCTCTGAAGGGGTGGATGTAGTTCTTGGGTTGGAGTGGCTAGCAAGTCTTGGTGAAGTCAAGGCAAATTTTGGGAAGATGAGGTTGTTTGTCAAAAGAGGTGGAGAAATCATGAAGGAAATCCAGCTCTCACTAAGGCTGAATTAACAGTAGGTGCTTTCATGCAAGTCTTGATCGAAGAAGGGGAAGGAATGCTATTGCACTATGATGATACTAACAGGGAGAGCAAGAGGATTTCTAAGGAATTAGAAGGGGTGCTTCAGGAATTTAGTGCAGTATTCCATGACATATCAGGGTTACCACCCATCAGGCCACAGGATCATGCCATTCATCTAAAAGAAGGGGCTGAGATACCCCATCTTAGGCCATACAGGTGTCCCTACTATCAGAAATCAGAAGTGGAAAGATTAGTGGGTGAAATGTTGGAAGCAGGGGTAATCAGGCACAATATAAGCCCCTACTCAAGTCCTATCATCTTGGTGAAGAAAAAAGATTGTGGTTGGAGGTTTTGTGTGGACTACAGGGCCCTCAATAAGGTAACTATTCCAAACAAGTTCCCTATCCCTCTGATTGAAGAATTTCTTGATGAGTTAGGGGGTGCTAGGGTATTTTCTAAGCTGGATTTGAAATCTGGATACCACCAGATTAGGATGAGACTAGAAGATGTTAAAAAAACAGCTTTTAGAACTCATGAGGGTCACTATGAGTTCCTGATCATGCCATTTGGCTTGACCAATGCACCCTCAACATTCCAGGCACTCATGAATGAAATTTTGAGGCCTTATTTGAGGAAGTTCACCTTGGTTTTCTTTGATGACATCCTAGTGTATAGCCCAGACATGGCAACTCATGGACAACACTTAGGCATTATTTTGGCTTTGTTTCTGGAGAATGACTTGAAGGCTAATGTGAAGAAATGCAGTTTTGGTCAGGTCAATATTGAATACCTGGGACATATCATCTCAGATGGGTGTGTGGTTGCTGATGATGCCAAGGTTGAAGTTGTTAAGAATTGGCCTCCACCAAATAGTCTAAAAGGACTGAGAGGATTCCTTGGGCTTATTGGTTATTATAGAAAATTTGTCCAGGATTATGGTAGGATTGCAAAGCCTCTTATTGACCTTCTCAGAAAAGATGCTTTTGGTTGGTCTAATGCTGCTCAAGAAGCTTTTGAGAGGTTAAAGACTACTATGGAGAAACTACCTATGTTGGTTGTTCCTGATTTCACAAAGGAGTTTATAGTAGAGACTGATGCTTCCAGCAAGGGATTGGGGGCTGTTTTTATGCAGGGAGGAAGGCCTTTGGCTTTTTGGAGCAAGGCACCATCTCTAAAAGCACAGCAGAAGTCAGTTTATGAGAAAGAGTTAATGGCTTTAGTGCAGGCCATTCAAAAATGGAGACACTACCTCATGGGCAGGCATTTCATCATCAAAACAGACCAGAAGAGCTTGAAATTCTTGACTGAACAGAGACTCTTTTCAGATGAACAGTTCAGATGGGTAGTCAAACTGGTAGGGTTGGATTTTGAGATCCAGTATAAACCTGGAATTGAGAATTCTGTAGCAGATTCTTTATCTAGGAAGGTTATGTTTAGTGCCATCTCTATGATTAGTAATGAAGAAGTAGAGAATTGGGTACTAGAAGTTCAATTGGATCCAAAATGGAAGGGATTGATGCAAGAGTTGACAGTTGATAAAAATTCACATCATGGATTTGAGCTAAGGAAAGAGGTACTGTATTACAAAGACATGTTAGTTCTATCCACTACATCCAACATAATTCCTTTGATTTTAGCAGAATGTCATGAAACTCCTATGGGGGGTCACTCCAGCTACCTTAAGACCTATAAGAAAATCTCCAGTTTTTTATTTTGGGAAGGCATGAGGGAAAATATTAAGGCTTATATTGAACAGTGTGACATTTGCTAGAGGAATAAGTACTCTACCCTAGCTCCTGCAAGATTGATGTAACCCTTACCCATCCCTCAACAAGTTTGGATGGATTTGTCTATGGATTTCATTGGTGGTCTACCTAGGGTCAAAGGTAAGGATACTATCATGGTAATTGTGTACAGACTCACTAAGTATTCACGTTTCTTTGCCCTAGGTCATCCCTATTCAGCCAAAGATGTAGCCTTGGTTTTTATCAAAGGGGTGGTCAAGTTACATGGATTTCCTACATCCATTGTCTCTGATAGGGATCCACTATTCCTAAGCAACTTCTACAAGGAGCTATTCAGATTAGCTGGAACTCAACTAAAAATGAGCACCTCTTATCACCCTCAAACAGATGGGCAAACAGAGGTAACCAATAGGTGTTTAGAGACCTATTTAAGATCTTTGTGGGACCAAGACCTAGGCTATGGGTGGAATGGTTACATTGGGCAGAGTTCTGATTCAACTCTAACTATCACAGTGCAGCTAAGATGACTCCATTCAGGGATCTTTATGGGAGAGATCCTCCCTTATTGTTCAAGGCAGGAACTATACCCTCTAAGGTTGAAGAAGTCAATCAGCTCTTCACTCAGAGAGATGGAATCCTAGATGAACTGAAAACTAATTTGGCAAAGGCTCAGAACTTAATGAGACAACAGGCTGATAAGCACAGGAGGATGTTGAAGTTTGAAGTAGGGGAACGGGTGTTTCTCAAGCGGCAGCCATATAAACTAAAATCTTTAGCAGCCAGACCCTACGCTAAACTAGCTCCTAGATATTATGGCCCTTATCAGTTAGTAAAAAGGGTTGGATTGGTGGCTTATCAGTTGGATCTACCAGAGGGGACCAGAATCCATCCAGTTTTCCATGTGTCTTTGTTAAAGAAAGCCCTTAAGCATCATCAACAACCTCAACCCCTCCCTCCCATGATGAATGAAGAATTAGAACTAGAGGTTCAACCAGAAGACATTATTGAAGTCAGGCAGGGGGCTCAAGATGTTGAAGTGTTGGTTAAATGGCAGGATTTACCACAACATGACTGCACTTGGGAGTCAACAGCTTCCTTAAGGGAAAATTTCCCTAAATTCCAACTTGAGGACAAGATAAGAATTTTAGGGGGGAAGGAAGGCTTGGATTGGTTACTAACCACCTAAATAACTTTCCCTCTTCTTTTAGGCAGTTATCTAGTTAGTTAGTTAGTTAGTTAGTTAGGCTGTTTTTCCTTAAATAGCTAAAGGAGTTAGATAGAAGGCAATTTGGGAATTCATTTGTAAACTGATTGTGGAATCAGTGGGTTATAGGGTCATGGTATCCTATATTCATCTTCTTTGTAATTCTACTCCTATTATTCTTCAATAAAATTAATTTTACTACCGCCCAGCCTAGAAATACACTATTTTTGGCTTTGGGACATTTCTTTTTTTTCTTTCTAAATCTCTCTTAATTGATACCAGTGACTATGTTATATGACAATGATTATGTTATGAGCTTTTTATTTGTGGTAAGGAATGAGATAGATGTGATTATTATGACATGGTTGTGGGTATTATAGTGAAATAGTTATGTAAGGAATAAGTGTTCCCATTAAATATGAGATGAGGTGGAAAGGGTATGCGTATGAATTATCATGATGATATGAGATGTGTTGTTGTGAATTATAAGTGGTATTGTGAATGTCTTTTCCAAGTGGTATTGTGAATGTCTTACCCAAGTGGTATTGTGAATGTCTTGCCCATGTGGTATTGTGAATGTCCTGCCCAAGTGATATTGTGAGTGTCTTGCCAAAGTGGTATTGTGAATGTCTTGCCCAAGTGGTATTGTGAATGTCTTGCCCTATGTGGTATTGGCCCTATGTGGCAATGTCTGACTTGCCCTACGTGGTATTGGCTCTTTGAGCAATGAATGTCTTTCCCTATGTGGTATTGGCTCTTTGAGAATGGATGTTTGTGGTGGCTGTTTGGCCGTGTATGAGTGATTTGTGTGGGGGTTGAGTGTAGTTTGACAAAAGAATGTGAGAAAATACTTGAAGCGAAGGCGCCACAAGTCTTAGCTTGATAAGTGAAGTGAACCCCATCATGAATGAAAGAGCCATCCAAGGTCTAGGGGGTCGTACTGTAAAGAAGATCTTGCTCCTGACCTTGGCATGGTTTTGATGAAGACACCAACATCACAAAAAGAAGAAAATGAAGAATACTTATGAAGACAATGAAGATAAAGCTTCAAGATATTTAGAGTCTAAGTCCATAGGTACTTCTATCCTTACACTCTACAATATACTATTAGTAATAATGCTCAAAAGTATTTTAAAAGAAAATTGAGAATCATAAGTTTTAATGAAAACAATTTTCAAAACACTGTGTAACAGGTTACTGGATCTAAGTAACAGGTTTACTGTGATTAAGTAACATATTACTGGAACCACGTAACAAGTTACATGAGTGAGAAACGAGTTAACGAACAAAAAACTGAACAAAGTAATCGATTACAGGTATTAGTGTAACCGATTACTCAGTTTGGTAATTAGTTACTCAATTGGACAGTAGGTTTAGGTACTTGATTAACTATGTGTTGTAATCGATTACTGAGAGCCGTTACACCAAGAGTAATCGATTACTCAATGTGAAAATTGGTTTCTAAGTTGGACAGAAAGTTTGGGTAATCGATTACCCATATCTTGTAATCGATTACTGAGAGCTGTTACACTAGTTTTTCAGATTCAATCTGAACAACTTTCATCCCAAATGAAATGGTTCATTCCAAACATATCCTACCCTTTCATAAAGGTGTTATGGCTGATTGGAAAGCCTATTTAAAGGCATTGAAACTCATAATTCAAAATACAACTCATATATAACTCTCATACACAAATCTGAATTTTCTGAAACACTTTTTCTACAACTTGCTTTTAATTTTCGGATTAACTTTCTAAAGTTGCTTAAGTGTGTGTTTCAAAGTTTTCAAACCTTCTGAGCATTATAAACTATGTATATAAAGAGTTGTTGGATTGCAAAAGATTATACTTGTCATATCTTGTATAGGCAATCCTTGCCATTATTAAAGTTTTTCTTCAAAGTTTGTGTAATTCTTTCTATCACAAGGGTGTGACTAGAAAAGGGCAAGAGAGTTACATATGTATTGGAGAGTGAGTAAGGTACATGGAAGTCTCGAGGTGAGAATTTGTAATTACTACTCTTGATATCTAGTGAAGAAATCTCTTGTGCTGTAGAGTACTGAATGTAACCTTCGGTGGACAAAAAGGTGAACTAGTATAAAATTCTTTGTGTACTCTCTTTTCCCTTATCTCCTTGAATTTCATTTGTTATTTTTCTCATTAATTTTTCCGCTGCTACTAACTCTGAAATAGTAGAAAAATCGATCATAATCTTGAGTCGACTAATTCACCCCCTCTTAGTTGCTATCTTAGTCTTACAATTGGCACCATAGCTTTTTTTAGTAATCTATTCTCAAAAACCCAAAATCCCAAAACCTAACTTTTTTAAAAACTTCCAACCATGTCTTCATCATCAAGAGCAAAGAAGCAACATACCAGTATGGCTCACAAGAAGTAGTGAACTTCTTCTTCTGAGGCTAATCCATTGGACTTGGCACGACTTCTCACAAATGATGAACAACTCAAGGTTTTCATAGAACACTTCCTTGGAAGACCAATTTTTGCTCCTAAGTATGACAATGTAAGTAATTTTGAGCTTGATGATTTTCATTTTCCTACCCTGTTAAGGCAGCAAAATGTATTTGCATTCTATGAGGAATCAAATGCCTATTATCCTGAACTTGTTAGAGTATTTTACTGCAATTTGAACTTGAGAAAAAATTGTTTAACATCCTCAATGAATGGAAAGGAAATTATTATAGATTTAAAGACTTTCAGTTCAATATGCTGTAATATACCCTATCATGGAAGCATAAAATATTTCGGTCTTGCATGTGATTGGGATAACTATGACAGAAAAGAGTTCTACTACTCTATGTGTATATTCTCTAAAGAGGAAATTTAAATATGTAAGCAAATGACTTTAGGTAAAACTGTTAAGTGTAGAGATATCCTTACTGTAGGAAATCTCAATCTTGAAGATCGCCTGCTTCATTTCTTTCTTAGCTATGTCATAATTCCTAAGTATTCAAACCATTCTCAAATTAATGAAATGGAATTACAATTGATTTATGCTCTTAAGAATAACCTTGACATCAATTGGGCTTTGACTGTAATGAATCACATGTGGTCTGTGCGAGGGACTAACAACCCTTTGCCTTATGCAATCATCATCTATAATATACTTGAGCATTTTGGTGTCTCAACGGCTAGTGAATCTAAAATTACTCTCAATGCTCGCGATAGCAAAATTGATGTGGATGTGATCCACAAAATGGGTTTCTTTCGAGACCTAACCGATAGAGTCTAAAAGCATCGAATTGATAAACTTGCTGCACCTGCTAATGCCATTGTCAGTGTATCTGTTAACCCTCCTTCACAACAACCTTCTGCTTTTCACACTGAATCATCTTCATCTACTCAAATGCCTTCAAATTAGATGATTACGTACGAGTTATTCTCACTTCGAGGCTACATCTCAATTCGGATGGATGCCCTTGAAGCTCAGAACCAACAAGTCCAAATTGAGCTTCAACGTCTTTCCTACAAGATCAACATGATGGATCATGATGAAGAAAGTTCTGAACCTGAATCATAGAACATGTGTTGTCTAAGATTTTATCATGAATTAATGGATTTATGTAATCGTACTATGTGGTTTTCTGGTTGTTTGTGTTTTGTTTCTTTAATGTTTGAACATCTTTGAAATTTCTATGTTATGATAAAAGTACCCTTTATGCTCTACTATGATCAAATTCTATGCATATATATATACATATTGTGTGTCCTAGACCCTGACTTTTCTTCTTTTTGATGAAGTCAAAAGGGGGAGAAAAGTTGGAAGAGTTTATTTTCTGCTTAAAACTATTTCTGGCACATAACTCCAAATCAAAGGGGGAGCATACAAAATAGGGGGAGCATACTCAAGTCATACTCAAGTATATCACAAAGTGTGCTACTCTCATAAAACTACACTTTCAAGAAGATATTGGTTTGTCATCATAAAAAATGAAGAGATTGTAAAGAAGATCTTGCTCCTGACCTTGACATGGTTTTGATGAAGACACCAACATCACAAAAAGAAGAAAATGAAGAATACTTACGAAGATAATGAAGATAAAGCTTCAAGATATTTAGAGTCTAAGTCCATAGGCACTTCTATCCTTACACTCTACAATATACTTATAGTAATAATGCTCAAAAGTATTTTAAAAGAAAATTTGGAATCATAAGTTTTAATGAACACAATTTTCAAAACACTTTGTAACATGTTACTAGATTTAAGTAACAGGTTAATCTGATTAAGTAGCAGATTACTAGAACCACGTAACAGGTTACATGAGTGAGAAATGAGTTAACCAACAAAAAACTGAACAAAGTAATCGATAACTAGTATCAGTGTAACCAATTACTCAGTTTGCTAATTACTTACTCAGTTGGACAGTAGGTTTAGGTAATCGATTACCTATGTGTTGTAATCGATTACTAAGAGCCGCTACACCAAGAGTAATCGATTACTCAATGTCAAAATTGGTTTCTAAGTTGAACAAAATGTTTGGGTAATCGATTACCCATATGTTTGAATCGATTACTGAGAGTTGTTACACCAGTTTTTCAGATTCAATCTGAACAGCTTTCATCCCAAACGAAATGGTTTAATTCCAAATGAGTCATACCCTTTCCTAAAGGTGTTATGGCTGATTGGAAAGCCTATTTAAAGGCATTGGAACTCATGATTCAAAACACAACTCATATACAACTCTCATACACAAATCTGAATTTTCTGAAACACTTTTTCTCCACTTTTTTGGCAACTTGCTTTTAACTTTCGGATTAAGTTTCCAAAGTTGCTTAAGTGCGTGTTTCAATGTTTTCAAACCTTCTGAGCACTATAAACTAATGATACAAAGAGTTGTTGGATTGCAAGAGATTATACTTGTCATATCTTGTATAGGCAATCCTTGCCATTATTAATGTTTTTCTTCAAAGTTTGTATAATTCTTTCTATCATAAGGGTGTGACTAGAAAGGGATAGAGTCACTTGGAAGGGTTGTTTTCCCACAGAGTGACATAGGTATTGGAGACTGAGTAAGGTAAAAGGAAGTCTCAGGGTGAGAATTTATAATTACTACTCTTGATATCTAGTGAAGAAATCTCTTGTGCTGCAAGAGTACTGGATGTAACCTTCAGTGGACAAGAAGGTGAACTAATATAAAATTCTTTGTGTACTCTCTTTCCCCTTATCTCCTTGAATTCCATTTGATATTTTTCTGCATTATTTTTCCTGCAGCTACTAACTCTGAAATTGTATAAAAATTGATAATAATCTTGTGTCAACTAATTCACCCCACCCCCTCTTAGTTTCTATCTTAGTCTTATACCTATGACCCGAGCTAAGGCTAAAAGGGCTACACAAGCCCTTGAAAGACTCGTGGGTAGCACCCTTGAGTCAAGCCAACAAAGGGCCAACACCATTGCTAGGCCCATATGTCGCATTGTGAACCAAGAGGAGGACTTAGAAGTCCACGACCTTGAGGCGGCTAACTAGCTTTCCTTGAAATAAAAATAAGTGGGCTTTCTTGACCGACAAGTAATTAGGTTTATTTTTGTTAGTAGGATTACATTTTGTCTTAAAATAAATAACTAGTTGCTTAAGTGTTTCAGTTGCCAACCAAGCAGGCTAAGCCAAGGCATCTCGGTTAGGCCAAGTTTGAGCACCTAAGCAAGGCCCAAAGACATAGCACATCGGAAAAGGCCAAGTCAGACAGAGACCAAGCCAGGCTCAGACAGCCAAGCAAAAATATCGGTCAGAACCAAGTCAGCATGTGCACACCGGAATTCACGGTCAGAGCCAAGTCAGCAAGCCAAGTCCAGAATTGCGGAATCCTCGGTAAGAACCAATTCAGCATGTGCAAAACGAAAATCTCGGTCAAAGGCAAGTCAACAACATGGCACTATCCAAATTTCAAGGACTCCCTTCAAAATTCAAAGACTCAAATGTTCAAATTCAAATGGGCATTCAGAATCACAAGGGCATATTCAAATGTAGTCAAATTCAAATGAGTTTTTGAATTCAAATTTCAAATTTCAATTTCAAATAATTTTGAATTCAAATTTCAAATTCAAATATGTTTGAAATTCAAAATTCATAAATCAATTCCAAGAGGGCATTCGTTTCGGATGTGCATTCAGAATTCAAGCACACATTCAAATTCAAAAGAGCATTTGAGTTCAAGACCAAAATCAAGCCTTCCTTGAATCTCGACCAGACCAAGACCAAGTTGAAAATTCAAATTATAAACAAAGTCAGCTCACACTTGGATGATTCCAACCTTGGTCGTTCCAATCCTTATTTACACAAAGGATATTCTAAGAATCTTATTGAAATTTCAAAGCCATGACTTAGCCAAGCTAGCCAAGTCAATCTTGGCCAAAATTTCAAATACAAAACTGCATGACTTAGTGTAAGACAAAATCAGGATTTGGCGTAGCTTAAGTTTGAATTATATTCTATTCCGGATTTTTGAGGCCCAACTTGTGGAAGCCCTAATCCTAGTTTCTTCACTATATGTAAGTCGTGACATGCATGAAATAAAACAAGTTGATTATTATTGGATTTAATCCTGAGTTAGTGAGTGTTTCTCCTTGCTTCTTGGCCTAAGTCAATGACCCGTTCTTATCAAGATAGCTAGCTTTCTTGTGGCGAACATCACAGGCTTATCAAACACCTAGTGTTTGTGGCACCCCATCTCCATACCCTCCACCATCTTCCTTACTTTACTAAGCCAATCCCACACATAACCCAAATTTCGATCCTAAGTTCTTTAGCCAAACTCTAGATCACTAATATTATTAAATTTCTTACAAAGCTTGTGGAAAATAATTGCAATTTCAAATCAGATAAACAAAGTTCCTAGCAAGAAACGATCCTAAGTAATTCTCTCAAAAAGGAGAATTGTTGAAAAGGCAATCACCCCATTAGATTGTCATCAATAAGCCAAAGGAATTATGTGACAACAAGGATGTTGATGAAGAAGAGGGAAGGCACCACACCAATGAAGGTGATAAGCCAAGAATACCATAAGACAAGTTTTTATAAGTTCAAAGGGGTAGGAGCAAGGCTCAACTAAAACACAAATGTTTTTCTTCAAAATTCAAGTTATTATTATTCATTTAGCAAAGGAATACATATAGGGAGGTCATCCAAGAGGTTGCTTAGAGTTTGGTCGAAGCCTTGACGGCTGAACCTTAGTTTTGCACGGCTAGACCATGGATTGGACCAAGAAATTGGTCCAGATTCGTCCTACACTCTTTTATTACATATTAACCTCATAAAGCAATGCATTTAAGCCTATGTTCCTAATATGCCAACTTCCACACAACTCATTGATGGAAATGAAGGAAAAAATCCCACATGTTTTCTGAATTCAATGTCCACACAACTCTTTAAGTTCTGAGTTTGAATTTGAATTCTAAATAAGGCAATAGACAAGCTTCTACACGCCCCATTGAAGAGCTTGAATACTGATTTCAAAAATCTTCTCCTAATAAGGTAACAAATTACTCCCTTGAACTAGCATAGGTGATGAATTCAGCACATGCATTTTTGTGGCTAAGGTAACTTTTTAATTCCCAAACGACAAATTTAATGGGGATTTCACCTTGAACTATGAATAAGGCAAGTATTAAAACTCCCATTCAGCCCATTAAATTTGGAATTCAAACTTGCAGGCTGAATAAGGCAACATCCTTGCAACTTGGTCTCCATTTGGAAAGTTATAAAACATAGCTTCAAGGTTGGCCAATGGAAAATTTCACACGGCTCCAACATGGTTTTGAATGATGATTGAGGTTGCTCCATATAAGGAAAATATTTCATGAGGCTAACCTTGCTTTTAGCCTCTTATGTAATTGGCTTTTAAATTCCTTGTGCCTGGTCAGCATGACTTCACGTGCATAATGAGAATTGATGGCTAAATTGATTGGCTTGGTCCCAACATGACAAGTTGATGATTTCCTAATCCAAATCTGATTGCCATGACTCCAACTATCCAAGCATTTTAAATTTGTTATGTGCACTCCAAACATTTTTCACATAGCTCAAGTTTGAAAAGGAAAGTAGTAACACTTTGCTTACACGGTTGGTTTCGCACTAACGAAAGTAACATGTAATAAAAACTACCCATGTTCTCCATAATTGTCCCTTATTATATGCCTTCTCCAAAAGAGGCAATCCATAAAGGTTTAATGTTTAAAACTAATAAAAATAACACAAGTAATCAAATGTGGAACATTGGATCTCCACTTATTTAAAACAAGAAAACAAAAATGCACTTAAATGTTAAAGACATTGTTCTCCATAGGGTGGTTCTCCAAGTTGGTTGGTAAGCTTTATGCGCTTGTTGGTCTTCTTAGACTTGGGCCCAGTCAGGTTGTTATCACAAGGTGTAGTCATGTGTCAAACTCATTACCTCGTATTCTTTGTCTTCTTCCCTCAAATTGATCTTGTCATTTGTTCTGAAATCTAGTACCATGCATACCCTTCAAACTCATTTCCTTCTATTAACCTCTAAACCATCAATTTGGCTCAAAATCCATTAACCTAGAATTTTACCCTTTTCAAACCCTAATTTGGTTTTCTTCCCTTAATCGATTAATCCGCGGTTATATCGATTAATATGAGTGAGGGAAGGGCTAAATGTATTAAAACCTCTAAAAATTGAGCTCCTTGTCAACCTAGGCATGTGAGAAACGAGGGTGATGTTGGTTCATCATTTAGACAGAAACCTATGTTTTGGTTGGATCCTTTCTATGCTCCTGATCTTCAAGCTAAGAGGTTGGCCGAATTTGTTAGCTGCAAACCTACATATATCCACCATGTCGATATGGCATGGATGGTGGAGCAATGGTTGAAAGTTCAACACGAATTGGAGGTTCGAGGGATTGTAGGCTTTTTGGAATTGAAACACAGCATCCACCCCCGCTCTAATTCAAGAGTTCCAAGCGAACTTTCAATATAAAGATGGTGGTTATCGAAGTTTCATGAGGGGAGGCTGATTCTGATGAATGATGAGTTATTTTTGGCTATTTGTGGTTTGGAAAGTAATGGTGCTCCTCTTTGAGACTGCAACGAAAAAAATTGGTGTGATTTCGACTACACTAAGATGTATAAGTCATATCTAAGAGGTCCACGTTATTTTTTGGCTGGAGAACTGACTAAGGTTGGCTCTTTGCATGTAGAGAGTAGGTTACATCAGTACCTTATTGCCTACATCTTGGTTCAACACAACACGAATTATGCACAACCAACTATGAATGATTTGAAGTTTATGTTTGCAATCAAGGAAGGAATACTAGTAAATTGGTCTTCGAAAATATTGTAGGTTATGGCTGGAATAGCAAAGTCTTCATCTAGGCTACATGCTTTTGGGATAATCATCTCCCGTGTCATTGATCATTTAGGCATTGACACATCCGATATGGAGAAAATTGTTGTCAATTCTCGGAAGCATCTGGTTGGTGATAACCTGATCCACAAGATGTGCATCTATAAATATGGTGATGAGTGGATGTATGAGGATGATCATAATACAACAGTTGATTTGGATTTGTTTGATGAGGATGAGAATACTAACCAAGACAAGCAGAACCCCGAGCATCATGATGAGGCATCACATATCTCTGAAGGACCATCATTTGAGTTGGCTCACTTGGAAGCCATGGAATAACGCCTAAATGAGCGTATTGACTCGATGAAAGATAGAATTATGGCTGAGTTCCATCGACAAGAGGAGCTTTTCAGAAATCAATTCGAGCAGCTTACCTCTATGCTGAGAAACATGGGCGACTTTTCGCAACCTCCTTCTTATGTGTTGTCTAGCTTAGGATGTTTGTGCCATGTCCTAGTTAGGTTCTAGACTTAGGATTATTTTAGTCTATGTATTTTGATATATGTATTATAATTTCTGATTTTTACTTTGAAGTGTATTAGTTTAACATATTTAATGATCAATTATGTTTAATTTGAAATCATGTGCATTGTTTATCATGGGCTTGTAATTACTTGATCAATGAATGCCTATTTGTTGCTGAATTATGTGCATTGATCTTACTATTGTAAATCTATTTATCATGACTTGGATAAGTTTGTACATTGAAGTATGAAATTAGCATGTAATCTGAACTAAAAGTTTGGGAAAACACTGCACTTAATCGATTAATAGCAGACATAATCGATTAAGTTAAGTAAAAAATTTATGTTTGTGCAAAATATGAGATATTTAATCGATTAATGTACAACCATAATCGATTAAGTTCAATTTGAGCTTACTGAATTATTATATTTTTTAAAACTCCTTATTCGATTAAGAGATTTTGTAATTGATTAAATACATAAAAAGTTGAATTTTTTTCCTAACTTTTGGTTATATTATTCATATTATTTCATTGCTTTTTTATCATGCCAAAAGGGGGAGAAAGTTGTTGTTTGATTTTTCCAGATTGTATATTTGCTACCCACCTAAATAAAGGGAGAGAAAAAAGAATCGTACACACTACCTTATGCAAGAATTGAGAGTGAGAATAAAGTAAAGGGGAGCAACACATCAAAGTTCATATTTCTAGAATTTATATTTCTAGAAGTGATGATTGATTGGGTAGAGTCTAGGCTTGGTGAACCTAGAATGGAAGTCTCACAAAGTCTAAAATTGAATTTAACTAAAATGAGACTTGCATACATTCATACAAGATTCACATGCTCATGCATTTACATATGATAACATGATTTTAGTGCATCAAACTGAAATTATCACATATATCTCCAAAGTCATGTATCATGCATATACACATCATGTAGAAGGTTCATCATCATCGAAGAAAACACTTTTAAACACAATTAATTGATTACAACTTATGTTAATCGATTAAATGAACATGGGAACCCGTTAATCGATTAAGTATGAGATTAATCGACTAAATGGAGTTACATTAGCTGAAATATTGGATTTATTGGGATCTCGAATCGATTAAGCTACACGTTAATTGATTAATTCCAACTGAAAATAATTTTGTATAAAAGTTTATTTTTCACATGTGTTCATTAGTTAGTCAAATATAAAATTCACAAGTTTGCAAACTTCTCTAAACTTTCATACCATCTGAGAGAGTTTCTTGTTGTGAGAAAAAGTTGTTAGTATTCTTTGGTTCATAAGAGAGAGACATGATAGTTGAGAATTATCCATTGTGCTTAAACTTCAAAGGCATCAAGGTGCTCCTGGGGGTCGGAGGTTCCATCGAACTGGTCAATATTTGTTGGGTGGGCCAAGTTTTTGGGTAAAGGGTAGGACATTATGACTTCTATGATGGTTTTTTGGTTCCATAGATGTTATGGTCGGATGGGAAGGTATTATTTGTGGTCTATGTGGGATGGGTATTGTTGTGAGGTGGTGGGATTCTCCAGCAGACTTGAAGGTATGAGCTTGGATGGTTGGTCGCAATGGTCTATAACTTAACTCTGTTTTAGACTCTCAGAGTTCGTCCAACAGTTTGGTCTGCTGCTGGATTACTTTGTCTTGTCTTTCCAGAATTTGGAGGAGTTTTTGGGTGGTTGGTTGTGGTTGTTATGGGGCAGTGTTGTGACTCTGGCTATCTAGTTTTAAGGGTGGTCTTTGGGATGGTGGATTGATGGAAGGTGTGTGGCCGTTGTGAGGCACGTTTCCAGGTGTTAGTTCTATCTTGCTAGTGAGATTTGCTAGGTTTCTGGTGGTCACCATGGTGTAGATAAGCCACACACGACGCCAATGTTCTTTTGTGGTGGATCTAGTAGGTCAAGCAATTACTTCGGGAAAGTGGACTCCTTAGATGTGTCTTGGTTGAGCTTGGATCCGTCAGTGGAGGTACCTGAAAAGATCCTCCGACTATCAAGCCAGTATATGACGGAATAGGAAGTAAAGCATGAATGAGATAATATCAATGAATAGTATAGCTCAATGATAATGACGATGATAAGCATACTTCCTATTGGGGAAATGCTATTTATAGTGGATGAGGTGAATGACGTGGTTCTGATAGGTACTGTTAGCATGGTCGAGCATCTAGGTTTGTCGGGAGCTACTTCGCCCGTGTCAAACAGCTTTAGCCAGTCCGTACTATGTGCATAGTTGTCTTGTAGTCTGTGGCAAGTATGGAAGCCGTATTGCAGTCTATCCTTATCGTGTGGTAGGAGGTTAGGTGAGATTTGCAGGCAGTGTGGCAGGCGAGATGCTAGGGTAGTGGTTCCAGAAGTTGTCCACCATGTCCGGGAAATAGTATGGAATGTGATTAAGCCATTTGTCCGATGATGCACAGTTCTTGGTCGGCCAAGGAATAAGGTAGCTTGACCTGCATAAAATAATTGATTGACTGGATGGAATAGTTTGGTCGGCCGTGGACTAAGGTAGCTCGGCCAACAAGGAATGCTCGGTTCACTAGGATGGAACAATATATTAATGTTACTGAATAGTTTAAAATGGATTTTATTCATGTATCTTCACATTTTTAGCAAAAACATCTTTGTCTCAAGACATGAGAAGACCAAACTTTCGACCATATTGAGAAATATTGAAGATCTAAAAATCTGATAATTGATTTAAACAATTGGGCAGTCCATAAGAATTAATTGAGTATTTCCTAAATTTGTTCCCTTGAATATAAGCATGCCTTAGACATTGTAGTAAATTCTCTGCGGTGGCAGCCTCCAACCTATTAACAAAAACAAACTGACCAAGCTAAATCTTGTCACTAAGGATGAGATATTGTTCATCAGGGAGAGAGACATAGGTGGCATGAAAGGAGTCATAAACCTTGAGATAGAATCCTTAGCTTGGGAACAGTTCTCTACCTACTGCAAGTGCTGGAAAAATGCTCACAACTTGCAACAGACATGACCAATTGATAGCAATCTCCTTGTGGGGGTTGGTATTTTGAAACGATCAACTACTTTGATGATTCACTTTGGTTTTTTAATTTGTTTGCAGAATTGTGTGTATTGGGTTATTTTTGACGTATAGTTTTTGGTGGGTGTGCTTTGGTGTGTTGGAATTCGGTTTGGGGTAGTTTGAGTGGGGGCTTGTTGTGTTTGAATAGCTTTTGGTGGAGGGAATTCAGTTTTATGATTGGCATGTGTATGGAATTCGGTTGGATGTGGTATTTGGATTTTCGGTTGTGTTTGGTTGTTCAACTTAATGTTGTGAGGAGTTTAGATGAATGAAATGATTAAGTGGTCAGTTGGATGAATGAATGTTAGAAGAATATGGATGAGTGCGTTTTTGATGAGTTTGGTAAAAGAAGAAGGAAAAGACTTGGAATGGAAATGGTGCGACAAGCTCGAAGCTTGATAAGCCAAGTGATATCCGCCACAACAAGGATGTTGATAAGGATGAGGGGAGGCGCCACACCAATGAAGGTGATAAGGCAAAAAACGCCACAAAAACAAAGTTCTTTATAAGTTCTAGGTGTTTAGGATCTAATTCTCAACTAGACAAAGAGGGAATTAATCCAACAAGACGATCATTTGAAAAATACAAACCCACAAGCAAAAAGTAGTCCAACATAATTGTGAAGGAACCTTGGAAGCCACCTTGCAAGCAATGAAAGCTCAACTCTGAGTCATGCAAGGGCAAATGGAAGAAATAAGGGTTCAGTTTGAGAGGAAGCGTAGAGGAAGGCGTAAAGAAGTAAAGAGGAGGCGTGAAGGCAAACTGGATGGAGTCAAGAAAAAAGTTCTTTCCTTTGTGGGGATAAACAATCCAAATGCCTACCTTGAATGGGAGTTCGAGATGGAGCATGAATTTGACAAACACAACTATAGTGAGGAAAAGAAAGTGAAAGTGGCAGCCTAATAATTCAATGAATGCCATGGTGCGGTGGGACCAATATCAGAAAGATCGGAGAAGGTGTGGTGCCAAACTAATTTTGACACTTGGGAGAACATGAAGTACATGATGATAAGGAGATATTCCCTGAATTCCTATAAGAAGGGCAGTCCCAACAAATTGCAAAGCAAGCCCAAGTTCATACTAAAAAGTGTGAGTAAACAGATTTCTCAAAGGAGCTCAAGAGGGCGTTATAAAAATGTGATACCACAATAAGAGAAAGAAAGCATGAGAGGAGTGAAAAAAAAAGAGTGAAACATTTATGAAAAATGAAGAGTTGAGTGAAAAGCAAAGAAAGGGTAAGGAAAACAGTTTGAGTGTAAACACATTGAGTGAAAACACATTGAGTTAAAACACTTTGAGTGAAAACAGAAGTGAGGAACTTTGCATGGAATTTGACTTTTCTAATGAAACTCATGTGCATAGTGGTGTTCAGGTAATTTCTAAGGATGCCCCCAAAATTTTACAACCGATAGAGGAGTTAGAAACCATTGAATCCATTCCAAATCCACCCAAGCTTTTCTAGCCATGTCTTGAAATCCCAATAAATTCCGAACATATGTGCATCAAGAATAGATTAGGAACTGATTGGCCTTTGCATAGTAGTGATCAAAAACTTAGTCAATGACATTATCCTAAGTCTAGGGAAAATGAGTTGAATGAACCCATTGACAACAAGAAGCTTACCTCAGCCTTGTTAGTAAACCCAATGTAAATTTCTTAGATAGGAATTTTCATTAATTTGTAGTTAGTGTGACCCCGTTTATGATTTCTAGCGTGGAGCCAAAGGAAAATATGGTCCTGAGTTAAAAATTGCATCATTTTAGGATAAACCTTTTGCATACAAAAGCAAGTCACCATGCATCATTAAAAAAAATTAAGACTAACATTTTTCATACTTTTGTGGATTATGATTGTAACTTTTTAATGTTACATGGTGGTCCAAGAAGTAGCTTGATAAAGATGGACGAACGAAAAATTCTAGAAGGAGATGTCAAAGGTGCCTTTGTGAGGCGTGTGTTTGATCGAACACGGTAGTAGAAGAATAAGTCCTTCCAAAGGACAAACAAGTAGAGTCAATAAAGTGCCTATCAGTTTTGCCTTGGATTGAAATACATGAAGCCTTTGGATTTGATGACAAATCTTCTTCAAGAATGAGGGGATGATTGCAGCCAAGGGGGGGGGGGGGGGGGGGTACCCTATGATTTGAAGGACAACCACTAGGAAATTAACACAATGCAATATTGACACACCATTTTAAGTTGCATTTAATAAATTGGGTCTTTTATCCTCATGTAGTTTAGGTTATTTTTATTTTATGATAATCTATCAATGTATTTCCTTTTTTAGAATAAATCCTTAAATTGATATGTAATATTTCCTTATTAAAAGGGGGGACGTGCATCAATATGGGAGAGTCAATGAATTTCGACATATCAAACCATGAGGGGATTTCAAGGCATTAAGGAGCTGTATAATAAGATTAAAATCTTTCCATATGTAAAGCAAGTCATGGAGCATGGAGTTAATTATTTCCAAATAGAGAATCAAAACCATGAGGCTTTATTTCCATAGATGGATCATGATTCAAACTCATTTACATTGAAATACAACCTTCCATCTTGGGCTAAGCATGCAAATGGAAAGAATTCAGATTTCAAAACATGGAATTACTTCCATTTCATAAAATCAAATGTGTGGTATTGCCATAAAGATCCTAGAAGGGTGGTTTGTTACCTTATTGCAGGAAAGCTTTTGAATGTGTGGTAATTGGGAATATGGGAGTTGTAACACCCTGAATTTTAGTCTTTAAAATTATAGTATCAGTCCTGGAAGTCTCGCTTGAGCGAGAGATTCTCGCCTGAGCGAGAGATTCTCGCCTGAGCGAGAAAGGATCACATGGGAGGGTGAAATCCTGGGCTATACTGGAGATTCTTGCCTGAGCGAGAGTTGCCTCACCTGGGAGAGAAATGGCAAACTGGGGTTGTTGACACTGTAAGATTCTCGCTTGAGCGAGAAACCCTCGCTTGAGCGAGAGGGTCAGATCTGAGTTTTTAAAATAGGCGGGATTTTCTCGCCTGAGCGAGAATGGGCTCGCTTGAGCGAGAACCCGACGACTGCTCTTTAAAATAGAAACCCCAAACACATTTCAGGGTTAGAACTTTGAAGAGAAGAGAGAGAATAGAGCTTTTCAAGAGCAAGGAGCCTTAGGACTCATCTTAGAGCTTGAGAAGAGGTTAACCTCTTGCTTTTAACTCTTCTTCTTCCTCTCTAACTTGTTTTGGGTATGTTGGATCTATTTTCAAAACATGAGATACCATGGAAACTCACCCTTTAGAGTTATGGTTCATTTTATGTTATTTTCCTCTTGTAAACTCTTGGCTTAGAGTTGGTATTTGATGAATGGAAAGGTTATGTGGGTTATTCATGAAAACCCCAAAAACCCCCAAAATGAGAATATAGGTATAAAGAGAAAGAGATGAAATGCTTTGATGTTGATATATGAGATGAACATGTATGTTTAGATGTTTGAAAACTTATATTGAAGTAGTTTTGGAAATCTTGAATATATGTGAATCCATTGTATGTTTGATGATGAAATACGAGTTATTTATGTGTTATTTTAAATAAATGACTGACATTGTTGTTATTGGTGGAAATGAGGAAATATCCTAAGGTTGGTGGAAATCGCGGAGGAGACTTTTAAAGTTACCCAGAACCGATCCCCAACACTCACCAAGGTAAGGGATAAGTGTCTCTAAATCATACTTGCTGATGTGAATGAGGTATGTGAAAGAGGTAAGGTGTTCGTAAGAATAGTGTGGTTACCCTACCCGGAGAGGTAGTGGTTTATTAATGAATACCCTACCCGAAGTGGTAACGGTTTGTTATTGTGTCCTACCCGGAGTGGTAGTGAACTGTTATTGTGTCCTGCCCGGAGTGGTAGTGAACCATTATTTTGTCCTACCCGGAGTGGTAGTGAACTGTTATTTCGTCCTACCCGGAATAGTAGCGAACTGTTATTGCGTCCTTCCCGGAGTGGTAGTGAACTATTATTGCATCCTACCCGGAGTGGTAGTGAATTGTTATTGTGTCCTAACTGGAGTGGTAGTGGACTGTGGTGGTTGTCCTTCCTAGAATGGTAGTGGATAATTGGTCACTCGACCTGCCCGATGTGGTATGGATGGTAACTCTATTTTCCCGATGTGGTATGGATAATAACTCGACCTGCCCTATTTGGTATGGATGGTAACTCGACCTACCCGATGCGGTACGGATGGTAACTCGACATGCCTAATGTGGTATGGATAATAACTCGACCAGCCCTATGTGGTATGGATGGTAACTCGACCTGCCCGATGTGGTATGGATAATAACTCAACCTGCCCTATGTGGTATGGATAATAACTCGACCTGCCCGATGTGCTATGGATAATAACTCGACCTGCCCGATGTGGTATGGATAATAACTCGACCTGCCCGGTGTGGTATGGATGGTAACTCGGCCTGCCCGATGTGGTATGGAAAATGAAATCGATGAATACGATTAAGTGTGAATACGAACGATGAGAAATGTGGATGTCACAAAGAGAGTCATATGCATGCTATAGGATATATAGTATGAGATATATATTCTATAGGGTGAATATGAATGCTGAGAAATGATAATGTCACCAAGAGAGTCATATGCATGCTATAGGATATATAGTATGGGATATATGTTCTATAGGGTGAATATGAGTGATAAAAGGGAAGGCGTTAAGAATGAAAGTAATATACATGCTATAGGAATATATAATGGGATATAGGTCCTATAGGGTGGATATGAATAATGAGGAGTACGATATTTCGAAAGAACATAATATGCGTGCTATAGAATATATATTAGGGGATATATATATATATATATATACTATAGGATGAATATGAATGAAGTGGAAAAGAAAGAGAGAAGATATAAATGCTTGCATTTGCGTATTTGTGTTTATAAATTATATTAAAGCTTAATCGTATTTGAATGTGCTCTAATACCATATTGTAACGACCCAAATTCTACCCTTGAAATTTTTTCATTTATGTTAATCCTTTCTTACATACAGTCGTCACCTTCATTAAAAACTCTCAAGTATCTCTCTTTTAAAATACTCTTTACCCTATTATATTATCATACAAATTTATGTTGCGGAAAAACATAATTCATTCAAATAACATTTACCATATACAACCAGTTATGGGTTTCCTAGAGTTATAAAGTCCATAACTACACATATCCGTATTAATCTAAACGGATTTACAATCATCCCATAATATTATCAAATTAACTACAACGTCAAGTAGCAAATAAAGACAAATAGGTTAATAAACACAAAAGCTGCCTAAGTGAGCTTCCTTCTCAAAATCCTTCATTTACCTACAATGTGGATTATCATGTGATATTAGTTTTGAACTAATGACTTACTCCCTTTGTTTTGTGTGTTGTTTATGATAATCCCATTGTAGGTAAATGAAGGATTTTGAGAAGGAAGCTCACTTAGGAAACTTTTGTGTTTATTAACCTATTTGTCTTTATTTGCTACTTGACGTTGTAGTTAATTTGATAACATTAGGGGATGACTGTAAATCCGTTTAGATTAATACGGATATATGTAGTTATGGACTTTATAACTCTGGGAAACCCATAACTGGTTGTATATGGTAAATGTTATTTAATGAATTATGTTTTTCCGCAACATAAATTTGTATGATAATATAATAAGTTAAAGAGTATTTTCAAAGAGAGATACTTGAGAGTTTTTAATGAAGGTGACGATTGTATGTAAGAAAGGATTAAAATAAATGAAAATTTTTCAAGGGTAGAATTTGGGTCGTTACAATATGGTATCAGAGCATAGTTAATTCTGCGGCCTAGGGCATGGCCTTACTTGCTTCTTTGTAAGATGTGTATGATTTGACTAGTTGAGATTGTGTGTATTGAATGTTTAAAGCATGTGGCTTTGGTATGATGACATGTGACTTGTTATGAGATTATGTGATTACCTGACTTGAGTGAGTTAAATTTGTGTACTGACTATCCATCAGCGAAGGTTGAAACATGGCTGAAAGAGGAACGAGTCAGAACGTTCCAAATGATTTGTTGGTTCAGATGGTAGCTGCACTACACCAGATGAACGAGAGCTTGCATAATCTGAATCAGAACCCTGCACCAAGTTCGAGCTCGCAACCCCTAGTCCCACCCGAACCGGCAGAGTACCGGGGGTTGGATGAGTTTTTCAAGAGGAACCCCAATCAGTTCCACGGGGGATTTGCTCCTGATGCTGCCCTTGAGTGGATTCAGGGAATGGATCGGATCTTTTGGGCAATGAATTGTTCGGAGGCTCAGAAGTTGGATTACGCCACGTATATGCTAGTGAAGGAGGCCGAGAACTGGTGGGAGTTTACTCGACGCCAAATGGAGACAGAAGGACAATTGATTTCCTGGGGTACATTCAAGGAGAAGTGTCTTCATAAATACTTCCCAGCTGATCTGAAGCGGAAGAAGGAAATGGAGTTCTTGAAGTTGGAACATGGAAATATGTCGGTGGGGGAATATGTGGCTAAGTTCGAGGAATTGGCACGGTTTTGTCCCTACTCGGAGTTGGAAATGGATGGACGATCCAAATGTTCTAAATTTGAATCGGGTTTAAGGCCCAAGTTGAAAATAATGTTCGGACATCAGGAGATTGCCGATTTCGCTACCTTGATCAACAAGTGTAGAATGTACGAGGACAACCTGACGTCGGTTAAGTTGGCTACACCCGAAACAATTTCTCCTCGTGACTATGGACCTCAACGCAACCATATGCGGGAGAGAGGTAAAGGGAAAGTGGAAGATAACTGGAAACTTTATGCGGCAACTACTAGACAACGTGACCGAAGTTTCCAAAGGTCTAGACCACCTACCGTTCCTACCAAAGGGGTTTCTACTCCAATGTGCAACAAGTGCGGTAGACTTCATTATGGAAGTACGTGCCCGAGAAAAGGGAATGGATGTTTCCACTGCAAGGAGTTTGGGCATATTAAAAGGTTTTGTCCCAAGCTGGATCGGAGACCTAATGTCATGCATGCTGAGGAGTGAAGGGACCACGATCGGATGGTTACCCCAAGTGGCGCAGGGACATCGGGTGTTGATGATCTGGCGAGAGGTAAATCGCATGGTAACAGGTATCCCTTTTAGTGTTGTCTAATTCGGGAGCGACACACTCCCTATATTTGTTGAATGTGTGAACCGACTGAGATTGTACACGAAGTTGTTGTTTTCGACTTAGTAGTACCCACCAACCCAGTGTATAGGTGGTGGATGTCGATGTGGTGTCTCAGTGTACGGTTGGGGTAAATGGTAAAACCTTTACCATAGTGTTGATATGCGCAATGATGTCCCAGTTGGATTTAATCCTGGAAATGGACTAGCGGTCAGCAAATAGTGTTATGTTTAACTGTGTGTAATTGTTGAGGTGAAGATTTAAAATTTAGTATGCATTGATATGTAAGTGTATGCTAAGGGGGTAAGACGTATACTGATAGTCGAGGAAAGAGGCTAGGCAAGTTACTTACCCTGTCGATGTGATGAATACATTTTATTATACGTGAAACTTTTGGTCGCGAATGATCGGTTTTTTTTGCGGTGGGACATTGGCAATGCAAGAAATAGAGGTGGTGTACCTCAATTGTCTGCGTTGAATGTTTTACCGGCAAAAGTTATTGCTGTTTCGTGAACGTCAATAATGGTTGTGCATGATTGTAATGTAACCATAGGGGTTTTGGGTTATGTTGAAATGATAATGCAAACTATGTTTCACGACGTGGTTGCCATGAGTCATGGATTCAAAACGCTTTCGAAAACTATTTTGGGTGAAACATAACTTGTGGCTAAATAATGATTTAGTCTTATGTTGGAGAATTCTGAAATTTTAGCAACCATATCGGAATAAGTATGAGGTTGTTAAAAGTTTAGTGATATAAGACGCCCATGCATTTCTAGACATAATGCGAGTGGGTTAATAAGTTTATCTTTGCTAACGGAATTGGGATGACCAAACCGAACGCAAGTTGAAGGTTTGAGTGTTGGTCGACTTGTGCTTGCCAATTGGTAACAGAATACCTAGTTTTGGTGTGAATCAATGGTTTTATGGTTTCAGTGGAGGCTAGAAATCGGTAATTTCTTTAGACGGTAAGATTTGATGGTAGAAATATTTGATGTAATTAGACAATTACTGGATAGTTAGATTGTGTACAATGGATGAGACACTAAGAGTCCTATTGTTTATGTATTTTATGGATGGAGTAAAATGAAATTGTGCTAGATTCTCGAGTGGAGATGAAACTAGCTAGTGTATGATGGATGTTAAAAGATGCATTTAGATAAATATGGGATAAGGAGTTCCCCATTCGCTGAAGTTCGAGAGTGTTATCGGGATTCTTAATGTATGTAGGATTGATAGATGGATTGGTGCTAGATACCTATGGTTCTTGACGAATATAGGAAAGATCTTTAGCCTGAATTACAGTTTAGTTCTCATGGCATTCGAGTTATTAGAGGCTGAGATCTTAATAGTTCGACAGTGATGAGTTAGTTCATGAATTGGTTGGCTGATATCACGGTTTAGTGGTGTATGCCCTTAGTGACCGACTAAGTAATCTTAATGGATTAGAGAATCGATTATGATTTTGGTGGAGTATCCTTGTGCCTAAGGTCTAGGTGATGATATTATTTTCCGAGGTATGTTTAATTTTCGGGGACGAAAATTCTTATAAGAGGGGGAGGATTGTAACACTCTGAATTTTTGTCTTTAAAATTATAGTATCAGTCCTGGAAGTCTCGCTTGAGCGAGAGATTCTCGCCTGAGCGAGAGATTCTCGCCTGAGCGAGAAAGGATCACCTAGGAGGGTGAAATCCTAGGCTATACTGGAAGATTCTCGCCTGAGCGAGAGTTGCCTCGCCTGGGCGAGAAATGGCAAACTGGGGTTGTTGACACTGTGAGATTCTCGCTCTTGAGCGAGAGGGTCAGATCTGAGTTTTTAAAATAGGCGGGATTTTCTCGCCTGAGCGAGAATGGGCTCGCTTGAGCGAGAACCCAACGACTGTTCTTTAAAATAGAAACCCCAAACACATTTCAGGGTTAGAACTTTGAAGAGAAGAGAGAGAAGAGAGCTTTTCAAGAGCAAGGAGCCTTAGGACTCATCTTAGAGCTTGAGAAGGGGTAAACCTCTTGCTTCTAACTCTTCTTCTTCCTCTCTAACTTGTTTTGGGTATGTTGGATCTATTTTCAAAACATGAGATACCATGGAAACTCACCCTTTAGAGTTATGGTTCGTTTTATGTTATTTTTCTCTTGTACACTCTTGGTATAGAGTTGGTATTTGATAAATGGAAGGGTTATGTGGCTTATTCATGAAAACCCCAAAAACCCCCCAAAATGAGAATATGGGTATAAAGAGAAAGAGATGAAATGCTTTGATGTTGATATATGAGATGAACATGTATGTTTAGATGTTTGAAAACTTATATTGAAGTAGTTTTGGAAATCTTGAATATATGTGAATCCCTTGTATGTTTGATGATGAAATACGAGTTATTTATGTGTTATTTTAAATAAATGACTGACATTGTTGTTATTGGTGGAAATGAGGAAAGATCCTAAGGTTGGAGGAAATCGCGGAGGAGACTTTTAAAGTTACCCGGAACCGATCCCCAACACTCACCAAGGTAAGAGATAAGTGTCTCTAAATCATACTTGCTGATGTGAATGAGGTATGTGAAAGAGGTAAGGTGTTCGTAAGAATACTGTGGTTACCCTACCCGAAGAGGTAGTGGTTTATTAATGAATACCCTACCCGAAGTGGTAGCGGTTTGTTATTGTGTCCTACCCGGAGTGGTAGTGAACTGTTATTGTGTCATACCCGGAGTGGTAGTGAACCGTGATTGTGTCCTACCCGGAGTGGTAGTGAACCGTTATTTTGTCCTACCCGGAGTGGTAGTTAACTGTTATTGCGTCCTACCCGGAGTAGTAGTGAACTTTTATTGCGTCCTACGCGGAGTGGTAGTGAACTGTTATTGCGTCCTACCCGGAGTGGTAGTGAACTGTTATTGCATCCTACCCGGAGTGGTAGTGAACTGTTATTGTGTCCTACCCGGAGTGGTAGTGGACTGTGGTGGTTGTCCTTCCTGGAATGGTAATGAATAATTGGTAACTCGACCTGCCCGATGTGGTATGGATGGTAACTCGACCTGTTCGATGTGGTATGGATGGTAACTCGACCTGCACGATGTGGTATGGATGGTAACTCGACCTGCCCGATGTGGTATGGATAATAACTTGACCTGCCCTATGTGATATGGATGGTAACTCGACCTGCCCAATGTGGTATGGATAATAACTCGACCTGCCCGATGTGGTATGGATAATAACTCGACCTGCCCGATGTGGTATGGATAATAACTCGACCTGCCCGATGTGGTATGGATGGTAACTCGACCTGCCCGATGTGGTATGGATGGTAACTCGACCTGCCCGATGTGGTATGGATAATAACTCGACCTGCCCTATGTGGTATGGATGGTAACTCGACCTGGCCGTTGTGTTATGGATAATAACTCGACTTGCCCTATGTGGTATGGATAATAACTCGACCAACCCGATGTGATATGGATAATAACTCGACCTGCCCGATGTGGTATGGATAATAACTCGACCTGCCTGGTGTGGTATGGATGGTAACTCGGCATGCCCGATGTGGTATGGAAAATGAAATTGATGAATATGATTGAGTGTGAATACGATCGATGAGAAATGTGGATGTCATATAGAGAGTCATATGCATGCTATAGGATATATAGTATGGGATATATATTTTGTAGGGTGAATATGAATGATGAGAAATGAGAATGTCACCAAGAGAGTCATATGCATGCTATAGGATATATAGTATGTGATATATGTTCTATAGGGTGAATATGAGTGATAAAAAGGAAGGCGTTAAGAATGAAAGTAATATACATGCTATAGGAATATATTATGAGATATAGGTCCTATAGGGTGGATATGAATAATGAGGAGTACGATATTTCGAAAGAACGTAATATGCGTGCTATAGAATATATATTACGGGATATATATATATATACTATAGGACGAATATGAATGAAGTGGAAAAGAAAGAGAGAAGATATAAATGCTTGCCTTTGCGTAGTTGTGTTTATAAATTATATTAAAGCTTAATAGTATTTGAATGTGGATTATCATGTGATGTTAGTTTTGAACTAACGACTTACTCCCTTTGTTTTGTGTGTTCTTTATGATAATCCTATTGTAGGTAAATGAAGGATTTTGAGAAGGAAGCTCACTTAGGAAGCTTTTGTGTTTATTAACATATTTGTCTTTATTTGCTACTTGACGTTGTAGTTAATTTGATAACATTATGTTAATTTGATAACATTATGGACTTTATAACTCTGGGAAACCCATAACTGGTTGTATATGGTAAATGTTATTTGAATGAATTATGTTTTTCCGCAACATAAATTTGTATGATAATATAATAGGGTAAAGAGTATTTTCAAAGAGAGATACTTGAGAGTTTTTAATGAAGGTGACGATTGTATGTAAGAAAGGATTAAATAAATGAAAAAATTTCAATGATAGAATTTGGGTCGTTACAGGAGTAAATGTTTGCTTTTACGAGGATGAATTTCAATTATGTCCTTAAACTACTTGCCATATATGGAGAGAGGTGTTAATTGTTTCCTTTCTTATAAAGGGTGTGGAATTGCCATAAAGAGTGTCTCAATTGTTTCCTTTTGTGGAGGATTTCGTGGTATATTGTCATCGAAGAGCATTTTCATTATTTATTTTTGTAGGTAGTCATTTGAATTCAAATAATGGCACTTTAATGCCCTATGTTTCAAGGAAAACGTGTGGGATTAAGGGGGTGAATGTTTAGCCACAAGCTAGCCTTTTAGTGTTTTAATAAGGTCATTAAGTGTGTTTATTTTGTGCAATTTTCGTGAAGGCACGTTGGCAGCCACAAAGCTATATGTAATAAGTCCATTTTCATGAAATAACAAGTTGAATTTTGTTGGATTAATTCCCTCTTTGTGTAGTTGAGCATTGTTAGAACTTATCAAGAACTTTGTTATGGTGGCGTTTTTTGGCTTATCACCTTCATTGGTGTGGAGCCTCCCCTCATCCTTATCAACATCCATGTTGTGGTGGATATCACTTGGTTTATCAAGCTTCGAGCTTGTGGGGCAATTTCCATTCCAAGTCATTTCCACCTTTTTTTTTATCAAACTCATCAAAACCACACTCATCCATATTCTCCTACCATTCATTCGTCCAGCCAACCACTTAATCATTTCATTCATCCAAACTCCAAACAACCTTAAGCCAAACGGCAAAACACAACCAAAAACCCAAATACCACATCCAACCGAATTCCACACACAAGCCAATCATAAAACTGAATTCCTTCCACCGAACGCTATTCAAACACAACAAGCCCCTACTGAAAATACCCAAAACCGAATTCCAACACACCAAAGGACACCCAACCAAAACCATACATTAATATGTAACTCTGGATATTTGTAGCTATGGGTATTTTGGAAACCCATAGCTAGTTGTATGCGGTAGTTACCCGAATACATTAATATGTATTATGTTTTCTGTTAAATGAACATCTATGTGGATATTGCTTTAAGGAAAGTGTATGTATGAGGAAGTAGACTTAAAAATGAGATTGTTGAACTTGTGAATCTAAATTGTAGGAAAAATGTATGAGAAATGATTAAAATAAAGGAAAAAATTTCAAGGGTAGAATTTGGGTCCTTATATAGAATGGTTACTTGAAAACCAAGAAACGTTTAGTTTAAATGTTAATTGATTAAATAGTTTGATAATCGATTAAGTAGATGTGTAAGTTTGTTAATCGATTAAATCTTTGATTAATCGACTAATGAGAGTTCCAATAGCTACCATCTTGACTTTCTTGATGACATTAGTCGATTATGGTCCTTATCAATCGATTAAATTAAACAGTGGACTGTTATTTTCAAATTCGTTAGTCGATTAAGATTTCCTTTACTTGATTAATTACTGTTGAAAAAAGTTAACTATAAAATCTGTTATCAATCCAAAATTTTCATATTCTAAGAGATTCTCTGAGCGAAAGTGCATTGAGTTAGAAAAACTTATGTGATAGTTTCTTGTATTCATTTGAGAGAGAAGAAATCTAAATTGTCTTGATTGTGCATTAGGTGCATTCAAAAATGTTTTCATAAACCAATTGCATTCTTATACTCCTCATTTTAGGTTGTGTGAGATATTGTGGAATTAGGTTTGTAGGTTGCTCTTTATGAATATTGAGCTCATGCTTTAGGAAGCTTTTGTTGAAGATTTTGATTCTTTGAAAAGATAGTTTAGGTTCTCTAAGGTTTAGAGAAAGGTGATAATATCGCTAGCTGAGGTTAGTGGATATTGTCTTCATGTTGAGCATCTTGATAGCGAGTGTGATAGCAAGATTGGCAACCGTTAGACTTGGTTGTAGAGACCATTAGGAACGAGGGGTAATTGTCAGGCTTGGCTTTGTAGATCATTGTTCAAGTGGGAAAAACTCTTGTACTTGAAAGTGTGTGTACAAAAAATTCTTTCATTTTAGTGAAGGAAATCTCCTAAGATCAGAATGGGAGGCCTGAATATAGTTTGCACATGGACAAGCAAACGAACCAGGATAAAACTGCATATCTCATTTCTTTTTTCCCTTATCTTTTACGATTTCAGCATTTTTGATATACCTATTAGATTAAAGAAATTTTTTATTTGACTTGTGCTTACATACTATTTATGTAAATATGTGTACTGCATGTGTTACCAATTCTTGATATAGTACTGCTTGATTTCGAGTTTGCGTGTTGTGCAAGAAACTGTGAATTGTTGATGTCTGTATTTTCAAAGACAAATAATCGATTAATATTGTCCTTAATCGATTAGTTCTGCTATCAATATTCGATTATCAATTCACTTAATCGATTAATTTTTCTCTCTGTTTTATCTCACTAAGCGTATCGGAAAAAACGGGCATACTTATCCACTTCCGCCTATTTACCCCTTAGGGTGTTAACTCTGACTTGTGGTAACCTAACATTGCTCTCCTTATGGAAAGATCTTAACTTCATGCAATCTGAATTGAAAGGCTTCCACATGTTTTTGGCTCTCTTATTTGAATTTGAAACATGCATTTGGCTTATTTTCATAATGCCACACGACTTGGGCTAAAAGGGAAAGAATTTCATCATAACTCCTTGCAATTAGAGCTCCAACATGCCTAGCTCCTCTTAACGAAAAGCATTAAATTCATGAAATAATTGAATGACATTCACCCATTTTTTTGACTCCTTCAGTTTGAAACATTCATTGGTTGATTTGTAAAGAGCCTCACAGTTGGCCAGAGTATGGAAGGTCTTCAATGCTTGTTTTTGAAGTTGAAATGGCACATTCACTCCTCCTTAAAGTTGCACATGGCTGGACTAATTATGGAAAGTAACTTGTAATGAAAACTAACCCTTTTCCGCCAGTAATGGAACCCTTATTACATGTCTACTCCAAAAGAGGCAATACTTAACAAAAATAATGTTCAAGGTAAATAAAAACATAACTAAAAAAATTGTGGGACATAAGACCCCCACTTTATTAATTTTAACTAAAAAAGGTGTGTCAATATTGCAAAATGTTAGATGTCAAGTAATTTCCCTTCAAATTGTAGGGTACCCCCCTTGGCTGTTATCATTAGTGCTCACCACCAACTTTCACATTTGTGTCCATCGAACTTCCTCGCCTCGAATTTGGCACATGGGTTAAGAGCCATCTGATGCCAATTGTTGGGAACAAGCGATCAATCAAATAGTATAAGAGAAGAGAATAACACAAGGAATTTGGTAACGAGGTTCAGCCAATTGTTCCTATGTCTTCGGGAGCGTTGAGAGGCTACCACTATGTATTAGAGAATAATGATTTGTGTTTAGCTATTGTTCTCCTTGTTACATTAGGTTTACATAGCATAAATATATATAATCCTCTATCCCAACCCTTTACATCAGCCCAAGCCCATAACTTGTATTGTTTGTTATGATGAGAAGATGTCTGATCCATTGAATATGTGCCATTCTGCAACAATCTCCACCTTGGTGAATATCATCAATCTCCATCTTCCACCAATGGGTTAGGGGCACTCCATAGTCCAGCATTAGTGAATGTTCAACAAGCTCAGACAATGTCCGAACTTGTCTATGGTAACCGACTTGGTTAATGTAACACCCCGAATTTTAATCTTTAAAATTATAGTATCAGTCCTGGAAGCCTCGCTTGAGCGAGAGATTCTCGCCTGAGTGAGAAAGGATCACCTGGGAGGGTGAAATCCTGGGCTATACTGGAGGATTCTCGCCTGAGAGAGAGTTGTCTCGCCTGGGCAAGAAATGGCAATATTGGGCTGTTGACACTGTGAGATTCTGTTTTAAAAAAAAACAGTGTAATCGATTACACAATCCTGGTAATCCATTACATGCTGATAAACTAATCAGACCTGTGCATTTTACATGATGTAATCGATTACACTATACTCGTAATCGATTACAACATATTAAAAGCATCAAATATGTGCATTTTTCACATTTTAATCGATTACAACACGTTTGGTAATCTATTACATCAAGTTTTTAACTGATGTAATCGATTACACTTATCACTGTGAGATTATCGCCTGAGCGAGAATCCCTCGCTTGAGCGAGAGCGTCAGAGCTATAAAAGTGAAAAAGGGGATCTAGAAACCCTAATCTTCATTTTCTTTCTCCCCTTTTCTCTCCCAACGGTGGCTCCACCCGAATGGACCATTTTTCCCTCCAATAAGCCTCAAAACTCATCAAAACCTTCCTCTTGCTTCATGGTGACACATTTGGAAAAGCTTGGAGGTGAAAAAGCAACAATGGAGGTTGGAGGAGATGAAGGGAGATGTGGCTCTTTTGCGGAGCAACGGAGCTTACGCAACCTAAGGTGAGGGAGAAGACCATTGTGGTCTTAGAGTATTTCATTAGAGTCATCATCTCCGATTTCCCTCAAGAATCGGAGCATATTAACGGAGAGAAACTCTCTTGGGATTTTGTGATCCATGTGAGAGTCTTTATCTTACATGAGGATGTATTAGCCATAAAAGTGGAGATATATGTGTGGGGAAAACCGTTTATTTGAATAAAACTCTATATGCTCCTTTATGGTAATACACCGTCATTAAAGATGGTTCTAACGTTAATGTGTATATGATGAAGAATATGTTATGCGTGGTTTGTTTATGATAATGGTTATGTTGTGTGATAATGATGGTGTGTGAGATATTTATGGTCATAAGCATAAATGAGTAAGTTGTAAGTGGTTGATTGTTATAAACATGTTTGGGTGTGTTGTAACAATGAATGTGTGATGAGTTGTGAATGTGTTAAAATTGATATGAGTATGTTTATCAAAATGAGTATGTTGTGAGTGGTTGATTATTATATGCATGTAAGGGAGACGTGTTTCCATAACTAATGATTTGTTGGAAAAGGTAAATGTATTGGCATTATTGTGTATGACTTGCCCTATGTGGTATTGTGTATGACTTGCCCTATGTGGTATTGTGTATGACTTGCCCTATGTGGTATTGTGTATGACTTGCCCTATGTGGTATTGTGTATGACTTGCCCTATGTGGTATTGTGTATGACTTGCCCTATGTGGTATTGTGTATGACTTGCCCTAAGTGGTATTGTATAGCCTTCGTGGCGTTGACTTGCCCTATGTGGTATTGTATAGCCTTCGTGGCGTTGACTTGCCCTATGTGGTATTGTATAGCCTTCGTGGCGTTGACTTGCCCTATGTGGTATTGTATAGCCTTCGTGGCGTTGACTTGCCCTATGTGGTATTGTATAGCCTTCGTGGCGTTGACTTGCCCTATGTGGTATTGTATAGCCTTCGTGGCGTTGACTTGCCCTATGTGGTATTGTATAGCCTTCGTGGCGTTGACTTACCCTATGTGGTATTGTATAGCCTTCGTGGCGTTGACTTGCCCTATGTGGTATTGTATAGCCTTCGTGGCGTTGACTTGCCCTATGTGGTATTGTATAGCCTTCCTGGCGTTGACTTGCCCTGTGTGGTATTATATAGCCTTCGTGGCGTTGACTTTCCCTATATGGTATTGATTAGCCTTCGTGGCGTTGACTTGCCCTATGTGGTATCGAATAGCCTATGTGGTATTGACTTATCCTATAGGGTGAATATGGATAATATGTGATAAATAAATATGCACACTATAGAACACATATAGTATGGGATGTATGTGTACTATAGGGTGAATATGGATAATATGTGATAAATAAATATGCATACTATAGAACACATATAGTATGGGATGTATGTGTACTATAGGGTGAATATGGATAATATGTGAAGTATAAGTATGCACACTATAGAACACATATAGTATGGGATATATGTGTACTATAGGGTGAATATGGATATTATGTGTTGATTGATATAAGCTTATCATGATTGATGTTAGATGTGTGTGGTTTTTAATACTTTAATGTTATTACTCCATGTAAATCCACGCTACGGTCGCCGTAGTTGGTTCTTACTCCCTCTGTCTTTCCTTGTATGTGTTGTATATTTGGGTTCAGGTTGTGGAGGTAGCGCATTGGACGCTTGCGGAGAGGAGTACATGATAGAATAGTGGATAATATGTAATTGATATGTTATATGATAAATATTTGTAATATGAAGAACATGTTAAAGTGAATTCATGTATAAACAATTTTCCTGTAAGTGTATAATGAAGTGGATCTAATGTTTGTATTCAATGTAATTTTGAGAAAGTGTAATTGTATAAAGGATGTATTTGAATGGAAGTGTAATGACATACTTTTGAAATGAAAGGTGTTTGGAATATTTCCGCCTTGTAAATTTATAAACGTATTCTCTCAAGTTTCCAAACTGTTCGAGTAATGTCTTTCAAAAGTAATCACTTCACTTTCACGAAATAGGATTTTGAAAGAGAATTTTCGAGTTATGAAAATCGGGTCCTTACAGTTAACAAATCAGCTTCTTTTTCTGAAGTGTGAACCTTCTGCAATAGTATTTGCCTACACGCTACCAACTCTCTGATCTTGTGAAATCTCACATCAATATGTTTGGTCCTAGCATGATACACCTGGTTCTTTACCGAGAAGATAGCACTCTAACTGTCACAATGAAACAAAGCTCCACCTTGCTCAATGCCTACTTCATTTACCAACCCCATAAGCCATATGGCTTCCTTAGAAGCTTCGCCAACTGCCATGTACTCTGCTTCAGTTGTGGACATAGCAACAACAAACTGAAGTGATGATCTCCACATAATTGGTCCACCTGCAAGGGTGAAGGCAAACCTTGTTATGGACTTTTATATCATCAAAGTCTTCTGCACAATCCGAATCAACATAACCAACCACTGAAGTCTTACTCTGTTGGCTGCCAAACAAAATACCGAGACTTGTAGTCCCTTTCAAATATCTGAAAATCTATTTGACTGCTTCACAATGTTGCTTCCTTGGTTTCGACATGAACTTCCATACTTGACTAACTGCATGTGTCAAGTCCGTTCTAGTACAAACCATATCATACATTAAGCAACCCACTTCACTGGCATATTGAACCTTTGACGTGTACTTCTCTTCTTCATTTGTCTTCGGACAATGATCTAGGGAAATCTTCAAGTGATTTGCTAATGGGGTTCTCACTACTTTAGCATTACTCATATCAAATCTCTCTAAGATCTTTTCAACATAGCTTTGATGAGAGAGCCATAGTTTTCTTGCTCTCTTATCCATATGAATTTCCATCCCAAGAATCTTCCTAGCAGCCCCTAAATCTTTCATGTCAAACTCCTTGCCCAACATGACTTTCAACTCATAGATATCATTCAAATGGTTAGCAGCAAAAAACATATCATCAACATAAAGTAGCAGAAAAATAAAAGAATCATCATCAAGGCTTCTTACATAAACACAACGATCATACTCACAGCGCTTGTAATCAAGCTTCAATATATAAGTGTCAAACCGCATGTACCACTGTTTGGGAGACTGTTTCCAACCATATAGAGACTTCTTCAACTCGCAAACCAAATGACACTGTCCAGGTGCACTGGACCCTTCTGGTTGTGTCATGTTAATTTTATCCTCTAATTCACTTTGGAGAAAGGCAGTCTTCACATCCATTTATTGTAAATGCATATATCAGCTAGCTACCAAGGCAAGAACTACCCTGCTAGAAGTGTGTCTCACCACTGGGGAGAAAATCTCATTGTAGTCGATCCCTTTTGTTGTGAATACCATTTTACTACAAGATGAGCCTTGAAATTTTCCCCTTCTTTTTCTAATATTGTTGGCTTCCTCTTGTACATCCACTTGCACCCAACTACACGATTGTCGAAGGGCAATGGGACAAGATCCCAAGTTTGGTTTTTTTGTATTGAAACACCCTAGTCCTCACATGTGACCCCTCCCTCTCCCGGGCCCATGAATACACCGAGCGTGTTATCCAACAGCTTAAATACCCCCTGCAGTATTTTATTCCCCACAAAGGGGAGTCTCCCGCGACTCGAACCCGTGGCCTCAGGGACAAATAGTCACTATTACCATGAGTCGCTACCATTAAGCTATCAATAAAATAATGCAGAGAGTATTTAAGTTGTTGGATAACACGCTCGATGTATTCATACGCCCGGGAGAGGGAGGGGTCGCATGTCAGGACTAGGGTGTTACACATCTCCTCCATTATGGCACCCATCCATTGTTTTTAATTCGGGTTGTTTACAGCATCTTGAAAGCTATATGGATTTTCTGAACTGATATAGAGAGCAACTGAAACCATATCCTCAAAGCCATATCTCTCTAGAGGTTTGATAGGATGTCTATCTCTGTCTCTGGCAAGTAGATACTCTTGCACATCTGAACTCTCCGCCTGAGAATCATCATGTTCTTGACTTGAACTAGTGCATGATTCCTTGCCTTTATTCACTTTGTAAAGACCCAAATTCTACCTTTGAAATTTTTTTTTCATTTATTTTAACCCTTTTTACATACATTCCACATCTTACTCTGATTTTTCCATAATCAATCCGTAAAACCACCTTTACAGTACATGAAGTTAACATATATTGCGGAAAAACATAATTCATATATAACTTTCATCGGTAATTACCGCATATGTTTAACTATGGGTTTCCAAAATTACCCACAATTACTAATATCCAGCATTACTCAAAAATATCAATAAGTTAAATGGTTACAAATACAATCATCCAAATAGCAGTTTTTCGATACAAAAAGCAAAAATAGAAGATCCAAGTCCTAAGCTCCTAAAGCCCCGGACCAAGCATCCTCAACTACGCTGTTTAGCTGCGATGGGATTATCGATGGCAAAGACACACAATATACAAGGAGTAAGTCATCAAAACAATAAATACCATTATAAGATAATCCACATTTCAAAAGGGTTAGTAAACCATTTATTTTATAAATTCATTTTTTTGCTACATAGCTTGAGCCAAAGTATTGCTACATAACTTGAGCCAAAGTATTGCTTCATAACTTGAGCCAAAGTTTTGCTACATAGCTTGAGCCAAAGCATTGCTACATAACTTGAGCCAAAGTTTTGCTACATAACTTGAGCCAAAGTATTGCTTCATAACTTGAGCCAAAGTTTTGCTTCATAACTTGAGCCAAAGTATTGCTTCATAACTTGAGCCAAAGTTTTGCTTCATAACTTGAGCAAAAGTTTTGCTTCATAACTTGAGCCAAAGTCGCTAACCAATTATGGTCGGCTAAAAACATATTTTCTTTTCATTGATACATCATTAATCCGTAAACAGTAAATTCACGCATACCATTATCATAAACATACCGATATATGTTTACCATAACTAAGTGATTCATCACTTTATCATTATACACACTCATAAAATACACATATTATCCATCTCCATATGCTATTTAAAGACTCCTCCTTACCATGGTGAGTGTTGGGTTGGTTTCTTGGTAACTGCACTAGTTCCACCGACACCGCCGCCAACTCTAGGATCTTTCCCATTCCCACCATACAACAAAATGTTAGTCATTTATTCCCAACATCACATAAACAACTCATATTGCATTATTTAACCACACAAGATATTTAACACATGTTCCATGTTACTAAACTACTTTCATCAAAAGTTTACAACATCTAAAACATACATGTTCATATCCTATCTTCACATTAGAAAGTAAACTCATCTTCTACCTCTAGCATTTTACTCATTTTCCCCTTTTTCCACCTTTTCATTTTAGGGTTTTGGGGTTTTTATGAATCAACCCACAAATCCATTCTATTCTTGAAATACCAACTCTAAACCAAGAGTTACAAAAGAGAAACAACATAAAACGAACCATAACTCAAAAAGATGAGTTTCCATGGTTTTTCACCTATGAAGAAGAGATCCTTTTTACTCCTCAATGAGTTTGAAAGAGAGAAAGAGAGTTAGAATCTAGAGGTTTACCTCTTCTCGAGCTTCTAAATGACTCACAAGTCTTCTTGCTCTTGAAAATGCACTCTTCTCTCACTTCTCTCTAGGTTAACCCCCATAAATGTGTTTGGGGTTCCCTATTTAATGTAACAGCGTCGGGTTCTCGCTTAAGCGAGCCCTCTCTTGCTCAAGCGAGAAAATCCCGCCTATTTTAAAAACTCAGATCTGACCCTCTCGCTCAAGCGGGGATTCTTGCTCAAGCGAGAATCTCACAGTCTCATCAGTCCCAAAATGCCATTTCTCGCCCAAGGCGAGACAACACTCGCTCAGGCGAGAATCCTCCAGTATATCCCAGGATTTCACCCTTCCAGGTGAGCCTTTCTCGCCCATGCGAGAATCTCTCGCTCAAGCGAGGATCCCAGGACTGATACTATAATTTTAAAGACTTAAAATTTAGGGTGTTACACACTTGAATCGCTTCACTGTTCACTGGAATCATATTTGATCTCAAAGTCTCTCCATTGGGCCTGGGCACCTCTGTCATAACTGACCCTTTTAGTAGAAATTTTTCATCAAACACTACATCTCTGCTCAATACCACTTTTCTGGAAACTGGATCCCAGAACTTGAACATCTTTACACCTTTGGTATATCCAATGGAGATACACCTCTTTGACTTGGGATCAAGTTTAGATCGTTCATCATTAGGTACATGTACATAAGAAGGACAACCAAATATGTGTAACATATTATAATTGACTGAGTTACCTGTTCATACTTCTTCTACAACTTTACCATCCAATGAAGCCCGTGGAGATCTATTGATGACATAACATGTCATTCTAAGTGCTTGTGCCCAAAATCCTTTGGAAAGTCCAACATTCAGTCTCATACATATGGCCCTCTATATAAGAGTTATATTCATCCTTTCTGCAACACCATTCTGTTGAGGAGTCTTTTTCACTAAAAAGTGCCTCTGAATGCCATGTTCCTCGCAGAAACTATGAGTCCTTGTATTCCATACCATTGTCTGACCTCAGGTACTTGATTTTTATACCAGTCTATATCTCTACCTCTTCCTTCCAAACCTTGAACTTGGTAAAGACTTTTGACTTATGCTTCAAAAAACACACCCAGAGCTTGCGAGAAAATTCATCAACGAAGGTAACAAAATACCTAGAACTTCCTAGAGATGGTTCCTGAGTGGGTCCTCATACATTAGTATGGACATAGTCTAAAATGCCCATAGTTCTGTGTTGGTCAACCTTGAAACTAACTCGTGTCTGTTTCTCAAGCACACAATACTTGCACAAATCTAGCTTGCATTTGCTGACTCACCAAAACATTCATCTTTTGCATAGTTCTGTCATGTCACGCATACTAATATGACTCAAACGCATGTGCCATAATTTTGAAGCATCATGGTCTGAATCTACTAAAATCTCTTCAATCACTCCAGCAACTCCACATACAAATTTTCTCCCTAACAACTTATAGGCGTTCCCAACAGTCCTCTTACCCTTTATCACAATCATAACACATTTGCATACTCAAAGAATATCACTGTCTCATCAACTCTATAGCTAAATCCTTTGGCCTACAATGTCCCCAAAGAAATCAAATTCTTCTTCAAATCTTCTATGTGCCTAACCTCACATAACGTCTTCACTATACCATCATCCATCACAATTTTGATTTGTCCCATGCCAATAAGTTCATATGCTTTATTATTTCCGAGAGACACGAAACCAAAATTGTTTGCCTTGTATGTTGTGAATCATTCTCTGTTTGGCGTCATGTGGTGGAACAACCAGTGTCAAGTATTCACCCATCTGCACTATAATTTGATGATACAGATAGTATATCACCTTCACTGTTGTAACCAGAGTCATCTTTTTGTGCAACATTTACATATGTAGATACTCTATCTTTCCCCACTGGCTTGATAGGACTTCGTTCATTGGGACAATCCTTTTTGTAACTTGTATTGGTGTTATGATGAGAAGAGACACAATCCATTGAATATGAGCCATTGCACAACACTTACAAGGAAAGAAAGGAATCAGAAAAGGAAAAACAAACAGTCTAGTGCAAACATGTTTTATATCTCACAGCTTATTAAACTCTACCCAAAGAAAGCAATAATAAATAAGACAGGAATGAAGCATGAAAAAAGAATTTCCCAACTAGAGCATGTACACATTTTATACTATGGTTATTTTAGTGGGTGGTACAGCTAGGCCATGAGAAGGAAAAGCACAAATTACTCTGTAACAATCATAGAGCCACTGGGGCATATATGCAAAGTTCAGTGGATATGGGATTTTGCTGATAAGTTTAAGGTAATGGTATATAATTGATGTCATTCTTATTGCACAATTGATATGCAAAGAGCTGTCAGTGTTGGACAAACACATCTCAACACACATATATTTCAATTCATGATACACAAATTACATAATGAGATACATGACCCACTCACCTTTTAGTTAGACTCCTGAAAAGATATAGTGTTGGGTTTATTCAAGTGTGAAGTCCCACGTTTGATTTGCAGGGAGGAGTTAAAGAATTTATAAATAGAAAAAGGCTCATGGAGTTAATGCCTTAAGTTTTTGGTTCAAGACGTGGTGTCTCGCTTGTGGCTCTCCACTCTTTTCATACATCGGTAACAATGGAACTCCCCGGTGGTTGGAGGCTCTCGCCGCATTCTGGTCCAACAAGTGGTATCAGAGCCGATGGTTCGGCTGGGATATGGTGGACTTAAGGGGGAGCGGATTGGAAAGTGTGGTACCCACACTTGATGAGGAGATTGTTGGGTTTATTCAAGTGTGAAGTCCCACATTGGATATGCGGAAATGAGTGAAAGAGTTTATAAGTTGAAAAAGGCCCATAAAACCAATGCCTTAAGGTTTTGGTTCAAGACGTGGTATCTCACTTGTGGCTCTCCAGTTAATCAATATTAAATTATAAAAGTGGGACAACATGAGATCGGATATTAAATTATTTTGCTCAAAGATAGTCCAGAATTTTCTTAATTTACAATATACAAATTCATTTTTTCAGAATTTGAATGAATAAATTTCATGAAGAAACCAAAAAATAATAATCATTAATTAGCGTGCTCTTCACACCATTTCTCACTTTCTCTTGATGTGTATAGAAAATCATTAGCGGCAGATTGATTTGGTTAGAGTTAGTGATTGAGCAGTAAGTACCTAATGATTCTTAATCGATGAAATTGTTCACTTCAATGTAAACAAAGTTAATGAATCGTATTAGTACACATGTTTGGATTGGCATTTGCAAGGTGTAAAATCACATTTGCACAAAAGCTACGAAGTTAAGTTTCCATTCAAATGTAATTTCTTGTAGTGAAATGTGGTTTTCCAAACACGCACTTAAAGCTTCAAGTGGTTACATATTTACTATTTTTGAAGTTATGAAGTGGTTGCAATAATTAGTTGATCTGAAAGTTAATAGAAGATAAAAGTAAAGCTTAACCTTCCACGGCATACTAATATGAAGAGCAAATGATTACCCATATGAAAGTAGATTATAATATCTATACTATATTACTGTGAAAAAAAATTATATAATTATTACATCATCATTTATTTAGATTATTTTTATTTGAAAAAATAGTTAATAACAATTAATTAAATATGAATGGTGAATAATATATTGACAGTATATAAAATGATTACAAGAATCCAAATGATGGGAAGGGATTCACTTACTCCAAGAGCAAGTGGAAAAAACATATTTCACATCATAGTCATTCATTATTGGAAAATTCAATGGGTTGAATTGGTAAGTACAACTAAACCACTGAATTTTCCAAGAATGGATGACAACGATGTGAAGTAGGTTTTTTCCACTTATTTCTGGTGTAACTGGATCCCCTCCCCCAAGTGGAAAGTCAGTGTGAAGATGCCATTATCAAGCCAAGTTTAGCTGAAGAAGAAAATGATGCAAAGATGAAAAAGAGGCTTTAATTCCTTCTCTTGTTTTGTTTTTCGTATTGGGCTGTTTTTGTTAGGCCCGTTAGCTTATTTTCTATTTTTAGTTTCTTCAGTTTTAGTAGTTAGTTTTCAGTTAGTCTTTCTTTCTATATTTAGGGATCTTCCCCTTTGTAAACAACTCACTGATTCATTTTGCGACCTCTCTTCTTTCCTCATAATAAAAAGTTTCTTATTCATTGAAGATCTTGTGGCTTCTTTATTCTTTTCTACATCCTTGTGAATGATGAGTTGCAGATTTAAGATGGTATCAGAGCTTCCTCTTTGAGGAGACTCTGCTACGCTTCCATCGCTGCATCAAATCACTCCAATATGCTTTCTCATATTTTCCCTTTTTTTTCTTTTCTTCTTCCATTGTTATCTTCTTTATTCACCTTATTCGCCCAAGAACCATCAAGAATGGAGAATCAGACTATCGTGGCCATCAATCCTGCTCAAGATCCAACATCACCCTTCTTCATTTATCCAAGCGAGAATCCTGGAGTTGCCATCGTTTCGGTTCCACTAAATGGCGACAATTATCACACCTGGTCTCGGGCTATGGCAAGATCGTTGAAAACTAAGAATAAGTTTCAATTTGTGGATGGATCAATACCTAAACCTCACATTGAAGATGCTAATTTTGCAAGCTGGGATCGATGCAATACTCTTATAGTCTCTTGGTTGATCCAATCTATGAATCCTACAGTCTCACAAAACATCTTGTGGATGGAAACAGCCATTGATATATGGCAATATTTGAAAGAAAGATACCACCAAGGAGATATCTACAGAATATCTGAACTTTTGGGAGAAATTCACACATACAAACAAGGAGACTTAGGGATTGAAGCATACTATTCACACATTAAGGGTCTATGGCAAGAATTGGACAACTTCATAATTATGCAACCTTGCTCTCCTCACTCCACCTTAGCACATATAGTCGGAAATCACAAGGAACGTGATTATGTGATTTGTTTCCTCAAAGGCTTGAATGATCAATATGAGAGTGTGAGGTCACAAATAATGCTCATGGACCCCTTACCCACCATCAACAAAGCTTTTTCCTTAATGACCCAACAAGAGAGACATCTGCATCTACAATCTCATCAGAGTGATCCTAAAATTCTAATGACTGCCTCTGAAAGTAACTTCAGTAGAGCTGATGATAATTTCAGCACCACTAGCACCAATAGCAGCAGGGGGAGAGGAAGAGGAAGATATGGTCAGAGTGTTAATGGAAGGGGAACATACACACAAGGAAGGTATTCTGGAAGAAACAATAGTGGAAGAGGATCAAAAGTGTGCACTTATTGCAATAGTAATGGTCACACAATTGACCAATGCTACAAGAAACATGGCTTCCCACCTGGGTACTTCAAAAACAGCAATGTAAACAATATCAATTTAATGGAGGAATTCACACAGAATGAAGAAACATATGGTGAAGACAAGAACAACAGCAATGACACAGATCCTCAAAATAGTCACAGAGTGAAAAATTTCAGCACAAACCTTGATAGGTCTCAAGGCAGAGGTAACATGTATATGCTTGCTTATTCAAGAAAGTCATTAGAATGGGTCTTAGATACTGGTGCCACAGATCATGTGTGCCATACTCTATCTCTATATCAAACTTTCAAACATATAAGACCCATCATAGTGACTTTACCTAATGGCAATCAAATTATAGCATCCATATCAGGAAGCATATACCTTTCAAAGCATTTAATTCTTCCTGATGTCTTATACATACCATCATTCCATTTTAATTTGGTTTATGTCTCTAAACTCATCCATGATTTATTTTACAAGCTAACTTTTCTTGAAACATCTTGTCAAATTTAGGACCTACATTCTTTGAGGATGATTGGTGTAGATGACTTAAAAGCAGGATTATATGCTATAAGGAATCATGCTTTGTCTATGATAAGACCTTTGATCAAACATTCTGTTAAATCTAGGATTAGTTCTATTACTAAACTCAACTCTCATATTTGGCATAGTAGATTAGGACATCCTTCACATGAGAAGTTAGTCATGATGAAGAAATTTTATCCTGCTATTGTATGCAATAAAACTGATATGCCATGTCATACTTGCCATTTGGCCAAACAAGGGAAGTTGTCATATAATAACAGTGTTTCTAAATCAGAAAATATATTTGATCTGCTTCATATGGACATATGGGCCCCTCTTTCTATGCCTAGCACTTTAGATCATAGATATTTTTTAACTGTGGTTGATGATAAGTCTAGATTCACTTGGCTCTATTTTATGAAAAATAAATCGGAAGTGCCAAATTTGATTAAGGACTTTTCTGCTTTGATTAACACTCAATTTGGCTCTAAAATCAAAAGTATTAGGAGTGATAATGGCAGAGAATTCTGCATGATGATTTCTATGCCAAGAATGGCATAGAACATCAAACTAGTTGTGTTGAGACCCCCCCCCCCCCCCCAACAAAATGGGATTGTTGAGAGAAAACATCAACACATCCTTGGGGTTGCTAGGTCTCTCATATTTCAATCCAACATTCCCCATTGCCTCTGGAATTTTGTTGTTAGCCATATCACAGACCTAATAAACAGACAACCTACAAGATACTTGTCCAACGGGAGCCCTTATGATGTCTTGCACAACAAGGTGCCTAACATCTCTGACCTAAGAATTTTTTGTTGTCTGTGTTATGCCTCTACTCTTACTTCACATAGAAGGAAGCTTGACCATAGGTCAAAGAGGTGTATCTTCCTTGGCATAAAGCAAGGAGTGAAGGGTTATATCTTAATGGATACCCATTCACATGAAATCCTTTTATCAAGGAATGTCATCTTTTATGAGAACATATTTCCCTTTAGAAACTCAACCATAAACAGAGAAAGTAATGTCTCTTAATTTCATCCTATTCCTGTGATTGACAGGATCTATGACCTTATTAACAATACTAACAAAGTCACCCATAATACCATTGATGAGGTCAATGACTTTTCTGCCCAATCTCATAATAACCATAGAAATGATTCTGATCAGATTGTTAATGATCATAGTGAAAACTATAGTCCCATTGTTTTCTGCTAATCACACTAGTCCTAACAGCAGCCATGATGAGTCTTGTTATCCTAATCTTAGACAATCCTTTAGAGTTAGACATAAACCTCATTACCTCAAAGATTATCACTGCTCCATGAATAATCTGACTCACAATTATCCCAAGGTCAAGTATCCCCTAGCCAACAGCTTATCTTATAAGAATTTGTCTAAGAGATATAGACACTATTCTATGAGCATTTCTTCTAACCTTGAACCTACCCATTACCATGATGCTATCCAACATGAATGTTGGAGGGATGCCATCAATAGAGAACTCACTTATCTTGATGAGAACAAAACCTGGATAATAACCAATCTTCCTAGTGACAAAAAGGCCATAGGATGCAAATGGATCTTTAAGATCAAGTACAATTCTGATGGTTCTATAGAAAGGCATAAGGTTAGGCTTGTGGCAAAGAGCTTCACTTAAACTGAGAGAGATGATTTCTTAGAGACATTCAGCCCTGTTATAAAAATGACCACCATAAGAGTCATTTTGTCCCTAGCCTCTGCTTAAAAATGGCACATACACCAATTAGACATAAACACTGCCTTCCTTCATGGTGACTTGAAGGAGCAGGTTTATATGAGCATTCCACCTGGTGTCATCAATAAAAAACATGGTCTTGTTTGCAAATTAAAGAAATCTATCTATGGCCTAAAGCATGCCAGTAGACAATGGCATGACAAACTCACCAATGTCCTCATACAATGTGGTTACTCTAAATCTGTGGCTGATTATTCCTTATTCACAAAATCTGTTAAAACCAATTTTACTGTTATCCTTGTTTATGTTGATGATTTGATATTGAATGGGAATGATATGACTGAAATTGATAGCATGAAAGCCTTACATGACAAAAAGTTTAGCATAAAGAACCTAGGAGAATTAAAATTCTTCCTAGGGATGGAAGTTGCCAGATCAGAACAAGGAATTATTTTGTATCAAAGAAAGTACACCCTTGATCTATTGGAGGAAACATGGATGCTTGCAGCCAAGCCCTGTTCCACTCCCATGGAGTATTCCACTAAACTGATCCACTCTAAATCTGGAACATCCATAGCTAACCCAAGTACCTATAGAAGGCTTATAGGCAAACCCATTTATTTAATTCACACTAGGCCTGATTTAAGCTTTGCTGTAGGAAACATAAGTCAATTCCTATCCAACCCCAACAACAGTCACCATGAAGCTGCTATGCACATTCTAAGATACATCAAAGGAACCATTGGGATGGGTATCTTATTTCCTTCCAGTTCTGATCTCAAATTGAAAGGCTACACTGATTCAGATTGGGGAGCATGTATAGATACTAGGAGGTCTGTTTCTGGTTACTGTTTTTACTTGAGAAACTCTCTCATATCATGGAAAATCAAGAAGCAGAAAATTGTTTCCAGATCCTCAACTGAAGCTAAGTATAGAGCCATTGCCCTTAAAAGGACCCGATTTTCATAACTCAAAAATTCTCTTTTAAAATCCTTATTCGTGAAAGTGAAGTGATTACTTTTGAAAGACGTTACTCGAACAGTTTGGAAACTTGAGTGAATACGTTTATAAATTTACAAGGCGGAAATATTCCAAACACCTTTCATTTCAAAAGCATGTCATTACACTTCCGTTCAAATACATCCTTTATACAATTACACTTTCTCAAAAGTACCTTGAATACAAACATTAGATCCACTTCATTATACGCTTACAAGAAAGTTGTTTATACATGAATTCACTTTAACATGTTCTTCATATTAAAAATATTTATCATATAACATATCAATTACATATTATCTACTACTCTATCATGTACTCTTCTCCGTAAGCGTCCAATGCGCTACCTCCACAACCTGAACTCAAATATACAACACATACAAGGAAAGACAGAGGGAGTAAGAACCAACTACGGCGACCGTAGCGTGGATTTACATGGAGTAATGACATTAAAGTATTAAAACCACACACATCTAACATCAATCATGATAAGCATATATCAATCAACACATATTATCCATATTCACCCTATAGTACACATTTATCCCATATTATATGTGTTCTATAGTGTGCATACTTATTCATCACATAGTATCCATATTCACCGTATAGTACACATACATCCCATACTATATGTGTTCTATAGTGTGCATATTTATTTATCACATATTATCCATATTCACCCTATAGTACACATACATCCCATACTATATGTGTTCTATAGTGTGCATATTTATTTATCACATATTATCCATATTCACCCTATAGTACACATACATCCCATACTATATATGTGCTATAGTGTGCATATTTTGTTCGTCCAAATATACTCATTTCTCCTCATTCATATTCGCCCTATAGGATATATATCCCATAATATATATCCTATGGCATGCATATGATTTTCATTCCGAGTATACCCTTTTCACATCCTTCACATTCTGTAGTAATTTACCCTTGATCTCGTTCAACAATTCTGCACCGTACAAATAATCCCCATACCACATCGGGCAGGTCGAGTGATCCCCATACCACCTCGGGCAGGTCGAGTTTCCACATTACACTCACATCCATGTCATACCCAATCAACACAAGGCATCTCATTATTTTATCACCATAAATAACATACAACACCTTCATTGTCACAAACATACCATTATCCATTTTAACACATTCACAACTCATCACACATTCATTGTTACAATCAACCACTTACAACATACTCATTTATTCTTATGACCATAAATATCTCACACACCATCATTATCACACAACATAACCATTATCATAAACAAACCACACAAAACGTATTCTTTATCATATACACATTAACGTTAGAACCATCTTTAATGACGGTGTATTACCATAAATGAGCATATAGCGTTTTACTCAAATCAACGGTTTTCCCCACACATATATCTCCACTTTTATGGCTAATACATCCTCATGTAAAATATAGACTCTCACATGGACCACAAACTCCCAAGAGAGTTTCTATCCGTTAATATGCTCCGATTCTTGAGGGAAATCGGAGATGATCACTCTAATGAAATACTATAAGACCACAATGGTCTTCTCCCTCACCTTAGGTTGCGTAAGCTCCATGGATCCGCAAAGAGCTCCATCTCCCTCCATCTCCTTCAACCTCCATTGTTGCTTTTTCCTCTCCAAAGCTCTCCAATGTTCCATTAAGAAGCAAGAGGAAGAGGTTTTGATGTGTTTTTGAGGTTTAGAGAAGGAATGAGTCGAAATCTATGGGGAGCTGCCATTGGTTGTGAAAGGGGAGAAAAGAAAATGAAGATTAGGGTTTGTGAACCCCCTTTCTTTTCTTTTATAGTTGGGCACTCTCGCCCGGGCGAGAATATCTCGCTTGGGCGAGAAACCCACAATATTTTAATGTTCCAGACACGGGCTCTCTCGCTTGGGCGAGAATCTCTCGCTCAAGCGAGAATCTCTCGCTCAAGCGAGAATCTCACAGCCTGCCCAGGCTTTCTCTCGCTTAAGCGACCCATTCCTCGCTTGGGCGAGACTCCCAGAATTTCCAAATTTAAAAAACTGATCCTCTCGCTTGGGCGAGATCCTCTCGCTCAAGCGAGAATCTGGCAGTATGCCCCATTCTTCAGGACTGTTACCTAATTTCAAGGAGGATAAATTTGGGGTTTTACAATCCTTCCCCCCTTAAAGAAATTTCGCCCCGAAATTTTATTAGGTTACTCTCGGAAAGGTATTATCATCGCCTATACGTTAGGCATAAGATACACTCGACCGCACTTAGATTCAACTGTCTAAACCATTAAGATCGCTTAGACGACAACCAAGGATATATATCACGCAACAGTGATACCACAGAGTCTCAATCATGGGCTACTCTTCTAGAGCCCAAATACCCAAGTCAAACATTAGGACAACCAAGAGAAAATTATTATAACCGAACTAAAGATTCTTCGAGTATTTCCTCCCTCACAATAGACCTCCCTGATCTATTACCACAACAATCGTTCAAAACGATCAACCTATACGGTCAGATTCGTCACCACATTCTCGAACCCAGTTTGAAGTGAGACTCCATACTCATCGTTTACCAAGATGTACTAGCTCGCACCCAGAGATGTAATAGCTAGATCGACATCCGCTCGATGGAAACAACATCATTTCATTGCATACGTGCAAATAACCACGGTTCACTCAAAAAAATCTCCACTAGCATTTCAATCTATACTTGCTACAATCACAGAAACATGATATTCATCCAAGCAACATTTAGACAAACAAGATTCTTGGAATCTTCCACATACCAATCAAAATCACTAAGTCAATATCCAACTCAACCAAACACTCCTACTACAACGAATGCGGTTTAAGAAGATTTGCTAGTTCTTTAATTTCAGCTAGGCATACGAGGTCGTAGACCCACTCAAATCGCATACGTTGATACAATTGATTTTTTGCCATTCACGAACATCCAATCCAAAAACATGAGTTTTATATGGATACCCAAAATACAATGATGGAAATGCACCCCGTGCTCAAGTCTACATCATATCTAGAAACACATGGTCATATTTACCTCACAAGATTTTTAACACCTCACATTCATCCAAGATGAGGTTGTTAAAAATTCGGGTTTCAACATGAAACTTAATCAATGCTTAACCGAATAGTACACTTCATTCGAAAAACGATATTTGAAAATAGATTAGATGTAAGTTTCATGGAAGTCCTCTTGTTGAAGAAAGGGTTTTCGTAATCATTTCTAAATAACTTAAAATCTCTTTTCTCATGCAATCACGTATAACAATTACTGACGCACATGAAATAGAAACAAGTTTTGAAAGCACAATATCAAAGCAGTTAATTTGAGTTCATTACCACTATATCGTGCATTGCAAATGTTCAATTACAAACGGTCAATCATCACAGACCAGAAGTTTCATGCACAAAAGATAATCCACTACCTCTTCGGGTAGGCAATATAACAATAATCCACTATCATTCCGGGTAGGCAATTCCACAATGGTCCACTACCACTCCGGGTAGGCAATTCCACAATGATCCACTACCACTCCGGGTAGGAAATTCCACGATGAAACAAGGTTATTAAACCATTTTGAAATTCATTTTCTTTGCTGCAAAACTTGAGCCAAAGTCGCTACACCACTTAAGGTTAGCTAAAGCAGGTTCCCTTTTTCTTTTGAAAACGTGCTACATATACTCGAGCCGGAGTTTTGCTTATATACTCAAGCCAGAGTTTCGCTTATATACTCAAGCCAGAGTTTCGCTTATATACTCGCTTATATACTCAAGGCAGAGTTTCGCTTATATACTCAAGCCAGAGTTTCGCTTATATACTCAAGCCACAGTTTCGCTTATATACTCAAGCCAGAGTTTCGCTTATATACTCAAGCCAGAGTCGCTAACCATTCATGGTCGGCTAAATATATATATTTTTTTTTTTTGAAAACATGCTACATAACTTGAGCTAAAGTTTGCTACATTGCTTGAGCCAAAGCTTGCTACATTGCTTGAGCCAAAGCTTGCTACATTACTTGAGCCAAAGTTTGCTACATTGCTTGAGCCAAATCTTGCTACATTACTTGAGCCAAAGTTTGCTACATTGCTTGAGCCAAAGCTTGTTACATTACTTGAGCCAAAGTTTGCTACATTGCTTGAGTCAAAGCTTGCTACATTACTTGAGCCAAAGTTGCTAACCAATCATGGTCGGCTAAAAATGAGTTTTATTTCCGTTGGCACCCCATCAAACACATTTTTCCGAGTTTTATTTCCATTGGCACTCCACCAATACATTTCCCGAGTTTTATTTCCATTGGCACTCCACCAATACATTTCCCGAGTTTTATTTCCATTGGCACTCCACCAATACACTTCCCGAGTTTTATTTCCATTGGCACTCCACCAATACATTTCCCGAGTTTTATTTCCATTGGCACTCCACCAATACATTTCCCGAGTTTTATTTCCATTGGCACTCCACCAATACATAAACAGTAAATGCACCCGACAGCATTACAAACATATCCATATATGCTTATAACTACAAAGTGATTTACGATTCATTTCATTATTCCGAGTTTTATTTCCATTGGCACTCCACCAATAAATTGTTTTCCTGCAAATCTACGCCCACTTTAGTATAAACACACCCATATATGTTTATACTAAATGCGTAATTCACAACTCCATCCTTGCATAACCAGAAAATACACACATTTTCCATTTCCGTAAATCTACGCTCACTTTAGTATAAACACACCCATATATGTTTATACTAAATGCGTAATTCACACTTCAATCATTTATTTTCAATTATCTTAATCTTAGTGATATAAGAAATTCCACACCAAGAAATCCAACCGGAAAATCACAATCACAAACTTTCCATAAACAATTTCAACAAGATGCTCACAACCAAAAACTTTTAGCAAGAATTTCACCAGAGAATCCCCAACAAGGGTCTCACACAATAAATTCAACAAAAGTTTTACAACAAGAGGTTTTCAACAAGCACTTCATCAATAACTCACAACAAGACATCCAACGATAAATTCACAACCAAACACTTACTGCAAGGAATTCAACAATCATCTTTCACATCAGCAGTTACCACATAATCAACAACAATGCACATAAGTCAAGTAGTTAACTCACACAAATTTCACAAAGAAGCATGTAAGGTCATACCCTAGGCCGCAGAGTTGACATATGCTCTGATACCATATTATAAGGACCCGATTTTCATAACTCGAAAATTCTCTTTTAAAATCCTTATTCGTGAAAGTGAAGTGATTACTTTGAAAGACGTTACTCGAACAGTTTGGAAACTTGAGTGAATACGTTTATAAATTTACAAGGCGAAAATATTCCAAACACCTTTCATTTCAAAAGCATGTCATTACACTTCCGTTCAAATACATCCTTTATACAATTACACTTTCTCAAAAGTACCTTGAATACAAACATTAGATCCACTTCATTATACGCTTACAAGAAAGTTGTTTATACATGAATTCACTTTAACGTGTTCTTCATATTAAAAATATTTATCATATAACATATCAATTACATATTATCTACTACTCTATCATGTACTCTTCTCCGTAAGCGTCCAATGCGCTACCTCCACAACCTGAACTCAAATATACAACACATACAAGGAAAGACAGAGGGAGTAAGAACCAACTACGGCGACCGTAGCGTGGATTTACATGGAGTAATGACATTAAAGTATTAAAACCACACACATCTAACATCAATCATGATAAGCATATATCAATCAACACATATTATCCATATTCACCCTATAGTACACATTTATCCCATATTATATGTGTTCTATAGTGTGCATACTTATTCATCACATAGTATCCATATTCACCGTATAGTACACATACATCCCATACTATATGTGTTCTATAGTGTGCATATTTATTTATCACATATTATCCATATTCACCCTATAGTACACATACATCCCATACTATATGTGTTCTATAGTGTGCATATTTATTTATCACATATTATCCATATTCACCCTATAGTACACATACATCCCATACTATATATGTGCTATAGTGTGCATATTTTGTTCGTCCAAATATACTCATTTCTCCTCATTCATATTCGCCCTATAGGATATATATCCCATAATATATATCCTATGGCATGCATATGATTTTCATTCCGAGTATACCCTTTTCACATCCTTCACATTCTGTAGTAATTTACCCTTGATCTCGTTCAACAATTCTGCACCGTACAAATAATCCCCATACCACATCGGGCAGGTCGAGTGATCCCCATACCACCTCGGGCAGGTCGAGTTTCCACATTACACTCACATCCATGTCATACCCAATCAACACAAGGCATCTCATTATTTTATCACCATAAATAACATACAACACCTTCATTGTCACAAACATACCATTATCCATTTTAACACATTCACAACTCATCACACATTCATTGTTACAATCCACCAATACATGTTTATAACAATCAACCATTTACAACATACTCATTTATGCTTATGTCCATAAATATCTCACACACCATCATTATCACACAACATAACCATTATCATAAACAAACCACGCATAACATATTCTTCATCATATACACATTAACGTTAGAACCATCTTTAATGACGGTGTATTACCATAAATGAGCATATAGCGTTTTACACAAATTAACGATTTTCCCCACACATATATATCCACTTTTATGGCTAATACATCCTCATGTAAAATATAGACTCTCACATGAACCACAAACTCCCAAGAGAGTTTCTATCCGTTAATATGCTCCGATTCTTGAGGGAAATCGGAGATGATGACTCTAATGAAATACTCTAAGACCACAATGGTCTTCTCCCTCACCTTAGGTTGCGTAAGCTCCATGGATCCGCAAAGAGTTCCATCTCCCTCCATCTCCTTCAACCTCCATTGTTGCTTTTTCCTCTCCAAAGCTCTCCAATGTTCCATTAAGAAGCAAGAGGAAGAGGTTTTGATGTGTTTTTGAGGTTTAGAAAAGGAATGATTCGGAATCTATGGGGAGCCGCCATTGGGAGTGAAAGGGGAGAAAAGAAAATGAAGATTAGGGTTTGTGAAACCCCTTTCTTTTCTTTTATAGCTGGGCACTCTCGCCCGGGCGAGAATATCTCGCTTGGGCGAGAAACCCACGATATTTTAATGTTCCAGACACGGGCTCTCTCGCCTGGGCGAGAATCTCTCGCTCAAGCGAGAATCTCACAGCCTGCCTAGGCTTTCTCTCGCTCAAGCGACCCATTCCTCGCTTGGGCGAGACTCCCAGAATTTCCAAATTCAAAACACTAATCCTCTCGCTTGGGCGAGATCCTCTCGCTCAAGCGAGAATCTAGCAGTATGCCCCATTCTTCAGGACTGTTACCTAATTTCAAGAGGATAAATTTGGGGTGTTACAGCCCTTGCTGCTTGTGAGGCTCAGTGGTTGGTTCATCTTCTTCATGATCTTGGTGTTGTTCATTCAAGTCCTGCAATACTCTACTATGACAATCAATTTGCACTCTACATAGCTGCCAATCCAGTATTTCATGAAAGAACAAAGCACATAGAGATAGTTTGTCACTCTGTTCGTGATAGAATTCAGCAAGGAATCATCCATTTGTTACCTATTTCATCCTCTTCACAAATGGCAGATATTTTTACTAAGTCTCTGTCTCCTTCTCTATTTCACAATATTCAGTCAAAGCTTGGCATGTTAAATATTCACATGCCAGCTTGTGGGGGAGTGTTCGAAAGTCAGTATGAAGATGCCATTATGAAGCCAAGTTTAGCTGAAGAAGAAAATGATGCAAAGATGAAGAAGAGGCTTTAATTCCTTCTCTTGTTTTGTTTTTTGTATTAGGTTGTTTTTGTTAGGCCCATTAGCTTATTTTTTGTTTTTAGTTTCTTCGGTTTTAGTAGTTAGTTTTCAGTTAGTCTTTCTTTCTATATTTAGGGGTCTTCCCCTTTGTAAACAACTCACTTATTCATTTTGTAATCTCTCTTCTTTCCTCATAATAAAAAGTTTCTTATTCATTGAAAATCTTGTGGCTTCTTTATTCTTTTCTACATCCTTGTGAATGATGAGTTGCAGATTTAAGATTAATCAAGTAACAATTGGATAAAAAATTATTTTCGACTTTGTTTATATACATTATAATATTATATATAAAATAAAGATCTAGCAAGCGGCCTTTTATCCACTCTTATACTCAACAAGGCATCTACTTAATATTTATAATGATACAAACCAATTACTTTTTATTTTTTAGAATAATATCTATACATTATCAATGTAAACATTTATACATAGTTAATATATCATCTATTATTAATTTGTATCACTTTTTGAATAGTCGATAATAATTAAACGTAACAGATAGATAATACACTGATAATATATAAAACGTAATCTTTATTTTTTATGACTAGATGGGGTTAGATAGGAGATTAATATTTCTTTTGTGAAGGAATTAGATAGGATATTATTAGGATCGAAAAAAGCATATTTATTAATTAAATAGAAAGTGTCAAGTCTCAAGTGATATATGAAGGCGAGACTTCAAAAATGAAAAAAATATCTATGTTGTATATACAAATAGGGTTGATATCCACTTATTACAAGAGTAAGTTTTTTAAACTTACTTCACATCTTAGTCATTAATTCTTGGAAAATCTAATGGTTTAGATCTACCCACTAATTTAAATCATTGGATTTCTCTAGAATTGATGGTTAAAATGTGGAGTAAGTTTAAAAAACTTACTCTTGGAGTCAATGGATCCCTCCTCATACAAATATGTGTACGATATGTATCTCAAAAATATCTTTCATTTTTTTAAAATGTTTTTAAGTTTTTATAGTTAAATGTTTCAAATACTTCGTCCATACTTCTCCTGTACAACCAAAATATTGGTTTGTCTTTGTTTTAATTTTTTAATAGTATTTTCATACTTTTAAAAACAAATTTTTAAATTTGTTGGACCTAACTCATCTCTCATAATTTCCTCTATTTCTATAGTTTCATTCTCTTTACAAATGGTCAGAAGAATGATTTCTGGTTTTCATTATCCACTTTGTTCCTATTTTTATTCGTTTTATGTCATATACCACGATTTTTTCTACTCTGTTTAAACAAAATTCTTAAAATAATAGTTACGAATTGGTAAATTTTCAACTGTATACATATAACATTTTTTAGCCTACAATGAGTACTTACTTCTTGACAATTGAATTTAAGAAATAATATTTGATTAATTTTCTTACTCTGAGCTTATGCAGGTGTATCTGTCTGAATCCTACAAGTGATACTTCAAGACTATTATACTCAATTTTCTGCGTACAAATTAATAACCATGATGAGCATATAAATCAAAATGAATAAAATATCATATATTTTCTAGTGAATAATGATTGGAATTCAATGTTATTGGAGATCAATACTTGCTAAGAAACTGAATATATATCAGAAAAAAGGTGCACAAGTTATGGATTCAACTAAATAAGAAGCACAAGAGAACATGAATAATATCTAGTCTTATCAAAGTGTATTTTACCTTCAAGTTCAAGCAATTATTGCTGGTGGGGATTGAAAACTGGAGCCACACATGACTTGTTTCAAAGACTTATAAGCTGATTATGATAGTATTTACTGATTTTTCTATTTGCTAAGTTCTAAACTAGATAGACTATGATTAATAACTTTGGATAGTTATGGTTAATCTCTGCTACCAATGCTTAGGCATTTGTTATTGCTGAATGTGGCTGCATATTACATAACACACTAAAAGATGATGACTGGGCTATCTAATAACAAGCAAAGGACAACAGTAAACACCATGATAGATGCTAGAACCACCATTCCTATCCATGTCATTCCAGCAAATTTGTTGAGAAAATTAATAATATGCATGTTTTGGTTTCCTAGTATTTAGGAGTGTCAATAATGTTTGTTTGCGTTGTATTACAGTTATGTTTCATAGTTAATAGGATTTTAATTTGCACGTTACATATTAATTATTATTTCCACAACTTTCATCGTCGAAACAAGTATAAGTCTCCAATACCTTCACAAGAGGATAGGGGTTGTGAGAGTTTTAGTATAACTAGGCCCATTGTTTTAAATTGCGATTGTGGTAGCAATTGCGGTAACGTTTGCGGCTACTGCGATTACGGTCATTACGGTCATTGCGATGCGAATTACGTTCTTGCGGTGTGAATTATTTTATTACTAAAACAATATTTTTGAATCTGATTCAGTTTGATGTGATCGGATGCGGTCCAAATATGGTCTGATGTGGTTGCGTTGCGGACCGATACGGCCACATCATCGTGATTCAGAGTCACATCGCAATTGCGGTATGATACGGATGTAGTGGTCACCGCAACCACAATATTGTTGTAACACCCTAATTTTGAGTATTTAAAATTATAGTATCAGTCCTAGAAGTCTCGCTTGAGCGAGAGATTCTCGCCTGAGCGAGAAAGGATCACCTGGGAGGGTGAAATCCTGGGCTACACTGGAAGATTCTCGCCTGAGCGAGAGTTGTCTCGCCTGGGCGAGAAATGGTATGTTGGGGCTGTGAACACTATGAGATTCTCGCTTGAGCGAGAGCGTCAGATCTGAAATTTTAAAAAGGCGGGATTTTCTCGCCTGAGCGAGAATGGGCTCGCTTGAGCGAGAACCCGACGACTGCTCTTTAAAATAGAAACCCCAAACACATTTTAGGGTTAGAACTTTGAAGAGAAGAGAGAGAAGAGAACTTTTCAAGAGCAAAGAGCCTTAGGACTCATCTTAGAGCTTGAGAAGAGGTAAACCTCTTGTTTCTAACTCTTCTTCTTCCTCTCTAACTTGTTTTGGGTATGTTGGATCTATTTTCAAAACATGAGAAACCCTGGAAACTCATTCTTTAGAGTTATTGTTCGTTTTATGTTGTTTTTCTCTTGTAAACTCTTGGTTTAGAGTTGATATTTGATGAATGGAAAGGTTTTGTAGGTTATTCATGAAAACCCCAAAAACCCCCAAAATGAGAATATGAGTATAAAGAGAGATGAAATGTTAGATGTGGATGATGAGTTTGTGCTTTGATGTTGATATATGAGATAAACATGTATGTGTAGATGTTTGGAAATCTTGAATATATATGAATCCCGTGTGTATTTGATGATGAAATACGAGTTATTTATGTGTTATTTTGAATAATTGTCTGACATTGTTGTTATTGGTGAAAATGAGGAAAGATCCTAAGGTTGGAGGAAATCGCGGAGGAGACTTTTAAAGTTACTCGGAACCGATCCCCAACACTCACCAAGATAAGGGATAAGTGTCTCTAATTCATACTCACTGATGTGAATGAGGTATGTGAAAGAGGTAATGTGTTGGTAAGTTTTATTATTGTTACCCTACCCTGTAACGACCCGATTTCTACCCTTGAAATTTTTTTTTCATTCATTTTAATTCTCTCTTACATACATTCATCATCTTACTTAAAACCTTCAGGAATCATTCCATAAAAATACTCTTTACACCTATTATATTATCATATAATTTAAATTGCGGAAAAACATAATTCAATCATTATTATTCTCATTGGGTACTAAGAGCCCAAAAGTTATAATACTCCAAATATAACAATACCCATGGTTACGAATACCCAAATAAATGTCAGTCATGGTTACAATCATTCAAATCCACAAGTAGTCATTTAAAGTACAAAAACGCAAATAGTGAATCCAACGTCTAAAGCTCCTAAAGCTCCCGAACTAGCATACTCCATTCGTCTATTTACCTGCAATGGGATTATCAATGACAAAAGTACAAAACACACAAAGGAGTAAGTCGTTAATTCAATAAACGTCATTATAAGATAATCCACATTAGAAAAAGGGTTAGTAAACCATTTTCGAAATTCATTTTGTCTTGCTGCATAACTTGAGCCAAAGTCACTACACCCCTCAGGGTTAGCTAAAAGCAAATTCTCATCCTTTTTACCAATAAAACACGCCTCATAAACTCGGGCCGAAGTGTTGCTACATAAACTCGAGCCGAAGTCGCTACACCCCTTAGGGTTAGCTAAAAAAAATTCTCATCTCTTTTATAAAGAAAACATGCCGCGTAAACTCAGGCCGAAGTGTTGCTACATAAACTCGAGCCGAAGTCGCTACACCCCTTAGGGTTAGCTAAAAACAAATTCTCATCTCTTTTATAAAGAAAACATGCCGCGTAAACTCGGGCCGAAGTGTTGCTACATAAACTCGAGCCGAAGTCGCTACACCCCTTAGGGTTAGCTAAAAACAAATTCTCATCTCTTTTATAAAGAAAACATGCCGCGTAAACTCGGGCCGAAGTGTTGCCTCATAAACTCGGGCCGAAGTGTTGCCTCATAAACTCGGGCCGAAGTCGCTAACCATTTCTGGTCGGCTAAAAATATATTTTTCCTTCCATCGATTTGCCATCAATCATTTCCCGTAAATCCACGTCATCTTTAATATAAACACTCCATATCTGTTTATACTAATACGTGATTTACAATATAATTATTGCATGGCCAAGAAACACACACCTTTTCCATCTTCCGTAAATCTACGCCTACTTTAGTATAAACACATCCATATATGTTCATACTAAATGCGTAATTCACAACTCGATCATTTCATAACCAGAAAATACCCACATTTTCCTTTTTCGTAAATCTACGCCTACTTTAGTATAAACACACCCATATATGTTCATACTAAATGCGTAATTCACAACTCGATCATTTCATAACCAGAAAATACTCACATTTTCCTTTTCCGTAAATCTACGCCTACTTTAGTATAAACACACCCATATATGTTCATACTAAATGCGTAATTTACAACTTAGTCTTTGCATAACCAGAAAATACATATTTTCTATTTCAAATGCAACATTAACGACTTATCCTTACCTCGATGAGTGTTGGGTTTGGTTCTTGGCAACTTCTCGAGTTCCACCGACACCGCCTCCAACCTTAGGATCTCTCTTCATCCCATCACATAACACAATGTTAGTCATTTATTCCAAATATTACATAAACAACTTATATGGCATCATTTAATCATACAAAATATTCATCATCAATATTCAACCATCTAAAACATGCATAACATCTCATATTTCAATATTTGGGGGTAAACTCATCTTCTACCTCTAACATTTTACTCATTCTCTCCTTTTACCACATTTTCACTTTTGGGGTTTTTGGGGTTTTTGGGGTTTTCATGAATCAACCCACAACCCTTTCCATTCTTGAGATACTATCTCTAAACCAAGAGTTTACAAGATAAAAACAACATAAAACGAACCATAACTCTAAAGAATGAGTTTCCATGGTTTCTCATGTTTTGAAAATAAATCCAACATACCCAAAACAAGTTAGAGAGGAAGAAGAAGAGTTAGTAACAAGAGGTTTACCTCTTCTCAAGCTCTAAGATGAGTCCTAAGGCTCCTTGCTCTTGAAAATCTCTCCTCTCTCTCTTCTCTTCGAAGTTCTAACCCTAAAATGTGTTTTGGGTTTATATTTTATAGACACTGCGATAAGTGTAATCGATTACAAGTATAGTGTAATCGATTACACTGTGTAAATTATAGAGGCATCGTCGCTATGTAATCGATTACCAACATGGTGTAATCGATTACATTAATATGATGTAATCGATTACCAGAAGTGTGTAATCGATTACATTAATACTATGTAATCGATTACCAACATGGTGTAATCGATTACATTGTGTCAGATGTACATATCTGATGCTTTTAATCATCGTGTAATCGATTACCAGGAGTGTGTAATCGATTACCAGGAGTGTGTAATCGATTACCAGGAGTGTGTAATCGATTACACTGTGTCAGATGCACAGGTCTGATTAGTTTATCAGCATGTAATCGATTTCCAGCAGTGTGTAATCGATTACACTGTGTCAACAGCCCAAAATTGCCATTTCTCGCCCAGGCGAGAATCCTCCAGTATAGTCCAGGATTTCACCCTCCCAAGGTGATCCTTTTTCGCTCAGGCGAGAATCTCTCGATCAAGCGAGGCTTCCAGGACTGATACTATATTTTTAAAGATTAAAATTTGGGGTGTTACATACCCGAAGAGGTAGTGGTTTATTATTGTTACCCTACCCTAAGAGGTAGTGGTTTATTATTGTTACCCTACCCGAAGAGGTAGTGGTTTATTGTTGGTACCCTACCCTGAGGTAGTGGACTGTTTATTGTGTCCTACCTGGAGTGGTAGTGAACTGTTTATTGTGTCCTACCCGGAGTTCTAGTGAATTGTTTATTGTGTCCTACCCGGAGTGGTAGTGGACTGTTTATTGTGCCCTACACGGAGTGGTAGCGGACTGTTATTGGGTCCTACCCGGAGTGGTAGCGGACTGTTATTGTGTCCTACCGGGAATGGTAGTGATTATTGTGAACTCGACCTGCCCGATGTGGTATGGGGTAATAATAACTCGACCTTCCCGATGTGGTATGGGGTAATAATAACTCGACCTGCCCGATGTGGTATGGGGTAATAATAACTCGACCTGCCCGATGTGGTATGGGGTAATAATAACTCCACCTGCCCGATGTGGTATGGGGTAATAATAACTCGACCTGCCCGATGTGGTATGGGGTAATAATAACTCCACCTGCCCGATGTGGTATGGGGTAATAATAACTCCACCTGCCCGATGTGGTATGGGGTAATAATAACTCGACCTGCCCGATGTGGTATGGGGTAATAATAACTCGACCTGCCCGATGTGGTATGGGTTAATATTAACTCGACCTACCCGATGTGGTATGGGGTAATAACTCGGCCTGCCCGATGTGGTATTGGAAATGAAATTGTTGAATACGATTAAGGGTGAACATGAATGATGAGAAGTGTGGATGTCACAATGAATGTCATATGCATGCTATAGAATATATAGTATGGGATGTATATTCTATAAGGTGAATATGAATGATGAGAAGTGTGGATGTCACAATGAATGTCATATGCATGCTATAAAATATATAGTATGGGATGTATATTCTATAGGGTGAATATGAATGATGAGAAGTGTGGATGTCATAATGAATGTCATATGCATGCTATAGAATATATAGTATGAGATATATATTCTATAGGGTGAATATGAATGACGAGAAATGAGAATGTCACAAAGAGAGTCATATGCATGCTATAGGATATATAGTATGGGATATATATCCGATAGAGTGAATATGAGCGATAAAAAGGAAGATGTTGAGAATGAAAGTAATATACATGCTATAAGATATATATTATGGGATATATATACTATAGGGTAGATATGAATAATGAGAAGGATGATGTTTCGAACGGACGTAATATTTATACTATAGAATATATATTATGGGATATATATACTATAGGATGAATATGAGTCAAGTGGAAATTAAAGGAAGATGATATGAATGTTTACAATTGCGCATGTGTGTTTACGAATTATATTAAAGATTAATCGTATTTGAAATGTGGATTATCATGTGATATTAGTTTTTGACTAATGACTTACTCCCTTTTATTTTGTGTGTTGTTTATGATAATCTCATTGTAGGTAAAGAAATGATTTTGAGAAGGAAGCTCACTTAGGAAGCTTTTGTGTTTATTAACTTGATTGTCTTTATTGCTACTTGACGTTGTAGTTAATTTGATAACATTATGGGATGACTGTAAATTTGATTAGGGCAATTACGGAGATATGTAGTTATGGACATTATAACTCTGGAAAATCCATAACTGGTTGTATGCGATAATTGCTAATCAAATGAATTATGTTTTTCCGCAACATAAATTTGTATGATAATATAATAGGGTAAAAAGTATTTTCAAAGAGTGTTTCATTTGGGTTTTTAAGCAAAGTTATATATGTATGTAAGAGACGATGAAAATAAATGAAACATTTTCAAGGGTAGAAAATCGGGTCCTTACAATTGTGCCCGCATCAGGTGATGCGGTCCACAATTTAAATCACAAACTACGCCATATAAGTTCAGAGCTAAAAATCATTGGTAACTTAATAACTCCATTATCAGCAGTACACCTTTAAGACATCTCCTATTTGAATAGTATTAGCTGAGCAGTTTTCTAGCTAATACATATATTCGGGTGGCCCTGAGAAAGGATTGCATATAAACAAAAGATTTGGAAGCAACTTTCCATGCCTGTTTGATATATTAGCATTCACCTGGAGATTTACAAAAGAGTAAGTCTTGTAAACTTTTCGGCTGAATTTGAGAAATGTTTTGCTCTAATTTTGGTTGAATCCACTCATTCATAAAGTGCAACTTATTGATGAGTCCTTTACACATTACACTCAGTTTGATGCAGTCATGGGACAATGACCAAACATACTCTATGACATATGTGCTATAGGATTAAACACCAAATCAGCATCAAAAAAATTATATCCAATAACCACTCTCGAGTCTTGGGAAATTCTGGAAGAACTCTGCAAAACAAATTCTGGATATGTAACATTGCTCATTGAAGAATATAGCTAAGCGACAGGAGCATTATTTATATGACTTGTGAGACACAGTATGGTTTTCTTTGTTTATGGTATTGCCATAATATAGAAGAGGAGAGAAACAAAAATTGGTGTCAAACTTTACCTTATTGACAAGGTTATATATTCCTGCACTAATTTTAGATAGGACTGATTCTGCTGAGAGCAATTCCTCACAAGGAATGATGGAGCTTAGGCTGTTTTTATAAGGATGTCATCAGAAAAACTGAAAAATAGCATAATATTTTCTCAGTAACTAAACATATTTTCTTTTATAAAACATATTTTCACAGGAGAAAACTGATGGCCCTTGAGAAGGAACTGAACAATAAGTAAAATAGAAAGAACTTAGTTTTACCTTTCTAAGAAGAAATACACTCCAAAGAGTAGCCAACATATTACCGTCATCAACCATCACAGTATAACAAGCCTGTGAAAAGAAAGGGAAAAGCTTAATTCGATTAGAACTCTTGGATAAAACTAACATGTTTTGATAGTAAAGCACTCCTTTCTTCAATTCAAAACTCAGGTGTGCTATTGGAGAAATGATTAAATCTTGCATAATCCTTTGCCACTTTGGGTCCTGTTGCAATTCTTGATTCCAGGAATCAGCTTCCTCAACTAACACTACCAAAAGGCCAGAGTACATCATCTTCCTGGAGAGACCATCTGCTATAGAGTTCTGTTCTCTCTCATAGACTGACTTTTGTTGAGCCCTAACTGATAATCCCCAACTCCAAAAAGCTAGGGGTCGTCCATCTTGCATTAATACAACCCCTAAGCCCTTGCTAGACGCATCGATCTCTACTACAAATACTTTGTCAAAATTTGGTACTGCAAGCATGGGAAGATCCACCATAACTGCCTTAAATTTCTCAAAAGTAGTGGTAGCTCCCTCATTCCACATAAAAGCATCCTTCTTGAGTAAGTCGGTGAGGGGTTTTGCAATTTTTCCATAATCTTTTACAAACTTTCGATAGTACCCGGTGAGTCCTAAGAACCCCCTTAAACCCTTGATATTCGTAGGCTGAGGCCAAGACTTCATATCCTCCACTTTAGCTAAGTCAGCAAAGACACCCCCTTATGATACAATATGTCCCAAGTACTCCAACCTCGTTTGTACGAAACTGAACTTCCTATAATTACCCTTAAGATCATTCTCGACCAGCAGGGCTAAAACAGCTTGCAAAGGTCGGTCATGCGAAAGAATATTCGGACTATACACCAGAATATCATCAAAAAACACTAAGGTGAATTTCTGCAAGTACGACTTTAATACCTCATTCATCAGAGATTGAAAAGTAGAAGGGGTATTAGTGAGTCCAAAGGGCATGACTAGGAACTAATAATGTCTTTCATGAGTCCTAAAAGTCGTTTTCTCTACATCGTATGCCTTCATGTTGATTTGGTGATAACCCGACTTGAGATCTAGCTTAGAGAACACCTTAGCACCACCCAATTCATCCAGAAACTCCTCAATGATTGGGATCAGGAACTTGTTGGGAATTGTGATCTTGTTGAGGGCTCTATAATCCACACAAAACCTCCACCCTCCATCATTCTTCTTCACTAGAATGATAGGACTAGAGTAGGGGTTGATGTTGGGTCGAATCACCCCTTCCTCCAACATCTCAGCTACCAACTTCTCAATTTCTGATTTATGATAATAAGGGCACTTGTACGGTATGAGATTGGGTACCTCGGCCCCCTCCTTCAGATGAATAGCATGATCATGTCTCCTTGAGGGAGGCAGTCCTTGCGGATCTTGGAACACCCCTTGGTACAATTGCAGAATTGCTTTTAGCTCATTCAGAATCACCACTCCCCTTAGGCTCGAATCCTACCCAATATCACAGTGTAGTAGCAGCCCTTCTCCATCTTTTAGTAACACTTGTATCAAAGCCCAATAAGTGAGTTCTGTCCGGGTCAACGCAGGATCCCCGATTATGGTGGTTACTGAATCCCCTTCCTTTAGAGACAATTGCATCCTTCCAAAATCAACCTTCACCTCTCCGAGACTGCCCAAACATTCTAACCCCAAAGATATAGAAGCCCTAAACACTTCTAATTTCTATATAAGGAACTTGAGTTGTGTACATTTTCCCTGACAACGAATCTTATGTCCGTCTCCCACTTTTACCACATAGGTTGGATTTTCCGTCACCTTCAATCTCAAACTATTCACCAATTCCATTGAGATGAAATTGTGAGAAGCCCCACAATCGATTAAGATCACCACCGATTGTTCCTTTAAGATCCCTCCTACCTTCCACAACTTCATGGATGTCAATCCTGTCATGGAATACATTGATAGCTGCATAAAATTGAAGTTTTCCAACTCTTTCCCCACGTCTTCTTCATCTTCAGGATCATCTTCCTCAACCAACAATAGCATCCTCAACTGTTTGTTCTTGCACACATGATCTCTAGTATAGGCCTCATCACATCTAAAGCATAATCCCCTTTCCCTTTTTCCCTCATCTCAACACTAGTTAATCTTTTAAAATCCCCTCTGCCCTTAAAGCTTTCAACATCCGGATTCTTCCTAGCAACCCCGTTTACACTTCCCACAGATGAATTGTCTTCCCTCCGAGTGATAGCTGATTGGGGATTCATTGTGACTACCTTATTATGAGCTCGAAGGCTTGATATAACTATTGTTAGCCTTCTTCTTTACTACCCAATTCTTTTGTTCAAAGAGAATAGCCTTCTGAATCACCTCTAGCAAGGTCTCTAACTCGTACAACCTCACTTCCACCCTTATTACTTCCTTCAAACCGTTAAGAAAGATACCCTTAACGAAATCTTGGTCAATCTCTTTCAAAGCTCCCGCATATTTCTCAAATTCTTTCACATACGCCCCGACATCCCCTTCTTGCTTCAAAGACAACAACAATTCAAAGGGATTATGTATCATCGCAGGTTGGAATCATCTGATCACGACTATTTTGAAGCTTTCCCATATTGGAAACAGGTTACAGCGCTCCCACCATTGGTACTAACTGAGTGCTCGGCCTTCTAATGTGACAATGGTGACTCGCTTCCTCTCCTCTTCCACCACCTCCCTGAGCATAAAATAACGCTCCAATTTCTGGACCCATCCAAAGGCGGCGGCGTCGGAAAACATTGGAATCTCGAGCATCCTCTATTGATTATGATTCAGCGATGGTCGTTGTCTTTGAAATTCTTCGCCATTCTCGCTCCATTCGCCGACGGAAGCATCTCCCCTTGGAACTCCTAACTTGGTGGCTATGGCGGCCAACAACTCCTTCGTTTTCTTCATTCTGGCCTCATTCATTTCCAACCGTAACCGTAACTCCTCACGTTCATGGCGCATCTCTTATCGCTCCTGGGTCCAAGTATCATCGTCTCTTGACATCCTTCGTGTTGATACCATAAGCAAATCAACAATGAAGCGAGTGGTTCGACTCCCTCAGGGCACCGAATCGGTGCTCTGATACGAGTGATAACACTAGTACCAATTAGCTAGAAAAAGAAGATGTGAACAACAAGAAAGAAGAAAGAATCGCAAGTGTAAAAGAATGCCTCAACCCAAATCAATATGATTCTAGGTTAGATTGTATATCAATGAAATTATTGGGAAAGAATGTGTATTACAAGAATTGATGAATTCACCCTAGGTCCCACGACCCCTCCTGGTTCCACAACCAGATGCAAAATCCCAATTCTCCTCCCTTCTCTTATTTATGTTTATTTTCTATTAATAGTCCTAACTCCCTACTAACTACCAATTAAAACAAAATTAAAATAGTCAGAGGTACTTTAGGAATTCTCCCCCAAACCTTTCTATTTCCCCTTCTATATATATTTTTAATACTAGGCCTCTTCCTAGTCTTATCAGCTTACTTACACGTAAAGTATCCTCCTAAACTTCAGTACTTCTGATACTGTTCAACAGAAAATTTCAACATTCTGTTAGAATTTTGCATATTTCGTGTAAAGAATTCCTTCAACGATGAATACAAAATCTAAACAGGATATACAGATTTGGTGTTCACGGATTTGGAGGTAGATGTCATAGGTTTTATGCATATAGAAAAGTAACCAATTAGACCAACCTGTCGAAGTTGTTACAGCAACCAAGTTCAAGCTGATGATCACAATGGTTATTACAAACCTGAAGTTGAAATTGTATCCTCATTTCAAATGAGTTCATTTTTATTTTCTCGGGAAGAAAAATAGAGAGAAAAGTCTTACACTACTTTGAAAACCTTGTTAATAATGCACCTATTCTTCGTTGCACTCTTTACAATATTTTCAGCTGTAGCATCAAATCTCTCAATGGTAGAGTTAAGCTTCACAGAATCATCAATATTGACACTGGATTCCACTAAGTCACCTTGGATGTCTCTTCATGCTCCTGCTGCATTGTGTATGGTTTCTGATGCCTCATTTGTTGTCCTGATTATAATGTAAGTGAATTTCTTGCTTAAGAATGGAATTTTGAACTCCCCTCCAGAACAAATCCACTTGAAGCCCTACAAAAACAAGAATCAAGCACACATCACTTGTGAAAAACTAGTGAGATTGTGATCCGCGACTTCATAGTGCCTCTCTATTAGCCAATTGTAATCAAGACCAATTTAGCTTGAAATTTTTGTTATTAGTTTATACTTGTAAATTGCAAGACCCATACACCTAGATGTTTTGGGTTTCCCAATTTCCTTACATCAAATTTAGAATGTCATGCAAAGTTTTCTAGTTAATCCATAGTAGTTGCGAATGTTACCATAGTTGGCATGCTTAAAAATATAATTGTTATGATATACATAAGATTCCAAGATTTACGATAGAGCGTTATAAAATCATGTAGCTGACCCCACCTACTTATACAGTCATTATTGAGAGCAATTTCATGACAATAAATTTAGAATTCCAACCAAAATTCTATTAAAAGTCTTCTTTGTCCTGCTTTCTGCATCACTTAGGCAACAAAAATTGATTGCTACCAAAAATACTCCATAGAATTCCACACAAAGGCCATAGCACCCTAATTGTATATCCATATACTCTTATGAAGACAACTGACTACAAACATTTAGGACATGTAATAAATAAATATCATTGTTAGAAATTAGTAAGACTTAAGCAGACACGAAGAGTTAAAGAGACTTACACTCCAATAATGCTTGTTGGTGATGTTAAAATATCCTCTATATTTTTTTAAGTTATCTAAAGGATCCGCTCTTATAGTATTGTTATGCTTGATATTTCCAAAATATATTATTTGGCATAAGGAGTATATAAATATTATTTAATGTATATAAATTAAAAATGAAAGAATGCATCTTCTCATATTTGAACAGGGGCACAATGTAAGACCCTAATTTTATTTTCCTAAGTGTGTGAAAATTCTAGGAAATCTGGGGTATACTGGGTGTTTCTCGCTTCGGCGAGAGGGCCTCGCCCAAGCGAGAAGCCCAGTATCTGCTCCAAGGATTTCCTGGGATTATCGCCTGGGCGAGGGTGAGGGTGTTGACAGTGGAGGATCCTCGCTTGAGCGAGAGCGTCAGATCTGAATTTTTTATAATGGCGGGATTTTCTCGCTTGAGCGAGAGATGGCTCGCTTAAGCGAGAACCCGACGATTTCACTTTAAAATAGAAACCCTCAAACATTTTTAGGGTTAGAAATTGAGTGAGAAGAGAGAAGGAGGTGATTTTGAGAGCAAGAATTCATGGGAATCATCTAGAAGCTTGAGAAGAGGTAAATCTCTTGATTCTAACTCTCTTTCTCCCTTTCAAAACTCGTTTTAGGTGTATGAGATCTCTTCTCAAAATGTGAGAAACCATGGAAACTCATCCTTCAGAGTTATGGCTCATTTTATGTTATTTTTCTCTTGTAAACTCTTGGTTTAGAGTTGGTATTTGATGAATGGAAAGGTTTTGTGGGTAGATTCCTGAAAACCCCAAAACCCCCAAAAAAGAGAATATGAGTAAAGAGGGAAATGGGTGAAATGTTAGACGTAGAAGATGAGTATATGTTCTAATGTTGAATATAAGATGAGTATGTATGTTTTAGATGTTTGGAAACTCTTAATGAAAGTAGTTTTAGAAACATAGAAAATGTGTGAATCTCTTGTATGGTTAAAGATGAAATATGAGTTGTTTATGTTTTACTTTGAATAAATGACTAACATTGTTGTTATGTGGTAGGAATAATGAAAGATCCTAAGGTTGGAGACGGTGTCGGAGGAACTTCCAAAGTTACCAAGGATTCCCCACACTCACCAAGGTAAGGAAAAGTCTTTAATTAGCATATCGTATTGTGGGAATGCGTGGAATTGCTGTTTATGAATTGATGGTGAATCAATGAAAAGAAAACATATTTTTAGCCGACCATGATTGGTTAGCGACTTTGGCTCAAGTTATGTAGCAATACTTTGGCTCAAGTTATGTAGCGATACTTTGGCTCAAGTTATGTAGCGATACTTTGGCTCAAATTATGTAGCGATACTTTGGCTCAAATTATGTAGCGATACTTTGGCTCAAGTTATGTAGCGAAAATGAATTTAAAATGGTTTACTAACCCCTTTAAAAATGTGGATTATCTTATAATGATATTTATTGAATTAATGACTTACTCCTTTGTATGTTTTGTGTATTTGTCATTGATAATTCCAGTGCAGGTAACCTGTGAAGAAGATCTTGCTCCTGACCTTGGCACGGTTTTGATGAAGACACCAATATCACAAAAAGAACAAAAGGAAGAAGACCGACAAAGACTATCGAAGATAAAGCTTCAAGATATAGAGTCTAAGTCTTTAGGTACTTCTATCCTTACAACTCATTTATTTACTTAGATAAAAATGCTCAAAAATTGTTTTCAAGAAAATCAAGAAAAACTAAGTGTGAATAAAAATAATTTTCAAAAACAACATGTAACGGGTTACCATACTTGAGTAACAAGTTACATGAGTGAGAAAAGAGTTTTCAAACCTCTAACAGCTATAAGTAATCCATTACAGACTTTGGAGTAACAGATTACCATTTTTAGAAAACAGGGTAATCGATTACTCAAAGTAGTGTAATCGATTACACTAAGGCAAATTCACAAAGCTGTCAAACAGTGTTGTTGAGTAATCGATTACTCAAATCCAGTAATCGATTACTGTGTGAATTTTCAAAAAGCTGTTAATAGTGTAACACCCTAAATTTGAGTCTTCAAAATTATAGTATCAGTCCTAGAATCCTCGCTTGAGCGAGAGATTCTCGCCTGAGCGAGAAAGGATCCCCTGGGAGGGTGAAATCCTAGGCTATACTGGAGGATTCTCGCCTGAGCGAGAGTTGTCTCGCCTGGGCGAGAAATGGTATTTTGGGGCTGTGGACACTGTGAGATTCTCGCTTGAGCGAGAGCGTCAGATCTGAAATTTTAAAAGGCGGGATTTTCTCGCCTGAGCGAGAATGGGCTCGCTTGAGCGAGAACCCGACGACTGCTCTTTAAAATAGAAACCCCAAACACATTTTAGGGTTAGAACTTTGAAGAGAAGAGAGAGAGGAGAGCTTTTCAAGAGCAAGGAGCCTTATGACTCATCTTAGAGCTTGAGAAGAGGTAAACCTCTTGTTCCTAACTCTTCTTCTCCCTCTCTAACTTGTTTTGGGTATGTTAGATCTATTTTCAAAACATGAGAAACCATGGAAACTCACCCTTTAGAGTTATGGTTCATTTCATGTTGTTTTTCTCTTGTAAACTCTTGGTTTAGAGTTGATATTTGATGAATGGAAAGGTTTTGTGGGTTATTCATTTAAACCCCAAAAACCCCCAAAATGAGAATATGAGTATAAAGAGAAAGAGATGTAATGTTAGATGTGGATGATGAGTTTGTGCTTTGATGTTGATATATGAGATAAACATGTATGTTTAGATGTTTGGAAACTTGTGTTGAAGTAGTTTTGAAAATCTGGAAAATATGTGAATCTCTTGTATGTTTGATGATGAAATACGAGTTGTTTATGTGTTATTTTGAATAAATGACTGACATTGTTGTTATTGGTGGAAATGAGAAGAGATCCTAAGGTTGGAGGAAATCGCGGAGGAGACTTTTAAAGTTACTCGGAACCGATCCCCAACACTCACCGATGTAAGGGATAAGTGTCTCTAAATCATACTCGCTGATGTGAATGAGGTAGGTGAAAGAGTTAATGTGTTTATAATAATACTGTTGATATCCTACCCGGAGTGGTAGTGGTTTATTGTTGATACCCTACCCGAAGTGGTAGTGGATTATTGTTGATACCCTACCCCAGAGTGGTAGCGGTTTATTGTTGATACCCTACCCGGAGTGGTAGTGGTTTATTGTTGATACCCTACCCGGAGTGGTAGTGGTATACTGTTGATACCCTACCCGAAGAGGTAGTGGTTTATTGTTGACACCCTACCCGGATTGGTAGTGGATTATTATGGCTGTCCTACCCGGAGGGGTAGTGGATTATTGTGCACTAGACCTGCCCGATGTGGTATGGAGGATAACTAGACCTGCCTGATGTGGTATGGATAATAACTAGACCTGCCCGATGTGGTATGGAGGATAACTAGACCTGCCCGATGTGGTATGGATCATAACTAGACCTGCCCGATGTGGTATGGATAATAACTAGACCTGCCCGATGTGGTATGGAGGATAACTAGACCTTCCCGATGTGGTATGGATAATAACTAGACCTACCCGATGTGGTATGGAGGATAACTAGACCTGTCCGATGTGGTATGGATGATGAACTAGACCTGCCGATGTGGTATGGAAGATAGACTAGACCCGCCCGACGTGGTATGGAGATGTAATTGGACCTACCCGATGTGGTAGAGGATTATATTTGGGAAATGAAACTGATGAATACGATTAAGGGTGAATATGAATGATAAGAAATGTGGATGTCACATTGAATGTCATATGCATGCTATAGGATATATATTATGGGATGTATATTCTATAGGGTGAATATGAATGATGAGAAATGTGGATGTCATAATGAATGTCATATGCATGCTATAGGATATATATTATGGGATGTATATTCTATAGGGTGAATATGAATGATGAGAAATGTGGATGTCGCAATGAATGTCATATGCATGCTATAGGATATATAGTATGGGATATATATTCTATAGGGTGAATATGAATGATGAGAAAAGGAAATGTCACAAAGAGAGTCATATGCATGCTATAGGATATATAGTATGAGACATATATTCGATAGGGTGAATATGAGCGATAAACAGGAAGATGTTGAGAATGAAAGTAATATACATGCTATAGGATATTTATTATGGGATATATATACTATAAGGTGGATATGAATAACGAGAAGGATGATGTTTCGAACAAACGTAATATGCATACTATAGAATATATATTATGGGATATATATACTATAGGATGACAATGAGTAAAGTGGAAATTAAAGGAAGATGATATGAATGTTTACAATTACGCATGTGTGTTTATAAATTATACTAAAGCTTAATCGTATTTGAAATGTGGATTATCATGTGATGTTAGTTTTGAACTAATGACTTACTCCCTTTTATTTTGTGTGTTGTTTATGATAATCCCATTGTAGGTAAATGAAGGATTTTGAGGATGAAGCTCACTTAGGAAGCTTTTGTGTTTATTTACTCGATTGTCTTTATTGTTATTTGACACTGTAGTTGATTTGATAGTATTTTGGGATAAATGTAATATGATTAGGATAATATGGTGACATGTATTATGGACGTTATAACTCTGGAAAACCCATAACTGGATGTTTGTGGTAAATGCTATCTAAATGAATTATGTTTTTCCGCAACATAAATTTGTATGATAATATGATAGGGTAAAGACTATTTTCAAAGAGTGGGTTATGAGAGTTTTTAATTAAATGACGACTATGCAAGGAAGGATTAAAATAAACAAAAAAAATTTATGGGTAGAAAATCGAGTCGTTACAATATGGTATCAGAGTATAGTTAATTCTGCGGCCTAGGGCATGGCCTTACTTGCTTCTTTGTAACATGTTTATGATTTGATTGGTTGAGATTGTGTGAATTGAATGTTTAAAGCATGTAGCTTTGGTATAGTAACATGTAATGTTCTATGAGACTAGGTGATAACCTGACTTGTGTGAATAAAAATTGTGTACTGACTATCCATGAGCGCAGGTTGAAACATGGCTGAAAGAGGAACAAGCCAGAACGTTCCAAATGATTTGTTGGTTCAGATGGTAGCTGCACTACACCAGATAAACGAGAGCTTGCATAATCTGAATCAAAACCTGCACCAAGTCCGAGCTCGCAACCCCTAGTCCCACCCGAACTGGTAGAGTATCGGGGTCTGAATGAGTTTTGCAAGAGGAACCCCAGTCAGTTTCATGGGGGATTTGCTCCTGATGTTTCCCTTAAGTGGATTCAGGGAATGGAGCGGATCTTTAGGGCCATGAATTGTTCGGAGGGTCAGAAGTTGACTTACGCCACGTATATGCTAGTGAAGGAGGCCGAGAACTGGTGGGAGTTTACTCGACGCCAAATGGGGACAGAAGGACAATTGGTTTCCTAGAAAACATTCAAGGCGAAGTTTCTTCATAAATACTTCCCTGCTGATCTGAAGCGGGAGAAGGAAATGGAGTTCTTGAAGTTGGAACAAGGAAGTATGCCGGTAGGGGAATATGCGGCTAAGTTCGAGGAATTGGCCTGGTATTGTCCCTACTCGGAGTTGGAAGTGGATGGACGATCCAAATGCTCTAAATTTGAATCGGGTTTAAGGCCCAAGTTGAAAATAATGTTCGGACATCAAGAGATAGCTGATTTCGCTACCTTGGTCAACAAGTGTAGAATGTACGAGGACAATTTGAAGGCGGGAGAGTTGGCTACGCTCGAAACAATTTCTCCCCGGGACTATGGGCCTTAACGCAACCATATGCGGGAGAGGGGTAAAGAGAGGGTGGAAGATGACCGGAAGCCTTATGCGGCAACTACTAGACATCGAGACCGAAATTTCCAAAGGTCTAGACCATTTACCGTTCCTACTGAAGGGGTTTCTACTCCCATGTGCAACAAATGTGGTGGACGCCATCTTGGGAGTACATGCCCGGGGTCGGGAAACAGATGTTTCCACTGCAAGGAGTTTGGGCACATTAAAAGGTTTTGTCCCAAGCTAGATCGGAGACCTAATGCCATTCCTGCTGAGGAGGCAAGAGACCACGGTCGGATGGTTACCCCGAGTGGCGCAGGGACATCAGGTGTTGATGATCTGGCGAGAGGTAAATCGCATGGTAACAGGTATCCCTTTTAGTGTTGTCTAATTCGGGAGCGACACACTCCCTATATTTTCTGAATGTGTGAACCGACTGAGATTGTACACCAAGTTGTTGTTTTCGACTTAGTTGTACCCACCAACCCAGTATGCCGGTGGTGGATGTCGATGTGGTGTCTTAGTGTATGGTTGGGGTAAATGGTAAAACCTTTACTATAGTGTTGATATGCGCAATGATGTCCCAGTGGATTAAACCCTGTAAATGGACTAGCGGTCAACAAATCGTATTATGCTTAACTGTATGTAATTGTTGAATTGAAGATTTAAAATATTGTTGCAGTAATACGTATGTGTATGCTAACGGGTAAGACTTATACTGATAGTCGAGGAAAGAGACTAGTTAAGTTACTTACCCCGTCGATGTGATGAATACATTTTATTAGACGTGAAACTTTTGGTCTCGAATGATCGGTTCTTTTGCGGTAGGACATTGGCAATGCACGAAATAGTGGTGGTGTACCTAAATTGTCTGCGTTGAATGTTGTACCGGCAAAAGTTGTTGCTGTTTCGTGAACGTTAGTAACTGCGGTGTATGGGTGTGGTGTAACCATATGAGAGAAGGAGTTTTAGGGTATGTCGAAATGAGTATGCGAACCTTGTTTCACGACATGGTTGCCATGAGTCGTGGGTTCAAACCGTTTTCGAAAATCATTTTTGGGCGAAACATAGCTTGTGGCTAAATAATAATTTAGTATCATTTTGGAGAATTCCGAAATTTTAGCAACCATATCGGAATGAGTATGAGGTTGTTAAAAGTTTAGCGATATAAGATGCCCTTGTATTTCCGGATGTAATGCGAGTGGGTTAATGAGTTTATTTTGCTAACGGAATTGGGGTGACTAAAACGAACGCCAGTTGTAGGTTTGAGTGTTTGTCGACTTGCACTTGCCGATCGGTAATAGGGTACCTAGTTATGGTGTGAATCAATGGTTTTATGGTTTCAGTCGAGGTTAGGAATCGGTAATTCCTTTCGACGATAAGATTTGATGATGGAAATATTTGATGTAATTGGACAATTACTGAATAGTTTGATTCTGTACAATGGATGAGACACAAAGAGTCTTGTTGTGTAAGTACTTTGTTGATTGAGTGAAATGGATTTGTGTTAGATTCTTGAGTGGAGATGAAACTAGCTAGTGTATGATGGATGTTAAATGAGGCATTGGAGTGGATGAGGGATAAGGAGTTTCCCATTCGCTGAATTTCAGGAGTGTTATAGGGATTCTTAACATAGATGAGGATAATTAATTGGATCAGTCCTAAATACCTATGGTTCTTGACGAATATAAGAAAAATCTTTAGTCTGAATTACGGTTTAGTTCTCATGGCATTCGAGTTATTAGAGGCTGAGATCTTAATATTTGGACAGTGATGAGTTAGTTCATGAATTGGTTTGGGGATATCACGATTTAGTGGTGTATGCCCCTAATGCCCGATTAAGTAAATCTTAATGGATTAGAGGATCGATTATGAGATCGGTTAGATATTCTTGTGCTTAAGGTCTAGGTGATGATTTTATTTTCCTAGGTATGTTTAATATTCGGGGACGAAAATTCTTATAAGTGGGGGAGGATTGTAACACCCTAAATTTGAGTCTTCAAAATTATAGTACCAGTCCTGGAAGCCTCGCTTGAGCGAGAGATTCTCGCCTGAGCGAGAAAGGATCCCCTGGGAGGGTGAAATCCTGGGCTATACTGGAGGATTCTCGCTTGAGCGAGAGTTGTCTCTCCTGGGCGTGAAATGGTATTTTGGGGCTGTGGACATTGTGAGATTCTCGCTAGAGCGAGAATCCCTCGCTTGAGTGAGAGCGTCAGATATGAAATTTTAAAAAGGTGGGATTTTCTCGCCTGAGCGAGAATGGGCTCGCTTGAGCGAGAACCCGACGACTGCTCTTTAAAATAGAAACCCCAAACACATTTTATGGTTAGAACTTTGAAGAGAAGAGAGAGAGGAGAGCTTTTCAAGAGCAAGGAGCCTTAGGACTCATCTTAGAGCTTGAGAAGAGGTAAACCTCTTGTTCCTAACTCTTCTTCTTCCTCTCTAACTTGTTTTGGGTATGTTAGATCTATTTTCAAAACATGAGAAACCATGGAAACTTACACTTTAGAGTTATGGTTCGTTTCATGTTCTTTTTTTCTTGTAAACTCTTGGTTTAGAGTTGATATTTGATGAATGGAAAGGTTTTGTGGGTTATTCATGAAAACCCCAAAAACCCCCAAAATGAGAATATGAGTATAAAGAGAAAGAGATGTAATGTTAGATGTGGATGATGAGTTTGTGCTTTGATGTTGATATATGAGATAAACATGTATGTTTAGATGTTTGGAAACTTGTGTTGAAGTAGTTTTGGAAATCTTGAAAATATGTGAATTTCTTGTATGTTTGATGATGAAATACGAGTTTTTTATGTGTTATTTTGAATAAATGACTGATATTGTTGTTATTGGTGGAAATGAGAAGAGATCCTAAGGTTGGAGGAAATCGCGGAGGAGACTCTTAAAGATACTCGGAACCGATCCCCAACACTCACCGAGGTAAGGGATAAGTGTCTCTAAATCATACTCGCTGATGTGAATGAGGTAGGTGAAAGAGTTAATGTGTTTATAATAATACTGTTGATACCCTACCCGGAGTGGTAGTGGTTTATTGTTGATACCCTACCAGGAGTGATAGTGGTTTATTGTTGATACCTTACCCGGAGTGGTAGTGGTTTATTGTTGATACCCTACCCGGAGTGGTAGCGGTTTATTGTTGATACCCTACCCGAAGTGGTAGTGGTTTATTGTTGATACCCTACCCAGAGTGGTAGTGGTCTACTGTTGATACCCTACCCGAAGAGGTAGTGGTTTATTGTTGACACCCTACCCAGAGTGGTAGTGGATTATTGTGGCTGTCCTACTCGGAGGGTTAGTGGATTATTGTGCACTAGACCTGCCAGATGTGGTATGGATAATAACTAGACCTGCCCGATGTGGTATGGAGGATAACTAGACCTTCTCGATGTGGTATGGATAATAACTAGACCTGCCCGATTTGGTATGGAGGATAACTAGACCTGCCCGATGTGGTATGGAGGATAACTAGACCTGCCCGATGTGGTATGGATAATAACTAGACCAGCCCGATGTGGTATGGAGGATAACTAGACCTGCCCGGTGTGGTATGGATAATAAGTAGACCTGCCCGATGTGGTATGGATAATAAGTAGACCTGCTCGATGTGGTATGGAGGATAAATAGACCTGCCCGATGTGGTATGAAGGATAACTAGACCTGCCCGATGTGGTATGGATAATAACTAGACCTGCCCGATGTGGTATGGATGATAACTAGACTTGTTTGATGTGGTATGGATGATGAACTAGACCTGCCCGATGTGGTATGAAAGATAGACTAGACCTGCCCGATGTGGTATGGAGATGTAATTGGACCTACCCGATCTGGTAGAGGATTATATTTGGGAAATGAAACTGTTGAATACGATTAAGGGTGAATATGAATGATGAGAAATGTGGATGTCACAATGAATGTCATATGCATGCTATAGGATATATATTATGGGATGTATATTCTATTGGGTGAATATGAATGATGAGAAATGTGGATGTCACAATGAATGTCATATGCATGCTGTAGGATATATATTATGGGATGTATATTCTATAGGGTGAATATGAATGATGAGAAATGTGGATGTCACAATGAATGTCGTATGCATGCTATAGGATATATATTCTATAGGGTGAATATGAATGATGAGAAAATGGAATGTCACAAAGAGAGTCATATGCATGCAATAGGATATATAGTATGGGACATATATTCGATAAGGTGAATATGAGCGATAAACAGGAAGATGTTGAGAATGAAAGTAATATACATGCTATAGGATATATATTATGGGATATATTTACTATAGGGTGGATATGAATAATGAGAAGGATGATGTTTCGAACAAACGTAATATTAATACTATAGAATATATATTATGGGATATATATACTATAGGATGAATATGAGTAAAGTGAAAATTAAAGGAAGATGATATGAATGTTTACAATTACGCATGTGTGTTTATAAATTATAGTAAAGCTTAATCGTATTTGAAATGTGGATTATCATGTGATGTTAGTTTTGAACTAATGACTTACTCCCTTTTATTTTGTGTGTTGTTTATGATAATCCCATTGTAGGTAAATGAAGGATTTTGAGGATGAAGCTCACTTAGGAAGCTTTTGTGTTTATTTACTCGATTGTCTTTATTGTTATTTGACACTGTAGTTGATTTGATAGTATTTTGGGATAAATGTAATCTGATTACGATAATATGGTGACATGTGTTATGGACGTTATAACTCTGGAAAACTCATAACTGGATGTATGTGGTAAATGCTATCTAGATGAATTATGTTTTTCCGCAACATAAATTTGTATGATAATATGATAGGGTAAAGACTATTTTCAAAGAGTGGGTCATGAGAGTTTTTAATTAAAGTGACAACTGTATGCAAGGAAGGATTAAAATAAACGAAAAATTTTTAAGGGTAGAAAATCGGGTCGTTACAAACAGGATTGTTGGGTAATCGATTACCCATATGCAGTAATCGATTACTGAGAGCTGTTGCATCAGTTTTTCAGATTTCAAGTGAAAGGGTTTCACTCCTAACTGATTGCTTTTCATTCCAAACGAAACCTACTCATGCCTAAGGGTATTATTGTTGATTGGAAGCCTATATAAAGGCATTGAAACACTCTCACAACATACAACAACTCTGATATCAAAATCACACAAAGCTCTTGTACTTTTCTGATTTTACTTACACTTTTCAAGCAACCTACTCTTAAACTTTCAAAGTCATTTTGAAGTTGCTTCTAAGTGTTTTTCAAATTGTTAAAGAGCATTATTATCTTAAGTATACGAGTTGTTATTGGATTGCAAATTCTTGAAATTGTCATATACACTTGTAAAGCAATCCAAGCCAAATTGTAAATTCTTCACTTTTGCAAAGTTTACTTTCTTTCATAAGGGTGTGAAGAGAAAGGGTGAGTGACTTGGTATAGTGTTTAGAAAAAGTGTAACTTGGTATAGTGTTTACCAAGGGTGTTACTTGGAATAGAGTTTTCCAAGGGGATTAGATATAAGTGAGTGTGTGAGGTACAAGGAGATCTCGGGGTGAGATAATTGTAATTGCAACTCATTATATTTAATAAAGGAATCTCTTGCGCGTCAAGAGTACTAGACGTAGCCTTCGGTGGACAAGAAAGTGAACCAATATAAAAAACCTATGTACTCTCTTTCCCTTCTCTTTGTTATTTACTTATCCTTCCTTAGTCAATATTTTTCTGCATATTATTTCCGCTGCACCTTAAATTTGATATTGCAGAAAAATTGGCCATACTTAGTGCAACAACTAATTCACTCCCCTCTTAGTTGCAATCTCAGTCTTACATAAACAAGTAAATTGCGGATTTGAATATTTGTAATCATGGCTATTGTATTTGTTTTGGATTCTTGTAACCATAACTATTGGTACTTTGCACCCATGGGGAGTTATTTAAATGAATTATGTTTTTTTGCCTTATGAATATGTGTGGTATTATGACATGTTAAAATAATTGCGAAATGATTAATGGGTGACCAAGGTTAAACCATCGGGTGTTTAAAATGATATGTTATAAGGAAGAATACATGTGTGAATGGATTAAAATAAGAAAAAATTTCAAGTGTAGAATTTGGGTCCTTACACACAATGGTTGTCAAATAACATACCTGTCGTTTGGGCTACGTGACAATTCATTTAGTTATTGCAACAAATTTTATATAACCATTTGGTTCAACCAGTGTAAAATCCAAAGATGCTTCATTCCACCAAGTGATATGAGTTTCTTTATAAATAGAGACCCTCAAGCCATAACCAATCACGAAAATTTAAAGTCTATAAATCATCCTTCATTTCTCTAATGCATGAGAGAATTATAGGAAACATAAATTTGTAAACTATTATTGAAAGATAAGCCTGTTGTGCTTGTGCAAATCACATCAAGGTTTTCCAAAGTATCTTGAAGGGGATTCGTTGTTCATCCCATTTGCATCCAATATACTTAAATTGGTGGGGGTGATGCTACACCACTTGGACAAAGAAGATGTTGATGGATATGCACGTCGAAACTTCCAAAGTGTGTGTTACCACACTAATCTTTAGGTTCGATTCTGTACTAATGGCTACATCACTCAAAGAAATGACTTCTGATTTTATGGAATTGGAAAAATTTGACAGAGACAACTTTATTCGCTGGCAAAAGAAAATGAAATTTCTTCTTACAACCCTAAAGGTGGCATATGTTCTTAACACCACAAGGTCGTTAGAGATGGAAGAAGAAACAATTGCAGAAACAAGAGAGAGGCACAAATGGGACAATGATGACTATATATGCATGGGTCATATCCTCAACGGTATGTCCGACTCATTGTTCGATATTTATCAAACTAGTCGTTCTGCAAACAAACTATGGGATAAATTAGAATCAAGGTACATGCAAGAGGATGCAACAAGTAAGAAGTTTCTTGTTTCTTATTTTAATAATTATAAAATAGTAGACAATAGATCTGTTATGGAACAAATGCATGAAATTAAACGCATTCTCAATAACTACAACCAACATAACATGCATATGGATGAAATCATCATTGTATCCTCCATAATAGATAAACTCCATTATTCATGGAAAAATTTCGAAAGAACCATGAAGCGTAAGAAAGAGGACATATCTCTTGAGCAATTGGGTAATCACATTCGTTTAGAAGAAGAGTATCAAAAACAAGGTGAACCAAAATGCTCATGAAAAGGTCCATGTGATGGAGAAAGAAAATTCAAACAAAATTTCCAAGAAAAGAAATTGAGACTTTGACAAGACTCATGATCGTCACAATGGAAATGACAACAAAATAAATAAAAATAGAGGAAGTTGTTTGCATTGTGGGAAACCAGGACACTTTAAAAATGAGTGCAGATTCTTGAAAAAGAAGAACGTGAAAAAGAATTCAAGTGAAGGAAAAGATAATCTTGTTGCTGTCATTTCTGAACTCAGCATGATAGAAGATGTTGATACTTTGTGGATAGACTCTGGTGCTACCTGTCATGTATGCAAAAACAAAGAACTATTCAAAACCATCGATAAAGAAGATGGAAGTGTTTTGTACATGGAAAATGCCTCAATTGTCCAAGTCAAAGGAAAATGAACAGTTGAAATTGAATTCACTTCTGGGAAGACATTCACTCTTAAAGATGTATGTTATGTTCCTGAGAAAGAACTTGATTTATGTACCCTTACTTAATAAGCATGGTTTCAAATCTATATTTGAGGGAGATAAATTTATTCTCTCCAATGGGGGTATGTTTGTAGGAAATTGATATTTTTGTGAGAATATGTTCAAGTGTAATGTTGCTAACAATAATAATAATAGTATGATGTCTGTTTATATTGTTGAGTCTTATGATTTATGGCATACGCGATTAGGACATGTTAATTTTAGAAAATTTGATGATATGATAAAATCAAAATTAATTCATGCTCTTGGCAAAAATTTAAATTCATGTACTACTTACACTTGGAAATGGATATTTTTGTGAGAATATGTTCAAGTGTAATGTTATTAACAATAATAATAATAGTATGATGTTTGCTTATATTGTTGAGTCTTATGATTTATGACATACGCGATTAGGACATGTTAATTTTAGAAAATTGGATGATATGATAAAATCAAAATTAATTCATGCTCTTGGCAAAAATTTAAATTCTTGTACTACTTGCATGTTAACTAAAATCATTAGACAACCTTTTAAAAGAATTGAAAGAAGTTCAAAGGTGCTAGATTTAATACATTCTGATGTATGTGATTTACATGGTTGGCCCACCTTTGGTGGTAAAAATTATTTTGTTACTTTCATCGATGATTGTACTAGATTTTGTTATGTTTATCTAATGCACTCTAAGGATGAATTATTAGAAAATTTTGAAATTTTCAAAGCACAAGTAGAACTTCAACATGAAACTTTCATTAAATGTTTTAGAAGTGATAGAGGAGGTGAATTTTATCATCCTAGTTATTTTGAGTCTACTGGTATTGTGCATCAAACAATTGCACCATACTCCCCTCATCAAAATGGAACAGCAGAAAGAAAAAATATAGTATTAGAGAAATGGTTAATGTCATGCTATCATAATTTGGTTTATCAAAAGGTTATTGGGGTGAATCCATATTAACTACATGTTATATATTAAACTGAGTTCCTAATAAAAGGAACAATGTAACCCCATATGAACTTTGGATGAAAAGAAAACCCAATCTAAACTATATAAAAGTTTGGGGTTGTAGAGCAATTGTAAAAGTTACTGAACCAAAAATAAAGAAATTGGGTGAGAAAGGAATTGAATGTGTGTTTCTGGGATATGCTGAAAATATCAAAGCATATAGATTCATGGATATTGAATCAAATGACTTATATCCTGTCAATACAGTGATTGAGTCAACAGATACAATTTTCCAAGAAAATAGTTTTACATCAATTCAAAAACTCAAAGACATTATTCATTATAATATGAAAAGTCTAGAAAACAATGTATCCGATAAAGAAACGTTGGCAAGTTTGGAACCTAGAAGAAGTAAAAGGGTTAGAAAAGATAAAAATTATGGATCAGACTTCTTTATGTTCCTTGTTGAAGGAACAAATGATTCCTTAAATAGTTATGGACCAATTTGCTATAATTTAGAAAGTGATCCAGAAACATATGATGAGACAATAAAGTCTCAAGATTTTGCTTTTTGGAAAGAAGCTATCCAAGAGGAAATAGACTCAATTAAGTAAAATAAAACTTGGCAACTAGTAGATCTCCCACCAGGAGCCAAGACAATAGGTTGTAAATGGATCTTTAAGAATAAAATGAAAGTTGATGGCACCATTGATAAATTCAAGGCTAAACTTGTTGCAAAATGATTTACACAAAAAGAAGGTATTAACTATTTTTATACTTATGCACCTGTTGCAAGAATTGCATCCATTAGAGTGCTTTTACCACTAGTTTCCATCTACAAGTTGGTAATCCATCAAATGTATGTTAAAACTGCTTTCCTAAATGGAGAGTTAGATGAAGAGGTGTACATGAAATAACATGAAGGGTTTGTTGTCAAAGGACAAGAACACAAAGTGTGTAAATTGACTAAGTCTCTATATGGGTTAAAACAAGCACCCACACAATGTCACCAAAAATTTGACCAAGTTGTGTTGGCTAACAGATACAAATTAAATGAATCTGACAGGTGTGCTTATAGTAAATTTCATAATGGAAAAGGTGTTATGATTTGTTTATATGTGGATGATATGTTAATTTATGTACTGGTTAAAATGAGGAAGAAAAGACTAAAACTTTCTTATCTAAAATTTTTTATATGAAAGATTTAGTTGAAGAATATGTGATTTTAGGCATTAAAATCATAAGAGATAGAGACAATATTGGTTTGTCCCAATCTCACTATATTGAGAAAGTGCTAAAGAAATTTGATCATTTTGATTGCAAATTTGTTTCTACCCTATTTGATCAAAATGTTTGTTTACAACCACATAAAGGTTGACTGGTGGCACAACTAGAATATTCAAAGATAATTGGATGTTTGATGTATGTTATGACTTGTACTAGACCTGACATAACATATGTTGTTGGTAGATTAAGTAGATATACAAATAACCCAAGTAAAGAACATTGGCATGCTGTTAATAGAGTATTGAAATACTTGAAAGGAACAATTAACTATTGTTTATCCTATAATGGATATCCTTCAGTTTTGGAAGGATATACATATGCTAGTTGAGTAACTTATGTTGAAGATCATGTTTCCACAAGCGGATGGATCTTCAACCTTGGTGGAGGTGCAGTTTCTTTGGGTTCAAAGAAACAAACTTGCATAGCCGACTCCACCATGGCTTATTGCCCAGGCTGCAGATAGTAAAGAGGCTGAATGACTAAGAAACTTATTATATGAGATACTTATTTGGCCAAAGCCAAAGGCACCAATATCTATACATTGTAATAGTTAGTCTACGCTTTCAAAAGCATATATCCAAGTGTATAATGGAACATCCAAACATATTGGTTTAAGACATAACTATGTAAAAGAATTAATTGCAAATGGGGTAATCTCCATAGTGTTCATAAGAACTGAAAAGAATCTTGCAGATCATTTGACGAAGGGTCTGACAAAAGATATGGTGTTGAAAACATCATTGGGGAAGAGACTCAAGCCCATGTCTAATTGATCACCAATTGTGTTAATGTAAGGACCCAAATTCTAACCTTGAAATTTTTTCCTTATTTTAATCCATTTATACATACATTCGTCATTACACTTTGATTACTCATTAATAATTACCTAAAACCTTTTTAACATGCCATACCACAACACATCTTCATATGACAGAAAAACATAATTATTTTTAATGTATCCCGACAACTACCGCATACTACTAGCTATGAGTTTCCAAAATATCCATAGCTACAAATATCCAGAGTTACAATTATCCAAAAATTATAACGATCGTAGTTACAAATACTTAAATCCGCAAATATTCAATCATGATACAAAAAGGTGCAAATACCTAAATCCAAATTTAAAAGCTCCCATAGCTCCAAATCTAGCGTCCTTAACTCATCCAATTACCTGTAATGAGATTATCAAATGGAACATGCAAACGTACAAAGGAGTAAGTCATTTAATTCAATAAATATCATTTGATATAATCCAATTTTAAACAGAGTTAGATAACAATTTAAGAATTTCAACATAAATCATTGCATTTCATATTATATCTTACTACATCATACGACCATCTTACTTTCCCATTTTTCCATGTCAAACCTTGTAAATCCTCTTCTTCATTCCCATGTTATATAGCCATTTCCTACTTACACATAATTCCACAATACCACTTAGGCAAGACATTTGATTCAATACCACGTAGGCAAGACATTCAATTCAGTACCACTTGGGCAAGACATTCAATTCAATACCACTTGGCAAGACATTCGATTCAATACCACTAAGGCAGGATATTCAATTCTTAACCACTAAGGCAAGACATTCAATTCATTACCAATAAGGCAAGACATTCAATTCAATACCACTAAGGCAAGACATTCAATCCATTACCAATAAGGCAAGACATTCAACCCATTACCACTAAGGCAACACATATAACTTTCTTTGATACATTCCACATCATTTTCCTTCCGAGTCAACTACATAGAACCGCATATCTTATAATGCATATCTCGAAATAAAATGCTTATCCTTACCTTGGTGAGCGTTGGGTTTTGTCTTTGTTAACCTTGCAAGTTCCACCAGCACCGCCTCCAACCTTAGGATCTTTCCTCATTCCCACCATAGGGCAACAATGTTAGTCATTTATTCCAAATAACACATAAACAATTTATATTGCATTTTTAACCATACAAGAGATTCAACACATTTTCAATGTTTCCAAACATCTAAAACATACATATTCACCTCATATTTCAATATTAAAGTACATACTCATATTCTACATTTAGAATTTTACCCATTCTCTTCTTTACCGACATTTTCATTTTAGGTTTTTGGGGTTTTCATGAACCAACCCACAAACCCTCTCTATTTTGTGTATACCAACTCTAAACCAAGAGTTTACAAGAGAAAGACAACATAAAACGAACCATAACTCAAAAAGATGAGTTTCCATGGTATCTAACATTTTGAAAAGAGATCCAACATACCCAAAACAAGTTTCAAAGGGAAGAAGAGAGTTAGAATCAAGAGTTTTACCTCTTCTCAAGCTTCTAGATGATTCTCTAGACTCCTTACTCTTGAAAATGCTCTCTTCTCTCACTTCTCTTCAATTTCTAACCCTAAAATGTGTTTGGGGTTCTTTATTTAATGTAACAGTGTTGAGTTCTCGCTCAAGCGAGCCAATTCTCGCTCAAGCGAGAAAATCCCGTCCATTTTAAAAACTCAGATCTGACCCTCTCACTCAAGCGAGAATCTCACAGCCTCGACAGGCCCAAAATGCCATTTCACGCCCAGGCGAGAAAACTCTCGCTCAGGCGTGACAACTCTCGCTCAAGCGAGAATCCTTCAATATAGCCCAGTATTTCACTCACCTAGGTGAGCCTCTCTCGCCCAAGCGACACTTTTCTCGCTCAAGCGAGACTCCCAAGTCTGACACTATTATTTAATGACTTTAAAATCAAGGTGTCACAATCCTCCCCCTCTTATAAGAATTTTCGTCCCCAAAAATTTGAACATACCTCGATTCAAACAAATGAGGGTAATCCTTCCTCATGTCATGCTCCACTTCATATGTAGTGTCTCTTTCGTCGACTTGACTCCATAGTACCTTCACCAAGGCAATATCCTTGCCTGTCAACCTCTTCATATTAGTGTCCAAGATTCTCACAGGTAGGGTCGCGAAGGTTAAGTTATCTTTCAAATCTATTTGGTCCGACTCAACCACATGAGAAGGGTCCCCCACATAATTCCGCAATTGAGACACATGGAACACATTGTGAAGATTCGACAACAATGGAGGTAAAACAATCCGATAAGCCACCGACCCAATCCTCTTTAATAACTGGTACGGTCCAATGAACTTCGGAGTAAGCTTATGGGATTTCAGCACTATACGAATCCCAATAGTCGTAACTACTCTCATAAACACGTGATCCCCTTCCTTAAACTCAAGAGGTTTTCGCCTATTATCATAATAGCTCTTCTGCCTACTTTGCGCTATTTTCATATTCTCCTGGATTTTGTTGATCTTTTCCGTCGTCTCTTGAACCAAATCAGGTCCCAATACTAAGTTCTCCCCAGTTTCAAACCAACTCACTAGAGTCCTACATTTCCTACCATACGATGCCTCATAGGGTTCCATCCTGATACTCGAATGGAAGCTATTTTTGTAGGTAAGTTCAATCAAAGGCAACATGTTATCCCAACTCCTCGGTTGTTCCAAAACACAAGCCCTCAAAAGGTCCTCCAATGGCTGTATAGTTCTTTCCGATTGACTGTCCGTTTGTTGATGATAAGATGAACTCAATTTCAACTTAGTTCCCAAAGCGGATTGCAAACTAGTCCAAAAGTTTGAAGTGAAACAGGGATCCCTATCCGATATAATACTCGACGGTATTCCATGCAAACGAACTATTTCTTGGATATACAGTTCCGCCAATCGCTCCAAAGAGTATCTCATGTTCATAGGTAGAAAGTGTGCAGACTTAGTCAACCGATCCACTATCACCCATATCGAATCATACCCTTTCCGAGTCTTTGGAAAACCAGATACAAAATCCATGGAGATACTATCCCACTTCCAAATAGGAATCTCTAGTGACTGTTACTCTCCCGCTGGTCGCTGATGCTCAATCTTGGCTTTCTGACAGACAAGACAACTCGAGACATACAAAGCCACATCCTTTTTCAACCCAGACCACCAAAACAACTTTTTCAAATCTTGGAACAGCTTTGTAGTCCCCGGGTGAACACTCATCTTACTCTTGTGTGACTCCTCTAGAATACTCTTTCGCAACTCTACATCACGAGGCACACACACTCTCCCTTTGTAACGCTACATCCCACTAGGATCCTATGCGAAATCGGTCTCCTTCCCACTCATCATCAAATCTCGCTTAACCATTAGCTCACTATCCTCAACTTGCATTAATCGGATTTGGTCAAATAGTTCATTTGTGACCTTAAGCATTCCTAACATCATACTATGAGGTCTTATTTGAACTTCCAAGTTCATATCTCTGAACTCCTCAATCAGTTTTTCTTCTCGAACCATCAAAGCCGACATGTGCTTAGACTTCCGACTTAAAGCATCGGCCACCACATTGGCCTTTCCCGGATGGTACTGCAATCCAAAATCATAGTCCTTAAGGAATTCCATCCACCTTCTATGTCTCATGTTCAGTTCTTTTTGATCAAAAAGATACTTCAAACTCTTGTGGTTGTTGTACACTTCAAATCTTACACCATAAAGATGGTGTCTCCAGATTTTCAATGCAAAGACCACTGCGGCTAGTTCCAAGTCATGTGTAGGGTAGTTTTGGTCGTGTTTTTTCAACTGCCGAGAAGCATAGGCAACAACCTTCCCTTCATAAATAAACCCACAACCCAAACCTTGCTAGGAAGCATCACAATAAACACTGAAATACCGATCAGTACAAGGAAGAACCAACACTGGTGCCGTAGTCAACCTCCGCTTCAACTATTGAAAGCTTTCTTCACAACGAATTGTCCATACATACGATTCCCCCTTTCTGGTAAGATTAGTTAGGGGTAATGCCAACTTGGAAAACCCCTCTATGAACTTTCTGTAGTAACTTGCTAAACCCATAAAACTCCTGATCTCAGTAACTGACTTGGGTACTGCCCATTCCATAACCGCCTCTACCTTAGAAGAGTCTACTACTACCCCTTCCTTGGATATTACATGTCCAAGAAAGTTTACCGATTCCAACCAGAAATCACATTTGGACAATTTAGCATACAACCGATTCTTACTCAGAAGATCTAGAACAACTCTCAAGTGCTCCGCATGTTCCTCTCTGCTTTTGGAGTAAACTAGAATGTCATATATAAATATCACTACAAATGAATCCAAATACGGATAAAAAATCCGATTCATGTAGTCGGTAAATATTGCTGGGGCATTCGTTACACCAAAAGGCATCACCAAATACTCAAAAATGCCCATACATCGTCCTAAAATTAGTTTTAGGAATATCCTCAGACTTCACTCGAAGTTGGTGGTAACCTGACCGAAGGTCAATCTTTGAAAACACCACCGCTCCTCTCAACTGATCCATCAAGTCATCGATCCTAGGCAAAGGATACTTGTTCTTGATGGTGACCTTGTTCAACTGTCTATAATCGGTGCACAACCTCATACTCCCATCTTTCTTCTTAACCAGCAAAACAGGCGCACCCCACGGTGAGACACTAGGACGAATAAATTTCTTTGCCAACAAGTCTTGAACCTGCTTTTTCAACTCAACCAACTCTAACGGTGCCATCCTATAAGGAGCTATAGAGATGGGTCCCGTTCCCGGCACCAAGTCAATGGAGAATTCAACTTCTCTGACTGGAAGTAGTTCCAGAATATCACTAGGGAACACCTCAGGAAACTCTCAAAATATCGGAATATTCTCAACTTTGGGTTTCTCATTACCCTCCAAGGATGCCATCAAAACAAACACGACTCCTCCCTCCTTAAAGGAAGTTTTGATTCCTTTAGCCGACAACGGCATCATGTTGCAAGCCTCATCATAAGTCTCACCCAGATCTCCAAACACGACGATCTTATCAGCACAATTAAGCATCACATGGTTTGCTGATAACCAGTCCATTCGCAAAATTAAATCTAATTGGGACAGTGGTAAGCAGATTAAATCCACGGTAAATGTCCTACCGTTTTCCACAACCGGACATCGAGACACAAACAACGACACCACTACAGGCACACTAGTTGTGCTGGATACGACCAAGTCCAAAGGCAACGACTCAGTTTGCAATTTCAGTCTATCCATGCATTCAACATATACAAAGGAGTGTGTCACTCCCGAATCAAACAACACTAAAAGAGGAATACCTGCCACCATACATTTACCTTGGATCAGACCATAAACATCTGATGCCTCTGCACCACTCAAGGTAAATACTCTACCGGTGGATCGAGGTCGTTCAACCCTCACAGAATTCACATTGTGCCGTAACTTCGGACAATATCTCTTGATATGCCCTTGTCCTCCACAATGAAAACATCCATTTCCGGATCCGGGACAAATATTGCCATAGTATCCTCGACCACATTTGTTGCACATAGGATATGAGTTTTATCCCCCTGTAGTAGTGTTAGTGGCTGGCCTTTGAGGATCACGAGTGCGATGGTTGCTAGGTGGCCCATAAGGTCGTCGGTCTTCGGCCACTTTTTCCTTACCCCTTCCTTGCACAAAGTTGCGCTGAGGCCCATAGTTTCGGGGAGGGTTCACCTTTCCAGTTGCAGCGTCCCTCACTCGCACATCATCCTCATACATTCTACACTTGTTCACTAGTGTAGGGAAGTTAGAAATCTCTTGGTGGCAAAACATCACCTTCAACTCAGGTTTTAGACCCATCTCGAACTTGACACATTTGTATCTCTCGTCTACCTCAAGTTCGGCATAGGGGCAATATCGAACCAATTCCTCGAACTTGGCCGCGTACTCCCCCACGGTCAAACTCCCTTGCTCTAGTTGCAAGAATTCCACCTCCTTTTTCCTCTTCAAGTCTGCAGGAATGTATTTCTGAAGGAACTTGCCCTTGAAGGCCTCCCAGTTAATGATTTGCCCCTCCGTCTCCATCTGCCTCCGAACCATCTCCCACGAGTTTTTAGCCTCCTTTACTAGCATATAGGTGGCAAATGCCACTTTCTAAACATCAGAACAGATCTTGGCCCTGAAGATCCTCTCCAATCCTTGGACCCATTCAATGGCAGCATCAGGAGCAAACCCACCTTGGAACTAACTAGGGTTTCTCCTGCAGAACTCATCCAGACCTCTGTATTCTGCCGGTCCGGGTGGGACTAAGGGTTACGAACTCGGACTCGGTGCTGGATTCTAGTTCAGGTTATGCAAGTTCTCATTAACATGTTGCAAGGCAGCCACCATCTGAGCCAACAAATCATTCGGCACATTCTGACTCATTCCTCTTCCTCTCTTAGCCATGTGTACCTGTACTCATTCACTTTTCAGTACATCAAACTTGTAATCAGACAAGAATCACAAAGTCACCCAACAGTTTGTACATATCATGTAATTTAATCACATAAAAGTCACGAAGAAGCACGTAAGGCCCCTAGGCCGTAGGATAAACTACGCTATGATACCATATTGTAAGGACCCAAATTCTACCCTTGAAATTTTTTCCTTATTTTAATCCATTTATACATACATTTGTCATTACACTTTGATTACTCATTAATAATTACTTAAAACCTTTTTAACATGCCATACCACAACACATCTTCATATGATAGAAAAACATAATTCTTTTTAATGTATCCCGGCAACTACCGCATACTACTAGCTATGGGTTTCCAAAATACCCATAGCTACAAATATCCAGAGTTACATTTATCCAAAAATTATAACGATCATAGTTAAAAATACTTAAATCCGCAAATATTCAATCATGATACAAAAATGTGCAAATAGCTAAATCCAAATTTAAAAGCTCCCATAGCTCCAAATCTAGCGTCCTTAACTCATCTAATTACCTGCAATGTGATTATCAAATGTCAACACGCAAACGTACAAAGGAGTAAGTCATTTAATTCAATAAATATCATTTGATATAATCCACTTTTAAACAGAATTAGATAACAATTTAAGAATTTCAACATAAATCATTGCATTTTATATTATATCTTACTACATCATACGACCGTCTTACTTTCCCATTTTTCCATGTCAAACCTTGTAAATCCTCTTCTTCAATCCCATGTTACATAGCCGTTTTCCACTTACACATAATTCCACAATACCACTTAGGCATGACATTCGATTCAATACCACGTAGGCAAGACATTCAATTCAGTACCACTTGGCAAGACATTCGATTCAATACCACTAAGGCAGGACATTCAATTCTTAACCACTAAGGCAAGACATTCAATTCATTACCACTAAGGCAAAACATTCATTTCAATACCACTAAGGCAAGACATTCAATCCATTACCAATAAGGCAAGACATTCAATCCATTATCACTAAGGCAACACATTCAATCCATTCAATCCATTATCCTTGCTCTTGAAAATGCTCTATTCTCTCACTTCTCTTCAATTTCTAACCCTAAAATGTGTTTGGGGTTCTTTATTTAATGTAACAGCGTTGGGTTCTCGCTCAAGTGAGCCCATTCTCGCTCAAGCGAGAAAATCCCGCCCATTTTAAAAACTCAGATCTGATCCTTTCGCTCAAGCAAGAATCTCACAGCCTCGATAGGCCTAGAATGCCATTTCTCGCCCAACCGAGATAGCTCTCGCTTAAGTGAGGATCCTCTCGCTCAAGCGAGAATCCTTCAGTATAGCCCAGTATTTCACTCACCCAGGTGAGTCTCTCTCGCCCAGGCGACACTTTTCTCGCTCAAGCGAGACTCCAGGACTAACACTATAATTTAATGACTTTAAAATCAGGATGTCACATTTAACTCAACTCACACTTGAGTAACATCATGTCTTGAGTTCAATGGTGGAAATACACTATTAGATTGAGTGCAAGCACTTGACTATAGATTCATCCCAAGGGTAAAAGTACTTGGACCATAAATACAAAGTTGGAAGGTTGAATTTTTACTCTTAATGGACATATAGCATAAATTTGCTAGAATGCATATTGTGGGTGCATTCCTGATATAGTCTACCTATATGGGGATGAAGTTGGGCCAATTCATAGAGTTAAAGGGCTTGACTCTTACATTCTCACGAAAAGGATACATGACACAAAGCCTTATCAAATGTGTCACATTTATAATTCTTTCAATAGTACCGAGATTTCATGTGTAAGTCGTGCACATTTATTCAAAAGAATAGTTGGTTCAAAGCTTGTCTACCAATGTCTATTCAGAATAAGTAGAACCCATAACTTACTAAGTAATGGTTCAAATCATAAGATACCATTATCTGAATCCATGATATTTCCAGATTTATGAGATTTCTTATATTTTGAAAATGGTGGGGGATTGTGAAGGATATTTCCAAAATATCTAATTTCGCATAACGAGTATATACATGTAATTTAATGCATATAATGGTTGCCAAACGGCATACCTACCGTTTGGGCTACGTGACAATTCGTTTAGTTCCTGAAACAATTTTTATCTACCCATTTGGATCAACCTGTGTAAAATCCAAAGGTGCTTCATTCCACCAAGTGATATGAGTTTCTCTTTAAATAGAGACCCTCAAGCCATTGTGAAGAAGATCTTGCTCCTAACCTTGGCACGGTTTTGATGAAGACACCAATATCACAAAAATAAGGAAGGAAGAAGACCTACAAAGACTATCGACGACAAAGCTTTAAGATTTAGAGTCTAAGTGTTTAGGTACTTCTATCCTTACAACTCATTTATTTACTTAGTTAATAATGCTCAAAATTGTTTTCAATAAAAACAGAATAATCTAAGTGTGATTAAAAATAATTTTCAAAAACAACTTGTAACAGGTTACCATACTTGAGTAACAAGTTTCATGAGTGAGAAAAGAGTTTTCAAACCTCTAACAGCTATGAGTAATCCATTACAGACTTTGGAGTAACAGATTACAATTTTTAGAAAATAGGATAATCGATTACTCAAAGTAGTGTAATCGATTACACTAAGGCAAATTCACAAAGCTGTCAAACAGTGTTGTTGAGTAATCGATTACTCAAATCCAGTAATCGATTACACTGTGTGAATTTTCAAAAAGCTGTTAAAAGGATTGTTGGGTAATCGATTACACACATGTAGTAATCGATTACTGAGAGCTGTTGTATCAGTTTTCAGATTTCAAGTGAAGAGTTTTCACTCCAAACTGAATTCTTTTCATTCCAAACGAAATCTACTCATACCTAGGGGTATTATGGTTGATTCGAAGCCTATATAAAGGCAATGAAATACTCTCACAACAATATATACATACAACTCACAACTCATATTTCAAACTCTCTTTAAAAGCTCTCACACTTTCTGATTTTACTTACACTTTTCAAGCGACTTACTCTTAAACTTTCAAAGTTATTTTGAAGTTGCTTCTAAGTGTTTTTCATATTGGTAAAGAGCATTATTATATCAAGTATAAAGAGTTGTTGTTGGATTGCAAGTTCTATAAATTGTCATATACACTTGTAAGGCAATCCAAGCCAAATTGTACATTCTTCACTTTTGCAAAGTTTACTTTCTTTCACAAGGGTGTGAAGAGAAAGGGTGAGTGACTTGGTATAGTGTTTACCAAGGGGATTAGATATAAGTGAGTGTGTAAGGTACAAGGAGATATCGGGTTGAGATAATTGTAATTGCAACTCATTATATTTAATAAAGGAATCTCTTGCGCGTGAAGAGTACTGGACATAGCCTTCGGTGGACAAGAAGGTGAACCAGTATAAAACACCTGTGTACTCTCTTTCCCTTCTCTTTGTTAATTTTCTATCCTTCCTAAGTCAATATTTTTCTGCACAATTTTTCCGCTGCACATTAACTTTGATTTTGCAGAAAAATTGGCCATACTTATTGCAACAACTAATTCATCCCCCCCTCTTAGTTGCAATCTCATTCTTACAATTGGCACCAGAGCTATTTTTGAGAAAGTTACTCTCAAAATATGATCCTACTACAACATGGCCTCAAGATCATTCTTAGGAGAAGGATCCAACATAAACATACCTCCAAGTTTTGTTGGAGAGTGTTACGACTTCTGGAATATCAGAATGAGGATTTTCATAGAGTCGCAAGACTTGGATATTTGGAATGCTATCGAGGAAGGACCATTCGTGCCATTTACCGTTGTCAACAACATGAGAGAGACAAAACCAAAATCTTCATGGAATGATGAAGATAAGTAGAAAGTGCAATATGATTTGAAAGCAAAGAACATCCTCACATCGGCACTTGGAATAGATGAGTTCTTTAGAGTGTCTAACTGCAAATATGCTAAGGAAATCTGGGACACTTTGGAGACAAATCACGAAGGTACCGAAGAGGTAAAAAGATCGAGACTCAACACTCTATCCTAGGAATACGAGATGTTTCGTATGAGACTTGGAGAGAAGATCTTGGATCTTCAAAAGAGATTTACTCATCTCACCAACCATCTTAATGCACTTGGCAAAGTGCTGTCAAATAGTGACTTGAACTTAAAAGTTCTAAGATCACTAACAAGAACATGGCAACCAAAGGTAATTGCTATTTCCGAAAAGAAAAGTCTTTCGAAAATGACTTTGGCTGCTTTTTTTTGGAAAGTTGCAGGAACATGAACTCGAATTGAGTCAACTTGATCAACACAAGGAACTAGAGAAGAAGAAGAAGAAGAACATTACTCTCAAGGCAAAAGTTGAGAAATATGATTCATCGGAGGATGAATACGACAAGGAAGAGAACGATGACATGAGCCTCTTCGTTAAAAAGTTCAACAAGTTCCTAAGAAGGAAGAAAGGCGGAAGAACCGGGAAAATAAAGAAGTTATCCAAAAGAAATGAGGCCTCCACTTCAAACCAGAATTTTACATGCTTTGAGTGTGGCAAACCTGGCCACATGAAGATGGACTGTCCAAACATCAAGAAGAGTTCTTTCAAAGGAAAGAATGAATTAAAGAATGGACGAAGATCCTACATCGCTTGGGAAGACAACGACACAAGTTCAGCCTCTGAACCAGAAAGCGAAGAGCAGGCGCATCTCTCCCTAATGGCGTCTCATCATTCAGACGATGAAGAGGTAAATGAATTATCCCTTTTTCTTCTTCCGAATTGCAAACTGCTTTTAATGATCTACATGACGAATACATGAAATGGTGAAAAATGTTTCTAAAACAAAAATTTGAACTAGATTCTCTTAGAAACGTACCTTCATCATCCTCATGTTTAAATTGCATTACTCTTGGCAACAAAGTTTCTACATTGAGTCTTGAACTCAAAAAAATGAACAAGAGTAGCGAGAGCTTGAGTAAGATCATTAATGATCAAAGACACTCTACGGACTGAAGAGGTCTTGGCTATGAAAAAGGCCCTGCTCCTAAGAAACAAAGTAAGTCTATCATAACAGACTTTCGGAAAACATGTATCCATGCATCTACACATAGCAAACATAAATATAGGATACATATGCATCAACCTATTTGCTCTTATTGTAAAAACTATGGGCATACACCAAACACTTGTTCAACAAGAAAATATGGTGTCCCTTTACGATATTTTAAATGGGTTGAGAAAGGATCTAACCATGTAGGACCTGTAACACCCTAAATTTAAGCATTTAAAATTATAGTATCAGTCCTGGGATTCTCGCTTGAGCGAGGTATTCTCGCCTGGGCGAGAAAGGCTCACTTGGCAGGGTGAAATCCTGGGCTATACTGGAGGATTCTCGCCTGAGCGAGAGTTGGCTCGCTTGAGCGAGAAAGGCTCAATCTGAATGGGTGAAATCCTGGGCTATATGGGAGGATTCTTGCCTGAGCGAGGGTTGGCTCGCCAAGGCGAGAAAAGTGATGTTTTGGACCTGTCGAGGCTGTAAGATTCTCGCTTGAGCGAAGGATCTTAGCTTGAGCGAGAGGGTCAAATCTAAATTTTTAAAATAGGCGGGATTTTCTCGCTTGAGTGGGTATGGGTATGTTTATGATAATGGAAAGCGTGGATTTACTGTTTATGATATATGGGTATGTTTATGATAATGGAAAGCGTGGATTTACTGTTTACGGATTGATGATGTATCAATGAAAATAAAATATGTTTTTAGCCGACCATAATTGGTTAGCGACTTTGGCTCAAGTTATGTAGCGATACTTTGGCTCAAGTTATGTAGCGATACTTTGGCTCAAGTTATGTAGCGATACTTTGGCTCAAGCTATGTAGCGATACTTTGACTCAAGTTATGTAGCGATACTTTGGCTCAAGTTACGTAGCGATACTTTGGCTCAAGTTATGTAGCGATACTTTGGCTCAAGTTATGTAGCGATACTTTGGCTCAAGTTATGTAGCGACACTTTGGCTCAAGTTATGTAGCGATACTTTGGCTCACGTTATGTAGCGATACTTTGGCTCAAGTTATGTAGCGATACTTTGGCTCAAGCTATGTAGCAAAACTTTGGCTCAAGTAATGTAGCACAAAATGAATTTATAAAACAAATGGTTTCCTAACCCCTTTAAAATGTGGATTATCTTATAATGGTATTTATTGTTTTGATGACTTACTCCTTTGGATGTTGTGTGTATTTGCCATTGATAATCCCATTGCAGGTAACAAGGTAGTTGAGGATGCTTGGTTCGAGGTTGTAGGAGCTTAGGACTTGGATCTTGTATTTTGTTTTTTTGTGTCGTAAATTGTTATTTGGATGATTGTATTCGTAACCGTTTAACTCACTACATTTTTGTGTAATGTTGGATATTAGTAACTATGGGTGTTTTGGATACCCATAGTTAAACATATGCGGCAATTACCGATGAAAGTTATATTTGAATTATGTTTTCCGCAACATGACATGTATGTTAACATAATATATTATAAAGGTAGTGTTATGAAGTGATTATGGGGGAATTAGAGTAAGATGTTGAATGTAGGTATAAAAGGATTAAAATTAAGGAAAAAATTTCAAGGGTAGAATTTGGGTCCTTACAATATGGTATCAGAGCATAGTTAATCCCGTAGCCTAGGGTATGGCCTTACATGCTTCTTTGTGATCTGTATGTACTTGAACTGCTTAGTTGGCATTGACTATTGTGTGCTTATGTGAAACTTACCTTATTAGAAAAGTGTTTACTTACTAGTACTTGAGTACAGGTACCTATGGCAGGAAGGGGAAAAGGAGCGAGTCAGAATGTTCCGAACGATCTGTTGGCACAGATGGTGGCGGCATTACAACATGTTAACGAGAACTTGCACAATCTGAGACAGAACCCTGCGCCAAGTCCTAGCTCACAACCTTTAGTTCCACTGGGGTCGGCCGAGTACCGTGGGTTGAATGAGTTCCGCAAGCAGAATCCTAGCCATTTCCAAGGTGGGTTCGCTCCTGATGCGGCGAACGAGTGGATTCAAAACTTGGAACGCATATTTCGAGCCATGGGTTGTAGTGACGTTCAGAAGGTGACGTATGCTTCTTATATGTTGATGAAGGAAGCTGAAACTTGGTGGGAATTTACTCGGCGACAGATGGAAACGGAGGGGCGAGTGATTACATGGACTGTCTTCAAGGAGAAATTTCTTCAGAAATATTTTCCTGCTGATCTGAAGAGGCAGAAGGAAATGGAGTTTCTGAAGTTGGAGCAGGGTAACATGTCTGTGGGAGAGTATGCGACCAAGTTTGAAGAATTGGCCCGATTTTGTCCATACGCTGAGTTGGAAATAGACGGGAGGTCCAAATGTTCTAAGTTTGAATCGGGACTGAAGCCCAAGCTAAAAAGGATGTTCGGGCATCAAGAAATTGCGGATTTTGCCACCCTGGTAAACAAGTGCAGGATGTATGAGGACGTCTTGACAAAAGATGAAGTGGTGACTCCTCGAACCAATCCTCTGAGACACTTTGGGCCTCAAAAGGAGTTATGGGAAGGGGAAGGGTAAGGTTTTCCGAGAGGAACAAAAACCATATTCCCTTCCTGCTGGGAATCGGGGAAATAGTTCGCATAGGCCGAGGCCACATGCGAAGGTGGGAGGATCACAACTTCAGTCTCCGTCCTTTTACAACAAGTGCGGCAAGAATCATGTTGGTGAGTTGTGCCCTGGGACGACACTTAGCTGCTTCCACTGCAAGGAAGTTGGGCACATCAAAAGATATTGTCCTAAGTTACTCCAGGGCGTGAATGATGTGAGGGTTGAACGACCTCGAACCACTGGCAGAGTGTTCACCATGAGTGGTGCAGAGACATCGGGTGTAGATGGCCTGATAAAAGGTAATTGCATGGTGGCAGGTATCCCTCTTTTAGTGTTGTTTGATTCGGGAGCGACACACTCCTTTGTGTCTATTGAATGCGTGGATAGACTGAAATTGCGAACAGAGTCATTGCCTTTTGACTTGGTCGTATCCACCCCAACTAATGTACTTGTGGTGGTGTCGACAATTGTGGCACGATGTCCGGTAGTGGTAAACGGTAGGACATTTACCGTGGATTTAATCTGCTTGCTACTATCCCAGTTAGATCTAATTCTGGGGATGGATTGGTTGTCGGAAAATCAGGTGGTGCTTAATTGTGCTGACAAGACCGTGGTATTCAGAAATCCAGATGAGATTTCTGATGAGGTTAGTTATATGAAGCCGTTGTCGGCTAAGGAAGTCAAGACTTCCTGTAAGGAGGGAGGGGCCGTATTTATGTTGTTGGCATCCCTTGAGGGCATTCAGAAACCCAAGGTTGAGAATATTCCGGTAGTTCGAGAGTTTCCTGAGGTTTTTCCTGGTGATATTCCGGAATTGCCCCCAGTAAAAGAAGTGAAATTCTCTATTGATTTGGTAACTGGAACGGGACCCATCTCTATAGCTCCTTATAGGATGGCACCGTTAGAATTGGCTGAGTTGAAAAAGCAGGTTGAGGACTTATTGGCAAAGAAGTTTATTCGTCCTAGTGTCTCGTCGTGGGATGCGCCTGTTTTGTTGGTTAAGAAGAAAGATGGTAGTATGCGGTTGTGTATCGTCTACCGACAGCTGAACAAAGTTACTATTAAGAACAAGTATTTGTTGCCTCGGATTGATGACTTGATGGATCAGTTGAGAGGAGCAGTAGTGTTTTCGAAGATTGATCTTCGGTCAGGATACCACCAATTTTGTGTGAAGTCAGAAGACATGCCTTTTGGTGTAACGAATGCCCCGTCAATATTTACCGACTACATGAATCGGATTTTTCATCCGTATTTGGATTCATTCATAGTGGTATTTATTGATGACATTTTGGTTTACTCCAAAAGCCGAGAGGAACATGCTGAGCACCTGAGTATTGTGCTAGAACTTCTTAGTAAGAATCAGTTGTATGCGAAGGTGTCAAAATGTGATTTCTGGTTGGAATCGGTAAACTTTCTTAGACATGTAATATCCAAGGTAGGAGTGGCAGTAGATCCTTCTAAGGTTGAAGCGGTTATGGAATGGGCGGTGCCCAAGTCAGTCACTGAGTACAGAAGTTTTCTGGGTTTGGATGGTTATTATCGGAAATTCATTGAGGGATTTTCGAAGTTGGCGCTACCATTGACAAAAGTCACTAGGAAAGGGGAACCGTATGTGTGGACACTTCATTGTGAAGAAAGCTTTCAAGAGTTGAAAAGAAGGTTGACTACAGCACCAGTGTTGGTTCTTCATCGTACTGATCGGGATTTCAGTGTGTATTGTGATGCATCCAATCAAGGTTTGGGTTGTGTGTTGATGCAAGAAGGGAAGGTTGTTGCCTATGCTTCTCGACAGTTGAGGACGCATGTGCAAAACTACCCTACCCATGACTTGGAATTAGCTGTAGTGGTCTTTGCCTTAAAAATATGGAGACACCACCTTTATGATGTGAGATTTGAGGTATACAGCGACCACAAAAGTTTGAAGTACATGTTTGATCAGAAGGAATTGAATATGAGACAGCGAAGGTGGATGGAATTCCTTAAGGATTATGATTTTGGATTGCAGTACCATCCGGGAAAGGCCAATGTGGTGGCCGATGCTCAATGTCGGAAGTCTTTACATATGTCGGCTTTGATGGTTAGAGAAGGGAATCTGATTGAAGAGTTCAGGGATATGAACTTGGAAGTTCAGATAAAGCCTCATAGTATGATTTTAGGAATGCTTAAGGTCACAAATGAACTGTTCGATCAAATCCGGGTAATGCAAGGGGAGGATAGTGAGCTAATGGCTAAACGGGATTTAATGCTAAGTGGTAAGGAAACTGATTTCTCATCGGACCCTAGTGGATTTTTGCGTTACAAAGGGAGAGTGTGTGTGCCTCATAATGTGGAATTGCGAAATAATATTTTAGAGGAGTAACACAAGAGTAAAATGAGTTTTCACCCAGGGACTACAAAGACGTACCAAGATTTGAAAAAGCTGTTTTGGTGGTCTGGGCTGAAAAAGGATGTAGCTTTGTATGTCTCGAGTTGTCTTGTTTGTCAGAAAGCCAAGATTGAGCATCAGTGGCCAGCAGCAGAACTGCAATCTCTGGAAATTCCCGTTTGGAAATGGGATAGTATCTCCATGGATTTTGTATCGGGTTTTCCAAAGACTCCGAAAGGGTATGATTCGATATGGGTGATAGTGGATCGGTTAACTAAATCTGCACACTTTTTGCCTATGAACATGAGGTATTCTTTGGAGCGATTGGCAGAACTGTACATCCGGGAGATAATTCGTTTGCATGGGATACCGTCGAACATTATATCGGATAGGGATCCCCGTTTCACTTCCAACTTTTGGACTAGTTTGCAGTCCGCATTGGGAACTAAGTTGAAGTTGAGTTCAACTTATCATCCACAAACGGACGGTCAATCGGAAAGAACAATACAATAATTGGAAGATCTTTTGAGGGCTTGTGTCTTAGAGCAACCGGGGAGTTGGGATGGCATGTTGCCTTTGATTGAGTTTACCTACAACAATAACTTCCATTCGAGTATTGGGATGGCACCCTATGAGGCATTGTATGGTAGGAAGTGCCGAACTCCAGTGAGTTGGTTTGAAACTTGGGAGAACTTGATATTGGGACCCGAGCTAGTCCAAGAGACGACGGGAAAGATCAAAAAGATCGGGGAGAATATGAGAATAGCACGGAGTCGACAGAAAAGCTATTACGATAAGAGGCGAAAACCTCATGAGTTTAATGAGGGAGATCATGTCTTCATGAGAGTAGTCCCGACTACTGGGATTGGTAGAGTGTTGAAATCTCGTAAGCTGACTCCGATATTTATTGGGCCGTATCAAGTATTGAAAAGGATTGGGCCGGTAGCATATCAGATTGCTTTGCCTCCGTTGTTGTCGAACCTTCATAATGTGTTTGATGTGTATCAGTTAAGGAAGTATGTTGGAGATCCATCTCATGTGGTAGAATCTAATCAGATAGAGTTGAAGGATAACTTGACCTTTTCGACGTTGCCCGTGAGGATCATAGATACCAGTATCAAGAGACTAAGAGGCAAGGAGATTCCTTTGGTGAAAGTACTATGGAGCCAAGTAGACGAAGGGGATGCTACTTGGGAGATGGAACGTGGCATGAGGGAGGATTACCCTCATTTGTTCGAATCGAGGTATGTATAATTTTCGGGGACGAAAATTCTTATAAGAGGGGGAGGATTGTAACACCCTAAATTTAAGTATTTAAAATTATTGTATTAGTCCTGGGATTCTCGTCTGGGCGAGAAAGGCTCACCTGGGAGGGTGAAATCCTGGGCAATACTGGAGGATTCTCGGATGAGCGAGAGTTGGCTCGCTTGAGCGAGAAAGGCTCGACTAGAAGGGTGAAATCCTGTGCTATACGGGAGGATTCTCGCCTGAGCGAGGGTTGGCTCGCCTAGGCGAGAAAAGTGATGTTTTGGAACTGTCGAGGCTATAAGATTCTCGCTTGAGCGAGAGGGTCAGATCTGAGTTTTTAAAATAGGCGGGATTTTCTCGCTTGAGAGAGAAAGGGCTCGCTTAAGCGAGGACCCGACACTGTTACATTAAATAGGGAACCCCAAACACATTTATGATGGTTAACCTAGAGAGAAGTGAGAGAAGAGGGATTTTTCAAAAGCTAGAAGACTTGTCAGTCATTTAGAAGCTTGAGAAGAGGTAAAGCTCTGATTCTAACTCTCTCATTCCCTTTGAAACTTATTTTGGGTAGGTTGGATCTCTTCTCAAAATGAGAGAAACCATGGAAACTCATCCTTTTGAGTTATGGTTCGTTTTATGTTGTTTCTATCTTGTAATTTCTTGGTTTAGAGTTAGTATTTCAAGAATGGAAAGGGTTTGGGGGTTGATTCATGAAAACCCCAAAACCCTAAAGTGAAAATGGGGTTAAAGAGGAAAAAGAATAAAATGCTAGAGATAGAAGATGACTAAGCATTCTAATTTTGAAATAGGAGATGAATATGTATGTTTTAGATGTTTGTAAACTTATGATGAAAGTATTTTATAAACATTGAAAATATGTTAAATATCTTGTATGGTTAAATAATGCAATATGAGTTATTTATGTGATATTGGAATAAATGACTAACATTGTGCTATATGGTGGCAATGAGGAAAGATCCTAAAGTTGGAGAAGGTGTCAGCGGAACTTGCGAAGTTGCTAAGAACCAAACCCAACCCTCACCAAGGTAAGGAGGAATTTTTAAATAGCATATTGAAATGGATAATATGTGGATTTTCTGATTGTGTATAATGATAAAGTGATGAATCGCTTAGTTATTGTAAACATATAAGGGTATGTTTATGATAATGGAAGGCGTGGATTTACTGTTTACGAATTGATGATGTATCAATGAAAAGAAAATATATTTTTAGCCGACCATAATTGGTTAGCGACTTTGGCTCAAGTTATGTAGCGATACTTTGGCTCAAGCTATGTAGCGATACTTTGGCTCAAGTTATGTAGCGATACTTCGGCTCAAGTTACGTAGCGATACTTTGGCTCAAGTTATGTAGCGATACTTTGGCTCAAGTTATGTAGCGATACTTTGGCTCAAGTTATGTAGCGACACTTTGGCTCAAGTTATGTAGCGATACTTTGGCTCACGTTATGTAGCGATACTTTGGCTCAAGTTATGTAGCGATACTTTGGCTCAAGCTCTGTAGCAAAACTTTGGCTCAAGTAATGTAGCACAAAATGAATTTATAAAACAAATGGTTTCCTAACCCCTTTAAAATGTGGATTATCTTATAATGGTATTTATTGTTTTGATGACTTACTCCTTTGGATGTTGTGTGTATTTGCCATTGATAATCCCATTGCAGGTAACAAGGTAGTTGAGGATGCTTGGTTCGAGGTTGTAGGAGCTTAGGACTTGGATCCTGTATTTTGTTTTTTTGTGTCGTAAATTGTTATTTGGATGATTGTATTCGTAACCGTTTAACTCACTACATTTTTGTGTAATGTTGGATATTAGTAACTATGGGTGTTTTGGAAACCCATAGTTAAACATATGCGGCAATTACCGATGAAAGTTATATTTGAATTATGTTTTCTGCAACATGAGATGTATGTTAACATAATATATTATAAAGGTAGTGTTATGAAGTGATTATGGGGGAATTAGAGTAAGATGTTGAATGTAGGTATAAAAGGATTAAAATAAAGGGAAAATTTTCAAGGGTAGAATTTGGGTCCTTACAGGACCCAAAACAGGTTGGGTACCTAATATAACTTAACATGTTTTGCAAGTTGATTTGAGCGCCACCCACAATTTATGGTACTTGGATAGCGGCTGCTCAAAGCATATGACGGACGATAAAAGTAAGTTCTCTGTCCTCACTCCAAGGGGCAAAGGCTATGTCACATATGGTGACAACAACAAAGGAAGAATTCTTGGAGTCGTTAGAATCGGCAAGCCACCTTCAACAACCATAGAAGGAGTGCTATATGTGGAAGGACTTAAGCACAATATTCTAAGCATAAGTCAACTTTGCGACAAGGGCTTCCATGCATCATTCTACCCAGATAAGTGCATCATTGAAAGTAAGGAATTTCTAAACTCTAAACTTGTTGGTAAGAGAATTAATAACATTTACATGATAGATATAGATTCATCTCTTCCTATAACATGTTTAGTTGTAAATGACATTCATGATGCATGGCTTTGGCATAGGAGAATTTCTCACACACATATGGATCATTTGAATATGCTAATCAAGAAAGATTTGGTTGTTGGTTTACCCAAAATGAAGTTTGTTAAAGACAAACTATGTGGTGCATGTCAAATGGGTAAACAAACAAAAACCTCTTTCAAGCCAAAGCATATGGTTTCTGCGGATACACCATTGCAGTTACTACACATGGACTTAATTGGCCCCTCAAGGATAAAAAGTCTTGGTGGTAACTACTATGCTCTTGTTATAGTAGACGATTTTTCACGCTACACTTGGACTCTATTCTTAGTACATAAGAATGAGGCATTCAAAGCCTTTAGCACTTATGCTAAAAGATTCCAAAACGAAAAGTCACTTAAAATCGCTGCTATAAAAAGTGATCATGGGGGAGAGTTTCAAAATGCTTCTTTTGAGGAATTTTTTGATGATCTTGGGATTAATCACAACTTTTCTGGTCCTAGAACACCACAACAAAATAGTGTTGTAGAGAGAAAGAATCGGTCATTGGAAGAACTCGCTAGAATAATGTTGAGTGAAACTATCCTCCCACAGTATTTTTGGGCTGATGCGGTAAGCATCGCTTGTTATGTTTCAATTAGAGTTCTAATAAGACCCATTCTAAAGAAAACCCCCTATGAACTCTTCAAAGGAAGAAAACCAAACATTTCACACTTGCATGTATTTGGTTTAAATGTTTCATCTTGAATAATGGCAAAGAAAATTTAGGCAAGTTTGATGCAAAGGCAGATGAAGGAATCTTCCTAGGCTATTCTCTCATGAGTAAAGCTTATAGAGTCTTTAACAAAAGAACTCTAGCCATGGAAGAATTTGTCCATGTCTCCTTTGATGAAACCAATCCTCTAATCAAGGAAAGGTTGACCATTGATGAAGAAGATTTGCCTAATCCTACTTTTAATGAAAATGCTATTATTGAAACTACACCTAATATAGAGCATGTGGAAGTGGATGATAATCCTTCCATTCAAGAAGAGCATATTCACTCTGATTTACCTAAAGAGTGGAGAACTCATCGAGATCATCCTATTGACAACATTATTAGCGATATTAGCAAAGGTGTTACCACCCGCTTAATGTTAGAAAATGCATGTCTAAACATGGCCTTCATCTCTCAAATAGAACCATCTAAGATTGATGAAGCAATTGAGGATAAACATTGGATTCTTGCTATGCAAGAAGAACTTAACCAGTTTGAGAGAAACGAAGTTTGGGAACTTGTTCCTAGACCTAAAAATAGGCATGTAATAGGAACTCGCTGGGCATTCCGTAATAAATCAGATGAAAATGGTATAATCATTAGAAACAAGGCTAGACTAGTAGCCCAAGGATACAACCAAGAGGAAGGTATAAACTTTGATGAAACCTTCGCTCCGGTTGCTAGACTTGAAGCGATTAGACTACTACTTGCATATGCATGCTCCTTAAATTTTCAGCTTTACCAAATGGATGTAAAGAGTGCATTCCTTAACGGATATGTACAAGAGGAAGTATTTGTAGAACAACCTCCTAGTTTTGAGGACTACAAATATCCCTCTCACATATACAAGTTAAAGAAAGCCCTCTATGGCTTAAAGCAAGCTCCACGTGCCTGGTATGACCGTCTAACTAACTTTCTAACAGAAAAAGGTTTTACAAAAGGCAAGGTCGATACTACACTCTTAATTAAGAAAATAAATCATCATACTTTACTTGTTCAAATCTATGTTGATGATATTATTTTCGGTTCTACTAACGATAGTTTGTGTAGTGAATATGGCAATATGATGCACGGAGAATTTGAGATGTCTATGATGGGAAAGTTAAATTACTTTCTTGGACTCCAAATTAAGCAACTTAGCGATGGAATCTTTGTAAGTCAGTCCAAATATTGCAAAGACTTGTTAAAAAGATTTGAGATGGATGACTGCAAGCCGATCGCTACTCCTATGGGATCAAGTACCTATGTCGATGTTAATGACGCTGGGAAATGTATTGAAATATCTAAGTATCGATGTATGATTGGATCTCTTTTATATCTTACTGCCAGTAGATCTGATATTATGTTTAGTGTATGTCTATGTGCGCGATATCAATCTAAACCCAATGAGTCACATCTAGTTGCCGTTAAGAGAATCATGAAGTATCTCAAAGGCACAACCGATGTTGGACTATAGTATCCCAAAGGAAGCGTATGCGAATTGGTTGGCTTCTCGGATTCAGACTTTGCGGGATGCAAGTCTGAGAGAAAGATTACAAGTGGTACTTGCCACATTCCAGGGAATACTTTAGTTTATTGGTCTTGCAAGAAACAAGCCTGTGTTGCCCTAGGCACCGCTAAAGCGGGATACATTGCGGCCGGTAGTTGTTGTGCACAAGTGTTGTGGCTCAAACAAAAATTACGGGATTATGGCTTAAACCTAGGATGCACACTCTTGAAATCTGACAATACAAGTGCTATTAATCTCACAAAAATCCGATTATGCACTCAAGAACCAAACACATTGATATAAGGCATCATTTCCTTAGGGACCATGTCCAAAAGAAGGATGTGTTGGTAGAGTTCATTGATACTCATAACCAACTAGCGGACATATTCACTAAACCGTTAACAAAAGAACCTTTCTATAAAATTAGACGAGAATTAGGCATTCTCGATGAAGCTTACTTGTCCTAACATGTTTAAATGTTTATGTGTATGCTTCATTGTTTATATCCAATGCCTACTTAATCTTAAATTGTGTGTTTTATACTTTAATTTTCAAGTTTTTAGAGTCAAAAATCATTTTTAGCATCAGTGGGGAAACAACATGTTACAGTAATCGATTAGTGTAATGGTGTAATCGATTACAGAGAGATAATGTTTGAAAATTTTGAATTTTTGAAAGTGAGTAATCGATTACTCACTTTGTGTAATAGATTACTCTGTGCAATTTATGTATGAACTGCTGCACTTTTTCAGAAAAACCCTTCATTTTCTCTCTCATGTAACATGAGTTCCTCCCTCTCTAACCTATCTCAATCTCTAAAAACTTCATCTTTGCTCCGTTTTGATTGATTTTTGTTGCAAATCACATCACATTCTTGATTTTAAACACTTCTACACCTTCATTTTAGTGATTTATGGCCTCAATCAAAACCCCCCAAATTTACAAAACAACACGAATTATGTATTTATTTTTGGATTTCGTGTATGAACATCTTTATTTTTGTTGTTATGCAATGTGTTTCAGTTTATGTTTTCATACATGGTGTTATTATATTATACTTTTTATTACTTAAACTTTCATATATTATGAAATATTGTATGCTATGCTCTACAAATATTGTCTTACTTTTTACTTATTCCCCATTGCTCCTCTATTCCCTTCGTTTTAAGCTACATATCCATATTTTATCCTACCTTGTCCTTGGCCCCATTACAACCTTGAAAAGTCCTTTTGATCACTATGTGCATATGCTTATGATGTTGATGTTAGAAACTTGTCAAGCTTATGGTTGTGTTTGTTTTCATGAAGTGCCTTGAGTGTAAATATTTACAACCTAAGACACATGAGTGTAAACACTTTAGAGAGCATATCTTGTGAGGATCTATCATTGTTGTTACTCACCTTTTGATGTGATTGGTTTCTTTGCATGCTTGAATTGTTTGGATGATCTTCATGGATATCTTGATTCTTTGATCTTGTTACTCTTGTGTGCTTGATTTTTCCCATCTCTTTGTATTTCATAGAATTCATTGTGAAGTATGTCATCTTTAGGATTTTTCATTTTCTAGTTTTTAATAATCTTCTTACATGACTCACTTTGGTGCACTGGTTAGCATAGCATTATTTCGTGATTTTGCCCAGGCGTGCAAAAGTTTAAGTGTGGGGGTATTTGATGAGTCATATATTACACACTATTCATAACCTTAATTTACCATTGTTAATAATTATTGGTGTCTAATTGACTTTGTTTGGCATAGTTTAGTGTTTTGGACTTTATTGGACTATTATTCCTAAAATGAGTTAATTTGGGATTATTTAGCCTAATTAAATCTAATTCCATTTTCAGGTCATATTTGGCACCAAGGACATTTTGGGTATTACAAGTGGAGGATGTGTGCTAAAGTGAAGATTGTATTTTGTAATATATTTTTAATTGCGTTTTGAGTTTGCGCCCATTGTTTAGGGCCCATTTCGGTTTTACTCTCCTTTTAACTTGAATTTCGGTTTACACTTGGGGACACTTTGACATTACATTACTTTTTGCCTTAGAACTCTGAATTTTCGTTTTCCCTCTTTTGCTCTCCTAGGGTTTATGCATTTTCATTTTTGCTCTTCTCCATTTTCAGTTTTGCTTAATCCTTCAATGGAAGGCTAAGTTTTTGGACTAAACTCCTTTGGTAATGTATCACAACTCTTGAGGTTTGGTTATTAATGCAATTTTGGTTTCTTATTTGTTAATTTCTTCTATTCAATTTCTGGTTATGGTTTGCTTAATTCCAAGCCTTAGAAATAGATTTGTGAACTGATTTTCGCATAGTCAATCATTTCTCTAGTGCATGAATGCTTAGTTCATGTGAATTTGTTTATGAGTTGATTATCGCTTAGTTACTTGATTATGAACAAATTAGGGATTCAACGATTAGAATATGATTTTGATACTGTGAAACCGAGGATTGGGTTGTGATTAAGGAAATCAAAGGGGTTTAGTCGTTTCACTTTTCTGCTAATTATTGTTTCTGTTTTAGTTTTAGATTCATACCATAAAAACCACAAAACCCCTTTTTGTGTGTGTGAGTACAAGGTGTTTGAACTATTGCCTGAAAGATAATCCTTGGGAAACGACCTAGGAGTCACTTCCTAGTATTATACTTTATTGTTATATTATTTGTATCGAGTACCGCCTTGATCAGTGGGAAAAATAAATTTGTAAACTATTATTGAAAGATAAGCTTGGTGTGCTTGTGCAAATCACATCAAGGTTTTCCAAAGTATCCTGAAGGAGATTCGTTGTTCATCCAATTTGCATTCAATATACTTAAATTGGTGGGGGCGAATCGAACCTAAAGGTTAGTGTGGTAACACATACTTTGGAGGTTTCGACGTGCATATCTATCAATATCTTCTTTATCCAAGCGGTGTAGCATCTTCCCCAACAATTCAAGATTTCCAATATTCTAATGGGTTCTGACACATTATCTATATAAAGTAAATGATTCTAGTCATTGCCACTTAACAACCATATATTGAGAATGTAAAGTTGTTAAAACACATTTGTGGTTGATCGAGGTCGTACCCGATGCAAATAATAAAACAATTAAGTATAGTATTAGGAACTGACTCCTAGGTCGTTTCCCAAAGATTATCTTTCACAGATTGGTTCAAACACCTTACACGCACACACACAATGGGGATTTTAGTGGTTGTTATTGTATGAAACTAAAGCTAAAACAAAACACAAACAGAAAACAGAATAGTAAAGAGGTTAAATCCCTTTGGTTTCCTTGTTCGCAACTCAATCCTCGATTTCAATATATCAAAATCAGATTCTCAGTGTTCCTTTGTTGAGAGTCGATTAACTAAGCGATGATCAACTCATAGTTAAATTGCTAAACCTCTAACTAAGCGAAATTGGTATAAACAACAAACCGTTAGCAAAGTCACACGATTCAAAGCATCAATTTCAGATTCTAAACATTGAATTCCTAATATGTTCACAACTCTATTGTTTAAGCTTCAAACTAAGAGAAATCAACATAAACATAGAGCATTTACAGATTCACATTAACTAATCGATTATGTGCTAGAGAACTAATTAACTAAGCGAAAATCAGTTCAGAAACCTACATCAAAACCATGGAATTAAGCAAACCACAATATGAATTAGGATAGAAGATTCAAAAGTAGAGAAACCGAAATTGCATTAAAAGAATAAAGAGAAACCGAAATGCATTAAGAACTAAACCTCAAGAGTGTGATACATTACCAAAGGAGCTTAGTCCAAGGTCTAGCCTTCCGTGGAGGAAGAAGCCAAAACCGAAATTGAAGAAAATGAAGAAGAAGAAGCCAAAACGAAAATGAACCCTAAACCCCAAAAGGGGGAAAACGAAATTCTCTCTTCCCAAAGCTGAAATGTTAAGTGTGTAATGTAAAAAGTGAGTGTGCAAAACAAATTCTAAGGTTATAAAGGATTAAAACTGAAATGGGCCCTAAACAATGGGCCCAAAACCTAAAACGAAATTAAAAAGCTATTACAAATTACAATCTTCACTTTAGCACACATCCTCCACTTGTATTGCCCAAAATATCCTTGGTGCTATATATGACCTGAAATTGGAATTAGATTTAATTAGGCTAAATAATCCCAAATTACCTCATTTTAGGAATAATAGTCCAATAAAGCCTAAAACACTAAACCATGCCAAACAAAGCCAATTAGACACCACAAATCATTAACAATGGTAAATTACGGTTATGAATAATGTGTAATATATGACTCATCAATGGCTCTACTAAAAGGATACATGAATTTTAATCTTATCTTACAACAAGATAAAACATTATTTCTACTTGTTATTTTTGACAATCAAATAGAAGATGGTAAACCAATAGGAACATGAATGTTTGAGGATAGAAAATAGTGAGATTTGATTGATTTTAGACATAGGAACATGAATGTTTGAGGACAGAAAATCCTAGTTCAATTATTGTTGTTGGAGAAATAGAAAACATAAACCAAAAGCAAGAGCTCGTGTTGCAGCAAAAAGAAAGAATGAAAATCGAGACGAGTAAGAGGATGAATGCAGAGAAGAAAGAAGGCTAAAAACGTGTGAATCAAGAAGAGAAGAGATATAGAGGTTTGGTAGATGATTATTGAAATGATACTTCTTTTATTGATCTTAACATTGATTCATTTGAATACATTGCCTTTTATAGCATAACTCCTAACTAGAAAAACTATAAAAACTAACTTGACTTTCCCAAAACAGAAAGTCTTCAACTATATCTATTTTACTTAGATTTTGAATCATCTTTCAACATCCTCCCTTGATTCAAACTCTCTATTGCAAGATAATTACATTTAATGCCTTTCTAAACTTTCTAAATTTATCAAACTTCAATGGTTTTTTCAACACATCAGCCACATGATCATTTGCGTTGCAATACTTTACTTGAATCTTTCCTTTGCTCACTTGATCCCTTAGAAAATGATAATTGGTATCAAAGTGTTTGCTTCTACCATGAGATATGGGATTCTTGGCATGGTCAATGGCTGATTTGTTGTCAACAAACAACTCCACCATCTCTACAACATCAAGCTTCATTTCATTGATCAATGAAGACAACCAACTTGTTTGGCATGCAGCAGAGCAAGCTGCAATATACTCAGCCTTACATGTTGATAAAGCCACCACAATCTGCTTCTTAGAGATCCAAGTAATCACAGATTCAGATAGCATGAACACTTGTCCCATTGTGCTCTTTCTTTTAACTAAATCCCCACCCTAATCTGAATCTGAATAAGTAGTGAGTGTTTTTTTAGGGAAGATGACACCAAAACCCATTCTTCCTTTGAGGTATCTTAGAATCCTCTTGGCTGCAATTAAGTGTGATTGTCTAGGATCACTCATGAACCTACTAACCAAGCCACACTATATGTTATTTCTTGTCTACTATGGCATATATGTACCTTAAGCATCTAACAATTTTCCTAAACAAGCTTGCATCAACCACTGCCTCATTTTCACTCTTGGTAAGTTTCACATTTGTTTCAGCTGGTATCTCTGATGCATTGTACCTCATCATGTTGAACTTCTCCAAGACTTCAGAGATATACTTCTTTTGGTGCATGAAGATGCCTTTTTCAGAGTATGCAAACTCAAATCCAAGGAAATAGGATAGGATTCCTAAATCAGTCATTTCAAACTCATGCTTTAGGCTTTGCTTCACCAATTCAATCCCTTCTTGGTTGCTACCTGTGATTACAAGGTTATCAACATATAGACATATGATAAGTATATCTGTTATGTTTACAACCTTAACATAGACACCATATTCAACAGAACACTTCACAAAGCCAATGCTTGCTAAGAAGGCATCAATCCTCTTATTCTAGGCGTGTGGTGCTTGTTTCAAGCCATACAAAGCCTTCCTTACCCTTAGCACCTTATGGTCATGATCTTGGAATATGAACCCATGGGGTTGATATATGAATACTGCTTCATCAAGTGACTCATTGAGAAAGGCTGATTTCACATCTAACTCCCACAACTTCCATCTTTTCAGGCTTGCAATGACAATGATCAACCTCATTGTTTCAATTCTTGCTACTGGAGCATACACTTCTGAGTAATCTAAGACCTTTCTTTGCATGAACCCTTTTTCTACTAGCCTTGATTTATGCTTATCAATTGATCCATCAGGCTTGTGCTTCACTTTGAAGACCCATTTAACAACAATAGGTTTCTTATCCTTAGGAAGATCCCCCATGTCCCATGTATTGTTCCTTTCAATGCACATCAGTTCGTCCTTCATTGCTAATCTCCACACCTTGCTTGAGATAGCTTCTTCAACATCAATAGGCTCAACATCAACTAGTAGAGCCATATGTTGAACTAAGTCCCCTTCACTAGTGACATTGTCATCAAAATTAACTTGGTAGTCACTAAGTCTAGAAGGAAAGTTCCTGCTTCTGGTTGGTCTAATGTTTGTGGTCTGTTGTGGTTCTGACCTCACTCTATCTTGCTCATCACTTTGATATGAATTAGGCTCATCCCAATTGAGTTGAAGCCTTGGAGTTGAGTTACTTGTAGGCTGTGAATCACTCCAAGAATCAACTTCATCAAAGTCAACATCCCTGCTGAATATTGCTTGATTTGTCTTGGGATTATACAACTTGTGCAAAGAAAGAAGTGAAGCGGCTCCCCACCCTAGCACGTGTAAAAGCGAAATAAAATCTTGAGAAGAGGTAAACCTCATGATTCTAACCCTTACCCTTGTTGTGAAACCCATTATTGTGTATATGGATCTCTTCACTTAATGTGAAAAACCCCATAACCCTTCCTTTTTGGGTTGTGGTTCGCTTCTATGTAGCTTTCCTTTTGAAACTCGTTGTTTGGGGTTTATTTTCGGAAAATGGTGTTGGTATGGGTTGATTTTTGGAAACCATTGCCCAAAATGGAATGGTTGTGAATGGGGGAAAAGATGAGGTTAGAAAGAGGGTTTGTGGATTTGTGATGTTTTATTGAAAAATGAAATACACCTTATTTGAATGCTTTAAACTTCAAATAGTTAGTGATTTCAAATCATTGAAAGATGAACTTATTCCATTTATGAATGAAATGTGTTGTATGAGATTGTTCATTGGTATGATATGATTATTGATTGGGCGTTATTGTTGTGACATATGAATGAGGAAAGATCCTAAGGTCAGAGGAGACAAAGGAGGATCCAGCGAGGTTGCGAGATTAAAACATTAATCATATTTAGGTAACGGTGAAGCATTATTCTTGATTGTGATAGTACAATATTGTGGATTAATTGGTACTTTTATATGGATTAAATGATAATGAACTATTGGATGAGAATAATTGGAATAATAATCTTGACTTGCCCTATGCGGAATTGTACCGCCCTAAGTGGTGATAGCTTGACTTGTGTGACACCCTGAATTTAATGTTCTTTAATTATAGTATCAGTTCTGGAAATCTCGCTTGAGCGAGAAAGGGCTCGCTTGGGCGAGAGTGGCTCACCTGGGTGAGTGGAATACTGGGCTATACGGAAGGATTCTCGCCTGAGCGAGATTTGGCTCGCGTGAGCGAGAGTTGGCTCGCCTGAGCGAGAGTTGGCTCGCCTGAGCGAGAGTTGTCTTGCCTGGGAAAAAAGTGGCACACTGAAGCCTGAGAGGCTGTAAAATTCTCGCTTGAGCGAGAGGATCAGATCTGAGTTTTTAAAATGGGTGGGATTTTCTCGCTTGAGCGAGAATGGGCTCGCTTGAGCGAGAATGGGCTTGCTTGAGCGAGAACCCGATGCTGTTATATTAAATGAGGAAACCCAAACACATTTTAGGGTTAGAACTTGAAGAGAAGTGAGAGAGGAGAGCATTTTCGAGAGCAAGGAGTCTTGAGGATAATCTAGAAGCTTGAGAAGAGATCCTAAGGTTGGAGGCGGTGTCGGTGGAACTTAAAAAGTTACCAAGGACCAAACCCAACACTCACCAAGGTAAGGATAAGTCTTTTACTAGCATGTCGTATTGAGAAAATGGGTGGAATTTCTGTTTATGAATTGATGGTGTAACAATGAAGAAAAAATATTTTTAGCCGACCATGAATGGTTAGCGACTATGACTCAAGTGATGTAGCAAACTTTGGCTCAAGTTATGTAGCAAGCTTTGGCTCAAGCGATGTAGCAAGCTTTGGCTCAAGCGATGTAGCAAGCTTTGGCCAAGCGATGTAGCAAGCTTTGGCTCAAGCGATGTAGCAAACTTTGGCTCAAGTTATGTTGCAAGCTTTGGCTCAAGCGATGTAGCAAACTTTGGCTCAAGTTATGTAGCAAGCTTTGGCTCAAGCGATGTAGCAAACATTGGCTCAAGTTATGTAGCAAGCTTTGGCTCAAGCGATGTAGCAAACTTTGGCTCAAGTTATGTAGCGAAAATGGATTTAAAAATGGTTTACTATCCCCTTTAAAATGGGGAGTATCTTATAATGGTATTTATTGAATTAATGACTTACTCCTTTTTATGTTGTGTGTATTTGCCGATGATAATCCCATTGCAGGTAAACAGGTTAGTTGAGGATGCTTGGTTTGATGCCTTCGGAGCTTAAAACATGGATTCCTTTATTTTGCCCTTTTTGTATCATGACTGACTAAATGCTATTTTGGGATAATTGTACTTCTGGATATTGGTAACTCTGGATATTTGTAGCTATGTGTATTTTGGAAATCCATAGCTAGTTGTATGCGGTAGTTACCGGGAGACACTAATATGAATTATGTTTTCTGCAATTATGGGTAGCCATGGCATGAAATTGAAATTGTATGATTAGAGTTATTAGATGATTAAAGAATGGATGATTTAAAAGGTTAAAGGAAATATATGTATGATTTAGCATGGGAAATCAAGCATAAAGGAATAAAATAAACAAAAAATTTCAAGTGTAGAATTTGGGTCCTTACAATATGGTATCAAAGCATAGTTAATTAGGCGTAGGGTATGACCTTACTTGCTTCTTTGTAACATGTTTGTGATTTAACTAGTTGAAATTATGTGAATTGACTGTTTAAAATTATGTAGACTTGGTGTAGTGACATGTAATGTGCTATGAGACTATGTGATAACCTGAATTATGTGAGTTAGAATTGTGTGCTAACCACCAATGAGTGCAGGTTAAGAAATGGCTGGAAGAGGGAGAGGAACGAGTCAGAATGTTCCGAATGATCTGTTGGCTCATATGGTGGTTGCACTGCAACAAGTGAATGAGAACTTGCATAGCCTCAACCAGAACACTACACCAAGTCCTACCTCGCAACCTTTAGTTCCACCCGGGCCAGCCGAGTACCGAGGATTGAATGAGTTATGTAAGCCGAATCCTAGCTAGTTCCAAGGTGGATTCGCTCCTGATGCTTCGAACGAGTGGATTCATGACTTTGAACGAATAGTCCGAGCCATGGGATGTAATGATGTTCAGAAGGTGACCTATGCCTCTTATATGCTGGTAAAAGAAGCTGAAACTTGGTGGGAATTTACTCAATGTCAGTTGGAAACGGAGGGGCGAGTGATTACCTGGATTGCATTCAAGGAGAAATTTCTTCAGACATATTTTCCTGCTGATCTGAAGAGGAAGAAAGAAATAGAGTTTCTGAGGTTGGAGCAAGGTAACATGTTAGTGGGAGAATATGCAGCCAAGTTCGAGGAATTGGCCCGATTTTGCCCATACGCTGAATTGGAGGTGGACGGACGGTCTAAATGTTCTAAGTTTGAATCGTGTTTGAAGCCCAAGTTGAAAAGTATATTTGGGCATCAAGAGATTGCCGATTTTTCTACATTGGTAAACCAGTGAAGGATGTATGAGGATGACCTGGCAGCCGATGAGGTGGAGACACCTAAAGTAATTCCTCCCAAGAACTTTGGGCCTCAACGGAATTTTTCGCACGGAAAGGGCAAGGGCAAGTTGTTTCAGGAGGAACGAAAGCCTTACTCCTCACCCACTTGTAGTCGGGGATATACTTCGCATGGGTCGAGAGCTCATGTCAATGCAGGAGGGTCAAAGTTAAACTCTCCATCCTTCTTTAACAAATGTGGCCGAACTCATGTTGGTGACTTATGCCCCAGAACAACACTTAGCTGCTTTCACTGCAAGGAGGCTGGACATATCAGGAGGTATTGTCCTAAGTTATGACAAAGTGTGAATGTTGTGAGGGCTGAAAGACCTCAATCCATCGGCAGAGTGTTTACCATGACCGATGTTGAGGCAGCTAATGCAAATGGCCTGATCCAAGGAAATTGCTTGGTGGCAGGTATTCCTCTTTTAGTGTTGTTTGATTCGGGACCGACACACTCCTTTTTATCTGTTGAATGTGTGGATAGACTGAAATTACAAACAGAGGCGTTGCCTTTCGACTTGGTCGTATCCACCCCAACTAGTGTCTCGATGTCTGGTAGTGGTAAATGGTAGGACATTTACCATGGATTTAATCTGCTTACCACTTTCCCAGTTAGATCTAATTCTGGGAATGGACTGGCTATCAGCAAATCATGTGATGCTTAATTGTGCTGATACGACAGTTGTATTTGGAGATCTGGGTGAGATTTCTGATGAGACTAGTTATATGAAGCCGTTGTCGGCCAAGGGAGTTAGGACTTCCTTTAAGGAGGGAGGAGTGGTGTTTGTTCTGTTGGTCGACTTCCTTTCGACTTGGTCGTATCCACCCCAACTAGTGTCTCGATGTCTGGTAGTGGTAAATGGTAGGACATTTACCGTGGATTTAATCTGCTTACCACTGTCCCAGTTAGATCTAATTCTGGGAATGGACTGGCTATCAGCAAATCATGTGATGCTTAATTGTGCTGATAAGACAGTTGTGTTTGGAGATCTGGGTGAGATTTCTGATGAGACTAGTTATATGAAGTTGTTGTCGGCCAAGGGAGTCAGGACTTCCTTTAAGGAGGGAGGAGTCGTGTTTGTTCTGTTGGCATCCCTGGAGGGTATTGAGAAACCCAGAGTTGAGGATTTTCCGCCAGTCAGAGAAGTTGAATTCTCCATTGACTTAGTGCCGGAAACGGGACCCATCTCTATAGCTCCTCATAGGATGGCACTGTTAGAGCTGACTGAGTTGAGAAACTAGGTTGAAGACTTGTTGGCAAAGAAGTTTATTCGCCCTAGTGTTTCACCGTGGGGTGCACCGGTCTTGTTGGTCAAGAAGAAAGATGGGAGTATGAGGTTGTGCACCGATTAAAGGAAGTTGAACAAGGTGACTATCAAGAACAAGTATTTGTGAAGAAGATCTTGCTCCTGACCTTGGCACAGTTTTGATGAAGACACCAATATCACAAAAAGAAGAAAGGAAGAAGACCTACGAAGACTATCGAAGATAAAGCATCAAGATTTAGAGTCTAAGTCTTAGGTACTTCTATCCTTACAACTCATTTATTTACTTAGATAAAAATGCTCAAAATTGTTTTCAAGAAAATCAGAAAAATCTAAGTGTGAATAAAAATTATTTTCAAAAACAACATGTATCAGGTTACCATACTTGAGTAACAAGTTACGTGAGTGAGAAAAGAGTTGTCAAAACTCTAACAGCTATGAGTAATACGATTAAGTGTGAATACGAACGATGAGAAATGTGGATGTCAAAATGAATGTCATATGCATGCTATAGGATATATAGTATGGGACATATATTCTATAGGGTGAATATGAATGATGAGAAATGTGGATGTCACAATGAATGTCATATGCATGCTATAGGATATATAGTATGGGATATATATTCTATAGGGTGAATGTGAATGATGAGAAATGTGGATGTCACAATGAATGTCATATGCATGCTATAGGATATATAGTATGGGATATATATTCTATAGGGTGAATATGAATGATGAGAAATGAGAATGTCACAAAGAGAGTCATATGCATGCTATAGGATATATAGTATGGGATATATATTCTATAGGGTGAATATGAGTGATAAGAATGAAGATGTTAAGAATGAAAATAGTATACATGCTATAGGAATATATTATGGGATATGGGTCCTATAGGGTGGATATGAAAAATGAGAAGTACGATGTTTCGAAAGAACGAAATAAGCGTGCTATAGACTATATATCATGGGATATATACACTATAGGACAATTATGAATAACGTGGAGGTAAAAGGAGTAAGATATGAATAGTTGCATTTACGTAATTATGTTTATACATTATATTAAAGCTTAATCGTATTTGAAATGTGGATTATCATGTGATGTTAGATTTGAACTAATGACTTACTCCCTTGTTTTGTGTGTTGTTCATGATAATCCCATTGGAGGTAAATGAAGGATTTGAAGAGGGAGCTCACTTAGGAAGCTTATGTGTTTATTATCCTGTTTGTCTTTATCGTTATTTGACATTGTAGTTGATTTGATAACATCATGTGATGAATGTAAATCTGTTTAGGATAATATGAAGATGTGTAGTTATGGACGTTATAACTCTGGGAGACCCATAACTGGTTGTATGTGGTAATTGCTAATTGAATGAATTATGTTTTTCCGCAACATAAATTGTATGATATTATAATAGGGTAAAGAGTGATTCTTGAGAGTTTTTAAGTAAGGTGATGATTGTATGTAAGAAATGATTAAAATAAATGAAACATTTTCAAGGGTAGAATTTGGGTCCTTACAATATGGTATCAGAGCATAGTTAATTCTGCGGCCTAGGGTATGGCCTTACTTGCTTCTTTGTAACATGTTTATGATTTGACTAGTTGAGATTGTGTGTATTGAATGTTTAAAGCATGTAATTTTGGTAGGATGACATGTAACGTGCTATAAGACTATGTGATAACCTGACTTGTGTGAGTTAAATTGTGTACTGACTACCAATGAGCGAAGGTTAAAACATGGTTGGAAGAGGAACGAGTCAGAACGTTCAGAATGAATTGTTGGTTCAGATGGTGGCTACACTACAACAGATGAACGAGAACTTGCGTAGTCTAAATCAGAACCCCGCACCAAGTCCAAGTTCGCAAAACCTAGTCCCACCCGGACCGACAGAGTATCAAGGTCTGGATGAGTTTTGCAAGAGGAACCCCAGTAAGTTCCACGGAGGATTTGCTCCGGATGCAGCCCTCGAGTGGATTCAGGGAATAGAGCGGATCTTCCGGGCCATGAACTGTTCGGAGGCTCAGAAATTGGCCTATACAAATTATATGCTAGGGACGGAGGCCGAGAATTGGTGGGAGTTCGCTATACGCCAAACGAAGATGGAGGGGCAATTGATTTCCTGGAGTACTTTCAAGGCGAAATTCATTCACAAATACTTCCCTGCTGATCTGAAAAGGCAGAAAGAAATGGAGTTCTTGAAGTTGGAACAAGGCAATATGTCGGTCGGGGAATATGCGGCTAAATTCGAGGAATTGGCCCGGTTTTGTCCCTACTCTGAGTTGGAGGTGGACGGACGATCCAAGTGCTCAAAATTCGAATCGGGCTTAAGGTCCAAGCTGAAAAGGATGTTCAGACATCAAGAGATTGTCGACTTTGCTACTTTGTTCAACAAGTGCCGAATGTACGAGTATGATCTGAAGGTGGATGAGTTGGCGACTCCCGAAACAATTTCTCCCCGGAACTATGGACCTCAACGCAACCATATGCGGGAGAGAGGTAAAGGGAGGGTGGAAGATGATCGGAAACCTTATGCGGTAACTACTAGACATCGTGACCGGAATTTCCAAAGGTCTAGCCCACCTACCATTCCTACCGAAGAGATTTCTACTCCCATGTGCATCAAGTGCGATAGACTTCATTATGGGAGTACGTTCCCGGGAAAAGGAAATGGATGTTTCCACTGCAAGGAGCTTGGGCATATTAAAAGGTTTTGCCCCAAGCTGGATCGAAGACTGAATGTCATTCATGCCGAGGAGACAAGGAACCACGGTCGAAGGGTTACCCTAAGTGGCGCTGGGACATCAGGTGTTGATGATCCGGCGAGAGGTAAATCGCATGGTCACAAGTATCCCTTTTAGTGTTGTCTAATTCGGGAGCGACACACTCCCTATATTTGCTGAATGTGTGAACCGACTGAGATTGTACACCAAGTTGTTGTTTTCGACTTAGTTGTACCCACCAACCCCGTGTATCGGTGGTGGATGTCAGTGTGGATGTCTCAATGTACGGTTGGGGTAAATGGTAGAACCTTTACCATAGTGTTGAAATGCGCAATGATGTCCCAACTGGAAATAAATCCTGGAAATGGACTAGCGGTCAGCAAATCGTGTTATGTTTAACTGTGTGTAATTGTTGAGGTGAAGATTTAAATTTAGTATGCATTGATTTGTATGTGTAAGCTAAGGGGGTAAGACTTATACTGATAGTCGAGGAAAGAGGCTAGTCAAGTTACTTACCCCGTCAATGTGATGAATGCAATGGAATAGACGTGAAATTTTTGGTCACGAATGATTGGTTCTTTTGCGGTGGGACATTGGCAATGCATGAAATAGTGGTGGTGTACCTCAATTGTGTGCGTTGAATGTTGTACCGGCAAAAGTTGTTGTTGTTTCATGAACGTCAGTAATTGCGGTGTATGGGTGTGGTGTAACCATAGGAGAGAAGGTGTTTTGGGGTATGTTGAAATGTGTATGCGAACCATGTTTAACGACGTGGTTGCCATGAGTCGTGGATTCAAACCGCTTTCAAAAATCATTTTTGGGTGAAACATAGCTTGTGGCTAAATAATGATTTAGTATCATGTTGGAGAATTCCGAAATTTTAGCAATCATATCTGATTAAGTATGAGGTCGTTAAAAATTTGATGATACAAGACGCCCATGTGTTTCTGGACATAATGCGAGTGGGTTAATAAGTTTATATTTGCTAACGGAATTGGGGTGACCAAACCGAACGCCAGTTGTAGGTTTGAGTGTTCGTCGACTTGCACATGCCGATCGGTAACAAGGTACCTAGTTTTGGTGTCAATCAATGGTTTTATGGTTTCAGTTGAGGCTTGGAATCGGCAATTCCTTCGACGATAAGATTTGATGCCAGAAATATTTGATGTAATTGGACAATTACTGGATAGTTTGATTGTGTACAATGAATGAGACACTAAGAGTCTTATTGTGTAAGCATTTTGTTGATTGAGTAAAATGAAATTGTGCAAGATTCTTGAGTGGAGATGAAACTAGCTAGCGTATGATGGATGTTAAATGAGGCATTGGAGTGGATGAGGGATAAGGAGTTCCCCATTCGCTGAATTTCGGGAGTGTTATAGGAATTCTTAACATAGATTAGGATTGTTAGCTGGATCAGTCTTAGATACATATGGTTCTTGACGAATATAGGAAAAATATTTAGTCTGAATTACGGTTTAGTTCTCATGGCATTCGAATTATTAAAGGCTGAGATCTTAATATTTGGACATTGATGAGTTAGTTCATGAATTGGTTTGGTGATATCACGGTTTAGTGGTGTATGCCCTTAGTGACCGATTAAGTAATCTTAATGGATTAGAGGATCGATTATGATTTTGGTTGGGTATTCTTGTGCCTAAGGTATAGGTGATGATATTATTTTTCGAGGTATGTTTAATTTTCGGGGACGAAAATTATTATAAGAGGGGGAGGATTGTAAAACCCTAAATTTGAGTCTTTAAAATTATAGTATCAGTCCTGGAAGTCTGGCTTGAGCGAGAGATTCTCGCCTGAGCGAGAAAGGATCACCTGGGAGGGTGAAATCCTGGGCTATACTAGAGGATTCTCGCCTGGGCGAGAAATAGTATTTTGGGGCTGTTGACACTATGAGATTCTAGCTTGACACGATGAGAAATGTGGATGTCACAATGAATGTCATATGCATGCTATAGGATATATAGTATGGGATATATATTCTATAGGGTGAATATGAATGATGAGAAATGTGGATGTCACAATGAATGTCATATGCATGCTATAGGATATATAGTATGGGATATATATTCTATAGGGTGAATGTGAATGATGAGAAATGTGGATGTCACAATGAATGTCATATGCATGCTATAGGATATATAGTATGGGATATATATTCTATAGGGTGAATATGAATGATGAGAAATGAGAATGTCACAAAGAGAGTCATATGCATTCTATAGGATATATAGTATGGGATATATATTCTATAGGGTGAATATGAGTGATAAGAATGAAGATGTTAATAATGAAAGTAGTATACATGCTATAGGAATATATTATGGGATATGGGTCCTATAGGGTGGATATGAATAATGAGAAGTATGATGTTTCGAAAGAACGAAATAAGCGTGCTATAGAATATATATCATGGGATATATACACTATAGGACGATTATGAAAAACGTGGAGGTAAAAGGAGTAAGATATGAATACTTGCATTTACGTAATTGTGTTTATAAATTATATTAAAGCTTAATTGTATTTGAAATGTGGATTATCATGTGATGTTAGATTTGAACTAATGACTTACTCCCTTGTTTTGTGTGTTGTTCATGATAATTCCATTATAGGTAAATGAAGGATTTGAAGAGGGAGCTCACTTAGGAATCTTTTGTGTTTATTAACCTGATTGTCTTTATTGCTACTTGACGTTGTAGTTACTTTGATAACATTATGGGATGAATGTAAATCTGTTTAGGATAATATGAAGATGTGTAGTTATGGACGTTATAACTCTGGGAGACCCATAACTGGTTGTATGTGGTAATTGCTAATTGAATGAATTATGTTTTTCCGCAACATAAATTGTATGATAATATAATAGGGTAAAGAGTGATTCTTGAGAGTTTTTAAGTAAGGTGATGGCTGTATGTAAGAAAGGATTAAAATAAATGAAAATTTTTCAATGGTAGAATTTGGGTCCTTACAATTACACTGTGTGAATTTTTCAAAAAGCTGATAATAGGATTGTTGGGTAATCGATTACCCACTTGTAGTAATCGATTACTGAGAGCTGTTGTATCAGTTTTTCAGATTTCAAGTGAAGAGGTTTCACTCCAAACTGATTGCTTTTCATTCCAAACGAAACCTACTCTTACCTAAGGGTATTATCGTTTATTGGAAGCCTATATAAAGGTATTGAAACACTCTCACAACAATATATACATACAACTCACAACTCAGATTTCAAACTCTCTTTAAAAGCTCTCACACTTTCTGATTTTACTTACACTTTTCAAGCAACCTACTCTTAAACTTTCAAAGTTATTTTGAAGTTGCATCTAAATGTTTTCCATATTGTTAAAGAGCATTATTATATCAAGTATAAAGAGTTGTTAATGGATTGCAAGTTCTAGATATTGTCATATACACTTGTAAGGCAATCCAAGCCAAATTGTACATTCTTCACTTTTGCAAAGTTTACTTTCTTTCACAAGGGTGTGAAGAGAAAGGGTGAGTGACTTGGTATAGTGTTTACCATGGGTGTAACTTGGTATAGTGTTTACCAAGGGTGTGACTTGGAATAGAGTTTTCCAAGGGGATTAGATATAAGTGAGTGTGTAAGGTACAAGGAGATCTTGGGGTGAGATAATTGTAATTGCAACTCATTATATTTAATAAAGGAATCTCTTGCGCGTCAAGAGTACTGGACGTAGCCTTCGTTGGAGAAGAAGGTGACCAGTATAAAACACTTGTGTACTCTCTTTCCCTTCTCTTTGTTATTTTTGTATCCTTCCTACGTCAATATTTTTCTGCACAATATTTCTGCTGCGCATTAACTTTGATATTGCAGAAAAATTGGCCATACTTATTGCAACAACTAAGTCACCCCCCCCCCCCTCTTAGTTGCAATCTCAGTCTTACAATATCCTTTGCCTATGATTGATGACTTGATGGATCAGTTGAGAGGAGTAGTTTTATTTTCAAAGATTGACCTTCGGTCGGGTTATCATAAACTTCGAGTGAAATCGAAGGATATTCCTAAAATTGCTTTTAGGACGAGGTATGCGCATTTTGAGTATTTTGTGATGCCCTTCAGTGTAACGAATGCCCCAACAATATTTACCGACTACATGAATCGGATTTTTCATCTATATTTGGATTCATTCGTAATGGTATTTATTGATGACATTCTGGTTTACTCCAAGAACTGAGAGGAACATGTCGAGCACCTGAGAATTGTTCTAGATCTTCTGAGTAAGAATCGGTTGTATGCGAAGATGTCAAAATGTGATTTCTGGTTGGAATTATTGAACTTCCTTGGACATGTGATATCCCAGGAAGGAGTAGTTGTGGACCCTTCTAAGGTCGAGGCAGTGATGGAATGGGCGGTGCCCAAGTCAGTTACTCAGATCAGGAGTTTTCTGGGTTTGGCTGGTTACTTCAGAAAGTTCATAGAGGGGTTTTCCAAGTTGGCATTACCTCTAACTAAGCTTACCAGAAAAGGAGAACCGTATGTGTGGACAATCCATTGTGAAGAAAGTTTTCAAGAGTTGAAGCGGATGTTGACTACGGCACTAGTGTTGGTTCTTCATTGTACTGATTGTGATTTTAGTGTGTATTGTGATGCTTCTAAGCAAGGTTTGTGTTGTGTGTTGATGCAAGACGGGAAAGTTGTAGCTTATGCTTCGCGACAGCTGAGAACGCATGAGCAAAACTACCCTACCCATGATCTAAAATTAGTTGTAGTGGTCTTTGCCTTGAAAATCTGGAGACACCATCTTTATGGTATAAGATTTAAGTGTACAGCGACAACAAGAGTTTGAAGTATCTGTTTGATCAAAAGGAACTGAACATGAGACAAAGAAGGTGGATGGAGTTCCTTAAGGACTTTGATTTTAGATTGTAGTACCATCTGGGAAAGGCCAATGTGGTGGCCAATGCTTTAAGTCGGAAGTCCTTACATATGTCGGCTTTGATGGTTCATGAAGAGAAACTAATTGAGGAGTTCAGGGATATGAACTTGGCAGTTCAAGTGAGACCTCATAGCATGATTTTGGGTATGCTTAAAGTCACCAATGAATTGTTTGACCGAATCCGAATAATGCAAGTTGAGGATCGTGAGTTGGAGGTAAAACGCGGTTTGATGGCTAGTGGGAAGGAGACTGATTTTGAGTCGGATTCTAGTTGATTGTTGCAATATAAGGGAAGGGTGTGTGTGCCCCATGATGCGGAATTGCGAAAAATTATTTTGGAGGAGTCACACAAAAGTAAAATGAGTTTTCACATGGGAACTACAAAGATGTACCAAGATCTGAAAAAGTTGTTTTGGTGGTCTGGGTTGAAAAAGGATGTGGCTTTGTATGTCTCGAGTTGTCTCGTCTGTCAGAAAGCCAAGATTGAGCATCAGTGGCCAGTGTGAGAGTTACAGTCACTAGAGATTCCCATTTGGAAGTGGAATAGTACCTCCATGGATTTTGTATCGGGTTTTCCAAAGACTCGAAAATGGTATGATTCGATATGGGTAATAGTGGATCGATTGACTAAGTCTGCACACTTTTTACCTATGAACAAGAGATATTCTTTGGAGCGATTGGAGGAACTTTATATCAAGGAGATTGTTCGGTTGCATGGGATACCGTCGAGCATTGTTTCAGAAAGGGATCCTCGTTTCACTTCAAACTTTTGGACTCGTTTGCAGTCCGCTTTGGGAACTAAGCTGAAATTGAGTTCAACTAATCATCCACAAACGGATGGTCAATCGGAAAGGACCATACAGTCATTGGAGGATCTTTTGAGGGCTTGTGTTTTGGAACAACCGGGGAGTTGGGATAGCATGTTGCTTTTGATCGAGTTTACCTACAACAATAGTTTTCATAATAGCATCGAGATGGCCCCTTACGAAGCCTTGTGTGGGAGAAAGTGTAGGACTCCAATGAGTTGGTTTGAAACTGGGGAGAACTTGGTATTGGGACCTGAGTTGGTCCGAGAAACGATGGAAAAGATTAAGAAAATTCGGGAAAATATGAGAATAGCACAGAGTTGACAGAAAAGCTATTACGATAAGAGGCGGAAACCTCTTGAGTTTAAGGAGGGAGATCATGTATTCATGAGAGTAGTTCCGATTATTGGGATTGGTAGAGTGTTCAAGTCCCGTAAGCTTACTCCGAAATTTATTAGACCATATCAGATATTGAAAAGGATTGGGCCGATAGCATATCGAATTGCTTTACCTCCATTGTTGTCGAATCTTCACAATGTGTTTCATGTGTCTCAGTTGAGGAAATATGTTGGAGATGTAAGGACCCAAAAATCTACCCCTGGAAAATTTTCCCTTATTTTAATCCATTTCATACCTACATTCATCATTGTACTTTGATCACTCATTAATCATTTCGCCAACCCTTTTAACATACCATATTACAACACATTTTCATAAGGTAGAAAAACATAATTCATTCGAATAATTTCCCATGGGTACTAAGAACCCAAAAGTATAGTTCTCCCAAAAATAACATTACACATGGTTACAAATATCCCAATAAATAGAAACCATAGTTACAATCATTCGAATCCGCAAGTAGTCAGTTAGAGTACAAAAACGCAATAAATGAATCCCGAGTCTAAAGCTCTTAAGGTTCCAAAATAAGCATCCTCAATTCACTGGTTTACCTGCAATGGGATTATCAATAACAATACACAAAACACACAAGGAGTAATTCATAACTCAACATAATCATATGATAATCCACATTCAATAATGTTAGGTAAACGGTTATATCATAACATATAAATAATACTTAAACATATATTCACTTTGTTATCTTCAACGTTCCACATTCTACTCAAACTCATTGTTATCCCATTCGTCATTTCCATACATAATCCCATCTTTTCCTTTCATATTTCTCCTATCTCATTTATGTTTATCTTAATTCATGTATCTTACCACAAGGGGGCCAGTCAGACCCTTGCTATAAAAAGCTAATACCACTAAGGGCAAGTCAGTCATTGCTCAACGAGCCAATACCACAAAGGGCAAGTCAGTCATTGCTACGAATAGCCAATACCACGAAGGGGAAATCAGTCACAATACCACGAAGGGAAAGTCAATCGCAATACCACGAAGGGCAAGTCAGTCGCAATACCACGAAGGGCAAGTCAGTCGCAATACCATGAAAGGCAAGTCAGTCGCAATAACACGAAGGGAAAGTCAGTCGCAATACCACGAAGGGCAAGTCTCACCAAGGATTTTGGTCTCACCTTCTAAAGGTACACCGAAATGCTCAAGGATATTGGTAATGAAGATGGCGTAGGGCAACGGACTTTGGGAGCCGCGAACATGCAACATTTGTTGCATTATCATCTTATTCCAATTAATTTTGATGTTAAACTTGATAGCATACATCAATTGGAGCTCTATGTCACATATTTGCGAATGATTTGAAAATTTCGGCAAAATGACATAGGTAAGAAAAGAATGTACCAAACGATCTTTCAGTGTGAGATATCCAGCAGAGATGATATCTCTGTTCTTAACAGTCTCACCAAGGCTTTGTTGCTTTTGCCTTTCTATTTCCTCTTTAGAAATTCTACAAATAGAAAGATAGAATTTCTTGCTATCGTAATCGTCCCAATCACATACCAGGCCGAACCCAGTGATGTCGCCTATCATCGGTATATCACAGCAAATAGAACTAAAGGTTTTGAAATCCAAAACTATGTCCTTTCCCTTAACATGGGAAGTCATAAGATTTTTCCTAAAGTTCATGTTGCAATAAAATACACGAACAAGCGCAGGGTAGATATCGTTCGCTTCGCAGAAAAAGTTGAAAAGTTTTTGTTGCCGCAAAAGATAAGGAAATAAAAAATCTTCAAACTCAAAGTTCCCTATGTTACCGTATTTAGGAGTGAAGATGGCGCGTCCATGGAAGTTTTCTTCGAAGACCTTCCTTTGAGCGTCATTTGCAAGAAGCCTCGTCAAGTTCAACAGGTTGGACTTGGAAGTTGATTCTCCTTGCTTAGACTTTGAAGAATGTGGTCTCTTTGAAGAAGAAGCCATTGTTGATTTTTAAAGGTTTAAGGTTTTTGGAAATTTGGTGGTTTTTGATTGAGGCCACAAATCACAAAATAGAAGGTGTATAAGTGGTTAGAATAAAAAATGGGATGTGATTTGCAACAAAAATCAATCAAAACGGAGTAGAAATAAAGTTTTTAGAGATTGAGAGGCTTAGAGAGAGAGGAAATCGTGTTACAGGAGAGAGAAAATGGAAGATTTTCTGAAAAAGTGCAGCAGTTCATATATATAACTGCATAGAGTAATCGATTACAACAAGTAAGTAATTGATTACTCACTTTCAAAAATTTAAAAATTTCAAACAGTGTCTCTCTATAATCGATTACACCATTACAGTAATCGATTACTGTAACATATTGTTTCCCCACTTTTGCTCAAAGTGATTTTTGGTTCTAAAAACTTGAAAATTAAAGCATAAAACACACAATTTAAGATCAAGTAGCATTGGATATAAACAATGAAACATACATATAAACATTTAAACATATTAGGCCAAGTAAGCTTCATCGAGAATGCCTAATTCTCGTCTAATTTTATAGAAAGGCTCTTTTTCTAACGGTTTAGTAAATATGTCCGCTAGTTGGTTATGAGTATCAATGAACTCTACCAACACATCCTTCTTTTGGACATTGTCCCTAAGGAAATGATGCCTTATATCAATGTGTTTGGTTCTTGACTGCATAATCGGATTTTTGGTGAGATTAATAGCACTAGTATTGTCACATTTCAAGGGTGTGCAGCCTAAGTTTAAGCCATAATCCCATAATTTTTGTTTAATCCACAACACTTGTGCACAACAACTACCGGCAGCAATATATTCTGCTTCAGCGGTGCTTAAGGCAACACAAGCTTGTTTCTTGCAAGACCAAGAAACTAAAGCATTCCCTAGAATGTGGCAAGTACCACTTGTACTCTTTCTCTCAAACTTGCATCCTACAATGTCTGAATCCGAGAAGCCAACCAATTCGCATACGCTTCCCTTGGGATACCATAGTCCAACATCGGTTGTGCCTTTGAGATACTTCATGATTCTCTTAACGGCAACTAGATGTGACTCTTTGGTTTAGATTGATATCGCGCACAGAGACATACACTAAACATAATATTAGGTCTACTGGCAGTAAGATATAAAAGAGATCTGATCATACCTCAATACTTAGATATTTCAATACATTTCCCAGCATCATCAGCATCGATATAGGTACTTTATCCCATAGGAGTAGCGATCTGCTTGTAGTCATCCATCTCAAATCTTTTTAACAAATCTTTGCAATATTTGGACTGACTTACAAAGATTCCATCGCTAAGTTGCTTAATTTGGAGTCCAAGAAAGTAATTTAGCTTTCCCATCATAGACATCTCAAATTCTCCTTGCATCATATTGCCAAATTCACTACACAAACTATCGTTAGTAGAACCGAAAATAATATCATCAACATAGATTTGAACAAGTAAAGTATGATGATTTATTTTCTTAATAAAGAGTGTAGTATTGACCTTGCCTTTTTTAAAAACTTTTTCAGTTAGAAAGTTAGTGCAGTGTCGACCTTCCTCTTGTATATATCTGGTAAGGAATGCACTCTTTACATCCATTTGGTAAAGCTGAAAATTTTAGGAGCATGCATATGCAAGTAATAGTCTAATCGCTTCAAGTCTAGCAACCGGAGCCAAGGTTTCATCAAAGTCTACCTTCCTCTTGGTTGTATCCTTGGGCTACTAGTCTAGCCTTGTTTGTAATGATTATAACATTTTCATCTGATTTATTACGGAATACCTAGCGAGTTCCTATTACATGCCTATTTTTAGGTCTAGGAACAAGTTCCCAAACTTCGTTTCTCTCAAACTGGTTAAGTTCTTCTTGCTTAGCAAGAATTCAGTGTTCATCCTCGATTTCTTCATCAATCTTATATGGTACTATTTGAGAGACGAAGGCCATGTTTAGACATGCATTTTCTAGCATTAAGCGGGTGGTAACACCTTTGCTAATATCGCTAATAATGTTGTCTATAGGATGATCTCGATGAGTTCTCCACTCTTTAGGTAAATCAGAGTGAATATGCTCTTCTTGAATGGAAGGATTATCATCCACTTCCACATGCTCTATATTAGGTGTAGTTTCAATAATAGCATTTTCATTAAAAGTAGGATTAGGCAAATCTTCTTCATCAATAGTCAACCTTTCCTTGATTAGAGGATTGGTGTCATCAAAGGAGATATGGACACATTCTTCCATGGCTAGAGTTCTTTTGTTAAAGACTCTATAAGCTTTACTTGTGAGAGAATAGCCTAGGAAGATTCCTTCATCTACCTTTGCATCAAACTTGCCTAAGTTTTCTTTGTCATTATTCAAGACGAAACATTTACAACCAAATATATGCAAGTGTGAAATTTTTGGTTTTCTTCCTTTGAAGAGTTCATAAGGAGTTTTCTTTAGAATGGGTCTTATTAGAACTCTATTTGAAACATAACAAGCGGTGCTTACCGCATCAGCCCAAAAATACTTTGGGAGGTTAGTTTCATTCAACATTGTTCTAGCGAGTTCTTCCAATGACCGATTCTTTCTCTCTACAACACCATTTTGTTGTGGTGTTCTAGGAGCAGAAAAGTTGTGATTAATCCCAAGATCATCACAAAATTCCTCAAAAGAAGCATTTTGAAACTCTCCCCCATGATCACTTCTTATAGCAACGATTTTAAGTGACTTTTCGTTTTGGACTCTTTTAGCATAAGTTCTAAAGGCTTTGAATGCCTCATTCTTATGTACTAAAAATAGAGTCGAAGTGTAGCGTGAAAAATTGTCTACTATAACAAGAGCATAGTAGTTACCACCAAGACTTTTTGTCCTTGAGGGGCCAAATAAGTCCATGTGTAGTAACTGCAATGGTTTATCCGAAGAAACCATATGCTTTGGCTTGAAAGAGGTTTCTATTTGTTTACTCATTTGACATGCACCACATAGTTTGTCTTTAACAAACTTCATCTTGGGTAAACCAACAACCAAATCTTTCTTGATTAGCTTATTCAAATGATCCATATGTATGTGAGAAATTCTCCTATGCCAAAGCCATGCATCATGAATGTCATTTACAACTAAACATAGGAAGAGATAAATCTATATCTATCATGTAAATGTTATTAATTCTCTTACCAACAAGTTTAGAGTTTAGAAATTCCTTACTTTCAATGATGCACTTATCTAGGTAGAATGATACATGGAAGCCCTTGTCGCAAAGTTGACTTATGCTTAGAAGATTGTGCTTAAGTCCTTCCACATATAGCACTCCTTCTATGGTTGTTGAAGGTGGCTTGCCGATTCTACCGACTCCAAGAATTCTTCCTTTGTTGTTATCACCATATGTGACATAGCCTTTGTCCCTTGGAGTGAGGACAGAGAACTTACTTTTATCGTCCGTCATATGCTTTGAGCAGCCGCTATCCAAGTACCATAAATTGCGGGCGGCACTCAAATCAACCTGCAAAACAGGTTAAGTTATATTAGGTACCCAACTTATTTTGGGTCCTACATGGTTAGATCCTTTCTCAACCCATTTAAAATATCGTAAAGGGACACTATATTTTCTTATTGAGCAAGTATTTGGTGTATGCCCATAGTTTTTACAATAAGAGCAAATAGGTTGATGCATATGTATCATAGATTTATGTTTGCTATGTATAGATGCACGGATACATGTTTTCTGAAAGTCTGTTATGATAGACTTACTTTGTTTCTTAAGAGCAGGGCCTTTTTCATAGCCAAGACCTCTTCGGTCCGTAGAGTGTCTTTGATCATTAATGATCTTACTCAAGCTCTCTCTACTCTTGTTCATTTTGTTGAGTTCAAGACTCAATGTAGAAACTTTGTTGCCAAGAGTAATGCAATTTAAACATGAGGATGATGAAGGTATGTTTCTAAGAGAATCTAGTTCAGATTTTTGTTTTAGAAATATTTTTGACAATTTCATGTATTCATCATTTAGATCATTAAAAGTAGTTTTCATTTCGGAAGAAGAAAAAGGGATAGATTTATTTACCTCTTCATCGTCTAAATGTTGAGACGCCATTAGGGAGAGATGCACTCTTTGCTTTCTGGTTCAGAGGATGAACTCTCCCCCTTTCTTTCTGTGGCACTAAGAATTGGCACAGACAGCCATATTGTGATAAGTTCGGAAACTGACACTAGTAGTCAGATTGTGGAAAAAGAAATGACATTGGTAGCCAAATTGCGGGAATTTCGAGAACTGATACTAGTAGTCAGATTGTGGGAAGACAATTGGAACTAGTAGCCATACTGTGGGAATTTCGAGAATTGACACTAGTAGCCATATTGTGTTGGGTGTATTCAAGATCAGTTCTTACACTGCAGTAAGAATTCGATAACAAAGAACTGAGTTGTTTTAACCTAAGGACGGCGTGGTTGATAGTCTGTTTGCACATTTTGGGCAGTACGACGAAACATCTTAGAGAGAGCGATCTGGTCGTGACTCAGCCAGTAAGTATTATTTCGTGCAATTTAGAATTGTTGAAAGTTACAGTAACAACAATTTTAAGACGTTTCCTACTGCAATGGCATTCGTATATAATATTATTGGTCCAAACAGCTTCGAATTGAACAAACAATTCCGTTTGATGGGACTAATTTCAAATGCTGGAAAACCAAGATGGAATTTTTCCTAGCTTTGAAAAAGGTTGCCCACGTTTTGAAAACTGGTGTCCTAGTGTTGCCTGAATAAGCTGAAAAAGAGGAAAGGGATAAAATTGCTATTAATATAGCTCTCTAGAATGAAAATGATTACTTATGTAGGAATTTCATTCTGAATGGGATGTCTGATGATCTTTATGATTACTACATCCCATACAAGTCTGCCAAATTAGTTTGTTATACACTTCAGAAAAAATATGATACTAAGGAAGCTTTGATTAAAAGGTAGTTTATTAGCCGCTACCTCAAGTATCAGATGACTGGTGATAAATTAGTAGAGTCTTAGTCCCACGAGATACAGAAAATTGTTCATGAGATCATCTATGAGGGTATGCTTCTAGATGAGCAATTTCAAGTGGCTGTCATTATTGTCAAACTGCCAACTAGCTGGAAGGACTTTAAAAATGTTCTCAGACACAAGACCAAAGAATTTTCTTTGCAATTTCTTATCACTCGTCTTCGCATTGAAGAAGAGGCTCATAGACAAGATCAGAAAGATGAGGTGTTGTTTGTCTCAAACAAAAGCACTAAGAAATTGGAGGACCTCTTAAGGGCTTGTGTCTTGGAACAACCAGGGAGTTGGGATTACATGTTACCCTTGATCGAATTTACCTACAACAATAGCTTCCATTCGAGTATTGGGATGGCACCCTATGAGGCGTTGTATGTTAGGAAGTGCCGAACAACATTGAGTTGGTTTGAGACTGGGGAGAACCTGATATTGGGGCCCGAACTAGTCCAAGAGACGATAGATAAAATCAAGAAAATCCGGGAGAATATGAGGATTGCCCAGAGTCGTCAGAAAAGCTATTACGATAGGAGGCGGAAAACTCTTGAGTTTAAAGAAGGAGATCATGTTTTCATGAGAGTAGTCCCGACTACCGGAATTGGTAGGGTGTTGAAGTCTCGCAAGCTGACTCCGAGATTTATTGGGACGTATCAAGTTTTGCAAAGGATTGGGCCGGTAGCTTATCGTATTGCTTTACCTCCGTTGTTGTCGAATCTCCACAAGGTATTTCATGTGTCTCAGTTGAGGAAATATGTTGGGGATCCATCTCATGTGGTGGAGTCGGATCAGATAGAGTTGAAGGACAACTTGACGTTTGAGACGTTGCCCGTGAGAATCATGGATACCAGTGTCAAGAGGCTGAGAGGCAAGGAGATTCCATTGGTGAAAGTGTTGTGGAGCCAAGTAGACGAAGGAGATGCTACTTGGGAGGTGGAACGTGACATGAGGGAGGATTACCCTCATTTGTTCGAACTGAGGTATGTTTAATTTTCGGGGACGAAAATTCTTATAAGAGGGGGAGGATTGTAACACCCTAAATTTAAGTTTTTAAAAATTATAGAATCAGTCCTAGGATTCTCACTTGAGCGAGAGATTCTCGCCTAAGCGAGAGAGGTTCACCTGGGAGGGTGAAATCCTGGGCTATACTGGAAGATTCTTGCCTGAGCGAGAGTTGTCTCGCCTAGGCGAGAAATGTCATTTTGGGGTTGTTGCCACTGTGAGATTCTCGCTTGAGCGAAAATCCCTCGCTTGAGCGAGAGAGTCAGATTTGAGTTTTTTAAAATGGTAGGGATTTTCACGCTTGAGCGAGAATCCCTCGCTTAAGTGAGAACCCGACGAGACAACATTTAATGAGAAACCCCTAAACACAATCTAGGGTTTAGAAAAGAAGAAGAGTGAAAGAAGAGAGCTTTTCAAGGGAAAAAAGCTTGGATACTAATCTAAGAGCTTGAGAAGAGATCCTAAGGTTGGAGACGGTTCGGAAGGAACTAGTAAAGTTAACAAGAACCCCACCCGACATTCACCAAGGTAAGGGATAAGTATATTCATTTTATTTAAGATAAGGTAACTATGTTATGCTTATAAAATGATGTGGTTGGGATATACTGCTAAATGAATCACCTTTGTGGTGTAAGAATCACCCGTAGCGGTAATGGATCACCTTTGTGGTGTAAGTATTACCCGTAGTGGTAATGGATCACCTTTGTGGTGTAAGAGTTACCCGTAGTGGTAATGGATCACCTTTGTGGTTTAAGTATTATCCGTAATGGATCACCTTTGTGGTGTAAGAGTTACCCGTGGTGGTAATTGATCACCTTTGTGGTGTAAGGGTTACCCGTAGTGGTAATGGATCGCCTTTGAGGTGTGATACTGCCGGTTCTGGCAAAGGATCACTTTTGTGATGTAGATTTACCCTTTGTGGTATTGTATTATTCGTGTGGTGTACACGGATGGAATATGGATGAAAGTGAAAAGTATAGATATGCTCATTACAGAACATGTATATTATGGGATATATATGTACTATAAGGTGAAGATGAATAAAGAGGTAAAGTATAGTGATGAGTCAAATATTACACACTATTAATAACCTTATTTTACCATTGTTAATGATTCTTGGTGTCTAATTGACTTTATTTGGCATTGTTTAGTGTTTTAGGCTTTATTGGACTATTATTCCTAAAATGAGTTAATTTGGGATTATTTAGCCTAATTAAATCTAATTCAATTTTCAGGACATATTTGGCACCAAGGACATTTTGGGCATTACAAGTGGAAGATGTGTGCTAAAGTGAAGATTGTATTTAGTTATAGGATTTTTAATTCCGTTTTAGGTTTTGGGCCCATTGTTTAGGGCCCATTTCGGTTTTACCCTTTAATAAGCTTAGAATTTCGTTTTCAAACACAACTCTACATTACATTTTTCGTTTCTCCCTTTTGGGGTTCCTTTAGGTTTTCGTTTTCCATCTTCTTCCTCCTCCAAATTCGGTTTTGCTTCTTCCTCCATGGAAGGCTAGAAGTTTAGTGCTAAATTCCTTTGGTAATGTATCACACTCTTGAGGTTTAGTGCTTAATGCATTTTCGGTTTCTATGTTGTTGTTAATGCAATTTTCGGTTTTATGTTGTTGAAGCTTCTATCCTAATTCATGTTATGGTTTGCTTAATTCCATGGTGTTGTTTTAGGTTTGTGAACTGATTTTCGCTTAGTTAATTAGTTCTCTAGCACATAATCGCTTAGTTTATGTGAATCTGTAAATGCTCTATGTTTATGTTGAATTCGCTTAGTTGAAGCTTAACATTAGAGTTATGAACAGATTAGGAATTCAATGTGTAGAATCTGAAATTGATGCTTTGATTCGTGTGACATTGTTAACTGTTTGTTGCTTATGCCAATTTCTCTTAGTTAGAGGTTTAGCAATTTAACTGTGAGTTGGTCGTCGCTTAGTTAATCGACTCTCAACAAAGGAACACTGAGAATCTGATTTTGATATATTGAAACCAAGGATTGAGTTGTGAACAAGGGAACCAAAGGGATTTAGCCTCTTTACTATTCTGTTTTCTGTTTGTGTTCTGTTTTAGCTTAATTTCATAGCGTAACAACCACTAAAACCCCCCATTGTGTGTGTGCGTATAAGGTGTTTGAACCATTGTGTGAAAGATAATCTTTGGAAAACGACCTAGGAGTCACTTCCTAGTACTATACTTTATTGTTATATTATTTGTATCGAGTACGGCCTCGATCATATAGATATGCATACTATAGAACATGTATATTATGGGATGTATATGTACTATAAGATGAATATGTAATTATGAATTAGGTCTTAACTTCAATATCAAATTGTGTTTTAAAATGTGGATTATCGTATGACGATCACTCTTAATTTAATGACTTACTCCCATGTATGTTTCGTGTATCTGTTATCGATAATCACATTGCAGGTGACGGATGTGTTGAGGATACTTGGTTCGACGTCTGGGAGCTTGAATCTAGACTTTCTCTATTTTGCTTTTTGGATTGTAACTAATTACTTGATATTTGGATAATTGTAAATCCTGATTATTATAACTCTGGATATTAGTAGCTATGGGTATTTTGGGAATTCCATAGCTGGTTGTATGCGTGGGTTACCAGGAATGATTTATATGAATTATGATTTTCTGTCATGAGTCTGATCAAAATTGAGTAATTAGGAGAATGTCATTAGAGTTATTAAATTGTGATGATAAAGAAATGTATGAAAGAGGAATAGAATAAGGAAAAAATTTCAAGGATAGAATTTGGGTTCTTACAGTATGCACCCTTTGTTTCACGACGTGGTTGCCACGAGTCGTGGGTTCAAACCGTTTTCAAAAATCATTTTTGGGTGAAACATAGCTTGTGACTAAATGGTGATTTCGTATCTGTTGGAGAATCCCAAAATTTTAGCAACCATATCTGAATAAATATGAGGTTGTTAAAAATTTGGCGATACGATGATGACCATGTATTCTGGACGTAATGCAAGCGAGTTAATAAATTTGTATTTGCTAGCGAAATTGGGATGACCAAACCTAATGCCCGTGGAGGGATTGAGTGTTTGTCGACTTGCATTTGTAGATTTGTAACAGAGTATCTAGTTTTGAAGTGAATCGATGGTTTTATGGGTTCAATTGAGGTTAGGATTCGATAAAATTCCTTCTATGGTAAGATTTGATGACAGAAATATCTGATGTAATTGGATAATTACATGATAGTTTGATCGTGTACAATGGAAAAGACGCTAAGAATCTTATTGTATAGATATTTTGTTAAATGAGTAAAATGAAATTATGCTAGATTCTTGAGTAGAGGTGAAACTAGCTAGGGGATGATGGATGTTAAACGAGGCATTGGGATGGATGAGAGATACGGAATTCCTATTCACTTAATTTCGGGAGTGTTACCGGATTGTTAGATGGATAAGTCCTAGATATTTATGATTATTGACGAATACTGGAAAAATCGTTAGTCTGATTACGGTTTAGTTCTCCTAGTGTTCGAGTTGTTCGAGGTTAGGACCTTAATGTTTGGACATTGATGAATTGGTTTTATGATATCACGGTTTAGTGGTATATGCCCTTAGTGACCGTTTAAGTAATCTTAATGGATTAGAGAATCGAGTATGATTCAGGTGGGGTATTTCTTATGCCTAAAGTCTAAGCGATGACATTATTTCCGAGAATGGCCTAATAAAATTTTCGAGGACGAAAATTCCTATAAGAGGGGGAGGATTGTAACACCCTAAATTTAAGTCTTTAAAATTATAGTATCAGTCCTAGAAGTCTCGCTTGAGCGAGAGAGTCTCGCCTGAGCGAGAAAGGCTCACCTGGGAGGGGGAAAATCCTGGGCTATAGTGGAGGATTCTCGCCTGGGCGAGGAATGGCATTTTGGGGATGTTGGGACTGTGAGATTCTCGCTTGAGCGAGAGCATCAGATCTGAAATTTTAAAAAGGCGGGATTTTCTCGCTTGAGCGAGAATGGGCTCGCTTGAGCGAGAACCCGACGACTCATCTTTAAAATAGAAACCCCAAACACATTTTAGGGTTAGAACTTTGAAGAGAAGAGAGAGAGGAGAGCTTTTCAAGAGCAAAGAGCCTTAGGACTCATCTTAGAGCTTGAGAAGAGGTAAACTTCTTGTTTCTAACTCTTCTTCTTCCTCTCTAACTTGTTTTGGGTATGTTGGATCTATTTTCAAAACATGAAAACCATGGAAACTCATCCTTTAGAGTTATGGTTCGTTTTATGTTGTTTTTCTCTTGTAAACTCTTGATTTAGAGTTGGTATTTGATGAATGGAAAGATTTTGTGGGTTATTCATGAAAACCCCAAAATGAGAATATGAGTAAAAAGAGAAATGGATGAAATGTTAAATGTAAATGATGAGTTTGTGCTTTGATGTTGATATATGAGATGAACATGTATGCTTAGATGTTTGGAAACTTGTATTGAAGTAGTTTTGGAAATCTTGAAAATATGTGAATCCCTTGTATGTTTGATGATGAAATACGAGTTGTTTATGTGTTATTTTGAATAAATGACTGACATTGTTGTTATTGGTGAAAATGAGGAAAGATCCTAAGGTTGGAGGAAATCGCGGAGGAGACTTTAAAAGTTACTCGGAACCGATCCCCAACACTCACCAAGGTAAGGGATAAGTGTCTCTAAATCATATTCGCTGATGTGAATGAGGTATGTGAAAGAGGTAATATGTTTGTAAGAATATTGTTGTTACCCTACCCGAAGTGGTAGTGGTTTATTGTTGCTACCCTACCCGAAGTGGTAGTGGAATATTGTTGTTATCCTACCCGTAGTGGTAGTGGAATATTGTTGTTATCCTACCTGTAGTGGTAGTGGATTAATGTCATTGTCTTACCAGAGGAGTAGTGGATTATTGTTGTTGTCCTACCCGATGTGGTATGGATAATAACTAGACTTGCCCGATGTGGTATGGAGGATAACTCGACCTGCCCGATGTGGTATGGAGAATAACTAGACCTGCCCAATGTGGTATGGATAATGAACTCGACCTGCCCGATGTGGTATGGAGAATAACTAGACCTGCCCAATGTGGTATGGATATTGAACTCGACCTGCCCGATGTGGTATGGAGAATAACTAGATCTGCCCAATGTGGTATGGATATTGAACTCGACCTGCCCGATGTGGTATGGAGAATAACTAGACCTGCCCAATATGGTATGGATAATGAACTCGACCTGTCCGATGTGGTATGGATAATAACTAGACCTGCCCGATGTGGTATGGATAATAACTAGACCTGCCCGATGTGGTATGGAGGATAACTCGACCTGCCCGATGTGGTATGAAGAATAACTAGACATGCCTAATGTGGTTTGGATAATGAACTCGACCTGCCCGATGTGGTATGGAGAATAACTAGACATGCCCATTGTGGTATGGATAATGAACTCGACCTGCCCGATGTGGTATGGAGAAATACTATACCTGCCCAATGTGGTATGGATAATGAACTCGACCTGCTCGATGTGGTATGGTTAATAACTAGACCTGCCCGATGTGGTATGGAGGATAACTGGACCTGCTCGATGTGGTGTGGATGATGAACTAGACCTGCCCGATGTGGTATGGAAGATAAACTAGACCTGCCCAACGTGGTATGGAGATGTAATTGGACCTACCCGATGTGGTAGAGGATTATATTTGTGAAAGAACTCGGTGAATACGACATATGAGAAACGAGGATGTTAAGAATGAAAGTCATATGCATGTTCTAGGATATATATTATGGGATATATATACTATAGGGTGAATATGAATGCTGAAAATGAGGATGTTAAGAATGAAAATAATATACATGCTATAGGATATATAGTATGGGATATATATACTATAGTGTAGATATGAATAATGAGAAGAACGATGCTTCGAATGAACGTAATATGCATGCTATAGAATATATATTATGGGATATATATTCTATAGGATGAATATGGATGACGTGGAAATGAACGAAAGAAGATATGAATGTTTACATTTACGTATTTGTGGTTATGATTTATATTAATGCTTAATCGTATTTGAAATGTGGATTATCATGTAATGTTAGTTTTTGAACTAATGACTTACTCCCTTGTTTTGTGCGTTGTTTATGATAATCCCATTGTAGGTAAATGAAGGATTTGAGGAAGAAGCTCACTTAGGAAGCCTATGTGTTTATTATCTTGATTGTCTTTATTGCTACTTGACATTGTAGTTGATTTGATAACATTTTGGGATGAATGTAAATCTGATTAGGACAATACTGAGATATGTAGTTATGGAGATTATAACTTTTAGAAACCCATACTGGTTGTATGTGGTAATTACTAAATGAATGAATTATGTTTTTCCGCAACATGAATTGCATGATAAAGTTTTTGAATAAACGAAAATTTTTCAAGGGGTAGGATTCGGGTCCTTACAATCACAACACTTATAATACCCAAAAAAGAAAGATAGGAGCATATGAGAATATGCTTCTACTATGTTTTGGAATTAGAGTGAAAATGGTATATCACTTAAAATATTTATGCGTATTAATTATTTTTGGTATTACCTCATATCTCCTCATTTTAAGAAATTAATTCATTTTGGAATGTATGATTGCCCTTTGCAACAAGTGTTGTTTTTAGGAATCAAAACTTTGATATTTTAGTCATTCTCGAAACTAACAAAGCCTTATACACTATACTAATGTCTTATTGATTATGTATATTAAATTTACCCAAACTCAATACTAGTCTTCATATATCATTGGTCAAAAGAGTAACTACCAATTAAGGGTGGAAATATGTCAGACTTTGCCTTAAACAGATTGAGTCTATATATCATACAAGAATTTTGGCCTAGCCTCTTAGCCTCTTTAAAAAAATTTAAAGCCTAGGCGTGACCTATTTAAAAGTCTGGTCTGACCTGTTAGCCTTTTTAAAGACTCGTTAAGGTAAGGAACTCAACACGTTGTGTACAAACTAGGAAAATTATTTTAACTATAGCAATTAGTGTGAACTTCTTTACACTGATGCGTAATGTATTCGAAGGATTTGTGGTGCCCTTGATGTTAAAATATATAAAATAATGCATTTTAATATCATAGTAAAATATGATAGTGCTGTAATGTATAACATTGTTAACAACTTAATTACCAAATACAATATTGTTGTCCAAAAAACATCTAAAAGACAATACTAAATTGCTAAATAGCATCTAAAGAATACTAAATTAGTTGTAGTGCGGTCTAAATGTTATACCATCCAAAATAACACAACTTATATCACTAGGCTTCTAAAAAAAATTTAAGGTGGAGAAATTAGCAATATATCTTAACATTGGATAAGGTAGAGAAATTACCAGAAGGTGGGTCTATCTTCTATGCTTTCAGATGAAAAGATAATAACAATAAGCAAATAATTAGTCACTATCATATAAGATTTTTAAGGTGAGGCAATGTAGATTAAGATTATTTTTGGACTTGCTTTTTAGGGTTAGTCACTCTTGCAATTTCAAGTTACACTTAGTCAATTAAAATTACATACTTAAATGAGTTGATTTATGTACTTAAGTCTAAGCCTGAACAACTAAATGTCCAATTATTTTATAGCTTAATCTCTAAGTTCTAGTGAATTTATATAAAAAAATTATTATTTATTTTTGTATACATATTATAAAAAATAATTTATAAATATATAAAACATTACATAGGCTAGTCTACTAGGCGTAATAAGCTTTTTAAAAGGCTTGAACTTGACGTATTCAGGTTAAATAAGTTATCGGAGAAGCCTAAGGCTAACCCATTTACTAAAAATGCCTAGTCTTGACTAATGTGTTATAAGCTAGGTACTAGGTCCCTGATAGACGACCTGTCATTTTTCCACCCTTAAAACCAATAAATAAATTCTATAAAATACCGTCATAAAAAATATAAAAGATTAATTTGACTGAAGAATTTTTTTTGATACTATCAAGAATATATCTTCACTTTTTGGTATTGAACTAATCACTTTTGGGGGCGTGATTATCCATAACGATAAGTGTTGCTCAAAAGAATCAAATCCATGACATTTTGGTCATTATGAGAATCAAGAAGTTCTTACATTACTAGACCAATGTTTATTGGTATTTGATCGAGAAATTAATTAATGTTATTTAATTTTTTAACAAACCAATGCACAGGCAGCATTTAAAGCTTGATTGGTAGGGAAAATTTGTGATTCGAGCTTGACTTCATTGAAACAGCCAATTCTAAAGTTTAGCTTTGAATGGTTTAGAATCTCTATGGAATATGGATGTCATTTATTCATTTTTCTTCATAAATTATTCTTAGTTTTTTTTAATGTAGTCGTTCGTGCCAACTGTGGTGTTCCATAAAAGAATAACAGTGGGCCTTCAGAAAAGATGAGGTTAGGCCCAATGCAATATATATTATCTTTAATTCTATCGTATGTATCTGCATTTTTTTGTCATCACCATCCATCATAAACATTCAACATCTTTTCATCACAAAAATGGCGATGAAACTTCAGATATTTACAGGTTTACCCCCAGTGCCATTTCGATCTTATTCTTCTTCCTCCTCTACTCTTTGCATTCTCAAGAAGAAACCTCTCAACGCATCGTTTCTCGGTACCGGAGGTATCGCCCTTTCGTATTCTATTCCATTGCTTCTTAGTTTTTTCATTTAATTTCCTTAATCGCTAGCTATGATTAGCACATGACTTATTAATCAATTAATTCAGCTTAATTTCGACTTTGTGATTATGATAGTGGAAGTTCTGAAACAGAACAGAGTAAGGATTATTAAGCCTGTGCAATGTGGAAGAGGTGCTCTTGGTACTCGCATGAACCTATTTGATAGAATTGCAAGAGTAGTGAAGGTGAAATCAGTCAACAACAACCAATTTGAATTGACTTCAGCTTTGATAATCTAATTGTTGTCATTTTTATGGTTATATTTTTTCATCTTAGTAATGCAGTCGTATGCAAATGCAATCATAAGCACCTTTGAAGATCCTGAGAAGATTTTGGAGCAATCGGTGCTTGAAATGAATGATGACTTGACTAAAATGCGTCAAGCTACTGCACAAGTTAGTTTCACTATCCCTTTGTTGTTGATTCCTTGTGTTTTCTCAATTATTATTATTATTATTTCTAACAATTGTTTTGATTCTTTGAATTTGTATAATGGCTTTACACAACTTTTGGAAACTATATTATTTTGCATGTTAATTGTGAGGTGTAGCATTCTGAAAACTGACTTTGAAAGAGGTCTTCGTAATTTTCCCTGTACATGCTATATCATTTTCCCCTCTCTCCAACATTCCAACTCAACATGATTGAAAATCATCTGTTTTCTTCCTTTAGGTATTGGCATCCCAAAAACGGTTGGAAAATAAATACAAAGCTGCACAACAAGCTTCTGAAGAGTGGTAATATATGAAAGATTTGTTAGCTTAGTTTGGTTGCAACGTTTGGTGTATAAATAACACTTTTGTGCTTTTCTTCTGATATAGGTACCGTAAAGCACAACTTGCTCTTCAGAAAGGTGAAGAAGAACTGGCTCGTGAAGCCCTTAAGAGGCGCAAATCTTATGCAGTAAGTTTCCATCTTGTGGAAGGTTTTTGTGCTAATTCTAATTTTCTAATTTAGATATTAAATATGAATGTTTGTTTTTTCAGTATGTTAATTGATCAATTAGTTTTATTGGTTTTTTCTTTTTCCTTACACATATGTTGGTTAAAGATTATATTACTTTGTCCTTGTCGTAATGCTTAATAAATATTGAAACATCTCATGCTTACATTTGCTATGGTTCCTATTCCTACAAGAATATATTAACTTGATGGAAACACTCCTTGCATTCCCAACTGATTTATTGTCATAACCAAAATGTAGTAGGTCTATGAAATGAAATGGCCATTCAGATTGCCACATCCCTGGATCATAATGTATCTTGATTTTCTCAAGTCGGTTTAGGTTTGTAGGCCGACTCCAGCTAGTGGGATTAAGGCTTGATTGTGGTTATTGTACTTTACATTTTGTAGATAATAACTTATGACAAACCTCGCGGTAATCTACTTTTGTGAAGTGCTTCATGTATATATTTCAATGTACGTCAGATATTGCTATTATATAATGATGAGTTTTGATAAAAATGGAATTTACTAGTGTTTGACCTTTTGATTGATGATTCAGGAAAGTGCAATTTTGAAGTGATTTCTTATCATGCATATCACATTATGGAAAGCTTATTATAGGCTTTTAATGTGTCACAGGATAATGCCCTTTCTTTGAAATCTCAACTTGATCAACAAAAGAGTGTTGTTGACAATCTCGTCTCTAATACTCGGGTAAGCTAAACCTTATTCTTTCTCAGTATGTTAATTCAGTGAAATGATCACTGTTAGAAATTAGAAAACAATGTTTTTGTATCATTGTGGATTAGTTTTCATGGTGGGATGCTTGTGTGTTCCCAAAACCTTACTATATTATAGTTATATGTTTGGTTATTAGGATGAGGACACTGTTGTTTGAGTTCATTGTATATTCTTTTCATTGTTTTTGCAATTTTTTATTGTAAAAAAGTTGCAGTAGTTTTCACAACCCCTGGTAACAAACCATCAGGTTTCTGTTATTTAGGTGTGAGGGTGAGACTCGATGCAACAATATGGTTGCCTGACTTGTCACTTGGAGGTCATGGATTCAAATCCTGGAAACAACCTCTTCGCTTGTGATGGTAAGGTTGTGTACAACTACTATCCTAGACCCCACTAGGTGGGGGCCTTCTTGTATGGGACCACCCTTTTCTGGGGCAGTTTTTGATCTCCAAGTTTTCCTTTTTGTTTACTTGAAATGATAAACTGGGTTGCATATTTGTTCTCAATACATTTACTTCTAGGATAATCCAAACTCTATAATGCATTCTTTGCTGTAAATGATCAATTCTATGAATTTTTTAATAGAAAATTGTGCTGTTTTTTTTTGAATGATGAAACAAAATCCTAGGTCTGACTCATGACGAAGCAATTGTAGGTGTGAAGCCTGGGTTAATTTACCTCCTTCAACGTTCACCTTGTTTTCTTTAAATTTTCCAATGCATACATACGTATTTCCTTGCCATGTCACGGAGTGTTTCTCCCTTTCAAAAATCCCATCGTTCCTTCTTTGAATTTATACCTAGAAAGAATCAGCGCTGATTTCCAATTCTTGTATGTTCAGATTGTTAAATGACTTCAATTTACCTCTATTTTCTCTTTATAAGCAAAATGCACTTCCTCTAACACACATATGATAATACTTCAATCAACTAGCTTCCTACCATTTCCTTCCACAAAACCCCTGTCTTAACCTATTGAGTTGTGAGCCTTCCACTATAGTAAAAAAGACCAGACAATGATACACTCATACATCTGCTAAATTTGTGTTACCTTAGGTATGATTGTAAATAATGTCGAGAATATAGTAATAGGTAAAAGCCAGTGCCATAAAGGCATTAACAACAAAAGGGGGGATGGGAGACATAATGCAACCTTTGATCTCCTCTAGTTTTAGTTTAATATTTTCACGATGGCATTTTTGTTGTTGTTGTAGTTTGTATATTACATATTTATCTTTATATTTATTCATGACTGTTGTGCACAATAATTTTTTTGTTTTGTAGCTTTTGGAAAGTAAGATACAGGAAGCAAGGTCGAAGAAGGATACTCTGAAAGCAAGAGCTCAATCTGCAAAGTTTGTCCCTCAAATCTTTTTCTCGTTGACTTCATTCTTATTCCAGTCTACATTCTCTGGCTTTTTTAGTAATAGTTGTTTGGTTGGTGTTCCTTTAGGACTGCAACCAAGGTCAGTGAGATGCTCGGAAATGTCAATACAAGTAGTGCTCTTTCTGCTTTTGAAAAGATGGAAGAGAAAGGTTAGAAAAATTGACGGAGTCTACTATTTTGTTGTTTTGATATATAGATAATACTTACAAGTTATAACATGGTCTGCACTTAATATTTTCCCTCAACAACATTTAAAAATGCTATGTCTGGCATGCCCCATACATTTAAGGTTTTATGATTCTTATCCTTCCATTTCTCTTTTCCTCTTGCTAACTAATATACATTTAAATCAGTTAAGAAAATATGACATCTTGAAGCTTGTAGTGTGATAAGCACTGGTATCTATAGAAAAGTAGAATAGAGATAGAGAAATAGAAAGAAAGCTGTCCCAGAACCAGAATCAATAGATTCTTGGCAGGGCTCTAGTTTATTATTGAAGAAGAAGAAGATTACAAGAGAGAAATGCTTTACATGGATCCCACGACCCTCCCACTGATTCCACAATCAGTATTCACTCAATTATTGCCTAAGCAGCCAACTAATTCTGCTTCTATTTAACCCATCTAACAATTCACTAACTTCCTAACTAACTCTAACTGTCAACAGTTAGTTAGAGTTAGTTGTCTAACTTCCACACTCCCCTCTTTCCTCTCTTGTACACGTGGCTAATCTTTTGATTAGCTTTAATCCTATCATAGTGGTTCCAAACCTTTGTTATTTGAATGTATTTCAACAATCTGATAAGGGCTATATTGCTTAATCATGAGATATTTTGTTTTGGGTTTTGGCTGAACCTGTGCCCTGTGATTTATAAACATTTTGACCAGAATCATGCTCATTCTTAGTTATACTAATTAGTGCAATTGTAGTCAGATTTTACAATCAAGAGGAAAAATATGCTTAAAACAGAAGTTGGCATAGTTAAACAGGATAAGACATTCTTGAAAACTACATAGCCTAATCAATTGAAAAGATAGCATGCCAACATTTACTCAAGTGGATGTGCCATGTATGCCTGAGTTGTTTACATATACTTTTTGTGTTCTCATTATTGTATTTGAAATTAATTTCCGTTCTAATATTTTCTGTTATCTTGATAGTGTTGGCAATGGAGTCCCAGGCTGAAGCTCTTGGTCAGCTGACAACTGATGATCTGGAAGGGAAGGTAGTAACTGTTTGTATGTCATGTAACCTTAGAGTTTATATGTATGAAACTGAATTATATATCCCGAGCTTGGAAATGAATGAATACAAAAGAAAAGGAAAGCATTGCTTTATTATTTACTCTTGTGGAAAACTGGGTCAAAAACCCAAAACTATGTTTTATTTTAAGAAAGTTTAATACTTAAAATAATGGAAATTAAAATCTTCAGAAATATTATTATCGTAGCTAGACTTAACATTTGTCTGTGGGCTATTGTACAAATCATTGCAAGATTGGAAAGACAGTTTACCACTAGAAATTCTGTTTTCTATTCTATAGCAAAGTATTTTAACTTGCCTATTCCACTTACCCTTGGGCCTTGGGGAATGTGGAAACTAGTGTATTAGAAGCTATTTGGAAGAAGTAAAGACTGAGCTTTAGTGATTATATTATGCAGCCAATTCATCTTTAAATCTTTTCCTTTTGGAAACAATAATTTGAATATGGCTCAGAAGTCAGAACCACCAAATAAATATTTGTATTATTCACCATAATTTCAAATGGATTCTTTTACAGTCAGTCCTTGGTAGAGCTAGTGGGCTGCATCTTCCATCTGTTTTATCTCGCTTGAAAGTTAGCAAGCTTAGAGTTGCAAAGACTGTAAAACACAAAACTTATTCCTGGATTATATAATTGTTTGTGGAATTAACGATTCCTTTGTACTGTGCCCATGAATGATTGTTTTTGCAGTTTGCATTGCTTGAGAGCACATCAGTTGAGGATGACCTTTCCAAATTGAAGCAAGAACTATCTGGTGGCTTAAAGGTATGCTCCAAATGGAAAATATTTTGTATATATGGTTTAGAATGCGATGGGAATTTGGAAGTTATTTAACTTCTTTACAAGTTGTTTCGCGACCATAAGTTGGCAAACCTGTGATTGGAGGGAATGAATGATATATTTTTCCAAAACATTTATATCATGCTAGAGAAGAGTAAAAGGTTAGGGAGAGGACAAAATGTTCATATAGTACCTAAATGGCATCTATCATTTTTCTGTCTCATTGTTTGATTGTTTGGTTCAAGCAGAAGGGAGAGCTACCTCCTGGAAGAGGCACTGCTAGCAGCAACACTGGAATTCCATTTCGAGATACCGAGATTGAGATGGAACTTGATCGATTGAGGCAAAGAGCAAAGGAATTTTAAAGCATGTTGCTGTCTTTTTTGTTCTTCATATTCTATCTAAAATGTTATATATCAACATTGCACGGTTAAAGGCCCAAATCATACAAAAAATTGTTTGACTAGTGGCTGAATGTTGGGCGGAAAAAGTAACAGATTAGCTGCTTGCTTCTGCATGTCACGTGTCATTTAAACACCTTCATTGTGTTATTATAGTAATATATATGTAAGATCAGCAATCCTAGTTTTTGATTAAAATGGATGAGTAGCACACTTTCTCCACATTCTATCAAGAGGATTTTTCACTAGCAGCTATGAGTGGCATGCTCAGAACCGCTGGTTTTGTTTGAGCTTGAATTTTAACACTGAACACCTTCAATGAGGAGCAAGATTAGCTAGAGTTGTGGTTATATTCTGTTTTAAAGAGTCTTTAAAACATATTAATGTGGTCATTAATGAAGTAACTTTGAGTGTGAAATGAAAAAACTCTCCAAGTCTTATATAGGTTGGAGGAGAAAAGTTGAAAGACTTTATAAGCCTTAAATTCACCTACTGTGGTGTGCCCCAAGGAGTACGATTGTAACACTCTTTTCCTAGCGTTAAAACAATTACATACGAGACCGTCGTTTACGATCTTGGTTAATTATATTTTTGTTTTTGAAAAATAGTGTATGATTTTTTTTTTATAACATATGAACATATGGTTCTCTCAGAACTCACCACTTAAACTATAAACTAAACAACATAACATAGTAAACATACATATGTATATATATATCATTAGTTCAAAACGCGTCATAGTCCAAAAAGAGTACATCATCCAAGTAATGCCATCCACATATACACTCTAGCATAATAGGATATATATACATAAATATACACACGCAAAAGATCTTATGGCTGGGTGTACACTGAACTCACAGTAGCTGCACCAAAAGAAAACTATACAGTCGCGCCATGCACAAACAGACCGTTAGAATTTCGACCCAACATCCTCCTGCTACTGTCCCTCAGAACTACCCTCCTCAGGGTCTTCCTTTGAATCCTCCTCATCACTAGAAATATATATAATATCATCCCTAACCATAGGCTCGGCTGGCGCAGGGGAGTATGATGGTGGAGGAGATAGTCAGGCCCTCCTCACCGGGCCACGAATATCAACCCCGTCATCCTGAATCCTCCCACGTACCCCGTGAGAAGAGGATCCGGAGCAAACTCCAGGTTCTCTCTCACAGCAATAGCGGGTGAATCCATATGACTCTCCCGTACAGAAAGACACCGGGTACATCGACAAGTCTGAACTCCCTGAGTCGACTCAGTACGACTAGCTGGGGTCACAGGTGGTCCCCCAGCAGAACGTCTCGTCGAGGCTCTAGGTGTACACCAGAATGGCGCAACCCTACGTGTCCGGGCATGATAGGATCCAGAAGATAGACCAAGAGGAGCAGTAGGAGACGGAATATACCTGGCAGGAGTAAGAGGAGGTGTGCGTCGTAACTCATAACCGTCTGGTAGGTGTATGATATAGACCGCTGGAACGGTGGAGCGGCGGGGGAGTATCACTCTATGCCAATCCGAGTACGAACACCAGATTTCTATGTCTCCCCTAAACACCGCCCTGGACCAGTCCACCTCAACCTCCCCCGACGGGAGAGGTATGATCTCTACTAGACAAGGAGGAACCACAAAAGAAGCCTCTGAGTCCATTACTGTTAGGTATCAGTGGTTACAATACACCTAGAAGGGGGGGGGGGGGGGGTTGAATAGGTGTAGCGGTTAGAATGTCCGCTTTTCGAAAACAACACTTAATGCTGAAAAAACACCTTGATTAATCGATTAACGAAACAGGGTAATCGATTAACACTTTCAACACAGTCCACTTAATCGATTAACAGACTGAAGTAATCGATTAACACACCACACTTAATCGATTAAACCGTGACAGTAAGCAGATGCAAGTACAGTTTCTTGCGCGACACTTAATCGATAATGAAACGATTATACCAAGCTTACAGAATTTTATCAGAGTACAAGCAATACAGTACAGAAAGAGATTATCAATTAAATCTACTAAACAAATTAATCGATCAAATGCAATAAAGAGAGAGGGATAGAAAAAGTCCTGCAACAAGAATTTTATCCTGGTTCGTTTGCTTGTCCACCGCAAACTACATCCAGGCCTCCCGGCTGATTTGGGAGATTTTTCTTCACTATAATTGAATGAATGTTAATTACATACACACTATCCAATTACAACAATTAGACACTTACAAGATAAAAAGAAACCTATTCTATGGTTTGACTCCCTTCCTACCGACAAAGAAAACCTTTCTTTCGGCGTAGCCCCAGCCAAGAACCTTGTTCTTTACTTATCCCTAAGTCTAACACTCAGTGAAGACACACTCAATCTCTTGGTGATATGACACCTTGAGATTCCCACAATTACAACACTTTTTCAAACAAAGCAATACAGAGTAAACTTAAGCTATAACAAGACTTATATCTAACAAGATAAGGCTTTACTCTAATCACCTAATACAAGCTCATGCAGTATGAAAAATGTATTAGTGAAAAACAGAATGCATAATATGTAAACATCTAATCAAGAATCATGTGAAAATGCAAGAACATGTGACAAGAAAAGATGAGAAATGTATCATGAAAAGCACTCAATCCTAAAGCATAGAATTCTCTCTTTTCTAAGCTCACAAATGCATTTACAACTAGATGCAACAATTAACACGAAAAAAATGCTCTAACTCTCTAAAAAATTAACATGCAACTTATGAGATCAATTCTGAAAATGCAGTTTATAAAGAATTGATTTTAATGCCCAGTTAATCGATTAACGACAGCTTTAATCGATTAAGCTTCACAAAAATGTTAGATTAATCGATTAACCTTTGTTGTAATCGATTACACTGTGCAAACAGTTAGATTAATCGATTAACCTAAGTGGTAATCGATTAACAACACTCTTTCATGTGTAAAAACTTCAAATATGTTATGCACTTAAATTCATACATGTTTAATACTTAGATTATGCCTAGAATGCACATGTACATGTATTTATATGATGCATGAACATATTATGAATGACATATCTCAAGATGAAAAAGATTTAAAAGATTTATGCAATTGGGATATGTATTAGGTGACTTAAGCCTTGGACTCAACCTAAACTAATCTAGTCTAAGCAAGGTACCAATCGGAAGGCTTAAGCATGTTGATTTGTTGATGATCTTCAAGCTCTTATTAGCACAAGTTGTCCTCATCAAAACCAAGACATATAAGGAGAGCTTTCCAAAGTGTTCCTCTTGACATGCACACTTTCAATCTCCCCCTTTTTGATGATGACAAACTCCACATCAAATGTAACAGCTGTGATGAAAATAGCTTGAAGATTGTGTTGGCAAGGTTGATATGATGCGCAAATATCGGAAGCTGTTATTACGATCAAATGTAACAGCTGTGATGAAAATAGCTTGAAGATTGTGTTGGCAAGGTTGATATGATGCGCAAATATCGGAAGCTGTTATTACGATCAACCTGCACAATCAGAAAACAACAAAACAACCTTTCTCCCCCTTTTGACATTATCAAAAAAGATAACTCAGGTCAAAGAAGAGGCAGAGATATGAGTAATGCATATAACACAGTTAATGAGTTAATATTGGGATATAACAATTAACCTGTTTTACGTTAAAGAGGATTAAACAAGTGCGCAAGTTTATACAACAGAAATAGCCAAACAAGTAAAGTGAACGACATACGAGATGAACCATATCAAGGCAGAAAATCTCATACGATCAAGAACCATACACATAAATATAGTAGGCTATTCGACATAATTATAAAATAGCATAAAGAGTAACAATGTTTAGCAGCCAGATAAACCAGAAAACATCAATTAACAACATAAAAGAGGCACGCAACAGAGATACTAGAATCAATAACAATATCTAAATCCAAAGAGTTTTGTTACTGATTTAGAAACTCAAAGCATAAAAGAGAAAGTGAGAAAGCCAGAAAAAGTGTGAAACCGAGCTACTGTTTGCCTTTATAAAACTGGTTTTAATCGATTAACGGGCAGGGTTAATCGATTAATCAGTGTGAAATTTCGAATTTTTTGAAAGAACTGATGCCTAGGTAATCGATTAAGTGAAGATGTAATCGATTACTTATAGTAGTATTTCGAATTTTCAAGCAACTGATACCCAGGTAATCGATTAATTGAATATGTAATCGATTACGCATTGTAAAAAAATTTTTCAGGCAGTAAAATGGTTTCAACTTCTTAAGGCTTTGGCATGCAATGTGACAAATTTATTGAAACATTCAGAATCACAAAAAAATAATAATCAAGAGATATACTTTTGCAATGAAACACATATCGAAAAGCTAAAGAAACAAAGACATAGAGAAACTAGACGATGATGTAAACACCTAAACAATTTTAATCAAGATATTGTTCATCAAGAATTCCAAGTTCTCTCCTTAGAACAAAGAAAGTATCCCTGGGAAGGGGCTTGGTGAAAATATCGGCTAATTGTTTAGAAGTTTCAACAAATTCAAGAACGCAGTCACCTTTTTGTACATGATCACGCAGAAAATGATGTCTAATTTCTATATGCTTAGTTCTAGAATGCAAGACGGGATTCTTGGAAAGGTTTATGGCACTTGTGTTATCGCATTTAATAGGGATCTTTTCAATATTAAGACCATAGTCCTTGAGTTGCTGCTTCATCCAGAGGATTTGAGCGCAACACACACCAGCGGCAATGTATTCCGCTTCGGCGGTGGACAAAGCAACACAAGCTTGCTTTTTACTGTGCCATGCTACTAATGAACTCCCCAACAAGTGACAAGTACCACTAGTGCTTTTCCGATCCAATTTACATCCGGCGAAATCGGAATCGGAATAACCTACCAAGGATAATGAGGCATCCCGAGGATACCATAATCCCATGTTAGTTGTTCCTTTTAAGTATCTCATGATTCTTTTAACGGTTGTAAGATGTGATTCTTTAGGAGATGATTGAAATCTCGCACACATGCATACGCTAAACATGATATCAGGCCTACTTGCAGTTAAGTAAAGTAAAGACCCAATAATTCCTCGATACTTTGTTACCTCTATAGTTTTTCCATTTTCGTCCTTATCTAGGTAGCAAGCAGATGCCATAGGAGTGGAAGCTTCCTTACAATTGTTCATCTCAAATTTCTTGAGCAGCTCTTTGCAATATTTTGTCTGATGGATGAAAATCCCACTTTCTAGTTGCTTTATCTGAAGTCCTAGAAAGAACGTAAGTTCTCCCATCATAGACATTTCGAACTCCCCCTGCATCATCTCAGAAAAATCCTTACACAAAATATCATTAGTAGATCCAAAAATTATGTCATCTACATAGATTTGCACAAGTAATACAGAGTTTTCTGATTTACGAATAAAAAGCGTTGTGTCAACCAAGCCTCTTTCGAACCCTTTTTCTAAAAGAAAGGTACTAAGTCTATCATACCAAGCACTAGGAGCTTGTTTGAGACCATAGAGTGCCTTTTTAAGTTTATAAACATGGTTCGAATATTTAAAATTTTCAAAACCAGGCGGTTGGTTAACATAAACTTCTTCTTGAATATAGCCATTCAAGAAGGCGCTTTTTACGTCCATCTGAAATAATTTGAAGTTCATAATCGATGCAAAGGAAAGTAGCATCCTGATGGCCTCTAATCTGGCTACAGGGGCATAGGTTTCGTTATAATCGATACCTTCCTCCTGGTTGTAGCCTTTGGCCACCAAGCGTGCTTTATTTCGAATGATCAAGCCTGATTCATCAAGCTTGTTTCTGAAGACCCATCGAGTACTAATCATAGGATGATCTTTAGGTTTAGGGACCAAGTCCCAAACATTATTGCGTTCGAACTGGTTTAGCTCTTCTTGCATAGCTATACCCCAGTGCACATCCTCAATGGCCTCATCAATGGTCTTAGGCTCAATTTGAGATACAAAAGCTACAAAGTTACAGAAGTTTCGTAAGGAACTACGGGTTACCACTCCCGTAGATATGTCACCTATTACTTTGTCGATCGGGTGAGCTTTCTTGGTTTTCCACACAACTGGCATATCTGAATGCTCCTGAGATTTGTTTTGACATTCTTCATCGGTTGCTTCTACATTATCCATGTTCTTTGAGTATGCTTCTTCCAAGGCACCTGCAACATCATCAGATACAACCTTTCTCTTCTCTTTTGGAGAAGATTCATCAAACTGTACATGGATAGACTCTTCAACTTGCATAGAATACTTATTAAAAATTCTGAACGCTTTGCTATGAATCGAGTATCCCAAAAATATTCCCTCATCGGCTTTTGAATCAAATTTTCCTAAAGCCCGCTTTCCATTATTTAATATAAAACATTTGCAACCGAAAGCGTGAAGATGGGATATGTTTGGTTTACGGCCTTTTAATAGTTCATAAGGAGTTTTATTCAAATTAGGCCTTAACAATACTCGATTTATAACATAACATGCAGTATGAACTGCATCTGCCCAGAAATATTTGGGGGTATTACTTTCATTGAGCATGGTTCTCGCTAATTCTTCTAGCACATGATTTTTCCTTTCAACAACTCCATTTTGTTGTGGAGTGCGAGGAGCAGAGAACTGATGCATAATGCCATGCTTATCACAGAATTTGTTGAACTGAAAGTTCTCAAATTCTCCCCCGTGATCACTTCGTATATATACTATTTTCAGGTTAAGTTGGTTTTGGATTTGCTTGGCAAGATTTTTAAAAGAGTTGAAAGCGTCGCTTTTAGCAGATAAAAATAATGTCCATGTAAAACGAGAGAAATCATCAACAATAACTAGAGCATAGTAGCTACCACCAAAACTCATGATTTGTGATGGTCCAAACAAGTCCATATGGAGTAACTCCAAAGGTCTTGAAGTGGATATCACATTTTTGTTTTTAAAAGAGTTTTTGGTTTGTTTACACTTTTGACAAGTGTCACAAATCTCTTTAGTTTTGGAATTTAGTTTTGGTAGCCCCTCAACTAGTTGGTTTGATGATAATTTATCTAGATGTTTTATATGGATGTGTGCAACGCGTCTGTGCCAGAGCCAGATGTCATCTTCTTTAGAAATGAAACATTTTGAAAATAATGTGGTGACATCATCCAAGTTAACCATGTAAATATTATTTATACGATGACCAACAAGTTTAACATTATTAGATAAAATGTCACGAATGATGCAACAGTCAGAATCAAAAGATACTCGATTACCTTTGTCACAGAGTTGACTTATACTCAGAAGATTATGTTCTAGTCCTTCAACATACAGAACATTTTCAATTTGAGTATGAGATGAGTTACCAACTGTTCCGGTGCCAAGTATCTTTCCCTTGTTGTTGTCTCCGTACGTGACGTATCCTTTTCCTTTAAGTGATAGATCCAGGAAATTTGATCTGTCACCTGTCATATGTCTCGAACATCCACTGTCTAAATACCATTTTTGTCCTTGTGTTCGAAGACATACCTGCAAAATAGATCACCTGCTTTTCTCAGGTACCCAAATTATGTTGGGTCCTTTTCTATTAGTGATTAGGGAATTATCTCCCTTCTTTATCCATACATAAGCCCCGCTAGGTATACCATATTTTCTAATGTAACAAGAGTAAGCAGTATGACCATACGTATTACAATAAAAACATGTAGGAGAGCGCCTACGATTTTTATCCTTAGTATTAACTACAGGTTTTCTATATGGTCTCTTGTTTTTAGCAGAGCGAGTATAACCTAGACCAGTACGATCACCAACGTTTCTTGTTTGACTGAGCAGAGTGTCTAATTGCTGTTTACTGTTTGTGAGACGTTCGAGTTTTTCTTTTAGTTTAAGATTGTCTTCTTGCAAAATCTCGCAAGTCTCACATACAGGCTTTTGACATAAATTATCAGCAGAGCAGTCACATGTGTTACAAGAATAGATGAGATCTAAAGTTTCATTTTCTAATTTTAATTCATCTAATTCTTTTTGTAATTGGCTTAGTTTCTTTTCATTTCTAAGGATTTCCCTTTTCTTATCAACATTTATTCTAGCCAATTTCTTTAATTCCTCATGTAACTCAACATAAGCATTATATAAAACTTCATAAGAGGGTAAGTCATCCGAAGTGGATGAGGTGTCGGAATATACCTCATCATTATCCTCGTGTGAGTCTGAGTTGCCATTGTTGTCAGATCTGACCATCAGACACAGCTTCGCTGACTCCTCCTCACTAGAAGTGCTTGATGTTGTTTCCTCCTCAGGTACATCCCATACAATGTAAGCTTTCTTGGATTTGAATTCCCTGGGAGTGCTCTTCTCTGAATCAACCTTTTTCAGATAGGTAGGACATTGAAATCTCATATGTCCGACTTTTCCACACTCATGGCAAGTGAAGCGATCTTTGTTGTTCTTGCCTTTGTTGGTTGACTCTTTCGCTTCTTTCTTCTGAAACTTCTTGAATCCTCCTTTTCTTTTGATGAATTTGCTAAATTTGCGAACAAGGAGATTCATAGTTTCATCATCTAGATCGGAGTCAGATTCATCATCATCTTTATCTTCTTTTGATTTGGAGGTCGTGGCCTTCAATGTGATGTTTTTCTTTTTCCGATCTGAATCTTCGTGCATAGTCAAGCGCCCCAATTCCATTTCGTGCTCTTGAAGTTTTCCAAATAAAGTAGCTAGAGGCATAGAATCCAAATCTTTGGATTCAACAATTGCAGTTACTTTTGGTTGCCATTTCCTGTCAAGACAACGCAAAACTTTATTAGTTAGTTCACCTCTGGCAAAAGATTTATCTAGAGCAACTAAATGATTAACAATATGAGTAAATCGCTTTTGCATATCACAGATTGATTCACTAGGTAACATGCGAAATAACTCATACTCATGGGTAAGCGCATTTAATCTAGCGCGCTTGACTTCGCTAGTGCCTTCATGAGTCACTTGTAAAGTGTCCCACATTTCTTTTGCATTTTGGCACTACGATACTCTAAAGAACTCATCATAGGATAGGGCCGATGTGATGATATTTTTGGCGCGTAGATTATGCTGCACCTTTTTGCGCTCATCATCGGTCCATAGACTTTTAGGCTTGTCTTTAGGTTCATTGTCCACAAGATGCTGTGGAATGAAAGGGCCGTTGACTACGGATTCCCAAATATCCGAGTCTATGGCTTCAATAAAAATTTGCATGCGGACTTTCCAGTAGGCATACCCTTCACCACTGAATATAGGTGGTCGATTAATGGATGAACCATCACCACCAAATGAGTTTGACGAACCCATTCCTTTTTCCCTAAGGATCACGAATACGCGGTTGAGCTAGCACTTCGCACTAGCTCTGATACCACTTGTTAGGTATCAGTGGTTACAATACACCTAGAAGGGGGGGGGGGTTGAATAGGTGTAGCGGTTAGAATGTCCGCTTTTCGAAAACAACACTTAATGCTGAAAAAACACCTTGATTAATCGATTAACGAAACAGGATAATCGATTAACACTTTCAACACAGTCCACTTAATCGATTAACAGACTGAAGTAATCGATTAACACACCACACTTAATCGATTAAACCGTGACAGTAAGCAGATGCAAGTACAGTTTCTTGCGCGACACTTAATCGATAATGAAACGATTATACCAAGCTTACAGAATTTTATCAGAGTACAAGCAATACAGTACAGAAAGAGATTATCAATTAAATCTACTAAACAAATTAATCGATCAAATGCAATAAAGAGAGAGCGATAGAAAAAGTCCTGCAACAAGAATTTTATCCTGGTTCGTTTGCTTGTCCACCGCAAACTACATCCAGGCCTCCCGGCTGATTTGGGAGATTTTTCTTCACTATAATTGAATGAATGTTAATTACATACACACTATCCAATTACAACAATTAGACACTTACAAGATAAAAAGAAACCTATTCTATGGTTTGACTCCCTTCCTACCGACAAAGAAAACCTTTCTTTCGGCGTAGCCCCAGCCAAGAACCTTGTTCTTTACTTATCCCTAAGTCTAACACTCAGTGAAGACACACTCAATCTCTTGGTGATATGACACCTTGAGATTCCCACAATTACAACACTTTTTCAAACAAAGCAATACAGAGTAAACTTAAGCTATAACAAGACTTATATCTAACAAGATAAGGCTTTACTCTAATCACCTAATACAAGCTCATGCAGTATGAAAAATGTATTAGTGAAAAACAGAATGCATAATACGTAAACATCTAATCAAGAATCATGTGAAAATGCAAGAACATGTGACAAGAAAAGATGAGAAATGTATCATGAAAAGCACTCAATCCTAAAGCATAGAATTCTCTCTTTTCTAAGCTCACAAATGCATTTACAACTAGATGCAACAATTAACACGAAAAAAATGCTCTAACTCTCTAAAAAATTAACATGCAACTTATGAGATCAATTCTGAAAATGCAGTTTATAAAGAATTGATTTTAATGCCCAGTTAATCGATTAACGACAGCTTTAATCGATTAAGCTTCACAAAAATGTTAGATTAATCGATTAACCTTTGTTGTAATCGATTACACTGTGCAAACAGTTAGATTAATCGATTAACCTAAGTGGTAATCGATTAACAGCACTCTTTCATGTGTAAAAACTTCAAATATGTTATGCACTTAAATTCATACATGTTTAATACTTAGATTATGCCTAGAATGCACATGTACATGTATTTATATGATGCATGAACATATTATGAATGACATATCTCAAGATGAAAAGATTTAAAAGATTTATGCAATTGAGATATGTATTAGGTGACTTAAGCCTTGGACTCAACCTAAACTAATCTAGTCTAAGCAAGGTACCAATCGGAAGGCTTAAGCATGTTGATTTGTTGATGATCTTCAAGCTCTTATTAGCACAAGTTGTCCTCATCAAAACCAAGACATATAAGGAGAGCTTTCCAAAGTGTTCCTCTTGACATGCACACTTTCAATCACTACTTGTAATGTGAGATTGGAGAGTAAGCATCTCTATATAAGATAAGCAATCAACAATTTATAAAGTCATAACATAAAACATATCATACAGGTATTAATATAACGATTTAATTACATGTATGAGCATGATGTCATGATGAATGCACTCGTTAATCTAGTGAGACCAACTATTTTGTAGAGGAATGCATGGAGAAAACGTTTCCTAACTGGGCCCCTAACAATACATCAACAACAATGGTACCGACTGATCGAGCCCGACCAGCCAATTGCTGTTCTTAGGAAGCGAACAGGACAAGTACAACGCCGTGCCAACCATTGGTAACCAAAAGGCATATAACTATCGTGCACTCAATAGCGCCGGAAATACCCTCCGGTCGGCAAAGATAACCGCTGCATCATCCTGAGCACGATACCTTCAAGGGGGTGTCAGAGGTCGCTGTAGTTACTGCGAAGAGTTCTGTCGGCTCAAGGGAGCTACCCTATTCCTGACAAATCAATCTCCACCCACAATGTCCCCTCAACCAAGTCACACAGACAAGGTACCCCTCTGGGTTCTCAACACAATTTCAGTGTCGTATCTTCCCGCAGACTATGTTACAAACGGTAAACATAGTGACATGAATCTTCCGATTCACACAAAGCATAGCTTTTATCCTTTTAAAAGAAGAATCAGGGGAAAACTTTTTAGGGTAATAACAAAACATTTTTCGTTGGAACTCAGTTATAACATATTTTCAAGCTCTAACTCACTGGCTTATTAACCAATAGGATTTTCTAATAACTGTAAAAATACGCCAGTTCTGATAACATTCATAAAAAATATTTCCCCTTCATCCTTTGTCGAATCTTTCATAAGAAAAACTTTCATTCTTTAAGTTTCATCAAGAATGATCATATGCTATGCCATGAGAATGTTTGATGACAGTTCAATAGTCAACTCAACAATATGTCACAATTCAAAATTCAACAGAATATTCAGTTAAATCAGTACTTTCATAATCAAACTTTCAGTCATAATCATCATTCACATCAACAAACATAATCATTCAATTCCATTGAAGCACTTCAACCAAACATATCCATCATAATTTAGAGTTAAATTAATTTACGAACAACTAAGTCTCGCTACTCAATTGTTCGCGGCCACATAAATAGTATTCGACTATATCCGCGCATGGCCTAGCTTAGAGATGCACGAATATCTTTGGCATCATTTCTAAGCACCTATATAAAGACACTTCTCTCCATACCTTTACCCTTACTGAACTTAATGTTCCTTTGTTGCCGTTTGCCCGAGTGCCGAGTACCTGATTAGGTCGTAAACAGTTAATTTCGATATCACTAAGTTTATTCAGATTGTAAAGAAAACACCTTAGTGGGGTTCTAGACATTAGAACATTCCCAAATATTTAATTTGGACATAACTAAGATCTCGATTAGGCACGAAGAGATTATTCAGAGACATTGTTGGTTTATAACTCAGAATTTGACGTAGGAAGCTCGGATTCGCTTTAGAAAAATCTCAGAAAAATCATTATCTTGAGATACACACTTTATCTTCATAGAACAGAGTACTAATATAAGTTTAGGCTCATAAAACTCAGAATTTATAAACCATAAGGCAATTTGAAACATAAGCTAACATATAGTCAAAAATTAGATAGTTTGGAGTGCCAACTAGGGACTGTTTTCGCGTTTCCCTTTAAAGAGTGAGGATTTCGAATTATTTTTTTGTCCCTGAAAGAATGATATTTAGCTAGGAATTTAAAATATGAACACATGCCTATATTATACGCAAAATTTGGACGTTAGGAACTCAAGTTATAAAGGAATTAAGGTATTAGGGTTTCCTTAACTCTTGAATACTTGAGACCGAATTTGCATGTCTTCTTAGCCTTCAACATTTTCGAGTTCTAACCTTTGGAATGAGTTAAAATCATGGGTTCAATGTGTTAAACAAAGCTTATAACACATGCAAGAGTTTTTCAATCCCAAACACCCTAGAACAAACACAACACCTAAAACACTCTTTATAACCTAACAACAACATAAGGAAGTGGGTTAGAGTTTAGGGACCCTTAATCCACATTTTTCAGCAGCTCCAACCTGCGAACAGAAAGCTCTCCAACATGCAATGACAATTTAGCATAGCCACAACCGGTTTTTGCTCAATTGGAAGCCTAGAACTCAACTACAACACCTAACAACAACAATCTAGCATCATTTCACTAACTATACTTAGAGCAAAATTTTTGTAACCCCCAAAACAGTGTTTGCATGAAATTTTTCTACAATCAGAGATCAAAAATGGATTCCTCATACCTTGAAATGGTTGACTACCTCCTTGGATGAAAATCTAGATAAGAAAATAGAACAAAGTTACAAACAACTCATTCTAGAATTTCACCTAAGTCATTGGTGATCAAGAGGAGAAATAACCTATAAAGAACCTAGAGATTGAAGAAATGAGAACATAAACATGATCACCATACCTTGGGGAAGAGATTTGGTGGCTTGCATGTGAGTTTTGGTGGAGAAGATGGAGGTTTTCTCCTCCCTCTTTGGTGCCAACGTGAGTTTGGGAGAAGAAGAGAAGGTGAGTGAAGGTGGTGTTGGTGAGGAGGTGTGAGAGTGAGAGTGAGAGTGTGACAATTTTAACCCCCTCCCCTTAAGGCTATATATATAAGTGTTAGCGATGAGTTAGTGGGGGAAGATATTTTGGGTTGGGGTGTCATTAAGACTTAAACAAGGATTAGGCATTTAGCAAAATTTTAAGTGTATGGTGTGGCATTTGGTTTGGGCAATTAGTGTAGTGCATGGATGTGTCTTTCTTGTGCTCTAAGACACCCTAATACAATCTTAAACAATGTCTATGAGAGTCTAGATGATAGTTCAAGCACTCAAAGAACTGACAGAAAGATTACAGGCACTCTCGGGCAATCCAGTTCAAAGGTACATTAACACTACCACTTTTCTAAAAATTTTAACTAAGTTATTTATCATAGTATAACACTAAGATAATAACTTTCTATCGTCAAAACTCAACATCAATAAAACATTATAAAATCTAATAGGTTAGGTGGTCACTTAGACCAATTCTAATTAAAATTCTAAGACGATACATTACCCGATCACGGCTAGACTTTAAACTTGGACAGCTTTGAAACTAACTAGATTAACTTGTTTTCAAAGAAATTATTAAACATATAGCATTCTAATATCAATAAAAATATAATCACACATATATATAAGCACATGAATACACATACACACACACACACATATATATATACAATCCTATGTCTACCTAAGCAAGGTGCTGAAAGGAGGGATGTTACAACGATGGGGTTTGTGAGTGGGTGAGGACTCATATAAACAAAATCCTCATCGACATTCTTTTTATTAATTAAAAATTATTTTTTATTTTTGGTTATTGGGCTTTTGGATTTGGACTCATGTGGCTGACCAAGTCAAGTGAGCGACTGAGTCACCACACGGTTGGAGGGAGTGGAGAGTGGGGAGTCACCACACGGTTGGATCGAGTCTTTGTGGAGGAGAATCCGCTCGTGGATCCTCCTAACCGTAGGTGTTAGGATACCAACAAATCAGAGTATAACACCTAGAAGGAGGTGAATAGGTGTGTGCGGTTCAGCATATCCGTTTTTCGCAATTTATCAAGGAGAAACAAAATAGAGCATAATTAATTGATTAAGCACAAATATAATCGATTAACACAAATAGAGTTAATCGATTAACACATAAAACAATCGATTAAACAAATCAGAAAAACCCAAAACAGAATTGTTAAAATGATCTCTTGGATCGCAAGCAACACAAGAATCAAGCAATTACTCAGCAAGAATTGTTACACAATTAAAAAACACTTATCTTGTTAATAATAACATAATCTTGATGCAATTGGCAAGAAAATAAAGATGTTTGGAAAGTAAAAAGATAAGGAAAAAGAGAAAGAAGATAAACGATTTTATCCTGGTTCGTTTGCTTGTCCACTTGCAAACTACATCTAGGCCTCCCCTTATGATCTTGGGAGATTTGCTTCACTATAAATGAAAGATTCGTTCTTTACAACCACACTTCCAATTTAGAGCTTTTCCTACTTGCTACACGGTCCTATTTCGCCAAGCCTTGACTATTAAACGACTGCCGATATTACAAACTAATCGCAGGTAGCCGATATTACAACCTTCAATCTCTAAACCTTAGAGACTTTACAAAACTTACAAAGAAACACTTTCTTGAAACAAGAACTTCCATCTATAGCTTACAAAAGCTATCTAAAACCTAGATGATGAGAATCTCACACACACTCAAAAGGGTGAATGAAATTGCAAATAGGTTCGGAAAAAGTGTATGCACTAGAATGCACAAGTATGAAACTTTTCTTTGAAAGATAGGCCAAGAACCTTTCAAAATAGATTTTTCTCTCAAAATTTGAAACTTAAGCTCCCAGAGAATCTTTTGAGTATTTAAAAATTAATTCAGAATGAAAAATTATGGATTTGATGTTGTGTAATCTTATGAGCTAAAGTGCAGAAAAATGAACATTTATAGTTTGCTGATGCAACAGAATATAATCGATTAACGGAGTTTGAAAATAACAAATTTCTATTAAACATAATCGATTAACAAGATTCATAATCGATTAAAACTATCAAGAAGTTCAAGACAGTTGCTACTGGAACTCTCATTAATCAATTAAACTTATGCTTAATCGATTAACGATTGTAGACAGTTACATAATCGATTATTTCAATGTTTAATCAATTATTAGACAAACATATTGGTTACTTGGTAAAGAGGTAACCCTCCAAAATATGTAGGTTAAAGTAATGCATGATTTTTGTATAAATCTACCTTTTGATGCAACCTACTAAAATCGATGAATGATGATACTCAAAAAGGATTTTATGCAATCTTACGAATGTGTGAGATACTCATCATTTGTGTTATCGTACCTAGACTCAATACTAAGCATACATCTTAGGACTTCTAGAAAAGAAAAAGTAACCTTCCCTAAAGCTCGAGTCTTGGTACTGTTGTTTGTTGTGGAGTCGTGTCTTCAAGCTTTTTCAGATCGACTTTGTCTTCATCGAAACCATACCGGAAGATAGATGTTGCAATCTCGCTTGTTGAATTCTATTACAATCTCAATAGGATGATGGAGTTGTACCACTCCTTTGGGCCGTCGGATGGAGATGCGGTTGGAGGCCTCAGGCTTTAAATAGAGGCCTCCCCTCTTCATTATAACTTGCACCAAGTTGAGTACCTCTTTTACTCAGCTTTCTTCTTTCTCCCTTCGATACTCTGCCGATGCATTTCCGACCTACTTTCTCCCTCTTTCTTTCTATGACACTAAGAATTGACACAAATAGTCATGTTGTTGGAATTTCGGAAAACTGACAGTTGTAGTCAAATTATGGGTGTATCGAGAATTTACACTAGTAGCAATACTGTGGGAATTTCAAGAATTGACACTAATAGTCATATAGTGGGTGTATTCGAGATCGATTCTTATAGTGCAATAAGAAATCGAATAAGAAAGAATTGGGTTGTTTTATCATGGGGGTAGCGTGGCTGATAGTCTTCTTGCACAATTTGGGCAGCACCACGAAACGTCTTAAAGAGAGCGACCTAGTCGTGACTCAGTTAGTAAGTATAATATCATGCCATTGTTGCGAGCTACCAAACCAACAATTTTAAGACGTTTCCTATTGCAATGACATTCAATGATAATATTACTGGACCAAACAAGTTGGACCTTAACAAATCATTTCAGTTTGATGGGACTAATTTCAAACGGTGGCAAAACAAGATGAAATTTTTTCTCACCGTGACAAAAGTTGTCCACATTTTGAGAACTGATGTCCCAGTGGTAACGGAACAAGCTGAAAAAAGAGGAAAGTGATAAACTTGCTATCGATATAGCTCTTTGGAATAAAAATGACTACTTATGTAAGAATTTCATTCTGAATGGGTTGTCTGATGATCTCTATGATTACTACAGCTCATACAACTCTTCAAAATTAGTTTGGTATACTCTTGTAAAGAAATATGATACCGAGGAAGCTGAGACTAAAAAATATATTTTTAGCCGCTACCTCAAATATCAAATGACTGATGATAAATCATTAGAGTCTTAGTCCCACGAGATACAAAAAATTGCTCATGAGATCATTTCTGAGGGTATGCCCCTAGATGAGTAATTTCAAGTGGCTGTCGTTATTGACAAACTTCCACCTAACTGGAAGGACTTTAAAAACGTTCTCAAGCACAAGACCAAAGAATTTTCTTTGGAATCTCCGATCACTTGTCTTCGCATTGAATAAGAGGCTAGTAAACAAGATTATAGAGATGAGGTGCTGATTGTCTCCAATAATAACACTAAGAAGAAATTATGAGGTGCGATTCTAAAGCCTACGGGCAATAACTTTAAGATTTAGAACCGCAATGAGAATAAGGCTAAGAACACGACTGCAACAAAATTGGAACCCTCAGAAGGTCTAATATCCTAAGCTACCCGCTGAGAATGACTCTAACAACTTGTTTATCTGCTTCAAATGTGGGAAGCTAGGTCATATGGTACACAAGTGCATAAACAAACCAATTGGCCGTCCTCCATAAACCAACATGATTGATGAGCCACTTGTGGCAGTGTTACATGAGGTTACTATGGTTGGAGGAAATTGTAAGGACCCAAATTATACCCTTGAATTTTTTTTCCTTATTTTAATTCATTCACACATATATTTTTCCTTATGACTTATAATTGTAACCCAATGACTTTACATTAGTTGTCCTTTATAATTCATGATCATTTTAACAAGCAATGTTGATACATACATTCACTATGCAGAAAAACATAATTCATATTAATGTCCCCCAATACTTAAGACATACAAATAGTTATGGGTTCCCAAAATTATAATACCCAGGGTTACAAATATCCAGAATTATAATTCTCACGGTTACAGATATTCAAATCAGCATTTAGTCAGTGATGATACAAAAGAGATAATAAAAGAATCCAGATTTAAAAGCTCCTAGTGCTTCTAATCCAGTTTCCTCAAATCATTCGTTTACCTGCAATGGGATTAACATAAAACAAATACATAGAAAACACAAAGGAGTAAGTCATCAATTCAAACATAATCATATGATAATCCATATCTAATAAGGTTAGATAAACAATTCTATCATAACATATAAATAATACTCTAGCATATATCCACCTTACTACCTTCCCCATTTCACATTTATTAGAACTCACTATTATCTCATACATCATTCCATCATTTTCTTTCGTAATCGTCTACCTCATATACTTTTTATCTTGGTTCATTAATCTTACCACATAGGGCAAGTCAAACATTTGCTATAAATAGCCAATACCACGAAGGCAAGTCATACATTGCTACGAATAGGCAATACCACGAAGGCAAGTCATACATTGCTACGAATAGCCAATACCACGAGGGCAAGTCATACATTTCTATGAATAGCCAATACCACGAGGGCAAGTCATACATTGCTACGAATAGCCAATACCACGAGGGCAAGTCATACATTGCTACGAATAGCCAATACCACGAAGGCAAGTCATACATTGCTACGAATAGCCAATACCACGAAGGCAAGTCATACATTGCTACGAATAGCCAATACCACGAAGGCAAGTCATACATTGCTACGTATAGACAATACCACAAGGGCAAGTCATACATTGCTCAACCTCTTAAGGGAGCTAAAAATAGGTTTTCTTCCCATTACTTCACCATCCATATATAATCAGAAAATCCACGCATTCTCTATCATCATATACAATTAAACACTTCTCATTACCTTGGTGAGTGTTGGGTTTGGTCCTTGGTAACTTTGCAAGTTCCTCCGATACCGCCTCCAACCTTAGGGTCTTTCCTCACCCCCACCAAACAACAACAAAAGTCAGTGATTTTATTCACGACAACATATAAACAACTCATATTTCATCTTTAACCATACAAGAGATTCACATATTTTCAATGTTTCCAAAAATACTTTCATTAGAAGTTTCCAAACATCTAAAACATACACATTCACCTTCTAATCAACATTCAACATCCATAAACCACATTCTACATCTAACATTTCACCATTTTCCCATTTAACCATATTTTCGTTTTGGGGTTTAGGGGTTTTCATGAATCAACCCCTAATCATTCTTATCTTTAAATATTAACTCCAAACCAAGAGTTTTCAAGAGAAAAAATTAGATAAAACGAACAACAACTCCAAAGGAAGAGTTTCCATGGTTTCTCACGTTTTGAGAAGAGATCCCATATACCCAAAACAAGTTTGAAAGGGAGAAAGAGAGTTAAAATCAAGAGATTTACCTCTTCTCAAGCTTCTAGTTGATTCCCACGAATCCTTGCTCTAAAAAATCGCCTCCTTCTCTCTTCTCTCTCAAAGTTCTAACCCTAAAAGTGTTTGGGTTTCTATTTTAAAGTTAACTCATCGGGTTCTCGCTCAAGCAAGAAAATCCCGCTCAGGCGAGAATCTCACAGCCTCTAGATTGCCATTCTCGCCCATGCGAGCCAACTCTCGCTCAGGCGAGACTCTCAGGTAAAATCCTGGGAGTGACTCTGATCCTCTCGCTTGGGCGAGGCCCTCTCCCTCAAGCGAGAATCTGGTAGTAAGTCTCAGTCCTCAGGACTGTTACCACCTTTTAAGAAAGATAAATTCAGGGTGTTACAGAAATCATGGGTGGTGGGTAGATACTGGTGAGATACTGGTGCCTCCCGCCATGTTTGCTATGACCGTGCTATGTTCAAAACATACACGGATGCTGATGACAAGAAAGTGTTGTTGGGAGATTCTCAAAGATGTGATGCACATTCCAGAGATGAGGATGAATTTAGTTTCTAGTTTTCTTCTTAATAAGGTTGGTTTTACCTAGACCATAGGGGCAGACTTGTATACTCTTACTAGGAATGGGTTATTTGTAGGGAAGGGGTACACCACTGATGACATGTTTAAATTAAATGTTGATGTTTCTATGAATAAATTTTTTGATTCATTTTACATGTTGTGTGATTTTAATATTTGGCATTCTAGAATTTGTCATATTAATAAACGTGCAATTTCAAACTTAAGTAACTTAGGTTTAATTCCTAAGTTATCTAAAAATGATTTTTAAAATTGTGAATCATGAAGTCAAGCTAAAATAACAAAAAACCACATAAATCAGCAGTGCAAGAATATGAGCCTTTAGATTTAATACTCTGATATATGTGAATTAGATAGAATGTTAACTAGAAATGGTAAACATTATTTTATCACTTTTATAGATGACTGCTTTGATTTCACTTATGTATATCTCATGAAAAATAAAAGTGAAGCGCTTGATATGTTTAAGTTATATGTAACTGAAAGTGAAAATCAACTCAACAAGAAAATAAAGAAACTCCGAAGTGATAGAGGCACTGAGTATGATTCTAGTATGTTTAATGATTTTTATAAGTTAAATGACATTATTAATCAAACAACTGCATCATATTCACCTGGAATGAATGGTAAAGCTAAAAGAAAGAATAGAACTTTAACTGAATTAGTTGTTGCTATTATGTTAAGTTCTGGTGCAACATCCTCTTGGTGGGGTGAAATTTTATTGACTGTTTGCTATGTGCTAAACAGAGTACCCAAACCTAAAAGAAAAATATTCCCATATGAAATATTTGAGAATAGACAACCAAACTTGTCTTATTTGAGAACTTGAGGTTGTATGGCTTATGTCCGGAGACCAGACTCCAAGAGAGTTAAACTCGCAAGTAGAGCCTATGAATGTGTATTCTCCGAACCTAGAACCCCGAACCCCAAACCACGAACCCCGAACCCGGAACCCGAACACCGAACCTCAAACCCCATACCTTGAACCCGGAACCCCAAACCCCAAACACGGAACCCCGAATCCCAAACTTCGAACTACGAACCCCGAAACACAAACCACGAACCCCGAACCTCGAACCACGAACTACGAACACGGAACCCAGAACCCTGGACCCTGGACCCTGGACCCTGGACCCTGCACCTCGAACCCCACATCCCGTACCCCGAACCCCGAACCCGGAACCCTGAATCAGGAACCACGAATCCTTAATGCCGAACCTCGTATCCGAACCCCGAACCCCGAACCACGAACCACGAACCACAAACCATGAACCCCGAACCACGAACCCTGAACCCCAAACGCCGAACCCTGTACCCCGAACCTGGAACCACGAACCCGAACCACGAACCATGAACCCGAAACCCCAAGCCCGAACCCCGAACCCCAAACCTTGAACCCGAAACAGGAAACCCGAAACTCGGAATCCCGAACCCCGAACCAGAAACTCCGAACCCGAAACCCGAAACCTGGAACCCCGAAACCCGAACCACGAACCCCGAGCTACGAACTCGAAACCCGGAACCCAAATCCTGGAACCTTGAACCCTGAACCCTGCACCTTGCACCCTACACACTACACCCTGGACCCCGAACCCCGAACCCTAAACCTTAAACCCTGAACCTAAACCCCAGACCCTAAACCCTAAACCCTCGAAACCCGAACCCTGAACCGCGAACCCCGAACCTTGAACCCCGAACCACGAACCCCGAACCCCTAACGCAGTAACTAGAACCCTACACCCTTCACCTTGAACACTGCACCCAACACATTGGACCCCGAAACCTGGACCCTGAACCCCGAACCCTAAACTCTAAACCCTAGACCTCGAACCCCGAACCATGAAACCCGAAACCCTAACAATGAAACGCGAACCACAAACCCCGAACCCCAAACCCCAAACCCCGAACCCGGAAGGCGGAACCACGAACCCCGTGTGAAGAAGATCTTCGTTCCCGACCTTGGCACATTTTTGATGAAGACACCAACATCACCAAAAAGAAGAAAGGAAGAATACTTATGTAGACAAAGAAGATAAAACTTCAAGACAAAATAGTTTAAGTCTAAATAGGTAATTCTATCCTATACTCTCGAATATATTTTAGTAGTAATGCTCAAAATATTTTTAAAATAAAAATTTTAACACTTCAAAGAGTAGTCAAAACAATTTTCAAAAATAGTATGTACGGGTTACTGTATTTAAGTAACAGGTTACTTGTGTGAGAAATGAGTTATCCAACTGCTCAAAGTAATCCATTACTGTCTTTGAGTAACAGATTACCAGTTTTAGTAAAGTTGGGTAATCGATTACTCAAAGTATGTAATCGATTACGCTGAGTAATTTTTGAAAACTAGCTGGACCGAACATTTGGGTAATTGATTACTCAAAGTGTGTAATTGATTACACCAAGTAATTTTCGAAAAGAGTGTTGGACAGAATGTTTGGGTAATCGATTACCCACTTGCAGTATTCGATTAATGAGAGCTATTACACCAGTTTTTAGATTTCAAAGTGAACAATTTTCACCCCAAACGAAATTGTTTCATTCCAAACGAATCGTACACTTCCATAGAGGTGTTATGGTGGATTGGAAAGCCTATATAAAGGCATTAGAACACATAACTCAAAACACAACTCATAGAACAACTTTCATACAAATCTTTCTAAAGCTCTCACACTTATTCTGAATATTTTTCTACACTTTTAGCAATTTGCACTCAAATTTTCAAAGTCAATTTTTCTGAGTTGCTTAAGAGTGTTTCTAAGTTTTCCAAACTTCTAAAGAGCATTATTACTTAGTATAGAAGAGTTGTTGGATTGCAAGTTATATTGTTATATCAAACTTGTAAAGGCAATCCTGCCATTATTTTACATTCTTCATTTTGCAAGAATTCTTTCTTTCACAAGGGTGTGAATAGAAAGGGGATAGAGTTACTTGGAAAGGTGTTTTACAAGGGTGAATAAGTATTAGTGAGTGTGTAAGGTACATAGAGATCTCGAGTGAGATATTGTAATTACAACTCATAGTATTTAGTGTAGAAATCTCTTGTGCTTCAAGAGTACTGGACGTAGCCTTCGGTGGACAACAAAGTGAACCAGTATAAAAACATCTGTGTACTCTCTTCTCCTTTATCTTTTAATTTTCGGTTGTTATTTTTTCTGCATAATATTTCCGCTGCACTTAAACTCTCAATTTTGCAGAAAAAGTGGCCATACTTTTAAGTCAACTAATTCACCCCTAGTGGTAATCTCATTCTTACAATTGGCACCTGAACTATTTTTGAGTAAGTTATTCTCAAATATGATCCTATATCAAAGATGGCTGCAAGATCATTCCTAGGAGAAGGTTCCAACATCAATCGACCTCCAAAATCTTCAGCACTTGGCAATGATGAACTTTTCAGAGTATCAAATTGCAAAACTTTACGTCAAAACTGTATTACTCTTGAAAATAAAATTTCAACTTTAAGTCTTGAACTTAATAAGATGAACAAGTGTAGTAAAAGTCTGAGTAAGATCATTGATGCTCAAAGACACTCAGCAGATCGAAGAGGTCTTGGCTATTCAAAAAGGCCATGTTTCTAAGAAACAAAATGTCTCAACTAAAATAAACTTTCAAAAACAAAGTATCCATGCATTTCAATATAGTAATGATAAGACTAGAATACATAAGCATCAACACACATGTACATATTTTAAATGCAATGGGCACACACAAAATACTTGCTTGATTAGAAAATATGGTGTACCCCTAGGTCATTATAGATGGGTTAATAAAGGTACTAACCATGTAGGACCCAATAAAAATTGGGTACCTAATATTACTTAACATGTTTTGCAGGAAAACTTGAGAGTCACCTGCAACTTATGGTATTTGGATAGCGGCTACTCAAAACACATGACAGGTGATAAAAATAAGTTCTTTGTCCTTACTCCAAGGGACAAAGGCTATGTCACATATGGTGACAACAACAAGAAAAAAATACTTGGAGTTGGTAGAATTGGCAAGCCACCCTCAACAACCATAGAAGGTGTACTATATGTTGAAGGACTCAAGTAGAACCTGCTAAACATAAGTCAACTATGTGACAAAGGCTTCCATGTGGCGTTCTACCCGGACAAATGCATCATTGAAAGTAATGATTCTCAAAACTCAAAACTTATTGGTAAGAGGATAAATAACATATATATGATTGACATAGATTCATCTTTACCAATGACATGTTTAGTTGTTAATGATAATCATGATGCATGGCTTTGGCATAGGAGAATTGCTCATATTCATATGGACAATTTGAATAAACTCATAAAGAAAGATTTAGTTGTTGGTTTACCCAAAATGAAGTTTGTTAAAGACAAACTATGTAGTGCATGTCAAATTGGTAAACAAACAAAGACTTCTTTTAAACCTAAGCACAAGGTTTCTTCCGATAGACCATTTTAGTTACTACACATGGACTTATTTGGCCCCTCAAGGACAAAAAGTTATGGTGGTAACTACTATGCTCTTATTATAGTAGACGATTTTTCAAGGTATACTTGAACTCTATTCTTTGTTCACAAGAATGAGGCATTCAAAGCCTTTAGCACTTATGCTAAAAGAGTTCGAAATGAAAATCACTAAAAATCGCTGCTATAAGAAGTGATCATGGGGGAGAATTTCAAAACGCTTCTTTTGAAGAATTTTGTGATGATCTTGGTATTAATCACAATTTTTCTGCTCCTAGAACACCACAACAAAATGGTGTTGTAGAGATAATGAAACTAACCTCCCAAAATATTTCTGGGCTGATGCAGTAAGTAATGCATGTTACGTTTCAAATCGAGTTCTTATAAGACCAATTCTTAAAAAAAAAAACCTATGAACTCTTGAAAGGTAGAAAACCAAACATTTCTCATTTGCATGTATTTGGTTGTAAATGTTTTGTTTTAAACAATGGTAAAGATAACTTAGGCTAGTTTGATGTAAAAGTCGATGAAGGTATCTTCCTAGGCTACTCTCTTATAAGTAAAGCCTATAGAGTTTTTAATAAAAGAACTCTATCTATGGAAGAATTTGTTCATGTATCTTTTGATGAAACCAATTCTTTGATAAAAGATAGGGTATCTCTTGATGGAGAGGACTTGCCAAGTTCTGTTTCAAATGAAAAGTCTATTATTGATTCTACAACTAATATTGAGCATGTTTAAATGGATGATAATCTATCCTAGCTTCAAGTCTTGATGGAGAACTCATCGATACCATCCTATCGACAACATCATTGGTGATATAAACATGGCATTCGTTTCCCAAATAGAACTATCCTAGATTGGTGATGCAATCGAGGATGAACACTGGATTCTTTCAATGCAAGAAGAATTAAACTAGTTTGAGAGAAATGAAGTTTGGGAACTTGTTCCTAGACTGAAAATAGGCATGTTATAGGAACTCGTTGGGTATTTCGAAATAAATCTGATGAAAATGGTATTATTGTTAAAAATAAGGCTAGACTAGTAGCCCAAGGATATAATCAGGAAGAAGGTATATACTATGATGAAACCTTCGCTCCAGTTGCTAGACTTGAAGCTATTAGACTATTACTTGCATATGTCTGTTCTTTAAATTTTCATCTATATCAAATGGATGTAAAAAGTGCTTTTCTCAATGGATATATTCAAGAAGAAGTGTTTGTAGCACAACCTCCTGGTTTTGAAGATTACAAATGTGACACCCTAAATTTAAGGTTATTAAATTATAGTATCAGTCCTAGAAGTCTCGCTTGAGCGAGAAAGAGGTCACCTGGGCGAGAGTGGCTCACTTGGGTGAGTGAAATCCTAGGCTATACTGAAGGATTCTCGCCTGAGCGAGAATTGTCTCGCTTGAGCGAGAGTTGTCTCGCCTGAGCGAGAGTTGTCTTGCCTGGGCGAGAAGTGGCACTCTGAAGCTGTAGAGGCTGTAAGATCCTTGCTTGAGCGAGAGTATCCTCGTTCGAGCGAGATCACCAGATCTGAGTTTTTAAAATGAGCGCGATTTTCTCGCTTGAGCGAGAATGAGCTCGCTTGAGCGAGAACCTGACGCTGTTACATTAAATAAGGAACCCCAAACACATTTTAGGGTTAGAACTTGAAGAGAAGTGCGAGAAGAGAGCATTTTTAAGAGCAAGGAGTCTTGAGACTAATCTAGAAGCTTAAGAAGAGGTAAATGTCTTGATTCTAGCTCTTCTTCTCCCATTTAAACTTGTTTTGGGTGTATGAGATATCTACTCTAAATGTAAGAAACCATGGAAACTCATCCTTTAGAGTTATGGTTCGTTTTATGTTGTTTTTCTCTTGAAAACTCTTGGTTTAGAGTTGGTATTCGATGAATGGAAAGGTTTTGTGGGTTGATCCATGATAACCCCAAAACCCCCAAAATGAAAATGTGTCAAAAGAGGAAAGTGGGTAAAATGGTAGATGGAAAAGATGAGTTTGTGTTTTAATGCGAAATAGAAGATGAATATGTATGTTTTAATTTTGGAAACTTCTAATGAAAGTGGTTTTGGAAACATTGGAAACATTTGAATATATTATATGTTGGCAAATGAATTATTAGATGTTTAAACGTTGTTGAGAATAAATTATTGAACTTTTTTGTTGTTTGGTGGGGATTAGGAAAGATACTAAGGTTGGAGGCGGTGTTGGAGGAACTTGCAAAGTTACCAAGGAAAAAACCCAACACTCTCCAAGGTAAGGATAAGAATTTTATTTCGAGATATGCATTATGAGAAAATGCGGTTATATGTGGTTGACTCGAAAGGAATAAGATGTGGGATGTATCAAAGAAGTTGAATGTCTTGCCCTACCTGGTATTGAATTGAATGTCTTGCCCTATGTGGTATTGAGTTGAATGTCTTACCCTACTTGGTATTGAGTTGAATGTCTTTCCCTACGTGGTATTGATTTGAATGTCTTGCCCTACGTGGTATTGAATGGAATGTCTTGCCCTATGTGGTATTGAATTGAATGTCTTGCCCTACGTGGTATTGAATTTAAAGTCTTTCCCTATGTGGCATAGAGTTGAATGTCTTGCCCAAGTGGTATTGAATTGAATGTTTTGCCAATGTGGTATTGAGTTGAATGTCTTGCCCAAGTGGTAGTGAATTGAATGTCTTTCCCTATGTGGTATTGTGGAAGTATGTGTAATTGGGAAATGGATATGTAATATGAGAATGAAGAAGAGGTTAACAAGGTTTGACATGGAAGAATGTGAAAGTGAGAATGGTCTTATGAGGTAGTAAGAGATAAAACAAAACGTAATGACTTTATGTTGAAATGCTTAAATTGTTTATCTAACTCTGTTTAAATGTGGATTATATCAAATGATATTTATTGAATTAAATGACTTACTCCTTTGTATGTTTTGTGTGTTTCCATTTGATAATCCCATTGCAGGTAATTGGATGAATTAAGGACGCTTGATTTGGAACTGTAGCAGCTTTTAAATTTGGATTCCTCTATTTGCACCTTTTTGTAGCATGATTGGATATTTGCGGATTTAAGTATTTGTAACCATGACCATCATAATTTTGGATAATTGTAACTCTGGGGTATTTTGGAAACTCATAGCTAGTTGTATGCGGTGGTTACCGGGAGATAGAAATATGAATTATGTTTTTCTGCAATTAAGGGTAATATAGTATGAAACTGAAATTGAATGGTTAGAGTTATTAGCTAATTAAAGAAATGGATGGATTTAAAAGGTTAAAGGAAATGTATGTATGATGTAACATGGGAAAATTAAGCATGAAGGATTAAAATAAAGGAAAAATTTTCATGGGTAGAATTTGGGTCTTACAAATGGTATCAGAGCATAGTTAATCCCGCGGCCTAGAGTATGGCTAGAGCTGTCAAAATGAGCCGGGTATAGCGGGCTTTTAAGCCCGGCCCTGCCGGTCCACAATAAATTCGGGCTCAGGCTGGGCTTATCCGCCCGGGTTCGGGCCAATATGCAACTTTGATGTTTTGGAGTTTTGGATAAGATGATATCCACCACCTCCACCTGCCACCCCTTCACCCCTCGCCACCCGCCACCCCTTCACCGCTGCCACTGGCCACTCCCACTCCCCATCATCCGTCAGTACCTTTGCCAAGAATTCATCCAAAATCACCACTATCAGAACCGCCAACATCGTCGAGTTCGAGCCTATCGACCTGATTGGTGTTCGGAATTCTAGGTGGGGTGGTGTTTTTGCTGTTGGTGTTGAGCAATATTATGTGCATTTGTTGCATTAAAAAGAAGAAAAGACCCAATCAAGGGAAACCTATCCTCCTCTTACTCCATCACAGTCCCAACACAAAGGTCATTATACTTTTCCTCTTTTCATTTTATTATTATCAAATGGGATTTTCTATTTTCACAATATTTTTCTGCTCATGCTGGGTCTCATCATCATGCATTATCAAAATGGCTTTTATTGTCCTTCCAATCAATTCAGATTATGAAACTTCCACTTTTCAAATATTAATCTAAATCCAAGGAAAGGGATATCCTTTGTACTGAGTTGAATAGCTTTGAAAAGGAAAGAGGGTACTTCAACTTTAGGTTATAAAATATTATTTAAATTTTTAAATATAAAATAATCCGGGCCAGCCCGCCACAGCCCGCAGTCCGCTTTGGGTGGATTTGGGCCTCAATTTTAGTAACATAAAATCTAACCCGACTTTTTAGCCTGACCCATTTTAGCCCGAGTCAAAAGTGGGCTAGCCCGAACCCGTCCGGGTAGCCCATTTTGACATATCTAGGTATGGCCTTACATGCTTATTTGTGACCTTTATGTGTTTGAATTGTTTGGTTTGTACGAATTGCTATGTGATTATGTGATTCTTGTCTAGTTAAAATCCGGTTAATGACAAGTGAATGAGTACAGGTACACATGGCTGGAAGAGGAAGAGGAACGAGTCAGAATGTTCCGAATGATCTGTTAGCTCAAATGGTGGCTGCATTGCAACAAGTTAATGAGAACTTGCATAACATGAACCAGAAACCAGCACCAAGTCCGAGTTCACAACCCTTAGTCCCACCCGGACCGGCCGAATACCGAGGTATGGATGAGTTCTGCAGGAAGAACCCTAGTTAGTTCCAAGGTGGATTTGCTCTTGATGCTACCATTGCATGGGTCCAAGGATCGGAGAGAATCTTCAGGGCCATGAGTTGTTCTGATGCTCAAAAAGTGGCATATTCCACCTATATGCTAGTGAACGAGGCTGAGAACTGGTGGGAGATGGTCTGGAGACAGATGGAAACGGAGGGTCAAACCATTAACTGGGAGGCCTTCAAGGGCAAGTTCCTTCAGAAATATTTTCTTGCAGACTTCAAGAGGAAGAAGGAGGTGGAAATCTTGCATCTAGAGCATGGGAGTTTAACTGTGGGGGAGTACGCGGCCAAGTTCAAGGAATTGGCCCAATATTGTCCATATTCCGAACTTGAAGTGGACGGAAGGTCCAAATGTGTCAAGTTCGAGATGGGTCTGAAACCTGAATTGAAGGTGATGTTTTGCCACCAAGAGATTTCTGACTTCCCTACACTGGTGAACAACTGTAGGATGCATGAGGATGATGTGCGAGTGAGGGACGCTGCAACTAGTAAAGTGAACCCTCCCCGAAACTATGGGTCTCAGCGCAACTTTGTGCAAGGAAGGGGTAAGGAGAAGATGGCTGAAGACCGACGACCTTATGGTCCACCTAGGAACCAACGCACTTGTGGTTCTCATAGGCCAACGACCACTGCTACTATTGGAGGATCAAACTTCTATCCTATGTGCAACAAATGTGGTCGGGGACACTATGGCAATATTTTCCCGGGACCGGGAAATGGATTATTCCATTGTGGAGTACAAGGACATGTCAAGAGATATTGTCCTAAGTTACGGCAAAGTGTGAATGTTGTGCGGGCTGAACGACCTCGATCCACCGGTAGAGTGTTTACCATGAGTGGTGCAGAGACATCAGATGTTGATGGTCTGATCCAAGGTAAATGTATGGTGACAAGTATTCCTCTTTTAGTGTTATTTGATTCGGGAGCGACACACTCCTTTGTATTTGTTGAATGTGTAGACCGACTGAAATTGCAAACAGAGTCGTTGCCTTTCGACTTGGTCGTATCCACCCCAACTAGTGTGCCAGTGGTGGTATCGACGTTTGTGTCTCAATGTCTGGTGGTGGTAAATGGCAGAACATTTATCGTGGATTTAATTTGCTTACCACTGTCCCATTTAGATTTAATTTTGGTAATGGACTGGTTGTCAGCAAATCATGTTATGCTTAATTGTGCTGATAAGACTGTGGTGTTTGGAGATCTGTGTGAGATTTATGACCAGGTTAATTGTATGAAGCCAATGTTGGCTAAGGGAGTCAGAACCTCCCTTAAGGAAGGGGGATCAGTGTTTATAATATTGGCATCACTAGAGGGTATTGAGAAATCCAACATTGATAGTATTTCGATAGTTCGTGAGTTCCCTGAGATATTTCCTGGTGATATTCCGGAATTGCCCCCAATTAGAGAAGTTGAATTCTCTATTGACTTGATACCTGGAACGAGACCCATCTCTATAGCTCCTTATAGGATGGCACCGTTAGAACTGGCTGAATTGAAAAAGAAGGTTAAGGACTTGTTGGCAAAAAATTTATTTGTCTTAGTGTCTCATCGTGGGGTGCACCAGCTTTGTTGGTTAAGATGAAAGATGGGAGTATAAGGTTATGCACCGATTACAGATAGTTGAATAAGGTTACTATCAAGAACAAGTACTTGTTGCCTAGAATTGATGACTTGATGGATCAATTGAGCGGGGCGGTTGTGTTTTCAAAGATTGACCTTCGGTTGGGTTATCACCAACTTCGAGTTAAGACGAAGGATATTCCTAAAACAACTTTCAGGACGAGGTATGGGCATTTTAAATATTTGGTGATGCCTTTTGGTGTGACTAATGCTCCAACAATCTTTACAAACTACATGAATCAGATTTTCCATCCGTATTTGGATTCGTATGTAGTGGTATTTATTGATGACATTCTGGTTTATTCCAAGAGCTGAGAAGAACGTGCGAAGCATTTGAGAGTGGTTTTGGATCTTCTGAAGAGTAATCAGTTGTGTGCGAAATTGTCAAAATGTGATTTCCGGTTGGAATCATTAAACTTTCTCGGACATGTGATATCCCAGGAATGAGTGGCAGTAGACCCTTCTAAGGTCGAGGCAGTGATGGAATGGGCAGTGCCCAAGTCAGTTACTGAGATCAGGAGTTTTCTGGGTTCAGCTGGTTACTACAGAAAGTTCATTGAGGGGTTTTACAAGTTGGCATTACCTCTAACTAAGCTTACCAGAAAAGGAGAACCGTATGTATGGACGATCCGTTGTGAAGAAAGTTTTCAAGAGTTGAAGTAGAGGTTGACTACAACACCAGTGTTGGTTCTTCCTTGTACTGATCGTGATTTCAGTATGTATTGTGACGCTTCTAAACAAGGTTTGGGATGTGTGTTGATGCAGCACGGGAAAGTTGTTGCTTATGCTTCCCGGTAGTTGAGAACGCATGAGAAAAACTACCATACGCATGACTTGGAACTAGCCATAGTGGTCTTTGCATTAAAAATCTGGAGGCATCATCTGTATGGTGTAAGATTTGAGGTGTACAACGACCACAAGAGTTTGAAATATCTATTTGATACAAAAGAACTGAACATGAGACAGAGGAGGTGAAAGGAGTTCCTTAAGGACTATGATTTCAGATTGCAGTATCATTCGGGAAAGGCCAATGTGGTTGCCAATGCTTTAAGTCAGAAGTCCTTACATATGTCGGCTTTGATGGTTCGTGAAGAGAAACTAATTGAGGAGTTCAAGGATATGAACTTGGCAGTTCAAGTGGGACCCCATAGCATGATCTTGGGAATGCTTATGGTCACCAATGAATTGTTTGACCATATCAGAATGATGCAGGTTGTGGATCGTGAGTTGAAGGTCAAACGCGATTTTATGGCTAGTAGGAAGGAGACTAATTTTGAATCAGACTCTAGTGGAATGTTGCGATACAAGGGAAGGGTGTGTGTGCCTCATGATGCTGAATTGCAAAAGAGTATTTTGGAGGAGTCACACAAGAGTAAAATGAGTTTCCATCTTGGAACTACGAAAATGTATCAAGATTTGAAAAAGCTGTTTTGGTGGTCTGGTTTAAAGAAGGATGTGGCTTTGTATGTTTCGAGTTGTCTGATATGTCACAAGGCAAAAATCGAACATCAAAGGCCGGTAGGGGAACTTCAATCTTTAGAAATTCCTGTGTGGAAGTGGGATAACATTTCGATGGACTTTGTGTCAGATTTTCCAAAGACTCATAAAGGGTATGATTTGATATGGGTAATAGTGGATCGGTTGACTAAGTCTGCACACTTCTTACCTATGACCATGAGATATTCTTTGGAACGATTAGCTAAGCTGTATATCAAGGAAATCGTTCAGTTGCATGGAGTACCGTCGAGCATTGTTTCGGATAGAGACCCCCATTTCACTTCAAACTTTTGGACTAGTTTGCAGTCCTCGCTGGGAACTAAGTTGAAATTGAGTTCAGTTTATCATCCACAAATGGATGGTCAATCGGAAAGGACCATATAGTCATTGGAGGATCTTTTGAGGGCTTGTGTTTTGGAACAACCGGGGAGTTGGGATATCATGTTGCCTTTGATCGAGTTTACCAACAACAATAGTTTTCATACTAGCATCGGGATGGCCCCTTACGAAGCCTTGTATGGGAGAAAGTGTAGGACTCCAGTGAGTTGGTTTGAAACTGGGGAGAATTTGGTATTGGGACCTGAGTTGGTCCGAGAAACGACGGAAAATATTAAGAAAATTCGGGAAAATATGAGAATAGCACAGAGTTGACAGAAAAGCTATTACGATAAGAGGCGGAAACCTCTTGAGTTTAAGGAGGGAGATCATGTATTCATGAGAGTAGTTCCGACTATTGGGATTGGTAGAGTGTTCAAGTCCCGTAAGCTTACTCCGAAATTTATTAGACCATATCAGATATTGAAAAGGATTGGGCCGATAGCATATCGGATTGCTTTACCTCCATTGTTGTCGAATCTTCACAATGTGTTTCATGTGTCTCAGTTGAGGAAATATGTTGGAGATGTAAGGACCCAAAAATCTACCCTTGGAAAATTTTCCCTTATTTTAATCCATTCATACCTACATTCATCTTTGTACTTTGATCACTCATTAATCATTTCGCCAACCCTTTTAACATACCATATTACAACACATTTTCATAAGGTAGAAAAACATAATTCATTCGAATAATTTCCCATGGGTACTAAGAACCCAAAAGTATAGTTCTCCCAAAAATAACATTACACATGGTTACAAATATCCCAATAAATAGCAACCATAGTTACAATCATTCGAATCCGCAAGTAGTCAGTTAGAGTACAAAAACGCAATAAATGAATCCCGAGTCTAAAGCTCTTAAGGTTCCAAAATAAGCATCCTCAATTCACTGGTTTACCTGCAATGGGATTATCAATAACAATACACAAAACACACAAGGAGTAAGTCATAACTCAACATAATCATATGATAATCCACATTCAATAATGTTAGGTAAACGGTTATATTATAACATATAAATAATACTTAAACATATATTCACTTTGTTATCTTCAACGTTCCACATTCTACTCAAACTCATTGTTATCCCATTCGTCATTTCCATACATAATCCCATCTTTTCCTTTCATATTTCTCCTATCTCATTTATGTTCATCTTAATTCATGTATCTTACCACAAGGGGGCCAGTCAGACCCTTGCTATAAAAAGCTAATACCACTAAGGGCAAGTCAGTCATTGCTCAACGAGCCAATACCACAAAGGGCAAGTCAGTCATTGCTACGAATAGCCAATACCACGAAGGGCAAATCAGTCACAATACCACGACGGGAAAGTCAATCGCAATACCACGAAGGGAAAGTCAGTCGCAATACCACAAAGGGCAAGTCAGTCGCAATACCATGAAAGGCAAGTCAGTCGCAATAACACGAAGGGAAAGTCAGTCGCAATACCACCTAGGGCAAGTCAGTCATTGCTGAACGAGCCAATACCACAAAAGGGCAAGTCAGTCATTGCTCAACGAGCCAAAGTATCGCTACATAACTTGAGCCAAAGTCGCTAACCAATCCTGGTCGGCTAAAAATATGTTTTCTTTTCATTAATCCACCATCAACTCATAAACAGCAATTCCACGTATTCTTTCAATACAATATGCTAATCCAAGACTTATCCTTTACCTTGGTGAGTGTTGGGGTCGATTCTTGGGTAACTTTACAAGTTTCCTTTGCTACCTCCTCCAACCTTAGGATCTTTCCTCATTCCCACCACATAACAACAATGTTAGTCATTTATTCAAAATAACACATAAACAACTCATATTTCATCTTTAACCATACAAGAGATTCACACATTTTCAATGTTTCTAAAACCACTTTCATCAAAAGTTTCCAAACATATAAAACATACATATTCATCTTATATTTCAACATTAGAGCATATACTCATCTTCTACATCTAACATTTCAACCATTTTCCTCTTTAACCACATTTCCATTTTAGGGTTTTGGGGTTTTCATGAACCAACCCACAAATCATCCCCATCTTTGAATACCAACTCTAAACCAAGAGTTTACAAGAGGAAAACAACATAAAACAAACCACAACTCAAAAGGATGAGTTTCCATGGTTTCTCACATATTGTGAAGAGATCTCACACCCCCAAAATGAGTTTGAAAGGGAGAAAGAGAGTTGGAATCAAGAGATTTACCTCTTCTCAAACTTTTAGATGATTCACACGAGTTCTTGCTCTCAAAATCACCTCCTTCTCTCTTCTCTCTCAAGTTCTAACCCATAAATGTGTTTGAGTGTTTCTATTTTAAAGTGAAATCGTCGGGTTCTCGCTCAAGCGAGCCCATACTCGCTCAAGCGAGAAAATCTGGCCTTTTTAAAATTTCAGATCTGACACTTTCGCTCAAGCGAGAATCTTGCAGTATTCCCCAGATTTTCCTTAGTTACAAAGTTTTAGGAAAATTAAACTTAGGGTGTCACAGGGGATCCATCTCATGTGGTTGAGTCGGACCAAATAGAATTGAAAGATAACTTGACTTTTGCTACCTTGCCAGTGAGGATTTTGGATACCAGTATCAAAAGGTTGAGGAGCAAAGAGATTGCCTTGGTGAAGGTACTATGGAGTCAAGTAGATGAAGGAGACTCTACATGGGAAGTGGAGCATGATATGAGGAAGGATTACCCTCATTTGTTTGAATCGAGGTATGTTTAATTTTTTGGGACGAAAATTCTTATAAGAGGGGGAGAATTGTGACACCCTGAATTTAAAGTTCTTTAATCATAGTATCAGTTTTGGAAATCTCGCTTGAGCGAGAAAAGGCTCGCCTAAGCGAGAGTGGCTCACATGGGTGATCAGAATACTGGGCTATACTGAAGGATTATCGCCTGACCGAGATTTGGCTCGCTTGAACGAGAGTTGGCTAGCTTGAGCGAGAGTTGTCTCGCCTGGGCGAGAAGTGGCACACTAAAGCCTGAGAGGCTGTAAAATTCTCGCTTGAGCGAGAGGATCCTTGCTTGAGCGAGAATGAGCTCGCTTGAGCGAGAACCTGACGCTGTTACATTAAATAAGGAACCCCAAACACATTTTAGGGTTAGAACTTGAAGAGAAGTGAGAGAAGAGAGCATTTTCAAGAGCAAGGAGTCTTTAGGCTAATCTAGAAGCTTGAGAATAGGTAAATCTCTTGATTCTAACTCTCCTTCTCCCTTTCAAACTCGTTTTGGGTGTATGAGATCTCTTCTCAAAATGTGAGAAACCATGGATACTCATCGTTTTAAGTTATGGTTCTTTTTATGTTGTTTTTCTCTTGGTTTAGAGTTGATATTTGATGAATGGAAAGGTTTTGTGGGTTGATTCATGAAAACCCCAAAACCCCCAAAATGAAAATGTGTCAAAAGAGGAAAATGGGTAAAATGGTAGATGGAGAAGATGAGTTTGTGTTTTAATGCAAAATATAAGATGAATATGTATGTTTTAATGTTGGAAACTTCTAATGAAAATGGTTTTGGAAACATTGGAAACATGTGAATATTATATATGTTTGCAAATGAACTATGAGATGTTTAAACGTTGTTGAGAATAAATTACTGACTTTTGTTGTTGTTTGGTGGGGATGAGGAAAGATCCTAAGGTTGGAGGCGCTGTCGAAGGAACTTGCAAAGTTACCAAGGACAAAACCCAACACTCTCCAAGTTAAGGATACGCATTTTATTTCGAGATATGCATTATGAGAAAATGCGGTTATATGTGGTTGACTCGAAAGGAATAAGATGTGGGATGTATCAAAGAAGTTGAATGTCTTGCCCTACGTGGTATTGAATTGAATGTCTTGCCCTATGTGGTATTGAGTTTAGTGTCTTGCCCTATGTGGTATTGAGTTGAATGTCCTGCCCTACGCGGTATTGAATTGAATGTCTTGCCCTACGTGGTATTGAATGGAATGTCTTGCCCTATGTGGTATTGAATTGAATGTCTTGCCCTACGTGGTATTGAATTTAAAGTCTTTCCCTATGTGGCATAGAGTTGAATGTCTTGCCCAAGTGGTATTGAATTGAATGTTTTGCCAATGTGGTATTGAGTTGAATGTCTTGCCCAAGTGGTAGTGAATTGAATGTCTTGCCCTATGTGGTATTGTGGAAGTATGTGTAAATGGGAAATGGCTAAGTAATACGAGAATGAAGAAGAGGTTAACAACGTTTGACATGGAAGAATGTGAAAGTGAAAATGGTCTTATGAGGTAGTAAGAGATAAAACGAAACGTAATGACTTTATGTTGAAATGCTTAAATTGTTTATCTAACTCTGTTTAAATGTAGATTATATCAAATGATATTTATTGAATTAAATGACTTACTCCTTTGTATGTTTTGTGAGTTACTATTTGATAATCTCATTGCAGGTAATTGGATGAATTAAGGACGCTTGATTTGGAGCTGTAGGAGCTTTTAAATTTGGGTTCCTCTATTTGCACCTTTTTGTAGCATGATTGAATATTTGCGGATTTAAGTATTTGTAACCATGACCATCATAATTTTGGATAATTGTAACTCTATATATTTGTAGCTATGGGTATTTTGGAAACCCATAGCTAGTTGTATGCGGTGGTTATCGGGAGATAGAAATTTGAATTATGTTTTTCTACAATTAAGGGTCATATGGTATGAAACTGAAATTGTATGGTTAAAGTTATTAGCTAATTAAAGAAATGGGTAGATTTAAAAGGTTAAAGGAAATGTATGTATGATGTAACATCGGGAAATTAAGCATGAAGGATTAAAATAAAAGAAAATTTTTCAAGGGTAGAATTTGGGTCTTTACAACAAGCATCCTTCTCATGTTTACAAATTGAAGCAAGCGCCATGTGTCTGGTATGATCGTCTAACGAATTTTCTACTTGAAAAGGGATTTACCAAAGGAAAGGTCGACACTACACTATTTATAAAGAAAATAAATCATCAATCTCTTCTAGTTCAAATTTATGTCGATGATATTATTTTTGGTTCTACTAATGAGAATTTGTGTAGTGAGTTTGGAAAAATGATGCAAGGAGAGTTTGAAATGTCCATGATGGTGAAGTTGAATTACTTCCTTGGACTACAAATCAAACAACTTGATGATGACATTTTTGTAAGTCAATCCAAGTATTGCAGAGATTTGCTGAAAAGATTTGATATGGATGACTGCAAGCCAATAGCTACTCCTATGGGATCTGGTACTTACACTGATACGAATGAAGCTGGGAAATGCATTGAAATATCAAAGTATCGAGGTATGATTGGATCTCTTTTGTATTTAAGTGCCAGTAGACCTGATATCATGTTTAGTGTATGTCTGTGTGCACACTATCAATCTAAACCAAAAGAATCGCACTTAGTTGTTGTTAAGAGAATGATGAAATATCTTAAAGGCACAATTGACGTTGGATTGTGGTATCCAAAAGGAAGTATATTTATTTGGTTGGTTATTCAGATTGAGATTTTGCTGGATACAAATCTGAGAGGAAAAGTACATGTGGTACTTGTCATATTTTAGGAAATGCTTTAGTTTCTTGGTCTTGCAAGAAACAAGCATGTGTTGCCCTAAGCACTGCTGAAGCTGAATATATAGCAGTAGGTAGTTGTTGTGCTCAAGTGTTGTGGCTTAAACAACAATTACGAGATTATGGCTTAAACTTAGGATGCACTCCTTTGAAATGTGACAACACTAGTGCTATAAACCTCACAAAAAAATCCTATTATGCAGTCTAGAACCAAACACATAGATATAAGGCATCACTTCCTTAGGGACCATGTCCAAAAGATAGATGTGACGGTAGAATTCATTCATACTCATAACCAACTAGCAGATATTTTTACTAAACCCTTAGCTAAAGAACCTTTTTTATAAAATTAAACGTGAATTAGGCATTCTTGATGAAGCTTACCTATCTTAACATGTTTATATAATTATATGTGCTTCATTATAGCTATCTAATGCCTACTTGTACTTCAATATATTTATTTCTATCTAAAATTTTCAAATTTCTGTCAAAATCCTTTTCACAACATTAGTAGGGAAACATAGTCTCAGTAATCATTATTGACTATGTGTAATCGATTATTCAACACTGCTGTCTGAAAAATTTCAAATTTTTAAAGTGAGTAACCGATTACTCTATGTGTGTAATCGATTACACTATGCAGGTATATATAACCTTCTGCACTTTTTTTCAGACTCATCTTCTTCCTCAACTCGTGTTCATCACTTTCTCTCTAAAAACTTCATTTTTGATTCGTTTTGGGTGATTTTTGTGTCTATTCATATCACATTTTCAATTCTAAACACTTTTACACCATCATTTTCGTGTTTAGTGGCTTAAATCAAAAACCCCCAAATCTCCCAAACCAAAAAACCTAAAACCAAAAAAACCCAATCCATGGCTTCCTCTTCTAAATTAAAGAAATGACGCTCCAATGTGACTCAATCGAAGCAAGGAACTTCATCTTTGGAGTCCAACCCTCTAGATTTAACAAGACTTCTTGCTAAGAATGAACAAGGCAAAGTCTTCGAGGAGTACTTCTATGGACGCACCATATTTACACCAAAATTCGGTAATGTCGGGAATTTTGAGTTTGAAGATTTTCCTTTTCCTTATCTTTTACGACAACAAAACCTTTTTGATTTTTGTTGTGAATCGAACGATATTTATGCTGAACTTGTTCGAGTATTTTAATGTAACATGAACTTCCGGAAAAACCATCTTACTTCTATGTGAAAGGAAAAGATATTATTTTGGATGCAAAAACCTTTAGTTCATTGTGTTGTAACATACCCACTCAAGGTAGCACAACAGGTTTCGGCCTTGTCTATGAATGGGATAACTATGATCGAAATGAATTCTACTATTCTCTGTGTAGAATTTCAAAAGAGGAAATAGAACAGCGTAAGCAACATGGCTTTAGTGAGACTGTTAAGAATAGAGATATCTTATCTGTTGGATATCTCAAACTTGAAGATCGTTTGCTTCATTATTTTCTGAGTAATGTCATATTACCGAAATTTTCAAACCATTCTCAAATAAGTGACATAGAACTCCAATTGATGTATGCTAAGAAGTATAAAATCAAAATCAATTGGGCTCAGATGATAATGCGACAAATGTGGACTATTCGAGGATCTCAATGTCCCTTGCTCTATGCCATCTTCATAACCAATATTCTTAAGCATTTCAAAGTTTCTACTGATGGTGAAACCAAGGCCACTCATAATCTTCGCGAAAGCAAGATTGATGTGGAAGTTGTCCACAAAATGGGGTTCTCTATAGATCATCATGACCGCCATACCTATAAGCATAGAACTGATCGACCAACTGCTCCTACCTCTCAACCAGAACCTACCAATCCTAACCCTTTTGAGTTTCATGCTCAATCTTCCTCATCTGCTGCCATGCCTTCAAATCAGATGATAATAGATGAGTTGTTTTCGCTTCGAGGCTACATCACTAACCGGATGGATGCTCTTGATGATCAGAATCAACAAATCCAGTATGAACTTCATCATCTCTCTTCTAAGCTGAGTAGCATGGACGTTGATGAAGACAGCTCCGAGTAATCCATTACTGAGAAATGAGTAATAAATTACCAGTTACATGTGTGAGAAATTAATTATCCAACATCCAACTGCTCAAAGTAATCCATTACTGTCCTTTAGTAACAGATTACCAGTTACATAACATCTGGGTAATCGATTACTCAAAATAGGTAATCGATTACACTACATAATTTTCGAAAATATTGTTGGACAGAACACTTCGGTAATCGATTACTCAAAGTGTTTAATCGATTACATTGTGTAAATTTTGAAAATACAGTTGGACAAGATGTTTTGGTAATCGATTAGTGAGAGGTGTTACACTAGTTTTCAGATTTCAAAGTGAAAGGTTTTTACCCCAAATGAAATTGTTTCATTCCAAACGAATCCTACACTTGCCTAGAGGTGTTGTGGTTGGTTGGAAAGCCAATACAAAGGCATTAGAACACATAACTCACACAACAACTCACATAACAACTTCCATACAATTTCAAAAAGCTCTTACACATTTTTCTCAATATTTTTCTACACTTTTAGCAACTTGCACTCAAACTTTCAAAGTAAATTTTTATGAGTTGCTTAAGAGTGTTTCTATGTTTTCCAAACTTCCAAAGAGCATTATTACTTATAGTATACAGGAGTTGTTGGATTGCAAGTTATAATTGTTATATCAACTTGTAAAGGCAATCCTGCCATTATTGTACATTCTTCATTTTGCAAGAATTCTATCTTTCACAAGGGTGTGAATGGAAAGGGGATATAGTTACTTGGAAATGTGTTTTCCAAGGGTGAATAAGTATTAGTAAGTGTGTAAGGTACATAGAGATCTAGGGGTGAGATATTGTAATTACAACTCATAATATTTAGAGAAGAAATCTCTTGTGCTGCAAGAGTACTAGGCGTAGCCTTCGGTGGACAAGAAGGTAAACAAGTATAAAAACATCTGTGTACTTTCTTCTCATTTATCTTTTAATTTTCAGTTCTTATTTTTTCTGCATAATATTTCTGCTGCACTTAAACTCCCAATTTTGCAGAAAAAGTGATCATACTTTTAAGTCAACTAATTCACCACCCTCTTAGTTGCAATCTCATTCTTATACACCGAACCACAAACCACGAAGCCCGAACCCCGAACCACGAACCACAAACCACGAACCCGGGACCCTGAACCCTGAACCCTGAACCCTGAACCTTGGACCCTGCACCCCGAACCCTGAACTCCGAACCACGAACCCCAAACCACGAACCACGAACCACAAACAACGAACCCCGAACTCCGACCACGAACCACGAACCACAAACCCCAAACCCCGAACTCTGAACGACAAACCACAAACCCAAAACCCCGAACCCCTAACCCCGAACCACGAATCTGAACCTCGAACCCCAACCCCAAACCCCGAACCCCGAACCCTAAACCCCAAACCACAAAATCTGAACCCTGAATCACGAACCACGAACCACGAACCTCGAAACTCGAACCCCGAACCCAGACCCCCAAACCACGAACCACGAACATGTTACCCCAAACCCCAAACTTCGAACCACAAACCACGAATCACGAACCACGAACCAGGAACACGGGACCCTGAACTCTAAACCCTAGACCATGCACCCCGAACCCGAACCCGGAACCCGGAACCCGGAACCCCGGACCCTGAATCATGAACCACGAACTCTGAATCCTAAACCCGAACCCCGAACCCCGAACCCCGAACCCCGAACCCCGAACCCCGAACCACAAACCACGAACCCCGAACCACGAACCCTGAAAACGGAACCCCGAACCCCGAACACCGAACCCCAAACCCTGAACCACGAACCCGAAACAAGAACCCGAAACACGAACCCTGAAACAGGAACCTGGAACCCCGAACCCCGAACCTGTAACCCCAAACCCGGAACCACGAAACGCGAAACGCGAACCCCGAACCCCGAACCACGAACCACAAAATCCGAACCACGAACCACAAACACGGAACCCTACAACTTGGACCCCAAGCCTTGAACCCTGAACCCCGAACCACGAACCACGAACCCGTGAACCTGAACCATGAACATTGGATCCTGCCCCCCGAACCCTGAACCTCAAACCACGAACCCCGAACCCCAAACCACGAACGACGAACCACGAACAACGAACTACGAACTATGGACTACGAACCACGAACCACGAACCACAAACCCTAAACCCCGAACTACGAACCACGAACCCCAAACCCGGAACCCCGAACCTCGAACCACGAATCCGAACCCCGAACCTCGAACCCTGAACCCCGAACCACAAAACTCGAACCCCAAACTCCGAACCCTAAATCACGAACCATGAACCACGAACCTCGAACCACGAACCCGAAACACGGGACCTTGAACTCTGAACCCTGGACCATGCACCACGAACCCAGAACCCTGAACCCCGAACTTGGAAACTCGAACCCTGAATCACGAACCCCAAACCCGAACCCCGAACCACGAACCCCGAACCGCGAACCCCAAAGACGAAACCCCCAACCCCGTACACCGAACCCCGAGTCCCGAACCCTGAACCCTGAACCAAAAATCCGAACCACGAACCATGAACAAGGAACCTGGAACCCCAAACCCAGAACCCGTGACACGAAACCTGGAACCTAGAACCTAGAACCCCAAACCCAGAACCCCAAACGCGGAACCCCTAACCCGGAAGACCGAACCACAAACCCCGAACCTCGAACCCCGAACCCCAAACCCTTAACCCCAAACAAAGAACCCGAAACCTGGAACCCGTAACCCTGAATCCTGAACCCTACACCCTGCACCCTAGACCCCGAACCCTAAAACCTAAAACCTAAACCTTAAACCTGAACCACAAATCCTGAACCTTAAACCCTCGAACCCCAAACCCCAAAACCTGAACTCCTAACCACAAACTCTAAACCCCGAACAACAAACCTGGTCGCCGGAAAACTACACCCTACACCCTGACATTGCACCCTGCACCCTGGACTCCGAACCACGAACCACTAACCCCGAACCGCGAACCCCGAACCGCGAACCCCGAACCGCGAACCCCGAACCGCGAACCCCGTGCACCGAACCCCGAACCTCATACACCGAAGCCCGAACCCCGTACACCGAAGCCCGAACCCCGAATCACGAACCCTGAACAAGGAACCTGGAACCCCAAACCCCGAACCCGGAACCCGGAACACAAAACCCAAAACCTGGAACCAGGAACCCCGAACCAGGAACACCGAACCTCGAACCCCAAACCCTTAACCCCAAACCATGAACCCGAAACTTGGAACACGGAACCTGTAACCCTGAATTCTGAACCCTGCACCCTGCACCCTAGACCGCAAATCCTAAACCATAAAACCTAAACCTTAAATCTGAACCACGAACCCTGAACCCTAAACCCCGAAACCTGAACCCTAAACCCCGAAACCTGAACCCATAACCACGAACTCTAAACCGCGAACCCCGAACCTGGTAGCCGGAACACTACACCCTGCACCCTGAACCCTTTACCACGAACCACGAACCTTGAACCTTGAACTTTGAACCCTGAACCCTAGACCTCAAACCCCGAACCACGATCCCCGAACAACGAAACGTGAACCACAAGCCCCGAACCTCAAACCTTGAATAGAGAACCCGAAACCCTGAACCCTAAACCCAAAACCTCGAACCCGAAACCCCAAACCACGAACCACAAACCATGAAGCCCAAACCCCGAACCATGAACCACGAACCTGGGTCCCTGAACCTTGGACCTTGCACCCTGAACCCCGAACTACAAACCACAAACTAAGAACCACGAACCCTGAACCCTGAACCCCGAACCCCGAACCTGGAACCCCGAACCACGAACCACGAACCCCAAACCCCGAACCACGAACCACGAACCACGAAACCCGAATAACAAACCACGAACCCGAAACCCTACACCTTGGACCCCAAGCCTTGAACTCTAAACCCCGATCCTTGGAACCTTGAACCCCATATGGCGGAACCCGAACCCCGTACCCCGAACCACGAACCACGAACCCCGACTCCCGAACCCTAATCCCCGAACCCAAAACACGGAATCCCGAACCCTGAACTCCGAACCCCGAACCATGAACCTTGAGCCCGAACCCCGAACCCCGAACCCCGAATCACAAAATCAGAACCCGAAACCCTGCACCCTGCACCCCGAACCATACCCTGAACCCTAAACCATGAACCCGAAACCCGAAACCCCGAACCATGAACCAAAAACCAAGAACCACGTGTTAGGGTACTAGTCAATCAGAGTATAACACCTAGAGCGGGGGGTGAATAGGTGTGAGCGGTCAATGTGTCCGCTTTTCGAATTTACGCGCAGAGAGTAAAAAATAATAGAAATATCCAACAATAATCGATTAGCATAAAATACAATCGATTATGAGAGACATAATTAATCGATTAACGAAGTCAAACAATTGATTATCTAGTGCATAAAAACCAGAAACAACAACTTAATGAAATGGTTTCTTGGCACGTAAGCAATGCAAGAATCAAGCAACCTCTTAACAGGATATCACAAACAGCACACAACAATTATACAGATATCAAAGATTTAATCTTTATCAATAAAGACATAACCTTTCAAGTTAAAGAATGCAAGAAACGCGATATGCTTGAAATGTAAAAGATAAGGGAAAGAGCAAGAAGATCAATAAATTTTATCCTGGTTCGTTCGCTTGTCCATTGGCAAACTACATCCAAGCCTCCCCTTCTGATCTTGGGAGATTTGCTTCACTATATTTGAAAATATGTTCTTTACACACACACTTCCAAATTGAGCCTTTCCTACTTGTTATGCGAATCCTATTTCGCCAAGCCATGACTTCCCTTCGTTTGCAAACGGTTGCCAATCTTGCTACTCGATGCGCCAAACAAGATACCACAACTAGCTGGTATTACAACGTTCTCTCTAAACCTTAGAGATTTACTACAAAGTTACAAAGAAACAAGCTTTTTGCAAGAAACTCTTAAAGAAGAGTTCTTTGGCTTACACAAGCGACTAACAATCCAAGAGGTGATTGACTCACACTCACAGGGGTATGAGGAATCAAAGGATTGAAAAACAGATTAGTGCACTCAAATTTTGCACAAGTATAAAAATGATTTTGTTTTTGTAAAATAAGAAACCAATAACACTTTTCACAAGCCAAAGGTTTTTCTCTCAAAGAATTTGACACTTAAGCACATGGTGAATATCTCACAGAGTATTTGGGATTTCGAAAATGTAAGTTTAGAAATTGTGAAATCAAAGTTGTTATGAAAGTGCAGAAAAACCGGTCATTTATAGTTTTCTGTTTTCAACAGAGTTAATCGATTAAATGACCTCTTAATCGATTAACGGTTTGAAAATTAACATGTATCTGTTGAACATAATCGATTAATAGTATACATAATCGATTATAACTGCCAAGAACCCAAAATCAAAGTTACTGGAACTCTCATTAAATGATTAAGATGACTCTTAATCGATTAATGGGTCTGTGCAGTTAGATAGTCGATTATATCACTGTTAAGATCAATTATCAGAAAAACTATAAGTTTTCTTGGTTAAGAGGTAACCCTCCAAAATAGGTATGCACTTAGTAGGATGCATGATTTTAATAGAAAATATAATTTTGATGCAACCTACTAAAAGGAAGAATGATGACTCTCAAAAAGGATTTAAGGAAATCTTACGAGAGAGTGAGACGATCATCATTTGGGTTACCTAACCTAGACTCAAAGCTATGCAAACATATTAGGACTTTAAGAAAGAAAAATAAAAGACCTTCCTAAAGTCAGAGTCTTGGTCATGTTGAATGTTGATGCGTCAAGTCTTCAAGCTTTTCAGGTCGACTTTGTCTTCATCGAAACATAGGCAGGAAACAGATGTTGCAATCGCACTAGTTGACTTAACTTGCAATCTCAATCTCCCCCTTTTGATGATGACAAACCTTGAAAAACGGTTGAGCTTAGAAATAGCTTGATGACTGACTGATGTTGTGATTGCAATGATCAGATTTGTACAGCTACCCCTCACTTTAATCTCTCCCTCATTCTGTGCATGAGGAGAGTTGGGTATTTGAGCATTCAAAACTCCCCCTTACCTTTTGAGTTGCGGAAGCATTAGAAAAACCCGCAATATACATCAAAGCAACAAACAACCTTTCTCCCCCTTTTGGCATGATCAAAAAGGTCATTAACCGGACTTATATGCCAAAAAGTAGGAAAGAGAACAATTTTAATAGTCTCGTTAATCGATTAAGGAAGTGGTTAATTGATTAAGAGATACAAATATTTTAACATATGCACATGATCTAGGTGTGATAATCGATTAAGGACAACATTTAATCGATTAACCACAATGACAGAAAACATGGAGAGTTTTCTGCACGTGATGTGCTCAACAACAGTAAGAGAAGAATGTCATGCAACACACATAAAGTATCCAAATCAGTCATAGAGTTATAGTACAAACACAACAAAATGTCATGCTCAACAACAGTAATAGCAGCAGTTATAGTTAGCAGTCATATAGTTAAAATACAAACTCAATAAAATAGTTTAACCAAGAGTACACGCAATGCAGTGGAAATAGAGACAACATACACAAGAGACACAAAGCTAACACAACTCCAACCTAAACTGGTCAACTATCCTAGATAGACTCTAACTAGGCTTGTTGGAAGGAGGACGGTTAGAGCTATGGGTCAACGATTGCAGCATGCAGGCGATCTTGTCAGTCTCGGCCTTATTTTGATCAGTTTCCCTTTGGATGTCAACAACAACCTTGTCATATAGATTCATCAGTTCTGAGTGCAAACTGTCATGCAGAGTCTGGAGTTCGTTATCTAGTCTTAGTTCAAACGTTGCTCCAAAGCATCCAAATGAGCTACACCAAATGGAGGGGCTTGAGATGCTTCAGCAGTTTCAGTTTGTGCAGTGGGTTGCTCTTCTTTCCCAACAGGAGGCTCATCATCTGAGAGATTCAAATCAACAGTGGTCTTGTAATCCTCCTGATACATCCATGTACCATCTATCCAGTAAATGCCCATTTTGCAGCAGATGGTCATGTGAGTTGGTCAGCTTAACTTCAATGTTAGAGGTATCAATCTCCATATGATCAATAACCCTTGAGATGAAGATTCCATAGGCAAGTAACTTGGAGGACGAGGAGGCAATTCCAGACATCACTCTCAAAATTTCTATAGGCCAGTTGATCAGAATACCTTTTTTAATAGCAAACATCATCTTCAAGTCATTTGTTGTTGGCTGCACATGATTAGTACTCCGTTGAACTAAAATGTATGCCATAATATAATGCAAAAGATGGTTTTCAAAGGTAAGAGCTCCAACCTTTGTTAGATCTCCCGGAGTTACTGTCACCATATCTCTTAAGCACGATGTGAAGAAGATCTTGCTCCTAACCTTGGCACGGTTTTGATGAGGACACCAACATCACAAAAAGAAGAAAGGAAGAAGACCTACAAAGACTATTGAGGACAAAGCTTCAAGATTTAGAGTCTAAGTCTTTAGGTACTTCTATCCTTACCACTCATCTATTTACTTACTTAGTAATGCTTAAAATTGTTTTCAAGAAAATCAGAAAAATCTAAATGTGAATAAAATAATTTTCAAAAACAACATGTAACGGGTTACCATACTTGAGTAACAAGTTACATGAGTGAGAAAAGATTTCTCAAACCTCTAACATCTATGAGTAATCCATTACAGACTTTGGAGTAACATATTACCATTTTTAGAAAACAGGGTAATCGATTACTCAAAGTAGTGTAATCGATTACACTAAGGCAAAATCACAAAGCTGTCAAATAGTGTTATTGAGTAATCGATTACTCAAATCCAGTAATCGATTACACTGTGTGAATTTTCAAAAAGCTGTTAACAGGATTGTAGGGTAATCGATTACCCACTTGCAGTAATCGATTATTAAGAGTTGTTGTATAAGTTTTCAGATTTCAAGTGAAAGGATTTCACTCCAAACTGATTGGTTTTCATTCCAAACGAAACCTACTCATACCTAGGGGTATTATGGTTGATTGGAAGCCTATATAAAGGCATTGAAACACTCTCACAACAACAACACATATACAAACAACTCAGATTTCAAACTCTCTTTAAAAGCTCTCACACTTTCTGATTTTTCTTACACTTTTCAAGCAACCTACTCTTAAACTTTCAAAGTTATTTTGAAGCTGCTTCTAAGTGTTTTTCATAATGTTAAAGAGCATTATTATCTCAAGTATAAAGAGTTGTTATTGGATTGCAAGTTCTAGAAATTGTCATTTAAACTTGTAAGGCAATCCAAGCCAAATTGTACATTCTTCACTTTTGCAAAGTTTACTTTCTTTCACAAGGGTGTGAAGAGAAAGGGGTTGAGTAATTCGGTATAGTGTTTACCAAGGGTGTAACTTGGTATAGTGTTTACCAAGGGTGTGACTTGGAATAGAGTTTTCCAAGGGATTAGATATAAGTGAGTGTGTAAGGTACAAGGAGATCTCGGGATGAGATAACTGTAATTGCAACTCATTATATTTAATAAAGGAATCTCTTGCGTGTCAAGAGTACTAGACGTAGCCTTCGGTAGACAAGAAGGTTAACCAGTATGAAACACTTGTGTACTCTCTTTCCCATCTCTTCGTTAATTTTCTATCCTTCCTAGTCATTATTTCTCTGCATAATATTTCTGCTGCACATTAACTTTGATATTGCAGAAAAATAGGCCATACTTATTGCAACAACTAATTCAGCCCCCCTCTTAGTTGCAATCTCATTCTTACACACGACTCATACGTGACTACAGCCTCCAAACTGTCCCATTGCACATTGTTACAATCACCTAAAGGTTCACCTATACAACTCAAACCACCAACTTCTAAGAATAAATCCTCATCCAGCACAATCTTTTTGTTCTTAACCATGGTGATATATCTACCATCCTTGTACACAAAAATTACTGTAAAATTCACGAATTAAGGATGGGTAGATTTTGCCATGTAACTCGATGAAGGGATTGGCTCCTTGAGTTTCTAGCTCATGAGGGAATTGAAATTCTTGCTCCACTAACCAAGGTATGTCACCGTATCGAACATAGGCGAGTTTTCTGTCTTGAAACCGAGACAACCGTGTTGCTTGTAATTCAGGAGAAAAGAAAGGATCACTTTTCTTAGTAGTTCTGTCTGGAGGTGTTGATGAAGGGCCACCTACTTCAAATGTACGACGCAAACGATTTTCAATAGTTTTCACTCTTTTGGGTCGACGTTCAGCCATGAGTGTGGAAGATGGGGTTTAGGTTAGGGTTTAGGTGTTAAACAAGAGCTTGTGATCTAAGCAGGCAATGTAAAAAGAAAGAGTCTAAGTGAAAAAGGAGACTTACTGATCGAGGCCGTACTCGATACAAATAATATAACAATAAAGTATAGTACTAGGAAGTGACTCCTAGGTCGTTTCCCAAAGATTATCTTTCACACAATGGTTCAAACACCTTACACGCACACACACAATGGGGGGTTTTAGTGGTTGTTATGCTATGAAATTAAGCTAAAACAGAACACAAACAGAAAACAGAATAGTAAATAGGCTAAATCCCTTTGGTTTCCTTGATCACAACTCAATCCTCGGTTCCAATATATCAAAACCAGATTCTCAGTGTTCCTTTGTTGAGAGTCGATCAACTAAGCGATGATCAAGTCACAGTTAAATTGCTAAACCTCTAACTAAGCGAAATTGGCATAAGCAACAAACAGTTAACAATGTCACACGAATCAAAGCATCAATTTCATATTCTACACATTGAATTCCTAATCTGTTCATAACTCTAATGTTTAAGCTTCAAACTAAGCGAATTCAACGTAAACATAGAGCATTTACAGATTCACATAAACTAAGCGATTATGTGCTAGAGAACTAATTAACTAAGCGAAAATCAGTTCACAAACCTAAAACAAAACCATGGAATTAAGCAAACCATAACATGAAATAGGATAGAAGCTTCAACAACATAAAACCGAAATTGCATTAACAACAACATAGAAACCGAAATTGCATTAAGCACTAAACCTCAAGAGTGTGATACATTACCAAAGGAATTTAGCACTAAACTTCTAGCCTTCCATGGAGGAAGAAGCAAAACCGAATTTGGAGGAGGAAGAAGATGGAAAACGAAAACCTAAAGGAACCCAAAAGGGGGAAAACGAAAATGTAATGTAGAGTTGTGTTTGAAAACGAAATTCTAAGCTTATTAAAGGGTAAAACCGAAATGGGCCCTAAACAATGGGCCCAAAACCTAAAACGGAATTAAAAATCCTATAACTAAATACAATCTTCACTTTAGCACACATCTTCCACTTGTAATGCCCAAAATGTCCTTGGTGCCAAATATGTCCTGAAAATGGAATTAGATTTAATTAGGCTAAATAATCCCAAATTAACTCATTTTAGGAATAATAGTCCAATAAAGCCTAAAACACTAAACAATGCCAAATAAAGTCAATTAGACACCAAGAATCATTAACAATGGTAAAATAAGGTTATTAATAGTGTGTAATATTTGACTCATCACTTACGTTAGAGTGTTCAAACAAAGGTACAAGAGAAATGAGGTCCAGACACACGAGCAAGAAGGAGGGAATAAACAGTGACATTTCAAAATACCTTTTATGTCTTATAAATTGTCGTCGATAATCGATTAAATGGATTGTTAATCGATTAACGATGTTTAAAATTTCAAAAAATTTGAATTTTGAAGCCTAGGTAATCGAATAAGTATAAGCGTTAATCGATTATTTATACAAACATAAACTTTTCAAAAAATAAGTTTAGGCCCAGGTAATCGATTAAATCCAGGCTATAATCGATTATTCAAACAAAAATTCGACATTTCCAACATTTTGAGTGTGACACAGTGTGGTAACTAGACATTCTATAAATGTGGCTGACTCCTCATAATAGAAATACACATTTATTGAAACATCCATGAAATGCAATACATAATGAGAACATTTTTCATTCACAACATGATAATCATATAAGCACATATTGAGATCATGTAGGGTGTAGGTTTCTAAAAGACAACCAAAACAAATTAGTTTAGATAACTTTCATCAAGTATTCCTAACTCTCTACGTAGAGTATAGAAAGTGTCCCTCGGCAGGGGTTTGGTGAAAATATCAGCTAATTGTTTGGAGGTTTCGACAAAATCAATCACACAATAACCTTTTTGCACATGCTCTCAAAGAAAATGATGTCTAATCTCTATATGCTTTGTACGTGAATGCAAGACGGGATTCTTTGATAGGTTGATGGCACTAGTATTATCACAATTGATGGGAATCTGATCAAGCATTAGACCGTAGTCTAAAAGTTGCTGCTTCATCCAGAGGATTTGAGCACAACACACCCCGCAACAATATATTCTGCTTCGGCGGTGGATAAAGCAACGCATGCTTGCATTTTACTTGCCACGACACAAGTGAATTACCAAACAAATGGCATTTTCCACTTGTACTCTTACGATCCAACTTGCACCCGGCAAAGTCGACATCGAAGTACCCTATCAGACATAATGAGGCATCCCGAGGATACCACAATCCCGTATTTATTGTTCCTTTCAGATATTTCATGATGCGTTTCACAACAGAGAAATGTGATTCTTTAGGAACGGCTTGATATCTAGCACACATACACACACTAAACATAATATCAGGGCGACTAGCAGTTAAGTACAATAAAGATCCTATAATGCCCCGATACTTAGTTACCTCAATTGCTTTCCCTTTCTCGTCTTTGTCAAGATAGCAGGAGGATGTCATAGGAGTTGAAGCTTCCTTTGATTTGTCCATGTCAAATATCTTCAGTAACTCCTTATAGTATTTGGCTTGGTGAACAAAAATCCCATTTGTCATTTGCTTAATTTGTAGCCCTAGGACGAACATTAATTCTCCCATCATTGACATCTCGAACTCGCCTTTCATGAGATCTAAAAATTCCTCACATTGAGAGTCATTAGTAGCACCAAATATTATGTCATCAACATAAATTTGTACTAACAGTATATTGTTTTCAGATTTGGATATGAAAAGTGTCGTATCAAACTTTCCTCTTACAAATCCATTCTCCAGTAAGAATGAACTCAAACGATCATACCAAGCTCTAGGAGTTTGTTTAAGGCCATAAAATGCCTTTTTGAGTTTAAACACATGGTTTGGGAATTTGTAGTTTTCAAAACCAAGAGGTTGTTTCATATAAACTTCTTCTTGAATGTATCCATTCAAGAAGGCACTTTTCACATCCATTTGAAAAAGCTTAAAGTTCATGATAGATGCAAAAGATAATAACATGCGGATGGCTTCCAACCTAGCAACAAGGGCGTAGGTTTCGTCATAATCAATACCTTCTTCTTGATTATAACCTTGTGCCACCAAACGGGTTTTGTTTCTTCTAATTAAGCTAGATTCATCCAATTTTTTGCAGAAGACCCATCTTGTGCCTATGATCGGATGATCCTTAGGCGCAGGGACTAAATCCCAGACATTATTGCGTTCGAATTGGTTTAGCTCTTCTTGCATAGCTTAACCCCAGTGTTCTTCTTATATGGCTTCATTAACATTCTTTGGCTCAATTTTAGAAACAAAAGCAACAAAATGACAAATATTATTTAGTGATCTCCGGGTTACCACTCCCGAAGATATGTCACCTATCAGGTTATCAATGGGATGATCTTTCTTTGTTTTCCAAGCTCTTGGAAGATCAGAATTCTCTACATCCTCTTGATTTTCTTGAGTAGGACTTTCAGGTTCTGGTTCATTTGAATATGGTTCCTCTTGTGTCCGTGAAACGTTTTCAGCAACATCCTTTCTCTTTTCTTTTGGAGAAGATTCGTCAAATTGCTCATGTACAGATTCTTCGACATGCATTGTACGTTTAATATAAACTCAAAAAGCTTTACTACTTGGTGAATAACCGAGAAAGATACCTTCATCTGCTTTTTAGTCGAACTTATCCACAAGTTCTTTTCCATTATTTAAAATGAAACATTTGCACCCAAAAACATGCAGATGTGAAATATTTGGCTTACGACCTTTTAAAAGTTCGTAAGGAGTTTTTGAAAGTGAAGGTCTTATCAATACACGGTTAATCACATAGCAAGCTGTATGTACTGCATCAGCCCATAAATATTTGGGCACTTTGTTGTCATTCAGCATGGCAGGAGCTAACTCCTCTAAAACACAATTCTTCCTCTCAACAACCCCATTTTGTTGAGGGGTGCGAGGAGCAGAAAATTGATGGTGTATGCCATGTTTATCGCAAAACTTGGCAAAGTGGTGATTCTCGAACTCACCACCTTGATCACTTCGAATAAACATTATCTTATGGTTAAGTTGATTTTGCAATTTCCTGGCAAGCGATTTAAAAGTTTTAAAAACGTCACTTTTCAAAGATAAGAACAGAGTTCATGTAAACCTGGAAAAGTCGTCAACTACCACTAGATCATAATGACTGCCTCCAAAACTAATTATTTGTGAAGGTCCAAACAAGTCCATATGAGGTAATTCTAATGGTCTTGTAGTGAATATCACATTTTTAGATGAAAGTGAATTTTTCGTTTGCTTACACATTTGACAAGTATGGCAAATATCTTTAGTCTTGAAATTTAGTTTTGGCAGTCCTACAACAAGCTCTTTTGATGATATCTTTTCCATATGTCTTAGATGGATATGTGCTAACCTTCTATGACAAGTCCAAATATCAATCTCATTTGAAATAAGACATTTTGAATATATAGATGTGATATGTAAGGACCCAAATTCTACCCTTGAAATTTTTTCTTATTTTAACTCATGCAAACATACCTTTCTCTTATATCTTATGATTGTTAACCCAAGGTACGTTGCATTAGTTACCCGGATTATTTTCGGATCATTTAACATGTAGTATTCATATACACATCCATAAGACAAAAAAACATAATTAATATTAATATCCCCCGTATAATTAAAACATGGGGATAGTTATGGGTGTCCAAAATCATAATACCCAAGATTACAAATATCCAAAAAAAATGTAATGATCATGGTTACAAATATTCAAATCCGCAAATATTCTGTCATGATACAAAAAGGGTGCAAATAAAGGAATTCCAGATTTAACAGCTCCTAAAGCTCCAAATCAAGCATCCTTAACTAATCCAATTACCTGCAATGGGATTATCAAATGGCAACACATAAAACATACAAAGGAGTAAGACATTTAATTCAATAAATATCATTTGATATAATCGACATTATAAGCAGAGTTAGATAAACAATTTAAGAATTCTAACATAAAATCATTACGTTCAATTTTATCTCTTACTACCTCATACGTCCATTCTTACTTTCACATTCTTCCATGTCAACCTTGTTACCCTCTTCTTCATTCCTGTTTTACATAGCCCTTTCCCACTTACACATACTTCCACAATAACACATAGGGCAAGACATTCAATTCACTACAACTTGGGCAAGACATTCGATTCAATACCACTTGGGCAAGACATTCAATTCAATACCACTTAGGCAAGACATTCGATTCAATACCACTAGGGCAAGAAATTCAATTCAATACCTCTTGGGCAAGACATTCAATTCAATACCACTTGTAACACCCTAAATTTTAAGTCTTTAAAATTATAGTATCAGTCCTGGGATCCTCGCTTGAGCGAGAGATTCTCGCCTGGGCGAGAGAGGCTCACCTGGGAGGATGAAATCCTGGGATATACAGGAGGATTCTCGCCTGAGCGAGAGTAGTCTCGCCTGAGCGAGGAAGGACATTTTGGACTGTTGACACCGTGTGATTCTCGCTTGAGTGAGAATCCCTCGCTTGAGCGAGAGGGTCAGATCTAAGTTTTTAAAATGGGCGGGATTTTCTCGCTTGAGCGAGAATAAGCTCGCTTAAGCGAGAACCCGACGAGAGCATTAAATGAGAGAAAACCCAAATACATTTTGAGGTTAAGAATTGAAGAGAGGTGAGAGAAGAGAGCATTCCCAAGGTCTAGGAGCTTTGATTCTCGTTCAAGAGCTTGAGAAGAGATCCTAAAGTTGGAGGCGGTGTCGGTGGAACTTGAGTAGTTGCCAAGAACCCAAACCCAACACTCACCGAGGTAAGGATAAGTCTTTAACTTATGCATTGTGATAGAAAATGTGTGGATTTTCTGATATGGATAACGAAGTGAAGCGTAAATCACTTAGTTGTTATAAACATATATGGGTATGTTTGTAACAACGAGGAGTGGATTTACCGTTTATGTATTGGTGGAGTACCAATGGAAATAATACTCGGAAAAATGCAATGAAGCGTAAATCACTTAGTTGTTATAAACATATATGGGTATGTTTGTAACAACGAGGAGTGGATTTACCGTTTATGTATTGGTGGAGTGCCAATGGAAATAAAACTCGGAGTAATAAAATGAATCGTAAATCACTTTATAGTTATAAGCATATACGTATATGTTTGTAATGATGTCGGGTGCATTTACTGTTTTTGTATTGGTGGAGTGCCAATGAAAATAAAACTCGGAAAAATGTATTGGTGGAGTGCCAATGGAAATAAAAATTGTTTTTAGCTGACCATGATTGGTTAGCGACTTTGGCTCAAGTAATGTAGCAAGCTTTGGCTCAAGTAATGTAGCAAGCTTTGGCTCAAGCAATGTAGCAAACTTTGGCTCAAGTAATGTAGCAAGCTTTGGCTCAAGCAATGTAGCAAACTTTGGCTCAAGTTATGTAGCATGGTTTTTCAAAAGTATGAACGATGAAATTGGTTTTAAGTAAACTTGAATTTAAACCGTTTATTTAACCCTATTAAATGTGGATTTACTTACATTGATAATTGTTGAGTTAACGACTTATTCCTTTGTGTTTTCTTGGTGTATTGTCAATGTTAATCCCATTGCAGGTAGGTGGAAGGAGTATGGGTGTTTTGATTAGGAGCTTAGAGACTTTTATTTTGATGTCTCTTATCCATTCTTGTGTAACCTCATTGGTTGTACTTGAACTAATTATTTTGTAATTATAAAACTTACTGTTGTACATGACATTAATCATGGAGACTAGTAACTCGGGATATATGTAGCTATGGGTGTTTTGGAAACCAATAGCTAATTGTATGCGGCCGTTACTAAGTTACATTAATACGATTTATGTTTTTCAGCTATCTGATTTGGTATGTTACTTTTGGTTTATAGATTGGGTTTGAGGAGGGAAGTGAGATCATTTAAATAAGTTCATTCACTTGAGCCAAAACTTGCTACATCGCTTGAGCCAAAGCTTGCTACATAACTTGAGCCAAAGTCGCTAACCAATCATGGTCGGCTAAAAATGTGTTTTCTTTTCATTTATTCATCACCAATTCATCTCATAACACAATAAACACAAGGTGTCTCATTGTTTCATCACCATAAAATAACCCACAACACCTTCATTGTCATAAACATACCCATATATGTTCATATCAATCAAGCGACTCACAACTTAGTCATTTTCATAAACATACTCATCTCCACTTTTAACAAATCAACAACTCATCACACAATCATTGTTACAAACATACTCATATAAGTTTATAACAACAAACAACTCACACACAATCATTATCACACAACAAAACCATTTCTACTTTTGTCATTAAACAACACATCTCACAATCCTTATTACAAACACACCTATATATGTTTATAACAAATCAACCATCCATAACACACCATTATCATAAACAAACCACACACAACATATTGTTCATCATATAATACATTAACGTTATAATCATCTTTCATGACGGTGTATTACCATAAATGAGCATATTGCGTTTTACTTAAATAAATGGTTTTCCTGCACATATATCTCCACTTTTATGGCTAATATGTCCTCATATAAAATAAAGACTCTCACATGGACCACAAACACCGAAGAGAGTTTCTATCCGTTAACATGCTCCGATTCTTGAGGGAAATCAGAGAAAATGACTCTAATGAAAAACTCTAAGACCACAATGGTCTTCTCCCTCACCTTAGGTTGCGTAAGCTCCGTTGCTCCGCAAAAGAGCCACATCTCCCTTCATCTTCTCCAATCTCCATTGTTCCATTTTCACCTCCAAGATTTCCCAAATGTGCCACCAAAAAAGTAATAGAAAGAGGTTTTGATGAGTTTTGATGTTCAGTGGAGAGGAGAATGGTTCATTTGGGTGGAGCCGCCGTTGGGAGAGAAAAGAGAGAAAAGAAAATGAAGATTAGGGTTTTTGAAACCCCTCTTTTATTTTAATAGCTACGCAGCCTCGCCCGGGCGAGAATGGCTCGCTTGGGCGAGATTTTCGCAATTTTTCAGCTTTTCAACTCTGACACTCTCGCCTGGGCGCGAATTTCTCGCTCGGAAGAGAATCGGGCAATATGCTAAGGTTCCTCTCTAGCCTGGGCGAAAATTCTAGCTCAAGCTAGAATTTGATAGCTTTTCCAGATTTCACTCTCACTCAAGCGATCACTTCCTTGCTTAAGCGAGGTCTCCGGGAAACTCATATTAGAACACCGAGTCTCTCTCTCGGGCGAGGTCCTCTCTCTCAAACGAGGATTGCCCAATATATACTCCAACAGTCTACTTTTTTCAATCATTCCGAAAACGAAATTTGAGGTGTTACAATCCTTCCCCCCTAAAAGAAATTTCGTCCCCGAAATTTTATTAGGTTACTCTTAGGAAAAACAAATATTATCATCGCCTAAACATTAGGCATAAGATTTACTCGATCAACCTTAGATCCACCATCCAAACAATTATGATTCGCTTAGACAACAAACAAGGACACATACCATATAACAGTGATGCCACATAGACAATTCATGGATTAACCTCTTAGAGTTCAAACACAAAAGCTAAATATCAGGACAACTAGGACGACTAAGAGAAAATTATCACAACCGAAATAAAGATTCTCAAGTATTCAACAAGAACAATAGATCTCCCCGATCTATCAAGATAACAATCGTTCAAAAAGATCAACACATACAGTGAGATTCACGATAACACCTTCGAATTCGAAAGAAAGTGGGAATCAATACCCATCATTTACCACGATGCATTAGATCGCATCCAACATGCAAAAGCTAGATCAACATCCACTCGATGGACATAGCGTCATTTCATTTCATACATGAGAAATAGTCAAGATTAATTCAAAATTATGAATATCATTTCAAACTTGTACTTGCTACAACGCAGAAACATGGTAGTCATCCAACAAGTAGAATATAGACAAACAAGATTTTTGGAGTCCTTCCGAGTACAAAATAGAATTACCAAGTAATTATCCAATTTAATCAAACATTTCTACCACAAACGGATGCGGTAGAAGAAGATTCACTAGTTAATCACCTCAACTAGACGTACAAGGCAGTAGGCCCACTAAAATCACACACTTTATTACCAATGATCATTCGCAAATTTACAGACCTTCAATCCAATAACATACGTTAGATATGGATACCCCAATTACCAATGATCATTCGCAAATTTAGTACTCAAATTTGCATCACGTCTAGAAACACATGGTCATAATCGCATCACCAAGTTTTTAGCAACATCAAATTCGTTCAAGATACCGTTGTTAAAAATTTGGATCTTCAGCAAGGGAACTTAATTAATGCTTAGCCAAATGCTAAACTTCACCGAAAATGATTTTCGAAAATACATTAGATGTAAGATTCATGGCAATCACTTCGTGAAAGCAAGGTTTTCATAACCATTTCAAAATAGCTTGAAAACCCTTTTTTTTTTGTCATGCGACACTGAATGTCCCAATCACCATTTTCAAAAGGCTAGTTATTTCTGGAGTTACATCTCATCCAGGATATGAGAGTCCCCACAATCCATTTGCAGAAACACACTTATGTCATAACATTGCAATTATGCATAACAATTACTGACGCACATGAAATAGAAACAAGTTTTGTAAGCACAATATCAAAGTAGTTAATTTGTGTTCTTTACCATTATATCGTGCATTGAAAATATTCAACTAAAAAAGGTCAATCATCATAGAACAAAAGTTTCAAGTACAAAAATCAAGATGACTTCGCTATTCCCAATACCACTTTCCACAAAAGCATAGAACAAAATTTTGTTTATCCATTAACCCGCTAAAACTTAAGAAACACAACATCCATGTTCATCATCAAGGTTCAGATTTATGCACATATAGAAATCACTGGCATAATAAAAATTTGTTACCTTAACTTTATTATGTCCATTTTGTTTTTCATACCGTTTCGCTTTTAGTTTCCAAAGGTTTAGAGAGTCACTTTAAGTTTAAACATATAAGGAATTTCCACCTTTATGCAAACACACTCATCACAATGACATTTAAGTACTTCACCCACTTCATTCATTAATTTGAACCATGAGTTTTACCTTTTAGTATAATCATACAAACTAATGCAAACAAGAAAGTCTAACTTTTAGCAACTCATAAAAACAAAGATACCAGACTCAGTCTTTTCAAAACACTCTAGGTATCTTTCATTTAATTTCCTCGATAACACAATATTTTTTTTTTAAAACCATTACTTCATGCTCAGCACCTTCCATACAACATATCCATCTACATGTTCACGTGAATCATTACCTTACTATTCAAGTCATTACCGTAACAATTAACATATCGCTTCTAGAATTCACACATCACGGAACAAATTATCGGATATTAACAATTAATCTCCAAGGAATATTTCACCGTTGTCATACAGAACATGTTACACACAAATTCCTCATTTCATTCAACTTTCTAAACTTTCATGCTTGATAAGCAAACTTGTATGCAGGAATAAGTCAAGATGTACATGTTCATTTCCAAGCAAAACAAACAAATACATGTTAGTGGACTTTTACAAAGTAAACGGCTTGGTAACATGTCATTAAATAAAATGTAGATATTTAGCCACCGAGTCTAATAACCGGTTAATCACTATTGTAATGACCCGATTTTCATAACTCGAAAATTTTCTTTTAAAATCCTTATTCGTGAAAGTGAAGTGATTACTTTTGAAAGACATTACTCGAACAGTTTGGAAACTTGAGAGAATACGTTTATAAATTTACAAGGCAGAAATATTCCAAACACCTTTCATTTCAAAAGCATGTCATTACAATTCCGTTCAAATACATCCTTTATACAATTACACTTTCTCAAAATTACCTTGAATACAAACATTAGATCCACTTCATTATACACTTACAAGAAAGTTGTTTATGCATGAATTCACTTTAACATGTTCTTCATATTACAAATATTTATCATATAACATATCAATTACATATTATCCACTACTCTATCTTGTACTCTTCTCCGCAAGCGTCCAATGCACTACCTCCACAACCTGAACCCAAATATACAACACATACAAGGAAAGACAGAGGGAGTAAGAACTAACTACGGCGACCGTAGCGTGGATTTACATGAGTAATGACATTAAAGTATTAAAACCACACACATCTAACATCAATCATGATAAGCATATATCAATCAACACATATTATCCATATTCACCCTATAGTACACATATATCCCATACTATATGTGTTCTATAGTGTGCATACTTATTCATCACATATTATCCATATTCACCCTATAGTACACATATATCCCATACTATATGTGTTTTATAGTGTGCATATTTATTTATCACATATTATCCATATTCACGCTATAGTACACATACATCCCATACTATATGTATTCTATAGTGTGCATATTTTGTTCGTCCAAATATAATCATTTCTCCTCATTCATATTCTCCCTAGAGGATATATATCCCATAATATATATCCTATGGCATGCATATGATTTTCATTCCGAGTATACCCTTTTCACATCCTTCACATTCCGTAGTAATTTACCCTTGATCTCGTTCAACAATTCTGCACCGTACAAATAATCTCCATACCACATCGGGCAGGTCGAGTGATCCCCATACCACCTCGGGCAGGTCGAGTTTCCAAATTACACTCACATCCATGTCATACCCAATCAACACAAGGCATCTCATTATTTTGTCACCATAAATAACATACAACACCTTCAATGTCACAAACATACCTTTATCCATTTTAACACATTCACAGCTCTTCACACATTCATTGTTACAACACACCCATACATGTTTATAACAATCAACCACTCACAACGTACTCATTTTGATAAACATACTCATATCCATTTTAACACATTCACAACTCATCACACATTCACAACTCATCACACATTCATTGTTACAATCCACCCACACATGTTTATAGCAATCAACCACTTACAACATACTCATTTATGCTTATGACCATAAATATCTCACACACCATCATTATCACACAACATAACCATTATCATAAACAAACCACGCATAACATATTCTTCATCATATACACATTAACGTTAGAACCATCTTTAATGACGGTGTATTACCATAAATGAGCATATTGCGTTTTACTCAAATAAACGGTTTTCCCCACACATATATCTCCATTTTTATGGCTAATACATCCTCATGTAAAATATAGACTCTCACATGGACCACAAACTCCCAAGAGAGTTTCTATCCATTAATATGCTCTGATTCTTGAGGGAAATCGTAGATGATGACTCTAATGAAATACTCTAAGACCACAATGGTCTTCTCCCTCACCTTAGGTTGCGTAAGCTCCATGGATCCGCAAAGAGCTCCATCTCCCTCCATCTCCTTTAACCTCCATTGTTGCTTTTTCCTCTCCAAAGCTTTCCAATGTTTGATTAAGAAGCAAGAGGAAGAGGTTTTGATGTGTTTTTGAGGTTTAGAGGAGGAATGAGTCAGAATCTATGGGGAGCCACCGTTGGGAGTGAAAGGGGAGAAAAGAAAATGAAGATTAGGGTTTGTGAAACCCTTTCTTTTCTTTTATAGCTGGGAACTCTCGCTCGGGCGAGAATATCTCGCTTGGGCGAGAAACCAACGATATTTTAATGATCCAGACACGGGCTCTCTCGCCTGGGCGAGAATCTCTCGCTCAAGCGAGAATATCACAGCCTACCCAGACTTTCTCTCGCTCAAGCGACCCATTCCTCGCTTGGGCGAGACTCCTAAAATTTCCAAATTCAAAACACTGATCCTCTCGCTTGGGCGAGATCCTCTCGCTTGGGCGAGATCCTCTCGCTCAAGCGAGAATCTGGCAGTATGCTCCATTCTTTAGGACTGTTACCTAATTTCAAGGAGGATAAATTTGGGGTGTTACAACTACATCATGCGTATTTGTTTTAATCTAGAGGAATGGCAAGATAATTAACAACATACATTAACTAGGAATATGTAGGAAATCACATAACATAACATACAAATTTTCATGTTATATATTATCCTACTATTAGCAAAAGCTAACATTCTCCTTATTATCAAAAATCATCCATCAAATAAAAATCCAATTTTTCAAGACAAAAGATATAGTTTTTTCAAAGTCTTATTCTCCCAACATGCTAACAAGATCTTTAATTCTCATTCATATGTCACAGCGGACGACTATTACCTTAATCTTGTTCAACTAGAGCCTTAGAGACATATAAGCAAACATCCAAGAAAGCCAATTTAATCATTCCTCTTCAATTATCTTAATCTTAGTGATAAAAGAAAATTCACATCAAGAGGTTGAGCAAAGCTCAAACAAGAGATCCACCACTAGGAACTCTCAACAAATAAATCTCACACCAAGAAATCCAACCGTAATATCACAATCACAAACTCCCCATAAACAATTCCAACAAGATGTTCACAACCAGAAACTTTCAGCAAGAGTTTCACCAGAGAATCCCCAACAAGGGTCTCACACAATAAATCAACAACAAGTCCATACCAGGGTATTCAACAAGAGTTTTACAACAAGAAATCCTCTACGAAATTTACATCAAGGAATTTTCAACAAACACTTCATCAATAACTCACAATAAGACATCCAACGATAAGTTCACAACCAGACGCTTACCGCAAGGAATTTAACAATCATCTTTCACATCAGTAGTTATCACATAGTTAACAAACTATCAGCATAAATCAAGCAGTTAACTCACACAAATTTTACAAAGAAGCACGTAAGGCCATACCCTAGGCCGCAGAGTTGACATATGCTCTGATACCATATTGTAAGGACCCGATTTTCGTAATCCAAAAATTCTTTTTAAAACCTTGTTCATGAAAGTGAAGTGATTACTTTTGGAAGACATTACTTGAACGGTTTGGAAACTTGAGTTAATACAAATATTAGTTCCATTTATAAATCACAAGGCGAAAATATTCCAGATACATCTCACTTCAAAAGCTAGTCATTACACTTCCTTTCAAATACATAATCTAAACCATTATCCTTTCTCAAGGAACACTTTTAATACAAACATTAAATCAACTTCATTATACACTTAGGAGGAGTTCCATTTTACAAAATAGATAATCCAACATAGTTCTCATATTATAAACATTTATCGTATAACATATCAATTACATAAAACCCTGCTCTACCATGTTCTCTTCTCCGCAAGCGTCCAACGCGCTACCGCCACAACCTGAACTCAAATGCACAACACATACAAGAAGAGACAGAAGGAGTAAGAACCAACTACGGTGACCGTAGCGTGGAATTACATGGAGTAATAACATTAAAGTATTAAACCTATACAACGTCTAACATCAATCATATTAAACATATAACAATCAACACATTATACTACATAATGTTCATATATCCAATTATCATGATTATCATCTCTCACTTAGACAATTCATTCCAAATCACTATAACATTTATAGGATAATCACTCCTTCATTTAGCACCTATTACAACTTACTTACATGATTTACCCAATTCAACCTTCATCATAATTCAACATACATATATATCTATAAATTATGCTACATAACTTGAGCCAAAGTTTTCTACATTGCTTGATCCAAAGCTTGCTACATTGTTTGAGCCAAAGCTTGCTACATCGCTGGAGCCAAAGCTTGCTACAACGCTTGAGCCAAAGCTTGCTACATCGCTTGAGCCAAAGCTTGCTACTTCGCTTGAGCCAAATCTTGCTACATCGCTTGAGCCAAAGCTTACTACATCGCTTGAGCCAAAGCTTGCTACATCGCTTGAGCCAAAGCTTGCTACATCGCTTGAGCCAAAGCTTGCTACATCGCTTGAGCCAAAGCTTGCTACATCGCTTGAGCCAAAGCTTGCTACATCGCTTGAGCCAAAGTTTTCTAAATAACTTGAGCCAAAGTCGCTATACCATTTCGGTTAGCTAAAATATACTTTCTTTTTGAAAATCATGTTACATAACTTGAGCCAAAGTTTGCTACATTGCTTGAGCCAAAGCTTGCTACATCCCTTGAGCCAAAGTTTGCTACATCACTTGAGCCAAAGCTTGTTATATGGCTTGAGCCAAAGCTTGCTACATAACTTGAGCCAAAGTCGCTAACCAATCATGGTCGGCTAAAAACGTGTTTTCTTTTCATTGATTCACCACCAATTCATCTCATAACACAATAAACACAAGGTGTCGCATTGTTTCATCACCATAAAATAACCCACAACACGTTCATTGTCATAAACATACCCATATATGTTCATAACAATCAAGCGACTCACAACTTAGTCATTTTCATAAACATACTCATCTCCACTTTTAACAAATCAACAACTCATCACACAATCATTGTTACAAACACACTCATATAAGTTTATAACAATAAACAACTCACACACAATCAATATCACACAGCATAACCATTTCTACTTTTGTCATTAAACAACACATCTCACAATCCTTATTACAAACACACCCATATATGTTTATAACAAATCAACCATCCATAACACACAATTATCATAAACATTAATGTTAGAACCATCTTTCATGACGGTGTATTACCATAAATGAGCATATTGCGTTTTACTTAAATAAATGGTTTTCCCGCACATATATCTCCACTTTTATGGCTAATACGTCCTCATATAAAATAAAGACTCTCACATGGACCACAAACACCGAAGAGAGTTTCTATCCGTTAACGTGCTCTAATTCTTGAGGGAAATCAGAGAAGATGACTCTAATGAAAAACTCTAAGACCACAATGGTCTTCTCCCTAACCTTAGGTTGCTTAAGCTCCGTTGCTCCGCAAAAGAGCCACATCTCCCTTCATCTTCTCCAATCTCCATTGTTCCATTTTTCACCTCCAAGATTTCCCAAATGTGACACCAAGAAGTAATAGAAAGAGGTTTTGATGAGTTTTGATGTTTAGTGGAGAGGAGAATGGTTCATTTGGGTGGAGCCGCCGTTGGGAGAGAAAGGAGAGAAAATAAAATGAAGATTAGGGTTTTTGAAACCCCTCTTTTACTTTTATAGCTACGCAGCCTCGCCTGGGCGAAAATGGCTCGCTTGGGCGAGATTTTCGCAATTTTTCAGCTTTTCAACTCTAACGCTCTCGCCCGGGCGCGGATTTCTCGCTCGAGTGAGAATCGAGAAGTATGCTAAGGCTCCTCCCTAGCTTGGGCGAAAATTCTAGCTCAAGATAGAATTTGACAGCTTTTCCATATTTCACATTCACTCAAGCGACCACTTCCTTGCTTAAGCGAGGTCTCTGGGAAACTCATATTAGAACACCGAGTCTCTCTCTCGGGTGAGGTCCTCTCTCTCAAACGAGGATTGCCCAATATATACTCCAACACTCTACCTTTTCCAATCATTCCGAAAACGAAATTTGAGGTGTTACAGTTATTGGAGAGTGAGTAAGGTACAAGGAAGTCCCGGGGTGAGCATTTGTAATTACTACTCTTAATATCTAGTGAAGAAATCACTTGTGCTACAAGAGTACTGGACGTAGCCTTCGGTGGACAAGAAGGTGAACCATTATAAAAATCCTTGTGTACTCTTCTTTCCCTTATCTCTTTAACTTTTATTTGATATTTTTGTGGATTACATGCTGCTACTAACTCTCAAATTGCAGAAATATCAATCACTATCTCATGTCAACTAATTAACCCCCTCTTAGTTTCTATCTTAGTCTTACAATTGGCACCAGATCTATTTTGAGTAATTTATTATCAAACTGATCCTATTTCGAAGATGGCAGCAAGATCATTTCTAGGAGAAGGATCCAATATCAATCGCCCTCCAAGCTTTGTTGGAGAATGCTATGACTTCTGGAAAATGAGAATGAGAATCTTCATAGAATCTCAAGATATGGATATCTGGAATGCGATTGAAGAAGGACCTTATGAACCATTTACGGTTATAAATAGTGTGAGGGAAATAAAGCCAAAATCTTCATGGAACGATGAGGACAAGAAGAAAGTGCAATATAATCTTAAGGCGAAAAACATCCTCACTTCAGCACTTGGTATAGATGAATTCTTCAGAGTATCAAATTGCAAATCTGCCAAAGAAATGTGGGATACTCTAGAGACTACGCATGAAGGAACTGAGGAAGTCAAAAGGTTAAGGCTTAACACTATCTCTCAGGAATACGAATTGTTTCGTATGAAACCTGGAGAGAAAATATTAGATCTCCAAAAGAGATTTAATCATCTTACAAATCACCTCATTGAACTTGGTAAAGTTTTATCAAGTAGTAACTTGAACTTGAAAGTTCTTAGATCACTTTCTAGACAATGGCAACCAAAAGTAACAGCCATTTCGGAAAAGAAAAGTTTATCCACGTATGATTCATCAGGAGACGAATCATAAAAGGAAGAGATGGAAGACATGATCCTTTTGGTAAGGAAATTCAGAAAATTCCTTAAAAGGAACAAAGGCGCAAAAACTGGTCAGATGAAAAGGTTCACCAAGAATAATGAAGCCTCCACTTTAAATCAAAACTAAATGTGAATTAAAATAATTTTAAAAAACAACATGAAACGGGTTACCATACTTGAGTAACAAGTTACATGAGTGAGAAAAGAGTTTTCAAACCTCTAACAGCTATAAGTAATCCATTACTGACTTTGGAGTAACAGATTACCATTTTTTGAAAACAGGGTAATCGATTACTCAAAGGGTTGTAAGCGATTACACTAAGGCAATTTCACAAAGCTGTCAAACAGTGTCATTGAGTAATCGATTACTCAAATCCAGTAATCAATTACACTGTGTGAAATTTGAAAAAGTTGTTAACAGGATTGTTGGTAATCGGTTACCCACTTGTTGTAATCGATTACTAAGCTGTTGTTTCAGTTTTCAGAATTCAAAGTGAAGAGGTTTCACTCCAAACTGATTTGTTTCACTCCAAACTGATTTGTTTCACTCCAAATGAAACATACACTTCCTAGAGGTGTTATGGTTGATTGGATGGACTATATAAAGTAATTGAAACACTCTCACAACATACAACAACACACACAACTCAGATTATAAACTCTCTTCAAAAAGCTCTCACACTTTCTGATTTTTCCTACACTTTTCAAGCTATCTACTCTCAAACTTTCAAAGTTATTTTTGAAGTTACTTCTAAGTGTATTTCATACTTTCAAAGAGCATTATTATCTTAAGTATAAGAGTATTTTTTGGATTACAAGTTCTAGAAATTGTCATATACACTTGTAAGGCAATCCAAGCCATATTGTATATTCTTCACTTTTGCGAAGTTTACTTTCTTTCACAAGGGTGTGAAGAGAAAGGGGTTGAGTGACTTGGTATAGTGTTTACCAAGGGTGTTACTTGGAATAGGGTTTTCCAAGGGATTAGATATAAGTGAGTGTGTATGTACAAGGAGATCTCGGGGTGAGATAATTGTAATTACAACTCATTATATTTAATAAAGGAATCTCTTGCGAGTCAAGAGTACTGGACGTAGCCTTCAGTGGACAAGAAGGTAAACCAGTATAAAACACCTATGTACTCTCTTATCCTTATCTTTGTTTCATTTCTATCCTTCCAAGTCAATATTTTTCTGCATAATATTTTCGCTGCACTTTAACTTTGATATTGCAGAAAAATTGGCCATCACCATAGTCAACAGCACAAGGAAAGTAAAGTCAAAATCTTCATGGAATGATGAAGATAAGAAGAAGGTGCAATACGACTTAAAGGCGGAAAACATCCTCATTTCAGAACTTGGCGATGATGAAATTTTCAGAGTATCAAATTGCAGATCGGCCAAAGAAATGTGGGATAATCTAGATATTATGCATGAAGGAATGGAGGAAGATAAAAGGTCAATGCTCAACGACACTTTTTCTACATCTGAACCAGAAAATGACAAACAAGTTCATCTTTTGCTATTGGTATCTCATCATTCTAATGATGAGGAGATAAGTGAAACTAAATCTTTTTCTTCTTCTGAATTACAATTAGCATTTAACGAATTGCATGATGAATATGTCAAACTTAGAAAATTATTTCTAAAACAGAAAACTGAATTAGAAATGTTTAGAAATAAATCATCATCATCCTCTTCATGTCAAAAATGCATTACTCTTGAAAATAAAGTTTCAACATTAAGTTTTGAACTTAATGATTCAAACAAGAGTAGCAAAAAACTAGAAAAGATAATAAAGGATTAGAGACATATTAAAGACCGAAGAGGTCTACGCTATTCTAAAAGCCAAGCTTCTAAGAAGCAAAATGTCTCAATGGAAATAATATTTCAAAAATCATGTATCCTTGCATCTACACATAGTTAAAATAAATCTAGGATACATAAGCATCAACTCATATGCTCTTATTGTAAAAGTCATGGGCACACACCAAATACTTGCTCTATTAGAAAATATGGTGTTCCCTTAGGACATTTTATATGGGTTGAGAAAGGGACTAACCATGAAGGATCCAAGAAAAATTGGATACCTAATATAACTTAACATGTTTTGCAGGTAGATTTGAGCGTTGCCTGTAAGACTGAGATTGCAACTAAGTGGGGGAGGGGTGAATTAGTTTTTGCAATAAGTATGGCCAATTTTTCTACAATATCAAAGTTAATGTGCAGCGGAAATATTTTGCTGAAAAATATTGACTTAGGAAGGATAAATAACTAACAAAGAGAAGGGAAAAAGAGTACACAAGTGTTTTATCCTGGTTCACCTTCTTGTCCACCGAAGGCTACGTCCAATACTCTTGACGCCCAAGAGATTCCTTTATTAAATATAATGAGTTGCAATTACAAATTTCTCACCCCGAGATCTCTTTGTACCTTACACACTCACTTATATCTAATCCCCATCGAAAACTCTATTCCAAGTAACACCCTTGGTAAACACTATACCAAGTTACACCCTTGGTAAACACTATACCAAGTCACTCACCCTTTCTCTTCACACCCTTGTGAAAGAAAGTAAAGTTTGCAAAAGTGAGGAATGTACAATTTGGCTTGGATTGCCTTACAAGTGTATATGAAAATTTCTAGAACTTGCAATTCAATAACAACTCTTATACTTGAGATAATAATGCTCTTTAACAATATGAAATACACTTAGAAGCAACTTCAAAATAACTTTGAAATTTTAAGAGTAGGTTGCCTGAAAAGTGTAAGTAAAATCAGAAAGTGTGAGAGCTTTTAAAGAGAGTTTGAAATCTGAGTTGTGAGTTGTATGTATATATGTTGTGAGAGTGTTTCAATGCCTTTATATAGGCTTCCAATCAACCATAATACCCTTAGGCATAAGTAGGTTTCGTTTGGAATGAAAAGTAATCAGTTTGGAGTGAAAGCTCTTCACTTGAAATCTGAAAACTGATACAACAGCTCTCAGTAATCGATTATTGCAAGTGGGTAATCGATTACCCAACAATCCTGTTAACAGCTTTTTGAATATTCACACAGTGTAATCGATTACTGGATTTGAGTAATCGATTACTCAACAACACTGTTTGACAGCTTTGTGAATTTGCCTTAGTCTAATCGATTACACTACTTTGAGTAATTGATTACCCTGTTTTCTAAAAATGGTAATCTGTTACTCTAAAGTCTGTAAGGGATTACTCATAGTTGTTAGAGGTTTGAAAACTCTTTTCTCACTCATGTAACTTGTTACTCAAGTATGGTAATCCGTTACATGTTGTTTTTGAAAATCATTTTTATTCACACTTAGATTTTTCTGATTTTCTTGAAAACAATTTTGAGCATTATTAACTAAGTAAATAAACGAGTTGTAAGGATAGAAGTACCTAAAGACTTAGACTCTAAATCTTGAAGCTTTGTCTTTGATAGTCTTTGTCGGTCTTCTTCCTTTCTTCTTTTTGTGATATTGGTGTCTTCATCAAAACCGTAACAAGGTCAGGAGCAAGATCTTCTTCACAGTGCCCACAATTTATGGTACTTGGATAGCGGTTGCTCAAAGCATATGACGGGTGATAAAAGTAAGTTCTCTGTCCTCACTCCAAGGGACAAAGGCTATGTCATATATAGTGACAAGAACAAAGGAAGAATTCTTGGAGTCGGTAGAATCGGCAAGCCACCTTCAACAACCATAGAAAGAGTGAAATATGTGGAAGGATTTAAGCACAATCTTCTAAGCATAAGTCAACTTTGTGACAAGGGCTTCCATGTATCGTTCAACCCAGATAAGTGCATCATTGAAAGTAAGGAACTTCTAAACTCTAAACTTGTTGGTAATAGAATTAATAACATTTACATGATAGACATAGATTCATCTCTTCCTATAATATGTTTAGTTGTAAATGACATTCATGATGCATGTCTTTGGCATAGGAGAATTGCTCACATTCATATGGACCATTTGAATAAGCTAATCAAGAAAGATTTGGTTGTTGGTTTACCCAAGATGAAGTTTGTTAAAGACAAACTATGTGGTGCATGTCAAATGGGTAAACAAACAAAAACCTCTTTCAAGCCAAAGCATATGGTTTCTTCTGATTGACCATTGTAGTTGCTTCACATGGACTTATTTGGCCCTTCAAGGACAAAAAGTTTCGGTGGCAACTACTATGCTCTTGTTATAGTAGATGAATTTTCACATTACACTTGGACTCTATTCTTAGTGCATAGGAATGAGGCATTCAAAGCCTTTAGCACTTATGCTGAAAGAGTCCAAAATGAAAAGTCACTTAAAATCGCTGCTATAAGAAGTGATCATGGGGGAGAGTTTCAAAATGCTTCTTTTGAGGAACTTTGTGATAATCTCGGGATTAATCACAACTTTTCTTCTCCTAGAACACCACAACAAAATGGTGTTGTAGAGAGAAAGAATCGGTCTTTATAAGAACTCGCTCAGACAATATTAAACGAAACTAACCTCCCAAAGTACTTTTTGGTTGATGCAGTTAGCACTGCGTGTTATGTTTCAAATAGAGTTCTCATAAGACCTATTCTAAAGAAAACCCCCAATGAACTCTTCAAATGAAGAAAACCAAACATTTCACACTTGCATGTATTTGGTTGTAAATGTTTCGTCTTAAATAATGGCAAAGAGAACTTAGGCAAGTTTGATGCAAAGGCCGATGAAGGAATCTTCCTAGGCTACTCTCTCACGAGTAAAGCTTATAGAGTTTTTAACAAAAGAACTCTAACCATGGAAGAATCCGTTCACGTCACCTTTGATGAAATCAATGCTTTAATCAAGGAAAGGTTAACTGTTGATGAAGAAGATTTGCCTAATTCCACTTTTAATGAAAATGCCATTATTGAAACTACACCTAATGCAGAGCATGTAGAAGTGGATGATAATCCATCCTTTCAAGAAGAGCATATTCACTCTGATTTACCTAAAGAGTGGAGAACTCATCGAGATCACCCTATCGACAACATCATCGGCGACATAAGTAAGGGTATTACTACCCGTTTAATGCTGGAAGATGCATGTCTGAACATGGCTTTCGTCTCTCAAATAGAACCCTCCAAGATTCTTGAAGCAAACGAGGATGAACATTGGATTCTTGCTATGCAAGAAGAACTTAATCAGTTTGAGAGAAACGAAGTTTGGGAACTTGTTCCTAGACCTACGAATAGGCATGTAATAGGAACTCGTTGGGTGTTTCAAAATAAATCAGATGAAAATGGCATCATCATTAGAAACAAGGATAGGCTAGTAATCCAATGATACAACCAAGAGGAAGGTATAGACTTTGATGAAACCTTCGCTCTGGTTGCTAGACTTGAAGTTAATAGATTACTGCTTCCATATGCATGTTCTTTGAACTTTCAGCTTTACCAAATGGACGTAAAGAGTGTGTTCCTTAACGGATATATACAAGAGGAAGTATTTGTAGAAAAACCTCCTGGTTTTGAGGACTACAAACATCCCTCCCATGTATACAAGTTGAAGAAAGCCCTTTATGGCTTAAAGCAAGATCCACGTGCCTGGTATGATCGTCTAACTAATTTTTTTAATAGAAAAAGGATTTGCTAAAGGCAAGGTAGGCATTACACTTTTTATTAAGAAAATAAATCATCATACTTTACTTGTTCAAATTTATGTAGATGATGGATCATCATACTTTACTTTTTATTAAGAAAATAAATCATCATACTTTACTTTTTATTAAGAAAATAAATCTCATACTTTACTTGAGAATGCCCTTGATTCTCAGAACCAACAAGTTCAAATCGAGCTTCAAAGTCTTGCCCACAAGATCAACATGATGGATCTTGATGAAGACAGATCCAAACCTGAATCGTAGACCATGTGTTGTTTAGGATTTTATCTTAACATTTTCGTTTGTAATCGTACTATGTTTTCTGGTTGTAAACGTCTTTTATGTTTGAACATCGGTTGTTTGTCTTTCATGTTTGAACATCTATTAATTTTTATGATGCTATTACCCTTTATGCTCTACAATGTTTGAATTTTATGCATATATACATATATATCTATATATTGTGTAAGGATTGAAATTCTACCCTTGAAATTTTTTCCCTTGTTTATTTCCTTCACATACATTTTTCATTTTAATTCTATTTACCTATTCATACTCATTCCATATCCTCATATTCATATACATTCTACATAGCAGAAATTCATAATTCATATAAATATAATTCAGTAACCACCGCATACAACTAGCTATGGGTTTCCAAAATACCCATAGCTACAAATATCCAGAGTTACAAAACCATGTAAGTTAATATATCCGTAGTTACATAATGCTTTAAACTATCAAATATGCACTCATGTAAAAAATAGTGCAAATAAATGAATCCAAAATATAAAGCTCCTAAAGCTTCCAAAAATGAGTCCCCCTCATATCACCTGTTTATTTGCAATGGGATTATCAATGACAAAAGCACAAAACACATAAAGGAGTAAGTAATTAATTCAATAAACGTCATAATAAGATAATCCACATTAGAAAAAGGGTTAGTAAACCATTTTGAAATTCATTTTCTTTGCTGCATCACTTGAGCCAAAGCCACTACACCCCTTAAGGTTAGCTAAGAGCATATTCTCATTTCCTTTTAAAAATAAAATGTGCCATATAAACTCAGGCCGAAGTATTGCCACATAAACTCGGGCCGAAGTGTTGCCACATAAACTCGGGCCAAAGTGTTGCCACATAAACTCGGGCCGAAGTCTTGCCACATAAACTCGGGCCGAAGTGTTGCCACATAAACTCAGGCCGAAGTGTTTCCACATAAACTCGGGCCGAAGTGTTGCCACATAAACTCGGACCAAAGTGTTGCCACATAAACTCGGGCCGAAGTGTTGCCACATAAACTCGGGCCGAAGTGTTGCTACGTAAACTCGAGCCGAAGTCGCTAACCAATTATGGTCGGCTAAAAATGTATTTCCTTTTCATTGATTTCACTATCAATCGTATCCAGTGAATCCACGCAATCCTTATTACAAACATACCCATATATTTTTATAATAAATACGTGATTCACCAATTAATCATTGCACAACCAGAAAATACACACATTTTGAATTTAAAATGCACAAATTAAAGACTTATCCTTACCTTGGTGAGTGTTGGGTTAGGTTCTTGGTAACTTCACAAGTTCCACCGACACTGCCGCCAACTCTAGGATCTTTTCTCATTCCCACCATACAACACAAGGTTAGTCATTTATTCCAAATATCACATAAACAACTCATATTGCATTATTTAACCATACATGGTATTTTAGCACATTTTCAATGTTTCTAAACTACTTTCATCATAAGTTTACAACATATAAAACATACATATTCATCTCATATTTCAACATTAGAATGCTTAATCATCTTCTACCTCTAGCATTTTACTCATTTTCCTCTTTAACCCCATTTTCACTTTAGGGTTTTGGGGTTTTCATGAATCAACCCACAAACCTTTTCCATTCCTGAAATACTAACTCTAAACCAAGAGATTACAAGATAAAAACAACATAACACGAACCATAACTCAAAAGGATGAGTTTCCATGGTTTCTCTCATTTTGAGAAGAGATCCCACATACCCAAAACAAGTTTCAAAGGGAAGAAGAGAGTTAGAATCAAGAGCTTTACCTCTTCTCAAGCTTCTAAATGACTCACAAGCCTTCTTGCTCTTGAAAGTGCTCTCTTCTCTCACTTCTCTCTAGGTTAACCCTCATAAATGTGTTTGGGGTTCCCTATTTAATGTAACAGCGTCGGATTCTCGCTTAAGTGAGCTCATTCTCGCTCAAGCGAGAAATTCCCGCCTATTTTAAAAACTCATATCTGACCCTCTCGCCCAGACGAGGGAACTCTTGCCCAAGCGAGGCATCTCTCGCTCAAGCGAGGATCTTACAGCCTCGACAGCTCCAAAATATCCCATTTCCTCGCCCAAGCGAGCCAATCTCTCGCTCAAGCGAAACCACTCTCGCTTAAGCGAGCCAACTCTCGCTCAAGCGAGAATCCTTCTGTATAGCCCAGGATTTCACCCTCCCAGTTGAGCCTTCCTCGCCCAGGCGAGCCAACTCTCGCTCAAGCGAGCCAACCCTCGCTCAGGCGAGAATCCTTCAGTATAGCCCAGGATTTTACCCTCCCAGGTGAGCCTTTCTCGCCCTGGCGAGAATCCTTCGCTCAAGCGAGAATCCCAGGACTGATACTATAATTCTAAAGACGTAACTTTAGGGTGTTACAATCCTCCCCCTCTTATAAGAATTTTCGTCCCCGAAAATTAAACATACCTCGATTCAAACAAATAAGGGTAATCCTCCCTCATCTCACGCTCCACGTCCCAAATAGCATCTCCTTTGTCCACTTGGCTCCACAATACTTTTACCAAGGCAATCTCCTTGCCTCTCAATCTTTTGATACTGGTATCCATGATTCTCACGGGAAACGTCGTAAAAGTCAAGTTATCCTTCAAATCTATCTGATCAGACTCAACCACATCAGATGGATCCCCAACATATTTCGTCAACTGAGACACATGAAACACATTGTGGAGATTCGACAATAAAGGAGGTAAAGCAATCCGATATGCTATCGCCCCAATCCTTTTCAATACTTGATACGGCCCAATAAATCTCGGAGTTAGCTTGCGAGACTTCAGCACTCTACCAATTCCGGTAGTCGGGACTACTCTCATGAAAACATGATCTCCCTCATTAAACTCAAGAGGATTCCGCCTCTTATTGTAATAGCTTTTCTGCCGACTCTGGGCGATCCTCATATTCTCCCGGATTTTCTTGATCTTTTCTGTAGTCTCTTGAACCAGCTCGGGCCCCAATGTCAAGTTCTCCCCAGTTTCAAACCAACTCACTGGAGTTCGGCATTTCCTACCATACAACGCCTCATAAGGTGCCATTCCAATACTCAAATGGAAACTATTGTTGTAGGTAAATTCAATCAAAGGCAACATGCCATCCCAACTCCCCGGTTGCTCCAAAACAAAAGCCCTCAAAAGATCCTCCAATAACTGTATAGTCCTTTCCGATTGACCGTCCGTTTGTGGATGATAAGTTGAACCCAACTTCAACTTAGTCCCCTATGCGGACTGCAAACTAGTCCAAAAGTTCGAAGTGAAACGGGGATCCCTATCCGATACAATGTTCGACGGTATCCCATGCAAACGAACTATTTCCCGGATACACAGTTCTGCCAATCGCTCCAAAGAATACCTCGTGTTCATGGGCTAAGTCTTCGGAAATCCCGATACAAAATCCATGGAGATACTGTCCCACTTCCAAACGGGAATTTCTAGGGATTGTAACTCTCTCACCGGTCGTTGATGCTCAATTTTGGCTTTCTAACATACTAAACAACTCGAGACATACGAAGCCACATCCCTCTTCAACCCAGACCACCAAAACAACTTCTTCAAATCTTGGTACATCTTAGTAGTCCCCGGGTGAAAACTCATCTTGCTCTTATGGGACTCCTCTAAAATACTCTTCCGTAATTCCTCATCACGAGGCACACACACTCTCCCTTTATAACGCAACATTCCACTAGGGTCCGATGCGAAATCAGTTTCCTTCCCACTTAGCATCAGATCCCGTTTAGCCATTAGCTCGATATCCTCAACTTGCATTACCCGGATTTGGTCAAATAGTTCATTGGTGACCTTCAGCATCCTATCATCATACTATGAGGCCTTATCTAAACTTCCAAGTTCATATCTCTAAACTCTTCAATCAGTTTCTCTTCTCTAACCATCAAAGCCGACATGTGCAAAGACTTCCGACTTAGGGCATCGGCCACCACATTGGCCTTTCCCGGATGGTACTACAACCCAAAATCGTAATCCTTAAGGAATTCCATCCACCTCCTATGTCTCATGTTCAATTCCTTTTGATCAAATAGGTACTTCAAACTCTTGTGGTCGCTGTATACCTCAAATCTCACACAATAAAGATGGTGTCTCCAGATTTTTAAGGCAAAGACCACTACAGATAATTCAAGATCGTGGGTAGGGTAGTTTTGCTCATGCGTTCTCAACTATCGAGAATCATAGGCAACAACCTTTCCTTCTTGTATCAACACACAACCCAACCCAACACTCACCAAGGTAAGGAGGAGTCTTTAAATAGCATATGGAAATGGATAATATGTGTATTTTCTGAGTGTGTATTATAATAAAGTGATGAATCTCTTAGTTATGGTAAACATATATGGGTATGTTTATGATAATGGTATGCGTGGATTTACTGTTTACGGATTGATGATGTATCAATGAAAATAAAATATGTTTTTAGCCGACCATAATTGGTTAGCGACTTTGGCTCAAGTTATGAAGCAAAACTTTGGCTCAAGTTATGTAGCAATGCTTTGGCTCAAGCTATGTAGCAAAACTTTGGCTCAAGTTATGTAGCAATACTTTGGCTCAAGTTATGTAGCAATACTTTGTCTCAAGTTATGTACATTGGCTCAAGCTATGTAGCAATGCTTTGGCTCAAGCTATGTAGCAAAACTTTGGCTCAAGTTATGTAGCAATACTTTGGCTCAAGTTATGTAGCAAGACTTTGGCTCAAGTTATGTAGCAATACTTTGGCTCAAGTTATGTAGCAATGCTTTGGCTCAAGCTATGTAGAAAAAATGAATTTATAAAACAAATGGTTTACTAACCCCTTTGAAATGTGGATTATCTTATAATGGTATTTAATGTTTTGATGACTTACTCCTTGTATGTTGTGTGTATTTGCCATCGATAATCCCATTGCAGGTAAACAGGGTAGTTGAGGAAGCTTGGTTCGGGGCTTTGGAGCTTAGGACTTGGATCTTCTATTTTTGCTTTTTGTGTTGAAAAATTGCTATTTGGATGATTGTATTTGTAACCATCTAACTTATTGACATTTTTGAGTAATGCTGGATATTAGTAACTATGGGTAATTTTGGAAACCCATAGTTAAACATATGCGGTAATTACCGATGAAAGTTACACATGAATTATGTTTTTCTGCAATATGAGATATATGTTAACTTCATGTACTGTAAAGGTGGTTTTACGAATTGGTTATGGGAAAATTAGAGTAAGATGTGGAATGAATGTATAAAATGATTAAAATAAAGGAAAAAATTTCAAGGGTAGAATTTGGGTCCTTACAAGGCGAGGGAACTCTCGCCCAGGAGAGGCATCTCTCGCTTAAGCGAGGATCCTCTCGCTCAAATGAGGATCTTAATGCCTCGATAGCTCCAAAATATCACATTTCCTCGCCCAGGCGAGCCAATCTCTCGCTCAAGCGAGACCACTCTCGCTCAAGCGAGCCAACTCTCGCTCAGGCGAGAATCCTTCCGTATAGCCCAGGATTTCACCCTCCCAATTGAGCCTTCCTCGCCTAGACGAGCCAACTCTCGCTAAGGCGAGACCACTCTCGCTCAAGCGAGCCAACTCTCGCTCAGGTGAGAATCCTTCCGTATAGCCCAGGATTTCACCCTCCCTGTTGAGCCTTCCTCGCCCAGACGAGCCAACTCTCGCTTAGGCGAGACCACTCTCGCTCAAGCGAGCCAACCCTCACTCAGGCGAGAATCCTTCAGTATAGCCCAGGATTTTACCCTCCTAGGTGAGCCTTTCTTGCCTGGGCGAGAATCCTTCGCTCAAGCGAGAATCCCAGGACTGATACTATAATTTTAAATACGCAAATTTAGGGTGTTACATATTGTGTCCTGAACCCTGGCTTTTCTTCTTTTTGATGAAGTCAAAATGGGAGAAAAGTTGGGATAGTGTATTTTGTTTAAAACTATTTCTAGGCACATATACTTAGGAGCATGCATATACTCAAACACAAAGGGAGAGCATACTCAAGACATGAAACTTATCACAAGAAGTATGCTACGATCAAGAAAATACACTGTTAAGAAGATATTGGTTTGTCATCATCAAAAAGGGGGAGATTGTGAAGAAGATATGGCTCTTGACCTTGGCACGGTTTTGATGACGACATCAACATCACAAAAAGAATAATAAGGAAGAATATTATGAAGACAATGAAGATAAAGCTTCAATACGTTTTAGAGTCTAAGTCATAGGTACTTCTATCCTTACACTCTTTAAGTTATACTATTAGTGATAATGCTCAAGAAGGTATATTTTAAAAGAAAAACAAAATTCATAAGTTTTAATAAATAAAAAATTCAAAATATTAAGTAATAGGTTACTGGATCTGAGTAATGAGATTGCAAGTGAAGTCAACCAGTGTGATTGCATCTTCTTTTTCATGCCTATGTTTCGTTGAAGACAAAGTCGATCTGAAAAGCTTGAAGACCTGACTCCTCAACAAACAACATGACCAAGACACAAGACTCTAGGAATGTCGCCTATTTTTCCTTTTTAGTAGTCCTAAGATGATTGCTTAGATTTGAGTCTAGGTTAGGTAACCCAAATGATAACCGTCTCACCTACTCGTAAGATTGCCAAAATCCTTTGGAGAGTCATCATTCTTCCTTTTAGAAGGTTGCATTAAAAAAGTATATTTTCTATAAAAAATCATGCATTACTTTAGTACCTACTTATTTTGGAAGGTTACCTCTTATTCAAGAAAACCTATAGTTTTTCTGATAATTGATCCTAACAGTGAAATAATCGATTATTTGAACGCAGACCTTCGTTAATCGATTAAGAGTCTTTTTAATCGATTAATGAGAGTTCCAGTAACTATTGATTTTGGTTGCTTGGTAGTTTTAATCAATTATGTAACTATTAATCGATTATGTTCAACAGAAACATGTTAATTTTCAAAGACGTTAATAGATTAAGAGGTCATTTAATTGATTAACCCTGTTGAAAACAGAAAACTATAAATGACCGGTTTTTCTGCACTTTGAACATAACTTTGATTTTCATATTTTTAAAACTTTCAATTCGAAATCCCAAATCTCTGTGAAGTGTTCTTCTTGTGCTTTAAGTGTCAAATCCCTTGTGAGAAAAACCCATTGGTGAATAAATTTCTTGGCTTCTTGTTTTCCAAAAAGAAAGGCCTTTTCAAACTAGTGCATACTTGAGTGCACAAACCTGTTTTCAATCCTTCTTGATTCCTCATACCCCTGTGAGTGTGTGTGAGTCAATCATCATCTGGATTGTAAGTGGCTTGTAAAAGCCGAAGAACTCTTCTTGAAGAGGTTCTTGCTGAAAAGCTTGTTTCTTTGTAAGAGTGTTGTAAAATCTCTAAGGTTTAGAGATAGAAGGTTGTAATAACGGCTGATTGCGGTTAGTCTGGTATAGTCTTTGCTGAGTATCTTGTTAGCACATCGAATAGCAAGAATGGCAGCCATTGTGAACAGAGGGAAATTGTCAAGTGTTGGGGAAATAGGATCTGTGTAACAAGTAGGAAAAGCTCAAGTTGGAAGTGTGTGTGTAAAGAGCATATTTTCTATTAAAGTGAAACAAATATCCCAAGATCAGAATGGGAGTCCTGGATGTAGGTTGCCAGTGGACAAGCAAACGAACTAGGATAAAATTTGTGTTCTTCTTTCTCTTTCCCTTATCTTTTACATTTCAAGCATATTGCATTTCCTGCCTTTTTACCTAGAGAGATTAAATCTTTATTCATAAAGATTGAGTCTTTGATATCTTGATAGTTGTTGTGTGTTGTTTGTGATATCTCGATAAGTAGTTGCATGATTCTTTCATAGCTTGTTTGCCAAGAAACCATTTTATCACGTTTCTGTTTTTTGTTTTGGTTTTTATGCACTGTTTAATCGATTGTTTTTCTGTGTTAATCGGTTAACTATGTCTGTATTAATCGATTATATCTGTTGTTAATCGATTGTTTCTGAATATTTCTGATTCTCATTGTGCATTTTCGAAAAGCGGACATATTGACCGCTCACACCTATTCACCCCCCTCTAGGTGTTATACTATAATTGACTGGTGGTGAGTTCGAGAATCATCACCTTGCCAAGTTTTGCGATAAACATGGCATACACCATCAATTTTATGCTCCTCGCATCCCTCAACAAAATGGAGTTGTTGAGAGGAAGAATCGCGTCTTAGAGGAGTTAGCATGTGCCATGCTAAATGATAGCAAAGTGCCCAAATATTTATGGGCTGATGCATTACATATTGCTTGCTATGTGATTAACCGTGTATTGATAAGACCTACACTTTCGAAAACTCCTTACGAACTTTTAAAAGGTCGTAAGCCGAATATTTCACACCTTCATGTTTTTTGGTGCAAATTTTTTATCTTAAATAATGGAAAAGAACTTTTAGACAAATTTGACTCAAAAGCAGATGAAGGTATCTTTCTCGGTTATTCACCAAGTATAAAACATATAGAGTTTACAATAAACGTACTATGCATGTAGAAGAGTCTGTACGATTTGACGAATCTTCTCCATAAGAGAAGAGAAAGTCTGTTATTGACAATGTTTCAGGCACCTTAGAGGAATCTTGTCTCGACGAACCAGAACCTGAAAGTCTTGCTCAAGAAAATCAAGAGGATGAAGAAAACTCATATCTTCCAAAAGCTTGGAAAACAAATAAAGACCATCCTATTGATAACGTGATAGGTGACATATCTTCGGGAGTGGTAACCCGAAGTTCATTAAATAATATTTGTCATTTTGTTGCTTTGTTTCTCAAATTGAGCCTAAAAATGTTAACGAAGCCCTAGAGGACGAACATTGGGGTTTAGCTATGCAAGAAGAGCTAAACCAGTTCGGACGCAATAATGTTTCGGATTTGGTTCCAATGCCTGAAGATCATCCGATCATAGGCACTAGATGGGTCTTCCATAGCAAAATGGATGAATCGGGCTTATTATAAGAAACAAAGCCCGTTTGGTGGCACAAAGTTATAATCAAGAAGAAGGTATTGATTATGACCAAACCTATGCCCTTGTTGCTAGGTTGGAAGCCATCCGCATGTTATTATCTGTTGCATCTATTATGATCTTTAAGCTTTTTCAAATGGATGTGAAAAGTGCCTTCTTGAATGGCTACATTCAAGAAGAAGTTTATGTTAAACAACCTCCTGGATTTGAAACCCACAAATTCCCAAACCATGTATTTAAACTCAAAAAGGCATTATATGGCCTTAAACAAGCTCCTAGAGCTTGGTATGATCGTTTGAGTTCATTTCTACTAGAGAAGGGATTTGTAAGAGGAAAGGTTGACACAACACTTTTCATATCCAAATCTGAAAACAATATACTCTTAGTACAAATTTATGTTGATGACATAATATTTGGTGCTACTAATGATTCTTTGTTTGAAGAATTTTAAGATCTTATGAAAGGCGAGTTCGATATGTCAAAGATGGGAGAATTAATGTTCTTCCTAGGGCTACAAATAAATAAAAAATGACTAATGGCATCTTTGTTCACCAAGCTAAATACTGTAAGGACCTATTGAAGAGATTTGATATGAACAAATCCAAAGAAGCTTCAACTCCTACGGCATCATCCTGCTATCTTGATAAAGACGATAAAGGGAAAGCAATCAAGGTAACCATGTATCGGGGCATCATAGGATCAGTGTTTGCATGTGTGCTAGATATCAAGTTGTTCCTAAAGAATCACATTTTACTACTGTGAAACGCATCATGAAATATCTAAAAGGAATAATAAATACGAAATTGTGGTATCCGAGGGATGCCTCATTATCTCTGATAGGGTACTCCGATGTTATTTCTAATACATGTTTTCACAGTTTTCTCTCTTCTAAGATTAGGAATTGTAGGTTAGGTTTGTTAGAAGTTTGAATCGCAAAGTTATCACTGGTAAGTTGAATTTTAAGAATATATTTTCATTTTCCATTGCTTTAGAACTAAAATTTTGTATTATGGTAGGGTTTAATTAAGTGATTTTAGGAACTGCATAATTTAAGAAGATAAAAACAAAAAATTAATTTTATGTATAGTTCTTTGTGATGCCCTTTAAGATTGGTAAATGGCCAATGTGTTTTTGTTGTATTAGTAGCTCGCAACAATGACATGAAAGAATTCTATCTACTGACATTGGGATAATTAGGGTGGATTAGGAAACTGACTGCAACACTCTTTACTAATTTTATAAAATTGTCATGGCTGAAACTCGACCGGAACAACTATCTATAATTCTATACCCTTTCCTAATTCCAGTTGTGATCTATAAATTTTGGTACTGATGTTATTTGATGATGACATATATGTATTTCTCCCCATTAGGATACGGATGTTATTTCTAATACATGTGTTGTTTGGAGGTCCATGTGATGAATTGTGCAATGATGTTTTTTTTTTCTAATGGCAGTGTTTATGGCGTCGCAGTGGTGGTTATCATAAACCAAATAGCAATAGCTTTTACTATTGTTTGTTTTATGTCTGTTTCTTGAATTCAATGTCATCTTTGAATTATTTTAAACATCATTTTTTTTAAGTTAGTGACATCTTATATGTTTTCCCTGTAGACTCGTCCTTTGTGGAGACATTACTTCTAAAGCACACAAGGACTTATTTTTGTGGTTGACCATAACCAGTGGGACTGTGCTGTTGAAGCTAGAGATGAACTGCACAAGATGTTGAATGAGGTAATAAAGTAGTTCCCGAATGAGTGAATATGACATGCTTGTTTCAGCGTCACTGATAACTCTCAACATTTTGTTCCTCTCCTTACTTATCTACCTACTATCCATTTATTCACCTATATACTCTATACATGTAGGTATATCCAGAGCACTTGAGCCACATCTGGTGAAGGGATTTATGAAGGACTGGACTGGCTCTGAAACAACATTGCAAACAAGGTTAGTACACAATTATTTGGAAAGTGGGCAACTTAAATTACCTGCCAGTTTTAACCATGCAATTTATGTTATTTTTATTTTTGTGATTGCAGGACTAGAGATTTACAGACAAGGGTGCAAGAAATTGAGTTTACTATAGCCACTAATATCTCATGTGTTTTTGTGTTTTTGGCCCTGCATAGATTTTCATTGCATGGTGAGTCTTTTCTTCAAACAATATTTTGCCTTAATTTCACACTCTGTCTTAGTCTTCAGAGATGCAGTTTTACTTTATTAGTACTAGCACTATGAGTTTACACAGTGGGAGAAAATTAGATGAAGGACAAAACTCTATGACATGTGCATTCATTATTTTACTAGTACATGTGAAAATTTTGAGAGATAAAGAAAAAGAGAGCATAGAAATGGATCTTTGTTATTGTTTGTGTGACAAGGTAGGCTCCACTAACTGTGCAACCTTGACCATTTCCCATGTTTTTCTCTATTCTATATTTAGCTGCAACTTTTTTCCTCTTTGACTTTTTTTTTACAGATGGTAATTTTATTTTTCCTCCTCAGACTTTTCAGTGATCATTAATATCTGCTAACTCTCAATCATCAGTTTGGTTTTCTGCTTAATCCTGGTATGTTATTCTCTCTGCTTCCTTTTTGTTATGTTTTCTTGTTCATAATATGTTTTGTTCTCTGTAAATTTCTTCTTTCATTCCCCCTCCCACCGAAAAAAATAGAAGGTTTGTATAGTTCCTATAATCTTTGAGTTTAAATAATTTCATTGGCTCCACTACAGTTTTATGTTATCTTAGAGATTTATGTATGATTTGGATTTCAGGTGGCATTTGTTGCAATAGGAGCTACAATGGTTGGCAGCATTACTTTTACAAAGAAAAAAGGTGACCATGTCAAGAAGGGTGATGAGGTCAGGAAATTACAGTTGATTATTGTTTCTCCATTTTTGTTTGGTGTCTTTGTTTCTAATTAGGAAGTTGAGATTTGTTGTGTTAAACAGTTTGGATATTTGTCATTTGGTGGAAGCACTGTGATTTGTGTTTTCGAGAAGGTTGGTATTTAGATTTGTTATACTCTTTATCTTTTCTTCTTCTCTCCGTCTCTCCAATTATTTCTTATTCTTTTAGGATTGAAATCTATTGACCTTAGTTTTATTAAGTATTAGAAGGATTATTAGAAAGTTAAAAATCAATTTTGTTTGACTTTATGGTATGCAGAACTCAATTGCATTTGATGAAGACCTTATAGCTAATAGCAACAGATCATTGGAAACCTTGGTTGAGGTTGAGATTGTCAGTGGTATGGTTGAGGTTGAAGGAATTACAAATGAAACAATTATAGAAGGAAAAAACAAAGCTACAGAAGGTGAATGATTTTACTTTTGTTTACTAAATGGTGTCATGTACATGCTCCTCTGATACTATTTTGATTATCCATGTAATTCAGATAAAGGAGTGTCTAACTTCTGTCTGACTGCAATGAAGAGTAATGAAACACTTGTTGATTTTACTTTTGCACTGTAATTCACATATTTATTCTAATGTTTCCATATGTGAAAGTTTTTGTTCTATGGCAGATGTGCCTCCCGTACCCCTCACTCCGGATTATGGTGGACCGGTAGTCAGGTATGCTCTAATGGAACATTTCATTCGTGCTTCAACTGTTATGTTAGTGTAAGAGAAGGTAACATGTCCACAAGTAGTTTTTCTTTGAGCTTATGTTTGAATGGTTGCAATATGTTTTTACTTGTTAAACCATCCATTTATTTGGTCATAATTGTATAACCATTTTGGTTTATTGTCCAGAGAGCATTCTAAATCTACCTACAACAATTTTATCTAAAGCACTTGGCAGCAATGATGTTTAGGGTAAGAAATACCATCTTCTGGTGAGCTTAATCATGTGGAGAATTTAAATGAATATTGTAATCATGTGGAGAGTTTAAATGAATATTGCAAATAAATATTTCACTGTCAAAACTTCAAAAGTTGTGCTATTTTCACTTGATTGAATTCTTTTATTTATGCAATCAAGATTATGTCTGACATTCAGAACCAGAAATATTAGTGGTGGGAGTGATTTGTATGCTTTGATTGTTTTCTCATGTCTAGATTCTAAAAGTGACACGATAGCATGGATACAATAGAGTCACCCCAACATGCCATGGGATAAGTCAGAACTTTGGGTGAGTAGAATTGTTTTATTTGTGACATATGTTTTTTTATTATTCCAACTACATGTTTTTATTTTATTATTTTAGGCAAATGATGATGCAAGTATGACTATTACACCTTTGGGTGCACGAGGATCATCTAGAGGTAACAACATTTACGGTATTTGTTATGTATTTTGTTGTTAAAGTGTCGTGTGAGATTACTTTTAGTTTTTTGAGATTTTATGGAGTATTTGAGTTTATAATAAATAAATTATAACTTTTTCAAATCTGTTATGCTACCTTGGTTATTTGCAATAAAATTTTATTATTGCTAAGAATATTTGTATTTAATATTGTATATTTTAATAATAATTATAAACTAATGAGATTAAAGTTGTGAAATTTATGAAATTAAATTGATGTTGAAATTCTCTAGAAACATATAATTGTTCAATTAGTAGAGGTTGAAAATGTCCACAATTAACTTTCTCAAATAGTGGAGGTTTAAAGCCTCCCATAAACACTACAAAACCCTCCGCATAAAGTGGAGGTTTACAACCTCCACGATAAAAGCTGCATAAACCTCCTCAAATAGCGGAGATTAAAAACCTCCTCAAATAGCGGAGGTTAAAAACCTCCACTAATAAACCACTAAATTTGTCAATATCAGGGGTTTTCTAAAACCTCCGCTAAACGCTTCTAGCGGTCATAATTGTGGAGGTTTCTAAAACCTTCGCTAGTTATATTCTGGAGGTTAAAAACCTCCACTAATTGCAAAAAAAAAACCTCCACTAAATACAAATTTTGTTGTAGCGTAGACACAAAATAGGAAGGAATAAGAGAAAAGGAGTTGTAAAGCTAAAAAAAAGATTTGACATGAGTCTACAAATATACTAATGAATAACATAAAGAAACCCACTTCTCATTGTTATTGTTAGAACATGCTGCAAATTTCTAAAACTATCTAGAATAATGGTAATAATGCAATTCTCTAGAAACAACTTTAAGATTGTAGAATAGGAAGATTTTTATATCATTGAAATGAACTACTAGAATAATGTAGAATAATCAAGAACCATGTAATACTAGTCTATAAATAGGCTTTAGACATTTCATATTGGGTGAAGAAAAACCAAGCATCCAAGCTTAGGAATTAAAGTTCCTCCTCTACATTTGTCCATTGCATTTCTTGTTCTAGTGCAAAGTTATTGTGCTAATAAAAGCAATCTATTTTCAAAGTCTTTTCTTCATCTACAAAATAATCTATCTTTCAAATACTATCAGTGGCATCAAAGCTACGTTCGATCATACACTAGGCATAGAATATCACTCTATCCATTTTTTCAACTACCTCTAAAAATATTCTATCCATACTAAACAATCTTTATATCTATTGAGATATGGCTAGCACTATTCAGTCATCATCTATTCCTATTCCAATTTTCTATGGAGAAAACTATGATTTTTGGAGCACAAAAATGACTACTTTCTTCCGGTCTCAAGATATATGGGATATTGTAGAAGAAGGATTCACTACTCCAGAGACTACTTTAACTCTTATTGCGGCTTAGAAAAAGGATTTGAAGGAGGTGTGAAAAAAGACGCAAAGGCATTATTTATTCTACAACAAGCCTTGGCGGAGACTATATTTCCAAGAATAATGGGAGCTACAAGTGCCAAAGAAGCATGTGATACACTAAAAGAGGAATTTCATGGCAGTGATAAGGTACGCACCATTAAGCTTCAAACTCTTAGACGTGAGTTTTAATTACTTAAAATGAGAGAGTTTGAGACCACAAAAGACAATTATTATAAAATAAAATAAATAGTCAATCAAATGAAAGCCTATGGGGAAAATATTACTGACAGAAGAATTGTTGAGAAAATTCTAATTTCTATTCCCCAAAAATATGACTCAATAGCTACTGCAATTGAGCAAACCAAAAATATGTCTACTCTATCAGCGACAGAGTTAATGGGCTCTCTAGAAGCTTATGAGCAAAGATTGAGTAGGCATGATGAAAGTTCACTACAAAATTCCTTTCAATCAAAGCTCAGGCTAAGGGCTCATAATAAAGAATATGAAAGAAGAAATAAGAATGGTGTGGAACATTCTAGAAACAAAGAGATTTCTAAAGATTTCTTTAGAAGCAAGGAGATTTCTAAAGATCTCTCTAGAAACAATCAAAACAAATATCCTTCATGCGGAATTTACAAGAAACCAGGCCATTCAGAAAAACATTGTTGGCATCGAGGAAAGCCACAATGCCTATATTGCAAAAGATTCGGGCACTCAGAGCAAAATTGTCGCAACAAAAATAATCATCAAGCTAATTTCACAGAAGAGTGTGAACATGACCAACAACTATTCTATGCCAACTAAGTCTCTGGTTGTGATAAAGAAGAAAATTTGTATCTCGATAGTGGTTATAGTAACCACATGGCTAAGGACGGGGAGCATTTTCAGATATATTGACGAGTCCGTCAAAGTGCAAGTTCGATTGGGTAATGGCACCATGGTGGAGTCCAAAGGCAAGGGCACAGTCATGGTGGAGACACAATCAAGTACACGACTTATCAATGATGTCTTATTAGTTCCCAATCTTAGGATCTTTCCTCATCCCCACCAAACAACAACAAAAGTCTGTAATTTATTCACAACATCATATAAAAAACTCATATTTCATCTTTAACCATATAAGAGGCTCATACATTTTCAATGTTTCCAAAATCGCTTTCATTAGGAATTTCCAAACATTAAAAACATACATATTCATCTTCTATTTTACATTAGAACACACACTCATCTTCTACATCTACTATTTCACCCATTTTCCTCTTTAACCACATTTTCATTTTTGGGGGTTTTTGGGTTTTCATGAATCAACCCACAAACCCTTTCCATTTTTCGAATACCAACTCTAAACCAAGAGTTTTCAAGAGAGAAACTAATTAAAACGAACCACAATTCCAAAGGAAGAGTTTCCATGGTTTCTCACATTTTGAGAAGAGATCCCATATACCCAAAACAAGTTTAAAAGGGATAAAGAGAGTTAGAATCAAGAGATTTACCTCTTCTCAAGCTTCTAGTCGATTCCCACGAATTCTTGCTCTAAAAATCGTTTTCTTCTCTCTTCTCTCTTCTCTCTCAAAGTTCTAACCCTAAAAGTGTTTGGGGTTTCTATTTTATAGTTTCCTTGTCGGGCTCTCGCTCAAGAGAGCCTTTTCTCGCTCAAGCGAGAAAATCCAGCCGATTTTAAAACTCAAATACTGACGCTATCGCTCAAGTGATGGATTCTCGCTCAAGCGAGGATCCTCCAGTCTCCACACTACTCTCCCTCGCCCAGGCGAGCCAAAACTCGCTCAGGCGAGAATCCTTTAGCATCTCCCAGTTTTCCACTCACCAAAGTGAGCCATCTCTCGCCCAAGCGAGCCCTTTTTCGCTCAAGCGAGAATCTGACAGTATGTCCCATTCTTCAGGACTGTTACCACATCTTAAGAAAGATAAATTCAGGGTGTTACAATCCTCCTCCTCTAATAGGAATTTTCGTCCCCGAAAATTAAACATACCTCGATTCAAACAAATGAGGGTAATCCTCCCTCATGTCTCGCTCTACTTCCCAAGTTGCATCTCCTTCATCCACTAGGCTCCATTATACTTTCACCAAGGAAATTTCCTTTCCTCTCAATTTCTTGATACTAGTATCCATGATCCTCACGGGCAAGGTCGCAAAAGTTAGATTATCCTTCAATTCTATCTGATCAGACTCAACCACATGAGATGGATCTCCAACATATTTTCTCAACTGAGACACATGAAACACATTGTGAAGATTCGACAACAAAGGAGGTAAAGCCACTCGGTATGCTACCGGCCCAACCCTCTTCAAAATCTGATATGGCCCAATGAATCTCGGAGTAAGCTTACGGGATTTCAACAGTCTACCAATTCGAGTAGTCAGAACCACTCTCATGAACACATGATCTCCCTCACTAAACTCAAGAGGTTTTCACCTCCTATCGTAATAGCTTTTCTGCCGACTCTGTGCTATTCTCATATTCTCCCGGATCTTTTTGATCTTCTCCGTCGTTTCTCGGACCAACTTGGGTCCCAATACTAAGTTCTCCCCAGTTTCTAACCAACTCACGGGAGTCCTACATTTTCTCCCATACAAGGCTTCGTAAGGGGCCATCCCGATACTAGTATGGAAACTATTGTTGTGGGTGAACTCAATCAACAATAACATGTTATCCCAACTCCTAGGCTAATCCAACCCAAAAAGTTTAGTTTCATGTCGAGGTACCTAACCCAGAAAAGTTTAGTTTCATGTCGAGGTACCGAACCCAGAAAGTTTAGTTTCATGTCGAGGTACAGGACCCATAAAGTTTAATTTCACGTCGAAGTACACGATTCGGAAAAATAAGTTTCACATTGAGGTACAGGACCCGAAAAGTTTAGTTTCACGTCAAGGTACAGGACCCGAAAAGTGTAGTTTCACGTCGAGGTACAGGACTCGAAAATTTTATCTTCACGTCGAGGTACAAGACTCGAAAAGCTTAGTTTCACGACGAGGTAGAAGACCCGGAAAGATTAATTTTCACATCGAGGTACAGGATTAGGAAAGTTAGTTTCACGTCGAGGTACAGGACCCGGAAAACTCAGTTTCATGTCGAGGTACAAGACCCTGAAAGCTTAAATTTTGATGAATGTAAAGTAATAAATGAGTGTTTGAGAGTATGTTTAGTGTGATGTTTGTCATGATGTCATGCATGAGTTGTGAATGTAATTTAATAAAATGAAAGGTGGGAATTATGCACCAATGTTCTAGTGCGCTCATAAATTGTCTTTGATATATGAACTTGTTGAGCTTGACTAAAATGTGAACCCATTTTTTGACAAAGATAATCTGCTGATGATTTCATGCCCCAATGTTGTATTGAGAGAAACAATTAATCCCAATAATACTGCCCAATATAAGTTGTTTGTAACTTCACCCTCGGGAGATGGGAGTGTGATTGATTTTTTCTTCGGAGAAAATAATTGTATTGCCCCAGTTTGCATAAACTAGAATGACCATTTACTTTCCCTAATTTTTGCCCAAAATATCTGATGTAGGTATCTGTCGGGAATTCTCTCTTTTGTAATAATACTAAATCGCCTTTTCAAGTTTTTGACTTAGTACCACTCTCCTTTTCTTAGGTCGCCCTTGCGGGTTTTCAACCTAGCACTCGTTTTTTTTTATTGTTTTCTTGATTTTTGAACACCCTTATGTATACTTGACCCAGTTTTAGGCTTCATGAAACTGTTCAATTGGAGAAAATGGGACCCACACCAAAAACTGCCCCAATATGAGAAGTTGGGGGTTATCCTTCTATTCAAGTTGTTTTGATAGGCTTTAAATCGAGAAGACTTCCGCTAGAATCATTCCACAAATTGCCCTAGTATGGGTGACTATCTCTCCTTTGATTTAATGCTCTTTATTTCATGCACAATTCCTTTAAAAGAAATACTAAAACAATGATCATGCAAACTTGGCTAGTGTTTGAGCTATGAGTGGTGATGGGAGAATTGAATATGAATTTGAAGTGGAATTTGGATTTTGAGTTTGATGTGATGATTGTGATGGTGATTTTTTAAGAGTGAATGTGTTTCATGTATTAAATGTAAGATACATTTTTTATCAAAAATTAAATTTAGTAGAGTCAGCGATTTTTTTGACATGGTGTGAGTCTTTAAGCCAATAGATCCTCAATAAGGTCTTTTTAAGTTTGTATCAAGGTCTGGCTAGGGGTTTCCAAGAAAAACATATAAAGCTCAAATACGTGTTTCCCACACCCATTTCTCTTTCCTCCTATCTCATTGTCCTCTTTTCAAATTTTTTCTAACATGACATTCAATTACTAGGATTCTATTTCATTTCTGTAATGTAAATAGGTCAATGTTGTAACCTAACCCAGTAGGATCTAAAAAATTCCTTTATCGATTTTTGACAGTGTATTTATTTTGCCCTATCTTTTGCCTGAGATATTGGACACTCTCAGCAGGCTTTTATTTTCTGTAATTCATTTTGCGCTTTTGACCAATGAATCATTTTGTTTGACTTGACTTTGATTTTTTATCCTTCAAGTCGAATTGGGTGAATGGTGTATGAAAAATTTGTTCATTTCCTAATAATTGAATGTCAACGAAAACACATGAAAAAACTACCATCCCCGGTGTAACGCCCCAAATTTTAAGTCTTTAAAATTATAGTATCAGTCCTCGGATCCTCGCTTGAGCGAGAGATTCTAACTTGAGCGAGAGAGGTTCAACTGGGAGGGTGAAATCCTGGACTATACTGGAGGATTATCGCCTGAGTGAGAGATGTCTCGCCTGGGCAAGAAATGGCATTTGGGGCTGGTTGACACTGTGAGATTCTCGCTTGAGCGAGAATGTCAGAGTTGAATTTTTAAAATGGGCGGGATTTTCTCGCTTGAGCGAGAGAAAGCTCGCTTAAGCGAGAACCCGACGAGAACATTAAATGAGGGAAACCCCAAACACATTTTAGGTTTAGAATTGAAGAGAGGTGAGAGAAGAGAGCATTCCCAAGGTCTAGGAGCTTTGATTCTTGTTCAAAAGCTTGAGAAGAGGTAAAACTCTTTATCCTAACTCTCTTATTCCCTTGAGAACCCATTTTTGGTATTATGGATCTCTTCTCAAAATGTGTAAAACCATGGAAACTCTCTCTTTCGAGTTATGGTTCATGTTATGTCGTTTGTACCTTGTAAACTCTTGGTTTTGAGTTAGTATTCCAAGAATGGAAACGGGTTTGTGGGTTGACTCATGGAAACCCAAAACCCTAGAGAGAGAAAATGAGGTTAGAGAGGAAAGATGGGTAAAATGCTAGAGGTAGAAGATGAGTTGCTTTACAATGTTAAAATATGAGATGATATGTATGTTTTAGATGGTTGAAAACTCTTAATGAAAGTAGTATAGAACCATTGAGAACATGATAAATATCTTGTACGTTTAAATGATGCAATATAAGTTATTTATTTGTTATTTGTAATGAATGACTAACATTGTGTTATGTGGTGGGAATAAGGAAAGATCCTAAGTTTGGGGGTGGTGCCGGTGGAACTTGCGAAGTCACCAAAAGCCAAACCCAACACTCACCGAGGTAAGGATAAGTCTTTAATTTATGCATTATGTGGAAAATGCGTGGACTTTCTGTTATGGATGAAGGATAAAATGTGAATCACTTAATCATTATGAACATATATGGGTATGTTGATAATGGTTAGAAGTGAGTTAAGGTTTACTTATTGGGGGAGTACCAATGGAAATAAGACTCGAAATGAAATCATGAACTGTAAATCACTTTGTAGTTATAAGCATACGTGGATATGTTTATAATGATGTCGGGTGTATTTATCATTTCTGTATTGGGGGAGTATCAATGGAAATAAGACTCGAAACTTATTGGGGGAGTACCAATGGAAATAAGACTCGAAACTTATTGGGGGAGTACCAATGGAAATAAGACTCGAAACTTATTGGGGGAGTACCAATGGAAATAAGACTCGAAACTTATTGGGGGAGTACCAATGGAAATAAGACTCGAAATATAATGACATAAATGGTAAATCACTTAGTCACTACAAATATATATGGGTATGTTTGTAGTGATGATGAGTGTATTTATGGTTTATGTATTGGTGGAGTGCCAACGAAAATAAAACTCGTTTTAGCCGACCAGAATGGGTTAGCGACTCTAGCTCGAGTTATGTAGCATGGTTTTTCAAAAGTATAGATGACGAAAAAGGTTTTTAAGAGTATTTAAATTATATCACTGTGAAAACTATTAAATGTGGATTAACTGACATTGAGTTTTATTGAATTAATGACTTATTCTTTTGCGTTGTTTGTGCATGGTAAATGTTAATCCCATTGCAGGTAGGTGGACGGGGAAGGATGATTTTGAGTAGGGGATTAGAGACTTTTGTTTTTAATGTCTCTTATTACATTCTTTTGTAACCTTAATTAATTGTAATTGAAGTAACTAATGGTACTACGAATCCTATTTTTGTGTATGATACTGATGAGGGAGACTAGTAACTCGGGATATATGTAGCTATGGATGTTTTGGAAACCCATAGCTAATTGTATGCGGTGGTTACTAGGTTATATTAATGAATTATGTTTTTCTACTATTGAATGTTGTATGTTACTTATGGTTCAAAGATAGGGTGTGAGTGTGAAGGGAGACTTTTAAAATAAATTTAATCACTCGGTAATTATGTTTGATTGTTAAATGTATGGAATTGGATTAAATAAGTAAAAAATTTCAAGGGTAGAATTTCGGGTCGTTACACCCGGGATATTGATAATTTATGGATCAATCACAAGAAATCTTCGTTCATAGTGTCTATGGCTCAAACGGGGTGACTAGGGATATCTTCTTAGTGTTTAAGAATTACCAAGGAAGCCTTGCGTCATTGGAAAAATCTACCTAAGGATTCACGCCACTTAGAAATTATATTTGCATCATCCTCCATTTTTTATTTTTTTTTAAATTTTAATATCTCACTTTAATGCATGAATTTATTTTATTATTTGTGAATATGGTTTATGAAGATGGAATATGATGTTTTAAATTTGCATGATCAATGTGCTAGTATATACTTGTTAAAAAACATGCAATATGAAATAATTTTATTCATAAGAATGAAACATGAGACCCTTTATTTTGCAACCCTAAAGCCTTGGATGGAGCCAAGAGGGTATACTACAATATAATTTGAGAAATAACATTTTGTTGGGGTATGTTGCTAATGAACGGATCTGCTTCGCGCCTTTCTTAAATCAAAACATTTCCTTGAAATTTGACAAACCCTTCAATTGATTGCAATCATTTGTCGGATGTCCTGTTGTCCCTCCATGATACATACAACAAGCATTTGGGTTGAAGCCATTTGGATATGGAGGCACCACCTCCTTAAAGGGAAGGATAGTTAGTAAACGTCTCTGAACAAGTTGTGGCAGCAACTCAGAGTAAGACATGGGGATTGCATCATAATGACTTTTTCTCTTCCGCTTTCGAGATATTCCTTCTTGACTGTGAGTAGTAGGATAATGTTGTTGGAGACGATGATACGATTGACATTGATTTAAGGTTTCAATGAATGATGTATCACCTTCCATGCCATTACATGAAATGTAATGTTTGAATAATTTTTTTAATTTTTTTATTTAGTGAATGTATGCCTATGAAGATGCATGACTTGATATACTTTTATTTTTAGATAACGGGTGATGCATGCAATGAATGATTTTTTTTATGCATATGTACATTGTAACGCCCCAAATTTTAAGTTTTGAAAATCATAGTATCAGCCCTCGGACTCTCGCTTGAGCGAGAGATTCTCGCTTGAGCGAGAGAGGTTCATCTGGGAGGGTGAAATCCTGGGCTATACTGGAGGATTCTCGCCTGAGCGAGAGTTGTCTCGCCTGGGTGAGAAATGTCATTTTGGGACTGTTGCCACTATGAGATTCTCGCTTGAGCGAGAGGGCCAGATTTGATTTTTTAAAATGGGCGGGATTTTCTCGCTTGAGCGAGAATCCCTCGCTTAAGCGAGAACCCGACGAGACAGCATTTAATGAGAAACCCCTAAACACAATCTAGGTTTCAGAAAAGAAGAAGAGTGAGAGAAGAGAGCTTTTCAAGGGAAAAAAGCTTGTATACTCATCTAAGAGCTTGAGAAGAGATCCTAAGGTTGGAGGCGGTGTCGGTGGAACTTAAGAAGTTGCCAAGAACCAAACCCAACACACACCGAGGTAAGGATAAGTCTTTATTTGTACATTTGAACTCGAAAATGTGTATTCTCTGATTATGCAATGATTGAGTGGTAAAGTACGCATTTAGTATAAACATATATGGGTGTGTTTATATTAAAATAGGCGTAGGTTTACAGAATGGAAAGTATGTGTACTTCTGGTTAGGTGATGATTGAGTTGTGAATCACGTAATTAGTATAAACATATATGGGTGTGTTTATACTAATGTGGTCGTGGATTTATCGAAAATGTTTTAAGGTGAAGTTAATAAAAAGGAAATGTATTTTTAGCCGACCATAAATGGTTAGCGACTCTGGCTTGAGTATATAAGCAAAACTCTGGCTTGAGTATATAAGCAAAACTCTGGCTTGAGTATATAAGCAAAACTCTGGCTTGAGTATATAAGCAAAACTCTGGCTTGAGTATATAACCAAAACTCTGGCTTGAGTATATAACCAAAACTCTGGCTTGAGTATATAAGCAAAACTTTGGCTTGAGTATATAAGCACGATTTGTTTTAAGAAAATGAGAATCTGCTTTTAGCTAACCCTAAGGGGTGTAGCGACTTTGGCTCAAGTTATGCAGCAAAACAAAATGAATTTCAAGGATGGTTTACTAACCCCTTTTTATAATGTGGATTATCTTATAATGATGTTTATGGAATTAATGACTTACTCCTTTGTGTGTTTTGTGTTTTTGTCATTGATAATCCCATTGCAGATAAACAGGTGATATGAGGGAGACTCATTTTTGGAAGATTTAGGAGCTTTATATTTTGGATTCATTTATTTGCACTATTTTGTACATGAGTACATATTTGACAGTTTAAAAATTATGTAACTATGAATATATATTAACCTACATGGTGTTGTAACTCGGGATATGTATAGCTATGGGTATTTTGGAAACCCATAGCTAGTTATATGCGGTGGTTACCATGTTTATTTAATGAGAATTATGTTTTTCTGTCGAACGATTTTGTATGTGAATAATGAGTAGATTGCGAAGAGGGAAATAAGAATTTTAAGTAAAGGTATTAAATTGATAGTGTGAGATATGAGAGATTGCATGTAATCAAACTAATTTGAGAAAAAAAAATTCAAGGGTAGAATTTCGGTTCTTACATACATGAATGTGTGATAATATATCTTTTTTTTATGTATGAATGGCTAGATAAATGTTTGACTGATGAAAAAAATTTATTTTCCCATTTTTTATTTTGTATGTATCTACGGATGAATGTGTGAATGAGAATTATGACTTATGACTCATTATATGAATGGATGAATGAAGTGTATTTTTTTAGGAATATTTATCTTTAGATGTTTGAACTATGTATTTTTTAGTGGAAGTATGTAGAATGGTATGTATGAACATGATGCAGTGATATAAAATATATGGATGCATGATCATGATGCAAACAAGCTAAGCGATATAACATGTTATGGGTAAAAATGAGAATTCACCCTTTTGATTTTATACCCTTTTGGTGGGCATGATGATTACAGTATCGAGTTAAAGAGAATAAATACATATTTATTGGTGTGAGAAAATTGTACCTAGAGCATTGGAGGCCCATCGATGGGTACATGATAAATAAAAATTGTCCCTAAGGCCTGAGGCCCATTGATGGGTACATGATGAATAAAAATTGTCCCTAGGGCTTTGAGGTCCATCAATGGGTACATGAGGGAAAAAAATTGTCCCTAGGGCTTTGAGGCCCATCGATGGGTACATGGTGAATAAAAATTGTCCCTAGGGCTTTGAGGCCCATCGATGGGTACACGATGAATAAAAATTGTCCCTCGGGCTTTGAGGCCCATCGATGGGTACACGATGAATAAAAATTGTCCCTAGGGCTTTGAGGCCCATCGATGTTTACATGAGTAATAGAAATTGTCCCTAGGGCTTTGAGGCCCACCGATGGGTACATGATGAATTAAAATTGTCCCTAGGGCTTTGAGGCCCATTGATGGGTACAGGATGAATAAAAATTGTCCCTAAGGCTTTGAGGCTCATCGACGGGTACACGATGAATAACAATTGTCCCTAGGGCTTTGAGGCTCATCGATGGGTACATGTATCTTTTAAATGGAAAGTAATTTTTGAAATTAATTTGGGATAATATTATGATGTGTATGAATGTAAATGGAAAGTGGATTATGTTTTGCTTCCCGTGTCCTAAAAACAAGGTACACCTATGGGGTTTTGCATATTCTAATGGTCACGATCCTAAGGCGAGGTACTAGTTCTGTTTAAAGTGGACTCGGTAAAAGTTTTTTTTTATTTCTAAAGGTCACCGAATTGCTTCTCATCTTTAAAAGAAAGGAAACCATATATCATAGGTTAGTTACGAGAAGAGACTAGCTCCCCAAGCGGTTAACTTACGACATATGGGAACAATCTGATTGGTTTATCTTGCCAATATCAGATGTGACACAAGGCCACTTACCGACAAGGCAGATATCCCCTATTTGGCACCTAATCTTTAACACTTGGGGTCTAGGGCATATGTGTGTGACTCAAGTGTACAAAGTGGGTGTATGTGGAAGCACGTGACTCAAAATAAATCCACCCCTAAAAGCTGCACAACAAACAAGTGAGAATGCCCAAAATAATCAATAAAATTAAAAACAATAAGTAAGCAGATAAATAATGATGTAAGTACTACTACAAGAAATAAAAAAAAAACAAAAAAGGGTATATATATACAAAAATGCATGCAAACAATGTTATTGGGCCTGACTCTCTAAAAAATGTCCCTAGTGGAGTTGTCAACTGTCGCGCCCGGATTTTCGGCCACGCGACCTCTTGAGGAGTCGCCACCACGTCTTTTGTGGTTAAAACGTGGAAAACTCAAATTATGCCCAAATTGGATAAAATTGGTCTTTTAAACTATAGTCGTGAGTTCGGGAGTCGATTACAAATCGGGGAAGGTATTAGCACCCCGTCCGCCCGTTATTAAACGGTACCCTAACTAATTGCATGCTTTTAATTTACCTTGCTTTATTAAAACTAAATTGTTAAAAACAAAATATTTATTTTTTTTATTTGTGTCTGACAAGAGTTTATCTTGCTCCTATGTATCCCTAGGTGTAATAGGGAAATCAATACTACGTAGTTCTTTAAGAAAATCGTTTGTTGATTTGGTTTGATTAAAAATGGTTTGATTGAAAGTAATTAAAAGTTGGTTTGAGTTTAATTGAAGTAAGACTAATAGACGACGAGTCAACAATGACTGCTTACCCCTTCTCACTTCGATAAATAGCAGAAGTAGTACAACTGACCGCGACCGGTTCTCGGCTCGAAGTGAGAAGAAAGATGCAATACGAGTTGTAACCTCGCTATTGAATCCCAAAAACATTTTTATTTTTAAAAAATCTTAATCAGAGAATTTTTATTAATGAAAAGTTGACATTGATTATTAATTATCTTCGTACTTCGATAAATAGCAGAAGCAATACGAGTGATCGCGATCGGTTCTCGGTTTGAAATAAGAACTTAAAGATTTGATAACAATTATAATTAAAAGGTTTTTTTGGTAGTATTTTCATAAGACGTTAACTCTGTTTAGACAAATAAATGAACATATGTATTGATCAATTTGTATAAGTTTTAATATCATGACTATTCATTACGTATAAAAACAAATGATAAAAAATGACAAAGGATGGGTCTCAAGGCCCATTACCATATCTAGCCTACGTAAATAGAAAGCTGAAAATTAAAGAAGGTAAGAAACCATATTGCTATATCAAGAAACAAGGAGCAAACCCCATGGGGGCTGCAGCTGCCATAGGAGCGGCCTGGAGGCCACTGGCGGCGCCTGGAGGCCACTGGCGGCGCCTGGAAGCAGATGGAACACGGTGAAGGCGCATGGAGGATCATGGTGGACATCCTATAGGAGCCCGTGACAGGCTCTCCTCCTGTCCTATTCCGGTTGCTAGGACGCCGGGGTACCACGGTGGTGGTCGGCAGAGGCGACGAGGCCAAGAATGTGCGGAGGTACGTAACGTTATTTGACGGAGGGAAGCAGCCCCTCCGTGAACCAACAGTGAGGGGGAGGCAGCTCTTTTGTGTTTTTTTTGTTTGCTTATTTTTGTACATTTTTAGAATATGGTGGCTTTTGTTTCAAAATCTAGAGTGAGGTTGATGCTGTTTTATTAACATGCTATGCAACAAGATTCAACAATAAAGATGGAAGTCATATAAGATGAATGTCATATTATTATTTTTGCTTATTTTTGTATATTTTTCTTTTGCTTTTTTTGTTGCTGTGGCAGTGAATAGGATGAATGTCATATTATTGCCTTTTGTTGTTTATGCAGTGAATGAAATGCAATTGGACTTTTAAGCATATGATATTATTTATATTACTCAAAGGAGAATAGCGTGAATTATGATATGAATGTAATTAATAATTATATGTATGTCAATCATAAGAGATAACAGTGACCTAAGCAATATATAATTTTCAAGCATATGATATTATCTACCAACCTGGAGCCTAGCTTACTGCTGAGCTTATCTATCCTTTCCTTTTAGTAACTGCTTTGCTTCCTTCCTAATCAACCTTTTCCTCTTTCCAGTGTTGTTTTGCTTTTGAGTGTTTTTTTGTGTTCTCATTATTGTTCTGTGTGTTCAATGTCCTCTCTGATCTCTGTGTGCTTTCTTGTGTGTTTTTCAAAACAACCGAATCCCCGCTATTTAATAAATGTAGCACTACCACCTTTTCAAAATTGAATATGAATCAGTTTTTTTCAAAATTTGTTTTTCACTATTTTTTTTTGTTATTTTTATTATTTTTGAAATAAATAAAAGTATATATATTTTAAATAAATTTAAATGGAAGATAAAAACTGGACCCAATTTTATGGGCCGGGTAAAAAAAAATGGTATTCACACCTATAAAAAGGTTGAGTGTGGTTTAGTGTTAGAAATGAAGTTCAATAGTATGAATCACAATAGTAAATTTGAATCTAATTCACTAAGCAAAGTTCAAATCGAAAAACTTCTTTATTTTTGCACAATCTTATAGAGACTACTTTTCTTTTTTGGGATTATTTTTCTAAATTCAAGAGGGTTTGTAGGAACTTTAGTGTATGAATTGAACAAAAGGAAGTTCCACATTGGGAATTTGATACATTTAAGTTTTTATAAAAGATTTCATACTGTAGTATGCCTTAAGGGATACAAAAGCTTTTGTGTTTGGGAGATGAGGCTCACTCCTTAACAGCCACTGTTTACAAAACTGTGCCGTACCGGCCGGTTCAACCGGAAAACCGGTGAACCGGTGAACCGGATCCCTAACCGGTACGGTATGTATGTTATACCGCATATGCAATAAAACCGGTCAAAACCGGTAAACCGGTCAGTTTGTACATTAATTTTTTTTTTTTAAATTTCAAATTTTCAATTCTTCAACTTCAATGATTGATACTTGGGTCATTTATTTGTATTTTGCGTTTGTTAAGTGATAATTTTGGATTAATATATGTTTTGCACTTTAGACTTTGATTTTATTAAAGACTTAATGTTGTTTGTTTGTGTGAATTTGAAGTAAATTATGAATATGAATTATAAATATGAATATCTACTTATTTGAAATTTTTTGTTATAGGTTTATATATATATATATATATATATATAAGCAAGTATGTACAGTTTAACCGGCATGCGGTTTAATTATTGAACCACTGGTTGAACCACTGTACCACTATACCAGTACCCTGACCGGTTTGATAACCGGTATGGTTTTAATAACATTGTTAATAACCACGCGCGCACCACTGTCATCTAATTCGGCTTGGTTCGGGCTTGAGTCATGTGGTTATTATTTTTTCTAAACATAATTTAGAAGCCATGACACCTCTCCCTCACACTGTGCACATGTCAAAACATGTTTGGTCACATATTCGAACGTTTGACACGTAGTGTATGCTTCCCACGTTCCAACATCCGCCCCAATTTCGCTCCACTTGGTGCATCATCTGGATAATTCCTTTTCTGATTATTTGAGCTTCCTACTCTACGAATAGAAATTTTAACCAGTTGACAAAAATTACACCATTTGAATGCATTTCCCAACTTTTGCTTCTCCATGTTCTTCTTAAGATTATATGCTTGACATACTTTCTAAACCAATTTTCTCTCCATTAAATATTCAAGCCATATTATTTGCTAACAGTAGTCATATTTATGGATGTAATTTTAGAATTGTTTTCCATGGTGGGAATTGGATATAGCGGGAGTAGACTATTTTATTTTAGGACACCATGATCAATTATTTACTTGCACAATTTTGGTAATACCATAGCCTTAAAAAGCAACCTAATGCATAACTCAACTTAGTAATATTTTCGGTGGCATAATTTTTTTTTAAATTTGTTAACAAAAAATACATTCATTTCAAACTTTCATTAATACAACAAAATATGAAAACGATAAGAGTTTAATTTATATACACCTTTGGTGTATAGTTTTTTACACAACTATCATCCAATATTTATATGTATTATACTTTTATTTATACAAAAAATATGAAAACGATAGGAGTTTAGTATACATACATCTTCGATGTATAGTTTTTTAGACAAATCAATCTATCATCCAATATTTATATGTATTATAATTTTATTTAAGAGTTAATAATAGTAACATATAAATGATAGGTGATATATGGACTATAGAAAAACTCTTTTGCTATTAGTGAATATATATTAATAATCACTTAATATATAAGTCACATGGTGATCCACATAAGTGTCAATGTGACATATGGTAGAGCACAAAAAATTGTTTTCATGATTCATATTCAATAAGGAGAACCGTATGAACATTATAATTATGTCTAAAATATAAAAGGCCAACGAAAGAAAATAGCATAGTTACTGTACATAATTGACAAATATAATTACATTGATTTTTTTTTTATCAGCATAATTACATTGAGTTTTTTTTTTATCAGCATAATTACATTGAGTTTGTAACTTGCGCCCTTATGGAAGGACAGCAACCCTTGTCTTGTGGATTATATATTTCTTTCTAAAAAGTTTGTGAAGAGCCTATGAAGAGGAGCAAAATATAACGCCCAAGTTTCATACATGGAATTTCTCAGAAATAGTATTATTACATAGGATACTTATAGAATTCTTTTGTACCCAAAAAAAGTGTGTTCATGGAGTTTTTTTTTCTACGAAAGGTACCTCACATTTTGAGTAAGGAACTAATCCATTTGGGGTGCTTGATTGACCCTCTTAACAACTGTCGTTCACAAGAATTGAACCATTAACCTTTTGGCCATCCTGAGAATCTAAGAGGACCTTACACCACTAGATCAAGCCATATGATATTTTGCTCGTTTTCAAATAGATTTGTTTTTGAGTCATGCATAATGGGCGCATAACATGATGAAGTTAAGGTAGGTTGATGGATTAAAATATGAGTAATGATATATCATCTTACCAAATTGTCATATACCATAAAAAAGTAACACATGTCACTTGATATAAACTGTTTTTGTAATAACATAAGTTGATTTAATTTATAATAAGATCAATTTCAAAATATACATTATTATTGTGATTATTTGATTCTAAAATTACTCTAGATGGGAATTCATACAATTAAAACACATTATTATTGTGATTATTTGCATTATGTTTTGTTAAAGAACCAAATTAAAAAATAAAAATAAGAAAAAAACTAAATAACACTTTATTTTATCACATAATAGATTTGTTTTAGCCTGTAAAATGCGATATTAGAGCTCAATATGAACTAATTTGATTAAAATTTATGAACTCTGAGCCAATTAATTAGCTTAATTTTTTATCTGGTGAATTCTTAAGATGATAAGAATTAATATATATATATATATAATGAGAGATATAAAGAAATAGTTTGACTATATAATATATGAATACATAGTATTCCTCTTATTCCAAACAATCATATTTATTTCGTTTTAGGAATAAAGAAATTTATTTTCAGGAAATTTTTAGTACTACCAAAGTTATTCCTTCACCTTTTGGGTAAAGAACTAATCCATTTCTGGTGTGTTAAATGCCAAAATTACCTTAATTCATAAGGTTAATTTAACATTTTTTGACTTTGAATACTTACTTTCTTTAATCATAATTGAGATTTTGATGATAAATTGTACTAATAAAGCATACAACGAAACTACCCTAGATATGGAAGCGCCCCAACTAACTAACACATCATGATCTCCAATCTTTTTTGTCAAGCTCCATTTAGCTTGCCATTTCACACATTTATTGTCTTTTTTAAAGGAATGGCTAAACTGAATAGAGCATTCCTAATTTTCTGACTGAAATATCCAAGGCTGAACAGGCACCAATATGGGATCTAAAGACCTGAACTCTAACCATTATCAAGTCTAATGAGCCTCCCACAAGCCACAACCATAATCACCTAAATTACTTTTAAAGGCACTTTCTGTATTTAGTTTATACTAGCCAGGACCAAAATCCCATTTGACATATTAGTAGCATGATCCATAACTAACTTACCTGGTTGAAATGGTTTTCTCCAGTCTTCATAAAAAATATATGAAGACTTTACTATCACAAATGAGCACCCATGAAAAGATATGGTAATACTGTAATAGTCTTTACTACGAGTATTCATACATGTTGTAGCAAGATCGTCCATATAAAATGTATTAGGGGTTATAGAAAGCTTCACCAAAACAAACATGCTCTTAAGTCTATGTGTAATGGAACCAATGTACATGTACAGTATGAGTTCTAAAAAAAGAAATCATGTTCTTATTAACATGCCACCAATTTAAATAGCACACTATAAACCAAACAATTTGAGCCATACAAGAAACCAGCAATGTATGTCCCCCAACCAGAGGCACCCAATTCTCCATTGAAATCAGTATCACTTACAACTTGCAAATGAGAACATATATGCCAAACTGCATACTATTTCACTCTAAACATTGTTACTTTATTTTCATGTTAAAATATGGGCCCTTAAGACCTGGAGAGGGAATTTGGAAAGATAACCATAATGTAGAAACTCCTTTGAGCCACATCAACTAATTATGGTAAGTTAAATATTGCAAGGGAAGAATATAAATTAGTTAATTTTAGCCATAGTCCATAAGTAAACAACTATATTCCATTAAAGGCATGTTAACAATTTTAAGAAAATGTATTACATCTTATTAAAGCCACCATTCTAGCAAGGCAAATATAAAATATATAACTAACAATCAGAGTTTAGAAACAACTCACATTCATAATGCTACTTCTGTTTCTTATTTCCCAACATAGACAATCTCAAAGGAATCGCCTTCCTCTTCGAAAATGCACTAGTCCTACTTTCTTCCTGTTCATCGTCCACATTGTCATCTAAATCATCTCTTGCACCTGTGGTGGCCTCTTCAGCAATTTTGGCCCTTTTTCTTTTTTCAGCACTCAATTTGGCATACAATTTGATTGGCGTGAAACTTCTCTCACTCTTCTACTTTTCTAAACCCTCGATTGTGTTTAGGGGTTTCTCATTAAATGCTGTCTCATCGGGTTCTCGCTTAAGCGAGGGATTCTCGCTCAAGCGAGAAAATCCCGCCCATTTTAAAAACTCAAATCTGACCCTCTCGCTCAAGCGAGGGATTCTCGCTCAAGCGAGAATCTCACAGTGGCAACAACCCCAAAATGACATTTCTCGCCCAGGCGAGACAACTCTCGCTCAGGCGAGAATCCTCCAGTATAGCCCAGGATTTCACCCTCCCAGATGAACCTCTCTCGCTCAAGCGAGAATCTCTCGCTCAAGCGAGAGTCCGAGGGCTGATACTATGATTTTCAAGACTTAAAATTTGGGGTGTTACACCAGATTCTCGCCCAAGCGAGAGGATCAGTGTTTTGAATTGGGAAATTCTGTGAGTCTCGCCCAAGCGAGGAATGGGTCGCTTGAGCCAGAGAAAGCCTGGACAGGCTGTGAGATTCTCGCTTGAGCGAGAGAATCTCGCCCAGGCGAGAGAGCTCGTGTCTGGAAGATTAAAATATTGTGGGTTTCTCGCCCAAGCGAGACATTCTCGCCCGGGCGAGAGTGCCCAGCTATAAAAGAAAAGAAAGGGTTTCACAAACCCTAATCTTCATTTTCTATTCTCCCCTTTCATTCCCAACGGTGGCTCCACATGGATTTCGACTCTTTCCTCCACCAAACCTCAAAAACACATCAAAACCACTTCCTCTTGCTTCTTAATGGAACATTGGAGAGCTTTGGAGATGAAAAAGCAACAATGGAGGTTGAAGGAGATGGAGGAAGATGAAGCTCTTTGCGGATTCATGGAGCTTACGCAACCTAAGGTGAGGAAGAAGACCATTGTGGTCTTAGAGTATTTCATTAGAGTCATCATCTCCGATTTCCCACAAGAATCGGAGCACGTTAACAGATAGAAACTCTCTCGGGTGTTTGTGGTTCATATGAGAATCTTTATTTTAAATGAGGATGTATTAGCCATAAATGTTGAGATATGTGTGCGGGGAAAACTGTTTATTTAAGTAAAATGCAATATGCTCATTTATGGTAATACACCGTCATTAAAGATGGTTTTAACGTTAATGTGTATATGATGAGTGATATTTTATGTGTCAATTGTTTATGATAATGGTATATTATGGATGGTTGAGTTATTATAACACATATGGGTTTGTTTGTAATAAGGATTTGTGAGATGTATGTTTAATGACAAAAGTAGAAATTTTTATGTAGTGTGATAATGATTGAGTATGAGTTATGTATAGGCGTAAATATAAGTGAGTATGTTGTCAGTGGTTGATTGTTATAAACATGTATGGGTGTGTTTGTAACAATGAATGTGTGATGAGCTGTTAATGTGTTAAAATGGACATGAGTATGTTTATCTAAATGAGTATGTTGTGAGTGGTTGATTGTTATAAACCTATATGGGTGTGCTTGTAACGATGATTGTGTGATGAGCTGTTAAGGTGTTAAAATGGATAAGGGTATGATTGTGACAATGAAGGTGTTGTGTGTTATTTTATGGTGATAAAATAATGAGATGCCTTGTGTTGATTGTGTATGACATGGATGTGAATATAATGGGGAATAATCTCGACATGCCCGATGTGGTATGGGGAATGAACTCGACCTGCCCGATGTGGTATGGGGATTACTCGACCTGCCCGATGTGGTATGGGGAATTACTCGACCTTCCCGATGTGGTATGGGGAATTACTCGACCTGCCCGATGTGGTATGGGGATTACTCGACCTGCCCGATGTGGTATGGGGATTACTCGACCTGCCTGATGTGGTATGGGGAATTACTCGACCTTCCCGATGTGGTATGGGGAATTACTCGACCTGCCCGATGTGGTATGGGGAATTACTCGACCTGCCCGATGTGGTATGGGGATTACTCCACCTGCCCGATGTGGTATGGGGAATTACTCGACCTCCCTGATGTGGTATGGGGATTACTCGACCTGCCCGATGTGGAATGGGGATTACTCGACCTGCCCGATGTGGTATGGTGATTACTCGACCTGCCCGATGTGGTGTGAGAATTATTTGTACTGTGCATAATTGTTGAAAGAGATCAAGGGTAAATTACTACGGAATGTGAATGAGGTAAAAAGTGTATACTCGGAATGAAAATCATATGCATGCCATAAGATATATATTATGAGATATATATCTTATAGGGTGAATATGAATGATAGGAAATGAGTATGTTTGGATGAATAAAATATGCACACTATAACACATATATATTATGGGATGTATGTATACTATAGGGTTAATATGGATAATATGTAATGAATAAATATGCACACTATAGAACACATATAGTATGGGATATATGTGTACTATATGGTGAATATGGATAATATGTGTTGATTGATATTTGTTTATCATGATTGATGTTAGATGTGTGTGATTTTAATACTTTAATGTTATTACTCCATGTAAATCCACACTACGGTCGCCGTAGTTGGTTCTTACTCCCTTTGTCTTTCCTTGTATGTGTTGCGCATTTGAATTCAGGTCGTGGCAATAGCACATCGGACGATTGTGGAGAAGAGTACATGGTAGAGTAGAGTTTTATGTGATCGATATGTTATATGATAAATGTTTGTAATATGAAGAACATGTTAAAGTGAAATTATGTATAGGTAACTTGCTCCTAAATGTATAATGAAGATGATTTAATGTTTGTATTAAAAGTGTTCCTTAAGAACGGATAATTGTTTAGATTATGTATTTGAAAGGAAGTGTAATAACATGCTTTTGAAAAGAAATGTATTTGAAATATTTCCGCCTTGTAATTTATAAATGTATTCACTCAAGTTTCCAAAACGTTGAGGTAATGTCTTTCAAAAGTAATCACTTCACTTTCTTGAATAAGATTTTAAAAAGAATTTTCGGGTTATGAAAATCGGGTCCTTACATAATCCGAACAAAGCATCTACATCAACTAGTCTTTTTTCTTTGCTAACAACATCAGCTACATCCATTTCATATCAATTTCATCAAAGAACAATGATTAATAATGCCATAATGGTATAAATCTTGAAAATGAAAACAATATATTAAGCAGTGACTGATGTTTCCACAGAAAGTTAGGGTAAGTAACTTATGATTTTATGTCAGCATCCCATAGTTGAGGCACTACTTCCCTAAGGTTGTGGATACATTCTAAGGCATAATCTGCATCTTTAACTCTGAGATGTACCAACCTTTATGTGACAATCATTACGTAGAGCCTCAAATTAGTTTATGGTTTTGGCTCATAATATTTAAATGGAACCTATTAATAATAGTTGCTAGAATTGAATGGAATCAGTTTCTACTACAGAACAAAATTTCCAATAATGGCTTTACCAGCACAGTACGTAGACCCACACGTTTTCGAGCTTGTATGTTACGGACATTATCATCAAAGAACAACTGAAAGATTGTAACCACAAATAATAATAAGACAATGAATCAAAAATTTAAATATTTACTTTAGGTTATAACCTTTGACTCTTTTTATTATATTAATTGCATAACTTTTTATTATATATATATATATATATTTCTTATAATAAGCTTCTCTTGTGACTTGGAAGTTATAAGTTAACTTAGGTTATAAGTGTAAATGATAGTATATTTTTATTATAAAATATACTATCATTTGTGGTGTTGGATCACCTTTGTGGTGTAGACTTACCCGATGTGGTATTGGACCACCTTCGTGATGTAGACTTGCCCGATGTGGTATTGGATCACCTTCGTGGTGTAGACTTTCCCGATGTGGTATTGGATCACCTTCGTGGTGTAGACTGTAAAACCTCAATTTTTGTTTTCGGATTGATTGGAAAACTTAGGGTGTTGAGGTGCATGCTTGACCATTCTCTCTTGGATGAGAGGGTCTCGCCTAAGCGAGGGACACAACGTTTTAAGTTTGAAAAGTATAGGAACCTCGCCCAAGCGAAAAAGTGGTCGTTTGAGCGAAAGTGAAATTTGGAAAAGCTTGGAGGTGAAAAAGCAACAATGGAGGTTGGAGGAGATGAAGGGAGATGTGGCTCTTTTGCGGAGCAACGGAGCTTACGCAACCTAAGGTGAGGGAGAAGACCATTGTGGTCTTAGAGTATTTCATTAGAGTCATCATCTCCGATTTCCCTCAAGAATCGGAGCATATTAACGAATAGAAACTCTCTTGGGAGTTTGTGGTCCATATGAGAGTCTTTATTTTACACGAGGATGTATTAGCCATAAAAGTGGAGATATATGTGTGGGGGAAAACCGTCTATTTAAGTAAATCGCTATATGCTCATTTATGGCAATACACCGTCATTAAAGATGGTTTTAACGTTAATGTGTATATGATGAAGAATATGTTATGCGTGGTTTGTATATGATAATGGTTATGTTGTGTGATAATGATGGTGTGTGAGATATTTATGGTCATAAGCATAAATGAGTATGTTGTAAGTGGTTGATTGTTATAAACATGTATGGGTGTGTTGTAACAATGAATGTGTGATGAGTTGTGAATGTGTTAAAATGGATATGAGTATGTTTATCAAAATGAGTATGTTGTAAGTGGTTGATTGTTATAAACATGTATGGGTGTGTTGTAACAATGAATGTGTGATGAGTTGGGAATGTGTTAAAATGGAAATGAGTATGTTTATCAAAATGAGTATGTTGTGAGTGGTTGATTGTTATAAACATGTATGGGTGTGTTGTAACAATGAATGTGTGATGAGCTGTGAATGTGTTAAAATGGATAAAAGTATGTTTGTGACAATGAAGGTGTTGTATGTTATTTATGGTGATAAATAATGAGATTGCCTTGTGTTGATTGTGTATGACATGGATGTTAGTGTAATGTGGAAACTCGACCTACTCGATGTGGTATGGGGAATGAGCTCGACCTTCCCGATGTGGTATGGGGATTACTCGACCTGCCCAATGTGGTATGGGGATTATTTGTACGGAGCAGAATTGTTGAACGAGATCAAGGGTAAATTACTACGGAATGTGAAGGATGTGAAAAGTGTATACTCGGAATGAAAATCATATGCATGCCATATGATATATATTATGGGATATATATCCTATAGGGTGAATATGAATGATGAGAAATGAGTATATTTGGATGAATAAAATATGCACACTATAGCACATATATAGTATGGGATGTATGTGTACTATAGGGTGAATATGGATAATATGTGATAAATAAATATGCACACTATAGAACATATATAGTATGGGATATATGTGTACTATAGGGTGAATATGGATAATATGTGATGAATAAGTATGCACACTATAGAACACATATAGTATGGGATATATGTGTACTATAGGGTGAATATGGATAATATGTGTTGATTGATATATGCTTATCATGATTAATGTTAGATGTGTGTGGTTTTAATACTTTAATGTTATTACTCTATGTAAATCCACGCTACGGTCGCCGTAGTTGGTTCTTACTCCCTCTGTCTTTCCTTGTATGTGTTGTATATTTGGGTTCAGGTTGTGGAGGTAGCGCATTGGACGCTTGCGGAGAAGAGTATATGATAGAGTAGTGGATAATATGTAATTGATATGTTATATGATAAATATTTGTAATATGATGAACATGTTAAAGTGAATTCATGTATAAACAACTTTCTTGTAAGTGTATAATGAAGTGGATCTAATGTTTGTATTCAAGGTACTTTTGAGAAAGTGTAATTGTATAAATGATGTATTTGAACGGAAGTGTAATGACATGCTTTTGAAATGAAAGGTGTTTGGAATATTTCCGCCTTGTAAATTTATAAATGTATTCACTCAAGTTTCCAAACTGTTCTAGTAATGTCTTTCAAAAGTAATCACTTCACTTTCACGAATAAGGATTTTAAGAGAGAATTTTTGAGTTATGAAAATCGGGTCCTTATATAGACTTGTCCGATGTGGTATTGGATCACCTTCGTGGTGTAGACTTGCCCGATGTGGTATTGGATCACCTTTGTGGTGTAGACTTGCCCGATGTTGTATTGGATCACCTTTGTGGGGTAGACTTGTCATTGATGAAATAAATGAGACTTTCGGAATGAAATCAACATGTACTCTATAGAATATATATAGATGTGATATATATAGACTATAGTGTGAGTATGGATAATATGAAATGGTAAGAAGGAAAATAAGAATACATATACGTATGTGCTTTATGAACTATGAATTATTCAATGCTTAATCTTACTTAAAATGCGGATTATCATATAATGTTATTATTGAGCTAATGACTTACTCCCTTGTATTTTGTGTACTTTTATGATAATCACATTGCAGGTAAGTGGACGTTTTAGGGAATTCTTGATTAGGAGCGTTAGGAGCTTATTGATCAAGAGTTTTATTTTATAAACCTTTGTGCCCTAATTGACTAAGTGCTAATTGTACACTATACCTACGGGTACTCGATTTTGTAAAACCCATGCCTAAACCTATGTTGACATTGTTCCAAGTTTTTAATGCGTATTATGATTTTCTGTGTAAGAACCCAAATTGTACTCTTGAAAATTTTTCTTCTACTTTAAACCTTTAAGCTTAATTCCCCATGTTACATCATGCATACATTTCTTTTAACCTATTAAATTATCCATTCCTTTAATTAACTCAATCTTTAAATCATACTAAATCGGTTTTATACTAGATTACCCTTAAATGCAGAAAAACATAATTCATATTAATACCTCCCAGTAACTATCGCATACAACTAGCTATGGGTTTTTCAAATACTCATAGCTACACATATCCAATGTTACAATGATCAGAATTACAATTATCCCAAAAGGTACTTAGTCAATAATGTTACAAAACACAAAAGAAGGAAATCTGAATTTAAGAACTCCTAAGACTCCAAATCCAGCATCTTCAATTCATCTGTTTACCTACAATAGGATTATCATAGCTACAGATGAAACACAAGGGAGTAAGTCGTTAATTCAATAATAACCACATATGAAAATCCACATTTAAGGTGTACATAAACATTGAAATGAAATACAATACTTAAATACATGAATATAATTATTAGTATCTCTTTTTCTCTATTCTCCTTCAATTCATATTCATCCTATAGTATATATATCCCATAATACATATTCTATAGCATGCATATTCATTTATTCCGAGGCACTTTCAGTTCATCATTTATACTTTGCATCAAATTTACCCTTGACCACATCCGACCCATTTACACCTTAAAGAAAATCCATTACCACTTCGGGTAGGTCCACCACATAAAGATAATCCACTACCACTTCGGGTAGGTCCACAACTCACAATAATCCACTACCGCATCGGGTAGGCACAACCCTTAATAATCCACTACCACTTCGGGTAGGCACAACACACAATAATCCACTATCACTTCGGGTAGGCACAAACGTGTTTGAAAGGGAGAAAGAGAGTTAGAGTCAAGAGAGTTACCTCTTCTCAAGCTTCTAGATGATTTCCACGAGTTCTTGCTCTCAAAATCACCTTCTCCTGTCTTCTCTCTCAATTTCTAACCCTAAAATGTGTTTGGGGTTTCTATTTTAAAGTGAAATCGTCGGGTTCTCGCTCAAGCGAGCCCATTCTCGCTCAGGCGAGAAAATCCCGCCTTTTTAAAATTTCAGATCTGACGCTCTCTCTCAAGCGAGGCAATTCTCGCTCAGGCGAGGCATCTCTCGCTCAAGCGAGGCATCTCTCGCTCAAGCGATGTTCCTCTCGCTCAGGCGAGAATCTCACAGCATCGACATGTCTTGAATGCCACTTTTCTCGCCCAAGCGATACAACTCTCGCTCAGGCGAGGCCACCCTCGCTCAAGCGAGACCGTACTCGCTCAAGCGAGAATCCTTCAGTAAAGCCCAGGATTTCACCTTCCCAGGTGAGCCTCTCTTGCCCAGGCGACTATTCTCTCGCTCAAGCGAGACTCCCAGGACTGATATTATAATTTAATGACTTAAAAATCTAGGGTGTCACAATCCTCCCCCTCTTATAGGAATTTTCGTCCCCGAAAATTTTATTAGGCTATCCTCGGAAGATAATATCATTGCCTAGACTTCAAGCATCATCTATATTCAACCAAATTCAGACTCGATCGTCTAATCCATTAGGATTACTTACACGACCTCCAAGGGCACACCACTAAACCGTGATATCACAAGGCCAATTCAGGTACAATCTCCTCAAGGTCCAAATACTAAGATCCCAATCTCAAACCACTCGAATTCCTAAAAGTACGGAACTATAACCGGACTAAAGATTTTTCTGTATTCCTCAACGGCCATAGGTCTCTCTGGCCTATCCAGCTAACAATCCTCACATACATTGAAAATTCTCAATAGCACTTCTGAAACCAAAGAAATGGGAAAATCCTTATCGCTCATCTACCACAATGCATCATCTAACATCCAACATGTACTAGCTACTTTCACTTCCACTTCAATGAAAAAGCATAAATTCATTCCACTCATTCAACAAAACCACTACTTACTCGAAATTTACCTTAGATTGTATCCCCTACCACATATCAACCAGATGGTCATCCTTCAAAACATCTATATGATAAGACTCTTATCGTCTCTCCCTTTGTACACAATCAAACTATCCAGTAATTATCCAATTACATCAAACAATTCCGCTATCAAATATCACCATAGAAAGAAGGTACTAATCCTTAGCCTCAATTGAACCCACAAAACTATTGAGTCACCCCCAAAACTAGGTACTCTATTACCAATCGACAAGTACAAGTTGACAAACACTCAGTTCCATAACATGCGTTAGAAATGGGTACTTCAAATCCGCTAGCAAATATAAATTCATTACCCCATTTGCAGTACGTCTAGAATTACATGGTCATAATCGGATCACCAATTTTTTTTTAACATAACTCGAAACCCTTTCCCTCATACGATTATACTACAATAAAGTATAGCGTTTACTGACGCCCATGAAACGGAAACAACTTTTGTCGGTACAACATTCCAAGCAGATAATTGGTGTACACCACCACCATATCGTGCATTGCTAATGCTCTACTGCAAAAGGACCGATCATCATAGATCCAAAAAGTTCGCGTCTATTCAAATGCATTCATCACATGGACGGGGTAAGTAACTTAATTAGCCTCCTTCCTAATCTGGCAATATAAGTTTTGTAACACCCCGAATTTTAATCTTTACAATTATAGTATCAGTCCTGGAAGTCTCGCCTGAGAGAGAGTTGTCTCGCCTGGGCGAGAAATGGCAATTTTGGGCACTCTAAAACAGTGTAATCGATTACACAATACTGGTAATCGATTACATGCTGATAAACTAATCAGATCTATGTATTTTACATGGTGTAATCGATTACACTATACTCGTAATCGTTTACACTATACTCGTAATCGATTACAACATATTAAAAGCATCAGATATGTGCATTTTTCACATTGTAATCGATTACAACATGTTTGGTAATCGATTACATCGAGTCGTTGAGTTAGTATTTTAAATTTTTAACTGATGTAATCGATTACACCATATGGTAGTCGATTACAGTCATCACTGTGACTATAAAAGTGAAAAAGGGGACCTAGAAACCCTAATCTTCATTTTATTTCTTACCCTTTCTCTCCCAATGGTGGCTCCACCCAAATGGACCATTTTTCCCTCCACTAAGCCTCAAAACTCATCAAAACCTTCCTCTTGCTTCATGGTGACACATTTGGAAAAGCTTGAAGGTGAAAAAGCAACAATGGAGGTTGGAGGAGATGAAGGGAGATATGGCTCTTTTGCGGAGCAACGGAGCTTACGCAACCTAAGGTGAGGGAGAAGACCATTGTGGTCTTAGAGTATTTCATTAGAGTCATCATCTCCGATTTCCCTCAAGAATCGGAGCATATTAACGGATAGAAACTCTCTTGGGAGTTTGTGGTCCATATGAGAGTCTTTATTTTACATGAGGATGTATTAGCCATAAAAGTGGAGATATAAGTAAATCTCTATATGCTCATTTATGGTAATACACCGTCATTAAAGATGATTCTAATGTTAATGTGTTTATGATGAAGAATATGTTATGCGTGGCTTGTTTATGATAATGGTTATGTTGTGTGATGAGTTGTGAATGCGCTAAAATGGGTATGAGTATGTTTATCAAAATGAGTATGTTGTGAGTGGTTGATTGTTATAAACATGTATAAGTGTGTGTAACAATGAATGAGTGATGAGTTGTGAATGCGTTAAAATGGGTATGAGTATGTTTATCAAAATGAGTATGTTGTGAGTGGTTGATTGTTATAAACATGTATAAGTGTGTTGTAACAATGAATGTGTGATGAGCTGTGAATGTGTTAAAATGGATAAAGGTATGTTTGTAACAATGAAGGTGTTGTATGTTATTTATGGTGATAAAATAATGAGATGCCTTGTGTTGATTGTGTATGACATGGATGGGAGTGTAATGTGGAAACTCGACCTACCCGATGTGGTATGGGTATTACTCGACCTGCCCGATGTGGTATGTGGATTATTTGTACTATACAGAATTGTTGAATGAGATCAAGGGTAAATTATTACGGAATGTGAAGGATGTGAAAAGTGTATACTCGGAATGAAAATAATGTTAGGATATATGGCCACCTAAGAGGGGGGGGGGGGGTGAATTAGGTGTAGAGACTTAAACTAAATTTTTCTACTTTTATTATAAAACTTTGCAAGTTAAAGAGAGTGTTTATGAGCGGAAGTATTAAACAAAAATAGTTGAGTAAAAGTAGAAGATAATGCAAAATGTAAAACGTTAAGGAAGAGAAGATCACACCAAGATGTATACTGGTTCACCTTCAATCTGAAGGCTACGTCCAGTCCTTCTTGTTACCAAGAAGATTTTTCCACTATTGCAAGAACCAATGTTACACCTTCTTTGTCTTCTTCCAAGACTACTCACCTATTCCACTAGGCACTAGGCTAACACCGTTCTTCACAATATACTGCACTTCACCACACTTGGTGAAATGTTTACAAGACACTAACTTGTATTCTTAAGATGGTTTTTTATAAGGCTTTTGAATGAGTGACTCTCTAATAGTAATTGAAACTTTAAGGATTGAATCACTCACTAAATGATCACTTAATTTAGAATCAAATAACTTGGATAAAGGCTTTTGTTTGTGCTTAAGACTTTGAATAATTTCCAGAATTGGAAAGATATGAAAATTGATATCAAAGTCTTAACACTTAAGAATGAATGACAAAAATTATGAGAACTTTGTGACTTTGTGATTATGAAAGTTGTATTCAGAATTATATTGAAAAGCAAGTCATAGAACACCTATTTATAGTGTTTAATTCGTGCACATGAACCAGTATGAGTTTGTGAAAAGTTAAGAGCTACAACAATTCATTCAAAACAGAACCAATATATTGTTCTGGTATGTGTAATCGATTACCATATGGTGTAATCGATTACACCAGTTAAAAATTTCAAAAACAAACTCAACGGATTGATGTAATCGATTACCAAACATTGTGTAATCGATTACAATGTGAAAAAATGCACGTATCTGATGCTTTTAATATGTTGTAATCGATTACGAGTATAGTGTAATCGATTACATCATGTAAAAATTTAAAATACAAAACTCAACGGATTTATGTAATCGATTACCAAACATGGTGTAATCGATTACAATGTGAAAAACGTACATATCTGGTACTTTTAATATGTTGTAATCGATTACGGTTATGGTGTAATCGATTACATCATTGAAAATGCACAGGTCTGATGAGTTTACCAACCTGTAATCGATTACCAGAGTAGTGTAATCGATTACATCATGGAAAATGTACAAGACTGATGAGTTTATCAATATGTAATCGATTACCAGAGTAGTGTAATCGATTACATTGTTTAAAAACAGAACACCTATGCTTTAGTGCAAATGATCTTGGTTTTATGCATGAGTTTTTCAGAATTTAGCCTTTATCGTATAGTTAAGAGATTTTAAGATTAAGTATCGTTTTACCTAGAAAACTTAGACTACACATATGAGCTTCTGACTTTTGATTTGCTAGTCTTCTTTTAGCATTTGATGACATAGTGAGCATCATCAAAACCTTAGCCATAGGTTGGGAAAGATCACCATCTTCACAAATAAATATGCACACTATAGAACACATATAGTATGGGATGTATGTGTACTATAGGGTGAATATGGGTAATGTGTGATGAATAAGTATGAACACTATAGAACACATATAGTATGGGATATATGTGTACTATAGGGTGAATATGGATAATACTTGATAAATAAATATGCACACTATAGAACACGTATAGCATGGGATGTATGTGTACTATAGGGTGAATATGGATAAAATGTGATGAATAAGTATGCACACTATAGAACACATATAATATGGGATATATGTGTACTATAGGGTGAATATGGATAATATGTGTAGATTGATATATGCATATCATGATTGATGTTAGATGTATGTGGTTTTAATACTTTAATGTCATTACTCCATGTAAATCCACGCTACGGTCGCCGTAGTTGGTTCTTACTCCCTTGGGTTCAGGTTGTGGAGGTAGCGCATTGGACGCTTGCGGAGAAAAGTACATGATAGAGTAGTGAATAATATGTAATTGATATGTTATATGATAAGTATTTGTAATATGAGGAACATGTTAAAGTGGATTCATGTATAAACAACTTTCTTGTAAGTGTATAATGAGGTGGATCTAATGTTTGTATTTAAGGGACTTTTGAGAAAGGGAAATTGTATAAAGGATGTATTTGAACGGAAGTGTAATGACATGCTTTTGAAATGAATGGTGTTTGGAATATTTCCGCCTTGTGAATTTATAAACATATTTACTCTAGTTTCCAAACTGTTCGGGTAATGTCTTTCAAGAGTAATCTCTGCATTTTAATGAATAAGGATTTTAAAAGAGAATTTTTTGAGTTATGAAAATCGGGTCCTTACAAGTTTTACTCCTTAGCATACATATACATATCAATGCAAACTAGATCTTAAATCTTCACTAAGATACTCAACAAGACTCTTTCACATCAACAATTATCACAAAGTCAGGCCAAACACGATGTGCTGACCGCCAGTCCATCATTAGGATTAAATCCAGCTGAGACATCATTGAGTGGATCAAAACCATGGTAAAGGTTCTACCATTTACCCCAACCGTACACTGAGACACCAGTATCGATACCCACCACCAGTACACTGGGTGGGGTGGATACAACTAAATATAAAACAACGACTTGGTGTACCATCTCAGTCGGTTCACACATTCAACAAATATAGGGAGTGTGTCGCTCCCGAATTAAACAACACTAAAAGGGAATACTTGTCACCATGCAATTACCTCTAACCGGATCATCAACACCTGTTGTCCCCGCGCCGCTAGGGGTAACCACTCGACCATGGTTCCTTGCCCCCTCAACATGAGTGACATTAAGTCTCTGATCTAGCTTGGAACAAAACCTTTTAATGTGCCCCAACTCCTTGCAGTGGAAACATCCATTTCCCGATCCCGGGCATGTACTACCATAATGGAGTCTACCACATTTGTTGCACATGGGAGTAGAAACCCCTTCGGTAGGAACGGTAAGTGGTCTAGACCTTGGGAAATTTCGGTCACGATGTACAGTAGTTGCCGCATAAGGTTTCCGGTCATCTTCCACTCTCTCTTTGCCTCCCCCTTGCCTATGGTTGCGGTGGGGTCCATAGTGTAACACCCTAACTTTAAGTATTTAAAATTATAGTATCAGTCTTGGGATACTCGCTTGAGCGAGGTATTCTCGCATGGGCGAGAAAGGCTCACCTGGGAGGGTGAAATCCTGGGCTATACTGCAGGATTCTCGCCTGAGCGAGAGTTGTCTCGCCTGGGCGAGAAATGGCATTTTGGGACTGTTGAGACTGTGATATTCTTGCTTGAGCGAGAATCCCTCGCTTGAGCGAGAGGGTCAGATCTGAGTTTTTAAAATAGGCGGGATTTTCTCGCTTGAGCGAGAAAGGGCTCGCTGAAGCGAGAACTCGACGCTGTTACATTAAATAGGGGACCCCAAACACATTTATGGGGGTTAACCTAGAGAGAAGTGAGAGAATGGAGCATTTTCAAGAGCAAGAAGGCTTGTGAGTCATTTAGAAGATTTAGAAGAGGTAAATCTCTTGATTCTAACTCTCTTTCTCTCTTTCAAACTCATTGTGGAGTGTAAAGGATCTCTTCTCCAAATGTGAAAAACCATGGAAACTCATCCTTTTGAGTTATGGTTCATTTTATGTTGTTTCTCTCTTGTAACTCTTGGTTTAGAGTTGGTATTTCAAGAATAGAACGAATTTGTGGGTTGGTTCATGAAAACCCCAAAACCCTAACATTGAGAAAATATGAGTAAAGAGGGAAATGGGTGAAATGTTAGAGGTAGAAGATGAGTATGTATGTTTTAATGTTTAGAAACTTGTAATGAAAATAGTTTTGGGAAAACATTGAAAATACGTGAATATCCTGTGTAGTTGTGAATGTTATATGAATCATAGGAACATTATTGTGGATAAATTACTAACTTTTATTGTATTGATGGGATGATGGAAGATCCTAAGGTTGGAGGCGGTTCGGAAGGAACTAGTAAAGTTAACAAGAACCCCACCCAACACTCACCAAGGTAATGGATAAGTATCTTCATTATATTTAAGATGATGCAACTATATTATGCATGTAAAATGATGTGGTTGTGATATAATGTAAAATGGATCACCTTTGTGGTGTAAGTGTTGCCCATAGTGGTAATGGATCACCTTTGTGGTGTAAGTGTTGCCCGTAGTGGTAATGGATCACCTTTGTGGTGTAAGTGTTGCCCGTAGTGGTAATGGATCACCTTTGTGGTGTAAGTGTTGCCCGTAGTGGTAATGGATCACCTTTGTGGTGTAAGTGTTGCCCGTAGTGGTAATGGATCACCTTTGTGGTGTAAGGGTTGCCCGTAGTGGTAATGGATCACCTTTGAGGTGGGGAACTGCCGGTTGTGGCAATGGATCACTTTTGTGATGTAGACTTACCCTTTGTGGTATTGGATTATCTGTGTGGTGTACACGGATGGAACATGGGTAAATATGAGAAGAATAGATATGCACATTATAGAACATGTATATTATGGGATATATATGTACTATAAGGTGAATATGGATAATGATGAGAAGAATAGATATGCACATTATAGAACATGTATATTATGGGATATATGTGTACCATGAGGTGAATATGGATAAAGATGAGGAGGATAAATATGCACATTATGGAACATGTATATTATGGGATATATATGTACTACAAGGTGGATATGGATAAAGATGAGAAGAATAATATGCACACTATATGATATGTATATTATGGGATATATGTGTACTATAGAGTGAATATGGACATTATGGAGACAAAAGATAAAAGATATGAATGGATATGTTCATGTAATTATGAATTGTGTTTTATATTCAATGTTAAATTGTGTTTTAAAATGTGGATTACCATATGACGATGACTATTAAATCAATGACTTACCCCCTTGTATGTTTCGTGTATCTGTTATCGATAATCCCAATGCAGGTGAACAAATGTATTGAGGATACTCGGTTCGACGCTTAGGATCTTGAATCTAGACTTTCTCTAGTTTGATTTTTGGACTATAACTAATTAATCGATATTTGGATAATTGTAAATCCTGATTTGTATAACTCTGGATATTAGTAGCTATGGATATTTTGAAATTCCATAGCTAGTTGTATGCGTTGGTTACCAAGAATTATTTATATGAATTATGATTTTCTGTCAAGAGTATGACCACAAAAGAGAATTAGGAGAATGTCATTAGATTTATTAATCTGAGATATTAAGGAAATGCATGTAAATGAGATAGAATAAGGAAAAATTTTCAAGGGTAGAATTTGGGTCCTTACATGAACCAGTATAAAACACATGTGTACTCTCTTCTCCTTATCTTTGTTTTATTTCTACCTTCCAAAGTCAATATTTTTTTGCATACTATTTCCGCTGCATTTTAACTTTGATATTGCAGAAAAATTGGCCTCGTTTTGCAACAACAAATCCACCCCCTCTTAGTTGCAATCTCATTCTTACAATATGAAGATGGACTGTCCAAATCTTAAAAGGAATTATTTCAAAGGGAAGAATGAAATGACGACTGGACGGAGAGCCTACATTGCTTGGGAAGACAATGATACAAGGTACACCTCAGAACCAGAAAGTGAAGAGCAAGCACATCTCTCATTAATGTCATCTCATCACTCTGATGATGAAGATGTAAATGAATATAACCTATTTTCTTCCACTGAACTACAAACTACATTTAATGATTTGCATGATGAATATGTGAAATTAACAAAAATGTTTCTAAAACAAAAAACTGAGTTAGATGTTTTAAAGACAAACCTTCATCATCTTCATGTCAAAAATGTATTACTCTTGAAAATAAAATATCAACGTTAAGTCTTGAACTTAATAAGATGAACAAGAGTAGCAAAAGTCTGAGTAAGATCATTGATGATCAAAGACACTCAATAGACCGAAGAGGTCTTGGCTATTCAAAAAGCCATGTTCCTAAGAAACAAAGTGTCTCAACTAAGATAAACTTTCAAAAACAAAGTATCCATGCATTTGAACATAGTAATCATAAGACTAGGATACATAAGCATCAACCCACATGTACATATTGTAAATGCCATGGGCATACACCAAATACTTGCATGATTAGAAAATATGGTGTACCCCTAGGTCATTATAGATGGGTTGAGAAAGGTACTAACCATGTAGGACCTAAGAAAAATTGGGTACCTTGTGACACCCTAAATTTAAAAGTTATTAAATTATAATATCTGTAAGGACCCAAATTCTACCCTTGAAATTTTTTCCATATTTAATCCAATTTCATGCATTTAACGATAAATTTAATTACCGAGTGAATGAACTTATTTAAAAGATCTCACTTCCTTCCTCACACCCAATCTATAAACAAAAAGTAACATACCAAATCAAATAGCAGAAAAACATAATTCGTATTAATGTAACTAAGTAACGACCGCATACAATTAGCTATGGGTTTCCAAAACACCCATAGCTAAATATATCCCGAGTTACTAGTTTCCATGATTAATACCATGTACAATCATGTTCATAGTTACAAAATAGTTAGTTCAAGTACAACCAATGAGGTTACAAAAGAATGGATAAGAGACATCAAAATAAATGTCTCTAAGCTCCTAATCAAAAACACCCATACTCCTTCTACCTACCTGCAATGGGATTAACATTGACAATACACCAAGAAACACAAAGGAGTAAGTCGTTAACTCAACAAATATCAATGTAAGTTAATCCACATTTAATAAGGTTAAATAAACAGTTTAAAATCAAGTTTACTTAAAAGCCAATTTCAACGTTCATACTTTTGAAAACCATGCTACATAACTTGAGCCAAACTTTGCTACATTGCTTGATCCAAAGCTTGCTACATTACTTGAGCCAAAGTTTGCTACATTGCTTGAGCCAAAGCTTGCTACATTACTTGAGCCAAAGTCGCTAACCAATCATGGTCGGCTAAAAACGAGTTTTATTTCCATTGGCACTCCACCAATATATTTTCCGAGTTTTATTTTCATTGGCACTCCACCAATACAAAAAACAGTAAATGCACCCGACATCATTACAAACATATAGATATATTCTTTTAACTACAAAGTGATTTACGATTTATTTCATTTCTCCGAATTTTATTTCCATTGGCACTCCACCAATACATAAACGGTAAATCCACTCCTCGTTGTTACAAGCATACCCATATATGCTTATAACAACTAAGTGATTTACGGTTCATTGCATTATTCTGAGTATTATTTCCATTGGCACTCCACCAATACATAAACGGTAAATCCACTCCTCGTTGTTACAAACATACCCATATATGCTTATAAAAACTAAGTGATTTACTATACAGTTCATTATCCACATCAGAAAATCCACACATTTTCTATCACAATGCATAAGTTAAAGACTTATCCTTACCTCGGTGAGTGTTGGGTTTGGGTTCTGGGCAACTCCTCAAGTTCCACCGACACCGCCTCCAACTTTAGGATCTTTCCTCATCCCACCATATAACACAATGTTAGTCATTTATTCCAAATATCATATAAACAACTTATATTGCATTATTTAATCATACGAGATATCTATCATATTTTCGATATTAGAAACTTACGAAGTTGCCCCTGATAAATGAATCAACTTATTAATCTTCGATATTTTCGATATTAGGATCCTTTCGATTTCTCTCTCAAAAATATACTTACGAAGTTGTTCTAACTTATTAATCTTCACTAACCTTAGCTACTTGCCCCTGATAAATGAATCAACTCGAGCTCCATCATGTACTATTTACATCATCAATCCCTCTCCCGTTCCCCAAACAACGAGTTCCAGTGGAACAGAACAAATAATGTCGAGCCAAGAGCACCCCAATTTCTATATCCTATAAAAAAAAAAATAGCGGATGTAAGAATCCACAGCTAATCTAATCATGTCTTTCAAGCCGCACGTTGCTTTTTTTTTTTACCACATCGCATCGTTTTAAACGAAGTTTTACCATAACATTCTTTTAGGGTATCTAATTGATTCATTCAATTATCAATTATGAAATCGTGAATAGCATTGATTTAATCGATACATAATAATCTATCCTTTTTACTTCTAAGTTTTCCTTCGATATGAATGGGCAATTTCTAAAGTAATAACATAACACGAAGTCACAAAATATAAAATTAATTCGATATTGTTATTGTATGAATAGATTTTCTATTCTATTTGGATAGTTTGTCAAATAGTCAAAATTCATTTATTTAAAAAGAGAAAAATATATATATATATATAATAATAAGAAATAGATTTTTATTAATATATTATAAAATAAATAAAATAAATTTTTTTATATTATACAATTATCCACCGTGATTACAATAAAAACAATAAAATAAAAAGGGCTAATCTTTATTCTGATATACAATTTGTATTCAACAATTTGGATTCAAATAGGATAGCCATCATGACTGAATATGCTCTGGGACGGAAGGATTCGAACCTCCGAATAGCGGGATCAAAACCCGTTGCCTTACCGCTTGGCCACGCCCCATTTTCGATTCGACACTAATAAACACTATTATTAGTATTGGTTGTTCGTCAATTCCAGTTCAAAAATATCTCTAGAAATGGAATAAAAAATTGTTGCTAGGATTTTAATATGCGTAGATGTAGAATTTTAATTAAACTTAAATTATTGATCATTACATAGAATTCAATTAAGATATTGTATGAAAGTATGATTAGATTTCTTCCATTTTTTTATTTAAGAATGAAAAGATTTTTCTTTTTAACTGGCTAAGTTCAAATCAAAGAAGTCTTTTTTTTGGGGGGGGTTGGGGGGTCTGACCTTATTTGACTTATTTTTTTTAAGTATTCCTAATTTATTACTATTAATTAATATCTAAAAATTATAATAAAAATAAAATTATACATATATATATAATAGATTCATATCTATCTAATACAATAAAAATAAGAATTCTATAAAAAATAAAAAATACAATGAATTTTCTTAAAGAACAAAATGTTTGTTATGCTTAATATCTTTAGTTTGGTCTGTATTTGTATTCACTCTACCTTTTATTCAAGTAGTTTTTTCTTGGCGAAATTACCCGAAGCCTACGCTTTTTTAAATCCAATTGTCGATATTATGCCAGTAATACCTCTCTTTTTTTTTCTCTTAGCTTTTGTTTGGCAAGCTGCTGTAAGTTTTCGATGAGATCTTTAATTTGAATAATGTCCTAACAAAAAAAAATTAAGAATTTAATTTATTGGAAAACAAGAATTTGAACATTTTAAAAATTTATAAGATCAGATAAGTCTTACAGCGTGAATCCTCGATTCAAATATTGATATTGAGATTTTTTGATAGACAAGAAAAATCTGGACCATCTCATTATTTCCCGATTCTTACGTTTTTTCTATTGAGAAATCACAATTTTATTTTATTATTACGATTATTTTATTCGATTTGAGTCCACCACCAATACCTAGATTGTGGATATGAAATAAAATTTTTGGTAATAATAATAAAGGGATCGACTCTTACTACAAACAAATTTTCTAATTTTTTCTATTTCCTCGAAAACACTTCCTTTCTTATCTTAGAAGAAACTTAATGTGTAATATAAGAGAATCTATTCTCTTTCTCTGTCGTTTTTTTTTTTTAATTATTCTTGGAGATTTTGTAATGCTTACTCTAAAACTATTTGTTTATACGGTAGTTATATTCTTTGTTTCTCTTTTCATCTTCGGATTCCTATCTAATGACCCTGGACGTAATCCAGGACGTGAAGAATAAAAAAAAATATTTTTGGTTTTCTGTGTTTTGTTTTTCTTGCTTGTGCTGGATCTGTGGATTTTTAAATATTTTTTTATTAGGGTTTTATATATTGTACATTTTTAACTAGTAAATAAAAGAGTAAGTAAAAAAAATCAAACAAAAGAAGCTGTGTCGGTCTGGCTAAAGTATATATCAGATCCATATAAATATCAATATATAAATAAGATAAGTCACGCCTCTGTGACTTACAGCTACAGCACAACGATTCGAATTAAAAGGGTTTGAATAAAATCATGTATGCTATACGCTTTTTCCCTGGGATTGTAGTTCAATTGGTCAGAGCACCGCCCTGTCAAGGCGGAAGCTGCGGGTTCGAGCCCCGTCAGTCCCGATAGATACAAATCCAATAAAATAATAATAAAATACATACATCAATTCTAAAGGATATGCATTTTGAGGATGCTGGATTGGAGTCTTATGCGTTTTTAAATCCGGATTTCCTTCTTTTGTGTTTTGTATCATGATTGACTAAATGCCATTTTTGGGATAATTGTAATTCTAATTATGGTAACACTGGATATGTGTAGCAATGGGTATTTGGAAAACCCATAGCTAATTGTATGCGGTAGTTAGTGGGAAGTATTAATATGAATCATGTTTTTCTGCAGTTAAGGGCAACATGGTATGAAATCGATTTAGTATGACTTAAAGTTATGAGATAATTAAAGAAATGGGTAATGCAATAGATTAAAAGAAAAGTATGCATGATGTAACATGGGAAATTAAGCCTAAAGGTTTAAAATAAAAGAAAAATTTTCCAGGGTAGAATTTGGGTCCTTACATTATGATATCCGAGCATAGTTAATTCTGCAGCCTAGGGTATGGCCTTACTTGCTTCTTTGTAACATGTTTGTGATTTAACTAGTGGAAATTATATGAATTGACTGTTTAAAGCATGTAGCCTTGGTGTAATGATATGAAATGTGCTATGAAACTATGTGATAACCTGAATTATGTGAGTTAGATTTGTGTGCTGACCATCGATAAGTACAGGTTAAGGAATGGCTGAAAGAGGAAGAGGAAGAGGAACGAGCCAAAATGTTCCGAACGATCTATTGGCACAGATGGAGGTTGCACTGCAGCAAGTGAATGAGATCTTGCATAGCCTGAACCAGAACACAACACCGAGTCCTAGCTCGCAACCTTTGGTTCCACCAGAACCGGCCGAGTACCGAGGATTAGGCGAGTTCTGTAAGCAGAAGCCTAAACTGTTCCAAGGGGGATTCGCTCCAGATGCGGCGGATGAATGGGTTCTATGCTTGGAGAGGATATTTCGAGCCATGGGTTATGGCGATGTTCAAAAGGTAACCTATGCTTCCTACATTCTGGCGAATGAAGCTGAAAACTAGTGGGAGATGACCCGGCGTCAGATGGAAACGGAGGGGCGAGTGATTACCTGGATTGCATTCAAGGAGAAATTTCTTCAGAAATATTTTCCTGCTGATCTGAAGAGGAAGAAAGAAATGGAGTTTCTGAGGTTGGAGGAGGGTAATCTGTAAGTGGGAGAATATGTAGCCAAGTTCGAGGAATTGGCCCGATTTTGTCCCTAATTTGAATTGGAGGTGGACGGAAGGTCCAAATGCTCTAAGTTTGAATCGGGTTTGAAGCCCAAGTTGAAAAGTATGTTTGGGCATCAAGAGATTGCCGACTTTGCTACTTTGGTAAACAAGTGCATGATGTATGATGATGACCTGACAGCTGATGAGGTGGTGACACCTAGAGCCAATCCTCCGAGAAACTTCGGCCCTCAGAGGAATCATACCCAAGGCAAGGGTATGGGAAAGATGTTTGAGGATAACCGCAAACCTTATGCGACGCCTACTAGTTATCGTGGCCAAAACTATCAAGGATCGAGACCTTCAGTTGTTCCTAGTGGGGTTGCTTCTACTCCTTTGTGTGACAAGTGTGGCCGACTCCACTATGGGAACATATGCTCGGGGTCAGAAAATAGATGTTTCCACTGCAAGGAGTTGGGACACAACAAAAGGTTTTGTCCCAAACTGAGTCAGCGGCTAAATGTCGCTCATGCCGAGAGAGCAAGGAACACGGGCAGAGTGTTTACCATGAGCGGTGCGGTGGCAGAAAATGTGGATGGCCTCATCCAATGTAAATGCATGGTGACAGATATTCCTCTTTAGTGTTGTTTGATTTGGGAGCGACACATTCCTTTGTATCTATTGAATGCGTGGATAGACTGAAATTGCAAACTGAGTCGTTGCCTTTCTTTCGACTTGGTCGTATCCACCCCAACCAGTGTGCCTGTGGTGGTGTCGATGGTTGTGTCTGTAAGAACCCAAATTCTACCATTGAAATTTTTTCCTTATTTTAATCCAGTTATTACTACAAACTCCACTACACTATAATTAGTCAATTTTCGTTACTTAAATTTTAGTTAACGTACTATACTAAGACCCTTTTCCAATAGACAAAAAAACATAATTCATATATTTGCCTCTCGGTAATTACCGCATATGACTAGCTATGGGATTCCAAAATACCCATAGCTATGAATATCCAGCATTACAAAAATGTAGAACTAAATCAGTTAGGATTTACAATCACCCAAGTAACATGTTATATCAATCAAAAAGCAAAATAAGGATTCCAAGTTCTAAGCTCCTAATGCCTCGAACCGAGCATCCTCAACTATCCTGTTTACATGCAATGGGATTATCACGGCAGATATACACAACAAACAAAGGAGTAAGTCATTAATTCAATAAATATCATTAAGCGATAATCCATACTTTTAAAGGTTTAAATAAACGACTACACGTTCATCTTTACGTTCATCTTTACCATATCATATTTTTCCGTCTCATACCATCCCATCCATCACATTGGATCTATACGTTCATCTTTACCATACCTCGTCACCTCATTCTTCAATACCACCTCATATCGTTACCTTCCACATATACGTTTACCTTCTCAATACCACATAGGGAAAGTCATACACAATACCACATAGGGCAAGTCATACACAATACCACATAGGGCAAGTCATACACAATACCACATAGGGCAAGTCATACACAATACCACATAGGGCAAGTCATACACAATACCACATAGGGCAAGTCATACACAATACCACATAGGGCAAGTCATACATGATGTCACATAGGACAAGTCATTCTCAATACCACATCAGGCAAGTCATACACGACTCATATACTTAATCAGAAAATCCACACATTTTCTATTATCATATACCATTAATCACTTCTCCTTACCTCGGTACGTGTCGGGGTTGGTTTTGGACAACTTTGCAAGTTCCTTCGCTACCTCCTCCAACCTTAGGATCTTTCATTATCCCCACCACATAACAATAATGTCAGTCATTTATTCCAAATATCACATAAACAACTTATATTGCATTATTCAACCATACAAGACATTCATCATATTTTCAATGTTTCTAAACTACTTTCATCACAAGTTTACAACCATCTAAAACATACATATCCATCTCTTATTTCAACATTAGAATATTTAATCATCTTCTACCTCTAGCATTTTACCCATTTTCCACTTTAACCACATTTTCACTTTAGGGTTTTGGGGTTTTCTTGAATCAACCCACAAATCCTTTCCATTGTTAAAATACTAACTCTAAATCAAGAGTTTACAAGATAAAAACAACATAAAACGAACCATAACTCAAAATGGTGAGTTTCCATGGTTTCTCATATTTTGAGAAGAGATCCACCATACACAAAATGAGTTTCAAAGGGAAGAAAAGAGTTAAAATCAAGAGTTTTACCTCTTATCAAGCTCTTAGATGGTTCCTAAGACTCCTTGCTCTTGAAAAACCTTTCTCTCTTCACTTCTCTTTAAGTTATCCCCCATAAATGTGTTTGGGGGTCCCTAATAAATGCTACAGCGTCGGGTTCTCGCTCAAGCGAGCCCATTCTCGCTCAAGCGAGAAAATCCCGCCTATTTTAAAAACTCATATCTGACCCTCTCGCCCAAGCAATGGAAACTCTTACCCAGGCGAGACATCTCTCGCTCAAGCGAGGATCTTACAGCCTCGACAGGTCCAAAACATCACTTTTCTCGCCCAGGCGAGTCAAGTCTCGCTCAGGCGACACCACTCTCGCTCAGGCGAGACCACTCTCGCTCAAGCGAGCCAACTCTCTCTTATGCGAGAATCCTTCAGTATAGCCTTGGATTTCACCCTCCCAGGTGAGCCTTTCTCGCCCAGGCGAGAATCCCTCGCTCAAGAGAGAATCTCAGGACTGATTCTATAGTGTCTCGATGTCCGGTAGTGGTAAACGGTAGGACATTTACCGTGGATTTGATCTGCTTACCACTATCCCAGTGAGTTTTAATTCTGGGAATGGACTGGTTATCAGCAAACCATGTGATGCTTAATTGTGCTGATAAGACCGTCGTGTTTGGAGATCTGGCTGAGATTTCTATGAGACTTGTAACATGAAGCCGTTGTCGGCTAAAGGAATCAAAACTTCATTTAAGGAGGGAGGAGCCGTGTTTGTTTTGATGGCATCCTTGGAGGGTATTAAGAAACCCAAAGTTGAGGATATTCCGATAGTTTGAGAGTTTCCTAAGGTGTTCCCTAGTGATATTCCGGAACTACCTCCAGTCAGAGAAGTTGAATTCTCCATTGACTTGGTGCTGGGAACGGGACCCATCTCTATAGCTCCTTATAGGATGGCACCGTTAGAGTTGGCTGAGTTGAAAAAGCAGGTTGAGGACTTGTTGGCAAAGAAGTTTATTCGTCCTAGTGTCTCACCGTGGGGTGTGCCTATTTTGTTGGTTAAGAAGAAAGATGAGAGTATGAGGTTGTGCGCCGATTATATTCAGTTGAACAAGGTAACTATCAAGAATAAGTATTCATTGCCCAGGATTGATGACTTGATGTATCAGTTGAGGGGAGCGGTAGTGTTCTCAAAAATTGATCTTCGGTCAGGTTACCACCAACTTCGTGTGAAGTCGGAGGATATTCCTAAGACTGCTTTTAGGACGAGGTATGGACATTTCGAATATTTGGTAATGCCTTTTGGTGTAACGAATGCCCCATTGATATTTACCGACTACATGAATCGAATTTTTCATCCGTATTTGGATTCATTCGTAGTGGTATTTATTGATGACATTCTGGTTTACACCAGGAGCCGAGAGTAACATGCGGAGCACCTGAGAATTGTTCTAGATCTTCTGAGTAAGAATCGGCTCTATGCCAAGTTGTCAAAATGCGATTTCTGGTTGGAATCATTGAACTTCCTTGGACATGTAATATCCCGGGAAGGAGTGGAAGTAGACCCTTCTAAGGTCGAGGTAGTGATGGAATGGGCGGTGCCCAAATCAGTTACTGAGATCAGGAGTTTTCTGGGTTTGGCTGGTAACTACATAAAGTTCATAGAGGGGTTTTCCAAGTTGGCATTACCCCTAACTAAGCTTACCAGAAAGGGGGAACCGTATGTGTGGACAATTCGTTGTGAAGAAAGCTTTCAAGAGCTGAAGCGAAGGTTGACTACGGCACAAGTGTTGGTTCTTCCTTGTACTGATCGGGATTTCAGTGTTTATTGTGATGCTTCCAAGCAAGGTTTGGGTTGTGTGTTGATGCAGGAAGGGAAGGTTGTTGCCAATGCTTCTCGGCAGTTGAGAACGCACAAGCAAAACTACCCTACACATGACTTGGAACTAGCCGCTGTGGTCTTTGCATTGAAAATCTGGAGACACCATCTTTATGGGGTAAGATTTGAAGTGTACAGCGACCACAAGAGTTTGAAGTATCTGTTTGATCAAAAGGAACTGAACATGAGACAGAGAAGGTGGATGGAATTCCTTAAGGACTATGATTTTGGATTGCAGTACCATCCGGGAAAGGCCAATGTGGTGGCTGATGCTTGAAATTGGAAGTCTTTACACATGTCGGCTTTTATGGTTCGTGAAGAGAGACAAATTGAAGAATTCAGGGATATGAACTTGATAGTTCAAGTGAGACCCCATAGCATGATTTTGGGTATGCTTAAAGTCACAAATGAACTGTTTGACCAAATCCGAATAATGCAAGTTGAGGATGGTGAGTTAATGGTTAAACGAGATTTGATGATGAGCGGGAAGGAGATCAATTTCACGTCGGATCCTAGTGGAATGTTGTGTTACAAAGGGAGAGTGTGTGTGCCTCATGATGTGGAGTTGCGAAAGAGTATCCTTGAGGAGTCACACAAGAGTAAAATGAGTTTTCGCCCGGGTACAACGAAAATGTATCAAGACTTGAAGAAGTTGTTTTGGTGGTCTGGTTTGAAAAAGGAAGTGCCTTTGTATGTCTCGAGTTGTCTCGTCTGTCAGAAAGCCAAGATTGAACATCAACGGCCAGCGGTAGAGTTAAAGTCACTAGAGATTCCCGTTTGGAAGTGGGATAGTGTCTCCATGGATTTTGTATCGGGCTTTCCAAAGACTCAGAAAGGGTATGATTCGATATGGGTGATAGTGGATCGGTTAACTAAATCTGCAAACTTTCTACCTATGAACATGAGGTATTCTTTGGAGCGATTGACGAACTGTATATCTAGGAAATATTTCATTTGCATGGGATACCGTTGAGCATTGTATCTGATAGGGATCCCCATTTCACTTCAAACTTTTGGACTAGTTTGCAATCCGCTTTGGGGACTAAGCTGAAACTGAGTTCGGCTTATCACTCACAAACGGATGGTCAATCGGAAAGGACCATACAATCATTACAGGACCTTTTAAGGGCTTGTGTATTGGAACAACCTCGGAGTTGGGATAGTATGTTGCCTTTGATCGAATTTACCTACAACAATAGCTTTCATTCGAGCATTGGGATAGCACCCTATGAAGCATTGTATGGTAGGAAGTGCCGAACTCCAGTAAGTTGGTTTTAGACTGGTGAGAACTTAGTGTTGGGACCTGAATTGGTTCGAGAAACGGCGGAAAAGATCAAGAAGATTCGGGAGAATATGAGAATAGCGTAGAGTCGACAAAAAAGCTATTATGATAAGAGGTGGAAACCTCTTGAGTTTAAGGAGGGAGATCATGTGTTTATGAGGGTAGTTCCGACTATTGGGATTGGTAGAGTGTTGAAGTCACGTAAACTTACTCCGAGATTTATTGGACCATATCAAATATTGAAGAGGATTGGGCCGGTAGCATATTGGATTGCTTTACCTCCATTGTTGTCGAATCTTCACAATGTGTTTCATGTGTCTCAATTGCGGAAATATGTGGGGGACCCTTCTTATGTGATTGAGTCGGACCAAATTGAGTTGGAAGATAACTTAACCTTCGCGACCCTACCTGTGAGAATCTTGGACACTAGTATCAAGAGGTTGAGAGGCAAGGATATTGCATTGGTGAAAGTACTATGGAGTCAAGTAGATGAAGGGGATGCAACTTGGGATGTGGAGCGAGATATGAGGGAGGATTACCCTCACTTGTTCGAATCGAGGTATGTTTAATTTTCGGGGACGAAAATTCTTATAAGAGGGGGAGGATTGTGACACCCTAAATTTTAAAGTCATTAATTTATAATATCAGTCCTGGAAATCTCGCTTGAGCGAGAAAGGTGTCGCTTGGGCGAGAGTGGCTCACCTGGGTGAGTGAAATACTGGGCTACACTAAAGGATTCTCGCTTGAGCGAGAGGATCCTCGCTTGAGCGAGAGTTGTCTCGCCTAAGGGAGAGTTTTCTCGCCTGGGCGAGAAGTGGCATTTTGGGCTTGTCGAGGCTGTGAGATTCTCGCTTGAGTGAGAGGGTCACATCTGAGTTTTTAAAATGGGCGGGATTTTCTCGCTTGAGCGAGAATGGGCTCGCTTGAGTGAGAACCGGACACTGTTACATTAAATAGGGAACCCCAAACACATTTTACGGTTAGAAATTGAAGAGAAGTGAGCATTTTCAAGAGCAAGGAGCCTTGATACTCATCTAGAAGCTTGAGTAGAGATCCTAAGGTTGGAGGCGGTGATGGTGGAACTTGCAAAGTCACCAAGAACCAAACCCAACACTCACCAAGGTAAGGGATAAGTGTCTCCATTATTTATGAGATGATGTGAACATGATATGAGTATGAGTCATTGTGTTTGTAAGAATTGTGATGTGGACCACCTTTATGGTGTTGGCCTACCCGAAGTGGTAGTGGATTATCGTTATGATGTATGTGCCTACCCGAGGTGGTAGTGGATTATCGTGTGATGGGCCTACCCGAAGCGGTAGTGGATTATCTTTATGATGTGTACGCCTACCCGAGCTGGTAGTGGATTATCGTGTGTTATGCCTACCCGAAGTGGTAGTGGATTATCGCGTGTTGTGCCTACCCGAAGTGGTAGTGGATTACCGTGAGGTCTACCTACCCGAAGTGGTAGTGGACTATCTTTATGTGGTGGATCTACCCGAAGTGGTAGTGGATTATCTTTATGTGGTGGACATGCCCGAAGTGGTAGTGGATTATCTGTAAGTTGAAAACGGGCCGGATGTGGTATAGAGTAAATTTGATACTAAGTGTAAATGATGAAATGTATATGTATGCTATAGAATATATATTATGGGATATATATACTATAGGGTGAATATGGATTGAAGGAAAATAGAGGAAAAGAAATACTAAGGTTTATATTCAGGTAGTTAAGTAATGTATTCCATTTCAATGCTTATGTATATTTTAAATGTGGATTTTCATATGCGGTTATTATTGAATTAACGACTTACTCCCTTGTGTTTCGTGTGTTAATATGATAATCCCATTGTAGGTAAACGGATGAATTGAGGATGCTGGATTGGAGTCTTATGCATTTTTAAATCAGGATTTCCTTCTTTTGTGTTTGGTATCATCACTGACTAAATGCCATTTATGGGATAATTGTAATTCTAATTAAGATAACAGTGGATATGTGTAGCTATGAGTATTTGGAAAACCCATAGCTAATTGTATGCGGTAGTTACTGGGAAGTATTAATATGAATTATGTTTTTCTGCAGTTAAGGGTAACATGGTATGAAATCGATTTAGTATGACTTAAAGTTATGAGATAATTAAAGAAATGGGTAATGCAATAGGTTAAAAGAAAAGTATGCAAGATGTAACATGGGAAATTAAGCCCAAAGGTTTAAAATAAAAGAAAAATTTTCCAGGGTAGAATTTGGGTCCTTACATACCTAATATTACTTAACCTGTTTTGCAAGAAATTTTGAGAGCCGCCTGCAACTTATTGTATTTGGATAGCGGCTCTCAAAACACATGACGAACGATAGAAATAAATTCTATGTCCTTACTCCAAGGGACAAAGGCTATGTCACATACAGTGACAACAACAAAGGAAAAATACATGGAGTTGGTATAATTGGCAAGCCACCCTCAACAACCATAGAAGGTGTGTTATATTTTGAAGGACTCAAGCACAACCTACTAAGCATAAGTCAATCATGTGAAAAAGGCTTCCGTGTGGCGTTCTACCCGGACAAATGCATCATCGGAAGTAAGGATTCTCAAAACTCTAAACTTATTGGTAAGAGGATAAATAACATATATATGATTGACATAGATTCATCTTTACCAATAACATGTTTAGTTGCTAATGATATTCATGATGCATGGCTTTGGCATAGAATTGCTCATATTCATATGGACCATTTGAATAAACTCATAAAGAAAGAATTAGTTGTTGGTTTACCCAAAATGAAGTTCGTTAAAGACAAACTATGTAGTGCATGTCAAATGGGTAAACAAACAAAGCTTCTTTTAAACCTAAGCACATGGTTTCTTCCGATAGACCATTGCAGTTACTACACATGGAGTTATTTTGCCCCTCAAGGACAAAAAGTTATGGTGGTAACTACTATGCTCTTGTTATAGTAGACGATATTTCAAGGTATACTTGGACTCTATTCTTAGTTCATAAGAATGAAGCATTCAAAGCCTTTAGCATAGTTCAAAATCAAAAATCACTAAAAATCACTGCTATAAGAAGTGATCATAGGGGAGAATTTTAAAACACTTATTTTGAAGAATTATGTGAAGATCTTGGCATTAATCACAAATTTTCTGCTCCTAGAACACCACAACAAAATGATGTTGTAGAGAGAAAGAACTGGTCCTTAGAAGAACTTGCTCGTACAATGTTAAATGAAACTAACCTCCCAAAATATTTTTGGGCTGATGCAGTAAGTACTGCATGTTATGTTTCAAATCGAGTTCTTATAAGACCAATTCTTAAGAAAACCCCCTATGAACTCTTTAAAGGTAGAAAACCAAACATTTCTCATTTGCATGTTTTTGGTTGTAAAAGCTTTGTTTTAAACAATGGTAAAGATAACTTAGGCAAGTTTGATGCAAAAGCCGATGAAGGTATCTTCCTAGGCTACTCTCTTCCGAGTAAAGCCTATAGTGTTTTTAATAAAAGAACTCTATCCATGGAAAAATTCGTTCATGTATCTTTTGATGATACCAACCCTATGATAAAGGATGGGCTAACTCTTGATGAAGAGGACTTGCCAAGTTCTACTTCAAATGAAAATACTAATATTGATTCTACAACTAATTCTGAGCATTTGGAAATGAATGATATTCTATCCTCACATGAAGAGCATATTCACTCTTATTTACCAAAAGAATGGAGAACTCATCGAGACCATCCTATTGACAACATCATTGGTGATATAAATAAGGGTATTACTACCCGCTTAATGCTAGAAGATGCTTGTCTAAACATAGCCTTCGTTTCTTAATTAGAACCCTCCAAGATTGATTATGCAATCGAGGATGAACACTGGATTCTTGCAATGCAAGAAGAATTAAACCAATTTGAGAGAAATGAAGTTTGGGAACTTGGTCCTAGACAAAAAAATAGGCATGTTTTAACGACCCGAAAATTCTACCATGAAATTTTTTTCCTTATTTAATCCAATTCTATGCATTTAACGATAAATTATAATTACCGAGTGAACACATTTATTTAAACGATCTCACTTCTCCCTCACCCCTGATCTATAGACCAAAAGTAACATACAAAATCCGATAGCAGAAAAACATAATTCATATTAGTATAACCTAGTAACCACCGCATACAATTAGCTATGGGTTTCCAAAACACCCATAGCTACATATATCCCGAGTTACTAGTCTCCATGATCGATATCATGTACAAAAATAGTATTCATAGTACAACTAGTTACTTCAAGTACAACCAAATGAAGTTACAAAAGAATGGATAAAGAGACATCAAAATAAAGGTCTCTAATCTCCTACTCAAAATCATCCTTTCTCCGTCCACCTACCTGCAATGGGATTAAGATTGACCATGCACAAACAACACAAAGGAATAAGTCATTAATTCAATAAAATTCAATGTAAGTTAATCCACATTTAATAGGGTTAAACAACGATATAAATTAAATCCACTTAAAACCATTTTCGTCATCTATACTTTTGAAAAACCATGCTACATAACTCGAGTTAGAGTCGCTAACCGATTTTGGTCGGCTAAAACGAGTTTTATTTCCATTGGCACTTCACCAATACATAAACCATAAATCCACTCGTCATCACTACAAACATACCCATATATATTTGTAGTGACTAAGTGATTTACCATTTATTACTTTGTTTCCGAGTTTTATTTCCATTGGCACTCCACCAATAAATAGACAATAAATACACCCGACATCATTACAACATAACGTATATTGTAACTACAAAGTGACTTACAATTTATTGCTTTTATTCTGAGTTTTATTTCCATTAGCACTCCACCAACACAAAAATGATAAATACACCCGACATCATTACAAACATATCCACGTATGCTTATAACTACAAAGTAATTTATATTTCATGATTTCATTTCGAGTTTTATTTCCATTGGCACTCTACCAATACAAAAATGATAAATACACCTGACATCATTACAAACATATCCACGTATGCTTATAACTACAAAGTGATTTACATTTCTTGATTTCATTTCGAGTTTTATTTCCTTTGGCACTCCACCAATACAAAAATGATAAATACACCCGACATCATTACAAACATATCCACGTATGCTTATAACTACAAAGTGATTTACATTTGATTTCATTTCGAGTTTTATTTCCTTTGGCATTCCACCAATACAAAAATGATAAATACACCCGACATCATTACAAACATATCCACGTATGCTTATAACTACAAAGTGATTTACATTTCATGATTTCATTTCGAGTTTTATTTCCATTGGCACTCCACCAATACATAAACCGCAAATCCACTTCTCATCATTATCAACATACCCATATATGTTCATAATGACTAAGTGATTCACATTTTATTCATTGTCCATAACAGAAAATCCACGCATTTTCCAACACAGTGCATAAATTAAAGACTTATCCTTACCTCGGTGAGTGTTGGGTTTGGTTTTTGGCGACTTCGTTAGTTCCACCGGCACTACCTCCAAACATAGGATCTTTCCTAATTCCCACCACATAACACAATGTTAGTCATTCGTTCCAAATAGAAAATAAATAACTTATATTGCATTATTCAACCATACAAGATATTTATCATATTTTCAATGGTTCTATACTATTTTCATTATGAGTTTTCAACCATCTAAAACATACATATCATCTCATATTTTAACATTATAAAGCAACTCATCTTCTACCTTTAGCGTTTTACCCATTTTTCCTCTCTAACCACATTTTCTCTCTCTAGGGTTTTGGGGTTTCCATTAGTCAACCCACAAACCCTTTTCATTCTTGGAATACTAACTCAAAACCAAGAGTTTACAAGGTACAAGCGACATAAAACGAACCATAACTCGAAAGAGAGAGTTTCCATAATACCAAAAATGGGTTCTCAAGAGAAGAAGAGAGTTAGGATAGAGAGTTTTACCTCTTCTCAAGCTCTTGAACAAGAATGAAAGCTCCTAGACCTTGGGAATGCTCTCTTCTCTCACCTCTCTTCTATTCTTAACCTAAAATGTATTTGGGGTTTCTCTCATTTAATGTTCTCGTCGAGTTCTCGCTTAAGCGAGCTTTCTCTCGCTCAAGCGAGAAAATCCCGCCCATTTTAAAAACTCATCTCTGACCCTCTCGCTCAAGCGAGAATCTCACAGTGTTAACAGTCCCAAAATGCCATTTGTCGCCCAGGCGAGACAACTCTCGCTCAGGCGAGAATCCTCTAGTATATCCCAGGATTTCACCCTCCAAGGTGATCCTCTCTCGCCCAAGCGAGAATCTCTCGCTCAAGCGAGGATCCCAGGACTGATACTATAATTTTTACAGACTTAAAATTTGGGGTGTTAAACATGTTATAGGAACTTGTTTGGTATTTCGAAATAATTCTGATGAAAATGATATTATTGTTAGAAATAAGGCTAGACTAGTAGCCCAAGGATACAATCAGGAAGAAGGTATAGACTTTGATGAAACCTTCGTTCTGGTTGCTAGACTTGAAGCTATTAGGCTATTACTTGCATATGCTTGTTCTTTAAATTTTCAGCTATATCAAATGGACGTAAAGAGTACTTTTCTCAATGGATATATTCAAGAAGTGTTTGTAGAACAACCTCCTAGTTTTGAAGATTACAAACATCCTTCTCATGTTTAAAAATTGAAGAAAGCTCTCTATGGCTTAAAGCAAGCTCCACGCACTTGGTATGACCGTCTAACAAATTTTTTACTTGAAAAGGGATTTACCAAAGGAAAGGTCGACACTACACTCTTTATAAAGAAAATAAATCATCATACTCTTCTAGTTCAAATTTATGTCGATGATATTATTTTTTGTTCCACTAATGAGAATTCGTGTAGTGAGTTTGGGAAAATGATGCAAGGAGTGTAAGGACCCAAATTCTACACTAGAAAGTTTTTCCTTATTTTAATCCATTCACCTACATTTTTCCTATAACTTAGAATCACAATTCCAATAACTTTATATTAATCCCGCTTTCCGGTTTATGATCATTCTGTAACGTAATATCCATACACAAATTCATTTAACAGAAAAACATAATTCATATTAATGTCTCCCGGTAACTACAGCATACAACTAGCTATGGGTTTCCAAAATACCCAGAGCTACAAATATCCAGTGTTACAATGCTCAGAGTTACAATTATCCAAAATAACATTTAGTCAGTCATAATACAAAAAGGGCTAAATAAAGGAATCCAGGTTTTAAGCTCCTAAGGCATCAAACCAAGCATCCTCAATTAATCTGTTTACCTGCAATGGGATTATCAACGACAAATACACACAACATACAAAGGAGTAAGTCATTAATTCAATAAATATCATTATAAGATAATCCACATTTTTAACGGGGTTAATAAACCATTTTAAATTCATTTTCGCTACATAACTTGAGCCAAAGTATCGCTACATAACTTGAGCCAAAGTATCGCTACATAACTTGAGCCAAAGTATCCCTACATAACTTAAGCCAAAGTATCGCTACATAACTTGAGCCAAAGCATCGCTACATAACTTGAGCCAAAGTCGCTAACAAATCATGATCGGCTAAAAATATATTTTCTTTTCATTGATTCACCATCAAATCATAAACAGCAATTTCACGCATTCTTTCAATCCGATATGCTAGTTAAAGACTTATCCTTACCTTGGTGCGTGTGGGGTTTAGTCCTTGGTAACTTTGCAAGTTCCTCCGACACTACCTCCAACCTTTGGATCTTTCCTCATTCCCACCACATAACAACAATGTTAGTCATTTATTAAAAATAACACATAAACAATTCATATTTCATCTTTAACCATACAAGAAATTCACACATTTTCAATGTTTCTATAACTACCTTCATTAAGAGTTTCCAAACCTCTAAAACATACATATTCATCTTATATTCAACATTAGAGAATATACTCATCTTCTACATCTAACATTTCACCCATTTTCCTCTAACATCTAACATTCTCATTTTGGGGGTTTTGGGGTTTTCATGAATCAACTCACAAATCATCCCCATCTTTGATATCCAACTCTAAACCAAAAGTTTACAAGAGAAAAACAACATAAAACGAACAACCGCTCTAAATAAAAAGTCTCCATAGTTTCTCATGTTAAGAGAATAGATCCCACATACCCAAAACAAGTTTCAAAGGGGAGAAGGAGAGTTAGAATCAAGAGATTTACCTCTTCTGAAGCTTCTAGATGATTCCTTCAGTGTCCACACACCTCTCCCTCGCCCAGGCGAGTCCTCTCTCACTCAAGCGAGCTTTCTCTCGCTCAAGCGAGCTACATCTCGCCCAGGCGAGAATCCTAGGAAATCCTGGGAGTAAATACTGATCCTCTCGCTTGGGCGAGACCCTCTCGCTCAAGCGAGAAACACCCAGTATACCCAATATTCCTTAGAATTTTCACTATACTTAGGAAAATAATATTACGGTGTTACAATCCTCCCCCTCTTATAGGATTTTTCGTCCCCAAAAATTTAACATACCTCGATTCAAACAAAGGAGGATAATCCTCCTTCATATCACGTTCCACTTCCCAAGTCGCATCGCCTTCATCCACTTGGCTCCATAATACTTTCACCAAGGAAATTTCCTTTCCACTTAATTTCTTGAAGCTGGTGTCCAAGATCCTCACGGGTAAGGTCGTGAAGGTTAAATTATCCTTCAACTCTATCTGATCGGACCCAACCACATGAGATGGATCCATTACATATTTCCGCAATTGAGACACATGAAACACATTGTGGAGATTCGACAACAATGCAGGTAAAGTAATCCGATATGCTACCGGTCCAAGCGTCTTCAATATCTGATACGACCCAATGAATCTCGGAGTAAGCTTACGGGATTTCAACACTCTACCAATCCGAGTAGTCAGAACTACTCTCATAAATACATGATCTCCCTCCTCAAACTCAAGAAGTTTCCGCCTCTTATCATAATAGCTTTTCTGCCGACTCTGTGCTATTCTCATATTCTCCCGGATCTTCTTAATCTTTTCCGTCATTTCTCGGTCTAACTCCGGTCCCAATACTAGGTTCTCCCCAGTTTCAAACCAGCTTATAGGAGTCCTACATTTTCTCCTATACAGGGCTTCATAAGGGGCCATCCCGATACTAGTATGGAAACTATTGTTATAGGTGAACTTAGTTAAAGGCAACATGCTATCCCAACTCCGAGGCTGTTCCAAAACACAAGCCCTCAAAAGATCGTTCAATGACTGTGTGGTCCTTTCTGATTGACCATCCGTTTGTGGATGATAAGCCGAACTCAGTTTCAACTTTGTTCCCAACGCGGACTGCAAACTAGCCCAAAAGTTTGAAGTGAAACGGGGATCGCTATCCGATACAATACTCGACGGTATCCCATGTAACCGGACAATCTCCTTGATATATAACTCAGCTAATCGTTCCAAGGAATATTTCATGTTCATCGGCATGAAATGAGCAGTCTTCGTCAAACGATCAACTATTACTCAGATGGAAACATACTCTCTATGTCTTTGGAAAGCCCGATACAAAATCCATGGAAATACTATCCCACTTCCAAACGGGAATCTCTAGTGACTGTAATTCCCCCGCTGGCATCTGATGTTCAATATTGGCTTTTAGATCTTGATACATTTTCAGATCAAGATAAGACAACTCGAGATAGATAAGACAAATCGAGACGTACAAAGCCACATCCCTTTTTAAACCAGACCACCAAAACAGCTTTTTCAGATCTTGATACATTTTCGTAGTCCCCGAGTGAAAACTCATTTTACTTTTGTGTGACTCTTCTAGAATACTCCTTCTCTAACCCACATCAAGAGGCACACACACCTTTCCCTTATATCGCAACATTCCACTGGAATCCGACTCAAAATCAGTCTCCTTACTACTAGCCATCAAATCGCGTTTGACCTTCAACTCACGATCCTCCACTTGCATTATCCTGATTTGATCAAACAATTCATTGGTGACCTTAAGCATTCCCAAAATCATGCTATGGGGTCTCACTTGAATTTCCAGGTTCATATCCCTGACCTCCTCAATTAGTGTCTCTTCATGAACCATCAAAGTTAACATATGCAATGACTTTCGACTCAAGGCATCAGCCACCACATTGGCCATTCCCGGATGATACTGCAATCCAAAATCGTAGTCCTCAAGGAATTCCATTCACCTTCTTTGTCTCATGTTCAGTTCCTTTTGATCAAACAGATACTTCAAACTCTTGTGGTCGCTGTACACCTCAAATCTTACACCATAAAGATGGTGCCCCCAGATTTTCAGGGCGAAGACCACTGCGGCTAGTTCCAGATCATGTGTACGGTAATTTTGCTCATGCGTTCTCAATCGCGAAGCATAGGCAACAACTTTCCCGTCCTGCATCAAAACACAACCCAAACCTTGCTTAGAAGCATCGCAATACTTACTGAAATCACGATCAATACAAGAAAGAACCAACATTGGTGCCATAGTCAACCTTCGCTTCAACTCTTGAAAACTTTCTTCGCAACTGATTGTCCACTCATACAGTTCCCCATTTTTGGTAAGCTTGGTCAGAGGTAATGCCAACTTGGAAAACCCCTCTATGAACTTCCTGTAATAACCAGCCAAACCCAGAAAACTCCTGATCTCAGTCACTCACTTGGGCACCGCCAATTCCATCACTACATCGACCTTAGAAGGGTCTACTGCCCCTCCTTCCCAGGATATCACATCTCCAAGGAAGTTCACTTATTCCAACCATAAATCACATTTAGACAACTTCACATACAACTGCTTGCTTCTCAGAAGATCCAGAATCACTCTCAAATGCTCTGCATTTTCCCCTCGACTCTTAGAGTAAATCAGAATGTCATCAATAAATACCACTACAAATGAATCGAAGTACGGATGAAAAATCTGATTCATGTAGTCGGTAAATATTGCTAGAGCATTCGTCACACCAAATGGCATTACCAAATACTCAAAGTGCCCATTCCTCGTTCTGAAAGCAGATTTAGGAATATCCTCCGACTTAACTCGAAGTTGGTGATACCCCGACTGAAGGTCAATCTTCGAAAATACAACCGCTCCTCTCAACTGATCCATCAAGTCATCAATTCTAGGTAACGAATACTTGTTCATGATAGTTACCTTGTTCAACTCTCTGTAATCAGTGCACAACCTCATACTCCCATCTTTCTTTTCGACCAACAAGACTGGTGCACCCTACGGTGAAACACTAGGGCGAATAAACTTCTTCGCCCACAAGTCTTCAACCTGCTTTTTCAACTCACTCAGCTCTAACGGTGCCATCCTATAAGGAGCTATAGTGATGGGTCCCGTTCCCGATACTAAGTCAATGGAGAATTCTACTTCTCTAACTGGAGGTAATTCTGGAATATCACTAGGAAATACCTCAAGAAACACACGAACTATCGGAATATCCTCAACTCTGGGTTTCTCAATACCCTCCAGGAATCCCAAAAAAACAAACACGACTCCTCCCTCCGTAAAGGAAGTCATGACTCCCTTAGCCGACAATGGCTTCATATAACAAGCCTCATCAGAAATCTCACCCAGATCTACAAACACAACGATCTTATCTGCACAATTAAGCATCACATGATATACTGATAACCAGTACATCCCCAAAATTAGATCCAACTGGGACAGTGGTAAGCAGATTAAATCCACGATAAATGTCCTACCGTTTACCACTACCGGACATCGAGAAACAAACATCAACACCACCATATGCACACTAGTTGGGGTGGATACGACCAAATCGAAAGGCAACGACTCTGTTTGTAGTTTTAGTCTGTCCACACATTCAACAGATACAAAAGAGTGTGTCGCTCCCGAATCAAACAACACTAAAAGAGGAATACCTGCCACCAAGCAATTACCTTGGATTAGGCCATCTACATTAGCTGCCTCAGCGTCGCTCATGGTAAACACTATACCTGTAGATCGAGGTCGTTCATGTGACACCCTGAAATGGAAATCTCACTTGAGTGAGAAAGGGGTCGCCTGGGCGAGAGTGGCTCACCTAGATGAGTGGAATATTGGGCTATACTGAAGGATTCTCGCCTGAGCGAGAATTGTCTCACTTGAAAGAGAGTTGGCTCGCTTGTGCGAGAGTTGTCTCGCCTGGGCGAGAAGTGGTAGTCTGAAGCCGTAGAGGCTGTAAGATCTTCGCTTGAGCGAGAGTATCCTCGCTTGAGCAAAAGGATCAGAAATGAGTTTTTAAAACGGGCGGGATTTTCTCGCTTGAGCGAGAATGGGCTCGCTTGAGCGAGAACCCGACGCTGTTACATTAAATAAGGAACCCCAAACACATTTTAGGGTTAAAACTTGGAGAGAAGTGAGAGAAGATAGCATTTTCAAGAGCAAGGAGTCTTGAGAATCATTAAGAAGCTTGAGAAGAGGTAAATCTCTTGATTTTAACTCTCCTTCTCCCTTTGAAACTTGTTTTGCGTTTTTTGGATCTCTTCTCAAAATCTGAGAAACCATGGAAACTCTTCCTTTTGAGTTGTGGTTCGTTTTATTTAGTTTTTCTCTAGTAAACTCTTGGTTTAGAGTTGGTATTCAAAGAATGGAGAGGGTTTGTGGGTTGATTCATGAAAACCCCAAAACCCTAAAATGAAAATGTGGTTGAAGAGGAAAATGGGTAAAATGTTAGATGTAGAAGATAAGTATGTGCTCTAATGTTGAAATATGAGATGAATAGGTATGTTTTAGATGTTTGGAAACTCTTAATGAAAGTAGTTTGGAAACATTGAAAATGTGTGAATCTCTTGTATGGTTAAAGATGCAATATGAGTTGTTTATGTGTTATTGATAGCAACCTCCTTGTGGGGGTTGGTATTTGTTTTCGATCGTTTTGTTTGGAGTGTTTGTAAGGGAAAACTTTAAGGAATTTTTGTTGGTGTTTTTGGTTGTTTATGTAGTGTCACGGTTGGCTTTGGGTTTTAGTTTGCTGGGGATTGTGTTTAGTGGTTATTCTGGCCGAGGTTCATGGTTGGAATGTGTTTAGGTGGATTGGCCAAAAGTTTTGGTATTTGGTTTAGTGTGGGTTTCTGGCTGAGGCTTGAGTGTCCTGGGCAGTTTTTGGGCTGAGTGTTTATGATAGGTTGGTGTTTTGCTGGTTGCGGTTCAGTTTGGATAAAAGAATTAGATGAAGAAGAATGGGATGGTTAAAGGCGCCACAAACAAAGCTGTTTGATAAGCCAAAGGAGGTTCGCCACAAACAAGGATGTTTGATAAGAACAATTGGCCTTGGTTCAACCAAGAATCTTAGGAGAGAACTCACTAAAATATTTTGCATAAAATTCAACTTAAGTTTTCCAAATGCCCAAAGGCTTACATATAAGGTGGGGCTGGCCATCTAAGGCTCCCATTCGAATTTGAAAATTGAATTACAAGAACTAATGGTATTAAGTGCCTCATTCATGTTCTAATTCAAACTACACGTGAAAATGGCATTAAGTGCCTCATTCATTTGTTAATTCAAATTCTGATTCAGCCATGAAGGGTGTAGTAAAGCCAAGCAAAAAACGTGGGATGCTTGTCCCATTCAATCCCTTTAAGCCGAGGCGGAAAAGGGGGGATGGTGTCTTCACTCTTGTTTGAATTTGATTTGAGCCATGTGTGTAATGTATTTAAGGCACCCTTGTTCGGTCATCAAGACATTGTAGTAAAAACCATGCAAAGATTATGGGATGTATGTCCCTTTCAAATGCTTCTTTAAACCGAGGAGGAAAAAGTGGGATGGTGTCTTCCTTCCTTGTTGCTCGTGTATTTATGCCTTGGTTTAATGCTCCCTTGGCTTTAGCACATGTGTTGGAGAATTTGAATTCTTCCTTTAATTCACGGCCCAAGTCCCTCTCCTTAGCATTTCCATTATGTGGGAAGGCAAGTATCCAGCCACGTGCATGTTAGCCTTAATGTGGCTTTTAAGTCATGGGCGGAAGATAAGGGATGTGTTTCCACGTTTTTAGCCCACACTTTAAAGTTGATTCAAGTTTGAATTCAGCCTTAATGTGCCGTGTTTAGGATGAGCTGAAAGTGTGGGATGCTTTCCTTGTGCTTGGCCGTGTCTTGAATTTCCATTGATGACTTTGGCTGAGAATATGGAAATATGATGTTCCTACATAAAGCACATTTATTAGTTGATGATGAGACTAAAAGACAATAATTAAAAAATGAGAAAAAGGTGGGGCTTAAAGCCACTTATTAATTAAGGCAAACTACAAGAGCCTTTAATCATCCCTTGCTTGGCCGTGGCCTTCAAGGGTAGTATCCTCTAAGGTGAGGCACATTATGGGCCTCATGTTGTCACTTGGCCCCGTTGAGGCTAGTGTGTTTAGACTTAGTTGGCCAAAAGTGCATTGGGTTTTCTTGGCCCTTGCCCGAGTTATGGCTCCCCCTAGGCCCATTAGGTCATCCAGGTTGATGGGCCTTGGTGGGTTGCTATCAGTTATTTTGAATAAATGACTAACATTGTTGTTATATGGTGGGAATGAGGAAAGATCCTAAAGTTGGAGGCAGTGTCGGTGGAACTTGCAAAGTTACCAAGGACCAAACCCAACACTCACCAAGGTAAGGATAAGTCTTTAATTAGCATGTCGTATTGAGAAAATGCATGGAATTGCTATTTTGTATTGATGGTGTATCAATGAAAACAAAACATATTTTTAGCCGATTGGTTAGCGACTTTGGCTCAAGTTATGTAGCAAGCTCTAGCTCAACCGATGTAGCGAAACTTTGGCTCTAGTTATATAGCAAGCTTTGGCTCAAGCGATGTAGCGAAACTTTGGCTCAAGTTATGTAGCGATACTTTGGCTCAAGTTATGTAGCTAAACTTTGGCTCAAGTTATGTAGCGAAACTTTGGCTCAAGTTATATAGCGAAACTTTGGCTCAAGTTATGTAGCGATACTTTGGCTCAAGTTATGTGTAACACCCTAATTTTAAAGTCTTTAAAATTATAGTATCAGTCCTGGGATCCTCACTTGAGCGAGAGATTCTCGCTTGGGCGAGAAAGGTTCACCTGGGAGGGTGAAATCCTGGACAATACTGGAGGATTCTCGCCTAAGCGAGAGTTGGATCGCCTGGGCGAGAAATGGCATTTTGGGACTGTTGAGACTGTGAGATTCTCGCTTGAGCGAGAATCCCTCGATTGAGCGAGAGGGTCAGATATGAGTTTTTAAAATGGGCGGGATTTTCTCGCTTAAGTGAGAATAAGCTCGCTTAAGCGAGAACCCGACGAGACATCATTTAATGAGAAACCCTAAACACATTTTAGGGTTAAGAATTGAAGAGAGGTGAGAGAAAAGGAGAGAATGAGTAAAATGCTAGAGGTAGAAGATGAGTTTACCTCCAAATGTTGGAATATGAGATGAAGATGCGTGTTTTAGATGGTTGAATCCTTATGATGAAAGCAGTTTAGAAACATCGAACATGTGATGAGTATCTTGTATGATTAAATAATGCAATATAAGTTGTTTATGTGATATTTGGAGTAAATGACTAACATTGTGTTATATGGTGGGATGAGAAAAGATCCTAAAGTTGGAGGTGGTGTCGGTGGAACTTGAGAAGTTGCCAAGAACAAAACCCAACACTCACCAAGGTAAGGATAAGTCTTTAATTGTGCATTTGGAATAGAAAATGTGTATTTTCTGGTTATGCAATGATTGAGTTGTAAATTACGCATTTGGTGTAAACATATATGGGTGTGTTTATATTAAAGTAGGCGTAGATTTACGGAAAAGGAAAATGGGAGTATTTTCTGGTTATGTAATGATTGAGTTGTAAATTACGCATTTGGTATAAACATATATGGGTGTGTTTATATTAAAGGAGGCGTAGATTTGCGGGAATGTAAACTGTGTATATTTTCTGGTCATGCCATAATTACATTGTGAATTACGTATTTTAGCATAAACATATATGGAGTGTTTATACTAAAGATAGTGTAGATTTATGGGAGATAATTGATGGCGAATCGTTGAAAAGGGAAAATATATTTTTAGCCGACCATGATTGGTTAGCGACTCTAGCTTGAGTATAGAAGCATACACTCTGGCTTGAGTATAGAAGCATACACTCTGGCTTGAGTATATAAGCGTGATTTGTTTTAAGAGAAATGAGAATCTGCTTTTAGCTAACCATAAGGGGTGTAGCGACTTTGGCTCAAGTTATGTAGCAAGACAAAATGAATTTCTAAAATGGTTTACTAACCCTTTTTCTAATGTGGATTATCTTATAATGACGTTTATGGAATTAACGACTTACTCCTTTGCGTGTTTGTGGTCTTGTCATTGATAATCTCATTGCAGATAAACAGGTGGCATGAGGGGGGACTCATTTTTGGGGAGCTTAGAGAGCTTATATTTTGGATTCATTCATTTGCACTATTTTGTATATGAGTGCATAGTTGATAGTTTTTCCAAACATTATGTAATTATGACTATATGATAACTGATATGAGGTGTAACCCTGGATATGTGTAGCTATGAGTAATTTGGAAACTCATAGCAAGTTATATGCGGAGGTTTTCAAATATATTGAATGAATTATGATTTTCTGCTAAATGGAGTATAGAAAAGTATAGAGATGTAGAATGAATGTGATTATGTAAATAAGATTAAAAATGAAAGGAATGCATGCAGGAATAGTAAATAAGGGAAAAATTTTAAGGGTAAAATTTCGGTCTTTACATTATGTAGCGAAACTTTGGCTCAAGCTATGTAGCAAGCTTTGGCTCAAGCGATGTAGCGAAAATGAATTTTTAAAATGGTTTACTAACCCCGTTGAAAATGTGGATTATCTTATAATGATATTTATTGAATTAATGATTTACTCCTTTGTATGTTGCGTATTTGTCGTTGATAATCCCATTGCAGGTAAACAGGTTTGTTGAGGATTCTTGGTTTGATGTCTTAGGAGCTTAAAACATGTATTCCTTTATTTTGCCAATTTGTATTATGACTGACTAAATGCTATTTTGGATAATTGTAATTCTGAATATTTGTAACGCTGGATATTTGTAGCTTTGGGTATTTTGGAAACCCATAGCCAGTTGTATGCGATAGTTACCGGGAGATAGTAATATGAATTATGTTTTTCTGCATTATGATTATGTTTAGTAACATGGTATGATAGACTAATTGTGGAATAATTAATGGGTGACCAAAGTTAAGCCTTTGGGTGATAAAAATTATATGTTATAAGGAATAATACATGTAGGAATGGATTAAAATAAGGAAAAAAATTTCAAGGGTAGAATTTGGGTTATTACAGTTCATCCATCACAGCGTTCATACTCTGCTGCAGCTTAGGAGAATAGCTCTTGATATGTCCGGCCTCCTTGCAATGAAAGCAGCTAAGGGTTGTACCGCGGCATAAGTCGCCGACATGAATTTTACCGCATTCGTTGCACAAGGACGGAGAATGAGATTGTGATCCTCCTGTCTTCGCATGAGGTCTTGGCCCATGCGAACTACTTCCCCGATTTCCAGCAGGTGGGAAGTATGGTTTTCTTTCCTCTTGAAAGAGTTTACTCTTCCCTTTTCCATGCCCATAACTCCATCTACCGCCAGGTCATCCTCATACATCCTGCACTTGTTTACCAATGTAGCAAAATCCGCAATCTCTTGATGCCCGAACATCCTTTTCAACTTGGGCTTTAAAATCGATTCAAATTTAGAGCATTTGGATCGTCCATCCACTTCCAATTCAGAGTAAGGGCAAAATCAGGCAAATTCCTCGCGGCATATTCTCCCACCGACATGTTACCCTACTCCAACCTTAGAAATTCCATTTCTTTCTTCCTCCTCAGATCAGCAGGAAAATATTTCTGAAGGAATTTCTCCTTGAAGGTACCCCAGACAACCACTTGTCCCTCAGCTTCCATTTGGCGTCAAGTAAACTCCCACCAAGTTTCAACTTCTTTTACCAGTATGTAAGAAGCATAGGCCACCTTTTGAACATCATTACAACCCATGGCTCGAAATATTCATCCCAAGTCTTGAATCCACTCGTTTGAAGCATCAGGAGCGAATCCACCTTGGAACTGGCTAGGATTCCACTTAAAGAACTCATTCAATCCTCGATACTCGGCCGACACAGGTGGGGATAAAGTTTGGGAACTAGGACTTGGTGTTGGGTTCTAGTTCAGGCTATGCAAGTTCTCATTAACTTGTTGCAGTGCAGCCACCATCTGAGCCAACAGATCATTCAGAACATTCTGACTCGTTCCTCTCTCTTTTCCAGCCATTTCTTAACCTGCACTCATTGGTGGTTAGCACACAATTCTAACTCACATAATTCAGGTTATGATATAGTCTCATAGTACATTACATGTAACTACACTAAGGCTACATGATTTAAACAGTCAATTCACATAATCTCAACTAGTTAAATCACAAACATGTTACAAAGAAGCAAGTAAGACCATACCATAGGCCGCAGAATTAACTATGCTCTGATACCATATTGTAAGGACCCAAATTCTACGCTTGAAGTTTTTTTCCTTATTTTAATTCATTCACCTACATTTTTCCTATAACTTATAATCACAATTCCAATAACTTTATATTAATCCCGCTTTTCGGTTTATGATCATTCTATAACGTAATATCCATACACATTCATTTAACAGAAAAACATAATTCATTTTAATGTCTCCCGGTAACTACAACATACAACTAGCTATGGGTTTCCAAAATACTCATAGCTACAAATATCCTGTGTTACAATGCTCGGAGTTACAATTATCCAAAATAGCATTTAGTCACTCATAATACAAAATGGACAAAATAAAGGAAACCAAGATTTAAGCTCCTAAGGCATCAAACCAAGCATCCTCAATTAATCTGTTTACCTGCAATGAGATTATCAACGACAAATACACACAACATACAAAGGAGTAAGTCATTAATTCAATAAATATCATTATAAGATAATCCACATTTTTAACGGGGTTAGTAAACCATTTTAAATTCATTTTCGCTACATAACTTGAGCCAAAGTATCGCTACATAACTTGAGCCAAAGTATCGCTACATAACTTGAGCCAAAGTATCACTATATAACTTGAGCCAAAGTATCGCTACATAACATGAGCCAAAGTATCGCTACATAACTTGAGCCAAAGTATCACTACATAACTTGAGCCAAAGTATCGCTACATAACTTGAGTCAAAGTATCGCTACATAACTTGAGCCAAAGTATCGCTACATAACTTGAGCCAAAGTATCGCTACATAACTTGAGCCAAAGTATCGCTACATAACTTGAGCCAAAGTCGCTAACCAATCATCGGCTAAAAATATGTTTTCTTTTCATTGATTCACCATCAACTCATAAACAACAATTCCACGCATTCTTTCAATCCGATATGCTAGTTAAAGACTTATCCTTATCTTGGTGAGTGTGGGGTTTGGTCCTGGGTAACTGTGCAAGTTCCTCCGATACCGCCTCCAACCTTAGGATCTTTCCTCATTCCTACTACATAACAACAATGTTAGTCATTTATTAAAAATAACACATAAACAATTCATATTTTATCTTTAACCATAAAAGAAATTCACACATTTTCAATGTTTCTAAAGGTACCTTCATTAAGAGTTTCCAAACCTCTAAAACATACATATCCATCTTATATTCAACAGTAGAGCATATACTCATCTTCTACATCTAACATTTCATCCAGTTCCCTCTTAACTCATATTCTCATTTTGGGGGTTTTGGGGTTTTCATGAATCAACTCACAAATGATCCCCGTCTTTGATTTCCAACTCTAAACCAAGAGTTTACAAGAGAAAAACAACATAAAACGAACCACCACTCTAAATAGAAAGTCTCCAAGGTTTCTCATGTTAAGAGAAGAGATCCCACATACCCAAAACAAGTTTCAAAGGGGAGAAGGAGAGTTAGAATCAAGATATTTACCTCTTCTCAAGCTTCTACATGATTCCCAAGAATCCTTGCTCTTGAAAATGCTCTCTTCTCTCTATTCTCTCCAAAGTTCTAACCCTAAAAGTGTTTGGGGTTTCTCTTTTAATGTAACATCGTCGGGTTCTTGCTCAAGCGAGCCTATTCTCTGTAAGGACCCGATTTTCATAACCCAAAAATTTTAAAACTTTATTCATGAAGTCAAGTGATTATTTTTGAAATATATTACTTAAACGATTTGGAAAACCTGTGAGCATACAAATATCACTTATGTTCATGATTCAAATGCGGAAATAATCAAAAGTATTCATTCATTAAAAATATACCATTACACTTCCTTTATCATACATATTATATACAATTATCCTTTCTAAAATAATACTTCCATTTAACCTCATCAAAATAACCTCATTATACATGTAGGAGAAAGTCACTGATACTAAAATTCACTTTAACATGTTCTTAATATTACATGCCTTATTCAATTACAGTATCGTGTACATAAAGTAACTACACTAATCAATACTTTCTCCGCGAGCATCCAATGCACTATAAACGCCACCTGAATTCCAATGCATAACACATACAAGTAGAGACAAAAGGGAGCAAGAACCGACTACGCTGACCGTAGCGTGGAATTAAATAGAGTAATTGTGTCACCCTAGATTTTAAAGTCATTAAACTATAGTATCAGTCCTAGGAATCTCGCTTGAGCGAGAGAATTGTCGCTTGGGCGAGAGAGGCTCACCTGAGAAGGTGAAATCCTGGGCTATACTGAAGGATTCTCGCTTGAGCGAGAATGGTCTCGCTTGAGCGAGGGTGGTCTCGCCGGAGCGAGAGTTGTCTCGCCTGGGCGAGAAAAGTGGCATTAAGCACTTGTCGAGGCTGTAAGATTCTCGCCTGAGTGAGAGGACCCTTTCTTGAGTGAGAGATGCCTTGCCTGAGCGAGAATTTCCTCGCTTGAGCGAGAGCGTCAGATTAGAAATTTTAAAAAGGCAAGATTTCCTCGCCTGAGCGAGAATGGGTTGGCTTAAGCGAGAACCCGACGATGTCACTTTAAAATAGAAACCCCAAACACATTTTAGGGTTAGAAATTTGAAGAAAAGAGAGAGAGGAGAGCTTTTCAAGAGCAAAGAGCCTTAGGAATTATCTTAGAGCTTGAGAAGAGGTAAACCTCTTGTTTCTAACTCTTCTTCTTCCTCTATAACTTGTTTTGGGTATGTTGGATCTCTTCTCAAAGTATGAGAAACCATGGAAACTCATCCTTTAGAGTTATGGTTCGTTTTATGTTGTTTTTATCTTGTAAACTCTTGGATTAGAGTTGGTATTTGATGAATGGAAAGGTTGTGTGGGTTTATTCATGAAAACCCCAAAACCCCCAAAATGAGAATGTGAGTAAAAAGGAAATGGATGAAATGTTAGACGTAGAAGATGAGTTTGTGCTCTAATGTTGATGTATGAGATGGATATGTACATTTAGATTTTTGGAAACTCTTAATAGAAGTAATTTAGAAACATTGAAAATGTGTGAATGCCTTGCATGTTTAAAAGATGATACATGAGTTCTTTATGTGTTATTTTGTATAATGTACTGACCTTTGTTGTTGTTGGTGTGGATGAGGAAAGATTCTAAGGTTGGAGGTAATCGCGGAGGAAACTTGTAAAGTTACTCGGAAACGACCCCAACGCTCACCAAGGTAAGGATAAGTCTTTCATTGTACTTTGTAATGGAAAGGTGTGTATTTTCTGGTTGTGAAAGTGGTTAAGATGCAAGTCGCTTATTTATTATAAACATATATGGGTATGTTCGTAATAAACGATGCGTGGAATTGCTGTTTGTAAATCTATTGAATCACCTTCGTGGTGTAGACTTACCCGATGTGGTATTGAATCACCTTCACGGTGTAGACTTACCCGATGTGGTATTGAATCACCTTCACGGTGTAGACTTACCTGATGTGGTATTGAATCACCTTCACGGTGTAGACTTACCCGATGTGGTATTAAATCACCTTCACGCTGTAGACTTACCCGATGTGGTATTGATATCACATTCGTGGTGTAGACTTACCGATCGAGGCCGTACTCGATACAAATAATATAACAATAAAGTATAGTACTAGGAAGTGACTCCTAGGTCGTTTCCCAAGGATTATCTTTCAGGCAATAGTTCAAACACCTTGTACTCACGCACACAAAGGGGGTTTTGTTGTTTTTATGGTATGAATCTAAAACTAAAACAGGAAAGTGAAACGGCTAAACCCCTTTGGTTTCCTTAATCACAACTCAATCCTCGGTTTCACAGTATTAAAATCATATTCTAATCGTTGAATCCCTAATTTGTTCATAATCAAGTAACTAAGCGATAATCAACTCATAAACAAATTCACACGAACTAAGCATTCATGCACTAGAGAAATGATTGACTAAGCGAAAATCAGTTCACAAATCTATTTCTAAGGCATGGAATTAGGCAAACCACATCCAGAAATTGAATAGAAGAAATTAACAAATAAGAAACCGAAATTGCATTAATAACCAAACCTCAAGAGTTGTGATACATTACCAAAGGAGTTTAGTCCAGAATTTTAGCCTTCCATGAAAGGATTAAGCAAAACCGAAAATGGAGAAGAGCAAAAACGAAAATGCATAAACCCTAGGAGAGCAAAAGAGGGAAAACGGGAATAATAATGTTCTAAGGCCAAAAAGTAATGTAATGTTAAAGTGTGTCTTCAAAACCGAAAATCATGTGTTTAAATGGTGTAAAACGGAAATGGGCCCTAAACAATGGGCCCAAAACCCAAACGGAAATAAAGATCCTAATACAATATACAATCTTCACTTTTGCACACATCATCCACTTGTAATGTCCAAAATGCCCTTGGTGCCAAATATGACCTGAAAATGGAATTAGATTTAATTAGACTAAATAATCCCAAATTAACTCATTTTAGGAATAATAGTCCAATAAAACCCAAAACACTAAACCATGCCAAACAAAGTCAATTAAACACCAAGAATCATTAACAATGGTAAATTAAGGTTATGAATAGTGTATAATATATGACTCATCAAATACCCCCACACTTAACCTTTTGCACTCCTGGGCAAAATCAAGAATTAATGATATGCTAACCAGTGCACCAAAGTGAGTAATGTAAGTAGATTATTAAAAACTAGAAAATGAAAAATCCTAAAGATGACATACTTCATATTGAATTCTATGAAATGCAAAGAGATGGGCAAAATCAAGCACACAAGAGTAACAAGATCAAAGAATCAAGATATCCATGAAGATCATCCAAACAATTCAAGCATGCAAAGAAACCAATCAAATTAAGAGGTGAGTCACAACAATGATAGGTCCTCACAAGATATGCTCTCTAAAGTGTTTACACTCATGTGTTTTAGGTTGTAAGTATTTACACTCAAGGCACTTCATGAAAACAAACACAACCATATGCTTGACAAGTATCTAACATCAACATCATAAACACATACACAAAGTGATCAAAAGGACTTTTCAAGGTTGTAATGGGGCCAAGGAAAAGGTGGGATAAATTATGGATATGTAGCTTAAAACTAAGGGAATAGATGAGCAATGGGGAATAAGTAAAAAGTAAGACAAAATCAACCCAAAATAAGTAAATCATCCTCTAATTCCAATCCTCTCAATCCTCTTTGCCACACTAAACTTTTATTCAATTTTTTTTTTCATTTCATTTTTTTTTGTTTTTTTTTCCTTCTTTTGTTTTGTTTCTCTTTTTGTTGTTTTTTTTCCAATGACACCACACTTATGTACACAATTACATCCACCAATGAGTCATAACCAAGAATTATAAACAATGAAGAACAATGCACCCTTACTTAATACCCATTCCCAAAACAATTCCAAAGCTCCAAAATTCCCTAAGGTTGGATAATCATGGTTTTTCACTTATAGGCTTGTAATGAGCTATATGACAAAAAAATGGTAAAAAGGCTCAAAAGGGCTAGCAAAGGATAATTTTATTCAAGGTAGGCTATATGGCATGTGGCTTATTCAAAAGAAATGCCTAAATCACTTCAAATTGTGCAATATGTGAATCAAGTATCAACAAGAAACATGTCAAGTTCTAGAGTGCAAGTAATCAAGAGTGCAACAATCACACATGAAAGAATACTAGATGGCATACAACAATCCATCCAAAATTAAGGCTCAAAATCTCACAAGGGACAAGTCTATCACAATTGCTTCAACCTCTCAATTCTCAAAAGTAACTTAGCACACAGAAAATGCATGGATTCACAACACAATATATCAAGAATCAACTAAAAGAAAGCATGAGAGAAAATGCCCAAAATCTAAGCAAAATCTAAGAATAAAAGAAAAGCATGCATCAACAAAAACTTACATTAGTCTCCCCCCCACACTTAAACGACACATTGTCCCAATGGAGCACAGTCAGAATATCCACGCAGTTATATCAGCAAATGTAATTGAACAAGTGCAATAAAAGTAAAGAAGGAGAGAAAGAAAAACTCTCTGATTCATGGAGGGAGGAAAACAAGTTCAACCAAAGAAACTTCCTCCACAATTTCATCCACAACGGAATGTTTGTGAGGAAAGGCTTGAGGCGATGCTCATTGACCTTGAAGATCTTATTTGTGGATTCACTTGAGATTTCTATTGTACCATAAGGAAACACATTAGTTACAACAAAGGGACCAATCCACCTAGAACGAAGCTTACCACTCATGAGACCAAGCCTAGAGTTATACAACAACACTTTTTGGCCAACCACAAATTCCTTTCTAGAAATCAAGCTATCATGGAATCTTTTGGTCTTCTCTTTATAGAACTTAGAGTTCTCATAGGTTTCTAAGCGGATCTCATCCAGTTCACTGAGTTGGAGCTTCCTTTCTTCACCAGCTTGATCAAGAGCCAAGTTGCAAGTCTTCACAGCCCAATAAGCACGATGCTCAATCTCCACAGGAAGATGACATGTTTTACCAAAGACAACCCGATAAGGAGACATCCCTATGGGTGCCTTGTAAGCAGTTCGATGTGCCCAAAGAGCATCTTCAAGTCTGTTGCTCCAATCTTTCCTGTTAGGCTGCACCATCTTCTCCAAAATCTTCTTTATCTCTTTGTTTGAAATCTCAGCATGCCCATTTGTTTGGGGGTGATATGGTGTGGAAACTCTATGAACAACCCCGTACTTCTTGAGCATAGCTTGCATGGATCTATTGCAGAAGTGTGTGCCTTGGTCGCTAACAATAGCTATAGGTATGCCAAACCTGCAAAAAATGTGAGACCTAACAAAGTCCATAACAACCCGAGCATCATTAGTCCTGGTGGCTTTAGCTTCCACCCATTTAGAAACATAATCAACAGCACGCAGAATATAAGTAAAACCAAAAGAAACAGGAAAGGGACCCATGAAATCAATACCCCAAACATCAAAAACCTCACAGAACAACATAGGTTGTTGAGGCATCTCTTGTCTCCAAGAAATGGTACCACCTGCTCTCTGACACTGCTCACATGTACTACAGATCCTCCACGCATCTTTGAAGATGGTGGGCCAATACAATCCACAATCAAGTACCTTCCTTGCTGTTCTTTGGGTACCAAGATGTCCCCCAACTGCAGAGGCATGACAAAACTGAAGGACTGACTCAATCTCATGATCTGGAATGCATCTTCTAATCACCTGGTCATTAAAAAATCTCCACAAATAGGGGTCATCCCAAAATAAAATTTAGCATCACTTTTAAGTTTATCATTTTGAGCCATAGATGCTAGTGAAGGAAAAACAGATGCAACCAAATAATTAACAATATTAGCAAACCAGGGATTGGGGGAAGAAACAGAGATATGCAAAAGTTGTTCATCAGGAAAATCATCCCGAATGGGCATCATATCAACAACTCTGTCTATTCTACTCAAGTGATCAACAACCAAATTTTGTGCTCCGCTCCTATCACGAATCTCCAAATCAAACTCTTGGAGCAAGAGCATCCATCTAACAACCTTGGCTTAGACTCAACTTTCTTCAACAAGAACTTTAGTGTTGCATGGTCAGTGAAAACAACAATTCTAGAACCAAGCAAATAAGATCTAAATTTATCCAGAGCAAATACAATAGTAAGAGCTCTTTTTCAGTGGTGGTATAATTTACTTGTGCAACATCTAAAGTCCTAGAAGCATAATAAATCACCCTAGGCAATTTGTCTACTTTTTGTGCAAGGACAGCCCCCAATGCATAATTAGAAGCATCACACATTAGCTCAAAAGGGACTGTCCAATCAGGTGCCTGGATGATAGGAGTGGTGGTCAAAGCTCTCTTGAGGCAGTCAAAGGCCTCTTTACATCTTTCATCAAAATCGAACACCACATCCTTTTGCAACAAATTGGATAGTGGAAGGGCCTTCTTGCTAAAATCTTGAATGAACCTGCGATAGAAACCTACATGACCAAGAAAAGAACGAACCTCTCACACGCAAGAGGGGTAAGGCAATAGTGAAATAACATCTATCTTGGCAGGATCTACCTCTATGCCCTTATTAGAGATCACATGGCCTAGAACTATGCCTTGCTCTACCATGAAATGACACTTCTCATAATTTAGAACAAGGTTAGTTTCTATGCATTTATGCAAAACTCTATCCAGACTATCCAAGCATGCATCAAATGAAGATCCATATATAGTAAAATCATCCATAAACACCTCTATGCAACTTTCCAAAAAGTCACTAAAAATGCTAACCATACACCGCTGGAATGTACCAGGGGCGTTGCATAGGCCAAAGGGCATCCTCCTATAGGCAAAAGTACCAAAGGGGCAGGTGAATGTGGTCTTCTCCTGATCCTCAGGAGCAATATGGATTTGAAAGTATCCAGAAAAACCATCAAGAAAACAATAGTGAGATTTACCTACTAACCGTTCAAGCATCTGGTCAATAAAGGGTAAAGGAAAATGATCCTTTCTTGTTGCTTGATTGAGCCTCCTATAGTCAATGCAAACTCTCCAACTGTTCTGCACTCTAGTAGGAATTAGCTCATCCCTCTCATTTCTCACCACTGTAATTCCTGTCTTTTTAGGAACTACCTGAACTGGACTCACCCAATGGCTATCAGAAATGGGATATATAATCCCAGCCTGTAGAAGCTTGGTGACCTCTTTCTTCACAACATCAAGAATCACTGGATTGAGTCTCCTTTGTGGTTGCCTCACTGGTTTAGTTCCATCCTCCAAGAGTATTCTATGCATGCACATGGATGGGCTAATACCAGGAATGTCAGCTAAGGTCCAACCAATGGCCTTTTTATGCTTTTTCAGCACTTGTAGCAACTTCTCCTCTTGCTCAGCATCAAGGGAGATAGAAACAATGACAGGGAGCTTCTCATCATCCTCTAAGTAAACATACTTGAGGTTATCAGGTAAAGGTTTCAGCTCCAATATAGGTTCCTGCAAAACAGATGGAACCAAAGTAGCAGACATAGATTCTGCAGCCTGCACTTGAACAATTGGGTTAGTGCAATATGACTCTATATCATGTGGATCAACAATAATATCCAAAAAGTCATCATTGCAAGAACTACACAGTTCATAATCAGTGAATGCATGACAAGTGTGTGAGGCTATCAATGATAAAGAATCAGAATCATGAATAAAATCAGAGATATGCTCATTAATCAACTCATCAAGCAAATCAACATGAAATACAGAATGGTCCTTAGATTGATGCTTCATAGCATCAAAAATATTAAATCGGACCACAATATCATCAAATTCCATGGAAAGTGTGCCAGCATGGACTTCAATCTTGGTTCGGGCTGTTCTTAAAAATGGTCTCCCTAAAATAATAGGAACTGTGTTACGGGAGGATCCCTCTTCCATATCTAGTATATAAAAATCAGCAGGGAATATAAGTTCACCAACCCGAACCAAGACATCCTCTACCAGGCCAGTAGGATAAGCAGTACTCCTATTTGCTAATTGAATTACCACACCAGTAGGCTTTAAAGGTCCAATCGAAAAAGACATAAAAACAGACATAGGCATGACATTAATTGAAGCTCCTAAGTCTAGCATGGCATTCTAAAATTTATTGTTACCTATGATGCAAGGAACAGTAAATGTACCTGGGTCCTTACATTTTTCAAGAATGTGAGGAATAGGTTTACCTATGAGTGCAAAAACATTTCTGCCCATGCTTATCCTTTCATTACCCTTCAGCTTCCTTTTGTGAGTGCACAACTCCTTTAGGAACTTTGCATATCTTGGAATCTTCTTGATGGCATCAAGTAGAGGTATGTTCACCTCTACCTTTCTAAATGTTTCCAAGATCTCCTTGTCGACCTCTTCCATTTTCTTGCTTGGAATGATATTTGGGGGGAATGGAAGAGGGATGGGAGGTGGTTGTTGTGCTGCACTTGAGGAAGGTGTAGATGCATGAATGTGTCTGCCAATGTCATCAACCTTTTGTAGAGTAGAATTTGGTTTAGAGGTTGCCAATTCAGTCTGCTTTCCTGACCTTAGGGTGATGGCACTCACATTTTTCGGGTTAATCACAGTTTGAGAAGGTAACTTGTCAGAATTTTGCGATTGCAATGTGTTCAATGAAGTAGCCATCTGTCCCATTTGTGTGGTCAAATTCTGAATAGAAGATTCTTGTCTCTGAATAGAAGCTCTGGTTTCTTGTTGGAACTGCATGTTCTGCATTGTCATTTGCCTCACCAACTCTTCCAATGACGGTTCACTAGGTACAGGTGGAGGATTATTAATCACTTGTTGTTGCCTTTGTTGTTGAATTGGTGGGGGAACATAAGGTCTATTATGTCCAGCATTGCTGTTCTGAAATGGTGCATGAGGAGGTTGTTGTTGTGTGTGATCAGACCACTTGAGATTTGGATGATTTCTCCAACCAGGGTTGTATCTGCTTGAAGATGGATCATAATTTTGCTGTTGTTGATTTGGTCTGTTTTTGTAGATGTTTGCAGCATAAGCCTCAGGATGATCAGCAGATCTTGGCTCAAGAAGAGAAGGACAAACATCACTGTAATGGTCAGGTGAGGTGCAAATGCCACATACTCTTGCCATTGGTTGTTTTTGTTGATTCATGGCTAATTGAGTGACAAATGTGGTGAGGGAATCAATTTTTCGCTCAAGCTTTTCTTGCCTCACCGAATCAGTCCCAACATCATGCACTCCTCTCACAATTATGGCATCACTGCTCCTTGCATTGAACTGTTGAGAGTTAGAAGCCATCTTCTCAATCAAACCTCTAGCTTCAAACGGAGTCATGTCTCCAAGTGCACCTCCACTAGCTGCATCAATAATACTCCTGTCCATGTTGTTCAAACCTTCATAAAAATATTGGAGTAGGAGTTGCTCTGAAATCTGATGATAGGGGCAGCTTGCACATAACCTCTTGAATCTCTCCCAATACTCATATAAACTTTCTCCATGTTGTTGCCTAATCCTAGAAATATCTTTTCTGATTGCAGTGGTCCTGGAGGCAGGGAAAAATTTACCAAGGAATGTCCTCTTCAGGTCACCCCAACTTGTGATGGATCCAGGAGCCAAATAGTACAACCAGTCTTTTGCAGGGCCTTCAAGTGAATGAGGGAATGCCTTCAAACAGATGTGATCCTCTTGGACATCATGAGGTTTCATGGTTGAACAGACAATATGGAACTCCTTAAGATGCTTATGAGGATCCTCACCTGCAAGTCCATTAAACTTTGGCAACAAATGGATTAGTCCAGTTTTAAGCACATATGGCACATCCTCATTGGGATACTGGATTCACAAGCTATCATAAGTGAAATCAGGTGCAGCCAGCTCCCTTAATGTCCTCTCACGAGGCCCAGGAGGAGTAGGTGGTTGAGCCATATTTTCAGAGTGCACAGAATTTTCAGAATGCTCAGAATCAGACAATGCAACATAATGCAAAAAATCAGTATATTGCACAGAATGCACAAAAACAGGAATAGAATCAGAATCAAGTACACTATGGAAAGGTAAATTTCTACTCTGTCTAACTAACCTATGATATGTTCTATCAATTTCAGGATTTATTGGATGCAAATGGCCTATATTTCCCCTAGTCATGCAATACAATCAACAATAGGAAGAAAGTAAGGCAAAAGTAATGGAAATGCATGTTATAATTGTAGAATCAAGCAAGTATTTGCATCAATAACATCCTAAAATCATATAGAACATGTAAAAAAAGTTTCAAGAAAAAATTCAAAGCCTAACTATGTTAAAAATGCAAAACAGTTTCACTATAAACCTTGAAAAATAAAAAATAAACCTTAAAAAATAAAAAAGAAATAGTAAAAGGGTTTTTTCGGATTTTTGGTTCAGAGATGACAAACTACGTGTGTAGCAGTGGGTATAACTTATTTTTCTACCTCAAATACATATGTCATATGTCCAATTCTGATATACGGAGACAAAGTTATCCTAAAAACAAATTTTCAACAATTCACTATTCACCGTAAAGTTGTATCTCACAAACTACAACTCGGAAAGTAGTTCTGCTTTCTCTGGTGTTCAGTGTGGGATGAAAGAAGTGTGGAAACAAAATTTCATGCAAAAATTCCACCCACAGCTATATAAACCAACAAAACAGAATCACATAAATCATGAAAAATGGCAAAATAGTGAACAGTGAACAACTTTTTGCACCAATATCAGAATTTTCACCAAAAATGCACTATAGAAATGACTAACTAAACTACACTACACTAAGCTTTGTGAAACTATAGAGAACCTTTGTATGAACCGATAATCCCTGGCAGCGGCGCCAAGGTCGATACAAATAATATAACAATAAAGTATAGTACTAGGAAGTGACTCCTAGGTCGTTTCCCAAGGATTATCTTTCAGGCAATAGTTCAAACACCTTGTACTCACACACACAAAGGGGGGTTTTGTTGTTTTTATGGTATGAATCTAAAACTAAAACAGAAACAGTAATTAACAGAAAAGTGAAACGGTTAAACCCCTTTGGTTTCCTTAATCACAACTCAATCCTCGGTTTCACAGTATCAAAATCATATTCTAATCGTTGAATCCCTAATTTGTTCATAATCAAGTAACTAAGTGATAATCAACTCATAAACAAATTCACACGAACTAAGCATTCATGCACTAGAGAAATGATTGACTAAGCGAAAATCAGTTCACAAATCTATTTCTAAGGCGTGGAATTAAGCAAACCACATCCAGAAATTGAATAGAAGAAATTAACAAATAAGAAACCGAAATTGCATTAATAACCAAACCTCAAGAGTTGTGATACATTACCAAAGGAGTTTAGTCCATAACTTTAGCCTTCCATGGAAGGATTAAGCAAAACCGAAAATGGAGAAGAGCAAAAACGAAAATGCATAAACCCTAGGAGAGCAAAAGAGGGAAAACGGGAATAATAATGTTCTAAGGCCAAAAAGTAATGTAATGTTAAAGTGTGTCTTCAAAACCGAAAATCATGTGTTTAAATGGTGTAAAACGGAAATGGGCCGTAAACAATGGGCCCAAAACCCAAACGGAAATAAAGATCCTAATACAATGTACAATCTTCACTTTTGCACACATCATCCACTTGTAATGTCCAAAATGTCCTTGGTGCCAAATATGACCTGAAAATGGAATTAGATTTAATTAGACTAAATAATCCCAAATTAAATCATTTTAGGAATAATAGTCCAATAAAACCCAAAACACTAAACCATGCCAAACAAAGTCAATTAGAAACCAAGAATCATTAATAATGGTAAATTAAGGTTATGAATAGTGTATAATATACCCGATGTGGTATTGAATCACCTTCACGGTGTAGAATTACCCAATGTGGTATTGAATCACCTTCACGGTGTAGACTTACCCGATGTGGTATTGAAATCATCTTCACGGTGTAGACTTACCCGATGTGGTATTGAAATCACCTTCACGGTGTAGACTTACCCGATGTGGTATTGAAATCACCTTCACGGTGTAGACTTACCCGATGTGGTATTGAATCACCTTCACGGTGTAGAATTACCCAACGTGGTATTGAATCACCTTCGTGGTGTAGACTTACCCAGTGTGGTATTGAATCACCCTCATGGTGTAGACTTACCCAACGTGGTATTGGAATCACCTTCGTGGTGTAGTCTTGCCCGAAGTGGCATTGAATAATTAAATGTTAATCGTATTAGATGGGAGTACATGGAATTTACGAAATGGAAAGGGAAGTGATTTAGAAAGGATGAATATGCACGCTATAGAATATATATTATGGGATATATATACTATAGGGTGAATATGACTAAAATGAAAAGGAAAGTGATTTGGAATGGATGAATATGCATGCTATAGAATATATATTATGGGATATATATACTATAGGGTGAATATGACTAAAATGAAAAGGAAAGTGATTTGGGATGGATGAATATGCATGCTATAGAATATATATTATGGGATGGATATATATACTATAGGGTGAATATGACTAAAATGAAAAGGATAGTGATTTGGAATGGATGAATATGCATGCTATAGAATATATATTATGTGATATATATACTATAGGGTGAATATGGATAATATGGAATGAAAAGAAAGAATATATGATTGGTTACATTTATGTACTTACGTTATGTGCCTTACTCTAATGTTTCCTTTGTATTTTAAATGTGGATTAACCTGTATTGACATTTATTGAGTTAACGACTTACTCCTTTATGTTTTCCCTGTGTATGGTCAATGTTAATCCCATTACAGGTAGGTGGAAGATGTAAGGATGTTTTGATTTTGGAGCTTAGGGGCTTTTATTTTGATGTCCTTATTTCCATTCTTTTGTAACCTAACTGATTCTATTATGAATTGACTATTTGTAATCATTGGCCTGATTTTTTGTACGTGTTAGGGACCATGGATAATGGTAATTCTGGATATTTGTAGTTATGGGTATTTTGGAAAACCCAAAGCTAGTTGTATGCGGTAGTTACTGAACTGCATTAATACGAATTATGTTTTTCTATCAAACAAATGTGTATGTCGTTATTGGTTCATAGATTGAGTGTGAAGTGGAAAATGAGATTTTAAAATAAGGTTATGAAATTTGTAAATGTAAGTTATAGGAAAGTGCATGAAAAAGGAATAAAATAAGGAAAAAATTTCAAGGGTAGAATTTGGGTCCTTACAGTAATAAGATTAGAGTATTTTAACCTATACAACATTTAAAATCAACCATATTAAACATATGCCAATGATACACCAATCAATACATAAAACCACATATTGTTCACATATTCAATCACATATCATCATATCCCACTTTAACCAACATACATCATAATTAACATATATCTACAATTATGCTACATAACTTGAGCCAAATTTTGCTACATAGCTTGAGCCAAAGCTTGCTACATTGCTTGAGCCAAAGCTTGCTACATTGCTTGAGCCAAAGCTTGCTACATAACTTGAGCCAAAGTGAGCTACATTTTTTGAGCCAAAGGTTGCTACATAACTTGAGCCAAAGTGTGATACATAACTTGAGCCAAAGCTTGCTACATAACTTGAGCCAAAGTGTGCTACATTGCTTAAGCAAAAGCGTGCTACATAACTTGAGCCAAAGTGTGCTACATAACTTGAGCCAAAGCTTGCTACATAACTTGAGCCAAAGTGTGCTAATTGCTTGAGCCAAAGCTTGCTACATAACTTGAGCCAAAGTGTGCTACATAACTTGAGCCAAAGCTTGCTACATAACTTGAGCCAAAGTGTGCTACATAACTTGAGCCAAAGTGTGCTACATAACTTGAGCCAAAGTGTGATACATGAGCCAAAGCTTGCTACACCTCCAAGGGAGCTAAAAATAGGTTTTCTTTTCATTGTTTCACAACCGGTAACAACCAGAAAATCCACGCATTTATCAAATACAATAAACCAGTTATATGCTTCTCCTTACAACCACATCATTCACAATATAATCATGTCTGTAACACCCTGAATTTTAGTCTTTAAAATTATAGTATCAGTCCTGGAAGTCTCGCTTGAGCGAGAGATTCTCGCTTGAGAGAGAAAGGATCACCTGGGAGGGTGAAATCCTGGGCTATACTGGAAGATTCTCGCTTGAGCGAGAGTTGCCTCGCCTGGGCGAGAAATGGCAAACTGGGGCTGTTGACACTGTGAGATTCTCGCTTGAGCGAGAATCCCTCGCTTGAGCGAGAGGGTCAGATCTGAGTTTTTAAAATAGGTGGGATTTTCTCGCCTGAGCGAGAATGGGCTCGCTTGAGCGAGAACCTGACGACTGCTCTTTAAAATAGAAACCCCAAACACATTTTAGGGTTAGGACTTTGAAGAGAAGAGAGAGAAGAGAGTTTTTCAAGAGCAAGGATCCTTAGGACTCATCTTAGAGCTTGAGAAGAGGTAAACCTCTTGCTTCTAACTCTTCTTCTTCCTCTCTAACTTGTTTTGGGTATGTTGGATCTATTTTCAAAACATGAGAAACCATGGAAACTCACCCTTTAGAGTTATGGTTCGTTTTATGTTAATTTTCTCTTGTAAACTCTTGGCTTAGAGTTGGTATTTGATGAATGGAAAGGTTATGTGGGTTATTCATGAAAACCCCAAAAACCCCCAAAATGAGAATATGGGTATAAAGAGAAAGAGATGAAATGCTTTGATGTTGATATATGAGATGAACATGTATGTTTAGATGTTTGAAAACTTATATTGAAGTAGTTTTGGAAATCTTGAATATATGTGAATCCCTTGTATATTTGATGATGAAATACGAGTTATTTATGTGTTATTTTAAATAAATGACTGACATTGTTGTTATTGGTGGAAATGAGGAAAGATCCTAAGGTTGGAGGAAATCGCGGAGGAGACTTTTAAAGTTACCCGGAACCGATCCCCAACACTCACCAAGGTAAGGGATAAGTGTCTCTAATTCATACTCGCTGATGTGAATGAGGTATGTGAAAGAGGTAAGGTGTTTGTAAGAATACTGTGGTTACCCTACCCGAAGAGGTAGTGGTTTATTAATGAATACCCTACCCGAAGTGGTAGCGGTTTGTTATTGTGTCCTACCCGGAGTGGTAGTGAACTGTTATTGCGTCCTACCCGGAGTGGTAGTGGACTGTTATTGCGTCCTACCCGGAGTGGTAGTGCACTGTTATTGCGTCCTACCCGGAGTGGTAGTGAACTGTTATTGCGTCCTACCCGGAGTGGTAGTGGACTGTTATTGCATCCTACACGGAGTGGTAGTGAACTGTTATTGCGTCCTACCCGGAGTGGTAGTGAACTGTTATTGCGTCCTACCCGGAGTGGTACTAAACTGTTATTGTGTCCTACCCGGAGTGGTAGTGGACTATGGTGGTTATCCTTCCTGGAATGGTAGTGGATAATTGATAACTCGACCTGCGCGATGTGGTATGGATATTAACTCGAACTGCCCTATATGGTATGGATGGTAACTCGACCTGCCCGATGTTGTATGGATAATAACTCGACCTGCCCGATGTGGTATGGATAATAACTCGACCTGCCCGATGTGGTATGGATGGTAACTCGACCTGCCCAATGTGGGATGGATAATAACTCGACCGGCCCGATGTGGTATGGATAATAACTCGACCTGCCCTTTGTGGTATGGATAATAACTCGACCTGCCCGATGTGGTATGGATGGTAACTCGACCTGCCCGATGTGGTATGGATAATAACTCGACCTGCCCGATGTGGTATGGATAATAACTCGACCTGCCCAGTGTGGTATGGATGGTAACTCGACCTGCCCGATGTGGTATGGATGGTAACTCAACCTGCCCGATGTGGTATGGATAATAACTCGACCTGCCCTATATGGTATGGATGGTAACTCGACATGCCCGATGTGGTATGGATAATAAATCGACCTGCCCTAGGTGGTATGGATAATAACTCGACCTGCCCGATGTGGTATGGATAATAACTCGACCTGCCTGATGTGGTATGGATAATAACTCAACCTGCCCGGTGTGGTATGGATGGTAACTCGGCCTGCCCGATGTGGTATGGAAAATGAAATCGATGAATACGATTGAGTGTGAATACGAACGATGAGAAATATGGATGTCACAAAGAGATTCATATGCATGCTATAGGATATATAGTATGGGATATATATTCTATAGGGTGAATATGAATGATGAGAAATGAGAATGTCACCAAGAGAGTCATATGCATGCTATAGGATATATTGTTTGGGATATATGTTCTATAGGGTGAATATGAGTGATAAAAGGGAAGGCGTTAAGAATGAAAGTATATACATGCTATAGGAATATATTATGGGATATAGGTCCTATAGGGTGGATATGAATAATGAGGAGTACGATATTTCGAAAGAACGTAATATGCGTGCTATAGAATATATATTACGGGATATATATATATATATATACTATAGGACGAATATGAATGAAGTGGAAAAGAAAGAGAGAAGATATAAATGCTTGCATTTGCGTATTTGTGTTTATAAATTATACTAAAGCTTAATCGTATTTGAATGTGGATTATCATGTGATGTTAGTTTTGAACTAATGACTTACTCCCTTTGTTTTGTGTGTTGTTTATGATAATCCCATTGTAGGTAAATGAAGGATTTTGAGAAGGAAGCTCACTTAGGAAGCTTTTGTGTTTATCAACCTATTTGTCTTTATTTGCTACTTGACGTTGTAGTTATTTTGATAACATTATGGGATGACTGTAAATCCGTTTAGATTAATACGGATATGTGTAGTTATGGACTTTATAACTCTGGGAAACCCAGAACTGATTGTATATGGTAAATGTTATTTGAATGAATTATGTTTTTCCGCAACATAGATTTGTATGATAATATAATAGGGTAAAGAGTATTTTCAAAGAGAGATACTTGAGAGTTTTTAATGAAGGTGACGACTGTATGTAAGAAAGGATTAAAATAAATGAAAAATTTTAAAGGGTAGAATTTGGGTCGTTACAATGTCCACTATAGCATTCTCACATCACAGCTTCATCATATACAAAATACCACATCAACGTCATAAGCACAATGTATCTCATTTCTTATCACCATAAAACAATTCACAACATCATCATCGTCATATAACATAATCATTGTCCTTTTATCACAAATAACCAACTCACAACATATTCTTCGTCACATAATGTATTCATGTCCATTTATTGCCATTAAATAGCTCATCACACAATCATTATTACAAACATACCCATATATGTTTATAACAAATAAGCGACTCACAACTTATTCATTTTCATATATACTCACATCTTTTTATCATCATACAACATATTAACGATAGAACCATTTCTCATAACGATGTATTACCATAAATGAGCATATTGCATTTTAATCTAATAAAACGGTTTTTACCACTCATATATCTCTACATTTATGGCTAATACCTCTTCATGGAAAATAAAGACTCTAACATGGACCACAAACTTCCTAGGGAGTTTCTATCCGTTAATATTCTCTGATACTTGAGGGAAATCAAAGAAGATGACTCTAATGAAATACTCTATGACCACAATGGTCTTCTCCCTCACCTTAGGTTGCGTAAGCTCCGTTGCTCCGCAAAAGAGCCACATTTCCCTCCATCTTCTCCAATCTCCATTGTTCCATTTTTCACCTCCAAGATTTCCCAAATGTGTCACCAAGAAGTAGTAGAAAGAGGTTTTGATGAGTTTTGATGTTTAGTGGAGAGGATAATGGTTCATTTGGGTGGAGCCGCCGTTGGGAGAGAAAGGAGAGAAAAGAAAATGAAGATTAGGGTTTTTGAAACCCCTCTTTTACTTTTATAGTTGCGCAGCCTCGCCCGGGCGAGAATGGCTCGCTTGGGCGAGAATTTCGCAGCTTTTCAGCTTTCCAACTCTGACGCTCTCGCCCGGGCGCGGATTTCTCGCTCGAGCGAGAATGGGGCAGCAAGCTCAGACTTCTCTGGCCTGGGCTAGAATTCTAGCTCGAGCTAGAATTTGACAAATTTTCAAGATTTCACTCTCACTCAAGCGACCACTCCTTCGCTTGGGCGAGGTTCCCATACTCCTCAAACTTAAAACGTTGAGTCCCTCGCTTAGGCGAGACCCTATTTTCCAAGCGAGAATTGTCAAGTATACACCTCAACACTCTAAGTTTTCCAATCATTCTGAAAATGAAATTTGAGGTGTTACATTCTTGCTCAAGCGAGAATATCCAGCCTATTTTAAAAACTCAACACTGACACTCTCGCTCAAGCAAGGGATTCTCGCTCAAGCGAGCTTTCTCTCGCTCAGGCGAGCTACATCTCGCCCAGGCGAGAATCCTAGGAAATCCTGGGAATAAATACTGAGCCTCTCGCTTGGGCGAGGCCCTCTCGCTCAAACGAGAAACGCCAAGTATACCCCAGATTCCTAAGAATTTTCACTATACTTAGGAAAATAAAATTAGGGTGTTACAAGGAGAGTTTGAAATGTCCATGACGAGGAAGTTGAATTACTTCCTTGGACTACAAATAAAACAACTTGAAAATGGCATTTTTGTAAGTCAATCCAAGTATTGCAGAGATCTGCTGAAAAGATTTGATATGAATGACTGCAAGCCAATAGCTACTCCTATGGGATCTGGTACTTACATTGATACAGATGAAGCTGGAAAATGCATTGAAATATCAAAGTATCGAGGTATGATTGGATCTCTTTTATATTTAACTTCCAGTAGACCTGATATCATGTTTAGTGTATGTCTGTGTGCACGCTATCAATCTAAACCAAAAGAATCACACTTAGTTTTTGTTTAGAGAATCATGAAATATCTTAAAGGCACAACTGGCGTTGGATTGTGGTATCCAAAAGGAAGTATATGTGATTTGGTTGGTTATTCAGATTCAGATTTTGCTGGACGCAAATCTGAGAGGAAAAGTACAATTTGTACTTGTCATATTTTAGGAAATGATTTAGTTTCTTGGTCTTGCAAGAAACAAGCTTGTGTTGCCCTAAGCACTACTGAAGTTGAATATATAGCAGCAGGTAGTTGTTGTGCACAACTGTTGTGGCTTAAACAACAATTACGAGATTATGGCTTAGACTTAGGTTGCACTCCTCTGAAATGTGACAATACTGGTGCTATAAACCTCACAAGAATCCTATTATGCATTCTAGAACCAAACACATAGATATAAGGCATCACTTCCTTAGGGACCATGTCCTATTATGCATTCTAGGACTCTCGCCTGAGCGAGAGATGGATCGCCTGGGTGAGAGGGAAGCTATGGAGGCTGGAAGATTCTCGCTTGGGCGAGAATTGGCTCGCCTGAGCGAGAGGAGTGTTGCAGAGGTTGGAGGATTTCCACTTGAGCGAGAATCCCTCGCTTTAGTGAGAGCATCAGAGTTTGAAACTTTAAAAGGTGGGGATTTCTCGCCTAAGCGAGAGGAGTGTTGCAGAGGCTGGAGGATTCTAACTTGAGCGAGAATCCCTCGCTTGAGCAAGAGCATCAGAGTTTGAAACTTCAAAAGGTGGGGATTTCTCGCCTGGGCGACGTGTTCTCGCTTGGGCGAGAATCTAAAAGTTCGAACCCTAAAATAGAGCCATAAACACGAAAAGGGGTAGAACTTTTGGGAGAAAAGAGAGGTAAAGGCTATTTTGAAAGCAAGGGTTCGTTTAGAATCTACTAGAAGCTAGAGAAGAGGTAAATCACTTGATTTTGAAACTTTATCTAGTTTTGAAACTCTATTTGTTCTTATTGGATCTCTTCTCTTAACACGAAAAACCATGAAACCCTCTCTTTAGAGTTGTGGTTCGTTTTATCTAACTTTCCTCTTGAAAACTCTTGGTTTAGAGTTAGTATTCGAAAATGGGGATGATATGGGGATGATTCATGAAAACCCCCAAACGAAAATGATGTTAAAAAGGGAAAGGGGGTGAAGTGTTGGATGTAGAATGTTGTTTATGAGTTTTGAATGTTGAGGAATATGTGAATATGTATGTGTTAAATGCTTGAAAACTCCTAATGGAAATAGTTTGGAAACCATTGAAAATATATGAACCTCTTTTATGGTTAGATATGTAAATATGAGTTGTTTATGTGTTAGTGTGAATGAATGACTGATTTTGTTGTTATGTGGTGGGAATGAGGAAATATCCTAAGGTTGGAGGCGGTGAAGGAGGAACTAACAAGGTAGCCAAATACCAACCCCAACACCCACCAAGGTAAGGATAAGCATTGTATTACAATTCATATAACATAAGACATATGTTTATATGTGGATGACTCAAAGAGAATAAGATGTGGAAAGTTATAAATGTTGAATGTCTTGCCCTACGTGGTATAGCACTGAATGTCTTGCCCTAAGTTGTATTGTGTCGAATGTCTTGCCCTAAGTGGTATTGTATTGAATGTCTTGCCCTAAGTGGTATTGTATTGAATGTCTTGCCCTAAGTGGTACTGAAATGAATGTCTGACCTTAAGTGGTATTATAAAGGTATGTATAAGTATAAAATGTAACTATGTGGGATATTATCATGAGTAAGGTAGCAAGGTTTAATATTTCAGAATATGGAAGAAAGAGTTATTGGATGAGGTAGTATGAGATGGTGATTATATGCATTTACTTTATGTACGAATATTTAAATTGTTTACTTAACTCTATTTAAAATGAGGATTATCGTATATTGATATCTATTGAGTTAATGACTTACTCCTTTGTATGTTTCTGTGTATTGTCAATGATAATCCCATTTCAGGAAAGCGAACGTTTAAGGAATGTCCTGATTAAGAGCTTTAGGAGCTTAGTGATCAAGATTTTATATTTGCAAACCCTTTGTGTACTAATTGATATGTATTGACTGTTAACTGTATTTATGGGCACCTTAATGTTGTAACCCCATAACTTAACATATGATGATACTTCTTTAAGTTATGAATGCGTATTATGATTTTCTGTAAATCTGGAAGTAGTGTATGTATGGGGTAGAAAATGTATGTTCGAGGTAATTTTAAAATGAATGGAATATATGAATTAAAGTTTATAGGGTTATTGACACGTGATACAACTGAAAGATTCTGTATAAATGAGTTAAAATAAACGAAAAAATTTCAAGGGTAGAATTTCGGTCCTTACACTCGACCATACAAAATAAGGAGGGGCTTGTTTCAAGTTCGAAGAGTGTATGTTTATTACTATTACTATTGTTTTATATAATGCTTCGTCTTCCACATAGGGATGGCAATGAAAACCTAACACGCGGGTACCCTCCCGAACCCAACCCGAATATAATGGGGAAAACCCGATGTGAATGAGTTCGGGTTTTACCCGAGTTCAAATTTCGGGTTCGAGTTCGGGTTTGGTATTAAAAATATCAAACCCGAACCCGCCCCAAACCCGATTAATATATATAAAACTATAAAATTATATACAAATACATACTTAAAAGCTATATATATATATGAATTTCACATATATATATATAATATATATGTATAAATTTCACATATATATAAGCTATACATATATAAATTTCATACACATATATATAAACTATATATATAAAAATATATGTTTTTCGGATTTTTTTTGGGTTTGGGTTACCCGAAACCTGACGGGTTCGGGGATGATATCATTGTTTTTAACCCCGCTTAATTCGGGTTATGGTTCAGTTTTTGGATTTCGGGTTTAGGTAAGCACAAACCCGACCCCGACCCGCCCCGTTGCCATTCCTACTTCCACACATTGAAAATTACAATGTGTGTAAGCAACTACAAATACATAAGAGAGGGCAGTGCCATTTTACAAATCTACAGTGCAAGAAAATTACAATTTAAATTAACAGAAGCACATGTTTAGCTCCTCTAAACAATAATCAAACACTTTGACAAACTTTGCAGAAATTACTGACCGACTTTACATTGTATTGACACATTTTAATTAGACCCTACATAATTAAACATGTGTGTATTAGTATATCGGTCCATGATTAATCCCTTGATCAAATACAATATATAAAAATTTTAAATAAAACATAGACTAGTTAAAGTATTTACTAATGAAAGGATGTCTCATAATATAGATTTTTGTTACTAATTGAGTTTAGACTTTAATTTGCATATACAGAAAGTTTAAAAATTGGAAGACATAATTTTATCCTTGAGATTTAAATATTAAGATTTTACATTGGGATGAATGTTGACACATTAAAAATAATAGTGGATGATTATAAAATATATGAGAAAATAAGAATAAAAGATGTGTGAGCATATCGTTAATTTAATATTAACTGTAACCCCCTAATTTTTGATATTTTGAACATGGTGAAACTCAGTAAGTCTGGGAACTACTAGCTGATTCTCGCCTGAGCGAGAGAGTCTCGCTTGGGCGAGGGTATCAGTTTTTATCCTAGGATTTTACTTGAGAGTCTCGCCTGAGCGAGAGATGGCTCGCCTAGGCGAGGGAGAGTGGCTTAGAGGTTGTAGGATCCTTGCTTGAGTGAGAGCCCCTCACTTGAGCGAGAGCGTCAGGGTTTGAAATTTTAAAAAGGTGGGATCTCTCGCCTAGGCGACGTATTCTTGCTTGGGGGAGGTTTTTGAGAGAAAAGAGAAGAAGAGCTGATTTTCTTGGCAAGAGTACGTGTAAAGGCTAAAAGAAGCTAGAGAAGAGGTAAACCTCTTGATTTTAACACACACTCTCTTTTAGAAACTCATTTTTGGACATCTGGGTCTCTTCTCGTGGTATGGAAAATCATAGACTTTCCTCGTTTGAGTTGTAACTCGTTTTTACCTAACCTTTTGTGACACCCTAAATTTAATGTCTTTAAATTATAGTGTCAGCCTTGGGAGTCTCGCTTGAGCGAGAAAAGTGTAGCCTGAGCGAGAGAGGCTCACCTGGGTGAGTGGAATCCTAGGCAACACTAAAGGATTCTCGCCTGAGCAAGAATCGTCTCGCTTGAGCGAGAGCTGTCTCGCATGAGCGAGAGTTTCCTCGCCTGGGCGAGAAGTGACATTCTAGGCCTGTCAAGGCTGTTAGATTCTCGCTTGAGCGAGAGCATCAGATCTTAAATTTTAAAAAGGCGGGATTTTCTCGCCTGAGCGAGAATGGGCTCGCTTGAGCGAGAAACCGACGTTGGACCCCAAACACATTTTTGGGGGATAACCTAGAGAGAAGTGAGAGAAGGGAGCATTTTCAAGAGCAAGGAGTCTTGAGAATCATCTAGAAGCTTGAGAAGAGGTAAAACTCTTGATTCTAACTCTCTTCTTCCCAAAAGTTGGAGGCGGTGTCGGTGGAACTTGCAAAGTTACCAAGGACCAAACCCAACACTCACCATGGTAAGGAGAAGTGGTTAATTGTATATGATGATAGAAAATGTGTGGAATTTTATGATTATGTATATGATTTGCGAATGACTTGCTCTATGTGGTATTGTGAATGACTTGCCCTACGTGGTAATGAGAATGACTTTCCCTATGTGGTATTGTGAATGACTTGCCGTACGTGGTAATGTGAATGACTTGCCCTACGTGGTAATGTGAATGACTTACCCTACGTGCTAATGAGAATTACTTGACGTTCGTGGTATTGTGAATAACTTGCCCTACTTGGTAATGAGAATGACTTGCCCTACGTGGTATTGCGAATGACCCACCCTACGTGGTACTTAATTGATTGTCTTTCCCCATGTGGTAATGTAAAGGTAAATATATATGTGGAAAGTAAGGGTGTGGTGTAGTAATGATGAGTAAAGTGACAAGGTGTTGTAAGGATGAAGGCATAGACAAAGGTGATGAATGAGGTGGTATGTAATGGGAAATATGATATGTTGATTTTATATTCGAATGTCAAATCGTTTATTTAAATCTCTTTAAATTGTAGATTATCGCTTAATGATATTTATTGAATTAACGACTTACTCCTTTGTATGTTTTGTGTATTTGTCATTGATAATCCCATTTCCGGTAGACAAGTAAATTGAGGAGGCTTGGTTTGACGCCTTAGGAGCTTAAAACATGGATTCCTTTATTTGCATCTTTTTGTATCATGATTGAATAAATGCGGATTTAAGTATTTGTAACTATGATCTTTATAATTTTTGGAATATTGTATCTCTGGATATTTGTAGCTTTGGGTATTTTGGAAACCCATAGCTAGTTGTATGCGGCAGTTACCCGGATACATTAATATGAATTATGATTTTCTATTAAATGAACATGTATGTGGATATTGTGTTAAGAAAAGAATATGAACAGTAAGGTGGGTATGAAATGAGAATTGTTGCACTTGTGAATCTAAGTTATAGGAAAAATGTATGTGAAAAGAATAAAATAAGGAAAAAATTTCAAGGGTAGAATTTGGGTCCTTACACCTTCTCCTTGAAAACTCGTGGTTTAGAGTTTCTATTCTGAAATGGGGATGATTGATGGTTGATTCATGAAAACCCCAAACCCTAAAACAAAAATGAGGTTGAAAAGGGAGAAAGGTTAAGTTAGAAACGTGGTTTAAGGTTTCTAAGGTTAAATAGAACTAATAAGAATGTTTTACATGCTTGAAACTCCTAATAAAGATGATTTCGGAAAAATATTGGAATATGAACGGTTTTATGAATAAATATGTTGTGTTGGTTATTTATGTGATAATATGAGTATATTATTGATTTTGGGTATTGTGTGTGGTGTATATGAGGGAAGACCCTAAGGTTGGAGGAAACGGAGCAGGAACTAACAAGTTGCCTAACACTACCACCAACGCCCACCAAGGTAAGGGATAAGCATTTGTGAATGTTTGAGGTAATAGTATATTACTTTATGTTGTGTGGAGAAGGAGGATAAATCAATGTCAGACTTGCCAAATGTGATATTGGCTTTTATGGCAATGTATGACTTGCCCAATGTGGTATTGGCCTTTATGGCAATGTATGACTTGCCCAATGTGGTATTGGCCTTTATGGAAATGTATGACTTGCCCAACGTGGTATTGGCCTTTATGGCAATGTATGACTTGCCCAACGTGGTATTGGCCTTTATGGCAATGTATGACTTGCCCAATGTGGTATTGGCCTTTATGGCAATGTATGACTTACCCAATGTGGTATTGGCCTTTATGGCAGTGTATGACTTGCCCGACGTGGTATTGGCTTTATGGCGATGTCTGACTTGCCCAATGTGGTATTTAATTTACTAACGTGTGTGTGATGGGGTTGAATAAACTGTGGTAAAGGTTCAAAGGTTTTAAGTATTCCTTATATTGCGATTACTTTTATTTACATTGAATAATTATTGCCTAAAGATTTCTAACACTGATTATCATTATTCCTATGTCTTATTCCCTTGTGTTTCTTGTTGATTGTATTGGTGATAATCGGTGTACAGGTAAAGCAAAGGACTAGTAGATCCAGAAGGCGTGATAGTGTAGCTTTTTTTCAATTTGGATGTAATAGGGATAGTAACATGTTGTTTTAAATTATGCATGTAATTGTACCTATTATCTGAACCATTTAATCTGTAACCCCGTATCTCATATTTTAATGTAGTATTGACAAACATGTGGGGATGGAGTTCCCACTTTAATTAAAGTGTGAGGTTTATGGGTTTTGAACCCTAAAATGCTTGAGTAGATTAACTGTTAATATTGAATGTGAATTATAATTATTGGGGGAAGGAAACTCATGGGGTTAGTTATAAGAAGAATTAAGTTTTTGTGATTGTATGTTTAGAAATAAATGAACAAAAAATTTAGGGTGTAATTTGAGTCCTTACAATATAGTATCAGAGCATAGTTAATTCTACGGCCTGGGATATGGCCTTACGTGCTTCTTTGTAATCTTTATGTGATTTAACTATGTGAATTGTTGTGTGGTTATGTGATAAATTATCTGGTTAAACATGGTTTACTAATAAGCGAATGAGTACAGGTACCAGTTATTGAGATGTCTGGAAGAGGAAGAGGAAGAGGATCTGGTCAGAATGACCTGTTGGCCTAGATTGCGGCCGTGATGATGAAGATGAATGAGAACTTGCAGCATTTGAACCAGAATGCGACACCAAGCCCAAACCCACACCCCTTGGCACCTCAAGGACCGGTAGAGTACCGGGGATTGGATGAGTTCTGTAGGCACAATCCTACTCAAGTTGAAGGTGGATTTTCCCCCGATGTGGCAAATAAGTGGATCCATGGCTTGGAGCGGATATTCAGAGCCATGGGTTGTTCCGATGCTCAGAAAGTGACATATGCCTCATATGTCCTGGTCAAGGATGCTGAGAACTGGTGGGAGTATGCTCGGAGGGAGATGGACTCTGAAGGACAAGCCATCACATGGGAAGCCGTCAAAGGGAAGTTCCTCCAAAAATACTTCCCAGCTGACTTGAAGAGAAAGAAAGAGATGGAGTTCCTACGGTTAGAGCAAGGGGATTTATCAGTGGGAGAGTATGCGGCCAAGTTTGAAGAATTGGCCCGGTATTGTCCCTATTATGCGCTGGAGGTGGATGGGCGGTCCAAATGTGCTAAGTTTGAATCGGGCGTGAGGCCCAAGCTGAAGATGATGTTTGGACATCAGGAGATTTCGGATTTTCCTACCTTAGTCAACAAGTGTAGGATATATGAAGATGACTTGAGGGCGAAGAGTTGGTGGTAAGCAGAACCAATCCTCCTAGAAATGTCGGACCCCAACGGAGTCATACTATGGACAAGGGTAAGGGGAGGATGTTTGGCGATAGCCGGAAACCCTATGCTTCACCCACCGGTTATCATGGGAATCTTTCCCAAGGATCCAGAAACCCCACTAGCGCGGGAGGACCCCAACCAGACTCTCTCCCTTTGTGCAACAAATGTGGGCGCATGCAGATGGGGAACATATGCTCTAGAGCTGGGAATGGTTGCGTCCACTGTAAGGAACTGGGACACATGAAGAGGTTTTGCCCCAAACTCGACCAGCGAGTGAATAATGTGAATGCGGGAAGGCCTAGAAACACTGGCAGGGTGTTTAGCATGAGTTATGTCGAAGCATCCGATGTTGAAGGTATGATCAGGAACAACACACTCTTTCATATCTATTGATTGTGTAGAACGACTGAGATTGCCGACTGAGTTGTTGCCCTTATCTTAGTTGTGTCCACCCCTACTAGTGCATATGTGGTGGTATCAACTTGTCCATCTCAGTGTCCGGTAGAAGTCAATGGTAGGATGTTTACCATAGATTTAATCTGCTTACCTCTGTCCTAATTAGATCTAATTCTGGGATGGACTGGTTGTCGGCCAATCGAGTAATGCTTAACTGTGCAGATAAGACTGTAGTGTTCGGAGATCTGTATGAGTCTTCTAATAAGTCGAAATGTTTGGAGTCAGTGTCGGCTAAGGAAGTCAGGACTTCCCTTAAGGAAGGGGGAGCAGTGTCTATGTTGCTGACATCAATGGAGGGTAATGAGAATCCCAGAGTTGATGACATACCGGTAGTATGCGAATTCCCTGAGGTATTCCCTGGTGATATTCCGGATTTACCTCTAGTGAGAGAAGTTGAATTCTCCATCGATTTAATACTGGGAACGAGACCCATTATAGAATGGCACCTTTAGAGCTAGCCGAGCTGAAAAAGCAGATTGAGGATTTGTAGGCGAAGAAGTTCATTCGTCCTAGTGTTTCTCCGTGGGGTGCACTAGTGCTGTTAGTTAAGAAGAAAGATGGGAGTATGAGGTTGTGCACCGACTACAGACAATTGAACAAAGTCACCGTTAAAAACAAGTATCCATTGCCTAGAATTGATGACTTGATGGACCAGGTGAGAGGAGCCGTGGTATTTTCTAAGATCGACCTCAGATCGGATTATCATCAACTCAGAGTGAAGTCTGAGGATATTCCTAAGACTGCCTTTAGGACGAGGTATGGACATTTTGATTACTTGGTGATGCCTTTCAGAGTGACGAATGCCCCTGCGATATTTACCGACTACATGAATCGAATTTTTCATCCACACTTGGATTCGTTTGTGGTGGTATTTATTGACGACATTCTGGTCTACTCAAAGAGCCGAGAGAAGCGTGTGAAACATCTGAGGGTTGTTCTTGGAATCCTAAAGAGTAATCAGTTGTATGCAAAGCTCTCGAAATGTGACTTTTGGTTGGAATTAGTGAACTTCCTTGGGCATGTGATATCCAAAGAGGGAGTGGCAGTGGATCCCTCGAAGGTTGAAGCAGTAATGGACTGGGTAGCACCCAAGTCGGTTACGGAGATCAGAAGTTTTCTAGGGTTGGCGGGCTACTACTGGAAGTTTATAGAAGGGTTTTTAAAGTTACCATTACCACTAACAAAGTTAACCAGAAAAGTATAACCATATGTATGGACAACCCGATGTGAGGAAAGTTTCCAAGAGTTGAAGCGGAGGTTGACTATGGCACCAGTGTTGGTTCTTCTGTGTACTAATCGTGACTTCAGTGTGTTCTGTGATGATTCCAAGCAAGGTTTGGGTTGTGTTTTGATGCAGGAAGGGAAGGTTGTTACCTATGCTTCACGACAGTTGAGGTCGTGTAACACCCTAAATTTGAGTTTTTAGAATTATAGTATCAGTCCTGGAAGTCTCGCTTGAGCGAGAGATTCTCGCCTGAGCGAGAAAGGATCCCCTGGGAGGGTGAAATCCTGGGCTATACTGGAGGATTCTCGCCTGAGCGAGAGTTGTCTCGCCTGGGCGAGAAATGATAGTTTGGGGCAGTTGACACTGTGAGATTCTCGCTTGAGCGAGAATCCGTCGCTTGAGCGAGAGCGTCAGATCTGAAATTTTAAAAAGGCGGGATTTTCTCGCCTGAGCGAGAACCCGACGACTGCTCTTTAAAATAGAAACCCCAAACACATTTTAGGGTTAGAACTTTGAAGAGAAGAGAGAGAGAGGAGAGCTTTTCAAGAGTAAAGAGCCTTAGGACTCATCTTAGAGCTTGAGAAGAGGTAAACCTCTTGTTTCTAACTCTTCTTCTTCCTCTCTAACTTGTTTTCGGTATGTTGGATCTATTTTCAAAACATGTGAAACCATGGAAACTCACCCTTTAGAGTTATGGTTCGTTTTATGTTGTTTTTCTCTTGTAAACTCTTGGCTTAGAGTTGGTATTTGATGAATGGAAACGTTATGTGTGAAAACCCCAAAAACCCCAAAATGAGAATATGGGTTTAAGAGAAAGAGATGAAATGTTAGATGTGGATGATGAGTTTGTGCTTTGATGTTGATGTATGAGATGAATGGGATATATATTCTATAGGGTGAATATGAACGATGAGAAATGTGGATGTCACAATGAATGTTGTATGTATGCTATAGGATATATAGTATGGGATATATATTCTATAGGGTGAATATGAATGACGAGAAATGAGAATGTCACAAGGAATGTCATATGCATGCTATAGGATATATAGTATGGGATATATATTCTATAGGGTGAATATGAATGATGAGAAGGAAGATGTTAAGAATAAAAGTGATATACATGCTATAGGAGATATATTATGGGATATATGTTCTATAGGGTGGATACGAATAAAGAGAAGTAAGACGTTTCGAAATGACGTAATATGCGTGCTATAGAATATATATTATGGGATATATATACTATAGGGCGAATATATTATGGTCTCGAATGATCGGTTCTTTTGCGGTAGGACATTGGCAAGGCATGATATAGTGGTGGTGTACCTCAAATATCTGCCTTGAATGTTGTGTCGGCAAAATTTGTTTCTGTTTCGTGAACGTCAGTAGTTGCGGTGTATGGGTATGGTGTAACCATATGAGAGAAAGAGTTTTGGGTTGTGTTGAAATGATTATGCAAACTTTGTTTCACGAGTCGTGGATTCAAAACGCTTCCGAAAATCATTTTTAGGGTGAAACATAGCTTGTGGCTAATTAATTATTTAGTCTTATGTTGGAGAATTCCGAAATTTTAGCAACCATATCTGAATAAGTATGAGGTTATTAAAATTTTGATGATACAAGACGCCCATGTATTTCTGGACATAATGCGAGTGGGTTAATAAGTTTATATTTGCTAACGGAATTGGGGTGACCAAACCGAACGCAGGTTGTAGGTTTGAGTGTTTGTCGACTTGCACTTGCCGATTGGTAACAGGGTACCTAGTTTTGGTGTGAATTAATGGTTTTATGGTTTCAGTTGAGGCTAGAAATCGGTAATTCCTTTCGACGATAAGATTTGATGACGGAAATATTTGATGTAATTGGACAATTACTGGATAGTTTGATTGTGTACAATGGATGAGACACTAAGAGTCTTGTTGTGTAAGTATTTTATTGATTGAGTAAAATGAAATTGTGCTAGATTCTTGAGTGGAGATGAAACTAGCTAGTGTATGATGGATGTTAAATGAGGCATTGGAGTGGATGAGGATAAGGAGTTCCACATTCGCTGAATTTCGGGAGTGTAATAGGGATTCTTAACATAGATAAGGATTGTTAGCTGGATCAGTCCTAGATATCTATGGTTACTGACGAATATAGGAAAAATCTTTAGTTGGAATTACGGTTTAGTTCTCATGGCATTCGAGTTATTAAAGACTGAGATCTTAATATTTGGACATTGATGAGTTAGTTCATGAATTGGTTGGGTGATATAAGGGTTTAGTGGTGTATGCCCTTAGTGACCGATTAAATAATCTTAATGGATTAGAGGGTCGATTATGATTTTGGTTGGGTATTCTTGTGCCTAAGGTCTAGGTTATGATATTATTTTCCGAGGTATGTTTAATTTTCGGGGACGAAAATTCTTATAAGAGGTGGAGGATTGTAACACCCTAAATTTGAGTCTTCAAAATTATAGTATCAGTCCTGGAAGTCTCGCTTGAGCGAGAGATTCTCGCCTGAGCGAGAAAGGATCCCCTGGGAGGGTGAAATCCTGGGCTATACTGGAGGATTCTCGCCTGGGCGAGAAATGACAATTTGGGGCTGTTGACACTGTGAGATTCTCGCTTGAGCGAGAATCCCTCACTTGAGCGAGAGCGTCAGATCTGAAATTTTAAAAAGGCGGGATTTTCTCGCCTGAGCGAGAATGGGCTCGCTTGGGCGAGAACCCGATGACTGCTCTTTAAAATAGAAACCCCAAACACATTTTAGGGTTAGAACTTTGAAGAGAAGAGAGAGAGGAGAGCTTTTCAAGAGCAAAGAGCCTTAGGACTCATCTTAGAGCTTGAGAAGAGGTAAACCTCTTGTTTCTAACTCTTCTTCTTCCTCTCTAACTTGTTTTGGGTATGTTGGATCTATTTTCAAAACATGAGAAACCATGGAAACTCACCCTTTAGAGTTATGGTTCGTTTTATGTTGTTTTTCTCTTGTAAACTCTTGGCTTGGAGTTGGTATTTGATGAATGGAAAGGTTATGTGGGTTATTCATGAAAACCCCAAAAACCCCAAAATGAGAATATGGGTATAAAGAGAAAGAGATGAAATGTTAGATGTGGATGATGAGTTTGTGCTTTGATGTTGATGTATGAGATGAACATGTATGTTTAGATGTTGGGAAACTTGTATTGAAGTAGTTTCAGAAATCTTGAATATATGTGAATCCCTTGTATGTTTGATGATGAAATACGAGTTATTTATGTGTTATTTTGAATAAATGACTGACATTGTTGTTATTGGTGGAAATGAGGAAAGATCCTAAGGTTGGAGGAAATCGCGGAGGATACTTTTAAAGTTACTCGGAACCGATCCCCAACACTCACCGATGTAGCGATAAGTGTTTCTAAATCATACTCACCGATGTGAATGAGGTATGTGAAAGAGGTAACGTGTTGGTAAGTTTATTGTTGTTACCCTACCCGAAGAGGTAGTGGTTTATTGTTGGTGTCCTACCCGGAGTGGTAGTGAATTGTTATTGTGTCCTACCCGGAGTGGTAGTGAACTGTTATTGTGTCCTACCCAGAGTGGTAGTGGACTGTTATTATGTCCTACCCGGAGTGGTAGTGAACTGTTATTATGTCCTACCTAGAGTGGTAGTGGACTGTTATTGTGTCCTACCCGGAGTGGTAGCGGATTGTTATTGTGTCCTACACGGAGTGGTAGCGGACTGTTATTGTGTCCTACCGGGAATGGTAGTGATTGTTGTGAATTCGACCTGCCCTATGTGGTATGGGGTAATAACTCGACCTGCCCTATGTGGTATGGGGTAATAACTCGGCCTTCCCGATGAGGTATGGGAAATGAAATTGATGAATACTATCAAGTGTGAATATGAATGATAAAAAAAAGGGAATGTCACAAAAAGAGTCATATGCATGCTATAGGATATATAGTATGGGATATATATTCTATAGGGTGAATATGAACGATGAGAAATGTGGATGTCACAATGAATGTCGTATGCATGCTATAGGATATATAGTATGGGATATATATTCTATAGGTGAATATGAACGATGAGAAATGTGAATGTCACAATGAATGTCGTATGCATGCTATAGGATATATATTATGGGATATATATTCTATAGGGTGAATATGAATGACGAGAAATGAGAATGTCACAAGGAATGTCATATGCATGCTATAGGATATATAGTATGGGATATATATTCTATAGGGTGAATATGAAGGATGAAAATGGAAGATGTTGAGAATGAAAGTAATATACATGCTATAGGATATATATTATGGGATACTGTGGGCTCCATTTATGTAGCAACACTCTGGCTCGAGTTATGTAGCGATATTATGGGCTCCTGTTATGTAGCGACACTCTGGCTCGAGTTATGTAGCGATATTGTGGGCGCCAATTATGTAGCGACACTCTGGCTCGAGTTATGTAGCGATACTTTGGGCTCAAGTTATGTAGCGACACTTTGGCTCAAGTTATGTAACATGGTTATGTTTCAAAATAAATGGTTGAACTGGTCCTATAAAAAGTTGTTATAATTGTTTATTTAACTTTATTAAAAATGTGGATTTAACGTATAATGAATTATGCGGTATTGTAACCCTGGATATTTGTAGCTATGGGTATTTTGGAAACCCATAGTTAATTGTATGCGGTGGTTACCGGAATATATTAACATGAATTATGTTTTTCTGCAATTAAGGGTTATCATGATATGAAATTGAATTAGTATGATTAGAGTATTTAGATGATTAAAGAAAGGAATGAGTATGAACAGGAAAGAGAAATTAAAAGAAGGTTATTAAAGTGGTAATACTAATTTATAGGAAAATGCATGTGAAAAGAATAAAATAAAAGCAAAATTTTCAAGGGTAGAATTTGGGTTCTTACCGTAAAATTCTTTCAATGGTTTGCACCTCTAACTAACAATATCAAACCTAACTCTAAATTCAAATAAAGAGTAAAATTGTACAAAATAAAATATCTTCTCCGTATTAAATGTATAAAATGATTATATGGGATTTAAGCATGTTATCCCAATAAGCAACTCAATGTTCACTTTTTAAGAACAATAATTTAATTCTTGAAGTTATAAATGAATTATTTGTAATTAGCATAACTCAACATGAAATACCGCAACTTATAGTTCATAGGGGCATGTCCCCCTATATGCCTTAGTGGTGTTGTCCTTAGAGTAATAAGTATTATATTTAAATTAATGGTTAGAATTTTTTGTTGTGTCTTTTCTAATAAGAGAAATATTAATTTCACATTAAGTTTGATAATCTAGTTTTTAGAAATACTTAAATACCGTACAAATGTTCAAAATTTTACACTATAATGGTGACTATAATATCGTGGTTTCTAATTTTCCAAAATGTTATCACGATAGTCATTGTGGCCATATCGGTAATATTTTTCCGTGTTTTTATGCATTACAAATGTAACATAGTGACAATTGAACATAACCACGATTTAAAATATTGTTCAAAACTATTACATGACCTTCGTATTCAACTTCATATAAACCGGAAATGATATTTCATATTTATTGATGAATTAAAAGTATATATACCCTTCAATTAGTTAAATACTGACAAAGATACGACCATACAAAATAAGGAGGGGATTGTTTCAAGTTCAAAGAGTGTATGTTTATTACTACTACTATTGTTTTATATATTGCTTCGTCTTCCACACATTGAAAATTACAATGCGTGTAAGCAACTACAAATACAAAAGAGAAGGCAGTGCCATTTTAAAAATTAACAATGCAACAAAAGTACAATTTAAATTAACAGAAGTGCATGTTTAGCTCCTCTAAACAATAATCAAACACTTTGACAAACTTTGCAGAAATAACTGACCAAATTTACATTTTCTTGACACATTTTAATTAGACCCTGCATAATTAAACATATGTGTATTAGTATATCGGTCCATGATTAATCCATTGATCAAATACAATATACAAATTTTTTAAATGAAACGTAGACTAGTTAAAGTATTTACTAATGAAAGGATGTCTCATAATATAGATTTTTGTTTCTAATTGAGTTTAGAGTTTAATTTGCATATACAGGTAGTTTAAAAATTGGAAGACATATAGTTTTATCCTTGAGATTTAAATATTAAGATTTTACATTGAGCTGAATACATGTTGACACATTAAAAATAATAGTGGATGGTTATAAAATATATGAGAAAATAAGTATAAACACATGGAGAGTGATGGGGGAACTTGTGCTACGGTGGTGGGGGAGACTGATGTGGGTACTTGTGTTGAAGTGGAGGAGGAGAGTTATAAGGGTACTTGTGATGTGGTGGTGGAGAAGAGTGATGAGGGTACTTATGTTTTGTTGGTGGGGGAGAATGGTGCTTGTGGTGAGGATGATGGCGGTGCCTGTGTCGTTTAGATGGGACTGGAGAGTGGTGCACTGGGTGAGGAATGTGGGGTGGTTTGGTGTGAGCGACTGGTGGAGGAGAGTGGTATTTGTAGGGACTCTTGGGAGGTATAGTTGATGTAGGGTAAATATCTTTTGCCTCAGATGGCCAGCTAAGGAATATTACAACCAATGCAAGAGAAACCCAACATGAGGCGCCAGTGTGGTTCTTCCTTATACAGTCATTGGAGGATCTTTTGAGGGCTTGTGTCTTGGAACAACCGGGGAGTTGGGATGACATGTTACCTTTGATTGAATTTACCTACAACAATAGCTTCCATTCGAGTATTGGGATGGCACCCTATGAGGCATTGTATGGTAGGAAGTGCCGAACTCCAGTGAGTTGGTTTGAAACCGGGGAGAACTTGGTATTGGGACCCGATTTGGTCCAGGAGACGACAGAAAAGATCAAGAAGATCCAGGAGAATATGAGGATAGTACAGAGTCGACAGAAAAACTATTACGATAAGGGACGGAAACCTCTTGAATTTAAGGAGGGAGATCATGTTATCATGAGAGTGGTCCCGGCTACCAGGATTGGTAGAGTGTTGAAGTCTCGTAAGCTGACTCTGAGGTTTATTGGACCGTATCAAGTATTGAAGAGGATCGGGCTGGTAGCATATCAGATTGCTTTACCTCCATTATTGTCGAATCTCCACAATGTGTTTCATTTGTCCAAGTTGAGGAAATGTGTTGGGGATCCATCTCATGTGGTTGAGTCTGATCAGATAGAGTTGAAGGATAACTTGACTTTTACGACGTTGCCATTGAGAATCATGGATACTAGTATCAAAAGACTATGGGGCAAAGAGATTGCATTGGTGAAGGTAATGTGGAGCCAAGTGGACGAAAGAGACGCTACTTGGGAAGTGGAACGTGATATGAGGGAGGATTACCCTCACTTGTTCGCATCGATGTATGTTTAATTTTCGGGGATGAAAATTCTTATAAGAGGGGGAGGATTGTGACACCCTAAATTTATGTCTTTAAAATTATAGTATCAGTCCTGGAATTCTCGCTTGAGCGAGGGATTGTCGCCTGGGCGAGAAAGGCTCACCTGGGAGGGTGAAATCCTGGGCTATACTGAAGGATTCTCGCTTGAGCGAGAGTTGCCTCGCTTGGGCGAGAGTGGCCTCGCCTGAGCGAGAGTTGTCTCGCCTAGGCGAGAAAAGTGACATTTTGGACCTATCGAGGCTGTGAGATTCTCGCTTGAGCGAGAGGGTCAGATTTGAGTTTTTAAAATAGGCGGGATTTTCTCGCTTGAGCGAGAAAGGGCTCGCTTGAGCGAGAACTCGACGAGTTGCATTAAATTAGAAACCCCCAAACACATTTTAGGGTTAGAAATAAAAGAGAGGTGAGAGAAGAGAGCTTTTGTAAGGACAAGGAGTCTTGATACTCATCTAGAAGCTTGAGAAGAGGTAAAACTCTTGATTCTAACTCTCTTCTTCCCTTTAAAACTTGTTTTGGGTGTGTTGGATCTCTTCTCAAAATGTGAGAAACCATGGAAACTCACTCTTTTGAGTTATGGTTCGTTTTATGTTGTTTTTCTCTTGTAAACTCTTGGTGTAGAGTTGGTATTTCAAGAATGGAAAGGGTTTGTGGGTTGATTCATGAAAACCCGAAAAACCTAAAGGGAAAAGTGGTTAAAGAGGAAAATGGGTAAAATGCTAGAGGTAGAAGATGAGTATGAACTCTAAGGTTGAAATATGAGATGAATATGTATGTTTCAGGTGTTTGTAAACTTATAACGAATAAATGACTAACATTGTGTTATATGGTGGGAATGTTAAAAGATCCTAAAGTTGGCGGCGGTGTCGGTGGAACTTGCGAAGTTACCAAGAACCAAACCCAACACTCACCGAGGTAAGGATAAGTCTTTAACTTATGCATTGTGTTAGAAAATGCGTGGATTTGCTGGTTGTGGATAATGAATCAAGTTGTGAACCACTTATTTATTATAAACATATATGGGTATGTTTGTAATAATAATGGCGACTATGATTTGTTAGCGACTTTGGCTCAAGTAATGTAGCAAGCTTTGGCTCAAGCGATGTAGCAAGCTTTGGCTCAAGCGATGTAGCAAGCTCTGGCTCAAGCGATGTAGCAAGCTTTGGCTCAAGCGATTTAGCAAGCTTTGGCTCAAGCGATGTAGCATGCTTTGGCTCAAGCGATTTAGCAAGCTTTGGCTCAAGCGATGTAGCAAGCTTTGGCTCAAGCAATGTAGCAAGCTTTGGTTCAAGCGATTTAGCAAACTTTGTAACACCCTAAAGTTAAGTCTTTAAAATTATAGTATCAGTCCTGGGATTCTCGCTTGAACGAGAGATTCTCGCTTGGGCGAGATAGGCTCACCTGGGAGGGTGAAATCCTGGGCTATACTGGAGGATTCTCGCTTGAGCGAGAGCTGGCTCGCTTGAGCGAGGGTGGTCTCGCCTGAGCGAGAGTTGGCTCGCATGAGCGAGAAAAATGTTACTTTGGACCTGTTGAGGCTGTAAGATCCTCGCTTGAGCGAGAGGATCCTCGCTTGAGCGAGAGATGTCTCGCCTGGGCGAGAGGGTCAGATCTGAGTTTTTTTTAAAATAGGCGGGATTTTCTTGCTTGAGCGAGAATGGGCTGGCTTAAGCGAGAACCCGACGAGACAACATTAAATGAGAAACCCCAAACACATTTTAGGGTTAGAAATTGAAAAGAGGTGAGAGAAGAGAGCTTTTCCAAGGGCAAGGAGCTTGAATATTCATCTAAGAACTTGAGAAGAGGTAAAACTCTTGATTCTAACTCTCTTCTTCCCTTTGAAACTCATTTTGGGTATGTTGGATCTCTTCTCAAAATGTGTAAAACCATGGAAACTCGCCCTTTTGAGTTATGCTTCGTTTTATGTTGTTTTTATCTTGTAAACTCTTGGTTTAGAGTTAGTATTTCAAGAATGGGAGGGTTTTATGGGTTGATTCATGAAAACCCCAAAACCCTAAAGTGAAAATGTGGTTAAAGAGGAAAAATGAGAAAAATGCTAGAGGTAGAAGATGCTTAAGCTTTCTAATGTTGAAATATGGATGAATATGTATGTTTTAGATGTTGTAAATTTATGATGAAAGTAGTTTAGCAACATGGAAAATGTGTTAAATATCTTGTATGGTTAAGTAATGCAATATGAGTTGTTTATGTGATATTTGGAATAAATGACTAACATTGTGTTATATGGTGGGAATGGGGAAAGATCCTAGAGTTGGCGGCGGTGTCGGTGGAACTTGCGAAGTTACCAAGAACCCAACCCAACACTCACCGAGGTAAGGATAAGTCTTTAATTTGTTCATTTGGAATGGAAAATGCGTGTCATTTTCAGGTTGTGCAATGATTAATGGGTGAATCACATATTTATTATAAAAATATATGGGTATGTTTGTAATAAGGATTTCGTAGATTCACTGGATATGATTGATGATGAAATCAATGAAAAGGAATTATATTTTAGCCGACCATAAACGGTTAGCAACTCCGGGCCGAGTTTATGTGGCAACACTTCGGCCCGAGTTTATGTGGCAACACTTCGGCCCGAGTTTATGTGGCAAACTCCGACTCGAGTATATGTAGCCCGATTTCTTTTTAAAAGAAATGAGAATTTGCTCTTAGCTAACCTTAAGGCGACTTTGGCTCAAGTTATGCAACAAAGAAAATGAATTTCAAAACTGTTTACTAACCCTTTTCTAATGTGGATTATCTTATAATAACATTTATTGAATTAATGACTTACTCCTTCGTGTTTTTTGTGTTTTTGTTATTGATAATCCCATTGCAGATAAATAGGTAGAATGAGGGGGACCCATTTTTGGAAGCTTTATGAGCTTTATATTTTGGATTCATTTATCTGCACTATTTTGTACCATGAGTGCATATTTGATAGTTTAAAGTGTTTTGTAACTATGGATATAATAACTTACATGGTTAATTGTAACTTTGGATATTTGTAGCTATGGGTATTTTGGAAACTCATAGCTAGTTGTATGCGGTAGTTACCGAATTATATTAATATGAATTATGATTTTCTGCTAAATAGAACGTATGCGAATATGAGGATATGTAATGAGTATGAATAGGTAAGTAGAATTAAAATGAGAAATGTATTTGAAGGAAATAAATAAGGAAAAAATTTCAAGGGTAGATTTTCGGTCCTTACAAACATTGGCTCAAGTTATGTAGCATGTTTTCAAAAAGAAAAGGGAAATTTGTTTTTAGCTACCTTTAAGTGGTGTAGCGGCTTTGGCTCAAGCGATGTAGCAAACTTTGGCTCAAGTTATGTAGCACGTTTTGCAAAGATATAAATGGTTATATCGATCTTGAGTATTTATGACTTTTAAATTGTTTACTTAACCCTATTAAAATGTGGATTAACGTATATTGACATTTATTGAGTTAACGACTTACTCCTTTGTGTTTTCTGTGTATGGTAAATGTTAATCCCATTGCAGGTAGGTGGAAGGTTTAAGGATGTTTTGATAGGAGATTAGAGGCTCTTAATTTTTGAAGTCCTCATCTTTATTCTTTTGTAATCTAACTGATTGTATTTTGAACTGAATATTTGTAACCACTCATAAATTGAAGGTGAAAGGGGAAGTGAGATTTTAAAATAAGGTTATCGAAATTATATGTAAAAGTTAGGAGGAAATGCATGAAAAGGGAATAAAATAAGGAAAAATTTTCAAGGGTAGAATTTGGGTTCTTACAATATTTGTCGTTTTCCCGTAACACTTTATAGACTTTTGTATACTTTAGGTGTGCCACATGGAACACATTAGCAAAGTACTACAAAAAAATAATATTTTTTTATAGCAAATATGATAACTATTAATGTGAGTGCAAGACTCACACAACCCTTAAAACACGTAAAGCCTATAAAAATTATAAAACAATAACAATGTACCACAATAATGAAAGTTTAAAATCTAATATAATCTACCCTAGATTATCATAATTTTTTCTACGAATTTTTCTTGTTTTTGAGACATTCTATGTTGTTCTTAGTTTAAGCAATATGAAAGTTGTCACTCTATACATCGCAAATCAAATCGTTCATTTAATTATTCATTACTTATACAATTTCTTATCTGTTTCATGGTGATATTCATGCGTGGGAAAAATCTTTCAATGGTTGCACCTCTCACTAGCAATATCAAACCTAACTCTAAATACAAATAAAGAGTAAAATTGTACAAAATAAAATATTTTCTGCGTATTAAATGTATAGAATGATTCTATGGGATTTAAGCATGTTATACCAATAAGCAACTCAATGTTCACTTTTTAAGAACAATAATTTAATTCTTAAAGTTATAAATGAATTATTTGTAGTTAGCATAACTCAACATGAAATACCGCAACTGCAACTTATAGTTCATAGGGGCATGTCCCCCTATATGCCTTAGTGGTGTTGTCCTTAGAGTAATAGGTATTATTTTAAATTAATGGTTGGAATTTTTTGTTGTGTCTTTTCTAATAAGAGAAATAGTAATTTCACATTAAATTTGATAATCTGGTTTTTAGAGATACTTAAATACCGTACAAATGTTCAAAATTTTACACTATAATTGTGACTATAATATCGTGGTTTCTGATTTTCCAAAATATTATCACGAGAGTCATTGTGACCATATCGGTAATATTTTTCCGTGTTTTTATGCATTAAAAATGCAACATTGCGACAATCGAATATAACCACGATTTAAAATATTGTTCTTAACTATTACACGACCTTCATATTCAACTTCATATAAACCAGAAATGATATTTTTATATTTATTAATGAATTAAAACTATGTATACCCTTCAATTAGTTAAATACTGACAAAGAGACTCTCACTCGACCATAAAAAATAAGGAGGGGCTTGTTTCAAGTTCAAAGAATGTATGTTTATTACTACTACTATTGTTTTATATATTGCTTCGTCTTCCACACATTGAAACTTACAATGCGTGTAAGCAACTACAAATACAAAAGAGAGGGTAGTGCCATTTTAAAAATCAACAATGCAACAAAAGTACAATTTAAATTAACAGAAGCGCATGTTTAGCTCCTCTAAACAATAATCAAACACACTGACGAACTTTGCAGAAATAACTGACCGATTTTACATTTTCTTGACACGTTTTAATTAGGCCCTGCATAATTAAACATGTGTGTATTAGTATATCGGTCCATGATTAATCCATTGATCAAATACAATATACAAATTTTTTAAATGAAACGTAGACTAGTTAAAGTATTTACTAATGAAAGGATGTCTCATAATATAGATTTTTGTTTCTAATTGAGTTTAGAGTTTAATTTGCATATACAGGTAGTTTAAAAATTGGAAGACAAATAGTTTTATCCTTGAGATTTAAATATTAAGATTTTACATTGAGCTGAATACATGTTGACACATTAAAAATAATAGTGGATGGTTATAAAATATATGAGAAAATAAGAATAAAATATGTGTGAGCATATCGTTAATTTAATATTAACACTTAGGAAGAATACCATTTCTGGTAGTGTCGAGGTGGGGGTGGAGAGTGATGGGGGAACTTGTGCTGGATGGTGGGGAGACTCATGTGGGTACTTGTGTTGAAGTGGAGGAGGAGAGTTATGAGGGTACTTGTGATGTGGTGGTGGAGGAGAGTGATTAGGGTACTTATGTTTTGTTGGTGGGGGAGAATGGTCCTTGTGGTGAGGATGATGGCGGTGCCTGTGTCGTTTAGATGGGGCTGGAGAGTGGTGCACTAGGTGAGGAATGTGGGGTGGTTTGGTGTGAGCGACTGGTGGAGGAGAGTGGTATTTGTAGGGACTCTTGGGAGGTGTAGTTGACGTAGGGCAAATATTCATAACCTTAATTTACCATTGTTAATGATTCATGGTGTCTAATTGGCTTTGTTTGGCATGGATTACTATTTTAGGCTTTATTGGACTATTATTCCTAAAATGAGTTAATTTGCGATTATTTAGCCTAATTAAATCTAATTCCAATTTCAAGTCATATTTAGCACTACAGATATTTTGGGCATTACAAGTGGAGGATGTGTGCTAAAGTGAAGATTGTAATTTGTAATAGCTTTTTAATTTCGTTTTAGGTTTTGGGGCCATTGTTTATTGCCCATTTCGGTTTTACCCCTTAATAAGCTTAGGATTACACATTTCGGTTTATTGCCCATTTCGGTTTTACCCTTTAATAAGCTTAGGATTACACACTTTACATTGAAGCTTAGGATTCTAAACAATGATTACCCTAATCTGTTCATAAAAAAACTTTACATTACACACTTTACTTTGGAGCTTTAGAAAGAAATTTGTTTTCCCCCTTTTGGGGTTCTTTTAGGTTTTCGTTTTTCATCTTCTTCCTCCTCCAAATTCGGTTTTTCTTCTTCCTCCATGGAAGGCTAGAGGTTTAGTGCTAAATACCTTTGGTAATGTATCACACTCTTGAGATTTATGGCTTAATGCATTTTCGGTTTCTATGTTGTTGTTAATGCAATTTCGGTTTTATGTTGTTGAATCTTCTATCCTATTTCATGTTATGTGAATCTCTAAATGCTCTATGTTCATGTTGATTTCGCTTAGTTTGAAGCTTAAACATTAGAGTTATGAACATATTAGGAATTCAATGTTTAGAATCTGAAATTGATGCTTTGATTCGTGTGACTTCGTTAACTATTTGTTGTTTATGCCAATTTCGCTTAGTTAGAGGTTTAGCAATTTAACTGTGAGTTGATCATCGCTTAGTTAATCGACTTTCAACAAAGGAACACTGAGAATTTGATTTTGATATATTGAAACCGAGGATTGATTTGTGAAGAAGGAAACCAAAGGGATTTAGCCTCTTTACTATTTTTTTTCTGTTTGTGTTCTGTTTTAGATTTAGTTTCATAGCATAATAACCACCAAAACCCCCCTTGTGTGTGTGCATGTAAGGTGTTTGAACCAATGTGTGAAAGATAATCTTTGAGAAACGACCTAGGAGTCACTTCCTAGTACTATACTTAATTGTTTTATTATTTTCATCGGGTACAACCTCGATCACTTGTGTTGCGGTGCTGGGGGACACTGACGTGGGTACTTGTGTTGAAGTGGAGGAGGAGAGTTATGAGGGTACTTGTGATGTGGTGGTAGAGGAGAGTGATGAGGGTACTTATGTTTTGTTGGTGGGGGAGAATGGTGCTTGTGGTGAGGATGATGGCGGTGCTTGTGTCGTTTAGATGGGGCTGGAGAGTGGTGCACTGGGTGAGGAATGTGGGGTGGTTTGGTGTGAGTGTAACACCCCAAATTTATCCTCCTTGAAATTAGGTAACAGTCCTGAAGAATGGGGCATACTGCCATATTCTCGCTTGAGGGAAAGAATCTCGCCCAAGCGAGAGGATCAGTGTTTTGAATTTGGAAATGATGGAGTCTCGCCCAAGCGAGGAATGGGTCGCTTGAGCGAGAGAAATCCTGGGCAAGCAGTGATAAGAATTGTTTGATGAGTTGTTGATTTGTAAAAGTGGAGATGAGTATGTTTATCAAAATGAATATGTTGTGAGTCGTTTTATTGTTATAAACATATATGGGTATGTTTGTGACAATGAAGGTGTTGTGTGTTATTTCATGGTGATGGAACAATGTGATGCCTTGTGTTTATTGGGTGTATGACATTGAGTTGATATTTTGTGCTATGACGAACATGAGATGTTAGGATAATGTGAAATATAGACCTATCCGATGTGGTAGTGGAACAACTCGATCTATCCCAGGTGGTAGAATAATAACTCGAGCTACCCGATGTGGTATGGGAATTAACTAGAGCTACCGATGTCGTAGAAGATTATCTTTGTGGGGAGACATGTCTGATGTGGTCAAAGAGTGAATATCATTAATGAGAAATGAGTATGTTTGAAATGAAATAAATATGCATGCTATAGAATATATATATTATGGGATATATACTATATGATGAATATGAATGATGAGAAATGAGTATGTTTGAAATAAAATAAATATGCATGCTATAAAATATATATTATGAGATATATATACTATAGGATGAATATGAATGAGGAGAAATGAGTATGTTTGGATGTAAGAAATATGCACACTATAGAACATATATATTATGGGAGATATGTGTTTTATAGGGTGAATGTAACACCCCAAATTTATCCTCCTTGAAATTAGGTAACAGTCCTGAGGAATGGGGCATACTGCCAGATTCTCGCTTGAGCGAGAGGACCTCGCCCAAGCGAGAGGACCTCGCCCAAGCGAGAGGATCAGTGTTTTGAAATTGGAAATTCTGCGAGTCTCGCCCAAGCGAGGAATGGGTCGCTTGAGCGAGAGGAAGCCTGTTGAGACTGTGAGATTCTCGCCTGAGCGAGAATCCCTCGCTTGAGCGAGAGCGTCAGATCTGAAATTTTAAAAAGGCGGGATTTTCTCGCCTGAGCGAGAATGGGCTCGCTTGAGCGAGAACCCGACGACTCATCTTTTAAATAGAAACCCCAAACACATTTTAGGGTTAGAACCTTGAAGAGAAGAGAGAGGAGAGCTTTTCAAGAGCAAAGAGCCTTAAGACTCATCTTAGATCTTGAGAAGAGGTAAACCTCTTGTTCCTAACTCTTCTTCTTCCTCTCTAACTTGTTTTGGGTATGTTGGATCTCTTTTCAAAACATGAGAAACCATGGAAACTCATCCTTTAGAGTTATGGTTCGTTTCATGTTGTTTTTCTCTTGTAAACTCTTGGATTAGAGTTGGTATTTGATGAATGGAAAGGTTTTGTGGGTTATTCATGAAAACCCCAAAAAACCCCAAAATGAGAATATGAGTAAAAAGAGAAATGGACGAAATGTTAGATGTGGATGATGAGTTTGTGCTTTAATGTTGATATATGAGATGAACATGTATGTTTAGATGTTTGGAAACTTGTGTTGAAGTAGTTTTGGAAATCTTGAAAATATGTGAATCCCTTGTATGTTTGATGATTAAATACGAGTTGTTTATGTTTTATTTTGAATAAATGACTGACATTGTTGTTATTGGTGGAAATGAGGAAAGATCCTAAGGTTTGAGGAAATCGCGGAGGGGACTTTTAAAGTTACTCGGAACCGATCCCCAACACTCACCAAGGTAAGGGATAAGTGTCTCTAAATCATACTCGCTGATGTGAATAAGGTATGTGAAAGAGGTAATGTGTTTGTAAGAATACTGTTATTACCCTACCCGAAGAGGTATGGTTTATTGCTGATTTCCCTACCCGAAGTGGTAGTGGATTATTATAGTTGTCCTACTCGGAGAGGTAGTGGATTATTATTGTTGACCTACCCAGAGAGGTAGTGGATTGTTATTGTTGTCCTACCCAGAGTGGTAGTGGATTATTGTTGTTGTCCTACCCGGAGTGGTAGTGGATTATTGGGAACTAGACCTTGTAAACACCCAAATTCTACCCTTGAAATTGTTTTTCTCATTTTAGTTCAATTCCATGCAATCTCTCCTAACTCACATTACCAATTTAATATCTTTACTTCAAATCTTATTTCCCTCTTCGCACACTATTTCAATATTAACGTACAAAATCATTCGACAGAAAAACATAATTCGTATTAATTAAAATTTGTAACTACCGCATATAACTAGCTATGGGTTTCCAAAATACCCATAGCTACACATATCCAGAGTTACACCCTCATGCTAGCAATTATATCTACATCATTAGTTACATCATATTTCCAAATATCAATTATGCACTCATGTACAAAATAGTGCAAGTGAATAAATCCAAAATGTAAAGCTCCCTAAGATTCCCCAAAAATGAGTCCCCCTCATATCACCTGTTTATCTACAATGGGATTATCAATGACAAGTACACAAACATACAAAGGAGTAAGTCGTTTATTCAAATAAAAATCATCATAAGATAATACACATTAGAAATTTGGTTAGTAAACCATTTTTGAAATTCATTTTTCTTTGCTGCATAACTTGAGCCAAAGTCGTTACACCCCTCAGGGTTAGCTAAAAGCAGATTCTCATTTCCCATTTTAAATAAAACATACATATATACTCAAGCCAGAGTTTTGCTTATATACTCAAGCCGGAGTTTTGCTTATATACTCAAGCCAGAGTTTCGCTTATATACTCAAGTCAGAGTTTCGCTTATATACTCAAGCCAGAGTTTTGCTTATATACTCAAGCCAGAGTTTTGCTTATATACTCAAGCCAGAGTTTTGCTTATATACTCAAGCCAGAGTCGCTAACCATTCATAGTCGGCTAAAAATATATTTCCTTTTCATCGAATTCACCATCAATCATTTCCCGTAAATCCACGCCATCTTTAGTATAAACACACCCATATATGTTTATACTAAATACGTGATTCACAATATAATCATTGCATGACTAGAAAATACACACATTTTCCATCTTTCATAAATCTACGCCTACTTTAGTATAAACACACCCATATATGTTTATACTAAATGCGTAATTCACAACTCAATCATTGCATAACCAGAAAATACACATTTTCTATTCCAAATGCACAATTAAAGACTTATCTTTACCTCAGTGAGTGTTGGGTTTGGTTCTTGGCAACTTCACAAGTTCCACGACACCGCCGCCAACTCTAGGATCTTTCCTCATCCCACCACATAACACAACGTTAGTCATTTATTCCAAATATCACATAAACAACTCATATTGGATTATTTAACCATACAAGATATTCATCACAATTTAGATGTTTCTAAACTACTTTCATCATAAGTATACAACCCTCTAAAACATGCTTATTCATTTCATATTTCAACATTAGAAGGTAAACTCATCTTCTACCTCTAGCATTTTACTCATTTTCACTTTAGGGTTTTGGGGTTTTCATACTCAACCCACCAACTCTTTCCATTTTCAAAATACTAACTCTAAACCAAGAGTTGTAAGAGAGAAACAACATATAACGAACCATAACTCAAAATGATGAGTTTCCATGGTTTCCTTCATTTTTGAGAAGAGATCCAACATACCCAAAATAGGTTTTAAAGAGAAGAAGAGAGTTAGAATCTAGAGTTTTACCTCTTCTCAAGCTCTTAGATGAGCATCCAAGCTTTTTGTCATTGAAAAAGTTCTCTTCTCTCACCATTCTCCTTTTCTAAACCCTAGATTGTGTTTAGGGGTTTCTCATTAAATGTTGTCTCGTCGGGTTCTCGCTTAAGCGAGCTTATTCTCGCTCAAGCGAGAAAATCCCGAACATTTTAAAAACTCAGATCTGACCCTCTCGCTCAAGCGAGGGATTCTCGCTCAAGAGAGGGATTCTCGCTCAAACGAGAATCTCAGAGTGTCAACAACCCCAAAATGCTATTTCTCGCCCAGGCGAGACAAGTCTCGCTCAGGCGAGAATATTCCTGTATACCCCAGGATTTCACCCTCCCAGGTGAGCCTCTCTCACCCAGGCGAGAATCTCTCGCTCAAGCGAGGATCCTCCAGTATAGCCCAGTATTTCACCCTCCCAGGTGATAAACTAGACCAGCCCGATATGGTATGGATGATAAACTAGACCTGCCCGATGTGGTATGGGGAATAAACTAGACCTGCCCAATGTGGTATGGATGATAAACTAGACCTGCCCGATGTGGTATGGATGATAAACTAGACCTGCCCGATGTGGTATGGATGATAAACTAGACCTGCCCGATGTGGTATGGATGATAAACTAGACCTGCCCGATGTGGTATGGATGATATACTAGACCTGCCCGATGTGGTATGGATGATAATCTAGACCTGCCCGATGTGGTATGGGGAATAAACTAGACCTGCCCGATGTGGTATGGATGATAAACTAGACCTGCCCGATGTGGTATGGATGATAAACTAGACCTGCCCGATGTGGTATGGATGATAAACTAGACCTGCGCGATGTGGTATGTATGATAAACTAGACCTGCCCGATGTGGTATGGATGATAAACTAGACCTGCCCGATGTGGTATGGGGAATAAACTAGACCTGCCCGATGTGGTATGGAGGATAAACTAGACCTTCCCGATGTGGTATGGGGAATAAACTAGACCTGCCTGATGTGGTATGGAGGATAAACTAGATATGCCTGATGTGGTATGGGGAATGAACTAGACCTACCCGATGTGGTATGGAGGATAAACTAGACCTGCCCAACGTGGTATGGAGAAGCAACTAAACCTACCTGATTGGTAGAGGATTATCTTTGTGAAAGAACACGGTGAATACGATTAAGGGTGAATTAGACAGAGGAAAATGAATATTTTAAGAATGAAAGTAATATACATGCTATAGGATATATATTATGGGATATATGTTCTATAGGGTGAATATGAATAATGAGAAGAACGATGTTTCGAATGAACGTAATATGCATGCTATAGGATATATATTATGGGATATATATACTATAGGGTGAATATGAACGATGAAAATGAAGATGTTAAGAATGAAAGTAATATACATGCTATAGGATATATATTATGGGATATATGTTCTATAGGGTGAATATGAATGATGAGAAGAACGATGTTTTCGAATGAACGTAATATGCATGCTATAGAATATATATTATGGAATATATACGCTATAAGGTGAATATGAATAACGTGGAAATGAACAAAAGAAGATATGAATGTTTACAATTACGTATGTATGGTTATAAATTATATTAAAGCTTAAATCGTATTTAAAATGTGGATTATCATGTAATGTTAGTTTTTGAACTAATGGCTTACTCCCTTGTTTTGTGTGTTGTTTATGATAATCCCATTGTAGGTAAATGAAGGATTTGAGGAGGAAGCTCACTTAGGAAGCTTATGTGTTTATTATCTTGATTGTCTTTATCGCTGCTTGACATTGTAGTTGATTTGATAACATTTTGGGATGAATGTAAATCTGAATAGGACAATACTGAGTTATGTAGTTATGGAGATTATAACTCTTAGAAACCCATACTGGTCGTATGTGGTAATTACTAAATGCATGAATTATGTTTTTCTGCAACATGAATTATGTTTTTCCGCAACATGAATTTCATGATAACGTAATAGGTTAAAAGAATAGTGTCAATGAATTATTCATGAAGGTTTTTCAGTAAAATAATGAATGTATGTAAGGAAAGATTTTAAATAAACGAAAAATTTTCAAGGGTAGAATTTGGGTCCTTACAATATGGTATTAGAGCATAGTTAATTTTGCGGCCTAGGGTATGGCCTTACTTGCTTCTTTGTAACATGTTTATGATTTGATTAGTTGAGATTGTATGAATTGAATGTTTAACGCATGTAGCTTTGGTATAGTGACCTGTAATGTGCTATGGGACTATGTGATAGCCTGACTTGTGTGAGCTAAATTGGTATACTGACTATCCATGAGCGCAGGTTCAAACATGGCTGGAAGAGGAACGAGTCAGAACGGTCCAGATAATTTTTTGGTTCAGATGGTGGCTACACTACAATAGATGAACGAGAACTTGCGTAGTCTGAATTAGAACTCCGCACCGAGTCCGAGTTCGCAACCTCTAGTCCCACCCGAACCGACGGAGTACCGAGTTCTAGATGAGTTTTGCAAAAGGAACCCCAGTCAGTTCCATGGGGGATTTGCTCCTGATGCTTCCCTTGAGTGGATTCAGGGAATGGAGCGGATCTTCCGGGCCATGAACTGTTCGGAGGCTCAGAAATTGGCCTATGCCACTTACATGCTAGTGACGGAGGCCGAGAACTGGTGGGAGTAATGGAGACGGAGGGACAATTGATTTCCTGGAGTACTTTCATGGCGAAATTCCTTCGCAAATACTTCCCTGCTGATCTGAAAAGGAAGAAGGAAATGGAGTTCTTGAAGTTGGAACAGGGAATTATGTCGTTAGGGGAATATGCGGCTAAATTCGAGGAATTGGCCCGGTTTTGTCTCTACTCTGAGTTGGAAGTGGACGGACGATCCAAATGCTCTAAATTTGAATCGGGCTTAAAGCCCAAGTTGAAAATAATGTTCAGACATCAAGAGATTGCTGATTTCGCTACCTTGGTCAACAAGTGTAGAATGTACGAGGATGATCTGAAGGCGGTTGGGGTGGCGACACCCGAAACAATTTCTCCCCAGAACTATGGGCCTCAACGCAACCATATGTGGGAGAGAGGTAAAGAGAGAGTGGAAGATGATCGGAAACCTTATGCGGCAACTAATAGACAACGAGACCGAAATTTCCAAAGGTCTAGACCACTTACCGTTCCTACCGAAGGGGATTCTACTCCCATGTGCAACAAATGTGGTAGACTCCATTTTAGGAGTACATGCCCAAGATCGGGAAATGGATGTTTCCACTGCAAGGAGTTTGGGCACATTAAGAGGTTTTGTCCCAAACTAGATCAGAGACCTAATGTCATTCATGCTGAGGAGGCAAAGGACCACGGTCGGAAGGTTACCCCGAGTGGCGCAGGGGCATCAAGTGTTGATGATCCGGCGGGAGGTAAATTGCATGGTGGCAGGTATTCCTTTTAGGGTTGTTTAATCGGGAGCGACACACTCCCTATATTTGCTGAATGTGCGAACCGACTGAGATTGTACACCAAGTTGTTGTTTTCGACTTAGTTGTACCCACCCCGCCCAGTGTACTGGTGGTGGATATCGATATTGGTATCTCCGTGTACGGTTGGGGTAAATGGTAGAACCTTTACCATAATGTTGATACGCGCAATGATGTCCCAGCTGGATTTAATCCTGTAAATGGACTAGCGGTCAGCAGATCGTGTTATGCTTAACTGTGTGATAATTGTTGAGGTGAAAGATCCTTGTTGAGTGTGTGAGTGAAGATTTAAGAATCTGGTTTGCATTGATATGTATGTGTATACTAAGGGGTAAGACTTATACTGCTAGTTGAGGAAAGAGGCTAGTTGAGTTACTTACCCCGTCAATATGATGAATGCATTTGAATAGACGTAAAACTCTTGGTCTCGAATGATCGGTTCTTTTGCAGTAGGACATTGGCAATGCACGATATAGTTGTGGTGTACTTGAATTATCTACATTGAATGTTGTACCGGCAAAAGTGTTTCTGTTTCGTGAACGTCAGTAAGTGTTGTGTATGATTGTAGTGTAACCATATGAGAGAAAACGTTTTGGGTATGATTGAAAAGATTATGCAAACTGTGTTTCACGACGTGGTTGCCATGAGTTGTGGGTTCAAACCGTTTTCGAAAATCATTTTTGGGTGAAACATAGCTTGTGGCTTAACATTGATTTAGTATCATGTTGGAGAGTCCCAAAATTTTAGCAACGATATCTGAATAAATATGCGGTTGTTAAAGGATGTGGTGATACGATGATGACCATGTATTTCTAAACGTAATGCAAGTGGGTTAATAAAGTTATATTTGCTAGCGAAATTGGAGTAACCAAACCTAACTCTTGTTCCTAACTCTTCTTCTTCCTCTCTAACTTGTTTTGGGTATCTTGGATCTCTTTTCAGAACATGAGAAACCATGGAAACTCATCCTTTAGAGTTATGGTTTGTTTTATGTTGTTTTTCTCTCCTAAACTCTTGGTTTAGAGTTGGTATTTGATGAATGGAAAGGTTTTGTGGGTTATTCATGAAAACCCCAAAAAACCCCAAAATGAGAATATGAGTAAAAAGAGAAATGGACGAAATGTTAGATGTGGATGATGAGTTTGTGCTTTAATGTTGATATATGAGATGAACATGTATGTTTAGATGTTTGGAAACTTGTGTTGAAGTAGTTTTGGAAATCTTGAAAATATGTGAATCCCTTGTATGTTTGATGATTAAATACGAGTTGTTTATGTGTTATTTTGAATAAATGACTGACATTGTTGTTATTGGTGGAAATGAGGAAAGATCCTAAGGTTGGAGGAAATCGTGGAGGGGACTTTTAAAGTTACTCAGAACCGATCCCCAATACTCACCAAGGTAAGGGATAAGTATCTCTAAATCATACTCGCTGATGTGAATGAGGTATGTGAAAGAGGTAATGTGTTTGTAAGAATATTGTTATTACCCTACCCGAAGAGGTAGTGGTTTATTATTGATTTCCCTACCCGAAGTGGTAGTGGATTATTATTGTTGTCCTACCCGGCGAGGTAGTGGATTATTATTTTTGTCCAACCAAGAGAGGTAGTGGATTATTATTGTTGTCCTATCGAGAGTGGTAGTGGATTATTGGGAACTAGACCTGCCCGATGTGATATGGGGAATACACTAGATCTGCCCGATGTGGTATGGATGATAAACTAGACCTGCCCGATGTGGTATGGATGATAAACTAGACCTGCCCGATGTGGTATGGATGATAAACTAGACCTGCCCGATGTGGTATGGGGAATAAACTAGACATGCCCGATGTGGTATGGATGATAAACTAGACCTGCCCGATGTGGTATGGATGATAAACTAGACCTGCCCGATGTGTTATTGATGATAAACTAGACCTGCCCGATGTGGTATGGATGATAAACTAGACCTGCCCGATGTGGTGTGGGGAATAAACTAGACCTGCCCGATGTGGTATGGATGATAAACAAGACCTGCCCGATGTGGTATGGATGATAAACTAGACATGTCCGATATGGTATGGATGATAAAGTAGACCTGCCCGATGTGGTGTGGATGATAAAGTAGACTTGCCCGATGTGGTATGGATGATAAAGTAGACCTGCCCGATGTGGTATGGATGATAAACTAGACCTGCCCGATGTGGTATGGGGAATAAACTAGACCTGCCCGATGTGGTATGGCGGATAAACTAGACCTGCCCGATGTGGTATGGGGAATAAGTTAGACCTGCCCGATGTGGTATGGAGGATAAACTAGATATGCCTGATGTGGTATGGGGAATGAACTAGACCTACCCGATGTGGTATGGAGGATAAACTAGACCTGCCCGACGTGGTATGGAGAAGCAACTAAACCTACTTGATTGGTAGAGGATTATCTTTGTGAAAGAACACGATGAATACGATTAAGGGTGAATTCGACAGAGGAAAATGAATATGTTAAGAATGAAAGTAATATACATGCTATAGGATATATATTATGGGATATATGTTCTATAGGGCGGATGTGAATGATGAGAAGAACGATGTTTCGAATGAACATAATATGCATGCTATAGGATATATATTATGGGATATATATACTATAGGGTGAATATGAACGATGAAAATGAAGATGTTAAGAATGAAAGTAATATACATGCTATAGGATATATATTATTTGATATATGTTCTATAGGGTGGATATGAATGATGAGAAGAACGATGTTTTTGAATGAACGTAATATGCATGCTATAGAATATATATTATGGAATATATACGCTATATGGTGAATATGAATAACCTGGAAATGAACGAAAGAAGATATGAATGTTTACAATTACGTATCTGTGGTTATAAATTATATTAAAGCTTAAATCGTATTTAAAATATGGATTATCATGTAATGTTAGTTTTTGAACTAATAGCTTACACCCTTGTTTTGTGTGTTGTTTATGATAATCCCATTGTAGGTAAATGAAGGATTTGAGGAGGAAGCTCACTTAGGAAGCTTATGTTTTTATTATCTTGAATGTCTTTATCGCTGCTTGACATTGTAGTTGATTTGATAACATTTTGGGATGAATGTAAATCTGAATAGGACAATACTGAGTCATGTAGTTATGGAGATTATAACTCTTAGAAACCCATACTGGTCGTATGTGGTAATTACTAAATGCATGAATTATGTTTTTTCGCAACATGAATTGCATGATAACGTAATAGGTTAAAAGAATAGTGTCAATGAATTATTCATGAAGGTTTTTCAGTAAAATAATGAATGTATGTAAGGAAAGATTTTAAATAAACGAAAAATTTTCAAGGGTAGAATTTTGGTCCTTACAGTTAATATAGATAATATGTGATGTAAGAAATATGCACACTATGGAACATATATATTATGGGATATATGTGTACTATAGGGTGAATATAGATAATATGTGATGAATAAATATGCACACTATAGAACATATATATTATGGGATATATGTGTACTATAGGGTGAATATGGATAATATGTGTTGACTTGTATATGTTTAATATGATTGATGATAGACGTGTATAGGTTGAATACTTTAGTGTCGTTACTCCATGTAAATCCACGCTACGGTCGCCGTAGTTGGTTCTTACTCCCTCTGTCTTTCCTTGTATGTGTTGTGTATTTGAGTTCAGGTTGTGGCGGTAGCACATTGGACGTTTGCGGAGAAGAGTACATGGTAGAGTAGTGTTTTATGTAATTGGCATGTTATATGAAAACGTTTGTAATATGAGAACCTTGTTGGTTTAATTCTTTTGTAAAATGGAACTTCTCCTGAAGTGTATAATGAAGTTGATTTAATATTTGTAATTTATAAATGCATTCACTCAAGTTTCCAAATCGTTCAAGTAATGACTTTCAAAAGTAATCACTTCACTTTCATGAATAAGGTTTTAAAAAGAATTTTTGGATTACGAAAATCGAGTTCTTACAGTGAGCGACTGGTGGAGGAGAGTGGTATTTGTAGGGACTCTTGGGAGGTGTAGTTGACGTAGGGTAAACATCGTTTGCCTAAGATGGCCAGCTAAGGAATATTACAGCCAATGCAAGAGAAACCCAACATGAGACAAGTATAGACCCCATATTTCAACAACTTCACTTCAAAGTGGGTTATGATTATGCTCTTAACAAATGAAGTGCTTCGTATTTTATAGTTTTCTATTTACCATTTAACAAATATCAATCACCTTGGTAACTTTAGTTTTGACTTGATATTCGCCTTCCAAGAAAAGAGATTTCACACAAAATGTTCTTTGAGTTATACATTTCTGTAACATAAATCTTCAATAACAAGTATTATATGCTTTCATTGCCACCAATAAAAAATAACCATCTCATTATAAAATAAATTAAAATAAAGTTTTAAGAGTATATAATGAGGTGATTATTTCTTATTGGTGGCAAATATAAAGACATAGAATAATGAATATAGAATAATTATGTTCGTCAAAATGTTCACATGATTTCCTCTTATTCTTCTTTAACCTTAGAGAAAAGTCAAAGATTTCATTCAACTAGTTTTTGTTTTGTTTGTGTGGAATATACCTATTGATTCCAAATCTTAAATTGCAGGATGTTTTATCTTATTGGTCGGAATTATTTATTCAAATGTATTTTTTTTATGATTTCCTTTCATAACTAATTTAGAAACGAAATATTTTCATAATTTTATATACCTAAATTTTAATTTTGACCAACTACACATTGTTCTTTCTTCTTATAATAACCATAGGTCTCGATTCCGTGCAATAGGGAATCAAGACTTACAAAATTCTTGGTAGAAAATTGTTTGATTGATTACGTGTATTGTAATTGTTTTAAATAATAGAAGTGATATATGAAGACTGTTCAAAGAATGAATTTAGGGAAAAAATGATTATTCATGACCTGCATCCTTGACGTGATAATTATTTCCAATACTCTTGAACTTTATAAAGAAAATATATACGTCTTTTTGATTTGGCATTCATTATTTATAGTTGAAGGAAATATTTTTAGAATTATTATTGTAGTTATTATTATTTCAAAGATTTAAAACTTAGTAATTTTTTAAATTATTAATGATTTTTTATATAAAAATAATATATATATTATGTCATTTTTAATTTATTTGGGACTTTAATATTCACGGACATAAGCGATGTATTGTAAAGACCCAATTTATACCCTAAATTTTTTTGTCCTTTTAATTCACTAACATACATGCACCACTAATTAATTTTCCTCATTTTACCCCATGAATATTGTAAGGACCCAAATTCTACCCTTGAAATTTTTTCTTATTTTAATTCAATTCCATGCAATCACTCATAACTCACATTACCAATTTAATATCCTTACTTCAAAAACTTACTTCCCTCCTCGCACTCAATACATGAATATATAATGACATACATAATCATTCGACAGAAAAACAGAATTCGTATTAATGCAGATTAGTAACTACCGTATACAACTAGCTATGGGTTTCCAAAATACCCATAGCTACACATATCCAGAGTTACACCCTCCTGTTAGCTAATATATATCTGTAGTTACATAATGTTTTAAACTATCAAATATGCACTCATGTACAAAATAGTGCAATTAAATAACTCCAAAATATAAAGCTCCCTAAGCTCCCAAAAAATGAGTCCCCCTCATGTCACATGTTTATTTGCAATGGGATTATCAATGACAAGTACACAAACACACAAAGGAGTAAGTCGTTAATTCAATAAACATCATTATAAGATAATCCACATTAGAAAAGGGTTAGTAAACCATTTTTGAAATTCATTTTGCTTTGTTGCATAACTTGAGCCAAAGTCGCTACACCCCTCAGGGTTAGCTAAAATCAGATTCTCATTTTTTTAGAAGAAAACATGCTACATAGACTCGAGCCGGAGTTTTGCTTATATACTCAAGCCTGAGTTTCGCTTATATACTCAAGCCAGAGTTTCGCTTATATACTCAAGCCAGAGTTTCACTTATATACTCAAGCCAGAGTTTCGATTATATACTCAAGCTAGAGTTTCGCTTATATACTCAAGCCAGAGTTTCGCTTATATACTCAAGCCAGAGTTGCTAACCATTCATGGTCGGCTAAAAAGACATTTTCCTTTCTTTGATATCACCATTTCTCCCTTCCCGTGAATCTACACCCGCTTTAGTATAAACACACCCATATATGTTTATACTAAACGCGTAGTTCACCAATCAATCATCACATAACCGGAAAATACACACATTTTCCATCTCCCGTAAATCTACACCTACTTTAGTATAAACACACCCATACATATTTATACTAAATGCGTAATTCACCACTCAATCATTGCATAACCAGAAAATACACACATTTTCCATTCCAAATGCACAATTTTATGACTTATCCTTACCTTGGTGAGTGTTGGGTTTGGTTCTTGGCAACTCCACAAGTTCCACCGACACCGCCGCCAACTCTAGGATCTCTTCTCAAGCTCTTAGATGAGTATCCAAGCTTCTTGTCCTTGAAAAAGCTCTCTTCTCTCACCCTTCTTCTTTTCTAAACCCTCGGTTGTGTTTGGGGGTTTCTCATTTAATACAACTCGTCGGGTTCTCGCTTAAGCGAGCCCTTTCTCGCTCAAGTGAGAAAATCCCGCCTATTTTAAAAATTCAGATCTGACCCTCTCGCTCAAGCGAGAATCTCACAGTCTCAACAGTCCCAAAATGTCATTTCTCGCCCAGGCGAGACAATTCTTGCTCTGGCGAGAATCCTCCAGTATAGTCCAGGATTTCACCCTCCCAGGTGAACCTTTCTCGCCCAGGCGAAAATTTCTCGCTTAAGCGAGGATACCAGGACTGATACAATAATTTTAAAGACACAAATTTACGGTGTTACAATCCTCCCCCTCTTTTAAAAATTTTCGTGCCCGAAAATTAAACATACCTTGATTCGAACAAATGAGGGTAATCCTCCCTCATATCACGTTCCACCTCCCAAGTAGCATCCCCTTCGTCTACTTGGCTCCACAACACTATCACCAAAGGAATCTCTTTGCCTCTCAATCTTTTGACACTGGTATCCACGATTCTCACAGGCAACGTCACAAGAGTCAAGTTATCCTTCAACTCTATCTGGTCCGACTCAGCCACATGAGATGGATCCCCAACATATTTCCTCAACTGAGCCACATGAAACACATTGTGGAGATTCGACAACGGAGGTAAAGCAATACGATACGCTACCGGTCCAATCCTCTTTAGTATTTGATACGTCCCAATAAATCTCGGAGTCAACTTACGAGACTTCAACACTCTACCTATTCCGGTAGTCGGGACTACTCTCATGAAAACATGATCTCCCTCGTTAAACTCAAGAGGTTTTCGCCTCTTATCGTAATAGCTTTTCTGCCGACTCTGGGCGATCCTCATATTCTCCCGGATTTTCTTGATCTTCTCCATCGTCTCTTGGACCAGTTCGGGTCCCAAAATCAAGTTCTCCCCAGTTTCAAACCAACTCACTGGAGTTCGACACTTCCTACCATACAACGCCACATAAGGTGTCATTCCAATACTCGAATGGAAGCTATTGTTGTAGGTAAATTCAATCAGAGGCAACATGCCATCCCAACTCCCCGGTTGTTCTAAGACACAAGCCCTTAAGAGATCCTCCAATGACTGTATTGTCCTTTCCAATTGACCGTCCGTTTGTGGATGATAAGCTGAACTCAACTTCAACTTAGTTCCCAATGCGGACTGCAAACTAGTCCAAAAGTTGGAAGTAAAACGAGGATCCCTATTAGATATAATGCTCGACGGTATCCCATGCAAACGAACTATTTCCTGGATGTACAATTCCGCCAATCGCTCCAAAGAGTAGTTCATGTTCATAGGCATTAAGTGTGCTGATTTAGTTAATCGATCCACTATCACCCATATCCAATCATAGCCTTTCCGAGTCCTTGGAAAACCCGATACAAAATACATGGAGATACTATCCCACTTCCAAACAGGAATTTCTAGGGACTGTAGTTCTCCCGCTGGCCGTTGATGCTCAATCTTGGCTTTCTGACAGACAAGACAACTCGAGACATACAAAGCCACATCCCTTTTCAACCCATACCACCAAAAGAACTTTTTCAAATCTTGGTACATCTTTGTAATCCCCGGGTGAAAACTCATTTTACTCTTGTGTGACTCGTCTAAAATACTCTTTTGCAATTCCACATTACGAGGCACACAAACTCTCCCTTTGTAACGCAACAGTCCACTAGGATCCGATACGAAATCAATTTCCTTACCACTTACCATCAAATCCCGTTTAGCCATTAGCTCAATATCCTCCACTTGCATTACCCGGATTTGATCGAATAGTTCATTTGTGACTTTAAGCATCCCTAGAATCATACTTTGAGGCTTTATCTGAACTTCCAAGTTCATATCCCTGAACTCTTCAATCAGCTTCCCTTCTCGAACCATCAACGCCGACATATGTAAAGATTTCCAACTTAGAGCATCGGCCACCACATTGGCCTTTCCCGGATGGTACTGCAGCCCAAAATCATAATCCTTAAGGAATTCCATCCACCGTCTCTGTCTCATTCAATTCCTTTTGATCAAATAGGTACTACAAACTATTGTGGTCGTTGTATACCTCAAATCTCACGCCATAAAGGTGGTGTCTCCAGATTTTTAAGGCAAAGACCACTACAGCTAATTCCAAGTCATGGGTAGGGTAGTTTTGCTCGTGCGTCCTCAACTGTCGGGAAGCATAGGCAACAACCTTCCCTTCTTGCATCAACACACAACCCAAACCTTGCTTGGATGCATCACAATAAACACTGAAATCCCGATTAGTACAAGGAAGAACCAAAATTGGCGCCGTAGTCAACCTTCGTTTCAACTCTTGAAAAATTTCTTCACATCGAAGCGTCCACACATACGGTTCCCCTTTCCTAGTGAGTTTTGTCAATGGTAAAGCCAACTTCGAAAATCCCTCAATGAATTTCCAATAATACCCAGCCAAACCCAGAAAACTCCTAATCTTAGTGACTGACTTGGGCACCGCCCATTCCATAATCGCTTCAACCTTTGAAGGATCTACTGCCACTCCATCCTGGGATATCACATGTCCAAGAAAGTTTACCGATTCCAACCAGAAATCACACATTGACTGCTTCGCATACATCCAATTCTTACTAAGAAGTTCTAGCACAACCCTCAAGTGCTCAGCATGCTCCTTTCGGCTTTTGGAGTAAACCAAAATGTCGTCAATAAATACCACTACGAATGAATCTAAATACGGATGAAAAATCTGATTCATGTAGTCGGTAAATATTGCTGGAGCATTCGTTACACCAAAAGGCATGACCAAGTATTCAAAATGTCCATACCTTGTCCTAAAAGCAGTTTTAGGAATGTCTTCCGACTTCACACGAAGTTGGTGGTATCCCGACCGAAGATCAATCTTTGAAAACACTACCACCCCTCTTAGCTGATCCATCAAGTCATCAATCAGGGGCAATGGGTACTTGTTCTTAATAGTAACCTTGTTCAATTGCCGGTAGTCAGTACACAACCGCATACTACCATCCTTCTTCTTAACCAACAAAACAGGCGCACCCCACGGCGAGACACTAGGACGAATAAACTTCTTGGCCAAAAAGTCCTCAACCTGCTTTTTCAACTCAGTCAATTCTAACGGTGCCATCCTATAAGGAGCTATGAGATGGGTCCCGTTCCAGGTACCAAATCAATAGAGAATTCCACTTCTCTTACTCGAGGTAACTCTGGAATATCACCAGGAAATACCGCAGGAAACTCATGAACTATCAGAATCTCCTCAACCTCAAGTTTCTCAATACCCTCCAAGGATGCCAACAAAATTAACACGGCTCCTCCCTTCTTACAGGAAGTCCTGACTTCCTTTGCCGATAAAGGTTTCATGTTATTAACCTCATCAGAAACCTCATCTATATTCCCGAATACCACGGACTTTTCGGCACAATTAAGCATTACCTGATTCGCCGACAACCAGTCCATCCCCAAAATTAGGTCCAACTTGGATAGTGGTAAGCAGATTATTTCCACGGTAAAAGTCCTACCGTTTACCACTACCGGACATCGAGACACCACTGTCGACACCACCACAGGCACATCAGTTGGGGTGGATACGACCAAGTCGAAAGGCAACGACTCAGTTTGCAATTTCAGTCTATCCACGCTTTCAATAGATACAAAGGAGTGTGTCTCTCCCGAATCAAACAACACTAAAAGGGGAATACCTGCCACCATGCAATTACCTTTAATCAGGCCATCTACAGCCGACACCTCTGCACCACTCATGGTGAATACTCTGCCAGTAGTTCGAGGTCGCTCAGCTCTCACAACATTTACACTCTGCGGTAACTTAGGACAATATCTTCTGATATGCCCCACCTCCTTGCAGTGAAAACAGGTAAGCATCATCCCAGGGTATGAGTCACCAACATGAGTTCGACCACATTTGCCGCACAAAGATGGAGAGTTCAACCATGACCCTCCAGCATTAACATGAGTCTTCAGCCCATGCGAAGTATGACTCCGACTACCCGTTGGAGGAGAGTAAGGCTTCCCTTCCACTTGAAACATTCTGCCCTTTCCTTTTCCGTGTGAGAAGTTCCGTTGAGGGCCATAGTGTCATGGAGGGTTCTCTTTTCTAGCAACAGTGTCCCTCATCCGCACATTATCCTCATACATCCTACACTTGTTCACTAGTGTAGGGAAATCAGAAATTTCTTCGTGACCAAATGTCACCATGAGCTCGGGCCTCAAACCCATCTCAAACTTCACACATTTGGACCTCCCGTCCAACTCTAGTTCAGCATAAGGGTAATACCGGATCAATTCTTCAAATTTGGCCGAATACTCCCCTACCGTCATGTTTCCTTGCTCTAATTGCAAGAATTCCATCTCCTTCTTCCTTTTCAGGTCTGCAGGGAAATATTTCTAGAGGAATTTTCCCTTGAAGGTTCCCCACGTGATGATCTGCCTTTCGGTCTCCATCTGCCTCTGGGTCATCTCCCACCAGTTCTCGGCCTCCTTCACTAGCATGTAAGTGGCATATGCCACCTTCTGAGCATCAGAATAATTCATGGCTATGAAGATCCTCTCTAACTCTTGGACCCATTCAATGGCAGCATCAGGAGCGAATCCACCTTGGAACTGACTAGGGTTCCTCCTGCAGAATTCATCCAAACCCCGGTACTCAGCCGGTCCAGGCGGAACTAGTGGTTGGGAACTCGTACTTGGTGTAGCATTTTGATTTAGATGTTGCATGTTCTCATTCATGTTTGTTAGCACGACCGCAATCTGGGCCAACAATTCGTTCTGACCCAATCCTCTTCCTCGTCGTCTTCTAGACATTTTAGTAACGGTTACCTGCACTCGTTTGTTCATCAGTAACCACGTTTCACCAGATAAATCATCACATAATCACACAACATTTCACCAAAATTACATAGTTAACATCAACTAAAGTTTACAAAGAAGCAAGTAAGGCCATACCCTAGGCCGCAGAATTAACTATGCTCTGATACCATATTGTAAGGACCCAAATTCTACCCTTGAAATTTTTTCTTATTTTAATTCAATTCCATGCAATCACTCATAACTCACATTACCAATTTAATATCCTTACTTCAAAATCTTGCTTCCCTCGCACACTCAATCCATGAATCAATAATGACATACATAATCATTCGACAAAAAAACATAATTCGTATTAATGCAGATTAGTAACTACCGTATACAACTAGCTATGGGTTTCCAAAATACCATAGGTACACATATCCAGAGTTACACCCTCATGTTAGCTAATATATATCCGTAGTTACATAATGTTTTAAACTATCAAATATGCACTCATGTACAAAATAGTGCAACTAAATAACTCCAAAATATAAAGCTCCCTAAGCTCCCCAAAAATGAGTCCCCCTCATGTCACCTGTTTATCTGCAATGGGATTATCAATGACAAGTACACAAACACACAAAGGAGTAAGTTGTTAATTCAATAAACATCATTATAAGATAATCCACATTAGAAAAGGGTTAGTAAACCATTTTTGAAATTCATTTTGCTTTGATGCATAACTTGAGCCAAAGTCGCTACACCCCTCAGGGTTAGCTAAAAGCAGATTCTCATTTCTTTAAGAAGAAAACATGCTACATATACTCGAGCCGGAGTTTTGCTTATATACTCAAGCCAGAGTTTCGCTTATATACTCAAGCCAGAGTTTCGCTTATATACTCAAGCCAGAGTTTCGCTTATATACTCAAGCCATAGTTTCGCTTATATACTCAAGCCAGAGTTTCGCTTATATACTCAAGCCAGAGTCGCTAACCATTCATGGTCGGCTAAAAATATATTTTCTTTTCATCGATTTCACCATCAATCATTTCCCGTAAATCCACACCATATTTAGTATAAACAGACCCATATATGTTTATACTAAATACGTAATTCACAATATAATTATGGCACAACCAGAAAATACACACATTTTCTATTTCAAATGCACAAGTAAAGACTTATCCTTACCTCGATGAGTGTTGGGGTTCGGTTTGTGAGTATCTTTACCAGTTTCCTCCACGATCTCCTCCAACCTTAGGATCTTTCCTCATTCCCACCAATAACAACAATGTCTGTCATTTATTCAAAATAACACATAAACAACTCATATTTCGTTGTCAAACACACAGGAGTTTTATACATGTTCAATGTTTCTAAACTACTTTCATCATGAGTTTCCAACCATTCTAGACATACATATTCACCTTGTATTCAACATTATAACACATACTCATAAGACAATCATTCTCATATCACATAATCTCGCCCATTTGTTACCATTAAACACTTATCACTCAATCATTTTTACAAACATTCCCATACATGTTTATTGTAATAACCATTCACCTCTTATAACAAATCACCAACTCATAACACATCATTGTTATAAACAAACCACACCAAACATATTATTCATCATATAACATTTAACACATTCATACTTATGACCACATTTTCCTTTTGGGGAGTTTTGGGGTTTTCATAAGTCAACCCACAAACCCTTTCCATTCTTTGAATATTAACTCTAAACCAAGAGTTTACAAGAGATAAACTAAATAAAACGAACCATAACTCAAACGGAAGAGTTTCCATGGTTTCTCATATTTTTGAGAAGAGATCCATACACCCAAAACAAGTTAGAGAGGAAGAAGAAGAGTTAAAAACAAGAGGTTTACCTCTTCTCAAGCTCTAAGATGGATTCCTAAGGCTCTTGCTCTTGAAAAGCTCTCTTCTCTCTCTTCTCTTCAAAGTTCTAACCCTAAAATGTGTTTGGGGTTTCTATTTTAAAGTGAAATCGTCGGGTTCTCGCTTAAGCGAGCCCATTCTCGCTCAGGCGAGGAAATACCGCCTTTTTAAAATTTCAGATTTGACGCTCTCGCTCAAGCGAGGGATTTCTCGCTCAGGCGAGGCAGCTCTCGCTCAAGTGAGGATCCTCTCGCTCAAGCGAGGATCTTACAGCTTCGACAGATCCTAAATGCCACTTTTCTCGCCCAGGCGAAACAACTCTTGCTCAGGCGAGACCACTCTCGCTCAGGCGAGGCAATTCTCACTCAAGCGAGAATTCTTCAGTATAGCCCAGGATTTCACCCTCCCAGGTGAGCCTCTCTCGCTCAGGCGATGATTCTCTCGCTCAAGCGAGACTCTCTGGACTGATACTATAATTTTATGACTTTAAAATCTAGGGTGTTACAATCCTTCCCCCTAAAATAAATTTTGTCCCCGAAATTTTGATTAGGTTACTCTCATGAAGACACCATCATCGCCTAAACGTTAGGCATAAAATACCCTCAACCAAGCTTAGACCCAACCGTCTAAACCATTAAGATCCTTGATACGACATACTATGGCGCATACCACTCAACAGTGATAGCATATAGCCAAATCATGGACTAACCTCAAAAGTCCATATACCATGGTCAACCATGAGAACAACTAAGGGAAAATTACCACAACCGGAATAAAGAAGATTCATAGTTCTCCTCAGTCATAATGGATCTCCCCGATCTATTACTACAATCATCATTCAAAATGATCAACACAAACAATAAGATTCACAGTAATACCTTCAATTTCGGAAGAAAATGGGACTCCATACTCATCAATACCAAGACGTACTAGTTCATATCCAACATGCAAAATCTAGTTCGACATTCACTCAATAACATCATTTCATTCCACACATGAGCAATAATCACGATTTACTCAAAAATTCTCAATAGCATTACAATTTGTATTTGCTACACATAGAAACATGGTAGTCATCCAACAACTAGCTTTTAGGTAAATAAGATTTTCTTTTGGAGTCATTCTGAGTACTAAATAAATTAATAAGTAATTATCCAACTCAACCAAACATTCTTACTACCACAATTGCAGTTTAAGAAGATTTGCTAGTTCATAATCTCAACTAGGCATACAAGATTGCAGACTCAATCAAATCACATTCTTGGCCACCAATGATCATTGCAATTTTTATAAACACTCAATTCAATAATATATGTTATGTAGGGATATTCCCTTTACAATTTCAAGTATACGTTTAGTACTCAAATCTACAACCTGTCTAGAAACACCTAGTCAAAAGTACTCCACAAAGTTTTAGCAACATTACATTCACACAGGATGCAGTTGTTAAACTTTTGGACATTCCATGTGGAACTAAGTTAATGCTTAGCCACATTCTACACTTCACCCCAAGTGACGTCAAAATAATTCCGACATGAGTTTCGTGGCAATTATCTGGCGAAACAAGGTTTTTATAATTATTTCAAAATAGATCCAAAAATCCATTTTCCTCATATGAGACCGAAATTTTCAAATTAAGACTTTTAAAGGCTAGCTATTTCTTGAGTTACATTCCATTCGGGGCATTAGAGTTCTCACAGTCCATTTAAAAAAACTTACCAATGCTATAACACTTCAATCATTCATAGTATTCACTAGCACCCATGAAACAAAATAAGTTTTGTAAGTGCAATATCAAGCAGATAATTGGGGTACAATATCACTACATCGCGTGTTGCAATTATTCCACTACCAAAAGGTCAATCACCATATACCAAAAGTTTCATATACAACAATCAAGATGACTTCTCTATCCCCAATACTACTTTTCACAAAAGCATAGAACAAAATTTTGTTTATCCCTATACCCGCTAAAACTTAAACATTACTACATCCATGTTCATCATCAAGGTTCAGATTTATGCACATATAAGAAATTACTGACATAACGAAGGTTTGTTACCTTAACTTTATTATGCCCATTCTGTTTTTCATACTAGTTTGCTGTTAATTTCCAAAGGTTTAGAGAGTCACTTCAAGTTTAAACATATAAGGAATTTCCACTTTTATGCAAACACACTCTTCACAATGACATTTAGGTACGTCACCCACTTCATTCATTACTTTGAACCATGAGTTTTACCTTAGTATAATCATACGAACTAATACAAACAAGAAAGTCTAACTTTTAGCAACTCATAAAAACAAAGATACCAGATTTAGTCGTTTCAAAACACACTAGGTATCTTTTATTTAATTTCCTCTTTAACACAATATAGAGAGTGTGTTGACACTGAAGGATCCTCGCTTGAGCGAGAGCGTCAGTGTTTGAAAATTTAAAAAGGCAGGGTTTCTCATATGGGCGACGCATTCTCGCTTGGGCGAGAATGTAAAATCTCGAACCCTAAAATAGAGCCCCAAACACGAAAATGGAAAGGTTTTTGGAGAGAAAAGAGTAGAGGAAGCGATTTTCTTGGCAAGAACTCGTGTAAAGGCTAAGAGAAGCTAGAGAATAGGTAAACCTCTTGATTTTAACACTCTTTCTTACTTAGAAACTCATTGGGGGTATTTGGGTCTTTTCAATTTGAGTTGTAAAACAAACTAACTCTTCCTTTTGAGTTGTGGTTCGTTTTATTTAACTTCTTTCTTGAAAAGCTCGTAGTGTAGAGTGTATATTTGGAAATAATGTTTGAAAAGTGTTGATTTTAGGAAACCCCAAAACCTAGAAATGAAATGGTGAAGAATGAGGGGTTAAATGTTTATGATTTACATGCTTGAAGCCTCAATAGAGATAGTTTTGAAAATTATCGGAGTATAAGTTATTTTGTGGTTGAAAAATGTAATAGGAATTATTATGTGATATTATGAATATATTATTGATTATGGTTTTGTGTGTGGTGTGAATGGGGAAAGACCCTAAGGTTGGAGGAAGCGGAGTAGAGACTAACAAGCCGCCAAACGCCAACACACGCCAAGGTAAGGGAGAAGCATTTCCATTATTAATGATATAATGCAAAAGGTAAACATATTGAACTTGTTATTATGAGAATAGAGTTATTAGTGTCATTGAATGGAAGTTGTATTGATTTGCCTTTGTGGCATAGACTTGCCCTATGTGGTATTGATTCGCCTTTGTGGCATAGACTTTCCCTATGTGGTATTGATTCGCCTTTGAGGCATAGATTTGCCCTATGTGGTATTGATTCACCTTTGTGGTATACACTTGCCCTATGTGGTATTGATTCGCCTTTGTGGCGTAGACTTGCCCTATGTGGTATTGATTCGCCTTTGTGGCATAGACTTGCCCTATGTGGTATTGATTCGCCTTTTTGGCATAGACTTGCCCTATGTGGTATTGATTCGCCCTTATGGCATAGACTTTCCCTACGTGGTATTGATTCGCCTTTATGGCATAGACTTGCCCTATGTGGTATTGCAGTAATTGTTATTAAATGTGGTTGATAAATGGTAGAATGATAGTTTATTGCATTTTAACTGTTAAATTATGTTATTGACATATTTATATATATATGTTTGCATTATAATTATCCTATCCTGATTTATATATACTAATTATTGTGAAATTGATATCTTACTCCCCTGTGTTGCTTGTTGGTGTTATTTGTGATAAACGGTGTACAGGTAAAGCTAAGGATTAGCGGATTCAGAGGATGGCGTAGTTTAGTTTCTTATCTATTTTGTAATAGGGATGCTCATGTGCTATTTTGCATTATGCACGTACTTGTATCTAATACTTGAACGAATCAACTTGTAATTTCATTCTTAGGGACGGGATGTACAATTGATATGCGTGCGGGGACTGAGTCCCCTTTTTGAAATTAAAAATGTGAATTTTATGGGTTATGAACCCCAGAATACTCTGGTAGATTAATTTTCTATTACGGAAACCTAATTGTAATTATATCAAGTGGGTAATTCCTGAAAATAGATAGCAGAAGGATAGTTATTAGAATTTGTCTGCTTATTTTTAAATGGACAAAAATATTTAGGGTATAATTTGGGTCCTTACAACATGGTATCAGAGCATAGTTAATTCTACGACCTAGGGTATGGCCTTACGTGCTTCTTAGTAACCTCTACGTGCTTTAACTATGTGATTTAGGTGAACTATTGTGTGTTTATATGATGATTTAACTGGATAAACGTTGTTAACTGATAAGCGAATGAGTACAGGTACCAATTACGGAGATTCTGGAAGAGGAAGAGGAAGAGGATCGGGTTAGAATGACATGTTGGCCCAGATTGCGGCCGTGCTGATGAACACGAATGAGAATTTGCAGCATCTGAACCAGAATGCGACACCAAGCCTAAACCCACACCCCTTGGCACCTCAAGTACTGGTAGAGTACTTGGGATTGGATGAGTTCTATAGGCGCAATCCTACTCAATTCGAAGGAGGATTTGCCCCCGACGCGGCAAATGAGTGGATCCAAAGCTTGGAGCGGATATTCAGAGCCATGGGTTGTTCCGATGCTTAGAAGATGATATATGCCTCCTATGTCCTGGTTAAGGATGCTGAAAACTGGTAGGAGTATGCTCGGAGGCAGATGGAATCGTAAGGACAAGACTTCACATGGGAAGCCTTTAAAGGAAAGTTCCTCCAAAAGTACTTTCCTGTTGACTTGAAGAGAAAGAAAGAGATGGAGTTTCTACGGTTAGAACAAGGGGATCTACCGATGGGAGAGTATGCGGCCAAGTTTGAGGAATTGTCCCGGTATTGTCCCTATTATGAGCTGGAGATGGATGGGCGGTCTAAATGTGCTAAGTTTGAGTTAGGCCTGAAGCCCAAGTTGAAGATGATGTTTGGACATCAAGAGATCTCTGATTTTCCTACCTTGGTCAATAAGTGTAGGATGTATGAAGACGATATGAGAGCAGATCATGTGGTGACCCACAAGCCAAACCCCCCGAGGAATTTTGGGCCTCAACGCAACTATGAGCAAGGGAAAGGAAAAGGCAAGTCGTTTCAAGAGGAATGAAAGCCCTTCTCTCCACCTATGGGAAATCAGAGGTATGGTTCGCATGGGTGGAGGACAAATGTCAACGCTGGAGGGTCACAATTAAAATCTCCTCTCTTGTGCAAAAAATGTGGTAGGCACCACTTTGGAGGTGTATGCCCCGAATCCGGGAATGGGTGTTTCAATTCCAAGGAGCCGGGACACATAAGGAAGTTTTGCCCTGAGCTGGACCAGCGTGCGAGTGGCTTGAATGCGGAGAGGCCTAGAAACACTGGCAGGGTGTTTACCATGAGTGGTGCCGAAGCTTCCGACGTTGAAGGTATGATCAAAGGTATGGTGACAAGTATTCCCCTTTTAGTGTTGTGTGATTCGGGAGCAACACACTCTTTCATATCTATTGATTGTGTAGAACGACTGAGGTTGCCGACTTAGTTGTTGCCCTTTGACTTGGTTGTGTCCACCCCTACTAGTGCATCTGTGGTGGTATCAACATGTGCATCTCAGTGTCCGGTAGAAGTCAATGGTAGGATGTTTACTATAGATTTAATCTACTTACCCCTGTCCCAATTAGATCTAATTCTGAGGATGGATTGGTTGTCGGCCAATCGAGTGATGCTTAATTGTGCCGATAAGACTTTAGTGTTTGGGGATCAGTATGAGTCTTCCGATAAGTCGAAATGTTTGGAGCCAGTGTTGGCTAAACAAGTCAGGACTTCCCTTAAGGAAGGGGGAGCAGTGTTTATGTTGCTGGCATCAATGGAGAGTAATGAGAAACCTAGAGTTGATGACGTTCTGGTAGTATGTGAATTCCCTGAGGTATTTCCTGTAAGGACCCAAATTCTACCCTTGAAAATTTCTCATTTATTTTAATTTTTCCACACATAGTTTCTCAATCATGTTATACCTCAAATTCTTTTATACTTAAACTCATCCATTTATTTACACTAAACATATGTAACAATCATACTTCCATTCATAATGCAGAAAAACCTAATTCATTTTAATTAATCTCAGTACTTTCGACATACCAATGGTTATGGGTGTCCCAAAATAACATTGCCCATAGTTACAAGTCTTCCAAATATGGTCAAAGTTACAAATATTCAAATCCACATATAATCATTTATGATACTAAAAGGGTAAATAACAGACTCCAGATTTAAAAGTGCCTAAAGCTCCAAATCAAGCATCCCTAATTCACCCGTTTTCCTACAATGGGATTATCATAAACCACACAATAAAAGAAGGGAGTAAGTCATTAATTCAAAACTAACATTGCATGATAATCCACATTTAAGTATAAATAAGCATTGGAATAAATTATAATCACCAGCACATAAATATAAACATTCGTATTTCTTTCCTTCCTTTTCCATGTTGTTCATATTCACCCTATAGGATATATATATATATCCCATAATATATATTCTATAACATGCATATTCCTTTTATTTCACACATACTCCTTTCACATTGTTCATATTCACCCTATAGTGTATATATTCCAAAATATATATTTTATAGCATGCATATTACTTTCATTCCAAACATACTCTTTTCACATTATTCATATTCACTCTATAGTATATATATATCATAATATATATCATGCATATTACTTTCATTCCAAACATACTCTTTTCACATTATTCATATTCACCCTATAGTATATATATCCCAAAATATATATTCTATAGCATGCATATTACTTTCATTCCAAACATACTCTTTTCACATTATTCATATTCACCCTATAGTATATATATCCCGTAATATATATTCTATAGCATGCATATTACTTTCATTCCAAACATACTCTTTTCACATTATTCACTTTCCATAGTAATTTACCCTTGATCACATTCAACAAGTCTACTCCGTACAGATAATCCTCTACCACATCGGGTTGCTCTAGTTAATCCCCTACCACATAGGATAGGTCGAGATATTACTGTAAGGACCCAAATTCTACCCTTGAAATTTTTTCCTTATTTAATCCAATTTCATGCATTTAACGATAAATTATAATTACCGAGTGAATGAACTTAATTTAAAGATCTCACTTCCTTCCTCACACCCAATCTATAAACCTAAAGTAACATACCAAATCAGATAGCAGAAAAACATAATTCGTATTAATGTAACTTAGTAACGACCGCTTACAATTAGCTATGGGTTTCCAAAACACCCATAGCTACATATATCCCGAGTTACTAGTTTCCATGATTAATACCATGTACAACAATCATGTTCATAGTTACAAAATAAAACCTGTCCAAAAATACCTAGCCATAATTAAATCTCAAAGCTTTAACAACCTCACATTCGTATAGGATGCAATTGTTAAACTTTTGGATATACCATGTGGAACTAAGTTAATGCTAAACCACGTTCTACACTTCAACCACCATGACTTTCGAAAATAGTTCAACATAAGATTTTCAAAAGGCTAGCTAGTCTGGGGTCACGTTCCGTTTTATCGTCAAAATCATTCGCCAAATAAAAATTCACATAATGCGAATAAGACCTTAAATCCTCATTAAGATACTCAACAAGAATCTTTCACATCAACAACTATCACATAGTTAATCATACTACAATTTGCTGACCGCCAATCCATCGATAGAATTAAATCCGACTGGGACAATAGTAAGCGTATGAAAACTACGGTAAGGGTTCTACCCTTCACCGCAACCGTACACTAAGACACCAGCGTCGACACCTACCACGGCACACCGGGTGGGGTGGATACGACCAAGTCGAAAACAATGACTCTGGTTACAATCTCAGTCGGTTCACACATTCAACAAATATAAGGAGTGTGTCGCTCCCGAATCCAACAACACGAATAGAGGAATACCTACCACCATGTATTTACCTTTAACCAGGCCATCTACATCTGATGCCCCTGCACCACTCATGGTAACCACTCAACCATGGTCCCTTGCCCTCTCAGCATGAATGACATTAAGCCTTCGATCTAGCTTGGGACAAAACCTTTTAATGTGCCCCAACTCCTTACAGTGGAAACATCCATTTCCCGACCCTGGGCATGTGCTCCCATAATGGAGTCTGCCACATTTGTTGCACATGGGAGTAGAAACCTCGCCGGTAGGAACGTTAGGTGGTCTTGACCCTTGGAAATTTCTGTCACGTTGTCCAATAGGTGCTGCATAAGGCTGTCGATCATCCCCAAACATCCTCTCCATACCCTTGCCTTGGGGATGGTTTCTCTGAGGACCGAAATTCCTCGGAGGATCAACTCTAAGTGTCATTGCCTCATCCGCTTTCATGTCATCCTCATACATCCTAACTTGTTGACTAGGGTAGGGAAATCAACAATTTCTTGATGTCCAAACATCATCTTCAATTTGGGTTTCAAACCCAATTCAAATTTTGAGCATTTGGACCTTCCGCCCATTTCCAGTTCAGAATAGGGACAAAATCGGGCCAATTCCTCGAACTTGGCCACATATTCTCCCGCCGACATGTTGCCCTGCTCCAACCTCAGAAATTCCATTTCTTTCTTCCTTCTCAGATCTGCTGGAATGTACTTCTGAAGGAGCTTCTCCTTGAAGGCACTCCAGGCAATCACCCGTCCCTCCGCCTCCATTTGGTGCCGAGTCATTTCCCACCAGTTTTGAGCTTCGTTTTCCAACATATGTTACTTTTTGATTATCGTCACAACCCATGGCTCGGAATATACTCTCTAGGCTTTGAATCCATTCACTAGCAGCATCAGGAGCGAATCCCCCTTGGAACTGCTTAGGCTTCTGTTTGCAAAACTCGTCCAATCCTCGGTACTCGGCCGGTCCTTGTGAGGCCAATGGTTGTGAGCTAAGACTGGGTGATGGGTTCTGATTCAGACTACGCAAGATCATTCGGAACATATTGACTCGTTGGTCTTCCTCTCCCCGCCATGTGTACCTGTGCTAATTAACTCATCAGTAAACCAAATCTTCAATCGACAAGGGTCACATAATCACATATCTGTTTATATTAATCAACACAATTCAATCACATAATCAACAAACAATTCACATAAGTCATACAAAGAAGCATGCAAGCCATACCCTAGACCGCAGAGTTGACATATGCTCTGATACCATGTTGTAAGGACCCAAATTCTACACTTGAAAATTTCTCATTTATTTTAATTCTTCCACACATAGTTTCTCAATCATGTTATACCTCAAATTCTTTTATACTTAAACTCATCCATTTATTTTGCCATTTATTTACACTAAACATATATAAAAATCATACTTCCATTCATAATGCAGAAAAACCTAATTCATTTTAATTAATGTCAGTACTTTCGACATACCAATGGTTATGGGCGTCCCAAAATAACATTGCCCATAGTTACAAGTATTCCAAAAAGATATGGTCATGGTTCCAAATATTCGAATCCGCATATAATCATTCAGGACACTAAATGGATAAATAACAGACTACAGATTTAAAAGCGCCTAAAGCTCCAAATCAAGCATCCATAATACTTTCATTCCAAACATACTCTTCTCACATTATTCACATTCCATAGTAATTTACCCTTGATCACATTCAACAAGTCTACTCCGTATAGATAATCCTCTACCACATCGGGTATCTCTAGTTAATCCCCTACCACATAGGATAGGTCGAGATATTACTCTACCACATAGGGTAGGTCTAGTTAATTCCCCGTACCACAAAGGGTAGGTTTAGTTAATTCCCCATACCACATAGGGTAGGTCTAGTTAATTCCCCGTACCACAAAGGGTAGGTCTAGTTAATTCCCCATACCACCTAGGGCATGTCTAGTTAATTCCCCATACCACAAAGGGCAGGTCTATACCACGATGATCCACTACCACTTCGGATAGGCAACAACAATAATCCACTACCACTCCGGGTAGGACAACAACAATAATCCACTACCACTTCGGGTAGGATAAAAGCAATAATCCTCTACCACTCCGGGTAGGATATCAACAATAATCTCACAAACATATTACCTCTTACACATACCTTATTCACATTAGCTCATATAAAATGGAAACACTTATCCCTTACCTTGGTGAGCGTTGGGGTCAGTTCCGAGTAACTTTACAAGTCTCCTCCGCGATTTCCTCCAACCTTAGGATCTTTCCTCATTCCCACCAATAACAACAATGTCAGTCATTTATTCAAAATAACACATAAACAACTCATATTTCATCGTAAAACATACAAGAGATTCACATATTATCAAGGTTTCCAAAACTACTTCAATACGAGTTTCCACACATCTAAAGCATACATATTCATCTCATATATCAACATTAGAGAACAAACTCATCTTCTACATCAAACATTTCACCCATTTCCCTTTTTACTCACATTCTCAATTTGGGGGTTTTGGGGTTTTCATGAATAAACCCATAGAACTTTTCCATTCATCAAATACCAACTCTAAACCAAGAGTTTACAAGAGAAAACAACATAAAACGAACCATAACTCTAAAGGAAGAGATTCCATGGTTTCTCACACTTTGAGAAGAGATCCATACACCCAAAAACGAGTTTGAAAGGGAGAAAGGGAGAAAGAGAGTTTGAATCAAGAGATTTAGCTCTTCTCAAGCTTCTAGATGATTCCCACGAGCTCTTGCTCTCAAAATCACCTTCTCCTCTCTTCTCTCTCAATGTCTAACCCTAAAATGTGTTTGGGGTTTCTATTTTAAAGCAAACTTATCGGGTTCTCGCTCAAGCGAGCCCATTCTCGCTCACGTAAGGACCCAAATTCTACCCTTGAAATTTTTTTCTTATTTAAATCTATTTATACATACATTCATCATTATACTTTGATCACTCATCAATCATTTCACTAACCCTTATTTACATGCCATGTTACAACACATTTTCATGATGCAGTAAAACATAATTCCTTCTGATAGTTCTCCGTAGGTACTAAGGAATCAAAGTTATAGTCCTCCAAAAAGGCGTTACACATAATTACTATTATTCAAATACTAATAATCACCGGTGCAATCACATAAATCCAGATATAGTCAGCTATAGTACAACAACACAAACAAACAAATACAGAGTCCATGGTTCCTAAGGCTTCCAACCAAGCATCCTCAATTTACTTGTTTATCTGCAATAGGATTATCAATGACAAATACACAAAACATACAAAAGATTAAGTCCTTAATTCAATAAATATCATTAAAAGATAATACGCATTCTTAAATATAAATAAGCATTGAAATGAAACACGTCTCATAATTACATGAATATAAGCGTTCTTATCTTATGTTTTATAATTCCATATTATCTATAATAGACCTATAGTATATATATCTCATAATATATATTCTATAGCATGCATATCCATTTATTTCAAATACTTTTTGTTTCATCAATTACCATCGACTTCAAGCTTACTCTTTACCACATCCGGCCGTTTACACTGCACAGATAATCCGCTACCACTACGGGTAAGCCCACAACTCAACAATGATCCACTACCACTTCAGGTAGGTAATTTCCCCAATGATCCACTACCACTTTGGGTAGGTAATTTCCCCCAATGATCCACTACCACTTCGGGTAGGTAATTTCTCCAATGATCCACTACCACTTCGGGTAGGTAATTTCCCTCAATGATCCACTACCACTTCGGGTAGGTAATTTCCCTCAATGATCCACTACCACTTCGGTAGGTAATTTCCCTCAATGATCCACTACCACTTCGGGTAGGTAATTTCCCTCAATGATCCACTACCACTTCGGGTAGGTAATTTCCCTTAATGATCCACTACCACTTCGGGTAGGTAATTTCCCTCAATGATCCACTACCACTTCGGGTAGGTAATTTCCCTCAATAATCCACATTTAAAGGAGTTAGTAAACCATTGTAAATTCATTACCGCTACATAACTTGAGCCAAAGTCGCTAACCATTCATGGTCGGCTAAAAATATGTTTTCTCCTCATTGATACACCATTAATTTATAACCAGCAATTCCATGCGTCCTTTATTACAAACATACCCATATATGTATATAATAAATAAGCAACTTGCATCTTAATCACTTTCTCACCAGAAAAATCCACACATTTTTCATTAAGATGTACAATTAAAGACTTATCCTTACCTTGGTGAGAGTTGGGTCTGGTTCTTAGTAACTTTGCAAGTTCCCCAGAAACCACCTCCAACCTTAGGATATTTCCTCATCCCCACCAATAACACAATGATAGTCATTTCATTCCAAAATAACCCATAACAACCCATATTTTATCTTTAAACACACAAGAGGTTCATACATTTCAAGGTTTCCAAAACTACTTCATTACGAGTTTCCAAACATCCAAAATACACCTACACATCTTCTAATCAACATTCAACATTCATAAATCACATTCTAAATCTAACATTTCACCCATCTCCTCTTTTACCACATTCTCATTTTTGGGGTTTTCATGAATCAACCCACAAACCCTTTCCATTCTTTGAATACTAACTCTAAATAAAGAGTTTACAAGAGAGAAACCAAATAAAATGAACCACAACTCAAAATGAAGAGTTTCCATGGTTTCTCATACTTTGAGAACAGATCCCACACATCCCAAAACAAGTTTGAAAGGGAGGAAGAGAATTAGAATCAAGAGATTTACCTTTTTTTCAAGCTTCTAGATGATTCCCACGAGTCCTAGCTCCCAAAATTACCTCATTCTCTTTTCTTTCTCAATTTCTAACCCTAAAATGTGTTTGGGGTTTCTATTATAAAGAAAACTCGTCGGGTTCTAGCTCAAGCGAGAAAATCCCGCCTTTTTAAATTTTCAGATCTGGCTTTCTCGCTCAAGCGAGAATCTCACAGCCTCGACAGGTTCCAAAATGCCATTTCTCGCCCAGGCGAGACAACTCTCGCTCAAGCGAGGATCCTCTCGCTCAAGTGAGAATCCTTCAGTTTAGCCTAGTATTTCACTCACCCAGGTGAGCCACTCTCGCCCAGGCGACACCTTTCTCGCTCAAGCGAGATTCCCAAGACTGATACTATAATTTAATGACTTTAAATTTGGGGTGTCACAATCCTTCCCCCCTAAAAGAAATTTCATCCCCGAAATTTCATTAAGTTACTCTCAGGAAGACTCTATCATCGCCCCGACACTAGGTATAAGCTAAACTCAACCAAATCCATATTCGATCATCTAATCCATTAAGATTACTTAAACTACCACCAAGGGCACACACCACTAAACCGTGATATCACAAAACCAATTCATGGACTAACTCATCAATGTCCAAATCTTAAGGTCCCACTCTCGAACAACTCGAACAACTAAGAGAACGAAATCGTACCCGGAATAAAGATTCCCCGACATTCATCAAAACAATAGTTCCCTCCGACCTATCTAGCTACAATCGTTCAATACGATCATCACATACAGCGAGCATGACAATAACATCCCACATGCAATAGCTAGTTCAACCTTCACTCAAGGGAATAACATCAATTTATTTCACTCATGAAACATAACCACTATCTGCTCAAAATTTACCTTAGCATTCCAAACATTCTATTCCCTACCACATAGCAGCAAGGTGGTCTTTCAACAAAAACATACGTACAAATAAGACTTTTAGAGTCTCTCCCCTTGTACATAGTCAAACTATTCAGTAATTATCCAATTACATTCAACATTTCTACCACCCTACAATACAGTAGAAGGGAATTACCAATCCTTAGCCTTAAGTGCAGACTTACAAACGTTCAGTCCAATAACCTACGTTAGATTTGGATACCCCAACTACATTTGCAAATATACATTTAGTACTCAACTTGCAGCACGACTCAAGTCACATCGTCGTAATCGTAGCACCAAGTTTTTAACAACATCATATTTATCAAGATACGGTTGTTAAAATCATTGGATTCTCTAATCATGACACTAAATCAATGTTTAGCCACATGCTACGTCTTATAAAAGAATGATCTTCAAAATCGATTGAACGTACGATTCATGGCAACCATATCGTGAAAACGAGATTTACATAATCGCTTCAACATAAATTTTAAAACAAAACTTTTTCTCATGCGATTACGTTACAATCATGTCTAGCAATTTCTGACGCACACGAAACAGAAACAAGTTTTGTCAGTACAACATTCACGGTAGATAATTGGTGTACATCACCACTATATCGTGCATTGCCAATGTTGTACTACAAAAGGATCGATCATCATTGACCAAAGGTTTCTCAATTATCTCGCTAAAGCTTAAACCACACCACCTCCCCTTGCATCATCAAAGCCTAGATTTATGCACTTAGAAGGCATCATTCACATTATTATTCAAGTCATCGCCGAGACAGTTTTAACTTTTACTTCTACAATTCTCATGTCACGAAACCACTTATCAGATATTAACAACTAATCTCAAGGAGATATTTCATCCTATAGCATGAAATACTCATTATTCCAAGGCATTTTATTTCCTCAATGACGATCACATTAAATTTACTCTTGACTGCATTTGGCCAGTTTACATCACAAAGTCTTATTATCTCGAAATGCAAACAAGTTTCTCCACACCATCCAGTGTCGTCACCAGAAAAAACACTGATTCCCCTTCCTTAAGGGAAGTTCTGACTCCAATAGCCGAACTGGCTCCATACAACTAGTTTGGTCAGAAATTTCACTCAAAGTCCCAAACGCCCCAGTCTTGTCAGCTCTATTCAACATAACAATATGTGTTGACCACCAGTCTGTCGCCGGAATTAAATCGATCAGGGACAACGACAAGGAGAATAAATCCATTGTAAACGTGCTACCATGTACAACAACCGGAAACTAAGACATAAACGTTGATACCACCACTAGCCCACTAGTTGGGGTGGATACCACTACGTCGAAAGGCAACGACTCCGTTTACAGTTTCAGCCGGTATACTCGTTTAATTTATACAAGGGAGTGTTTCGCTCCCGAATTAAACAACACTAAAAGGAGAATACCTGCCACCATACGTTTAACTTGGGCCAGGCCATCCACACCCGACGCCTCAACACCACTCAGGGTAAATACTCTGCCCGCGTTCCTTGCTCTCTCAGCATGAACGACATTCAGCCGCCGACTTAGTTTTGGACAAAACCTTTGGATGTGTCCCAATTCCTTGCAGTAAAAACATCTATTCTCCGACCCCGGGCATGTGCTCCCATAATGGAGTCTGCCACACTTGTTGCACAAAGGAGTAGAAACCCCTCCACTTGGAACGTCAGAAGGTCTCGATCCTTGACCGTTGCAGTCCTAGGATCCTCGCTTGAGCGAGAGATTCTCGCTTGGGCGAGAGAGGTTCACCTGGGAGGGTGAAATCCTGGGCTATACTAGAGGATTCTCGCCTGAGCGAGAGTTGTCTCGCTTGGGCGAGAAATGGCATTTTGGGACTGTTGAGACTATCAGATTCTCGCTTGAGCGAGAGGGTCAAATCTGAGTTTTTAAAATGGGCGGGATTTTCTCGCTTGAGCGAGAATAAGCTTGCTTAAGCGAGAACCCGACGAGAGCATTAAATGAGAGAAACCCCAAATACATTTTTAGGTTAAGAATTGAAGAGAGGTGAGAGAAGAGAGCATTCCCAAGGTCTAGGAGCTTTGGTTCTCGTTCAAGAGCTTGAGAAGAGGTAAAACTCTCTATTCTAACTCTCTTCTTCTCTTGAAAACTCATTTTTGGTATTATGGATCTCTTCTCAAAGTGAGAGAAACCATGGAAACTCACCCTTTTGAGTTATGGTTCATTTTATGTGATTTTATCTTGTAAACTCTTGGTATAAAGTTAGTATTTCAAGAAAGGAGAGGGTGTGTGGGGTTAGTCATGAAAACCCCAAAACCCTAAAGAGAAAATGTGGTTAAAATGGAAAATGGTTAAAATGCTAGAGGTAGAAGATGAGTTTATTTTCTAATGTTGAAAATATGATGAATATCTTGTAGGGTTAAATAATGCAATATAAGTTGTTTATGTGATATTTGGTATAAATGACTAACCTTGTGTTATATGGTGGGATGAGGAAAGATCCTAAAGTTAGAGGCGGTGTCGGTGGAACTTGAGGAGTTGCCAAGAACCCAAACCCAACATTCACCGAGGTAAGGATAAGTCTTTAACTTATGCATTGTGATAAAAAATGTGTGGATTTTCTAATATGGATGACGAAATGAAGCGTAAATCACTTAGTTGTTATAAACATATATGGGTATGTTTGTAACAACGAGGAGTGGATTTACCGTTTATGTATTGGTGGAGTACCAATGGAAATAATACTCGGAATGATGCAATGAAGCGTAAATCACTTAGTTGTTATAAACATATATGGGTATGTTTGTAACAACGAGGAGTGGATTTACCGTTTATGTACTGGTGGAGTACGAATGGAAATAATACTCGGAATCATGCAATGAAGCGTAAATCACTTCGTTGTTATAAACATATATGGGCATGTTTGTAACAACGAGGAGTGAATTTACCGTTTATGTATTGGTGGAGTGCCAATGGAAATAAAACTCGGAGAAATAAAATGATTCGTAAATCACTTTGTAGTTATAAGCATATATGTATATATTTGTAATGATGTCGGGTGTATTTACTGTTTTTGTATTGGTGGAGTGCTAATGAAAATAAAACTCGGAAAAAAATGTATTGGTGGAGTGTCAATGGAAATAAAACTCGTTTTGAGCCGACCATGATTGGTTAGCAACTTTGGCTCAAGTAATGTAGCAAGCTTTGGCTCAAGCAATGTAGCAAACTTTGGGACAAGTAATGTAGCAAGCTTTGGCTCAAGCAATGTAGCAAACTTTGGCTCAAGTAATGTAGCAAGCTTTGGCTCAAGCAATGTAGCAAACTTTGGCTCAAGTTATGTAGCATGGTTTTCAAAAGTATGAACGTTGAAATTGGCTTTTAAGTAAACTTAATTTTAAACCGTTTATTTAACCTTATTAAAAGTGGATTAACTTACATTGATATTTGTTGAGTTAAAGACTTATTCCTTTGTGTTTCTTGGTGTATTGTCAATGTTAATCCCATTGCAGGTAGGTGGAAGGAGTATGGGTGTTTTTTATTAGGAGCTTAGAGACTTTTATTTTGATGTCTCTTATCCATTCTTTTGTAACCTCGTTGGTTGTACTTGAACTAATTATTTTGTAATTATAAACCCGATTGTCGTACATGGCATTAATCATGGAAACTAGGAACTCGGGTTATATGTAGCTATGGGTGTTTTGGCAACCCGTAACTAATTGTATGCGGCCGTTACTAAGTTACATTAATACGAATTATCTTTTTCTGCTATCTAATTCGGTATGTTACTTTCGATTTATAGATTGGGTTTGAGGAGGGAAGCGAGATCTTTTGCATAAGTTCATTCACTCGGTAATTACAATTATCGTTAAATGCATGAAATTGGATTAAATAAGGAAAAAAAATTCAAGGGTAGAATTTGGGTCCTTACAATATGGTATCAGAGCATAGTTAATCTTGCGACCTAGGGTATGGTCTTACATGCTTCTTTGAAAACTTTATGTGTTGAGATTGTTGAATTGTGCAAATTGTTAAGTGGTTACGTGCACGGTTATTATACAAATTCGATTAATAACCAGTGAGTGAGTACAAGTACCCATGGCTGGAAGAGGAAGAGGAAGGGGGACAAGTCAGAATGTCCCGAATGATTTATTGGCACAAATGGTGGCGGCATTGCAACAAGTCAATGAGAACTTGCACAATCTGAACCAGAACCCAGCGCCAAGTCCGAGTTCACACCCACTAGTTCCACCTGGGCCAGCAGAATACCGAGGGCTGGATGAGTTCTACAGGAGGAATCCCAGTCAGTTCCCTGGGGGATTTGCTCCTGAAGCTGCCATCGAGTGGATCCAAGGGGTGGAGCGAATCTTTAGAGCCATGAACTGTATGGAGGCTTAGAAGTTGGCTTCTGCCACCTACATGTTAGTGACAGAGGCCGAGAATTGGTGGGAGTTCACTCGACGCCAAATGGAGGCGGAGGGACAACTGATTTCCTGGGATACGTTTAAGGTGAAATTCCTCCATAAATATTTTTCTGCTGATTTGAGGAGGCAGAAAGAGATGGAGTTTCTAAGATTGGAGCAGGGTTACCTGTTGGTGGGAGCATATGCGGCCAAATTTGAAGAATTGGCCCGGTTTTGCCCTTACTCAGAGTTGGAGGTGGACGGAAGGTCCAAGTGCTCGAAATTTGAATCGGGTTTGAAGCCCAAACTGAAGACGATGCTTAGGAATCAAGAGATCTCTGACTTTGCTACACTGGTCAACAAATGCAGAATGGTTAAAGATGACATGAAGGCGGATGAAGTGATGATGCCAAAACCACTTCCTCCCAAACACTCTGGACCTCAAAGGAATTTCTCGCATGAGAAAGGGAAGGGTAAGGTGTTTCAAGAGGAACAAAAACCTTACTCACGTCCGACGGGTAGTCGAGGTTACTCTTCACATGGGCTGAGGGCTCATGCCAATGCCGAAGGATCACGGTTGAACTCTCCTTCTATGTGCAGTAAATGTGGTCGAGCTCATGTTGGTGACTCGTGCCCCGAAATGGCACTAACCTGTTTTCATAGCAAGGAGGTTGGGCATGTCCGAAGACACTGTCTTAATCTATTGTAGAGTGTGAATGCGGTGAGGGCTGAACGTCCTCGATCCACTGGAAGAGTGTTCACCATGAGTGGTGCAGAGGTATCGGGTGCAGATGGCCTGATAAAACGTAATTGCATGGTGGCAGGCATTCCCTTTAGTGTTGTTTGATTCGGGAGCGACACACTCCTTTTTATCTATTGAATGCGTAGATAGACTGAATTTTCAAACTGAGTCGTTGCCTTTCGACTTGGTCGTATCCACCCCAACTGATGTGCCTGTGGTGGTGTCGACAGTGGTGTCTCGATGTCCGGTAGTGGTAAACGGTAAGACTTTTACCGTGGATTTAATCTGCTTACCGCTATCCTAGTTGGATCTAATTCTGGGGATGGACTGGTTGTCGGCGAATCATGTAATGCTTAATTGTGCCGATAAGACCGTGATATTCGGGAATCTAGATGGGATTTCTGATGAGGTTAATGACATGAAACTGTTATCGGCAAAGGAAGTTAGGACTTCCTGTAAGGAGGGAGGAGCCGTGTTTATGTTGTTGGCATCCTTGGAGGGTATGGAGAAACCTAAGGTTCAGGATATTCCGATAATTCGTGAGTTTCCTGAGGTATTTCCTAGTGACATTCCGGAGTTACCTTTAGTGAGAGAAGTGGAATTCTCTATTGATTTGGTATCAGGAACGGGACCCATCTCTATAGCTCCGTATAGGATGGCACCGTTAGAATTGGCCGATTTGAAGAAGCAGGTCGAGGACTTATTGGCCAAGCGATTTATTCGTCCTAGTGTCTCGCCGTGGGGTGCACCTGTTTTGTTGGTTAAGAAGAAAGATGGTAGTATGCGGTTGTGTACCGACTACAGACAGTTGAACAAGGTTACTATCAAGAATAAATATTCGTTACCTCGAATTGATGACTTGATGGATCAATTGATGGGAGCGGTGGTTTTTTCAAAAATTGACCTTCGATCGGGTTACCACCAACTTCGTGTGAATACGGAAGACATTCCTAAAACTGCTTTTAGGACAAGGTATGGGCATTTTGAATATTTGGTCATGCCTTTTGGTGTAACAAATGCCCCAGCAATATTTACCGACTACATGAATCAGATTTTTTAACCGTATTTGGATTCATTCGTAGTGGTCTTTATTGATGACATTTTGGTTTACTCTAAAAGCCGAGAGGAGCATGCTGAGCACTTGAGGGTGGTGCTAGAACTTCTTAGTAAGAATAGGTTGTATGCAAAGCTGTCAAAATGTGATTTCTGGTTGGAATCGGTAAACTTTCTTGGACATGTGATATCCAGGGAAGGAGTGGCAGTAGATCCTTCAAAGGTTGAAGTGGTTATGGAATGGGTGGTGCCCAAGTCAGTCACTGAGATCAGGAGCTTTCTGGGTTTGGCTGGGTATTATCGGAAATTCATTGAAGGATTTTCGAAGTTGGCACTACCATTGACTAAGCTCACCCGGAAAGGAGAACCGTATGTGTGGACACTTCGTTGTGAAGAAATCTTTCAGGAGTTGAAACGAAGGCTGACTACGGCACCAGTGTTGGTTCTTCCTTGTACCGATAAGAATTTCAGTGTTTGTTGTGATGCTTCCAAGCAAGGTTTGGGTTGTGTCCTGATGCAAGAAGGGAAAGTTGTTGCCTATGCTTCTCGTTAGTTAAGAACGCACGAACAAAACTACCCTACTCATGATTTAGAATTGGCTGTAGTGGTCTTTGCTTTAAAAATCTGGAGACACCATCTCTTTGGCGTGAGATTTGAGGTATTCAGCGACCACAAGAGTTTGAAGTACCTATTTGATCAAAAGGAATTGAATATGAGACAGAGACGGTGGATGGAATTCCTTAAGGATTATGATTTTTGGGCTGCAGTATCATCCGGGAAAGGCCAATGTGGTGGCCGATGCTCTCAGTCGGAAATCCTTGCACATGTCGGCGTTGATGATCAGAGAAGGGAAACTGATTGAAGAATTCAGGGATATGAACTTGGAAGTTCAAATAAAGCCCCAGAGTATGATTCTAGGGATGCTTAAGGTCACAAATGAATTGTTCGATCTAATCTGGGTAATGCAAGTGGAGGATATTGAGCTAATGGCTAAACGGGATTTGATGTTAAGTGGTAAGGAAACTGATTTCGCATCAGACCCTAATGGATTGTTGCGTTACAAGGGGAGAGTATGTGTACCTCATGATGAGGAATTACGGAAGAGTATTTTGGAGGATTTCCATAAGAGTAAGATGAGTTTTCATCCGGGGACGACGAAAATGTACCAGGACTTGAAGTAAAGACCCAAATTCGAAAATCCTTCAATGTATTTCCGATAATATATAAAGACCCAAATTCTACCCTTGAAATTTTTTCCTTATTCTATTCCTTTTACATGCATTTCCTTATTATCTCAAATTAATAAATCTAAGGACATTCTCCTAATTACTCAATTTTGGTCAGACTCTTGACAGAAAAATCATAATTCATATAAATCATTCCTGGTAACCCACGCATACAACTACTAGCTATGGAATTTCCAAAATATCCATAGCTACTAATATCCAGAGTTATAACAATCAGGAGTTACAATTATCCAAATATCAAATAATTAGTTACAATCCAAAAAGCAAAATAGAGAAAGTCTAGATTCAAGCTCCTAGGCGTCGAACCGAGTATCCTCAACACATCCGTCACCTACAATGTGATTATCGATAACAGATACACGAAACATACAAGGGAGTAAGTCATTAATTTAAGAGTGATCGTCATATGATAATCCACATTTTAAAACACAATTTAATATTGAAGATAAAACATAATTCTTAATTACATAAACATATCCATTCATAACCTTCATCCTCTGTTTCCATAATGTTCATATTCATCTTATAGTACATATATATCCCATAATATACATGTTCTATAGTATGCATATCTATACTTTTTCTCTTTATCCATATTCACCTTATAGTACATATATATCCCATAATATACATGTTCTATAATAAGCATATCTATACTTTTCATCTTTATCCATATTCACCTTATAGTACATATACATCCCATAATATACATGTTCTATAATGTGCATATCTATACTTTTCATCTTTATCCATATTCACCTTATAGTACATATACATCCCATAATATACATGTTCTATAATGTGCATAACTATTCTCTTCACTTTTATCCATATTCCATCCGTGTACACCACACTGATAATACAAATCCACAAAGGGTAAGTCTACATCACAAAAGTGATCCTTTGCCATAACTGGCAGTTCCACACCTCAAAGGTGATCCATTACCACTACGGGTAACACTTACACCACAAAGGTGATCCATTACCACTACGGGTAACACTTACACCACAAAGGTGATTCATTTAGCAGTATATCACAACCACATCATTTTATAAGCATAACATAGTTACTTAATCTTAAATAAAATGAATGTACTTATCCATTACCTTGGTGAATGTCGGGTGGAGTTCTTGTTAACTTTACTAGTTCCTTCCGAACCGTCTCCAACCTTAGGATCTTTCATCATCCCATCAATACAATAAAAGTCAGTAATCTATCCACAATAATATCCCTATGATTCATATAACATCCATAAATACACAGGATATTCAATTATTTTCAATGTTTCCCCAAAACCATTTTCATTACAAGTTTCCAAACATTAAAACATGCATACTCATCTTCTACCTCCAACATTTTACTCATTTTCTCCTTTTACCACATTTTCATTTTAGGGTTTTGGGGTTTTTATGACTCAACCCACCAACTCTTTCCATTTTCGAAATACTAACTCTAAACCAAGAGTTTACGAGAGAAAAACCACATAAAACGAACCATAACTCAAAAGAATGAGTTTCCATGGTTTCCCACATTTTGAGAAGAGATCCAACATACCAAAAATGAGTTTTAAAGGGAAGAAGAGAGTTAGAGTCAAGAGTTTTACCTCTTCTCAAGCTCTTGGAAGAGTATCAAAGCTCATTGCCCTTGGAAAAGCTTTCTTCTCTCACCTCTCTTCAATTCTTAACCCTAAAATGTGTTTGGGGTTTCTCATTAAATGTTGTCTCGTCGGGTTCTTGCTTAAGCGAGCTTTTTCTCGCTCAAGCGAGAAAATACCGCCCATTTTAAAAACTCAGATCTGACCCTCTCGCTCAAGCGAGGGATTCTCGCTCAAGCGGGAATATCACAGTCTCAACAGCCCCAAAATGCCATTTCTCGCCCAGGCGAGACAATCGTCGCTCAAGCGAGAATCCTCCAATATAGGCCAGTATTTCACCCTCCCAGGTGAGCCTTTCTCGCTCAGGCGAGAATCTCTCGCTCAAGCGAGAATCCTAGGACTGATACTATAATTTTAAAGACTTAAATTTAGGGTGTTACATAATACCCCGCCAAACCCAGAAAGCTCCTAATCTCAGTGACTGACTTGGGCACCGCCAATTCCATAACCGCTTCAACCTTTGAAGGATATACTATCACTCCTTCCTTGGATATCACATGTCCAAGAAAGTTTACCGAGTCCAACCAGAAATCACATTTTGACAGTTTTGCATACAACTGATTCTTACTGTGAAGTTCTAGCACCACCCTCAAGTGCTCAGCATGCTCTTCTCGGCTTTTGGAGTAAACCAAAATGTCATCAATAAATACCACTACGTATGAATCCAAATACGGATGAAAAATATGGTTCATGTAGTCGGTAAATATTGTTGGGGCATTTGTTACACCAAAAGGCATGACCAAATATTCAAAATGTCCATACCTTGTCCTAAAAGCAGTTTTAGGAATATCTCCCGTCTTCACAAGAAGTTGGTGGTAACCCGACTGAAGGTCAATTTTTGAAAACACCAACGCTCCCCTCAATTGATCCATCAAGTCATCAATTCGAGGTAACGGATATTTATTTTTGATAGTAACCTTGTTCAACTGCCTGTAGTCGGTACACAACCGCATACTACCATCTTTCTTCTTAACCAACAAAACAGGCGCACCCCACGGCGAGACACTAGGATGAATTAACCGCTCGGCCAATAAGTCCTCGACCTGCTTCTTCAACTCGGCCAATTCTAATGGTGCCATCCTATAAGGAGTTATAGAGATGGGTCCCGTTCCAGGTACCAAATCGATAGAGAATTCAACTTCTCTCACTGGAGGCAACTCCGGAATATCACCAGGAAATACCTCAGGAAACTCACGAACTATCGGAATGTCCTCAATCTTGGGTTTCTCCATACCCTCCAGGGATGCAACAACATAAACACGGCCCCTCCCTCCTTACAGGAAGTCCTGACTTCCTTTGCCGATAACGGCTTCATGTTAATAACCGCATCAAAAATCTCATCTAGATTCCCGAATACTACGGTTTTATCAGCACAATTATGCACCACGCGATTTGCCGACAACCAGTCCATCCCCAGAATTATATCTAACTGGAATAGGGGTAAGCAGATTAAATCCACGGTAAAATTCCTACCATTCACCACCACTGGACATCGAGACACAACTATCGACACCACCACAAGTACATCAGTTGGGGTGGATACGACCAAGTCGAAAGGCAACGACTCAGTTTTCAAATCCAGTCTATCCACACATTCAATAGATACAAAGGAGTGTGTCGCTCCCGAATCAAACAACACTAAAAGGGGAATACCTGCCACCATGAAATTACCTTTTATCAGGCCATCTGCACCCGATACCTCTACATCACTCATGGTGAACACTCTGTCAGCGAATCGAGGACGTTCAGCCCTCACCGCATTCATACTCTGCGGTAGATTTGGATAGTGTCTTCGGACATGCCCAACCTCCTTGCAATGAAAACAGGTTAATGTCATTCCGGGGCACGAGTCACCAACATGAGCTCGACCACATTTACTGCACATAGGAGGAGAGTTCAACTGTGACCCTCCGGCATTGGCATGGGTTCTCGGCCCATGTGAAGAGTAACCTCGACTACCAGTTGGATGAGAGTAAGGTTTTCGTGCCTCTTGGAACACCTTGCCCTTCCCTTTCTCATGAGAGAAATTTCTTTGAGTTCCAGAGTGTTTGGGGGGAAGTAGTTTTGGCGTCAGCACTTCATCCGCCCTCATGTCATCCTCCACCATTCTGCACTTGTTGACCAAGGTAGCAAAGTCGGAGATCTCTTTATGCCTAAGCATCGTCTTCAGTTTGGGCTTCAAACCCGATTCAAATTTCGAGCACTTGGACCTTCATTCCACCTCCAACTCTGAGTAAGGGCAAAACCGGGGCAATTCTTCACATTTGGCCGCGTATGCTCCTACCGACAGGTCACCCTGCTCCAACCTTAGAAACTCCATCTCTTTCTGCCTCCTTAAATCAGTAGGAAAATATTTATGGAGGAATTTCACCTTGAAGGTATCCCAGGAAATTAGTTGTCCCTCCGCCTCCATTTGGCGTCGAGTGAACTCCCACCAATTCTCGGCCTCTATCACTAACATGTAGGTGGCATAAGCCAAATTCTGAGCCTCCGTACAGTTCATGGCTCTGAAGATCCACTCCACCCCTTGGATCCACTCGATGGCAGCTTCAGGAGCAAATCCCCCAGAGAAGTGACTGGGATTCCTCCTGCAGAACTCATCCAGCCCTCGGTATTCTGTTGGCCCCGGTGGAACTAGTGGGTGTGAACTCGGACTTGGCGCCGGATTCTGGTTCAGATTGTGCAAGTTCTCATTGACTTGTTGCAAAGCCGCCACCATTTGCGCCCATAAATCATTCGGAACATTCTGACTTGTCCCTCTTCCTCTTCCTCTTCCAACCATGGGTACCTGTACTCACTCACTGGTCAGTAATCGAATTTGTATAATAACCGTGCACGTAACCACTTAACACTTTGCACAATTCAACAATCTCAACACATAAAGTTTTCAAAGAAGCATGTAAGACCATACCCTAGGTCGCAGGATTAACTATGCTCTGATACCATATTGTAAGGACCCAAATTCTACCCTTGAAATGTTTTCCTTATTTAGTCCAATTCCATGCATTTAACGACAAATCATAATTACCGAGTGAACAAACTTATTTAAAAGATCTTACTTCTTGCTCACACCCGATCTATGAACCAAAAGTAACAGACCAATTCAGATAGCAGAAAAATATAATTCGTATTAATGTAACATAGTAATGTCCACATACAATTAGCTATGGGTTTACAAAACGCCCATAGCTACATATATCCCGAGTTACTAGTTTCCATGATTAATACCATGTACAACAATCAGGTTTATAATTAAAAAATAATTAGTTCAAGTACCACCAACAAGGTTACAAAAGAATGGATAAGAGACATCAAAATAAAAGTCTCTAAGCTCCTAATCAAAAACACCGATACTCCTTCCACCTACCTGCAATGGGATTAACATTGACAATACACCAAGAAAACACAAAGGAATAAGTCGTTAACTCATTAAATATCAAGGTAAGTTAATCCACATTTAATAAGGTTAAATAAACGGTTTAAAATCAAGTTTACTTAAAAGCCAATTTCAACGTTCATACTTTTGAAAACCATGCTACATAACTTGAGCCAAAGTTTGCTACATTGCTTGAGCCAAAGCTTGCTACATTACTTGAGCCAAAGTTTGCTACATTGCTTGAGCCAAAGCTTGCTACATTACTTGAGCCAAAGTTTGCTACATTGCTTGAGCCAAAGCTTGCTACATTACTTGAGCCAAAGTCGCTAACCAATCATGGTCGGCTAAAAATGAGTTTTATTTCCATTGGCACTCCACCAATACATTTTTACGAGTTTTATTTTCGTTGGCACTCCACCAATACAAAAACAGTAAATGCACCTGACATCATTACAAACATATGCATATATGCTTATAACTACAAAGTGATTTCCGAATCATTTTATTATTTCGAGTTTTATTTCCATTGGCACTCCACCAATACATATACGGTAAGTCCACTCCTCGTTGTTACAAACATACCCATATATGTTTATAACAACTAAGTGATTTACGCTTCATTGCATCATTCCGAGTATTATTTCCATTGGTACTCCACCAATACATATACGGTAAATCCACTCCTCGTTGATACAAACATACCCATATATGTTTATAACAACTAAGTGATTTACGCTTCATTGCATCATTCCGAGTATTATTTTCATTGGTACTCCACCAATACATATACGGTAAATCCACTCCTTGTTGTTACAAACATACCCATATATGTTTATAACAAGTAAGTGATTTACGCTTCATTTCGTCATCCATATCAGAAAATCCACACATTTTCTATCACAGTGCATAAGTTAAAGACTTATCCTTACCTCGTTGAGTGTTGGGTTTGGGTTCTTGGCAACTCCTCAAGTTCCACCGACACCGCCTCCAACCTTAGGATCTTTCCTCATCCCACCATATAACACAGTGTTAGTCACTTATACCAAATATCATATAAACAACTTATATTGCATTATTTAACCATACAAGATATTCATCATATTTTCAACATTAGAAAGTAAACTCATCTTCTACCTCTAGCATTTTAACCATTTTCCATTTTAACCCCATTTTCTCTTTAGGGTTTTGGGGTTTTCATGAACCAACCCACAAACTCTTTCCATCTTTGACATACTAACTCTAAACCAAGAGTTTACAACAAAAAAGTAACATAAAGCGAACCATAACTCAAAAGGTTGAGTTTCCATGGTTTCCCTCATTCTTGAGAAGAGATCCATAATACCAAAAATGGGTTTTCAAGAGAAGAAGAGAGTTAGGATACAGAGTTTTACCTCTTCTCAAGCTCTTGAACAAGAATCAAAGCTCCTAGACCTTGGGAATGCTCTCTTCTCTCACCTCTCTTCAATTCTTAACCTAAAAATGTATTTGGGGTTTCCCTCATTTAATGCTCTTGTCGGGTTCTCGCTTAAGCGAGCTTATTCTCGCTCAAGCGAGAAAAACCCGCCCATTTTAAAATCTCAGATCAGACCCTCTCGCTCAAGCGAGGGATTCTCGCTCAAGCGAGGGATTCTCGCTCAAGCGAGAATCTCACTGTCTCAACAGTCCCAAAATGCCATTTCTCGCCCAGGCATGACAAATCTCGCTCAGGCGAGAATCCCCCAGTATAGCCCAGGATTTCACCCTCCGAGGTGAACCTCTCTCGCCCAAGCGAGAATCTCTCGCTCAAGCGAGGATCCCAGGACTGACACTATAAGTTTAAAGGCTTAAAATTTAGGGTGTTACAAAACCCAACACTCACCGAGGTAAGGATAAGTCCTTAACTTATGCATTGTGATAGAAAATGTGTGGATTTTCTGATATGGATGACGAAATGAAGCGTAAATCACTTAGTTGTTATAAACATATATGGGTATGTTTGTAACAACGAGGAGTGGATTTACCGTTTATGTATTGGTGGAGTACCAATGGAAATAATACTCGGAATGATGCAATGAAGCGTAAATCACTTAGTTGTTATAAACATATATGGGTATGTTTGTAACAACGAGGAGTGGATTTACCGTATATGTATTGGTGGAATACCAATGGAAATAATACTCGGAATGATGCAATGAAGCGTAAATCACTTAGTTGTTATAAACATATATGGGTATGTTTGTAACAACGAGGAGTGGATTTACCGTATATGTATTGGTGGAGTACCAATGGAAATAATACTCGGAATGATGCAATGAAGCGTAAATCACTTAGTTGTTATAAACATATATGGGTATGTTTGTAACAACGAGGAGTGAATTTACCGTTTATGTATTGGTGGAGTGCCAATGGAAATAAAACTCGGAGTAATAAAATGATTCATAAATCACTTTGTAGTTATAAGCATATATGTATATGTTTGTAATGATGTCGGGTGTATTTACTATTTTTGTATTGGTGGAGTGCCAATGAAAATAAAACTCGGAAAAAAATGTATTGGTGGAGTGCCAATGGAAATAAAACTCGTTTTTAGCCGACCATGATTGGTTAGTGACTTTGGCTCAAGTAGTGTAGCAATTTTTGGCTCAAGCAATGTAGCAACTTTGGCTCAAGTAATGTAGCAAGCTTTGGCTCAAGCAATGTAGCAAACTTTGGCTCAAGTAATATTGCAAGCTTTGGCTCAAGCAATGTAGCAAACTTTGGCTCAAGTAATGTAGCAAGCATTGGCTCAAGCAATGTAGCAAACTTTGGCTCAAGTTATGTAGCATGGTTTTCAAAAGTATGAACGTTTATATTGGCTTTTAAGTAAACTTGATTTTAAACTGTTTATTTAACCTTATTAAATGTGGATTAACTTACATTGATATTTGTTGAGTTAACGACTTATTCCTTTGTGTTTCTTGGTGTATTATCAATGTTAATCCCATTGCAGGTAGGTGGAAGGAGTGGGTGTTTTTGATTAGGAGCTTAGAGACTTTTATTTTGATGTCTCTTGTCCATTCTTTTGTAACCTCATTGGTTGTACTTGAACTAATTATTTTGTAATTATAAACCCGATTGTTGTACATGGCATTAATCATGGAAACTAGTAACTCGGGATATATGTATCTATGGGTGTTTTGGCAACCCATAGCTAATTGTATGCGGCCGTTACTAAGTTACATTAATACGAATTATGTTTTTCTACTATCTGATTTGGTATGTTACTTTCGGTTTATAGATTGGGTTTGAGGAGGGAAGCGAGATCTTTTGCATAAGTTCATTCACTCGGTAATTACAATTATCGTTAAATGCATGAAATTGGATTAAATAAGGAAATAAATTTCAAGGGTAGAATTTGGGTCCTTACACTCGTCTTGGGTATGATTTCTCTGAGGGCCGAAGTTTCTCGTATGATTAACTCTAGGGTTCACCACGTCATCCGCTGCCAGGTCATCTTCATACATCCTACACTTGTTAACCAAGGTAGGAAAATCGGCAATATCTTGATGTCCAAACATCATCTTCAGCTTGGGTCTCAAACCCGACTCAAACTTTGAACACTTGGACCTTCTGTCCATTTCCAATGGAGAGTATGGGCAAAATCTGGCCAACTCCTCAAATTTGGCCGCATAGTCTCCCACCGACATGTCACCCTGCTCCAACCTCAAAAACTTCATCTCTTTCCTCAAGCGAGAATCTCACAGCCTCGATAGGTTCAGAATGTCATTTCTCGCCCAGGCGAGACAATTCTCGATCAGGCGAGACTACTCTCGCTCAAGCGAGGATCCTCTCGCTCAAGCGAGAATCCTTCAATATAGCCCAATATTTCACTTACCTAGGTAAGCCACTCTCGCCCAGGCGACACCTTTCTCGCTCAAGCGAGATTCCAAGGGCTGCTACTATAATTTAATGACTTTAAATTCAGGGTGTCACATTTCCTGGTTATATTCCGGAATTACCTCCCATGAGAGAAGTTGAATTCTCCATCGATTTAATATTGGGGAAGGGACCCATTTCTATAACCCCTTATAGAATGGCACCTTTAGAGCTAACCGAGCTGAAAAAGCAGATTGAGGACCTGTTGGCGAAGAAGTTAATTCGTCCCAGTGTTTCGCCATGGGGTGCACCTGTGTTAATGGTTAAGAAGAAAAATGGAAGTATGAGGTTGTGCACTGACTACCGACAACTGAATAAGGTCACAATTAAGAACAAGTACTCGTTGCCTAGAATTGATGACTTGATGGATCAGTCAAGAGGAGCGGTGGTATTTTCAAAAATTGATCTTAGATCTAGTTATCATCAACTAAGAGTGAAATCTGGAAATGTATAGACCCCATATTTCAACAACTTCACTTCAAAGTGGGTTATGATTATGCTCTTAACAAATGAAGTGCTTCGTATTTTATAGTTTTCTATTTACCATTTAACAAATATCAATCACCTTGGTAACTTTAGTTTTCACTTGATTTCCTCTTATTCTTCTTTAACCTTAGAGAAAAGACAGAGATTTCATTCAACTTGTTTTTGTTTTGTTTGTGTGGAATATATCAATTGAATCCAAATCTTAAATTGTAGGATGTTTTATCTTATTAGTCGGAATTATTTATTCAAATGTACTTTTTTACGATTTCCTTTCATAACTAATTTAGAAACGAAATATTTTCATAATTTTATATACCTAAATTTTAATTTTGACCAACTACACATTGTTCTTTTTTCTAATAATAATCGTAGGTCTCGATTCCGTGCAATAGGAAATAAAGACTTACAAAATTCTTGGTAAAAAATTGTTTGATTGATTACGTGTACATTAATTGTTTTAAATAATATAAGTGATATATCAAGACTGTTCAAAGAATGAGTTTAGGAAAAAAATGATTATTCATGACCTGCATGCATCCTTGACGTGATAATTATTTCCAATACTCTTGAACTTTATAAAGAAAATATATACGTCTATTTGATTTGGCATTCATTATTTATAGTTGAAGGAAATATTTTTAGAATTATTATTGTAGTTATTATTATTTCATAGATTTCAAAATTTTTTAAATTATTAATGATTTTTATATAAAATATTATATATATTATGTCATTTTTAATTTACTTGGGACTTTAATATTCACGGACGTAAGCGATGTATCATGACTATTCAAAAGATAATATATGAAAAATAAGTGAAATCATGATATTTCGTAATCTTTATTATAATTTATTTAAAACCATTTATCCTTTATTTCGTAATCATAAATGATAAATGATTCATTTTATTATTAATCATCATTTATTATTTATTTTCAAGTGGATTTTTTTATTAAAATTAAGGAGAAAAATAAAATAATGACATATTTACTACTTAGTAATAATTTATTAATAATCATTTAATTCTTAATATATTAATTATTTTATATTGACATTACTATAATAAAAAATAGTTGTAATTATTATGTTATTATTTATACAAAATTAATCATTACATTTATTATTTTAATAATTCTTAATAAGAATGAAAATTACAAATTAAAGAAAGAAGAGGTGGAAACACACTTATTGCATATAGATGGAAGACTACATTGGCCTAAGAGTCGTTTTAGAATGCACGAGAAAACAGAGGGATGGAGTTGATAATAGTAGAGGCGACGTTGCACGATATGCCACACGAGAAAACAATCCCACCGTCATCCAAATGGTTTAGCGTCTACACTATGTTTTTGTGGTTAAAATATTGAAAACTTTCTTTATGCTCAATTTGGAAAATATGGCTATTAAACTACAGTTCTGAGTTCGAGAGTCCATTATGGACTGTGGAAGATATAAGCATCCGTTCTACCCGAATTTAAATGATATCATCGCTAACCACATGGACTAGTTCATACCTTTGACATGATTTTATCTTTCTCCCATGTATCCATATGTGCAATAAGGAAATCAACATTACATAATTATGAGTTGAACATTGATTAAATCAAACCAAAATTTACATTCGAAAATGTTTTTTAATACTTAAAATGTAATATTTGTCGTTTTCCCTTAACACTTTATAGACTTTTGTATACTTTAGGTGTGCCACATGGAACACATTAGCAAAGTACTTAAAAAAATAATATTTTTTTATAACAAATATGATAACTATTAATGTGAGTGCAAGACTCACACAACCCTTAAAACACGTAAAGCCTATAAAAATTATAAAATAATAACAAAGTACCACAATAATGAAAGTTTAAAATCTAATATAATCTATCCTAGATTATCATAATTTTTTCTACGAATTTTTCTTGTTTTTGAGACATTCTATGTTGTTCTTAGTTTAAGCACTATGAAAGTTGTCACTCTATACAACTCTATACATCGCAAGTACCCTCATCACTCTCCTCCACCACCACATCACAAGTACCCTCATAATTCTCCTCCTCCACTTCAACACAAGTACCCATATCAGTCTCCCCCGCCACCGCAGGACAAGTTCCCCCATCACTCTCCACCCCCACCTCGACACTACTAGAAATGGTATTCTTTCTAAGTGTTAATATTAAACTAATGATATGCTCACACGTATTTTATACTTATTTTCTAATATATTTTATAACCATCCACTATTATTTTTAATGTGTCAACATGTATTCAGCTCAATGTAAAATCTTAATATTTAAATCTCAAGGTTAAAACTATATGTCTTCCCATTTTTAAACTACCTGTATATGCAAATTAAACTCTAAACTCAATTACAAACAAAAATCTATATTATGAGACATCCTTTCATTAGTAAAAACTTCAACTAGTCTACGTTTCATTTAAAAAAAAATTATATTGTATTTGATCAAGGGATTAATCATGGACTGATATACTAATACACACATGTTTAATTATGCAGGGCCTATTTAAAACGTGTCAAGAAAATTTAAAATCGGTGAGTTATTTCTGCAAAGTTCGTCAAAGTGTTTGATTATTGTTTAGAGGAGCTAAACAAGCACTTCTGTTAATTTAAATTGTACTTTTGTTGCATTGTTGATTTTTAAAATGGCACTTCCCTCTCTTTTGTATTTGTAGTTGCTTAAACGCATTGTAATTTTCAATGTGTGGAAGACGAAGCAATATATAAAACAATAGTAGTAGTAATAAACATACACTCTTCGAACTTGAAATAAGCCCCTCCTTATTTTGTATGGTCGAGTGAGAGTCTCTTTGTCAGTATTTAAGTAATTGAAGGATATACATAATTTTAATTCATCAATAAATATGAAAATATCATTTCCGGTTTATATGACGTTGAATATGAAGGTCGTGTAATAGTTATGAACAATATTTTAAATCGTGGATATGTTCAATTGTCGCTATGTTGCATTTTTAATGCATAAAAACACGGAAAAATGTTACCGATATGGCCACAATGACTATCATGATAATATTTTGGAAAATCAGAAACCACAATATTATAATCACAATTATAGTGTAAATTTTTGAACATTTGTACGGTATTTAAGTATCTCTAAAAACCAGATTATCAAACTTAATGTCAAATATACTATTTCTCTTATTAGAAAAGACACAACAAAAAATTCCAACCATTAATTTAAACATAATACTTATTACTCTAAGGAAAACACCACTAAAGCATATAGGGGGACATGCCCCTATGAACTATAAGTTGCGGTATTTCATGTTAAGTCATGCTAATTACAAATAATTCATTTATAACTTCAAGAAGGGAAATATTTACATATGTCAGCGTTGATGGTTCGAGAAGGGAAACTGATTGAAGAGTTCAAGGATATGAACTTGGAAGTTCAGATAAAGCCTCAAAGTATGATTCTAGGGATGCTTAAGGTAAAAAATGAACTGTTCGATCAAATCCGGGTAATGCAAGTGGAGGATATTGAACTAATGGCTAAACGGGATTTGATGCTAAGTGTGAGGAAACTGATTTCGCATCGGATCCTAGTGGACTGTTACGTTATAAGGGGAGAGTGTGTGTACCTCGTGATGAGGAGTTACGGAGGAGTATTTTGGAGGAGTCCCATAAGAGTAAGATGAGTTTTCACCCAGGGACAACGAAAATGTACCAAGAATTGAAGAAGTTATTTTGGTGGTCGGGGTTGAAGAGAGATGTGGCTTCGTATGTCTCGAGTTGTTTGGTATGTCAGAAAGCCAAGATTGAGCATCTGCGACCAGCGGGAGAGTTATAATCCCTAGAAATTCCCGTTTTGAAGTGGGATAGTATCTCCATGGATTTTGTGTCTGGTTTTCCAAAAACTCAGAAAGGGTACGACTTGATATGGGTAATAGTGGATCGGTTGACTAAGTCTGCTCATTTCTTGTCGATGAACATGAAGTACTCCCTAGAAAGATTGGCGGAACTGTATATCCGGGAAATTCTTCGGTTGCATGGGATACCGTCGAGTATTGTGTCGGATAGGGATCCCTGTTTCACCTCAAACTTTTGGACTAGTTTACAATCCGCTTTGGGAACTAAGTTGAAGCTGAGTTCAGCTTATCATCCACAAACAGACGGTCAATCGGAAAGGACAATACAGTCATTGGAGGATCTCTTAAGGGCTTGTGTCTTGGAACAACTGGGGAGTTGGGATGGCATGTTGCCTCTGATTGAATTTACCTACAAAAATAGTTTCCATTCGAGCATTGAAATGGCACCTTATGAGGCGTTGTATGGTAGGAAGTGTCGAACTCCAGTGAGTTGGTTTGAAACTGGGGAGAACTTGATTTTGGGACCCGAGCTGGTCCAAGAGACGACAGAGAAGATCAAGAAAATCCGGGAGAATATGAGGATCGCCCAGAGTCGGCAGAAAAGCTATTACGATAAGAGGCGGAAACCTCCTGAGTTTAATGAGGGAGATCATGTTTTCATGAGAGTAGTCTCGACTATCGGAATTGGTAGGGTGTTGAAGTCTCGCAAGCTGACTCCGAGATTTATTGGCCCGTATCAAGTATTGAAAAGGATTGGGCCGGTAGCATATCGGATTGCTTTGCCTCCGTTGTTGTCGAACCTTCATAATGTGTTTCATGTGTCTCAATTAAGGAAGTATGTTGGAGATCCATCTCATGTGGTAGAATCTGATCAGATAGAGTTGAAAGATAACTTGACCTTTTCGACGTTGCCCATGAGGATCATGGATACCAGTATCAAGAAACTAAGAGGCAAGGAGATTCCTTTGGTGAAAGTACTTGGGAGGTGCAGCGTGACATGAGGGAGAATTACCCCCATTTGTTCGAATCGAGGTATATTAAATTTTCGGGGACGAAAATTTTTATAAGAGGGGGAGGATTGTAACACCCTAAATTTGAGTTTTTAAAATTATAGTATTAGTCCTGGGATCCTCGCTTGAGCGAGAGATTCTCGCCTGGGCGAGAAAGGCTCACCTGGGAGGGTGAAATCCTGGACTATACTGGAGGATTCTCGCCTGACCGAGAATTGTCTTGCCTGGGCGAGAAATGGCATTTTGGGACTGTTGATACTGAGATTCTCGCTTGAGCGAGAGGGTCAGATCTGAGTTTTTAAAATAGGCGGGATTTTCTCGCTTGAGCGAGAAATGGCTCGCTTAAGCGAGAACCCGACGCTGTTACACTAAATAGGGGACCCCAAATACATTTATGAGGGTTAACCTAAAGAGAAGTGAGAGAAGGGAGCATTTTCAAGAGCAAGAAGGCTTGTGAGTCATATAGAAGCTTGAGAAGAGGTAGATCTCTTGATTCTAACCCTCTTCTTCCCTTTGAAACTTGTTTTGGGTATGTTGGATCTCTTCTCAAAATGAGAGAAACCATGGAAACTCACCCTTTTATCTTGTAAACTCTTGGTATAGAGTTAGTATTTCAAGAAAGGAGCGGGTTTGTGGGTTGATTCATGAAAACCCCAAAACCCTAAAGTGAAAATGAGTAAAATGTTAAAAGTAGAAGATGAGTTTACTATCTAATGTTGAGAATATGAGATGAATATGTATGTTTTAGATGCTGTAAACTTATGATGAAAGTAGTTTAGCAACATTGAAAATATGATAAATATCTTGTATGGTTAAATGATGCAATATAAGTTGTTTATGTGAAATTTGGAATAAATGACTAACCTTGTGTTGTATGGTGGGAATGAGGAAAGATCCTAGAGTTGGCGGCGGTGTCGGTGGAACTAGTGCAGTTACCCAATACCCAACCCAACACTCACCAAGGTAAGGATAAGTATTTAATTTGTACAATTGAAATGGAAAATGTGTGTATTTTCTGGTTGTGCAAGGATTAATTGGTGAATCACATATTTATTATAAACATATATGGGTATGTTTGTAATAAGGATTGCGTGGATTCACTGGATATGATTGATAGTGAAATCAATGAAAAAGGAAATATATTTTTAGCCGACCATAAATGGTTAGCGACTTCGGCTCGAGTTATGTAACAACACTTCGGCCCGAGTTTATGTGGCAACACTTCGGCCCGAGTTTATGTGGCATGTTTTCTTTATAAAAGAGATGAGAAATTGCTTTTAGCTAACCCTAAGTGGTGTAGCGACTTCGGCTCGAGTTATGTAGCAACACTTCGGCCCGAGTTTATGTGGCAACACTTCGGCCCGAGTTTATGTGGCAACACTTCGGCCCGAGTTTATGTGTCATGTTTTCTTTATAAAAGAAATGAGAAATTGCTTTTAGCTAACCCTAAGTGGTGTAGCGACTTCGGCTCGAGTTATGTAGCAACACTTCGGCCCGAGTTTATGTGGCAACACTTCGGTCGAGTTTATGTGGCATGTTTTCTTTATATAAGAGATGAGAAATTGCTTTTAGCTAACCCTAAGTAGTGTAGCGACTTCGGCTCGAGTTATGTAGCAACACTTCGGCCCGCGTTTATGTGGTAACACTTCGGCCCGAGTTTATATGGCAACACTTCGGCCCGAGTTTATGTTGCATGTTTTCTTTGTAAAAGAGATGAGAAATCGCTTTTAGCTAACCCTAAGGGGTGTAGTGACTTTGGCTCAAGTGATGTAGCACGGAAAATGAATTTCAAAGTGATTTACTAACCTTTTCTAATGTGGATTATCTTATAATGACGTTTATTGAATTAATGACTTACTCCTTTATGTGTTTGTGTTTTCGTCATTGATAATCCCATTGCAGATAAATATGTGACATGAGGTGGTCTTATTTTTGGAAGCTTAGGAGCTTTATGTTTTGGATTTCAATTATTAGCACTATTTTGTACATGAGTCCTTATTGGATTACTTGGAATATTTTGTAACTATGGATATATAACTTACCTGATTTATTGTAACTCTACATATTCGTAGCTATGGGTATTTTGGAAACCCATAGCTAGTTGTATGCGGTAGTCACTAGGGTTCAATTGAATGAATTATGTTTTTCCGCAATATAAAATGTATGGTAATATAATATGTTAAAAAGTGGTTTTACGGAGTGATTAATGAGAGATTAAAGTAGGATGATGAATGGTTGCATGAAAGGATTAAAATAAAAGAAAAAATTTCAAGGGTAGAATTTCGCTCCTTACACGTTTTAATTAGGCCCTGCATAATTAAACATGTATGTATTAGTATATCTGTCCATGATTAATCCCTTGATCAAATACAATATACAACTTTTTTAAATGAAACGTAGACTAGTTAAAGTATTAGATGTCTCATAATATAGATTTTTGTTTGTAATTGATTTTAGAGTTTAATTTGCATATATAGGTAGTTTAAAAATTGGAAGACAGACAGTTTTAACCTTGAAATTTAAATATTAAAAGATTTTACATTGAGCTGAATACATGTTGACACATTAAAAATAATAGTGGATGGTTATAAAATATATGAGAAAATAAGTATAAAATACGTGTGAGCATATCGTTAGTTTAATATTAACACTTAGAAAGAATACCATTTCTAGTAGTGTCCAGGTGGGGGTGGAGAGTGATGGGGGAACTTGTCCTGCGGTGGCGGGGGAGACTGTTGTGGGTACTTGTGTTGAAGTGGAGGAGGAGAATTATGAGGGTACTTGTGATGTGGTGGTGGAGGAGAGTGATGAGGGTACTTATGTTTTGTTGGTGGGGGAGAATGGTGCTTGTGGTGAGGATGTTGGTGGTGCCTGTGTCGTTTTGATGGGGCTGGAGAGTGGTGCACTGGGTGAGGAATGTGGGGTGGTTTGGTGTGAGCGACTGGTGGAGGAGAGTGGTATTTGTAGGGACTCTTGGGAGGTGTAGTTGTTGTAGGGTAAACATCGTTTGCCTCAGATGGCCAATTAAGGAATATTACAGCAAATGCAAGAGAAACCCAACATGAAACAAGTATAGACCCAATATTTCAACAACTTCACTTCAAAGTGGGTTATGATTATGCTCTTAACAAATGAAGTGCTTCGTATTTTATAGTTTTCTATTTACCATTTAACAAATATCAATCACCTTGGTAACTTTAGTTTTCACTTGATTTCCTCTTATTCTTCTTTAACATTAGAGAAAAGACAAAGATTTCATTCAACTAGTTTTTGTTTTGTTTGTGTGGAATATATCTATTGATTCCAAATCTTAAATTGTAGGATGTTTTATCTTATTGGTCGGAATTATTTATTCAAATGTATTTTTTTTTACGATTTCCTTTCATAACTAATTTAGAAACGAAATATTTTCATAATTTTATATACCTAAATTTTAATTTTGACCAACTACACATTGTTCTTTGTTCTTATAATAATCGTAGGTCTCGATTCCGTGCAATAGGGAATAAAGACTTACAAAATTCTTGGTAGAAAATTGTTTGATTGATTACGTGTACAGTAATTGTTTTAAATAATAGAAGTGATATATCAAGACTGTTCAAAGAATGGGTTTAGGAAAAAATGATTATTCATGACCTGCATGCATCATTGACGTGATAATTATTTCCAATACTCTTGAACTTTATAAATAAAATATATACGTCTATTTGATTTGGCATTCATTATTTATAGTTGAAGGAAAAAAATTTAGAATTATAATTGTAGTTATTATTATTTCATAGATTTCAAACTTAGTAATTTTTTAAATTATTAATGATTTTTTATATAAAATATTTTATATATTATGTCATTTTAATTTATTTGGGACTTTAATATTCACGGACGTAAGCAATGTATCATGACTATTCAAAACATAATATATGGAAAATAAGCGAAATCATGATATTTCTTAATCTTTATTATAATTTATTTAAAACCATTTATCCTTTATTTGAATTGAAGTTTATTACTACTTATCACATATCATAAATGATAAATGATTCATTTTATTATTAATCATCATTTATTATTTATTTTCAAGTGGATTTTTTTATTAAAATTAAGGGGAAAAATAAAATAATGACATATTTACTACTTAGTAAATAATTTATTAATAATCATTTAATTCTTAGTATGTTAATTATTTTATATTGACATTACTATAATAAAAAATAGTTGTAATTATTATGTTATAATTTATACAAATTTAATCATTACATTTATTATTTTAATAATTCTTAATAAGAATGAAAATTACAAATTAAAGAAAGAAGAGGTGGAAACACACCTATTGCACATAGATGGAAGATTACATTGGCCTAAGAGTCGTTTTAGAACCCGTACAAAACACCGACAATGCACGAGAAAACAGAGGGATGGAGTTGATAATAGTAGAGGCGACGTTGCACGATATGCCACACGAGAAAACAATCCCACCGTCATCCAAATGGTTTAGCGTCTACACTATGTTTTTGTGGTTAAAATATTGAAAACTTTCTTTATGCTCAATTTGGAAAATATGGCTTTTAAACTACAGTTCTGAGTTCGAGAGTCCATTATGGACTGTGGAAGATATAAGCATCTGTTCTACCCGAATTTAAATGATATCATCGCTAATCAAATGGACCAGTTCATACCTTTAATTTATTTATTAAATACATAATTTGGATCTTTGACATGATTTTATCTTTCTCCCATGTATCCATATATACAATAAGGAAATCAACATTACGTAGTTCTGAGTTGAACATTGATTAAATCAAACCAAAATTTACATTGGAAAATGTTTTTTAATACTTAAAATGTAATATTTGTCGTTTTCCCATAACACTTTATAGACTTTTGTATACTTTAGGTGTGCCACATGGAACACATTAGCAAAGTACTTAAAAAGATAATAATATTTTTATAACAAATATGATAACTATTAATGTGAGTGCAAGACTCACACAACCCTTAAAACACGTAAAGCCTATAAAAATTATAAAATAATAACAAAGTACCACAATAATGAAAGTTTAAAATCTAATATAATCTATCCTAGATTATCATAATTTTTTCTACGAATTTTTCTTGTTTTTGAGACATTCTATGTTGTTCTTAGTTTAAGCACTATGAAAGTTGTCACTCTATACATCGCAAATCAAATCGTTCATTTAATTATTCATTACTTATACAATTTCTTATCTGTTTCATGGTGATATTCATGAGTGGGAAAGCTCTTTCAATGGTTGCACCTCTCACTAGCAATATCAAACCTAACTCTAAATTCAAATAAAGAGTAAAATTGTACAAAATAAAATATCTTCTCCGTATTAAATGTATAGAATGATAATATGGGATTTAAGCATGTTATACCAATAAGCAACTTAATTTTCACTTTTTAAGAACAATAATGTAATTCTTGAAGTTATAAATGAATTATTTGTAATTAGCATGACTTAACATGAAATACCGCAACATATAGTTCATAGGGGCATGTCCCCCTATATGCCTTAGTGGTGTTTTCCTTAGAGTAATAAGTATTATGTTTAAATTAATGGTTGGAATTTTTTGTTGTGTCTTTTCTAATAAGAGAAATAGTATATTTCACATTAAGTTTGATAATCTGGTTTTTAGAGATACTTAAATACCGTACAAATGTTCAAAAATTTACACTATAATTGTGACTATAATATTGTGGTTTCTGATTTTCCAAAATATTATCATGATAGTCATTGTGGCCATTTCGGTAATATTTTTCCGTGTTTTTATGCATTAAAAATGCAACATAGCGACAATTGAACATATCCACGATTTAAAATATTGTTCATAACTATTACACGACCTTCATATTCAACGTCATATAAACCGGAAATGATATTTTCATATTTATTGATGAATTAAAATTATGTATATCCTTCAATTACTTAAATACTGACAAAGAGACTCTCACTCGACCATACAAAATAAGGAGGGGCTTATTTCAAGTTCGAAGAGTGTATGTTTATTACTACTACTATTGTTTTATATATTGCTTCGTCTTCCACACATTGAAAATTACAATGCGTTTAAGCAACTACAAATACAAAAGAGAGGGAAGTGCCATTTTAAAAATCAACAATGCAACAAAAGTACAATTTAAATTAACAGAAGTGCTTGTTTAGCTCCTCTAAACAATAATCAAACACTTTGACGAACTTTGCAGAAATAACTCACCGATTTTAAATTTTCTTGACACGTTTTAAATAGGCCCTGCATAATTAAACATGTGTGTATTAGTATATCAGTCCATGATTAATCCCTTGATCAAATACAATATAAAATTTTTTTAAATGAAACGTAGACTAGTTGAAGTTTTTACTAATGAAAGGATGTCTCATAATATAGATTTTTGTTTGTAATTGAGTTTAGAGTTTAATTTGCATATACAGGTAGTTTAAAAATTGGAAGACAGATAGTTTTAACCTTGAGATTTAAATATTAAGATTTTACATTGAGCTGAATACATGTTGACACATTAAAAATAATAGTGGATGGTTATAAAATATATTAGAAAATAAGTATAAAATACGTGTGAGCATATCATTAGTTTAATATTAACACTTAGAAAGAATACCATTTCTAGTAGTGTCGAGGTGGGGGTGGAGAGTGATGGGGGAACTTGTCTTGCGGTGGCGGGGGAGACTGTTGTGGGTACTTGTGTTGAAGTGGAGGAGGAGAATTATGAGGGTACTTGTGATGTGGTGGTGGAGGAGAGTGATGAGGGTACTTATGTTTTGTTGGTGGGGGAGAATGGTGCTTGTGGTGAGGATGATGGTGGTGCCTGTGTCATTTAGATGGGGCTGGAGAGTGGTGCACTAGGTGAGGAATGTGGGGTGGTTTGGTGTGAGCGACTGGTGGAGGAGAGTGGTATTTGTAGGGACTCTTGGGAGGTGTAGTTGTTGTAGGGTAAACATCGTTTGCCTCAGATGACCAATTAAGGAATATTACAGCAAATGCAAGAGAAACCCAACATGAGACAATTAGACCCCATATTTCAACAACTTCACTTCAAAGTGGGTTATGATTATGCTCTTAAGAAATGAAGTGCTTCGTATTTTATAGTTTTTTATTTACCATTTAACAAATATCAATCACCTTGGTAACTTTAGTTTTCACTTGATTTCCTCTTATTCTTCTTTAACCTTAGAGAAAAGACAAAGATTTCATTCAACTAGTTTTTGTTTTGTTTGTGTGGAATATATCTATTGATTCCAAATCTTAAATTGTAGGATGTTTTATCTTATTGGTCGGAATTATTTATTCAAATGTATTTTTTTTACGATTTCCTTTCATAACTAATTTAGAAACGAAATATTTTCATAATTTTATATACCTAAATTTTAATTTTGACCAACTACACATTGTTCTTTGTTCTTATAATAATCGTAGGTCTCGATTCCGTGCAATAGGGAATAAAGACTTACAAAATTCTTAGTTGAAAATTGTTTGATTGATTACGTGTACATTAATTGTTTTAAATAATAGAAGTGATATATCAAGACTGTTCAAGGAAATGAGATTAGGAAAAAAATGATTATTCATGACCTGCATGCATCCTTGACGTGATAATTATTTCCAATACTCTTGAACTTTATAAAGAAAATATATACGTCTATTTGATTTGGCATTCATTATTTATAGTTGAAGGACAAAATTTTAGAATTATTATTTCATAGATTTCAAACTTAGTAATTATTATTAATGATTTTTTTATATAAAATATTATATTTATTATGTCTTTTTTAATTTATTTGGGACTTTAATATTCACGGACGTAAGCGATGTATCATGATTATTCAAAAGATAATATATGGAAAATAAGTGAAATCATGATATTGCGTAATCTTTATTATAATTTATTTAAAACCATTTATCCTTTATTTGAATTGAAGTTTATTACTACTTATCACATATCATAAATGATAAATGATTCATTTTATTATTAATCATCATTTATTATTTATTTTCAAGTGGATTTTTATTAAAATTAAGGAGAAAAATAAAATAATGACATATTTACTACTTAGTAAATAATTTATTAATAATCATTTAATTCCTAATATATTAATTATTTTATATTGACATTACTATAATAGAAAATAGTTGTAATTATTATGTTATTATTTATACAAATTTAATCATTACATTTATTATTTTAATAATTCTTAATAAGAATGAAAATTACAAATTAAAGAAAGAAGAGGTGGAAACACACCTTATTGCACATAGATGGAAGACTACATTGGCCTAAGAGTCGTTTTAGAACCTGTACAAAACACCGACAATGCACGAGAAAACAGAGGGATGGAGTTTATAATAGTAGAGGCGACGTTGTGTAACACCCTAAATTTGAGTCTTTAAAATTATAGTATCAGTCCTGGGATCCTCGCTCGAGCGAGAGATTCTCGCCTGGGCGAGAAAGACTCACCTGTGAGGGTGAAATCCTGGACTATACTGGAGGATTCTCGCCTGAGCGAGAGTTGTCTCGCCTGGGCGAGAAATGGCATTTTGGGATTGTTGAGACTGTGAGATTCTCGCTTGAGCGAGAATCCCTCGCTTGAGCGAGAGGATCAGATTTGAGTTTTTAAAATGGGCGGGATTTCTCGCTTGAGCGAGAATGAACTCGCTTAAGCGAGAACCCGACGAGTTGTATTTAATGAGAAACCCCAAACACAACCTAGGGTTTAGAAAAGAAGAAGGGTGAGAGAATAGAGCTTTTTCAAGGACAAGAGGCTTGGTTACTCATCTAAGAGCTTGAGAAGAGGTAAAACTCTTGATTCTAACCCTCTTCTTCTCTTTAAAACCTATTTTTGGTATGTTGGATCTCTTCTCAAAAATGAAGAAACCTTGGAAACTCATCCTTTTGAGTTATGGTTCGTTTTATGTTGTTTATCTCTTACAACTCTTGGTTTAGAGTTAGTATTTCAAGAATGGAAAAGGTTATGGGTTGATTCATGAAAACCCCAAAACCCTAAAGAGAAAATGTGGTTGAAATGGGTAAAATGCTAGAGGTAGGAGATAATTATGTATGTTTTGGATGGTTGTAAGCTTATGATGAAAGTAGTTTAACAACATTGAAAATATGATGAAATATCTTGTATGGTTAAATAATGGAATATAAGTTGTTTATGTGATATTTGGAATAAATGACTAACATTGTGTTATATGGTGGGATTGATAAAAGATCCTAGAGTTGGCGGCGGTGTCGGTGGAACTTGTGAAGTTGCCAAGAACCAAACCCAACACTCACCGAGGTAAGGATAAGTCTTTAATTGTGCATTTGGAATAGAAAATGTGTGTATTTTTTGGTTATGCAATGATTGAGTTGTGAATTACGCTTTTAATATAAACATATATGGGTGTGTTTATACTAAAGTCGGTGTATATTTACGGAAGATAGAAAATGTGTGTATTTTCTGGTCATGCAATAATGATATTGTGAATCACGTATTTAGTATAAACATATATGGGTGTGTTTATACTAAAGATGGCGTGGATTTACGGAAACGATTGATGGTGAATTCGATGAAAAGAAAATATATTTTTAGCCGACCATGAATGGTTAGCGACTCTGGCTTGAGTATATAAGCGAAACTCTGGCTTGAGTATATAAGCAAAACTCTGGCTTGAGTAAATAAGCGAAACTCTGGCTTGAGTATATAAGTGAAACTCTGGCTTGAGTATATAAGCAAAAACTCCGGCTCGAGTATATGTAGCATGTTTTCTTCTAAAAGAAATGAGAATCTGCTTTTAGCTAACCCCGATGGGTGTAGCGACTTTGGCTCAAGTTATGCAGCAAAGTAATGAATTTCAAAAATGGATTACTAACCCTTTTCTAATGTGGATTATCTTATAATGATGTTTATTGAATTAACGACTTACTCCTTAGTATGTTTGTGTACTTGTCATTGATAATTCCATTGCAGATAAACAGGTGACATGAGGGGGACTCATTTTTGGGGAGCTTAGGGAGAGTTATATTTTGGATTTATTCAATTACACTATCTTGTAAATGAGTGCATAGTTGATAGTTTAAGACATTCTGTAACTATGAATATATATTTGCTAACATGAGGTTGTAACTCTGGATATGTGTAGCTATGGGTATTTTGGAAACCCATAGTGTAACACCTCACTTTTTGTTTTCGGATTGATTGGAAAACTTAGGGTGTTGAGGTGCATGCTTGACCATTCTCTCTTGGACGAGAGGGTCTCACCTAAGCGAGGGACTCAACGTTTTAAGTTTGAGAAGTATAGGAACCTCGCCCAAGCTAAGAAGTGGTCGTTTGAGCGAAAGTGAAATCTGGAAAAGCTGTCAAATTCTAGCTCGAGCTAGGATTTTCGCCCAGGCTAGAGGGGGGCCTTAGCATACTGCCCGATTCTCACCCGAGCGAGAAATCCGCGCCCGGGCGAGAGCTTTCCAGTGTGAAATGTGAAAAAGTTGCGAAATTCTCGCCCAAGCGAGTCGTTCTCGCCCGGGCGAGAGCGTCAGAGCTATAAAAGTGAAAAAAGGGGATCTAGAAACCCTAATCTTCATTTTCTTTCTCCCCCTTTTTCTCCCAACGGTGGCTCCACCCAAATGGACCATTTTTCCCTCCACTAAGCCTCAAAACTCATCAAAACCTTTCTCTTGCTTCATGGTGACACATTTGGAAAAGCTTGGAGGTGAAAAAGCAACAATGGAGGTTGGAGGAGTTGAAGGGAGATGTGGCTCTTTTGCGGAGCAACGGAGCTTACGCAACCTAAGGTGAGGGAGAAGACCATTGTGGTCTTAGAGTATTTCATTAGAGTCATCTTCTCCGATTTCCCTCAAGAATCGGAGCATGTTAACAGATAGAAACTCATTTGAGTGTTTGTGGTCCATGTGAGAGTCTTTATTTTACATGAGGTTGTATTAGCCATAAAAGTGGAGATATATGTGTGGGAAAACCGTTTAATTAATTAAAACGCCATATTCTCATTTATGGTAATACACCGTCATGAAAGATGGTTCTAACGTTAATGTGTTATATGATGAAGAATATGTTGTGTGTAGTTTGTTTATGATAATGGTGTGTTATGGATGTTTGATTTGTTATGAACATACATGGGTATGTTTGTAACAAGGATTGTGAGATGTGTTGTTTAATGGCAAAAAGTAGAAATGGATACGAGTTTATCAAAATGAGTATGTTGTGAGTGGTTGATTGTTATAAACATGTATGGGTGTGTTGTAACAATGAATGTGTGATGAGTTGTGAATGTGTTAAAATGGATATGAGTATGTTTATCAAAATGAGTATGTTGTGAGTGGTTGATTGTTATAAACATGTATGGGTGTGTTGTAACAATGAATGTGTGATGAGCTGTGAATGTGTTAAAATGGATAAAGGTATGTTTGTGACAATGAAGGTGTTGTATGTTATTTATGGTGATAAAATAATGAGATGCCTTGTGTTGATTGTGTATGACATAGATGTGAGTGTAATGTGGGAACTCGACCTGCTCGAGGTGGTATGGGGATTACTCGACCTGCCCGATGTGGTATGAGGATTATTTGTACGGTGCAGAATTGTTGAATGAGATCAAGGGTAAATTACTACGGAATGTGAAGGATGTGAAAAGTGTATACTCGGAATGAAAATCATATGCATGCCATATGATATATATTATGGGATATATATCCTATAGGGTGAATATGAATGATGAGAAATGAGTATATTTGGACGAATAAAATATGCACACTATAGCACATATATAGTATTGGATGTATGTGTACTATAGGGTGAATATGGATAATATGTGATAAATAAATATGCACACTATAGAACACATATAGTATGGGATGTATGTGTACTATAGGGTGAATATGGATAATATGTTATAAATAAATATGCACACTATAGAACATATATAATATGGGATGTATGTGTACTATAGGGTGAATATGGATAATATGTGATGAATAAGTATGCACACTATAGAACACATATAGTATGGGATATATGTGTACTATAGGGTGAATATGGATAATATGTGTTGATTGATATATGCTTATCATGATTGATGTTAGATGTGTGTGATTTTAATACTTTAATGTTATTACTTCATGTAAATCCACGCTACGGTCGCCGTAGTTGGTTCTTACTCCCTCTGTCTTTCCTTGTATGTGTTGTATATTTGGGTTCAGGTTATGGAGGTAGCGCATTGGACGCTTGCGGAGAAGAGTACATGATAGAGTAGTGGATAATATGTAATTGATATGTTATATGATAAATATTTGTAATATGAACAACTTTCTTGTAAGTGTATAATGAAGTGGATCTAATGTTTGTGTTCAAGGTACTTTTGAGAAAGTGTAATTGTATAAAGGATGTATTTGAACGGAAGTGTAATGACATGCTTTGGAAAAGAAAGGTGTTTGGAATATTTCCGCCTTTTAAATTTATAAACGTATTCACTCAAGTTTCCAAACTGTTCGAGTAATGTCTTTCAAAAGTAATCACTTCAGTTTCACGAATAAGGATTCTAAAAGAGAATTTTCGAGTTATGAAAATCGGGTCCTTACACATAGCTAGTTATATGTGGTGATTACTAATCTGCATTAATACGAATTATGTTTTTCTATCAACTGATTATGTACGTCATTATTGATTCATGCGTTGAGTGTGAGGAGGGAAATAAGGTTTTGAGGTAAGGATATTAAATTGGTAATGTGAGTTATGAGTGATGGCATGAAATTGAATTAAAATGAGAAAAAAATTTCAACGGTAGAATTTCGGTCTTTACAATATGGTATCAGAGCATAGTTAATCCTACGGCCTAGGATATGGCCTTGCATGCTTCTTTGAAATCTTTATGTGCTGAGATTGTTTGATTTGTACTAATTGTTAAGTGGTTATGTGAACTCAGACAAAATTCAATTACTGACAAGTGAGTGACTCCAGGTACCCGTTACTGAAATGTCTGGAAGAGGACGAGGAAGAAGATCGGGTCAGAACGAATTATTGGCCTAGATTGCGGCAGTGCTGACAAACGTGAACGAGAACTTGCAGAAGACACCAAGCCCGAGTTCACACTCTTTGGTTCCACCCGGATCGGTTGAGTACAGAGGTCTAGATGAATTCTACCGGAGGAATCCCAGTCAGTTCCAAGGAGGATTCGCCCCTGATGCGACCCTTGAATGGGTCCAAGGATTAGAGAGGATCTTTAGAGCCATGAATTGTTCTAATGCTCAGAAGGTGGCTTACGCCACCTACATGCTAGTGAAGGAGGCCAGGATCTGGTGGGAGATGACCCGAAGGCAGATGGAGATCGAAGGGCAGATAATCACGTGGGGAACCTTCAAGGGAAAATTCCTCCAGAAATATTTTCCTGCAAACCTGAAAAGGAAGAAGGAGATGGAATTCTTGAAATTAGAGCAAGGAAACATGACGGTGGGGGAGTATTCGGCCAAATTTGAAGAGTTGATCCGATATTGCCCTTATGCTGAACTAGAGTTGGACGGGAGGTCCAAATATGTGAAGTTTGAGATGGGGTTGAGGCCCGAGCTCAGGGTGACTTTTGGTCACGAAGAAATTTCTGATTTCCCTACACTAGTGAACAAGTGTAGGATGTATGAGGATAATGTGCGGATGAGGGACACTGCTGCTAGGAAAGAGAACCCTCCACGACACTATGGCCCTCAACGGAACTTCTCACACGGAAAGGGAAAGGGCAAAATGTTTCAAGAAGAGCGGAAGCCTTACTCTCCTCCGACGGGTAGTCGGAGTCATACTTCGCATGGACTGAAGACTCATGTTAATGTCGGAGGGTCACGGTTGAGCTCTCCATCTTTGTGCGGCAGATGTGGCCGAACTCATGTCGGTGACTCATGCCCTGGAACGATGCTTACTTGTTTTCACTGCAAGGAGGTTGGGCATACCAGAAGATATTGTCCTAAGCTATCGCAGAGTGTGAATGCGGTGAGGGCTGAACGTCCTCGATCCACTGGCAGAGTGTTCACCATGAGTGGTGCAGAGGTATCAGGTGCAGATGGCCTGATAAAAGGTAATTGCATGGTGGCAGGTATTCCTCTTTTAGTGTTGTTTGATTCTGGAGCGACACACTCCTTTGTATCTATTGAATGCATGGATAGACTGAAATTGAAAACTGAGTCGTTGCCTTTCGACTTGGTAGTATCCACCCCAACTGATGTACCTGTGGTGGTGTCGACAGTTGTGTCTCGATGTCCGGTGGTGGTGAATGGTAGGACTTTTACCGTGGATTTAATCTGCTTACCACTATCCCAGTTAGATATAATTCTGGGGATGGACTGGTTGTCTGCAAATCGCGTGGTGCTTAATTGTGCTGATAAGACCGTGGTATTCGGGAATCTAGATGAGATTTCTGATGAGGTTATTAACATGAAGCCGTTATCGGCAAAGGAAGTCAGGACTTCCTGTAAGGAGGGCGGGGCTGTGTTTGTGTTGTTGGCATCCCTGGAGGGTATTGAGAAACCCAAGATTGAAGGGCATACCGATAGTTCGACAGTTTCCTGAGGTATTTCCTGGTGATATTCCGGAGTTGCCTCCAGTGAGAGAAGTTGAATTCTCTATCGATTTGGTGCCTGGAACGGGACCCATCTCTATAGCTCCTTATAGGATGGCACCGTTAGAATTGGTTGAGTTGAAAAAGCAGGTTGAAGACTTATTGGCAAAGAAGTTTATTCGTCCTAGTGTCTCGCCATGGGGTGCGCCATGGGATGAGACCCTCTCGCTCAAGCGAGAATCTGACAGTATACCCCCTTCTTCAGGATTGTTACCTCATTTCAAATAGGGTAAATTTTGGGTGTCACACATTCTCGCTCAAGCGAGAAAATCCTGCCTATTTTAAAAACTCAGATCTGACCCTCTCGCCCAGGCGAGGGAACTCTCGCCCAGGTGAGGCATCTCTCGCTCAAGCGAGGATCCTCTCTCTCAAGCGAGGATCTTACAGCCTCGACAGGTCCAAAACATCACTTTTCTCGCCCAGGCGAGCCAACTCTCGTTCAGGCGAGACCACTCTCGCTCAGGCGAGACCACTCTCGCTCAAGGGAGCCAACTCTCGCTCAAGCGAGCCAAGTCTCGCCCAGGCGAGAATCCTTCAGTATAGCCCAGGATTTCACCCTCCCAGGTGAACCTTTCTCGCCCAGGCGAGAATCCCTCGCTTAAGCGAGAATCCCAGGACTGATACTATAATTTTAAAGACTTAAATTTAGGGTGTTACAATCCTCCCCCTCTTATAAGAATTTTTGTCCCCGAAAATTAAACATACCTTGATTCGAACAGATGAGGGTAATCCTCCCTCATATCACGTTCCACCTCCCATGTAGCATCCCCTTCGTCTACTTGGCTCCACAGTACTTTCACCAAAGGAATCTCTTTGCCTCTTAGTCTCTTGACACTAGTATCCATGATCCTCACGGGAAACGTCGAAAAAGTCAAGTTATCCTTCAACTCTATCTGATCAGACTCAACCACATGAGATGGATCCCCAACATATTTCCTCAACTGAGACACATGAAACACATTGTGGATATTCCACAACAAAGGAGGTAAAGCAATCTGATATGCTACCGGCCCAATCCTCTTTAATACTTGTTACGGCCCAATAAATCGCGGAGTTAGTTTACGAGATTTCAACACTCTACCAATCCTGGTAGTCGGGACTACTCTAATGAAAACATGATCTCCCTCATTAAACTCAAGAGGTTTCCACCTCTTATCGTAATAGCTTTTTTGCCGACTTTGGGCAATCCTCATATTCTCCCGGATCTTCTTGATCTTTTCCGTCGTTTCTTGGACCAGCTTAGGTCCCAATATCAAGTTCTCCCCAGTTTCCAACCAACTCACTGGTGTTCGGCACTTCCTACCATAGAACGCCTCATAAGGTGTCATTCCAATACTCGAATGGAAACTATTGTTGTAGGTAAATTCAATCAAAGGCAACATGCCATCCCAACTCCCCAGTTGTTCCAAGACACAAGCCCTCAAAAGATCCTCCAATGACTGTATAGTTCTTTCCGATTGACCGTCCGTTTGTGGATGATATGCTGAACTCAATTTCAACTTTGTTCCTAATGCCAACTGCAAACTAGTCCAAAAGTTTGAAGTGAAACAGGGATCCCTATCCGATACAATGCTCGACGGTATCCCATGCAAACGAACTATTTATAGGATATACAGTTCCACCAATCGCTCCAAAGAATATCTCATGTTCATAGGCAGAAAGTGTGCACAGATTTAGTTAACCGATCCACTATCACCCATATCGAATCATACCCATTCTGAGTCCTTGGAAAGCCCGATACAAAATCCATGGAAATACTATCCCACTTCCAAACGAGAATTTCTAGGGATTGTAGTTCTCCTGCTGGCCGTTGATGCTCAAACTTGGCTTTCTGACAGACAAGACAACTCGAGACACAAAGCTACATCCCTTTTCAACCCAGACCACCAAAACAGTTTTTTCAAATCTTGGTACATCTTTGTAGTCCCCGGGTAAAAACTCATTTTACTTTTGTGTGACTCCTCTAAAATACTCTTTCGCAATTTCACATCACGAGGCACACACACTCTCCCTTTGTAACGCAACAATCCACAAGGGTTCGATGCGAAATCAGTTTCCTTACCACTTAGCATCAAATCCCGTTTAGCCATTAGCTCACTATCCTCAACTTGCATTACACGGATTTGATCGAATAGTTCATTTGTGACTTTAAGAATTCCTAAAATCATAATGAGGCTTTATCTTAACTTCCAAGTTCATATCCACTCCTCAATCAGTTTTCCCTCCCTAACCATCAAAGCCGACATGTGTAAAGACTTCCGACTTAGAGCATCGACCACCACATTGGCCTTTACTGGATGATACTGCAACCCAAAATCGTAATCCTTAAGGAATTCGATCCACCTTCTCTGTCTCATGTTCAACTCCTTTTGATCAAACAGGTACTTCAAACTCTTATGGTCGCTGTATACCTCAAATCCAGATTTTTAAGGCAAAGACCACTGCAGCTAATTCCAAATCATGGGTAGCGTAGTTTTGTTCGTGCGTTCTCAACTGTCGAGAAGCATAGGCAACAACCTTCCCTTCTTGCATCAACACACAACCCAAACCTTTCTGGGAAGCATCACAGTATACACTGAAGTTCTCAACACTGGCGTTGTAGTCAACCTTCGTTTCAACTCTTGAAAGCTTTCTTCACAACGAAGTGTCCACACATACGGTTCTCCTTCCCTAGTGAGCTTTGTCAATGGTAGTGCCAACTTCGAAAACCCCTCAATGAATTTCCGATAATAACCAGCCAAACCCAGAAAACTCCTGATCTTAGTGACTGACTTGGGCACCGCCCATTCCATAACCGCTTCAACCTTAGAAGGATCTACTGCCACTCCTTCCTTGGATATTACATGTCCAAGAAAGTTTACCGATTCCAACCAGAAATCACATTTTGACAGCTTCGCATATAACCGATTCTTACTAAGAAGTTCTAGAACAATCCTCAGGTGCTCAGCATGTTCCTCTCGACTTTTGGAGTAAACTAGAATGTCATTAATAAATACCACTACGAATGAATCCATATACGGATGAAAAATCTGATTCATGTAGTCGGTAAATATTGATGGGGCATTCGTTACACCAAAAGGCATAACCAAATATTCAAAATGTCCATACCTTGTCCTAAAAGCAGTTTTAGGAATATATTCCGACTTCACACGAAGTTGATGATAACCAGACCGAAGATCAATCTTTGAAAACACTACCGCCCCTCTCAACTGATCCATCAAGTCATCAATCCGAGGTAACAGATACTTGTTCTTAATGGTAAACTTGTTCAACTTCCTGTAGTCGGTACACAACCGCATACTACCATCTTTCTTCTTAACCCACAAAACAGGCGCACACCACGGCGAGACACTAGGACGGATAAACTTCTTTTCCATCAAGTCCTCAACCTGCTTTTTAAACTCAGCTAACTCTAACGGTGCCATCCTATAAGGAGCTATAGAGATGGGTCCCGTTCCAGGTACCAAATCAATAGAGAATTCCACTTCTCTCACTGGAGGCAATTCCAGAATTTCACCAAGAAAAACCTCAGGAAACTCACGAACTATCAGAATGTCCTCCACCTTGGGTTTCTCCATACCCTCTAGGGATACCAACAACATAAACACGGCTCCTCCCTCCTAACAGGAAGTCCTGACTTCCTTTGCAGATAATGACTTCATATAATTAACCTCATCAGAAATCCCATATGGATTCCCGAATATCACAGTCTTATCAGCACAATTAAGCACCAAATGATTTGCCGACAACCAGTCCATCCCCAAAATTAGATCTAGATGGTATAGTGGTAAGCAGATTAAATCCACGGTAAATGTTCTACCGTTTACCACTACTGGACATCGAGACACAACTGTCGACACCACCACAGGCACATTAGTTGGGGTGGATACGACCAAGTCGAAAGGAAACGACTCAGTTTGCAATTTCAGTCTATCCATGCATTCAACAGATACAAAGGAGTGTGTCGCTCCCGAATCAAACACCACTGAAAGTGAAATACCTGCCACCGTGCAATTACCTTTAATTAGACCATCTACACCCGATGCCTCTGCACCACTCATGGTGAACACCCTACTAGTGTTTCTAGGCCTTCCTGTACTCCCACTATTTGTCCGTTGGTCAAGTTTAGGACAAAACCTCTTCACGTGCCCTTGCTCTCCGTAATGAAAGCACCCATTTCCCGATCCAGGACAAATGTTGCCATAGTGTCTTCGACTACACTTATTGCACAAAGGGTAAGAGTTCTGAGATGACCCTTGTAAGGACCGAAATTCTACCCTTGAAATTTTTTTCTCAATTTAGTACAATTACATGCAATATCTCCTAACTCACATTACCAATTTAATATCTTTACTTCAAATCTTATTTCCCTCTTCGCAATCTATCTCAATATTAACATACAAAATCATTCGACAGAAAAACATAATTCGTATTAATTAAACTTTGTAAACACCGCATATAACTAACTATGGGTTTCCAAGATACCCATAGCTACACATATCCAGAGTTACACCATCATATTAGCAATTATATCTACATCATTAGTTACATCATATTTCAAAATATCAATTATGCACTCATGTAAAAAATAGTGCAAGCGAATAAATCCAAAATGTAAAGCTCCCTAAGACTCCCCAAAATGAATCCCCCTCATGTCACCTGTTTATCTGCAATGGGATTATCAATGACAAGCACACAAACATACAAAGGAGTAAGTCGTTAATTCAAATAAACATCATCATAAGATAATCCACATTAGAAATTAGGTTAGTAAACCATTTTGAATTTTTTTTACTTTGCTACATAACTTGAGCCATAGTCGCTACACCCCTCGGGGTTAGCTAAAAGCAGATTCTCATTTCCCTTTTTTTTAAATAAAACATGCTTATATACTTAAGCCAGAGTTTTGCTTATATACTCAAGCCAGAGTTTTGCTTATATACTCAAGCCAGAGTTTTGCTTATATACTCAAGCCAGAGTTTTGCTTATATACTCAAGCCAGAGTTTTGCTTATATACTCAAGCCAGAGTCGCTAACCATTCATGGTCGGCTAAAAATATATTTCCTTTTCATTAATTTCACCATAAATCATTTCCTATAAATTCACGCCCACATTAGTATAAACACACCCATATATGTTTATACTAAATACATGATTCACAACTCAACCATTACATAACCAAAAAGTACAACATACTTTCCTTTCCGTAAATCTACGCCTACTTTAATATAAACACACTCATGTATGTTTATACTAAATGCATACTTTACAACTCAATCCTTGCATAATCAGAAAATACACATTTTCGATTCCAAATGCACAATTAAAGGCTTATCCTTACCTCGGTGAGTGTTGGGTTTGGTTCTTGGCAACTTCTCAAGTTCCACCGACACCGCCTCCAACTTTAGGATCTTTCCTCATCCCACCACATAACACAACGTTAGTCATTTATTCTAAATATCACATAAACAACTCATATTGCATTATTTAACCATACAAGATATTCATCATATTTTATATGTTTCTAAACTACTTTCATCATAAGTATACAGCCATCTAAAACATGCTTATTCATTTTATATTTCAACATTAGAAGGTAAACTCATCTTCTACCTCTAGCATTTTACTCATTTTCACTTTAGGGTTTTGGGGTTTTTATGACTCAACCCACCAACTCTTTCCATATTCAAAATACTAACTCTAAACCAAGAGTTGTAAGAGAGAAACAATATAAAACGAACCATAACTCAAAAGGATGAGTTTCCATGGTTTCCTTCATTTTTGAGAAGAGATCCAACATACCCAAAATAGGTTTTAAAGAGAAGAAGAGAGTTAGAATCTAGAGTTTTACCTCTTCTCAAGCTCTTAGATGAGTATCCAAGCTTTTTGTCCTTGAAAAAGCTCTCTTCTCTCTCCCTTCTTCTTTTCTAAACCCTAGATTGTGTTTAGGGGTTTCTCATTAAATGTTGTCTCATCGGGTTCTCGCTTAAGCGAGCTTATTCTCGCTCAAGCGAGGAAATCCTGCCCATTTTAGAAACTCAGATCTGACCCTCTCGCTCAAGCGAGTGATTCTCGCTCAAGAAAGAATCTCACAGTGTCAACAGCCCCAAAATGCTATTTCTCACCCAGGCGAGACAACTCTCGCTCAGGCGAGAATCTTCCAGTATACCCCAGGATTTCACCCTCCCAGGTGAGCCTCTCTCGCCCAGGCGAGAATCTCTCGCTCAAGCGAGGCTCCTCCAGTATAGCCCAATATTTCACCCTCCCAGGTGAGTCTATTTCTCGCCCAAGCAAGAATCTCTCGCTCAAGCGAGGATCTCAGGACTGATACTGTCATTTTAAAGACTTAAAATTTAGGGTGTTACAATCCTCCCCCTCTTATAAGAACTTTCGTCCCCGAAAATTAAACATACCTCGATTCAAACAAATGAGGGTAATCCTCCCTCATTTCTTGCTCAACTTCCCAAGTAGCGTCTCCTTCGTCCACTTGGCTCCACAACACTTTCACCAAAGGAATCTCCTTGCCCCTCAACCTTTTGATATTGGTATCCATCTGGTCTGACTCAACCACATGAGATGGATCTCCAACATATTTTCTCAACTGAGACACATGAAACACATTGTGGAGATTCGACAACAACGGTGGTAAGGGAATACGATACACTACCGGCCCAATCCTCTTCAGTATTTGATAAGGCCCAATAAATCGCGGCGTCAGCTTAAGAGATTTCAACACTCTACCAATTCCGGTAGTCGAGACTACTCTCATGAAAACATGATCTCCCTCCTTAAATTCAAGAGGTTTCCGCCTCTAATCATAGTAGCTTTTCTGCCGACTCTGGGCGATTCTCATATTCTCCCGAATTTTCTTGATCTTATCCGTCGTCTCTTGAACCAGTTCGGGCCCCAATATCAAGTTCTCCCCAGTTTCAAACCAACTCACTGGAGTTCGACACTTCCTACCATACAACGCCTCATAAGGTGCCATCCCAATACTCGAATGGAAGCTATTGTTGTAGGTAAATTCGATCAACGACAACATGCCATCCCAACTCCCTGGTTGTTCTAAGACAAAAGCCCTCAAAAGATCCTCCAATGAGTGTATTGTCCTTTCCGATTGACCGTCCGTTTGTGGATGATAAGCTGAACTCAACTTCAACTTAGTCCCCAAAGCGGATTGCAAACTAGTCCAAAAATTTGAAGTGAAACGGGGGTCCCTATTCGACACAATGCTTGACGGCATTCCATGCAAGCGAACAATTTCCCGGATATACAGTTCTGCCAATCTCTCTAGAGAGTACCTCATGTTCATAGGCAAAAAGTGAGCAGATTTAGTTAACCGATCTACGATCACCCATATCGAATCATATCCTCTCTGAGTTTTCAGAAAACCAGATACAAAATCCATGGAGATACTATCCCACTTCCAAACGGGAATTTCTAGGGATTGTAATTCTCCCGCTGGTCGTTGATGCTCAATCTTGGCCTTCTGACACACCAAACAACTCGAGACATACAAGACCACATCCCTTTTCAACCCAGACCACCAAAACAATGTCTTCAAATCTTTATACATTTTCGTGGTTCCCGGGTGAAAACTCAGTTTGCTCTTATGGGACTCATCTAAAATATTCTTTCGTAATTCCTCATCACGAGGTACACACACTCTCCCCTTGTAACACAACATTCCACTAGAGTCCGATGCGAAATCGGTTTCCTTACCGCTTAGCATTAAATCCCGTTAAGCCATTAGTTCTTCATCCTCCACTTGCATTACCCGGATTTGTTAGAGCAATTCATTTGTGACCTTAACCATCCCTAGAATCATACTCTACGGCTTTACCTGAACTTCCAAGTTCATATCCCTGAATTCTTCAATCAGTTTCCCTTCTCTGATCATCAATGCCGACATATGCAAGGATTTCCGACTTAGAGCATTGGCCAGCACATTGGCCTTTCCCGGGTGATACTGTAACCCAAAATCGTAATCCTTAAGGAATTCTATCCATCTCCTCTGCCTCATGTTCAATTCCTTCTGATCAAACAAGTACTTCAAACTCTTGTGGTCGCTGTATACCTTAAATCTCACACCGTAAAGGTGGTGTCTCCAGATTTTTATGGCAAAGACCACCGCAACTAATTCCAAGTCATGGGTAGGGTAGTTCTGCTCGTGTGTCCTCAACTGTCGAGAAGAATAGGCAACAACCATCCCTTCTTGCATCAATACACAACCCAAACCTTGCTTGGATGCATCACAATAAACACTGAAGTCCCGATCAATACAAGGAAGAACCAAAACTGGCGCCGTAGTCAACCTGCGTTTTAACTCTTGGAAACTTTCTTCACATCGAAGTGTCCACACATACGGTTCCCCTATCCTAGTGAGTTTTGTCAAAGGAAGAGCCAACTTCGAAAATCCTTCTATGAATTTCCGATAATACCCAGCCAAACCCATAAAGCTTCTAACCTCTGTGACTGACTTGGGCACTGCCCATTCCATAACCGCTTCACCCTTTGAAGGATCTACCGCCACTCCTTCCTCGGATATCACATGTCCAAGAAAATTTACTGACTCCAACCGGAAGTTACATTTTGACAGCTTTGCATACAACCGATTCTTGTTAAGAAGTTCTAGCACAATCCGCAGATGCTCAGCATGTCCCTCTCGACTTTTGGAGTAAATCAAAATGTTATCAATAAATACTAGTACGAAGGTATCTAAATATGGATGAAAAATCCGATTCATGTAGTCGGTAAATATTGCTGGAGCATTCGTTACCCCAAAAGGCATGACCAAATACTCAAAATGTCCATACCTGATTCTAAACGTCGTCTTAGGAATATCTTCTGACTTCACGCGAAGTTGGTGGTAGCCAGACCGAAGATCAATCTTTGAAAACACTACCGCTCCTCTCAACTGATCCATCAAGTCATCGATCCGAGGCAACAGATACTTGTTCTTAATAGTAACCTTGTTCAACTGCCGGTAGTCGGTACACAACCGCATACTACCATCCTTTTTCTTAACCAACAAAACAGGCGCACCCCATGGCGAGACGCTAGGACGAATGAACTTCTTTGGCAACAAGTCCACAACCTGCTTTTTCAACTCCGCCAATTCTAACGGTGCCATCCTATAAGGAGCTATAGAGATGGGTCCCGTTCCCGGTACCAAATCAATAGAGAATTCAACTTCTCTTACGTGAGGTAATTTCAGAATTTCGCTAGGAAATGCCTCAGGAAACTCACGAACTATCGGAATATCCTCAACTTTGGGTTTTTCACTACCCTCCAGGGATGCCAACAACAATAACACGGCTCCCCCCTCTTTACAAGAAGTCCTGACTTCCTTTGCCGACAATGGCTTCATGTCATTGACCTCATCAGAAACCTCATCAAGATTCCCGAATACCGCGGTTTTATCAGCACAATTTAACATCAAATGATTCGCCGACAACCAGTCCATCCCCAAAATTAGATCCAACTGGGTTAGTGGTAAGCAGATCAAATCCACGGTAAAAGTTCTACCGTTTACCACTACCGGACATTGAGACCAAGTCGAAAGGAAATGATACCACCATAGGCACATTAGTTAGGGTGGACACGACCAAGTCGAAAGGAAATGACTCAATTTGCAATTTCAGTCTATCCACGCAGTCATTAGATACAAAGGAGTGTGTCGCTCCCGAATCAAACAACACTAATAGAGGAATACCTGCCACCATGCAATTACCTTTGATTAGGCCATCAACACCCAATGTCTCTGAACCACTCATGGTGAATACTCTGCCAGTAGATCGAGGTCGCTCAGCTCTCACAGCATTTACACTTTGTGTTAGCTTAGGACAATATCTCCTGGTGTGCCCAACCTCCTTGCAGTAGAAACAGGTAAGCATCGTTCCAAGACATGAGTCACCTACATGAGTTCGACCACATTTGCCGCACCAGGATGGAGAGTTCAACCGTGACCCTCCGGCATAACCATGAGTCTTCAGCCCATGTGAAGTATTTCCTCGACTACCCGTTGGAGGAGAGTAAGGCTTCCGCTCCTCTTGAAACATTTTCCATTTTCCTTTGTCGTGTGCGAAGTTCCGTTGAGGGCCATAGTGTTTTGGAGGGTTATCTTTTCTAGCAGCAGCGTCCCTCCTCCGCACATTTTTCTTATACATCCTACACTTGTTCACTAGTGTAGGGAAATCAGAAATTTCCTCGTGACCAAATGTCACTCGGAGCTCGGGCCTCAACCCCATCTCAAACTTCACACATTTGGAGTTAGAATCTAGAGTTTTACCTCTTCTCAAGCTCTTAGATGAGTATCCAAGCTTTTTGTCCTTGAAAAAGCTCTCTTCTCTCTCCCTTCTTCTTTTCTAAACCCTAGATTGTGTTTAGGGGTTTCTCATTAAATGTTGTCTCGTCGGGTTCTCGCTCAAGCGAGGAAATCCCACCCATTTTAAAAACACAGATCTGACCCTCTCGCTCAAGCGAGAATCTTACAGTGTCAACACCCCAAAATGCTATTTCTCGCCTAGGGGAGACAACTCTCGCTCAGGCGAGAATCTTCCAGTATACCCCAGGATTTCACCCTCCTAGGTGAGCCTCTCTCACCCAGGCGAGAATCTCTCGCTCAAGCGAGGCTCCTCCAGTATAGCCCAGTATTTCACCCTCCCAGGTGAGTATATCTCTCGCCCAAGCGAAAATCTCTTGCTCAAGCGAGGATCTCAGGACTGATACTATCATTTTAAAGACTTAAAATTTAGGGTGTTACAACCCTCCGGTAGTAGTAGCGGCGGTTGGTCCTTGAGAACCCTGATTGCGTTGGTTGTGGGGTGGAGCATAAGGTCGTCGATCATTACTGATCTTTTCCTTACCCCTCCCTTGCACAAAGTTGCGTTGGGGTACATTGTTCCGTGGAGGGTTCACTTTACAAGCAACAGTGTCCCTCACCCACACATTATCCTCATACATTCTACACTTGTTCATTAATGTAAGAAAGTCAGGAATCTCCTTGTGATCAAACATCACCCTCATCTCGGGTTTCAACCCCATTTCAAACTTTGAACATTTGGACCTCCCGTCCAACTCTAATTCAGCATAAGGGTAGTACCGGATCTATTCCTCGAACTTGGTCGCGTACTCCCCCACCAACATGTTCCCTTGCTCTAATTGCAAGAATTCCATCTCTTTCTTCCTCTTCAAGTCTGCAGGGAAATACTTCTGAAGGAATTTACCCTTGAAGGCTTCCCAAGTGATGATTTGTCCTTCAGTCTCCATCTGCCTCTGGACCATTTCCCACTAGTTCTCATCCTCCCTCACTAGCATGTAGGTGGCGTATTCCACTTTCAGAGCATTAGTATAACTCATGGACCTGAAGATTCTTTCCAATCCTTGGACCCATTCAATGGCGCCATCAGAAGCAAATCCGTCTTGGAACTGACTGGTGTTCCCCCTCTAGAATTTATCCAGACCTCGGTACTCACCCGGTCCGGGTGGAACTAGGGGTTGCGAACTCGGACTTGGTGCGGGGTTCTGGTTCAGACTATGCAAGTTCTCGTCCACATGTTGTAGTGCAGCAACCATCTGAGCTAACAGATCATTTGGAACATTCTGAATCGTTCCTCTCCCTCTTCCTCTTCCAGCCATTTCTTAACCTGCACTCATTGATGGTCAGCACACAAATCTAACTCACATAAATCAGATCGTCACATAGTCTCATAGAACATTACATGTCACAACACCAAGGCTACATGCTTTAAACAGTCAATTCATATAATTTCAACTAGTTAAATCACAAACATGTTACAAAGAAGCAAGTAAGGCCATATCCTAGGTCGCAGAATTAACAATGTTCTGATACCGTATTGTAAGGACCCAAATAATACCCTTGAAATTTTTTCCTTATTTTATTCTTTTCACATACATTTTTCCTATAACTTGGATTCACAGGTGCAACAATCCTAGTTTCAAGCCCACTTCCCCATTCATATTCTTTCCTTAACACAATATCCGCATACATGTTCTTTTAACATAAAAACATAATTCATATTAATGTATCCTGGTAACTACCGCATACAATTAGCTATGGATTTCCAAAATACCCATAGCTACAAATATCCAGAGTTACAATTATCCAAAAAAAATTATAATGATCATAGTTACAAATACTTAAATCTACAAATATTCAATCATGATACAAAAAGGTGCAAATAAAGGAAAACCAGGTTTTAAGCTCCTAAAGCATCAAATACACAAAACATACGAAGGAGTACGTCGTTAATTCAATAAATATCATTAAGCGATAATCCACATTTTAAAGAGATTTAAATAAACAATTTGAATTTTGAATATATAATCAACATATCATATTTCCATTCTCATACCACCTCATTCATCACTTTTGGTTATCCGTTCATCCGTACCAAACATTATCACTTTACTCATCATTACTACACCACATAAAAACATTCCACATATATATTTACCTTTACATTACCACATGGGGCAAGACATTCAATTCAATACCACGTAGGGAAAGTCATTCGCAATACCACGTAAGGCAAGTCATTCTCATTACCACGTAGGGCAAGTCATTCTCAATACCACATAGGGCAAGTCATTCTCATTACCACGTAGAGAAAGTCATTCACAATACCACGTAGGGCAAGTCATTCTCATTACCACATAGGGCAAGTCATTCACAATACCACGTAGGGCAAGTCATTCTCATTACCACATAGGGCAAGTCATTCACAAATCATATACATAATCAGAAATTCCACATATTTTCTATCATCATATACAATTAATCACTTCTCCTTACCTTGGTGCGTGTCGGGATTGGTTTCGGGTAACTTTGCAACCTTAGGATCTTTCCTCATCCCCACCAAACAACAACAAAGTCAATAATTTATTCACAATAACATATAAACAACTCATAGTTCATCTTTAACCATACAAAACTGTCATACATTTTCAATGTTTCCAACTCTAAACCAAGAGTTTACAAGATAAAAACAACATAAAATGAACCATAACTCAAAAGGATGAGTTTCCATCATTCCTCACATTTTGAGAAGAGATCCAACAAACCCAAAACAAGTTTCAAAGGGAAGAAGAGAGTTAGAATCAAGAGTTTTACCTCTTCTCAAGCTTCTAGATGAATCTCAAGACTCCTTGCTCTTGAAAATGTTCTCTTCTCTCACTTCTCTCTAGGTTATCCCCCAAAAATGTGTTTGGGGTTCCTTATTTAATGTAATAGCGTCGGGTTCTCGCTCAAGCGAGAAAATCCCGCCTATTTTAAAAACTCAGATCTGACCCTCTCGCTCAAGCGAGGATCCACTCGCTCAAGCGAGGATCTCACAGCCTCTACAGGCCCAAAATGCCACTTCTCGCCCAGGCGAGAAAACTCTCGCTTAGGTGAGACAGCTCTCGCTTAAGTAAGACAATTCTCGCTCAGGCAAGAATCCTTTAGTATAGCCCAGTATTTCACTCACCCAAGTGAGCCACTCTCGCCCAGGCGACACCTTTCTCGCTCAAGCGAGAATCCCCAGACTGATACTATAATTTAAATACTTTAAATTTAGGGTGTCACATTTTAGACCACGTTTTTCAACCGTTGCCATTAACATTAAACAAAAGCGTTGGCTATTCGAGTTTTACACAACGATTTTAATTATGTGTTGCTAAAAGTCAAAAAACCGTGGTCTAAACTAGAGGCAACGCCTAAGACTACAAAAGTTAGAAATCCATTGCCTTTGGAAAAGGCAACGGTTTTTTGCTTTTTGCCAAAAGTTTTTAGCCGTTGCCATAGGTCAAATATTTTGTAGTGATTTGACAGTAAATGTGGAATAAATGTCCGATCATAATTCAAGTAATAAGATGTCATTTGGATTATAAATTTTTTTAACATCTTAAGTGAACTAATTAAAGTAAGAAGCTATCAAAGTAACTTCTGTGACACCCTAAATATAAAGTCTTTAAGTTATAGTGTCAGCCCTGGGAGTCTCGCTTGAGCAAGAAAAGTGTCGCCTGGGTGAGTGGAATCCTAGGCTATACTGAAGGATTCTCGCCTGAGCGAGAATCGTCTCGCTTGAGTGAGAGCTGTCTTGCCTGAGCGAGAGCTTCCTCGCCTGGGCGAGAAGTGGCCTTTTGGACATGTAGAGGCTGTGAGATTCTCGCTTGAGCGAGAGGATCCTCGCTTGAGCGAGAGGATCCTCGCTTGAGCGAGAGGGTCAGATCTGAGTTTTAAAATAGGCGGGATTTTCTCGCTTGAGCGAGAATGGGCTTGCTTGAGCGAGAACCCGACGCTGTTACATTAAATACGGAACCCCAAACACATTTTTGGGGGATAACCTAGGGAGAAGTGAGAGAATGGAGCATTTTCAAGAGCAAGGAGTCTTGAGAATCAACTAGAAGCTTGAGAAGAGGTAAGACTCTAGATTCTAACTCTCTTCTTCCCTTTAAAACTCGTTTTGGGTATGTTGGATCTCTTCTCAAAATGTGAGAAACTATGGAAACTCATCCTTTGGAGTTATGGTTCGTTTTATGATGTTTTTCTCTTGAAAACTCTTGGTTTAGAGTTGGTATTTCAAGAATGGAAAGAGTTTGTGGGTTGATTCATGAAAACCCCAAAACCCTAAAATGAAAATGTGGTTAAAGAGGAAAATGGGTAAAATGTTAGATGTAGAAGATGAGTATGCACTCTAATGTAGAAATATGAGATGAATATGTATGTTTTAGATGTTCGTAAACTTATAATGAAAGTAGTTTAGAAACATTGAAAATGTGTTAAGTCTCTTGTATGGTTAAAGATGCAATATGAGTTGTTTATGTGTTATTTGAAATAAATGACTAACATTGTGTTATATGGTGGGGACGAGGAAAGATCCTAAGGTTAGAGGCAGTGTCGGTGGATCTTGAGAAGTTACCAAGAACCAAACCCAACACTCACCAAGGTAAGGATAAGTCTTTAACTCGTGCATTGTAATGGAAAAAGTGTGGATTTTCTGGTTAAGCAAATGATTAATTTGCAAGTCTTTTAGTTATTATAAACATATATGTTTATGTTTGTAATAATGGTTGCGTGGATTTACTGTTATGAATTGATGGTGTATCAATGAAAAGAAAACACGATTTTAGCCGACCATGATTGGTTAGCGACTTTGGCTCAAGTTATGTAGCAAACTTTGGCTCAAGTGATGGATTTTTTGAAGTTGGAGCAAGGAAACATGTCGGTGGGAGATTATGTGGTCAAAGTTTGAAAAATCGGCCAGATTTTGCCTTTACTCCAAAATGGAGGTGGACGGGAAGTCGAAGTGTTCCAAGTTTGAATTGGGTTTGAAGCCCAAGTTGAAAAGCATGTTTGGCACCAAGAGATTGCTGATTTTCCTACCTTAGTGAACAAGTATAGGATGTATTAAGATGACTTCCAGCCGATGAAGTGGCGACACCTAAAGTGATTCCTCCCAAGAACTTTGAAAAAGGGAAGTGCAAGGTGATTCAAGAGGAACGAAAGTCTTACTCTCCACCAACTGGTAGTCGGGGGTATACTTCGTAGGGGCCGAGGACTCATGTCAATGCTGGAAGGTCACAGTTGAACTCTCCATCCTTGTGTGGCAAATGTGGCCGAACTCATGTCGGTGACTTATGCCCCGGAACAACACTTTGCTGCTTTCACTACAAGGAGACTGGGCATATAAGGAGATATTGTCCTAAGTTACGGCAGAGTGTGAATGTTGTGAGGGCTGAATGACCTCGATCCACTGGCAGAGTTTTTACCATGAGTGGTGCAGAGGCATCAGATGTGGATGGTCTGATAAAAGGTAATTGCATGGTGGCAGGTATTCCTCTTTTAGTATTATTTGATTCGGGAGCGACACACTCCTTTGTATCTGTTGAATGCGTGGATAGACTGAAATAGCAAACCGAGTCGTTGCCTTTCGACTTGGTCGTATCCACCCCAACTAATGTACATGTGGTGGTATTGACGATTGTGTCTCGATGTCCGGTAGTGGTAAACGGTAGGACATGTACCGTGAATTTAATCTGCTTACCATTATCTTAGTTAGATCTAACTCTAGGGATGGACTGGTTGTCGGCAAATCATGTGGTGCTTAATTGTGCTGATAAGACCGTTTTGTTCGGAGATCTGGACGAGATTTCTGATGAGGCTAGTTATATGAAGCCGTTGTTGGCTAAGGAAGTTAGAACTTCTTTTAAGGAGGGAGGAGCCGTGTTTGTGTTGTTGGCAGCCCTGGAGGGTATTGAGAAACCTAGAGTTGAGGATATTCCGATAGTTCGTGAATTTCCTGAGGTATTTCCTGGTGATATTCCGGAATTGCCTCCAGTGAGAGAAGTTGAATTCTCTATTGATTTGGTACTTGGAACGGGACCCATCTCTATAGCTCCTTATAGGATGGCACCGTTAGAACTGGCTGAATTGAAAAGGCAGCTTGAAGACTTGTTGGCGAAGAAGTTTATTCGTCCTAGTGTCTCACCGTGGGGTGCACCGGTCTTGTTGGTCAAAAAGAAAGATGGGAGTATGAGGTTGTGCACTGATTACAAACAGTTGAACAAGGTAACTATCAAGAATAAGTATCTGTTGCCCAAGATTGATGACTTAATGGATCAGTTGAGGGGAGCGGTGGTGTTCTTAAAAATTAACCTTCGATCAGGTTACCACCAACTCCGCGTGAAGTCGGAGGATATTCCTAAAATTGCTTTTAGGACGAGTTATGGGCATTTCGAGTATTTGGTAATTCCTTTTGGTGTAACGAATGCCCCAACAATATTTACCGACTACATGAATCGGATTTTCCATCCGTATTTGGATTCATTTGTAGTGGTATTTATTGATGACATTCTGGTTTACTCCAAAAGTCGAGAGGAACATGTGGAACACCTTAGAATTGTTCTAGATCTTCTGAGTAAGAATCGGTTGTATGCTAAATTGGCCAAATGTGATTTCTGGTTGGAATCGGTAAACTTTCTTGGGCATGTAATATCCAAGTTAGGAGTAGCAGTAGACCCTTCTAAGGTCAAAGCGATTATGGAATGGGAAATACCCAAGTTAGTTACCGAGATCATAAGTTTTCTCGGATTGGCTGATTATTATCGGAAGTTCATAGAAGGATTTTAGAAGTTGGAACTACCTCTGAGTAAGCTTACCAGAAAAGGAGAACCGTACGTGTGGACGATCCGTTGTGAGGAAAGTTTTCAAGAGTTGAAATGGAGATTGACTACGGCACTAATGTTGGTTCTTCCTTGAACGGATGATTTTAGTGTGTATTGCGATGCTTCTAAGAAAGGTTTGGGTTGTGTGTTGATGCCGGACGGAAAAGTGGTTGCTTATGCTTCGCGATAGTTGAGAACGCATGAGCAAAACTACCCTACACATGATTTGGAATTAGCTGCAGTGGTCTTTGCCTTAAAAATCTGGAGACACCATCTTTATGGCATAAGGTTTGAGGTGTACAGCGACCACAAGTGTTTGAAATATTTGTTTGATCAAAAGGAACTGAATATGAGACAGAGAATGTGGATGGAATTCCTTAAGGACTATGATTTTGGATTGCAGTACCATCCGGGAAAGGCCAATGTGGTGGCTGATGCCTTAAGTTGGAAGTCTTTACACATGTCGGCTTTGATGGTTAGAGAAGGAAAACTGATTGAGGAGTTCAGGGATATGAACTTGGAAGTTCAAATAAGACCTCATAGTATGATGTTAGGAATGCGTAAGGTCACAAATGAACTGTTTGACTAAATCCGAGTAATGCAAGTTGAGGATAGTGATCTAATGGTTAAACGAAACTTAATGATGAATGAGAAGGAGACCGATTCACATCGTACCCTAGTGGAATGTTGCGTTACAAAGGGAGAGTGTGTGTGCCTCGTGATGTGGAATTGCGATAGAGTATTCTAGAGGAGTCACACAAGAGTAAAATGAGTTTTCACCCGGGAACTACAAAGATGTACCAAGATTTGAAAAAGCTGTTTTGGTGGTCTGGGTTGAAAAAGGATGTGGCTTTGTATGTCTCGAGTTGTCTTGTCTGTCAAAAAGCTAAGATTGAGCATCAACGGCCAGCGGAAGAGTTACAGTTACTAGTATCAAGAGGTTGAGAGGCAAGGAGATTGCCTTGGGGAAGGTACTATGGAGTCAAGTAGAAGAAAGGGATGCTACTTGGGAAGTGGAGCAAGATATGAGGGAGGATTACCCTCATATGTTCGAATCGAGGTATGTATAATTTTCGGGGACGAATATTCTTATAAGAGGGGGAGGATTGTGACACCCTAAATTTAAAGTCTTTAAATTATAGTGTCAGCTCTGGGAGTCTCGCTTGAGCGAGAAAAGTGTCGCCTGGGCGAGAGAGGCTCACATAGGTCAGTGGAATCCTGGGCTATACTAAAGGATTCTCGCTTGAGCGATAATCATCTCACTTGAGCGAGAGATATCTCGCCTGAGCGAAAGCTGTCTCGCCTGAGCGAGAGCTGTCTCGCCTGAGCGAGAGTTTCCTCGCCTGGGCGAGAAGTGGCCTTCTTGACATTTAGAGGCTGTGAGATTCTCGCTTGAGCGAAAGGATCCTCGCTTGAGCAAGAGGGTCAGATCTAAGTTTTAAAATAGGCGGGATTTTCTTGCTTGAACGAGCATGGGCTCGCTTGAGCGAGAACCCCACGTTGTTACATTAATTAGGGAACCCCAAACACATTTTTGGGGGATAACCTAGAGAGAAGTGAGAGAAGGGAGCATTTTCAAGAGCAAGGAGTCTTGAGAATCATCTAGAAGCTTGAGAAGAGGTAAGACTCTAGAATCTAACTCTCTTCTTCCCTTTAAAACTCGTTTTGGGTATGTTGGATCTGTTCTCAAAATGTGAGAAACCATGGAAACTCATCCTTTGGACTTATGGTTCGTTTTATGTTGTTTTTCTCTTGAAAACTCTTGGTTTATAGTTGGTATTTCAAGAATGGAAAGAGCTTGTGGGTTGATTCATGAAAACCCCAAAACCCTAAAATGAAAATTTGGTTAAAGAGGAAAATGGGTAAAATGTTAGATGTAGAAGATGAGTATGCACTCTAATGTAGAAATATGAGATGAATATGTATGTTTTAGATGTTCGTAAACTTATAATGAAATTAGTTTAGAAACATTGAAAATGTGTTAAGTCTCTTGTATAGTTAAATATGCAATATGAGTTGTTCATGTGTTATTTGAAATAAATGACTAACATTGTGTTATATGGTGGGGATGAGGAAAGATCCTAAGGTTGGAGGCGGTGTCGGTGGAACTGGGGAAGTTACCAAGAACCAAACCCAAAACTCCCTAAGGTAAGGATAAGTCTTTAACTCGTGCATTGTAATGGAAAATGTGTGGATTTTCTGGTTAAGCAACTGATTAAGTTGCAAGTCTTTTAGTTATTATAAACATATATGGGTATGTTTGTAATAATGGCTGTGTGGATTTACTGTTATGAATTGATGGTGTATCAATGAAAATAAAACACGATTTTAGCCGACCATGATTGGTTAGCGACTTTGGCTCAAGTTATGTAGGAAACTTTGGCTCAAGTGATGTAGCAAACTTTGGCTCAAGTGATGTAGCAAGCTTTGGCTCAAGCGATGTAGCAAATTTTGGCTCAAGTGATGTAGCAAGCTTTGGCTCAAGCGATTTAGCAAGCTTTGGCTCAAGCGATGTAGCAAGCTTTGGCTCAAGCGATGTAGCAAGCTTTGGCTCAAGTGATGTAGCAAACTTTGGCTCAAGTTATGTAGCATGATTTTCAAAAGTATAAATGATGGAAACGATTTTAAGTATATTTAAATCTAAATCGGTTATTTAACTTTATTAAAATGCGGATTAATGTAAATTGGTATTTATTGAGTTAACAACTTACTCCTTTGCGTTTCTTGTGTATTGCCAATGGGATTAACATTGGCAATACACAAAGAAACACAAAGGAGTAAGTTGTTAACTCAATAAATACCAATTTACATTAATCCGCATTTTAATAAAGTTAAATAACCGATTTAGATTTAAATATACTTAGAACCATTTTCATCGTTTATACTTTTGAAAACCATGCTACATAACTTGAGCCAAAGTTTGCTACATCGCTTGAGCCAAAGCTTGCTACATCGCTTGAGCCAAAGCTTGCTACATCGCTTGAGCCAAAGCTTGCTACATCGCTTGAGCTAAAGCTTGCTACATCGCTTGAGCCAAAGCATGCTACATTACTTCAGCCAAAGTCGCTAACCAATCATGGTCGGCTAAAAACGAGTTTTCTTTTCATTGACACTCCATCAATTCATAAACAGTAAATCCACACCATCATTATTATAAACATACCCATATATGTTTATAATAAATATGTGGTTCTCAACTCAATTCATTATCATCAACCAGAAAATCCACGCATTTTCTAACACAATGCATAAGTTAGAGACTTATCCTTACCTCGGTGAGTGTTGGGTTTGGTGCTTGACAACTTCGCAAGTTCCACCGACACCGCCGCCAACTTTAGGATCTTTCCACATTCCCAACATATAACACAATGTTAGTCATTTATTCCAATTACCACATAAACAACTTATACTGCATTATTTAACCATACAAGATATTCATCATATTTTCAATGTTTCTAAACTACTTTCATCATAAGTTTACAACCATCTAAAACATACATATTCATCTCATATTTCAACATTAGAATGTAAACTCATCTTCTACCTCTAGAATTTTACCAATTTTCCACTTTAACCACATTTTCCCTTTAGGGTTTTGGGGTTTTCTTGAATTAACCCACAAACCTTTTCCATTCTCGAAATACTAAATCTAAACGAAGAGTTTACAGGAGAAAAACACATAAAATGAACCATAACTCAAAAGAGTGAGTTTCCATGGTTTCCCACATTTTGAGAAGAGATCCAACATACCAAAAATGGGTTTCAAAGAGAAGAAGAGAGTTAGAATCAAGAGTTTATCTCTTCTTAAGATCTTGGACGAGAATCAAAGCTCCTAGACCTTGGAAATGCTCTCTTCTCTCACCTCTCTTCAAATCTTAACCTTAAAATGTATTTGGGGTTTTTCTCATTTAATGCACTCGTCGGGTTCTCGCTTAAGCGAGCCCATTCTCGCTCAAGCGAGAAAATCCCGCATATTTTAAAAACTCAGATCTGACCCTCTCGCCCTGGCGAGGGAACCCTCGCCCAAGCGAGGCATCTCTCGCTCAAGCGAGGATCTTACAGCCTCGACAGGTCCAAAACATCACTTTTCTCGCCCAGGCGAGTCAACTCTCGCTCAAGCGAGACCACTCTCGCTCAGGCGAGAATTCTTCCGTATAGCCCAGGATTTCACCCTTCCAGTTGAGCCTTTCTAGTCCAGGCGAGCCAACTCTCGCTCAGGCGAGACCACTCTCGCTCAAGCGAGACAACCCTCGCTCAGGCGAGAATCCTTCAGTATAGCCTAGGATTTCACCCTCCCAGGTGAGCCTTTCTCGCCCAGGTGAGCCTTTCTCGCCCTGGCAAGAATCCCTCGCTCAAGCGAGAATCCCAGGACTGATACTATAATTTTTAAAGACTTAAATTTAGTGTGTTACAATCCTCCCCCTCGTATAAGAATTTTCATCCCCGAAAATTAAACATACCTCGATTCGAACAAATGAAGGCAATCCTCCCTCATATCACGTTCCACCTCCCAAGAAGCATCCTCTTCGTCTACTTGGCTCCACAATACTTTCATCAAAGGAATCTCCTTGCCTCTTAGTCTCTTGACATTGGTATCCATGATTGTCACGGGCAACGTCGAAAAAGTCAAGTGTTCCTTCAACTCTATCTGATCAGACTCAACCACATGAGATGGATCCCCAACATATTTTCTCAACTGAGACACATGAAACACATTATGGAGATTCGACAACAACGGAGGCAAAGCAATCTGATATGCTATCGGCCCAATCCTCTTCAACACTTGATACGGCCCAATAAATCGTGGAGTCATCTTACGAGATTTCAATACTCTACCAATCCCGGTAGTCGGGACCACTCTCATAAAAACATGATCTCCCTCATTAAACTAAAGGGGTTTCCGCCTCTTATCGTAATAGATTTTCTGCCGACTCTGGGCGATCCTCATATTCTCCCAGATTTTCTTGATCTTTTTTGTCGTCTCTTGGACCATCTCGAGCCCCAATATCAAGTTCTCCCCAATTTCAAACCAACTAACTGGATTTCGGCACTTCCTACCATACAATGCCTCATAGGGTGCCATCCCAATACTCGAATGGAAGCTATTGTTGTAGGTAAATTAAATCAAAGGCAACATGTCATCCCAACTCCCTGGTTGTTCCAAGACACAAGCCCTCAAAAGATCCTCCAATGACTGTATAGTTCTTTCTGATTGACCTTCCGTTTGTGGATGATAAGCTGAACTTAATTTCAACTTAGTTCCCAATGCGGACTACAAACTAGTCCAAAAGTTTGAAGTGAAACGGGGATCCCTATCCGATACAATGCTCGACGGTATCCCATGCAAACGAACTATTTCCCGGATATACAGTTCCGCCAATCGCTCCAAAGAATATCTCATGTTCATAGGAAGAAAGTGTGCAGATTTAGTTAACCGATCCACTATTACCCATATCGAATCATACCCTTTCTGAGTCCGTGGAAAGCCCGATAAAAAATCCTTGGAAATACTATCCCACTTCAAAACGGGATTTTCTAGGGATTGTAGTTCTCCTGCTGGTCGCTGATGCTCAATCTTGGCTTTCTTACTGACAAGACAACTTAAGACATACAAAGCTACATCCCTTTTCAACCCAGGATACCAAAACAACTTTTTCAAATCTTGGTACATCTTTGTAGTCCCCTGGTGAAAACTCATTTTACTTTTGTGTGACTCCTCTAAAATACTCGTTCGCAATTCCACATCACGAGTCACACACACTCTCCCTTTTGTAACGCAACAGTCTACTAGGGTCCGATGCGAAATCAGTTTCCTTACCACTTAGCATCAAATCCCGTTTAGCCATTAGATCACTATCCTCAACTTGCATTACCCGGATTTGATCGAATAGTTCATCCTCCACTATCTCTTTTCCTCTCTCCCGCATATGGTTGCGTTGAGGTCCATAGTTCTGGGGAGAAAGTGTTTCGAGAGTTGCCAACTCATCCACCTTCAGATCTTTCACGTACATCCGGCACTTGTTGACCAAAGTAGCAAAGTCGGCAATCTCCTGATGTCTGAACATCATCTTCAGCTTGGGCCTTAAGCCCAATTCAAATTTAGAACATTTGGATCGTCCATCCACTTCCAACTCAGAGTAGGGACAAAACCGGGCCAATTCCTCGAATTTAGCCGCGTATTCCCCGACAGACATATTTCCTTGTTCCAAATTCAAGAACTCCATTTCCTTTTCCCTTTTCAGATCAGCAGGGAAATATTTGTGAAGGAATTTCGCCTTGAAAGTAACCCAGGAAATCAATTGTTCCTCCGTCTCCATTTGGCGTCTAGTGAACTCCCACCAGTTCCCGGCCTCCGTCACTAGCATGTAGGTGGCGTAGGCCAATTTCTGATCCTCCGAACAGTTCATGGCCCGAAAAATCCGCTCCATTCCCTGAATCCACTCAAGGGCAGCATCAGGAGCAAATCCCCCGTGGAACTGATTGGGGTTCCTTCTGCAAAACTCATCCAACCCTTGGTACTCTGCCGGTCCGGGTGGGACTGGGTTTTGAGAACTCGGACTTGGTGCAGGGTTCTGATTCAGATTGTGCAGGTTCACATTGACCTGCTGTAGCGCCGCCACCATCTGAGCTAACAAATCATTTGGGACGTTCTGACTCGTCCCTCTTCCAGCCATGTTTTAACCTGCGCTCATTGGTAGTCAGTACATAATTTAACTCACACAATTCAGGTTATCACATAGTCTCATAGCACGTTACATGTCATCATACCAAAGCTACATGCTTTAAGCATTCAATACACATATAACAATTAGTCAAATTATAAACATGTTACAAAGAAGCAAGTAAGGCCATACCCTAGGCCGCAGAATTAACTATGCTCTGATACCATATTGTAAGGACCCAAATTCTTCCCTTGAAAATTTTTCATTTATTTTAATCCTCTCTTACATACTTCTATCACCTTACTTAAAGACACTCTTTGAAAATACTCTTTACCCTATTGTATTGTCATACAAAGTTATATTGCGGAAAAACATAATTCATTCAATTAGCAATTACCACATACAACCAGTTATGGGTTTCCCGGAGTTATAAAGTCCATAATTACAAATCTCCGTATTATCCTAATCAGATTACATTTATCCCAAAATGTCATCAATTCAACTACAATGTCAAGTAGCAACAAAGATAATCAAATGGATAAACACAAAATCTCCCTAAGTGTGCTTCCTCCTCAAAATCCTTCATTTACCTACAATGGGATTATCATAAACAACACACAAAACACAGAGAGTAAGTCATTAGTCCAAAAACTAACATCACATGATAATCCACATTCAAATACAATTAAGCATGGGTATAAATCATAACCACAAATAAGTAAATGTAAATGTTCATATATTCTTTCTTTCATTTCCACGTTATTCATATTCATCCTATAGTATATATATTCCATAATATATATTTTATAGTACGCCTACTACGTTCTTTCGAAACCTCATACTTCTCACCATTCATATCCACCCTATAGAATATATATCCCATACTATATATTCTATAGCATGCGTACCACTTTCATTGTGACATTCTCAGTTCTCATCCTTCATATTCATCTTATAGAATATATATCCTATAACATGCATATGACTTTCATTGTTCACATCTTCCACTTTATCATCCATATTCACCCTATAGAATATATATCTCATACTATATATCCTATAGCATGCATATTCGTTTATCTCAAATACTTTTGTCCCATTGCTTATTCTCGCCATCAACCTTACTCTTTATCACATCCGGTCATTCACACTACTCTGATAATCCGCTACCACATCGGGTGGGTAATTCCTCAATGATCCACTACCACTTCGGGTAGGTAATTTCCTTTAATGATCCACTACCACTTCGGGTAGGCAATTTCCCTTAATAATCCACTACCACTTCGGGTAGGCAATTTCCCTAAATGATCCACTACCACTTCGGGTAGGCAATTTCCCTTAATGATCCACTACCACTTCGGGTTGGCAATTTCCCTTAATGATCCACTACCACTTCGGGTAGGCAATTTCCCTTAATGATCCACTACCACTCCGGGTAGGCAATTTCCCTTAATGATCCACTACCACTTCGGGTAGGCAATTTTTTCTTATAAATCCTTTGTCGCAATTTCATTTTACTTTGCTGCATAACTTGAGCCAAAGTCGCTAACCATTCACGGTCGGCTAAAAATATGTTTTATTTCCATTGGCACCCCCACCAATACATAAACGGTAAATCCACTTCCCGTTGTTACAAACATACCCATATATGTTTACAACAACTAAGTGACTTACGATTGATTTCATTATTTCGGGTATTATTCCCATTGGTACTCTACCAATACATAAAAGGTAAATCCACTCCTCGTTGTTACAAACATACCCATATATGTTTATAACAACTAAGTGACTTATGATTCATTTCATTATTCACATCAGAAAATCCACATTTTCTATCACAAGGCATAAGTTAAAGACTTATCCTTACAAACCTTTTACCTCTTTCACATACCTCATTCATAACAGCGAGTATGATTTTAGAGACGCTTATCCCTTACCTTGGTGAGCGTTGGGGATCGGTTCCGAGTAACTTAAAAGTCTCCTCCGCGATTTCCTCCAACCTTAGGATCTTTCCTCATTATCACCAATAACAACAATGTCAGTCATTTATTCAAAATAACACATAAATAACTCGTATTTCATTATCAAATACTCAAGGGATTCATGTATTTTCAATATTTCTAAAACTACTTCAATACAAGTTTCCAAATATCAAAACATACATGTTTATCTCATATATCAACATCAAAGCACAAACTCATCATCCACATCTAACATTTCATCTCTTTCTCTTTATACTCATTTTGGGGGTTTTTGGGGTTTTCATGAAAATCCCACAAAACCTTTCCATTCATCAAATATCAACTCTAAACCAAGAGTTTACAAGAGAAAAATAACATAAAACGAACCATAACTCTAAAGGGTGAGTTTCCATGGTTTCTCATGTTTTGAAAATAGATCCAACATACCCAAAACAAGTTAGAGAGCAAGAAGAAGAGTTAGAAGCAAGAGGTTTACCTCTTCTCAAGCTCTAAGATGAGTCCTAAGGCTCCTTGCTCTTGAAAAGCTCTCTTCTCTCTTTTCTCTTCAGAGTTCTAACCCTAAAATGTGTTTGGGGTTTCTATTTTAAAGAACAGTCGTCGGGTTCTCGCTCAAGCGAGCCGTTTTTTCGCTCAGGCGAGAAAATCCCGCCTATTTTTAAAAACTCAGATCTGACCCTCTCGCTCAAGCGAGAATCTCACAGTCCCAAAAGGCTTCCTCTTGCTCAAGCGAGGGATTCTCGCTCAGGCGAGAATCTCACAATGTCAACAGCCCTAGCTTGCCATTTCTCGCCCAGGCGAGGCAACTCTCGCTCAGGCGAGAATCTTCTAGTATAGCCCAGGATTTCACCCTCCCAGGTGATCCTTTCTCGCTCCGGCGAGAATCTCTCGCTCAAGCGAGGCTTCCAAGACTGATACTATAATTTCAAAGACTAAAATTCAGGGTGTTACAGGGAGCAACACACTCTTTCATAGCTATTGATTGTGTAGAACGACTGGGGTTTCCGACTGAGTTGTTGCCCTTCGACTTAGTTGTGTCCACCCCTACTAGTGCATCTGTGGTGGTAACAACTTGTGCATCTCAGTGTCTGGTAGAAGTCAATGGTACGATGTTTACTGTAGACTTAATTTGCTTACCTCTGTCCCAATTAGATCTAATTCTAGGGATGGATTGGTTGTCGGCCAATCGAGTAATGCTTAATTGCGCTGATAAGACTGTAGTGTTCGGAGATCAGTATGAGTCTTCAGATAAGTCGAAATGTTTGGAGTCAATGTCGGCTAAGGAAGTCAGGACTTCCCTTAAGGAAGGGGGAGCAATGTTTATGTTGCTAGCATCAATGGAGGGTAATGAGAAACTCAGAGTTGATGACGTACCGGTGGTATGTGAATTCCCTGAGTATTTCCTGGTGATATTCCGAAATTACCTCCCTTGAGAGAAGTTGAATTCTCCATTGATTTAATACCGGGGTCGGGACCCATTTCTATCGCCCCTTATAGAATGGCAACTTTAGAGCTAGCTGAGCTGAAAAAGCAGATTGAGGAGTTGTTGGCGAAGAAGTTCATTGGTCCTAGTGTTTTTCCATGGGGTGCACCAGTGCTGTTAATTAAGAAGAAAGATGAGAGTATGAGGTTATGCACCGACTATAGACAGTTGAATAAGGTTACCGTTAAAAACAAGTATCCACTGCCTAGGATTGATGACTTGATGGACCAGTTAGGAGGAGCTTTGGTATTTTCTAAGATCGATCTCAGATCTGGTTACAATAAACTCAGAGTAAGGCCTGGAGATATTCCTAAGACGGCCTTCAGAACGAGGTATGGGCATTTTGAATATTTGGTAATGCCTTTCGGAGTGACAAATGCTCCAGCGATGTTTACCGACTACATGAATCGGATCTTTCACCCATACTTGGATTCCTTCGTAGTAGTATTTATTGATTACATTTTGGTATACTCTAAGAGCCGAGAGGAACATGCAGGGCATCTACGAATTGTTCTTGAGATACTAAAGAGTAATCAATTATATGCAAAGCTATCGAAATGCGACTTTTGGATGGAATCAGTGAACTTCCTTGGGCATGTGATATCCAAAGAGGGAGTGGCAGTTGATCCCTCAAAGGTAGAAGCAGTCATGGAGTGGGTAGTACCCAAGTCGGTTATAGAAATTCGAAGTTTTCTGGGGTTGGCGGGCTACTACAGGAAGTTTATAGAAGGATTTTCAAAGTTAGCATTACCGCTAACCAAATTGACCAGGAAAGGAGAACCGTATATATGGAGAACCCGATGTGATGAAAGTTTCCAAGAGTTGAAAATGAGGTTGACTATGGCACTAGTGTTGATTCTTCCATGTGCTAATCGTGACTTTAGTGTGTACTGTGATGCTTCCAAGCAAGGGTTGGGTTGTGTTTTGATGCAGGAAGGGAAGGTTGTTGCCTATGCTTCGCGACAATTGAGGTCGCACGAGCAAAATTACCCCACTCATGATTTAGAGTTAGCAGCAGTGGTATTTGCACTAAAAATTTGGAGACATCACCTTTATGGTGTGAGGTTTGAAGTGTTCAGTGATCATAAGAGTCTGAAATACCTGTTCGATCAAAAGGAACTGAATATGCGACAAAGGAGATGGATGGAGTTCTTGAAAGACTATGACTTTGGATTGCAATATCACCCTGGAAAAGCCAATGTGGTGGCTGATGCCTTGAGCTGAAAATTACTACACGTGTCCTCACTAATGGTCCTTGAAGAGAAGTTAATTGAGGAGTTTCGAGATATGAACTTGGCAGTTCAAGTGAGACCTCATAGTATGATTTTGGGAATGCTCAAGGTCACAAATGAGTTATTTGACAAGATCAAGATAATACAAATTGAGGATCGTGAGTTTAAAGTCAAACGAGATTTAATGGCTAGTGGGAAAGAAACTGATTTTGAGATGGATTCTTGTGCATTATTGCGATACAATGGGAGGGTGTGTGTGCCTTTTGATGCGGATTTGCGGAGATGTATTCTTGAGGAATCTCACAAGAGTAAGATGAGTTTCCACCTGGGAACTACAAAAATGTATCAAGATCTGAAAAAGTTGTTTTGGTGGTCCGAAATGAAGAAGGATGTGGCCTTGTATGTGTCAAGTTGCTTAGTTTGCTAGAAGGCTAAGATCGAACATCAGAGACCGGCGGGAGAACTTCAATCTCTGGAAATTCCGATATGGAAGTGGGATTGTATTTCAATGGACTTTGTGTCGGGTTTCCTGAAGACTCAGAAAGGGTACGATTGAATATGGGTAATAGTGGATCGGTTGACCAAGTCTGCTCACTTCTTACCTATGAACATGAAATACTCTTTGGAGCGATTGGCGGAACTGTACATCCGGGAAATAGTTCGGTTACATGGAATACCAGAGAGTATTGTATCGGATAGAGATGCCCGTTTCACTTCGAAATTTTGGAATAGTTTGCAATCCGCTTTGGGAACTAAGTTGAAAATGAGCTCCTCTTATCATCCACAAACGGATAGACAATCAGAAAGAACCATACAATCGTTGGAGGATCATCTGAGGGCATGTGTTCTGGAACAGCCTGAACGTTGGGAGGGTATGCTGCCTTTGATAGAGTTCACGTACAATAATAGTTTCCATTCAAGTATCGGGATGGCACCTTTTGAGTCCTTGTACGGAAGGAAATGCCGAACTCCGTTGAGTTGGTTTGAAACTGGAGAGAATCTAGTATTGGGACCCGAGTTGGTTCGTGAGACAACCGAGAAGATAAAGAGGGTAAGGGAGAACATGAAAGTAGCACAAAGTCGGAAAAAGAGTTATTATGATCAGAGGCGGAAACCTCTTGAGTTCAAGGAGGGGGATCATGTGTTCATGAGAGTAGTCCCGACTACTGGAATAGGGAGGGTGTTGAAGTCCCGTAAACTGACTCCAAGGTTCATTGGACCATACCAGATATTGGAGCGGATTGGGCCAGTAGCCTATCGGATTGCCTTACCCCCGTTGTTGTCAAATCTCCACAATGTATTTCATGTGTCTCAACTAAGGAAATATGTTGGGGATCCATCTCATGTGGTTGAGATGGATCAGATAGAACTGAAGGATAATCTGACTTTTAGAACCTTGACTGTGAGGATTATGGATAGAAGTGTCAAGAAATTGAGGGGAAAGGAGATTCCCTTGGTGAAAGTATTATGGAGCCAAGTTGATGAAGGGGATGCAACTTGGGAAGTAGAACGTGACATGGTGGAGGATTACCCGCATTTATTCGAATAAAGGTATGTTTGATATTCGGGGACAAAAATTCTTATAAGAGGGGGAGGATTGTAACCCCCTAAATTCTTGATATTTGGAACATGGTGAAACTCAGTAAATCTGGGAGCTACTGACTGATTCTCGCCTGAGTGAGAGAGTCTCACCTGGGCGAGGGTATAAGTGTTTCTCCCTGGATTTTATCTAGGAGCCTCGCTTCAGCGAGATGTGGCTCGCCTGGGCGAGAGAAGCCTCGCTTGAGTGAGAGTTGGCTCGCCTGGGCGAGGGAGACTGTGTTGACACTGAAGGATCCTCGCTTGAGCGAGAATCCCTCGCTTGAGCGAGAATCCCTCACTTGAGCGAGAATCCCTCGCTTAAGCGAGAGCGTCAGTGTTTGAAATTTTAAAAAGGCGGGATCTCTCGCCTGGGCGACGTATTCTCACTTGGGCGAGAATCTAAAACCCTGAACCCTAAAATAGAGCCTCAAACACGAAAATGAGAGAGGTTTGTGAGAGAAAAGTGAAGAAGAGGAAATTTTCTTGGCAAGAATACGTGTAAAGGCTAAAAGAAGCTAGAGAAGAGGTAAACCTCATGATTTTAACACTCACTCTCTTTTAGAAACTCATTTTGGGACATTTGGGTCTCTCCTCTTGGTATGAAAAATCATAGACTTTCTTTTTTTGAGTTGTAACTCATTTTTATTTACTTTCTCCTTGAAAACTCGTGGTTTAGTGTTTCTATTCGGAAATGGGGATGATTGGTGGTTGATTCATGAAAACCCCAAAACCTAAAACGAAAATGGGGTTGAAATGGGAGAAAGGTTAAGTTAAAAAACGTGGTTTAAGATTTTTAATGTTAAATAGAGCTAATAAGAATGTTTTACATGCTCGAAACTCCTAATAGAGATGATTGTGGAAAATGTTGGAATATGAGTGGTTTTATGAAATAAATATGTTGTGTTGGTTAATTATGTGATAATATGAGTATATTATTGACTTTTGGTATTGTGTGTGGTGTATATGAGGAAAGACCCTAAGGTAGGAGGAAGCGGAGGAGGAACTAACAAGTTGCCTAACTCTACCACCAACGCCCACCAAGGTAAGGGATAAGCATTGTGAATGTTGAGGTAATAGTATATTACTTTATGTTGTGTGAAGGATAAGTGTAAATAATTGTATGACATGCCCAATGTGGTATTGGCCTTTATGGCAATTGTATGACTTGCCCAATGTGGTATTGGCCTTTATGGCAATTGTATGACTTGCCCAATGTGCTATTGGCCTTTATGGCAAATGTATGACTTGCCCAATGTGGTATTGGCCTTTATGGAAATTGTCTGACTTGCCCAATGTGGTATTGGCCTTTATGGCAATGTATGACTTGCCCGATGTGGTATTGGCCTTTTGGCGATGTCTGACTTGCCCAACGTGGTATTGAATCTAACAATGTGCGTGTGACAGGTTGAATAAATTGTGGATTAATGATTTAAGGTTGTTAAGTATTCTTGAGTTGCGTTTACTTTCATTTACTTTGAATAATTATTGTTGAAGATTTCTAACACTGATTATCATGATTCCTATGTCTTACTCCCTTGTATTTCATGTTGATTGTATTGGTGATAATCGATGAACAAGTAAAGCAAAGGACTAGTAGATCCAGGAGGCGCGTTAGTGTAGTTTTTCTAACTTGGATGTAATAGGGATAGTAATATGTTGTTTTGTATTATGCATGTAATTGTACCCATTACCTGAATCATTAAACCTGTAACCCCGTTTCTCGGGATTTGATGAAGTATTGACGAACGTGTGGGGACGGAGTCCCCTCTTTAATTAATATGTGATGTTTATGGGTTTTGAACCCCAAATGGCTTGGGTAGAATATCTGTTAACATGAAATGTGAAGTAGAATTACATGGAGAAATAAAATTCATGGGATAATATAAGGAAACTAATTACTACTGCATGCATGTTTGAGAATAAAAGAGCGAAAAATTTCGGGTATAATTTGGGTTCTTACAGTTTCTCATTCCTCAATTCACAACCTCAATTGGATTCTCTCTTTCTCTCAATCTGATCTCTCTCATGTTAGGTTTCTCTTTCATTCATCAATTTTGTTACTTTATTTTGTGTCCTCTTTGTGGTTGCTTTGGCTTATCTTGAATGTTCTTCTTCCCTTTCCTTGAAGATGATGAATTAGAAGAACCACTTCCTCTTTCATTTTCCATCTTTGGTTTATCCATGTATGCAGCTTTTTATCTTTTTTTTGTTTCCGTGTGTTCTGTGTTGTGTAGTGAAAGAAGAGTTGGTGGCTTTTGCAAAACCTTGAAATATAAATTGATTATTTTGTAGTTTTATATAAGTGTTTCCCAGCAACTATCGTGTTTAGTCTTATAATTCCTCTCATTCTTCTCTATAGCTTTATTATATAAATTATTCACAGTAGTGCTTTACTCTTCTCGCAATCATCAATTATTTTTTGTTGAATTTCAGACTGATACAACATCAATGATGTTTGAAGCAATTTGATACATAAAATGTCTTTAGGAACAAGTCCAGGTGGGTACCAATATAGAAAAGTTCCCTCTCACTAGTGCATTATGCAACTATATAGTACAACATTATTGTGGTCTTGATTTCCTTCTTCTTCCTCATGTTTCAAAAAGTTAATGTTATTAATATCTATTAAAAACTTTTACTCATATTTCTTACTATTGATTGTTCTATGAATATTATCAAAAAATAATGATTTTCTTAAAATTAAAATTTTTAATGAACATATTTATTTACAAAAAGTACCAAAATGGACACATGAGACAATGACAACGGTTTTATAGTTGTTGTCAATATACACAATGGCAACGGTTTTTAAACTATTGCCATTACACATAGTGGCAACTGTTCCACAACAGTTGCCTATGAACACAATGGCAACGGTTTTTAGCAATCCATTTAGACCACGGTTTTTGTAACACCCTAAAATTTATTCTCCTTAAAAAGAGGTAGTAGTCCTGAAGAATGGGACATACTGCCAGATTCTCGCTTGAGCGAGAGGGTCTCGCCCAAGCGAAAGACTCAGTGTTTTAAATTTGGAAATTTTGGGAGCCTCGCCCAAGCGAGGAATTGGTTGCTTGAGCGAGAGAAGCCTCGGCAGGCTGTGAGATTCTCGCTTGAGCGAGAGAATCTCTCCCGAGCGAGACGACCCAACTATAAAAGTAAAGAAAGGGTTTCATAAACCCTAATCATCATTTTCTTTTCTCCCCTTTCACTCCCAACAGTGGCTACCCATAGATTTCGACTCTCTCCTCCTCTAAACCACAAAAACTCATCAAAACCCCTTCCTCTTACTTCTTAGTGGCACATTGGTGAACTTTGAGTGGAAAGAAGTAACAATGGAGGTTCAAGGAGATGGAGGTAGATGGAGCTCTTTGCGGATCCATGGAGCTTATGCAACCTAAGGTGAGGGAGAAGACCATTGTGGTCTTAGAGTATTTCATTGGAGTCATCTTCTCCGATTTCCCTCAAGAATCGGAGCATGTTAATGGATAGAAACTCTCTAGGAAGTTTGTGGTCCTTGTGAGAGTCTTTATTTTCCATGAGAATGTATTAGCCATAAAGGTGGAGATATATGTGTAGGAAAACTGTTTATTTAGATAAAACACAATATGCTCACTTATGGTAATACACCGTCATGAGGATGGTTCTAACGTTAATGTGTTATATGATGAAGATTATGTTGTGGGTGGTTTGTTTATGATAATGGTGTGTTATGAGTTATTGATTTGTTATAAGTGGAAATGAGTGTGTTTGTGATAATGATGGTGTTATGAGATGTGTAGTGATGATAAATGGACATGGTGATGTTGTATGATAATGGTTGTGTGGTGAGTTGTCATTGTGATAAAAAGATAAGGGTATATTTATGAAATGACAAAGTGTGAGTCGCTTTATTGTTATGAACATATATGGGTATGTTTGTAACAATGGTGGTGTTGTGGGTTATTTTATGGTGATGAAACAATGAGATACATTGCGTTTATTTTGTTTATGACATTGATGTGATATTTTGTGTTATGACGAACATGTGATGTAGACTTACCCGATGTGTTAATGAACCACCTTTGTGGTGTGGGCCTACCCGAAGTGGTAGTGGATCATTTTTGTGTTGTAGACTTACCTGATGTGGTAATGGACCACCTTTGTGCTATGTGATATGTGAATACTTGAGATATAGTAAGTTCTAATGATGATCACTAAATGACTGAGGATATTCTAAATCAAGCTTGGGCTTGGTAGTGTTTATAGTATGATCGACTACCACATCCCCCCTGTTTTCTCGTGCATTATTGGTGTTTTGTACGGGTTCCAAATCGACTCTTAGGCCAATGTAGTCTTCCATCTATGTGCAATAAGGTGTGTTTCCACCTCTTCTTTCTTTAATTTGTAATTTTAATTTTTATTAAGAATTATTATAATAATAAATATAATGATTAAATTTGTATAAATAATAATATAATAATTAAAACTATTAGTTATTATACTAATATCAATATAAAATAATTAATATATTAAGAATTAAATGATTATTACTAAATTATTTACTAAGTAGTAAATATGTCATTATTTTAGTTTTCTCCTTAATTTTAATAAAAAGTCCTCTTGAAAATAAATAATAAATGATGATTTATAATAAAATGAATCATCTATCATTTATGCTATGTGATATGTGATAAATAATAATAAACTTCTATTCAAATAAAGGATAAATGGTGTTAAATAAATTATAATAAAGATGTACGAAATATCATGATTTCACTTATTTTCCATATATTATATTTTGAATGGTCGTGATACATCGCTTATGTTTGTGAATATTAAAGTCTCAAATAAGTTAAAAATAACATAATATATATAAAAATTTTATACAATAAATCATTAATTATTTAAAATATTAATAAGTTTGAAATCTTTGAAATAATAATAACTACAATAATATATCCTTCAACTATAAATAATGAATGCCAAATCAAATAGACGTATATATGTTCTTTATGAAGTTCAAAAGTATTGGAAATAATTTTCACGTCAAGGATGCAGGTCATGAATAATCATTTTTTTCTAAACTCATTCTTTGAACAGTCTTGATATATCACTTCTATTAATTTAAAAAATTACAGTACATCTAATCAATCAAATAATTTTCTACCAAGAATTTTGTAAGTCTTGATTCCCTATTGCACGGAATCGGGACCTACGGTTATTATAAGAACAAAGAATAATGTGTAGTTGGTCTGTAACGACCCAAATTCTACTTTTGAAAAAAAATTTCTTTATTTTACTGCATTGATACTTACATTCATCATTATCCTTTATCACTCCTTATTCATCACCTGAAACTCTTTTAACATGTCATAATACAACACTTCTCATATGACTGAAAAACATAATTCATTTATATTATTCCCCATGAGTGTTAAGAACCCAAATGTCATGATTCTCCCAAAAAAATAGTATTACACATTGTTACGAATATCCAACAAAATATTAACCATTATTACAATCATTTAAATCCGCAAGTAGTCACTTAGAGTACAAAAACACAAATAGGGAATCCAAAGTCTAAAGCTCCTAAAACTCCCAACCTAGCATCCTCCATTCTTTTATCCATAGAGAATAACATTAATTGTAATCCACAAAACACACAAAGGAGTAAGTCATTAATTCAAGAATAACATTACATTGTAATCCACAATTTACATACTAATGCCCATAGAGATAAATCATAATCACAAACAGGTAAACACAACATTTATATCTTCTTTCTTCCATTTCCCAATTGGTCATATTCACCCCATAGAATATATATCCCATAATAAATATCCTATAGCGTGCATATTACCTTCACCCGAACATACTCATTTTCATGTTATTCATATTCACCCTATAGTATATATATCCCATAATATATATTCTATAGCATGCATATTACTTCCATCTAAACATACTCATTTTCATGTTATTCATATTCACCCTATAGTATATATATCCCATAATATATATTCTATAGCATGCATATTCGTTTATCACAAATACTTTTGTCCCATCGATTACTCTCGACATCAGGCTTACTCTTTACTACATCCGGTCGTTTACACTGCTCAGGTAATCCACTACCACATCGGGTAGGTAATTTCTCAATGATCTACTACCACTTCGGGTAGGAAATTTCCCCATGATCCACTACCACTTCGGGTAGGTAACTCCTCAATGATCCACTACCACTTCGGTTAGGTAATTTCTCAATGATCCACTACCACTTCGGGTAGGTAATTTCCCTTAAGGATCCACTACCACTTCGGGTAGGTAACTCCTCAATGATCCACTACCACTTCGGGTAGGTAATTTCTCAATGATCCACTACCACTTCGGGTAGGTAATTTCCCTTAATGATCCACTACCACTTCGGGTAGGTAACTCCTCAATGATCCACTACCACTTCGGGTAGGTAATTTCTCAATGATCCACTACCACTTTGGGTAGGTAATTTCTCCAACGATCCACATTTAAGGGAGTTATTAAGCCATTATAAATCCGTTGCCGCTACATAACTTGAGCCAAAGTCGCTAACCATTCATGGTCGACTAAAAATATGTTTTCTTCTCATTGATACACCATCAATTTATTACCAGCAATTCCACGCATCCTTTATTACAAACATACCCACATATGTCTATAATAAACAAGCGGCTTGCATCTTAAATCACTTTCTCAACCAGAAAATCCACACATTTTCCATTACGATGTACAATTAAAGACTTATCCTTACCTTGGTGAGCGTTAGGGTCGTTTTCGAGTAACTTTACCAGATTCCTCCGCGATTTCCTCCAACCTTAGGATCTTTCCTCATTCCCACCAACAACAACAATGTCAGTCATGTATTTAACACAACACATAAACAACTCGTATTTCATCATCAAACATACAAGGAATTCACATATATTCAAGATTTCCAAAACTACTTCAATACAAGTTTTCAAACATCTAAACATACCCACTTTCATCAAAGCACAAACTCATCATCCACATCTAACATTTCATCCATTTTTCTTTTTACTCATATTCTCATTTTGGGGTTTTTTGGGGTTTTCATGAATAACCCACAAAACCTTTCCATTCATCAAATAGCCACTCTAAACCAAGAGTTTACAAGAGAAAAACAACATAAAACGAACCATAACTCTAAAGGATGAGTCTCTATGGTTTCTCATGTTTTGAAAATAGATCCAACATACCCAAAACAAGTTGGAGAGGAAGAAGAAGAGTTAGGAACAAGAGGTTTACCTCTTCTCAAGCTCTAAGATGAGTCCTAAGGCTCTTTGCTCTTGAAAATCTCTCCTCTCTCTCTTCTCTTCAAAGTTCTAACCCTAAAATGTGTTTGGGGTTTCTATTTTAAAGAGCAGTCGTCGGGTTCTCGCTCAAGCGAGCCCATTCTCGCTTAGGCGAGAAAATCCCGCCTTTTTAAAATTTCAGATCTGACCCTCTCGCTCAAGCGAGGGATTCTCGCTCAAGCGAGAATCTCACAGTGCCAACAGCCCCAAAATGATATTTCTCGCCCAGGCGAGGCAACTTTCGCTCAGGCGAGAATCTTCCAGTATACTCCAGGATTCCACCCTCCCAGGTGAGCCTCTCTCGCCCAGGCGAGAATCTCTCGCTCAAGCGAGGCTTCCAGGACTGTTACTATAATTTTGAAGACTCAAATTTAGGGTGTTACATGGTCAAAATTAAAATGTACGTATATAATATTATGAAAATATTTGGTTTCAAAATTAGGTATGAAAGGAAATCATAAAAAATACATTTGAATAAATAATTCCGACCAATAAGATAAAACATCTTGCAATTTAAGATTTGGAATCAATAGGTATATTCCACACAAACAAAACAAAAACTAGTTGAATGAAATCTTCGTCTTTTCTTTAAGGTTAAAGAAGAATAAGAGTGCAAATCGTGTCAACATTTTGAAGAACATGATTAATCTATATTCATTATTCTATGACCTTATATTTGCCACCAATATGAAATGATCACTGTAACCCCCTAATTTTTGATATTTGGAACATGGTGAAACTCAGTAAGTCTAGGAGCTACTGGCTGATTCTCGCGTGAGCGAGTGAGTCTCACTTGGGCGAGGGTATTTGTGTTCTCCCAGGATTTTACCTGAGAGTCTCACCTGAGCTAGAGATGGCTCGCAAGGGCGAGGGAGAGTGGCTTAGAGGCTCTAGGATCCTCGCTTGAGCGAGAGCGTCAGAGTTTGAAATTTTAATAAGGCAGGATCTCTCGCCTGGGCGGCGTATTCTAGCTTGGGTGAGAATCTAAAACCCTGAACCCTAAAATAGAGCCCAAACACGAAAATAGGAGAGGTTTTTGAGAGAAAAGAGAAGAAGAGGCGATTTTTTTGGCACGAGTATGTGTAAAGGCTAAAAGAAGCTTGAAAAGAGGTAAACCTCTTGATTTTAACACTCACTCTCTTTTAGAAACTCATTTTTGGTCATTTGGGTCTCTTCTCTTGGTATGGAAAATCATAGACTTTCCTCTTTTGAGTTGTAACTTGTTTTTACCTAACTTTCTCCTTGAAAACTCGTGGTTTAGAGTTTCTATTCGGAAATGGGGATGATTGGTGGTTGATTCATGAAAACCCCAAACACTAAAACGAAATTGAGATTTGTAAGGACCCAAATTCTACCTTTGAAATTTTTTTCTCGTTCCAGTTCAATTCCATGCAATCACTCATGAATCACCTTACCAATTTAATATCCTTACTTCAACATCTTATTTCCCTCCTCACACTCAATCCATGAATCAATAATGACATATAAAATCATTCGACAGAAAAACATAATTCGTATTAATGCAGGTTAGTAACCACCGCATATAACTAGCTATGGGTTTCCAAAATACCCATAGCTACACATCTCCAGAGTTACACCCTCATGTTAGCAAATATACATATATATATATCCACAATTACATAATGTTTTAGACCATCAACTATGCACTCATATACAAAATAGTGCTAATGAATAAATCCAAAATATAAAGCTCCTTAAGCTCCCAAAAATGAGTCCCTCTCATGTCACATGTTTATCTGCAATGGGATTATCAATGACAAGTACACAAACATACAAAAGAGTAAGTCGTTAATTCAATAAACATCATTAATAGATAATCCACATTAGAAAAAGGTTAGTAAAACATTTTTGAAATTCATTTTACTTTGCTGCATAACTTGAGCCAAAGTCGCTACACCCCTCGGGGTTAGCTAAAAGCAGATTCTCATTTCTTTTAGAAGAAAATATGCTACATATACTCGGGCCGAAGTTTTGCTTATATAATCAAGCCAGAGTTTCGCTTATATACTCAAGCCAGAGTTTTGCTTATATACTTAAGCCAGAGTTTCGCTTATATACTCAAGCCAGAGTTTGGCTTATATACTCAAGCCAGAGTTTCGCTTATATACTCACGCCAGAGTTTTGCTTATATACTCAAGCCAGAGTTTCTCTTATATACTCAAGCTAGAGTCGCTAACCATTCATGGTCGGCTAAAATATATTTTCCTTTCATAGAATTCACCATCAATAATTTTCCGTAAATCCACGCCATCTTTAGTATAAACACACCTATATAAGTTTATACTAAATACGTAATTCACAACATAATTATTGTATGACCAGAAAATACACACATTTTCCATTTCCCGTAAATCTACGCCTACTTTAGTATAAACACACCCATATATGTTTATACTAAATGCGTAATTCACAATTCAATCATTGCATAACCAGAAAATACACACATTTTCTATTCCAATGCACAAATATAGACTTATCCTTACCTTGGTGAGTGTTGGGTTTGGTTCTTGGCAACTTCACAAGTTCCACTGACACCGCCGCCAACTCTAGGATCTTTCCTCATTCCCACCATATAACACAATGTTAGTCATTTATTCCAAATATCACATAACAACTTATATTTCATTATTTAACCATACAAGATATTTCGTCATATTTTCAATGTTGCTAAACTACTTTTATCATAAGTTTACAACCATCCAAAACATACATAATCATCTCATATTTCATCATTAGAAAGTAGACTTATCTTCTACCTCTAACATTTTACCCATTTTAACCACATTTTCTCTTTAGGGTTTTGGGGTTTTCATGAATTAACCCACAACCCTTTCCATTCTTGAAATACTAACTCCAAACCAAGAGTTCCAAGAGAGAAACAACATAAGATGAACCATAACTCAAAAGGATGAGTTTCCATGATTTTCTTAACCCTAAAATGTGTTTGGGGTTTCTCATTCAATGATGTCTCGTCGGGTTCTCGCTTAAGCGAGCCCTTTCTCGCTCAAGCGAGAAAACCCCGCCTATTTTGAAAACATGATCTCCCTCGTTAAACTCAAGAGGTTTTCGCCTCTTATCGTAATAGCTTTTCTGCCGACTCTGGGCGATCCTAATATTATCCCAGATCTTCTTGATCTTTTCCGTCGTCTCTTGGAGCAGCTTGGGTCCCAAAATCAAGTTCTCCCAAGTTTCAAACCAACTCACTGGAGTTCGACACTTCCTACCATACAACGCCTCATAAGGTGCCATTCCAATACTCGAATGGAAGCTATTGTTGTAGGTAAATTCAATCAGAGGCAACATGCCATCCCAACTTCCCAGTTTTTCCAAGACACAAGCCCTTAAGAGATCCTCCAATGACTGTATTGTCCTTTCCGATTGACCATCCGTTTGTGGATGATAAGCTAAACTCAACTTCAACTTAGTTCCCAAAGCGGTCTACAAACTAGTCCAAAAGTTTGAAGTAAAACGAGGATCCCTATCAGATATAATGCTGGACGGTATCCCATGCAAACGAACTACTTCCCGGATATACATCTCTGCCAATCGCTCCAAAGAGTACTTCATGTTCATGGGCAGAAAGTGTGCAGATTTAGTTAACCGATCCACTATCACCCTGATTGAATCACAGCCTTTCTGAGTCCTTGGAAAACCCGATACAAAATCCATGGAGATACAATCCCACTTCCAAACAGGAATTTCTAGGGATTGCAGTTCTCCCGCTGGCCGTTGATGCTCAATCTTGGCTTTCTGACAGACAAGACAACTCGAGACATATAGAGCCACATCCCTTTTTAACCCAGAGCACCAAAACAACTTTTTCAAATCTTGGTACATCTTTGTAGTCCCTGGGTGAAAACTCATTTTACTCTTGTGTGACTCCTCTAAAATACTCTTTCGCAATTCCACATCACGAGGCACACAAACTCTCCCTTTGTAACGCAACAGTCCACTAGGGTCCGATGCGAAATTAGTTTCTTTACCACTTAGCATCAAATTCCGTTTAGCCATTAGCTCAATATCCTCCACTTGCATTACCCGGATTTGATCGAACAGTTCATTTGTGATTTTAAGCATCCCTAGAATCATACTTTGAGGCTTTATCTGAACTTCCAAGTTCATATCCCTGAACTCTTCAATCATTTTCCCTTCTCGAACCATCAACGCCGACATATGTAAAGATTTCCGACTTAGAGCATCGGCCACCACATTGGCCTTTCCCGGATGGTACTGCAGCCCAAAATCATAATCCTTAAGGAATTCCATCCACTGTCTCTGTCTCATATTCAACTCCTTTTGATCAAATAGGTACTTCAAACTCTTGTGGTCGCTGTATACCTCAAATCTCACGCCATAAAGGTGGTGTCTCCAGATTTTTAAGGCAAAGACTACTGCAGCTAATTCCAAGTCATGGGTAGGGTAGTTTTGCTTGTGCGTCCTCAACTGTCGAGAGGCATAGGAAACAACCTTCCCTTCTTGCATCAACACACAACCCAAACCTTGCTTGGATGCATCACAATAAACACTGAAGTCCCGATCAGTAAAAGGAAGAACCAAAACTGGCACCGTAGTCAACCTTCGTTTCAACTCTTGAAAACTTTCTTCACATCGAAGTGTCCACACATACGGTTCCCGTTTCCTAGTGAGTTTTGTCAATGGTAGAGCCAACTTCGAAAATCCCTCAATGAATTTCCGATAATACCCAGCCAAACCCAGAAAACTCCTGATCTCAGTGACTAACTTGGGCACTGCCCATTCCATAACTGCTTCAACCTTTGAAGGATCTACTACCACTCCTTCCTTGGATATCACATGTCCAAGAAAGTTTACCGATTCCAACCAGAAATCACATTTTGACAGCTTCGCATACAATCGATTCTTACTAAGAAGTTCTAGCACAACCCTCAAGTGCTCAGCATGCTCCTCTCGGTTTTTGGAGTAAACCAAAATGTCATCAATAAATACCACTACGAATGAATCTAAATATGGATGAAAAATCTGATTCATGTAGTCGGTAAATATTGATGGGGCATTTGTTACACCAAAAGGCATGACCAAGTATTCAAAGTGTCCATACCTTGTCCTAAAAGCAGTTTTAGGAATGTCTTCCGACTTCACACGAAGTTGGTGATATCCTGACCGAAGATCAATCTTTGAAAATACTACCGCCCCTCACAGCTGATCCATCAAGTCATCAATCCGAGGCAATGGGTACTTGTTCTTAATAGTAACCTTGTTCAACTGCTGGTAGTCAGTACACAACCACATACTACCATCCTTCTTCTTAACCAACAAAACAGGAGCACCCCACAGTGAGACAGTAGGACGAATAAACTTCTTGGCCAACAAGTCCTCAACCTGCTTTTTCAACTCAGTCAATTCTAACGGTGTCATCCTATAAGGAGCTATAGAGATGGGTCCCGTTCCTGGTACCAAATCAACAGAGAATTCCAATTCTCTTACTGGAGGTAACTCCGGAATATCAGTAGGAAATACCTCAGGAAACTCACAAACTATCGGAATCTCCTCAACCTCAGGTTTCTCAATACCCACCAAGGATGCCAACAACATAAACACGGCTCCTCCCTCATTACAGGATGTCCTGACTTCCTTTGCCGATAAAGGTTTCATGTTATTAACCTCATCAGAAACCTCATCTAGATTCCCGAATACCACGGTCTTTTCGGCAAAATTAAGCATTACATGATTCGCCCACAACCAGTCCATCCCCAGAATTAGGTCCAATTGGGATAGTGGTAAGCAGATTAAATCCATGGTAAAAGTCCTACCGTTTACCACTACTGGACATCGAGACACCACTGTCGACACCACCACAGGCACATCAGTTGGGGTGGATACGACCAAGTCGAAAGGCAACGACTCCGTTTGTAATTTCAGTATATCCACGCATTCAATAGATACAAAGGAGTGTGTCGCTCCCGAATCAAACAACACTAAAAGGGAAATACCTGTCACCATGCATTTACCTTTAATCAGGCCATCTACACCCGACGCCTCCGCACCACTCATGGTGAATACTCTGCCAGTAGTTTGAGGTCGTCCCGCATTCACAATATTCATACACTGCTGTATCTTAGAACAGTACCTTCTGACATGCCCAACTTCCTTGCAGTTAAAACAGGTAAGCGTCGTCTCAGGGCATAACCCACCGATATGAGTTCGGCCACATTTGCCGCACAAAGATGGGGAGTTCAACCGTGACCCTCCAGCATTAGTATGAGTCTTCGGTCCATGCGAAGTATGTGTTAGGAATAGATGGCCACCTAAGAGGGGGTAAATTAGGTGTAGAGACTTAAACCGAATTTTTCTACTTTTATTATAAAACTTTGCAAGTTAAAGAGAGTGATTATGAGTGGAAGTAATGAACAGAGTATTTGAATAGAAGTAGAAGATAATTCCAAAATGTAAAAAGTTAAGGAAGAGAAGATCACATCAAGATGTATACTGGTTCACCTTCAATCTGAAGGCTACGTCCAGTCCTTCTTGTTACCAAGAAGATTTTTCCACTATTGCAAGAACCAATCCCTCTTTTGTTATTTGAAGGGCGTTGATTCAACAAGATTTTGTCCAAGTTTTTAGTGCTCCTATTTAAAGTGTTTATTTCATTTGTTAATTCATGTATTTTGGATTCTTTTTCTATACATTTATTACAACTAGTGAGTTTGTTTTGAGAGTTGACTTTACTTTCTAATTCTACAATGGTTTTCTTTTGTTTAGAACATATTTTAGAAAGCTTTAGAAATTCATCATGCAATTCATTAAAAGCTTCTTGTAACTCATCATAACTATGTAATTCAAAAGAGTTACTGACCTCATCAAGTTCATCTTCTGATTGGTGTGAAGCCATTAGTGCTATTTGAGCATTCTCTTCATTGTCGGAGTCAGATGATAAGCTTATATCTTTGTAATTGTTGACTTTGTTGTTGTTGAAGTTCTTGCTATAGCTTTCCTTCTTTTTAAGAGTAGTACAATCTGCTTTTATGTGGCCACTTTTGCCGCATTCAAAGAAAGTGATGTTTTGAGAGGAGGAATTTTCATTTTTTCTTGAAAATTTGTTATTCTTTGTAACGACCCGATTTTTTACCCTAGAAATTTTTTTGTTTATTTTAATCATTTCTTACATACAGTCGTCACATTCATTGAAAACTCTCAAGTATCATTTTCGAAAATACTCTTTACCCTATTTTCTTATCATACAAATTTATGTTGCGGAAAAACATAATTCATTCAAATAGCATTTAACACATACAACCAGTTATGGGTCTCCCAAGGTTGTAAAGCCCATAACTACACATATCTGTATTGATCTAAACGGATTTACAGTCATCCCATAATACTATTAAATCAACTACGACGTCACTTAGCAATACAGACAAGCGAGTAATTAAACACAAAAGCTTCCTAATTGAGCTTCATCCTCAAAATCCTTCATTTACCTACAATGGGATTATCATAAACAACACACAAAACAAAAAGGGAGTAAGTCATTAGTTTAAAAACTAATATCACATGATAATCCACATTTCAAATACGATTAAACTTTAATATAGATTATAAACGCAATTACGTAAATGCAAACATTCATCTCTTCTTTCGTTCATTTCTAAATTATCCATATTCATCCTATAGAATACATATCCCATAATATATATTCTATAGCATGCATATTATGTTCATTCGAAGCATCGTTCTTCTCATTATTCATATCCACACTATAGTATATATATATCCCACACTATATATCTTATAGCATGTATATTACTTTTATCCTTAACGTCTTCATTTCCAACATTCATATTCACCCTATAGTATATATATCCCATAATATATATCCTATAACATGCATATGACTTTCGCTCTTAACATCCTCGTTTCTCATATGTCGTATTCATCCTTAATCGTATTGACCGAGTCCTTTCACAACTATAATCTCCTACCACCTCGGGTAGATCCAATTATATCTCCATACCACATCGGGTAGGTCTAGTTCACCATCCATACCACATCGGGCAGGTCTAGTTCATCATCCATACCACATCGGGTAGGTCTAGTTCATCATCCATACCACATCGGGCAGGTCTAGTGTTATATTCCATACCATATCGGGTAGGTCTAGTTATACTCCATACCACATCGGGCAGGTCTAGTTATACTCCATACCACATCGGGCAGGTCTAGTTATACTCCATACCACATCGGGCAGGTCTAGTATTATATTCCATACCACATCGGGTAGGTCTAGTGTTATACTCCATACCACATCGGGCAGGTCTAGTTATACTCCATACCACATCGGGCAGGTCTAGTTATACTCCATACCACATCGGGCAGGTCTAGTTATACTCCATACCACATCGGGCAGGTCTAGTTATACACCATACCACATCGGGTAGGTCTAGTATTATATTCCATACCACATCGGGTAGGTCTAGTGTTATGCTCCATACCACATCGGGTAGGTCTAGTTATAATCCATACCACATCGGGTAGGTCTAGTTCACAATTCTTCACTACCATTCCCGGTAGGATAACAATAACAGTCCACTACCACTCCGGGTAGGACACAACAACAGTCCGCTACCACTCCGGGTAGGACACAACAACAGTCCGCTACCATTTAAGGTAGGACACAATAACAGTCTACTACCACTCCGGGTAGGACACAACAAACAGTTCACTACCACTCCGGGTAGGACACAACAAACAGTTCACCACCACTCCAGGTAGGGCACAATAACAGTCAACCACTACCTCTTCGAGTAGGGTAACCACAATAAACCACTACCTATTCGGGTAGAGTAACAACAATCAAACTTACAACACATTACCTCTTTCACATACCTCGTTCACATCAGTGAGTATGAATTAGAGCCACTTATCCCTTACCTCAGTGAGTTTTGGGATCGGTTCCGAGTAACTTTAAAAGTCTCCTCCGCGATTTCCTCCAACCTTAGGATCTTTCCTCATTTCCACCAATAACAACAATGTTAGTCATTTATTCCAAATATCACATAAACAACTTATTTTGCATCATTTAATCATACAAAATATTTATCATCAATATTCAACCATCTAAAACATGCATAACATCTCATATTTCAATATTTCCAAAACTAATTCAATACAAGTTTCTAAATATCAAAGCATACATGTTCATCTCATATAACAACATTAAAGCACTACTCATTATCCACATCTAGCATTTCATCTCTTTCTCTTTATACTCATATTCTCATTTTGGGGGTTTTTGGGGGTTTTTCATGAATAACCCATAAAACTTTCCATTCATCAAATACCAACTCTAAACCAAGAGTTTACAAGATAAAAACAACATAAAACGAACCATAACTCTAAAGAATGAGTTTCCATGGTTTCTCATGTTTTGAAAATAAATCCAACATACCCAAAACAAGTTAGAGAGGAAGAAGAAGAGTTAGTAACAAGAGGTTTACCTCTTCTCAAGCTCCAAGATGAGTCCTAAGGCTCCTTGCTCTTGAAAAGCTCTCCTTTCTCTCTTCTCTTCGAAGTTCTAACCCAAAAATGTGTTTGGGTTTCTATTTTAAAGAGGTGTCGTCGGGTTGTAATCGATTACCAACATGGTGTAATCGATTACAACGTGAAAAATGCGCATATCTGATGCTTTTAATACGATGTAATCGATTACCAGAAATGTGTAATCGATTACCAGAAATGTGTAATCGATTACCAGAAATGTGTAATCGATTACCAACAATGTGTAATCGATTACCAGCAATGTGTAATCGATTACCAGAAATGTGTAATCGATTACCAGCAATGTGTAATCGATTACACTGTGTCAGATGCACATATCTGATGCTTTTAATACGATGTAATCGATTACCAGCAGATGTAATCGATTACTAGCAGAGTGTAATCGATTACCAGCAGAGTGTAATCGATTACACTGTGTCAACAGCCCAAAATTGCCATTTCTCGCCCAGGGAAGAATCCTCCAGTATAGTCCCCCTCCCAGCTGATCCTTTTTCGCTCAGGCGAGAATCTCTCGATCAAGCGAGGCTTCCAGGACTGATACTATATTTTTAAAGATTAAAATTTGGGGTGTTACATTCTTGAAGTTTTTGCTTTTCTTTAAGAATTTATTAAATCTTTTGGCTAGAAGAATCATGTCCCCATCTTCATCAATATCGCTATTTCTATCTTTAGTGACAGTATTTAGAGCAATTGATTTGTGTTTCTTTTCTATTTCTTCATTTTGCTCTAATCTCCCTAATTCTAATTCATGTTCTTGCAATTTACCAAAGAGGGTTGCAAGAGACATTTTAGACAGTCTCTTCTTTTCTGATATGGCAGTAACTTTGGGTTGCCAATTTCTATTTAGGGACCTAAGAACTTTTAAGTTTAAGTCATTAGTAGATAGGTCTTTTCCTAAGGCAATGAGATGGTTAGTAAGGTGGGTAAATCTTTTCTGCATGTCTTGTATTTTATCACCAGGAAGCATTCTAAAGAGTTCATACTCTTGTGACAGAGTATTGAGTCTTGAACGCTTAACTTCATCTGTTCCTTCGTGGGTGGTCTCTAAGGTTTCCCACATATCTTTTGCAGTTTTGCAATTTGAGATTCTAAAGAATTCATCCATTCCCAAAGCCGAAGTTATAATGTTCTTGGCTTTTAGATCATATTGAACTTTTCTTTTATCTTCATTATCTCAAGCACTTCTTGGTTTTGTTTCTACTATACCACAACTAAGATGACTTGGAATAAAGGGACCGTTTTCAATGGCGTCCCAAATTTCTAAGTCTTGAGACTCAATGAAGATTCTCATCCTAATTTTCCAGAAATCGTAATGTTCTCCATTAAAGTTAGGTGGACGATTTATATTGGATCCCTCTCCTAGATATTGTTTTGAGGCCATAGTTAGGATCTTAGGAGAAAATTACCTAAACTTAACTCTGATGCCAATTGGGAGGAATAGATGGCCACCTAAGAGGGGGGTGAATTAGGTGTAGAGACTTAAACCGAATTTTTCTACTTTTATTATAAAACTTTGCAAGTTAAAGAGAGTGTTTATGAGTGGAAGTAATGAACAGAGTATTTGAATATAAGTAGAAGATAATTGCAAAATGTAAAAAGTTAAGGAAGAGAAGATCACACCAAGATGTATACTGGTTCACCTTCAATCTGAAGGCTACGTCCAGTCCTTCTTGTTACCAAGAAGATTTTTCCACTATTGCAAGAACCAATGATACACCTTCTTCGTCTTCTTCCAAGACTACTCACCTATTCCACTAGGCACTAGGCTAACACCGTTCTTCACACTATACAGCACTTCACCACACTTGGTGAAATGTTTACAAGACACTAACTTGTATTCTTCAGATGGTTTTTACAAGGCTTTTGAATAAGTGACTCTCTAATAGTAATTGAAACTTTAAGGATTGAATCACTCACTAAATGATCACTTAATTTAGAATCAAATAACTTAACTTGGACAAAGGCTTTTGTTTGTGCTTAAGACTTTGAATAATTTCCAAAATTGGAAAGATATGAAAATTGATATCAAAGTCTTAACACTTATGAATGAATGAGAGAAATTGTGAGAACTTTGTTACTTTGTGAGTACGAAAGTTTGATATAGAATTGTGTTGAAAAACAAGTCATAGAACACCTATTTATAGTGTTTAATTTGTGCACATGAACCAGTATGAGTTTGTGAAAAGTTAAGAGCTACAACAGTTCATTCAAAACAGAACCAATATACTGTTCTGGTATGTGTAATCGATTACCATATGGTGTAATCGATTACACCAGTTAAAAATTTCAAAAACAAACTCAACGGATTGATGTAATCGATTACCAAACATTGTGTAATCGATTACAATGTGAAAAAATGCACGTATCTGATGCTTTTAATATGTTGTAATCGATTACGAGTATAGTGTAATCATTACATCATGTAAAAATTTAAAATACAAAACTCAACGGATTTATGTAATCGATTACCAAACATGGTGTAATCGATTACAATGTGAAAAACATACATATCTAGTACTTTTAATATGTTGTAATCGATTACGAGTATGGTGTAATCGATTACATCATAGAAAATGCACAGGTCTGATGAGTGTATCAACCTGTAATCGATTACACTGTTTAAAAACAGAACACTTATGCTTTAGTGCAAATGATCTTGGTTTTATGCATGAGTTTTTCAAAATTTAGCCTTTATCGTATAGTTAAGAGATTTTAAGATTAAGTATCGTTTTACCTAGAAGACTTAGACTACACATATGAGCTTCTTTGACTTTTGATTTGCTAGTCTTCTTTTTGCATTTGATGACATAGTGAGCATCATCAAAACCTTAGCCATAGATTAGGAAAGATCACCATCTTCACAGTATGACCCCGACTACTCGTTGGAGGAGAGTAAGGCAACGGATATTTATTCTTGATAGTAACCTTGTTCAACTGTCTGTAGTCGATACACAACCGCATCCTACTATCTTTCTTCTTAACCAACAAAACAGGCGCACCCCACGGCGAGACACTAGGACGAATAAACTTCTTGGCCAATAAGTCCTCGACCTGCTTCTTCAACTCGGCCAATTCTAACGATGCCATCCTATATAGAGCTATAGAGATGGGTCCCGTTCCTGGTACCAATTCAATAGAGAATTCCACTTCTCTCACTGGAGGTAACTCCGGAATATCACCAGAAAATACCTCAGGAAACTCACGAACAATCGAAATATCCTGAACCTTAGGTTTCTCAATACCCTCCAAGGATGCCAACAACATAAACACGACTCCTCCCTCCTTACAGGAAGTCCTGACTTCCTTTGCCGATAACGGTTTCATGTCATTAACCTCATCAAAACTCTCATCTAGATTCCCGAATACCACGGTCTTATCGGCACAATTAAGCGTTACATAATTCGCCGACAACCAGTCCATCCCCAGAATTAGATCCAACTGGATAGTGGTAAGCAGATTAAATCCACGGTAAAAGTCTTACCGTTTACCACTACTGGACATCGAGACACCACTGTCGATACCACCATAGGCACATCAGTTGGGGTGGACACGACCAAGTCTAAAGGCAACGACTCAGTTTGCAAATTCAGTCTATCCACGCATTCAATAGATACAAAGGAGTGTGTCGCTCCCGAATCAAACAACACTAAAAGGGGAATACCTGCCACCATGCAATTACCTTTTATCAGGCCATCTGCACCCGAAGCCTCTGCACCACTCATGGTGAATACTCTGCCGATGGATCGAGGTCGTTCAGCACTAACAGCGTTCATACTCTGCCGTAATTTTGGACAATGCCTCTTAAGATGCCCACTCTCCTTACAGTAAAAGCAGCTAAGTGTGGTTCCGGGGCAAGAATCACCAAAGTGCTTTCGGCCGCATTTGTTACACCAGGATGGAGGGTTTTGTTGTGACCCTTCGGCATTGGCATGAGTTCTTGACCCATGTGGAGTATATCCTCTGTTACCCATAGGCGAGGAATAAGGCTTTCCTTCTTCCGGAAACGCCTTACTCTTACCCTTCCCGTGCACAAAATTCCTTTGGGGCCCAAAATTCTTGGGAGGAAGTGATCTTGACGCCACCACTTCATTCGCCTTCATATCATCCTCAACCATTCTACACTTGTTGACCAATGTAAATCTCTTGATGCCTAAGCATCATTTTCAGCTTGGGCTTCAAACCCGATTCAAACTTCGAGCACTTGGACCTTCCGTCCGCCTCCAATTCAGAGTAAGGGCATCGGGCCAATTCTTCAAATTTGGCCGCATAGTCCCCCACCGACAGGTTTCCTTGTTCCAACCTCAAGAATTCCATTTCTTTCTGACTCCTCAGATCAACAGGAAAATACTTTCGAAGGAATTTCTCCCTAAAAGTACACCACAAAATTACTTGCCCCTCCGCCTCCATTTGGCGCCGAATGAATTCCCACCAACTTTTGGCCTCATTCTCTAACAAATAGGTGGCATACGCCAACTTCTGAGCATCAGAACAACTCATGGCCTTGAAAATCCTCTCCAATCTTTGAATCCACTCGATGGCTGCATCAGGAGCGAACCCCCCTTGAAACGAACTGGGGTTCCTCCTACAGAACTCATCCAAACCTCGATACTCAGCTGGACAGGGTGGAATCAAAGGCTGTGAACTCGGACTTGGTGTCGTATTCTGATTCATGTGTTGCAAGTTCTCATTCACGTTTGTCAGTACTGCCGCAATTTGGGCCAACAATTCATTCTGACTCGATCCTCTTCCTCGTCCTATTCTAGACATTTTAGTAATGGGTACATATGTACTCATTCACTTGTCAGAACAGAATTTTGTCTAAACGAAGTTCACACAGTCACTTAGCAATCAGTACAGATCAAAAAAAATTTAGCTTATTAAAATCACAAAGAAGCATGCAAGGCCATATCCTAGGCCGCAGGATTAACTATGCTCTGATACCATATTGTAAGGACCCAAATTCTACCTTTGAAATTTTTTCCTTTATTTCAATCCTTTCATGCATACAGTCATCATCCTACTTTGATCTGTTATTTATCACTCCTTAAAACACTTTTTAACATATTATATTACCATACAATTTATATTGCGAAAAAAACATAATTCATTCAATTGAACCCTAGTGACTACCGCATACAATTAGCTATGAGTTTCCAAAATACCCATAGCTACGAATATACAGAGTTACAATAAATCAGGTAAGTTATATATCCATAGTTACAAAATAGTCCAAGTAATCCAATAAGCACTCATGTACAAAATAGTGCTAATAATTGAAATCCAAAAATATAAAGCTCCTAAGCTTCCAAAAATAAGACCACCTCAGGTCACCTGTTTATCTACAATGGGATTATCAATGACGAAAACACAAACACATAAAGGAGTAAGTCATTAATTCAATAAACGTCATTATAAGATAATCCACATTAGAAAAAGTTAGTAAATCACTTTGAAATTCATTTTCCGTGCTAAATCACTTGAGCCAAAGCCACTAAACCCCTTTGGATTAGCTAAAAGCGATTTCTCATCTCTTTTACCAAGAAAACATGCCACATAAACTTCGGCCGAAGTGTTGCCACATAAACTCGGGCCGAAGTGTTGCTACATAACTCGAGCCGAAGTCGCTACACCCCTTAGGGTTAGCTAAAAACAATTTCTCATCTCTTTTATAAAGAAAACATGCCACATAAACTCAGGCCGAAGTGTTGCTACATAAACTCGAGTCGAAGTGTTGCCACATAAACTCGAGCCGAAGTGTTGCTACATAAACTCGAGCCGAAGTGTTGCCACATAAACTCGGGCCGAAGTGTTGCTACATAAACTCGGGCCGAAGTGTTGCCACATAAACTCGGGCCGAAGTGTTGTTACATAAACTCGAGTAGAAGTGTTGCCACATAAACTCGAGCCGAAGTGTTGCTACATAAACTCGACCCGAAGTATTGCCACATAAACTCGGGCCGAAGTGTTGCTACATAAACTCGAGCCGAAGTGTTGCCACATAAACTCGGGCCGAAGTGTTGCTACATAAACTCGAGCCGAAGTGTTGCTACACCCCTTAGGGTTAGCTAAAAATATATTTCCTTTTTCATTGATTTCACTATCAATCATATCCAGTGAATCCACGCAATCCTTATTACAAATATACCCAATATGTTTATAATAGATACGTGATTCACTAATTAATCCTTGCACAACCAGAAAATACACACATTTTCCATTTCAATTGTACAAATTAAAGACTTATCCTTACCTTGGTGAGTGTTGGGTTGGATACTGGGTAACTGCACTAGTTCCACCGACACCGCCGCCAACTCTAGGATCTTTCCTCATTCCCACCATACAACACAATGTTAGTCATTTATTCCAAATATTTCATAAACAACTTATATTGCATCATTTAACCATACAAGATATTCATCATATTTTCAATGTTTCTAAACTACGTTCATCATTAGTTTACAACATCTAAAACATACATATTCATCTTATATTTCATCATTAGAAAGTAAAGTCATCTTCTACCTCTAGCATTTTACCCATTTTCATTTTAGGGTTTTGGGGTTTTCATGAATCATCCCACAAACCCTCTCCTTTCTCGAAATACTAACTCTATACCAAGAGTTTACAAGATAAAATCACATAAAACGAACCATAACTCAAAAGGGTGAGTTTCCATGGTTTTTCTCATTTTGAGAAGAGATCCAACATACCCCAAAACAAGTTTCAAAGGGAAGAAGAGAGTTAGAATCAAGAGATCTACCTCTTCTCAAGCTTCTAAATGACTCACAAGCCTTCTTGCTCTTGAAAATGCTCCCTTCTCTCACTTCTCTTTAGGTTAACCCTCATAAATGTGTTTGGGATCCCCTATTTAATGTAACAGCGTCGGGTTCTCGCTTAAGTGAGCCCTTTCTTGCTCAAGCGAGAAAATCCCGCCTATTTTAAAAACTCAGATCTGACCCTCTCGCTCAATCGAGGGATTCTCGCTCAAGCGAGAATCTCACAGTATCCACAGTCCCAAAATGCCATTTCTCGCCCAGGCGAGGCAACTTGTAACGACCCGATTTTCATAACTCGAAATTTTTTCATTTATTTTATTCCTTTCTTACATATAGTCGTCACCTTAAATAAAAACTCTCAAGAATCACTCTTTGAAAATACTTTTTACCCTATTATCTTATCATATAAATTTATGTTGCGGAAAAACATAATTCATTCGATTAGCAATTGTTTCGGGAGTCGCCAACTCATCCACCTCCAGATCATCCTCGTACATCCGGCACTTGTTGACCTTAAGCCCAATCCGAATTTTGAGCACTTGGATCGTCCGTCCACCTCCAACTCAGAGTAGGGACAAAACTAGGCCAATTCCTCGAATTTAGCCGCATATTCTCCGACCGACATATTTCCTTGTTCCAACTTCAAGAACTCCATTTCTTTCTGCCTTTTCAGATCAGCAGGGAAGTACTTGTGAAGGAATTTCGAGTACAATTTCTGTGAGTTGCATAGGCCAATTTCTGAGCCTCCGAACAGTTCATAGCCTGTAAGATCCGCTCTATTCCCTGAATCCACTCGAGGGCAGCATCCGGAGCAAATCCTCCGTGGAACTGACTGGGATTCCTCTTGCAAAACTCATCCAGACCTTGGTACTCTGCCGGTCCGGGTGGGACTAGGTTTTGGGAACTCGGACTTGGTGCTGGGTTCTGATTCAGACTACGCAAGTTCTCGTTCATCTGTTATAGTGTAGCCACCATCTGAACCAACAATTCATTCTGAACGTTCTTACTCATTCCTCTTCCCGCCATGTTTTAACCTGTGCTCATTGGTAGTCAGTACACAATTTAACTCACACAAATCAGGTTATCACATAGTCTCATAGCACGTTACATGTCATCCTACCAAAATTACATGCTTTAAACATTCAATACACACAATCTCAACTAGTCAAATCATAAACATGTTACAAAGAAGCAAGTAAGGCCATACCTAGGCCGCAAAATTAACTATGCTCTAATACCATATTGTAACGACCCGATTTTCATAACTCGAAAATTTTTCATTTATTTTATTCCTTTCTTACATACAGTCGTCACCTTAATTAAAAACTCTCAAGAATCACTCTTTGAAAATACTTTTTACCCTATCATCTTATAATATAAATTTATGTTGCGGAAAAACATAATTCATTCGATTAGCAATTATCGCATACAACCAGTTATGGATTTTCCAGAGTTATAACGTCCATAACTACATATCTCCGTAATTGCCCTAATCAAATTTACAGTCATCCCATAACGTTATCAAATTAACTACAACGTCAATTAGCAATAAAGACAATCAAGTTAATAAACGCAAAAACTTCCTAAGTGAGCTTCCCTCTCAAAATCCTTCATTTACCTACAATGGGATTATCATAAACAACACACAAAACAAAAGGGAGTAAGTCATTAGTCCAAAAACTAACATCACATGATAATCCACATTTTAAATACGATTAACCTTTAATATAATTCGTAAACACACATGCGTAATTATAAACATTTATATCATCTTCCTTTAATTTCCACTTTACTCATATAAATCCTATAATATATATATATATATATATATATCTCATAATATATATATTCTATAGTATGCATATTACGTTTGTTTGAAACATCATCCTTCTCATTGTTCATATCCACCCTATAGTATATATATCCCATAATATATATATCCTATAGCATGTATATTACCATCATTCTCAACATCTTCCTTTTTATCGCTCATATTCACCCTATAGAATATATATCCCATACTATATATCCTATAGCATGCATATGACTCTCTTTGTGACATTCCCTTTTCTCATCATTCATATTCACCCTATAGAATATACATCCCATAATATATATCCTATAGCATGCATACGACATTCATTGTGACATCCACATTTCTCATCATTCATATTCACCCTTAATCGTATTCATCAATTTCATTTCCCATCCACATCGGGCAGGCCGAGTTATTACCCCATACCACATCGGGCAGGTCGAGTTATTACCCCATACCACAACGGGCAGGTCGAGTTATTTTACCCCATACCACATCGGGCAGGTCGAGTTATTTTACCCCATACCACATCGGGAAGGTCGAGTTATTTTACCCCATACCACATCGGGCAGGTCGAGTTCACAATAATCACTACCATTTCCGGTAGGACAAGATAACAGTCCACTACCACTCCGGGTAGGACACAATAACAGTCCACTACCACTCCGGGTAGGACACAATAACATTCCACTACCACTCCGGGTAGGACACAATAACAGTCCACTACCACTCCGGGTAGGACACAATAACAGCCCACTACCACTCCGGGTAGGACACAATAACAGTTCACTACCACTCCGGGTAGGACACAATAATAAACCACTACCTCTTCGGGTAGGGTAACAACAATAAACCACTACCTCTTCGGGTAAGGTAACAACAATAAACTTACCAACACGTTACCTAAATCTAACTAAATAATGACAAGCAAATTGAATCTACGGTAAATATCACACCATTTACCACAACCGGACACTAGAACATAAACGTCGACACCACCACCTGCACACAGATTGGGGTGGACACGACTAAGTCGGAAATAATGGCTCAGTTTGCAATTTCAGCCGATTTTCACATTAAACACATATAAGGGAGTGTGTCGCTCCCGAATCAACAACACTAAACAAGGAATACCTGTCACCATGCGATTACCTCAGATCAAACCGTCAACATCGGTCGTATCTGTACCACTAACGGTGCTCACTTGACCCGTTGTACTAGGCCTCCCAACCTCCACAACATTTACATTCCGAGTCAACCTTGGACAAAACCTTTTTATATGTCCCTTTTTCTTACAGTGGAAGCAACCATTTCCCGAACCAGGAGAAATTGTTCCCGCATGCTTCTACCCACATTTGTTGCACATAGGAAATACGTCGGGTTGAAATCCTCCAACGGTAGGTTTCGACCCTTGATAACCATGGTTACGATGGACACCAGTTAGAGCATATGATCGTTGGCTTTCATTCCCCTTCTCCTCATACATTCTACACCGGGTCAGACCATCCGCTTCTGATGCATCTGCACCATACATGGTAACCACTCTTCCGATAGATTGAGGTCGTCCAGTCCCCATAGCATTCATACTCTGCCGTGACATAGGACAATGCCTCTTTATATGTCTGGTCTCTTTGCAACAAAAGCAAGGCTTTCGTTCTTCGTGAAACATCTTGTCCTTGCCCCTTCCTTGCACAAAGTTTCTTTGAGGTCCGAAGTTCTTGGGAGGAATGGATTTGGAGGTCGCCACTCCATCCGCCTTCATGTTTGTACACTCCATTCCTTGGACCCATTCAATAGCAGCATTCGGAGCGAATCCGCCTTGGTACTCCATTTTGAAATTCATTTTCTTTGCTGCATAACTTGAGCCAAAGTCGCTACACCCATTAAGGTTAGCTAAAAGCAGATTCTCATTTCTTTTTAAAAGAAAACGTGCTACATATACTCGAGCCGGAGTTTTGCTTATATACTCAAGCCAGAGTTTCGCTTACATACTCAAGCCAGAATTTTGCTTATATACTCAAGCCAGAGTTTTGCTTATAAACTCAAGCAAGAGTTTTACTTATATACTCAAGCCAAAGTTTCGCTTATATACTCAAGCCTCAAGCCAGAGTTTCGCTTATATAGTCAAGCCAGAGTTTCGCTTATATACTCAAGACAGAGTTTGGCTTATATACTCAAGCCAGACTTTTGCTTATATACTCAAGCCAGAGCTTTGCTTATATACTCAAGCCAGAGTTTCGCTTATATTCTCAAGCCAGAGTTTCGCTTATATACTCAAGCCAGAGTTTTGCATATATACTCAAGCCAGAGTTTTGCTTATATACTCAAGCCAGAGTTTTGCTTATATACTCAAGCCAGAGTTTTGCTTATATACTCAAGCCAAAGTTTTGCTTATATACTCAAGCCAGAGTTTCACTTATATACTCAAGCCAGAGTCGCTAACCATTCATGGTCGGCTAAAAATATATTTTCCTTTCCTTGATTTCACCATTTTTCATTTCCCGTAAATCTATGCCCACATTAGTATAAACACACCCATATATGTTTATACTAACTGCGTAATTCACAACTCAATCATTGCATAACTAGAAAATACACACATTTTCCATTTCAAATGCACAAATAAAGAATTATCCTTACCTCGGTGAGTGTTGGGGGTCGGTTTTTGAGTACTTTACTAGTTTCCTCCTCGATCTCCTCCAACCTTAGGATCTTTCATCATCCCCACCAATAACAACAATGTCAGTCATTTATTCAAAATAACACATAAACAACTCGTATTTCATCATCAAACATACAAGGGATTCACATATTTTCAAGATTTCCAAAACTACTTCAACACAAGTTTCCAAACATATAAACATACATGTTCATCTCATATATCAACATCAAAGCACAAACTCATCATCCACATTTAACATTTCATCCATTTCTCTTTTTACTCATATTCTCATTTTGGGGGTTTCTGGGGTTTTCATGAATAACCCACAAAACCTTTCCATTCATCAAATACCAACTCTAAACCTAGAGTTTACAAGAGAAAAAACAACATAAAACAAACCATAACTCTAAAGGATGAGTTTCCATGGTTTCTCATATTTTGAAAAGAGATCCAACATACCCAAAACAAGATAGAGTGGAAGAAGAAGAGTAGGAACAAGAGGTTTACCTCTTCTCAAGCTCTAAGATGATTCCTAAGGCTCTTTGCTCTTGAAAAGCTCTCCTCTCTCTTCTCTTCAAAGTTCTAACCCTAAAAGGTGTTTGGGGTTTCTATTTTAAAGAGGAGTCGTCGGGTTCTCGCTCAAGCGAGCCCATTCTCGCTCAGGCGAGAAAATTCTGCCTTTTTAAAATTTCAGATCTGATGCTCTCGCTCAAGAGAGGTTCCTCTCGCTCAGGCGAGAATCTCACAGCCTCGACAGGCTTCCTCTCGCTCAAGCGACCCATTCCTCGCTTGGGCAAGACTTCCAGAATTTCCAATTTCAAAACACTGATCCTCTCGCTTGGGCGAGGTCCTCTCGCTCAAGCGAGAATCTGACAGTATGCCCCATTCCTCAGGACTGTTACCTAATTTAAAGGAGGATAAATTTGGGGTGTTACAACCGACACCGCATCCAACTTTAGGATCTTTCCTCATTCCCACCATATAACAACAATGTTAGTCATTTATTTAAAATAACACATAAACAACTCATATTGCATCTTTAACCATACAAGACATTCACGCATTTTCAATGTTTCCAAACTACTTTCATTAAGAGTTTCCAAACATCTAAAACATACATATTCATCTCATATTTCAACATTAGATCACGTACTCATCTTCTACATCTAACATTTTACCCATTTTCCTATTTAACCACATTTTCATTTTAGGGTTTTGGGGTTTTCATGAATCAACTCACAAACCATCTCCATTCTTTGAATACCAACTCTAAACCAAGAGTTTACAAGAGAGAAACTAAATAAAACGAATCACAACTCAAAAGGAAGAGTTTCCATGGTTTCTCACATTTTGAGAAGAGATCCAACATACCTAAAACAAATTTCAAAGGGAGAAGGAGAGTTAGAATCAAGAGATTTACCTCTTCTCAAGCTTCTAGATGATTCTCAAGACTCCTTGCTCTTGAAAATGCTCTCTTCTCTCACTTTTCTCCAAGTTCTAACCCTAAAATGTGTTTGGTGTTCCTTATTTAATGTAACAGCGTCGGGTTCTCGCACAAGAGAGCCCATTCTTGCTCAAGCGAGAAAATTCCGCCCATTTTAAAAACTCAGATCTGATCCTCTTGCTCAAGCGAGGATCTTACAGCCTATACTGCTTCAAAGTGCCACTTCTCGCCCAGGCGAGACAACTCTCACTCATGCGAGACAACTCTCGCTCAAGCGAGACAATTCTCTCTCAGGCAAGAATCCTTCAGTATAGCCCAGTATTCCACTCACGCAGGTCTGATACTATAATTTAATAACTTTAAATTCAGGGTGTCACAACTCTTACAATAATCAATTACCAAATCCAAACTTAACTTTAATACATTCGGTCGTTTTTTCACCTTTTTCAGAAACTTATAATAATCTTTCAATTATTAGTCATGCTACATAACTTGAGCCAAAGTGTGGTACATGACTTGAGTCAAAGTGTGCTACATAACTTGAGCCAAAGTGTATTTATTACTTTCTTTTCTCATTACTTCCCATGTCATCATTAACCATCTAGGAATTTCACCATTATTCATTAATACAATAAACAAGTAAAATGTTTCTCCCTTACCTTGGTGTGTGTTGGGGTTGGTTTTTGGAAACTTTGCTAGTTCCTCCTTTACCCCCTCCAACCTTGGGGTCTTTCCTCATTCACACCACACACAACAACAATAATCTATAATTTATTCACAATATGACATAAACAACTTCACACCACATATTCATCGATAAAAATAGTTCACATTTCAATGGTTTCCAAAACCACTCGTATTATGGTTTCAAAACATGTAAATCTTAAACATTTAACTCCTCACTCAACATTACAACTCATAAACCACATTTTCTACCAAACATTTCACCCATTTCCATCACCATTTCGTTTTTAGGTTTTGGGGTTTCCAAAATCAACATTTTATCAACACCATTTCCAAAGACAAACTCTACATTACGAGTTTCAAGAGAAAAAGTAGATAAAAACAAACCACAACCCAAAAGAGAGGGTTAAGTGGTTTTTCATGTCCAAGAGACGAGACCCTAACATAAAAAATGAGTTCTAAAACAAGAGTGAGTGTTAAAATCAAGAGGTTTACCTCTTCTCAAGCTATTTCCTCCTCTTCTACACGAATGGGGTAGGGAGCCGTCTTCTCACTTTCTATTTCGCTAAAAAGTGTCCCAAATGTCATTTGGAACTTCTATTTTCGGGTTCAGATTTTCGGGTTCTCGCTTAGGCGAGAAAGGCTCGCTTGGGCGAGGATCCCCCGCCTTTTAAAATTTCAAACACTGATGCTCTCGCTCAAGCGACGGAACCTCGCTCAAGCGAGAATCCACCAGTACTTACAGCCTCCCTCTCGCTTAAGCGAGCTAACCCTCTCTCAGGCGAGAATCATCCAGTCACCTCATCTTTCTCTTGCTTAGGCAAGAATCCTCTCGCTCAGGTGAGAATCCTAGAAAAATCCTGGGAACAACTCTGAACCTCTCGCTTCAGCGAGACCCTCTCGCTCAAGAGAGAAGCATATAGAAATCCCCAGACTTCCCTGAATTTCATTGCACTTAGCAAAATATAATCTAGGGTGTTACAGCTAACAAAAAGACTCTCGCTCGACCATACAAAATAAGGAGGGGCTTGTTTCAAGTTCGAAGAGTGTATGTTTATTACTACTACTATTGTTTTATATATTGCTTCGTCTTCCACACATTGAAAATTACAATGCGTGTAAGCAACTACAAATACAAAAGAGAGCGCAGTGCCATTTTAAAAATCTACAATGCAACAAAAGTACAATTTAAATTAACAATAATCAAACACTTTGAAGAACTTTGCAAAAGAGAGCGCATGTTTAGCTACTCTAAACAATAATCAAACACTTTGAAGAACTTTGCAAAAATAACTGACCGATTTTACATTTTCTTGACACGCGTTTTAATTAGGCCCTACATAATTAAACATGTGTGTATTAGTATATTGGTCCATGATTAATCCCTTGATCAAATACAATATACATTTTTTTTTAAATGAAACGTAGACTAGTTAAAGTATTTACTAATGAAAGGATATCATTTTTGTTTCTAATTGAGTTTAGACTTTAATTTGCATATACAAATATTTCAAAAATTGGAAGAAAAATAGACTAGTTAAAGTATTTACTAATGAAAGGATATCATTTTTGTTTCTAATTGAGTTTAGACTTTAATTTGCATATACAAATATTTCAAAAATTGGAAGAAAAATAGTTTTATCCTTGGATTTAAATATTAAGATTTTACATTGAGCTGAATACATGTTGACACATTAAAAATAATAGTGGATGGTTATAAAATATATGAGAAAATAAGCTTAAAATATGTATGAGCGTATCGTTAATTTAATATTAACACTTAGAAAGAATACCATTTCTAGTAGTGTTGAGGTGGAGGTGGAGAGTGATGGGGGAATTTATGATGCGGTGGTGGGGGAGAGTGATGTGGGTACTTGTGTTGAGGTGGAGGAGGAGAGTTATGAGAGTACTTGTGATTTGGTGGTGGTGGAGAGTGATGATGGTACTTATATTTTGTTGGTGGGGGAGAATGGTGCTTGTGGTGAGGATGACGGCGGTGCCTGTGTCGTTGAGATGGGGCTGGAGAGTAATGCACTTGGTGAGGAATGTGGGGTGGTTTGGTGTGAGCGACTGGTGGAGGAGAGTGATATTTGTAGGGACTCTTGGGAGGTGTAGTTGACGTAGGGTAAACATCGTTTGCCTCAGATGGCAACCTAAGGAATACTACAGCCAATGGAAGAGAAACCCAACATGAGACAAGTATAGACCCCATATTTCAACAACTTCACTTCAAACTGGGTTATGATTATGCTCTTAACAAATGAAGTGCTTCATATTTTATAGTTTTCAATTTACCATTTAACAAATATCAATCACCTTGGTAACTTTAATTTTCACTTGAGATTCGCCTTCCAAGAAACAAGATTTCACACGAAATGTTCTTTGAGTTATACATATCTGTAACATAAATCTTCAATAACAAGTATTATATGTTTTCATTGCCACCAATAAAAAATAATCACTTCATTATAAAATAAATTAAAATAACGTTTTAAGAGTATATAATGAGGTGATCATTTCTTATTGGTGGCAAATATAAAGACATAGAATAATGATTATAGATTAATTATGTTCGTCAAAATGTTGACAGATTTCCACTTATTCTTCTTTAACCTTAAAGAAAGGACAAAGTTTTCACTCAACTAGTTTTTGTTTTGTTTGTGTGGAATATATCTATTGATTCCAAATCTTAAATTGCAGGATGTTTTATCTTATTGGTCGGAATTATTTATTCAAATGTATTCTTTTATGATTTCCTTCGATACCTAATTTTGAAACCAAATATTTTCATAATTTTATATACCTAAATTTTAATTTTGACCAACTACACATTGTTCTTTGTTCTTATAATAACCATAGGTCTCGATTCCGTGCAATAGGGAATCAAGACTTACAAAATTCTTGGTAGAAAATTGTTTGATTGATTAGATGTACTGTAATTGTTTTAAGTAATAGAAGTGATATATTAAGATTGTTCAAAGAATGAGTTTAGGAAAAAAAAAATGATTATTCATGACCTGCATCCTTGACAAGATAATTATTTCCAACACTTTTTAACTTTATAAAGAAAATATATACGTCTATTTGATTTGGCATTCATTATTTATAGTTGAAGGAAATATTTTTAGAATTATTGTTGTAGTTATTATTATTTTAAAGATTCCAAACTTATCAATTTTTTAAATTATTAATGATTTATTATATAAAAATATTATATATATTATGTCATTTTTAATTTATTTGGGACTTTAATATTCACGGACATAAGTGATGTATCACGACCATTCAAAAGATAATATAAGGAAAATAAGTGAAATCGTGATATTTCGTACATCTTTATTATAATTTATTTAAAATCATTTATCCTTTATTTGAATCGAAGTTTATTACTACTTATCACATATCATAAATGATAAATGATTCATTGTATTATAAATCATCATTTATTATTTATTTTCAAGTGGATTTTTTATTAAAATTAAGGATAAAACTAAAATAATGACATATTTACTACTTAGTAAATAATTTAATAATAATCATTTAATTCTTAATATATTAATTATTTTATATTAATATTAGTATAAAAAATAATAGTTGTAATTATTATATTATTATTTATAAAAATTTAATCATTATATTTATTATTATAATAATTCTTAATTAAAATCAAAATTACAAATTAAGGAAAGAAGAGGTGGAAACACCCCTTATTGTGTAAGAACCCAAATTTTCATCCTAGAAATTTTCATTTATTCTAACACATTTATACGTAGTTTCTCGATTATGTCATACATCAAATTCCATAAACTTTAATCCATCCACTTCTTTTATCATCTAATTACCCTCAACATACATTTTCAGTTTCACACATTAACTACCTTCAGTTGTAGAATAACGTAAGGGTTGTAAGGACCCAAATTCTACTATTGAAAATTTTTCCTTTATTTTAATCCTTTTATATATACATTCAACATCTTGCTCTAATTCCTCCATAATCACTTCGTAAAACTATCTTTATCATATATTATGTTAACATACATCTCATGCTGCAGAAAACATAATTCATCTATAACCTTCATCGGTAATTACTGCATATGTTTAACTATGAGTTTCCAAAACACCCATAGTTATTAATATCCAGCATTACACAAAAATGTAGTAAGTTAAATGAATACGAATACAATCATCCAAATAACAATTTACAACACAAAAAGCAAAATAGAGGATCCAAGTCCTAAGCTCCTAAAGCCTCGAACCAAGCATCCTCAACTACCCTGTTTACCTGCAATGGGATTATCAATGGCAAATACACACAACATACGAAGGAGTAAGTCATCAAAACAAAAAATACCGTTATACGATAATCCACATTTTAAAGGGGTTAGTAAACCCTTTGTTTTATAAATTCATTTTTGTGCTACATTACTTGAGCCAAAGTTTTGCTACATAGCTTGAGCCAAAGCGTTGCTACATAACTTGAGCCAAAGTATCGCTACATAGCTTGAGCCAAAGTATCGCTACATAGCTTGAGCCAAAGTATCGCTACATAGCTTGAGCCAAAGTATCGCTACATAGCTTGAGCCAAAGTATCGCTACATAGCTTGAGCCAAAGTATCGCTACATAGCTTGAGCCAAAGTATCGCTACATACCTTGAGCCAAAGTATCGCTACATACCTTGAGCCAAAGCATCGCTACATACCTTGAGCCAAAGTATCGCTACATAGCTTGAGCCAAAGTATCGCTACATAGCTTGAGCCAAAGTATCGCTACATAGCTTGAGCCAAAGCATCGCTACATAGCTTGAGCCAAAGTATCGCTACATAGCTTGAGCCAAAGTATCGCTACATAGCTTGAGCCAAAGTATCGCTACATAGCTTGAGCCAAAGTATTGCTACATAGCTTGAGCCAAAGCATCGCTACATAGCTTGAGCCAAAGCATCGCTACATAGCTTGAGCCAAAGCATCGCTACATAGCTTGAGCCAAAGCATCGCTACATAGCTTGAGCCAAAGCATCGCTACATAGCTTGAGCCAAAGCATTGCTACAAAGCTTGAGCCAAAGTATTGCTACATAACTTGAGCCAAAGTCGCTAACCACTTATCGTCGTCTAAAAACATATTTTCTTTTCATTGATATACCATCAATCCATAAACAGTAAGTCCACCCATATATGTTTACAATAACTAAGAGATTCATCACTTTATCATTATACAAAATCAGAGAATCCACATATTATCCATTTCAACATGCTATTTAAAGACTTCTCCTTACATCTAATTTCTTACAACAACACAAAATATCACACCAATGTCATACACACGATAAACACAATGTATCTCATTGTTTCCTCATCGTAAAATAATTCACAACACCTTCACTGTCACAAACACACCCATATATGTTCATAACAATAAAACAACTCACACAAATTTCACAAAGAAGCACGTAAGGCCATAACCTAGGCCGCAGAGTTGACATATGCTCTAATACGAATACAATCATCCAAATAACAATTTACAACACAAAAAGAAAAATAGAGGATCCAAGTCCTAAGCTCCTAAAGCCTCGAACCAAGCATCCTCAACTACCCTGTTTACCTGCAACGGGATTATTAATGGCAAATACACACAACACACGAAGGAGTAAGTCATCAAAACAATAAATATCGTTATACGATAATCCACATTTTAAAGGGGTCAGTAAACCCTTTGTTTTATAAATTCATATTTGTGCTACATTACTTGAGCCAAAGTTTTGCTGCATAGCTTGAGCCAAAGCGTTGCTACATAACTTGAGCCAAAGTATCGCTACATAACTTGAGCCAAAGTATCGCTACATAACTTGAGCCAAAGCATTGCTACATAGCTTGAACCAAAGCATCACTACATAACTTGAGCCAAAGTATCACTACATAACTTGAGGCAAAGTATCGCTACATAGCTTCAGCCAAAGTATCGCTACATAGCTTGAGCCAAATCGCTACATAGCTTGAGCCAAAGCATTGCTACATAGCTTGAGCCAAAGTATTGCTACATAACTTGAGCCAAAGTATTGCTACATAACTTGAGCCAAAGTATTGCTACATAACTTGAGCCAAAGTATTGCTACATAACTTGAGCCAAAGTATTGCTACATAACTTGAGCCAAAGTATTGCTACATAACTTGAGCCAAAGTATTGCTACATAATTGCTACATAACTTGAGCCAAAGTCGCTAACCACTCATGGTCGGCTAAAAACATATTTTCTTTTCATTGATATACCATCAATCCATAAACAGTAAGTCCACATATTCCGTTATTGCAAACATACCCATATATGTTTACACTAACTAAGAGATTCATCACTTTATCATTATACAAAATCAGAGAATCCACATATTATCCATTTCAACATGCTATTTAAAGACTTCTCCTTACATCTCATTTCTTACAACAACACAATATCACACCAATGTCATACACACGATAAACACAACGTATCTCATTGTTTCCTCGTCGTAAAATAATTCACAACACCTTCATTGTCACAAACATACCCATATATGTTCATAACAATAAAGCAACTCTCAGATATATCTTATGCCTAAAGTGTTGGCAATGATAGTATCTTCCCGAGAGTAACCTAACAAAATTTCGGGGACGAAATTTCACACCAATGTCATACACACGATGCTTCTTTGTAAAATATGGTATCAGAGCATATGTCAACTCTGCGGCCTAGGGTATGGCCTTACGTGCTTCTTTGTGAAATTTGTGTGAGTTAACTGCTTGATTTATGCTGATAGTTTGTTAACTATGTGATAGCTGCTGATGTGAAAGATGATTTTTAAATTCTTTGCGGTAAGCGTCTGGTTGTGAACTTATCGTTGGATGTCTTGTTGTGAGTTATTGATGAAGTGCTTGTTGAAAATTCCTTGTTGTGAATTTCGTAGAGGATTTCTTGTTGTAAAACTCTTATTGGAATTGTTTATGGGGAGTTTGTGATTGTGATTTTCCGGTTGGATTTCTTGGTATGAGATTTATTTGTTAAGAGTTCCTAGTGGTGGATCTCTTGTTTGAGCTTTGGTCAACCTCTTGATGTGAATTTTATTTTAGCACTAAGATTGAGATAATTGAAAAGGAATGATTAAATTGGATTTTTTTTTATTTGATGGATGGTTTTTGATAATAAGGAGAATGTGAGCTTTTGCTAATTGTAGGATAAATCTATAACATGAAAAGTTGTATGTTATGTTATGTGATTTCCTACATATTCCTGGTTAATTTATGTTATTAATTATCTTGCCATTCCTCAAGAGTAAAACAAATACGCATGATGTAGTGATTAACCGATTATTAGACTCTGTGGATAAATATCAATATTTATTTCATGGCATGTAACCAAGCCGTTTACTTTGTAAAAGTCCACTAACATGTATTTGTCTGTTTTGCTTGGAAATGAACATGTACATCTTGACTTATTCCTGCATACAAGTTTGCTTGCAATGCATGAAAGTTTAGAAAGTTGAATGACATGAGGAATTTGTGGGCGACATGTTCTGTATGACAATGATGAAATATCTCTCTGAGATTAATTGCTAATGCTTGGTAGATGGTTCCTTGATGCGTGAAATTCTGGAAATAGTATGTTAACTATTTTGGTAATTGCTTGAAGAGTATTTTAAAAGATTCCTATGACCATGTAAATGGATATGTTTTATTGGAGTTATTGGATCATGAGGTTTTGGCTTTTAGAAATATTATTCAAACAAGGAGAATGTAAAGAAAGGTACTTTATGTATTTTGAAGAGTCTAAGTTGAGCATCCTAGTTTTTATGAGTTATTAAAGGTTAAACTCTTTCGTTTGCATTAGTTTATATACTATGCTAAGAGGTAAGAACATATAGTTCAAAGTAATGATTGAAGGGGGTGAAATATTTAAATACCATTGTGATGAATGCATTTGAATAAACGTGAACATTTGGATATGTTGTTATTTTGAAGTTACTCATGGTGGGTGATCAAAACGAGTCAGTATGAAATGGGATAAGCATGCAAATGTTATGGTGATAACTTTTCATTGTGCTGGTGATTTCTTATATGTGCATAAATCTGAACTTTGATGATGAACATGGATGTTGTGTTGCTTAAGTTTTAGCCGGCTAATTGATAAACAAAGCTTTTGGCCTATGATGATTGACCTTTTGTAATTGAATATTTGCAATGCACGATATAGTGGTGATGTACACCAATTATCTGCTTTGATATTTTACCTACAAGACTTGCTTCTATTTCATGCACATTAGTAATTGCTATGCATAATTGTGGTGTTATTGCGTAAGTGTGTTTATGTAAATGAAATATGAGGGCTATAAGGTCCTGAAGGGATTGTAATTCCAGAGCTAACTAGTCTTTAGAAATTTGTGATTTGGACTTTCGGTGTCGCATGAGAAAAAGGGTTTTGAGTTAGGTTGAAATGATTATGTAAATCTTGCTTTCACGAAATGATTGCCATGAATCGTATATCTAATCTATTTTTGAAAATAATTTTGGGTGAAGTGTAGCATGTGGCTAAACCTTAATTTAGAATCATGTTGGAGAATCCAAAATTTTAGCAATTTCATAATTATGATGTTGTTAGAAGCTTTGTGATGTAATTATGACCATGTGTTAATAGACATGATGTAGAACTTGGGTGCGAGATGTATGCATTCCATGGTAGTTTGACTATTCATATAACACTTATGTTATTGGACTGAATGTATGTAAATTTGCCATGATCATTGGTAACAAAGCATGTGATTTGAGTGGGTGTAACACCCCAAATTTATGTCTTTAAAATTATAGTATCAATCCTCGGATCCTCGCTTGAGCGAGAAAGGTTCACTTGGGAGGGTGAAATCCTGGGCTATACTTGGCAATTTTGGGTAATATAATCGATTACACAGTCCTGGTAATCGATTACATGATGAAAAGCATCAGATATGTACATCTAACACAATGTAATCGATTACACCATGTTGGTAATCGTATAAGTGTAATCGATTACAAGTATAGTGTAATCGATTACACAGTGTAAATTACAGAGGCATCGTCGCGATGTAATCGATTACCAACATGGTGTAATCGATTACATTAATACGATGTAATCGATTACCAGAAGTGTGTAATCGATTACACAGTGTAAATTACAGAGGCATTTTCGTGATGTAATCGATTACCAACATGGTGTAATCGATTACATTGTGTCAGATGTACATATCTGATGCTTTTCATCATGTATTACCAGGAGTGTGTAATCGATTATATTACCCAAAATTGCCAAGTATAGCCCAGGATTTCACCCTCCCAGGTGAACCTTTCTCGCTCAAGCGAGGATCCGAGGACTGATACTATAATTTTAAAGACTTAAAATTTGGGGTGTTACAGTAGACCCACTAAAATCGCATATGTTGATACCATTGATTTTTGCCATTCACGAACATCCAATCTAAAAACATGAGTTTTATATGGATACCCAAAATACAATGATGGAAATGCACCTCGTGCTCAAGTCTACATCATATCTAGAAACACATGGTCATAATTACCTTACAAGATTTTTAACACATCACATTCATCCAAGATGAGGTTGTTAAAAATTCGGATTTTACCATAAAACTTAATCGACGCTTAGCCGAATAGCATACTTCATTCAAAATGATTTTTGAAAATAGATTAGACGTAAGTTTCATGGAAATCATCTCGTGGAGGCAAGATTTTTCTAATCGTTTCAAAATAACTTAAAACTCTTTTCCTTATTCGACACCGAATGTCCAAATCAAAATTTTCAAAAGCTAGTTATTCCTGAAGTTACATTTCATCCAGGACATGAGTGTCCCCACAGTACACTTACAGAAACACGCTTATACCATAACATTGCAATTATGCATAACAATCACTGACACACATGAAATAGAAACAAGTTTTGTAAGCACAATATCGAAGCAGTTAATTTGAGTTCATCACCACTATTTCGTGCATTACAAATATGCAACTACAAAAGGTCAATCATCACAGACCAAAAGTTTCATTCACAAAAGATAATCTACTACCTCTTATGGCAGGCAATATAATGATAATCCACTACCACTCCGGGTAGGCAACTCCACATGAAACAAGGTTAGTAAACCAATTTGAAATTCATTTTCCTTGCTGCATAACTTGAGCCGAAGTCGCTAAACTCCTTAAGGTTAGCAAAAAGCAGATTCTCATTTTTTTTAAAAGAAAAACGCGCTTATATACTCAAGCCAGAGTCGCTAACCATTCATGGTCGGCTAAAAATGTATTTTCCTTTCTTTGATTTCACCATTTCTTTTGTTTATATTTTTGAAAAACATGCTACATAACTTGAGCTAAAGTTTGCTACATCACTTGAGCCAATGTTTGCTACATTGCTTGAGCCAAAGCTTGCTACATTACTTGAGCCAAAGTTTGCTACATTGCTTGAGCCAAAGCTTGCTACATTGCTTGAGCCAAAGCTTGCTACATTACTTGAGCCAAAGTTTGCTACATTGCGTGAGCCAAAGCTTGCTACATTGCTTGAGCCAAAGCTTTCTAACCAATCGTGGTCGGCTAAAAACGAGTGTTATTCCCGTTGGCATCCCATCAAATACATTTTTTCGAGATTTATTTCCATTGGCACTCCACTAATACATTTCCCGAGTTTTATTTCCATTGGCACTCCACCAATACATTTCCCGAGTTTTTTTTCCATTGGCACTCCACCAATACATTTCCCGAGTTTTATTTCCATTGGCACTCCACCAATACATTTCCCGAGTTTTATTTCCATTAGCACTCCACCAATACATAAACAGTAAATGCACCCGACATCATTACAAACATATCCATATATGTTTATAACTACAAAGTGATTTACGATTCATTTCATTATTCCGAGTTTTATTTCCATTGGCACTCCACCAATACATAAACAGTAAATGCACCCAACATCATTATAAACATATCCATATATGCTTATAACTACAAAGTGATTTACGATTTATTTCATTATTCCGAGTTTTATTTCCATTGGCACTCCACCAATACATAAACAGTAAATGCACCCGACATCATTATAAACATATCCATATATGCTTATAACTACAAAGTGATTTACGATTTATTTCATTATTCCGAGTTTTATTTCCATTGGTACTCCACTAATACATAAATAGTAAATGCACCCGACATCATTATAAACATATCCATATATGCTTATAACTACAAAGTGATTTACGATTTATTTCATTATTCCGAGTTTTATTTCCATTGGCACTCCACCAATACATAAACAGTAAATGCACCCGACATCATTACAAACATATCCATATATGCTTATAACTACAAAGTGATTTACGATTTATTTCATTATTTTTACCATAAATCGTTTTCCCGTAAATCTACGCCCACTTTAGTATAAACACACCCATATATGTTTATACCAAATGCGTGATTCACAACTCCATCCTTGCATAACCAGAAAATACACACATTTTCCATTTCCGTAAATCTACGCTCACTTTAGTATAAACACACTCATATATTTTTATACTAAATGCGTAATTCACAACTCAATCATTCATTTTCAATTATCTTAGTCTTAGTGATAAAAGAGAGTTCACATCAAAAGGTTGACCAGAATTCAAACAAGTGATCCACCACCAGGAACTTTCAACAAGTAAATTCCGCACCAAGAAATCCAACCAGAAAATCACAATCACAAACTCTCCATAAACCATTTCAACAAGATGCTCACAACCAAAAACCTTTAGCAAGAGTTTCACTAGAGAATCCCCAACAAGGGTCTTACACAATAAATTCAACAAAAGTTTCACAACAAGAAGTTTTCAACAAGCACTTCATCAATAACTCATAACAAGACATCCAACAATAAATTCACAACCAAACACTTACTGCTAGGAATTCAACAATCATCTTTCACATCCGCAGTTACCACATAGTCAACAACAATGCACATAAGTCAAGTAGTTAACTCACACAAATTTCACAAAGAAGCATGTAAGGTCATACCCTAGGCCGCAGAGTTGACATATGCTCTGATACCATATTGTAAGGACCCGATTTTTATAACTCGAAAATTGTAAGGACCCAAATTCTACCCTTGAAATTTTTTCGTTTATTTAAAATCTTTCCATACATACATTCATTATTTTACTGAAAAACCTTCATGAATCATTACTTGACACTAATCTTTTAACCTATTATATTATCATGCAATCATGTTGCGGAAAAACATAGTTCATTCATTTAGTAATTACCACATACAAACAGTATGGGTTTCTAAGAGTTATAACCTCCATAACTACATATCTCAATATTGTCCTAATCAGATTTACATTCATCCCAAAATGTTATCCAATCAACTACAATGTTAGAGTAGCGATAAAGACAATCAAGTTAATAAAGACATAAGCTTCCTAAGTGAGCTTCCTCCACAAATCCTTCAATTACCTACAATGGGATTATCATAAACAACACACAAAACAAGGGAGTAAGTCATTAGTTCAGAAACTAACATTACATGATAATCCACATTTCAAATACGATTCAGCTTTAATATAATTTATAACCACAAATACGTAAATGTAAGTATTCATATCTTACTCCTTTCAGTTCCACGTTATTCATATTCACCCTATAGTATGTATATCCCATAATATATATTCTATAGCATGCATATTACGTTCTTTCGAAACATCTTACTTCTCATTATTCATATCCACCCTATAGAACATATATTCCATAATATATCTCCTATAACATGTATATTACTTTCATTCTTAACATCTTCCTTTTCATCATTCATATTCACCCTATAGTATATGTATCCATAATATATATCCTATAGCATGCATATTACTTTTATTCTGACATGCTCATTTCTCATCATTCATATTCATCCTATAGTATATATATCCCATAATATATATCCTATAGCATGCATATTACTTTTATTCTGACATTCTCATTTCCCATCATTCATATTCACCCTATAGTATATATATTCCATAATATATATCCTATAGCATGAATATCTCTTTTATCCTTCACATCCTCATTTTCATCCTTCATATTCACCCTTAATTGTATTCATCGATTTCATTTCCCATACCACATCGGGCAGGTCGAGTTTATTCCTATACCACATCGGGCAGGTCGAGTTATCCCCATACCACATCGGGCATGTCGAGTTATCCCCCATACCACATCGGGCAGGTCGAGTTATTATCCATACCACATCGGGCAGGTTGAGTTATCCCCATACCACATCGGGCAGGTCGAGTTATTATTCATACCACATCGGGCAGGTCGAGTTATTACCCATACCACATCGGGCAGGTCGAGTTATCCCAATACCACATCGGGCAGGTCGAGTTCACAATAATCCACTACCACTCCGGGTAGAACAGCCACAATAATCCACTACCACTCCGGGTAGGATAAACACAATAATCCACTACCACTCCGGGTAGGGTAACAACAATAATCCGCTACCACTTCGGGTAGGGTATCAACAGTATTCTTACAAACACGTTACCTCTTTCACATACCTCATTCACATCAGCGAGTATGATTTAGAGACACTTATCCCTTACCTTGGTGAGTGTTGGGGATCGGTTCCGAGTAACTTTAAAAGTCTCCGCGATTTCCTCCAACCTTAGGATCTTTCCTCATTTCCACCAATAACAACAATGTCAGTCATTTATTCAAAATAACACATAAACAACTCGTATTTCATCATCAAACATACAAGGGATTCACATATTTTCAAGATTTCCAAAACTACTTCAACAAAAGTTTCCAAACATCTAAACATACATGTTCATCTCATATATCAACATCAAACCACAAACTCATCATCCACATTTAAAATTTCATCCATTTCTCTTTTTACTCATATTCTCATTTTCCGGGTTTTTGGGGTTTTCATGAATAACCCACAAAACCTTTCCATTCATCAAATACCCACTCTAAACCAAGAGTTTACAAGAGAAAAACAACATAAAACGAACCATAACTCTAAAGGATGAGTTTCCATGGTTTCTCATCTTTTGAAAAGAGAACCAACATACCCAAAACAAGTTAGAGTGGAAGAAGAAGAGTTAGAAACAAGAGGTTTACCTCTTCTCAAGCTCTAAGATGAGTCCTAAGGCTCTTTGCTCTTGAAAAGCTCTCCTCTCTCTCTTCTCTTCAAAGTTCTAACCCTAAAATGTGTTTGGGGTTTCTATTTTAAAGAGGAGTCGTCGGGTTCTCTCTCAAGCGAGCCCATTCTCGCTTAGGCGAGAAAATCCCGCCTTTTTAAAATTTCAGATATGACGCTCTTGCTCAAGCGAGGGATTCTCGCTCAAGCAAGAATCTCACAGTCTCAACATCCCCAAAATGCCATTTCTCGCCCAGGCGAGACAACTCTCGCTCAGGCGAGAATCCTCCAGTATATCCCAGGATTTCACCCTCCCAGGTGAGCCTTTCTCGCTCAGGGAGAATCTCTCGCTCAAGCGAGACTTCCAGGACTGATACTATAATTTTTAAGGACTTAAATTTAGGGTGTTACAAAAATTCTCTTTTAAAATCCTTATTCGTGAAAGTGAAGTGATTACTTTTGAAAGACATTACTCGAACAGTTTGGAAACTTGAGTGAATACGTTTATAAATTTACAAGGCGGAAATATTCCAAACACCTTTCATTTCAAAAGCATGTCATTACACTTCCGTTCAAGTACAACCTTTATACAATTACACTTTCTCAAAATTACCTTGAATACAAACATTAGATCCACTTCCTTATACACTTACAAGAAAGTTGCTTATACATGAATTCACTTTAACATGTTCTTCATATTACGAATATTTATCATATAACATATCAATAACATATTATCCACTACTCTATTATGTACTCTTCTCCATAAGCGTCCAATGCACTACCTCCACAACCTGAACCCAAATATACAACACATACAAGGAAAGACAGAGGAAGTAAGAACCAACTACGGCGACCGTAGCGTGGATTTACATGGAGTAATAACATTAAAGTATTAAAACCACACACATCTAACGTCAATCATGATAAGCATATATCAATCAACACATTATTCTAATTCACCCTATAGTACACATACATCCCATACTATATGTGTTCTATAGTGTGCATATTTATTTTTCACATATTATCCATATTCACCCTATAGTACACATACATCCCATACTATATATGTGCTATAGTGTGCCTATTTTATTCGTCCAAATATACTCATTCCTCATCATTCATATTCACCCTATAAGATTTATATATATCCCAATATATATATCCTATGGCTCATTCCTAGTATACACTTTTCACATCCTTCACATTCCGTAGTAATTTACCCTTGATCTCGTTCAACAATTCTGCACCGTACAAATAATCCCAATACCATATCGGGCAGGTCGAGTAATCCCCATACCACATCGGGCAGGTCGAGTTTCCACATTACACTCACATCCATGTCATACAAAATCAACACAAGGCATCTCATTATTTTGTCACCATAAATAACATACAACACCTTCATTGTCACAAACATACCTTTATCCATTTTAACACATTCACAACTCATCACACATTCATTGTTACAACACACCCATACATGTTTATAACAATCAACCACTCACAACATACTCATTTTGATAAACATACTCATATCCATTTTAACACATTCACAACTCATCACACATTCATTGTTACAACACACCCATACATGTTTATAACAATCAACCACTCACAACATACTCATTTTGATAAACATACTCATATCCATTTTAATACATTAACAACTCATCACACATTCATTGTTACAACACACCCATACATGTTTATAACAATCAACCACTTACAACATACTCATTTATGCTTATGACCATAAATATCTCACACACCATCATTACCACACAACATAACCATTATCATAAACAAACCACGCATAACATATTCTTCATCATATACACATTAACGTTAGAACCATCTTTATTGACGGTGTATTACCATAAATGAGCATATAGCGTTTTACTCAAATAAACGGTTTTCCCCACACATATATCTCCACTTTTATGGCTAATACATCCTCATGTAAAATAAAGACTCTCACATGGACCACAAACTCCCAAGAGAGTTTCTATTCGTTAATATGCTCCGATTCTTGAGGGAAATCGAAGAAGATGACTCTAATGAAATACTCTAAGACCACAATGGTCTTCTCCCTCACCTTAGGTTGCGTAAGCTCCATGGATCCGCAAAGAGCTCCATCCCCCTCCATCTCCTTCAACCTCCATTGTTGATTTTTCCTCTCCAAAGCTCTCCAATGTTCCATTAAGAAGCAAGAGGAAGAGGTTCTGATGTGTTTTCGAGGTTTAGAGGAGGAATGAGTCAGAATCTATGGGGAGCCGCCGTTTGGAGTGAAAGGGGAGAAAAAAAAATGAAGATTAGGGTTTGTGAAACCCTTTCTTTTCTTTAGATGGGCACTCTCGCCCGGGCGAGAAAGGCACGATATTTTAAGTTTCCAGACACAAGCTCTCTCGCCTGGGCAAGATTCTCTCGCTCAGGCGAGAATCTCACAGTCTGCCCAAGCTTTCTCTCGCTCAAGCGACCCATTTCTCGCTTGGGCGAGACTCCCAAAATTTCAAAATTCAAAACACTGATCCTCTCTCGCTTGGGCGAGATCCTCTCGCTCAAGCGAGAATCTGGCAGTATGCCCCATTCTTCAGGACTGTTACCTAATTTCAAGGAGGAGAAAATTTTGGGTGTAACAAAATTTCTTGTTGGGGGGGGGGGGGGGGGGGGGGAGGATTGTAACCCCTCAAATTTCGTTTTCGGAGTGATTGGAAAACTTAGGGTGTTGAGGTGTATGCTTGACCATTATCTCTTGGACGAGAGGGTCTCGCCTAAGCGAGGGACTCAATGTTTTAAGTTTGAGATGTATGGGAACCTCGCCCAAGCGAAGAAGTGGTCGTTTGAGCAAAAGTGAAATCTGGAAAAGCTGTCAAATTCTAGCTCGAGCTAGAATTTTCGTTTTCTTTCTGGAAAATCTGGAAAAGCTGTAAAATTCTAGCTCGGGCGAGAGCGTTAGAGCAATAGAAGTGAAAAGGGGGATCTAGAAACCCTAATCTTCATTTTCTTTCTCCCCTTTCTCTCCCAACGGTGGCTCTACCCAAATGGACCATTTTCCCTCCACTAAGCCTCAAAACTCATCAAAACCTTCCTCTTGCTTCACGGTGACACATTTGGAAAAGCTTGGAGGTGAAAAAGCAACAATGGAGGTTGGAGGAGATGAAGGGAGATGTGGCTCTTTTAAGGAGCAACGGAGCTTACGCAACCTAAGGTGATGGAGAAGACCATTGTGGTCTTAGAGTATTTCATTAGAGTCATCTTCTCTGATTTCCCTCAAGAATCGGAGCACGTTAACGGATAGAAACTCATTTGAGTGTTTGTGGTCCATGTGAGAGTCTTTATTTTACATGAGGTTGTATTAGCCATAAAAGTGGAGATATATGTGTGGGAAAACTGTTTATTTAATTAAAAGGCCATATGCTCATTTATGGTAATACACCGTCATGAAAGATGGTTCTAACGTTAATGTGTTATATGATGAAGAATATGTTGTGTGTAGTTTGTTTATCATAATGGTGTGTTAGGGATGTTTGATTTGTTATGAACATACATGAGTATGTTGGTAACAAGGATTGTGAGATGTGTTGTTTAATGGCAAAAAGTAGAAATGGTTATGTTGTGTGATAATGATTATGTGTGAGTTGTTTATTGTTATAAACATATATGGGTGTGTTTGTAACAATGATTGTGTGATGAGGTGTTGATTTGTTAAGAGTGTGAGTTGTTTATTGTTATGAACATATATGGGTGTGTTTATGACAATGAAGGTGTTGTGGATTATTTTACGATGAGGAAACAATGAGATACGTTGTGTTTATCGTGTGTATGACATTGATGTGATATTTTGTGTTGTTGTATGAAATAAGAGGTAAGGATAAGTCTTTAACTTATGCACTGTGATAGAAAATGCGTGAATTTTCTGTTGTGGATAATGAAATGAATCGTAAATTACTTTGTAGTTATAAGCATATATGGATATGTTTGTAATGATGTCGGGTGTATTTACTGTTTATGTATTGGTGGAGTGCCAATGGAAATAAAACTCGGAATAATAAAATGAATCGTAAATCACTTTGTAGTTATAAGCATATATGGATATGTTTGTAATGATGTCGGGTGCATTTACTGTTTATGTATTTGTGGAGTGCCAATGGAAATAAAACTCGGAATAATGAAATGAATCGTAAATCACTTTGTAGTTATAAGCATATATAGATATGTTTGTAATGATATCGGGTGTATTTACTGTTTATGTATTGGTGGAGTGCCAATGGAAATAAAACTCGGAATAATGAAATGAATCGTAAATCACTTTGTAGTTATAACCATATATGGATATGTTTGTAATGATGTCAGGTGCATTTACTGTTTATGTATTGGTGGAGTGCCAATGGAAATAAAACTCGGAATAATGAAATGAATCGTAAATCACTTTGTAGTTATAAGCATATATAGATATGTTTGTAATGATGTCGGATGCATTTACTGTTTTTGTATTGGTGGAGAGCCAATGGAAATAAAACTCGGAAAATGTATTGGTGGAGTGCCAATGGAAATAAAACTCGTTTTTAGTCGACCATGATTGGTTAGCGACTTTGGCTCAAGTGATGTAGCAAACTTTGGCTCAAGTAATGTAGCAAGCTTTGACTCAAGCAATGTAGCAAGCTTTGGCTCAAGCAAAGTAGCTTTTGGCTCAAGTAATGTAGCAAGCTTTGGCTCAAGCAATGTAGCAAACTTTGGCTCAAGTTATGTAGCAAAACTTTAATGAAAAGAAAACCTATTTTTGTTGCACCTAGAGTGGTGTAACGACTTTGGCTCAAGTTATGTAGCAAGCTTTGGCTCAAGCAATGTAGCAAACTTTGGCTCAAGTGATGTAGCAAACTTTGGCTCAAGTTATGTAGCATGGTTACGTTTTTATAAGAAATATTCCTACTCGGAGTGGTAGTGGATCATCTTTGTGAAATAGTCCTACCCGTAGTGGTAGTGGATTATCTATGCGGTGTAGATGGGCTAGAGGTGGTCAAGAGTAAATTTGATGTCGATTGTAATTGATGAAAAGGAAAGTGATTTGGAATGGATGAATATGCATGCTATAGAATATATATTATGGGATATATATACTATTGGGTGAATATGAATATTTTGAAAGGGAAAGGGATTTGGAATGGATGAATATGGATAAGATGGAAAGAGGATATGAATGATTATATTCATGTACTTATGAAATGTGTTCCACGTCAATGTGTAATTATTATGTGGTGATTTTGATAACGATTGAGTATGAATGAATGGTATGTTGTATGGATTTGTATGAGTTGCCCAAGTGAGGTATGATGAATATAATAATTGGATATATGAACCTTACGTGGTATAATGTGTTAATTGGTATATGTTTAATATGATTGATGTTAGACATTGGATAGGTTTAATACTTTAATGTTATCACTCCATGTAATTCCACGCTACGGTCGCCGTATTTGGTTCTTACTCCCTCTATCTCTTCTTGTATGTGTTGTATATTTGAGTTCAGGTTGTGGCTGTAACGCAATGGACGCTCATGGAGAAGAGTACAAGTAGAGTGTTTACTTTATGTATTCAATATGGTATATGGTTTATGTATGTAATATGAGATCGATTAAGGATTGTAATCGAAGTATTTTTGAGTTATGAAAATCGGGTCCTTACAATTACTGTATTTGAGTAATCGATTACTCAAAGGTACTGTCCAGCAGCTTTGTGAAATTGCCTTAGTGTAATCGATTACACTTCTTTGAGTAATCGATTGCTCTATTTTCTAAAAATGGTAATATGTTACTTCAAAGACAGTAATGGATTACTCTTAGCTGTTTGAGGATGGATAACTCTTTTTCTCCCTTATGTAACTTGTAAGGACCCAAATTCTACCCTTGAAATTTTTTTCTTATTTTAATTCAATTCCATGCAATCACTCGTAATTCACACTACCAATTTAATATTTTTACTTCAAAATCTTACTTCCCTCCTCACACTCAATCCATGAATCAATAATGGCATACATAATCATTCGACAGAAAAACATAATTCGTATTAATGCAAATTAGTAACTATCGCATACAACTAGCTATGGGTTTCCAAAATACCCATAGCTACACATATCCAGAGTTACCCTCACGTTAGCTAATATAACTCCCATAATATAAAGCTCCCTAAGCTCCCCAAAAAATGAGTCCTCCTCATGTCACCTGTTTATCTGCAATGGGATTATCAATGACAAGTACACAAACACACAAAGGAGTAAGTCATTAATTCAATAAACATCATTATAAGATAATCCACATTAGAAAGGGTTAGTAAACCATTTTTGAAATTCATTTTACTTTGCTGCATAGCTTGAGCCAAAGTCGCTACACCCCGCAGGATTAGCTAAAAGCAGATTCTCATTTCTTTTTAAAGAAAACATGCTACATATACTTGAGCCGGAGTTTTGCTTATATACTCAAGCCAGAGTTTCGCTGATATACTCAAGCCAGAGTTTTGCTTATATACTCAAGCCAGAGTTTCGCTTATATACTCAAGCCAGAGTCTTTCTTATATACTCAAGCCAGAATTTTGCTTATATACTCAAGCCAGAGTTTTGCTTATATACTCAAGCCAGAGTTTCGCTTATATACTCAAGCCAGAGTTTTGCTTATATACTCAAGCTAGAGTCGCTAACCATTCATGGTCGGCTAAAAAGACATTTTCCTTTCTTTGATATCACCATTTCTCGCTTCCCGTGAATCTACACCCGCTTTAGTATAAACACACCCATATATGTTTATACTAAACGCGTAGTTCACAACTCAATCATCACATAACCAGAAAATACACACATTTTCCATCTCCCGTAAATCTACGCCTACTTTAGTATAAACATACCCATATATGTTTATACTAAATGCGTAATTTACAACTCAATCATTGCATAACCAGAAGATACACACATTTTCCATTCCAAATTCAAAATTAATGACTTATCCTTACCTTGGTGAGTGTTGGGTTTGGTTCTTGGCAACTCCACAAGTTCCACCGACACCACCGCCAACTCTATGATCTTTCCTCATTCCCACCATATAACACAATGTTAGTCATTTATTCCAAATATCATATAAACAACTTATATTGCATTATTTAACCATACAAGATATTTCATCATATTTTCAATTTTGCTAAACTACTTTCATCATAAGTTTACAACCATTCAAAACATACATAATCATCTCATATTTCATCATTAGAAAGTAAACTCATCTTCTACCTCTAGCATTTTACCCATTTTCAATTTTAACCACATTTTCTCTTTAGGGTTTTGGGGTTTTCATGAACCAACCCACAACCCTTTCCATTCTTGAAATACTAACTCTAAACCAAGAGTTGTAAGAGAGAAACAACATAAAACGAACCATAACTCAAAAGGATGAGTTTCCATGGTTTCATTCATTTTGAGAAGAGATCCAACATACCCAAAATAGGTTTTAAAGAGAAGAAGAGAGTTAGAATCAAGAGTTTTACCTCTTCTCAAGCTCTTAGATGAGTATCCAAGCTTGTTGTCCTTGAAAAAGCTCTCTAATCTCACCCTTCTTCTTTTCTAAACCCTAGGTTGTGTTTGGGGGTTTCTCATTTAATACAGATCTAACCCTCTCGCTCAAGCGAGAATCTCACAGTCTCAACAGTCCCAAAATGCCATTTCTCGCCCAGGCAAGACAATTCTCGCTCAGGCGAGAGTCCTCCAGTATAGTCCAGGATTTCACCCTCTCAGGTGAGCCTTTCTCGCCCAGGCGAGAATCTCTCGCTCAAGCGAGAATCCCAGGACTGATACTACAATTTTAAAGACTTAAATTTAGGGTGTTACATAACTTGTTACTCAAGTATGGTAACCCGCTACATGTTGTTTTGAAAAATAATTTTATAATTTCATGTTCTTGAAAACAATTTTGAGCATTATTAACTAAGGTAATAAAGTAGTTGTAAGGATAGAAGTACCTAAAGACTTAGACTCTAAATCTTGAAGCTTTGTCTTCCATAGTCTTTGTAGGTCTTCTTCCTTTCTTCTTTTTGTGATGTTGGTTTCTTCATCAAAATCATGCCAAGGTCAGGAGCAAGATCTTCTACACAATCTCCCCCTTTTTGATGATGACAAACCAATATCTTTTTGAAGGTGTATTTTTTTGAGAGTAGCATACTGGATGATATATCTTGACTTGTCTTGAGTATGCTCCTCCTATATGTACACTTCCCCTTTCTTTTGGAGTTATGTGCCAGAAAGAATATTACAGAAAATACAATACTCCCAACTTTTTTCCCCCTTTTGACTTCATCAAAAAGAAGAAAAGGCAAGAGTCCAGCACAATATACATTGTAGAGCATAGAATACAATATTTTCATAGTATATGAAATTTCAATAATATAAACAGAATAATATAAAAGTCATGTATGAAACACAAATCGAAAACATTGCATAACAACGAAAATAACATGATGTTCATACACGAATATCCAAAACAACAACAAAATAAAAATAAACAACCCAAACACAGTTCAAATCCACATAGAAAATGCACAACCATAATCATTACATAACAGAAACCTAGAAAAATATCTAAGACTCTGGCTCAGAACTATGTTCATCAACATCCATGTTGCTCAGCCTCGATGAAAGACGATGAAGTTCATAATGGATTTGTAGGTTCTGAGTGTCGAAAGCATCCATCCTTGTGATGATGTAGCCTCGAAGAGAAACCAATTCATCCATAATCATTTGATTAGAGGGCATGGCAGCAGAGGAGGAAGAAGGAGCTTGAGACTCAGGCTGGTTTGGTGCAGTAGGTTCTGGTTGGTCGGTAGGAGCAGTTTGACGGTCGGTGCAATGTTTATAGGTTCCACGAGTGACATGATCTAGAACAAACCCCATCTTGTGGACAAACTCTATATCAACCTTGCTTTCACGAAGATTGAGGGGCACTTTTGTCTCACCATTTAAAGATACGCCGAAATGCTCAAGGATTTTTGTAATGAAGATGGCATAAGGCAATGGACTTTGGGAGCCGCGAACATGCCACATTTGTTGCATTATCATCTTATCCCAATTTATCTTGATGTTATACATAATAGCATACATCAATTGGAGATCTATGTCACTAATTTGTGAATGATTTGAAAATTTTGGAAATATGACATAGGTAAGAAAATAATGAACCAAACGATCTTCCAGCGTGAGATATCCAGTAGAGAAGATATCTCTATTCTTAATAGTCTCACCAAGGCTTTGTTGATTTCGCCTTTCTATTTCCTCCTTTGGGATTCTACTAATAGAGAGATAGAATCTCTTGCGATCGTAATCGTCCCAATCACATACAAGGCCGAAACCAGTGATGTCGCCTGTCATCGGTATATCACAACAGATAGAACTAAAGGTTTGGATATCTAAAACTATATCTTTTCCCTTAACATGAGAAGTCATAAGATTCTTCCTAAAGTTCATATTGCAGTAAAATACATGAACAACCTCATGATAGATATCATTCGCTTCACAACAAAAATCGAAAAGTTTTTGTTGCCGCAATAAGTAGGGAAATAGAAAATCTTCAAATTCAAAATTTCCTATGTTACCGTATTTTGGAGTGAAAATGGCGTGTCCATGGAAATTTTTTCGAAGACCTTCCTTTGTGCGTTGTTTACAAGAAGCCTTGTCAAGTTCAACGGATTGGACTTTGAAGATGATTCTCCTTGCTTAGACTCAGAAGTTTTTGGTCACTTTGAAGAAGAAGCCATTGTTGGTTTTGAAGGTTTAGGGTTAGGTTTTGGAATTTTGGGAGTTTTTGATTGAGACCACAAATCACGAAAAAGAAGATGTAGAAGTGTTGAAAATCAAGAATGTGATGTGATTCGCAACAAAAATCAATCAAAACGGAGCAAAAATGAAGTTTCTTAGAGATTGAGAGAGAGTAGTGAGAGAGTACGAGTTACAGGAGAGAGAAAATGAAGTGTTTTCTGAAAAAGTGCAGCAGTTCATATATAAAGTGCACAGAGTAATCGATTACACCAATTGAGTAATCAATTACTCACTTTCAAAAATTCAAATTTTTAAAAAAGTAGCACAGAGTAATCGATTACTTGGTTTCCAGTAATCGACTACTGTAACCTTCTGTCTCCCCACTATTGCTAAAAATGGTTTTTGACTCTAAAAACTTGAAATTTAAAGCATAACAAGCATAATTTAAGATCAAGTAGGCATTGGATACACACAATGAAGCATTACATATTATCATATAAACATGTTAAGACAAGTAAGCTTCATCGAGAATGCCTAATTCTCGTCAAATTTTGTAAAAAGGTTCTTTTGGTAACGGTTTAGTGAATATGTCCGCTAGTTGGTTATGAGTATCAATGAACTCGACCAACACATCCTTCTTTTGGACATGGTCCCTAAGGAAGTGATGCCTTATATCGATATGCTTGGTTCTTGAGTGCATAATCGGATTCTTAGTAAGATTAATAGCACTTGTATTGTCGCATTTCAAGGGTGCGCATCCTAAGTTTAAGACATAAAGAAAGGATCGATCATACCTCGATACTTAGATATTTCAATACATTTTCTAGCGTCATCAGCATCGATATAGGTACTTGATCCCATAGGAGTAGCAATCGGCTTGCAGTCATCCATCTCAAATCTCTTCAACAAATCTTTGCAGTATTTGGACTGACTTACAAATATGCCATCGCTAAGTTGTTTAATTTGGAGTCCAAGGAAGTAGTTTAACTTTCCCGTCATGGACATCTCAAATTCTCCTTGAATCATATTGCCAAATTCACTACACAAACTTTCGTTAGTAGAACCGAAAATAAAGTCATCTACATAGATTTGACCATGTAAAGTGTGATGATTTATTTTCTTAATAAAAAGTGTAGTGTCGACCTTGCCTTTAGAAAAACCTTTTTCAGTTAAAAAGTTTGTTAGACGGTCATACCAGGAACGTGGAGCTTGCTTTAAGCCATAGAGGGCTTTCTTTAACTTGTATATATGGGAGGGATGTTTGTAGTCCTCAAAACCAGGAGGTTGTTCTACAAATACTTCCTCTTGTATATAAATGTTAAGGAACACACTCTTTACGTCCATTTGGTAAAGCTGAAAGTTCAAAGAACATGCATATGCAAGCAGTAATCTAATAGCTTCAAGCCTAGCAACTGGAGCGAAGGTTTCATCAAAAAATTACCTTCCTCTTGGTTGTATCCTTGGGCTACTAGTCTAGCCTTGTTTCTAATGATGAAGCCATTTTCATCTGATTTATTTTGGAACACCCAACGAGTTCCTATTACATGCATATTCTTAGGTCTAGGAACAAGTTCTCAAACTTCGTTTCTCTCAAACTGGTTAAGTTCTTCTTGCATAGCAAGAATCCAGTGTTCATCCTCGATTGCTTCATCAATATTGGAGGGTTCTATCTGAGAGACGAAGGCCATGTTTAGATATGCTTCTTCTAGCATTAAGCGGGTAGTAATACCCTTACTTATGTCGCCGATGATGTTGTCTATAGGATGATGTCAATGAGTTCTCCACTCTTTAGGTAAATCAAAGTGAATATGCTCTTCTTAAAAGGATGGATTATCATCCACTTCCACATGCTCTATATTAGGTGTAGTTTCAATAATGGCATTATCATTAAAAGTAGGATTAGGCAAATATTCTTCATCGATGGTCAACCTTTCCTTGATTAGAGGATTGGTTTCATCAAAGGAGACATGGACAGATTCTTCCATGGCTAGATTTCTTTTGTTAAAGACTCTATAAGCTTTACTCGTGAGAGAGTAACCTAGGAAGATTCCTTCATCGACCTTTCCATCAAACTTGCCTAACTTTTCTTCGCCATTATTTAAGACGAAATATTTACAACCAAATACATGCAAGTGTGAAATGTTTGGTTTTATTCCTTTGAAGAGTTCATAAGGGGTTTTCTTTAGAATAGGTCTTATGAGAACTCTATTTGAAACATAACACGCAGTGCTAACTGCATCAGCCCAAAAATACTTTGGGAGGTTAGTTTCATTTAACATTGTCCGACCAAGTTCTTCTAAAGACCAATTCTTTCTCTCTACAACACCATTTTGTTGTGTTGTTCTAGGAGCAGAAAAGTTGTGATTAATCCCGAGATCATCACAAAATTCCTCAAAAGAAGCATTTTGAAACTCCCCCATAATCACTTCTTATAGCAGCGATTTTAATTTACTTTTCATTTTGGACTCTTTTAGCATAAGTGCTAAAGGCTTTGAATGCCTCATTCCTATGTACTAAGAATAGAGTCCAAGTGTAACGTGAAAAATCATCTACTATAACAAGAGCATAGTAGTTGGCACCAAAACTTTTTGTCCTTGAAGGGCCAAATAAGTCCATGTGAAGCAATTGTAATGGTCTATCAGAAGAAACCATATGCTTTGGCTTGAAAGAGGTTTTTGTTTGTTTACCCATTTGACATGCACCACATAGTTTGTCTTTAACAAACTTTATATTGGGTAAACCAACAACCAAGTCTTTTTTAATTAGCTTATTCAAATGGTCCATACGAATGTGAGCAATTCTCCTATGCCAAAGCCATGCATCATGAATGTCATTTACAACTAAACATGTTATTGGAAGAGATGAATCTATATCTATCATGTAAATGTTATTAATTCTCTTACCAACAAGTTTAGAGTTTAAAAATTCCTTACTTTCAATGATGCACTTATCTGGGTAGAATGATACATGGAAGCCCTTGTAGCATAGTTGACTTATGCTTAGAAGATTGTGCTTAAATCCTTCCACATATAGCACTCCTTCTATCGTTGTTGAAGGTGGCTTGCCGATTCTACAAACTCCAAGAATTCTTCCCTTGTTGTTGTCACCATGTGACATAGCCTTTTTCCCTTGGAGTGAGGACAAAGAACTTACTTTTATCGTCGGTCATATGCTTTGAGAATCCGCTATCCAAATACCATAAATTGAGGGTGGCGCTCAAATCTATATGCAAAACAGGTTAAGTTATATTAGGTACCCAACTTGTCTTGGGTCCTAAATTTTTAGATCCTTTCTTAACCCATATAAAATGTCCTAAGGGAACACCATATTTTCTAATAGAGCAAGTATTTGGTGTGTGCCCATGACTTTTACAGTAAGAGCATATGAGTTGGTGCTTATGTATCCTAGATTTATTTTTACAATGAGTAGTTGCATAGATACATGATTTTTAAAAGTCTGTCATGATAGACTTACTTTGGTTTTTAAGAGCAGGTCCTTTTGCATAGCCAAGACCTCTTCTGTTCGTAGAGAGTCTTTGATCATTAATGATCTTACTCAAGCTCTTGCTACTCTTGTTCATTTTTTTTTAGTTCAAGACTCAATGTTGAAACTTTGTTGCCAACAGTAATGCAATTTAGACATGAGGATGATGATGGTATGTTTCTAAGAGAATCTAGTTCCGTTTTTTTGTTTTTGAAACATTTTTTATAATTTCATGTATTCATCATGTAGATCATTAAAAGTGGTTTGTAATTCAGAAGAAGAAAAAGGGATAGACTAATTTACCTCTTCATCGTCTGAATGATGAGACACCATTAGGGAGAGATGTGCCTGCTCTTCGCTTTCTGGTTCAGAGGTTGAACTTGTGTCGTTGTCTTCCCAAACGATGTAGGCTCTTCGTCCATTCTTCAATTCGTTCATCCCTTTGAAAGAACTTTTCTTGATGTTTGGACAATCCATCTTCATGTGGCCAGGTTTGCTACACTCAAAGCAAGTAAAATTCTGGTTTGAAGTGGAGGTCTCATTGCTTTTGGAGAACTTCTTCATTTGCCCGATTCTTGTGCCTTTGTTCCTTCTAAGAAACTTGCTGAACTTCTTAACGAAGAGGCTCATGTCACCGGTCTCTTCCTTATCGTCTTCATCTTCTGATGAATCATATTTCTCAACTTTTGCTTTGAGAGAAATGTTCTTCTTCTTCTTCTCTTATTCCTCATGTTGATCAAGTTAACTCTATTTGAGTTCAAGTTCCTGCAAATTTCCAAAACAAAGTAGCCAAAAGACATTTTTGAAAGACTTTTCTTTTCAGAATTGACCGTCACTTTTGGTTGCCATATTCTTGTTAGTGATCTTAGAACTTTTAGGTTCAAGTCACTATTGGACAGCACTCTTTGCCAAGTGTAATAAGATGGTTGGTGAGATGAGTAAATCTCTTTTGAAGATCCAAGATCTTCTCTTCAGTTCTCATACGAAACATTTCGTATTCCTGGGAAAGAGTGTTTAGTCTCGATCTCTTTACCTCTTCGGTACCTTCATGTGTGGTCTCTAAAGTGTCCCACATTTCCTTAGTGGATTTGTAGTTGGACACTCAAAAGAATTCGTCAATTTCAAGCGCCGATGTGAGGATGTTCTTTGCCATCAAGTCATATTGCACTTTCTTCTTATCTTCATCATTCCATGAAGATTTTGGCTTTCTCTCCCTTATGTTGTTGATCACGGTGAATGGCACATATGGTCCTTCCTCGATAGCATTCCAAATATCCAAGTCTTGTGACTCTATGAAAATCCTCATTCTGATTTTCCAGAAGTCGTAACACTCTCCAACAAAACTTGGAGGTCTGTTTATGTTGGAGCCTTCTCCTAGGAATGATCTTGAGGCCATCTTGTTGTAGGATCAAATTTTGAGAGTAACTTTCTCAAAAATAGTTCTGGTGCCAATTGCAAGAATGAGATTGCAACTAAGAGGGGGGTGAATTAGTTGTTGCAAAAATGATGGCCAATTTTTCTGCAATATCAAAGTTAAAGTGTAGCGGAAATAGTATGCAGAAAAATATTGACTTTGAAAGATAGAAATATAACAAAGATAAGGAGAAAAGAGTACACATGTGTTTTATACTAGTTCCCCATCTTGCCCACTGAAGGCTACGTCCAGTACTCTTGACTCACAAGAGATTCCTTTATTAAATATAATAAGTTGCAATTACAACTATCTCACCCCGAGATCTCCTTGTACCTTACACACTCACTTATACTTAATCCCTTGGAAAACCCTATTCCATGTAACACCCTTGGTGAACACTATACCAAGTCACTCAACCCTTTTCTCTTCACACCCTTGTGAAAGAAAGTGAACTTTGCAAAAGTGAAGAATATACAATATGGCTTGGATTGCCTTTACAAGTATGTAACAATTCTAGACTTGCAATCCAAAAACAACTCTTATACTATAGATAATAATTCTTTTTTACTTTGGAAAAGTATGGAATGCACTTAGAAGCAACTCTGAAATAACTTAGAAAGTTTGTGAGTATGTTGTTTGAAAAGTGTAGAAAATTCAGAAAGTGTGAGAGCTTTTATGAGAGTTTGTAATCTGAGTTGTTGTTATATGTGTTGTTGTTATGAGAGTGTTTCAATGCCTTTATATAAGCTTCCAATCAACCATAACACCTCTAGGTAAGAGTAGGTTTCGTTTGGAATGAAATAAATCAGTTTTGAGTGAAACCTGTTCACTTTGAAATCTAAAAATCGATACAACAGCTCTCAGTAATCGATTACTGTAAGTGGGTAATCAATTACCCAACAATACTGTTAACAAATTTTTCAAATTTCACACAGTGTAATCGATTATTGTATTTGAGTAATCGATTACTCAAAGGTACTGTCCAGCAGCTTTGTGAAATTTCCTTAGTGTAATCGATTACACTTATTTGAGTAATCAATTACCCTGTTTTCTAAAAATGGTAATCTGTTACTTCAAAGACAGTAATGGATTACTCTTAGTTGTTTGAGGATGGATAACTCTTTTTCTCGCTCATGTAACTTGTTACTCAAGTATGGTAACCTGTTACATGTTGTTTTGAAAATTATTTTTATTCACACTTAGATTTTTCTGATTTTTTTTAAAACAATTTTGAGAATTATTAACTAAGGTAATAAAGTAGTTGTAAGGATAGAAGTACCTAAAGACTTAGACTCTAAATCTTGATGCTTGTCTTCGATAGTCTTTGTCGGTCTTCTTCCTTTCTTCTTTTTGTGATGTTGGTGTCTTCATCAAAACCGTAACAAGGTCAGGAGCAAGATTTTCGTCACATAATCAATGCAAGAATCAAGCTACCTTTAAACAAGATATCACAAACAGCACACAACAATTATACATGATATCAAATATTTAATCTTTATAAATAAAGACTCAATCTTTCAAGTTAAAGAATGCAAGAAACGCTAAATGCTTGAAAAGTAAAAGATAAGGGAAAGAGAAAGATGATGAAGAAATTTTATCCTGGTTCGTTCGCTTGTCCACTGGAAAACTACATCCAGGCCTCCCCTTCTAATCTTGGTAGATTTGCTTCACTATATTTGGAGGTCTGTTTATGTTGGAGACTTCTCCTAGGAATGATCTTGAGGCCATCTTGTTGTAGGATCAAATTTTGATGATGACAAACCTTGAAAACAATTGCAGCGATCAGAGTAGTCAAAACTTTGCACAACTCCCCCTCAACTTAATCTCCCCCTCATTCTGTGCATGAGGGGAGTTGGGTATATGATTATTCAAAAATCCTCCTATCTTTTTGAGTAGCGGAAGCATTAAATAAGCCTGCAATATACATCAAAATAACAAGAACAACAACCAACCTTTCTCCCCCTTTTGGCATGATAAAAAGGTCATTAACCGAACCGATTTGCCAAAGGTAGGAAAAATAAAAGTTTTAAGATATGTATAGTTTGAAACAAATTCACATGGTCTGTGTGTAAAAAATTGATTAAGGACAACAGTTAATCAATTATCCACAGTAACAGAAAACAATGGAGAATTTTCTGGAATATTTGTGCTATACAGCAATAATAGCACGATGTTATGCAACACACATAGAGATAGTCTAACATATTCAGCATAAGTGTCACATAACGCAAGTTATAGCAATAATAGAATAACAGCAGCAATTATAGTACACAGTTATAGAGTTAAATCAAGAAGCAACAAAACAGTTCAGAGCAGAAGTATGTAAGATGCAAAAGCAATAGATAGGTAGCAGACACAACAGACATACGACTAACACAACTCCTACCATGACAGGTCAACTAGCTTAGACATATTCTAACTAGGTTTGTTGGAAGGCGGAGGGTTAGAGCCACTGGACATAGTCTGCAGTAAGAAGACAATCATGTCAATCTCTCCCCTAGTCTAGTCATTCTCCCTTTGGATGTCAGCAGCAACCCTGTCATATAAGTTCATCAACCCTGAGTCCACATTGTCATTCAGTGTTTGAAGTCCAACATCTATTCTTTGATTCAAACGTTGCTCCAATGCGTCCGGATGAGCTAAACCAAATGGAGGAGCTTGAGATGCTTCAGGAGCCTCAGGTTGTGCTGTAGGTTGCTCCTGTTCTTCAGCTGGGGTTTCTTCATCTGAGAGGTCCAAATCAATAGTAGTCCTGTAATCTTCCTGATTCATCCATGTGCCAATGATCTTGTAGATGCGCACTAACCATGTCACGTCTGTATAACGAACATATGCTAGTTTTCTGCCATGAAAATGAGCCAGCCTTAATGCTTGTAATTCAGGGGCGAAAAAAGGATCCCTTTTCTTAGTGGTTCTGTCTGGAGTTGTAGATGAAGGACCACCTTCTTCATATGTATGACGAATACATTTTGCAGTGGTTTTCATTCGTATAGGGCGATTTTCAGCCATGAGTGTGGAAGATGGGGTTTAGGTTAGGGTTTAGGTGTGAAACAGGGGCTTATGATCTAAGCAGACAATGTAAAAAAAAAGAGACCAGGTGAAAAGGAGACTAACGTTAGAGTGTTCAAACAGAGGTACAAGAGAAAGGAGGTCTAGAGACACGGATTCACGAGTGAGGAATGAACAGTGACAGTTCAAATGCCTTATCTGTCATATCTATTGTCGTCGATAATCGATTAAATGGAGTCTTAATCGATTATCTATGTTTAAATTTTCAAAACATTTGAACTTTGAAGCCCAGGTAATCGATTAAGTGTAGATTTTAGTCGATTATTTATTGCAAACATAAACTTTTCAAAAATAAGTTTGGGCCCAAGTAATCGATTAAATTCAGCCATAATCGATTATTCGGACATAATTTTTGACATTTTCCAGCATTTTGAGTGTGACACAGTGTGGAAACTAGACACTCTATAGACTTCTCTGACTCCCCAGAAAAGAAATACACATTTACTAAAACATACATGAAAAGCAATACATAATAAGAACATTTTCATTCACAGCATTATAATCACATAAACGCATATTGAGATCATGCAAGGTGTAGGTTTCTAAAAGTTAACCAAAACAAATTAGTTTAGATAACTTTCATCAAGGATTCCTAACTCTCTTCGTAGAGTAAAGAATGTATCCCTTGGCAAGGGTTTGGTGAAAATATCGGCTAATTGTTTGGAAGTTTTGACAAATTCAATCACACAATCACCTTTTTGCACATGATCTCGAAGAAAGTGATGTCTAATTTCTATATGCTTTGTTCGTAAATGCAAGAAGAGATTCTTTGATAGGTTGATGGCACTAGAATTATCACACTTGATGGGAATCTGATCAAGCTTTAGACCGTAGTCTAACAATAGCTGCTTCATCCAAAGGATTTGAGAGCAACACACCCCCGCAGCAATATATTCTGCTTCGGCGGTAGATAAAGCAATGCATGCTTGCTTTTTTCTATGCCATGACACAAGTGAATTATCAATCAAGTGGCATGCTCCACTTGTACTCTTACGATCCAACTTGCATCCATCAAAGTCAGCATCGGAGTACCCTATCAGAGATAGTGAGGCATCCCGAGGATACCATAATCCCGTATTTATTGTTCCTTTCAAATATTTCATGATGCGTCTCACAGCAGAGAAATGCGGTTCTTTAGGAACAACTTGGTATCTAGAACACATACACACACTGAACATAATATTAGGGCGACTAGCAGTTAAGTACAGTAAAGATCCTATAATGCCTCGATACTTATGTACCTCAATTGCTTTTCCTTTTTCATCTTTGTCAAGATAGCAGGAGGATGCCATAGGAGTTGAAGCTTCTTTTGATTTGGCCACGTAAAATCTCTTCAATAGCTCCTTACAGTACTTGGTTTGGTGAATGAAAATCCCATTTGTCATTTGCTTAATTTGCAGCCCTATGAAGAACATTAATTCTCCCATCATCGACATCTCGAACTCGCCTTTCATAAGATCTGAAAGTTCCTTACATAGAGAGTCATTAGCATCACCAAATATTATGTCGTCAACATAAATTTGTACTAATAGAATGTTGTTTTTAGATTTGGAAATGAAAAGTGTCATATCAACATTTCCTCTTACAAATCCCTTCTCGAGTAAGAATGAACTCAACCTATCATACCAAGCTCTCGGAACTTGTTTAAGGCCATACAATGCCTTTTTGAGTTTAAACACATGGTTTGGAAATTTTTAATTTTCAAAATCAGGAGGTTGTTTAACATAAACCTCTTCTTGAATGTATCCATTCAAGAAGGCACTTTTCACATCCATTTGAAAAAGCTTAAAGTTCATTAAAGATGCAAATAATAATATAATGCAGATGGCTTCCAACCTAGCAACAGGGGCGTAGGTTTCGTCATAATCAATACCTTATTCTTGATTATAACCTTGTGCCACCAAACGGGCTTTGTTTCTTATAATTAAGCCAGATTCATCCAATTTGTTACGGAAGACCCATCTTGTGCCTATGATCGGATGATCCTTAGGCGCCAGAACCAAGTCCCATACATTATTGTGTTCGAACTGGTTTAGCTCTTCTTGCATAGCTGAACCCCAGTTTTCGTCTTCTAGGGCTTTGTAAAGACCCAAATTCTACCCTTGAAAATTTTTCTTTTATTTTAATCCTTCATGCTTAATTTTCCCATGTTATACCAAACATATGTTTCCTTTAACCTTTTAATTCATTCATCTCTTTAATTATATAATAACTCTAATCATACAACTACAGTTTCATACCATAATACCCTTAATTGCAGAAAAACGTAATTCATATTTCTATCTCCCGATAACCACTGCATACAACTAACTATGGGTTTCCAAAAATACCCATAGCTACAAACATTCAGAGTTACAATTATCCAAAATTATGATTGTCATGATTAACAAATACATATTTCCGCCAATATTCAATCATGATGTAAAAAGGTGCAATAAAGAAATTCAGATTAAAAAGTTCCTAAAGCTCCAAGTCAAACATCCTTAATTTATCCAATTACCTGCAATGGGATTATCATAAACAATACATGAAAACACAAAGGAGTAAGTCTTACATTCAACGTAATTCAAATGATAATCCAAATTAAATAAGGTTAGATAAACAGTTGAATCGTGACATGTAAATAATACTTTGACATATACATTCCACCTTGTTATCTTCATCATTCCGCATTTTACTCAAACTCATCGATATCCATTCCTCATATCCATACATAATTTCATCTTTTATTTTCATATTCATCTATCCCATTTATGTTTATCTTAAACCATTTATCTTACCACATAGAGTAAGTCAGACATTGCTACGAATAGCCAATACCACAAGAGCAAGTCATACATTGCTACGAATAGCCAATACCACAAGGGCAAGTCATACATTGCTACGAATAGCTGTTACCACAAGGCAACTCATACATTGTTACGAATAGCCGTTACCACAAGGCAGCTCACACATTGCTACGGATAGCCGTTACCACCAGGCAACTCATACATTGTTACGAATAGCCGTTACCACAAGGCAACTCATACATTGCTACGAATAGCCGTTACCACAGGGAAAATCATACATTGCTAGGAATAGTCGTTGCCACAAGGCAACTCATACATTGCTACATCACTTGAGCCAAAGTTTGCTACATTACTTGAGCCAAAGTCGCTAACCCATCATGGTCGGCTAAAAACGTGTTTTCTTTTCATTGATACACCATCAATTCATAAATAGTAAATCCACACAACCATTATTATAAACATATGCATATATGTTTATAATAAAAAAGTGACTCGCAACTTGATCATTTTCACAATCAGAAAATCCACACATTTTCCATTACAATTGCGCAAGTTAAAGACTTATCCTTACCATGGTAAGTGTTGGGGTCGGTTCTTGGGTAAAGTTATAAGTTTCCTTCACTACCTCCTCCAACCTTAGGATCTTTCCTCATCCAACCAAATAACAACAAAAGTCAGTGATTCATTCTCAATAATATACACACAACTCATATTGCATTTGCAAACATATACGATATTCACATATTTCCAATGTTTCCAAAACTACTTTCGTTAGAAGTTTCCAAATATTAAAACATACATATTCATCTTCGATTTTACATTAGAACACATACTCATCTTCTTCATCTACCATTTCACACATTTTCCACTTTTACCATATTTTCATTTTGGGGGTTTTGGGGTTTTCATGAATCAACCCACAAACCCTTTCGATTCTTTAAATATCAACTCTAAATCAAGAGTTTACAAGATAGAAACTAAATAAAACGAACCACAAATCAAAAGGAAGAGTTTCCATGGTTTCTCACATTCTGAGAAGAGATCCAACATACCCAAAACAAGTTTCAAAGAGAAGAAGAGAGTTAGAATCAAGAGTTCTACCTCTTCTCAAGCTTCTAGATGATTCCCACGAGTTCTTGCTCTCAAAATCACCTTCTTCTCTCTTCTCTCTCAATTTCTAACCCTAAAAGTGTTTGAGGGTTTCTATTTTAAAGTGAAATCGTCGGGTTCTCGCTCAAGCGAGCCCATTCTCGCTCATGCGAGAAAATCCCGCCTTTTTAAAATTTCAGATCTAACGCTCTCGCTCAAGCGAGAATCTCACAGCCTCTACAGGTCCAGAATGCCACTTCTCGCCCAGGCGAGAAAAATCTCGCTCAGGCGAGACAACTCTCGCTCAAGCGAGGATACTCTCGCTCAAGCCAGAATCCTTTAGTATAGCCCAGTATTTCACTTACCCAGGTGAGCCACTCTCGCCTAGGCGACACCCTTCTCGCTCAAGCAAGATTCCCGAGACTGGTACTAAATTTTAATGACTTTAAATTTAGGGTGTCATAGGCTTCATTAACATTCTTTAGCTCAATTTGAAAAACAAAAGCGACAAAATGACATTTATTACTTAGTGATCTCCGGGTTACCACTCCCGAAGATATGTCACCTATTACATTGCCAATGGGATGATCTTTCTTTGTTTTCCAAGCTCTTGGAAGATCAGAATTCTCTACATCCTCTTGATTTTCTTGAGTAGGACTGTTAGGTTCTGGTTCACTTGAACATGGTTCCTCTTGTGTACCTGAAACATTTTCAACAAGATCTTTTCTCTTCTCTTTTGGAGAAGATTCATCAAATTGCACATGTACAAATTCTTCAACATGCATGGTACGTTTATTATAAACTCTAAAATCTTTGCTACTAGGTGAGTAAACGAGAAAGATGCCTTCATCTGCTTTTGAGTCGAACTTATCCAAAAGTTCTTTTCCATTGTTTAAGATGAAACATTTGCACCCAAAAACGTGCAGATGTGAAATATTCGGCTTACGACCTTTTAAAAGTTCGTATGGAGTTTTTTAAGGTGAAGGTCTTATCAATACACGGTTAATCACATAGCAAGTTGTATGTACTGTGTCAGCCCAGAAATATTTGGGCACTTTGCTGTCAATCAGCATGGCACGAGCTAACTCCTCTAAGACATGATTTTTCCTCTCAACAACTCCATTTTGTTGAGGGGTGCGAGGCGTAGAAAATTGATGGTGTATGCAATGTTTATAGAAAAACTTGGCAAAGTGGTGATTCTCGAACTCACCACGATGATCACTTCGAATAAACACTATCTTATGGTTAAATTGATTTTGCAACTTCCTGGCAAGCGATTTAAAAGTTTTGAAAGCGTCACTTTTCAAAGATAAGAACAGAGTCCATGTGAACCGGTAAAAGTCGTCAATTACCACTAGAGCATAATGACTGCCTTCAAAACTCATTATTTGTGAGGGTCCAAACAAGTCCATATGAAGTAATTCTAATGGCCTTGTAGTGGATATCACATTTTTAGAGGAAAAAGAATTTTTCGTTTGCTTACACCTTTGATAGGTGTGGCAAATATCTTTAGTTTTGAAATTTAGTTTTGGCAGTCCTACAACGAGCTATTTTGACGCTATCTTTTACACATGTCGTAGATGGATATGTGCTAACCTTCTATGTCAGGTCCAGATATCATTCTCATTTGAAATAAGACATTTTGAAAATAGAGACGTGATACTGTCCAGATTAACCATATAGATATTGTTAGTTCGGTGACCAACGAACTTAACATTATCGTCTACACCATCGCGGATAATTCAAAAATTAGAGTCGAAAGATATCTTGTTACCTATATCGAATTGTTGACTAATGCTAAGTAGGTTGTGCTCCAGGCCTTCAACATATAGCATGTTATCCACAATTTCCTGAGAAGAATTTCCCACTCTTCCAATTCCAAGGATCTTTCCTTCGTTGTTATCCCCGTAAGTGACGTAGCCTTTGTATCGGAGTGTAAGATCCATAAATTTGGACTTATCACCCGTCATATCTCTATAACACCCACTGTCGAGATACTAGTGTTGTCCGGGTGTTCGTACACATACATGCAAGACACAAAATTACTTACTTTTAGTTACCCAACTTATATTGGGTCCTTTCTTGTTAGTAACAGAACCTGGTGTACATTTGGGTACCCACACATACTTGCCACATGGCGCTCTGTGCCGTTTAATATAGCAAGAACTAGATGTGTGGCCATGAACACCACAATAGAAGCAAGTAGGTATTTTATGATTATTGACATGATATTTACTAGCTATATTCTTTCTAAAAGGTCTCTTTTTTCTTATATATTTGAACCTGGGACCGGTTCTATTTCCTACATTTTTTGATGAAGCAAGTAATATGTTAAGATTCTGACTGCTGAATGTGAACTTTGTTATCTTATTTTTCAGTTCGTCATTTTCTTTTTTCAGTTCAAAACAAGTTTCAAATTCAGGAGTCTCAATAACTTTAGTAGAACACATGCATGAAGCACTAGAATAAATGAGATCGAGAGTTTCATTTTCAAGCTTAAGTTCATCTATTTCTTTTTGCATGCTTACTATTTTCTTTTCATGCAATAGAATAACTCTTTTCCGATCTACATTTATTTTAGCAACTTTCTTAAGTTCTTCATGCATCTCAACAAAATCATTATATAGTTCATCATATGTAGGTGAATTACTAAAGCTAGTACATGAACTAGATTCATGAGAACTTACCTCATCGAGTTCGTCACCCCTTGAGGAGGTGTCAGCTTCATTATCATTCACTATTAGACAAATCTTTGCAGTTTCCTCTTAATCAGAGGTGCTTGTTGTTGAGTCATCTTTAGGAACATCCCATACAATATAGGCTTTCTTTGTTTTGAAGTCCCTAAAGGTGTTCTTTTCGCCTTCGACCTTCTTTAGATAAACTGGACATTGGTACTTCAAGTGTCCAGCTTTTCCACATTCATGACACGAGAACTTTTCCTTTGAGTTCTTATTTTTGAAGGTCGAGTTGCGAGTTTCTTTCTATTGAAACATATTTGAGCTTCCTCTTTTCTTTAGAAATTTTTTGAATTTTCGTACTAGAAGCGTCATGGTTTCAGGGTCAATTTCTGAATCAGACTCATCATCATCCTTGTCTTCTTGGTCTTGAGAAGTGGAGGCTTTCAGTGATATTCCCTTTTTACGCTTGTATGATTCTTCGTGTAAGGTCAGGCGTCCAAGCTCCATCTCATATTCTTGGAGCTTGTTGAAAAGAGTTGTTAACGCCATCGAATCAAGATCCTTTGACTCCATGATAGCAGTCACCTTCGGCTGCCAGTTCCTCTCAAGGCAACTTAAGACTTTGTTAGTTAACTCTCCTTTCGAAAAAGTCTTATCTAAGGCAACTAGATGATTTATAATATGAGTAAAATGTTTTTGCATATCACCAATAGATTCATTTGGAAACATGCGAAACAGTTCATATTCATGAGTTAAAGCATTCAATTTAGCGCGCTTGACCTCGCTAGTGCCTTCGTGAGTCACTTGTAAGGTGTCCCACATTTCTTTGGCACTACTACACTGTGAGACCCGAAAGAACTCATCGTAAGATAGTGCAGACGTGATGATGTTTTTAGCTTTCAAATTGTGTTGCACTTTTCGTTTCTCATCATCAGTCCAAATGCTCTTAGGTTTGTCTTTCGTCTCACCTTCCACTAAGTATAGTGTTGTGTGAGGACCATTCATAACGGAATCCCAAATGTATGTATCAATGGCTTCTATGAAGATTCTCATCCTCACTTTCCAGTAGGCGTACCCTTCGCCACTGAAAATCGGTGGACGGTTAATGGATGCACCATCACCGCCAAAAGTATTGGTAGAGCCCATCGTTTGATTTCCCGAGGATCAACGATCGAAGCGGTTAAGCTAGCACTCACGTACTAGCTCTGATACCACTTGTTAGGGTATCGATCAATCAGAGTATAACACCTAGAGGGGGGTGAATAGGTGTGAGCGGTCAATATGTCCGCTTTTCGAATTTATGCACAGAGAATCAAAAATCACAGAGATATTCCATAATAATCAATTAACAGAAAATACAATTGATTAATTGAAACAGATTTAATCGATTAACGAATTGATATAATCAGAAACAATAGCTATGTAAAATAGTTTCTTGGTACGTAAGAAATGCAAGAATCAAGCAACCTTTAAACAAGATATCACAAACAGCACACAACAATTATAAAGATATCAAAGATTTAATCTTTATCAATAAAGACTCAATCTTTCAAGTTAAAGAATGCAAGAAACGCTAAATGCTTGAAAAGTAAAAGATAAGGGAAAGAGAAAGAAGATCAAGAAATTTTATCCGGGTTTGTTCGCCTGTCCACTGGCAAACTACATCCATGCCTCCCCTTCTGATCTTGGGAGATTTGCTTCACTATATTTGAAAATGTTCTTTACACACACGCTTCTAAATTGAGTCTTTCCTACTTGCTATGCGAATCCTATTTCGCCAAGCCTTGACTTCCCTCTGTTCGTAAACGGTTGCCAATCTTGATACTCGATGCGCGAAACAAGATACTCAGCGAAGACTATATCACGCCAACTTCAACTAGCTGATATTGCAACCTTCTCTCTAAACCTTAGAGATTTACAACCAAAATAACAAGAAACAAGCTTTTTGAAAGAACCTCTCAACGAAGAGTTCTTTGGCTTACACAAGCCACTAACAACCCAAAAGATGATTGACTCACACTCACTCACAGGGGTATGAAGAATCAAAGGATTGAAAAACAGATTAGTGCACTCAAACTTGCATAAGTATGAAAAAGCTTTTGTTTTTGCAAAACAAGAAACCAATAACACTTTTCACAAGCAAACGGTTTTTCTCTCAAAGAATTTGACACTTAAGCACAGAGTGAATGATAGCAACACGCCAAGGCCATATTTACTTAAGGGCTTAAATGGTCTTTTCTTTATTTTGTTGCATTAAATAATTGGAGGTCTTATGTCCCACCTTTTAAAGCTTAAATTGGCTTAAGGCCAAGCATGCATGTGAATGAATTCAAGTCAATTTTGGTGCCCACATTTAAAGCTGTGGACCACAAAAGAGGATTTAGGTGGCTGTCATTAAATGTTGCGTTGGAACAAGCTTGGCCTTCTTAAATGAGTCGTAGAAGCCTTCAAAGCTATCATCAAACCGTGCCCCTTGGTGGCTACTCTTAATGGATGCTTTGGAATCACCTTGGACTCATAATGTGGCCGTGGAATATCTCAAAATACTTAATGGAAGTTTTAAAATTTGAAGCTCCACATTAAAGCATGACTACCTCTTTGCCGCCAATACTCAAGCCATGCACCATTCCTCACCCAACGTCCACATTCATTTGGTTTTACTTATGTAATTTTTTTAAATTTGAATATCAAACTAGTGTTAGCATTAGTTTAGGAGCCAAAACCGTGGCTTAGCTCTATATATGTAAGCCAAACTCCAATTGTAACTTTAAGTTGAATTTGATTAAGAAAAACACATTGTGTTGAGTTGAGCTTTGCTCCTACCCCTTTAAACTTATCAAGCATTTGCTTGTGGCGTTTTTGGCTTATCATCCTTGTGGTGTGGCGCCTCCAAACAATCCTTATCAACATCCTTGTTGTGGTGGATATCACTCAACTTATCAAGCTTAGGCTAGTGGCGTTTTCCCTCTCAAGTCTATTTCCATCTTCTTTTATCCTATCTTAATTTAAATCCCCTTGACCAACCATACACGACCAAATACAAAGGCAAAGAGCCAAGCACCCTAAGCCAAGTCCAGCCGCACCAAAACTCCCCTACAGCCACTCTCGACCAAAACAGCCCAAACACATCACCCTCACTACTTTCGGCCATAAACCAGGCCAAAGACATTGTCCAGCCCCTAAAACCCTAAGCCAACCGAAAACACCCATAAACAACCCAAAAACTATCCAAAAATATCTGAAAGTTACAAACTCACTCTAAAAGGCTAGTTTCAAGAAAAACAATCTTCAAGGAAATACCAACCATAGGGAGGTTGCTGCCAAGTGGTATCAGAGCTAGCTTTGCTTGAAGTGTCACAATGAGTTACAAATTTCGAAGTTGTGAGTCTAAGGCATCAAATGCCAAAAGGAGTCCAAGCATGTCCACATTGTGTGCCACAATGTCCAAACAGATTGAAGCCCTCCAAAATCAAATGGAACAATTGAGGCTGGAATTTGAAAGGAAACCCCCTAAAAGGGAAGCTAAAATAAAGGTTCCATCCTTTATTGGCAAGATTGATCCAGAAGCCTATATGAAGTGGGAAACTAAGATGGAAAAAGTCTTCGGTTGTAATTCTTACAACGAAGAGAAAAAGGTTATGTTAGCTACTTCAGCGTTTAAGGATTATGCCTTAAGTTGGTGGGTTCAACACCAAAAGGAGTGGAGTAAATGTGGTCTTAAACCAATTGATACTAGGAAAAAATTGAAGAGTGCGATGAGGTTTTGTTATTCCCCAAAGACCTATCACACCAATCACAATAAAGTGCAAAGCCAATCCAAGATGAGCCAAATCATAGAGGATTTCGAAAAGGCATTACAATATGAACCCACAAGGAGAAAAAGAGAGCCCGAGATCATGAGTGAAACACTTGTGAGTAGGGAAGGTTTGAGTGAAACACTTGTGAGTAAGGAAAACACTTTGAGTGAGGAAAATACTTTGAGTGAGACTACTTTGAGTGAAAGTGCTTTGAGTGAAAACACAATGAGTGCAAACACCATGATTGAAATTCAAAGTGAGGTTAAGGGTGTTGTTGTGTCAAAGAAACCCTTATACCTACCCTCTTGTGGGAAATTTTTTGTTATTACTAACCATACTAATGAAAATTGTTTGTCAATATTTGTGGAACAATTTTTGCAGGGAGTTGGTCAAGTATTTCCCCTTGAAATGATTAGTGTTCTTCCTCATACTAATCAACGTGTGGAACTTGAAGAAGTGGTGGATCAGGTGCATTGGACAAAGACGAGTAGTAATGAAGAATCAACCTTATTGTTGAAGGATGATTGCTCAAAAAGGGCAAACAAGTTTTGAACCAAAAACATCAAAAATGCTTGTAATGGTGCTAAGATATTTATCAATGGGTTGACCCTTGATGAATATGTGGAGAGTTGGAGCGAAAGATTAAAGAAAATTGCTTTTGAGCCGGGAGATGAAGATTCATATGTACGGGGTCCCAAGCAATTTAAGAGGATAGTTTTTGATCCGGGAGATGGGGATGAAGCTATCCATTATGTGAATAAAGTCAAATTGCAGAGGATTGTTTTTTATCCAGGAGGTTTGGATTAGGCATAGTGGAAGCGGGAGGTTATGTGGAGCCGAATTCGAGGTCGAATTCACTTCAAGAGGGAGAGTATGATAGCAACACGCCAAGGCCATATTTACTTAAGGGCTCAAATGGTCTTTTCTTTATTTTGTTGCATTAAATAAGTGGGGGTCTTATGTCCCACCTTTTATTTTTAAGTCATATTTTTTTTTATTTTACTTAGTAATTTAGGTTTTTGAACATTATAAATCGTGATGGGCTTACTAAAGCTTGCCAAAACTCGGCCAAGCCAAGGCTAAGACAAGGAGGCGTGTTATCATGCATGGAAACACAAGAATTTCGGCCAAGCATGCATGTGAATGAATTCAAGTCAATTTTGGTGCCCACATTTAAAGCTGTGGACCACAAAATAGGATTTAGGTGGATGTCATTAAATGTTGCGTTGTAACAAGCTTGGCCTTCTTAAATGAGTCGTAGAAGCCTTCAAAGCTATCATCAAATCGTGCCCCTTGGTGGCTACTCTTAATGGATGCTTTGGAATCACCTTGGACTCATAATATGGCCGTGGAATATCTCAAAATACTTAATGGAAGTTTTAAAATTTGAAGCTCCACATTAAAGCATGGCCACCTCTTTGCCGCCAACACTCAAGCCATGCACCATTCCTCACCCAACGTCCACATTCATTTGGTTTTACCCAACCGTACACTGAGACACCGATATCGATACCCACCACCGGTACACTGGGTAGGGTGGATACGACCAAGTCGAAAACAACGACTCTGTGTACAATCTCAGTCGGTTCACACATTCAACAATTTCGAGGAGTGTGTCGCTCCTGAATAAAACAACACTAAAAGAGGAATATCTGCCACCATGTGTAAGGACCCAAATTCTACCCTTGAAATTTTTTCCTTATTTAATCCAATTCCATGCATTTAACGATAAATCATAATTACCGAGTGAATAAACTTATTTAAAAGATCTCACTTCTTGCTCACTCCCGATCTATGAACCAAAAGTAACATACCAATTCAGATAGCAGAAAAATATAATTCGTATTAATGTAACTTAGTAACGTCCGCATACAATTAGCTATGGGTTTACAAAACGCCCATAGCTACCTATATCCCGAGTTACTAGTTTCCATGATTTACACCATGTACAACAATCAGGTTTATAATTACAAAATAATTAGTTCAAGTACAACCAACAAGGTTACAAAAGAATGGATAAGAGACATCAAAATAAAAGTCTCTAAGCTCCTAATCAAAACACTCATACTCCTTCCACCTACCTGCAATGGGATTAACATTGACAATACACCAAGAAAAACACAAAGGAATAAGTCGTTAACTCATTAAATATCAATGTAAGTTAATCCACATTTAATAAGGTTAAATAAACAGTTTAAAATCAAGTTTACTTAAAAGCCAATTTCAACGTTCATACTTTTGAAAACCATGCTACATAACTTGAGCCAAAGTTTGCTACATTGCTTGAGCCAAAGCTTGCTACATTACTTGAGCCAAAGTTTGCTACATTGCTTGAGCCAAAGCTTGCTACATTACTTGAGCCAAAGTTTGCTACATTACTTGAGCCAAAGTCGCTAACCAATAATGGTCGGCTAAAAACGAGTTTTATTTCCATTGGCACTCCACCAATACATTTTTTACGAGTTTTATTTTCATTGGTACTCCACCAATACAAAAACAGTAAATGCACCCGACCTCATTACATACATATACATATATGCTTATAACTACAAAGTGATTTACGAATCATTTTATTATTCCGAGTTTTATTTCCATTGGCACTCCACCAATACATATACGGTAAATCCACTCCTCGTTATTACAAACTTACCCATATATGTTTATAACAACTAAGTGATTTAGGCTTCATTGCATTATTCCGAGTATTATTTCCATTGGTACTCCACCTATACATATACGGCAAATCCACTCCTCGTGGTTACAAACATACCCATATATGTTTATAACAACTAAGTGATTTACGCTTCATTTCGTCATCCATATCAGAAAATCCACACATTTTCAATCACAATGCATAAGTTAAAGACTTATCCTTACCTCGGTGAGTGTTGGGTTTGGGTTCTTGGCAACTCCTCAAGTTTCACCGACAATGCCTCCAACTTTAGGATCTTTCCTCATCCCACCATATAACACAAGGTTAGTCACTTATACCAAATATCACATAAACAACTTATATTGCATTATTTAACCATACAAGATATTCATCATATTTTCAACATTAGAAAATAAACTCATATTCTACCTCTAGAATTTTAACCATTTTCCATTTTAACCCCATTTTCTCTTTAGGGTTTTGGGGTTTTCATGACTAACCCCACACGCCCTCTCCTTTCTTCAAAAACTAACTTTATACCAAGAGTTTACAAGATAAAATCACATAAAATGAATCATAGCTCAAAAGGGTGAGTTTCCATGGTTTCCCTCACTTTGAGAAGAGATCCATAATACCAAAAATGGGTTTTCAAGAGAAGAAGAGAGTTAGAATAGAGAGTTTTACCTCTTCTCAAGCTCTTGAACGAGAATCAAAGCTCCTAGACCTTGAGAATGCTCTCTTCTCTCACCTCTCTTCAATTCTTAACCTAAAATGTATTTGGGGTTTCTCTCATTTAATGCTCTCGTCGGGTTCTCGCTTAAGCGAGCTTATTCTCGCTCAAGCGAGAAAATCCCGCCCATTTTAAAAACTCAGATTTGACCCTCTCGCTCAAGCGAGGGATTCTCGCTCAAGCGAGAATCTCACAGTCTCAACAGTCCCAAAATGTCATTTCTCGCCCAGGCGAGACTACTCTCGCTCAGGCGAGAATCCTCCAGTATAGCCAGGATTTCACCCTCCCAGTTGAACCTCTCTCGCCCAACCGAGAATCTCTCGCTCAAGCGAGGATCCTAGGACTGATACTATAATTTTAAAGACTTAAAATTTAGGGTGTTACACCATGCAATTACCTTTAACTGGATCATCAACACCTGATGTCCCTACGCCACTCGGGGTAACCACTCGACCATGGTCCCTTGCCTTCTCAGCATGAGTGACATTAAGTCTCCGATCCAGCTTGGGACAAAACATTTTAATGTGCCCCAACTCCTTGCAGTGGAAACATCCATTTCCCGATCCCGGGGCTTGTGCTCCCATAATGGAGTCTGCCACATTTGTTGCACATGGGAGTAGAAACTCCTCCGGTAGGAACGGTAGGTGGTCTCGACCGTTGGAAATTTCTGTCACGATGTCCTGTAGGTGCCGCATAAGGTTTTCGGTCATCCTCCACTCTCTCTTTACCTCTCCCCTGCATATGGTTGCGTTGAGGTCCCTAGTTCTGGGGGGAAATTGATTTAAGTGTCGCCACCTCATCCCCCTTCAGGTTATCTTCGTACATCCTGCACTTGTTGACCAAAGTAGAAAAATCAGCAATCTCCTGATGTCCGAACATCCTTTTCAGCTTGGGCCTTAAACCCGATTCAAAATTAAAGCACTTGGACCGTCCGTCCACTTCCAACTCAGAGTAGGGACAAAACCGGGCCAATTCCTCGAACTTAGCCGCATATTCCCCCGCCGACATGTCTCCTTGTTCCAACCTCATAAATTCCATCTCTTTCTTCCTTTTTAGATCAGCGGGAAAATATTTCTGAAGGAACTTCTCTTTGAAGGTACCCTAGACAATCACTTGTGTAACGACCCGAAATTCTACCATTGAAAATTTTTCCTTATTTATTTCGATTCCATACATTTAACAATCAATCATAAATTACCGAGTGATTAAACTTGCTTTAAAAGTCTCGCTTCCCACTCACACTCTATATTTAAACCATAATTAACATGCAACATTTGATGGCAGAAAAACATAATTCATTTATGTAACCTAGTAACCTCCGCATACAATTAGCTATGGGTTTCCAAAACACCCATAGCTACATATATCCCCTGTTACTAGTACCCATGATCAATATAATGTACAAAAATACTATTTATAGTACCATAAGTTACTTTAATTACAATTAATTAGAATTACAAAAGAATGGATAAAGAGACATCAAACAAAAGTCCCTAATCCCCTACTCAAATCATCCTTCTCCGTCCACCTACCTGCAATGGGATTAACATTCACCATGCACAAACAACACAAAGGAATAAGTGATTAATTCAATAAAACACAATGTCAGTTAATCCATATTTAATAGGTTTCGACATTAATATGATTTAAAAACTCTTAAAAACCTTTTTCGTCATCTATTCTTTAGAAAAACAATGCAACATAACTCGAGCTAGAGTCGCTAACCCATTCTGGTCGGCTAAACGAGTTTTTATTTTCATTGGCACTCCACCAATACATAAACCATAAATACCCCCATCATCACTACAAACATACCCATATATATTTGTAGTGACTAAGTGATTTATCATTTACGTCATTATAATTTGAGTCTTATTTCCATTGGTACTCCCCCAATAGGTTTATTTCATTTTAGTCATATTTCCATTGGTACTCCCCCAAAAATGTTTAATTCATTTGAGTCATCTTTCCATTGGTACTCCCCCAATAACATTTAATTTATTTGAGTCATATTTTCATTGGTACTCCCCCAATAACATTTAATTCTTTTGAGTCATCTTTCCATTGTACTCCCCCAATAACATTTTATTCTTTTGAGTCATCTTTCCATTGGTACTCCCCCAATAACATTTTATTCTTTTGAGTCATCTTTCCATTGGTACTCCCCCAATAACATTTTATTCTTTTGAGTCATCTTTCCATTGGTACTCCCCCAATAACAATTTATTTTACTCTTCATAACAGAAAGTCCACGCATTTTCCACATAATGCATAAATTAAAGACTTAATCCTTACCTCGGTGAGTGTTGGGTTTGGGTTTTGGTGACTTCGCAAGTTCCACCAGCACCACCTCCAAACTTAGGATCTTTCCTCATTCCCACCACATAACACAATGTCAGTCATTCATTCCAGATAACAACTAAATAACTTATTTTGCATCATTTAAACATACAAGATATTTATCATATTCTCAATGGTTCCATATTACTTTCCTTAAGAGCTTTCAACCATCTAAAACATACATATCATCTCATATTCCAACATTGTAAAGCAACTCATCATCTACCTCTAGTATTTTACCCATCTTTCCTCTCTAACCTCATTTTCTCTCTCTAGGGTTTTGGATTTCAAAACTCTACCGATACCGGTAGTCGGAACAACTCTCATGAAGACATGATCTCCCTCGTTAAATTCAAGAGGTTTCCGTCTCTTATCATAATAGCTCTTCTGTCGACTTTGGGCGATTCTCATATACTCCCGGATTTTCTTGATCGCATCTGTCGTCTCCTGGACCACTTCGGGTCCCAATATCAAGTTCTCCCCATTTTCAAACCAACTCACTGGATTTCGACACTTCCTACCCTACATCGCCTCATACGGTGCCATCCCGATACTCGAATGAAAGTTATTGTTCTATGTAAATTCGATTAAAGGCAACATACCATCCCCACTCCCTGGTTGTTCTAAGACGCATGCTCTTAGAAGGTCTTCCAATGACTGTATCGTTCTTTCCGATTGACCGTCCGTTTGTGGATGATAAGCTGAACTCAGCTTCAACTTAGTCCCCAAAGCGGTTTGCAAACTAGTCCAAAAGTTCGAAGTGAAACGGGGGTCCCTATCCGACACAATGCTTGACGGTATTCCATGCAAGCGAATAATTTCCCGGATATACAATTCTACCAACCTCTCCAAAGAGTACCTCATGTTCATAGGCAGAAAGTGAGCAGATTTAGTTAACCGATCCACGATTACCCATATCGAATCATAACCCTTCTGAGTCTTTGGAAAACCAGACACAAAGTCCATGGATATACTATCCCACTTCCAAACGGGAATTTCTAGGGTTTGTAACTCCCCCACCGGTCGTTGATGTTCAATTTTTGCTTTCTGGCATATTAAACAACTCGAAACATATGACGCCATATCTCTCTTCAACCCAGACCACCAAAACAACTTCTTCAAGTCTTGGTACATTTTCGTTGTTCCCGGGTGAAAGTTCATCATACTCTTATGGGACTCCTCCAAAATACTTTTCCGTAACCCTTCATCACGAGGTACACACACTCTTCCTTTGTAACGCATCATCCCACTGGAGTCCGTTAGGAAGTCGGTCTCCTTTCCACTCATCATCAAATCCCGTTTGTCCATCAACTCAATATCTCCAACTTGCAGTACTCGGATTTGATCAAAGAGTTCATTCGTGACCGTCAACATACCCAATATCATATTGTGGGGCCTCATTTGGACGTCTAGGTTCATATCCCTGAACTCTTCTATCAGCTTCCCTTCCTTTATCATCAAAGCTGACATGTGCAAAGATTTTCGACTGAGTGCATCGGCAACTACATTAGCCTTCCCTGGGTGGTACTGCAACCCAAAATCATAGTCCTTTAAAAACTCCATCCATCTTCTCTGTCTCATATTCAGCTCTTTCTGATCGAACAGATATTTCAAACTCTTGTGGTCGCTGTACACCACAAACCTTATACCATAAAGATGGTGTCTCCAAATTTTCAAAGAGAAGACTACTGCTGCCAATTCTAAATCATGCGTAGGGTAGTTCTGCTCGTGTGTTCTCAATTGACGAGAAGCATAGGCAACCACCTTTCCCTCTTGCATCAGGACACAACCCAAACCTTGCTTGGAAGCATCACAATACACACTGAAATCCTTATCCGTACACGGAAGAACCAACACGGGTGCCGTAGTCAACCTTCGTTTTAACTCGTAAAAGCTTTCTTCGCAACGAAGTGTCCACACAAACGGTTCTCCTTTCCTAGTGAGCTTAGTCAATGGTAGTGCCAACTTCGAAAATCCTTCTATGAATTTCCGATAATAGCCTGCCAAACCCAGGAAGCTACGGATTTCAGTAACCGATTTGGGCACGGCCCATTCCGTAACCGCTTCCACCTTTGAAGGATCCACAACTACCCCTTCCTTGGTTATTACGTGCCCAAGAAAATTCACCGACTCCAACCAGAAATCACACTTAGACAATTTCGTATACAGTTGGTTCTTACTCAGGAGTTCTAGAACAATCCTCAGGTGCTCTGCATGTTCCTCTCGGCTTTTGGAGTAACCCAAAATGTCATCAATAAATACCACTACAAATGAATCCAAATACGGATGGAAAATCCGATTCATGTAGTCGGTAAATATTGCTGGAGCATTTGTTACACCAAAAGGCATGACCAAATACTCGAAATGTCCATACCTTGTCCTAAAAGCAGTCTTTGGAATGTCATCGGTTTTCACCCGAAGTTGATGGTAGCCCGATCGAAGATCAATCTTAGAAAACACTACCTCCCCTCTCAACTGATCCATCAAGTCATCGATCCGAGGCAATGGGTATTTGCTCTTAATCGTAACCTTGTTCAACTGCCTGTAGTCGGTACACAATCGCATACTACCGTCTTTTTCTTAACTAGCAAAACAGGTGTGCCCCACGGCGAGACACTTGGGCGAATAAATTTCTTAGCCAACAATTCCTCAACCTGCTTTTTCAGCTCAGTTAACTCTAACGGAGCCATTCTATAAGGAGCTATAGAGATGGGTCCCGTTCCCGGCACTAAATCAATGGAGAATTCAACTTCTCTCACGGGAGGTATTTCCGGAATATCACCAGGAAAGACTTCCGGAAACTCACGAACTATGGGGATGTCCTCAACCTTGGACTTCTCAATACCTTCCAGGGATGCCAACATCATGAACATGGTCCCTCCCTCCTTACAGGAAGTCCTGACTTCTTTTTCCGACATCGGCCCCATACAACTCACTTCCTCCGAAATCACTTCTGCATTTCCAAATGTCACGGTCTTATCAGCACAATTAAGCACCACATAATTTTCTGACAACCAGTCCATCCCCAAAATCAAATCTAACTAGGATAGTGGTAAGTAGATTAAATCCACGGTAAAATCCCTACCATTTACCACCACCGGACACCGAGACACAACTGTCGACACCACCACAGGCACATCAGTTGGGGTGGATACGACCAAGACATAAGGTAACGACTCAGTTTGTAAATTCAGTCGGTCCACGCAGTCAATGGATACAAAGGAGTGTGTCGCTCCCGAATCAAACAACACTAAAAGAGGGATACCTGACACCATGCAATTACCTTTGATCAGGCCATCAACGCCCGATGTCTCTGCTCCACTCATGGTGAACACTCTGCCTGTGGATCGAGGTCGTTCAACCCTCACAGTATTCATGCTCTGCGGTAGCCTAGGACAATTTCTCCGAACATGTCCCACTTCCTTGCAATGAAAACAAGTGAGCGCCATTCCTGGGCACGAGTCGCCAACATGCACTCGGCCACATTTGTTGCATAGAGAGGGAGCGTTCAACCGGGACCGTCCAGCAGTGTGATGAGTCCTTGACCCATGCGAATGATAACTTCGATTACTCGTTGGAGGAAAATAAGGCTTCCTCTCCTCATGAAACGCCTTCCCTTTCCCATTTCCGTGAGGGAAGTTTCGTTGAGGTCCAAAGTGTTTGGGAGGAACCACCTTAGATGTCGCTGCTTCATCAGCAGCCAAGTCATCTTCGTACACCCTACACTTGTTCACCAGGGTAGGGAAATCTGCAATCTCTTGGTGCCCAAACATACTTTTCAACTTGGGCCTCAAACCCGATTCGAACTTGGCGCATTTGGACCTTCCGTCCATTTCCAACTCTGCGTAGGGGCAAAATCAGGCCAGCTCCTCAAACTTGGCCGCATAGTCTCCGACGGACATGTTCCCCTGTTCCAGCTTCAGGAATTCCATCTCCTTCTTCCTCTTCAAGTCAACAGGAAAGTATTTGTGCAGGAACTTCTCCTTGAAGGTACCCCAGGAGATCAGTCTACCTTCGGCTTCCATCTGCCGCCGAGTATATTCCCACCAATTCTCAGCCTCGGTCACCAACATGTAAGTAGCATAGGTGATTTTCTGAGTCTTAGTGCAGTTCATGGCTCTGAATATCCGCTCTAACCCTTGGATCCACTCGATGGCAACTTCAGGAGCAAATCCCCCTTGGAACTGAGTAGGGTTCCTCCTGCAGAACTCATCCAAGCCCCTATATACCGCCGGTCCTGGTGGAACTAGTGGATGTGAACTCGAACTCGGAGCCGGGTTCTGGTTTAGATTGTGCAAGTTCGCATTGACCTGCTGTAGCGCCGCCACAATTTGAGCTAGCAAATCATTTGGGACGTTCTGACTCGCCCCTCTTCCTCTTCCTCTTCCTGCCATGATCACCTGTACTCACTCAATTGTTAGTAAGTGAATCGTATAAATATAGTACATGCAACACTTAACATTTAACATCATTCCAATAGCTGCAACACATAAGGATACAAAGAAGCATGCAAGGCCATACCCTAGGTCGCATGATTAACTATCCTCTGATACCATATCGTAACGACCCGAAATTCTACCCTTAAAAATTTTTCCTTATTTATTTCGATTCCATACATTTAACAATCAATCATAAATTACCGAGTGATTAAACTTGCTTTAAAAGTCTCGCTTCCCACTCACACTCTATATTTAAACCATAATTAACATGCAACATTTGATGGCATAAAAACATAATTCATTTATGTAACCTAGTAACATCCGCATACAATTAGCTATGGGTTTCCAAAACACCCATATCTACATATATCCCCTGTTACTAGTACCCATGATCAATATCATGTACAAAAATACTATTTATAGTACCATAAGTTACTTCAATTACAATTAATTAGAATTACAAAAGAATGGATAAAGAGACATCAAACAAAAGTCCCTAATCCCCTACTCAAATCATCCTTCTCCGTCCACCTACCTGCAATGGGATTAACATTCACCATGCACAAACAACACAAAGGAATAAGTCATTAATTCAATAAAACTCAATGTCAGTTAATCCACATTTAATAGGTTTCGACATTAATATGATTTAAAAACTCTTAAAAACCTTTGGAAAAGCAATGCTACATAACTCGAGCTAGAGTCGCTAACCCATTCTGGTCGGCTAAACGAGTTTTTATTTTCATTGGCACTCCACAAATACATAAACCATAAATACCCCCATCATCACTACAAACATACCCATATATATTTGTATTGACTAAGTGATTTATCATTTATGTCATTATAATTTGAGTCTTATTTCCATTGGTACTCCCCCAATAGGTTTATTTCATTTGAGTCATATTTCCATTGGTACTCCCCCAAAAATGTTTAATTCATTTGAGTCATCTTTCCATTGGTACTCCCCCAATAACATTTAATTTATTTGAGTCATATTTCCATTGGTACTCCCCCAATAACATTTTATTCTTTTGAGTCATCTTTCCATTGGTACTCCCCCAATAACATTTTATTCTTTTGAGTCATCTTTCCATTGGTACTCCCCCAATAACATTTTATTTCACTATTCATAACAGAAAGTCCACACATTTTCCACATAATGCATAAATTAAAGACTTATCCTTACCTCGGTGAGTGTTGGGTTTGGTTTTTGGTGACTTCGCAAGTTCCACCGGCACCACCTCCAAACTTAGGATCTTTCCTCATTCCCACCACATAACACAATGTCAGTCATTCATTCCAGATAACAAATAAATAACTTATATTGCATCATTTAAACATACAAGATATTTATCATATTCTCAATGGTTCCATATTACTTTCCTTAAGAGCTTTCAACCATCTAAAACATACATATCATCTCATATTCCAACATTGTAAAGCAACTCATCATCTACCTCTAGTATTTTACCCATCTTTCCTCTCTAACCTCATTTTCTCTCTCTTGGGTTTTGGGTTTCCATGAGTCAACCCACAAACCCCTTTCCATTCTTGGAATACTAACTCAAAACCAAGAGTTTACAAGGTACAAACGACATAAAATGAACCATAACTCGAAAGAGAGAGTTTCCATGGTTTCACACATTTTGAGAAGAGATCCCAAATACCAAAAATGGGTTCTCAAAGGAAGAAGGGAGTTAGGATAGAGAGTTTTTACCTCTTCTCAAGCTCTTGAACAAGAATCAAAGTTCCTAGACCTTGGGAATGCTCTCTTCTCTCACCTCTCTTCAATTCTTAACCTAAAATGTGTTTGGGGGTTTCCCCCATTTAATGTTCTCGTCGGGTTCTCGCTTAAGCGAGCTTTCTCTCGCTCAAGCGAGAAAATCCCGCCCATTTTAAAAACTTAACTCCGACCCTCTCGCTCAAGTGAGAATCTCACAGTGTCAACAGGTTCCCTCTCGCACAAGCGAGGTATTATCGCTCAAGCGAGAATCTCACAGTGACAACAACCCCAGTTTGCCATTTTTCGCCCAGGCGAGGCAACTCTCGCTCAAGCGAGAATCTTCCAGTATAGTCCAGGATTTCACCCTCCCTAGTGATCCTTTCTCGCTCAAGCGAGGATCCGAGGACTAATACTATAATTTTAAAGACTTAAAATTTGGGGTGTTACAACTTGGCCCTCCGTTTCCATTTGGCGTCGGGTCATCTCCCACTAGTTTTCAGCTTCATTCGCCAGCATATAGGAAGCATATGTTACCCTTTGGACATCGCCGCAACCCATGACTCGGAATATCCTCTCCAAGCTTTGAACCCATTCATTTGCATCATCCGAAGCGAATCCCCCTTGGAACTGTTTAGGCTTCTATTTACAGAATTCATCCAATCCCCGGTACTCGGCCGGTCCAGGTGGGACTAAAGGGTGTGAACTCAGACTGGGCGCTGCGTTCTTATTCAGACTCTGCAAATTCTCATTAACTTGTTGCAATGTAGCTACCATCTGAGCCAAAAGATTATTTGGGACATTCTGACTAGTTCATCTTCCTCTACCAGCCATGTGTACCTGTGCTTATTAACTCTTTAGTAAACCAAATCTTCGACCGACAAGGGTCACATAATCACACACCAGTTTCTACTAACCAACACAACTCAATCACAAAATCAAGAAACAATTCACATAAGTCATACAAAGAAGCAAGCAAGCAATACCCTAGGCCGCAGAGTTGACATATGTTCTGATACCATATTGTAAGGACCCAAATTCTACCCTTGAAAATTTTTCATTTATTATAATCCTTTCATGCATACATTCATCATCTTACTTTAATCCCTCATTAATCATTCCGTAAAACCACCTTTTTAACCTCTTATATTATCATACATTTCATATTGCAGAAAAACATAATTCATTCAATTAATCCTTAGTAACTACAGCATACAACTAGTTATGGGTTTCCAAGAATCAAAATGCCCATAACTGCACGTCTCTAGTGTTACCATAATCTGAAATTACATTCATCCCAAAATATTGTTTAGTCAACTATAATACCAAAGTATAGATAACTCTCACGACAGGTCCTGAATGCCACTTTTCTCGCTCAGGCGAGATCACTCTCGCTCAAGCGAGGCAATTCTCGCTCAAGCGAGAATCCTTCAGTATATAGCCCATGATTTCATCCTCCCAGGTGAGCCTCTCTCGCCCAGGCGACAATTCCCTTGCTCAAGCGAGACTCCCAGGGCTGATACTATAATTTAATGACTTTAAAACATAGGGTGTCACATTGCACAATATGCCACACGGGAAAACAATTCCACCGTCTTCCAAATGGTTTAGCGTCTACACTATGTTTTTGTGATTAAAATATGGAAAACTTTCTTTATGCTCAATTTAGAAAATATGGTTATTGAACTAGAGTTCTGAGTTCGAGAGTCGATTATGGACTGTGGAAGGTATTAGCATCCGTTCTACCCGAATTTAAATGATATCATCGCTAATCATAAGGACCAGTTTATACCTTTAATTTATTTATTAAATACATAATTTGGATCTTTGACATGATTTTATCTTTCTCCCATGTATCCATATGTGCAATAAGGAAATCATAATTACGTAGTTATGAGTTGAACATTGATTAATTCAAAACAAAATTTACATTAGAAAATGTTTTTTAATACTTAAACTGTAATATTTGTCGTTTTCCCAAAACACTTTATACACTTTTGTATACTTTAGGTGTGCCACATGGAACACATTAGCAAAGTACTTAAAAAATAATATTTTTTTATAACAAATATGATAACTATTAATGTGACTGTAAGACTCACACAACCCTTAAAACACGTAAACCCTAAAAAAAATATAAAATAATAATAATGTACCACAATAATGAAAATTTAAAATCTAATATAATCTACCCTAGATTATCATAATTTTTCTACGAATTTTTCTTGTTTTTTGGACATTCTATGTTGTTCTTAGTTTAAGCAATATGAAAGTTGTCACTCTATACATCGCAAATCATATCGTTCATTTAATTATTCATTACTTATACAATTTTTTATCTGTTTCATGGTGATATTCATGCGTGGGAAAGCTCTTTCAATGGTTGCACCTCTCACTAGCAATATCAAACCTAACTCTAAATTCAAATAAAGGGTAAAATTGTACAAAATAAAATATCTTCTCTGTATTAAATGTATAGAATGATTCTATGTGATTTAAGCATGTTATACCAATAAGCAACTCAATGTTCACTTTTTAAGAACAATAATTTAATTCTTGAAGTTATAAATGAATTATTTGTAATTAGCATAACTCAACATGAAATACCGCAACTTATAGTTCATAGGGGCATGTACCCCACATATGCCTTAGTGGTGTTGTCTTTAGAGTGATAAGTATTATGTTTAAATTATTGGTTGGAATTTTTTGTTGTGTCTTTTCTCATAAGATAAATAGTAATTTCACATTAAGTTTGATAATCTGGTTTTTAGAGATACTTAAATACCGAACTGTTGGTGAAGCGGAATGTGGGTTATTAGTTTTAATGTTGATTAAGAGTGAATATGTATGTTTTACATGTTTGAAATTCCAAAAGGGGATGGTTTTGAGAATCATTGAAAATATGAACCTCTTTTATTGATGAATATGTAGTATAAGTTATTTATGTGATATTGTGAAATAATTGACTAATTATTGTTATTGTATGGTGGGAATGAGGAAAGATGTAAGGACCCAAATTCTACCCTTGAAAATTTTTCATTTATTTTAATCCTTTCTACTTGATTTTCCCACATTTCTTCATACATACAATTCTTTAATCTTTAAAACACCCATTACACTAATCATCACATAACCCTAAACATTCAATTTCAGTTCATACAGTGACTACTCCCCCATTTGCAGAAAAACATAATTCGCATGTATACCATAATGGAATCATCATATGTCAAGTCGATGTTTACAAAATTTAATGTATCCTTAGTTACAATCAAAGTCATCGAATATTCAGATAGTGCAAGAATAAATAGAATCATAGAGTTTAATCATCAAAGTGTCTAAAACTCCAAATCAAGCATCTCTAATCATCCTTGTACCTGCCATGGGATTAACATTGACAATACACAAAGAAAACAAAAATGAGTAAGTCGTTAACTCAATAAATGTCAATATAAGTTAATCCACATTTTAATAAGGTTAAGTAAGCAATTTAAAAGTCATAAATACTTAAAACCAATATAACCGTTTATATCTTTGAAAAACAAGCTACATAACTTGAGCCACAGTTTGCTACATCGCTTGAGCCAAAGCCGCTTCACCACTTAAGGGTAGCTAAAAACAGATTTCCCTTTCCTTTTTGAAAACATGCTACATAACTTGAGCCAAATTTTGCTATGTGACACCCTAAATTTAAAGTCATTAAATTATAGTATCAGTCCTGGGAATCTCACTTGAGCGAGAAAGGTGTCGCCATGGCGAGAGTGGCTCACCTACGTGAGTGAAATACTGGGCTATAATGAAGGATTCTCGCCTGAGCGAGAAATGTCTCGCTTGAGCGAGAGTTGTCTCGCCTGGGCGAGAAGTGGCACTCTGAAGCTGTAGAGGCTGTGAGATCCTCGCTTGAGTGAGAGGATCCTCGCTTGAGCGAGAGGGTCAGATCTGAAATTTAAAAAGGCCGGATTTTCTCGCTTGAGCGAGAATGGGCTCGCTTGAGCGAGAACCCGACGATTTCACTTTAAAATAGAAACCCTCAAACACTTTCGGGGTGAGAAATTGAGAGAGAAGAGAGAAGAAGGTGATTTTGAGAGCGAGAACTCGTGGGAATCATCTAAAAGCTTGAGAAAAGGTAAATATCTTGATTCTATCTCTCTTTCTCTCTTGCAAACTCGTTTTTGAGTGTATGGGATCTCTTCTCAAAACGTAATAAACCATGGAAACTCATCCTTTAGAGTTATGGTTCGTTTTATGTTGTTTTTCTCTTGTAAACTCTTGGCTTAGAATTGGTATTTGATGAATGGAAAGGTTTTGTGGGTTGATTCATGAAAACCCCAAAAACCCCAAAGTGAGAATATGAGTAAAAAGGGAAATAGGTGAAATGTTAGATGTAGAAGAAGACTATATGTTCTAATGTTGGATATAAGATAAATATGTATGTTTTAGATGTTTGAAAAACTATTAATGAAGGTAGTTTTGGAAACATTGGAAATGTGTAAAACGCTTGTATGATTAAAGATGAAATATGCGTTGTTTATGTGTTATTTTGAATAAATGACTGACATTCTTGTTATGTGGTGGGGATGAGGAAAGATCCTAAGGTTGGAGGCAGTGTCGGTGGAACTTGCAAAGTCTCCAAGGACCTAACCCAACACTCACCAAGGTAAGGATAAGTCTTTAACTAGCATGTCGTATTGAGAAAATGCGTGGAATTGCTGTTTATGAATTGATTGTGTGTCAATGAAAAGAAAACACGTTTTTAGCCGACCATGATTGGTTAGCGACTTTGGATCAAGTTATGTAGAAAGTTTTGGCTCAAGCGATGTAGCAAGCTTTGGCTCAAGTGATGTAGCAAACTTTGGATCAAGTAATGTGGCAAACTTTGGCTCAAGTGATGTAACAAACTTTGGCTCAAGTGATGTAGCAAACTTTGGCTCAAGTGATGTAGCAAACTTTGGCTCAATTGATGTAGCAAACTTTGGCTCAAGTGATGTAGCAAGCTTTGGCTCAAGCTATGTAGCAAGCTTTGGCTCAAAAGATGTAGCAAACTTTGGCTCAAGTTATCTAGCATGATTTTCAAAAGTATAAACGGTGGAAATGGTATTAAGTATAATTGATTCTAAATTGTTTACTTAAATCTTATTAAAATGTGGATTATGGTAGGTTGGCATTTATTGAGTTAAAAACTTACTCCTTTGTTTTTTCTTTGTGTATTGTCAACGTTAATTCCATTGCAGGTAGGCGGAAGATTTAAGTATGTCTGGATTAGGAGCTTAGAGTCTTTTCGTTTTTGAAGTCCATATCTGCATTGTTTTGTAATCTAACTGATTATATTTTGAATTGAATATTTGTAACCATGGGCATGATATTTTGGACATGTTTGTGGACATGGTTAATTGTAACTGTGGATATTTGTAGCTATGGGTATTTTGGAAACCCATAGCTAGTTGTATGCGGTAGTTACCGGGATACATTAATATGAATTATGATTTTCTGTTAAATAAGCGTGTATGTGAATATTGCGATATGGAATAAGTATGAACAGGAAGTGGGATTAAAATAAGGATGTTGAATTTGTGATTGTAAGTTATAGGAAAATGTATGTAAAAGGAATAAAATAAGGAAAAAATTTCAAGGGTAGAATTTGGGACATTACATGCTACATCACTTGAGCCAAAGTTTGCTATATTGCTTGAATTAAATCTTGCTACATAACTTGGGCCAAAGTTTACTACATCACTTGAGCCAAAGCTTGCTACATCACTTGAGCCAAAGTTTGCTACATCGCTTGAGCCAAAGCTTGCTACATAACTTGAGCCAAAGTTTGCTACATCGCTTGAGCCAAAGCTTGCTACATCGCTTGAGCCAAAGCTTGCTACATCGCTTGAGCCAAAGCTTGCTACATCGCTTGAGCCAAAGCTTGCTACATCGCTTGAGCCAAAGCTTGCTACATAACTTGAGCCAAAGTTTGCTACATCGCTTGAGCCGAAGCCGCTACATCACTTAAGGTTAGCTAAAAACATATTTCCCTTTTCTTTTGAAAACATGTTACATAACTTGAGCCAAAGTTTGCTACATCACTTGAGCCAAAGTTTGCAACATTACATGAGCCAAAGTCGCTAACCATCCATGGTCGGCCTAAAATGTGTTTTTTCTTATCATTGATACACCATCAATCCATAAACAGCAATTCCACGCATTTTCTCAATATGACATGCTAATTAAAGACTTATCCTTACCTCGGTGAGTGTTGGGGTCGGTTTTGGGTAACTTTACAAGTTTCCTTAAATGCCTCCTCCAACCTTGGGATCTTTCCTCATCCCCATCAAACAACAACAAAAGTCAGTACTTCATTCGCAATAATATACATGTAACTCATATTACCTTTACAACAAAGATATATGATATTCACATATTTCAAATGTTTCCAAAACTACTTTCCTTAGAAGTTTTTAAACATTAAAACATACATATTCACCTTCTAATCAACATTCAAAATTCATCAACCACATTCTAAATCTATCATTTTACTCATCTCCTATTTTACCATATTCTCATTTTGGGGGTTTTGGGGTTTTCATGAATCAACCCACAAACTCTTTCTATTCCTTGAATACCAACTCTAAACCAAGAGTTTACAAGAGAGAAACTAAATAAAACGAACCACAAAAATGAAAACCCCAAAAAACCCCAAAACCCCAAAAACCCCAAAACCCCAAAACCCCAAAAATGGAAAGGGGTTGTGGTTTGGTTAATGAAAACCCCAAAAACCTAAAGTGAAAATGTGGTTAAAGAGGAAAATGAGTAAAATGCTAGAGGTAGGAGATGAATATGCATGTTTTAGATGGTTGTAAACTTATGATGAAAGTAGTTTAGAAACATTGAAAATGTGATGAATATCTTGTATGGTTAAATAATGAAATATAAGTTGTTCATGTGATATTTGGAATAAATGACTAACATTGTGTTATATGGTGGGAATGAGGAAAGATCCTAAAGTTGGAGGCGGTGTTGGTGGAAGTTGAGAAGTTACCAAGAACCAAACCCAACACTCACCAAGGTAAGGATAAGTCTTAACTTATGCATTGTGATAGAAAATGCGTGGATTTTCTGGTTGTAGATAATGAATTGAGTTGTAAACCACTTAATTATTATAAGCATATATGGGTATGTTTGTAATAATGATGGTGTGGCTTTACTGTTTATGAATTGATGGAGTGTCAATGAAAAGAAAACTCGTTTTTAGCCGACCATGATTGGTTAGCGACTTTGGCTCAAGTAATGTAGCAAGCTTTGGCTCAAGCGATGTAGCAAGATTTGGCTCAAGCGATGTAGCAAGCTTTGGCTCAAGCGATGTAGCAAGCTTTGGCTCAAGCGCTGTAGCAAGCTTTGGCTCAAGCGTTGTAGCAAGCTTTGGCTCTAGCGATGTAGCAAGCTTTGGCTCAAGTGATGTAGCAAGCTTTGGCTCAAGCGATGTAGCAAGCTTTGGCTCAAGCGATGTAGCAAACTTTGGCTCAAGTTATGTAGCATGATTTTCAAAAGTATAAACGATGAAAATGGTTTTAAGTATATTTGATTTTAAATTGTTTACTTAACCTTATTAAATGTGGATTACTGTACATGGACAATTATTACGTTAACGACTTACTCCTTTGTGTTTTCTGTGTATGGTCAATGTTAATCCCATTGTAGGTAGGTGGGAGAAGTAAGGATGTTTTGATTAGGAGCTTAGAGGCTTTTGTTTTTGAAGCCCTCTTGTCCATTCTTTTTGTAATCTAATTGATTGTATTCTGAAACTGACTAGTTGTAACTATGGGCATGATTTTTGTACATGGATAATGGTAACTCTGGATATTTGTAGATATGGTTGTTTTGGAAATCCATAGCTAGTTGTATGCGATAGTTACTGAGCGGCATTAATATGAATTAGGTTTTTCTGTCAAACGAATGTGCATGTCGTTATTGGTTCATGGATTGAGTGTGAAGGGGAAAGTGAGATTTTAAAGTAAGGTCATTTTATTGGTAAATGTAATTTATAGAAAAATGCATGGAAGTGGATTAAAATAATGAAAAAATTTCAAGGGTAGAATTTGGGTTCTTACAACAAACACAACCATAAGCTTGACAAGTTTCTAACATCAACATCATGGACACATGCACATAATGATCAAAAGGACTTTTTATGGTTGTAATGGGGCCAATGACAAGGTAGGAATAAAATATGGAATATGTATCTTAAAATAAATGGAATAGAGGAGCAATGGAGAATAACTAAAAAGTAAGACAAAATCAACCCCAAAATAATGAAATCAACCTCTAATTCCAATCCTCTCAATCCTTATTCCCACACTCAACTTTTATTCACTTCGGTTTTTTTCAAAAAAAAAATTGTTTTTCTTTTGTTTCACTTTTTGTTGCTTTTATTTTTCTTTTTGCTGTTTTTTTTATTTTTTTTAAAGACAATGTCACACTTATGTACACAAATGTAACAGCCAATGAGTCATAACCAAGAATTATAACAATTGAAGAACAAACCACCCTTACTTAATACCCATTCCCAAAACAATTCCAAAGCTCCAAAATTCCATATGGTTAGGATATCATGGTTTTTCACTTATAGGTTGTAATGAGCTATAGAACAAAGAAATGGTAAAAAGACTCAAAGGGGCTAGAAAATGATATATTCATTCCAAGTAGGCTATATGACTTGTGGCTTAATCAAAAGAAATGCCTAAATCACTTCAAAACGTGCATAGTGAAAATCATGTATCAACACGAAACATGTCTAATTCTAGAGTGCAAGTAATCAAGAATGCAACAATCACACATGAAAGAATATCAGATGGCATACAACAATCCATCCACAATTAAGGCTCAAAATCTCACAAGAGACAAGACTATCACAATTCCCTCAACCTCTCAATTCTCAAAAGTAACTTAGCACGCAGAAAATGCATGGAATCACATCACAAGATATCAAGACTCAAGTAACAGAAAGCATGACAGAAAATTCCCAAAATCTATGCAAAATCTAAGAATAAAAAAAAGCATGCATCAACAAAAACCTATATTGATGTAAAATATAATAAAACAATTAAGTGTAGTACTAGGAAGTGACTCCTAGGTCGTCTACCAAGGATTATCTTTCACACAATGGTTAAAACACCTTACACTCACACACATGAGGTTTGTAGTTATTATGGTATTAATCTAAAGGCAAAACAGAACAAAACAGTAACAAGAAAAACAGTAAAGAGGCTAAATCCCTTTGGTTTATTTGTTCACAACTCAATCCTTGGTTACAAAAGATCAAAATCACATTCTTAATGTTCCTTTGTTGAGAGTCGATTAACTAAGCGATGATCAACTCAGTTAAATTACTAAACCTCAAACTAAGCGAAATTGGCATAAGCAATAAACAATTAACGAATTCACACTAATCAAAGCATCAATTTAAGTTCATAAACATTGAATTCCTAATCTGTTCACAACTATTGTGTCTAAGTTTCAAACTAAGCGAAATCAACATAAACACAAAACATTTACAGATTCACATAAATTAAGCGATTATGTGCTAGAGAACTAATTAACTAAGCCAAAATCAGTTCACAAACCTAAATCAAAACCATGGAATTAAGCAAACCATAATCTGAAATATGATAGAAGATTCAACCATAAACAAACCGAAATTGCATTAAAATAATAAAGAAAAACCGAAATGCATTAAGAACTAAACCTCAAGAGTTGTGATACATTACCAAAGGAATTTATTCCAAGGACTACCCTTTCATTGAGGAAGAAGCCAAAACTAAAAATGCAAGAAGAGAAGAAGAAGAAAGGAAAAACGAAAATGAACCCTAAGCCCCTAAAAGGGGAAAACGAATTTGTGTTCTATTCTAAAGCTAGAAAATGTAAAGTGTGTAAAGCAAAACCGAATTCTAAGATATAAAGAGCTAAAACTGAAATGGGCCATAATCAACGGGCCCAAATCCAAAACGGAATAAAAATCTTAATACAAAATACAATCTTCACTTTAGCACACGTCATCCACTTGTAATGCCTAAAATGTCCTTGGTGCCAAATATGACCTGGAAATGGAATTAGATCTAATTAGGCTAAATAATCCCAAATTAACTCATTTTAGGAATAATAGTCCAATAAAACCCAAAACACTAAACTATGTCAAACAAAGTCAATTAGACACCAAGAATCATTCACAATGGTTAATTAAGGTTATGAATAGTGTGTAATAAATGATTCATCACTCCTACATTTGCTTCAAGTCTTCAATTAGTGGAGCCAAATATATGTCTATGTCACTTCCTGGTTGTTTAGGTCCAGAAATTTACATAGATAACATCACATATTTGTGCTTCATGCACATAGAAGGAGGTAGGTTTTTATATCACCAACATCACTGACCATGTATTGTGGGAGCTACTTTGAACAATCTGTCAGTTAATTCCATCAGTTGACAATGCAAGGAGTAGATTTTTTGATTCTTGACCAAAACTAGGCGTAGATTTCTTCTTTCCATCAATTGAGAAGAATCTGCAGGATGCCGAAGCTTGCCATCTTTAATCCTTTCATCAGCATACCATGTCAATTTTTTTGCATCTTTAGCATTGTTGAAGATACGCTTAGCATTGATGGGAATATGCCATACAACCTTATTTCCAATTGAGTTTTCCTTCTTATAACATGGTGTATTTACATATGGCACAATACTTCAACGAAACATACTCATTAAGAAGTAAGATGCAGTCATTTTCACAAGCATGTATCCTATTGTAGTCATTACCAATGGAGCATAACATTTGTTTAGCATCATAGGTTCGAGAAGGAAGCACATTATCCTCGGGCAATATATCCTTCAGAAGTGCAAGTAGATATGTGAAACTCTTATCAGTCTATCCATTAACAAATTTCAACTTATACAACCTTGACACTGCTGCCAATCTCATGAATTTAGTACAACCATCATATAATGATTTCTCAACATCACTTATCAAACGTTGAAACATCTCAAGATGATCCTGAAGATCCTCTTAGACAACGTTTGTCATTTCATCGAAACGATCTCCTTCATATGCATTTGTGTTGTTTTCTTTCATATGCATCTCAGGACAATCCATAACACCACTTTTCTCACCATGCCTTGTCCAACATGTGTAACTCTGATCGATATCGTGACAAACTAAATGAACTTTTAACTCAACTGAAGTAATTCGGTTGGAGTAACAACATTTTAAATAAGAACATACAATTCGATCAGGGTTTTCAGCATTCTTAGATGCAAACCTAACAAATGATTTCACTCCATCCTCATACTCCTTCGTCAAACGATTAACACTCATCCACTTTCGATCAATACTTTCATCTATTTTCAAGAAATAAATTGACAAAAAGATTGAGTTAATGACTGTACTTTCAATTCGGGATCATAAATCCCTAAAAGATTGAGTCAGCGCTCACCTTGCTAGCAAATGCATTATTAGGTGAAAATCCTAACTCATGTAATACAAGTTAAATGCAGAACCATAACTCAATACAAGCTAAACATGTGTATGATTGAACTTTTAATTCAGGAATATAAATCCCTAAAAGATTGAGTTAAGTTCACAAAGCAAGCAAATACAATATTAGAAAAATCCTAACTCATGTAATACAAGCTAAATTAGGAACCCTAACTAAATACAAGCTAAATGAGTGTATGATTGAACTTTCAATTCGGGCATTAAGGAAAACTCATGTAAAAAGATGAAATCTAACTCAATACAAGCAAATATTTATAAGGAAAACTCACTTTCAATTCGGTGCATAATGAGTGAAATTTCCATGTTGAATGAGATAAAGATTTTGAGGTTGAATGCGTGAATGATTCTAAGGTTGAATGATTTTCGAGTTTGAATGTGTGAATGATTTTGATATTGAATGTGTGAATGATTTTGAGGTTGAATGAGAGAAAGATATTGAGGTTTTAGAGTAAATGAGTTTCGCTGCTGCTGAGTAAAAGAGTTTTGGGGGAATTCTAAATGCGGGGAAGTTTTAAGTTTTCTATGATAAGCATTCAAGAAAGTGATGTTGACGATATCCAATTGAACAGTTCATATTAAAGAAGGCGTTGTTGAAGATATCCAAGAAACCCAATTCAACAACGTTTACGTCAAAGAGCGTTGTTGAATATATCTCAATAAAAACTATTATCTTTTGAAAGTAACCTATTAACTTGCGGATTAATCAATTAATGATTCCAATAAATCCAAGATTTCAGCTACTTTACCTACATTTAATCCATTAATCTCATACTTAATCAATTAACCTGTAAAGTGACATAGATAATAAATCAATTCATCATTTGTGACCTCTAATAATTGTATATATTCATAGATAATAGATAATAATTGTATATGTTCAATTGTATATGTTCTAATAATTGTATATGTTCAATTCAAGAGCTCTCCATTCCACATGCGCTATTGTATATGTTCCATTCAACAAGGCATGTGGAAAAGAGCGATGTTGAACAAATCCCATAAACATATAGTGGAAAAGCTCTTCCATTCCACAATGCATGTGAAAATGAACGTTGTTGTATATGTTCAATTCAACAGCGCCCCTTTCAACATGCGTTGTTGAATTGAACGTATACAATAGCGGATGTGGAAAGGAGTGTAACACCCTGAATTCACCATCCTAAAGATGTGGTAATAGTCGTGAGGAATGAGACACACTGCCAGATTCTCGCTTGAGCGAGAGGGTCTCGCCTGGGCGAGAGATGGCTCACTTGGGGAGTGGAAAACTAGGAGATACTAAAGGATTCTTGCCTAAGCGAGATTGGGATCGCTTGGGCGAGGGAGAGGGGTGGGGAGACTGGAAGATCCTCGCTTGAGCGAGAGCACCAGATTTGAGTTTTTGAAATGGGCGGGATTTTCTCGTTTGAGCGAGAAAAGGCTCGCTTGAGCGAGAACCCGATGTTGGAACTTTAAAATAGAAACCGTCAAACACATTTCGGGTTAGAACTTGAGAGAGAAGAGAGAAGGAGGTGATTTTGGGAGAAAGGATTTGTGGGAATCAAATAGAAGCTTGAGAAGAGGTAAATCTCTTGATTCTAACTCTCTTTCTCCATTTCAAACTTGTTTTGGGTGTATGGGATCTCTTCTCAAAATGTGAGAAACCATGGAAACTCTTCTTTTGGAGTTCTGGTTTGTTTTATTTAGTTTCTCTCTTGAAATAGTAGATGTAGAAGATGAGTATGTGTTCTACTTTAAAATTGAAGATGAATATGTATGTTTTGGATGTTTGGAAGTTCCTAATGAAAGTGGTTTTGGAAACATTGAAAATGTATGAATCTTTTGTATGGTTAAAGATGAACTATGAGTTGTTTATATGTTGTTGAGAATAAATTACTGACTTTAGCTGTTGTTTGGTGGGGATGAGGAAAGATCCTAAGGTTGGAAGCGGTGTAGGAGGAACTTGCAAAGTTACCAAGGACCAAACACAACACTGACCAAGGTAAGGATAAGCATTTTATTCTGAGATATGAAATATTAGATGTACGGTTATGTGTGGATGACTCGAAAGGAATAAGATGTGGGAAATATCATAAAATTGAATGTCTTGTCCAAGTGGTATTGAATTGAATGTCCTGCCCAAGTGGTATTGAATTGAATGTTCTACCCAAGTGGTATTGAATTGAATGTCTTGCCCAAGTGGTATTGAATTGAATGTCTTGCCCAAGTGGTATTGAATTGAATGTCTTTCCCAAGTGGTATTGAATTGAATGTCTTGCACAAGTGGTATTGAATTGAATGTCTTGCCCAAGTGGTATTGAGTTGAATGTCTTGCCCAAGTGGTATTAAATTGAATTTCTTGCCGAACTAGTAGTGAATTGAATGTCTTGTCCTATGTGGTATTGTGAAAGTATGTGCAAGTGGGAAAATGGCTATGTAAAACATGAATGAATAGGAGGGTAACAAGGTTTGACATTGAAGAATGTGGAAGTAAGAATGGTAAGATGAGGTAGTAAGAAATAATAATGACATGTACTGATTTTATGTTGGAAAGTTTAAATTGTTATGTAACTCTGTTTATAATGTGGATTATACCAAAATAATATTTTTTGAATTAAATGACTTACATTGTATATTTCTCTGTCTTGCCATTTGATAATCCCATTGCCAGTAAGCGGATGTCTAAGAACGACTTGAGTAGGAGCCTTAGGAGCTTAGCGATCAAGATTTTATATTCGCAATCTTTTGTGTACTCATTGGTTACATATTTACTGTTATTTGTATTTATGTGGGTGTTTGATATTGTAACTCATAACCCAGTACATGTTGATACTCCTTACATTTTGAATGTGCATTATGTTTTTCTGCATAAGAAGGTAGTTAAAGTATGAAACTAAAAATGTATGTTGAGGATCATAAATGATAAAAAGGAACAGGGAAATTTAAGTATAAAGGAATTTGATGTATGACATAATTGAGAAACTATGTGTAAATGAATTAAAATAAAGAAAAAAATTTAAGGGTAGAATTTGGGTCCTTACAAGGAGCATCATTGAACATATCCCATTTTCCCTTCCATATCGCATGTGGAAATGAGCTTTGTTGTATATGTTCAATTCAACAACGCATGTGGAAAGGAGTTTTGTTGAATGTCATGATTCCTAAATCTAAACAGCTAAGCACACACAACACAAGCATACAACGAAACATATAAACACAAAAAAATGCATTGAACAACAACAAAAAGACAACAACAACACTAAAACACATTGAACAAAATAGACACATTGAAAAAATAGACACATTGGCACATTCCAAAACTGCTATATATACATTTAACTGTACAATAAGTACATAATCTTCCCTAATCTACCAAAAACAAAAGGAACTGTTTAACAGCTATACCTATGCTACAATCTATACATTGAATTCCCTAATCTTTAACAGAAAATACATATTTTGACCAATCTTCCTTAATTTGGTTGATTTGGTCATCTGTATATGAATCTGCACTAAACTGAACTTGAGCTGACCATTGCTTAATGATCTCTTTCATGAAGTTCATCACATAGTAGCCGCAATCTTTGTCATTGGATTGACAAGGGGTCTAAAAATAAAATCAGGTAAACATATAAGTATAACATATTAGGTAAACATATAATTATGAATACATATAATTGTTTGATGAGATGAGTTGTGCCAATACCTTTACATGAGTCCATATGATGTTTGATGTAGATTTAGAATGAATATTATGGACTTTATATATTTGCAGTTCGCTAAACAATAGATAATGTACATGATTACTAAACAGTTAGGAAAGTGAAAGTGTACCAAAAATCAGAAAGTTTAAATAAGTAGTCCACTTACCTAGAAAAAGTTTCTTTCATAGAGGGGTACTTGTTCGGATAGCCATGTTTCAATGAATCAAGATAGTACAATTGTTAACTGATCTGGTTAATGACAAACAAAACCCGATGTTCATAAGAAACCATATGCACACGGTTAGGAAATGTTAAGCTAAAACATACTAAAAAGACAATTAAAAAATGATGCTCACCCGATGTTAATAGGTGCAATGAATAAATCAACATATTCTTTATGATTTATGAGAACTTTTGCAACATGTTCTGCCTGCTCATTCTTCCTTTTTTCATTGCTACTCATAACCAAAGTCGTAGAATGAGGGCACAAGAACACAAATATATTTTTGGAAATAAGGTTGTCATACAAGTACCTAACAAATAACACAAATGTTAGTTAATTTTAACCCACCAATGATTAAATGCGAAAATGAGAAGTTAATAAAATATATTTTACCTCATATATACACATATAGAAGATGCACCAATCCAATGTATTCGTCAATGCATAACCCAAAGACGGGAAGGGGAAATGATATTATAATAATAGAATAGTCAAGTAATTTCTGAACATGCTTCATCAGATGTGCACAGTAGTTGGTCTTCTTGGAGACCACCTCCCCTGATGATTCATTATATGATGACTTAGACCGTGACTTATTTTCTTTAAGCTTGGACTTCACCACTTTGGCCTTTTTGGATACATATTCTACTCTAGGAGGGGATGTTGCATTATATTCAGCTATCCCCTTTGCCTGAAATATTCAATACAAAGCATATCAATTATAGATCAATATATATATAATATGAATGAGCATAAGGTAAAAATCATACCATAATAGGAACTAGATCTACAAGATGTACTGTCCAAGCAACATAAGTGCTTATAATCCCTCCCAATGTGATGATATCCTCATTAAGAGGAATTGGCAGCAACGCATCGTTTTCAATTGCAATATTAATTGCGACCTTCACATGATTGGGTGGGATACGTGCATTATGCAGCATGGAATCCAGTGTGTTGTGCACAGTACCAACACGCACTACTCGCGTATATGGGATATCCAGGAAGAGTTTGCAACTACTGGTTCCCTAAATGTTAGTAAAAATATATAATTAGTTTAGGAATATAATTAAAAAAAAGCAAATAAATTAAAATTAGTTAATTAAATTACCTCTAGAATGGAAATGTTGGGTCTAGGATGCGTGCAAGTTTCACTGACGATAGAAGGTACATCGCCAACTTTTTGATGCCCTTGAGGCTCTTTACTTTTCATCGAACGTTGTAGTTCAATGAATCGTTGTGTGAGGTGTGACCCCCCCTGAATTTAAGGTTATAAATTAGAGTATCAGTTCTAGAAGTCTCGCTTGAGCGAGAAAGGAGTCGCCTTGGTGAGAGTGGCTCACCTAGGTGAGTGGAATACTGGGCTATACTAAAGGATTCTCGCCTGAGCGAGAATTGTCTCGCTTGAGCGAGAGTTGTCTCGCCTGGGCGAGAATTGACACTCTGAAGCTGTAGAGGCTGTAAGATCCTTGCTTGAGCGAGAGGATCCTCGCTTGAGCGATAGGGTCAGATATGAGTTTTTAAAATCGGCGGGATTTTCTCACTTGAGCGAGAACCCGACGCTGTTATATTAAATAAGGAACCCCAAACACATTTTAGGGTTAGAACTTGAAGAGAAGTGAGAGAAGAGAGCATTTTCAAGAGCAAGGAGTCTTCAGGCTAATCTAGAAGCTTGAGAAGAGGTAAACCTCTTGGTTCTAACTCTCCTTCTCCCTTTCAAACTCGTTTTGGGTATTTTGGATCTCTTCTCTTAACATGAAAAACCATAGAAACTCTCTATTTAAAGTTGTGGTTCGTTTTAGGTTGTTTTCCTCTTGTTAACTCTTGGTTTAGAGTTGGTATTCAAAGATGGGGATGGTTGTGGGTTGATTCATGAAAACCCCAAACCTCAAAATGAAAATGTGTCAAAAGAGGATAAGGGGTAAAATTTTAGATGTAGAAGATGAGTATATGTCTCTAATGTTGAATATGAGATGAATTTGTATGTTTTAGATGTTTGGAAACTCTTAGTAAAGGTAGTTTTGGAAACATTGAAAATGTATGAATCTCTTGTATGGTTAAAGATGAAATATGAGTTGTTATGTGTTATTTTGAATAATTGACTAACATTGTTGTTATGTGGTGGGAATGAGGAAAGATCCTAAGGTTAGAGGCGGTGTCGGAGGAACTTGCAAAGTTACCAAGGACAAAACCCAAAACCCAACACTCACCAAGGTAAGGATAAGCTTTTTATTTCGAGATATGCATTATGAGATATGTGGTTCTATGTGGTTGAATCGAAAAGAATAAGATGTGAGATGTATCAAAGAAAATGAATGTCTTGCCCCAAGTGGTATTGAGTTGTATGTCTTTCCCCAGGTGGTATTGAGTTGTATGTCTTGCCCAAGTGTTATTGAGTGTATGTCTTGCCCCAAGTGGTATTGAATTGAATGTCTTGCCAAAGTGGTATTGAGTTGTATGTCTTGCCCCAAGTGGTATTGAGTTGTATGTCTTGCCCCAAGTGGTATTGAGTTGTATGTCTTGCCCCAAGTGGTATTGAGTTGTATGTCTTGCCCAAGTGGTATTGAGTGTCTGTCTTGCCCCAAGTGGTATTGAATTGAATGTCTTGCCCAAGTGGTATTGAATTGAATGTCTTGCCTTAGTGGTATTGAATTGAATGTCTTGCTCAAGTGGTATTGAATTGAATGTGTTGCCTTAGTGGTATTGAATTGAATGTCTTGCCCATGTGGTATTGAATTGAATGTCTTGCCCAAGTGGTAGTGAATCGACTGTCTTGCCCTATGCGGTGTTGTTGAAGTATGTGTAAGTGGGAAATGGCTATGTTACACGGGAATGAAGAAGAGGTTAACAAGGTTTGATATTGAAGAAAGTGGAAGTAGGTCGTATGATGGAGTAAGATATAAAATGAAACGTAATGACTTTATGATTGGAATGCTTAAATTGTTTATCTAACTCTGTTTAAATGTGGATTATATCGAATGATATTTATTAAATTAAATGACTTACTCCTTTGTATGTTTTGTGTGTTGCCATTTGATAATCCCATTGCAGGTAGTTGGATGAATTAAGGATGCTCGATTTAGAGCTGTAGGAGCTTTAAAATCTGGATTCCTTTATTTGCACCTTTTTGTATCATGATTGATTATTTGCAGATTTAAGTATTTGTAACCATGATCATTATAATTTTTTTGGATAATTGTAACTCTGGATATTTATAGCTATGGGTATTTTGGAAACCCACAGCTAGTTGTATGCGGTAGTTACCGGGATACGTTATTATGAATTATGATTTTCTGTTAAATGAACGTGTATGTAGATATTGCGTTATGGAATGAATATGAACGGGAAAATGGGATTAAAATAAGGTGGTTGTATTTGTGATTCTTAGTTATAGGAAAAATGTATGTGAAAGGAATAAAATAATGAAAAATTTTCATGGATATAATTTGGGTCCTTACATGAGGCCATCCAATCGGCTCTCCAAATCAATTACAACAACTTTGGTTGCACGCTTTTCACAGGGTTTTAATGTACGTTTTCTATCCCCATATCTAGCACCCAAGATACGGCAAGATTATTAAGGCAGTCCTAGTGCCTTATCAAGTACCACCTGGCTATCTAGGGTCTGCCGCAAACCTGTAACACCCTGAATTTATATTTCCTAAGATGTGGTAACAGTCTTGGAGAAGGGGACACACTGCCAGATTCTCGCTTGGGCGAGAGGGTCTCGCTTGAGCGAGAGAGGGCTCACCTGGGTGAGTGGAATACTGGGATATACTGAAGGATTCTCGCATGAGCGAGATTTGGCTCGCCCGGGCGAGGGAGAGGGGTGTGGACACTAGAGGATCCTCGCTTGAGCAAGAATCCCTCGCTTGAGCGAGAGCGCTAGATCTGAATTTGTAAAATGGGCAGGATTTTCTCGCTTGAGCGAGAAAAGGCTCGCTTGAGCGAGAACTCGACGCTGAAACTTTAAAATAGAAATCCTCAAACACATTTAAGGTTAGAACTTGAGAGAGAAGAGAGAATGAGGTGGTTTTGAGAGCAAGGATTCGTGGGAATCAACTAGTACCTTGAGAAGAGGTAATTCTCTTGATTCTAACTCTCTTTCTCCCTTTCAAACTCGTTTTGGGTGTATGGGATCTCTTCTCAAAATGTGAGAAACCGTGGAAACTCTTCCTTTTGAGTTGTGGTTCGCTTTATTTAGTTTCTCTCTTGTAAACTCTTGGTTTAGAGTTGGTATTCAAAGAATGGCAAGGGTTTGTGGGTTGATTTATGAAAACCCCAAAACCCCCAAAATGAAAATGTGGTTAAAGAGGATAATGGGTGAAATGGTAGATGTAGAAGATGAGTATTTGTTCTAATGTAAAATAGAAGATGAATATGTATGTTTTAATGTTGAAAACTTCTAATGAAAGTGGTTTTGGAAACATTAAAAATGTATGAATCTTTTGTATGGTTAAGGATGAACTATGAGTTGTTTATATGTTGTTGAGAATAATTTACTGACTTTTTTTGTTGTTTGGTGGGGATGAGGAATTATCCTAAGGTTGGAGGAGATGTCGGAGGAACTTGCAAAGTTATCAAGGACCAAACCCAACACTCACCATGGTAAGGATAAGCATTTATTCCGAGATATGAAATATTAGATGTACGGTTATATGTGGATGACTCGAAAGGAATAAGATGTGGGAAGTATCAAAGGAATTGAATGTCTTGCCTAAGTGGTATTGAATTGAATGTCTTTCCCATGTGGTATTGAAATTGAATGTCTTGCCTAAGTGGTATTGAATTGAATGTCTTGCCCAAGTGGTATTGAAATTGAATGTCTTGCCCAAGTGGTATTGAATTGAATGCCTTGCCCAAGTGGTATTGATATTGAATGTCTTGCCCAAGTGGTATTGAATTGAATGTCTTGCCCAGTGGTATTGAAATTGAATGTCTTGCCCAAGTGGTATTGAAATTGAATGTCTTGCCCAAGTGGTATTGAATTGAATGTCTTGCCCAAGTGGTAGTGAATTGAATGTCTTGCCCTATATGGTATTGTGAAAGTATGTACAAGTGGGAAATGACTATGTAAAACAGGAATCAAAAGGAGGGTAACAAGGTTTGACATTGAAGAAGGTGAAAGTAAGAATGGTCGGATGAGGTAGTAAGAAATATAATGACATGTACTGATTATATGTTGGAAAGTTTAAATTGTTTATCTAACTCTGTTTATAATGTGGATTATATTTAAATGGTATTTATTGAATTAAATGACTTACTCCTTTGTATGTTTCTGTGTGTTGCCATTTTATAATCCCATTGCAGGTAAATGGATGAATTAGGGATGCTTGATTTTGGAGCTTTGGGAGCTTTTAAACCTGGATTCCTCTATTTACACTTTTTGTATCATAACTGACTATATGCGAATTTGAATACTTGTAACCATGACCATTATATTTTGGATGTTTGTAATCGTGGGTATCATAATTTTGGAAGTCCATAACTATTCGCATGTCCTAAGTAAATGGGGGACATTAATATGAATTATGTTTTTCTGCCTTATGGAAGTGTGTATGAATACTGTATGATTAAATGATCGGAAAATAACCAAGGTAACTAATGGATCGTACCTTGGGTTACTAATTATAAGATATAGGGAAAATACATGTTTTCATGTGTTAAACTAAGAAAAAATTTCAATGGTAGAATTTGGGTTTATACAAAACCTACCCTTTCTTTTAGGGTAACCTGACACATCAAGAAAAAAACAAAATATTAATTAATCACATTGATAAACAAGTATGGAAATCAAGTTTAATTAAATGATAAGCACTTATGACACGATTTGCTACTTCTTGAAATTTTTCGTTATCGGTAACACCTTCCATGTGCTTAAGAGCATCCACCTACAGAACATCGAGGTCTACTGCACTCGAAAGTGTATCGCTTTGTTCGAACTGCCAATACATAACAAATAATAATGTAATTAATAGATATGGATACAAAACCTAACCAATTAATAATGTACTTAATTACGTTTTTCATCACTTACTTTATTAAAAACAAACAACATTAACATCAACAATGATATATATATACAAAAGCATAAGAATAAAGTAAATGCAAAAAAGATGATTTTACCAAGAAAGTGTCATTTTGTGTGCGAGTAGTGACAAATGCCTTCTCATTCGCCTCATCAATGAGATTTGCAAATTTGGTTGAATGCTTGAGGTTGACATTGCCATCAACATCTCTGAGACATTTGTCGGCATCGGTTGTGAATTATCTGAGGGCCTTGCCGACATATTTGAAGATGTAATGCTTGTGCTCCTCACCAACATCAAAAATTGTCTAAAACAGATAAATAAATTAAACTCAATGAAAAATATAAAAATACATACACATTGCATGAAACACACATAAGTTGCATGAAAACACATATAAATTGCATGAAAACACATAAAAGCATATACATTGCATGAAAACAGAAAAATACATATATATTGCATGGAAAGACATATTCATTGCATGAAAACACAACAAAACATATACATTGCATGGAAACACAAAAATACATATTGCACGAAAACACATATATTTAATGAAAACACATAAACGCAAAAGATATTGTTATAATGCATGGAAACTTAATGTTATATCAGCTCAAATACGTTCCTTCACTGAGTTCAGCCTAACATCAGTCCAAGAACTGAATATTATCGACACATTGTTCCTAACCAATACTCCAATGTAGTGAAGAAAATCTCCCAATATCAGAAGGGGAGACCTGGATGTAGTTTGCAAGTGGACCCGCAAACGAACCAGGATAAAATCGTCGTCTCAAGTTTTCTTGATCCCTTATCTCTTTACATTTCAATCATTTTGTGCATTATATGTTAATTGATTTACTTACTGAATTTAGTGCATATTTTTTATTCTATTAAATATATTGGCATAAATTCTTTGAGTAGAGTGCATCTATTCTTGATTGAAATTGCTGTAACGTTTCTTGTAAGAAAAATGATTTTCAAAGAACGCAAGAATCAGTTTAACCGATTAAACCTGTCCTTAATCGATTAATAACAGATCGATTTAATCGATTATGTGAAGCTTTAATCGATTAAACTAGGATTATTTTAGAATTTCTCATTTACCGCAAAAAGTGTTAATTGCTTCCGCGTACACCTATTCACCCCCCTCTAGGTGTTATTTGTTCCGTGGTATACCCAACAAGTGGTATCAGATCTAGTACGTGAGTGATAGTTTAACCGCTTAGATCATTGATCCAAGGCAAATATTACCATGAGCTCCACTAACACTTTTTGCGGCGATGGCGCATCCATCAACCGCCCTCCGGTTTTCAGTGGCGAGGGGTACACCAACTGGAAGATTAGAATGAGAATATTCATAGAGGCCATTGATACAATTATTTGAGATGTCGTACTGTATGGACCTTATATTCCACTATACTTTGTGGAAGGAGAAACCAAAGAGACACCAAGAAGTCTCTTGACCAATGAGGAAAGTGCAGCTTGATTTGAAAGCTAAAAATATTATTACTTCTACACTTTCATATGATGAGTTCTTTAGGGTTTCTCAATGCTTGAGTTCTAAGGAAATGTGGGATACTTTACAAATAACCCATGAAGGCACTAGTGAGGTCAAGCGAGTTAGATTGAATGCATTATCACATAAGTATGAGTTATTTCTCATGTTTCCCCATGAATCTATTTGAGATATGCAAATTGTTTTCTATTGGTGAGTTGACTAACAAAGTTTTGAGATGTCTTGATAGGAAAAAACAACCAAAGGTGATGGAAATAATGGAATCAAAAGATGTGGATTCTATGTCACTCACTACACTTTTCGGAAAACTTCAAGAACACGAGATGGCGCTACAACGCTTGACACTCCATGAACAAACGGACGAGAAATTTCAAAGAATCTCCTTCAAAGCTACAAGATCACATTCAAGAAGTCAAGAAGTGAGAATTAATCATGAAGATTCTGATTATGTCATCGATGATGAAACTATATCCCACCTTGTCAACAAATTCAGAAAGTTCTTAAGAAAAAAAGGTGGATTGAGAAAGTTTCACAAGGAAGATGCAAAAGACTCAATCAAGAAGAGCAAGAATCCCAAAGACAACACATCTTGCCATGAGTGTGGGAAAGTAGGCCACATGAAGTACACATGTCCTACTTATCTCAAGAGGATTGAGCATATAAATAAGAAAGACTCTCGGGACATCAAAGCTAATGAGGCATATATCATTTGGGATGAACAAAAAGAGGACGCTACTTCAACAAGCACCTCGGAAGATGAAGAATTGAGCAAAATGTGCTTAATGGTTCAAAATCTGAATTCATGCCAAGAAAGTGAGCAAGATGAATCTAGTGAGGTAAACTCTTCTGATTCTAGTTCTAATTCCGATAATTCTCCCACGTATGATATACTCTATGGTGCATATGTTGAAATGCATCAAGAACTTAAAAAGTTAGCTAAAAAGTATATGAATAAGAAAAGTTTGATTCTTGAACATGAAAAGAAAATTTCTGAATTGCAATCTTTCATTGATGAGTTGAATCTACAAAATGAAGCCTTAGATATTATATATGCTAACTCTTATTGCAATTGTACAACTAATTTAAGTGAGAATCCTACATGTTGTGAAGAAGATCTTGCTCCTGACCTTGGCACGGTTTTGATGAAGACACCAACATCACAAAAAGAAGAAAGGAAGAAGACCTACAAAGACTATCGAAGACAAAGCTTCAAGATTTAGAGTCTAAGTCTTTAGGTACTTTTATCCTTACAACTACTTTATTACCTTAGTTAATAATGCTCAAAATTGTTTTCAAGAAAATCAGAAAAATCTTAGTGTGATTAAAAATAATTTTCAAAAACAACATGTAACGGGTTACCATACTTGTGTAACAAGTTACATGAGTGAGAAAAGAGTTTTTCCATCCTCAAACAGCTAAGAGTAATCCATTACTGTCTTTGAAGTAACAAATTCCCATTTTTAGAAAATGGGGTAATCGATTACTCAAAGAAGTGTAATCGATTACACTAAGGCAATTTCACAAAGCTGCTGGACAGTACCTTTGAGTGATCGATTACTCAAATACAGTAATCGATTACACTGTGTCAAATTTGAAAAAGTTGTTAACAGGATTGTTGGGTAATCGATTACCCACTTACAGTAATCGATTACTGAGAACTGTTGTATCAGTTTTTAGATTTCAAAGTGAACAGGTTTCACTCAAAACTGATTTGTTTCATTCCAAACGAAACCTACTCTTATCTAGAGGTGTTATGGTTGATTGGAAGCCTATATAAAGGCATTGAAACACTCTCATAACAAAAACTCAGATTACAAACTCTCATTAAAAGCTCTCACACTTTCTGAATTTTCTGCACTTTTTAAGCAACATACTCTTAAACTTTCTAAATGCTTTCCAAACTTTTTCAAAGTAAAAGCATTATTATCTATAGTATAAGAGTTCTTTTTGGATTGCAAGTCTATAATTGTTACATACACTTGTATAGGCAATCCAAACCATTTGTATATTCTTCACTTTAGCAAAGTTCACTTTCTTTCACAAGGGTGTGAAGAGAAAGGGCTTGAGTGACTTGGTATAGTGTTTACCAAGGGTGTTACTTGGAATAGGGTTTTCCAAGGGATTAAGTATAAGTGAGTGTGTAAGGTACAAGGAGATCTCGGGGTGAGATAATTGTAATTACAACTCATTATATTTAATAAAGGAATCTATTGCGAGTCAAGAGTACTGGACATAGCCTTCGGTGGACAAGAAGGTGAACCAGTATAAAACACCTGTGTACTCTCTTCTCCTTATCTTAGTTATATTTCTATCTTTCAAAGTCAATATTTTTCTACATACTATTTCCGCTGCACTTTAACTTTGACATTGCAGAAAAATTGGCCATTGTGACACCCTAAAAAATTATATTTCCTAAGTTGGAGTATCAGTCCTAGAGAGTGAGGCATACTGCCAGATTCTCGCTTGAGCGAGAGGGTCAGAGTTTCTCCCAGGATTTTATCTTGTAGTCTCGCCTGAGCGAGAGAAGGCTCGCCTGGGCGAGAGTGGCTCACCTGAGGAGTGGAATACTGGGCTATACTGAAGGATTCTCTCCTGAGCGAGAGTAGGCTCGCCTGGGCGAGGAAGAGTTGTAGACACTGAAGGATCCTCGCTTGAGCGAGAATCCCTCGCTTGAGTGAGAGTGTCAAATTTAGGTTTTTAAAATGGGCGGGATATTCTCGCTTGAGCGAGAAAAAGCTCGCTTGAGCGAGAACCCGACGACTGAACATTAAAATAGAAACCCCAAACACTTTTAGGGTTAGAATTTTAGAGAGAAGAGATAGAAGGGAGCATTTTCAAGAGCTAGGATTTGTGGGAATCATTTAGAAGCTTGAGAAGAGGTAAATCTCTTGATTCTAACTCTCTTTCTCCCTTTCAAAACTCATTTTGGGTGTATGGGATACCACGAAGGGCAGGTCAAACTCCATACCACGAAGGGCAGGTCAAACTCCATACCACGAAGGGCAGGTCAAACTCCATACCACGAAGGGCAGGTCAAACTCCATACCACGAAGGGCAGGTCAAACTCCATACAACCACTTCAATCACAGTATAATATTTCCACTGCATTATTCTAACATTGCAACTTCCACAAAACACAAGACACCACATCAATGTCATAAACACCATGTATCTCATATCCTACCTCAATAAAAACTACTCACGACATCTTCATCATGTAATATAATTATGTCCATTTATCGCCAACAAGCCGTTCATAACAAAATCATTATTACAAATATACCCACAAATCAACAAATCAACAACTCATCACACAATCATTGATACAAACACACCCATATATGTTTATAACAAATCAACCATCCATAACACAACATTATCATAAATAAACCACACACAACATATTCTTCATCATATAACACATTAACGTTAGAACCAGCTTTCACGAAGGTGTATTACCATAAATGAGCATATAGCGGTTTATGTAAATAAACGGTTTTCCCGCACATATATTCCCACTTTTATGGCTAATACATCCTCAGGTGAAATACATACTTTCACATGGGACATAAACACCCAAAAGAGTTTCTACCCGTTAATATGCTCCGATTCTTGAGGGAAATCGGAGAATGATGACTCTAATGAATTACTCTAAGACCACAATAGTCTTCTCCCTCACCTTAGGTTGCGTAAGCTCCGTTGCTCCGCAAAAGAGCTCCATCTCCCTCCATCTCCTTCAACCTCCATTGTTGCCTTTTCATCTCCAAAGCACTCTAATGTTCCATTAAGAAGCAAGAGGAAGAGGTTTTGATGTGTTTTTGAGGTTTAGTGGAGGGAATGGTCGAAATCTATGAGGAGTCGCCGCTAGGAGTGAAAGGGGATAAAAGAAGTGAAGATTAGGGTTTGTGAAACCCTTTCCTTACTTTTATAGCTCTGACGCTCTCGCCCAAGCGAGGGATTCTCGCTCAGGCGAGAATCTCACAGTGACGAATGTAATCGATTACCATAATGTGTAATCGATTACAGTGTGAAAAATGCACGTATCTGATATTTTTATATAATGTAATCGATTACATGCATAGTGTAATCGATTACATGCATAGTGTAATCGATTACATGCATAGTGTAATCGATTACATGCATAGTGTAATCGATTACATCATGAAAAATTACACATGTCTGATCAGATATCAGCATGTAATCGATTACCAGGACATGTAATCGATTACATCATGAAAAATTACACATGTCTGATCAGATATTAGCATGTAATCGATTACCAGGACCATGTAATCGATTACAGTATGTCAACAGCCCAAAATTGTCATTTCTCGCCCAAGCGAGACAACTCTCGCTCGGGCGAGAATCCTCCAGTATAACCCAGGATTTCACCTTCCCAAGTGATCCTTTCTCGCTCAGGCGAGAATCTCTCGCTCAGGCGAGAATCTCTCGCTCAAGCGAGACTTCCAGGACTGATACTATAATTTTAAAGACTCAAAATTAGGATGTTACAATCCTTCCCCCCTCAAAGAAATTTCGTCCCCGAAATTTTATTAGGTTATTCTCAGGATGATACTATCATCACTCCGACACTTGGCATAGATATACATGACCAAACTTAGGTCCGACCATCTAAACAATTAATGTCGCTTAGTCGACAGACAAGGACACATACCACGTAACAGTGATACCACAATGACAATTCCTGGACTAACTTTTCAGAGTCCACATACTAAAGGCAGATAGATATATGGACAACTAGGACAATTAAGAGGAAATTATTACCACCAGAATAAAAATTCTCAAGTATTCATCAAGAACCATAGATCTTCCCGATCTATCAAGATAAAAATCGTTCAAAATGATCAACACATACGGTGAGATTCACAATGACACATTCGAATTCAAAAGAAAGTGGGACTCAATACCCATCATCTACCAAGATGCACCAGATTACATCCAAAATGCAATAGCTAGATCGACATCCACTCGATGGAAACAGCGTCATTTCATTTCACACATGAAAGTAGCCACAATTAACTCAAAAATTCTCACTAGCATTTTCAAACTTGTACTTGCTATAACACATAAACAAGTCATTCATTCAACGAGTAGCATTTAGACAAATAAGATTTCTAGAGTTTTTCATAGCATCAAACAAAATCACTGAGTAACTATCCAATCCAATCAAACATTCCTACAAAACACGGATGCGGTAGAAGAATATTTGCCAATTTTAGCCTCAACTCGACGTACAAGACCGTAGGTCAACTCAAATCACATGTTCCGTTACCAATGATTATTGCAATTTATAAACATTCACTCCAATAACATGTGCATTACATGGATACTCAAACTATCATGGTATGCATACATTTCGAACTTGATTCTACATCGTGTCTAGAAACACATAATCGGAATTACCTCACAAAGTTTTTAACAACATCGCATTCGTACAAGATGGAGTTGCTAACCGTTTGGATATTCAACAAGGAACTAAGTCAATGCTTAGCCAAATTATACACTTCACCCAAAATGATTTTCAAAAAATAGATTAGATATACGGTGCATGACAATCATTTCGTGAAAGCAAGGTTTTCATAATCATCTCCTCATAATTTAAAAACCATTTCTCTCATGCGACACTGAAAGTCCAAATCATAATTTTCTAAAGACTAGTTAGCTCTGAAATTACATTCCATTCAGGAAAGTAGAGTCCTCATATTTCATTTACAAAAACACACTTATGCAATAACACCACAATTATGCATAGCAATTACTGACGCACATGAAACAGAAACAAGTTCTGTAAGTACAATATCAAAGCAGAAAGGTTGGTGTACGTCATCACTATATCGTGCATTTAATTATTCAACTACGACAAGTCAACCATCATAGACCAAAAGTTTTATGTACAAGAATGAAAAATAACTTTTCCATTTACATTACCATTGCCTACGAATAGTGTGAAAGCAAGTTTTGTTTAGCGATGACTCGCTAAAACTGAAACAACACACCATCAACATTCATCATCAAAGTTCATATTTATGCACATATAAGAAATCACTGACATAATGAAAGTTGGTCACCTTAACTTTATTATGTCCATTTTGTTTTGTTTTTTCATACCGATTCGCTTTTAGTTTCCAATAATTTAGGGAATCACCTCATGTATAAACACATAAGAAAATTTCACCATTATGCAAACATAATCATTACAATGACATTTAGATACTTCACTCACTTCAATCATTACTTTGAACAAAGAGTTTACTTTTGAGCAAAAATATTTCAAAACCTATGCAAGCATTGTAAGATTGACTTTTAGCAACTCATGAAAACAAAGATATTCAACTTAGTCTTTTCAAAACACATAGGATACATTTCTTTACATCTCCCTTTTTTTTAGCACAATATTTCTAAAATCAATGCTTCATGATCAACACACTCAATGAAACATACATCATTTACATGTTCATATGAATCCTTTACATTATTCTTCAAGTTATTACCAAGATAGCTAACATACGGTTTCTAGAATTCACGCGCAAGGAAAAATTTATCAGACATTAACAATTAACCTCAACAAGATATTTCACCGTCGTCATATAAAGCATGTTACACACAAATTCATCATTTCATTCCACTTTCTAAACCTTGATGCACTGCAAGCAAACACATATGTAGGAATAAGTCAAGATGTACATATTTATTTCTAGTCAAGGTAGGCGAGTACATGCTAGCAAACTTTTACAAAGTAAAATTGCATGGTTACATGTCATATAATAAAATGTAGATGTTTAGCCACCGAGTCTAATAACCGGTCAATCTTTATACTATGAATATTTGTTTTGATCCTGTGGAATGACAAGTTAACTAAGAACATATATCAAATAGGAACATGTAGAAAACCACATAGCATGACATACAAATTTTCATGTTATAGATGATTCTACTTTTAACAAGGACAAACATTCCTTTCATTATCAAAAGTCCTCCATAGAATAAAAATCCAATTTTCGAGACAAAATATACAGTTCTTTCAAATTATTATCCTCTCGAAGTGCTAACAAAGTTCTCAATTCTCATGTAGATGTCATAGCGAACAATTAATACCTTAATTTCATTCAACTATAACCACCTAGGCATATAAGCAAACATCCAAGAAAGCTAAGCTAATCGTTCCTCTTCAATCATATTAATATTAGTGATCAAAGAAGGTTCACATCAAGAGGTTGACAAGAAACTCATAACGAGAGATTCACCACGAGGAACTCTCAACAAGTGAAAGTGTGCATGTCAAGAGGAACACTTTGGAAAGCTCTCCTTATATGACTTGGTTTTGATGAGGACAACTTGTGATAACATGAGCTTGAAGATCACCAACAAATCAACATGCTTAAGCCTTCCGATTGGTATCTTGCTTAGACTAGATTAGTTTAGGTTGAGTCCAAGGCTTAAGTCACCTAATACATATCTCAATTGCATAAATCTTTTAAATCTTTTTCATCTTGAGATATGTCATTCATAATATGTTCATGCATCATATAAATACATGTACATGTGCATTCTAGGCATAATCTAAGTATTAAACATGTATGAATTTAAGTGCATAACATATTTGAAGTTTTTACACATGAAAGTGTGCTGTTAATCGATTACCACTTGGCTTAATCGATTAATCTAACTGTTTGCACAGTGTAATCGATTACAACAAATGTCAATCGATTAATCTAACATTTTTGTGAAGCTTAATCGATTAAAGCTGTCGTTAATCGATTAACTGGGCTTTTATTTCAATTCTTTATAAACTGCATTTTCAGAATTGATCTCATAAGTTGCATGTTAATTTTTTAGAGAGTTAGAGCATATTTTCATGTTAATTGTTGCATCTAGTTGTAAATGCATTTGTGAACTTAGAAAAGAGAGAATTCTATGCTTTAGGATTGAGTGCTTTTCATGATACATTTCTCATCTTTTCTTGTCACATGTTCTTGCATTTTTACATGATTCTTGATTAGATGTTTACACATTATGCATTCTGTTTTTCACTAATACATCTTTCATACTGCATGAGCTTGTATTAGGTGATTAGAGTAAAGCCTTATCTTGTTAGATATAAGTCTTGTTATAGCTTAAGTTTACTCTGTATTGTTTTGTTTGAAAAAGTGTTGTAATTGTGGGAATCTCAAGGTGTCATATCACCAAGAGATTGAGTGTGTCTTCACTGAGTGTTAGACTTAGGGATAAGTAAAGAACAAGGTTCTTGGCTGGGGCTACGCCGAAAGAAAGGTTTTCTTTGTCGGTAGGAAGGGAGTCAAACCATAGAATAGGTTTCTTTTTATCTTGTAAGTGTCTAATTGTTGTAATTGGATAGTGTGTATGTAATTAACATTCATTCAATTATAGTGAAGAAAAATCTCCCAAATCAGCCGGGAGGCCTGGATGTAGTTTGCGGTGGACAAGCAAACGAACCAGGATAAAATTCTTGTTGCAGGACTTTTTCTATCTCTATCTCTTTATTGCATTTGATTGATTAATTTGTTAAGTAGATTTAATTGATAATCTGTGTCTATACTGTTTTACTTATACTCTGATAATATTCTGTAAGCCTGGTATAATCGTTTCATTATCAATTAATTGTCGAGCAAGAAACTGTACTTGCGTTTGCTTACTGTCTTGGTTTAATCGATTAAGTGTGGTGTGTTAATCGATTACTTCAATCTGTTAATCGATTAAGTGGACTGTGTTGAAAGTGTTAATCGATTACCCTGTTTCGTTAATCGATTAATCAAGGTGTTTTTCAGCATTAAGTGTTGTTTTCGAAAAGCGGACATTCTAACCGCTACACCTATTCAACCCCCCCTTCTAGGTGTATTGTAATCACTGATACCTAACAAGTGGTATCAGAGCTAGTGCGAAGTGCTAGCTCAACCGCGTATTCGTGATCCTTAGGGAAAAACGAATGGGTTCGTCAAACCCATTTGGTGGTGATGGTTCATCCATTAATCGACCACCTATATTCAGTGGTGAAGGGTATGCCTACTGGAAAGTCCGCATGCAAATTTTTATTGAAGCCATAGACTCGGATATTTGGGAATCCGTAGTCAACGGCCCTTTCGTTCCACAACATCTTGTGGACAATGAACCTAAAGACAAGCCTAAAAGTCTATGGACTGATGATGAGCGCAAAAAGGTGCAGCATAATCTACGCGCCAAAAATATCATCACATCGGCCCTATCCTATGATGAGTTCTTTAGAGTATCGCAGTGCCAAAATGCAAAAGAAATGTGGGACACTTTACAAGTGACTCATGAAGGCACTAGCGAAGTCAAGCGCGCTAGATTAAATGCGCTTACCCATGAGTATGAGTTATTTCGCATGTTACCTAGTGAATCAATCTGTGATATGCAAAAGCGATTTACTCATATTGTTAATCATTTAGTTGCTCTAGATAAATCTTTTGCCAGAGGTGAACTAACTAATAAAGTTTTACGTTGTCTTGACAGGAAATGGCAACCAAAAGTAACTGCAATTGTTGAATCCAAAGATTTGGACTCTATGCCTTTAGCTACTTTATTTGGAAAACTTCAAGAGCACGAAATGGAATTGGGGCGCTTGACTATGCACGAAGATTCAGATCGGAAAAAGAAAAACATCACATTAAAGGCCACGACCTCCAAATCAAAAGAAGATAAAGATGATGATGAATCTGACTCCGATCTAGATGATGAAACTATGAATCTCCTTGTTCGCAAATTTAGCAAATTCATCAAAAGAAAAGGAGGATTCAAGAAGTTTCAGAAGAAAGAAGCGAAAGAGTCAACCAACAAAGGCAAGAACAACAAAGATCGCTTCACTTGCCATGAGTGTGGAAAAGCCGGACATATGAGATTTCAATGTCCTACCTATCTGAAAAAGGTTGATTCAGAGAAGAGCACTCCCAGGGAATTCAAATCCAAGAAAGCTTACATTGTATGGGATGTACCTGAGGAGGAAACAACATCAAGCACTTCTAGTGAGGAGGAGTCAGCGAAGTTGTGTCTGATGGTCAGATCTGACAACAATGGCAACTCAGACTCACACGAGGATAATGATGAGGTATATTCCGACACCTCATCCACTTCGGATGACTTACCCTCTTATGAAGTTTTATATAATGCTTATGTTGAGTTACATGAGGAATTAAAGAAATTGGCTAGAATAAATGTTGATAAGAAAAGGGAAATCCTTAGAAATGAAAAGAAACTAAGCCAATTACAAAAAGAATTAGATGAATTAAAATTAGAAAATGAAACTTTAGATCTCATCTATTCTTGTAACACATGTGACTGCTCTGCTGATAATTTATGTCAAAAGCCTGTATGTGAGACTTGCGAGATTTTGCAAGAAGACAATCTTAAACTAAAAGAAAAACTCGAACGTCTCACAAACAGTAAACAGCAATTAGACACTCTGCTCAGTCAAACAAGAAATGTTGGTGATCGTACTGGTCTAGGTTATACTCGCTCTGCTAAAAACAAGAGACCATATAGAAAACCTGTAGTTAATACTAAGGATAAAAATCGTAGGCGCTCTCCTACTTGCTTTTATTGTAATACGTATGGTCATACTTCTTACTCTTGTTACATTAGAAAATATGGTATACCTAGCGGGGCTTATGTATGGATAAAGAAGGGAGATAATTCCCTAATCACTAACAGAAAAGGACCCAACATAATTTGGGTACCTGAGAAAAGCAGGTGATCTATTTTGCAGGTATGTCTTCGAACACAAGGACAAAAATGGTACTTAGACAGTGGATGTTCGAGACATATGACAGGTGACAGATCAAATTTCCTGGATCTATCACTTAAAGGAAAAGGATACGTCACGTATGGAGACAACAATAAGGGAAAGATACTTGGCACCGGAACAGTTGGTAACTCATCTCATACTCAAATTGAAAATGTTCTGTATGTTGAAGGACTAGAACATAATCTTCTAAGTATAAGTCAACTCTGTGACAAAGGTAATCGAGTATCTTTTGATTCTGACTGTTGCATCATTCGTGACATTTTATCTAATAATGTTAAATTTGTTGGTCATCGTATAAATAATATTTACATGGTTAACTTGGAAGATGTCACCACATTATTTTCAAAATGTTTCATTTCTAAAGAAGATGACATCTGGCTCTGGCACAGACGCGTTGCACACATCCATATAAAACATCTAGATAAATTGTCATCAAACCAACTAGTTGAAGGGCTACCAAAACTAAATTTCAAAACTAAAGAGATTTGTGACACTTGTCAAAAGTGTAAACAAACCAAAAATTCTTTTAAAAACAAAAATGTGATATCCACTTCAAGACCTTTGGAGTTACTCTATATGGACTTGTTTGGACCATCACAAATCATGAGTTTTGGTGGTAGCTACTATGCTTTAGTTATTGTTGATGATTTCTCTCGTTTTACATGGACATTATTTTTAATCTGCTAAAAGCGACGCTTTCAACTCTTTTAAAAATCTTGCCAAGCAAATCCAAAACCAATTTAACCTGAAAATAGTATATATACGAAGTGATCACGGGGGAGAATTTGAGAACTTTCAGTTCGACAAATTCTGTGATAAGCATGGCATTATGCATCAGTTCTCTGCTCCTCGCACTCCACAACAAAATGGAGTTATTGAAAGGAAAAATCGTGTGTTAGAAGAATTAGCGAGAACCATGCTTAATGAAAGTAATACCCCTAAATATTTTTGGGCAGATGCAGTTCATACTGCATGCTATGTTATAAATCGAGTATTGTTAAGGCCTAATTTGAATAAAACTCCTTATGAACTATTAAAAGGCCGTAAACCAAACATATCCCATCTTCACGCTTTCGGTTGCAAATGTTTTATATTAAATAATGGAAAGCGGGCTTTAGGAAAATTTGATTCAAAAGCCGATGAGGGAATATTTTTGGGATACTCGATTCATAGCAAAGCGTTCAGAATCTTTAATAAGTATTCTATGCAAGTTGAAGAGTCTATCCATGTACAGTTTGATGAATCTTCTCCAAAAGAGAAGAGAAAGGTTGTTTCTGATGATGTTGCAGGTGCTTTGGAAGAAGCATACTCAAAGAACATGGATAATGTAGAAGCAGCCGATGAAGAATGTCAAAACAAATCTCAGGAGCATTCAGATATGCCAGTTGTGTGGAAAACCAAGAAAGCTCACCCGATCGATAAAGTAATAGGTGACATATCTACGGGAGTGGTAACCCGTAGTTCCTTACGAAACTTCTGTAACTTCGTAGCTTTTGTTTCTCAAATTGAGCCTAAGACCATTGATGAGGCCATTGAGGATGTGCACTGGGGTATAGCTATGCAAGAAGAGCTAAACCAGTTCGAACGTAATAATGTTTGGGACTTGGTCCCTAAACCTAAAGATCATCCTGTGATTGGTACTCGATGGGTCTTCAGAAACAAGCTTGATGAATCAGGCTTGATCATTCGAAATAAAGCACGCTTGGTAGCCCAAGGCTACAACCAGGAGGAAGGTATCGATTATGACGAAACCTATGCTCCTGTAGCCAGATTAGAGGCCATCAGGATGCTACTTTCCTTTGCATCGATTATGAACTTCAAATTATTTCAGATGGACGTAAAAAGCGCCTTCTTGAATGGCTATATTCAAGAAGAAGTGTATGTTAACCAACCGCCTGGTTTTGAAAATTTTAAATATCCGAACCATGTTTATAAACTTAAAAAGGCACTCTATGGTCTCAAACAAGCTCCTAGAGCTTGGTATGATAGACTTAGTACCTTTCTTTTAGAAAAAGGGTTCGAAAGAGGCTTGGTTGACACAACGCTTTTTATTCGTAAATCAGAAAACTCTGTATTACTTGTGCAAATCTATGTAGATGACATAATTTTTGGATCTACTAATGATATTTTGTGTAAGGATTTTTCTGAGATGATGCAGGGGGAGTTCGAAATGTCTATGATGGGAGAACTTACGTTCTTTCTAGGACTTCAGATAAAGCAACTAGAAAGTGGTATTTTCATCCATCAGACAAAATATTGCAAAGAGCTGCTCAAGAAATTTGAGATGAACAATTGTAAGGAAGCTTCCACTCCTATGGCATCTGCTTGCTACCTAGATAAGGACGAAAAAGGAAAAACTATAGAGGTAACAAAGTATCGAGGAATTATTGGGTCTTTACTTTACTTAACTGCAAGTAGGCCTGATATCATGTTTAGTGTATGCATGTGTGCTAGATTTCAGTCATCTCCTAAAGAATCACATCTTACAACTGTTAAAAGAATCATGAGATACTTAAAAGGAACAACTAACATGGGATTATGGTATCCTCGGGATGCCTCATTATCCTTGGTAGGTTATTCCGATTCCGATTTCGCCGGATGTAAATTGGATCGGAAAAGCACTAGTGGTACTTGTCACTTGTTGGGGAGTTCATTAGTAGCATGGCACAGCAAAAAGCAAGCTTGTGTTGCTTTGTCCACTGCCGAAGCGGAATACATTGTCGCTGGTGTGTGTTGCGCTCAAATCCTCTGGATGAAGCAGCAACTCAAGGACTATGGTCTTAATATTGAAAAGATCCCCATTAAATGCGATAACACAAGTGCCATAAACCTTTCCAAGAATCCCGTCTTGCATTCTAGAACTAAGCATATAGAAATTAGACATCATTTTCTGCGTGATCATGTACAAAAAGGTGATTGCGTTCTTGAATTTGTTGAAACTTCTAAACAATTAGCTGATATTTTCACCAAGCCCCTTCCCAGGGATACTTTCTTTGTTCTAAGGAGAGAACTTGGAATTCTTGATGAACAATATCTTGATTAAAATTGTTTAGGTGTTTACTTCTAAACAATTAGTTTCTCTATGTCTTTGTTTCTTTAGTTGTTCGATATTTGCTTTATTGCCAAGGTATATCTCTTGATTATTTTTTTTGTGATTCTGAATGTTTAAATAAATCTGTCACATTGCATGCCAAAGCCTTAAGAAGTTGAAACCATTTTACTGCCTGAAAATTTTTTTTTACTATGCATAATCGATTAAATATTCAATTAATCGATTACCTGGGCATCAGTTGCTTGAAAATTCGAAATTCTACTATAAGTAATCGATTACATTTTCACTTAATCGATTACCTGGGCATCAGTTCTTTCAAAAATTCGAAATTTCACACTGATTAATCGATTAACCCTGCCCGTTAATCGATTAAAACCAGTTTTATAAAGGCAAACAGTAGCTCGGTTTCACACTTTTTCTGGCTTTCTCTCTTTCTCTTTTCTGCTTTGAGATCCTAAATCTATAACACAACTAATCCAAAGTGCATCAAAAGTAGAAACAACTATTCCTAACCCTCTTAAAACCATCAAGGAATCATCTCTTTTCATCCTCATTATATCACATCCCCAAGGTTCCACTAAACATAACCTAGGTTAGGTTTGCCTACACCCATATTTGACCTCTCACTGCCATTTCGGTTTCTGCCACATTATGGAGCAAAGTCGTCCTAAAAGGGTCAAAACATCAGCCACTCGTGTACGAAGACGAGAGGTCGGTTCGCCTTCCGCTCGGGACCGTGGTGACCCCTACTATTCACTCATTCTGCAAGAAACCCGTATGGCGAAATTCCAAGGTCGGAAACCTACATATATATGGTATGTTGACTTAACTTGGTTAGCGGAACAGAACTTTAGCTTCCCGCATGACATGGAAGCTCAGGGAACTATTCAGTTCATGGAATTAAAGGGACAAGTCTACCCTGCTCTCGTTAGGGAATTCTATGCTAATTTTAGATATAAGGATGGAAAATATTGGTCAATGATTTCTGGAAATTTGTTTGAACTCAACGATGAAATTTTCATGAATGTTGGTGGTTTATCTTCTTCTGGATATAGTATAGGAGATTGTTCCTGGGTAAAGGAAAATTTTGATCCTACTGAAGTCTATAAGTCTTTTCTACGAGGCCCTCATTTATACATTCAGGGTCAACTGACCAAAGCTGGGTCACTTTCTGTTGAGAACAGGCTGCTACACTACATTATTGCTTACATCTTAGTACAGAGGAACACAAATCACGCACAGCCTACTGTGAATGATTTACGTTTCATGTATGCAGTGAAGAATAATGTGATGATTAATTGGCCTGAGGAGATCTTGAAAATTATGAACAGTGTATCTTTATCTCAGTCGAAGCTGCTTCCCTACAGTATCTTCATCTCACGCATCGTTGACTATTTGCGCATTGACGTTTCCGATACTATCATTGTTGAATATACCGACAAGGATCATCTGGTTGGTGAAAGCCTCATACATAAGATGGGTATATACAAGTATGGTAGTACTTGGCAATACCAAGAGGACTACACCACTTTTGGTCTGGATTTATCTGATGATGATAATCAGGATGGCACAGATAATCAGCATGCTACAGCTCAGGGGGAGCCTTCTGGATCAGCACCTCAGAACTCTGCTTTTGGATTCGATCAGTTGGAAGCTATGGAGCAACGGCTTAACAACCGTATGGATCTTCACTTCCAAGGACTAAAAGACTCATACTTTGCTGGTATGGAACAGTATGAGGAGCGACAAACTGCGTATTCGGATAACCAATTTCGGGAGTTGAGGAATCTGATTCAATCTACCGCTGAAGCTCAGAATGCCTTATTTTGTTCAGAATTTCAGAAGCTTTCTGTGCTTATCAGGGGAGATCAGAACATTGTCACTTCTACTGATCACACTGACGATCCTCATCCTCCACCTCAACCTTAGTTTAGAAGACCTTAGACCTAGGATATCTTACCTTAGGTTTATTTCTTCTTTTTGGCACTCTTTGGATTTAGATACTGTTATGGATTCTAGTATTTCTGTTGCGTGCCTCCTTTATGTTGTTAATTGACGTTTTCTGGTTTATCTGGCTGCTAAACATTGTTACTCTTTATGCTATTTTATAATTATGTCGAATAGCCTACTATGTTTATGTGTATGGTTCTTGGTCGCATGACATTTTCTGCCTTGATATGGTTCATCTCGTATGCCGTTCACTTTACTTGTTTGGCTATTTCTGTTGTATAAACTTGCGCACTTGTTTAATCCTCTTTAATGTAAAACAGGTTAATTGTTATATCCCAATATTAACTCATTAACTGTGTTTTATGCATTACTCATATCTCTGCCTCTTCTTTGACCTGGGTTATCTTTTTGATAATGTCAAAAGGGGGAGAAAGGTTGTTTTGTTGTCTTTTGATTGTGCAGGTTGATCGTAATAACAGCTTCCGATATTTGCGCATCATATCAACCTTGCCAACACAATCTTCAAGCTATTTACATTTGATGTGGAGTTTGTCATCATCAAAAAGGGGGAGATTGAAAGTGTGCATGTCAAGAGGAACACTTTGGAAAGCTCTCCTTATATGACTTGGTTTTGATGAGGACAACTTGTGATAACATGAGCTTGAAGATCACCAACAAATCAACATGCTTAAGCCTTCCGATTGGTATCTTGCTTAGACTAGATTAGTTTAGGTTGAGTCCAAGGCTTAAGTCACCTAATACATATCTCAATTGCATAAATCTTTTAAATCTTTTTCATCTTGAGATATGTCATTCATAATATGTTCATGCATCATATAAATACATGTACATGTGCATTCTAGGCATAATCTAAGTATTAAACATGTATGAATTTAAGTGCATAACATATTTGAAGTTTTTACACATGAAAGTGTGCTGTTAATCGATTACCACTTGGCTTAATCGATTAATCTAACTGTTTGCACAGTGTAATCGATTACAAAAAATGTCAATCGATTAATCTAACATTTTTGTGAAGCTTAATCGATTAAAGCTGTCGTTAATCGATTAGCTGGGCTTTTATTTCAATTCTTTATAAACTGCATTTTCAGAATTGATCTCATAAGTTGCATGTTAATTTTTTAGAGAGTTAGAGCATATTTTCATGTTAATTGTTGCATCTAGTTGTAAATGCATTTGTGAGCTTAGAAAAGAGAGAATTCTATGCTTTAGGATTGAGTGCTTTTCATGATACATTTCTCATCTTTTCTTGTCACATGTTCTTGCATTTTTACATGATTCTTGATTAGATGTTTACACATTATGCATTCTGTTTTTCACTAATACATCTTTCATACTGCATGAGCTTGTATTAGGTGATTAGAGTAAAGCCTTATCTTGTTAGATATAAGTCTTGTTATAGCTTAAGTTTACTCTGTATTGTTTTGTTTGAAAAAGTGTTGTAATTGTGGGAATCTCAAGGTGTCATATCACCAAGAGATTGAGTGTGTCTTCACTGAGTGTTAGACTTAGGGATAAGTAAAGAACAAGGTTCTTGGCTGGGGCTACGCCGAAAGAAAGGTTTTCTTTGTCGGTAGGAAGGGAGTCAAACCATAGAATAGGTTTCTTTTTATCTTGTAAGTGTCTAATTGTTGTAATTGGATAGTGTGTATGTAATTAACATTCATTCAATTATAGTGAAGAAAAATCTCCCAAATCAGCTGGGAGGCCTGGATGTAGTTTGCGGTGGACAAGCAAACGAACCAGGATAAAATTCTTGTTGCAGGACTTTTTCTATCTCTATCTCTTTATTGCATTTGATTGATTAATTTGTTAAGTAGATTTAATTGATAATCTGTGTCTATACTGTTTTACTTATACTCTGATAATATTCTGTAAGCCTGGTATAATCGTTTCATTATCAATTAATTGTCGAGCAAGAAACTGTACTTGCGTTTGCTTACTGTCTTGGTTTAATCGATTAAGTGTGGTGTGTTAATCGATTACTTCAATCTGTTAATCGATTAACTGGACTGTGTTGAAAGTGTTAATCGATTACCCTGTTTCGTTAATCGATTAATCAAGGTGTTTTTCAGCATTAAGTGTTGTTTTCGAAAAGCGGACATTCTAACCGCTACACCTATTCAACCCCCCCCCCCCCCCTTCTAGGTGTATTGTAATCACTGATACCTAACAACAAGCACATTTCATATCACGAAATTCAACAATAAAATCACAACTATAACCCACCATAAGAAATTTAAACAAGAGGTTCACAACCAGAAATTTTCAGCAAGAGTTTCACCAGAGAATTCCCAACAAGGGTCTCACACAATAAATTCAGCCACAAGTTTATACCAGAGAATTCAACAAGAGTTTTACAACCAAACACTCTTCAAGAAATTCTCAATAAGAAATTCAACAAGATTTCCTCAACAAACACTTAAGCAATTACTCTCAGCGAGATATTCCAATACAAGTCACAACCAGAAACTTACCACAAGAAATTCAACAAGAATCTTTCGTTACAACAATTATCACATAGTTAACAACAATTCACATAAGTCATACAAAGAAGCATGCAAGGCCATACCCTAGGCCACATGGCTAACTATGCTCTGATACCATATTGTAATGACCCGATTTTTATAACCCCAAAATTTTAAAACTTTATTAAATGTAAATATTAGTTAAGTTTCTCAATTCAAAATGCGGAATCGATTACATCATGAAAAATTACACATGTTTGATCAGATATCAGCATGTAATCGATTACCAGGACCATGTAATCGATTACATCATAAAAAATTACACATGTCTGATCAGATATTAGCATGTAATCGATTACCAGGACCATGTAATCGATTACAGTGTGTCAACAGCCCAAAATTGTCATTTCTCGCCCAGGCGAGACAACTCTCGCATGGGCGAGAATCCTCCAGTATAACCCAGGATTTCACCTTCCCAGGTGATCCTTTCTCGCTCAGGCGAGAATCTCTCGCTCAAGCGAGACTTCCAAGACTGATACTATAATTTTAAAGACTCAAAATTAGGATGTTACATACGAATTAAGTGCATAACGTATTTGAAGCTTTTACACATGAAAATATGCTGTTAATCGATTAAGGCATAGGTTAATCGATTAATCTAACTGTTTGCACAGATTAATCGATTAAGGCATTCGTTAATCGATTAATTGGGCTTCAGAATTAATTCTTTATAAACTGCGTTTTTCAGAATTGATCTCATAAGTTGCATGTTGCATTTTTAGAGAGTTAGAGCATTTTTCGTGTTAATTGTTGCATCTAATTGTAAATGCATTTGTGAGTTTAGAAAAGAGAGAATTCTATGCTTTAGGATTGAGTGCATTACATGATATATTTCTCATCTTTTCATATCACATGTTCATGCATATTATTGATGCTTCTTGATTAGATTTTTACATTCTATGCATTCTGTTTTCAAACTAATACATTTTCATATTGCATGAGTTTGTATTAGGTGATTAGAGTAAAGTGTTGTCTTGTTAGATATAAGCTTTGTAATAGCTTAAGTTTACTCTATTTTCTTTTTTATTGAGAAATTGTTGTAACATTGGGAATCTCGAGGTGTCGTATTGCCGAAGAGATTGAGTGTATCTTCATTGTGTTTAGACTTAGAGGTAAGGAAAGAACAGAGGTTCTTGGCTGGGGCTACGCCGAAAGAAAGGTTTTCTTTGTCGGTAGGAAGGGAGTGAAACCATAGAATAGGAGTCTTTATTATCTTGTAATTGTCTAAGTGTTGTAATTGGATGATGTGTATGTAATAACATTGATTCGATTATAGTGAAGAAAAATCTCCCAAATCAATCGGGAGGCCTGGATGTAGTTTGCGGTGGACAAGCAAACGAACCAGGATAAAATTCGTGTTGCAGGATTTTTCTATCCCTCTCTCTTTATTGCATTTAATCGGTTAACTTGTATAGTAGTTTTAATGACTAATATGTTTATGTGCTATACTGTTAATACTCTGATAAATCTGTAAGCTCTGTTAATTCATTTTTGTTATCGATTAATTGTCGTGCAAGTAATCGTATCTGCATTTGCTTACTGTCTCTGTTTAATCGATTAAGTCAAGATTGTTAATCGATTACATTCATTCTGTTAATCGATTAAGTCGGCTGTGTTGATTGTGTTAATCGATTACCCTGTTCTGTTAATCGATTAATTAGGTGTATTTCAGCATTAAGTGTTGTTTTTCGAAAAGCGGATATTCTAACCGCTACACCTATTCAACCCCCCCCCCCTTCTAGGTGTATTGTAACCACTGATACCTAACATAAGCTTCAAACTAAGCGAATTCAACTTAAACATAGAGCATTTACAGATTCACATAAACTAAGCGATTATGTGCTAGAGAACTAATTAACTAAGCGAAAATCAGTTCACAAACCTAAAACAACACCATGGAATTAAGCAAACCATAACATCAAATAGGATTGAAGCTTCAACAACATAAAACCGAAATTGCATTAACAACAACATAGAAACCGAAAATGCATTAAGCACTAAACCTCAAGAGTGTGATACATTACCAAAGGAACTTAGTCCAAGGTCTAGCCTTCCATGGAGGAAGAAGCGAAAACCGAAATTGAAGAAAATGAAGAAGAAGAAGCCAAAATGAAATGAACCCTAAACCCCAAAAGGGGGAAAACGAAAATGCTCTCTCCCTAAAGCTGAAATGTTTTGTTCTAATGTAAAGTTATGTGTGAAAACGAAATTGTAAGCTTATTAAAGGGTAAAACCGAAATGGGCCCTAAACAATGGGCCCAAAACCTCAAACGGAATTTAAAAGCTATTAGAAATTACAATCTTCACTTTAGCACACAACTTTCACTTGTAATGCCCAAAATGTCCTTGGTGCTAAATATGACTTGAAAATGGAATTAGATTTAATTAGTCTAAATAATCCCAAATTAATTCATTTTAGGAATAATAGTCCAATAAAGCCTAAAACACTAAACCATGCCCAACAAAGTCAATTAGACATCAAGAATCATTAACAATGATAAATTAAGGTTATGAATAGTGTGTAATATATGACTCATCAAATACCCCACACTTAACCTTTTGCACTCCTGGGCAAAATCAAGAAATAATGCTATGCTAACTAGTGCACCAAAGTGAGTCATGTAAGAAGATTATTAAAGACTAGGAAATCCAAAATCCTAAAGATGGCATACTTCACAATGAATTCTAAGAAATGCAAAGAGATTGGCAAAATCAAACACACTAGAATAAAAAGATCAAGAATCAAGATATCCATGTAGATCATCCAATCAATTCAAGCATGAAAAGAGACCAATCAAATCAAGAGGTGAGTCACAACAATGATAGATCCTCACAAGATATGCTCTCTAAAGTGTTTACACTCATGTGTCTTAGGTTGTAAGTATTTACACTCAAGGCACTTCATGAAAACAAACAAAACCATAAGCTTGACAAGTTTCTAACATCAACATGACCAACACATGCACATAGTGATCAAAAGGACTTTTCAAGGTTGTAATGGGGCCAAGGACAAGGTAGGATAAAGTATGGAATATGTAGCTTAAAACCAAGGGAATAGAGGAGCAATGAGGAATAAGTAAAAAGTAAGACAAAATCAACCCCATATTCAAACTCAAATTCCAATCCTCTTTGCCACACTCAACTTTTATTCACTTTTTTTTTTCATTTTTGTTTGTTTTTCTTTTGTTTTGTTTCTCTTTTTGTTGCTTTTCTTTTTGGTATTTTTTTGTTTTTCAATACACCACACTTATTTACAAAAATGTATTAACCAACCCATGAGTCATACCCAAAACTTATAAGAAATGAAGAACAATGCACCCTTACTTTAATACCCATTCCCAAAACAATTCCAAAGCTCCAAAATTCCCTAAAGTTAGGATAATCATGGTTTTTCACTTATAGGCTTGCAATGAGCTATATAACAAAGAAAGGGGTAAAAAGGCTCAAAGGGGCTAGCAAAAGGATAATTTCATTTAACGTAGGCTATATGGCATGTGGCTTATTCAAAAGAAATGCCTAAATCACTTCAAAATGTGCAATATGAAAATCAAGTATCAACAAGAAACATGTCAAGTTCTACAGTGCAAGTAATCAAGAGTGCAACAATCACACATGAAAGAATACTAGATGGCATACATCAATCCATCCTCAATTAAGGCTCAAAATCTCACAAGGGACAAGATTATCACAATTGCCTCAACCTCTCAATTCTCAAAAGTAACTTAACACACAGAAAATGCATGGATTCACAACACAATATCAAGAATCAACTAAAACAAAGCATGAGAGAAAATGCCCAAAATCTAAGCAAAATCTAAGAATCAAAGAATAGCATGCATCAACAAAACCTACATTAATCTCCCCCCACACTTAAACTACACATTGTCCCAATGGAACACAGCCAGAATATCCACGCAGTTATATTAGAAATTGTAATTGGACAAGTGCAATAAAAAGTAAGGAAGGAGAGAAAGAAAGAAAAACTCCCTTAATCATGGAGGGAGGAAATCAAACTCATAACTAGCAAGGACAATCCCCAAAGCATAAAAACCAATGTCGCACTCAAGGTCAAATGGGGGTGTCCAATCCGGTGCCTGCAAAACAGATGGAAAGAAAGTAGCAAAGCTAGGCTTTGTTGCAGCCTGCACCTGAACAAATAAATCAGATTGTTGTCTGATTCCTGCATCAATTGTGTTAGTGCAATGTGAATGTGTAACAGGAGAATCAACAACAATATTAAGAAACTCATCAATACAAGAGTCACACAGCTCAGAATCAGTGCATGCATGGCAAGTGTACAATGAAGTGCAAGGAACATCAATGTCAATGTCAATATCAATGTTCAAAAACTCATCAATGCAAAAACTACATGTTTCAGAATTAGTGCATGCATGACAAGTGTATGAATCAGTTAATGATGGAGCATGAAAATCATGGAGAAAATTAGAAAGGTGTGTATCATTGAACTCATGAAGCAAATCAAGGTGGAAAACAGAGTGGCCCTCGGATGGATGCTTTAAAGCATCAAAAATGTTAAACCGAGCCACTTTATCATCGAATTCCATAGAAAATGTCCCATCATGGACATCGATCTTGGTTCGGGCTGTTCTCAAGAATGGTCTCCCCAAAATAATTGGAACTGTGTTACTAGGGGATCCCTCTTCCATATCAAGAATGTAAAAATCAGCAGGAAAGATCAGTTGATCAACCCGAATCAAGACATCCTCTACCAAACCAGCAGGGTATGCAATACTCCTATTTGCTAATTGGATTACCACACCCGTAGGTTGCAAGGGTCCAAGTGAAAGGAATTTAAAAACATTCATAGGTATAACATTAATGGATGCTCCTAAATCAAGCATGGCATTTTCAAATTTTCTATTACCTATGATGCAAGGTACAGTAAATGTACCTGGGTCCTTACACTTTTCAGGGATGTGAGGAACAAGCATACCTATCATGGCAGAAACATTCCTTCCCATGTTGATCCTTTCATTACCTTTCAGCTTCCTCTTGTGAGTGCACAATTCTTTCAAAAACTTGGCATATCTCGGAATCTGCTTGATGGCATCAAGGAGAGGTATGTTCACCTCAACCTTTCTAAATGTATCCAAGAGGTCCTTGTCCAGTTCTTCCATATTCCCCATCTTCTTGGTTGGAATGATTTTTGGTGGAAATGGAAGAGGAATGGAAAATGGTTGTTGCGCAACACTTGAGGAAGGTTGATTTGCATGAGTTTCTCTAGTTGTGTTCTCATTTTCTACTAAAACAGATTTATTCCTTTTTGATGCATCATGTTCTTTTTGAAGAACAAAATCTGTTCTAGGTGTAGGCACTTCAGTCTGTTTGCCTGATCTAAGGGTGACGGCACTCACATTCCTTGGGTTAAGCACAGTCTGAGAAGGTAACTTGTCAGAATTTTGTGATTGCAATGTGTTTAGTGAAGTAGCCATCTGCCCCATCTGGGTAGTTAGATTCTGAATTGAAGACTCTTATCTTTGAATTGAAGCTCTGGTTTCTTGCTGGAACTACATGTTCTGCATTGTCATCTGCCTCACCAATTCTTCCAAAGAGGGTTCAGTAGGTGCAGGAGTGTTAATCATTTGATGCCTCTGTTGTTGGATTGGTGGGGGCACATATGATGATCTATTCTGCCCAACATTATTGTTCTAAAATGGTGCCTGATTTCTCCAACCAGGATTGTATGTGCTTGATGAGGGTGGATCATAATGTTGCTGCTGATGTGGAGGTCTGTTGTTGTATATGTTTGCAGCATACGCCTCAGGATGATCACCAGTTCTTGGCTCAAGCAGAGAAGGACACATATCACTATAATGATCACTTGAGGTGCAAATGCCACATACTCTTGCCATTGAAGATTTTTGCTGATTTATGGCTAAATGGGTGATCAAGGTGGTGAGGGAATCAATTTTAGTCTCAAGCTTGTCTTGCCTTGCTGCATTTGTCCCAACATCATGGACTCCTCTTACAACTATGGCATCACCACTCCTTGCATTGAATTGTTGAGAATTGGAAGCCATCTTCTCAATCAAACATCTTGCCTCAAAAGGAGTCATGTCCCCAAGTGCACCACCACTAGCAGCATCATTTATACTCCTATCCATATTGTTCAGACCCTCATAAAAATACTGCAGGAGGAGTTGCTCAAAGATCTGATGATGAGGACAACTAGCACACAATCTCTTAAACCTCTCCCAGTACTCATACAAGCTCTCACCATGTTGTTGCCTAATTCCAGATATGTCCTTTCTGATTGCAGTGGTCCTGGATGTAGAGAAGAATTTACCCAAGAATGACCTCTTCAAGTCACCCCAACTTGTGATGGAACCAGGAGCCAGATAGTACAACCAGTCCTTTGCAGGGCCTTCAAGTGAATGAGGAAAGGCCTTTAGAAAAATGTGATCCTCCATAACATCATGTGGTTTCATGGTTGAGCAGACAATGTGGAACTCCTTAAGATGTTTATGAGGATCCTGACCTGCAAGTCCATTAAACTTAGGCAACAAATGGATTAGTCCAGTTTTAAGCACATATGGTACATCCTCATATTGGATACACAAACTGTCATAAGTAAAATCAGGGGCAGCCAACTCCCTTAATGTCCTCTCACGGGGACCAGGAGGAGTAGCTGGCTGAGCCATATTAACAGAATGCACAGAATCACTATATTCAGAATGCACAGAAACAGAATGCTCAGAAGCAGTATTTTCAGCAACAGGATTTTCAGAAACAGAAACAAAATTAGTATCTAAAGTCCTATTTTGTCTAACTAACCTATGATATGTTCTATCAATTTCAGGATTTATTGAATGCAAAATACCTGTATTCCTCCTAGTCATGCATTACAGTCAACAATAGGAAGAAAGTAATGCAACAGTAATGAAAATTCATGTTATAATTGTAGAATCAACCAAGTATTTGCATCAATAACATCCTAAAATCATATAGAACATGTACAAAAAGTTTCAAGAAAAAATTCAAAGCCTAACTATGTTAAAAATGCAAAACAGTTTCACTATAAACCTTGAAAAATAAAAAATAAACCTAAAAAAAGAAAAAAGAAATAGTAAAAAGGGTTTTTTCGGATTTTTGGTTCGGAGCTGACAGACTAAGTCTGTGGCAGTGGGTATAACTTATTTTTCTACCCCAAATGCATATGTCATATGTCCAATTCTGATAAACGGAGACAAAGTTATCCTAAAAACAAATTTTCAATAATTCACTATTCACCGTAAAGTTGTATCTCACAAACTACAACTCAGAATGTGGTTCTTCTTTCTTTGGTGTTCAATGTGGGATGAAAGAAGTGTGGAGACAAAATTTCATGCAAAAATTCCACCCACAGCTATATAAACCAACAAAACAGAATCACATAAATCATGAAAAAAGGCAAAATAGTGAACAGTGAATAGTGCACATTAATAGCTTTTTGCACCAATATCAGAATTTTCACCAAAAATGCACTATAGAAATGACTAACTAAACTACACTACACTAAACTAAGCTTTATAAAACTACAGAGAACCTTTGAATGAACCGATAATCCCCGGCAACGGCGCCAAATTTGATCGAGGCCGTACCCGATACAAATAATATAACAATTAAGTATAGTACTAGGAAGTGACTCCTAGGTCGTTTCCCAAAGATTATCTTTCACACAATGGTTCAAACACCTTACATGCACACACACAATGGGTGGTTTTAGTGGTTGTTATGCTATGAAATTAAGCTAAAATAGAACACAAACAGAATACAGAATAGTAAAAAGGCTAAATCCCTTTGGTTTCCTTGTTCACAACTCAATCCTCGGTTTCAATATATCAAAATCAGATTCTCAGTTTTCCTTTGTTGAGAGTCGATTAACTAAGCGATGATCAACTCACAGTTAAATTGCTAAACCTCTAACTAAGCGAAATTGGCATAAGCAACAAACAGTTAACAAAGTCACGCGAATCAAAGGATCAATTTCAGATTCTACACATTGAATTCCTAATCTGTTCATGACTCTAATGTTTAAGCTTCAAACTAAGCGAATTCAACATAAACATAGAGCATTTACAAATTCACATAAACTAAGCGATTATGTGCTAGAGAACTAATTAACTAAGCGAAAATCAGTTCACAAACCTAAAACAACACCATGGAATTAAGCAAACCATAACATCAAATAGGATTGAAGCTTCAACAACATAAAACCGAAATTGCATTAACAACAACATAGAAACCGAAAATGCATTAAGCACTAAACCTCAAGAGTGTGATACATTACCAAAGGAACTTAGTCCAAGGTCTAGCCTTCCATGGAGGAAGAAGCGAAAACCGAAATTGAAGAAAATGAAGAAGAAGAAGCCAAAACGAAAATGAACCCTAAACCCCAAAAGGGGGAAAATGAAAATGCTCTCTCCCTAAAGCTGAAATGTTTTGTTCTAATGTAAAGTTATGTGTGAAAACGAAATTGTAAGCTTATTAAAGGGTAAAACCGAAATATGCCCTAAACAATGGGCCCAAAACCTAAAACGGAATTTAAAAGCTATTAGAAATTACAATCTTCACTTTAGCACACAACTTCCACTTGTAATGCCCAAAATGTCCTTGGTGTTTAAATATGACCTGAAAATGGAATTAGATTTAATTAGTCTAAATAATCCCAAATTAATTCATTTTAGGAATAATAGTCCAATAAAGCCTAAAACACTAAACCATGCCCAACAAAGTCAATTAGACACCAAGAATCATTAACAATGATAAATTAAGGTTATGAATAGTGTGTAATATATGACTCATCAACGCGCCATTTTCACTCCAAAATACGGTAACATAGGAAATTTTGAATTTGAAGATTTTCTATTTCCCTACTTATTGCGGCAACAAAAACTTTTCGATTTTTGCTGCGAAGCGAACAATATCTATCCTGAGCTTGTTCGTGTATTTTACTTCTATATGAACTTTAGGAAGAATCTTATGACTTCCCATGTTAAGGGAAAGGATATAGTTTTGGATATCCAAAACTTTAGTTCTATATGCTGTGATATACCGATAACAAGCGACATCACTGGTTTCGGCCTTGTATGTGATTGGGATGAATACGATTGTAAGAGATTCTATCTCTCTATTTGTAGAATCCCAAAGGAGGAAATAGAAAGGCGAAAGCAACAAAGCCTTGGTGAGACTGTTAAGAACAGGGATATCCTCTCTGCTGGATATCTCTCGCTGGAAGATCGTTTGGTTCATTATTTTCTTACCTATGTCATTTTTGCCAAAATTTTCAAATCATTCGCAAATTAGTGACATAGAGCTCCAATTGATGTATGCTATTAAGTATAACATCAAGATAAATTGCGTACCTTTGAGTAATCAATTACTCAAATACAGTAATCGATTACACTATGTGAAATTTGAAAAATCTGTTAACCGAATTGTTGTGTAATTGATTACCCACTTACAATAATCGATTACTGAGAATTGTTGTATCAGTTTTCAGATTTCAAAGTGAATAGGTTTCACTCAAAACTGATTTGTTTCATTCCAATCGAAACCTACTCTTATCTAGAGGTCTTATGGTTGATTGGAAGCCTATATAAAGGCATTGAAACACTCTCATAAAAAAACATATAACAACAACTCAAATTACAAACTCTCATTAAAAGCTCTCACACTTTCTGAATTTTCTGTACTTTTTAAGCAACATACTCTCAAACTTTCTAAGTATTTCACAGTTGCTTCTAAGTGCTTTCCAAACTTTTTCAAAGTAACAGAGCATTATTATGTATTGTATAAGAGTTGTTGTTGGATTGCAAGTCTAGAATTGTTACATACACTTGCATAGGCAATCCAAGCCATATTGTATATTCTTCACTTTAGCAAAGTTCACTTTATTTCACAAGGGTGTGAAGAGAAAGGGGTTGAGTGACTTGGTATAGTGTTTACCAAGGGTGTTACTTGGAATAGGGTTTTCCAATGGATTAAGTATAAGTGAGTGTGTAAGGTACAAGGAGATTTCGGGGTGAGATAATTATAATTGCAACTCATTATATTTAATAAAGGAATCTCTTGCGAGTCAAGAGTACTGGGCGTAGCCTTCGGTGGACAAGAAAGTGAACCAATATAAAACACATGTGTACTCTCTTCTCCTTATCTTTGTTGTATTTCTATCTTTCAAAGTTAATATTTTTCTGCATACTAATTCCGCTGCACTTTAACTTTGATATTGCAGAAAAATTGGCCATCATTTTGCAGCAACTAATTCACCCCCCCCCCCCCCCCCCCCCCCCCCCCCCCCCCCCCTCATAGTTGCAATCTCATTCTTAGGCATGTAAAAATTGCAATGTTTTAAATGCTGAAAATTGTATTTTGAAGAACAAAATTGCAAAGTTCACATATAGTAGTCACAACTTAGGCAATCTAGTTGTTGCATCTAGAAATGTAGGTAACCGATCTGGTCGAGGCTACATGCATGCTAAGAAATCGAAGTCAAATATGAATCAAGTAGTTTATGCTAAAATGTCGCATAAAAAATTTCCTACTTGCTTTTATTGTGGCTTACATGGACATACTTCTAATTCTTGCAATGTTAAAATGCATGACATTCCTATTGGACAATATATGTGGATTCAAAAGGGACAACCTCCCTTGGTTACTAACAAGAAGGGACCCAACATATTTTGGGTACCCAAGACATGTAAGTAAGTTTGTTTTGTAACACCGCAGTCCTGACATGCGACCCCTCCCTCTCCCGGGCCCATGAATCCACTGAGCGTATTATCCAACAGCTTAAATACCCCCTGCAGTATTTTATTTCGCACAAAGGGGAGCCTCCCGTGACTCGAACCCGTGACCTCATGGACAAATAGTTATCATTCCAATGAGTCGCTACCATTATGCCATTGGAATAGCGACTCATTAGAATAGTGACCATTTGTCCCTGAGGTCACGAATGAGGCAAAAATTATATTTCTAGGATATTTTATTCATGAAAAAGTTCAACATGTCAAATTTTATGTTAAAACAAATGACCAATATTTTAAAAAAGTCTATTTAATGCTTAAATTTGCTAAGCCATTTCCAAGAGATGAGAGGAAAGGTATCTGTATCTTTTTGTAGGTGTATTACTATTAAATATGAGAAAGGCAAGATTCAAGAACTTGACGAAAGGCCAAAGAAGATGTAACATATGGCAAGCGTCTAATATCTTGATAATGATGGGAAATGGTAAAGCTAAAGAGGCACTCCTATATCATATATTATGTTCGATTTAAGTGCTACATGTTTGCATGTATGCTAAATGCCTATGTAATCCTATACTATCACAATAGCCAAATAAATGCATGCTTTCTTGATTATGCATGCTTTTGTGTGTTTTTTGCTCTGGTCTAGTTTGTTTTAAGTGTTTAGGATATGCTCTCTCTAGTTGCATCTTAGCAAACTCTTAAATTACTCCAAATTGTGCTAAAATATGTCCATGTGACTTTTTAATCGATTGGTATGTGTTTTAATTGATTACCTGATGATCTTCAAATGGAATTAATTGATTATGTGTTCCCTTAATCGATTACCTAGTTTAAATGTTTCAAAAATGATTGATTAACTAAGGCCTTCATCAATTAGCTAGACAATTTCTGTGTTCCGAAGGCCCCGTTAATCGATTAAATACATCTTTAATCGATTATGTGTAAAACTTCACATAAATCATGCATTTTTAAAGACCATTAATCGATTAAAATCTCTCTTAATCGATTAAATGTAGCAATAGGACATATTCAAGTACGTTTTGGGGTCTATTGCGTTTCAAAACCACTCCTCACATAGTCCATCTTCTTCCCCAAATCGTTTTTTCCTTTTGTTCTTAAAAATAATCACAAAGCTTTCACCTCTTACCCTTTTCCTCATATTGATCTCTATTACACCACTTTTGCCCAAAAACTCAACACATTTCGTTTCCCCCCTTTCTAAAATCCTAACAGTTTTTCTTGCCATTAATCGATTATTGTTGGTTCGAATTGATTAATATGAGTGAAGGAAGATCAACATGTATCAAAACCTCTGCAAATCGTGGTCTACGTCAAAATAAGCGGGTAAGGGAACCTAAGTGTCATCTAGACCGAATCCATCTTCTGTTTCAGACCCATTTTATGCTGACAACCTACAAACGGAGAGGCTAACCAAGTTTCTGAGCCGAAAGCCGACTTACATTCGCTACGCCAACATGACTTGGTTGGCTGAAGAAGGATTTAGATTTTCGCATGAGTTGGAGGCTCAAGGGGCCACAAAGTTTTTGGAGTTGAAATGTTGTGTTTATCCTTCACTGATTAGAGAGTTCTATGCGAACTTTCAACACAATAATGGTGATTATCTAAGTCTTGTAAAGGGGAAGCTAATTGTGCTTAGTGTTGAGTTGTTTTTGGTTGTCGGTGGGTTGGAAAGTAGTGTTGTACCTCTTCGTGATTGTAATAACGACAAATGGAATGATTTTGACTCCATCTGAAATGTATAAGTCGTGCCTAAGAGGTCCTCACTATTTTGTTGTTGGAGAACTAACAAAAGTTTGGTCTTTGTTGGTAGAGTATAGGATGCTGCACTACTTGATTGCGTACATCTTGGTTCAGCGCAACACTAACCACGCGCAACCAACATAAAATGATATGAAATTGATGTTTGCTATCAGGGAAGGCGTTCTAGTTAACTGGCCTTAAGAGATTTTGAAGGTTATGGCTGGAATAGCAAAGTCCTCGTCTAGATTGCTTGCGTAGGGGATATTCATCTCCCGTGTCATTGATCATCTAGACATTGACACATCTGATGTGGAGAAGCTGGCTATGAGTCCCCGCGAGCATTTAGTTGGTGAATTCCTGATCCACAAGATGAGTATATATAAACATGATGATGATTGGATGTATCAGGAAGATCATAGAACAAATATTGATCTAGACCTATCAGATGAGGATGTAAATGCTACCCAAGGCGAGCATAACCCTAAGCATCAAGTTAAGGCATCGAACATGCCTCAAGGACCATCGTTTGGGTTGGCTCACTTGGACGCCATGGAACAACGCTTAAATGAGCGTATGGACTCGATGAATGATCGAATAATGGCTGAGTTCCATCGGCAAGAACAACTAACCAGGAATCAATTTGAGCAACTCACTTCTATGCTGAGAAATATGGGCGGCTTTTCGCAACCACCTCCTAATGTGTAGTCTAGCATAGGATATGCTTTCCTAGTTAGGTTCTAGACTTAGTTTTGTGTGTGGTCTATGTATTTTGGTCCATGTTTTGTATTTTCTGATTTGGACTTTGAATTGTAATAGTTTCGCATGCTTAATGAAAATCAATGCTTCTTTTGAAATCGTGCACTTGCTTATCTTACGCTTTGTATTATGTTTATCAATGTGTGCTTGATTGTTGATGAATACTCTGCATTCATCTTCCAGCTGAATGAATGTTTGAAGTGTCTTTGATAAGCTTGAATAAGATCGTATGAAGTTAGCATTTATTTGATGTATGGAACTGAACTTAATCGATTAAACACATACTTAATCGATTAAACACATACTTAATCGCCTAAATCACATACGAAAAACTAATGTATATGCTATTTTTATTTCTTTCTATTAGCTATATACTTCATTTAAAATCATTGTTTTTGACCATGCCAAAAGGAGAAGAAAGTTGTTGTTTGAGTTTTGCAGATTGTATATATATGCCACCTACCTAAATAAATGATGAATCACATACACCACCTCATGCAAGGATTGAGGGGAGAGTAGAGTAAGGGGGAGCAGCGCATCACTGCTCATAGTAATAACAAAACTAAGTTGACTGTCATCAAGCCTTCAAACAAAGATAAACACAAGTGCTTATCCAGGATCACAATGGTTTGTCTTATGATCTAATATGGGGTGTCATCATCAAAAAGGAGGAGATTGAGACTGCAAGCCTGCATCATTACATTGGGGAGATGGAAATGCAGCATGCATCACTATATTGTTTTGATGAAGACAAAGAGAATACAAAGTAAAGACAAAGAGAAAACAAAGAGAAGACAAAGAGAAGTCAAAGAGAGGACAAGGATAAGACAAAGCAAGCTTGAAGACATGTGCAACTTAACAAACAATAAGGTCAAAACTCAACATCATTCAAGTAGACTTAGGCTAAGAGTTTTCTATTTCTAGAGTCTATGTTTGTTTGGGTAGAGTCTAGGCTAGGTGAACCTAGAATGGAAGTCTCACAAAGTCTAAAATTGAATATAACTAATATATCTAAAATGAGACTTGCATACATTCATACATGATTCACATGCTCATGCATTTACATATGACAACATGATTTTAAGTGCATCAAAATTTAATGTATCCCATATATCTTCAAAATCATGTATCATGCATATACACATCATGTAGAAGGTTCATCATGCATCAAGAAAATACATTTTAACACAGTTAATCGATTAAAACTTGAGTTAATTGATTAAGTGAACTTGAGAACCAATTAATGGATTAAGTCTGAATTTAATCCATTAAATGGAGTTGCAATAGCTGAAATCTTGGATTTCTTAAGGTCGTTAATCAATTAAGTGAAGATTTAACCAATTAATAGCAGTAAAAACAGTTTTCTATAAAAGCTGATTTTTCCCCCAAATGTTCATAAGTTAGTGAGATTGAAAATTCACAAGTTTGTAGATTTCTCTAAGCTTAACTTTCATATCATTAGAGAGAGGTTCTTGCTGTGAGAAAAGTTCTTTTAAGTTTTATTGCAATACATGAGAGAGATAAGATAGTTGAGAATTATCCATTTGGGCTTAATCTTTCATATTCTTTTTGAATAACCAAGCATTAATCACACAAAGTTCTTTGAGTCTTTGTGAGATATCTTGGCCGGGTTTTTAGAGCTTTTACAGTTTCATATCTGCACATTTTAGGTGCCCGTGTAACTTGAGATATTTGACGATTTTTGTGAGAAAATCCTAGATGTGGTTAGGTTGTAATCTTCATTTCGAATACAAAAGATAATCTAAAAAACTACTAGTTGTAATCAATTAAATGGTTTCTTAATCAATTAACATAAAGCTTGAGTTAATCTTTTCGTTCTTGATGCAGCAAGAAAAAAGTGATTAACCTAATCTAATATGCAATTATGCAGATTACTGAAAGTGATTAATAGAGAAGATTCACTTATACAATAATCTCTAAATGAATGTAATCAAATAAAGAGAAAATACGATAATTGCGTGTAAGTAAAAGAGTAGGGTGAGAGAGAAGATAACACAATCGATTTGTCTTGGTTCAATTTTCAATCCATTGCAATCTACATCCAGTCCTCCACTTCTGATCTTGGGAGATTTTCATTACTAAGAAGAAACCAAATGTTTATACAAACACTTCTTCCACCAAGAATTCTCTTGGACATAGCTTCTAATGGATCGACACCACTTCTAACTAAGTATATCCAAAGATACCTCTTCTTGGACCTTGACTACAGCCTAGAATTTCCTCCTAAATTTCTCTCTTCCTCCAAGGTGATATGCTAATCATACACTAAAACCCGGAACCAACTACGTTGTGATGAATCTCACAATCTCATAGATGAATATGGATGATTATGAGACACAAAAGGAAAATCTTTGAAAACACTCAATGTTTGAAAATTAAATCTTTCAAAGATTCACAAAACTCTCTTTTTTCACATGAAGGTTTCAATCACTCTTTTCTGAAAATCAATCTTGAAAAATTCGTGTATCAATGTTGCATCAAGTTCATTTATCATACTTTTATTTGCATAAAGGATGGTGAAATATCATTCAGTTTCAAACTGCTTTCTGTTGGAGATAATTGATTAAATAACCACTTAATCGATTAATGTTTCTTTAAAACGTCCAAGATTCTAAAAATGAATCTGGTTTATTCAAATAACCATGTCCTTAATCGATTAACGAATTTCCCATTTGCAAAGGCTTAATCGATTAACGGTTTTCTGAAAAGACTTAGTTATTTTTCCACGAACCTCTAATGTAACAACCCGATTTTATAACCCAAAATTTAAAAAAAAAAACTTTATTCATGAAAGTGAAGTGATTTCTTATTGAAAGATATTACTTAACCGATTTTGGGAAGTCTTAGTGAATTCCAATATTAATTAAGTTCATAACTCAAAATGCGGAAATAATCAATAGTATCATTTCATCAAAAACATGTCATTACATTTCATCTTAAATCCAAACTTTATATAATTATCCTTTCCCAAATAATATTCTTATTAAAATCATTATAACAGTCTCATTACACATTTTGGAGAAGTTCAATTAGATAAAAGAGTTGACTCAACATAGTTCTCATATTACAAACATTAACTAAATATCATTTCGAATATATAAAGTAACTACTCTAATCTTTACTCTTCTCAGCAAGCATCCAATACGTTACAGCCTCAACCTGAACTCCAATACATAACACATACAAAGAAGAGACAAAAGAGAGTAAGAACCAACTACGGCGACCGCAGCGTGGAATTACATGGAGCAATAACATTAAAGTATTACAACCTATACAACATCTAAAATCAATCATATTAAACATATACCAATGATCCACCAGTCAATACCTTAAACCACATAATGTTCACATATTCAATCAGTATAATCATCATGTTTCACTTAGACAATTCAACCAATCAAAAACATACCATAGGATATTTTATTCTTCAATTAGCACCTTTTATAATTTACTTACACGATTTATCCCATTCATACTTCATCGAGATCACCGCACGATAGTCTCTTTCAATAAACAACAACAACACTATACTCAAGGCTATACCATACTTACAAAGCATTACAATACTTCAAAAAGCAATACTATACCACATAGGACTAGTCATACGTTGCTCAAAGAGCCAATACCACATAGGGCAAGTCTACACCACAAATGGTGATTCAATACCACATAGGGCAAGTCTACACCACAAGAGCAATTCAATACCACATAGGGCTAGTCAACACCACAAGAGCGATTCAATACCACATAGGGCAAGTCTACACCATAAGGATGATTCAATACCATATAGGGCAAGTCTACATCATCACGACGAATCAATACCACGTAGGGCAAGTCTACAATACCACGTAGGGCAAGTCTACACCACAAGGGTGATACAATACCACATAGGGCAAGTCTACAATACCACGTAGGGCAAGTCAACAATACCACATAGGGCAAATCTACAATACCACGTACTACATACAACTTGTATATTCTTCATATCATTCTCAAAATCAATCTAGCTCATACTCATAACCATACAACGATATCATTCACAATACAATCATTTCAAATATATTATTCTCATATCACAACTTTACCATAACACAACATACCTCATCAATGTCTTAAATACAATGTATATCTCATTCCTTACCACAATAAAACAACCCACAACATAATCATCCTCATATAACACAATCTTCTCATTTTATCACAATATTATCATTCATACACGCAATAACGATATAACAATATTTCATGACAGTGTATTACCATAAACGAGTATTTTGCATTTCGTTTGACAAAATGGTTTTCATACACATTTATTTCCATATTTATGTCTAATACCTCTTCATGAAAGATAAAGACTCTCACATGGACCACAAGCTTCCAAGAGAGTTTCTATTCGATAATATTCTCCGATTCTTGAGGGAAATCGGAGAAGATGACTCTAATGAAATACTCTAAGACTACAATGGTCTTCTCCCTCACCTTAGTTTGCGTAAGCTCCGTTGTTCCTCAAAAGAGCCTCATCTCCATCCATCTCCTTCAACCTCCAATGTTCCTTTTTCACCTCCAAGATTCCCCAAATGTGCCACCAAGAAGTAAGAGGAAGAGGGTTTGATGAGTTTTTGAGGTTTAGTAGAGGGGAGAATTAAATTTCATGGGGATCCGTCGTTGGGAGTGAAGGGGGAAGAGAGAATATGAAGATTAAGGTTTCTAGATCCCCTTTTTCACTTTTATATATGCGTAGCCTCGCCCAGGCGAGAATTGCTCGCCCGGGCGAGAATTCTCTCGCTCGAGCGAGAATCAGGAAGCCTTCTCAGTCTTCTCTTTCTTGGGCGAGAATTCTAGCTCAAGCTAGAATTTCGCAGCTTGTCCAAATTTCTCTCTCACTCAAGCGACCACTTCCTTGCTTAAGCGAGGTTCCCGGAAGACGCATATTAGAAAACCGAGTCTCTCACTCGGGCGAGGTTCTCTCGCTTAAACGAGGATTGCCCAATATACACCCCAACACTCTAATTTTTCAAATCATTCCGGAAACAAAATTTGAGGTGTTATATCTAACATGAATGATTAATACATGATGCATGATTTTGAAAATGATATAAGTAGTAATGCATCGAAATCATCTACGTATTCTAAATGCACCTAAATCATGTTATTTATGAAAAAACTGAGATTGCAAGAGGAGGCAATCTGAAAGGTTGCAACAAGAATCTTCTGATTTGGTTTCCATGAAGACAAAGATGTTATGGAAAAGCTTGAAGGCATGACAAATCAACGAACAACATATCAACACTCAAGGTCGTCTAAGGCTTAGGGAAGTTAGTTTTATATTTTTAGAAGTCCTAAGATGATTGCTTAGATTGAGTCTAGGTAGGTAAACCCAAGGATGAGAATCTCACATAAGCTTAAAATTTGTTTTACTAAAATGAGTCATCATCCATCCATATTTGATTAGGTTGCATTAAAATGATAGGTTTTTCAAAATCATTCATTGCAATGTAACAGATTAAAATTAAGTCAAAAGTAAAGAGATAATTCAATTAATTCTGGTCTTAATCTATTTTATATGGACTTAATGATTAAGGAGGTTATGAAATCACTGAAATTGCAATATTTTGCTGCAGTTAATCATCACATCTATCTTTAATCGATTAAATAAATTATATTTCAACAATTCAATGAGAATATCATGATTTTTCTTTGGGATTGCATGGAAGATTCATCATACACACAACAATTATATTGAAGAAATAGTAAGAAACAAGATATAGGAAATGTGATCAACACATATAAGTCATTAGCATTAAGTCCGTCCATTTCATATATTAAACATAAGTTAATACAAGTAAGGATAACATATGCCATAATACCAAATAAAAACATAATTTAAAATAGACAGAGTCATAAATAGTACAAAATAAACAATAATGACATAACACTATACACACCCTAGACTAAACCAACCAGGACTACTTATTATCGCCCTAAACTAGACTAAGGTCCTAAGGTCCTAAACAAGAAGCGAAGGGTTTCAAAATTAGGATTGTTTGCTAATTCTTGTCTCTAAAACTCAGCTATTAGCCTATCTTCCATTGCTTGCATTCTACTATCAATGCGTTCACTAAGGCGTTGTTCCATAGATCCAAATGAGCCAAATCAAAAGATGGTGCTTGAGGCATGTAACAACCCGATTTTATAACCCAAAATTTTTTAAACTTTATTAAATGTAAATATTAGTCAAGTTTCCCAATTCAAAATGCAGAAATAATCAATAATACCTTTTCATCAAAAACATTGCATCACATTCTATTTTAATCCATAATTGATACAATTATCCTTTGTTTCAATTACAACACTGATAAAGGTAATCATGCTAATTCTTATTACATCTTTTTGAAAGAGATCATTTATACAACATAGTTACTTCAACATATTCCTCATATTACATACATTATACAAATACAATTTTGGAATACAAAAATGACTACTCCAGTCTATACTCCCATCAGCAAACATCCACGACGCAACAGCAACATCCTAAACTCATATATAACACATAGACAAGGAAAAGCAGAGGGAGTAAGAACCAACTACGGCGACCGTAGCGTGGAATTACATGGAGTAATATCATTAAAGTATAAAAACCAATACAATCATCTAAAATCAATCATAATAAGCATATACCATTTATATACCAGTCAATACCTAAACCACATAATGTTCACATATTCAATCGATATAATCATCACGTTTCACTTAGGTAATTCAACACTTCCAAAACAATACAATACTCCTACGACAACCCAATATCACAAAGGGCTAATCAAATCAATACCACCAAGGCAAGTCACATCCATACCACGAAGGGCAGGTCTAACTCCATACCACGAAGGGCAGGTCACAAGTCCATACCACGAAGGGCAGGTCTAAATTCCATACCACGAAGGGCAGGTCTAAATTCCATACCACTAAGGCATGTCAAAATCCATACCACGAAGGCAGGTCAAAATCCATACCACGAAGGCAGGTCAAAATCCATACCACGAACGCAGGTCAAAATCCATACCACGAAGGCAGGTCAAAATCCATACAACAACATCAATCACAATATAATATTTCCACTGCATTATTCTAACATTGCAACTTCCTCAAAACACAAGACACCACATCAATGTCATAAACACAATGTATCTCATATCCTACCACAACAAAACCACTCACAACATCATCATCACATAATATAATTATGTCCATTTATCACCAACAAGCGGTTCATCACAAAATCATTATTACAAATAAAACCACATATGTTTATAGCAAATAAGCGACTCACAACTTAATCTTTTTCATAGACATACTCATATCCACATTTAACAAATCAACAAATCATCACACAATCATTGATACAAACACACCCATATATGTTTATAGCAAATCAACCATCCATAACACAACATTATCATAAATAAACCACACACAACATATTCTTCATCATATAACACATTAACGTTAGAACCATCTTCTCACATGGGCCATAAACACCCAAAAGAGTTTCTATCCGTTAATATGCTCCGATTCTTGAGGGAAATCGGAGAATTATGACTCTAATGAATTACTCTAAGACCACAATGGTCTTCTCCCTCACCTTAGGTTGCGTAAGCTCCGTTGCTCCGCAAAAGAGATCCATCTCCCTCCATCTCCTTCAACCTCCATTGTTGCTTTTTCATCTCCAAAGCACTCCAATGTTCCATTAAGAAGCAAGAGGAAGAGGTTTTGATGTGTTTTTGAGGTTTAGTGGAGGGAAGAGTCGAAACCCAAGGGGAGTCGCCGCTAGGAGTGAAAGGGGAGAAAAGAAAGTGAATATTAGGGTTTCTAGATCCCCTTTTCCACTTTTATAGCTCGGACGCTCTCGCCCAAGCGAGGGATTCTCGCTCAGGCGAGAATCTCACAGTGACGAATGTAATCGATTACCATAAGGTGTAATCGATTACAGTGTGAAAAAAATGCACATATCTGATGTTTTTAATATGATGTAATCGATTACGAGTATAGTGTAATCAATTACATCATGAAAAATTACACATGTCTGATCAGATATCAACATGTAATCGATTACATTGTGTCAACAACCCAAAATTGTCATTTCTCGCCCAGGCGAGACAACTCTCGCTCAGGCGAGAATCCTCCAGTATAACCCAGGATTTCACCCTCCCAGGTGATCCTTTCTCGCTTAGGCGAGAATCTCTCGCTCAAGCGAGGGTTCCAGGATTGTTACTATAATTTTGAATACTTAAATTCGGGGTGTTACAAGGCATATCATGAGCCTCATCAGTTTGCGGTGCTTAGGTTTGCTTAATTGGAATAGCATCCTCTTCCTCATCATAAATCTCAACCGTAGTCTGATAGTCTTTCTGATACATCCACACTCAACCATATATGCAGATACTCATCTTGTGGATTTTAAGGACGTAAATTCTATTTGTTCCTTATTTTTAATCAATTCACCTACATTTTTCCTATAACTTAGAATCACAAATCCAATAACTTTATATTAATCTCGCTTTCCGGGTTATGATCATTCTATAATGTAATATCCATTCACACATTCATTTAACAGAGAAACATAATTCATATTAATGTCCCCCGGTAACTACAGCATACAACTAGCTATGGGTTTCCAAAATACCCATAGCTACAAATATCCAGTGTTAAAATGCTTGGAGTTAAAATTATCCAAAATAGCATTTAGTCAGTCATAATACAAAAATTGAAAAATAAAGGAATCCAGGTTTTAAGCTCCTAAGGCATCAAACCAAGCATCCTCAATTAACCTGTTTACATGCAATGGGATTATCAACGACAAATACACATAACATACAAAGGACTAAATCATTAATTCAATAAATATCATTATAAGATAATCCACATTTTTAACGTGGTTAGTAAACCATTTTAAATTCTTTTTTGCTACATAACTTGAGACAAAGTATCGCTACATAACTTGAGCCAAAGTATCGCTACATAACTTGAGCCAAAGTATCGCTACATAACTTGAGCCAAAGTATTGCTACATAACTTGAGCCAAAGTATCGCTACATAACTTTTGCCAAAGTATCACTACATAACTTGAGCCAAAGTCGCTAACGAATCATGGTCGGCTAAAAATATGTTTTCTTTTCATTGATTCACCATCAATTCATAAACAACAATTACACGCATTCTCTCAATACGATATGGTAGTTAAAGACTTATCCTTACTTTGGTGAGTGTTGGGTTTGGTCCTTGGTAACTTTGCAAGTTCCTCCGACACCTCCTCCAACTTTAGGATCTTTCCTCATTCCCACCACATAATAACAATGTTTGTCATTTATTCAAAATAACACGTAAACAACTCATATTTCATCTTTAACCAAACAAGAGATTCACACATTTTCAATGTTTCCAAAACTACCTTCATTAAGAGTTTCCAAACATCTAGAACATACATATTCATCTTATATTCAACATTAGAACATATACTCATCTTCTACATCTAACATTCCACCCATTTCCCTCTTTACTCATATTCTCAGTTTGGGGGTTTTAGGTTTTTCATGAATCAACCCACAAACCCTTTGTAAGGACCCAAATTCTACCCTTGAAATTTTTTCATATTATTTTAATCCTTTCTACTTGATTTTCCATACTTCTTCATACATACAATTCTTTAATATTTAAAACACCCATTACAATAATCATCTCATAACCCTAAACATTCAACTTCAGTTCATACAATGACTACTCCAATTTGCAGAAAAACATAATTCGCATATATACCCTAATAGAGTCATCATATGTCAAGTCAATTGTTTACAAAATTTCATATATCCTTAGTTACAATCGAAGTCATCAAATATTCAGGTAGTGCAAGAATAAATAGAATCATAGAGTTTAATCATCAAAGCCTCTAAAACTCCAAATCAAGCATCTCTAATCATCCTTGTACCTGCCATGGGATTAACATTGACAACACACAAAGAAAACACAAAGGAGTAAGTCGTTAACTCAATAAATGTCAATATAAATTAATCCACATTTCAATAAGGTTAAGTAAGTAGTTTAAAGTCATAAATACTTAAAACCGATGTAACCATTTATATCTTTGAAAAACATGCTACATAACTTGAGCCAAAGTTTGCTACATCGCTTGAGCCAAAGCCGCTACACCATTTAAAGGTAGCTAAAAACAGATTTCCCTTATCTTTTTGAAGACATGCTACATAACTTGAGCCAAAGTTTGCTACATCGCTTGAGCCAAAGCTTGCTACATCGCTTGAGCCAGAGCTTGCTACATCGCTTGAGCCAAAGCTTGCTACATCGCTTGAGCCAAAGCTTGCTACATCTCTTGAGCCAAAGCTTGCTACATCGCTTGAGCCAAAGCTTGCTACATCGCTTGAGCCAAAGCTTGCTACATCGCTTGAGCCCAAGCTTGCTACATCGCTTGAGCCAAAGCTTGCTACATCGCTTGAGCCAAAGCTTGCTACATTACTTGAGCCAAAGTCGCTAACCAATCATGGTCGGCTAAAAACGAGTTTTCTTTTCATTGACACTCCATCAATTCATAAACAGTAAATCCACGCCATTTTTATTACAAACATACCCAAATATGTTTATAATAAATAAGTGGTTCACAACTTGATTCATTATCCACAACCAGTAATTCCACGCATTTTCTAACACAATGCATAAGTTAAAGACTTATCCTTACCTTGGTGAGTGTTGGGGTCAATTTTCGAGTAACTTTACAAGTTTCCTCCGCGATTTCCTCCAACCTTAGGATCTATCCTCATCCCCACCAACAACAACAAAAGTCAGTACTTTATTCACAACAATATACATACAACTCATATTACATTTATAAACATACATAATATTCTCATGTTTCCAATGTTTCCAAAACCACTTTTATTACAAGTTTCCAATCATCAAAACATACATATTCACATTCTAACCAACATTCAACATTCATAAACCACATTCTAAATCTAATATTTCACCCATCTCCTCTTTCACCACATTCTCATTTGGGGTTTTTGGGGTATTCTTGAATCAACCCACCAACCCTTTCCGTTCTTTGAATACTAACTCTAAACCAAGAGTTTACAAGAGAGAAACTAAATAAAATGAACCACAACTGAAAAGGAAGAGTTTTCATGGTTTCTCACATTTTGAGAAGAGATCTCATACACCCAAAAACGAGTTTGAAAGGGAGAAAGAGAGTTAGAATCAAGAGATTTACCTCTTCTCAAGCTTCTAGATGATTCCCAAGAGTTCTTGTTCTCAAAATCACCTTCTCCTCTCTTCTCTCTCAATTTCTAACCCTAAAATGTGTTTGGGGTTTCTATTATAAAGCAAACTCGTCGGGTTCTCGCTCAAGCGAGCCCATTCTTGCTCAAGCGAGAAAATCCCGCCTTTTTAAATTTTCAGATCTGGCTCTCTCACTCAAGCGAGAATCTCACAGCCTCGACAGGTTCCAAAATGCCATTTCTCGCCAAGGCGAGACAACTCTCACTCAGGCGAGACCACTCTCACTCAAGCGAGGATCCTCTGGCTCAAGCGAGGATCCTCTCGCTCAAGCGAGAATCCTTCAGTATAGCCCAATATTTCACTCACTCAGGTGAGCCACTCTCGCCCAGGCGACACCTTTCTCGCTCAAGTGAGATCCCCACGACTGATACTATAATTTAATGACTTTAAATTTGGGACGTCACAATCCTTCCCCCCTAAAAGAAATTTCGTCTCCGAAATTTTATTAGGTTACTCTCAGGAAGACTCTATCATTGCATCGACACTAGGTATAAGCTAAACTCAATCAAATTCATATTCGATCATCTAATCCATTAAGATTACTTAAGCTACCACCAAAGGCACACACCACTAAACCGTGATATCACAAAACCAAGTCATGGACTAACTCATCAATGTTCAAATCTTAAGATCCCACTCTCGAACAACTCGAACAACTAAGAGAACGAAACCGTACTTGGAATAAAGATTTCCCGACATTCGTCAAAAACAATAGATCCCTCCAACCTATCAAGTTAACAATCGTTCAATACGATCATCACATATAGTGAGCATCACAATAACATCCAACATGTAATAGCTAGTTTAACCTCCACTCAAGGAAATAGCATCAATTTATTCCACTCATGAAACATAACCACTATATGCTCAAAATTTACCTTAGCATTCCAAACATTGTATCCCCTATCATATAGCAACAAGGTGGTCATTCAACAAAAACATCTATATAAATACGACTTTTAGAGTCTCTCCCCTTATACACAATCAAACTATCCAGTAATTATCCAATCACATCAAACCTTTATACCACCCTACAATACATTAGAAGGGAATTCCCAATCCTTAGCCTCAATTGGACACACAAAACCATTGATTCACCCAAAATTAGATATTTATTTACCAATCGACAAGTGCAGATTTACAAACGTTCAGTCCAATAACCTACGTTAGATTTGGATATCTCAATTACACTAGCAAATATACATTTAGTACTCCACTTGCATTACGACACGAGTCACATGGTCGTAATCGTATCACCAAGTTTTTAACAACATCATATTTATCAAGATACGGTTGTTAAAGTCATGGGATTCTCCAACATGATACTAAATCAATGTCTAGCCACATGCTACGTCTTACACAATAATGATTTTCAAAATGGACTGAACATACGATTCATGGCAACCTTGTCGTGAAAACAAGGTTTACATAATAGCTTCAACATAAATTTTAAAAAAAAACTTTTCCTCAAGCGATTACGTTACAATCATGTCTAACAATTTCTTACGCAGATGAAACAGAAATAAGTTTTGTCAGTACAACATTCACAACCGAGAATTGGTGTACATCACCACTATATCGTGCGTCGCCAATGTTGTACTACAAAAGGATCGATCATCATGGACCCAAAAGTTTCATGTACAAAAATCAAAACAACTGTGATATCCTCAGTACTACTCTATTCCAAGAGCGTAGAAACCAAATTTTGTTGATCGATTGACACTCTAAAATTTAAACAACAGAACGTCTATGTTCATCATCAAAGCTCAAATTTATGCACATATAAGAAATCACTGGCACAATGAAAAGTTATCACTATAACATTTGCATGCTTATTCTTTTTCATACTGACTCGTTTTGATCACCCACCACGAGTTACTTCAAAATAACAACATATCTAAATGTTCACGTATATTCAAATACATTCATCACAATGACGTGGTAAGTAACTTGACTAACCTCTTTCATTATCTTGAAACATAAGTTTTACCCCTTAGCATAAATATACAGATAAATGCAAACAAGGGAGGATAACCTCTTGCAACTCATAAAAACAAAGATATCAGACTTAGTCTTTTCAAAACACACTAGGTATCTTGCATTTACCTCTCCTCTTTAACACAATATTTTTAAGACCATTACTTCATGCTCAACACCTTCCATACACCATCATCTACATGTTCACGTGAATCATTTACATTACTACTCAAGTCATTACCGAAACAATTAACATATTGAATCAAGAATTCACTCATCACGAAACAACTTATCGGATATTAACAATTAATCTCAAAGGAACATTTCACCCTATAGTGTATATATCCCATAATATACATTCTATAGCATGCATATTCGTTCATTCCAGAGCATTTGTATTTCCTCAATGACAATCAACATTAATTTCACTCTTGACCACATCCGGCCAATTTACCTCACAAAGATAGTCCACTATCACTTCGGGTAAGACCACAACACATTTCTCACAAACATGTTAATTCATACATATGCCATATTCACATCATCTCATATATATAATGGAGACACTTATCCCTTACTTCATTCAACTTTCTAGACCATCATGTATTGTAAGCAAACTCATATGCAGAAATTTTTCAAGTTATGCATGTTCATTCCCAGAAGTAAATCTAATCGTGACTATGGCAAGCAGATTAGATTCATGATAGATGTCAGAGCGTTACCACAGATTCACGGTAGATGTCCTACCGTTACCACCACCGGATGTAAAGACCGAAATTATGCCCTTGAATTTTTTTCTCGATTTAGTTCAATTACATGCATTTCCTCCTAACTCACATTACCTGTTTAATATATGTACTTCAAATCTTATTTTCCCCATTGCAATCTACCTCAATATAACATACAAAATCATTCGATAGAAATACATAATTCGCATTAATTAAACTTTGTAACAACCGCATATAATTAGCTATGGGGTTTCCAAAATACCCATAGCTATACATATCCAGAGTTACACGCCATGTAAGTTAGTATATGTTCGTAGTTACATAATGTATGAACTATCAAATATGCACTCTTGTACAAGAATAGTGCAAATAAATGAATCCAAAATATAGCGCTCCTAAATCTCCCAAAAATGAGTCTCCCTCGTATCACCTATTTATCTGCAATGGGATTATCAATGACAAAACACAGAAGACGCAAAGGAGTAAGTCATTAGTTCAATAAACATCATTTTAAGATAATCCACATAAATAAAAGGGTTAGTAAACCATCTTTGAAATTCATTTTTTTTTTGTTTTGCTGCACAACTTGAGCCAAAGTCACTATACCCCTTAGGGTTAGCTAAAAGCAGATTCTCATTTTTCTTAAAACAAAACATGCTTATATACTCAAGCCAGAGTTTTGCTTATATACTCAAGCCAGAGTTTCGCTTATATACTCAAGCCAGAGTTTTGCTTATATACTCAAGCCAGAGTTTCGCTTATATACTCAAGCCAGAGTTTTGCTTATATACTCAAGCAAGAGTTTCGCTTATATACTCAAGCCAGAGTTTTGCTTATATACTCAAGCCAGAGTTTTGCTTATATACTCAAGCCAGAGTTGCTAACCATTCATGGTCGGCTAAAAATACATTCCCCTTTCATTAATTTCACCATAAAACATTTCTAGTAAATCCACGTCCACATTAGTATAAACACACCCATATATGTTTATACTAATTACATGATTCACAACTCAATCAATCACATAACCAGAAGTACACATACTTTCTTTTTCGTAAACCTACGCCTACTTTAATATAAACACACCCTTATATGTTTATACTAAATGCGTACTTTACAACTCAATCATTGCATAATCAGAGAATACACATTTTCGAGTTCAAATGTACAATTTAAGACTTATCCTTACCTCGGTGAGTGTTGGGTTTGGTTCTTGGCAACTTCTCAAGTTCCACCGACACTGCCTCTAACCTTAGGATCTTTCCACATCCCACCATATAACACAATGTTAGTCATTTATTCCAAATATCACATAATCAACTTATATTGCATTATTTAATCATACAAGATATTCATCACATGTTCGATGTTTCTAAACTACTTTCATCATAAGTGTTCAACCATCTAAAACATGCATATTTATCTCATATTCTAACATTTGGAGGTAAACTCATCTTCTACCTCTAGCATTTTACTAATTCTCTCCTTTTACCACATTTTCACTTTAGGGTTTTGGGGTTTTCATGAATCAACCCACAACCCTTTCCATTCTTGAGATACTAACTCTAAACCAAGAGTTTACAATGTAGGAATGACATAAGACGAACCATAACTCAAAAGGATGAGTTTCCATGGTTTCTCACATTTTGAGAAGAGATCCAATATACCCAAAGTGAGTTTAAGAGAGAAAAAGAGAGTTAGAATCTAGAGTTTTACCTCTTCTCAAGCTCTTAGATGAGTATCCAAGCTTTTTGCCCTTGAAAAGCTCTCTTCTCTCACTCTTCTTCTTTTCTAAACCCTAGATTGTGTTTAGGGGTTTCTCATTAAATGCTGTCTCATCGGGTTCTCGCTTAAGCGAGGGATTCTCGCTCAAGCGAGAAAATCCCGCCGATTTTAAAAACTCAAATCTGACCCTCTCGCTCAAGCGAGGGATTCTCGCTCAAGCGAGAATCTCATAGTGGCAACAGCCCCAAAATGACATTTCTCGCCCAGGCGAGACAACTCTCGCTCAGGCGAGAATCCTCCAATATAGCCCAGGATTTCACCCTCCCAGATGAACCTCTCTCGCTCAAGCGAGAATCTCTTGCTCAAGCGAGAGTCCGAGGGCTGATACTATGATTTTCAAGACTTAAAATTTGGGGTGTTACAATCCTCCCCCTCTTATAAGAATTTTCGTCCTCGAAAATTAAACATACCTCGATGCAAACAAATGAGGGTAATCCTCCCGCATCTCTTGCTCAACTTCCCAAGTAGCGTTTCCTTCGTCCACTTGACTCCACATCACCTTTACCAAAGGAATCTCTTTGCCTCTCAACCTTTTGATACTGGTATCCATGATTCTCACAGGCAACGTCACAAAAGTCAGGTTATCCTTCAACTCTATCTGGTCCGACTCAACCACATGAGATGGATCTCCAACATATTTTCTCAACTAAGATACATGAAACACATTGTGGATATTCGACAACAACGGTGGTAGGGCAACTCGATACGCTACTGGCCCAATCCTCTTCAGTATTTGATAAGGCCCAATAAATCGCGGAGTCAGCTTACGAGATTTCAACACTCTACCAATTCCAGTAGTCGGGACTACTCTCATGAAGACATGATCCCCTTCCTTGAATTCAAGAGGTTTTCGCCTCTTGTCATAGTAGCTTTTCTGCCGACTCTGGGCGACCCTCATATTCTCCCGGATTTTCTTGATCTTATCCGTCGTCTCCTGAACCAATTCGGGCCCCAATATCAAGTGCTCCCCAGTTTCGAACCAACTCACTGGAGTTCGGCACTTCCTACCGTACAACGCCTCATAAGGTGCCATCCTAATACTCGAATGGAAGCTATTGTTGTAGGTAAATTCGATCAACGGCAACATGTCATCCCAACTCCCTGGTTGTTCTAAGACACAGGCTCTCAAAAGGTCCTCCAACGACTGTATTGTCCTTTCTGATTGACCGTCCGTTTGTGGATGATAAGCTGAAATCAACTTCAACTTAGTTCCCGGAGCGGTTTGCAAACTAGTCCAAAAGTTTGAAGTGAAACGGGGATCCCTATCCGACACAATGCTTGACGGTATTCCATGCAAGCGAACAATTTCTTGGATATACAGTTCTGCCAATCTCTCCAACGAGTATCTCATGTTCAAAGGCAGAAAGTGAGCAGATTTAGTTAACCGATCCACGATCACCCATATCGAATCATAACCTCTCTGAGTCTTTGGAAAACCAGATACAAAATCCTTGGAGATACTATCCCACTTCCAAACAGGAATTTCTAGGGGTTGTAATTCTCCAGCTGGTCGCTGATGTTCAATCTGGGCCTTCTGACATACCAAACAACTCGAGACATACAGAGCCACACCCCTTTTCAACCCAAACCACCAAAACAATGTTTTCAAATCTTGATACATTTTCGTAGTCCCCGGGTGAAAACTCATTTTACTCTTATGGGACTCCTCTAAAATCTCCCTTTGTAATTTATCATTACGAGGTACACACACTCTCCCTTTGTAATGCAACATTCCACTAAGGTCCGATGTGAAATTGGTATCTTTACCACACAGCATCAGATCCCGTTTATCCATCAACTCACTATCCTCACTTTGCATTGTCCGGATTTGTTCAAATAACTCATTCGTGACTTTAAGCATTCCCAAAATCATACTATGAGGCCTTACCTGAACCTCCAAGTTCATATCTCTGAACTCTTCAATCAGTTTCTCCTCCCTAACCATCAAAGCCGACATGTGCAACGATTTTCGACTTAGTGCATCCGCCACTACATTGGCCTTTCCAGGGTGGTACTGCAACCCAAAATCGTAATCCTTAAGGAATTCCATCCATGTCCTTTGCCTCATGTTCAATTCCTTTTGATCAAATAGGTACTTCAAACTCTTGTGGTCGCTGTACACTTCAAATCTCACGCCATAAAGATGGTGTTTCCAGATTTTTAAGGCAAAAACCACTACGGCCAACTCAAGATCGTAGGAAGGATAGTTCTATTCGTGCGTCCTCAACTGTCGAGAAGCATATGCCACAACCTTCCCTTCTTGCATCAACACACAACCCAAACCTTGCTTGGATGCATCGCAAAAAACGTTGAAATCCCGATCAGTACAAGGAAGGACCAAAACTGGCGCCGTAGTCAACCTGCGTTTTAACTCTTGGAAACTTTCTTCATATCGAACTGTCCACACATATGGTTCCCCTTTCCTAGTGAGTTTTGTCAAAGGTAGAGCCAACTTCGAAAACCCTTCTATGAATTTCCGATAATACCCAGCCAAACCCAGAAAGCTCCTGATCTTAGTGACTGACTTGGGCACTGCCCATTCCATAACCGCTTCAACCTTTGAAGGGTCTACAACCACTCCTTCCTTGGATATCACATGTCCAAGAAAATTTACTGACTCCAACCAGAAGTCGCATTTTGACAGCTTCGCATACAACCGATTCTTGCTAAGAAGTTCTAGCACAATCCGCAGGTGCTCAGCAAGTTCCTCTCGGCTTTTGGAGTAAATCAAAATGTCATCAATAAATACCACTACGAAAGTATCTAAATACGGATGAAAAATCCGATTCATGTAGTCGGTAAATATTGCTAGAGCATTCGTTACCCCAAAAGGCATGAACAAATATTTAAAATGTCCGTACCTGGTCCTGAACGCCGTCTTAGGAATATCTTCCGACTTCACACGAAGTTGGTGATAGCCCAACCGAAGATCAATTTTTGAGAACACCATCGCTCCTCTCAACTGATCCATCAAGTTATCGATCTGAGGCAACGAATATTTGTTCTTAACAGTGACCTTATTCAACTGTCGGTAGTCGGTACACAACCGCATACTATCATCCTTTTTCTTAACCAACAAAACAGGCGCACCCCAAGGTGAGACTCTAGGACGAATGAACTTCTTTGCCAACAAGTCCTCAACCTACTTTTTCAACTCCACCAATTCTAACGGTGCCATCCTATAAGGAGCGATAAAGATGGGTCCCGTTCCCGATACCAAATCAATAGAGAATTCGACTTCTCTTACTAGAGGTAATTCCGGAATTTCGCTAGGAAATACTTCAGGAAATTCACGAACTATCGGAATGTCCTCAACTTTGGGTTTTTCACTACCTTCCAGGGATGCCAACAACATAAACACGGCCCCTCCCTCTTTACAAAAAGTCTTGACTTCTTTTGCCGACAATGGCTTCATGTCATTGTCTTCATCAGAAACCTCATCAAGATTCCCGAATACCATGGTCTTATCCGCACAATTTAACATCACATGATTAGTCGACAACCAGTCCATCCCCAAAATTAGATCCAACTGGGTTAGTGGTAAGCAGATCAAATCAACGGTAAAAGTTCTACCGTTTAGTACTACTGGACATCGAGACACAACTGTCGATACCACCACAGGCACATCAGTTGGGGTGGACACGACCAAGTTGAAAGGCAACGACTCAGTTTGTAATTTCAGTATATCCACGCAGTCATTAGATACAAAGGAGTGTGTCGCTCCCGAATCAAACAACACTAAAAGAGGAATACCTGCCACCATGCAATTACCTTTGATCAGACCATCAACATCGGATGTCTCTGCACCACTCATGGTGAATACTCTGCCAGCAGCCCGAGGTCGATCAGCTCTCACAGCATTTACACTCTGTGTTAGCTTAGGACAATATCTTTCAGTGTGCCCAACCTCCTTGCAGTAGTAACAGGTAAGCATCGTTCCAGGGCATGAGTCACTCATATGTGTTCGGCCACATTTGCCGCATCCGGGTGGAGAGTTCAACCGTGACCCTCCGGCGTTACCATGAGTCTTCAGCCTAGGTGAAATATTCCCTCGACTACCCATCGGAGGAGAGTAAGGCTTCCGTTCCTCTTGAAACATTTTCCCTTTTCCTTTGCCGTGGGAGAAGTTTCGTTGAGGGCCATAGTGTTTTGGAGGGTTATCTTTCTTCGCAGGAATGTCCCTCCTCCGCACATTATTCTCGTACATCCTACACTTGTTCACTAGTGTAGGAAAATCAGAAATTTCTTCGTGACCAAACGTCACTCGGAGCTCGGGTCTCAACCCCATCTCAAACTTCACACACTTGGACCTCCCGTCCAACTCTAGTTCAGCATAGGGGCAGTACCGGATTAACTCTTCAAATTTGGCCGAATATTCCCCAACAGTCATGTTTCCCTGCTCTAGCTGCAGAAATTCCCTCTCCTTATCCCTCTTCAGGTCTGCAGGAAAGTACTTCTGGAGGAATTTACTCTTGAAGGCTTCCCACGTAATCATTTGCCCCTCGATCTCCATTTGTCTCCGGGTCATCTCCCACCAATTCTCTGCCTCCTTCACCAGCATGTAGGTAGCATAGGCCACTCTCTAAGCATCAGAACAGCTCATGGCCCTGAATATTCTTTCCAAGCCTTGAACCCATTCAATGTCCGCATCCGAAGCGAATCCACCTTGGAACTGACTGGGTTGTCTCCGGCAGAATTCGTCCAGACCTCGGTATTCCGTCGGCCCAGGTGGAACTAGTGGGTGGGAACTCGGACTTGACGCCGGGTTCTGGTTCAGATTGTGCAAGTTCTCATTAACCTACTGCAACGCCGCCACCATTTGCGCTAGTAAAACATTCAGAACGTTCTGACTTGCTCCTCTTCCTCTTCCTCTTCCAGCCATGAGTACTTGTACTCACTCAATTGTTAGTAATCGAATTGTATAAATATAGTGCACACAACACTTAACATTTATCCTCATTCAAACAACTACAACACAAAAGGATACAAAGAAGCATGCAAGGCCATACCCTAGGTCGCAGGATTAACTATGCTCTGATACCATATTGTAAAGACCGAAATTATGCCCTTGAAATTTTTTCTCGATTTAGTTCAATTACATGCATTTCCTCCTAACTCACATTACCTGTTTAATATCTTTACTTCAAATCTTATTTTCCCCTTTGCAATCTACCTCAATATAACATACAAAATCATTCGACAGAAATACATAATTCGCATTAATTAAACTTTGTAACAACCGCATATAATTAGCTATGGGGTTTCCAAAATAACCATAGCTATACATATCCAGAGTTACACGCCATGTAAGTTAGTATATGTTCGTAGTTACATAATGTATGAACTATCAAATATGAACTCTTGTACAAGAATAGTGCAAATAAATGAATCCAAAATATAGCGCTCCTAAATCTCCCAAAAATGAGTCTCCCTCATATCACCTATTTATCTGCAATGTGATTATCAATGACAAAACACAGAACACGCAAAGGAGTAAGTCATTAGTTCAATAAACATCATTTTAAGATAATCCACATAAATAAAAGGGTTAGTAAACCATCTTTGAAATTCATTATTTTTGTTTTGCTGCACAACTTGAGCCAAAGTCACTATACCCCTTAGGGTTAGCTAAAAGCAGATTCTCATTTTTCTTAAAACAAAACGTGCTTATATACTCAAGCCAGAATTTTGCTTATATATTAAAGCCAGTGTTTCGCTTATATACTCAAGCAAGAGTTTCGCTTATATACTCAAGCCAGAGTTTTGCTTATAAACTCAAGCCAGAGTTTTGCTTATATACTCAAGCCAGAGTTGCTAACCATTCATGGTCGGCTAAAAATACATTCCCCTTTCATTAATTTCACCATAAAAAATTTCCAGTAAATCCACGCCCACATTAGTATAAACACACCCATATATGTTTATACTAATTACGTGATTCACAACTCAATCAATCACATAACTAGAAGTACACATACTTTCTTTTTCGTAAACCTACGCCTACTTTAATATAAACACACCCATATAAGTTTATACTAAATGCGTACTTTACAACTCAATCATTGCATAATCAGAGAATACACATTTTCGAGTTCAAATGTACAATTTAAGACTTATCCTTACCTCGGTGAGTGTTGGGTTTGGTTCTTGGCAACTTCTCAAGTTCCACTGACACCACCTCCAACCTTAGGATCTTTCCTCATCCCACCATATAACACAATGTTAGTCATTTATTCCAAATATCACATAAACAACTTATATTGCATTATTTAATCATACAAGATATTCATCACATGTTCGATGTTTCTAAACTACTTTCATCATAAGTGTTCAACCATCTAAAAGATGCATATTTATCTCATATTCTAACATTTGGAGGTAAATTCATCTTCTACCTCTAGCATTTTACTCATTCTCTCCTTTTACCACATTTTCACTTTAGGGTTTTGGGGTTTTCATGAATCAACCCACAACCCTTTCCATTCTTGAGATACTAACTCTAAACCAAGAGTTTACAAGGTAGGAATGACATAAGACGAACCATAACTCAAAAGGATGAGTTTCCATGGTTTCTCACATTTTGAGAAGAGATCCAATATACCCAAAGTGAGTTTAAGAGAGAAAAAGAGAGTTAGAATCTAGAATTTTACCTCTTCTCAAGCTCTTAGATGAGTATCCAAGCTTTTTGCCCTTGAAAATCTCTCTTCTCTCACTCTTCTTCTTTTCTAAACCCTAGATTGTGTTTAGGGATTTCTCATTAAATGCTGTCTCATCGGGTTTCCGCTTAAGCGAGGGATTCTCGCTCAAGCGAGAAAATCCCGCCCATTTTAAAAACTCAAATCTGACCCTCTCGCTCAAGCGAGAATCTCACAGTGGCAACAACCCCAAAATGACATTTCTCACCCAGGCGAGACAACTCTCGCTCAGGCAAGAATCCTCCAGTAAAGCCCAGGATTTCACCCTCCTAGATGAACCTCTCTCGCTCAAGCGAGAATCTCTCGCTCAAGCGAGAGTCCGAGGGCTGATACTATGATTTTCAAGACTTAAAATTTGGGGTGTTACACTGGACATTTAGGGCACAAACGTCGACACCACTACCGGCACATTAGTTGGGGTGGATATGACCTAGTCGAAGACAACGACTCTATTTACCACTCAAGTCGGTCTACACATTAAACAGATACCAAGGAGTGTGTCGTTCCTGAATCAACAACACTAAACGAGGAATACCTGTCACCATGCAATTTCATTTGATCGAACCGTCAACATCAGACGTCTCGACGCCACTCATAGTGGACACTCGGCCAGTAGTCCTAGACCCACCAGCCTTCACAGCATTTTTAGCATTTTCAGAATTCACAACATTCACCCTCCGTTTCCACTTCGGACAATACCTCTTTATATGTCCCTTTTCCTTACAGTGGAAACAACCATTCCCCGAACCAGGACATATGGTCCCCACATGCTTCCGCTCACATTTGCTGCACATAGGAAAAGAGTGCATCAGTGACCCTCCTATATCGACACAAGTCCTCGGTCCATGCAAAGTATATCTCCGACTTCCAATGGGGGAGGGGTATGGCTTCCGTCCCTCTTGACACATCTTACCCTTGCCCTTTCCATGCGCCAAGTTCCTTTGAGGCCCACAGTTCTTGGGAGGGATTGATTTAGGTGCCACTACCTCACCAGTCTAAAGGTTAGTCCTCTCCAGTCCTAGGACCCACTCAATGGCAGCATCAGGGGCGAACCCACCGTGGAACTGACTAGGGTTCCGCCTGCAGCATTCATCTAACTCTCGGTACTCTACCAGTCGGGATGGAACTCTGGGCTGCGAACTCGTACTTGGCATCGCGTTCCGATTCAGATTCTGCAAATTCTCGTTCATTTATTGTAGTGCAGCTACCAACTGAGTTAAAAGATCACTTGTAATATCCTGACTTGTTACTCTTCCTCTCCCAGCCATGTGTACATGTACTCATGCACTTGTCCGTAACCGAATGTAAACTAGACAAGAATCACATAGCAATTGTAAAGACCCAAATTCTACCATGGAAATTTTTCTTATTTTAACTCATGCAAACATTCAATTCGTTTATGTTTCATGATTATTAACTATATATACATTACATTGTTTACCTTGATTATTTTCGGACTATTTATCATGCGGTATCCATACATACATTCCTAATGCAGAAAAACATAATTCATATTAATGTAACCTAGTAACTACCGCATACAATGCTATGGGTTTCCAAAACACCCATAGCTACACATATCCCGAGTTACTAGTCTCCATGATCAATATCATGTACAAAAATATAGTGTTCATAGTTACAATTAGTTACTTCAAGTACAACCAGTGAGGTTACAAAAGAATGGCTAAAGAGACATCAAAATAAAGGTCTCTAATCTCCTAGTCAAAATCACCTTTTCTTCGTCCACCTACCTGCAATGGGATTAACATTGACCATACACCGCAATTACTGACGTTCACAAAATAGCAACAACTTTTGCCGGTACAACATTCAACGCAGACAATTGAGGTACACCACCACTATTTCATGCATTGCCAATGTCCTACCGCAAAAGAACCGATCATTCGTGACCAAAAGTTTCACGTCTATTCCATTGCATTCATCACATTGACGGGGTAAGTAACTTGACTAGCCTCTTTCCTCGACTACCGGCATAAGTCTTACCCCCTTAGCATACACATACATATCAATGCATACTAAATTTTAAATCTTCACCTCAACAATTACACATAGTTAAACATAACACTATTTGCTGACCGCTAGTCCATTTCCAGGATTAAATCCAACTGGGACATCATTGCGCATATCAACACTGTGGTAAAGGTTTTACCATTTATCCCAACCATACACTGAGACACCACATCGACATCCACCACCGGTACACTAGGTTGGTGGTACAACTAAGTCGAAAACAACAACTTGGTGTACAATCTCAGTCGGTTCACACATTCAGCAAATATAGGGAGTGTGTCGCTCCCGAATTAGACAACACTAAAAGGGATACCTGTTACCATGCGATTTACCTCTCGTCGGATCATCAACACCTGATGTCCCTACGCCACTTGTGGTAACCCTTCAACCGTGGTTCCTTGTCTCCTCGGCATGAATGACATTCAGTCTCCGATCCAGCTTGGGACAAAACCTTTTAATATGCCCAAGCTCCTTGCAGCGGAAACATCCATTTCCTTTTCCCGGGCACGTACTCCCATAATGAAGTCTACCGCACTTGATGCACATGGGAGTAGAAATCTCTTCGGTAGGAACGGTAGGTGGGCTAGACCTTTGGAAACTCCGGTCACGATGTCTAGTAGTTACTGCATAAGGCTTCCGGTCATCTTCCACTCTCCCTCTACCTCTCTCCCGCATATGGTTGCGTTGAGGTCCATAGTTCCGGGGAGAAATTGTTTCGGGAGTCGCCAACTCATCCGCCTTCAGATCATCCTCGTACATCCTACACTTGTTGACCAAAGTAGCAAAGTCGGCAATCTCTTGATGTCTAAATATCCTTTTTAGCTTGGACCTAAGCCCGATTCGAATTTTGAGCACTTGGATCGTCCGTCCACCTCCAACTCAGAGTAGGGACAAAACCGGGCTAATTCCTCGAATTTAGCCGCATATTCCCCGACCGACATATTGCCTTGTTCCAACTTCAAGAACTCCATTTCTTTCTGCCTTTTCTGATCAGCAGGGAAGTATTTGTGAAGGAATTTCTCCTTGAAAGTACTCCAGGAAATCAATTGCCCCTCTGTCTCCATTTGGCGTCTAGTGAACTCTCACCAGTTCTCGGCCTCCGTCCCTAGCATGTAAGTTGCATAGGCCAATTTCTGAGCCTCCGAACAGTTCATAGCCCGGAAGATCCGCTCTATTCCCTGAATCCACTCGAGGGAAGCATCCAGAGCAAATCCTCCGTGGAACTAGCTGGGGTTCCTCTTGCAAAACTCATCCAGACCTTGGTACTCTTCCGGTCCGGGTGAGACTAGGTTTTGCAAACTCGGACTTGGTGCGGGGTTCTGATTCAGACTACGCAAGTTCTCCTTCATCTGTTGTAGTGTAGCCACCATCTCATTCTGAACGTTCTGACTCGTTCCTCTTCTAGCCATGTTTTAACCTGCGCTCATTGGTAGTCAGTACACAATTTAACTCACGCAAGTCAGGTTATCACATAGTCTCATAGCACGTTACATGTCATCATACCAGAATTACATGCTTTAAACATTCAATGCACACAATCTCAACTAGTCAAATCATAAACATGTTACAAAGAAGTAAATAAGGCCATACCCTAGGCCACAGAATTAACTATGCTCTGATACCATATTGTAAGGACCCAAATTCTACCCTTGAAAATTTTTCATTTAATTTCATCCTCTCTTACATACATCTATAACTTTACTTAAAAACCCTCATGAAACACTCTTTGAAAATACTCTTTACCCTATTATATTATCATACACATTTATGTTGCGGAAAAACATAATTCATTCGATTAGCAATTATTGCATACAACCAGTTATGGATTTTCCAGAGTTATAACGTCCATAACTACATATCTTCGTATTGCCCTAATCAAGTTTACAGTCATCCCATAATGTTATCAAATTAACTACAACGTCAAGTAGCAATAAAGACAATCAAGTTAATAAACACAAAAGCTTCCTAAGTGAGCTTCCTTATCAAAATCCTTCATTTACCTACAATGGGATTATCATAAACAACACACAAAACAAAAGGGAGTAAGTCATTAGTTCAAAAACTAACATCACATGATAATCCACATTTCAAATACGATTAATCTTTAATATAATTTCGTAAACACACATGCGTAATTATAAACATTCATATCATCATCCTTTAATTTCCACTTTACTCATATTCATCCTATAGTATATATATCCCATAATATATATTCTATAGTATGCATATTACGTTCGTTTGACACATCATCCTTCTCATTATTCATATCCACCCTATAGTATATATATCTCATAGTATATATCCTATAGCATGTATATTACTTTCATTCTCAACATCTTCCTTTTTATCACTCATATTCACCCTATAGAATATATATCCCATACTATATATCCTATAGCATGCATATGACTCTCTTTGTGACGTTTCCTTTTCACATCATTCATATTCACCCTATAGAATATATATCCCATAATATATACCCTATAGCATGCATACGACATTCATTGTGACATCCACATTTCTTACCATTCATATTCACCCTACAGAATATATATCCCATAATATATATCCTATAGCATGCATACGACATTCATTGTGACATCCACATTTCTCAATCTTAATCGTATTCATCAATTTCATTTCCCATACCACATCGGGCAGGCCGAGTTATTACCCCAAACCACATCGGGCAGGTCGAGTTATTACCCCATACCACATCGGGCAGGTCGAGTTATTACCCCATACCACATCGGGCAGGTCGAGTTATTACCCCATACCACATAGGGCAGGTCGAGTTATTACCCCATACCACATAGGGCAGGTCGAGTTATTACCCCATACCACATAGGGCAGGTCGAGTTATTACCCCATACCACATAGGGCAGGTCGAGTTATTACCCCATACCACATAGGGCAGGTTGAGTTATTACCCCATACCACATCGGGTAGGTCGAGTTATTACCCCATACCACATAGGGCAGGTCGAGTTATTACCCCATCCCACATAAGGCAGGTCGAGTTATTACCCCATACCACATCGGGCAGGTCGAGTTCACAATAATCACTACCATTCCCAGTAGGACACAATAACAGTTCGCTACCACTTCGGGTAGGACACAATAACAGTCCGCTACCACTCCGGGTAGGACACAATAACAGTCTGATACCACTCCGGGTAGGACACAATAACAGTCCGCTACCACTCCTGGTAGGACACAATAACAGTCCGCTACCACTCCGGGTAGGACACAATAACAGTCCGCTACCACTCCGGTTAGGACACAATAACAGTCCACTACCACTCCGGGTAGGGCACAATAACAATCCACTACCACTCCGGGTAGGGCACAATAACGATCCACTACCACTCTGGGTAGGGTATCAACAATAAACCACTACCTCTTCGGGTAGGGTAACAACAATAAACCACTACCTCTTCGGGTAGGGTAACAACAAAAAACTTACCAACACATTACCTCTTTCACATACCTAGTTCACATCAGTGAGTATGAATTAGAGACACTTATCCCTTACCTTGGTGAGTGTTGGGGATCGGTTCCGAGTAACTTTAAAAGTCTCCTCCGCGATTTCCTCCAACCTTAGGATCTTTCCTCATTTCCACCAATAACAACAATGTTAGTCATTTATTCAAAATAATACATAAATAACTCGTATTTCATCATCAAACATACAAGGGATTCACATATATTCAAGATTTCCAAAACTACTTCAATACAAGCTTCCAAACATCTAAACATACATGTTCATCTCATATATCAACATCAAAGCACAAACTCGTCATCCACATCTAACATTTCATCTCTTTCTCTTTATACCCATATTCTCATTTTGGGGGTTTTTGGGGTTTTCATGAATAACCCACAAAACCTTTCCTTTCATCAAACATCAACTCTAAACCAAGAGTTTACAAGAGAAAAACAACATAAAACGAAGCATAACTCTAAAGGATGAGTTTCCATGGTTTCTCATATTTTGAAAATAGATCTAACATACCCAAAACAAGTTAGAGAGGAAGAAGAAGAGTTAGAAACAAGAGGGTTACCTCTTCTCAAGCTCTAAGATGAGTCCTAAGGCTCTTTCCTCTTGAAAAGCTCTCTTCTCTCTCTTCTCTTCAAAGTTATAACCCTAAAATGTATTTGGGGTTTCTATTTTAAAGAGCAGTCATCGGGTTCTCGCTCAAGGGAGCCCATTCTCGCTCAGGCGAGAAAATCCCGCCTTTTTAAAATTTCAGATTTGACGCCATCGCTCAAGCGAGGTATTCTCGCTCAAGCGAGAATCTCACAGTGTCAACAGCCCCAAATTGCCATTTCTCGCCCAAGCGAGACAACTCTCGCTCAAGCGAGATTACTCCAGTATAGCCCAAGATTTCACCTTCCCAGGTGATCCTTTCTCGCTCAGGCGAGAATCTCTCGCTCAGGCGAGAATCTCTCGCTCAAGCGAGACTTCCAGGACTGATACTATAATTTTAAAGACTCAAATTTAGGGTGTTACAAATATGAATAACGTGGAAGTGAAAGGAGTAAGATAAGAATAGTTACATTTACATATTTGTGGTTATAAATTATATTAAAGCTTAATCGTATTTGAAATGTGGACTATCATGTAATGTTAGTTTTTGAACTAATGACTTACTCCCTTGTTTTGTGTGTTGTTTATGATAATCCCATTGTAGGTAAAAGAAGGATTTGAGGAGGAAGCTCACTTAGGAAGCTTATGTGTTTATTAACTTGATTTTCTTTATCACTACTTTAACATCGTAGTTGATTTGATAACATTTTGGGATGAATGTAAATCTGATTAGGACAATACTGAGATATGTAGTTATGGAGGTTATAACTCTTAGAAACCCATACTAGTTGTATGTGGTAATTACTAAATGAATGAATTATGTTTTTCCGCAACATGAATTGCATGATAATATAATAGGTTAAAAGATTAGTGTCAAGGAATGATTCATGAGGGTTTTTCAGTAAAATAATGAATGTATGTAAGGAAAGATTTTTAAATAAACGAAAAATTTTCAAGGGTAGAATTTGGGTCCTTACAATATGGTATCAGAGCATAGTTAATTCTGCGGCCTAGGGTATGGCCTTACTTGCTTCTTTGTAACATGTTTATGATTTGACTGGTTGAGATTGTGTGAATTGAATGTTTAAAGCATGTAGCTTGGGTATAGTGACATGTAATGTGCTATGAGACTATGTGATAACCTGACTTGTGTGAGTTAAATTTGTGTAATAACTACCAATGAGCGCAGGTTAAAACATGGCTGGAAGAGGAACGAGTCAGAACGTTCAGAATGATTTGTTGGTTCAGATGGTGGCTACACTACAACAGATGAACGAGAACTTGCGTAGTCTGAATCAGAACCCCGCACCGAGTTCGAGTTCGCAAAACCTAGTCCCACCAGGACCGACGAAGTACCGAGGTCTAGATGAGTTTTGCAAAAGGAACCCCAATCAGTTCCATGGGGGATTTGCTCCTGATGCTTCCCTTGAGTGGATTCAGGGAATGGAGCGGATCTTCCTGGCCATGAACTGTTCGGAGGCTCAGAAATTGGTCTATGCCACTTACATGCTAGTGACGGAGGCCGAGAACTGGTGGGAGTTCACTAGACGCCAAATGGAGATGGAGGGACAATTGATTTCCTAGAGTACTTTCAAGGCGAAATTCCTTCACAAATACTTCCCTGCTGATCTGAAAAGGAAGAAGGAAATGGAGTTCTTGAAGTTGGAACAGGGAAACATGTCGGTTGGGGAATATGCGATTAAAATTTGAGAAATTGGCCCGGTTTTGTCCCTACTCTGAGTTGGAAGTGGACGGACGATCCAAGTGCTCTAAATTCGAATCGGGTTTAAGACCCAAGTTGAAAAGGATGTTCAGACATCAGGATATTGCTGACTTTGCTACTTTGGTCAACAAGTGTAGGATGTACGAGGATGATCTGAAGGCGGATGAGTTGGCGACCCCCGAAACAAATTTTCCCCGGGACTATGGACCCCAACGCAACCATAGGCAAGGAAGGGGTAAGGAGAGAGTGGGGGATGACCGGAAACCTTATGCGGCGATCACTGTTCATCGTGACCGAAATTTGCAAAGGTCTGGCCCACTTATAGTTCCTACTGAAGGGGTTTCTACTCCCATGTGCAACAAGTGCGGTAGACTTCATTATGGAAGTACGTGCCCGGGAAAAGGGAATGGATGTTTCCACTGTAAGGAGTTTGGGCACATTAAAATGTTTTGTCCCAAGCGAGATCGGAAACTTAATGTCATTCATGCTGAGGAGGCAAGGGACCACGGTCGAAAGGTTACCCCGAGTGGCGCAGGGACATAAGGTGTTGATGATCCGGCGAGAGGTAAATTGCATGGTGGCAGGTATTCCTTTTAGTGTTGTGTAATCGGGAGCGACACACTCCCTATATTTGCTAAATGTGTGAACCGACTGAGATTGTACACCAAGTTGTTGTTTTCGACTTAGTTGTACCCACCCCACCCAGTGTACCGGTGGTGGATGTCGATATGGGTGTCTCAGTGTACGGTTGGGGTAAATGGTAGAACCTTTACCAAAGTGTTGATATGCGCAATGATGTCCCAGCTGGATTTAATCCTGGAAATGGACTAGCGGTCAGCAAATCGTGTTATGCTTAACTGTGTGATAATTGTTGAGGTGAAGATTTAAGATCTAGTTTGCATTTATATGTATGTGTATACTAAGGGGTAAGACTTATACTTCTAGTTGAGGAAAGAGGCTAGTTGAGTTACTTACCCCGTCAATGTGATGAATGCATTTGAATAAACGTGAAACTTTTGGTCTCGAATGACCGGTTCTTTTGTAGTAGGACATTGGCAATGCACGATATAGTGGTGGTGTACCCCAATTATCTGCTTTGAATGTTGTACCGGCAAAAGTGTTTATGTTTCGTGAACGTTAGTAATTGATGTGTATGATTATAGTGTAACCATATGAGAGAAAAAGTTTTGGGTATGTTGAAATGATTATGCAAACTGTGTTTCACGATGTGGTTGCCATGAGTTGTGGGTTCAAACCGTTTTCGAAAATCATTTTTGGGTGAAACATAGCTTGTGGCTTAACATTGATTTAGTATCATGTTGGAGAATCCCAAATTTTTTAGCAACGATATCTGAATAAATATGAGGTTGTTAAAAGATGTGGTGATACGATGATGACCATGTATTTCTAGACGTAATACAAGTGGGTTAATAAATTTATATTTGCTAGCGAAATTGGAGTAACCAAACCTAACGCCTGTTGAGGGATTGAGTGTTTGTCGACTTGCATTTGTCGATTGGTAACATAGTATCTAGTTTTTAGGTGAATCGATGGTTTTATGGGTTCAATCGAGGCTAAGGATCGGTAATTCCTTTCTATGGTAAGATTTGACGACAGAAATACTTGATGTAATTGGATAATTACTAGATAGTGTGATTGTATACAATGGAAGAGACATTAAGAGTCTTATGGTATAGATGTTTTGTTGAATGAGTAAAATAAAATTATGCTAGTTCTTGAGTGGGAGTGGAACTAGCTAGTGTATAATGGATGTTAAATGAGGCTTTAGGGGTGGATGAGGGATAAGGAGTTCCCCATTCGCTGAATTTCGGGAGTGTTATCGGGATTCTTAATGTATGTGGGGATTGTTAGTTGGATAAGTCCTAGAGACCTATGGTTCTTGATGAATATAGGAAAAATCTTTAGTCTGAATTACGGTTTAGTTCTCATGATATTCGAGTTATTCAAGGCTGGGATCTTAATATTTGGACATTGATGAGTTAGTTCATGAATTGGTTTTGTGAAATCACGGTTTAGTGGTATATGCCCTTAGTGGCCGTTTAAGTAATCTTAATGGATTAAAGGATCGAGTATGATTTTGGTGAAAGTGTTGTGGAGCCAAGTAGACGAAGGGGATGCTACTTGGGAGGTTGAACGTGACATGAGGGAGGGTTACCCTCATTTGTTCGAATCGAGGTATGTTTAATTTTCGGGGATGAAAATTCTTATAAGAGGGGGAGGATTGTAACACCCTAAATTTAAGTCTTTAAAATTATAGTATCAGTCCTGGAAGTCTCGCTTGAGCGAGAGATTCTTGCCTGAGCGAGAAAGGCTCACCCGGGAGGGTGAAATCCTGGGCTATACTGGAGGATTCTCACCTAAGCGAGAGTTGTCTCGCCTGGGGAGAAATGGCATTTTGGGGATGTTGAGACTGTGAGATTCTCGCTTGAGCGAGAATCCCTCGCTTGAGCGAGAGCGTCAGATCTGAAATTTTATTAAGGCGGGATTTTCTCGAATGAGCGAGAATGGGCTCGCTTGGGCGAGAACCCGACGACTCCTCTTTAAAATAGAAACCCCAAACACATTTTAGGGTTAGAACTATGAAGAGAAGAGAGAGAGGAGAGCTTTTCAAGAGAAAAGAGCCTTAGGACTCATCTTAGAGCTTGAGAAGAGGTAAACCTCTTGTTTCTAACTCTTCTTCTTCCTCTCTAACTTGTTTTGGGTATGTTGGATCTCTTTTCAAAACATGAGAAACCATGGAAACTCATCCTTTAGAGTTATGGTTCGTTTTATGTTATTTTTCTCTTGTAAACTCTTGGTTTAGAGTTGGTATTTGATGAATGGAAAGGTTTTGTGGGTTATTTATTAAAACCCCAAAAACCCCCAAAATGAGAATGAGTAAAAAGAGAAATAGATGAAATGTTAAATGTGGATGATGAGTTTGTGCTTTGAGGTTGATATATGGGATGAACATGTATGTTTAGATGTTTGGAAACTTGTGTTGAAGTAGTTTTCGAAATCTTGAAAATATGTGAATCCCTTGTGTGTTTGATAATGAAATACGAGTTGTTTATGTGTTATTTTGAATAAATGACTGACATTGTTGTTATTGGTGGAAATGAGGAAAGATCCTAAGGTAGGAGGAAATCGCGGAGGAGACTTTTAATGTTACTCGGAACCGATCCCCAACACTCACCATGGTAAGGGATAAGTGTCTCTAAATCATACTCGCTGATGTGAATGAGGTATGTGAAAGAGGTAATGTGTTTGTAAGAATACTGTTGATACCGTACCCGAAGAGGTAGTGGTTTATTGTTGATACCCTACCCGGAGTGGTAGTGGATTATTGTGGTTATCCTACCCGTAGTGGTAGTGGATTATTGTGGTTATCCTACCCGGAGTGGTAGTGGATTATTGTGGTTATCCTACCCGATGTGGTATGGATAATAACTCGACCTACCCGATGTGGTATGGATAATAACTCGACCTTCCCGATGTAGTATGGGGGATAACTCGACCTGCCCAATGTGGTATGGATAATAACTCGACCTGCCCGATGTAGTATGGGGGATAACTCGACCTGCCCAATGTGGTATGGGGATAACTCACCTGCCCGATGTGATATGGATAATAACTCGACCTGCCCGATGTGGTATGGATAATAACTCGACCTGCCCGATGTGGTATGGATAATAACTCGACCTGCCCGATGTGGTGTGGGGGATAACTTGACCTGCCCGTTGTGGTGTGGGGATAACTCGACCTGCCCGATGTGGTATGGATAATAACTCGACCTGCCCGATGTGGTATGGGGGATAACTCGACCTGCCCGATGTGGTATGGGGATAACTCGACCTGCCCGATGTGGTATGGGGGATAACTCGACCTTCCCGATGTGGTATGAGGATAGCTCGACCTGCCCGATGTGGTATGGATAATAACTTGACCTGCCCGATGTGGTATGGATAATAACTCGACCTGCCCGATGTGGTATGGGGGATAACTCGACCTGCCCGATGTGGTATGGGGATAACTCGACCTGCCCGATGTGGTATGGATAATAACTCGACCTTCCCAATGTGGTATGGATAATAACTCGACGTGCCCGATGTGGTATGGATAATAACTCGATCTGTCTGATGTGGTATGGATAATAACTCGACCTGCCGGATGTGGTACGGGGGATAACTCGACCTGCCCGATGTGGTATGGGGATAACTCGACCTGCCAGATTTGGTATGGGAATAAACTCAACCTGCCCGATGTGGTATGGAAAATGAAATCGATGAATATGATTAAGGGTGAATATGAAGGATGGAAATGAGGATGTGAAGGATAAAAGAGATATTGATGTTATAGGATATATATTATGGGATATATATACTATAGGGTGAATATGAATGATGAGAAATGAGAATGTCAGAATAAAAGTAATATGCTTGCTATAGGATATATATTATGGGATATATATACTATAGAGTGAATATGAAGGATGAGAAATGAGAATGTCAGAATAAAAGTAATATGCATGCTATAGGATATATATTATGGTATATATATACTATAGGGTGAATATGAATGATGAAAAGGAAGATGTTAAGAATGAAAGTAATATACATGCTATAGGAGATATATTTTGGGATATATGTTCTATAGGGTGAATATGAATAATGAGAAGTACGATGTTTCGAAAGAACGTAATATGCATGCTATAGAATATATATTATGGGATATATATACTATAGGATGAATATGAATAACGTGGAAGTGAAAGGAGTAAGATAAGAATACTTACATTTACGTATTTGTGGTTATAAATTATATTAAAGCTTAATCGTATTTGAAATGTGGATTATCATGTAATGTTAGTTTTTGAACTAATGACTTACACCCTTGTTTTGTGTGTTGTTTATGATAATCCCATTGTAGGTAAAAGAAGGATTTGAGGAGGAAGCTCACTTAGGAAGCTTATGTGTTTATTAACTTGATTGTCTTTATCGCTACTTTAACATCGTAGTTGATTTGATAACATTTTGGGATGAATGTAAATATGATTAGGACAATACTGAGATATGTAGTTATGGAGGTTATAACTCTTAGAAACCCATACTGGTTGTATGTGGTAATTACTAAATGAATGAATTATGTTTTTCCGCAACATGAATTGCATGATAATATAATAGGTTAAAAGATTAGTGTCAAGGAATGATTCAGGTGGGTTTTTCAGTAAAATAATGAATGTATGTAAGGAAAGATTTTTAAATAAACGAAAAATTTTCAAGGGTAGAATTTGGGTCCTTACAGGAAACATGTCGGTGGGAGATTATGCGGCCAAGTTTGAAGAATTGGCCCGGTTTTGTCCCTACTCTGAGTTGGAGGTGGACGTGAGGTCCAAGTGTTCTAAGTTTGAATCGGATTTGAAGCCCAAGTTGAAGAGCATGTTTGGGCACCAAGAGATGGCTGATTTTCCTACCTTAGTGAACAAGTGTAGGATGTATGAGGATGATTTGGCAGCCGATGATGCGGCGGCACCTAAAGTGATTCCTCCCGAAAATATTGGGCCTTAATGGAATTTTTCGCACGGAAAAGGGAAGGGCAAGGTGTTTCAAGAGGAACGAAAACCTTACTCTCCACCAACTGGTAGCCGGGGATATACTTCACATGGGCCGAGGACTCATGTAAGTGCGGGAGGGTCACAGTTGAACTCTCCATCCTTATGCAGCAAATGGCCGAATTCATGTCGGTGATGTGTGCCTCGGGACGACACTTAGCTGCTTTCATTGCAAGGAGGTTGAACATAACAAGAGGTATTGTCCTAAGTTACGGCAGAGTATGAATGTCATGAGGGCTGAACGTCCCCGATCCACCGGCAGGGTATTTACCATGAGTGGTTGATCGAGGCCGTACTCGATACAAATAATATAACAATAAATTATAGTACTAGGAAGTGACTCCTAGGTCGTTTCCCAAAGATTATCTTTCACACAATGGTTCAAACACCTTACACGCACACACACAATGGGGGGTTTTAGTGGTTGTTATGCTATGAAATTAAGCTAAAACAGAACACAAACAGAAAACAGAATAGTAAAGAGGCTAAATCCCTTTGGTTTCCTTGTTCACAACTCAATCCTCGGTTTCAATATATCAAAATCAGATTCTCAGTGTTCCTTTGTTGAGAGTCGATTAACTAAGCGATGATCAACTCACAGTTAAATTGCTAAACCTCTAACTAAGCGAAATTGGCATAAGCAACAAACAGTTAACAATGTCACACGAATCAAAGCATCAATTTCAGATTCTACACATTGAATTCCTAATCTGTTCATAACTCTAATGTTTAAGCTTCAAACTAAGCGAATTCAACATAAACATAGAGCATTTACAGATTCACATAAACTAAGCTATTATGTTCTAGAGAACTAATTAACTAAGCGAAAATCAGTTCACAAACCTAAAACAACACCATGGAATTAAGCAAACCATAACATGAAATAGGATAGAAGCTTCAACAACATAAAACCGAAATTGCATTAACAACAACATAGAAACCGAAAATGCATTAGGCACTAAACCTCAAGAGTGTGATACATTACCAAAGGAATTTAGCACTAAACTTCTAGCCTTCCATGGAGGAAGAAGCAAAACCGAATTTGGAGGAGGAAGAAGATGGAAAACGAAAACCTAAAAGAACCCCAAAAGGGAGAAAACGAAAATGTAATTGTAAAGTTGTTTGTGAAAACGAAATTCTAAGCTTATTAAAGGGTAAAACCGAAATGGGCCCTAAACAATGGGCCCAAAACCTAAAACGGAATTAAAAATCCTATAACTAAATACAATCTTCACTTTAGCACACATCTTCCACTTGTAATGGCCAAAATGTCCTTGGTGCCAAATGTGTCCTGAAAATGGAATTAGATTTAATTAGGCTAAATAATCCCAAATTAACTCATTTTAGGAATAATAGTCTAATAAAACCTAAAACACTAAACAATGCCAAATAAAGTCAATTAGACACCAAGAATCATTAACAATAGTAAAATAAGGTTATTAATAGTGTGTAATATTTGACTCATCAAATACCCCCACACTTAACCTTTTGCACTCCTGGGCAAAATCAAGAAATAATGCTATGCTAACTAGTGCAACAAAGTGAGTCATGTAAGAAGATTATTAAAAACTAGGAAATCAAAAATCCTAAAGATGGCATACTTCACAATGAATTCTAAGAAATGCAAAGAGATGGGCAAAATCAAACACACTAGAATATGCTCACAAGAGGTGAGTCACAACAAGATATGCTCAAGATATCCATGTAGATCATCTAATCAATTCAAGCATGCAAAGAAACCAATCAAATCAAGAGGTGAGTCACAACAATGATAGATCCTCACAAGATATGCTCTCTAAAGTGTTTACACTCATGTGTCTTAGGTTGTAAGTATTTACACTCAAGGCACTTCATGAAAACAAACAAAACCATAAGCTTGACAAGTTTCTAACATCAACATGACCAACACATGCACAGAGTGATCAAAAGGACTTTTCAAGGTTGTAATGGGGCCAAGGACAAGGTAGGATAAAGTATGGAATATGTAGCTTAAAACCAAGGGAATAGAGGAGAAATGAGGAATAAGTAAAAAGTAAGACAAAATAACCCCATATTCAAACTCAAATTCCAATCCTCTTTGCCACACTCAACTTTTATTCACTTTTTTTTTTTCATTTTTGTTTGTTTTTCTTTTGTTTTGTTTCTCTTTTTGTTGCTTTTCTTTTTGGTATTTTTTTTTGTTTTTCAATACACCACACTTATGTACAAAAATGTATTAACCAACCCATGAGTCATACCCAAAACTTATAAGAAATGAAGAACAATGCACCCTTACTTTAATACCCATTCCCAAAACAATTCCAAAGCTCCAAAATTCCCTAAAGTTAGGATAATCATGGTTTTTCACTTATAGGCTTGCAATGAGCTATATAACAAAGAAAGGGGTAAAAAGGCTCAAAGGGGCTAGCAAAAGGATGATTTCATTCAAGGTAGGCTATATGGCATGTGGCTTATTCAAAAGAAATGCCCAAATCACTTCAAAATGTGCAATATGAAAATCAAGTATCAACAAGAAACATGTCAAGTTCTAGATTGAAAGTAATCAAGAGTGCAACAATCACACATGAAAGAATACTAGATGGCATACATCAATCCATCCTCAATTAAGGCTCAAAATCTCACAAGGGACAAGACTATCACAATTGCCTCAACCTCTCAATTCTCAAAAGTAACTTAACACACAGAAAATGCATGGATTCACAACACAATATCAAGAATCAACTAAAACAAAGCATGAGAGAAAATGCCCAAAATCTAAGCAAAATCTAAGAATCAAAGAAAAGCATGCATCAACATAAACCTACATTAGTCTCCACCCCCACACTTAAACTACACATTGTCCCAATGGAACACAGCCAGAATATCCACGCAGTTATATTAGAAATTGTAATTGGACAAGTGCAATAAAAAGTAAGGAAGGGGAGAAAGAAAGAAAAACTCCCTTAATCATGGAGGGAGGAAATCAAACTCATAACTAGCAAGGACAATCCCCAAAGCATAAACAGCAATGTCGCACTCAAGGTCAAATGGGGGTGTCCAATCAGGTGCCTGCAAAACAGATGGAAAGAAAGTAGCAAAGCTAGGCTTTGTTGCAGCCTGCACCTGAACAAATAAATCAGATTATTGTCTGATTCCTGCATCAATTGTGTTAGTGCAATGTGAATGTGTAACAGGAGAATCAACAACAATATTAAGAAACTCATCAATACAAGAGTCACACAGCTCAAAATCAGTGCATGCATGGCAAGTATACAATGAAATGCAAGGAACATCAATGTCAATATCAATGTTCAAAAACTCATCAATGCAAAAACTACATGTTTCAGAATTAGTGCATGCATGACAAGTGTATGAATCAGTTAATGACGGAGCATGAAAATCATGAAGAAAATTAGAAAGGTGTGTATCATTGAACTCATGAAGCAAATCAAGGTGGAATACAGAGTGGCCCTCGGATGGATGCTTTAAAGCATCAAAAATGTTAAACCGAGCCATTTTATCATCGAATTCCATAGAGAGTGTCCCAACATGGACATCGATCTTGGTTCGGGCTGTTCTCAAGAATGGTCTCCCCAAAATAATTGGAACTGTGTTACTGGGAGATCCCTATTCCATATCAAGAATGTAAAAATCAGCAGGAAAGATCAGTTGATCAACTTGAACCAAGACATCCTCTACCAAACCGGCAGGGTATGCAGTACTCCTATTTTCTAATTGGATTACCACACCCGTAGGTTGCAAGGGTCCAAGTGAGAGGAATTTATAAACATTCATAGGCATAACATTAATGGATGCTCCTAAATCAAGCATGGCATTTTCAAATTTTCTATTACCTATGATGCAAGGTACAGTAAATGTACCTGGGTCCTTACACTTTTCAGGGATGTGAGGAACGGGCATACCAATCATGGCAGAAATATTCCTTCCCATGTTGATCCTTTCATTACCTTTCAACTTTCTCTTGTGAGTGCACAATTCTTTCAGAAACTTGGCATATCTCGGAATCTGCTTGATGGCATCAAGGAGAGGTATGTTCACCTCAACCTTTCTAAATGTATCCAAGAGGTCCTTGTCCAGCTCTTCCATATTCCCCATCTTCTTGGTTGGAATGATTTTTGGTGGAAATGGAAGAGGAATGGAAAATGGTTGTTGCGCAACACTTGAGGAAGGTTGATTTGCATGAGTTTCTCTAGTTGTGTTCTCATTTTCTACTAAAACAGATTTATTCCTTTTTGATGCATCATGTTCTTTTTGAAGAACAAAATCTGTTCTAGGTGTAGGCACTTCAGTCTGTTTGCCTGATCTAAGGGTGATGGCACTCACATTCCTTGGGTTAAGCACATTCTGAGAAGGTAACTTGTCAGAATTCTGTGACTGCAATGTGTTCAGTGAAGTAGCCATCTGCCCCATCTGGTGTTAGGTATCAGTGGTTACAATACACCTAGAAGGGGGGGGGGGGGGTTGAATAGGTGTAGCGGTTAGAATATCCGCTTTTCGAAAAACAACACATAATGCTGAAATACACCTAATTAATCGATTAACGAAACAGGGTAATCGATTAACACATTCAACACAGTCCTCTTAATCGATTAACAGAACTAATGTAATTGATTAACACACTACACTTAATCGATTAAACCGTGACAGTAAGCTAATGCAGATACAATTTCTTGCACGACAATTAATTGATAACGAAGCGAATATACAGAGCTTACAGAATTATCAGAGTGTAATCAGTATAGTACAGAAACGGATTATCAATTAAATCTACTATACAAATCAATCGATCAAATACAATAAAGAGAGAAAGGGATAGAAAAAATCCTGCAACACGAATTTTATCCTGGTTCGTTTGCTTGTCCACCGCAAACTACATCCAGGCCTCCCGGCTGATTTGGGAGATTTTTCTTCACTATAATTGAATCAATGTTTATTACATACACACTATCCAATTACAACACTTAGACACTTACAAGATAATAAAGATCCTATTCTAAGGTTTGACTCCCTTCCTACCGACAAAGAAAACCTTTCTTTCGGCGTAGCCCTAGCCAAGAACCTCTGTTCTTTACTTATCCCTAAGTCTAACACTCAGTGAAGATACACTCAATCTCTTGGCGATACGACACCTTGAGATTCCCAATATTACAACACTTTTTCAATCAAAACGAAATAGAGTAAACTTAAGCTATTACAAGACTTATATCTAACAAGATAAGACTTTACTCTAATCACCTAATACAAACTCATGCAGTATGAAAATGTATTAGTTTGAAAAACAGAATGCATAGTATGTAAACATCTAATCAAGAATTATCAATAAAATGCAAGAACATGTGATATGAAAAGATGAGAAATGTATTATGTAATGCACTCAATCCTAAAGCATAGAATTCTCTCTTTTCTAAACTCACAAATATGTTATGCACTTTAATTCATACATGTTTAATACTTAGATTATGCCTAGAATGCACATGTACATGTATTTATATGATGCATGAACATATTATGAATGACATATCTCAAGATGAAAATGATTTAAAAGATTTATGCATATGAGACATGTATTAGGTGACTTAAGCCTTAGACTCAACCTAAACTAATCTAGTCTAAGCTAAGTACCAATCAGAAGACTTAAGCACGTTGATTTGTTGATGATCTTCAAGCTCTTATTAGAACAAGTTGTCCTCATCAAAACCATGACACATAAAGAGAGCTTTCCAAAGTGTTCCTCTTGACATGCACACTTTCATTTGGGTGGTTAGATTCTGAATTGAAGACTCTTGTCTTTGAATTGAAGCTCTGGTTTCTTGCTGGAATTGCATGTTCTGCATTGTCATTTGCCTCACCAATTCTTCCAAAGAGGGTTCAGTAGGTGCAGGATTGTTAATCATTTGATGCCTCTGTTGTTGGATTGGTGGGGGCACATATGATGATCTATTTTGCCCAACATTATTGTTCTGAAATGGTGCCTGATTTCTCCAACCAGGATTGTATGTGCTTGATAAGGGTGGATCATAATGTTGCTGCTGATGTGGAGGTCTGTTGTTGTATATGTTTGCAGCATACGCCTGGGGATGATCACCAGTTCTTGGCTCAAGTAGAGAATGACACATATCATTATAATGGTCACTTGAGGTGCAAATGCCACATACTCTTGCCATTGAAGATTTTTGCTGATTTATGGCTAACTGAGTGATCAAGGTGGTGAGGGAATCAATTTTAGTCTCAAGCTTGTCTTGCCTTGCTGCATTTGTCCCAACGTCATGGACTCCTCTTACAACTATGGCATCACCACTCCTTGCATTGAATTGTTGAGAATTCGAAGCCATCTTCTCTATCAAACATCTTGCCTCAAAAGGAGTCATGTCCCCAAGTGCACCACCACTAGCAGCATCAATTATACTCCTATCCATATTGTTCAGACCCTCATAAAAATACTGCAGGAGGAGTTGCTTAGAGATTTGATGATGAGGACAACTAGCACACAATCTCTTAAACCTCTCCCAGTACTCATACAAGCTCTCACCATGTTGTTGCCTAATTCCAGATATGTCCTTTCTGATTGCAGTGGTCCTGGATGCAGGGAAGAATTTACCCAAGAATGACCTCTTCAAGTCACCCCAACTTGTGATGGAACCATGAGCCAGATAGTACAACCAGTCCTTTGCAGGGCCTTCAAGTGAATGAGGAAAGGCCTTTAGACAATTGTGATCCTCCATAACATCATGTGGTTTCATGGTTGAGCAGACAATGTGGAACTCCTTAAGATGTTTATGAGGATCCTGACCTGCAAGTCCATTAAACTTAGGCAACAAATGGATTAGTCTAGTTTTAAGCACATATGGTACATCCTCATATTAGATACATAAACTGTCATAAGTAAAATCAGGGGCAGCCAACTCCCTTAATGTCCTCTCATGGGGACCAGGAGGAGTAGGTGGCTGAGCCATATTAACAGAATGGACAGAATGGTCAAAATTAAGAAATGCAACAGAATGCACAAAATCACTATATTCAGCAACAGGATGTTCATAAACAGAAATAAAATTAGTATCTAAATTCCTATTTTGTCTAACTAACCTATGATATGTTCTACCAATTTCAGGATTTATTGAATGCAAAATGCCTGTGTTCCTCCTAGTCATGCATTACAGTCAACAATAGGAAGAAAGTAATGCAACAGTAATGGAAATTCATGTTATAATTGTAGAATCAACCAAGTATTTGCATCAATACCATCCTAAAATCATATAGAACATGTACAAAAAGTTTCAAGAAAAAATTCAAAGCCTAAATATGTTAAAAATGCAAAACAGTTTCACTATAAATCTTGAAAAATAAAAAATAAACCTCAAAAAATAAAAAATAAATAGTAAAAAGGGTTCTTTCGGATTTTTGGTTCGGAGCTGACAAACTGCGTGTGTGGTAGTGGGTATAACTTATTTTTCTACCCCAAATGCATACGTCATATGTCCAATTCTGATATACGGAGACAAAGTTATCCTAAAAACAAATTTCCAACAATTCACTATTCACCATAAAGTTGTATCTCACAAACTACAGCTTGGAAAGTGGTTCTGCTTTCTCTGGTGTTCAATGTGGGATGAAAGAAGTGTGTAAACAAAATTTCATGCAAAAATTCCACCCACAGCTATATAAACCAGCAAAACAGAATCACATAAATCATGAAAAATGGCAAAATAGTGAACAGTGAACAGTGCACATTAACAGCTTTTTGCACCAATATCAGAATTTTCACCAAAAATGCACTATAGAAATGACTAACTAAACTACACTACACTAAACTAAGCTTTATGAAACTACAGAGAACATTTGTATGAATCGATAATCCCCGACAACGGCGCCAAATTTGATCGAGGTCGTACTCGATAAAAATAATATAACAATAAAGTATAGTACTTGGAAGTGACTCCTAGGTCGTTTCCCAAAGATTATCTTTCACACAATGGTTCAAACACCTTACACGCACACACACAATGGGGGGTTTTAGTGGTTGTTATGCTATGAAATTAAGCTAAAACAGAACACAAACAGAAAACAGAATAGTAAAGAGGCTAAATCCCTTTGGTTTCCTTGTTCACAACTCAATCCTCGGTTTCAATATATCAAAATCAGATTCTCAGTGTTCCTTTGTTGAGAGTCGATTAACTAAGCGATGATCAACTCACAGTTAAATTGCTAAACCTCTAACTAAGCGAAATTGGCATAAGCAACAAACAGTTAACAATGTCACACGAATCAAAGCATCAATTTCAGATTCTACACATTGAATTCCTAATATGTTCATAACTCTAATGTTTAAGCTTCAAACTAAGCGAATTCAACATAAACATAGAGCATTTACAGATTCACATAAACTAAGCGATTATGTGCTAGAGAACTAATTAACTAAGCGAAAATCAGTTCACAAACCTAAAACAACACCATGGAATTAAGCAAACCATAACATGAAATAGGATAGAAGCTGCAACAACATAAAACCGAAATTGCATTAACAACAACATAGAAACCGAAAATGCATTAAGCACTAAACCTCAAGAGTGTGATACATTACCAAAGGAATTTAGCACTAAACTTCTAGCCTTCCATGGAGGAAGAAGCAAAACCGAATTTGGAGGAGGAAGAAGATGGAAAACGAAAACCTAAAAGAACCCCGAAAGGGAGAAAACGAAAATGTAATTGTAAAGTTGTTTGTGAAAACGAAATTCTAAGCTTATTAAAGGGTAAAACCGAAATGGGCCCTAAACAATGGGCCCAAAACCTAAAACGGAATTAAAAATCCTATAACTAAATACAATCTTCACTTTAGCACACATCTTCCACTTGTAATGGCCAAAATGTCCTTGGTGCCAAATATGTCCTGAAAATGGAATTAGATTTAATTAGGCTAAATTATCCCAAATTAACTCATTTTAGGAATAATAGTCCAATAAAGCCTAAAACACTAAACAATGCCAAATAAAGTCAATTAGACACCAAGAATCATTAACAATGGTAATATAAGGTTATTAATAGTGTGTAATATTTGACTCATTAGTGGTGCAGAGGCATCGGATGTGGATGGCATTATAAAAGGTAATTGCATGGTGGCAGTTATTCCTCTAAGAGGTATTTTAGTGTTGTTTGATTCGGGAGCGACACACTCCTTTGTATCTATTGAATGAGTGAACCGCCTGAAATTGCACACGGAGTCGTTGCCTTACGACTTGGTCGTATCCACCCCAACTAGCGTGCTTGTGGTGGTATCGATGTTTGTGTCTCGATGTCCAGTAGTGGTAGACGGTAGAACATTTACCATGGATTTAATCTGCTTACCACTGTCCTAGTTAGATCTAATTTTGGGGATGGACTGGTTGTTGGCGAATCAAGTGATGCTTAATTGTGCTGATAAGACCGTTGTGTTAGGAGATCTGGACGAGATTTCTGATGAGGCTTGTTATATGAAGTCGTTGTCGGCTAAGGAAGTCAGGACTTCCTTCAAGGAGGGAGGAGTCGTGTTTGTTTAGTTGACATCCATCGAGGGTATTGAGAAACCCAGAGTTGAGGATATCCAGATAGTTCGTGAATTCCCTGAGGTATTTGCTGGTGATATTCCGGAATTCCCTCCAGACAGAGAAGTTGAATTCTCTATTGCTGGTGATAGCGGATTTGAAAAAGCAGGTGGAAGACTTGTTGGCGAAGAAGTTCACTCGTCCTAGTGTCTCACCGTGGGGTGCACCGGTCTTGTTGGTCAAGAAGAAAGAAGGGAGTATAAGGTTGTGCACTGATTACAGACAGTTGAACAAGGTCACTATCAAAAACCAGTATCCCTTGCCTAGGATTGATGACTTGATGGATCAGCTGAAAGGAGCGGTAGTGTTTTCAAAGATTGACCTCCGGTCAGGTTATCATCAACTTCGAGTAAAATTGGAGGATATTCCTAAAACTGCTTTTAGGACGAGGTATGGGAATTTTGAGTATTTGGTGATGCCTTTTGGTGTAACGAATGCCCCAGCAATATTTACCGACTACATGAATCAGATTTTTCATCTGTATTTGGATTAATTCGTAGTGGTATTTATTGGTGACATTCTGGTTTACTCCAAACCGAGAGGAGCATGCGGAGCACCTAAGAATTGTTCTAGATCTTCTGAGTAAGAATCGGTTGTATGCGAAGTTGTCAAAATGTGATTTCTGGTTGGAATCAGTGAACTTTCTTGGACATGTGATATCCCGGGAAGGAGTGGCAGTAGACCCTTCTAAGGTCGAGGTAGTGATGGAATTGGCGGTGCCCAAGTCAGTTACTAAGATCAGCAGTTTTCTGGGTTTGGCTGGTTACTACAAAAAGTTCATAGAGGGGTTTTCCAAGTTGGCTTCACCCCTAAACAAACTTACCAGAAAAGGGGAACCATATGTGTTGATCATCCGTTGTGAAGAGTGTTTTCAAGAGTTGAAGCGGAGGTTGGCTATCACACCAGTATTGGTTCTTCCTTTTACCGATCGGGATTTTAGTGTTTATTGTGTTGCTACAAAGCAAAGGTTGGGTTGTGTTTTGATGCAGGAAGGGAAGGTTGTTGCCTATGCTTCCCGGCAGTTGAGAAAGCACGAGCAAAACTACCCTACACATGACTTGGAACTAGCCGCGGTGGTCTTTGCTTTGAAAATCTGGAGACACCATCTTTATGGTGTAAGATTTGAGGCGTACAACGATCACAAGAGTTTGCAATATCTGTTTGATCAAAAGCAACAGAACATGAGACAGAGGAGGTGGATGGAGTTCCTTAAGGACTATGATTTTGGATTGCAGTATCATCCGGGAAAAGCCAATGTGGTAGCCGATACATTAAGTCAGAAATCCTTACATATGTCGGCTTTGATGGTTCGTGAAGAGAAACTAATTGAGGAGTTCAGCGATATGAACTTGGCAGTTCAAGTGGAACCCCATAGCATGATCTTGGGAATGCTTAAGGTCACCATTAAATTGCTTAACCAGATCAGAATGATGCAAGTTGAGGATCGAGAGTTGAAGGTCAAACGAGATCTGATGACTAGTGGGAATGAGACAAATTTTGAAATGGACTCTAGTGGAATGTTACGATACAAGGGAAGGGTGTGTGTGCCTCTTGATGCTGAATTGCGACAGAGTATTCTGGAAGAGTCACACAAAAGTAAAATGAGTTTTCACCTGGGAAATACAAAGATGTACCAAGATCTGAAAAAGCTGTTTTGGTAGTCTCGAGTTGTCTCGTCTGTCAGAAAGCCAAGATTGAGCATCAGCGGCCAGCGGGAGAGTTATAGTCACTAGAGATTCCTGTTTGGAAATGGGATAGTATCTCCATGGATTTTGTATCAGGTTTTCCAAAGACTCAGAAAGTGTATGATTCGATATGGTTAATAGTGGATCGATGGACTGAGTCTTCACACTTTTTACCTATGAACATGAGATACTCATTGGAGCGATTGGCGGAACTGTGTATTAAGGAGATTGTTCGGTTGCATGGGATACCGTCGAGCATTGTTTCGGATAGAGATCCCTATTTCACTTCAAACTTTTGGACTAGTTTACAATCTACTTTGGGGACTAAGTTGAAATTGAGTTCAACTTATCACCCACAGACGGATGGTCAATCTGAAAGGACTATACAGTCATTGGAGGATCTTTTGAGGGCTTGTGTTTTGGAACAACCGGGGAGTTGGGATAGCATGTTGCCTCTGATTGAGTTCACCTACAATAACAGTTTCCATACTAGCATTAGGATGGCCCCTTACGAAGCTTTGTATGGTATAAAATGTAGGACTCTAGTGAGTTGGTTTGAAAATGGGGAGAATTTAGTATTGGGACCCGAGTTGGTCCGAGAAACGACGGAAAAGATCATGAAGAGCCGGGAAAATATGCGAATAGCACAGAGTCGACAGAAAAGCTATTACGATAAGAGGCGGAAACCTCTTGAGTTTAAGGAGGGAGATCATGTATTCATGATTGTAATCTCGACTATTGGGATTGGTAGAGTGTTGAAGTCTCGTAAGCTTATTCCGAGATATATTAGACCATATTAGATATTGAAGAGGATTGGGCCGATAGCATATCAGATTGCTTTATCTCCAATGTTGTCGAATCTTCACAATGTGTTTCGTGTATCTCAGTTGGGGAAATATGTTGGGGATCCTTCTCATGTGGTTGAGTTGGACCAAATAGAATTGAAAGATAACTTGACTTTTGCTACCTTGCCAGTGAGGATTTTGGATACTAGTATCAAGAAGTTGAGGGGAAGGAGATTGCCTTGGTGAAGGTACTATGGAGTCAAGTAGACGAAAGAGACGCTACATGGGAAGTGGAGCATGATATGAGGAAGGATTACCCTTATTTGTTTGAATCGAGGTATGATTAATTTTCGGGGACGAAAATTCTTGTAAGAGAGGGAGGATTGTGACACCCTGTATTTAAGGTTTTCAAATTATAGTATCAGTCATGGGTGTCTCGCTAGAGCGAGAAAGGAGTCGCCTGGGCGAGAGTGGCTCACTTGGGTGAGTGGAATATTGGGCTATACTGAAGGATTCTCGCCTGAGCAAGAATTGTCTTGCTTGAGCGAGAGTTGTCTCGCCTGAGCGAGAGTTTTCTCGCCCGGGCGAGAAGTGGCATTCTGGGGCTGTAGAGGATTTAAGATCCTTGCTTGAGAGAGAGGATCCTCGCTTGAGCGAGAGGTTCAGATCTGAGTTTTTAAAATGGGCGGGATTTTCACGCTTGAGCGAGAATGGGCTCGCTTGAGCGAAAATGGGCTCACTTGAGCAAGAATCCGACCCTGTTACATTACATAAGGAACCTCAAACACATTTTAGGATTAGAACTTGGAGAGAATTGAGAGAAGAGAGCATTTTCAAGAGCAAGGAGTGTTGAAAATCATCTAGAAGCTTGAGAAGAGGTAAATCTCTTGATTTTAACTCTCCTTCTGCCTTTGAAACTTGTTTTGGGTATGTTGGATCTCTTTTCAAAATGTGAGAAACCATGGAAACTCTTATGTGTTTCATTTCAATGCTTATGTATATTTAAAATGTGGATTTTCATATGTGGTTATTATTGAACTAATGACTTAGTCCCATGTGTTTCGTGTGTTGCTATGATAATCCCATTGTAAGTAAACAGATGAATTGAGGATGCTTGATTTGGAGTCTTATGAGCTTTTAAATCCAGATTTCCTTCTTTTGTATTTTGTATCATGACTGTCTAAATGCCATTTTAATGGATAACTGTAATTCTGAGCATGGTAACATTAGATATGTGTAGCTATGAGTGGAAAACCCTTAGCTAGTTGTATGCGGTAGTTACTGGGAAGTATTATTATGAATTATATTTTTCTGCTATTAAGGGTAACCAAGGTATGAAATTGAAATTGCATGATTAAGATTTATTAGTTGAGTAAATGGATGAATTAAAAGGGTAAAGGAGATATATATATGAGGTAACATGGGAAATCAAATATAAAGGATTAAAATAAAAGGAAATTTTCAAGTGTAGAATTTGGGTCCTTACAGATAACCTGACCGAAGGTCAATCTTTGAAAATACAACAGATCCCCTCAACTGATCTATCAAGTCGTCAATTCTAGGTAACAGATACTTGTTCTTGATAATTACTTTGTTCAACTGTTTGTAATCGGTGCACAACCTCATTCTCCCATCTTTCTTCTTGACCAACAAGACCGGTGCACCCACGGTGAAACACTGGGGCGAATAAACTTCTTCGCCAACAAGTGTTCAACCTGCTTTTTCAACTCAGCCAGCTCTAACGGTGCCATCCTATAAGGAGCTATAGAGATGGGTCTCGTTCCCGGCACTAAGTCAATGGAGAATTCAACTTCTCTGACTAGAGGTAATTCCGGAATATCACTAGGAAATACCTCAGGAAACTCACGAACTATCGGAATATCCTCAATTCTGGGTTTCTCAATACCCTCCAGGGATGCCAATAAAACAAGCACGGCTCCTCCCTCCTTAAAGGAAGTCCTGACCCTCTTAGCCGACAACGGCTTCATATAACAAGCCTCATTAGAAATCTCACTCAGATCTCCAAACACAACGGTCTTATCAGCACAATTAAGCATAACATGATTTGCTGATAACCAGTCCATCCCCACAATTAGATCTAACTGGGACAGTGGTAAGCAGATTAAATCCACGGTAAATGTCCTATTGTTTACCACAATCGGACATCGATACACAAACGTCGACACCACCACAGGCACACTAGTTGGGGTGGATACGACCAAATCGAAAGGCAACGCCTCTGTTTATAATTTCAGTCTGTCCACACATTCCTCAGATACAAAGGAGTGTGTCGCTCCCGAATCAAAAACACTAAAAGAGGAATACCTGCCACCAAGCAATTACCTTGGATCAGGCCATCTGCATTAGCTGCGCTCATGGTAAACACTCTACCCGTAGATCGAGGTCGTTTAGCCGTCACAGCATTCATACTCTGTTGTAGCTTTGGACAATACCTCTTGATATGTCCGGAATCCTTGCAATGAAAGAAGCTAAGGGCCGTACCGCGACACAAGTCGGCGACATGAGTTTTGCCGTTGTTGTTGCATAAGGACGGGGAACGAGATTGTGATCCTCCTGTCTTCGCGTGAGGCCTTAGCCCATGCGAACTACTTCCCTGATTCCCAACAGGTGGGGAGTATGGTTTTCGTTCCTCTTGAAAGACCTTACTCTTCCCCTTTCCATGCCCATAACTCCTTTGAGGCCCAAAGTGCCTCGAGGGATTTGTGCGGGGAGTTACCACCTCCTCTACCGCCAGGTCATCTTCATACATCCTGCACTTGTTTACCAATGTAGAGAAATCAACAATTTCTTGATGCCCGAACATCCTTTTTAACTTGGGCTTCAAACCCGATTCAAATTTAGAGCATTTGGACCGTCCGACCACTTCCAATTCAGAGTAAGGGCAAAATCGGGCCAATTCCTCGATCATGGCCGCATATTCTCCCACCGATATGTCACCCTGCTCCAACCTCAGAAATTCCATTTTTTCTTCCTCTTCAGATCAGCAGTAAAATATTTCTTAAGGAATTTCTACTTGAAGGTACTCCAGGAAATCACTTGTCCCTCAACTTCCATTTGGTGCCGAGTAAATTCCCACCAGTTCTCGGCCTCCTTCACTTACATATAGGTGGCATACGCCAACTTCTGAACATTAGAACATCTCATGGCTCTGAAAATCCTTTCCAGTCCTTGGACCCACTTAATGGCAGCATCAGGGGCGAACCCACGGTGGAACTGATTGGGGTTCCTCCTGCAGAATTCATCTAAACCTCGGTACTCTGCCGGTCCAGGTGGAACCATGGGTTGTGAACTCGGACTTGGTGTTGCGTTCTGATTCAGATTCTGCAAATTCTCGTTCACATGTTGCAGTGCAGCCACCATCTAAGCCAACAGATCATTTGGAACATGCTGACTCGCTCCTCTTCCTCTTCCTTCCATGTGTACCTGCACTCATTCACTTGTTTGTAAACCAATTTTTTTTAACTAGACAAGGATCACATAATCACACAACAACTTGTACAAACCAAACAATTCAAACACATAAAGGTCACAAAGAAGCACTTAAGGCCATACCCTAGGCCGCATAATTAACTATGCTCTGATACCATATTGTAAGGACCCAAATTCAACACTTGAAAATTTTTCCTTATTTTAATCCATTCACCTACATTTTTCCTACAACTTAGAATCACAAATCCAATAACTTTATATTAATCTCGCATTCTGGTTTATGATCATTCTATAACGTAATATCCATACACACATTCATTTAACAGAAAAACATAATTCATATTAATGTCTCCCGATAACTACAACATACAACTCGCCGTGGGGTGCGCTTGTCTTGTTGGTTAAGAAGAAGGATGGTAGTATCCGGTTGTGTACTGACTACCGGCAGTTGAACAAGGTTACTATTAAGAACAAGTATCCATTGCCTCAGATTGATGACTTGATGGATCAGTTCAGAGGGGCGGTAGTGTTTTCAAAGATTGATCTTCGGTCGGGTTACCACCAACTTCGTGTGAAATTCGAAGACATTCCTAAAACTGCTTTTAGGACTTGGTATGGACATTTTGAGTATTTGGTCATGCCTTTTGGTGTAACGAATGCCCCAACAATATTTACCGAGATTTTGAGTATTTGGACATTTTGAGTATTTGGTCATTTTGAGTATTTGGTCATTCCTAAACCCGTAGTGGTGTTTATTGATGACATTTTGGTTTACTCCAAAAGCCGAGAGGAACATGCAGAGAACCTGAGAATTATTCTGGAGCTTCTGAGTAAGAACCAATTGTATGCTAAATTGTCTAAATGTGATTAATGGTTGGAATCGGTAAATTTTCTGGGACATGTAATATCCAAGGAAGGGGTAGCTGTAGATCCTTCCAAAGTGGAAGCGGTTATGGAATGGGCAGTACCCAAGTCAGTTACTGAGATATGGAGTTTTCTGGGTTTGGCTGGTTATTATCGAAAATTCATTGAGGGATTTTCGAAGTTGGCACTACCGTTGACTAAACTCACCAGGAAGGGGGAACCTTGTGTGTGGACAATCCGTTGTGAAAAGAGTTTCCAGGAATTGAAACGGAGATTGACTATCGCGCCAGTGTTGGTTCTTCCTTGTACTGATAGGGATTTCAGTTTTTTTTGTGATGCTTCCAAGCAAGGTTTGGGTTGTGTTCTGATGCAATAAGGGAAATTTGTTGCATATGCTTCTCGTTAGTTAAGAACGCATGAACAAAACTACCCTACGCATGATTTAGAATTGGCTGCAGTGGTCTTTGCTTTGAAAATCTAGAGACACCATCTATATGGCGTAAGATTTGATGTGTACAGCGACCACAAGAGTTTGAAGTACCTGTTTGATCAAAGGGAATTGAACATGAGACATATAAGGTGGATGGAATTCCTTAAGGATTACGATTTTGGGTTGCAGTAGCATCCGGGAAAGGCCAATGTGGTGGCTGATGCCCTAAGTCGGAAGTCTTTGCACATGTCGGCTTTGATGGTTAGATAAGGGAAACTGATTGAAGAATTATGAGACATGAACTTGGAAGTTCAGATAAGGCCTCATAGCATGACGATAGGAATGCTGAAGGTCACCAATGAACTGTTTGATCAAATTCGAGTAATGCAAGTTGAGGATATCAAGATAATGGCTAAACGGGATCTGATGCTACGTGGCAAGGAAACTGATTTCGCATCGGACCCTAATGGAATGCTACGTTATAAGGGGAGAGTGTGTGTGCCTCGTGATGAGGAATTACGGAAGAGTATTTTAGAGGAGTCCCAAAAGAGCAAGATAATTTTTCACCCGGGAACTACCAAGATGTACCAAGATTTGAAGAAGTTTTTTTGGTGGTCTGGGTTGAAGAGGGATGTGGCTTCGTATGTCTCGAGTTGTTTAGTATGTCAGAAAGCCAAAATTGAGCATCAGCGACCAGCGGGAGAGTTACAATCCCTAGAAATTCCTGTGTGGAAGTGGGATAGTATCTCCATGGATTTTGTATCGGGTTTCCCTAAAACTCAGAAAGGATATGAATCAATATGGGTGATAGTGGATCGGTTAACGAAATCTGCACAATTTCTGCCCATGAACATGAGATATTCTTTGGAGCGATTGGCGGAACTGTATATCCGGGAAATAGTTCGTTTGCATGGGATACCGTCGAGCATTGCATCGAATAGGGATCCCCGTTTTACTTCCAACTTTTGGACTAGTTTGCAGTCCACATTGGGAACTAAGTTGAAGTTGAGTTCATCTTATCATCCACAAACAGACAGTCAATCGGAAAGAACTATACACTCATTGGAAGATCTTTTGAAGGCTTGTGTCTTAGAGCAACCGGGGAGTTGGGATGGCATGTTGCCTTTGATTGAGTTTACCTACAACAATAGCTTCCATTCGAGTATTGGGATGGAACCTTATGAGGCATTGTATGATAGGAAGTTCCGAACTCTAGTGAGTTGGTTTGAAACTTGGGAGAACTTGATATTGGGACCCGAGCTAGTCCAAGAGACGACAGAAAATATCAAAAAGATCCGGGAGAATATGAGAATAGCCCAGAGTCGGCAGAAAAGCTATTACGATAAGAGGAGGAAACCTCTTGAGTTTAATGAGGGAGATCATGTCTTTATGAGAGTAGTCCCGACTACCGGGATTGGTAGAGTGTTGAAGTCTCGTAAGATGACTCCGCGATTTATTGGCCGTATCAAGTGTTGAAGAGAATTGGGCCAGTAGCATATCAGATTGCTTTGCCTCCGTTGTTGTCGAATCTCCACAACGTGTTTCATGTGTCTCAGTTGAGGAAATATGTTGGGGATCCACCTCATGTGGTAGAATCTAATCAGTTAGAGTTGAAGGATAACTTGACTTTCTCGACGTTGTCCGTGAGAATCATGGATACTAGTATCAAGAGACTAAGAGGCAAGGATATTCCTCTGGTGAAAGTACTATGGAGCCTAGTAGACGAAGGGGATGCTACTTGGGAGGTGGAACGTGATATGAGGGAGGATTACCCACATTTGTTCAAATCGAGGTATGTTTAATTTTCGGGGACGAAAATTCTTATAAGAGGGGGAGGATTGTAACACCCTAAATTTAAGTCTTTAAAATTATAGTATCAGTCCTGGGATTCTCGCTTGAGCGAGGGATTCTCGCCTAGCCGAGAAAGGCTCACCTGGGAGGGTGAAATCCTAGGCTATACTGAAGGATTCTCGCTTGAGCGAGGGTTGCCTCGCTTGAGCGAGAGTGGTATCGCCTGAGCGAGAGTTGGATCGCTTGGGCGAGAAAGGCTCAACTGGAAGGGTGAAATCCTAGGCTATACGGAAGGATTCTCGCTTGTGCGAGAGTTGGCTCACCTAGGTGAGAGAAGTGATGCCAATGTTGGAGGGAAGCCTTATTCCTCGCCTATGGGTAACAGAGGATATACTCCGCATGAGTCAAGAACTCATGCCAATCTTGGAGGGTCGCAGCCAAACTCTCAATCCTGGTGTAACAAATGCGGCCGAAAGCATTTTGGTGATCCTTGCCCCTGAACCACACTTAGTTGTTTTTACTGCAAGGAGAGTGGGCATCTTAAGAGGCATTGTCCCAAATTACGGCAGAGTATGAATGATGTTAGTGATGAACGACCTCGATCCACCGGCAGAGTATTCACCATGAGTGGTGTAGAGGCATCGAATGTGGATGGCCTGATCAAAGGTAATTACATGGTGGCAGGTATTTCCCTTTTAGTGTTGTTAGATTCGGGAGCGACACACTCCTTTGTATCTATTGAATGCGTGGAAAGACTGAAATTGCATATGGTGGTGTCGACAGTTGTGTCTCGATGTCCGGTAGTGGTAAACGGTAGGACATTTACTATGGATTTAATTTGCTTACCACTATCCAGTTAGATCTAATTCTGGGAATGGACTGGTTGTCGGCAAATCATGTGATGTTGAATTGTGCTGATAAGACCGTGGTATTCGGAAATCCAGATGGGATTTCTGATGAGGTTTATTGTATGAGGCCGTTATCGGGAAAGGAAATCAGGACTTCCTGTAAGGAGGGATGAGTCGTGTTTATGTTGTTGGCAGCCCTGGAGGGTATTGAGAAACCCAGAGTTGAGGACATTCCGATAGTTCGTGAGTTCCCTGAGGTATTCCCTAATGACATCACGGAGTTACCTCCAGTGAGGGAAGTGGAATTCTCTATTGATTTGGTACCTGGAATGGGACCCATATCTATAGCTCCTTATAGGATGGCACCGTTAGAATTGGTCGGGTTGAAGAAGCAGGTCGAGGACTTATTGGCCAAGAAGTTTTTTCATCCTAGTGTCTCGCTGTGGGGTGCGCCTGTTTTGTTGGTTAAGAAGAAAGATGGTAGTATGCGGTTGTGTACCGACTACAAACAGTTGAAAAAGGTTACTATCAAGAATAAATATTTGTTACCTCGTATTGATGACTTGATGGATCAATTGAGGGGAGCGGTGGTGTTTTCAAAAATTTACCTTCGGTCGGGTTACCACCAACTTCATGTGAAGGCGGAAGACATTCCTAAAACTGCTTATAGGACAAGGTATGGACATTTTGAGTATTTGGTTATGCCTTTTCGTGTAACGAATGCCCCAGCAATATTTACCGATTACATGAATCGGATTTTCCATCCGTATTTAGATTCATTTGTAGTGATATTTATTGATGACATTCTGATTTACTCCAAGAGCCGAGAGAAACATGTTGAGCACCTGAGGATTATTCTGGAACTTCTTAGTAAGAATCGGTTGTATGCGAAGCTGTCAAAATGCGAATTCTGGTTGGAATCGATAAACTTTCTTGGACATGTAATATCCAAGGAAGGAGTGGCATTAGATCCTTTTAAGGTTGAAGCGGATATGGAATGGGCGGTGCCCAAATCAGTCACCGAGATCAGGAGTTTCCTGGGTTTAGCTGGTTACTACAGGAAATTCATAGAGGGGTTTTCCAAGTTGGCTTTACCCCTGACTAAACTTACCAGAAAAGGAGAACCGTATGTGTGGACAATCCGTTGTGAAGAGAGTTTTCAAGAATTGAAACGGAGATTGACTATGGCGCCAATGTTAGTTCTTCCTTGTACTGATCGGGATTTCAGTGTTTATTGTGATGCTTCCAAGTAAGGGTTGGGTTGTGTGTTGATGCAAGAAGGGAAGGTTGTTGCCTATGCTTCTCGATTTAGAGTTAGCTGTAGTGGTCTTCGCCTTAAAAATCTGGAGACACCATCTTTATGGCGTAAGGTTTGAGGTGTATAGCGACCACAAGAGTTTGAAGTACTTGTTCGATCAAAAGGAATTGAATACGAGGCAGAGAAGGTGAATGGAATTCCTAAAGGATTATGATTTTGGGTTGCAGTACCATCCGGGAAAGGCCAATGTAGTGGCCGATGCGCTAAGTCGGAAATCTTTACACATGTCGGCTTTGATGGTTAGGGAAGGGAAACTGATTGAAGAGTTCATAGATATGAACTTGGAAGTTCAGATAAGGCCTCATAGTATGATTTTAGGAATGCTTAAGGTCACAAATGAACTGTTTGATCAAATCTGGGCGATGCAAGTTGAGGATGATGAGCTAATGGCTAGACGGGATTTAATACTAAGTGGTAAGGAAACTGATTTCGCATCAGACCCTAGTGGAATGTTGCGTTATAAAGGGAGAGTGTGTGTGCCTCGTAATGAGGAATTACGGAAGAGTATTTTAGAGGAATTACAGAAGAGTATTTTAGAGGAGTCCCGTAAGAGCAAGATGAGTTTTCACCCGGGAACTACCAAGATGTACCAAGATTTGAAGAAGTTGTTTTGGTGGTCTGGATTGAAGAGAGATGTGACTTTGTATGTCTCAAGTTGTTTGGTATGTCAGAAAGCCAAGATTGAGCATCAGCGACCAGCGGGAGAGTTACAATCCCTAGAAATTCCCGTTTGGAAGTGGGACAGTATCTCCATGGATTTTGTGTTTGGTTTTCCGAAGACTTAGAAAGGGTGCGACTCGATATGGGTAATAGTGGATCGGTTGACTAAGTTTTCTCATTTCTTGCCGATGAACATGAGATACTCCCTAGAATGATTGGCGGAACTATACATCCGAGAAATAGTTCGTCTGCATGGGGTACCGTCGAGCATTATATCAGATAGAGACCCCCGTTTCACTTCGAACATTTGGACAAGTTTGCAGTCCGCATTGGGAACTAAGTTGAAGTTGAGTTCAGCTTACCAACCACAAACGGACGGTCAATCGGAAAGAACAATACATTCATTGGAGGATCTTCTGAGGGCTTGTGTCTTGGAACAACCGGGGAGTTGGGATGGCATGCTGCCTCTGATTGAATTTACCTACAACAATAGCTTCCATTCGAGTATTGGAATGGCACCTTATGAGGTATTGTATGGTGGGAAGTGCCGAACTCCAGTGAGTTGGTTTGAGACTGGGGAGAACTTGATATTGGGGCCCGAACTGGTCCAAGAGACGACAGATAAGATCAAGAAAATCCGGGAGAATATGAGGATCGCCCAGAGTCGGCAGAAAAGCTATTACGATAAGAGGCGGAAACCTCTTGAGTTTAATGAGGGAGATCATGTTTTCATGAGAGTAGTCCCAACTACAGGAATTGGTAGAGTGTTGAAGTCTCGCAAGCTGACTCCGAGATTTATTGGGCCATATCAAGTATTGAAAAGAATTGGGCCGGTAGCATATCGGATTGCTTTACCTCCGTTGTTATCGAATCTCCACAATGTGTTTCATGTGTGTCAGTTAACGACGTATGTTGGAGACCCATCTCATGTGCTTGAGTCTGATCGGATAGAGTTGAAGGATAACTTGACTTTTTCGATGTTACTCGTGAGGATCATGGATACCAGTGTCAAGAGGCTAAGAAGCAAAGAGATTTCGTTGGTGAAAGTACTGTGGAGTCAAGTAGACGAAAGGGATTCTACTTGGGAGGTGGAACGTGATATGAGGGAGGATTACCCTCACTTGTTCGAATCGAGATATGTTTAATTTTCGGGGACGAAAATTCTTATAAGAGGGGGAGGATTGTAACACCCTAAATTTACGTCTTTAGAAATTATAATATCAGTCCTGAGACTCTCGCTTGAGCGAGGTATTCTCGCCTGGGCGAGAAAGGCTCACCTGGGAGGGTGAAATCCTGGGCTATACTAGATGATTCTCGCCTGAGCGAGGGTTAGCTCGCCTAGGCGAAAAAAGTGATGTTTTGGACCTGTCGAGGCTATAAGATTCTCGCTTGAGCGAGAGGATCCTCGATTGAGCGAGAGGGTTAGATCTGAGTTTTTAAAATGGGCAGGATTGTCTCGCTTGAGCGAGAATGAGCTCGCTTAAGCGAGAATCCGACGCTGTTACATTAAATAGGGGACCCCAAACACATTTATGAGGGTTAACCTAGAGAGAAGTGAGAGAAGGGAGCATTTTCAAGAGCAAGAAGGCTTGTGAGTCATTTAGAAGCTTGAGAAGAGATCCTAGAATTGGCGGCGGTGTCGGTGGAACTAGTGCAGTTACCAAGAACCCAACCCAACACTCACCAAGGTAAGGATAAGTCTTTAATTTGTGCATTTGAAAAGGAAAATTTGTGTATTTTCTGGTTGTGCAAGGATTAATTGGTGAATCACGTATTTATTATAAACATATATGGGTATGTTTGTAATAAGGATTTGCGTGGATTCACTGGATATAATTGATGGTGAAATCAATGGAAAGGAAATATATTTTTAGCCGACAATAAATGGTTAGCGACTCCAGCTCGAGTTATGTGGCAACACTTCGGCCCGAGTTTATGTGGCAACACTTCGGCCCGAGTTTATGTGGCAACACTTCGGCCCGAGTTTATGTGGCAAAACTTTGGCCCGATTTTATTTGGCAGCACTTCAGCCCGAGTTTATGTAGCAACACTTCGGCCCGAGTTTATGTGGCAACACTGCGGCCTGAGTTTACGTGGCAACACTTCGGCCCGAGTTTACGTGGCAACACTTCGGCCCGATTTTATGTGGCAACACTTCAGCCCGAGTTTATGTGGCAACACTTCGGCCCGAGTTTATGTGGCATGTTTTCTTTGTAAAAGAGATGAGAAATTGCATTTAGCTAACCCTAAGGGGTGTAGCGACTTTGGCTCAAGTAATGTAGCATGGAAAAGGAATTTCAAAGTGATTTACTAACCTTTTCTAATGTGGATTATCTTATAATGACGTTTATTTAATTAATGACTTACTCCTTTATGTGTTTGTGCTTTTGTCATTGATAATCCCATTGCAAATAAACAGGTAACATGAGGTGGTCTCATTTTTGGAGGCTTTAGGAGCTTTATGTTTTGGTTTCACTTATTTGCACTATTTTGTACGTGAGTGCTTATTGGATTAGTTGAAATATTTTGTAACTATGGATATATATAACTTACATGATTTATTGTAACTCTGGATATTCGTAGCTATGGGTATTTTGGAAATCCGTAGCTAGTTGTATGCGATTGTTGCATGACATGTTGAAATGAATTATGATTTTCTGTCGAATAAGTATGTTAATCATTTTGAATTATGAAATGAGTAGGAATGGGAAAGTGAGAGTTAAATATGGTTGTTGGGAAATTGTCGGTAAAAATTTATGTGGAAATGAATGCATAATGAATGAGATAAGAAGAAAATTTTCAAGGGTAGAATTTCGATCCTTACAGAACCAAGGTAGTCATTCAACAAAACATCTAAACAACTAAGACTTTTAGAGTCTCTCCCCTCGTACAAAATCAAACTATACAGTAATTATCCAATTACATCAAACATTTCCGCCACCATACCACACTGTAGAAAGAAATTACCGATCCCTAGCCTCAATTGGACACACGAAACCATTGATTCCCCCAAACTAGGTACTCTGTTACCAATCGACCAGGGCAAATTTACAAACACTCAGTCTCATAACATACGTTAGAAGTGGATACCCCAATTACCTTAGCAAATATAAATTTAGTATTCCATTTGCGGCACGTCTAGAAACACATGGTCATAATCGTACCACCAAATTTTTAACAACCTCATATTTATCAAGATACAGTTGCTAAAATTTTGGGATTCTCCAACATGATACTAAATCAATGTTTAGCCACAAGCTACGTTTCACCCAAGAATGATTTTCAAAAATAGTTTGAACCCACGATTTATGGCAATCCTGTCGTGAAAACAAAGTTTACGTAATCATTTCAACATAACTCAAAACTCTTTCTCTCATGCGGTTACACTACAATCATGCATAGTAATTATTGACGCACATGAAACAAAAATAACTTTTGTCAGTACAACATTCCAAGTAGATAATTGGTGCACATCACCACTATATCGTGCATTGCCAATGTTCTACTACAAAAGGACCGATCATCAAAGACCAAAAGTTTCACGTACAAAGAGTCAAAATAACTTTTTTATTCTCGATACCACTTTCCACAAAAGCATAGAACCGAAATTTTGTTTATCCATTAACCCGCTAAAACTTAAACAACACAACCTATCCATGTCCATTCATCATCTATAAACATCTCATCACACAATCAGTTGCATGCTTATTCTTTTTCATATGGACTCGTTTTGGTCACTACCATGAGTCACATCAAAACACAACATATCTAAAGGTTCATGTTTATTCAATTGCAATCATCACATTGACGGGGTAAATAACTTAACTAGCCTCATTCATTGCCTGTGAATATAAGTTTTACCCCTTTATCATACATATACAGATCAATGAAAACAAGATCTTAAATTCTCACTAAGATACTCAACAAGAATCTTTCACATCAACAATTATCACAGAGTTAATCATAACACGATTTTCTGACTGCCAGTCCATTGCTAGAATTAAATCTAGCTGGGACAACATTAAGCGTATCAAAACTATGGTAAAGGGTCTACCATTTACCCCAACTGTACACTAAGACACCAGTATCGATACCCTCCACCGGTACACTAGGTGGGGTGGATACGACCAAGTCGAAAACAACGACTATGTGTACAATCTCTGTTGGTTCTCACATTCAACAAATACGAGGAGTGTGTCGCTCCCGAATCAAACACACTAAAAGAGGAATACCTGCCACCATGCAATTACCTTTAACCAGATCATCAACACCTGATGCCCCTGCACCACTCAGGGTAACCACTCGACCATGGTCCCTTGCCCTCTCAGCATGAACGACATTAAGTCTCCGATCTAGCTTGGGACAAAACCTTTTAATGTGCCCCAACTCCTTGTAGTGGAAACATCCATTTCCCGACCCCGGGCACGTGCTCCCTTAATGGAGTCTGCCACATTTGTTGCACATGGGAGTAGAAACCCCTCTTCTCTGAACGGTAGGTGGTCTCGATCCTTGGAAATTTTTGTCACGATGTCTAGTAGGTGCCGCATAAGGTTTTCGATCATCATCCACTCTCTCTTTACCTCTTCCCTGCATATGGTTGCATTGAGGTCTATAGTTCCAGGGAGAAATTGATTTGGGTGTCGCCACCTCATCTACCTTTAGGTCATCCTCGTACATCCTACACTTGTTGACCAAGGTAGCAAAATCAGCAATCTCTTGATGTCCGAACATCCTTTTCTGCTTGGGCCTTAAGTCCGATTCAAATTTAGAGCACTTGGACCGTCCGTCCACCTCCAACTCAGAGTAGGGACAAAACCGGGCCAATTCCTCGAACTTAGCCGTATATTCCCCCACCGACATGTCTCCCTGTTCCAACCTCAGAAATTCCATCTCTTTCTTCTTTTTCAAATCAGCGGGAAAATATTTCTGAAGGAACTTCTCTTTGAAGGTACCCCAGACAATCACTTGGCCCTCCATTTCCATTTGGTGTTGGGTCATCTCCCACCAGTTTTAAGCTTCATTTCCCATCATATAGAAGCATAGTTTACCTTTTGAACATCACCGCAACCCATGGCTCGGAATATCCTCTCCAAGCTTTGAACCCATTCATTCGCAGCATCCGGAGCGAATCCCCCATGGAACTGTTTAGGCTTCTGTTTATAGAACTCATCCAATCCCCGGTACTCGGCCAGTCCGGGTGGGACTAAGGGGTGTGAACTCGGACTGGGCTCTGCGTTCTGATTCAGACTCTGCAAATTCTCATTAACTTGTTGCAATGCAGCCACCATCTAAGATAAAAGATCATTTGGGACATTCTAACTAGTTCCTCTTCCTTTACCAGCCATGTGTACCTATGCTCATTAACTTGTCAGTAAACCAAATCTTCAACCGACAAGGGTCACATAATCACACATCAGTTTATACTAACCAACACAATTCAATCACAAAACCAACAAACAATTTACATAAGTCATACAAAGAAGCATGTAAGCCATACCATAGGCCGCAAAGTTGACATATGCTCTAATACCATATTGTAAGGACCCAAATTCTACCCTTCAAAAATTTTCATTTATTTTAATCCTCTCATGCATACAGTCTTCATTTTACTTTAATCACCCATTAGTCATTCCGTAAAACTCCCATTTAACATGTTATACTACAATACATTTCCTATTGCAGAAAAACATAATTCATTTAATTAAACCTTAGTAACCACCGCATACAACTAGTTATGGGTTTTCAAGAATCATAATGTCCATAACTACGCATATCCAGAATTACAATACTCAGAATTACAGTTATCCCAAAGTAGCATTTAGTCCGTTATAATACAAAAGTTATAGACAGAGAAATGCAAGTTAAGAAACGCGTGAAACTCCAAAGTGTGCCTCCTTAAAGTCCCCCGTTTACCTACAATGGGATTATCATAAACAACACACAAAAACAAGGGAGTAAGTCATTAGTTCAAGAGTAACATCACTTGAAAATCCACATTTTAAGTATACTCTACTCGAGGTAGTAGTGGTTATTTGTTGATTGTCCTACCCGGAGTGGTGTAACACCCTCAATTTTAAGCCTTTAAAATTATAGTATCAGTCCTGAGACCCTCGCTTGAGCGAGAGATTCTCGCTTGAGCGAGAGAGAGAGACTCACCTAGGAGGGTGAAATATTGGGCAATACTGGAGGATCCTCGCTTGAGCGAGAGATTCTCGCCTGGGCGAGAGAGGCTCACCTGGGAGGGTGAAATCCTAGGGTATACTGAAAGATTCTTACTTGAGCGAGAGTTGTCTCGCCTGGGCGAGAAATATCATTTTGGGGTTGTTGGCAATGTGAGATTCTCGCTTGAGCGAGAATCCCTCACTTGAGCGAGAGGGTCAGATCTGAGTTTTTAAAATGGGCGGGATTTTCTCGCTTGATCGAGAATAAGCTCGCTTATGCGAGAACCCGACGAGACTGCATTTAATGAGAAACCCCTAAACACAATCTAGGGTTTAGAAAAGAAGAAGAGTGAGAGAAGAGAGCTTTTTCAAGGACAAAAAGCTTGGATACTCATCTAAGAGCTTGAGAAGAGGTAAAAATCTAGATTCTAACTCTCTTCTTCTCTTTAAAACCTATTTTGGGTATGTTGGATCTCTTCTCAAAAATGAAGGAAACCATGGAAACTCATCCTTTTGAGTGATGATTCATTTTATGTCATTCTTACCTTGTAAACTCTTGGTTTAGAGATGGTATCTCAAGAATGGAAAGGGTTGTGGGTTGATTCATGAAAAACCCAAAACCCTAAAAGTGAAAATGTGGTAAAAGGAGAGAATGAGTAAAATGCTAGAGGTAGAAGATGAATTTACCTCCAAATATTGGAATATGAGATGATTATGCATGTTTTAGATGGTTGAATACTTATGATTAATATTTTGTATGATTAAATGAGGCAATATAAGTTGTTTATGCGATATTTGAAATAAATGACTAACATTGTTTTATTTGGTGGGATGAGGAAAGATCCTAAGGTTGGAGGCGGTGTCGGTGGAAAGTGAGAAGTTGCCAAGAACCAAACCCAACACTCACCGAGGTAAGGATAAGTCTTTAATTGTGCATTTGGAATCGAAAATGTGTATTTTCTGATTATGCAATGATTGAGTTGTAAAGTACGTATTTAGTATAAACATATATGGGTGTGTTTATACTAATGTGGGCGTGGATTTACCCAAAATGTTTTATGGTGAAAATAATGAAAAGGAAATATATTTTTAGCCGACCAAGAATGGTTAGCGACTCTGGCTTGAGTATATAAGCAAAACTCTGGCTTGAGTATATAAGCAAAACTCTGGCTTGAGTATATAAGCAAAACTCTGGCTTGAGTATATAAGCAAAACTCTGGCTTGAGTATAAAAGCAAACTCTGGCTTGAGTATATAAGCAAAACTCTGGCTTGAGTATATAAGCAAAACTCTAGCTTGAGTCTATAAGCAAAACTCTGGCTTGAGTATATAAGCAAAACTCTGGGTTGAGTATATAAGCATGTTTTATTTAAAAAAAAGGAAACGAGAATCTACTTTTAGCTAACCCGAGAGGTGTAGCGACTTTGGCTCAAGTTATGCAGCAAAGTAAAATGAATTTCAAAAATGGTTTACTAACCCAATTTCTAATATGGATTATCTTATGATAACTTTTATTTGAATTAACGACTTACTCCTTTGTATGTTTGGGTACTTGTCATTGATAATCTCATTGCAGATAAACAAGTGACATGAGGGGGACTCATTTTTGGGGAATCTTAGGGAGCTTTACATTTTGGATTTATTCACTTGCACTATTTTGTACATTGTTAGGTATCAGTGGTTACAATACACCTAGAAGGGGGGGGGGGGGTTGAATAGGTGTAGCGGTTAGAATATCCGCTTTTCGAAAAACAACACTTAATGCTGAAATACACCTAATTAATCGATTAACAGAACACGGATAATCGATTAACACAATCAACACAATCGACTTAATCGATTAACAGAATGAGTACAATCGATTAACAAACTTGACTTAATCGATTAAACAGAAACAGTAAGCTCAGGCAGATACGATTACTTGCACGACAATTAATCGACAACAAAACGAATTTACAGAGCTTACAGATTTAACAGAGTATTAACAGTATAGCACAGAAACATATTAGCCATTAAATCCACTATACAAGTTAACTGATTAAATGCAATAAAGAGAGAGAGAGAGAAAAATCCTGCAACACGAATTTTATCCTGGTTCGTTTGCTTGTCCACCGCAAACTACATCCAGGCCTCCCGGCTGATTTGGGAGATTTTCTTCACTATAATCGAATCAATGTTATTACATACACATCATCCAATTACAACACTTAGACAAAACAAGATAATAAAGACTCCTATTCTATGGTTTGACTTCCTTCCTACCGACAAAGAAAACCTTTCTTTCGGCGTAGCCCCAGCCAAGAACCTCTGTTCTTTCCTTATCTCTAAGTCTAAACACAATGAAGATACACTCAATCTCTTTGGCGATACGACACCTCGAGATTCCCAATGTTACAACAATTTCTCAATCAAAAAGAAAATAGAGTAAACTTAAGCTATTACAAAGCTTATATCTAACAAGAAAACACTTTACTCTAATCACCTAATACAAACTCATGCAATATGAAAATGTATTAGTTTGAAAACAAAATGCATAGAATGTAAAACTCTAATCAAGAAGCATCAATAATATGCATGAACATGTGATATGAAAAGATGAGAAATATATCATGTAATGCACTCAATCCTAAAGCATAGAATTCTCTCTTTTCTAAACTCACAAATGCATTTACAATTAGATGCAACAATTATCACGAAAAATGCTCTAACTCTCTAAAAATGCAACATGCAACTTATGAGATCAATTCTGAAAAACGCAGTTTATAAAGAATTAATTCTGAGACCCAGTTAATCGATTAACGAATGTCTTAATCGATTAAACTGTGCAAACAGTTAGATTAATCGATTAACCTATGCCTTAATCGATTAATAGCATATTTTCATGTGTAAAAAACTCAAATACGTTATGCACTTAATTCATACATGTTTAACACTTAGTTTATGCCTAGAATGCACATATACATGTATTTATGTGATGCATGAACATATTATGAATGACATATCTCAATATGAAAATGATTTAAACGATTTATGCATATGAGACATGTATTAGGTTACTTAAGCCTTAGACTCAACTTAAACTAATCTCTAGTCTAAGCTTAGTACCAATCAGAAGACTTAAGCACGTTGATTTGTTGATGATCTTCAAGCTCTTATTCGCACAAGTTGTCCTCATCAAAACCATGACACATAAAGAGAGCTTTCCAAAGTGTTCCTCTTGACAGGCACACTTTCAATCTCCCCCTTTTTGATGATGACAAACACTACATCAAATATATCATCTGTGATGAAATAGCTTGAAGATTGTGTTGGCATGGTTGATATGATGCACAAATATTTCGGAAGCTGTTATTACGATCAACCTGCACAATCAGAAAACAACAAAACAACCTTTCTCCCCCTTTTGACATTATCAAAAGATAACTCAGGTCAAAAATAAGGCAGAGATATGAGTTATGCATAAAACAAAGTCAATGAGTTAATTTGGGATTTAACAATTAACCTGTTTTATTTTGTAGAAAATTGAACAAATGCGCTAGTTTATACAAAAGAAATAGCCAATTTGGTAAAATGAACGGCATACAAGATTTACCATATCAAATCACAATAAGCAGAAGATCTCATTTGATCAAGAACCATTCACGTAATCAAAATAAGCTATTCAACATAAACAAAATAACAATAGCATAAAGAGTAAAAGTATTCAGCAACCATACAAACCACTAAATGTCAATCAAGAACATAAAAGAGGCACACACAAGAAAAACTTGAATTCATAACAACAACTGAATCCAGAAAGTGCCATAAAAAAGAAATAAACCTAATGGTGAGATATCCTAGGTCTAAAGCTTTCTAAGCTATGGTTGAGGTGGAGGTGGAGGATCGTCAATGTGATCAACAGGAATGACAATGGTCTGGTCTCCCCTGATAAGCACAGATAACTTCTAAAATTCTGAACAAAACATAGCATTTTGAGCTTCAGCAGTAGATTGAATCATATTCCTCAACTCCTGAAATTGGTTGTCTGAATAAGCAGTTTGACGCTCTTCATACTGTTCCATACCTGCAAAGTATGAGTCTTTCAATCCTTGGAAGTGAAGATCCATACGGTTGTTAAGTCGTTGCTCCATGGCTTCCAACTGATCTAAACCAAAAGCAGAGTTATGAGGTGCTGTTCCAGAAGGCTCCCCCTGAGTTGTAGCGTGCTGATCACCCATGCCACCCTGATTATCATCATCGGACAAATCCAGACCAATAGTAGTGTAGTCCTCTTGGTATTGCCAAGTAGTACCATACTTGTATATACCCATTTTATGAATGAGGCTTTCACTAATCAGATGATCCTTATCAGTGTACTCAACAATGATGATATCAGAAACATCAATGTGCAGATAATCAACAATGCGTGAAATGAAAATACTATAGGGAAGCAGCTTCGACTGAGACAGAGACACACAGTTCATTATTTTCAAAATCTCCTCAGGCTAGTTGATCATTACATTATTCTTTACAGCATACATGAAAGGCAAATCATTCACAGTAGGCTGTGCGTGATTCGTGTTCCTCTGCACCAAAATGTAAGCAATAATATAATGCAACAGTCTGTTCTCAATAGATAATGACCCAGCTTTGGTCAGTTGACCATGAATGTATAAGTGAGGGCCTCTAAGAAATGACTTATAAACCTCAGTAGGATCAAAGTTCTCCTTAACCCAGGAACAATCTCCTATTCCATAACCAGAAGATGATAAACCACCGACATTCATAAACATATCATCATTAAGTTCAAACAGATTACCAGAAATCATAGACCAGTACTTTCCATCCTTGTATCTAAAATTTGCATAAAATTCCCTAATTAGAGCAGGGTAAACTTGTCCCTTTAATTCCAAAAATTGAACGGTTCCCTGAGCTTCCATATCATGCGGGAAACTAAAATTTTGTTCCGCCAACCAGGTTAAATCAACATACCTTATGTACGTGGGTTTGCGACCTTCAAATTTTGCCAAACGGGTTTCTTGCAAGATAAGTGAGTAATAGGGGTCACCGCGGTCCCGAGTGGAAGGTGAACCGACTTCCCTTCTTCGTACACGAGTAGCTGAGATCTTGACCCTTTTTGTGCGACCTTGCTCCATTATATAGTTGAACCCGAAATAACGTTGAATGGGCAGAGAAGGATTTAGGCAAACCTAACCTAGGGTTTTGTTTGGTGGAAAATTGGAAATGGGGTGAAATGAAGATGTGAAAGTGTGATTTCTTGATGGTTTGAGAGGATTAGGATGAGGTTTTTCTACTTTAGTGCACTTGGATTAGTTGTGCTACTGATTCAGAAACTCAAAGAATAAGAGAGGTTGAGAAAATGCCAAAAAAAATGTAAAACCGAATTGTTGTCTGCCTTTAAAATGCTGGTTTTAATCGATTAACGGGCAGGTTTAATCGATTAAACCAATGTAAAATTCGAATTTTCAAAAAAAACTGATGCCCAGGTAATCGATTAACAGCAAGTGTTTAATCGATTAATCATAATAAAAATTGATTTTTGGGCAGTAGAATGGTTTCAACTTTTTAGGGCTCATGCATGCATTGTGACGGATTAATCGAGACATTCATAATCACAGAAAGAGTTAATCAAGAGACATATTTTTGCATTTTAACATATATTATTTAAACAAAAGACACATAGGCATATAGAGGCAAGACGATAATGCAAACAACTAAACAATTTCAATTGAGATATTGTTCATCAAGAATTCCAAGTTCTCTCCTTAGAACAAAGAAAGTATCCCTAGGAAGGGGCTTGGTGAAAATATCAGCTAACTATTTAGAAGTTTCAACAAATTCAAGAACGCAGTCACCTTTTTGTACATGATCACGCAAAAAATGATGTCTAATTTCTATATGCTTAGTTCTAGAATGCAAAACGGGATTCTTGGATAGGTTTATGGCACTTGTATTATCGCATGTAATAGGGATCTTTTCAAGTTTAAGACCATAGTCTATGAGTTGATGCTTCATCCAAAGGATTTGAGCGCAACACACACCAGCGGCAATGTATTCCGCTTCGGCGGTGGACAAAGCAACACAGGCTTGCTTTTTGCTGTGCCATGCTACTAATGAACTGCCCAACAAGTGACAAGTACCACTAGTGCTTTTCCGATCCAATTTACATCCTGCGAAATCGGAATCGGAATAACCTACCAAGGATAGTGAGGCATCCCGAGGATACCATAATCCCATGTTAGTTGTTCCTTTTAAATATCTCATGATTCTTTTAACAGTTTTAAGATGTGATTCTCTAGGTGATGATTGAAATCTCGCACACATACATACACTAAACATGATATCAGGTCGACTTGCAGTTAAGTAAAGTAATGACCCAATTATTCCTCGATACTTTGTTACCTCTATTGATTTTCCTTTTTCGTCCTTATCTAGGTAGCAAGCAGATGCCATAGGAGTGGAAGCTTCCTTACAATTGTTCATTTCAAATTTCTTGAGCAACTCTTTGCAATATTTTGCCTGATGGATGAATATCCCACTTTCTAGTTGCTTTATCTAAAGTCCTAGAAAGAATATGAGTTCTCCCATCATAGACATTTCGAACTCCCCCTGCATCATCTCAGAAAATTCTTTACACAAAAAATCCTCAGTAGATCCAAATATTATGTCATCCACATAGATTTGTACAAGTAATACATGATTTTCTGATTTACGAATAAAAAGCGTTGTGTCAACCAAGCCTCTTTCGAACCCTTTTTCTAAAAGAAAGGTACTAAGTCTATCATACCAAGCTCTAGGAGCTTATTTGAGACCATAGAGTGCCTTTTTAAGTTTATAAACGTGGTTCGGATATTTAAAATTTTCAAAACCAGGCGGTTGGTCAACATAAACTTCTTCTTGAATGTAGCCATTCAGGAAGGCGCTTTTTACGTCCATTTGAAATAGTTTGAAGTTCATAATAGATGCAAAGGAAAGTAGCATCCTGATGGCCTCTAATCTGGCTACAGGGGCATAGGTTTCGTCATAATCGAAACCCTCCTCCTGGTTGTAGCCTTTGGCCACCAAGCGTGCCTTATTTCGAATGATTAAGCCTGATTCATCAAGCTTATTTCTGAAGACCCATCGAGTACCAATCACGGGATGATCTTTAGGTTTAGGGACCAAGCCCAAACATTATTACGCTCGAACTGGTTCAGCTCTTCTTGCATAGCTATACCCTAGTGCACATCCTCAATGGCCTCATCAATGGTCTTAGGCTCAATTTGAGATACAAAAGCTACAAAATTACAAAAGTTTCGTAAGTAACTACGGGTTACCACTCCCGTAGATATGTCACCTATTACTTTGTCGATCGGGTGAGCTTTCTTGGTTTTCCACACAACTGGCATATCTGAATGCTCTTGAGATTTGGTTTGACATTCTTCATTAGTTTCTTCTTCATTATCCATGTTCTTTGAGTATGCTTCTTCCAAAGCACCTGCAACATCATCAGATACGACCTTTCTCTTCTCTTTTGGAGAAGATTCGTCAAATTGTACATGGATAGACTCTTCCACTTGCATTGAATATTTATTAAAAATTCTGAACGCTTTGCTATGAATCGAGTATCCCAAAAATATTCCCTCATCGGCTTTAGAATCGAATTTTCCTAAAGCCCACTTTCCATTATTTAATATAAAACATTTGCATCCGAAAGCGTGAAGATGGGATATGTTTGGTTTACGACCTTTTAATAGTTCATAAGGAGTTTTATTCAAATTAGGCCTTAAAAGTACTCGATTTATAACATAACATGCAGTATGAACTGCATCTGCCCAGAAGTATTTGGGGGTATTACTTTCATTAAGCATGGTTCTCGCTAATTCTTCTAACACGCGATTTTTCCTCTCAACAACTCCATTTTGTTGTGGAGTGCGAGGAGCAGAGAACTGATGCAAAATGCCATGCTTATCACAGAATTTGTCGAACTGAAAGTTCTCAAATTCTCCCCCGTGATCACTTCGTATATATACTATTTTCAGGTTAAGGTTGTTTTGAATTTGCTTGGCAAGATTTTTAAAAGACTTGAAGGTGTCACTTTTCGCAGATAAAAATAATGTCCATGTAAATCGAGAGAAATCATCAACGATAACTAGAGCATAGTAGCTACCACCAAAACTCATGATTTGTGATGGTCCAAACAAGTCCATATGGAGTAACTCCAAAGGTCTTGAAATGGATATCACATTTTTGTTTTTAAAAGAATTTTTGGTTTGTTTACACTTTTGACAAGTGTCATAAATCTCTTTAGTTTTAAAATTTAGTTTTGGTAGCCCCTCAACTAGTTCGTTTGATGACAATCTAGATGTTTTATATGGATATGTGCAACGCGTCTGTGCCAGAGCCAGATGTCATCTTCTTTAGAAATAAAACATTTTGAAAATAATGTGGTGACATCATCCAAGTTAACCATGTAAATATTATTTATACGATGACCAACAAATTTAACATTATTAGATAAAATGTCACGAATGATGCAACAGTCAGAATCGAAAGATACACGATTACCTTTGTCACAGAGTTGGCTTATACTCAGAAGATTATGTTCTAGTCCTTCAACATAAAGGACATTTTCAATTTGAGTTTGAGATGAGTTACCAACTGTTCTAGTGCCAAGTATCTTTCCCTTGTTGTTGTCTCCGTACGTGACGTATCCTTTTCCTTTAAGTGAGAGATCCAGGAAATTTGATCTGTCACCTGTCATATGTCTCGAACACCCACTGTCTAAATACCATTTTTGTCCTTGTGTTCGAAGACATGCCTGCAAAACAGATCACCTGCTTTTCTCAGGTACCCAATTTATGTTGGGTCCTTTTCTATTAGTGATTAGGGAATTATCTCCCTTCTGTATCCATACATAAACTCCGCTAGGTATACCATACTTTCTAATATAACATGAATAAGAAGTATGACCATATGTATTACAATAAAAACATGTAGGTGAATGCTTATGATCTTTATTTTTAGTATGAGCTACAGGTTTTCTATATGGTCTTTTATTTTTAGCCGAGCGAGTATAACCTAGACCAGTACGATCACCAACGTTTCTTGTTTGACTAAGCAGAGTGTCTAATTGCTGTTTACTGTTTGTGAGACATTCGAGTTTTTCTTTTAGTTTAAAATTGTCTTCTTGCAAAGTCTCGCAAGTCTCACATACAGGTTTTTGACATAAATTATTAGCAGAGCAGTTACATGTGCTACAAGAATAGATGAGATCTAAAGTTTCATTTTCTAATTTTAATTCATCTAATTCTTTTTGTAGTTGGCTTATTTTCTTTTCATTTTTTAGGATTACCCTTTTCTTATCAATGTTTATCCTTGCCAATTTCTTTAGTTCCTCATGTAACTCAACATAAGCATCATATAAAACATCATACGAGGGTAAGTCATCCGAAGTGGATGAGGTGTCAGAATATACCTCATTATTATCCTCGTGTGAGTCTGAGTTCCCATCGTTGTCAGATCTAGCCATCAGACATAGCTTCGCTGACTCCTCCTCACTAGAGGTGCTTGATGTCGTTTCTTCCTCAGGTACATCCCATACAATGTAAGCTTTCTTGGACTTGAATTCCCTGGGAGTGCTCTTCTCTGAATCAACCTTTTTCAGATAGGTAGGACATTGAAATCTCATGTGTCCTGCTTTTCCACACTCATGGCAAGTGAAGCGATCTTTGTTGTTCTTGCCTTTGTTGGTTGATTCTCTTGCTTCTTTCTTTTGAAACTTTTTGAGTCCACCTTTTCTTTTAATGAATTTGCTAAATTTTCGAGTAAGGAGACTCATAGTTTCATCATCTAGATCGGAGTCAGATTCATCATCATCTTTTTCTTCCTTTGATTTGGAGGTCGTGGCCTTCAATGTGATGTTTTTCTTCTTCCGGTCTGAATCTTCGTGCATAGTCAAGCGACCCAATTCCATTTCGTGCTCTTGAAGCTTTCCAAATAGTGTAGCTAGAGGCATAGATTCAACAATTGCAGTTAACTTTGGTTGCCATTTTCTGTCAAGACAACGCAAAACTTTATTAGTAAGTTCACCTCTGGCAAATGATTTATCTAGAGCAACTAAATGATTAATAATATGAGTAAATCGCTTTTTGCATATCACTTATTGATTCACTAGGTAACATGCGAAATAACTCATATTCGTGGGTCAGCGCATTTAATCTAGCGCGCTTGACTTCGCTAGTGCCTTCGTGAGTCACTTGTAAAGTGTCCCACATTTCTTTTGCATTTTGGCACTGCGAGACTCTAAAGAACTCATCATAGGATAGGGCCGATGTCATGATATTTTTGGCGCGTAGGTTAAGCTGAACCTTTTTGCGCTCATCATCGGTCCATAGACTTTTAAGCTTGTCTTTAGGTTCATTGTCCACAAGATGCTGTGGAACGAAAGGGCCGTTGACTACGGATTCCCAAATATCCGAGTCTATGGCTTCAATAAAAATTTGCATGCGGACTTTCCGGTAGGCATACCATTCACCACTGAATATAGGTGGTCGATTAATGGATGAACCATCACCACCAAATGGGTTTGACGAACCCATTCCTTTTTCCCTTAGGATCACGAATACGCGGTTGAGCTAGCACTTCGTACTAGCTCTGATACCACTTGTTAGGTATCAGTGGTTACAATACACCTAAAAGGGGGGGGGGGGTTGAATAGGTGTAGCGGTTAGAATAGCCGCTTTTCTAAAAACAACACTTAATGCTGAAATACACCTAATTAATCGATTAACAGAACAGGGATAATCGATTAACACAATCAACACAATCGACTTAATCGATTAACAGAATGAGTATAATCGATTAACAAACTTGACTTAATCGATTAAACAGAAACAGTAAGCTCAGGCAGATACGATTACTTGCACGACAATTAATCGACAACAAAACGAATTTACAGAGCTTACAGATTTATCAGAGTATTAACAGTATAGCACAGAAACATATTAGCCATTAAATCCACTATACAAGTTAACCGATTAAATGCAATAAAGAGAGAGAGAGAGAGAAATCCTGCAACACGAATTTTATCCTGGTTCGTTTGCTTGTCCACCGCAAACTACATCCAGGCCTCCCGGATGATTTGGGAGATTTTCTTCACTATAATCGAATCAATGTTATTACATACACATCATCCAATTACAACAATTAGACAAAACAAGATAATAAAGACTCCTATTCTATGGTTTGACTCCCTTCCTACCGACAAAGAAAACCTTTCTTTCGGCGTAGCCCCAGCCAAGAACCTCTGTTCTTTCCTTATCTCTAAGTCTAAACACAATGAAGATACACTCAATCTCTTCGGCGATACGACACCTCGAGATTCCCAATGTTACAACAATTTCTCAATCAAAAAGAAAATAGACTAAACTTAAACTATTACAAAGCTTATATCTAACAAGAAAACACTTTACTCTAATCACCTAATACAAACTCATGCAATATGAAAATGTGTTAGTTTGAAAACAGAATGCATAGAATGTAAAAATCTAATCAAGAATCCTAAAGCATAGAATTCTCTCTTTTCTAAACTCACAAATGCATTTACAATTAGATGCAACAATTATCACGAAAAATGCTCTAACTCTCTAAAAATGCAACATGCAACTTATGAGATCAATTCTGAAAAACGCAGTTTATAAAGAATTAATTCTGAGACCCAGTTAATCGATTAATAAATGTCTTAATCGATTAAACTGTGCAAACAATTAGATTAATCGATTAACCTATGCCTTAATCGATTAACAGCATATTTTCATGTGTAAAAAACTCAAATACGTTATGCACTTAATTCATACATGTTTAACACTTAGTTTATGCCTAGAATGCACATATACATGTATTTATGTGATGCATGAACATATTATGAATGACATATCTCAAGATGAAAATGATTTAAACAATTTATGCATATGAGACATGTATTAGGTGACTTAAGCCTTAGACTCAACTTAAACTAATCTCTAGTCTAAGCTTAGTACCAATCAGAAGACTTAAGCACGTTGATTTGTTGATGATCTTCAAGCTCTTATTCGCACAAGTTGTCCTCATCAAAACCATGACACATAAAGAGAGCTTTCCAAAGTGTTCCTCTTGACATGCACACTTTTGGATTTATTCACTTGCACTATTTTGTACATGAGTGCATAGTTGATATTTTGAAATATGTTGTAATTAACGATATAGATATACTTGCAAACTTGAGGGTGTAACTCTGGATATGTGTAGGTATGGGTATTTTGGAAACCCATAGCTAATTATATGCGGTAGTTACAAAGTTTAATTAATGCGAATTATGTTTTTCTGTCGAATGATTTTGTATGTTAATATTGAGATACATTGCGAAGAGGGAAATAAGAATTGAAGTAAAGATATTAAATTGGTAACGTGAGTTAGGAGAGATTGCATGTAATTGAACAAAATCGAGAAAAAATTTGCAAGGGTAGAATTTCGGTCCTTACATATTACTTTCATTCAACGAGTCTCCCCGCAAAGATAACCCTCTACCACATCGGGTAGGTCTAGTTAATTCGCCATACCACATCGGGCAGGTCTAGTTTATTCCCCATACCACATCGGGAAGGTCGAGTTTCATTCCCCATACCACATCGGGCAGGTCCAGTTTATTCCCCATACCAAATTGGGAAGGTCCAGTTTTTCTCCCAAGCAACATCGGGCAGGTCAAGTTTATTTCCCATACCACATCAGGTGGGTCGATACCACGATGATCCATTACCCCTACGGATAGGTAACAGCAACAATCCACTACCACTCCGGGTGGGGAAACAACCATAATCCACTACCACTCCGGGTAGGATAACAACCATATTCTTACACACATATTACTTCTTACACGTACCTCATTCCCATCATCTCAAATAAAATGAAAACACTTATCCCTTACCTTGGTGAGCGTTGGGGTCGGTTCCGAGTAACTTTAAAAGTCTCATCCGCAATTTCCTCCAAACTTAGGATCTTTCCTCATTCCCACCAATAACAACAATGTTAGTCATTTATTCAGAATAACACATAAACGACTCATATTTCATCGTCAAACATACAAGAGATTCACATATTTTCAACGTTTCCAAAACTACTTCAATACGAGTTTCCAAACATCTAAAACATACATATTCATCTCATATATCAACATTAGAGCACAAACTCATCTTCTACATTTAACATTTCACCCATTTCCCCTTTTACTCATATTCTCATTTTGGGGGTTTTGGGGTTTTCATGAATAAACCCACAAAACCTTTCCATTCGTCAAATACCAACTCTAAACCAAGAGTTTACAAGAGAAAAACAACATAAAACGAACCATAACTCTAAAGGAAGAGTTTCCATGGTTTCTCATACTTTGAGAAGAGATCCATACACCCAAAAACGAGTTTGAAAGGGAGAAAAAGAGTTAGAATCACGAGATTTACCTCTTCTCAAGCTTCTAGATGATTCCCACGAGTTCTTGCTCTCAAAATCACCTTCTCCTCTCTTCTCTCTCAATTTCTAACCCTAAAATGTGTTTGGGGTTTCTATTATAAAGCAAACTCGTCGGGTTCTCGCTTAAGCGAGCCCATTCTCGCTCAGGAGAGAAAATCCCGCCTTTTTAAAATTTCAGATCTGACGCTCTCGCTCAAGCGAGGGATTTCTCGCTCAGGCGAGGCAGCTCTCACTCAAGCGAGGATCATCTCGCTCAAGCGAGTATCTTACAGCCTTGACAAGTCCTAAATGCCACTTTTCTCGCTCAGGCGAGACAACTCTCGCTCAGGCGAGACCACTCTCGCTCAGGCGAGACCACTCTCGCTCACGCGAGACCACTCTCGCTCACGCGAGACCACTCTCGCTCACGCGAGACCACTCTCGCTCACGCGAGACCACTCTCGCTCACGCGAGACCACTCTCGCTCACGCGAGACCACTCTCGCTCACGCGAGACCACTCTCGCTCACGCGAGACCACTCTCGCTCATGCGAGACAATTCTCGCTCAAGCGAGAATCCTTCAGTATAGCCCAGGATTTCACCCTCCCAGGTGAGCCTCTCTCGCCCAAGCGACAATTCTCTCGCTCAAGCGAGACTCCCAGGACTGATACTATTATTTAATGACTTTAAAATCTAGGGTGTCACATCGTTAAAGATGAAATATGAGTTGTTTATGTGTTATTTTGAATAAATGACTAACATTGTTGTTATATGGTGGGAATGAGGAAAGATATTAAGGTTGGAGGCAGTGTCGGAGGAACTTGCAAAGTTACCAACGACCAAACCCCACACTCACTAGCATATCGTATTGCGAAAATGCGTGGAATTGTTGTTTATGAATTGATTGTGTATCAATGAAAAGAAAACATATTTTTAGCCGACCATGATTGGTTAGCAACTTTGGCTCAAGTTATGTAGCGATACTTTGGCTCAAGTTATGTAGCAAGCTTTGGCTCAGGCAATGTAACAAACTTGGGCTCAAGTTATGTAGCGATACTTTGGCTCAAGTTATGTAGCAAGCTTTGGCTCAAGCGATGTAGCAAACTTTGGCTCAAGTTATGTAGCGATACTTTGGCTCAAGTTATATAGCAAGCTTTGGCTCAAGCGATGTAGCAAACTTTGGCTCAAATTATGTAGCGATACTTTGGCTCAATTTATGTAGCAAGCTTTGGCTCAAGCGATGTAGCAAACTTTGGCTCAAGTAATGTAGCGAAAATGAATTTAAAGTAGTTTACTAATACCTTTAAAATGTTGATTATCTCATAATGATATTTATTGAATTAATGACTTACTCCATTGTATTTTGTGTGTATTTGTCGTTGATAATCCCATTGCAGGTAAACATGTTTGTTGAGGGTGCTTGTTCTGATGCCTTGGGAGCTTAAAACCTGGATTTCTTTGTTTTGCCCTTTTTGTATTATGACTGACTAAATGCTTCTTTGGATAATTGTAATTCTGGATATTCGTAACTCTGGATATTTGTAGCAATGGGTATTTTGGAAAACCATAGCAAGTTGTATGCAGTAGTTATCAGGAGATAGTAATATGAATTATGTTTTTCTGCAATTAAGGGTAGAACAGTATGAAACTGAAATGGTATGATTAGAGTTATTAGATAATTAAAGAAATGGATGTTTTAAAAAGGTTAAAGGAAATATATGTATGATGTAAAATGGGAAATCTAGTATAAACGATTAAAATAAACAAAAAAAAAATTCAAGTCTAGATATTGGGTCCTTACATTATGGTATCAGAGCATAGTTAATTTTGCGGCCTAGGGTATGGCCTTACTTGCTTCTTTGTAACATGTTTGTGATTTAACTAGTTGAAATTATGTGAATTGACTATTTAAATCATGTAGCCTTGGTGTAGTGACATGTAATGTACTATGAGACTATGTGCTAATCTGAATTATGTGAGTTAGAATTGTGTGCTAACCACCAATGAGTGCAGGTTAAAGAATGGATGGAAGAGGGAGAGGAACGAGTCAGAATGTTCTGAATGATCTGTTGGCTCAGATGGTGGCTGCACTACAACAAGTTAATGAGAACTTGCATAACCTGAAACAGAACCCAACACCAAGTCCTAGTTCGCAACCTTTAGCTCCACCCAAGCCAGCCAAGTACCGAGGATTGAATGAGTTCTGTAAGCGGAATCCTAGCCAATTCCAAGGTGGATTCGCTCCTGATGCTTCAAACAAGTGGATTCAAGACTTGGAAAGAATATTCCGAGCCATGGGTTGTAATGATGTTCAAAAGGTGGCTTATGCTTCTTACATGCTGGTAAAGGAAGCTGAAACTTGGTGGGAATTTACTCGACGTCAGATGGAAACGGAGGGGCGAGTGATTACCTGGGTTGCATTCAAGGAGAAATTTCTTCTGGAATATTTTCCTGCTGATCTGAAGAGGAAGAAATAAATGGAGTTTCTGAGGTTGGAGCAGGGTAACATGTCAGTGGGAGAATATGTAGTCAAGTTCGAGGAATTGGCCCGATTTTGTCCATACGCTGAATTGGAGGTGGACGGACAGTCCAAATGTTCTAAGTTTGAATCGGGTTTAAAGCCCAAGTTGAAAAGTATGTTTGGGCATCAAGAGATTGCCGATTTTGCTACATTGGTAAACAAGTGCAAGATGTATGAGGATGACCTGGCAGCCGATGAGGTGGTGACTCCTCGCACAAATCCCCCGAGGCAATTTGGGCCTCAAAGGAACCTTATGCATGGCAAGGGAAAGGGTAAGGTGTTTCAAGAGGAACGAAAGCCTTATTCTCCACCCACTAGTAGTCGGGGATATACTTCGCATGGGCCGAGGACTCATGTCAATGTCGGAGAGTCACAGTTAAACTCTCCATCCTTGTGCGGCAAATGTGGTTGAACTCATGTCGGTGATTTGTGCCCCAAAACGACACTTAGCTGCTTTCACTACAAGGAGGCTGGGCATATCAGGAGGTATTGTCCTAAGTTACGACATAGTGTGAATATTGTGAGGGCTGAACGACCTCGAACCGTAGATAAAGTGTTTACAATGAGTGGTGTAGAGGCATCAGATGTGGATGGCCAGATCAGAGGTGATGGTATGGTGGCAGGTATAACTCTTTCAATGTTGTTTGATTCGGGGGCGACATACTCCTTTGTATCTATTGAATGTGTGAATCGCCTGAAATTGCACACGGAGTCTTTGCCTTACGACTTGGTCATGTCCACCCCAACTAGTGTGCCTGTGGTGGTGTCGACGGTTGTGTCTCGATGTCCAGTAGTGGTAAACGGTAGGACATTTACCGTGGATTTAATCTGCTTATCGTTGTCCCAGTTAGATCTAATTATAGGAATGGACTGGTTATCAACAAATCATGTGATGCTTAATTGTTCTGATGAGGCTTGTTATATGAAACCGTTGTCGGCTAAGGGAGTCAGGACTTCCTTTAAGGAGGGAGGGGTCGTGTTTGTTTTGTTGGCATCCCTAGAGGGTATTGAGAAACCTAGAGTTGAGGATATTCCGATAGTTCGTGAGTTTCCTGAGCTATTTCCTAGTGATATTCCAGAATTACCTCTAGTTAGATAAGTTGAATTCTCCATTGACTTAGTGCCGAGAATGGGACCCATCTCTATAGCTCCTTATAGGATGGCACCGTTAGAGCTAGCTGAGTTGAAAAAGCAGGTGGAAGACTTGTTGGTGAAAAAGTTCATTCGTCCTAGTGTCTCACCGTGGGGTGCACCGGTTTTGTTGGTTAAGAAGAAAGACGGGAGTATGAGGTTGTGCACCGATTACAGACAGTTGAACAAGGTAACTATCAAGAACAAGTATCTGTTACATGGAAATGACGACTTGTTGGATCAGTAGAGGGGGGCCGTTGTATTTTCAAAGATTGACCTTCGGTCGGGTTATCACCAACTTCGAGTAAAATCAGAGGATATTCCTAAAACTACTTTTAGGACGAGGTATGTGCATTTTGAGTATTTGGTGATGCCCTTTTGTGTGACGAATGCCCCAACAATATTTACCGACTACATGAATCGGATTTTTCATTAGTATTTGGATTCATTCGTAGTGGTATTTATTGATGACATTCTGATTTACTCCAAGAGCCGAGAGGAACATGCTGACCACTTGAGAATTGTTCTAGATCTTCTGAGTAAGAATTAGTTGTATGCGAAGTTGTCAAAATGTGATTTCTGGTTGGAATTAGTGAACTTCCTTGGACATGTGATATCCCAGGCAGGAGTGGCAGTAGACCCTTCTAAGGTCGAGGTAGTGATGGAATGGGGAGTGCCCAAGTCAGTTACTGAGATCAGGAGTTTTCTGGGTTTGGCAGGTTATTCCCGGAAGTTCATAGAGGGGTTTTCCAAGTTGGCATTACCCCTGACCAAACTTACCAGAAAAGGGGAACCGTATGTCTGGACGATCCGTTGTAAAGAAAGTTTTCAAGAGTTGAAGCGGAGGTTGACTACAGCACCGATATTGGTTCTTCCTTGTATTGACCGGGATTTCAGTGTTTATGTGATGCTTCCAAGCAAGGTTTGGGTTGTGTTTTGATGCAGGAAGGGAAGGTTGTTGCTTATACTTCCCGACAATTTAGAACGCATGAGCAAAACTACCCTACCCATGACTTGGAATTAGCCGCGGTGGTCTTTGCATTGAAAGTCAGGAGACATCATCTTTATGGTGTAAGATTTGAGGTGTACACTGATCACAAGAGTTTGAAGTATCTATTTGATCAAAAGGAACTGAACATGAGACGGAGGAGGTGGATGGAGTTCCTTAAGGACTATGATTTCGGATTGCAGTATCACCCGGGAAAGACTAATGTGGTAACCGATGCTTTAAGTCGGAAGTCCTTACATATGTTGGCTTTAATGGTTCGGGAAGAGAAACTAATTGAGAAGTTCAGGGATATGAACTTGGCAGTTCAAGTGGGACCCCATAGCATGATCTTGGGAATGCTTAAGGTCACCAATGAATTGTTTGACCAGATCAGAAAGATGCAGGATGAGGATCGTGAATTGAAGGTCAAACGCGATTTGATGGCTAGTGGGACGGAGACTGATTTTGAATCGGACTTTAGTGGAATGTTGCGATACAAGGGAAGGGTGTGTGTGCCTCATGATGCTGAATTGCGAAAGAGTATTTTGGAGGAGTCACACAAGAGTAAAATGAGTTTCCATCCTAGAACTACGAAAATGTATCAAGATTTGAAAAAGTTGTTTTGGTGGTCTGGTTTAAAGAAGGATATGGCCATGTATGTTTCGAGTTGTCTGATCTGTCAGAAGGAAAAAATCGAACATCAGAGGCCGGCAGGAGAACTTCAATCTTTAGAAATTCCTGTGTGGAAGTGGGATATCATTTCGATGGACTTTGTGTCGGGTTTTCGAAAGACTGAGAAAGGGTATGATTCAATATGGGTAATAGTGGACCGGTTGACTACGTCTGCACACTTTTTACCTATGAACATGAGATATTCTTTTGAGTGGTTGGCGGAAATGTATATCAAGGAAATTGTTCAGTTGCATGGGATACTTTAGAGCGATTGGCGGATATGTATATCAATGAGATTGTTCGGTTGCATGGGATACTGTCGAGCATTGTGTCGGATAGGGATCCCCGTTGCACTTCAAACTTTTGGACTAGTTTGCAGTCCGCATTGGGGACTAAGTTGAAATTGAGTTCAGCTTATCATCCATAAACGGATGGCCAATCGAAAAGGACTATACAGTCATTGGAGGAACTTTTGAGGGCTTGTGTTTTGGAACAACCGGGGATTTGGGATACCATGTTGCCTTTGATCGAGTTCACCTACACTAATAGTTTCCATACTAGTATCGGGATGGCCCCTTACGAAGCTTTCTATGGGACGAAATGTAGGACTCTAGTGAGTTGGTTTGAAACTGGGGAAAACTTGGTATTGGGACCTGAGTTGGTCCGAGAGACGACAGAAAAGATCAAGAAGATCCTGGAAAATATGAGAATAGCGTAGAGTCGGCAGAAAAGCTATTATGATAAGTGGCGGAAATCTCTTGAGTTTAATGAGGGAGATCACGTGTTTATGAGAGTAGTTCCGACTAATGGGATTGGTAGAGTGTTGAAATCCTGTAAGCTTACTTCGAGATTTATTGGACCGTATCAGATTCTAAAGAGGGTTGGACCGGTAGCATATCGAATTCCTTTACCTCCATTGTTATCGAATCTTCACAATGTGTTTCATTTGTCTAAGTTGAGGAAATATGTTGGGGATCCATCTCATGTGGTCGAGTCTGATCAGATAGAGTTGAAGGATAACTTGACTTTTACGACATTACCAATGAGAATCATGGATACCAGTATCAAAAGATTGAGAGGCAAAGAAATTCCCTTGGCGAAATTATTATGGAGCAAAGTGGAGGAAGGCGATGCGACTTGGGAAGTGGAACGAGATATGAGGGAGGGTTACCCTCATTTGTTCGAATCAAGGAATTTTAATTTTCGGGGACGAAAATTCCTATAAGAGGGGGAGGATTGTAAAACCCCAAGTTTAATTTTCCTAGAACTTTGTAACTAAGGAAAATCTGGGGTATAGTACAGGATTCTCGCTTGAGCGAGAGGAGCCTCGCACAAGCGAGAGTGTCAGTATTTCTCCTAGGATTTTATCTAGGAGCCTCGCTTGAGCGAGATATGGCTCGCCTGAGCGAGAGAAGCCTCGCTTGAGCGAGAGTTGGCTCGCCTTGGCAAGGGAGAGAGAGTGGATACTGAAAGATCCTCGCTTGAGCGAGAGCGTCAGTGTTGAGTTTTTAAAACATGCGAGATTTTCTCCCTTGAGCGAGAATGGGCTCGCTTGAGCGAGAACCCGATGATTTCACCTTAAAATGGAAACCATCAAAGACATTTAGGGTTAAAACTTGAAAGAGAAGAGAGAAGGAGGTGATTTTGGGAGCAAGGACTCGTGGGAATCATCTAGAAGCTTGAGAAGAGGTAAATCTCTTGATTCTAACTCTCCTTCTCCCTTTCAAACTCATTTTGGGTGTGTATGGGATCTCTTCTCAAAATGTGAGAAACCGTGGAAACTCTTCCTTTTGAGTTGTGGTTCGTTTTATTTAGTTTCTCTCTTGTAAACTCTTGGTTTAGAGTTGGTATTCAATGAATGGAGAGGGTTTGTGTTGCTTCATGAAAACCCCAAAACCCTAAAATGAAAAAGTGATTAAAGAGGAAAATGGGTGAAATGTTAGATGTAGAAGATTAGTATGTGCTCTAATGTTGAAATATGAGATGAATATGTATGTTTTAGATGTTTGGAAACTCTTAATGAAAGTAGTTTAGAAACATTGAAAATGTGTGAATCTCTTGTATGGTTAAAGATGAAATATGAGTTGTTTAGGTGTTATTTTGAATAAATGACTAACATTTTTATTATATGGTGGGAATGAGGAAAGATCCTAAGGTTGGACGCAGTGTCGGAGGAACTTGCAAAGTTACCAAGGACCAAATCCCACACTCACCAAGGTAAGGATAAGTCTTTAACTAGCATATCGTATTGAGAAAATACGTGTAATTGTTGTTTATGAATTGATGGTGTATCAATGAAAAGAAAACATATTTTTAGCCGACCATGATTGCTTAGCGACTTTGGCTCAAGTTATGTAGCGATACTTTGGCTCAAGTTATGTAGCAAGCTTTGGCTCAAGCAATGTAGCGAACTTTGGCTCAAGTTATGTAGCGAAACTTTGGCTCAAGCGATGTAGCAAACTTTTTCTCAAGTTATGTAAAGATACTTTGGCTTAAGTTATGTAGCAAGATTTGGCTTAAGCGATGTATCAAACTTTGGCTCAAGTTATGTAGCGATACTTTGGCTCAAGTTATGTAGCAAGCTTTGGCTCAAGCGATGTAGCAAACTTTGGCTCAAGTTATGTAGCGAAAATGAATTTAAAATGGTTTACTGACCCGTTTAAAATGTGGATTATCTTATAATGATATTTATTGAATTAATGACTTACTCCTTTATATGTTGTGTGTATTTATCGTTGATAATCCCATTGCAAGTAAACAGGTTTGTTGAGGGTGCTTGGTTTGATGCCTTGGGAGATTAAAACCTGGATTTCTTTGTTTTGCCCTTTTTGTATTATGACTGACTAAATGCTTCTTTGGATAATTGTAATTCTGGATATTCGTAACTCTAGATATTTGTAGCTATGGGTATTTTGGAAACCCATAGCTAGTTGTATGCGGTAGTTACCGGTAGATAGTAATATGAATTATGTTTTTCTGCAATTAAGGGAAGAATGGTATGAAATTGAAATGGTATGATTAGAGTTATTAGATAATTAAAGAAATGGATGTTTTAAAAATGTTAAAGGAAATATATGTATGATGTAACATGGAAATCAAGTATAAAGGATTAAAATAAACAAAAAAAATTTCAACTGTAAAAATTTGGTCCTTACATTTTTCATCCAGCAAAGTCAGAATTGAAATAACCTACTAAGCTTAATGATCTGTGTCTAGGTTACCAAAATCCCATACTTAAATTCCCTTTCCAATATTTCATAATTCTTTTAGTAGTCGTGAGATGTGATTATTTAGGATTAGCTTGATATCTAGTAGATATGCAAACACTAAACATAATATCGGGTCTACTTGAAGTTAAGTAAAGTAAAGAACCAATCATACCACGATATTTAGTAACCTCAATAGCTTTGCTTTTCTCATCTTTATCAAGATAACATGAAGTAGCCATTGGTGTGGATGTTTCCTTTTCTTTTTTCATATCAAATCTTTTTAAAAGCTCCTTGCAACACTTTGTTTGATGAACAAATATTCCATTGTTCATTTCCTTGATTTTTATCCCGAGAAAGAATGTAAGCTCTCTTATCATGGACATTTCAATATAATATCTACACAAAACATGATTAGTAGCACCAAATATAATATTATCAACATATACTTGTACTAATAGATTTTTTTCTGATTTTAGTATGAAGAGTGTGTTATCAACCTTACCCCTTGAAAAATCCTTTCTAAAAAGAAAGAACTTAGCTTATCATACCAAGCTCTAGGAGCTTTCTTTAATCCATATAAGCCATTTTTCAATTTGAAAACATGGACAATACCTTCTTCTTGATTATAACATTTAGCTACTAGTCTAGCTTGGTTTCTAATAATCAAGTCAGACTTATCAAGTTTAATTCTAAACACCCATTTTGTGCCTATTATAGTATGATCACTTGGTCTAGGGACTAAATCTAAAACTTTGTTTTTTCAAATTGATTTACCTCTTATTGCTTAGATTGTGACCAATACTCATACTCAATAGCCTCATGAATAGTCTTAGGCTCAAATTGAGAAACAAATGCAACGAAATTACAAATATTGCGCAAAGAATTTTGGGTTACCACTCCCTTAGAAATATCACCTATTATATTATCGAAGGGTGATCCTTATTTGTCTTTCAAGCTTGTGGCATTCTTTCAAGTTCTTGATTTGAATCTTGATCTTCTTTCATACATTTTTCAGCTTATTGATCTTTTAAGTACCCATCCTCAAGAGTACGTACAAGATCATCACAATTACCTTTCCTCTCCTCTTTTGGAGAAGTCTCATCAAATACCACTGGTATAGACTCTTCAACTGCCACTGTTCTTTTATTAAAGACTCTATAAGCTTTGTTATGATTAGAATAACCAAGAAATATTCCTATATCTCGTTTTGATTCAAATTTACTTAAAAGAACTTGCACCCAAAAGCATGAAAATGAGAAATATTTGGTTTTCGGCCTTTATGTAGTTCATAGGGATTTTTTTTAGGAATAGGCCTAAAAAGTATTCTATTCATAACATAGCAAGCGATATGAACCGCATCCTCCCAAGCTCTCATTTAACATGATTCTAGCCAACTCCTTAGGAACTCTAACTTTTCTTTCAACAACTCCATTTTGTTAAGGAGTTCTAGGAGCGAAGTATTGGTGTTCAATACCATGTTTCTCGCAAAACTTATCAAATTCGTGGTTGTCAAATTCACTACCATGATCACTTCTTATAGTCACAATTTTATGGTTCATTTGAATTTGGACTAACTTGGCAAGCCTCTTGAAATATTTAAAAATATCACTTTTGAGTGCAAGAATGAAAGTCCATGTGAATCTAGAATAGTCGTCAACAATAACAAGTGCATAGTAACTTCAACCAAAACTCATTATTTGAGATGGTCCAAACAAGTCCATATGTAATAACACTAATGACCTTATTGATACTGTTTTTTTAGAAGGGAAAGAACTTTTGATTTGTTTGTACTTTCGGCAAGAATCACGAGTTTCTTCTTTTTTAAACTTGAGTTTAGGTAGACCAATTACTAAGTCCTTTGAAGCTAACTTGTTCAAATGATTCAAATGGATATAAGCATCCCGCCTATGACAAATCTAAATATCATCCTCTTTTTAAATTAAGAATTTTGAAAGTAAGGAGGTAATATCATCCAAATCAGTCATATATATGTTATTTGTCCTATGACCAATAAATTTAACACTATCGTCTATGTCACTTTTGATTATGCAGCACTTAGAGTCATAGATTACCTTATTACCTTTGTCGCATAATTGACTAATTATTATGAGAATATGCTCCAAGCCTTCCACATAGAGCATATTCTCAATGATTGTTTGTGAAGCATTACTAATATTTCCAACTTCGGGTATCTTGCCTTGATTGTTATCTCCATATGTGACATGACCTTTCTTCTTAGGTGAATGCTCAATAAATTTGGACTTATCACCCGTCATGTGCCTAGAACATTCGTTGTCTAAGTATTATTGATGTCCATATGTCCTTAGGCACACCTACAAAACAACATTTACTTGCTTGTTATCAAAATAGTATTGGGTCCCTTAGTATTAGTAGTCTTGGGATCTTGTCACTTTTCAATCCAAATATATTGACCTCTAGACACACCATGCAATCTAATATGACAAGTATTTGTAGTATGACCATACAAACCATAATAGAAACAAGTAGGTGATTTATGATACGAATTTTTTGAAAAATCAACTTGTTTCTTGTATTGTCTCATTTTAGCATGCATGTATCACAACCCGGATTTGTTACAAAGATTCCTTTGTGATGCAAGTAAGTTGTCTAATTTATGACTACCCTTGGAGAAATTAGCAATGGTTTCTTTTAAGCATGCGTTCTCTTTTTCCAAAGATGGACATTTATCGCAAGAGGGCGTTGTAAGGACCCAAATTCTATACTTGAAATTTTTCCCTTATTTTAATTCATTCTCGCGTGTATTCTTTCATATATCATATAAGTTTTAAACACCCGATGGCTTAACTTTGGTCGCCCATTATTTCTTTCTCAATTTCTTTAACATGCATCATTGCCACCCTTACTCATAATGAGAAAAAACATAATTCATATTAATATTTCCCAGTAACTACATCATACAACTAGCTATGGGTTTCCAAAATACTCAGAGCTACAAATATCCAGTGTTACAATGCTCGGAGTTAAAATTATTCAAAATAACATTTAGTCAATTATAATACAAAAAGGGGTAAAATAAAGGAATCCAGGTTTTAAGCTCGGAAGGCATCAAACCAAGCATCCTCAATTTACATGTTTACCTGCAATGGGATTATCAATGACAAATACACAAAACATACAAAGGAGTAAGTCATTAATTCACTAAATATCATTAAGCGATAATCCACATTTTAAAGAGAGTTAAATAAACGATTTGACATTCGAATATAAAATCAACATATCACATTTCCCATCTCATACCACCTCATTCACCACTTTTATTTAAACATTCATCCTTATCTAACCCTGTCACTTTACTCATCATTACTACAACACACAATTACATTTCACATATACATTTACCTTTACATTACCACATAGGGCAAGACATTCAATTCAATACCACGTAGGGCAAGTCATTCGCAATACCACGTAGGGCAAGTCATTCTCATTACCACGTAGGGAAAGTCATTCGCAATACCACGTAGGGCAAGTCATTCTATTCAACACCACGTAGGGCAAGTCATTCGCAATACCACGTAGGGCAATTCATTCTCAAATCATATATATATAGTCAGAAAATCCACACATTTTCTATCATCATATACAATTAACCACTTCTCCTTACCTTGGTGAGTGTCAGGGTTGGTTTTGGGTAACTTTGCAAGTTCCTTCGCTACCTCCTCCAACCTTAGGATATTTCCTCATCCCAACAAAACAACAACCAAGTCAGTAATTTATTCACAACAACATATAAACAACTCATAGTTCATCTTTAACCATACAAAAGATTAATACATTTTCAATATTTCCAAAACCACTTTCATTAAAAAAAATCAACATTAAAACATACATATTCATCTTCTATTTTACATTAGAACACATACTCATCTTCTAAATCTACCATTACACCCATTTTCCTCTTTAATCACATTTCCATTTTGGGGGTTTTGGGGTTTTCATGAATCAACCCACAAAACCTTTCCGTTCTTCGAATACCAACTCTAAACCAAGAGTTTACAAGAGAGAAATGAAATAAAATGAACCACAACTCAAAAGGAAGAGTTTCCATGGTTTCTCACATTTTTGAGAAGAGATCCCACACACCCAAAACGAGTTTGAAAGGGATAAGGATAGTTAGAATCAAGAGATTTACCTCTTCTCAAGCATTTAGATTAGCCTCAAGACTCCTTGCTCTTGAAAATGCTCTCTTCTCCCACTTCTCTTCAAGTTATAACCCTAGAATATGTTTGGGGTTCCTTATTTAATGTAACAGTGTCGGGTTCTCGCTCAAGCGAGCCCATTCTCGCTCAAGCGAGAAAATCCCGTCCATTTTAAAAACTCAGATTTGACCCTCTCGCTCAAGCGAGCCCATTCTCGCTCAAGCGAGCCCATTCTCGCTCAAGCGAGGATCCGCTCGCTCAAGCGAGGATCTTACAGCCTCTACAGCTTCAGAGTGCCACTTCTCGCCCAGGCGAGACAACTGTCGCTCAGGCGAGCCAACTCTCGCTCAGGCGAGAATCCTTTAGTATAGCCTAGTATTCCACTCACCCAGGTGAGCGACTCTCGCCCAGGCGACCCCTTTCTCGCTCAAGCGAGATTTCCAAGACTGATACTATAATTTAAGAACTTTAAATTCAGGGTGTCACAATCCTTCCCCTCTTATAAGAATTTTTGTCCCCAGAAATGAAACATACCTCGATTCAAAAAAATGAGGGTAATCCTTCCTCATATCATTCTCTACTTCCCATGTAGCATCTCCTTCATCTACTTGACTCAATAGTACCTTCACTAAGGCAATCTCTTTGCCCCTCAACTTTTTGATACTAGTATCCAAAATCCTCACTAGCAAGGTAGCAAAAGTCAAGTTATCTTTCAATTCTATTTGGTTCGACTCAACCACATGAGAAGGGTCCCCCACATATTTCCGCAATTGAGACACATGAAACACATTGTGAAGATTCGACAACAATGGAGGTAAAGCAATCTGATATTTTATCGGTCCAACCCTCTTCAGAATCTGGTATGGTCCAATAAATCTCGGGGTAAGCTTTCGGGATTTCAACACTCTACCAATCCTAGAGAAATTACTCTCATAAATACATGATGTCCCTCCTTAAACTAAAGAGGTTTCCGCCTCTTACCATAATAGCTTTTCTGCCGACTCTGTGCTATCCTCATATTCTCTCGGATTTTCTTAATCTTCTCCGTCGTTTCTCAGACTAACTCCGGTCCCAGTACTAGGTTCTCCCCATTTTCAAACCAAATCACTAGAGTCCTACATTTTCTCCCACACAAGGCTTCGTAAGGGGCCATTCCGATACTAGTGTGGAAACTATTGTTGTAGGTGAACTCAATCAACGACAACATACTATCCCAACTCCCAGGCTGTTCCAAAACACAAGCCCTCAAAATATCCTCCATTGATTGTATGGTCCTTTCCTATTGACCATTTGTTTGTGGATGATAAGCTGAACTCAATTTCAACTTAGTTCCCAGCGCGGACTACAAACTAGTCCAAAAGTTTGAAGTGAAACGGGGATCTCTATCCGAAACAATGTTCGACGGTATTCCATGCAACCGAACGATTTCCATGATATACAGCTCAGCTAATTGTTCCAAAGAATATCTCATGTTCATAGGTAAAAAGTGTGCAGACTTAGTCAACTGGTCTACTATTACCCATATCGAATCATACCCTTTCTGAGTCTTTGGAAAACCCGACACAAAGTCCATCGAAATGCTATCCCACTTCCACACAGGAATTTCTAAAGGTTGAAGGTCCATCGAATTTCTAAAGGTTCAATTTTTGCCTTCTGACGGATTAGACAGCTCGAAACATACAAGGTCACATCCTTCTTTAAACCAGACCACCAAAACAACTTTTTCAAATCTTGATACATCTTCGTAGTTCCATAGTTCCAGGATGGAAACTCATTTTACTCTTGTGTGAATCCTCCAAAATACTCTTTCGCAATTCAACATCCTAAGGCACACACACCCTTCCCTTGTATCGCAACATTCCACTAGAGTCCATTTCAAAATTTGTCTCCTTCCCACTAGCCATCAAATCGCGTTCCCAATATCATGCTTTGTAGTCCCACTAGAACTACCAAGTTCATATCCCTGAACTCCTCAATTAACTTCTCTTCCCGAACCATTAATGCCGACATATGTAAGGACTTCTGACTTAATGCATCGACTACCACATTGGCCTTTCTCGGATGATACTGCAATCCAAAATCATAATCCTTAAGGAACTCCATCCACCTTCTCTGTCTCATGTTCAGTTTCTTTTGATCAAATAGATACTTCAGACTCTTGTGGTCGCTGTACACCTCAAATCTTACACCATACAGATGGTGTCTCCAGATTTTCAATGCAAAGACCACCGCGGCTAATTCCAAGTCATGTGTAGGGTAGTTTTGCTCATGCGTTCTCAACTGTCGGGAAGCATAAGCAACAAATTTCTAATCCTACATCAACACACAACCCAAACCTTGTTTATAAGTATCACAATACACTGAAATCACGATCAGTACAAGGAAGAACCAACATTGGCGCTGTAGTCAACCTCCGCTTCAACTCTTGAAAACTTTCTTCACAACGGATCATCCACACATACAATTCTCTTTTCCTTGTAAGCTTAGTCAAAGGTAGTGCCATCTTTGAAAACCCTTCAACACAAGGAATAAGTCATTAATTCAAATAAACTCAATGCCAGTTAATCCACATTTAAATAGGTTTCAACAGTAATATGATTTAAAAACTCTAAAAACCTTTTTCGTCATCTATACATTTGAAAAACCATGCTATATAACTCGAGGTAGAGTCGCTAACCTCTTCAGGTCGGCTAAAACGAGTTTTATTTTCATTGGCACTCCACCAATACATAAATCATAAATACACCCCTTATCACTACAAACATACCCATATATCTTTATAGTGACTAAGTGATTTATCATTTATGTCATTATAATTCGAGTCTTATTTCCATTGGTACTCCCTCAATAGGTTTCGAGTCTTATTTCCATTGGTACTCCCCCAATAATGTTTATTTCATTTGAGTCATATTTCCATTGGTACTCCCCCAATAATATTTAATTCGTTTGAGTCATATTTCCATTGGTACTCTCCCAATAATATTTAATTCATTTGAGTCATCTTTCCATTGGTACTCCCCCAATAACATTTAATTCACTTGAGTCATCTTTCCATTGGTACTCCCACAATAACATTTAATTCACTTGAGTCATCTTTCCATTGGTACTCCCCCAATAATATTAATTCATTGAGTCATCTTTCCATTGGTTCTCCTCCAATAATATTACTTTTATTGAGTCATCTTTCCATTGGTACTCCCCCAATAATATTACTTTTATTGAGTCGTCTTTCCATTGGTACTCCCCCAATAACATTTAATTCATTATTCATACAGAAAGTCCACGCATTTTCCACATAATGCATAAATTAAAGACTTATCCTTACCTCGGTGAGTGTTGGGTTTGGTTTTTGGTAACTTCGCAAGTTCCACCGGCACCACCTCCAAACTTAGGATCTTTCCTCATTCCCACCACATAACACAATGTTAGTCATTCATTCCAAATAACAAATAAATAACTTATATTGCGTCATTTAAACGTACAAGATATTTATCATGTTCACAACGGTCCTATACTACTTTCATTAAGAGTTTTCAACCATCTAACACATACATATCATCTCATATTTTTGTTAGGTATCAGTGGTTACAATACACCTAGAAGGGGGGGGTTGAATAGGTGTAGCCGTTAGAATATCCGCTTTTCGAAAAACAACACTTAATGCTGAAATACACCTAATTAATCGATTAACGAAACAGGGTAATCGATTAACACATTCAACACAGTCCTCTTAATCGATTAACAGAACTAATGTAATCGATTAACACACTACACTTAATCGATTAAACCGTGATAGTAAGATAATGCAGATACAATTTCTTGCACGACAATTAATTGATAACGAAGCGAATATACAGAGCTTACAGAATTATCAGAGTGTAATCAGTATAGTACAGAAAAAGATTATCAATTAAATCTACTATACAAATTAATCGATCAAATGCAATAAAGAGAGAAAGGGATAGAAAAATCCTGCAACACGAATTTTATCCTGGTTCGTTTGCTTGTCCACCGCAAACTACATCCAGGCCTCTCGGCTGATTTGGGAGATTTTTCTTCACTATAATTGAATCAATGTTTATTACATACACACTATCCAATTACAACACTTAGACACTTACAAGATAATAAAGATCCTATTCTATGGTTTGACTCCCTTCCTACCGACAAAGAAAACCTTTCTTTCGGCGTAGCCCTAGCCAAGAACCTCTGTTCTTTACTTATCCCTAAGTCTAACACTCAGTGAAGATACCCTCATTCTCTTGGCGATACGACACCTTGAGATTCCCAAAATTACAACACTTTTTCAATCAAAACAAAATAGAGTAAACTTAAGCTATTACAAGACTTATATCTAACAAGATAAGACTTTACTCTAAACACCTAATACAAACTCATGCAGTATGAAAATGTATTAGTTTGAAAAACAGAATGCATAGAATGTAAACATCTAATCAAGAATCATCAATAAAATGCAAGAACATGTGATATGAAAAGATGAGAAATGTATCATGTAATGCACTCAATCCTAAAGCATAGAATTCTCTCTTTTCTAAACTCACAAATGCATTTACAACTAGATGCAACAATTAACACGAAAAAAATGCTCTAACTCTCTAAAAATTTAACATTCAACTTATGAGATCAATTCTGAAAAACGCAGTTTATAAAGAATTGATTTTATAGCCCAGTTAATCGATTAACGACAGCCTTAATCGATTAAACTATACAAAATTGTTAGATTAATCGCTTAACCTATGCCGTAATCGATTAAACTGTGCAAACAGTTAGATTAATCGATTAACCTATGCTGTAATCGATTAATCAGCATATTTTCATGTGTAAAAACTCAAATACGTTATGCACTTTAATACATACATGTTTAACACTTAGTTTATGCCTAGAATGCACATATACATGTATTTATGTGATGCATGAACATATTATGAATGACATATCTCAAGATGAAAATGATTTAAAAGATTTATGCAAATGAGATATGTATTAGGTGACTTAAGCCTTAGACTCAACCTAAACTATGTGCATGAAATAAAGAGAGCTTTCCAAAGTGTTCCTCTTGACATGCACACTTTCAAATATATCAACTCCTCCAACCTTTCCCCCTTGCTCTTAAATCTCGTTTCCAGCTAGAATTACCCTAGAAATAAAGAGAAATCGATTACATCATGTTTCTATCTCAAGAACTTTCAGAACGCCCAAAATGTCATTTTCGATCTTCCTTTTATCATTTCTGATTTTTTTATATTATGTTGGATGCAGGTACAGATGCACTGGGTGTAGGTACCTTGAGATGGGCTTAGCTGTTTTCAGCTGCTTATCACCAATTTGTTCTCATTTGTGCTCTTCCAAACTTGGAATGTCTTAAAAATTCAAGTGATAGGATGTGTGCAACAATTCAACTAGATGCAAAGTATGAATGATATTTCTCTAAGTTTTAGAGCCAAAAGTGTTCATTATTCTTATGAATCAAGGTAATTTTTATACCTAACGGATAGCTTGATAGTTCAATTAATCTTCCATGCATATTTGTAGTACATATTCATATGAAAACCACAATCACATTTGAAAATATGATAACTTTACATTCATGCCTACATTTTTTATTATTTATATGAAATATTTATGTAATTATACATTATAAATGTTATCATTTACCCATTTTACTTCATTTATGATCTACGACAATGCCTCCATTCTCTATGGTTTTAAAACTATAGTCTTAAAGTACATTAGGTCGTTGTTTTAATAATGTATGTCATATTTTTTAAATTTTTTACAACTGTTTTAATAATGCAGATACAATTTCTTGCTCGACAATTAATTGATAACGAAGCGAGTATACAGAGCTTACAGAATTATCAGAGTAAAATCAGTATAGTACAGAAACAGATTATCAATTAAATCTACTATACAAATTAATCGATCAAATGCAATAAAGAGAGAAAGGGATAGAAAAAGTCCTGCAACACGAATTTTATCCTGGTTCGTTTGCTTGTCCACCGCAAACTACATCCAGGCCTCCCGGCTGATTTGGGAGATTTTTCTTCACTATAATTGAATTAATGTTTATTACATACACACTATCCAATTACAACATTTAGACACATACAAGATAATAAAGATCCTATTCTATGGTTTGACTCCCTTCCTACCGACAAAGAAAACCTTTCTTTCGGCGTAGCCCCAGCCAAGAACCTTTGTTCTTTACTTATCCCTAAGTCTAACACTCAGTGAAGACACACTCAATCTCTTGGTGATACGACACCTTGAGATTCCCAAAATTACAACACTTTTTCAATCAAAACAAAACAGAGTAAACTTAAGCTATAACAAGACTTATATCTAACAAGATAAGGCTTTACTCTAATCACCTAATACAAACTCATGCAGTATGAAAATGTATTAGATTAAAAAAAACAGAATGCATAGTATGTAAACATCTAATCAAGAATCATGTATAAAATGCAAGAACATGTGATAAGAAAAGATGAGAAATGTATCATGTAATGCACTCAATCCTAAAGCATAGAATTCTCTCTTTTCTAAACTCACAAATGCATTTACAACTAGATGCAACAATTAACACGAAAAAATGCTCTAACTCTCTAAAAATTTAACATGCAACTTATGAGATCAATTCTGAAAACGCAGTTTATAAAGAATTGATTTTATAGCCCAGTTAATCGATTAACGATAGCCTTAATCGATTAAACTGTACAAAATTGTTAGATTAATCGATTAACCTTTGTTGTAATCGATTACACTATGCAAACAGTTAGATTAATCGATTAACCTATGCGGTAATCGATTAACAGCATTCTTTCATGTGTAAAAACTCAAATATGTTATGCACTTTAATTCATACATGTTTAATACTTAGATTATGCCTAGAATGCACATGTACATGTATTTATATGATGCATGAACATATTATGAATGACATATCTCAAGATGAAAAAGATTTAAAAGATTTATGCAAGTGAGATATGTATTAGGTGACTTAAGCCTTAGACTCAACCTAAACTAATCTAGTCTAAGCAAGGTACCAATCGGAAGGCTTAAGCATGTTGATTTGTTGATGATCTTCAAGCTCTTATTAGCACAAGTTGTCCTCATCAAAACCATGACACATAAAGAGAGCATTCCAAAGTGTTCCTCTTGACATGCACACTTTCAATCTCCCCCTTTTTGATGATGACAAACTCCACATCAAATGTATCAATTGTGATGAAATAGCTTGAAGATTGTGTTGGCAAGGTTGATATGATGCGCAAATTTCGGAAGCTGTTATTATGATCAACCTGCACAATCAGAAGACAACAAAACAACCTTTCTCCCCCTTTTGACATTATCAAAAAGATAACTCAGGTCAAAGAAGAGGCAGAGATATGAGTAATGCATAAAACAAAGTCAATGAGTTAATTTGGGATTTAACAATTAACCTGTTTTATGTTAAAGAGGATTAAACAAATGCGCAAGTTTATACAACAGAAATAGCCAAACAGGTAAAGTGAACGGCATACAAGATTGACCATATCAAAGTAGAAAATCTCATACGATCAAGAACCATACACATAAACAGAGTAGGCTATTCAACATAATTATAAAAAGTAGCATAAAGAGTAACAATGTTTAGCAGCCATATAAACCAGGAAATGTCAATTAAAAACATGAAAGAGGCACACAACAGAGAGACTAGAATCCATAACAACAGCTAAATCCAAAAAGTGCCAAAAAGAAGAAATAAACCTAAAGGTAAGATATCCTAGGTCTAAAGTCTTCTAAACTAAGGTTGAGGTGGAGGATGAGGATCGTCAGTGTGACCAGAAGAAATGACAATGTTCTGATCTCCCCTTATAAGCACAGATAACTTCTGAAATTCTGAACAAAACAAGGCATTCTGAGCTTCAGCAGTAGATTGAATCAGATTCCACAACTCCCGAAATTGGTTGTCCGAGTATGCATTTTGTCGCTCCTCATACTGTTCCATACCAGCAAAGTATGAATCTTTCAATCCTTGGAAGTGAAGATCCATACGGTTGTTAAGTCGTTGCTCCATAGCTTCCAACTGATCTAAGCCAAAAGCAGAGTTCTGAGGTGCTGATCCAGAAGGCTCCCCCTGAGTTGTAGCATGTTGATTACCTGTGTCATCCTGATTATCATCATCAGATAAATCCAGACCAATAGTGGTGTAGTCCTCTTGGTATTGCCAAGTAGTACCATACTTGTATATACCCATCTTATGAATGAGGCTTTCACCAACCAGATGATCCTTGTCAGTGTATTCAACAATGATGGTATCGGAAACGTCAATGCGCAAATAATCAACAACGCGTGAGATGAAGATACTGTAGGGAAGCAGCTTCGACTGAGACAAAGACACACTGTTCATAATTTTCAAGATCTCCTCAGGCCAGTTAATCATTACATTATTCTTTACTGCATACATGAAACGTAAATCATTCACAGTAGGCTGTGCGTGATTTGTGTTCCTCTGTACTAAAATGTAAGCAATAATGTAATGCAACAGCCTGTTCTCAACAGATAATGACCCAGCTTTGGTCAGTTGACCCTGAATGTATAAGTGAGGGCCTCTTAGAAATGACTTATAAACCTCAGTAGGATCAAAGTTTTCCTTAACCCAGGAACAATCTCCTATACTATATCCAGAAGATGATAAACCACCGACATTCATGAAAATTTCATCGTTAAGTTCAAACAGATTGCCAGAAATCATAGACCAGTACATTCCATCCTTATATCTAAAATTAGCATAAAATTCCCTAACTAGAGCAAGGTAAACTTGTCCCTTTAATTCCATAAACTGAATAGTTCCCTGAGCTTCCATATCATGCGGGAAACTAAAGTTTTGTTCCGCCAACCAGGTTAAATCAACATACCGTATGTAAGTGGGTTTGCGACCTTGAAATTTCGCCATACGGGTTTCTTGCAAGATGAGTGAATAGTAGGGGTCACCACGGTCCCGAGTAGAAGGTGAACCGACCTCCCGTCTTCGTACACGAGTGGCTGAGGTCTTGACCCTTTTAGTGCGACCTTGCTCCATTATTTGGCAGAACCCGAAATAGCAGTGAATAAACAGAGAAGGGTGAGGCAAACCTAACCTAGGTTATGCTTGGTGGAACCTTGGAAATGGGGTATAATGAGGATGAAGAAGTATGATTCATTGATGGTTTGAGAGGGTTAGGAAGAGGTGTTTCTACTTTGGTGCACTTGGATTAGTTTTGTTATAGATTTAGAAACTCAAAGCATAAACGAGAAAGTGAAAAATGCCAAAGAAAGTGTGAAACGAAGTTACTGTCTGCCTTTAAAAAGCTGGTTTTAATCGATTAACGGGCAGGTTTAATCGATTAACCAGTGTAAAATTTCGAATTTTTTTTTTTTTTTAAAGTACTGATGCCCAGGTAATCGATTAACAGAAGGTGTAATCGATTACTCATAGTAACATTTCGAATTTTCAAGCAACTGATGCCCACGTAATCGATTAACAACAAGTGTAATCGATTACACATAGTAAAAAAAAGATTTTCAGGCAGTAGAAAGGTTTCAACTTTTTAAGGCTTTTGCATGCATTGTGACAAATTTATCGAGACATTCAGAATCACAAAAAGAATTAATCAAGAGACAGATTTTTGCATTGTAACATATATCATTTAAGCTAAAGATACATAGACATAGAGAAGCTAGACGATAATGTAAACAACTAAACAATTTTAATCAAGATATTGTTCATCAAGAATTCCAAGTTCTCTCCTTAGAACAAAGAAAGTATCCCTGGGAAGGGGCTTGGTGAAAATATCGGCTAATTGTTTAGAAGTTTCAACAAATTCAAGAACGCAGTCACCTTTTTGTACATGATCACGCAGAAAATGATGTCTAATTTCTATATGCTTAGTTCTAGAATGCAAAACGGGATTCTTGGAAAGGTTTATGGCACTTGTATTATCGCATTTAATAGGGATCTTTTCAAGTTTAAGACCATAGTCCTTGAGTTGCTGCTTCATCCAAAGGATTTGAGCGCAACACACACCAGCGGCAATGTATTCCGCTTCGGCGGTGGACAAAGCAACACAAGCTTGCTTTTTGTTGTGCCATGCTACTAATGAACTGCCCAACAAGTGACATGTACCACTAGTGCTTTTCCGATCCAATTTACATCCGGCGAAATCGGAATCGAAATAACCTACCAAGGATAGTGAGGCATCCCGAGGATACCATAATCCCATGTTAGTTGTTCCTTTTAAGTATCTCATGATTCTTTTAACGGTTTTAAGATGTGATTCTCTAGGTGATGATTGAAATCTTGCACACATGCATACGCTAAACATGATATCAGGTCGACTTGCAGTTAAGTAAAGTAAAGACCCAATAATTCCTCGATACTTTGTTACCTCTATTGCTTTTCCTTTTTCGTCCTTATCTAGGTAGCAAGCAGATGCCATAGGAGTGGAAGCTTCCTTACAATTGTCCATCTCAAATTTCTTGAGCAGCTCTTTGCAATATTTTGTCTGATGGATGAAAATCCCACTTTCTAGTTGCTTTATCTGAAGTCCTAGAAAGAATGTGAGTTCTCCCATCATAGACATTTCGAACTCCCCCTGCATCATCTCAGAAAAATCTTTACACAAAATATCATTAGTAGATCCAAAAATTATGTCATCTACATAGATTTGCACAACTAATACAGAGTTTTCTGATTTACGAATAAAAAGTGTTGTGTCAACCAAGCCTCTTTCGAACCCTTTTTCTAAAAGAAAGGTACTAAGTCTATCATACCAAGCTCTAGGAGCTTGTTTGAGACCATAAAGTGCCTTTTTAAGTTTATAAACATGGTTCGGATATTTAAAATTTTCAAAACCAGGCGGTTGGTTAACATAAACTTCTTCTTGAATATAGCCATTCAGGAAGGCGCTTTTTACGTCCATTTGAAATAGTTTGAAGTTCATAATCGATGCAAAGGAAAGTAGCATCCTGATGGCCTCTAATCTGGCTACAGGGGCATAGGTTTCGTCATAATCGATACCTTCCTCCTGGTTGTAGCCTTTGGCCACCAAGCGTGCCTTATTTCGAATGATTAAGCCTGATTCATCAAGCTTATTTCTGAAGACCCATCGAGTACCAATCACAGGATGATCTTTAGGTTTAGGGACCAAGTCCCAAACATTATTACGTTCGAACTGGTTTAGCTCTTCTTGCATAGCTATACCCCAGTGCACATCCTCAATGGCCTCATCAATGGTCTTAGGCTCAATTTGAGATACAAAAGCTACAAAGTTACAAAAGTTTCGTAAGGAACTACGGGTTACCACTCCCGTAGATATGTCACCTATTACTTTGTCGATCGGGTGAGCTTTCTTGGTTTTCCACACAACTGGCATATCTGAATCTTCTTGAGATTTGTTTTGACATTCTTCATTGGTTGCTTCTTCATTATCCATGTTCTTTGAGTATGCTTCTTCCAAAGCACCTGCAACATCATCAGATACGACCTTTCTCTTCTCTTTTGGAGAAGATTCATCAAATTGTACATGGATAGACTCTTCAACTTGCATAGAATATTTATTAAAAATTCTGAACGCTTTGCTATGAATCGAGTATCCCAAAAATATTCCCTCGTCGGCTTTTGAATCAAATTTTCCTAAAGCCCGCTTTCCATTATTTAATATAAAACATTTGCAACCGAAAGCGTGAAGATGGGATATGTTTGGTTTACGGCCTTTTAATAGTTCATAAGGAGTTTTATTCAAATTAGGCCTTAACAGTACTCGATTTATAACATAACATGCAGTATGAACTGCATCTGCCCAGAAATATTTGGGGGTATTACTTTCATTGAGCATGGTTCTCGCTAATTATTCTAGAACAGGATTTTTCTTCTCAACAACTCCATTTTGTTGTGGAGTGCGAGGAGCAGAGAACTGATGCATGATGCCATGCTTATCACAGAATTTGTCGAACTGAAAGTTCTCAAATTCTCCCCCGTGATCACTTCGTATATATACTATTTTCAGGTTAAGTTGATTTTGAATTTGCTTGGCAAGATTTTTAAAAGACTTGAAGGCGTCACTTTTAGCAGATAAAAATAATGTCCATGTAAATCGAGAGAAATCATCAACAATAACTAGAGCACAGTAGCTACCACCAAAGCTCATGATTTGTGATGGTCCAAACAAGTCCATATGGAGTAACTCCAAAGGTCTTGAAGTAGATATCACATTTTTGTTTTTGAAAGAGTTTTTGGTTTGTTTACACTTTTGACAAGTGTCACAAATCTCTTTAGTTTTAAAATTTAGTTTTGGTAGCCCCTCAACTAGTTCGTTTGATGACAGTTTATCTAGATGTTTTATATGGATGTGTGCAACGCGTCTGTGCCAGAGCCAGATGTCATCTTCTTTAGAAATAAAACATTTTGAAAATAATGTGGTGACATCATCCAAGTTAACCATGTAAATATTATTTATACGATGACCGACAAATTTAACATTATTAGATAAAATGTCACGAATGATGCAACAGTCAGAATCGAAAGATACACGATTACCTTTGTCACAGAGTTGGCTTATACTCAGAAGATTATGTTCTAGTCCTTCAACATACAGAACATTTTCAATTTGAGTATGAGATGAGTTACCAACTGTTCCGGTGCCAAGTATCTTTCCCTTGTTGTTGTCTCCGTACGTGACGTATCCTTTTCCTTTAAGTGATAGATCCAGGAAATTTGATATGTCACCTGTCATATGTCTCGAACATCCACTGTCTAAATACCATTTTTGTCCTTGTGTTCGAAGACATACCTGCAAAACAGATCACCTGCTTTTCTCAGGTACCCAAATTATGTTGGGTCCTTTTCTGTTAGTGATTAGGGAATTATCTCCCTTCTTTATCCATACATAAACTCCGCTAGGTATACCATATTTTCTAATGTAACAAGAGTAAGAATTATGACCATACGTATTGCAATAAAAACATGTAGGAGAATGCTTATGATTTTTATTCTTAGTATGAGCTACAGGTTTTCTATATGGTCTCTTGTTCTTAGCAGAGCGAGTATAACCTAGACCAGTACGATCACCAACGTTTCTTGTTTGACTGAGCAAAGTGTCTAATTGCTGTTTACTGTTTGTGAGACGTTCGAGTTTTTCTTTTAGTTTAAGATTGTCTTCTTGCAAAATCTCGCAAGTCTCACATACAGGCTTTTGACATAAATTATTAGCAGAGCAGTCACATGTGTTACAAGAATAGATGAGATCTAAAGTTTCATTTTCTAATTTTAATTCATCTAATTCTTTTTGTAATTGGCTTAATTTCTTTTCATTTCTAACGATTTCCCTTTTCTTATCAACGTTTATTCTAGCCAATTTCTTTAGTTCCTCATGTAACTCAACATAAGCATTATATAAAACATCATAAGAGGGTAAGTCATCCGAAGTGGATGAGGTGTCAGAATATACCTCATTATTATCCTCGTGTGAGTCTGAGTTGCCATCGTTGTCAGATCTGACCATCAGACACAGCTTCGCTGACTCCTCCTCACTAGAAGTGCTTGATGTTGTTTCCTCCTAAGGTACATCCCATACAATATAAGCTTTCTTGGATTTGAATTCCCTGGGAGTGCTCTTCTCTGAATCAACCTTCTTCAGATAGGTAGGACATTGAAATCTCATATGTCCGGCTTTTCGACACTCATGGCAAGTGAAGCGATCTTTGTTGTTCTTGCCTTTATTGGTTGACTCTTTTGCTTCTTTCTTTTGAAACTTTTTGAATCCGCCTTTTCTTTTGATGAATTTACTAAATTTTCGAACAAGGAGATTCATAGTTTCATCATCTAGATCGGAGTCAGATTCATCATCATCTTTTTCTTCTTTTGATTTGGAGGTCGTTGCCTTCAATGTGATGTTTTTCTTCTTCCGGTCTGAATCTTCGTGCATAGTCAAGCGCCCCAATTCCATTTCGTGCTCTTCAAGCTTTCCAAATAATGTAGCTAGAGGCATAGAATCCAAGTCTTTGGATTCAACAATTGCAGTTACCTTTGGTTGCCATTTCCTGTCAAGACAACGCAAAACTTTATTAGTTAGTTCACCTCTGGCAAATGATTTATCTAGAGCAACTAAATGATTAACAATATGAGTAAATCGCTTTTGCATATCACAGATTGATTCACTAGGTAACATGCGAAATAACTCATATTCGTGGGTCAGCGCATTTAATCTAGCACGCTTGACTTCGCTAGTGCCTTCGTGAGTCACTTTTAAAGTGTCCCACATTTCTTTTGCATTTTGGCACTGCGAGACTCTAAAGAACTCATCATAGGATAGGGCCGATGTGATGATATTTTTGGCACGTAGGTTATGCTGCACCTTTTTGCGCTCATCATCGGTCCATAGACTTTTAGGCTTGTCTTTAGGTTCATCGTCCACAAGATGCTGTGGAACGAAAGGGCCGTTAACTACGGATTCCCAAATATCCGAGTCTATGGCTTCAATAAAAATTTGCATGCGGACTTTCCAGTAGGCATACCCTTCACCACTGAATATAGGTGGTCGATTAATGGATGAACCATCACCATCAAATGGGTTTGACGAACCCATTCCTTTTTCCCTAAGGATCACGAATACGCGGTTGAGCTAGCACTTCGCACTAGCTCTGATACCACTTGTTATGTATCAGTGGTTACAATACACCTAGAAGGGGGGGTTGAATAGGTGTAGCGGTTAGAATATCCGCTTTTCGAAAAACAACACTTAATGCTGAAATACACCTAATTAATCGATTAACGAAACAGGGTAATCGATTAACACATTCAACACAGTCCTCTTAATCGATTAACAGAACTAATGTAATCGATTAACACACTACACTTAATCGATTAAACCGTGATAGTAAGATAATGCAGATACAATTTCTTGCACGACAATTAATTGATAACGAAGCGAATATACAGAGCTTACAGAATTATCAGAGTGTAATCAGTATAGTACAGAAAAAGATTATCAATTAAATCTACTATACAAATTAATCGATCAAATGCAATAAAGAGAGAAAGGGATAGAAAAATCCTGCAACACGAATTTTATCCTGGTTCGTTTGCTTGTCCACCGCAAACTACATCCAGGCCTCTCGGCTGATTTGGGAGATTTTTCTTCACTATAATTGAATCAATGTTTATTACATACACACTATCCAATTACAACACTTAGACACTTACAAGATAATAAAGATCCTATTCTATGGTTTGACTCCCTTCCTACCGACAAAGAAAACCTTTCTTTCGGCGTAGCCCTAGCCAAGAACCTCTGTTCTTTACTTATCCCTAAGTCTAACACTCAGTGAAGATACCCTCATTCTCTTGGCGATACGACACCTTGAGATTCCCAAAATTACAACACTTTTTCAATCAAAACAAAATAGAGTAAACTTAAGCTATTACAAGACTTATATCTAACAAGATAAGACTTTACTCTAAACACCTAATACAAACTCATGCAGTATGAAAATGTATTAGTTTGAAAAACAGAATGCATAGAATGTAAACATCTAATCAAGAATCATCAATAAAATGCAAGAACATGTGATATGAAAAGATGAGAAATGTATCATGTAATGCACTCAATCCTAAAGCATAGAATTCTCTCTTTTCTAAACTCACAAATGCATTTACAACTAGATGCAACAATTAACACGAAAAAAATGCTCTAACTCTCTAAAAATTTAACATTCAACTTATGAGATCAATTCTGAAAAACGCAGTTTATAAAGAATTGATTTTATAGCCCAGTTAATCGATTAACGACAGCCTTAATCGATTAAACTATACAAAATTGTTAGATTAATCGCTTAACCTATGCCGTAATCGATTAAACTGTGCAAACAGTTAGATTAATCGATTAACCTATGCTGTAATCGATTAATCAGCATATTTTCATGTGTAAAAACTCAAATACGTTATGCACTTTAATACATACATGTTTAACACTTAGTTTATGCCTAGAATGCACATATACATGTATTTATGTGATGCATGAACATATTATGAATGACATATCTCAAGATGAAAATGATTTAAAAGATTTATGCAAATGAGATATGTATTAGGTGACTTAAGCCTTAGACTCAACCTAAACTATGTGCATGAAATAAAGAGAGCTTTCCAAAGTGTTCCTCTTGACATGCACACTTTCAAATATATCAACTCCTCCAACCTTTCCCCCTTGCTCTTAAATCTCGTTTCCAGCTAGAATTACCCTAGAAATAAAGAGAAATCGATTACATCATGTTTCTATCTCAAGAACTTTCAGAACGCCCAAAATGTCATTTTCGATCTTCCTTTTATCATTTCTGATTTTTTTATATTATGTTGGATGCAGGTACAGATGCACTGGGTGTAGGTACCTTGAGATGGGCTTAGCTGTTTTCAGCTGCTTATCACCAATTTGTTCTCATTTGTGCTCTTCCAAACTTGGAATGTCTTAAAAATTCAAGTGATAGGATGTGTGCAACAATTCAACTAGATGCAAAGTATGAATGATATTTCTCTAAGTTTTAGAGCCAAAAGTGTTCATTATTCTTATGAATCAAGGTAATTTTTATACCTAACGGATAGCTTGATAGTTCAATTAATCTTCCATGCATATTTGTAGTACATATTCATATGAAAACCACAATCACATTTGAAAATATGATAACTTTACATTCATGCCTACATTTTTTATTATTTATATGAAATATTTATGTAATTATACATTATAAATGTTATCATTTACCCATTTTACTTCATTTATGATCTACGACAATGCCTCCATTCTCTATGGTTTTAAAACTATAGTCTTAAAGTACATTAGGTCGTTGTTTTAATAATGTATGTCATATTTTTTAAATTTTTTACATTTATCTATTATGGTTTTAACACCGTGGTCTTAAACTTCAATAGAGAACGACTATTTTTATAATTACTTTAATAGTAAATGACAAAATGCAACAATTTTCAAGTTGCTAACTATATAGAAAATGGTCACGATTTTAAAGTCATACAATGGTTACGGTTTTAATTTCATATTAAATGACCAATGGCAACGATTTTTACCTTTTCTTATTGGCAACAATTTTTAATAGTAGGTGTTAACGATATTTTTAATAGTTGGTATTAACTGTTTTTAACAGTTATTGTAGTGTATTTATTTGTGATGCTTATTATTACTTATAGCAGCATGTAATAAAATCAAAGATAATCAACGCATCGAAAACAAAATCGTGGCTCCAAAAAAAATGTTCTTTATAATTGTATATATATGTTCTTCAATCTACATAAAAGCAACAGTTTTTTGTTGCATATATGGACATCGATTATTAGCCATACTAAACCATTAAAGGTTTCGGTTCTCATTGTTGCCTATGGTTTTGAGCTGTGGGCGTTACCAAACTCAAAAACCCATTACAAATGTTATTCAGTAATTCAATGATTTTGAAACATTGCTATGTTGTCGTATGACCAAAAACGGTTACCTAAACAAAAATCAACCTCTCAGACTATTATAGTTACCAAACTCGAGCTTAAAGTAAAGAGAATGGTTTTTTCTAATTTTGGCCATGGTTTTCAACCTTTATTGGATAGGAAAAATGTTGTAGTCATTATGAAGCATTATTCATTTGTAAATCAAACTCTCTCAATTTCCTTGTTTTCTCCTTACTCCATTTTTCTCTCTTCTTTCCTGTATCTGTTCTTTATTCATTGTTCTCTGCCATTGAGGTTTTGGTTTTCCACAAAACAAAAGGTGAATTGTGCAACTAATATCAGTCAAACGCAAAACAAAAAATATTTTTGTTTACAGATAGTTTGTTCTATCAAATAATAAATAAAATGTACAAAATAAAGTGGATTAGATCTAGTAGGTTGTGAAGTTTGAATAGTCTTAATTAAAAATGTTTGCTACCTCTCTTTGTCGGTCATAATCATATTATTCTTCTTTATTTATTGATCGGTTGAATTAAATAATTGATAACTAATTTCTCAATTATATTTTAACAACAAAAAATGATTGCCACATGATATTTTCCTTAATTGGAAGTAGGGGTGAGCAGAACTCGAGCCTATCTGCTCATCCAGTCTGGCCCGATCATGAGCGTATACAAATAGGGTTAGGTTCATCAAGTCTACGGTCGGGTTTAAAAAGTAGACCCGATCAATATTTAGGGTGAGGTCGGGTTTAAAAAGTAGACTCGATCAATATTTAGGGTCGGGTAGAGACCAAACATGACCTGGCTCATGGTCACTCACTCATCAAGTTTGTATGTGTCTATATTTAAACGTGCATAGAGTAATGACACATTTCTGATCGAATATTGAATATGTATTATATTTAGTCGGGTCTATGGTTGAGTTTGAGTTTAAAGGCTGACCTTATAGGAATTTAGAATCGGGTTAGTTTCAAATCTAGGGTTGAGTCAATGTTCAAAAAAATGATTCACCCAACATTTAAGGTCGAGTAAGGACAAACCTTAATTCATCCCAACTTGACCATGCTCCCCCGAATTGGATGTCCTAGAGCATTTTGGACGGTGGGAAAAACTTCAGTTGCATCATATGTACAACTGTGTGAAACACTTCAGTTGCATCATATGTATCCTACCATACTACTTTTTACTTTTTATTTTGATGTGATTTAGCAAATCCTTACATAAACCCATGGAAGTAAAGGGAAAGTATATGATAGTCTAAAATATTTTTACATTATCAGCATATAATATATTTATCATTTATGTATTATTATTATTGACACTCTTAAAGATAAATAATGAGTGATATAAGTAACATATAAGAAACATAGAGAATATAATGAGTTATAAAAAATTTTGACACACATAAATATCATTTTTTTTTGAAAGAGGGGTATAATAAACTGAACAATAATTTTATATCCCCAAATATTTTTGTTTATCTGTCTCAAACCAATTAAATCTCATTAAATAACATATAAACCTTATTAGAGCATCTACAGCTGGCTGCTTTTTCATGTTACTAATACTAACCATCTAAGATGGGTTCTTAAATTATTTTATCATTGGATGCAACAACTGGTTCTTCTAATTTCAGAATTGTTCCTAACTAGGAAGGTTCGTGACGTTGCTTTTACCATTAAAATAAAATAATAGCAAAAATCGAGTTCATATGGGACCAAGTATGAGTAATAAATTTTTTTTTTTGAAAAATATAAGTATGTACAATTGTATATTTTGAAACTATTTTTTAAGAATAAAAATTGGGTTTTGAGGTGGAGCCATTGTTTTCGTAATTGAAAAGTATAAAAAAACTATAAATAATACAGGAGACTAGACAAAAAGTAGTTCATCATTGTGAATGTTATTAATGCTTCTAAATCATTATAATAATTTTAATATATTACTTTCAAATTTGTAATTTCTATTTCTTCTCTTCTAAAAAATCAACTCATAAATATTAAATTACTATACACCATATTCAAATATTACTTTCTGAGTTTAATATATTGACTCATGAGCTCATGAGCTCATGGTATAATGAATTTTTTATCCTGACAATATACAAACTATTTTCTCACGAGTCTATTATTAATAAAAGCATTATTTTTTAAGAAATATTAGCTTAGTTTTAGAATTTTTCTACCAAATTTGTAATTATAAATTATTATAATGGTAGATAAAATAAGCAAAATGAGCAAGCTCTCCATTAATGGAGAGACAAGTAATACAAAAAACAAAAATATAACATAATAAGTCATTTTTATCCTTTTATATATAATAGAATAACATTTTTTCCATTAAAAATATAATTAAAATCAAATATTTGTTTCTCCTTTTATCCTTATTTAACCGCACAGAAATTATAAAAAAAAAGTAGTTAATCAAATTAATTTAGCTGTCACTGTCTTGGACAAGTGAAAATATAATAACAACCACCACAACAATAACAATAATAATTCTAAACCACTTGTATATTTTGACAACTTTTTTGAGAAAGGAAGAGGAAAATAACAACGGACAGAAACAATGATATTTTGATAATCGATTTATAATAACTTTTTATTGTCTATTGATTTTTGGATAGTTTTTTTTGTTGAATAAATATAAAGATAAAAATGAAAAGTAAATAAGAAATAGAAATAATTTAACATGGTGTCAGACAAATTATGAAAGTTATTTATATGATGCAAAGCCCAATAATATGGAAGTGTTGAAGATTGGGGGATTAAAATTGTAGACCTCATCATGATGCTAATGTAATATTGAGGTTGTGGTAATTGTCGTAACCTATCACACCGTAATTGCTATGTGACTCTGAATCAAAATGATGCGGTCGCATCGTACTGTAATATAATCGCATCCGACCACATGTGGACTGCATCAGACTACATCAAGCTGCATTGAATTCAAAAATATTATTTTAATCATAAAATAATTCACACTGCAATAACCACAATCATAGTAAACAAAACTATTACTACAATCGCGACCGTAACCGTGATTTAAGATAACAAGAACATTATATTTACAATAGTATATTGTTGAAATAATAATAATAATCATTGCATGAGTTTCATTTTCATTCTGTTTCAAAATATCACGTAATTGAATGATTTAATGGAATATTATATTTAAAGATCCCTGCTACAGAAGCAACCTTTGCCTATATAATGACCCTTTTGCTTCTCTTGTTCCTCCCTCCGCTTCCTCTTCCTTCCTTCTATTACCTTCACATTGCTCTCAAAGCTTTTCTGGTTCATACCCTCTCCTCCTTTGGCCTTACCCTTCATTTATTCATTTATTGTTATCCTTTTGGTAATCATTAGATCACTCTGTTATTTCATGCTCTAGCATTTTGGTTTATTATAGTGTTTTAAATAGTGGTTGCGATCGTGATTGCGGTAACCGTTGCAGTTACGGCGATTGTGGTCATTGCGGCTGTTGCGATGCGGATTGTGGTTGCTACAGTATGAATTATTTTGCGAATAAAACAATATTTTTGAATCCGATATGGCTTGATGCGGTCTGATGAGGCCCAATACGGTCCAAATGCAGTCCATTACAATCACGTTGCGGTCTGATGCGACCGCATATCAATGTGATTTGGAGTCAAACCACAATATTGCAACCGCATCACTAACCAATTTAAATAACTGGTTTATTCTATGTTACATTCTTTAATCACTACTTAATTCTTGGGTATTTTTTTCTTTTGTTGGTTATTCCAAGTCTAAATGGAGAAGTGTCCTTAAGGCTTAAGATTTCAATAAATCATGATTTCATGATCATTACAGCATAATTGACATTAACCCATGAGTAGTATGACTATAGTTTTCAAATTCCCAACATTCACTAGATGGAACAAATGTTTGGAATTAAGAACAATACCATAACTCTGTTAATTAATTACTCCTGTTTATTTGGAGATTCAACATTTTAAGCCATATTTTCTCCTTATTATGATGAGGCTCACAAATCTACCTCGCTGTAAATAATAATATGTTTAACTTCAATCCTCAAAGTTTGTTAAATGAACAATTCTATAATTCCAAAAATTGTTGCACTTTAAAAAGTGGTTTTCTATATCTCATGAACTCTCTTTCAAAATTCTACAATTCTATATCATATTCGATTACTGTCTTTTCCTATAAGCCCTGCTTGCATTGAAGTCCACTTACTGTGGCTGCTAATTTTTACAATAATTGAAAGCAACTTTTGAGCTTTCACATGTTTCTTTAACCTTGTTTTCTGTCTTCTATGTTTAAGGTTTTCTGATTAAAATGGATTTCAGACAACAGGTTCAGAGATCAAAATATGATTGTCTTCTTTTTGGTAAGCCTTGTAATAATCAGAACAATTTTCAAGTGTCAATTTGATAATTTACATTTTTGTGTATGCTATAACCATGAGATTATTCTGTAGATTTAGATGATACTTTGTATCCCCTTAGTTCTGGTATTGCAAAAGCATGTCTCCAAAATATCAAAGGTAAGAAACTCTTCCAAACTTGTGCTAAAGTTTTATGATTTCCACACTAATGTTATTATTATTGCTGCTTCTTATGGCATTGACATGAGTGGTATAATTTATCTTAGACTACATGGTGGAGAAGCTTCTCATAGAACCACCCAAAATTGATGACTTGTCCAACCTCCTTTACAAGAACTACGGCACAACTATGGCTGGTCTAAGGGTATGAGTACACGCACTCCATTACTGGAAAGTCCAGTACTGAATCAGGATGATGACACGTGGCATAAAAAATAATTAATGTTCCTAATTTTAAACTAATTTTTAATAAAATAAATTTAATTTTTTTACATTGTAATCCAATATTGGAGTGTCCAGTATTGGAGATGAGTTTCTACTATTCCTTCATTGTTAAATTCTGAAGTTACTGATAAGCTGTATTATTATTATTGTTTCATTTTTTGTTCAGGCAATTGGATATGACTTTGACTATGATGAATACCATAGGTATTTTATCTTTACCTTTTACATTTACCTCTATCATTTATGGACTACTACTTAGTAATTATTATATATATATTTTTTATTTAATCCTTGTGAGTGGATCAAACTGTGGAACGTATCAGTTAATGTGACCATAATATCGTGGTTGTGGTGACCTATGCAATAACATTATTCCGCACTTGCAATGACACCCAATCACAAAAATACGACCGCATTGTGAGGCAACACAACCACATTAGATTGCATTTGGGCTCATCAGAAGCATCAAATTTAAAAACATTTTTTAATCACAAAAATTCACATTGAGTTGTCACAATACACACCACGATGGCCACAATAATTGTAATCGCGGTAACCATGACCGCAACTTTAAAACTCAAATATTGTCTTTAATTAATATGAAATGGAGATATTGATTACAGTTTCTACTTACAGTTTTGTTCATGGGAGGTTACCTTATCAAAAGTTGAAACCAGACCCAGTTCTAAGGAACCTGTTGCTGAGCCTCCCCTATAGGAAGCTTGTAAGTTATTTATAATCAAAATGGAAGCAATAGAATAAAGTGAATCAAGATAGTTGCATGGTCTAATACTAATACGAATGAGACTCCTCTCCATTAATAGAGAGAAAATTGATTATTGTCTTTGGGTTTTAAGGGTAAAAGTGTAATCTAATTTTAAATTTAAAGGACACAAATGTCAATACATGTTGTTTTTCTATTGATATTTCATTAATGAAGCTGATGAGTCTCACTCGTTTAATATGATCTTTATTACCTTGTCTTTTTTTTGAATAGATCTTCACCAATGGAGATAAAGTACATGCAGCTAAGGCACTTAGCAGGCTTGGATTAGAAGATTGCTTTGATGGAATTATATGCTTTGAGACCCTTAATCCCATCCATAAGAGTACTGTTTCTGATGATGAAGATGACACTGAATTTGTGGGTTCCATGAGCATCAATCCAACCACATGCAATGGTGCTAGTAGCTCTCAAATCTTTGACATTATTAAGCATTTTGATCAACCCAATCCAAGTGTAGTGTTGCCAAAGACTCCAATTATTTGCAAACCATCAGAAAATGCTATTGATTTGGCTCTCAAAATAGCTAACCTTATCCCACAAAGAACTGTAAGAAAATCACCACTTTGGCCTTATGATCTAATTTTGTTGTATTTATTATGATTATGATCATTGTTTTGCTAAATCTGCTAAAAGAAATAAAGATAAAGAAATATGAATCAGTTTAATTAGTTCTTTGGTATAGATGGATGAAAATTTATAATTTTTGTTAATTTCTTAAAAAATAAGCTTGAAGTTAAATAACAAATATATTTAATAACACATCTTTTATTTATCAAAAATATAAGCAAAACACTACATATGTTTTATGTTTCCCTTTTAGTTTTATTGATAACTTTTTCAAACTAATTTCAGTTTTCATTTTACACCTTAAATTTTGATAGCACTTTCATCTCTCATTTGATTACTTATTTTATCATTTGTGCACTATTTATTTTGTGGATTATATAATTTATCAATTTCGTATCATGCTGCTTTTAAATATTATATAGGTTTTTAAATTGTCTTTTATTTTAATATTTTTTAGTCTTTATTATATCGAAATTTAAAGAATTTATAGTAAAAATTTACGATCATTTACGCTCATAAACTAAGATAACTTATGACTTCCATGTTCCAAGTCACAACCTCTTATAATAAAGATAAGAAATATATATATAAAAAAGTTATGCCAATTAATATAATAAAAAGAGTCAAAGGTTATAACCTAAAGTAAATATTTTAATTTTTTATTCATTGTCTTATTATTATTCGTGGTTACAATCTTTCAGTTGTTCTTTGATGATAGTGTCCGTAACATACAAGCTGGAAAACGTGTGGGTCTACATACTGTGCTGGTAAAGCCATTATTGGAAATTTTGTTCTGTAGTAGAAACTGATTCCATTCAATTCTAGCAACTATTATTAATAGGTTCCATTTAAATATTATGAGCCAAAACCATAAACTAATTTGAGGCTCTACGTAATGATTGTCACATACAGGTTGGTACATCTCAAAGAGTTAAAGATGCAGATTATGCCTTAGAAAGTATCCACAACCTTAGGGAAGCAGTGCCTCAACTATGGGATGCTGACATAAAATCAGAAGTTACTTACCCTACTAAACTTTCTGTGGAAACATCAGTCACTGCTTAATATATTGTTTTCATTTTCAAGATTTATACCATTATGGCATTATTAATCATTGTTCTTTGATGAAATTGATATGAAATGGATGTAGCTGATGTTGTTAGCAAAGAAAAAAGACTAGTTGATGTAGATGCTTTGTTCAGATTATAATAAATATTATATTAGTACATAAAATAAATTCTCCTTTTTTGGGCTTATACATATGTTCACTTAAATTCAATAAGATTTTATTGTTGGTATTTCAATTGAAGTATTTTGTTTATGTAGTGGATATAGCAAGGTAAACTTCACACATGCTCTGAAAATTTGACAGTAATGAAAATAAAACAAATATATAAGGCAATCATTGAAATCAATTTATCAAAACATACATAGAATTTTGAGAGATAGCAACAAAATAAATTGAGATATGTGAAAATTGATGACCTTGTAAAAACTATATTGTTGTCATGCATAAAACCATTTTTCCTTGTAAACAAACCAACCAACATATTTGCTTTCTTGTTTATGATCTGAAACTAAAGTTTATCAAAACTTTCTAACAACCTCAGTGGATCGACAAAACCATATATTATACTACAATTAAATCTTGAAGGGATTTAAGAGTTAATATAGTAACAGAATTTTTGTACATGTGTTTATTGAAACTTTGAAATTGAACCACCATTTTCTCTTACAATCCAAAAAAGAAAACTTTCAACAAAATGCGCCGCTACCATGGATTGTTTTAGAAAACATGCTTATGTTTTTAATCATAAACATGTATAACTATGTGAATGTGTAAATTCTTTTTCGGTTATGTATATAAAAAATAACTTGTGCATATTCATTTTCGGTTCATACTTGTATATGATTTTTACTCTCTAACTTGATCTTTGTAATAGCTTGTATTTTGCTCTTGTATGTCAAATAGGACTCTTCAATACAACTATTGTTTGATCCCTAATTAAGAGGAGACTAAGGAGAAAAAAGATGAACGCAAAGCACTCCAATCAAGGTGAGAAGGCTGATTTCTCATCTAACCCTACAAAACAAAACAAATCACAAGGATCAAGGGCTGAAAATAACCAACAAGAGGTCACGAACAACTTTGTGAATTTTGTTCCAAGGAATATGATTCGAATTGGGTGGCATGCTGGAACTTAAAAACATCTTGAAATGAAAACTGTTCTTGTGCAACTAATGTATACTAACCTTTTGGATTAGATCATGAAGATCCATATCACCACCTAACAAAGTTCTATGAGTTAGTTGGTATAATAGGCATTGTTGAAAGTGAAGAGGAGACTATCTTTCTCAGGATATCCCTATATCTCTCATTGGGAAAGCTAAGGAATGATTTCTAGACCTTCCTCCACATGTTCAAGCTGACGGGAACCAAGGAGATACTTTCCCCACGAAAATGTTTGTGGATTTAAAGACCAACATTTCAACATTCACCCAGGAAGTGGGTGAAAGCCTATGTGAAGTCTCTAATCGATTCAAATCGAAGCTCAGGAAATGCCCAAATCACGGGTTTGGTGGTCAAACTCAGATCCATATATTTGTTACGGTCTTCAACAACAACACAAATGGATCCTCAATGCTGCTACTTGGGGACAATTATTATGAAAACCACCTCAAGAAGCTATTGACATTTGTGACACCCTAAATTTTTAAGTCATTAAATTATAGTATCAGTCCCGCGAGTCTCGCTTGAGCGAGTGAATAGTCGCCTGGGCGAGAGAGGCTCACCTGGGAAGGTGAAATCCTGGGCTTTACTGAAGGATTCTCGCTTGAGCGAGGGTGGCCTCGCCTGAGCGAGAGTTGTCTCGCCTGGGCGATAAAAGTGGCATTCAAGACCTATCGAGGCTGTGAGATTCTCGCCTGAGCGAGAGGAACCTCGCTTGAGCGAGAGGAACCTCGCTTGAGCGAGAGATGCCTCGCCTGAGCGAGAATTGCCTCGCTTGAGCGAGAGCGTCATATCTGAAATTTTAAAAAGGCGGGATTTTCTCGCCTGAGCGAGAATGGGCTCGCTTGAGCGAGAACCCGACGATTTCACTTTAAAATAGAAACCCCAAACACATTTTAGGGTTAGAAATTGAGAGAAGAGAGGATAAGGTGATTTTGAGAGCAAAAACTCGTGGAAATCATCTAGAAGCTTAAGAAGAGGTAAATCTCTTGACTCCAACTCTTTTTCTCCCTTTCAAACACGTTTGTGGGTATATGGATCTCTTCTTAACGTATGAGAAACCATGGAAAACTCTTCTTTTAGAGTTATGGTTCGTTTTATGTTGTTTTTCTCTTGTAAACTCTTGGTTTAGAGTTGGTATTTGATGAATGGAAAGGTTTGGTGGGTTATTCATGAAAACCCAAAAAAACCCCAAAATGAGAATATGAGTAAAAAGGGAAATGGATGAAATGTTAGATATGAAAGATGAGTTTGTGCTTTAATGTTGATATGTGAGATGAACATGTATGTTTAGATGTTTGGAAACTTGTATTAAAGTAGTTTTGGAAACCTTGAAAATATGTGAATCCCTTGTATGTTTCATGATGAAATACGAGTTATTTATGTGTTATTTTGAATAAATGACTGACATTGTTGTTATTGGTGGGAATGAGGAAAGATCCTAAGGTTGGAGGAAATCGCGGAGGAGACTTTTAAAGTTACTCAGAACCAACCCCCAACGCTCACCAAGGTAAGGGATAAGTGTATCTAACTCATACTAGCTGATGTGAACGAGGTATGTGAAAGAGGTAATGTGTTTGTGATAATACTGTTGTTACCCTACCCGAAGTGGCAGTTGATTATTATTGATAATCTACACGAGGTAGTAGTGGTTATTTGTTGATTGTCCTACCCTGAGTGGTAGTGGAATATGTGGAATGGATAATAAACTCGACCTACCCGATGTGGTATGGGGAACAAACTATACCTACCCGATGTGGGGTAAATAAATTAGACCTACCCAATGTGGTATGGATAAATGAACTAGACCTACCCAATGTGGTATGGGTGAATAAACTAGACCTACCCGATGTGGTATGGGTGAACGAACTAGACCTACCCCATGTGGTATGGGTAAATAAACTAGACCTACCCGATGTGGTATGGGTAAATGAACTAGACCTACCCGATGTGGTATGGGTGAATGAACTAGACCTACCCGATGTGGTATGGGTGAATAAACTAGACCTACCCGATGTGGTATGGGTGAACGAACTAGACCTACCCGATGTGGTATGGGTGAACGAACTAGACCTACCCGATGTGGTATGGATAATAAACTAGACCTACCCGATATGGTATGGGTAAATAAACTAGACCTACCCGATGTGGTATGGGTAAATGAACTAGACCTACCCGATGTGGTATGGGTGAATAAACTAGACCTACCCGATGTGGTATGGGTGAACGAACTAGACCTACCCGATGTGGTATGGATAATAAACTAGACCTACCCGATGTGGTATGGGTAAATAAACTAGACCTACCCGATGTGGTATGGGTAAATGAACTAGACCTACCCGATGTGGTATGGGTGAATAAACTAGACCTACCCAATGTGATATGGGTGAATGAACTAGACCTACCCGATGTGGTATGGATAATAAACTAGACCTATCCGATGTGGTATGGGTAAATAAACTAGACCTACCCGATGTGGTATGGGTAAATGAACTAGACCTACCCGATGTGGTAATGGTGAACGAACTAGACCTACCCGATATGGTATGGATAATAAACTAGACCTGCCCGATGTGGTATGGATAATTAACTCGACCTGCCCGATGTGGTATGGGGAATAACCAGACCTGCCCGATGTGGCATGGAGAATTAACTAGACCTACCCGATGTGGTAGAGGATTATCTTTGTGAAAGGACTCGGTGAATACGATTAAGGGTGAATAAGAATGATGAGAAATGTGGATGTGTAGAATGAAAGTCATATGCATGCTATAGAATATATATTATGGGATATATATACTATAGGATATATATTATGGGATATATATACTATAGGGTGAATATGAATGATGAGAATGGAGATGTTTGAAATGAATGTAATATGCATGCTATAGAATATATATTATGGGATATATATACTATAGAATGGATATGAATAACATGGAAATGAAAGAAAGAAGATATGAATGTTTACATTTACGTATTTGTGGTTGTAATTTATCTCAATGCTTAATCGTATTTGAAATGTGGATTATCATGTAATGTTAGTTTTGAACTAATGACTTACTCCCTTGTTTTTGTGTGTTGTTTATGATAATCTCATTGTAGGTAAACGAAAGGTTTGAAGAGGAAGCTCACTTAGAAATCTTATGTGTTTATTAACTTGAATGTCTTTATCTTTACTTTGACATTGTAGTTGGCTGGATAATATTTTGGGATGAATGTAATTCTGATTAGGGTAAAACTGGAGATATGTAGTTATGGACATTAAGACTTTTGGAAACCCATACCTGGTTGTATGCGGTAATTACTAATGGAATGAATTATGTTTTTATGCAATATGAATTGGATGATAATATAATATGTTAAAAGGGTAGTTTCAAGGAATGATTCACGAGGGTTTAAAGTAAGGTAATGAATGTATGTAAAAGAGGAATAAAATAAATGAAAAATTTTCAAGGGTAGAATTTGGGTCCTTACAATATGGTATCAGAGTATAGTTAATTCTGCGGCCTAGGATATGGCCTTACTTGCTTCTTTGTAACATGTTTATGATTTGACTAGTTGAGATTGTGTGAATTGAATGTTTAAAGCATGTAGCTTTGGTGTAGTGACATGTAATGTGCTATGAGACTATGTGATAACCTGACTTGTGTGAGTTAAATTTATGTACTGACTATCAATGAGCGCATGTTAATACATGGCTGGACGAGGCACGAGTCAGAACGTTCCAAATGATTTGTTGGTCCAGATGGTGGCTGCACTACAACAGATGAACGAGAACTTGCGTAATCTGAATCCGAACCTTGCACCAAGTCCGAGTTCACAACCCCTAGTCCCACCCGAACCGGCAGAGTACCGGGGTTTGGATGAGTTTTGCAGGAGGAACCCCAGTCAGTTCCACATGGGATTTGCTCCTGATGCTGCCATTGAGTGGGTTCAGGGAATGGAGCGGATCTTCAGGGCCATTAATTGTTCGAAGGCTCAGAAGTTAGCCTATGCCACCTATATGCTAGTGACGGAGGCCGAGAACTGGTGGGAGTTTACTCGGCGCCAAATGGAGGCGGAAGGACAATTGATTTCCTAGAGTACATTCAAGGCAAAATTCCTTCACAAATACTTCCCTGCTGATCTGAAAAGGAAGAAGGAAATGGAGTTCTTGAAATTGGAACAGGGAAACATGTCGGCTGGGGAATATGCGGCTAAATTCGAGGAATTGGCCCGGTTTTGTCCCTACTCTGAGTTGGAAGTGGACGGACGATCCAAATGCTCTAAATTTGAATTGGGCTTAAGGCTCAAGCTAAAAAGGATGTTCGAACATCAGGAGATAGCTGACTTTGCTACTTTGGTCAACAAGTGCAGAATGTACGAGGATAATCTGAAGGCGGTTGAGGTGGCGACGCCCAAAACAAATTCTCCCCAGGACTATGTGTAAGGACCCAAATTCTACCCTTGTAAATTTTTCCTTATTCTATCTCATTTACATGCATTTCCTTAATATCTCAGATTAATAAATCTAATGACATTCTCCTAATTCTCTTTTGTGGTCATACTCTTGACAGAAAATCATAATTCATATAAATAATTCTTGTTTACCCACGCATACAATTAGCTATGGAATTTCAAAATATTCATAGCTACAAATATCAAGATTTATACAAATCAGGATTTACAATTATCCAAATATCGATTAATTAGTTACAATCCAAAAATCAAAATAGAGAAAGTCTAGATTCAAGCTCCTAAGCGTCGAACCGAGTATCCTCAATACATCTGTTCACCTGCAATGGGATTATCGATAACAGATACACGAAACATACAAGGGAGTAAGTCGTTGATTTAATAGTCATCGTCATATGGTAATCCACATTTTAAAACACAATTTAACATTGAATATAAAACACAATTCATAATTACATGAACATATCCATTCATATCTTTAATCTTTTGTCAACATAATGTCCATATTCACTCTATAGTACACATATATCCCATAATATATATATCATACAGTGTACATATTTATTCTTCTCATCTTTATCCATATCCACCTTATAGTACATATATATCCCATAATATACATGTTCCATAATGTGCATATTTATCCTCCTCATCTTTATCCATATTCACCTTATAGTACACATATATCCCATAATATACAGTTCTATAATGTGTGTATCTATTCTTCTCATCTTTATTCATATTCCATCCGTGTACACCACACAGATAATCCAATACCACAAAGGGTAAGTCTACATCACAAAAGTGATCCATTGTCACAATCGGAAGTTCCACACCTCAAAGGTGATCCATTACCACTACGGGCAACACTTACACCACAAAGGTGATCCTTTACCACTACGGGCAACACTTACACCACAAAGGTGATCCATTACCACTACGGGCAACACTTACACCACAAAGGTGATCCATTACCACTACGGGCAACACTTACACCACAAAGGTGATCTATTACCACTACGGGAAACACTTACACCACAAAGGTGATCCATTTTACATTATATCACAACCACATCATTTTACACACATAATATAGTTGCATCATCTTAAATATAATGAATATACTTATCCCTTACCTTGGGAGTGTTGGGTGGGGTTCTTGTTAACTTTACTAGTTCCTTCTGAACCGCCTCCAACCTTAGGATCTTTCATCACCCCATCAATACAATTAAAAGTCATTAATTTATCCACAATAATGTTCCTATGATTCATATAACATTCACAAATACACAGGATATTCACGCATTTTCAATGTTTTCCCAAAACTATTTTCATTACAAGTTTCTAAACATTAAAACATACATACTCATCTTCTACCTCTATCATTTCGCCCATTTCCCTCTTTACTCATATTTTCTCAATGTTAGGGTTTTGGGGTTTTCATGAACCAACCCACAAATCCGTTCTATTCTTGAAATACCAACTCTAAACCAAGAGTTACAAGAGAGAAACAACATAAAATGAACCATAACTCAAAATGATAAGTTTCCATGGTTTTTCACATATGGAGAAGAGATCCTTTACACTCCGCAATGAGTTTGAAAGAGAGAAAGAGAGTTAGAATCAAGAGATTTACCTCTTCTCAAGCTTCTAAATGACTCACAAGCCTTCTTGCTCTTGAAAATGCTCCCTTCTCTCACTTCTCTCTAGGTTAACCCCCATAAATGTGTTTGGGATCCCCTATTTAATGTAACAGCGTTGGGTTCTCGCTTAATCGAGCTCATTCTCGCTTAAGCGAGAAACTCCCGCCCATTTTAAAAACTCAGATCTGACCCTTTCGCTCAAGCGAGGATCCTCTCGCTCAAGCGAGAATCTTACAGCCTCGACAGGTCCAAAATCACTTTTCTCGCCTAGGCGAGCCAACCCTCGCTCAGGCAAGAATCCTCCAGTATAGCCCAAGATTTCACCCTTCCAGTTGAGCCTTTCTCGCTCAAGCGAGCGAACTCACGCTCAGGCGAGAATCCTCTAGTATGGCCCAGGATTTCACCCTCCCAGGTGAGCCTTTCTCGCTCAGGCGAGAATACCTCGCTCCAACGAGAATCCCAGGACTGATACTATAATTTTAAATACTTAAATTTAGGGTGTTACAATCCTCCCCCTCTTATAAGAATTTTCGTTCCCGAAAATTAAACATACCTCGATTCGAACAAATGAGGGTAATCCTCCCTCATGTCACGTTCCATCTCCCAAGTAGCATCCCCTTCGTCTACTTGGCTCCATATTACTTTCACCAAAGGAATCTCCTTGCCTCTTAACCTTTTGACACTGGTATCCAAGATCCTTACTGGCCACGTCGTAAAAGTTAAGTTGTCTTTCAACTCAATCTGATCGGACTCAATCACATGAGATGGATCCCCAACATATTTCCTCAATTGAGACACATGAAACACATTGTGAAGAGTCGACAACAACGGAGGTAACGCAATCCGATTTGCCACCGACCCAATCCTCTTTAATATTTGATACGGCCCAATAAATCGAGGAGTCAACTTACGAGACTTCAACACCCTACCAATGCTGGTAGTCGGAACAACTCTCATGAAACATGATCTCTCTCGTTAAACTCAAGAGGTTTCCGCCTCTTATCATAATAGCTTTTCTGTCGACTTTGGGCGATTCTCATATTCTCCCGTATTTTCTTGATCTTGTCCGTCGTCTCTTGAACCAGCTCGGGTCCCAATATCAAGTTCTCCCCAGTTTCAAACCAACTCACTGGAGTTCGGCATTTCCTACCAAACAAAGCCTCATAGGGTGCCATCCCAATACTCGAATGGAAGCTATTGTTGTAGTAAATTCAATCAAAGACAACATGCCATCCCAACTCCCTGGTTGTTCCAAGACACAAGCCCTCAAAAGGTCCTCCAATGACTGTATTGTCCTTTCCGATTGACCGTCCGTTTGTGGATAAAATGCTGAACTCAACTTCAGCTTGGTTCCCAAAGCGGACTGGAAACTAGTCCAAAAGTTTGAAGTGAAACGGGGATCCCTATCCGACACAATGCTCGACAGTATCCCATGCAAACGAACAATTTCTCGGATATACAGCTCCGCCAATCATTCTAGGGAGTACCTCATGTTCATCGGCAAGAAATGTGCAGACTTAGTCAACCGATCCACTATTACCCATATCGAGTCGTATCCCTTCTGAGTATTCGGAAAACCCGATACAAAATCCATGGAGATACTATCCCACTTCCAAAAGGGAATTTCTAGGGTTTGTAACTCTCCTGATGGTCGCTGATGCTCAATCTTGGCTTTCTGGCATATCAGACAACTCGAGACATACGAAGCCACATCTTTCTTCAATTCAAACCACCAAAACAACTTCTTCAAGTCTTTGTACATTTTCGTTGTCCCCGGGTGAAAACTCATCTTACTCTTATGGGACTCCTCCAAAATACTCTTCCGTAATTCCTCATCACGAGGTACACACACCCTCCCTTTGTAACGCATCATCCCACTAGAGTCCGATACGAAGTCGGTTTCCTTCCCGCTCATCATCAAATCTGGTTTGACCATTAGCTCACTATCCTCAACTTGCATTACTCGGATTCGATCAATAGTTCATTTGTGACCTTAAGCATACCCAATATCATACTATGAGGTCTTATTTGGATGTCCAGGTTCATATCCCTGAACTCCTCTATCAGTTTCCCTTCTCTAACCATCAAAGCCGACATGTGCAAGGACTTCCGACTGAGTGCATCGGCCACTACATTAGCCTTCCCTGGGTGGTACTGCAATCCAAATCGTAGTCCTTTAGAAACTCCATCCATCTCCTCTGCCTCATATTCAGCTCCTTTTGATCAAACAGATATTTCAAACTCTTGTGGTCAATGTACACCACAAACCTTATGCCATAGAGATGGTGTCTCCAGATTTTTAATGCAAAGACCATTGCAGCCAATTCTAAATCATGAGTAGGGTAGTTTTGCTCGTGCGTTCTTAACTGACGAGAAGCATAGGCAATAACTTTCCCTTCCTGCATCAGAACACAACCCAAACCTTGCTTGGAAGCATCACAATAAACACTGAAATCCTTATCGGTACAAGGAAGAACCAACACTGGTGCCGTAGTCAACCTTCGTTTCAACTCTTGAAAGCTTTCTTCACAACGAAGTGTCCACACATATGGTTCTCCTTTCCTAGCGAGCTTAGTCAATGGTAGAGCCAACTTCGAAAATCCCTCTATGAATTTCCTGTAGTAACCAGCTAAACCCAAAAAACTCCTGATCTCAGTCATTAACTTGGGCACTACCAATTCCATCACTGCCTCGACCTTAGCAGGATCTACTGCCACTCCCTCCCGGGATATCACATGTCCCAGAAAGTTCACTGATTCCAACCAGAAATCACACTTTGACAACTTCGCATACAACCGATTCTTATTCAGTTGATTTAGAACAGTCCTCAGGTGTTCTGCATGTTCCTATATGCTTTTGGAGTAAACCAGAATGTCATCAATAAATATCACCACAAATGAATCTAAATAAGGATGAAAAATCTGATTCATGTAGTCGATAAATATTCCTAGAGCATTCGTTACATCAAAGGGTATCACCAAATACTCAAAGTGCCCATACCTCGTCCTAAAAAGCAGTCTTAGGAATATCTTCTGATTTCACTCGAAGTTGATGATAACCCGACCGAAGGTCAATCTTTGAAGATACTACAGCTCCTCTTGATAGTCACTTTGTTCAACTGCCTGTAGTCGGTACACAACCGCATACTACCATCTTTCTTCTTAACCAACAACACCGGTGCACCCCACGGCGAAACACTTGGACGAATGAACTTTTTCGCCAACAAATCCTCTACCTGCTTTTTCAACTCAGCAAGTTCTAAGGGCGCCATCTTATAAGGAGCTATAGAGATGGGTCCCGTCCCAGGTAATAAATCAATGGAGAATTCAACTTCTCTGACTAGAGGTAATTCCAGAATATCACCAGGGAATACCTCGGGGAATTCATTAACTATAGGAATATCCTCTATTTTGGGTTTCTCGAGACCCTATAAGGATGCCAACAAAACAAACACGGACCCTCCCTCTTTCAAGGACGTCCTGACCCCCTTAGCCGACAACGACCTCATATCACAAACCTTTTCAGCAATCTCATCCGGATCTCCCAACACAATGGTCTTATTGGCACAATTCAACATCACGCAATTTGCCGATAACCGGTCCATCCCCAAAATTAAATCTAGCTTGGATAGTGGTAAGCATCCACGGTAAATGTCCTACCGTTGACCACTACCGGACATTGAGACACAACGGTCGACACCACTACCGGTACATTAGTTGGGGTGGACACGACTAAGTCGAAAGGCAATAACCCTGTTTGTAATTTCAGTTTATCCACACAGTCAACAGATATGAAGGAGTGTGTCGCTCCCAAATCAAATAACACTAAAAGAGGAATACCTGCCACCATAAAATTCCCCTGGATCAGGCCTTCCACATTTGCTACCTCTGCCCCGTTCATAGTGAACACCCGACCAGTGTTCCTTGTTCTTTCATTTTGAACGACATTCTGTTGTCGATTCAGTTTTGGGCAAAACTTTTTGATGTGCCCCAGCTCCTTGCAGTGAAAGCATCCGGTTCCCGACCCCGGGCATATACTCCCATAATGTTGCCTGTTACATTTGAGGCACAACGGAGTAGAGACTCCTTCACTAGGAACATTAGCAGGTTTTGACCGTTGATAATGGTGGCCACGTTATCCAGCAGGTGCCGCATACGGTTTCCGATTATTCTCAAACATTCTCCCTTTCCCTTACCTTGGGGGTGATTTCTTTGTGGGGCGAAGTTTTTTGGTGGATTAGCTCTAGGCGTCACCACCACATCCACCGTCAAATCATTCTCCCTTTCCTACACTTGTTGACTAGTGTAGGAAAATCAGCGATCTCTTGATGCCCAAACATCCTCCTCAGCTTGGGTTTCAATCCCAATTCGAACTTAGAACACTTGGACCTTCCGTCCATTTCTAATTCCGAGTAGGGGCAAAATCTAGCCAACTCCTCAAATGTGGCGGCATATTCTCCTATGACATGCCACCTTGCTCCAATCTCAAGAACTCCATCTCTTTCCTTCTTCTCAAGTCAGCTGGAAAGTATTTCTGAAAGAACTTTCCCTTGAATGCCTCCCAGGTAACCACTGTTCCCTCAGCCTCCATCTGGCGGCGGGTCATTCCCCACCAGTTTTCAGCTTCCTTTGTCAGCATGTAGGAAGCATAGGTCACCTTCTGAACATCACCGCAACCTAGGGCTCAGAATATTCTCTCCAAGCTTTGAATCCACTCATTCGCAGCATTCAGAGCGAATCCCCCTTGGAACTATTGAGGCCTCTGTTTGCAAAACTCGCCTAACCCTCTGTACTCGGCCGATTCTGTAGGGGCCAAAGGCTGCGAGCTAGGACTCGGTGTCGTATTCTGGTTCAGGCTATGCAGATTCTCATTCATCTGTTGCAGTGCAACAACCATCTGAGCTAGCAGCTCATTCGGAACATTCTAACTTGTTCCTCTTCCTCTTCCAGCCATGGGTACCTGTACTCATTTACCCATTAGTAATCGAATTTGATTATACACAGGATCACTAAATCATCTAGTAATTTAGCACAACACAACAACTCAAGTAATTACAGTTAATCAAGAAGCATGTAAGGCCATATCCTAGGCCGTAAGATTAACTATGCTCTGATACCATATTGTAAGGACCCAAATTCTACCCTTGAAATTTTTTCCTTATTCTATCTCATTTACATGCATTTCCTTAATATCTCAGATTAATAAATCTAATGACATTCTCCTAATTCTCTTTTGTGGTCATACTCTTGAAAGAAAATCATAATTCATATAAATAATTCTTGGTAACCCACACATAAAATTAGCTATGGAATTTCAAAATATCCATAGCTACTAATATCCAGAGTTATACAAATCAGGATTTACAATTATCCAAATATCGATTAATTAGTTACAGTCCAAAAAGCAAAATAGAGAAAGTTTAGATTCAAGCTCCTAAGCGTCAAACCGAGTATCCTCAATACATTTGTTCACCTGCAATGGGATTATCGATAATAGTTACACGAAACATACAAGGGAGTAAGTCATTGATTTAATAGTCATCGTCATATGGTAATCCACATTTTAAAACACAATTTAACATTTAATATAAAACACAATTCATAATTACATGAACATATCCATTCATATCTTTTTTCTTTTGTCTCCATAATGTCCATATTCACTCTATAGTACACATATATCCCATAATATACATATCATATAGTGTGCATATTTATTCTTCTCATCTTTATCCATATCCACCTTGTAGTACATATATATCCCATAATATACATGTTCCATAATGTGCATATTTATCCTCCTCATCTTTATCCACATTCACCATATAGTACACATATATCCCATAATATACATGTTCTATAATGTGCATATCTATTCTTCTCATCTTTATCCATGTTCCATCCGTGTAAACCACACAGATAATCCAATACCACAAAGGGTAAGTCTACATCACAAAAGTGATCCATTGCCACATCCGGCAGTTCCACACCTCAAAGGTGATCCATTACCCGCAACACTTACACCACAAAGGTGATCCATTACCACTACACTTACACCATAAAGGTGATCCATTACCGCTACGGGCAACACTTACACCACAAAGGTGATCCATTACCACTACGGGCATCACTTACACCACAAAGGTGATCCATTACCACTACGGCCAACACTTACACCACAAAGGTGATCCATTACCACTACGTGCAACACTTACACCACAAAGGTGATCCATTACCACTACAGGCAACACTTACACCACAAAGGTGATCCATTACCACTACGGACAACACTTACACCACAAAGGTGATCCATTTTACATTATATCACAACCACATCATTTTACACGCATGATATAGTTGCATCATCTTAAATATAATGAAGATACTTATCCCTTACCTTGGTGAGTGTTGGGTGGGGTTCTTGTTAACTTTACTAGTTCCTTCCGAACCGCCTCCAACCTTAGGATCTTTCATCATCCCATCAATACAATAAAAGTCAGTAATTTATCCACAATAATGTTCCTATGATACATATAACATTCACAAATACATAGGATATTCACGTATTTTCAATGTTTTCCCAAAACTATTTTCATTACAAGTTTCTAAACATTGAAACATACATACTCATCTTCTACCTCTATCATTTCACCCATTTCCCTCTTTACTCATATTTTCTCAATGTTAGGGTTTTGGGGTTTTCATGAACCAACCCACAAATCCGTTCTATTCTTGAAATACCAACTCTAAACCAAGAGTTACAAGAGAGAAACAACATAAAACGAACCATAACTCAAAAGGATGAGTTTCCATGGTTTTTCACATTTGGAGAAGAGATCCTTTACACTCCACAATGAGTTTGAAAGAGAGAAAGAGAGTTAGAATCAAGAGATTTACCTCTTCTCAAGCTTCTAAATGACTCACAAGCCATCTTGCTCTTGAAAATGCTCCCTTCTCTCACTTCTCTCTAGGTTAACCCCCATAAATGTGTTTGGGGTCCCCTATTTAATGTAACAGCGTCAGGTTCTCGCTTAATCGAGCCCATTTTAAAAATTCAGATCTGACCCTCTCGCTCAAGCGATGATCCTCTCGCTCAAGCGAGAATCTTACACCCTCGACAGGTCCAAAACATCACTTTTCTCGCCTAGGCGAGCCAACCCTTGCTCAGGCGAGAATCCTCCAGTATAGCCCAGGATTTCACCCTTCCAGTTGAGCCTTTCTTGCTCAAGCGAGCGAACTCTCGCTCAGGCGAGAATTCTCTAGTATAGCCCAGGATTTCACCCTCCCAGGTGAGCCTTTCTCGCCCAGGCGAGAATACCTCACTCAAGCGAGAATCCCAGGACTAATACTATAATTTTAGATACTTAAAGTTAGGGTGTTACAGTTCACCTTCTTGTTCACCGTCGGCTACGTCCAGTACTCTTGACGCGCAAGAGATTCCATTATAAAATATAATGAGTTGCAATTACAATTATCTCACCCCGAGATCTCCTTGTACCTTACACACTCACTTATACTTAATCCCTTGGAAAACCCTATTCCAAGTAACACCCTTGGTAAATACTATACCAAGTCACTCAACCCCTTTCTCTTCACACCCTTGTGAAAGAAAGTGAACTTTGGTAAAGTGAAGAATATACAATATGGCTTGGATTGCCTTTACAAGTGTATTTAACAATTCTATTCTTGCAATCCAAAAAAAAAACTCTCACACTATTGATAATAATGCTCTTTTACTTTGAAATTTTTTGGAAAGCACTTAGAAGCAACTCTGAAAATACTTAGAAAGTTTGAGAGTATGTTGCATAAAAATGCAGAAAATTCAGAAAGTGTGAGAGCTTTTAAAGAGAGTTTGTAATATGAGTTTTTGTTATGTGTTGTTGTTATGAGAGTGTTTTAATGCCTTTATATAGGCTTCCAATCAACCATAACACCTCTAGATAAGAGTAGGTTTCGTTTGGAATGAAACAAATCAGTTTTGAGTGAAACCTATTCACTATGAAATCTGAAAAATGATACAACAACTCTCAATAATCGATTATTATAAGTGGGTAATTGATTACCCAACAATCTTGTTAATAACTTTTTCAAATTTCACACAATGTAGTCGATTACTGTATTTGAGTAATCGATTACTCAAAGGTACTGTCCAATAACTTTGTGAAATTGTCTTAATGTAATCGATTACACTTCTTTGAGTAATCGATTACCCTGTTTTCTAAAAATGGTAATCTGTTACTTCAAAGACATTAATGGATTACTCTTAGCCGTTGGAGGATGGATAACTCTTTTCTTACTCATTTAACTTGTTACTCAAGTATGGTAACCCGTTACATGTTGTTTTTGAAAATTATTTTTAATTACACTTAGATTTTTCTGATTTTCTTGAAAACAATTTTGAGCATTATTAACTAAGGTAATAAAGTAGTTGTAAGGATAGAAGTACCTGTCGCGACCCGAAGATTGAGCATCCTTGTGGTGATGTAGCCTCGAAGAGAAACCAATTCATCCATAATCATCTAATTAGAGGGCATTGCATTAGAAATGGTTGTTACCTTTGGTTGCCATGTTCTGGTGAGTGATCTTAAAACTTTTAAGTTTAAGTCACTATTTGACATCACTTTGCCAAATGCAATAAGGTGATTTATATGGTGAGTAAATATCTTTTGAAGATCCATAATTTTCTCTCCAGGCTTTATATGAAACATCTCGTATTCCTGGGAAAGAGTATTTGCCTCGACCTTTTTACCTCCTTGGTTCCTTCGTGTGTGGTCTCTAGAGTATCCCACATTTTTTCGCAGATTTGTAGTTTGATACTCTAAAGAACTCGTCAATGCCAAGTGTGGAAGTAAGGATGTTCATTGCTTTGAGATCGTATTGCACCTTCTTTTTATCTTCATCATTCCATGAAGATTTGGGCTTTACTTCCCTTGTGTTGTTGACTACGGTGAAGGGTTCATATGGTTCTTCTTCAATTGCATTTCACATGTCCAAGTCTTGAGATTCTATAAAGATTCTCATTCTGATTTTCCAAAAGTCATAACACTCTCCAACAAAGCTTGGAGGTCGGTTGATGTTGGAACCTTCTCCTAGGAGTGATCTTGAGGCCATCTGTAACACCCTAATTTTCTTTTTCCTAATTTTCTGGATTATACAGAGTGTTTCTCGCTTGAGCGAGAGGGCCTCGCCCAAGCGAGAGGCTCAGTGTTTGCTCCCAGGATTTCTCTAGGATTCTCGCCTGAGCGAGAGATGACTCGCCTAGGTGAGAGGGTAGATGTGGTGGTTGAAAGATTCTCGCATGGGCAAGAATTGGCTCACCTGAGCGAGAAGAATGTTGCAGAGGTTGGTGGATTCTCGTTTGAGTGAGAGCATCAGAGTTTAAATTTCAAAAAGTCGTGAAACTCTCCCCTAGGCGACGTGTTCTAGCTTGGGCGAAAATATAAAAGTTTGAACCCTAAAATAGAACCTCAAACACGAAAAGGGATAGAACTTTTGGGAGAAAAGAGAGGTATAGGCGATTTTTAGAGCAAGGGTTCGTGTAGAATCTACTAGAAGCTATAGAAGAGGTAAATCACTTGATTTTGACACTCTATCTAGTTTTGAAACTCTATTTGTTCTTGTTGGATCTCTTCTCTTATCTTGAAAAACCATTAAAACCCTCTTGTTTGAGTTGTCGTTCGTTTTATCTAACTTTTCCCATGAAAACTCATGGTTTAGAGTTTGTATTTGGAAATGGGGTTGATTGGTGGTTGATTCATGAAAACCCCAAAACCTAAAACGAAAATGATGTGAAAGGGGGAAATGTTAGGTTAGAAAATGTGGTTTATGAGTTTTAATGTTAATTAAGAGTGAATATTTATGTTTTACATGTTTGAAATTCCAAAAGGAGATGGTTTTGAGAATCATTGAAAATATGAACCTCTTTTATGGATGAATATGTAGTATAAGTTATTTATGTGATATTGTGAAACAAATGACTGATTATTTTTATTGTATGGTGGGAATGAGGAAAGATCCTAAGGTTGGAGAAGGTGACGAAGGAACTTGCAAAGTTACCAAAAACCAACCCTAACGCTCACCAAGGTAAGGAGAGACATTATACTTGTATGTTCTGTAATAAATAGTGTTGAATTTCTGGATATTTATGGATTATAAAAGAAAGAAAAGAAAACCTATTTTTAGCTCACCTCAGTGGTTTAGCCACTTTGGCTCAAGTTATGTAGCAAACTTTGGCTCAATTTATGTAGCACACTTTGGCTCAAGTTGTGTAGCACACTTTGGCTCAAGTTATGTAGCAAACTTTGGCTCAAGTTATGTAGCACACTTTGGCTCAAGTTATGTAGCACACTTTGGCTCAAGTTATGTAGCACACTTTGGCTCAAGTTATGTAGCACACTTTGGCTTAAGTTATGTAGCACACTATGGTTCAAGTTATGTAGCACATTTTGGCTCAAGTTATGTAGCAAACTTTGGCTCGAGTCACATAGCAAACTTTGGCTCAAGTTATGTAACACGATTTGTAAGGACCCAAATTCTACCATTGAAATTTTTTGTTTATTTTATTCTTTTCACATACATTTTCCCTATAACTTAGAATCACAAATTCAACACCCTTATTTTAATCTCACTTTACCGTTCATACTCATTCCATAACGCAATATCCACATACACGTTCTTTTAACAGAAAATCATAATTCATATTAATGTATCCCGATAACTACCGCATACAACTAGCTATGGGTTTCCAAAATACCCATAGCTACAAGTATCCAGAGTTATAACTATCAAAAAAATTATAATGATCATGGTTACAAATACTTAAATCCGCAAATATTCAATCATGATACAAAAAGGTGCAAATAAAGGAATCCAGATTTTAAAGCTCCTACAGCTCCAAATCAAGCGTCCTTAATTCATCCAACTACTTGCAATGGGATTATCAAATGGCAACACGCAAAACGTACAAAAGAGTAAGTCATTTAATTCAATAATCAAATAATCCACATTTAAACGGAGTTAGATAAACAATTTAAGCATTCCAACATAAAGTCATTACATTTCATTTTATATCTTACTACATCATATGACCATTCTTACTTTCACATTCTTCCATGTCAAACCTTGTTAACCTCTTCTTCCTTCCCATGTTACATAGCCATTTCCCACTTACACATACTTCCACAATACCACATAGGGCAAGACATTCGAATCACTACCACTTGGACAAGACATTCAATCCAATACCACTTGGGCAAGACATTCAATTCAATACCACTTGGGCAAGACATTCAATTCAATACCACTTGGTCAAGATATTCAATCCAATACCACTTGGGCAAGGCATTCAATTCAATACCACTTGGGCAAGACATTCAATTCAATACCACTAAGGCAAGACATTCAATTCAATACCACTTGGGCAAGACATTCAATTCAATACCACTAAGGCAAGACATTCAATTCAATACCACTACGACAAGACATTCAATTCAATACCACTTGGGCAAGACATTCAATTCAATACCACTTGGGGCAAGACATACAACTCAATACCATGTGGGGCAAGACATACAACTCAATACCGCTTGGGCAATATATTCAATTCAATACCACTTGGGCAAGACATTCACTTTCTTTCATACATCCCACATCTTATTCTTTTCGAGTCAACCACATAGAACTGCATATCTCATAATGCATATCTCGAAATAAAATGCTTGTCCTTACCTTGGTGAGCGTTGGGTTTTGTCCTTGGTTACTTTGCAAGTTCCTCCGACATCACCTCCAACCTTAGGATCTTTCCTCATCCCCACCACATAATGTAAGGACCCGAATTCTACCCTTGAAATTTTTTCCCTATTTTATTCATCATTCATGCAATTTCCTACGACTTTTAAACATATGCCAATAACTTAAGTTAAGTCTCCATTTTCTACTCGTACTCATTTCCTAAGTTCAAAATAATATACACATTCACATAGCAGAAAATCATAATTCATTTATGCATCCCGGTAACTACCGCATACAATTAGCTATGAGATTCCAAAATACCCATAGCTACGAAAGAATGAATATAAGAACTTCCAAAAATTAAAAGCCTCTAAGCTCCTAATCAAAACGTCCTTACATCTTCCACCTACCTGCAATGGGATTAACATTGGCCATACACAGAAAACACAAAGGAGTAAGTCGTTAACGTAATAAATGTCAATGTACGTTAATCCACATTTTAAAAAGATTAAGTGAACAATTTAGAGTTAAATATACTTAAAACCATTTTCATCGTTTATACTTTTTGAAAACCATGCTACATAACTTGAGCCAAAGTCTGCTACATCGCTTGAACCAAATCTTGCTACATCGCTTGAGCCAAAGCTTGCTACATCGCTTGAGCCAAAGCTTGCTACATCGCATGAGCCAAAGCTTGATACATTACTTGAGCCAAAGTTTGCTACATCACTTGAACCAAAGTCGCTAACCAATCATGGTCGGCTAAAAACGAGTTTTTCTTTTCATTGACACTCCATCAATTCATAAACAGTAAATCCACGTCATCATTATTAAAAACACACCCATATATGTTTATAATAAATAAGTGGTTCACAATTTGATTCATTATCCACAACCAGAAAATCCACTCATTTTCTAACACAATGCATAAGTTAAAGACTTATCCTTACCTCGGTGAGCGTTGAGTTTGGTTCTTGGTAACTTCGCAAGTTCCACCGACACCGCCGCCAACTTTAGGATCTTTCCTCATTCCCACCATATAACACAATGTTAGTCATTTATTCCAAATATCACAGAAACAACTTATATTACATTATTTAACCATACAAGATATTTAACATATTTTCCATGTTTATAAACTACTTTCATCATAATTTTACAACGTCTAAAACATAAATATTCATCTCATATTTCAACATTAGAATGCTTAACCATCTTCTACCTCTAGCGTTTTATCCATTTTCCACTTTAACCACATTTTCTCTTTAGGGTTTTGGGGTTTCCATGAATCAACCCAGAAACCCTTTCCATTCTTGAAATACCAACTCTAAACCAAGAGTTTACAAGAGAAAAACAACATAAAACGAACCATAACTCAAAAGGGTGAGTTTCCATGGTTTCTCACATTTTGAGAAGAGATCCACCATACCCAAAATTAGTTTCAAAGGGAAGAAGAGAGTTAGAATCAATAGTTTTACCTTTTCTCAAGCTCTTAGATGAGTATCAAAGCTCCTTGCCGTTGGAAAAGCTCTATTCTCTCACTTCTCTTCAATTCTTAACTCTAAAATGTGTTTGGGGGTTTCTCATTTAATGCAACTCGGCGTGTTCTCACTTAAGCGAGCCTATTCTCGCTCAAGCGATAAAATCCCGCCCATTTTAAAAACTCAGATCTGACCTTCTCGGCCAGGCGAGGGAACTCTCGCCCAGGCGAGGCATCTCTCGCTCAAGCGAGGATCCTCTCACTCAAGCGAGAATCTTACAGCCTCGACAGATCCAAAATGTCACTTTTCTCGCCCAGGCGAGCCAACTCTCGCTCAGGCGAGACCACTCTCGTTCAGGCGAGACCACTCTCGTTCAGGCGAGACCAGTCTCGCTCAAGCGAGGCAACTCTCGCTCCGGCGAGACCACTCTCACTCAAGCGAGGCAACTATCGCTCAAGCGAGAATCCTTCAATATAGCCCAAGATTTCACCCTCCCAGGTGAGCCTTTCTCGCTCAGGATTTCACCCTCCCAGGACTGATACTATAATTTTAAAGACTTAAATTAAGGGTGTCACACATAACAACAATGTCAGTCATTTGTTTGAAATAACACATACACAACTCATATTTCATCTTTAAACATACAAGAGATTCATGCATTTTCAATGTTTCCAAAATTACCTTTATTAAGGGTTTGCAAACATCTAAAACATACATAATCATCTTATATTCAACATTAGAACATAAATTCACCCTTTTCATCTAACATTTAACCCATCTCCTCTTTTGAGAACATTTTTATTTTGGGGTTTTAGGGTTTTCATGAATCAACCCTTAAATCACCCTCATCTTCGAATATCAACTATAAACCAAGAGTTTATAAGAGGAAAACAACCTAAAACGAATCACAACACTAAATAGAGAGTTTCCATGGGTTTTCATGCTAACAGAATAGATCCAAAATACCCAAAATGAGTTTGAAAGGGAGAAGGAGAGTAGAACCAAGAGGTTTACCTCTTCTCAAGCTTCTAGGTTAGCCTCAAGACTCCTTGCTCTTGAAAATGCTCTCTTCTCTCACTTCTCTTCAAGTTCTAACCCTAAAATGTGTTTGGGGTTCCTTATTTATGTAACAACGATGGGTTCTCGCTCAAGCGAGCCCATTCTCGCTCAAGCGAGAAAATCCCGCCCATTTTAAAAACTCATATCTGACCCTCTCGCTCAAGCGAGGATCTTACAGCCTCTACGGCTTCAGAGAGGTGCCACTTCTCGCCCAGGCGAGACAACTCTCGCTCAGGCGAGCCAACTCTCGCTCAAGCGAGACAATTATCGCTCAGGCGAGAATCCTTTAGTATAGCCCAGTATTCCACTCACCCAGGTGACCCACTCTCGCCCAGGCCACCCCTTTCTCGCTCAAGCGAGATTTCCAGGACTAATACTATAATTTAATAACTTTAAATTCAGGGTGTCACAATCCTCCCCCTCTTATAAGAATTTTCGTCTCCGAAAATTATACATACCTCGATTCAAACAGATGAGGGTAATCCTCCCTCATAACTCGTTCCACTTCCCAAGTAGCGTCTCCTTCATCTACTTGGCTCCATAATACTTTCACCAAAGAAATTTATTTTCCTCTCAATTTCTTGATGCTAGTATCCAAGATTCTCACGGGTAAAGTCGCGAATGTCAAATTATCCTTCAACTCTATCTGATCGGACTCGACCACATGAGATGGATCTCCAACATATTTCCTCAATTGAGACACATGAAACTCATTGTGAAGATTCGACAACAATGGAGGTAAAGCAATCTGATATGCTACTGGTCCAATCCTCTTCAAAATCTGATACGGCCCAATGAATCTCTTCCAATCCGCTTGAGCGAGATGTGGCTTGCCTGGGCGAGAGAAGCCTCGCTTGAGCGAGAGTTGGCTCGCCTGGGCGAGGGAGAGTGTGTTGACACTGAAGGATCCTCGCTTGAGCGAGAATCCCTCGCTTGAGCGAGAGCGTCAGTGTTTGAAATTTTAAAAAGGCGGGATCTCTCGCCTGGGCGAAGTATTCTCGCTTGGGTGAGAATCTAAAATCCTGAACCCTAAAATAGAGACCCAAACACGAAAATGAGAGAGGTTTTTGAGAGAAAAGTGAAGAGGAGGCGATTTTCTTGGCAAGAGTATGTGTAAAGGCTAAAAGAAGCTAGAGAAGAGGTAAACCTCATGATTTTAACACTCACTCTCTTTTAGGAACTCATTTTGGGACATTTGGGTCTCTTCTTTTGCTATGAAAAATCATAGGCTTTCTCTTTTTGAGTTGTAACTCGTTTCTATCTACTTTCTCCTTGAAAACTCGTGGTTTAGTGTTTCTATTCGGAAAGGGGGATGATTGGTGGTTGATTCATGAAAACCCCAAAACCTAAAACGAAAATGGGGTTGAAAAGGGAGAAAGGTTAAGTTAGAAAACGTGGTTTAAGATTTTTAATGTTAAATAGAGCTAATAAGAATGTTTTACATGCTTGAAACTCCTAATAGAGATGATTGTGGAAAATGTTGGAATATGAGCAGTTTTATGAAATAAATATGTTGTGTTGGTTAATTATGTGATAATATGAGTATATTATTGACTTTGGGTATTCTGTGTGGTGTATATGAGGAAAGACCCTAAGGTTGGAGGAAGCGGAGGAGGAACTAACAAGTTGCCTAACACTACCACCAACGCCCACCAAGGTAAGGGATAAGCATTGTGAATGTTGAGGTAATAGTATATTACTTTATGTTGTGTGAAGGATAAGAGTAAATAATTGTATGACTTGCCCAATGTGGTATTTGCCTTTATGGCAATTGTATGACTTGCCCAATGTGGTATTGGCCTTTATGGCAATTGTATGACTTGCCCAATGTGGTATTGGCCTTTATGGCAATTGTATGACTTGCCCAATGTGGTATTGGCCTTTATGGCGATGTCTGACTTGCCTAACGTGGTATTGAATCTAACAATGTGCGTGTGACAGGTTGAATAAATTGTGGATTAATGATTTAAGGTTGTTAAGTATTCTTGAGTTGCGTTTACTTTCATTTTCTTTGAATAATTATTGTTGAAGATTTCTAACACTGATTATCATGATTCCTATGTTTTACTCCCTTCTGTTTCATGTTGATTGTATTGGTGATAATCGGTGAACAGGTAAAGCAAAGGACTAGTAGATCCAGGAGGCGCGTTAGTGTAGTTTTGCTAACTTTGATGTAATAGGGATAGTAATATGCTATTTTGTATTATGGATGTAATTGTACCCATTACCTGAATCATTTAACCTGTAACCCCGTTTCTCGGGATTTGATGATGTATTGACAAACGTGTGGGGACGAAGTCCCCTCTTTAATTAATATGTGATGTTTATGGGATTTTAACCCCAAATGGCTTGGGTAGAATATCTGTTAACATGAAATGTGAAGTATAATTACATGGAGAAAGAAAATTCATGGGATAATATTAGGAAACTAAATGCTACTGCATGCATGTTTGAGAATAAAAGAACGAAAAATTTAGGGTATACTTTGGGTTCTTACAATATGGTATCAGAGCATAGTTAATTCTGCGACCTAGGGTATGACCTTACTTGCTTCTTTGTAACGTACTTGTTATGTAACTATGTGAATTATGTGGACTGTTGTGTGATTATGTGATAGATTGTCTGGTTAAATTTGGTTTACTAATAAGAGAATGAGTACAGGTACCAAGTTACGAAGATGTCTAGAAGAGGAAGAGGAAGAGGAAGAGGAAGAGGATCGGGTCAGAATTACCTGTTGGCCCAGATTGGGACCGTGCTGATGAACATGAATGAGAACTTGCAACATTTGAACCAGAATGCGACACCAAGCCCAAACCTACACCCCTTGGCACCTTAAGGACCGATAGAGTACTGGGGATTGGATGAGTTTTGTAGGTGCAATCCTCCTCAATTCGAAGGTGGATTCGCTCCGGATGCGGCCAATGAGTGGATCCAAGGGCTTGGAGCGGATATTCAGGGCTATGGGTTGCTCCGATGCTCAAAACGTGACACATGCCTCATATGTCCTGGTCAAAAGATGCTAAGAATTGGTGGGAGTATGCTCGTAGGCAACTGAATCTGAGGGACAAGCCATCACTTGGGAGGGTTTCAAGGAGGATTCCTCTAGAAATACTTCCCGCCCGACTTGAAAAGGAAGAAAGAGATGGAATTCCTACGGCTAGATCAAGGGGATCTATCGGTGGGGGAGTATGCGGCCAAGTTTGAGGAGTTGGCCAGGTATTGTCCCTACTATGAGCTGAAAGTGGACGGGCGGTCCAAATGTACTAAGTATGAATCGGGTTTGAAGCCCAAGTTGAAGGTGATGTTTGGGCATCAGGAGATTTCGGATTTTCCTACCTTTGTCAACAAGTGTAGGATGTATGAAGATGACCTTAGGGCCGAAGAGTTGGTGGCAAGCAGAACTAACCCTCCTAGGAATGTCGGACCTCAACGGAGCCATACTATGGACAAGGGCAAAGGAAGGATGTTTGGCGATAAATCATAGTGAATATGTTCTTCTTGAAAGGATGGATTATCATCCACTTCCACATGCTCTGCATTAGGTGTAGTTTCAATAATGGCATTTTCATTAAAAGTGGGATTAGGCAAATCTTCTTCATCAACAGTTAATCTTTCCTTGATTAAAGGATTGTTTTTATCAAAGGAGACATGAACAGATTCTTCCATGGTTAGAGTTCCTTTGTTAAAGACTCTTTAAGCTTTACTCGTGAGAGAGTAACCTAGGAAGAATCCTTCATCGACCTTTGCATAAAACTTGCCTAAGTTTTCTTTGCCATTATTTAAGAGGAAACATTTACAACTAAATACATGCAAGTGTGAAATGTTTGGTTTTCTTCCTTTGAAGAGTTCATAGGGGGTTTTCTTTGGAATAGGTCTTATGAGAACTCTATTTGAAACATAACAAGCAGTGCTAACCGCATCAGCCCAAAAGTACTTTGGGAGGTTAGTTTCATTTAACATTGTCTGAGTGTGTTCTTCTAAAGACTAATTCTTTCTCTACAACACCATTTTGTTGTGGTGTTCTAGGAGCAGAAAAGTTGTGATTAGTCCCGAGATCATCACAAAATTCCTCAAAAGAAGCATTTTAACCCTCAAAAGCGGTTTGTAATTCAGAAGAAGAAAAAGAGATAGACTCATTTACCTCTTCATCGTCTGAATGATGAGACGCCATTAGGGAAAGATGTGCCTGCTCTTCGCTTTCTGGTTCAGAGGCTGAACTTGTGTCGTTGTCTTCCCAAGCGATGTAGGCTCTTCGTCCATTCTTCAATTCGTTCTTCCCTTTGAAAGAACTTTTCTTGATGTTTGGACAGTCCATCTTCATGTGGCCAGGCTTGCCACACTCAAAGCATGTAAAATTCTGGTTTGAAGTGGAGGCCTCATTGCTTTTGGAGAACTTCTTCATTTGTTCTATTCTTGCACCTTTGTTCCTCTTAAGGAACTTACTGAACTTCTTAACGAAGAGGTTTATGTCATCGGTCTCTTCCTTGTCGTCTTCATCTTCTGATGAATCATATTTCTCAACCTTTGCTTTTAGAGAAATTTTCTTCTTCTTCTTCTCTTGTTCCTCGTGTTGATCAAGTTGACTCAATTCGAGTTCATGTTCCTGCAACTTTCCAAACAAAGCAGCCAAAGACATTTTCGAAAGACTTTTCTTTTCAGAAATGGGTGTCACTTTTGGTTTCCATGTTCTTGTTAGTGATCTTAGAACCTTTAGGTTCAAGCCACTATTTGACCGCACTTTGCCAAGTGCAATAAGATGGTTGGTGAGATGAGTAAATCTCTTTTGAAGATCCAAGATCTTCTCTCCATGTCTCATACGAAACATTTCGTATTCCTGGGAAAGAGTGTTTATTCTCGATCTCTTTACCTCTTCGGTACCTTTGTGTGTGGTCTCTAAAGTGTCCCACATTTCCTTAGCGGATTTGCAGTTGGAAACTCTGAAGAATATGTCAATTCCAAGCGCCGATGTGAGGATGTTCTTTGCCTTCAAGTCAGATTGCACTTTCTTCATATCTTCATCATTCCATTAAGATTTTGTCTTTTGTCTCCATTATGATGTTGATCACGGTGAATGGCACATATGGTCCTTCCTCGATAGCATTCCAAATATCCAAGTCTTACGACTCTATGAAAATCCTCATTCTGATTTTCCAGAAGTCGTAACACTCTCCAACAAAACTTGGAGGTCTGTTTATGTTGGAGACTTCTCCTAGGAATGATCTTGAGGCCATCTTATAGTAGGATAAGATTTTGAGAGTAACTTTCTCAAAAATAGCTTTGGTGTCAATTGTAAGAATGATATTTCACCAAGGTCATACAAAACATGTTACACACAAACTCCGCATTTCATTTAACTTTCCAACTTTGATGCATTACAAGCAATTCATATGCAGGACTAAATCAAGGTGTGCATGTTGATTTCCAAGCAAAATAGTCAAGTACATGCTAGTGGACATCTACAAAGTAAAAATGCATGGTTACATGTCACATAATAGAATGTTGATATTTAGTCATCGAGTCTAATAATCGGTTAATCATTACATCATGCATATTCATTTTGATCCCGATGACTGACAAGATAACTAACAACATATTTCAAATATGAACATGTAGGAAACCACATAGCACAACATACGACATTCCATGTTATAAATTATTCTACTTTTAACCAGGACTAACATTCCTTTCATTATCAAAAGTCATCCATAGAATAAAAAATCCACTTTTCAAGACAAAAGATATAGTTCCTTCAAAGTCTTATTCTCTCCAAATGTTAACAAGTTTCTCAATACCCTCGAGTGACGTCAACAGAACAAACATTGATCCCTCTTCCTTAATGGGAAGTTATGACTCCCTTAACTGACACTAGCTCCATATAACTTGCCTGGTCAGAAATCTCATATATATCTCTAAACACCATAGTCTTATCAGCACAATTTAGCATAACATTATTTGTTGACAACCAGTTAATTCCCAGAATTAACTCTAACTGGGACAACGGTAAGCAGATTAAGTCTACGCTAAAAGTTCTACCATTTACCACAACCGAACACTGAGATACCAGCGTCGATACCACCATCGGCACATTAGTTGGGGTGGACAGGACCAAGTCGTAAGGCAACGACTCAGTGTGCAATTTCAGTCGGTCCACACATTCAATAGATACAAAGGAGTGTGTCGCTCCCGAATCAAACAACACTAAAAGAGGAATACCTGCTACCAAGCAATTACCTTGGATAAGTCCATCCACATTTTCTGCCTCAGCACCGCTCAAGGTAAACACTATGCCCGTGTTCCTTGCTCTCTCAACATGAACGACATTCAGCCGCTGACACAGTTTGGGACAAAACCTTTTGATGTGCACCAACTACTTGTAGTGGAAACATCTATTTTCTGACCCCGTGCATGTGTTCCCATAGTGGAGTCTGCCACACTTGTTGCACAAAGGAGTAGAAGCTACCCACTAGAAACGACAGAAGGTCTCGGTCCTTGATTGTTGCGGTCACGATAACCGGTAGGCGCCACATAAGGTCTGCAGTTATCCTCAAACCTCTTTCCCTTACCCTTGCCTTGGGTATGATTTCTCTGAGGGCTGAAGTTTCTCGGAGGATTAACTCTAGGTGTCGCCACCTCATCGGCTGCTAGGTCATCCTCGTACATCCTGCACTTGTTTACCAATGTAGCAAAATCGGCAATCTCTTGATGCCCAAACATACTTTTCGACTTGGGCTTCAAACCCGATTCGAACTTAGAACATTTGACCTTCCGTCCACCTCCAATTCAGCGTATGGACAAAATCGGGCCAATTCCTCGAACTTGGCCGCATATTCTCCCACTGACAGGTAACCATGTTCCAACCTTAGAAACTCCATTTCTTTCTTCCTGTTCAGATCAGCAGGAAAATATTTTTGAAGAAATTTCTCCTTGAATGCAATCCAGGTAATCACCCGCCCCTCCGTTTCCATCTGACGTCGGGTCATCTCCCACCAGTTTTCAGCTTCATTCGCCATCATGTAGGAAGCATAGGTTACCTTTTGAACATCGCCGCAACCCATGGCTGGGAATATCCTCTCCAAGCTTTGAACCCATTCATCCGCAGCATCCGGAGCGAATCCCCCTTTGAAATGTTTAGGCTTTTTCTTACAGAACTCGCCTAATCCTCGGTACTCGGCCGGTTCGGGTGGGACCAAAGGTTGCGAGCTAGGACTCGGTGTTGTGTTCTGGTTCAGGCTATGCAAGTTCTCATTCACTTGCTGAAGTGCAGCCACCATCTATGGCAACATATCATTCGGAACATTTTGGCTTGTTCCTCTTCCTTTCCCAGCCATTTCTTAACCTGCACTCATCTGTCATTAGTATACAAATCCAATTCACATAGTTCAGGTTGTCAAATAGTCTCATAATTGTCAAATCACAAACATGTTACAATGAAGCAAGTAAGGCCATACCCTAGGCCGCAAAATTAACTATGCTCTGATACCATATTGTAAGGACCCAAATTCTACCCTTGAAATTTTTTGTTTATTTTATTCCTTTCACATACATTTCTCATATAATTTAGAATCACAAATTCAATAACCTTATTTTAATCCCACTTTCCCGTTCATACTCATTCCAAAACGCCATATCCACATACACATTCACTTAATAGAAAAACATAATTCATTAATTCTCCCTAGTAACTACCGCTTACAACTAGCTATGGGTTTTCCAAATACCCATAGCTCCACATATCCAGTGTTACAATGCTCAAAATCACAATTACCCAAAAATGGCATTTAGTCAGTCATGATACAAAATACAAAAGAAGGAAATCCGGATTTAAAAGCTCATAAGACTCCAAATCAAGCATCCTCAATTCATCGGTTTACCTACAATGGGATTATCATAGCAACACACGAAACACAAGGGAGTAAGTCATTAGTTCAATAATAACCACATATGAAAATCCACATTTCTAAATATACATAAGTATTGAAATTAAACACATATCTTAAATACATGAATATAAACGTTCGTGTCTCTTTTATGCTATCTTTCATTTAATCCATATACACCCTATAGTATATATATCCCATAATATATATTCTATAGCATGCATATTGTAAGGACCCAAATTCTACCCTTGAAATTTTTTCCTTATTTTATTCCTTTTTCATGCACTTTCCTATAACTTACATTTACAAATTTCATAACCTTATTTTAAAATCTCATTTTCCACTTCACACTCAATCAATGAACCAATAACGACATACACATTCGTTCGACAGAAAACATAATTCATATTAATGCAGTTCAGTAACTACCGCATACAACTAGCTATGGGTTTTCCAAAATACCCATAGCTACAAATATCCAGAATTACCATTATCCATGGTCCCTAACACGTACAAAAAAATCAGGCCAATTATTACAAATAGACAATTCATAATACAATCAGTTAGGTTACAAAAGAATGGAAATAAGGACATCAAAATAAAAGCCCCTAAGCTCCAAAATCAAAACATCCTTACATCTTCCACCTACCTGCAATGGGATTAACATTGACCATACACAGGGAAAACACAAAGGACTAAGTCGTTAACTCAATAAATATCAATACAGGTTAATCCACATTTAAAATACAAAGGAAACATTAGAGTAAGGCACATAACGTAAGTACATAAATGTAACCAACATATATTCTTTTTTTTTTTCCATATAATCCATATTCATCCTATAGTATATATATCTCATAATATATATTCTATAGCATGCATATTCATCCATTCCAAATCACTTTCCTTTTCATTTTAGTCATATTCACCCTATAGTATATATCCCAAAATATATATTCTATAGCATGCATATTCATCCATTCCAAATCACTTTCCTTTTCATTTTAGTCATATTCACCCTATAGTATATATATCCCATAATATATATTCTATAGCGTGCATATCATCCTTTCTAAATCACTTCCCTTTCCATTTCGTAAATTCCATGTACTCCCATCTAATACAATTAACATTTAATTATTCAATGCCACTTCGAGCAAGACTACACCACGAAGGTGATTTCAATACCACGTTGGGTAAGTCTACACCATGAGGGTGATTCAATACCACGTTGGATAAGTCTACACCACAAAGGTGATTCAATACTACGTTGGGTAATTCCACACCGTGAAGGTGAATACCACATCGGGTAAGTCTACACCGTGAAGGTGATTTCAATACCACATCGGGTAAGTCTACACCGTGAAGGTAATTTCAATACCACATCGGGTAAGTCTACACCGTGAAGGTGATTTCAATACCACATCGGGTAAGTCTACATCGTGAAGGTGATTCAATACCACATTGGGTAATTCTACACCGTGAAGGTGATTCAATACCACATCGGGTAAGTCTACACCACGAAGGTGATATCAATACCACATTGGGTAAGTCTACACCGTGAAGGTGATTTAATACCACATCGGGTAAGTCTACACTGTGAAGGTGATTCAATACCACATCGGGTAAGTCTACACTGTGAAGGTGATTCAATACCACATCGGGTAAGTCTACACCGTGAAGGTGATTCAATACCACATCGGGTAAGTCTAGACCACAAAGGTGATTCAATATATTTACAAACAGCAATTCCACGCATCGTTTATTACGAACATACCCATATATGTTTATAATAAATAAGGGAGCGTCGGGGTCGTTTCCGAGTAACTTTACAAGTTTCCTCCGCGATTACCTCCAACCTTAGGATCTTTCCTCATCCACACCAATAACAACAAAGGTCAGTACTTTATACAAAATAACACATACAGAACTCATGTCTCATCTTTTAAACATGCAAGGCATTCACACATTTTCAATGTTTCTAAACTACTTCCATTAAGAGTTTCCAAACATCTAAACGTACATATCCATCTCATACATCAACATTAGAGCACAAACTCATCTTCTACGTCTAACATTTCATCCATTTCCTTTTTATTCACATTCTCATTTTGGGAGTTCTGGGGTTTTCATGAATAAACCCACACAACCTTTCCATTCATCAAATACCAACTATAACCCAAGAGTTTACAAGATAAAAACAACATAAAATGAACCATAACTATAAAGGATGAGTTTCCATGGTTTCTCATACTTTGAGAAGAGATCCAACATACCCAAAACAAGTTAGAGAGGAAGAAGAAGAGTTAGAAACAAGAGGTTTACCTCTTCTCAAGCTCTAAGATGATTCCTAAGGCTCTTTGCTCTTGAAAAACTCTTCTCTCTCTCTTCTCTTCAAAGTTCTAACCCTAAAATGTGTTTGGGGTTTCTATTTTAAAGTGACATCGTCGGGTTCTTGCTCAAGCGAGCCCATTCTTGCTCAGGCGAGGAAATCCCTCCTTTTAAAAATTCAGATCTGACGCTCTCGCTCAAGCGAGGCAATTATCGCTCAGGCGAGGCATCTCTCACTCAAGCGAGGGTCCTCTAGCTCAGGCGAGAATCTCACAGCCTTGACAGGTCCTGAATGCCACTTTTCTCGCCCAGGCGAGACCACCCTCGCTCAAGCTAGACCATTCTCGCTCAAGCGAGAATCCTTCAGTATAGCCCAGGATTTCACCTTCCCAGGTGAGCCTCTCTCACCCAGGCGACAATTCTCTCGCTCAAGCGAGACTCCCAGGACTGATACTATAGTTTAATGACTTTAAAATCTAGGGTGTCACACATATTCATTTATTTCAAGGCACTTTCGGTTCATCAATTACCCTTAGCATCAAACTTACTCTTGACCACATCCGACCCACTTACACCTCAAAGATAATCCACTACCACTTCGGGTAGGTCCAAAACACACGATAATCCACTACCACTTCGGGTAGGTCCACAACACACATTAATCCACTACCACTTCGGGTAGGTCCACAACACACATTAATCCACTACCACTTCGGGTAGGTCCACAACACACGGTAATCCACTACCACTTCGGGTGGGTCCACAACACACGATAATCCACTACCACTTCGGGTAGGCCCACACCTTAAAGGTGGTCCACAATACAATTCTTCCAAACATAATGACTCATACACATACTATGTTCACATCAACTCATAAATAATGGAGACACTTATCTCTTATGTGAAGAAGATCTTTCTCCTGACCTTGGCACGGTTTTGATGAAGACACCAATATCCCAAAAAGAAGAAAGGAAGAAGACCGACAAAGACTATCGAAGATAAAGCTTCAAGAAATAGAGTCTAAGTCTTTAGGTACTTCTATCCTTACAACTCCTTTATTTACTTAGTTAATAATGCTCAAAATTGTTTCCAAGAAAATCAGGAAAAACTAAGTGTGAATAAAAATAATTTTCAAAAACAACATGTAACGGGTTACCATACTTGAGTAACAAGTTACATGAGTGAGAAAAGAGTTTTCAAACCTCTAACAGCTATGAGTAATCCATTACAGACTTTGGAGTAACAAATTACTATTTTTAGAAAACAAGGTAATCGATTATTTAAAGTAGTGTAATCGATTATACTAAGGCAAATTCACAAAGCTGTCAAACAGTGTTGTTGAGTAATCGATTACTCAAATCCAATAATCGATTACACTGTGTGAATTTTCAAAAAGCTGTTAACAAGATTGTTGGTAATCGATTACCCATTTGCAATAATCGATTACTGAGAGTTGTTGCATCAATTTTTCAAATTTCAAGTGAAAGGGTTTCACTTCAAACTGATTGCTTTTCATTCCAAACGAAACCTACTCATGCCTAAGGGTATTATGGTTGATTGGAAACCTATATAAAGGCATTAAAAATCTCTCACAACAACATACATACAACTCACAACTCAGATTTCAAACTCTCTTTAAAAGCTCTCACACATTCTGATTTTACTTACACTTTTCAAGCAACCTACTCTTAAACTTTCAAAGTTATTTTGAAGTTGCTTCTAAGTGTTTTTCATATTGTTAAAGAGCATTATTATCTCAAGTATACGAGTTGTTATTGGATTGCAAGTTATAGAAATTGTCATATACACTTGTAAGGCAATCCAAGCCAAATTGTACATTCTTCACTTTTGCAAAGTTTACTTTCTTTCACAAGGGTGTGAATGTAAGGACAGAAATTCTACCCTTTAAAATTCTTCTCATTTTAATATAGATATTTCCTATCGTCTCTATTTCTCTTCAATTAAACAACATTCAATACTCTAAAGTCAGTTATCACAATAAACAAGAACCCTTCTTCCCATGGAGCAGAAAAACATAATTCATATATTCCCTTCTTGGTAAATACCGCATATGACTAGCTATGGGATTCCAAAATACCCATCGCTATTAATATCCAGATTTACAAAAATGTAGTACTAATCCAGTTAGGATTTACAATTATCCAATTAACAGTTTACATCAATCAAACAAAAAGAATAAGACTTCGAGTTCTAAGCTCCTCATGCCTCGAACCGGGTATCCTCAATTTCCTCGTCTACCTGCAATGGGATTATCATAACGGATATACACAACAACAACAAAGGAGTAAGTTATCAACTCAATAAATATCAGTAAACGATAATCCACATTTTAAGTTTTATAATACAAGAAGTCATAAACTGATAAAATCTACATCTCCTGTGTATCCCTCTCCAGTTATTACATCCACCCTTTTGTATTCACTCATTCATCTCTGCCATACCTTGTCACCTCCTTCATCAATACCATTTCAAATCATTATTTTCCAATTGCACGTTTACCTTTTCATCACCACTAGGGTCAGGTCATATACAATACCACATAGGGCAAGTCATACACAATACCACATAGGGCAAGTCATACACAATACCACATAGGGCAAGTCATACACAATACCACATAGGGCAAGTCATACACAATACCACATAGGGCAAGTCATACACAATACCACATACGGCAAGTCATACACAATACCACATAGGGCAAGTCATACACAATACCACATAGGGCAAGTCATACACAATACCACATAGGGCAAGTCATACACCGATCGTATACATAATCAGAAGATTCACACCTTTTCTATTATCATATACCATTAATAACTTCTCCTTACCTTGGTGAGTGTTGGTTTGGGTTCTTGGTAACTGCACTAGTTCCACCGACACCGCCGCCAACTCTAGGATCTTTCCTCATTCCCACCATACAACACAATGTTAGTCATTTATCCCAAATATTTCATAAACAACTTAGATTGCATTATTTACCCATACAAAATATTCCTCATATTTTGAATGTTGCTAAACTACTTTCATCATAAGTTTACAACATTTAAAACATACATATTCACCTCATATTTCATCATTAGAAAGTAAACTCATCTTCTACCTCAAGCATTTTACTCATTTTTATTTCTAGGGTTTTGGGGTTTTCATGTATGAACCCACAAACCCTCTCCTTTCTTGGAATACTAACTCTATATCAAGAGTTTACAAGATAAAATCATCTAAAATGAACCATAACTCAAAAGGGTGAGTTTCCATGGTTTCTCTCATGTTGAGAAGAGATCCAACATACCTCAAAACAAGTTTCAAAGGGAAAAAGAGAGTTAGAATCAAGAGATCTACCTCTTCTCAAGCTTCTAATGACTCAAAAGCCTCCTTGCTCCTGAAAATACTCTCTCCTCTCACTTCTCTTTAGGTTAACCCTAATAAATGTGTTTGGGGTCCCCTATTTAATGTAACAGTGTCGGGTTCTCGCTTAAGCGAGGAATTCTCGCTCAGGCGAGAAAATCCCGCCTATTTTAAAAACTCAGATCTGACCCTCACGCTCAGGCGAGAATCTCACAGTGTCAACAACCCCAGTTTGCCATTTCTCCCCTAGGCGAGGCAACTCTCGCTCAGGCGAGAATCTTATAGTATAGCCCAGGATTTCACCCTCCCAGGTGCTCCTTTCTCGCTCAAGCGAGAATCTCTCGCTCAAGCGAGGATCCGAGGACTGATACTATAATTTTAAAGACTTAAAATTTGGGGTGTTACAATCCTCCCCCTCTTAAAAGAATTTTCCCCGAAAATGAAACATACCTTGATTCGAACAAATGAGGGTAATCCTCCCTCATCTCTTGTTCAACTTCCCAAGTAGCGTCTCCTTCGTCCACTTGGATCCATAACACTTTTACCAGGGCAATCTCCTTGCCTCTCAATCTCTTTATACTGGTATCCATGATCCTCACGGGCAACGTCGCAAAAGTCAAATTATCCCTCAACTCTATCTGATCAGACTCGACCACCTGAGATGGATCCCCAACATATTTCCTCAACTGAGACACATGAAATACATTATGGAGATTGGACAACAACGGAGGTAAAGCAATACGATACGCTACCGGTCCAATCCTTTTCAATATCTGATAAGGCCCAATAAATCGAGGAGTCAGCTTACGGGATTTCAAAACCCTACCGATACCGGTAGTCGGAACAACCCTCATGAAAACATGATCTCCCTCATTAAATTCAAGAGGTTTCCGTCTCTTATCATAATATCTCTTCTGTCGACTTTGGGAGATCCTCATGTTCTCTCGGATTTCCTTGATTTTATCAGTAGTCTCTTGGACCAGCTCGGTCCCCAATATCAAGTTCTCCCCGGTTTCAAACCAATTCACTGGAGTTCGGCACTTTCTACCATACAACGCCTCATAAGGTGCCATTCCAATACTCATAAGGTGCCATCCCAACTCCCTGGTTGTTCCAAGACACAAGCCCATAGAAGATCTTCCAATGATTGTATAGTTCTTTCCGACTGACCGTCCGTTTGTGGATGATAAGCTGAACTTAACTTCAACTTAGTTCCCAATGCGGACTGCAAACTAGTCCAAAAGTTGGAAGTAAAACGGGGATCTCTATCCGACACAATGCTCGACGGTATCCCATGCAACCGAACAACTTCCCGGATATACAGTTCCGCCAGTCGTTCTAGGGAGTACCTCATGTTCATCGGCAAGAAATGAGCAGACTTGGTCAACCGATCCACTATTACCCATATTGAGTCGTATCCTTTTTGGGTCTTCGGAAAGCCCGATACAAAGTCCATGGAAATACTATCCCACTTCCAAACGGGAATTTCTAGGGATTGTAACACTCCCGCTGGTCGTTGATGCTCAATCTTGGCTTTCTGACATACTAAACAACTCGAGACATACCAGGCCACATCCCTTTTCAACCCCGACCACCAAAACAACTGCTTCAAATCTTGGTACATCTTGGTAGTCCCCGGGTGAAAACTCATCTTGCTCTGATGGGACTCCTCTAAGATATTCTTCCGTAATTCCTCATCACGAGGTACACACACTCTCCCCTTGTAACGCAACATTCCACTAGCGTCCGATGCGAATTCGGTTTCCTTACCGCTTAGCATTAAATCCCGTTTAACCATTAGTTCTTCATCCTCCACTTGCATCGTTCTGATTTGATCAAACAGTTAATTGGTGACCTCCAACATTCCCAAGATCATACTATGAGGCTTTATCTGAACATCCAAGTTCATATCTCTGAACTCTTCAATCAGTTTCCCTTCCCAAACCATCAACGCCGACATGTGCAAAGATTTCCGACTTAGCGCATCAGCCACTACATTGGCCTTTCCTGGATGGTATTGCAATCCAAAATCATAATCCTTGAGGAATTCTATCCACCGTCTTTGTCTCATTTCAATTCCTTTTGGTCAAATAGGTACTTCAAACTTTTGTGGTCGCTGTACACCTCAAATCTCACGCCATAGAGATGGTGTCTCCAAATTTTTAAAGCAAAGACCACAACAGCCAATTCTAAATCATGAGTAGGGTAATTTTGTTCGTGCGTTCTTAACTGACGAGAAGCTTAGGCAACAACTTTCCCTTCTTGCATCAGGACACAACCCAAACCTTGCTTGGAAGCATCACAATAAACACTGAAATCTTTATTGGTACAAGGAAGAACCAACACTGGTGTCGTAGTCAACCTTCGTTTCAACTCCTGAAAACTTTCTTTGCAACGAAGTGTCCACACGTATGGTTCTCCCTTCCGAGTGAGCTTAGTGAATGGTAGTGCCAACTTTGAAAATCCTTCACTGAATTTCCGATAATACCCAGCCAAACCCAAAAAGCTCCTGATCTCAGTGACTGACTTGGGCACCGCCCATTCCATAACCGCTTCAACCTTTGAAGGATCTACTGCCACTCCTTCCTTGGATATCACATGTCCAAGAAAGTTTACCGATTCCAACCAAAAATCACACTTTGACAGCTTTGCATACAACCGATTTTTACTAAGAAGTTCTAACACAACCCTCAGGTGCTCAGCATGCTCCTCTCGGCTTTTAGAGTAAACCAAAATGTCATCAATAAATACCACTACGAATGAATCCAAATACGGATGAAAAATCCGATTCATGTAGTCGGTAAATATTGCTGGGGAATTTGTTACACCAAAAGGCATGACCAAATATTCAAAATGTCCATACCTTGTCCTAAAAGCAGTTTTAGGAATGTCCTCCGACTTTAATCGAAGTTGGTGGTAACCCGACCGAAGGTCAATTTTTGAAAATACTACCGCTCCCCTCAACTGATCCATCAAGTCATCGATTCGAGGCAACGGATACTTGTTCTTAATAGTGACCTTGTTCAACTGCTGGTAGTCGGTACACAACCGCATACTACCATCCTTTTTCTTAACCAACAAAACAGGCACACCCCAAGGTGAGACGCTAGGACGAATGAACTTCTTTGCCAACAAGTCCTCAACCTGCCTTTTCAACTCCGCCAATTCTAACGGTGCCATCCTATAAGGAGCGATAGAGATGGGTCCCGTTCCCGGTACCAAATCAATAGAGAATTCGAATTCTCTTACTGGAGGTAATTCCGGAATTTCGCTAGGAAATACTTCAGGAAATTAACGAACTCTCGGAATGTCCTCAACTTTGGGTTTTTCACTATCCTCTAGGGATGCCAACAATATAAACACGGCCCCTCCCTCTTTACAAAAAGTCTTGACTTCTTTTGCCGACAATGGCTTCATGTCATTGCCTTCATCAGAAACCTCATCAAGATTTCCGAATACCACGGTCTTATCCGCACAATTTAACATCACATGATTAGTCGACAACCAATCCATCCCCAAAATTAGATCCAGCTGGGTTAGTGGTAAACAGATCCAATTAACGGTAAAAGTTCTATCGTTTACCACTACTGGACATCGAGACACAACTGTCGATACTACCACAGGCACATTGGTTGGGGTGGACACGACCAAGTCGAAAGGCAACGACTCGGTTTGTAATTTCAGTTTATTCACGCAGTCTTTAGATACAAAGGAGTGTGTCGCTCCCGAATCAAACAACACTAAAAGTGGAATACCTGCCACCGTGCAGTTACCTTGGATTAGACCATCAACCTCTGATGCCTCTACACCACTCATGGTAAACACCCTACCAGTGTTTCTGGGCCTCTCGGCATTTCCACTATTTGTCCTTTGGTCGAGTTTAGGACAAAACCTCTTCACGTGCCCTTGCTCTCCATAGTTGAAGCACCCATTCCCAGATCCAGGACAAATTCTACCAATGTGTCTCCGATTACACTTACCGCACAATGGGTAGGAGTTCTGAGACGACCCCCTGGTAACAGTAGAGGCGGTTGGTCCTTGGAAACCTTGGTTGCGATGGTGGTGGGGTGGAGCATAAGGTCGTCGGTCTTGACTCATCCTCTCTTTACCCTTCCCTGGCACAATGTGGCGTTGGGGGCCATAATTTCGTGGAGGATTCACTATACCAGCAGCAGCATCCCTAACCCGCACATTATCCTCATGCATTCTACACTTGTTCACTAGTGTAGGAAAATCAGCAATTTCTTCATGACCAAACGTCACCCTAAGTTCGGGCTTCAACCCCATCTCAAACTTCACACATTTGGACCTCCCGTCCAACTCTAGTTCAGCATAAGGGCAATATCGGATCAATTCTTCAAATTTTGCCGAATACTCCCCCACCGTCATGTTTCCTTGCTCTAATTGCAAGAATTCCATCTCCTTCTTCCTTTTCAGGTCGGCAGGAAAATATTTCTGGAGGAATTTTCCCTTGAAGGTTCCCCACACGATGATTTGCCCTTCGGTCTCCATTTGCCTTCGGGTCATCTCCCACCAATTCTCGGCCTCATTTACTAACATGTAAGTGGCGTAAGCCACCTTCTGAGCATCAGAACAATTCATGGCTCTAAAGATCCTCTCTAATCCTTGGACCCATTCAATTGCCGCATCAAGGGCGAATCCTCCTTGGAATTGGCTGGGATTTCTCCTGCAGAATTCATCCAGACCTCTGTACTCAGCCGGACCGGGTGGAACCAAAGGGTGTGAACTCGGGCTTGGTGTCGCATTCTGATTCAGGTGCTGCAAGTTCTCGTTCATGTTTGTCAGCACTGCCGCAATCTGAGCCAATAATGCATTCTGATCCGATCCTCTTCCTCGTCCTCTTCCAGACATTTTAGTAACGGTTACCTGCACTCATTTGTTCATCAGTACTCACGTTTTACCAGATAAATCACCACATAATCACATAACATTTTACCAAAATCACCTAATTAACATCAACTAAAAAGTTACAAAGAAGCAAGTAAGGCCATACCCTAGGCCGCAGGACTAACTATGCTCTGATACCATATTGTAAGGACCAAAATTCTACCCTTTAAAATTCTTCTCATTTTAATATAGATATTTCCTATCGTCTCTATTTCTCTTCAATTAAACAACATTCAATACTCTAAAGTTAGTTATCACAATAAACTAGAACCCTTCTTCCCATGGAGCAGAAAAACATAATTCATATATTCCCTTCTTGGTAAATACCGCATATGACTAGCTATGGGATTCCAAAATACCCATAGCTATTAATATCCATATTTACAAAAATGTAGTACTAATCCAGTTAGGATTTACAATTATCCAATTAACCGTTTACATCAATCAAACAAAAAGAATAAGACTTCGAGTTCTAAGCTCCTCATGCCTCGAACCGGGTATCCTCAATTTCCTCGTCTACCTGCAATGGGATTATCATAACGGATATACACAACAACAACAAAGGAGTAAGTTATCAACTCAATAAATATCAGTAAACGATAATCCACATTTTAAGTTTTATAATACAAGAAGTCATAAACTGATAAAATCTACATCTCCTGTGTATCCCTCTCCAGTTATTACATCCACCCTTTTGAATTCACTCATTCATCTCTGCCATACCTTGTCACCTCCTTCATCAATACCATTTCAAATCATTATTTTCCAATTGCACGTTTACCTTTTCATCACCACTTGGGTCAGGTCATATACAATACCACATAGGGAAAGTCATACGCAATACCACATAGGGCAAGTCATACACAATACCACATACGGCAAGTCATACACAATACCACATAGGGCAAGTCATACACAATACCACATAGGGCAAGTCATACACAATACCACATAGGGCAAGTCATACACCGATCGTATACATAATCAAAAGATTCACACCTTTTCTATTATCATATACCATTAATAACTTCTCCTTACCTTGGTGAGTGTTGGGTTGGGTTCTTGGTAACTGCACTAGTTCCACCGACACCGCCGCCAACTCTAGGATCTTTCCTCATTCCCACCATACAATACAATGTTAGTCATTTATCCCAAAAATTTCATAAACAACTTAGATTGCATTATTTACCCATACAAAATATTCCTCATATTTTGAATGTTGCTAAACTACTTTCATCATAAGTTTACATCATTTAAAACATACATATTCACCTCATATTTCATCATTAGAAAGTAAACTCATCTTCTACCTCTAGCATTTTACCCATTTTTATATCTAGGGTTTTGGGGTTTTCATGTATGAACCCACAAACCCTCTCCTTTCTTGGAATACTAACTCTATATCAAGAGTTTACAAGATAAAATCATCTAAAACGAACCATAACTCAAAAGGGTGAGTTTCCATGGTTTCTCTCATGTTGAGAAGAGATCCAACATACCTCAAAACAAGTTTCAAAGGGAAAAGGAGAGTTAGAATCAAGAGATCTACCTCTTCTCAAGCTTCTAATGACTCAAAAGCCTCCTCGCTCCTGAAAATACTCTCTCCTCTCACTTCTCTTTAGGTTAACCCTAATAAATGTGTTTGGGGTCCCCTATTTAATGTAACAACGTCGGGTTCTCGCTTAAGCGAGAGATTCTCGCTCAGGCGAGAAAATCCCGCCTATTTTAAAAACTCAGATCTTACCCTCTCGCTCAAGCGAGGGATTCTCGCTCAGGCGAGAATCTCACAGTGTCAACAGCCCCAGTTTGCCATTTCTCGCCCAGGCGAGAATCTTCCAGTATAGCCCAGGATTTCACCCTCCCAGGTGCTCCTTTCTCGCTCAAGCGAGAATCTCTCGCTCAAGCGAGAATCCGAGGACTGATACTATAATTTTAAAGACTTAAAATTTGGGGTGTTACAGTGAAGAGAAAGGGTGAGTGACTTGGTATAGTGTTTACCAAGGGTGTAACTTGGTATAGTGTTTACCAAGGGTGTTACTTGGAATAGAGTTTTCCAAGGGGATTAGATATAAGTGAGTGTGTAAGGTACAAGGAGATCTCGGGGTGAGATATTTGTAATTGCAGCTCATTATATTTAATAGAGGAATCTCTTGCGCATCAAGAGCACTAAATGTAGCCTTCGGTGGACAAGAAGGTGAACCAGTATAAAACACATGCATACTCTCTTTCCCTTCTCTTTGATATTTATTTATCCTTCCTAAGTCAATATTTTTCTACATATTATTTCCGCTACACGTTAACTTTGATAATTCAGAGAAATTGGCCATACTTATTGCAACAACTAATTCACCCCCCTCTTAGTTGCAATCTCAGTCTTACAATTGGTCTTAGAGCTATTTTTGAGTAAGATATTCTCAAAACCTGATCCTACTACAAGATGGCCTCAAGATCATTCCTAGGAGAAGGCTCCAATATAAATAGACCTCCAAGTTTTGTTGGAGAGTGTTACGACTTCTGGAAAATCAGAATGAGCATTTTCATAGAGTCGCAAGACTTGGATATTTGGAATACTATCGAGGAAGGACCATATGAACCCTTCACCATAGTCAACAGCACAAGGAAAATAAAGTCAAAATCTTCATGGAATGATGAAGATAAGAAGAAGGTTCGATACGATCTAAAGGCGGAAAACATCCTCATTTCAGCACTTGGCAATGATGAACTTTTTAGAGTATCAAATTGCAGATCGACCAAAGAAATGTGGGATAGTCTAGAGATTATGCATGAAGGAACGGAGGAAGATAAAATGTCAATGCTCAACGACACTTGTTCTACATTTGAACCAGAAAATGACGAACAAGTTCATATCTCGCTATTGGTATCTCATCATTCTGATGATGAAGAGATAAGTGAAACTAAACCTTTTTATTCTTCTGAATTACAATTAGCATTTAATGAATTGCATGATGAATATGTCAAACTTAGAAAATTATTTATAAAACAGAAAACTGAATTAGAAATGTTTAGAAATAAATCATCATCATCCTCTTCATGTAAAAAATGCATTACTCTTGAAAATAAAGTTTCAACATTAAGTTTTGAACTTAATGATTCAAACAAGAGTAGCAAACATCTAGACAAGATAATAAAGGATCAGAGACATATTAAAGACCGAAGAGGTCTAGGCTATTCTAAAAGTCAAGCTTCTAAGAAGCAAAATGTCTCAATGGAAATAATCTTTCAAAAATCATGTATCCATGCATCAACTCATAGTAAAAATCAAACTAGGATGCGGTGCATGTCAAATGGGTAAACAAACAAAAACCTCTTTCAAGCCAAAGGATATCGTTTCTTCGGATAGACCATTGCAGTTACTACACATGGACTTATTTGGTCCTTCAAGGACAAAGAGTCCTGGCGGTAACTACTATGCTCTTGTTATAGTAGATGATTTTTCACGCTACACTTGGACTCTATTCTTAGTACATAAGAATGAGGCATTCAAAGCCTTTAGCACTTACGCTAAAAGAGTCCAAAATGAAAAGTCACTTAAAATCACTACTATAAGAAGTGATCATGGGGGAGAGTTTCAAAATGCTTCTTTTGAGGAATTTTGTGATGATCTTGGGATTAATCACAACTTTTTTGCTGTTAGAACACCGCAACAAAATGGTGTTGTAGAGAGAAAGAATCGGTCTTTGGAAGAACTCGCTAGAACAATGTTGAATGAAACTAACCTCCCAAAGTACTTTTGGGCTAATGCGGTAAGCACCGCTTGTTATGTTCCAAATAGAGTTCTAATATGACCTATTCTAAAGAAACCCCCTATGAACTCTTCAAGGGAAGAAAACCAAACATTTCACACTTGCATGTATTTGGTTGAAAATGTTTCATCTTGAATAATGGCAAAGAAAATTTAGGCAAGTTTGATGTAAAGGCAGATGAAGGAATCTCCCTAGGCTATTCTCTCACGAGTAAAGCTTATAGAGTCTTTAACAAAAGAACTCTAGCCATGGAAGAATCTGTCCATGTCTCCTTTGATGAAACCAATCCTCTAATCAAGGAAAGGTTGACCATTGATGAAGAAGATTTGCTTAACTCTACTTTTAATGAAAATGCTATTATTGAAACCACACCTAATATAGAGCATGTGGAAGTGGATGATAATCCTTCCATACAAGAAGAGCATATTCACTCTGATTTACCCAAAGAGTGGAGAACTCATCGAGATCATCCTATAGACAACATTATTAGCGATATTAACAAAGGTGTTACCACTCGCTTAATGCTAGAAAATGCTTGTCTAAACATGGCCTTTGTTTCTCAAATAGAACCATCTATGATTGATGAAGCAATCGAGGATGAACATTGGATTCTTGGGATGCAAGAAGAAATCAACCAGTTTGAGAGAAACGAAGTTTGGGAACTTGTTCCTAGACCTAAGAATAGGCATGTAATAGGAACTCGCTGGGTATTTCGCAATAAATCAGATGAAAATGGTATAATCATTAGAAACAAGGCTAGACTATTAGCCCAAGGATACAACCAAGAGGAAGGTATAGACTTTGATGAAACCTTCGCTCCGGTTGCTAGACTTGAAGCAATTAGACTACTACTTGCATATGCATGCTCTCTGAACTTTCATCATTACCAAATGGATGTAAAGAGTGCGTTCCTTAACGAGTATATACAAGAGGAAGTATTTGTAGAACAACCTCCTGGTTTTGAGGACTACAAACATCCCTCTCAGGTATACAAGTTAAAGAAAGCCCTCTATGGCTTAAAGCAAGCTCCAAGTGCTTGGTATGACCGTCTAACCAACTTTCTAATAGAAAAAATGTTTTACAAAAGGCAAGGTCGATACTACACTATTTATTAAGAAGATAAATCATCATACTTTACTTGTTCAAATTTATGTTGATGATATTATTTTCGGTTCTACTAATGAAAGTTTGTGTAGTGAATTTGGAAAAATGATGCAAGGAGAATTTGAGATGTCTATGATGGGAAAGTTAAATTACTTTCTTGGAATCCAAATTAAGCAACTCAATAATGGTATCTTTGTAAGTCAGTCCAAATATTGGAAAGACTTGTTGAAAAGATTTGAGATGGATGACTACAAGCTGATTGCTACTCCTATGGGATCAAGTACATACATCGATGCTGATGACGCTGGAAAATATATTGAAATATCTAAGTATCAAGGTATGATCGGATCTCTTTTATATCTTACTGCCAGTAGACCTGATATTATGTTTAGTGTATGTCTTTGTGCGCGATATCAATCTAAACCCAAAGAGTCACATCTAGTTGTCATTAAGTGAATCATGAAGTATCTCAAAGGCACAACCGATGTTGGACTGTGGTATCCCAAGGGAAGCGTATGCAAATTGGTTGGCTTCTCGGGTTCAGACTTTGCAGGATGCAAGTCTGAGAGAAAAAGTACAAGTGGTACTTGCCACATTCTAGGGAATGCTTTAGTTTCTTGGTCCTGTAAGAAAAAAGCTTGTGTTGCTTTAAGCACACCTTTGAAATGTGACAATTACGGGATTATGGCTCAAACAACAATTACGGGATTATGGCTTAAACTTAGGCTGCACACCCTTGAAATGTGACAATACTAGTGATATTAATCTCACCAAAAATCCGATTATGCACTCAAGAACCAAACACATTGATATATGGCATCATTTTCTTAGGGACCATGTCCAAAAGAAGGATGTGTTGGTAGAATTCATTGATACTCATAATCAACTAGCGGACATATTTACTAACCCGTTAGGAAACGAACCTTTTTATAAGATTAGACGAGAATTAGGCATTCTCGATGAAGCTTACTTGTCCTAACATGTTTAAATGTTTATATGTATGCTTCATTGTTTTTATTCAATGCCTACTTGATCTTAAATTGTGTTTTATTCAAGGATGAAGCTTACTTGTGTTTTAGAGCCAAAAATCAATTTTAGCATCAGTGGGAAAACAATATGTTACAATAATCGGTTATTGTAATGGAATAATCAATTACAGAGAGACACTGTTTGAAAAATTTTGAATTTTTGAAAGTGAGTAATCGATTACTCATTCAGTGTAATCGATTACTCTGTGCAGTTATATATATGAACTGCTGCATTTTTCAGAAATTCTCCATTCTTTCTCTCTCCTGTAACTCGTGTTCTTCGCTCTCTAAACCCTTTCAATCTCTAAAAACCTCATTTCTACTCCGTTTTGATTGATTTTTGTTGCAAATCACATCACATTTTCAATTCTAAACACTTCTACACCTTCTATTTCATGATTTGTGGCCTAAATCAAAATCCCCCAAATTTCCAAATTCAAAAACCCTAAACCTTCAAACACCAACAATGGCTTCATCTTCAAAAAGACCACGTTCTTCAAAGTCTAAGCAAGGAGAATCAACTTCCAAGTCCAACCCGTTGAACTTGACGAGACTTCTTGCTAATGACGCTCAAAGGAAGGTCTTTGAGGAAAACTTCCATGGACGCGCCATCTTCACTCCTAAATATGGTAACATTGGGAACTTTGAGTTTGAACATTTTCTTTTTCCTTATCTTGGAGTAAACCAGAATGTCATCAATAAATACCACTATGAATGAATCCTAATACGAATGAAAAATACGATTCATGTAGTCGGTAAATACTGCCGGGGAATTCGTTACACCAAAGGGCATCACCAAATACTCAAAATGCCAATACCTCGTCCTAAAAGCAGTTTTAGGAATATCCTCCGACTTCACTCGAAGTTGGTGGTAACCTGACCGAAGGTCAATCTTTGAAAACACCACCGCTCCTCTCAACTGATCCATCAAGTCATCAATCCTAGGCAATGGATACTTGTTCTTGATGGTGACCTTGTTCAACTGTCTATAATCGGTACACAACCTCGTACTCCCATCTTTCTTCTTAACCAACAAAACAGGTGCACCCCACGCTGAGACACTAGGACGAATAAATTTCTTTGCCAACAAGTCCTCAACCTGCTTTTTCAATTCAGCCAACTCTAACAATGCCATCCTATAAGGAGCTATAGAGATGGGTCCTGTTCCAGGTACCAAGTCAATAGAGAATTCAACCTCTCTGACTGGAGGCAATTCCGGAATATCACAAGGAAACACCTCAGGAAACTCATAAACTATCGGAATATCATCAACTATGGGTTTCTCAATACCCTCCAGGGATGCCATCAAAACAAACATTGCCCCTCCCTCTTTAAAGGAAGTTCTGACTCCTTTAGCCGACAACGGCTTCATATAACAAGCCTCATCAGAAATCTCACCCAGATCTCCAAACACAACTATCTTATCAGCAAAATTAAGCATCACATGATTTGCTGATAATCAGTCCATCCCCAAAATTAAATCTAACTGGGACAACGGTAAGCAGATTAAGTCTACGGTAAAAGTTCTACCATTTACCACAACCGGACACTGGGACACCAGAGTCGATACCACCACCGACACATTAGTTGGGGTGGACACGACCAAGTTGTAAGGCAACGACTCAATGTGCAATTTCAGTCGGTCCACACATTCAATAGATACAAAGGAGTGTGTCGCTCCCGAATCAAACAACACTAAAAGAGGAATACCTGCTACCAAGCAATTACTTTGGATAAGGCTATCCACATTTTCTGCCTCCGCACCGCTCAAGGTAAACACACTGCCTGTGTTCCTTGCTCTCTCAGCATGAACGACATTTAGCCACTGACTCAGTTTGGGACAAAACCTTTTGATGTGCACCAACTCCTTGTAGTGGAAACATCTATTTTCCAACCCCGGGCATGTGTTCCCACAGTGGAGTCTACCACACTTGTTGCACAAAGGAGTAGAAGCTACCCCACTAGAAACGACAGAAGGTCTCGATCCTTGTTTGTTCCGGTCACAATAACCTGTAGGTATTCACCCGCCCAGTTTGTTCCGGTCACATCTATTTCTCCTTGAATGCCATCCAGGTATTCACCCGCCCCTCCGTTTCCATCTGATGTCGAGTCATCTCCCACCAGTTTTCAGATTCATTCGCCAACATGTATGAAGCATAGGTAACTTTTTGAACATCGCTACAACCCATGGCTCTGAATATTGTAACACCCTAAATTTAAAGTCATTAAATTATAGTATCAGCCCTGGGGTCTCGCTTGAGTGTGACAATTGTCGCCTGGGAGAGAGAGGCTCACTTGGGAGGTTGAAATCCTGGGCTATACTGAAGGATTCTCGCTTGAGCGAGAATTGTCTCACTTGAGCGAGAGTCATCTCGCCTGAGCGAGAGTTGTCTTGCCTGGGCGAGAAAAGTGGATTTCAGGACCTGTCGAGGCTGTAAGATCCTCCCTTGAGCGAGAGTGGTCTCACTTGAGCGAAAAATCCCTCGCTTGAGCGAGAACGTCAGATCTGAAATTTTAAAAATGCGGGATTTTCTCGCCTGAGCAAAAATGGGCTCGCTTGAGCGAGAACCCGACGATTTCATTTTAAAATAGAAACCCCAAACACATTTTAGGGTTAGGAATTGAGAGAGAAGAGAGGAGAAGGTGATTTTGAGAGCGGGAACTCGTGGAAATCATCTATAAGCTTGAGAAGAGGTAAATCTCTTGATCCTAACTCTCTTTCTCTCTTTCAAACTTGTTTTCTGGTGTATGGATCTCTTCTCAAAGTATGAGAAACCATGGAAACTCTTCCTTTAGAGTTATGGATCGTTTTATATTGTTTTTTTCTTGTGAACTCTTGGTTTAGAGTTGGTATTTGATGAATGGAAAGGTTTTGTGGGTTTATTCATGGAAACCCCAAAACCCCCAAAATAAGAATATGAGTAAAAAGGGAAATGGGTGAAATGTTAAATGTAGAAGATTTGTTGTGTTTTAATGTTGATATATGGGATGAATATGTATGTTTTAGATGTTTGAGAACTCGTATTGAAGTAGTTTTGGAAACCTTGAAAAGATGTGAATCTTTTGTATGTTTGACGATGAAATATGGGTCGTTTATGTGTTATTTTGAATAAATGATTGACATTTTTGTTATTGGTGTGAATGAGAGAAGATCCTAAGGTTGGAGGAAATTGCGGAAGAGACTTTTAATGTTACTCGGAACCGACCCCAACGCTCACCAAGGTAAAGGATAAGTGTTTATAACTTATATGAGCTGATGTGAATCAGGTATGGGAAAGAGGTAATATGTTTGTAAGAATATTATTGTTGTTGTCCTACCTGAAGTGGTAGTGGATTATAGTTGTTGTCCTACCCGGAATGGTAGTGGATTATTGTGAAAAAGACCTGCCCAATGTGGTATGGAGAATGAACTAGACCTGCTCGATGTGGTATTGGGGAATTAACTAGACATGCCCGATGTGGTATGGAGAATGAACTAGACCTGCCCGATGTGGTATGGAGAATTAACTAGACCTGCCCGATGTCGTATGGAGAATTAACTAGACCTGCCCGATGTGGTATGGGGGAATTAACTAGACCTGCCCGATGTGGTAAGGAGAATTAACAAGACCTGCCCGATGTGGTATGGAGAATTAACTAGACCTGCCAGATGTGGTATGGAGAATTAACTAGACCTGCCCAATGTGGTATGGAGAATTAACTAGACCTGCCCAATGTGGTATGGAGAATTAACTAGACCTGCCCAATGTGGTATGGAGAATTAACTAGACCTACCCGATGTGGTAGAGGATTATCCTTGTGGGAAAACTCGGTGAATACGAATGATGAGATATATAATGGGATATATATACTATAGAGTGAATATGAATAACATGGAAATGGAAGGAAGGAGATACAAATGTTTACAATTATATGCTTGTGAAGATAATTTATACTTAAAATGTGGATTATCATGTAATATTAGTCTTGAACTAATGACTTACTCCCTTGTTTTTGTGTGTTGTTTATGATAATCCCATTGTAGGTAAACGAAGGATTTGAGGAGAAGACTCACATAGAAATTTTATGCGTTTCCGAACTATGTTTATGTAATATTAATTGAATGAATTATGTTTTTTCGTTATATGAAGTGTATAGTAATATAACATGTTAAAAAGTGGTTTTACGGAATAATCAATGAGGGATTAAAGTAAGATGATGAATGTATGCATAAAAGGAGTAAAATAAAGGAAAAATTTCAAGAGTAGAACTTGGGTCCTTACAATAATGGTATCAGAGCATATGTCAACTCTGCGGCCTAGGGTATGGCTTGCATGCTTCTTTGTATGACTTATGTGAATTGTTTGTTGATTTTGTGATTGAATTGTGTTGGTTAGTATTAACTGATGTGTGATTATGTGACCCTTGTCGATTGAAGATTTGGTTTACTGACAAGTTAATGAGCACAGGTACACATGGCTGGTAGAGGAAGAGGAACTAGTCAGAATGTCCCAAATGATCTTTTGGCTCCAATGGTAGCTACATTGCAACAAGTTAATGAGAATTTGCAAAGTCTGAATCAGAACGCAGCATCCAGTCCGAGTTCATAGCCTTTAGTTCCACCCGAATCGGCCGAGTACCGGGGATTGGATGAGTTCCGTAAACAGAAACCTAAACAGTTCTAAGGGGATTCGCTCTGGATGCTGCAAATGAATGGGTTCAAAGCTTGGAGAGGATATTCCGAGCCATGGGTTGCGGCGATGTTCAAAGGGTAACATATGCTTCCTATATGTTGGCAAATGAAGCTGAAAACTGGTGGGAGATGACCTGGCGCCAAATGGAAACGGAGGGCCAAGTGATTGTCTGAGGTATCTTCAAAGAGAAGTTCCTTCAGAAATATTTTCCCGCTGATCTAAAAAGGAAGAAAGAGATGGAATTTATGAGGTTGGAATAGGGAGACATGTCGGTGGGGGAATATGCGGCTAAGTTCGAGAATTGGCCCGGTTTTGTCCCTACTCTAAGTTGGAAGTGGACGGACGCTCCAAGTGTTTTAAATTTGAATTGGGCTTAAGGCCCAAGCTGAAAAGGATGTTCGGACATCAGGAGATTGTTGATTTTTCTACTTTGGTCAACAAGTGCAGGATGTACGAGGATAACCTGAAGGCGGATGAGGTGGCAACACCCAAATCAATTTTCCCCCGGAACTATGGACCTCAACGCAACCATATGCAGGGGAGAGGTAAAGAGAGAGTGGAGCATGACCGAAAACCTTATGCGGCACCTAATAGACATCGTGACAGAAATTTCCAAGGGTCGAGACCACCTACTATTCCTACCGGAGGGGTTTCTACTCCATTATGGGAGCACATGCCCGGGATTGGGAAATGGATGTTTTCACTGCAAGGAATTGGGGCACATTAAAAGGTTTTCTCCCAAGTTGGATCGGAGACTTAATGTCATTCATGCTGAGAGGGTAAGGGACCATGGTCGAGTGGTTGCCCCAGTGGCGTAGGGACATCAGGTGTTAATGATCCAGTTAAAGGTAATTGCATGGTGGCAGGTATTCCTCTTTTAGTGTTGTTTTATTCGGGAGCGACACACTCCTCATAATTCTTGATGTGAAATATTCTTGTTGAGTATCTTAGTGATGATTTAAGATCTAGTCTGCATTGATCTGTATATGTATGCTAAGGGGTAAAACTTATATTGCCAGGTAAGGAAGGAGGCTAGTTAAGTTACTTACCCCGTCAATGTGACGAATGCATTTGAATAAACGTGAAACTTTTGGTCTATGATGATCGGTCCTTTTGCAGTAGAACATTGGCAATGCACGATATAGTGGTGGTGTACACCAATTATCTGCTTTGAATGTTGTACCGACAAAAGTTGTTTCTGTTTCATGTGCGTCAGTAATTGCTATGCATGATTGTGGTGTAACTGCATGAGAGAAAGGGTTTTGAGTTATGTTGAAATGATTATGTAAACTTTGTTTTCACGACATGGTTGCCATGAATCGTGTGTTCAAACCATTTTTGAAAATCATTCTTGGGTGAAACGTAGCTTGTGGCTAAACATTGATTTAGTGTCATGATGGAGAATCCCAAAATTTTAGTAACCGTATCTTGATAAATATGAGGTTGTTAAAAATTTTGTGATACGATTATGACCATGTATTTCTAGACGTACTGCAAGTGGGGTACTAAATTTATATTTGCTAGGGTAATTGGGGTATCCACTTCTAACGTATGTTATGGGACTGAGTGGTTGTAAATTTGCACTTGTCGAGTGGTAACAAAGTACCTAGTTTTGGGTGAATCAAGGGTTTCGTGTGTCCAATTGAGGCTATGGATTGGTGATTTCTTTCTACTTCATGGTATGGTGGCGGAAATGTTTGATGTAATTGGATAATTACTGGATATTTTGATTTTGTACGAGGAGAGAGACTCTAAAAGTCTTAGTTGTTTAGATGTTTATGTTGAGCGACTACATGGGTTCTATGTGAGAGTGCATGCAATGTTGGGGATGCTAAGGTAAATTTTGGACTGATAGTGGTTTTGTTTAATGAGTGGAATGAATTTATGCTATTTCCTTGAGTGGAGGTGAAACTAGCTAGTGCATGTTGGATGTTAAATGATGCATTGTGGTGGATGAGGGGTAAGGAGTTCCCCATTTCCTTGGTTTCGGAAGTGTTATTGGGATTCTCAACGTATGTGAGGATTGTTAGCTGGATAGGTCAGAGAGACCTATGGTGCTTAATGAATACTGGGGAATCTTTAGTCCGGTTATATTTATGTTCTGTTAGTTGTTAGAGTTGTTCGAAATTGGGATCTTAGTATTTGGACCTTGAGGAAATTGTCCATGAATTTGCCTTGTGATATCACGATTTAGTGGTGTATTCCCTTGGTGGTCGTTTAAGTAATCTTAATGAATTAGATGATCGAGTATGAATTTGGTTGAGTATATCTTATGCCAAAAGTCTAGGCGATGATACTATTTTCCGAGAGTAGGCTAATAAAATTTTCGGGGACAAAAATTCCTATAAGAGGGGGAGGATTGTAACACCCTAAATTTAAAGTCATTAAATTATAGTATCAGCCTTGGGAGTCTCGCTTGAGCGAGAGAATTTTCGCCTGGGCGAGAAAAGTGGCATTCAGGACCTGTCGAGGCTGTAAGATCCTCGCTTGAGCGGGAGTGGTCTCGCTTGAGCTAGAAATCCCTCACTTGAGCGAGAACGTTAGATCTGAAATTTTAAAAAGGCGGGATTTTCTCGCTTGAGCGAGAATGGGCTCGCTTGAGCGAGAACCCGCGATTTCACTTTAAAATAGAAACCCCAAACACATTTTAGGGCTAGGAATTGAGAGAGAAGAGAGGAGAAGGTGATTTTGAGAGCGGGAACTCATGGAAATCATCTATAATCTTGAGAAGAGGAAAATCTCTTGATTCTAACTCTCTTTCTCCCTTTCAAACTCAGTTTTGGGTGTATGGATCTCTTCTTAAAGTATGAGAAACCATGGAAACTCTTCCTTTAGAGTTATAGTTCGTTTTATGTTGTTTTTATCTTGTTAACTCTTGGTTTAGAGTTGGTATTTGATGAATGGAAAGGTTTTGTGGGTTTATTCATGGAAACCCCAAAATCCCCAAAATGAGAATATGAGTAAAAAGGGAAATGGGTGAAATGTTAAATGTATACGATGAGTTGTGTTTTAATGTTGATATATGGGATGAATATATATGTTTTAGATGTTTGAGAACTCGTATTGAAGTAGTTTTGGAAACCTTGAAAAGATATGAATCTTTTGTATGTTTGACGATGAAATAGGAGTCGTTTATGTGTTATTTTGAATAAATGACTGACATTTTTGTTATTGGTGGGAATGAGGGAAGATCCTAAGGTTGGAGGAAATCGCGGAAGAGACTTTTAAAGTTACTCAGAACCGACCAAAACGCTCACCAAGGTAAGGGATAAGTGTTTATAACTTATATGAGCTTATGTGAATCAGGTATGGGAAAGAGGTAATATGTTTGTAAGAATATTATTGTTGTTGTCCTACCCGAAGTGGTAGTGGATTATTATTGTTGTCCTACCCGAAGTGGTAGTGGATTATTGTTGTTGTCCTACCCGGAGTGGTAGTGGATTATAGTTGTTGTCCTACCCTGAGTGGTAGTGGGTTATTGTGAACTAGACCTGCCCGATGTGGTATGGAGAACTAGACCTGCCCCATGTGGTATGGGGGAATTAACTAGACCTGCCCGATGTGGTATGGAGAATTAACTAGACCTACCCGATGTGGTATGGAGAATTAACTAGACCTGCCCCATGTGGTATGGAGAATTAACTAGACCTGCCCTATGTGGAATGGAGAATTAACTAGACCTACCCGATGTGGTAGAGGATTATCCTTGTGGGAAAACTCGGTGAATATGAATGATGAGAAGTGAGTATGTTTGGATGAAAATAATATGCATGCTATAGAATATAAATATGAATAACATGGAAATGGAAGGAAGGGGATACAAATGTTTATAATTATATGCTTGTGAAGATAATTTATTCCAATGCTTACTTATACTTAAAATGTGGATTATCATGTAATGTTAGTCTTGAACTAATGACTTACTTAGAAGACTCACTTAGAAATTTTATGCGTTTCCGAACTTGGATTTTTTTATCTATACTTTTGTATTATAGTTGACTAGACACTATTTTGGGGATGAATGTAAATCTTATTATGGTAACACTGGATATGTGTAATTATGGGCGTTGGGATTCTTGGAAACCCATAACTAGTTGTATGCGGTAGTTACTAAGGATTAATTGAATGAATTATGTTTTTCCGCTATATGAAGTGTATAGTAATATAACATGTTAAAAAGTGGTTTTACGGAATAATCAACGAGGGATTAAAGTAAGATGATGAATGTATGCATAAAAGGAATAAAATAAAAGAAAAATTTTCAAGACTAGAACTTGGGTCCTTACAAATATCCTCTCCAAGCTTTGAACCCATTCATCCGCAGCATCCGGAGCGAATCCTCCATGGAAATGTTTAGGCTTCTACTTACAGAACTCGCCTAATCCTCGGTACTCGGTCGGTTCGGGTGGGACCAAAGGTTGCGAGCTAGGACTCGGTGCTGTGTTCTGGTTCAGGCTATGCAAGTTCTCATTCACTTGTTGAAGTGCACCCACCATCTGTGCCAACAGATCATTCGGAACATTTTGGCTCGTTCCTCTTCCTCTCCCAGCGATTTCTTAACCTGCACTCATCTGTCATTAGTATACAAATCTAATTCACATAATTCAGGTTGTCACATAGTCTCATATAATTCCAATAATCAAATCACAAACATGTTACAAAGAAGCAAGTAAGGCCATACCCTATGCCGCATAATTAACTATGCTCTGATACCATATTGTAAGGACCCAAATTCTACCCTTGAATTTTTTTGTTTATTTTATTCCTTTCTCATATATTTCTCCTATAATTTAGGATCACAAATTGAATAACCTTATTTTAATCTCACTTTCCCGTTCATACTCATTCCAAAATGCCATATCAACATACACATTCATTTAACGGAAAAACATAATTCATTAATACTATTTCCCGGTAACTACCACATACAACTAGCTATAGGTTTCCAAAATACCCATAGCTACAAATATCCGAAGTTACAAACATCCAGAATTACAATTATCTATGTAGCATTTAAATAGTCATGATACAAAATACAAAAGAAGGATATTCGGATTTAAAAGCTCATAAGACTCCAAAGCAAGCATCCTCAATTCATCGGTTTACCTACAATGGGATTATCATAGCAACACACGAAACACAAGGGAGTAAGTCATTAGTTCAATAATAACCACATAAGAAAATCCACATTTTTAAATATACATAAGTATTGAAATTAAACACATATCTTAAATACATGAATAAAAACGTTTGTGTCTCTTTTCTGCTATCTTTCATTTAATCCATATTCACCCTATGGTATATATATACCATAATATATATTCTATTGCATGCATATTCATTTATTTCAAGCCACTTTTGGTTGATCAATTACCCTTAGCATCAAACTTACTCTTGACCACATCCGGACCACTTACACCTCAAAGATAATCCACTACCACTTCGGGTAGGTCTACTACACGATAATCCACTACCACCTCGGGTAGGTCCACAACACACGATAATCCACTACCACTTCGGGTAGGTCCACAACACACGATAATCGACTACCACTTCGGGTAGGTCCACAACACACGATAATTCACTACCACTTCGGATAGGCCCACACCTTAAAGGTGGTCCACAATACAATTCTTCCAAACATAATGACTCATACACATACTATGTTCACATCAACTCATATATAATGGAGACACTTATCCCTTACCTTGGTGAGTGTTGGGTTTGGTTCTTGGTAACTTTGCAAGTTCCTCCAAAACCGCCTCCAACCTTAGGATGTTTCCTCATTCCCACCATATAACAACAATGTTAGTCATTTATTCAAAATAACACATAAACAACTCATATTGCATCTTTAACCATACAAGAGATTCACACATTTTCAATGTTTGCAAACTACTTTCATTAAGAGTTTCCAAACATCTAAAACATACATATTCATCTCATATTTCAACATTAGAGCACATACTCATCTTCCACATCTAACATTTTACCCATTTTACTCTTTAACCACATTTTCATTTTAGGGTTTTGGGGTTTTCATGAACCAACCCATAAACCCTCTCCATTCTTTGAATAACAACTCTAAACCAAGAGTTTCCAAGAGAAAAACTACATAAAACGAACCACAACTCAAAAGGATGAGTTTCCATGGTTTCTCACATTTTGAGAAGAGATCCAACATACCCAAAACAAGTTTCAAAAGGAAGAAGAGAGTTAGAATCAAGAGTTTTACCTCTTCTCAAGCTTCTAGATGATTCTCAAGACTCCTTGCTCTTGAAAAATGCTCTCTTCTCTCACTTCTCTCCAAGTTCTAACCCAAAAATGTGTTTGGAGTTCCTTATTTAATGTAACAATGTCGGGTTCTCGCTCAAGCGAGGCCATTCTCGCTCAAGCGAGAAAATCCCACCGATTTTAAAAACTCATATCTGACCCTCTCGCTCAAGCGAGGATCTCACAACCTCTACAGGTTCAGAATGCCACTTCTCACCCAAATGAGTCAACTCTCGCTCAGGTGAGACAGCTCTCGCTTAAGTGAGACAATTCTCGCTCAAGCGAGAATCCTTCACTATAGGCCAGTATTTTACTCACCTAGGTGAGCCACTCTCGCCCAGGCGACCCTTTTCTTGCTCAAGCGAGACTTCCATGACTGATACTATAATTTAATTACTCTAAATTTAGGGTGTCACACGAATGAATTTCTTTTCCAAAAAATCCTCAACCTGCTTTTTCAACTCAGCCAGTTCCACCATCCTATAAGGAGCTATAGAGATGGGTCCCGTTCCAGGTATCAAGTCAATAGAGAATTCAACTTCTCTGACCAGAGGAAATTCCGAAATATCACCAGGAAATACCTCAGGGAAATCACGGACTATCGGAAAACTATCAATGATGGGTTTCTCAATACCCTCCAGTGATGCCAACAGCACAAACACTGATCCTCCTTCCTTAAGGGAAGTCCTTACTCCTTTAGCCGACTCTGCCTCCATACAACTAACCTGGTCAAAAATCTCACATAGATCTCCAAATACCACAGTCTTATTAGCACATTAAGCATAACATGATTAGTTGACAACCAGTCCATTCCCAGAATTAAATCTAACTGAGACAGCGGTAAGCAGATCAAGTCCATGGTAAATGTTCTACCATTTACCACTACTGGACACTGTGACAGAAACGTCGATACCACCACCAGCACACTAGTTGGGGTGGACACGACCAAGTCGAAATGCAACGACTTCGTGTGCAAATTCAGTCGGTCTACATATTCAACAAATACAAAGGAGTGTGTCGCTCCCGAATTAAACAACACTAAAAGAGGAATACCTGCCACCATACATTTACCTTGGATCAGACCATCAACATATGATGCCTCTGCACCACTCATGGTAAATACTCAGCCGGTGGATCGAGGTTGTTCAGCCCTCACAGCATTCACATTCTGCCGTAACTTGGGACAATACCTCTTGATATGCCCTTGTCCTCCACAATGGAAGCATCCATTTTCCGCTCCGGGGCAAATATAGCCATAGTGTCATCGACCACATTTGTTGCACATAGGATAGGAGTTTGATCCTCCAGTAGCAATAGTGGTGGTTGGCCTTTGAGAACCACGGGTGCGATGGTTGCTAGGTGGACCATAAGGTCGTTGTTCTTCAGTCATCTTCTCCTTACCCCTTCCTTGCACAAAGTTGCGCTGAGACCCATAATTTCGGGGAGGGTTCACTTTACCAGTTGCAGGGTCCCTCACTCGTACATAATCCTCATACATTCTACAGTTGTTCACTAGTGTAGGGAAATCAAAAATCTTTTGGTGGCAAAACATCACCTTCAACTCAGGTTTCAGACCCATCTCGAACTTGACACATTTGGACCTTCCGTCCACTTCAAGTTCGGCATATGGACAATACCGGGCCAATTCCTCGAACTTGGCCGCGTACTCCCCCACGGTCAAACTCTCTTGCTCTAGCTACAAGAATTCCAAAGTTACAATTATCAAAAAAATTATAATGTTCATGGTTACAAATACTTAAATCTGCAAATATTCAATCATGATACAAAAAGGTGCAAATAAAGGAATCTAGATTTTAAAGCTCCTACAGCTCCAAATCAAGCGTCCTTAATTCATCCAACTACTTGTAATGGGATTATCAAATGGCAACATGCAAAACGTACAAAGGAGTAAGTCATTTAATTCAATAAATATCATTTGATATAATCTACATTTAAACAGAGTTAGATAAACAATTTAAGCATTCCAACATAAAGTCATTACGTTTCATTTTATATCTTACTACATCATACGACCATTCTTACTTTCACATTCTTCCATGTCAGACCTTGTTAACCTCTTCTTCCTTCCCGTATTACATAGCCATTTCCCACTTACACATACTTCCACAATACCACCTAGGGCAAGACATTCGAATCACTACCACTTGGGCAAGACATTCAATCCAATACCACTTGGGCAAGACATTCAATTCAATACCACTTGGGCAAGACATTCAATCCAATACCACTTGGGCAAGACATTCAATTCAATACCACTTGGGCAAGACATTCAATTCAATACCACTAAGGCAAGACATTCAATTCAATACCACTTGGGCAAGACATTCAATTCAATACCACTAAGGAATGACATTCAATTCAATACCACTATGGCAAGACATTCAATTCAATACCACTTGGGAAAGACATTCAATTCAATACCACTTGGGGCAAGACATACAACTCAATACCATGTGTGGCAAGACATACAACTCAATACCGCTTGGGCAAGACATTCAATTCAATACCACTTGGGCAAGACATTCAGTTTCTTTGATAAATCCCACATCTTATTCTTTTCGAGTCTACCACATAGAACCGCATATCTCATAATGCATATCTCGAAATAAAATGCTTATCCTTACATTGGTGAGCATTAGGTTTTGTCCTTGGTAACTTTGCAAGTTCCTCCGACACCGCCTCCAACCTTAGGATCTTTCCTCATCCCCACCACATAACAACAATGTCAGTCATTTGTTCGAAATAACACATACACAACTCATATTTAATCTTTAAACATACAAGAGATTCATGCATTTTCAATGTTATTAAGGGTTTCCAAACATCTAAAACATACATAATCATCTTATATTCAACATTAGAACATATATTCACCCTTTTCATCTAACATTTAACCCATCTCCTCTTTTGACCACATTTTCATTTTGGGGTTTTAGGGTTTTCATTAATCAACCCTTAAATCACCCTCATCTTCGAATATCAACTATAAACCAAAAGTATACAAGAGGAAAACAACCTAAAACGAATCACAACTCTAAATAGAGAGTTTCCATGGTTTTTCATGCTAAGAGAAGAGATCCAAAATACCCAAAACGAGTTTGAAAGGGAGAAGGAGAGTTAGAACCAAGAGGTTTACCTCTTCTCAAGCTTCTAATTAGCCTCAAGAATCCTTGCTCTTGAAAATGCTCTCTTCTCTCACTTCTCTTCAAGTTCTAACCCTAAAATGTGTTTGGGGTTCCTTATTTATATAACAGCGATGGGTTCTCGCTCATGCGAGCCCATTCTCGCTTAAGAGTGAAAATCCCGCCCATTTTAAAAACTCAAATCTCACCCTCTTGCTAAAGCGAGGATCCTCAGGCTCAAGCGAGGATCCTCATGCTCAAGCGAGGATCTTACAGCCTCTACGGCTTCAGAGAGGTGCCACTTCTCGCCCAAGCGAGACAACTCTTGGTCAGACGAGCCAACTCTCTCGCTCAAGCGAGACAATTCTCGCCGAGGCGAGAATCCTTCAGTATAGCCCAGTATTCCACTCACCTAGGTGAGCCACTCTTGCCCAAGAGACCCCTTTCTTGCTCAAGCGAGATTTCCAGGACTGATACTATAATTTAATAACTTTAAATTCATGGTGTCACACGATTATATATAGGTAAATTACTATAAATGTCGGTTAAGATAAAATAGTGATTATATGAATTGTGGTAAGATACGGATGTGGTATGTTAATTATGGTAAAGTGTGGAAAAGGTATAGTTGAGGAAATGGAAATGAAACTCTTTATATGTATTTATTTTATGTATGACCGTTTAAATTGTTTACCTAACCCTATTTAAAATGTTGATTATCGTATATTGATGTTTATTGAGTTAATGACTTACTTCTTTGTGTTTTCTGTGTATTTGTCAATGATAATCCTGTTGTAGGTAAAAGACGGTTTATGGATGCATTGATTAGGAGGTTTAGGAACTTTAATGATTAAGAAATTTATGACTTTGACTATTCTTGCATTTCATGAATATTTGTTGACTTTGTTTGTAACTATGGGTACATTAATTTTGTAACCCCATGACTTGACATGTGATGACCCTTATTTACGTTATGAATGTGAATTATGTTTTTCTGCAAATGGAGATAATTAATGTTAGAAACTGAAAATGCATGTTCTGGGTTATTAGATGATAAAATAAATGGATGAATTAAAGTATAAGGGAATTTGATGTACGAACTAAGCATTCATTACCAAAGGAGTTGTGATACGAACTAAGCATTCATGCACTAGAAAAATGATTGACTAAGCGAAAATCAGTTCACAAATCTATTTCTAAGGCATGGAATTAAGCAAACCACATCCAGAAATTGAATAGAAGAAATTAACAAATAAGAAACCGAAATTACATTAATAACCAAACCTCAAGAGTTGTGATACATTACCAAAGGAGTTTAGCCCAGAAATTTAGCCTTCCATGGAAGGATTAAGCAAAACCGAAAATGGAGAAGAGCAAAAACGAAAATGCATAAACCCTAGGAGAGAAAAAGAGGGAAAACGGGAATAACAATGTTCTAAGGCAAAAAGTAATGTAATGTTAAAGTGTGTCCTTCAAAACTGAAAATCTTGTGTTTAAATGGTGTAAAACGGAAATGGGCCCTAAACAATGGGCCCAAAGCCCAAACGGAAATAAAAATCCTAATACAATCTACAATCTTCACTTTTGCACACATCATCCACTTGTAATGTCCAAAATGTCCTTGGTACCAAATATGACCTGAAAATGGAATTAGATTTAATTAGACTAAATAATCCCAAATTAACTCATTTTAGGAATAATAGTCCAATAAAGCCCAAAACACTAAACCATTCCAAACAAAGTCAATTAGACACCAAGAATCATTAACAATGGTAAATTAAGGTTATGAATAGTGTGTAATATATGACTCATCAAATACCCCCACACTTAACCTTTTGCACTCCTGGGCAAAATCAAGAAATAATGATATGCTAACCAGTGCACCAAAGTGAGTCATGTAAGTAGATTATTAAAAACTAGAAAATGAAAAATCCTAAAGATGACATACTTCACATTGAATTCTATGAAATGCAAAGAGATGGGCAAAATCAAGCACACAAGAGTAACAAGATCAAAGAATCAAGATATCCATGAAGATCATCCAAACAATTCAAGCATGCAAAGAAACCTATGAAATCAAGAGGTGAGTCACAACAATGATAGATCCTCACAAGATATGCTCTCTAAAGTGTTTACACTCATGTGTCTTAGGTTGTAAGTATTTACACTCAAGGCACTTCATGAAAACAAACACAACCATATGCTTGACAAGTTTCTAACATCAACATCATAAACACATGCACAAAGTGATCAAAAGGACTTTTCAAGGTGGTAATGGGGCCAAGGACAAGGTGGGATAAATTATGGATATGTAGCTTAAAACCAAGGGAATTGAGGAGCAATGGGGAATAAGTAAAAAGTAAGACAAAATCAACCCAAAATAAGTAAATCATCCTCTAATTCCAATCCTCTCAATCCTCTTTGCCACACTAAACTTTTATTCAAATTTTTTTTTTCATTTTTTTTTCTTTTGTTTTGTTTCTCTTTTTGTTGTTTTTTTTTTCAATGACACCACACTTATGTACACAATTACATCCACCAATGAGTCATAACCAAGAATTATAAACAATGAAGAACAATGCAACCTTACTTAATACCCATTCCCAAAACAATTCCAAAGCTCCAAAATTCCCTAAGGTTAGGATAATCATGGTTTATCACTTATAGGCTTGTAATGAGCTATATGACAAAGAAATTGTAAAAAGGCTCAAAAGGGCTAGCAAAGGATAATTTCATTCAAGGTTGGCTATATGGCATGTGGCTTATTCAAAAGAAATGCCTAAATCACTTCAAATTGTGCAATATGTGAATCAAGTATCAACAAGAAACATGTCAAGTTCTAGAGTGCAAGTAATCAAGAGTGCAACAATCACACATGAAAGAATACTAGATGGCATACAACAATCCATCCAAAATTAAGGCTCAAAATCTCACAAGGGACAAGTCTATCACAATTACTTCAACCTCTCAATTCTCAAAAGTAACTTAGCACACATAAAATGCATGGATTCACAACACAATATATCAAGAATCAACTAAAAGAAAGCATGAGAGAAAATGCCCAAAATCTAAGCAAAATCTAAGAATCAAAGAAAAGCATGCATCAACAAAAACCTACATTAGTCCCCCCCCCCCCCCCCCCCCCACACACTTAAACGACACATTGTCCCAATGGAGCATAGTCAGAATATCCACGCAGTTATATCAGCAAATGTAATTGGACAGGTGCAATAAAAGTAAAGAAGGAGAGAATGAAAAACTCTCTGATTCATGGAGGGAGGAAAACAGGTTCAATCAAAGAAACTTCCTCCACAATTTCATCCACAATGGAAGGGTTTGTGAGGAAAGACTTGAGGCGATGCCTATTGACCTTGAAGATCTTATTTGTGGATTGACTTGAGATTTCTACTGCACCATAAGGAAACACATTAGTTACAACAAAAGGACCAATCCACCTAGAACGAAGCTTACCACTCATGAGACCAAGCCTTGAGTTATACAACAACACTTTTTGGCCAACCACAAATTCCTTTCTAGAAATCAAGCTATCATGGAATCTTTTGCTCTTCTCTTTATAGAACTTAGAGTTCTCATAGGCTTCTAAGCGGATCTCATCCAGTTCACTGAGTTGGAGCTTCCTTTCTTCACCAGCTTGATCAAGAGCCAAGTTACAAGTCTTCACAGACCAATAAGCACGATGCTTAATCTCCACAGGAAGATGACATGCTTTACCAAAGACAACCCGATAAGGATACATCCCTATGGGTGCCTTTTAAGCAGTTCGATGTGCCCAAAGAGCATCCTCAAGTCTGTTGCTCCAATCTTTCCTGTTAGGCTGCACTATCTTCTCCAAAATCTTCTTTATCTCTCTGTTTGAAATCTCAGCTTGCCCATTTGTTTGGGGGTGATATGGTGTGGAAACTATATGAACAACCCCATACTTCTTGAGCATAGCTTGCATGGATATATTGCAGAAGTGTGTGTCTTGGTCGCTAACAATAGCTCGGGGTATGCTAAACCTGCAAAAAATGTGAGACCTAACAAAATCCATAACAACCCGAGCATCATTAGTCCTGGTGGCTTTAGCTTCCATCCATTTAGAAACATAATCAACAACAAGCAGAATATAAGTAAAACCAAAAGAAACAGGAAAGGGACCCATGAAATCAATACCCAAACATCAAAAACCTCACAAAACAACATAGGTTGTTGAGGCATCTCTTGTCTCCAAGAAATGGTACAACCTGCTCTCTAACACTGCTCACAAGTACTACAGATCCTCCACACATCTTTGAAGATGGTGGGCCAATACAATCCACAATCATGTACCTTCCTTGCTGTTCTTTGGGTACCAAGATGTCCCACAACTACAGAGGCATGACAAAACTGAAGGACTAACTCAATCTCATGATATGGAATGCATCTTCTAATCACCTGGTCATTACAAAATCTCCACAAATAGGGGTCATCCCAAAAATAAAATTTAGCATCACTTTTAAGTTTATCATTTTGAGCCCTAGATGCTAGTGGAGGAAAAACAGATGCAACCAAATAATTAACCATATTTGCAAACCAAGGATTGGGGGAAGAAACAGAGATATGAAGAAGTTGTTCATCAGGAAAATCATCCCGAATGGGCATCATATCAACAACTCTGTCTATTCTACTCAAGTGATCAGCAACCAAATTTTGTGCTCCGCTCCTATCACGAATCTCCAAATCAAACTCTTGGAGTAAGAGCATCCATCTAATTAACCTTGGCTTAGACTCAACTTTCTTCAACAAGAACTTTAGTGTTGCATGGTCAGTGAAAACAACAATTCTAGAACCAAGCAAATAAGATCTAAATTTATCCAGAGAAAATACAATAGCTAAGAGTTCTTTTTCAGTGGTGGTATAATTTGCTTGTGCAACATCTAAAGTCCTAGAAGCATAATAAATCACCCTAGGCAATTTGTCTACTTTTTGTGCAAGGACAACCCCCAATGCATAATTAGAAGCATCACACATTAGCTCAAAAGGGACTGTCCAATCAGGTGCCTGGATGAAAGGAGTGGTGGTCAAAGCTCTCTTGAGGCAGTCAAAGGCCTCTTTACATCTTTCATCAAAATCAAACACCACATCCTTTTGCAATAGATTGGATAGTGGAAGGGCCTTCTTGCTAAAATCTTGAATGAACCTGCGATAGAAACCTGCATGACCAAGAAAAGAACGAACCTCTCGCACGCAATAGGGGTAAGGAAATAGTGAAATAACATCTATCTTGGCAGGATCTACCTCTATGCCCTTATTAGAGATCACATGGCCTAGAACTATGCCTTGCTCTACCATGAAATGACACTTCTCATAATTTAGAACAAGATTAGTTTCTATGCATTTATGCAAAACTCTATCCAGACTATCCAAGCATGCATCAAATGAAGATCCATATACAGTAAAATCATCCATAAACACCTCTATGCAACTTTCCAAAAAGTCACTAAAAATGCTAACCATACACCGCTGGAATGTACCAAGGGCGTTGCATAGGCCAAAGGGCATCCTCCTATAGGCAAAAGTTCCAAAGGGGCAGGTGAATGTAGTCTTCTCCTGAACCTTAGGAACAATATGGATTTGAAAGTATCCAGAAAAACCATCAAGAAAACAATAGTGAGATTTACCTGCTAACCGTTCAAGCATCTGGTCAATAAAGGGTAAAGGAAAATGATCCTTTCTTTTTGCTTGATTGAGCCTCCTATAGCCAATGCAAACTCTCCAAATTTTCTACACTCTAGTAGGAATTAGCTCATCCCTCTCATTTCTCACCACTGTAATTCCTGTCTTTTTAGGAACTACCTGAACTAGACTCACCCAATGGCTATCAGAAATGGGATATATAATCCCAGCTTGTAGAAGCTTGGTGACCTCTTTCTTCACAACATCAAGAATCACTGGATTGAGTCTCCTTTGTGGTTTCCTCATTGGTTTAGCTCCATCCTCCAAGAGTATTCTATGCATGCACATGGATGGGCTAATACCATGAATGTCAGCTAAGGTCCAACTAATGGCCTTTTTATGCTTTTTCAGCACTTGTAGCAACTTCTCCTCTTGGTCAGCATCAAGGGAGGTAGAAACAATGACATGGAGCTTCTCATCATCCTCTAAGTAAGCATACTTGAGGTTATTAAGTAAAGGTTTCAGCTCCAATATAGGTGCCTGCAAAACAGATGGAACCAAAGTAGTAGGCATAGATTCTGCAGCCTGCACTTGAAGAATTGGGTTAGTGCAATATGACTCTATATCATGTGGATCAAGAATAATATCCAAAAAGTCATCATTGCAAGAACTACACAGTTCATAATCAGTGCATGCATGACAAGTGTGTGAGGCTATCAATGATAAAGAATCAGAATCATGAATAAAATCAAAGATATGCTCATTAATCAACTCATCAAGCAAATCAACATGAAATACAGAATGGTCCTCAGATGGATGCTTCATAGCATCAAAAATTTTAAACCGGACCACAATATCATCAAATTCCATGGAAAGTGTGCCAGCATGGACATCAATCTTGGTTAGGGCTGTTCTTAAAAATGGTCTCCCTAAAATAATAGGAACTATGTTACGGAAGGATCCCTCTTCCATATCTAGTATGTAAAAATCAGCAGGGAATATAAGTTCACCAACCCGAACCAAGACATCCTCTACCAGGCCAGCAGGATAAGCAGTACTCCTATTTGCTAATTGAATTACCACACTAGTAGGCTTTAAAGGTCCAATCGACAAAGACATAAAAATAGACATATGCATGACATTAATTGAAGCTCCTAAGTCTAGCATGGCATTCTCAAATTTATTGTTACCTATGATGCAAGGAACAGTAAATGTACATGGGTCCTTACATTTTTCAGGAATGTGAGGAATAGGTTTACCCATGAGTGCAGAAACATTTTTGCCCATGCTTATCCTTTCATTACCCTTCAGCTTCCTTTTGTGAGTGCACAACTCCTTTAGGAACTTTGCATATCTTGGAATCTGCTTGATGGCATCAAGTAGAGGTATGTTCACCTCTACCTTTCTAAATGTTTGCAAGATCTCCTTGTTGACCTCTTCCATTTTCTTGCTTGGAATGATATTTGGGGGAAATGGAAGAGGGATGGGAGGTGGTTGTTGTGCTGCACTTGAGGAAGATGTAGATGCATGAATGTGTCTGCCAATGTCATCAACCTTTTGTAGAGTAGAATCTGGTTTAGAGGTTGCCAATTCAGTCTGCTTTCCTGACCTTAGGGTGATGACACTCACATTTTTCGGGTTAATCACAGTTTGAGAAGGTAACTTGTCAGAATTTTGCGATTGCAATGTGTTCAATGAAGTAGCCATCTGTCCCATTTGTGTGGTCAGATTCTGAATAGAAGATTTTTTTCTCTGAATAGAAGCTCTGGTTTCTTGTTGGAACTACATGTTCTGCATTGTCATTTTCCTCACCAACTCTTCCAATGACGGTTCACTAGGTACAGGTGGAGGATTATTAATCACTTGTTGCTACCTTTGTTGTTGAATTGGTGGGGGAACATAAGGTCTATTATGTCCAGCATTGTTGTTCTGAAATGGTGCATGAGGAGGTTGTTGTTGTGTGTGATCAGACCACTTGAGATTTGGATGATTTCTCCAACCAGGGTTGTATCTGCTTGAAGATGGATCATAAGTTTGTTGTTGTTGATTTGGTATGTTGTTGTAGATGTTTGCAGCATAAGCCTCAGGATGATCAGTAGTTCTTGGCTCAAGCAGAGAAGGACAAACATCACTGTAATGGTCAGGTGAGGTGCAAATGCCACATACTCTTGCCATTGGTTGTTTCTGTTGATTCATGGCTAATTGAGTGACCAATGTGGTGAGGGAATCAATTTTTCGCTCAAGCTTTTCTTGCCTCACCGAATCAGTCCCAACATCATGCACACCTCTCACAATTATGGCATCACTGCTCATTGCATTGAACTGTTGAGAGTTAGAAGCCATCTTCTCAATCAAACCTCTAGCTTCAAACGGAGTCATGTCTCCAAGTGCACCTCCACTAGCTGCATCAATAATACTCATGTCCATGTTGTTCAAACCTTCATAAAAATATTGGAGTAGGAGTTGCTCTGAAATCTGATGATGGGGGTTCTCCCGATACTCATATAAACTTTCTCCATGTTGTTGCCTAATCCCAGAAATATCTTTTCTGATTGCAGTGGTCCTGGAGGCAGGGAAGAATTTACTAAGGAATGTCCTCTTCAGGTCACCCCAACTTGTGATGGATCCAGGAGCCAAATAGTACAACCAGTCTTTTGCAGGGCCTTCAAGTGAATGAGGGAAGGCCTTCAAACAGATGTGATCCTCTTGGACATCATGAGGTTTCATGGTTGAACAGACAATATGGAACTGTGAAGATGGTGATCTTTCCCAACCTATGGCTAAGGTTTTGATGATGCTCACTATGTCATCAAATGCAAAAAGAAGACTAGAAAATCAAAAGTCAAAGAAGCTCATATGTGTAGTCTAAGTCTTTTAGGTAAAATGATAATTGAACTTAAAATCTCTTAACTATACGATAAAGGCAGATTTTTGAAAAACTCATGCATGAAACTAAGATTATTTGCATTACAACATAAGTGTTCTGTTTTTAAACAGTGTAATCGATTACACTATCCTGGTAATCGATTACATGATGATAAACTAATCAGACCTGTGCATTTTGCATGACGTAATCGATTACACTATCCCCGTAATCGATTACAGCATATTAAAAGCATCAGATATGTGCATTTTTCACATTGTAATCGATTACACTATGTTTGGTAATCGATTACATCAATCCGTTGAGTTTGTATTTTAAATTTTTACCTGGTGTAATCGATTACACTATATGGTAATCGATTACACTTATTAGAACAGTATATTGGTTCTGTTTTGATTGAACTGTTGTAGCTCTTAACTTTTCACAAACTCATACTGGTTCATGTGCACGAATTAAACACTATAAATAGGTGTTCCATGACTTGTTTTAACACACAATTCTGAATACAACTTTCATACTCACAAAGTCACAAAGCTCTCATAATGTCTCTCATTCATTCATAAGTGTTAAGACTTTGATATCAATTTTCATATCTTTCCAATTCTAGAAATTATTCAAAGTCTTAAGCACAAACAAAAGCCTTTATCCAAGTTATTTGATTTCTAATTTAAGTTATCATTTGGTGAGTGATTCAATCCTTAAAGTTTCAATTACTATTAGAGAGTCACTTATTAAAAAGCCTTGTAAAAACCATCTTAAGAATACAAGTTAGTGTCTTGTAAACATTTCACCAAGTGTGGTGAAGTGCAGTATATTGTGAAAGAACGGTGTTAGCCTAGTGCCTAGTGGAATAGGTGAATAGTCTTGGAAGAAGACGAAGAAGGTGTATCATTGGTTCTTGCAATAGTGGAAAAATCTTCTTGGTAACAAGAAGGACTGGACGTAGCCTTCAAATTGAAGGTGAACCAGTATACATCTTGGTGTGATCTTCTCTTCCCTTAACTTTTTATATTTTGCAATTATCTTCTACTTCTATTCAAATATTCTGTTCACTACTTCCTCTCATAAACACTCTCTTTAACTTGCAAAGTTTTATAATAAAAGTAGAAAAATTCAGTTTAAGTCTCTACACCTAATTCACCCCCCCCCCCCCCCCCCCCCCCCTCTTAGGTGGCCATATATTCTAACAATTGGCATCAGAGCTTAAGTTTAGGTAATTTTCTCCTAAGATCCTAACTATGGCCTCAAAACAATATCTAGGAGAGGGGTCCAATATAAATCGTCCACCTAACTTTAATGGTGAACATTACGATTTCTGGAAAATTAGGATGAGAATCTTCATTGACTCTCAAGACTTAGAAATTTGGGACGCCATTGAAAACGGTCCCTTTATTCCAAGTCATCTTAGTTGTGGTATAGTAGAAACAAAACCAAGAAGTGCTTGGGATAATGAAGATAAAAGAAAAGTTCAATATGATCTAAAAGCCAAGAACATTATAACTTCGGCTTTGGGAATGGATGAATTCTTTAGAATCTCAAATTGCAAAACTGCAAAAGAGATGTGGGAAACCTTAGAGACCACCCACGAAGGAACAGATGAAGTTAAGCGTTCAAGACTCAATACTCTGTCACAAGAGTATGAACTCTTTAGAATGCTTCCTGGTGAGAAAATACAAGACCTGCAGAAAAGATTTACCCACCTTACTAACCATCTCATTGCCTTAGGAAAAGACCTATCTACTAATGACTTAAACTTAAAAGTTCTTAGGTCCCTAAATAGAAATTGGCAACCCAAAGTTACTGCCATATCAGAAAAGAAGAGTCTGTCTAAAATGTTTCTTGCAACCCTCTTTGGTAAATTGCAAGAACATGAATTAGAATTAGGGAGATTAGAGCAAAATGAAGAAATAGAAAAGAAACACAAATCAATTGCTCTAAATACTGTCACTAAAGATAGAAATAGTGATATTGATGACGATGAGGACATGATTCTTCTAGCCAAAAGATTTAATAAATTCTTGAAGAAAAGCAAAAACTTCAAGAATAACAAATTTTCAAGAAAAAATGAAAATTCCTCCTCTCAAAACATCACTTGCTTTGAATGCGGCAAAAGTGGCCACATAAAAGCAGATTGTCCTACTCTTAAAAAGAAGGACAGCTATAGCAAGAACTTCAACAACAACAAAGTCAACAATTACAACAATAAAACAAAGAAGGCTTATATAGTTTGGGATGACAATGATATAAGCTCATCATCTGACTCCGACAATGAAGAGAATGCTCAAATAGCACAAATGGCTTCACACCAATCAGAAGATGAACTTGATGAGGTCAGTAACTCTTTTGAATTACATAGTTATGATGAGTTACAAGAAGCTTTTAATGAATTGCATAATGAATTTCTAAAGCTTTCTAAAATATGTTCTAAACAAAAGAAAACCATTGTAGAATTAGAAAGTAAAGTCAACTCTCAAAACAAACTCACTAGTTGTAATAAATATATAGAAAAAGAATACAAAATACATGAATTAACAAATGAAATAAACACTTTAAATAGGATCACTAAAAACTTGGACAAAATCTTGTTGAATCAACGCCCTTCAAATAACAAAAGAGGGATTGGTTATTCTCCTAATAATAATAGTGGCCAAAACAAAACTGTCTTTATAAAAGAAAGTGTTAGTAAACTTCCTTATGTCAATGAAAGGGCTGTACCAAAATTTAAGAACTCAAATTTCTACACTTCCCCCAAAAAATTTAAAAGTAATAACTTGATCTATAAGTATACATGTAATTATTGTAATCATCATGGTCATACTCCTAACAACTGTTATGTTAAAAATTATGGAGTACCAAAAGGTAAATTTGTATGGGTTGAGAAAGGCACTAACAAAAAAGGACCCAAATCACTTTGGGTACCTAAATCTAAAATATAAATTTATTTTGTAGGTATGCTTTGGAGCAGAAAACGATCTATGGTACCTAGACAGTGGCTGCTCAAGGCATATGACTGGTGACAAATCAAAGTTCAGCTTTATTCTACCAAAAGATGGATTTGTCACATATGGCGATAACAATAAAGGTAAAATTTTAGGAATTGGAAGGATTGGTAAACCTCCACATGTTACTATAAAAAATGTCTTATATGTTGATGGCTTAAAACATAATCTTCTTAGCATAAGTCAACTATGTGATAAAGGCTTAAATGTCATCTTTAAGAAGGATTTATGTACTATAGAAGATAGCAAGACTCATAAGACTAAACTTTTCGGAAAAAGAACAAATAACATATTTATGATTTCCTTAAGTGACCAATCATTAAAAATCAAGTGTTTATTTGTCAATAATGATGATGCATGGTTATGGCATAGGAGATTTGCTCACATTCACATGAATCATTTAAACAAATTAGTAAAACATGACTTAGTCATTGGCTTGCCTAAAAAGAAATATGCTAATAATAAATTATGTGTTGCATGCCAAAAGAGTAAATTAAAGAAAACTTCTTCTAAACCTAAGCATATAGTTTCTACTAATAGGCCATTAGAATTAATTCATATGGATCTATTTGGCCCCTCTAGCATCAAAAACTTTGGAGGAAATTACTATGGTTTTGTTCTAGTTGATGACTTTTCTAGATATACTTGGACATTCTTGTTAGTTCATAAAAATGAAGCTTTTCATGTTTTTAGAAAGTATGCCAGTCGTGTTTAAAATGAAAAATCCATGAAAATTACTTCTATAAGGAGTGATCATGGTGGGGAATTTCAAAATGCTTTATTTGAAGAATATTGTGATGAACATGGAATTTCACACAATTTTTCTGCACCAAGGACTCCACAACAAAATGGTGTTGCGGAACACAAAAATAAACTTTTAGTAGAACTAGCAAGAAGCATGATAAATGAAACCAATCTGCCCAAATACTTTTGGGCTGATGCTATTAATATTGCTTGCTATGTGTCCAATAGAGTGCTAATAAGACCTCTTTTGAAAAGGACCCCTTATGAACTATATAAAGGTAGGAAGCCAAATATCTCTCATTTGCACATTTTTGGGTGTAAATGTTTTGTTCTTAACAATGGAAAGAGTAAACTTAGTAAATTTCATGCTAAAGCTGACGAAGGAATTTTCCTTGGTTATTCACTCACAAGCAAAGCCTATAGAATTTTTAATAAAAGAACTTTAACCATCGAAGAATCTATACATGTTTCTTTTGATGAATCTAACCCTTCTATGGAAGAAAAAGTTGTTTGTGATGATCATGACAGTGATTTACCAAGCACCTCTCAAAATGAAGTCACAAAGTCCATGGAACAACTCAACCTAGAGCAAATGACGAAAGAAGAAAAACTACCTCATATCTCTACTCAAGAACACGATGGCCTTCCTCAAGAATGGAGAACACACCGAGATCATCCAATTGACAACATCATTGGAGACATCAATAAAGGGGTAACTACTCGACTTAGTCTTAGAGATGCATGTCTTAACATGGCTTTTGTTTCTCAAATAGAACCTTCTAAGATAAATGATGCTATTGATGATGAACATTGGATGATTGCAATGCATGAAGAGTTAAATCAATTTAAAAGAAACCAAGTATGGGAACTAGTCCCTAGACCTAGTAATAAGCAAATCATAGGAACCAAATGGATCTTTAGAAATAAATTAGATGAAAATGGCATAATAGTTAGAAACAAAGCTAGGTTGGTAGCACAAGGTTATAATCAAGAAGAAGGAATAGATTATGAAGAAACCTTTGCTCCTGTGGCTAGACTAGAAGCCATTAGATTGCTCTTAGCCTATGCATGCTCATTAGACTTCCAACTTTACCAAATGGATGTTAAGAGTGCATTCTTAAATGGATATAGAAGAAGAAGTGTATGTCAGTCAACCCCCTGGTTTTGAAGACCATCATCATCCCACTCATGTTTATAAGTTGAAAAAGGCTCTTTATGGGCTAAAACAAGCCCCAAGAGCATGGTATGATCGTTTAAGCACTTTTTTGTGTAACAAAGGCTTTTCAAAAGGAAAAGTCGATACCACTATTTTTATCAAAAGACTTGATGATCATACTCTGCTTGTGCAAATTTATGTTGACGATATCATTTTTGGTTCCACAAATGAATCTTTACGTAGTGAATTTGCAAACATGATGCAAGGAGAGTTTGAAATGTCCATGATGGGCAAATTAAACTTCTTCCTTGGTTTACAAATTAAACAAACTAGTAGTGGAATCTTTATCCGTCAAACTAAATATTGCAAAGAGCTTTTAAAGAAATATGAAATGGACAGTTGTAAAGAGATAGCCACACCTATGGGTACCAACACATATCTAGATCAAGAATTATCAGGTAACCCCATAGATATAACAAAATATCGAGGCATGATTGGCTCTTTACTATATCTTACTGCTAGTAGGCCTGATATTATGTTTAGTGTGTGTCTATGCGCTAGATATCAATCCTGTCCAAAAGAGTCGCATTTGACTGCCGTAAAAAGAATCTTAAAATACTTAAAAGGAACTTTGGATGTTGGTTTATGGTATCCAAAAGGCAGTCTATGTAATTTAATTGGATATACTGATTCTGACTTTGCCGGTTAAAAAACCGAAAGAAAAAGTACTTGTAAGGACCCGATTTTCATAACTCGAAAATTCTCTTTTAAAATCCTTATTCGTGAAAGTGAAGTGATTACTTTTGAAAGACATTACTCGAACAGTTTGGAAACTTGAGTGAATACGTTTATAAATTTGCAAGGCGGAAATATTCCAAACACCGTTCATTTCTAAAGCATGTCAATACACTTCCGTTCAAATACATCCTTTATACAATTACACTTTCTCAAAATTTACCTTGAATACAAACATTAGATCCACTTCATTATACACGTACAAGGAAGTTGTTTATACATGAATTCACTTTAACATGTTCTTCATATTACAAATATTTATCATATAACATATCAATTACATATTATCCGCTACTCTATCATGTACTCTTCTCCGCAAGCGTCCAATGCGCTACCTCCACAACCTGAACCCAAATATACAACACATACAAGGAAAGACAGAGGGAGTAAGAACCAACTACGGCGACCGTAGCGTGGATTTACATGGAGTAATGACATAAAATATTAAAACCACACACATCTAACATCATCATGATATGTATATATCAATCAACACATATTATCCATATTCACTCTATAGTACCCATATATCCCATACTATATGTGTTCTATAATGTGCATACTTATTCATCGCATTTTATCCATATTCACCCTATAGTACACATACATCCCATACTATATGTGTTCTATAGTGTGCATACTTATTCATCGCATTTTATCCATATTCACCCTATAGTACACATACATCCCATACTATATGTGTTCTATAGTGTGCATATTTATTTATCGCGTATTATCCATATTCATCCTATAGGATATACATCCCATAATATATATCCTATGGCATGCATATGATTTTCATTCCGAGTATACACTTTTCACATCCTTCACATTCCATAATAATTTACCCTTGATCTCATTCAACAATTCTGCACCGTACAAATAATCACCATACCCCATCGGGCAGGTCGAGTAATCCCCATACCACCTCGGGCAGGTCGAGTTTCCACATTACACTCACATCCATGTCATACACAGTCAACACAAGGCATCTCATTATTTTATCACCATAAATAACATACAACACCTTCATTGTCACAAACATACCTTTATCCATTTTAACACATTCACAGCTCATCAACCACTCACAACATACTCATTTTGATAAACATACTCATATCCATTTTGACACATTCACAACTCATCACACATTCACAACTCATCACACATTCATTGATACAATGCACCCATACATGTTTATAACAATCAACCACTTACAACATACTTATGACCATAAATATCTCACACACCATCATTATCACACAACATAACCATTATCATAAACAAACCACGCATAACATATTCTTCATCATATACACATTAACGTTAGAACCATATTTAATGACGGTGTATTACCATAAATGAGAATATAGCGTTTTACTCAAATAAACGGTTTTCCCCACACATATATCTCCACTTTTATGGCTAATACATCCTCATGTAAAATATAGACTCTCACATGGACCACAAACTCCCAAGAGAGTTTCTATCTGTTAATATGATCCGATTCTTGAGGGAAATCAGAGATGATGACTCTAATGAAATACTCTAAGACCACAATGGTCTTCTCCCTCACCTTAGGTTGCGTAAGCTCCGTTGCTCCGCAAAAGAGCCACAAATCCCTTCATCTCCTCCAACCTCCATTGTTGCTTTTTCACCTCCAAGCTTTTCCAAATGTGTCACCATGAAGCAAGAGGAAGGTTTTGATGAGTTTTGAGGCTTAGTGGAGGTAAAAATGGTCCATTTGGGTGGAGCCACCATTGGGAGAGAAAGGGGTAGAAAGAAAATGAAGATTAGGGTTTCTAGATCCCTTTTTTTTCACTTTTATAGTCACAGCGATGAGTGTAATCGATTACCATATGGTGTAATCGATTACGTAAGTTAAACGACTTGATGTAATCGATTACCAACATGTTGTAATCGATTACAATATGAAAAATTACACATGTCTGATCAGATATCAGCATGTAATCGATTACCAGGACCATGTAATCGATTACATCATGAAAAATTACACATGTCTGATCAGATATCAGAATGTAATCGATTACCAGTACCATGTAACCGATTACATCACGAAAAATTACACATATCTGATCAGATATCAGCATGTAATCGATTACCCGGATTGTGTAATCGATTACACTGTTTCAGAGTGCCCAAAATTGCCATTTCTCGCCCAGACAACTCTCTCTCAGGCGAGACTTCCAGGACTGATACTATAATTTTGAAGACTCAAATTTAGGGTGTTACAATCCTCCCCCTCTTATAAGAATTTTCGTCCCCGAAAATTAAACATACCTCATAAATTAATATCATCACCTAGATCTTAGGCACAAGGATACTCCACCAAAATCATAGTCGATTCTCAAATCCATTAAGATTACTTAGTCGGTCACTAAGGGCATACTACACCACTAAACCGTGATATCACTTCAACCAATTCATGAACTAACTCATCACTATCCAACTATTAAGATCTCAGCCTCTAATAACTCGAATGCCATGAGAACTAAACCGTAATTCAAACTAAGGATTTTTTTCTCCTATATTCGTCAAGAACCATAGGTATCTAGCACCTATCCATCTATCAATCCTAACATACGTTAAGAATCCCGATAACACTCTCAAACTTCGGCGAATGGGGAACTCCTTATCCCATATCTATCTAAATGCATGTTTTAACATCCATCATACACTACCTAGTTTCATCTCCACTCGAGAATCTAGCACAATTTCATTTTACTCGATCCACAAAATACTTACACAATAGGTCTCTTAGTGTCTCATCCATTGTACACAATCAAACTATCCAGTAATCGTCTAATTACATCAAATATTTCTACCATCACAATAGATCTCCCTGATCCATCACTACAACAATCGTTCAAAACGATTAACCTATATGGTCCGAATCACAACAACACTCTCGAACCCAGTTCGAAGTGAGACTCCATACTCATCGCTCACCAAGATGTACTGGCTCGCACCCAAAAATGTAGTACCTAAATCGACATCCACTCGATGGAAACACATCATTTCATTGCATACGTGCAAATAACTACGGTTCACTCAAAATTCTCCACTAACATTTCAATTTATACTTGCTACAATCACATAAACATGATATTCATCCAAGCAGCATTTAGACAAACAAGACTCTTGGAGTCTTTCACATACCAATCAAAATCACCAAGTCAACATCCAACTCAACCCAACATTCCTACTACAACGAATGTGGTTTAAGACGATTTGCTAGTTCATAAATTTCAGCTAGGCATACAAGGTCGTAGACCCACTCAAATCGCATAAGTTGTTACCATTGATTTTTGCCATTTACGAATATCCAATCCAAAAACTTGAGTTTTATATGGATACCCAAAATACAATGATGGACATGCACCTCGTGCTCAAGTCTACATCATATCGAGAAACACATGCTCATAATTACCTCACAAGAGTTTTAACACATCACATTCATCCAAGATGAAGTTTTTTAAAAATTCGGATTTCAACATGAAACTTAATCAATGCTTAGTCGAATAGTACACTTCATTCGAAAAACGATTTTCGAAAATAGATTAGATGTAAGTTTCATGGAAGTCCTCTTGTGGAAGCAGGGGTTTTCCTAATCATTTCAAAATATCTTAAAATCCTTTTTCTCATGCGACACCGACTGCCCAAATCAAAATTTTCAAAAGTTGGTTATTTCCGAAGTTACATTTCATCCAGGACATGAGAGTCCCCACAATACACTCATAGAAACATGCTTACACCATAACACTGCAATCACGTATAACAATAACTGACGCACATGAAATAGAAACAATTTTTGAAAGCACAATATCAAAGCAGTTAATTTGAGTTCATTACCACTATATTGTGCATTGCAAATGTTCAATTACAAACGGTCAATCATCACAGACCAGAAGTTTCATGCACAAAAGATAATCCACTACCTCTTAGGGTAGGCAATTCAACCATGGTCTACTACCACTCCGGGTAGGCAACTCAACAATGATCCACTACCGCTCCAGGTAGGCAACTCAACAATGATCCACTGCCACTCCGGGTAGGCAATTCAGCAATGATCCACTACCGCTCCGGGTAGGCAATTTTCCTCAATGATCCACTACCACTCGGGTAGGTAATTTTCCTCAATGATCCACTACCACTTCGGGTAGGTAATTTTCCTCAATGATCCACTACCACGTCGGGTAGGTAATTTTCCTCAATGATCCACTACCACTCGGGTAGGTAATTTTCCTCAATGATCCACTACCACTCGGGTAGGTAATTTTCCTCAATGATCCACTACCACTTCGGGTAGGTAATTTTCCTCAATGATCCACTACCACGTCGGGTGGGTAATTTTTCCTCAATAATCCACTACCACGTCGGGTAGGTAATTTTCCTCAATGATCCACTACCACTAGGGTAGGTAATTTTCCTCAATGATCCACTACCACTTCGGGTAGGTAATTTTCCTCAATGATCCACTACCACGTCGGGTAGGTAACTTTCCTCAATGATCCACTACCACTCGGGTAGGTAATTTTCCTCAATGATCCACTACCACTCGGGTAGGTAATTTTCCTCAATGATCCACTACCACTTCGGGTAGGTAATTTTCCTCAATGATCCACTACCACTTCGGGTAGGTAATTTTCCTCAATGATCCACTACCACGTCGGGTAGGTAATTTTCCTCAATGATCCACTACCACTTGGGTAGGTAATTATCCTCAATGATCCACTACCACTCAGGTAAGTAATTTGACAACGGTCCACTACCGCTCCGGGTAGGCAATTTAATAATGGAACAAGGTTGTTAAACCATTTTGAAATTCATTTTTTCTTTGCTGCATAACTTGAGCCAAAGTCGCTACACCATTTAAGGTTAGCTAAAAACGAGTTTCAACAAGATTCTCACAACCAAAAACTTTTAGCAAGAATTTCACCAGAGAATCCCCAACAAGGGTCTCACACAATAAATTCAACCAAAGTTTTACAACAAGGAGTTTTCAACAAACAATTCATCAATAACTCACAACAAGACATCCAACGATAAATTCACAACCAAACACTTATCATCATCTTTCAAATCAGCAGTTACCACAATCAACAACAATGCACATAAGTCAAGTAGTTAACTCACACAAATTTCACAAAGAAGCATGTAAGGTCATACCCTAGGCCGCAGAGTTGTCATATGCTTTGATACCATATTGTAAGGACCCGATTTTCATAACTCGAAAATTCTCTTTTAAAATCCTTATTCGTGAAAGTGAAGTGATTACTTTTGAAAGACATTATTCGAACAGTTTGGAAACTTGAGTGAATACATTTATAAATTTGCAAGGCGGAAATATTCCAAACACCCTTCATTTCAAAAGCATGTCAATACACTTCCGTTCAAATACATCCTTTATACAATTACACTTTCTCAAAATTTACCTTGAATACAAACATTAGATCCACTTCATTATACACGTACAAGGAAGTTGTTTATACATGAATTCACTATAACATGTTCTTCATATTACAAATATTTATCATATAACATATCAATTACATATTATCCGCTACTCTATCATGTACTCTTCTCCGCAAGCGTCCAATGCACTACCTCCACAACCTGAACCCAAATATACAACACATACAAGGAAAGACAGAGGGAGTAAGAACCAACTACGGCGACTGTAGCGTGGATTTACATGGAGTAATGACATTAAAGTATTAAAATCACACACATTTAACATCATCATGATATGTATATATCAATCAACACATATTATCCATATTCACCCTATAGTACCCATATATCCCATACTATATGTGTTCTATATTGTGCATACTTATTCATCGCATTTTATCCATATTCACCCTATAGTACACATACATCCCATACTATATGTGTTCTATAGTGTGCATACTTATTCATCGCATTTTATCCATATTCACCCTATAGTACACATACATCCCATACTATATGTGTTTTATAGTGTGCATATTTATTAATCGCGTATTATCCATATTCATCCTATAGGATATACATCCCATAATATATATCCTATGGCATGCATATGATTTTCATTCCGAGTATACACTTTTCACATCCTTCACATTCCATAATAATTTACCCTTGATCTCATTCAACAATTCTGCACCGTACAAATAATCACCATACCCCATCGGGCAGGTCGAGTAATCCCCATACCACCTCGGGCAGGTCGAGTTTCCACATTACACTCACATCCATGTCATACACAGTCAACACAAGGCATCTCATTATTTTATCACCATAAATAACATACAACACCTTCATTGTCACAAACATACCTTTATCCATTTTAACACATTCACAACTCATCACACATTCATTGTTACAACACACTTATACATGTTTATAACAATCAACCACTCACAACATACTCATTTTGATAAACATACTCATATCCATTTTGACACATTCACAACTCATCACACATTCATTGGTACAATCCACCCATACATGTTTATAACAATCAACCACTTACAACATACTCATTTATGCTTATGACCATAAATATCTCACACACCATCATTATCACACAACATAACCATTATCATAAACAAACCACACATAACATATTCTTCATCATATACACATTAACGTTAGAACCATCTTTAATGACGGTTTATTACCATAAATGGGCATATAGCGTTTTACTCAAATAAACGGTTTTCCCCACACATATATCTCCACTTTTATGGCTAATACATCCTCATGTAAAATATAGACTCTCACATGGACCACAAACTCCCAAGAGAGTTTCTATCTGTTAATATGTTCCGATTCTTGAGGGAAATCGGAGATGATGACTCTAATGAAATACTCTAAGACCACAATGGTCTTCTCCCTCACCTTAGGTTCCGTAAGCTCCGTTGCTCCGCAAAAGAGCCATATCTCCCTTCATCTCCTCCAACCTCCATTGTTGCTTTTTCACCTCAAAGCTTTTCCAAATGTGTCACCATGAAGCAAGAGGAAGGTTTTGCCGAGTTTTGAGGCTTAGTGGAGGTAAAAATGGTCCATTTGGGTGGAGCCACCATTGGGAGAGAAAGGGGTAGAAAGAAAATGAAGATTAGGGTTTCTAGATCCTGTTTTTTTTTTCACTTTTATAGTCACAGCGATGAGTGTAATCGATTACCATATGGTGTAATCGATTACATCAGTTAAACGACTTGATGTAATCGATTACCAACATGTTTTAATCGATTACAATATGAAAAATTACACATGTCTGATCAGATATCAGCATGTAATCGATTACCAGGACCATGTAATCGATTACATCATGAAAAATTACACATGTCTGATCAGATATCAGAATGTAATCGATTACCAGTACCATGTAACCGATTACATCACGAAAAATTACACATATCTGATCAGATATCAGCATGTAATCGATTACCAGGATTGTGTAATCGATTACACTGTTTCAGAGTGCCCAAAATTTCCATTTCTCGCCCAGACAACTCTCTCTCAGGCGAGACTTCCAGGACTGATACTATAATTTTGAAGACTCAAATTTAGGGTGTTACAGTACTAGTGGTACTTGTCACATTTTTGGCAATGCATTAATTGCTTGGTCCTGTAAGAAGCAAGCAAGTGTAGCCTTAAGTACCGCTGAGGCAGAATACATTGCTGTCGGTAGTTATTGTGCCCAAGTTTTGTGGCTAAAACAACAATTGTGTGACTATGGTATTGACATAGGCTGCATTCCCATTTTGTGTGACAATACAAGAGCCATTAATATCTCTAAGAATCCTATAATGCACTTAGAACATTACATACTGTTTTAAAACAATTCCAGTGTCACAGTTTCTTCATTTTTCGTAATATTCTCTGATGTAAACGATTGCAGCCCCGATGTAATCGATTACACCATATTATAAAACAGTTTCAGAGGCTTAATTTTTGACAGATGCTCCATTTATTAGTATGATGTCTTTACTAATGTTTGCTTTGCATCCTTTAACTACAAACTTTTGGATTATGCATGTTATTGTTCTACTTTATGGTTTAAAGTATTTTGTTCTAAATTATGAATGGTTTTGTGCATATTATCCTTTCATTATTATGCTTAATCTGCTATTCCTAGTCTCCTTTTTGATAATGTCAAAAGGGGAAGAAAAAGGTTGTATGTTCAAATGTATTTCAGGCACAATTTTTTTTCAAAGTTATGCAATAAGACCAAAAGACAGGGGGAGAACCGCTAAACATGAATCAACTGTCAAGACATAGTTTGCCATCATCAAAAAGGGGGAGATTGTGAAGATGGTGATCTTTCCCAACCTATGGCTAAGGTTTTGATGCCTTCATAAAAATATTGGAGTAGGAGTTGCTCTGAAATCTGATGATGGGGGCAGCTTGCACATAACCTCTTGAATCTCTCCCAATACTCATATAAAATTTCTCCATGTTGTTGCCTAATCCCATAAATATCTTTTCTGATTGCAGTGGTCCTGGAGGCAGGGAAGAATTTACTAAGGAATGTCCTCTTCAGGTCACCCCAACTTGTGATGGATCCAGGAGCCAAATAGTATAATCAGTCTTTTGCAGGGCCTTCAAGTGAATGAGGGAAGGCCTTCAAACAGATGTGATCCTCTTGGACATCATGAGGTTTCATGGTTGAACAGACAATATGGAACTCCTTAAGATGCTTATGAGGATCCTCACCTGCAAGTCCACTAAACTTTGGCAACAAATGGGTTAGTCCAGTTTTAAGCACATATGGCACATCCTCATTGGGATACTAGATGCACAAGCTATCATAAGTGAAATCAGGTGCAGCCAGCTCCCTTAATGTCCTCTCACGAGGACCAAGAGGAGTAGGTGGTTGAGCCATATTTTCAAAGTGCACAGAATTTTCAAAATGCTCAGAATCAGACAATGCAACAGAATGCACAAAATCAGTATATTGCACAGAATGCATAGAAACATGAATAGAATCAGAATCAGAAACAGAATCAGGTACACTATGGAAAGGTAAATTTCTACTCTGTCTAACTAACCTATGATATGTTCTATCAATTTCAGGATTTATTGGATGCAAATGGCCTGTATTTCCCCTAGTCATGCAATACAATCAATAGTAGGAAGAAACTAAGGCAACAATAATGGAAATGCATGTTATAATTGTAGAATCAACCAAGCATTTGCATCAATAACATCCTAAAATCATATAGAACATGTAAAAAAAGTTTCAAGAAAAAATTCAAAGCCTAACTATGTTAAAAATGCAAAACAGTTTCACTATAAACTTTAAAAAATAAAAAATAAACCTTAAAAAATAAAAAAGAAATTGTAAAAAGGGTTTTCTCGGATTTTTGGTTCAGAGCTGATAGACTTCATGTGTGGCAGTGGGTATAACTTATTTTTCTACCCCAAATGCATATGTCATATGTCCAATTCTGATATACGGAGACAAAGTTATGCTAAAAACAAATTTTCAACTATTCACTATTCACCATAAAGTTGTATCTCACAAACTATAGCTCAGAAAGAGGTTCTTCTTTCTCTGGTGTTCAATGTGGGATGAAAGAAGTGTGGAAACAAAATTTCATGCAAAAATTCTACCCACGGCTATATAAACCAGCAAAGCAGAATCACATAAATCATGAAAAATGGGAAAATAGTGAACAGTGAACAGTGCACATTAACAGCTTTTTGCACCAATATCAGAATTTTCAACAAAAATGCACTACAGAAATGACTAACTAAACTACACTATACTAAAATAAGCTTTATGAAACTACAGAGAACCTTTGTTTGAACCGATAATCCCCGGCAGCGGCGCCAAATTTGATCGAGGCTGTACTCGATACAAATAATATAACAATAAAGTATAGTACTAGGAAGTGACTCCTAGGTTGTTTCCTAAGGATTATCTTTCAGGCAATAGTTCAAACACCTTGTACTCACACACACAAAGGGGGGTTTTGTTGTTTTTGTGGTATGAATCTAAAACTAAAACAGAAACAGTAATTAACAGAAAAGTGAAACGGCTAAACCCCTTTGGTTTCCTTAATCACAACTCAATCCTCGGTTTCACAGTATCAAAATCATATTCTAATCGTTGAATCCCTAATTTGTTCATAATCAAGTAACTAAGCGATAATCAACTCATAAACAAATTCACACGAACTAAGCATTTATGCACTAGAGAAATGATTGACTAAGCGAAAATCAGTTCACAAATCTATTTCTAAGGCATGGAATTAAGCAAACCACATCCAGAAATTGAATAGAAGAAATTAACAAATAAGAAACCGAAATTGCATTAATAACCAAACCTCAAGAGTTGTGATACATTACCAAAGGAGTTTAGTCCAGAAATTTAGCCTTCCATGGAAGGATTAAGCAAAACCGAAAATGGAGAAGAGCAAAAACGAAAATGCATAAACCCTAGGAGAGCGAAAGAGGGAAAACGGGAATAACAATGTTCTAAGGCAAAAAGTAATATAATGTTAAAGTGTGTCCTTCAAAACTGAAAATCATGTGTTTAAATTGTGTAAAACGGAAATGGGGCCTAAACAATGGGCCCAAAACCCAAACGAAAATAAAAATCCTAATACAATATACAATCTTCACTTTTGCACACATCATCCACTTGTAATGTCCAAAATGTCCTTGGTACCAAATATGACCTGAAAATGGAATTAGATTTAATTAGACTAAATAATCCCAAATTAACTCATTTTAGGAATAATAGTCCAATAAAGCCCAAAACACTAAACCATGCGAAACAAAGTCAATTAGACACCAAGAATCATTAACAATGGTAAATTAAGGTTATGAATAGTGTTTAATATATGACTCATCAACAGGTACGAAAATGGCTGGAAGAGGACGAGGATCAAGTCAGAATGACATAATAGCTCAGCTAACAGCTGTGGTTAAGAAATATGAATGAGAATCTAGAACACCTAAATCATAATGCAATGCCAAGTCCTACCCAACAACCTTTGGCACCTTAAGGACCGGCAGAATACCGTGGTCTAGATGAGTTATGTAGGCGTAACCCTAATTATGCTGCCAAATTATGTGGGGGGGACTATGCTGCCAAATTCGAGGATGAACTAGAGGTGGACGAGCGATCCAAATGCGCAAAATTTGAATCGGGTTTGAAGCCCAAGCTGAAGATGATGTTTTGAGATAAGGAAATCTCTGACTTCCCTACCTTGGTCAACAAGTGTAGGATGTATGAGGATGACATGAGGGCGGATGATATGGAGACACCCAAAACGAATCCTCCAAAGAACTTTGGTCCCCAAAGGAACTATGTGCAAGGGAAGGGCAAAGGTAAGGCGTTTCAAGAGGAACGTAAGCCTTACCCTCCACCCACTGGAAATCGAGAGTATACTTCGCATGGGTCGAGGACTCATGTCAATGCGGGAGGGTCACAATTAAACTCTCTGTCCATGTGCAGCCAAAGCGGCTGAACTCAAGTGGGAAACATTGTCCCGGAATGAACCTTAGTTGCTTCCACTGTAAGGAGTCTGGGCACTTGAAGAGGTATTGTCCGAAACTGCGTCAGAGTGTGAATGCTATGAGGGCTGAGAAACCTCAGACTACTGGTAGGGTATTCACCATGAGTGGCGCAGAAGCGACAGAGGTGGATGGTCTGATCCAAGGTAACTATATGGTGGCAGGTATTTCTCTTGTTGTATTATTTGATTCGGGGGCAACACATTCGTTTATATCTATAGAATGTATACAACAACTGAGGTTGTAAACCGAGTCGCTACCTTTCGACTTAGTCGTATCCACCCCTACTAGTGCACCTATGGTGGTATCGACATTTGTTCCTCAATGTCTGCTAGTAGTAAATAGTAGAACATTTACCATAGACTTAATCTGTTTGTCGCTGTCTCAGATAGACATAATTTTAGGGATGGATTGGTTATCAGAAATCATGTGATGTTGAATTTTTCTGATAAGGGGAACCAGTGTTTATGTTGCTAGCTTCACTGGAGGGTAATGAGAAACCCAGAGTTGAGGACATACTGGTAGTATGTAAATTCCATGTGGTATTTCCTGGTGATATTCCAGATTTGCCTGCAATGTGAGAAGTTGATTTCTAAATTGATTTAGTACTGGGGACGAGACCCCTATCTATAGCCCCGTATAGAATGGCACCCTTAGAACTGGACGAGCTAAAAAAGCAGATTGAGAATTTGTTGGCGAAGAAGTTCATTTGTCCCAGTGTTTCGACGTGGGGTGCACCGGTGCTGATATTTAATAAGAAAGGTTGTATGAGATTGTGTACCGACTATAGACAACTGAACAAGGTCACAATTAAGAACAAGTATCCATTTCCTAGAATCGATGACTTGATGGATCAGTTGAGAGGAGCGGTGGTGTTTTCTAAGATTGATCTCAGATCGGGTTATCATCAACTCACACTGAAGTCTGAGGATATTCCTAAGACGACCTTGAGGACAAGTTATGGGCATTTCGAATAATTGGTAATGCCCTTCGGAGTGACGAATGCCCCAACAATATTTACCGCCTACATGAATCGGATTTTTCATCCATACTTGGATTCATTCGTAGTGGTATTTATTGATGACATTTTGGTCTACTCTAAGAGCAGAGAGGAACATGCTGAGCATTTGAGAGTCGTTCTAGGAATTCTAAGGAACAACCAGTTGTATGCAAAGCTGTTAAAATGTGACTTTTAGGTAGACTCAGTGAACTTTCTTGGATATGTGATATCCAGAGAGGGAGTGGCAGTGGATCCTTCTAAGGTCGAGGTGGTGATGAATTGGGCGGTACCAAAGTCAGTTACTAAGATTAGAAGTTTTGTGGGATTGGTGGGTTATTATCGGAAATTCATTGAAGGGTTCTCGAAGTTAGCTTTATCGCTAACCAAGTTGACTACAAAAGGAGAACCGTATGCCTGGACGGTCCGTTGTGAGGAAAGCTTCTAGGAATAGAAGCGTAGATTGACTACAACACCAGTGTTGGTTCTTCCTTGTATTGATCGTGACTTCAGTGTGTACTATGATGCTTCCATGCAAGGTCTGGGTTGCGTGTTAATGCTAGATGGGAAGGTTGTGGCTTATGCTTCACGACAATTAAGGACACATGACCAGAATTACCCTACCCACAATTTGGAGTTAGCTATTGTAGTGTTTGCCTTAAATATTTGGCGACATCATCTCTATGGTGTGATTTGAGGTGTACAATGATCACCAGAGCTTGAAATATTTGTTCGATCAGAAGGAGTTGAACATGAGACAGAGAAGGTGGATGGAATTTCTGAAAGACTACGATTTTGGTTTGCAATACCATCCTGGAAAAGCCAATGTGGTGGCTGATGCTTTAAGTCGGAAGTCACTACATGTGTCTGCGTTGATGATTCATGAGGAAAGGTTAATTGAGGAGTTCAGGGATATGAACTTGGCGGTGCAAGTTAGACCCCATAGTATGATTTTGGGGATGCTCAAAGTTACGAATGAGTTGTTTGACCAGATCAGGGTAATGCAAGTTGAGGATCAGGAACTAAGGGTCAAATGACATTTGATGACTAATGGGAGAGAAAAAGATTTTAAGTTAGATGTTAGTGGGATGTTGAGGTACAGAGGAAGAGTGTGTGTAACTCGTGATGGGGAATTGTGGAAGAGTATTTTTTGAGGAATCTCACAAGAGTAAGATGAGCTTCCACCTGGGAACCAAAAAAATGTATCAGGATTTAAAGAAGTTGTTCTGGTGGTCTGGGGTGAAAAAGGATGTGGCATTGTATGTATCGAGTTGCTTGATTTGCCAGAAAGCTAAGATTGAACACCAGAGACCGGCATGAGAACTACAATCATTGGAAATTCCTGTGTGAAAGTGGGATAGCATCTCGATGGACTTTGTGTCGGGTTTTCCAAAGACTCAGAAATGGTACGATTTGATATGGGTAATAGTGGTTCGGTTTACTAAGTCTACTCACTTTTTAACTATGAACATGAGATATTCTTTAGAATGATTGGCGGAGCTGTATATCCGAGAGATAGTTCGATTGTATAGGATACCATTGAGTATTGTATCGGATAGATATCTCCGTTTCACTTCGAACTTTTGGACAAGTCTGCAATCTGCTTTGGGAACCAAGTTGAAATTAAGTTCAGATTATCAGCCACAAACGAATGGTCAGTTGGAGAGCATCATACAATTGTTGGAAGATCTTTTGAGGGCATGTGTTTTGGAACAACCTGGAAGTTGGGATTGTATGCTACCCTTGATTGAGTTCGCCTACAACAATAGTTTCCATTCGAGTATCGGCATGGCACCTTATGAAGCATTGTATGGGAGAAATGTAGAACTCCGGTGAGTTGGTTTGAAACTAGAGAGAATTTGGTGTTGCGTCCCGAGGTGGTTCGTGAGACGACCGAAAAGATTAAGAGAATAAGGGAGAATATGAGGGTAGCGAAAGTCGACAGAAGATCTATTATGATAAGAGGCGGAAACCTCTTGAGTTTAATGAAGGAAATCATGTGTTCATGAGAGTAGTTCCGACTATTGGGAATGACAGAGTTCTAAAATCTCGTAAACTGACTACCAGATTTATAGGACCATACCAGATCTTGAAGAGGATTGGACCGGTAGCATATCGGGTTGCCTTAAACCCATTGTTGTCGAATCTCCACAGTGTGTTTCATGTGTCTCAGTTAAGGAAGTATGTTGGAGATCCATCCCATGTGGTTGAGCCTGATCATATAGAACATAAGGATAACATGACGTTTAAGACTTGGCCCGTGAGAATCATGGACAAAAGTATCAAGAAATTAAGTGGAAAGGAAATCCCTTTGGTGAAGGTACTATGGAGCCAAGTAGAACAATGGGATGCAACTTGGGAAGTGGAACGTGACATGGTGGTGGATTACCCTCATTTGTTCGAATAGAGGTATGTTTAATTTTCGGGGACGAAAATTCTTATAAGAGGTGGAAGATTGCAACACCCTAATTTTATTTTTCTTAAGTGTAGTGAAAATCCTGGAAGTCTGGAGTATACTGAGTGTTTCTCGCTCGAGCGAGAGGGCTTCGACCAAGTAAGAGGCTCAATGTTTGCTCCTAGGGTTTCTCTAGGACTCTCGTCTGAGCGAGAGATGGCTCGCCTGGGCGAGAGGGAAGCTGTGGAGGCTGAAAGATTCTCGCCTGGCCGAGAATTGGCTTGCTTGAGCGAGAAGAGTGTTGCAGAGGCTGGTGGATTCTCGCTTGAGCGAGAGCATCAGAGTTTGAATTTTAAAATGGCGTGAGTACTCATAAGGTGAAAGAAGTAGATGAATTAATGTTTAAAGAAATTTTGATACATGACATAATTTATAAAATACATATAATTGGATTAAAATCAACGAAAAATTTCTCGGGTGAAAATTTGGGTCTTTACAAAGTCAAGGTTACAGGATATGAATAATCATTTTTTTTCTAAACTCATTCTTTGAACAGTTTTGATATATCACTTCTATTATTTAAAACAATTATAGTACATCTAATCAATCAAACAATTTTCTACCAAGAATTTTGTTAGTCTTGATTGCCTATTGCACGGAATCGAGACCTATGAAGAATAAAGAACAATGTGTAGTTGGTCAAAATTAAAATTTAGTTATATAAAATTATGAAAATATTTCGTTTCAAAATTAGGTATGAAAGGAAATCATAAAAAAATACATTTGAATAAATAATTCCAACTAATAAGATAAAACATCCTCCAATTTAAGATTTAGAATCAATTGATATATACCACACAAACAAAACAAAAACTAGTTGAATGAAATCTTTGTCTTTTCTTTAAGGTTAAAGAAGAATAAGAGGAAATCATGTAAACATTTTTGACGAACATTATTAATCTATATTCATTATTCTATGTCTTTATGTTTGCCACCAATAAGAAATGATCACTTCATTATATACTCTTAAAACTTTATTTTAATTTATTTTATAATGAGGTGCTTATTTTTTATTGGTGGCAATGAAAGAATATAATACTTGTTATTGAAGATTTATGTTACAGAAATGTATAACTCAAAGAATATTTTGTGTGAAATCTTATTTCTTGGAAGGCGAATCTCAAGTGAAAACTTAAGTTACCAAGGTGATTTATATTTGTTAAATGGTAAATAGAAAACTATAAAATACGAAGCACTTCATTTGTTAAGAGCATAATCATAACCCACTTTGAAGTGAAGTTGTTGAAATATGGGGTCTATACTTGTCTCATGTTGTATTTCTCTTGCAATGGCTGTAATATTCCTTAGCTTGCCATTTGAGGCAAACGATGTTTACCCTATGTTAAATACACCTCTCAAGAGTCCCTACAAATACCAATCTCCTCCACCAGTCGCTCACATCAAACCACCCCACATTCCTCATCCAATGTACCACTCTCCAGCCCCATCTCAATGACACAAGTACCACCATCATCCTCACCACAAGCACCATTCTCCCCCACCAACAAAACATAAGTACCCTCATCACTCTCCTCCACCACCACATCACCAGTACCCTCATAACTCTCCTCCTCTACCTCAACACAAGTACCAACATCACTCTCCCCCACCACCACAGCACAAGTTCCCCCATCACTCTCCACCCCCACCTCAACACTACTAGAAATGGTATTCTTTCTAAGTGTTAATATTAAATTACGATATGCTCACACATCTTTTATACTTTTTTTCTCATATATTTTATAACCATCCACTATTATTTTTAATGTGTCAACATGTATTCATCTTAATGTAAAATCTTAATATTTAAATCTGAAGGATAAAACTATATGTCTTCAATTTTTAAACTATATATATGTGCAAATTAAAGTCTAAACTCAATTAGAAACAAAAATCTTATATTATGAGACATCCTTTCATTAGTAAATACTTTAACTAGTGTACGTTTCATTTCAATTTCTGTATATTGTATTTGTTCAAGGGATTAATCTTGGACCGATATACAATACACACAAGTTTAATTATGCAGGGCCTAATTAAAATCTGTCGATACAATGTAAAATCGGTCAGTTGTTTCTGCAAAGTTCGTCAAGGTGTTTGATTATTGTTTAGAGGAGCTAAACATGGGTTTCTATTAATTTAAATTGCACTTTTGTTGCATTGTAGATTTGTAAAATGGCACTCCCCTCTCTTATGTATTTGTAGTTGCTTACACACATTGTAATTTTCAATGTGTGGAAGACGAAGCAATATGTAAAAAAATAGTAGTAGTAATAAACATACACTCTTTGAACATGAAACAAGCCCCTCTTTATTTTGTATGGTCGAGTGAGAGTCTCTTTGTCAGTATTTAACTAATTGAAGGCTATACATTGTAAGGACCCAAATTATACCCTAAAATTTTTGCCCATTTATCTTTAAAACATGCAAATTTTAGGAATTAGATTCTCACTACCTATTTTTATGTTGTCATTCACAATCTAGTTATACTTCAAATTCGGTAATGATTAATTAATCTACCAAGATATTTGGGGTTCAAAATCCATAACTTCACATGTTTGATTTCAAAAGAGGACTCCATCCTCACATAAATGTCAATCATACATCAATCTGTTAGGAATGAGATTACATGTCAATTAGTCAAATCATAGGTACATACAAGTGCATATTACAAAACAACACATTGGTATTCCTATTACAACAATAGTCAGAAAACTAAACTACGACATCGTCTGGATCTACTAGTCCTTAGGTTTACCTGTAAACTGATTATCACCAATAAAACCAACAAGAAATACAAGGGAGTAAGACATAAAATTCATGATAATCAGTGTTTATAAATCTGTATAAAATGATATTTCAGACATACATAAGGTTAACATAAATCATTGATCAAACCAAATGAAACGTCATCCTACAATTCCTTTAACACATTATATATATTTTAATTCAATACCAGATTGGGCAAGTCATTCATCGCCATAAGGTCAATACCACGTCGGGCAAGTCATACATTGCCAAAAAGGCCAATATCACGTTGGGCAAATCATACATTGCCATAAAGGCCAATACCATGTTGGGCAAGTCATACATTGCCATAAAGGTCAATACCACGTTGGGCAAGTCATACATTGCCATAAAGGGCAATACCACGTTGGGAAAGTCATACATTGCATTAAAGGCCAATACCACGTTGGGCAAGTCATACATTGATTCGTCAGTTTCCACCACAGGAGAATATCACAGTATATATATTAACTCCATATACTTACAATGCTTATCCCTTACCTTGATGTGTGTTGGTGGTGGTGTTGGGAAACTTGTTAGTTTCACCTTCACTTCTTCTAACCTTAGGGTCTTTCCTCATTCACACCACACACAATAACCATAATCAATAACATATTCATATTGTCACATAAACAACTTAATACCACACATTTATCCATAAAAATAGTCCATATTTCGATATATTCCAAAATCATCTCCATTAGGAATTTCAAGCATATAAAACATACCTATTCACTTCTACTTAACATTAGAAACCATAAACCAAATTTCTAACCTAACATTTCCCCCTTTCAACATCATTTTCGTTTTGGGTTTTGGGGTTTTCATGAATCAACCACCAATCATCCCCATTTTCGAATACAAACTCTAAACCTCGAGTTTTTCAAAACAAAAACCAATTAACAACAAGTTATAACTCAAAATAGAAAGTTATATGATTTTCTATACCAAGAGAAGAGACTCAAATGCCCAAAATGAGTTTCAACAAGAGAATGAGTGTTAAAATCAAGAGGTTTACCTCTTCTCTAGCTTCTCTAAGCCTCTACACGAGCTCTTGCTAAGAAAATCATCCCATATTCTCTTTTTTCCCAAAAACCTGCCCCCTTTTCGTGTTTGGGGCTCTATTTTAGGGTTTAGGCTTATAGATTCTTGTAACACTCCAAATTTATCCTCCTTGAAATTAGGTAACAGTCCTGAGGAAAGGGGCATACTGCCAGATTCTCGCTTGAGCGAGAGGACCTCGCCCAAGCGAGAGGATCAGTGTTTTGAAATTGGAAATTCTGGGAGTCTCGCCCAAGCGAGGAATGGGTCGCTTGAGCGAGAGGAAGCATGTCGAGGCTGTGAGATTCTCGCCTGAGCGAGAGCAAGAGATCATAAATTTTAAAAAGACGGGATTTTCTCGCCTGAGCGAGAATGGGCTCGCTTGAGCGAGAACTTGACGACTCCTCTTTAAAATAGAAACCCCAAACACCTTTTAGGGTTAGAACTTTGAAGAGAAGAGAGAGAGGAGAGCTTTTCAAGAGCAAAGAGCCTTAGGAATCATCTTAGAGCTTGAGAAGAGGTAAACCTTTTGTTCCTAACTCTTCTTCTTCCTCTCTATCTTGTTTTGGGTATGTTGGATCTCTTTTCAAAATATGAGAAACCATGGAAACTCATCCTTTAGAGTTATGGTTCGTTTTATGTTGTTTTTTCTCTCTTGTAAACTCTTGGTTTAGAGTTGGTATTTGATGAATGGAAAGGTTTTGTGGGTTATTCATGAAAACCCCAAAAAACCCCAAAATGAGAATATGAGTAAAAAGAGAAATGGATGAAATGTTAAATGTGGATGATGAGTTTGTGCTTTGATGTTGATATATGAGATGAACATGTATGTTTAGATGTTTGGAAACTTGTTTTGAAGGTAGTTTTAGAAATCTTGAAAATATGTGAATCCCTTGTATGTTTGATGATGAAATACGAGTTGTTTATATGTTATTTTGAATAAATGACTGACATTGTTGTTATTGGTGGGGATGAGGAAAGATCCTAAGGTTGGAGGAGATCGTGGAGGAAACTGGTAAAGTACTCAAAAACCGACCCCCAACACTCACCGAGGTAAGGATAAGTCTTTATTTGTGCATTTGCAATGGAAAATGTGTGTATTTTCTGGTTATGCAATGATTGAGTTGTGAATTACGCAGTTAGTATAAACATATATGGGTGTGTTTATACTAATGTGGGCGTAGATTTACGGGAAATGAGAAATGGTGAAATCAAGGAAAGGAAAATATATTTTTAGCCGACCATGAATGGTTAGCGACTCTGGCTTGAGTATATAAGCAAAACTCTGGCTTGAGTATATAAGCGAAACTCTGGCTTGAGTATATAAGCGAAACTCTGGCTTGAATATTTAAGCGAAACTCTGGCTTGAGTATATAAGCAAAACTCTGGTTTGAGTATATAAGCAAAACTCTGGCTTGAGTACATAAGCAAAACTTTGGCTTGAGTATATAAGCAAAACTCTGGCTTGAGTATATAACCGAAACTCTGGCTTGAGTATATACGCAAAACTCCGGCTCGAGTATATGTAGCACGTTTTCTTTTAGAAAGAAATGAGAATCTGCTTTTAGCTAACCTTAAGGGGTGTAGCGACTTTGGCTCAAGTTATGCAACAAAGAAAATGAATTTCAAAATGGTTTACTAACCCTTTAAAATGTGGATTATCTTATAATGATGTTTATTTAACTAATGACTTACTCCTATGTATGTTTTGTGTATTTGTCATTGATAATCCCATTGCAGGTAAGCTAGTGAATTGAGGAGACTCGGTTGGAGCCTTAGGAGCTTTAGATTTGGATTCATCTAATTGCGTTTTTGTACCTTAATTGAATATTTGTGCATTCGATTGAATGTAACAATGGTCATTGTTTATTTGGATACTTGTAACTGGGTGTACTGTTATTTTGGAGAACTATACTTTTGGGGTTTTAATACCTGTGGGAAATTACTAATAGGAATTATGTTATTCCTGTTAAATCGAATGTATATGAATATGGGGACATGGAATAAGTAGGTTGAAAATATGATAGTAAATGTAGGAAATGCATGCAAAAGGAATAAAACAAAGAAAAATTTTAATGGGTAGAATTTGGGTCTTTACAATTCTCACCCAAGCGAGAATACGTCACTCAGGCGAGAAAGCCCCGCCTTTCAAAGTTTTAAACTCTGATGCTCTCGCTCCAGCGAGGGATTCTCGCTCAGGTGAGAATTCGACAGCTTCCAGAGTACCTCTTTCGCCCAAGCGAGCCAACTCTCGTTCAGGCGAGAATTCCAGGAAAATCCTTGGAGAAATGCTGATACCCTCGCTTGGGCGAGGCTCCTCTCGCTCAAGCGAGAATCCTTTAGTATACCCCAGATTTTTGACTTTTACCATATCTTAGGAAAATGAAACTTATGGTGTTGTGAAGAAGATCTTGCTCCTGACCTTGGCACGGTTTTGATGAAGACACCAATATCACAAAAAGAAGAAAGGAAGAAGACCGACAAAGACTATCGAAGATAAAACTTCAAGAAATAGATTCTAAGTCTTTAGGTACTTCTATCCTTACAACTCCTTTATTTACTTAGTTAATAATTCTCAAAATTGTTTTCAAGAAAATCAGGAAAAACTAAGTGTGAATAAAAATAATTTTCAAAAACAACATGTAACGGGTTACCATACTTGAGTAACAAGTTACTTGAGTGAGAAAAGAGTTTTCAAACCTCTAACAGCTATGAGTAATCCATTACTGACTTTGGAGTAACAGATTACCATTTTTAGAAAACAGGTTAATCGATTACTCAAAGTAGTGTAATCGATTACACTAAGGCAAATTCACAAAGTTGTCAAACAGTGTTGTTGAGTAATCGATTACTCAAATCCAGTAATCGATTACACTGTGTGAATTTTCAAAAAGCTGTTAACCGGATTGTTGGGTAATCGACTACCGATTTGCAGTAATCGATTACTGAGAGTTGTTGCATCAGTTTTTCAGATTTCAAGTGAAAGGGTTTCACTTCAAACTGATTGCTTTTCATTCCAAACGAAACCTGCTCATGCCTAAGGGTATTATGGTTGATTGGAAGCCTATATAAAGGCATTAAAACACTCTCACAACAACATACATACAACTCACAACTCAGATTTCAAACTCTCTTTAAAAGCTCTCACACTTTCTGATTTTACTTACACTTTTCAAGCAACCTACTCTTAAACTTTCAAAGTTATTTTGAAGTTGCTTCTAAGTGTTTTTCATATTGTTAAAGAGCATTATTATCTCAAGTATACGAGTTGTTATTGGATTGCAAGTTATAGAAATTTTCATATACAATTGTAAGGCAATCAAAGCCAAATTGTACATTCTTCACTTTTGCAAAGTTTACTTTCTTTCACAAGGGTGAGTGACTTGGTATAGTGTTTACCAAGGGTGTAATTTGGTATAGTGTTTATCCTTCCTAAGTCAATATTTTTCTGCATATTATTTCCGCTGCACGCGAGAAAGTTACTCTCAAAATCTGATCCTACTACAACATGGCCTCAAGATCATTCCTATGAGAAGGATACAACATAAACAGACCTCCAAGCTTTGTTGGAGAGTGTTACGACTTCTGGAAAATTAGAATGAGGATTTTCATAGAGTTGCAAGACTTGGATATTTGGAATGCGATCGAAGAAGGACCATATGAACCCTTCACCATAGTCAACAACACAAGGAAAGTAAAGTCAAAATCTTCATGGAATGATATAGATAAGAAGAAGGTGCAATACGATCTTAAAGCGAAAAACATCCTCATTTCATCACTTGGCAATGATGAACTTTTCAAAATATCAAATTGCAAATCGGCCAAAGAAATATGGGATGCTTTAGAGATTATGCATGAAGGAACGGAGGAAGATAAAAGGTCAATGCTCAACGACACTTGTTCTACATCTGAACTAGAAAATGACGAACAAATTCATCTCTCGCTATTGGTATCTCATCATTCTAATGATGAAGAGATAAGTGAAACTAAACCTTTTTCTTCTTCTGAATTACAATTAGCATTTAATGAATTGCATGATGAATATGTCAAACTTACAAAATTATTTCTAAAATAGAAAACTGAATTTGAAATGTTTAGAAATAAATCATCATCATCCTCTTCATGTCAAAAATGCATTACTCTTGAAAATAAAGTTTCAACATTAAGTTTTGAACTTAATGATTCAAACAAGAGTAGCAAACATCTAGAAAATATAATAAAGGATCAGAGACATATTAAAGACCGAAGAGGTCTAGGCTATTCTAATAGCCAAGCTTCTAAGAAGCAAAATGTCTCAACCTAAATAATCTTTCAAAAACAGTGTATCCATGAATCCATTCATAGTAAAGATAAAAATAGGATACATAAGCATCAACTCATATGTTCTTATTGTAAAAACCATGGGCACACACCAAATACTTGTTCTATTAGAAAATATGGTGTTCCCCTAGGACATTATAGATGGGTTGAGAAAGGGACTAACCATGAAGGACCCAAGACAAATTGGGTACCTAATATAACTTAACCTGTTTTGCAGGTTGATGTGAGCGCCGCCCACAATTTATGGTACTTGGATAGCGGTTGCTCAAAGCATATGACGGGCGATAAAAGTAAGTTCTTTTTCCTTACTCTAAGGGACAAAGGTTATGTCACATATGGTGACAACAACAAAGGAAGAATTCTTAGAGCCGATAGAATCGACAAGCCACCTTCAACAACCATAGAAGGAGTGCTATATGTGGAAGGACTTAAGCACAATCTTCTAAGCATAAGTCAACTTTGCGACAAGGGCTTCCATGTATCATTCTACCCAGATAAGTGCATCATCGAAAGTAAGGAATTTCTAAACTCTAAACTTGTTGGTAAGAGAATTAATAACATTTACATGATAGATATAGATTCATCTCTTCCTATAACATGTTTAGTTGTAAATGACATTCATGATGCATGGCTTTGGCATAGGAGAATTGCTCACATACATATGGACCATTTGAATAAGCTAATCAAGAAAGATTTGGTTGTTGGTTTACCCAAGATGATGTTTGTTAAAGACAAACTATGTGATACATGTCAAATGGGTAAACAAACAAAAACCTCTTTCAAGCCAAAGCATATGGTTTCTTCGGATAGACCATTACAGTTACTACACATGGACTTATTTGGCCCCTCAAGGACAAATTGTCTTGGTGGTAACTACTATGCTCTTGTTATAGTAGACGATTTTTCACACTACACTTGGACTCTATTCTTAGTACATAAGAATGAGGCATTCAAAGCTTTTAGCACTTATGCTAAAAGAGTCCAAAACGAAAAGTCACTTAAAATCACTGCTATAAGAAGTGATCATGGGGGAGAGTTTCAAAATGCTTCTTTTAAGGAATTTTGTGATGATCTTCGGATTAGTCACAATTTTTCTGCTCCTAGAACACCGCAACAAAATGGTGTTGTAGAGAGAAATAATCGGTCTTTGGAAGAACTCGCTAGAACAATGTTGAATGAAACTAACCTCCCAAAGTACTTTTGGGCTGATGCGGTAAGCACCGCTTGTTATGTTTCAAATAGAGTTCCAATAAGACCTATTCTAAAGAAAACCCCCTATGAACTCTTCAAGGGAAGAAAACCAAACATTTCACACTTGTATGTATTTGGTTGTAAATCTTTCATCCTGAATAATGGCAAAGAAAATTTGGGCAAGTTTGATGCAAAGGCAGATGAAGGAATCTTCCTAGGCTATTCTCTCATGAGTAAAGCTTATAGAGTCTTTAACAAAAGAACTCTAGCCATGGAAGAATCTGTCCCTGTCTCCTTTGATGAAACCAATCCTCTAATCAAGGAAAGGTTGACCATTGATGAAGAAGATTTGCCTAACTCTACTTTTAATGAAAATGCTATTATTGAAACTACACCTAATATAGAGCGTGTGGAAGTGGATGATAATCCTTCCATACAAGAAGAGCATATTCACTCTGATTTACCCAAAGAGTGGAGAACTCATCGAGATCATCCTATAGACACCATTATTAGCGATATTAACAAAGGTGTTACCACTCGCTTAATGCTAGAAAATGCTTGTCCAAACATGGCCTTTGTTTCTCAAATAGAACAATCTAAGATTGATAAAGCAATCGAGGATGAACACTGGATTCTTGCAATGCAAGAAGAACTCAACCAGTTTGAGAGAAACGAAGTTTGGGAATTTGTTCCTAGACCTAAGAATAGGCATGTAATAGGAACTCGTTGGGTATTTCACAATAAATCAGATGAAAATGGTATAATCATTAGAAATAAGGCTAGACTAGTAGCCCAAGGATACAACCAAGAGGAAGGTATAGACTTTGATGAAACCTTCGCTCTGGTTGCTAGACTTGAAGCAATTAGACTGCTACTTGCATATGCATGCTCTTTGAACTTTCAGCTTTACCAAATGGATGTAAAGAGTGCGTTCCTTAATGGGTATATACAAGAGGAAGTATTTGTAGAACAACCTCCTGGTTTTGAGGACTACAAACATCCCTCTCACGTATACAAGTTAAAGAAAGCCCTCTATGGCTTAAGGCAAGTTCCACGTGCTTGGTATGACCGTCTAACCAACTTTCTAACAGAAAAAGGTTTTACAAAAGGCAATGTCGATACTACACTATTTATTAAGTAGATAAATCATCATACTTTACTTGTTTAAATTTATGTTGATGATATTATTTTCGGTTTTACTAATGAAAGTTTGTGTAGTGAATTTGGCAAAATGATGCAAGGAGAATTTGAGATGTCTATGATGGGAAAGTTAAATTACTTTCTTGGACTCCAAATTAAGCAACTTAGCAATGGAATCTTTTAAGTTAGTCCAAGTATTGTAAAGACTTGTTGAAAAGATTTGAGATGGATGACTATAAGCCGATTGCTACTCCTATGGGATCAAGTACAAACATCGATGCTGATGACGCTGGAAAATGTATTGAAATATCTAAGTATCGAGGTATGATCGGATCTCTTTTATATCTTACTGCTAGTTGACCTGATATTATGTTTAGTGTATGTCTTTGTGCGCGATATCAATCTACACCCAAAGAGTCACATCTAGTTTCCGTTAAGAGAATCATGAAGTATCTCAAAGGCACAACCGATGTTGGACTGTGGTATCCCAAGGGAAGCGTATGCGAATTGGTTGGCTTCTCGAATTCAGACTTTGCAGGATGCAAGTCTGAGAGAAAAAGTACAAGTGGTACTTGCCACATGCTAGGGAATGCTTTAGTTTCTTGGTCCTGTAAGAAACAAGCTTATGTTGCCTTAAGCACCGCTGAAGCGGAATATATTGCTTCCGGTAGTTGTTGTGGACAAGTGTTGTGGCTCAAACAACAATTACGGGATTATGGCATAAACTTAGGCTGCACACCCTTGAAATGTGACAATACTAGTGTTATTAATCTCACCAAAAATCCGATTATGCACTCAAGAACCAAACACATTGATATAAGGCATCATTTCCTTAGGGACCATGTCCAAAAGAAGGATGTGTTGGTAGAATTCATTGATACTCATAATCAACTGGCAGACATATTTACTAAACCGTTAGCAAAAGAACCTTTTTATAAGATTAGACGAGAATTAGGCATTCTCGATGAAGCTTACTTGTCCTAATATGTTTAAATGTTTATATGTATGCTTCATTGTTTATATCCAATGCCTACTTGATCTTAAATTGTGTGTTTTATGCTTTAATTTTCAAGTTTTTAGAGCTAAAAATCAATTTTAACATCAGTGGGAAAACAATATGTTACAATAATCAATTACTGTAATGGTGTAATCGATTACAGAGAGACACTGTTTGAAAGTGAGTAATCGATTACTCACTTGATTTCTCTATCTTGTTACTCGTGTTCTTCCCTCTCTAAACCCTTTCAATCTCTAAAAACCTCATTTCTACTCCGTTTTGATTGATTTTTGTTGCAAATCACATCCCATTTTCAATTCTAAACACTTCTACACCTTCTATTTCGTGATTTGTGGCCTAAATAAAAAACCCCCAAATTTCCAAATTCAAAAACCCTAAACCTTCAAACACCAACAATGGCTTCATCTTCAAAAAGACCACGTTCTTCAAAGTCTAAGCAAGGAGAATCAACTTCCAAGTCCAACCCGTTGAACTTGACGAGACTTCTTGCTAATGACGCTCAAAGGAAGGTTTTTGAGGAAAACTTCCATGGACGCGCCATCTTCACTCCTAAATACGGTAACATTGGGAACTTTGAGTTTGAAGATTTTCTTTTTCCTTATCTATTGCGTCAACAAAAACTTTTTGACTTTTGCTGCGAAGCGAACGATATTTATCCCGAGCTTGTTCGCGTATTTTATTGCAACTGAACTTTAGGAAAAATCTTATGACTTCCCATGTTAAGGGAAAGGACATTGTTTTGGATATGAAAACCTTTAGTTCTATTTGCTGTGATATACCGATGATAGGCGACATTACTAGGTTCGGCCTGGTATGTGAATGGGATGATTACGATCGCAAGAAATTCTATCTTTCTATTTGTAGAATTTCTAAGGAGGAACTAGAAAGGCGAAAACAACAAAGCTTTGGCGAAACTGTTAAGAACAGGGATATCCTCTCTGCTGGATATCTCACGCTGGAAGATCGTTTGATACATTATTTTCTTTCCTATGTCATTTTGCCAAAATTTTCAAACCATTCACAAATAAGTGACATAGAGCTCCAATTGATGTATGCTATCAAGTTTAACATCAAAATTAATTGGACTAAGATGCAAATGAATCAAATGTGGCATGTTCGCAGCTCCCAAACTCCGTTGCCCTACGCCATCTTCATTACCAAAATTATTGAGCATTTCGGCGTACCTTTAGAAGGTGAGACCAAACTGGCCCTCAATCTTCGCGAAAGCAAGGTTGATATTGAGGTTGTCCACAAGATGGGATTCGTTATAGATCCTGTCACTCGTCGAACCTACAAGCACTGTACCGACCGCCAACCTGCTCCTACCAACGAACTAGAACCTACTACTGCACCAAACCAGCCTGAGTCTCAAGCTCAATCTTCTACATCTGCTGCAATGCTCACTAATTAGATGATTATGGATGAATTGGTTTCTCTTCGAGGCTACATCACCACAAGGATTGATGCTTTCGATACTCAAAGCCAACAAATCCATTACGAACTTCATCGTCTTTCTTCGAGGCTAAGCAACATGGATGTTGATGAAGATAGTTCCGAGCCCGAGTCTTAGATTATTTGTCTAGGTTTCTGACTTTGTAATGTCTATGGTTGTGTATTTTCCATGTGGGTTTAAACATTGTTTGGTTTGTTTCTTGTTATTTCTGCTATTTCTGGATTTTGTGTATGAACATCTTTATTTTCGTAGTTATGCAATGTTGTTTCTGTTTCATACATGGGGTTATTGTCTTATATATATATGCTTATATATTGTTACTTGAACTTTCATATACTATGAACTATTGTATGCTATGCTATACAAATGTCGATTGTGCTAGACTCTTGGCTTTTTCTTCTTTTTGATGAAGTCAAAAGGGGGAGAAAAGTTGGGAGATGTGTATTTTCTGTCAATATTCTTTCAGGCACATAATTCCAAAATATAAGGGGAGCATACATGCATACATATAGGGGGAGCATATTCAAGAAAAATCAAGATATATGATCAAGTATGCTGATCTCAGAAAATTACACTTTCTAGAAGACATTGGTTTGTCATCATCAAAAAGGGGGAGATTGTGAAGAAGATTTTGCTCCTGACCTTGGCACGGTTTTGATGAAGACACCAATATCACAAAAAGAAGAAACGAAGAAGACCGACAAAGACTATCGAAGATAAAGCTTCAAGAAGTAGAGTCTAAGTCTTTAGGTACTTCTATCCTTACAACTCCTTTATTTAGTTAGTTAATAATGCTCAAAATTGTTTTCAAGAAAATCAGGAAAAACTAAGTGTGAATAAAAATTATTTTCAAAAACAACATGTAACGGGTTACCACACTTGAGTAACAAGTTACATGAGTGAGAAAAGAGTTTTCAAACCTCTAACAGCTATGAGTAATCCATTAAAGACTTTGGAGTAACAGATTACCATTTTTAGAAAACAGGGTAATCGATTACTCAAAGTAGTGTAATCGATTACACTAAGGCAAATTCACAAAGCTGTCAAACAGTGTTGTTGAGTAATCGATTACTCAAATCCAGTAATCATTACACTGTGTGAATTTTCAAAAAGCTGTTAACAGGATTGTTGGGTAATCGATTACCCATTTGCAGTAATCGTTTATTGAGAGCTGTTGCATCAGTTTTTCATATTTCAAGTGAAAGGGTTTCACTTCAAACTGATTGCTTTTCATTCCAAACGAAACATGCTCATGCCTAAGGGTATTATTGTTGATTGGAAGCCTATATAAAGGCATTAAAACACTCTCACAATAACATACATACAACTCACAACTCAGATTTCAAACTCTCTTTAAAAGCTCTCACACTTTCTGATTATACTTACACTTTTCAAGCAACCTACTCTTAAACTTTCAAAGTTATTTTGAAGTTGCTTCTAAGTGTTTTTCATATTGTTAAAAAGCATTATTATCTCAAGTATACGAGTTGTTATTGGATTGCAAGTTATAGAAATTGTCATATACACTTGTAAGGCAATCCAAGCCAAATTGTACATTCTTCACTTTTGCAAAGTTTACTTTCTTTCACAAGGGTGGGAAGAGAAAGGGTGAGTGACTTGGTATAGTGTTTATCAAGGGTGTAATTTGGTATAGTGTTTACCAAGGGTGTTACTTGGAATAGAGTTTTCCAAGGGGATTAGATATAAGTGAGTGTGTAAGGTACAAGGAGATCTCGGGGTGAGATATTTGTAATTGCAACTCATTATATTTAATAAAGGAATCTTTTGCGCGTCAAGAGTACTGGACGTAGCCTTCGGTGGACAAGAAGGTAAACCAGTATAAAACACCTGCCTACTCTCTTTCCCTTCTCTTTGTTATTTATTTATCCTTCCTAAGTTAATATTTTTCTGCATTTTATTTCCGCTGCACGTTAACTTTGATATTGCAGAAAAATTGGCCATACTTATTGCAACAACTAATTCCCCCCCCCCTCTTAGTTGCAATTTCAGTCTTACATGTGTTACATACATAGTTTTAATTCAACAATAAATATGAAAGTATCATTTCCGGTTGATATGAAGTTGAATACGAAGGTCATGTAATAGTTATGAACAATATTTTAAATTGTGGTTATGTTTGATTGTCACTATGTTGCATTTTTAATGCATAAAAATATGGAAAAAAATATTACCGACATGGCCACAATAGCTACCGTGATAATATTTTGGAAAACCCAAAACCACGATATTTTAGTCACAATTATAATGTAAAATTTTGAACATTTGTTCCGTATTATAGTATCTCTAAAAACTAGATTACCGAACTTAATGTGAAATTACTATTTCTCTTATGAGAAAAGACAAAACAAAAAATTCCAACCAATAATTTAAACATAATACTTATCACTCTAAAGACAACACCACTAAGGCATATGTGGGGTACATGCCCCTATGAACTATAATTTGCGGTATTTCATGTTGAGTTATGCTAATAACAAATAATTCATTTATAACTTCAAGAATTAAATTATTGTTCTTAAAAAGTGAACATTGAGTTGTTTATTGGTATAACATGCTTAAATCCCATAGAATCATTCTATACATTTAATACGGAGAAGATATTTTATTTTGTACAATTTTACTCTTTATTTGAATTTAGAGTTAGGGTTTATATTGCTAGTGAGAGGTGCAACCATTGAAAAAGCTTTCCCATGAATATCACCATGAAACATATAAGAAATTTTATAAGTAATGAATAATTAAATGAACAATTTGGTTTGCGATGTATAAAGTGACAACATTCATAGTGCTTAAACTAAGAACAACATAGAATGTCTCAAAAACAAGAAAAACTCGTAGAAAAAATTATGATAATCTAGGGTAGATTATATTAGATTTTAAACTTTCATTATTGTGGTACATTGTTATTATTTTATAATTTTTATAGGCTTTACGTGTTTTAAGGGTTGTGTGAATCTTACACTCACATTAATAGTTATCATATTTGTTATAAAAAAATATATTATTTTTTTAAGTACTTTGCCAACAACAAATATTACATTTTAAGTATTAAAAAACATTTTCTAATGTAAATTTTGGTTTGATTTAATAAATGTTCAACTCAGAACTACGTAATGTTGATTTCCTTATTGCACATATGAATACATGGGAGCAAGATAAAATCGTGTTAAATATCCAAATTATGTCTTTAATAAATAAATTAAAGCTATAAACTGGTCCATGTGATTAGTGATGATATCATTTAAATTCGGTTAGAACAAATGCTAATATCTTCCACAGTCCATAATCGACTCTCGAACTTAGAACTCTAGTTCAATAGCCATATTTTCCAAATTGTGCATAAAGAAAGTTTTCCATATTTTAACCACAAAAACATAATGTAGATGTAATACCCTAAATTTGAGTCTTTAAAATTATAGTATCAGTCTTGGGATTCTCGCTTGAGCGAGGGATTCTCGCCTGGGCAAGAGAGGTTCACCTGGGAGGGTGAAATCCTGGGCTATACTGATGGATTCTCGCCTGAGCGAGAGTTAGCTCGCTTGAGCGAGAAAAGTGACAATTTGGACCTGTTGAGGCTGTAAGATTCTCGCCTGAGCGAGAGATGTCTCGCTTGGGCGAGAGTTCCTTCGCCTGGGCGAGAGGGTCAGATAAGTTTTTAAAATGGGCGGGATTTTCTCGCTTGAGCGAGAATGAGCTCGCTTAAGCTGTAACCCGACGAGTTGCATTAAATGAGAAACCCCCAAACACATTTTAGGGTTAAGAAAACAAGAGAGGTGAGAGAAGAGAGTTTTTCCAAGGGCAAGAAGCTTCAATACTCATCCAAGAGCTTGAGAAGAGGTAAAAACTCTTGATTTTAACTCTCTTATTCTCTTTGGAACTCTTTTTGGGTATGTTGGATCTCTTCTCAAAACGAGAGAAACCATGGAAACTCACCCCTTTGAGTTATGGTTCGTTTCATGTTGTTTCTATCTGGTAAACTCTTTGTTTAGAGTTGGTATTGCAAGAATGGAATGGGTTAGTGGGTTGATTCATGAAAACCCCAAAACCCTAAAGTGAAAATGTGGTTAGAGAGCAAAATGCTAGAGGTAGAAGATGATTAAGCTTTCTAATGTTGAAATATGAGATGAATGTGTATGTTTTAGATGTTATAAACTTATGATAAAAGTAGTTTAGAAACATTGAAAATGTTTTAAATAGCTTGTATGGTTAAATAATGCAATATAAGCTGTTTATATGATATTTGGAATAAACGACTAACATTGTGTTATATGGTGGGATGAGGAAAGATTCTAAAGTTGGAGGCGGTGTCGGTGGAACTTACGAAGTCGCCAAAAACCAAACCCAACACTCACCAAGGTAAGGATAAGTCTTTAACTCATGCACTGTGATAGAAAATGCGTGGATTTTCTGAGGTGGATAATGAAATGTATTGTGAATCGCTTAGTTGTTATAAGCATATATGGATATGTTTGTAATGATGTCGGGTGCATTTACTGTTTATGTATTGGTGTAGTGCCAATGAAAATAAAACTCGGAATAAAGCAATGAATTATAGATCACTTTGTAGTTACAAGCATCTATGGATATGTTTGTAATGATGTCGGGTGCATTTACTGTTTATGTATTGGTGGAGTGCCAATGGAAATAAAACTCGGAATAAAGCAATGAATTGTAGATCACTTTGTAGTTATAAGCATACATGGATATGTTTGTAATGATGTCGGGTGCATTTACCGTTTATGTATTGGTGGAGTGCCAATGGAAATAAAACTCGGAATAAAGAAATGAATTGTAGATCACTTTGTAGTTATAAGCATATATGGATATGTTTGTAATGATGTCGGGTGCATTTACTGTTTATGTATTGGTGGAGTGCCAATGGAAATAAAACTCGGAATAAAGAAATGAATTGAAAATCACTTAGTAGTTACAAGCATACATGGATATGTTTGTAATGATGTCGGGTGCATTTACCGTTTATGTATTGGTGGAGTGCCAATGGAAATAAAACTCGCTTTAGCCGACTAGGATGGGTTAGCGACTTTAGCTCAAGTTATGTAGCATGGTTTTTCAAAAGTATCAACGATGAAAATGGTTTTAAGTATTTTAATTTAGATCGTTATTTAACCTTATTAAATGTGGATTAACTTACATTGATGTTTATTGAGCTAATGACTTACTCCTTGGTGTTTCCGTGTATGGTCAATGTTAATCCCATTGCAGGTAGGTGGAAGGAGTATGGGTGTTTTGATTTGGAGATTAGATACCCTTATTTTGACGTCTCTTTGCTCATTCTTTTGTAACATAATTGGTTGTACTTGAACTAACTATTTGTAACGATGAATATGATTTTGCACATGGTGTTGTCCATGGAAACTAGTAACTCGGGATATATGTAGCTATGGGCATTTTGGAAACCCATAGCTAATTGTATGCAATAGTTACTAAGTTACATTAATACGAATTATGTTTTTCTGTCATATGATCTTGTACGTCACTTTTGGAGTATAGATTGAGGGTGATGAGGGAAGTGAGACTTTTTAAATAAGTACATTCAATCGGTAAATATAAATTATAGTTAAATGTATGAAATTGGATCAAAATAAGGAAAAAAATTCAAGGGTAGAAATTGGATCCTTACAGTAGACGCTAAACCATTTGGAAGACGGTGGAATTGCTTTCCCGTGTGGCATATCGTGCAACGTCGCCTCTACTCATATTATCAACTCCATCCCTCTGTTTTCTCGTGCATTGTCAGTGTAACACCTCAAATATCTTTTTCAGAAGGATTAGAAAACTTGGAGTGTTGGGGTGTATACTGGATAATCTCGCTTGAGCGAGAGGATCTCGCCCAAGGGAGAGACTTAGTGTTCTAATGTGAGTTTTCTGGGCATGATGTGAGATTCTCGCTTTAGCGAGAGAGACCTGGACAGGCTATGAGATTCTCGCTTGAGCGAGAGAATCTCGCCCATGCGAGAGTGTCAGTGTTTGGAAATTTGAAAAGTCGAGGGCTCCTCGACCAAGCGAGTCATTCTCACTCGGGCGAGGCTACGCAACTATAAAAGTGAAAAGGGGTTTCAGAAACCCTAATCTTCATTTTATTTCTCCTCCTCTCACTCCCCACAACGACAACATATCTAACTCGTGTATCTCCTCCTCTTAACCTTAAAAACTCATCAAACCCTCTTCCCCTTGCTCCTTAGCGGCACATTGGTGGACTTTGGAGGTGAAAAGGGAACGTTGAAGGTTGAAGGAGATGGTGGGAGATGTTGCTCTTTTGTGTAACAACGGATCTTATTCAAACTCAGGTGAGGGAGAAGACCATTGTGATCTTAGAGTATTTCATTCGAGTTATCTTCTCCGATTTCCCTCAAAAATCGGAGAGTGTGGTTGGATAGAAACTCCCTTGGATGCTTGTCTTTCTATGTGAGAGTCTTTATCTTCCATGAAGATGTATTAGCCATAAACATGGAAATAAATGTGTAGGAAAAACCGTTGTGTCAAACTAAATATGGTAATACGCCGTCATGAAAGATTATTCTATCTTTATGTGTGTGTATGATTGATGATATTGTGATAAAAGTGAAATGATTGTGTTATGTGATAATGAATATGTTATGGTTACTCGATTGTGGTAAGAAATGAGATATAACGTGAGTGTGGTATTGAATTGAATGTTGTGAATGACATTGATGATTGTGTTATGTGAAGATATGTTATGGTGAAGTAATGATGTGAGAATGACCTCAACGCAAGTACCCACATCACTTTCCCCCACCACCGCAACACAAGTTCCCCCACCACCGCAACACAAGTTCCCCCATCACTCTCCACCCCCACCTCAACACTACTAGAAATGGTATTCTAAGTGTTAATATTAAATTAACGATATGCTCACACACATTTTTTACTTATTTTCTCATATATTTTATAATTATCCACTATTATTTTTAATGTGTCAACATATATTCATCTCAATGTAAAATGTTAGTATTTAAATCTCAAGGATAAAACTATATGTCTTCCAATTTTTAAACTATCTGCATATGCAAATTAAAGTCTAAACTCAATTCGAAACAAAAATATATTTTATGAGACATCCTTTCACTGGTAAATACTTTAACTAGTCTATGTTTCATTTAAAAAAATTGTATATTGTATTTGATCACGAGATTTATCATGGACCGATATACTAATACACACATGTCTAATTATGCATGGCCTAATTAAAACGTGCCAAGAAAATGTAACAGGTTACTGGATCTGAGTAACAGGTTACTATGATTGAGTAATAGATTACTGGAACCATGTAACAAGTTACATGAGTGAGAAATAAGTTAACTAACAAAAACTGAAAAATAATAATCGATTACTACTATTAGTGTAACCGATTACTCAATTTGATAATTAGTCACTCAGTTGGACAGTAGGGTTAGGTAATTGATTACCTAAGTATTGTAATCAATTACGGAGAGCTGTTACAACAAGAGTAACCGATTACTCAACTTGAAAATTAGTTTCTAAGTTGGACAGAACACTTGGGTAATCGATTACCCCTATGATGTAATGGATTACTGAGAGTTGTTACACCAGATTTTCATATTCAATCTGAACAGCTTTCATCCCAAATGAAATGGTTCCATTCCAAACGAATCCTACCCTTTCCTAAAGGTGTTATGGCTGATTGGAAAGTCTATATAAAGGCATTGGAACTCAGATTCAATATAGAAATTACACACAACTTTCATACAACAAAGTCACAACTCACATATGCAAATATGAACTTTTGAAACACTTTTTCTGCATTTTTTATACAACTTGTTTTTTTTAACTTTAGGAATAACTTTTTGAAGTTGTGAAGTGAAAATTTCAAAGTCTTTCAAACCTTATGAGCATTATAAACTAAGTATACAAAGAGTTGTTGGATTGCAAGAGAATTTACTTATCATATCTTGTATAAAGCAATCCTTGCCATTGATAACTAGTTTCTTCAAGTTTGTACAATATTTTATTTCACAAGGGTGTGATTAGAAAAAGGTTAGAGTCACTTGGAAAGGTTGTTTTCCAAGAGAGTGATATAGGTATTGGAGAGTGAGTAAGGTACAAGGAAGTCTCGGGATGATAATTTTGTAATTACTACTCTTGATATCTAGTGAAGAAATCTCTTGTGTTGCAAGAGTAGTGGATGTAACCTTCGGTGGACAAGAAGGTGAAACAATATAAAAAATTTTGTGTACTATCTTTTCCCTTATCTCCTTGATTTTTATTTGACATTTTTCTGCATTATATTTTCCGCTGCTACTAACTCTAAAATTGCAGAAAAATCGATCACGACCTTAAGTCAACTAATTCATCCCCTCTTAGTTGTTATCTTAGACTTACAATTGGCACCAAAGCTTTTTTTTTAGTAATCTATTCTCAAAACTGATTCTGTTTCAAAGATGGAAGCAATATCATTTCTAGGAGAAGGTTCCAACATTGATGAGTCATATATTACACATTATTCATAACCTTAATTTACCATTTTTAATGATTTGTGGTGTCTAATTGGCTTTGTTTGGCATGGTTTAGTGTTTTAGGCTTTATTGGACTATTATTCCTAAAATGAGTTAATTTGGGATTATTTAGCCTAATTAAATCTAATTCCAATTTCAGGTCATATTTAGCACCAAGGATATTTTAGGCAATAAAAGTGGAGGATGTGTGCTAAAGTGAAGATTGTAATTTGTAATAGCTTTTTAATTTCGTTTTAGGTTTTGGGCCCATTGTTTAGGGCCCATTTCGGTTTTAATCTTTATAACCTTAGAATTCATTTTGCACACTCACTTTTTACATTACACACTTAACATTTCAGCTTTAGGAAGAGAGAATTTCGTTTTCCCCCTTTTGGGGTTTAGGGTTCATTTTCGTTTTGGCTTCTTCTTCTTCATTTTCTTCAATTTCGGTTTGGGCTTCTTCGTCAATGGAAGGCTAGACCATGGACTAAGTTCCTTTGGTAATGTATCACACTCTTGAGGTTTAGTTCTTAATGCATTTCATTTTTCTTTATTCTTTTAATGCAATTTCAGTTTCTCTACATTTGAATCTTCTATCCTAATTCATATTGTGGTTTGCTTAATTCCATGGTTTTGATGTAGGTTTCTGAACTGATTTTCGCTTAGTTAATTAGTTCTCTAGCACATAATCGCTTAGTTTATGTGAATCTGTAAATGCTCTATGTTTATGTTGATTTCGCTTAGTTTGAAGCTTAAACATTAGAGTTGTGAACAGATTAGGAATTCAATGTTTAGAATTTGAAATTGATGCTTTGATTCGTGTGACTTTGCTAACTGTTTGTTGCTTATACCAATTTCGCTTAGTTAGAGGTTTAGCAATTTAATATGAGTTTATCATCGCTTAGTTATTCGACTCTCAACAAAGGAACACTGAGAATCTGATTTTGATATATTGAAACCAAGGATTGAGTTGTGAACAAGGAAACCAAAGGGATTTAACCTCTTTACTATTCTGTTTTCTATTTGTGTTCTGTTTTAGCTTTAGTTTCATACCATAACAACCACTAAAACCCCCATTGAGTGTGTGCGTGTAAGGTGTTTGAACCAATGTGTGAAAGATAATCTTTGGGAAACGACCTAGGAGTCACTTCCTAGTACTATACTTAATTATTTTATTATTTGCATCGGGTACGATCGCGATCAAATTTGGCGCCGCTGCTGGGGATTATCTGTTCATACAAAGTTTCTTTGTAGTTTCATAGAGCTTAGTTTAGTGTAGTTTAGTTATTCAATTTTGTAGTGCATTTTGGTTAAAAAATATGGTTTGGATTCAAAAGCTGTATTGTTGTCAAAGTTACTGTTCAGTGTTGGCATTTTGCATTATTTGTGTGATTCTGTTTTGCTGGTTTATATAGTTGTGGGTGGAATTTTTGCATGAAATTTTGTTTCCACACTTCTTTCATCCCACATTGAACACCAGAGAAAGAAGAATCACTTTCCGAGCTATAGTTTGTGAGATACAACTTGGCGGTGAAAATTGAATAGTTGAAAATATATTTTTACCATAACTTTGTCTCCGTATATCAGAATTGGACGTATGACATATGCATTTGGGGTAGAAAAAGAAGTTATATATGTTGCCACACACGAAGTTTGTCAGCTCTGAACCAAAAATCCGAAAAACCCCCTTTTACTATTTCTTTTTTATTTTATAAGGTTTATTGTGAAACTATTTTGCATTTTTACATTAGTTAGGCTTTGAATTTTTCCTTGAAAGTTTTTGTACATGTTCTATGTGATTTTAGGATGTTATTGATGCAAAGACTTGGTAGATTCTACAATTATAAAATGCATTTCCATTACTTTCGTACTTTGTTCCTACTGTTGACTGTAATGCATGACAGGGAGGAATACATGCATTTTGCATTCAATAAATCCCGAAATTGGTAGAACATATCATAGGCTAGTTAGACAAAATATGACTTTAGATACTAATTTTGTTTCTGTTTCTGAACATCCTGTTGCTGAAAATACTACTTCTGAGCATTCTGTTTCTGTGCATTCTGAATATAGTGATTATGTGCATTTTGTTGCATTTCCTAATTTTGACCATTCTGTTCATTCTGAAAATATGGCTCAGCCACCTACTCCTCCTGATCCCCGTGAGAGGACATTAAGGCAGTTGGCTGCCCCTGATTTTACTTATGACAGTTTGTGTATCCAATATGAGGATGTACCATATGTGCTTAAAACTGGACTAATCCATTTGTTGCCTAAGCTTAATGGACTTGCAGGTCTGGATCCTCATAAACATCTTAAGGAGTTTGTGAACACTCAATTTTGTCCTGCCCAAAATAGATTCTAGAAAAATGATAATAAATAGTAAATAAATTCAAAATTGTAATTTATATTGTCTGAAAACAATGTTTTAAATAAACAATATTTGGTGCTAAAAATGGGCATAATACATTCACTTAAAAAAGAAACTAAACCTCTCACCCCCAACTTCTTCATATGCCTTAATGGGAAGATCCTCCCAAATTATACATTAACCATCTCTTATAACCTAAACAAATCAACATTCAATCTCTCAAAAGGAAAAGAAATCAAATCATCATCAATTTAATAAAGGCAATCAAACAGGATTCCAAAAATAATACTAAATAAATATATTTAATACAACCAATCAACATAATCCCAAAAGGATGACACTAAGGATATGCAAATTAATGATCACGGTAAATTAAGCATAATTAGGCAGCAATAATTAGAATTAAGGTGATAATCACCAATTATAAATAGAGCATCAAATAGTGGTATCAATAAGGCAACTAGAGATTCAAAGTGAAAACTAAGGCAATCAAGAGCATCAAAAACAACAATTTGGAATAGGAATAGATCAACATAAAAAGGGAATAATTAGAGAAGAAATAAAGGTGATTGGATACAAATTAGAAATTGGAAAGGTTCTCATGAATCTCAATCATTACAAAAGGAAGTAAGCTATTTCAAAAAGAGGAGACATAAAAAAAATACTCAAACTCATTTTTTACCCTAATCCAGATGCCAACACCACATTAGACAGAATTTTTGGCAATCAATAAACACACTACACCCATCTATCTCTTCCATCTCTAATCCCCCTCATCATCTCTATACCTATACACATATACATACCATAGACCGACATAACCCCTTCCAGAAAAGCTTCTTACTTTTACCATTCGCCACACCCACGTTCCTGAATCTCCAAATCGGCATTCCCAAATACACAACGCCTGCATTCATACATAAGCATATTCGATTTCCATAGAGAACATACACTTTTTCACAAGTAACCAAAGTACACTAGAAGAGATATCATACATCAGTCAGGGATCGTATAATACACACAATCCTACATACACCCAATAGAGGAATTAGAAAAGGGAAAGGACTCAGTCATCATAACAAGCAGAATAATCCAAATTCAGTAATTCTAGCATCTCCGAAAACAAGGCAAAAGGTAAAAGCATACCCAAGTAAGTCATTTGTTCAAACCATTAAATAACAATGCATTTTTGTGCATCCTGAATACCAAACAATCACACATATTCAATAGAATTACCCCTACTTATTCGATTTTCAACTATTGATCCAATGTTATATGCTTAGCACATGTATATGTATTTTTACTGAGTTGTTTAGAAACGATTATGTCCAAATCAATTGATTCCATAGAAATGGATACAAACATTTGGCTAAAATAAAAATTAAAAGAAAAATTTCCTAGTGATACATGTATCAAATAATGCTCTATCTTTATTCATTTTACCGAAATGCTTTAAATAAAAATTATCTTATTATTCAAACAATTTTTAAATGGAATTTTTATAGCAAGGTTATGGTTCGAGTCGACTCTGACTTCCCCGAAAATGGGAAGAAGGTGAGCGACCAACACCATCTCTAAACTATTAACTCCATATATAAGAAATGTTTTAAATAAAAAAATTATCTCATTACTCAAACGATTTTAATGGAATTGTTATAGTAAGGTTACAGTTCGAGTTGACTCTGACTTCTCTGAAAATGGGAAGAAGGTGAGCGACCAATACCGACTCTAAACTATTAATTTCAGGCTAAAATGTTTTAAATAAAAATTACCTTATTACTAAAACAAATTTTAATGGAATTTTTATAGTAAGGTTACGGTTCGAGTTGACTCTGACTTCTCTGAAAATGGGAAGAAGGTGAGCGACCAACACCGACTCTAAACTATTAATTCCATATCAAAAGTATTTTAGAAAAAAAAAATCATATTGTACTTCAGCATATTTTAAAACTACCCAAACCAATTTAATTACTTTTCAAACCAGAACTACGTAGCCTTGATTTCCCTATTGCACCTAGGGATACGTAGGAGCAAGATGAACTCTTGTCAGGCACAACAATAAAAAATAAAACATTTTGCTTTAATTATTGAATTTTAATAAATAATTGTTAAGGGTATAAAAGTCCATGTTATTAGCGAGTGTACCGTTTTAATACGGGCGGACGGGGTGCTAATACCTTCCCCGATCCGTAATCGACTCCCGAGCTCAGAATCTCTTTTCAAAGACCAAATTATCCTAATTGGGCATATTTAGATTTTTCTACGTTTTATCCGCAAAAAAACGTAGTGCGACTCCAAAACAAATGGAAGAGGTAGAAATCGAGTTCGCCTCTCCCTAAGTCGCAGGGCCGGTCTTCCAACCGAAAATCGGGTCGCGACAGCTGGCGACTCTGCTGGGGACAACCCGTAAGAGAGTCAGACCCAAAGCCGTTAATTACATGGACTCAAATACCCTTTTTGTTTTGTTTCTTTCTTTCTGTGTTTATTTTTTAGAATTATCATTTGCTATATTTTCATGCATTATCATATTTTAAATCCTGCCTTTATTATTATATATTCTTGGGAGTGGAAACTTATTTTCAAAGACAAGGTTTACATGCTTCCCCACACACGAACACGATACACTCGAGTAAACTCACACATATGCCCTATACCCGGGTATTAGTGATTAGGATTTGAGATAGATGGGACATTTGCTTTGCCGGTAAGTGGCCTCGAGTCACATCTGGTATTCGCGTGATGGACCACCCAGATCGTTCCCGGTATCATGAACTATCGGCTTGGAGGGCTCGATCCTTCTCGTTTCTAGCCCATGATATTTGGTTTCCTTTCTTTCGGGAATGGATGCGATCTGGTGACCTAGAAAGTCTAAGGCTTTTGTTGAGTCCACTTTAGATGAAATATATTCCCTCGCCGTAGGGTTATGACCTTTAGACTATCCAAAACCTTGTAAGTATACCTTTTTTTTAGGACACAAGAAGCATAACCTAAATTTTATCCATCATAATTTGGGACTTATGTCCCACATAAGAATGTTCATGCTTGAGTGTTGTAAAATGTCATTGCACTTAGATGTCCTTATGTCACAAGGACGACTTAATCATATGATTCCCTACTATGGGCTAAGTGCCCTAGGGACAATTCTAACCATGGGCTATGCGCCCTAGGGGCAATTCTAATCCCTACCATGGGCTATGTGCCCTAGGGATAAATTCTATTCCCTACCATGGGCTAAGCACCCTAGGGATCAATTTTCCGATATCTGAATAAACTCGGGGTTTTACCGTTTAACTTTGAGCATGCCTTAACAATAGAATAAATGTCAAATCTAGTATGACAATTTAATGTATTGTAAATTAAGGTCATATTCCCCTAATTAAGGTCTATCACACCCTACGAGCGTGCAAAATACATTTAGTGCATCGTGTACATGCATACCATTCATACATTCATCAGTACAACTCATTCAATCATTCATCGACAAAAAAATCACCATCATAACATTCATACAAAATTATATATTATCAAAATTCAAAAATATCATTCACACATTCATACATGCATTCAAAAAGTGAAAAAATCCATCAATAACACCTTCATCTATCCATACAAAAAAAAATATATATATCATCATGCATTCATCTGCATATTACATAAAAAACAAACATTGCATTTCATGTAATAGTATGCCATGCATTTCATACATTACCTAAAATACAAAAAAAAAATCAATTCATGCGCTTCATATGCATTAAAAAAGATAAAGATATTTTGGCATTTTTCATGCATTGCATGTACAAAAAGTCATACCTCATACAACATGCATGTCATTCATCCATAAACAAAATAATCAGTGATCAAGTTCCTTTTCAAAAAGAGATTTGATAAAGACATATACATCAGTTCTTAGCGTTATAGCAGTACCCTGCTACCCAAACTTACTTGGAAAGGTAATAACATCTTGTAATTAATAGATGCAATCTAGGTTCGAAACCTTGTGTTTCCTAGAAATTGTCATCAACTGCAGGCGACCTTGTGGGGTACGCTCCCAAGACAACAAATGCAGGACAAGATGTTTATTGGACAATGCTAAGAAAGGATCTAGATGCAATCTTGGTCTGAAGCCTTGTGCTTCGTCTTAGATTGTCATCAATGCAAGAGAAGCTATTGTGGTACGCCTCATAGTAATCAAATGCGGGATGAAATGCCTAATTATAGCAACATCTCTTGATGAAAAGGAATTACTTTTTTTAAATTCGTATTCCAAATATTCCAAAAACCAAAAAAAAAAAAACAAATTGTATCACTATTGCTCATAAGCACCCTTACAACAAATGTTTTCAATCAAATCAAGATAATCAACTCATAGCTGGAAGTCCTCAAGGAATTGGTGAATCAAATCATATTTTGGAACTCATACTGCTCTCCCCAATGCTAAAGGTCATCAAACAGTGGAGCATCTGTATTTTCATTTCGTATCTTTTTAAAGAATGATATATTATTGCATTGATCATGCAAATTATCATCCCCACTTCATTCCACAAATATCATTCCAACAAAAAAAAACAAAAAAAAACAAATAAACAAGTCAAACTAAATTAATTCATGCATTAATATGAGATATTCTTTTCAATAATTTGAATGAAATGGAGGATGATGCAAATGTAAGACCATGAATAGTGCAAATGGTAAGGCAAGTTTTTTCTAAGGACACAAGGCATCCTTGAAAATCCCAAACACAAAGAAGATATCCCTAGTCACCCAATTTGAGCCTTAGATTTTATTAAAAGGAGATTTCTTTTAAATACCCAAAAAAATATCAATAACCTGGGGCAGGGTAGTTATTCAACTCTTTCCCTTGACATTCAACTATTAAAGAAAAAAGAAATACATTTTACCTACATCATTTTAATATCTAACCCGAGAAGTGAAAACCCAAAAGGGTCAAACAAAAATGTCCATTGGTCAAAGTTCAAAATAACAAACAAAAAAAAAAGCAAAAATGCAAACAAGTTCGATGGGATTTCGACATAAAAATCTCATGCAAAAGTCAGGGCAAGTAAAATGCACTATCAATGACCACCAAAAGGACAATTCGAAATCCTCTCGTGTAGATTATCGCCCAAATATTAGGCTTTCACCCATTCCATCATAAAAATCAAAAAATTCAGTAGTTGAATGTCATGTCATAAAACTGTTGAAATAGGATAATGAAGAAAGGAGAATGTAGAAATGGGTTTGGGAAACACTTATTTGAGCCATTATATCCATTTTCTTGAAAACCATAGCCATACCAAGTTACAAGCCTAAAAGATCTTGTGAAGATTTAATTTGCCTAAAGAATGCACTTGGGCAGAGAAATGCTGACTCCATAAATCTCAATAAAGTTTTGAATAAAAATATATCACTTTTAATGCATCGGATTACATCCCAACATTTCCTCATCACCACCACCATATCAACAATCAAAACCCAAAATCTAAATTTACATGATCAATGTTTTTAGTATTCGTTTTTAAAGAGTTGTGCATTAGAACACACGATAAGTGAAAACCAAAGGAGGGTGCAATAAATCAAGAGAAATGATGACAGTTAGTCCAAACTGGGGCAGTTTTGAAGAGATTCTCTTGATTAAGCTCACAATTGAATATATGAAGAGTAAGATGGAATCCAACACATGAAACTGGGGCAAGGCTGAAGTTGTTCATCATGGATTAGTCCAAAATCCCTCAACTAACCAGAATCAAGATCTTGTGCTCTCGCCTTTAAACTTGAAGGGTGACTAATGCTTTCATGCACTTTTGATTGTTACTTTAGGGTGTAAAAAAAAATCGTCAAGACAAAAAGCAAAAAAAAAAAAAAAACAAACAAAAAGTATAAAAAAGAGTGCTTGATTGAAAACCCTCAAGGGCGACCTGAGAAAAGGAGAGCGATGCTAAGTCGAAAACCTTCAATGGCAACTTAGTATCATAATAAAAAGAGAGAATTCCCGACAGCTACCTACGCTAGGTACTCTGTGCAAAAGTTAGGGAAAGAAACGAACACCTCAAGTGAAAACTCATTAATGCTCATCTGCAACCATTCAAACTAGAGCGAACATTCAAAGCCTGAGTCATAACCTATGTTTGAAAGGATTCCCCACAAGTCTATGATAAAGATATTGGGGCAATTTATTGGAGATCATACTCTTCCAATAAATTCTTAAAGATACTAGGGCAATTTATTGGAGCTCTTTCTCTTCCTATAAATTATTAAACAAGACACTGGGGCATTTAATTGATTCACCTACTGCAAACTGGGGCAGTTCCTCAAAGGACCAAGGTGATCTCAGAAAGAAATCAACTCAACAACGGCTCTGCCAACCAAAGACAGAAAAAAGATATTGAAATCCAAAGTTGTGAGGGTGCTAAAGAGCAATTATGAAGAAAAAATGAATCAAATTTTCTTTCAAAACAAATTTATCAAAAGATGAATGTAATTTTGTTCAAATGATTGTGGTTCTTACACCACTTCTTTACACAAACATAACCAAAATTCATACAAAACTTCACCTGACAAACATACTCTACTTTCAATCATTGTGCATCCTACATGACATACATACATATCACAAATTCAAATCAATGCATACAAATGCATATAGGAGTTTCATGCATCACATAGCGTACTCTCATACATTCGTATATACAAAACATATATCATATTCTCGCCTTCAAATGTTAACAATCAAATTTTTAAAGAAAAAATATTGTCGGACCCAGACGCCGAAATGTTATGACGTTGCTAGACTCAGACGCTAGAACGTTTTTAAAAGAGAAAAAAACATTGTCGGACTCAGACGTCGAAATGTTATGACGTTGCTAGACTCAGATGCTAGAACGTTTTTAAAAGAAAAAAAACATTATCGGACTCAGACACCGAAATGTTATGACGTTGCTAGACTCAGATGCTAGAACGTTCTCAAAAGAAAAAAACATTGTCGGACTCAGACGCCGAAATGTTATGACGTCGCTAGACTCAGACGTTAGAACGCTCTAAAATAAAAAAACACATTGTCGGACCCAGACGCCGATATGTAATGACGTTGCTAGACTCAGACGCTAGAACGCTCTTAAGGAGAAAAAAAACACATTGTCGGACTCAGACGCCGAAATGTTATGACGTTGCTAGACTCAGACGCTAGAACGCTCTTAAAACAAAAAAACAAAAAAAGCATTGTCGGACTCAGACGCCGAAATGTTATGACATTGCTAGACTCTGACGCTAGAACGTTCTCAAAAGAAAAACATTGTCGGACTCAGACGCCGAAATGTTATGACGTTGCTAGACTCAGACGCTAGAACGCTCTAAAATAAATAAATAAAACATTGTCGGGCCCTGACGCCGAAAAGTTATGACGTTGCTAGACTCAGACACTAGAACACTCTAAAAAAAACATTGTCGGACTCAGACGCCGAAATGTTATGACGTTGCTGGACTCAGACGCCAGATCATTCTTTAAACAAACATCAAATTTATTTTTCTGTCTCGAGCCACTGAGAGCTCGCAAATTTATTTTTCTGTCTCGAGCCATTGAGAGTTCGTAAATTTATTTACTATCTTGAGCCACTGAGTACTCGCATAATTACTTTACTGTCTTGAGCCACTGAGTGCTCTCGAGCCACTGAGTGCTCGCATAATTACTTTATTGTCTTGAGCCACTGAGTGCTCGCATAATTACTTTATTGTCTTTAGCCACTGAATGCTCCCATATTTATTGTCTTGAGCCACTGAGTGCTCTCGAGCCACTGAGTGCTCGTATAATTACTTTACTGTCTTGAGCCACTAAGTGCTCGCATAATTACATTATTGTCTTGAGCCACTGAGTGCTCGAGTGCTCGCATAATTACTTTATTGTCTTGAGCCATTAAATGCTCACATATTTATTGTCTTGAGCCACTGAGTGCTCGCATAATTACTTTACTGTCTTGAGCCACTGAGTGCTCTCGAGCCACTGAGTGCTCGCATATTTACTTTACTGCCTTGAGCCACTGAGTGCTCTCGAGCCACTGAGTGCTCTCGAGCCATTGAGTGCTCGCATAATTACTTTATTGTCTTGAGCCACTGAGTGCTCTCGAGCCACTGAGTGCTCGCATATTTACTTTACTGTCTTGAGCCACTGAGTGCTCTCGAGCCATTGAGTGCTCGCATATTTACTTTACTGTCTTGAGCCACTGAGTGCTCGCATATTTACTGTACTGTCTTGAGCCACTGAGTGCTCACATATTTATTTTATTGTCTTGAGCCATTGAGTGCTCGCATAATTACTTTATTGTCTTGAGCCACTGAGTGCTCTCGAGCCACTAAGTGCTCGCATAATTACTTTATTGTCTTGAGCCACTGAGTGCTCGCATAATTACTTTTTTGTCTTGAGCCACGGAGTGTTCGCATAATTACTTTATTGTCTTGAGCCACTGAGTGCTCGCATATTTATTTAATTTTCTTGAGTCACTGAGTGCTCGCATAATTACTTTATTGTCTTGAGCCACTGAGTGCTCTCGAGCCACTGAGTTCTCACATAATTACTTTATTGTCTTGAGCCACTAAGTGCTCGCGAAATTATTTATTCATCTCGAGTCCGAAATGCTCGCAAATTTAGTTTATGGTCTAGAGTGACACATGTATTCATACATTCCTGTTCTAACTATTGCATTGGGTCCATTGTCTAGGCCTCGACAAAATTCATGTTCATTTCTTTACTGGTTACTTACTATGATAGCATACAAACTTCAGTTTACTTGCTTCCAAGTAAGCAACAAGTAAAGAGGGGCAGCTGTGAACACTCAATTTTGTCCTGCCCAAAATAGATTCTCAAAAAATGATAATAAATAGTAAATAAATTCAAAATTGTAATTTATATTGTCTGAAAACAATGTTTTAAATAAACAATATTTGGTGCTAAAAATGGGCATAATACATTCACTTAAAAAAGAAACTAAACCTCTCACCCCCAACTTCTTCATATGCCTTAATGGGAAGATCCTCCCAAATTATACATTCACCATCTCTTAATGGGAAGAAGGTGAGCGACCAACACCATCTCTAAACTATTAACTCCATATATAACAAATGTTTTAAATAAAAAAATTATCTCATTACTCAAACGATTTTAATGGAATTGTTATAGTAAGGTTACGGTTCGAGTTGACTCTAACTTCTCTGAAAATGGGAAGAAGGTGAGCGACCAATACCGACTCTAAACTACTAATTTCAGGCTAAAATGTTTTAAATAAAAATTACCTTATTACTAAAACAAATTTTAATGGAATTTTTATAGTAAGGTTACGGTTCGAGTTGACTCTGACTTCTCTGAAAATGGGAAGAAGGTAAGCGACCAACACCGACTCTAAACTATTAATTCCATATCAAAAGTATTTTAGAAAAAAAAATCATATTGTACTTCAGCATATTTTAAAACTACCCAAACCAATTTAATTACTTTTCAAACCAGAACTACGTAGCCTTGATTTCCCTATTGCACCTAGGGATACGTAGGAGCAAGATGAACTCTTGTTAGGCACAACAATAAAAAATAAAACATTTTGCTTTAATTATTGAATTTTAATAAATAATTGTTAAGGGTATAAAAGTCCATGTTATTAGCGAGGGTACCGTTTTAATACGGGCGGACGAGGTGCTAATACCTTCCCCGATCCGTAATCGACTCCCGAGCTCAGAATCTCTTTTCAAAGACCAAATTATCCTAATTGGGCATATTTAGAGTTTTCTACGTTTTATCCGCAAAAAAACATAGTGGCGACTCCAAAACAAATGGAAGAGGTAGAAATCGAGTTCGCCTCTCCCTAAGTCGCAGGGCCGGTCTTCCAACCGAAAATCGGGTCGCGCCATAGTTCCACATTGTCTGCTCAACTATGAAACCACATGATGTTATGGAGGATCACATTTGTCTAAAGGCTTTCCCTCATTCTCTTGAGGGCCCTGCAAAGGACTGGTTGTACTATTTGGCTCCTGGCTCCATCACTAGTTGGGGTAACTTGAAGAGGTCATTCTTGGGTAAATTCTTCCCTGCATCCAGGACCACTGCAATCAGAAAGTACCTCTCTGGAATTAGGCAGCAACGTGGTGAGAGCTTATATGACTACTTGGAGAGGTTTAAGATATTGTGTGCTAGTTGTCCTCATCATCAGATCTCTGAGCAACTCCTCCTGCGGTATTTTTATGAGGGTCTGAACAACATGGATAGAAGTATCATTGATGCTGCTAGTGGTGGTGCACTTGGAGACATGACTCCTTTTGAGGCAAGATGTTTGATTGAGAAGATGGCTTCCAATTCTCAACAATTCAATGCAAGGAGTGGTGATGCCATAGTTGTTAGAGGAGTCCACGACGTTGCGACAAATGCAGCAAGGAAAGACAAGCTTGAGACCAAAATTGATTCCCTCACCACCTTGATCACTCAACTAGCCATTAATCAGCAAAAATCTTCGATGTCAAGAGTGTGTTATGTTTTAGCTTTAGTTTCATACCATAACAACCACTAAAATCCCCATTGTGTGTGTGCATGTAAGGTGTTTGAACCAATGTGTGAAAGATAATCTTTGGGAAACGACATAGGAGTCACTTCCTAGTACTATACTTAATTGTTTTATTAAACATCAATCGTCCTCCAAGCTTTGTTGGAGAATCAGAATGAGAATCTTCATAGAATCTCAAGATATCGACATCTGGAATGCGATTGAAGAAGGACCCTATCAACCTTTTACGGTTATCAATGGTGTGAGGTAAGTAAAGATAAAATCTTCATGGAATGATGAAGAAAAAAGAAAGTGCAATACAATCTCAAGGCAAAAAACATCCTCACTTCAACAATTGGCAATGATGAATTTTTTAGAGTATCAAACAGCAAACCGGCCAAATAAATGTGGGATACTCTAGAGACTATGCATGATGGAACGAAGGAAGTTAAAAGGTCAATGTTTAACGATACTTGTTCTGCATCTGAAACAGAAAATGAAGAACAATTCCATCTCTCACTAATGGCATCTCACAATTCTGATGATGAAGAGATAAGTGAAACTAAACCTTTTTCTTCTTCTGAATTACAAATGGCATTTAATGACTTGCATGATGAATATGTCAAACTCATAAAATTATTTTTAAAACAGAAAACTGAGTTAGAAATATTAAAAAATAAACCATCATCCTCTTCATGTCAAAATTGCATCACTCTTGAAAAGATAGTTTTGTCAATAAGTTTTGAACTCAATGAATCAAACAAGAATAGCAAAAATTTAGACAAAATAATCAAAATTCAGAGACATGCTAAGGACCGAAGAGGTCTAGGCTATTCTAATAGCCAAGCTTCTAAAAAGCAAAATGTCTCAACAAAAATAAACTTTCAAAAACAAAGTATTCATGCATATAACTGTAATAACAATAAATTTAGAATACATAACCCTCATCCCATATGTACCTATTGTAAGAACCATGGGCATACACCAATTGTTTGCATAATTAGAAAATATGGTGTACCCTTAGGTCATTATAAATGGGTAGAGAAAGGTGCTAACCATGTAGGACCCAAAGAAAATTGAGAGCCACCTGCAATTTGTGGTACTTGGAAATGGCTGCTCAAAACACTTGACGGACAATAAAAACAAATTCTATGTCCTTACTCCAAGGGACAAAGGATACGTCACATATGGTGACAACAACAAAGGAAAAATACTTGGAGTTGCTAGAATCGGCAAGCCACCATCAACAACTATGGAAGGAGTACTATATGTCGAGGGACTCAAGCACAACTTATTAAGCATAAGTCAATTGTGTGACAAAGGATTCCATGTGGAATTCTACCCAGATAAGTGCATCATAGAAAGTAAGGATTTTAATAACTCTAAACTAGTTGGTAAGAGAATAAGCAATATATATAATTGATCTAGATAATTCTTCTTTTCCAATAAAGTTTTCAGTTGTTAACAATAATAATGATGCATGGCTTTGGCATAGGAGATTTGTGTCGGGTTTTCCGAAGACTCAAAAGGGTATGATTCGATATGGGTTATAGTGGACCGGTTGACCAAATCCGCTCACTTTTTGCCAATTAACATGAGATATTCCTTAGAACGCCTGACAGAGTTTTATATCCGAGAGATAGTTCGATTGCATGGGATACCAACGAGTATTGTATCGGACACAGATCCTGTGACACCCTAGATTTTAAAGTCATTAAACTATAGTATCAGTCCTAGGAGTCTCGCTTGAGCGAGAGAATTGTTGCCTCGGCGGGAGAGACTCACCTGGGAAGGTGAAATCCTGGGCTATACTAAAGGATTCTCGCTTGAGCTAGAATGGTCTCGCGTGAGCGAGGGTGGTCTCGCGTGAGCGAGGGTGGTCTCGCGTGAGCGAGGGTGGTCTCGCGTGAGCGAGGGTGGTCTCGCCTGGGTGAGAAAAGTGGCATTCAGGACCTGTCGAGGCTGTGAGATTCTCGCCTGAGCGAGAGGATCCTCGCTTGAGCGAGAGATGCCTCGCCTGAGCGAGAATTGCCTCGCTTGAGCGAGAGCGTCAGATCTGAAATTTTAAAAAGGCGGGATTTCCTCGCCTGAGCGAGAATGGGCTCGCTTGAGCGAGAACCCGACGATGTCACTTTAAAATAGAAACCCCAAACACATTATAGGGTTAGAACTATGAAGAGAAGAGAGAGATGAGAGCTTTTCAAGAGCAAAGAGCCTTAGGAATCATCTTAGAGCTTGAGAAGAGGTAAACCTCTTGTTTCTAACTCTTCTTCTTCCTCTCTAACTTGTTTTGGGTATGTTGGATCTCTTTCCAAGTATGAGAACCCATGGAAACTCATCCTTTATAGTTATGGTTTGTTTTATGTTGTTTTTATCTTGTAAACTCTTGGGTTAGAGTTGGTATTTGATGAATGGAAAGGTTGTGTGGGTTTATTCATGAAAACCCCAAAACCCCCAAAATGAGAGTGTGAGTAAAAAGGAAATGGATGAAATGTTAGATGTAGAAGATGAGTTTGTGCTCTAATATTGATGTTTGAGATGAATATGTACATTTAGATGTTTGGAAACTCTTAATGGAAGTAGTTTAGAGAGATTGAAAATGTGTGAATGCCTTGCATGTTTAAAAGATGAGACATGAGTTCTTTATGTGTTATTTTGTGTAAAGTACTGACCTTTGTTGTTGCTTGGTGTGGATGAGGAAAGATCCTTAGGTTGGAGGTAATCGCGGAGGAAACATGTAAACTTACTCGGAATCGACCCCAACGCTAACCAAGGTATGGATAAGTCTTTCATTGTACTTTGTAATGGAAAAGGGTGTGTATTATCTGGTTGTGAAAGGGGTTAAGATGCAAGTCGCTTAGTTATTATAAACGTATATGGGTATGTCTCTAATAAACGATGCGTGGAATTTCTGTTTGTAAATGTATTGAATCACCTTCACGGTGTAGACTTACCCGACGTGGTATTGAAATCACCTTCACGGTGTACACTTACCCGACGTGGTATTGAATCACCTTCATGGTGTAGACTTACCCGATGTGGTATTGAATCACCCTCACGGTGTAGACTTACCCGAGGTGGTATTGAATCACCTTCACGGTGTAGACTTACCCGATGTGGTACTGAAATCACCTTCACGGTGTAGACTTACCCGACGTGGTATTAAAATCACCTTCACGGTGTAGACTTACCCAACGTGGTATTGAATCACCTTCACGGTGTAGAATTACCCAACGTGGTATCGAATCACCTTCGTGGTGTAGAATTACCCAACGTGGTATTGAATCACCTTCGTGGTTAGTCTTGCCCGAAGTGGCATTGAATAATTAAATGTTAATCTTATTAGATGGGAGTACATGGACTTTACGAGATGAAAAGGAAAGTGATTTGGAATGGATGAATATGCATGCTATAGAATATATATTATGTGATATATATACTATAGGGTGAATATGTCTAAAATGAAAAGGAAAGTGATTTGGAATGGATGAATATTCATGCTATAGAATATATATTATGGGATATCTATGCTATAGGGTGAATATGACTAAAATGAAAAGGAAAGTGATTTGGAATGGATGAATATGCATGCTATAGAATATATATTATGGGATTTATACACTATAGGGTGAATATGACTAAAATGAAAAGAAAAGAAAGGATATATGATTGGTTACATTTATGTAATTACGTTATGTGCCTTACTCTTGTGTTTCCTTTGTATTTTAAATGTGGATTAACCTGTGTTGACATTTATTGAATTAACGACTTACTCCTTTGTATTTTCCCTGTGTATGGTCAATGTTAACCCCATTGCAGGTAGGTGGAAGATGTAAGGATGTTTTGATTTTGGAGCTTAGGGGCTTTTATTTTGAAGTTCTTATTTCCACTCTTTTGTAACCTAACTGATTGTATTATGAATTGACTATTTGTAATCATTGGCTTGATTTTTGTACGTGTTAGGGATCATGGATAATGGTGATTCTAGATATTTGTAGCTATGGGTATTTCGGAAACCCATAGCTAGTTGTATGCAGTATTTACTGAGCTGCATTAATACGAATTTTGTTTTTCTGTCAGACAAATGTGTATGTCTTTATTGGTTCATAGATTGAGTGTGAAGTGGAAAATGAGATTTTAAAATAAGGTTATGAAATTTGTAAATGTAAGTTATAGTAAGGTGCATTAAAAAGGAATAAAATAAGAAAAAAAAATTCAAGGGTAGAATTTGGGTCCTTACAGATCCCCGTTTCACTTCGAACTTTTGTACTAGTTTGAGATCTAACTTGGGGACCAAGTTGAAATTGAGTTCCGCTTACCACCCACAAACGGATGGTAAGTCAGAAAGGACCATACAATCATTGGAAGACCTTTTAAGAGCATGTGTTTTGGAACAAACTAGAAGTTGGGATAATATGTTACCTTTGATCAAGTTCGCGTATAACAACAGTTTTAACTCGAGTATCGGAATGGCACCCTATGAATCTCTGTTTGGAAGGAAATGTAAAACTCCGGTAAGTTGGTTTGAAACTAGAGAGAACTTGGTGTTGGGACACGAGGTGGTCCGAGAAACGACTAAAAATATTAATAAAATAAGGGAGAATATGAAGATAGCGCAGAGTCGACAAAAGAGTTATTATGATAAGAGGCAGAAACCTCTTGAGTTTAATGAAGGAGATCACGTATTCATGAGAGTAGTTTCGACTACTGGAATTGGTAGAGTTTTGAAATCTCGTAAGCTTACTCTGAGGTTCATTGGGTCGTATTAGATTTTGAAGAGGATTAACCCCGTAGTCTATAGAGTGGCCTTACCTCCCTAGTTGGCGAATCTTCAAAATTTCTTCCATGTGTCTCAGTTGAGAAAGTATGTTGGAGACCCATCGCACGTTGTTGAGTTTGATCAGATTGAACTAAAGGATAACTTGACCTTCAAGACTTTACCGGTGAGAATCATTGATAATAGCATCAAGAAATTGAGAGGAAAGGAGATCCCTTTGATATAGGTACTTTGTAGTCAAGTGGATGACGAGGATGGAACGTGGGAGGTGGAACGTAACATGAGGGAGGACTACCCTCACCTGTTTGGGTCTAGGTATGTTTAATTTTCGGGGACGAAAATTCTTATTAGATGGGGAGGATTAAGCATAGTAAAATTCTGTAAGTCTGGGAGTTGTTGGACGTTTCTCGCTTGAGCGAGAGGATCAAGGTTGCTCTCAGGATTTCTCTGGGATTCTCGCCTAAGCGAGAGTTAGCTCGCCTAAGCGAGAGGAATGCTGTAGAGGTTGGAGGATTCTCGCCTGAGCGAGGCTCCCTCGCTTGAGCGAGAGCATCAATGTTAGAAATTCAAAAAGGCGTGAAATTCTCGCTTGAGCGTCGTGTTCTCGCTTGAGCGAGAATCTAAAATTCTGAACCCTAAAATAGAACCCCAAACACGAAAAGGGGTAACTTTTTGGGTAGAAAAGAGAGGAAGAGGCGATTTTGAGAGCAAGAACTCGTGTACAGTCAACTAGAAACTCAATCTAGCTTTGAAACTCAACTTGTTTACTTGGGTCTCTTCTCTTATCTTGAAAAACAATTAAACCCTCTCTTCTGAGTTGTGGTTCATTTTTATCTAGCTTTTCCCTTGAAAACTCGTGGTTTTGAGTTTGTATTCGGAAATGGGGATGATTGGTGGTTGATTCATGAAAACCCCAAAACCCAAAACGAAAATGATGTTGAAAAGGGGAAATGTTAGGTTTGGAATATGGTTTATGGGTTTTAATGTTGGGTAAAAGTGAATATGTATGTTTTACAATGCTTGAAATTCCTAATGGAGATGGTTTTGAAAACCATTGAAATTTGTAACACCCTAATTTTAATTTCCCTAAGAGTAGTGAAAGTCCTGGAAGTCTGGAGTATACTGAGTGTTTGTCGCATGAGCGAGAGAGCCTCGCCCAAGCGAGAGGCTCAGTGTTTGCTCCCAGGATTTCTCTAGGACTCTCGCCTGAGCGAGAGATGGCTCGCCTGGGCGAGAGGGAAGCTGTGGAGGCTGAAAGATTCTCGCCTAGGCGAGAATTGGCTCGCCTGAGCGAGATGAGTGTTGTAGAGGCTGGAGGATTCTCGCTCAGGCGAGAATCCCTCGCTTGAGCGAGATCATTAGAGTTTGAAACTTTAAAAGGTGGGGATTTCTCGCCTGGGAGACGTGTCCTTGCTTAGGTGAGAATCTAAAAGTTTGAACCCTAAAATAGAGCCCAAAACACGAAAAGGGGTAGATCTTTTGGGAGAAAAGAGGGGTAGAGGCGATTTTGAGAGCAAAGGTTCATGAGCAGGGTTCGTCAGCAAGAGTTAAATCACTTGATTTTGACACTCTATCTAGTTTTGAAACTCTATTAGTTTTTGTTGGATCTCTTCTCTTATCATGAAAAAAAACATTAAAATGGGGTTGTATTTGGTGGTTGATTTATGAAAACCCCAAAAACCTAAAACGAAAATGATGTGAAAAGGGGGAATGCTAGGTTAGAAAATGTGGTTTATTAGTTTTAATGTTGATTAAGAGTGAATATGTATGTTTTAAATGTTTGAAATTCCAAAAGGGGATGATTTTGAGAATCATTGAAAATATGAACCTCTTTTATGGATGAATATGTAGTATAAGTTATTTATGTGATATTGTGAAATAAATGACTAATTATTGTTATTGAATTGTGGGAATGAGGAAAGATCCTAAGGTTGGAGGAGGTGACGAAGGAACTAGCAAAGTTACCAAAAACCAACCCCAATGCTCACCAAGGTAAGGAGAAGAATTATACTTGTATGTTCTGTAATGAATGGTGTTGAATTTTCTGGATATTTATGGATTATAAAAGAAAGAAAATAAAACCTATTTTTAGCTCACCTCAATGGTGTAGCGACTTTTGTAAGGACCGAAATTCTAACCTTGAAAATTTGTTTTTTTTTTTTTATCTTATTCCTTTTTCATTCATTTCCTTATAAATTTTACAGACAATTTCAATAACCATATTTAACTCCCACTTTCCTATTCATACTCTTTTCATAAGTCAAAATGACATACACATTTGTTTGACAGAAAATCATAATTCATTTCAATATGTCCTGCAACGACCGCATTCAACTAGCTATGGGTTTCCAAAATACCCAGAACTACAAGTATGTAGAGTTACACTAAATCATGCAAGTTAGATATCCATAGTTACAAAATATTTCATCTAATCAAATATGCGCTCATGTACAAAATAGTGCAAATAATTGAAACCAAAACATAAAGCTCCTAAAGCTTCCAAAAATGAGATCACCTCATACCACCTGGTTATCTGCAATGGGATTATCAATTACAAAAACACAAAACACATAAAGGAGTAAGTCATTAATTCTGTCATTTTGAGAAGAGATCCAACATACTCAAAACAAGTTTCAAAGAGAAGAAGAGAGTTAGAATCAAGAGATTTACCTCTTCTCAAGCTTCTAAATGACTCACAAGCCTTCTTGCTCTTGAAAATGCTCCCTTCTCTCACTTCTCTTTAGGTTAACCCTCATAAATGTGTTTGGGGTCCCCTATTTAATGTAACAGCGTCGGGTTCTCGCACAAGCGAAAAAATCCCGCCCATTTTATAAAAACTCAGATCTGACCCTCTCGCCCAAGCGAGGGAACTCTTGCGCAGGCGAGGCATCTCTCGCTCAAGCGAGGATCCTCTCGCTCAAGCGAGAATCTTACAGCCTCGACAACTCCAAAATATCACATTTTCTCGCCCAGGCGAGCCAATCTCTCGCTCAGGCGAGACCACTCTCGCTCAAGCGAGCCAACCCTCGCTCAAGCGAGAGTCCTACAGTATAGCCTAGGATTTCACCCTCCTAGGTGAGCCTTTCTCGCCCAGGCGAGAATCTCTCGCTCAAGCGAGAATCCAAGGAATGATACTATAATTTTAAAGACGTAAATTTAGGGTGTTACAATCATCCCCCTTCGTATCATGTCCTTCGTCCACTTGGCTCCACAATACCTTCACCAAGGCAATCTCCTTGCCTCTCAATCTTTTGATACTGGTATCCATGATTCTCATGGGCAACATCGTAAAAGTCAAGTTATCCTTCAACTCTATCTGATCGGACTCAATCACATGAGATAGATCCCCAACATATTTCCTCAATTGAGACACATGAAACACATTGTGGAGATTCGACAATAAAGGAGGTAAAGCAATCTCATATGCTACGGGCCCAATCCTTTTCAAAACATGATACGGCCCAATAAATATCGGAGTTAGCTTGCGAGACTTCAACACTCTACCAATTCCGGTAGTCGGAACTACTCTCATGAAAACATGATCTCCCTCATTAAACTCAAGAGGTTTATGCCTCTTATCGTAATAGCTTTTCTGCCGACTCTGGGCTATTCTCATATTTTCCCGGATTTTCTTGATCTTTTCCGTCGTCTCTTGGACCAGCTCGGGTCCCAATATCAAGTTCTCCCCAGTTTCAAACCAACTCACTGGAGTTCGAAATTTTCTACCATACAACGCCTCAAAAGGTGTCATTCCAATACTTGAATGGAAACTATTGTTGTAGGTAAATTCAATCAAAGGCAACATTCCATCCCAACTCCCCGGTTGTTCCAATACACAAGCCCTCAACAGATCCTCCAAGGACTGTATAGTTCTTTCCGATTGACCGTCCGTTTGCGGATGATAAGCCGAACTCAACTTCAACTTAGTTCCCAATGCGGACTGCAAACTAGTCTAAAAGTTCGAAGTGAAACGGGGATCCCTTTCCGATATAATGCTTGACGGTATCCCGTGCAAACGAACTATTTCCCGGATATATAGTTATGCCAATCGTTCCAAAGAATATCTCATGTTCATAGGCACAAAGTGTGCAGATTTAGTCCACCGATCCACTATCACCCATATCGAATCATATCCTTTCTGAGTTTTCAGAAAACCCGATACAAAATCAATGGAGATACTATCCCACTTCCAAACGGGAATTTCTAGGGATTGTAACTCTTCCGCTGGTCGCTGATGCTCAATCTTGGCTTTCTTACATACTGAACAACTCGAGACATATAAAGCCACATCTCTCTTCAACCCAGACCACCAAAACAACTTCTTCAAATCTTGGTACATCTTGGTAGTTCCCAGGTGAAAACTCATCTTGCTCTTATGGGACTCCTCAAAGATACTCTTCCGTAATTCCTCATCGCGAGGCACACACACTATCCCCTTATAACGCAACATGCCACTAGGGTCCGATGTGAAATCATTTTCCTTGCCACTTAGTATCAAATCCCGTTTAGCCATTAGCTCGATATCCTCAACTTGCATTACCCTGATATGATTAAACAGTTCATTGGTAACCTTCAACATTCCTATCATCATACTTTGAGGTCTTATCTGAACTTCCAAGTTCATATCCCTGAACTCCTCAATTAGCTTTCCTTCTCTAACCATCAAAGCTGACATGTGTAAAGACTTTCGACTAAGAGCATCGGCCACCACATTGGCCTTTCCCGGATGATACTGCAACCCAAAATCATAATCCTTAAGGAATTCCATCCACCTCCTCTGTCTCATGTTCAATTCCAGATTCTTGCATCAACACACAACCTAAACCTTGCTTGGACGCATCACAATAAACACTGAAATCCCGATCAGTACAAGGAAGAACTAACATTGGTGTCGTACTCAACCTCTGTTTCAACTCTTGAAAACTCTCTTCACAACGAATTGTCCACACATACGGTTCTCCTTTTCTGGTAAGTTTAGTCAGGGGTAAAGCCAACTTGGAAAACCCCTCTATGAATTTCCTGTAGTAACCAGCTAAACCAAGAAAACTCCTGATCTCGGTGACTGACTTGGGTACTACCCATTCCATAACCGCTTCGACCTTAGAAGGATCTACTGCTACTCCTTCCTTGGATATTACATGTCCAAGAAATTTCACCGATTCCAACCAGAAATCACATTTGGACAGCTTCGCATACAAACGATTCTTGCTAAGAAGTTCTAGAACAAGCCTCAGGTGTTCAACATGTTCCTCTCGACTCTTGGAGTAAATCAGAATATCATCAATAAATACCACTACGAATGAATCTAAATACGGATGAAAAATATGATTCATGTAGTCGGTAAATATTTCTGGGGCATTCGTTACACCAAAAGGCATAACCAAATACTCAAATTGTCCATACCTTGTCCAAAAAGCAGTTTTAGGAATGTCTTCCGCCTTCACACGAAGTTGGTGGTAACCCGACCAAAGGTCAATTTTTGAAAACACCATCGCGCCCCTCAATTGACCCATCAAGTCATCAATCTGAGGCAACGGACATTTATTCTTGATAGTAACCTTGTTCAACTGTCTGTAGTCGGTACACAACCGCATACTACCATCTTCTTCTTAACCAACAAAACAGGCGCACCCCACGGCGAGACACTATGATGAATAAACTTCTTGGCCAATAAGTCCTTGACCTGCTTCTTCAACTCGGCCAATTCTAACGGTTCCATCCGATAAGGAGCTATAGAGATGGGTCCCGTTCCAAGTACCAAATCAATAGAGAATTCCACTTCCCTCACTAGAGGTAACTCCGGGATGTCACCAGGAAATACCTCAGGGAACTCACGAACTATCAGAATGTCCTCAACTCTGGGTTTCTTAATACCCTCTAGGGATGCCAACAACATAAACACGGCTCCTCCCTCCTTACAGGAAGTCCTGACTTCCTTCGCCGACAACGGCCTCATACAACAAACCTCATCAGAAATCTCATATGGATTTCCGAATACCACGGTCTTATCAGCACAATTCAACATCACATGATTCGCCGACAACCAGTCCATTCCCAGAATTAGATCTAAATGGGATAGTGGTAAGCAAATTAAATCCACGGTAAATGTCCTACCATTTACCACTACCGTACATCGAGACACAACTGTCGACACCACCACAAGCACATTTGTTGGGGTGGATACAACCAAGTCGAAAGGCAACGACTCAGTATGCAATTTCAGTCTATCCACACATTCAATAGATACAAAGGAATGTGTCGCTCCCGAATCAAACAACACTAAAAGAGGAATACCTGCCACCATGCAATTACCTTTGATCAGGCTATCCACATTTGATGCCTCTGCACCACTCATGGTGAATACTCTGCCAGTGGATCGAGGTCGTTCCGCACTAACATCATTCATACTCTGCCGTAATTTGGGACAATGCCTCTTAAGATGCCCACTATCCTTGCAGTAAAAACAGCTAAGTGTGGTTTCGGGGCACGAATCACCAAAATGCTTTCTGCCGCATTTGTTACACCAGGATTGAGAGTTTGGCAGCGACCCTCCAGCATTGACATGAGTTCTTGACCCATGCAGAGTATGTCCTCGGTTATCCATAGGTGAGGAATAAGGCTTCCGTTCCTCCGGAAACGCCTTTCCTTTGCCCTTCCTGTGCGTAAAATTCCTTTGAGTCCTAAAGTTCTTAGGAGGAAGTGATCTTGACGCCATCACTTCATCCGCCTTCATATCATCCTCGACCATTCTATACTAGTTGACCAATGTAGAAAAGTCAGTGATCTCTTGATGCCTAAGCATTGTTTTCATCTTGGGCTTCAAACCCGATTCAAACTTCGAACATTTAGACCTCCCGTCTGCATCCAATTCAGTATAAGGACAAAATTGGACCAACTCTTCAAACTTGGCCGAATATTCTCCCACCGACAGGTTTCCTTGTTCCAACCTCAAGAATTCCATTTCTTTCTGACTCCTCAGATCAGCAGGAAAATACTTTCGAAGGAATTTCTCCCTGAAAGCACACCACATAATTACTTGCCCTTCTGCCTCCATTTGGCGCCGAGTGAATTCCCACCAGTTTTCGGCCTCCTTCTCTAACATATAGGTGGCATACGCCAACTTCTGAGCATCAGAACAACTCATGGCCTTGAAAATCCTCTCCAATCTCTGAATCCACTCGATGGCTGCATCAGGAGCGAACCCACCTTGAAACGGACTGGGGTTCCTCCTACAGAACTCATCCAACCCCCGATACTCATCCAGACCGGGTGGAACCAAAGGTTGTGAACTCGGGCTTGGTGTCGCATTCTGATTCAGATGCTGCAAGTTCTCATTCATATTTGTCAGGACTTCCGTAATCTGGGCCAACAATTCATTCTGACCTGTTCCTCTTCCTCGTCCTCTTCCAGACATTTTAGTAATGGGTACCTGCACTCATTAGTTCATCAGTAAACCACGTTTAATCAAATAAATCATCACATAATCACACAACATTTCACCTAAATCACATAGTTAAATCCACTAGAGGTTACAAAGAAGCAAGTAAGGCCATACCCTATGCCGCAGAATTAACTATGCTCTGATACCATATTGTAAGGACCGAAATACTAACCTTGAATTTTTTTTTTATCTTATTCCCTTTTCATTCATTTCCTTATAAATTTTACAAACAATTTCAATAACCATATTTGACTCCAACTTTCCTATTCATACTCCTTTCATAAGTCAAAATGACATACACATTTGTTTGACAGAAAATCATAATTCATTTCAATATGTCCTGCAACGACCGCATACAACTAGCTATGGGTTTCCAAAATACACATAGCTACTAGTATCCAGAGTTACACTAAATCATGCAAGTTAGATATCCATAATTACAAAATATTTCATCTAATCCAATATGCACTCATGTACAAAATAGTGCAAATAAATGAAACCAAAACATAAAGCTCCTAAAGCTTCCAAAAATGAGATCAACTCATACCACCTGGTTATCTGCAATGGGTTTATCAATGACAAAAGCATAAAACACATAAAGGAGTAAGTTATTAATTTAATAAGCGTCATTATAAGATAACCCACATTAAAAAAAAGGTTAGTAAACCATTTTGAAATTCATTTTCTTTGCTGCATAACTTGAGCTAAAGTCTCTACACCCCTTAAGGTTAGCTAAAAGCATATTCTCATTTCCTTTAAAAAGAAAACATGCCACATAAACTCGGGTCGAAGTGTTCCTACATAAACTCGAGCCGAAGTGTTGCCACATAAACTCGGGCCTAAGTGTTGCCACATAAACTCGGGCCTAAGTTTTGCCACATAAACTCGGGCCGAAGTGTAGCCACATAAACTCGGGCTGAAGTGTTGCTACATAAACTCGAGCCGAAGTCGCTAACCATTTATGGTCGGCTAAAAAAATATTTCCTTTTCATTGATTTCACCATCAATCATATCTAGTGAATCCACGCAATCCTTATTACAAACATACCCATATATGTTTATAATAAATATGTGATTCACCAATTAATCATTGCACCACCAGAAAATACACACATTTTCCATTGAAAGTACCAATTAAAGACTTCTCCATACCTTGGTGAGTGTTGGGTTGGGTTCTTGGTAACTGCACTAGTTCCACCGACACCGCCGCCAACTCTAGGATCTTTCCCATTCCCACCATACAACACAATGTTAGTCATTTATTCCAAATATCACATAAACAACTCATATTGCATTATTTAACCACACAAGATATTTAACACATTTTCCATGTTGCTAAACTACTTTCATTAAAAGTTTACAACTTCTAAAACATACATATTCATCTCATATTTCAACATTAGAAAGCTTTTTCATCTTCTACCTCTAACATTTTACCCATTTTCTTCTTTAACCACATTTTCACTTTAGGGTTTTGGGGTTTTCATGAATCAACCCACAAACCCTCTCCTTTCTTGAAATACTAACTCTATACCAAGAGTTTACAAGATAAAATAACATAACTCAAAAGGATGAGTTTCCATGGTTTCTCTCATTTTGAGAAGAGATCCAACATACCCAAAACAAGTTTCAAAGAGAAGAAGAGAGTTGGAATCAAGAGATTTACCTCTTCTCAAGCTTCTAAATGACTCACAAGCCTTCTTGCTCTTGAAAATGCTCCCTTCTCTCCCTTCTCTCTAGGTTAACCCTCATAAATGTGTTTGGGGTCCCCTATTTAATGTAACAGCATCGGGTTTGAGAGGTTTCCAAGAACCAAACCCAACACTCACCGAGGTAAGGATAAGTCTTTAATTGTGCATTTGGAATCGAAAATGTGTATTTTCTGATTATGCAATGATTGAGTTGTAAAGTACGCACTTAGTATAAACATATATGGGTGTGTTTATATTAAAGTAGGCGTAGATTTACGGAAAGGAAAGTATATTGTACTTTCCAGTTATGCGATGATTGAGTTGTGAATCACGTATTTAGTATAAACATATATGGGTTTGTTTATACTAATGTGGGCATGGATTTACCGAAAATAATTTATGGTGAAATTAATGAAAAGGAAATATATTTTTTGCGGACCATGAATGGTTAGCGACTCTGGCTTGAGTATATAAGCAAAACTCTGGCTTGAGTATATAAGCATAACTCTGGCTTGAGTATATAAGCAAAACTCTGGCTTGAGTATATAAGCAAAACACTGGCTTGAGTATATAAGCAAAACTCTCGCTTGAGTATATAAGCAAAACTCTCGCTTGAGTATATAAGCAAAACTCTGGCTTGAGTATATAAGCAAAACTCTGGCTTGAGTATATAAGCGTGTTTTATTTAAAAAGGGAAATGAGTATATAAGCGTGTTTTATTCAAAGCTCCTAGACCTTGGGAATGCTCTCTTCTCTCACCTCTCTTCAATTCTTAACCTAAAAATGTATTTGGGGTTTCCCTCATTTAATGTTCTCATCGGGTTCTCGCTTAAGCGAGCTTTCTCTCGCTCAAGCGAGAAAATCCCGCCCATTTTAAAAACTCAACTCTAACCCTCTCGCTCATGCGGGGGATTCTCGCTCAAGCGAGAATCTCACAGTGTCAACAGCCCCAAAATGCCATTTCTCGCCCAGGCGAGACAATTCTCGCTCAGGCGAGACAACTCTCGCTCAGGCGAGACAACTCTCGCTCAGGCGAGACAACTCTCGCTCAGGCGAGACAACTCCAAATAGCCCAGGATTTCACCCTCCCAGGTGAACCTCTCTCGCCCAAGCGAGAATCTCTCGCTCAAGCGAGGATCCCAGGACTTATACTATAATTTTAAAGACTTAAAATTTGGGGTGTTACAAAGTGATTTTGGAAACATTGAAAATGTATGAATCTTTTGTATGGTTAAGGATGAATTATGAGTTGTTTATATGTTGTTGAGGATAAATTCTTGACTCTTGTCATTGTTTGGCGGGGAGGAGGAAAGATCCTTAGGTTGGAGGCGGTGTCGGAGGAACATGCAAAGTTACCAACGACCGAACCCAACACTCACCAAGGTCAGGATAAGCATTTATTCCGAGTTATGAAATATGAGACGTATGCTTATATGTGGATGATTAGAAAGGAATAAGATGCGGAAAGTATCCAAGAAGTTGAATGTCTTGCCCAAGTGGTATTGAATTGATTGTCTTGCCCAAGTGGTATTGAAATTGAATGTCTTTCCCAAGTGGTATTGAATTGAATAACTTGCCCAAGGGGTATTGAAGTGAATGTCTTGCCCAAGTGGTATTGAAATTGAATGTCTTGGCCAAGCGATATTGAATTGAATGTCTTGCCCAAGTGGTATTGAAATTGAATGTCTTGCCCAAGTGGTATTGAAATTGAATGTCTTGCCCAAGTGGTATTGAAATTGAATGTCTTGCCCAAGTGGTATTGAATTGAATGTCTTGCCCAAGTGGTATTGAAGAGCAGCGGGTTAGAATGTTCCGAATGACCTTTTGGCTCAAATGGTGGTTGTAAGGACCCGATTTTCATAACCCAAAATTTTTAAAACTTTATTCATGAAGTCAAGTGATTACCTTTGAAATATATTAAGGAGTACAAGATGTACATGTTCAGGAATAATTCAAGTGATTAACTTTATTCAGGAATAATTCAAGATGTACATGTTCATTTCCCGGCAAAACAGGCAAATACATGCTAGCAGACCTTTACAAAGTAAAGTTGCATTGCTACATGTCACATAATAAAATGTAGATATTTAGCCACCGAGTTTAATAAACTGAAGATAACTACAACATATCTATACCAGGAACACGTAGGAAATCACATAGCGCGACACACGAATTTTCATGTTATAGATCATTCTATCGTTATCAAGAGCTAACATTCCTTTCATTATCAAAAATCATCAATCAAACAAAAATCCAATTTTCGACACATAAGATATAGTCCTTTCAAAATTTATATTCTCACGATGCAAATAAGATCTTCAATTCTCATTCAAATGTCACAACGGACGATTATTACCTTAATCTTGTTCAACTATAACCATAGAGACATATAAGCAAACATTCAATAAAGGTAATTTAGTCATTCCTCTTCAATTATCTTAACCTTAGTGATAAAAGAAAATTCACATCAAGAGGTTGACCAAAGCTCAAACAAGAGATCCACCACTAGGAACTCTCAACAAATAAATCTCACATCAAGAAATTCAACCGGAAAATCACAACCACAAACTCCCCATAATAATTCCAACAAGATGTCCACAACCAGAAACTTTTCAGCATGAGTTTCAACAGAGAATTCCCAACAAGGGACTCAAAACAAGAAATTTTCCACGAAACTCACAACAAGGAATTTTCAAAAAGCACTTCATCAATTACTATCAACAAGATATTCAACGATAAGTTCACAACTAGACACTTACCGCAAGGAATTTAACAATCATCTTTCACATCAGCAGTTATCACATAGTCTACCAACAATACACTTAAGTCATACAAAGAAGCATGTAAGGCCATATCCTAGGCCGCAAGATTAACTATGCTCTGATACCATTTTGTAAGGACCCGATTTTCATAACCCAAAAATTTTAAAATTTTATTCATGAAGTCAAGCGATTACCTTTGCTTACCTTTGGAAAACCTGTGAACATGCAAATATCACTTATGTTCATGATTCAAATGCGGAAATAATTAAAAGTATCCATTCATTAAAAACATACCATTACACTTCCTTTATCATACATATTATATACAATTATCCTTTCTCAAATAATACTTCCATTTAACCTCATCAAAATAACCTCATTATACATGTAGGAGAAAGTCACTTATACATAAATTCACATTAACATGTTCTTCATATTACATGTCTTATTCAATTACAATGTCGTGTACATAAAGTAACTACACTAATCGGTACTTTCTCCGCGAGCATCCAATGCACTATAGCCGCCACTTGAATTCCAATGCTTAACACATACAAGCAAAGACAAAAGGGAGTAAGAACCGACTACGGTGACCGTAGCGTGGAATTACATAGAGTAATAACATTAAAGTATTTTAACCTATGCAACATCTAAAATCAACCATATTACACATATGCCAATGATACACCAATCAATGCATAAAATCACATAAGGTTCACATACTCAATCACATATCATCATTTCTCACTTTAACAAACATAGATCATAATTCACATATATCTATAATTATGCTACATAACTTGAGCCAAAGTTTTCTACATAGCTTGAGCCAAAGCTTGCTACATTGCTTGAGCCAAAGCTTGCTACATTGCTTGAGCCAAAGCTTGCTACATAACTTGACCCAAAGTGTGCTACATTGATTGAGACAAAGCTTGCTACATAGCTTGAGTCAAAGTGTGCTACATAACTTGAGCCAAAGCTTGCTACATAACTTGAGCCAAAGTGTGCTACATAACTTGAGCCAAAGCTTGCTACATAACTTGAGCCAAAGTGTGCTACATAACTTGAGCCAAAGTTTGCTACATTCCTTGAGCCAAAGCTTGCTACATAATTTGAGCCAAAGTGTGCTACATTGCTTGAGCCAAAGCTTGCTACATTGCTTGAGCCAAAGCTTGGAACGTAACTTGAGCCAAAGTTTGCTACACCTCTCAAGGGAGCTAAAAATAGGATTTCTTTTCATTGTTTCACAACCGGTAACAACCATAAAATCCACGCATTTATCAAATACAATAAACCAGTTATATGCTTCTCCTTACAACCACATCATTCACAATATAATCATGTCCATTACAACATTCTCACATCACAACTTCATCATATACAAAATACCACATCAAAGTCATATGCACAATGTATCTCATTTCTTATCACCATAAAACAATTCACATCATCATCATCATCATATAATGTATGCATGTCCAGTTATTTTCATTAAATAACTCATCACACAATCATTATTACAAACATACCCATATATGTTTATAACGAATAAGTGATTCACAACTTAGTCATTTTCATAAATATACTCACATCATTTTATCATAATAAACAACTCATAACATATTTATCATCATACAACATATTAACGATAGAACCATTTCTCATAACGATGTATTACCATAAATGAGCATATTGCATTTTAATCTAATAAAACGGTTTTTACCACTCATATATCTCTACATTTATGGCTAATACCTCTTCATGGAAAATAAAGACTCTAACATGGAAAACAAACTTCCAAGAGAGTTTCTATCCGTTAAAATTCTCCGATTGTTTTGAGGGAAATCGGAGACAATGACTCTAATGAAATACTATATGACCACAATGGTATTCTCCCTCACCTTAGGTTGTGTAAGCTTTGTTGCTCCGCAAAAGAGTCACATATCCCTCCATCTTCTCCAATCCCCATTATTCCATTTTTCACCTCCAAGATTTCCCAAATGTGCCACCAAGAAGTAATAGAAAGAGGTTTTGATGAGTTTTGATGTTTAGTGGAGAGGAGAATGGTTCATTTGGGTGGAGTCGCAATTGGGAGATAAATGAGAGAAACGAAAATGAAGATTAAGGTTTTTGAAACCTCTCTTTTACTTTTATGGCTGCGCAGCCTCGCCCGGGCGAGAATGGCTCGCTTGGGCGAGAATTTCCCCGTTTTTTCAACTTTTCAACTCTGACGCTCTCGCCCGGGCGCAGATATCTCGCTCGGGCAAGAATCAGGCAGTATGCTAAGGCCCCTCTCTAGCCTGGGCGAAAATTCTAGCTCAAGCTAGAATTTGTCAGCTTTTCCAGATTTCACTCTTCACTCAAGCGACCACTTCCTCGCTTAAGCAAGGTCTCCGGAAAACTCATATTAGAACACCGAGCCTCTCACTTGGGCGAAGTCCTCTCGCTTAAACGAGAATTGTCCAATATACACTCCAACACTCTAAGTTTTCTAATCATTCCAAAAACAAAAATTGAGGTATTATAGTGGCTGCACTACAACATGTGAACGTGAATTTGCAGACTCTGAATCAGAACACAACACCAAGCCCGAGTTCGCAACCCCTGGTTCCACCAGGACTAGCCGAATACCGAGGTCTGGATGAATTCTGCAGGAGGAACCCTGGTTAGTTCCAAGGTGGGTTCGCTTCTAATGCTGCCATTGAGTGGGTCCAAGGGTTGGAGAGAATCTTCAGGGCCATCAGCTGTTCTCATGCTCAGAAAGTGGCGTATGCTGCCTATATGCTAGTCAAGGAGGCTGGTAACTAGTGGGAGATGGTCCGAAGACAGATGGAGGCCGAGGGACATATCATTACCTAAGAGTCCTTCAAAAGCAAATTCCTCTAGAAATACTTTCCTGCAGACTTAAAAAGGAAGAAGAAGATGGAGTTCTTGCGGTTAGAGCAAGGGGTTTTGACCGTGGGAGAATATGCGGCTAAATTTGAGGAATTGGCCCTGTATTGTCCTTATGCCGAACTTGAAGTGGACAGGAGGTCCAAATGTGTAAAGTTCGAGATGGGTCTGAAACCTGAGCTGAAGGTGATGTTTGGTCATCAAGAGATTTCTGATTTCCCTACACTTGTGAACAAGTGTAGAATGTATGAGGACGATGTGGGCGTGAGGGACACTGCAGCCGGCAAAATGAACCCTCCCCGAAACTATGGGCCTCGGTGCAACTTTGTGCAAGGAAGGAGTAAGGAGAAGATGGCTGAAGACCGACGACCTTATGGTCCACCTAGCAACCATCGCACTCGTGGTTCTCAAAGGCCAGCCACCACTACTGCTACTGGAGGGTCAAACTCCTATCCTATGTGAAACAAATGTGGTCGGGGACACTATGGCAATATTTGTCCCGGACCGGGAAATGGATGCTTCCATTGTGGAGGACAAGGACATGTCAAGAGATATTGTCCTAAGTTACGGCAGAGTGTGAATGTTGTAAGGCCTGAACGACCTCGATCCACTGGTAGAGTGTTTACTATGAGTGGTGCAGAGACATCAGATGTTGATGGTCTGATCCAAGGTAATTGTATGGTGGCAGGTATTCTTCTTTTAGTGTTGTTTGATTCGGGAGCGACACACTCCTTTGTATCTGTTGAATGTGTATACCGACTAAAGTTACAAACAGAGTCGTTGCCATTCGACTTGGTCGTATCCACCCCAACTAGTGTGCTGGTGGTGGTATCGACGTTTGTGACTCAGTGTCCAGTAGTGGTAAATGGTAGGACATTTACCGTGGATTTAATATGCTTACCGCTATCCCAATTACATTTAATTTTGGGATTGGACTGGTTGTCAACAAATTATGTTATGCTTAATTGTGCTGATACGACTGTGGTGTTTGGAGATCAATGTGAGATTTCCGACCAGGTTAGTTGTATGGAGTCAGTGTCGGCTAAGAGAGTCTGGACTTCCCTTAAGGAAGGGGGATCAGTGTTTGTGCTGTTGACATCACTGGAGGTTATTGAGAAACCCATCATTGATGATATTACGATAGTCCGTGAGTTCCCTGAGGTGTTTCCTGGTGATATTCCGGAATTTCCCTCAGTTGGAGAAGTTGAATTCTCCATTGACTTGGTACCTCGAACAGGACCAATCTCTATAGCTCCTAATAGGATGGCACCGTTAGAACAGGATGAGTTGAAAAAGCAGGTTGAGGATTTGTTGGCAAACAAATTCATTCGTCCTAGTGTCTCGCCGTGGGGTGCACCGGTTTTGTTAGTTAAGAAAAAGGATGGGAGTATGAGGTTTTGCACCGACTATAGATAGTTGAATAAGGTTACTATCAAGAACAAGTATCTATTGCCTAGAATTAATGACTTGATGGATCAGTTGAGGGGAGCGGTTATATTTTCCAATATCGACATTCGGTCAGGTTATCACCAACTTCGAGTTAAGACGAAGGATATTCCTAAAACTGCTTTCTGGACGAGGTATGGGCATTTTTGAGTATTTGGTGATGCCTTTTGTTGTGACGAATGCTCCAGCAATATTTACCAACTACATGAATAGGATTTTTCATTTGTATTTGGATTCCTTTGTAGTGGTATTAATTGATGATATTCTAGTTTACTCTAAGAGCCGATAGGAACATGCGAAGCATCTAAGGGTCGTTCTGGATCTTCTGAGGAGCAATCAGTTGTATGCGAAGTTGTCTAAATGCGATTTTTGGTTGGAATCCGTAAACTTCCTTGGACATGTGATATCCAGGGAAGGAGTGGCGGTAGACCCTTCTAAGGTCCAGGCAATGATGGAATGGGTGGTGCCCAAGTCAGTGTCTGAGATCAGGAGTTTTATGGGTTTGGCTGGTTATTACAGGAAGTTCATAGAGGGATTTTCCAAGTTGGCATTACCTCTAACCAAGCTTACCAAAAAAGGGAACTGTTTGTGTGGAAAATCCGTTGCGAAGAAAGTTTTCAAGAGTTGAAGCGGAGGTTAACTACTACACCAGTGTTGGTTCTTCCTTGTACTGATCGTGAAATTAGTGTGTATTGCGATGCTTCTAAGCAAGGTTTAGGTTGTTTTTTGATGCAGGACGGGAAAGTTGTTGCCTATGCTTCGCGACAATTGAGAACGCATGAGAAAAACTACCCTACACATGATCTGGAACTAGCCACAGTGGTCTTTGCCCTGAAAATCTGGAGACACCATCTCTATGGTGTAAGATTTGAGGTGTACAGCGACCACAAGAGTTTGAAGTATCTGTTTGATCAAAAGGATCTGAACATGAGATAGAGAAGGTGGATGAAATTCCTTAAGGACTACGATTTTGGATTGCAGTATCATCCGGGAAAAGCCAATGTGGTAGCCGATGCTTTAAGTCGGAAGTCCTTACATATGTCGGCTTTAATGGTGCATGAAGGGAAATTAATTGAGGAGTTCAGGGATATGAACTTGGAAATTCAAATGAGGCCCCATAGTATGATTTTGGGAATGCTTAAAGTGACAAATGAGTTGTTCGACCAAATCCGTATAATGCAAGTTGAGGATAGGGAATTGAAGATCAAACGTGATTTGATGACGAGTGGGAAAGAGACTGATTTTGAGTCGGACTCTAGTGGGATGTTGCGATACAAGAGAAGTGTGTGTGCCTCATGATATGGAATTACGAAAGAGTATTCTGGAGGAGTCACACAAGAGTAAGATGAGTTTCCATCCGGGCACTACAAAAATGTACCAAGACCTGAAAAGGCTGTTTTGGTGGTCTGGGTTGAAAAAGGATGTGGCTTTGTATGTCTCGAGTTGCCCCATCTGTCAAAAAGCCAAGATTGAACATCAAAGGCCAGCAGGAGAGTTACAGTCACTAGAGATTCCCGTTTGGAAGTGGGATGGTATCCCCATGGATTTTGTATCGGGTTTCCCAAAGACTCAGAGAGGATACGACTCGATATAGGTTATAATGGATCGTTTGACTAAGCCTGCTCATTTCTTGCTTATGAACATGAAATATTCCTTAGAGCGATTAGCTGAGTTGTACATCAAGAATATAGTTCGATTGCATGGGATACCATCGAGCATTGTGTCAGATAGGGATCCTCGTTTCACTTCAAACTTTTGGACTAGTTTGCAATCCGCATTGGGGACTAAGTTGAAATTAGATTCATCTTATCATCCACAAACGGATGGTCAATCGGAAAGGACCATACAGTCATTGGAAAATCTTTTGAGGGCTTGTGTTTTGGAACAACCCGGGAGATGGGATGGCATGTTGCCTTTGATTGAGTTCACCTACAACAGTAGTTTCTATACTAGCATCGGGATGGCCCCTTACGAAGCCTTGTATGGGAGAAAATGTAGGACTTCAATAAGTTTGTTTGAAACTGGAGAGAACTTAGTATTGGGACCCGAGTTGGTCCGAGAAACGACAGAAAAGATCAAGAAGATCCGGGAGAATATGAGAATAGCATAGAGTCGGCAGAAAAGCTATTATGATAAGAGACGGAAGCCTCTTGAGTTTAATGAGGATCATGTATTTTTTAGACTAGTTCCAACTACTGGGATTGGTAGAGTGTTGAAGTCTCGTAAGCTTACTCCGAGATTCATTGGACCGTATCAAATATTGAAGAGGGTTGGGTTGATAACATATCGGATTGCCTTACCTCCATTGTTGTCGAATCTCCACAATGTGTTTCATGTGTCTCAGTTGCGGAAATATGTGGGGGATCCATCTCATGTGGTTGAGTCCAATCAAATAGGACTAAAGGATAATTCAAATACTAGTACCAAAAGATTGACAAGCAAAGAGATTGCCTTGGTCAAGGTATTATGGAGCCAAGTAGATGAAGGAGATGCTACTTGGGAAGTGGAGCGTGACATGAGGGAGGATTAACCTCATTTGTTTGAATCGAGGTATGTTTCATTTTCGGGGACGGAAATTCCTATAAGAGGGGGATGATTGTAACACCAAAATTTTATTTTCCTAAGTGTAGTGAAAATTCTAGGAATCTAGGGTATACTGGGTGTTTCTCGCTTGAGCGAGAGGGCCTCGCCCAAGCGAGAGGCCCAATATCTGCTCCCAAGATATCATGGGATTCTCGCCTGGGCGAGAATGGCTCACCTAGGCGAGGGAGAGAGGTGTTGACACTGAAGGATCCTCGCTTGAGTGAGAATCCCTCGCTTGAGCGAGAGCACCAGATCTGAAATTTTAAAATGGGCGGGATTTTCTCGCTTGAGCGAGAAAATGCTCACTTGAGCGAGAACGCGACGCTGAAACTTTAAAATAGAAACCCTCAAACTCATTTAGGGTTAGAACTTGAGAGAGAAGAGAGAAGTAGGTGATTTTGGGAGCGAGGATTCGTGGGAATCAACTAGAAGCTTGAGAAGAGGTAAATCACTTGATTCTAACTCTCTTTCTCCCTTTCAAACTCGTTTTGGGGTGTATGGGATCTCTTCTCAAAATGTGAAAAACCATGGAAACTCTTCCTTTTGAGTTCTGATTCGTTGTATTTAGTCTCTCTCTTGTAAACTCTTGATTTAGAGTTGGTATTCAAAGAATGGAGAGGGTTTGTGGGCTGATTCATGAAAACCCCAAAACCCCCCAAAATGAAAATGTGGTTAAAGAGGAAAATGGGTGAAATGGTAGATGTAGAAGTTGAGTATGTGTTCTAATGTAAAATAGAAGATGAATATGTATGTTTTAATGTTGAAAACTTCTAATGAAAGTGATTTTGGAAACATTCAAAATGTATGAATCTTTTGTATGGTTAAGGATGAATTATGAGTTGTTTATATGTTGTTGAGGATAAATTCTTGACTCTTGTCGTTGTTTGGCGGGGAGGAGGAAAGATCCTTAGGTTGGAGGCGGTGTCGGAGGAACATGCAAAGTTACCAACGACCGAACCCAACACTCACCAAGGTCAGGATAAGCATTTATTCCGAGTTATGAAATATGAGACGTATGCTTATATGTGGATGATTAGAAAGGAATAAGATGCGGAAAGTATCCAAGAAGTTGAATGTCTTGCCCAAGTGGTATTGAATTGAATGTCTAGCCCAAGTGGTATTGAAATTGAATGTCTTGCCCAAGTGGTATTGAAATTGAATGTCTTGCCCAAGTGGTATTGAAATTGAATGTCTTGCCCAAGTGGTATTGAAATTGAATGTCTTGCCCAATTGGTATTGAAATTGAATGTCTTGCCCAAGTGATATTGAAATTAAATGTCTTGCCCTATGTGGTATTGTGGAAGTACGTGTAAGTGGGAAATGGCTATGTAAAATAGGAATGAAGAAGAGGGTAACAAAGTTTGACATGGAAGAATGTGAAAGAAAGAATGGTCATATGAGGTATAAGAGATAAAGTGAAATGAAATGACTTTATGTTGAAATGCTTAAATTGTGTGTCTAACTCTGTTTATAATGTGGATTATATCAAATGATATTTATTGAATTAAATGACTTACTCCTTTGTATGTTTTCGTGTGTTGCCATTTGATAATCTCATTGTAGGTAAGCGGATGTCTAAGGAAAGGTTTGATTAGGCGCCTTAGGAGCTTAGCGATCAAGATTTTATATTCGCAAACTTTGATGTACTTTTTGGTTGTCTGTTGACTGATATTTATAATTATGGGTGTATTTGATGTTGTAACCCTTAACTCAGTACATGCTGATACTCCTTAAATTATGAATGCGCATTATGTTTTTCTGCATAAGAATGTGATTGAAGCATGAAATTAAAAATTTATGTTCAGGTTCATAGATGATAAAAGAAACATGGAAAGTTAAGAATAAAGGAAATTGATGCATGATGTAAAATGAGAAATGATGTGTAAATGAAGTAAAATAAATGAAAAGTTTTCAAGGGTAGAATTTGGTTCCTTACATGTGTACCTCATGATGGGGATTTGCGGAAGAGTATTCTTGACGAATCTCACAAGATTAAGATGAGCTTCCACTTGGGGACCACAAAAATGTATCAGGATTTAAGAGGATGAGGCTTTTTCCACTTTCACGTTGGTTAATATTCAAAAATTCGCTTGGATTTACTTCATCGCCCAGTTCAGTATTCCAGTTGCAATAGTTACTAATATTGGCACCCAATTCTCCGACCGTCGTTTTCAAGAATTACTTTTCAATTTGCACATTAAACAACATTTCACGTTAGTTGAGCATCCTCAGACGAATGGTCTGATAGAGGTAGCTAACAAGGCGATTTTGAAGGGCATCAGGAAGAGGTTAACCGAAGCTAAAGGGGCTTGGCCCTATCAACTCCACCATTTAATGTGGGCTTACCAAAAAAATCTGCACTTCACAACCAGCAAATCCCCTTTCAACCTTACATATGGTACGAAGGCCATGATTCCAGTTGAAACTAGAGAGCCAACATGGAGAACCCTCCAATTTAATGAAGCAAACAACCCAACCATGTTTCGGCATAACCTTGATTTGATTGAGGAGAAAAGGGACCATATTCGGATAAAGGGAAGCGACAGTGAAAAGGTGGACAATAGATAAGTACAACTCATCGGTCATCCCCAGAAGTTTCGATTTCGGATCTTTGGTACTCCGAAGGGCAAATATTAGGAAGGTTAAAGGAAAATTAGTTCCCAGTTGAGAAGGAACTTACTGGGTAACAACTAAAACCCACACAAGTGCTTATAAGTTGGAAGATCTGGCACGAAAAGAGATCCTTCAGACGTGGAATGATACAACCATCACATTGGTTACGCTTAGTCAGTGTGTCGACCCCTTTCGAGGTCGGACAACCCCTTGTAATGCTCAAAAACACGTATATGCTAACTAGGTTTTATCCATTTGTTTGTTTATTGCACTTTACAAGAATACATGGACCATGTCCCGTTTGACCAATGATCCAATATACCCCCCCAATGTGTGGACCATGTCCCCCTTTGGCGGTGGTCTACAATATCGCCCAAGGTGTGGACCATGTTCCCCTTGACCAGTGATTCAACAACACCCCCCTCAAATGTGTGGACTATGTCCCGCTTTTGTGACAGTCAACAATATCGCCTCAGGCACGGACCATCTTCCCCTTGACTGTTGATTCAAAAACACCCCCCGAATGCGTGGACCCTGTCCCCCTTTGGCAGCGTTCAACAATATCTCCCAAGGCGCGAACCATGTCCCTCTTGACCATGTCTAATTAATGATGATCAAATCCAATCAACTTATCAGTTTATCATATTTCGATTGGTGAAGTTGGGATCTGATCAGAAATACCTTAATTCAAATTCTGGTTATCAAGAGAGTCTGGACCTTTTTATTAGTCAAGCTTGACCAAGGTTACCTAGCCTCAAATTGAAGATCAAGTTTATATAAGAACAAGGTAGTCTTGTGCTCCGTTTAAGATTATGTTGTTTCAAATTGAAGATCAAATTAATTAAAGAATCGATCAGTTTTATGCTCCGGTTAAGGTTACTTTGTTTCAAATTGAGGATGGGTCTTATGCTCCGGTTAAGGTTACCTTGTTTCAAATTGAATATCTGACTTATACATCGGTTAAGGTTACCTTGTTTCAAATTGAAGAAAAAAAATAGTTGAAGAACCAATTACTCCTATATTATGGTCAAGACTAACTAATGCTTGACATTTAAGTTAGTTCTTGTCAACCTTGTGGCCCGTTTAAGGTTATATGTTGAAAGTTAAAGATATTTGAGGAAAGATCCGATCCGACACGTCCTAACAAATGTAAAAGAAGAAAGCAAGAATATGACAAATATAAGTGGATAAGAAAAAAGGAATTTTCATTAATAACCTACATTATTACACGACATCAGAGGCCGAATTATCTGCATTTCCTAAACTATGCCCTCTACCCGAAACCAAAAGCTTAACAATTTTCCATTCGGTCCCTCTAACAATAGCTCCCCAACCACTACAATGCCACTAAGATTCATCCAAGACAAGTCTTCATCCGGATGAACTAGCTGAAACTCCCCTAGGGCATTATCCTAGGATATTGAGTAGCCTCCCCAGCAAAAGCGTCCAGGTCTTCTATCTCGACGGCCTGTGATATCTTCTCCTCGACCCACGCCGCCCTCTCCCCTCCAATGACTCCACCCAGGCCCTCAGGTTTTCAACCTCCCCGGTCAGCTGATCGACCTCTGCTTCGGCCCGAGTGAGTGAGTCTTTGATGACCCGCCCCCTTTCCTCAGATGTCTTCAGCTTCTCGCCCAGTCGACGAGATTCAGCATCCACCTCATCATCATGGGCTCTCATCAAGGCCATCTCTTCCTCATCAGACCGAGTTGCTTGAAATTGCAAGAGAAGTCAACATGAAAGGTCTACTAATTTTGTTTCCATGAAGACAAAGGCGATATGAAAATGCTTGAAGATATGACAAGTCAACAAACAACAGACCAAGACTCAAGATCATCTAAGGCTTAGGGAAGTTACTTTTATATTTCTTGAAGTCCTAAGATGCTTGCTTAGATTGAGTCTAGGTAGATAAAATCAAAGGATGAAAATCTCACATGATCTTAAAAAGTGTCTAGACTAATTTGAGTCATTATCCATCCATATTTTAGTAGGTTGCATTAAAACGATAGTTTTTCTTAAAACTCATTCATTGCATCAACTTACATCATATAGGAGGGTTACTTGAAAACCAAGAAACATTTTATGTTTAACTGCTAATTTATTAAATAGTTCAATAATCAATTAAGTAGTTGTGAAAGCTTATTAATCGATTAAGCATTTTATTAATCGATTAATTTTTGTTCAAGTAGCTACCATCTTGAGTTTCTTGATGACATTTATCGATTATAGTTCTTATTAATCGATTAAATTCAAAAGATGTCTGTTATTTTTAAATCCTTTAATTGATTATGCTTTCTGTTAATCGATTAAGTGTTGTTGAAATCGGTTAACTATAAAATCTGGTTTTCAACAACTTTGCTCATAATGAACATTTCCAAAATTTAATATTCCATAGATTCTCTGAGCGAAATTGTGCTGATATAGAAAGTCTCTTTGAGATAGTTTCTTCAGTTGAAGTTAGGGAAAAAAGCCTTAATTGTTTTTACTTGTGCATTAGGTGCATCAAAATATTATTTTAAAAACCATTGCATTCTCATACTGTTAGTTTTAGGTTGTGTGAGATATTATGAATTGGGTTTGTAGGATTACTCTTTGTAAGAGATAAGCTACTGTTTAGATTGCTTTTCATAAAAGTTTTTGTTTCTATGAGAGGAAGATTGAATTCTCTAAGGTTTAAAGAAGATTAGATAACGTCACTAGTTGTGGTTAGTGGATATAGACTTCACGTACGAGTATCTTAATAGTGAGTTTAAGAGTGAGTTGGAAGGCGTTAGAAGTGGTAGGAGATTCCATTAGAAATGGAGGGAAATTGTCAAGATTGGTTTTGTTGCTCGATTTTCACGAGAGAAACACTTATATACTTGAAAGTTTGTGTATAAAGACATTCTTTCAATTTAGAAATCTCCCAAGATCAAAAGGGGAGGTCTGGATGTAGTTTGCACGTGGACAAGCAAACGAACCAGGGTAAAATCTCATCTCTCAATTTCTCTTATCCCTATCTTTTACGATTTCAGTCATTTAATATACCTTACTTGATTAATGAAATTGCTATAATTGAACTGTGATTACTTACTGATTGTATATATCTCTGTTTAGTATCTATTAGCAATTTTGGGTGTGTTAGATTCTGGATTGAAGTTTATGTATAGGTCAAGAAATTGTGTTTTGTGATTTTGTGTTTTTCTTGAACAGGATAATCGATTAACACTATTGCTAATCGATTAACACTTCTTCAATAATCGATTAGCACTATTTTTAATCAATTAAATTTCTCACTGTTGTTACTCACTTAGTTCATCGGAAAAAGTGGTCATACTTTTCCGTTTACAACTATTCACTCCCTAGGTGTTAATGTAACCTGCGGTATCCCCAACAAGTGGTATCAGAGCTAGTACATGAGTGCTAGCTTAACCACTTAGATCATTGATCCTTGGCATATAATACCATGGGCTCTACTAACCCTTCTGGCGGTGATGGTGCATCCATTAACCGTCTTCCGATATTCAGTGGCGAAGGGTATGCCTTCTAGAAAGTTAGAATAAGAATCTTAATTGAAGCTATCGACACAGATATTTGGGATGTTGTTGTCAATGGCCCCTTTATTCCACTATATTTAGTGGAAGGTGAATCTAAGGAAAAGCCTAAGAGCATGTGGAGTGATGATGAGAAAATAAAGGTGCAACATAATTTGAAAGCAAAAAATATCATCACTTCCACACTCTCTTATGACAAATTCTTTAGATTTTCACAAAGCGGAAGTGCTAATTAAAGAAATGTGGGATACTTTACAAGTAACTCACGAGGGCATAAGTGAAGTTAAGCGAGCTAGATTGTGTAAGGACCCAAATTCTACACATGAAATTTTTTCCTTATTTTAAACTGTTCACCTATATTTTTCTTATAACTTAGAATCACAAATCAATTAACTTTAGATTAATCTCGTTTTCCGATTTATGATCATTCGATAACATAATATCCATACACACATTCATTTAACATAAAAACATAATTCATATTAATCTCTCCTAGTAACTACATCATAAAACTAGTTATAGGTTTCCAAAATGGCAATAGCTACAAATATCCAGTTTTACAATGTTCGGAGTTAAAATTATTCAAAATAGCATTTAGTCAGTCATTATACAAAAAGGACAAAATAGAGAAATTCAGGTTTTAAGGTCCTAAGTCATCAAGCCAAGCATTCTCAATTAACATGTTTACCTGCAATGGGATTATCAACGACAAATATACACAACATTCAAAGGAGTAAGTCATTGATTCAATAACTATCATTATAAGATAATCCACATTCTAAAGGGGTTAGTAAACCATTTCAAATTCATTTTTGCTACATAACTTTAGCCAAAGTATCGCTACATAACTTGAGCCAAAGTATAGCTACATAACTTGAGCCAAAGTATCGCTACATAACTTGAGCCAAAGTATCGCTACATAACTTGAGCCAAAGTATTGCTACATAACTTGAGCCAAAGTATCGCTACATAACTTGAGCCAAAGTATCGCTACATCACTTGAGCCAAAGTATCGCTACATAACTTGAGCCAAAGTATCGCTACTTAACTTGAGCCAAAGTCGCTAACCAATCATGGTCGGCTAAAAATATGTTTTTTTTCATTGATTCACCATCAATTCATAAACAGCAATTCCACGCATTCTTTCAATACGACATGTTAATTATTCAAAATACACATAAACAACTCATATTTCATCTTTAACCATACAAGAGATTCATACATTTTCAATGTTTCCAAAACTACGTTCATTAAGAGTTTCCAAACATCTAAAACATACATATTCATCTTATATTCCACATTAGAACATATACTCCTCTTCTACATCTAACATTTCAACCATTTCCCTCTTTACTCATTTTCATTTTTGGGGTTTTGGAGTTTTTCATGAATCAACCCACAAATCATCCCCATCTTTGATTTCCAACTCTATACCAAGAGTTTACATGAGAAAAACAACATAACACGAACCACAACTCTAAATAGAGAGTCTCCATGGTTTCTCATGTTAAGAGAAAAGATCCCACTTACCCAAATCAAGTTTCAGAGAGAAGAAGGAGAGTTAGAATCAAGAGATTTACCTCTTCTCAAGCCTCTAGATGAATCCCAAGAATCCTTGCTCTTGAAAATGCTCTATTCTCTCTATTATCTCCAAATTTCTAACCCTAAAAGTGTTTGGGTTTCCCTTTTTAATGTAACAGCGTCGGGTTCTCGCTCAAGCGAGAAGATCCCGCCTATTTTAAAAAAATCAGATCTGGTGCTCTGACTCAAGCGAGGGATTCTCGCTCAAGCGAGGATCCTTCAGTGTCCACCCTCTCTCCCTTGCCCAGGCGAGCCACATCAATCCCAGGCGAGAATCCCAGGAAATCCTAGGAGAAGATATTGGGCCTGTCGCTTGGGCGAGGCCCTATCGCTCAAGCGAGAATCACCCAGTATACCCCAGAATTTCACTACACTTAGGCAAATAAAATTAGGGCGTCACAATCCTCCCCCTCTTATAAGAATTTTCGTCCCCGAAAATTAAGCCTACCTCGATTCAAACAGATGAGGGTAATCTTCCCTCATATCTCATTCCACTTCCCAAGTCGCATCTCCTTTGTAACACCCCAAATTTACCCTCCTTTAAATGGGTAACAGTCCTGAAGAATGGGGCATACTGCCAGATTCTCGCTTGAGCGAGAGGGTCTCGCCCAAGTGAGAGTCCCAGTGGTTTGAAATTTAAAATGTCATGGGCTTCTCGCCCAAGCGAGCTATTGTCGCTCAGGCGAGAGTACCCAACTATAAAAGTAAAGAAAGGGTTTCCCAAACCCTAATCTTCATTTTCTTTTCTCCCTTTTCACTCATAACGGCGACTCCCCATAGATTTCGAATCTCTCCTCTACTAAACATCAGAGACTCATCAAAACCCCTTCCTCTTACTTCTTAGTGACACATTGGTGAACTTGGAGTCGGAAAAGGAGCAATGGAGAAGGAGATGGAGGTAGATGGAGCTCTATGCGGATCCATTGAGCTTACGCAACCTAAGGTGAGGGAGAAGACCATTGTGGTCTTGAAGTACTTCATTAGAGTCATCTTCTCCGATTTCCCTCAAGAATTGGAGCATGTTAACGGATAGAAACTCTTTTGGGTGTTTATGGCCCATGTGAGAGTCTTTATTTTACATGGGGATGCATTAGCCATAAAAGTGGGGATATATGTGCAGGAAAACAATTTATTTAAATAAAACGCTATATGCTCATTTATGGTAATACACTGTCATGGAAGATGGTTCTAACGTTAATGTGTTATATGATGAAGAATATGTTGTGTGTGTTTTATTTATGATAATGGTCTATTATGGATGGTTGATTTGTTATAAACATATATAGGTGTGTTTGTATCAATGATTGTGTGATGAGTTGTTGATTGGTTAAATGTGGAGATGAGTATGTTTATGAAAATGACTAAGTTGTGAGTCGTTTATTTGTTATAAACATATATGGGTATGTTTGTAATAATGATTTTGTGATGAGCGGCTTGTTGGTGATAAATGGACATGATTATATTATGTGATGATGAAGTTGCGAGTGGTTTTATTGTAGTAGGATATGAGATACATTGTGTTTATGACATTGATGTTGGTTTTATTGTTGTATGGATATGAGTAGAAAACTAGATTGGTTGTGAGAGGGATATATGGGATGTACATGTTGAATGTCATGTGGTATTGGCTCTTTGAGAAATGATTGACCTGCCTTCGTGGTATGGATTTTGACCTGCCTTCGTGGTATGGATTTTGACCTGCCTGCGTGGTATGGATTTTGACCTGCCTTTGTGGTATGGATTTTGACCTGCCTTTGTGGTATGGATTTTGACCTGCCTTTGTGGTATGGATTTTGACCTGCCTTTGTGGTATGGATTTTGACATGCCCTTGTGGTATGGATTTTGATCTGCCTTTATGGTATGGATTTTGACCTGCCTTTGTGGTATGGATTTTGACTTGCCTTCGTGGTATGGATTTTGACATGCCCTTGTGGTATGGATTTTGACCTGCCTTTATGGTATGGATTTTGACCTGCCCTTGTGGTATGGATTTTGACTTGCCCATGTGGTATGGATTTTGACCTGCCTTCGTGGTATGGATTTGACCTGCCTTCGTAGTTTGGATTTGACCTGCCTTCGTGGTATGGATGTGACCTGCCCGTGTGGTATGGATTTGATTAGCCCTTTGTGATATTGGGTGGTCGTAGGAGTATTGTATTGTTTTGGAAGTGTTGTATTGCTTTGACATTAGTGTACCGCCTTCGGGTATAGGAGTATCATTGGGTATTTGTGAATAACTATGGTAATAGGAATATTGATGAAGATGGAATTGGATAAACTGTGTAAGTAAATTGTGAAGGATGTTAATTGAAGAAGTAAATATCCTATGGTTTGTTGTACTGATGTGTTGAATTGTCTAAGTGAAATGTGATAATTATACCGATTGAATATGTGAACATTATTTGGTTTAAGGCATTGACTGGTATATAAATTGTATATGTTTACTATGATTGATTTTAGATGATTGTATAGGTTGTTATACTTTAATGATATTACTCCATGTAATTCCACTCCCTCTGCTTTCCTTGTCTATGTGTTGTATGTGAATTCAGGATGTTGCTATTGCGTCGTGGATGTTTGCTAATGGGAATATAGACTGGAGTAGTCGTTTTTGTATTCCGAAATTGTATTTGTATAACGTATGTAATATGAGAAATATGTTGAAATATGTTGTATAAATGATCTCTTTCGAAAGATGCAATAAGATTAGCATGAATACCTTAACCAGTGTTGTAATTGAAACAAAGGATAATTGTATGGATTATGGATTAAAATAGAATGTGATGCCATGTTTTTGATGAAAATGTATTATTGATTATTTCTGCATTTTGAATTGGGAAACTTATTTAATATTTAAATTCAATAAGGTTTTCCAATTTGGCTAAGGGGTAACTTTCTATAAGCAATCACTTCTCTTTCATGAATAAAGTTTCAAAATTTTTGGGTTATAAAATCGGGTCGTTACAATAAGGTATTAGAGCATATGTCAACTCTGTGGCCTAGGGTATGGCTTACATGCTTCTTTGTATGACTTATGTGGATTGTTTGTTGACTATGTGATAACTGCTGATGTGAAAGATTCTTGTTGAATTTCTTGTTGAGAGTTATTGATGAAGTGCTTGTTGAAAAGAAACAAAAAGTTCCTTGTTGTGAATTTCTTGTTATAAAACTCTGGTTGAATTCCCTGGTATGAACTCCTTGTTGCATGTCTTATTAGTAGACTCTTGTTGGGGATTCTTTGTTGAAACTCGTGCTGAGAATTTCTGGTTGTGAACCTCTAGTTGAAATCGCTTGTGATGAATTTCTGAATTGTGATTTTCCTGTTGGAATTCCTTGATGTGAAATTTGCTGGTTGAGAGTTCCTTGTGGTGAATCTCTTGTTATGAACTTCTTGTTGATTTCTTGCGATGGGCTTTCTGTGATCACTAACCCTAAGGCAAATGAAGGAAGACAATTGGACTAATTTTCGTTGAATATTTGCTCATATGTTTCGATGGTTATTATTAAACTAGATTAAGGTAATGATCGTTCACTGCGACATCTAAATGAGAATTTAAGATCTTGTTTGTATTATGAGAGTATATGACTTTGAAAGAACGATATCCTATATTTTGAAAAAATTAGAGTCTTAATTGATGAATGATATGTGATAGTGAGAAGAATGTTAGCTTTTGCTAAAGATATGATAATCTATAACAAGAAAAGTCGTATGTTATGTTATGTGATTTCCTACAAGTTCCTAGTTAATGTAAGCTACTGATTTTTCCTATCATTCCTCATAATTAAAACAAATATGCATGAGTAATGATTAACCGATTATTAGACTCGGCGGCTAAATACCTGCATCTTTATTGCATGACATGTAACCATGCAAAAATTTAAATTGTAGAAGTATGCTAACATGTACTTATCTGTTTTGCTTGGAAATGAACATGTATGTCTTGACCTATTCCTGCATATGAGTTTGCTTGCAATGCATAAAGGTTTAGAAAGTTGAATGAAATGAAGAATTCATGTGTAACATGTTTTGTATAACAATAGAGAGATATCTCTTTGAGATTAAGTGCTAATGCTTGGTAAATGGTTCCTTGATGCATGAATTATGAAAATAGTATGTTAACTATTTCGGTAATAACTGGAAGAGTAAATTAAAAGATTTCTATGAACATGTAAATGATTTGTGTTTCATTGAATGTGGAATATGAGGGATTGACTTTTAGAATTATTATGCTGACAAGGAAAATGTAAAGAAAGGTACATTGCGTGTTTTGAAGGGACTAAGTTTGGCATCCTTGTTTTCTTTTATTAGTTGCTAAAGGTTAATCCCCCTTGTTGGCATTAGTGTGTATGCGTATGCTAAGTGGTAAAACTTATGTTTCGAAATGATAATTGATGTTGGATCTATTACCTAAATGTCTTTGCGACGGATGTGTTTGCATAAACGTTGAACATTTAGAGGGTTATCATTTGGAAGTGACTCATGGTGGGTAACCAAAAACGAGTCAGTAGGAGAAGGAATAAGCATATAAATGTTAAAGTGATAACTATATATTATGCCAGTGATTTCTTATATATGCATGAATCTGAGCTTGAATGGTGAACATGAATGTTGTGTTGCTTAAGTTTTAGCGGGTTAATTGATAAACAAAATTTTTGGTTCTATGCTTTTGTGGAAAGTAATATTGGGAATAGCAAAGTCATCTTGATTTTTTACAATAAAACTTTTGGTCTATGATGGTTGACCTGTTGTAGCTGAATAATTACAATGCACGATATAGTGGTGATGTACACCAAATTATCTGCTTTGATATTGTACTTACAGAACTTGTTTCTGTTTCATGTGTGTCTTTAATTGCTATGCATAATTGTTGTGTTATTGCGTAAGTGTGTTTCTGTAAATGAAATATGAGGACTCTACTGTCCTGAATGGAATGTAATTCCAGAGCTAACTAGTCTTTAGAAAATTGTGATTTGGACTTTCGGTGTCGCAGGAGAAAAATGGTTTTTGATTTATGATGAAATGATTATGAAAACCTTGCTTTCATTAAATGATTGCCATGCATCGTATATCTAATCTATTTTTTGAAAATCATTTTGGGTGAAGTGTATAATTTGGCTAAGCATTAACTTAGTTCCCTGTTGAATATCCAAAAGTTTAGCAACTGCATCTTGTACGAATGTGATGTTGTTAAAAACTTTGTGATGTAATTCTGACTATGTGTTTCTAGACACGATGTAGAATTAAGTTCGAAATGTATGCATAACATGATAGTTTGAGTATCCATGTAATGTACATGTTATTGGGTTGAATGCTTATAAATTGCCATAATCATTGGTAAAGAAACATGTGATTTGAGTGGACCTACGGTCTTGTATGCCGAGTTGAGACTAAAATTAGCGAATATTCTTCAACCACATCCGTTTGTTGTGGAAATGTTTGATTGGATTGGATAGTTACTCGGTGATTTTATTTTATGCTCTGAAAAACTCCGGAAATCTTATTTGTCTAAATGCTACTCGTTGAATGAATGACTTGTTTCTGTGTGGTAGTGAGTACAAGTTTGAAATTCTATTTATAATTTTGAGTTAAAGTGTGTCTATTTTTCATGTGTGAAATGAAATGACTCTATTTCCATCGAGTGGATGTCGATCTAGCTATTGCATGTTGGATGCGACCTAGAGCATCTTGGTAAATGATGGGTATTGAGTCCCACTTTCTTTTGAATTCGATGGTGTGATTGTGAATCTCACTGTATGTGTTGATCATTTGAACGATTGTTGTAGTGATAAATCAGGGAGATCTATTGTGATGGAGGAATACAAAAGAATCTTTATTCCAGTTGCGATAATTTTCTCTTAGTTGTTCTGATGTTTGACGTTGGTATTTGGACTCCTGAGGTTTAGTCCATGTTATGGCTTTGTGATATCACTGTTACGTGGTATGTGCCCTTGTTTGTCGTCTAAGTAATCTTAATGGTTTAGATCGTTAAATCTAAGTGTGGTCGAGTATATCTTATGCCTAGTGTCAGGGTGATGATAGTATCTTCCTGAGAGTAACCTAATAAAATTTCGGGAACGAAATATCTTTTAGGGGGGAAGGATTGTAACACCCCAATTTTACCCTCCTTAAAATGGGTAACAGTCCTGAAGAATGGGGCATACTGCCAAATTCTCGCTTGAGCGAGAGGGTCTCGACCAAGCAAGAGACCTAGTGTTTTAATTTTGGGAATTCTGGGAATCTCGCCCAAGCGAGAAAGTGGTCACTTGAGCGAGAGAAGCTTGGGCAGACTGTGAGATTCTCGCTTGAGCGAGAGAATCTCGCCCTCACGAGAGAGTCCGTGTTTTGAAATTTAAAATGTCGTGGGCTTCTCGCCCAAGCGATCTATTCTCGCCCAGGCAAGAGTACCAAACTATAAAAGTAAAGAAAGGGTTTCCCAAACCCTAATCTTCATTTTCTTTTCTCCCTTTTCACTCATAATGGCGACTCCCCATAGATTTCGACTCTCTCCTCTACTAAACATCAGAGACACATCAAAACCCCTTCCTCTTAATTCTTAGTGACACATTGGTGAACTTGGAGTTGGAAAAGGAACGATGGAGAAGGAGATGGAGGTAGATGGAGCTCTTTGCGGATCCATGGAGCTTACGCAACCTAAGGTGAGCGAGAAGACCATTGTGGTCTTGAAGTATTTCATTAGAGTCATCTTCTCCGATTTCCCTCAAGAATCGGAGAATGTTAAGAATAGAAACTCTTTTGGGTGTTTATGGCCCATGTGAGAGTCTTTATTTTACATGGGGATGCATTAGCCATAAAAGTGGGGATATATGTGCGGGAAAACCGTTTATTTAAATAAAACGCTATATGCTCATTTAAGGTAATACACCGTCATGGATGATGGTTCTAACGTTAATGTGTTATGTAACACCTCAAATTTTGTTTTCGGATTGATTGGAAAACTTAGGGTGTTGAGGTGCATGCTTGACCATTCTCTCTTGGACGAGAGATTATAGCCTAAGCGAGGTACTCAACGTTTTAAGTTTGAGAAGTATAGGAACCTCGCCCAAGCGAAGAAGTGGTCGTTTGAGCGAAAGTGAAATCTGGAAAAGCTGTCAAATTCTAGCTCGAGCTAGGATTTTCGCCCAGGCTAGAGGGGGCCTTAGCATACTGCCCTATTCTCGCCCGAGCGAGAAATCCGCGACCGGGCTATAGCTTTCCAGTGTGAAATGTGAAAAGGTCGCGAAATTCTCGCCCAAGTGAGCCGTTCTCGCCCGGGCGAGAGCGTTGGAGCTATAAAAGTGAAAAAGGGGATCTAGAAACCCTAATCTTCATTTTCTTTCTCCCCCTTTCTCTCCCAATGGTGGCTCCACCAAAATGGACCATTTTTCCCTCCACTAAGCCTCAAAACTCATTAAAACCTTCCTCTTGCTTCATGGTGACACATTTGGAAAAGCTTGGAGGTGAAAGAGCAACAATGGAGGTTGGAGGAGATGAAGGGAGATGTGGCTCTTTTCTGGAGCAACGGAGCTTACGCAACCTAAGGTGAGGGAGAAGATCATTGTGGTCTTAGAGTATTTCATTAGAGTCATCTTCTCCGATTTCCCTCAAGGATCGGAGCACGTTAACGGATAGAAACTCATTTGAGTGTTTGTGGTCCATGTGAGAGTTTTTATTTTACATGAGGTTGTATTAGCCATAAAAGTGGAGATATATGTGTGGGAAAACCGTTTATTTAATTAAAAGGCCATATGCTTATTTATGGTAATACACCGTCATGAAAGATGCTCTAACTCTCTAAAAATGCAACATGCAACTTATGAGATCAATTCTGAAAAACGCAGTTTATAAAGAATTAATTCTGAAGCCCAGTTAATTGATTAACGAATGCCTTAATCGATTAAACTGTGCAAACAGTTAGATTAATCGATTAACCTATGCCTTAATCGATTAACTCAAATACGTTATGCACTTAATTCCTACATGTTTAACACTTAGTTTATGCCCAGAATGCACATATACATGTATTTATGTGATGCATGAACATATTATGAATGACATATCTCAAGATGAAAATGATTTAAACGATTTATGCATATGAGACATGTATTAGGTGACTTAAGCCTTAGACTCAACTTAAACTAATCTCTAGTCTAAGCTTAGTACCAATCAGAAGACTTAAGCACGTTGATTTGTTGATGATCTTCAAGCTCTTATTCGCACAAGTTGTCCTCATCAAAACCATGACACATAAAGAGAGCTTTCCAAAGTGTTCTTCTTGACATGCACACTTTCAGACTATTCATATAACACTTATGTTATTGGACTGAATATATGTAAATTTGCCATGATCATTGGTAACAAAGCATGTGATTTGAGTGGGCCTATGGTCTTGTACACCTAGTAGAGTCTATGAATTGGCGAATCTTCTTCTACCACACCCGTTTGTTGTAGAAATGTTTGATTGGATTGGATAGTTACTTGGTGATTTTAATTGGTGCTCTGAAAAACTCCAGAAATCTTGATTGTCTAAATGCTACTCGTTGAATGAATACTTTGTTTTTGTGTTGTAGCGAGTACGAGTTTGAAATACTATTGAGAAATTTTTAGTTAATCGTGGCTATTTTTCATGTGTAAAATGAAATGACGCTGTTTCCATCGAGTGGATGTCGATCTAGATATTGCATGTTGGATGCGATCTAGTGCATCTTGGTAAATGATGGGTATAGATCCCACTTCGAAGTGGTTTCGAAAGTGTTGTTGCGATTCGGACCGTATAGGTTAATCGTTTTGAACGATTGTTGTGGTGATGGATCAGGTAGATCTATTGTGATGGAGGAATACTGGAGAATCTTCATATCGGTGGTGATAATTTCCTCTTAGTTGACCTGATGTTTGGATTGGTTTTTTGGGCTCAAAAAGGGTAGCCCATGATTTGGCTATGTGGTATCACTGTTACATGGTATGTGCCCCATTTGTCGTCTAAGTGATCTTAATTGTTAGACTGTTAGATCCAAGTGTGGTCGGGTATATCTTATGCCTAAAGTGTAGGCAATGATAGTATCTTCCCGAGAGTAACCTAACAAAATTTCGGGGACGAAATTTCTTGTTGGGGGGGGGGGAGGATTGTAACACCTCAAATTTCATTTTCGGATTGATTCGAAAACTTAGGGTGTTGAGGTGCATTCTTGACCATTCTCTCTTGGACGAGAGGTTCTCGCCTAAGAGAGGGACTCAACGTTTTAAGTTTGAGAAGTATATGAACCTCGCCCAAGCGAAAAAGTGGTCGTTTGAGCAAAAGTGAAATATGGAAAAGCTGTCAAATTCTAGCTCGAGCTAGGATTTTCGCCCAGGCTAGAGGGGGGCCTTAGCATACTGCCCGATTCTCGCCCGAGCGAGAAATCCGCGCCCGGGCGAGAGCTTTCCAGTGTGAAATGTGAAAAAGTCGCGAAATTTGTAAGGCCCGAAATTCTACCCTTGCATACCGTCACCATACGACTTTGGTTTTTCAATTATCCCTCCTTAAACATTTTTTTAGCATGAGATATTGCCCTACGATTTATATTGCGGAAAAACATAATTCATTCAATTAAACCCTAATGTCGACTGCATACGACTAGCTATGGGTTTCCAAAATACCCATAACTACGTAGATGCGGAATTACAATCATTCGTATAAGTCATATATCCATAGTTACAAAATATTCCAAGTAATGCAATCAACACTCATGTACAAAACATTGCTAATAATTGAAATCCAAAAATATAAATCTCCTAAGCTTCCAAAAATAAGACCACCTCAGGTTACCTGTTCATCTGCAATGGGATTATCAATGACAAAACACAAACACGTAAAGGAGTAAGTCGTTAATTCAATAAACGTCAATATATGATAATCCACATTAGAAAAAGGGTTAGTAAACCATTTTCGAAATTCATTTTGTCTTGCTGCATAACTTGAGCCAAAGTCGCTACACCCCTTAGGGTTAGCAAAAAGCAGATTCTCATTTTTTTTTAAAACAAATCGCGCTTATATACTCAAGCCAGAGTTTTGTTTATATACTCAAGCCAGAGTTTTGCTTATATACTCAAGCCAGAGTTTTGCTTATATACTCAAGCCAGAGTTTTGCTTATATACTCAAGCCAGAGTTTTGCTTATATACTCAAGCCAGAGTTTTGCTTATATACTCAAGCCAGAGTTTTGCTTATATACTCAAGCCAGAGTTTTGCTTATATACTCAAGCCAGAGTTTTGCTTATATACTCAAGCCAGAGTTTTGCTTATATACTCAAGCCAGAGTCGCTAACCATTCATGGTCGGCTAAAAATATATTTTCTTTTCATCGAATTCACCATCAATCATTTCCCGTAAATCCACGCCATCTTTAGTATAATCACACCCATATATGTTTATACTAAATACGTGATTTACAATATAATTATTGCATGGCCAGAAAACACACACCTTTTCCATCTTCCGTAAATCTACGCCTACTTTAGTATAAACACACCCATATATGTTCATACTAAATGCGTAATTCACAACTCAATCATTTCATAACCAGAAAATACCCACATTTTCCTTTTCCGTAAATCTACGCCTTCTTTAATATAAACACACCCATATATGTTTATACTAAATGCGTAATTTACCACTTAGTCTTTGCATAACCAGAAAATACACATTTTCTATTTCAAATGCAACATTAAAGACTTATCCTTACCTCGGTGAGTATTGGGGTTCGGTTTGTGAGTAACTTTACCAGTTTCCTCCACGATCTCCTCCAACCTTAGGATCTTTCCTCATCCCCACCAATAACAACAATGTCAGTCATTTATTCAAATAATACGTAACGACTCATATTTCATCATCAAACATACAAGAGATTCACATATATTCAAGATTTCCAAAACTACTTCAATATATGTTTTCAAACATCTAAACATACATGTTCATCTCATATATCAACATCAAAGCATTTCATGTCTTTCTCTCTATACCCATATTCTCATTTTGGGGTTTTTTGGGGTTTTCATGAATAACCCACATAACCTTTCCATTCATCAAATACCAACTCTAAACCAAGAGTTTACAAGAGAAAATAACATAAAACGAACCATAACTCTAAAGGGTGAGTTTCCATGGTTTCTCATGTTTTGAAAATAGATCCAAAATACCCAAAACAAGTTAGAGAGGAAGAAGAAGAGTTAGAAGCAAGAGGTTTACCTCTTCTCAAGCTCTAAGATGAGTCCTAAGGCTCCTTTCTCTTGAAAAGCTCTCTTCTCTCTCTTCTCTTCAAAGTTATAACCCTAAAATGTGTTTGGGGTTTCTATTTTAAAGAGCAGTCGTTGGGTTCTCGCTCAAGCGAGCCCATTCTCGCTCAGGCGAGAAAATCCCGCCTATTTTACAAACTCAGATCTGACACTCTCGCTCAAGCGAGGGATTCTCGCTCAAGCGAGAATCTCATAGTCCCAACAGACTTCCTCTCGCTCAAGGGAGGGATTCTCGCTCAGGCGAGAATCTCACAGTGTCCACAGCCCCAAAATGCCATTTCTCGCCCAGGCGAGGCAACTCTCGCTCAGGCGAGAATCCTCCAGTATATCCCAGGATTTCACACTCCCAGGTGATCCTTTCTTGCTCAGGCGATAATCTCTCGCTCAAGCGAGACTTCAAGGACTGATACTATAATTTTAAAGACTAAAATTTAGGGTGTTACAATCCTCCCCCTCTTATAAGAATTTTCGTCCCCGAAAATTAAACATACCTCGAAAAATAATATCATCACCTAGACCTTTGGCACTAGAATACTCAACCAAAATCATAATCGATTTCCCCCAATCCATTAAGATTACTTAATCGGTCACTAAGGGTATACACCACTAAACCGTGATATCACCAAACCAATTCATGAACTAACTCATCACTGTCCAAATATTAGGATCTCAGCCTCTAATAACTCGAATGCCATGAGAACTAAACCATAATTCAGACTAAAGATCTTTCCTATATTCGTTTAGAACCATATGTATCTAGGACTGATCCAGCTAACAATGCTTATCTATGTTAAGAATCCCTATAACACTCTCGCAAATTCAGCGAATGAGTAACTCCTTATCCCTCATCCACTCCAATGCCTCATTTAACATCCATCAAACACTAGCTTGTTTCATCTCTACTAAAAAATCTAGCGTAATTTCATTTTACTCAGTCAACAATATACTTACACAATAAGACTCTTAGTGTCTCATCCATTGTACACAATTAAACTATCCAGTAATCGTCCAATTACATCAAATCTTATCATTGAAAGGAATTACCGATTTCTAGCTTCAAGTGAAACCATAAAACCATTGATTCACACCAAAAATAGGTACTTCGTTACCAATCGGCAAGCACAAGTCGACCAACACTCAAACCTACAACTTGCGTTCGGTTTGGTCACCCCAATTCCGTAAGAAAATATAAACTTATTAACCCACTCGCATTATGTCCAGAAATACATGGGCGTCTCATATCACTAAACTTTTAACAACTTCATACCTATTCCCATATGGTTGCTAAAATTTCGGAATTCTCCCACATGATACTAAATCATTATTTAGCCACAAGCTATGTTTCACCCAAATATAGTTTTCGAAAGCGTTTTGAATCCACGACTCATGGCAACCACGTCGTGAAACAAGGTTCACATACTCATTTCAACACAACCCAAAACTTCTTCTCTCCTATGGTTACACCACACCCATACACCGCAATTACTGCCGTTCACGAAACAACAACAACTTTTACCGGTACAACATTCAACGCAGACAATTGAGGTACACCACCACTATTTCATGCGTCGCCAATGTCCTACCGCAAAAGAACCGGTCATTCGAGACCAAAAGTTTCACGTCTAATAAAATGTATTCCTCACATCGACGGGGTAAGTAACTTAACTAGTCTCTTTCCTCGACTATCAGTATAAGTCTCACCCCTTAGCATACACATACGTATTACTGCAACAAGATTTTAATTCTTCCCTTCAACAATTACATACAGTTAAGCATAACACGATTTGCTGACCGCTAGTCCATTTCCAGGAGTAAATCCAACTGGGACATCATTGCGCATATCAACACTATGGTAAAGGTTTTACCATTTACCCCCAACCGTACACTATGACAGCCCCGATCCAAAATAAGTTTTTGAGGTTCATCATCCCCGCACATAGCTCGGTGTTCAATGCCAGTATACATTTGTTACGGCGGGTACTCATCTTTAACACAAGAGAAAAATTAAACTTCATAGACCAGAAGCTTCATGCACAAGAATCCAAAAATAACTTTTTCATACTGAATCTATTTTCGGGTACTAACCATAGGTCACCTCGAAATGATAACACATCCAAATAGTCAACGTCCATGTAAACACATTATTCGCAAGGACCTTTAGGTAATTTACCCAACCTCTATTTCATTTTCGAAATATGAGTTTCACCTCTTAGTATACGCATACACACTAAGGCCAACAAAGGGAATTAACCTTTAACAACTCAGAAAAGGAGATAAAGATGCCCGACTTAGACCTTTTTCTCATCAGTACAATTATTCTAAAAGTTAATCATTCATATTCCACCTTCAATGAAACAAATATCAATTACATGTTCATAGAACCCTGTCAATTTACTCTTCAAGTTATTACTGAAATGGATAACATTCTATTTTCATTATTCATGCATCAAGGTACAATTAACCAAGCATTAGTACTTATTCTCGAAAGATATTTTTCCCCATTGTCATACCGAACATGTTACGCACAAATTCCTCATTTCATTCATAGAAGAAAATCCATTTTCCAAGAAAATACATAGTTCTTTCAAATCTTATTATCTTGAAATACTAATGAGTTCTTAAATACCCTCTCGTGACATTTATTGAATAAACACTGATCCCTTTTTCGAAGGGGAGTTCTGACTCTCTTAGCCGACACTGGCCCCATACCACTAGCCTGGTCAGAGATCTCGCATAGATCCCCAACCGCCACAACCTTGTCAGCGCTATTCAATCATAACATGATTTGCCGACAATCAGTCCATCCCTAGAATTATATCTAACTGAGATAACGACAAGCAGAATGAGTCTACATTAAATATCACACCATTTACCACAACCGGACACTAGAACATAAACGTCGACACCACCACCAGCACACAGATTTGGGGTGGACACGACCAAGTCGGAAGTAATGACTCAGTTTACAATTTCAGCCGGTTTTCACATTTAACACATATAAGGGAGTGTGTCGCCCCCGAATCAACAACACTAAACAAGGAATACCTGTCACCATGCGGTTACCTCTGATGAAACCGTCAACGTCGGTCGTATCAATACCACTAACGGTGCTCACTTGGCCCGTTGTACTAGGCCTCCTAACCTCCACAACATTTACCCTTTGAGTCAACCTTGGACAAAACCTTTTTATATGTCCCTTTTCTTTATAGTGGAAGCAACCATTTCCCGAACCAGGACAAATGGTTCCCACATGCTTCCGCCCACATTTGTTGCACATCGGAGATACGTCGGGTTGAAATCCTCCAACGGTAGGTTTCGACCCTGGATCACCATGGTTACGGTGGACACCAGTTAGAGTATATGATCGTTGGCTTTCATTCACCTTCTCCTCATACACCCCACACTGGTTCAGACCATCCACTTCTAATGCATCTTCACCACACATGATAACCATTCTGCCGATAGATTGGGGTCGTCCCGTCCCCATAGCATTCATACTCTGCCGTGACATAGGACAATGCCTCTTTATATGTCCGGTCTCTTTGCAACGAAAACAGTGTTTTGTCGTTCCAGAATACAATCTTTCGTCATGTTTTCGGTTACACTTGCTACACCAAGATGGAGAGTTTAACCGTGACCCTCCGGCATTTACGTGGGTCCTCGGCCCATGCGAAGTGTACCTCCCAGTCTCAACAGGTGGAAAACAAGGCTTTTGCTCTTCGCGAAACATCTTGCCCTTGCCCCTTCCGTGTACAAAGTTTCTTGAGGCCCAAAGTTCTTGGGGAAATTGGATTTGGAGGTTGCCACTCCACCCGCCTTCATGTTAGTATCCTCCATTCCTTGGACCCACTCAACAGCAGCATTCGGAGCGAATCCGCTTTGGAACAGAGAGTCTGGACCTTGCGCCACGCTCTGATTCAGATTTTGTAAATTCTCATTCATGCCCTGGAGCACCCCTACCAGCTGTACCAACAACTCATTGGGCACGTTTAGACTCGTTCCTCTTCCTCCTTCGGCCATGTGTATCTGCACTCACGTACTTGTCAGTAGACTAATTTTATAACCAAACAAGCATCACATAAACACACAACCATCAATGCTAACCAAGCAGTTCGAACACATAAAGAACACAAAGAAGCATGTAAGGCCATATCCTAGGCCGCAGGATTAACTATGCTCTAATACCATATTGTAAGGCCCGAAATTCTACCCTTGAAAATTTTTCTTTTATTTTAATCCTTTAATGCATACCGTCACCATACGACTTTGGTTTTTCAATTATCCCTCCTTAAACATTTTTTTAGCATGAGATATTGCCCTACGATTTATATTGCGGAAAAACATAATTCATTCAATTAAACCCTAATGTCGACTGCATACGACTAGCTATGGGTTTCCAAAATACCCATAACTACGTATATGCGGAATTACAATCATTCGTATAAGTCATATATCCATAGTTACAAATTTTTCCAAGTAATGCAATCAGCATTCATGTACAAAACATTGCTAATAATTGAAATCCAAAAATATAAATCTCCTAAGCTTCCAAAAATAAGACCACCTCAGGTTACCTGTTCATCTGCAATGGGATTATCAATGACAAAACACAAACACGTAAAGGAGTAAGTCGTTAATTCAATAAACGTCATTATAAGATAATCCACATTAGAAAAAGGGTTAGTAAACCATTTTCGAAATTCATTTTGTCTTGCTGAATAACTTGAGCCAAAGTCGCTACACCCCTTAGGGTTAGCTAAAAGCAGATTCTCATTTTTTTTTAAAACAAATCGCGCTTATATACTTAAGCCAGAGTTTTGCTTATATACTCAAGCCAGAGTTTTGCTTATATACTCAAGCCATAGTTTTGCTTATATACTCAAGCCAGATTTTTGCTTATATACTCAAGCCATAGTTTTGCTTATATACTCAAGCCAGAGTTTTGCTTATATACTCAAGCCAGTGTTTTGCTTATATACTCAAGCCAGAGTTTTGCTTATATACTCAAGCCAGAGTCGCAAACCATTCATGGTCGGGTAAAAATATATTTTCTTTTCATCGAATTCACCATCAATAATTTCCCGTAAATCCACGCCATCTTTAGTATAATCACACTGATATATGTTTATACTAAATACGTGATTTACAATATAATTATTGCATGGCCAGAAAACACACACCTTTTCCATCTTCCGTAAATCTACGCCTACTTTAGTATAAACACACCCATATATGTTCACACTAAATGCGTAATTCACAACTCAATCATTTCATAACCAAAAAATACCCACATTTTCCTTTTCCGTAAATCTACGCCTTCTTTAATATAAACACACCCATATATGTTTATACTAAATGCGTAATTTACCACTTAGTCTTTGCATAACCAGAAAATACACATTTTCTATTTCAAATGCAACATTAAAGACTTATCCTTACCTCGGTGAGTATTGGGGTTCAGTTTGTGAGTAACTTTACCAGTTTCCTCCACGATATCCTCCAACCTTAGGATCTTTCCTCATCCCCACCAATAACAACAATGTCAGTCATTTATTCAAATAATACGTAACAACTCATATTTCATCATCAAACATACAAGAGATTCACATATATTCAAGATTTCCAAAACTACTTCAATATATGTTTTCAAACATCTAAACATACATGTTCATCTCATATATCAACATCAAAGCATTTCATGTCTTTCTCTCTATACCCATATTCTCATTTTGGGGTTTTTTGGGGTTTTCATGAATAACCCACATAACCTTTCCATTCATCAAATACCAACTCTAAACCAAGAGTTTACAAGAGAAAATAACATAAAACGAACCATAACTCTAAAGGGTGAGTTTCCATGGTTTCTCATGTTTTGAAAATAGATCCAACATACCCAAAACAAGTTAGAGAGGAAGAAGAAGAGTTACAAGCAAGAGGTTTACCTCTTCTCAAGCTCTAAGATGAGTCCTAAGGCTCCTTGCTCTTGAAAAGCTCTCTTCTCTCTCTTCTCTTCAAAGTTATAACCCTAAAATGTGTTTGGGGTTTCTATTTTAAAGAGCATTCGTCGGGTTCTCGCTCAAGCGACCCCATTCTCGCTCAGGCGAGAAAATCCCGCCTATTTTAAAAACTCAGATTTGACCCTCTCGCTCAAGCGAGGGATTCTCGCTCAAGCGAGAATCTCATAGTCCCAACAGACTTCCTCTCGCTCAAGCGAGGGATTCTCGCTCAGGCGAGAATCTCACAGTGTCCACAGCCCCAAAATGCCATTTCTCGCCCAGGCGAGGCAACTCTCGCTCAGGCGAGAATCCTCCAGTATATCCCAGGATTTCACACTCCCAGGTGATCCTTTCTTGCTCAGGCGATAATCTCTCGCTCAAACGAGACTTCAAGGACTGATACTATAATTTTAAAGACTAAAATTTAGGGTGTTACAAAATTCTCGCCCAAGTGAGCCGTTCTCGCTCGGGCGGGAGCGTCAGAGCTATAAAAGTGAAAAAGGGGATCTAGAAACCCTAATCTTCATTTTATTTCTCCCCCTTTCTCTCCCAACGGTGGCTCCACCCAAATGGACCATTTTTCCCTCCACTAAGCCTCAAAACTCATTAAATCCTTCATCTTGCTTCATGGTGACACATTTGGAAAAGCTTGGAGGTGAAAGAGAAACAATGGAGGTTGGAGGAGATAAAGGGAGATGTGGCTCTTTTGCGGAGCAACGGAGCTTACGCAACCTAAGGTGAGGGAGAAGATCATTGTGGTCTTAGAGTATTTCATTAGAGTCATCTTCTCCGATTTCCCTCAAGGATCGGAGAACGTTAACGGATAGAAACTCATTTGAGTGTTTGTGGTCCATGTGAGAGTCTTTATTTTACATGAGGTTGTATTAGCCATAAAAGTGGAGATATATGTGTGGGAAAATCGTTTATTTAATTAAAAGGCCATATGCTTATTTATGGTAATACACCGTCATGAAAGATGGTTCTAACGGTAATGTGTTATATGATGAAAAATATGTTGTGTGTTGTTTGTTTATGATAATGGTGTGTTATGGATGTTTGATTTGTTATGAATATACATGGGTATGTTTGTAACAAGGATTGTGAGATGTGTTGTTTAATGGCAAAAAGTAGAAATGTCTATGTTGTGTGATAATGATTATGTGTGAGTTGTTTATTGTTATAAACATATATGGGTGTGTTTGTAACAATAATTGTGTGATGAGGTGTTGATTTGTTCAGAGTGGAGATGAGTATGTTTATGAAAATGACTAAGTTGAGAGTTGCTTTATTTTTATGAACATATATGGGTGTGTTTGTGATAATGACGGTGTTGTGAATTATTTTACGATGAGGAAACAATGAGATACGTTGTGTTTATCATGTGTATGACATTGGTGTGATATTTTGTGTTGTTGTATGAAATGAGATGTAAGGAGAAGTCTTTAAATAGCATGTTGAAATGGATAATATGTGGATTCTCTGATTTTGTATAATTATAAAGTGATGAATCTCTTAGTTATTGTAAACATATATGGGTATGTTTGCAATAACGGAATGCGTGGACTTACTGTTTATGGATTGATGGTATATCAATGAAAAGAAAATATGTTTTTAGCCGACCATAAGTGGTTAGCGACTTTGGCTCAAGTTATGAAACAATACTTTGGCTCAAGTTATGTAGCAATACTTTGGCTCAAGTTATGTAGCAATGCTTTGGCTCAAGCTATGTAGCGATACTTTGGCTCAAGTTATGTAGCGATACTTTGGCTCAATTTATGTAGCAATACTTTGGCTCAAGTTATGTAGCGATACTTTGGCTCAAGTTATGTAGTAATACTTTGGCTCAAGTTATGTAGCGATACTTTGGCTCAAGTTATATAGCAATACTTTGGCTCAAGTTATGTAGCAACGCTTTGGCTCAAGCTATGTAGCAAAACTTTGGCTCAAGTAATGTAACACAAAAATGAATTTATAAAACAAAGGGTTTACTAACCCCTTTAAAATGTGGATTATCTTATAACGATATTTATTGTTTTGATGACTTACTCCTTCATGTGTTGTGTGTATTTGCCATTGATATTCCCATTGCAGGTAAACAGGGTAGTTGAGGATGCTTGGTTCGAGGCTTTAGGATCTTAGGACTTGGATCCTCTATTTTGATTTTTGTGTTGTAAATTGTTATTTGGATGATTGTATTCGTATTCATTTAACTTACTACATTTTTGTGTAATGCTGGATATTAATAACTATGGGTGTTTTGGAAACTCATAGTTAAACATTTGCGGTAATTACCGATGAAGGTTATAGATAAATTATGTTTTTTGCAGCATGAGATGTATGTTAACATAATATATTATAAAGATAGTTTTACGAAGTGATTATGGAGGAATTAGAGCAAGATGTTGAATGTATCTATAAAAGGATTAAAATAAAGGAAAAATTTCAAGGGTAGAATTTGGGTCTTTACATGTTATATGATGAAGAATATGTTTTATGTGGTTTATTTATGATAATGGTGTGTTATGGATGGTTGATTTGTTATAAACATATATGGGTGTGTTTGTATCAATGATTGTGTGATGAGTTGTTGATTTGTTAAGTGTGGAGATGAGTATGTTTATGAAAATGACTAAGTTGTGAGTCGTTTATTTTTATAAACATATATGGGTATGTTTGTAATAATGATTTTATGATGAGCGGCTTGTTGGTGATAAATGGACATGATTATATTATGAGATGATGATGTTGTGAGTGGTTTTATGGTGGTAGGATATGAGATACATTGTGCTTATGACATTGATGTTGGTTTTATTGTTGTATGGATATGAGTAGAAAACTAGATTTATTGTGAGAGGGATATGAGGGATGTACATGTTGAATGTGATGTGGTATTGACTCTTTGAGCAATGATTGACCTGCCTTCGTGGTATAGATTTTGACATGCCTTCGTGGTATGGATTTTGACATGCCTATGTGGTATGGATTTTGATCTGCCTTTGTGGTATGGATTTTGACCTGCATTTGTGGTATGGATTTTGACCTGCATTTGTGGTATGGATTTTGACCTGCCCTTGTGGTATGGATTTTGACCTGCCCTTGTGGTATGGATTTTGACCTGCCTTTGTGGTATGGATTTTGACCTGCCTTCGTGGTATGGATTTTGACCTGTCGTTGTGGTATGGATTTTGACCTGCCTTTGTGGTATGGATTTTGACATGCCCTTGTGGTATGGATTTTGACCTGCCTTTGTGGTATGGATTTTGACCTGCCTTCGTGGTATAGTATGGATTTGACCTGCCTTCGTGCTATGGATGTGACCTGCCTTTGTGGTATGGATTTTATTGGCCCTTTGTGATATTCGGTTGTCGTAGGAGTATTGTATTGTTTTGGAAGTGTTGTATTGCTTTGACATTAGTGTACTGCTTTCGGGTATGGGAGTATCATTGGGTATTTGTGAATAACTATGGTAATAGGAATATTGTTGAAGATGGAATTGGATAAACTATGTAAGTAAATTGTAAAGGATGTTAATTGAAGAAGTAAATATTTTATGGTTTGTTGTACTGATGTGTTGAATTGTCTAAGTGAAATGTGATGATTATACCGATTAAATATGTGAACATTATGTGGTTTAAGGCATTGACTAGTATATAAATAGTATATGTTTACTATGATTGATTTTAGATGATTGTATAGGTTGTTATACTTTAATGATATTACTCCATGTAATTCCACGCTACAGTCGCCGTAGTTGGTTCTTACTCCCTCTGCTTTCCTTGTCTATGTGTTGTATGTGAATTCAGGATGTTGTTGTTGCGTCGTGGATGTTTGCTAATGGGAGTATAGACTGGAGTAGTCGTTTTTGTATTCCGAAATTGTATTTGTATAATGTATGTAATATGAGAAATATGTTGAAGTAACTATGTTGCATAAATGATCTCTTTCGAAAGATGCAATAAGATTAGCATGAATACCTTAACCAGTGTTGTAATTGAAATAAAGGATAATTGTATGGATTATGGATTAAAATAGAATGTGATGCCATGTTTTTGATGGAAAGGTATTATTGATTATTTCGGCATTTTGAATTGGGAAACTTAATTAATATTTAAATTCAATAAGGTTTTCCAAATTGGCTAAGGGGTACCTTTCCATAAGAAATCACTTCACTTTCATGAATAAAGTTTCAAAATTTTTGGGTTATAAGATCGGTTTGTTACAGCCTTCATCCACTTGGTTCCATAACATTTTTACTAAGGAAATTTCTTTTCCCCTCAATTTCTTAATGCTAGTATCCAAGATCCTCACGGGTAAGGTCGCGAAGGTTAAGTTATCCTTCAACTCTATCTGATCGGACTCAACCACATGAGATGGATCCCCTATATACTTCCGCAATTTAGACACATGAAATACATTGTGGAGATTCGACAACAATGGAGGTAAAGCAATCCGATATGCAACCGGCCCAATCCTCTTCAATATCTGATACGGTCCAATAAATCTCAGAGTAAGCTTACGGGACTTCAACACTCTACCAATCCCAGTAGTCGGAACTACTCTCATGAAAACATGATCTCCCTCCTTAAACTCAAGAGGTTTCCGTCTCTTATCGTAATAGCTTTTCTGCTGACTCTGTGCTATTCTCATATTGTCCCGGATCTTCTTGATCTTTTCTGTCGTCTCTCGGACCAACTCAGGTCCCAATACCAAGTTCTTCTCAGTTTAAAACCAAGTTATAGGAGTCCTACACTTCCTCCCATACAAGGCTTCATAAGGGGCCATCCCGATAATAGCATGGAAACTATTATTGTAGGTGAACTCAATCAAATGCAACATGCTATCACAATTCCCAGGTTGTTCCAAAACACAAGCTCTCAAAAGATCCTCCAATGACAGTATGGTCCTCTTAATTAACCATCCGTTTGTGGATGATAAGTCGAACTCAATTTCAACTTAGTTCCCAAAGCGGACTGCAAACTAGTCCAAAAGTTTGAAGTGAAATGGGGATCCCTATTTGACACAATACTCGATGGTATCCCAAGCAACCGAACAATCTCCTTAATATACAACTCAGCAAATCGTTCCAGGGAATATTTCATGTTCATCGGCAAGAAATGAGCAGTCTTCGTCAAATGAACAACTATTACCCAGATGGAATCATACCCTCTCTCAGTCTTTGGAAAGCCCGATACAAAATCCATGGAAATACTATCCCACTTCCAAACGGGAATTTCTAATGACTGTAACTCTCCCGCTGGCTGCTGATGTTCAATCTTGGCTTTCTGACATACGAGACAACTCGAGACATACAAAGTCACATCCCTTTTCAAACCAGAACACCACAATATCTTTTTCAGATCTTGATACATTTTCGTTGTCCCCGCGTGAAAAATCATTTTACTTTTGTGTGACTCTTCCAGAATACTCCTTCTCAAACCGGCATCAAGAGGCACACACACCCTTCCCTTGTATCGCAACAACCCACTAGAATCCGACTCAAAATTAGTGTCCTTCCTACTAGCCATCAAATCGCGTTTGACCTTCAACTCACGATCCTCAACTTGCATTATTCTGATCTGGTCGAACATTTCATTGGTGACCTTAAGCATACCCAAAATCATGGTATGGGGTCTCACTTGAACTGCCAAGTTCATATCCCTGAACTCCTCAATTAGTTTCTCTTCATGAACCATCAAGGCCGACATATGTAAGGACTTCCGACTTAAAGCATCGGCTACAATATTGGCCTTCCCAGGATGATATTGCAATCCAAAATCATAGTCCTTAGGGAATTCCAACCATCGTCTCTGTCTCATGTTTAATTCCTCCTGATCGAACAGATACTTCAAACTCTTGCGGTCACTGCACACTTCGAACCATACACCAGTACAAGGAAGAACCAACATTGGTGCCGTGGTCAACCTCCGCTTCAACTCTTGAAAACTTTCTTCACAACGGATTGTCCACACATACGGTTCCCCATTTCTGGTAAGCTTAGTCAAAGGTAGGGACAACTTCGAAAACCCTTCTACGAACTTCCGATAATAACCGGCCAATCCTAGAAAACTCCTGATCTCGGTAACTGACTTTGGTACTTCCCATTCCATAACCGCTTCGACTTTAGAAGGATCTACGGCCACCCCTTCCTTGGATATTACATGCCCAAGAAAGTTCATAGATTCCAACCAGAAATCACATTTAGACAACTTTACATACAACTGATTTCTCCTCAGAAGATCCATAACCAATCTTATATGTTCTGCATGTTCCCCTCGACTCTTGGAGTAAATCAGAATGTTATCAATGAATACCACTACAAATGAATCCAAGTATGGATGAAAAATCTGATTCATGTAGTCGGTAAATATTGCTGGAGCATTCGTCACACCAAAGGGCATTACCAAATACTCAAAGTGCCCATACCTCGTCCTGAAAGCAGTTTGAGGAATATCCTCCGACTTAACTCGAAGTTGGTGATACCCTGACTGAAGGTCAATCTTTGAAAATACAACAGCTCCTCTCAACTGATCCATCAAGTCATCAATTCTAGGTAACGGATAATTGTTCTTGATAGTTACCTTATTCAACTGTCTGTAAAAAATCGGTGCACAACCTCATTCTCCCATCTTTCTTCTTGACCAATAAGACTGGTGCACCCCACGGTGACACACTAGGGTGAATAAACTTCTTCGCCAACAAGTCTTCAACCTGCTTTTTCAACTCAGCCAGCTCTAACGGTGCCATCCTATAAGGAGCTATAAAGATGGGTCCCGTTCTCGGCACTAAGTCAATGGAGAATTCAACCTCTCTGACTAGAGGTAATTCCGGAATATCACTAGGAAATACCTCAGGAAACTCGCGAACTATCGGAATATCCTCAACTCTGGGTTTCTCAATACCCTCCAAGGATGGCAACAAAACAAACACGGCTCCTCCCTCCTTAAAGGAAGTCCTGATTCCCTTAGCCGACAACGGCTTCATATAACTAGCCTCATCAGAAATCTCACATAGATCTCCAAACACAACTATCTTATCAGCACAATTAAGCATCACATGATTTGTTGATAACCAGTCCATCCCCATAATTAGATCTAACTAGGACAGTGGTAAGCAGATTAAATCCACGGTAAATGTCCTACCGTTTACCACTGCCAGACATCGAGACACACATCTACACCACAACAGGCACACTAGTTGGGGTGAATACGACCAAGTCGAAAGGCAACGACTCTGTTTGTAGTTTTAGTCTGTCCACACATTCAACTGATACAAAGGAGTGTGTCGCTCCGGAATCAAACAACACTAAAAGAGGAATACCTGCCACCAAGCAATTACCTTGGATCAGACCATCTGCATTAACTGCCTCAGCGCTGCTCATGGTAAACACTCTTCCCGTAGATAGAGGTCGTTCAGCCCTCATAGCATTCATACTTTGCTGCAGCTTAGGACAATAGCTCCTGATAAATCCAGCCTCCTTGCAATGAAAACAACTACGGGTTGTACTTCGGCACAAGTCGCCGACATGAATTTTGCCGCATTTGTTGCATAAGGACAGAGTATGAGATTGTGATTCTCCTGTCTTCGCGTGAGGCCTTGGCCCATGCGAAATACTTCCCCGATTTCCAACAAGTGGGGACTATGGTTTCCGTTCCTCTCGAACAACCTTACTCTTCCCCTTTCCATGCCCGTAACTCCTTTGAGGCCCAAAGTGCCTCGGGGGATTTGTGCGGGAGTCACCACCTCATCTACCGCTAGGTCATCTTCATACATCCTGCACTTGTTTACCAATGTAGCAAAATCAGCAATATCTTGATGCCCAAACATCCTTTTCAACTTGGGCTTCAAACCCGATTCAAATTTAGAGCATTTGGACCGTCCGTCCACCTCCAATTCTGAGTAAGGGCAAAAGCGGGCCAATTCCTCGAACTTGGCCGCATATTCTCCCACCGACATGTCACCCTGTTCCAACCTCAGAAATTCCATTTCTTTCTTCCTCTTCAGATCAGCAGGAAAATGTTTCTGAAGAAATTTCTCCTTGAAGGTACCCCAAACAATCACTTATCCCTCAGTTTCCATTTGGCGTCGAGTAAACTCCCACCAGGTTTTAGCTTCCTTAACCAGCATGTAAGAAGTATAGGCCACCTTCTGAACGTCATTACAACCCATGGATCAGAATATTCGTTCCAAGTCTTGAATCCACTCGTTTGAAGCATTAGGAGCGAATCCGCCTTGGAACTGGCTAGGATTCCGCTTACAGAATTCATTCAATCCTCGGTACTCGGTCGGCCCAGGTGGGGCTAAAGGTTGCGAGCTAGGACTTGGTACGATGTTCTGGTTCAGGCTATGCAAGTTTTCATTCACTTGTTGCAGTGCAGCCACCATCTGTGCCAACAGATCATTCAGAACATTCTGACTCGTTCCTTTCCCTCTTCCAGCCATTCCTTAACCTACACTCATTGGTGGTTAGCACACAATTCAAACTCACATAATTGAGGTTATCACGTAGTCTCATAATACATTACATGTCACTACACCAAGGCTACATGATTTAAACAGTCAATTCACATAATTTCAACTAGTTAAATCGCAAACATGTTACAAAGAAGCAAATAAGGCCATACCCTAGGCTGCAGAATTAACTATGCTCTGATACCATATTGTAAGGACCCAAATTCTACACTTGAAATTTTTTCCTTATTTTAATCCGTTCACCTATATTTTTCTTATAACTTAGAATCACAAATCAATTAACTTTAGATTAATCCCGTTTTCCGGTTTATGATCATTCGATAACATAATATCCATACGCACATTCATTTAAAAGAAAAACAAAATTCATATTAATGTCTCCCAGTAACTACAACATACAACTAGCTATAGGTTTCCAAAATGCCCACAGCTACAAATATTCAGTGTTACAATGCTCGGAGTTAAAATTATCCAAAATAGAATTTAGTCAGTCATTATACAAAAAGGACAAAATAGAGGAATTCAGGTTTTAAGCTCCTAAGGCATCAAACCATACATCCTCAATTAACCTGTTTACCTGCAATGGGATTATCAACGACAAATACACACAACATATAAAGGAGTAAGTCATTATTTCAATAAATATCATTATAATATAATCCACATTCTAAAGGGGTTAGTAAACCATTTCAAATTCATTTTTGCTACATAACTTGAGCCAAAGTATCGCAACATAACTTGAGCCAAACTATCGCTACATAACTTGAGCCAAAGTATTGCTACATAACTTGAGCCAAACAATCGCTACATAACTTGTGCCAAAGTATCGCTACATAACTTGAGCCAAAGTATCGCTACATCACTTGAGCCAAAGTATCGTTACATCACTTGAGCCAAAGTATCGCTACATAACTTGAGCCAAAGTCGCTAACCAATCATGGTCGGCTAAAAATATGTTTTTTTTTATTGATTCACCATCAATTCATAAAAAAAATATCCACGCATTCTTTTAATACGACATCTTAATTAAAGACTTATCCTTACCTAGGTGAGTGGTGGATTTGGTCCTTGGTAACTTCGCAAGTTCCTCCGACACCGCCTCCAACTTTAGGATCTTTCCTCATTCCCACCACATAACAACAATATTAGTCATTCATTCAAAATAGCACATAAACAACTCATATTTCATCTTTAACCATACAAGAGATTCACACATTTTCAATGTTTCCAAAACTACCTTCATTAAGAGTTTCCAAACATCTAAAACATACATATTCATCTTATATTCCACATTAGAACATATAATTATCTTCTACATCTAACATTTCACCCATTTCCCTCTTTAATCATATTCTCATTTTGGGGGTTTAGGGGTTTTTCATGAATCAACCCACAAATCATCCCCATCTTTGATTTCCAATTCTAAACGAAGAGTTTACAAGAGAAAAACAACATAACACGAACCGCAACTCTAAATAGAGAGTCTCCATAGTTTTTCATGTTAAGAGAAGAGATCCCACTTACCCAAATCAAGTTTCAAAGAGAAGAGGGAGAGTTAGAATCAAGAGATTTACCTCTTCTCAAGCCTCTAAATGATTCCGAAGAATCCTTGCTCTTGAAAATGCTCTCTTCTCTCTATTCTCTCCAAAGTTCTAACCCTAAAAGTATTTGGGGTTCCCATTTTAATGTAATAGCGTTGGATTCTCTCTCAAGTGAGCCCATTCTCGCTCAAGCGAAAAGATCCCGCCTATTTTAAAAAAACTCAGATCTGGTGCTCTCGCTCAAGCGAGGATCCTTTAGTGTCCACCCTCTCTCCCTCGCCCAGGCGAGCCACATCTCGCCCAGGCGAGAATCCTAGGAAATCCTAGGAGTATATATTGGGCCTCTCACTTGGCCAAGGCCCTCTCGCTCAAGCGAGAATCACCCAGTATTCCCCAAAATTTCACTTCACTTAGGCAAATAAAATTAGGGCGTCACAGATTGAATGCATTGACACATGAATATGAATTGTTTAGAATGTTTCCTCATGCATCTGTAACTGATATGCAGAAACATTTTACTCATATTGTTAATCATCTAGTTGCTTTGGATAAGTGTTTTGCTAAATATGACACCATGAATTTAAGACTATAAATTAGAGTGTCAGTCCTGGAAGTCTCGCTTGGGCGAGAAAGGAGTCGCCTGGGCGAGAGTGGCTCAACTGGGTGAGTGGAATACTGGGCTATACTGAAGGATTCTCGCTTGAGCGAGAATTGTCTCGCTTGAGCGAGAGTCATCTCGCCTGAGCGAGAGTCATCTCGCCTGAGCGAGAGTTGTCTCGCCTGGGCGAGAAGTGGCACTCTGAAGATGCAGAGGCTGTAAGATCCTCGCTTGAGCGAGAGGGTCAGATCTGAGTCTTTAAAATGGGCGGGATTTTCTCTCTTGATCGAGAATGGGCTCGCTTGAGCGAGAACCCGACGCTGTTACATTAAATAAGGAACCCCAAACACATTTTAGGGTTAGAACTTGGAGAGAAGTGAGAGAAGAGAGCATTTTCAAGAGCAAGGAGTCTTGAGGATCATCTAGAAGCTTGAGAAGAGGTAAACCTCTTCATTTTAACTCTCCTTCATACTTTGAAACTTGTTTTGGGTATGTTGGATCTCTTCTCAAAATGTGAAAAACCATGGAAACTCTTCCTTTTGAGTTGTGGTTCGTTTTATTTAGTTTCTCTCTTGTAAACTCTTGGTTTATAGTTGGTATTCAGAGAATAGAGAGGGTTTGTGGGTTGATTCATGAAAACCCAAAAACCCTAAAATGAGAATGTGGTTAAAGAGGGAAATGGGTAAAATGTTAGAGTAGAAGATGAGTATGTGCTCTAATGTTGAAATATGAGTTGAATATGTATGTTTTAGATGTTTGGTAACTCTTAATGAAAGTTGTTTGGAAACATTGAAAATGTGTGAATCTCTTGTATGGTTAAAGATGCAATATGAGTTGTTTATGTGTTATTTTGAATAAATGACTAACATTGTTGTTATATGGTGGGAATAAGGAAAGATCCTAAAGTTGGAGACGATGTCGGTGGAACTTGCAAAGTTACCAAAGACCAAACCCAACACTCACCAAGGTAATGATAAGTCTTTAACTAGCAGGTCGTATTGATAAAATGCGTGAAATTGATGTTTATGAATTGATAGTTTATCAATGAAAAGAAAACACGTTTTTAGCCGACCATGATTGGTTAGTGACTTTGGCTCAAGTTATGTAGCAAGCTTTGGCTCAAGCGATATAGCAAGCTTTGGCTCAAGCGGTGTACCAAACTTTGGCTCAAGTTATGTAGCAAGCTTTGGCTCAAGCGATGTAGCAAGCTTTGGCTCAAGCAATGTAGCAAGCTTTGGCTCAAGCGATGTAGCAACCTTGGCTCAAGCGATGTAGCAAACTTTGGCTCAAGCGATGTAGCAAACTCTGGCTCAAGCGATGTAGTAAACTTTGGCTCAAGTTATGTAGCAAGCTTTGGCTCAAGCAATGTAGAAAACTTTGGCTCAAGTTATGTAGCGAAAATGAATTTAAAAATGGTTTACTAACCCCTTTAAAATGTGGATTATCTTATAATGGTATTTATCGAATTAATGACTTACTCCTTTGTATGTTGTGTGTATTTGCCGTTCATAACTCCATTGCAGGTAAACAAGGTAGTTGAGGATGTCTGGTTTGATGCTTTAGGAGCTTAAAACCTGGATTCCCTTATTTTGCCATTTTGCATTGTGACTAATTAAATGCTACTTGGATAATTGTAATTCTGGATGTTTGTAACTTCGGATATTTGTAGCTATGGGTATTTTGGAAACCCATACCTAGTTGTATGCGGTAGTTACCGGGAGATAGCAATATGAATTATGTTTTTCTACAATTAAAGGTAGCATGGTATGAAATCGAAATTGTATGATTAGAGTTATTAGATAATTAAGGAAATGAATGACTTAAAAGGTAAAAGGGAATGTATGTATGATGTAATATGGGAAATTAAGCTTTAAAGATTAAAATAAAAGAAAAAATTTCAAGTGTGGAAATTGGGTCCTTTCACTTAATGTGAACTAACAAATAAAGTTTTTGAGATGCCTTGACAAGAATTGACAGCCCAAGGTGATTTTAATCATGGAGTCAAATGATCTTGATTCAATGGCTTTGCCCACTCTCTTTGGCAAGATCCAAGAACACGAAATGGAGCTAGGACGCTTAAGTTTACATGAAGAATCAGATAAAAGAAAGAAAGGTATCCCTCAAACCATCTACTTCTCAAGTTCAAGAAGAAGAAGTTGAGGAAGATTCTGATTCTGAGATAGCAAGTTCTTGAAAAGAAAATGAGGGATGAAACGGTTTCAAAAGAAAGAAACAAATAATCCAACTTTCAAAGGAAAGAATCCCAAAGAACGTTTTCTCTTGACATGAGTGTGGGAAGATGGGTCACATGAAATACTAATGCCCCACCTATCTCAAGAAAGTTGAAGGAGAAAAGAACAACTCAAGGGATTTCAAATCCAAAAAGGCATACACTGTGTGGGATGTCCCTGAGGAAGACTCAACATACAACACCTTCGAAGAGGAGGAAAATGCTAAAATTTGTCTCACGATGAACACACAAGAAGCTAGCACCTCTACAAACATTGATAAACAAAGTAAGACAAATTCGTATGAAACTAGTTCTTGTTCAAGTTCTGAAAATTCACCTACATATGATGAATTATATAATGCTTTTGTTGAGTTGCATGAAGAACTTAAGAAAATAGCTAGAGTAAATGTAGATAGAAAAAGAATAACCATTTTGCGTGAAAAGAAGATAAAGGATTTGCAAAAATAATTAGATGAGTTAAAACTTGAAAATGAAACTCTTGATCTCATTTACTCATGTGCTTCATGTAATTGTTCTACTAAAATTATTGAGGCTGCTATATGTGAAATTTTAGATGTTGGAAATTATGTTTTGAAGAACAAAATGTCAAAGTTCACATATAGTCATCAAAACCTTGACACTTTACTTGCATCTTCAAGGAATGTTAGTAACCGAACTGGATTGGAATATAAGAATACAAATAGAAAGAAAGCATATAGAAGGCATGTAAGACACAATCACAATTTGCACCATACTAAATTTCCTACTTATTTTTATTCTAGTATTCTTGGTCACACGTCTGGTTCTTGTCACATACGAAGACATGGAGTGCCTAGTGGCAAATATATATTGGTGCAAAAAGAATCACCTTGTTTGGCTAGTAACAAAAAAGGACCCAACATAACTTGGGTACCTAAACAAACTAAGTAAATTTGTCTTTGCAGGTATGTCTCCAAATACATGGACAACATTGGGATCTTGACACTGGGTGTTTGAGGCATATGATGGGTGACAAATCCAAATTTATTGAACTTTCACAGAAAGAGAAAGTCTATGTCACATATGGCGATAACAATCAGGGAAAGTGTAAGGACCTGATTTTGTAACCCAAAAATTTTAAAACTTTATTCATGAAGTCAAGTGATTACTTTTGAAATATATTGCTTAAACGATTTGGAAAACCTGTGAGCATACAAATATCACTTATGTTCATGATTCAAATCCAGAAATAATCAAAAGTATCCATTCATTAAAGACATACCATTAAACTTCCTTTATCATACATATTATATACAATAATCCTTTCTCAAATAATACTTCCATTTAACCTCATCAAAATAACCTCATTATACATATAGGAGAAAGTCACTTATACATAAATTAACTTTAACATGTTCTTCATATTACATGCCTTATTCAATTACAATGTCGTGTACATAAAGTAACTACACTAATCAGTACTTTCTCCGTGAACATCCAATGCACTATAGCCGCCACCTGAATTCCAATACATAACACATACAAGCAGAGACAAAAGGGAGTAAGAACCAACTACGGTGACCGTAGCGTGGAATTACATGGAATAATAATATTAAAGTATTAAAACCTATACAACGTCTAACATCAATCATATTAAACATATACCAATCAATACATTATACCACATAATGTTCATATATTCAATTAGAATAATCCTCATATCTAAGTTAGACAATTCAATCCATCAATACAACATACCATAAGCTATTCACTTTTCAAATCGCATCTATTACACATACTTACACGTTTTATCCCATTCAATCTTCATCATAAATTACCACAAAATAATCTCTTCCAATAACCACAACAAATTATACTCAAGACATTAACATTCTTACACAACATTACAATACTTTCCAAAGTAAAACCACTTTCAATACAATACTATTCCACATAGGGTTAATCACACGTTGCTACATAGAGCCAATAACACGAAGGGCAAGTCATACATTGCTACGAATAGCCATTACCACGAAGGCAACTCATACATTGCTACGAATAGACATAACCACGACGGCAACTCATACATTGCTACGAATAGCCAATACCACGACGGGAACTCATACATTGCTACGAATAACCAATACCACGAGGGCAAGTCATACATTGCTACGACCAGAAAATCCATGCATTTTTTAACATCATATATAATTTAAATATTTCCCTTACATCACATTTCCCCATAATACCCACAACTACAACCATGTCAAAATAATCATACTCATCCCATTCTTTACTATATATACAAATAGCTCACAACACAATCATTATCATACAACATAATCATGTCCATTTGAGGTTTAGTGGAGGGGAGAATGGTCCATTTGGGTGGAGTCGCCGTTGGGAGAGAAAGTGGAAGAGAGAAAATGAAGATTAGGGTTTTTAGATCCCCTTTTTCAACTTTTCAACTCCAACTCTCTCGCCTGGGCGTGAATTTCTTGCTCGGGTGAGAATCGGGCAGTATGCTAAGGCCCCTCTCTAGCCTTGGTGAAAATTCTAGCTCGAGCTAGAATTTCACAGCTTTTCCTAGATTTCTCTTTCGCTCAAACGACCACTCTTTCCCTTGGGCGAGGTCCCCATACTTCTCAATCTTAAAACGTTGAGACTCTCGCTTAGGCGTGACCCTCTCGTCCAAGCGAGAATTGTCAAGTATACACCTCAACACTCTAGGTTTTTCAATCATTCCGAAAATGAAATTTGAGGTGTTACAATCCTTCCCCCTAAAAGAAATTTTGTCCCCGAAATTTTATCACGTTACTCTTAGGAAAATCAAATACTATCATCGCCTAAACATTAGGCATAAGATATACTCGACCAAACTTTGGTCCGACCATCTAAACAATTAAGATCGCTTAGTCGACAAACAAGACACATACAACGTAACAGTGATACCACAAAGACAATTCATGGACTAACTTTTTAGAGTCCACATACCAAAGGCAAATATCTAGAAAACTAGGAGGACTAAGAGAAAATTATCACAACTAGAATAAATATTCCCAAGTATTCATCAAGAGCAATAGATCCCCCAGACTTATCAAAATAGCAATCATTCAAAACGATCACAACATACAATGAGACTCACAATCACACCTTCGAATTCAAAAGAAAGTGGGACTCAATACCCATCATTTACCAAGATGCACTAGATCGCACCCAACATGCAATAGCTAGATCAACATCCACTCGATGGAAATAGCGTCATTTCATTTCACACATGAAAAATAGCCACACTTAACTCAAAATTTTACATGGCTTTTCAAACGTGTACTCACTACCACACAGAAACAAGTCATTCATTTAACGAGTAGCATTTAGACAAACAAGATTTCCTGAGCCTTTTAGAGTACCAAATAAATTCACCAAGTAATTATCCAATCCAGTCAAACATTCTTACAACAAACGGAGGCGGTAGAATAAGATTCGCTAATTAATAGCCTCAACTAGGCGTACAAGACCATAAGCCCACTCAAATCACATGCTTTATTACTAATGATCATTTGCAAATTTTCAAACATTCAATTCGATAACATACGTTAGATATAGATACCCCAATTAACCTTGCAAATATACATTTAGTACTCAAATTTGCATCACGTCTAGAAACACATAGTCATAATTGCATCACCAAGTTTTTAACAACATCAAATTCGTTCAAGATATTGTTGTTAAAATTTTGGATCTTCTGCAATGGAACTTAATTAATGCTTAGCCAAATGCTACACTTCACCCAAAATGATTTTCGAAAATAGACTAGATATACGATTCATGGCAATCATTTCGTGAAAGCAAGGTTTACATAATCATTTCAACATAACTCAAAAACCCTTTTTCTCATGCGACACCGAAAGTCCAAATCACAATGTTCTAAATACTAGTTAGCTCTGGAATTTCATTCCATTCAGGACAGTAGAGTCCTCATATTTCATTTACATAAACACACTTATGCAATAACACCACAATTATGCATAGCAATTTCTGACGCACATGAAACAAAAACAAGTTTTGTAAATACAATATCAAGCAGATAATTTGGTGTACTTCACCACTATATCGTGCATTGCAAATATTCAACTACAAAAGATCAATCATCATAGACCAAAAGTTTCATGTACAAAAAATCAAAACAACTTTGCTATTCCCAGTACTACTTTCTTCAAGGAGCATAGAAACAAAATTTTGTTTATCGATTAACCAGCTAAAACTTAAACAACACAACATCCATGTTCATCATCAAAGCTCAGATTTATGCACCTATAAGAAATCACTGGCACCATGAAAAGTTATCACTATAACATTTGCATGCTTATTCTTTTTCATACTAACTCGTTTTGATCACCCACCATGAGTCACATCAAAATAACAACATATCTAAATGTTCACGTTTATTCAAATACATTCATCACAATGACGTGGTAAGTAACTTAACTAACCTCATTCACTACCTTGAAGCATAAGTTTTACCCCTTAGCATAAATATACAGATAAATGCAAACAAGGGAGGATAACCTTTTGCAACTCATAAAAACAAGGATACCAGACCTATTCTTTTCAAAACACACTAGGTATCTTTCATTTACATTTCCTCGTTAACATGATACTTTTAAAACCAATACTTCATGCTCAGCACCTTCCATACAACATATCCATTTACTTGTTCACATGAATCATTTACATTACTATTCAAGTCATTACCAAAACAAATAACATATTGCATCTAGAATTCACACTTCACGGAACAATTTATCGGATATTAACAATTAATCTCCAAGAGATATTTCACCATTGTCATACAAAATAGGTTACACACAAATTCCTTATTTCATTCAACTTCCTAAACCTTCACGCATTGCAAGCAAACTCATACGCAGGAATAATTGAAGATGTACATGTTCATTTCCAAGCAAAACAGGCAAGTACATGCTAGCAGACTTTTACAAGTTAAAATTTTGCATGGTTACACGTCATATAAAGAAAATGTTAATCTAGCCACCGAGTTTAATAAACGGTCAATCATTACACCATGCATATTTGTTTTAATCCTGAAGAACTACAAGATAACTAATAACATATCTCAAATAGGAACATGTAGGAAACCACATAGCATGACCCACGAAATTTCATGTTATAGATCATTTTACCTTTATCAAGAGCTAACATTCCTCTTATCGTTAAAAAATCATCAATGAAGTAAAAATCCAATTTTCAAGGCATAGGATAGTTCTTTCAAAGTTTATACTCTCATGATGCAAACAAGATCCTCAATCCTCATTCAGATGTCCCTTTGGACAAATATTATCTTAATCTTGTTCAACTAGAACCATTGAGACATATAAGCAAACATCCAAGAAAGCTAATTTAATCATTCCTCTTCAATTATCTTAATCTTAGTGATAAAAGGAAATTCACATCGTGAGGTTGACCAAAGCTCAAACAAGAGATCCGCCACTATGAACTCTCAACAAATAAATCTCACACAAAGAAATCCAACCGGAAAATTACAACCACAAACTCCCCATAAACAATTTCAATAAGATGTTCACAACCAGAAACTTCCAGCAGGAGTTTCAACAGAGAATTCCCAACAAGGGACTTACAACAAGAAATTCAACAATGAGTTCACACCAGAGAATTCAACAAGGGTTTTACAACAAGAAATCCTCCACGAAATTCACAACAAGTAATGTTCAACAAGCACTTCATCAATAACTCACAACAAGCCACCCAACGATAAGTTCACAACCACACGCTTACCGCAAGGAATTTAACAATCATCTTTCACATCAGCAGTTATCACATAGTCTACAAACAATTCACATAATTCATACAAAGAAGCATGCAAGGCCATATCCTAGGCCGCAGGATTAACTATGCTCTAATACCATATTGTAAGGACCCAATTTTGTAACCCAAAATTTTTAAAATTTTATTCACAAAGTCAAGTGATTACTTTTGAAATATACTACTTAAACGATTTGGAAAACCTGTGAGTATACAAATATCACTTATTTTCATGAATCAAATGCAGAAATAATCAAAAGTATCCATTCATTAAAGACATACCATTACACTTCCTTTATCATACATATTATATACAATTATCATTTCTCAAATAATACTTCCATTTAACCTCATTATACATGTAGGAGAAAGTCACTTATACATAAATTCACTTTAACATGTTCTTCATATTAGATGCCTTATTCAATTACAATGTCGTATACATAAAGTAACTACACTAATCGATACTTTCTCCATCAACATCCAATGCATTATAGCCGCCACCTGAATTACAATACATAATACATACAAGCAGAGACAAAAGGGAGTAAGAACCAACTACGGTAACCGTAGCGTGGAATTACATGGAGTAATAATATTAACGTATTAAAACATATACAACGTCTAACATCAATCGTATTAAACATATACCAATCAATATATTATACCACATAATGTTCATATATTCAATTAGCATAATCCTCATATCTCACTTGGACAATTCAATCCATCAATACAACATACCATAAGCTATTCACTTTTTAAATCGCATCTATTACACACACTTACACGTTTTATCCTATTCAATCTTCATCATAAATTACCACGCAATAATCTCTTCCAATAACCACAACAACATTATACTCAAAACATTAACATGCTTACACAACATTACAATACTTTCCAAAGTAAAACCACTTTCAATACAATACTATACCACATAGGGTTAATCATATGTTGCTACATAGAGTCAATATCATGAAGGGCAAGTCATACATTACTACGAATAGCCATTACCACGAAGGCAACTCATACATTGCTACAAATAGCCATTACCACGAAGGCAACTCATACATTGCTACTAATAGCCAATACCACGAGGGAAAGTCATACATTGCTACGAATAGCCAATACCACGAGGGCAAGTCATACATTGCTACGAATAGCCAATACCACGAGGGCAAGTCATACATTGCTATGAATTGCCAATACCACGAGGGCAAGTCAAACATTGCTACGAATAGCCAATACCACGAGGACAAGTCATACATTGCTACGAATAGCCAATACCACGAGGGTAAGTCATACATTGCTACAAATAGCCAATACCACGAGGGCATGTCATACATTGCTCAACCTCTTAAGGGAGCTAAAAATAGATTTTTTTCCCATAATACCCACAACTACAACCATATCAAAATAATGATACTCATCCCATTCTATAATATATATTTAAATAGTTGATAACACAATCATTATCATACAACATATTCATGTCCATTTATCGCCAATAAACAACTCTTCGCACAATCATTATTACAAACATACCCATATATGTTTATAACAAATAAGCGATTCACAACTTAGTCATTATCATAAATACACTCATATCTTTTTATCGCAATAAACAACTCATAACATATTTATCATCATACAACATATTAACGATAGAACCATTTCTCATGACGACGTATTACCATAAATGAGCATATTGCATTTTATTTAATAAAACGGTTTTTACCACTCATATATCTCTTCACTTAAGGCTAATACATCTTCTTGGAAAATAAAGACTCTAACAAGGACCACAAACTTCCAAGAGAGTTTCTATCCATTAGTATTCTCCGATTCTTGAGGGAAATCGGAGAGGATGACTCTAATGAAATAATCTATGACGACAATGGTCTTCTCCCTCACCTTAGGTTGCGTAAGCTCCGTTGCTCCGCAAAAGAGCCACATCTCCCTTCATCTCCTCCAATATCCAATGTTCCATTTTCACCGCCAAAGCCCTCCAACGTGCTACTAAGGAGCAAGAGGAAGAGGTTTTGATGACTTTTGAGGTTTAGTGTAGTGGAGAATGGTCCATTTGGGTCGAGCCGCCGTTGGGAGAGAAAGAGGAAGAGAGAAAATGAAGATTAGGGTTTTTAGATCCCCTTTTTCACTTTTATATCTTGGTAGCCTCGCCCGGGCGAGAATGGCTCGCTTGAGCGAGAATCGGGCAGTATGCTAAGGCCCCTCTCTAGCCTGGGCAAAAATTCTAGCTCGAGCTAGAATTTCACAGCTTTGCCCAGATTTATCTTTCGCTCAAAAGACCACTACTTCGCTTGGGCGAGGTCCCCATACTTCTCAAACTTAAAACGTTGAGTTTCTCTCTTAGGAGTGACCCTCTCGTTCAAGCGAGAATTGTCAAGTATACACCTCAACACTCTTAGTTTCTCAATCATTCCCAAAACGAAATTTGAGGTGTTACAGAAAGATTCTAGGAATTGGTGATAATGTTCTTTATGTCAAAGGCATGGAGCATAACTTACTAAGCATAAGTCAATTATGCGATAGAGGTAAGAAATTATCTTCCGATTCTGGATCTTGCATAGTTCGCGTTGGCAAAGATAATAAGATTAAGTTTGTTGGTCATCGAACAAACAATATCCATGTGGTAAATTTGGATGATATCACCTCTCTATTCTCAAAATGTCTTATTTCTAACAAGGGTGATATTCGGATTTGGCATAGGAGAGTAGCGCATATCCACTTGAAACATTTGGAAAAAAGTATCGTCAAAAGAGCTAGTAGTTGGACTACCAAAAATAAATTTCAAAACTAAAGATATTTGTGACACCTGTCAAAGGTGTAAGCAAACCAAAAAAACAATTTCGTCGAAAAATGTGATTTCCACAACAAGGCCATTGGAGCTACTCATATGGACCTATTTGGACCATCACAAACTATTAGTTTTGGAGTTAGTTACTACGCTCTTGTAATCGTCGATGATTTTTCTAGATTTACGTGGACTATGTTTCTAGCTCAGAAAAGTGACACATTTAAAACGTTTAAAGACACTTTCCAAACGACTACAAAACCAATTTAGCCATAAGATAGTGTTCATTCGTAGTGATCATGGCGGTGAGTTCAAAAACCATCAATTTGATAATTATTGCGAAAAACATGGCATACATCATCATTATTCTGCTCCTCAAACCCATCAACAAAATGGAGTTGTTGAGATAAAAAATCAAGTCTTAAAGGAGTTAGCTAGAGCCATGTTTAACGAAAGCAAAGTGCATAAATCCTTTTGGGCCGATGTGGTGTATACTGCTTGTTATGTGATAAACCGAGTTCTTATTAGGCCTACACTTTCGAAAACATCGTATAAATTATTAAAAGGTCGTAAGCCTAATATATCTCATCTTCACGTTTTTGAGTGCAAATGTTTTATTCTTAATAACGGATGAAGGTATATTTCTTGGTTATTCATCACATATTAAAGCATTTAGAGTTTATAATAAGCATATCATGCATGTTGAAGAGTCTATACATGTGCATTTTAACGAATCTTCTCCAAAAGAGAATAGGAAGGTTATTCTTGATGATGTTTCAGGTGCATTGGAAGAAGCATATACAAAGGATGTTGAACCAGAGAATATCAATCAAGAAAGTCAAGAAGAAGAGAAAGAACATCAAGATTTGCCAAGAGTTTGGAAGACAAAGAAGGATCTTCCTATAAACAAAGTAATAGGTGACATATCTAAGGGAGTGGTAACTGTAACGACCCAAATTCTACCCTTGAAATTTTTTCATTTATTTTAATCCTTTCTTACATACAGTCGTCGCCTTCATTAAAAACTGTCAAATATCTCTCTTTGAAAATACTCTTTACCCTATCATATTATCATACAAATTTATGTTGCGGAAAAACATAATTCATTCAGATGGCATTTACCACATACATCCAGTTATGAATTTTCCAGGGTTATAACGTCCATAACTACATGTCACCATATTATCCTAATCAAATTACATTTATCCCAAAATACTATCAAATCAACTACAATGTCAAATAGCAATAAAGACAATCGAGTAAATAAACATAAAAGCTTCCTAATTGAGCTTCATCCTCAAAATCCTTCACTTACCTACAATGGGATTATCATAAACAACACACAAAACAAAAGGGAGTAAGTCATTAGTTCAAAACTAACATCACATGATAACCCACATTCAAATACAATTAAGCTTTAATATAATTCGTAAACACACATACGGAATTGTAAACATTCAAATCATCTTCCTTTAATTTCCACTTTACTCATATTCATCCTATAGTATATATATCCCATAATATATATTCTATAGTATGCATATTACGTTCGTTCGAAACATCATCTGTCTCGTTATTCATATCCACCCTATAACATATATATTCCATAATATATATCCTATAGCATGTATATTACTTTCTTTCTCAACATCTTCCTTTTTATCGCTCATATTCACCCTATAGAATATATATCTCATACTATATATGCTATAGCATGCATACGACATTCATGTGACATTCACATTCCTCATCATTCATATTCACCCTATAGAATATATATCCCATACTATATATCCTATAGCATGCATACGACATTCATGTGACATTCACATTTCTCATCATTCATATTCACCCTATAGAATATATATCCCATACTATATATCCTATAGCATGCATACGACTTTCATTACTCCGAGTCATATTTCCATTGGTACTCCCCCAATAATATTGATTTCCTTTGAGTCATATTTCCATTGGTACTCCCCCAATAATGTTGATTTCATTTGAGTTATATTTCCATTGGTACTCCCCCAATAATATTGATTTCACTCCCCCAATAATATTGATTTCATTTGACTCATATTTCCATTGGTACTCCCCCAATAATATTGATTTCACTCCCCCAATAATATTGATTTCATTTGAATCATATTTCCATTGGTACTCCCCCAATAATATTGATTTCATTTGAGTCATATTTCCATTGGTACTCCCCCAATAATATTGATTTCATTTGAGTCATATTTCCATTGGTACTCCCCCAATAATATTGATTTCAATTGAGTCATATTTCATTTGGTACTCCCCCAATAATATTGATTTCATTTGAGTCATATTTCCATTCGTACTCCCCCAATAATATTGATTTCATTTTCCATAACAGAAAAGTCACACATTTTCCAACATAATGCAAAAATTATGTACGTATCATTTTAAACCATTACCTCTTTCACATACCTCATTCATATCAGCAAGTATGAATTAGAGACACTTATCCCTTACCTCGGTGAGCGTTGGGGATCGGTTCCGAGTAACTTTAAAAGTCTCCTCCGCGATTTCCTCCAACCTTAGGATCTCTTCTCATTTTCACCAATAACAACAATGTCAGTCATTTATTCAAAATAACACATAAATAACTCGTATTTCATCATCAAATACACAAGGGATTCATATATATTCATTATTTCCAAAACCACTTCAATACAAGTTTCTAAATATTAAAACATACATGTTTATCTCATACATCAACATTCAAGCACAAACTCATCATCCATGTAACACCCCAAATTTTTAAGTCTTTAAAATTATAGTATCAGTCCTCGGATCCTCGCTTGAGCGAGAAAGGATCACTTGGGACGGTGAAATCTTGGACTATACTGGAAGATTCTCGCCTGAGCGAGAGTTTCCTCGCCTGGGCGAGAAATGGCAAACTAGGGTTGTTGACACTGTGAGATTCTCGCTTGAGCGAGAGGGAACCTGTTGACACTGTGAGATTCTCGTTTGAGCGAGAATCCCTCGCTTGTGCGAGAGGGTCAAAGTTGAGTTTTTAAAATGGGCGGGAATTTCTCGCTCGAGCGAGGGAAAGCTCGCTTAAGCGAGAACCCGACGAGAACATTAAATGGGGGAAAACCCCAAACACATTTTAGGTTAAGAATTGAAGAGAGGTGAGAGAAGAGAGCATTCCCAAGGTCTAGGAGCTTTGATTCTTGTTCAAGAGCTTGAGAAGAGGTAAAACTCTCTATCCTAACTCTCTTCTTCCCTTAATAACCCATTTTTGGTATTATGGATCTCTTCTCAAAATGTGTAAAACCATGAAGACTCTCTCTTTCGAGTTATGGTTCTTTTTATGTCGTTTGTACCTCATAAACTCTTGGTTTTGAGTTAGTATTCCAAGAATAGAAAGGGGTTTGTGGGTTGGCTCATGGAAACCCAAAACCCTAGAGAGAGAAAATGAGGTTAGAGAGGAAAGATGGGTGAAATGCTAGAGGTAGAAGATGAGTTGCTTTACAATGTTAAAATATGAGATGATATGTATGTGTTAGATGGTTGAAAACTCTTAATGAAAGTAGTATAGGACCATTGTGAACATGATATATATCTTGTACGTTTAAATGATGCAATATAAGTTATTTATTTGTTATTTGGAATGAATGACTAACATTGTGTTATGTGGTGGGAATGAGGAAAGATCCTAAGTTTGGAGGTGGTGCCGGTGGAACTTGCGAAGTCACCAAAAACCAAACCCAACACTCACCGAGGTAAGGATAAGTCTTTAATTTATGCATTATGTGGAAAATTCATGGACTTTCTGTATGAAAAATAAAAGTAATATTATTGGGGGAGTACCAATGGAAAGATGACTCAATAAAAGTAATATTATTGGGGGAGTACCAATGGAAAGATGACTCAATGAAAGTAATATTATTGGGGGAGTACCAATGGAAAGATGTCTCAATGAAAGTAATATTATTGGGGGAGTACCAATGGAAAGATGACTCAATGAAAGTAATATTATTGGGGGAGTACCAATGAAAAGATGACTCAATGAAAGTAATATTATTGGGGGAGGACCAATGGAAAGATGACTCAATGAATTAATATTATTGGGGGAGTACCAATGGAAAGATGACTCAAACGAATTAAATATTATTGGGGGAGTACCAATGGAAATATGACTCAAATGAAATAAATATTATTGGGGGAGTACCAATGGAAATAAGACTCAAAACCTATTGGGGGAGTACCAATGGAGATAAGACTCGAATTATAATGACATAAATGATAAATCACTTAGCCACTGTAAAGATATATGGGTATGTTTGTAGTGATGATAGGTGTATTTATGGTTTATGTATTGGTGGAGTGCCAATGAAAATAAAACTCGTTTTTGCCGACCTGAATAGGATAGCGACTCTAGCTCGAGTTATGTAGCATAGTTTTTCAAAAGTACAGATGATGAAAAAGGTTTTTAAAGTTTTTAAATCATACTACTGTTGAAAACTATTTAAATGTGGATTAACTGACATTGAATTTCATTGAATTAATGACTTATTCCTTTGTGTTTTTGTGCATTGTAAATGTTAATCCCATTTCAGGTAGGTGGACGAAGAATGATGATTTTGAGTAGGGGATTAGGGACTTTTGTTTTGACGTCTCTTTATCCATTCTTTTGAAATTCGAATTTATTGTAATTGAAGTAACTTATGATACTATGATTATTATTTTTGTACATGATATTGAGCATGGGTACTAGTAACTCGGGATAAATGTATCTATGGGTGTTTTGGAAAACTCATAGCTAATTGTATGCGGGGGTTACTAGGTTACATAAATGAATTATGTTTTTCTGCTATTGAATGTTATATGTTACTTATGGTTTAAGGATAGAGTGTGAGTGAGAAGCGAGACTTTTAAAGTAAATTTAATCACTCGGTAATTTATGATTGACTGTTGAATGTATGAAAATGAAATAAATAAGGAAAAAATTTCAATGGTAGAATTTCGGGTCGTTACAATATGGTATTAGAGCATAGTTAATCTTGCGACCTAGGGTATGGCCTTGCATGCTTCTTTGTGTCCTTATGTGTTGCAGTTGATTGAATGATGCTAAATGTTAAGTGTTGTGTACGCTATATTTATACAATTCGCTTACTAACAATTGAGTGAGTACAGGTGATCATGGCAGGAAGAGGAAGAGGAAGAGGGGCGAGTCAGAATGTTCCGAATGACTTGTTAACTCAGATGGTGGCGGCGCTACAGCAGGTCAATGCGAACTTGCACAATCTGAACCAGAACCCGGCACCAAGTCCGAGTTCACATCCACTGGTTCCACTAGGACCGGCGGAATATCAGGGCTTAGATGAGTTCTGCAGGAGGAACCCCACTCAGTTCCAAGGGGGATTTGCTCCTGAAGCTGCCATCGAGTGGATCCAAGGGTTAGAGCGGATCTTTAGAGCCATGAACTGCACTGAGGCTCAGAAAATCACCTATGCTACTTACATGTTGGTGACCGAGGCTGAGAATTGGTGGGAGTATACTCGGCGACAGATGGAAGCCGAAGGTCGACTGATATCCTGGGGTACCTTCAAGGAGAAGTTCCTACACAAGTACTTTCCCGCTGATTTAAAAAGGAAGAAGGAGATGGAATTCCTGAAACTGGAACAGGGGAACATGTCCATAGGAGACTATGCGGCCAAGTTTGAAGAGTTGGCCCGGTTTTGCCCCTACGCCGAGTTGGAAATGGACGGAAGGTCCAAATGCGCCAAGTTCGAATCGGGCTTGAGGCCCAAGTTGAAAAGTATGTTTGGGCATCAAGAGATTGCTGATTTCCCTACCCTGGTGAACAAGTGTAGGGTGTACGAAGATGATTTGGCAGCTGATGAAGCAGCGACGTCTAAGGTGGTTCCTCCTAAACACTTTGGACCTCAACGAAACTTCCCTCACGGAAAAGGGAAGGGGAAGGCGTTTCATGAAGAGAGTTTCCTCCGACGAGTAATCGGAGTTATCATTCCCATGGGTCGAGGACTCATGTCACTGCTGGAGGGTCCCAGTTGAACGCTCCCTCTCTGTGCAACAAATGTGGCCGAGTGCATGTCGGCGACTCATCCCCCGGTATGGTGCTCACTTGTTTTCATTGCAAGGAAGTGGGACATGTCCGAAGAAATTGTCCTAAGCTACCGCAGAGCGTGAATACTGTGAGGGTTGAACGACCTCGATCCACAGGTAGAGTGTTCACCATGAGTGGGGCAGAGACATCTGGCGTTGATGGCCTAATAAAAGGTAATTGCATGGTGTCAGGTATTCCTCTTTTAGTGTTGTTTGATTCGGGAGCGACACACTCCTTTGTATCCATTGACTGCGTGGACCGACTAAATTTACAAATAGAATCGTTGCATTACGACTTGGTCGTATCCACCCCAACTGATATGCCTGTGGTGGTGTCGACAGTTGTGTCTCGGTGTCCGGTGGTGGTAAACGGTAGGGATTTTACTGTGGATTTAATCTACTTACCACTATCCCAGTTAGATTTGATTTTGGGGATGGACTGGTTGTCATAAAATCATGTGGTGCTTAATTGTGCCGATAAGACCGTGACGTTTGGAAATCCATAAGGGATTTCGGAGGGGGTCAGTCGTATGGGGCCGATGTCGGCAAAAGAATTCAGGACTTCCTGTAAGGAGGGAGGGATGGTGTTCATGTTGATGGCGTCCCTGGAAGGTATTGAGAAGTCCAAGGTTGATGACATTCCCATAGTTCGTGAGTTTCCGGAAGTCTTTCCTGGTGATATTCCGGAATTACCTCCCGTGAGAGAAGTTGAATTCTCCATTGATTTAGTGCTGGGAACGGGACCCATCTCTATAGCCCCTTATAGAATGGCTCTGTTGGAGTTAACTGAGCTGAAAAAGCAGGTTGAGGAATTGTTGGCTAAGAAATTTATTCGCCCAAGTGTCTCACCGTGGGGCGCACCTGTTTTGCTAGTTAAGAAAAAGGACGGTAGTATGCGATTGTGTACCGACTACAGGCAGTTGAACAAGATTACGATCAAGAACAAGTACCCATTGCCTCGGATTGATGACTTAATGGATCAGTTGAGAGGGGCGGTAGTGTTTTCTAAGATTGATCTTCGGTCGGGCTACCATCAACTTCGGGTGAAAACCGATGACATTCCAAAGACTGCTTTTAGGACAAGGTATGGACATTTCGAGTATTTGGTCATGCCTTTTGGCGTAACAAATGCTCCAGCAATATTTACCGACTACATGAATAGGATTTTCCATCCGTATTTGGATTCATTTGTAGTGGTATTTATTGATGACATTTTGGTTTACTCCAAAAGCAGAGAGGAACATGCGGAGCACCTGAGGATTGTTCTAGAACTCCTGAGTAAGAACCAGCTGTATGTGAAATTGTCTAAGTGTGATTTCTAGTTGGAGTCGGTGAATTTTCTTGGGCACGTGATCACCAAGGAAGGGGTAGCTGTGGATCCTTCAAAGGTAGAAGCGGTTACGGAATGGGCCGTGCCCAAGTCGGTTACTGAAATCTGTAGCTTCCTGGGTTTGGCAGGCTATTATCGGAAATTCATAGAAGGATTTTCGAAGTTGGCACTACCATTGACTAAGCTCACTAGGAAAGGAGAACCGTTTGTGTGGACACTTCGTTGCGAAGAAAGCTTTCATGAGTTGAAACGAAGGTTGACTATGGCACCCGTGTTGGTTCTTTCGTGTACAGATAAGGATTTCAGTGTGTATTGTGATGCTTCCAAGCAGGGTTTGGGTTGTGTACTGATACAAGAGGGAAAGGTGGTTGCCTATGCTTCTCGTCAGTTGAGAACACACGAGCAGAACTACCCTACGCATGATTTAGAATTGGAAGCAGTGGTCTTCGCTTTGAAAATTTGGAGGCACCATCTCTATGGTATAAGATTTGAGGTGTACAGCGACCACAAGAGTTTGAAATATATGTTTGATCAAAAAGAGCTAAATATGAGGCAGAGGAGATGGATGGAATTTTTAAAGGACTTGGATTTTGGATTGCAGTACCACCTAGGGAAGGCTAATGTAGTAGCCGATGCACTCAGTTGGAAATCTTTGCACATATCAGCTTTGATGATTAGGGAAGGGAAGCTGATAGAAGAGTTCAGGGATATGAACCTAGACGTCCAGATGAGACCTCAGAGTATGATATTGGGTATGTTGACGGTCACGAATGAACTATTTGATCAGATCCGAGTACTGCAAGTGGGAGATATTGAGTTGATGGACAAATTAGAGTTGATGATGAGTGGAAAGGAAACCGACCTGTAACGGACTCCAATGGGTTGATGCGTTACAAGGGGAGAGTGTGTGTGCGTCGTGATGAAGGGCTACGGAATAGTATTTTGGAGGAGTCCCATAAGAGTAGGATGAGCTTTCACCCAGGGATAACGAAAATGTACCAAGACTTGAAGAAATTGTTTTGGTGGTCTGGATTGAAGAGGGACGTGGCGTCATATGTTTCGAGTTGTCTAATATGCCAGAAAGCAAAAATTGAGCATCAACGACCGGCGGGAGAGTTACAAACCCTAGAAATTCCTGTTTGGAAGTGGGATAGTATATCCATGGATTTTGTGTCTGGTTTTCCGAAGACTCAGAAGGGATATGATTCGATATGGGTGGTCGTGGATCGGTTAACTAAATCTGCTCACTTTCTGCCTATGAATATGAGGTACTCTTTGGAGAGGTTAGCAGAACTGTATATCCGGGAAATTGTCCGCTTGCACGGAATACCGTCAAGCATTGTGTCGGATAGGGACCCCCGTTTCACTTCGAACTTTTGGACTAGTTTGCAAACCGCTTTGGGGACTAAGTTGAAGTTGAGTTCAGCTTATCATCCACAAACGGACGGTCAATCGGAAAGGACGATACAATCATTGGAAGACCTTTTAAGAGCCTGCGTCTTAGAACAACCAGGGAGTTGGGATAGCATGTTACCTTTGATCGAATTTACCTACAACAATAGCTTTCATTCGAGTATCGGGATGGCACCTTATAAGGCGTTGTATGGTAGAAAGTGTCGAACTCCAGTAAGTTGGTTTGAAACTGGGGAGAACTTGATATTGGGACCCGAAGTGGTCCAGGAGACGACGGATGCGATCAAGAAAATCCGGGAGCATATGAGAATCGCCCAAAGTCGACAGAAGAGCTATTATGATAAGAGACGGAAACCTCTTGAATTTAGCGAGGGAGATCATGTTTTCATGAGGGTTGTTCCGACTACCGGTATCGATAGAGTTTTGAAATCCCGTAAGCTGACTCCACGATTTACTGGGCCTTATCAGATATTGAAGAGAATTGGGCCGGTAGCGTATCGTATTGCTTTACCCCCGTTGTTGTCTAATCTACATAATGTATTTCATGTGTCTCAGTTGAGGAAATATGTTGGAGATCCATCTCATGTGGTTGAGTCTGATCAGATAGAGTTGAAGGATAATTTGACTTTTGCGACGTTGCCCGTGAGAATCATGGTTACCAGTATAAAGAGATTGAGAGGCAAGGAGATTGCCCTGGTAAAGGTGTTGTGGAGCCAAGTGGACGAAGGAGACGCTACTTGGGAAGTTGAGCAAGAGATGAGGGAGGATTACCCTCATTTGTTCGAATCGAGATATGTTTAATTTTCGGGGACGAAAATTCTTTTAAGAGGGGGAGGATTGTAACACCCAAAATTTTTAAGTCTTTAAAATTATAGGATCAGTCCTCGGATCCTCGCTTGAGCGAGAGATTCTCGCCTGAGCGAGAAAGGATCACCTGGGAGGGTGAAATCTTGGACTATACTGGATGATTCTCGCCTGAGCGAGAGTTTCCTCGCCTGGGCGAGAAATGGCAAACTGGGGTTGTTGACACTGTGAGATTCTCGCTTGAGCGAGAGGGAACCTGTTGACACTGTGAGATTCTCGCTTGAGCGAGAGGGTCAGAGTTGAGTTTTTAAAATGGGCGGGATTTTCTCGCTCGAGCGAGAGAAAGCTCACTTAAGCGAGAACCCGACGAGAACATTAAATGGGGGAAAACCCCAAACACATTTTAGGTTAAGAATTGAAAAGAGGTGAGAGAAGAGAGCATTCCCAAGGTCTAGGAGCTTTGATTCTTGTTCAAGAGCTTGAGAAGAGGTAAAACTCTCTATCCTAACTCTCTTCTTCCCTTAATAACCCATTTTTGGTATTATGGATCTCTTCTCAAAATGTGTATAACCATGAAGACTCTCTCTTTCGAGTTATGGTTCTTTTTATGTCGTTTGTACCTCGTAAACTCTTGGTTTTGAGTTAGTATTCCAAGAATAGAAAGGGGTTTGTGGGTTAGCTCATGGAAACACAAAACCCTAGAGAGAGAAAATGAGGTTAGAGAGGAAAGATGGGTGAAATGCTAGAGGTAGAAGATGAGTTGCTTTACAATGTTAAAATATGAGATGATATGTATGTGTTAGATGGTTGAAAACTCTTAATGAAAGTAGTATAGGACCATTGTGAACATGATATATATCTTGTACGTTTAAAGGATGCAATATAAGTTATTTATTTGTTATTTGGAATGAATGACTAACATTGTGTTATGTGGTGGGAATGAGGAAAGATCCTAAGTTTGGAGGTGGTGCCGGTGGAACTTACGAAGTCACCAAAAACCAAACCCAACAATCACCGAGGTAAGGATAAGTCTTTAATTTATGCATTATGTGGAAAATGCGTGGACTTTCTGTATGAAAAATAAAAGTAATATTATTGGGGGAGTACCAATGGAAAGATGACACAATAAAAGTAATATTATTGGGGGAGTACCAATGGAAAGATGACTCAATGAAAGTAATATTATTGGGGGAGTACCAATGGAAAGATGACTCAATGAAAGTAATATTATTGGGGGAGTACCAATGGAAAGATGACTCAATGAAAGTAATATTATTGGGGGAGTACCAATGGGAAGATGACTCAATGAAAGTAATATTACTGGGGGAGTACCAATGAAAAGATGACTCAATGAAAGTAATATTATGGGGGGAGTACCAATGGAAAGATGACTCAATGAAAGTTATATTATTGGGGGAGTACCAATGAAAAGATGACTCAATGAAAGTAATATTATTGGGGGAGTACCAATGGGAAGATGACTCAATAAAAGTAATATTATTGGGGGAGTACCAATGGAAATAAGACTCGAAACCTATTGGGGGAGTACCAATGGAAATAAGACTCGAATTATAATGACATAAATGAGATATATGGGTATGTTTGCAGTGATGATGGGTGTATTCATGGTTTATGTATTGGTGGAGTGCCAATGAAAATAAAACACGTTTTAGCCGACCTGAATATGTTAGCGACTCTAGCTCGAGTTATGTAGCATATTTTTTCAAAAGTACAGATGATGAAAAAGGTTTTTAAAGTTTTTAAATCATACTACTGTTGAAAACTATTTAAATGTGGATTAACTGACATTGAATTTCATTGAATTAATGACTTATTCCTTTGTGTTTTTGTGCATTGTAAATGTTAATCCCATTTCAGGTAGGTGGACGAAGAATGATGATTTTGAGTAGGGGATTAGGGACTTTTGTTTTGACGTCTCTTTATCCATTCTTTTGAAATTCGAATTTATTGTAATTGAAGTAACTTATGATACTATGATTATTATTTTTGTACATGATATTGAGCATGGGTACTAGTAACTCGGGATAAATGTATCTATGGGTGTTTTGGAAAACTCATAGCTAATTGTATGCGGGGGTTACTAGGTTACATAAATGAATTATGTTTTTCTGCTATTGAATGTTATATGTTACTTATGGTTTAAGGATAGAGTGTGAGTGAGAAGCGAGACTTTTAAAGTAAATTTAATCACTCGGTAATTTATGATTGACTGTTGAATGTATGAAAATGAAATAAATAAGGAAAAAATTTCAATGGTAGAATTTCGGGTCGTTACAATATGGTATTAGAGCATAGTTAATCTTGCGACCTAGGGTATGGCCTTGCATGCTTCTTTGTGTCCTTATGTGTTGCAGTTGATTGAATGATGCTAAATGTTAAGTGTTGTGTACGCTATATTTATACAATTCGCTTACTAACAATTGAGTGAGTACAGGTGATCATGGCAGGAAGAGGAAGAGGAAGAGGGGCGAGTCAGAATGTTCCGAATGACTTGTTAACTCAGATGGTGGCGGCGCTACAGCAGGTCAATGCGAACTTGCACAATCTGAACCAGAACCCGGCACCAAGTCCGAGTTCACATCCACTGGTTCCACTAGGACCGGCGGAATATCAGGGCTTAGATGAGTTCTGCAGGAGGAACCCCACTCAGTTCCAAGGGGGATTTGCTCCTGAAGCTGCCATCGAGTGGATCCAAGGGTTAGAGCGGATCTTTAGAGCCATGAACTGCACTGAGGCTCAGAAAATCACCTATGCTACTTACATGTTGGTGACCGAGGCTGAGAATTGGTGGGAGTATACTCGGCGACAGATGGAAGCCGAAGGTCGACTGATATCCTGGGGTACCTTCAAGGAGAAGTTCCTACACAAGTACTTTCCCGCTGATTTAAAAAGGAAGAAGGAGATGGAATTCCTGAAACTGGAACAGGGGAACATGTCCATAGGAGACTATGCGGCCAAGTTTGAAGAGTTGGCCCGGTTTTGCCCCTACGCCGAGTTGGAAATGGACGGAAGGTCCAAATGCGCCAAGTTCGAATCGGGCTTGAGGCCCAAGTTGAAAAGTATGTTTGGGCATCAAGAGATTGCTGATTTCCCTACCCTGGTGAACAAGTGTAGGGTGTACGAAGATGATTTGGCAGCTGATGAAGCAGCGACGTCTAAGGTGGTTCCTCCTAAACACTTTGGACCTCAACGAAACTTCCCTCACGGAAAAGGGAAGGGGAAGGCGTTTCATGAAGAGAGTTTCCTCCGACGAGTAATCGGAGTTATCATTCCCATGGGTCGAGGACTCATGTCACTGCTGGAGGGTCCCGGTTGAACGCTCCCTCTCTGTGCAACAAATGTGGCCGAGTGCATGTCGGCGACTCATCCCCCGGTATGGTGCTCACTTGTTTTCATTGCAAGGAAGTGGGACATGTCCGAAGAAATTGTCCTAAGCTACCGCAGAGCGTGAATACTGTGAGGGTTGAACGACCTCGATCCACAGGTAGAGTGTTCACCATGAGTGGGGCAGAGACATCTGGCGTTGATGGCCTAATAAAAGGTAATTGCATGGTGTCAGGTATTCCTCTTTTAGTGTTGTTTGATTCGGGAGCGACACACTCCTTTGTATCCATTGACTGCGTGGACCGACTAAATTTACAAATAGAATCGTTGCATTACGACTTGGTCGTATCCACCCCAACTGATATGCCTGTGGTGGTGTCGACAGTTGTGTCTCGGTGTCCGGTGGTGGTAAACGGTAGGGATTTTACTGTGGATTTAATCTACTTACCACTATCCCAGTTAGATTTGATTTTGGGGATGGACTGGTTGTCATAAAATCATGTGGTGCTTAATTGTGCCGATAAGACCGTGACGTTTGGAAATCCATAAGGGATTTCGGAGGGGGTCAGTCGTATGGGGCCGATGTCGGCAAAAGAATTCAGGACTTCCTGTAAGGAGGGAGGGATGGTGTTCATGTTGATGGCGTCCCTGGAAGGTATTGAGAAGTCCAAGGTTGATGACATTCCCATAGTTCGTGAGTTTCCGGAAGTCTTTCCTGGTGATATTCCGGAATTACCTCCCGTGAGAGAAGTTGAATTCTCCATTGATTTAGTGCTGGGAACGGGACCCATCTCTATAGCCCCTTATAGAATGGCTCTGTTGGAGTTAACTGAGCTGAAAAAGCAGGTTGAGGAATTGTTGGCTAAGAAATTTATTCGCCCAAGTGTCTCACCGTGGGGCGCACCTGTTTTGCTAGTTAAGAAAAAGGACGGTAGTATGCGATTGTGTACCGACTACAGGCAGTTGAACAAGATTACGATCAAGAACAAGTACCCATTGCCTCGGATTGATGACTTAATGGATCAGTTGAGAGGGGCGGTAGTGTTTTCTAAGATTGATCTTCGGTCGGGCTACCATCAACTTCGGGTGAAAACCGATGACATTCCAAAGACTGCTTTTAGGACAAGGTATGGACATTTCGAGTATTTGGTCATGCCTTTTGGCGTAACAAATGCTCCAGCAATATTTACCGACTACATGAATAGGATTTTCCATCCGTATTTGGATTCATTTGTAGTGGTATTTATTGATGACATTTTGGTTTACTCCAAAAGCAGAGAGGAACATGCGGAGCACCTGAGGATTGTTCTAGAACTCCTGAGTAAGAACCAGCTGTATGTGAAATTGTCTAAGTGTGATTTCTAGTTGGAGTCGGTGAATTTTCTTGGGCACGTGATCACCAAGGAAGGGGTAGCTGTGGATCCTTCAAAGGTAGAAGCGGTTACGGAATGGGCCGTGCCCAAGTCGGTTACTGAAATCTGTAGCTTCCTGGGTTTGGCAGGCTATTATCGGAAATTCATAGAAGGATTTTCGAAGTTGGCACTACCATTGACTAAGCTCACTAGGAAAGGAGAACCGTTTGTGTGGACACTTCGTTGCGAAGAAAGCTTTCATGAGTTGAAACGAAGGTTGACTATGGCACCCGTGTTGGTTCTTTCGTGTACAGATAAGGATTTCAGTGTGTATTGTGATGCTTCCAAGCAGGGTTTGGGTTGTGTACTGATACAAGAGGGAAAGGTGGTTGCCTATGCTTCTCGTCAGTTGAGAACACACGAGCAGAACTACCCTACGCATGATTTAGAATTGGAAGCAGTGGTCTTCGCTTTGAAAATTTGGAGGCACCATCTCTATGGTATAAGATTTGAGGTGTACAGCGACCACAAGAGTTTGAAATATATGTTTGATCAAAAAGAGCTAAATATGAGGCAGAGGAGATGGATGGAATTTTTAAAGGACTTGGATTTTGGATTGCAGTACCACCTAGGGAAGGCTAATGTAGTAGCCGATGCACTCAGTTGGAAATCTTTGCACATATCAGCTTTGATGATTAGGGAAGGGAAGCTGATAGAAGAGTTCAGGGATATGAACCTAGACGTCCAGATGAGACCTCAGAGTATGATATTGGGTATGTTGACGGTCACGAATGAACTATTTGATCAGATCCGAGTACTGCAAGTGGGAGATATTGAGTTGATGGACAAATTAGAGTTGATGATGAGTGGAAAGGAAACCGACCTGTAACGGACTCCAATGGGTTGATGCGTTACAAGGGGAGAGTGTGTGTGCGTCGTGATGAAGGGCTACGGAATAGTATTTTGGAGGAGTCCCATAAGAGTAGGATGAGCTTTCACCCAGGGATAACGAAAATGTACCAAGACTTGAAGAAATTGTTTTGGTGGTCTGGATTGAAGAGGGACGTGGCGTCATATGTTTCGAGTTGTCTAATATGCCAGAAAGCAAAAATTGAGCATCAACGACCGGCGGGAGAGTTACAAACCCTAGAAATTCCTGTTTGGAAGTGGGATAGTATATCCATGGATTTTGTGTCTGGTTTTCCGAAGACTCAGAAGGGATATGATTCGATATGGGTGGTCGTGGATCGGTTAACTAAATCTGCTCACTTTCTGCCTATGAATATGAGGTACTCTTTGGAGAGGTTAGCAGAACTGTATATCCGGGAAATTGTCCGCTTGCACGGAATACCGTCAAGCATTGTGTCGGATAGGGACCCCCGTTTCACTTCGAACTTTTGGACTAGTTTGCAAACCGCTTTGGGGACTAAGTTGAAGTTGAGTTCAGCTTATCATCCACAAACGGACGGTCAATCGGAAAGGACGATACAATCATTGGAAGACCTTTTAAGAGCCTGCGTCTTAGAACAACCAGGGAGTTGGGATAGCATGTTACCTTTGATCGAATTTACCTACAACAATAGCTTTCATTCGAGTATCGGGATGGCACCTTATAAGGCGTTGTATGGTAGAAAGTGTCGAACTCCAGTAAGTTGGTTTGAAACTGGGGAGAACTTGATATTGGGACCCGAAGTGGTCCAGGAGACGACGGATGCGATCAAGAAAATCCGGGAGCATATGAGAATCGCCCAAAGTCGACAGAAGAGCTATTATGATAAGAGACGGAAACCTCTTGAATTTAGCGAGGGAGATCATGTTTTCATGAGGGTTGTTCCGACTACCGGTATCGATAGAGTTTTGAAATCCCGTAAGCTGACTCCACGATTTACTGGGCCTTATCAGATATTGAAGAGAATTGGGCCGGTAGCGTATCGTATTGCTTTACCCCCGTTGTTGTCTAATCTACATAATGTATTTCATGTGTCTCAGTTGAGGAAATATGTTGGAGATCCATCTCATGTGGTTGAGTCTGATCAGATAGAGTTGAAGGATAATTTGACTTTTGCGACGTTGCCCGTGAGAATCATGGTTACCAGTATAAAGAGATTGAGAGGCAAGGAGATTGCCCTGGTAAAGGTGTTGTGGAGCCAAGTGGACGAAGGAGACGCTACTTGGGAAGTTGAGCAAGAGATGAGGGAGGATTACCCTCATTTGTTCGAATCGAGATATGTTTAATTTTCGGGGACGAAAATTCTTTTAAGAGGGGGAGGATTGTAACACCCAAAATTTTTAAGTCTTTAAAATTATAGGATCAGTCCTCGGATCCTCGCTTGAGCGAGAGATTCTCGCCTGAGCGAGAAAGGATCACCTGGGAGGGTGAAATCTTGGACTATACTGGATGATTCTCGCCTGAGCGAGAGTTTCCTCGCCTGGGCGAGAAATGGCAAACTGGGGTTGTTGACACTGTGAGATTCTCGCTTGAGCGAGAGGGAACCTGTTGACACTGTGAGATTCTCGCTTGAGCGAGAGGGTCAGAGTTGAGTTTTTAAAATGGGCGGGATTTTCTCGCTCGAGCGAGAGAAAGCTCACTTAAGCGAGAACCCGACGAGAACATTAAATGGGGGAAAACCCCAAACACATTTTAGGTTAAGAATTGAAAAGAGGTGAGAGAAGAGAGCATTCCCAAGGTCTAGGAGCTTTGATTCTTGTTCAAGAGCTTGAGAAGAGGTAAAACTCTCTATCCTAACTCTCTTCTTCCCTTAATAACCCATTTTTGGTATTATGGATCTCTTCTCAAAATGTGTATAACCATGAAGACTCTCTCTTTCGAGTTATGGTTCTTTTTATGTCGTTTGTACCTCGTAAACTCTTGGTTTTGAGTTAGTATTCCAAGAATAGAAAGGGGTTTGTGGGTTAGCTCATGGAAACACAAAACCCTAGAGAGAGAAAATGAGGTTAGAGAGGAAAGATGGGTGAAATGCTAGAGGTAGAAGATGAGTTGCTTTACAATGTTAAAATATGAGATGATATGTATGTGTTAGATGGTTGAAAACTCTTAATGAAAGTAGTATAGGACCATTGTGAACATGATATATATCTTGTACGTTTAAAGGATGCAATATAAGTTATTTATTTGTTATTTGGAATGAATGACTAACATTGTGTTATGTGGTGGGAATGAGGAAAGATCCTAAGTTTGGAGGTGGTGCCGGTGGAACTTACGAAGTCACCAAAAACCAAACCCAACAATCACCGAGGTAAGGATAAGTCTTTAATTTATGCATTATGTGGAAAATGCGTGGACTTTCTGTATGAAAAATAAAAGTAATATTATTGGGGGAGTACCAATGGAAAGATGACACAATAAAAGTAATATTATTGGGGGAGTACCAATGGAAAGATGACTCAATGAAAGTAATATTATTGGGGGAGTACCAATGGAAAGATGACTCAATGAAAGTAATATTATTGGGGGAGTACCAATGGAAAGATGACTCAATGAAAGTAATATTATTGGGGGAGTACCAATGGGAAGATGACTCAATGAAAGTAATATTACTGGGGGAGTACCAATGAAAAGATGACTCAATGAAAGTAATATTATGGGGGGAGTACCAATGGAAAGATGACTCAATGAAAGTTATATTATTGGGGGAGTACCAATGAAAAGATGACTCAATGAAAGTAATATTATTGGGGGAGTACCAATGGGAAGATGACTCAATAAAAGTAATATTATTGGGGGAGTACCAATGGAAATAAGACTCGAAACCTATTGGGGGAGTACCAATGGAAATAAGACTCGAATTATAATGACATAAATGAGATATATGGGTATGTTTGCAGTGATGATGGGTGTATTCATGGTTTATGTATTGGTGGAGTGCCAATGAAAATAAAACACGTTTTAGCCGACCTGAATATGTTAGCGACTCTAGCTCGAGTTATGTAGCATATTTTTTCAAAAGTACAGATGATGAAAAAGGTTTTTAAAGTTTTTAAATCATACTACTGTTGAAAACTATTTAAATGTGGATTAACTGACATTGAATTTCATTGAATTAATGACTTATTCCTTTGTGTTTTTGTGCATTGTAAATGTTAATCCCATTTCAGGTAGGTGGACGAAGAATGATGATTTTGAGTAGGGGATTAGGGACTTTTGTTTTGACGTCTCTTTATCCATTCTTTTGAAATTCGAATTTATTGTAATTGAAGTAACTTATGATACTATGATTATTATTTTTGTACATGATATTGAGCATGGGTACTAGTAACTCGGGATAAATGTATCTATGGGTGTTTTGGAAAACTCATAGCTAATTGTATGCGGGGGTTACTAGGTTACATAAATGAATTATGTTTTTCTGCTATTGAATGTTATATGTTACTTATGGTTTAAGGATAGAGTGTGAGTGAGAAGCGAGACTTTTAAAGTAAATTTAATCACTCGGTAATTTATGATTGACTGTTGAATGTATGAAAATGAAATAAATAAGGAAAAAATTTCAAGGGTAGAATTTCGGGTCGTTACAATCCACATCTAACATTTCATCTCTTTCTCTTTATACCCATATTCTCATTTTGGGGGTTCTTGGGGTTTTCATGAATAACCCACAAAACCTTTCCATTCATAAACTATCAACTCTAAATCAAGAGTTCACAAGAGAAAAACATCATAAACGAACCATAACTCTAAAGGGTGAGTTTCCATGGTTTCTCATGTTCTGAAAATAGATCCAACATACCCAAAACATGTTAGAGAGGAAGAAGAAGAGTTAGAAACAAGAGGTTTACCTCTTCTCAAGCTCTAAGATGAGTCCTAAGGCTCCTTGCTCTTGAAAAGCTCTCTTCTCTCTCTTCTCTTCAAGTTCTAACCCTAAAATGTGTTTGGGGTTTCTATTTTAAAGAGCAGTTGTCGGGTTCTCGATCAAGCGAGCCCTTTCTCGCTCAGGCGAGAAAATCCCGCCTATTTTAAAAACTCAGATCTGACCCTCTCGCTCAAGCGAGAATCTCACAGTCCCAACAGGCTTCCTCTCGCTCAAGCGAGGGATTCTCGCTCAAGCGAGAATCTCACAGTGTCAACAGCCCCAATTTGCCATTTCTCGCCCAGGCGAAGCAACTCTCGCTCAGGCGAGAATCTTCCAGTATAGCCCAGGATTTCACCCTCCCAGGTGATCATTTCTCACTCAGGCGAGAATCTCTCGCTCAAGCGAGACTTCTAGGACTGATACGATAATTTTAAAGACTAAAATTTGGGGTGTTACAGTAACCCGAAGATCTTTACATAACATTTGCCTTTTTGTCGCTTTTGTTTCTCAAATTGAGCCTAAAAATGTTTTCGAGGCCCTAGAAGATGAACATTGGGCTTTAGTTACGCAAGAAGAACTAAACAAAATGGATGAAACGAACTTGAATATAATAAAAAAAGCATGTCTAGTGGCTTAAGGTTATATTAAAGAAGAAGGAATTGACTATGACGAAACCTACGCCCCTGTTGCTTGGTTGGAGGTCATTAGAATGCTTTTAGCTTTGGCGTCGATAATGAATTTCAAACTTTTCCAAATGGATGTGAAAAGTGCCTTCTTGAATGGCTATATTCAATAAGAAGTGTATGCAAAACAACCTCTTGGTATGATAGATTGAGCTCGTCCTTAGTAGATAAAGGGTTTGTGAGGGGTAAGTTTGATACAACTCTTTTCATTTTCAAATCTAAAAATGACATTCTATTAGTTCAAATATTTGTTGATGATATTATATTGGTGCTACTAGTGACAATTTATGTAATGAATTTTTAGATTTGATGAAAGGCGAATTTGAAATGACGACGATGGTAGAACTTACCTTCTTCCTAGGGCTGCAGATAAAGAAAATGTCAAATGGGATATTTTTCCATCAATCTAAATATTGCAAGGAATTATTGAAGAAATTTGAAATGGAAAAATCGAAAGAGGCTTCAACTCCTAAGGCGTCTACTTGATATCTTGACAAAGATGAAAAAGGAAGAGCTTTTGAGGTAACCAAGTATCAGATTATGATAGGCTCATTACTTTATCTAACATCTAGTAGACCCGATATCATGTTTAGTGTGTGTATGTGTGTTAGATATCAATATTTACGTAAGGAATCACATTATTCTACTGTTAAACAAGCCCCTGCCAAGGGACACATTATTTACCCTGAGAAGAGAATTAGGAATACTTAATGAGAAATATCTAAACTAATTTTCTTTGAGTGCTTTTGTATTGCCTTTCCATGTCTCTAATGTATGTTCTTATATGCTATTGTGTATGAATGTCTAGTTCTTGCTTATCATTGCATGTTATGATTTCTAAGTTTGAATGTGTGTTTCTGGTCTTAGGGTTGATTTGTGTCTATAGAATGTCTAGCATTCATTGAGTTACACACTCAAAGTACTCAAAATTGTGACTGTTATTGCTGTTAATCGATTATCATTTATTTTAATTGATTCCCTTTGGCCAAATAGAGATGAAAAATCATTTCGAAATACAAAATAATTGATTAAATTGATACATAATCGATTACCTGGACTCCAAATGTTTTTCTTAAATTTTTTGAATTAGATTTAATCGATTAACGAAAGCTTTTATCGATTACCTGAGCAATCAGTTAAACCCGGTAATCGATTAAAAAGGCTATTAATCAATTAACGACATCAATAAAACAGTTTCAAGTACTTCGTCTAGGTTATCTAGTGTTCATCCTTAAACTCTACCTTTTGCTGTTCTGGTTTAAAATTGATTGCCAATATCTTCAAGGTTTTCTTCCTAAGAAAGTTACCATTCATAATCCCTTTATTAGAACATCCAATTTCGTCGTATTTTCTTCAATTTTTGTGTTCCCCTTTTCCTAGATTTAATCGATTACCCATACCAAAATCGAGCATCATGAGTGAACCCAGGTAGAAAAGAGTCAAACCCATGGCAAAGAGGTAACGCCCCATGGAGGCTAGTGGATCATCCTCTGCCGTTGGTGGCAGAAATGGTGCAAGGTAGGATCCATACTACACTCCGAATCTGCAAGCAGCCAGATTTGCTAAATTTCAGGGTAGACGTTTGACCTACATTAGATATGATGATGTTTTTTGGCTGGTGGAACAAGGGTTTTAGTTCCCTCATCAGTTTCAGCTGCAGGGTGCAAACACATTCTTAGAGATGCAGGGTAAGATTTACCCTTCCTTAGTTAGGGAATTTTATAGTAATTTCCAATAAAAGGATGGTGTATATATGTCTTTAGTTAAAGGGAAGCTGATTACTTTGAATGAAGAATTATTTTTGAATATTGGTGGTTTGAGTAGTTTTGGATCACCTCTTGGTGACTGTGAGAATGAGCAATGGAAGTCTTTTGATGCGGTCGAAATATATAAATCATGCATGTGTGGACCACATTATTTTGTGTCGGGAGAATTGACCAATGTTGGATCACTAACTATGGAAAATTTTCTCCTACATTATTTGATTGCTTACATTTTAGTCCAGAGAAATACTAGCCATGCACAACATACTATAAATGACTTGAAGCTCCTGTTCACTATAGAGAAGGTATTCTAGTGAATTTGTCTGCTGAGATCTTGAAGGTAATGTTTGGTATTACTTCTTCACCTTCACGACTACTTGCATATGGGATCTTTATTTCCAGGGTTATCAATCATTTGGAAATCGATACATCCGAGGTGAAGTTTACTTTGGCAAACACCGGTGAGAACTTATTTGGTGAACACTTCATACAAAAAATGTAACGACCCGATTTTCATAACTCGAAAATTCTCTTTTAAAATCCTTATTCATGAAAGTGCAGAGATTACTCTTGAAAGACATTACTCAAACAGTTTGGAAACTTGAGTAAATATGTTTATAAATTCACAAGGCGGAAATATTCCAAACACCATTCATTTCAAAAGCATGTCATTACACTTCCGTTCAAATACATCCTTTATACAATTACCCTTTCTCAAAAGTCCCTTAAATACAAACATTAGATCCACCTCATTATACACTTACAAGAAAGTTGTTTATACATGAATCCACTTTAACATGTTCCTCATATTACAAATACTTATCATATAACATATCAATTACATATTATCCACTACTCTATCATGTACTCTTCTCCGCAACAAGGGTAAAATGAGAAAAATTTTCAAGGGTAGAATTTGGGTCCTTACAGAGTTCACCTACAACAATAGTTTTCATTCAAGTATCGGGATGGCAGCTTATGAGGCATTGTATGGAAGAAAGTGTAGGATCCCGGTGAGTTGCTTTAAAACTGGGGAGAATTTAGTGTTAGGGCCCGATGTGGTTCGAGAAACGACTAAGAAGATTAGGAAAATAAGAGAGAATATGAAGATAGCTCAAAGCCGACAAAAGAGTTACTATGACAAGAGGAGGAAACCTCTTGAATTCAAGGAAGGGGATCATGTGTTCATGAGAGTAGTTCCGACTACTGGAATTGGGAGAGTTTTGAAGTCCGGTAAGAATACTTCGAGGGTCATTGGACCATACCAGATTTTGAAGAGGATTGGACAGGTAGCCTATCGGGTTGCCTTACCCCCATTGTTGTCGAATCCACACAATATGTTTTATGTATCTCAGTTGAGGAAATATGTAGGAGATCCATCCCATATGGTGGAGCCTGATCAGATAGAACTAAAGGATAACTTGATGTCTAAGACCTTGCCTGTGAGGATCGTGGAAAAAAGGGTCAGGAAATTGAGGGGAAGGGAAATTCCTTTTGTGAAGGTACTATGGAGCCAAGTAGACGAAGGGGATGCAACTTGGGAAGTGGAACGTGACATGGTGGAGGAATATCCTCATTTGTTTGAATAAGAGGTATGTTTAATTTTCGGGGACAAAAATTCTTATAAGAGGGGGAGGATTGTAACACCCTAAGTTTTATTTTCCTAAAAGAATTGTAACAGTAGAAATTCTGGGGTATACAGTAGGATTCTCGCTTGAGCGAGAGGAGCCTCACCCAAGCGAGAGTGTCAGCATTTCTCCTAGGATTCTCTCTAGGACTCTCTTATGAGCGAGAGATGGATCGCCTGGGCGAGAGAGAGAATGGGAGAGGCTGAGAGATTCTCGCCTAGGGGAGATTTGGCTCGCCTGGGCGAGGGAGAGAAGCACGGAGGCTGTCGAATTCACGCTTGAGCGAGAATGCCTCGCTTGAGCGAGAGCGTCAGAGTTTGAAACTTTAAAACAAGGGGATTTCTCGCCTGGGAGACGTATTCTCACTAGGGCGAGAATCTAAAATACTGAATATTAAAGTAGACGAAAAGGGGTAGAATTTTTGGAAAAAAAAGGTAGAGGCGATTTTGAGAGCAAGGATTCGTGTGGAATCTACTAGAAGCTAGAGAAGAGGTAAATCACTTGATTTTGACACTATCTAGTTTTGAATCTCTATTTATGCTTGTTGGATCTCTTCTCTTATCTTGAAAAACCATTGAACCCTCTCTTTTGAGTTGTAGTTCGTTTTATCTAACTTTCACCGTGAAAACTCGTGGTTTAGAGTTTGTATTAGGAAATGGGAATGATTGGTAATTGATTCATGAAAACCCCAAACCCTAAAACAAAAATGATGTTAAAAAGGGGGAAATGTGCAGTTATGAATGTGGTTTATGAGTTGTAATGTTGATTAGAAGTTAATTTGTAGGTTTTACATGTTTGAAAGTCCTGAATAAAATGGTTTTGAGAATCATTGGAAATATGAACATCTTTTTATGGTTGAATATGTAATAAGAGTTATTTATGTGTTATTGTGAATAAATGACTGATTTTGTTGTTATATGGTGGGAATGAGGAAAGTTCCTAGAGTAGGAGAAGGTGACTAAGGAACTTGTAAAGTTACCAAGAACCCAACCCAACACTCACCAAGGTAAGGATAAGTCTTTAACTTGTATATCGTATAAGAAAATACGTGGATTTTCTGGTTATAAATTGATTGTGAATCAATAAAAAGAAAACATAATTTTAGCTACCCTCAAGTGGCGTAGCAACTTTGGCTCAAGTTATGTAGCAAGCTTTGGCTCAAGCTATGTGGCACACTTTGGCTTAAGTAATGTAACAAGCTTTGGTTCAAGCTATGTAGCATACTTTGGCTCAAGTTATGTAGCAAACTTTGGCTCTAGTTATGTAACAAACTTTGGCTCAAGTTATGTAGCATACTTTGGCTCAAGTTATGTAGCAAACTTTGGCTCAAGTTATGTAGCACACTTTGGCTCAAGTTATGTAGTAAACTTTGGCTCAAGTTATGTAGCACACTTTGGCTCGAGTTAAGTAGCACGATTACATTTACATAAATTGTTGTAATAGTTCTATGTATTATAATTTAAATTGCTTACTTAACACTATTAAAATGTGGATTAACATATATGGACATTTATTGAGTTAATGACTTACTCCTTTGTGTTTTCTATGTATTTTGTCAATGTTAATTCCATTGCAGGTAAATGGATGGTTAGAGATGCTTGATTAGGAGCTTTAGAGACTTTAACGATCCAGACTCTATGTCTTTAATTACTCTTGCACTAACTGAACATTTGTTAACTTTGATTGTAATTATGGGTACATAAATTTTATAACCCTTCGACTTGACATGTGATAACCCTTATTATGATATATATGCAAATTATGTTTTTCTGCAATTAAGGTAGTTAAGGCATGAAACTGAAATTGTATGTTTAGATTCATTTTATAATTAAATGAAGGAATGATTTAAAGAGTATAAGATATGTATGTATGCTATAATATTAGGAAATCAAGTATAAAGGATTAAAATTAAATGAAAAATGTTCAAGGGTAGAATTTGGGTCTTTACACTAGAGGTCAGTAGAATGCTGCTCTTGAAGGGCCGCCAGGGTTTCACCTTCCACCCTGCCCGCAAGAACTTCATCCCCCTCCAAGTACTTGGCCATAGAGGATTCCATAACTGAAGACACCCGCAATTGGAGAAAAATCTTGGGCAGGTTGATCCCGTCAAGGACTTCCTTAACCGCGGGAGTGACCAAATTCAAATCCACTACCTAGGGATGCTGAAGGACGATAATGTGAAACCCTAGGTTTTAACGTCACTAAATTATAGTATCTACCCTGGGAGTCTCGCTTGAGGGAGAGAATTGTCGCCTGGGCGAGAGAGGCTTACCTGGGAGGGTGAAATCCTGGGCTATACTGTAGGATTCTCGCTTGAGCGAGAATTGTCTCTCTTAGAGTTGGTATTTGATGAATGGAAAGGTTTTGTGGGTTTATTCATGAAAACCCCAAAACCCCCAAAATGTGAATGTGAGTAAAAACGGAAATGGGTGAAATGTTAAATGTGGGAGATGAGTTTGTGCTTTAATGTTGATATATGAGATGAATATTTATGTTTTAGATGTTTGGAAACTCGTATTAAAGTAGTGTTGGAAACCTTGAAAATATGTGAATATCTTGTATGATTGACGATGAAATACGAGTCGTTTATGTGTTATTTTGAATAAATGACTGACATTGTTGTTATTGGTGGGAATGAGGAAGGATCCTAAGGTTGGAGGAAATCGTAGAGGAAATTCGTAAAGTTACTCGAAACCGACTCCAACGCTCACCAAGGTAAGGGATAAGTGTTTCTAACTTATATGAGCTGACGTGAATGAGGTATGTGAAGGAGGTAATATGTTTGTAAGAATATTGTTGTTGTCCTACCCGGAGTGGTAGTGGATTAATGTTGTTGTCCTATCCATAGTGGTAGTGGATTATTGTGGTATAGACCTGCCCGACGTGGTATGGATAATGAACTAGACCTGCCCGATGTGGTATGGGGAATTAACTCGACCTACCCGATGTGGTATGGGGAATAAACTCGACCTGCCTGATGTGGTATAGGGAATAAACTCGACCTGTCCGATGTGGTATGGGTAATAAACTCGACCTGCCCAATGTAGTATAGGGAATGAACTCGACCTGTCCGATGTGGTATGGGGAATAAACTCGACCTGCCCGATGTGGTATGGGGAATGAACTCGACCTGCCCGATGTGGTATGGGGAATTAGCTAGACATGCCCGATGTGGTATGGATAATGAACTAGACTTGCCCGATGTGGTATGGAGAATAAAATCGACCTGCCCGATGTGGTGTGGGGAAAATAACTAGACCTACCCGATGTGGTAGAGGATTATCTTTGCGGGAGACTTGTTAAATGTGATTAAGAGTGAATACGATTAATGGGACATGAGTATGTTTGAAAAGAAAGTAATATGCATGCTATAGTATATATATTATGGGATATGTATACTATAAGGTGAATATGAATAAGTGGAAAGGATATGTTTGAAAAGAAAGTAATATGCATGCTATAGTATATATATTATGGGATATGTATACTATAGGGTGAATATGAATAAGTGGAAAGGATATGTTTGAAAAGAAAGTAACATGCATGCTATAGAATATATATTATGGGATATATACTATAGGGTGAATATGAGTAAGTGGAAAGAATATGTTTGAAATGAAAGTAATATGCATGCTATAGAATATATATTATGGGATATATATACTATAGGGTGAATATGAATAACATTGAGATGGAGGAAAGAGGATACTAATGTTTATATTTACGTGCTTGTGTTTATAATTTATATCACTGTTTAATCGTATTTAAAATGTGGATTATAATGTAATGTTAGTCTTGAACTAATGACTTACTCCCTTTGTAACTTTGCAAGTTCCTCCGACACCGCCTCCAACCTTAGGATCTTTCCTCATTCCCACCACATAACAACAATGTCAGTCATTAAGGGTTTCCAAACATCTAAAACATACATAATCATCTTATATTCAACATTAGAACATATATTCACCCTTTTCATCGAACATTTAACCCATCTCCTCTTTTGACCACATTTTCATTTTGGGATTTTAGGGTTTTAATGAATCAACACTTAAATAACCCTCATCTTCGAATATCAACTATAAACCAAGAGTTTACAAGAGGAAAACAACCTAAAACGAATCACAACTCTAAATAGAGAGTTTCCATGGTTTTTCATGCTAAGAGAAGAGATCGAGAATACCCAAAATGAGTTTGAAAGGGAGAAGGAGAGTTAGAACCAAGAGGTTTACCTCTTCTCAAGCTTCTAGATTAGTCTCAAGACTCCTTGCTCTTGAAAATGCTCTCTTCTCTCACTTCTCTCCAATTTCTAACCCTAAAATGTGTTTGGGGTTCATTATTTAATGCAACAGCGTCGGGTTCTCGCTCAAGCGAGAAAATCCCACACATTTTAAAAACTCAGATCTAATCCTCTCGCTCAAGCGAGGATCTTACAGCCTCTACAACTTCAAAGTGCCTCTTCTCGCCAAGGCGAGACAACTCTCGCTCAAGCGAGACATATCTCGCTTAGGCGAGAATCCTTTAGTATAACCCAGTATTCCACTCACTCAGATGAGTCACTCTTGCCTAGGCGACCCCTTTCTCGCTTAAGCGAGATTTCCAGACTGAGACTATAATTTAATAACTTTAAATTCAAGTGTCACACAGGCTGGTTTGGTGCAGTAGGTTCTGGCTGATCGGTTGGAGCAGTTTGATGGTCGGTGCGATGCTTATGGGTTCGACGGGTGATAGGATCTAGAACAAACCCCATCTTGTGGACAACCTCTATATCAACCTTTCTTTTGTGAAGATTGAGGGCCACTTTTGTCTCACCATCTAAAGATATGTCGAAATGCTCAAGGATTTTTGTAATGAAGATGGCATAAGGCAACGGACTTTGGGAGCCGCGAACATGCCACATTTGTTGCATTATCATCTTAGCCCAATTTATCTTGATGTTATACTTAATAGCATACATCAATTGGAGATCTATGTCACTAATTTGCGAATGATTTGAAAATTTCGGCAAAATGGCATAGGTAAGAAAATAATGAACCAAACGATCTTCCAGTGTGAGATATCTAGCAGAGGGGATATCCCTGTTCTTAACAGTCTCACCAAGGCTTTGTTGCTTTCGCCTTACTATTTCCTCCTTCGGGATTCTACAAATAGAGAGATAGAATCTCTTGCGATCGTAATCGTCCTAATCACATACAAGGCCGAAACCAGTGATGTCACCTGTCATCGGTATATCATAGCATATAGAACTAAAGGTTTGGATATCCAAAACTATATCCTTTCCCTTAACATGGGAAGTCATAAGATTCTTCCAAATGTTCATATTGTAGTAAAATACACGAACAAGCTCAGGATAGATATCGTTCGCTTCGCAACAAAAATCGAAAAGTTTTTGTTGCCGCATTAAGTAGGGAAATAGAAAATCTTCAAATTCAAAATTTCCTATGTTACCGTATTTTGGAGTGAAAATGGCACGTCCATGGAAATTTTCTTCGAAGAGCTTCCTTTGTGCGTCGTTTGCATGAAGCCTCGTCAAGTTCAACGGATTGGACTCTGATGATGATTCTCCTTGCTTAGACTTAGAAGTTCTTGGTCTCTTTGAAGAAGAAGTTGTTGTTGGTTTTGAAGGTTTAGGGTTATGTTTTGGAATTTGGGTGGTTTTGATTGAGGCCGCAAATCACGAAAAAGAAGATGTAGAAGTGCTTAAAATCAAGAATGTGATGTGATTTTCAACAAAAATCAATCAAAACGGAGCAAAAATGAAGTTTTTAAAGATTGAGAGAGAGTAGAGTGAGAGAGCACGAGTTACAGGAGAGAGAAAGTGAAGTGTTTTCTGAAAAAAGTGCAGCAGTTCATATATAAATTGCACAGAGTCATCGATTACACTAAGTCAGTAATCATTTACTCACTTTCAAAAATTCGAAATTTCAAAACAGTAGGACAGAGTAATCGATTATTTGGTTTTCAGTAATCGATTACTATAACCTTCTATCTCCCCGCTGATGCTAAAAATGGTTTTTGACTCTAAAAACTTGAAATTTAAAGTATAACAAGCATAGTTTAAGATCAAGTAGGCATTGGATACACACAATGAAGCATACATATTATTATATACACATGTTAAGACAAGTAAGCTTCATCGAGAATGCCTAATTCTCGCTTAATTTTATAAAAAGGCTCTTTTGCTAACGGTTTAGTGAATATGTCCGCTAGTTGGTTGTGAGTATCAATGAACTCTATCAACACATCCTTCTTTTGGACATGGTCCCTAGGGAAGTGATGCCTTATATCGATATGCTTGGTTCTTGAGTGCATAATCGGATTCTAAGTGAGATTAATAGCACTAGTATTGTCACACTTCAAGGGTGTGCAGCCTAAGTTTAAGCCATAATCCCATAATTGTTGATTAAGCCACAACACTTGGGCACAATACCTCGATACTTTGATATTTCAATACATTTTTTAGCATCATCAACATCGATATAGGTACTTGATCCCATAGGAGTAGCAATCGGCTTTTAGTCATCCATCTCAAATCTTTTCAACAAATCATTCCAGTACTTGGATTGACATACAAATATGTCATTGCTAAGTTGTTTAATTTGGAGTCCAAGGAAGTTGTTTAACTTTCCCATCATAGACATCTCAAATTCTCATTGCATCATATTGCCAAATTCACTACACAAACTTTCGTTAGTAGAACCGAAAATAATATCATCTACATAGATTTGAACAAGTAAAATGTGATGATTTATTTTCTTAATAAAAAGTGTAGTGTCGACCTTGCCTTTAGAAAATCCTTTTTCTGTTAAAAAGTTTGTTAGCCGATCATACCAGGCACGTGGAGCTTGTTTTAAGCCATAGAGGGCTTTCTTTAACTTGTATACATGATATGGATGTTTGTAATCCTCAAAACTAGGAGGTTGTTCTACAAATATTTCCTCTTGTATATACCCGTTAAGGAAAACACTCTTTACGTCCATTTGGTAAAGCTGAAAGTTCAAAGAACATGCATATGCAAGCAGTAATCTAATAGCTTCAAGTCTAGCAACCGGAGCGAATGTTTCATCAAAGTCTATACCTTCCTCTTGGTTGTATCCTTGGGCTACTAGCCTAGCCTTGCTTCTAATGATGATGCCATTTTCATCTGATTTATTTCAGAACACCCAACGAGTTCCTATTACATGCCTATTCTTAGGTCTAGGAACAAGTTCCCAAACTTCATTTCTCTCAAACTGGTTAAGTTCTTCTTGCATAGCAAGAATCCAGTGTTCATCCTCGATTGCTTCATCACTCTTGGAGGGTTCTATCTGAGAGACGAAGGCCATGTTTAAACATGCATCTTCTAACATTAAGCGGGTAGTAATACCCTTACTTATATCGCTGATGATGTTGTCTATAGGGTGGTCTCGATGAGTTCTTCACTCTTTAGGTAAATCAGAGTGAACATGCTCTTCTTGAAAGGATGGATTATCATCCACTTCCACATGCTCTACATTAGGTGTAGTTTCAATAATGGCATTTTCATTAAAAGTGGAATTAGGCAAATCTTCTTCATCAATCGTTAACCTTTCCTTGATTAATGGATTGGTTTCATCAAAGGAGACGTGAACGGATTCTTCCATGGTTAGAGTTCTTTTGTTAAAGACTCTATAAGCTTTACTCGTGAGAGAGTAACCTAGGAAGATTCCTTCATCGGCCTTTGCATCAAACTTGCCTAAGTTTTCTTTGCCATTATTTAAGACGAAACATTTACAACCAAATACATGCAAGTGTGAAATGTTTGGTTTTCTTCCTTTGAAGAGTTCATAGGGGGTTTTCTTTAGAATAGGTCTTATGAGAACTCTATTTGAAACATAACAAGCAGTACTTACTGCATCAGCCCAAAAGTACTTTGGGAGATTTGTTTCATTTAACATTGTCCGAGCGAGTTCTTCTAAACACCGATTCTTTCTCTCTACAACACCATTTTGTTGTGGTGTTCTAGGAGTAGAAAAGTTGTGATTAATCCCGAGATCAACCACAAAATTCCTCAAAAGAAGCATTTTGAAACTCTCCCCCATGATCACTTCTTATAGCAGCGATTTGAAGTGACTTTCCATTTTGGACTCTTTTAGCATAAGTGCTAAAGACTTTGAATGCCTCATTCTTATGTACGAAGAATAGAGTCCAAGTGTAACGTGAAAAATCATCTACTATAACAAGAGCATAGTAGTTTCCACCAAAACTTTTTGTCCTTGAAGGGCCAAATAATTCCATGTGAAGCAACTGCAATGGTCTATCAAAAGAAACCATATGCTTTGGCTTGAAAGAAGTTTTTGTTCGTTTACCCATTTGACATGCACCACATAGTTTGTCTTTAATAAACTTCATCTTGGGTAAACCAACAACCAAATCTTTCTTGATTAGCTTATTCAAATGGTTCATATGAATGTGAGCAATTTTCCTATGCCAAAGCCATGCATCATGAATGTCATTTACTACTAAACATGTTATAGGAAGAGATGAATCTATATCTATCATGTAAATGTTGTTAATTCTCTTAACAACAAGTTTAGAGTTTAGAAATTCCTTACTTTCAATGATGCACTTATCTGGGAAGAATGATACATTGAAGCCCTTGTCGCATAGTTTCCTTATGCTTAGAAGATTGTGCTTAAGTCCTTCCACAAATAGCACTCCATCTATGGTTGTTGAAGGTGGCTTGCCGATTCTACCAACTCCAAGAATTCTTCCCTTGTTGTTGTCACCTTATGTGACATAGCCTTTGTCCCTTGGAGTGAGGATAGATAACTTACTTTTATTGCATGTCATATGCTTTGAGAAACCGCTATCCAAATAACATAAATTGCGGGCGGCGCTCAAATATACCTGCAAAACAGGTTAAGTTATATTAGGTACCCAACTTGTCTTGGGTCCTACATTGTTAGATCCTTTCTCAACCCATATAAAGTGTCCTAAGGGAACACCATATTTTCTAATAGAGTAAGTATTTGGTGTGTGCCCATGACTTTTACAATAAGAGCATATGAGTTGGTGCTTATGTATCCTAGATTTATTTTTACTATGTGTAGATGCATGGATACATGAATTTTGAAAGTCTGACATGATAGACTTACTTTGATTTTTAAGAGGAAGGCCTTTTGCATAGCCAAGACCTCTTCGGTCCGTAGAGAGTCTTTGATCATTAATGATCTTACTCAAGCTCTTTCTACTCTTGTTCATTTTATTGAGTTCAAGACTCAATGTTGAAACTTTGTTGCCAAGAGTAATGCAATTTAGACATGAGGATGATGATGGTATGTTTCTAAGAGAATCTAGTTCCGATTTTTGTTTTAGAAACATTTTCGTTAATTTCAAGTATTCATCATGTAGATCATTAAAAGTTGTTTGTAATTTAGAAGAAGAAAAGGGATAGACTCATTTACCTCTTCATCATCTGAATGATGAGACGCCATTAGGGAGAGATGTGTCTGCTCTTCGCTTTCTGGTTCAGAGGCTGAACTTGTGTCGTTATCTTCCCAAGCGACGTAGGCTCTTCGTCCATTCTTTAATTCGTTCTTCCCCTTGAAAGAACCTTTCTTGATGTTTGGACAGTCCATCTTCTTGTGTCCAGGTTTGCCACACTCAAAGCATGCAAAATTATGGTTTGAAGTAGAGGCCTCATTGCTTTTGGAGAACTTCTTCATTTGCCCGGTTCTTGCGCTTTGTTCTTTCTATGGAACTTGCTGAACTTCTTAACGAAGAGGCTCATGTCATCGGTCTCTTCCTTGTCGTCTTCATCTTCCGACGAATCATATTTCTCAACTTTTGCTTTGAGAGAAATGTTCTTCTTCTTCTTCTCTTGTTCCTCGTGTTGATCAAGTTGACTCAATTCGAGTTCATGTTCCTGCAACTTTCCAAACAAAGCAGCCAAGGACATTTTTGAAAGACTTTTCTTTTCAGAAATGGTCGTCACTTTTTGTTGCCATGTTCTTGTTAGTGATCTTAGAACTTTTAGGTTCAAGTCACTATTTGACAGCACTTTGCCAAGTGCAATAAGATGGTTGGTGAGATGAGTAAATCTCTTTTGAAGATCCAAGATCTTCTCACCAGGTGTCATACGAAACATTTCGTATTCCTGGGAAAGAGTGTTTAGTCTCGATCTCTTTACCTCTTCGATACCTTCGTGTGTGGTCTCTAAAGTGTCCCACATTTCCTTAGCGGATTTGCAGTTGGCCACTCTAAAGAATTCGTCAATTCCAAGCGTCGATGTGAGGATGTTCTTTGCCTTCAAGTCATATTTCACTTTATTCTTATCTTCATCATTCCATGAAGATTTAGGCTTTGTCTCCCTTATGTTATTGATCACGGTGAATGGCACATATGGTCCTTCCTCGATAGCATTCCAAATATCCAAGTCTTGCGACTCTATCAAAATCTTCATTCTAATTTTCCAGAAGTCGTAACACTCTCCAACAAAACTTGGAGGTCTGTTTATGTTGGAGTCTTCTCCTAGGAATGATCTTGAGGCCATCTTGTAGTAGGATCAGATTTTGAGAGTAACTTTCTCAAAAATAGCTCTGGTGCCAATTGTAAGAATAAGATTGCAACTAAGAGGGGGGGGGTGAATTAGTTGTTGCAAAACGATGGCCAATTTTTCTGCAATATCAAAGTTAAAGTGCAGCGGAAATAGTATGCATAAAAATATTGACTTTGAAAGATAGAAAGATAACAAAGATAAGGAGAAGATAGTACACAGGTGTTTTATACCGGTTCACCTTCTTGTCCATCGAAGGCTACGTCCAGTACTCTTGACTCGCAAGAGATTCCTTTATTAAATATAATGAGTTGCAATTACAATTATCTCACCTCGAGATCTCCTTGTACCTTACACAATCACTTATACTTAATCCCTTTGAAAACCCTATTCCAAGTAACACCCTTGGTAAACACTATACCAAGTCACTCAACCCTTTTTCTTCACACCCTTGTGAAAGAAAGTGAACTTTGCTAAAGTGAGGAATATACAATATGGCTTGGATTGCCTTTACAAATGTATGTAACAAATCTAAACTTGCAATCCAAAAACAACTCTTATACTATATATAATAATGCTCTTTTAACTTTGAAAAAGTTTGGAAAGCACTTAGAAGCAGCTCTGAAATACTTAGAAAGTTTTAGAGTATGTTGCTTGAAAAGTGCAAAAAATTCAGAAAGTGTGAGAGCTTTTAATGAGAGTTTTTAATCTGAGTTGTTGTTGTATATATTTTGTTGTGAGAGTGTTTCAATGCCTTTATATAGGCTTTCAATCAACCATAACACCTCTAGGTAAGAGTAGGTTTCATTTGGAATGAAACAAATCAATTTTGAGTGAAATCTGTTCACTTTGAAATCTGAAAACTGATATAACAGCTCTCTGTAATCGATTACTGTAAGTGGGTAATCGATTACTGTAAGTGGGTAATCGATACCCAACAATCATGTTAACATCTTTTTCAAAATTCACTCAATGTAATCGATTAATGTATTTGAGTAATCGATTACTCAAAGGTACTGTCCAGCAGCTTTGTGAAATTGCCTTAGTGTAATCGATTACACTTCTTTGATTAATTGATTATCCTGTTTTCTAAAAATGGTAATTTGTTACTACATAGACAGTAATGGGATACTCTTAGCCATTGGAGGATGGATAAATCTTTTCTCACTCATGTAACTTGTTACTCAAGTATGGTAACCCGTTACATGTTGCTTTTTAAAATTATTTTTATTCACACTTAAATTTTCCTGATTTTCTTGAAAACAATTTTGAGCATTATTAACTAAGGTAATAAAGTAGTTGTAAGGATAGAAGTACTTGTCGCGACCCGAAGATTGAGCATCCTTGTGGTGATGTAGCCTCGAAGAGAAACCAATTCATCCATAATCATCTAATTATAGGGCATTGCATTAGATGAAGAAGATGGAGCATGAGACTCGGGCTAGTTTGGTGCAATAGGTTCTGGCTGATCGGTAGGAGTAGTTTGACGGTCGGTGCGATGCTTATACGTTCGACGAGTGATAGGATCTGGAATATACCCAATCTTGTGGACAACCTCTATATCAACCATGCTTTCGCAAAGATTGAGGGCCACTTTTGTCTCACCATCTAAAGATACGCCGAAATGTTCAAGAATTTTTATAATGAAGATGGCGTAAGGCAACGGAACTTGGGAGCCGCGAACATGCCACATTTGTTGCATTATCATCTTAGCCCAATTTATCTTGATGTTTACTTAATAGCATACATCAATTGGAGCTCTATGTCACTAATTTCCGAATGATTTGAAAATTTCGGCAAAATGACATAAGTAAGAAAATAATAAACCAAACGATCTTCCACCGTGAGATATCTAGCGGAGAGGATATCCATGTTCTTAACAATCTCACCAAGGCTTTGTTGCTTTCACCTTTCTATTTCCTCCTTTGGGATTCAACAAATAGAGAGATAGAATATCTTGCGATCGTAATCGTCCCAATCACATATAAAGCCGAAACCAGTGATGTCGTCTATCATCGGTATATCACAGCATATAGAACTAAAGGTTTAGATATCCAAAACTATATCCTTTCCCTTAACATGGGAAGTCATAAAATTCTTCCTAAAGTTCATATTGCAGTAAAATACACGAACAAGCTCAAGATAGATATCGTTCGCTTCGCAGCAAAAATCGAAATGTTTTTGTTGCCGCAATAAGTAGGGAAATAGAAAATCTTCAAATTCAAAATTTCCTAGGTTACCGTATTTTGGAGTGAAAATGGCGCGTCCATGGAAATTTTCTTCGAAGACCTTCCTATGTGCGTCATTTGCAAGAAGCCTCGACAAGTTCAACGGATTGGACTTTGAAGATGATTCTCCTTGCTTAGACTTAGAAGTTCTTGGTATCTTTGAAGAAGATGCCATTGTTGGTTTTGAAGGTTTAGGGTTAGGTTTCGGAATTTGCGGTTTTTTGATTGACGCCACAAATCACGAAAAATAAGATGTAAAAGTGTTTAAAATCAAGAATGTGATGTGATTTGCAACAAAAATCAATCAAAACGGAGCAAAAATGAAGTGTTTAGAGATTGAGAGAGAGTAGAGTGAGAGAGCACGAGTTACAGGAGAGAGAAAGTGAAGTGCTTTCTGAAAAAGTGCAGCAGTTCATATATAAACTACACAGAGTAATCGATTACGCTAAGTGAGTAATCGATTACTCACTTTCAAAAATTCGAAATTTCAAAACAATAGCACAGAGTAATCGATTACTTGGTTTCCAGTAATCGATTACTGTAACCTTTTGTCTCCCCACTAATGCTAAATCTTGAAGCTTTGTCTTCGATAGTCTTTGTAGGTCTTTTTCCTTTCTTGGTTTTGTGATGTTGGTGTCTTCATCAAAACCATGGCAAGGTCAGGAGCAAGATCTTCTTCACACGAGATCCTTGTCGTTGGTCAAATACTTCTTGTAGGGATGCTAGTGGTGGTCGCCATTGCAGGCCAACCGAAAGCGCCTCTCTCTGTTCAGGCCATACGCCCACTTATGGTTGGTACCCCGAACTTCAACTTGGTGTTGGGTGTCACCTGAAACATCTACAAGAAGAGCTTGATAGTGCACGGGAGATCGTTGACTCCATAGAGGATGGAGAACGCCCGAATAAAACCCCAGGCATTCGAATGGAGTTGGGAGGGACTACTTGAAGGTGGCTCAACATGGCCACGTACCACTCATCGAAAGGGAGACTCAACCTGATCCTCTAGGTGTAAACGTCGACATGAAGAAGCTGTATTGATCCCAGCAAACCCTATCACCGTTCTTTGGAGCCTTCAGAACAATGTTGTTCATGGGTCGCTCCAGCACCCCAACGTTGGGCTTTCTCCCGTACGATAAGTAGCTTGTCTGACCCCAATACCTCCCGGTCAACCCACCAATAAGGGGATACGGGCATGTCCAGCCCCTCTAGTATCGTTAGTTGGTCAGCATACTTTAGTTTTATATCATTTACAACAAGATATATTTTGGTTGATTTGTCATTACATTTGAAAAGTTTGTATAAGAAAAGTAAAAATTAACTATTTACAATTCAAGAGAAAAATAGTGTTTGGAAACATGGAAGTAAAGTTCTTTAACTTTTCAATATCAAAATGATTTGCTTATGAAAGTTATTTTTGTGTGCTTGAATTCATCATACATCATTTCTTAACTAAACTCCCTGGGCATGAGAAAGATAGATGATTTTCAAACTTTGTTTAATACACTACCCGTCATTGGTTTGCCCGCGACGAAATGAGTCTGTCGCATCTCATTTCAGCTTCCCACTGCATGATAGCCTTGAAATCAAGTTCCTCTTATTTCAGATGTTTGGTTATGGCAAATGATCTAATTCAATGTCTCAACATTAGATCATTTGTTGATTCATCCAACAAAAAGACTTTTGGATCTTTGAAAACATATTTTAGATGATCAGTCTAAAATATGCATTTGGAGTAGATGGAATGGATCAATAAAATCAAACCACATAACCTACATGAATAAATCATAATAAATACATTGAGATAAGGAATATTAATAGTGAAGTAGTATCGTGAGGGAAGGATGAAAAGAACCCCATCGGGGAGTGAAATAGAACATGAAACCGTAAGTTCCCATGAAGTGGGAGTGATGAGTCATATATGACACATTATTTATAACCTTAATTTACCATCGTTAATGATTTGTGGTGTCTAATTGGTTTTGTTTGACATAGTTTAGTGTTTTAGGCTTTATTGGACTATTATTCCTAAAATGAGTTAATTTGGGATTATTTACCCTAATTAAATCCAATTCCAATTTCAGGTCATATTTAGCACCAAGGATATTTTGGGCAATACAAGTGGAGGATGTGTGCTAAAGTGAAGATTGTAATTTGTAATAGCTTTTTAATTTCGTTTTAGGTTTTGGGCTCATTTCAGTTTTAATCCTTTATAACCTTAGAATTCGTTTTGCACACTCACTTTTTACATTACACACTTAACATTTTAGCTTTAGGAAGAGAGAATTTCGTTTTCCCCTTTTGGGGTTTAGGGTTCATTTTCGTTTTGGCTTCTTCTTCTTCATTTTCTTCAATTTCGGTTTTGGCTTCTTCCTCCATGGAGGGCTAGACCTTGGACTAAGTTCCTTTGGTAATGTATCACACTCTTGAGGTTTAGTTCTTAATGCATTTCGGTTTCTCTTTATTCTTTTAATGCAATTTCGGTTTCTCTACGTTTGAATCTTCTATCCTAATTCATATTGTGGATTGCTTAATTCCATGGTTTTGATATAGGTTTGTGAACTGATTTTCGCTTAGTTAATTAGTTCTCTAGCACATAATCGCTTAGTTTATGTGAATCTGTAAATACTCTATGTTTATGTTGATTTCACTTAGTTTGAAGCTTAAACATTAGAGTTGTGAACATATTAGGAATTCAATGTTTAGAATCTAAAATTGATGCTTTGATTCGTGTGACTTTGTTAACTGTTTGTTTCTTATACCAATTTCGCTTAGTTAGAGGTTTAGCAATTTAACTATGAGTTGATCATCGCTTAGTTAATCGACTCTCAACAAAGGAACACTGAGAATCTGATTTTGATATATTGAAACCGAGGATTGAGTTGTGAACAAGGAAACCAAAGGGATTTAGCTTCTTTACTATTATGTTTTCTGTTTGTGTTCTGTTTTAGCTTTAGTTTCATAGCATAACAACCACCAAAACCCCTTTGTGTGTGTGCATGTAAGGTGTTTGAACCAATGTGTGAAAGATAATCTTTGGGAAATGACCTAGGAGTCACTTCCTAGTACTATACTTAATTGTTTTATTATTTGCATCAGGTACGACCTCGACCAGGGAGGAGCCCAGCCCGGGGCTCCAAACCGAGAGGATTAGCCACCCAATGTTGATGCTTTTGGCTTTTGGCTGCAAATGTTGATCCAGGAATAAGCTCAAAGATCACACTTTCCCAACTCTTATTCCCTCCGAATTTTCTAGTAGAAAATAAAACACCTAAACTACTTCAAAGAGTATCTAAATGTATAGAGAAGTGTGTAGAATTGTGAATGAAAGATTACATGATTTGTGAAGGGGTGAAGGTTCTTTATATAGGAATTGGGAAAGGCCGCTTAGCCCCTTCTAGGCACGCTTGGTACCTACAACTGCACACTTGGTGATGCTTGGCTTGAGTTGGCCAAGATGTTGGCCATCTATGGACCATCTTAGCCTATGTTTTGCTGGCCCAGGCTATGCGTAATCTATTGTGGGATAAGCCAAGCTCCTTATACGCCTAGCTAGGTTGTAGCTTCACTTTCATGTTGATACCTCATGCTTGGCCTGGCGTGCTTGTGTCATGAATGACTTCACGTCTGGCTGGACCTTGATTGACTTCTAAGTAAGCTTGGCTGAAGCTTCAAAATGCTCACCTTGGATTTCTTAAAGGGTCAGTTTTCTTTCTTCCAAGCCAAAACACCTTAGTCAGCACCATGCTTAGCACATCAAGACCAACGTCTAGTGGGTGTAACTTAGCTTGATCATCTTTGTCCTTTTGTGTTTGTTGGCTTGGTGCTTGACTTTTGCTCATTCTTTATTCATTTGTTGGTATTTCATTCACCTGGAATTCAAAGGGCTTGGACAAGAGGTGTAGTTATATACAATTTAACTTATATATATATTATTCAAAAAGTGTGTTTGTGTTATAAGTAAATTTTAAGTATGATTAATCAAGATAATTAACATAAAAAGTGTTGTCAATTAAGGTAATTTTGGAAGTTATCAAGAACATAAGTATTATTTATTAACCACAAATAAATTAATTCAATGCATCAAAACGAATGAAGATTATTAATTTAATATATATTTTTACACATATATATATATATATACATATACATATAATATTATACATACATATATATATATATGTACATATACATAATCGAGTCAACTCATGAACTTAACGAGTCGAACTATAATTGACTCAAGTGCGACTCGTTTATTAAAGGAGTTTAATTTTTAGTTCAATTTCGACTCTTTGTTCATAAACCAAGTTTACCAAGATAAATAACGAATCGAGTTTTAAAAAATGTCGATCAATCCTTTACTGAAGTCGTTAAGAGGCACAATATGTTTGAGGACATACAAATAAAAGGGAGAAATTAAATTGGCACCTTGTGTTATGCAATTTGCGTACCTGGTGACACTCTCTTAGACTATCATTTGTAACGTCAGCAACTTGAAAATAGATCGAAAATCTATTATAAAGTATAAAATATAATAAATATTTTGTTATTTTTTATTTCAATCTATTTTCAAGTAATTGTATGATATCATTTTTTCTGACCTCGATCTTCGATTATGGTAGTGGATGGAAGAACGATGGCAAAATTGGAAACATTACGCGGATTTAGACTATTAAAAAGTTTTAAGGGCTAATTCCAAAATTAACCCTATTTAGCTGTCCAAATACTTAATTAAATCTTATTTTAATTTTCAAAGTTTATGAACATAATTACTTAAATATTTTTTATTCTAATCAAATTACGAAAAAATTAAAAAGAGTATGTAATAACTTGAAATAAAAACGTATAAATTAGATTATAAGTTTTAAAAAAAACTTTAAATTATCTAAATTTCATAAATATATCTAATTTAGAAAGACACGCTTAACTCTCCTAGGGATTGCAAAAATACTCGGACTCGTGGGTATCCGTTAAAATACCCGCAATTGGTACCCGCAAAAATAGCTTATGGGTGTGAGAACGGGTATCATGATACCCGCCCAGCGGGTACCCGCGTATATATTTTAATTAAATATTTTATACTTAGTTATTATTTATTTAACATTATATTTGTTTATTTTATTATTACTTCATAATAAAATTTAGTAGTGAGACTAGAATCATAAAATTGTCATATACATATCATATTATTTAAGTAAGAATTATTTTTATAGATTAATTATTGTAAACTATATAAAAATATAATCAAAATTGGATACCCGCTATCCGCACGGGTACCCACTAATAATGCAGGGATGAGCACGGGTATGCACTATCGTTCCCGTTGCCATCCTCCAAGTGGATTTCAAGCCTCAGCTTGATATGCTTGGTAAGCTTTGCACACTAGAATATCAAATAAGGGGTATAAATAAATAAAAATTGATCAGCTGGTATAAATAAATTGAAACAAACCAAATATCTAACTCATTTGATTTTGGGAAAATTAAAATTAATGATCATTAAAAGTGAATGTTGGATGATATAGTAACATAGTAAAAATCTCTTACAGTTGTTTTCCAACTATTATTTAATGATGTTATACATTGGAAGAATTTTAGGCTTCTAATTTAAAAAGATTGGTTGTCCTAGCCCAAGATATTTAAAAACAGAAATAAAATTCTTTTAATAGCTTTTTCCATGATATAACTGAGCCCAATAATTAAAATTGTCTCATGTAATTTAATAAAGGGGAAATATCCTTAAGAGCTTTTCCCATCATCTAAATCAGAGTATGCAGATTACCCAATAACTAAAATTGTATGATGCAATTATAAGAGTTTATAGTGCCTCCTAATTCTCTATGATAATAATGAGAAATTTATCTCATTAGAGTTATTTTTTAAATAGGTTTTTCTAGTGTTCAATTATATTGATGGCTTATTTAATATTTAGTGACCAAGGTATAAGAGACAAAATAAAGTAGTTTAGCATATCCTATTTTAATATGTGATTTGAGGAACCATAAAGATAAAGGGATTAGTTTATCAAGTTGTCTAATCATATCCTATTACAAAATAAGATTCAATAATATCATTCAGCTTTAGGGTGCAACTGATTTGTAACTGTCAAAGCAGTTACAAACAGTTAGTTAGTTAGGAAAGCAAACGTGCGCATGCAAGTTTTCTTATGGGGTTTTGCTTCTCCTTGTAACTGCTTTCCCTTCTATATAAGGGATAAGCCTAATGCTTGTAAATCATTCTTTTCTCAATCAAATACACAACTAATTCTTTTAGCCAATTCTTTTCGCTTCTCTTTATATTTTTCACACACTTTTATATTGTATCAATCGCTTTAATGGCCTCAGCCAGATATCTTGCCCCTTCACCTCCTTCCCCACCTCCTTCTGCACCATTACAAGTTGTCTCTCCTTCTTTCTCTTTGCCTATCCCTACCACGAAACTTAGTGAGAAAAAGTACCTCACATGGACTCAGTTCATGATCGCATTCCTAAGGTCAAATAGAGCCTCAGATTTGTCGACCTTACTGATGTTCCAACTATGTTTCTCTCTGATTTTGACAGAACTCATCACCATGTCAATCCCTCTTTTCTCAGCTGGAAAGAACAAGACCAAACTATTTTTTCTTGGATCCTAAATTCCATCTCTGAGTCTATTCAACCAAGGGTTCTTGGCTGTACTTCTTCATATCTCTGCATATTTTTCTAAGGTCAAAGCTATAATAAACTCTCTTGCTTTTATAGGTAACCCCACCTTTATTGCTGAACAGTGGAGTGCATACTTGATGGCCTAAGTGAGGACTTTCAAACTGTCATTACAACCATTGAAAGTCAACTAGAGCCTCCCTCTATCAATGACTTAGAACAGTTCTTGCTCACCTTTGAGTCAAGGTTAGTCAAGAATAGGCACAAAGTCATCTCAGATGCCCTATCTGCTAATGTGGCATATGTTCCATCTCCTAGTCAATCCCCAACCTCAGTAACAAACCCATAGCCTTACCCACCCAAATCCTCTCAAGCTAGGTCACCTCCTCCTCATAGGTATGACCCAACACCTCACCATATGGCAGGAGGTACAAGAGGTGGACGTTTTGGCATAAGAGGGGGTAGATATTCAAGAGGAGGGAGACCACAAGGTCGTTTTGGGAACAGTTATTTTTGTTCCTATTCTAACCGCTCAAACCATGACTTAGATTGGTGTTACTTTGCTCAACAAGATCCCTCTTTTCCCTACTATCCCTCTCATCAACCACCTCGCCAACCCTCATCTTATCGTATCTTTCCTAGAGGACCTGGATCATATTCTCTCTATCCTCATCATAGTTCCAGACCTCCTCATCAACAATTCACTAACTACAATTCCTTCCATATAAACAACTCATCTCCTTATCATGTGGTTCCTTACAATCAATCATTCTATTACACTCCAAGACCTACTTTTCATCAGAATCAATCTTATGCAATGAATTTTAGCACTAGAGCAACACACGTGAAGCATTCAATGTGGTATCCAGACTCTGGAGCAACTAATCATATCACATCAAAAACTGCTCTTGTTTAGGAGTCTGTAGAGCAGTTTGTGTTAGGGTACCGCAAATCAGAGTATAACACCTAGAGTGAGGGGGGTGAATAGGTGAGCACGGTTCACTATACCCGCTTTTCCAAAATCACACGTGAGAAATAACACAGAGCATATTAATCGATTAAACACAAATATAATCGATTAACAATATCTAAAACAATCGATTAACAATAGAAACAATCGATTATATCAATCAGAAAAACTTAGAACATAATTATTCACAAGGTTTCTTGGTTTACAAGCAATTCAAGATTCAAGCAATTACTTATCAAGAAATGTTACAGTAGTTAAAGAACAGATATCTTGTCAATTTTAACAGATTCTTGATGTAATTAGCTAAAACAGAAATGTGCTTGAAATGTAAAAAGATTAGGGAAGAGAGAAAAGAGATAACCGATTTTATCTTGATTCGTTTGTGGGTCCACTTGAAAACTACATCCAGGCCTCCATTCTGATCTAGGGAGACTTGCTTCACTATAATCGAAAAATTGTTCTTCACAATCACACTTCTAATACATAGCTTTTCCTACTTGATCCATGGTCCTATTTCGAAAAGCCTTGACAATTTCTCTTCGTTCACAACGGCTGCCAATCACGCTACTTAACACGCTCACAAGATGCTCGAGTGAAGACTTTACCCAACTAACCACAGCTAGCCGATATTACGCCTTTCTATCTCTAAACCTTAGAGATCTCTTAAAAGTAACAAAGATACAACTTCTTGAAAAAGAAACTTCCAAAACAAAAGCCCTTAGCTTAGACAAGCTATTTACAAACCTAGATGATGAATATCTCAAACACACTCAAAAGGGATGTATGAGAATGCAATAGATTTGGGTAAAAATGTGTATGCACTCAATTGCACAAATTGAAACTTTTTCTCTCAATAAAACCAAGAACCTTTCACATAGGTTTTTCTATCAAGTATGCAGTTTTCGCTCACAAAGAATCTTAGAAGATATGAAAATTTGGAATCAGAATTATCTGAGCTCAAATTAAAAAAAACGAGTATTTATACTTTGCTGATTTCAACATAATACAATCGATTAAATAGACATTTAATCGATTAATGAGGTTTAAAAATAACAGTCCCCTGTTGAACTTAATCGATTAATAAGATTCATAATCGATTTAAACTATCAAGAAGTTCAAGAAAGTAGTTATTGGAACTCTCATTAATCGATTAAACTTATGCTTAATCGATTAACGATTGTACAAAGTTACTTAATCGATTATTTCACTATTTAATCAATTATCAGACAAACCATTTGTTTCTTGGTGAAGAGGTAACCCTTCCAAAATATGTAGGTTAATGCAATGAATGATTTTGTATAAAAACTACCATTTTATGCAATCTTAAGAATATGTATACTCATCATTTGGGTTAACCTACCTAGACTCAAACTAAGCACACATCTTAGGACTTCTAGAAAAGTAAAAATAACCTTCCCTGAAGTTTTAGTCTTGGTATTATTGTTTGTTGCTGAGTCATGTCTTCAAGATTTTCAGATCGACTTTGTCTTTATCGAAACCATACCGAAAGATAGATGTTGCAATCTCGCTTATTGAACTCTCTTTCAATCTTAATCTCCCCCTTTTTGATGATGACAAACATGAAATGAGTTGAGCGAAGAAACGCCTCTATGACTGAATGATTAACTAATTGCAACGATTGTAAAGACATTTGTGCACGACTCCCCCTCACTTTAATCTCCCCTTCATTCGATGCATCAGGAAGTTTTGGGTAAAGAGCTTTAATCAATTAGAGGTACAGAAAATTGAACAAGTGCACACAGTTGTTCTGTATTTAATCGATTATGCACAGCAATAATCAATTAATTGCAGAGACAGAGAGAACATAGAGAGTTCCCAATATTGATGTTCAAGCAACCAATAGGCAATCAATCAAGCTTAATAAGCATGGAGAAAACATCAATTGAACAACATAATAAAACAAGTAGTGTGAATTTTAAACGAAACAGTTAAAAGCAAACAGTGTTAGAGTTATTACAGACCAAATATAAATTGTACCAAAAGCAATAGAAAGTCATAGAAACTGAATCAGAAAATCAGAGGATCAACACAACTCCTAGACCTATGCAATACTAGCCTTAGACAATGGGTCATAACTAGATTTATTGGTAGGTGGAGGAGGATGTGAGAAACTGGACATGGTTTGCATGAAGGCAATCCGATCAATCTCATTCTTTGTCTGTTCTACTTCCCTCTGAATATCTGCAGCAACCCTGTCATAAAGAGACATCAACCTACTTTTGTCATTCATCGCCTAAAATCCAACATCAATCTGTTGGTTGAGTCATTGCTCCATAGCATCCAAATGAGCCAAGCCAAATGGAGGTTCTTGAGGCACTTGTGAGGCCTCAGCATGAGCAGCAGGTTGCTCAAGTTGTGTATTAGGATTATCTTCATCAAACAGATAAAGATCTACAGTTGTCCTGTAGTCTTCCTGATACATCCACTCGCCAGAAAGCCAATAGATGCCTATTTTGTGAATCATATGCTCACCAAGCAGATGGTCACAAGTGTTTGTAAGGTGAAAGTCAATTTCACAGGTATCAATCTCCACATGATCAATAATCCTTGATATGAAAATTCCGTAGGCAAGCAGTCTGGATGATGAAGTGGCAATCCCAAACATAACCTTCAGTATCTTAGCAAACCAGTTGACTAAGATCCCTTCTCGAATAGCAAACAACAGTTTCAGATCATGAATTGTAGGCTGTGCATGGTTGGTGTTATGCTAGACCAAAATGTAAGCAATAACATAATGCAAGAGACGACTTTCAATAGTAAGTAACCCAACTTTGGTCAATTCGCCTAGCACAAAATAATGTGGCCCACGCAAGCATGACTTATATATATCCACAACATCAAATGATTCCCATTGCTCATTTTCACAATCACCCAATGGTGATTCGGAACTACTTAGTCCTCCAACAGAAAGGAATAGGTCTTCATCCAACACAATGACCTTTCCCTTAACCATAGTCATGTATACCCCATCCTTAAATTGAAAGTTATTGTAAAACTCTCTAATTAGTGAAGGATAGAGTTTACCGTTTAACTCGACAAAAGTATTTGTTCCTTGAACTTCCAGATGATGTGGAAAGTGACAACTCTGTTCCACCAGCCAGGAGACGTCTACATATCTGACATTTGCAAACTTGGTAAATAATACGGATCCCTCCTAGGAGCGGTTCTGCCTCCAACTGCCCGAAGAACCCCCTGTTTCAAATTTGTGTGGTCGTCTGGCAGTTGTTTTCATGCGCTTTTGTCACTGGTCACTCATGGTTGAAGTTGAAGAGGCAACTTTTATAGGGTTTAAACACAGAAACCACAATACATGACTACCAAACGAGCAACGTAGGAAGAAATTAGGTTTAATACTATCGAATAAGTGATGGAAACTTACTTAGGTATGCAGAGGAGAGCTTATGAGGTTGTTATTTTTGGACCAGAGAAGTGTGGATGCGAGGGAGAAGATGAACAGTGAATTTCAAAATGCAACTTCTGTCTTTTATATTGTTGTCGTTAATCGATTAAATCGATAGTTAATTGATTAACTAGACAATATTTGTGTTCAAATAATCGATTGAATTTCCCTTTAATCGATTATATAATAATTTTAAATTTTCAAAATTTCATTTTGGAGCCTAGGTAATCGATTATGCAAAAAATTAATCGATTGTTTTTACAAATAGAATGGTTTTCAAGAAACAGTTTTGGCCTAGGTAATCGGTTAAAACAATAGATAATTGATTAATAAGAGCAACAGAGATAAATTCAACATTTTGTGTGTGACACATAGTGGTAACTAGACATATGATGGATATGGCTGACTTCCAGAGAATCAACATGCAATTATATGACACAAGCATGAAATGCAATACACAACGAGAACTAACCATTCACAATTAATAGCATATAAGCACATACGAGGAACATGAAAAGGTAGATTTAAGGAAAAAATCATCCAAAGCATACTAGTTTAGATACTTCTCATCAAGTATTATAACTGTCTTCTTAGAGTAAAGAATGTATCCCTTGGCATGGGTTTGGTGAAAATATCCGCTAATTGCTTGGAAGTTTCGACAAACTCAATCACACAATCACCTTTTTGCATATGATCCCTAAGAAAATGATGTCTTATTTCTATATGCTTTGTTCGTGAATGCAAAACAGGATTCTTAGATAGGTTGATGGCACTAGTATTGTCACACTTGATGGGAACCCAATCAAGCTTTAAACCGTAGTCTAAAAGTTGTTGTTTCATCCAAAAGACATCAACTGCATCTCCCTCTCTTCCTATTACTCTCACTGCCCTATGTGATGCAGACTGGGCCACAGATCCTGATGATAGAAAGTCTATCTCAGGGCCAACTCTCTTTGTAGGACCAAACATCATAACATGGTAGTCAAAGAAGCAACAAACTATATCCAAGTCTAGTACTGAAGCTGAATATAGAAGTCTTGCCCTAGCAGCTCAAGAAATTATTTAGGTTGAATCACTTCTTGCTAAACTCATAATTCCTCATCAAACACCTCTAATTCTATGTGACAACTTGAGCATAGTAGTTATGGCTCATAATCCTGTTCTTCACAACAGAACCAAACACATAGAATTAGATCTGTTTTTTGTAAGGGACAAGATTCATGACAAAACTATTCTAATCAAAGACATTCCTTCTGAATTTCAAACAGCAGAAGTCCTTACAAGGACTCTACCCACTGCCAGATTTCTATCTCTAAGGAAGCAGCTCAAAGTAGCTGACTTGGCATCACTAAGTAGCTACCCTCAATTTCAGGGGTATATTAGAAAATAAGATTCAATAATATCATTCAGCTTTGTTTAGAGATAGTTTTTAGATTAATTGTTTAAGACTTTAGGCTTTAACTGATTTGTAACTGTCAAAGCAGTTACAAACAGTTAGTTAGTTAGTTAGTTAGGAAAGGAAACGTGCACATACAAGTTTCCTTATGGGGTTTTGCTTCTCCTTGTAACTGCTTTCCCTTCTATATAAGGGATATAAGCCTAATGCTTGTAAATCATTCTTTTCTGAATCAAATACACAACTAATTCTTTTAGCCAATTCTTTCATCTTCTCTTTATATTTTTCTACATACTTTATAGGAAGTCTAGTTAGTAACTAGTTAGTAATGAACAAGATACAAAAAATATATTGTTTTCTCTATCACTATGACTCTCAAACATTACCATCACTACCATTGTCACCACCATATATATATATACATATATATATATATATATGTATATATATATATCCATATATATATATATAGATGTATATATATATATATGTATGTATAGATGTATATATATATATATGTATATATGTATATATATATATGTATATATGTATATATATATATATATATATATATATATATATATATATATGTATATATGTATATATGTGGTAGTGAAAATGGTATTACATCCATGTTGCACACCCTTTACCACTACCACTACATCGCCATTGTTATCACCACTATCACTACCACGTCCACCTCACCATACTCATCGACATTTCGAAACTCATGACCATTGTCACTACCACTAATTTCTTCAACTTCAACACCATTACCACACCACTACCACGTCAGCACTTCACCATCTTCATTTCTCCACCACAATTGTCGTCACTACCAATACCACATTACTCACGCGGCCATTATCACTCCTTACTCCATGATAATCCTCTCTTCTATCACCACCCCAAACACTAAGCTAAAATATATAGCACAGCTTATTGTAATGGTAATAAAAGATAAATTTGTCCTTTACATATAATTTATATAATATTATGTCATAATTTAGTTAACTATCTGCTGTACACTAAATACCAAATAGGAAAATTACACACAGTTAAACTTAAAAAAAAATCAGAAATTAAAAAAATTTGTTGAAATTATTTGTTTGAAAATTTCCCATAAACCTTATCACAGGCTCCTCAAAATTATGTTCATTACTATTCAAATTTCTAAATATGCTAATAGTTTTATACAGTTGAGTTTACATAATGATAATAGACAATAGGGACAAAAGAACTGACATGACACATTCATAATTCAGCTCCATAAGATGGTACAAACCCTATAAAAGCAAGGAATAAAGCAAGTTCATCTCCTCCCCTAAGATGGTACAAACTTGCTGTCATCAATTATGTACACAAATTGCATTTCTATAAAAAAAAATAGACAAATGTTATTGTTTCATTCAGAATACAGAAAATTACAGTTCCACATTACAAAATACAATATTTTTCACAGAGGGTTAAGTCATCCCTTCACAACTTTCATGATGAGATGGTTTCAGTGCTTCTCTTTGGACATTAGGTTTTATCAGCAAAACTCTACATTTGTATCACCACATCATCCAAAAACCTAACAAGATTGGAAGAAGTGGAGAGCAACATAGGCATACATGTTACATTCTCTGCAAAAGCTCCTTCAACAAGTGCACTTACTGAGATTAAAAAACTATACACCGGACTAGAGATACATTACCAGTCATTCAGCATTGTCGTCGCTCAACCATTCTTCACAAGTGTTAGAGGTGAACTACATTATCGTTGATTGTTACAAAGGAAACTTCGAAACTTTATTTAGATATTGATACACCTTGCGTGACATCGTAGACAGTGCTGAACCTAAGTCCAGAACCTATATGGCTTGCTGTAGGCCACAGCCAGGTAGGGATATTTGGCCCCAAAACCTGCAGCAATATGAAACAGAAGCTCAAGCACATAACTTCATACATGTAGCTTTATGAGTTTCATTAAATTGGAAAAAAACACAACAAAGAAGCAAAACAGAGAGAGGCATTGCAAATTCTAATAAACTGGCCCCTAAAGACACGCCAACATGTTTATTCACATATAAACACAAATTGCAATATCTATCATTTCACATCTGATTACTATTGGTAAGTCTAAATATATAGTCCCACTTTACAGTTTAGACATTCCTGTTAAATGGTACAAACTTTAAAACTAATGTTAGAGATACAAAGTCATTGATGTGTGTGCAAATACATCACGTTTGGTGCATATTTTATATCAAATTCTTTAATTCAAAAAGGTATTTTAATTTATATTTGCTATTATTTTATGCAGTTTGAGTTAAATGTGAATTATTTGCTGTTCTATGCAGATTTAATAAAAAGATAGTAAGAAGTTAAGAAAATATCATATTTTTGATAAATATAATTTTATATATATTGTGGCATGACCAAGGATCAACACCAACAAATATATTATCTAAAGATTTAAAGTTGGATTTAATATCCTCACACAAGAAGCCTCATATTTTTAAGCAACTCATGAAGATACAATTGGAAAGATTGGACTTTTTAATATGAAGATTTGGACTTCAAGTAGGAATGGCAACAAGGCGGGTCGGATTTGCGCTTACCCAACCCCGAACCCGAAATCTAAAACCCGAACCCGAATTAAGCGGGGTTTAAATTAATAATACCAAACCCGAACCCGTCGGGTTTCGGGAAACCCGAACCGACGGGAAACCCGAAAAAGATATACAACAGAAGCAATTATTAATTTGTAAAAAAGAATAAAAACTTAACCACAAGGTGCTCTTTCCATTGATACTGTTGTAGTTTTCACTATTTCAAGACCCTTTTGTTTCAAAAGTGCAAAAGTGTTCTTTCTCACTATGACAATGGGAAGAGCCACAAGGTGGTTGAAGAACTTGTTTGGCACAAAAAGAGACAAAGAATAACAACACAAAAAAAACCCAAATTCTAGAATTTTATGTCACAATTCAGCAACTATACCACCCAACCTTTCTCCAACATAAGCAGAATTTTATGTCACTGAACTTACTCTTCTTCTTTCTTTCTAATTGTGCAGATTTAGATTAGGATTTAGGAAAAATACACTAAAGTCTATCTCTGTAACAAGTAACAAAACTAGGTTAGGATTTAGGAAAAATATTAATTTCTTTAATTTTTCAATCAGGGCAGGTTCGTGGTAGGGTAAAACATATACCAAACCTGAACCCGAAATTTAATAACGGGTAAAACCCGAACCCATTAACAACGGGTTTAACCCATTAAATTCGGGTTAGGTTTGGGCGGGTACCCACGGGTTCGGTTTTCATTGTCATCTCTAACTTCAAGTAAGGATGGAATCATATCTCTCATCACATGTAAATAGAGAGCAGCATAAAGAAGGAATAAACAAATTCACAACAACACAACTTGAGTGAGCAAAACAAGACTTACACTCACAATTAGACAATAAGACTTATATTTTCTCTCCATTATTCTTCAATAAAAATATATTTTTATTTCTCTCTTAGAGTGAATACATAGTTTTTGGGATAAGGGCTCTGCCCTTCGACCATGATGGGTTAGTTTTCTCACTATTCCTTCTTGCGAGTTTTGTGGTTTGGATGTTAGAGAGTGGACACGTGTGAGTTTACTAGTCATATAATCACACCATTTAGGTAAATTGGAGAAGGACCATAAACCTGAATACCCGACCTATAATACCAAACTAGAATCTTAATTTATGAGAGTAGTCTTAGGATTCTCGGGAGCACCATTGGGCAACCACAGAGAGATTGGCAAGAGGCCAAGTAAGGGATTCGCTTCCCGTAACACGATAGTAGGTGCAAGTTTCAAGTGAATACAGGTTTTATTGCTCGAGAGAGAATATTACAATTATTGGGTTGTCTAACTTTGTAACTTATATTTCATGGAAGGATGTGATTAACGTTAACTCATTAATATTGTTTGGTAACCTCTATCCTGAAAACTCTTATTTGATATATTTTTAACTCCTTAATTCTAGATATTGTTTACTATTATACTTTTTAAATTTATATTACTTTCTAAAAAGTAACTAGAATAATTAATTAATGGACTCAATTAAATAATTGGTTCATGTGGGATCGAACTTTTTATTACTTGATAACAAAGAGGTACACTTGCGGTATTGCACACATCAGCCATGCATGTGTTTTTTCACCTAACTCAAGTTTTTCAGAGAACTGGTCAATGACACGACATCAGGTTTTTGTTCTTAACCAAGTGGTGATCCATGCCAGCCCTACTCTTGTAATAAAAACTTGAATCTCAGCATAGGGTAAAAAGCATGTGGTGTCCATGTTTCGAATGCAAAGGGGGGCTCTTTGTAATGGTGCCTGTTAAAGATACTATGACATTAGTGAGTATTTTCCTAACAGATTAAGTTTTTAGGAGAAGTGGCCATTGATAACTATTTTTACATGTCAAATTCATAGCTTCAAGACCCTGTAAATGTTTGAAGTAATTAACAGAAAGACCAAAGAATTGCAATTATATCCCTTAACACATATTGTTGTTGGTCTAGTGGTATATTGCCCCGCTAGATCCCCAGAATGACCAAAAGGTCAAGGGTTCAATTCCTATGAGCGACAATTGTTGGGAGGGGCAGCCACACACCCCGAAAGGAATTAGTTCCTTATCAAAAGGTGAGGGGATACCCTTGGTAGTACAAAAAAAACACATTTAGTTCAAGCCATGGACGGTGCCACATGCATATGAGGGTGTGCAAATGCATACCCAGTTTTTTTATAAAAATTATATATTACCTACAACTCTTAAAGCCTACAATGAGAAGCTCACAGAGAAAAAAAATTCTCAGAAAAAGAAAGGTCACCATAAATTAGAAATTACAACTTTGAACAACACAACAAAGGTGGTATTTATTATGGTGATATTTATTATTTTAATTTTTAACATATGTTGCACACCCTACTCCCATGATGAACAATAACACATGAAGCATTTTAGTCAGCTATGCTTTCATGAAATATCAAAGAATAACCTTACCTTGTAAGGTGGTCAATAAACTGGATTTCATGAAGCTTAAATACACCTATACAACAGTATAAAGATAATCATATATATTCTACATTTCAGAAACCCAATAATAACTAACTGCTGTGATAAAGGAAAGTTTTGACCCAAAACCAATTTTGGCAACAAATGCTAGAATTTAAGATAAGGTAATATATAGAAATAGTATGACCTAGATTCCTTCACAATTAGCACCATGCCACCATGTTAGAAACTAGAAGAGTCTATAAGAGAGAGGGAGGAGGAGGGAGGAGAGAGAATGAGAAATTATTTTCTGTCATTACTAACTTTGGTACAACTGACTTCCATTTATAGAAGCCTTGGTACAACCCCTAACTAGGTGACATCTGACATCAGCTCAATCACACACTAATAGTTCTATGTTCTAACTAACATTGCCATAATCCTACAACACTAATGTTCTACCGTGGATCCAAGAGCTCCTCAAGACTGGCTTGTGCTGTTGAGCTGCATACTGATTGTAATAATGAATTTGTCTCTAAGCACAGTGAACCTACTAGTGTACAGAGGCTTTGTAAGAATGTCAGCTACTTATGGTTTTGAAAAAACATGTTCAACAAACATCTGCTTGCTGATGACTCACTTAACCAAAAAAGGTCCAGTTCAACATGCTTAGTACGAGAATGCAGAACTTGATTTTTGGTCGGTAAAACTATGCTCATATTGTCACAGTAAAGTTGTGCTCATATCGTCACAGTAAAGCTGTGCTCATATTGTCAGAGTAAATCATTAGAGCAAAGGTCTTGAACTGGAGTTCTTGAAGAAGAGTTTCTACCCAAAGTATTTCCCCTACAGTAACAGACTAAAAGCTAGGCTCTTATACTTAGACTCTGCACTTAACCTAGCAACCCACTCATGTTTCTTGGACAACCATGAAACTAGGTTAAGGCCAATGTATATACAAGAGCTAGAAGTAGACTTGCGAAAATCAGGTCTGAAGCCCAGTCTGCATCACAGTAAGCATATAAGCCAAGAGGAAGATGAGTCGGAGTAGGTTTCAATAGCAAACCATGATTGAGGGTCCTTTTGAGATACCAGAGAATCTTCTTTAAAGCCTTCCAGTGTTCTTCCTAAGGTTGAGAGAGACATTGGAATGATATTGTATTAAGTTTCTAGCCTTAGTGGCACTGATGTATTGCAAAGCACAAGCCAGAGACCTATATAGTTTAGCATCTTTGAAATAGTTGCAGCCATTTTTGTAAGCTTGCACCCTCCTACCAATAGTGTAGGTAAACTATTGATGTTCTCAATGTGAAACTTTTCTAAGAGATCTTTAATGTAATTAGACCAAGTAAGAGACAACTTCTGAATAATAATGTCCAGAAAATAGTCTAGAGCACCTAGATCTTTGAGAAAGGCTAAATTCAGCTTTCCAAAAAGATTATAAGAGGGGGAGAGGTACCAGTTATAATAGGGTCATACACATAGCAAAGAACAAACAAATTGTGAGGAGGCTTGATCTGAACAAAGAGAGAATGATCACACCTTCACTTTCTGAACCTAGAAGACAGTAGACTACCAACAAGTTTCTCAAAAATGCTCTTGGAGTTTGTTTTAGACCGGAGATGGCTTTATTTAACTTACAAACTAGGGACCAGTTAGGACCCCGAAACCCCTCTAGTTGCTACTGCATGTAGACCTCTTCTTCCAAGATCCCATTTAGAAATGCATTGTTAACATCAAATTTATTGAACACCCCAACCATAGGTTAGAGCTAGGGTGAGAAAAACTCCAACATACAGATTTGACTACTGGTGAAAAAGTTACATTGTAGTCAAAGTCTGCCTTCTGATGGAAACTTTTAGCTAAAAATCTCGCTTTATATTTATTGATGGTACCATCTGAATTTTTTTTTTTTTAAATCGTTGATCCATATCATAGAGATTCGACAAAGTTTTAAGTTGAGAGTCGACTGCCTAACACAACCTTCACCTTTTACCCGGGCTTAGGACCATATATGTATAACATCAAGTACATATAGGCAGGTTTGTCAATGAACATGATTTATGATAGATCATTATGGCGTCCTTCAATCCATGTAGCCGACACCACCTAGTGGGATAAAGGATTGGTTGTTGTTGTTCAATCCATGATTTACACCGAATTACAGTTCTTCATGGAGGAAGAGACGACAGGGTCCAAGTTTTGTTTTTCATCAGAGCATCAAATTCAGCCAGTTCTAGGTTTGTTTTTCATTAGGGTCTAAATTTTGTTTTTCATCAGGTCCAAGTTTTTTCCTTCACTCGGGAATGGTCAATGCTAACTTGCCAGATCTAGGTTCAAGATAGGAAGTGTGAGCACTAGGTTGATTTGATTGTCTAGCATTGGCTGCTTTAGACCTTATAAGCATTGTATGAGTATTAACAGGATGCTCATCTAGAGACAAAGAACTGGAAGAGGTGATATGGTCAGAGGTATCAGGAACTACGAGAAAAGTGGAAGTGTGAGAAGGAAATGGAGAATATGTTGGGTGAAGAGCAGGTGAAGAAGAACTAGACTGGGTATTTGAGGGAGGAGCAGAAGATTGAGAAAGAACTTGGGTGTGAGGAATAGAAGGATTAAAGGCCGAAGAAAGTGTTGGACAGGTAGAGGGGACAACATTGGATATGGATGATGTATGAGGAACGACAGTGAGAATAGGAGAAAGAGAAGGAGAAAGAGAAGAAGTAGAGGATTGAGTAACTAGAGAACCAGAACACTGAACAATATTTTAGTAAGGAAACCTGAATTCATTGAACAAAATATCTTTAGAAATGTAGACTCTCCAACTAAAGGACATACACTTGTACCCTTTGATTAAGTGTATGTTAGAACTGGTAAGTCTAAGTACAAACTAGAAGAATGAATGAAAAATCAGAGAGATTCAAGATCAATATGATCTTGAATTAAGGATTTATTAGGCTAGAATCAATGGATTACACTATTTCATGGAGAGTCCTTTGGTAGCAGATATTCCTAAATTTGTCTACTCCTTTTTGCTAACTTCTCAAAAACTAACTTCCTATCTCAACAACTTTCTATCTATAGAATATACATTTCTACTATCTAACTAACTAAAAAACAGAAAACAACTGCCCCTCTAATTAATGATATTTTTTATTCATCCTTACATACACGTGTTTAATGGGAGGTCTAACCATCTTCCTATCAATACCCCCCTAAAAGAGCCACCTTGTCCTCAAGGGGAAACGAAGGAAACTTCTCATGCAACCCCATAGTTGTCTCCTAAGAACTATTGCAATCTTCAAGCTGAGCCCATTTCACCAATACTTCAATTTGTCCCTGTTGAGTTTCTCTCCGTTCAACTATGTCTTTTGGTTCCACTTCTAACTCATACCCCTCATTCAATATGGGAGGATCCCTGCCATATAATGCTTTGAAATGGGTCATACCAGTAGAACTATGATAAGTAGAATTATACCAAAACTCAGCCAAAGATAACCATTGTATGGTCCAACACTAACTTCCCAATTTCAGTTTTATGATAGTGTGGGTATTTGTATGGTCTGATATTAGGAATGGTTTCCCCTTCCTTGAGGTGTATGGCACGATCATGCCTCATTTAGGTTGAAGGCCTTGAAGATTTTCAAACAACTCAAAATGGTGTATCAGTGTCATTACTTCATCTGGTATGAGAAGATGTTGTCACATTTTCAGTTTTAGCATAGTGCAGCAACAAACCCTCCCCATTTTCCTTTAGTACTTGATTGAAAGCTCCTAGAGAGAGTTGAGTTTTGGTTAGAGTTGCATCCCCCTTGATCTTGTGCACTATTCCACCCCCCTTTAAGGTCAACTCAAGTTTACCAAAATTTGCCTTGACTTCCCCCAGGCTAGCTAGCCACTCAAGCCCCAAGACCACATCAACCCCCTTTAACCCAAACAAATAAAACTCCTAAATCACCTCCAAGCTCTGCAGCACTAGCTTCAAGGGAGCACACTTTCCTTGGCAATGAATTTTATGTCCATCCCCCACCTCTACTACATATTTGGGGGTGGCTTGCACCTTTAAGTTCAACCTTTCCACCAATTCTGAAGAAATAAAGTTGTGGGAAGCTCCACGATCAATCAATATCATTACATCCTTACCCTCCAAACTTCCAGCAATCTTCCAAGAATTTATGGAAGTTAAACCTACCATAGCACATAGTGACAGTAGTAAGGAAAGCAAATTGGCCCTCACTGATTCCTCAATGTCTAACTCTTCTTCATCTTCCTCCTACTCCATTAAAATCATTCTAAATTGCCTGTACTTGCATCTATGTTCCCTGCTATAGGGCTCATCACATCTGAAACATAGCCATTTTTCCCACTTTTCTCTCAATTCAGCCCTAGTTAGGTGTTTAAACACTCCTCCTCTGCTCTTAATGCTATCCACTGTTTGTGCATTGCTCACGTTTCTAGACACACTACCAATAGAGAGTTGCTCAGACTTCTTATCGAGCCATGTTTTTGCTTCCACAGTTACAGATCTACTGGAAGGGTTGCTTCTAGAAAAACTAGACGTTCTAGCATAATTGTTATGATTTATCCTCTTTTGAAAAATCATATTGTTCTCTTCTTTCATGATAGATTTATGAATTACCTCATATAGAGTAGGGTGCTCATACAATCTGACCTCAACTCTGAATTATTCTCTAACACCATTCAAGAAGATGCCCTTTACAAATTTTGGATCAATTTCTCTTAAGGCTCCCATATATTTCTCAAATTCCACCATGTATTCCTCCATAATCCCCAATTGTTTCAATGCTAACAACTACTCAAAGGGATTCTGCACCATGGAAGGTTGGAACCTCCTAATCACTGCCAACTTGAACCCTTCCCACGATGGTTGGGGATTGCACCTTCCCCACCACTGGTACCAGCTAAGGGCCTTTCCTTCTAATGCCACCAGGTGGCTTGCATTTTCTCTTCATCATGCACTTCTTTCAACTGAAAATATATTTCCATCCTATGAGTCCACCCAAAAGCATCCTCCCCTGAAAAGATGGGGATTTCCAGTTTTCTCCATTTCTCCCTTCCACTATTATCACGTAAGTCATTTTCTTCCCCAATTCCACTTCCCTCGTCGTAGGTATTAGGAACCCTAGGTCTCTTTGTGAGTTGTGCTAGGGCCTCCTCCAACTTCTTCGTCCTTGCTTCATTCAATTCCATACGTAGTCTCTGCTCTTCTCTTTATCGTCTCATCTCTTCACGTTCTTGAATCCACTCGTCTGCGTTTCTAACCATCCAAATCCCTCTTTGGAAACCATGCGCCAATTCTCCTTGTTGGAACGTGTTTTTCTCAGGCACTTGGATGGTACTCTGATACAAGTGTTAGAACTGGTAATTTTGAGAACAAACTAGAAGAATGAATGAAAAATCAGAGAGATTCAAGATCAATATGATCTTGAATTAGGGATTTATTAGGCTAAAATCAATGGATTACACTATTCCATGGAGAGTCCCTTGGTAGCATATTTTCCTAAATTTGTCTACTCTTCTTTCCTAACTTCCCAAAAACTAACTTCTTATCTCAACAACCTTCTATCCATAGAATATACATTTCTGCTATCTAACTAACTAAAAAACAGAAAACAATTGCCCCTTTAATTAATGAGCTTTCTTATTCATCCTTACATACACGTGTTTAATGGGAGGTCTAAACCTCATCCTATCAGTGTACCCAATAAAAATACACCCCTCGGGCCTATTTTGCATCTTATTCTTGTTGTAAGGACTAAGACAAGGAAAACAAGAAAAACCAAAGACTAAGGTATAACCAGAAGGTGTTTTGTAGAGAACTACATATGGAATTTCACCATGAATGAACTGATTAGGGATCCTATTAGTGAGATATATTGTATTAACAAAGGCATGTTCCCAGTATTCTAATGGAAGTGATGCTTGTGTAACTAAGGTAAGCCCTATCTCAACTATATGTCTATGCTTCCTCTCTATGACTCCATTTTGATGAGGTGTATGCGGACAAATAGCCCTTGTGAGATATGATGTAGTAAAAAAGGCATGTTCCCAGTATTCTAATGGAAGTGATGCTTGAGCAAGTAAGGTACGCCCTATATCAACTATATGTCTATGCTTCCTCTTTATCACACCATTTTGATGATGAGTATGTGGACAAATAGCCATGTAATGGATACCAAGTATGCTTAGAAATGAGGCAAAAGGCCTAAACTCCCCTCCCCAATCAGTTTGGTACAACCCTAAGGACACCATTAAAATCGACTTGGATCACTCTGTGATATTATTTGAAGTAGTTAATAGCTTCTGATTTTTGTTTGAGTAGAAACAACCAGGTGAACCAAGTCAACCACGCTTTTATTTACAACAGGCATTTTACAAAGTTGTAGAACATGCATTGCAATCCCTTCACTAGGGTGCCCTAATCTAGAGTACCATGGAATACAAATTTACAAGGACTACAGGTTCTAGTAGCATAATTGAACTTCTTAGTAAGATGAATATTAATGAACACAAACAATCCTTCTGGTCTAAGAGTCCCTACGAGTAGTATAGTGTCATCAACCTGAGATTTAACATAGCAACAGTTAGAATGGAATTCAAAATAGACTTCATTATCCTTGGCAAATTGACTCACAAACAAGGTTTTTTCATAATAGAAGGAACTAATCGTAAGTTCTTAAGAGCAAGAATTCTGGTAAGATCACAAGGAGAATAAAATTGAGTGGAACCTATGCAAGTGATTGAGATACCTGACCCGTTACCAATGCAGATCTGATCTGACCCAATGAAATCAGTTGTGTCCATGAGATTAGAAGGATCAAAAGTCATGTGATGAGTGGCCCCAAAATCTGGAAACCAAAGCTGAGAGTTGTATGCTTGCAGCCCCTTATCATAGCATGAGGCTGGGGTCTAGGAGGCATTAAATATTGTGTGTAAGTACAAAAATGAGAGTGGATTGGTAGTGTAGGCAAAGGGGAAGGACCCAAAATTGAACCATGTGAACTATCTGAGTATGATGCATGAGGTGACACAACTTCATAGGATTGGAAGGACTCTGTGATCTGGAAGGAGCTGAAGAAACAGAGGATTGTGCAACACTGAGAAAGAAAGCATCCGTAACCGGAGGATGAATCCTCTCCAAGTACATCTCATGAGCCATAGGCAGAGATTCAAGTTGTACAAAAGTACAAGGCTCAAGTCTACTATTAATTAAAGTAACAAAAGCCTTTATATTCAGAAGAAAAACCTGCCAAACTAACCTAACTTGTTTCCTAACAGAAATTACTTCACCAACAGTAGATAGGGAATGAACCAGAGCATTGATTCATGAGACAAATTCAGAAATAGACTGAGTTGCTTTCTTTGTTGTTCGTAGCTCAGAGAGAAGCGATTGACTTCGAGCATGCATCAAAGAATAAAAAACGATATCTCATCCTGGATCTGCCACGAATGGCGCCAACCAAGAACTCGTGACTGCAATGTTTCAGATAGTGGTTGCAGAAAACATGGTGCAGGATGCAGGTCTTGTTCTTCCCAGTGCAAAAATGTTGGTTCATCTGCCAAAGGCACGACCCTCATCACACAAAAACGCACAAGACTGTGAAGCTATAATGGCCTCAACTTGCTACTTCCAGATGAAGTAGTTCTTTTCGCAAAGCCTTGCATAAATTACTTGCGAAAAAGTGATCAGAGAAGGCGGAACAATATACAGCAATTAGATGTAATTTTTTCACCAGCCATGAATTTTGGATCAGAAGGCTCGTTATACCATACTAGAAACTAGAAGAATCTAGAAGGGGAAGGGGGACAGAGAGAGACGGAAATGCTTTTCTGTTATTGAATGTCAATTTCGTCTGATACAACTAACTTCTATTTGTAGAAAGCCTAGCTAGGTGATAGCTGGTAACAGCTCAATCACACACTAACAGTTCTAACTAACATACATCCGTAATCCTAATACACTAGTACACCATTTAAGGCTACCTTTCTAAGTAACCCCAAAGAAACATAGTGATAGTCCGAAAGAAATATCATAATACATGTTTCTTTGGCAACAGAAATAACACTATACATAATATTCGAGTTAAAGTGAATTCAATCTATACTAGTAAAGTCATCTTAGATGAAGCAAGTGGAGAAAGAAATGTGACCAAATTAACAAAGTATAAAGAGAAAAAAGAATGGATGGAGAAATAAACACGTGAAGACGGCCAAGAAAGATGCAAGAAGCAAGTAATCTTAAGTTCTTACAGATGTCAAATTCTCATATGGACCAAGGTCATATGGATGGTTATAGATACTGCCACCTTTCTCTGCTAGCCACAAAGCTCTCACTCCTTCATGATACTGCCAACATATAGCCCCATGAGAAACTTAAAATGAGTCTGCTAAAGTAAAATAACAGCTTTGAACAAAAAACATCTAATAACCTCTATTGTCGTCTTGTTATGCAGGATGAGATAGATATGCCATCCTAGAAGCACACATAATGCTATAGATAAAGGGACCAGCAAGAGCCCAGAAACAACCTGCAAAAAAATAATTTCATGAGAAAATAAATTGTTGAATTTAGTTAAGAAAAATATATATTCATTTTTAATAGAACTTACATATACAGTTCTGAAAGAGCCACTGTTTTTCTTTTCACCCCGTAAACCATCATCATAAGCTACACTGCCCACAAGTAGAACCTGCAAAGTTGAGAGATACAGAAAACAAAATGAATGTTGGCACAAGCAGAAACACCATATCTACCACGCCCATTTTTACAAATGCAGAAAGGATGAAGACATAAATCTAGCCCAAGTGTTTGCTCATGCAAAAACAGCTTAATTGGGAACACATATTAATCATAATAAAAATCATCTCGCGCAGATAATAAAATATCCAAACATACCAGGGAGTACACACAAGAAATGACAGCATACATCACAAAAACGATGAAGACCTTATAGTTTGCATGGCCAACGCAGTTATTTATCCAAATGCAATGGTGATCCTTGCAACCATGCGACAACACATTTTGTCATTGTCCAGAAAATCAGAGATAAAACTAGAATGATAATTTAGATCACACATACCATTCGTAGAACACATCTCTTACAAATCCGGCAATGATGAGCACGAGGAGGCTTATAGTGAGAACACTTTTGGCAGTATCGCAAATCTCCACCCTGCTAGCAGTTCCAAAGAAATATGACATGAAAGTTACATCTCATTGTGCTCAACATTAATATTTAATATACATAAATCGTAATTAAAGAGCACATCTATATATAATCGTAATGGAAGAACATAAATGCATTATTCATTTTCAAAATCGTAATTAAAGAGGACATCTATATATAATATAAAACAACAATTTCCAGACCATACAGAAGAAAGGTTGTCAAAATCGTAATTTTACTGGTAGGATCGCATAAGGTTGTCAAAATTATTTTCTACTCTTATTTCAGTGGTTTGGTGTGTGACTGAGCCTTTTTTCTAACAATTCATCTGAATATATATTATATAAAAATATTATTTTAAGTAGGATCATACGATCCGTGTTACGATTTTCTGTTTTGCGTTGTCTCTGCTTCTCCCTCCTTATCCTACATAAGATCTCGATTTTGACAACCTTGCAGAAAAGAGCAAAACTTTAAGGATTCTACAGGTTTCATCCAATTCATAGGCGCATTGATCATTAAAGGCAGAAAGAAAAAAAGAAAAAAAGGGTACTAATCTGCATAACATAGTCATAAAACTTTCAACTTCTCGTTTCAACAGGGGGTCTTTTTTCTAGTTTGAGAATTGAAGAGTAAGGTGAAGGAATCTGAAAAAAGGACATTAAACAAGTTAACCATAACCAGGACACTTGTATAAGATGAATAACCTAGGAGATAAGACTCCCTAAGCTACTTAGGCTGCAGCACGGAAGCAATTAATTCAAACTCTGATATGAATACCAAAATTCATGCAAAACGTACATGATCGAAAACGAGCAGAAATTTCTTCACACTCAACATCAAAAGTGGAAACAAACAGAAACCCTTCATTTTTGTATCCCAGCCTCTCATCCTTTAGCCATTTGCAACAGAAAAGCAACAAAGCGGATGGCTTAACCTAGCCCATGGTAAATGAAGAGAATCTTAGTTCAAATTAGTCATACTCTAACTCGCCTTCAAACTTGAGAGTTCACACGAAATTAAACGTTATGGATTGACTACACCTGAGTATGCTGCAAGTATCAAGAGACTGATAACTATATAAATAACATGGTGATAATTGAAAGTGTTTTCGTACTACTACTCTAAGCAATCCAACTACTTTTTTACTCCATCGATAAACCACCAATTATTCTTAAACGGGTCCCACATCTACCCCAACTACAACACTGACAACTCTCCTCACAGTTTTAGCCATACTCTAACTCGCCTTCAAACTTGAGAGTTCACACGAAATTACACGTGTTATGGATTGACTACACCTGAGTATGCTGCAAGTCTCGAGAGTCTGACAACTATACAAATGACATTGTGATAACTGAAAGTGTTTTCGTACTACTCTAAGCAATCCAACTACTTTTTTTACTCCATCGATAAACCACCAATTATTCTTCAATGGGTCCCACAACCTACCCCAACTACAACACAGAAAACTCTCCTCACAGTTTTAGCAATTTTGTACAATAGGGGCTTAAGAGCTTGTGGAAGCTGCTATTCCTAAACTAAAAAAGACCACAGACATGAACCACAGCAAGACACATTTCTCGATGCTAAGAACCATGTTAAAACCAAAATAATGTCTAAACTGACACATTTCTCGATGCTAAGAACCGGCAAAAGTGGTTTTCTGAGAAGCGCAAAAGATAGCATAGTAAAAACTGAATCTTAGCTTTTTCAAATTTCTCCATTCGTATAAACCTAACTAAACAGAAATTCAGCTGCATATCATAAAACACTTCAAGTGTTCATAAAATAAGTAACAAATCCATCAAGAAATTCAGCTAGTTTCAACCACGAGACACTTCAAGTACCATAATGCCGCATAGAAATAAGCATAAACCATCATGAACAACGACATCCACCAATTTATTTTCCCAGTAAATGGAGTCGGCTACATGCATCAAACCTCGCCACACCATGTAATAGTAAATAAGCATAAGCCAACCTAAAACAAAAATAAATAAATAAATATTCGTCCGAGCCTTAATATATAATATATAACATTTTTAACTAAACTGCACAAACCAATAAAATGACTCGAGAGGTAGTATTATATTGAGTTAATTAGACTGACAAATATTATATATTAGATAATCAATTTCACAACCCTGTTGTCTTTTTATTTATTTTTTTGTTTCCTTATAAAATACATTAATAATTCTAAACTGATTTTTATATAAAACTTATACTATTTTTTGTAACCAACAAATAACAAATAATAAAGATGCATTAACATTTGAATTTCTGTAGTCAATATATAATATTTTGTTTAATTAATACGTTTTTTTATTTAAAATATTACAATGGATGTTTTGTGTGATGACATAGAAATTAGGATGATTTATGTAATTTCATTAAAGTGGGAGCGTAATTAACTCTATTTTATTTTTACCCTCAATTAATATTTGATAACTCTAACTGTGTTGTTAATATTATGTGTTATTACCTTGCGCTTGATCTCATGAATGGGGCTTTGGAAATCTTCAACGTCAGGCATATATGTAGAAGGAACCCGACCCGGATCCGTGGAAACTGCGGAATGGTATGTGAAGGAACACATGGCGGCGAGAGAGGTGAAAACGACGGCGTTTATGATCCCTGGTGAGGAGAATAATCCGAACCAGTGATCAATGAAAACGAAGATAGAAGAGAGGTAAATGTACGCGATGGCCAAAACGACGACGGTTACGGGAAGCGAGAATGTGAAACGACGCTGCCTTGTTTTCTCGGACATGGCGGAGGAACCACCGGCGTTTTAATAAACGACGGCGTCTCCTTTAATGCACGAGAGAGAAGTGTGAAGGTTGGTGATGATGATTGATGAAATCCCAACGGTGCCGTTGTATTTAATTTTACTCTATCATGAAATAAAGGACATTTTTGGAATTTTCTACTTTTGTTATTGGGTACTTTGTGATATTGAAATTTTTTTGATGGTGTAAATTTTAAGTTGTTTTCGATTAAAGTTTATTTTTAATCTTCGAATCATCCTGGATCTCACATTCTAGTATTGGACAGTCCAGTACTATAGAGTATCCTAACCCCGTTGATGATAGAATGGTGTCAGACTCATCTCCATTAAATGGGTGAAAAACAAAGAAAATATTAAATGAAATGACACTTATATCCTTATTAATTACATTGAGATTATAATTTTACATTTAAAAAAAATTATTTTCATTACTTGAGAGGAGTTTCACTCGTAACAATAATGCTAAATCACTAATTCACCTCAAAAGTTGTTACTTTATTTAAAGGAAAAACATCAGTTTTCAGTTGGTAAAATGTATTTATTTTAATTTTGTACTATTTTTAATTTTAATACAATTGAAATATTGGCCATAAATAATAATTTTTTGAAATAAACTAATGTTACTACTAAACATTTTTTAATCTTGTAGAATAATTATTTAGTTTAGGAAAATTTTATTAAAATTAGGATAGAATGTTATATTTATACATTCAGTGTTATAAAATCAGCTTGGAGTGGTTGGTTCAACTGTAAACCAGGCAACCAACTAGACCAAACCCCAAGCCTCTATTTTACAATCTAAATAACTTGTAATGTAAGCAATCTATTTTATAATTTAATTATAAATCTCTAATTTGCAGAAGGACTTTGAACTACACCATTCCTTATCCTTCCCTTCCCTTTAACCCCAAGCTTGTCCTTCAGTTGTCCCTCTATGTTTGGATCAACTTCATTTGCCTCCAGACCAATTCCATTTACCTCTGCTTCTAGGTTGTAAGCCATTAATGTCGGGCAATATAGCATGTTTGACATCCTTACAAGCTGGAATATGGATATCACACATGTCAATTTTGGATGTGATGGATTTTAAATATCCATGACCAAAAGGCTTAGTGAGAACATGTGCAAGTTGAGAAAGAATTAATGTATATAGGAAAGAGGCGAACAATGGCTTCAAGTACTTACTTCCTGATTGAGTGACAATCAATTTATATATGTTTAGTACGTTCATGGAAGAAAGGATTTGCTGTTATGTGAAAAGCAAATTAAGTGTCACATCAAATGGCCACTGGTTTGCATTGAGGAACATGGAGATCATGAAGGAGGTATGGATGTTGTCCTTTTCATAAGATATGGATGTTGTCCTTTACTACTTGCTCTTCCATGAAATAAGTGATTGGCCAACGAGAAATCAAAAGCAAATGATAGATTTTCTTGAGTAAATGCAATAGCCCTAATCAGAATCACTAAAGCCATTGATGCTAACATGTGATGAAGCAGAAAAATACAATCAATTGTCAGGAGTAGCCTCAAGATGTGGTGGGATTCCCAGGCTTACTTGATAGTGAGCAGTGGTAGGATGTGATAGGTATTGACTCAGGTGTCCTAGTGCATGTGCTATATCAAGTCTAGTATGAGCGAGATATATGTACTAGCCTTCCTACGAGTCTTCTATAGGATGTAGGATCTTATATTGGATAACAAGGGCTCTAACACCTAGAGGGGTGAATATGTGGTTTGGTTTACAATTAAAAATATTCGATTACAAAATATATTCGCTGATTTTCACTAGTTTTAATGATTAAAAGTTTACTTAATCCATTAACAAAAAGGTCTAGTTAATCGATTAACTTCAATCTTAATCGATTAACTCGATTAGTTTTCTTGAAAATATTTTGTTCTTGACACAATGAAATGTAGTGATCAATCTGCTCTTATATGTACTTTAACAGTTCAACTAATGTGATTAATCGTGCAATGACAATTTGCAACAATCCTAATATGAAATCAATTTAAGATAACGGAAATTGATAATTGTATAAATATAAAAAATTAGGGATAATGGAAAATTGACATGATCAATTTTATCCTGATTCAATTGTCAACCACTGCAATCTACATCTAGTCATCCCCTTCTAATCTGGGAGATTTGCTTTCACTATGAAGAAATTGAATGTCTTTGCAAACACTTCTTCCACCAAGAACATCTTGGACTTAACTTCTAATGGATACCTCACCACTTCTAAACTAGGATTTCCGTGTGAATTCTTCTCTTCTTCAAAGGTGATATCTCACACCCTAAGAGACGAATTACAACTTGATCGTTCTTTTGTGTACATAAATCTTGCACCTTTCTTGTGCTAATATACACACAATTTAGAATATAAAACCCATCTTGATAAATCTCACAACCTCAGAATATGAAGATGAATGATGATGAGATGCAAAGGTTTTGTAAGACTTTTGATATGATGAATGCATGAAACTCTCTTCAAAGATTCATGAATTTTTTTAATCTTGTGTCAAAACTCAAAAGTATCTTCCTCACTTTTTTAGAAAACTCTCTATTTGATCTTGAAAAATTCGTTGTAATCATTGTGTATACACATGGGAATAGTTAGTTAAAGTAACATTCAGTCTCAGTCAGTTTTCTATTACATTAATTGATTATGTTAATACTTAATCGATTAATGTTCTATAAAAAGTCCAATATTTCAAAATTGAAACTGATTTAATCGATTAACCATGTACTTAGTCGATTAACAAGTTTATCATTAGAAAGACTTAATCGATTAACTATAACCTTAATCGATTAATAGTTTTATTAAAATAATTAGTTAACATGTTATGAACCTCTAACATGATTTAATAATGTATGATGCATAATTTTGAAATGATATAAGTTCAACATACTTTAATGAATCAAAATCATATGGTCATGTATGAAAGTTAATGCACCTAAATCATGTATAAATATAAATCTCATATGCATCATGATCATTCTAATATGTGAGATTTAGCATTAGGTTCACCTTACTTAGACTGTGCCTTCAAAACATCTTAGGACCTAAAGAAATGAAAATTTAATCTTTAGCTTTTGTTGATCCTCTTGACGTTTGAACTTGAGTCTTCAATGTTGTTGTAATTGATTTGTCCTTGTCCATATTTTGTCTACATCAAACTTCAAGATTTGTCTTCATCAAAATCATGCAATGAACACTTGCAATCATAATCTTCCCATTTTTTAAGGTGACAAACCAATCTGACATATCTTGCATCTTTCTTTGTTGACTATCAACTTGTTTTAAGATTTTCTTAAGCTTTGAAATTTTCTCCCTCTCACTTTATGCATTTGATATATTTGTATTTGCGGAAGCTTGTAATGCAGAAAATCTGCAAAACATAAACAACAAACGTTTCTCCCCCTTTTTGCATGATCAAAAAGCAATGTTACATATATAAATGAACCAAAAGTAAAGAGATAATGTAATTATTTTCTGGTCTTAATCGATTATACATGGTCATAATTTATTAAGAATGCTCTGATATTACTTGAAATTTCAATTTTTGCTACTCTTAATCGATTATCTCTGTGTTTAATCGATTAATTGATTTAGATTTCAGCAATGTAATGAAAATTTCTTGATTTTTCCTTTGGATTACGTATAACTATTCAGAATTTATTCGACCAGTATATCAATGTAGTGATGTGTTGGGTAAACACATGTAAAAAGACACCTACAGGGGTGAATAGGTGTAGCGGATCACTAATGTCGTTTTTCCGGTTAATGAGAATATTGAAAAAACATTACAAGATAATCGGTTATATCAACATGTAATCAATTACGATCAACAAAAATAATCTATTACTAACATCAATAATCAGTTATTCTGATTCTTGAATTCTTGCAAAAATAGTTTCTTATATAACAAGTAACTCAAAATCGCATAAAAAACAGAAGCAATTCACTTGCAAACTACATCTAGGCACCCCCTTCTGATCTTGGAAGATTTTTGTTCACTAATGGAATCAAAAGTATTTTACAAACCGACTTCCAAGAATTTACAAGACTTCCTTCTCAGCCCTAGTGTCTCTCAAAGATGGTTTGACCTTCTACTCGTCTATAAAGGATCCTCACACCTTTCTCAAGGTCCAACCCCAACCACTTCTTCCTCCCAACCAAGACCCTTTTAAATCGTGAAGACCCCACCTAACAACAACTAGGATTTATGCTCAATTCTCTACTAATGGTGATAGTCAACACACCTATTGAATCTAATATCGTTGTCTAAAATTGGTTGAGTTATGTGCAACTAAAGTGTGCTAATATGAACACTAAAACTCAGCTACAAACCTAAAACCGAAATCTCACAAGAACTCTAAAGGTTAAGTGTGATTAATACAAGATTTGTATGTAAATGTGTAACAAGATGCACAATTGAAAAGAATACTAAGATTCTATCCTTTTCACTCTTAAGATTCAAATAATCTAAGAACTTTTTCAACTGCAAGAATTTCCCTCAAGATGATATGGAAGTAAATTTTGGAAATCTATGATGATTGTGATTATTATGAGCACATGGGTGAAAAATTAGTTTTTATACAAATTTGTTTTCTATTAGGTCTAATTGATTATCTAAAAAATTAATCGACTATCATCCTACTAAAATCTGATTTTTCTGTTGGAAATAATCGATTTCCTATAGGATAATCGATCATTGAAACCAAAAAATCCAAGACCTTAGCTACTGGAACTTTATATAATCGACTATTCTCATACATAATCCATTATTGGCTTCCCATTTCTTATCTAATTGATTATCATACATGATAATCAATTATTAATGTTAAAAACTTGTTTCTTTAATGCATGATGAACCTTATATATGATGTATAAGTATATGATGCATGACTTTAAGTATGTAGCTCTTCAATGTAGTAAAATCATGTTTGTGAAATGTATATGCATGAAAATGTTAGGGTATAGCATGTCAAGATAACACTTATAGAGGGTGAATCGGTGGAAGCGGATAAGTATGCCTTCTTTTTCCAATGCATTTAGTGAGATACAACATAGAGCAAATTAATCAATTAAGGATAGTGATAATCGATTATTGACAGAAGAATTAATCGATTAAAGACAGTATTAATCGATTAACTTATCCAAAAAAATACAAAAAATCACAAATTGCAGTTTCTTGTACAACACGCAAACTCGAATTGAGACAATAATACACCAAAATTGCTAACACATGCAATATAGAAATTTGCACTAACAGTATGTAAACACAATTCAATTATAGCAGTTTCTTTAATCAAGTAAGGTATATCAATTGACTGAAATCGTAAAAGATAAAGGAAAAGAGAAATAAGAGATGATATTTTATCTTCGATCGTTTGCTTGTCCACGTGAAAACTACATCTAGACCCCCCTTTTGATCTTGGAAGGTTTGCTTCACTAAAATGAAAGAATGTATTTACACACAAACTTCCAAGTACAATAGTTTTTCCCTCTTGAAAATCGAGCTACAAAGCCAAGTCTGACAAATTCCTCCCATTCCTAATGGTCTCTCCTACCAAATCTAACGGCTGCCAACTCACTCTTGGACTCGCTATCAAGATACTCAATGTGAAGTCTATATTCACTAACTTCAACTAGCGATATTATACAACCTTCTCTAAACCATAGACAATAAATTCTATCTCTCAAAGAATCAAAATCTTTAACAAAAAGCTATCTAAAACAGGAGCTTTACTCTCATAAAGAGTAACCTACGAACCCAATTCCATAATATCTCACACAACCTAAACTAAGGGTATGAGAATGAAATTGGTTTGTAAAAAGGATTTTGAATGCAGCTAATGCACAAGTAAGACAATTAAGTTTTCTTCTCTCTAAATTGAACACATGAAACTATCTCATAGATTTTTCTTAAACAATGCAATTTCGCTCAGAGAATCTATGGAATATGAAAATTTTGGAATTGATCATTATGAGCTAAGTTGTAGAAAAAACATATTTTATAATTGAATTAAGATTAACAGACCACTATTGAATTTAATCAGTTAATAAGGACCATAATTGATTAATGTCATCAAGAAACCCAAGATGGTAGCTACTAGAACTCTTATTAATCGATTAATCAAAGACTTAAACGATTAACGAGATTTCACAGCTACTTAATCGATTATTGAACTATTTAATCAATTAATAGTTAAACATAAAATGTTTCTTGGTTTTCAAGTATCCTTCCTATATGATGTAAGTTGATGCAATGAATGAGTTTTAAGAAAAACTATTATTTTAATGCAACCTACTCAAATATGGATGAATGATGACTCAAAATGGTTTAGACAATTTTTAAGATCGTGTGAGATATTCAACCTAGGATTTTGTCTACCTAGACTCAATCTAAGCAAGCATCTTAGGACTTCTAGAAATATAAAAATGACTTCCCTAAGCCTTGGATGATCTTGAGTCTTGGTTTTTTGTTTGTTGACTTGTGATGTCTTCAAGCCCTTCCATAACGACTTTGTCTTCATCAAAACCAAAATAGAAGATGGATGTTGCAACCTTTCATGTTGACTCCTCTTGCAATCTCAGAACATATCTATCATGTATGAATAGATGTTATGTCTCATTTTATGTTGATTTACTTTTTATATTTTGTGAGACTTCTATCATAGGTTCACCTAGCCTATACTCTATCCAATAAATCATCTTAGAACTTCTATGAAATATAAGAGATTTTCCTAAGTCTAGAAAGACCTTTAGCCTTGGCTTGTTGATTGTTGAGTTTTCCTTCTCTTCAAGCATTCCTTAAAGTCTTTGTATACATATTTGATTTATTAGCTTAATGACTATCAACTTGCGTTTTCTATGGTTGTGAATTGTATGTGCTGCCCCCTTCACCTTGTTCTCCCCCTCAATCCATAATAAGTTATGTGTAGGGTAGCTCATTATTCTTTTGATTTGTTTGTGGAAGCATACAACCTGCAAACTCAAACAACACTTTCTCCCCCTTTTGGCATGATCAAAGAGCAATGATATAATATGAAAGAAATAGCCAAAAGTAAGGAAAGATTTTAAAACATGTTTAATGGCTTAATCAATTTAGAATGTGTAGTTTCGATTAAGCAGTTTAAATAAAATTGAACAAGTGCACAATTTGCTGCAAATAATTGATTAGCATCTTCAAATAATCGATTATTCTACTTTTTAAACAGGAAAAAATAGCTTAAAGTACTTGCATGTAATGATTCAAGCTTAAGATTGACATTATCCCAAATGTATATTCACAGATAAGCAACAGAATAATCAATGCAAATTATATAAACATTCTAGCATTCATTAAAAAACACGAGGATAGTATGCCAAAATATAATCCAATTACAAGTACACCAAAATAACGAGAGAGTGAAAATACTACATAGCAAAAGTCATAACATAACAAAATACAAATGTAGATACACACACTTAGACACTAACCTAACCAGGACAAACCAGACAACCCTAAGCTAAACTACTAAGTAGGTGATGGTGGTGGTGTAAGTCCTCCTACGGTTCGAACGAGAAAGAGATTAGAATTGAGGTTGCTCTAATTGAGGTTTGGAACAATCAATTTGAAGAAATTGTAGAAAGGGAGAAAGCTTAGGAGGATTTAGGTTTAAACGCCCTAGAACATGAACTTGAATTTGGTATATTATTGTCGGTAATTGATTATCTACAGATCTAATCAATTATCGATATGAAAATTTTGTCTATATTTGAACATTTTCTCCTAGGTAATCGATTAGTGAAGTTGCAATCAATTATTTTTCAACCTTTTTGCCCAGGTTTTATATTTGTTTCCCACATAATCGATTAGAACACATAACATTCGATTAATTGTAGTAAAATCACATATTTGAGTAAACTTCGAGTAGTTCCTAGGGTTTGCTAAGATATGACTAGAAGAAACCTAACCTAATGACTTAAGACACACTATCCCATAAGTAAAGTGTAACACCCCAAATTTAAGTCTTTAAAATTATAGTATCAGTCCTCGGATCCTCGCTTGAGCGAGAGATTCTCGCCTGAGCGAGAGATTCTCGCCTGAGCGAGAGAGGTTCACCTAGGAGGGTGAAATCCTGGGCTATACTGGAGGATTCTCGCCTGAGCGAGAGATGTCTCGCCTGGGCGAGAAATGGCATTTGGGGCTGGTTGACACTGTGAGATTCTCGCTTGAGCGAGAGAGTCAGATTTGAGTTTTTAAAATAGGCGGGATTTTCTTGCCTGAGCGAGAATCTCTCGCTTAAGCGAGAACCCGACGCTGTTACATTAAATAGGGGACCCCAAACACATTTATTAGGGTTAACCTAAAGAGAAGTGAGAGGAGAGAGTATTTTCAGGAGCAAGGAGGCTATGGAGTCATTAGAAGCTTGAGAAGAGGTAGATCTCTTGATTCTAACTCTCTTTTTCCCTTTGAAACTTGTTTTGAGGTATGTTGGATCTCTTCTCAACATGAGAGAAACCATGGAAACTCACCCTTTTGAGTTATGGTTCGTTTTATGTGATTTTATCTTGTAAACTCTTGATATAGAGTTAGTATTTCAAGAAAGGAGAGGGTTTGTGGGTTCATACATGAAAACCCCAAAACCCTAGAAATGAAAATGGGTAAAATGCTAGAGGTAGAAGACGAGTTTACTTTCTAATGATGAAATATGAGATGAATATGTATGTTTTAAATGTTGTAAACTTATGATGAAAGTAGTTTAGCAACATTGAAAATATGATGAATATTTTGCATGGTTAAACAATGCAATCTAAGTTGTTTATGAAATATTTGGGATAAATGACTAACATTGTGTTGTATGGTGGGAATGAGGAAAGATCCTAGAGTTGGCGGCGGTGTCGGTGGAACTAGTGCAGTTACCAAGAACCCAACCCAACACTCACCAAGGTACACTTAATTTGTACATTTGAAATGGAAAATGTGTGTATTTTCTGGTTGTACAAGGATTAATTGGTGAATCACGTATTTATTATAAACATATATGGGTATGTTTGTAATAAGGATTGCGTGGGTTCACTAGATATGATTGATAGTGAAATCATTGAAAAAAGAAATATATTTTTAGCCGACCATAAATGGTTAGTGACTCCAGCTCGAGTTTACGTAGCAACACTTCGGCCCGAGTTTATGTGGCAACACTTCGGCCCGAGTTTATGTGGCAACACTTCGGCCCGAGTTTATGTGGCAACACTTCGGCTTGAGTTTATGTAGCAACACTTCGGCTCGAGTTTATGTAGCAACACTTCGGCCCGAGTTTATGTGGCAACACTTCGGCTCGAGTTTATGTAGCAACACTTCGGCCCGAGTTTATGCGGCATGTTTACTTATAAAAGAGATGAGAAATTGTTTTTTTGCTAACCCTAAGGGGTGTAGCGACTTCGGCTCGAGTTTATGTAGCAACACTTCGGCCCGAGTTCATGTGGCATGTTTTATTGGTAAAAAGGACGAGAAATCGCTTTTAGCTAACCCTAAGGGGTGTAGTGACTTTGGCTCAAGTAATGCAGCAAAACAAAAATGAATTTCAAAGTGATTTACTAACTTTTCTAAATGTGGATTATCTTATAATGACGTTTATTGAATTAACGACTTACTCCTTTATGTGCTTGTGTTTCGTCATTGATAATCCCATTGCAGATAAACAGGTGACCTGAGGTGGTCTTATTTTGGAAGCTTAGGGGCTTTATATTTTTGGATATCAATTATTAGCACTATTTTGTACATAAGTGCTTATCGAATTATTTGGAATACTTTGTAACTATGGATATATGACTTATACGATTGATTGTAATTCCGCATATATGTAGCTATGGGTATTTTGGAAACCCATAGCTAGTTGTATACGGTAGACGCTAGCGTTTAATGAAATGAATTATGTTTTTTCGCATCATAAATTGTATGGTAATATCTTTTGCTAAAAAGTGTTTTAAGGAAAGATAATGGAGAAATCAAAGTAGTATGATGACTATATGTATGAAAGGATTAACGTAAAAGAAAAATTTTCAAGGGTAGCATTTGGGTCTTTACAATATGGTATCAGAGCATAGTTAGTCCTGCGACCTAGGGTATGGCCTTACTTGCTTCTTTGTAATTTCAAAATGATTGGACTATGTGGTTGAAGTAAACTGTTGTGTGATTATTTGTTGATTGTTTGATTAATCCTGGTTTACTGACAAATGAGAACCAAGATAAACAGGTACCCATTACTAAAATGTCTGGAAGAGGACGAGGAAGAGGATCGGGTCAGAATGAATTGTTGGCCCAGATTGCGGCATTACTGGCAAACGTGAATGAGAACTTACAACACCTGAATCAGAATACAACCCCAAGTCCGAGTTCGCAGCCCTTGGTTCCACCCTGTCCAGCTGAGTATCGAGGTTTGGATGAGTTCTGTAGGAGGAACCCTAGTTCGTTTCAAGGGGGGTTCGCTCCTGATGCAGCCATCGAGTGGATTCAGAGGCTGGAAAGGACTTTCAAGGCCATGAGCTGTACTGATGCTCAGAAGTTGGCGTATGCCACCTATTTGCTAGAGAAGGAGGCTGAGAGTTGGTGGGAATTCGCTCGGCGCCAAATGGAGGCGGAGGGGCAAGTAATTATGTGGTGTATTTTTAGGGAGAAATTCCTTAGAAAGTATTTTCCTGCTGATCTGAGGAGTCAGAAGGAAATGGAATTCTTGAGGCTGGAACAAGGAAACCTGTCTGTGGGGGATTATGCGGCCAAATTTGAAGAATTGGCCCGATTTTGCCCTTACTCTGAATTGGAGGCGGACGGAAGGTCCAAGTGCTCAAAGTTTGAATCGGGTTTGAAGCCCAAGCTGAAAACGATGCTTAGGCATCAAGAGATCACTGATTTCTCTACACTAGTCAACAAGTGTAGAATGGTTGAGGACGATATGAAGGCGGACGAAGTGGTGGCATCAAGATCATTTCCTCCCAAGAATTTTGGGCCCCAAAGGAATTTTGTGCACGGGAAGGGTAAGAGTAAGGCGTTTCTAGAAGAAGGGAAGCCTTATTCCTTGCCTATGAGTAATAGAGGATATGCTCCACATGGGTCAAGAACTCATGCTAATACTGAAGGGTCGCAGCAAAACCCTCCATCCTGGTGTAACAAATGCGGCCGAAAACACTTTGGTGATTCTTGCCCCGGAACCACACTTAGCTGCTTTTACTGCAAGGAGAGTGGGCATCTTAAGAGGCATTGTCCAAAATTACGGCAGAGTATGAATGCTGTTAGTGCTGAACGACCTTGATCCACCAGCAGAGTTTTCACCATGAGTGGTGCAGAGACTTCAAATGCAGACGGCTTGATAAGAGGTAATTGCATGGTGGAAGGTATTCCTCTTTTAGTGTTGTTTGATTCGGGAGCGACACACTCCTTTGTATCTAATGACTGCGTTGATAGATTGAAATTGCAAACTGAGTCGTTGCCTTTCGACTTGGTCGTATCCACCCCAACTGATGTGGCTGTGGTGGTGTCGACAGTGGTGTCTCGATGTCCGGTAGTAGTAAACGGTAAGACTTTTACCGTGGATTTAATCTGCTTACAACTATCCTAGTTAGATATAATTCTGGGGATGGACTGGTTGTCTGCGAATCATGTAATGCTTAATTGTGCCGATAAGACCGTGGTATTCGGAATCTAGATGACAGTTCTGATGAGGTTAGTGACATGAAACCGTTATCGGCAAAGGAAGTCAGGACCTCCTGTAAGGAGGGAGGAGCCGTGTTTATGTTGTTGGCATCCTTGGAAGTTAATGAAAAACCTAAGGTGCAGGATATTCCGATAGTTCGTGAGTTCCCTGAGGTATTTCCTGGTGACATTCTGGAGTTACCTCCAGTGAGAGAAGTGGAATTCTCTATTGATTTGGTACCTGGAACGGGACCCATCTCTATAGCTCCTTATAGGATGGCACCGTTAGAATTGGCTGAATTGAAAAAGCAGGTTGAGGACTTGTTGGCAAAGAAGTTCATTCGTCCTAGCGTCTCGCTATGGGGTGCGCCTGTTTTGTTGGTTAAGAAAAAGGATGGTAGTATGCGGTTGTGTACCGACTACCGACAGTTGAACAAGGTCACTATTAAGAACAAGTATCCGTTGCCTCAGATCGATGACTTGATGGATCAGTTGAGGGGAGCGGTAGTATTTTCAAAAATTGACCTTCGGCCAGGTTACCACCAACTTCGGGTGAAGTCGGAAGACATCCCTAAAACTGCCTTTAGGACAAGGTATGGGCATTTTGAATATTTGGTCATGCCTTTTGGTGTAACAAATGCACCATTAATATTTACCGACTACATGAATCAGATTTTTCATCCGTATTTGGATTCATTTGTAGTGGTATTTATTGATGACATTTTGGTTTACTCCAAAAGCCGAGAGGAGCATGCTAAACACCTAAGGGTTGTGCTAGAGCTTCTTAGTAAAAATCGGTTGTATGCAAAGCTGACAAAGTGTGATTTTTGGTTGGAATCGGTAAACTTTCTTGGACATGTGATATCCAAGGAAGGAGTGGTTGTGGACCCTTCAAAGGTTGAAGCAGTTATGGAATGGGCGGTGCCCAAGTCAGTCACTGAGATCAGGAGCTTTCTAGGTTTGGCAGGGTATTATCGGAAATTCATTGAAGGATTTTCGAAGTTGGAGCTACCATTGACTAAGCTCACTCAAAAAGGAGAACCGTATGTGTGGACACTACGTTGTGAAGAAAGCTTTCAGGAGTTGAAACGAAGGTTGACTACGGCACCAGTGTTGGTTCTTCCTTGTACCGATAAGGATTTCAATGTTTATTGTGATGCTTCCAAGCAAGGTTTGGGTTGTGTCCTGATGCAAGAAGGGAAAGTGGTTGCTTATGCTTCTCGCCAGTTAAGAAAGCACGAATAGAACTACCCTACTCATGATTTAGAATTGGCCGCAGTGGTCTTTGCTTTAAAAATCTAGAGACACCATCTCTATGGCGTGAGTTTTGAGGTGTACAGCGGCCACAAGAGTTTGAAGTACCTATTTGACCAAAAGGAATTGAATATGAGACAGAGACGGTGGATAGAATTCCTCAAGGATTATGATTTCGGATTGCAGTACCATCCGGGAAAGGCCAATGTAGTGGCTGATGCGCTAAGTCGGAAATCTTTACACATGTCGGCTTTGATGATTAGGGAAGGGAAACTGATTGAAGAGTTCAGAGATATGAATTTGGATGTTCAGATAAAGCCTCGTAGTATGATTTTGGGAATTTTTTAGGTCACCAATGAACAGTTTGAGCAAATCCGAGTTTTGCAAGTTGAGGATGTTGAGATAATGGCAAAACGAGATTTAATGCTGAGTGGCAAGGAAACTGATTTCGCATCAGACCCTAGTGGAATGTTGCGTTATAAAGGGAGAGTTTGTGTGCCTCATGATGAGGAATTACGGAAGAGTATTTTGGAAGAGTCTCATAAGGGTAAAATGAGCTTTCACCCGGGAACTACCAAGATGTACCAAGATTTGAAGAAATTGTTTTGGTGGTCAGGGTTGAAGAGGGATGTGGCTTTGTGTGTCTCGAGTTGTTTGGTATGTCAGAAAGCCAAGATTGAGCATCAACGGCCAGCAGGAGAGTTACAATCCCTAGAAATTCCCGTTTGGAAGTGGGACAGTATCTCCATGGATTTTGTGTCTGGCTTTCCGAAGACTCAGAAAGGGTACGACTCAAAATGGGTAATAGTTGATCGGTTGACTAAGTCTGCTCATTTCTTGCCAATGAACATGAGGTACTCCCTAGAACGATTGGCGGAACTGTATATCCGGGACGTTGTTCGGTTGCATGGGATACCGTCGAGCATTGTGTCGGACAGAGATCCCTGTTTTACTTCCAACTTTTGGACTAGTTTGCAGTCCGCATTGGGAACTAAGTTGAAGTTAAGTTCAGCTTATCATCCACAAACGGACGGTCAGTCGGAAAGAACTATACAATCATTGGAAGATCTTCTAAGGGCTCGTGTCTTGGAACAACCAAGGAGTTGGGATGGCATGTTGCCTCTGATTGAATTTACTTACAACAATAGCTTCCATTCGAGTATTGGAATGGCACCTTATGAGGCGTTGTATGGTAGAAAGTGCCGAACTCTAGTTAATTGGTTTGAAACTGGGGAGAACTTGATATTGGGGCCCGAGCTGGTCCAAGAGACTACTAATAAAATCAAGAAAATCCGAGAGAACATGAAGATCGCCCAGAGTCGACAGAAGAGCTATTCTGATAAGAGACGGAAACCTCTTGAATTTAACGAGGGAGATCATGTTTTCATGAGGGTTGTTCCGACTACCGGTATCGGTAGGGTTTTGAAATCCCGTAAGCTGACTCCTCGATTTATTGGGCCTTATCAGATATTGAAAAGGATTGGGCCGGTAGCGTATCGTATTGCTTTCTTTACCTCCGTTGTTGTCCAATCTCCATAATGTATTTCATGTGTCTCAATTGAGGAAATATGTTGGGGATCCATCTCATGTGGTTGAGTCTGATCAAATAGAGTTGAAGGATAATTTGACTTTTGCGACGTTGCCCATGAGGATCATGGATACCAGTATAAAGAGATTGAGAGGCAAGGAGATTGCCCTGGTAAAAGTGTTGTGGAGCCAAGTGGACGAAGGAGACGCTACTTGGGAAGGTGAGCAAGAGATGAGGGAGGATTACCCTCATTTGTTCGAATCGAGGTATGTTTGATTTTCGGGGACGAAAATTCTTTTAAGAGGGGGAGGATTGTAACACCCCAAATTTTAAGTCTTTAAAATTATAGTATCAGCCCTCGGATCCTCGCTTGAGCGAGAGATTCTCGCCTGAGCGAGAGAGGTTCACCTAGGAGGGTGAAATCCTGGGCTATACTGGAGGATTCTCGCCTGAGCGAGAGATGTCTCGCCTGGGCGAGAAATGGCATTTGGGGCTGGTTGACACTGTGAGATTCTCGCTTGAGCGAGAATCCCTCGCTTGAGCGAGAGAGTCAGATTTGAGTTTTTAAAATAGGCGGGATTTTCTCGCCTGAGCGAGAATCCCTCGCTTAAGCGAGAACCCGACGCTGTTACATTAAATAGGGGATCCCAAACACATTTATTAGGGTTAACCTAAAGAGAAGTGAGAGGAGAGAGTATTTTCTGGAGCAAGGAGGCTTTTGAGTCATTAGAAGCTTGAGAAGAGGTAGATCTCTTGATTCTAACTCTCTTTTTCCCTTTGAAACTTGTTTTGAGGTATGTTGGATCTCTTCTCAACATGAGAGAAACCATGGAAACTCACCCTTTTGAATTATGGTTCGTTTTATGTGATTTTATCTTGTAAACTCTTGATATAGAGTTAGTATTTCAAGAAAGGAGAGGGTTTGTGGGTTCATACATGAAAACCCCAAAACCCTAGAAATGAAAATGGGTAAAATGCTAGAGGTAGAAGACGAGTTTACTTTCTAATGATGAAATATGAGATGAATATGTATGTTTTAAATGTTGTAAACTTATGATGAAAGTAGTTTAGCAACATTGAAAATATGATGAATATTTTGTATGGTTAAATAATGCAATCTAAGTTGTTTATGAAATATTTGGGATAAATGACTAACATTGTGTTGTATGGTGGGAATGAGGAAAGATCCTAGAGTTGGCGACGGTGTCGGTGGAACTAGTGCAGTTACCAAGAACCCAACCCAACACTCACCAAGGTAAGGATAAGTCTTTAATTTGTACATTTGAAATGGAAAATGTGTGTATTTTCTGGTTGTACAAGGATTAATTGGTGAATCACGTATTTATTATAAACATATATGGGTATGTTTGTAATAAGGATTGCGTGGGTTCACTGGATATGATTGATAGTGAAATCAATGAAAAAAGAAATATATTTTTAGCCGACCATAAATGGTTAGCGACTCCGGCTCGAGTTTACGTAGCAACACTTCGGCCCGAGTTTATGTGGCAACACTTCGGCCCGAGTTTATGTGGCAACACTTCGGCCCGAGTTTATGTGGCAACACTTCGGCCCGAGTTTATGTGGCAACACTTCGGCCCGAGTTTATGTGGCAACACTTCGGCCCGAGTTTATGTGGCAACACTTCGGCTCGAGTTTATGTAGCAACACTTCGGCCCGAGTTTATGCGGCATGTTTACTTATAAAAGAGATGAGAAATTGTTTTTTTGCTAACCCTAAGGGGTGTAGCGACTTCAGCTCGAGTTTATGTAGCAACACTTCGGCCCGAGTTCAGTGGCATGTTTTATTGGTAAAAAGGACGAGAAATCGCTTTTAGCTAACCCTAAGCGGTATAGTGACTTTGGCTCATGTAATGCAGCAAAACAAAAATGAATTTCAAAGTGATTTACTAACTTTTCTAAATGTAGATTATCTTATAATGACGTTTATTGAATTAACGACTTACTCCTTTATGTGCTTGTGTTTCATCATTGATAATCCCATTGCAGATAAACAGGTGACCTGAGGTGGTCTTATTTTGGAAGCTTAGGGGCTTTATATTTTTGGATATCTATTATTAGCACTATTTTGTACATGAGTGCTTATCGAATTATTTGGAATACTTTGTAACTATGGATATATGACTTATACGAATGATTGTAATTCCGCATATACGTAGCTATGAGTATTTTGGAAACCCATAGCTAGTTGTATACGGTAGACGCTACCGTTTAATGAAATGAATTATGTTTTTTCCGCATCATAAATTGTATGGTAATATATTTTGCTAAATAGTGTTTTAAGGAAAGATAATGGAGAAATCAAAGTAGAATGATGACTATATGTATGAAAGGATTAACGTAAAAGAAAAATTTTCAAGGGTAGCATTTGGGTCTTTACATAAAGCAATCATGATTTCAAATAGGCACAATGAATATGCATTCAAGTAAGATATCATATGAGTATATATGTAGATCAAGGCAAAGTCATATTCATGAATGTATCCCTAGGAAGTGGCTTGGTGAATATACCGGCTAGTTGCTTTGAGGTTTCCACAAATTCAATAACACATTCACCCTTATGCACATGATCTCTAAGAAATGATGTTTTATTTCTATATGTTTTGTTCTAGAATGTAGAATGAGATTCTTCAATAGGTTTATGGCATTAGTATTGTCACACTTGATAGAAATTTTATCAAGCTTTAGACCATAGTCTAAAATTTGTTGCTTGTTCCAAAGGATTTGTGCACAACATATGTCCGCTAAAATATATTCCGCTTCATGCAGTTGACAAAGCAATAAATGCTTGATTTATACTATGCCATGATACTAGTGAACTACCTAATAGGTGACAAGTACCACTAGTTCTCTTTCGATCCAATTTGCAGCAAACAAAATCGAAATCGGATTAACCTGCTAAAGAGAGTGAGGCACCCCTAGGAAACCAAAGTCTCATATTTATAGTTCCTTTCAAATATTTCACGATGCACTTAATTGCTGAAAAATGTGACTCTTTAGGAGAGACTTTGTATCTAGCTCACATACATATGTTAAACATAATATCGAGGCGACTTGAAGTTAAATATAACAAAGATTCGGTCATACCTCGATATTTCGTTACCTTTATAGCCTTACCCTTCTCATAGAAACTAGAGCACTGGTTTCATAGTGTCGAAAACTTCCTATCAACAAAGAGCTAGGCATGCAGTTCCATTGAACAACGATATAAGTTTGGAGAAATTACACACAAGTTTGAAGAATAGTTATGTTCTTGATAAAATTGTCAATATTACTCAGAAAGGCTTATATTAATGGGGGGAACTCGTGTGAGGGAGCTAGTAAAGAGATTTTTAAGCATTGAACAAGGTGAAACATGATATTGACTAAGGAGGAAATTGTTATGTAGATTTTATAAGGAGCGATATATTTGTATATTTAAATCTATGCGAAGATTGTTGGGGTTTCTTGAAATAAATTGTTTAAGCAAGTTTCAGGTTGGCTAATATTCATATGAAGGAGAGACCAATGCAAAAATATTGGGTTCAAGTTTCTTCTGATATCTTGCACCAATTAGAAACACCCTATGAACCTTTTAAGGACCCTAATTTTACCCTAGAATTTTTTTATTATTTTTAATTCAATTTTGCGTAATTTCTCTAGACGTGCAATATATCAAAAATTTCATAAACTTTAACTCATCTACTTCTTTCATCATACTTTTCAGTTTTATACATTTACTACCTCCAATTGCAGAAAATCATAATACACAATCATTGTAACACCCTAATTTTAAAGTCATTAAATTATAGTATCAGTCTTGGGAGTCTCGCTTGAGCGAGAGAATTGTCGCATGGGCGAGAGAGGCTCACCTGGGAGGGTGAAATCCTGGGCTATACTGAAGGATTATCGCTTGAGCGAGAATTGTCTCGCTTGAGCGAGATTGGTCTCGCCTGAGCGAGAGTTGTCTCGCCTGGGCGATAAAAGTGGCATTCAGGACCTATCAAGGCTGTAAGATCCTCGCTTGAGCGAGAGCTGCCTCGCCTGAGCGAGAAATCCCTCGCCTGAGCGAGAGCGTCAGATCTGAAATTTTAAAAAGGCGGGATTTTCTCTCCTGAGCGAGAATGGGCTCGCTTGAGCGAGAACCCGACGATTTCACTTTAAAATAGAAACCCCAAACACATTTTAGGGTTAGAAAGTGAGAGAGAAGAGAGGAGAAGGTGATTTTGAGAGCAAGAACTCGTGGGAATCATCTAGGAGCTTGAGAAGAGGTAAATCTATTGATTCTAACTCTCTTTCTCCCTCTCAAACTTGTCTTTGGGTGTATGGATCTCTTCTCAAAGTATGAGAAACCATGAAAACTCTTCCTTTAGAGTTATGGTTCGTTTTATGTTGTTTTTCTCTTGTAAACTCTTGGTTTATAGTTGGTATTCGATGAATCGAGAGGTTTTGTAGGTTTATTCATGAAAACCCCAAAACCCCCAAAATGAGAATATGAGTAAAAAGGGAAATGGGTGAAATTTTAAATGTGGAAGATGAGTTTGTGCTTTAATGTTGATATATGAGATGAATATGTATGTTTTAGATGTTTGAAAACTCTTAATGAAGTGGTTTTGGAAATCTTCAAAATGTGTGAATCTCTTGTATGTTTAAAGATAAAATGTGAGTTGTTTATGTGTTGTTTTGAATACATGACTGACATTGTTGTTATTTGTAACACCCTAAATTTGGGTCTTTAAAATTATAGTATCAGTCCTGGGATCCTCGCTTGAGCGAAAGATTCTCGCCTGGGCGAGAAAGACTCATCTAGGAGGGTGAAATCCTGGGCAATACTGGAGGATTCTCGCCTGCGCGAGAGTTGGCTCACCTGGGCGAGAAATGACATTTTGGGGCTGTTGAGACTGCGAGATTCTCGCTTGAGCGAGAGGATCAGATCTGAGTTTTTAAAATGGGCGGGATTTTCTCGCTTGAGCGAGAATGAGCTCGCTTAAGCGAGAACCCAACGAGTTGCATTAAATGAGAAACCCCCAAACACATTTTAGGGTTAAGAAAAGAAGAGAGGTGAGAGAAGAGAGCTTTTCCAAGGGCAAGGAGCTTTGATACTCATCCAAGAGCTTGAGAAGAGGTAAAACTCTTGATTTTATCCCTCTTTTTCACTTTGGAACTCTTTTTGGGTATGTTGGATCTCTTCTCAAAAATGAGAGAAACCATGGAAACACCCTTTTGAGTTATGGTTCATTTTTGTTATTTTATCTTGTAAACTCTTGGTATAGAGTTAGTATTTCAAGAAAGGAGAGGGTTTGTGGGTTGAGTCATGAAAACCCCAAAACCCTAAAGAGAAAATGTGGTTAAAATTTAATATGGGTAAAATGCTAGAGGTAGAAGATGAGTTTACTTTCTAATATCGAAAATATGATAGATATCTCATATGGTTAAATAATGCAATATAAGTTGTTTATATGATATTTGGAATAAATGACTAGCATTGTGTTTTATGGTGGGATTAGGAAAGATCCTAAAGTTGGAGGCGGTGTCGGTGGAACTTGAGGAGTTGCCCAGAACCCAAACCCAACACTCACCGAGGTAAGGATAAGTCTTTAACTTATGCACTGTGATAGAAAATGTGTGGATTTTCTGATGTGGATAATGAACTGTATAGTAAATCACTTAGTTGTTATAAGCATATATGGGTATGTTTGTAAAAACGAGGAGTGGATTTACCATTAAGGGTATGTTTGAGGACATTCCGATAGTTCGTGATTTTCCTGAGGTATTTCCTGGTGATATTCCGGAATAGCCTCCAGTGAGAGAAGTTGAATTCTCTATCGACTTAGTGCCTGGAACGGGACCCATCTCTATAGCTCCTTATAGGATGGCACCGTTAGAATTGGCTGAGTTGAAAAAGCAGGTTGAGGACTTATTGGCAAAAAAGTTTATTCGTCCTAGTGTCTCGCCGTGGGGTGCACCTATTTTGTTGGTTAAGAAGAAAGATGATAGTATGCGGTTGTGTACTGACTACTTGCAATTGAACAAGGTTACTATCAAGAATAAGTATCTGTTGCCTAGAATTGATGACTTAATGGATCAGTTGAGAGGAGCGGTGTTGTTTTCAAAGATTGACCTTCGGTCGGGTTACCACCAACTTCGAGTGAAGTCATATGATATTCCTAAAACTTCTTTTAGGACAAGGTATGGCCATTTTGAGTATTTGGTCATGCCTTTTGGTGTAACTAATTCCCCAGCAATATTTACCGACTACATGAATCAGATTTTCCATCCGTATTTGGATTCATTTGTAGTGGTATTTATTGATGACATTTTAGTTTACTCCAAAAGTCGAGATGAACATGCTGAACACCTGCGGATTGTTCTAGAACTCTTGAGTAAGAACCAGTTGTATGCTATATTGTCTAAATGTGATTTCTGGTTGGAATCGGTTAACTTTATCAGACATGTAATATCCAAGGAAGGGGTAGTTGTCGATCCTTCAAAGGTTGAAGCAATTATGGAATGGGCAGTGCCCAAGTCGGTTACTGAAATCCGGAGTGTTCTGGGTTTGGTTGGCTATTATCGGAAATTCATTGAAGGATTTTCGAAATTGGCACTACCGTTGACTAAGCTCACACGGAAAGGAGAACCGTATGTGTGGACACTTCGATGTGAAGAAAGTTTTCAAGAGTTGAAACGAAGGTTGACTACGGCGCCAGTTTTGGTTCTTCCTTGTACTGATCGGGACTTTAGTGTTTAATGTGACGCATCCAAGCAAGGTTTGGGTTGTGTGCTGATGCAAGAAGGGAAGGTTGTTGCCTATACTTCTCGACAGTTGAGGACGCACGAGCAAAACTATCCTACCCATGACTTGGAATTAGCTGCAGTGGTCTTTGCCTTAAAAATATGGAGACACCACCTTTATGGCGTGAGATTTGAGGTATACATCGACCACAAGAGTTTGAAGTACCTATTTGATCAAAAGGAATTGAATATGAGACAGAGACGGTGGATGGAATTCCTTAAGGATTATGATTTTGGGCTGTAGTACCATCCGGGAAAGGCCAATGTAGTGGCCGATGCGTTAAGTCGGAAATCTTTACACATGTCGGCTTTGATGGTTCGGGAAGGGAAACTGATTGAGCAGTTCAGAGATATGAACTTGGATATTCAGATAAAGCCTCAGGTATGATTTTGGGAATGCTGAAGGTCACCAACGAACTGTTTGATCAAATCCGAGTATTGCAAGTTGAGGATATCGAGATAATAGCCAAACGAGATTTGATGATAAGTGGCAGGGAAACTGGTTTCGCATCGGACACTAGTGGAATGCTGCGTTATAAAAGGAGAGTGTGTGTGCCTCGTGATGAGGAATTACGGAAGAGTATTTTTGAAGAGTCTCATAAGAGGAAGATGAGTTTTCACCTGTGAACTACCAAGATGTACCAAGATTTGAAGAAATTGTTCTGGTGGTCAGGATTGAAAAGGGATGTGTCTTCGTATGTTTCGAGTTGTTTAATATGTCAGAAAGCCAAAATTTAGCATCAGCGACCGGCGGGAGAGTTACAATCCCTAGAGATTCCTGTGTGGAAGTGGGATAGTATCTCCATGGATTTTGTATCGGGTTTCCCTAAAACTCAGAAAGGATACGACTCGATATGGGTATAGTAGATCGGTTGACTAAGTCTGCTCATTTCTTGCCGATGAACATGAGCTACTCCCTAGAACGATTGGTGGAACTGTATATCCGGGAAATAGTTCGTTTGCATGGGATACCATCGAGCATTATATCGGATAGGGATCCCCATTTTACTTCCAACTTTTGGACTAGTTTGCAGTCCGCATTGGGAACTAAGTTGAAGTTAAGTTCAGCTTATCATCCACAAACGGACGAACAATCAGAAAGAACCATACAGTCATTGGAAGATCTTATGAGAGCTTGTGTCTTGGAACAACCAGGGAGTTGGGATGGCATGTTCTGATTGAATTTACCTACAACAATAGTTTCCATTCGAGTATTGGAATGGCACCTTATGAGGCGTTGTATGGTAGGAAGTGTCGAACTCCAGTGAGTTGGTTTGAAACTGGGGAGAACTTGATTTTGGGACCCGAGCTGTTCCAAGAGACGACGAAGAAGATCAAGAAAATCCGGGAGAATATGAGGATCGCCCAGAGTCGGCAGAAAAGCTATTACGATAAGAGGCGAAAACCTCTTGAGTTTAACGAGGGAGATCATGTTTTCATGATAGTAGTCCCGACTACCGGAATAGGTAGAGTGTTGAAGTCTCATAAACTGACTCCGTGATTTATCGGGCCGTATCAAATACTGAAGAGGATTGGGCTGGCAACGTATCGTATTGCTTTACCTCCGTTGTTGTCGAATCTCCACAATGTGTTTCATGTGTCTCAGTTGAGGAAATATGTTGGGGATCCATCTCATGTGGTTGAGTCGGACCAGATAGAGTTGATGGATAACCTGACTTTTGCGACGTTGCTTGTGAGAATCATGGATGCCAATATCAAAAGATTGAGAGGTAAAGAGATTCCTTTGGTGAAAGTGTTGTGGAGCCAAGTAGACGAAGGGAATGCTACTTGGGAGGTGGAACGTGAAATGAGGGAGGATTACCCTCATTTGTTCGAATCGAGGTATGTTTAATTTTCGGGGACGAAAATTTTTATAAGAGGGGGAGGATTGTAACACCCTAAATTTGAGTCTTTAAAATTATAGTATCAGTCCTGGGATCCTCGATTGAGCGAGAGATTCTCGCCTGGGCGAGAAAGACTCACCTGGGAGGGTGAAATCCTGGGCTATACTAGAGGATTCTCGCCTGAGCGAGAGTTGGCTCGCCTGGGCGAGAAATGGCATTTTGGGGCTGTTGAGACTGTGAGATTCTCGCTTGAGCGAGAATCCCTCGCTTGAGCGAGAGGATCAGATCTGAGTTTTTAAAATGGGCGGGATTTTCTCACTTGAGCGAGAATGAGCTCGCTTAAGCGAGAACCCGACGAGTTGCATTAAATGAGAAACCCCCAAACACATTTTAGGGTTAAGAAAAGAAGATAGGTGAGAGAAGAGAGCTTTTCCAAGGGAAAGGAGCTTTGATATTCATCCAAGAGCTTGAGAAGAGGTAAAACTCTTGATTCTAACCTTCTTCTTCACTTTGGAACTCTTTTTGTGTATGTTGGATCTCTTCTCAAAAATGAGAGAAACCAGGGAAACTCACCCTTTTGAGTTATGGTTCATTTTTGTGTTATTTTATCTTGTAAACTCTTGGTATAGAGTTAGTGTTTCAAGAAAGGAGAGGGTTTGTGTGTTGAGTCATGAAAACCCCAAAACCCTAAAGAGAAAATGTGGTTAAAATGGAAAATGGGTAAAATGCTAGAGGTAGAAGATGAGTTTACTTTCTAATATCGAAAATATGATAGATATCTCGTATGGTTAAATAATGCAATATAAGTTGTTTAGATGATATTTGGAATAAATGACTAACATTGTGTTATATGGTGGGATGAGGAAAGATCCTAAAGTTGGAGGCGGTGTCGGTGGAACTTGAGGGGTTGCCCAGAACCCAAACCCAACACTCACCGAGGTAAGGATAAGTCTTTAACTTATGCACTGTGATAGAAAATGTGTGGATTTTCTGATGTGGATAATGAACTGTATAGTAAATCACTTAGTTGTTATAAGCATATATGGGTATGTTTGTAAAAACGAGGAGTGGATTTACCATTTATGTATTGGTGGAGTGCCAATGGAAATAATACTCGAAATAACGCAATGAAACGTAAATCACTTAGTTGTTATAAGCATATATGGGTATGTTTGTAACAATGAGGAGTGGATTTACCGTTTATGTATTGGTGGAGTGCCAATGGAAATAAAACTCGGAGGAATGAAATAAATCGTAAATCACTTTGTAGTTATAAGCATATATGTATATGTTTGTAATGATGACGGGTGCATTAAATGTTTTTTTGTATTGGTGGAGTGCCAATGAAAATAAAACTCGGAAAATGTATTGGTGGAGTGCCAATGAAAATAAAACTCGGAAAATGTATTGGTGGAGTGCCAATGAAAATAAAACTCGGAAAATGTATTGGTAGAGTCCCAATGAAAATAAAACTCGGAAAATGTATTGGTGGAGTGCCAATGGAAATAAAGCTCGTTTTTAGCCGACCATGATTGGTTAGTGACTTTAGCTCAAGTAATGTAGCAAGCTTTGACTCAAGCAATGTAGCAAACTTTGGCTCAAGTAATGTAGCAAGCTTTGGCTCAAGCAATGTAGCAAACTTTGGCTCAAGTTATGTAGCATAGTTTTCAAAAGTATGAACATTGAAATTGGCTTTTAAGTAAACTTGATTTTAAACCGTTTATTTAACCTTATTAAATGTGGATTAACTTACATTGATATTTGTTGAGTTAACGACTTACTCCTTTGTGTTTCTTGGTGTATTGTCAATGTTAATCCCATTGCAGGTAGGTGGAAGGAGTATGGGTGTTTTTGATTAGGATCTTAGAGACTTTTATTTTGATGTCTCTTATCCATTTTTGTAACCTCATTGGTTGTACTTGAACTAACTATTTTGTAACTATGAACATGATTGTTGTACATGGTATTAATCATGGAAACTAGTAACTCGGGATATATGTAGCTATGGGTGTTTTGGAAACCCATAGCTAATTGTATGCGGTCGTTACTAAGTTACATTAATATGAATTATGTTTTTCTGCTATCTGATTTGGTATGTTACTTTTGGTTTATAGATTGGGTGTGAGGAAGGAAGTGAGATCTTTTAAATAAGTTCATTCACTCGGTAATTATAATTTATCGTTAAATGCACGAAATTGGACTAAATAAGGAAAAAAATTCAAGGGTAGAATTTGGGTCCTTACAATATTGTATCAGAGCATAGTTAATCATGCGACCTAGGGTATGGTCTTACATGCTTCTTTGAAAACCTTATGTGTTGAGATTGTTTAAATTGTGCTAATTGTTAAGTGGTTATGTGCATTGTTATTATACAAATTCGATTACTGACAAGTGAGTGAGTACAGGTATCCATGGTAGGAAGAGGAAGAGGAAGAGGAAGAGGAAGAGGGACAAGTCAGAATGTCCCGAATGATTTATTGGCGCAAATGGTGGCGGCATTGCAGCAAGTCAATGAGAACTTGCACAATCTGAACCCGAATCCGGCGCCAAGTCCGAGTTCACACCCACTAGTTCCACCTGGGCCAGCAGAATACCGAGGGCTGGATGAGTTCTGCAGGAGGAATCCCAGTCAGTTCCATGGGGGATTTGCTCCTGAAGCTGCCATCGAGTGGATCCAAGGGGTGGAACGGATCTTCAGAGCCATGAACTGTACGGAGGCTCAGAAGTTGGCTTATGCCACTTACATGTTAGTGACAGAGGCCGAGAATTGGTGGGAGTTCACTCGACGCCAAATGGAGGCGGAGGGACAGCTGATTTCCTGGGATACATTTAAGGTGAAATTCCTCCATAAATATTTTCCTTCTGATTGAGGAGGCAGAAAGAGATGGAGTTTCTAAGATTGGAGCAAGGTGACCTGTCGATGGGAGCATATGCGGCCAAATTTGAAGAATTGGCCCGATTTTGCCCTTACTCGGAGTTGGAGGTGGACGGAAGGTCCAAGTGCTCGAAATTTGAATCGGGTTTGAAGCCCAAACTGAAGACGATGCTTAGGCATCAAGAGATCTCCGACTTTTCTACCCTGGCCAACAAGTGCAGAATGGTTGAAGATGACATGAAGGCGAATGAAGTGATGACGCCAAAACCACTTCCTCCCAAACACTGTGGACATCAAAGGAATTTCTCGCATGAGAAAGGGAAGGGCAAGGTGTTTCAAGAGGAACGAAAACCTTACTCTCGTCCGACGGGTAATCGAGGTTACTCTTCGCATGGGCCGAGGACTCATGCCCATCCCGAAGGGTCACGATTGAACTCTCCTCCTATGTGCTGTAAATGTGGTCGAGCTCATGTTGGTGACTCGTGCCCCGGAATGGCACTAACCTGTTTTCATTGCAAGGAGGTTGGGCATGTCCGAAGACACTGTTCTAAGCTATCGCAAAGTGTGAATGCGGTGAGGGCTGAACGTCCTCGATCCACTGGCAGAGTGTTCACCATGAGTGATGCAGAGGTATCAGGTGCAGATGGCCTGATAAAAGGTAATTGCATGGTGGCAGGTATTCCCCTTTTAGTGTTGTTTGATTCGGGAGCAACACACTCCTTTGTATCTATTGAATGTGTGGATAGACTGAAATTGCAAACTGAGTCGTTGCCTTTCGACTTGGTCGTATCCACCCCAACTGATGTACCTGTGGTGGTGTCGACAGTTGTGTCTCGATGTCCGATGGTGGTGAATGGTAGGACTTTTACATTGGATTTAATCTGCTTACCATTATCCCAGTTAGATCTAATTATGGGGATGGACTAGTTGTTGGCAAATCGTGTGGTGCTTAATTGTGCTGATAAGACCGTGGTATTCGGGAATCTAGATGAGATTTCTGATGAGGTTATTAACATGAGTCCGTTATCGGCAAAGGAAGTCAGGACTTCCTGTAAGGAGGGAGGGGCCGTGTTTATGTTGTTGGGATCCCTGGAGGGTATTGAGAAACCCAAGATTGAGGACATTCCGATAGTTCGTGATTTTCCTGAGGTATTTCCTGGTGATATTCCGGAATAGCCTCCAGTGAGAGAAGTTGAATTCTCTATCGACTTAGTGCTTGGAACGGGACCCATCTCTATAGCTCCTTATAGGATGGCACCGTTAGAATTGGCTGAGTTGAAAAAGCAGGTTGAGGACTTATTGGCAAAGAAGTTTATTCGTCCTAGTGTCTCGCCGTGGGGTGCACCTATTTTGTTGGTTAAGAAGAAAGATGATAGTATGCGGTTGTGTACTGACTACTTGCAATTGAACAAGGTTACTATCAAGAATAAGTATCTGTTGCCTAGAATTGATGACTTAATGGTGCACCATATGTTTGTAATGATGATGGGTGCATTTACTGTTTTTTTGTATTGGTGGAGTGCCAATGAAAATAAAACTCGCAAAATGTATTGGTGGAATGCCAATGAAAATAAAACTCGGAAAATGTATTGGAGGAGTGCCAATGAAAATAAAACTCGGAAAATGTATTGGTGGAGTGCCAATGGAAATAAAGCTCGTTTTTAGCCGACCATGATTGGTTAGCGACTTTGGCTCAAGTAATGTAGCAAGCTTTGGCTCAAGCAATGTAGCAAACTTTGGCTCAAGTTATGTAGCATAGTTTTCCAAAGTATGAACATTGAACTTGGCTTTTAAGTAAACTTGATTTTAAACCATTTATTTAACCTTATTAAATGTGGATTAACTTACATTGATATTTGTTGAGTTAACAACTTACTCCTTTGTGTTTCTTGGTGTATTGTCAATGTTAATCCCATTGCAGGTAGGTGGAAGGAGTATGGGTGTTTTTGATTAGGAGCTTAGAGACTTTTATTTTGATGTCTCTTATCCATTTTTGTAACCTCATTGGTTGTACTTGAACTAACTATTTTGTAACTATGAACATGATTGTTGTACATGGTATTAATCATGGAAACTAGTAACTCGGGATATATGTAGCTATGGGTGTTTTGGAAACCCATAGTTAATTGTATGCGGTCATTACTAAGTTACATTAATACGTATTATGTTTTTCTGTTATCTGATTTGGTGTGTTACTTTTGGTTTATTGATTGGGTGTGAGGAAGGAAGTGAGATCCTTTAAATAAGTTCATTCACTCGGTAATTATAATTTATCGTTAAATGCACGAAATTGGACTAAATAAGGAAAAAATTTCAAGGGTAGAATTTGGGTCCTTACCTTATTGGTGGGAATGAGGAAAGATCCTAAGGTTGGAAATCGTGGAGGAAACTTGTAAAGTTACTCGAAACCGACCCCAACGCTCACCAAGGTAAGGATAAGTCTTTACTTGTGCATTTGAAAATAGAAAATGTGTGTATTTTCTAGTTGTGCAATGATTATATCGTGAATCACAAATTTAGTGTAAACATATATGGGTGTGTTTATACTAATGATGGCGGGGATTCACGGGAAATGATTTATGGTGAAATCAAGGAAAAGAAACTATATTTTTAGCCGATCATGAATGGTTAGCGACTCCAGCTCGAGTATAAGAAGCAAAACTCCGGCTTGAGTATATGATGCGAAACTCCGGCTCGAGTATATGTAGCACGTTTTCTTTTTAAAAGAAATAAGAATCTGCTTTTAGCTAACCTTAAGGGTGTAGCGACTTCGGCTCAAGTTATGTAGCAAATAAAATGAATTTCGAAATGGTTTAATAACTTCTTTAAATGTGGATTTTGTGGAAATTACCTACCCGAAGTGGTAGTGGATCATTGAAGGGAAATTACCTACCCGAAGTGGTAGTGGATCTTTGAAGGGAAATTACCTACTCGAAGTGGTAGTGGATCATTGGGGGAAATTACCTACCCGAAGTGGTAGTGGATCAATGGGGGAAAATTACCTACACGAAGTGGTAATGGATCATTGGGGTAATTACCTACCCGAGTGGTAGTGGATCATTGGGGAAATTACCTACCCGAAGTGGTAGTGGATCATTGGAGAAATTACCTACCCGAAGTGGTTGTGGATCATTGAGGGAAATTACCAACCCGAAGTGGTAGTGGATCATTGGGGGGAAATTATCTACCCGAAGTGGTAGTGGATCATTGGGGTAATTACCTACTCGAGTGGTAGTGGATCATTGGGGAAATTACCTACCCGAAGTGGTAGTGGATCATTGGAGAAATTACCTACCCGAAGTGGTAGTGGAACATTGTGAGTTGAGGACCTATCCGTAGTGGTAGTGGAATATCTGTTAGTGTAAACGGCCGGAGGTGGTAAAGAGTAAGTTTGATGTCGATGGTAATTGATGAAATAAAAGTATTTGAAATAAAAGAATATGCATGCTATAAAATATATATTATGGGATATATATACTATAGGTCGATTACGGATAATATGAAATTACAGGACAGAAGATATGAACGCTTATATTCTTGTAATTATGAGATGTGTTTCACTTCAATGCTTATTTATATTTAAGAATGAGGATTATCTTATAATGATATTTATTGAATTAAAGATTTACTCATTTGTATGTTTTGTGTATTTTTTATTGATAATCCCATTGCAGATATTGAGGATGCTTGGTTGGAAGCCTTAGGAACCATAGGCTTTATATTCATTTGTTTGCGTTATTGCACTATAGCTGACTATATCCGGATTTCCGTGATTGTACCCATGATTATTAGTATTTGATTAATTGTAATTATGTGTAACTTTTTGGAGGACTATAACTTTGGATCCTTAGTACCCATGGAGAACTATCAGAATGAATTATGTTTTTCTGCATTATGAATATGTGTTGTAACATGGTCAAAGTATAATGATGAATGTATGTACGAATAGATTTAAATAAGGAAAATTTTCAAGGGTTGAATTTTGGGTCCTTACAGTAATATAATGAATAAGTGTCATCATATGTCAAGTTATGGGATTACAAAATTAAGTTACCCATAAATACAATTAATGTCAACAAATAGTCAATTAGTGCACTAATATTTGAAGCCATAAATCTCGGACGCTAAAGTTCCTAAAACTCCTAATTAACGCGTCCATAAACCGTCGGTTTACCTGCAAAGAGATTATCATAGGCAAATACACAGAAAACACAAAGGAGTAAGATATTAACTCAAGAAATATCAATAAATGATAATCCACATGTTAAATAAGGTCAGAAAAATAATTAAATCATTAATCATAAAGTAAAACCATATAAGAGCCTTCATTACCATTTTGCACAACTATACATTTTCAAATCCTTACCACAATTCAATTTACAACATCCATACCTTACTACATTACATATAAGCATTTATTCACTTTTAACGACCTTTACCATATCCCACATATTAAATAAGCGTGCTACATAACTTGAGCCAAAGTATGCTATATAACTTGAGCCAAAGTATTGCTACATAACTTGAGCCAAAGTTTTGCTACATAACTTGAGCCAAAGTACGCTACATAACTTGAGCCAAAGTTTTGCTACATAACTTGAGCCAAAGTTTTGCTACATAATTTAAGCTAAAATTTCGCTATATAACTTGAGCCAAAGTGTGCTACATAACTTGAGCCAACGTGTGCTACATAACTTGAGCCAAAGTGTCGCTACATAACTTGAGCCAAAGTTTGCTACACAGCTTAGGGGAACTAAAAATAGGTTTTTCATTTCTTTCATTTATCATCCATAAATCCAGAAAATTCCACACTATCATTACACAATATACAAGTATAATGTTTCTCCTTACCTTGGTGAGTGTTGGGGTTGGTTTTTGGTAACTTTGCAAGTTCCTCCGTCACCTCCTCCAACCTTAGGATCTTTCCTCATTCCCACCACACAACAACAATAATCCGTCATTTATTCACAAAATCGCATAAACAACTCAAACTACATATTCAACCAAAGAGGTTCATATTTCAATGATTTTCAAAACTATCTCCATTAGGAATTTCAAGCATATAAATCATACACATTCACTTTTTTCTCAATATTAAATCCCATAAACCACATTCCTAACCTAACATCTCACCCCCTTTCAACACCATTTTCGTTTTGGGTTTTGGGGTTTTCATGAATCAACCACTAATCATCCAATTTACGAATACAAACTCTAAACCACGAGTTTTTAACAGTAAAGCTAGTTAAAAATGAACCACAACTCAAAAAGAGAGGGTTTAATGGTTTATCATGGTAAGACAAGAGACCCAAGTAAACAAGTTGAGTTTCAAAACAAGATTGAGTGTTAAGATCAAGTGATTTACCTCTTCTTTAGCTTCTAGTTGACTCAACACGAGTTCTTTCTCTCAAAATCACCTCTTCCTCTCTTATCTCCCAAAAAGTCTACCCCTTTTTCGTGTTTGAAGTTCTATTTTAGGGTTCAGACTTTTAGATTCTCGCTCAAGCGAGAACACGTCGCTCAAGCGAGAATCCCACACCTTTTAAAATTTCAAACACTGATGCTCTCGCTCAAGCGAGAATCCGCCAGTCTCCACAGTCTATTTCTCGCTTAAGCGAGCCAACTCTCACTCAGGCGAGAATCCTCCAACCTCTACAGTATTACTCTCGCTTAGGCGAGCTAACTCTCGCTTAGGCGAGAATCCCAGAGAAATCCTGGGAGCAACCCTGATCCTCTCGCTTGGGAGAGGCCCTCTCGCTCAAGCGAGAAACGTCCAACAACTCCCAGTCTTACTGAATTTTACTACGCTTAAGAAAAGGGAAATTATGGTGTTACAATCCTCCCCATCTAATAAGAATTTTTGTCCCCGAAAATTAAACATACATCGATTCAAGCAGGTGAGGGTAGTCATCCCTCATGTCACGTTACACATCCCATGTTGCATCCCCGTCATCTACTTGACTCCAAAGTACCTTTACCAAAGGAATCTCCTTTCCTCTCAATTCCTTGATGCTCTTGTTAATGATTCTCACCGGTAAAGTCTTGAAAGTCAAGTTATCCTTTAGTTCAATCTGATCAGGCTCAACAATGTGCGACGGATCTCCAACATACTTTCTCAACTGAGACACTTGGAAGACATTGTGAAGATTCGCCAACAATGGAGGTAAGGCCAGTCTATAGGCTACGGGGCCAATCCTCTTCAAAATATGATACAGCCCAATGAACCTCAGAGTAAGCTTATGGGATTTCAAAACTCTACCAATTCCAGTAGTCGGGATTACTCTCAAAAACACATGATTCCCTTCATTAAACTCAAGGGGTCGCCTTTTATCATAATAACTCTTTTGTCGACTCTGCGCTATCTTCATATTCTCTCTTATTTTATTAATCTTTTCAGTCGTTTCTCGGACCACCTCGGGTCCCAACACCAAGTTCTCTCCAGTTTCAAACCAACTTATCGGAGTCCTACATTTCCTTCCATACAAAGCTTCGTAGGGTGCCATTCTGATACTCTAGTGAAAACTGTTGTTGTACGTAAACACGATCAAAGGTAACATACTATCCCAACTTCCAGGTTGTTCCAACACACATGCTCTCAAAAGATTTTCCAACGATTGTATGGTCCTTTCTGACTGACCATCCGTTTGTGGGTGGTAAGCGGAACTCAATTTCAACTTGGTCCCCAAAGCAGATTGCATACTAGTCCAAAAGTTTGAAGTGAAACGTTGATCTCTGTCCGATACAATACTCGTTGGTATCCCATGAAATCGAACTATCTCTCGGATATACAACTCTGCCAGGCGTTCTAAGGAATATCTCATGTTAATTGGAAAGAAGTGAGCAGACTTGGTCAACCGGTCCTCTATTACCCTTATAGAATCATACCCTTTTTGAGTTTTCGGAAAACCCGATACAAAATCCATCGAGGTGTTATCCCACTTCTACACAGGAATTTCCAATGATTGTAGTTCACCTGCCGGTCTCTAGTACTCGATCTTGGCTTTATGACAAATCAAACAACTCGATACATACAAAGCCACATCCTTTTTCATTCCGAAGAACAACAACATCTTCTTTAAATCCCGATACATTTTTGTAGTTCCAAGGTGGAAACTCAGCTTACTCTTAAGGGATTCCTCAAGGATACTCTTCCTCAATTCCACATCACGTGGTACACACACTCTCCCTTTGTACCTCAACAACCCGCGAGCATCTAACTCAAAATCCTTCTCTTTCTCATTAGTCATCGAAACTCGTTTGGCCATTAGATCATGATCCGCCACTTGCATTACTCTGATCTGATCAAACAACTCGTTCGTAACCTTGAGCATTCCCAAAATCATACTATGGAGTTTGACTTGAACCGCCAAGTTCATATCTTTGAACTCCTCAGTTAACTTCTCCTCATTGATCATCAATGCGGATACATGTAGTGACTTCCGACTTAGAGCATTTGCCACCACATTGGCCTTTCTAGGATGGTATTGTAGACCAAAATCATAGTCCTTTAGAAACTCCATCCACCTTCTCTATCTCATGTTCAGTTCCTTCCGATCGAACAAATATTTCAAGCTCTTGTGGTCACTGTAGACCTCAAACCTTACACCATAGAGATGGTGTCGCCAAATCTTTAAGGCAAAGACCACAACAACTAACTCCAAATCGTGAGTAGGGTAGTTCTGCTCATGCGGTCTTAACTGCCGCGAAGCATAAGCAACAACTTTCCCGTCCTGCATTAACACGCAACCCAGACCTTGCTTGGAAGTGAAAGTGTGCATGTCAAGAGGAACACTTTGGAAAGCTCTCCTTATATGTCATGGTTTTGATGAGGACAACTTGTGCTAATAAGAGCTTGAAGATCATCAACAAATCAACATGCTTAAGCCTTCCGATTGGTACCTTGCTTAGACTAGATTAGTTTAGGTTGAGTCTAAGGCTTAAGTCACCTAATATATATCTCACTTGCATAAATCTTTTAAATCTTTTTCATCTTGAGATATGTCATTCATAATATGTTCATGCATCATATAAATACATGTACATGTGCATTCTAGTATAATCTAAGTATTAAACATGTATGAATTTAAGTGCATAACATATTTGAGTTTTTTACACATGAAAGAATGCTGTTAATCGATTACCGCATAGGTTAATCGATTAATCTAACTGCTTGCACAGTGTAATCGATTACAACAAAGGTTAATCGATTAATCTAACATTTGTGTAAAGCTTAATCGATTAAAGCTGTCGTTAATCGATTAACTGGGCTATAAAATCAATTCTTTATAAACTGCATTTTCAGAATTGATCTCATAAGTTGCATGTTAAATTTTTAGAGAGTTAGAGCATTTTTTTCGTGTTAATTGTTGCATCTAGTTGTAAATGCATTTGTGAGTTTAGAAAAGAGAGAATTCTATGCTTTAGGATTGAGTGCATTTCATGATACATTTCTCATCTTTTCTTATCACATGTTCTTGCATTTTATACATGATTCTTGATTAGATGTTTACATATTATGCATTCTGTTTTTCACTAATACATTTTCATACTGCATGAGCTTGTATTAGGTGATTAGAGTAAAGCCTTATCTTGTTAGATATAAGTCTTGTTATAGCTTAAGTTTACTCTGTATTGTTTTGTTTGAAAAAGTGTTGTAATTTTGGGAATCTCAAGGTGTCGTATCACCAAGAGATTGAGTGTGTCTTCACTGAGTGTTAGACTTAGGGATAAGTAAAGAACAAAGGTTCTTGGCTGGGGCTACGCCGAAAGAAAGGTTTTCTTTGTCGGTAGGAAGGGAGTGAAACCATAGAATAGGATCTTTTCTATCTTGTAAGTGTCTAATTGTTGTAATTGGATAGTGTGTATGTAATTAACATTAATTCAATTATAGTGAAGAAAAATCTCCCAAATCAGCCGGGAGGCCTGGATGTAGTTTGCGGTGGACAAGCAAACGAACCAGGATAAAATTCGTGTTGCAGGACTTTTTCTATCCTTTTCTCTCTTTATTGCATTTGATCGATTAATTTGTATAGTAGATTTAATTGATAATCTGTTTCTGTACTATATTGATTTTACTCTGATAATTCTGTAAGCTTTGCATAATCGCTTCGTTATCAATTAATTGTCGCGCAAGAAATTGTACTTGCATCTGCTTACTGTCATGGTTTAATCGATTAAGTGTAGTGTGTTAATCGATTACTTCAGTCTGTTAATCGATTAAGTGGACTGTGTTGAAAGTGTTAATCGATTATCCTGTTTCATTAATCGATTAATCAAGGTGTGTTTCAGCATTAACTGTTGTTTTCGAAAAGCGGACATTCTAACCGCTACACCTATTCAACCCCCCCCCCCCCCCTTCTAGGTGTATTGTAACCACTGATACCTAACAGGAAGCATCACAATATACACTGAAATCGCGATCAGTACAAGGAAGGACCAATACTAGTGCTGTAGTCAATCTCCGCTTTAATTCTTGGAACCTTTCCTCACAATGGGCCGTCCAGACATACAGTTCCCTTTTTCTAGTCAACTTGGTTAACTGTAGTACTAACTTCGAGAAACCTTCAATAAAATTCCGGTAATAACCCGCCAATCCCAGAAAATTTCTAATCTCAGTGACAGACTTTGGTACCGCCCAATCCATTATTGCCTCGACCTTAGAAGGATCCATTACCAGCCCCTCTCTAGATATCACGTGTCGAAGGAAATTCACTGATTCCAGCAAAAAGTCACATTTTGACAGTTTTGCATACAATTGGTTGTCCTTTAGAATTCCTAGAACCACTCTCAAATGCTCTGCATTCTCTCCTCGACTTTTAGAATATACCAGGATATCATCAATAAATACTACTATGAAAGAATCCAAATACGGATGGAAAATTCGGTTCATGTAGTCGGTAAATATTGCTAGGGCGTTCGTGACACCAAATGACATTACCAAATATTCAAAATGTCCATACCTCATCTTGAAGGTAGTCTTAGGGATATCCTCTGATTTTACTCTGAGTTGGTGATAACCTGATTGGAGATCAATCTTATAAAATACCACCGCTCCTCTTAACTGATACATCAAGTCATTAATCCTAGGCAAGGGGTACTTTTTCTTAATCGTGACCTTGTTCAGCTGTCTATAGTCGGTGCACAACCTCATACTCCCATCTTTCTTCTTTACCAACAACACCAGTGCACCCCACGGAGAAACACTATGACGAATGAACTTCTTAGCCAACAAGTCCTCAATCTCCTTTTTTCAGTTCAGCCAGCTCTAAAAGTGCCATTTTATAAGGAGATATAGAAATGGGTCATGTCCCCGACACTAAATCAATGGAGAATTCAACTTCTCGTACCGGAAGTAAATCCAGAATATCACCAGGAAATACCTCAGGGAATTTACAGGCTACTAGTATGTCCTCAACTCTGGGTTTCTCAATACCCTCCAGTGATGCTAACAACATATACACTGACGCCCCTTCCCTAAGGGAAGTCCTGACTTCCTTAGCCGACATTGGCCTCAGACATCTAGACGGATCAGAAATATCACACAGATCTCCAAACACTATTGTCTTATCAGAACAATTCAACATCGCATGATTTGCTGATAACCAGTCCCTCCCTAGAATCATGTCTAGTTGGGACAGCGACAAACAAATTAAGTCTATGGTAAATGTTCTATTGTTTACCACTACGGGACACTGAGAAACAAATGTCGATACCACCACAAGTGAACTAGTAGGGGTGGATACGACTAAGTCGAAGGGTAACGACTAAGTTTGAAACCCCAGTCGTTTTACGCATTCTATAGATATAAAGGAGTGTGTCGCTCCCGAATCAAACAACACAATAAGAGGGATACATGTCACCATACAATTACCTTGGATCAGACCATCCACCTCTGCCGCCTCTGGACCACTTATTGTCAATACTCTACCAATAGTCCGAGGCTTCTCAGCCCTCACACCATTCACACTTTGACGCAGTTTTTGATAATACCTCTTTATGTGCCTAGACTCCTTATAGTGGAAACAACTAAGGTTCATTCCGGGACAAAGGTTCCCAACATGAGTTCGACCGCATTTGTTGCATAAAGACGAAGGGTTGAATTGAGACCCTCCTACATTGACATGAGGCTTCGGCCCTTGCGAGTTATACCATCTACTCCCAATGGGTGGAGAATAAGGCTTTCGTTCCTCTTGGAACGACATACCTTTTCCCTTCCCTTGCACATGGTTCCTTTGGGGCCCAAAGTTTCTCGGAGGATTGTCTTGGGTGTCGCCACATCATCCGCCTTCATGTCATCAGCATACATCCTACACTTGTTGACCAAGGTAGGAAAGTCAGAAATTTCCTAATGTCCAAACATCATTTTTAGCTTGGGCTTCAAACCCCATTCAAACTTAGCACACTAGGACCACCCGTCCACCTCTAGTTCATAGTAAGGACAATATCTGGCCAACTCCTCGAATTTGGCAGCATAATCCCCCACTAACATTTCTCTTGCTCTAACCTCAAAAACTCTATCTCATTCTTCTTCTTCAAATCCGCGAGAAAGTTTTTTTGGAGAAACTTTCCCATGAAGGCACCCCAAGTGACAGCTTGTTCTTTAGCCTCCATTTGTCTCCGAGTATATTCCCATTAGCTTTCAGCTTCCTTCAACAACATATAGGAAGCATAAGTCACCCTTCATCAGCACAACCCATTGCTCGAAATATTCTTTCCAAGTCTTGGACCCACTCATTGGCAACATTTGGAGCGAATCTGCCTTGGAATTGATTGGGACCACGCCTACAAAATTCGTCCCAACCCTAGTATTCTACCGGTCCTTGAGGTGCTAGAGGGTGTGGGTTAGGACTCGGCATCGCATTCTGATTCAGGTGTTGCAGGTTTTCGTTCATGTTTTGCAGCACGACTGCTATTTGAGTCAATAATTCATTCTGACATGATCCTCTTCCTCGTCCAGCCATTCTCTTAACCTGCACTCATTCACTTATCAATACATAGAGTCTTACACCAAACAAATTATCATATATTCACACAAGTAGTTCACATAAATCGTACAATTAATTCACATAAGTCACACAAAAAGCCTGTAAGGCCATACCCTAGGCCGCAGGATTAACTTACGCTCTGATACCATATTGTAAGGACCCTAATTTTACCCTAGAATTTTTTTGTTTATTTTTAATTCGATTTTGCATAATTTCTCTAGACGTGCAATATATCAAAATTTTCATAAACTTTAACTCATCTACTTCTTTCATCATATGAGTATCCTGGACATACATTTTCAGTTTTATACATTTACTTTCTCCGATTGCAGAAAATCATAATAGACAGTCATATCATAAATAAGTGTCATCATATGTCAAGTTATGGGATTACAAAATTAAGGTACCCATAAATACAATTAATGTCAACAAATAGTCAATTAGTGCACGAATATTTGAAGTCATAAATCTCAGACGCTAAAGTTCCTAAAGCTCCTAATCAATGTGTCCATAAACCGTCTATTTACCTGCAATGAGATTATCATAGGCAAATACTCAGAAAACACAAAGGAGTAAGACATTAACTCAAGAAATATCAATAAATGATAATCCACATGTTAAATAAGGTCAGGCAAATAATTAAATCATTAATCATAAAGTAAAACCATATAAGAGCCTTCATTACCATTTTGCACAACTATACCTTTTCATACCCTACCACAATTCAATTTACTACATCCATACCTTACTACATTACATATAAGCATTTATTCACTTTTAACGACCTTTACCATATCCCACATATTAAATAACCGTGCTACATAACTTGAGCCAAAGTATGCTACATAACTTGAGCCAAAGTATTGCTACTTAACTTGAGTCAAAGTTTTGCTACATAACTTGAGCCAAAGTACGCTACATAACTTGAGCCAAAGTTATGCTACATAACTTGAGCCAAAGTGTTCTACATAACTTGAGCCAAAAAATTTCAACATAACTTGAGCCAAAGTTTCGCTACATAACTTGAGCCAAAGTGTGCTACATAACTTGAGCCAAAGTGTGCTACATAACTTGAGCCAAAATTTCACTACATAACTTGAGCCAAAGTTTGCTACACTGCTTAGGGGAGCTAAAAATAGGTTTTTCATTTCTTTCATTTATCATCCATAAATCCATTAAATTCCACACTATTCATTACACAATATACAAGTATAATGTTTTCCCTTACCTTGGTGAGTGTTGTGGTTGATTTTTGGTAACTTTGCAAGTTCCTCTGTCACCTCCTCCAACCTTAGGATCTTTCCTCATTCCCACCACACAACAACAATATTTAGTCATTTATTCACAAAATCGCATAAACAACTCACACTACATACTCAATCATAAATGAGGTTCATATTTCAAGGGTTTTCAAAACTATCTACATTAGGAATTTCAAGCATATAAATCATACATATTCACTTTTTACTTAACATTAAAACCCATATACCACATTCCTAACCTAACATCTGACCCCCTTTCAACACCATTTTCGTTTTGGGTTTTGGGGTTTTCATGAATCAACCACTAATCATCCCATTTCCGAATACAAACTCTAAACCACGAGTTTTTAAGAAAAAAGCTAGATAAAAATGAACCAAAACTCAAAAGAGAGGGTTTAATGGTTTATCATGGTAAGAGAAGAGACCCAAGTAAACAAGTTGAGTTTCAAAACTTGATTGAGTGTTAAGATCAAGTGATTTACCTCTTCTCTAGCTTCTGTTGACTCAACACGAGTTTTTGCTCTTAAAATCGCCTCTTCCTCTCTTATCTTCCAAAAAGTCTACCCCTTTTCTTGTTTGGGGTTCTATTTTAGGTTTCAGACTTTTAGATTTTCGCTCAAGCGAGAACACGTCGCTCAAGCGAGAATCCCCCACCTTTTAAAATTTCAAACACTGATGCTCTCGCTCAAGCGAGGGAGCCTCGCTCAGGCGAGAATCGCCAGCTTCCACATTCTCTTTCTCGCTTAAGCGAGCCAACTCTCGCTCAGGCAAGAATCCTCCAGCCTCTACAACATTCCTCTCGCTTAGGCGAACTAACTCTCGCTTAGGGAAGAATCCTAGAGAAATCTTGGGAGCAACCCTAATCCTCTCGCTTGGGCAAGGCCCTCTCGCTCAAGCGAGAAACGTCCAGCAACTCCCAGACTTACTGGATTTTACTACGCTTAAGAAAAGGGAAATTAGGGTGTTACAAACCTTGAGTCTATAGTATTGCATTGAGGTACTAGAATATATGTATTGTGTAAACCCTAATTGAGTGTGTTATAACTTGTAATCATAATCTCTAATATTATATTCATAGACATTCAATGCACTCGAATACATTAGTACAATTGGTCAAAAATTGTTAAGAAATTATCTTATCTTCTTCTCTCTCCTGATTGGGGCCAACACCGCATAACAATCACTCCACGATACAAACACTTGAATTAACAAAAATTGTATTCCTAATTACATTTTATATCTCCTTTTTTAACCATGCATAATCATTAACAATATTTCTAGTGTTGGCCTCTAGCTAACAGATTTTGAAGAGTAATCAATAAAAGTTAAATTAGATTGTTGGTTGCTGAATTGCAAATCACACATAAAGAAATCCATAGCACACTAATAAAAGCTAAATCTAATAGATTGTAATCTAGAAGGATTATTTTTTGTACTATAACACAAAAATATATGCGAATTAATGTCACAAAAAATGGGTGTACAATAGGAATGATATTAGAGTTATTTATAGTTAATTTCATGCTCTTTGTCAATAAAATTTGTACAAAATTGTTCCTTTCATATTTCTTTCAACAAATCTTTGCCATCCTTACAATTTTTCATGGTATACAGGAATGAATATTACCTATATCTCTATTAAAGATTAATATCGTTGAATAAATATTTTTCAATAATTAAGATACATCTACTCATTAAATTAACATTTCAAAACAAAAGTCTTCTAATAAATGAAAAGTCTGTGTTCCTTCAACTACTCTATTGGTCAGCCCACATCCTCCTTTATGACCATCTTGTCCAACACATATCATTCTATCAAATCACAAGAAAAAAATAAACACAAAATATTTAATATGTTAATGATTGACATTCAATATGTTTAGACATAAATTAAGCAAGTTAAATAAGAATTATCAATTACTTATTAAGAAACTTGAGAAGTAGTGACAATAAGTCTTTCTCATTTTCTTTAAACAATTTCCTTAGGTTATTAGTTCCAAAACAATTAACACAATAGTAAGATTTTTTTGCAACTTCAACTCCATCTTTTGCTATTGATTCTTTTGATTGACGTTTTGTCTTTTGATTGACGTTTTGTCTTATAAGTGATGGAATTCTCAACATTACAAGCATCACCATTTCTAAGTCCATATCCAAATCAATTGTTTGTTCTATAACCTTACATATGCCTTTTACCACCTCAATGATACTCTGCTTTAATACTCTTTAGTAGTTACTTCAACTCGATCTTTTGTCGTCAAAGTTTCAACATCTAGGCATTGCACTAGAGATCGAAACTAGGTGGAGGAATTATCATCGCAATCGGTCATGTGACTAAATTATGGGATAAATGAAATTTATCGTCTAGATCGAGAATGAAGATATTTTTATGGGAGGCAAAAATAATTATTCTTGAACAAAATCTAAATAACAAGTGTATATAATATCTCAACAAATTCAAATTATTTGCCAAAACAATGAATTGATTCATTTTCTAATTTTTTTATTTTATCAACCTTGCAAAATGTGTGACACCCTGGATTTAAGGTTATAAATTATTGTATCAGTTCTGGAAGTCTCGCTTGAGCGAGAAAGGAGTCGCCTGGGCGAGAGTGTCTCACCTGGGTGAGTGGAATACTGGGCTACACTGAAGGATTCTCGCCTGAGCGAGAATTGTCTCGCTTGAGCGAGAGTTGGCTCGCTTGAGCAAGAGTTGTCTCACCTGGGCGAGAAGTGGCACTCTGAAGCTGTAGAGGCTGTAAGATCCTCGCTTAAGCGAGAGGATCCTCACTTGAGCGAGAGGATCCTCGCTTGAGCGAGAGGGTCAGATCTGAGTTTTTAAAATAGGCGGAATTTTCTCGCTTGAGCGAGAATGGACTCGCTTGAGCGAGAACCCGACGTTGTTACATTAAATAAGGAACCCTAAACACATTTTAGGGTTAGAACTTGGAGAGAAGTGAGAGGAGAGAGCATTTTCAAGAGCAAGGAGTCTTGAGAATCGTCTAGAATCTTGAGAAGAGGTAAATCTCTTGATTTTAACTCTCTTTCTCCCTTTGAAACTTGTTTTGGGTATGTTGGATCTCTTCTCAAAATGTGAGAAACCTTGGAACCTCTTCCTTTTGAGTTGTGGTTCGTTTTAGTTAGTTTCTCTCTTGTAAACTCTTGTTTTAGAGTTGGTATTCAAAGAATGGGGAGGGTTTGTGGGTTGGTTCATGAAAACCCCGAAAACCTAGAATGAAAAAATGGTTAAAGAGGAAAATGGGTGAAATGTTAGATGTAATAGATGAGTATGTGCTCTAATGTTGAAATATGAGATGAATATGTATGTTTTAGATATTTGGAAACTCTTAATGAAAGTAGATTGGAAATATTGAAAATGTGTGAATCTCTTGTATGGTTTAAGATGAAATACGAGTTGTTTATGTGTTATCTTGATTAAATGATTAACATTGTTGTTATATGGTGGGGATGAGGAAAGATCCTAAGGTTGGAGGTGGTGTCGGTGGAACTTGCAAAGTTACCAAGGACCAAACCCAACACTCACCAAGGTAAGAATAAGTCTTTAACTAGCATGTCGTATTGAGAAAATGGGTGGAATTGCTGTTTATGAATTGATGGTGTATCAATGAAAAGAATACACGTTTTTAGTCGATCATGATTCGTTAGCGACTTTGGCTCAAGTTATGTAGCAAACTTTGGCTCAAGTAATGTAGCAAACTTTTGCTCAAGTGATGTAGCAAACTTTGGCTCAAGTGATGTAGCAAGCTTTGGCTCAAGGGATGTAGCAAGCTTTGGCTCAAGCGATGTAGCAAACTTTGGCTCAAGCGATGTAGCAAGCTTTGGCTCAAGCGATGTAGCAATCTTTGACTCAAGCGATGTAGCAATCTTTGACTCAAGCGATGTAGCAAGCTTTGGCTCAAGCTATGTAGCAAGCTTTGGCTCAAGCGATGTAGCAAACTTTGGCTCAAGTTATGTAGCATGATTTTCAAAAGTATAAACGATGGAAATGGTTTGAAGTATATTTGATTCTAAATTGTTAGTTAATCTTATTAAAATGTGGATTAACATAAATTGGCATTTATTGAGTTAACAACTTACTCATTTGTGTTTTCTTTGTGTATTGTCAATGTTAATCCCATTGCAGATAGGCGAGAGATTTAAGGATGTCTGGTTTAGGAGTTTAGAGGCTTTTAGTTTCGAAGTCCTTTTCTTCATTGTTTTGTAATCTAATTGGTTGTGTTTTGAGCTGAATATTTGTAACCATGGGCATGATCTTTGGACATGTTTGTAGACATGGGTAATTGTAACTTTGGATATTTGTAGCTATGGGTATTTTGGAAACCCATAGCTAGGTGTATGTGGTAGTTATAGGGATACATTAATATGAATTATGATTTTCTGTTAAATGAACGTGTATGTGAATGTTGCGTTATGGAATGAGTATGAACATGAAAGTGGAATTAAAATAAGGTTGTTTAATTTGTGATTATAAGTTATAGGAAAATGTATCTAAAAGGAATAAAATAAGGAAAAAAATTCAAGGGTATAATTTGGGTTCTTACAAAATGACCTCCACTAAGCTTGATATTATATTGCCCTATGTAAGACTATTATTAATTTAGTTGCTGTAGGATAACTAAATTTGATGATGGAGCAATTCAAAGGCATAAGGTATTTGTATAGTTGCAACATGTTAGCTCAATGGGAAAATTAGTTCTTATTTAAAGATTATGATACCACCACAATGAAGAAACTCTCTTTTGTTAATATTTTTAATGTTATTCTCACTACGTTTGTAATTGTAACCTTGTCTAACTAAAAAACTGTAATTCTTTGTAAATAAAGTGTAAAAACTGTAAGAGTTAAATATTTGCCCTTCTAATGTCATCATGCAATTTGAAGTTACTAGTGTAAACCCAATTTCAAAAACCTTAGAGATTTGTACTTTCAATATAATTATATCACATGACGACGAGGACAACAAAGGCGAGGACACTAACTATGTAGAATCTATTAATTATGTAAAAGCAAAGATGGGAACCTCTCCTCCTCTAATAACATTGTATAAAAGCAAAGACCATGAATCACAAACTCACAATTTCTCAGTCTAATTGAAGATTTTAAAATGATCTATGAATAGAGTTGTCAAAACGGACTACTCGAACGGGTTTGGATTAGCCCACATAGGGTTCAGGCTAAACCAAATGAAGCTAAAAATCTTGGGTACAATTTAAGTATATCAAATTACAGCTTAAACTCACCCTAAGAATGTTGCAAGTTTTAGCAGACTAACCCATAAAATATTAAAAAATAACTATATAATTTTAACTTATTTAATATATTTTTAAAATAATATATGATTTGATATTAATTTACAACAATTTTAACACACTTGTTATGTTCAATTCAATCAAACTCGGACATAATGCCTTATGTCGGAGTTAAGATGTGATGTCAAGTTACCTATATAATTTTTAGCACAAATTATTTAACAAACCTCTCCTTCATATTGGACTACCACTTTCTAACACAACATAATTTTTTTTGTACTACCAAGGGTATCCCCTCATCTTTTGGGTAAGGAACTAACCCATTTTAGGGTGCGTGACTGTCCCTCCCAACAAGTGTCGCTTCCAGAAATTGAATTCATAACCTTTTAGTCTTTATAGGGATCTAGTTGAAATTGCAAGAGGAGTCAATGTGCAAGGTTGCAAAGGAGATCTTCTGATTTTGTTTTGATGAAGACAAAGATGCTATGGAAAAGCTTGAAGTCAAATGACAAGTCAACAAATAACATATCAAGACTCAAGGTTGTCTTAGACGTAGAAATGTTACTTTCTAATTTTAGAAGTCCTAAGATGATTGCTTAGTTGAGTCTAGGTTCGGTAAACCTTAGGATGAAATTCTCACATAAGCCTTAAAATGTTTTTAACTAAAATGAGTCATCATCCATCCATATTTTGATTATGTTGCATTAAAATGATAGTATTTTCAAAATCATTTATTGCATCAACATATATCATATAGGAGGTAGCATTAAAACAAAGAAACTATTTTTTGCTTAATTGTTAATTGATTATAACTTGCATTAATCAATTAAGTATTTATGGAAACTTGGTAATCGATTAAGCAATGGGCTAATCGATTAATAGGAGTTTTATTAGCTACCATCTTGAAATTTTTGATGTCGTTAATTGATTGAGTATGAGTTTAATCGTTTAATTGAAGTTCGAGTAGCTAAACATCTTGAATTTCTTTGTGCCACTAATAGATTAAATTGCTTATTAATCGGTTAAGTTCAACAAAAGTCTGTTAATTTTGAAACTCGTTAATCGATTATTCATTGGGTTAATTGATTAAACTCTGTTGAAGTGTTGCCTATAAAATCTTTTTTTCAAATTTTTTTGCTCATAAGTCACCCCAAAATTTTAATATCTTTTTAAGATTATCTAAGCGAATAGTGTCAATGGAAAACCTGTGAAAAGTTTCCTGTTTTGATAGAGGAAAGAAAGTTCTTAAGTGTTTCAATTTCTTGCATTAGAGTGCATGCTAAAAACTTGTTTTTACAAACTTTGTTATATTCACTCACTTAAACTATAGGTTGTGTGACGGTTTAATTTTTGGGTTTGTAGGGATTAGTTCTCTTCTAATTAGCACACTTGTTAAGGTGCTTTTGTTACAAGTTTTTGTGTCATTATCAATAAGAGTATGTATTTGTAGAAATAGAGAAGTTGTGAGGATCCCTCTTAGAGGTTAGGTGATTAGTTTCTTTGTAAGCAAGTATCTTGGAAAAGAGTAAAAAGAGAGTTGACTATACCATTTGAAGTGGTGAAGATATCCATTAGAAGCGGGCGTGTGAGCTCAAGCTTGTCTTTGAGGCTCTAAGTCCAAGAGGGAAAAATTGTGTCTATTTGGAAGTATGGTTGTAAAACAATATTTTTTATAGTGAAGAAAAATCTCCCAAGATCATAAGGGGATGCCTGAATGTAGTTTGCACGTGGACAAGCAAACGAACTAGGATAAAATTCTTTCATGCATTCTTCTTTCCCTTAATCTTTTAAATACATTCATTTCTTGTTCATTTTACGCTTTAATAAATTGCTTGATATTTACTGTGATTAAATGATTTTCTATGCATATTTCGGTGTAATCTTAGTTAGCAATTTGTTTATGTAAATCAGTGAATTGTGCATTACTTGGGTAACAAGAAATTGTTTTGGTTGTAAGTTTTCAGTTACAGGGTAATCAATTATACCTGTTAGTAATCGATTATCAAGCTATGTCATTAATCGATTCTACACTCTGATTAATCGATTAACCACTGTATTTTCCATCTTTGTTGCATTTTAGAAAAAAGAGGTAAAAGTGGTTCACTACACATATTCACCCCACTCTAGGTGTAATTGTATCCTGTGGTACCCCAACAAGTGGTACAAGAGCTACTACATGAGTGCTAACTTAACCGCCTAGATCGTTGATCCTAGGAATATATTGACATGGGCTCCACTAACCCTTTATAGAAGCAATTGACACATATATTTGGGAAGCCATTGTCAATGACTCTTATATTCCACTATATTTGGTGGAAGGTGAATCTAAAGAAAAACCTAAGAATATATGGACCGGTGATGAGAAAAGAAAAGTGCAACACAATTTGAAAGTGAAAAACATTATCATGTCTGCACTCTCTTATAATAAGTTCATTAGAGTATCACAATGTACTAGTGCCAAGGAAATGTGGGATCCTTTGCAAGTAACTCAGGAGTGCACTATAGAGGTTAAACGTGCTCGATTAAATGCGTTAACTCATGAATATGAATTGGTTAGAATGTTTCCAAATGAGTCTATTAGTGACATGCATAAAAGATTCACTCATATTGTTAACCATTTAACTGTTTAGATAAATATTTTGCCAAATGAGAACTCACTAATAAACTTTTAAGATGCCTTGACAGGAATTGGTAGCCCAAGGTGACTGCAATCATGGAGTCAACGGATTTTCACTCAATGACATTGGCAACTCTATTTGGCAAGCTCCAAGAACATGAAATGGATCTAGGACGTTTAACTTTGCATGAGGAATCAGATAAGAGGAAGAAAGGTATATCTCTCAAAGCATCAACTTCACAAACACAAGAATAAAGAGTTGATGACGATTCTGATTCTGATTTAGACAATGAAACCATGATCCTCTTGGTAAGAAAATTCAGCAAGTTTCAAAAAAGGAAAGGATGGCTGAAAATGTTTCAAGGAAAGGAAGCTAAGAACTCAACTTTTAAAGGCAAGAATCCCAAAGAACACTTCACTTTCCATAAGTGTGGGAAGACGGGTCATGTGAAGTACCAATGTGTAACACCCTGAATTTATCTTTCCTAAAAATGTGGTAACAATCCTGAGAAATGGGACACACTGTCAGATTCTCGCTTGAGCGAGAGGGTCTGGCCTGGGCGAGAGATGGCTCACTTAGGGAGTGGAAAACTTGGAGTTACTGAAGGATTCTCGCCGAGCGATATTTGGCTCGCCTGGGCGAGGGAGAGGGGTGTGGAGACTGGAAGATCCTCGTTTGAGCGAGAAATCCCTCGCTTGAGCGAGAGCGCCAAATCTGAGTTTTTAAAATGGGCGGGATTTTCTCGCTTGAGCGAGAACCCGACGCTGGAACTTTAAAATAGAAACCCCAAAACACATTTAGGGTTAGAACTTGAGAGAGAAGAGAGAAGGAGGTGACATTGAGAGTAAGGATTCATGGGAATCAACTAGAAGCTTGAGAAGATGTAAATCTTTTGATTCTAACTATCTTTCTCCCTTTCAAACTTGTTTTGGGTGTATGGGATCTCATCTCAAAATGTCAGAAACCATGGAAACTCTTCCTTTTGAGTTGTGGTTCATTTTATTTAGTTTCTCTCTTGTAAACTTTTGGTTTAGAGTTGGTATTCGAAGAATGGAAAGGGTTTGTGGGTTGATTCATGAAAAACCCCAAAACCCCAAAATGAAACTATGGTTAAAGAGGAAAATGGGTGAAATAGTAGATGTAGAAGATGAGTATGTGTTCTAATGTAAAATAGAAGATGAATATGTATGTTTTTGATATTTGGAAATTCCTAATGAAAGTAGTTTTGGACACATTTGAAATGTATGAATCTTTTGTATGGTTAAAGATGAACTATGAGTTGTTTATATGTTGTTGAGGATAAATTACTAACTTTTGTTGTTGTTTGGTGGGAATGAGGAAAGATCCTAAGGTTGGAGGCGGTGTCGAAGGAACTTTCAAATTAACGAAGGACCAAACCCAACACTCACCAAGGTAAGGATAAGTATTTTATTCTGAGATATGAAATATGAGATGTACGGTTATGTGTGGATGACTCGAAAAGAATAAGATGTGGGAAGTATTAAAAAAATGGAATGTCTTTCCCAAGTGGTATTGTATTGAATGTCTTGCCCAAGTGGTATTGAATTGAATGTCTTGCCCAAGTGGTATTGAATTGAATGACTTGCCCAAGTGGTATTGAATTGAATGTCTTTCCCAAGTGATATTGAATTGAGTGTATTGCCCAAGTGGTATTGAATTGAATGTCTTGCCCAAGTGGTATCGAATTGAATGTCTTTCCCTATGTGGTATTGTGGAAGTATGTGTAAGTGGGAAATGGCTATGTAAAACAGGAATGAACAAGAGCATAACAAGGTTTGACATGGAAGAATGTGAAAGTAAGAGTGTTCGTATGAGGTAGTAAGAAATAAAATGACATGTAGTGACTTTATGTTGGAATGCTTAAATTGTTTATCTAACTCTGTTTATAATGTGGATTATATCAAATGATATTTATTGAATTAAATGACTTACTCCTTTGTATGTTTATGTGTGTTGCCATTTGATAATCCCATTGCAGGTAAGCGGCTGTCTAAGGGACGACTTGATTTGGAGCCTTAGGAGCTTAGCGGTTAAGATTTTATATTCACAATCTTTTGTGTACTCTTTGGTGATATGTTGTCTGTTATTTGTATTTATGGGTATATTTGATATTGTAATCCATAACCCCGTACATGTTGATATTCCTTAAATTATGAATGTGCATTATGTTTTTCTGCATAAGAAGGTGGTTAAAGTATGAAGCTAAAAATGTATGTTCAAGATCATAGATGATAAAAGAAACAGGGAAATTTAAGTATAAATGAAATTGATGCATGATGTAAAATGAGAAACTATGTGTAAATGAAGTAAAATAAACGAAAAATTTTCAAGGGTAGAATTTGAGTCTTTACAATATGTTATCAGAGCATAGTTAATTCTGCGGCCTAGGGTATGGCCTTACGTGCATCTTCGTGACTTTTAAGTGATTGAATTAATTGGTTTGTACAAACTGTTGTGTGATTATGTGATTCTTGTCTGGTTAAAATTTTGATGTACTGACAAGTGAATGAGTAAAGGTACACATGGCTGGAAGAGGAAGATGAGCGAGTCAGAATGCTCCGAATGATCTTTTGGCTCGGATGGTGGCTGCACTGCAACATGTGAACGAGAACTTGCAGACTCTGAATCAGAACGCAACACCAAGTCCGAGTTCACAACCCCTGGTCCCACCAGGATCGGTCGAATACCGAGGTCTGGATGAATTCTGCCAGAGGAACCCTAGTCAGTTCCAAGGCGGGTTCGCTCCTAATTCTGCCATTGAGTGGGTCCAAGGATTGGAGAGAATCTTCAGGGCCATGAGCTGTTCTGATGCTCAGAAAGTGGCGTATGCCGCCTATATGTTGGTCAAGGAGGCCGAGAACTGGTGGGAGATGGTTCGAAGACAGATGGAGACCGAGGGACTGATCATTACCTAGGACTCTTTCAAGAGCAAATTCCTCTAGAAATACTTTCTGGCAGACTTAAAAAGGAAGAAGGAGATGGAATTCTTGCAGTTAGAGCAAGGGGGTTTGACCGTGGGAGACTACGCGACTAAATTCGAGGAATTGGCCTAGTATTGTCCATATGCTGAACTTGAAGTGGACGGGAGGTCCAAATGTGTCAAGTTCGAGATGGGTCTGAAACCTGAGCTGAAAGTGATGTTTGGCCACCAAGAGATTTCTAATTTCCCTACACTTGTGAACAAGTGTAGAATGTATGAGGATGATGTGCGAGTGAGGGACTCTACAGCTGGCAAAGTGAACCCTCCCCGGAACTATGGACCTCAGCGCAACTTTGTGCAAGGAAGGGGTAAGAAGAAGATGGCTGAAAAATGACGACCTCATGGTCCACCCAGCGATCACCGCAACCATGGTTCTCAAAGGCCAACCACCACTACTACTACTGGAGGATCATCTCCAAACTCATATCCTATGTGCAGCAAATGTGATCGGGTGCACTATGGCAATATTTGCCCCAGACTGGGAAATGGGTGCTTCCATTGCGGAGGACAAGGGCATGTGAAGAGGTATTGCCCAAAGTTACGGCAGAGTATGAATCCTGTGAGGGCTGAACGACCTCGATCTACAGGCAGAGTGTTTACCATGAGTGGTGCAGAGGCATCATATGTGGATGGCCTGATCCAAAGTAATTGCATGGTGGCAGGTATTTCTCTTTTAGTGTTATTTGATTCGGGAGCGACACACTCCTTTGTATCTGTTGAATGTGTAGACCGATTGAAGTTTCAAAAAGAGTCGTTGCCTTTCGACTCAATCGTATCCACCCCAACTAGTGTGTCGGTGGTGGTATCAACGTTTGTGTCTCAGTGTCCGGTAGTGGTAAATGGTAGGACATTTACTGTGGATTTAATCTGCTTACCGTTATCCTAGTTAGATTTAATTCTGGGAATGGAATGCTTGTCAGCAAATCATGTTATGCTTAATTGTGCTGATAAGACTGTGGTGTTTGGAGATCTGTGTGAGATTTTCGACCAGGCTAGTTGTATGGAGCCAGTGTTGGCTAAGGGAGTCAGACTTCCCTTAAGGAATGGGTTCAATGTTTGTGTTGTTGGCGTCACTAGAGGGTACTGAGAAACCCAACATTGGTAATATTCCGATAGTCCGTGAATTCCCTGAGGTATTTCCTGGTGATATTTCGGAATTGCCTCCAGTCAGAGAAGTTTAATTCTCCATTGACTTGTTACTTGGAACGAGTCCCATCTCTATAGCTCCTTATAGGATGGCACCGTTAGAACTGGCTGAGTCGAAAAAGCAGGTTGAGGATTTGTTGGCATAGAAATTCATTCGTCCTAGTGTCTCACCGTGGGGTGCACCGGTTTTATTGGTGAAGAAGAAAGATGGGAGTATGAGGTTATGCACTCATTACAGGCAATTGAACAAGGTCACTATCAAGAACAAGTATTTGTTGCCTAGAATTGACGACTTGATGGATCAGTTAAGTCGGAGGGGAGCGGTAGTGTTTTCAAGTATGAGGGGAGCGGTTGTGTTTTCAAATATTGACCTTCGTTCGGGTTATCACCAACTTTGAGTTAAGTCGGAGGATATTCCTAAAACTGCTTTCAGGATGAGGTATGGGCATTTTGAGTATTTGGTGATGCCTTTTGGTGTGACGAATGCTCCAGCAATATTTACCGACTACATGAGTAGGATTTTTTATCCGTATTTGGATTCATTTGTAGTGGTATTTATTGATGACATTCTGGTTCACTCCAAGAGCCGAGAGGAACATGCAAAGCATCTGAGGGTGGTTCTGGATCTTCTGAAGAGAAATCAGTTGTATGCGAAATTGTATAAATGTGATTTCTGGTTGGAATCGGTGAACTTCCTTGGACAAGTGATATCCTGGGAAGGGGTGGTAGTAGACCCTTCTAAAGTTGAGGCAGTGATGGAATGAGCAGTACCCAAGTCAGTCACCGAGATCAGGAGTTTTCTGGGTTTGGCCGGTTATTTTTGGAAGTTTATAGAGGGATTTTCAAAGTTGGCCCTACCTTTAACTAAGCTTACCAGGAAAAGAGAACTGTATGTGTGGACAGTCCGTTGTGAAGAAAGTTTTCAAGAGTTGAAGCGGAGGTTGACTACGACACCTAAGTTGGTTCTTCCTTGTACTGATCGAGATTTCAGTGTATATTGTGATGCTTCTAAACAAGGTTTGGGTTGTGTTTTGATGCAGGACGGGAAAGGTGTTGCCTATGCTTCGCGGCAATTGAGAATGCATGAGCAAAACTACCCTACACATGATTTGGAACTAGCCGCAATGGTCTTTACATTAAAATTCTGGAGACACCATCTTTATGGTGTAAGATTTGAGGTGTACAGCAACCACAAGAGTATGAAGTATATGTTTGATCAAAAGGAACTGAACATGAGGCAGAAAAGGTGGATGGAGTTCCTTAAAGACTATGATTTTGGATTGCAGTATCATCTGGGAAAAGCCAATGTGGTAGCCGATGCTTTAAGTCGGAAGTCCTTACATATGTCAGCTTTGATGGTCCATGAAGAGAAACTAATTGAAGAGTTCAGGGATATGAACTTGGTAGTTCAAGTACGACCCCATAGCATGATTTTGGGAATGCTCAAGGTCACCAATGAGTTGTTTGACCAGATCAGAATAATGCAAGTTGAGGATCGTGAGCTAAAAGTCAAATGAGATTTGATGGCTAAGGGAAAGGAAACCGACTTTGAGTCGGATTCAAGTGGAATGTTGCGATACAAGGGAAGGGTGTGTGTGCCTCATAATGTGGAATTACGAAAGAGCATTATGGAGGAGTCACACAAGAGTAAGTTGAGTTTTCACCCGAGGACCACAAAAATGTACCAAGATCTGAAAAAGCTGTTTTGGTGGTCTGGGTTGAAAAAGGATGTGGCTTTGTACGTCTCGAGTTGTCTTATTTGTCAGAAAGCCAATATTGAACATTAGAGGCCAGTGGGAGAATTACAGTCACTAGACATACCTGTTTGGAAGTGGGATAATATCTCCATGGATTTTGTATCGGGTTTCCCGAAGACTCAACGATGGTATGACTCGATATGGGTAATAGTAGACCATTTGAAAAAGTCTGCTCATTTCTTGCCGATGAACATGAAATATTCCTTAGAGCGATTAGCTGAGTTGTATATCAAGGAGATAATTCGATTGCATGGGATACCGTCGAGCATTGTGTCGGATAGGGATTCTCGTTTCACTTCAAACTTTTGGACCAGTTTGTAGTTCGCTTTGGAGACTAGGTTGAAACTGAGTTCAGCTTATCATCCATAAACGGATGGTCAATCGGAAAGGACCATACAGTCATTGGAGGATCTTTTAAGGGCTTGTGTTTTGGAACAACCTGAGAGTTGGGATAACATGTTGCCTTTGATCGAGTTCACCTACAACAATAACTTCCATACTAGTATCGGGATGGCCCCTTACGAAGCCTTGTATGGGCGAAAATGTAGGACTCCAGTGAGTTGGTTTGAAACTGGGGAGAACTTTGTATTGGGACCCGAGTTGGTCCGAGAAACGACGAAAAAGATCAAGAAGATCCGGGAGAATATGAGAATATAACAGAGTCGACAGAAAAGCTATTACGATAGGAAATGGAAACCTCTTGAGTTTAAGGAGGGAGATCATATATTTATGAGAGTAGTTCCGACTACTGGGATTGGTAGAGTGTTGAAGTCCCATAAGCTTACTCCGAGATTTATTGGGCCATATCAGATATTGAAGAGGGTTGGACTGGTAGCATATCAGATTGCCTTACCTCCATTGTTGTTGAATCTCCACAATGTGTTTCATGTGTCTCAATTGCGGAAATATGTGGGGAATCAATCTCATGTGGTTGAGTCCGACCAGATAGAACTAAAGGATAACTTAACATTTGTGACCTTGCCCGTGAGGATCATGGATACCAATAGCAAGAAGTTGAGAGGACAAAAGATTTCCTTGGTGAAGGTATTATGGAGCCAAGTGGATGAAGGAGATGCGACTTGGGAAGTGGAGCGAGATATGAGGGAGGATTACCCTTATTTGTTCGAATCGAGGTTTGTTTAATTTTCGGGGACGGAAATTCCTATTAAAGGGGGAGGATTGTAACACCCTGAATTTATCTTTCCTAAAAATGTGGTAACAGTCCTAAGGAATGGGACACACTTCCAGATTCTCGCATGAGCGAGAGGGTCTCGCCTGTGCGAGAGATGGTTCACTTGGGGAGTGGAAAACTGTGAGTTACTGAAGGATTCTCGCTTGAGCGAGAATTGGCGCGCCTGAGCGAGAACCCGATGATTTCACTTTAAAATAGAAACCCTCAAACACATTTAGGGTTAGAACTTGAGAGAGAATGAGGTGATTTTGAGAGCAAGGAATCGTGGGAATCAACTAGAAGCTTGAGAATAAGTAAATCCCTCGATTATAAGTCTCTTTATCCCTTTCAAACTTGTTTTGGGTGTATGGGATCTCTTCTAAAAATGTGAGAAACCATGGAAACTCTTCCTTTTGAGTTGTGGTTCGTTTTATTTAGTTTCTCTCTTATAAACTCTTGGTTTAGAGTTGGTATTCGAAGAATGGAAAGGGTTTGTGGGTTGATTCATGAAAAACCCCAAAACCCCAAAATGAAAGTGTGGTTAAAGAGGAAAATGGGTGAAATAGTAGATGTAGAAGATGAGTATGTGTTCTAATGTAAAATCGAAGATGAATATGTATGTTTTTGATGTTTAGAGATTCCTAATGAAAGTAGTTTTGGAAACATTGGAAATGTATGAATATTTTGTATGCTTAAAGATGAACTACGAGTTGTTTATATGTTGTTGAGGATAAATTACTGACTTTTGTTGTTGTTTGGTGGGAATGAGGAAAGATCCTAAGGTTGGAGGCGGTGTCGGAGGAACTTGCAAAGTTACCGAGGACCAAACCCAACACTCACCAAGGTAAGGATAAGCATTTTATTCCGAGAAGTGAAATATGAGATGTACGGTTATATGTGGATGACTTGAAAAGAATAAGATGTGGGAAGTATTAAAAAAATGGAATGTCTTGCCCAAATGGTATTAAGTTGAATGTCTTGCCCAAGTGGTATTGAATTGAATGTCTTACCCAAGTGGTATGGAACTGAATGTCTTTCCCAAGTGGTATTCAATTGAATGTCTTGCCCAAGTGGTATTGAATTGAATGTCTTGCCCAAGTGGTATTGAATTGAATGTCTTGCCCAAGTGGTAGTGAATTGAATGTTTTGCCCTATGTGGTATTGTGGAAGTATGTGTATGTGGGAAATTGCTATGTAAAACAGGAATGAAGAAGAGCGTAACAAGGTTTGACATGGAAGAATGTGAAAGTAAGAGTGTTCTTATGAGGTAGTAAGAAATAAAATGACATGTACTGACTTTATGTTGGAATGCTTAAATTGTTTATCTAACCCTCTTTATAATGTGGATTATATCAAATGATATTTATTGAATTAAATGACTTACTCATTTGTATGTTTCCAAAAAAATATACATTGTTTGGGATGTTCCCGAGGAGGAATCAACATCAAACACTTCCGAAGAGGAAGAAACAACAAAACTATGTCTTATGGTGAATTTACAAGATCCTAGCACCTCCAATGATCATGGTGAATCAAATGAGGTACATTCTTATGAATCTAGTTCTTGTACCGAATGTTCTGAAAATACACCAACTTATGATGAACTATATAATACTTTTGTTGAATTACATGAAGAGCTAAAGAAACTTGCAAGAATCAATGTAGATAGGAAAAGAGTTATTTTTTTGCATGAGATGAAAATAATTGCTATGCAAAAGGAATTAGATGAGCTGTAATTAAAAAACGAAACTCTTGATCTTATCAATGCATGTGCTTCATGTGATTGTTCTTCTAAATTAATTGAGACTTCTACATGTGAAAAGTGTCAAATTTTAGATGCTGAAAATTTTGTTTTAAAAGGATAAAATGGCAAAGTTCACATATAGTAGTCAAAACCTTGACAATTTGCTTGCATCATCTAGAAACGTTAGTAACCAGATTGGTTTAGGCTATAAGAAATCATGTAGGTCGTTCTCACAATATGCATAATATAAAATTGCCTACTTGTTTCTATTGTGGTATTCATGGTCATACATATGTTTCTTGTCACATTAGAAGGCATGGAGTGCCTAGTGGCAAATATGTATGACCATGAAATTAACTAAACAGAACAATAAAGTGGCTAAATCCCTTTGGTTTCTTTGTTCACAACTCAATCCTCGGTTTCAATATATCAAAATCAGATTCTTAGTGTTCCTTTGTTGAGAGTTGATTCACTAAGCGATGATCAACTCATAGTTAAATTACTAAACCTCTAACTAAGCGAAATTGGCATAAGCAACAAACAGTTAACAAAGTAACACAAATCAAAGCATCAATTTCAGTTTCTAACCATTTAATTCCTAATTTGTTAACAACTCTAATGTCTAACTTCAAACTAAGAGAAATCAACATAAACATAGAGCAATTACAGATTCGCATAAACTAAGCGATTATGTGCTAGAGAACTAATTAACTAAGTGAAAATCAGTTCACAAACCTAAATCAAAACCATGGAATTAAGCAAACCATAATCTGAAATAGGATAGAAGATTCAACCATGAACAAACCGAAATTGCATTAATAACCAAAGACAAACTGAAATGCATTAAGAACTAAACCTCAAGAGCTGTGATACATTACCAAAGGAATTTAGTCCAGGGTCTAGCCTTCCATGGAGGAAGAAGCCAAAACCGAAAATGCAAGAAGAGAAGAAGAAGAAAAAAACGAAAACCTAAGAGAACCCAAAAGGGGGAAATGAAAATGCTCCCTCACAAAAGCTGAAATTTAAAGCTCTAATGTAAAGTGTGATAGTGAAAACGAAATTCTAAGGTTAATAAAGTGTAAAACCGAAATGGGCCCTAAACAACGGGCCCAAAACCGCCAAATATGACCTGAAAATGAAATTAAATTTAATTAGGCTAAATAATCTCAAATTAACTCATTTTAGTATTAATAGTCCAATAAAGCCTAAAACACTAAACTATGCCAAACAAAGTCAATTAGACACCAATAATTATTAGCAATGGTAAATTAAGGTTATGAATAGTGTATAATATATGACTCATCAAATACCCCCACACTTAACCTTTTGCACTCCTTGGCAAAATCAAGAAATAATGTCATGCTAACCAGTGCACCAAAGTGAGTCATGTAATAAGATTAATAAAAATTAGGAAATAAAAAATCCTAATGATGACATACTTCACAATGAATTCTATGAAATGCAAAGAGATAGGCAAAATCAAACACACAAGATTAAAAAGATAATATAATCAAAATATCCATGAAGATCATCCAATCAATTCAAGCATCCAAAGAAACAAATCAAATCAAGAGATGAGTCACAACAATGATAGAACCTCAAAAGATATGCTCTCTAAAGTGTTTACACTCATGTGTCTTAGGTTGTATATATGTACACTCAAGGCACTTCATGAAAACAAACACAACCATAAGCTTGACAAGTTTCTAACATCAACATGACAAACACATGCACATAGTGATCAAAAGGACTTTTCAAGGTTGTAATGGGGCCAAGGACAAGGTAGGATAAAATATGGAATATGTAGCTTAAAATCAAGGTAATAGAGGAGCAATGGAGAATAAGTAAAAAGTAAGAAAAAATCAACCCCAAATTCAACCTCAAATTCTAATCATCTTTGCCACACTCAACTTTTATTCACTTTTTTGTCATTTTTTTGTTGCTTTTGTTTTTGCTATTTTTTTTCTTTTTGTTTTTCAATTACATGACACTTATGTGCAAAAATATATTAACCAATGAGACATAACTAAGAATTAGAAGAAATGAAGAAAAAAGCACCCTTACTTACTTAATACTCATTCCCAAAACAATTCCAAAGCTCCGAAATTCCCCAAGGATAGGATAATCATGGTTTTTCACTTATAGGCTTGTAATGAGCTAGAAAACAAATAAAGGGGTAAAAAGACTCAAGGGGGCTATCAAAGGATATATTCATTCAAGGTAGACTATATGGCTTGTGGCTTATTCAAAAGAAATGTCTAAATCACTTCAAAATGTGCAATATGAAAATCAAGTATCAACAAGAATCATGTCAAGTTCTAGAGTGCAAGTAACCAAGAGTGCAACAATCACACATGAAAGAATATTAGATGACATACATCAATCCATCCACAATTAAGGTTCAAAATCTCACAAGGGACAAGTCTATCACAATTGCCTCAACCTCTCAATTCTCAAAAGTAACTTAGCACACATAAAATGCATGGATTCACAACATAAGATATTAAGACTCAACTAAAAGAAATCATGAGAGAAAATGCCCAAAATCTAAGCAAAATCTAAGAATGAAGGAAAAACATGCATCAACATAAACCTACATTAGTCTCCCCCACTCTTAAACTACACATTGTTCCAATGGAACAAAGCCAAAATATCCACGCAATTATATCAGAAATTGTAATTGGACAAGTGCAATAAAAAGTATTGAATGAGAGAAAGAAATACTCCCTGAATCATGGAGGGAGGAAATCAAATTCATAACTAGCAAGGACGGCCCCCAAAACATAAACAACAACTTCGCACATAAGGTCAACATGGGGTATCCAATCAAGTGCCTGCAAAACAAATGTAGAGAAAGTATCAAAGCTAGGCTTTGTTGCAGCCTGCACCTAAACCAGTAAATCAGATTGTTTTGTGATTCCTACATCAATTGTGTTAGTGCAATTTGTATGTACAGCATGTGAATCAACAACAATATCTAGAAACTCATCAATACAAGAGTCAGTCATCTCAGAAATAGTGCATGCATGACAAATATACAATGAAGTGCAATCGGAATCAACAGCAATGTTCAAAAACTCATCAATGCGAGAAGTACATATTTCATAATCAGTGCATGCATGACAAGTATATGAAGTAGAAAATGATGAAGCATGAGAACCATGAAGAAAATTAGATAGATGTTTATCATTAAACTCTTGTAGCAAATCAAGGTTGAAAATAGTGGCCCCAGAAGGTTCTTTAAAACATAAAAAATGTTATACTAGACCACTTTTATCATCAAATTCCATAGAAAGCGTCCCAACATGGACATCTATCTCGGTTCGGGATGTTCTAAAAAATTGTCTCCCCAAAATAATTAGCATTGTGTTACAGGGGGATCCCTCTTCCATATCAAGAATATAAAAATCAACGGGATAAATCAGTTGATCAACCTAAACCTAGACATCCTCTACCAAACTAGCAGGGTATGCAGTACTCCTATTCGCTAATTGGATTACCACACTCGTACCTTGCAAGGGTCCAAGTGAAAGCAATTTAAACACATTCAAAGACATAACATCAATGGATGCTCCTAAATCAAACATGAGATTTTCAAATTTTCTATTATCTTTGATGCAAGGTACAGTAAATGTACATGGATCCTTACACTTTTCAGGGATGTGAGGAACAAACATACCTATCATTGTAGAAACATTCCTTCCCATACTAACTCTTTCATTTCCTTTCAGCTTCCTCTTGTGAGTGCACAACTCTTTCAGAAACATGGCATATCTTGGAATCTACTTGATGACATCAATGATAGGTATGTTGACCTCAACCTTTTTGAATGTATCCAAGAGGTCCTTGTTCAGCTCTTCCATATTTCCCATCTTCTTGTTTGGAATGATTTTTGGTGGAAATGGACGAGAATGGAAAATGGTTGTTGTGCAGCACTTGAGGAATGTTGATTTGCATGAGTATTTTCGGTGGTACTTTCATTTTCTTCTAAAACAATTTATTCCTTTTTGATGTATCGTGTTCTTTTTCAAGCTCCGCACCTATTCTTGGTGTAGGCACTAAAGTCTGCTTGCCTGATCTGAGGGTGACGACACTGACATTCCTTGGGTTAAGCACAGTTTGAGAAGGTAACTTGTCATAATTCTATGACTGCATTGTGTTCACTAAAGTAGCCATTTTCCCCATATTTGTGGTCAGATGGAAGACTCTTGTCTCTGAAATGAACCTCTGGTTTCTTATTGGAACTACATGATCTACATTGTCATTTGTCTCATAAATTCTTCCAATGAGGGTTCATTATGTTCAGGGTTGTTAATCATTTGTTGCTGCCTCTGTTGTCTAATTGGTGGGGGAACATATGATGGTCTAATTTGCCCAGCATTATTCTGAAATGGTGCCTAATTTCACCATCCATGATTGTATGTGCTTGATGAAGGTGGATCATAATGTTGCTGCTGATATGGAGGCTTATTTTTGTAGATGTTAGAGCATAAGCCTCAGGATGATCATCAGTTCTTGGCTCAAGCATAAAAGGTCACACGTCACTATAATGACCATTTGAGGTCACTATAAGGATCATAATGTTGCTAGTGAAGATTTTTGTTGTTCATGGCCAATTGAGTGACCAAGGTGGTGAGGGAATCAATTTTGCTCTTAAGCTTGTCTTGTGTTGCTGCATTTGTCCCAACATCATGGACTCCTCTAACAACTACGGCAGCATCGCTCCTTGCATTGAATTGTTTAGAATTGGAGGCCATCTTCTCAATCAAACTTTTTGCCTCAAAAGGAGTCATGTCTCCAAGTGCACCACCACTAGCAATATAAATTATACTTCTATCCATATTGTTCAGACCATCATAAAAATACTGCAGGAAGAGTTGCTTAGAGATCTAATGATGAGGGCAGCTTGCACACACTCTCTAAGACCTCTCCTAGTACTTATACAAGCTCTCACCATGTTGCTGCCTAATTCCATAGATGTCCTTTCTGATTGTAGTGGTCCTAAATGTAGGGAAGAATTTACCAAGGAATGACCTCTTCAAGTCACCCTAACTTGTGACTGAACCGGGAGCAAAATAATATAACCAATCTTTTGTAGGGCCCTCAAGAGAATAAGGGAAGGCCTTCAAACATATATGATCCTCTAGAACATCATGAGGTTTCATGGTTGAGCAGACAATGTGGAACTAAATAAGATGTTTATGAGGAACCTCACCTACAAGTCCATGAAACTTAGGCAACAAATGGATTAGTCTAGTTTTAAGCACATATGACACATCCTCATATTGGATACACAAACTGTCATAAGTAAAATAAGGGGCAGCCAGCTCCCTTAATGTCCTCTCATGGGAACTAGGAGGAGTAGGTGGCTGAGCCATACTTTCAAAATGGACAGAATGGTTAGAATCAGAAAATGCAACATAATGCACATAATATGCAACAGAATGCATAGAACATGCAGCAAAATGAACATAATCACTATTATGTACAGAATGCACAAAAACAGGATGTTTAGAAACAGAAACAAAATTAGAATTGAAAATCCTATTTTGTCTAACTAATCTATGATATGTTCTATCAATTTCAAAATTTATTGAATGCAAAGGGCCTGTATTCCTCATAGTCATGCACTACTGTCAAAAATAGCAACAAAACAAGGCAATGATGGAAATACATTTTATAAAAGTGTAATCAAAAAATTCCTTGCATCAATAATATCCTAAAGTAATATAGAACATGTGCAAAAAGTTTCAATAAAAAACTGAAAGCCTAACTATTCTAAAAATGCAAAACAGACTCACCATAAACCTTATAAAATAAAAAAGAAATAGTAAAAGGTTTTTTTGGATTTTGTGGTGGACCTGACAGACATAGTCACTTATGTCTTTCACAATGGATAGAACATAAAATTCTACCCCAAATGCATATATCATATGTCCATTTCTGATATACGGATCCAAAGTTATACTAAAAATAGAATTTCAACTATTCATTATTCACTGCCTAGGTGCATCTCACAATCTACAGCTTAGAAAGTGATTATGCTTTTTATGGTGTTCCATTTGGGGTGAAATAAGTGTAGAAACAAAATTTCATGCAAAAATTTCACCAACAGCTATATAAACCAGCAAAACAGAATCACACAAATGATGCAACATGACAAAACAGTGAACACTGAAACAATAACAACAACAACAGCTTTTGGCATCAATATCAGAATTTTCACCCAAAATGCACTATAAAAATGACTAACTAAACTAAAATAAGCTATATAAAACTATAGAGAACCTTTGTGTGAGCCGATAATCCCCATCAGCAGCGCCAAATTTGATCGAGGTCGTACTCGATGCAAATAATAAAACAATTAAGTATAGTACTAGGAAGTGACTCTTAGGTCATCTCCCAACGATTATCTTTCACATATTGGTTCAAACACCTAACACTCACACACATCGGGAGGGGGGGGGGGGGGGGGTTGTTGTAAGGACCCAAATTCTACCATTGAAAATTTTAATTCAATTCCATGTAATCACTTATAACTCACATTACCAATTTAATATCCTTACTTCAAAATCTTATTTCCCTCCTCACACTCAATCCATGAATCAATGACGACTTACATAATCATTTTACTTAGAAGTCCTATGAATCATTCCTTGAACTGATCTTTTAACCTATTATTTTATCATACAATTAATATTGCAGAAAAACATAAATCATTCATATCAATCTCTATGAGTACTAAGACCTCAAAGGTTCTGATCCTCCAAAATAACATTACTCATGGTTACAAATATCCAACTAATGGTTAACCATGATTACAATCATTTAAATCCGCAAGTAGTCATTTAGAATACGAAAACATAAATAGTGAACCCAAAGTCTAAAGCTCCTAAAGCTCCCGACCTAGCATACTCCATCTATTTACCTGCAATGGGATTATCAATGACAAAAGTACAAAACACACTCAAATATGTTTATACTAACTACGTGATTCACAATACAATTATTGCATGACCAGAAAACACACACATTTTCCATCTTCCATGAATCTACGCCTACTTTAGTATAAACACACCCATATATGTTTATACTAAATGCGTAATTTACAACTTAATCTTTGCATAACCAGAAAATACACATTTTCTATTTCAAATGCAAAATTAAAGACTTATCCTTACCTCGGTGAGTATTGGGGTTCGGTTTGTGAGTAACTTTACCAGTTTCCTCCACGATTTCCTCCAACCTTAGGATCTCTCTTCTCAACCCCACCAATAACAACAATGTCAGTCATTTATTCAAAATAATACGTAACGACTCATATTTCATCATCAAACATACAAGAGATTCACATATATTCAAGATTTCCAAAACTACTTCAATATAAGTTTTCAAACATCTAAACATACATGTTCATCTCATATATAAACATCAAAGCATTTCATCTTTTTCTCTTTATACCCATATTCTCATTTTGGGGGTTTTTTTTGGGGTTTTCATGAATAACCCACATAACCTTTCCATTCATCAAATACCAACTCTAAACCAAGAGTTTACAAGAGAAGAATAACATAAAACGAACCATAACTCTAAAGGGTGAGTTTCCATGGTTTCTCATGTTTTGATAATAGATCCAACATAACCAAAACAAGTTAGAGAGGAAGAAGAAGAGTTAGAAGCAAGAGGTTTACCTCTTCTCAAGCTCTAAGATGAGTCCTAAGGCTCCTTGCTCTTGAAAAGCTCTCTTCTCTCTCTTCTCTTCAAAGTTCTAACCCTAAAATGTGTTTGGGGTTTCTATTTTAAAGAGCAGTCGTCGGGTTCTCGCTCAAGCGAGCCCATTCTCGCTCATGCGAGAAAATCCCGCCTATTTAAAAAACTCAGATCTGACCCTCTCGCTCAAGCGAGAATCTCACAGTCCCAACAGGCTTCCTCTCGCTCAAGCGAGGGATTCTCGCTCAGGCGAGAATCTCACAGTGTCCACAGCCCCAAAATGCCATTTCTCGCCCAAGCGAGGCAACTCTCGCTCAGGCGAGAATCTTCCAGTATAGCCCAGGATTTCACCCTCCTAGGTGATCCTTTCTCGCTCAGGCGAGAATCTCTCGCTCAGGCGAGAATCTCTCGCTCAGGCGAGAATCTCTCGCTCAGGCGAGAATCTCTCGCTCAGGCGAGAATCTCTCGCTCAGGCGAGAATCTCTCGCTCAGGCGAGAATCTCTCGCTCAGGCGAGAATCTCTCGCTCAGGCGAGAATCTCTCGCTCAGGCGAGAATCTCTCGCTCAGGCGAGAATCTCTCGCTCAGGCGAGAATCTCTCGCTCAGGCGAGAATCTCTCGCTCAGGCGAGAATCTCTCGCTCAAGCGAGACTTCCAGGACTAATACTATAATTTCAAAGACTAAAATTCAGGGTGTTACAATCCTCCCCCTCTTATAAGAATTTTCGTCCCCGAAAATTAAACATATCTCGGAAAAATCATCACCTAGACCTTACGCATAAGAATATCCAACCGAAATCAAAATCGATCCTCTAATCCATTAAGATCACTTAATCGGTCATTAAGGGCATACACCACTAAACCGGAATATCCCCAAATCAATTCCTGAACTAACTCATCAATGTCCAAATATTAAGATCTCAGCCTCTAATAACTCGAATGCCATGAGAACTACTCTGAAATTCAGACTAAAGATCTATCCTATATTCGTCCAGAACCATAGGTATCTAGCACCTATCCATCTATCAATCCTAACATACATTAAGAATCCCGATAACACGCTCGAGCTTCAGCGAATGAGAAACTCCTTATCCCATATCTATCTAAATACATCTTTTAACATCCATCATACACTAGCTAGTTTCATTTCCACTCAAAAATCTAGCACGATTTCATTTTACTCAATCAACAAAATGCTTACACAATAAGACTCTTAGTGCCTTATCCATTGTACGCAATCAAACTATCCAGTAATTGTCCAATTATATCAAATATTTCTGTCATCAAATCTTATCGTCGAAAAGAATTACCGATTCCTAGCCTCAACTGAAACCATAAAACCATTGATTCACACCAAAACTAGGTACTTTGTTACCAATTGGCAAGCACAAGTCGACCAACACTCAAACCTACAACTTGCGTTCGGTTTGGTCACCCCAATTCCGTTAGCAAATATAAACTTATTAACCCACTCGCATTATGTCCAGAAATACATGGGCGTCTCATATCACTAAACTTTTAACAACCTCATACTTATTCCGATATGGTTGCTAAAATTTCGGAATTCTCCCACATGATACTAAATCACTATTTAGCCTCAAGATATGTCTCACCCACAAATAGTTTTCGAAAGCGTTTTGAATCCACGACTCATGGAAACCACGTCGTGAAACACAGTTTGCATAATCGTTTCTACATACCCAAAACCTTTTTCCTCAGATGTTTACACCACACCATACACCGCAATTACTGACGTTCACGAAACAGCAACAACTTTTGCCGGTACAACATTCAACGCAGACAATTGAGGTACACCACCACAATTTCATGCATTGCCAATGTCCTACCGCAAAATAACCGGTCATTCGAGACCAAAAGTTTCACGTCTAATAAAATGTATTCCTCACATCGGCGGGGTAAGTAACTTAACTAGTCTCTTTCCTCGACTATCAGTATAAGTCTAACCCCTTAGCATACACATACGTGTTACTGCAACAAGATTTTAATTCTTCCCTTCAACAATTACATATAGTTAAGTATAACACGATTTGCCGACCTCTAGTCCATTTCTAGGAGTAAATCCAACTGGGACATCATTGCGCATATCAACACTATGGTAAAGGTTTTACCATTTACCCCAACCGTACACTATGACACCCCCGATCCAAAATAAGTTTTTGAGGTTCATCATCCCCGCACATAGCTCGGTGTTCAATGTCAATATACATTTGTTACGGCGAGTACTCATCTTTAACAAAAAGAAAAATTAAACTTCATAGACCAGAAGCTTCATGCACAAGAATCAAAAATAACTTTTTATACTGAATCTATTTTCGGGTACTAACCATAGGTCACATCAAAATGATAACACATCCAAATAGTCAACGTCCATGTAAACACATTATTCGCAAGGACTTTTAGGTAATTTACCCAACCTCTATTTCATTTTCGAAATATGAGTTTCACCTCTTAGTATACGCATAGACAACTAAGGCCAACAAAGGGAATTAACCTTTAACAACTCAGAAAAGGAAGTAAAGATCCCCGACTTAGACCTTTTTCTCGTCAGTATAATTATTCTAAAAGTTAATCATTCATATTCCACCTTCAATGAAACCAATATCAATTACATGTTCATAGAACCCTGTCAATTTACTCTTCAAGTTATTACTAGAATGGATAACATTCTATTTTCATTATTCATGCATCAAGGTACAATTAACCAAGCATTAGCACTTATTCTCGAAAGATATTTTTCCCCATTGTCATACCGAACATGTTACGCACAATTCCTCATTTCATTCATAGAAGAAAATCCATTTTCCAAGAAAATACATAGTTCTTTCAAATCTTATTATCTTGAAATACTAATGAGTTCTTAAATACCCTCTCGTGACATTTACTGAATAAACACCGATCCATTTTTCGAAGGGGAGTTCTGACTCTCTTAGCCGACACTGGCCCTATACCACTAGCCTGGTCAGAGATCTCGCACAGATCCCCAACCGTCACAACCTTGTCAACGCTATTCAATCATAACATGATTTGCCGACAATCAGTACATCCCTAGAATTATATCTAATTGGGATAACGACAAGCAGACTGAGTCTACGGTAAATATCACACCAATTACCACAACCGGACACTAGAACATAAACGTCGACACCACCACCAGCACACGGATTGGGGTGGACACGACCAAGTCGGAAGTAATGACTCAGTTTGTAATTTCAGCCGGTTTTCACATTTAACACATATAAGGGAGTGTGTCGCTCCCGAATCAATCAACACTTAAACAAGGAATACCTGTCACCATGCGTTTACCTCGGATCAAACCGTCAACATCGGACGTATCTGTACCACTAACGGTGCTCATTTGGCCCGTTGTACTAGGCCTCCCAACCTCCACAACATTTACCTTTTGAGCCAACCTCGGACAAAACCTTTTTATATGTCCCTTTTCCTTACAGTGGAAGAAACCATCTCCAGAACCAGGACAAAAGATTCCCACATGTTTCCGCCCACATTTGCTGAACATAGGAAATACGTCGGGTTGAAATCTTCCAACGGTAGGTTTCGACCCTTGATCACCATGGTTACGATGGACAGCAGTTAGAGCATATGATCGTGGGTTTTCATTCACCTTCCCCTCATACATCCTACATCGGGTCAGACCATCCGCTTCTGATGCATCTGCACGACACATGGTAACCACTCTACCGATAGATTGAGGTCGTCCAGTCCCAATAGCATTCATACTGTCGTGACATAGGACAATGCCTCTTTATATGTCTGGTCTCTTTGCAACGAAAACAATGTTTTGTCGTTCCAGGATACAATCCTCCGTCATGTTTCCGGTTACACTTGCTGCACCAAGGTGGAGAGTTTAACCGTGACCCCCCGGCAATTGCATGAGTCCTCGGTCCATGCGAAATGCAACTCCGAGTACCAACAGGTGGAAAGTAAGGCTTCCGCTCTTCGCGATGCATCTTATCCTTGCCTCTTCCGTGCACAAAATTTCGTTGAGGCCCAAAGTCTTTGTGAGGAATGGATTCGGAGGTCACCACTCCATCCGCCTTCATGTTAGTACACCCCATTCCTGGGACCCACTCAATAGCAGCATTCGGAGCGAATCCGCCTTGGAACGGACTAGGGTTCCTTCTGTAGGATTTATCTAACCCCCGGTACTCAGCCGGTCCTAGTTGAACTAGGGTGTTCGAGCTTGGACCTGGTACCACGCTCCGATTCAGATTTTGTAAATTTTCACTCATTTGTTGCAGTGCTGCCACCATTTGGGCCAAGAGGTCATTCGGAACATTCTGACTCGCTCCTCTTTCTCTTCCAGCCATGTGTACCTGCACTTACGTACTTGTCAGTAGACTAATTTTACAACCAGACAAGCATCACATAAACACACAACCGTCAATGCTAACCAAGCAGTTCAAGCACATAAAGATCACAAAGAAGCATGTAAGGCCATATCCTAGGCCGCAGGATTAACTATGCTCTGATACCATATTGTAAGGACCCAAATTCTACCTTTGAAATTTTTTCTCATTTTAATTCAATTCCATGTAATCACTTATAACTCACATTACCAATTTAATATCCTTACTTCAAAATCTTATTTCCCTCATCACACTCAATCCATGAATCAATGACGACTTACATGATCATTTTACTTAGAAGTCCTATTAATCATTCCTTGAACTGATCTTTTAACCTATTATTTTATCATACAATTAATATTGCAGAAAAACATAATTCATTCATATCAATCTCTATGAGTACTAAGACCTCAAAGGTTCTGATCCTCCAAAATAACATTACTCATGGTTACAAATATCCAACTAATGGTTAACCATGATTACAATCATTTAAATCCGCAAGTAGTCATTTAGAATACGAAAACATAAATAGTGAACCCAAAGTCTAAAGCTCCTAAAGCTCCCGACCTAGCATACTCCAGTCATCTATTTACCTGCAATGGGATTATCAACGACAAAAGTACAAAACACACTCAAATATGTTTATACTAAGTACGTGATTCACAATACAATTATTGCATGACCAGAAAACACACACATTTTCCATCTTCCATGAATCTACGCCTACTTTAGTATAAACACACCCATATATGTTTATACTAAATGCGTAATTTACAACTTAATCTTTGCATAACCAGAAAATACACATTTTCTATTTCAAATGCAAAATTAAAGACTTATCCTTACCTCGGTGAGTATTGGGGTTCGGTTTGTGAGTAACTTTACCAGTTTCCTCCACGATCTCCTCCAACCTTAGGATCTCTCTTCTCAACCCCACCAATAACAACAATGTCAGTCATTTATTCAAAATAATACGTAACGACTCATATTTCATCATCAAACATACAAGAGATTCACATATATTCAAGATTTCCAAAACTACTTCAATATAAGTTTTCAAACATCTAAACATACATGTTCATCTCATATATCAACATCAAAGCATTTCATCTCTTTCTCTTTATACCCATATTCTCATTTTGGGGGGTTTTTGGGGTTTTCATGAATAACCCACATAACCTTTCCATTCATCAAATACCAACTCTAAACCAAGAGTTTACAAGAGAAGAATAACATAAAACGAACCATAACTCTAAAGGGTGAGTTTCCATGGTTTCTCATGTTTTGAAAATAGATCCAACATACCCAAAACAAGTTAGAGAGGAAGAAGAAGAGTTAGAAGCAAGAGGTTTACCTCTTCTCAAGCTCTAAGATGAGTCCTAAGGCTCCTTGCTCTTGAAAAGCTCTTTTCTCTCCCCTCTCTTCAAAGTTCTAACCCTAAAATGTGTTTGGGGTTTCTATTTTAAAGAGCAGTCGTCGGGTTCTCGCTCAAGCAAGCCCATTCTCGCTCAGGCGAGAAAATCCCGCCTATTTTAAAAACTCAGATCTGACCCTCTCACTCAAGCGAGGGATTCTCGCTCAAGCGAGAATCTCACAGTCCCAACAAGCTTCCTCTCGCTCAAGCGAGGGATTCTCGCTCAGGCGAGAATCTCACAGTTTCCACAGCCCCAAAATGCCATTTCTCGCCCAAGCGAGGCAACTCTCGCTCAGGAGAGAATCTTCCAATATAGCCCAGGATTTCACCCTCCCAGGTGATCCTTTCTCGCTCATGCGGGAATCTCTCGCTCAAGCGAGAATTCCAGGACTAATACTATAATTTCAAAGACTAAAATTCAGGGTGTTACAGTTGGTGGTTATTATGGTATGAAGTTAAAGCTAAAAAAGAACCGAAAACAAAAATTAACTAAACAAAGCAATAAAGTGGCTAAATCCCTTTGGTTTCTTTGTTCACAACTCAATCCTCGGTTTCAATATATCAAAATCAGATTCTTAGTGTTCCTTTGTTGAGAGTTTATTAACTAAGCGATGATCAACTCAAAGTTAAATTGCTAAACCTCTAACTAAGCGAAATTGGCATAAGCAACAAACAGCTAACAAAGTCACCAGAATCAAGGCATCAATTTCAGTTTCTAAACATTGAATTCCTAATTTGTTCACGACTCTAATGTTTATGCTTCAAATTAAGCGAAATAAACATAAGCATAGAGCATTTCCAGATTCATATAAACTAAGCGATTATGTGCTAGAACTCTAATTACCTAAGTGAATATCAGTGTATGTCAGATAACCTCCTGATTTTGAAAAGTTTAAAAATCCAAACCATGTATTTAAGCTAAATAAGGCTCTTTATGGGTTGAAACAAGCTCCAAGAGCTTAGTTTGATAGATTGAGCTCGTTTTTATTAGGAAAAAAATTGTGAGGGGTAAAGCCGATACAACACTTTTCATTTCCAAATCTGAAAATGATATTTTGTTAGTTCAAATATACGTTGATGATATTATATTTGGTGATACTAATGTTAATTTGTTTAAAGAGTTTTCAGACTTGATGAAAGGTGAATTTGAAATGTCGATGATGGGAGAACTAACATTCTTCCTAGGTCTGCAAATAAAGCAAATGACCAACGAGATCTTCATCCCCTAAACTAAATACTGCAAGGAGCTTTTGAATAAGTTTGAAGTGGACAAATCTAAAGAAGTTTTTACACCAATGGCTTCATCTTGCTATCTTGGTAAAGACAAAAAAGGGAAAGCAATCGAGGTTACAAAGTATCGGGGCACAATTGGCTCTTTATTGTATCTTACATCTAGTAGACCCGATATCATGTTCAGTGTGTGCATGTGTGCTAGATATCAATCCTTGCCTAAGGAGTCGTACTATTATACTGTTAAACGCATCATGAAATATAAAAAAAGGAACTTTAAATATGAGATTATGGTATCCTAGGGATGCCTCGTTATCTTTGATAGGGTACTCCGATTCTAACTTCGTTGGGTGCAAGTTGGATCGAAAGAGTACAAATGGAACGTGCCACCTCATATGCAGTTCCTTAGTTTCATGGCATAGTAAAAAGCAAGCTTGTGTCGCTTTATGCACCGCCGAAGTAGAATATATTGTTGTGGGGGTGTGTTGCGCTCAAATCCCTTCGATGAGGCAACAACTTTTAGACTTTTGATAGCAAACCACCAATAGCCATCAACTTGGATGATCTAATGGGCCTAGGAGGGCCCATAACTCGGGTCAGGGCCAAGAAATCCCAAATCACTCTTGGCCAACACTCTAGCATCAATTGGGCCAAGAAAGGACATGAGGCCCACTCATTGCCTTCTTATAGAGGATGAGTCTTTTGAAGGTCACTGCCAAGAATGAGGCCTTACTTTATTTTCTTTCTTTAAGTTTTTAATAAGTGGACCACCCACGTTTATTATGCCTATTATTTTAAGATTAAGCATGTTTTATTCTAATTAAGTTCACTAATAAATATGTTTAATTGTTTTCCAGCCAAGCCCAAGAAAGCTGTTGACTAGGCCAAAAACCAAGTCTGACCAAGCCAACTGACCTGGACCAGGCGCCAGGATTTCCGCCATATGACTTGGCCAAGACGCATCACTTTCCGCGTCACTTTGAAGGCCAGCCCACTTGCTGACTCAGCCAAGGCGCCTATGTTTCCGCCAAGTCTTCAAGGCCAAGCAAGATCCCATGCTTTCCGCCACACTTCAAAGCACGGCCAGCCACAAAAAGCAACACTTATGGAGCCTACCTTATTCTTTGCCTAAGGTGTCAATGCTATTTTAATTGGGTAATTACAATGTTTAATTCAGTCAAGCCATAATTAAATCACACAAGGCTGAATTCAAAATTAAATGAGGCTTGAAGACATATCCCACTCTTTCTTCCTCGGCTTAAAGGAGCATGCAAAGGGGACGTACATCTCATATTTCCAGCACGACATTTTATGACCAGCCAACGGTACCTTGAATGCAAAATACACAAGGCTCAATTCAAATTCAAGGAAGATTGGGGACATCAATCCTTTTCTTCTACCTCAGCTTAAAGGGACTTGGGAATGGGACAAGCATCCCACGAGTTTTGCTTGGTTTTATTACAAGCTCTTCATGAATCAAATTTCAAGTTAAGACACTTAATGCCATTTGCATGTGTTGCTTAAATTTGAATTAGGCACTTTAAGCACATTAAACTTGTAATTTGAATTGCTTATTTAGAATTAAAGGGGAAGCCTCACGGCCAGCCCATGTTATATATGTAAAGCTTCATCATATGAAATAAAGTAAGTTGAATTTTAAGCAAAACTCCTTTAAGCCTCTCAATTTCTTGATACTAGTATCCATGATCCTCACGGGCATGGTCGCAAAAGTTAAATTATCCTTTAGTTCTATCTGATCAGACTCAACCACATGAGATGGATCTCCAACATATTTTCGCAATTGGGACACATGAAAAACATTGTGAAGATTCGATAACAAAGGGAGTAAAGCAATCTGATATGCTACCGGTCCAACCCTCTTCAATATCTGATATGGTCCAATGAATCTCAGAGTATATTTACGGGATTTCAACACTCTACCTATCCCAGTAGTCGGAACTACTGTCATAAATACATGATCTCCCTCATTAAACTCAAGAGGTTTCCGCCTCTTATCATAATAGTTTTTCCGCCGACTTTGCGCTATTCTCATATTCTCCCAGATCTTCTTGATCTTTCCCGTCGTTTCTCGGACCAATTCAGGAGTGCACTAGTTAGCATATCATTATTTCTTGGTTTTGCCCAGGAGTGCAAAAGGTTAAGTGTGGGGGTATTTGATGAGTTATATATTACACACTATTCATAACCTTAATTTACCATTGTTAATGATTCTTGGTGTCTAATTGACATTGTTTGACATAGTTTAGTGTTTTGGGCTTTATTGGACTATTATTCCTATAATGAGTTAATTCGGGATTATTTAGCCTAATTAAATCTAATTCCATTTTCAGGTCATAATTGGCACCAATGACATTTTGGGCATTACAAGTGGAGGATGTGTGCAAAAGTGAAGATTGTATATTGTATTAGGATTTTTATTTCCGTTTGGGTTTTGGGCCCATTGTTTAGGGCCCATTTCCGTTTTACACCATTTAAACATAGGATTTTTTATTTTCAAGGGCACACTTTAACTTTACTCATTTTTTATTTTCCTTAGAAGCCATTTTTTCATTTTCCCTCTTTGTGCTCTGCTAGGGTTTAGTTTATTTTCGTTTTCCTCTTCTCCATTTTCGGTTTTGCTTAATCCTTCCATGGAAGGCTAAATTTTTGGACTAAACTCCTTTGGTAATGTATCACAACTCTTGAGATTTGGTTATTAATGCAACTTCGGTTTCTGATTTGTTGATTTCTTCTATTCAATTTATGGTTGTGGTTTGCTTAATTCCATGCTTTAGAAATAGATTTGTGAACTGATTTTCGCTTAGTCAATCATTTCTCTAGCATGAATGCTTAGTTCATGTGAATTTGTTTATGAGTTGATTATCGCTTAGTTACTTGATTATGAACAAATTAGGGATTCAACGATTAGAATATGATTTTGATATTGTGAAACCGATGATTGATTTGTGATTAAGGAAACCAAAGGGGTTTAGCCGTTTCATTCATCTGTTAATTACTGTTTCTGTTTTTGGTTTATGCTTACTTTCATAACACCAACAAAACCCCATTTGTGTGTGTGAGTACAAGGTGTTTGAACTATTTCCTGAAAGATAATCCTTGGGAAACGACCTAGGAGTCACTTCCTAGTACTGCATTTTAATTATTATATTATTTGCATCGGGTACGGCCTCGATCAAATTTGGCGCCGCTGCCGGGGATTATCTGTTCATACAAAGGTTCTCCGTAGTTTCATATAGCTTAGTTTAGTTTAGTGCAGTTTAGTTATTCAATTTTGTAGTGGATTTGGGGTGAAAATTCTGATTTAGTTCCAAAGTTGTGTTGTTGTTGCTGTTACTGTTCACTGTTAAGCATTTTGCATGTTTTGAATGATTATGTTTTGCTGACTCATATAGTTGTGGGTGGAATTTTTGCATGAAATTTTGTTTCCACACTTCTTTCATCCCACATTGAACACCAGAGAAAGCAGGATCACTTTCCGAGCTACAGTTTGTGAGATGCAACTTGGCGGTGTAAAGTGAATAGTTGAAAATCTATTTTTAGCATAACTTTGTTTCCGTATATCAGAATTGGACGTATGATATATGCATTTGGGGTAGAAAAATAAGTTCTATCCGTTGTGAAGCACTATGTCTGTTAGGAACGAACCAAAAATCCGAAAAATCCGTTTTTACTATTTCTTTTTTATTTTATAAGGTTTATAGTGAAACTGTTTTGCATTTTAACATTAGTTTTTACTATTTCCTTGTTTCTATTGTTGATTGTAATGCATGACTAGGGGAAATACAGGCCCTTTGCATCCAATAAATCCTGAAATTGATAGAACATATTATAGTTTAGTTAGACAGTATAAATTTACCTTTCCATATTGTACCTGATTCTGTTTCTGATTCTATTCCTGTTTCTGTGCATTTTGTGCAATATACTGATTTTGTGCATTCTGTTGCACTGTCTGATTCTGAACATTCTAAGCATTCTGAAAATTCTGTGCACTCTGAAAATATGGCTCAACCACATACTCCTCCTGTTCCTCGTGAGAGGACATTAAGGGAGCTGGCTGCACCTGATTTCACATATGATAGCTTGTGCATCCAGTATTCGAATGAGGATGTGCCATATGTGCTTAAAACTGGACTAATTCATTTGTTGCCAAAGTTTAATGGACTTGCAGGTGAGGATCCTCATAAGCATCTTAAGGAGTTCCATATTGTCTGTTCAACCATGAAACTTCATGATGTCCAAGAGGATCACATCTGTTTGAAGATCTTCCCTCATTCACTTGAAGGCCCTGCAAAAGACTGGTTGTACTACTTTGCTCTAGGATCCATCACAAGTTGGGGTGATCTAAAGAGGACATTCCTTGGTAAATTCTTCCCTGCCTCTAGGACCACTGCAATCAGAAAAGATATTTCTGGGATTAGGCAACAACATGGAGACAGTTTATATAAGTATTGGGAGAGATTCAAGAGGTTGTGTGCAAGCTGCCCCCATCATCAGATTTCAGATCAACTCCTACTCCAATATTTTTATGAAGGTTTGAACAACATGGATAGGAGCATTATTGATGCAGCTAGTAGAGGTGCACTTGGAGACATGAATCCCTTTGAAGCTAGAGGTTTGATTGAGAAGATGGCTTCTAACTCTCAACAGTTCAATGCAAGGAGCAGCGATGCCATAGTTGTGAGAGGTGTGCATGATGTTGGGACTAATTCGGTGAGGCAAGAAAAGCTTGAGCAAAAAATTGATTCCCTCACCACATTGGTCACTCAATTAGCCATGAATCAACAGAAACAATTAATGGCAAGAATATGTGGCATTTGCACCTCACCTGACCATTACAGTGATGTTTGTCCTTCTCTACTTGAGCCAATAACTAGTGATCATGAGGCTTATGCTGCAAACATCTACAACAACAGACCAAATCAACAACAACAAAATTATAATCCATCTTTAAGCAGATACAACCCTGGTTGGAGAAATCATCCAAATCTCAAGTGGTCTGAACACACACAACAACAACCTCCTCATGCACCATTTCAAAACAACAATGCTTGACATGATAGACCTTATGTTCCCCCACCAATTCAACAACAGAGGCAACAACAAGTGATCAATAATCCTCCTCCTACACCTAGTGAACCTTCATTGGAAGAGTTGGTGAGGCAAATGACAATGCAGAACATGCAATTCCAGCAAGAAACCAGAGCTTCTATTCAGAGACAAGAGTCTTCTATTCAGAATCTGATCACACAAATGGGACAGATGGCTACTTCATTGAACACATTGCAATCGCAGAATTCTGACAAGTTACCTTCTCAGACTGTGATTAACCCGAAAAATGTGAGTGTCATCACCCTAAGGTCAGGAAAGCAGACTAAATTTGAAACCTCTACACCAAATTCTACTCTACAAAAGGTTGATGACATTGGCAAACACATTCATGCATCGACACCTTCCTTAAGTGAAACACAACAACCACCTTCCATCCCTCTTCCATTTCCCGCAAACATCATTCCAAGCAAGAAAATGGAAGATGTCGACAAGGAGATCTTGGAAACATTTAGAAAGGTAGAGGTAAACATACCTCTACTTGATGCCATCAAGCAGATTCCAAGATATGCAAAGTTCCTAAAGGAGTTGTGCACTCACAAAAGGAAGCTAAAGGGTAATGAAAGGATAAGCATGGGCATAAATGTTTCTGCGCTCATAGGTAAACCTATTCCTCACACTCCTGAAAAATGTAAGGACCCAGTTACATTTATTGTTCCTTACATCATAGGTAACAATAAATTTGAGAATGCCATGCAAGACTTAGGAGCTTCAATTAATGTCATGCCTATGTCTATTTTTACGTCTCTGTCGAATGGACCTTTAAAGCCTACTAGTATGGTAATTCAATTAGCAAATAGGAGTATTACTTATCCTGCTGGCCTTGTAGAGGATGTCTTGGTTCGGGTTGGTGAACTTATATTCCCTGCTGATTTTACATACTAGATATGGAAGAGGGATCCTCCTGTAACACAATTCCTATTATTTTAGGGAGACCATTTTTAAGAACAGCCCGAACCAAGATAGATGTCCATGCTGGCACACTTACCATGGAATTTGATGATATTATGGTCCGGTTTAAAATTTTTGATGCTATGAAGCATCCATCTGAGGACCATTCTGTATTTCATGTTGATTTGCTTGATGAGTTAATTAATGAGCATATCTCTGATTTTATACATGATTCTGATTCTTTATCATTGATAGCCTCACACACTTGTCATGCATGCATTGACTTTGAACTATGTAATTCTTGCAATGATGACTATTTGGATATTATTGTTGATCCACATGATATAGAGTCATATTGCACTAACCTAATTGTTCAGGTGTAGGCTGCAGAATCTATGTCTGCTACTTTGGTTCCATCTGTTTTGAAGGCACCTGCATTGGAGCTAAAACCTTTACCACATAACCTCAAGTATGCTTACTTAGAGGATGATGAGAAGCTCCCTGTCATTGTTTCTAACTCCCTTGATGTTGATCAAGAGGAGAAGTTGCTGCAAGTGCTGAAAAAGCACAAGAAGGCCATTGGTTGGACCTTAGCTGACATTCCTGGTATTAGCCCATCCATGTGCATGCATATAATACTCTTGGAGGATGGAGCTAAATCAGTGAGGCAACCACAAAGGAGACTTAACCAAGTGATTCTTGATGTTGTGAAGAAAGAGGTCACCAAGCTTCTACAAGTTGGGATTTTATATCCCATTTCTGATAGCCATTGGGTGAGCCCAGTTCAGGTAGTTCCTAAGAAGACAAGAATTACAGTGGTGAGAAATGAGAGGTGTTAGGGTACCGGTCAATCAGAGTATAACAACTAGAGGGGGTGAATAGGTGTAAGCGGTTACTTTGTTTGCTTTTCGAATTTATGCACAGAGAATCAAGAAACACAGAAATATTCAATAATAATTGATTAAATGAAAATATAATCGATTGTCTGAGACTATTTTAATCGATTAAGGAATTGTAATAATCGATTATCTGGAGCAGAAAAACCAAAAACAACAGCTTGTAAGAATATGGTTTCTAGGTAAACAAGTTATCCAAGAATCATGCAAATGCATACTATGATATCACAAACAGCACACAACAATTATACAGATATCAAAGACTCAATCTTTATTTACAAAGATCCAATCTTTCAAGATAAAGAATTGCAAGAAACTTAATAAACTTGAAAACAGTAAAAGATAAGGGAAAGAGAAAGAAGATCAAGAATTTTATCCTGGTTCATTCGCCTGTCCACTGGAAAACTACATCAAGGCCTCCCCTTCTGATCTGGGAGATTTGCTTCACTATATTTGAAAATGTTCTTTACACACACTTCCAAATTGAGCCTTTCCTACTTGCTATGCGAACCCTATTTCGCCAAGCCTTGACTTCCCTCCGTTCGCAAACGGTTGCCAATCTTGCTACTTGATACGCCAAATAAGATACCCAGTGAAGACTATATCCAACCAACCGCAGCTAGCCGATATTACAACTTTCTCTAAACCTTAGAGATTTGCAACCAAAGATTACAAGAAAAACAAGCTTTTGAAAGAAACTCTTAAAGAAGAGTTCTTTGGCTTACACAAGCCACTATCAACCCACAATATGATATACTCACACTCACTCACAAGGGTATGATAAATAATAGGATTGAAACAAGGATTGGTGCACTCAAACTTGCACAATTTTGAAGAAAAAAAAAAGCTTTGTTTTTGCTAAAGAAGAAACCAAGAATGCTTTCTAAAAAGCAAGGGTTTTTCTCTCAAGATTTGATAATAAAGAACAAGTGAATATCACACAAGGAACTTGGGATTTCGAAAATTAAAGCTCAAAAACGAGTTATGAAAATTTTGAAAGTTTGTAAGTTGTTCCAATTGTGAGAGAAACTTGGTTATTTATAGATTTCTGGTTTCAACAAATTTAATCGATTAATGGTTTGAAATATTGTATATTTCTGTTGAACATAATCGATTAATGAAAGTCATAATCGATTAATACTACCAAGAACCAAAAATCCAGAGCTACTGGAACTCTATTTAATCGATTAAAAATTCCTCTTAATCAATTAATGGGTCTGTGCAGTCAGAAACTATAAGTTTTCTTGTTTAAGAGGTAACCCTCCAAAAAGATACTTAGTATGACGCATGATTTTCATAGAAAATATTATTTTGATGCAACGTACTAAAATATAGAATGATGACTCTCAAAAACAGATTTTTAGGTAATCTTATGGGCGTGTGAGACGATCATCATTTGGGTTACCTAACCTAGACTCAAAGCTAAGCAATCATCTTAGGACTTCTAGAAAAATTAAAAACCTTTCTAAAGTCAGAGTCTTGGTCATGTTGGATGTTGATGCGTCCAGTCTTCAAGCTTTTCAAGTGGGCTTTAAGTTGGCTTTGTCTTCATCGAAACACAGTCAAGAAACAGATATTGCAATTTGACTAGTACTTGCAATTTCAATCTCCACCTTTTTGATGATGACAAACCTTGAAACAGTTGAGCTTTAGAAACGGCTTGATGATGGATTGATGTTATGATTGCAGTGATCAAAAATTAGTCAAAAGCTTTGCACAGCTCCCCCTCAAATTAATCTCCCCCTCATTTTGTGCATGAGGAGAGTTGGGTTTTTGAGTATTCAAGAACTCCCCCTTTCTTTTTGAATTGCGGAAGCATTTCAGGTAATCCTGCAAACACATTAAAATAACAACAACCAACCTTTCTCCCCCTTTTGGCATGATCAAAAAGGTCATTAACCGGACTGATTTGCCAAAGTTAGGAAAGATAACAGTTTATGGATGTATATACAAATAAAACAAGTGAAACATGTGCACAGGGTCTATGTGTGAACAAAGGATTAAGGACAACAATTAATCACTTATCCACGATAACAGAAACATAATGGAGAAGTTCCTGCAATATTTGTGCTACATAATAGTAATAGCATATTTTTATGCAACACGGATAGATATATTCTAATAAAAACAGCAACGGTGTCATATAAAGCAAATTCATAGAAAAAATAGAAAGACAACAGTAGTTTAAAGTCACGCAGTCAAATATCAGAATGTAAATGCAACAAGATAATTGTTCAGTCAGCAATAGATATAGAGCAGTGGAAGGAAAAACATCAGGCACAGCAGACTTAAGGCTAACACGACTCCTACCTAGACTAGTCAACTATCCTAGAACATGTTCTAACTAGGTTTGTTAGTAGGTGGAGGGTTTAAGCCAGTAGACATAGTCTGCAGTATGAAAGCAATCCTGTCAATCTCTCCCCTGGTCTAGTCATTCTCTCGTTGGATATCACCAGCAAGCTTGTCATACATATTCATCAACCTTGAGTCCATACTGTCATTCAGTGCTTGAAGTCCAGCATCTACTCTCTGATTCAAGCGTTGCTCCAGTGCGTCCAGATTTGCTAAGCCAAATGGAGGAGCTTGAGATTGTAACACCCCAAATTTATCCTCCTTGAAAATAGGTAATAGTCCTGAAGAATGGGGCATACTGCCAGATTCTCGCTTGAGCGAGAGGATCTCGCCCAAGCGAGAGGATCAGTGTTTTGAATTTGGAAATTCTTGGAGTCTCGCCCAAGCGAGGAATGGGTTGCTTGAGCGAGAGAAATCCTGGGTAGGCTGTGAGATTCTCGCCCAGGCGAGAGAGCCCGTGTCTGGAACATTAAAATATCGTGGGTTTCTCGCCCAAGCGAGATATTCTCGCCCGGGCGAGAGTGCCCAGCTATAAAAGAAAAGAAAGGGTTTCACAAACCCTAATCTTCATTTTCTTTTCTCCCATTTCACTCCCAACGACGGCTCCCCATAGATTCCGACTCATTCCTCCTCTAAACCTCAAAAACACATCAAAACCTCTTCCTCTTGCATCTTAATGGAACATTGGAGAGCTTAGGAGAGGAAAAAGCAACAATGGAGGTTGAAGGAGATGGAGGGAGATGGAGCTCTTCTTGCGGATCCATGGAGCTTACGCAACCTAAGGTGAGGGAGAAGACCATTGTGGTCTTAGAGTATTTCATTAGAGTCATCATCTCCGATTTCCCTCAAGAATAGGAGCACATTAACGGGTAGAAACTCTCTTGGGAGTTTGTGGTCCATGTGAGAGTCTTTATTTTACATAAGGATGTATTATCCGTAAAAGTGCAGACATATGTGCGGAGAAAACCGTTTATGAAAATACAACGCCATATGCCCCTTTATGGTAATACAACGTTATTAAAGATGGTTCTAACGTTAATGTGTATATGATGAGTGATATTTCATGTGTGGCTTGTTTATGAATAATGGTATGTTATGGATGGTTGATTTATTATAAACACATATAAGTGTGTTTGTAATCAGGATTGTGAGATGTGTGTTTAATGACAAAAGTAGAAATTGTTATGTTGTGTGAAAATGAATGTGTGATGAGTTATTAAGGTGTTAAAATGAGATGGGTATGTTGGTAATAAGAATTGTTTGAATGAGTCGTTGATTTGTAAAGGTGGAGATGAGTATGTTTATCGAAGTGAATATGTTGTGAATCACTTTATTGTTATAAATATGTATGGGTATGTTGTGACAATGAAGGTGTTGTGTGTTATTCCATGATGTTGGAACAATGTGATGCCTTGTATTTATTGGTGTATGACATCGAGTTGATATTTTATGCCATGACGAACATGTGATGTGAGAATAATGTGAATTACTGAACCTGCCCGATGTGGTATGGGGAATTACTCGACCTGCCCGATGTGGTATGAGGATTACTCAACCTGCCCGATGTGGTATGGGGAATTACTCGACCTGCCCGATGTGGTATGGGGATTACTCGACCTGCCCGATGTGGTAGAGGATTATTTGTACGGTGCAGAATTGTTGAAAGAGAATCAAGGGTAAATTACTACGAAATGTGAATGATGTGAAAAGTGTATATTCGGAATGCAAATCATATGCATGCCATAAGATATATATTATGGGATATATATCTTATAGGGTGAATATGAATGATGAGAAATGCGTATGTTTGGATGAATAAAATATGCACACTATAGCACATATATATTATGGGATGTATGTGTACTATAGGGTGAATATAGATAATATGAGATGAATAAAATATGCACACTATAGAACATATATATTATGGGATGTATGTGTACTATAGGGTGAATATGGATAATATGAGAGGAGTAAAATATGCACACTATAGAACATATATATTATGGGATGTATGTGTACTGTAAGGTGAATATGGATAATATGTGTTGATTGATGTATGTTTATCATGATTGATGTTAGATGTGTGTGGTTTTAATACTTTAATGTTATTACTCCATGTAAATCCACGCTACAGTCGCCGTAGTTGGTTCTTACTCCCTCTGTCTTTCCTTGTATGTGTTATGTATTTGAGTTCAGGTTGTGGCGGTAGCGCATCGGATGCTTGCGGAGGAGAGTACATGTTTGAGTAGTTGCTTTATGTTCTCAATGTTGTAATTGAATAATGCATGTAATATGGAGAGTATGCTAAATGAGATTTATGTATGAGTGACTCTCTCCTAAATGTATAGTTAGGATATTAAACGATGTAACAATGGAAGTTTTATTGAGAATGGATAATTGTATTTAAATTGTGTAATTAAAAGGAAGTGAAATGACATGTTTCTAATGAATTGAACTATTGATTGTTTCCGCACCTGAAAGAGGAATTGAACTTATATATATATTCAATCAGGTTTTCCAAATCGTTCGAGTAATGTCGTTTAAAAGTAATCACTTCGTTTTCTTGAACAAGGTTTTAAAAAGAATTTTTGGATTATGAAAATCGGGTCCTTACAGAGATGCTTCAGGAACCTCAGGTGGAGCTATAGGTTGCTCTTGTTGTGCAGTTGGGGTTTCTTCATCTGACAGATCCAAATCAACAGTCGTCCTATAGTCCTTCTGATACATCCAGGTGTCAGTGATCTTGTATGACCACAGTTACAATCATTTCGAAAGTCAGTTAGAGTACAAAAACGCAAATAAATGAATCTAGAGTCTAAAGCTCCTAAGACTCCAAATCAAGCATCCTTAATTCACTGGTTTACCTGCAATGGGATTATCAATAACAAATACACAAAACACACAAAGGAGTAAGTTTTAAACTCAACATAATCATATGATAATCCACATTTCAATAAGGTTAGATAAACAGTTTTATCATGACATCTAAATAATACTTTGACATATATATATATATATATATATATATATATATATATATATATTCCACCTTGTTATCTTCATCATTTTGCATGTTACTCGAACTCATCGATATCTCTTCGTCATATCCATATATAATTTCATCCTTTCTTTTCATATTCAACTATCCCATTTATGTTAATCTCAAACAATTTCCTACCACATGGAACAAATCAGACGTTGCTAAGAATAGCCAATACCACAAGGGCAAGTCATACATTGCTAAGAATAGCCAATACCACAAGGGCAAGTCATACATTACTACGAATAGCTGTTACCACAAGATAACTCATACATTGCTACGAATAGCCGTTACCACAAGGAACTCATACATTGCTACGAATAGCCGTTACCACAAGGCAACTCATACATTGCTACGAAAAGCCGTTACCACAAGGCAACTCATACATTGCTACGAATAGCCGTTACCACAAGGCAACTCTTACATTGCTACGAATAGCCGTTACCACAAGGTAACTCATACATTGCTACGAATAGCCGTTACCACAATGCAAATAATACATTGCTACGAATAGCCGTTACCACAAGGCAACTCATACATTGTTACGAATAGTCATTCCCACAAGGAAACTCATACATTGCTACGAATAGCCGTTACCACAAGGCAACTCATACATTGCTACGAATAGCCGTTACCACAAGTCAACTCATACATTTCTACGAATAGCCGTTACCACAAGGTAACTCATACATTGCTATGAATAGCCGTTACCACAAGGTAACTCATACATTGCTACATCACTTGAGCAAAAGTTTGCTACATCACTTGAGCCATAGTCGCTAACCAATCATGGTCGGCTAAAAAACGAGTTTTCTTTTCATTGATACACCATCAATTCATAAACAGTAAATCCACGCAATCATTATTATAAACATACCCATATATGTTTATAACAAATAAGCGATTCACAACTTGATTATTATCCACAACCAGAAAATCCACACATTTTCCATTACAATAAGCAAGTTAAAGACTTATCCTTACATTGGTGAGTGTTGGGGTCGGTTCTTGGGTAACTTTACAAGTTTCCTTCACTACCTCCTCCAACCTTAGGATCTCTTCTCAAGCTTCTAGAAGATTCCCACGAGTTCTTGCTCTCAAAATCACCTTCTTTTCCCTTCTCTCTCAATTTCTAACCCTAAAAGTGTTTAAGGGTTTCTATTTTAAAGTGAAATCATCGGGTTCTCGCTCATGCGAGCCCATTCTCGCTCAGGCGAGGGATTCTCGCTCAAGCGAGAATCTCAAAGCCTCGACCGATCCAGAATGCCACTTCTCGCCCAAGCAAGAAATCTCTCGCTCAGGCGAGACAGCTCTCGCTTAAGCGAGACAATTCTCGCTCAGGCGAGAATCCTTCAGTATAGCCCAGTATTTCACTCACCCAGGTGAGCCACTCTCACCCAGGCGATGTTAGGTATCAGTGGTTACAATACACCTAGAAGGGGGGGGGGGTTGAATAGGTGTAGCGGTTAGAATGTCCGCTTTTCGAAAACAACACTTAATGCTGAAAAACACCCTGATTAATCGATTAACAGAACAGGGTAATCGATTAACACTTTCAACACAGTCCACTTAATCGATTAACAGATTAAAGTAATCGATTAACACACCACACTTAATCGATTAAATCAAGACAGAAAGCAAATGCAAGTACAGTTTCTTGCTCGACAATTAATTGATAAGGAAACGATTATACCAGGCTTACAGAATATTATCAGAGTACAAGTAAAACAGTATAGACACTAATTATCAATTAAAACTACTTGACAAAATAATCGATCAAATGCAATAAAGAGATAGAGATAGAAAAAGTCCTGCAACAAGAATTTTATCCTGGTTCGTTTGCTTGTCCACCGCAAACTACATCCAGGCCTCCCGGCTGATTTGGGAGATTTTTCTTCACTATAATTGAATGAATGTTAATTACATACACACTATCCAATTACAACAATTAGACACTTACAAGATAAAAAGAAACCTATTCTATGGTTTGACTCCCTTCCTACCGACAAAGAAAACCTTTCTTTCGGCGTAGCCCCAGCCAAGAACCTTGTTCTTTACTTATCCCTAAGTCTAACACTCAGTGAAGACACACTCAATCTCTTGGTGATATGACACCTTGAGATTCCCACAATTACAACACTTTTTCAAACAAAACAATACAGAGTAAATTTAAGCTATAACAAAAACTTATATCTAACAAGATAAGGCTTTACTCTAATCACCTAATACAAGCTCATGCAGTATGAAAAATGTATTAGTGAAAAACAGAATGCATAATGTGTAAACATCTAATCAAGAATCATGTAAAGATGCAAGAACATGTGACAAGAAAAGATGAGAAATGTATCATGAAAAGCACTCAATCCTAAAGCATAGAATTCTCTCTTTTCTAAGCTCACAAATGCATTTACAACTAGATGCAACAATTAACACGAAAATATGCTCTAACTCTCTAAAAATTTAACATGCAACTTATGAGATCAATTCTGAAAATGCAGTTTATAAAGAATTGAAATAAGAGCCCAGTTAATCGATTAACGACAGCTTTAATCGATTAAGCTTCACAAAAATGCTAGATTAATCGATTGACATTTGTTGTAATCGATTACACTGTGCAAACAGTTAGATTAATCGATTAAGCCAAGTGGTAATCGATTAACAGCACTGTTTCATGTGTAAAACCTTCAAATATGTTATGCACTTAAATTCATACATGTTTAATACTTAGATTATGCCTAGAATGCACATATACATGTATTTATATGATGCATGAACATATTATGAATGACATATCTCAAGATGAAAAAGATTTAAAAGATTTATGCAATAGAGATATGTATTAGGTGACTTAAGCCTTGGACTCAACCTAAACTAATCTAGTCTAAGCAAGATACCAATCGGAAGGCTTAAGCATGTTGATTTGTTGATGATCTTCAAGCTCATGTTAGCACAAGTTGTCCTCATCAAAACCAAGTCATATAAGGAGAGCTTTCCAAAGTGTTCCTCTTGACATGCACACTTTCAATCTCCCCCTTTTTGATGATGACAAACTCCACATCAAATGTAAATAGCTTGAAGATTGTGTTGGCAAGGTTGATATGATGCGCAAATATCGGAAGCTGTTATTTCGATCAACCTGCACAATCAGACAACAACAAAACAACCTTTCTCCCCCTTTTGACATTATCAAAAAGATAACCCAGGTCAAAATAGAGGCAGAGATATGAGTAATGCATAAAACACAGTTAATGAGTTAATATTGGGATATAACAATCAACCTGTTTTACATTAAAGAGGATTAAACAAGTGCGCAAGTTTATACAACAGAAATAGCCAAACAAGTAAAGTGAACAGCATACGAGATGAACCATATCAAGGCAGAAAATCTCATACGATCAAGAACCATACACATAAACATAGTAGGCTATTCAACATAATTATAAAATTAGCATAAAGAGTAACAATATTTAGCAACCAGATAAACCAGATAAACCAGAAAATGTCAATTAACAACATAAAGAGGCACGCAACAGAAATACTCGAATCCATAACAGTATCTCAAAGCAGAAAGGAGAAGGAGAGAAAACCAGAAAAAGTGTGAAACCGAGCTACTGTTTGCCTTTATAAAACTGGTTTTAATCGATTAACGGGCAGGGTTAATCGATTAATCAGTGTGAAATTTTGAATTTTTGAAAGAACTGATGCCCAGGTAATCGATTAATTACATATTTAATCGATTAATGCATAAAAAAAAAGATTTTAGGCAGTAAAATGGTTTCAACTTCTTAAGGCTTTGGCATGCAATGTGACAGATTTATTTAAACATCCAGAATCACACAAAAAATAATAATCAAGAGACACAAAAATCGAACAGCTAAAGAAACAAAGACATGGAGAAACTAGACGATTATGTAAACACCTAAACAATTTTAATCAAGATATTGTTCATCAAGAATTCCAAGTTCTCTTCTTAGAACAAAGAAAGTATCCCTGGGAAGGGGCTTGGTGAAAATATCAGCTAATTGTTTAGAAGTTTCAACAAATTCAAGAACGCAATCACCTTTTTGTACATGATCACGCAGAAAATGATGTCTAATTTCTATATGCTTAGTTCTAGAGTGCAAGACGGGATTCTTGGAAAGGTTTATAGCACTTGTGTTATCGCATTTAATAGGGATCTTTTCAATATTAAGACCATAGTCCTTGAGTTGCTGCTTCATCCAGAGGATTTGAGCGCAACACACACCAACGGCAATGTATTCCGCTTCGGCGGTGGACAGAGCAACACAAGCTTGCTTTTTGCTGTGCCATGCTACTAATGAACTCCCCAACAAGTGACAAGTACCACTAGTGCTTTTCCGATCCAATTTACATCCGGCGAAATCGGAATCGGAATAACCTACCAAGGATAATGAGGCATCCCGAGGATACCATAATCCCATGTTAGTTGTTCCTTTTAAGTATCTCATGATTCTTTTAACAGTTGTAAGATGTGATTCTTTAGGAGATGACTGAAATCTAGCACACATGCATACACTAAACATGATATCAGGCCTACTTGCAGTTAAGTAAAGTAAAGACCCAATAATTCCTCGATACTTTGTTACCTCTATAGTTTTTCCTTTTTCGTCCTTATCTAGGTAGCAAGCAGATGCCATTGGAGTGGAAGCTTCCTTACAATTGTTCATCTCAAATTTCTTGAGCAGCTCTTTGCAATACTTTGTCTGATGGATGAAAATACCACTTTCTAGTTGCTTTATCTGAAGTCCTAGAAAGAACGTAAGTTCTCCCATCATAGACATTTCGAACTCCCCCTGCATCATCTCAGAAAAATCCTTACACAAAATATCATTAGTAGATCCAAAAATTATGTCATCTACGTATATTTGCACAAGTAATACAGAGTTTTCTGATTTACGAATAAAAAGCGTTGTGTCAACCAAGCCTCTTTCGAACCCTTTTTCTAAAAGAAAGGTACTAAGTCTATCATACCAAGCTCTAGGAGCTTGTTTGAGACCATAGAGTGCCTTTTTAAGTTTATAAACATGGTTCGGATATTTAAAATTTTCAAAACCAGGCGGTTGGTTAACATAAACTTCTTCTTGAATATAGCCATTCAAGAAGGCGCTTTTTACGTCCATCTGAAATAATTTGAAGTTCATAATTGATGCAAAGGAAAGTAGCATCCTGATGGCCTCTAATCTGGCTACAGGAGCATAGGTTTCGTCATAATCGATACCTTCCTCCTGGTTGTAGCCTTGGGCCACCAAGCGTGCTTTATTTCGAATAATCAAGCCTGATTCATCAAGCTTGTTTCTGAAGACCCATCGAGTACCAATCACAGGATGATCTTTAGGTTTAGGGACCAAGTCCCAAACATTATTACGTTCGAACTGGTTTAGCTCTTCTTGCATAGCTATACCCCAGTGTACATCCTCAATGGCCTCATCAATGGTCTTAGGCTCAATTTGAGAAACAAAAGCTACGAAATTACAGAAGTTTCGTAAGGAACTACGGGTTACCACTCCCGTAGATATGTCACCTATTACTTTATCGATTGGGTGAGCTTTCTTGGTTTTCCACACAATTGGCATATCTGAATACTCCTGAGATTTGTTTTGACGTTCTTCATCGGTTGCTTCTACATCATCCATGTTCTTTGAGTATGCTTCTTCCAAAGTACCTGTAACATCATCAGAAACAGCCTTTCTCTTCTCTTTTGGAGAAGATTCATCAAACTGTACATGGATAGACTCTTCAACTTGCATAGAATACTTATTAAAGACTCTGAACGCTTTGCTATGAATTGAGTATCCCAAAAATATTCCCTCATCGGCTTTTGAATCAAATTTTCCTAAAGCCCGCTTTCCATTATTTAAAATAAAACATTTGCAACCGAAAGCGTGAAGATGGGATATGTTTGGTTTACGGCCTTTTAATAGTTCATAAGGAGTTTTATTCAAATTAGGCCTTAACAATACTCGATTTATAACATAGCATGCAGTATGAACTGCATCTGCCCAGAAATATTTAGGGGTATTACTTTCATTAAGCATGGTTCTCGCTAATTCTTCTAGCACACGATTTTTCCTTTCAACAACTCCATTTTGTTGTGGAGTGCGAGGAGCAGAGAACTGATGCATAATGCCGTGCTTATCACAGAATTTGTCGAACTGAAAGTTCTCAAATTCTCCCCCGTGATCACTTCGTATATATACTATTTTCAGGTTAAGTTGGTTTTGGATTTGCTTGGCAAGATTTTTAAAAGAGTTGAAAGCGTCGCTTTTAGCAGATAAAAATAATGTCCATGTAAAACGAGAGAAATCATCAACAATAACTAAAGCATAGTAGCTACCACCAAAACTCATGATTTGTGATGGTCCAAACAAGTCCATATGGAGTAACTCCAAAGGTCTTGAAGTGGATATCACATTTTTGTTTTTAAAAGAATTTTTGGTTTGTTTACACTTTTGACAAGTGTCACAAATCTCTTTAGTTTTGAAATTTAGTTTTGGTAGCCCTTCAACTAGTTGGTTTGATGACAATTTATCTAGATGTTTTATATGGATGTGTGCAACGCGTCTGTGCCAGAGCCAGATGTCATCTTCTTTAGAAATGAAACATTTTGAAAATAATGTGGTGACATCATCCAAGTTAACCATGTAAATATTATTCATACGATGACCAACAAATTTAACATTATTAGATAAAATGTCACGAATGATGCAACAGTCAGAATCAAAAGATACTCGATTACCTTTGTCACAGAGTTGACTTATACTTAGAAGATTATGTTCTAGTCCTTCAACATACAGAACATTTTCAATTTGAGTATAAGATGAGTTACCAACTGTTCCGGTGCCAAGTATCTTTCCCTTATTGTTGTCTCCGTACGTGACGTATCCTTTTCCTTTAAGTGATAGATCCAGGAAATTTGATCTGTCACCTGTCATATGTCTCGAACATCCACTGTCTAAGTACCATTTTTGTCCTTGTGTTCGAAGACATACCTGCAAAATAGATCACCTGCTTTTCTCAGGTACCCAGATTATGTTGGGTCCTTTTCTGTTAGTGATTAGGGAATTATCTCCCTTCTTTATCCATACATAAGCCCCGCTAGGTATACCATATTTTCTAATGTAACAAGAGTAAGAAGTATGACCATACGTATTACAATAAAAGCAAGTAGGAGAGCGCCTACGATTTTTATCCTTAGCATTAACTACAGGTTTTCTATATGGTCTCTTGTTTTTAGCAGAGCGAGTATAACCTAGACCAGTACGATCACCAACATTTCTTGTTTGACTGAGCAGAGTGTCTAATTGCTGTTTACTGTTTGTGAGACGTTCGAGTTTTTCTTTTAGTTTAAGATTGTCTTCTTGCAAAATCTCGCAAGTCTCACATACAGGCTTTAGACATAAATTATCAGCAGAGCAGTCACATGTGTTACAAGAATATATGAGATCTAAAGTTTCATTTTCTAATTTTAATTCATCTAATTCTTTTTGTAATTGGCTTAGCTTCTTTTCATTTCTAAGGATTTCCCTTTTCTGATCAACATTAACTCTAGCCAATTTCTTTAATTCCTCATGTAACTCAACATAAGCATTATATAAAACTTCATAAGAGGGTAAGTCATCCGAAGTGGATGAGGTGTCGGAATATACCTCATCATTATCCTCGTGTGAGTCTGAGTTGCCATTGTTGTCAGATCTGACCATCAGACACAGCTTCGCTGACTCCTCCTCACTAGAAGTGCTTGATGTTGTTTCCTCCTCAGGTACATCCCATACAATGTAAGCTTTCTTGGATTTGAATTCCCTGGGAGTGCTCTTCTCTGAATCAACCTTTTTCAGATAGGTAGGACATTGAAATCTCATATGTCCGGCTTTTCCACACTCATGGCAAGTGAAGCGATCTTTGTTGTTCTTGCCTTTGTTGGTTGACTCTTTCGCTTCTTTCTTCTGAAACTTCTTGAATCCTCCTTTTCTTTTGATGAATTTGCTAAATTTGCGAACAAGGAGATTCATAGTTTCATCATCTAGATCGGAGTCAGATTCATCATCATCTTTATCTTCTTTTGATTTGGAGGTCGTGGCCTTTAATGTGATGTTTTTCTTTTTCCGATCTGAATCTTCGTGCATAGTCAAGCGCCCCAATTCCATTTCGTGCTCTTGAAGTTTTCCAAATAAAGTAGCTAGAGGCATAGAGTCCAAATCTTTGGATTCAACAATTGCAGTTACTTTTGGTTGCCATTTCCTGTCAAGACAACGCAAAACTTTATTAGTTAGTTCACCTCTGGCAAAAGATTTATCTAGAGCAACTAAATGATTAACAATATGAGTAAATCGCTTTTGCATATCACAAATTGATTCACTAGGTAACATGCGAAATAACTCATACTCATGGGTAAGCGCATTTAATCTAGCGCGCTTGACTTCGCTAGTGCCTTCATGAGTCACTTGTAAAGTGTCCCACATTTCTTTTGCATTTTGGCACTGCGAAACTCTAAAGAACTCATCATAGGATAGGGCCGATGTGATGATATTTTTGGCGCGTAGATTATGCTGCACCTTTTTGCGCTCATCATCGGTCCATAGACTTTTAGGCTTGTCTTTAGGTTCATTGTCCACAAGATGTTGTGGAACAAAAGGGCCGTTGACTACGGATTCCCAAATATCCGAGTCTATGGCTTCAATAAAAATTTGCATGCGGACTTTCCAGTAGGCATACCCTTCACCACTGAATATAGGTGGTCGATTAATGGATGAACCATCACCACCAAATGGGTTTGACGAACCCATTCGTTTTTCCCAAAGGATCACGAATACGCGGTTGAGCTAGCACTTCGCACTAGCTCTGATACCACTTGTTAGGTATCAGTGGTTACAATACACCTAGAAGGGGGGGGGGTTGAATAGGTGTAGCGGTTAGAATGTCCGCTTTTCGAAAACAACACTTAATGCTGAAAAACACCCTGATTAATCGATTAACAGAACAGGGTAATCGATTAACACTTTCAACACAGTCCACTTAATCGATTAACAGATTAAAGTAATCGATTAACACACCACACTTAATCGATTAAATCAAGACAGAAAGCAAATGCAAGTACAGTTTCTTGCTCGACAATTAATTGATAAAGAAACGATTATACCAGGCTTACAGAATATTATCAGAGTACAAGTAAAACAGTATAGACACTAATTATCAATTAAAACTACTTGACAAAATAATCGATCAAATGCAATAAAGAGATAGAGATAGAAAAAGTCCTGCAACAAGAATTTTATCCTGGTTCGTTTGCTTGTCCACCGCAAACTACATCCAGGCCTCCCGGCTGATTTGGGAGATTTTTCTTCACTATAATTGAATGAATGTTAATTACATACACACTATCCAATTACAACAATTAGACACTTACAAGATAAAAAGAAACCTATTCTATGGTTTGACTCCCTTCCTACCGACAAAGAAAACCTTTCTTTCGGCGTAGCCCCAGCCAAGAACCTTGTTCTTTACTTATCCCTAAGTCTAACACTCAGTGAAGACACACTCAATCTCTTGGTGATATGACACCTTGAGATTCCCACAATTACAACACTTTTTCAAACAAAACAATACAGAGTAAATTTAAGCTATAACAAAAACTTATATCTAACAAGATAAGGCTTTACTCTAATCACCTAATACAAGCTCATGCAGTATGAAAAATGTATTAGTGAAAAACAGAATGCATAATGTGTAAACATCTAATCAAGAATCATGTAAAGATGCAAGAACATGTGACAAGAAAAGATGAGAAATGTATCATGAAAAGCACTCAATCCTAAAGCATAGAATTCTCTCTTTTCTAAGCTCACAAATGCATTTACAACTAGATGCAACAATTAACACGAAAATATGCTCTAACTCTCTAAAAATTTAACATGCAACTTATGAGATCAATTCTGAAAATGCAGTTTATAAAGAATTGAAATAAGAGCCCAGTTAATCGATTAACGACAGCTTTAATCGATTAAGCTTCACAAAAATGCTAGATTAATCGATTGACATTTGTTGTAATCGATTACACTGTGCAAACAGTTAGATTAATCGATTAAGCCAAGTGGTAATCGATTAACAGCACTGTTTCATGTGTAAAACCTTCAAATATGTTATGCACTTAAATTCATACATGTTTAATACTTAGATTATGCCTAGAATGCACATATACATGTATTTATATGATGCATGAACATATTATGAATGACATATCTCAAGATGAAAAAGATTTAAAAGATTTATGCAATAGAGATATGTATTAGGTGACTTAAGCCTTGGACTCAACCTAAACTAATCTAGTCTAAGCAAGATACCAATCGGAAGGCTTAAGCATGTTGATTTGTTGATGATCTTCAAGCTCATGTTAGCACAAGTTGTCCTCATCAAAACCAAGTCATATAAGGAGAGCTTTCCAAAGTGTTCCTCTTGACATGCACACTTTCAGGCGACACCTTTCTCGCTCAAGCGAGAGTCCCCAGACTGATACTATAATTTAATGACTTTAAATTTAGGGTGTCACAAAATGACCTCTTAATCGATTAATAGTTTGAAAATTAACATTTTTATGTTGAATATAATCGATTAACAAAATACATAATCGATTATAATTTCCAAGATTCAAAAACCCAGAGCTACTGGAACTCTATTTAATCGATTAAAATAATTCTTAATCGATTAACGGGCTTGTACAGTTATATAATCGATTACATCACTATTAGTCATCAATTATATAAAAAACTATAAGTTTTCTTGGTTAAGAGGTAACCCTCCAAAAATAGATAGGTACATAGTATGATGCATGATTTTCATAGAAAATATAATTTTGATGCAACCTACTAAAATGAAGAATGATGACTCTCAAAAATAGATTTTTAGGTAATATTATGAGCGCATGAGATGATCATCAATTTTGGGTTACCTAACCTAGACTTAAAGCTAAGCAATCATCTTAGGACTTCTAGAAAAATAAAAACCTTTCTAAAGTCAGAGTCTTTGTCATGTTGGATGTTGATGCGTCCAGTCTTCAAGCTTTTCAAGTTGGCTTTGTCTTCATCGAAACATAGGCAGGAAACAAATGTTGCAATTTGACTAGTACTTGCAATTTTAATCTCCCCCTTTTTGATGATGACAAACCTTGAAACAGTTGAGCTTAGAAACAGCTTGATGATGGATTTGATGTTATGATTGCAACGATTAGAGTAGTCAAAAACACTTTGCACAGCTCCCCCTCAACTTAATCTCCCCCTCATTCTATGCATGGGGAGAGTTGGGTTTTTGAGTATTAACTCCCCCTTTCTTTTTGATTTTCGGAAGCATTTAGAATAATCCTGCAAGCACATCAGAATAACAACAGCCAAACCTTTCTCCCCCTTTTGGCATGATCAAAAAGGTCATTAACCGGACCGATTTGCCAAAGGTAGGAAAGATAACAATTTATAGATGTATATGAGATAAAACTAGTGCACATGGTCTATGTGTGAACAATTGATTAAGGACAGCAGTTAATCAATTATCCACTATAACAGAAAAGTAATGGTGAAATTCCTGCAATATTTGTGCTACATAGCAATAATAGCACATTTTTATGCAATACATATAGATATATTCTAATAAAACCAGCAAAGGTGTCACATAAATCAAGTTAATAGCAAAAATAGAAAGACAGCGACAGTTAAAGTCAAGCAGTCAAATAGTCAAAATATAAATGCAACAAGATAATAGTTCAGCCAGCAATACACATAAAGTAATGGAAAGAAAAACATCAGACACAACAGACTCAAAGCTAACACAACTCCTACCTAGACTAGTCAACTATCCTAGAACAGGTTCTAACTAGGTTTGTTGGTAGGTGGAGGGTTTTAGTCGCTATCGGAGTTTTCTGATGGATCCTCTTCTGCTTCTTCATCATCTTCTTTTGCTTTGTCATTTTTAGCTTCATCGAATGCATGATACTGGACGGGAGGAGCAATAGATTCCTCATCTGATTTGTTTGTTGGTGGAGGAAGTTCAGTACTTTCGGGATAAAATTCTGCATCCTCGAAGTATGTCCACATTCCCTCATACTTATATATGTCCATGTAAAAATGGATATACTGACACAGAATAAGATTCTCTTGGGGTCAGTAATTAAGTATCCAGTATCTGAGACATCCACTAGTGCATGCTCAATGATACTGGAGATAAGGATAGGATATCCTAAGGCGCCATATGATGTCGAAAAACCGAGCATGTTTAGCAATATTAGATGTGGCCAGTCAATTCGAACATTTTCTTTCAAGGCAAACATCAGATAGAGATCAACTTATGTTGGATCATCATGATGCAGGTCACGAGGAGCCAGACAATAAATGAGTAAAGTGTACAAAAGTCTGTATTCCACAGCTAAAGTAGAGACAATTGGCTTACTTGTTGCCAGATGTCGATGTGAATCTCTCAGAATGATGATCCAAGTATCAATAAGGATGATCGAATCTTCCCAAACCTCCAACATCAACTAACAAATCTTCATTCAGAATGATGAATATGTTCTTAACCATAGTTTGATAAACTCCATTTTTGCACTGAAAGTTGCTATAAAACTCTCTTATTAATGATGGATACATTTTTCCATGTATTTCAACAAGTACTTGCAACCCTTGATTTTTGAGAAATTCTTGAAACATGAATCCGGAATTTGTCATCCAAGATAGATTTGTGTAAGCCGTAGGGGTGAGTCCTCTTCCTGCAAATTTAGCTATCCTAGCTATTTGTTCTTCGGGAGCATAAAAATGATCATTATGCCCTAATAGAGAGTTTGAAACAGCAGAGGCAAATTTGACTTCAACCAAAGCATAAAGCTCCTTAGATTGAGGGTTAATGGTGTTCATGATAGCTGGTCAAGGTTGGTCAAAGTGAGTCAAAGTTGGTCAAAGGGAGTAGGTCTATGTGGTGGTAGAACAATGTAGGTGGAAGAAGACTCAAAGATAAGATCAACTAAGAAGAAACTTACTTTGGATTATTATGGGAACTCAAGAGGCTTGCTAAGCTAGGTTAGGAGGCACAAAGAGGCATAAAAAAGATGAACAGTGACTTTTCAAAACGTTGAACATGCTTTTTGATTTGTCGTAAATAATCGATTAAATCGATTCTTAATTGATTAATGACGGTTAAAATTCAAGATGTTTAAAAAACTGAAGCCCAGGTAATCGATTAAGTAAATGTTTTAATCGATTATTTTCATAAACAGAGGCAATTCAAAAATGAGTTTGGGCCCAGGTAATCGATTAAAGTAAGCCTTAATCGATTATTTAGACGGAATTTTGACATTTTCAGCATTTTGTGTGTGACACAATGTGGCAACTAGACACTCAATGGACTTGGCTGACTTCTAAGTTAAGAAACACACATTTATTGAAACATACATGAAACAGCAATATATCATAAGAACATTTTCATTCAAAGCATTATGATTCACATAAGCACATATTGAGATTAAGCAAGGTGCAAGTTTCTAAAAATGGCAACCAAAACAAATTAGTTTAGATAACTTTCATCAAGGATTCCTAACTCTCTTCTTAGAATGTAGAATGTGTCCCTTGGCAGTGGTTTGGTGAAAATATCGGCTAATTGTTTGGAAGTTTCAACAAATTCAATCACACAATCACCTTTTTGCACATGATCCCGAAGGAAATGATGTCTAATTTCTATATGCTTTATTCGTGAATGCAAAACGAGATTCTTTGATAGGTTTATGGCACTAGTATTATCACACTTGATGGGAATCCGATCAAGCTTTAGATCGTAGTCTAGAAGTTGTTGCTTCATCCAGAGGATTTGAGCGCAACACAACCCCACAGCAATATATTCTGCTTCGGCGGTGGATAAAGCAACGCAAACTTGCTTTTTACTATGCCACGACACAAGTGAATTACCAATCAAGTGGCATGTTCCACTTGTACTCTTACGATCCAACTTGAATCCATCAAAGTCGGCATCGGAGTACCTTATCAGAGACATTGCGGCATCCCGAGAAAACCACAACCCCGTACTTATTGTTCCTTTTAGATATTTCATGATGCGTTTTACAGTAGAGAAATGTGATTCTTTAGGAGCAGCCTGGTATCTAGCACAAATACACACACTAAACATAATATCAGGGCGACTAGCAGTTAAGTACAGTAAAGATCCTATAATGCCACGATACTTAGTTACCTCAATAGCTTTTCCTTTCTTGTCTTTGTCAAGATAGCATGAGGATGCCATAGGAGTTGAAGCTTCTTTTGCTTTGTCCATATTAGATCTCTTCAATAGCTCCTTACAATATTTGGCTTGGTGAACGAAATTCCCATTTGTCATTTGCTTAATTTGAAGCCCTATGAAGAACATTAATTCTCCCATCATTGACATCTCGAACTCGCCTTTCATGAGATCTGAAAATTCCTTACGTAGAGAGTCATTTGTAGCACCAAATATTATGTCGTCAACATAAATTTGTACTAATAGAATATTGTTTTCAAATTTGGATATGAAAAGTGTTGTATCAACCTTTCCTCTTACAAATCCCTTCTCCAATAAGAATGAACTTAACCTATCATACCAAGCTCTCGGAGCTTGTTTAAGGCCACACAATGCCTTTTTGAGTTTAAACGCATGGTTTGGGAATTTTTAATTTTCAAAACTAAGAGGTTGTTTTACATAAACTTCTTCTTGAATGTAACCATTCAAGAAGGCACTTTTCACATCCATTTGAAACAGCTTAAAGTTCATTATAGATGCAAAGGATAATAACATGCGAATGGCTTCCAACCTAACAATAGGGGCGTAGGTTTCGTCATAATCAATACCTTCTTCTTGATTATAACCTTGTGCCACTAAACAGGCTTTGTTTCTAATAATTAAGCCAGATTCATCTAGTTTGTTACGGAAGATCCATCTAGTGCCTATGATCGAATGATCCTTATGCGCAGGGACTAAATCCCAGTGTAACACCCCAAATTTATCCTCTTTGAAATTAGGTAACAATCTTGAGGAATGGGGCATAATGCCAGATTCTCGCTTGAGCGAGAGGACCTCGCCCAAGCGAGAGGATCAATGTTTTGAAATTGGAAATTTTGGGAGTCTCGCCCAAGCGAGGAATGGGTCGCTTGAGCGAGAGCGTCAGATCTGAAATTTTAAAAAGGCAGGATTTTCTCGCCTGAGCGAGAATGGGCTCGCTTGAGCGAGAACCCGACGACTCCCCTATAAAATAGAAACCCCAAACACATTTTAGGGTTAGAACTTTGAAGATAAGAGATAGTGGAGAGCTTTTCAAGAGCAAAGAGCCTTAGGACTCATCTTAGAGCTTGAGAAGAGGTAAACCTCCTGTTTCTAACTCTTCTTCTTCCTCTCTAACTTGTTTTGGGTATGTTGGATCTCTTTTCAAAACATGAGAAACCATGGAAACTCATCCTTTTAGAGTTATGGTTCGTTTTATGTTGTTTTTCTCTTGTAAACTCTTGGTTTAGAGTTGGTATTTGATGAATGGAAAGGTTTTGTGGGTTATTCATGAAAACCCCAAAAACCCCCAAAATGAGAATATGAGTAAAAAGAGAAAGAGATGAAATGTTAGATGTGGATGATGAGTTTGTGCTTTGATGTTGATATATGAGATGAACATGTATGTTTAGATGTTTGGAAACTTGTATTGAAGTAGTTTTGGAAATCTTGAAAATATGTGAATCCCTTGTATGTTTGATGATGAAATACGAGTTTATATGTTATTTTGAATAAATGACTGACATTGTTGTTATTGGTGAAAATGAGGAAAGATCCTAAGGTTGGAGGAAATCGCGGAGGAGACTTTTAAAGTTACTCGGAACCGATCCCCAACACTCACCAAGGTAAGGGATAAGTGTCTCTAATTCATACTCGCTGATGTGAATGATGTATGTGAAAGATGTAATGTGTTTGTAATAATATTGTTGATACCCCACCCGAAGAGGTAGTGGTTTATTGTTGATACCCTACCTGAAGAGGTAGTGGTTTATTATTGATACCCTACCCGAAGAGGTAGTGGTTTATGGTTGATACCCTACCCGAGGTGGTAGCAGATTATTGTTGTTATCCTACCCGGAGTGGTAGTGAAATATTGTGGTTATCCTACCCGGAGTGGTAGTGGAATATTGTGGTTATCCTACCCGGAGTGGTAGTGGATTGTTGTGGCTGTCCTACCAGGAGTGGTAGTGGATTATTATAAACTAGACCTGCCCGATGTGGTATGGATAATGCACTAGACCTGCCCGATGTGGTATGGAGGATAAACTAGATCTGCCCGATATGGTATGGATAATGAACTAGACCTGCCCGATGTGGTATGGAGGATAAACTAGACCTACCCGATGTGGCATTGATAATTAACTAGACTTGTCCGATGTGGTATGGATAATTAACTAGACCTGCCCAATGTGGTATGGAGGATGAACTAGACCTGCCCGATGTGGTATGGATAATTAACTAGACCTGCCCGATGTGTATGGAAGATAAACTAGACCTGCCCGATGTGGTATGGGAATGAACTAGACCTACCCGATGTGGTATAGAGGATAAACTAGACATGCCCGACATGGTATGGAGATGTAATTGGACCTACCCGATGTGGTAGAGGATTATCTTTGTGAAAGAACTCGGTGAATACGATTAAGGGTGAATACGATAGATGAGAAACAAGGATGTTAAGAATGGAAGTCATATGCATGCTATAGGATATATATTATGGGATATATATATTATAGGGTGAATATGAACGCTGAAAATGAGTATGTTAAGAATGAAAGTAATATACATGCTATAGGATATATATTATGGGATATATGTTCTATAGGGTGGATATGAATAATGAGAAGAACGAGGCTTCGAATGAACGTAATATGCATGCTATAGAATATGTATTATGGGATATATATGCTATAGGATGAATATGAATAACGTGGAAATGAACGAAAGAAGATATGAATGTTTACATTTACGTATTTGTGGTTATAATTTATATTGGTGCTTAATCGTATTTGAAATGTGGATTATCATGTAATGTTAGTTTTGAACTAATGACTTACTCCCTTGTTTTGTGTGTTGTTTATGATAATCCCATTATAGGTAAATGAAGGATTTGAGGAGGAAGCTCACTTAGGAAGCTTATGTGTTTATTATCTTGATTGTCTTTATCGCTGCTTGACATTGTAGTAGATTTGATAACATTTTGGGATGAATGTAAATATGAATAGGATAATACTGAGTTATATAATTGTGGGGATTATAACTCTTAGAAACCCATACTGGTCGTATGTGGTAATTACTAAATGCATGAATTATGTTTTTCGGCAACATGAATTGCATGATAACGTAATAGGTTAAAAGATTAGTGTCAATGAATTATTCATGAAGGTTTTTCAGTAAAATAATGAATGTATGTAAGGAAAGATTTTAAATAAACAAAAAAATTTCAAGGGTAGAATTTGGGTCCTTACAATATGGTATCAGAGCATAGTTAATTCTGCGGCCTAGGGTATGGCCTTACTTGCTTCTTTGTAACATGTTTATGATTTGAATAGTTGAGATTGTGTGAATTGAATGTTTAAAGCATGTAGCTTTGTGCTATGAGACTATGTGGTAACCTGACTTGTGTGAGCTAAATTGGTATACTGTCTATCCATGAGCGCAGGTTAAAACATGGCTGGAAGAGGAACGAGTCAGAACGTTCCAAATGATTTGTTGGTTCAGATGGTGGCTACACTACAACAGATGAACGAGAACTTGCGTAGTCTGAATCAGAACCCCGCACCGAGTTCGAGTTCACAACCTCTAGTCCCACCCAAACCGGCAGAGTACCAGGGTCTGGATGAGTTTTGCAAGAGGAACCCCAGTCAGTTCCAAGGGGGATTTGCCCCCGATGCTGCCATTGAGTGGATTCAGGGAATGGGGCGGATCTTCAGGGCGTGAACTGTTCTGAGGCTCAGAAGTTGGCTTATGCCACATATATGCTAGTGAAGGAGGCCGAGAACTGGTGGGATTTTACTCGACGCTAAATGGAGACGGAAGGACAATTGGTTTCCTGGGGTACATTCGAGGCGAAATTCCTTCATAAATACTTCCCTGCTGATCTGAAGCGGAAGAAGGAAATGGAGTTCTTGAAGTTGGAACAGGGAAATATGTCGGTAGGGGAATATGCGGCTAAATTCGAGGAATTGGCTCGGTTTTGTCCCTACTCTGAGTTGGAAGTGGACGGACGATCCAAATGCTATAAATTTGATTCGGGAAAGAGGTAGAGAGAGAGTGGAAGATGACCGGAAACCTTATGCGGCAACTACTCGACATTGAGACCGAAATTTCCAAAGGTCTAGACCACTTACCGTTCCTACCGAAGGGGTTTCTACTCCCATGTGCAACAAATGTGGTAGACTCCATTTTGGGAGTACATGCCCGGGATTGGGAAACTGATGTTTCCACTGCAAGGAGTTTGGGCACATTAAGAGGTTTTGTCCCAATCTAGATCGGAGACCTAATGTCATTCATGCTGAGGAGGCAAAGGACCACGGTCAAAAGGTTACCCCGAGTGCCGCAGGGACATCAGGTGTTGATGGTCCGGCGAGAGGTAAATTGCATGGTGACAGGTATTCCTTTTAGTGTTGTTTAATCGGGAGCGACACACTCCCTATAATTGCTGAATGTGTGAACCGACTGAGATAGTACACCAAGTTGTTGTTTTCGACTTAGTTGTACCCACCCCACCCAGTGTACCGGTGGTGGATGTTGTTATGGGTGTCTCAGTGTACGGTTGGAGTAAATGGTAGAACCTTTACCATAATATTAATATGTGCAATGATGTCCCAGCTGGATTTAATCCTGAAAATGGACTAGCGGTCCGCAAATCATATTATGCTTAACTGTGTGATAATTGTTGAAGTGAAGATTTAAGATTTAGTTTGCATTTATATGTATGTGTATACCAAGGGGTAAGACTTATACTGCTAGTTGAGGAAAGAGGCTAGTTGAGTTACTTACCCCGTCAATGTGATGAATGCATTTGAATAGACGTGAAACTCTTGGTCTCGAATGATCGGTTCTTTTGTAGTAAATGGTAGAACCTTTACCATAGTTACTTACCTCTTCTCAAGCTTCTAGTCGATTCTCACGACTCCTTGCTCTAAAAAATCGCCCCTTTCTCTCTTCTCTCTCAAAGTTCTAACCCTAAAAGTGTTTGGGTTTTCTATTTTAAAGTTTCCTCGTCGGGCTCTCGCTCAAACGAGCCTTTTCTCGCTCAAGCGAGAAAATCCCGCCCATTTTAAAAAACTCAACACTAACGCTCTCGCTCAAGCGAAGGATTGTCGCTCAAGCGAGGGATTGTCGCTCAAGCGAGGATCCTCCAGTATCCACACCCCTCTCCCTCGCCCAGGCGAGCCAAATTTCGCTCAGGCGAGAATCCTTCAGCATCTCCCAGTTTTCCACTCACCCAAGTGAGCCGTCTCTCGCCCAGGCGAGCCCTTTCTCGCTCAAGCGAGATTCCCAGATAAAATCCTGAGAGAAACTCTGATCCTCTCACTTGGGCGAGATCCTCTCTCTCAAGCGAGAATCTGACAGTATGTCCCATTCTTCAGGACTGTTACTACATCTTAAGAAAGATAAATTCAGGGTGTTACATATCCACCTAAGTAAAGAGGGATAATGAATTTGAGCTACCCTACATACTTCCTCACGCATGGATTGAGGGGGAGAACAGAGTGAGGGGAGTCGCGCACAAACGTCTACACAACCACTACAAATGTAAATTAGTTTGTCATCAAGCTTATCACTAATCTTATCTTTCCAAGTTTGTCATCATCAAAGGGGGAGATTGAAATTGCAAGAGGATTCAATGTGCAAGGTTGCAAAGGAGATCCTCTGATTTGGTTTTGATGAAGACAAAGATGTTATGGAAAAGCTTGAAGTTAAATGGCAAGTCAACAAACAACATATCAAGACTCAAGGTTGTCCTAGACTTAGGAATGTTACTTTCTATTTTTAGAAGTCCTAAGATGATTGCTTAGTTGAGTCTAGGTTAGGTAGGCCTTAGGATGAGATTCTCACATAAGCCTTAAAATATTTTAAACTAAAATAAGTCATCAACCATCCATATTTTGATTATGTTGTACTAAATGAAAGTATTTTCAAAATCATTCATAGCATCAACATACATCATATAGAAGATTTACTTTAAAACAAAGAAACTTTTTTTCTTAATTGTTAATTGATTATATCTTGCATTAATTGATTGAGTAGTTATGGAAACCTGGTAATCGATTAAGCTCTGGGTTAATCGATTAATAGGAGTTCTAGTAGCTACCATCTTGAAATTTTTGATGTCTTTAATCGATTAAGTATGAGTTTAAACGATTAATTGGAGTTCAATGGCTAAACATATCGAATTTCTTGGTGCAACTAATCGATTAAGTTGCTTATTAATCGATTAAGTTTAACAGAAGACTGTTAATTATTTATAAAACCCATTAATCGATTATTCATTGGGTTAATCGATTAAAATATGTTGAAATTAGTTGGCTATAAAAGTTGTTTTTCCACATTTTTGCTCATAAGTCACAGTCCAAAATTTTCATATCTTGTTAAGATTCTCTCAGCGAATAGTGTCATAGGAAAACATGTGAAAATTTTCTTGTTTTGATAAAGGAAATAAATTTCTTAAGTGTTTCAATCTCTTTCATTAGAGTATATGCTAAAAACTTGTTTTTACAAACCTTGTTATATTCATTCACTTAGACTATAGGTTGTGTGAGTGTTTCATTTTTGGGTTTGTAGGGACTAGTTCTGTTCTAATTAGCACACTTGTTAAGGTGCTTTTGTTACACTTAATTTTAACTTATTCAAGAAGAGTTTGTATCTCTAGAAATAGAAAAGTTGTGAGGATCTCTATCTGAGGTTAGGTGATTAGTTTCTTCGTGAACAAGTATCTTGGTAGAGAGTAAGAAGAGAGTTGATTGTACCATTAGAAGTGGTGAGGATATCCATTAGAAGCGGGCGTGTGAGGTCAAGCTTGTCTTTGAGGCTCTACGTCCAAGAGGGAAAAACTTGTGTCTATTTGGAATTGTGGTTGTAAAACAATATTTCTTATAGTGAAGAAAATCTCTCTAGATCAGAAGGGAATCCCTGAATGTAGTTTTCACGTGGACAAGCAAACGAACCAGGATAAAATTCCCTCTTGCATCCTTATTTCCCTTAATCTTTCAAATTCAGTCATTTCTTATTCATTTTACGCCTTGATAAATTGCTTGATAGTTATTGTGAATAAGTGCTTTTCTGTGCATATTCTAGTGTAATCTCAGTTAGCAATTTGTTTATGTAAATCACTTAATTGTGCATTACTTAGGTAACAAGAAACTATTTTGGTTGTAAGTTTTCAGTTACAGGATAATCGATTATACCTGTTAGTAATCGATTATCAGGATTTTTCATTAATCGATTATTCACTCTGATTAATCGATTAACCAATGTATTTTTCATCTTTGTTGCATTTCGAAAAAGCGGTAAAAGTGGTTCGCTACACCTATTCACCCCCTCTAAGTGTAATTGTATCATGTAGTACCCCAACACCGGTGAGGCCTTACAGTAATAGACCAATGCCTTGTTGATTAACACAACATAATTTGTTACTTCACTTTAATAAATAAAACTTTGTACACTATCAAAAATAATATCTTGTTAGTCTATAGTAATGATGGTATAGAATCAAGTTCATAATGAACTCTATATATCAAAGTATAATTATAATCATTGTAATATATAGTCGTCATTCTTTACTTTATATACGAAGATCCTTCATATGCTCATTATCAAAACTTTTGTTATGATACACCATTTTGTTTTTTCTCATTTAATCTGATACATCATTTTGTTATTGTGCTTAAAATGACATTCTGCAAAACAGGACGAATTATATCATGTTTCCTTTCATGACATTATTGTAATTTATAATATTTGTGTTATAAATATTACTCTATTTTTTTGTTCAAACTTCATAACAATAATATTTATTATCTATTTTCATTTTAAGTTCATAGTATCATTATGTTGTAAAACAATCTTCACCTAAGGCTTATTGTCAAGCCAAAGGTCCAAAAAATAAGGAAAATGATAAAACTAATAGCTTGAATACAATCAGGTTAGCCCGAACCGAATCCGATTTTAGTATATCTTGGCCATTATGGGGTAAAAAAACCTGGACTCAATATAAAGTAACTAATATGGGCTGACCAAAAAAAAGTAACTAATATGGTACCCCAAGCCTTGTGAATTATCGGACTTTGGCAGATCGACCCGACTAAGCCCGTTAATTTTGACAGGTCTACCCTCGAGTGAGATAATGACGAATTCATATGTGGAAGATATACAACGAGGGTGGTGATGATACCTAGGAGGTGCATCACAGGCTGGGGATGTTAAAGGCGACGATTACTAGGGATGTTAATTGGGAAAGAAAGTATGATGATGATCGAAAAGGTTTAATGACATTTAGCTTGAGGCTTCTCTTCTTTTTATTTCTAAAAGAGAAGGCATACATAATGAATTAGATTTGAGTGTTTGGATGAGGAAAGAAAAAGAAACTCATCTTATTAATATTGTACGGGTCATCAAACCATCGAGGTATTAATATGATGGTTTAGTGGTTTCAACCTGTGATTCACTGATTAATCTTAATACTGGTGAAATTATATAATATATATATATATTATACTATAAGGTTAAAAAGCGTGATAAATAATTTTATTTAAACCATTTGATAAAGCAAAATGTGTGATGTGGTGATATACCATATTTTAGAAGTATAAATAAAAGTAATGATTGTATGTTTGATTCACCACAATACCATTTTGGTAAAAATAAGTCACTTATAAAAAAATTGTTATTTTAACAGAAAATCGACTAGTATTACCGGTGCATTTTAAATGAATACCGACCAGTATGACTAATTGCGACTGATTACACGACGAGTATAATTGTTGTAACATAACGGTATGAGGACCGATTCACAAGTTTCCTGTTGAACTAGGAAGTACGATACGACTTTCATAACTATGAGAGACTCTATTTTTGTTTTTTTATCTTAGTAAAGTCATTTTGCCAAGATAGCCTCTATAATTAACTAATTTTTTTTAAATAAGAGAGGATATTTTTGTCAAACTTTCAGGAAATGCATTACTAACTCATCCTTCATAAAAGGGAGGACTCATATTAGTAAATCTCTTATAGTATATTAGTAGGGAATGATGTGTTTGATGCATACTAATATTTTATATCTGTCTTACACAAGAGTATATCCCTAAAATGTTACAGGGAAAAATTGCTGTAGTGGCTTCTTAACCGATAAATACAACCAAAGTGTAATGAGAAACAAATTAAATCCATCATATAAATTAGTAACTTATATTTGTCCATTATAAATGTTATTATCCAAAGCTTCACACCATCCCCGAATTGCAAATATACTAAGCTAATAGATGCAAACACGAGAGGGGACAATCTAAAGAGTGCATAATCTCAAAGTTGACGAAAACTGCAAAACCAAAAGAAGAATAATATTATTTTCTCATGGCATAATCTAATTTTTTAAGAGAAAGGCATGGAGTGTATTTAAGTCAAATATCGATGAGAGCCGATATAAGTTCCTCTTATTAATTCAATGCAAAGATTAATATAGAAAAACGATCAATCACCATGCCTAACCCAACATATCTTTGCTCCATAGGCATCAATAACACCAACAATCAAGCCCTAATTTCCTGTGTGGAGTTGACTACATGTATCGAATGATATTATAGTGCTCTATCATATGTTATTTTCATTGACGATGGGTTTCATTTTCGAGTTAGGGTCATCTCCATTAATGGAGAGACAAGTGCTTCAAAAATCAAAGGAAAATACAACCTTCAATGACATATATATTCATTTGATTATAATGGAATTACACTTTTGCCATTAAAAACATAGTAAGGATCATCTACATTAATGGAGAGGCAAGTACCACATTCCCTTTGTATTTTCAGTAGCAAAATTGATATTTCATTATACATAAAAGGATAAAAATGTCTTCTCATGTTATCATTCATTTGTATTTTTGTGGTACTTGCCTCTCCATTAATGGAGATGATCCTTACTCTTATAAACAATGGAAAACATGCACTTGACTCTCCTTTAATGGAGAGAATCCTAGTTCTTCATTTTCCTCTAAAATTTAGACCAACATGTCTATTCTCCTCAATAGGGTTTCTAAAGGTCTTCTCCATCAACATTATTTTAAAAATATTTTAAATTTGTTCATAAACTTTTTGTATATTGACAACTTAAAAAATGTAAAATTAATATCAATTTTATGTGATTAAAAGACAATAAATTGTCATGAGAAGTGCTAACCTTTATTTGATGGAGTTTACTTACAATCTACTTTTTTGGATGAGAGGCAAGTCAAGTTTGACCAACTTGGTGAACTGTAACATATCAACATCCATTAAGGTAGTAAACCTTTTGTGTACAAATCATAGAAATCATATGAAGAAACAAAGTTGTTAACAATCTTTTGATGCAGTTAAACAAACATATGTATGAATTTCCATTAAATAATCATTCATGCATAGGGATGGCAATGGGTACCAAGAACCGTGGGTACTCGCAACGGGTCGGGTCTGGGTCCATATTTTGGACCCTGGGTAATTGAGACCCGTAGTTTTAAGATCCGCTGTTAGATGGGTCCGGGTAATTAGGTACCCAGACCTGTGGGTACCCGGACTCGCTATTTCTTCCTAAATATATATATATTAAGGGGAGGGATCCACTTACTCCAAGAGTAAGTGGAAAAACACTTACTTCACATCATGACCATTCATTCTTGGGAAATCCAATGGTTTGAATTGGTGAGTACATTTAAGCCATTGAATTTTTCAAGATTGGATGGCTAAGATGAAGAGTAAGTGTTTTTTGGAGTAAGTGGATCCCTCCCCATATATTAATATCATAGTTTAACAATATAACATGAATTAATATGATATTACAATATAAATTAACATCATATTACAATTATGTTGCAATTATAGCTATGATGTTATATTCTTAAGCAGTGATATTATGTAGTTAATTCATATTTATGATATAATGTTACGTTAATTGAAGAGTTCTTACTAAATGAATTTTTCATCTTAATGTTGAAGTTGCTTTTAATATTTGTTTGAATAAAATGAGTTGAGTTTAATAGTCAAATTAATTTGTGTTTAGAAATTTAAATAAAAGTTTTATAATTTTTTCTCTTTTTGATTGTCTAAATAACATATAAGATCGTAAGAAACAAATATGTAAGTGTATAAATTACTTATAATTATTTTTAATAATTTTGAATTTATGGGTACCCATGGAACCGCTTGATACCCAAGGACCCGCTGGTAGTATACCCAATGGGTATTAGCATGGGGCTGGAGCAAAAATGAAGCAACGAGGCGGGTCCGGGTAATACACTACCCGGACTCATCCAGACCCATTGTCATCCCTATTCATGCGCAATAAGATGCATTCAAAAACTTACCTGAGATGTCTTCAATTCTAGCTCATCCCATTCCAAGTAAGGATTGCTTCCTTCTACTATTCCTGTTCCAGCATATATCAATGCACCTTGATCCTAGAATGAAAAAAATTCCAATCATATAATTGGTGGTAAAACTTTTATTAGTTTGTATGCTTTTAAAAATTTAAATTTGAGATGATTCTCTACACTACTAATTCATAATTTCACGGAATTTTCTTTCTAATAATTTTACGCAAAAAAAAGGAAAAACTTTGTCTGTAATGTAGAAACTGTTCTTAATGTTAAGGTTTCATCTCAAAACAATTGGCAATGAGAGGAGTAGTCCAACAGTTATTTAAACCATTCTCGAGACAATGAGGTAGGCGATGTGGAACTTACTTCCCAACATGCCCCCTCTACATAAGTCTGTCGGACCAGGCGAAATGTTACCTTTAACCCATAACTAAATGGCATCTTTTGGCCCATGACAATGGAAAAGAAGTTGGGCTATGACTCTGATATCATGTTAAGGTTCCATCTCAAAACCAATTGGCAATGAGAGGAGTAACCCAACAAGTATTTAAATCATTCTCAAGACAATGTGATAAGCGATGTGGAATTTACTTACCAACACCTAAAACATTAGGGAAAAAAGCTTCTGAAAATGATATTTCAGGATCTCCAGTATGCTAAGTAATATCTACTTCATTGAAGAAAAATGTCCTGATATATAAACTAATTTATATAGGATGCAAGAAACATAATCACTTTAGACTATTTTTAAAAACAAAAAAATCTATAGCCTGAATCTATGAAAATTGAAAAATAATTGTAGCATAATAAAAAAACTTGAAATTATATAGCTAACCTTTTCCACCAATGCTGACCTAATGCCAACAGCAAATTCACTTTCTCCTCCTCCAAACCAACCAACAGGTCCAGCATACATCCCTCTATCAAATACTTCTGAATATCATGTTCAAATGTGAGAGAAGTTTATCCAAGTGAATTTGTTGATGTCATTATTTTTTCAATCATATATAAAACATCAAGCAATAGTTTAGGTTTTGAGAAGATTTTGAATTTTTGATGTTGTAAAATAATTTTTATCAACATTTCAAAAATGGTTAAATAACAGCTACTTTTAAAGAGTCCTCCACCAACAAGGCGTTGGTCTAGTGATATGAGGCTCTACTAGATCTTCAGGATGACTAAAAAATTAAGGGTTTGATTCCTGTGATTGGTACTTCTTGGGAGGAGCAGCCAAGTAGTCCAAAAGGGATTAGTTCTTACCCAAAAGGCGAGGGGATATCCTTGGTAGTAACAAAAAAAGAACCCTCCAAAATACTAGATGTTGAAGGATCTATTTAAACAAATGCAACTGAAGGATGCTTTCAAGAAATTTCATATTTAGTGGATCTATATATTAACATTCACCTAAATCATCCTCATCGTATTTATATTGTCAAAACATGTGTCACGACAAAACATCCACAAACAACATCCCACCACATCACCCTAATAAATTATGACCCAGAGGTCACAACGAGTCAATCAGGTAAAACTTTTATTGTTGCACCAAGGCTAACCCTCTTTTGTTCACATCATGATTACAATCATAAGTTTGATAAATCAGTCACATGTCAAAGTGTGTTAACTATCATTTCTGTTCCAATCACTCATTGTTGCCATTTACTACAATCACATTTTCCAATTCCCCTAAATTAGCAGTTATTCTAGAGTGGATTAAATGAACTAGAATAGTCAACAAGCTAGGTTGCACTGATTTCCAGGTCTTATTTCAAGATATTTATTCTTTCAGTTTCTACACTTAAAGGAAAAGAATATTACACTTCCTCTCTTTAGTTTTATTGCAAGTTATATGAGTCTACTAATAATTTGTAAAATCTAAATCTAAATCTTCACACTGGAAGCAATTTGAGGAAAAAATAAGAAAACATTTTACTGCATCAAGAAACAATATGGTATGGAAAATGCATGTACCTGTTTCTGCAATTAAAAGTTGTGCCTCTTCTGTTGGATACCCACAAACTGCTGGACTTGGATGAAGGGATAACAATATCTCAAACTAAAAAAAATGAGCAACTGGTTATAAGATGAGTAAAAAACGGTCCGGTGCACGAGACACCCACCTAGTGGGATCTAGGGAGGTAGATATACTACACAGCCTTACCCTCGCAAGCGAAGACTAAGAATGGCAAAAGGGACGGGACGGGGTCATGTTTGTTCTTACCCAACCCCAAACCCGAACCCGAATTAAGCGGGGTTGAAAACAATGATACCATCCCCGAACCCGTTGGATTTCGGGTAACCCAAGCCCGATAAAAACCCGTCCAAAACATATATTTCGATATATATAGGTTATATATATATATATGTCAAATTTCTATATATATACCTTTTATATATGTATTTATGTGTAATTTTATAATTTTACATATATTAATCGGGTTCGGGACGGGTTTGGGTATCAACTATACCAAACCTGAACCCGAACTCGAAAATTTGACTCGGGTAAAACCCAAACCCAATCACATCAAGTTTTCCCCGTTAAATTCGGGTTGAGTTCAGGTGGGTACCCGCGGGTTCGGTTTTCTTTATCATCGAAAACCTATTTCCAAGAGTTATAAGATGAGTGCTTTAATAAAACTACTTTAATTTGTAACAAATTGAAATATTTTCAATGGAGGTAGAGTAGAGTATTTGACACTCAAATAATATTACAGTTACCTCATCTTCTTCCCTTCCTAACCTGCCAGCTAGTTGAGCAAACAAATGTTGGATTCTGGGGAGCTTTCTTATCATTTTCTTCGGCTTGATTACAACTTTTTCGCATACTGCCTGTAAAGACACACATAGATCAAAATTTTATTCTAAAATGACTATAAGGAGATAGAAAAGTAATATGCAAAATGGAACATCATATTGAGTGTGGAATACAGTTCACACTTCCAAATTCCAATCTGTATTTGCCTTGATCATAGTTAGGACAACTTAGCTTCTATGTTTTATTAAGAAAAAGTGATTTTTTCTAGGGAAACTTAAATTAATGCTAAGGACCAATAAGGAGTGCTATTCCATTTAAAGGATGGAAAAACCAATTATTAAGGCCATTCCAAAGCAATAATTTTGGTCCTTTGCTTTCTCTTTTCTTTTCCTTCTCTATCACATCATGAAAGCAATAATCATTTTACTCAAAACAGAATCTCTTTCTTTAAATCTCTTGCTCTCCTTGACCAATGAATATCAAAGGTATCGGACCAGACTGCGACCGGGGAGCCTCCAACCACCGGGGAGTTCCATTGTTACTAGGGTATGGGAAGAGTGGAGAGCCACAAGTGACACACCACGTCTTGAACCAAAACCTTAAGGCATTAGTTCCATGTGTTTTTTCTACTTATAAACTCTTTTACTCCTCCCTCCCCGCATAACAAAAGGACTCAAGGAAAATATTCATTTTTAGAAACAAAATCAAACATGCAAAGAAAGTATATCTTAATCACAACCAAAAAACAGATAGAAACTTACCTCTAACTTCCTTCTTATGGTCTCTCTCACTATAGTGAACTCAATGTCATCCTTTGGACTGTAAATATATGACAAAATCTTTAACAGCAAAATATAAGGAGCTAGACATAAATATAAGTAGTGAATATCATTAATGCAAGTGCTAAACAAAAGTTTTGGTCAGGCTCTAAAAGTAAAACCTGGTAAGTAAGTCTAGTTCAATTTGGCAATCGAGTGCAGGTGACGATCCTCTCGCTCGGGTTCCAGCCAAAGCCTCACTAGTAATGTGGAGACATTTTCTGTGAAATAGTTGCTCTGGCTATTCATCAAGTTCATAAAAAATTAAAATGGAAAATGTATCATTGCTGATTTAATTCAGAAAACAGTTGTTGAAAGGGTTATCCAGCTGATGAATTTCAAAGTAAACAACTTAAGTTACTGACATAAACTTATAAAAGATAATTAGAAACAGAAAGTGACTTAAATGATGTGTGTGACATTTATTCCTTCAAGACTTGTTGTGGAAAGTTTAGCACAATATCACGACAAAGCATAAAAGCTCCCACATTAAGGGATTGAGAGGGTAGATGTACACAACTTTACCCTTGCAAAAGAAGTGCTTGTTTCCAGGTTTTGAACCCATAACTTTCGGTCACAAGGCAAGCAACTTTACCATTACGCCAAACTCAACCTCTAATCATGGCATAGATGCGATGATTTAAAAGATTTAAATATATAAATCATCATACATTATACTCAGATATCAGACACATGGTACACTTACTGTGTTTCCAATAAATGCAGGTGCATTAGGCGGCTGAAGGAAAAACTGGTAAGCATTTGCACCTTCATCCTATAATAGTTTTGATGGAGTCATAACTCATTAATAAATTTATTGCTTCATAATATGAAAGATAACATTGTTCAGTTTGAAGGGGGCAAAAGATCAAACAAGATTTCAATACCTTTAAGCAAGCTAACCACTTCAGAGGATCAATATCAGCAGTAGGCACAACTCTGGTGCTACGAGCTAGCACAACCTGGGTTCCAATAAGGCAGGATAAACTGTGCTTTCAAATGGATTCTTGCAACACTAGTAACAATACCAGTGACTTAAATTGTGGACTGCATCACATGATGTGCCCACAATATTGCGGTTGTGGTGACTGCGGCAACCGCATCACACCGTAATTGCGGTATGATAGCGAATCACAATGATGTGGCTTCCTAGAGCCGCAACGCAACCGTTTGGGCCACATCGAACAACATCAAATTCAAAAATACTTTTTCATTTCAAAATAATTCACACCACAACAGCCGTAGTCCACATCATAACGGCAGTAATGACCATAATTGCAGCAACCGTTACAGTAGTTGCAATCGTGAATGTAACCACGATTTAAAACACGGGACAATACTAAAGATGCAAAGAAGTAACAAGTAAGGGGCTTAGTTTACCTTGGTTAGTGAGGAATCATTTTGTTTTATCATCTGCAAAGCTCTATTGACAGAAAGGTGCCAATCTACTTTACTGGGAATGTTATGGCTGCTTAATATTAATGTTGGAGGAGCTTGTTTAGGGGACTTCACAATGGAAGAAGAAACCTGCAACCTAAAGATGTAAGAGCTGAACAAAATCTTGTGCTTAATGCCTAATTTAAAAGGCAAATTATCTTCACTCACCTTGCAAAGTGTTGCTTCAAGTGCATTGATTGCATTTTCCCATGTACTAGAAAGAGCATTATCCCATGCAATAGTTGTTATAAGCATTGATCCTCCTTCAAGCTCATTAAACTCAACCTGTCAATTATTTTTATTGGGCTTGGTATCTCTAGCTACTGATGCCATAAAATAAGACTATAATATCTATACCTTGTTGGTGTAAAGATTTATATACAGTCAGTCCACCATTCATTTGTATTACTAAAGTCAATGATCATCAAATATGAATATGAATGGTAGATGATGCAGTCACAATTTAAAATTTCTTACATTGTAAGTGTTTTTCTAATAAATAATAACACAAACAAGAAAGAGTGCATGAGTTTTATACATTGTCACTACATTATCCACTAACTGTGATCAAATTTTTAACGCATAGATATTACATTCAAAATGAAATAGCTATAATTTTCAGAAAGGAAAACATGTATGCACCTGAGGAATCATGAAGTAGAAAGAACCAAAAGCTTGCCACTCTGATGACACCTTAGCTTTTGCATTGAAACGGATAGCTCCATATGCACGGATTAATGGACATCTCTCAGAAAGAAACCTTGAAAGTGGATTTTGTTTGATTAGAAAATCATAAAAAATAAAAAAAACTATCTTCACATTTTTGAGGTTCTTTGATTTAAATTCCGGATCACATCAACTGATGCGGCCGGCAGCAATACGCAACCGTATCATACCGTAATTGCGGTGTGACTACGAATTATAATGATGCGGCTGCATCAGACCATAACGCAACCATATTGGACCGCATCAGGTCACATCAGACCGCAACAGGCCGCATCGGATTCAAAATTATTGTTTTAATCGCAAAATAATTCACACCGCAACATACACAATCATTACCACGATCGTAACCGTAACCGCAATTTAAAACACTGGTTTGGCCGCATCAGACCACAACGCAACCATATTGGACCGCATCAGGTCACATCAGACTGCAACAGGCCGCATCGGATTCAAAAATATTGTTTTAATCGCAAAATAATTAACACCGCAACATCCACAATCATTACCACGATTGTAACCGTAACCACAATTTAAAACACTTGTTCCAGTGTATCTTAGTCAGTGGAATAATTTTTTCACAGTGGCAGCTGCTACATAAATCAGACTCAAATTCTCTATTAAAATTAGAAACTGTTGAATAGGAGGCTAGGCTTAGCCATTCAGGCATTTGGTCTAATTTATTGTAAGAAGACAAGAAATTATTTGCTGTTTTCATTTCTTAACTCAGGAGAATGAAACATTGATTTGTTACATTTGAAAATAGATTATCCAGCAAAACAAAAGCATTGGTTAAGAATATATTAAATAGAAATAGGTGAAGCAAGCTACCCACATTTTTGACAATCAAAACAAACATATTAATGCCAGAGCAGTGGAAAGCATATAAATACAATTTATTTCGTTAAGTGTGATTACAAGTTGAGTTTAGTCATCTCACAAATGTATTTCATGACTCTTATACATTTATTTTCTTTCTCTTATCGATCACTAAAGAACAACAAAAACATGCTTAAATATATTTTATGTTATACATAGTGGACCCTAAGCCCATATAAAATATGCTAGTTGTATTAGGTACTTTGACAAATTTCTATCATATAAATAGTTCAATCTGGACCCAGAAAATATCAAAATTCAAACAAATTGTTGAAAAAAATAGAGCAGCCAGGACTTTGAGTGTGTTTTTAAACTTCCATGGACTAACATAAGATTTTTCTCTTTTGTAACTAATGTGAGTCACATCATTCAAGGACTAATTTGGCTATTCAGCTGAGACTGAGAGCAACTACTCCCATATTAAGAAAAAGAAGATCTAAAATTTTAATGAATTAATAGGGAGGTCTCCTTGCCAATTATAAGCAAGGTTTTAAGTATTCGTATCGAAAATTCCCAAAACCTTGATGTTTCATAAAATTGCGGACACATGCAGTCAATGCAGCCACAATTGATGTCGTGATATGATTTCGGTGACTTCTAAAACCTTAGCCTATCAGCATCATCAGTAACGATAACGGACCCAGAATTAAAACCTGAGTATGTATTGGGAGGTAAGTCGCACATCGCCTACCTCATTATCTCGGGAACTTTACCAATATAAGTGTTTGAAGAAATGAAAAGTTGAAAAGTAATTACCTCCTTATGGATCTCCAATCCCAATAGGAAAAGGGATGAGAATGGCAAAAGAAAACAGCAGAACCAACACCAGCAACACTGACCAAGTTATCTTCTTCTTGTTCCCTGCCAGAGAAGAAGCAGCGAGGAAGTAGAACGTTGTTCTGAGAATGAAGCCAATCAATGGCTTCAACCTTTTCTTCAATTGGAACCTGCAACCTTACAATTCCTGATGAGGTATAAAATGGTGGGTCTGTTTTTAACTGTGAAATTTTCATGTTAAGGCTATACATAGCCATTGCAAGTGATGTAACTGGTTCCAATGTTCTGGTTTCTATTGTTCCAACCTTGTTTCTTTCTTGGTGCTGTCCTTCTATGCAACCATTCATTGAAAGGTAGCACCCATGGCGCACAAGCCTCTGAATCAAAAACACAAACACAAATGTATCACCCTTGTGTTGGTATAGCCAGTAGTTAGCGGAAAATATTCTCTCCAGTAATCGAGAGGCAAGTGATCACATTTACACATTACAAGTAATCGAGAGGTAAAAATGTCATCACATTATATCTTAAGGATAAAAATGTCAAATCATATTAACTTTTTCCTCTTGTTTTGAGTGTATTTGCCTCTCGATTACTACGGGAGACAATCCTATCTCAATAGAACGAATTCGGCTTAGCGCACATATATAAATTCTTTACAAAAGAAGTGTATAATATATAAACCATTAGATTTTTCAATATTGGATGGCTAAGATGAAGAATGTGTATTTTCCGCTTACTCTTGTGGATCCTTCCCCTAATATAAAAAGTGACAAATAGCATAGAACCATGTAACATGTAAAAACTGGTGCCAAAACCGGCTAACTCATATGACATGAATCATATTTAGTTAGAAGTTGGAAAACTTCTTTTTATGATAAGAAGGTGAAACATTGAATATTGCACATACTACATGAACGTTCAAATACTTCAAAAAAAAAAGTTACATACATTTATCATTCAAAAAAAGAATATATGCAAAATGATTACATGGTGTTGGATGAAACACATGGGTTGTTGTTGTTGTTGTTTCCTTGAAGGAGGAGGAACAAAGATATTGTTGTGTTTGGTGTTGGTTAAGTGTGTAAGCCATTTATGAGCAATGGCCATGAGTGTAATTTGTGTGTGGGAGCATGAGAGAGGGAAAGAAAAGAAGAGAAGAGATAGGAGTTTAAGGATAGTGATAAAATGATGATGGGTAGTGTTGTTGCTAAGTTAGAGGATATGAAATGAATTGATGATTGGTGGGACAGGGTGAGTTTGTACATATTGACTACTTGATTACATTTAGATAATCTTTTTATCAAACTTCACATGTGATAAGGCGAGCCCATAACTGCTATCCAACTCTCATAATTTTTCTGTTTATTTGTCTTTAACTAATCAAATTTCATAAAATAATATTAAAATATTAATTTTTTATTTTTTTTTCTTTTAATTGAATGAAACCTTCTGATTGGTTTGGTACACAAAGTGAAACATCTTGGGTTAGTGTACATATCATTGACCAATTTAAATATAATTAATTTTTAATTTAAATATATTTTTTTAACCAATTATATATCAATAGTGCATATAGTAGGACAAGAAATATGTTCCATAAAGCAATGGGCCCATATTGCCTCTCCTAAACCAATTCTTTTGCCCATTTGGTGCCTCTCATACTCGAACCAATTTTATTATTTTATCTTTTTTTTGCACATAGCCTCTCATACTCAAACCAATTTTGTTAGAAAAAAAATGTGTATCGAGCCAGGGCAAATAGTTTTCTAAAATGTTAGATAAATTTTTATTTTTAATAACATCGTTTCTTTAAAAAAGTAATGCAATATAAACAAAGGGTGAATGATACATTCGTTTGTGTATAAATTTTTACACTAACACTATATGTATATTACTCTTTTTCTTACTCTCTGAGTATTAATTAATAAAGAGTGTAATATTTACGCACCGTTAGTGTAAAGATTTTGTAATATGCATCATTTATTTGTAATACTATTTTAAATGGTCAATGATCGATAGTTAAACTTGAAAGATTAATGATGCAATGATATTGTATGAATGTAATAAACTGTCAGTACATACATTTTTTTTCTAATTAATATACCCTATGGTTCAGGAAGTAAGCATTAATCCATCATTCTGATTTTTAAACACCATGGATTCATGGGGAAGTTTTAATTTTTTCATTAACGAAGTAATATTATTTAGAGTGTAATATTTATGCATTATTAGTATAAAAATTTATATATAATTAATACATCATTTATTATTAATTTATATTACTTTTTGAAGAGTCGGTGATCCATAGTTGGTACATACATTTTTCTCCCTCTTATTAGCAATTTGGACTCTGGTGACCGCCTTGCTTGTGTTAGTTTAATACTTGTCTTAACTATGGGGGACATGGGTATACATGTTGATACAAAATATATGAAATATCATGATTTTCCTCTTAAATACGAGAAAGGTGGACTTGCAGACATTCCAATATAATTATTCTTAAAAAATAAGGAAAATTCTAAAAAAAGTTATAAGAAATTACATAAAATTAAAATAGCAATTTTATATCATGTTTTTAAATTACACATAATTAATATTAAAGTAAAATTAGAAAGAATCTTGGAAAATTTTAAAACTGAAGATGTATTTTGAGAAAATATAAATGTTACAATTTAACATGAGTGGGTGGCCCATGCAATAAATATTATTGGGCGAAATAGACATGATAGGCAGGTAAAATAGGCTAATGAACAAAATTTGTATATTATGCAATTTAACATGGTACTTGTGATGCAAGTTGCGATTTGATATTATTGAGTTGGATAAAAGTATAGGTATGTAGATAAATGCTTTCATGTATGAGCTTATAAATGGTGCAAAAAATAGTCGTGCATCTCTAAGTTAGGCCTAAAGTAGTTTTAGATGAATACTAATCATGTGAGTTTGAATGGATTACATTATATATATATATATGCTTTTATGATGGATGAGTTGTCTTGTTTGGATAAGCATGATTATTTGTTTGTCCTTAGAATTTAAAAGACTAAGACTTGTATGATTGTCTATCCCATGACTATGGAAATGTGATTAAGAACTTATTGAGACATATTTGCTCGTAAGTTATTAATTGAAATTGATTGAATCACAAAGTATATTGATTGGAACAATATGATTGATGTTATTTTGATGGAATGATAGATTGATGGTGTTAAGTGATAAGAATTAGCTATATATGGTTGATCTAATTGTTCAATCCTAAATGTTGAAATGACAATTGCATTGTAATATGAAATTACCATTGTGTGTTTACATGGCAAGACATATGAACATTCCATATGGAATGAAGAAGGAAAAGAAAGTATCTATGGAAAGACTATAAAGAAAAAGGAGGAAATGATTTCACTGAGTTTTAGCTTAAATGAGATGTTTTGGATATGCTTTTGAATTGGATTTTAAAATGAGCCCACAAGGCATCAATTCAGAAAAGGTACTACTTAGATTAAAATGTTTAGTTGTTAAAAAATAAATGAGAATTGAGAATGATTTGAAATACCTTACACTTTGAAGTTAAAGTACTTTTATAATAAAGTTGTTTCTCAAATAGTGTTTTACTTCAAATTATTTTGGTTAGTTGTGAAATTATCTCTTTCAACAAAACCTTTGTTCTTCAAATAATTTTGTTTACCCTGAAAAGCCCCCGAATTTTCTTATAAGAACGTGAAGTCGTGTCTTTTAGAATAAGATGATTCATGTCACTATGTCTATTGTTAGTAGCATGCTCTAATGAAGATACGACATTGTTAGATTTGTGTCGAGAACTTAGAGGAGTACTTGTCTGCGTGACTTGGTAGAAGGGACATTGTGGGTGAAGATCAATATGTCAGGAAAGGGGTAGCTTCCCTGAGCTGACGAAACACTTTTTAGTAACTACGATTAGGGGTGTTCGAATCCAGACTGATCCAAAAAAAATCGAAAACTAATTCAAAATAGACCGAAATCGCAAAAACCGAATGTGTTTGGATCGTATTGGATTTATTTTTTAAAGACCAGTCAGTCTGGTCTGGTTTTCAGTTTCACCACTTAGATCCAGACTGAACCAAATTTTTTTAAGTGTAACCTTTTTAAGTATTTTTCATTGTTTTATGCTTATTAGTTTTTTCATTTTTTTAGACACACGATATTTACATATATTTCTCATTTCTTCTCATAAAATACTCTCGTGTTGAATGATAATGATTGCTAGAAAAGAACACCACTTGACATGGAATTTTTTAAATTGATTGGATCATTGGACTATTTTGATGTTTCTAATCTTACTAATAAAAGAATCAAATGTTTCTTCTCTGTATTTATGCAATATTAGTTTCCTGAGGAAATATGGGTGAAACTTTCCCATAAAAATATTCCTGCTACTTTTTGGTTTATATATAGCAAATGCACTAGCTACAATCCTTGGACAAACCGGTGATTGAGATGTTTAGGTTGCTAGTGTTGTAGTGGCTGCAATTGGGAGGCTACAATCTTTTCTAATGATGATGAACTATTGGAAAGTTAGTATATGTTTAAGCCTCTTTGTAGATGCTTTTAAATTAGGTAGTTATGGTCTCCCATAAAGTTTCCCTCTTGCTTTCTCCTTTCAATTTAATTTTGTATATTCGTCCCAATACAATATCTTATTTTTTTCATGAACTTTAGTATTTGAGTGTACGTCCAATTTTATTTTCTATAAAAAACTGATCTAAACCGAACCGAAACCGCATATAATATTTGGACCAGATTGGATTAGACATCTTAATATAAATAGACCAGATCGAACCGCATGTTAATTACGTATTTGGATCGAGCAATTTTTTACTTAAAAACCGATCCAAATGGACCGCGAACACCCCTAACTACGGTGACCTTTGACACCCCCTTGAAGTTATCGTGTTTAGGGTGATACGATGGTTATCTTTGCTGATCGTTGGGTATTTTGATGTTTCTGAGTGCATGGTATTTTGCCAATGAGTTACCAATGATGGGCACAACATTGTATTCACTCTATTTGCTTCATAAGAACAACATAGGACTGGTCGGGCTCGACGAGTGTCAATACCATTATTGTTAATGATGTGTTAGGGGTCCTATTAGCAATTATTTCTCCATGTACTCATTTAGATACCTTATGTGAATTTGATACCTTATGTATTGTTTATATACCATATGTGAAAGTGCTTACTCTCCTAACAATATTTTAGGGATTACATGACTTCAAGGAGAATGATCATGCTTTCTTTCGAAGGAAGTGAAATATTGTTGGTTCACAAGGGCTCTAAACTTCACTTAGAGGGGTGAATAAGTGGTTCGGTGTTGAACTACTGTTTCTCAATTAAAAAGATATTCAATGATTTTCCTCTATGTTTAATTAATTAAATGATGTTTTAATCGATTAATTGTTTCTGCATATAATCGATTAACTTCAGAACTTAAACGATTAATCAGTTCTTGTTTTCTCGATACACCAAGATGCAAAGATTTACCTAATCTTGTATGCACTCTACCAGATGAATTTATGCAACTAATTACATAAAACAGAATATGTAATTAACTTAGAATGATTTGAATGTCAAGTAAAGTAAATCAAATAATGCGAAAACGTAAAGAGTAAGGGATAAGAAAATTGAACAATGACTTTTATCCTAGTTCGATTGCCTCCACATGCAATCTACATCCATGCCTCCCCTTCTGATCTTAGGAGATTTTCTTCACTATGATTTTTTTTTTTAAAAACACACTTCAACCAAGACTATATTGGACTATGCTTCTAATGGCTTGCCTTCACCCATTCTAATGGACGACCCCAACACTTGTAACTTCTCTACTAAGATACTTGTATAGTGAACCTTTTCTCTTCTTCTTGGTGATACCACACACTTCCAGAATCTAAAACCTTCCCAAAAGTCTCACACAACCCAGAATATGAAGATGTGAGATGAAATGTTTTGTAAACTTGATATGACTTGAAAATCTCGGAAGGATCCTAGACGTGGTGGTGATGTAATCTCAGGATCCATTCAATCTCTACCTGCGTGTCATGCCAACTTGAAAGTTCATTCAAGTTAGTAACATGTTTCGGATGAAGGGTTCACTTCATCTTCAAACTTCTCCAACTGTCATGATGAAAATATGCTTGGTTCATAGTCAAATTCGGAGGCTACTCATAGAATTAGCTATACATCCAACAATTGTTAATTTTCTAGTAATTTTGGTGTTCTTAGTCACTCGTTTTATCTTTAATGTGATTGAATTTTAGGACTTTAGTATTTTATTTTGGAATGTCCGCTGATCCTTCAACAGATATGATCTTCACCATGCTAGAGAATTTGCTCAGGAAATATAGTAAGCTATTTCCATTCTTGTGGAGACTCACTATCAGTTCAATGATTCTAAATGCTTTTTGGAATGGCTTAGACTATTAAGCTTCTGGAATTAGTGAAGCTAGCTTCTGGTCATGCTGGTGGCATATGGGTTCTCACTGTTTTTGGTAGCTATGTGAAATCGTTTGTTGTTGATACATTTTCTCATGCCATTTCGGTCAAGTTTGAGAATGGGGGTTGTGAATGGGTGTGTACTGCTGTATATGCAAGTCTTCCAGGCTTGTTCATGAATCGCTATGAGAGTACTTTGTGAACCTTCGTAATTTTGTGACCATTTATAGTTGATCGTAGGAGATTTTAATGAAATTCTTCTCCCATACAAAGTCTGTGGTGGAAACTTCATTCTCTCTAGGGAAACTAAGTTCTCTCAGGTTGGTAATAGATTTACTTGGTTCCATAGAGAGTAGGGTGGTCGAAATGTTTCTAAGTGACTCGATATAGTCATTTCTGATAGTAGTTAGCGAAGAGATTTCCCTGAAGCATATGTTGAAAACGAGTCTGGATCCTCTCCAGTAATGGAGAGATCATTGCATAGCTGTGATGGTGACATGTGGCAATGTAAGTTTTTAATGGCTAGGATTTTAAAATATAAAATAATATATTTTTAAATAAATCAATTCTGAAAAAATGACAACTATACCCTTATTCTCTCTTTCATTCCTTAACCCTAATTAAACCCCTCATTCTCTCTTTTCCAATGATGTAATCCTCTCTTCCCTCTTTGCTCAATGATCTCTTAGGAACAGACCCATCTCCACCATCATCAGAATTAACCTCATGGGTGTTACTATTACGGTCTCTGCCACCAAAAGGTTCCAACTTTAACTCTCGCCAAACCGTAGAAGACCCATCAGCCACAAACACATTTCCAATTCCACCATTATTATTATTATCAATTGGAAATGATTTTAGGTATGGGAGAGTGTTGGGATTTGATAAAACAGTTTTATTGAGAGAAAAGTGACCAAATTGGGGTTTGAAGTGGAGAAAGAAGGTGGGAACGGGATTGTAGGAAGAAAGTGAAAAATAGAAATTAACAGAGAAGGGTTTAGGGTGAAGAGAAGACAGGAGAAGACAGTTGAGATTTTAGAAATCAATATTGTTTGAATTGAAGGGTGTAGGATTTGAAATGGAAAAGGGAGTGAAGGACCAAAGAAAGTGAGTAGATTTGAATACTTGATTTAGGGTGAAGCCATTAAAATTTTATTTTGAGCAAAGAGAGAAGAAAAAGAGTGATAGATCTGATTAGGGATAGAGTAAAGGAAAAGAGAAATAAAGGGTATGGTTGTCATTTTTGCAGAATTAATTTATTTGAAAATATATTATTTTAAATTTTAAAATCTTGGTCATTAAAAACTTAAATTGCCACATGTCACCATCACAGCTATGCACTGGCCTCTCCATTACTGGAGAGGATCCCAACTCAACCTTGCTCAATTGCACTTTAGTCATTATCCGATTTTTGTTCGATGTGGTAGTGGTGGTGAGCCTATCTTAAACACCCTTCAGATTTCAAGCAGTTTGGCCCTCCCACTCAAATTTCCATGATATTGTCTTCCAAGCTTGGACATCTGTAAATAGTGATATGGTGTATGGGCTCGACAAGGTAAGGGAGGAAACATTTATTTTTAACAAAAATGTTTTTGTAACATTTTCATGAGGAAAAGATGAAATGAAACAAGAATCAAAGGTGTGCAACTCGGTTTGAAATTACTAGATGATCTAGCTCTACTAAGGCTTAAGGCACAATTAAAGCAGGATTACAATATTATCTTGAGACAAGAAGATATGCTTTGGTTTCAGAAATCTAAAGAACAATGGGCAAAATTTGGTGATAGAAACACAAAATATATCCACACTCAGACCATTGCGAGAATAAAACGTAAAAATATTTATGATTTCTTTCTAGATGGTTGCGTTTACCCTGTTACACTTAAGGACAAGGCTAATCGTTATTTTCAAGCCTTTTTTGTGGTAGCAACTAAGTTAATCTTGGTAATTGTATTAAGACCACCCCGATGTTGTCTCAAGATGGCATTGTTAGATTGGTAAAGTCGATTGCGTTAGAGGAAGTTACTAAAGAGTTTATGTCTATTTAAAAGGACCTAGCAAGAATGAGTTTCAACCATATTTCTTCAAAAAATATTAGTAGTGTGGGGAATAATATTTTGAAGTTGGTCCAAGATGCTTTTCGTAATGGCTCTTTCAATCCTCGCCTCTTAAAACTCTTATGGTTCTAATTCCAAAAAGCAATCCTCCTACTTCTTTGAAAGAACTGAGACTTATTAGCTTGTTCAACATGGCCTACAAGGAGGTAACTAAGGTGTTGTTGAGCAGATTGAGGCCCTACTTAGACCAACTAATTGGTCATTTGCAAAGTAGTTTCTTTTTTGGTAGAGGAACTGCTAATAATGTCATCTTAGCTCAAGAAGTGATGCACTACATTCACAAATCAAATCATAAGAAGGGTGTTATGGCCTTCAAGGTTGACTTGGAGAAAGCTTATGATAGCGTCAACAGAGATTTCTTGGAGAAAACTCTATTTGAATTTGGAATACCTACTGTAACAACCTTAATTTCACTCCTTAAAATTATAGTATCAGTTTTGTGATTCTCGCTTGAGCGAGGGATTCTCGCCTGGGCGAGAAAGGCTCACCTGGGAGGGTGAAATCCTGGGCTACACTGAAGGATTCTCGCTTGAGCGAGAGTTGTCTCGCTTAAGCGAGAGTAGTCTCGCCTGGGCGAGAGTTGGCTCGCTTGGGCGATAAAAGTGACATTTTGGACCTGTCGAGGCTGTAAGATTCTCGCCTGAGCGAGAGGATCCTCACTTGAGCGAGAGATGCCTCGCCTGGGCGAGAGGGTCAGACCTGAGTTTTTAAAATGGGCGGGATTTTCTCGCATAAGCGAGAATGAGCTCGCTTAAGCGAGAGCCCGACGAGACAACATTAAATGAGAAACCCCAAACACATTTTAGGGTTAGAAATTGAAGAGAAGTGAGATAAGAGAGCATTTTCAAGGTCAAGGAGCTTTGATTCCCATCCAAGAGTCTGAGAAGAGGTAAAACTCTTCATTCTAACTCTCTTCTTCCCTTTGAAACTCATTTTGGGTATGTTGGATCTCTTCTCAAAATGTGTAAAACCATGGAAACTCACCCTTTTGAGTTATGGTTCGTTTTATGTTGTTTTTCTCTCATAAACTCTTGGTGAAGGGTTTGTGGGTTGATTTATGAAAACCCCAAAACCCTAAAAATGAAAATGTGGTAAAAGGGGGGAATGAGTAAAATGCTAGAGGTAGAAGATGAGTTTACATTCTAATGTTGAAATATGAGGTGAATATGTATGTTTTAGATGGTTGTAAACTCATGATGAAAGTAGTTTAGAAACATTGAAAATATGATGAATATCTTGTATGGTTAAATAATGCAATATAAGTTGTTTATATGATATTTGGAATAAATGACTAACATTGTGTTATATGGTGGGAATGAGGAAAGATCCTAAAGTTGGAGGCGGTATCGGTGGAACTTGCGAAGTTGCCTATAACCAAATCCAACACTCACCGAGGTAAGGATAAATCTTTAACTTATGTATTGTGTTAGAAAATGCGTGGATTTTCTGGTTGATGATAATGAATTGAGTTGTGAACCACTTATTTATTATAAACATATATGGGTATGTTTGTAATAATGATGAGGTGAATTTACTGTTTATGAATTGATGGAGTGTCAATGAAAAGAAAACTCATTTTTAGCCGACCATGATTGGTTAGCGACTTTGGCTCAAGTAATGTAGCAAACTTTGACTCAAGTAATGTAGCAAGCTTTGCCTCAAGCGATGCAGCAAACTTTGGCTCAAGTAATGTAGCAAGCTTTGTCTCAAGTAATGTAGCAAGCTTTGGCTCAAGCGATGTAGCAAGCTTTGGCTCAAGCGATGTAGCAAGCTTTGGCTCAAGCGATGTAGCAAGCTTTGGCTCAAGCGATGTAGCAAGCTTTGGCTCAAGCGATGTAGCAAGCTTTGGCTCAAGCGATGTAGCAAGTTTTGGCTCAAGCGATGTAGCAAACTTTGGCTCTAGTTATGTAGCATGTTTTCGAAAGAAAAGAGAAATCAGTTTTAGCTAACCTTAAGGGGTGTAGCGGCTTTGCCTCAAGCAATGTAGCAAACTTTGGCTCAAGTTATGTAGCATGATTTTCAAAAGTATAGACAATAGAAATGTTTTTAATTGTATTTAACTTTATATTGTTACCTAATCTTATTAAAATGTGAATTAACGTACATTGACATTTATTTCATTAACGACTTACTCCTTTGTGTTTTCTGTGTATGGTCAATGTTAATCCCATTGCAGGTAGGTGGAAGATGTAAGGACGTGTGATTAGGAGCTTAGAGGCTTTTAAATTTTTGAAGTCCTTATATTCATTCTTTTGTAATATGACTAACTGTATTATATACATGAATATTTGTAACTCTGGATATTCGTAGCTTTGGGTATTTTGGAATCTCATAGCTAATTATATGCGGTAGTTATCGAAATGCATGAATGAATTATGATTTTCTGTTATGTGAATGTGTATGTTATTTTGGTAGTGGAAGATGGGTATGAGCAAGGAAATTAGACTTAACTTAAGTTGTTGATATTTTTATTTAAAAATCGTAGGAAAATGTATAAAGGATGAATAAAATAAGAAAAAAATTTCAAGGGTAGAATTTGGGTCCTTATACCTACTATAATTGTTAGTCTTATCGTGTGGTTTGTGAGATCTGGTAGTATGTCCATTTTTTAGAATTACTCTCATTCGGATCCTTTCAGCCATACAAGAGTTCTCCGGCAAGTAGATCTCATGTCTCCTTATTTATTTGTTTTGTGTGTGGAAACATTATATCTTCTTATCCAACAAAAGGTGGATTCGGGTGTGTGTCAACCTATTAAACATACCAGAGGTGGATCTCCTATTTCACACTTATTCTCAACTCTGGATAATTTTTGCAATGCCTCGAAAATAAAGGAGAACTTGGAAAAGTCTAAGTTCATGTGCTCACAAATCGTATCCAATAGGATGAAACACAACTCTATGATAATTTGCGAGATGTGTGTTGTTTCTACCTTAGTAACTAATTGGAAATCCCTCGTGTTCAGGGGAGGGTTTGTAGATCTATTTTCAATCCGTTGATGGAAAAAAACCAAAAGCAAATGAGTATGTGGAAGTCGAACCTGCTCAATAAAGTTGGTAGGCTTTGTCTTGCTAAATCAGTTATTGCTTATTTGCTAACTTATACCAGGAAGAATATGTTGCTTTCTCACAACATTTGTAATGAGATTGAAGGTTGTCAAAGAATTTTCTCTAGGGGTGATGCAAAGAAGCGATGTTTTAATCTAATTAAATGAGAGGTTATGACTAAGAATAAAAATGATGGTAGTCTAGGGATCCATGACTCTCGTTCGACCAATATATCTCTTCTAGGGAAGTCTAGTTGGAATAAGCTCTGATGCAAAGTTCGTAGATAAAAGTATCTTATGGGTTATTGCATGGTGTATGCTCATAATTGGTCGTACGCCTCACCTGTCTGAAGAGTATTGTGAATGCTACAATGGAACCGATGATTGGACTTAACTTGCAGTTAGGAGATGGTGATCAACCCTCTGGTATGATAATTTGTTTGGAATGGGCAAACTTTGCACTATGGTTGATTATGTTAATATTTCCGAAACTCAGTTACATGTGAATGATTTATGGAAAGAATGTTCGTGGGGTTTTACCTCTATTTACACTTTACTTCCTAATCATGTGAAGGACCCTATAATTAATGTCTAGTTCCGTCACCATCAAACACCTTTGACTCTTGGATTTGGGAGGCCAATGTTATGAGGTGTTACACTATAATTCTCGACTACTGGTGGATAAGTAGTAATGATGATGTTATGACTTCCCTTACTAACTAGAGTTGGTTGTGGAGATTGTTAAGGTTCCATCTCACAACCAATTAGCGATGAGAGAAGTAGCCCAACATATATTTAAACCATTCCCGTTACAATGAGGTAGGCGATGTGAGACTTACTTCCTAACATGCCCCCCTCCACATAAGTCTGTCGAATCAGGCGAAAGGTTACCTTTGACCCATAACTAAAGGGCATCATTTGGCCCATGACATCATTTGACTCTAGCTCTGATATCATGTTAAGGTTTCATCTCAAAACCAATTGGCGATGAGAGGAGTAACCCAACATGTATTTAAACCATTCCCGTTACAATGAGGTAAACGATATATGACTTACTTCCCAACAGATATTACACTTTCATTTGGTAGGAAGGAATTAGAGTGAAGAGGAAAAAGTGAGAGAGCGATTGAAGAGAAAGAGAAGATTTCTCATCTTTGGTTGTGGAGGGAGGGAGAGATGAGAGAATAACAAATATGTTGGACCCACCATAAACTTTTTCTCTTTTAATTTGGTGAGAAAGTGGAGAGAAAACAGTAATTTTGTAGAAAATGTTAAATATATCTTTCATTGTTCTCTACTTGTTTGTTTTAGGAGTGTAATATTTATAATATTGATTTCGTTAAAATTTATATACAATCAGTACATTATTCACTATTAATTTGTATTAATTTTAATTAATAGTCAATGATGATTGAAAATGAATTGTGAATGATATAGTGATAATATAAAAACTCTTATATTATCAGTGCATATTTTTTTCTTGATTAGAATACTAGTAACATCATAATTATTTTCAGATATATAAAAACATTAATTAAAAAAATTGGAATTATAATAAAATATATAAAATAAAATTTAAAATTATAACTTTCATTTGTAATTAATAATAAAAAATATTTTTAATCTCTTTTCTTTATTTAGGGATATTGTTGTCATTCAAAGTATAACATCATATTTCTATTGTCACTTTCTATCCAACCAAACAAAAAAAGAAAATGTCTATTTCTCTTCATTTTCTTTCATTCTTCTCTTAAATTAAACATTACAAAAATTTACTCATTTTTTCATCTCTCTATTTTTTCATTTTTTTCTCATATATTTTTCTCTTCTTATTTTATTTTTACAACCAATTGAAGCATACATGTCCCTGAAAATGTTAAGTTCTTATGCTAGCTTTCCGTTCATCAATCTTTGCCAACAATCTCTCTCCACATCAGGAGGAATATGATAACTTCACATATCTATAGTCGGTGTAATAATGCAATTGAAGATATTCTACACACTTTCAGAGATTATTGGAACTCTGACCTTTTATGGTGTCGTTTGAGCTTTAATGATCAAAGTTTTTAGGCCAATCACTCATTTATGTCTTGGCTGGTCGATAATACCAGAGTGCGCAATGGAAGATTCCTTTTGCAGGTTTATTGTGGACTTGGCAGTGACACAACAATACCGACAATAATTCTTGGGACACATTTTATGTAGAAATGTCCATCATGATTTTAGATATTGATACATTTTCAAATGAAGTTTCTCCATCCAATATCCAATGGTATCAGCTCATGATAGGAAATTTAATGTGGATGAAAGTTGTAATATTCATGCTCGATAGGAAATGACTTTCAGGTTTCCCTGGAAATTTTGGAACATGGTCTCCCATCTTAGTAGAACTTCTAGCTATAGAACATGGTTTATGGTTGACATGGAACCACAATCATTGCTTTGCCACCTTGGAGAGCGACTATCTTAATGCAATCTACATCATTTCTGGCAGGATGTATATTAGTTTATAGTTTATAGTATCTATCTTAAGTTATTCACAATATCAGTGTTTTGCCTAAAAGAAATTGGAGGTTCAAATCCTACATATTTTCTGAAAGGAAAACATGGTGGTAGATTACATGACCAAACTTAGTTTAGCTTTCATAATATAATTATGTAATGGGATGCATCCCCAACATCAGCTTGTAGATGGACCTATCTCATATGCTTTAGTTTATGTTGTTATACTTCCATTGTTCCAAAAAAAAGTTTTTAAAGTTTATGCTTTATAGACCTAATGATAAATTTAAAAGTTTCCACACTCAAGAATCCGATTAAATATTTCAAAGTTTAAAAACCAAATTAAAAATGATTTTAAAGTTTAAGGGCATAATTACAATTTTGTAGCATGGAAATGAAATTTTTTCAATAATAACACCATTTCATCGGATCAAAGAACAAAAATGGAAAAATAGAACAAAAAAATCTTGATGCAACATAGTAGGTAGAAAAGATGCATACAAAAATAGTGGGAAACAAAATGCTATTCTGATGCATCAATGTAGCCGAAGTTGATTTGAAAAGAATGTTGGTGGGTAGAGTATGAGAAGAATGTTGAAGTGATTGAATTTGAAGAATTAAGAAGAATGTTGAAGTGAGTGAATTTGAAGAACAAATAAGTTAATGACAAGAAGATAAATGAGTCTAACAACATGTGCTTTTATTTTTGCAAAAAAAATATAATTATCTTTGAGAAGATGTAATTAGGGATATATGAAGTTTTTTAAAATATACCATGTCCAAAATAAATTTTTTTTTAGAAGAGATTACGCTTCAATAATAAGTTTTTTAAATTTATTTCACATCTTAATCATCAATTTTAAAAAATCTAATGATTTATATTTTCTTACTAATTCAAATAATTAAATTTTTCCATAATTGATAATTATAATGTGAAACAAGTTTTTTATATTTATTCTAAGTGGATCCCATCCCTACAAAAAAAAATAATAATAAATAAATAAATAAGTGTGAAATGATGAGGGTGGTGGAAATAACAAGTAGGCGTGGGTCATAGTCAAACTTGGCCCATATGCTTCCAACTTTAATATCTCCTTTCGCTAATTTCACTTTCTACAACTTTCCAGAATCATTTAGATGCTTCCAGAATGGTTCACATAATGCTATAATACTGTCTGAATTCAACACTTTCCTAATCAAAAACAAAATCTCATTTTCTTTATTCACATAACATAAAGCTCTTAAAGTTGTTTTGGGTTCTATCTTTTTCAATCAAATATGGCTAAAGAAGGACCCAACTGGGATGGTTTGCTCAAATGGAGCATTGCTCACTCCGATGGAACTCACCCCACTCGCAATTTAAGGTCTCTTTTTTTTTTATTATTGTTTTCTATATTGATTCATGTCATTACAGTTATCTAAGTTTTTATTTTTTTTCACTGTTTTAGTTGCTAGAATGCGCAGCAATGTTTCAACATTTGTTTTCTTTTTAATGTTTTAGTGGTTTAACATGAACTTGCAAACGGAACTTACAACCGAACTTAAGTTCTGTTTGCGAGTTGATTTTTGGGAGGGTAACAGATGGAAGAGAAAAGATACATGAAATACACTAGTAAAATGACTTTTATGTCCTTTTCCCCCCCGCTTATTTTCTCTCTAAAACCCTACTTGCAAACAGAGAGACCTTAGCGCAAAGCTGGGCATATTTTTCTTTGATAGGCAAATTCTCTTTTATGGGGAAGTGTTGGGAGAGAGGAAATGTTTCCTCGCCGTCCAAAAACGAACTTTCGAACTGATCTTAAGTTCGATTTGAAAGTTGGTTTTTGGAGGGTATCAGAGGGAAGGGAAATGGAAAGTACATGAAATACATTTGTGACATGGTTCGACATGGTTAGACAGTCTTCCCTTCCTGGAAGGGTGGGAAGAGAGGAAATTGTTCAGATGCTTCCGTTTGAATACTCACACTTTATGGATTAGGATATTAAGGTAAGGCTAAAGTCAGAAGTGATTTTCTTATATTAAGAGCATTGATTTAAATTGCAAATTGTATCACCTGATGCGGCCGCAATATTGCAGTTGCGGTGACCATAGCAACTGTATCACCACAATTGTGGTGTGTCTCCGAATAACAATGATGCGGCTGCATTAGACCACAACTCAACCGTAACGGACCGCATTTGGATCGCATCAGACCACATCGGTTTAAAAAATATTGTTTTAATTATAAAATAATTCACACCGCAACAAACCGCAATCCACATCGCAACTGCTGCAATAACTGCAATTGCAATAACCGCAACTGTAATTTAAAATACTGATTGAGAATGTCATTATGTATTTGGAAATAAGATATGATTTTTGTTAAACATTTTGGTTGTTTAGTGAAGAGGACCGAAGATGGTTTATGGAAGCAATGCAAGCTCAGACAATCGATGTTGTTAAACGTATGAAAGAGATTACACTTGTAATGAAAACTCCAGAGCAGGAATTGGAAGCTCAAGGAGTTACCCCTGCAGACATTGAAGGTATCCAACATTTTCCATTACTATTTATTCGGCCGAACAAAAACGAATTCAGACGAAAAAGAAACTTCATTTTATTTTCAGTCAACCATTAATTCTCTACAATTGGTTTCTCACAGATGTGTTGGATGAGTTGCAAGAGCATGTTGAGTCAATTGATATGGCCAATGGTGAGTAATAATTCAATGATTATTGATTTATTATCATGTAAAATACTTTGATTTTCTTGCTTATGCTTTACTTTGCTCCACAATTTGAATTCCTATAAATTTGTAGATCATGACTTGATTGATTCTATGGTTTTTAATAGCTGCATTTTCTTGCAAATGAGTTTATTAAAATTTTGATAATGCATAGGTCAAGTAAATTGTTTTGAATACTAATGATTTTGTGGAAATTAATGTATTGGGTTGGGGTTTATTAGTTCAGTCTTTATTGGTTAAACATGTTTTCTATTGTAATGCTTTTGTAAGGGACTCTAATTGTTGCTGTTATCTATTTTTTTGGAAAATGTTATATTCTCCTACTAATCCTCCTACCCACAAGAAAGTGACATATGTCACTTGTAAACCAATCACTAATGAATAAAGTATCACTTTGTGACCTATATTATTTTTTTACGGGTAGGAGGATTAATAGGAGGATTTAGTAGGAGGATATAGCATTATTCCTTATTTTTTCATGTTACCATGGCAATAATTGGAAATACTCTCGATGTTCCTTATTATATGTCTCTTAGAGCATCCACAATGGTGCAACACCTTTTTTATTCTTAAATGGGTCTCACTGATTATTTTATATTTGTTTACACTTTCCAACAACTTAAGTGAAAGTTACCTCTAATAGTGAAACTCTATTTCCGTTCTTAAATGGACCCCACAAACGTACCCCACATTTATATTTTACCTCCAATTGTGCAACTCTATTTCCGTTCTCTTTCTTGTAACAAATTTTTTCCATTTTTTAATGCTGACTCACAATTGTAAGAACATTGCTTATTTAGCTTACCATTGGAAAATAAGAACAAGAACGATTCCTCTCTAGTGATGAACTTGGCTCTTAGAGAAGAATGTAGCTAATTAATATAGCTAACTCACATATTTTTTGTTGTTTATATTACTAAACTAACTATTCTCTCCACCATTAATATTACTCCACTAAGTGTCTCTCCAAGGCTAAAAATGAAAATTCAGCTTTAATACTGTCCAGAACTTCTTTAAAAAGATAGATAACAGTAAAGTGAGGGAGTCTGATTTTGATGTGATTATTATTTTGTAAATTTTTTATTTTTTATTACATCAGATTTAGTGCCATTGTATTTTGATAACAGTGTGTTCTCATATTTTCTGATTGGATAACTGTATGTCTTACCTATTTCCTGCATTTTACCTTTTTTTCTCCTCCAGATCTCCACTCAATTGGTGGGTTGGTTCCTCTTCTTGGTTACCTTAAGAGCACTCATGCCAATATTCGAGCGAAGGCTGCCGATGTTGTCACCACAATAGTACAGAATAATCCTCGAAGTCAGCAACTTGTTATGGAAGCAAATGGCTTCGAACCTCTTATTTCTAATTTCTGTTCAGATCCTGATGTAAATGTTCGAGCTAAGGCATTGGGTGCATTATCATGTATGTATTATTATGTTTTTTTACTAGTGATACCCTATTTCCTGAGTTTGCATTGTATTGACTTATTTCTGCTTTTGGAATGTCTTAACAGCACTTATTCGACACAACAAATCGGGCATTGCTGCATTTCGTCTTGCAAATGGTTATTCCGCTTTAAAAGATGCACTAACTTCTGAAAATGTGAGATTTCAAAGGTGATTAAGATTATTTCTGTCAAGGTTCTTATGTGTTATTGCTTTATACTTATTGATTAATTGGAACTTTCAGTTTCAATCATTCATCATCATTAGTTGCAGAAGTTGATTTCTAACTTTGGTTATTTTTTTAATCTTTCAGAAAAGCTCTGAATTTGATCCATTACTTGTTGCACGAGAATAGTTCAGACTGCAGCATTGTGAATGAGCTTGGATTTCCTCGTATAATGATGCATCTTACCTCTAGTGAAGATTCGGATGTCAGAGAAGCTGCCCTTCGAGGCCTTCTCGAGCTTGCTCGTAATAAAAAAGATGATTCGTTGGAAGATATCGACAAAATGAAGCAACTTCTTCAGGAACGAATAAATGGTATCAGTTCAATGTCAGCCGAGGACCTTGGAGCAGTGAAAGAGGAAAGGCAACTTGTGGACTCTTTATGGAGTACTTGCTTCAATGAGCCATCGTCTCTTCGGGAGAAAGGCCTTCTTGCGCTTCCTGAAGACGATGCAGCTGCTCCCGATGTTGCTAGCAAACATTTTGAACCTCCTCTCCGATCGGCGGCTGGGAACCCTTCTTCCAAGAAAGACTCTAACAATAAAATAAAGAAAGAGACCCCTTTGCTTTTAGGGAGAGGGCCTTCATCTGCACACACATAAATAATCAAATTAGTTGATGGATACTGATTGATTAGGTTTTAATGTTGTCCAATCCTCTTATCCGTTATGTTATGGAATTGTTTCTTCCTTTTATTTTCTTATACTGGCAATTTCTTTCTTCAACCTATAGCCATTTTTATTTCCCTCACAGATTGGTCAACCATGCATTCGATGATTATCTCATGAATATTAGTGACCATAATTAGCCCTCTATCAGTATTACTGACCATAATTATATTTACATAAACTAATATAATATAAACTACACTCTACTTATATTGTCATCTTATACTTACTCCAAGAGTAAGTTTTGTAAACTTATTCTACATTTTAACTATCAATTATATGAAGTAAATTTAAAAAACTTACTATTGGAGTAAATGAATTTCTCCTCTTAACCCAATTATATATATAAAAATGAATAAATAAACCACACATTTGAATTGGGAATTCCTAGTCCCAATTCAAATACCCCTTTATTGCTACATCACCTCATCTCTCTCCTTCTTCAATCTACCTCTTCATTATTACTTCCAAACATTTATCTTCTAAGCATTTATCTTCTTCAGATTTCTTCACTCTCAAAAGTTAAGTTTATATCGTCACTATCACTCCATATTTTATTGTTGAAAATGACGTCATTGTCCCTACCTATATGAAATATTCAGTACTTCCATTTGAAATGAAAGTTTACATTTTTTAGTTATTATTTATTAAAAATACATCCTCTGTAATGTTTTCTTGGTTTCTAGTTTATGACTTTACCTTCTTTTTTTAAGTGAGGCATTTTTTTTACCAATGGAGGTTTTCCCTCCACATTTTTTGTATTATTTTTGTTACAAAAGTAGTTGCCATCTCTTAAAATTTAGTATTAGGCATTGAGTACTGTTTTTCGGACTCAATATTATCGTCACCAGCCTTCGGTATTGAGTTTTGTCCTTAAAGTTTCCATTTTTTATATTTCTTTACCATGAAAATCGTCTCAAAGAATACTATGTTTGTTTCATATTTTGTTAGTATTTTTCCATTTAAAAATGATTCCTTTAATTTGGAAGGATGTCCCATGATTACATTTTTTGTTATCTTTATGCTATTATATTGTACTAGCTAACACATTTTTTGTTATCTTTCTTCACGTTTAAACAAATAAAATAAATATTCTAAAGACTATGACTTATTCAAATGCATTTCTAAACTGAATCCCTAAACTTTCTCTTCATTCCCTCCCTTAAACTAGTTACCAACTATAGGTCTACAACTAGTTTAGATCAGGAACTTGACACACTCCTAGCTGACTTCGAAACCTCTGAAATGCATCCACTATGAGGGGTTTTGTCATGACATCTGCCAGCTGGTCTTGTGTTCCACAATACACTAATTCAATTGTTTCTTTTTGTGTAAGATCACAGAGAAAATGGAATCGTACATCAATGTGTTTGCTTCGACCATGTAGAATAGGATTTTTTGACAACTTAATTGTGGAATTGTTATCACAAAAGATTGTTGTGCACTTATCTTTTTCTAGACTCAGCTTCTCAATTATCCTCTTCATCCAAACAGCTTGACTAGCACAGCCAGCTGCTGCCACAAATTCTGCTTCTGTGGTTGAAAGTGTGACTATAGGTTGCTTTCTCAAAGACCAGGCAACAGCTCCAAATCCGAACATAAAAACATAGCCTGAAGTACTCTTTCTATCTTCAATATCTCCTGCATAGTCACTATCTGTATAACCAACTAGACCTTCATGTGCTCCCTTTTTGTAGAAAATTCCAAGCCCTATGGTACCTTTCAAGTACCGTAGTATCCTTTTGGCTGCCATCATATGCAATTCAGTTGGCTTGGTCATGTACCTGTTGATCAAGCTTACTGCAAACATTAAATTCGGCCTCGTAGCGGTTAGGTACATGAGACAACTTACCATCTGCTTGAATAAACTCTCATCAATATGAACTCCATTTTCATCTTTAAAAAGCTTACAACCTGAAACAATTGGGTTAAGAACTGAGTTGCTGTTGTCCATCTTAAACCTCTTCAAGACCTCTAAAGCATATTTCTTCTGACAAATATAAATCCCATCGGGCCTCTGCAGAACTTCAATCCCCAAAAAATATATCATCTTACCCAAATCAGTCATATCAAATTCCCTCATCATAGAGCTTTTAAATTCACTAAACATCAATTCATCATTACCAGTAAATATTAAATCATCAACATATAAACTGATAATGAGAATCTTACCTTCATCGGTCATTTTAATAAATAATGTATGTTCACTATAGCACTTCTCGAAACCTTCATTTAGAAAATGTGCTTCAATACGACTGTACCAGGCTCGTGGAGCTTGTTTCAGCCCATATAATGCCTTTTTCAATTTGTAAACCTTTTGAGGATTGTCCGTCAATTCATAACCCTTTGGTTGCTCCACGTACACTTCTTCATTGAGTTCTCCATGTAAGAAGGTAGATTTGACATCAAGTTGGTAGAGAGTCCAACCCTTTTGTGCTGCTAGAGCCACAACCATTCTTATTGTGTCCATTCTTGCAACTGGTGCAAATATCTCGTTGTAGTCTATCCCTTGTTGTTGCGCATACCCTTTTACCACTAATCGAGCCTTCAATTTATCTACTTCACCATTTTCTTTGAGTTTAGTTTTATAAACCCACTTTACTCCAATCTTTTTTGCACCCTTTGGAAGATCAGAAAGTTCCCATGTTTTGTTTCTTTTTATAGCTTGCATCTCTATATCCATAACTGTCCTCCATTTGTTATCCTGGACTGCTTCTTCATAATGCACTGGATTTGTTGAAGCAAATAAAGCTGAATTGACATTTGCCTCGTCCTCCTCCGAAAGTCCTTCCCCAGTTACATAATCGTCCATCCAGCTGGGAGGCCTTCTATCTCTTCCTTCATTTTCATCATTTTGAGTACTACCAATGGGTTCAATGATTTCTTCTTCTTCTCCATCTGCTGTGTCATTACTCTCTCCATTTGTTGTTTTATTATCATTCCATTCTAAATCAATTCTTATTTGCTCTCCATAACTCTTATCCCAATTCCAGGATTTATCTTCTTGAAACACTACATCCCTACTGACCACAACCTTCCTTCCAATAGGATCATAGAGTCTATATGCTTTAGACTCTTCACTTATTCCCAACAGCACACAAGCAAGGCTTTTTGCATCTAGTTTCTTTCTTCTTGTGTCTGGAATATGCACATGCGCCATACATCCAAAAATTCTGAAGTGCTCAACCGAGGGTTTGTTTCCATTCCGGGCTTCTTCAGGAGTTTGATTCTTCACGACCAAAGTAGGACTTCTATTCAAAACATGTACTGTCCAATTTACTGCCTCTGGCCAAAATATCTTTGGCATATTTCTTTCAGCGAGCATACATCGAACCATATTCATCACTGTTCGATTCTTTCGTTCTACTACCCCGTTTTGTTGTGGGGTATATGCTGCAGTCAATTGCCTTTTGATGCCATGTTCGGTACAGAATTCGTTAAAATCGAGGGATGCGAACTCCCCTCCATGATCTGTTCTCAAACATTTAATATATCCTCCTACTTCTTTCTCAACAGTGCTCTTAAATTTTTTAAACATGTTGAATGCTTCAGATTTTTCCACCAAAAAATAAACCCATGTTTTTCTAGTAAGATCATCAATAAAGCATACAACATACCTCTTCTTACTATTAGAGCTGGGAGATATGGGGCCGCAAAGATCCGCATGAATAAGTTGGAGTTTTTCTGCTGCCCTCCAATTGCTTGTCTTTGGAATTGGATCTCTATGTTGTTTTCCAATCATACAATTTGAGCACACTGTTGTTGGAGAATTGAATTGAGGTAGTCCATGCACCATGTTCTTAAGTTGTAGAGTTCCCAACCCCTTGTAGCTCAAATGCCCATAACGACAATGCCATAGATGTGCCATATCTTGTGTGGGAGTGTAGAAGCAAGCTGTTTTTTGTGGTTGTGACTTTGCTAGCAACATAAACATTTGATTCACTGACATCTCAGTTTGTATAATGAGCCATTTCTCTGGATGATATATCTTGAGCCTTTCATTTTGGATGAGAATTGCCAACCCTTTTTCTTGTAGTTGACCAATGCTCAACAATTTGCTTTTTAGTTCATGCACAAAATATACATCACTAATGACATGAGTTAAACCACTTACTTTGATTCTCACATAGCCTTTGCCCAACACATTCATCTTTGTGTTGTTTCACAAAGACACTTTTTGCTTGAAATTCTCATCCAAATCAACGAACAAGCTTTTGTCACCACACATGTGATTGCTGCATCCAGAATCCAAATACCATATATCTTCTCTTTGAGCACCATTTATCTCCACATGTGACATGAGCAACATCTCTTCTTCTTCTTCTGTTGCTTCAACATAATTGACTTCCTTTTTCCAACTTGAACATTCAGATTGGTAATGTCCAAGCTTACGACACTTAAAGCATTCTACAATTTCTTTGTTGTAGGACTGATATCTCCCTCTTCCTCTGCTTCGGTATGCACCTTGACTACGACCTTTTGCACCAAATCTATTTTCATGACTGACCTTCAGTGCTTGTTCTTCTCCCACTTGTCGCTGGAATTTTTGCTCATGTACTATTAATGAACTTTGCAGCTCATCAATTGAGAGTTGATCAATGTCTTTGGACTCTTCAATCGAGCAAACAACATAATTAAACTTCTCACTCAATGATCTCAAAATTTTCTCCACTACTATAGTATCTTTCATTTGCTCCCCATATGTTCTCATCTTGTTAACTACTGTCAATACTCTTGAAAAGTACTCTGAAACACCTTCTCCAGTTTTCATTTCTAGAGTTTCAAACTCTCTGCGGAGAGCTTGTAAGTATGATATTTTCATTCTAGCATTTCCTTCAAACTTCTTCTTCATGGACTCCCAAATCTGTTTGGAAGTGTCCTTCACAAGGATGGTCTCCAATATTGTTCTATCAATAGCCTGGAATAGAAAGTTTTTGACTTTCATGTCTTTCAGCTTCAATTCCTCTAACTTCTTTCGTTGTGCTTCACTTTGCACTGACCCATTTGTTGGCTCCTCATAACTACTCTCCACCAGGCCCCAAAGTTCCTTAGATTTTAGGAAATTTTCCATCAACATGCTCTAATGGTCATAGTGACCATCAAAGCGGGGAATAGCTGGCTGCACAAAACTCCCTTCAGTTGTCATTTTGCTGCTGCAGAAATGTAAAGACAACTACTTTGTTTTATCCTTGCTCTGATACCAGAATGTTAAGATTGAAATGCAGAGCAAAGAGTAAGTTTTATTGAATAAACTTAGGCATTTAAATAGCCTTAACAGTATAACAGAAAAGAGTGAAGATAACTTCACGTTTAAACAAATAAAACAAATATCCTAAAGACTAGGACTTATTCAAATGCATTTCTAAACTGAATTCCTAAACTTTCTCTTCATGGTGTGCATGCTATAAATATCAAATATAATATTTTGGGTGTCTGTCAATAGCTTTTCTATTGTTTATGACGTGTAGTGGACATGCTATAAATATTAAATATAATATTTTGTGTTAAATATTGTAATTTGCAATTGAATTTATTTGATGAATGTAATTGTTCAATCTTATTTTTTAAAAATTATTTTTATAGGTGAATGGTATAATTATGGCATAATCAATGAAATAAATGTATAATGTTTAGAAAATAATATGTAATGTCGTAATGAAATGATTAATTTTTGTCAATTGCATGCTTATTTTTTTGTAATAATGATTGCACAAATTAATATATACGGTAATAATGATTAGTAGATATGTAATGATTTTATAGTAAATTGACTCATTATAGGGTAATGATTTGTAATTCAATTACAAAAATAGTAGGATAAGATAAATTAAAATCAATGATGTTAGTTTTGAAGGTAACGATAACATTATTATTGGCACTAATTATCACTAAAAAACAAATAGTGAATAAATAATAAATATTATAAAAAGTACAAAAGTCGACAAGATGAATTTATGCTATAATGTCTTTTGTCTTTTCGATGTTGTTATTGATAGATATTATTATGATTATTTTATATTATGCAAAGGTAAAAACAAACGAAATACCTTATTTAAATGTGAATTAAATTAGTGAATGGTGTTAAGTGATATAGATCGTATGGAACTATAAATATTGATATAGAAGTATACATTATTAATAATGTACATGTATAGATACATAAAAACATAACAACCATCCATTAGTATTAGAATAAAATAATAACTTTTATTGTCATTTGCAACATGAAGATTGATATGAAAGTAAACATAAACTTAAGAAAAAGAAGTCTATATGTATGATACCCCTTAAACGTTTGCCTGTGAGGAAAATATATAAAGAGCATACAATAAAAGAATCAGTGAAATATATAAACTTTAATCCATACAAAAGCAACATGATGTATAATAATGTTGATATAACAAATAGGGGAGAGGTGAAATATATAAAAGGGGAAGAAAAAGAGATAGACCTGAAGGTTGTAAGAAGAGAAGGAGAATAAAAATGGAGATTTTTTTTTTAATCAGCAATGAATTTTATTAAAGAAAACGAAACAATTAGGAGAACAAATGATACTTCTATCCACAACTACAAAAATTAAGAAGAAAAACAGTAGAATGGATTTGACACCCATTCCAAATAAGAAAACTTAAACGAAGTACAACAGACACTTAAAATATTTCACGAATGTAAAAAGATAAGATCAATTACCTCATCAAAATGGAATTGCGAATTTTCAAAAATAATATTGTTCCTAACCTTCCAAATTGTCCAAATAACAATGAACCAAAGGGATATCCATTTTGATAAACTTTTGGTCTTCAAACACAGCAAAGACATATGAGAAGAAAAGTTTACCTTAACATCATTAAAAATAACTGAATTAAGACAAAAAAGAGAGTAGAAATGTTGCCAAATATGAAAGGACTTCGAACAAGTGAAAAAAAAGATGATTTATTACTTCCTTCTCTTCCCCACATAGAGCACAATAAATGTCAACATTTGCTTCTAAGACTCTCCTTTGAGCAAGACATACTTTTGTTGGGACTCTGCCTAAGAAAATCTTATATACTAAGCACTTCATCTTTGGTGGCACATTACTTTTCCACAACTTCTTGAAAACCACTAAATCAACACTTTTCACCTCTTGAGCTAGCACCTTATAAGCATTGCTGACCGAGTATTGGCCATCTTTGTTATGTAACCAAATCCATCCATCTCTAACATCAAACTGTGGGACATAATTCCCGAGGAATCTAATGAGTTTACCATATTCCTCTTGCTCCCAAAGGAATAAACTCCGCCATGAAAGATTCCAAGTCCAAACTCCGTTTCTCCATTCCCCAATAGAACTAACTGAAACATCTTTATCAATAGACACTTGATACAATCTAGCAAATGAACTTTTAAGAATGCATCCCCTCACCCATAAATCTGACCAAAAACTCACCTCCCTACTGGAACCTAATCTCCTACAAAGACCTTCATCCATCCACTCATTCCCGACACTTACTTATTATTGCTAAGGTTACCTATATCCCTCCACCAAGATGAGCCATTCCTAAAGCACTCATTATTACAAAAACCGCCACCCCGAAAAATCCCTAATCCATATCTAGATTGTAAAACTTTAACCCAAAGAGCATCTCTCTCAAAAAGTAATCTCCATCTCCATTTACCTAAAAGAGCTAGATTAAACCAATAGAAAATTTTTACCCCCAAATCACCATTCTCCTTAGAAGAACACACTGAATTCCAACTAACCCAATGAATACCTCTTATCCCCTCCCCTCCACCCCACAAAAATCTTATTTGGATTTTATCCATCTCATTAATTACAGAAATGGGAGCCTTAAAAAACGAAAAGAAATATATAGGTAGGGAACTTAATACCAATTTAAAGAGAGTAACTCTACCACCGAAAGAGAGGAACTTAAGATGCCAAAGGGACAATTTCTTCCTGAAAGCGTCAATGACAGGAGACCAAGTAGAAAGCCTTATAGGATTAGCACCAACAGGGATTCCCAAAAATTTGAAAGGAATGGAACCAATTTCACAATGAAGATTATTCACCGCAGACAAAATAAAATCACGATCGGAATTAACCCATATGAATTTACTCTTGTGAAAATTAATTTTCAGGCCAAACACCAATTCAAAGCACATAAGGATACTTTTGATCACCAAAATATTCTGAGTCGAGTTCTTTCCAATCAACAAAGTATCATCTGCCTATTGGAGATGAGAAATAATCACCTCATCATTTCCGACCTTATAGCCTTGGAATATAATTTTTTTCATTGCATCTCTCATGATACCACCAAGCCCTTCCGCCACTATCAAGAAGAGAAATGGAGCTATTGGATCACCTTACCGAAGACCTCTTGCCATGTTGAACTCCTTTGTTGGGCTGCCGTTAACCAAAATAGATATTGAGCATGATTGTAAGCAAGATATGATCCAACACCTCCATTTTAAACAAAATCCCATTTTTTTCATCATATAAAGAAGAAAATTCCAATTTACAGAATCATATGCATTTTCGAAATCCACTTTAAAAATGAAACAATCACCATTCTTCTTCTTCTTAGCTTGATTAATAACCTCATTCGCTACCACAATACCATCCATTAGAGCTGTCAAAATGGGCGGGCTTGTGCGGGCTGACCCGTCATAACCCGGAGTTTTGTAGGGCTTGGGTATCATATTTGACACTTTTTAGTGAATTCGGGCTTTTTATCTCAGCCTGGCCGGACTATATTAAAACCGAGCTCGGGCCGGGCTTACCCAGGCGGGCTCCGGCTACCCGTTTTTATTTATTTAATTTTTTTTGGGACATTTGGCTTTGTAATAAGCTTTAAGTGAAAATTATTTTACAAAATAACTTATAATAAAAAATATATAATAGATGATAAATATTGTGTTATGAACTTTGAATAAAAAATAGAGTAATGTCTATAACATAAATATTTATAAATTACAATAATGTTATCAAGTTAAACATTATATTATTTTTCTTATTTTGCTTAATATCCCTTTATGCACATTAGCAAAATAGTGTATCAAATTAAATGAGAACATTAAACCATATTGATTCCATTTTTCTTTTCCTAATTGTATATTTAATTAGATTTAACTTATACAACAAAAACATAACAAAGAAAATAACTTTTACAACAAATCACAACTTAATTGTTTACCATACAAAATTTCACACAACCAAATTTAATATAACGGTTCACAATGAAAATGTTGGTAAAGAGCATACAAAAGATATACATAACAAAGCAAAGAATTATTATGATGGTGGTTATAATTCGATACATAGAATTAATTCCGAATTTGAGTCTATACTATCATTACTACAAACCAAAGTGATATTATCTGTTAGTGTATCCATTTATTATATTGAAGTGAAATTACAAATTATATCGTGTTAGAGATTGAGAGTGTAATAACAATAAAATATTTAATAAATGAGTTATGTTATGAATCATATACGTAGATTTGACATCATATCTTAACTTAAACACATGACATTATATCTATAAGTTTGGTTGCATTGGGTATAACAATTGTGTTAAAAAAGTTATGCATTAATATCAAATGTTATATATATATATATATTAAATACGTTAAATTTAATTTTTTTTAATATTATGCGAGCCGACCCGCCACAACCCGAAACCCACTTAGGGCGGGTTTGGGCTACATTTTCATATACATAAATTGTATCCGGGCTTTTTATCCCGGCCCGATTTAGCCCGAACCCGCACGGGTAGCCCGTTTTGACACATCTACCATCCATTATATATCTTCTTTTGATAAAAGCTGACTGACAATCGGAAATAACAAAGTGGATAACTTTTTTTAGTCTTGCAGCAAGTAACTTTGAAACAATCTTGTGAATACACCCTACAATTAATCTCTGTTATTAACACCACAAAAGAAGCGTTGCATCCTCTAGATAAGTTACCAACACGATAGAAGTCTTCAACCATGGAAAAAATATCACCCTTCAAGCATTCCCAAAAATGTTTGATGAAAGTGAAATTGAACCCATTAGGACCTGTACTTTTATCTCCCTCACAACTTCATATTGCCTCTTTAATCTCCTCTTCTTCAAACTTTGCCGTTAGGAAATCATTATCTACATCAGATAATCTATTGAACTCAATGCCATCAAGATTTGGCATATTCCAATGGTTTTCAGCAAACTTTTTCTCAAAGAAAAATCTAATGTGATCTTTGACACGAATAGGATCTTCGACCCACTCCTCATTAATATATAGACCAGACAACACCTTGAAACCCCTACTCCTATTTAAGGAGGAGTAAAAGAATCTAGAGTTAGAATCTCCTTCACAAATCCACTTATGTCTAGATTTTTGATGTCGAAGATTGTCCTTTTGATTCAAAGCACGCCAAAGTTCTGTTGTAGCCTCTCTTCTTATGAGAATGTCATCTTCTGTAATGGACCTAATATTACCCTGAGCATCAATAGAATTAATAATGTCCACCTGATCAGCAACTCTTCGATCTAGAATACCAAAATGATCCTTATTCCAAACCTTCAAGGCCCCTTTTAGTAGCTTTATCTTTTCCTTTAACACAAAGGATCCTCGACCACTGACCTCCAATTTTTTCCATTCCTCTTCTACAAACTTTTCGAATCTATGATCGGACATCCAACAATTATTTGTGCGAAAAGGACACGGACCCTAATTAGAGACATCTGGTTTAAGCAAAATAAGACAATGATCAGAAAATTTTCTTGGGAGGCCAAGTTGAACCAAATTACCCCATACTAGAATCCAACCATCGTTTATTAGGAACCTATCAATTCGGCTCATTGCCTTACCATTGGACAAAAACCAAGTATATTTCTTTCCAACCAAGGGTAAATCACATAATTCCATATCATCCACAAATTGATTAAATTCCATACAAACTCTTCTATCCACTCGTAGCCCAATACCTTTTCTTTTATCTTGATGAAGAGTAGCATTGAAATCACCTACAAGACACCAAAGATATCTAGAAAGACCAAGTTTTGCAATTTTCGCGACCCGATTTTCGGTTGGAAGACCGGCCCTGCGACTTTGGGAGAGGCGAACTCGATTTCTACCTCTTCCAATTATTTTGGAGTCGCCACTACGTTTTTTACGGTTAAAACGTAGAAAACTCTAAACATGCCCAATTAGGATAATTTGGTCTTTAACCAGAGATTCTGAGCTCGGGAATCGATTACGAATCGGGGAAGGTGTTAGCACCCCGTCCGCCCGTATTAAAACGGTACCCTTGCTAATAACATGGACTTTTATACCCTTAAAATAATCTATTAAAATTGAATTACTTAAAGCGAAATATTTTTATTTTTTATTGTTGTGCCTGACAAGAGTTCATCTTGCTCCTACGTATCCCTAGGTGCAAAAGGGAAATCAAGGCTACGTAGTTCTGGTTTTGAAAATTAATTGGTGTTGGTTTAGTTTGTTTGAAAAGTTGATATAAATTATATTCTCTTTAAGAAAAGATGAAGCAGCATAAACTAATGTCCGCACCATATCAAATCTTAAAGAGATTTTGAAATTAATTAAACTACGGTGTTAAGATTTATTTATCTTTAGGATATATATTATTTTTTGAAATAATTGAGATGCATTGTTTGGAATTATTTATTTTTAAGATAGATGAAGTAGCAAGACTAATGCCCGCGCCGCATCATATCTCAAAGAGATTTGAAATAGTTTTAAAATATATTATTGAAATTATTCACCTTTAAGATAGATGAAGTAGCAAGACTAATGCCCGCGCCGCATCACATCTTAAAGAGATTTGAAATAGTTTAAAAATATATTATTGAAATTATTCACCTTTAAGATAGATGAAGTAGCAAGACTAATGCCCGCGCCGCATATATCTTAGAGAGATTTGAAATTGTTTTAAAATATATTATTGAAATTATTCACCTTTAAGATAGATGAAGTAGCAAGACTAATGCCCGCGCCGCATCATATCTTAAAGAGATTTGAAATAGTTTTAAAATATATTATTGAAATTATTCACCTTTAAGATAGATGAAGTAGCAAGACTAATGCCCGCGCCGCATCATATCTTAAAGAGATTTGAAATAGTTTTAAAATATATTATTGAAATTATTCACCTTTAAGATAGATGAAGTAGCAAGACTAATGCCCGCGCCGCGTCATATCTTAAAGAGATTTGAAATAGTTTAAAAATATATTATTAAAATTATTCACCTTTAAGATAGATGAAGTAGCAAGACTAATGCCCGCGCCGCATCATATCTTAAAGGGATTTGAAATAGTTTCTAAAATATATTATTAAAATTATTCACCTTTAAGATAGATGAAGTAGCAAGACTAATGCCCGCGCCGCATCATATCTTAAAGAGATTTGAAATAGTTAAAAAATATATTATTGATAAAACTATTTGTCTAATAACATATAATTATTAGAGGAAGATTACATGATTATTTGATTGCACTACTACTACTATAAATGAAAATAAGTAAATAATAATTTAAGTGTCATGTATATAATAAAAGGAAAAAAAAATGAATTAAAATTACAATAAAGGTGGGTTATTTGGTTTGGGCCCAAACAGAAAACTGGATTGAAGGGGAGAGGGGTTAGGTTTACTCCCTTCATTTTGGCTTCTGGGACTTGGATGGCATGAGAGAAGAGAAGTGAGAAGACGAGAGAAAAGAGAAGACGAAGACGAAGAAAGGATTCACGGTTTTCTCCTCCGAAGACGGCGGCAGTGTTTTCGTTCCGGCGGCGGGCTAATGAGGAGCTTCTCGTCTGCTCCAACTCCTACTCTCGGTTGTTACTCCGGTTTAGGTCATGAAAGGTAAAAACTTACCCCTCGTCATCTTCTCTTTCCTCTTCATTCTTTGCACCGCGACGGTGGTAGGAATCCGCCAAGACTGTCCGCCAGAACCACCATTGGATGTGGTGGTTCGAGTGTTATGGAGCACTCTCTTTTCCCTCTCTTACTGAGGGATTCGAAATTCCCCCTTTTAGGGATTTTTAATCAGCCTTAACACTACGATTCAATTGCTTACTTGATTATGAAATGGTTTGAATATTAATCTACTCAGAAACCAACCCAGAATCGCTTTATGACCACCCCGAGGCGTTCTTACTTGCTGTTCTTAGTTGATTAGAAGTGTATATATTTTTGTTGGAGTTGAATAAATGAAAGTCTGTGTTTCTGTGATATAAATTGAGTATGTGGGTTTGGAACATAGACTAACAACCCAAAACAAGCAAGATATGTTCTTTATGATCTAAATTTCACTCATTGGCTCTTTCTTGATTAACTCATTAGTTTATGTTTATGTCATGGACAATGTAATAGGAATTGTTGTGTTTAGACAAGGAAAACTATACCTGTTGATGACCGAATGCGTGACTTAGAACGTTTATGCTTCCGTTCTACTTGCTTTTGTGTGACTTCCCCCTATCTGGATTCTCTTTGTCTGCTGCTTGGTGCATACGATGTGAGTATGGGTATGTTTGGTTGCCAAAAGTTTTGTCTAATGAGGTGAGAGTATCAGGATTGGAATAAAAAATGGGTATGGGTGTAGGGACTGTGATTTTGTTACTGTAATATGATGTTTCGATGGATAAGGAAAATGAGAGTTCTCTGGAAGCTATGTTTTTTTAGAAATCTCTATTGTGTGTAGTCAGTAGCTTTTTATAGAGCTGTGAAAACCCTTTCAATTGCTCATTGATTGCCAGAAATATGCCAGACTTTTGGCTTGCTGATTACTCTCTCAAAACTGTCCATAACTAGCACTGTTAATGCTTATTATGCCTAAAGCATAACTGATTTGTCTCTTGAAAACTTGTTTGTGGCTGACTGCTGGAATGCTTCTACTCTTTTCCTTTTTATTCCATTGTTCTGATTGCTCCATTTAAAGTTGATCATTAAGATTTTCCTTTGGTTATGTAACTGAAATTTATTTGCATTTCATCATTTCTACTCACTGATGCCTTAAGGCTGAATATCTTCCTTCCTATGATTAATTCCCTGATGGCTCTTGATATCTTATTATTTACTGTTTCTGATTATTGTCAATCACTTATAGTATTTTTGGCTATTATTGTGCAATTGTGACAGCTTATGAAGTTAAGGCTGATGGGTTAATCACTATGGGCCTTTTGCTTTTCCATACAATTGAATCTTTTCAATGTCACTAATATCCTGCAGCTGTTATCAATTGCAGGGCTTGTTTTTCTCAGAGACTTCAGCTCTAAGTGGTGATACTGTGGAGAATGCGTTTCTCAAGTTGCTAGAAGAGATCAATAGGGTGGTATCTAAAAAGGCATTGGAATGTGGTATTGGGGTAGGGAATGGTGACAATAATGTTGCTACACTCAAAGGATCAAAGATTGATATAATCTCAAGTCCTGAATTGGAAATCAGTGAGATGAAGAAATTGTCTTCATGCTCTTGTTGATCTCACTATTACTAAATATGTGTATTTGATTGAAGTTTGAGAATGAGATAATCAAGATGGAAATGCATGTGGGTATATGAGTTTGTATGGGTATGTGTGCATCAACACCTCGTGACAACATGAAATAATTTTTTTTCTTAAAAAAATAAGTGTAAAGTTTCTATCAAAATCCATAAGGTATAAGTGTGCCTAATTTGACATAGTTTTGAACTTGAAGGGTGCTGCATTGTTGAAACTCCAAAGGTGTAAAATTTAATGAGACAAAAAAGCATGATATGAAGATGGGAGAGCAATTTATGTGCAATGTCTGAAAATGAATCAATTGAGATTTCATTTCTGAGTCTCACTTTAGAGGGCCTTTAATTGTCAAATATTAGTCAATAAATGTTTAGTTGTGTATTTTTTTGGCACATGTGTCTATTTGCATGGATTAAGCGTATATGATTAGGCCTCAAAAGTCAATGTACTTAACAAGGGTGATACTTTGGTTGAAATTGGTGGTTAGTGGGTTCATATGCACACTGATCAATGCCACCTCCACTCCGTTTAACCTTTGAAAGGATGCTAAAAAGTTAGACTTGGGTTGAACCCATAACTAGAGACTAGAAAGTGAGTAAACCATCAAACCAAGTTAGTAGATACTAACAAGTCAAAGTTCACAAAATAATTTTTACTGAAAATCATATACATAATTATTGATGGTAAAATGAGTAATGTCCGTTGTAGTGACATTTGAACATCCTCTTTATAACAAACTTCCTCAAGGTAACATAGTCTTATCTTCTCATAAACTTTAAAATCATTACCTCTCTCTAAAATTTCTCCAAATCTTTACCTAATGTTTTGAAGTATCTGAACCTTATGTAGAACATGTTGATATGAAGAAAGTGTATTGAGGTAGAACTAATGATGACCATAGGAATGTATATTACTTGGTGGCAATTGTGGCACAGGCCACGTTATCAATCCCATTTCCACCTTGATAGCTACTTTTTTTGTTACCTTTTTTGTTCTTGAAGTCTTTGTATTGTTTTACTTGGCAAGAATAAGCCGGACAAAATTGGGTGTTCACAACAATAATAACTTCCTCCCAAAATTTTCGCTTTCCATCCAAGTCACATGGGTAGTACACATTCATAATATAACAATAGATGTGCATAATTTAACTGAAACATTTATAATATTTAACTATAACATGGAAAGTAGAATGGGAGAGGGATTTGACAACTGCTGTGGCAGTTATATGACTCAAAATTTATAGAAACATAAATTCTAACTTTTAAATGGTTGATTTATGCATTTTAATTTAGAACATTTGAATTATTAAGCTGCTAAATTGCTACTTTATGCATATTAGTTCGACAATAGGATGTTTAGCATATCCCTTTTGTTACTTAAATTTGGAATAATATTTACTCCATATTTCTCCGGTAGGTTCCTTCAAATGGGAAAAATGCAGCAGTTACAATAGGTAACTATAACAGGCAAAGTGGGAATGAGAGAGGCTTTAAGAAATGTTCTGTCATTTGAAAAAAGAAGCATGATATTACATTGAGAGGGACATTGGGTTATATGTTTTTTTAAGGAGAAATTAAAATTTAATGAGCGCAAAATAGGAACAACAAATTACACCATAATGAGTGATTATATTGGGTTTTGGCTTTATTAAGTAGTATGGATGTAGTATAATGTCTTCGCTTCTGTTTTTGGGAGTCAAAATTTACATTTTTTTTGGACTTTAATTCATGAGAATGACATTTACTACCAAAAGGGTCATGACTGATGATTTATGAACTACTATGATTTTCATATTGCATTTCAAAAGTTTCGATATTAATTTTTTATTGAGTCATTTTAGGTTTTTTTGGGTTTTGAAATTTTGTTGCATTTTGATTACTAGATTGACTCAAAATTGAATTGAGTACATGACTATGACCTTCTATGATATTTTAAATGTAGTCATAGTAATTTAAATTGCGGATCGCATCACCTGATACGACCACAAAATTGCGGTACTGCAACCGCATCACACCGCAATTGCGTGTGACTCCAAATTATAATGATGCGATAACATCAGACCGCAATGCAACCGCACCAGACTGCAGTTAGACCGCATCAGATTGCATTGGGTTCAATTTTTTTAATTGCAAAATAATTCACACCGCAACAACTACATTTCGCATCGCAACAGCCGCAATGACCGCAATTGTAAGAACCGCAACCATTACCGTAATCGTGTCCGCTAATGCAATTTAAAACACCGTGTACTCCTAATGACTTATTTATTTTTTAATAATCTCTAATATTGCCTTTGAAATTGTTTTGATATCAACTTTACACTTTTCCTTTAAAGACTTATTTACTATATGTTTAGGACAAAATTTAGGTAAAGTACCATAGATGCTAATGGTACAAGTGACATATTAGAGGATGACACATGTACATTTTTTGTTACTTTCAAGGTCAAAAAATGATTTATTGTAAATCTAATAAATGTTTCTTCCTTAAAAGTAACAAAAAATATACACGTGTCATCCTCTAATATGTCACTTGTACCATTAGCACCTATGATACTTTACTGTCCATATGTTTATGCAATTACAAAACTGGTCATCTCCTATACACTAATATCAATTTAGAATTATGTTTTATAAATTTATTTTCGTCACCCACTTTAGCGACTCCTCTCCATTAATGAAGAAGGAAGTACCCTAAAAAACTAAAGAAAATATAAGATGTAATGTCATTTTTTTCTTTTTTATTTTTGATGATATTACAATTCTACCGTTAGAAATAAAAGGAAAAAAGAACTTTTATCTCCAGTAATGCACATGATCATTTTACCTTTAGCTGCATGTATTTCACTTTGTTGTAATTACTGAATTGTACAATGAAGTTTATTACATTTTTCATTATTATGTGGGTAATTCAGTCGTTTTACTTGACTCCGAGATGATTTCTTTTCCTACAATGTCATCATTGATACAATCATTAAACTGAGTAATTGCAATTTGTTTTCCAATATAGAAATATATAAGTAATGCACCACGTTTTGAACCAAAACTTTAAGGCATTAGTTCCATGAGCCTTTTTTAAAAGTCTTTTACTATTCCCCACATATCCAATGTGAGACTTCACACTTGAATAAACCCTACAATCTCCCACTCTAGTGTGGGTAGCACACACTTTCCGATCCGCTCCCCCTTAAGTCCATCATGTCCCAGCCGAACCATCGGCTCTGATACCACTTGTTGGACCACTGCGACCGGGGAGCTTCGAACCACTGGGGAGTTCCATTGTTACTGGGGTATGGGAAGAGTGTAGAGCCACAAGTCATGCACCACATCTTGAACCAAAACCTTAAGGCATTAGTTCCATAAGTCTTTTCTAAAAGTCTTTTACTATTCCCCGCATATCCAATGTGTGACTTCACACTTGAATAAACCCAACAATATTCATTACACACTAACCTCATAAATGATTTTTTTATTTCCTTTGCAATGTTATCATTAAACAAAATAAAATTACTAAAATAGGTTTATAATGTGTTATAATTGTTATTCAGGCAAAAGACTCTAAGTTTTCCATACGAATTTGTAATGAGTCTAAATTTTATGAAGTTGAATCTTAGCATGTTCATTTGGTTTATGTAATTTTTTTATTCCTTCGTCTTAATTAAATCACTTATATTTGCCTTCTTAAATTGAAAACTGTTTTGTTTTCTTTGTATTGGCATAGTACACATTCCCACTTAGATCTGTTTTCAATGTTGGTGACAATTATAGACATCATCAATGAGATTAACTGCATGTCTGTCATGTCTATTCCACTCTCTTACTGATTTTCCTCACAAGATTTATAGCTGGATTCCTATTTGTAGAATTACATGTTTTATGTGTTTCATTATTATACTCTTCATTATCATGTTTTAATATATAAAGTTGAGTCTTATGCTTAGAGTCATGTCTTCCAAAATAAAAAAGTTTGTATATTATAGGATAGTTTAATTATTAACTGACCTAAAGAAATATGACCTTAACATTTGCAATGTTACTACATAACTTTTGTTTCATAAACTACGTCACTATTACAACAGTTTGCTTCTCATAAACTACCTGACCACCACTTGCTTTTCTTAAACTGATCATATTCTATACACTATAATGAATTTAAATTTGGGGTTATAATTGTATGAAGAACATTTAAGAAATAATTACATTAACTTTTGGGGTCATATTGTATACAGCAGATTTACCTCTATGTCTCCCACGTGTGCTAACATGAAGAACAATTAAGAAATAATTCCATTAAATTTATCGTGGTTTAACCTATATAAATTCACATTTTTTATACTCCTAACTCATTGCATTCTTTAGTTACACGTCTCTATATTCATTTGGTTTATGTAAGTTATTGCACTTAACAATATTAGAGTCTTTGAATAAAGTATATCTTCATATTTGTAGATAAGTTATCTCTTTCAACAACTGAAAGTATGACATGTGTACTTTTTTTTTTTAGTTTTTAGAAAGATTTTTGTAGAAAATAATTAAATAGGCTAGATGTCATGATTTTATTGGTTGGAGAAGATAATTTATCTCCTCAAACCATGAGATATTTTAGTTCCATTACAACGAGTCGCTACCATTAAGCCAAAAAGGCGACTTTTTTATAACACCCCAGTCCTAACATGCGACCCCTCCCTCTCACGGGCCCATGAATACACTGATCATGTTATCCAACAACTTAAATACCCCCTGCAGTATTTTATTCCCCACAAAGGGGAGCCTCCACGACACGAACCCGTGACCTTAGGGACAAATAATCACTATTACCATGAGTCGCTACCATTAAGCCATGATGGAAGCGTGCTTGTATCAAAACATTCTTTCGATTATAGTGAAGCAAATCTCCCAAGATCAGAAGGGGAGGCCCAGATGTAGTTTGCACGTGAATAAGCAAACAAACCAGGATAAAATCGCCTATCTCAATTTCTCTCATCTCTTAACTTTTACATTTCAAGCATATTTTTGTTATAGTGATTTGAATCAAGAACTTGCTTAAATTGATAGTTATCTGCTCATTACTTGTCATAACATTTCTTGATACACTGCTGCTTGAGTATGTAATTGCTTGTTGTTCAAGAAACCTTGAGAATTATCTTATTCTGAATTTTTCTAATTGATATAATCGATTATCTCTGTGTTTAATCGATTGTATTTGTTGTTGTTAATTGATTGTTTTTCTGTTTAATTGATTAAATTTGCCCTCTGCATTATGTCACATATCACATCGGAAAAAGTGGGCATACTTATCCGCACACACCTGTTCACCCCCCTCTAGGTGTTAACTCTGACCTGCGTACCCTAACAAGTGGTATCAGAGCTAGTACGTGAGTGCTAGTTTAACCGCTTAGATCGTTGATCCTTGGCGTATTATACCATGGGCTCTACCAACCCTTTTTTGCGGTGATGGTGCATCTATTAACCGTCATCTGATATTCAGTGGTGAAGGATACGCCTACTGGAAAGTGAGAATGTGAATCTTTATCGAGGCTATCGACAAGGACATTTGGGATTCCGTTGTCAATGGACCTTTTATTCAAATTTACCTAGTGGAAGGTGAAACAAAATATAAGCCTAAGAGCATGTAGAGGGATGATGAAAAGAGAAAAGTGCAGCACAATTTAAAATCATATACCATCATCACTTCCTCACTCTCTTATGACAAATTCTTTTGTGTTTCACAAAGTAGTAGTGCCAAAGAAATGTGAGATACTTTACAAGTAACTCACGAAGGCACTAGCGAAGTCAAACGAATTAGATTGAATGCTTTGACGCACGAATGTGAATTGTTTAGAATGTTTCCAAATGAATCCATTAGTGATATGAAGAAATGTTTTACACATATTGTCAATCATCAAGTTGCTATGGATAAATGTTTTGCTAAAGGTGAACTAACTAATAAAGTGTTAAGATGCCTTGACAGGATTTGACAGCCCAATGTGACTACAATCATGGAGTCTAAGGATCTTGACTCAATGGCTTTAGCAACCCTCTTTGGCAAACTCCAAGAACACGTGATGGAGCTTGGACGCTTGACTTTCAACGAAGAATCGTTCAAGCGCAAGAAAAGATTGTCTCTCAAAGAATCCACCTCTCAAGATCAAGAAGAAGGGGACGAAGAATATTATGATTCAGACATTGATAATGAAACCATGACGCTTCTTGTATGGAAATTTAATAAATTCTTGAAAAGAAAAGGAGGCATAAAGAGGTTTCAAAATAAAGAATCAAGAAACCCAACTTTCAAGGGTAAGAATCCCAAAGATCTATTTTTTTGCCATGAGTGTGAGAAGGCGGGTCATATGAACTACCAATGCCCTACCTAACTCAAGAAAGTTGAGGGTGAGAAGAACAACTCAAGGGACTTTAAGTCTAAGAAGGCCTACATTGTATGGGATGTCCCCAAGGAAGACTCAACAACAAGCACCTCTGAAGAGGAGGAAAGCGCTAAGCTATGTCTCATGGTGAATGCACAAGAAGCTAGTACCTCTACAAATGTTGACGAACAAAGTGAGGTAAACTCTTACAAAACTAGTTCTTGTTCTAGTTCTGAAATTTCACCATCGTATGATGAATTAATGCTTTTGTTGAGCTACATGAAGAGCTCAAGAAAATTGCTAAAGTAAATGTAGATAGAAAGTGATTAATCTTGTAACATCCCAAAAACTACATTTCCTTGAGACTGGTGAAACCCAAGATATCTGGGAATTACTGAGTGATTCTCGCTTGAGCGAGAGAGTCTCGTCCGAGCGAGGGACTCAATGTCCCCCCCCAGGATTTTTCTAGTGATCTCGCTTGAGCGAGAGAATACTCGCTTAAGCGAGAGAGGGTTGCTGAGGCTAAGAGATTCTCGCCTGGGCGAGAGAATTCTCGCTCAAGCGAGAAAGCTTTGTTGAGACTAGATGAATCTCGCTTGGGCGAGACAACGTCGCCTGAGCGAGGGCATCAGTGTTGAGTATTTTGAAGCGTCGTGGATTCTCGCCAAAGCGAGCCTTTTCTCACCAAGGCGAGAGTACGAAATTCTGAAACCTAAAATAGAAGTCCCAAGTGAGAATTGGGTCACTTTTTTGAAAACAAAAGAGAGGAGAAGCGGCTAGGCGATTTGAGAACCCTTAGAGTCGAAAGAAAGGCTTGAGAAGATGTAAATCACTTAGTTTAGTTTCCTTTATTGTGGAAAATATTAATTGATAGGTTGGGTCTCTTCTCTATGGGTGGGGGTAAAACCCCATAAACCCTTTCTTAAAGTTGTAGTTCGTTTTATTCTTAGAAAACCTTGTGAAATTCCTAATGCACGGGTTATTTTCGAAAATGGTGTGGTTGATATTGTTTTCAAAACCATTGGGTCATTTGAAATATGGAGAAAAACTCTTTTGTTGAAATAATGGGTAGAATGGATAGTGTAAGCTTGCTTTTCTTATGGGCTTCGAATATTGTTTGACATTATAGTTGTTTTGACATGTGAAATGACGTGTTGCGATTTTTGTTATTTCGGGGTTGAAAGAACCTAAGGTTGGAGGAGACAGCGGAGAACGCAATAAAGCTACTTAGGATAAAGCATTAGCGGGTCCTCAGGTGAGGGAGCACCATTAAACCTTGTGGTATTAGAATTGTTACATTGGGGACTCCAACGACACTCACCAGTTGGAGGATTTCCATTGACTAAAATGATTAAACGGGAAACCTTATAAGTTTTCTATTTAACCGCGTTAGTCTTACCCTATGTGAATGGTATGCTTGACTATGATATTTGACCTGCCTTTGTGGTATGGAGTTTGACCTGCCTTCGTGGTATGGAGTTTGACCTGCCTTCGTGGTATGGAGTTTGACCTGCCTTCGTGGTATGGAGTTTGACCTGCCTTCGTGGTATGGAGTTTGACATGCCTTTGTGGTATGGCGTTTGACCTACCTTCGTGGTATGGAGTTTGACCTGCCTTCGTGGTATGGAGTTCGACCTGCCTTTGTGGTATGGGGTTTGACCTGTCTTCGTGGCATGGAATTGATTGTACCCTTGGGGGAATTAGTGGTTTAAGTAGAGGTATGATATTGTGATGAATATGACGTTAATTCGAGGTAGAGTGAACAAATGGATTATGGTCGTGTTTGTGTTGGAACGGTTATGGGTTTCTCTTTTGTAATTCTCTAATGTTATTATTCTATTTAAATCCACCATGTTATATATTGCATGAATTTAATGTCTGACTCTCTCTGTATTTTCTTGTTTGCTCAATTCGTGGTAATCGGGTTGTAGGTAAAGCCAATGAGTAGGGAATTTCAGTGTCTGGGAGCCTCTTAGCTTGCTTGGATCATTTTATGTTTCCGTTTTTTATTTTAAACATTGTATTTGACGATATTGAACTTGTATGTGGGAATTTCCATTTTACATCTTGACATTGGTTTAATTGATTGAATGCGTACGAATTGGTATTGGGGGGAATGTTCCTTTATTCTCCTAGCGTTTTGTATACAATATCTAGGTGGATTTTGCTGAATAGGATTTAATGGATTATCGTTGTTAAGAACAATATATGTTAGAAAAGAATTGAAAATTTTCCGTGTTAATAAATTGAGGCGTTACAATTATGGTATCAGAGCGGAGATTAACCCTACGGCTTAGGGTATGGCCTGACGTGTTTCTTTGTGTGATTGATGTGGATTGTGTGGCTTGTATGACTTGTTGAATTAATTGAGTTGTTTGGAGTGTTTGAACTGTTTGAATGGTTGATTTGTGATTAAGTTTTAATTTTGTTTGCGTAAAATTTTGTATGCTGATAAGGGGAGAATGCAGGTTCAGAAATGGCTGGACGCGGCAGAGGAAACGGACAGAACGAACTATTGGCACAGATGACAGTTGTTTTACAAAATGTGAATGAGAATCTGCAGCACTTGAACCAGAATATCAACCACCATCCTAACCCACCGCCACTTGTGCCACAAGGACCGGCGGAGTACCATGGATTGGATGAATTCTGCCGACGCCACCCCAGTCAGTTCTAAGGAGGGTTTGCTCCTGATGCTGCTAATGAGTGGATTCAAGAGTTGGAAAAGATTTTCTGAGCCATGGGTTGTGAGGATAGTCAGAAGGTGACTTATGCTTCCTACGTGCTAACTAAGGAAGCAGAGACTTTGTGGGAGTACACCAGGAGGCAAATGGAAGTAGAAGGACGGGCGGTTACCTGGGAATCGTTCAAAGAGAGGTTTCTCAATAAGTACTTCCCTGCAGATCTGAAGAGAAAGAAAGAGATTGAGTTCTTGCGTCTAGAGCAAGGGAGTTTGTCAGTGGGAGAATATGCAACAAAGTTTGAAGAGCTAGCAAGGTATTGTCCCTACAATGAAATGGATGCAGATGGGAGGTATAAGTGTGCTAAATTTGAGGTTGGTTTGAGGCCAGAGCTTAAAATGGCATTTGGAGATCAAGAGATTGAAAATTTCCCTACCTTGGTCAATAAGTGTAGGATGTATGAGGACGATCGAAAAGCTAGGGACGTCGTTAAGCAGAAGGCCAACCCACCCAGGAACTTTCGGCCTTAGAGGAATTTTGTGCATGAGAAAGGGAAGGGTAAGGCGTTCATCGACAACAAACGACCTTATACCCCGCCTACTGGATATCGGGCGCCTAGTTTGCAAGGGTCAAAGCATTCAACTGCTTCTAGTGGACAACAACCACCTATGTGCAACAAGTGTGGTAGAGCTCATTTTGGCGATATATGCCCAAGAGCGGGGAATGAGTGCTTCTTTTGCAAGGAGCTTGGTCACGTGAAGAGATTCTATCCTAAACTAAACAGAAATGTCAATTCCACGAGTACGGAAAGGCCAAGGACTAATGGTAGAGTGTTCACTATGAGCGGTTCTGAAGCCGTTGATGCAGAGGGTTTAATCCAAGGTAACTGTATGGTGAAGGATATCCCTTTATGTGTGTTATTTGATTCGGATGCTACACATTCGTTTATATCTTTTGAATGCGTGAGGCGGCTGAATTTACAAAATGATGTGTTGTCTTTTGATTTGGTTGTTTCTACTCCTACTAATGCACCTGTTATAGTGTCGACTTTTTGTCCTAAGTGTCCTTTGGTTGTATATGATAGGACATTTTTGGTAGATTTGATATGTTTGCCGTTATCTCAAATTGATGTGATACTTGGTATGGATTGATTGTCTGAAAATAGAGTCTTGCTGAATTGTTTTGATAAGACTGTAATGTTTGGAGTCCCCAATGTGATGTCTGACACTCCCAGCTGTCCGAATTCATTATCGGCCAGTGAGGTTGAAACTTCCCTAAAGGAAGGAGCACTCGTTTATGTGTTGCTAGCTTCCTTGGAAGGGGCGAAGAAGTCAGGGATGAAGGACTTACCGGTGGTGTGCGAATTTCCAGATGTGTTCCCCGTAGATATTCCGAAGTTACCACTAGTAAGAGAAGTGGAGTTTTCCATTGAGCTAGTGCTTGGAACCGGGCATATCTCGATAGCTCCGTATAGAATGGCACCTCTAGAGTTGGCGGAACTGAAAAAGCAAATAGAAGACTTATTAGCGAAGAAGTTCATTCGTCCAAGTGTTTCACCTTGGGTGCACCGATTTTGTTGGTTAAGAAGAAGGATGGCTCCATGAGGTTGTGCACTGATTATAGACAGCTGAACAAGGTTACGATCAAGAATCGTTACCCTTTGCCTAGGATTGATGACTTGATGGATCAGTTGAAAGGAGCTATGGTATTCTCAAAGATTGACCTTCGGTCGGGTATCATCAGTTGAGGGTACGGGCAGAAGATATTCCTAAGACTACTTTCAAAACGAGGTACGGACACTACGAATATTTGGTAATGCCTTTGGTGTGACTAACACTCCTGCGATCTTTATGGAGTATATTAATAGGATTTTCCATCCTTATCTATACTCGTTTGTAGTAGTCTTCATTGACGACATTTTGGTATATTTTAAGAATTGGGAAGAACACACCGAACATCTAATAATTGTATTGAAGGTTTTGAGGGACAACCATGTGTATGCCAAATTGTCGAAGTGCGACTTCTGGCTTGAGTCTGTGAACTTCCTCGGGCATGTGATATCCAAGGAAGGAGTTGCTGTAGATCCCTCTAAAGTTGAAGTGGTGATGGAGTGAGCAGTACCGAAGTCGGTGACGGAGATCCGGAGTTTCCTTGGGCTAGCGGGATACTACCGGAAGTTTATTGAAGGGTTCTCGAAACTAGCTTTACCTTTGACTAAGCTGGCCAGAAAAGGAGAACCTTTTGTTTGGACAGTCTGGTGTGAAGAGAGCTTCCAGGAGCTGAAACGGAAATTAACTTCAGCACCAGTGTTAATGCTCCCTTGCGCAGATAAGAACTTCAATGAATATTGCGATGCTTCAAAACAAGGTTTGGGTTGTGTGTTGATGCAAGAGGGGAAAGTGGTTGCCTATGCTTCGAGGTAGTTGAGATCTCATGAACAAAACTACCCTACTCATGATTTGGAGTTAGCAGTGGTAGTGTTTGCTTTGAAAAATTGGTGGCACTATCTCTTTGGTGTGCGGTTTGAGGTCTTCAGCGGTCACAAAAGTTTGAAGTACCTATTCGATCAGGAGTTGAATATGAGGCAAAAGAGATGGATGAAATTTTTGAAGGATTATGATTTCGGTCTTCAGTATCACCCCGACAAAGCTAACGTGGTAGCAGACGCATTTAGTCGTAAATCCTTGCATATGTCTACATTAATGATCCACGAGATGAAGATGATCGAGGATTTTCGGGATTTGAACTTGGCGGTGGAAATGAAGCCAAGGAGTGTGGTGTTGGGAATGCTCAAGGTGACTTGTGAGTTATTTGATCAGATTAAAACCATGCAGTTGTTTGATGATGAACTACAGGCTAAGAGGGCCTTGATAGCTGACGACAAGGGGAAGGACCTCCTGATGGATACCAATGGTTTGTTGAGATACAAATGGGGGATTCGTGTGCTGTGCAATGCAGAGTTGAGAAGAGATATTTTAGATGAGGCACACAAGAGTAAGATGAGCATTCATCCGGGGACAACAAAGATGTATCAATATTTGAGGAAGATGTTTTTGTGGTCTGGGATGAAAAGAGATGTAGCTCAGTACGTGTCTGGTTGCTTGACTTGTCAGAAATCTAAGATTGAGCATTAGAGACCAGCTGGGGAAATTCATTCATTAGAGATTCCAGTATGGAAATGGGACAGTATCTCCATGGATTTTGTTTCTGGTTTTCCGAGAACGCAGAAGGTTTATGATTCGATTTGGGTCATTGTAGATAGGTTGACTAAGTCTGCACATTTTCTACCGGTCAACGTAAGATATTCATTAGAAAGGTTGGCAGAGTTGTACATAAAGGAAATAGTGAGGCTGCATGGAATTCCAGCGAGCATCGTCTCAGATAGAGATCCTCGTTTTACTTCAAATTTCTGGAATGGTTTACAATCTGCTTTGGGTACTAAGCTGAAACTGAGTCCTGCTTATCACCCACAGACGGACGGCCAGTCTAAGAGAACGATTCAGTCTTTGGAAGACCTATTAAAGGCGTGCGTGTTGGAACAACCCGAAAGTTGGGATAATATGTTACCTCTGATTGAATTTACTTACAACAACAGTTTTCACTCGAGTATCGGGATGACACCTTATGAAGGTATGGGAAGAAATGTAGGACTCCGATCAGTTGGTTTGAGATTGGAGAGAATTTGGTATTGGGACCGGATGTAGTCCAAGAGAGGACAGAGAAGATTAAGGGAATCAGAGAGAATATGAAAACAGCTCAAAGTAGACAAAAGAGCCACTATGATAATCGGAGGAAGCCGATTGAATTTCAAGAAAGGGACCATGTTTTCATGAGGGTGGTTCCGACAACAGGAATTGGTAGGGTATTGAAAACTCGAAAGCTTACTCCGAGGTTCATTGGACCGTATTAGATTTTGAAGAGGATTGGTCCCATTGCTTACCAGATCGCTTTACCACCGTTGTTGTTTAATTTCCATAATATATTTCATGTGTCTCAGTTAAGGAAGTACATTGGGGACCCATCGCATGTTATCGAGCCGGATTGGATATAGTTAAAGGAAAACTTGACTTTCAAGACCCCTCTTGTAAGGATTTTGGACAGAAGCGTTAAGAGGTTGCGTGGGAAGGAGATTCCATTGGTAAAAGTGCTATGGAGTCAAGTGGATACGGGAGATGCTACTTGGGAGGTCGAGCATGACATGAGAACGGATTATCCTCAATTGTTCGAGCAAGGTATGTTAATTTTCGGGGACGAAAATTATTTTTAGGGGGGAATGATTGTAACACCCCAAAAACTACATTTCCTTGAGACTGGTGAAACCCAAGATATCTGGGAATTACTGAGTGATTCTCGCTTGAGCGAGAGAGTGTCGCCCAAAGCGAGGGACTCAGTGTTTTTCCCCCAGGAATTTTCTGGTGATCTCGCTTGAGCGAGAGAATACTCGCTTAAGCGAGAGAGGGTTGTCGAGTCTAAGAGATTCTCGCTCAAGCGAGAGAGCTTTGTTGAGAGTGGATGAATCTCGCCTGGGCGAGACAACGTCGCTTGAGCGAGGGCATCAGTGTTGAGTATTTTGAAGCGTCGTGGATTCTCGCCCAAGCGAGCCTTTTCTCACCCGGGCGAGAGTACGAAATTCTGAAACCTAAAATAGAAGTCTCAAGTGAGAATTGGGTCACTTTTTGGAAAACAAAAGAGAGGAGAAGCGGCTAGGCGACGTTGTAGTTCGTTCGTTTTCCTCTTAGAAAACCTTGTGAAATTCCTAGTGCACGAGTTATTTTCGAAAATGGTGTGGTTGATGTTGTTTTCAAAACCATTGAGTCATTTGAAATATGGAGAAAAACCCTTTTGTTGAAATAATGGGTAGAATGGATAATGTAAGCTTGCTTTTCTTGTGGGTTTCGAATATTGTTTGACGTTATAGTTGTTTTGACATGTGAAATGACGTGTTGCGATTGTTGTTGTTTTGGGGTTGAAAGACCCTAAGGTTGGAGGAGACAGCAGAGAATGCAATAAAGCTACTTAGCATAAAGCATTAGCGGATCCTCAGGTGAGGGAGCAACATTAAACCTTGTGGTATAAGAATTGTTACATTGGGGACTCCAATGACACTCACTAGTTGGGGGATTTCCATTGACTAATACGATTAAACAGGAAACCTTATAAGTTTCCTATTTAACCGCGTTAGTCTTACCCTATGTGAATGATATGCTTGACTATGATATTTGACCCGCCTTTGTGGTATGGAGTTTGACCTGCCTTCGTGGTATGGAGTTTGACCTGCCTTTGTGGTATGGAGTTTGACCTGCCTTCGTGGTATGGAGTTTGACCTGCCTTCGTGGTATGGAGTTTGACCTGCCTTCGTGGTATGAAGTTTGACCTGCCTTCGTGGTATGGAGTTCGACCTGCCTTTGTGGTATGGGGTTTGACCAGCCTTCGTGGTATGGAATTGATTGTACCCTTGGGGGTATTAGTGGTTTAAGTAGAGTTATGATATTGTGATGAATATGACGTTAATTCGAGGTAGAGTGAACAAATGAATTATGGTCGTGTTTGTGTTGGAACGATCATGGGTTTCTCTTTTGTAATTCTCTAATGTCATTATTCTATTTAAATCCACCATGTTATATATTGCATGAATTTAATGACTGACTCTCTCTGTGTTTTCTTGTTTGCTCAATCTGTGGTGATCGGGTTGTTGGTAAAGCCAAGGAGTAGGGAATTTTAGTGTCTGGGAGCCTCTTAGCTTGCTTGGATCATTTTGTGTTTCCGTTTTTTATTTTAAACATTGTATTTGACGATATTGGACCCGTATGTGGGAATTTCCATTTTACATCTTGACATTGGTTTAATTGATTGAATGCGTACGGATTGGTATTGGGGGGAAATGTTCCTTTATTCTCCTACCGTTTTTTATACAATATCTAGGTGGATTTTGCTGAATAGGATTTAATGGATTATCGTTGTTAAGAGCAATATATGTTTGAAAAGAATTGAAAATTTTCCGTGTTAATAAATTGAGGCGTAACAAATCCTATTGCATGAAAAGAAAATAATAGACATGCAAAAAAATTGTATGAGTTAAAGTTAGAAAATGAAACTATGGATCTCATTTACTCTTGTGCTTCATGTATGTGTTCTACTAAAGTTATTGAGACAACTGTATGTGAAACTTGCCACACTTTATAAGCTGAAAATTCTGTTTTCACAAACAAAATGACAAAGTTTACTTATTGTCGTCAAAATCTAGACACTTTACTTGCATCATCAAGAAATATTGGTAATAGAACTGTCCTACGATACAAGAATACAAATCGAAAAAGTTCATATAGAAAGCATGTAGGACACAAGCACAACTTGCATAAATCTAAACTACCTACTTGTTTTTATTGTGGTATTCTTGGCCATACATCCGGTTCTTGTCACATTAAGAGGCATGAGGTGCCTAGTGGCAAGTAAGTTTGGGTGGAAAAAGAATCACCAGTTTTTGATACTAACAAGAAGGGACCTAACATACCTTGGGTACCTAAACAAAGCAAGCGAATATTTCTTTGCAGGTATGTCTACGAACACGCGAACAACACTGGTATCTTGACAGTGGGCGTTCTAGACATATGACGGGTGATAAGTCCAAATTTCTGGAGCTTACACTCAAGGAGAAAGGCTATGCCGCTTACGGCGATAACAACAAAGGAAAGATTCTAGGAATCAGGAAGATCGGAAATGGCACTCAAGCTATAGTAGATAATGTGCTTTATGTTAAAGGCTTGGAGCATAACCTACTAAGCATAAGCCAATTGTGCGATAGTGATATTCTAACGAGAGTGATATTTGGAATTGGCATATGAGATTAACTCATAACCATCTAAGACAATTAGAAAAAGTATCGTCAAAAGAACTAGTTATTGGACTACCAAAGTTGAACTTCAAAACTAAAGATATTTGCGACACCTGTCAAAGGTGCAAGCAAACTAAAAATTATTTTGCATCGAAAATGTGATTTGCACAACAAGGCCATTAGAGTTACTTCATATGGACTTGTTTGGACCATCACAAATTATGAGTTTTGGAGGTAGTTATTATGCTCTTGTCATTGCCGATGACTTTTCTAGGTTTACATGGACTTTATTCTTATATCTGAAAAGTGATACTTTTAAAACCTTTAAATTACTTGCAAAAGATTGCAAAATCATCTTAACCATAACAAAGTGTTTGTCCATTTCTAGCTCGAGCTAGAGAATCTAGTTCAAGCTAGAGTCTTGAAAAATTGGGTATCTGTGTCTCTTGCCCGAGTGAGAGAGTGCTCACTCAAGCGAGAGCGAGCTGTTTTTGCTGTAGGATGTAAAGACCCAAATTCTACCCTTGAAATTTTTTCCTTATTTTATTCATTTTTCATGCATTTTCCTATAACTTATAGTTACAAATTCAACAACCTTATTTTAAATCTCACTTTCCTCTCCACACTCAAATCATAAGTCAATACACATTCGTTTAACAAAAAAACATAATTCATATTAATGCATCCCAGTAACTACCGCATACAACTAGCTATGGAATTCCAAAATACCCATAGCTACAAATATACAGAGTTACAAATGTTCATGGCTACCAACATGTAAAAGTATCGCGCACATGATTAGAAATATTCAGTTCAAAACATAATCAGTTAGATTACAAAACAATGAAGATAAGAACTTCGAAAACTAAAAGCCTCTAAGCTCCTAATCAAGACATCCTAAAATCTTCCACCTACCTGCAATGGGATTAACATTGATAATTCACAGAAAACACAAAGGAGTAAGTTGTTAACTCAATAAATGCCAATATACATTAATCCACATTTTAATAAGGTTAAGTAAACAATTTAGAGTTAAATATACTTAAAACCCTTTCCATCGTTTATACTTTTTGAAAATCATGCTACATAACTTGAGCCAAAGTTTGCTACATCGCTTGAGCCAAAACGTGCTACATCGCTTGAGCCAAAACTTTCTACATCGCTTGAGCCAAAGCTTGCTACATTGCTTGAGCCAAAGCTTGCTACATCGCTTGAGCCAAAGCTTGCTACATCGCTTGAGCCAAATCTTGCTACATCGCTTGAGCCAATGCTTGCTACATCTCTTGAGCCAAAGTTTGCTACATCGCTTGAGCCAAAGCTTGCTACATCGCTTGAGCCAAAGCTTGCTACATCGCTTGAGCTAAAGCTTGCTACATTACTTGAGCCAAAGTTTGCTACATTACTTGAGCCAAAGTTTGCTACATTACTTGAGCCAAAGTCGCTAACCAATCATGGTCGGCTAAAAACGAGTTTTATTTTCGTTGATACACCATCAATTCATAAACAGTAAATCCATGCAATCATTATTACAAACATACCGATATATGTTTATAATAAATAAGCGATTCACAACTTGATCATTATCCACAACCAGCAAATCCACACATTTTCCATTACAATACGCAAGTTAAAGACTTATCCTTACCTTGGTGAGTGTTGGGTTTGGTTCTTAGTAACTTCGCAAGTTCCACCGACACCTCCTCCAACTTTATGATCTTTCCTCATTCCCACCATATAACACAATGTTAGTCATTTATTCTCAATAATACATAAACAACTCATATTTCATATTTAACCATACAAGAGATTTCATACATTTTCAATGTTTCCAAAACTACCTTCATTAAGAGTTTCCAAACATCTAAAACATACATATTCATCTCATATTCAACATTAGAACTTATACTCATCTTCTACATCTAACATTTCACCCATTTTCCCCTTTACTCATATTCTCATTTTGGGGGTTTTGGGGTTTTCATGAATCAACCCACAAAACATTTCCATTCATCAAATACCAACTCTAAACCAAGAGTTTACAAGAGAAAAACAACATAAAACGAACCATAACTTTAAAGGATGAGTTTCCATGGTTTATCACGTTTTGAGAAGAGATCCCAAACACCCAAAAACGAGTTTACAAGGGAGAAAAAGAGTTAGAATCAAGAGATTTACCTCCCCTCAAGCTTCAAGATGATTCCCACGAGTTCTTGCTCTCAAAATCACCTTCTTCTCCATTCTCTCTCAATTTGTAACCCTAAAAGTGTTTAAGGGTTTCTATTTTTAAGTGAAATCGTCGGGTTCTCGCTCAAGCGAGATAATCCCACCTTTTTAAAATTTCAGATTTGACACTCTCTCTCAAGCGAGGATCCTCTTGCCCAAGCGAGAATCTCATAGCCTCTACAACTTTAGAGTGTCATTTCTCGCCAAGGCGAGACAACTCTCGCTCAGGCGAGACCACTCTCGCTCAAGCGAGGATTTTTTCGCTCAAGCGAGAATCCTCCAGTATAGGCTAGTATTTCAGTTACCCAGGTGAGCCACTCTCGCTCAGGCGACACCTTTCTCGCTCAAGCGAGATTCCCAGGACTGATACTATAATTTAATGACTTTAAATTTAGGGTGTCACATAGGATTCTCGCCCGAGCGAGAGGTTTCTCGCTCGAGCGACAGTCTTAGGGTTTCAACACGAATTTGAAAGGGTTTTCTCACCCAAGCGACCCTTTGTTGCCCAAGCGAGGCTACACAGCTATAAAAGTGAAAAAATGGATTTAGAATCCCTAATCTTCATTTTCTTTCTCCTCCTTTCACTCCCAACGGCGACTACCCTTAAAATTCGATTCTCTCCTCCATTAAACCTTAAAAACCAATAAACCTTCTTCTTTTTACTTCTTAACGGCGCATTGGTAGCTATTGGAGATGAAAAGAGAGCTTTGAAGGTTGAAGGAGATGGTGGAAGATGTTACTCTTTTGCGGAACAAATGAGCTTACATAAACTCAGATGAGGGAGAAGACCATTGTGGTCTTAGAGTATTTCATTAAAGTTACCCTTTCTGATTTCCGTCAAGAATCAGAGAGTTTTGTTGGATTGGAACTCCATTGGAAACTTGTTCTTCCATGAGAGAGTTCTTAATCTTCTTTGGAGATGTATTTAGCCATAGACATGGAAATATATGTGTATGAAAACTGTTTTTGTCGAACTTGTTGTGAAACACTCGCTTATGGTAACACATCATCATGAAAGGTTGTTATATCCCTATTTGTTTGTATGAATGAGAATATTCTACTAAAATTGGATGATTGTTTAATGTGATAATGATTATATTGTGAGTTGTGCATTGTTGTAAGGAATGAGCCATAATGTGATTGTGGCATTGAATTGGTATTTTGTGAATGACATTGATGATTGTGTTATGTGAAGAGATGTTATGGTGAAGTCATGATGTGAGAATAACATAATGGTAATGATTATATCGTGGGTTGTTGTATTGTTGTATGGAATGAGATGTAAGGTCATTGTAGTATTGATCTTATGGATACACAAAATGAACATTGTATTGATGAGAAATTGTATAAACAAATTGTTGTAATGATATGGGAACTATCTAGATTGATTATGAGAGTGATATGAGGAATGTACATGTTGTATGTGGTTTTTGGTATTGAATATCTTGGCTACCCTAAGTGGTATAGCATATCTTGGCTACCCTAAGTGGTATATCATATCTTGGCTGCCCTAAGTGGTATTGTATCGACCTATGAGGTGTTGAATGTCTTATCCTAAGTGGTATTGTATCGCCCTATGAGGTGTTGAATGTCTTACCTAAGTGGTATTGTATCGCCCTATGAGGTGTTGAATGTCTTGCCCTAAGTGGTATTATATCGCCCTATGAGGTGTTGAGTGTCTTGCCCTTGGATTGCTTTGGAAGTATTGTATTTCTTTGGAAGTATTGTATTTCCTTCGGGTATGGAATTGCCGTCATGTATTGTGATTGACTATGGTACTGTGATTTTGATGAAGATTGGGTTGGTTGAATTGCATAAGTAAGATATGATAAATATACTAATTGAAGATGTGAATATCCTACTGTATAAGACATTGACTACGTGCATCATTTGTATATGTTTGATATTGTTGATTTTAGTTGTTGTATAGGTTGTATCACTTTAATGTTATTACTCCATGTAATTTCACGTTGCGGTCGCCGTAGTTGGTTCTTACTCCCTTCCGTCTTTTCTTTGTCTATGCTATATATATGAGATCAGGTTATTGCTGTTGCACCGTGGATATCCACTGATGGAAGTACAGACTAGAGCATATGATTTATGTATTAATAAAGTATTTGTTTAATTCATGGAGTTTGAAAAATATGTTAGAGTAATTCCTTTTGTATAAATGACCTCTTTCTAAATATGTGATGAGACTAGCTTAACGATTTTAAGAATGTTATATATTTTCAAAAGGGATAATTATATAGATCATGGAGATGAAGTGGAGTGTCATGGCATGTCTTGATGTAAGGATACTATTGAAAATTTACGCATTTTTAATTGTGAAACTTAACTAATATTTGAATCTACTCAGATTTTCTAATTTCGGTTAAGTAACATCTATCGATAACATTCACTTCATTTTCCTGAATGAAGTTTTTAATTTTCTTGGAGTACAAAATATGGACGTTACAAATCACGGTGGTGAGTTTGAGAACCACCAATTCGATAATTATTGTGAAAAACATGGCGTACATCATCAATATTCTGCTCCTCAAACCCCCTCAACAAAATGGAGTTGTTGAGAGGAAAAATAGAGTCTTAGAGGAGTTAGCATGAGCCATGTTGAACGAAAGCAAAGTGCCTAAATATTTTTGGGCCGATGCAGTGCATACTGTATGTGATTAACTGAGTACTTATTAAGCCTACACTTTCGGAAACACTGTATAAATTGTTAAAAGATCGTAAGCCTAATATCTCCCATCTTCATGTTTTTGGGTACAAATGTTTAATTTAAATAATGGAAAAGAACTTTTAGACAAATTTGATTCAAAAGTCGATGAAAGTATTTTTCTTGGTTATTCATCATGTAGGAAAGCATATAGAGTTTATAATAAACATACCATGCATGTAGAAGAGTCTATACATGTTCACTATGATGAATCTTCTCCAAAAGAGAAGAGAAAGGTTGTTTTGGATGACGTTTAAAGTGTTTTGGAAGAGGCTTATGAAAGAGACAGAACCAGAAAGTATTATTCAAGAAAGGCAAGAAGAGCAAGAACGTCAAGATCTTCCAAGAGCATGTAAAACGAAGAAAGATCATCCTATCGACAAGGTTATAGGTGATATATCTAAGGGAGTGGTAACCAGAAGATCCTTAAATAACATTTGTCATTTTATAGCTTTCGTTTCTCAAATTGAGCTTAGGAATGTTGATGAGGCCCTAGAAGACAGACACTGGGGTTTAGCTATGCAAAAAGAGCTAAACTAGTTCGAGCGAAAAAATATATGTGACTTGGTCCCTATGCCTAAATATCATCCGATCTTTGGTATTAGATTGGTCTTCCACAATAAAATGGATGAAACAAGCTTGATTATTAGAAACAAAGCTCGTCTGGTGGCACAAGGTTATAATCAAGATGAAGGCATTGATTATGATGAAACCTACGCCTCTGCTGCTATGTTGGAAGCCATCAGAATGCTTTTAGCATTTGCATCTAGTGTGAATTTTCAGCTTTTTCAAATGGATTTGAAAAACGTCTTCTTAAATGATTACATTAAAAAAGAAGTATATGTAAAACAACCACCCGATTTTGAAAATCACAAATACCCAAATCACATGTTTAAGCTCATAAAGGCACTTTATGGCCTTAAACAAGCTCTGAGAGCTTGGTATGATCGTTTGAGCTCGTTTCTACTAGAAAAAGGGTTTGTGAGGGGTAAGGTTGATACTGCGCTTTTCATATTAAATCTGAAAACGATATTCTGTTAGTTCAAATATATGTTGATGACATCATATTTGGTGCTACTAATGATCTTCTTTGTAAAGAGTTTTCAGAACTAATGAAAAGCGGATTCGAGATGTCTATGATGGGAGAACTTATGTTCTTCCTAGGGCTGCAGATTAAACAAATGACAAATGGTATCTTTGTTCATCAAGCCAAGTATTACAAGGAGCTGTTGAAGAAGTTTTAAATGGACAAATCTAAAGACACTTCAACTCATATGGCATATTCCTACTATCTTGACAAAGACGATAAAGAAAAAGTGATTGAGGTAACTAAGTATCGGGCCATTATAGGATCTTTATTGTACTTAATATATAGTAGACCCGATATAATGTTCAGTGTTTGCATGTGTGCTAGATATCAGGATTTGCCTAAAGAGTCACATTATTCTCTGTTAAACGCATCATGAAATATCTGAAAGGAACTGTTAATATGAGATTGTGGTATCCTCAGGATGCCTCATTGTCTTTGATAGGGTACTCCGATTCTGACTTTGCGGGATGCAAGTTAGATCGTAAGAGTTCAAGCAGAACATGGCATATGTTGGGTAGTTCACTTGTGTCATGGCATTGTAAGAAGCACGCTTGTTTTGCTTTACCCACCGCTGAAGCAGAATATATTGTTGCGGGGGTGTGTTGCGCTCAAATCCTTTGGATGAAGCAACAACTTTTAGACTTCGGTCTAAAGCTTGCTAGGATTCCTATCAAGTGTGATAGCACTAGTGCCATCAACCTATCTAAGAATCTCGTTATGCATTCACGCACAAAGCATATAGAAATAAGACATCGTTTTCTTATGGATCATGTGCAAAAAGGTGATTATGTAATTGAGTTTGTCGAAACCACCAAGCAATTAGCTGATATTTTCACCAAACCCCTGCCAAGGGATACATTCTTTACTCTAAGAAGAGAGTTAGGAATCCTTGATGAAAATATCTAAATTAATCCGCTTTGAGTGATTTTCTTTTAAAATTACATTTTCATGTTTTCTCAATGTGCACTTATATGCTATTAATTGTGGATGTTTAGTACTCATTCAATATTGAATTTCATGTTTGTTTGGTATAAATTTGTGTTTTTTCTCTTAGGGTCAAGCCATGTCCTTAGTATGTCTAGTTTTCACTATATGTCACACTCAAAGCTCTCTAATTGTCTCTGTTACTCATTTTAATCGATTACTTATGCCTTTAATCGATTACTTGGGCCCAAGGCTGGTTTGAAAAATATTTTTTGTGGGATTAATCGATTAAGTCTATGCATAATCGATTACTTGGGCGCCAAAACAAATTTTCAAAATTTTGAAGTTATGATCAATCAATTAAATAGGTAGTTAATCGATTATCTGAGCACATGTATTACTTAGTTAATCGATTAATGATTCATTTAATTGATAAACGACAGTAATAAAATAGATAGTTGCTTCGTTTTGAACCGTCACTGTTCATCCTCTACCTCAAGCTCTCTCTTCTCTAGTCAGAAATAGAAGGTCTCTACCCTCTCCTTTGCCTACCTTAGTAAGTTTTCATCACTAATCCTTTAGCATTATACCTTATTCTTCCTAGCATTGTCCTCTATTTGTGGTTTTCTTTTCCCTAAAACTCTATAAATCCATAGTGTTCCAAACTGAATCTGTAAACTCCAACCATGAGCGAGCCAAGGCAAAAGCGTGTCAAGACTATTTAGGTTAGGGAACAACTCAACATGAACGCTGGGGGATCCTCTTCTGCAGCTAGAGGCAAAACCGCTGCAAGGAGTGACCCATACTACTCTCCAGAATTGTGAGCTTCTAGGCTAGCCAAGTTTAAAGGGAGATTGTCAGCACATACTCGTTATACTGACATTACTTGGTGGACAGATCAAGGGTTTGCTCTTCCACACCAATTGAAGATGCAAGGTGTGGATACCTTCTTGGAAATGGACGATAAAAGGAAAATTGATCACTTTGAAAATTGATACCTTCTTGTTTTTATGACTATGGTAAAAGGAAAATTGATCACTTTGAATGAAGAGCTGCGTTTGGAAGTAGGTGGGTTAAATGTATCAAATACCCATATGGGAGATTTGAGAATGCATTGATGAATGCATTTGAATCTGTGAAAGTGTACAAATCACTTCTAAGGATCATAGATCGCTTTGATGCTAGAAGCAAACCACATGATATAGCTTTAGCGGTCGAGTATCGATTGATGTACATCCTAATAGTCTAAAGTTTGATTCCACATGACACTGATCATAATGAACCAAAAACAACAGATCTACAACTCATGTTTGCTATAAAAGAAGGACTCATAATTAATTGGCCATTACAAGTTTTACTCACAATGCTCTCCGTTGCTTCATCATCAAGATCACTAGGCTATCCCATATTTATATATAGACGCATTGATCATCTGCTAATTGACACATCTGAAGTGAAATCTACACGGATGAATCCTACTGATCACATACTGATTGGACATGAGATTCTTCAGTTGGGCATCTGTCACTTCTACGACATTTGGGAATACCGTGAAGATATCAATTTTCCGATTATCTGCACTGAGTCCACTGATGATGACACGAATGATGAAGGAGATGAACTCATGGACAAAATTTCTCAAGAATTCTGATTACTAGTCCTACCGACAAGCCTAGTTAGGACTTATGTCTTAGCTAGTTTCTCTATAGGTTTAGGTGTTGTGTGTTGATCATTATATCTTCCGACTCTGCTTTAATTTTTACTGCTTTTGGTACTTTTGGCTCATTGTTTGAAATAACTCTATAATTGTTGCTCTAACTTTTCGTTTTAATTCGCACTATTTTTTTGCTTATTTATGTTGTATGATTGACTCTTTAAACCATGTTGTTGTTATAGTTGTTGGTCACTTGTGTTGTGATTGTGCCTAATTGAGTTTAAACTTCAATTTTCAGAACTCTCCATGTTCTTATTGTCTCTGCATTTAATCAATTATCCTTGTCCACAATCGATTAACTACAGATACACTTTGTGCATTTGTTCAATTTTTTGCTCCTCTAAATGATTAACCACTTCTTTAATCGATTAAGAGAGTATATAGTTTGTTATCTTTTCTTCTTTTGGCTTCTTAAATCTGTTTAATGGCTTTTTGATCATGCCAAAAGGGGGAGAAAGGTTGTTTTTTTGTTTGATGTGTATTATTGTAGGTTGTAATGCTTCCGCAGCACACTTCAGAAAGGGGGAGATTGAAGTTCTACTAACCCAAAACTTCCTCATGCATTAACTGAGGGGGAGAACAAAGAGAGGGGGAGCCGTGCAAAATGTCTATACAACCGCTGCAATAAGTAAATCAGTCAGTCATCAAGGCGTTTCATCGCTCAAATACTTTCATGTTTGTCATCATCAAAAAGGGGGAGATTGAGATTTAAAAAGGAGTCAACAAGAAAGGTTGCAACATCCATCTTCCATCATAGTTTCGATGAAGACAAACTCGCTATGGAAAAGCATGAAGACTTGACTTGACAACAAACAACAAAACCAAGACTCAAGACTTTTGAAGACTTTAGGGAAGTTTGTTTTACTTTTCTATAAGTCCTAAGATGATTGCTTAGATTGAGTCTAGGTAGTTTAACCCAATGATGAATATCTCACATAATCTTAGACTTGTCTAAAATCATTTTTGAGAGTCATCATTTGTCCATATTTTAGTGGGTTGCATTAAAATGGTAGTTTTTCATGAAAACTCATCCATTGCATCAACTTACTTACTTTGGAAGGGTTACTTGTTAACCAAGAAACTTTTAGTTTAATTGTTAATTGATTAAGTAGTTAATTAATCGATTAAGTAGATGTGTAAACCTGTTAATCGATTAAGCATTTGGTTAATCGATTAATGAGAGTTCCAGTAGCTATCATCTTGAGTTTCTTTATGGCTTTAATCGATTGTGGACCTTATTAATCGATTTAGTTCAACAGTGGACTATTAAATTCAAACCCGTTAATCAATTAAGCTTTCATTTAATCGATTACATGTTGTTGAAAACTGTTTACTATAAAAATATGTTTTCTGCATTTCAGCTCACAACTTTAATTCCAAAATTTTATATCTTAGAAGATTCTCTGAGCGTAATTTGCGTCCTAGTTAGAAAAACACATGTGAAAGTTTCTTGCATATTTTTGAGAAAAGAGTTACATTTGTGAAATTCAAGTGCATACAAATATTTTACCCAAACCTTTGCATACTCATTCATACATTTCAAGTTTGTGTAAGATATTCAATCTTTAGGTTTGTAGATGGCTCTTATGAGCAGTGAGCTTCTGTTTTAGAAGACTCTTTATTCAAGATTTTGTATCTTTTGTTACATAGTTGAGATTTCTAAGGTTTAGAGATAAGAGGCATAATATCAACTAGCTGCAGTTAGTCGGATATAGACTTCACTTGAGTATCTTGTGAGCGAGTCGAATAACAAGATTGGCAACCGTTGGAATTGGTAGTGAGACCATAGGAACGGGGAAAAGTGTCAAGGCTTGGCTAAGTAGATCGTGGATCAAGTAGGAAAGGCTCTGTATTAGAAGTGTGCTTGCATCAAAACATTCTTTCGATTATAGTGAAGCAAATCTCCCAATATCAGAAGGGGAGGTCTGGATGTAGTTTGCACGTGGACAAGCATACGAACTAGGATAAAATCACCTATCTCAATTTCTCTCATCCCTTAACTTTTACAATTCAAGCATATTTTTGTTATAGTGATTTGAATCAAGAACCTGCTTAAATTGATAGTTATCTACTCATTACTTGTCGTAAAATTTCTTGATACACTACCGCTTGAATCTGTAATTGCTTGTTGTTCAAGAAACCTTGAGAATTATCTTGTTCTGAATTTTCTAATTGACATAATCGATTATCTTTGTGTTTAATCGATTGTATTTGATGTTGTTAATTGGGTTAACAAATATACTAGACAAATTTCCAATTCCACTGATAGAAGAGTTGCTAGATGAGTTGAACGGAGCCATGTACTTTTCCAAGATTGATTTGAAGGCCGGTTACCACCAAATTCGGATGCATGAGCCAGACATTCCTAAAACGACATTACAAACACATCAGGGACATTATGAATCCTTGGTAATGTCATTTGGGTTAACCAACATACTAGCTACCTTCCAATGTGCTACAAATGCTACCCTTAAACCGTTTCTTCGTAAGTATGTCCTAGTATTTTTCGATGACATTTTAGTCTACAACAAGTCTTGGGAGAAACATGTGAAGCATCTAAGGCTTGTGTTGGCTAGATTATAAGAACATTCTTTCATTACCAATCAAAAGAAGTGCATTTTTGGCAAGACCAAAGTGGGATATTTAGGACATATCATATCAAGGAGCGGGGTAGATATAGACCCTCGGAAGATTGAAGCAATTTTAAAATGGACCCCACCCAAGAATCTGAAGGCTTTGCGAGGGTTTTTGGGTCTCATAGGATACTATAGGAGATTTATCTGCAAGTATAGCCAAAAAGCTCGGCCCCTCACAAATTTGTTGAAAAGGGGAGCTTCAAATGGACTGAGAAAAACACAAAGGCGTTCACACAACTACAACAAGCAATTACCACAACACCAATGTTGTCCATGGCGGACTACTCAAAAACCATTCTCCATTGAATGTGACGTCTCAGGGAAAGGCATAGGAGCTGTGTTAATTCAAGATAAAAACCCAATTGCTTTTTTCAGCAAAGCATTGGTAGAATCAACACCCTCCAAATCTGTATATGAAAAAAAGTTGATGGCCTTGGTCTTAGCCATCCAAAGTTGGAGGCCTTATCTCTTAGGTCATAAATTCACGGTATTCACTAATCAAAAGAGCCAAATGTATCTTTTTTAGTAGAGAATAACAACCCAAAATCAACAAAATTGGTTGGCCAAATTTTTGGGTTATGAATTCGAGATCGTGTATAAAGTAGGAGCATCGAATAGAGTTGCAGATGCTCTCTCTAAAAGGGATGAAGACAAGGAATTGCAGGGAATAACTAGATCTTTTCGGCCAGATATTGCATAAATTGATGAGGAAGTCAAAAGGGATCCAATTTTGGCCAAAATTAGGGCAGACTTGCAGGCTAATCCGAATTCTCACCCCCAATACACTTTGGAACAAGATCGACTATATTACAAAGGAAGGTTAGTTTTAGAAACTGAGTGGGCTTGGATTCCCAAACTATTGCAAGAATTCCACACTTCCTCGGTATGAGGGCATTCTGGAATCTATAGAACGTATAGGAGGATGGCACAATCGCTCTTCGGGATTGGCATGAAGGGGGTAATAACAAAGTTTGTAGCAGCTTGCCATGTGTGCCAAATGAGCAAATATTTGGCCTCTTCTCCTGCATGGTTGCTATAATCGTTACCTATTCCTAATGCCATTTGGGAGGAATTCGACATGGATTTTATTTTAGGGCTTCCCAAATCCAATGGTTTTGAAGCGTGTTGGTTGTGGTGGATCAACAAAGCAAATATGGTCATTTCATCCTCATAAAACACCTTTATTCCTCTAGATCCATTGCGAAAGTGTTTGTCAAGGAAGTCATTCGGCTTCATGGAGTCCATATTTCTATTGTCAGTGATAGAGATCCTACATTCAAGAGTAAATTTTGGAAGGAACTTTTCAGGATGTACGACGATACTACATTAAAAATGAGTACGACCTATCACCCAGAATCGGATGGACAGACTGAGGTTCTTACTAGGACTGGAGACTTATCAAAGGTGTTTTAGTTTAGAACAGCACAAAGCGTGGGCGAAATGCATTCCTTGGGCAAATAATTGGTACAACACTACATTCCAGAGCGCAGATCACTGCACTCCCTTTGAAGTAGTATATAGAAGGTCGTCTCCTTCCCTATCTAGATTTGTACATGGATAAGTTTTGGTTGAAGTGGTGGCCCGAGATTTAATGGATAGAGATGAAGCACTGAAGCAACTCAAATTCCATTTACAAATGGCATAAGATCAGATGACACATTACGCCAACTTACACATGAAGAAATCTAAGATTTAGATAGGGGATTAAGTCCACCTCAAGATATGGCCACATAGATAGAGCTCCCTACCTACCAAGCTTCATCCTAAGCTATAGTCAAGATATTATGGTCCCTACTTGGTGCTAAAATAGGTTGGAGCTGTGGCATTTAAACTGCAGCTTCCCGAATAGTCTCGTTTTCATCCGATGTTTCATATATCTCAATTGAAGAAGGCAACGGTGCACCATCCATTAGAACTGGACTTGCTAGCAGAATTGCTAGGGGCAACAGAGAGTTACCAGTCATCCCAGATTTTGGGGTCACGAATTGGGATTCGAACAGGTACCGAAGTGCCCCAAGTCTTGGCACAATGGTAGGGAAAAGGCCTGGACGAAGCTATTTTGGAAGATGCATCTTCCATCAAAAACCAATTTCAAGAATTTAACCTTGAGGAAAGGTTGTTTCCGAGGGAGGGAATATTGTTGGGCATGATGAATTTGGGTTGCAGCCCAACAAACAGTCCAACAAAGATAAACTATTGTTGGTCTATTCTCATAGTAATAAGAATATGAGTTAGTTAATTAGTTAGTTAGTTAGTTAAATGGTTGGCTATATAAGTGAACCCTCTTTGGGGGGAGGGAGTTTTTTGGATTGTTATTGTGTTGACTGGACTATTCAAGTGTGTAAAAGGAAATTATTCCTTTTGGGGGTAACTTGTTACCTTTATTCTTTTGTATCATGAAGTCATATTTCAATAAAGAGGTAATTCAGTGATTGTTCATCTTTGTGAGAGATTTTACAGTGTTAGATTCCTAATCTACCATTCTAAAAGGAGAGGATCCTATTAGACATAATGCTAGTTGATAGTCAACCATTTCTAGTTCGGGGGGAGGTTGATTTCTTGGCTGAAGGTCTAGCTCGTGTGGAATTTGTTGGAGGAAATCGCCTTCTCCCCCATATCTTTCTTTAAAAGTGTTATTAATGAATATAATAAGGAATGGAGAGACACACTGATAGTTACTCTCGTTGGTAAGAATTTGGGCTTTAAGCTTATGCTAACAGATTCACGAAGCTTCTTGAGGATGGCACATATTCGGTGGTAGGAAAGCAGGCTTTGGGAATGCATAGTGTGAATGCAAAACGAAATGAGAGAGTTTCAATGTAGAAAAAAGGTTGCAGATTGATCACAAGGAGAAATTTATGAAGGACCCAGATTCCATGTGAAAAACGACTACCCATATTAAGGGTAGTTCACACGGCTATAAAGTTCTTGCCGTTGGCAAGGAAATTCCACATGCAATAATGGAGAATTGTGCTAATTCTGAGGGATTAAAGTCAGACATTAATAGCTCTATCATGGGTAAAGGAAATTCACATATAATGCAGGCAAAATTTGAGGAGGAGAAGAATAAAGGTTGTGAATGTAATGTTCTTGGTATTAATTGTAATGACCCAAATTCTACACTTGAAAATTTTTCGTTTATTTTAATCCTTTATGCTTAAAACATAATTCATATTAATGTCTACAAGTAACTACCGCATACAACTAGCTATGGGTTTCCAAAATACCCATAGCTACAAATATCCAGAGTTACAATGCTCGGAGTTACAATTATCCAAAATAGCATTTAGTCAGTCATAATACAAAAAGGGAAAAATAAAGGAAATCTAGGTTTTAAGCTCCTACGGCATCAAACCAAGCATCCTCAACTAACCTGTTTACCTGCAATGAGATTATCAACGACAAATACACACAACATACAAAGGAGTAAGTCATTAATTCAATAAATATCATTATAAGATAATCCACATTTTTAAAGGGGTTGGTATACCATTTTAAATTCATTTTCGCTACATAACTTGAGCCAAAGTATCACTACATAACTTGAGCCAAAGTATCGCTACATGACTTGAGCCAAAGTATCGCTACATGACTTGAGCCAAAGTATCGCTACATGACTTGAGCCAAAGTATCGCTACATGACTTGAGCCAAAGTATCGCTACATGACTTGAGCCAAAGTATCGCTACATGACTTGAGCCAAAGTATCGCTACATAACTTGAGCCAAAGTTTCGCTACATAACTTGAGCCAAAGCTTGCTACATAACTTGAGCCAAAGCTTGCTACATAACTTGAGCCAAAGTTTGCTACATCGCTTGAGCCAAAGTCGCTAACCAATCATGGTCGGCTAAAAATATGTTTTTTTTTTCATTGATACACCATCAATTCATATACAACAATTCCACGCATTCTCTCAATACGATATGCTAACTAAAGACTTATCCTTACCTTGGTGAGTGTTGGGTTTGGTCCTTGGTAAATTTGCAAGTTTCTCCAACACCGCCTCCAACTTTAGGATCTTTCCTCATTCCCACCACATACAACAATGTTAGTCATTTATTCAAAATAACACATAAACAACTCATATTTCATCTTTAACCATACTAGAGATTCACACATTTTTCAATGTTTCCAAAACTACTTTCATTAAGAGTTTCCAAACATCTAAAACATATATATTCATCTTATATTTCAACATTAGAGCATATACTCATCTTCTACCTCTAACATTTCACCCATTTCCCCTTTTACTCATATTCTCATTTTGGGGGTTTTGGGATTTTCACGAATCAACCCACAAACCCTTTCCATTCTTTAAATACCAACTATAAATCAAGAGTTTACAAGAGAGAAATCAAATATAACGAACCACAACTCAAAAGGAAGAGTTTTCATGGTTTCTTACATTTTGAGAAGAGATCCCATACACCCAAAACAAGTTCGAAAGGGAGAAGGAGAGTTAGAATCAAGAGATTTACCTCTTCTCAAGCTTCTAGGTGATTCCCACGAGTCCTTGCTCTCAAAATCACCTCTTTCTCTCTTCTCTCTCAAGTTCTAACCCTAAATGTGTTTGAGGGTTTCTATTTTAAAGTGAAATCGTTGGGTTCTCGCTCAAGCGAGCCCATTTTCGCTCAAGCGAGAAGATCCCGCCATTTTAAAAATTCAGATCTGATGCTCTCGCTCAAGGGAGGGATTCTCGCTCAAGCGAGGATCCTCCAGTACCAAATTCCTCTCCCTCGCCCAAGCGAGAATCCCAAGAAATCCTGGGAGCAGATATTGGGCCTCTCGCTTGGGCGAGGCCCTCTCGCTCAAGCGAGAAACACCCAGTATACCCCATAATTCCACTACACTTAGGAAAATAAAATTAGGGTGTTACATTAATGTTTTGGTTGATAATGTGGGTCCACTCATTGATGGAGGCAATATGGAAGTTGTGGAAGTTAATTGTGGGGAGATGAGTGGAAGACATAATCACGTAGGCTTGGATTTGGTGGTGTCACGTGGGCAAAAGGAGATTAGGCAGCCCAACAACTCAGATTCCACATGCTTGCCAACCTCTTCAATGCATGCGGGTATGGAGGGAAAGTGTATACAAGAGCCAAGTTCTGGAATTTCATCCTTCAATGCTCTTCATCAACAACCATGTGGAGAGTTGATGCATGAAGAGAATTCTTCTTGTCACCGTAATATGCTTCTTGAAAATTTTGGTTCATTGATTCATCCTAATTTTCGTATGGATAAAGGGTGGGTCAAGGGACAAGAACCCATGGAAGTATCTATGGGGGGATATGGTGGATCCTGGTTCGGCCAAAGACTTTAGTATTTTATCCTGGAGTATTTGGGGAGCCATAAGTAAAGATGGTCGTCGCCACGCTAATGATTTGATGAGAAAATATAAGTCGTCACTTATCATCCTTATGGAGACTCATTATCAATTCATCAGTTATAAGCGTTTCTAGAATTCTTTGGGGTATGTGGAGACTGGTATTGTTGAAGCTTCGGCGCATGCTGGTGGTATTTGGGATCTTTCGATCAAAGGCGATAATTCAAGCTCTTCTGTTGTCAACATTTGCTCTCAAACCATTTCCATAAAGCTTCTTTGTGATTCAAGTGCTTGGATTTTCACTACTGCACCTTGTGAGAGACGCGCTGATAGTTCCTTATTGTTGGAGCACCTTGTGTCCTTCCGCAACATGGTGTCACTACCTTGGTTTCTTTTGGGTGATTTTAATGAAACTTTTTTGCCTTCTGAGTCTCGGGGAGGTATTTTCAATTATTCTCGGGAGAACAAAGTTGGCCCATGTTCTGGAGGCTTGTGGTCTTATGGATATTGGGGCACCTGGTAGTCGCTTCACCTGGTTCAGGAGGGAGTAGACTGGTCGGAGTATCTCCAAGAGATTGGATAGAGTTCTTTCTCATAGTTCTTGGCATAAGACTTTTCCTAAGGGTTACATTGAGAATCTCACAAAATTATATTGATCATAGCCCTTTGTTGGTGAGATGTGGTGGTCAGGTTGAGTTTACTATCAATAGACCTTTTCGTTTCCAGGTTTCTTGGATTACGCATGAGTATTTTCAAAATGTTGTTCATGAGGCTTGGTAGTCTGGTGATATGAGTGTTGTTGAGGGGCTGAATAAAGTTCGTGAGGATTCTATTAGTTTCAATAAAGTAGTATTTTGTAACATTTTTCGGAGAAAAAAAGAGTTGAAGCGAGAATTCGGGGTGTTCAAAGAAGACTTGAGGAGATTGAGGATTCTTCTCTGGTTAGGTTTGAGGCCCAGCTAAGGTGTGAATACACCATATTTTGAAGCAGGAGGAACTTATGTGGTACCAAAAATCTAGAGATCAATGGATTAAGTTTGGTGATAGGAACACTAAATTCTTTCACACCCAAACCATCATCCGAAGAAAGAGAAATAAGATTCATGACCTTCGTTTGGAGGACGGGACTTGGTGTACGGACCCTGAGTTGATGAGGAATTAAGCCCAAAGGTATTCAGGTTTTTATTGTTAATTTATCGACCGCTTCACCTATTTTATCTAGTATTGGGGTTGCGGCCTTGATCGCCCCTGTTTCTAAGGAGGATGTAACTATTTCTATTATGAGTATGCAGTCCTTCAAAGCACCTGGCCCTGAATATTTTGAACTTATATTCTTTAAGAAATATTGGCACCTTGTTGGTGGTGGGATTTGGAAACTGGTTTCTGATTCTTTCCAATTTGGTTTTTCAGATCCTCGCATTGTTGACACTCTTAAAAGACTTTCAGCATATTAGTCTTTGCAATGTGGTCTACAAGATTACTAATAAAGTGCTAGTAATAGGTTGAGACCTTTCTTGGATGAGCTAGTAGGCCCTTTAAAAATTAGTTTTATCCCTGGCATGGATACTTCTGACAACATTATTTTGGCGCAGGAATTCATGCATTACTTAAATAAGTCTAAGGCGAAGAAAGGGGTTATGGCTTTTAAAGTGGATCTTGAGAAGGCTTATGACAGGGTTAACTGGGAGTTTCTCCAACATACGCTGCTTTAATTTGGGTTCCCTAGCATCACCGTTAATCTTATTATGTGGTGTGTTCGCTCGGGGAAGGTTTTTCTACTTTGGAATGGGTCTAGACTGGATGGTTTTAATCCTAAGAGAGGTCTTTGGCAATGTGATCATATGTCTCCATACTTGTTTGTTCTTTGCATGGAGAAGCTAGCCCTGCACATAAATAAAAAACTTGAGCTTGGTGAGTGGCATCTAATTAGATTATCTAGAGGGGGTACCCCAATTTCGCATCTTTTGTTTGCAGATGATGTTCTCCTATTTTGCAAGGCTACTAATTCCAACATTCAGATGGTGTCTAATAACCTGATGGATTTTTGTCAGGCTTCGGGCTTGAAGGTTAATGAGGCGAAGTCTAAGTTTATGTGCTCCAAACTTGTGACCAGTAGAAGAAAGAACAGTTTCATGAATATTTGTGGCATGAGAGTGGTTAATAACCTGGGAAGTTACCTAGGGATTCCTCTTGTTCAAGGGAAGGTTGGAAGGGCTATTTTCGTTCCTCTTTTGGAGAAAATCCAAAAGCGTATGGCTACTTGGAAGGCGAATCTTATTAATAAAGTTGGTCGCTTGTGTCTAGCTAAATCAATTATCTCCTCTATTCCTATTTACTATATGCAGGTTATGTGGCTCCCTCAGAGTGTGTGCAACGATATTGATAGGATGGCAAGGAACTTTGTTTTGGGAGGTGATATCAACAAGAGGAGCCTTAATCTGGTTAGATGGGATGTTCTCACTAGACATACGTGTGATGGTGGCCTTGGATTAAGAGAGATTAGATTGGCAAATATTTCACTCCTTGATAAGATGTGATAGAATATGCTTCATAACTTGGAAAATTGTGGTGCAAAGTCCTGCAAGATAAGTATCTTAGTGATAATTCCTTAGTGTTTGCTCTGACTAAAACGACTATGTCATATACCTGGTGTAGTATTATGAAAGCATCCAACACTCTCAAGGATGGCTTCAACCTTCAGTTGGGAGGTGGGGATTGGTCTTTATGGTATGACAACTGGTCAGGGTTTGGAAAACTTTGTAGCTACGTCGATTTTGTTAATATTTCTGATACTCATCTTCGTGTAAAGGACCTTTGGAATTATGGAAATTGGGATTTTAGATTTCTCTACACTATGGTTCATGTGGAGGTGCAAGATAATATTTATAGCAGTTTTTCTCTAGGCTCCTTGTTCGAGGATCAGGGTGGACCTGGGTTAGGATGCTTCTGGAAAGTATACAACTAGTTCCGGTTATCGTTGGCAGCTTAAGGTCCCGGAGAAGTTGAAATTGTTGCGATGGTTAGGATTTCATGAGGTCTCGCCTTCTAATGCTCTTCGTTTTCAGACAAATATGACAACTAATCCTATGTGTTTGAGATGTAACGCAACTGTTGAGGATCTAATGCATGTCTTTCGGGAATTTCCTCACTATTCTTCCCTTTGGATGAGACTCGTTTGGGATCACTCATCTTTTTGGATAACTCAACCTTTTCGTCATTGGGTTTTAAAAAACTCTAAGCGTCGTAACGAGCTTCTCTTCTTGGCTGCTGTTTGGTGGATTTGGAGGGGAAGAAATATTTTCACCTTTGATTCGTCCACCTTAGATCTAAATGTTGTCGCTCGTAATGTTCATCAGGACTTCTAGGAGTGGTGTCAACTGGGGAATGATGATTTCACAACATGGGGCCATTGGCGTCTTCCAGAAGCAGGGTGGGTTAAAAATAGCTGCATCAGAGACTCTAGTGTATGGGTGGAGGAGGTGTTCTTTGAGATCATGAAGGAAAATGATTGTCTGGTTTTTCTGCTAACTTTGGTGTTGGATCTCCTATTCTTGAAGAGCTTATGGCTATGGGTCAGGGCTTGAGATTAGTGTGGAATATGGGTTGTAAGCAGATTACTATGGAATCTGCTTGTCTCGAGGTAGTCCAAATTATTTCGGAAGATATTCACATTCGTCTTCGGCAAATCGAGAAGGTTGTATATGAGGTTCGTTCTTGGCTTTCTCGCAACTGGCTAGTTGAGATTAAGTTTATTGTTCGTGAGGCTAATCAGGTAGCGGATTACATGTCGAAGCTTTGATCACATTCGTGTGAGAAGTTGAGAACCTGGGACTTGGCTTCCCTAGCTTGCCACTACTATCTTGCACAGCAGCACATGATATCTTTCCTGTCACCTAGTATATTCTTTTTTTTTTTCATTTTCGATGTACCAAAAAAAAAAGAGGCAACTGTTATAGGAAAAATAGTTCTTTGATGTATAGTATCTAATCCCTGAAGTTTTAATGATAAACAAATGATTAAATTTATATAACGTAGATGAGATATAATATAATTCACCCCTTGAGAATATATATTTATATGTTGATTTTGTGGATTATATGATACATGCTCAATTGATATATGGGCCTATATGATAATTGTTTATATCACATGAATCTTTGTTATAGTTATTATGTTCAAAACAATATGAAATATCTCTTAAAATGCAATGTGCTAATGGACAATAGATAATGTGCTTAAATTCTATATATGGATGAGTGCATCCAAAATTTAAGCCATGTCCAAAGGCTTATATACATCTAGTGGAAAATTGTATACAAATGACTAGTGCTTCTTTTACATGTGAATGATTGAATATTTACTCTCAATTGTTTATCTTATAATGCTCAATATATTTTGTGCATTAAATAACATGTTTATAGTAAGACAAACTTTGCATTGCTAGATGTTGTTTTATAAAGAAAGTAGTTTTGTTCTTTACAATAAAATAAAACATTTGATACTAAGTAAATAGTTTTGAAAGCTCAAAATTACTTTTAAAGATAAAATCTACAATTCTACATATCAAACCAGAAGTTAAGGAAATTGTATCAATATACCCAAAAAAAAGCAAATCAAGTTATTTCTTGAGTGACAAAAATAACACTTTTCTTTTTATTTGGGTCATTGATCTTATTTTTAGGTTTCAATTTGGTCATTAACAAAATAAAATGTTCATTTCATTCTTTATCTTATTTTTAGTTTAAATTTGGTCTTCTAACAAATTAAAACATAAATTTAATCCTCTGTCTCTCTAAGATTTGTCAATTTCACTTTTTATCGTTCCTCATAACAATGTTAATTAGATTTCCACCATAATATACCTAATTCCCTAATTCATCACATCTATTAGCTATATAAGAATGCAAATGGCTGATGATATTACCAAAATTGACATTTTCTATGTTTGACACTTAGATGTTAAGGGGATATAATTGTAATAACAATTTAAAATGGGTCGGTGGTATTACCATAAAAGACATCTTCAAATTCTACCACTTAGAATACTATGGGGTAAAATTGTAATACAAAATTTAAATTGATTAAAAAAACAAAAATGTTTCCCTTCATTGTATTTACTGAAATGTCCCTTACTTTTTCTTATTGTCTTCACTATTCATGGGTCAATTATACCATTGCACCTTACTCTTAAATATTTTTTTAATTGTTGTTGTAGTACAATTATTAATTTGATATTTAATTACTAAATTGGGTTTGGATATTTTGCTTACAATTCCTACATAAGGGATAATTTAGTCACTTTGAGAATAATAGTACAATAAAATAATGCTACATGGAGGCTCATTTATTGCTAATAATTGATATTACTAAAATGAGTTTTGACATATGGTTGATGTTAAAATTTTTTTGGGGATAATTTTGTCTTTGAATTATTGAAGAGTCACCTCCTCATTTCAAATTTCAAACTTTATGTGCCACTCTTTTTCTTTTTTCTGTTATCTCCTTCACTCATCTTCTTTCTCCACTTCTTTATTTCAATATGCTCTACTTTTCTTTCTCCTTCTATGCTCTCTTTTTTTGTTTATCTATTTTTATCCACATTCACCTCTATGTTCAACCACTTGCCAAAAGGTATGTTCTTTCCTTTCTATGTTCCATCGAATTCCAAACTTTTAATATTAACTTCCTCATCCATGAAAATATTATTTTAAACGTGTCCTTATTCATATATTTTTCCTAAGAAGATGATCTTTTTACTAAGAAGATGACATTTTTTTTCAGATTTGCAAGTATTGTTTGTGCTTATTTTGGGCATTTTATTCTCTCTATGTTCTTACTCATATTTTTCTAAAAAGATATGATTTTTCCAAATTTGAATGCTTTATGTGTTCTTTATGCATTTTTATTTTGTTTGTGTCTTACTCTTTCTCCATTCCTTTCTTCACATGCACTAAATCAACTAACATTTTTTTATTCAAGATTTACAAATGCACAAAATGGATGAAATAACCGACCCGCAACAACACAGAGAAAAGCACATGCATGTGAAATAGGAACAGAGAAATGAGATCCTCTACTTCTCTTCTTCTCAAACAAAATATGTGAGTGAAATCTATCAAAAAATTAGTGGAGCAAGGACTGTATGTGAATCGAAGTTTGAAACCCTACACAATCACAATGTGAAGAAATTCTTTCTCACATGTTCCTTATATAAGTAGAATTTTGCCTCATTTTTATTAAATACATGCTATTCGTTTATGCTTTTTTCTCCTTATTGGTTGACTAACATATCTTTTTTTGTTCTTCCTGTTTTAGATTCAAAAGGTATATTATATTTATTTTTTCCAGTACTCAAATTATGAGTTTGTGAGCAATGTAAGGATCTATTATTAGAGATATAATAAATGCTCCAATAGGTGTATAATGTTTGTTTTCCTTTTAGTTGATGCACTATATGTGTCCAAGCAAACATTGAATGTTTCAACCGGCAAAATCGGAATATGAAGAAATTCTTTCTAACATGTTCCTCATCCAAGTAAAATTTTGCCTTATTTTTATTAAATACGTACTATTTGTTTATGTTTTTTATGTCTCTTTTTTTAAATATCATTATGAATCTTTACGGATATAAATACTTGACAAATAGAATTTTTTCTCCCAATTTACAACTATTTTCCCACAATAAAAATAGTCAATATATATACTTCAATATGTACTAATATGAATAACCTCTTTTAAAATATTTTTTATACATATTGTTTTGAATTTATGCTTATCAATATGCAATTTTTTTGGGATGAAGTCTATTTTTTATACATATTTTTTTTGGATTTTGTACTATTATCAATATTACTTTATGATATTTCTTGGTTTTGTGTGTTTCTTTTTTTGTTGCTAAATTGTATTAGTTAGTATTAAGTTCTATGATATATTACAAATGAAATTTGTATTTGTCTAGAACAATGGTGGAATGATACTATGTTTTATTTTCTCTTTATTTGTTGACTAACATATGTTTTTTCATTCTGTCTGATTCAAAAGACAAATTATATTTATTTTTTTCAGTCTCAAATTCTAAGTTTATGAACAATGTAAGGATATATTACTAGAGATATAATAAATGCTCTGCTAGGTGTATAATGTTTTTGTATAAGTTCAAGGTAATATTTTTACTGGCACACACCAGAGCTACCATTGTTGGCCATCACAATACTCAGGTTAATCATTTTGATATAACTATCTTATCATTTTAGAAAAATGATTTATCTCTTCTAAAATCAACCCTTAACTTTGAAGTATATATACATTTTGTGATAATGTCATTTTTATTGTGTTTATTGTTATTTTGTGATGTGTAAAAATTTGTTAATTGATTTAAGAGTACATTTTTTTATTATGCATTTTACTTTTTTTAGTTGTATTGGTATTTAAGACATTCAACTTTCACTAGAAAAAAACATTCAAGACCACATGTATATTTGTTTCATGATTCTCGGAGTGAATGTAAAAGCTTATATTTATTCCATGATTATGAGCTAATTGTGCCAAATAGAGCATTGTATTATATATATATATATATATATAAGCAAGATCTTTGTACTATGTTGAGCTAGAATGTTTGGGTTAAGGTTAAAGATTTGCCAACAAATTATTACAAGTGGTTCTCAAGAAAAAAAATGTAAGCAGATCATGTAAGTTGACACTTTTGCAACGGTTCTTGAATGCATTGTTGCTTATGTTAACTATTATCTATGTGAAGAATAGTTTATTATTACATTCTAAAAAGGCATTAAGAAAGAAACTTATTCTTTTTGTTTTAGTCTCAAGTAAAAAAATACATTAGATTGAAGGATTCTCCCATTAAACTTGGTGATTCTTTAAAATTTCATTTTTATATCTTGGAATTTTAGTTTAGACATGTCAATAAATATAAAATATCAGTTGCATATTTTAACAATGTTATTTGTTTCATTAATTTATTACTTCAAATTGTTGATTTTGAATTATTTTATATTTTTTATTCTACTATTTTGACTTACATAAAGCCAAAGCAAAACAACCTATGCAATTGTTGATCATATCTATAAAATCACTACAAGTACAAATAATTTATGCAATCTAAAGTAATACTTTCAATAGCAATTGAGATTGTTGACCAAATAAATGAATACATTATGAATAAAATTTCAGATGAATTTATTTAGTTGTATTTAAATTTTCATTACGTTCGACATAATAGATTTATTAAACTTATACTAATAAATATTTTAATGTATGACTACAGGTGAGGAAAATGAATACCTGAGTTTAGATTGGATTGATATGACTGATGTTAATGAAAGTAAATCATTCAACATAGTAAGTCCTGAATTTTTAAACTCACTTACAATCTTTGGTATTCTCAATCATAAGATAAAATTGAAAGGTGGAACTCCAATAATACTATTGAGGAATTTAGATCAGTATGAAGGATCTTGTGGTTTATAAAGGTTGAAAAACTACTAAAGACAACAACAAATGTGATTTATAAATATATTTTCCAAAATTTCTAAGAGATATTCTACAACTTATTTTACATCGTGTTCCATACTTTTATTCATAACAATTATTTAATATAACATGTTCAACATCATTTCATTCGGTAACAACTCTACATCAACAATAAAATATGTAGAAATGTTTTATGAGGGAAACCTTCATAATGTTTTTATTATCAAATTATGTTGTCATTTGTAATTAAATTCGTATGAAACATATTACCGCCCGTACGAATGAACGGGTATCCTACTAGTTCATTTTTGAATATGAGAATAGTGAAATTCATGAACATTAAAAAGATAGATGACTAAATTAATGTTTTATTTTATTAGATGACCAAAATGAAATATAAAAATGATTAATTGACGCTTTACTTTGATAAGGGAACCAAATTGAAATTTAAAAATAAGATAAAGTGCTATTTTACAAATAAGTATGTAGAGAGAGTAGTTATAAGCCCCATATTTGCTAAGAACATATGCTGAATTTTAAAATAGACTTTATGTTGAGAAGTAAGTCTCACATCGCCTACTTCGTTGTATCGGGAATAGTTTAAATATATGTTAGTCTACTCTTCTCATAGTCAATTAGTTTTGAGATAGAACCTTAACACTTTAAGCATAAGAAACAATATTTCATGTAACATGGCTAATAAATAAGAATTGAAATACCTAAAACTGTGGAAGAAAACTCTACATGCAATCTCTATATAGGATTGAATTCAATCATTTTAACAAGCAATATGGACTCAGCAACAAAAAAAACTCATTGAATATGATCATCAAATATATAATAAAACCGTGCATGAATGCAGCTCAAGATTGATAAGCTGGCTACAATAAGGACAAAAGATCACAGAATCATATCCAAAGCTTAGATTAAACCAGAATCAAGACCGAGAGGCGTAGTATTGGAAAAAAACGAAAAACGAAAAAACGAACATGTTAAGCAGGTTCAACGCGACACCGCGTCATGGCAAGTACTGATACGAAATAATTTACAAGGGGTATCAAAGATACTGTGGCGTGTGTGACGGTTATTAAAGGAAAATAAATCGAGCTAGACCGAGGCTAAGATCCAAATCATCACATGTGAAGACATTGCTGTAAAAATCCAGGTGATAAAAGCCATGGCTACAGAAACCTTGTACCTGTTGCAAGGTAGAGTCTTGTGAATAGAGCAAAAATTCAGGTCACTTGCATACAAAACTACAATTCCAGCTGACGAGCACGCCGCAGCCAGTGATAAAGTAGCTGTTACCTGCATTTCATATATTTCTACTATTTAACAAGGCAATCACCAAAAAGATTTAGAAGAATATAAATAACATAGCTTCAAAAGAAAAGGAAAAATGCCAGAGGTTTCATTCACAATCTATTATTATAAATAAAATTTGGAAGTCGAAACCCGGAATTATCAACACTGCACTAGAGTCTTAGGTTTCAACAAGAGGTTAACATGATAACATAACAGAGATGTACTATCCTGCATTAGTGCATTAGTGCATTAGTACATCAGTTACATCGATGTTAAAGCGGTAAGTGATTTTAGTTTTATGTTCTATCTCTTTCTTTCACAAGTATATGGTGCATGTGCAGAAAAGTAACATTAATATGTGGACCAACTTGCATTTGATTCATTAGTTGATTAGTTACTATCCGAAAATCAGAGTTCATGCGAAATCGAAGCCACAGACATGGTAAAGACTTCAGAGCCTGAAGTAATTATAATATGCAAGTCCAACAAGCATTTCATGTAATCGGTATCTCGAAACATGTTCAGCTAAATGATAAATATGATTATGTTCAAGCATATTTTTCTTCTTTAGCTTTCTTTTGACAAACACGAACTTATTTTCCACATCGAAAAAAAGAGGAAAGTGGACTGATTATTTACCCAATCACCTACGACAAAGAGGCTGACAAGAATTGGATTCTGCAGTTCCCTCTTTCTCCTCAAAGCATAAATATCAAGACATGCAAGTCCAAAGCTCCAGAGCACTTGAAGTCCCATTGATGCAATTAAATAGCTGAAAGTGCAGCAAAGAACAAGAGCAAGAAAATGTGACAATCTATTTCAAGCCGAAAAAGAAATAAATAGAGTTTCTACTCAATTAAAAAAATAAGTTAACATAAAGGTATACACAACTGAGTCTATTTAAGCATATTTTAAGCAGTAAACAAAGCCATCCAAGAATTCAGTGCACCAAACAAATGACAACGAAAGAGAAAAGCATTACACGTAGAATGCCCAAGGTAGACATCGAAAGAGAAAAGCATTACCAGCTATCGTGACAAAATATTTCACTATCTATACTTGACCCTACCATCTGAACGAAAAAAATAAAATAGAACCATATATTCTTGCAAGAACAAGCAACTCATTCACCTAATTCTTGTTATCACAGAACCCTTGAATCACAAAGAAAAGATGGAATATCACACTCATGTTCATTGCTCGATCCAAAAACAATCAACAAAATGTATAATAAATATATATAGAAAAAATATACAAAAAGAATTACAAACAGGATTTGGAACAAAACAATACAATACAACCAATTTTAATAATATTAGAATATGGACATTTACAAGAAGGGTGGTAAAACATGTATTTGATGAGAATATTGTAGTAACTAGAATGAAAAATTACATCATGAATGCACCTGTGAGCCACTGCAGTGTGGAATTGGGCTTCAAGGACCCAAAATCCCATACGTTAAATCCCAGCTCACCCTATTTATGAAGCGAAATCAGCTGGGCTAATGATCATTTTTTACACCACTACCTAGAATATTATATAAGAATCTAAAATGCTAATTGACTTAAACTAGTTTCTAATTTAAATATAAGCTTGTTCAAATCACACCATTGGTAAAAAATGTCAAGTGCAGGATGTAGTGAAGTTCTTATTGAGACAAAGTATACGGGAGATAGCAATTTTTGAAACTGTAAAAACCAACACTAAATATTGTGGAGCTATGCAAATCTTATCCTCTTAGTTTAGGTCACTCAAATTTATGTGCTTTCCTGTAATCATGTGACAAACAATAAATTCATGTTAATAACAGATTTGAGAAGAAGGTTTTGTCAGTGAATTCATGTTAATAACAATGAATTAATCCTTTACACATTCTATCAACCAGCTTAATTTGTTGTCTTTTTGGTCAGAAGTCTGTATTTTATTTATTTTCCCCCGTAAAGCAAGGACACATCATGTTAAAAGAACCACCCAGCCTTCATGTTGCAATACAAGTCACAATGCATACAAAATTTTCCAAATCACATAGTAGATGACAAAATAAGCATCCATTAAATTCATCATAACACCAAAAGGTGCTGATGTCCATGTGAATTTTAACAAAATCATGTCATTTAAAACATCTAAGAAAAATATGGGTCTGCTCAGTTGAGTGGGTGAAAGAAGTGAAAAGCAGAAAATTTAGAATGAAAATCACTTCATTACTTGCAACATCCAAAAATGATATTGAGAAACTGTAAAATGAACACAATTTATTTTCACAATAAGAGTTAGTTTGGCCTCCCTTAAAAAATATGGGTAAAATAATTTGCAGACGTGAGTTTTCAAGCATATGTTAATATGGAGCTATTCCTCAAATTTTTAAACTCATTTTTACGAGGATACCAAACAGACCCTTCAATTAAAAACCATTTTCACCTGCTACTCTATTTTGCTTCCATCCCACTTTCCACCAAGTGCCATGATCATCAATGGCTGATTTCCTGATGCTAAGGGTATGCTTGGATCGAGGAAGTTTGGAGGAAAGAATAAGTAAGCATTCTCCATATTTGAAAACTTTTGATAAATAAGAGGGCAAATGAGATATTATCATGTAAGCTTCTAATAATTCTCTATTTTTTCTTTGGGTAAAGTAAAATACTTCCATTACCACTAGCAAATGTTTCCACAATACATGGGGGGTAATTTAAGCCTCCTTGTCACCTTCTAGAAAAGGTTCAATGAGGCTCAAATTATCAAAGTTGAGCCAAAATTACAATCAACTCTAAATTAACTAGGACGAAGTACATCTTGCTATGTATTCTTCTAAGAGGGGGTAATAGCTAACTCACTCATTCTGTATTCTTCGAAACACTCGAGTAGGAATGTGTGCTTTATGTTGAAACAGCCTCCTACTCCTTTACATAAATGTGTGATATGTTGTAGCCACACATGTTGCCCACAGTGATTTAAATTGCAGACCGCATCACCTGATGCAGTCGCAATATTGCGGTTGCGGTGACTGCCACAACCGCATCACACCGCAATTATGGTGTGACTACGAATTACAATGATGCGACCGCATCGAGCCACAATGCAATCACATCAGACCACATCGGACCGCATCGGACCACATCGGACCGCATCGGATTCAAAAATATTGTTAATCACAAAATAATTCACACCGCAACTGCCACAATCCGCATCGTAATGACCACCATCACAGTAACCGCAACCATTACTGCAATCGCGAAAGCAACCACAATTTAAAATATTAGTTGCCCATATAGTATGATGCCTGATCCTTCTTCCTTTAAAAGCATTACGATGTCAGTTTGTCCACCTTCGATATCTAGCGTGTCGTTGATCTAAACAGAGCTATTTTGTGGTTCCAATAAATCCTTAGACCATTTAAATTCTTAAACCATACGAACTCAATAATTCTTTATTTATTTTTATAATCACTTATAAAATGTTATAGGCGTTTTATAAAACGCTTAATTTGTTCCTTAAAAAATATAAATTTTAAAGAAATGAAAAGTTTACCCTCTGACCTGTTCCCTCTCAACCCTCCATAACGTCCTAAATATCATGAGCACTATCACTTAAAAACTTGATTCCCACAACTTATCGCGACAGTTCATATTTTTATCCACAATTTGTACATAAACAATTGGGCGTCACAAGAAGTTATACAAATCATCTGTACACACATATATACAACAATCGAGCCTTACTCCCAGTGTCCCACCCAAATTTATAATATTCTATTATAAATTATGTTCATTGACAATGCATGATCTCTAATTCTTTAATCATAGTTTTGCTTCTACCTCTAGGAATTGGAGTAGCCACGATTTCATTTATTCTCCTTGTAAAGGCTTCTAACAGTCTTCTCCACACAAGCCGAAATCACCTAAGGTGAGATATACCATCTTTTCTACAATAAGAGCTAAGAGAATTTTATCTCTGATGCATTCATTTGTAATCCTATCTTTTGTAGTTTGTCCAATCATCCAACACAACATTCTCATCTCTACGACATACCATATATATATTGAATGTCATGTTTCTCGCTTCTACTTGATTGATTGTGATTTACGTTTTCTTCTATTTCTTTACCTCTCTTAAAATGCTTATGTATGATAGTTTGGGTGTCTAGAGTGGTACTAGACAAACATTTTAAGAGTATACGAAGAGTATCATATTTATAATTTATTTATATTTTTTTAAAATAATTTCGATACTCCATATATACATATCAATGAAGTATAGGATAATATGAATATAGGATATGGACAAATGAATGACATTGAACTATCCGTGCCAGACCCATAGTCCTTTGTATTCTTTTATACACTTGTACATCCTTTCTCATTAACAAGATGTTTATTTCAAATGTTTCTATATCTATTATATTTTTTAGTTTTTAGAAATATTACTCTAGAAAGGGTTTAAATACGAATAAAGATCACTTGTCCAAAGCCACTATAAACATGTTATTTTTTGTTTTCTTTCTATTTATGTGACAATTTTTAATTGAGTGGGATTGAGACAGAGAATTGGGACAGACTTTTGGAGAAAGAAGATCTTCACTCGTTAAATAGGACCTATGTCATGATTGTAAGCCTAAAAGGAATAACTTATCTATACTTTATTATATATATAGGAAGAGATTCATTTACTTCAATAATGAAAACCTACTACACATCATAATCATTTATTCTTGGAAAATCGAATGATTTGAATTAATAAGTAGATCTAAAACATTAGATTTTTCAAGAATAAATGACTATGACGTGGACTAGGTTTTCTCCATTTAGGTGCATCCCCTCCCTATATGTATATATATTGATTAAAAAAATGTAAAAATAAAAAATACTAATACATTGAGAAGCCGTAGACAACAACGAGGTATTACCTTAACAGAAAAGCGTAACTTGAAAAGAAGCAAATTAGGGAAATGAAATAGATAGAAGAAATGAGAAGAATACCAGAAAGCAGTGTAACCAGAGAAGCCAAATGAAGTAATCATAAGACCAATTGAAGAAGCACCAAATGCACATTGTCCTAACCTCAATAACAACCCACTCTTAGTCCCTGGCCCACCCAACAACACCTTCATCTTGTACCTCTTTTTCTATATTTTAAGCAAAACGACAAAAAACAACCCTAAAATTTCAGAAACGTTTCCATTTATTATATGATTGTGTTTGATTGAAGATAGTTATTTGTGAAAGGCGATTATGAGAGACGAGGATTTAGAATCGGGTTGGTTGGGTTTTGACGAAGTGAAGGGAAACTGTTTCGGTAAAATTTGTGTGAGGATGCTGATTACTGTTACTGATAGGAGGCAGTGTTTTTTTTATAGTACTATTATTTTGTTTTGGGATTGCTAATACTATTAATGTTTCTATTTAACATTTAATGTGTTTTTTTCCTTCCTAATATAGTATTTTATGTTAGTGTGCAATTGATTTCGATTTAAACCGCGAAACTGAATGAACCAAATCAAATCATAAAACTTGTAAGGATTGGTTCGCGTTTTGGTTCAGTTTGATTCGCATTTTGGTTTAGTTTGATTCGCGTTTTTGTTCAGTTTGGTTCTCGCTTTGGTTCGGTTTGGTTTTTTGTTAAGGAATCATTTAAGTTTGGTTTAGTATTTTTTTTTTGTTAAGGAACCATTTAAGTTCAGTTTCGTTCATGGTTTTGAAAATTTAGAAACTATTTGAACCAAACCACATATTAAAGAAATAAATACTAGAGAATAATGTTACAATGTTGTTCTCTATGTTACTAATTTCTATATAAGTTGTTAATTGTGAATTTTATTGTTATATACATGTTACTACTATATATGTTATTAATTTATATATCTCACTAATTATAAATTGTACTATTATGTATGTTAGTAATTATGGATTGTAGTGTTATATATATATATATATATATATATATATATATATATATGTGTGTGTGTGTGATTATTCGTTTTCTTCTTCCTAAATTACATAGTTTTTATATGCTACGAGTTAACATTTATGAGTTTCAATTTTTTTACTTATTTATTTATGGTTTATACTTTCTGATAATGATAATAATAATAGTAGTGATTTTCCATATATGGCCAAACATGAATCGTGAAATACATTTTGAACTTTCAATTGATGGAAAAAATTTAAAAAAGATATGAAAACGAGGCAACCGAATCATTCATGACTAGTTTGGTTGAACTTGGTTCCTATAATAAAATTGATAGTTATTTGAGGTGAACCGATGTTGTCTTTGTGTTCGCTTCGTTCACTTAGTTGCACCAAAAACTGAACTAAACTTTTACCCTCCAACTTTTCTCTAGTATAGTTATTATTTTTTCCTAGATTGAGTACTAAATAATCACAAATGTAAGTTAAAATAGTCTCTTTCAGGTGTCATGAAATATGCTAAAAATTACTAATTTGATATTTGTAGGGATCATTTTAGGTTTTTCAATTTTTGAGGGACCAAACTCATATACATGAAAATTTTGAGAGACCAAAATAGATATTTACTTTTTTTCTTATTACTTACATGAATCGATGAAGTATTAAATAAGGGTAAATATGAAAAGAGCAATTAATACACCATTGAAACTTCTAAATGAGACATATAAATATGAATAAATTATTCAGTGAATACTTAATTTGGTCTTTATAAATTTTTGCGTGTAATCGATTACTGCAAATGGGTAATCGATTACCCAACAATCCCGTTAACAACTTTTTGAAAATTCACACAGTGTAAATCGATTACTAGATTTGAGTAATCGATTACTCAACAACACTGTTTAACAGCTTTGTGAATTTGCCTTAGTGTAATCGATTACACTACTTTGAGTAATCGATTACCCTATTTTCTAAAAATGGTAATCTGTTACTCCAAAGTTTGTAATGGATTACTCATAGCTGTTATTTTTCACTCATGTAACTTGTTACTCAAGTATGGTAACCCGTTACATGTTGTTTTTGAAAATTATTTTTATTCACACTTAGTTTTTCCTGATTTTCTTGAAAACAATTTTGAGCATTATTAACTAAGTAAATAAACGAGTTGTAAGGATAGAAGTACCTAAAGGCTTTAGACTCTATTTCTTGAAGCTTTATCTTCGATAGTCTTTGTCGATCTTCTTCCTTTCTTATTTTTGTGATATTGGTGTCTTCATCAAAACCGTGACAAGGTCAGGAGCAAGATCTTCTTCACAATCTCCCCCTTTTTAATGATGACAAACCAATGTCTTCTTGAAAGTGTAATTTTCTGAGAGCAGCATACTTGATGATATATCTTGACTTGTCTTGAGTATGCTTCCCCTATATGTATGCATGTATGCTCCCCCTTTCTTTTGGAATTATGTGCCTGAAAGAATATTGACAGAAAATACACATCTCCCAACTTTTCTCCCCCTTTTGACTTCATCAAAAAGAAGAAAAGCCAAGAGTCTAGCACAATAGACAGTTGTAGATCATAGCATACAATAGTTCATAGTATATGAAAGTTCAAGTAATATAAAGCATAATATAATTAACACCATGTATGAAACAGAAACAACATTGCATAATTACAAAAATAAAGATTTTCATACATAAAATCCAGAAATAGCAGAAATAACAAGAAAATAATCCAAACAATGTTTAAACATCCACATGGAAAATACACAACCATAGACATTACAACGTCAGAAACCCAGACAAATGATATAAGACTCGGGCTCAGAACTATCTTCATTAACATCCATGTTGCTTAGCCTTGAAGAAAGACGATGAAGTTCGTAATGGATTTGTTGGCTCTGAGTATCGAAAGCATCCATCCTTGTGGTGATGTAGCCTCGAAGAGAAACCAATTCATCCATAATCATCTGATTAGTGGGCATTGCAGCTGATGCAGAAGATTGAGCATGAGACTCAGGCTGGTTTGGTGCAGCAGTAGGTTCTGGTTCGTCGGTAGGAGCAGGTTGGCGGTCGGTACGATACTTGTAGGTTCGACGAGTGACAGGATCTATAACGAATCCCATCTTGTGGACAACCTCAATATCAACCTTGCTTTTGCGAAGATTGAGGGCCACTTTGGTCTCACCTTCTAAAGGTACGCCGAAATGCTCAAGAATTTTGGTAACGAAGATGGCGTAGTGCAACGGACTTTGGGAGCCACGAACATGCCACATTTGATTCATTATCATCTTAGTCCAATTAATTTTGATGTTAAACTTGATAGCATACATCAATTGGAGCTCTATGTCACTTATTTGGGAATGGTTTGAAAATTTTGGCAAAATGACATATGAAATAAAATAATGTATCAAACGATCTTCCAGCGTGAGATATCCAGCAGAGAGGATATCCCTGCTCTTAACAGTCTCGCCAAGGCTTTGTTTCTTTCGCCTTTCTATTTCTTCCTTAGAAATTCTACAAATAGAAAGATAGAATTTCTTGCGATCGTAATCATCCCATTCACATACCAGGCCGAACCCAGTAATGTCGCCTATCATCGGTATATCAGAGCAAATATAACTAAAGGTTTTCATATCCAAAACAATGTCTTTTCCCTTAACATGGGAAGTCATAAGATTTTTCCTAAAGTTCATGTTGCAGTAAAATACGCGAACAAACTCAGGATAAATATCGTTCGCTTCGCAGCAAAAGTCAAAAAGTTTTTGTTGCCGCAAAAAATAAGGAAAAATAAAATCTTCAAACTCAAAGTTCCCAATGTTACCATACTTAGGAGTAAAGATGGCGCGTCCATGTAAGTTTTCCTCAAAGACCTTCCTTTGAGCGTCATTTACAAGAATCCTCGTCAAGTTCAACGAGTTGGACTTGGAAGATGATTCTCCTTGCTTTGACTTTGAAGAACGTGGTCTTTTTGAAGATGAAGCCATTATTGGTGTTTGAAGGTTTAGGGTTTTTGAATTTGGAAATTTGGTGTTTTTTTGATTCAGGCCACAAATCACAAAATAAAAGGTGTAGAAGTGTTTAGAATTGAAAATGTGATGTGATTTGCAACAAAAATCAATCAAAACGGAGTAGAAATGAGGTTTTTAGAGATTGAGAGGGTTTGGAGAGGGAAAATTCGAGTTACAGGAGAGAGAAAAAATGGAGGATTTCTGACAAAATGCAGCAGTTCATATATATAACTGCACAGAGTAATCGATTACACTAAGTGAGTAATCGAGTACTCACTTTCAAAAATTCAAATTTTTTCAAACAGTGTCTCTCTGTAATCGATTACTCCATTACAGTAATCGATTACTGTAACATACTGTTTTCCCACTTATGTTAAAATTGATTTTTGGCCTAAAAACTTGAAAATTAAAGCATAAAACACACAATTTTAGATCAAGTAGGCATTGAATATAAACAATGAAGCATACATATAAACATTTAAACATGTTAGGACAAGTAAGCTTCATCGAGAATGCCTAATTCTCTTCTAATCTTATAAAAAAGCTATTTTGCTAGCGGTTTAGTAAAAATGTCTGCTAGTTGGTTATGAGTATCAATGAATTCTACCAACACATCCTTCTTTTGGACATGGTCCCTAAGGAAATGATGCCTTATATCAATGTGTTTGGTTCTTGAGTGCATAATCGGATTTTTGTTGAGATTAATAGCACTAGTGTCACATTTCAAGGGTGTGCAGCCTAAGTTTAAGACATAATCCCGTAATTGTTGTTTGAGCCACAACACTTGTGCACAACAACTACTGACAGCAATATATTCCGCTTCAGCGGTGCTTAAAGCAACACAAGCTTGTTTCTTACAGGACCAAGAAACTAAATCATTCCCTAGAATGTGGCAAGTACCACTTGTACTTTTTCTCTCAGACTTGCATCTTGCAAAGTCTGAATCCGAGAAGCCAACCAATTCGCATACACTTCCTTTGGGATATCATAATCCAACATCGGTTGTGCCTTTGAGATACTTCATGATTCTCTTAACGGCAACTAGATGTGACTCTTTTGGTTTAGATTGATATCGCGCACAAAGACATACACTAAACATAATATCAGGTCTACTGGCAGTAAGATATAATATAGATCCGATCATACCTCGATACTTAGACATTTCAATACATTTTCCAGCGTCATCAGCATCGATGTATGTACTTGATCCCATAGGAGTAGCAATCGGCTTGTAGTCATCCATCTCAAATCTTTTCAACAAGTCTTTGCAATATTTGGACTGACTTACAAAGATACCATTATTGAGTTGCTTAATTTGGAGTCCAAGAAAGTAATTTAACTTTCCCATCATAGACATCTCAAATTCTCCTTGCATCATTTTTCCAAATTCACTACACAAACTTTCATTAGTAGAACCGAAAATAATATCATCAACATAAATTTGAACAAGTAAAGTATGATGATTTATCTTCTTAATAAATAGTGTAGTATCGACCTTGCCTTTTGTAAAACCTTTTTCTGTTAGAAAGTTGGTTAGACGGTCATACCAAGCACGTGGAGCTTGCTTTAAGCCATAGAGGGCTTTCTTTAACTTGTATACGTGAGAGGGATGTTTGTAGTCCTCAAAACCAGGAGGTTGTTCTACAAATACTTCCTCTTGTATATACCCGTTAAGGAACACACTCTTTACATCCATTTGGTAAAGTTGAAAGTTCAAAGAGCATGCATATGCAAGTAGCAGTCTAATCGCTTCAAGTCTAGCAACCAGAGCGAAGGTTTCATCAAAGTCTATACCTTCCTCTTGGTTGTATCCTTGGGCTACTAGTCTAGCCAGGTTTCTAATGATTATACCATTTTCATCTGATTTATTGCGAAATACCCAGCGAGTTCCTATTACATGCCTATTTTTAGGTCTAGGAACAAGTTCCCAAACTTCGTTTCTCTCAAACTGGTTGAGTTCTTGTTGCATAGCAAGAATCCAGTGTTCATCCTCGATTGCTTCATCAATCTTAGATGGTTCTATTTGAGAAATAAAGGCCATGTTTAGACAAGCATTTTCTAGCATTAAGCGAGTGGTAACACCTTTGTTAATATCGCTAATAATGTTGTCTATAGGATGATCTCGATGAGTTCTCCACTCTTTGGGTAAATTAGAGTGAATATGCTCTTCTTGTATGGAAGGATTATCATCCACTTCCACATGCTCTATATTAGGTGTAGTTTCAATAATAGCATTTTCATTAAAAGTAGAGTTAGGCAAATCTTCTTCATCAATGGTCAACCTTTCCTTGATTAGAGGATTGGTTTCATCAATGGAGACATGGACAGATTCTTCCATGGCTAGAGTTATTTTGTTAAAGACTCTATAAGATTTACTCGTGAGAGAATAGCCTAGGAAGATTCCTTCATCTGCCTTTGCATCAAACTTGCCTAAATTTTCCTTGCCATTATTCAAGATGAAACATTTACAACCAAATACATGCAAGTGTGAAATGTTTGGTTTTCTTCACTTGAAGAGTTCATAGGAGGTTTTCTTTAGAATAGGTCTTATTAGAACTCTATTTGAAACATAACAAGCGGTGCTTACCGCATCAGCCCAAAAGTACTTTGGGAGGTTAGTTTCATTCAACATTGTTCTAGCGAGTTCTTTCAAAGACCGATTCTTTCTCTCTACAACACCATTTTGTTGTGGTGTTCTAGGAGCAGAAAAGTTGTGATTAATCCCAAGATCATCACAAAATTTTTCAAAAGAAGCATTTTGAAACTCTCCCCCATGATCACTTCTTATAGCAGCGATTTTAAGTGACTTTTTATTTTGGACTCTTTTAGCGTAAGTATTAAAGGCTTTGAATGCCTCATTCTTATGTACTAAGAATAGAGTCCAAGTGTAGCCTGAAAAATCATATACTATAACAAGAGCATAGTAGTTACCACCAAGACTCTTTGTCCTTGAAGGACCAAATAAGTCCATGTGTAGTAATTGCAATGGTCTATCCCAAGAAACCATATTCTTTGGCTTGAAAGAGGTTTTTGTTTGTTTACCCATTTGACATGCACCACATAGTTTGTCTTTAACAAACTTCATTTTGGGTAAACCAACTACCAAATCTTTCTTGATTAGCTTATTCAAATGGTCCATATGTATGTGAGCAATTCTCTTATGCCAAAGCCATGCATCATGAATGTCATTTACAACTAAACATGTTATAGGAAGAGATGAATCTATATCTATCATGTAAATGTTATTAATTCTCTTACCAACAAGTTTAGAGTTTAGAAATTTCTTACTTTCAATGATGCTCTTATCTGGGTAGAATGATACAAGGAAGCCCTTGTCGCAAAGTTGACTTATGCTTAGAAGATTGTGCCTAAGTCCTTTCACATATAGCACTCCTTCTATGGTTGTTGAAGGTGGCTTGCCGATTCTACCGACTCCAAGAATTCTTCCTTTGTTGTTGTCACCATGTGACATAGCCTTTGTCCCTTGGAGTAAGGACAGAGAACTTACTTTTATCGCCCGTCATATGTTTTGAGCAACCGCTATCCAAGTACCATAAATTGCGGGCGGCGCTCAAATCAACCTGCAAAACAGGTTAAGTTATATTAGGTACCCAACTTGTTTTGGGTCCTACATGGTTAGATCCTTTCTCAACCCATTTAAAATATCCTAGAGGAACACCATATTTTCTAATATGACAAGTATTTGGTGTGTGCCCATGATTTTTACAATAAGAGCAGATAGGTTGATGCATATGTATCCTAGATTTGTGTTTGCTATGTGTAGATGCATGGATACATGTTTTCCGAAAGTCTGTTATGATAGACTTTCTTTGTTTCTTAACAGCAGAGCTTTTTCCATAGCCAAGACCTCTTCGGTCTGTAGAGTGTCTTTGATCATTAATGATCTTACTCAAGCTCTTGCTACTCTTGTTCATTTTATTGAGTTCAAAACTCAACGTAGAAACTTTGTTGGCAAGAGTAATGCAATTTAAACATGAGGATGATGAAGGTATGTTTCTAAGAGAATCTAATTCAGATTTTTGTTTTAGAAACATTTTAGACAATTTCATATATTCATCATGTAGAACATTAAATGCAGTTTGTAATTCAGAAGAAGAAAAATTGATAGATTGATTTACCTCTTCATCGTCTGAGTGATGAGACGCCATGAGAGAGAGATGTGTCTGTTCTTCGCTTTCTGGTTCAGAGGATGAACTTGTGTCGTTGTCTTCCCAAGCGATGTAGGCTCTTCGTCCATTCTTTAATTCATTCTTTCCTTTGAAAGAACTCTTCTTGATGTTTGGACAGTCCATCTTCATGTGGCCAGGTTTGCCACACTCAAAGTATGTAAAATTCTGGTTTGAAGTGGAGGCCTCATTGCTTTTGGAGAACTTCTTTATTTGCCCGGTTCTTCCGCCTTTGTTCCTTCTTAGGAACTTGCTGAACTTTTTGACGAAGAGGCTCATGTCATCAGTCTCTTCCTTGTCGTCTTCATCCTCCGATGAATCATATTCTTAGCTTTTGCCTTGAGAGAAATGTTCTTCTTCTTCTTTTCTAGTTCTTCGTGTTGATCAAGTTGACTTAATTCGAGTTCATGTTCCTGCAACTTACCAAACAAAGCAGCCAATGACATTTTCAAAAGGCTTTTCTTTTCGGAAATAACCATTACCTTTGGTTGCCATGTTCTTGTTAGTGACCTTAGAACTTTTAAGTTCAAGTCACTATTTGACAGCACTTTGCCAAGTGCAATAAGGTGGTTGGTGAGATGAGTGAATCTCTTTTGAAGATCCATGATCTTCTCTCCAGGTCTCATACGAAACATTTCTCATTCCTGGGATAAAGTGTTGAGTCTCGATCTCTTTACCTCTTCGGTACCTTCATGAGTTGTCTCCAAAGTGTCCCACATTTCCTTAGTGGATTTGCAGTTGAACACTCTAAAGAACTCATATATTCCAAGTGCCGATGTGAGGATGTTCTTTGCTTTCAAATCATATTGCACCTTCTTTTTATCTTCATCATTCCATGAAGATTTTGGCTTTGTCTCTCTTGTGCTGTTGACAATGGTAAATGGCACGTATGGTCCTTCCTCGATAGCATTCCAAATATCCAAGTCTTGCGACTCTATGAAAATCCTCATTCTTCTTTTCTAGAAGTCGTAACACTATCCAACAAAGCTTGGAGGTCTGTTTATGTTGGATCCTTCTCCTATGAATGATCTTGAGGCCATGTTGTAGTAGGATCAGATTTTGAGAGTAAGTTTCTCAAAAATAGCTCTGGTGCCAATTGTAAGACTGAGATTGCAACTAAGAGGGGGGTGAATTAGTTGTTGCAATAAGTATGGCCAATTTTTCTGCAATATCAAAGTTAACGTGCAGCAGAAATATTGTGCAGAAAAATATTGACTTAGGAAGGATAAATAAATAACAAAGAGAAGGGAAAGAGAGTACGCAAGTGTTTTATACTGGTTCACCTTCTTGTCCATCGAAGGCTACGTCCAGTACTCTTGACTCGTAAGAGATTCCTTTATTAAATATAATGAGTTGCAATTACAATTATCTCACTCCGAGATCTCCTTGTACCTTACACACTCACTTATATCTAATCCCCCTGGAAAACTCTATTCCAAGTAACACCCTTGGTAAACACTATACCAAGTTACACCCTTGGTAAACACTATACCAAGTCACTCACCCTTTCTCTTCACACACTTGTGGAAGAAAGTAAACTTTGCAAAAGTGAAGAATGTACAATTTGGCTTGTATTGCCTTACAAGTGTATATGACAATTTCTATAACTTGCAATCCAATAACAACTCGTATACTTGAGATAATAATGCTCTTTAACAATATGAAAAACACTTAGAAGCAACTTCAAAATAACTTTGAAAGTTTAAGAGTAGGTTGCTTGAAAAGTGTAAGTAAAATCAGAAAGTGTGAGAGCTTTTGAGAGTTTCAAGTAAAAGTTTGTAACCTGAGTTGTTGTATATTGTTGTGTGTTGTGAGAGTGCTTCAATGCCTTTATATAGGCTTCCAATCAACCATAATACCCTTAGGCATGAGTAGGTTTCGTTTGGAATGAAAAGCAATCAGTTTGAAGTGAAACCTCTTCACTTGAAATCTGAAAAACTGATGCAACAGCTCTCAGTAATCGATTACTGCAATGGGTAATCGATTACCCAACAATCCTGTTAACAACTTTTTGAAAATTCACACAGTGTAATCGATTACTGGATTTGAGTAATCGATTACTCAACAACACTGTTTGAAAGCTTTGTGAATTTGCCTTAGTGTAATCGATTACACTACTTTGAGTAATTGATTACCCTGTTTTCTAAAAATGGTAATCTGTTACTCCAAAGTCTGTAATGGATTACTCATAGCTGTTAGAGGTTTGAAAACTCTTTGTCACTCATGTAACTTGTTACTCAAGTATGGTAACCCGTTACATGTTGTTTTTGAAAATTATTTTTATTCACACTTAGTTTTTCCTGATTTTCTTGAAAACAATTTTGAGCATTATTAACTAAGTAAATAAAGGAGTTCTAAGGATAGAAGTACCTAAAGACTTTAGACTCTATTTCTTGAAGCTTTATCTTCGATAGTCTTTGTCGGTCTTCTTCCTTTCTTCTTTTTGTGATTTTGGTGTCTTCATCAAAATCGTGCCAAGGTCAGGAGCAAGATATTCTTCACATACTTAAAGAGTATTAGTGTCCCCAAAGAAATTAAATTTTTCTTCGAGTCTGCTATGTGCCTAACCTCGTATAACGCCTTCATAACACCATCATCCATCACATTTTTTATTTCTCATACATCAACAATTGCACATGTTTTATTATTTACCATATACACGAAACCAAAATTGTTTGCCCTGTGGTTGGAGAAACCTATGTCAAAAATATTCTTTCATCTGCACATTGATTTGATGATAAATATAGCACATCACCTTCATTGTTGTAACCATAACCATCTTCTATGCAATGTTTGTAGATATGGATGCTCCATATTTCCCTACATGCTTGTTAGGACTTTATTCACTAGACAATCCTTTCTGTAATGCCCTATTTGTTTGCATTTAAAGCACTATAATGGTATTATGCACCTAGAATTCGATATTTTCCCTTTGATATGACCTCTTATGCCTAGCTTCACCTCACGAGCTTGACTCCCTTTCACATACACAATATCACCCACAAACCCTTCCCTGAAGTTATGTTTTCTTTGATTATTGGAAAAAAATGCAACAATGACCTTATCCAATTTTATTGAGTATTTCTCACATGTCAATGTTGACACAAAGTGTTCGTAGGAATTAGGGAAATAACAAAATAAAATTATTTCCTGTCCTCATCATAAAATTTCACATCAAGTTTCTGTAAGTTATTGATTACTTGATTGAAAGTGTTTAGATACTTAAACATCAATATACTCCTGCATTTTCAGGCCATGGAGTCTTTATTTCAAGTATAGCTTGTTTGTTAGAGACTTGAACATGAATTGTTTCTCTAATGGTCTCATACCTCCGTTGAAGACGTTAAATCCATAACGTGATATATCATCTCATCTAAAAGACGTGTGAAGAAAATCCTCTCTTTGACATTGACTAGGTTTTGATGAAGACACCAACATCAATAAAAATAAGAAAAAGGTTGAAGACCTTGAAGTATGAAAATCACAAGTTCAAAGATACGATTTAATTTGCTTTCTACTATAGGTCTTACCTTTATAGTCATTCTTACTTTGATATCACATAAAGCACTTAAAAATGTTTTACAAAGTTTTAAAAGGATGAAAAAGAGTTATAAGGTCCATAAAAGAAGTTTTTAGAAAATCAAGTAACAGGTTACTTGAAATAGTGTAAGAGGTTACTTGAAATGGAGTCACTTAGAATGCAAGCATGCATCATCACATTGGGGAGATGAAAATGCATCTTGCAACATTATATTGTTTTGATGAAGACAAAGAAAAGTCAAGAGAAGACAAGGATAAGACAAAGCAAGCTTGAAGACATGTGCAACTCAACAAACAACAAGGTCAAGACTCAACATCATTCAAGTAGACTTAGGCTAAGATTTTTATATTTCTAGAGTCTATGTTTGATTGGGTAGAGTCTAGGCTAGGTGAACCTAGAATGGAAGTCTCACAAAGTCTAAAATTGAATCTAACTAAAATGAGACTTGCATACATTCATACATGATTCACATGCTCATGAATTTACATATGATAACATGATTTGAGTGCATCAAACTGAATTTAACTCATATATCTTCAAATTCACGTATCATGCATATACACATCATGTAGAAGGTTCATCATACATCAAGAAAACACTTTTTAACACAGCTAATAGATTACAACTTGTGTTAATCCATTAAATAAACATGGGAACAAGTTAATCAATTAAGTATGTGATTAATTGATTAAATAGAGTTATAGTAGTTGAAATCTTGGATTTCCTAGGGTCGTTAATCGATTAATCTACAGGTTAATCGATTAAGTCCAACTGAAAACAATTTTGTATATAAGCTGAATTTTCCCATATGTTCAAAAGTTAGTCATAGCAAGGATTCACAAGGTTGTATATTTATATGAACTTAACTATCATATCATTTGAGAGAGTTTCTTGCTGTGAGAAAAAGTCTTTAATTTTCTTGTTTCATATGAGAGAGATAGGATAGTTAAGGATTATCCTTTGCGCTTAAACTTTCACATTCATTTTGGAAAACTAAGCTTAATCACACATTTTTTTTGAGTCTTTGTGAGATTTCTAAGTTGGGTTTTTAGTGTTTTTACTGTTTATATATCCGCACACTTTAGGTACATTGTAACTTGGATAGTTTGACAATTTGTGTAAGAAATCCTAGTTGCGGTTAGGTTGTTGTCTTCAACTTTACAAAGGTCTTGGTAGGGAGTGATCATCGATTGGGCCTGTACCGTGAGTAGGTGAGGATTATCCGCAAGGGGCAGGTTGAAGTTCAAACCGAAGTGAGAGACTCTAGGGCCGAGAAGGGAGCATTTGTGAAGTTTATTTGAACGATTATTTTCTAAAAACATTATTCAAATAGTGAAGAAAATCTCCCGAGATCAGAAGGAGAGACCTGAATGTAGTTTAAAAGTGGACCGCAAACGAGCCAGGATAAAATCGTCGTCTCAATTTTCTTGATCCCTTATCTCTTTACTTTTCAATCGTTTTATACTTTAAATGTTTTAGGTGATTTACTTACTGAGTTTACTGCATGTTCTATTTTTGTTAAACACATTGGAATAAATTCTTTAAGTTGATTGCATCTGTTGTTGATTGAAAACATTGTATATTTTCTTGTAAGAAAACTGTTTTTCAAATATCACAAGAATCAGGTTAATAGATTAAACCTGTTGTTAATCAATTAATCAAAACACGATTTAATTGATTAAGAGCATTGATAATCGATTAAACAATGAATATTTTAGAATATCTCATTTGCCGCAAATAGTGTTAATTTGCTTCTGCTCACACATATTCACCCTCTCTAGGTGTTATTTGTAACACCTCAAATTTTATTTTAAGAATAATTAGAAAAACTTAAAATTGAGGAATTGGTACTAGGCAATTCTTCTAATGAATTTCATAAAGAATCTATTAGACTCTTTAGACTATGCATGAAATAGAAAAACACAATAGAAATTCTTGAGAGTCATAACAAAAAATTTGGGAAGGATTTGGATACTTTAAAATCCAAGTCAAAGGACGGTTGCCCAAAATGTCAAATGTTTACTACTCTTGAATTGAAAGTTAATAGTTGAAATCAAGAGATAAGTGAGTTTAAGAAGATAAGCAAAGTTAGACAACTTGTTGAGCAATAAAATCAAACAAGTGAAGTTAAGAAAACAATTTTTATAAAATAAAATAATTCTTGTTTGCTTAATCATGGTAGGGAGACATGTAACAAAAACTTTATGTCCCTAAATGGAAAATACATAACAAGAAACCTACTTGTTTTTGTTGTAATAATGTAGGACACACACCTAATACTTGATATATTAGAAAATTTGGTATACCAAGCGGCCTATATAGATGGGTCGAGAAAGGTGCTCACTATAACGACCCAAATTATATTCAAGAAATTTTCAATTTTTTATTAAACAATTAAAAATAAAATCCTTCCTTAAATGTTCAGTTGGTTTATCACATTCATTGATCAAAGTCAATATCTCAAAATGCTTAACAAAGAAAGGAAAATCGTCACCATTCGGTTAACATATGTAAGGACCTGATTTTCATCACCCAAAAATTCTTTTTAAAACTTTAAAACTTTATTCATGGAAATGAAGTGATTACTTTTGAAAGGCGTTGCTTGAAACTATTTGGAGAACGAGTGAATACAAATATTAATTCCATTCGTAATTCAAAATGCGGAAATACTCCAAGTACATCTTTCTTTTAAAGCATGCTATTACACTTCCTTTCAAATACATAATCTATACAATTATCCTTTCTCAAAAGTAATTTTAATTTAAACATTAGATCAACTTCAGTATACACTTAGGAGGAGTTCCATTTTACAAAATAGATAATCCAACATAGTCATCATATTACATACATTAATCATACATCATATCAAGTACATAAAATAACTACCCTAAACTTCATGAATCCATTTTCTTTTTTATTCTTATTCTAGTTAAACTTCCGTCACGCATTCATTATTGTATGAAGAGTACTATTTGAAACCTATGTTTTTTCTCTTTTTTGACATAAATGGATAGAGTTCTTATGTGTTTCCACGCCCATTCGAGACCCCGAAAAATGGACAAATTCCTTTTCTTAGGAACACATACAAGATTCGTCACCACAAAAAAAGGATAATGGTAAACCCACTGTTAACTACTTCAATATAATAATAATAAAAAAACATGTCCTACTATAACACCCTAAATTTTATGTCCTTAAAATTATAGTATCAGTCCTAGGATCCTCGTTTGAGCGAGAGATTCTCGCTTAGGCGAGAGAGGTTCACCTGGGAGGGTGAAATCCTGGGCTATACTGGAGGATTCTCGCCTGGGCGAGAAATGACATTTTGGGACTGTCGAGACTGTGAGATTCTCGCTTGAGCGAGAATCCCTCGCTTGAGCGAGAGGGTCAGATCTGAGTTTTTAAAATAGGCGGTATTTTCTCGCTTGAGCGAGAGAGGGCTCGCTTAAGCGAGGACCCGACGCTGTTACATTAAATAAGGGACCCCAAACACATTTATGGGGGTTAACCTAGAGAGAAGTGAGTGAAGGGAGCATTTCAAGAGTAAGAAACCATGGAAACTCATCCTTTTGAGTTAGGGTTCGTTTTATGTTGTTTCTCTCTTGTAACTCTTAGTTTAGAGTTGGTATTTCAAGAATAGAACGGATTTGTGGGTTGGTTCATGAAAACCCCAAAACCCTAACCTTGAGAAAATATGAGTAAAGAGGGAAATGGGTGAAATGTTAGAGGTAGAAGATGAGTATGTGTGTTTTAATGTTTAGAAACTTGTAATGAAAATAGTTTTGGGAAAACATTGAAAATACGTGAATATCCCGTGTATTTGTGAATGTTGTATGAATAATAAGGACATTATTGTGGATAAATTACTGACTTTTATTGTATTGATGGGATGATGAAAGATCCTAAGGTTGGAGGCGGTTCGGAAGGAACGAGTAAAGTTAACAAGAACCCCACCCCACACTCACCAAGGTAAGGGATAAGTATCTTCATTATATTTAAGATGACGCAACTGTATTTTGTGTGTAAAATGATGTGGTTGTGATATAATGTGAAATGGATCACCTTTGTGGTGTAAGTGTTGGCCATAGTGGTAATGGATCACCTTTGTGGTGTAAGTGTTGCCCGTAGTGGTAATGGATCACCTTTGTGGTGTAAGTGTTGCCCGTAGTGGTAATGGATCACCTTTGTGGTGTAAGTGTTGCCCGTAGTGGTAATGGATTACCTTAGAGGTGTGGAACTGCCGGTTGTGGCAATGGATCACTTTTGTGATGTAGACTTACCCTTTGTGGTATTGGATTATCCGTGTATTGTACACGGATGGAACAAGGATAAAGATGAGTAGAATAGATATGCACATTATAGAACATGTATATTATGTGTTATATGTGTACTATAAGGTGAATATGGATGAGAAGAATAGATATGCACATTATAGAACATGTATATTATGGGATATATGTGTACTATAAGGTGAATATGGATAAAAATGAGAAGAATAGATATGCACATTATAGAACATGTATATTATGGGATTTTGTGTACTATAAGGTGAATATGGATAAAGATGAGAAGAATAGATATGCACATTATAGAACATGTATATTATAGGATATATGTGTACTATAAGGTGGATATGGATTTATGGAGACAAAAGATAGGAATGGATATATTAATGTAAATATGAATTGTTTTATATTCAATGTTAAATTGTGTTTTAAAATGTGGATTATCATATGATGATGAATATTAAATCAACGACTTACTTCCTTGTATGTTTCGTGTATCTGTTATCGATAATCCCATTGCAGGTGAACAGATGAATTGAGGATACTCGGTTCGATGCTTAGGAGCTTGAATCTAGACTTTCTCTATTTTGCTTTTTGGACTGTAACTAATTAATCGATATTTGGAATATTTGTAAATCCTAATTGATATAACTCTGGATATTAGTAGCTATGGATATTTTGAAATTCCATAGCTAGTTGTATGCGTGGGTTACCAAGAATTATTTATATGAATTATGATTTTCTGTCCAGAGTATGACCACAAAAGAGAATTAGGAGGATGTCATTAGATTTGTTAATCTAAGATATTAAGGACATGCATGTAAATGAAATAAAATAAGGAAAAAATTTCAAGGGTAGAATTTCGGTCTTTACAATATGGTATCAGAGCATAGTTAATCTCGCGGCCTAGGATATGGCCTTACATGCTTCTTTGATTAACTGTAATTACTTGAGTTGTTGCGTTGTAATAAATTGCTAGATGATTTAGTGATCATGTATAAAATGAAATACGATTACTAATGGGTAAATGAGTACAGGTACCCATGGCTGGAAGAGGAAGAGGAACGAGTCAGAATGTTCCGAATGAGCTGCTAGCTCAAATGGTTGTTTCACTGCAACAGATGAATGAGAATCTGCATAGCTTGAACCAGAACACGACACCGAGTCCTAGCTCGTAGCCTTTGGCCCCTACAGAACCAGCCGAGTACAGAGGGTTAGGCGAGTTTTGAAAACAGAGGCCTCCACAGTTCCAAGGGGGATTTGCTCCGGATGCTGCGAATGAGTGGATTCAAAGCTTGGAGAGAATATTATGAGCCCTAGGTTGCGGTGATGTTCAGAAGGTGACCTATGCTTCCTACCTGCTAACAAAGGAAGCTGAAAACTGGTGGGGTATGACCCGCCGCCAGATGGAAGCGGAGGGAACAGTGGTTACCTGGGAGGCATTCAGGGGAAAGTTCTTTCGGAAATACTTTCCAGCTGACTTGAGAAGAAGAAAGGATATGGAATTCTTGAGATTGGAACAAGGTGGCATGTCGGTAGGAGAGTATGTCACCAAATTTGAGGAGTTGGCTAAATTTTGCCCCTACTCGGAATTTGAAATGAACGGGAGGTCCAAGTGTTCCAAGTTCGAATCGGGATTGAAACCCAAGATGAGGAGGATGTTTGGGCATCAAGAGATCGCTGATTTTACTACTCTAGTCAACAAGTGTAGGATGTATGAAGATGATTTGACAGTGGATGTGGTGGTGACGCCTAGAGCTAATCCACCGAAAAACTTCGGCCCACAAAGAAATCACCCCCAAGGTAAAGGGAAAGGGAGGATGTTTGAGAATAATCGGAAACCGTATGTGGCACCTGCTGGATACCTTGGTCACAGTTATCAAGGGACAAAACCTGCTACTTTTCCTAGTGAAGGAGTCTCTACTCCGTTGTGCCTCAAATGTAACAGGCAACATTATGGGAGTACATGCCCGGGGTCGGGAACTGGATGCTTTCACTGCAAGGAGCTGGGGCACATCAAAAAGATTTGCCCAAAACTGAATCGACAACAGAATGTCGTTCAAACTGAAAGAACACGAAACACTGGTCGGGTGTTCACTATGAACGGGACAGAGGTAGCAAATGTGGAAGACCTGATCAAGGGGAATTGTATGGTGGCATGTATTGCTCTTTTAGTGTTATTTGATTCGGGAGCGACACACTCCTTCATATCTGTCGATTGTGTGGATAAACTGAAATTACAAACAGGGTTATTGCCTTTCGACTTAGTCGTGTCCACCCCAACTAATGTACCGGTAGTGGTATCGACTGTTGTGTCTCAATGTCTGGTAGTGGTAAACGGTAGAACATTTACCGTTGATTAAATCTGCTTACCACTATCCCAGTTAGATTTAATTTTGGGGATGGACTGGTTGTCGGCGAATCATGTAATGCTTAATTGTGCCGATAAGACCGTGGTATTTGGGAATCTAGATGAGATTTCTGATGAGGTTAATGACATGAAACCGTTATCGGCAAAGGAAGTCAGGACTTCCTGTAAGGAGGGAGGAGCCGTGTTTATGTTGTTGGCATCCTTGGAGGGTATGGAGAAACCTAAGGTTCAGGATATTCCGATAGTTCGTGAGTTTCCTGAGGTATTTCCTGGTGACATTCCGGAGTTACCTCCAGTGAGAGAAGCAGAATTCTCTATTGATTTGGTACCTGGAACGGGACCCATCTCTATAGCTCCGTATAGGATGGCACCGTTAGAATTGGCCGAGTTGAAGAAGCAAGTCGAGGACTTATTGGCCAAGCGGTTTATTCGTCCTAGTGTCTCGCCGTGGGGTGCGCCTGTCTTGTTGGTTAAGAAGAAAGATGGTAGTATGCGGTTGTGTACTAACTACAGACAGTTGAACAAGGTTACTATCAAGAATAAATATTCGTTACCTCGAATTGATGACTTGATGGATCAATTGAGGGGAGCGGTGGTGTTTTCAAAAATTGACCTTCGGTCGGGTTACCACCAACTTCGTGTGAAGACGAAAGACATTCCTAAAACTGCTTTTAGGACAACGTATGGACATTTTGAATATTTGGTCATGCCTTTTGGTGTAACAAATGCCCCAGCAATATTTACCGACTACATGAATCAGATTTTTCATCCGTATTTGGATTCATTCGTAGTGGTATTTATTGATGACATTTTGGTTTACTCCAAAAGCCGAGAGGAGCATGCTGAGCACTTGAGGGTGGTGCTAGGACTTCTTAGTAAGAATCGGTTGTATGCAAAGCTGTCAAAATGTGATTTCTGGTTGGAATCAGTAAACTTTCTTGGAAATGCGATATCCAAGGAAAGAGTGGCAGTAGATCCTGCTAAGGTCGAGGCAGTGATGGAATGGGTGGTACCCAAGTCAGTGACTAAGATCAGGAGTTTTCTGGGTTTAGCTGGTTACTATAGGAAATTCATAGAGGGATTTTCGAAGTTGGCTATACCATTGACCAAGCTTACCAGAAAAGGGGAACCGTATGTGTGGATGATTCGTTGTGAAGAGAGCTTCCAAGAGTTAAAACAGAGATTGACGACGACGCCAGTGTTGGTTCTCCCTTGTATTGATCGTGATTTCAGTGTGTATTGCGATGCTTCCAAGTAAGGTTTGGGTTGTGTGTTGATGCATGAAGGGAAAGTGTTGCCTATGCGTCGAGACAGTTGAGGACGCATGAACAGAACTACCCTACCCATGACTTGGAATTAGCTGCGGTAGTTTTTGCATTGAAAATATGGAGACACCATCTATATGGCGTAAGATTCGAGGTTTATAGTGATCACAAGAGTTTGAAATACTTGTTTGATCAGAAGGAACTAAACATGCGACAAAGGAGATGGATGGAGTTCCTTAAGGACTATGATTTTGGACTGCAATACCATCCGGGAAAAGCCAATGTGGTGGCCGATGCCCTGAGTTGGAAGTTCTTGCACATGTCGGCCTTAATGGTTCGATAAGGGAAATTGATTGAGGAGTTCAGGGATATGAACTTGGAAGTTCAAATGAGACCGCATAGTATGATGTTGGCAATGCTTAAGATAACAAATGAGATGTTTGATCAAATCCGAGCAATACAAGTCGGGGATAGTGAGTTAATGAATAAACTAGATTTGATGAAGAATGGTAAGGATACCGATTTCGCATTGGATGCTAGCGGATTGTTGCGTTACAAGTGGAGAGTGTGTGTACCTCGTGATGTGGAATTACGAAAAAGTATCATAGAGGAATCACACAAGAGTAAAATGAGTTTTCACCCGGGGACTACGAAAATGTACCAAGATTTGAAAAAGCTATTTTGGTGGTCTGGGTTGAAAAGGGATGTGGCCCTGTATGTTTCGAGTTGTCTTGTCTGTCAGAAAGCCAAGATCGAACATCAGCGGCCAGCGGGGGTACTACAATCCCTAGAAATTCTCGTTTGGAAATGGGATAGTATCTCCATGGATTTTGTATCGGGTTTTCCAAAGACGCAGAAAGGGTATGATTCGATATGGGTAATAGTGGATCGGTTGACTAAGTCTGCACATTTTTTACCGATGAACATGAAGTACTCTTTGGAGCGATTGGCAGAATTGTATATCCACGAAATCGTTCGGTTACATGGGATACCATCGGACATTATATCGGATAGGGATCTCCGTTTTACTTCTAACTTTTGGACTAGTTTACAATCCGCATTGGGAACTAAGTTGAAGTTAAGTTCAGCTTATCATCCACAAATAGACGGACAATCGGAAAGGACCATACAGTCATTGGAAGATCTTCTAAGGGCTTGTGTCTTTGAACAACCGGGGAGTTGGAATGGCATGTTGCCTCTGATTGAATTTACTTACAACAATAGTTTTCATTCGAGCATCGGAATGGCGCCTTATGAGGCGTTGTATGGTAGGAAGTGCCGAACTCCAGTGAGTTGGTTTGAGACTGGGGAGAACTTGATATTGGAGCCCGAGCTGGTCCAAGAGACTACAGATAAGATTAAGAAAATCCGGGAGAACATGAAGATCGCCCAGAGTCGGCAGAAAAGCTATTATGATAAGAGGCGGAAACCTCTTGAGTTTAACGAGGGAGATCATGTTTTCATGAGAGTTGTTCCAACTACCAGCATCGGTAGGGTGTTGAAATCTCGTAAGCTGACTCCTCGATTTATTGGGCCGTATCAGATATTGAAGAGAATTGGGCCGGTGGCATATCAGATTGCATTACCTCCACTATTGTCGAACATCCACAATGTATTTCATGTGTCTCAATTAAGGAAATATGTTGGGGATCCATCTCATGTGGTTGAGTCTGATCAGATAGAGTTGAAGGATAATTTGACTTGTTCGACGTTGCCCATGAGGATCATAGATACCAGTGTCAAGAGATTGAGAGGCAAGGAGATTGCCTTGGTGAAGGTGTATTGGATTCAAGTGGACGAAGGAGACGCTACTTGGGAAGTTGAGCAAGAAATGAGGGAGGATTACCCTCATTTGTTTGAATTGAGGTATGTTTAATTTTCGGGGACGGAAATTCTTATAAGAGGGGGAGGAATGTAACACCCTAAATTTTAAGTCCTTCAAATTATAGTATCAGTCCTGGGATCCTTGCTTGAGCAAGAGATTCTCGCTTGGGCGAGAGAGGTTCACCTTGGAGGGTGAAATCCTGGGCTATACTGGAGGATTCTCGCCTGAGCGAGAGTTGTCTCGCCTAGGCGAGAAATGGCATTTTGGGACTGTCGAGACTGTGAGATTCTCGCTTGAGCGAGAGGGTCAGATCTGAGTTTTTAAAATAGGCGGGATTTTCTCGCTTGAGCGAGAGAGGGCTCGCTTAAGCGAGGACCCAACGCTGTTACATTAAATAGGGGACCCCAAACACATTTATGGGGGTTAATCTAGAGAGAAGTGAGGGAATGGAGCATTTCAAGAGTAAGAAGGCTTGGGAATCATTTAGAAGCTTGAGAAGAGGTAAATCTCTTGATTCTAACTCTCTCTCTCTCTTTCAAACTCATTGTGGAGTGTAAAGGATCTCTTCTCCAAATGTGAAAGAAACCATGGAAACTCATCCTTTTGAGTTAGGGTTCGTTTTATGTTGTTTCTCTCTTGTAACTCTTAGTTTAGAGTTGGTATTTCAAGAATAGAACGGATTTGTGGGTTGGTTCATGAAAACCCCAAAACCCTAACCTTGAGAAAATATGAGTAAAGAGGGAAATGGGTGAAATGTTAGAGGTAGAAGATGAGTTTGTGTGTTTTAATGTTTAGAAACTTGTAATGAAAATAGTTTTGGGAAAACATTGAAAATACGTGAATATCCCGTGTATTTGTGAATGTTGTATGAATAATAAGGACATTATTGTGGATAAATTGTAACGACCCAAATTCTACCTTGAAAATTTTTCATTTATTTTAATCATTTCTTACATACAGTCGTCACCTTCATTGAAAACTCTCAAGTAACACTCTTTGAAAATACTCTTACCCTATTATATCATCATACAAATTTATGTTGTGGAAAAACATAATTCATTCAAATAGCATTTACCACATACAACCAGTTATAGGTCTCCCCGAGTTGTAAAGCCCATAACTACACATATCCGTATTACTCTAAACGGACTTACAGTCATCCCATAATGTTACCAAATCAACTACAATGTCAAATAGCAATAAATACATCCGAGTAAATAAACACAAAAGCTTCCTAATTGAGCTTCATCCTCAAAATCCTTCATTTACCTATAATGGGGTTATCAGAAACAACACACAAACAAAAGGGAGTAAGTCATTAGTTCAAAACTAACATCACATGATAACCCACATTCAAATACAATTAAGCTTTAATATAATTCATAATCACACATACGTAATTGTAAACATTCAAATCCACTTCCTTTAATTTCCACTTTACTCATATTCATCCTATAGTATATATATCCCATAATATATATTCTATAGTATGCATATTACGTTCTTTTGGAACATCTTCTGTCCCGTTATTCATATCCACCCTATAACATATATATATCCCATAATATATTTATCCTATAGCATGTATATTACTTTCTTTCTCAACATCTTCCTTTTTATCGATCATATTCACCCTATAGAATATATATCCCATACTATATATCCTATAGCATGCATATGACATTCTTTGCGACATTCTCATTTCTCGTCATTCATATTCACCCTATAGAATATACATCCCATACTATATATTCTATAACATGCATATGACATTCATTAAGACATCCACACTTCCCATCATTCATATTCACCCTATAGAATATATATCCCATACTATATATCCTATAGCATGCATATGACATTCATTACTCCGAGTCATATTTCCATTGGTACTCCCCCAATAATATTAATTCGTTTGAGTCATATTTCCATTGGTACTCCCCCAATAATTTTAATTTCATTGAGTCATCTTTCCATTGGTTCTCCCCCAAAATATTACTTTTATTGAGTCATCTTTCCATTGGTTCTCCCCCAATAATGTTACTTTTATTGAGTCATCTTTCCATTGGTTCTCCCCCAATAATGTTACTTTTATTGAGTCATCTTTCCATTGGTTCTCCCCCAATAATGTTACTTTTATTGAGTCATATTTCCTTTGGTACTCCCCCAAATAGATTGAATTCGTTTTTAGTCATATTTCCTTTGGTACTCCCCCAAATAGATTGAATTCGTTTTGAGTCATATTTTCTTTGGTACTCCCCCAAATAGATTGAATTCGTTTTGAGTCATATTTCCTTTGGTACTCCCCCAAATAGATTGAATTCGTTTTGAGTCATATTTCCTTTGGTACTCCCCCAAATATATTGAATTCGTTTTGAGTCATATTTCCTTTGGTACTCCCCCAAATATATTGAATTCGTTTTGAGTCATATTTCCTTTGGTACTCCCCCAAATAGATTGAATACGTTTTGAGTCATATTTTCTTTGGTACTCCCCCAAATAGATTGAATTCGTTTTACAAAACAGAAAAGTCACGCATTTTCCAACATAATGCATAAATTTCAAACGTATCATTTTAAACCATTACCTTTTTCACATACCTCATTCATATCAGCAAGTATGGTTTAGAGACACTTATCCCTTACCTTGGTGAGTGTTGGGGATCGGTTCCGAGTAACTTTAAAAGTCTCCTCCGCGATTTCCTCCAACCTTAGGATCTTTCCTCATTTCCACCAATAACAACAATGTCAGACATTTATTCAACATAACACATAAATAACTCGTATTTCATCATCAAATAACTCAAGATTTCCAAAACTACTTCAATACAAGTTTCCCAAACATCTAAACATACATGTTTATCTCATATATCAACATCAAAGCACAAACTCATCATCCACATCTAACATTTCATATCCTTCTCTTTATACCCATATTCTCATTTTGGGGGTTTTTGGGGTTTTCATGAATAACCCACAAAACATTTCCATTCATCAAATATCAACTCTTAACCAAGAGTTTACAAGAGGTGTAAGTGTTGCCCGTAGTGGTAATGGATCACCTTAGAGGTGTGGAATTGCCGGTTGTGGCAATGGATCACTTTTGTGATGTAGACTTACCCTTTGTGGTATTGGATTATCCGTGTAGTTTACACGGATGGAACAAGGATAAAGATGAGAAGAATAAATATGCACATTATAGAACATCTATATTATGTGATATATGTGTACTACAAGGTGAATATGGATAAAGATGAGAAGAATAGATATGCACATTATAGAACATGTATATTATGGGATATATGTGTACTATAAGGTGAATATGGATAAAAATGAGAAGAATAGATATGCACATTATAGAACATGTATATTATGGGATATATGTGTACTATAAGGTGAATATGGATAAAGATGAGAAGAATAGATATGCACATTATAGAACATGTATATTATGGGATATATGTGTACTATAAGGTAAGTATGGATTTATGGAGACAAAAGATAGGAATGGATATATTAATGTAAATATGAATTGTGTTTTATATTCAATGTTAAATTGTGTTTTAAAATGTGGATTATCATATAATGATGAATATTAAATCAACGACTTACTCCCTTGTATGTTTCGTGTATCTGTTATCGATAATCCCATTGCAGGTGAACAGATGAATTGAGGATACTCGGTTCGATGCTTAGGAGCTTGAATCTAGACTTTCTCTATTTTGCTTTTTGGACTGTAACTAATTAATCGATATTTGGAATATTTGTAAATCCTGATTGATATAACTCTGGATATTAGTAGCTATGGATATTTTGAAATTCCATAGTTAGTTGTATGCGTGGGTTACCAATAGTTATTTATATGAATTATGATTTTTTGTCCAGAGTATGACCACAAAAAAGAATTAGGAGAATGTCACCACTTAGTCATTTTTATAAATATGTTCCTATCTTCTTGTCACCATAAACAACTCACAACACAACCATTATCATACAACATAACCATGTCCATTTATCATCACTAAACATCTCATAACACCATCATTATCACAAACACACTCATTTCCACTTATAACAAATCAATAACTCATAACACACCATTATCATACACAAACCACCCACAACATATTATTCATCATATAACACATTAACACTATAACCATCCTCATGACGGTGTATTACCATAAGTGAGCATATTGTGTTTTATCTAGATAAACGGTTTTCCTACACATATATCCCCACCTTTATGGCTAATACATCCTTATGGAAAATAAAGACTCTCACAAGGACCATAAACTTCCAAGAGAGTCTCTATCCGTTAACATGCTCCGATTCTTGAGGGAAATCGGAGAAGATGACTCTAATGAAATACTCTAAGACCACAATGGTCTTCTCCCTCACCTTAGGTTGCATAAGCTCCATGAATCCGCAAAGAGCTTCATCTACCTCCATCTCCTTTAACCTCCATTGTTCCTTTTTTCCACTTCAAGTTCACCAAGTGCCACTAAGAAGTAAGAGGAAGGGGTTTTGATGAGTTTTTGATGTTTAGAGGAGAAAAGAGTCGAAATCTATGGGGAGCCGCCGTTGGGAGTGAAAGGGGAGAAAAGAAAATGAAGATTAGGGTTTGTGAAACCCTTTCTTTACTTTTATAGTTGGGTCGTCTCTCCCGGGCGAGGGTATCTCGCTTGGGCGAGAAGCCCACGATATTTTAAGTTTCAAAATACGGACCCTCTCGCCTGGGCGAGATTCTCTCGCTCAAGCGAGAATCTCATAGTTTGCTCAGGCTTCTCTCGCTCAAGCGACCAATTCCTTGCTTGGGCGAGACTCCCAGAATTTCCAAATTTAAAACACCAAGTCTCTCGCTTGGGCGAGACCCTCTCGCTCAAGCGAGAATCTGGAAGTATGTCCCATTCTTCAGGACTGCTACCTCTTTTTAAGGAGGATAAATTTAAGGTGTTACAACATACATCAAATTATCAACAACAAGGTAAAATAGAAATTAGTTATCCCGTTAAACACTTAAGGTTACACAACAAAACTTTCACAACTACAGATAGCATCTCAAAAATGGTCTACACTACATAGCAACCTTGATCTACAGTTTCTCCGCTTCGTCAGCAAATCCAATTATCACAAACAGAAAGGAACACAAACACAAAGGGAGTAAGCCATTTAATCTTATAATAATCAGCATTATAGATTGATACATAATCATATAAAACAAGGTTATAGAAATAGATAAGTTAAGAATAGGACAATTTTAACAATCATTACTTACTATTTCGAACGTCATCACATTTTAACCATATTAATAGTCTATACCAGAACTACCTTTTCTAGTCACATTCACACAATATCTCCAATATTATTATCACACATAACTTACCAAGAGTAACACCATGCCTGAAGACATCTCGTTTTCCATGTACCTTGTTATCCCAGTTGAAATAGCAATACATTGATCACAGTATTCCAACACCACATAGAACAATTACAATACCACATAGGGCAAGACATTCAACACCACATAGGGCGATACAATACCACATAGGGAAAGACATTCAATACCACATAGGGCGAGACATTCAACGCCACATAGGGTGATACAATACCACATAGGGCAAGACATTCAACACCAAATCGGGCGATACAATACCACATAGAGCAAGACATTCAACACCACATAGGGCGATACAATACCACATATGGCAAGACATTCAACACCACATCGGGTGATACAATACCACATAGGGCAAGACATTCAACACCACATAGGACGATACAATACCACATTGGGCAAGACATTCAACACCATATCAGGCGATACAGTACCACATAGGGCAAGACATTCAACTCAAGTTCCCAACAATTATTCAATAATGTCTATTCACATGAAAAAATACCATCATGTCCTTCATTAATAAATATAATGCTTCTCCCTTACCTGAGTATGAGTTAGTGTTTTTGTTCCACAACTTTGTTAGATCCCCCTCCGTCTCTTCCAACCTTAGGATCTTTCCTCATTCATATGACACAACAATAATAACCAATCATTACTCATACCATACCAATAAACAATTTCATACAACACTTGTCATTCATAAACGGAATAAGTTCATATTTCAACGATTCGAAATCACCAACTCTTCGAAGTCCAAAGCATTCAAATAAGGAGTATTTCCCTTTTTAAGAAAACATCATTAACCCACAAACCCCATTTCTAACCTCACCTTTCACCCTCGTTCACAATTATTTCGTTTTGGTCCATAGTTTCCAAAATCAACACCATTTTCAAAAATAAACCCCCAACCACGAGTTTCAAAAGAAAAACTACATAGAAACGAACCACAACCCAAAAAGGAAGGGTTGCGAGGTTTTTCACATTAAGAGAAGAGATCCATGAACACAATAAGGTGTTTCACAACAAGGGTGAGTGTTAGAATCAAGAGGGTTTACCTCTTCTCAAGCTTTCTTTCGCTTCTACACGTGCTAGGGTGGGGAGCCGTTTTTCTTCTTTTCTTTTTCGCCAAAAAGTGTCCCACTTTCTCACTTGGGACTTCAATTTTAGGTTTCAGGCTCTCGCTCGGGCGACAGGGGCTCGCTTGGGCGAGAAGCCCTCGATGATTCAAATTTTCAAACTCTGATGTTGTCGCACAAGCGACAGCTCCTCGCTCAAGCGAGAATCATGCAAGGTGCTCAACTCTCCCTCGCTTGAGTGACCACTCCCTTGCTCAGGCGAGAATCACAGGTAAAATCTTAGTAGAAACTCTGAGCCCCTCGCTTGGGCGAGGTCCTCTCGCTCAAGCGAGAAACACCCATTATGATAACATTCATACATGATTCACATGCTCATGAATTTACATATGATAACATGATTTGAGTGCATCAAACTGAATTTAACTCATATATCTTCAAATTCACGTATCATGCATATACACATCATGTAGAAGGTTCATCATACATCAAGAAAACACTTTTTAACACAGCTAATAGATTACAACTTGTGTTAATCCATTAAATAAACATGGGAACAAGTTAATCAATTAAGTATGTGATTAATTGATTAAATAGAGTTATAGTAGTTGAAATCTTGGATTTCCTAGGGTCGTTAATCGATTAATCTACAGGTTAATCGATTAAGTCCAACTGAAAACAATTTTGTATATAAGCTGAATTTTCCCATATGTTCAAAAGTTAGTCATAGCAAGGATTCACAAGGTTGTATATTTATATGAACTTAACTTTCATATCATTTGAGAGAGTTTCTTGCTGTGAGAAAAAGTCTTTAATTTTCTTGTTTCATATGAGAGAGATAGGATAGTTAAGGATTATCCTTTGCGCTTAAACTTTCACATTCATTTTGGAAAACTAAGCTTAATCACACATTTTTTTTGAGTCTTTGTGAGATTTCTAAGTTGGGTTTTTAGTGTTTTTACTGTTTATATATCCGCACACTTTAGGTACATTGTAACTTGGATAGTTTGACAATTTGTGTAAGAAATCCTAGTTGCGGTTAGGTTGTTGTCTTCAACTTTACAAAGGTCTTGGTAGGGAGTGATCATCGATTGGGCCTGTACCGTGAGTAGGTGAGGATTATCCGCAAGGGGCAGGTTGAAGTTCAAACCGAAGTGAGAGACTCTAGGGCCGAGAAGGGAGCATTTGTGAAGTTTATTTGAACGATTATTTTCTAAAAACATTATTCAAATAGTGAAGAAAATCTCCCGAGATCAGAAGGAGAGACCTGAATGTAGTTTAAAAGTGGACCGCAAACGAGCCAGGATAAAATCGTCGTCTCAATTTTCTTGATCCCTTATCTCTTTACTTTTCAATCGTTTTATACTTTAAATGTTTTAGGTGATTTACTTACTGAGTTTACTGCATGTTCTATTTTTGTTAAACACATTGGAATAAATTCTTTAAGTTGATTGCATCTGTTGTTGATTGAAAACATTGTATATTTTCTTGTAAGAAAACTGTTTTTCAAATATCACAAGAATCAGGTTAATAGATTAAACCTGTTGTTAATCAATTAATCAAAACACGATTTAATTGATTAAGAGCATTGATAATCGATTAAACAATGAATATTTTAGAATATCTCATTTGCCGCAAATAGTGTTAATTTGCTTCTGCTCACACATATTCACCCTCTCTAGGTGTTATTTGTAACACCTCAAATTTTATTTTAAGAATAATTAGAAAAACTTAAAATTGAGGAATTGGTACTAGGCAATTCTTCTAATGAATTTCATAAAGAATCTATTAGACTCTTTAGACTATGCATGAAATAGAAAAACACAATAGAAATTCTTGAGAGTCATAACAAAAAATTTGGGAAGGATTTGGATACTTTAAAATCCAAGTCAAAGGACGGTTGCCCAAAATGTCAAATGTTTACTACTCTTGAATTGAAAGTTAATAGTTGAAATCAAGAGATAAGTGAGTTTAAGAAGATAAGCAAAGTTAGACAACTTGTTGAGCAATAAAATCAAACAAGTGAAGTTAAGAAAACAATTTTTATAAAATAAAATAATTCTTGTTTGCTTAATCATGGTAGGGAGACATGTAACAAAAACTTTATGTCCCTAAATGGAAAATACATAACAAGAAACCTACTTGTTTTTGTTGTAATAATGTAGGACACACACCTAATACTTGATATATTAGAAAATTTGGTATACCAAGCGGCCTATATAGATGGGTCGAGAAAGGTGCTCACTATAACGACCCAAATTATATTCAAGAAATTTTCAATTTTTTATTAAACAATTAAAAATAAAATCCTTCCTTAAATGTTCAGTTGGTTTATCACATTCATTGATCAAAGTCAATATCTCAAAATGCTTAACAAAGAAAGGAAAATCGTCACCATTCGGTTAACATATGTAAGGACCTGATTTTCATCACCCAAAAATTCTTTTTAAAACTTTAAAACTTTATTCATGGAAATGAAGTGATTACTTTTGAAAGGCGTTGCTTGAAACTATTTGGAGAACGAGTGAATACAAATATTAATTCCATTCGTAATTCAAAATGCGGAAATACTCCAAGTACATCTTTCTTTTAAAGCATGCTATTACACTTCCTTTCAAATACATAATCTATACAATTATCCTTTCTCAAAAGTAATTTTAATTTAAACATTAGATCAACTTCAGTATACACTTAGGAGGAGTTCCATTTTACAAAATAGATAATCCAACATAGTCATCATATTACATACATTAATCATACATCATATCAAGTACATAAAATAACTACCCTAAACTTCATGAATCCATTTTCTTTTTTATTCTTATTCTAGTTAAACTTCCGTCACGCATTCATTATTGTATGAAGAGTACTATTTGAAACCTATGTTTTTTCTCTTTTTTGACATAAATGGATAGAGTTCTTATGTGTTTCCACGCCCATTCGAGACCCCGAAAAATGGACAAATTCCTTTTCTTAGGAACACATACAAGATTCGTCACCACAAAAAAAGGATAATGGTAAACCCACTGTTAACTACTTCAATATAATAATAATAAAAAAACATGTCCTACTATAACACCCTAAATTTTATGTCCTTAAAATTATAGTATCAGTCCTAGGATCCTCGTTTGAGCGAGAGATTCTCGCTTAGGCGAGAGAGGTTCACCTGGGAGGGTGAAATCCTGGGCTATACTGGAGGATTCTCGCCTGGGCGAGAAATGACATTTTGGGACTGTCGAGACTGTGAGATTCTCGCTTGAGCGAGAATCCCTCGCTTGAGCGAGAGGGTCAGATCTGAGTTTTTAAAATAGGCGGTATTTTCTCGCTTGAGCGAGAGAGGGCTCGCTTAAGCGAGGACCCGACGCTGTTACATTAAATAAGGGACCCCAAACACATTTATGGGGGTTAACCTAGAGAGAAGTGAGTGAAGGGAGCATTTCAAGAGTAAGAAACCATGGAAACTCATCCTTTTGAGTTAGGGTTCGTTTTATGTTGTTTCTCTCTTGTAACTCTTAGTTTAGAGTTGGTATTTCAAGAATAGAACGGATTTGTGGGTTGGTTCATGAAAACCCCAAAACCCTAACCTTGAGAAAATATGAGTAAAGAGGGAAATGGGTGAAATGTTAGAGGTAGAAGATGAGTATGTGTGTTTTAATGTTTAGAAACTTGTAATGAAAATAGTTTTGGGAAAACATTGAAAATACGTGAATATCCCGTGTATTTGTGAATGTTGTATGAATAATAAGGACATTATTGTGGATAAATTACTGACTTTTATTGTATTGATGGGATGATGAAAGATCCTAAGGTTGGAGGCGGTTCGGAAGGAACGAGTAAAGTTAACAAGAACCCCACCCCACACTCACCAAGGTAAGGGATAAGTATCTTCATTATATTTAAGATGACGCAACTGTATTTTGTGTGTAAAATGATGTGGTTGTGATATAATGTGAAATGGATCACCTTTGTGGTGTAAGTGTTGGCCATAGTGGTAATGGATCACCTTTGTGGTGTAAGTGTTGCCCGTAGTGGTAATGGATCACCTTTGTGGTGTAAGTGTTGCCCGTAGTGGTAATGGATCACCTTTGTGGTGTAAGTGTTGCCCGTAGTGGTAATGGATTACCTTAGAGGTGTGGAACTGCCGGTTGTGGCAATGGATCACTTTTGTGATGTAGACTTACCCTTTGTGGTATTGGATTATCCGTGTATTGTACACGGATGGAACAAGGATAAAGATGAGTAGAATAGATATGCACATTATAGAACATGTATATTATGTGTTATATGTGTACTATAAGGTGAATATGGATGAGAAGAATAGATATGCACATTATAGAACATGTATATTATGGGATATATGTGTACTATAAGGTGAATATGGATAAAAATGAGAAGAATAGATATGCACATTATAGAACATGTATATTATGGGATTTTGTGTACTATAAGGTGAATATGGATAAAGATGAGAAGAATAGATATGCACATTATAGAACATGTATATTATAGGATATATGTGTACTATAAGGTGGATATGGATTTATGGAGACAAAAGATAGGAATGGATATATTAATGTAAATATGAATTGTTTTATATTCAATGTTAAATTGTGTTTTAAAATGTGGATTATCATATGATGATGAATATTAAATCAACGACTTACTTCCTTGTATGTTTCGTGTATCTGTTATCGATAATCCCATTGCAGGTGAACAGATGAATTGAGGATACTCGGTTCGATGCTTAGGAGCTTGAATCTAGACTTTCTCTATTTTGCTTTTTGGACTGTAACTAATTAATCGATATTTGGAATATTTGTAAATCCTAATTGATATAACTCTGGATATTAGTAGCTATGGATATTTTGAAATTCCATAGCTAGTTGTATGCGTGGGTTACCAAGAATTATTTATATGAATTATGATTTTCTGTCCAGAGTATGACCACAAAAGAGAATTAGGAGGATGTCATTAGATTTGTTAATCTAAGATATTAAGGACATGCATGTAAATGAAATAAAATAAGGAAAAAATTTCAAGGGTAGAATTTCGGTCTTTACAATATGGTATCAGAGCATAGTTAATCTCGCGGCCTAGGATATGGCCTTACATGCTTCTTTGATTAACTGTAATTACTTGAGTTGTTGCGTTGTAATAAATTGCTAGATGATTTAGTGATCATGTATAAAATGAAATACGATTACTAATGGGTAAATGAGTACAGGTACCCATGGCTGGAAGAGGAAGAGGAACGAGTCAGAATGTTCCGAATGAGCTGCTAGCTCAAATGGTTGTTTCACTGCAACAGATGAATGAGAATCTGCATAGCTTGAACCAGAACACGACACCGAGTCCTAGCTCGTAGCCTTTGGCCCCTACAGAACCAGCCGAGTACAGAGGGTTAGGCGAGTTTTGAAAACAGAGGCCTCCACAGTTCCAAGGGGGATTTGCTCCGGATGCTGCGAATGAGTGGATTCAAAGCTTGGAGAGAATATTATGAGCCCTAGGTTGCGGTGATGTTCAGAAGGTGACCTATGCTTCCTACCTGCTAACAAAGGAAGCTGAAAACTGGTGGGGTATGACCCGCCGCCAGATGGAAGCGGAGGGAACAGTGGTTACCTGGGAGGCATTCAGGGGAAAGTTCTTTCGGAAATACTTTCCAGCTGACTTGAGAAGAAGAAAGGATATGGAATTCTTGAGATTGGAACAAGGTGGCATGTCGGTAGGAGAGTATGTCACCAAATTTGAGGAGTTGGCTAAATTTTGCCCCTACTCGGAATTTGAAATGAACGGGAGGTCCAAGTGTTCCAAGTTCGAATCGGGATTGAAACCCAAGATGAGGAGGATGTTTGGGCATCAAGAGATCGCTGATTTTACTACTCTAGTCAACAAGTGTAGGATGTATGAAGATGATTTGACAGTGGATGTGGTGGTGACGCCTAGAGCTAATCCACCGAAAAACTTCGGCCCACAAAGAAATCACCCCCAAGGTAAAGGGAAAGGGAGGATGTTTGAGAATAATCGGAAACCGTATGTGGCACCTGCTGGATACCTTGGTCACAGTTATCAAGGGACAAAACCTGCTACTTTTCCTAGTGAAGGAGTCTCTACTCCGTTGTGCCTCAAATGTAACAGGCAACATTATGGGAGTACATGCCCGGGGTCGGGAACTGGATGCTTTCACTGCAAGGAGCTGGGGCACATCAAAAAGATTTGCCCAAAACTGAATCGACAACAGAATGTCGTTCAAACTGAAAGAACACGAAACACTGGTCGGGTGTTCACTATGAACGGGACAGAGGTAGCAAATGTGGAAGACCTGATCAAGGGGAATTGTATGGTGGCATGTATTGCTCTTTTAGTGTTATTTGATTCGGGAGCGACACACTCCTTCATATCTGTCGATTGTGTGGATAAACTGAAATTACAAACAGGGTTATTGCCTTTCGACTTAGTCGTGTCCACCCCAACTAATGTACCGGTAGTGGTATCGACTGTTGTGTCTCAATGTCTGGTAGTGGTAAACGGTAGAACATTTACCGTTGATTAAATCTGCTTACCACTATCCCAGTTAGATTTAATTTTGGGGATGGACTGGTTGTCGGCGAATCATGTAATGCTTAATTGTGCCGATAAGACCGTGGTATTTGGGAATCTAGATGAGATTTCTGATGAGGTTAATGACATGAAACCGTTATCGGCAAAGGAAGTCAGGACTTCCTGTAAGGAGGGAGGAGCCGTGTTTATGTTGTTGGCATCCTTGGAGGGTATGGAGAAACCTAAGGTTCAGGATATTCCGATAGTTCGTGAGTTTCCTGAGGTATTTCCTGGTGACATTCCGGAGTTACCTCCAGTGAGAGAAGCAGAATTCTCTATTGATTTGGTACCTGGAACGGGACCCATCTCTATAGCTCCGTATAGGATGGCACCGTTAGAATTGGCCGAGTTGAAGAAGCAAGTCGAGGACTTATTGGCCAAGCGGTTTATTCGTCCTAGTGTCTCGCCGTGGGGTGCGCCTGTCTTGTTGGTTAAGAAGAAAGATGGTAGTATGCGGTTGTGTACTAACTACAGACAGTTGAACAAGGTTACTATCAAGAATAAATATTCGTTACCTCGAATTGATGACTTGATGGATCAATTGAGGGGAGCGGTGGTGTTTTCAAAAATTGACCTTCGGTCGGGTTACCACCAACTTCGTGTGAAGACGAAAGACATTCCTAAAACTGCTTTTAGGACAACGTATGGACATTTTGAATATTTGGTCATGCCTTTTGGTGTAACAAATGCCCCAGCAATATTTACCGACTACATGAATCAGATTTTTCATCCGTATTTGGATTCATTCGTAGTGGTATTTATTGATGACATTTTGGTTTACTCCAAAAGCCGAGAGGAGCATGCTGAGCACTTGAGGGTGGTGCTAGGACTTCTTAGTAAGAATCGGTTGTATGCAAAGCTGTCAAAATGTGATTTCTGGTTGGAATCAGTAAACTTTCTTGGAAATGCGATATCCAAGGAAAGAGTGGCAGTAGATCCTGCTAAGGTCGAGGCAGTGATGGAATGGGTGGTACCCAAGTCAGTGACTAAGATCAGGAGTTTTCTGGGTTTAGCTGGTTACTATAGGAAATTCATAGAGGGATTTTCGAAGTTGGCTATACCATTGACCAAGCTTACCAGAAAAGGGGAACCGTATGTGTGGATGATTCGTTGTGAAGAGAGCTTCCAAGAGTTAAAACAGAGATTGACGACGACGCCAGTGTTGGTTCTCCCTTGTATTGATCGTGATTTCAGTGTGTATTGCGATGCTTCCAAGTAAGGTTTGGGTTGTGTGTTGATGCATGAAGGGAAAGTGTTGCCTATGCGTCGAGACAGTTGAGGACGCATGAACAGAACTACCCTACCCATGACTTGGAATTAGCTGCGGTAGTTTTTGCATTGAAAATATGGAGACACCATCTATATGGCGTAAGATTCGAGGTTTATAGTGATCACAAGAGTTTGAAATACTTGTTTGATCAGAAGGAACTAAACATGCGACAAAGGAGATGGATGGAGTTCCTTAAGGACTATGATTTTGGACTGCAATACCATCCGGGAAAAGCCAATGTGGTGGCCGATGCCCTGAGTTGGAAGTTCTTGCACATGTCGGCCTTAATGGTTCGATAAGGGAAATTGATTGAGGAGTTCAGGGATATGAACTTGGAAGTTCAAATGAGACCGCATAGTATGATGTTGGCAATGCTTAAGATAACAAATGAGATGTTTGATCAAATCCGAGCAATACAAGTCGGGGATAGTGAGTTAATGAATAAACTAGATTTGATGAAGAATGGTAAGGATACCGATTTCGCATTGGATGCTAGCGGATTGTTGCGTTACAAGTGGAGAGTGTGTGTACCTCGTGATGTGGAATTACGAAAAAGTATCATAGAGGAATCACACAAGAGTAAAATGAGTTTTCACCCGGGGACTACGAAAATGTACCAAGATTTGAAAAAGCTATTTTGGTGGTCTGGGTTGAAAAGGGATGTGGCCCTGTATGTTTCGAGTTGTCTTGTCTGTCAGAAAGCCAAGATCGAACATCAGCGGCCAGCGGGGGTACTACAATCCCTAGAAATTCTCGTTTGGAAATGGGATAGTATCTCCATGGATTTTGTATCGGGTTTTCCAAAGACGCAGAAAGGGTATGATTCGATATGGGTAATAGTGGATCGGTTGACTAAGTCTGCACATTTTTTACCGATGAACATGAAGTACTCTTTGGAGCGATTGGCAGAATTGTATATCCACGAAATCGTTCGGTTACATGGGATACCATCGGACATTATATCGGATAGGGATCTCCGTTTTACTTCTAACTTTTGGACTAGTTTACAATCCGCATTGGGAACTAAGTTGAAGTTAAGTTCAGCTTATCATCCACAAATAGACGGACAATCGGAAAGGACCATACAGTCATTGGAAGATCTTCTAAGGGCTTGTGTCTTTGAACAACCGGGGAGTTGGAATGGCATGTTGCCTCTGATTGAATTTACTTACAACAATAGTTTTCATTCGAGCATCGGAATGGCGCCTTATGAGGCGTTGTATGGTAGGAAGTGCCGAACTCCAGTGAGTTGGTTTGAGACTGGGGAGAACTTGATATTGGAGCCCGAGCTGGTCCAAGAGACTACAGATAAGATTAAGAAAATCCGGGAGAACATGAAGATCGCCCAGAGTCGGCAGAAAAGCTATTATGATAAGAGGCGGAAACCTCTTGAGTTTAACGAGGGAGATCATGTTTTCATGAGAGTTGTTCCAACTACCAGCATCGGTAGGGTGTTGAAATCTCGTAAGCTGACTCCTCGATTTATTGGGCCGTATCAGATATTGAAGAGAATTGGGCCGGTGGCATATCAGATTGCATTACCTCCACTATTGTCGAACATCCACAATGTATTTCATGTGTCTCAATTAAGGAAATATGTTGGGGATCCATCTCATGTGGTTGAGTCTGATCAGATAGAGTTGAAGGATAATTTGACTTGTTCGACGTTGCCCATGAGGATCATAGATACCAGTGTCAAGAGATTGAGAGGCAAGGAGATTGCCTTGGTGAAGGTGTATTGGATTCAAGTGGACGAAGGAGACGCTACTTGGGAAGTTGAGCAAGAAATGAGGGAGGATTACCCTCATTTGTTTGAATTGAGGTATGTTTAATTTTCGGGGACGGAAATTCTTATAAGAGGGGGAGGAATGTAACACCCTAAATTTTAAGTCCTTCAAATTATAGTATCAGTCCTGGGATCCTTGCTTGAGCAAGAGATTCTCGCTTGGGCGAGAGAGGTTCACCTTGGAGGGTGAAATCCTGGGCTATACTGGAGGATTCTCGCCTGAGCGAGAGTTGTCTCGCCTAGGCGAGAAATGGCATTTTGGGACTGTCGAGACTGTGAGATTCTCGCTTGAGCGAGAGGGTCAGATCTGAGTTTTTAAAATAGGCGGGATTTTCTCGCTTGAGCGAGAGAGGGCTCGCTTAAGCGAGGACCCAACGCTGTTACATTAAATAGGGGACCCCAAACACATTTATGGGGGTTAATCTAGAGAGAAGTGAGGGAATGGAGCATTTCAAGAGTAAGAAGGCTTGGGAATCATTTAGAAGCTTGAGAAGAGGTAAATCTCTTGATTCTAACTCTCTCTCTCTCTTTCAAACTCATTGTGGAGTGTAAAGGATCTCTTCTCCAAATGTGAAAGAAACCATGGAAACTCATCCTTTTGAGTTAGGGTTCGTTTTATGTTGTTTCTCTCTTGTAACTCTTAGTTTAGAGTTGGTATTTCAAGAATAGAACGGATTTGTGGGTTGGTTCATGAAAACCCCAAAACCCTAACCTTGAGAAAATATGAGTAAAGAGGGAAATGGGTGAAATGTTAGAGGTAGAAGATGAGTTTGTGTGTTTTAATGTTTAGAAACTTGTAATGAAAATAGTTTTGGGAAAACATTGAAAATACGTGAATATCCCGTGTATTTGTGAATGTTGTATGAATAATAAGGACATTATTGTGGATAAATTGTAACGACCCAAATTCTACCTTGAAAATTTTTCATTTATTTTAATCATTTCTTACATACAGTCGTCACCTTCATTGAAAACTCTCAAGTAACACTCTTTGAAAATACTCTTACCCTATTATATCATCATACAAATTTATGTTGTGGAAAAACATAATTCATTCAAATAGCATTTACCACATACAACCAGTTATAGGTCTCCCCGAGTTGTAAAGCCCATAACTACACATATCCGTATTACTCTAAACGGACTTACAGTCATCCCATAATGTTACCAAATCAACTACAATGTCAAATAGCAATAAATACATCCGAGTAAATAAACACAAAAGCTTCCTAATTGAGCTTCATCCTCAAAATCCTTCATTTACCTATAATGGGGTTATCAGAAACAACACACAAACAAAAGGGAGTAAGTCATTAGTTCAAAACTAACATCACATGATAACCCACATTCAAATACAATTAAGCTTTAATATAATTCATAATCACACATACGTAATTGTAAACATTCAAATCCACTTCCTTTAATTTCCACTTTACTCATATTCATCCTATAGTATATATATCCCATAATATATATTCTATAGTATGCATATTACGTTCTTTTGGAACATCTTCTGTCCCGTTATTCATATCCACCCTATAACATATATATATCCCATAATATATTTATCCTATAGCATGTATATTACTTTCTTTCTCAACATCTTCCTTTTTATCGATCATATTCACCCTATAGAATATATATCCCATACTATATATCCTATAGCATGCATATGACATTCTTTGCGACATTCTCATTTCTCGTCATTCATATTCACCCTATAGAATATACATCCCATACTATATATTCTATAACATGCATATGACATTCATTAAGACATCCACACTTCCCATCATTCATATTCACCCTATAGAATATATATCCCATACTATATATCCTATAGCATGCATATGACATTCATTACTCCGAGTCATATTTCCATTGGTACTCCCCCAATAATATTAATTCGTTTGAGTCATATTTCCATTGGTACTCCCCCAATAATTTTAATTTCATTGAGTCATCTTTCCATTGGTTCTCCCCCAAAATATTACTTTTATTGAGTCATCTTTCCATTGGTTCTCCCCCAATAATGTTACTTTTATTGAGTCATCTTTCCATTGGTTCTCCCCCAATAATGTTACTTTTATTGAGTCATCTTTCCATTGGTTCTCCCCCAATAATGTTACTTTTATTGAGTCATATTTCCTTTGGTACTCCCCCAAATAGATTGAATTCGTTTTTAGTCATATTTCCTTTGGTACTCCCCCAAATAGATTGAATTCGTTTTGAGTCATATTTTCTTTGGTACTCCCCCAAATAGATTGAATTCGTTTTGAGTCATATTTCCTTTGGTACTCCCCCAAATAGATTGAATTCGTTTTGAGTCATATTTCCTTTGGTACTCCCCCAAATATATTGAATTCGTTTTGAGTCATATTTCCTTTGGTACTCCCCCAAATATATTGAATTCGTTTTGAGTCATATTTCCTTTGGTACTCCCCCAAATAGATTGAATACGTTTTGAGTCATATTTTCTTTGGTACTCCCCCAAATAGATTGAATTCGTTTTACAAAACAGAAAAGTCACGCATTTTCCAACATAATGCATAAATTTCAAACGTATCATTTTAAACCATTACCTTTTTCACATACCTCATTCATATCAGCAAGTATGGTTTAGAGACACTTATCCCTTACCTTGGTGAGTGTTGGGGATCGGTTCCGAGTAACTTTAAAAGTCTCCTCCGCGATTTCCTCCAACCTTAGGATCTTTCCTCATTTCCACCAATAACAACAATGTCAGACATTTATTCAACATAACACATAAATAACTCGTATTTCATCATCAAATAACTCAAGATTTCCAAAACTACTTCAATACAAGTTTCCCAAACATCTAAACATACATGTTTATCTCATATATCAACATCAAAGCACAAACTCATCATCCACATCTAACATTTCATATCCTTCTCTTTATACCCATATTCTCATTTTGGGGGTTTTTGGGGTTTTCATGAATAACCCACAAAACATTTCCATTCATCAAATATCAACTCTTAACCAAGAGTTTACAAGAGGTGTAAGTGTTGCCCGTAGTGGTAATGGATCACCTTAGAGGTGTGGAATTGCCGGTTGTGGCAATGGATCACTTTTGTGATGTAGACTTACCCTTTGTGGTATTGGATTATCCGTGTAGTTTACACGGATGGAACAAGGATAAAGATGAGAAGAATAAATATGCACATTATAGAACATCTATATTATGTGATATATGTGTACTACAAGGTGAATATGGATAAAGATGAGAAGAATAGATATGCACATTATAGAACATGTATATTATGGGATATATGTGTACTATAAGGTGAATATGGATAAAAATGAGAAGAATAGATATGCACATTATAGAACATGTATATTATGGGATATATGTGTACTATAAGGTGAATATGGATAAAGATGAGAAGAATAGATATGCACATTATAGAACATGTATATTATGGGATATATGTGTACTATAAGGTAAGTATGGATTTATGGAGACAAAAGATAGGAATGGATATATTAATGTAAATATGAATTGTGTTTTATATTCAATGTTAAATTGTGTTTTAAAATGTGGATTATCATATAATGATGAATATTAAATCAACGACTTACTCCCTTGTATGTTTCGTGTATCTGTTATCGATAATCCCATTGCAGGTGAACAGATGAATTGAGGATACTCGGTTCGATGCTTAGGAGCTTGAATCTAGACTTTCTCTATTTTGCTTTTTGGACTGTAACTAATTAATCGATATTTGGAATATTTGTAAATCCTGATTGATATAACTCTGGATATTAGTAGCTATGGATATTTTGAAATTCCATAGTTAGTTGTATGCGTGGGTTACCAATAGTTATTTATATGAATTATGATTTTTTGTCCAGAGTATGACCACAAAAAAGAATTAGGAGAATGTCACCACTTAGTCATTTTTATAAATATGTTCCTATCTTCTTGTCACCATAAACAACTCACAACACAACCATTATCATACAACATAACCATGTCCATTTATCATCACTAAACATCTCATAACACCATCATTATCACAAACACACTCATTTCCACTTATAACAAATCAATAACTCATAACACACCATTATCATACACAAACCACCCACAACATATTATTCATCATATAACACATTAACACTATAACCATCCTCATGACGGTGTATTACCATAAGTGAGCATATTGTGTTTTATCTAGATAAACGGTTTTCCTACACATATATCCCCACCTTTATGGCTAATACATCCTTATGGAAAATAAAGACTCTCACAAGGACCATAAACTTCCAAGAGAGTCTCTATCCGTTAACATGCTCCGATTCTTGAGGGAAATCGGAGAAGATGACTCTAATGAAATACTCTAAGACCACAATGGTCTTCTCCCTCACCTTAGGTTGCATAAGCTCCATGAATCCGCAAAGAGCTTCATCTACCTCCATCTCCTTTAACCTCCATTGTTCCTTTTTTCCACTTCAAGTTCACCAAGTGCCACTAAGAAGTAAGAGGAAGGGGTTTTGATGAGTTTTTGATGTTTAGAGGAGAAAAGAGTCGAAATCTATGGGGAGCCGCCGTTGGGAGTGAAAGGGGAGAAAAGAAAATGAAGATTAGGGTTTGTGAAACCCTTTCTTTACTTTTATAGTTGGGTCGTCTCTCCCGGGCGAGGGTATCTCGCTTGGGCGAGAAGCCCACGATATTTTAAGTTTCAAAATACGGACCCTCTCGCCTGGGCGAGATTCTCTCGCTCAAGCGAGAATCTCATAGTTTGCTCAGGCTTCTCTCGCTCAAGCGACCAATTCCTTGCTTGGGCGAGACTCCCAGAATTTCCAAATTTAAAACACCAAGTCTCTCGCTTGGGCGAGACCCTCTCGCTCAAGCGAGAATCTGGAAGTATGTCCCATTCTTCAGGACTGCTACCTCTTTTTAAGGAGGATAAATTTAAGGTGTTACAACATACATCAAATTATCAACAACAAGGTAAAATAGAAATTAGTTATCCCGTTAAACACTTAAGGTTACACAACAAAACTTTCACAACTACAGATAGCATCTCAAAAATGGTCTACACTACATAGCAACCTTGATCTACAGTTTCTCCGCTTCGTCAGCAAATCCAATTATCACAAACAGAAAGGAACACAAACACAAAGGGAGTAAGCCATTTAATCTTATAATAATCAGCATTATAGATTGATACATAATCATATAAAACAAGGTTATAGAAATAGATAAGTTAAGAATAGGACAATTTTAACAATCATTACTTACTATTTCGAACGTCATCACATTTTAACCATATTAATAGTCTATACCAGAACTACCTTTTCTAGTCACATTCACACAATATCTCCAATATTATTATCACACATAACTTACCAAGAGTAACACCATGCCTGAAGACATCTCGTTTTCCATGTACCTTGTTATCCCAGTTGAAATAGCAATACATTGATCACAGTATTCCAACACCACATAGAACAATTACAATACCACATAGGGCAAGACATTCAACACCACATAGGGCGATACAATACCACATAGGGAAAGACATTCAATACCACATAGGGCGAGACATTCAACGCCACATAGGGTGATACAATACCACATAGGGCAAGACATTCAACACCAAATCGGGCGATACAATACCACATAGAGCAAGACATTCAACACCACATAGGGCGATACAATACCACATATGGCAAGACATTCAACACCACATCGGGTGATACAATACCACATAGGGCAAGACATTCAACACCACATAGGACGATACAATACCACATTGGGCAAGACATTCAACACCATATCAGGCGATACAGTACCACATAGGGCAAGACATTCAACTCAAGTTCCCAACAATTATTCAATAATGTCTATTCACATGAAAAAATACCATCATGTCCTTCATTAATAAATATAATGCTTCTCCCTTACCTGAGTATGAGTTAGTGTTTTTGTTCCACAACTTTGTTAGATCCCCCTCCGTCTCTTCCAACCTTAGGATCTTTCCTCATTCATATGACACAACAATAATAACCAATCATTACTCATACCATACCAATAAACAATTTCATACAACACTTGTCATTCATAAACGGAATAAGTTCATATTTCAACGATTCGAAATCACCAACTCTTCGAAGTCCAAAGCATTCAAATAAGGAGTATTTCCCTTTTTAAGAAAACATCATTAACCCACAAACCCCATTTCTAACCTCACCTTTCACCCTCGTTCACAATTATTTCGTTTTGGTCCATAGTTTCCAAAATCAACACCATTTTCAAAAATAAACCCCCAACCACGAGTTTCAAAAGAAAAACTACATAGAAACGAACCACAACCCAAAAAGGAAGGGTTGCGAGGTTTTTCACATTAAGAGAAGAGATCCATGAACACAATAAGGTGTTTCACAACAAGGGTGAGTGTTAGAATCAAGAGGGTTTACCTCTTCTCAAGCTTTCTTTCGCTTCTACACGTGCTAGGGTGGGGAGCCGTTTTTCTTCTTTTCTTTTTCGCCAAAAAGTGTCCCACTTTCTCACTTGGGACTTCAATTTTAGGTTTCAGGCTCTCGCTCGGGCGACAGGGGCTCGCTTGGGCGAGAAGCCCTCGATGATTCAAATTTTCAAACTCTGATGTTGTCGCACAAGCGACAGCTCCTCGCTCAAGCGAGAATCATGCAAGGTGCTCAACTCTCCCTCGCTTGAGTGACCACTCCCTTGCTCAGGCGAGAATCACAGGTAAAATCTTAGTAGAAACTCTGAGCCCCTCGCTTGGGCGAGGTCCTCTCGCTCAAGCGAGAAACACCCATTATAACCTCAAAGTTCTAAGTTTCTTAATACTTAGAAAAAGGAAAATTTGAGGTGTTACACTCACCCAAAAGACCTAAATCATATTGGGTACCTTACAAACTTTTAATTTGTTTTGTAGGAGTGCATGAAACCCATAAGGAAAATGTGGTATCCATGTAGTGGTTGTTCAAAGCACATAACTCGAGACAAGTCAAAGATTTCAATGCTAACTCCAAGAGACAAAGTACTTGTTACCGATGAAGATAATATAAAAGGAAAAAGCCTTAAAGTAGGTCGAGTTAGTAAGCCTCCTTTTATTACTATTAATGGTGTTTTATATTTTGATGGTCTAAAGCATAATTTACTTAGTATAAGTCAATTATGTGATAAATACTTTAATGTGTTTTTCAACTCAGACTCGTGCATCATAGAAAATAAAATGACCCATGATTCAAAACTCATTGCTAGTAGGATAAATAACACTTACATGATCTGTTTAGATGACTTGTCCTTGAAAGTCAAATTTATAGTCACTAACGATGATGCATGGTTATGGAATAGGAGAATATATCACATCCATATGGATCATTTGAATAAACTAATCAAACATGAACTTGAAGTTAGTTTGCCTAACATCAAATTTATTAAAGACAAATTATGTGACGCATGTCAAAAGGACAAAAAAAACTAAAGTTTCTTTCCAACATAAGCATATAGTTTCAACTACAACTTCGTGGATTAAATTCATGCTCAATATCAATTTTGAGTGACAAGGAACAACCCTTTGTCTTGGTCTTCAAATAAGCCAAATCTACAACTTAGAATTTTACTATCATGTGTTGTCTCTTTAGGACTAAACTTCTATTGTATGCATGAGTTGTAATCTCCAAATTTCGAAATGCATGTGTAGTTCCCTTTGTTTTATGAGTTAGGGTTATGGTTTTTTGTGAATTGAGTCCATAAAGTCAGCCCCAAAATCCTTGTGGTTCCATCAAACTCCAATTTGTGGTTTATGTGGTAGTTTGAGTTTTAAGCCATCAAATTCATTGAGGGTGGTGCCTATGACCTAATTCATGAATTGCCTATATTTTTTGTGGTTAATAGGTTCAACCTCTCTATCTTGTACTCTAACTAAACACATCTTACTTGATGTCCAACCATGTTCTGTCTTGTTCTTGCACAAATATTATGGATTACTGATGGCATGCTTTAGAAATTAAAAACTCACAGTGTTGTTACTCTTTTAATTAGCTTTATGTTGATATAAGATTTGTCAAGTTTGTACAAGTCGGGAGTAAGTTGTACCCTATTTAATAAACTAGTTTCAATTGTCTCCAAAACTATGATTAGTCATAAAGATCACTTCCAAAATATGTTTTCCAGTCATAACCTTAGATCATATACGTACATGTCGTTTTCCTTAGCAAACAAGCTTCAAAAATTGATAATGCTATCTCAAATCCATTAAGCCATTTGAGAGTTATGCTTGTTTTACCAAAACATATTTTGTCTTGGACATGTCCTTAAGGAACTTATGGTGGTATGTAAAGATACCTTCAAACATATGTCCTCCAAAACCTTAAAATACCAAAGATTTTCCTTGTTCAATTAGCTTTCCAAATTGACCATCAATCCCTATTTTCATTTAGCCATAGGAGAGAGTTTTGCTCTCTACATTAAATTAATGTCTTGCTGCCTTGTAATGTGACACCCTCAATTTTAAGTCTTTAAAATTATAGTATCAGTCCTGAGATTCTCGCTTGAGCGAGAGAATTGTCGCTTGGGCGAGAGAGGCTCACCTGGGAGGGTGAAATCCTGGGCTATACTGAAGGATTCTCTCTTGAGCGAGAATTGTCTCGCTTGAGCGAGAGTGGTCTCGCCTGAACGAGAGTTGTCTCTCCTGGACGAGGAGTGGCTTTTTGGAACCTGTCGAGGCTGTGAGATTCTCGCTTGAGGGAGATGGTCAGATTTAAGTTTTTAAAATAGGCGGGATTTTCTCGCTTGAGCGAGAATGGGCTCGCTTAAGCGAGAACCCGACGAGTTTGAATTAAATGAGAAAACCCAAACAAATTTTAGGGTTAGAAATTGAAGAGATGTGAGAGAATAGAGATTTTCCAAGGGCAAGGTGCTTTGATACTCATCTAGAAGCTTGAGAAAAGGTAAAACTCTTGGTTCTAACTCTCTTCTTCCCTTTGAAACTTGTCTTGGGTATGTTGGATCTCTTCTCAAAATATGTGAAACCATGGAAACTTGCCCTTTTGAGTTACGATTCGTTTTATGTTGTTTTTCTCTTGTAAACTCTTGATTTAGAGTTGGTATTGCAAGAATGGAAAGAGTTTGTGGGTTGATTCATGAAAACCCCAAAACCCTAAAAGTGAAAATGTGGTTAAAGAGGAAAATGGGTAAAATGCTAGAGGTAGAAGATGAGTATGCACTCTAAGGATGAAATATGAGATGAATATGTATGTTTTAGATGTTTGTAAACTTATAATGAAAGTAGTTTAGAAACATTGAAAATATGTTAAATATCTTGTATGGTTAAATAATGCAATATGAGTTGTTTATGTGATATTTAGAATAAATGTCTAACATTGTGTTATATGGTGGAAATGAGGAAAGATCCTAAAGTTGGCGGCGGTGTCGGTGGAACTTGCGAAGTTACCAAGAACCAAACCTAACACTCACCAAGGTAAGGATAAGTCTTTAACTTATGCATTGTGTTAGAAAATGCGTGGAATTGATGGTTGTGGATAATGAATCTAGTTGTGAACCACTTATTTATTATAAACATATATGGGTATGTTTGTAATAAAAATGGTGTGGATTTACTATTTATAAATTGATGGAGTGTCAATGAAAATAAAACTTGTTTTTAGCCGACCATGATTGGTTAGCGACTTTGGCTCAAGTAATGTAGCAAACTTTGGCTCAAGTAATGTAGCAAGTTTTGGCTCAAGCGATGTAGCAAGATTTGGCTCAAGCGATGTAGCAAGCTTTGGCTCAAGCGATGTAGCAAGCTTTGACTCAATCAATATAGCAGTGCTTTGGCTCAAGCGATGTAGCAAGCTTTGACTCAAGCGATGTAGCAAGCTTTGGCTCAAGCGATGTAGCAAGCTTTGGCTCAAGCAATGTAACAAGTTTTGGCTCAAGCAATGTAGCAAACTTTGGCTCAAGTTATGTAGCATGATTTTCAAAGTATAAACGATGGAAAATGGTTTTAAGTATATATAAAACTTTATATTGTTTACTTACTCTTATTAAAATGTGGATTAACATATATTGGCATTTATTGAGTTAACGACTTACTCCTTTGTGTTTTATGTGCATGGTCAATGTTAATCCCATTGTAGGTAGGCAGAAGCGTTTAAGGATGTCTTGATTAGGAGCTTAGAAGCTTTTTAATTTTGAAGTCCTTATCTCCATTTTTTTGTAATCTAACTGATTATGTTTTGAATTGAATATTGATAACCATGGATAATTGTAACTCTGAATATTCGTAGCTATGGGTATTTTGGAAACTCATATCTAGTTGTATGCGGTAGTTACCGAGAGGCATTAATGAATTATGATTTTCTGTTAAACGAGTATGTATGTCGTTTTTGACTTATGGAATGAATACGAATAGGAAAGTGGAATTTAAAATAAGGTTGTTGAAATTATATTTAAAAAGTTATGAGAAAATGTATGAAAAAGGAATAAAATAAGGAAAAAATTTCAAGGGTAGAATTTGGGTCTTTACATGTAACTGCTGTAAGGACCCAATTTCTACACTTGAAAATTTTTCTTTTATTTTAATCATTTATGCTTGAATTTCCATGTTACACCGTACATACATTTCATTTAACCTTTTAAATCATCAATTTCTTTAATTATCTAATAACTGGAATCATACAATTTCAGTTTCATATCATGCTACCCTTAATTGCAGAAAAACATAATTTATATTACTATCTCCCGGTAACTACCGCATACAACTAGCTATGGATTTCCAAAATACCCATAGCTACACATATCCAGAGTTACAAATATCTAGAATTACAATTATCCAAAATAGCAGTTAGTCAATCATAATACAAAAATGGCAAAACAAAGGAATCCAGGTTTTAATCTCCTAAGGCATCAAACCAAGCATCCTCAACAAACCTGTTACCTGCATTGGTATTATCAACGACAAATACACAACATACAAAGGAGTAAGTCATTAAATCAATAAATATCATTATAAGATAATCCACATTTTCAACGGGGTTAGTAAACCATTTTAAAAATTCATTTTCGCTACATCGCTTGAGCCAAAGCTTGCTACATAACTTGAGCCAAAGTTTCTTTATATAACTTGAGCCAAAATATCGCTACATAACTTGAGCCAAAATTTGCTACATAACTTGAGCCAAAGTATCGCTACATAACTTGAGCAAAAGTTTGCTACAAAACTTGAGCCAAAGTATCGCTACATAACTTGAGCCAAAGTATCGCTACATAACTTGAGCCAAAGTATCGCTACATAACTTGAGCGAAAGTTTCGCTACATAACTTGAGCCAAAGTTTTGCTACATAACTTGAGCCAAAGTTTGCTACATCGCTTGAGCCAAAGCTTGCTACATAACTTGAGCCAAAGTCGCTAACCAATCATGGTCGGCTAAAAATATGTTTTCTTTTCATTGATACACCATCGATTCATAAACAACAATTCCATGAATTTTCTTAATATGACACGCTAGTTAAAGACTTATCCTTACCTTGGTGAGTTTTGGGTTTGGTCCTTGGAAACTTTGCCGACACCGTCTCCAACTTTAGGATATTTCCTCATTCCCACCACATAACAATAATGTTAGTCATTTATTCAAAATAACACCTAAACAACTCATATTTAATCTTTAACCATACAATAGATTCACATATTTTCAATGTTTCCAAACTACCCTCATTAAGAGTTTCCAAACATATAAAACATACATATTCATCTTATATTCAACATTAAAGCATATACTCATCTTCTACATCTAACATTTCACTCATTTCCCTCTTTAATCATATTCTCATTTTGGGGTTTTGGGGTTTTCATGAATCAACCCACAAAAATTTTCCATTCTTTAAATACCAACTCTAAACCAAGAGTTTACAAGAGAGAAACTAAATAAAACGAACCACAACTCAAAATGGAGAGTTTCCATGGTCTTTGTATGGACCCAAATTCTACCCTTGAAAATTTTACCTTTACTTTAATCATTTTATACATACACTCCACATCTTACTCTAATTTCCCCCATAATCACTTCGTAAAACTACCTTTATAGTACATTATGTTAACATGTATCTCATGTTGCGGAAAACATAATTCATATATAACTTTCTTCGGTAATTACCGCATATGTTTAACTATGGGTTTCCAAAACACTCATAGTTACTAATATTCAGCATTACACAAAAAATGTAGTAAGTTAAATGGTTACGAATACAATCATCCAAATAGCAATTTTACAACACAAAAAGCAAAAATTGAGGATCCAAGTCCTAAGCTCCCAAAGCCTCTAACCAAGCATCCTCAACTACCCTGTTTACCTACAATGGGATTATCAATGGCAAATACACACAACATACAAATGAGTAATTCATCAAAACAATAATTACCATTATAAGATAATCCACATTTCAAAGGGGTTAGTAAACCATTTGTTTTATAAATTCATTTATGCTACATTACTTGAGCCAAAGTTTTGCTACATAGCTTGAGCCAAAGCATCGCTACATAACTTGAGCCAAAGTATCGCTACATAACTTGAGCCAAAGTATCGCTACATAACTTGAGCCAAAGTATCGCTACATAACTTGAGCCAAAGTATCGCTACATAACTTGAGCCAAAGTATCGCTACATAACTTGAGCCAAAATATCGCTACATAACTTGAGCCAAAGTCGCTAACCAATTATGGTCTGCTAAAAACATATTTTCTTTTCATTGATACATCATCAATCCGTAAACAGTAAATCCACGCGTTCCATTATCATAAACATACCCATATATGTTTACCATAACTAAGCAATTCATCACTTTATCATTATAACATACCCAAAGACTCCTCCTTACCTTGGTGAGTGTTGGGTTTGGTTCTTGGCAACTTCGTAAGTTCCACTGACACCTCCTCCAACTTTAGGATCTATTCTCATTCCCACCATATAACAAAATGTTAGTCATTTATTCCAATATCACATAAATAACTCATATTGCATCATTTAACCATACAAGATATTTATCATATTTTCAACGTTTATAAACTACTTTCATCATAAGTTTACAAACATCTAAAACATACATATTCATCTCATATTTCAATATTAGAATGTTTAGTCATCTTCTACCTCTAGCATTTTACTCATTTTCCTCTTTAACCCCATTTTCACTTTAGGGTTTTGGGATTTTCATGAATCAACCCCCAAACCTTTCCATTCTTGAAATACTAACTATAAACCAAGAGTTTACAAGATAGAAACAACATAAAGCGAACCATAACTCGAAAAGATGAGTTTCCATGGTTTCCCTCATTTTGAGAAGAGATCCAACATACCCAAAATAAGTTTCAAAGGGAAGAAGAGAGTTAGAATCAAGAGCTTTACCTCTTCTCAAGCTTCTAAATGACTCACAAGCCTTCTTGCTCTTGAAAAAAACTTTCTTCTCTCACTTCTCTCTAGGTTAACCCTCATAAATGTGTTTGGGGTTCCCTATTTAATGTAACAGCGTCGGGTTCTCGCTTAAGCGAGTCCTTTCTCGCTCAAGCGAGAAAATTCCACCTATTTTAAAAACTCAGATCTGACCCTCTCGCTCAAGCGAGGATCCTCTCGCTCAAGCGAGAACCTTACAGTCTCGACAGGTCCAAAACATCATTTTTCTCGCCTAGGCGAGCCAACCCTCGCTCAGGCGAGAATCCTCTAGTATAGCCCAGGATTTCACCCTCCTAGGTGAGCCTTCCTCGCCCAGGCGAGAATTCCTCGCTCAAGCGAGAATCTCAGGACTAATACTATAATTTTCAAAGACGTAAATTTAGGGTGTTACAATCTCTCATATTTTTTAGAAGAGATCCCATATACCCAAAACGAGTTTCAAAGGGAGAAGTTGAGTTAAAATCAAGAGATTTACCTATTCTCAAGCTTCTAGATGATTCCTACTAGTTCTTGCTCTCAAGATCACCCCCTTCTCTCTTTTCTCTCAAGTTCTAACTCTAAATGTGTTTGAGGGTTTCTATTTTAAAGTGAAATCGTCGGGTTCTCGCTTAAGCGAGCCTTTTCTCGCTCAAGCGAGAAAATCCCGCCCATTTTAAAAACTCAGATTTGACACTCTCGCTCAAGCTAGGGATTCTCGCCTAAGCCGGGATCCTTCAGTGTCTAGGACTGATAAAATCCTGGGAGAAACTCTGACCCTCTTGCTTGGGCGAGGCCCTCTCGCTCAAGCGAGAATCGAGCAGTATGTCTCACTCTCTAGGACTGATACTCCAACTTAGGAAATATAATTTTAGGGTGTCACAATCCTCCACGTCTTATAAAAATTTTCGTCCCCGAAAATTTAAACATACCTCAATTCAAACAAATGAGGGTAATCCTTCCTCATATCATGTTCCACTTCTCATGTAGTGTCTCCTTCGTCTACTTGACTCCATAGTACCTTCACCAAGGCAATCTCTTTGCCTCTCAACCTTTTGATAATGGTCTCCAAAATCCTCACTAGCAAGGTAGTAAAAGTCAAGTTGTCTTTCAATTCTATCTGATCCGACTCAACCACATGAGAAGGGTCCTCCACATATTTCTGCAACTGAGACACATGAAACAGATTGTGGAGATTCGACAACAATGGAGGTACATCAATCTGATATGCTACTGGTCCGATCCTCTTCAATATATGATATGGCCCAATAAATCTTGGAGTAAGCTTACGGGATTTCAAAACTCTACCTACCCCAGTAGTTGGAACTACTCTCATAAATACATGGTCTCCCTCCTTAAAATCAAGAGGTTTCCATCTCTTATCGTAATAGCTTTTCTGCCGACTCTGTGCTATTCTCATATTCTCTCGGATCTTCTTGATATTTTCCGTCGTTTCTTGGACCAACTCGGGTCCCAATATTAAGTTCTCCCCAGTTTCAAACCAACTCACTGGAGTTCTACATTTCCTCCCATACAAAGCTTTGTAAGGGGCCATCCCGATACTAGTATGGAAACTGTTGTTGTAGGTGAACTCAATCAAAGGCAACATGTTATCCCAACTCCCCAGTTGTTCCAAAACACAAGCCCTCAAAAGATCCTCCAATGAATGTATGGTCCTTTCCGATTGACCATCCGTTTGTGGATGATAAGTTGAACTCAGTTTCAACTTAGTCCCCAAAGCGGACTGCAAACTAGTCCAAAAGTTTGAAGTGAAACGGGGATCCCTATCCAACACAATACTCGATGGTATCCCATGCAACCGAACAATCTCCTTGATATACAATTCAGCTAATCGTTCAAGGGAATATTTCATGTTCATCGGCAAGAAATGAGCAGTCTTAGTCAAACGATCAACTATTACTCAGATGGAATCATATTCTTTCTGAGTCTTTGAAAACCCGACACAAAGTCCATCGAAATGCTATCTCACTTCCACACAGGAATTTCTAAAGATTGAAGTTCTCCTGCCGGCCTCTGATGTTCGATTTTTGCCTTCTGACAGATCAAACAACTCGAAACATACAAAGCCATGTCCTTCTTTAAACCAGACCACCAAAACAGCTTTTTCAAATCTTGATACATTTTCGTAGTTCCTGGATGGAAACTCATTTTACTCTTGTGTGACTCCTCCAAAATACTCTTTCGCAATTCAACATCATGAGGCACACACACCCTTCCCTTGTATCGCAACATTCCACTAGATTCTGATTCAAAATCAGTCTCCTTCCCACTAGCCACCAAATCGCGTTTGACTTTCAACACACGATACTCAACCTGCATCATTCTGATCTGGTCAAACAATTCATTGGTGACCTTAAGCATTCCCAAGATCATGCTATGGGGTCCCATTTGAACTGCCAAGTTCATATTCCTGAACTCCTCAATTAGTTTCTCTTCACGAACCATCAAAGCCGACATATGTAAGGACTTCCAACTTAAAGCATCGGCTACCACATTGGCTTTTCACTGATGATACTGCAATTCGAAATCATAGTCCTTAAGGAACTCCATCCACCTCCTCTGCTTCATGTTCAGTTCCTTTTGATCAAATAGATATTTATAACTCTTGTGATCAATGTACACTTCAAATCTTACACCATAAAGATGGTGTCTCTAGATTTTCAATGCAAAGACTACTGCAGTTAGTTCCAAATCATGTGTAAGGTAGTTTTGCTCATGCGTTATCAACTGTCGGGAAGCATAAGCAACAACCTTCCCTTCCTACATCAAAACACAGCCCAAACCTTGCTTCGAAGCATCACAATAAACACTAAAATCCCAGTTAGTGCAAGGAAGAACCAATATCGGTGTTGTAGTCAACCTCCGCTTCAACTCTTGAAAACATTCTTCACAACGGATCGTCCACACATACGGTTCCCCTTTTCTGGTGAGTTTGGTCAGGGGTAATTCCAACTTGGAAAACCCCTCTATGAACTTCCAGTAATAACCAGCCAAACCCAGAAAACTCCTGATCTTCGTAATTGACTTAGGCACCGCCCATTCCATCACTGCCTCAACCTTAGAAGGGTCTACTGCCACCCATTCTCGGGATATCACATGTCCAAGGAAGTTCACAGATTCCAACCAGAAATCACATTTAGATAATTTCGCATACAACTGATTACTCTTCAGAAGATCCAAAACCACTCTCAGATGCTTTGCATGTTCCCCTCGGCTCTTGGAATAAACCAGAATGTCATCAATAAATACCAGTACAAACGAATCCAAGTATGGATGGATAATCCGATTCATGTAGTCGGTAAATATTGCTAGAGCATTCGTCACATCAAAAGGCATCACCAAATACTCAAAATGTCCATACCTTGTCCTAAAAGCAGTTTTAGGAATATCTTTTGACTTAAGTCGGAGTTGATGATAACCCGACCGAAGTTCAATCTTTGAAAATACAACAACTCCCCTCAATTGATCCATCAAGTCGTCAATTCTAGGTAACAAATACTTGTTCTTGATGGTCACCTTGTTCAACTGTCTGTAATCGGTGCACAACCTCATACTCCCATCTTTCTTTTTGACCAACAAGACCGGTGCACCCCATAGCAAAACACTAGGGCGAATAAACTTCTTCGTCAACAAGTCTTCAACCTACTTTTTCAACTCAGCCAGCTCTAACGGCGCCATCCTATAAGGAGCTATAGAGATGGGTCCCCTTCCCGGCACTAAGTCAATGGAGAATTCAACTTCTCTGATTGGAGGTAATTCCGGAATATCACTAGGAAATACCTCAGGAAACTCACAAACTATCGGAATATCCTCAACTCTGGGTTTCTCAATACCCTCCACGGATGCCAACAAAACAAACACGGCTCCTCCCTCCTTAAAGGAAGTCATGACTCCCTTAGGCGACAACGGCTTCATATAACAGCACAATTAAGCATCACATGATTTGCTGATAACCAGTCCATCCCCATAATTAGATCTAACTGGGACAGTGGTAAGCAGATTAAATCCACGGTAAATGTCCTATCATTTACCACTACCGGACATCGAGACACAAACGTCGACACCACCACAGGCACACTAATTGGGGTGGATACGACCAAGTCATAAGGCAACGACTCCGTGTGCAATTTCAGGCGGTTCACACATTCAATAGATATAAAGGAGTGTGTCGCTCCCGAATCAAACAACACTAAAAGAGGAATATCTGCCACCATATCATTACCTTTGATCAGGCCATCCACATCTGATGCCTCTGCACCACTCATGGTAAACACTCTGCCGGTGGATCGAGGTCGTTCAGCCCTCACAGTATTCACACTCTGCCAAAACTTAGGACAATACCTCCTGATATGCCCAGCCTCCTTGCAGTGAAAGCAGCTAAGTGTCGTTCCGGGGAACGAATCACCGACATGAGTTTTGCCGTACTTGTTTCAAAAGGACGGAGACTGAGGTTGTGATCCTCCGGTCTTCGCATGAGGCCTTGGCCCATGCGAACTACTCCCTCGATTTCCAACAGGTGGGGAGTATGGTTTCCATTCCTCTTGAAAGACCTTACTCTTCCCATTTCCATGCCCATAACTCCTTTGAGGCCCAAAGTGCCTCGGGGGATTTGTGCGAGGAGTCACCACCTCATCGGTTGCCAGGTCATCCTCATACATCCTGCACTTGTTTTTGCCAAAATAGCAAAATCTGCAATCTCTTGATGTCTGAACATCCTTTTCAACTTGGGCTTCAAACCCAATTCAAACTTAGAACATTTGGACCGTCCGTCCACCTCCAATTCAGCGTATGGATAAAATCGGGCCAATTCCTCGAACTTTTCCACATATTCTCCCACTGACATGTTACCCTACTCCAACCTCAGGAACTCCATTTCTTTCTTCCTCTTTAGGTCCGCAAGAAAATATTTCTGAAGAAACTTCTCCTTGAATGCAACCCAAGTAATCACTTGCCCCTCAGTTTCCATCTAACACCGAGTAAACTCCCACCAAGTTTCAGCTTCTTTTACCAGCATGTAAGAATCATAAGCCACCTTCTGAACATCATTACAACCCATGGCTCGGAATATTCGTTCCAAGTCTTGAATCCACTCGTTTGAAGCATTAGGAGCGAATTCACCTTGGAACTGGCTAGGATTTCGCTTACAGAACTCATTCAATCCTCGGTACTCAGCCGGCTCAGGTGGGGCTAAAGGTTGCGAACTAGGACTTGGCGTTGTGTTCTGGTTCAGACTATGCAAGTTCTCATTCACTTGTTGCAGTGTAGTCACCATCTGAGCTAACAGATCATTCGGAACATTCTGACTCGTTCCTCTCCCTCTTCCAACCATTCTTTAACCAACACTCATAGGTGGTTAGCACAAAATTATAACTCACACAATTCAGGTTATCACATAGTCTCATAGTTACATTACATGTCACTACACCAAGGCTACAAGATTTAAATAGTTAATTCATATAATCTCAATTAGTTAAATCACAAACATGTTACAAAGAAGCAAGTAAGGCCATACCCTAGGCCGCAAAATTAACTATGCTCTGATACCATATTGTAAGGACCCAATTTATACACTTGAAATTTTTTCTTTTATTTTAATCCTTTATGCTTGAATTCTCATGTTACACCGTACATACATTTCCTTTAACCTTTTAAATCATCCATTTCTTTAATTATCTAATAACTCTAATCATACAATTTCAGTTTCATACCATGCTACCCATAATTGCAGAAAAACATAATTCATATTACTATCTTCCGGTAACTACCACATACACATATCCATAGTTACAAATATCCAAAATTACAATTATCCAAAATAGCAGTTAGTTAGTCATAATACAAAAATGGCAAAACAAAGGAATCCAGGTTTTGATCTCCTAAGGCATCAAACCAAGCATCCTCCACAAACCTGTTACTTGCAATGGAATTATCAACGACAAATATACAACATACAAAGGAGTAAGTCATTAATTCAATAATATCGTTATAAAATAATCCAAATTTTCAACGGGGTTAGTAAACCATTTTAAAAATTCATTTTCGCTACATCGCTTGAGCCAAAGCTTGCTACATAACTTGAGCCAAAGTTTCGCTACATAACTTGAGCCAAAGTATCGCTACATAACTTGAGCTAAAGTATCGCTACATAACTTGAGCCAAAGTATCGCTACATAACTTGGGCCAAAGTATCGCTACATAACTTGGGCCAAAGTATCGCTACATAACTTGAGCCAAAGTATCGCTACATAACTTGAGCCAAAGTATCGCTACATAACTTGAGCCAAAGTTCGCTACATCGCTTGAGGCAAAGCTTGCTACATAAATTGAGCCAAAGTCGCTAACCAATCATGGTCGGCTACAAATATGTTTTCTTTTTATTGATACACCATCAATTCATAAACAACAATTCCACGCATTTTCTCAATACGACATGCTAATTAAAGACTTATCCTTACCTTGGTGAGTGTTGGGTTTGGTTCTTGGCAACTTTGCAAGTTCATCCGACACCGCCTTCAACTTTAGGATCTTTCCTCATTCCCACCACATAACAACAATGTTAGTTGTTAGGTATCAATAGTTACAATACACCTAGAAGGGGGGGGGTTGAATAGGTGTAGCGGTTAGAATATCCGCTTTTCGAAAAACAACACTTAATGCTGAAATACACCTAATTAATCGATTAACGAAACAGGGTAATCGATTAACACAATCAACACAGTCCTCTTAATCGATTAACAGAACTAATGTAATCGATTAACACACTACACTTAATCGATTAAACAGTGACAGTAAGCTAATGCAGATACGATTTCTTGCACGACAATTAATCGATAACGAAGCGAATATACAGAGCTTACAGAATTATCAGAGTGTAATCAGTATAGTACAGAAACGTATTATCAATTAAATCTACTATACAAATTAATCGATCAAATGCAATAAAGAGAGAAAGGGATAGAAAAATCCTGCAACACGAATTTTATCCTAGTTCGTTTGCTTGTCCACCACAAACTACATCCAGGCCTCCCGGCTGATTTGGGAGAGTTTTCTTCACTATAATTGAATCAATGTTATTACATACACACCATCCAATTACAACACTTAGACACTTACAAGATAATAAAGATCCTATTCTATGGTTTGACTCCGTTCCTACCGACAAAGAAAACCTTTCTTTCGGCGTAGCCCCAGCCAAGAACCTCTGTTCTTTCCTTATCCCTAAGTCTAACACTCAGTGAAGATACACTCAATCTCTTGGCGATACGACACCTTGAGATTCCCAATATTACAACACTTTTTCAATCAAAACGAAATAGAGTAAACTTAAGCTATTACAAGTCTTATATCTAACAATACAAGACTTTACTCTAATCACCTAATACAAGCTCATGCAGTATGAAAATGTATTAGTTTGAAAAATAGAATGCATAGAATGTAAACATCTAATCAAGAATTATCAATAAAATGCAAGAACATGTGATATGAAAAGATGAGAAATGTATCATGTAATGCACTCAATCCTAAAGCATAGAATTCTCTCTTTTCTAAACTCACAAATGCATTTACAACTAGATGCAACAATTAACACGAAAAATGCTCTAACTCTCTAAAAATTTAACATGCAACTTATGAGATCAATTCTGAAAAACGCAGTTTATAAAGAATTGATTTTATAGCCCAGTTAATCGATTAACGACAGCCTTAATCGATTAAACTGTACAAAATTGTTAGATTAATCGATTAACCTGTGTCGTAATCGATTAAACTGTGCAAACAGTTAGATTAATCGATTAACCTATGCAGTAATCGATTAACAGCATATTTTCATGTGTAACAACTCAAATACGTTATGCACTTTAATACATACATGTTTAACACTTAGTTTATGCCTAGAATGCACATATACATGTATTTATGTGATGCATGAACATATTATGAATGACATATCTCAAGATGAAAATGATTTAAAAGATTTATGCATATGAGATATGTATTAGGTGACTTAAGCCTTAGACTCAACCTAAACTAATCTAGTCTAAGCTAAGTACCAATCAGAAGACTTAAGCACGTTAATTTGTTGATGATCTTCAAGCTTTTATACGCACAAGTTGTCCTCATCAAAACCAAGACACATAAAGAGAGATTTCCAAAGTGTTCCTCTTGACATGCACACTTTCATTAGTCATTTATTCAAAATAACACATAAATACCTCATATTTCATCTTTAACTATACAGGAGATTCACACATTTTCAATGTTTCCAAACTACCCTCATTAAGAGTTTCCAAACATCTAAAACATACATATTCATCTTATATTCAACATTAGAGCATATACTCATCTTCTACATCTAACATTTCACTCATTTCCCTCTTTACTCATATTCTCATTTTGGGTTTTTGGGGTTTTCATGAATCAACCCACAAACCCTTTCCATTCTTTAAATACCAACTCTAAACCAAGAGTTTACAAGAGAGAAACTAAATAAAACGAACCACAACTCAAAAGGGAGAGTTTCCATGGTCTCTCACATTTTTTAGAAGAGATCCCATATACCCAAAAAAAGTTTGAAAGGGAGAAGATGAGTTAAAATTAAGAGATTTACCTCTTCTCAAGCTTCTAGATGATTCCCACGAGTTCTTGCTCTCAAGATCACCTCCTTCTCTCTTCTCTCTCAAGTTCTAACCCTAAATGTGTTTGAGGGTTTCTATTTTAAAGTGAAATCGTCGAGTTCTCGCTTAAGCGAGACTTTTCTCGCTCAAGTGAGAAAATCAAGCGAGGATCCTTCAGTGTCTACAACTCTTCCTCGCCCAGGCGAGCCAAATCTTGCTCAGGCGAGAATCCTTCAGTATAGCCCAGTATTCCACTCCCCCTGGTGAGCGACTCTCGCCCAGGCGAGCCTTCTCTCGCTCAAGCGAGACTTCAAGATAAAATCCTGGGAGAAACTCTGACCCTCTCGCTTGGGTGAGGCTCTCTCGCTCAAACGAGAATCTGGCAATATGCCTCACTCTCTAGTACTAATACTCCAACTTAGGAAATATAATTTTAGGGTGTCACAACTGCAGGTCATAGTTGGACATTACTTGATGATTAACTCATAACTCCTAGCATTAATGTCCAATTCAATTCAAACTAATTTCATTTGAAAAAAATTGGACAAAGCTTTCATTATGTGAAAATATCACATAATTCCAATGTAGGAATCATACCCTACAAACCATTCTTTGGAGTTGTCCAGCTTATGTCGATAGTATATGTCTTTGACATTGAAATGATTATAACTTGATTATAGTTACTATTTTCTAATGATTCCAAAAGACATGAAAAACATATTCAACCTAGTCTTTGTTTACCAATGTTTGAGGTCTCAAGTTAATCATAGTGTTTCTATTGCACTTGTCAATATCCTATTGTCAGAAAGAATTCAACCCTAAGTCCAACCAATTCTAGTAAATATTTGGCTATGTAGTGCCAATGATATTTTATCGTGATTGACTGAAATTCCATGTATTCAAATGAGATGTTTGAATATATTCCCATGTCTCAAACCACAATAGGACAATTCTAGTTAATTTATGATAAAGATGTAAGATTCGTAGTTTAACAACTTTAAATACTATCAAGTACTTGTGATACGGGCAAGCTATGATTGGATAATATTAATTTGGATAAAAGTACAGGTAATGAGAGAAGTGTCTTCATGTATGAGCTTAGAAATGGTGCCAAAGATAGTCGTGTATCTCTAAGCAAAGCCTAAGCAGATTTAGACGAATACTAATTTTTTGGCCGCGAGTAACTAGGTATTGAGGCCTTTTTACTCGTAAGTTACTGATTTGAGATTGAATGGATTATATTTGGTATATTACGTTATGTTAGATCTGTGATCTTGTTTGAATAGACATGATAATATGTTTGTCGTGAGAATTGAAATGAGTTGTATGGTTGATATTATTTTGTTGGAATGATTGTGTGATGGTTCCAAGTAATGTGAATTAGCTATATGCTTGATATGAATGCTCAATCATGATAATGGAATCATAATTGATATGACTAATTGAGGAAATTATATTGGTGTTGAATGAGTATTTCCTGAATGAATTGATTATTCAGAATGTTGAATTAACCGTTGCATCATGATAGAACTATCATTGTGCATTCTCACGATATTGCATGGAGTATTCCTGGTGGAACAAAGTTTGAAAATACATTTTTTCTGAGAAGAATGGAACAAAGGGAAATGAAATAATTTTATTGAGTTTTCGGCAGCTAAGGTCTTTCAAAAATCACTAAATAGTATTTTATGAGAAAACTCAAAAAGCATTCTTTTCAAAAAAACATGTTAGCATATGGCTTTACACAAATGTTTGGTTTTCTAAGTCAAAAGAAAGCAATTTGAGAAACCATATTTCTAAGGTTGTTTTTCCGAAGTGTCAAATTAGTATAATTTATTTTGGTTTACTATTAAATAATTCTTCTGATCGAAACCTATTTTACTAAAGATGTCCTGACTACTCTTAAAAATTTCCCTTTGTTCTTCTAAAAGAAATTGTTGTCATGGCTTGTATGGATCGTTAGATCCATATCACTATGTCTACTATTGATAGCATAGTGTATAGGAAGATATGACACTGTAGATTTGTGTCGAGAACCCAAAGGAGTACTGTGTCTGTGTGACTTGGTTGATGGGACAATACAGATGGGGATTAATTAGTGAGGAATAGGGTAGCTCTCTTGCGCTGATGAAACTCCTCACAGTAACTGCGGTGACCTCTATCACCCCCTTGAAGGTGTCAAGTTCGGGACAATATAGTGCATATCATTGCTAATCGTTGAGTAGTCCAACATTAGTGAGTGCACTGCAGTTTGTCTATGAGTTACCAATGGTGGGCACAGTGTAAAACCCTAAATTTAAAATTATAGTATCAGTCCTGGGATTCTCGCCTAGGCGAGAAAGGCTCACGTAGGAGAGTGAAATCCTAGACTATACTGAAGGATTCTCGCCTGAGCGAGGGTTGGCTCGCGTAAGCGAGAGTGGTCTCGCCTGAGCGAGAGTTGGCTCGCTTGGGCGAGGAAGGCTTAACTGGGAAAGGGAAATCTTGGGCTATATGGAGGGATTCTCGCATGAGTGAGAGCTAGCTCGCCTATGCGAGAAAAGTGATGTTTGGACTTGTCAAGGTTGTAAGATCCTCGCTTGAGTGAGAGATGCCTCGCCTGGGTGAGAGTTCTCTCGCCTGGGCGAGAGGGTCAGATCTGAGTTTTTAAAATGGGCGGGATTTTCTTGCTTGAGCGAGAATGAGCTCGCTTAAGCGAGAACCCGACACTGTTACATTAAATAGGGGACCCCAAACACATTTATGAGGGTTAACCTAGAGAGAAGTGAGAGAAGGGAACATTTTCAAGAGCAAGAAGGCTTGTGAGTCATTTAGAAGCTTGAGAAGAGGTAAATCTCTTGATTCTAACTCTCTTCTTCCCTTTGAAACTTATTTTGGGTATGTTGGATCTCTTCTCAAAGTGAGAGAAACCATGGAAACTCACCCTTTTGAGTTATGCTTCGTTTTATGTTATTTTATCTTATAAAGTCTTGGTATAGAGTTAGTATTTCAAGAAAGGAGAGAGTTTGTGGGTTGATTCATGAAAACCCCAAAACCCTAAAGTGAAAATGTGGTTAAATAAGAAAAGGGGTAAAGTACTAGAGGTAGAAGATGAATTAGCTTTCTAATGTTGAAATATGAGATGAATATGTATGTTTTAGATGTTGTAAACTTTTGATGAAAGTATTATAGCAACATCGAAAATGTGTTAAATATATTGGGTGGTTAAATAATGCAATATGAGTTGTTTATGTGATATTTGGAATAAATGACTAACATTGTGTTGTATGGTGGGAATGGGAAAGATCCTAGAGTTGGCGGCGGTGTCAGTGGAACTAGTGCAGTTACCAAGAACCCAACCCAACACTCACCAAGGTAAGGATAAGTCTTTAATTTGTGCATTTGAAATGGAAAATGTGTGTATTTTTCTGGGTGTACAATGATTAATTGGTGAATCACGTATTTATTATAAACATATATGGGTATGTTTGTAATAAGGATTGTGTGGATTCACTGGGTATCATTGATAGTGAAATCAATGAAAAAGAAATGTATTTTTAGCCGACCATAAATGGTTAGCGACTTCGGCTTGAGTTTATGTAGCAACACTTCGGCCCGAGTTTATGTGGCAATACTTCGGCCCGAGTTTATGTGGCAACACTTCGGCCCGAGTTTATGTGGCAACACTTCGGCCCGAGTTTATGTGGCAACACTTCGGCCCGAGTTTATGTGGCAACACTTCGGCCCGAGTTTATGTGGCATGTTTTCTTTGTAAAAGAGATGAGAAATTGCTTTTAGCTAACCCTAAGGGGTGTAGCGACTTTGGCTCAAGTAATGTAGCACGGAAAATGAATTTCAAAGTGATTTATTAACCTTTTCTAATGTGGATTATCTTATAATGACGTTTATTGAATTAATGACTTACTCCTTTATGTGTTTGTGCTTTAGTCATGGATAATCCCATTGCAGATAAACAGGTGACATGAGGTGGTCTCATTTTTGGAAGCTTTAGGAGCTTTATGTTTTGGTTTTACTTATTTGCACTATTTTGTACATGAGTGCTTATTGGATTAGTTGAAATATTTTTGTAACTAGGGATATATAACTTACATAATTTATTGTAACTCTGGATATTCGTAGCTATGGGTATTTTGGAAACCCATAGCTAGTTGTATGCGGTTGTTGCATGACATATTGAAATGAATTATGATTTTCTGTCGAATAAGTATGTATGTCATTTTGAATTATGAAATGAGTAGGAATGGAAAAGTGAGAGTTAAATATGGTTGTTGGAAATTGTCGGTAAAATTTATGAGGAAATGAATGCATAGTTAATTCTCTGGCCTAGGGTATGGCCTTACTTGCTTCTTTGTAACCTTTAGTTGATTTAACTATGTGATTTAGGTGAAATGTTGTGTGATTATGTGATGATTTATCTGATTAAAAATGGTTTACTGATGAACGAATGAGTGCAAGTACCCGTTACTAAAATGTCTGGAAGAGGACGAGGAAGGGGATCGGGTCAGAATGAATTGTTGGCCCAGATTGCGGCAGTGCTGACAAACATGAACGAGAACTTGCAACACCTGAATCAGAATACGACACCAAGCCAGAGTTCACAGCCTTTGGTTCCACCCGGTCCGGCTGAGTATCGAGGTTTGGATGAGTTCTGTAGGAGGAACCCCGGTCCGTTTCAAGGTGGGTTCGCTCCAGATGCAGCCATCGAGTGGATTCAGAGATTGGAGAGGATTTTCAAGGCCATGAGTTGTTCTGATGCTCAGAAGTTGGCGTATGCCACCTATATGTTAGAGAAGGAGGCCGAAAACTGGTGGAAATTCACTCGGCACCAAATGGAGGCGGAAGGGCAAGTAATTATGTGGTGTACTTTGAGGGAGAAATTCCTTCGAAAGTATTTTCCTGCTGATCTGAGGAGTCAGAAAGAAATGGAATTCTTGAGGTTGGAACAAGGAAACCTGTCGGTGGGAGAATATGCGGCCAAGTTTGAAGAGTTGGTCCAGTTTTGCCCTTATACTAAATTGGAGGCAGACGGAAGGTCTAAATGTTCGAAGTTTGAATCGGGTTTGAAGCCCAAGCTAAGAACGATGCTTAGGCATCAAGAGATCACTGATTTTTCTACATTGGTCAACAAGTGTAGAATGGTTGAGGATGATATGTAGGCAGATGAAGTCATGGCGTCAAGATCACTTCCTCCCAAAAAATTTGGGCCTCAGAGGAATTTTGTGCATAGGAAGGGCAAAGGAAATGCGTCTCCGGAGGAACGAAAGCCTTATTCTTCACCTATGGGTAACCGAGGGTATACCCCGCATGGGCCAAGAATTCATGCCAATATTGGGGGGTCGCAGGAAAACCCTCAACCCTGGTGTAACAAATGCGGCCGAAAACATTTTGGTGATTCGTGCCCCAGAACCACACTCAGCAGCTTTTTCTGCAAGGAGAGTGGGCACCTTAAGAGGCATTGTCCCAAATAACGGCAGAGTATGAATGTTGTGAGTGTGAAATGACCTCGATCCACTAGTAGAGTATTCACCATGAGTGGTGCAGAGGCATCAGATGTGGATGGTCTGATCAATGTTAATTGTATGGTGGCTTGTATTCCTCTTTTAGTGTTGTTTGATTCGGGAGCGACACACTCCTTTGTATCTATTGAATGAGTGGATAGACTGAAATTGCAAACTGAGTCGTTGCCTTTCGACTTGGTCGTATCCACCCCAATTGATGTGCATGTGGTGTCCCGATGTCTGGTAGTGGTAAACGGTAGGACTTTTACCGTGTATTTAATCTGCTTACCACTATCCCAGTTAGATCTAATTCTGGGGATGGACTAGTTGTCGGCGAATCATGTCATGCTTAATTGTGCCGATAAAACCGTGGTGTAACACCTCAAATTTCGTTTTCGGAATGATTGGAAAAAGTAGAGTGTTGGAGTATATATTGGGCAATCCTCGTCTGAGAGAGAGGACCTCGCCCGAGTGAGAGACTCGGTGTTATAATATGAGTTTCCCGGAGACCTCGCTTAAGCAAGGAAGTGGTCGCTTGAGTGAGAGTGAGATCTGGAAAAGCTGTCAAATTCTAGCTTGAGCTAGAATTTTCGCCCAGGCTAGAGGGGAGCCTTAGCATACTGCCCAATTCTCGCCCGAGATAAATTCGCACCCGGGCGAGAGCGTCAGAGTTGAAAAGCTGAAAAATTGCGAAAATCTCGCCCAAGCGAGCCATTCTCGCCTGGGCGAGGCTGTGCAGCTATAAAAGTAAAAAAGGGGTTTCAAAAACCCTAATCTTCATTTTCTTTTCACTCCTTTCTCTCCCAACGGCGGCTCCACCCAAATGGACCATTCTCCCCTCCACTAAACATCAAAACTCATCAAAACCTCTTCCTTTTACTTCTTGGTGGCATATTTGGGAAATCTTGGAGGTGAAAAATGAAACAATGGAGATTTGGAGAAGATGGAGGGGGATGTGGCTGTTTTGCGGAGCAACGGAGCTTATGCAACCTAAGGTGAGGGAGAAGACCATTGTGGTCTTAGAGTATTTCATTAGAGTCATCTTCTCCGATTTCCCTCAAGAATCGGAGCACGTTAATGAATAGAAACTCTCTTGGGTGTTTGTGGTCCATATGAGAGTCTTTAAATTATATGAGGATGTATTAGCCATAAAAGTGGAGATATATGTGCGGGGAAAACCGTTTATTTAAGTAAAATGCAATATGCTCATTTATGGTAATACACTGTCATGAAAGATGGTTCTAACGTTAATGTGTTATATGATGAAGAATATGTTGTGTGTGGTTTGTTTATGATAATGGTGTGTCATGGATGGTTGATTTATTTTAAACATATATGGGTGTGTTTGTAATAAAGATTGTGAGATGTGTTGTTTAATGGCAAAAGTAGAAATGGTTATGTTGTGTGATAATGATTGTGTGTGAGTTGTTTATTGTTATAAACATATATGAGTGTGTTAGTAACAATGATTGTGTGATGAGTTGATGATTGGTTAAAAGTGGGAGGAGTATGTTTATGAAAATGACTAAGTTGTGAGTCGCTTTATTGTTATGAACATATATGGGTATGTTTGTGACAATGAAAATGTGTTGGGTTATTTTATGGTGATGAAACAATGACATACCTTGTGTTGATTGTGTGTATGACATTGATGTGATATTTTGTGTTATGACTAATATGTGAATGTGGATCATTTGAGAAATTACGTACCCGAAGTGGTAGTGGATCATTGAGGAAATTACCTACCCGAAGTGGTAGTGGATCATTGAGAAATTACCTGCCCGAAGTGGTAGTGGATCATTTGAGAAATTACCTACCCGAAGTGGTAGTGGATTATTGGGGAAATTACCTGGGAAATTACCTGCCCGAAGTGGTAGTGGATCATTTGAGAAATTACTCGACCTATCCGATGTGGTATGGGGATTATTCGACCTGCCTGATGTGGTATGGGGAATTACTCGACCTTCCCGATGTGGTATGGGGGAATTACTCGACCTGCCCGATGTGGCATGGGGATTACTCGACCTGCCCGATGTGGTATGGGGGAATTACTCGACCTACCCGATGTGGTATGGGGAATTAACTAGACCTGCCCGATGTGGTATGGAGAATTAACTAGAGCTACCCGATGTGGTAGAGGATTATTTGTACGGTGCAGAATTGTTGAAAGATTTAAATGTGAAAAGTGTATATTCGGAATGAAAATCATATGCATGCCATAGGGTATGGGATATATATCTTATAGGGTGAACATGAATGATGAGAAATGAGTATGTTTGGATGAATAAAATATGCACACTATAGCACATATATATTATGGGATATATGGGTACTATAGGGTGAATATGGATAATATGAGATGATTAAAATATGCACACTATATAACATATATATTATGGGATGTATGTGTACTATAGGATGAATATGGATAATATGTGATGAATAAATATGCACATCATAGAACAAATATAGTATGGGATATATGTGTACTATAGGGTGAATATGGATAATATGTGTTGATTGGTATATGTTTATCATGATTGATGTTAGATGTGTGTGGTTTTAATACTTTAATGTTATTACTCCATGTAAATCCACGTTACGGTCGCCGTAGTTGGTTCTTACTCCCTCTGTCTTCCCTTGGTATGTATTGCATATTTGAATTCAGGTCGTGGCGGTAGCGCATCAGACGATTGTGGAGAAGAGTACATGGTAGAGTAGGGCTTTATGTGATCGATACGTTATATGATAAATGTTTGTAATATGAAGAACATGTTAAAGTGAAATTATGTATAGGTAACTTGCTCCTAAATGTATAATGAAGATGATTTAATGTTTGTATTAAAAGTGTTCCTTAAGAACGGATAATTGTTTAGATTATGTATTTGAAAGGAAGTGCAATAACATGCTTTTGAAAAGTAATGTATTTGGAATATTTTTGCCTTTTCATTTATAAATGTATTCACTCAAGTTTCCAAAACGTTCAGGTAATGTCTTTCAAAAGTAATCACTTCACTTTCATGAATAAGGTTTTAAAAAGAATTTTCGGGTTATGAAAATTGGGTCCTTACACGTGGTATTCGGGAATCTGGATGAGGTTTCTGATGAGGTTAATAACATGAAGCTGTTATCGGAAAAGGAAGTCAGGACTTCCTGTAAGGAGGGAGGAGCCGTGTTTATGTTGTTGGCATCTTTGGAGGGTATTGAGAAACCCAAGGTTGAGGATATTCCAATAGTTCGTGAGTTTCCTGAGGTATTTCCTGGTGATATTCCGGAATTGCCTCTAGTGAGAGAAGTTGAAATCTCTATTGACTTGGTACCCGGAACGGGACCCATCTCTATAGCTCCTTATAGGATGGCATCGTTAGAATTGGCTGAGTTGAAAAAGTAGGTTGAGGACTTAATGGCAAAGAAGTTTATTCGTCCTAGTGTCTCATCGTGGGGTGCGCCTGTTCTGTTGGTTAAGAAGAAAGACGGTAATATGCGGTTGTGTACGAACTACCGACAGGGGAACAAAGTTATTATTAAGAACAAGTATCCATTGCCTCAGATTGATGACTTGATGGATCAGTTGAGAGGGGCGGTAGTGTTTTCAAAGATCGATCTTCGGTCGGGTTATCACCAACTCCGTGTAAAATCTGAAGACATTCCTAAAACTGCTTTTAGGACGAGGTATGGACATTTTGAGTATTTGGTCATGCCTTTTGGTGTAACGAATGCCCCAACAATATTTACCGACTACATGAATCGGATTTTTCATCCGTATTTGGATTCATTCGTAGTGGTATTTATTGATGACATTCTGGTTTACTCCAAAAGCTAAGAGGAACATGCAGAGCACCTGAAAATTGTTCTAGAGCTTCTAAGTAAGAACAGGTTGTATGCTAAACTGTCTAAATGTGAGTTCTGGTTGGAATCGGTAAACTTTCTGGGACATGTAATATCCAAGGAAGGGGTAACAGTTGATCCTTCTAAGGTTGAAGTGGTTATGGAATGGGCGGTGCCCAAGTCAGTCACTAAGGTCAGGAGTTTTCTGGGTTTGGCTGGTTATTATCGGAAATTCATTGAGGGATTTTTGAAGTTGGCACTCCCATTGACAAAACTAACTAGGAAAGTAGAACCGTATGTGTGGACACTTCGTTGTGAAGAAAATTTTCAAGAGTTGAAACGAAGGTTGACTACAACGCCAGTGTTGGTTCTTCCTGGTACTGATCGGGACTTCAGTGTATACTGTGATGCGTCCAAGCAAGGTTTGGGTTGTGTGTTGATGCAATAAGGGAAGGTTGTTGCTTATGCTTCTCGACAATTGAGGACACATGAACAAAACTACCCTACCCACGATCTTGAATTAGTTGTAGTGGTCTTTGCCTTAAAAATCTGGAGACACCATCTCTATGGCGTGAGATTTGAGGTATACAGCGACCAAAAGAGTTTGAAGTAACTATTTGATCAAAAGGAATTGAACATGAGACAGAGGAGATGGATGGAATTCCTTAAGGATTACGATTTTGGGTTGCAGTACCATCCGTGAAAGGCCAATGTGGTGGCAGATGCTCTAAGTCGAAAGTCTTTGCACATGTCGGCTTTGATGATTAGGGAAGGGAAACTGATTGAAGAGTTCAGAGATATGAACTTGGAAGTTCAGATAAGGCCTCATAGTATGATTTTAGGAATGCTTAAGGTCACAAATGAACTGTTTGATCAAATCCGGGTGATGCAAGTTGAGGATGATGAGCTAATGGCTAGACGGGATTTAATACTAAGTGGTAAGGAAACTGATTTCGCATCGGACCCTTGTGGAATGTTGCGTTATAAAGGGAGAGTGTGTGTGCCTCGTAATGAGGAATTACGGAAGAGTATTTTAGAGGAGTCTCATAAGAGCAAGATGAGTTTTCACCCGGGAATTACCAAGATGTACCAAGATTTGAAGAAGTTGTTTTGGTGGTCTGGATTGAAGAGAGATGTGGCTTTGTATGTCTCAAGTTGTTTGGTATGTCAGAAAGCCAAGATTGAGCATCAGCGGCCAGCGGGAGAGTTACAATCCCTAGAAATTCCCGTTTGGAAGTGGGACGGTATCTCCATGGATTTTGTGTCTGGTTTTCCGAAGACTCAAAAAGGGTACGACTCGATATGGGTAATAGTGGATCGGTTGGCTAAGTCTGCTCATTTCTTGCCGATGAACATGAGATACTCCCTAGAATGAATGGCGAAACTGTACATCCGGGAAATAGTTCGTCTGCATGGGATACCGTCGAGCATTATATCGGATAGAGACCCCCGTTTCACTTCGAACTTTTGGACAAGTTTGTAGTCAGCATTGGGAACTAAGTTGAAGTTAAGTTTAGCTTATCATCCACAAACGGACGGTCAATCAGAAATAACAATACAGTCATTGGAGGATCTTCTCACAGCTTGTGTCTTGGAACAACCGGGGAGTTGGGATGGCATGTTGCCTCTGATTCAATTTACCTACAACAAGAGCTTCCATTCGAGTATTGGAATGACACCTTATGAGGCGTTGTATGGTAGGAAGTGTCGAACTCCAGTGAGTTGGTTTGAGACTGGGGAGAACTTGATATTGGGGCCCGAGCTGGTCCAAAAGATACGGATAAGATCAAGAAAATCCGGGAGAATATGAGGATCGCCCAGAGTCGGCAAAAAAGCTATTACGATAAGAGGCGGAGACCTCTTGAGTTTAATGAGGGAGATCATGTTTTCATGAGAGTAGTCCTGACTGCCGGAATTGGTAGGGTGTTGAAGTCTCGCAAGCTGACTCCGAGATTTATTGGACCATATCAAGTATTGAAAAGGATTGGGTCGGTAGCATATCGGATTGCTTTGCCTCCGTTGTTATCGAATCTCCACAATGTGTTTCATGTGTCTCAGTTGAGAAAATATGTTGGGGATCCCTCCCATGTGGTAGAATCTGACCAGATAGAGTTGAAGGATAACTTGACTTTTTCGACGCTGCCCGTGAGAATCATGGATACCAATGTCAAGAGACTAAGGGGCAAAGAGATTCCTTTGGTGAAGGTACTATGGAGCCAAGTAGACGAAGGGGATGCTACTTGGGAAGTGGAATGCGATATGAGGGAGGATTACCCTCATTTATTCGAATCGAGGTATGTTTAATTTTCGGGGACGAAAATTCCTATAAGAGGGGGGGATTGTAACACCGTAAATTTAAGTCTTTAAAATTATATTATCAGTCCTGGGATTCTCCCCTGCGTGAGAAAGGCTCACCTAGGAGAGTGAAATCTTGGACTATACTGAAGGATTCTCGCCTGAGCGAGGGTTGGCTCGCTTGAGCGAGAGTGGTCTCGCCTAAGCGAAAGTTGGCTCGCCTGGGCGAGAAAGGCTTAACTGGGAAAGGGAAATCCTAGGCTATGCGGAAGGATTCTCGCCTGAGCGAGAGCTGGCTAGCCTAGGCGAGAAAAGTAATGTTTGGACTTGTCGAGGCTGTAAGATCCTCGCTTGAGCGAGAGATGCCTCGCCTGGGCGAGAGTTCCCTCGCCTGGGCGAGAGGGTCAGATCTGAGTTTTTAAAATGGGCGGGATTTTCTTGCTTGAGCGAGAATGAGCTCGCTTAAGCGAGAACCCGACGCAGCTACATTAAATAGGGTACCCCAAACACATTTATGAGGGTTAACCTAGAGAAAAGTGAGAGAATGGAGCATTTTCAAGAGCAATAAGACTTGTGAGTCATTTAGAAGCTTGAGAAGAGGTAAATCTCTTGATTCTAACTCTCTTCTTCCCTTTGAAACTTGTTTTGGGTATGTTGGATCTCTTCTCAAAATGAGAGAAACCATGGAAACTCACCCTTTTGAGTTATGGTTCATTTTATGTTATTTTATCTTATAAACTCTTGGTATAGAGTTAGTATTTCAAGAAAGGAGAGGGTTTGTGGGTTGATTCATGAAAACCCCAAAACCCTAAAGTGAAAATGTGGTTAAAGAAGAAAATGGGTAAAGTACTAGAGGTAGAAGATGAATAAGCTTTCTAATGTTGAAATATGAGATGAATATGTATGTTTTAGATGTTGTAAACTTTTGATGAAAGTAGTTTAGCAACAATGAAAATGTGTTAAATATCTTGGGTGGTTAAATAATGCAATATGAGTTGTTTATGTGATATTTGGAATAAATGACTAACATTGTGTTGTATGGTGGGAATGGGAAAGATCCTAGAGTTGGCGGCGGTGTCGGTGGAACTAGTGCAGTTACCAAGAACCCAACCCAACACTCACCAAGGTAAGGATAAGTCTTTAATTTGTGCATTTGAAATGGAAAATGTGTGTATTTTTCTGGGTTTTTAATGATTAATTAGTGAATCACGTATTTATTATAAACATATATGGGTATGTTTGTAATAAGGATTGCGTGGATTCACTGGGTATGATTGATAGTGTAATCAATGAAAAAGAAATGTATTTTTAGCCGACCATAAATGGTTAGCGACTTCGGCTTGAGTTTATGTAGCAACACTTCGGCCCGAGTTTATGTGGCAATACTTCGGCTCGGGTTTATGTAGCAACACTTCAGCCCGAGTTTATGTGGTAACACTTCGGCCCGAGTTTATGTGACAACACTTCGGCCCGAGTTTATGTGGCAACACTTCGTTCCGAGTTTATGTGGAATGTTTTCTTTGTAAAAGAGATGAGAAATTGCTTTTAGCTAACCCTAAGGGTGTAGCGACTTTGGCTCAAGTAATGTAGCACGGAAAATGAATTTCAAAGTGATTTACTAACCTTTTCTAATGTGGATTATCTTATAATGACGTTTATTGAATTAATGACTTACACCTTTATGTGTTTGTGCTTTTGTCATTGATAATCCCATTGCAGATAAACAGGTGACATGAGGTGGTCTCATTTTTGGAAGCTTTAGGACCTTTATGTTTTGGTTTCACTTATTTGCATTATTTTGTACATGAGTGCTTATTGGATTAGTTGAAATATTTTGTAACTAGGGATATATAACTTACATGATTTATTGTAACTCTGGATATTCGTAGCTATGGGTATTTTGGAAACCCATAGCTAGTTGTATGCGGTTGTTGCATGACATATTGAAATGAATTATGCTTTTCTGTCGAATAAGTATGTATGTCATTTTGAATTATGAAATGAGTAGGAATGGGAAAGTGAGAGTTAAATATGGTTGTTGGAAATTGTCGGTAAAATTTATGAGGAAATGAATGCATAATGAATAAGATAAGAAGAAAATTTTCAATGGTAGAATTTCGATCCTTACACACAGCTCTGTATTCATCCAGTTCACTTCCTAAGAACGACATAGAGCTGGTCGAATTCAACTGGTGTTAGTACCATTGCTATTAATGATTAGGTGCCATGTTAAGAGTTATTTCTCCATACACTAATTTAGAGAGTTGATAGTTGTGTCTAGATAGACACTATAGATATTCATACATCATGAACTGACATTCGACATTTGAATACACTCATGTGCTAATTATTATATGATAACTACTATGTGAATCTAATACCTATGTGTTGTTTATATATCATATGTGGAACTTCTTACTCTCCTAACATTTTACGGAGTACGTGACTTAATGGAGAATTATCGTGCCATTATCCAAAGAAAAGGAAAGACAACCCTTATATTTAGGTAGTGTATTGCTCTGTTGTAGGATGTAACATCCGAGTCAGTGTATCATATTTTATCCTCGACAAGTTGAGAATATTTTATTATTTTTGAAGGATTTGTCAAGACAATTCCTGTTGTTTTTGAAGTTCGAGTTCAACATTATATGAAAAATATTTTTTGGAAAATTTTATTTCACATTTTTCAATATGGCTTTGCTTCCGCCATAAATCTTTTATCCATTTGTTTATTTACAAGTGTACCTATCAAAATCAAATCATATCGGTCGTAATTGTTTTCATATCGGTGCGGTACAATAGCTATAGCTCACATACAATTATATCAATCAAAACTGGTCAATATTAATTGTACCATCCAATTTTCATTTAAATTAAGACATATATGAAAGTAACTTAATTTTTTCCAAAATATTGCTTTGGTTGATCGTGCATATCACTACTACTTTTGTTTAGAGGTCAATAACATTGTCTACCACGCACATTTTAGTGTTGTCAAATATTGTAAATAAAAATATTCATTATATTCTTTATTAGTTTTTAGCATTAATATATATTGGGAGCGACTCATGTAATAACGATGTGCTATTGTGAGAAATTAGAACATTTAATATGGATCATTTGATTTTATTTGAATGGTTAAGATTAAAAGATACATGTATCCAACTATCATATCACAAATAACTAAGTTTTAATCTTAACCATCCGTGATTAGTTGTAAGACCCACATTTACTATTCTCACAATTTTAACATGAGAATTATTCTCACTAGAGTCAACCCCAATATATATAGGGAGCGACGCACATAAGAACATTGTGCTATTGTGAGAAATTAGAATTAATATAAACTATTAGATTTTATTTGAATGATTAACCTTAAAAGATATATGTACGTCTAATAAATAACTTTTAATCATAATAATTCATGATGAGTTGTAGGACCCATATTTATTATTTTCGCGATTTTTATATGTGAATTGTTTTCACTTGAATCGCCCCAGTTTATATATAACTTGTAATATATGAATTTTATATAGTACGACTAGTATCCTTCGTCATTCATTTTCATCATCATTATATTACAAATGAATAGTGAAAAAAATATCTCATAATCTGAGCGTCCTTTTTAGCTAAAGAAGCTTTATCTCATTTCAGATTTGAGAAAAAATGTCGAACGAAATTCGATTCTTTGATCTGAATACAGGAGCCAAGATCCCTTCCCTCGGCTTAGGAACTTGGCAATCCGATCCTGGTCTTGTTGCTCAAGCTGTTGCTGCTGCCATCAAGGTTTTCTTTACCCTCCCATCTTTTTTATAATATCTTTTATGGGTTTTACTTTTACATATAAATTTCAAACCATAATATCCTTAATTATTACTCCAACAATTTTGAAGAGAAAAGACAATAATTTACCCTCATTCAGGATTAAACTACGTACAATTTATTGACAAAAAAGAAAAGAAATGGATGTGGTATCATTATTCTTTTGAATTTGATAGAGTTTCTTTAGTTTGATGTTTGTTACTACTAATCATTGATGTAGGTTGGTTATCGTCACATTGATTGCGCTCAAATCTATGGCAATGAGAAAGAGGTAAGAGAGAAAGTTTGTACTTTTTATTTAAAAAAACAAAAAGTTGCCAACAAAGTGACTCTATTTTATGGTGAGTTGCTTTTTTGGGATTGTTTATTTTTTCAACCAATTTCAGTCTCCATTTTAATTTCAATAGTAATTTTATCTCTTTTTTAATTGAATTGCATATTTTATAATTTTTGTGTTATTTATTTTGCAGATTGTCTAATTAAGTTTAGTAACTTATATTGAGTTTTATATTGTCTTTATTTTAATATTTTTAGCCTTTTCATGGGTACTAAAGATTAAAAAATTATAGTAAAAATAATATTTGATGATAAATATTAAAAAAATGCATATTTTAAAAATAGTATACAAAATAATCATAACATAAACAAACAACTGCATATTTTTTTTCTGTAAGTTAGTGTGTAGAAAAATTCTACATTAACCAAATAAAACATATTAAATTATATTCAATTTTCAGCTAAGATAGTTTTTAGGAGACACGTATTGGATAGTATGTCAAACTCGGTACTTAAACCATGAGACTCTCCCACCTAATAGACTAGTCTTTTGGGTTAGATTTTCCTGATGTGCTTAAGTCCTAACAATTGGTATATTTCATTGAAAGTTGTGTCACAGAAATGAGCTACCTATAGGCTGGATTAAGGTACATTACCGAATACTGAGTGAAGCCGCCAAAAAGATAAAGGACTACCATCGAGTCAATGTCGATAAAGTGAAAGTTCCCTTAGATATCGGCCCTTAATGGATGTGTCAATGTTAGGAGTCTCATATTGGATAGCATAACAAACTCAATGTGAGACTTAAGTCATGAGATTCTCCCACATAGTAGACTTAAATCCTAACAGTTGCCAAACATAAACAAATTATAACCTCAGAACTTCATAACTGTTTTTAAACTAAAACTAACAACATAAATATATCAAACACATGCCAAGTTCTTGTTTGTGTTAATTAGGTATTGTGTTATACTGATTCAACCACAAAACTATTATATTCTTCCTCTAAGTTATTTTCCATTTCCAAGTTGGTCCTATATTTTATTTTTGGTTTAAAAAATGGCCCTCAAGTTATTTTCTATTTTCAAAGTAGCCTTTTTTTGTTGTTTCAAATTGGTCCTGTAGATTATTCAGTGTGAAGTAAATAATTGAAAGTATTGGTCATCTGGGAAGTAAAATGATTCAGTGTCTCAATTGCAGATTGGCTCTGTATTGAAGAAGCTATTTGAGGATGGTGTCGTGAAGCGCGAGGATTTGTGGATTACATCTAAACTCTGGTTTGTTGTTAGATTCCAGATTTATGGTCTGTTTGTTAAGGTTTAAGAAAAGTTATTCTCCAAAAGTGAGTTTGGAATAAATGTTTTTGTCAGAAACTGAAATCCAAAATGTTCTTCTTCATAGATGTTGTTAAACACCAATCAAGTAGACCCTTGTTAGTTTAGCTTCCCTTTTTAAACCATAGTAATGCAGGTAAATTCATGTATTTTTTAATCTTCACATTTTAGAATCTAAGGATTTAAAATGATTACATGATTTGCAGGAACACTGATCATGCACCAGAAGATGTACCACTAGCATTGGACAGGACTTTGAGAGACTTACAACTTGATTATGTAGATTTGTACCTTGTATGTAATATCACTCAATATTTATATGTTCTTTTAAATGTTTGGTGTTAAACAATTATGCATAGTTGATAATTTATGACCCCATTTCTATGTGGGTTTTACCTGATGGCAATTTTGTCTGGGTTCAATTTCTAGTGAAAAATATGGTCTCTAAATATGGATTTCCAAGGAACATCCCTTTTATTTTGTCCTCTGCTTCGCTCATTTAACATTAATGAAGTTGTGCATTCTTTTATTCTAGGAAGGAAAACCACTATCATAGCCACAGCTTTGGTTAATAGACTGCATGATTTGGAAAGTGTTATATACTGTTTCTGTTTTTTCAAATTATATGAATTAGGAAGTAGTTTTTAAGCAATGTATTTGATAGAGATGGACCATGTGTATCTTTTGTGTAGGGAGTCTAAATTAGCAATTTCTTTAGATGATGCATTTACTCATTCCCCCCTCCCCCTCTAATGCATGTAGAATTTATTTTATCCAATTATTTTCCAAATTTAGTGTATAAATAGGTAGTTTATTTACTGGTTACTTTGCAGATTCACTGGCCTGCTCCAATGAAGAAAGGATCAGTGGGTTTTAAGCCTGAAAATCTTGTGCAACCTGACATACCTAGCACATGGAGGGCAATGGAGGCACTTTATGACTCTGGCAAGGCTCGAGCTATCGGTGTAAGCAATTTCTCGTCCAAGAAGTTGGCGGATTTGCTCGAGGTTGCTCGTGTTCCTCCTGCTGTCAACCAGGTGGAGTGTCATCCTTCATGGCAGCAGGACAGTCTTCAAGCTTTCTGTAAATCCAAAGGTGTTCATCTCTCTGTAAGTTCGCAAATCTTGGATGATGTATATTTTTGTGTCTGCAAATTATAGTGGTTATTTTCTTAAAGCTATCTGTTTGTTAGCTTCGAGGTTAAATCTTTTGTTGGATTTTTTTCTTACTTGAATTTCGCTCTTCTATTTATTTGTGTAGGGATATTCACCTTTGGGTTCCCCTGGAACAACCTGGCTTAAAAGCGATGTCCTTAAGCATCCGGTTCTGAATGATATTGCTGAGAAGCTAGGCAAGACTCCGGCGCAGGTAGCCCTTCGTTGGGGACTGCAAATGGGTCATAGTGTGCTTCCCAAGAGTACAAGCGAATCGAGGATTAATCAAAATTTTGATGTTTTTGACTGGTCTATACCAGAAGACTTGGTTGCTAAATTTTCTGACATTCAGCAGGTAAGATTATCCTTAGTCTTCCTAGTATTTAAAACCAGAATACATTAAGAAACAGAACACATGTATAGTGCCCTATCTGAAAAGTAGTAAAACTTGAAATGATTATGAAATCCATTGCCATGTAATCAAGTACGTATATGATGCTTTTAGGGTCTGTTTGCGAGTTGGGTTTTGGAGAGGAAGGAAGGGAAATTGAAGGCTTCAGAGTCATCTCACAAGTGTATTTCATGGCTCTCAAGGCTTCATTTTCCCTTCTCTCTCCTCCAAAACTCAACTCGCAAAAATTTGGATTCCGGTTCATCTTGCAACCCACAACAAAGCCTCATATTTTAGTGCCAAAGACTTTGAATTCATTTTGAGTGGAAACTTGGCTAGGCCTAGTTCTTTTTCATTTCATAGGTATTAGATATAAGGTCTTGTTGAATTTAGTGGCGATTTCTGATGGCGGTTTTCATTGCAGGCAAGATTACTCCGCGGTGCCTCATTCGTGCATGAAACTTTTGGTGTCTATAGATCCCTTGAAGAATTCTGGGATGGTGAAATATGAGCAATATTTGAGAAGTGAATGGAATAAGAGAAGACTTACATGTCACTGGGATAGGTTCTGGTGAAATGGGAGTTCTTGTACTCTTTCTTTCACGTTTATCAGCAAAAGCCTGGTGCTGCCACATTATTAGCATCATTAATCAAATACATGATTTAAGACTTTAGCGTTATGCTCTTTCCCCTATTCTGTATTTCTTAATTCTTATATGCAGATCCCTCATTCTTCCATGTGTTCCGAAAATTGGGTGCACTTTATTGACTAATGTTTTAAATTGTACTCCGCAATTGCACTTAAAGTCGGTATATTGTATATGTTTAAAAGAGTACTAATATATTATCTTTCCAAATTATCCTATTCCTACTTACAAAAAACTGAATGTCACTTATAAATCAATCATTAATGAACAATATACGTCAATTGTAAACACAATGTAATCTTGTGACAAATGTTACTTTTCACAATTATGGGGAACACAATGAATACCCTACTTGCTCAATCTTAAACACACCCTACTCTCCAAACTGTAAACCATACTCTTTCAAACTCACACATAATATAATGCTCTCCTCTATTCTCTCTCTCTGTCTCTCTCTCTCTCTTCACACTTTCTCAATTTCATATCTTACTTTCATTCATCTTCTTCATCAAAGATCAAGTCCCCTACCATCTTAATCCCCATAATCCAAAACCTTTTAGTTTTATTTGTAATCTTTTACTTCTGATTTAATGTCGTCATATTTAATTCACCTTATATGCATGCTTTCACTTGCAATACATTAGAGGTAAAGGTCAAAAAAATCCCCCACAACTTTACTCAAAGTGTAATTTAGTTTCTCAATTTAAAAAAAAATATGTAAACACCCCTTAAATTTTAATCAAATATAATTTTGTGTCTAGCCCCAATTTTCGGCTAGGCAACCTCTTTCGGAGTCGCCACTATGTTTTTGTGGTTAAAATATGGAAAACTCATTTTAAGCCCAAATTGGATACAATGGTATTTTCGGTCAGAGTTATGGATTCAAGAGTCGATTATGAATCGGGGAAGATATTAGTACATTGCCTGCCCGTATTAAACAATACCCTTGCTAATAACATGAACTCTTATACCCTTAAAATTAAATTGTTTACAACGAAATATTTATTTTTTATTTTTGTGTCTAACAAGAATTAATTTTGCTCTTATATATCCCTAGATGCTTTAGGGAATCAAGACTACGTAGTTCTTTGCTTAAAATGGTTTGTTGGTTGATACAAAAATTATATCTTTAAAAAGAGTGAAGCAGCAGAAACTATTGTCAAGCAAGGGGTCCTCGACAGCGTAGATTGAGGTCGTCAAGCATGGAGTCCTCAATCTCATAATTTTGAGCTCATCAAGCACGGACCCCTGAAAATTCAAACAATTCTATATAAAAAATGTCAGGCTCGGGGCTTGGAAAGATTGACTTCGAGGTCATCAAGAACGGGGTTCTCGGAGGCATAGATTGAGGTTGTCCAGCATGGAGTCCTCAATCTTATAATTTTGAGGTCGTCAAGCATGGGCCCCTCAAAATTAAAAAAATTCTTTGTATAAAATATCAGGCCTAGTGCTTGGAAAGATTATCTTTAAGGTCGTCAAGCATGGGGTCCTCGAAGTCATGATGGAGGTCGTCAAGCACGGAATCCTCAATCTTATAATTCGGAGGTCGTCAAGCACAAGGCTCTCAAAATTAAAAATTTCTTTAAAATATGTCAGGAACGGGGCCTGGAAAGATTGAATTTGAGGTCGTCAAGCACGAGGTCCTCGAAATTATAATTTAAAACAGTTCGAGTGAATAGTGCAATGAGATATATTGTACATGAGGTTAATGTTGATGTTTGTATTGTAAAGATTAATGTATGAATTTGACTATGCATTGAGTAGTATGAGTGTGCGTAATGATGTATGAGATGCAATTGATGTTTAATGTAAAAGAATTATGGTTTAGGGATATCATTGTCTGAATGCTCGTGTATGCAATATTACAAATGTTTATGTTGATTATAGTTATAATGATTAATTCATGAATGTGACTATGCTTTGATTTATATGGTGATGTAGAGTGATCTTTATGATTCATGTAACTCATATTAATGATATTATGATTAATCTGAATATGCATTGGTTTGAATATGAATATCTTTTGATCTACGTATGTCATGTATGATATGAGTGTTAGATGTTTGTTTGAATGGAGTGCAAATGTTCTAATCTATCACTCACGGTTTATTTCCTGGAGGGAACTCATCAATTTTAGCAGACTCGGCTGAAGCGACCCTTGTCGTTTTATGTTGATTGGGACTATAGCAATTCATCCTTCGAACGTTGACCCAGTTTACTTGAGGACACATTTCTTTTAAGGCGATCCATACAATTGGCAAGTATAATCTTGAGGACAATGAATAAACCCAACTATTTTCCCTAGTGTAGGCTTGTATAGAACTTCTCACAAAAGTATTGATGTTTTTGTAGCAACAAAAACTACCCCGGTGTGCCTGTTATGAAATCTTGTATGGCCTCTTTCAGTATGGTCTCTTTCAGTTTGCCCCAAGAATGCTTGCAATTAACTTACCATTTCTTACTTTTGTTAACTTTCTCAATAAGTGTATTTTTTCCATTCCAAATAAGTGATTTTAGACTATTCTGACTTAAACCATACATTTTCAATCTGATTGTATAACCTCTTTCAGTTTGCCCCAAAGGCACTTAGTGGGAGACGAAACATTAAAAGCTTCTTAAAATCATATTTTTGTTCATGGGGTTGTCTTCTTGTATAGGAAGTTTTGTGAGAAGTTCTATACAAGCCTACACTAGGGAAAATAGTTGGGTTTATTCTGACTTAAACCATATGTAATTGAATTTCTGAATCAAATCACAACTTGAATCATTTTTCTTAATAGAGTGCTCTTTGTGTCGTGAGAAGCATTCTCCTTGATTATTATCTGAACTGACACATGGACTTACTGTAACACCCTAATTTTATTTTCCTAAGTGTCGCGAAAAATTCTGGGAATCTGGGGTATACTAGATGTTTCTCGCTTGAGCGAGAGGCTCGGTATCTGATCCTAAGATTTCCTGGGATTCTCGCCTGGGCGAGATTTGGCTCGCTTGGGCGAGGGAGAGAGGTGTTGACACTGGAGGATTCTCGCTTGAGCGAGAATGTCAGATCTGAATTTTAAAATGGCGGGATTTTCTCGCTTGAGCGAGAACCCGACGATTTCACTTTAAAATAGAAACCCTCAAACACTTTTAGGGTTAGAACTTGAGAAAGAAGAGAGAATGAGGTGACTTTGAGAGCAAGGACTCGTGGGAATCAATTAGAAGCTTGAGAAGAGGTAAATCTCTTGATTCTAACTCTCCTTCTCCCTTTCAAACTTGTTTTGGGTGTACGGGATCTCTTCTCAAAATGTGAGAAACCATGAAAACTCTTCCTTTTGAGTTGTGGTTCGTTTTATTTAGTTTCTCTCTTGTAAACTCTTGGTTTAGAGTTGGTATTCAAAAAAGGGAAAGGGTTTGTGGGTTGATTCATGAAAATCCCAAAACCCCCAAAATGAAAATTTGGTAAAAGAGGAAAATGGATAAAATGGTAGATGGAGAAGATGAGTTTGTGTTCTAATGCAAAATAGAAGATGAATATGTATGTTTTAATGTTGGAAACTTATAATGAAAGTGGTTTTGGAAACATTGGAAATATGTGAATATCATATATGTTTGCAAATGAACTATGAGATGTTTATATGTTGTTGAGAATAAATTACTGACTTTTGTTGTTGTTTGGTGGGGATGAGGAAAGATCCTAAGGTTGGAGGCGGTGTCGGAGGAACTTGCAAAGTTACCAAGGACCAAACCCAACACTCACCAAGGTAAGGATAAGCATTTTATTCCGAGATATGCATTATGAGATATGCGTTTATATGTGGTTGACTCGAAAAGAATAAGATGTGGGATGTATCAAAGAAATTGAATGTCTTGCCCAAGTGGTATTGAATTGAATGTCTTGCCCTAGGTGGTATTGAATTGAATGTCTGGCCCAAGTGGTATTGAATTGAATGTCTTGCCCAAGTGGTATTGAATTGAATGTCTTGCCCAAGTGGTATTGAATTGAATGTCTTGCCCTAGGTGGTATTGAATTGAATGTCTTGCCCAAGTGGTATTGAATTGAATGTCTTGCCCAAATGGTAGTGAATTGAATGTCTTGTCTTATGTGGTATTGTGGAAGTACGTGTAAGTGGGAAATGGCTATGTAAAACAGGAATGAAGAAGAGGGTAATAAGGTTTGACATGGAAGAATGTGAAAGTAAGAATGGTCGTATGAGGTAGTAAGAGATAAAATGAAATGTAATGACTTTATGTTGGAATGCTTAAATTGTTTATCTAACTCTGTTTATAATGTGGATTATATCAAATGATATTTATTGAATTAAATAACTTACTCATTTGTATGTTTTTATGTGTGGCCATTTGATAATCTCATTTCAGGTAATTGGATAAATTAAGGACGCTTGACTTGGAGCTTTAGGAGCTTTTAAATCTAGATTCCTTTATTTTCAATTTTTGTATCATAACTGACTATTTGCGGATTTGAATATTTGTAACCATGATCATTATATTTTTGGATGTTTGTAACATTGGGTATTATGATTTTGGAAACCCATAACTATTCCCATGTCCTAATTAAATGGGGGACATTAATATGAATTATGTTTTTCTACCTTATGGATATGTGTATGAATACATCATGATAAAATGATCAGAAAATAATTAAGGTAACTAATGTAATGTACATTGGGTTACCAATCATAAGATATAAGGAAATTATATGTTTGCATGAGTTAAAATAAGAAAAAATTTCAAGGGTAGAATTTGGGTCCTTACAATATGGTATCAGAGCATAGTTAATCCTGCGGCCTAGGGTATGGCCTTACGTGCTTCTTTGTGACCTCTACATTCTTGAATTATTTGGTTTATACAAATTCTATGTGATTATGTGATCCTTGTCTAGTTAAAATTTGGTTTACTGACAAGTGAATGAGTGTAGGTACACATGGATGGAAGAGGAAGAGGAGCGGGTCAGAATGTCCCGAATGATCTTTTGGCTCAGATGGTAGCTGCACTACAACATGTGAACGAGAATTTGCAAACTCTGAATCAAAACGTAGCACCAAGTCCTAGTTCGCAACCCTTGGTCCCACCCGGACCGGCAGAGTACCGACGTCTGGATGAATTCTACAGGAGGAACCCTAGTCATTTCCAAGGTGGATTCGCTCCTGATGCTGCTATTGAGTGGGTTCAAGGATTGGAGAGAATATTCAGGGCCATGAGCTGTTCTGATGCTCAGAAAGTGGTGTATGCCGCCTACATGCTAGTCAAGGAGGCTGAGAACTGGTGGGAGATGTAACACCCCGAATTTTAGTCTTTAAAAATTATAGTAACAGTCCTGGAAGCCTCGCTTGAGCGAGAGATTCTCGCTTGAGTGAGAAAGGATCACCTGGGAGGGTGAAATCCTGAACTATACTGGAGGATTCTCGCCCGAGCGAGAGTTATCTCGCCTGGGCGAGAAATGACAATTTTGGGCTGTTAACACAGTGTAATCGATTACATGGTCCTTGTAATCGATTACATGGTCCTTGTAATCGATTACATGTTGATATCTGATCAAACATGTGTAATTTTTCATGATGTAATCGACTACATGGTCCCTGTAATCGATTACATGCTGATATCTGATCAGACATGTGTAATTTTTCATGATGTAATCGATTACACTGTACTAGTAATCGATTACATCGTATTAAAAGTATCAGATATGTGCAACTGACACAGTGTAATCGATTACACACTTATGGTAACCGATTACACTCGTCGCTGTGACTATAAAAGTGAAAAAAAAAGGGACCTAGAAACCCAAAATCTTCATTTTCTTTCTCCCCATTTCTCTCCCAACGGTGGTTCCACCCAAATGGACCATTTTTCCCTCCACTAAGCCTCAAAACTCATCAAAACCTTCCTCTTGCTTCATGGTGACACATTTGGAAAAACTTGGAGGTGAAAAAGCAACAATGGAGGTTGGAGGAGATGAAGGGAGATGTGGCTCTTTTGCGGAGCAACGGAGCTTACACAACCTAAGGTGAGGGAGAAGACCATTGTGGTCTTAGAGTATTTCATTAAAGTCATCATCTCCGATTTCCCTTAAGAATTGGAGCATATTAACGGATAGAAACTCATTTCAGTGTTTGTGGTCCATGTGAGAGTCTATATTTTACATGAGGATGTATTAGCCATAAAAGTGGAGATATATGTGTGGGAAAACCGTTTATTTGAGTAAAACGCTATATGCTCATTTATGGTAATACACCGTCATTAAAGATGGTTTTAACGTTAATGTGTATATGATGAACAATATGTTATGCGTGAGTTGTTATGATAATGGTTATGTTGTGTGAGATATTTATGGTCATAAGCATAAATGAGTATGTTGCAAGTGGTTGATTGTTATAAACATGTATGGGTAGATTGTACCAATGAATGTGTGATGAGTTGTGAATGTGTGATGAGTTGTGAATGTGTTAAAATGGATATGAGTATGTTTATCAAAATGAGTATGTTGTGAGTGGTTGATTGTTATAAACATGTATGAGTGTGTTGTAACAATGAATGCGTGATGAGCTGTGAATGTGTTAAAATGGATAAAGGTATGTTTGTGACAATGAAGGTGTTGTATGTTATTTATGGTGATAAAATAATGAGATGCCTTGGGTTGACTGTGTATGACATGGATGTGAGTGTAATGTGGAAACTCGACCTGCCCTATGTGGTATGGATGGTAACTCGACCTGCCCGATGTGGTATGGATGGTAACTCGACCTGCCCGATGTGGTATGGATGGTAACTCGACCTGCCCGATGTGGTATGGATGGTAAATCGACCTGCCCGATGTGGTATGGATGGTAACTCGACCCGCCCGATGTGGTATGGATGGTAACTCGACCCGCCCGATGTGGTATGGATGGTAACTCGACCCGCCCGATGTGGTATGGATGGTAACTCGACCCGCCCGATGTGGTATGGATGGTAACTCGACCCGCCCGATGTGGTATGGATGGTAACTCGACCCGCCCGATGTGGTATGGATGGTAACTCGACCCGCCCGATGTGGTATGGATGGTAACTCGACCCGCCCGATGTGGTATGGATGGTAACTCGACCCGCCCGATGTGGTATGGATGGTAACTCGACCTGCCCGATGTGGTATGGATGGTAACTCGACCTGCCCTATGTGGTATGGATGGTAACTCGACCTGCCCTATGTGGTATGGATGGTAACTCGACCTGCCCTATGTGGTATGGATGGTAACTCGACCTGCCCTATGTGGTATGGATGGTAACTCGACCTGCCCGATGTGGTATGGATGGTAACTCGACCTGCCCTATGTGGTATGGATGGTAACTCGACCTGCCCGATGTGGTATGGGAAATGAAATCGATGAATACGATTGAGTGTGAATACGAACTATGAGAAGTGAGTATGTCACCAAGTGAGTCATATGCATGCTATAGGATATATAGTATGAGATATATATATTCTATAGGGTGAATATGAGTGATAACAGGGATGGCTTTACGAATGAAAGTAATATACATGCTATAGGAATATATTATGGGATATAGGTCCTATAGGGTGAATATGAATGATGAGAAATGAGTATATTTAGACGAATAAGATATGCACACTATAGAATACATATAGTATGGGATGTATGTGTACTATACGGTGAATATGGATAATATATGATAAATAAATATGGACACTATAGAACACATATAGTATGGGATGTATGTGTATTATAGGGTGAATATGGATACCATGTGTTGATTGATATAAGCTTATCATGATTGATGTTAGATGTGTGTGGTTTTTAATACTTTAATGTTATTACTCCATGTAAATCCACGCTACGGTCGCCGTAGTTGGTTCTTACTCCCTCTGTCTTTCCTTGTATGTGTTGTATATTTGGGTTCAGGTTGTGGAGGTAGCGCATTTGGACGCTTGCGGAGAAGAGTACATGATAGAGTAGTGAGTAATATGTAATTGATATGTTATATGATAAATATTTGTAATATGAAGAACATGTTAAAGTGGATTCATGTATAAACAACTTTCTTGTAAGTGTATAATGAAGTGGATCTAATGTTTGTATTTAAGGTACTTTTGAGAATGGGTAATTGTATAAAGGATGTATTTGAACGGAAGTGTAATGACATGCTTTTGAAATGAAAGGTGTTTGGAATATTTCCGCCTTGTAAATTTATAATCAATCAAGTTTCCAAACTGTTCGAGTAATGTATTTCAAAAGTAATCACTGCACTTTCACGAATAAGGATTTTTAAAAGAGAATTTTCGAGTTATGAAAATCGGGTCCTTACAATATGGTATCAGAGCATATGTCAACTCTGCGGCCTAGGGTATGACCTTACATGCTTCTTTGTAAAATTTGTGTGAGTTAACTACTTGACTTATGTGCATTGTTGTTGACTGTGGTAACTGCTGATTTGAAAGATGATTGTTGAATTTCCTGCGATAAGTGTTTGGTTGTGAATTTATCGTTGGATGTCTTGTTGTGAGTTATTGATGAAGTGCTTGTTGAAAACTTCTTGTTGTAAAACTTTTGTCGAATTTATTGTGTGAGACCCTTGTTGGGGATTCTCTGGTGAAATTCTTGCTAAAAGTTTGTGATTGTGATTTTCCGATTGGATTTCTTGATGTGAAATTTCTTTTATCACTAAGATTAAGATAATGGACGATGAATGATTGAATTGTGAATTACACATTTAGTATAAACATATATGGGTGTGTTTATACTAAAGTGAGCGTAGATTTAGAGAAATGGAAAATGTGTGTATTTTCTGGTTATGCAAGGATGAAGTTGTGAATTATGCATTTAGTATAAACATATATGGGTGTGTTTATACTAAAGTGGACGTAGATTTGCGGGAAAATGATTTATGGTGAAATCAATGGAAATAAAACTCGTTTTTAGCTAACCTTAAATGGTGTAGCGACTTTGGCTCAAGTTATGCAGCAAAGAAAAATGAATTTCAAAATGGTTTAATAACCTTGTTCCATTGCTGAATTGCCTACCCGGAGTGGTAGTGGACCCTTGCTGAGTTGCCTACCCGGAGTGGTAGTGGATCATTGTTGAGTTGCCTACCCGGAGTGGTAGTGGACCATGGTTGAATTGCCTACCCTAAGAGGTAGTGGATTATCTTTTGTGCATGAAACTTCTGGTCTGTGATGATTGACCGTTTGTAATTGAACATTTGCAATGCACGATATAGTGGTAATGAACTCAAATTAACTGCTTTGATATTGTGCTTTCAAAAATTGTTTCCATTTCATGTGCGTCAGTAATTATTATACGTGATTGCAGTGTTATGGTGTAAGCATGTTTCTGTGAGTGTACTGTGGGGACTCTCATGTCCTGGATGAAATGTAACTTCAGAAATAACCAGCTTTTGAAAATTTTGATTTGGGCAGTCGGTGTCGCATGAGAAAAAGGATTTTTAGATATTTTGAAATGATTAGGAAAACCATTGCTTCCACAAGAGGACTTCCATGAAACTTACATCTAATCTATTTTCGAAAATCGTTTTTTCGAATGAAGTGTACTATTCGACTAAGCATTGATTAAGTTTCATGTTGAAATCCGAATTTTTAAAAAAAACTTCATCTTGGATGAATGTGATGTGTTAAAAATCTTGTGAGGTAATTATGAGCATGTGTTTCTCGATATGATGTAGACTTGAGCATGAGGTGCATGTCCATCATTGTATTTTGGGTATCCATATAAAACTCAAGTTTTTGGATTGGATATTCGTAAATGGCAAAAATCAATGGTAACAACGTATGCGATTTGAGTGGGTCTGCCTAGCTGAAATTTATGAACTAGCAAATCGTCTTAAACCACATTCGTTGTAGTAGGAGTGTTGGGTTGAGTTGGATGTTGACTTGGTGATTTTGATTGGTATGTGAAAGACTCCAAGAGTCTTGTTTGTCTAAATGCTGCTTGGATGAATATCATGTATCTGTGATTGTAGCAAGTATAAATTGAAATGCTAGTGGAGAATTTTGAGTGAACCGTAGTTATTTGCACGTATGCAATGAAATGATGTTGTTTCCATCGAGTGGATGTCGATCTAGGTACTGCATTTTTTGGTGCGAGCCAGTACATCTTGGTGAGCGATGAGTATGGAGTCTCACTTCGAACTGGGTTCGAGAGTGTTGTTGCGATTCGGACCATATAGGTCAATCGTTTTGAACGATTGTTGTAGTGATGGATCAGGGAGATCTATTGTGATGGTAGAAATATTTGATGTAATTAGACGATTACTGGATAGTTTGATTGTGTACAATGGATGAGACACTAAGAGTCCCATTGTGTAAGTATTTTGTGGATCGAGTAAAATGAAATGGTGCTAGATTCTTGATTGGAGATGGAACAAGTTAGTGTATGATGGATGTTAAAAGATGCATTTAGATAGATATGGGATAAGGAGTTCCCCATCGCCGAAGTTCGATAATGTTATCGAGATTCTTAACGTATGTTAGGATTGATAGATGGATATGTGCTAGAGAATTTGTGGTTCTTGATGGATATAGGGAAATTATTTAGACGGAATTATGGGTTAATTCTCATGGCATTCGAGTTATTAAAGGCTGAGATCTTAATATTTGGACATTGATGAATTGGTTTGGTGATATCACGGTTTAGTGGTGTATGCCCTTAGTGACCGATTAAGTAAGCTTAATGGAATAGAGAATCGAATTGTGATTTTGGTTGAGTGTTCTTGTGCCTAAGGTCTAGGTGGTGATATTATTTTCCTAGGTATGTTTAATTTTCGGGGACGAAAATTCTTATAAGAGGGGGAGGATTGTAACACCCCGAATTTTAGTCTTTAAAAATTATAGTAACAGTCCTGGAAGCCTCGCTTGAGCGAGAGATTCTCGCCTGAGCGAGAAAGGATCACCTGGGAGGGTGAAATCCTGGACTATACTGGAGGATTCTCGCCCGAGCGAGAGTTGTCTCGCCTGGGCGAGAAATGACAATTTTGGGTTGTTAACACAGTGTAATCGATTACATGGTCCTTGTAATCGATTACATGCTGATATTTGATCAAACATGTGTAATTTTTCATGATGTAATCGATTACATGGTCCCTGTAATCGATTACATGCTGATATCTGATCAGACATGTGTAATTTTTCATGATGTAATCGATTACACTGTACTAGTAATCGATTACATCGTATTAAAAGTATCAGATATGTGCATCTGACATAGTGTAATCGATTACACACTTATGGTAACTGATTACACTCGTCGCTGTGACTATAAAAGTGAAAAAAAGGGGACCTAGAAACCCAAAATCTTCATTTTCTTTCTCCCCATTTCTCTCCCAACGGTGGTTCCACCCAAATGGACCATTTTTCCCTCCACTAAGCCTCAAAACTCATCAAAACCTTCCTCTTGCTTCATGGTGACACATTTGGAAAAGCTTGGAGGTGAAAAAGCAACAATGGAGGTTGGAGGAGATGAAGGGAGATGTGGCTCTTTTGCGGAGCAACGGAGCTTACACAACCTAAGGTGAGGGAGAAGACCATTGTGGTCTTAGAGTATTTCATTAAAGTCATCATCTACGATTTCCCTCAAGAATCAGAGCATATTAACGGATAGAAACTCATTTGAGTGTTTGTGGTCCATGTGAGAGTCTATATTTTACATGAGGATGTATTAGCCATAAAAGTGGAGATATATGTGTGGGAAAACCGTTTATTTGAGTAAAACGCTATATGCTCATTTATGGTAATACACCGTCATTAAAGATGGTTCTAACGTTAATGTGTATATGATGAACAATATGTTATGCGTGAGTTGTTATGATAATGGTTATGTTGTGTGATAATGATGGTGTGTGAGATATTTATGGTCATAAGCATAAATGAGTATGTTGCAAGTGGTTGATTGTTATAAACATGTATGTGTAGATTGTACCAATGAATGTGTGATGAGTTGTGAATGTGTGATGAGTTGTGAATGTGTTAAAATGGATATGAGTATGTTTATCAAAATGAGTATGTTTTGAGTGGTTGATTGTTATAAACATGTATGAGTGTGTTGTAACAATGAATGCGTGATGAGCTGTGAATGTGTTAAAATGGATAAAGGTATGTTTGTGACAATGAAGGTGTTGTATGTTATTTATGGTGATAAAATAATGAGATGCCTTGGGTTGACTGTGTATGACATGGATGTGAGTGTAATGTGGAAACTCGACCTGCCCTATGTGGTATGTATGGTAACTCGACCTGCCCGATGTGGTATGGATGGTAACTCGACCTGTCGGATGTGGTATGGATGGTAACTCGACCTGCCCGATGTGGTATGGATGGTAACTCGACTTGTCCGATGTGGTATGGATGGTAACTCGACCTGCCCGATGTGGTATGGATGGTAACTCGACCTTCCCGATGTGGTATGGATGGTAACTCGACCTGCCCGATGTGGTATGGATGGTAACTCGACCTGCCCAATGTGGTATGGGAAATGAAATCGATGAATACGATTGAGTGTGAATACGAACTATGAGAAGTGAGTATGTCACCAAGTGAGTCATATGCATGCTATAGGATATATAGTATGAGATATATATATTCTATAGGGTGAATATGAGTGATAACAGGGATGGCTTTACGTGAAAGTAATATACATGCTATAGGAATATATTATGGGATATAGGTCCTATAGGGTGAATATGAATGATGAGAAATGAGTATATTTAGACGAATAAGATATGCACACTATAGAATACATATAGTATGGGATGTATGTGTACTATACGGTGAATATGGATAATATATGATAAATAAATATGGACACTATAGAACACATATAGTATGGGATGTATGTGTATTATAGGGTGAATATGGATACCATGTGTTGATTGATATAAGCTTATCATGATTGATGTTAGATGTGTGTGGTTTTTAATACTTTAATGTTATTACTCCATGTAAATCCACGCTACGGTCGCCGTAGTTGGTTCTTACTCCCTCTGTCTTTCCTTGTATGTGTTGTATATTTGGGTTCAGGTTGTGGAGGTAGCGCATTTGGACGCTTGCGGAGAAGAGTACATGATAGAGTAGTGAGTAATATGTAATTGATATGTTATATGATAAATATTTGTAATATGAAGAACATGTTAAAGTGGATTCATGTATAAACAACTTTCTTGTAAGTGTATAATGAAGTGGATCTAAAATATACATATTCATTTCATATTTCAACATTAGAGCAAATACTCATCTATTACATCTAACATTTCACCCATCTTCTCTTTAACCACATTTTCATTCTAGGTTTTTGGGGTTTTCATGAACCAACCCACAAACCCTCTCCATTCTTTGAATAACAACTCTAAATCAAGAGTTTACAAGAGAAAAACTACATAAAATGAACTACAACTCAAAAGGATGAGTTTTCCACGGTTTCTCACATTTTGAGAAGAGATCCAACATATCCAAAACAAGTTTCAAAGGGGAGAAGAGAGTTAGAATCAAGAGTTTTACCTCTTCTCAAGCTCCAAGATGATTCTCAAGACTCCTTGCTCTTGAAAATGCTCTCTTCTCTCACTTCTCTCCAAGTTCTAACCCTACAATGTGTTTGGGGTTCCATATTTAATGTAATAGCTTCGGGTTCTCGCTCAAACGAGCCCATTCTCGCTCAAGCGAGAAAATCCCGCCTATTTTAAAAACTCATATCTGACCCTCTCGCTCAAGCGAGGATCTTATAGCCTCTACAACCCCAGAGTGTCACTTTTCGCCCAGGCGAGACAAATCTCGCTCAGGCGAGACAACTCTCGTTCAGGCGAGATAACTCTCGCTCAGGCGAGACAACTCTCGCTCAGGCGAGACAACTCTCGCTCAGGCGAGAATCCTTCAGTATAGCCCAGTATTCCACTCACCCAGGTGAGCCTCTCTCGCCTAGGCGACACCTTTCTCACTCAAGCGAGACTCCCAGGACTGTCACTATAATTTAAGAACTTTAAATTCAGGGTGTCACAATCCTCCCCCTCTTATAAAAATTTCCGTCCCCGAAAATTAAACATACCTCGATTCAAACAAATGAGGGTAATCCTTCCTCATATCATGCTCCACTTCCCATGTGGCATCTCCTTCATCCACTTGGCTCCATAGTACCTACACCAAGGCAATCTCCTTGCCCCAACGTTTTGATACTTGTATCCAAAATCCTCACTGGCAAGGTAGCAAAAGTCAAGTTATCTTTCAATTCGATTTGGTCCAACTCAACCACATGAGATGGATCCCCAACATATTTCCTCAACTGAGATACATGAAACACATCGTGAAGATTCGACAACAAAGGGAGGTAAAGCAATCCGATATGCTACCGACCCAATCCTTTTCAATATCTGATATGGTCCAATAAATCTCGGAGTAAGCTTACGGGACTTCAACACTCTACCAATCCCAGTAGTCGGAACTACTCTCATGAACACATGATCCCCCTCCTTAAACTCAAGAGGTTTCCGCCTCTTATCGTAATAGCTTTTTTGCCGACTCTGTGCTATTCGCATATTTTCCCGGATATTCTTGATCTTTTCCGTCGTTTCTCGAACCAACTCGGGTCCCAACACTAATTTCTCCACAGTTTCAAACAACTCACTAAAGTTCTAAATTTCCTCCATACAAAGCTTCGTAGGGGCCATCTCGATACTAGTATGGTAACTGTTGTTGTAGGTGAACTCAATCAACGACAACATGCTATCCCAACTTCCAGGTTGTTCCAAAACACAAGTCCTCAAAAGATCCTCTAATGATTGTATGGTCCTTTCTGATTGACCATCCATTTGTGGGTGATAAGCCGAACTCAGTTTCAACTTAGTCCCCAAAGCGGATTGCAAACTAGTCCAAAAGTTTGAAGTAAAATGAGGATATCTATCCGACACAATACTCGACGGTATCCCATGCAACCGAAAGATCTCCTTGATATACAACTCAGCCAATCATTCCAAGGAATATTTCATGTTCATCGACAAGAAATGAGCAGACTTAGTCAACCGGTCCTGTAAGGACCGAAATTCTACCTTTAAAATTTTTTCTCATTTTAGTTCAATTACATGCAATCCCTCCTAACTCACATTACCAATTTAATATCTTTATTTGATATCTTATTTCCCTCTTCGCACTTTATCTCAATATTAACATACAAAATCATTCGACAGAAAAACATAATTCGTATTAATTAAACTTTGTAACCACCGCATATAACTAGCTATGGGTTTCCAAAATACCCATAGCTACACATATCCAGAGTTACACCATCATGTTGGCAATTATATCTACATCATTAGTTACATCATATTTCCAAATATCAACTATGCACTCATGTACAAAATAGTGCAAGTAAATAAATCCAAAATGTAAAGCTCCCTAAGACCCCCCAAAATGAGTTCCCCTCATGTCATATGTTTATCTGCAATAGGATTATCAATGACAAGTACACAAACATACAAAGGAATAAGTCGTTAATTCAAATAAACATCTTCATAAGATAATCCACATTAGAAATTGGGTTAGTAAACCATTTTTGAAATTCATCTTACTTTGCTGCATAACTTGAGCCAAAGTCGCTACACCCCTCGTGGTTAGCTAAAAGCAGATTCTCATTTCCCTTTTTTAAATAAAACATGCTTATAAACTCAAGCCAGAGTTTTGCTTATATACTCAAGCCACAGTTTTGCTTATATACTCAAGCCAGAGTTTTGCTTATATATTCAAGCCAGAGTTTTGCTTATATACTCAAGCCAGAGTTTTGCTTATATACTCAAGCCAGAGTTTTGCTTATATATTCAAGCCAGAGTTTTGCTTATATACTCAAGCCAGATTTTTGCTTATATACTCAAGCCAGAGTTTTGTGTAATGACCCAAATTCTACCCTTGAAAATTTTTCATTTATTTTCATCCTCTCTTACATTCATCTATAACTTTACTTAAAAACCCTCATGAAACACTCTTTGGAAATACTCTTTAACCTATTATATTATCATACAAATTTATGTTGTGGAAAAAATATAATTCATTCGATTAGCAATTATAGCATACAACCAGTTATGAATTTTCCAGAGTTATAACATCCATAACTACATATCTCCGTAATTTCCTAATCAAATTTACAGTCATCCCATAATGTTATTAAATTAACTACAACGTCAAGTAGCAATAAAGACAATCAAGTTAAAACACACAAAACCTTCCTAAGTGAGCTTCCTCCTCAAAATCCTTCATTTACCTACAATGGGATTATCATAAACAACACACAAAACAAAAGGGAGTAAGTCATTAGTTCAAAACTAACATCACATGATAATCCACATTTCAAATACGATTAAGCTGTAATACAATTCGTAAACACACATTCGTGATTGTAAACATTCATATCATCTTCCCTTAATTTCCACTTTACTCATATTCACCCTACAGTATATATATCCCATGATATATATCTTATAGCCTGTATATTACTTTCATTCTCAACATCTTCCATTTTCATTTTTCATATTCAACCTATAGAATATATATCCCATACTATATATCCTATAGCATTCATATGACATTCTTTGTGACATCGACATTCCTCATCGTTCATATTCACCCTATAGAATATATATCCCATACTATATATCCTATAGCATGCATACGACATTCATTATGACATCCACATTTCTCATCATTCATATTCACCCAATAGAATATATATCTCATACTATATATCCTATAGCATGCATACGACATTCATTGTGACATCTATATTCCTCATCGCTCATATTCACCCTATAGATTATATATCCCATACTATATATCCTATAGCACGCACACGATATTCATTGTGACATCCACATTTCTCATCATTCATATTCACCCTATAGAATATATATCCCATACTATATATATCCTATAGCATGCATACGACATTCATTGTGACATCCACATTCCTCATCGTTCATATTCACCCTATAGAATATATATCCCATACTATATATCCTATAGCATGCATACGACATTCATTGTGACATCGACATTTCTCATCATTCATATTCATCAATTTCATTTCCCATACCACATCGGGCATGCCGAGTTATTACCCCATACCACATCGGGCAGGTCGAGTTATTATTACCCCATACCACATCGGGCAGGTCGAGTTATTATTACCCCATACCACATCGGGCAGGTCGAGTTATTATTACCCCATACCACATCGGGCATGTCGAGTTATTATTACCGCATACCACATCCGACAGGTCGAGTTATTATTACCCCATACCACATCGGGCAGGTCGAGTTCATAATAGTCACTACCATTCCCGGTAGGACACAATAACAGTCCGCTACCACTCCGGGTAGGACACAATAACAGTCCGCTACCACTCCGGTTAGGACACAATAACAGTCCGCTACCACTCCGGGTAGGACACAATAACAGTCCGCTACCACTCCGAGTAGGACACAATAATAAACCACTATCTCTTCGGGTAGGGTACAATAATAAACCACTACCTCTTCGGGTAGGGTAACAACAATAAAGCTTACCAACACATTACCTCTTTCACATACTTCATTCACCTTAGTGAGTATGAATTAGAGACACTTATCCCTTACCTTGGTGAGCATTGGGGATCGGTTCCGAGTAACTTTTAAAAGTCTCCTCTGTGATTTCCTCCAACCTTAGGATCTTTCCTCATTTCCACCAATAACAACAATGTCAGTCATTTATTCAAAATAACACATAAATAACTCGTATTTTGTAACACCTCAAATTATCAACACGGAAAAATTTAATTCATTTTCTAACATAATGAAATTTCATATCATTGAAAATTTCCTTTCAACCAGGAATACTCCAATAGAATCGATAAAATCCTAAAAAGGATAAACAGCACAATAATTCCAAAGTACTAGTCTTTTAAATTCATAAAAAGAACATTAAACATAAGTGAATAATTCCCATAAACGGGTCCAATATCAACCTAAACAATTTACTAGAAAACTCGGAAATAACACGCCACAATCAAAGCAAGCTAGTTCACTCCATGACTCTGCAGTATCTTATCCCTTAGCTCCACCTACAATCCGATTACCACGGATTGAGTAAAGAAGACAACATAGAGAGAGTCAGTCATTAAATACATGCAATATATAACATGGTGGGTTTACATAGAATAATAACATTAGAACATAGTTAAACAGGAACTCTACATCATTCAACGCAACACAACCCATGAGATTCAATAAACCATTATTCATAACTACACCACCATTCCATAATACCAATAACTCTCAATTGTCAAACCACAAATCAAACCCATACTACAAGTGCATATCCAAAATCCATACCACGAAGGCAGGTCAAAATTCATACCACGAAGGCAGGTCAAAATCCATACCACGAAGGCAGGTCAAAATCCATACCACGAAGGCAGGTCAAAATCCATACCACGAAGGCAGGTCAAAATCCATACACGAAGGCATGTCAAAATCCATACCAAGAAGGCAGGTCAAAATCCATACCACGAAGGCAGGTCAAAATCCATACCACGAAGGGAGGTCAAAATCCATACCACGAAGGCAGGTCAAAATCCATACCACCAAGGCAGGTCAAAATCCATGCCACGAAGGCAGGTCAAAATCCATACCACGAAGGCAGGTCAAAATCCATTCACAACAGTAGGACTAACGCGATTAAATAGTTAGCTCATGAGATTTCCCGTTTAACCGTGTTAACCGTGTTAACCAAACGAAATCCTCCAACTAGTGAGTATCGTTGGAGTTTCCAATATTATCATCCCAATACCACAAGGTTTAATGCTGCTCCCTCACCTGAGTAGCCGCTAATGCTTGCACTAAAGCTCAGTTGCGTTCTCCGCCGTCTCCTCCAACCTTAGGGTCTTTCAACCCAACACAATAACAATCACAACACATTAATTTACATGTCAAGACAAGAATAATACTAACCAAGACTAATACAACACAAGACAAAATTATCCATTCAGTTCATCTTCAACAAAAAGGTTTCCTTAATGTTGCCATGACTCTACGGTTTTGAAAATAACTTCTCACATACTCATTTCGAAAAACAACTCATACTCTATGAGTTTTACAAGGTTTTCCAAAGCAAAACGAACCGAAAAGCAAAGAGAGGGTTTATGGGGTTTTATCCCTAAACATGGAGAAGAAACCCCATCCAAAACGATGACATTCAACCATAAGAGAGGCTAGGTTAAGCGATTTTACCTCTTCTTCGGTCTCCTCTTTGACTCTAAAGGTGCACTACTCCTCAAACCGTTCCTCTTCTCTTGTTTTTCGAAAAATAACCCTTATCCTCACTTGGGACGTCTATTATAGGTTATCAGATTTAATCTCACAGTGACGTACGTAATCGATTACCATAAGGTGTAATCAATTACATCATGAAAAATACACATATCTGACGTTTTTAATATGATGTAATCGATTACGAGTATAGTGTAATCGATTACATCATGAAAAATTACACAGGTCTGATCAGATATTAGCATGTAATCGATTACCATGGCCATGTAATCGATTACACTGTGTCAAAAGCCTAAATTTGTCATTTCTCTCCCAGGCGAGACAACTCTCTCTCTCGGGCGAGAATCCTCTAGTATAGCCCAGGATTTCACCCTCCCAGGTGATCCTTTCTCCCTCAGGCGAGAATCTCTCCCTCAAGCGAGACTCCCAGGACTGATACTATAAATTTAAAGACTCAAAATTAGGATGTTACATACAAGATAAAACATACAAGGGATTCACATATATTCAAGATTTCCAAAACTACTTGAATACAAGTTTCCAAACATCTAAACATACATGTTCATCTCATATAACAAAATCAAAGCACAAACTCATCATCCACATCCAACATTTCATCTCTTTTTCTTTATTATACCCATATTCTCATTTTGGGGGGTTTTTGGGGTTTTCATGAATAACCCACAAAACCTTTCCACTCATAAAATATCAACTCTAAATCAAGAGTTTACAAGAGAAAAACAACATAAAACGAACCATAACTCTAAAGGGTGAGTTTTCATGGTTTCTCGTGTTTTGAAAATAGATCAAACATACCCAAAACAAGTTAGAGAGAAAGAAGAAGAGTTAGAAACAAGAGGTTTACCTCTTATCAAGCTCTAAGATGAGTCCTAAGGCTCTTTGCTCTTGAAAAGCTCTCTTCTCTCTCTTCTCTTCAAAGTTCTAACCCTAAAATGTGTTTGGGGTTTCTATTTTAAAGAGCAGTCGTCGGGTTCTCGCTCAAGCGAGCCCATTCTCGCTTAGGCGAGAAAATCCTGCCTTTTTAAAATTTCAGATCTGACGCTCTCGCTCATGCGAGGGATTCTCGCTCAAGCGAGAATTTCATAGTGTCAACAGCCCCAGTTTGCCATTTCTCGCCCAGGCGAGGCAACTCTCGCTCAGGCGAGAATCCTCCAGTATAGCCCAGGATTTCACCCTCCCAGGGAATCCTTTCTCGCTCAGGCGAGAATCTCTCGCTCAGGCGAGAATCTCTCGCTCAGGCGAGAATCTCTCGCTCAAGCGAGACTTCCAGGACTGATACTATAATTTTAAAGACTCAAAATTTAGGGTGTTACAATCCTCCCCCTCTTATAAGAATTTTCGTCCCCGAAAATTAAACATACCTCGGAAAATAATATCATCACCTATACCTTAGGCACTAGAATACTCAACCAAAATCATAATCGATCCTCTAATCCATTAAGATTACTTAAACGATCACTAAGGTATACACCACTAAACTGTGATATCACCAAACCAATTCATGAACTAACTCCTCAATGTCCGAATATTAAGATCTCAGCCTTTAATAACTCGAATGCCATGAGAACTAAACCGTAATTCAGACTAAAGATCTTTCCTATATTCGTCAAGAACCATAGGTGTCTAGGACTGATCCCACTAACAATCCTCATCTATGTTAAGAATCTCTATACACTCTCGCAATTCAGCGAATGGGAAACTCCTTATCCCTCATCCACTCCAATGCCTCATTTAACACCCATCATGCGCTAGCTAGTTTCATCTCCACTCAAAAATCTAGCACAATTTCAATTCACTCAATCAACAAAATACTTACACCATTAGACTCTTAGTGTCTCATCCATTGTACACAATCAAACTATCCAGTAATTGTCCAATTACATTAAATATTTCCGTCATCAAATCTTATCGTCGAAAGAAATTACCGATTTCTAACCTCGACTAAAACCACAAAACCATTTATTCACACCAAAACCAGGTACTCTGTTACCAATCGGCAAGCACAAGTCGACCAACACTCAAACCTACAACCTGCGTTCGGTTTGGTCACCCCAATTTCCGTTAGCAAATATAAACTTATTAACTCACTCGCATTATGTCCAGAAATACATGGGCGTCTTATATCACTAAACTTTTAACAACCTCCTACTTATTTCATTATGGTTGCTAAAATTTCAGAATCCTCCAACATGATACTAAATTATTACTTAGCCACAAGCTATGTTTTACCCAAAAAGGATTTTCGAAAACGGTTGAATCCACGAGTCATGGCAACCATGTCGTGAAATACGGTTCGCATACTCATTTCAACACAACCCAAAACTCCTTCTCTCCTATGGTTACATCACACCCATACACCGCAATTACTGACGTTCACGAAACGACAACAACTTTCGCCGACACAACATTCAAGGCAGATATTCAAGGTACACCACCACTACATCGTGCCTTGCCAATGTTCTACCGCAAAAGAACCGATCATTCGAGACCAAAAGTTTCACGTCTATTCCATTGCATTCATCACATCGACGGGGTAAGTAACTTGACTAGCCTCTTTCCTCGACTATCAGTATAAGTCTTACCCCCTTAGCATACACATACATATCAATGCATACTAATTTTAAATCTTCACTTCAATAATTACACACAGTTAAACATAACACGATTTGCTGACCGCTAGTCCATTTCCAGGATTAAATCCCACTGGGACATCATTGCGCATATCAACACTATGGTAAAGGTTCTACCATTTACCCCAACCATACACTGAGACATCACATCGACATCCACCACCGGTACACGGGGTTGGTGGGTACAACTAAGTCGAAAACAACAACTTGGTATACAATCTCAGTCGGTTCACACATTCATCAAATATAGGGAGGGTGTCGCTCCCGAATTAGACAACACTAAAAGGGATACCTGTTACCATGCGATTTACCTCTTGCCGGATCATCAACACATGATGTCCCTACGCCACTCGGGGTAACCCTTCGATCGTGGTTCCTTGTCTCCTCGGCAGGAATGACATTCAGCCTCCGATCCAGCTTGGGACAAAACCTTTTAATATGCCCAAGCTCCTTGCAGTGGAAACATCCATTTCCTTTTCCCGGGCACGTACTTCCATAATGAAGTCTACCGCACTTGATGCACATGGGAGTAGAAACTTCATCGGTAGGAACGGTAGGTGGACTTACCTTTGGAAACTCCGATCACGATGTCTAGTAGTTACCGCATAAGGTTTTCGGTCATCTTCCACCCTCTCTTTACCTCCCTCCTGCATATGGTTGCGTTGAGGTCCATAGTTCCGGGGAGAAATTGTTTCGGAAGTCTCCAAATCATCCACCTTTAGATCATCCTCGTACATCCGACACTTGTTGACCAAAGTAGCAAAGTCGGCAATCTCTTGATGTCTGAACATCCTTTTCATCTTGGACCTTAAGCCCGATTCGAATTTTGAGCACTTGGATCGTCCGTCCACCTCCAACTCAAAGTAGGGACAAAACCGGGCCAATTCCTCGAATTTAGCCGCATATTCCCCGAACGACATATTTCCTTGTTCCAACTTCAAGAACTCCATTTCTTTCTGCCGTTTCAAATCAGCAGGGAAGTATTTGTGAAGGAATTTCGCCTTGAAAGTACTCCAGGAAATCAATTGCCCCTCCGTCTCCATTTGGCGTCTAGTGAACTCCCACCAGTTCTCGACTTCCGTCCCTAGCATGTAAGTTGCAAAGGCCAATTTCTGAGCCTCCGAACAGTTCATGGCCCGGAATATCCGCTATATTCCCTGAATCCACTCGAGGGCAGCATCCGGAGCAAATCCTCCGTTGAACTGACTGGGGTTCCTCTTGTAAAACTCATTCAGGCCTTGGTTCTCTGCCGGTCCGGGTGGGACTAGGTTTTGTGAACTCGAACTTGGTGCGGGGTTCTGATTCAGACTTCACAAGTTCTCGTTCATCTATTGTAGTGTAGCTGCCATCTGGACCAACAAATCATTGTGAACGTTTTGACTCGTTCCTCTTCCTCTTCCTGCCATAGGTACCTGTACTCACTCACTTGTCAGTAATTAAATTTTGTCTAAACAAAATTTACATGACCAAGTAACAATTAGCACAAATCAAACAATTTCAGCACATAAAGGTTACAAAGAAGCATGTAAGGCCATATCTTAGGCCGCAGGATTAAATATGCTCTAATACCATATTGTAACGACCCAAATTCTACCCTTGAAAATTTTTCATTTATTTTCATCCTCTCTTACATTCATCTATAACTTTACTTAAAAACCCTCATGAAACACTCTTTGGAAATACTCTTTAACCTATTATATTATGATACAAATTTATGTTGCGGAAAAAACATAACTCATTAGATTAGCAATTATAGCATACAACCAGTTATGGATTTTCCAGAGTTATAACGTCCATAACTAAATATCTCTGTAATGTCCTAATCAAATTTATAGTCATCCCATAATGTTATTAAATTAACTACAACGTCAAGTAGCAATAAAGACAATCAAGTTAATACACACAAAACCTTCCTAAGTGAGCTTCCTCCTCAAAATCCTTCATTTACCTACAATGGGATTATCATAAACAACACACAAAACAAAAGGGAGTAAGTCATTAGTTCAAAACTAACATCACATGATAATCCACATTTCAAATACGATTAAGCTTTAATACAATTCATAAACACACATGCGTAATTGTAAACATTCATATCATCTTCCCTTAATTTCCACTTTACTCATATTCATCCTACAGTATATATATCCCATGATATATATCTTATAGCCTGTATATTACTTTCATTCTCAACATCTTCCATTTTCATCCTTCATATTCACCCTATAGAATATATATCCCATACTATATATCCTATAGCATGCATATGACATTCTTTGTGACATCCACATTCCTCATCGTTCATATTCACCCTATAGAATATATATCCCATACTATATATCCTATAGCATGCATACAACATTCATTGTGACATCCACATTTCTCATCATTCATATTCACCCTATAGAATATATATCCTATACTATATATCCTATAGCATGCATACGACATTCATTGTGACATCCACATATCTCATCGTTCATATTCACCCTATAGATTATATATCCCATACTATATATCCTATAGCATCTAGACGACATTCATTGTCACATCCACATATCTCATCATTCATATTCACCCTATAGGATATAGAATATATATCCCATACTATATATCCTATAGCATGCATACGACATTCATTGTAACATCCACATTCCTCATCGTTCATATTCACCCTATAGAATATATATCACATACTATATATCCTATAGCATGCATACAACATTCATTGTGACATCCACATTTATCATCATTCATATTCACCAATTTCATTTCGCATACCACATCGGGTAGGCCGAGTTATTACCCCATACCACATCGGGCAGGTCGAGTTATTATTACCCCATACCAAATCGGGTAGGTCGAGTTATTATTACCCCATACCACATCGGGCAGGTCTAGTTCATAATAATCACAACCATTTCCGGTAGGACACAATAACAGTCCGCTACTACTCCGGGTAGGACACAATAACAGTCCGCTAACACTCCGGGTAGGACACAATAACAGTCCGCTACCACTCCGGGTAGGACACAATAACAGTCCGCAACCACTCCGGGTAGGACACAATAATAAACCACTACCTCTTCGGGTAGGGTACAATAATAAACCACTACCTCTTCGGGTAGGGTAACAACAATAAAGCTTACCAACACATTACCTCTTTCACATACTTCATTCACCTTAGTGAGTATGAATTAGAAACACTTATCCCTTACCTTGGTGAGTGTTGGGGATCGGTTCCGAGTGACTTTTAAAAGTCTCCTCTGCGATTTCCTCCAACCTTAGGATATTTCCTCATTTCCACCAATAACAACAATTTCAGTCATTTATTCAAAATAACACATAAATAACTCGTATTTCATCATCAAACATACAAGGGATTCACATATATTCAAGATTTCCAAAACTACTTCAATACAAGTTTCCAAACATCTAAACATACATGTTCATCTCATATAACAACATTAAAGCACAAAATCATCATCCACATCTAACATTTCATCTCTTTTTCTTTATACCCATATTCTCATTTTGGGGGTTTTTGGGGTTTTCATGAATAACCCACAAAACCTTTCCAGTCATAAAATATCAACTCTAAATCAAGAGTTTACAAGAGAAAAACAACATAAAACGAACCATAACTCTAAAGGGTGAGTTTTCATGGTTTCTCATGTTTCGAAAATAGATCCAACATACCCAAAACAAGTTAGAGAGGAAGAAGAAGAGTTAGAAACAAGAGGTTTACCTCTTATCAAGCTCTAAGATGAGTCCTAAGGCTCTTTGCTCTTGAAAAGTTCTCTTCTCTCTCTTCTCTTCAAAGTTCTAACCCTAAAATGTGTTTGGGGTTTCTATTTTAAAGAGCAGTCGTCAGGTTCTCGCTCAAGCAAGCCCATTCTCGCTCAGGCGAGAAAATCCTGCCTTTTTAAAATTTCAGATCTGACACTCTCGCTCAAGCGAAGGATTCTTGCTCAAGCGAGGGATTCTCGCTCAAGCGAGAATCTCACAATGTCAACAGCCCCAAATTGCCATTTCTCGCCCAGGCGAGGCAACTCTCGCTCAGGCGAGAATCCTCTAGTATAGCCCAGGATTTCACCCTCCTAGGGAATCCTTTCTCGCTCAGGCGAGAATCTCTCGCTCAAGCGAGACTTCCAGGACTGATACTAAAGACTCAAAATTTAGGGTGTTACATTTTGCTTATATACTCAAGCCAGAGTTTTGCTTATATACTCAAGCCATAGTCGCTAACCATTCATGGTCGGCTAAAAATATATTTCCTTTTCATTGATTTCACCATAAATCATTTCCCGTAAATCCACGCCCACATTAGTATAAACACACCCATATATGTTTATACTAAATGCGTACTTTACAACTCAATCTTTGAATAATCAGAAAATACACATTTTCGATTCCAAATGCACAATTAAAGGCTTATCCTTACCTTGGTGAGTGTTGGATTTGGTTCTTGGCAACTTCACAAGTTCCACCGACACCGCCGCCAACTCTAAGATCTTTCCTCACCCCACCACATAACACAACGTTAGTCATTTATTCCAAATATCACATAAACAACTCACATTGCATTATTTAACCATACAAGATATTCATCACATTTTAGATGTCTCTAAAGTACTTTCATCATGAGTATAAAACCCTCTAAAACATGCTTATTCATTTCACATTTCAACATTAGAAGATAAACTCATCTTCTACCTCTAGCATTTTACTCATTTTCACTTTAGGGTTTTGGGGTTTTTATGACTCAACCCACCAATTCTTTCCATTTTCAAAATACTAACTCTAAACCAAGAGTTGTAAGAGAGAAACAACATAAAACGAACCATAACTCAAAAGGATGAGTTTCCATGGTTTCCTTCATTTTTGAGAAGAGATCCAACATACCCAAAATATGTTTTAAAGAGAAGAAGAGGGTTAGAATCTAGAGTTTTACCTCTTCTCAAGCTCTTAGATGAGTATCCAAGATTTTTGTCCTTGAAAAAGCTCTTTTGTCTCACTCTTCTTCTTTTCTAAACCCTAGATGGTGTTTAGGGGTTTCTCATTAAATGTTGTCTCGTCGGGTTCTTGCTTAAGTGAGCTTATTCTCGCTCAAGCGAGAAAATCCCGCCCATTTTAAAAACTCAGATCTGACCCTCTCGCTCAAGCGAGGGATTCTCGCTCAAGTGAGAATCTCACAGTGTCCACAGCCCCAAAATGCTATTTCTCGCCCAGGCGAGACAACTCTCGCTCAGGATAGAATCTTCCAGTATATTCCAGGATTTCACCCTCCCAGGTGATCCTCTCTCGCCCAGGCGAGAATCTTTCGCTCAAGCGAGGATCCTCCAGTATAGCCCAGTATTTCACCCTCCTAGGTGAGTCTCTCTCGCTCAAGCGAGGATCTCAGGACTGATACTATAATTTTAAAGACTTAATATTTTGGGTGTTACAATCCTCCCCCTCTTATAAGAATTTTCGTCCCTGAAAATTAAACATACCTCGATTCAAATATACCTCGTAGTAGCTTTTCTGCCGACTCTGGGCGATTCTCATATTCTCCCGGATTTTCTTGATCTTATCTGTCGTCTCTTAAACCAGTTCGGGCCCCAATATCAAGTTCTCCCCAGTTTCAAACCAACTCACTGGAGTTTGGCACTTCCTACCATACAACGCCTCATAAAGTGCCATCCCAATACTCGAATGGAAGCTATTGTTGTAGGTAAATTTGATCAACGACAACATGCCATCCCAACTCCCTAGTTGTTCTAAGACATAGGCCCTCAAAAGGTCCTCCAATGACTGTATTGTCCTTTCTGATTGACCGTCCGTTTGTGGATGATAAGTTGAACTCAGCTTCAACTTAGTTCCCAAAGCGGTTTGTAAACTAGTCCAAAAGTTTGAAGTGAAACGGGGGTCCCTATCCGACACAATGCATGACGGTATTCCATGCAAGCGAATAATTTCCCAGATATACAGTTCTGCCAATCTCTTCAAAGAGTACCTCATGTTCATAGGCAGAAAGTGAGCATATTTGGTTAACCGATCCACGATCACCCATATCGAATCATATCCTCTCTGAGTCTTCGGAAAACCAGACACAAAATCCATGGAGATACTATCCCACTTCCAAACGGGAATTTCTAGGGATTGTAATTCTCCCGCTGGTCGCTGATGCTCAATCTTGGCCTCTTGACATACCAAACAACTCGAGACATACAAGACCACATCCCTTTTCAACCCAGACCACCAAAACAGTGTTTTCAAATCTTGATACATTTTCGTGGTTCTCGGGTGAAAACTAAGTTTGCTCTTATGGGACTCCTCTAAAATATCTCTCCGTAATTTCTCATTACGAGGCACACACACCCTCCCTTTGTAACGCAACATTCCACTAGGGTCCGTTGTGAAATTGGTATCCTTGCCACTTAGCATCAAATCCCGTTTATCCATTAGCTCACTATCCTCAACTTGCATTATCCGGATTTGATCAAACAACTCATTTGTGACTTTCAGCATTCCCAAAATCATACTATCAGGCTTTATCTGAACTTCCAAGTTCATATCTCTGAACTCTTCAATCAGTTTCCCTTCTCGAACCATCAAAGCTGACATGTGCAACGAATTTCGACTTAGAGCATCCGCCACTACATTGGCCTTTCCTGGGTGGTACTGCAACCCAAAATCGTAATCCTTAAGAAATTCCATCCATCTCCTCTGTCTCATGTTCAATTCCTTCTGATCAAATAAATACTTCAAACTCTTGTGGTCGCTGCACATTTCAAATCTCACGCCATAGAGATGGTGTCTCCAGAATTTTAAGGCAAAGACCACTGCAGCCAACTCAAGATCGTGGGTAGGATAGTTTTGCTCGTGCGTCCTCAATTGTCGAGAAGCATAGGCAACAACATTCCCTTCTTGCATCAACACACAACCCAAACCTTGCTTGGATGCATCACAATAAACACTGAAGTCCCGATCAGTACAAGGAAGGACCAAAACTGGCGCCGTAGTCAACCTTCGTTTTAACTCTTGGAAACTTTCTTCACATCGAAGTGTCCACCCATACGGTTCCCCTTTCCTAGTGAGTTTTGTCAAAGGTAGAGCCAACTTCAAAAATCCCTCTATGAATTTCCGATAATACCCAGCCAAACCCAGAAAGCTCCTGATCTCAGTGACTGACTTGGGCACTGCCCATTCCATAACCGCTTCAACCTTTGAAGGATCTACTGCCACTCCTTCCTTGGATATCACATGTCCAAGAAAATTTAGAGACTCCAACCATAAGTCGCATTTTGACAGCTTTTCATACAACCGATTCTTGCTAAGAAGTTCTAACACAATCCGCAGGTGCTCAGCATGTCCCTCTCGGCTTTTGGAGTAAATCAAAATGTCATCAATAAATACCACTACGAAGGTATCTAAATACGGATGAAAAATCTGATTCATGTAGTCGGTAAATATTGCTGGGGCATTTGTTACACCAAAAGGCATGACTAAAATACTTAAAGTGTCCATACCTTGTTCTAAACGCCGTCTTACGAATATCTTCCGACTTCACACGAAGTTGGTGGTAGCCAGACCGAAGATCAATCTTTGAAAATACTATTGCTCCTCTCAACTGATCCATTAAGTCATCGATCCGAGGCAACGAATACTTGTTCTTAATAGTGACCTTGTTCAACTGCCGGTAGTCAGTACACAACCGCATACTACCATCCTTTTTCTTAACCAACAAAACAGGCACACCCCATGGCGAGACGCTAGGACAAATGAATTTCTTTGCCAACAAGTCCTCAACCTGCTTTTTCAACTCCGCCAATTCTAACGGTGCCATCCTATAAGGAGCTATAGAGATGGATCCCGTTCCCAGTACCAAATCAATAGAGAATTCAACTTCTCTTACGGGAGGTAATTCCGGAATTTCGCCAGGAAATACCTCAGGAAACTCACGAACTATCGGAATATCCTCAACTTTGGGTTTTTCACTACCCTCTAGGGATGCCAACAACATAAACACGGCTCCTCCCTCTTTACAAGAAGTCCTGACTTCCTTTGCCGACAATGGCTTCATGTCATTGACCTCATCAGAAACCTCATCAAGATTCCCGAATACCACGGTCTTATCAACACAATTTAACATCACATGATTCGCCGACAACCAGTCCATCCCCAAAATTAGATCCAACTGGGTTAGTGGTAAACAAATCAAATCCACGGTAAAAGTTCTACCGTTTACCACTACCGAACACCGAGACACAACTGTCGATACCACCACAGGCACATCAGTTGGGGTGGACACGACCATGTCTAAAGGCAACGACTCAGTTTGCAATTTCAGTCTATCCACGCAGTCATTAGATACAAAGGAGTGTGTCGCTCCCAAATCAAACAACACTAAAAGAGGAATACCTGCCACCATGCAATTACCTTTGATCAGGCCATCAACACCAGATGTCTCTGCACCACTCATGGTGAATACTCTGCCAGTAGATCGAGGTCGCTCAGCTCTCACAGCATTTACACTCTGTGTTAGCTTGGGACAATATCTCCTAGTGTGCCCAACCTCCTTGCAGTAGAAACAGGTAAGCATCGTTCCAGGGCATGAGTCACCTACATGAGTTTGGCCACATTTGCCGCACTAGGATGGAGAGTTCAACCGTGACCCTCCGGCATTACCATGAGTCTTCAGCCCATGTGAAGTATTTCCTCGACTACCCGTTGGAGGAGAGTAAGGCTTCCGCTCCTCTTGAAACATTTTCCCTTTTCCTTTGCCTTGTGAGAAGTTCCGTTGAGGGCCATAGTGTTTTGGAGAGTTATCTTCTCTAGCAGCAGCGTCCCTCCTCCGCACATTATTCTCATACATCCTACACTTGTTCACTAGTGTAGGGAAATCAGAAATTTCTTCGTGACCAAATGTCACTCGGAGCTCGGGTCTCAACCCCATCTCAAACTTCACACATTTGGACCTCCCGTCCAACTCTAGTTCAGCATAAGGGCAATACCGGATCAACTCTTCAAATTTGGCCGAATATTCCCCTACCGACATGTTCCCCTGCTCTAGTTGCAGGAATTCCCTCTCCTTCTCCCTTTTCAGGTCTGCAGGAAAGTACTTCTGGAGGAATTTACTCTTGAAGGTTTCCCACGTGATGATTTTCCCTTCGATCTCCATTTGTCTCCGAGTCATTTCCCACCAATTCTTTGCCTCCTTCACCAGCATGTAGGTGGCATAGGCCACTCTCTGAGCATCAGAACAGCTCATTGCCTGAAGACTCTTTCCAATCCTTGGACCCATTCAATGGCCGCATCCAGAGTGAATCCGCCTTGGAACTGACTGGGTTTTCTCCCGCAGAATTCGTCCAGACCTCGGTATTCAGTCGGCCCAGGTGGAACCAATGGTTGCGAACTCGGACTTGGGGTCACATTCTGGTTCAGGTGTTGTAAGTTCTCGTTCATGTTCGTCAGCACTGCAGCAATCTGAGCCAATAAGTCATTCTGACCCGATCCTCTTCCTCTTCCTCTTCTAGACATCTCTGTAATGGGTACCTGTTTATCTCGATTCTCATTCATCAGTAAACCAGGTTTAACCAAACAAATCACAAATAACCACACAACAGTTCACTTAAACCACATAGTCCAATCATTTTGAAGTTACAAAGAAGCAAGTAAAGCCATACCCTAGGCCGCAGGACTAACTATGCTCTAATACCATATTGTAAGGACCGAAATTCTACCCTTAAATTTTTTTCTCATTTTAGTTCAATTACATACAATCCCTCCTAACTCACATTACCAATTTAATATCTTTATTTCAAATCTTATTTCCCTCATCGCACTCTATCTCAATATTAACATACAAAATCATTCGACAGAAAAACATAATTCGTATTAATTAAACTTTGTAACCACCGCATATAACTAGATATGGGTTTCCAAAATACCCATAGCTACACATATCCAGAGTTACACCATCATGTTGGCAATTATATCTACATCATTAGTTACATCATATTTCCAAATATCAACTACGCACTCATGTACAAAATAGTGCAAGTAAATAAATCTAAAATGTAAAGCTCCCTAAGACTCCTCAAAATGAGTTCCCCTCATGTCACATGTTTATCTGCAATGGGATTATCAATGACAAGTACACAAACATACAAAGGAGTAAGTCGTTAATTCAAATAAACATCTTCATAAGATAATTCACATTAGAAATTGGGTTAGTAAACCATTTTTGAAATTAATTTTACTTTGCTGCATAACTTGAGCCAAAGTCGCTACACCCCTCGGGGTTAGCTAAAAGCAGATTCTCATTTCCCTTTTTTAAATAAAACATGCTTATATACTCAAGCCAGAGTTTTGCTTATATACTCATGCCAGAGTTTTGCTTATATACTCAAGCCAGAGTTTTGCTTATATACTCAAGCCAGAGTTTTGCTTATATACTCAAGCCAGAGTTTTGCTTTATACTCAAGCCAGAGTTTTGCTTATATACTCAAGCCAGAGTCGCTAACCATTCATGTTTGGCTAAAAATATATTTCCTTTTCATTGATTTCACCATAAATCATTTCCCGTAAATCCACGCCCACGTTTGAATAAACACACCCATATATGTTTATACCAAATACGTGATTCGCAACTCAATCATTACATAACGAAAGTACAGCATACTTTCCTTTCCGTAAATCAACGCCTACTTTAATATAAACACACCCATATATGTTTATACTAAATGCGTACTTTACAACTCAATCCTTGCATAATCATAAAATACACATTTTCGACTCCAAATGCACAATTAAAGGCATATCCTTACCTTGGTGAGTGTTGGATTTGGTTCTTGGCAACTTCACAAGTTCCACCGACACCGCCGCCAACTCTAGGATCTTTCCTCACCCCACCACATAACACAACGTTAGTCATTTATTCCGAATATCACATAAACAAATCATATTGCATTATTTAACCATACAAGATATTCATCACATTTTAGATGTCTCTAAACTACTTTCATCATGAGTATACAACCCTCTAAAACATGCTTATTCATTTCAAATTTCAAAATTAGAAGATAAACTCATCTTCTACCTCTAGCATTTTTACTCATTTTCACTTTAGGGTTTTGGGGTTTTTATGACTCAACCCACCAACTCTTTCCATTTTCAAAATACTAACTCTAAACCAAGAGTTGTAAGAGAGAAACAATATAAAATGAACCATAACTCAAAAGGATGAGTTTCCATGGTTTCCTTCATTTTTGAGAAGAGATCCAACATACCCAAAATATGTTTTAAAGAGAAGAAGAGAGTTAGAATCTAGAGTTTTACCTCTTCTCAAGCTCTTAGATGAGTATCCAAGCTTTTTGTCCTTGAAAAAGCTCTTTTCTCTCACTCTTCTTCTTTTCTAAACCCTAGATGGTGTTTAGGGGTTTCTCATTAAATGTTGTCTTGTCGGGTTCTCGCTTAAGCGAGCTTATTCTCGCTCAAGAGAGAAAATCCCGCCCATTTTAAAAACTCAGATCTGACCCTCTCGCTCAAGCGAGAATATCACAGTGTCCACAGCCCCAAAATGCTATTTCTCGCCCAGGCGAGACAACTCTCGCTCAGGCGAGAATCTTCCAGTATATTCCAGAATTTCACCCTCCCAAGTGAGCCTTTCTCGCCTAGGCGAGAATCTTTCGCTCAAGCAAGCATCCTCCAGTATAGCCCAGTATTTCACCCTCCTAGGTGAGTCTCTCTCGCTCAAGCGAGGATCTCAAGACTGATACTATAATTTTAAAGACTTAAAATTTAGGGTGTTACAGGTCCACTATTACCCATATCGAGTCGTACCCTCTTTGAGTCTTCGGAAAACCCGATACAAAATCCATGTAGATACTATCCCACTTCCAAACAGGAATATCCAGTGATTGCAACTCTCCTGCTGGCCTCTGATGTTCAATCTTGGCTTTCTAACAGATGAGACAACTCGAGACATACAAAGCCACATCCTTTTTCAACCCTGACCACCAAAACAGCTTTTTCAGATCTTGGTACATTTTCGTTGTCCCTGGGTGAAAACTCATTTTACTCTTGTGTGACTCCTCTAAAATACTCTTTCACAATTCTGCATCATGAGGCACACACACCCTTCCCATATATCGCAACATTCCACTAGAGTCCGATTCAAAATTAGTCTCCTTCCCACTAGCCATTAGGTCGCGTTTGGCATTCAATTCATGATCTCCAACCTACATCTCTCTGATATGGTCAGACAATTCATTGGTGACCTTAAGCATTCCCAAGATCATGCTATGGGGTCCCACTTGAACTGCCAAGTTCATATCCCTGAACTACTCAATTAATTTCTCTTCCCGAACCATTAAAGCCGACATATGTAATGACTTCCGACTTAAAGCATCGGCTACCACATTGGCCTTTCTCGGATGATATTGCAATCCAAAATCATAGTTCTTAAGGAACTCCATCCACCTCCTCTATTTCATGTTTAGTCCTTTTTGATCAAACAGGTATTTCAAATGATTGTGATCGCTGTACACCTCAAATCTTACACCATAAAGATGGTATCTCCAGATTTTCAATGCAAAGACTACCGCGACTAGTTCCAAGTCATGTGTAGGGTAGTTTTGCTCGTGCCTTCTCAACTGCCGGGAAGCATAGGCAACAACCTTTCCTTCATGCATCAAAACACAACCCAAACCTTGCTTGGAAGCATCACAATAAACACTGAAATCCCGATCGGTACAAGGAAGAACCAATAATGGTACGGTAGTCAACCTCCGCTTCAACTCTTTAAAACTTTCTTCACAACGGATCGTCCACACATATGGTTAGGGGTAAAATCAACTTGAAAACCCCCTCTATGAACTTTCTGTAGTAACCAGCCAAACCCAAAAAACCCCTCTTTGCAATGCAGGTAATCTCAAGGTCAATCACTTTGCTACAAATTGCCTTAAAAAAGAAGCATAACTTAGTTATGGTTCCTCTCAATTTTTTAGGTATAATAGTGTAAGACTGAGATTGCAACTAAAAGGAGGGGGGTGAATTAGTTGTTGCAATAAGTATGGCCAATTTTTCTGCAATATCAACGTTATTGTGCAGCGAAAATATTATGGAGAAAAATATTGACTTAGGAAGGATAAATAAATAACAAAGAGAAGAGAAAGAGAGTACACATGTGTTTTTATAATGGTTCACCTTCTAGTCCTCCGAAGGCTACATCCAGTACTCTTGACGCGCAAGATGTTCCTTTATTAAATATAATGAGTCGCAATTACAATTATCTCACCTCAAGATCTCCTTGTACCTAACACAGTCACTTATATCTAATCCCCTTGGAAAACTCTATTCCAAGTAACATCATTGGTAAACACTATACCAAGTTACACCCTTGGTAAACTCTATACCAAGTCACTCACCCTTTCTCTTCACACCCTTGTGAAAGAAAGTAAACTTTGCAAAAGTGAAGAATGTAGAATTTGGCTTGGATTGCCTTACAAGTGTATATGACAATTTCTATAACTTGCAATCCAATAATAACTCTTTATACTTGAGATAATAATGCTCTTTAACAATATGAAAAACACTTAGAAGTAACTTCAAAATAACTTTGAAAGTTTAAGAGTAGGTTGCTTGAAAAGTGTAAGTAAAATCAGAAAGTGTGAGAGCTTTTGAGAGTTTCAAATAAAAGTTTGTAATATGAGTTGTATATGTTGTTCTTATGTTATGAGAGTGTTTCAATGCCTTTATATAGGCTTCCAACCAACCATAATACCCTTCGGCATGAGTAGGTTTCGTTTGGAATGAAAAGCAATAAGTTTGGAGTGAAACCTCTTCACTTGAAATCTGAAAACTGATGCAACAACTCTCAGTAATTGATTACTACAAATGGGTAATCGATTACCCAACAATCATGTTAACAGCTTTTTGAAAATTCGCATAGTGTAATCGATTACTGGATTTGAATAATCGATTACTCAACAACACTGTTTGACAACTTTGTGAATTTGCCTTAGCGTAATCGATTACACTACTTTGAGTAATCGACTACCCTATTTTCTAAAAATGGTAATCTGTTACTCCAAAGTCTATAATGGATTACTCATAGCTGTTAGAGGTTTGAAAACTCTTTTCTCACTCATGTAACTTGTTACTCAAGTATGGTAACCCGTTACATGTTGTTTTTGAAAATTAATTTTAATCACACTTAGATTATTCTGATTTTCATGAAAACAATTTTGAGCATTATTAACTAAGTATATTTAATGAGTTGTAAGGATAGAAGTACCTAAGACTTAGACTCTAAATCTTGAAGCTTTTTCTTCGATAGTCTTTGTCGGTCTTCTTCCTTTCTTATTTTTGTGATATTGGTGTAACACCCTAAATTTATCCTCCTTAAAAAGAGGTAACAGTCCTGAAGAAGGGGACATACTGCCAGATTCTCGCTTGAGCGAAAGGGCCTTGCCCAAGCGAGAGACTCAGTGTTTTAAAATTGGAAATTCTGGGAGCCTCTCCCAAGCGAGGAATTGGTCGCTTGAGCGAGAGAAGCCTGGGCAGGCTGTGGGATTCTCGCCCAGGCGAGAGAGTCCGTGTTTTGAAACTTAAAATATCGTGGGCTTCTCGTCCAAGCGAGATATCCTCGCCCAGGCGAGAGGACCCAACTATAAAAGTAAAGAAAGGGTTTCACAAACCCTAATCTTCATTTTATTTTCTCCCCTTACTCTTCCAACGGCGGCTCCACCCTAATGAACCGTTCTCCCCTCCACTAAACCTCAAAACTCATCAAAACCCCTTTCTCTTACTTCTTAGTAGCACATGCTCATTTATGGTAATACACCGTCATGAAAGATGGTTCTAACGTTAATGTGTTATATGATGAAGAATATGTTGTGTGTGGTTTGTTTATGATAATGGTGTGTTATGGATGGTTGATTTGTTATAAACATATATGGGTGTGTTTGTAGAAATGATTGTGTGATGAGTTGCTAATTTGTTAAAAGTGGAGATGAGTATGTTTATGAAAATGACTGAATTGCGAGTAACTTTATTGTTATGAACATATATGGGTATGTTTGTGGTAATGAAGGTGTTGTGGATTATTTTGTGGGGATTAACTAATGAGATACCTTGTGTTTATTGTGTGTATGACCTTGATGAGATATTTTGTGTTATGACGAACATGTGATGTGAGAATAATGTGAATGTAGACCTGCCCAATATGGTATGGGGGATTAACTAGACTTGCCCTATGTGGTATTGTGTATGACTTACCCTATATGGTATTGTGTATGACTTGCCCTATGTGGTATTGTCTATGACTTGCCCTATGTGGTATTGTCTATGACTTTCCCAATGTGGTATTGTATATGACTTGCACTATGTGGTATTGTGTATGACTTGCCCTGTGTGGTATTGTGTATGACTTGCCCTATGTGGTATTGTGTATGACTTGCCCTATGTGGTATTGTGTATGACTTGCCCTATGTGGTATTGTGTATGATATGCCCTATGTGGTAAAAAGAATGACTTGCCTTACGTGGTATTGAGAATGACTGAATCTGCGTGGTATTGGTGTGAAGATGGTGATCTTTCCCAACCTATGGCTAAGGTTTTGATGATGCTCACTATGTCATCAAATGCAAAAAGAAGACTAGCAAATCAAAAGTCAAAGAAGCTCATATGTGTAGTCTAAGTCTTTTAGGTAAAACGATACTTGAACTTAAAATCTCTTAACTATACGATAAAGGCTGATATTTGAAAAACTCATGCATGAAACTAAGATCATTTGCACTAAAGTAAAAGTGTTCTGTTTTTTTAAACAGTGTAATCGATTAGGATTTATCAGGTAACCCCATAGATATAACAAAATATTGAGGCATGATTGGCTCTTTGCTATATCTTACTCCTAGTAGGCCTGATATTATGTTGAGTGTGTGTCTATGCGCTAGATATCAATCCTGTCCAAAAGAGTCGCATTTGACTGCCGTAAAAAGAATATTAAAATACTCAAAAGGAACTTTGGATGTTGGTTTATGGTATCCAAAAGGTTGTCTATGTAATTTAATTAGATATACTGATTCTGACTTTGCCGGTTGCAAAACCGAAAGAAAAAGTACTAGTGGTACTTGTCACATTTTTGGCAATGCATTAATTTCTTGGTCCTATAAGAAACAAGCTAGTGTAGCCTTAAGTACCGCTGAGGCAGAATACATTGTTGCCGGTAGTTGTTGTGCCCAAGTTTTGTGGCTAAAACAACAACTGTGTGACTATGGTATTGACATAGGCTGCATTCCCATTTTTTGTGACAATACTAGTGCTATTAATATCTCTAAGAATCCTATAATGCACTCTAGAACAAAACATATAGACATTAGACATCACTTTCTAAGAGACCATGTTCTTAAGCAGGATGTTGAACTTAAGTTTGTTGACACACATGCACAAATGGCTGACATTTTCACAAAGCCTTTAGGAAAAGAACCCTTCTTCAAAATTAGGAAAGAACTTGGTATTTTGGCAGAAAAAGAATTAAGTTAAATTTTCTCTTTGAATATTTATGAGATCAACTATGTGATATTGTGTGTATTTATTGTTTAAGTATATGATTTACTATACTGTTACCTTCAGCCTCGTGATCCTCCACCTTTCTAGTGATCTTAGCTTAGGATTAGGATTTCTAGTTTTTATGAAGGACCTGTTGTTGTTTGTTGTTTCTGACTTTATTAGTATGATGTCTTAACTAATGTTTGCTTTGCATCCTTGAACTACAAACTTATGGATTATGCATGTTATTGTTCTACTTTATGGTTTAACGAATTTTGTTCTAAATTATGAATGATTTTCTGCATATTATCCTTTCATTATTATGCTTAATCTGCTATACCTAGTCTCCTTTTTGATAATGTCAAAAGGGGGAGAAAAGGGTTGTATGTTCAAATTTATTTCAGGCACAATTTTTTCAAAGTTATGCAATAAGACCCAAAGACAGGGGGAGAACCGCTAAACATGAATCAACTGTCAAGACATAGTTTGCCATCATCAAAAAGGGGGAGATTGTGAAGATGGTGATCTTTCCCAACCTATGGCTAAGGTTTTGATGATGCTCACTATGTCATCAAATGCAAAAAGAAGACTAGCAAATCAAAAGTCAAAGAAGCTCATATGTGTAGTATAAGTCTTCTAGGTAAAACGATACTTGAACTTAAAATCTCTTAACTATACGATAAAGGCTGATATTTGAAAAACTCATGCATGAAACTAAGATCATTTGCACTAAAGTACAAGTGTTCTGTTTTTTTAAACAGTGTAATCGATTACATGCTGATAAACTAATCAGACCTGTGCATTTTACATGATGTAATCGATTACACTATACTCGTAATCGATTACAACATATTAAAAGCATTAGATATGTACATTTTTCACATTGTAATCGATTACACCATGTTTGGTAATCGATTACATCAAGCCATTGAGTTTGTATTTTAAATTTTTAGCTGGTGTAATCGATTACACCATATGGTAATCGATTACACTTATCAGAACAGTATACTGATTCTGTTTTGATTGAACTGATGTAGCTCTTAACTTTTCACAAACTCATATTGGTTCATGTGCACGAATTAAACACTATAAATAGGTGTTTTATGACTTGTTTTTCAACACAAAAATATGAATACAACTTTCATACTCACAAAGTCACAAAATTCTCATAATTTCTCTCATTCATTCATAAGTGTTAAGACTTTGATATCAATTTTCATATCTTTCCAATTCTGGAAATTATTTAAAGTCTTAAGCACAAACAAAAGCCTTTATCCAAGTTATTTGATTTCAAAGTTAAGTTATCATTCAGTTAGTGATTCAAATCCATAAAGTACAAACCATCTTAAGAATACAAAATAGAGTATTGTAAACATTTCACCAAGTGTGGTGAAGTGAAGTATATTGTGAAAGAACGGTGTTAGCCTAGTTCCTAGTGGAATAGGTGAGTAGTCTTGGAAGAAGACGAAGAAGGTGTATCATTAGTTCTTGCAATAGTGGAAAAATCTTCTTGGTAACAAGAAGGACTGGACGTAGCCTTCAAATTGAAGGTGAACCAGTATACATCTTGGTGTGTTCTTCTCTTCCCTTAACTTTTTACATTTTACAATTATCTTCTACTTCTATTCAAATATTATGTTCACTACTTCCGCTCATAAACACTCTCTTTAACTTGCAAAGTTTTATAATAAAAGTAGAAAAATTCAGTTTAAGTCTCTACACCTAATTCACCCCCCCCCCCCCCCCCCCCCCCCCCCTCTTAGGTGGCCATATATTCTAACAATTGGCTCTTCAAATAATGGATGACTAGCTTTATGAGATATAGTAATTGCTTGGTGAAGTATTGTAATGATGTATATGTATGAGATTGCCTTGAGTATAGTATTGTTGTTGGTTAATGGATGAGGGGATTTGGTGTCGATTTATGAGGAAGGTGGTATTGGATAAATTATATAAGAATGTTGTATTAGATGATAAACGAAGAAGTGATTATCCTATGGTATGATATGATGATTTGGAATAAATTGGTTAAGTGAGAGATGGTGATTATGCTAATTGGATATATGAATGTTATGTGGTGCATTGTATTGATTGGTATATGTTTAATAGGTTTGGTGTTAGGTGATGTATATGTTTTAATACTCTAATGTTAATATTCGATTTAATTATATGATACGGTCACCGTAGTTGATTCTTACTCCTTCGGTCTCTTCTTGGATGTGTTGTGTATTTGAGTTCAGGTTGTGGTGGTAGCGTGTTGGACTTTTGCGGAGAAGAGTACATGGTAGAGTAGAGTTTTATGTAATTGATATGTTAAGGGATGAATGTTTATAATATGAGAACTTTGTGGGAATATCTATTTTGTAAAATGGGACTCCTCCTAAGTGTATAATGAAGTTGATTTAATGTTGGTATTAAAAGTGTTCCTTGAGAAAAGATAATTGTTTAGATTATGTATTTGAAAGGGAGTGTAATGACATGCTTTTGAAGTGAGATGTATTTGGAATATTTCCGCCTTGTGATTTATAAATGGAACTAATATTTGTATTCACTCAAGTTTCCAAAACGTTCAAGTAATGTCTTCCAAAAGTAACCACTTCACTTTCATGAACAAGGTTTTGAAAAGAATTTTTTTTTTGGATTTCGAAAATCGGGTCCTTACAATATGGTATCAGAGCATATGTCAACTTTGCGGCCTAGGGTAACCTTACATGCTTCTTTGTGAAATTTATGTGAGTTAACTACTTGACTTATGTGAATTATCGTTGACTATGTGATAACTACTGATGTGAAAGATGATTGTTTAAATTCCTTGCGGTAAGCGGTTGGTTGTGAATTTATCGTTGAATGTCTTGTTGTGAGTTATTGATGAAGTGCTTGTTGAAAATTCCTTGTTGTGAATTTCGTAGAGGATTTCTTGTTGTAAAACTCTTGTTGAATTCCCTGGTATGGACTTGTTGTTGAATTTATTGTGTTAGACCCTTGTTGGGAATTCTCTGGTGAAACTCTTGCTGAAAGTTTCTGGTTGTGAACATCTTATTGGAATTGTTTATGGGGAGTTTGTGACTGTGATTTTCCGGTTGGATTTCTTGGTGTGAGATTTATTTGTTGAGAATTCCTAGTGGTGGATCTCTTGTTTGAACTTTGGTCAACCTCTTGATGTGAATTTTCTTTTACCACTAAGATTAAGATAATTTAAAATGAATGATTAAATTGACTTTCTTGGATGTTTGCTTATATGTCTCTATGGTTCTTGTAGAACATGATTAAGGTAATGTGTGGGTAAGAAAATGTGTTGAATTGCCTACCCGGAGTGGTAGTGGATCATTGTTGAGTTGCCTACCCGGAGTGGTAGTGGATCATTGTTGAGTTGCCTACCCGGAGTGGTAGTGGATCATTATTGAGTTGCCTACCCGGAGTGGTAGTGGATCATTGTTGAATTGCCTACCCGGAGTGGTAGTGGATCATTGTTGAGTTGCCTACCCGGAGTGGTAGTGGATCATTGTTGAATTGCCTACCCGGAGTGGTAGTGGATCATTGTTAAGTTGCCTACCCGAAGAGGTAGTGGACTATCTTTTTGTTGCCTACCTGAAGAAGTAGTGGATTATCTTTGGGATGTAAACTGGTCGGATGTGGTCAGGAGTAAAATTAATGTTGATTGTCATTAGAAAAAAATGCTTTGGAAAGAGTGAATATTTCATGCTATAGGATATATATTATGGGATGTATATACTATAGGGTGAAATATCTCCTTGAGATTAGTTGCTAGTATCCGGTAATTTGTTTTGTGACATATAAATCATAGAAGCAAATGTTATAGTGATTTCTTATAAGTGCATGTATCTGGGCGTTGATAATGCACCTGAATATTGTGTGGTTTAAGTTTTAGCGGGATAATTGATAAACACAAATTTTGTACTATGTGTTTGTTGGAAGTGGTATAGGGAATAACAAAGTTATTTTGATTTTTGGTATGTGAAACTTTTGGTCTAGGATGATCAACCTTTTGTAGTAGAATAATTGCAATGTTATGGCATAGGTATGTTTATGTAAATGGACTGTGGGGACTCTCATGTCCTGGATGAAATGTAACTCCAGAACTAACTAGCTTTTGAAAATTTTGATTTGGGCATTTAGTGTCGCATGAGAAAAAGGGTTTTTAAGTTATTTTGAAACGATTATGGAAAACCTTGCCTCCACAAGATGATTGCCAGGAAACTTACATCTAATCTATTTTCGAAAATCATTTTTGAATGAAGTGTACTATTCGGCTAAGCATTGATTGAGTTTCATGTTGAAAATCTGAATGTTGAACAATCGCATCTTGGATGAATGTGATGTTGTTAAAAATCTTGTGATGTAATTATGACCATGTGTTTCTGGATATGATGTAGATTTGAGTGTGAAATGTATGACTACTATTAAAGTTGAGACTATTAACTAGCAAATCTTCTTTTACCGCCTTCGTTTGTGGTAGAAAAGGTTGGATTGAATTGGATAATGACCTGGTGATTTTGTTTCGTATGTGAGAAGACTCCATAAGTCTTGTTTGTCTAAATTCTACTTGTTGGGTGACTACCATGTTTCTGTGTTGTAGCGAGTATGAGTTGAAATGCTAGTAAGGATTTTGAGTACATCGTGGTTATTGTCATATGTGAAATGAAACGACATTGTTTCCACCGAGTTGATGTTGATCGAGCCATTGCATTTTGGGTACGAGCTAGTACATCTTGGTAAATGATGGGTATAGAGTGCCACAACGAATTGGTTTTGAAAGTGTTGTTGCGATTCTGATTGTATAGGTTGATCATTTTGAACTATTGTTGTAGTGATAGATCAGGGAGATCTATTGTGATGGAGGAATACTGGAGAAAATTTATTCTGGTTGCGATAATTTTCTCTTAGTTGTTCTGATGTTTGACTTTGGTATTTGGACTCCTGAGGTTTAGTCCACGTTTTGGCTTTTTGGTATCACTGTTACGTGGTATGTGCCCTTATATGTCGTCTAAGTGATCTTAATTGTTTAGACCATTAGATCCAAGTGTGGTCGAGTATATCTTATGCCTAATGTGTAGGCGTTGATAGTATCTTCCCGAGAGTAACCTAATAAAATTTCGGGGACGAAATTTCTTTTAGGGTGGAAGGATTGTAACACCCTAAATTTATCCTCCTTAAAAAGAGGTAACAGTCCTGAAGAAGGGGACATACTGTCAGATTCTCGCTAGAGCGAGAGGGCCTCGCCCAAGCGAGAGACTCAGTGTTTTAAAATTGGAAATTATGGGAGCCTCGCCCAAGCGAGGAATTGGTCGCTTAAGCGAGAGAAGCCTAAGCAGACTGTGAGATTCTCGCTTGAACGAGAGAATCTCGCCCAGGCGAGAGAGTCCGTGTTTTGAAACTTAAAATATTGTGGGCTTCTCGCCCAAGCGAGATATCCTCGCCCGGGCGAGAGGACCCAACTATAAAAGTAAAGAAAGGGTTTCACAAACCCTAATCTTCATTTTATTTTCTCCCCTTTCTCTTCCAACGGCGGCTCCACCCAAATAAACCATTATCCCCTCCACTAAACTTCAAAACTCATCAAAACCCCTTCTCTTACTTCTTAGTAGCACATGCGTGAACTTGGAGTGGAAAAGGGAACAATGGAGGTTGAAGGAGATGGAGGTAGATGTTGCTCCTTGCGGATCCATGGAGCTTATGCAACCTAAGGTGAGGGAGAAGATTATTGTGGTCTTAGAGTATTTCATTAGAGTCATCTTCTTCGATTTCCCTCAAGAATCGGAGCACATTAACGGATAGAGACTCGCGTGGGTGTTTGTAGTCCATGTGAGAGTCTTTAGATTATATGAGGATGTATTAGCCATAAAAGTGGAGATATATGTGCGGGAAAATAGTTTATTTAAGTAAAACGCAATATGCTCATTTATGGTAATACACCGTCATGAAAGATGGTTCTAACGTTAATGTGTTATATGATGAAGAATATGTTGTGTGTGGTTTGTTTATGATAATGGTGTGTTATGGATGGTTGATTTGTTATAAACATATATGGGTGTGTTTGTAGATAATGATTGTGTGATGAGTTGCTAATTTGTTAAAAGTGGAGACGAGTATGTTTATGAAAATGACTAAATTTCGAGTAACTTTATTGTTATGAACATATATGGGTATGTTTGTGGTAATGAAGGTGTTGTAGATTATTTTGTGGGATTAAATAATGAGGTACCTTGTGTTTATTGTGTGTATGTCCTTGATGGGATATTTTGTGTTATGACGAACATGTGATGTGAGAATAATGTGAATGTAGACCTGTCCGATGTGGTATGGGGGATTAACTAGACTTGCCCTATGTGGTATTGTATATGACTTGCCCTTTGTGGTATTGTGTATGACTTGCCCTATGTGGTATTGTGTATGACTTGCCCTATGTGGTATTGTGTATGACTTGCCCTATGTGGTATTGTGTATGACTTGCCCTATGTGGTATTGTGTATGATGTGTCCTATGTGGTAAAGAGAATGACTTGCCTTACGTGGTATTGAGAATGACTGAATCTGCGTGGTATTGGCTCTTCAAATAATGGATGACTAGCTTTATGAGATATAGTAATTGTTTGGTGAAGTATTGTAATGATGAATATGTATGGGATTGCCTTGAGTATAGTATTGTTGGTTAATGGATGAGGGGATTGGGTGTTGATTTATGAGGAAGGTGGTATTGGATAAATTATATAAGTATGTTGTATTAGATGATAAACGAAGAAGTGATTATCCTATGGTATGATATGATGATTTGGAGTAAATTGGTTAAGTGAGAGATGATGATTAAGCTAATTGGATATATAAATGGTATGTGGTGCATTGTATTGATTGGTATATGTTTAATAGGTTTGATGTTAGGTGAGGTATATGTTTTAATACTCTAATGTTAATATTCCAGGTAATTTCACGCTACGGTCACCGTAGTTGGTTCTTACTCCCTCTGTCTCTTCTTGTATGTGTTGTGTATTTGAGTTCAGGTTGTGATGGTAGCGCGTTGGACGTTTGCGGAGAAGAGGACATGGTAGAGTAGAGTTTTATGTAATTGATATGTTAATGGATAAATGTTTATAATATGAGAACTATGTGGGAATATCTATTTTGTAGAATGGGACTCCTCCTAAGTGTAGAATGAAGTTGATTTAATGTTGGTATTAAAAGTGTTCCTTGAGAAAAGTTAATTGTTTAGATTATGTATTTGAAAGGGAGTGTAATGACATGCTTTTGTAGTGAGATGTATTTGGAATATTTCTGCCTTGTGATTTATAAATGGAACTAATATTTGTATTCACTCAAGTTTCCAAAACGTTCAAGTAATGTCTTCCAAAAGTAACCACTTCACTTTCATGAACAAGGTCATGAGACAGATCTTCTTCACAATCTTCCCCTTTTGGATGATGACAAACCAATGTCTTCTTCAAAGTGTAATTTTCTGAGAGCAGCATATTTGATGATATATCTTGACTTGTCTTGAGTATGCTCCCCGTATATGTATGCATGTATGCTCCCCCTTTCTTTTGGAGTTATGTGCCTGAAAGAATAATGACAGAAAATACACACCTCCCAACTTTTCTCCCCCTTTTGACTTCATCAAAAAGAAGCAAAGCCAAGAGTCTAGCATAATAGACATTTGTAGAGCTTAGCATACAATATTTCATAGTATATGAAAGTTCAAGTAATATAAAGTATAATAAACACCATGTATGAAAACATAAATCAAACGCATTACATAATAACAAAAATAAAGATGTTCATAAATGAAATCCAAAATAGCAGAAATAAAATAAAATTCAAACAATATTTAAACATCCATATGGAAAATACACAGCCATAGTCATTACAAAGTCAGAAACCTAGACAAATAATCTAAGACTCGGGCTCAGAACTATCTTCATCAACATCCATGTTGCTTAGCCTCGATGAAAGACGATGAAGTTCATAATGGATTTGTTGGCTCTGAGTATCGAAAGCATCCATCCTTGTGGTGATGTAGCCTCGAAGAGAAACCAATTCATCTATAATCATCTGATTAGTGGGCATTGCAGCAGATGAAGAAGATTAAGCATGAGACTCAGGTTGGTTTAGCTCAGCAGTAGGTTCTGGTTCGTCGGTAGGAGCAGGTTGGCAGTCGGTACGATGCTTATAGGTTCGACGAGTGACAGGATCTATAACGAATCCCATCTTGTGGACAACCTCAATATAAACCTTGCTTTCGCGAAGATTGAGGGCCACTTTGGTCTCACCATCTAAGGATACGCCGAAATGCTCAAGGATTTTGGTAATGAATATGGCTTAGGGAAACATACTTTGGGAGCCGCAAACATGCCACATTTGTTGCATTATCATCTTAGTCTAATTAATTTTGATGTTAAACTTGATAGCATACATCAATTGAAGCTATATGTCACTTATTTGCGAATGGTTTGAAAATTACGGCAAAATGACGTAGGTAAGAAAATAATGTATCAAACGATCTTCCAGCGTGAGATATCCAGCAGAGAGGATATCCCTGTTCTTAACAGTCTCATCAAGGTTTTGTTGTTTTCGCCTTTCTATTTCCTCTTTAGAAATTCTACAAAATGGAAAGATAAAATTTCTTGCGATCGTAATTGTCCCATTCATGAGATTTTTCCTAAAGTTCATGCTGCAATAAAATACACGAACAAGCTCAGGGTAGATATCGTTCGCTTCGCAGTAAAAGTCGAAATGTTTTTTTTGCCGCAAAAGATAAGGAAATAAAAAATCTTCAAACTCAAAATTTCCTATGTTACCGTATTTAGGAGTGAAGATGGCGCGTCCATGGAAGTTTTCTTCGAAGACCTTCCTTTGAGCGTCATTTGCAAGAAGCCTCGTCAAGTTCAACGGGTTGGACTTGGAAGTGGATTCTCCTTTCATAGACTTTGAAGAACGTGGTCTCTTTGAAGAATAAGCCATTGTTGGTTTTTGAAGGTTTAGGGTTTTTGGAAATTTGGGGGTTTTTGATTGAGGCCACAAATCACGAAATAGAAGGTGTAGAAGTGTTTAGAATCGAAAATGTGATGTGATTTGCAACAAAAATCAATCAAAACGGAGTAGAAATGAGGTTTTTAGAGATTGAGAGGGCTTAGAGGGGGAAACCTTCGAGTTACAGGAGAGAGAAAAATGGAGGATTTCTGAAAAATGCAGCAGTTCATATATATAACTGCACAGAGTAATCGATTACATTGAGTGAGTAATCGATTACTCACTTTCAAAAATTCAAAATTTTCAAACAGTAGCATTGAGTAATCGATTACTTGGTTTCCAGTAATCGATTACTTGGTTTCCAGTAATCGATTACTGTAACTAATTTTCTCCCCACTGATGCTGAAAGTGATTTTTGACTCTAAAAAATTGAAAATTAAAGCATAAAATACACAATTTAAGATCAAGTAGGCATTGGATATAAACAATGAAGCATACACATAAACATTTAAACATGTTAGGACAAGTAAGCTTCATCGAGAATGCCTAATTATCGTCTAATTTTATAGAAAGGTTCTTTTGCTAGGGGTTTAGTGAATATGTCAGCTAGTTGGTTATGAGTATCAATGAACTCTACCAACACATCCTTCTTTTGGACATGGTCCCTAAGGAAATGATGCCTTATATCAATGTGTTTGGTTCTTGAGTGCATAATCATATTTTTGGTGAGATTAATAACACTAGTATTGTCACACTTCAAGGGTGTGCAACCTAAGTTTAAGCCATAATCCTGTAATTGTTGTTTGAGCCACAATACTTGATATAAGGCAGCAATATATTCTACTTCAGCAGTGCTTAAGGCAACACAAGCTTGTTTCTTGCACGACCAAGAAACTAAAGCATTCCCTAGAATGTGGCAAGTACCACTTGTACTTTTTCTCTCATACTTGCATCCTGCAAAGTCTGAATCCGAGAAGCCAACCAATTCGCATACACTTCCCTTGGGATACCATAGTCCAACATCGGTTGTGCCTTTGAGATACTTCATGATTCTCTTAACGACAACTAGATGTGACTCTTTGGGTTTAGATTGATATCGCGCACATAGACATACACTAAACAAAATATCAGGTCTACTGGCAGTAAGATATAAAAGGAAACCGATCATACCTCGATACTTAGATATTTCAATACATTTTCCAGCATCATCATCAATGTATGTACTTGATCCCATAGGAGTAGTAATCGGCTTGCAGTCATCCATCTCAAATAATTTCAACAAGTCTTTGCAATATTTGGACTGACTTACAAAGATTCCATTGCTAAGTTGCTTAATTTGGAGTCCAAGAAAGTAATTTAACTTTCCCATCATAGACATCTCAAATTCTCCTTGCATCATATTGCCAAACTCACTAGACAAACTTTCGTTAGTAGAACCGAAAATAATATCATCAACATAGATCTGAACAAGTAAAGTATGATGATTTATTTTCTTAATAAATAGTGTAGTATCGACCTTGCCTTTTGTAAAACCTTTTTCTGTCAGAAAGTTAGTTAGACGGTCATACCAAGCACGTGGAGCTTGCTTTAAGCATAGAGGGCTTTCTTTAACTTGTATACATGGGAGAGATGTTTGTAGTCCTCAAAACCAGGAGGTTGTTCTACAAATACTTCTTCTTGAATATACCCGTTAAGGAACGCACTCTTTACGTCCATTTGGTAAAGCTGAAAGTTTAAAAAGCATGCATATGCAAGTAGTAGTCTAATCGCTTCAAGTCTAGCAACCAGAGCGAAGGTTTCATCAAAGTCTATACCTTCATCTTGGTTGTATCCTTGGGCTACTAGCCTAGCCTTGTTTCTAATGATTATACCATTTTCATCTGATTTATTGCGAAATACCCAGCGAGTTCCTATTACATGCCTATTCTTAGGTCTAGGAACAAGTTCCAAAACTTCGTTTCTCTCAAACTGGTTAAGTTCTTCTTGCATAGAAAGAATTCATTGTTCATCCTCGATTGCTTCATCAATCTTAGATGGTTCTATTTAAGAAACAAAGGCCATGTTTAGACACGCATTTTCTAGCATTAAACGGGTGGTAACACCTTTTTTAATATCGCTAATAATGTTGTCTATAGGATGATCTCGATGATTTCTCCACTCTTTAGGTAAATCAGAGTGAATATGCTCTTCTTGAATGGAAGGATTATCATCCACTTCCATATGTTCTATATTAGGTGTAGTTTCAATAATAGCATTTTCATTAAAAGTAGAATTAGGCAAATCTTCTTCATCAATGGTCAATATTTCCTTGATTAGAGGATTGGTTTCATCAAATGGGACATGGACAGATTCTTCCATGGCTAGAGTTCTTTTGTTAAAGACTCTATAAGATTTACTCGTGAGAGAATAGCCTAGGAAGATTCCTTCATCTGCCTTTGCATCAAACTTGCCTAAGTTTTCTTTGCCATTATTCAAGATGAAACATTTACAACCAAATACATGCAAGTGTGAAATGTTTGGTTTTCTTCCTTTGAAGAGTTCATAGGGGGTTTTCTTTAGAATGAGTCTGATTAGAACTCTATTTGAAACATAACAAGCAGTGCTTACCGCATCAGCCCAAAAGTACTCTAGGAAGTTAGTTTCATTCAACATTGTTCTAGCGAGTTCTTCCAAAGACCGATTCTTTCTCTCTACAACACCATTTTGTTGTGGTGTTCTAGGAGCAGAAAAGTTGTGATTAATCCCAAGATCATCACAAAATTCCTCAAAAGAAGCATTTTGAAACTCTCCCCCATGATCACTTCTTATAGCAGCGATTTTAAGTGACTTTTCGTTTTGGACTCTTTTAGCGTAAGTGCTAAAGGCTTTGAATGCCTCATTCTTATGTACTAAGAATAGAGTCCAATTGTTGCGTGAAAAATCGTCTACTATAACAAGAGCATAGTAGTTACCACCAAGACTTTTTGTCCTTGAAGGGCCAAATAGGTCCATGTGTAGTAACTGCAATGGTCTATCCGAAGAAACCATATGCTGCTTTGGCTTGAAAGACGTTTTTGTTTGTTTACCCATTTGACATGCATCACATAGTTTGTCTTTAACAAACTTCATCTTGGGTAAACCAACAACCAAATCTTTCTTGATTAGCTTATTCAAATGGTCCATATGTATGTGAGCAATTCTCGTATGCCAAAGTCATGCATCATGAATGTCATTTAAAACTAAACATGTTATAGGAAGAGATGAATCTATATCTATCATGTAAATGTTATTAATTCTCTTACCAACAAGTTTAGAGTTTAGAAATTCCTTACTTTCAATGATGCACTTATCTGGGTAGAATGATACATGGAAGCCCTTGTCGCAAAGTTGACTTATGCTTAGAAGATTGTGCTTATGTCCTTCCACATATAACACTCCTTCTATGGTTGTTGAAGGTGGCTTACCGATTCTACCGGCTCCAAGAATTATTCCTTTGTTGTTGTCACCATATATGACATAGCCTTTGTCCCTTGGAGTGAGGACATAGAACTTATTTTTATCTCCCGTCATATGCTTTGAGCAACCGCTATCCAAGTACCATAAATTGCGGGCGACGCTCAAATCAACCTGCAAAACAGGTTAAGTTATATTAGGTACCCAACTTGTTTTGGGTCCTACATGGTTAGATCCTTTCTGAACCCATTTAAAATATCCTAAGGGAACACTATATTTTCTAATGTGACAAGTATTTGGTGTGTGCCTATAATTTTTACAATAAGAGCAAATAGGTTGATGCATATGTATCCTAGATTTATATTTGCTATGTGTAGATGCATGGATACATGTTTTCCGAAAGTCTGTTATGATAGACTTACTTTGTTTCTTAAGAGCAGGGTCTTTTCCAAAGCCAAGACCTCTTCGGTCCGTAGAGTGTCTTTGATCATTAATGACTTTACTCAAGCTCTTGCTACTCTTGTTCATTTTGTTGAGTTCAAGACTCAATGTATAAACTTTGTTGCCAAGAGTAAAGTAATTTAAACATGAGGATGATGAAGGTATGTTTCTAAGAGAATCTAGTTCAGATTTTTGTTTTAGAAACATTTTTAACAATTTCATGTATTCATCATGTAGATCATTAAATGCAGTTTGCAATTCGGAAGAAGAAAAAGGGATAGATTCATTTACCTCTTCATCGTCTGAATAATGAGACACCATAAGGGAGAGATGCGCCTGCTCTTCGCTCTCTGATTCAGAGGCTGAACTTGTGTCGTTGTCTTCCTAAGCGATGTAGGCTCTTCGTCCATTCTTCAATTCATTCTTTCCTTTGAAATAGCTCTTCTTGATGTTTGAAAAGTCCATCTTCATGTGGCCAGGTTTGCCACACTCGAAGCATGTAAAATTCTGGTTTGAAGTGGAGGCCTCATTATCTCGTATTCCTAGGATAGAGTGTTGAGTCTCGATCTCTTTACCTCTTCGGTACCTTCATGAGTTGTCTCCAAAGTGTCCTTCCTTAGCAGATTTGAAATTGGACACTCTAAAGAACTCATCTATTCCAAGTGTCGATGTGAGGATGTTCTTTGCTTTCAAATCATATTGCACCTAGTTCTTATCTTCATCATTCCATGAAGATTTTGGCTTTGTCTCTCTTATTTTGTTGACAATGGTAAATGGCACGTATGGTCCTTCCTCGATAGCATTCCAGATATCCAAGTCTTGTGACTCTATGAAAATCCTCATTCTAATTTTCCAGAAGTCGTAAGACTCTCCAACACAACTTGGAGGTCTGAAAACTATTTTCTCACTCATGTAACTTGTTACTCAAGTATGGTAACCCGTTACATGTTGTTTTTGAAAATTATTTTTATTCACACTTGCTTTTTCCTGATTTTCTTGGAAACAATTTTGAGCATTATTAACTAAGTAAATAAATGAGTTGTAAGGATAGAATTACCTAAAGACTTAGACTCTATATCTTGAAGCTTTATCTTCGATAATCTTTGTTGGTCTTCTTCCTTTCTTCTTTTTGTGATATTGGTGTCTTCATCAAAACCATGCCAAGGTCAGGAGCAAGATCTTCTGCACAAAGATCCAACCCTCTAAAACATGCTTATTCATTTCACATTTCAACATTAGAAGATAAACTCGTATTCTACCTCTAGCATTTTACTCATTTTCACTTTAGGGTTTTGGGGTTTTTATGACTCAACCCACCAACTCTTTCCATTTTTAAAATACTAACTCTAAACCAAGAGTTGTAAGAGAGAAACAATATAAAATGAACCATAACTCAAAAGGATGAGTTTCCATGGTTTCCTTCATTTTTTAGAAGAGATCCAACATATCCAAAATAGGTTTTAAAGAGAAGAAGAGAGTTAGAATCTAGAGTTTTACCTCTCCTCAAGCTCTTAGATGAGTATCCAAGCTTTTTGTCCTTGAAAAAGCTATTTTCTCTCACTTTTCTTCTTTTCTAAACCCTAGATGGTGTTTAGGGGTTTCTCATTAAATGTTGTCTTGTCGGGTTCTCGCTTAAGCGAGCTTATTCTCGCTCAAGCGAGAAAATCTCGCCCATTTTAAAAACTCAGATCTGACCCTCTCGCTCAAGAGAGAATCTCACAGTGTCCACAGCCCCAAAATGCTATTTCTCGCCGAGGCGAGACAACTCTCGCTCAGGCGAGAATCTTCCAGTATATTCCAGGATTTCACCCTCCCAAGTGAGCCTCTCTCGCCCAGGCGAGAATCTTTCGCTCAAGCGAGGATCCTCCAGTATAGCCCAGTATTTCACCCTCCTAGGTGAGTCTCTCTCGCTCAAGCGAGGATCTCAAGACTGATACTATAATTTTAAAGACTTAAAATTTAGGGTGTTACAAGTCCACTATTACCCATATCGAGTCGTACCCTCTTTGAGTCTTCGGAAAACCCGATACAAAATCCATGAAGATACTATCCCACTTCCAAACAGGAATATCTAGTGATTGCAACTCTCCTGCTGGCCTCTGATGTTCAATCTTGGCTTTCTGACAGATGAGACAACTCGAGACATACAAAGTCACATCCTTTTTCAACCCTAACCACCAAAACAACTTTTTTAGATCTTGGTACATTTTCGTTGTCCCCGGGTGAAAACTCATTTTACTCTTGTGTGACTCCTCTAAAATACTCTTTCACAATTCTGCATCATGAGGCACACACACCCTTCCCATATATCGCAACATTCCACTAGAGTCCGATTCAAAATTAGTCTCCTTCCCACTAGCCATCAGGTCACGTTTGACATTCAATTCACGATCTCCAACCTACATCTCTCTGATATGGTCAGACAATTCATTGGTGACCTTAAGCATTCCCAAGATCATGCTATGGGGTCCCACTTGAACTGCCAAGTTCATATCCCTGAACTACTCAATTAATTTCTCTTCCCGAACCATTAAAGCCGACATATATAAAGACTTCCGACTTAAAGCATCGGCTACCACATTGGCCTTTCCCGGATGATATTGCAATCCAAAATCATAGTCCTTAAGGAACTCCATCCACCTCCTCTGTTTCATGTTTAGTCCTTTTTGATCAAACAGGTATTTCAAACTCTTGTGATCGCTGTACACCTCAAATCTTACACCATAAAGATGGTGTCTCTAGATTTTCAATGCAAAGACTACCGCGACTAGTTCCAAGTCATGTGTAGGGTAGTTTTGCTTGTGCGTTCTCAACTGCCGGGAAGCATAGGCAACAACCTTCCCTTCATGCATCAAAACACAACCCAAACCTTGCTTGGAAGCATCACAATAAACACTGAAATCCCGATCGGTACAAGGAAGAACCAATAATGGTACGGTAGTCAACCTCCGCTTCAACTCTTTAAAACTTTCTTCACAACGGATCGTCCACACATATGGTTAGGGGTAAAATCAACTTGAAAAACCCCTCTATGAACTTTCTGTAGTAACCAGCCAAACCCAAAAAACCCCTCTTTGCAATGCAGGTAATTTCTCAAAATCAATCACTTTGCCACAAATTGCCTTGAAAAAGAAGCATAACTTAGTTATGGTTCCTCTCAATTTTTCAGGTATAATAGTGTAAGACTGAGATTGCAACTAAGAGGAGGGGGTGAATTAGTTGTTGCAATAAGTATGGCCAATTTTTCTGCAATATCAAAGTTATTGTGCAGCGAAAATATTATGGAGAAAAATATTGACTTAGGAATGATAAATAAATAACAAAGAGAAGAGAAAGAGAGTACACATGTGTTTTTATAATGGTTCACCTTCTAGTCCTCCGAAGGCTACATCCAGTAGTCTTGACGCACAAGAGGTTCCTGTATTAAATATAATGAGTTGCAAATACAATTATCTCACCTCGAGATCTCCTTGTACCTAACACACTCACTTATATCTAATCCCCTTGGAAAACTCTATTCCAAGTAACACCATTGGTAAACACTATACCAAGTTACACCCTTGGTAAACACTATACCAAGTCACTCACCCTTTCTCTTCACACCCTTGTGAAAGAAAGTAAACTTTGCAAAAGTGAAGAATGTAGAATTTGGCTTGGATTGCCTTACAAGTGTATATGACAATTTCTATAACTTGCAATCCAATAACAACTCTTTATACTTGAGATAATAATGCTCTTTAACAATAAGAGAAACACTTAGAAGCAAATTCAAAATAACTTTGAAAGTTTAAGAGTAGGTTGCTTGAAAAGTGTAAGTAAAATCAGAAAGTGTGAGAGCTTTTGAGAGTTTCAAATAAAAGTTTGTAATTTGAGTTGTATATGTTGTTCTTATGTTATGAGAGTGTTGCAATGCTTTTATATAGGCTTCCAATCAACCATAATACCCTTAGGCATGAGTAGGTTTCGTTTGGAATGAAAAGCAATCAGTTTGGAGTGAAACCCTTTCACTTGAAATCTGAAAAACTGATGCAACAGCTCTCAGTAACCGATTACTGAAAATGGGTAATCGATTACCCAACAATCCTGTTAACAACTTTTTGAAACTTCACACAGTGTAATCGATTAATGGATTTGAGTAATCGATTACACAACAACACTGATTGACAACTTTGTCCTTAGTGTAATCGATTACACTACTTTGAGTAATCGATTACCCTGTTTTCTAAAAATGGTAATTTGTTACTACAAAGTCTGTAATGGACTACTTATAGTTGTTAGAGGTTTGAAAACTATTTTCTCACTCATGTAACTTGTTACTCAAGTATGGTAACCTGTTACATGTTGTTTTTGAAAATTATTTTTAATTACACTTAGATTGTTCTGAATTTCATGAAAACAATTTTGAGCATTATTAACTAAGTAAATGAGTTGTAAGGATAGAAATACCTAAAACTTAGACTCTAATTCTCGAAGATTTATCTTCGATAGTCTTTGTCGGTCTTCTTCCTTTCTTCTTTTTGTGATATTGGTGTCTTCATCAAAATCGTGCCAAGGTCAGGAGCAAGATCTTCTTCACAAATAGATCGTATACCAATAGGAAAGAAATGCTCCATAAGTACATGAAAATCATGAGACTTAAGACCTATTAACTTGAGGTCTTTCATTGGTACGAGGTTTCGAATGTTGGAAGAGTACCCCTCTAGAACTTTAATACCATCAATAAATTTACAAAATTCTAATTTATCCTTCCTCGACAAAGTATAAGCTGTTGGAGGTAGAAATGTACGATTTCTCTTCATTATTGCCCCAATTCCTTTCTTATTCCCATACTAACCAAATCCAATATTGTATTCAAGCCATCTTTGGACTTACAAGGGATATTGAGTAAAGTACCAAGGAATCTTTCAAATACATTTTTTCAATATGCATAACATCGAAAAAATGTTTTACATATAATGAGCTCCAATATGGTAATTCAAAGAATATTGACCTTTTCTTCCACCCACCAATTGTGACCATTTGTCCAGCAAAAGGTTTACCAAAGTTATTATTCAAACCCTTTAGCTTTTCTCCATCGACGATATTGATGATTTGGATGCAAAAATCTAGGATGACCAAGGTAGACATTCTTCTTATAGTTTAGCAACCTTGTTGAATGAGTATTGTCTTTACATACAGGACATGCAAGAATCTCTTTTGTAGTATATCCTGAAAGATTACCATATGAAGGGAAATCGCTGATTGTGTCGAACAACAAAGCCTTCAAGTTGAATCTTTCTTCCCTATACGCATCTTATACATCTATACTTGTCTCCCACATTTTCTTCAAGTCTTCAATTAATGGAGCCAGATATATGTCTATGTCATTTCCTTGTTCTTTAGCTCCAGAAATTAACATAGATAACATCACATATTTGCGCTTCATGCACAGAGAAGGAGGTAGGTTGTATATCACCAACATCACTGCCCATGTACTGTATGAGCTACTTTAAACACTATGTGGGTTAATTCCACCAGTTTGCCATTTCATCAAAACTATCTCCATCATATGCATTTGTGTTGTTTTCTTTCATATGCATCTCAAGACTTTTCTCACCATGCCTTGTCCAACATGTGTAACTTTGATGGATATTGTGACAGACTAAATGTACTTTTAACTCAACTGTAGTAATTCGGTTGGATTAACAATATTTTAAACAAGGACATACAATTCGATCAGGGTTTTCAGCATTCTCAGATGCAAACCAAACAAATGATTTCACACCATCCTCATACTCCTTCGTCAATCGATTAACACTCATCAATTTCTGATCAATTCTTTCATCCATTTTCTAGAAAGAATTTGTCAAAAAATTTCAGACAAACCCTAAGGATACTAATTCACAATAATAAACTAGAAATGTTCGATAAAGATAGTGAGTTCTAAGGGGACTAATTCACTCTAAGGGAATTACCAGAGACCTAGCTGCTTGTGTAAGTCTTGATACAACCAAACTAATATCTTAGTTTCTGACTCATAGACTTATTCTATGCAGGTAGTGAGCTCTAACTCATTATAGGAGCAATTTTGTTATGCAGAAGAAGGTTCTTAGATGCAAACCTAACAAATGATTTCACTCAATCTTCATACTCCTTCGTCGATCAATTGGCACTCAGTCATTTTTGATCAATTCTTTCATCCATTTTCTAGAAAGAAATTGTCAAAAAATATTAAGTTAATTAATTGAACTTTAAATTTGTGATCATAAACCTAAAAGATTGAGTCGGTGCTCACCTTACAAGAAAATACATTATTAGGGAAAACCTAACTCATGCAATACAAGCTAAGTGACGAACCCTAACTCAATACAAGCTAAATTGGTGTTAAGTTCCCTAAAAGATTGAGTTAAGTTCACATAGCAAGCAAATACAATATTAGGAAAAATCCTAACTCATGTAATACAAACTCTATGAGGAACCCTAACTAAATACAAGTTAAATGAGTGTATGATTAAACTTTAAATTCGGGCATACCTAATAACTCATGTAATAAGATGAAATCTAACTCAATAAAAGCAAATATTTATAAGAAAAACTCACTTTCAATTCAGTTCAAAATGAGTGAACTTTCGGTACAAAAACGAGAAAGAGATTTTGTGAAACCCTGAATTTATATTTCTTAAGTTGTAGTAACAGTCCTGAAGAGTGGGACACACAGCCAGATTCTCGCTTGAGCGAGAGGGCATCGCCCAAGCGAGAGGGTCAGAGTTTCTCCCAAGATTTTATCTGGAAATCTTGCTTGAGCGAGAGAAGGCTCGCCTAGGCGAGAGATAGCTCACTGGGGGAGTGGAAAACTGTAAGGACCCAAATTCTACCCTTGAAAATTTTGGTTTTATTTTAAACTTTTAGGCTTAATTCCCATGTTACATCATGCATACATTACTTATAACCTATTAAATTATCCATTTTTCAATTAACTCATAACTTTAAATCATACTAAAATTACCCTTAACTGCAGAAAACATAATTCATATTAATACCTCCCAGTAACTACCACATACAACTAGCTATGGGTTTTCCAAATACCCATAGCTAAAATTACCCTTATGATCTCTTTTCATCTATTTTCCTTCATTCCATATTCACCGTATAGTATGTATATCTCATAATATATATTCTATAGCATGCATATACCATTCATCTTTTACACTTAGCACCACATTTACTCTTGGCCACATCCAGCCCATTTACCCCTCACAGATAATCCACTACCACTTCGGGTAGGTCCACCACATAAAGATAATCCACTACACTTATTTCGTTCACATACATTTTTCCTCTAACTTAGAATCACAAATTCAACAACCTTATTTTAATCTCACTTTCATGTTCATACTCATTAACGCAATATCCACATACACGTTCATTTAACAGAAAATCATAATTCATATTAATGTATCCCGGTAACTACCGCATACAAATAGCTATATGTTTCCAAAATATACATAGCTACAAATATCCAGAGTTACAATTATCCAAAAATTATAATGATCATGGTTACAAATACTTAAATCCGCAAATATTCAATCATGATACAAAAATGTGCAAATAAAGGAATCCAGATTTTAAAGCTACTACAACTCAAAATCAAGCATCCTTAATTCATCCAATTACCTGCAATGGGATTATCAAATGACAACACACAAAACGTACAAAGAAGTAAGTCATTTAATTCAATAAATATAATTTGATATAATCCACCTGTAAACAGAGTTAGATAAACAATTTAAGCATTCCAACATAAAGTCATTACGTTTCATTTTATATCTTAATACATCATATGACCATTCTCACTTTCATATTCTTCCATGTCAAACCTTGTTAATCCCTTCTTCATTCATGTGTTACATAGCCATTTTCCACTTACACATACTTCCACAATACCACCTAGGGCAAGACATTGATTCACTACCACTTGGGCAAGACATTTAATTCAATACCACTTGGGCAAGACATTAAATTCAATACCACTTGGGCAAGACATTCAATTCAATACCACTAAGGCATGACATTCAATTCAATACCACTTGGGAAACACATTCAATTCAATACCACTAAGGCAAGACATTCAATTCAATACCACTAAGGCAAGATATTCAATTCAATACCACTAAGGCAAGATATTCAACTCAATACCACTTGGGGCAAGACATACAACTCAATACCACATGGGCAAGACATATAACTCAATACCACTTGGGGCAAGACATACAACTCAATACCACTTGGGCAAGACATTCACTTTCTTTGATACATCCCACATCTTATTCTTTTCGAGTAAACCACATAGAACCGCATATCTCATAATGCATATCTCAAAATAAAATGTTTATCCTTACCTTGGTGAGCGTTGGGTTTTGTCCATGGTAACTTTGCAAGTTCCTCCGACACCGCCTCCAACCTTAGGATCTTTCCTCGTTCCCACCACATAACAACAATGTTAGTCATTTATTCAAAATAACACATAACAACTCATATTTCATCTTTAACCATACAAGAGATTCATACATTTTCAATGTTTCCAAAACTACCTTCACTAAGAGTTTCCAAACATTTAAAACATATATATTCATCTCATATTCAACATTAGAACATATACTCATCTTCTACATCTAACATTTCACCCATTTTCCTCTTTCGATACATTTTCATTTTAGGGTTTTCGGGTTTTCATGAATCAACCCACGACCATCCCCATCTTTGAATACCAACTCTAAACCAAGAGTTCACAAGAGGAAAACAACCTAAAACGAACCACAACTCTAAATAGAGAGTTTCCATGGTTTTTCATGTTAAGATAAGAGATCCAAAATACCCAAAATGAGTTTGAGAGGGAGAAGGAGAGTTAGAACCAAGAGGTTTACCTCTTTTCAAGCATCTAGATTAGCCTCAAGACTCCTTGCTCTTGAAAATGCTCTCTTATCTCACTTCTCTTCAAGTTCTAACTCTAAAATGTGTTTGGGGTTCCTTATTTAATGTAAGAGCATCGGGTTCTCGCTCAAGCGAGCCCATTCTTGCTCAAGCGATAAAATCCCGCCCATTTTAAAACTCAGATCTGACCTTCTCGTTCAAGCGAGGATCTTACAGCCTCTACAGCTTCAGAGTGCAACTTCTCTCCCAGGCGAGACAACTCTCGCTCAGGCGAGCCAACTCTCACTCAGGCGAGAATCCCTCAGTATAGCCCAGTATTCCACTCACTCAAGTGAGCCACTCTCGCCCAGGCGACCCCTTTCTCGCTCAAGCGAAGTTTCCAGGACTGATACTATAATTTAATAACCTTAAATTCAGGGTGTCACATAAGGTAGCTTGGAGTACAAACTAGGGATTGTTTTCGTTTTTTCCCACAATCAGTGAGGAATTCGAATTCTTTTCTCAAAATCAGAATGTTATTAAGATAGGGGTTTAAAATAGGAACATATGCATAGGTCATTGTAAAATTTAGATTTTAGGAACTCATTTTATCAATGAAACAAGGTTTAAAAGTTTCCTTAACTCTCAAGTTCCTTGGGCTGATTATATGGTTCCCTAGCCTTCATAATTTTAACTCCAATCATTGGGAATGAGTTTATAATCATGAATACATAATGCTAAGCAAGTTTATATCACATGCATGAGACATATTTTCAGTTCTAAGGTGTTACAAACACTTAATAACATCTAGTAACACCTAAGTCATGGAATTGGTTCTGTGATGTTACTAAGATATGGTTCTCCCTTATTTCCTTCAAACCCTGAAAATTAAACTGTTAGGAGTCCCGCATTGAATAGAATTGCAAACTTAATGTGGTACTTAAGCCATAAGGCTCTTCCACCTAATAGACTAGTTTTTTGGGTTGAGATGTGTTTAAGTCCTAACACTCAGAGATTACCAAGGTTCCTACATGTAAGACAAAATTTTGAAGCTAGCCACACTTCTTTTGGTACATTTGAAAGGTTTGAACTCAAGGAAACATGAAACATTCATGGATTCACTTTTCACCTAGGACATAATCTTTATAATTGAAAATCAAAGAACTAAACCAAGGAATTAACTTGAACTAAAGCCAAATTAAGAATCATCGTACCTTAATTGTGTGGAAACCACTCTTGCATGCAAGAAAATGGAGGAAAACAAGCTTTTCCCCTCCCTTGGACCAAGACGCCACACCTAGAGCAAGACGAAGATGGAAATACCAAATTAATCAAGGTTAATAGCCCTTGGTTAATTGAAAATGTTATGACACTTTGGTTTTAATTCAAGAATGTTTGGAAACTTAAAAAGCTATAATAATTATTATGAGATTTATTAAAATAGGAATAGGATATGATATCATAGTTGATTATTTAGATTTAATTAAATAATTAATATTTCTAGAATGTTCTTAGAGTGTAAGATGATGTCACTTGTATGGTCATCATCATCGTAGTATTTCTTTGTTCTCTATAAATAGTTTGTTCATCCATGAAGACAATCAATGAAAAATGAAGAATTTTATGTTTAATATCTTCTTAGTTTATATATCCTCTTAGGAGTAGGATAATTTCACAGTGTTCTTGATAGAGTGATATTTGAACTCTATCAATTAGTGTTTTCTTTCTTGCAATCATTCCTCCATAACAACCATGTATTCTTCCTCTCATACTTACAATCATATAATGTCACCCACTAATTATCATCACCATTCTTACTATACTTCACATCATTCATCCTTACATTCATTTCAAGAATGGAAAACACCAAAACCTGAGCCTCATTTTCCTCCATTTCAACATTGGCCAACACCACAACCATGTTATTCAACCTCTCAACCATCTTATTCCACATATCCTCATTTTCATCAATCACCCTCACAACCACAAGCATATTATTCACCCTGTCAGATATCTCACTCATACTCTCAGCCTTGGGAGGAGTATGTTACTATTGATGGCAGAATATATTATTATAACAAGCTCACCAAGGAATATACATGGAAAATTCCTCCACCAACACCTTCTCAACCCCCACCATCTAGAATACCAACACCCCACATGGGCCATCCTCCAATCACAAATCTAATTTTAGAGATAAGAGAGTTACTATTTAAATTAAAAGAAGATTTGGAGGACAAACAATTACAAATTTCTAACACTAAAAATGGTGAATCAAGTGTAGATCCATAGAACAAGCTCATCTTCATCTCAACAACACCATCACTATAACAAAATTCTACCATGTCTTTGCACCTACCTCTACAACACCGTAAGACACATAAAAAGAACAAAAAGACTATTACAAATGCATATATATCAGCACATTGGTATTAGACGAAAGTTTTCATGTTGAAACTCTTGGTATTTCTACACTCTTGGTATTTTTTCTTATGGCTCCCACACAAAAACAATCACAATCATCCAATATATGTTCACACGGTACACAGTGCAATACAGTATGCATAATGCAAACCCACGTGCCTACCTCTAGTTGTGTGGTGCAAGTTTCCCTATATTTAATAATACAAATTTCCCATATGAAGAAATGGTCATTTGCAATGTTGGTTTTGTGTGTTCCAATGCATTACAACTGTCCTACACAAGCTCCAAAACCATAAGGACAAAAAACAGGTCTCATGGAAACAAATGCAAAAACAGGTTCTCTTAGAAGGGGCCAAATTGTTTCAACAGCCCAGTACACAAATCTTGATGATAAAGTTAAATATGATGGAAAGGAAATAATTTTATTTTAAATTTAATGGACCAAATCACTACATCTATGAACCAATTATCCAACTTTGAGGACAACTAGACAAGGTTGATTTTAAAGGGGTCGGTAACGATATAATCATTATTATGAGATTTATTAGAATGAGAATAAGATATGATGTCATAGTTGATTATTTAGATTTAATTAAAAATTAATATTTCTATAATGTTCTTAGAGTGTAAAATGACGACACTTTTATGGTCCTCATCATCTTAGTATTTATTTTTTCTTTATAAATAGTTTGTTAATCCATGAAGGCAATCAATGAAAATGAAGAATTTTATGTTTAATATCTTCTTAGTTTATATATTTTCTTTGGAGTAGGATAATTTCATAGTGTTTTTGGTTGAGTGATATTTGCACTCTATAAGTTGGTTTCTTGAATTCTAAGAACCTTAGGACAATGTTAAACATTGTCTAGATGAGTAGATATAATAGTTCATATCCTCACAGGATTGATAGGATCAATTACAAGGACTTTCAGGCATATATAGATCATATTTATTCCTATATTTACTTAAACAGAGGTGAAAGGAGGGATGTGACTTCATATCTTGTGACGGTTGAAGCACTCTACCTTTCTCTTATTTGAGAATTTTTCCTTGTCATAATTTTTCACATAACCTCCTCTCCTTTTTTGATCTAGGCTTGTCAAATTCTTGTCTTGTGTTGTCTTGATGAGAGGTCCACCAAGCTTTCCTTTCTTTCCCATTCTTATTTTTTGTCTTCATACTTCATTGTGCCAACTTCAATGCTTGTTCATGATTTTTTTCCACATTTCAATGAACCCTCATCTCATGAGCCTCCAAAGATTTTGTAGCTATTCCATATATGTACCTTTTGATTCCTCAATATCTACTACTATGTGGTCAAACTTTTGAGTTAATGGTCAAAGTATCTTCTCATTCATCATATCGCGATATTCTTCCCACAACATTTTTTATCTAGTTTGTGATGTTGGAATTTCTAACAATTTATGGGTCACAAATATAATTCTATAATTGTGTTATAGTCATTATGTATTTAGCCAATATATATAAAATGGTCTTATGGATTAATTTGGTGGCTAAGGGCATATGTGTCATGAAATATTATGAGTGTAGATACCTTCGGGCAATTTCTAGTTTGATGAAGGGACTGAATTAGAACTTTGCAACTTAAGTGGTAACCGTTAATGTTACCTTTATGGGTTATGGTCCCCAGTTGCAGAGCAACGGGTTTTATTGAGTAACTGATGTTATAAGGGTTGGTTTATGAGGATATGTGACTTAAGTCACAAAACCAACATATATATAGAAAAGAGAAAGGCATAAGAAAATAGCCCTCTTATTCTCACAAAACATTCAGGAACATTAGGAGCACTCTCGTTCTCTCTGGATTCCCCTCTAGCGGAGCGAACGGAAAACCATCAGGCTCTAGCAACCGGAACATCCTACAACCCACATACCTCGGAGCATTCGGAATGGCTAACCAAGGTATGCATTTTCTTCTTCGCTATGAAACCAATTGGGGTTTTCTTCGGTCTGGATTAGGATTGTTCCATTAGGGTTTATGTATGGGCATAAACATTTGGATTCGGAACAATGTCCTAATCATTCGGTTTCGGGGATACGATTAGGATTAATCGGCAATATCCAACAATTGGTATCAGAGCCACCCCAATTTGGTTCATATGTGAAATTTGGGTTTTGTATGATGTTGTTCATGTTTTCCCCAAATTGGGTTTTGTTTTGCAAAATTGATGATTGCTATAACATTATTTTGAAACATTAGCAATCATAATGCAATTTTTGGCTGTTTTGGGGTGAATTTTGCGAAAAAACCCGATGGAGAACCTCCATCTTCGTCAAAACCCTCGGGTAGACGAAGGGTTCTCGCTCAAGCGAGACACCTGTCGCTCAAGCGACGTTGAGGCAGTAGCTACGACAAAAACGTTTGGTTCTCGCTCAAGCGACGTTGAGGCAGTAGCTACGACAAAAAATAGTTGGGTTTTCGCTCAAGCGAGACCCCTCTCGCTCAAGCGAGACCCCTGGCGCTCAGGCGACACCCCCTCGCCCAAGCGAGATTCAGGGACACTTTTTTTGGGGTCTTTTTCAAGTAAATTTTGGGGCTTTGGTATCTTTATGCATTAAACATGGTTATGATATGGTTACCCGTTGAGTTGTCTGTTATTTCAAGTGAGCCAATTGAAGTAGAATGTCGCCCAAGTGACCTCTTTCATGGATATAACTCATAAGGAATATTAGATGTTGGTGTGTGTGGTTATTCATGCGGATATTAGCTGGCCCTAAGGAAAGTTAATGTTGGCCGAAGATCATGCACACTGGCAATGATAAACATGTGATGATTATTCAGTTTTATACATGTGACTGATGAATCAATCCAAAGAGGGGTTCGTCAGTTGACATGTCTTATTATCAATGTTGATCATTGCAACAAGAGTACCACTTGCAGTTAATATTACTGTCCAAAGACTTGATATTAATGGTGCGCTAGGTATCTTGATTGGGACATACCATTGTTTATAGCATATTGATGATTTTGAGTTGTGAGCATGTTTTAATATATTGTCTTTTGTTCTATTTAGCACCAACCATTGCTTCTATATCTGCAAATCTGAATTCGGTTCCGGTCCTCAATGGAACAAATTTTGAGGACTGGAAAGAGAACATGGAAATTGTTCTTGGCTGCATGGATCTGGACTATGCATTAAGGGTAGAGCAACCACCTCCTCCTTTGGAATCCAGTACCTCTGAAGAGAGGAAGGATTATGAGAAGTGGGAGCGCTCCAATCGCATGTGTCTCATGATCATTAAGTGCGGCATTCCAGAAGTCTTTAGGGGTACTGTCTCTGATAAGACGACAAGTGCCAAATTTTTCCTTGCTGAGATAGAAAAGCGCTTTGCAAAAAGCGATAAGGCGGAAACAAGTACTCTATTACAGAACTTTATTTCCATGAGGTATCAAGGCAAGAGAAATATAAGGGAACACATTATGGGAATGTCCAACATTGTCTCAAAGCTGAAGGCTCTTAAGCTTGAGATGTCGGAAGACTTGCTCATCCATCTGGTTTTAATTTCTCTTCCTGCACAATTCAGTCAGTTTAAGATTTCTTATAACTGTCAAAAGGAGAAATGGTCTCTTAATGAGCTCATTTCATTTTGTGTGCAAGAAGAGGAAAGGATGAAGCAAGAGAGGACAAAAAGTGCCCATTTTGTTAGTACCTCTAAAGACAAGGGCAAAAAGAAAATAACTATGGAGCCCAAGAATGAAGCTGCAAAGGGTCTAGTGCAAAAGAAGCAGAAGCAGGTTACTGTTTGTTTCTTTTGCAAAGAATCTGGACATTTAAAGAAGAAAGGTGAAAAGTATCACGCATGGCGTGCTAAGAAAGGTACATTTCTTGCTTTGGTCTGTTCTGAGGTCAATTTAACTTCAGTACCTGGAAACACTTGGTGGTTAGACTCCGGTTCAACTTCTAACATCAGTGTTTCACTACAGGGTTGCTTGAACTACCGAAAGCCTAATTTTGTTGAAAGATACATATTCGTTGGCGATGGAAAATCGGTGGAAGTTGAAGCTATAGGACATTTTAGGTTATTATTAAGTACTGGTTTTTATTTGGATATGAAAGACACTTTTGTTGTACCGTCTTTTAGACGGAACTTAATTTCTGTTTCTTATTCGGACAAATTTGGTTATTATTGTTCATTTGGAAACAATTCGGTTAAATTGTCTTTAAATTCAAATATTGTTTGAACTGGTACTCTTATGATGAATGATAACCTTTATATGTTGAATACTGTAGCTGATTATAGTGAAACCTTGAATGTGGAATCACGTGATACTAAACGTAAAATTGATAATAATAATTCATGTGCATTATGGCACAAGCGCCTAGGTCACATTTCTCAAAAGAGAATTGAGCATCTTGTGGCAGATGGGATCTTGGATTCCATTGACTTCACAAACCATAAGGTTTGTGTTAAGTGCATAAAAGGTAAACAGACCAAACAATCGAAAACTGGTGCATATAGAGCTTCGGACGTCTTAGAATTGATACATACGGACATATGTGGGCCATTTCCTACGGCTTCCTGGAATGGTCAACAATATTTCATATCATTCATAGACGATTATTCTCGTTATGCATACATTTTTCTTATTCATGAAAAGTCCCAATCAGTGGACGTGTTCAAAACTTTTAAGGCTGAAGTTGAAAATCAACTCAGCAAAAGGATAAAGTGCGTCAGATCTGATCGTGGTGGTGAATACTACGGTAGATATGACGGTTCAGGTGAACAACGTCCAGGGCCTTTTGCCAAATACCTAGAGGAATGTGGTATAATCCCACAGTACACTATGCCAGGATCGCCTAGCATGAATGGTGTGTCTGAAAGACGAAACCGGACTCTTAAGGATATGGTAAGGAGTATAATTTGTCATTCTACCTTACCAGAGTCACTCTGGGGAGAGGCACTTAAGACTGCAGCTTATATTCTTAATAGAGTACCAACTAAAGCGGCTGCCAAAACACCTTATGAGCTTTGGACTGGGCGAAAGCCTAGTCTTAAGCATTTTCATGTGTGGGGATGTCCAGCTGAGGCAAGGCCTTATAGGCCTTATGAAAAGAAATTGGACTCCCGTACAGTGAGCAGCTACTTTATTGGTTACTCTGAAAAATCAAGGGGCTATAAATTTTATGATCCAAATTTAAGATCCATATTTGAGACGGATACAACCACGTTCTTTGAGGATATTGAGTTTGAGGGGGAAGATAAGGTAAGAAACTTTGTCTTAGAGGAAGAATCGGTATCAATTCCAGATCTGATTCATATAGTTGCTTCTGATAAAGCAAATTTGGAACCTCTTCAAGACACTCTCCCTACTCAAGATGAGTTAGTAATTCATGAAGGACAAACTCAAATTCTTCAAGAACATGGACAAGAGTTGCAAGAGCCTATAGCTTTGCGTAGATCCACTAGAGAAAGGAGGAATGCAATTCCAGATGATTACATCTGCTTTCTCCTGGAACATGAGGGTGATGGCGTTATGGATAACGATCCTTCAAACGTTCGAGAAGCCATCCAAAGTTCCAATTCGGAAAAGTGGATTGAAGCAATGAAAGAGGAGTATAAATCCATACAAGACAATAAAGTTTGGGAACTTGTCCCATTACCAAAAGGAAAGAAACCCATTGGTTGCAAATGGATTTTTAAGACCAAGCGGGATTCTAACGGTAATGTGGAAAGGTATAAGGCACGTCTTGTAGCTAAGGGTTTTACTCAAAAGGAAGGGATTGACTATAAAGAGACTTTCTCTCCGGTATCATCGAAAGACTCTCTTAGGACAATCCTCGCTCTTGTAGCTCATTATGATTTGGAGCTTCATCAGATGGATGTCAAAACAGCTTTTCTCAATGGAAACATTGATGAAAAGATTTATATGGTGCAACCAGAAAACTTTGTGTCGGGAGACCCAAAGAATATGGTTTGCAGATTGACAAAATCTATCTATGGACTAAAACAGGCGTCTCGTCAGTGGTACCACAAATTTCATGAGGTGATTCTCTCATTTGGTTTTGAGATGAATTCAGTCGAGGATTGTGTGTATCACAAATTCAGTGGGAGCAAGCACATTTTCTTGCTCTTGTATGTGGATGACATACTGCTTGCCACTAATGATGTGGGTACCTTGTTGGAAACCAAGTCATTTCTCTCCAATAATTTTGAAATGAAAGATCTTGGTGAAGCTTCTTTTGTATTAGGAATTCAGATACACCGAGACAGATCTCGGGGTATTCTTGGATTATCACAGAAGAGCTATATAGAAAAGGTACTTAAAAGATTTAGCATGCAGAATTGTAAATCAATGGATACTCCAGTTACTAAGGGAGACAAATTTAGTCTCAATCAGTGCCCTAAAGGAAATCTGGAAATTCAGGAAATGCAAAAGATCCCTTATGCATCAGCTGTAGGGAGTCTAATGTATGCTCAAGTATGTACGCGTCCGGATATAGCGTTCATAGTTGGGGTTTTAGGCAGATATATGAGTAATCCAGGAATGGATCACTGGAAAGCAGCCAAAAGGGTCATGAGGTACTTAAGGGGAACAAAAGACTATATGCTCACATATAGGAGATCAGACCAATTAGAGATCATTGGGTATTCTGACTCCGATTTTGCGGGATGCCAAGACAGCAGACGATCCACTTCGGGCTATGTATATCTGTTAGCAGGTGGTGCAGTTTCTTGGCGCAGTGCCAAGCAAACTCTTGTGGCTTCATCCACAATGGCAGCAGAATATATAGCATGTTATGAGGCATCACATCAGGCGACATGGCTGAGAAATTTTGTCACTGGCCTGCGGATTGTGGAAGGAATTGAAAGACCACTAAGGATATACTGTGACAATAAGTCAGCCGTGTTGTTCTCCAATAACAATAGGAGTACAGCAAAGTCGAAACACATCGACATAAAGTTCCTAGTTGTTAAGGAGAAAGTACAAAGCGGACAGCTTTCCATAGAACACTTAGGCACTAACTCCATGATTGCGGATCCTCTTACAAAAGCTATCACACCCAAGGTCTTTCATGAGCATACTGCTCACATGGGTGTTCTACAGTGTGAGGATCATTTGGTTTAGTGAGAGTTAGACGTGTATACACTTTTATGTTTTATGGAATTTCAGTATTATGTGTGAATACTTTGTATTCAAACTTCAGTTGATTAATCATTCAGTTTGGTATTCTGTCATTATGCTTTGTACAATAAGGTTTTATGTTATAATTAAGGATCTCACTAAAGTAAAGTAGGACCAGTTGAAAATTGACATGTAAAGACCATATTCATGTGATTTTCATGCTACACATTTCATGATGTATCTATGTCATTTGGTTGTGTCAAAGTTGGTGATCAATGTTGAATTAGTCATGATTGATATGACGAAGTTCACTGTGGTTCGATACGGAGACGGGACTAATGGACAGAATAATTTGGGTATGCCTGTGACATAATGGTATATTAAGCGCGCAATAAGGATAACACGTATGGTGAATCATATATGTGACCAGTGGGAGATTGTTGGAATTTCTAACAATTTATGGGTCACAAATATAATTCTATAATTGTGTTATAGCCATTATGTATTTAGCCAATATATATAAAATGGTCTTATGGATTAATTTGGTGGCTAAGGGCATATGTGTCATGAAATATTATGAGTGTAGATACCTTCGGGCAATTTCTAGTTTGATGAAGGGACTGAATTAGAACATTGCAACTCAAGTGGTAACCGTTAATGTTACCTTTATGGGTTATGGTCCCCAGTTACAGAGCAACGGGTTTTATTGAGTAACTGATGTTATAAGGGTTGGTTTATGAGGATATGTGACTTAAGTCACAAAACCAACATATATATAGAAAAGAGAAAGGCATAAGAAAACAACCCTCTTATTCTCACAAAACATTCAGGAACATCAGGAGCACTCTCGTTCTCTCTGGATTCCCCTCTAGCGGAGTGAACGGAAAACCATCAGGCTATAGCAACCGGAACATCTTACAACCCACATACCTCGGAGCATTCGGAATGGCTAACCAAGGTATGCGTTTTCTTCTTCACTATGAAACCAATTGGGGTTTTCTTCGGTCTGGATTAGGATTGTTCCATTAGGGTTTATGTATGGGTATAAACATTTGGATTCGGAACAATGTCCTAATCATTCGGTTTCGGGGATACGATTAGGATTAATCTGGCAATATCCAACATGTGATACTCAATACTTTTGTAAAGTATTCTCCAACCTAGAGTTTGTAACTTCAACATTTTTTATTATACCTACATGACTTCTCTACAAAATATGTATTATTAGCACAATGATGCATGAGAAATATAGCATTGCAAAATTTCTTCTTCATATCATTGAGAATCGTTTTATGGGCATCACTAGCACCCTAACCCAGTGGTTGAAAACCATTTTCCACAACTTCAAACGCTTCTTGAAACCAAAAAAAAAAATGTAACTTTCATACCAACAAACTTAATTAAACGTTTATTTAATAATTTATTTAAATAAGCTAAAAAGGGTTATTTTCATAAACGTTTTTCAGAAGCTTATTAAAAATAGGCTAAAAGAATTTATGTAAAGGTTGGACTTACTATAAGCTTTATTCTCAGACCAAATAGTTTTTTTTAGCTCTTCCAAATGTTATTTAAATAAGATATGGGAAGAACTAGAATGCTCATGAAAGAAACTGTTAAGTACTTTTCAACTTTTTACTTAGTTTCCTGTTTTGACTACGGTTTGTCTAACATACACCTCCTTTTAAAAGGGAATGACATCAAAGGAAAGTAACAAATTTTAAGATTGGAGGCCGATTACCCCGACACTATCAAAACTTTAGGTACAAATGATATTGGTAGCCAATTATATAATTGTACATGTGTAATTTTTTATCTCACTAATAATAATATTTTAACATTGTCAAGTCTTTACTATCCATCTTCTTAGTTCTTAGTCAGTTTTCAGCACTCCCCAATCTCTTATTGCAAAATACAGTGACAAAAACCTTTATTTTATTTTAAGGTTTGTTCCTTCCACTCACTAAATTGCTATGCTTTTTTTACCATTAATTACTAACTCTTTCCTTCTTATGTATTTTCCTTTCTTAATTTTTATTTTTCACTAATGTTTTCATTTTCACCTTTATTCATTAGTGAGTTTCTATTTTACTTCTTTTCCATTTTGTGTTATTTTGCTTCTTTCCATCAATAGTTCAAATCATATGCCCAACTTCTAAAACTGTTTGAGACAACAATGCCCCAGTTTGAAAATACATTAACAACTCCTCATCAAGTTACAGCAAATACTCACAAACCATATCAAAATATCATGGAACGCAACAAATAATTCAACCTCAAATACTCAAAATCAATAAGTTCCCAAAGAATCTCCAATTTTAATACCAACAGTAAACCCTAACCACCAAATATCATACATAAAAAATAAGGGGAGAAACAAATCCAAAATAATGACAAAAAGAAAGCAAAATGGGAACTACCTTGTGTAAATGCAATTAGGGATTGGGAGAGTTATAGTGAAAATGAGACTACTGGGAAGTAGGAACTATGAAGAGGAGTAACAGTTGAAACTTAACAATGTTAAAGTATCATTAGTGGTGAGATAAAAGAATTACACATGTCCAATTCTAATTAGTCACCAATACAATTTATACCTAAGATAGTGTACCTAAGTTTTGTCCATAAAATAATACTCCAGAAGCATAAAGATACTAAAATATGTGGTAGAAAATTAGGCTTCAATAATTTACCCAAGAAAATTAGGAAAATACCTTAGTAATGGGGAGATATATGGATATTACAAATAGAACTTGTAACAGTGGTATTAATTGTAAGTGCAAAGATTATCAATATCAACATCAACAATACCTATAAATTTATCAACATCAACAATACCTATAAATTAATCAAACATTTTTAAATACAAAGACACCAAAAGGTTGTAAATGATGACAATGAAATTCTACAAACATTATAGGAATCAGTTTTTTTCAATTTGCATGGAGAAAAGAATAAATCAATTGATTCTAACTTGAATTTACTGAGTATCTGTCTTTTTTCCTGCTAGTAGTATCTGTCATGTTTGGAGTATGTGAACAAGAACAAGTAAAGCATCTACAATGTGCACACACAGAACACTCAACCATAGGAGACAATTACAGTATGAAACAATTATATCAATGATTTTTTTTGCTTGAGAGTGAGGCAGACTAGACTTATATTGTCAAAAATGTCCGCACACGATCGCTTAAAACCTTTCCCGGAATTTAAGAAAACCATATTTGGACCATAGTTCTCCCCAAGAACAGAAACAATGTAAGATGCCCTTCCAAATCTCCTCCTCCTAGCGATAATACCATTCTTCGCCATCACCCAAGCTTTGAATGTTCCTCTTGGTCACCTGGTACCAGCTTTATCAGCTGCAGGAACATTTTCGGGATAACTGGATACATCCAAGTCAATAAGGGTCAAGTCGTAAGGCACGGATACAGAATTGGACATATCCAATAGCAAGGAAGATTTCCTGGCATCAGAATTTGAAGCATCGGGAATGGGATCAAAATGTGAAGGGGTGCTGCTATTAGAAGAGGACATACTTGAAAGCTGTATGTCATCTAACTTGTTTCCGAACACATACTTATTTTTTCTCATAGTATCCATCTCTGGGCCAATTGGAACGAATGTTCGTGACCTGTACTTCCTTGTTCCTTCTTCACCTTCACTGTGGTTATACAGGACATAATCATGATATGTTGGTGCGAACTGCCAAATAGAGTAGTATCAGACTATCGGCAGAGAAAAGACAAGCAAAGAAATGCCAGAAATTTCAACAAGAATTTAGGGAACTTGAATTGTAATATAACAGTTACTAAGTCAGGCATTAAGCATAATGCAAGTCATATGCTAACAATGTCATAAACTATGAGCAGAATATACAAAGTGAGACTCACCTGGTGGACTGTATCGTGGTAAAAGTCATTTAACTTCAAAGCATGCCCAAGGCTAGCTGTCAAACCACGAGATTCACCAATATTAGCACCGGCATACTCCTTGTATGGAAATGCATAAAAGTGGCCCACGGCAGCAACAAGCATCTCAACACAAATGATAAAATTTTGAAGTAAAGCAGCTTCATCTGCATTCTTAATAAACCCCGTCTTTGCCGCAAGGAAGAATAACACCCCCTAAGAAATGAATAACAAAGTCACCTCAAGAGCAAATAGTAAACAGAGTAGAACTAAGGAACACCACATTAATAGATCCACCATCAAGTTTGAAATTAGAGCCTCTCCGCTTGCGGGAGTAAGGCTGCATACATCTACCCTCTACAGACCCCACTAAGTGGGAGCCTCATGCACTGGGCCGCCCCTTTTTAGCATAATAAACATTATGCATTCAAGAGAAAATAATAAAGATGAAGCTTTAAAAAGAATTAATGGCAATATTGCAAACTCACATCATATCAGACGGATGGTTGTCAAATAATTTTTTATTAATTGCAATGCCATTAATAGTTAGCTACTTAAATAAGTTTAGACTTTTACTTTAAGTAAAATTAAGAAAACAAATAACTTTCAGAAACAGAGACAAAAAAAGGAGGTAAAAAATTATAGGATTAGAATTATTTTGGTGTCTTAGAAGATAACGAAGGCCCCAAATACAACGTGCACATATCAAAAACTAGATTGCAGGATATATCCAGTGTTTGTTCAATACGGAAAGATTGAACTGTAAAATTGTAATTATCCACCTTTTATGAAAGGAAAGGCTAAGAAATGTTGGTCTAAACAAATTACTGATCATCTTAAGATAAAAAAGAATCTTTATTCCAGTTTGGTATTCTTTAGATACCATTCACATCCATTCTCATGGTCACAAAATTTGACACTCTTTCCTGTTTTCACCCACTACAATATAACTTGCAATAAGACAGCCGGAAATACAAGAAAAAATAGACTGCTAAACTGAAAGTGATGTGACAATTACCTGCCAATAAGTCAGGAATACAACAGACTTTATTATAATAAACTTCGGGACTGGATTGAATGGCTGAAGCAAATCCTTGCATGCCACATAGAATAAAAGAAGAGAATAGAGAGCCATTGTATATGAGAAAGTATGTATAATAGTAAGATACAAGTATGACTGCTTTGGATTGAAATTTCCATCCTCATATTTCCCCTTTGCATAAAGTAAAAGTGTAATAACAACTAGAATGGGCTTCAAAATCACAAACTGCAGACATCCTTGTTTGCATTTACGTATGAAACGCCTACAATAGAAACTTTACTAGTGAGAGACAAACACAAATTATTATGATATAATGATTATTATTCATGCCACCATGTAAATCCTCACTAAGATTTTAGAATGGTTAGGTAATTCATAGAAAACTGAGGGGGTCATTCTCAAGAAATTAACAGCTATTTTCACATACCAAAGCTTTTAATGCAAAATATATGAATCAGATACAAAACTCACCCATCCAATGGTATAGGAGGGAAGCAACATGTCATCAGACACATCGATGGCTTCAGAACCCGGCCGCTCAAACTTATTACAACTGCTCCAGGACCACCAACCCATGACAGACACAGTGACAGGAAGTTATAAATCACCCAAGCTTCATAGCTGAAACAGTAGACAAGAGAAAATAATTGACAACTTGTAACTACCTAATAAACATATATCTACAAAATTCATATTTTTTAACTAAGATTACATGACTGAAAGTTAAAAGATGCATAAAATAAGGTGCAAGAAGTCAAGAAAATGAAATCGTGATAAATTGGAAAAATATGGGATTGCTTTCCCAATCATTTGACTGCATATGTAAGCAATCCTGCTGCAGAAGCAATCATTTGCACCACCTCAGTCACATCATCAATGGAAGAATACCGATTTTCTTAAGCAACGTTTTTGCAGTCACTGGCTAACAAAGTAAAATACTACATACCCCAATGAGTAATGACATGATTCCAGACATGCTAAAAATTCAATCAATTTTAGGACTTAACACATTATTTTTATCCTAGGAATGTGCTCTATCTAGACTAGGGTATCTGACCAGTGAGTTCAATGTAGCAACGTCAAGGGGTTTTTGAACAGTCAAACACCCATAACCACTTCTGAGTCTTCATTTAGTCAAGATATATGTAGAATAACAATGTATGAATATAATTAGTAATTACAGGTAACAAATTAATTACACAAGTAATGAACAACATGTGAACCATGAAACAGGAATGATAATAAAACCATACATGCATTCAGACTCTAACAGCAACAACCAAAATAAAATATAAATAGACAAACACAGACAAACTTACACTTCTCGAATGGAATTAAAATAGATTGAACTCTTGGGAGCAACAAGGGACAAGAATGACATAAGCGCATAAACCTGCCAGAAAAAAGGAAATTTAAACTGTTTAAAATGAATTATATGAAAAAATGTAAACAAAACAAACTAGTTTCCCAGTGGAATTTCTAAGGCCATGTGATATGAAATTACAAAAAAAATAAAGGATCAATTAAACCAAATCAAGTAATTGTTAAGGAGCAAACAAGACATATACTGGCAATTGTAATTGAGAAATAGAAAACAGACTTAATTAACGTGTACCAACTAAAGCAAGTAAACATACTTGGTACAGAACCAAAGACTTAAAGGACAAAGTTAAACTTAGACACAACTATTTAGGTGTTATTTCCAAATAAAAACATATCATGTTAAGTAGCATCCGTTACATGTGTATGCTTTAATAACTAATTGTACCTAACTTTTGTCCACACTTATATCATCATCCAGTCAGTGAATTGCAAAAAATTCTCAAGCTTCCAGCTTTTTAAATTGAGATAATAGATACGAGCCACTCCAGTATCCCTATTTGGCTGTTTCCCTACCTTTTTTTGCTTCAAGAATGACACTAGAAAAGGTCGAAGTCTTTCTCTGAATATAAATATTATAAATATAAGGGAAATTTACACTAACCTCCCTTGAAGTCTGTCTTAATTAATGCTTGACAGCCTTCATGTTTCATAAATTACATTGACCACCCCCACACCAAGGTTTATGTTGTCATTATGCTCTAAGTACAGGATCTCAGTGGGATCCAATCCCAGATTGGTATGGTGTTGAGATGGAATTTGCTATTCCATCCTGGACTTAATCCAGGCTATCCCAGCTCCAAATCCCGGGATCCCATCCCAGTTTCCCGGTGGGATCTCACTAGGAAAGAGACATTGGTGTTAAAATCCCATTTTACTCCCAATTTTAATACGACATGTCCCTTTTTTGGGACCTTTTAGTTATTTCAACAAAATATACACGTAATTTGAACAAAGGGACCTGGGTGAGCAGCTCTCAACCCCCAAAGTCTTCTCCCTCCGACAACAAACTTCATTTTCCAGTGAACAACTCTTTCAGACAACTTGATCATCTTCCTATTCTCTTTTATTGGTTCTGCAACTTCTTCCTCTTCAATCATGTGACATCTTTTTCTTCAATCCTGCAACATCTTCAACTCTTACACCTTGCGAGCCATCAGCCATGACATCACCTCAGCCATCACATCCGAGCCATCAACCTTATTCACTATATTATTTTGTATGCTTAGAATATGATAATAGTCTAAATCTTGCACCTAGTACTTTTAAGACTAAGAGAGGCTTAATTCCTTAAACTTATTTGACATATATTGGAATTTTGAGCAACATAGTACGTACTTGTATTCGAGTTAAGTTATGTCATTGATATTCTTATGCCTATAGTATAAATTGTTTATATTGTTTCCTTAAACATCTCTATCCCAAGTACCCCGTTATCTAATTTTTCGGCCCGTCTGGGATGCTCTGGGATCTGGAATTGACTACTTACGCTTGCCTATCGAGATTTAGGGCATCATTACCCAAACCCTCCTCAAACTTAACCTTGTCAACCCACTTACAACAAAAACCTTCAGATTAGTAAATGTATTTTCAAAAACAACAGGACTGTGAATGTAATTAAGTCAATCCACATACTAGATAACTGCAATTTCACCTAAATATAATGTCAAAATCTGATTTTAACATTTCAACTTTGCTACATAAAAGCGTTGTATATAGTGTTTGATTCTTTCAGCTACTAAAAACTACCTATTAGCAATTTAAAAAATGCACAAGAACACTAATTTCAACAACACATCAAAAAAGGAAAAAAAAACATTACCGGAACCATAAAAATGATGCGAACAATGAAACGCTGATAAGTAGGTTCAGTGTAATTGAGAAGATGCCTATAAATATGAAGAACAGCCAAAGCGATAGCTCCAATGGTGCAACAGAAAGCTACGACGTAGATGAAAATTGGAGCCAGAACCCCCATTCTGGCTAAAAACTCCTTTGAATTCAATCAACAATTTCTTAATAGAAACAAAGAGAGAATGATGAACCTTGTATTGGATCAAGAGAAAAGTGTAAACCCTAACCTGAATTAGAAATTGAATATTTGAAATCAGAGAAGAGATCGAAGAAACTATAGAAATAATAATAATAATAAATAAAATGATTAATCGGAGAAGATGATGGGGTTGGTCGTTGGGCTGGGCTTGTACCAATAATAATGGCGGCGATTGGATTAGCTTTGAAGGAAAAAAGAACCATTGACGAGAAAAAGTTGTGCCAATAAGGAAGTTAAAGAGCATTGAAATTGAAAATTGATAAATGAAATTCCTAAAAATGTTATCCTTCGGAGTGTACAGTTAGTTGTTTTATTTTCAATAAAGCTAACTTATAGAAATCTAACTTTTGACTTTTTAGTTATCCTGGTCTAACACGGCCCTATACACATTATTGATTTCTAAAAATGTGTTTAATATAGATTTAAAATATTATATTATATTATATATTTTAAAAACTAATAAATCTACCAAACTACAATATATTGTTTATTTACTTCTTTTGCCAACAAAGTTCAGAAAACATGGGAAATGTAATAAAATTCAGACTGTTTTATATAGATTATATAGATTCTTGGATTATGATATCATTATTAACTATGAAATTATAATTTGTGATATTATAAACTAAAAAAATCAACTCATTTTTAAAATAAGTGTAATATTTATATAATTTTGGTGGTGAGATTTATAAATAATTAATATATCGTTCATTATTCATTTATATTACTTTAAGTCAATAATAGTTAATGGTAATTAAATATAAACCGACATTTCATATATGTTTTTCTCTAAAATTAAACATGTTGTTTTTCCTCTATTTATTAGTTTATACTTTTTCCATATATTAAGATGCCTATAAAAATCCTTACTACTTTAACAATAATATAGTGATAGTCTAGTATTGTATGCATGTGAAAAGATGGAGCACATTTCCTATACTTTAAAGTATATCTTTTAATGTGTTACTTGTTGTTATTCGCTAGAAAATAATTATTTAATTATTAAAAATTTTATTTTATAATATTTTTTCAATTAATTGTGTAAGATTTTGTACCCCGATAGCCTAATTTAGACATATTCTTATGTCATTTGTTTTTTAAATTATTCAACTAGATTATTTTCCAATATATTAGATTGTACCTGAATTGTATTAAGTATTTTAAATTTTAATATTGAAAATACAAATGAAAATAATTTGTAAGACAATATTATCGTCAAAATTGATATGATTAACATATAATATATATATATATATATAACTAAGTGTATTCCTATTTTATGGGTAGAGAATTAATCTCTTTCAGAGTGTGTAATTATCTCTCCTAACATTTGTCACGTTTAGAAATCGAACATTTGACATTTAGTCTTCTATGATACCTAATGATCTAGTGGGGCTTTACATATAACAAAAAACTTACATCATTATATCTTCTACGATACCTAATAAAGTTTTTTGTATAGGTATTCCTTCACCATATATAGAGAATTAATATATTTGACATTTTTTGTAGTACGATACTTTAAGATCTAATAAGGTCTTACATCATTATATCAATGTTTAATTGGTGGTAATATTAAAGTTTAACACAATAAAAATATTCTAGTGCATATGTAATAAATAACAAACACATATAATCACATCATTAACATATAAATTATATTTTATTAAATTTTTTCGATGCTTATATTTTTTATTTTTTCAATAAACTATATTTATAGCGCAAATTAAATTATATCTTCGTGATTCTCTATAAAAATCTAAAACTACTTTAAATTTTATTTATTTCAAAAAATTGAATTCAATGTGTATCTTGTTTATTTAAAGTAGAATCCGCATTTTAAGAAATGGCAATTAATTGATATATTTTTTATTTTTACCGACTTTGAATTCTATTAAATGATTATTATTTCATTATCCTATTTTTATATTATTAATTTTCAATTGTCAATAAAATTTTGTTCTATATATATATATCAAAGTATAGTTTTAATTTGGTAAAATTGGTCTAACAACATCCTAATTTGTCAAAGTTACCCAAAGTTATGATATTAAATTTTACATGTGATTTCAAATTTATCTTTAAAAATAAAGAACTATATATTAGGCTTTATAATGGAAAATTTAGACTGACTTTTTATTTATCGTTCTATTACAACTTTTGTAAAATTTATGGGAGAAGTGTAGATTTTGGAGATCTCGCGATTCTCATGCATGACTTCACTTTCTTTTTTCTCTCTCTAGAGGAAATCGTAGATGAAGAGCACAATAACTATGAAATTGTAGCCACTGAATGTGATTTTGCCGTGAAATCGTGGCTAGGAGAAACAAATCTTGAACTCATGGATGTTAGACACAATTTCTACATGTTATACAATTTTGAGGTCTCTAAAATAGGGGAATAGTAAACTAACAATTAACTTACAGTCTGGATGGAAGAAATGAACAAAAATTGTATTTGAAGGTAAATAGAATGAAAAGTTAGATTCATGCAAAGAAGATATAATGTTTTTCATATGAGAAGAGAAACAATTGTTTAGAAGAGAAATGAATGATTTGGAATTGGGTCCTGAAATTCTATTAGTATAGTCACTAACTGGTTGTACTCTATAAGGAATAAAATTAGAATCACTTAAATGACGGTGATTTTGACACTAATACATAAAAAAATGTTGAAACAAATATTATTTGACATAATAATATGTAACAAGGAAACAAATTTCATAAGGATATTAATACTCTAATATCATTGAATTTCTAAGTAAATTATCCCAAAAAATCGATTAAATTATAAACATAAATATTTTGTAACCGATAAATTTATTTATTTTATCATTCTCATGTTTAATTTTCATAGGTTGTAACTTATAATTGAAATTGAACTGCAATTATTTTTTTAAAGAATTTTAATCATTCAAAATAGAGAAATTCAATATTGAAAATATTCAACTATAAAATCAAGTTGGATTTGTATAATTATTCAATCAGAGTATATTAATTGATTGAATTAGATTTTAATGTTTTAATTTCAACCGTTAATGATATAAATTTTTGTTGACTTTAATTATGGCATTAATACTATAATATCATTTAATTATCAAAGACATTTATTATTATATAAATTATGAAAGGAAATAATTGAAGTATTAAGAAATTGAGAGGAAAATAAAGAATGATTTGATAGTTATAAATCTTCCTTGATCTGCAATTACTGATTTAGTTATAATAAAGATTACATGATTTTAAATAGAAAAATTTGGATGAAATTAACTTTGTTTTGAATTCTCTTATTTTGAATAATAGCAATCAAATATCATTCAATTAAGGTATTGATTAAACTTTATAATAAAATAAATTAATATTATATTGTCTTTAATTATAACCAACATAATTCCATAACCTTAATCATTGAAATTAAAACATTAAAATATAATTCAATCAAATAGTATATTGTGATTGAATAATTAAATGAATCCAAGATTTTATAGAAGAATATTTTCAGTATTGAATTTCTTTATTTCGAATAATTGCAATGCTTAAAATAAATAAATAAATTACAATTCAATTTGAATTAAAAGTTACAACCTAAGAAAGTTAAATTATGAGAATAATAAAATAAATAAGTTTATGAGTTACAAAACATTTATGTTTATATTTTAATTAATTGTTTTGGAATAATTTACTTAGAAATTAAATGATATTTAATAATACCCTTCAACAATTTTAACCAATTTGATAATTGTTATATATTATTATTTCAATTAATATTTGTTTCACATTTATTTCATATATTAGTGTCACAATTACTACTATTCAAGATATTTTGATTTTGTTCCTTACCAATGGGTTAGCGCATTTACTAATGAAATTTAATACAATTTTAAATCATCACTTTCTATTCTAAACAATTGTTTTCTCCCCTTCGAGATGAAAAAAAAGAGTATATTTCTTGCATGTGATATTTAATTCACTTTCTCTTCAAATGTAATGTTTATTGTTTTCTTCCATCATCAGGATGTAAGTTTATTGTTAGTGAACTATTTACCTGTTTTAGAGGCTTCAAAATTGTAAAACATGCAGTAATTGGGTCTCACATCCATGAGTTCAAGATTTGTTTCTCCTATCTACGATTTCACGGAAAAATCGCATTCAATTGCTACGATTTCATAGGTCTCGTACTCTTCATCCACGAGTTCCTATGGAGAGAGAAAAAACAAAGTAAAGTTGTGCATGAGAAGCACGAAATCTCCAAACTCTACCCATCTCCCGTAAATTTTACAAAAGTTAAACTAGAACGGTAAATAAAAAGTCAATCTACACTACTTGGATAAATTTTCAGCTTTAGAACACACATTTTTTATGCATGACTTGGAGGTCATAAAATTTATATTTCACCTCAAACAACACCTAAGTTAAGATTCATTTGCGTCAAATCCTTCACCCTTTAAATTAAATTGATAAACTTCAAATCTTTTACCTGTAGGGATTCTTGTGTTGAAATAGGATTCTTGTGCTGATTTCAATTTTCTACACAGGTACTTTTGAGATTGCAAGAGGAGTCAACAAACAAGGTTGAAACATCCATATTCCATCATGGTTTTGATAAAGACAAAGTCGTTGTGGAAAAGCTTGAAGACTTGACATGACAACAAACAACAAACCAAGACTCAAGACCATTGTAGACTTTAGGGAAGTCAATTTTACTTTTCTAGAAGTCCTAAGATGATTGCTTAGATTGAGTCTAGTTAAATTTAACCAATGATGAATATCTCACATAATCTTAGAAGTGTCTAAAATCATCCTTGAGAGTCATCATTCATCCATATTTGAGTAGGCTGCATTAAAATGGTAGTTTTCATGAAAAAACTCATTCATTGCATCAACTTGCATTTTGAAAGAGTTACTTGTTAACCATGAAACTTTTAGTTTAACTATTAATTGATTAAGTAGTTCAATAATCGATTAAGTAGTTATGTAAGTTCGTTAATCGATTAAGCATTTGATTAATCGATTAATGAGAGTTCCAATAGATACCATCTTGAGTTTCTTGATGACTTTAATCGATTATGGTTCTTATTAATCGATTAAGTTCAATAGTGGACTGTTATTTTTAAATTCGTTAATCGATTACGATTTCATTTAATCAATTATGTGCTGTTGAAAACAGTTAACTATAAAATCTGTTTTTCTGCATTTTAGCTATAACTTTGACTTCCAAATTTTAGATTCTAAGAGATTCTCTGAGCGAAAATTGAATTTAGTTAAAAAAGCATATGTGAAAGTTTCTTGCATTATTTTTGAGAGATGAAGTCATATTTGTGCAATTAAAGTGCATCCAAAATCTTTTCACAAACCATTGCATACTCATACATATCTTTCTAGTTTGTGTGGAATATTAAATCATTAGGTTTGTAGGTTGCTCTTATGAGTAGTGAGCTTCTGTGTTAGAAGATTCTTGTTTCAAGATTTTGTATCTTTGGTTAGATATTTGTGTTCTCTAAAGTTTAGAGATAAGGTACATAATATCAACTAGTTGCGGTTAGTCGGAAAGAGGCTTCACACGAGCATCTTGAGAGCGAATCGAATAACAAGATTGACAGCCGTTGGAATTGGTAAATTGTCAAGGCTTGGCTAATTAGATCGTTGGTCATGTAGACAAGGTTATAGGTGACATATCTAAGGGAGTGGTAACCCGAAGATCTTTAAATAACATTTGTCATTTTGTCGCGTTCGTTTCTCAAATGGAGCCTAAAAATGTTGACGATGCCCTAGAAGACGAACACTAGGGTTTAGCTATGCAAGAAGAGCTAAACCAGTTCGAGCAAAATAGTGTGTGTGACTTGGTCCCGATGCCAAATGATCATCCGATAACTAGCATAAGATGGGTCTTTCACAACAAAATGGATGAAATTGGCTTGATTATAAGAAACAAAGCCCGTCTGGTGGCTCAAGGTTATAATCAAGAAGGAATTGATTATGACGAAACCTACGTCCTTGTTGCCAGGTTAGAGGCCATTAGAATTCTTTTAGCGTTTGCATCGATAATGAATTTTAAACTTTTCCAAATGGGTGTGAGAAGCTCTAACACCACATATTTTTCTCTACTAATTCGCAGTTTGTGAATGTCGTCCAAGCCCTTGTTTGCCTCTCGCCCGAGCGAGAGGATATCGCTCAAGCGAGAGTTCCGTGATTGTTGTCCAAGATCTCTGTGTATTTCCCTCCTGAGCGAGATAATGTCGCTCAACCGACACTTGTCCAAGCTCTCTGGAAGTTTCTCGCCTGAGCGAGAGGATTTCGCTCAAGCGTTAGTTCCAGAATTGCAGCACAAGCTCTTGGTGGATCTCTCGCCCAAGCATCACTTGTCGCCCAAGCGAGATAGCGTGAAATTTAACCTAATTGGTAACTACAAAATATTTGTGTTGAGTGGGGAGGGAACAAGAAAAAAACGGCATATGAGAAATGGAAAGAGAGAGAGAAGCGAATCTGATAGAGAGTCTCTATCAAAATCTACTTGTTGTGTCATTTATCTTCCTCCAAAATAAAGATCAAAGTTTCAAACTTTATAGCAAAATACATTATGGGTCGTTGTGAATTTCTGATTTTGAAGAATTTTAAGATTTTATTCAAATGGTTGTTGTAGCGGCTTTTGGCGTTGTTAGTGGAAATGGTTATTCTTCATATTATTGGATGAAACTCGAAGGAAGAAGGGAAATGGGTAAGAAGCTTTTAGACAGCTTGCTTTGCAGATTTTAAGGTTGAAGGAGACGTTGGGTAAGGACCCAAATTCTACCATTGAAAATTTTTCCTTTATTTTAATCCTTTTATACCTACATTCAACATCTTACTCAATTCCCCCCATAATCACTTCATAACACTACCTTTATAATATATTATGTTAACATACATCTCATGTTGCGGAAAAACATAATTCAAATATAACTTTCGTCGGTAATTGCCGCATATGTTTAACTATGGGTTTCCAAAACACCCATAGTTACTAATATCCAGCATTACACAAAAATGTAGTGAGTTAAATGGTTACGAATACAATCATCCAAATAACAATTTATGACACAAAATGCAAAATAGAGGATCCAAGTCCTAAGCTCCTACAGCCTCGAACCAAGCAGCCTCGAACCAAGCATCCTCAACTACCCTGTTTACCTGCAATGAGATTATCAATGGAAAATACACACACCATCCAAAGGAGTAAGTCATCAAAACAATAAATACCATTATAAGATAATCCATATTTTAAAGGGTTAGGAAACCATTTATTTTATAAATTCATTTTGTGCTACATTACTCGAGCCAAAGTTTAGCTACATAGCTTGAGCCAAAGCGTCGCTACATAACTTGAGCCAAAGTATTGCTACATAACTTGAGCCAAAGTATCGCTACATAACTTGAGACAAAGTATCGCTACATAACTTGAGCCAAAGTCGCTAACCAATTATGGTCGGCTAAAAACATATTTTATTTTTATTGATACATCATCAATCCGCAAACAGTAAATCCACGCGTTCCATTATCATAAACATACCCATATATGTTTACAATAACTAAGCGATTCATCACTTTATCATTATACACAATCAGAAAATCCACATATTATCCATTTCAATATGCTATTTAAAGACTCCTCCTTACCTTGGTGAGTGTTGGGTTTGGTTCTTGGCAACTTCGCAAGTTCCACTGACACCTCCTCCCACTTTAGGATCTTTCCTTATTCCCACCATATAACACAATGTTAGTCATTTATTCCAATATCACACAAATAACTCATTGCATTATTTAACCATACAAGATATTTATCATATTTTCAATGTTTATAAACTACTTTCACAATAAGTTTAAAAACATCTAAAACATACATATTCATATCATATTTCAATATTAGAATGCTTAGTCATCTTCTACCTCTAGCATTTTACTCATTTTCCTCTTTAACCCCATTTTCACTTTAGGGTTTTGGGGTTTTCATGAATCAACCCAAAACTTTTCCATTCTTGAAATACTAACTCTGAACCAAGAGTTTACAAGATAAAAACAACATAAAACGAACCATAACTCGAAAGGATGAATTTCCATGGTTTCCCTCATTTTGAGAAGAGATCCAACATACTCAAACTAAGTTTCAAAGGGAAGAAGAGAGTTAGAATCAAGAGCTTTACCTCTTCTAAAGCTTCTAAATGACTCACAAGCCTTCTTGCTCTTGAAAAAGCTTTCTTCTCTCACTTCTCTCTAGGTTAACCCTCATAAATGTGTTTGGGGTTCCTTATTTAATGTAACAGCGTCGGGTCCTCGCTTAAGAGAGCCCTTTCTCGCTCAAGCGAGAAAATCCCGCCTATTTTAAAAACTCAGATCTGACCTATAAGGACCCGATTTTCATAACTCAAAAATTCTTTTTAAAACCTTATTCATGAAAGTGAAGTGATTAGTTTGAAAGACATTACTCGAGCGATTTAGAAAACCTGATTGAATATATATATAAGTTCAAATCATCTTACAGGTGCGAAAATAATCAATCGTTCACTTCATTAAAACATGTCATTATCACTTCCTTTTAATTACATAAGATATACAATTATCCTTTCTCAAATAATACTTTTATTACAATCATTAATCAATCTCATATTACATACATAAATCATATACCATATTGAATACATAACGCAACTACTCTAATTTGTACTATTCTCCACAAGCGTCCAATGCGCTACCGCTACCACCTGGATTCCAATACATACACATACAAGAAGAGACAAAAGGGAGTAAGAACTACTACGGCGACCGTAGCGTAGAATTACATGGAGTAATGACATTAAAGTATTAAACCTATACAACGTCTAACATCAATCATATTAAACATATACCAATCAACACATTATACCACATAATGCTCATATATCCAATTAGCATACTCATCATATCTCATTTAGACGATTCATTCAAATCTGTGCAACATACCATTTACCCAACTCGATCTTCATTAAGATCACCACACAATAATCTCTTCAATAAACAACCGCAATGCTATACTCAAGCTATATCATACTTACCTAGCATTAAAACACTTTTCCTAGCAACGCCATACTTCCAAAACAATACTACACTGAAGGAACTAATCATCCATTGCTCCAAGAGCCAATACCACATAGGGAAAGTCTACACCACGAAGGGTGATCCAATACCACACCCAAAAGGGCAACTCATACATGGCTACGATTAGCCGTTACCAAAAGATAACTCATACATAGCTACGAATAGTTGTTACCAACAGGTAACTCTACATTGCTACATAATTCGTGCCAGGGTGTCACTACATAACCGGAGCCCACGGCATCACATCCTTAACCCGAGCCAGGGTGTCGCTACATAACTGGAGCCCACAGTATCGCATCCTTAACCCGAGCCAGGGTGTCGCTACATAACTGGAGCCCAGAGTATCGCATCATTAACCCGAGCCAGGGTGTCTCTACATAACTAGAGACCATAGTATCACATCCTTAACCCGAACCAGGGTGTCGCTACATAACTGGAGCCCGCAGTATCGCATCCTTAACTCGAGCCAGGGTGTCACTACATAACTAGAGCCCACAGTATCGCATCCTTAACCCGAGCCAGGGTGTCACTACATAACTGGAGCCCACAATATCGCATCATTAACCCAAGCCAGGGTGTCGCTACATAAATAGAGCCCACAGTATCGCATCATTAAGTGGAGCCAGGGTGTCGCTACGTAACTAGAGCCCACAATATCGCATCATTAACCCGAGCGAGGGTGTCGCTATGTAACTGGAGCCCTCAATATCGCATCATTAACCCGAGCCAGGGTGTCGCTACATAACTGGAGCCCACAGTATCGCATCATTAACCCGAGCCAGGGTGTCGCTACATAACTGGAGCCCACAGTATCGCATCATTAACCCGAGCCAGGGTGTCGCTACATAACTAGAGCCCACAGTATCGCATCATTAACCCGAGCCAGGGTGTCGCTACATAACTGGAGCCCACAGTATCGCATCATTATCCCGAGCCAGGGTGTCGCTACATAACTGGAGCCCACAGTATCACATCATTAACCCGAGCCAGGGTGTCGCTACATAATTGGAGCCCATAGTATCGCATCATTAACCCGAGCCAGGGTGTCGCTACATAACTGTAGCCCACAGTATCGCATCATTAACCCGAGCCAGGGTGTCGCTATATAACTGGAGCCCACAGTATCGCATCATTAACCCGAGTCAGGGTGTTGCTACAAAACTAGAGCCCACAGTATCGCATCATTAACCCGAGCCAGGGTGTCACTACATAACTGGAGCCCACAATATCGCATCATTATCCCGAGCCAGGGTGTCGCTACATAACTAGAGCCCACAATATCACATCATTAACCCGAGCCAGGGTGTCGCTACATAACTGAAGCCCATAGTATCGCATCATTAACCCGAGCCAGGGTGTCGCTACATATCCCGGAGCCCACGGGGCTAACCATTCATGGTCGGCTAAAACACATTTTCTTTTCATTGTTTCAACATCAATTCATAAACAGCAAATCTACGAGACCATTATTACAAACACACCCATATTTGTTTATAATAACTAAGCGTCTCACCACTTCATCATTTTCATACACATCAAATTCACGCAACCATTATTGTAACACCCATAATTTTAGTCTTTAATAATTAGAGTATCAGTCCTGGAAGTCTCGCTTGAGCGAGAGATTCTCGCCTGAGCGAGAAAGGATCACCTGGGAGGGTGAAATCCTGGGCTATACTGTCTCACCTCGGCGAGAAATGGCAATTTTGGGCAGTGTAATCGATTACACAGTCCTGGTAATCGATTACATGCTGATAAAAGCATCAGATATTTGTATTTTGCATGATGTAATCGATTACACAGTCCTGGTAATCGATTACATGCTGATGAAAAGCATCAGATATGTACATCTGACACAATGTAATCGATTACACCATGTAGGTAATCGATTACATCATGACAATGCCTCTGTAATTTACACTGTGTAATCGATTACACACTTCTGGTAATCAATTACATTGTATTAATGTAATTGATTACATAATGTTGGTAATCGATTACATCGCGACGATGCCTCTGTAATTTACACTCTGTAATCGATTACACAATCCTTGTAATCGATTACACTTATCGCTGTGTCTATAAAACAGAAACCCAAAACACATTTTAGGGTTAGAACTTTGAAGAGAAGAGAGAGAAGAGAGCTTTTCAAGAGCAAAGAGCCTTAGGACTCATCTTAGAGCTTTAGAAGAGGTAAAACTCTTGTTCCTAACTCTTCTTCTTCCTCTCTAACTTGTTTTGGGTATGTTGGATTCATTTTCAAAACATGAGAAACCATGGAAACTCATCCTTTAGAGTTATGGTTCGTTTTATGTTGTTTTTATCTTGTAAACTCTTGGTTTAGAGTTGGTATTTGATGAATGGAATGTTTTATGGGTTATTCATGAAAAACCCCAAAAAACCCCCAAAATGAGAATATGAGTATAAAGAGAAAGAGATGAAATGTTAGATGTGGATAATGAGTAGTGCTTTGATGTTGTTATATGAGATGAACATGTATGCTTTGATATTTAGAAACTTGTATTGAAATAGTTTTGGAAATATTGAAATATGAGATGTTATGCATGTTTTAGATGGTTGAATATTGATGATGAATATTTTGTAAGATTAAATGATGCAAAATAAGTTGTTTATGTGATATTTGGAATAAATGACTAACATTGTTGTTATTGGTGGAAATGAGGAAAGATCCTAAGGTTGGAGGAAATCGCGGAGGAGACTTTTAAAGTTACTCGGAACCGATCCCCAACACTCACCAAGGTAAGGGATAAGTGGCTCTAAATCATACTTACTGATATGAATGAGGTTTGTGAAAGAGGTAATGGTTTAAAATGATACGTCTGTAATTTATGCATTATGTTGGAAAATGCGTGACTTTTCTGTTATAAAAATGAAAGTAACATTGTTGGGGGAGGCCCAATGAAAAGATGACTCCGATGAAAGTAACATTGTTGGGGGAGGCCCAAAGAAAAGATGACTCAAATGAAAGTAACATTGTTGGGGGAGGCCCAATGAAAAGATGACTCCGATGAAAGTAACATTGTTGGGGGAGGCCCAATGAAAAGATGACTCAAATGAAAGTAACATTGTTGGGGGAGGCCCAATGAAAAGATGACTCCGATAAAAGTAACATTGTTGGGGGAGGCCCAATGAAAAGATGACTCCGATGAAAGTAACATTGTTGGGGGAGGCCCAATGAAAAGATGACTCCGATGAAAGTAACATTGTTGGGGGAGGCCCAATGAAAAGATGACTCCGATGAAAGTAACATTGTTGGGGGAGGCCCAATGAAAAGATGACTCCGATGAAAGTAACATTGTTGGGGGAGGCCCAATGAAAAGATGACTCAAATGAAAGTTACATTGTTGGGGGAGGCCCAATGAAAAGATGACTCCGATGAAAGTAGCATTGTTGGGGGAGGCCCAATGAAAAGATGACTCAATTGAAAGTAACATTGTTGGGGGAGACCCAATGAAAAGATGACTCGGAGTAATGAAAGTCATATGCATATTATAGGATATATAGTATGGGATATATATTCTATAAGGTGAATATGAAGGATGAGAACTGAATGTCAAAATGAAAGTCATATGCATGCTATAGGATATATAGTATGGGATATATATTCTATAGGGTGAATATGAATGATGAGAAACATGAATGTCACATGAAAGTCATATGCATGCTATAGGGTATATAGTATGGGATATATATTCTATAGTGTGAATATGAATGACGAGAAATGTGAATGTCACATGAATGCCGTATGCATGTTATAGGATATATAGTATGAGATATATATTCTATAGGGTGAATATGAGCGATAAAAAGGAAGATGTTGAGAAAGAAAGTAATATACATGCTATAGGATATATATTATGGGATATATATGTTATAGGGTGGATATGAATGACGAGACCGATGATGTTTCGAACAAACGTAATATGCATACTATAGAATATATATTATGGGATATATATACTATAGGATGAATATGAGTAAAGTGGAAATTAAAGGAAGATGATTTGAATGTTTATAATTCCGTATGTGTTTATGAATTACATCAAAGCTTGATTGTATTTGAATGTGGATTATCATGTGATGTTAGTTTTGAACTAATGACTTACTCCTTTTTGTTTTGCGTGTTGTTTATGATAATCTCATTGTAGGTAAATGAAGGATTTTGAGGATGAAGCTCAAATAGGAAGCCTTTGTGTCTATTTACTTGAGTGTCTTTATTGCTATTTGACATTGTAGTTGATTCGATAGCATTTTGGGATAAATGTAATCTGATTAGGATAATATGGTGACATGTAGTTATGGATGTTATAACCTTGGAAAACCCGTAACTGGATGTATGTGGTAAATGTTATCTAAATGAATTATGTTTTTCCGCAACATAAATTTGTATGATAATATAATAGGGTAAAGGGTATTTTCAAAGAGTGATACTTAAGAGTTTTCAATGAAGGTGACGACTGTATGTAAGAAAGGATTAAAATAAATGAAAAATTTTCAAGGGTAGAATTTGGGTCCTTACAATATGGTATCAGAGCATAGTTAATCCTGCGGCCTAGGATATGGCCTTACATGCTTCTTTGTGATCTTTATGTGCTTGAACTGCTTGGTTAGCATTGATGGTTGTGTGTTTATGTGATACTTGTCTGGTTATAAAATTAGTTTGCTGACAAGTACATGAGTGCAGGTACGCATGGCTGAAAGAGGAAGAGAAACGAGCCAGAATACTTCCGATGATCTCTTGGCACAGATGTTAGAGGTGTTTCAGGGCATGAATGAAAACTTACGAAATTTGAATCGGAGCGTGGCTCCAGGTCCAGGCTCTCTGTCCCAAGCTGGATCGGAGACCTAATGTCATGCATGCTGGGGAGGCAAGGGACCATGGTCGGATGGTTACCCCAAGTGGCGTAGGGACATCGGGTGTTGATGATCCGACGAGAGGTAAACGCATGGTGACAGGTATTCCTTGTTTAGTGTTGTTGATTCGGGAGCGACACACTCCCTCATATATGTTAAATGTGAAAACCGGCTGAGATTGTATACTGAGTCATTACTTCCGACTTGGTCGCGTCGACCCCAATCTTTGTGCTGGTGGTGGTGTCGACGTTTATGTTCTAGAGTCCGGTTGTGGTAAATGGTGTGATATTTACCGTAGATTCAGTCTACTTGTCGTTATCCCAGTTAGATAAAGTTCTGCGGATGGACTGATTGTTGGCAAATCATGTTATGATTGAATAGTGCTGACAAGGTTGTGGCGGTTAGGGATCTGTGCGAGATCTCTGACCATGCTAGTAGTATGGGGGCCAGTGTCGGCTAAGAGAGTCAGAACTCCCCTTCGAAAAAGGGATCGGTGTTTATTCTATGAATGTCACGAGAGAGTATTCAAGAACTCGTTAGTATTTCAAGATAATAAGAATTGAAAGAATTATGTATTTTTCTTGGAAAGTGGATTTTATTCTATGAATGAAATGAGGAATTTGTGCGTAACATGTTCTGTATGACAATGGGGAAAATATCTTTCGAGATTAAGTACTAATGCTTGGTTAATTGTACCTTGGTTCATGAATTATGAAAATAGAATGTTATCATTTTGAGGTGACCTATGGTTGGTACCCGAAAATCGATTCAGTACGAAAAAGTTATTTTTGATTCTTGTGCATGAAGCTTCTGGTCTATGAAATGTAATTTGATTTTTGTTAAAGAGGAGTACTCGCTGTAACAAATGTATATTGGTAGTGAACACCAAATTATGTGCGGGGATGTTGAACCTCAGAAACTTATTTTTGATCGGGAGTGTCTCAGTGTACGGTTGGGGTAAATGGTAGAACCTTTACTATATTGTTGATATGCGCGATGATGTCCCAGTTGGATTTAATCTTGGAAATGGACTAGCGGTCAGCAAAATTGTGTTTTGCTTAACTGTATGTAATTGTTGAAGAAAGAATTAAAATCTTGTGCAGTAATACGTATATGTATGCTAAGGGGTGAGACTTATACTGATAGTCAAGGAAAGAGACTAGTTAAGTTACTTACCCCGTCAATGTGAGGAATACATTTTATTAGACGTGAAACTTTTGGTCTCGAATGACCGGTTCTTTTGCGGTAGGACATTGGCAACGCATGAAATAGTGGTGGTGCTCCGAATTGTCTGCGTTGAATGTGTACCGGTAAAAGTTATTGTTTCGTGAACGTCAGTAATTGCGGTGTATGGGTGTGGTGTAACCATAGGAGAGAAGAAGTTTTGGGTTGCGTTGAAATGAGTGTGCGAACCTTGTTTCACGACGTAGTTGCCATGAGTCGTAGATTCAAACCGTTTTCGAAAATCATTTTTGGGTGAAACATAGCTTGTGGCTAAGTAATGATTTAGTATCATGTTGGAGGATTCTGAAATTTAGCAACCATCTCGGGATAAGTATGAAGTTGTTAGGAAAATTTATTGATAAAGGACGTCCATGTATTTTTGATCATAATGCGAGTGGGTTAATAAGTTTATTTTGCTGACGGAATTGGAGTGACCATACCGAACGCAAGTTGTAGGTTGAGTGTTGGTCGACTTGTGTTTGCCGATTGGTAACGGAATACCTAGTTTTGGTGTGAATAAATGGTTTTATGGTTTCGGTGGAGGCTAGAAATTGGTAATTTCTTTAGACGATAAGATTTGATGGTAGAAATATTTGATGTAATTAGACAATTACTAGATAGTTTGATTGTGTACAATGGATGAGACACTAAGAGTCCTATTGTGTAAGTATTTTGTAGATCGAGTAAAAGGAAATTGTGCTAGATTCTCGAGTGGAGATGAAACTAGCTAGTGTATGATGGATGTTAAAAGATGCATTCAGATAGATATGGGATAAGGAGTTTCCCATTCGCTAAAGTTCGAGAGTGTTATCGGAATTCCTAACGTATGTTAGGATTGAAAGATGGATAAGTGCTAGAGATCTATGGTTCTTGATGGATATAGGGAAATTCCTTAGCCTGAATTATGGATTAGTTCCCATGGCACTCGAGTTATTAAAGGCTGACACCTTAATATTTGGACATTGATGAATTAGTTCATGAATTGGTGGGTGATGTCACGGTTTAGTGGTGTATGCCCTTAGTGACTGATTAAGCAATCTTAATGGAGTAGATAATCGATTATGATTTTGGTGGAGTATCCTTGTGCCTAAGGTCTAGGTGATGATATTATTTCCGAGGTATGTTTAATTTTCGGGGACGAAAATTCTTACAAGAGGGGGAGGATTGTAACACCCCAAATTTTAGTCTTTAAAAATTAGAGTATCAGTCCTGGAAGTCTCGCTTGAGCGAGAGATTCTCGCCTGAGCGAGAAAGGATCACCTGGGAGGGTGAAATCCTGGGCTATACTGTCTCGCCTCGGCGAGAAATGGCAATTTTGGGCAGTGTAATCGATTACACAGTCCTGGTAATCGATTACATGCTGATAAAAGCATCAAATATTTGTATTTTGCATGATGTAATCGATTACACAGTCCTAGTAATCGATTACAGTCTTGGTAATCGATTACATGCTGATGAAAAGCATCAGATATGTACATCTGACACAATGTAATCGATTACACCATGTAGGTAATCGATTACATCATGACATTGCCTCTGTAATTTACACTGTGTAATCGATTACACACTTCTGGTAATTGATTATATCGTATTAATGTAATCGATTACATAATGTTGGTAATCGATTACATCGCGACGATGCCTCTGTAATTTACACTCTGTAATCGGTTACACAATCGTTGTAATCGATTACACTTATCGCCGTGTCTATAAAACAGAAACCCAAAACACATTTTAGGGTTAGAACTTTGAAGAGAAGAGAGAGAGGAGAGCTTTTCAAGAGCAAAGAGCCTTAGGACTCATCTTAGAGCTTTAGAAGAGGTAAAACTCTTGTTCCTAACTCTTTTTCTTCCTCTCTAACTTGTTTTGGGTATGTTGGATTCATTTTTAAAACATGAGAAACCATGAAAACTCATCCTTTAGAGTTATGGTTCGTTTTATGTTGTTTTTATCTTGTAAACTCTTGGTTTAGAGTTGGTATTTGATGAATGGAATGTTTTATGGGTTATTCATGAAAAACCCCCAAAAACCCCCAAAATGAGAATATGAGTATAAAGAGAAAGAGATGAAATGTTAGATGTGTATAATGAGTAGTGCTTTGATGTTGTTATATGAGATGAACATGTATGCTTTGATATTTAGAAACTTGTATTGAAGTAGTTTTGGAAATATTGAAATATGAGATGTTATGCATGTTTTAGATGGTTGAATATTGATGATGAATATTTTGTAAGATTAAATGATGCAAAATAAGTTGTTTATGTGATATTTGGAATAAATGACTAACATTGCTGTTATTGGTGGAAATGAGGAAAGATCCTAAGGTTGGAGAAAATCGCGGAGGAGACTTTTAAAGTTACTCGGAACCGATCCCCAACACTCACCAAGGTAAGGGATAAGTGGCTCTAAATCATACTTACTGATATGAATGAGGTATGTGAAAGAGGTAATGGTTTAAAATGATATGTCTGTAATTTATGCATTATGTTGGAAAATGCGTGACTTTTCTGTTATAAAAATGAAAGTAACATTGTTGGGGGAGGCCCAATGAAAAGATGACTCCGATGAAAGTAACATTGTTGGGGGAGGCCCAATGAAAAGATGACTCAAATGAAAGTATTATTGTTGGGGGAGGCCTAATGAAAAGATGACTCCGATGAAAGTAACATTGTTGGGGGAGGCCCAATGAAAAGATGACTCCGATGAAAGTAACATTGTTGGGGGAGGCCCAATGAAAAGATGACTCCGATGAAAGTAACATTGTTGGGGGAGGCCCAATGAAAAGATGACTCCGATGAAAGTAACATTGTTGGGGGAGGCCCAATGAAAAGATGACTCCGATGAAAGTAACATTGTTGGGGGAGGCCCAATGAAAAGATGACCCCCGATGAAAGTCACATTCACGCCACCATTATTACAAACACACCCATATATGTTTATAATAACTAAGCGTCTTGTGACTTCATCATTTTCATAAACATCCAACTCACACATTTTCCATTACAATGCGCAAATTAAAGACTCATCCGTACTTCACATCTCACCTTAATATCCACAACCACAACCATGTCACAATATTCATATTCATCCAATTCTTTACTACATATTACCAACTCACAACGCAATCAATGTTACAAACACACCCATATATGTTTATAACAAATCAACCATCCATAACACACCATTATCATAAACAAAACCACACATAACATATTCTTCATCATATATCACACTAACGTTAGAACCATCTTTTATGACGGTGTATTACCATAAATGAGCATATTGCATTTTACTTAAATAAACGGTTTTCCCGCACATATACCTCCACTTTTATGGCTAATACATCCTCATATTAAATAAAGACTCTTTCATGGACCACAAACACCCAAAAGAGTTTCTATCCGTTAACGTGCTCCGATTCTTGAGGGAAATCGGAGAAGAAGACTCTAATGAAATACTCTAAGACCACAATGGTCTTCTTCCTCACCTTAGGTTGCGTAAGCTCCATTGCTCCACAAACGAGCCACATCTCCCTTCATCTCCTCCAACCTCCATTGTTGCTTTTTCACCTCCAAGCTTTTCCAATGTGTCACCATGAAGCAAAAGGAAGGTTTTGATGAGTTTGGAAGCTTAGTGGAGGGGAAAATGGTCCATTTGGGTGGAGCCACCGTTGGGTGAGAAAAGGGGAGAAAGAAAATGAAGATTAGGGTTTCTAGATCTCCTTTTTCACTTTTATAGCTATGACGTTCTTGCCCGGGCGAGAACGGCTCGCTTGGGCAAGAATTTCGCGACATTTTCAAATTTCACACTGGAATGCTCTCGCCCAGGCGCGGATTTCTCACCCGGGCGAGTATCGGGCAGTATGCTAAGGCCCCTCTCTAGCCAGGGCGAAAATTCTAGCTCGAGCTAGAATTTGACAGCTTTTCTAGATTTCACTTTCGCTCAAACGACCACTTCTTCACTTGGGCGAGGTTCCCATACTTCTCAAACTTAAAACGTTGAGTCCTTCGCTTAGGCGATACCCTCTCATCCAAGAGAGAATGGTCAAACATACACCTCAACACCCTAAGTTTTCCAATCAATCCGAAAACGAAATTTGAGGTGTTACATGACCCTCTCGCTCAAGCGAGGATCCTCTCGCTGAAGCGAGAATCTTACAGTCTCGACAGGTCCAAAACATCACTTTTCTCGCCTAGGAGAGCCAACCCTCGCTCAGGCGAGAATCCTCCAGCATAGCCCAGGAATTCACCCTTCCAGTTGAGCCTTTCTCGCTCAAGCGAGCCAACTCTCGCTCAGGCGAGAATCTTAGGACTAATACTATAATTTTTAAAGACGTAAATTTAGGGTGTTACAATCCTCCCCCTCTTATAAGAATTTTCGTCCCCGAAAATTAAACATACCTCGATTCAAACAAATGAGGGTAATCCTCCATCATCTCACGCTCCACCTCCCAAGTAGCATCTCCTTCGTCCACTTGGCTCCACAATACCTTCACCAAGGCAATCTCCTTGCCTCTCAATCTTTTGATACTGGTATCCATGATTCTCACGGGCAACATTATAAAATTCAAGTTATCCTTCAACTCTATCTGATCAGACTCAACCACATGAGATGGATCCCCAACATGTTTCCTCAATTGAGACACACGAAACACATTATGGAGATTCGACAATAACAGAGGTAAAGGAATCCGATATGTTACCGGCCCAATTCTTTTCAATACTTGATATGACCCAATAAATCTCGGAGTCAGCTTGCGAGACTTCAGCACTCTACCAATTCCGGTAGTCGGGATTACTCTCATGAAAAAATGATCTCCCTCATTAAACTCAAGAGGTTTCCGCCTCTTATCGTAATAGCTTTTCTGCCGACTCTGGGCGATCCTCATATTCTCCCAGATTTTCTTGATCTTATCCGTCGTCTCTTGGACCAGTTCGGGCCTCAATATCAAGTTCTCCCCAGTCTCAAACCAACTCACTGGATTTCGGCACTTCCTACCATACAACTCCTCATAAGGTGCCATTCCGATACTCGAATGGAAGCTATTGTTGTAGGTAAATTCAATCAGAGGCAACATGCCATCCCAACTCCCTGGTTGTTCCAAGACGCAAGCCCTGAGAAGATCCTCCAATGATTGTATTGTTCTTTCCGATTGACTGTCCGTTTGTGGATGATAAGCTGAACTCAACTTCAACTTAGTTCCCAATGCGGATTGCAAACTAATCCAAAAGTTCGAAGTGGAACGGGGATCCCTATCCGATATAATGCTCGACGGTATCCCATGCAAACGAACTATTTCCTGGATGTACAGTTCCGCCAATCGCTCCAAATAATACCTCATGTTCATAGGCAGAAAGTGTGCAGATTTAGTTAACCGATCCACGATCACCCATATCGAATCATATCCTTTCTGAGTCTTCGGAAAACCCGATACAAAGTCCATGGAGATACTATCCCACTTCCGAATGGGAATTTCTAGGGATTGTAACTCTCCCGCTGGCCGCTGATGCTCAATCTTGGATTTCTGACATACCAAACAACTCGAGACATACAAAGCCACATCCCTTTTCAACCCATACTACCAAAACAGTGTTTTCAAATCTTGATACATCTTCGTTGTTCCCGGGTGAAAACTCAGTTTGCTCTTATGAGACTCCTCTAAAATATCCTTTCGTAGTTTCTCATCTCGAGGCACACACACTCTCCCTTTGTAACGCAACATTCCACTGGGGTCCGCTGTGAAATCGGTATCCTTACCACTTAGCATCAAATCCCGTTTAGCCATTAGCTCATTATCCTCGACTTGCATTACCCGAATTTGATCAAACAGCTCATTTGTGACTTTAAGCATTCCCAAAATCATAATATGAGGCTTTATCTGAACATCCAAGTTCATATCCTTGAACTCTTCAATCAGTTTCTCTTCTCTAACCATCAAAGCCGACATATGTAAAGATTTCCGACTTAGCGCATCAGCCACCACATTGGCCTTTCACGGATGGTACTACAACCCAAAATCATAATTCTTAAGGAATTCCATCCACCTTCTCTGCCTCATATTCAATTCCTTTTGATCGAACAAGTACTTCAAACTCTTGTGATCGCTATACACCTCAAATCTCACGCCATAAAGATGGTGTCTCCAGATTTTAAGGCAAAGACCATTGCCGCTAATTCCAAATCATGGGTAGGGTAGTTTTGTTCATGTGTTCTCAACTGTCGAGAAGCATAAGCAACAACATTCCCTACTTGTATCAACACACAACCCAAACCTTGCTTGGACGCATCACAATATACACTAAAGTCCCGATCCGTACAAGGAAGAACCAACACTGGCGGTGTAGTCAACCTTCATTTCAACTCTTGAAAGCTTTCTTCACAACGAAGTGTCCACACATACGATTCTCCTTTCCTAGTGAGTTTTGTCAATGGGAGTGCCAACTTCGAAAACCCCTCAATGAATATCCGATAATAACCAGCCAAACACAGAAAACTCCTGATCTCAGTGACCGACGTGGGCACCGCCCATTCCATAACCGCTTCAACCTTAGAAGGATCAACTACCACTCCTTCCTTGGATATTATATGCCCAAGAAAGTTTCCCGATTCCAACCAGAAATCACATTTTGACAGCTTCGCACACAACCGATTCTTACTTAGGAGTTCCAGAAGAATCCTCTGGTGTTCAACATGTTCCTCTCGGCTATTGAGTAAACCAAAATGTCATCAATAAATACCACTTTGAATGAATCCAAATACGGATGAAAAATACGATTCATGTAGTCGGTAAATATTGCTGGGGCATTGGTTACACCCAAAGGCATGACCAAATACTCAAAATGCCCATACCTTGTCCTAAAAGGAGTTTCAGGTATATCCTCCGACTTCACCCGAAGTTGGTGGTAACCCGACCGAAAATCAATCTTGGAGAACACCACCGCTCCTCTCAACTGATCCATCAAGTCATCAATCAGAGGCAACATATACTTGTTCTTAATAATAACTTTGTTCAACTGCCTGTAGTCGGTACACTACCGCATGCTACCATCTTTCTTCTTAACCAATAGAACAGGCGCACCCCACGGCGCGACACTAGGAAGAACAAGTCCTTAACCTGTTTTTTCAACTCAGCCAACTCTAACGGCACCATTCTATAAGGAGCTATAGAGATGGGTCTCGTTCCAGGCACCAAATCAATAGAGAATTCAACTTCTCTCACTAGAGGCAATTCCGAAATATCACCAGGAAATACCTCAGGAAACTCACAAACTATTGGAATGTCCTCAATCTTGGGTTTCTCAATACCCTCCAGGGATGCCAACACTAAAAGAGAGATACCTGCCACCATGCAATTACCTTTTATCAGGCCATCTACACCCGATGTCTCTACACCACTCATGGTGAACACTCTACCAGTGGTTCGAGGTCATTCAACCCTCACATCATTCACGCCCTACAGTAGTTTAGGACAATATCTTTTGATGTGCCCAACTTCTTTGCAGTGGAAGCAGCTAAGTGTCGTCCCAGGGCACAACTCACCAACATGATTCTTGCCGCACTTGTTGCAAAAGGACGGAGACTGAACTTATGATTCTCCCGCCTTCGCATGTGGCCTCGACCTATGCGAACTATTTCCCTGATTCCCAACAGTAAGGGAGTATGGTTTTTGTTCCTCTCGGAAAACCTTACCCTTCCCCTTCCCATAACTCCTTTGAGGCCCAAAGTGTCTCGGAGGATTGGTTCGAGGAGTCACCACTTCATCTTTTGTCAAGTCGTCCTCATACATCCTGCACTTGTTTACTAGGGTGGCAAAATCCGCAATTTCTTGATGCTCGAACATCCTTTTTAGCTTGGGCTTCAAGCCCGATTCAAACTTAGAACATTTTGACCTCCCGTCTACTTCCAACTCAGCGTATGGACAAAACCGGGACAATTCTTCAAACTTGGCCGCATACTCTCCCACAGACATGTTACCCTGCTCCAACCTCATAAAATCCATTTCCTTCTTCCTCTTCAGATCAGCAGGAAAATATTTCTGAAGGAATTTCTCCTTGAAGACAGTCCAGGTAATCACTCGCCCCTTCGTTTCCATCTGTCGCCGAGTAAATTCCCACCAAGTTTCAGCTTCCTTCATCAACATATAAGAAGCATACGTCACCTTCTGAACGTCACTAAAACCCATGGCTCGGAATATGCGTTCCAAGTTTTGAATCCACTCGTTCGCCGCATCAGGAGCAAACCCACCTTGGAAATGGCTAGGATTCTGCTTGCGGAACTCATTCAACCCACGGTACTCGGACGGCCCCGGTGGAACTAAAGGTTGTGAGCTAGGACTTGCCGCGGGGTTCTGGTTCAGATTGTGTAAGTTCTCGTTAACCTGTTGCAATGCTACCACCATCTGTGCCAACAGATCATTCGAGACATTCTGACTCGCTCCTCTTCCTCTTCCTGCCATAGGTACCTATACTCAAGTACTAGTCAGTAAATATTTGTCTAATAAGGTAAGTGTCACATAAGCACACAACAGTCAATGGCAACTAAGCAGTTCAAGCACATACAGATCACAAAGAAGCATGTAAGGCCATACCCTAGGCCGCAAAATTAACTATGCTCTGATACCATATTGTAAGGACACAAATTCTACCCTTGAAATTTTTTCCTTTATTTTAATCCTCTTATACCTACATTCAACATCTTACTCAATTTTTCCCATAATCACTTCATAATACTACCTTTATAATATATTATGTTAACATACATCTCATGTTGCGGAAAAACATAATTCAAATATAACTTTACCGGTAATTGCCGCATATGTTTAACTATGGATTTCCAAAACACCCGTAGTTACTAATATCCAGCATTACACAAAAATGTAGTGAGTTAAATGGTTACGAATACAATCATCCAAATAACAATTTATGACACAAAATGCAAAATAGAGGATCCAAGTCCTAAGCTCCTACAGCCTCGAACCAAGCATCCTCAACTACCCTGTTTACCTGCAATGAGATTATCAATGGAAAATACACACAACATCCAAAGGAGTAAGTCATCAAAACAATAAATACCATTGTAAGATAATCCATATTTTAAAGGGGTTAGGAAACCATTTATTTTATAAATTCATTTTGTGCTACATTACTCGAGCCAAAGTTTAGCTACATAGCTTGAGCCAAAGCGTCGCTACATAACTTGAGCCAAAGTATCGCTACATAACTTGAGCCAAAGTATCGCTACATAACTTGAGCCAAAGTCGCTAACCAATTATGGTCGGCTAAAACAATATTTTCTTTTCATTGTTACATCATCAATCCGTAAACAGTAAATCCACGCGTTCCATTATCATAAACATACCCATATATGTTTACAATAACTAAGCGATTCATCACTTTATCATTATACACAATCAGAAAATCCACATATTATCCATTTCAATATGCTATTTAAAGACTCCTCCTTACCTTGGTGAGTGTTGAGTTTGGTTCTTGGCAACTTCGCAAGTTCCACTGACACCTCCTCCCACTTTAGGATCTTTCCTCATTCCCACCATATAACACAATGTTAGTCATTTATTCCAATATCACACAAATAACTCATATTGCATTATTTAACCATACAAGATATTTATCATATTTTCAATGTTTATAAACTACTTTCATCATAAGTTTACAAACATCTAAAACATACATATTCATCTCATATTTCAATATTAGAATGCTTAGTCATCTTCTACCTCTAGCATTTTACTCATTTTCCTCTTTAACCCCATTTTCACTCTAGGGTTTTGGGGTTTTCATGAATCAACCCCAAACCCTTTCCATTCTCGAAATACTAACTCTAAACCAAGAGTTTACAAGATAAAAACAACATAAAATGAACCATAACTCGAAAGGATGAATTTCCATGGTTTCCCTCATTTTGAGAAGAGATCCAACATACCCAAACTAAGTTTCAAAGGGAAGAAGAGAGTTAGAATCAAGAGCTTTACCTCTTCTCAAGCTTCTAAATGACTCACAAGCCTTCTTGCTCTTGAAAAAGCTTTCTTCTCTCACTTCTATCTAGGTTAACCCTCATAAATGTGTTTGGGGTTCCCTATTTAATGTAACAGCGTCAGGTCCTCACTTAAGCGAGCCCTTTCTCACTCAAGCGAGAAAATCCCGCCTATTTTAAAAACTCAAATCCGACCCTCTCGCTCAAGCGAGAATCTTACAGTCTCGACAGGTCCAAAACATCACTTTTCTCGTCTAGGCGAGCCAACCCTCGCTCATGCGAGAATCCTCCAGTATATCCTAGGAATTCACCCTTACAGTTGAGCCTTTCTCGCTCAAGCGAACCAACTCTCGCTCAGGCGAGAATCTCAGGACTGATACTATAATTTTTAAAGACTTAAATTTAGGGTGTTACAATCCTCCCCCTCTTATAAGCAATTTTCGTCCCCGAAAATTAAACATGCCTTGATTCAAACAAATGTGGGTAATCCTCCATCATCTCACGCTCCAGCTCCAAAGTAGCATCTCCTTCGTCCACTTGGCTCCACAATACCTTCACCAAGGCAATCTCCTTGCCTCTCAATCTTTTGATACTGGTATCCATGATTCTCACGGGCAACGTTGTAAAAGTCAAGTTATCCTTCAACTCTATCTGATCAGACTTAACCACATGAGATGGATTCCCAACATATTTCCTCAATTGAGACACATGAAACACATTATGGAGATTCGACAATAACGAAGGTAAAGCAATCCGATATGCTACCGGCCCAATTCTTTTCAGTACTTGATATGGCCCAATAAATCTCGGAGTCAGCTTGCGAGACTTCAGCACTCTACCAATTCCGGTAGTTGGGATTACTCTCATGAAAATATGATCTCCCTCATTAAACTCAAGATGTTTCCGCCTCTTATCGTAATAGCTTTTGTGCCGACTCTGGGCGATCCTCATATTCTCCCGGATTTTCTTGATCTTATCCGTCGTCTCTTGGACCAGTTCGGGCCCCAATATCAAGTTCTCCCCGGTATCAAACCAACTCACTAGAGTTCGGCACTTCCTACCATACAACGCCTCATAAGGCGCCATTCCGATTCACGAATGGAAGCTATTGATGAGAGTCCTTAGACTAAAATGATTAGTGAGTAGTCAATTGTCTTGACTGTTATGGACTTCCCCATTCAATCATTGTAGTCATTATATGTGTGCCTTAACTAAAATGATTGTATGTATGATAATGATGGTTTACTATATGACTTGATACTGTTGTTAGGCTATTATAGTTGACAATGACTATATCTAAGTTTGACTTATCATAACGAATCCTGATTAACTACACATTTGAATGATAGTTATTTGGAGTTGTTTTAGAGCCTATGGATAATCACTAACTTGAAGTGTAGTGACTTTTGGGGCATTACTCATTTATTTATGGATCACTAAGTTATTATGTGATGTTTTCGGAATTTGTAATTGCCTTCGGGTATTGTAATGACCTTCAGGTATTGTAATTGCCTTTGGGTATGGTAATTTAGATGGAGACTTGTTGGTTGAATTGCATAAGCATTGTATGATAGATATATTAATTGGTGATGTGAATATCCTATTGTGTAATACACTAACTTCATGCATCATTTGCATATGTTGGACCTTGTTTGATTTTATTTGTGTTATAGGGTGTCTCACTTTAATGTTATTTCTCTATGTAATTCCATGATGCGGTCGCCGTAGTTGGTTCTTAGTCCCTTCTTTGTCTTTCTTTTGTCTATGTGACACCCTGAATTTAAGGTTATTAATTTATAGTATCAGTTCTGGAAGTCTCGCTTGAGCGAGAAAGGGGTCGCCTGGGTGAGAGTGACTCACTTGTGTGAGTGGAATACTGGGCTATACTGAAGGATTCTCGCCTGAGCGAGAATTGTCTCGCTTGAGCGAGAGTTGGCTCGCCTGAGCGAGAGTTGGCTCGCCTGGGCGAGAGGTGGCAATTTGAAGCTGTAGAGGCTGTAAGATTCTCGCTTGAGCGAGAGGGTCAGAGATGAGTTTTTAAAATGGGCGAGATATTCTCGCTTGAGCGAGAACCCGACGCTGTTACATTAAATAAGGAGTCTCAAACACATTTTAGGGTTATAACTTGGAGAGAAGAGAGAAAAGAGAGCATTTTCAAGAGCAACGAGTCTTGAGAATCATCTAGAAGCTTGAGAAAAGGTAAATCTCTAGAGTTTAACTCTCCTTCTCTCTTTGAAACTTGTTTTGGGTATGTTGGATCTCTTCTCAAAATGTGAGAAACCATGGAAACTCATCCTTTTGAGTTGTGGTTCGTTTTATTTAGTTTCTATCTTGTAAACTCTTGGTTTAGAGTTGGTATTCAAAGAATGGAGAGTGTTTGTGGGTTGACTCATGTAAACCCCAAGACCCTAAAATGAAAATGTGGTTAAAGAGGAAAATGGGTAAAATGTAAGATGTAGAAGATGAGTATGTGCTCTAATGTTGAAATATGAAATGAATATCTATGTTTTAGATGTTTGGAAACTATTAATGAAAGTAGTTTAGAAACATTGAAAATATGTGAATCTCTTGTATGGTTAAAGATGCAATTTGAGTTGTTTATGTGCTATTTTGAATGACTGACTTACATTGTTGTTATATGATGGGAATGAGGAAAGATTCTAAGGTTGGAGGCGGTGTGGGAGGAACTTTCAAAGTTATCAAGAACCAAACCCAACACTCACCAAGGTAAGGGATAAGTGTCTCCGTTATATATGAGATGACGTGAACATGGTATTTGTATGAATTAATAATATGTTGGTAAGAAATGTACTGTGGACCACCTTCGTGGTGTGTACCTACCTGAAGTGGTAGTGGATAATCTTTGTGATGTAGACTTACCCGATGTGGTAATGCACCACCTTTGTGGTGTGGGCCTACCCGAAGTGGTAGTGATCATCTTTGTGTTGTAGACTTACCCGATGAGGTAATGGACCACCATTGTGGTGTGGGCCTACCCGAAGTGGTAGTGGATCATCTTTGTGTTGGATACTTACCCGATGAGGTAATGGGCCACCTTTGTTGTGTGGACCTACCCAAAGTGGTAGTGGAGGACCACCTTTGTGGTGTGGACCTACCCGAAGTGGTAGTGGATTATCTTTGCGGTGTAAACTGGCCTGAGGTGGTCAAGAGTAAATTTGATGTCGATAGTCATTGATTAAGTAAAAGTGCTTTGGAATAAATTAATATGCATGCTATAGAATATATATTATGGGATATATATATACTATAGGGTGAATATGAATAAAATGGAAATAGAGGAAAGAAGATACGAACGCTTATATTTATGCACTTATGAAATGTGTTTCATTCAATGATTATTTGTATTTAAAATGTGGATTTTCATATGTGGTTAGTATTGAACTAATGACTTAATCCCTTATGTTTTGTGTGTTGCTATGATAATCTCATTGTAGGTAAACAAGATGGTTGAGGATGCTTGGTTTGATGCTTTAGGAGCTTAGAATCTGGATTCCTTTATTTTGCCATTTTTGTAATATTACTAATTAAATGCTACTTGGATGTTTGTAATTCTAGATATTTGTAGCTATGAGTATTTTGGAAACCCATAGCTAGTTGTATGTTGTGGTTACCGAGAGATAGTAATATGAATTATGTTTTTCTGCAATTAAGGGTAGCATGGTATGAAACTGAAATTGTATGACTAGAGTTATTAGATAATTAAATAAATGGATGATTTAAGAGATTAAAGGAAATATATGTATGATGTAACATGGGAAGTTAAGCATAAAGGATTAAAATAAAAGAAAAATTTTCAAGGGTAGAAATTGGGTCCTTACAGTCTATACTATGTATATGCTCAAGTTGTTGCAGTTGCACTTTGGATATCCATTGATGGAAGTATAGACTATAAGAAGTTGGTTGGTGTATTAGTAAAGTATTTTGTCTATGTTGGGATCTTTGTTTCTGATTTAGGAATATGCTTGGTTCTTTTGAACTGATTTTTGTATAAGTCATCTTTGACGAAAAATATGTAAGAATGATTCTTTTTGCACATATGATGACTTTTATAATTATGTTGATAAGGTTAGATTAATGATTTTATAAAGTTTTATAATTCAAAGGGATAATTATATATGTTATGGTTGGATTTTGAGGTTGATGTTAATGCCTCGTTTTGAGGTTGAGATAATATAAAATACTTCCGCGTTTTTTAACTGGAGAGACGAAAAGTTGTGAGTTTACTCTGATTTTTCTAATATGTCAAGTTTATCTTTCAGTATACAGTCCCTATATTTTACAGAATAAAGTTTTAATTTCTTAGTTACAAAAACGGGGTATTACAAAAACGCATTCTTGAATGGTTATATTCAAGAAGTATATGTAAAACAACCACCTGGTTTTAAAAACCACAAGTATCCAAACCATGTCTTTAAGCTCAAAAAGGCACTTTATGGCCTATAACAAGCTCTGAGAGCTTGATATGATAGATTGAGCTCGTTTTTATTAGATAAAAGGGTTTGTGTGGGGAAAGTTTGATACTACACTTTTCATCTCTAAATCTGAAAATGACATTTTATTGGTTTAAATATATGTTGATGATATTATATTTGGTGCTACAAATGATATTATATGCAAAGAGTTTTAAGAAATAATGAAAGGTAAGTTCGAGATGTCGATGACGGGAGAACTCATATTCTTCCTAGGGCTGCAGATAAAGCAAATGTCAAATGGTATATTCGTTCATCAAGCCAAATAATGCAAGGAGTTATTGAAGAAATTTGAAATGGACAAATCCAAAGAAGCCTCAACTCCTATGGAATCTTCCTTCTACCTTGAAAAACACGAAAAAAGAAAAGTTGTTAAGGTAACCTGTAACAATGCAATTGTTCTCATCTATTTCATAAGTTGAAAATGCCACTTAGCGTAACTCCCGAACTTTAAGTATTTAAAATTATAGTATCAGTCCTAGGATACTTGCTTGAGCGAGGTATTCTCGCCTGGGCGAGAAAGGCTCACCTGGGAGGGTGAAATCCTGGGCTATACTGGAGGATTCTCGTCTGAGCGACAATTGTCTCGCATGGGCGAGAAATGGCATTTTGGGACCGTTGAGACTGTGATATTCTCGCTAGAGCGAGAATCCCTCGCTTGAGCGAGAGGGTCAGATCTGAGTTTTTAAAATAGGCGGGATTTTATCGCATGAGCGAGAAAGGGCTTGCTTAAGCGAGGACCCGACGCTGTTACATTAAATAGGGGACCCCAAACACATTTATGGGGGTTAACCTATTGAGAAGTGAGAGAAATGAGCATTTTCAAGAGCAAGAAGACTTGTGAGTCATTTAGAAGCTTGAGAAGAGGCAAATCTCTTGATTCTAACTCTCTTTCTCTCTTTCAAACTCATTGTGGAGTGTAAAGGATCTCTTCTCCAAATGTGAAAAACCATTAAAACTCATCCTTTTGAGTTATGGTTCGTTTTATGTTGTTTCTCTATTGTAACTCTTGGTTTAAAGTTGGTATTTCAAGAATAGAACGGATTTGTGGGTTGGTTCATGAAAACCCCAAAACCCTAACATTGAGAAAATATGAGTAAAGAGGGAAATGGGTGAAATGTTAGAGGTAGAAGATGAGTATGTATGTTTTAATGTTTAGAAACTTGTAATGAAAATAGTTTTGGGAAAACATTGAAAATACGTGAATATCCTGTGTATTTGTGAATGTTATATGAATCATAGGAACATTATTGTGGATAAATTACTGACTTTTATTGTATTGATGGGATGATGAAAGATCCTAAGGTTGGAGGCGGTTCGGAAGGAACTAGTAAAGTTAACAAGAACCCCACCCAACACTCACCAAGGTAAGGGATAAGTATCTTCATTATATTTAAGATGATGCAACTATATTATGCGTGTAAAATGATGTGGTTGTGATATAAATGTAAAATGGATCACCTTTGTGGTTGTCCGTAGTGGTAATGGATCACCTTTGTGGTGTAAGTGTTGCCCGTAGTGGTAATGGATCACCTTTGTGGTGTAAGTGTTGCCGGTAGTGGTAATGAATCACCTTTGTGGTGTAAGTGTTGCCCGTAGTGGTAATGGATCACCTTTGTGGTGTAAGTGTTGCCCGTATTGGTAATGGATCACCTTTGTGGTGTAAGTGTTGCCCGTAGTGGTAATGGATCACCTTTGTGGTGTAAGTGTTGCCCGTAGTGGTAATGGATCACCTTTGAGGTGTGGAACTGCTGGTTGTGGCAATGGATCACTTTTGTGATGTAGACTTACCCTTTGTGGTATTGGATTATCTGTGTGGTGTACACGGATGGAACATGGGTAAAGATGAGAAAGATAGATATGCACATTATAGAACATGTATATTATGGTATATATGTGTACTATAAGGCGAATATGGATAAAGATGAGAAGAATAGATATGCACATTAAGGAACATGTATATTATGGGATATATATGTACTATAAGGTGGATATGGATAAAGATGAGAAGAATAAATATGTACATTATAGAACATGTATATTATGGGATATATGTGTACTATAAGGTAAATATGGATAAAGATGAGAAGAATAGATATGCACATTAATGAACATGTATATTATGGGATATATGTGTACTATAAGGTGAATACGGATAAAGATGAGGAGGATAAATATGCACATTATGGAACATGTATATTATGGGATATATATGTACTATAAGGTGGATATGGATGAAGATGAGAAGAATAAATATGCACACTATATGATATGTATATTATGGGATATATGTGTATTATAGAGTGAATATGGACATTATGGAGAGAAAAGATAAAAGAGATGAATGGATATGTTCATGTAATTACGAATTGTGTTTTATATTCAATGTTAAATTGTGTTTTAAAATGTGGATTACCATATGACGATGACTAATAAATCAACGACTTACTCCCTTGTATGTTTCGTGTATCTGTTATCGATAATCCCATTGCAGGTGAACAGATGTATTGAGGATACTCGGTTCGACGCTTAGGAGCTTGAATCTAGACTTTCTCTATTTTGCTTTTTGGATTGTAACTAATTAATCGATATTTGGATAATTGTATATCCTGAGTTGTATAACTCTGGATATTAGTAGCTATGAATATTTTGAAATTCCATAGCTAGTTGTATGTGTGGGTTACCAAGCATTATTTATATGAATTATGATTTTCTGTTAAGAGTATGACCACAAAAGAGAATTAGGAGAATGTTATTAGATTTATTAATATGAGATATTGAGGAAATGCATGTAAATGAGATAGAATAAGGAAAAAATTTCAAGGGCAAAATTTGGGTCCTTATAATATGGTATTAGAGCATAGTTAATCCTGCGGCCTAGGATATGGCCTTACATGCTTCTTTGATTAACTGTAATTACTTGAGTTGTTCTGTTGTGCTAAATTGCTAGATAATTTAGTGATCTTGTGTAAAATCAAATTCGATTACTAATGGGTAAATGAGTACAGGTACCCTTGGCTGGAAAAGGAAGAGGAACAAGTCAGAATGTTCCGAATGAGCTGCTAGCTCAGATGGTTGCTGCACTGCAACAGATGAATGAGAATCTGCATAGCCTGAACCAGAACACGAAACCGAGTCCTAGCTCGTAGCCTTTGTCCCCTACAAAACCGGCTGAATAAAGAGTGTTAGGCGAGTTTTGCAAATAGAGGCCTCAACAGTTCCAAGGGGGATTTGCTCCGGATGCTGCGAATGAGTGGATCCAAAGCTTGGAGAGAATATTTCGAGCCCTAGGTTGCGGTGATGTTCAGAAGGTGACCTATGCTTCCTACATGCTGACAAAGGTTGCTGAAAACTAGTGGGGAATGACCCGCCACCAGATGGAAGCTGAGGGAACAGTGGTTACCTGGCAGGCATTCAGGGGAAAGTTATTTCAGAAATACTTTCCAGCTGAGTTGAGAAGAAGGAAAGAGATGGAGTTCTTGAGATTGGAGCAAGGTGGCATGTCGGTAGGAGAATATGCCGCCAAATTTGAGGAGTTGGCTAGATTTTGCCCCTACTCGGAATTAGAAATGGACGGAAGGTCCAAGTGTTCTAAGTTCGAATCGGGATTGAAACCCAATTTGAGGAGGATGTTTGGGCATCAAGAGATCGCTGATTTTCCTACGCTAGTCAACAAGTGTAGGATGTATGAAGATGATTTGACGGTGGATGTGGTGGTGACACCTAGAGCTAATCCACCGAAAAACTTCGGTCCACAAAGAAATCACCCCCAAGGTAAGGGGAAAGGGAGAATGTTTGAGAATAATCGGAAACCGTATGCGTCACCTGCTGGATACCGTGACCACAATTATCAAGGGTCAAAACCTGCTACTGTTCCTAGTGAAGGAGTCTCTACTCTGTTGTGCCTCAAATGTAACAAGCAACATTATGGGAGTACATGCCCAGGGTCGGGAACCAGATGTTTTCACTGCAAGGAGCTGGGGCACATCAAAAAGTTTTGCCCAAAACTGATTCGACAATAGAATGTCGTTCAAACTAAAAGAACAAAGAACACTGGTCGGGTGTTCACTATGAACGGGGCAGAGGTAGCAAATGTGGAAGGCCTGATCCAAGGGAATTGTATGGTGGCAGGTATTCCTCTTTTAGTGTTATTTGATTCGGGAGCGACACACTCCTTCATATTTGTTGACTGTGTGGATAAACTGAAATTACAAACAGGGTTATTGCCTTTCGATTTAGTCGTGTCCACCCCAACTAATGTACCGGTAGTGGTGTCGACCGTTGTGTCTCAATGTTCGGTAGTGGTAAACGGTAGGATATTTATCGTGGATTTAATCTGCTTACCACTATCCCAATTAGATTTATTTTGGGGATGGACTGATTATCGGAAAATCGCGTGATGTTGAATTGTGCCGATAAGACCATTGTGTTGGGAGATCCGGATGAGATTGCTGAAAAGGTTTGTGATATGAGGTCGTTGTTGTAAGGACCCGATTTTCATAACTCGAAAATTCTCTTTTAAAAATCCTTATTCGTGAAAGTGCAGTGATTACTTTTGAAAGACATTACTCGGACAGTTTGGAAACTTGATTGATTATAAATTTACAAGGCGGAAATATTCCAAACCCATTTCATTTCAAAAGCATGTCATTACATTTCCGTTCAAATACATCCTTTATACAATTAAACTTTCTCAAAATTACCTTGAATACAAACATTAGATTCACTTCATTATACACTTACAAGAAAGTTGTTTATACATAGATTCACTTTAACATGTTCTTCATATTACAAATATTTATCATATAACATATCAATTCCATATTATCCACTACTCTATCATGTACTCTTCTCCGCAAGCGTCCAATGCGCTACCTCCACAACCTGAACCCAAATATACAACACATACAAGGAAAGACAGAGGGAGTAAGAACCAACTACGGCGACCGTAGCGTGGATTTACATGGAGTAATGACATTAAAGTATTAAAACCACACACATCTAACATCATCATGATATGTATATATCAATCAACACATATTATCCATATTCACCCTATAGTACACATATATCCCATACTATATGTGTTCTATAGTGTGCATACTTATTCATCGCATTTTATCCATATTCACCCTATAGTACACATACATCCCATACTATATGTGTTCTATAGTGTGCATACTTATTCATTGCATTTTATCCATATTCACGCTATAGTACACATACATCCCATACTATATGTGTTCTATAGTGTGCATATTTATTTATCGCGTATTATCCATATTCATCCTATAGGATATACATCCCATAATATATATCCTATGGCATGCATATGATTTTCATTCCGAGTATACACTTTTCACATCCTTCACATTCCATAATAATTTACCCTTGATCTCATTCAACAATTCTGCACCGTACAAATAATCACCATACCCCATCGGGCAGGTCGAGTAATTCCCATACCTCATCGGGCAGGTCGAGTTTCCACATTACACTCATATCCATGTCATACACAATCAACACAAGGCATCTCATTATCTTATCACCATAGATAACATACAACATCTTCATTGTCACAAACATACCTTTATCCATTTTAATACATTCACATCTCATCACGCATTCATTGTTACAACACACCCATACATGTTTATAACAATCAACTACTCACAACATACTCATTTTGATAAACATACTCATTCCATTTTAACACATTCACATCTCATCACACATTCATTGTTACAGCACACCCATACATGTTTATAACAATCAACCACTTACCACATACTCATTTACGCTTATGACCATAAATATCTCACACACCATCAATATCACATAACATAACCATTATCATAAACAAACCACACCTAACATATTCTTCATCATATACACATTAACGTTAGAACAATCTTTAATGACGGTGTATTACCATAAAGGATCATATAGAGTTTTATTCAATAAACGGTTTTACCCACACATATATTTCCACTTTTATGGCTAATACATCCTCACGTAAGATAAAGACTCTCACATGGATCACAAACTCCCAAGAGAGTTTCTATCCGTTAATATGCTCCAATTCTTGAGGGAAATCGGAGATGATGACTCTAATGAAATACTCTAAGACCACAATGGTCTTCTCCCTCACCTTAGGTTGCATAAGCTCCATTGATCCGCAAAAGAGCCACATCTCCCTTCATCTCCTCCAACCTCCATTGTTGTTTTTTCACCTCCAAGCTTTTCCAAATATGTCACAATGAAGCAAGAGGAAGGTTTTGATGAGTTTTGAGGCTTAGTGGAGGTAAAAATGGTCCATTTGGGTGGAGCCACCGTTGGGAGAGAAAGGGGTAGAAAGAAAATGAAGATTAGAGTTTCTAGATCCTTTTTTTTCACTTTTATAGTCACAGCGATGAGTGTAATCGATTACCATATGGTGTAATCGATTACATCAGTTAAACGACTTGATGTAATCGATTACCAACATGATGTAATCGATTACAATATGAAAAATTACACATGTCTGATCAGATATCAACATGTAATCGATTACCAGGACCATGTAATCGATTACATCATGAAAAATTACACATGTCTGATCAGATATCATAATGTAATCGGTTACCAGGACCATGTAATCGATTACATCATGAAAAATTACACATGTCTGATCAGATATCATAATGTAATCAATTACCAGTACCATGTAACCGATTACATCACGAAAAATTACACATATCTGATCAGATATCAGAATGTAATCAATTACCAGGATTGTGTAATCGATTACACTGTTTCAGAGTGCCCAAAATTGCCATTTCTCGCCCAGACAACTCTCTCTCAGGCGAGACTTCCAGGACTGATACTATAATTTTGAAGACTCAAATTTAGGGTGTTACAGTTGTCGGCTAAGGGGGTCAGGACATCCTTGAAAGAGGGAGGGGCCGTGTTTGTTTTGTTGGCATCCTTAGAGGGTTTCGAGAAACCCAAAATAGAGGATATTCCTATAGTTAATGAATTCCCCGAGGTATTCCCTGGTGATATTATGGAATTACCTCCAGTCAGAGAAGTTGAATTCTCCATTGATTTATTACCTAGGACGGGACCTATCTTTATAGCTCCTTATAGGAAGGCACCCTTAGAACTTGCTGAGTTGAAAAAGCAGGTAGAGGATTTGTTGGCGAAAAAGTTCATTCGTCCAATTGTTTCGCCGTGGGGTGCACCAGTGTTGTTGGTTAAGAAGAAAGATGGTAGTATGCGGTTGTGTACCGACTACAGGCAGTAGAACAAAGTGACTATCAAGAACAAGTATCCTTTACCTGGGATTGATGACTTAATGGATCAGTTGAGAGGAGCTGTAGTATTTTCAAAGATCGACCTTCGGTCGGGTTATCATCAGCTTCGAGTGAAATCAGAAGATATTCCTAAGACTGCTTTTTAGACGAGGTATGGGCACTTTGAGTATTTGGTGATGCCCTTTGGTGTAACGAATGCTCCAGCAATATTTACCGACTACATGAATCGGATTTTTCATCCTTATTTAGATTCATTCGTGGTGGTATTTATTGATGACATTCTAGTTTACTCCAAAAGAAGAGAGGAACATGCGGAACACATGAGGACTGTTCTAAATCTACTGAGTAAGAATCGGTTGTATGCGAAGTTGTCAAAGTGTGATTTCTGGTTGGAATCAGTGAACGTTCTGGGACATGTGGTATCCCGAGAGGGAGTGGCATTAAATCCTGCTAAGGTCGAGGCAGTGATGGGATGGGCGGTGCCCAAGTCAGTGACTGAGAACAGGAGTTTTCTGGGTTTAGCTGCTTACTATAGGAAATTCATAGAGGGATTTTCGAAGTTGGCTCTACCATTGACCAAGCTTACCAGAAAAGGGGAACCGTATGTGTGGACGATTCGTTGTGAGGAGAGCTTCCAAGAGTTAAAGCGGAGGTTGACGACGACGCCAATGTTGGTTCTTTCTTGTACTGATCGTGATTTCAGTGTGTATTGTGATGCTTTCAAGCAAGGTTTGGGTTGTGTGTTGATGCAGGAAGGGAAAGTTGTTGCCTATGCGTCGAGACAGTTGAGGACGCATGAACAGAACTACCATACCCATGACTTGGAATTAGCTGCAGTAGTATTTGCGTTGAAAATCTAGAGACACCATCTGTATGGTGTAAGGTTTATAGTGGTCACAAGAGTTTGAAATACTTGTTTGATCAGAAGGAACTAAACATGCGACAAAGGAGGTGGATGGAGTTCCTTAAGGACTATGATTTTGGACTGCAATACCATTCAGGAAAAGCCAATGTGGTGGCCGATGCCCTGAGTCGAAAGTCCTTGCACATGTCGGCCTTGATGGTTCGAGAAGGGAAACTAATTGAGGAGTTCAGGGATATGAACTTAGAAGTTCAAATGAGACCGCATAGTATGATGTTGGCAATGCTTAAGGTAACAAATGAGCTGTTTGATCAAATCCGAGTAATGCAAGTTGAGGATAGTGACTTAATGGTTAAGCGACATTTGATGAAGAGTGGTAAGGATATCGATTTCGCATTGGATTCTAGCGGAATGTTGCAATACAAAGGGAGAGTGTGTGTACCTCGTGATGTGGAATTGCGAAAAAGTATCCTAAAGGAATCACACAAGAGTAAAATGAGTTTTCACCCGGGGACTACGAAGATGTACCAAGATTTGAAAAAGTTGTTTTGGTGGTCTGGGTTGAAAAAGGATGTGGCTTAGTATGTTTCGAGTTATCTTGTCTGTCAGAAAGCCAAGATTGAACATCAGCGGCCAGCGGGAGTACTACAATCCCTAGAGATTCCCGTTTGGAAGTGGGATAATATCTCCATGAATTTTTTATCGGGTTTTCCAAAGACGCAGAAATGGTATGATTCGATATGGGTAATAGTGGATCGGTTAACTAAGTCTGCACTTTTTTTACCTATGAACATGAAATACTCTTTGGAGCGATTGGCGGAATTGTATATCAACGAGATTGTTCGGTTACATGGGATACCGTCGAGCATTATATTGGATAGGGATCCCCGTTTCACTTCCAATTTCTGGACTAGCTTGCAGTCCGCATTGGGAACTAAGTTGAAATTGAGTTCAGCTTATCATCCACAAACAGACGGTCACTCGGAAAGGACTATTCACTCATTGGAGGATCTTTTGAGGGCCTGTGTCTTAGAACAACCGGGGAGTTGGGACGACATGTTGCTTTTGATTGAATTTACCTACAACAATAGCTTCCATTCGAGTAACGAGATGGCACCCTATGAAGCCTTGTATGGTAGGAAATGCCGAACTCCAGTGAGTTGGTTTGAAACTGGAGAGAACTTGATATTGGGACCCGAGCTGGTCCAAGATACGATCGAAAAGATCAAGAAGATCCGGGGAAAATATGAGAATAGCACAAAGTCGACAAAAAAGCTATTATGATAAGAGCCGGAAACCTCTTGAGTTTAATGAAGGAGATCGTGTGTTCATGAGAGTGCTTCCAACCACTGGGATTAGTAGAGTGTTGAAGTCCCGTAAGCTTACGTTGAGATTCATTTGACCATATCAGATATTGAAGAAGATTGGGCCAGTAGCATATCGGATAGCTTTGCCTCCATTGTTATCCAATATTCATAATATATTCCATGTGTCTCAATTGAGAAAATTTGTTGGGGATCCATCTCATGTGGTTGAATCCGATCAGATTGAGTTGAAAGACAACTTAACTTTTACGACGTTGCCAGTAAGGATCTTGAATACCAGTGTCAAGAGGTTGAGAGGCAAGGAGATTGCCTTGGTGAAGATCTTGTGGAGCCAAGTAGACGAAGGAGACGCTACGTGGGAAGTGTAGCGTGATATGAGGGAGGATTATCCTCATTTATTTGAATCAAGGTATGTTTAATTTTCGTGGACGAAAATTCTTTTAAGAGGGGGAGGATTATAACACCCTAACTTTAAGTATTTAAAATTATAGTATCAGTCCTGGGATACTCGCTTGAGCGAGGTATTCTCGCATGGGCGAGAAAGGCTCACCTGGGAGGGTAAAATCCTGGGCTATACTGGAGGATTCTTGCCTGAGCGAGAGTTGTCTCGCCTGGGCGAGAAATGGCATTTTGGGACTGTTGAGACTGTGAGATTCTCGCTTGAGCGAGAATCCCTCGCTTGAGCGAGAGGGTCAGATCTGAGTTTTTAAAATAGGCGGGATTTTCTCGCTTGAGCGAGAAAGGGCTCGCTTAAGCGAGGACTCGACGCTGTTACATTAAATAGGGGACCCCAAACACATTTATGGGGGTTAACCTAGAGTGAAGTGAGAGAAGGGAGCATTTTCAAGAGCAAGAAGGCTTGTGAGTCATTTAGAAGCTTGAGAAGAGGTAAATCTCTTGATTCTAACTCTCTCTCTCTCTTTCAAACTCATTCGTGAGTGTAAAGGATCACTTCTCCAAATGTGAAAAACCATGGAAACTCATCCTTTTGAGTTATGGTTCGTTTTATGTTGTTTCTCTCTTGTAACTCTTGGTTTAGAGTTGGTATTTCAAGAATAGAACGGATTTGTGGGTTGGTTCATGAAAACCCCAAAACCCTAACATTGAGAAAATATGAGTAAAGAGGGAAATGGGTGAAATGTTAGAGGTAAAAGATGAATATGTACGTTTTAATGTTCAGAAACTTGTAATGAAAATAGTTTTGGGAAAACATTGAAAATACGTGAATATCCTGTGTATTTGTGAATGTTATATGAATCATAGGAACATTATTGTGGATAAATTACTGACTTTTATTGTATTGACGGGATGATGAAAGATCCTAAGGTTGGAGGCAGTTCGGAAGGAACTAGTAAAGTTAACTAGAACCCCACCCAACACTCACCAAGGTAAGAGATAAGTATCTTGATTATATTTAAGATGATGCAACTATATTATGCGTGTAAAATGATGTGGTTGTGATATAATGTAAAATGGATCACCTTTGTGGTGTAGTGTTGTCCGTAGTGGTAATGGATCACCTTTGTGGTGTAAGTGTTGCCCGTAGTGGTAATGGATCACCTTTGTGGTGTAAGTGTTTCCCGTAGTGGTAATGGATTACCTTTGTGGTGTAAGTGTTGCCCGTAGTCGTAATGGATCACCTTTGTGGTGTAAGTGTTGCCCGTAGTGGTAATGGATCACCTTTTAGGTGTGGAACTGCCGGTTGTGGCAATGGATCACTTTTGTGATGTAGACTTACCCTTTGTGGTATTGGATTATCTGTGTGGTGTACACGGATGGAACATGGGTAAAGATGAGAAGGATATATATGCACATTATAGAACATGTATATTATGGGATATATGTGTATTATAAGGTGAATATGGATAAAGATGAGAAGAATAGATATGCACATTATGAAACATGTATATTATGGGATATATATGTACTATAAGGTGAATATGGATGAAGATGAGAAGAATAAATATGTACATTATAGAACATGTATATTATGCTATATATGTGTACTATAAGGTGAATATGGATAAAGATGAGAAGAATAGATATGCACATTATAGAACATGTATATTATGGGATATATGTGTACTATAAGGTGAATACGGATAAAGATGAGGAGGATAGATATGCACATTATGGAACATGTATATTATGGGATATATATGTACTATAAGGTGGATATGGATAAAGATGAGAAGAATAAATATGCACACTATAAGATATGTATATTATGGGATATATGTGTACTATAGAGTGAATATGGAGACAAAAGATAAAAGATATGAATGGATATGTTCATGTAATTACGAATTGTGTTTTATATTCAATGTTAAATTTTGTTTTAAAAATGTGGATTACCATATGACGATGACTATTAAATCAACGACTTACTCCCTTGTATGTTTCGTGTATCTTTTATCGATAATCCCATTGCAGGTGAACAAATGTATTGAGGATACTCGGTTCGACGCTTAGGAGCTTGAATCTAGACTTTCTCTATTTTGCTTTTTGGATTGTAACTAATTAATCGATATTTGGATAATTGTATATCCTGATTTGTATAACTCTGGATATTAGTAGCTATGAATATTTTGAAATTCCCTAGCTAGTTGTATGCGTGGGTTACCAAGAATTATTTATATGAATTATGATTTTCTGTCAAGAGTATGACCACAAAAGAGAGTTAGGAGAATGTCATTAGATTTATTATTCTGAGATATTGAGGAAATACATGTAAATGAGATAGAATAAGGAAAAAATTTCATGGGCAGAATTTGAGTCCTTATACTTAGCCTCTATTCTCCTCTCGTCTGAGCAAGAGGAACTCGCTCAAGCACGGGTTTTGAGTTTTTTATCAAGGTTCACTGTGTGTCTCTCGTCTGAGAGAGAGAATGTCGCTCAAGCGACACTAGTACGTGTAAAGACCCAAATTCTACCCTTGAAATTTTTTCCTTATTTTAATTCCTTTTTGATGCATTTTCCTATAACTTATGATTGCAAATTCAACAACCTCATTTTAAATCTCACTTTCCTCTTCACACTCAATTCATAAATCAATATCAACATACACAATTGTGTAACAGAAAAACATAATTCATATTAATGCATCCCAATAACTACCGCATACAACTAGTTATGGGATTCCAAAATACCCATAACTACAAATATCCAGAGTTACAAATTGTTCATGACTACCAACATGTACAAATATCGTGCACATGATTACAAGTATTTAGTTCAAAACATAATTAGTTGGATTACAAAATAATGAAGATAAGGACTTCGAAAACTAAAAGCCTCTAAGCTCCTAATCAAGACATCCTTAAATCTTCCACCTACCTGCAATGGGATTAACATTGACAATTCACAGAAAATATAAAGGAGTAACTCGTTAACTCAATAAATGCCAATATACATTAATCCACATTTTAATAAGGTTAAGTAAACAATTTAGAGTTAATTATACTTAAAACCATTTTCATCGTTTATACTTTTTGAAAATCATGCTACATAACTTGAGCCAAAGTTCGCTACATCGCTTGAGCCAAAGCGTGCTACATGGTTTGAGCCAAAGCTTCTTACATCGCCTGAGTCAAAGCTTGCTACATCGCTTGAGCCAAAGCTTACTACATCGCTTGAGCCAAAGCTTGCTACATCGCTTGAGCCAAAGCTTGCTACATCACTTGAGCCAAAGTTTGCTGTATTACTTGAGCTAAAGTTTGCTGCATTACTTGAGCCAAAGTTTGCTGCATCACTTGAGCCAAAGTTTGCTACATCACTTGAGCCAAAGTTTGCTACATCACTTGAGCCAAAGTTTGCTACTTCACTTGAGCCAAAGTTTGCTACATAACTTCAGCCAAAGTCGCTAACCATTCGTGGTCGGCTAAAAACGAGTTTTCTTTTCATTGATACACCATCAATTCATAAACAGTAAATCCACACAATCATTATTACAAACATACCCATATATGTTCACAATAAATAAGCGATTCACGACTTGATCATTATCCACATCCATAAAATCCACACATTTTCCATTACAATGCGCAAGTTAAAGACTTATCCTTACCTTGGTGAATGTTGGGTTTGGTTCATGGTAACTTCGCAAGTTCCACCGACACCGCCTCCAACTTTAGGATCTTTCCTCATTCCCACCATATAACACAATGTTAGTCAATTATTCCAAATAACACATAAACAACTCATATTGCATCTTTAACCATACAAGAGAGTTAACATATTTTCAATGTTTCTAAACTACTTTCATTATAAGTTTACCAACATCTAAAACATACATATTCATCTCATATTTCAACATTAGAGTGCATACTCATCTTCTACACCTAACATTTTACCCATTTTCCTCTTTAACCACATTTTCACTTTAAGGTTTTGGGATTTTCATGAATCAACCCACAAACCCTTTCCATTCTTGAAATACCAACTCTAAACCAAGAGTTTACAAGAGAAAAACAACATAAAACGAACCATAACTCAAAAGGATGAGTTTCCATGGTTTCTCACATTTTGAGAAGAGATCCAACATTACCAAAACAAGTTTCAAAGGGAAGAAGAGAGTTAGAATCAAGAGTTTTACCTCTTCTCAAGCTCCTTGATGATTCACAAGACTCATTGCTCTTGAAAATGCTCTCTTCTCTCACTTCTCTCTAGGTTTTCACCCAAAAATGTGTTTGGGGTTCCCTATTTAATGTAACAGCGTCGGGTTCTTGCTCAAGCGAGAAAATCCCACCCATTTTAAAAACTCATATCTGACCCTCTCGCTCAAGCGAGAATCTAACAACCTCAACAGCTTCAGAATGCCATTTCTCGCCTAGGCGAGACAACTCTCGCTCAGGCGAGACCACTCTCGCTCAGGCGAGAGAACTCTCGATCAAGCGAGACAATTCTCGCTCAGGCGAGAATCCTTTTGTGTAGCCCATGATTCCACTCACCCAGGTGAGCCACTCTCGCCCAGGCGACAACTTTCTCGCTCAAGCGAGATTCCCAGGGCTGATACTATAATTTAATGACTTTAAATTTAGGGTGTCACAATCCTCCCCCTTTTATAAGAATTTTCGTCCCCGAAAATTAAACATATCTAGATTCGAACAAATGAGGGTAATCTGTAAGACTGAGATTGCAACTAAGAGGGGGGGTGAATTAGTTGTTGCAATAAGTATGGCCAATTTTTCTGAAATATCAAAGTTAATGTGCAGCGGAAATAATTTGCAGAAAAATATTGACTTAAGAAGGATAAATAAATAACAAAGAGAAGGTAAAGAGAGTACGCATGTGTTTTATACTGGTTCACCTTCTTGTCCACTGAAGGCTACGTCCAGTACTCTTTACTCGCAAGAGATTCCATTATTAAATATAATGAGTTGTAATTACAAATATCTCACTCCGAGATCTCCTTGTACCTTACACACTCACTTATATCTAATCCCCTTGGAAAACTCTATTCCAAGTAACACCCTTGGTAAACACTATACCAAGTTACTCCCTTAGTAAACACTATACCAAGTCACTCACCATTTCTCTTCACACCCTTGTGGAAGAAAGTAAACTTTGAAAAAGTGAAGAATTTACAATTTGGCTTGGATTGCCTTACAAGTGTATATGACAATTTCTAGAACTTGCAATCCAATAAAAACTCGTATACTTGAGATAATAATGCTCTTTTACAATATGAAAAACACTTAGAAGCAACTTCAAAATAACTTTGAAAGTTTAAGAGTAGGTTGCTTGAAAAGTGTAAGTAAAATTAGAAAGTGTGAGAGCTTTTTGAAAGAGAGTTTTTAAATCTGAGTTGTATATGTTGTTGTGTATGTTGTGAGAGTGTTTCCATGCCTTTTTATAGGCTTCCAATCAACCATAATACCCTTAGGCATGAGTAGGTTTTGTTTGGAATGAAAAGCAATCAGTTTGGAGTGAAACCCTTTCACTTGAAATCTGAAAAACTGATGCAACAGCTCTCAGTAATCGATTACTGCAAATGGGTAATCAATTACTGCAAATGGGTAATCAATTACCCAACAATCCTGTTAACAGCTTTTTGAAAAAATTCACACAGTGTAATCGATTACTAGATTTGAGTAATCGATTACTCAACAACACTGTTTGACAGCTTTGTGAATTTGCCTTAGTGTAATCGATTACACTACTTTGAGTAATCGATTACCCTGTTTTCTAAAAATGGTAATCTGTTACTTCAAAGTTAGTAATGGATTACTCATAGCTTTAAGTGGTTTGAAAACTCTTTTATCACTGATGTAACTTGTTACTCAAGTATGGTAACCCATTACATGTTGTTTTTGAAAATTATTTTTATTCACACTTAGTTTTTCCTGATTTTTTTGAAAACAATTTTGAGAATTATTAACTAAGTAAATATATGAGTTGTAAGGATAGAAGTACCTAAAGACTTAGACTCTAAATCTTGAAGCTTTATCTTCGATAGTCTTTGTCGGTCTTCTTCCTTTCTTCTTTTTGTGATATTGGTGTCTTCATCAAAACCGTGCCAAGGTCAGGAGCAAGATCTTCTTCACAATCTCCCCCTTTTTGATGATGACAAACCAATGTCGTCTTGAAAGTGTAATTTTATGAAAGCAGCATACTTGATGATTTATCTTGACTTGTCTTGAGTATGCTCCCCCTATATGTATGCATGTATGCTCCCCCTATATGTATGCATGTATGCATGTATGCTTCCCCTTTCATTTGGAGTTTTGCGCCTGAAAGAATATTGACATAAAATACACATTTCCTAACTTTTCTCCCCCTTTTGACTTCATCAAAAAGAAGAAAAGCCAAGAGTCTAGCACAATAGACATTTGTAGAGCATAACATACAATAGTTCATAGTATATGAAAGTTCAAGTAATAAAAAGCATAATAGAATTAACACCATGTATGAAAATATAAACAACATTGCATAACAGTGAAAATAAAGATGTTCATACACAAAATTATCCAAAATAGCAGAAAATAACAAGAAACAATCTAAACAATGTTTAAACATCCACATGGAAAATACACAGCCATAGTCATTACACAATCAGAAACCTAGACAAAATAATCTAAGACTTGAGCTCGAAACTATCTTCATCAACATCCATGTTACTTAGCCTCGATGAAAGACGATGAAGTTCATAATGGATTTGTTGGCTCTGAGTATCAAAAGCATCCATCCTTGTAGTGATGTAGCCTCGAAGAGAAACCAATTCATCCATAATCATCTGATTAGTGGGCATTACAGCAGATGCAGAAGATTGAGCATGAGACTCAGGATGGTTTGGTGCAGCAGTAGGTTCTGGTTCATCGGTAGGAGCAGGTTGGCGGTCGGTACGATGCTTGTAGGTTCGATGAGTGACAAGATTTATAACGAATCCCATCTTGCGGACAACCTCAATATCAACCTTGCTTTCGCGAAGATTGAGGGCCACTTTGGTCTCACCTTCTAAGGATACGCCGAAATGCTCAAGAATTTTGGTAATGAAGATGGCGTAGGGCAACAGACTTTGGGAGCCGCGAACATGCCACATTTGATTCATTATCATCTTAGTCCAATTAATATTGATGTTAAACTTGAGAGCATACATCAATTGGAGCTCTATGTCACTTATTTGTGAATGGTTTTAAAATTTCGGCAAAATGACATAGGAAAGAAAATAATGTATCAAACGATCTTCCAGCGTGAGATATCCAGCAGGGAGAATATCCCTGTTCTTAACAGTCTCACCAAGGCTTTGTTGTTTTCGCCTTTCTATTTCCTCCATAGAAATTCTACAAATAGAAAGATAGAATTTCTTGCGATCGTAATCATCCCATTCACATACCAGGCCAAACCCAGTAATGTCGCCTATCATCGGTATTTCACAGCAAATAGAACTAAAGGTTTTCATATCCAAAACAATGTCCTTTCCCTTAATATGGGAAGTCATAAGATTTTTCCTAAAGTTCATGTTGCAGTAAAATACGCGAACAAGCGCAGGGTAGATATCGTTCGCTTCGCAGCAAAAGTCAAAAAGTTTTTGTTGCCGCAAAAGATAAGGAAAAAGAAAATCCTCAAACTCAAAGTTCCCAATGTTACCGTATGTAGGAGTGAAGATGACGCGTCCATGGAAGTTTTCTTCGAAGACCTTCCTTTGAGCTTCATTTGCAAGAAGCCTCGTCAAGTTCAACGGGTTGGACTTGGAAGTTGTTTCTCCTTGCTTGGACTTTGAAGAACGTGGTCTTTTTGAAGATGAAGCCATTGTTGGTGTTTGAAGGTTTAGGGTTTTTGGAAATTTGGGGTTTTTTTAATTGAGGCCACAAATCACAAAATAGAAGGTGTAAAAGTGTTTAGAATTGAAAATGGGATGTGATTTGCAACAAAAATCAATCAAAACGGAGTAGAAATGAGGTTTTAAGAGATTGAGAGGGTTTAGAGAGGGATAACTCGAGTTACAAGAGAGAGAAAAAAATGAAGGATTTCTGAAAAATGCAGCAGTTCATATATATAACTGCACATAGTAATCGATTACACTGAGTGAGTAATCGATTACTCACTTTCAAAAATTCAAAATTTTCAGAGAGTGTCTCTTTGTAATTGATTACACCATTATAGTAATCGATTACTGTAACATATTGTTTTCCCACTGATGCTAAAATTGATTTTTGGCTATAAAACTTGAAAATTAAAGCATAAAACACACAATTTAAGATCAAGTAGGCATTAGATATAGAAAATGAAGCATACATATAAACATTTAAACATATTAGGACAAGTAAGCTTCATCGAGAATGCCTAATTCTCGTCTAATTTTATAAAAAGGTTCTTTTGCTAACGGTTTAGTAAATATGTCCGCTAGTTGGTTATGAGTATCAATGAATTCTACCAACACATCCTTCTTTTGGACATGGTCCCTAAGGAAATGATGCCTTATATCTATGTGTTTGGTTCTTTAGTGCATAATCGGATTCAAGGGTGTGCAACCTAAGTTTAATCCATAATCCCGTAATTGTTGTTTGAGCCACAACACTTGTGCACAACAACTACTGGCAGCAATATATTCCGCTTAAGCGGTGCTTAAGGCAACACAAGCTTGTTTCTTGCAAGACCAAGAAACTAAAGCATTCCCTAGAATGTGGCAAGTACCACTTGTACTTTTTCTCTTAGACTTGCATCCCGCAAAGTCTGAATCTGAGAAACCAACCAATTCGCATACGCTTCCCTTGGGATACCACAGTCCAACATCGGTTGTGCCTTTGAGATACTTCATGATTCTCTTAACGACAACTAGATGTGACTCTTCGGGTTTAGAATGATATCGTGCACATAGACATACACTAAACATGATATCAGGTCTATTGACAGTAAGATATAAAAGAGATCCGATCATACCTCGATACTTAGATATTTCAATACATTTTCCAACGTCATCAACATCGATGTATGTACTTGATCCCATAGGAGTAGCAATCGACCTACAGTCATCCATCTTAAATCTTTTCAAAAAGTCTTTGCAATACTTGGACTGACTTACAAAGATTCCATCACTAAGTTGCTTAATTTGGAGTCCAAGAAAGTAATTTAACTTTCCCATCATAGACATCTCAAATTCTCCTTGCATCATATTGCCAAATTCACTACACAAACTTTCGTTAGTAGAACCGAAAATAATATCATCAACATAGATTTGAGCAAGTAAAGTATGATAATTTATTTTCTTAATAAATAGTGTAGTATCGACCTTGCCTTTTGTAAAACATTTTTCTGTTAGAAAGTTGGTTAGACGGTCACACCAAGCACGTGGAGCTTGCTTTAAGCCATATAAGGCTTTCTTTAACTTGTGTACATGAGAGGGATGTTTGTAGTCCTCAAAACCAGGAGGTTGTTCTACAAATACTTCCTCTTGTATATACCCGTTAAGGAACGCACTCTTTACGTCCATTTGGAAAAGCTGAATGTTTAAAGAGCATGCATATGCAAGTAGTAGTCTAATCGCTTCAAGTCTAACAACCGGAGTGAAAGTTTCATCAAAGTCTATACCTTCCTCTTGGTTGTATCCTTGGGCTACTAGTCTAGCCTTGTTTCTAACGATTATATCATTTTCATCTGATTTATTGCGAAATACCCAACGAGTTCCTATTACATGCCTATTCTTAGGTCTAGGAACAAGTTCTCAAACTTCATTTCTCTCAAACTAGTTAAGTTCTTCTTGCATAGCAAGAATCCAGTGTTCATCATCGATTGCTTCATCAATCTTAGAAGGTTCTATTTGAGAAACAAAGGCCATATTTAGACAAACATTTTCTAGCATTAAGTGAGTGGTAACACCTTTGTTAATATCGCTAATAATGTTGTCTATAGGATGATCTCGATGAGTTCTCCACTCTTTGGGTAAATCAGAGTGAATATGCTCTTCTTGTATGGATGGATTATCATCCACTTCCACATGCTCTATATTAGGTGTAGTTTCAATAATAGCATTTTCATTAAAAGTAGAGTTAGGCAAATCTTCTTCATCAATGGTAAACCTTTCCTTGATTAGAGGATTGGTTTCATAAAAGGAGACAGGGATAGATTCTTCCATGCCTAGAGTTATTTTGTTAAAGACTCTATAAGCTTTACTCGTGAGAGAATAACCTAGGAAGATTCCTTCATCTGCCTTTGCATCAAACTTGCCTAAATTTTCTTTGCTATTATTCAAGATGAAACATTTACAACCAAATACATGCAAGTTTTAAATGTTTGGTTTTCTTCCTTTGAAGAGTTTATAGGGGTTTTTCTTTAGAATAGGTCTTATTAGAACTCTAATCGAAACATAACAAGCGGTGCTTACCGCATCAACCCAAAAGTACTTTGGGAGGTTAGTTTCAGTCAACATTGTTCTAGCGAGTTCTTCCAAAGACCGATTCTTTCTCTCTACAAAACCATTTTGTTGTGGTGTTCTAGGAGCATAAAAGTTGTGATTAATCCCAAGATCATCACAAAATTCCTCAAAAGAAGCATTTTGAAACTCTCCCCCATGATCACTTCTTATAGCAGCGATTTTAAGTGACTTTTCGTTTTGGACTCTTTTAGCATAAGTGCTAAAGGCTTTGAATGCCTCATTCTTATGTACTAAGAATAGAGTCCAAGTGTAGCGTGAAAAATCATCTACTATAAAAAGAGCATAGTAGTTACCACCAAGACTTTTTGTCCTTGAAGGGCCAAATAAGTCCATGTGTAGTAACTGCAATGGTCTATCCGAAGAAACCATATGCTTTGGCTTGAAAGAGGTTTTTGTTTGCTTACCCATTTGACATGCACCACATAGTTTGTCTATAACAAACTTAACCTTGGTTAAACCAACAACCAAATATTTCTTGATTAGCTTATTCAAATGGTCCATATGAATGTGAGCAATTCTCCTATGCCAAAGCCATGCATCATGAATGTCATTTACAACTAAACATGTTATAGGAAGAGATGAATCTATATCTATCATGTAAATGTTATTAATTCTCTTTCCAACAAGTTTAGAGTTTAGAAATTCCTTACTTTCAATGATGCACTTATCTTGGTAGAATGATACATGGAAGCCCTTGTTGCAAAGTTGACTTATGCTTATAAGATTGTGCTTAAGTCCTTCCACATATAGCACTCCTTCTATGCTTGTTCAAGGTTGCTTGCCGATTCTACCGAGTCCAAGAATTCTTCCTTTGTTGTTGTCACCATATGTGACATAGCCTTTGTCCCTTGGAGTAAGGACATAGAACTTTTATCGCCCGTCATATGTTTTGAGCAACTGCTATCCAAGTACCATAAATTTCGGGCGACGCTCAAATCAACCTACAAAACAGGTTAAGTTATATTAGGTACCCAACTTGTTTTGGTCCTACATGGTTAGATCCTTTCTCAACCCATTTAAAATGTCCCAGGGGAACACCATATTTTCTAATAGTACAAGTATTTGGTGTGTGCCCATGGTTTTTACAATAAGAACATATGAGTTGATGCTTATGTATCCTATTTTTATCTTTACTATGAATGGATGCATGGATACACTGTTTTTGAAAGATTGTTTTCGTTGAGACATTTTGCTTCTTAGAAGCTTGGCTTTTAGAATAGTCTAGACCTCTTCGGTCTTTAATATGTCTCTGATCCTTTATTATCTTTTCCAAATGTTTCCTACTCTTGTTTGAATCATTAAGTTCAAAACTTAATGTTGAAACTTTATTTTCAAGAGTAATGCATTTTTGACAGGAAGAGGATGATGATGATTTATTTCTAAAAATTTCTAATTCAGTTTTATGTTTTAGAAATAATTTTCTAAGTTTGACATATTCATCATGCAATTCATTAAATGCTAATTGTAATTCAGAAGAAGAAAAAGGTTTAGATTTACTTATCTCTTCATCATCAGAATGATGAGATACCAATAGCGAGACATGAACTTGGTAATCATTTTATGGTTCAGATATAGAACAAGTATTGTTGAGCATTGACCTTTTATCTTCCTCCGTTCCTTCATGCATAGTCTCTAGAGCATCCCATATTTCTTTGGCCGATTTGAAATTTGATATTTTGAAAAGTTCATCATTGCCAAGTGATGAAATGAGGATGTTTTTCGCTTTAAGATCGTATTGCACCTTGTTCTTATCTTCATCATTCCATGAAGATTTTAACTTTACTTTCCTTGTGCTGTTGACTATGATGAAGGGTTCATATTGTCCTTCTTCGATCGCATTCCATATATCCAAGTCTTGCGACTCTATGAAAATCCTCATTCTGATTTTCCAGAAGTCATAACACTCTCCAACAAAGCTTTGAGGCCTGTTTATGTTGGATCCTTCTCCTAGGAATGATCTTGAGGCCATGTTGTAGTAGGATCAGATTTTGAGAGTAACTTTCTCAAAAATAGCTCTGGTGCCAATTGTAAGACTGAGATTGCAACTAAGAGGGGGGGGGGGGGGGGTGAATTAGTTGTTGCAATAAGTATGGGGGTAGAGCAATACGATATGCTACTGGCCCAACACTTTGCAATATCTGATATGGTCCAATGAATCTCGGAGTAAGCTTACGAGACTTCAACACTCTACCAATCCCGGTAGTCGGGACTACTCTCATGAATACATGATCTCCCTCCTTAGACTCAAGAGGTTTCCGCCTCTTATCGTAATAGCTTTTCTGCCGACTTTGTGCTATTCTCATATTCTCAAGGATCTTCTTGATATTTTCCGTAGTTTCTCGGACCAACTCGGTTCCCAATATTAAGTTCTCCCCAGTTTCAAACCAACTCACCGGAGTTCAGCACTTCCTACCATACAATGCCTCATAGGGTGCCATCCCCAATACTCGAATGGAAGCTATTGTTGTAGGTAAATTCAATCAAAGGCAACATGCTATCCCAACTCCCCGGTTGTTCCAAAACACAAGCCCTCAAAAGATACTCCAACGACTGTATGGTCCTTTCCGATTGACCATCCGTCTGTGGATGATAAGCTGAGCTCAATTTCAACTTAGTCCCCAAAGTAGACTGCAAACTGGTCCAAATTTTTTAAGTGAAACGAGAGTCTCTATCCGAAACGATGCTCGACGGTATCCCATGCAATCGAACAATCTCCTTGATATACCGTTCTGCCAATCGCTCCAAAGAATATCTCATGTTCATTGGTAGAAAGTGTGCAGACTTCGTCAACAGATCCACTATCACCCATATCGAATCATACCCTTTTTGAGTCTTTGGAAAACCCGATACAAAATCCATGGAGATACTATCCCACTTCCAAACGGGAATCTCTAGTGACTGTAACTCTCCCGCTGGCCGCTGATGCTCAATCTTTGCTTTCTGACAGACGAGACAACTCGAGACATACAAAGCCACATCCTTTTTCAACCTAGACCACCAAAACAGCTTTTTCAAATCTTGGTCCATCTTTGTAGTTCCAGGGTGAAAACTCATTTTACTCTTGTGTGACTCCTCTAGAATACTCTTTCGCAACTCCACGCCACGAGGCACACACACTCTCCCTTTGTAACGCAACATACTACTAGGATCCAATGCGAAATCGGTCTCCTTCCACTCATCAACAAATCTCGCTTAACCATTAGCTCACTATCCTCAACTTGCATTATTCGGATTTGATCAAACAGTTCATTTGTTACCTTAAGCATTCCTCACATCATACTATGAGGTCTTATTTGAACTTCCAAGTTCATTTCCCTGAACTCCTCAATCAGTTTTCCTTCTCGAACCATCAAAGCTGACATGGGTAAAGACTTCCGATTTAAAGCATCGACCACCACATTGGCCTTTCCCGGGTGGTATTGCAATCCAAAATCATAGTCCTTAAGGAATTCCATCCACCTTCTCTGTCTCATGTTCAGTTCCTTTTGATCAAACAGATACTTCAAACACTTGTGGTCGCTGTACACCTCAAACCTGAAGCCATAAAGATGGTGTCTCTAGATTTTTAAGGCAAAGACTATTGCAGCTAATTACAAATCATGTATAGGGTAGTTTTGCTCATGCGTTCTCAACTGTCGCGAAGCATAAGCAACCACTTTCCCATCCTGCATCAACACACAACCCAAACCTTACTTAGAAGCATCACAATACAAACTGAAATCACGATCCGTACAAGATAGAACCAACACCGGTGCCGTAGTCAACCTCCACTTCAACTCTTGAAAACTCTCTTCACAACGGATGGTCCACACATACGGTTCCCCTTTTCTGGTTATCTTAGTTAGAGGTAATGCCAACTTGGAAAACCCCTCTATGAACTTTCTGTAGTAGCCAGCTAAACCTAGAAAACTCCTGATCTCAGTAACTGACTTGGGTATTGCCCATTCCATAACCGCTTCGACCTTAGAAGGGTCTAATGCTACCCCTTCCTTGGATATTACATGCCCAAGAAAGTTTACCGATTCCAACCAGAAATCACATTTGAACAATTTAGAATACAACTGATTCTTACTCAAAAGATCTAGAACAATTCTCAAGTTCTCCGCATGTTCCTCTCGACTCTTGGAGTAAACCAAAATGTCATCAATAAATACCACTACGAATGAATCCAAATACAGATGAAAAATCCGATTCATGTAGTCGATATATATTGCTAGGGCATTCGTTACTCCAAAAGGCATCACCAAATATTTAAAATTGCCCATACCTCGCCCTAAAAGCAGTTTTACGAATATCCTCCGATTTTACTCGAAGTTGATAATAACTTGACCGAAGGTCAATCTTTGAAAACACCACCGCTCCTCTCAACTGATCCATCAAGTCATCAATTCTAGGCAATGGATACTTGTTCTTGATGGTGACCTTGTTCAACTGTCTATAATCGGTGCACAACCTCATACTCCCATCTTTCTTCTTAACCAACAAAACAGGTGCACCCCAAGGTGAGACACTAGGACGAATAAATTTCTTTGCCAACAAGTCCTCAACCTTCTTTTTCAACTCAACCAACTCTAACGGTGCCATTATATAAGGAGCTATAGAGATGGGTCCCGTTCCAGGTACCAAGTCAATGGAGAATTCAACTTCTCTGACTAGAGGCAATTCCGGTATATCACTAGGAAATACTTCAGGAAACTAACAAACTATCGGAATATCCTCAACTCTGGGTTTCTCAATACCCTCCATGGATGCCAACAAAACAAACACGGCTCCTCCCACCTTAAAGGAAGTTCTGACTACTTTAGCAGACAACGGCTTCATCAAACAAGCCTCATCAGAAATCTCATTTAGATCTCCAAACACAACGGTTTTATTAGTACAATTAAGCATTACATGATTTATTGATAACCAGTCCATCCCCAGAATTAGATCTAGCTGGGACAGTGGTAAGCAGATTAAATCCACGGTAAATGTTCTACCGTTTACCACTACGGGACATCGAGACACAACCGTCGACACCACCACAGGAACACTAGTTGGAGTGGATACAACCAAGTCGTAAGGCAACGACTCCGTGTGCAATTTCAGGCGGTTCACACATTCAGTAGATACAAAGGAGTGTGTCGCTCCCGATTCAAACAACACTAAAAGAGGAATACCTGCCACCATGCAATTACCTTTTATCAGGCCATCCACATCCGATGCCTCTGCACCACTCATGGTAAACACTCGGCCGATGGATCGAGGTCGTTCAGCCCTCACAGCATTCACACCCTGCCGCAACTTAGGACAATACCTCTTGATATGCCCAACCTCTTTGTAGTGAAAGCAGCTAAGTGCCGTCCCGGGGCACACATCACCAACATGAAGTCGACCACATTTGTTGCATAAAGATGGAGAGTTCAACTGTGACCCTCCCGCATTTACATGAGTTCTCGACCCATGCGAAGTATATCCTCGGCTACTAACTTGTGGAGAGTAAGGTTTTCGTTCCTCTTGGAACACCTTGCCCTTCCCTTTTCCATGCGAAAAATTCCGTTGAGGCCCAAAGTTCTTGGAGGGAATTACTTTATGTGCCGCCGCCTCATCGGCAGCCAGGTCATCCTCATACATCCTACACTTGTTCACCAAGGTAGGAAAGTCAACAATTTCTTGGTGCCCAAACATGCTTTTCAACTTGGGCTTCAAACCCATTCAAACTTAGAACACTTGGACCTCCCGTCCACATAATCTCCCACCGACATGTTTCCCTGCTCCAACTTCAAAAATTACATTTCTTTATTCCTCTTCAGATGAGCAGGAAAGTACTTATGAAGGAATTTCTCCTTGAATGAACCCCCAGGAGATCAACCGTCTCTCTGTTTCCATTTGGCGCCAGGTAAATTCCCACCAGTTTTCGGTCTCCTTCATTAGCATATAAGTGGTGTAAGCCAACTTCTGAGCCTCTGAACAGCTCATGGCCCTGAAGATCCGCTCCACTCCTTGGTCCACTCAATGGCAGCATCAGGAGCAAATCCCCCGTGGAATTGACTGGGGTTCCTCCTACAGAACTCACCCAAACCTCGGTATTCTGCTGGTCCGGGTGGAACTAGGGGTTGCGAACTCGGACTTGGTGTTGGATTCTGGTCAGGTTATGCAAGTTCTCATTTACTTGTTGCAATGTCGCCACCATCTGAGCCAACAGATCATTCAGAACATTCTGACTCGCTCCTCTTCCTCTTCCTGCCATGGGTACCTGTACTCATTTACTTGTCTGTAATCGAATTTTATCTGAATTAATGATGATATTATATTTGGTGCTACAAATGATATTATATGCAAAGAGTTTTCAAAACTAATGAAAGGTAAGTTCGAGATGTCGATGATGGGAGAACTCATATTTTTCCAAGGGTTGCAGATAAAGCAAATGACAAATGTTATATTCGTTCATCAAGCCAAATAATGCAAGGAGTTGTTGAAGAAATTTGAAATGGACAATGTAAAGACCGAAATTCTACCCTTGAAATTTTTTCATTTATTTTAATCCTCTCTTACCTACATTCCTCATCTTACTTAAAACCTTCTTAAATCATTCCTTTAAAATACTCTTTACACTTATTATATTATCATACAATTTATATTGCGGAAAAACATAATTCATTTCATGAGTAATTACCACATACCACCAGTTATGGGTTTTCCGGAGTTATAACGTCCATAACTACATATCTCCAGTAATATTCTAATCAGATTTACATTCATCCCAAAATATTATCTAATCAAATACAATGTCAAAGTAACAATAAAGGCATTCTAGTTAATAAACACATAAGATTCCTAAGTGAGCTTCCTCCTCAAATCCTTCGTTTACCTACAATGGGGTTATCATAAACAACACACGAAACAAGGGAGTAAGTCATTAGTTCAAAAACTAACATCACATGATAATCCACATCTCAAATACGATTAAGCTTTAATATAATTTATAACCACACATACTTAATTGTAAACATTCATATCTTCTTCCTTTAATTTCCACGTTACTCATATTCATCCTATAGTATATATATCCCATAATATATATTCTATAGCATGCATATTACGTTCTTTCGAAGCATCGTCCTTCTCATTATTCATATCCACCCTATAGAACATATATCCCATAATATATATCCTATAGCATGTATATTACTTTCATTCTCAACATCTTCCATTTTCATCATTCATATTCACCCTATAGTATATATATCCCATAATATATATCATATAGCATGCATATTACTTTCATTCTGACATTCTCATTTCTCATCATTCATATTCACCCTATAATATATATATATCCCATAATATATATCATATGGCATGAATATTACTTTTATCATTAACATCCTCATTGTCATCCTTCATATTCACCCTATAGTATATATATCCCATAATATATATTCTATAGCATGAATATTACTTTTATCATTCACATCCTCATTTTCATCCTTCATATTTCCCTTAATCGTATTCATCGATTTCATTTCCCATACAACATCGGGCAGGTCGAGTTATTCCCCATACCACATCGGGTAGGTCGAGTTATTCCCCATACCACATTGGGCAGATCGAGTTATCCCCATACCACATAGGGCAGGTCGAGTAATCCCCATACCACATAGGGCAGGTCGAGTTATCCCCATACCACATAGGGCAGGTCGAGTTATCCCCATACCACATAGGGCAGGTCGAGTTATCCCCATACCACATAGGGCAGGTCGAGTTATTCCCCATACCACATCGGGCAGGTCGAGTTATCCCCATACCAAATAGGGCAGGTCGAGTTATCCCAATACCACATAGGGCAGGTCGAGTTATCCCCATACCACATAGGGCAGGTCGAGTTATCCCCATACCACATAGGGCAGGTCGAGTTATTCCCCATACCACATCGGGCAGGTCGAGTTATTCCCCATACCACATCGGGCAGGTCGAGTTATTCCCATACCACATAGGGCAGGTCGAGTTATTCCCCATACCACATCGGGCAGGTCGAGTTATCCCCATACCACATAGGGTAGGTCGAGTTATCCCCATACCCATTCCTCCCTTGGGCGAGACTCCCAAAATTTTCCAATTTCAAAACACTGATCCTCTCGCTTGGGCGAGGTCCTCTCGCTCAAGCGAGAATCTGGAAGTAAGCCCCATTCCTCAAGACTGTTACCTAATTTCATGGAGGACAAATTTGGGGTGTTACAGACAAATCCAAAGAAGCTTCAACTCCTATGGAATCTTCTTTCTACCTTGACAAAGACGAAAAAAGAAAAGCTGTTAAGGTAACCTGTGACACAACAATTATTCTCATTTATTTCGTAAGTTGAAAATGCCACTTAGCCTCTATTCGCCTCTCGTCTGAGCGAGAGGAGCTCGCTCAAGCACGGGTTTTGAGTTTTTTATCAAGGTTCAATGTGCCTCTCTCGCCTTAGCGAGAGAATGTCGCTCAAGCGACACTAGTACGTATAAAGACCCAAATTCTACCCTTGAATTTTTTTCCTTATTTTAATTCATTTACATATGTATTCTCACTTATGACTTATAATTATGGACCCAATGGATTTATTGTAAGGACCCAAATTCTACCCTTCAAATTTTTTCCTTATTTTATTCCTTTTTCATGCATTTTCCTATAACTTATGATTGCAAATTCAACAACCTCATTTTAAATCTCACTTTCCTCTTCACACTCAATTCATAAATCAATATCAACATACACAATTGTTTAACAAAAAAACATAATTTATATTAATCCATCCCAGTAACTACCGCATACAACTAGCTGTGGGATTCCAAAATACCCATAGCTACAAATATCCAGAGTTACAAATTGTTCATGACTACCAACATGTACAAATATCGTGCACATGATTACAAGTATTCAGTTCAAAACATAATCAGTTGGATTACAAAATAATGAAGATAAGGACTTCGAAAACCAAAAGGCTCTAAGCTCCTAAGCAAGACATCCTTAAATCTTCCACCTACTTGCGATGGGATTAACATTGACAATTCACATAAAATATAAAGGAGTAACTCGTTAACTCAATAAATGCCAATATACATTAATCCACATTTTAATAAAGTTTAAGTAAACAATTTAGAGTTAATTATACTTAAAACCATTTTCATCGTTTATACTTTTTAAAAATCATGCTACATAACTTGAGCCAAAGTTCGCTACATCGCTTGAGCCAAAGCGTGCTACATCGCTTGAGCCAAAGCTTGCTACATCGCTTGAGCCAAAGCTTGCTATATCACTTGAGCCAAAACTTGCTACATCGCTTGAGCCAAAGCTTGCTACATTACTTGAGACAAACTTTACTACATTACTTGAGCCAAAGTTTGCTGCATTACTTGAGCCAAATTTTGCTGCACTACTTGAGTCAAAGTTTGCTACATCACTTGAGCCAAAGTTTGCTATTACACTTGAGCCAAAGTTTGGTAAATAACTTGAGCCAAAGTTTCTAACCAATCGTGATCGGCTAAAAACGAGTTTTCTTTTCATTGATACACCATCAATTCATAAACAATAAATCCACACAATCATTATTACAAACATACCCGTATATTTTCACAATAAATAATCGATTCACGACTTGATCATTATCCACAACCAGAAAATCTACACATTTTCCATTACAATGCGCAAGTTAAAGACTTATCCTTACCTTGGTGAGTGTTGGGTTTGGTTCTTGGTAACTTCGCAAGTTCCACCGACACCGCCTCCAACTTTAGGATCTTTCCTCATTCCCACCATATAACACAATGTTAGTCATTTATTCCAAATAACACATAAACAACTCATATTGCATCTTTAACCATACAAGAGAGTTAACACATTTTCAATGTTTCTAAACTAATTTCATTATAAGTTTACCAACATCTAAAACATACATATTCATCTCATATTTCAACATTAGAGTGCATACTCATCTTCTACACCTAACATTTTACCCATTTTCCTCTTTAACCACATTTTCACTTTAGAGTTTTGGGGTTTTCATGAATCAACCCATAAAGCCTTTCCATTCTTGAAATACCAACTCTAAACCAAGAGTTTACAAGAGAAAAACAACATAAAACGAACCATAAATCAAAAGGATGAGATTCCATGGTTTCTCACATTTTGAGAAGAGATCCAACATACCCAAAACAAGTTTCAAAGGGAAGAAGGGAGTTAGAATCAAGAGTTTTACCTCTTCTCAAGCTCCTTTTGTTTGGGGTTCCCTATTTAATGTAACAGCGTCGAGTTCTCTTTCAAGCGAGAAAATCCCGCCCATTTTAAAAAATCAGATCTGACCCTCTCTCTCAAGCGAGGGTCCTCTCGCTCAAGCAAGAATCTCAGAGCCTCAACAACCTCAGAATGCCATTTATCGCCCAGGAGATACAACTCTCGCTCAAACGAGATCACTCTCGCTCAAGCGAGACAATTCTCGCTCAGGCGAGAATCCTTCATTATAGCCAAGGATTTCACTCACCTAGGTGAGCCACTCTCACCCAGGCGACACCTTTCTCGCTCAAGCGAGATTCTCAGGGCTGATACTATAATTTAATGACTTTAAATTTAGGGTGTCACAATTTACACTAATCATCTTTTCGGATTCGTGATGGTTTTAACATACGATAGTCATATACATATTCATTAAGCAGAAAAACATAATTCATATTAACATCTCCCAACACTTCCAATATCCGATGGTTATGGGTACCCAAAATAACATTACTCATAGTTACAAGTATTCAAACATATAACGACCATAATTACAAATATTCAAATCCACAGATAGTCAATTATGATGCAAAAAGTGTAAATAAAGGAATCCAAATTTAAAAGCTCCTAAAGCTCCAAGACAAGCATCCTTAATTTATCCAACTACCTGCAATGGGATTATCATAAACAATACATGGAAAACACAAAGGAGTATGTCTTAAACTCACATAATCAAATGATAATCCATATTTAATAAGGTTAGATAAACAGTTATATCGTGACATATAAATAATACTTCAACACACACACACACACATATATATATATATATATATATATATATATATATATATATATCCCACTTTGTTATCTTCATCGTTAAGCATTTTTACTCGAACTCATCAATATCCATTCCTCATATCCATACGTAATTCCGTCTTTTCTTTTCATATTCATCTATCCCACTTATGTTTATCTCAAATCGATTATCTTACCACATAGGGCAAGTCAGACATTTGCTATAAATAGCCAATACCACGAGGGCAAGTTATAAATTGCTACGAATAGCCAATACCACAAGGGCAAGTCATACATTGGTACGAATAGCCAATACCACGAGGGCAAGTCATACATTGCTACGAATAGCCAATACCACGAGGGCAAGTCATACATTGCTACGAATAGCTATTACCACGAAGGTAACTCATACATTGCTCAACCTCTTAAGGGACCTAAAAATAGATGTTTCTTCTCATTACTTCACACTCCATATATAATCAGAAAATTTACGCATTCTCAATCATCATAAACAATTAAACACTTCTCCTTACCTTGGTGAGTGTTTGGGTCGGTTCTTGGGTAACTTTACAAGTTTCCTTCGCTACCTCCTTACTCAAGCCAGAGTTTCGCTTATATACTCAAGCCAGAGTTGCTAACCATTCATGGTCGGCTAAAAATATATTTTCCTTTTCATCGAATTCACCATCAATCATTTCCCGTAATTCCACGCCATCTTTAGTATAAACACACCCATATATGTTTATACTAAATACGTAATTCACAATATAATTATTGCATGACCAGAAAATACACACATTTTCCATTTTCCGTAAATCTATGCCTACTTTAATATAAAAACACCGCATATATGTTTATACTAAATGCGTAATTCACAACTCAATCATTGCATAACCAGAAAATACACACATTTTCTATTCCAAATGCACAATTAAAGACTTATCCTTACCTTGGTGAGTGTTGGGTTTGGTTCTTCGCAACTTCACCAGTTCCACCGACACTGCCGCCAACTCTAGGATCTTTCCTCATTCCCACCATATAACACAATGTTAGTCATTTATTCCAAATATCACATAAACAACTTATATTGCATTATTTAACCATACAAGATATTTTCAATGTTGCTAAACTACTTTTATCATAAGCTTACAACCTTCCAAAATATACATATTCATCTCATATTTCATCATTATAAAGTAAACCCATCTTCTACCTCTAGCATTTTACCCATTTTAACCACATTTTCTCTTTAGGGTTTTTGGGTTTTCATGAATCAACCCACAACCCTTTCCATTCTTAAAATACTAACTCTAAACCAAGAGTTGCAAGAGAGAAACAACATAAAATGAACCATAACTCAAAAGGATGAGTTTCCATGGTTTTCTTCGTTTTGACAAGAGATCCAACATACCCAAAAATAGGTTATAAAGAGAAGAAGAGAGTTAGAATCAAGAGTTTTATCTCTTCTCAATCTCTTAGATGAGTTTTGAAGCTTCTTGCCCTTGGAAAAGCTCTCTTCTCTCACCTCTCTTCTTTTCTTAACCCTAAAATGTGTTTGGGGTTTCTCATTAAATGATGTCTCGTCGGGTCCTCGCATAAGCGAGCCCTTTCTCCCTAAAGTGAGAAAATCCCGCCTATTTTAAAAATTCAGATATGACCCTATCGCCCAAGCGAGGGATTCTCGCTCAAGCGAGAATCTCACAGTCTCAACAATCCCAAAATGCCATTTCTCGCCCAGGCGAGACAATTCTCGCTCAAGCGAGAATCCTCCAGTATAGTCCAGGATTTCACCCTCCCAGGTGAGCCTTTCTCGCCCAGGCGAGAATCTCTCGCTCAAGCGAGAATCCCAAGACTGATACTATAAATTTAAAGACTCAAATTTAGGGTGTTACACGTAACGACCCGATTTTCTACCCTTGAAAATTTTTCATTCATTTTAATCATTTTGCATGCATTTTCCTACACTTACTATCATACTTTCAAATTCCATAATCACCTACACTTGATTTGACAGAAAAACATAATTCATATTCGTAATGTCTCACGGATAATGAGACCCCATAAGTATAGTTCTCCGAAATAACCATACACCCAGTTACAAATATCCGACTAATGGTTAGCGATGATTACAATCATTTAAATCCGCAAGTAGTCATTTAAGATACAAAAACATAAATAGTGAATCCAACGTCTAAAGCTCCTAAAGCTCCCGAACTAGCATACTCCATTCATCTATTTACCTGCAATGGGATTATCAATGACAAAAGTACAAAACACACAAAGGAGTAAGTCGTTAATTCAATAAACGTTATTATAAGATAATCCACATTAGAAAAAAGGGTTAGTAAACCATTTGTTTTATAAATTCATTTTGTGCTACATAACTTTAGCCAAAGTATTGCTACATAACTTGAGCCAAAGCGTTGCTACATAACTTGAGCCAAAGTATTGCTACATAACTTGAGCCAAAGTTTTGCTACATAGCTTGAGCCAAAGCATTGCTACATAACTTGAGCCAAAGTTTTGCTACATAGCTTGAGGCAAAGTATTGCTACATAACTTGAGCCAAAGTATTGCTACATAGCTTGAGCCAAAGCATTGCTACATAACTTGAGCCAAAGTATTGCTACATAGCTTGAGCCAAAGCATTGCTACATAACTTGAGCCAAAGTATTGCTTCATAACTTGAGCCAAAGTGTTGTTACATAGCTTGAGCCAAAGCATTGCTACATAACTTGAGCCAAAGTATTGCTTCATAACTTGAGCCAAAGTGTTGCTACATAACTTGAGCCAAAGTGTTGCTACATAGCTTGAGCCAAAGCATTGCTTCATAACTTGAGCCAAAGTGTTGCTACATAACTTGAGCCAAAGTGTTGCTACATAGCTTGAGCCAAAGCATTGCTGCCAAAGTGTTGCTACATAGCTTGAGCCAAAGCATTGCTACATAACTTGAGCCAAAGTATTGCTTCATAACTTGAGCCAAAGTATTGCTACATAACTTGAGCCAAAGTCGCTAACCATTTATGGTCGGCTAAAACTACGTTTCCTTTTCATTGATTTCACTATCAATCATTTCCTGTAAATCCACGCCATCTTTAGTATAAACACACCCATATATGTTTATACTAAACACGTGATTCACGATATAATTATTGCATGATCAGAAATACACACGTTTTCCATCTTTCGTAAATCTACGCCTACTTTAGTATAAACACACCCATATATGTTTATATTAAATGCGTAATTCACAACTCAATCATTGCATAACCAGGAAATACTTACATTTTCTATTCCAAATGCACAATTAAAGACTTATCCTTACCTTGGTGAGTATTGAGGTTCGGTTCTTGGCAACTTCTCGAGTTCTACCGTCACCACCTCCAACCTTAGGATCTTTCCTCATCCCACCACATAACACAATGTTAGTCATTTATTCCAAATATCACATAAACAACTTATATTGCATCATTTAATCATACAAAATATTCATCATCAATATTCAACCATCTAAAACATGCATAACATCTCATATTTCAATATTTGGGGGTAAACTCATCTTCTACCTCTAGCATCTTACTCATTCTCTCCTTTTACCACATTTTCACTTTTAGGGTTTTTGGGGTTTTCATGAATCAACCCACAACCCTTTCCATTCTTGAGATACTATCTCTAAACCAAGAGTTTACAAGATAAAAACAACATAAAACGAACCATAACTCTAAAGAATGAGTTTCCACGGTTTCTCATATTTTGAAAATAAATCCAACATACCCAAAACAAGTTAGAGAGGAAGAAGAAGAGTTAGGAACAAGAGGTTTACCTCTTCTCAAGCTCTAAGATGAGTCCTAAGGCTCTTTGCTCTTGAAAATCACTATTCTCTCTCTTCTCTTCAAAGTTCTAACCCTAAAATGTGTTTTGGGTTTCGATTTTATAGACACAGCGATAAGTGTAATCGATTACAAGTATAGTGTAATCGATTACACTGTGTAAATTACAGAGGCATCGTCGCGATGTAATCGATTACCAACATGGTGTAATCGATTACATTAATACGATGTAATCGATTACCAGAAGTGTGTAATCGATTACACAGTGTAAATTACAGAGGCATCGTCGCGATGTAATCGATTACCAACATGGTGTAATCGATTACATTGGGTCAGATGTACATATCTGATGCTTTTAATCATCATGTAATCGATTACAAGGACTGTGTAATCGATTACATTACCCAAAATTGCCAAGTATAGCCTAGGATTTCACCCTCCCAGGTGAACCTTTCAAACTCAAGCAAGTACCTCTCGCTCAAGCGAGGATCCGAGGACTGATACTATAATTTTAAAGACTTAAAATTTGGGGTGTTACAATCCTCCCCCTCTTAAAAGAATTTTCGTCCTCGAAAATCAAGCATACATCGGAAATCAAAATCATCACCTAGACCTTAGGCATAAGGATACTCCTCCAAAATCATAATCGATTCTCTACTCCATTAAGATCACTTAATCAGTCACTAAGGGCATACACCACTAAATCGTGACATCACCCACCAATTCATGAACTAACTCATCAATCCAAATATTAAGGTTTCAGCCTTTAATATTCCGAATGCCCTGAGAACTAAACCGAAATTTAGACTAAAGATCTTTCCTACATTCGTCAAGAACCATAGATCTCTAGCACCTATCCATCTATCAATCGTAACATACGTTAAGAATCCCGATAACACTCTCGAACTTCAGCGAATGGGGAACTCCTGATCCCATATCTATCTAAATGCATCTTTTAACATCCATCATACACTAGCTAGTTTCATCTCCACTCGAGACTCTAGCACAATTTCATTTTACTAGATCCACAAAATACTTACACAATAGAACTCTTAGTGTCTCATCCATTGTACACAATCAAACTATCCAGTAATTGTGTAATTACATAAAATATTTCTACCATCACATCTTATCGTCTAAAGAAATTACCGATTTCTAGCCTCCACTGAAACCATAAAACCATTGATTCACACCAAAACTAGGTATTCTGTTACCAATCGGCAAGCACAAGTCGACCAACACTCAAACCTACAACTTGCGTTCGGTTTGGTCGCCCCCAATTCCGTTAGCAAAGATAAACTTATTAACCCACTCGCATTATGTCCAGAAATACATGGGCGTCTTATATCACTAAACTTTTAACAACCTCATACTCATGCTATGTTTCACCCAAAACATTATTTAGCCACATGCTATGTTTCACCCAAAACTGTTTTTCTCCAACATGACACTAAATCATTATTTAGCCACATGCTATGTTTCACCCAAAACTGATTTTCGAAAACGGTTTGAACCCACGACTCACGGCAATTTAATCAAAGAAATCAAATTATCATGTCAAAAGTAACGCATACTCATTTCAACATACCCTAAAACTCCTTCTCTCATATGGTGACACCACACCCAAACATCGCAATTACTGACGTTCACGAAACAGCAACAACTTTTGCCGGTACAACATTCAACGCAGACAATTGAGGTACACCACCACTATTTCATGCATTGCCAATGTCCTACCGCAAAAGAATCGATCATTCATGACCAAAAGTTTCACGTCCATTCCATTGCATTCATCACATTGACGGGGTAAGTAACTTAACTAGCCTCTTTTCTCGACTATCATTATAAGTCTTACCCTTTTGCACCCATATACATATCAATGCAACTAGATCTTAATTCTTCACCTCAACAATCATCACATAGTTAAGCAAAACACAATTTTGCTGACCGCTAGTCCATTTCCAGGATTAAATCCAACTGGGACATCATCGCGCATATCAACACTATATTAAAGGTTCTACCATTTACCCCAACCGTACATTGAGACACTCCCGATCCAAAAATAAGTTTTTGAGGATCAACTTCCCCGCACATAGCTTGGTGTTCAATACCAATATACATTTGTTACGGTGGGTACTCATCTTTAACAAAAAAAATAAATTTCATAGACTAGAAGCTTCATACACAAGAATCAAAAATAACTTTTTCATACTTAATCGATTTTGGGGTACCAACCATAGTTCACCTCAAAATGATAATACATCTGATTAGTCAACGTCCATGTAAACACATTAGTCGCAAGGACCTTTAGGTAATTTATCCAACCTCTATTTCATTTTCGAAATATGAGTTTCACCTCTTAGCGTGCGCATACACACTAAGGCCAACGAAGGGAATTAACCTTTAACAACTCATAAGAGAAAACAAGCATCCCCGACTTAAACATTTTTCTTGTCACTATACTTATTATAAAAGTCAATCATTCATAGACGAAAGTCCACTTTCCAAGACAAAATAAATAGTTCTTTCAAATCTTAACATCTCGAAATACTAACGAGTTCTTAAATACCCTCTTGTGACATTTACTGAATGAATACCGATCCCTTTTTCGAAGGAGGGTCCTGACTTTCTTAGCCGACATTGGCCCCATACCACTGGCCTGGTCAGAGACCTTGCACAGATCCCCAACCGCTACAACCCTGTAAGCGCTATTCAATCATAACATGATTTGCCGACAATCAGTCCATCCCCAGAATTATATCTAACTGGGATAACGACAAGCAGACTGAGTCTATGGTAAATATCACACCTTTTACCACAACCGGACTCTAGAACATAAACGTCGACACCACCACCAGCACAAAGATTGGAGTCGACGCGACCAAGTCGGAAGTAATGACTCAGTTTACAATCTCAGCCGGTTTTCACATTTAACATATATGAGGGAGTGTGTCGCTCCCGAATCAACAACACTAAACAAGGAATACCTGTCACCATGCGTTTACCTCTCGCCGGATCATCAACACCCGATGTCCCTGCGCCACTTGGGGTAACCATCCGACCGTGGTCTCTTGCCTCCCCAGCATGCATGACATTAGGTCTCCGATCCAGCTTGGGACAATACCTTTTAATATGCCCAAACTCCTTGCAGTGGAAACATCCATTCCCTTTTCCCGGGCACGTACTTCCATAGTGAAGTCTACCGCACTTGTTACACTAGTCAGTAAGCTAATTTTAAATCACTCAAGTCAGGAAATCACATAGTCTCATAACAAGTCGCATGTCATCATACCAAAGCCACATGCTTTAAACATTCAATACACACAATCTCAACTAGTCAAATTTTTACACATGTTACAAAGAAGCAATTAAGGCCATGCCCTAGGTCACAGAATTAACTATGCTCTGATACCAGATTGTAACGACCCGATTTTCTACCCTTGAAAATTTTTCATTCATTTTAATCATTTTGCATGCATTTTCCTACACTTACTATCATACTTTCAAATTCCATAATCACCTACACTTGATTTGACAGAAAAACATAATTCATATTCGTAATGTCTCACGGATAATGAGACCCCATAAGTATAGTTCTCCGAAATAACCATACACCCAGTTACAAATATCCGACTAATGGTTAGCTATGATTACAATCATTTAAATCCGCAAGTAGTCATTTAAGATACAAAAACATAAATAGTGAATCCAACGTCTAAAGCTCCTAAAGCTCCCGAACTAGCATACTCCATTCATCTATTTACCTGCAATGGGATTATCAATGACAAAAGTACAAAACACACAAAGGAGTAAGTCGTTAATTCAATAAACGTCATTATAAGATAATCCACATTAGAAAAAAGGGTTAGTAAACCATTTGTTTTATAAATTTATTTTGTGCTACATTACTTGAGCCAAAGTTTTGCTACATAGCTTGAGCCAAAGCGTTGCTACATAACTTGAGCCAAAGTATTGCTACATAACTTGAGCCAAAGTTTTGCTACATAGCTTGAGCCAAACCGTTGCTACATAACTTGAGCCAAAGTTTTGCTACATAGCTTGAGCCAAAGCATTGCTACATAACTTGAGCCAAAGTATTGCTACATAGCTTGAGCCAAAGCATTGCTACATAACTTGAGCCAAAGTATTGCTACATAGCTTGAGCCAAAGCATTGCTACATAACTTGAGCCAAAGTATTGCTTCATAACTTGAGCCAAAGTGTTGCTAAATAGCTTGAGCCAAAGCATTGCTACATAACTTGAGCCAAAGTATTGCTTCATAACTTGAGCCAAAGTGTTGCTACATAGCTTGAGCCAAAGCATTGCTACATAACTTGAGCCAAAGTATTGCTTCATAACTTGAGCCAAAGTGTTGCTACATAACTTGAGCCAAAGTTTTGCTACATAGCTTGAGCCAAAGCATTGCTACATAACTTGAGCCAAAGTATTGCTACATATCTTGAGCTAAAGTATTGCTTCATAACATGAGCCAAAGCGTTGCTACATAGCTTGAGCCAAAGTATTGCTTCATAACTTGAGCCAAAGTGTTGCTACATAGCTTGAGCCAAAGCATTGCTACATAACTTGAGCCAAAGTATTGCTTCATAACTTGAGCCAAAGTGTTGCTACATAACTTGAGCCAAAGTGTTGCTACATAGCTTGAGCCAAAGCATTGCTTCATAACTTGAGCCAAAGTGTTGCTACATAACTTGAGCCAAAGTGTTGCTACATAGCTTGAGCCAAAGCATTGCTACATAACTTGAGCCAAAGTATTGCTTCATAACTTGAGCCAAAGTGTTGCTACATAGCTTGAGCCAAAGCATTGCTACATAACTTGAGCCAAAGTATTGCTTCATAACTTGAGCCAAAGTATTGCTTCATAACTTGAGCCAAAGTATTGCTTCATAACTTGAGCCAAAGTATTGCTTCATAACTTGAGCCAAAGTCGCTAACAATTTATGGTCGGCTAAAACTACGTTTCCTTTTCATTGATTTCACTATCAATCATTTCCTGTAAATCCACGCCATCTTTAGTATAAACACACCCATATATGTTTATACTAAACACGTGATTCACGATATAATTATTGCATGATCAGAAATACACACGTTTTCCATCTTTCGTAAATCTACGCCTACTTTAGTATAAACACACCCATATATGTTTATACTAAATGCGTAATTCACAACTCAATCATTGCATAACCAGGAAATACTTACATTTTCTATTCCAAATGCACAATTAAAGACTTATCCTTACCTTGGTGAGTATTGGGGTTCGGTTGTTGGCAACTTCTCGAGTTCTACCGACACCACCTCCAACCTTAGGATCTTTCCTCATCCCACCACATAACACAATGTTAGTCATTTATTCCAAATATCACATAAACAACTTATATTGCATCATTTAATCATACAAAATATTCATCATCAATATTCAACCATCTAAAACATGCATAACATCTCATATTTCAATATTTGGGGGTAAACTCATCTTCTACCTCTAGCATCTTACTCATTCTCTCCTTTTACCACATTTTCACTTTTAGGGTTTTTGGGGTTTTCATGAATCAACCCACAACCCTTTCCATTCTTGAGATACTATCTCTAAACCAAGAGTTTACAAGATAAAAACAACATAAAACGAACCATAACTCTAAAGAATGAGTTTCCACGGTTTCTCATGTTTTGAAAATAAATCCAACATACCCAAAACAAGTTAGAGAGGAAGAAGAAGAGTTAGGAACAAGAGGTTTACCTCTTCTCAAGCTCTAAGATGAGTCCTAAGACTCTTTGCTCTTGAAAAGCTCTCCTCTCTCTTCTCTTCAAAGTTCTAACCCTAAAATGTGTTTTGGGTTTCTATTTTATAGACACGGCGATAAGTGTAATCGATTACAAGTATAGTGTAATCGATTACACTGTGTAAATTACAGAGGCATCGTCGCGATGTAATCGATTACCAACATGGTGTAATCGATTACATTAATACGATGTAATCGATTACCAGAAGTGTGTAATCGATTACACAGTGTAAATTACAGAGGCATCGTCGCGATGTAATCGATTACCAACATGGTGTAATCGATTACATTGTGTCAGATGTACATATCTGATGCTTTTAATCATCATGTAATCGATTACCAGGACTGTGTAATCGATTACATTACCCAAAATTGCCAAGTATAGCCCAGGATTTCACCCTCCCAGGTGAACCTTTCTCACTCAAGCAAGTACCTCTTGCTCAAGCGAGGATCCGAGGACTGATACTATAATTTTAAAGACTTAAAATTTGGGGTGTTACATTACAGGCTTCGATCCTTGGTAGCTACCACTGCGATGGCCGTTAGGTGGGGCATAAGGTCGTCGGTCATCACCCACCTTCTCTTTACCTCTCCCTTGCATCGGGTTGCGTTGAGGCCTAAAGTTCTTGGGAGGAATTGATTTGGGTGTCGCCACCTCATCCGCCTTCAGGTCATCCTCATACATCCTGCACTTGTTGACCAATGTAGGAAAGTTAGAGATTTCTTGATGTCCAAACATCATTTTCAACTTGGGCTTCAAACTTAGAACATTTGGACAGTCTGTCCACCTCCAATTAAGCGTATGGACAAAATCGGGTCAATTCCTCGAACTTGGCCGCATATTCTCCCACTGACATGTTACCCTGATCCAACCTCAGAAACTCCATTTCCTTCTTCCTCTTCATATCAGCAGGAAAATATTTCTGAAGAAATTTCTCCTTGAATGCAACCCAGGTAATCATTCGCCCCTCGGTTTCCATCTGACGCCGAGTAAACTCTCACCAGGTTTCAGCTTCCTTTACTAGCATGTAGAAAGCATAAGTCACTTTCTGAGCATCGTTAAAACCCATGGATCGGAATATTTGTTCCAAGCCTTGAATCCACTCATTTGAAGCATCATGAACGAATCCACCTTTGAACTGGCTAGGATTCCGCTTACAGAACTCATCTAATCCTCGGTACTCGGCCGGTCCGGGTGGAACTAGGGGTTGTGAACTCGGACTAGGCGTTGCGTTCTGATTCAGACTCTGCAAATTCTCGTACACGTGTTGCAGTGCAACTACCATCTAAGCTAAAAGATCATTTGGAACATTCTGACTAGTTCCTCTTCCTCTACCAGCCATGTGTACCTGTACTCATTCACTGGTCAGCAACCAAATTTTAACTAGACAAGGATCACATAATCACATAGCAATTTGTACAAACCAAATTATTCAAGCACATAAATGTCACAAAGAAGCACATAAGGCCATACCCTAGGCCGCAGGATTAACAATGCTCTGATACCATATTGTAAAGACTCAAATACTACCCTTGAAATTTTTTCCTTAGTTTAATTCATTTACAAATGTATTCTCACTTGTGACTTATAATTATGGACCCAATGGATTTACACTAATCATCTTTTCGGATTCATGATGGTTTTAACATACAATAATCATATACACATTCATTAAGCAGAAAAACATAATTCATATTAACATCTCCCACCACTTCCAATATCCGATGGTTATGGGTACCCAAAAGAACATTACTCATAGTTATAAGTATTCAAACATATAACGACCATAGTTACAAATATTCAAATCCACAGATAGTCAGTTATGAAGCAAAAAGTGTAAATAAAGGTGTCCAAATTTAAAAACTCCTAAAGCTCCAAGTCAAGCATCCTTAATTTATCCAATTACCTGCAATGGGATAATCATAAACAATACATGGAAAATACAAAGGAGTAAGTCTTAAACTCACATAATCAAATGATAATCCACATTTAATAAGGTCAGATAAACAGTTATATCGTGACATATAAATAATAGTTCAACATATATATATCCCACTTTGTTATGTTCATCGTTCTGCTTTTTTACTCGAACTCATCAATATCCATTCGTCATATCCATACGTAATTCCATCTTTTCTTTTCATATTCCTCTATCCCATTTATGTTTATCTCAAATTGATTATCTTACCACATAGGGAAAGTCAGACATTTGCTATAAATAGCCAATACCACGAGGGCAAGTCATACATTGCTACGAATAGCCAATACCACGAGGGTAAGTAATACATTGCTTCGAATAGCCACTACCACAAGGGCAAGTCATACATTGCTACGAATAGCCTATACCACGAGGGTAAGTCATACATTGCTACGAATAGCCAATACCATGAGGGTAAGTCATACATTGCTACGAATAGCCAATACCACGAGGGCAAGTCATACATTGATACGAGTAGCCAATACCACGAGGGCAAGTCATACATTGATACGAATAGCCAATACCACGAGGGCAAGTCATACATTGCTATAAATAGCTATTACCACGAAGGTAACTCATACATTGCTCAACCTCTTAAGGGAGCTAAAAATAAATATTTCTTCTCATTACTTCACACTCCATATATAATTAGAAAATCTACGCATTCTCTATCATCATATACAATTAAACATTTCTCCTTACCTTGGTGAGTGTTAGGGTCGGTTCTTGGGTAACTTTACAAGTTTCCTTTGCTACCTCCTCCAACCTTTGGATCTTTCCTCATCCCCACCAAACAACAACAAAAGTCAGTAATTCATTCACAATAATATACACACATCTCATATTACATTTGTAAACATATATGTTATTCACATATTTCCAATGTTTCCAAAACTAATTTCTTTAGAAGTTTCCAAACATTAAAACATGCATATTCATCTTCTATTCTACATTAGAACACATACTCATCTTCCACATCTACCATTTCACCCATTTTCCTCTTTTACCACATTTTCATTTTGGGGGTTTTGGGGTTTTCATGAATCAACCCACAAATCCTTTCCATTCTTCGAATACCAACTCTAAACCAAGAGTCTACAAACGAGAAACTAAATAAAACGAACCACAACTCAAAAGGGAGAGTTTCCATGGTTTCTCACATTTTGAGAAGAGATCCCATATACCCAAAACAAGTTTGAAAGGGAAGAAGAGAGTTGGTACTCAAGACAAGTCAAGATATATCATCCAGTATACTACTCATAAAAATACATCTTCAAGAAAATATTGGTTTGTCATCATCAAAATGGGGGAGATTGTGAAAAAGATCTTGCTCCTGACCTTGGCACGGTTTTGATGAAGACACCAACATCACAAAAAGAAGAAAGGAAGAAGACTTATCAAGACTATCGAAGACAAAGAAAGCTTCAAGATTTAAGAGTTTAAGTCTTTAGGCACTTTTATCCTCACAACTACTTTATTTACATAGTTAATAATGCTCAAAATTGTTTTCAAGAAAATCAGAAAAATCTAAGTGTGAATAAAAATAATTTTCAAAAACAACATGTAACTGGTTACCATACTTGGGTAACAAGTTACATGAGTGAGAAAAGAATTATCCATCCTCAAACAGCTAAGAGTAATCCATTACTGTCTTTGAAGTAACAGATTACCATTTTTAGAAAACAGGGTAAAAGATTATTCAAAGAAGTGTAACCGATTACACTAAGGCAATTTTACAAAGCTGCTGGAAAGTACCTTTGAGTAATCAATTACTCAAATACAATAATCGATTACTCAAATACAGTAATCGATTACACTATGTGAAATTTGAAAAAGCTGTTAACAGGATTGTTGGGTAATCCATTACTGAGAGTTGTTGTATTAGTTTTCAGATTTCAAAATGAACAGATTTCACTCAAAACTTAATTGTTTCATTCCAAACGAAACCTACTCTTATCTAGAGGTATTATGGTTGATTGGAAGCCTATATAAAGTTATTGAAACACTCTCACAACAACAACTCTAAGAACAATAACTCAGATTACAAACTCTCATAAAAGCTCTCACACTTTCTGAATTTTCTGCACTTTTCAAGCAACATACTTTCAAACTTTCTAAGTATTTCAAAGTTGCTTCTAAGTGCTTTCTAAACTTTTTCAAAGTTAAAAGAGCATTATTATCTAAAGTATAAGAGTTGTTTTTGGATTTCAAGTCTAGAATTGTTACATACACTTGTAAAGGCAATCCAAGCCACATTGTATATTCTTCAGTTTAGCAAAGTACACTTTCTTTCACAAGGGTGTGAAGAGAAAAGGGTTGAGTGACTTGGTATAGTGTTTACCAAGGGTGTTACTTGGAATAGGGTTTTCCAAGGGATTAAGTATAAGTGAGTGTGTAAGGTACAAGGAGATCTAGGGGTGAGATGATTGTAATTGCAACTCATTATATTTAATAAAGGAATCTCTCGTGCGTCAAGAGTACTGGACGTAGCCTTCGGTGGACAAGAAGGTGAACCAATATAAAACACTTGTGTACACTCTTCTCCTTATCCTTGTTTTATTTCTACATTTCAAAGTCAATATTTTTCTGCATACTATTTCCGCTGCACTTTAACTTTGATATTGCAGAAAAATTGGCCATCGTTTTGCAACAACTAATTCACCCCCCCCCTCTTAGTTGCAATTTCATTCTTACAATTGGCATCAGAGCTATATGTGAGAAAGTTACTCTAAAAATATGATCCTACTACAAGATGGCCTCAAGATCATTCCAAGGAGAAGGCTCCAACATAAACAGACCTCCAAGTTTTGTTGGAGAGTGTTACGACTTATGGAAAATCAGAATGACGATTTTCATAGAGTCGCAAGACTTGGATATTTGGAATGCTATCGAGGAAGGATCATATGTGCCATTCACTAAGATCAACAGCATAAGGGAGACAAAGCCAAAATCTTCATGGAATGATGAAGATAAGAAGAAAGTGCAATACGACTTGAAGGCAAAGAATATCCTCACATCGACGTTTGGAATTGACGAATTCTTTGGAGTGTCCAACTGCAAATCCGCTAAGGAAATGTGGGACACTTTATAGACCACACATGAAGGTACCGAAGAGGTAAAGAGATTGAGACTGAACACTCTTTCCCAGGAATACGAAATGTTTCGTATGAGACTTAGAGAGAAGATCTTGGATCTTCAAAAGAGATTCATTCATCTCAAAAATCATCTTATTGCACTTGGCAAAGTGTTGTCAAATAGTGACTTGAACCTAAAAGTTCTAAGATCATTAACAAGAACATGGCAACCAAAAGTGACGGCCATTTCTGAAAATAAAAGTCTTTCAAAAATGTCTTTGGCTGCTGTCGCGCCTGAATTTTCGGCCATGCGACCTCTGTAGGAGTCGCCACCACGTCTTTTGCGGTTAAAACGTTGATTAAAAAAGGTTTGAATGAAAGTTATTAAAAATTGGTTTGAGTTTAATCTAAGTGGGACTAATAGACGATGAGTCAACATTGACTGCTTACCCTCTTCTCACTTCGATAAATAATAGAAGCAGTGCAAGTGACTGCGACCGGTTCTCGGCTCGAAGTGAGAAGAAAAATGCAATACGAGTTGTAACCTCACTATTGAATCCAAAAACATTTTTATTTTTAAAAATAACTTAAACATTTTATGAAGAGAAATTTTATGAATAAAAAGTTGACCGCGACAAGTGACCGCGACTGGTTCTCGGCTCGAAGTAATAATTAATTGGACCGTGAAATTGTTATTATATTCTTAAAATGATTTGAGTGATTTTAGTTTTAATCCTTAAATTATAAAAATAATTTGGCTTGTATGAATACACAAATACCAGCATCTAACAATTTCTATGCGATTTAATAGCAAAGTTATTATAGCACTACTTATACTTTTTCTATCAATTATTAAGAGACCAAATAAAATGATATGGCTAAAGTAAATAAATAAAACAGTGGGCCTAAGGACCCAATACTAACCCATGTGAGATGGATAGGATAGGGAGTTTAGAATTAGGGATTTCATTTGTCAGGTTTGGGCATTTGGGGGAGATAGAGAGAATAGAGCTTCTCCTCTCAAACCGTCGTCGGTCTCAATATGGAGTGAGGAGGGTCGCCAGCTAGGAAGTCACACGGGAAGGACTCCCTAATCACTGTTGCGATTCCGACGACAACCGCTGGGCACGGAGGGACGCGGCCAGTGGAGCCATGGTGGTGGCTTGAGGCCTCAAACTCGCAGGTGATGCGGATTCGGCAGTATATGGGTTCAAAACCCTTCGGTTCATCATTCATCATCTCCTAAATTCTAAGTAAATCATTTATTGAAAAAAGTTCAGTACATTTGATTTGTTTGTAGTTATTTACAAGGTGATGATTAAACCAAAAAAAAACTCAACAATGAAGATGGTTATCATATATATTGATTTTTTGTTGCAACAGTGAATAAAATGAATGTCATAGGTACTTTTCTTTTTGTTTTGTTGTTTATGCAGTGAATAGAATGAATATCATATATATTTTTGTTGTTGTTTGTTTATACAGTGAATATGCAGAAAGCAATGGACTTGAAGGCTACAATGAAGACATGGCATATAAGTTCATGTAATCAAATGATTATGATACTGTTTCTACCAATTTGTTTTATATGTAGTTTAGATTATCCAATAGAGAATATCATAAATTGTGATAACATGAATTTAATTAGTTGTTGTATGTATGGAAATTACAAGAGTTCCTAATGATGTAAATAACATAGGATGTCATTAAAAACTTACCTGGATGATGAATGTATAAGCAACTGTGCCTTTGTGTCCTTTCTTGGAAATTGCTCTTTATCCTTTCTGCAGTGCTCTACCTATTATGTTTCCTGTGTTCTCTTTGGTTGGTTGCTGTGTATTGTGTCTGGTGTTTATTTGTGTGTATCCTTTCTCTAAGTTACTCTTGCTCTATATATAGGTTATAATGTTGCCAATATCTCATTTTTCAATTTCCTCCTCCTTTTTCCTAAAGATTGGGATTCATTTCCATATTTGTAATTCCCTTTCTTAATTTCCAATTAATATTTTAATGCCCCCTTTATATTATGATTTTCTTTCCAATTTTCACTCTAACTTCCTTATTCATATCATATTTTTATGATTATTGTCCATTATTGCTGATTATTTACTTAAGGCTACTCATAATTACTGATTATTGAGTTACCATGATTCTAATATGTATTTACTTAGTACCCTTTTTCGGAATGTTGTTGATCATTGTATTAAATGTATTTCTTTAGTGTTGTTCATTCATTACCTTATTTAGTTTGTTGACTTGCAATTCTTTCTCCTTCAGTGACTAAATGAAGTATACTATTATAGCAAAAGGGGAAGACATATGCACCAAAATGAGGGGATCCTCACATTAAAGCATCGGATGAAGTTAAGGGATAGAGTTATTTCCTTTTAAGTGATTGAATGTATCTCTTTTTAAGACCAAATGCAACAAGGTTGCATAATGCTATAAATTGGAATGTAACTATCGCTTGAATTAACCATTATGCAATTGTTTTACCTCATTTCAATTGTTCAAATTATTGCAGTGTTTAATTTAAATGCTCAATCACCGCCTAAATTAAACATATGGCCAACGACCTGAGTTATTGTATTGCATGCTGTAAATTCGAATGTAATTTATTATCAAACGTTATACAATTAATTAATATTCTTAATTCTAGCATATATCAAAAGTTGTGATAAATGCAATTATTAAACTTGTGTAATTGGTGTAGAAATACATTGATATTGTTATTTATTTATTTGAGAATGTGTTTTGGGTTGGACAAAATTGGGTACTCATAGCTGCCCCTCTTTACCTGTTGTTTACGTGATAGCACACAAACCGATGTTTGAGTGTTGTTGCGATAAACAACTAGTAAAGAAATGTGTGCTAATTTTGACGAGGCGCAACAACTTTTCTATTGATGAAGCGGGCATGTTGTACAACAAACTTTTGGTATGAGGTTGTTAAACATGAGGCTTTCAAAAATGTAAAGCATCGGGTCGGGAAAGAATGACTTCAAGGTCGTCAAGCACGGGGCCCTCGATAGCATAGATTGAGGTCGTCCAACATGGGGTCCTCAATCATATAATTTTAAGGTCGTCAAGCACGGGGGTCCTCAAAATTGTGGATTTTATAAAATAGCCAGGCATTGGGCCTGTAGAGAATGACGTCGAGGTCGTCAAGCACGGGGTCCTCAAAGGCATAGATTGAGGTCGTCAAGCACGGGGATTCTCAATCTTATAATTTGGAGGTCGTCAAGCACGGGAGTCCTCAAAATTATGGACTTTATAAAATATGCACGCACTGGGCCTGAAAATAATGACTTCGAGGTCGTCAAGCACAAGGCCCGCGAAGGCATAGATTGAGGTCGTCAAGCATGGGGTCCTCAATCTTATCATTTTGAGGTCGTCAAGCACGTGGGTCATCAAAAGTATAGATTTATAAAATATGCAGGCACTGAGCCTGAAAATAATGACTTCGAGGTCGTCAAGCATGGGCCCCTCGAAGGCATAGATTGAGGTCGTCAAGCACGGGGGTCCTCAATCTTGTAATTTTGAGGTCGTCAAGCATGGGGGTCCTCAAAATTATATATTTTATAAAATAGCCAGGCACTGAACCTAGAAATAATGACTTTGAGGTCGTCAAGCACAGGCCCTTGAAGGCATAGATTGAGGTCGTCAAGCACGGGGGTCCTCAATCTTATATTTTTGAGGTCGTCAAGCATGAGGTCCTCAAAATTATAGATTTTATAAAATAGTCAGGCACTTGGCTTGTAAATAATGACTTCGAGGTCGTCAAACACGGGGTCCTCGAAGGCATAGAATGAGGTCGTCAAGCACGAGAGTCCTCAATCTTATAATTTTGAAGTCGTCAAGCACGGGGGTCCTCAAAATTATCGATTTTATAAAATAGCCAGACATTGAGCCTGTAAATAATGACTTCGAGGTCGTCAAGCACGGGGCCCTCGAAGGCATAGATTGAGGTCGTCAAGCACGGGAGTCCTCAATCTTATAATTTTGAGGTCGTCAAGCACGAGGGTCCTCAAAATTATAGATTTTATAAAATAGACAGACACTGGCCTTGTAAATAATAACTTTGAGGTCGTCAAGCACGGGGCCCTCGAAGGCATAGATTGAGGTCGTCAAGCACGGGGGTCCTTAATCTTATAATTTTGAGGTCGTCAAGCATGGGGGTCCTCAAAATTATAGATTTTATAAAATAGCCAGACACTGGGCTCGAAAACAATGACTTCGAGGTCGTCAAGCATGGGGCCCTCAAAGGCATAGATTGAGGTCGTCAAGCACGGGGGTCCTCAATCTTATAATTTTGAGGTCGTCAAGCACGGGGGTCCTCAAAATTATAGATTTTATAAAATAGTCAGAACTGAGCCTGTAAATAATGACTTCGAGGTCGTCAAGCACGGGGTCCTCGAAGGCAGAGATTGAGGTCGTCAAGCACGGGGGTCCTCAATCTTATAATTTTGAGGTCGTCAAGCACGACGGTCTTAAAAATTATAGATTTTATAAAAATAGCCAGACATTGGGCCTAGAAAGAATGACTTCGAGGTCGTCAAGCACGGGGCCCTCGAGGTTATTTTTGAGTTGGCAGTTGTTTTTGAGTTGTTTGCTTTTTGAGATCACCTTGGTCCTTCGAGGAACTGCCCCAGTTTGTAGTAGGGGAATCAATTAAATGCTCCAGCGCCTTGTCATGAGTTTATGGGAAGAGTATGATAGTCCAATAAATTGTCCCATTATCTTGTCAAAAATATATTGGAGGACTATGATCGTCCAACAAATTGTCCCATTATATTTATCATGGACTTGTTGGAAATATTTTGAAATAGAGGTTGTGACTCTGACTTCAATAAACTTTGCCCCAATTTGCATGGTTGAGGATGAGCAAAAAATGAGTCTTCACTTTTGGGTGTTCATTTCTTTTCCCTAATTTTTTCTCAGAGTACCTATTGTCGGTACCTGTCAGGAATTCTCGCTTTTTATTATGGTACTAAATCGCCATTGAAGGTTTCCGACTTAGCACCGCTTTCCTTTTCTTTGGTCTCCCCTGGGGGTTTTCAACCTAGCACTATTTTTCTTCAGATTTTATTTTATTTGTCTTGCCTATTTTTTGAACACCCTCAAGTGTGACATTCTTAGGTGCGTCAGAGCATGAGTTACCCTTGAAGAGGACAATAAGATCATGCCCCTTCTTGGTTGAGGGATTTGAGATTGATTCATAATTAACAACTTCATCATGCTCCAGTTTGGGCTTCTTGGTGCTTTCGGCTTAAGAAATAAGATCAACCTAATAATTGCCCCAATTTGAAGTGTTGGATATTATCCTTCTACTCATATTGTCATTTAAAGGCTTAATCAAGAGAGTCTTGGACAAAATCTCCTCAAAACTGCCCAGTTTAGATCGGTTTCCATTTGTCATGCATTTGCTTCATGCATAGCTCTTTGAAAATAAATACTCGAAACAATGATCATGTCAATGTGGAGTTTTTGTTTGGAGTGTTGATGTGGTAGAGATGATGATGATGAGAGATTAGAATTTAATCTGATGCATTAAAAGTGAGATATTTTCGTCAAAATTTAATGAGATTTATTGGAGTCAACATTTCTCTGCCCATGTGCATATCTTAGGCAAATCGAACCCTCAACAAGGTCTTTTAAGCTTGTATCGTGGTATGGCTAAGGTTTTCCATGGAAAAGATATAGGCTCAAATATGTGTTTCTCAAACCCCTTTCTACATTCTCCTTTCTTCATTGTCCTAATTCAACAGTTTTCGGACATGACATTCAATTACTGAAATTTTGGATTTTTATGATGGAATGGGTGTGTAAGGACCCAATTTCTTTACTTGAATTTTTTTTGTTTATTTTAATCCTTATGCTTGATTTCCCATGTTACCTCATACATATATTTCCATTAACCTTTTAAATCATCCGTTCTTTAATCATCTAATAACTCTAATCATACTATTTCAATTTCATACCATGGTACCATTAATTGCAGAAAAACATAATTCATATTAATATCTCCCGATAATTACTGCATACAACTAGCTATGAGTTCCCAAAATACCCATAGTTACAAATATCTAGAGTTACAATTATCCAGAATTACAATTATCCAAATTAGCATTTAGTCAGTCATAATACAAATATTGCAAAACAAAGGGATCCGGTTTTGAAACTCCTAAGGCATGAAACCAAGCATCCTCCACAAACCTGTTTACCTACAATGGGATTATCAACGACAAATACACATAACATACAAAGCAGTAAGTCATTAATTCAATAAATATCATTATAAGATAATCCACATTTTTAAATGGTTAGTAAACCATTTTACATTCATTTTCGCTACATAACTTGAGCCAAAGTTTGCTACATCGCTTGAGTCAAAGTTTGCTACATAACTTGAGCCAAAGTATTGCTACATAATTTGAGCCAAAGTTTGCTACATCGCTTGAGCCAAAGCTTGCTACATCGCTTGAGCCAAAGCTTGCTAAATAACTTCAGCCAAAGTTTGCTACATAACTTGAGTCAAAGTTTGCTACATAACTTGCGCCAAAGTATCGCTACATAACTTGAGCCAAAGATTGCTACATCGCTTGAGCCAAAGCTTGCTACATCGCTTGAGCCAAAGCTTGCTACATCGCTTGAGCCAAAGCTTGCTACATAACTTGAGCCAAAGTTTGCTACATCGCTTGAGCCAAAGCTTGCTACATAACTTGAGCCAAAGTTTTCTACATTGCTTGAGCCAAAGTTTTCTACATCGTTTGAGCCAAAGCTTGCTACATAAATTGAGCCAAAGTTTGTTACATCGCTTGAGCCAAAGCTTGCTACATAACTTGAGCCAAAATCGCTAACCAATCATGGTCGGCTAAAAATATGTTTTCTTTTCATTGATTCACCATCAACTCATAAACAACATTTTCTACGCATTCTTTCAATACGATATGCTAATTAAAGACTTATCCTTACCTTGGTGAGTGTTGGGTTTGGTGTAACACCCTAAATTTATCCTCCTTAAAAAGAGGTAGCAGTCCTGAAGAATGGGACATACTGCTAGATTCTCGCTTGAGCGAGAGGGTCTCGCCCAAGCGAGAGACTCAGTGTTTTGAATTTGAAAATTATGGGAGCGTCGCCCCAGCGAGAGAATCTCGCCCAGGCGAGAAGGTCCGTGTGTTGGGTATACCACAGAACAATTAACACCTAGATGGGGTGAATAGGTGTGTGTGGAAGCAATTAACACTTTTTCGGGTAAATGAGAAATTCTGAAAACAACCCAGTTAATCAATTAAAGATTTACTTAATCGATTAAATAGATTCTTGCGTTTCTTGAAAATCAGTTTTTCTTGCAAGAAACGTTACAATCTTTTCAATCAAGAACACATGAAATCTACTCAAAGAATTAATGTCACTGTATAAACAGATTCAAGAACATGCACTAAATTCAATAAGCAAATCAATTAAACATATAAAGCACAAAATGATTGAAAAGTAAAGACAAGGGTCACATAATCACATAGAAATTCGTACAAACCAAACGATTCAATCACATAAAGGTCACAAAGAAGCATGTAAGGTCATACCCAAGGCCGCAGGATTAACTATGCTGTGATACCATATTGTAAGGACCCAAATTCTACCCTTGAAATTTTTCCCTTATTTTATTCCTTTCACATACATTTCCCTATAAGTTATAATCACAAATTCAACAACCTTGTTTTAATTCCTCTTTCCTATTCATATTCATTCCATAATGCAATATCCACATACACGTTCATTTAGCAGAAAATCATAATTCATATTAATGTATCCCGATAACTACCGCATACAACTAGCTATAGGTTTGCAAAATACTCATAGCTATGAATATCCAGAGTTACAATTATCCAAAAATTATAATGATTATAGTTACAAGTACTCAAATACGCAAATATTCAACCATGATACAAAAATTCAAATAACGGAATCCAGATTGAAGAGTTCCTAAAGCTCCAAGTTAAGCTCCAAGTTAAGCTCCAAGTTAAGCTCCAATGGGATTATCAAATGGCAACATACAAAACATACAAAGGAGTAAGTCATTTAATTAAATAAACATCATTTGATATAATCCACATTATAAAGAGGGTTAGATAAACAATTTAAGCATTTCAGCATGAGGTACTATCATTTCGTTTCATCACTTACTACCTCATACGACCATTCTTACTTTCACCTTCATCCATGTCAACCTTATTATCCTCCTTTTCATTCCTGTTTTACTTAGTCATTTCCCATTTGAACTTACTTCGACAATACCACATAGGGCAAGACATTCAATTTCAATACCACTTGGGAAAGACATTCCATCCAATACCACTTGGGAAAGACATTTAATTCAATACCACTTCGGCAAGACATTCAATTTCAATACCACTAGGGCAAGACATTCAATTTAAATACCACTTGGGCAAGACATTCAATTCAATACCACTTGGGCAAGATATTAAATTTCAATACCACTAGGGCAAGACATTCAATTTCAATACCACTTGGGAAAGACATTCCATTCAGTACCACTTGGGCAAGACATTCAATTCAATACCACTTGGCCAAGACATTCAATTTCAATACCACTAGGGCAAGACATTCAATTTCAATACCATTGGGCAAGACATTCCATTTCAATACCACTTGGGAAAGACATTCCATTCAATACCACTTGGGCAAGACATTCAATTCAATACCACTTGGGCAAGACATTCAATTTCAATACCATTAGGGCAAGACATTCAATTTCAATACCACTTGGGCAAGACATTCAATTCAATACCACTTGGGCAAGATATTAAATTTCAATACCACTAGGGCAAGACATTCAATTTCAATACACTTGGGCAAGACATTCAATTTCAATACCACTAGGGCAAGACATTCAATTTCATTACCACTTGGGCAAGACATTCAATTTCAATACCACTAGGGAAAGACATTCATTGCTCAACCTCTTAAGGGAGCTAAAATTAAGTTTTCTTCCCATCATTTCACAATCCATATATATTCAGAAAATCCACACATTTTCTATCATCATATAAATCAAACACTTCTCCTTACCTTAGTGAGTGTTGGGTTCGGTTTTGGGTAACTTTGCAAGTTCCTCCGCTACCTCCTCCAACCTTAGGATCTATTCTCATGCTTCTAGATGATTCTGAAGACTCCTTGCTCTTGAAAATGCTCTCTTCTCTCACTTCTCTTCAAGTTCTTACCCTAAAATGTGTTTAGGGTTCCTTATTTAATGTAACAGTGTCGGGTTCTCGCTCAAGCGAGCCCATTCTCGCTCAAGCGAGAAAATCCCGCCTATTTTAAAAAATCAGATCTGACCCTCTCGCTCAAGCGAGGATTCTCTCGCTCAAGCGAGGATACTCTCGCTCAGGCGATGATCTTACAGCCCCTACAGCTTCAAAGTGCCACTTCTTGCCCAAGCGAGACAACTCTCGCTCAGGCGAGCCAACTCTCGCTCAAGCGAGAATCCTTCAGTATAGCCTAGAATTTCACTCACCCAGGTGAGCTACTCTCGCCCAGACGACCCCTTTCTTGCTTAAGCGAGACTTCCATGACAGATACTATAATTTAAGAACTTTAAATTCAGGGTGTCACAGCTAACCAATCTTGGTCGGCTAAAAATATGTTTTCTTTTCATTGATTAACCATCAACTCATAAACAACATTTTCCACGCATTCTTTCAATACGATATGCTAATTAAAGACTTATCCTTACCTTGGTGAGTGTTGGGTTTGGTCCTCGGTAACTTTGCAAGTTCCACCGACACCGCCTCTAACTTTAGGATCTTTCCTCATTCCCACCATATAACAACAATGTTAGTCATTTATTCAAAATAACACATAAACAACTCATATTGGATCTTTAACCATACAAGAGATTCACACATTTTCAATGTTTCCAAACTACTTTCATTTAGAGTTTCCAAACATCTAAAACATACATATTTATCTCATATTTCAACATTAGAGCACATACTAATATTCTACATCTAACATTTTACCCATTTTTCTCTTTAACCACATCTTCATTTTGGGGTTTTGGGGTTTTCATGAATCAACACACAAACCCTCTCCATTCTTTGAATACCAACTCTCAACCAAGAGTTTACAAACTCTCAACCAAGAGTTTACAAGAGAGAAACTAAATAAAACGAACCACAACTCAAAAGGAAGAGTTTCCATGGTTTCATCACATTTTGAGAAGAGATCCAACATACCCAAAACAAGTTTCAAAGGAAGAAGGAGAGTTAAAATCAAGAGATTTACCTCTTCTTGAGCTTCTAGATGATTCTCAAGACTCCTTGCTCTTGAAAATGCTCTATTCTCTCACTTCTCTCCAAGTTCTAACCCTAAAATGTGTTTAGGGTTCCTTATTTAATGTAACAGCGTCGAGTTCTCGCTCAAGCGAGCCCATTCTCGCTCAAGCGAGAAAATCCTACCGATTTTAAAAACTCAGATCTGATCCTCTCGCTCAAGCGAGGATACTCTCGCTCAAGCGAGGATCTTAAAGCCTCTACGACTTCAGAGTGTCACTTCTCGCCCAGGCAAGACAACTCTCGCTCTGGCGAGCCAACTCTCGCTCAAGCGAGACAATTCTCGCTCAAGCGACCCCTTTCTCGCTCAAGCGAGATTTCTAGAACTGATACTATAATTTAATAACTTTAAATTTAGGGTGTCACAATTCTCCCCCTCTTATAAGATTTTTCGTCCCCGAATATTAAACATATCTCGATTCAAACAAATGAGGGTAATCCTCCCTCATATCACGCTCCACTTCCCAGGTAGCGTCTCCTTCATCAACTTGACTCCACAATACCTTCACCAAGGCAATCTCTTCTCAATCTTTTGATACTAGTATCCATAATCCTCATTGGCAACGTCGCAAACGTCAAATTATCCTTTAGTTCTATTTAATCGGACTCAACCACATGAAATGGATCCCCCACATATTTCCGTAGTTGAGACACATCAAACACATTGTGGAGATTCGACAACAATGGAGGTAAGGCAATCCGATATGCTACCGGTCCAATCCTCTTTAATATCTGATATGATCCAATAAATCTCGGAGTAAGCTTACGAGACTTCAACATTCTTCCAATTCTAGTAGTCGGAACTACTCTCATGAATACATGATCTCACTCTTTAAACTCAAGAGGTTTTCGTCTCTTATCGTAATAGCTTTTCTGTCGACTCTGTGCTATTCTCATATTCTCCCGGATCTTCTTGATCTTTTCCGTCATTTCTCGGACCAACTCAGGTCCCAATACTAAGTTCTCCCTAGTTTCAAACCAACACACTGGAGTTCGGCACTTCCTACCATACAATGTTTCATAGGGTGTCATCCCAATACTAAAATGGAAGCTATTGTTGTAGGTAAATTCAATCAAAGGCAACATGCTATCCCAACTCCCAGGTTGTTCTAAGACACAAGCCCTCAAAAGGTCTTCTAGTGATTGTATGGTCCTTTCCGATTGACCATCCGTTTGTGGGTGATAAGTCGAACTCACTTTCAGCTTAGTCCCCAAAGCAGATTGCAAACTAGTCCAGAAGTTTGAAGTGAAACGGGGATCCCTATCCGATATAATATTCGACAGTATCCCATGCAACCGAACTATTTCCCTGACATAAAGCTCTGCCAATCGTCCCGAAGGATATTTCATGTTCATAGGCAAAAAGTGTGCAGACTTAGTCAACCGATCCACTATCACCCATATCGATTCGTACCCTTTCTGAGTGTTTGGAAAACCTGACACAAAATCCATAGAGATACTATCCCACTTCCTTACCGGTATTTCCAGAGACTTAAGTTCTCCTGCCGGTCTCTGATGTTCAATTTTCGCATTCTGACAGATCAGACAACTCGAAACATATAAGGCTACATCTTTCTTTAAAACAGCTTCTTCAAGTCTTGATACATTTTTGTGGTCCTCGGGTGAAAACTCATTTTACTCTTGTGTGATTCCTCTAGGATACTCTTTCGCAATTCCACATCACGAGGCACACACACCCTTCCCTTGTATCGCAACATTCCACTAGGGTCCGATGCAAAAGCGGTCTCCTTCCCACTCATCATCAAATCTCATTTGACCATTAGCTCACGATCCTCAACTTGCATTACTCGGATTTGGTCAAACAGTTCATTCGTGACCTTAAGCATTCCTATCATCATACTGTGGGGTCTTATTTGAACTTCCAAGTTCATATCCCTGAACTCTTCAATCAGTTTTCCATCACGAACCATCAAAGCCGACATGTGTTAAGACTTCCGACTTAAAGCATCAGCCACCACATTAGCTTTCCAGGGTGGTACTGCAATCCAAAGTCATAGTCCTTAAGGAACTCTATCCACCTTCTCTGCCTCATGTTCAATTCTTTTTTATCAAACAAATACTTCAAACTCATGTGATCGCTATAAACTTCAAATCTTACACCATAAAGACGGTGTCTCCAGATTTTCAATGCAAAGACCACCGCAACTAGTTCCAAATCATGTGTAGGGTAGTTTTGCTCATGCGTCCTTAACTATCGTGAAGCATAGGCATCAACCTTCCCATCTTGCATCAAAACACAACCCAAACCTTGCTTAGAAGCATCACAATACACACTGAAATCACGATCAGTACAAGGAAGAACCAACACTGGCGCCGTAGTCAACCTTCGTTTCAACTCTTGAAAACTTTCTTCACAACGGATTGTCCACACATAAGGTTCCCCTTTTCTAGTAAGTTTAGTCAAAGGTAGTGCCAACTTCGAAAATACCTCTATGAATTTTCGATAATAACCAGTAACTAACTTGGGTACTGCCCATTCCATGACCGCCTCAACTTTAGAAGGGTCTACTACCACCCCTTCCTTGGATATCACATGTCCAATAAAGTTCACTGATTCCAGCCAAAAGTCACATTTTGACAAATTCACATACAACTGATTCCTTTTCAAAGGGTCTAGCACAACTCTCAGATGCTCTGCATGTTCCTCTCAGCTCTTGGAGTAGATTAGAATGTTGTCAATAAATACCACTACAAATGAATCCAAGTAAGGATGAAAAATCCGATTCATGTAGTCGGTAAATATTGCTGGAGCATTCGTCACTCCAAATGGCATTACCAAATACTCAAAATGCCCATACCTCGTCCTGAAAGCAGTCTTAGGAATATCTTCTGACTTAACTCAAAGTTGATGATAACCCGACCGAAGGTCAATCTTTGAAAATACAACTGCTCCTCTCAACTGATCCATCAAGTCATCAATCCTAGGCAAGGGATACTTGTTCATGATAGTCACCTTGTTCAACTATCTGTAATCGGTGCACAACCTCATATTCCCATCTTTCTTCTTAACCAACAAAACAGGTGCACCCCATGGTGAAACACTAGGACGAATGAAGTTCTTAGCCAGCAAGTCCTCAACCTGCTTTTTCAATTCTGCCAGCTCTAGCGGTGCCATTCTATAAGGAGCTATAGAGATGGGTCCCATCCCCGATACTAAGTCAATGGAGAATTCAACTTTTCTGACTGGAGGTAATTCCAGAATATCACTGAAAGACCTCAGGAAACTCACAAACTATCGGAATTTCCTCAACTATGGGTTTCTCAATACCCTCCAGGGATGCCAAAAAAACAAACACGACTCCTCACTCTTTAATGGAAGTCTTGACCCCCTTAGCCGACAATGGCTCCATACAACTAGTCTCATCAGAAATCTCACCCAAATCTCCAAACACAACGGTCTTATCAGCACAATTAAGCATCACATGATTTACTGATAACCAGTCCATCCCCAGAATTAGATCTAACTAGGACAGTGGTAAGAAGATTAAATCCACGGTAAATGTCTCATCGAGGTCGTACCCGATGCAAATAATAAAACAATTAAGTATAGTACTAGGAAGTGACTCCTAGGTCGTTTCCCAAAGATTATCTTTCACACATTGGTTTAAACACCTTACATGCACACACACAAGGGGGGTTTGGTGGTTGTTATGGTATGAAACTAAAGCTAAAATAGAACACAAACAGAAAACAGAATAGTAAAGAGGCTAAATCCCTTTGGTTTCCTTGTTCACAACTCAATCCTCGGTTTCAATATATCAAAATTAGATTCTCAGTGTTCCTTTGTCGAGAGTCGATTAACTAAGCGATGATCAACTCACAGTTAAATTGCTAAACCTCTAACTAAGCGAAATTGACATAAGCAACAAACAGTTAAAAAAGTCACATGAATCAAAGCATCAATTTCATATTCTAAACATTGAATTCCTAATCTATTCATAACTCTAATGTTTAAGCTTCAAACTAAGCGAAATCAACATAAACATAGAGCATTTACAAATTCACATAAACTAAGCGATTATGTGCTAGAGAACTAATTGACTAAGTGAAAATTAGTTCACAAACCTACAACACAACCATGGAATTAACCAAACCACAATCTGAAATAGGATAGAAGATTTAATCATAAAGAACCGAAATTGCATTAAAGGAATAAAGAGAAACTGAAATGTATTAAGCACTAAACCTCAAGAGTGTGATACATTACCAAAGGAATTTAGCACTAAACTTCTAGCCTTCCATGGAGGAAGAAGCAAAACCGAAAATGCAAGAGGAAGAAGAAGAAAACCCTAAAACAGCCCCAAAAAGGGGGAAAACGAAAATCTCTCTTCCTAAAGCTGAAATGTAAAGTGTGTAATGTAAAAGTGAAGTGTGAAAACGAAATCCTAAGCTTATTAAAGGGTAAAACCGAAATGGGCCCTAAATAATGGGCACAAAACCTAAAACGGAATTAAAAAGCTATTACAAATTACAATCTTCACTTTAGCACACATCCTCCACTTGTAATGCCCAAAATGTCCTTGGTGCCAAATATGACCTGAAAATAGAATTAGATTTAATTAGGCTAAATAATCCAAAATTAACTCATTTTAGGAATAATAGTCTAATAAAGCCTAAAACACTAAACAATGCCAAATAAAGTCAATTAGACACCAAGAATCATTAACAATGGTAAAATAAGGTTATTAATAGTGTGTAATTTATAACTCATCAATGTCCTGCCATTTACCACTACCGGACATTGAGACACAACCTTCGACACCACCACAGGCACATTGGTTGGGGTGGATACAACCAAGTCGTAAGGCAACGACTCAGTGTGCAATTTCAGTCGATTCACACATTCAATAGACACAAAGGAGTGTGTTACTCCCGAATCAAACAACACTAAAAGAGGAATCCTACCACCAAGAAATTACCTTGGATCAGGCCATCTGCATTAGATGCCTCAGCACCGCTCATGGTAAATACTCTACCGGTGGATCGAGGTCGTTCAGCCCACACAACATTCACACTCTGCCGTAACTTAGGATAATACCTCCTGATATGTCCAACCTCCTTGCAGTGAAAGCAACTAAGTGTCGTTTCGGGGCACAAATCACCGACATGAGTTCGGCCACATTTGCCGCACAAGGATGGGGAGTTTAACTGTGACCTCCAGCATTGACATGAGTCCTCGACCCATGCGAAGTATATCCCAGACTACCAGTGGGTTAGGAGTAAGGCTTTCGTTCCTCCTGAAACACCTTGCCCTTGCCCTTTCCGTGCGAAAAATTTCGTTGAGGCTCAAAGTTCTTGGGAGGAATTACTTTAGGTGTCGCCACCTCATCGGCTGCTAGGTCATCCTCATACATCCTGCACTTGTTTACCAATGTAGCAAAATCGGCAATCTCTTGATGCCCAGACATACTTTTCAACTTGGGCTTCAAACCCGATTCAAACTTAGAACATTTGGACTTTCCGTCCACCTCCAATTCAGCGTATGGACAAAATCGGGCCAATTCCTCGAACTTGGCCGCATATTCTCCCACTGACATGTTACCCCGCTCCAACCTCAGAAACTCCATTTCTTTCTTCCTCTTCAGATCAGCAGGAAAATATTTCTGATGAAATTTCTCCTTGAAGGCAATCTAGGTAATCACTCTCCCCTCCGTTTCCATCTGACGCCGAGTAAATTCCCACTAAGTTTCAGCTTCTTTTACCAGCATATAAGAAGCATAGGTCACCTTCTGAACATCATTACAACCCATGGCTCGGAATACTCGTTCCAAGTCTTGAATCCACTCGTTCGAAGCATCAGGAGCGAACCCACCTTGGAACTGGCTAGGATTCTGCTTACAGAACTCATTCAACCCTCGGTACTCGGCCGGCCCCGGTGGAACTAAAAGTTGCGAGTTAGGACTTGGTTTGGTGTTCTGGTTCAGGCTATGCAAGTTCTCATTCACTTGTTAAAGTGCAGCCACCATCTGAGCAAATAGATCATTCGGAACATTCTGACTCGTTCCTTTCCCTCTTCCAGCCATTTCTTAACCTGCACTCCTTGGTGGTTAGCACACAATTCTAACTCATATAATTCAGGTTATCACATAGTCTTATAGCACATTACATGTCACTACACCAAGGCTACATGATTTAAACAGTCAATTCACATAATTTCAACTAGTTAAATCACAAACATGTTACAAAGAAGCAAGTAAGGCCATACCCTAAGCCACAGAATTAACTATGCTCTGATACCATATTGTAAGGACCCAATTTCTATACTTGAAATTTTTTTGTTTATTTTAATCCTTAAGCTTGATTTCCCATGTTACCTCATACATATATTTCCTTTAACCTTTTAAATCATCCATTCTTTAATCAACTAATAACTCTAATCATACTATTTCAGTTTCATACCATGCTACCATTAATTGCAGAAAAACATAATTCATATTAATATCTCACGGTAATTACCGCATACAACTAGCTATGAGTTCCCAAAAATACCCAGAGCTACAAATATCCAGAGTTACAATTATCTAGAAATACAATTATCCAAATTAGCATTTAGTTAGTCATAATACAAAAATTTCAAAACAAAGGGATCCGGTTTTGAAACTCCTAAGGCATTAAACCAAGCATCCTCCACAAACCTGTTTACCTACAATGTGATTATCAACGACAAATACACACAACATACAAAGGAATAAGTGATTAATTCAATAAATATCATTATAAGATAGTCCACATTTTTAAATGGGTTAGTAAACCATTTTAAATTCATTTTCGCTACATAACTTGAGTCAAAGTTTGCTACATAACTTGAGTCAAAGTTTGCTACATAACTTGAGCCAAAGTATCGCTACATAACTTGAGCCAAAGTTTGCTACATCGCTTGAGCCAAAGCTTGCTACTTCGCTTGAGCCAAAGCCTGCTACATCGCTTGAGCCAAAGTTTGCTACATAACTTGAGCCAAAGTTTGTTACATCGCTTGAGCCAATGCTTGCTACATAACTTGAGCCAAAGTTTGCTACATCGCTTGAGCCAAAGCTTGGTACATCACTTGAGCCAAAGTTTGCTACATCACTTGAGCCAAAGCTTGCTACATAACTTGAGCCAGAGTTTGATACATCGCTTGAGCCAAAGCTTGCTACATCGCTTGAGCCAAAGCTTGCTACATCACTTGAGCCAAAACTTGCTATAACTTGAGCCAAATCTTGCTACATAAATTGAGCCAAAGTTTGCTACATCGCTTGAGCCAAAGCTTGCTACATAACTTGAGCAAAAATCGCTAACCAATCATGGTCGGCTAAATATTTGTTTTCTTTTCATTGATTCACCATCAATTAATAAACAGCATTTTCCACGCATTCTTTCAATACGATATGCTAATTAAAGATTTATCCTTACCTTGGTGAATGTTGGGTTTGGTGTAACACCCTAAGTTTGTCCTCCTTAAAAAGAGGTAGTAGTCCTGAAGAATGGGACATACTGCCAGATTCTCGCTTGAGTGAGAGGGTCTCGCCCAAGCGAGAGACTCAGTGTTTTGATTTTGGAAATTCTGGGAGCCTCTCCCAAGCGAGAGAATCTCGCCCAGGCGAGAGGGTCCGTGTGTTGGGTATACCACAGAACAATTAACACCTAGAGGGGGTGAATAGGTGTGCGCGAAAGCAATTAACACTTTTTCGGGTAAATGAGAAATTCTGAAAACAACCAAGTTAATCGGTTAAAGATTTACTTAATCAATTAAATCAATTCTTGCATTTCTTGAAAATTGGTTTTTCTTGCAAGAAATGTTACAATCTTTTCAATCAAGAACGCATGCAATCTACTCAAAGAATTAATGCCAATGTATAAACAGATTCAAGAACATGCACTAAATTCAATAACAAAATCAATTAAACATATAAAGCACAAAATGATTGAAAAGTATAGAGATAAGGGTTCAATAAAACTTGACACGACGATTTTATCCTGTTTCATTTGCCTGTCCACTAGCAAACTACATCCAGGCCTCCCCTTATGATCTTGGAAGATTTGCTTCACTATATTTGAAAGTATGTTCTTTACACACACACTTCCAAATTGAGTCTTTCCTACTTGCTATGCAAATCCTATTTCGCCAAGCCTTGACTTCCCTCTGTTCGCAAACGGTTGCCAATCTTGCTACTCGATGCGCCAAACAAAATACACAATGAAGACTATACCAAGCCAACCGCAGCTAGCTGGTATTACAACCTAACCTCTAAACCTTAGAGATTACAACCTAACCGCAGCTAGGATTTTCTCACAAAAATCGTCAAATAGCTCAAGTTACAAAAGCACCTAAGATGTGCAGATACGAAACAGTAAAACCACTAAGAACCCAGCCAAGAAATCTCACAAAGACTCAAATAACTAAGTGTGATTAATGCTTGGCTTTTCTTCAAGAAAGAATATGAAAGATTAAGCCCAAAAGAATGATTCTTGAAAAACCTATCTCTCTTTATGTAATGCAAGAAAAACTTAAAGAAACTTTTTCACAAACAAAGAACCTCTCTCTAATGATAAGAAAGATAAGCTTAGAGAATTCTACAAACTTATGAATTTTCGAATTGGAAAAAGTTATGAAAAGTTATAAGAAAGTTATGAACATTTGGCGGTCATTGATAGTGCCTTCTATTCAGCCAAAATTTTGTCTGAGATGTTTATTTTGTACTCCTTAGTGAGTTTTTTTTATTTTGTATTTTGTTTTTTTTTTCACTTTGGCCGATGATGTTTCAGATTTTCAATCATCGAGTTATACATGAAAAGTCATGTGGGTAGAGTGTATTTATTTCTTAATAATTGAATGTCAAGGAAAACAATTGAAAAGCTACCATGCCCCGAAATATTGCTATTTTATGGGTTTTATTTTTAGAAATCTCCTTTCATAAAGGCTCTGGCTCAAATGGGTAACTAAGGGTATCTCCTTTGTGTTTGAGATTTAAAAAAAAAACGCCTTGTGTTATTAGGAAAATTTGCCTAAGGATCTGCATCATTTTGGGTCTTATATTTACATCATCCTCCATTTCATATAAATTGTTGAATCAAATTTCTCATATTAATGCATGAAACAATTTGGTTTGTTTTGAGTTTTTTTCGTTTTTTTTTTAATGAGATTTGTGGTATGAGATGAAATACTTGCATGATCAATGTACTTGTAAGTAATCTTTAAAAAGATATGCAATGGAAAAACATTTTTATTTCTGAGATGGAAATATGAGTGCTCCTTTGTTGATGACCTTTAGTCTTGGGTAGAGCATTAGAGATTTCAAAATATGATCCCATCATTTCTTCGACGACTGCCAACTGTGACTTGATTCTCTTGATTTGGTTATGCTATGACTTTTGATTGAAAATGATTGTTATAATTGTGCTTATGAGAAATAGTAATGTGATTTATTTTGTTTTTGGTTTTTATTCGCAATATTTGAAAATGTTAATTTTAGAAAAAGTAATTCATTTCCATTAAGAGATGTTGGTATAGTAAGACATAACATCCCGCATTTGATTACTATGAGTGTACTCCAATAGCTTATTCTGTGTTGATGACAATTTTAGAGGGTACTCAAAGTCTCATGCCAAAATTGTATTTAGATCGTTTCTTAGTATTGCCTAATAAACATCTTGCTCTACATTTGGTATCTTGGGGGCGTACCCTACAAGGCCGACTGCAATTGATGATAATTTCAGAGGAAACACAATGTCGCAGACCAAAATTGCATCTATTAAATGCAATATGTTTTTTTCCACTCATTTGAGTCACATTGGATGGCAAGATATTATCATAATACTAAGAATTTATGCATGTGTCTTTACCATATCTCTTTCAGAAAAGGAATTTGATCACTGAATGTTTTATTTATGGATGAATGATATGGATGGTGGATGAGATGCTTTTCTATGATGCATGAAAAATTTGAATATATTTCATTTTCGTTTCTTGAATGCATGAATTGATTTATTTTTGTCTTTTAGATAATTTATGCTAATGTGATGTGATGTTTGAATGACCTATTCTAGTTTTAATTTTTTTGAATAGGTATATGAATGTATGTAAAAGTGAATAAATGTTTGATTGATGAAATTTTTATTTGTCCTTCTTTTTTGGATATTCTGAATGTATGTATGAGAATGCATGAATGGTATTTTTTATTTTTGGCTAATTATATGAATGGGATTGATGTATTTTTTTTAATATTCAAATATGTATTTTTTTTTATATTTGAATGAATATATGTATGAATGAATGGTGTGAATGATCATGATGCAAGCAAGCTAAGCGATATAGTCTGTTAGGGGTAAAAATGAGATTTCACCCTCTAGGTTTTGTACCCTTTTGGTGGGCATGATGATTACGATATTGAGTTAAAGAGAACAAATCCATATTTGTGGATGTGAGAAAATTGTCCCTAGGGCATTGGGGGCCATCGATGGGTACACGTTGAATAAAAAAAGTCCCTAGGGCTTTGAGGCCTATCGATGGGTTTGAATATCACAAGTTTCCTATCATTACGTTGTAGGATCCTGATACCCTTATTCCGTTCAGGCATGGAGTAATTTTTGAAATTAATTTGAGATGATATTATGATGTGCATGAATGCAAATGGAAGTGGATTATGTTTTCTTTCCCGTGTCATAAAACAAAGGTACACCTATAGGGTTTTGGATATTCTAATGGTCACGACCGTAAGGCGAGGTACTAGGTCTGTTTAAAGTGGACTCGATAAAAAAAAATTATTTCTAAAGGTAATCAGATTGCTTCCCATCTTTAAAAGAAAGGAAACCATATATCATATGTTAGTTAAGAGAAGAGACTAGCTCCCCAAGCGGTTAACTTATGACACATGGGAACAATCTGATTGGTTTATCTTGCCAATATCAGATGTGATACAAGGCCACTTACCGACAAGGCAAATATCCCCCTATTTGGCACCTAATCTCTAACACCCAGGGTCTAGGGCATATGTGTGTGACTCAAGTGTACAAAGTGGGTGTGTGGGGAAGCACGTGACTAAAAAATAAATCTGCCCCCAAAAGCTGCACAACAAACAGGTGACTAGGCTCAAAATAATTAATTAAATTAAGAACAATAAGTAAACAAGTAAATAATGATGTAAGTACTAGTGCAAAAATTAGAAAGAAAAAAACAAAAAGGGTATTTATATACAAGAATGCATGCAAAAAGTGTTATTGGGCTTGACTCTCTTAAAAAAAATCCCCAGCAGAGTCGCAAGCTGTCGCGCCTAGATTTTCGGCCACGCGACCTCTGTAGGAGTCGTCACCACGTCTTTTGCTGTTAAAACGTGGAAAACTCGAATTATGCCCAAATTGGATAAAATTGGTCTTTTAAAATAGAGTCGTGAGTTCGGGAGTCGATTACGAATCGGGGAATGTATTAGCACCCCATTCGTCCGTTATTAAACGGTACCCTAACTAATTGCATGCTTTTAATTTATCCTTATTTATTAAAATTAAATTGATTAAAGCAAAATGTTTATTTTTTATTTTTGTGTCTGACAAGAGTTTATCTTGCTCATACGTATCCCTATGTGCAATAGGGAAATCTAGACTACGTAGTTCTTTAAGAAAATCGTTTGTTGGTTTGGTTTGATTAAAAAAGGTTTGAATGAAAGTTATTAAAAATTGGTTTGAGTTTAATCTAAGTGGGACTAATAGACGACGAGTCAACATTGATTGCTTACCCTCTTCTCACTTCGATAAATAGCAGAAGCAGTGCAAGTGACTGCGACCGGTTCTCGGCTCGAAGTGAGAAGAAAGATGCAATACGAGTTGTAACCTCACTATTGAATCCAAAAACATTTTTATTTTTAAAAATAACTTAAACATTTTTTGAAGAGAAACTTTATGAATAAAAAGTTGACATTAGTTATTATTTTACTTCGATAAATAGCAGAAGTAGTACAAGTGACCGCGACCGGTTCTCGGCTCGAAGTAAGAATTAATTGGACCGTGAAATTGTTATTATATTCTTAAAATGATTTGAGTGATTTTAGTTTTAATCCTTAAATTATAAATATAATTTGGCTTGTATGAATATACAAAAACCAGCATCTAACAATTTCTATGCGATTTAATAGCAAAGTTATTATAGCACTACTTATACTTTTTCTATCAATTATTAAGAGACCAAATAAAATGATATGGCTAAAGTAAATAAATAAAACAGTGTGCCTAAGGACCCAATACTAACCCATGTGAGATGGATAGGAAAGGGGGATTAGAATTAGGGATTTCATTTGTCAAGTTTGGGCATTTGAGGGAGATAGAGAGAAGAGAGCTTCTCCTCTCAAACCGCCATCGGTCTCGATATGGAGTGAGGAGGGTCGCCATCTAGGAAATCACACGGGAAGGACTCCCTAATCACTGTTGTGATGCTGATGACAACCGCTGGGCACGGAGGGATGCGGGCAGTGGAGCCACGGTGGTGGCTTGAGGCCTCAAACTCGCAGGTGATGCGGATTCGACAGTATATGGGTTCAAACCCCTTCAGTTCATCATTCATCATCTCCTAAATTCTAAGTAAATCATTTATTGAAAAAGTTCAGTACATTTGATTTGTTTATAGTTATTTACAAGGTGATGATTAAACCAAAAAATTATGGTTTGCTTATTATTATGATGGATTTTACTTGAAATGATGTTAATGCCGTTTCATTAATATGTTATGTAAAAAAAAATTACACTGAAGATGGTTATCATATATATATTGCTTTTTTGTTGCAACAGTGAATAAAATGAATGTCATATGTAGTGTTCTTTTTGTTTTGTTGTTTATGCAGTGAATAGAATGAATATCATATATATTTTTGTTGATGTTTGTTTATACAGTGAATATGCAAAAAGCAATGGACTTGAAGGCTACAATGAAGACATGGCATAAAAGTTCATGTAATCAAATGATTATGATACTGTTTTTACCAATTTGTTTTATATGTAGTTTAGATTATCCAATAGGGAATATCATAATTGCCAATCAATATTTTAATGCCCCTTTATGTTATGATTTTCTTTCCAATTTTCACTCTAACTACCTTATTGATATCATCTTTTTATGATTATTGCCCATTATTGCTGATTATTTACTTAAGGCTACTCATAATTACTGATTATTGAGTTACCATGATTTTAATATGTATTTACTTAGTACCCTTTTTCGGAATGCTGTTGATCATTGTATTAAATGTATTTCTTTAGTGTTGTTCATTCATTACCTTATTTAGTTTGTTGACTTGCAATTCTTTCTCTTTCAGTGACTGAATGTAGTCTACTATTATAGCAAAAGGGGAAAACATATGTACAAAAATGAGAAGATCCTCCCATTAAAGCATCGGATGAAGCTAAGGGATAGAATTATTCCCTTTTAAGTGATTGAATGTATCTCTTTTTAAGACCAAATGCAACAAGGTTGCATAATGCTATAAATTGGAATGTAACTATCGCTTGCATAATGCTCAATCATCGCCTGAATTAAACATATGGCCAACGACCTGAGTTATTGTATTGCATGCTGTAAATTCGAATGTAATTTATTATCAAACATTATACAATTAGTTAATATTCTTAATTCTAGCATATATCAAAAGTTGTGATAAATGCAATTTTTAAACTTGTGTAATTTGGGTAGAAATGCATTAATATTGTTGATTATTTATTTGAGAATGTGTTTTGGGCTGGAAAAAATTGGGTACTCACAGCTGCTTTGTTTGGAAAGTTGCAGGAACATGAACTCGAATTGAGTCAACTTGATCAACACGAGGAACAAGAGAAGAAGAAGAAGAACATTTCTCTCAAAGCAAAAGTTGAGAAATATGATTCATCGGAAGATGAAGACGACAAGGAAGAGACCGATGACATGAGCCTCTTCATTAAGAAGTTCAGCAAGTTCCTTAGAAGGAACAAATGCGCAAGAATAGGACAAATGAAGAAGTTCTCCAAAAGCAATGATGCCTCCACTTCAAACCAGAATTTTACATGCTTTGAGTGTGGCAAACCTGGCCACATGAAGATGGATTGTCCAAACATCAAGAAAAGTTATTTCAAAGGGAAGAACGAATTGAAGAATGGACGAAGAGCCTACATCGCTTGGGAAGACAACAACACAAGTTCAGCCTCTGAACTAGAAAGCGAAGAGCATGCACATCTCTCCCTAATGGCGTCTCTACATGATGAATACATGAAATTATCAAAAATGTTTCTAAAACAAAAATCAGAACTAGATTCTCTTAGAAACATACCGTCATCATCCTCATGCCAAAATTGCATTACTCTTGGAAACAAAGTTTCTACATTGAGTCTTGAACTCAACAAAATGAACAAGAGTAGCAAGAGCTTGAGTAAGATCATTAATGATCAAAGACACTCTATGGACCGAAGAGGTCTTGGCTATGTAAAAGGCCCTACTCTTGAAAAGTAAAGTAAGTCTATCATGACAGACTTTCAAAAATCATGTATCCATGCATCTACACATAGTAAAAATAAATCTAGGATACATAAGCATCAACTCATATGCTTTTATTGTAAAAATCATGGGCACACACAAAATAGTTGTTCTATTAGAAAATATGGTGTTCCCTTAGGACATTTTATATGGGTTGAGAAAGGATCTAACAATGTATGACCCAAGACAAGTTGGGTACCTAATATAACTTAACCTGTTTTGCATGTAGATTTGAGCGCCGCCCGCAATTTATGGTACTTGGATTGCGGTTGCTCAAAGCATATGACAGACGATAAAAGTAAGTTCTTTGTCCTCACTCCAAGGGACAAAGGCTATGTCACATATGGTGACAACAATAAGGGAAGAATTCTTGGAGTCGGTAGAATCGGCAAGCCACCTTCAACAACCATAGAAGGAGTGCTATATGTGGAAGGACTTAAGCACAATCTTCTAAGAATAAGTCAACTATGCTACAAGGGCTTCCATGTATCATTCTACCCAGATAAGTGCATCATTGAAAGTAAGGAATTTCTAAACTCTAAACTTGTTGGTAAGAGAATTAATAACAAATACATGATAAATATAAATTCATCTCTTCCTATAACATGTTTAGTAGTAAATGACATTCATGATGCATGACTTTGGCATAGGAGAATTGCTCACATTCATATGGACCATTTGAATAAGCTAATCAAGAAAGATTTGGTTGTTGGTTTACCCAAGATGAAGTTTGTTAAAGACAAACTATGTGGTGCATGTCAAATGGGTAAACAAACAAAAACCTCTTTCAAGACAAAGCATATGGTTTCTTCTGATAGACCATTGCAGTTGCTTCACATAGACTTATTTGGCCTTTCAAGGACAAAAAGTTTTGGTGGCAACAACTATGCTCTTGTTATAGTAGATGATTTTACACGTTACACTTGGACTCTATTCTTAGTACATAAGAATGAGGCATTCAAAGCCTTTAGCACTTATGCTAAAAGAGTCCAAAATGAAAAGTCACTTAAAATCGTTGCTATAAGAAGTGATCATGGGGAAGAGTTTCAAAATGCTTCTTTTGAGGAATTTTGTGATGATCTCGGGATTAATCACAACTTTTCTGCTCCTAGAACACCACGATAAAATGGTGTTGTAGAGAGAAAGAATCAGTCTTTAGAAGGACTCTTCAAAGGAAGAAAATCAAACATTTCACACTTGCATGTATTTGGCTGTAAATGTTTCGTTTTAAATAATGGCAAGGAAAACTTATGCAAGTTCGATGCAAAGGCCGATGAAGGAATCTTCCTAGGTTACTCTCTCACTAGTAAAGCTTATAGAGTTTTTAATAAAATAACTTTAGCCATGGAAGAATCCGTTCATGTATCCTTTGATGAAACAAATCCCTTAATCAAGGAAAGGTTAACTGTTGATGAAGAAGATTTGCCTAATCCCACTTTAATGAAAATATCATTATTGAAACTACACCTAATGCAGAACATGTGGAAGTGGATGATAATCCATCCTTTCAAGAAGAGCATGTTCACTCTGATTTACCTAAAGAGTGGAGAACTCTTTGAGATCACCCTATAGACAACATCATCGGCAACATAAGTAAGGGTATCACTACCCGCTTAATGCTGGAAGATGCACGTCTAAACATGGCCTTCATCTCTCAAATAGAACCCTCCAAGATTGATGAAGAAATCAAGGATGAACACTGGATTCTTGCTATGCAAGAAGAACTTAAACAGTTTGAGAGAAACGAAGTTTGGGAACTTGTTCCTAGACCTAAGAATAGGCATGTAATAGGAACTCGTTGAGTGTTCCGAAATAAATCAAATGAAAATGGCATCATCATTAGAAACAAGTATAGGCTAGTAGCCCATGGATACAACCAAGAGGAAGGTATAGACTTTGATGAAATCTTCGCTCTGGTTGCTAGACTTAAAGTTATTAGATTACTGCTTGCATATGCATGTTCTTTGAACTTTCAGCTTTACCAAATGGACGTAAAGAGTGCGTTCCTTAACGGGTATATTCAAGAGGAAGTATTTGTATAACAACCTCCTGGTTTTGAGGACTACAAACATCCCTCCCATGTATACAAGTTAAAGAAAGCCCTCTACGGCTTAAAGCAAGCTCCACGTGCCTAGTATGATCGTCTAACAAACTTTTTAACAAAAAAAGGTAAGGTCGGCACTACACTTTTTATAAAGAAAATAAATCATCACACTTTACTTGTTCAAATCTATGTAGATGATATTATTTTTGGTTCTACTAATGAAAGTTTGTGTAGTGAATTTGGCAATATGATACAAGGAGAATTTGAGATGTCTATGATGGGAAAGTTAAACTACTTCCTTGGACTCCAAATTAAACAACTTAGCAACGAGATATTTGTAAGTCAGTCCAAGTACTGCAAAGACTTGTTGAAAAGATTTGAGATGGATGACTGCAAGCCAATTGCTACTCCTATGGGATCAAGTACCTATATCGATGCTGATGATGCTGGAAAATGTATTGAAATATCTAAGTATCAAGGTATGATCGGATCCCTTCTTTATCTTACTGTTAGTACACCAGATATTATGTTTAGTGTATGCTTATGTGCGTGATATCAATATAAACCCAAAGAGTCACATCTAGTTGCTATTAAGAGAATCATGAAGTATCTCAAAGGCACAACCGATGTTGGACTATGGTATCCAAAGGGAAGCATATGCGAATTGGTTGGCTTCTCGGATTCAGATTTTGCGGAATGCAAATCTGAGAGAAAAACTACAAGTGGTACTTGCCACATTCTAGGGAATGCTTTAGTTTCTTGGTCTTGCAAGAAACAAGCTTGTGTTGCCTTAAGCACCACTGAAGCAAAATACATAGCAGCCGGTAGTTGTTGTGCCCAAGTGTTGTGGCTTCAACAACAATTACGGGATTATGGCTTAAACTTAGGTTGCACACCCTTGGAGTGTGAAAATACTAGTGCTATTAATCCCACTAAGAATCCGATTATGCACTCAAGAACCAAGTATATCGATATAAGGCATCACTTCCTTAGGGACCATGTCCAAAAGAAGGATGCGTTGGTAGAGTTCATTGATACTCATAACCGGCTAGCGGACATATTCACTAAACCGTTAGCAAAAGAACCTTTTTACAAAATTAGACGAGAATTAGGCATTCTCGATGAAGCTTACTTGTCTTAACATGTTTATATGATAATATGTATGTTTCATTGTGTGTATCCAATGCCTACTTGATCTTAAACTATCCTTGTTATGCCTTAAATTTCAAGTTTTTAGAGTCAAAAACCATTTTTAGCATCAGTGGGGAGACAAAAGGTTATGTAACGACCCGATTTCCTACCCTTGAAATTTTTTCATTTATTTTAATTCTTTCTTACATACAGTCGTCACCTTCATTAAAAACTCTCAAGTATCACTCTTTGAAAATACTCTTTACCCTATTATATTATCATACAAATTCATGTTGCGGAAAAACATAATTCATTCAAATAGCATTTACCACATACAACCAGTTATGGGTCTCCCAGGGTTATAAAGTCCATAACTACACATATCCGTATTAATCTAAACGGATTTACAGTCATTCCATAATGTTATCATATTAACTACAACGTCATGTAGCAAATAAAGACAAATAGGTTAATAAACATAAAAGCTTCCTAAGTGAGCTTCCTTCTCAAAATCCTCCATTTACCTACAATGAGATTATCATAAACAACACACAAAACAAAAGGGAGTAAGTCATTAGTTCAAAAACTAACATCACATGATAATCCACATTTCAAATACGATTAATCTTTAATATAATTCGTAAACACCCATGCGTAATTGTAAACATTCATATCCACCCTATAGTATATATATCTCATAATATATATCCTATAGTATGTATATTACTTTCATTCTCAACATCTTCCTTTTTATTCACTCATATTCACCCTATAGAATATAAATCCCATACTATATTTCCTATAGCATTGCATACGACATTCATTGTAGCATTCACATTTCTCATCATTCATATTCACCCTATAGAATATATATCTCATACTATATATCCTATAGCATGCATACGACATTCATTGTGACATTCACATTTCTCATCATTCATATTCACCCTATAGAATATATATCCCATACTATATATCCTATAGCATGCATACGACATTCATTGTGACATTCACATTTCTTATCATTCATATTCACCAATTTCATTTCCCATACCACATCGGGCAGGCCGAGTTATTACCCCATACCACATCGGGCAGGTCGAGTTATTATTACCCCATACCACATCGGGTAGGTCGAGTTATTGTTACCCCATACCACGTCGGGCAGGTCGAGTTATTATTACGCCATACCACATCGGGCAGGTCGAGTTATTATTACCCCATACCACATCGGGCAGGTCGAGTTATTATTACCCCATACCACATCGGGCAGGTCGAGTTATTATTACCCCATACCACATCGGGCAGGTCGAATTATTATTACCCCAATTCATGAAACAATGTGCCTAGCAAGTCTTAATTTTATAGAGTATATTTTATCTCTAACTTTTTCTCTCATGTTTTGTTGGCATCACTATTCTTCTAGAACTTAAACGAACCTTTATTTGATCTATTCTACTTGAACTTTTAGCAAACTCCACCACATATCTAAATGACCTAAGACATAATTTTTCTATTTTTTCTACATTAGGAGTTACTCCCACTTTCTCATGAGACACAATTTGTGAGAATCGTGCATTTAATTTGTTAAAACAGATTTAAAATAATTCCAAAAAAATTATATATAAAAATAAAAGGAAATATATTAAAATGTCTAATATAATATTATATTTACAATCAAAAGGAAAGATATCAATTTATAATATATATATATATATATATATATATATATATTTATAAAATGATAATATCTATTTAGAGAACACAATTTTTTGATATGCTCTATTTAGGTAACATAGATAAAAATATTAAAATGTTAAAAAATTATTAAATTTAATTTATTTTTTACGATATTAATTAAAAGATACAAACATGTAATTGTCCTAGTGACTTATAATTTAGATTGTTTTCTTATTTAGGCAATACAGTTCGGGTTTAGGTATAGATCAATTTACTCCAAGAGAACTTACTCCACATCTTAGCCATAAATTCTAGAGAAATCTAATGGTTTTAATTGTTAAGTAGATATAAAACATTAGATTTCTCTAGAATTGATGACTAAGCGTGCGTTTGGTATAGCTTAAGTTTTTAGTTTCTGTTTATAAACTTTGAGATTATAAATTGTTAAATTATAAACTGTTAAGATTACAATCTGTTTATGTTTGGGTACCTTAGCTGAAATTTGAATATAAACTAATCTGTTTTGTTTGGGTAATGTAGAAATATTATTTTTTACATAGTAAATTACAGAAAATGGTATGAGGTTATTTGTTTATGTTATGATTATTTTGCTTATTTTTTACACTATTTTTTAAATATAATTTTTTAAATTTATCCTCTTACATTTTTACTTTAATATTGTAATATTGAATAAAAAAGGCTAAAATATATATTAAAATAAAATAAAATATAAAAAATAATATTAATATTAAAAAATAACATAATATCAACATAAACAAATAACCTCATACATAGTTAAACATAAAGTAAAAAAATTAAATCAACTCATGATTTTTAATATTGCATAATAACAAAGGCTTAAAAATATTAAAATAACATACAAAATAAAAACCAATATCAATATTAAAAACAATAACACATAAATAAATGGAAGTTACTAAACTTAAATTACATAAATCACAAAATAAATAATAGATAAATGTAAAGTTTTATAGAAAAGTTTTAGGGTTTATTGAGTTTATACATAATTCACAAAATTTTAATATTATATAAAAAAGAAAGTTTTATACATAATTATTTGTTCATGTATTGATAAAAGAAAATGTTATGGAAAATTACGATGTTGGGTGGTGAGAGACAGAAAAATTAGAGTTATGGAGTTTGGTGGTGATGATGTGAAGAATTATGGTGTTTGATGGAAGAGTAAAAAGGAGGAGAGAGATAAAATTATGATGGGGTAAAATGAGAAATAGAAAAATTGAGAAAAAATAAGATAAAAAAAATAAATCAATCCATGATTTTGGAGCTTTTACTTTTGGCTTATTTTTTCAGAAAAAAAACTGAGTTTATAAACTTCATTTGGTTGCCAAACATACATAGTTTATATTTTCAGCTTATTTTTAAAAAAATAAACATAAACTCTCATTTTTAAACCATGCCAAACATGCATAAGATGTGGAGTAAGTTTTTTAAACTTACTTTTGGAGTAAGTGAATCCCCTCTGTTATTATATTAGAGTTCTTGATTGTTTCTAAATAAGTATAAAATTAACCCTAAATCATGAATTTCCCATGTTTTGTTTGAATCCTAATCTTCTAAAAATTAGACTAACTTCTATTTAATCTTAGATTTTTAACAAATTATTCACACATGTCCAAATCACATAAGACACAATTTATTTTACATTAAAAGTTATTCCAACTTTCTCAGTTATAAATTCATTCTAATTCTAATCAACCAATATAACATTTCTATCAGTACGGCATGCAGTTATTCCCTTCTTAATATTTTACAACTTTAAAATGGACTAGAATTCACCTTTCTCCATTTTTAATTCCAAAATTTGGAACTTCAATTTTTTTAACAAAGATAAGTAAGAGAAAGTGTACCATTTTGATTTACTTCAATGGTTGAAGAATCATCCATTTTGATAAAATAGAATATGAAAGTTTTTGGCTTCCCCCTTCATTCAAATAAGATGACTTTTTAAATAGTTAAATATTTTCAAATAACCTTTAATGCAAACTAACGTTCAAAATAATCATATCATTTCACATAATCTTTTAAATAACATGACTTTCTAAATAGTCATGTTATTTAAAATAATATATAATGTAATTTAACTATCTCTTTAACTATTACAATAAAAATAATATCACATAATAAAGGATGTTACTTCATAAATTAACTAAAATTATTTAAAATCTATGTGACTATTAAATGAGTATATGACATACACAATTATTACAACTCTATTTTTCCATATTTTGTTCATTTCTATTTTATCTTGTATGTTTGTTCATCCAATTCAATGTTGAGTTTATTCTCATTTATATAGAGGTCATTATTTTTTTGACATCCTATAAATAAAAAATAGAAATATTTTCTATTGAAATACTCTTCCCAAATGCATTTTAATTTAATATTTACTGAATTTAAAAATATGTATTATATAAAATAATGTATTAATATTTTTATTTATATATTAATTATTAATGGTTACTTTTCAAAAAAGCTACACTTTTAAAAAAAAAAACATCTATAGCCAAAATTTCAATTTACAAATAATTCTATCCGTTTGAACACCTACCCCCACATATATATATATGTGTATGTTTTTTTGCACAATTTCAACATCCACAAGTAATTCTCTCAGTTTTTATTTAAATCGTTCTAGTGCTTTGGTTCTTTTGAAATTCTTGTAAGTTCATTTTATTGTTATACTATTCTCTTGTTTCATTTTGCTTTCTCTTTTGTTCAATTTTTTTATTGAGGAAACAATTACATCCTAAGCTATGTTTTTGAGATTTTCAAAAAACAAAAATCTGTTATTGAGATTTTGTTTTACTGTTCATTTTGAAATATTGGATTTATATGGTTTTATTACTCATATGTTCTTCAAAAGTTGTCTTTAGTAATGCTACCATTATTTTTAATGTTGGCCTTGATGAGAAAAAGACCAATTTGTTTTTTATGAGAAATTATGTTTGGATCCTATGATAATAATGTGTAATACTTTTTGATGAATTAGTCTAATTATCTAAATATTTTAGAAAAACATTGCATGGGGTGAAGCTCTCATACAACAACAAATGGATGGTGAAGGAAGCAAAAGAGTAACTACAAAGGATGCTTTATTATATATTAAAGAAATAAAGACTGTATTTACAGAAGACATGGAAAAGTATGAACACTTTTTGAAAATATTGAGAGACTTCAAAGAACACAGGTTTGATAAAGTTATATTTCTGTATCACATTTTCTTCAATTTTGTCCCTATTTTCTTCAATTTATTATTGTCTCTTTTCATTAATTTGTAGAATTGGTAGAAATGATGTTATAGCAGCTACCAGTGATTTATTCAAAGGACATGATCATCTACTGTTGGGGTTAAACAACTTCCTTCCAAGGGGTTATGAAATCCAACTTCCATTAGTAAATGAAGAATCATCTGAGCCAGTTTTTGAAATTGAAGTTCCAACAGATTTCAAGAACAAAGTTAAGGTAAAAATGCTGTTGAATCTAAGACAGTTCTTATATGTCTTTCTACATATATGTTAGTGCATGCACACACACATTGAGAGAGAAGAATGCAAGTTTATTTAAGTCTTGACCTATATGTCATTTTTGGTAGGTCATATTGGCACAATTGATTTTCAATTTTTTTTTGGTAATATTCAAGTTTATTTAATTGTTGACCTATATGTAATATTTTTTGTTGTGATTTTTGGCACAATTGATGTTCCACTTCAAAAGATATCTTGCATTTGATACAAGAATACCTTATAATAGATGGTTTCACTCTTACAATATGCTCAAAAGTTTTTCTTTCATGCAGGCTCGCTTTGAAGAAAATTCTGATAAATATGAGTCATTCCTAGACAAAATAAAACAATTAGAAGCCGGGAAAAAGTCTACAACCGAAACTCTTGAAGAGGTTGTTACTCTCTATTTATAATATGATAAATTTGCATATTGTTTTTTGAGCATGATTTGAATTATATTATGAACTTTAACAGATTGCTGCAGTGTTGGAGGGCCATGAAGATCTCTTTCAGGAGTTAATTCAATTTATTCCTGGTGCTTCAGGATCAGCCTCTACCTAGATGCTTGGTAGCCCTTTACCAAGGAGTTACATAAGTGCTTTGAATTGTAATCATGCGTTTACAATTAAGTTTTGTGTAATCAAAACAATAATCCTTGGAAAGGTTAAACTAAATAATCTGAAATAAATTAAGTTTTGGTGCATGATTTCTGCGTTCATTTACAGTTCATGATTCTCTTTAAGTTACACAATGAGCCCAACATTCCTTCATGTTTTCCAATTCAACCTTTATATTTAATTAGTTATACATCATGATCTCATTGCTAATATTCTCCCAAATGCAAATAATATTGTTTACATATTATAAATAGTATACTATTTATACATAGTTAGTATAAAAATCGGTATTATCATTACCATTCATTTTTATTACTTTTTTGTATTCCTAACCGAAATGTTTCCACTTGTTAAGGTTGAGAAATTGGCCTCGAGCATTATTATAGTGTTTTTTAACATAAGTTTTGTTTTTGCTTTTTTTATAAAGAAAAGTGTGACTACACCCAAATTTTATAGATTAATATTAACATTAACATTTGGCTCTTTAAGAACGACCTAATATTCACCGCTACTAAGCTCTCACCTAACCACATTTTCGAATCAGTAAGGGTAAAATTTTGTTTATAGATCAATAGTCAAGAATGAAAGAAATCCCAAAATTAGTTAACTTATCCACACAAACGTTTCCCTCCCTAAAAAAAATGAGAAAATGAAATATTGAACAAGTCATAGTTTCCATGACTTTCATATATCCATTTCAATGGTTTACTAGCTTCCAAGGAGCATAGGTCCATCAAAAGATAGCCAATATGACAGTTTTCTTCTTTTATGCAAAACATCCCAAGAAGTTACCATAATGATCCCTCTCCACCACCAGCCTGACCAGTACAAGGGGTACTTGTGCATATTACAAAGCTAAAATGCTTCCATAATAGAAGAAGAGGAAATACAAGCCCTGGGACTTATCCACCAATCAAAAAAAGGAACATTCCTGACAACAATAACAGTAAACTAAAGTCAGGTCCTTACCTTAATCAAATCTAACATTGACAATATATCATAAGATTTGTCATTAAATGTTACCGAATTACGAAAAAGCCATATAAATCACACATTGCTATCCAAACTAGGAGTAAAAATCATGTAAGGATTAGCTTCTAACTATTAGTAAATCCTTGTCCCAAGTGTGCTAGCCACAGGACACGAGATAAATAAATGTAAGGCAGATTCTTCCAGTATAAGGCAGAGTGCACAATTGCCCTTGAATGATATACCCCTAATCATATTAAATTAATGAAATGCTACAAACATAAAGTCTTTTGTACTTGATATAGCCATGCTCCTGTGTGTGTATAAAAGAAGAGGTAGCAGGTGTAGAGTGAAAATTCCTAATGAAAAAAGAAGGAAGTTTTGTTGTTTTGGGAGAAGATGGCTTCTTCCACATCATGAGGTTTGCTATTTTCACTCTCTTTCCAAAAATAACAAGAAAAGACACCAACACACTAACTATTTCTGCCAACCAAGGTAATTTTGCTGTTAAGATTGTTGAGAAGCCCAAGATCATTGGTCTCAGTAACACTGATCATAGCCACCTTGAAGGTCCTCATGGATCCCAAGGGAACATAGAAGTAGGTTGTTAGGAGGAGAATTCATCATCAGTTTCATTTCTTCCCCTCAAAGCTTGTATCTTTCTGTTAAAACATGCTGCAATTTTCTAGAAAGATCTAGAATGATGGTAATGTCACAATTCTCTATAAACATCTTGAAGGTTGAAGAAGAGGAATTACATCTCTAGAATATTCTACAAAGTTGTAGTAAATACTATAAGGCAATAGATTTAAAATAACAAGTAGTATAGTTCTAGAATTATCTAGAAACATTGAGACAATGTAGGGTAGAAATGTATGGAATTTTCTAGTCCTTCCTAGGTGTTGTAGAAAGCCTATAAATAGGCATTCACCATTCATTTGAAAGGCAATGCATGAATTGTAGCCAAAACCTCCAAGCTATCTAAATCAATTCTAAAACCTTGTTAATATCACTATATCTACTATCTTTTATTCAATCATCATCAATTCCTATTCCAATTTTCTCTGGAGAAAACTATGATTTTTGGAGCACAAAAATGACTACTTTCTTCCGGTCTCAAGATTTATGGGACATTGTAGAAGAAGGATTCACTACTCCAGAGACTACTTTAACTCTTACTGCGGCTCAGAAAAAGGAGTTGAAGGAGAATGTGCAAAAAGACGCAAATGCATTATTTATTCTACAACAAGCCTTGGCGGAGACTATCTTTCCAAGAATAATGGGAGTTACAAGTGCCAAAGAAGCATGGGATACACTAAAGGAGGAGTTTCATGGCAGTGATAAGGTACGAACCATTAAACTTCAAACTCTTAGACGTGAGTTTGAATTACTTAAAATGAGAGAGTCTGAGATTATAAAAGACTATTACTCTAAAATAAAAGGAATAGTCAATCAAATGAAAGCTTATGGGGAAAATATTCTTGACAAAAGAATTGTTGAGAAAATTCTAATTTCTATTCCCCAAAAATATGACTCGATAGTCACTGCAATTGAGCAAACCAAAGATATGTCTAGTCTATCGGTGACAGAGTTAATGGGTTCACTAGAAGCTTATGAGCAAAGATTGAGTAGGCATGATGAAGGTTCACTAGAAAATGCCTTTCAATCAAAGCTCCGGCTAAGGTCTCAGAATAAAGATTATGAAAGAATAAATAATAATGGTGCAGAACATTCTAGAAACAAAGATATTTCTAGAAATTTCTTTAGAAGTAAGGAGTTTTCTAAAGATCTCTCTAAAAACAATCAAAACAAATATCCTTCATGCGGAATTTGCAAGAGATCAGACCATTCAGAAAAATATTGTTGGCATCGAGGAAAGACACAATGCCAATATTGCAAAAGATTCGGGCACTCAGAGCAAAACTGTCGCAACAAAAATAATCATCAGGCCAATTTCACTGAAGAGTGTGAACATGACCAACAACTATTCTATGCCAACCAAGTCTCTAGTCGTGATAAAGAAGAAAATTGGTATCTGGATAGTGGTTGTAGTAACCACATGGCTAAGGACGGGAGCATTTTCAGAGATATTGATGAGTCCGTCAAGGTACAAGTTCGATTGGGGAATGGCACCATTGTGGAGTCCAAAGGCAAAGGCACTGTCATGGTGGAGACACAGTCAGGTACGCGACTTATCAAAGATGTCTTATTAGTTCCCAATCTTAAAGAGAATCTCTTGAGTATTGGCCAAATGATGGAGAAAGGCTACTCTCTCCATTTTGAGGGAGATACATGCAATATATATGACAACAATAGAAAGCTTGAAATAGCTCAAGTTAAAATGGAGAAAAGAAATAGAAGTTTTCTAATAACTTGGAAATATGCTACTAATATTGCCATGAAGGTGCAAGTTGATGAATCATGGCTATGGCAACGAAGATTTGGCCATCTAAACAATCAAGCCTTAAAGCTATTATATCAGAAAAGAATGATGAGAGATCTTCCATGCATCCAAGATAATGAAGGAGCATGTGAAGGATGTCTACTTGGGAAGCAACACAGACTACCATTTTCAAGTGGGAAATCTTGGAGAGAAAAACGCTTGTTGGAGCTTATACACACTAATGTATGTGGACCAATGAGGACGCCATCACTCACTAACAACAGGTACTTCATCCTTTTCATTGATGATTTCTCTAGAATGATGTGAGTCTACTTTATGAAAGAAAAATCAGATGTGTTTGGAATATTCAAGAAGTTCAAGGCCTTCGTTGAGAAGCAAAGCGGGAAACATATAAAAGTACTCAGAAGTGATCGTGGCAAAGAGTACAACTCCCGTGAGTTTGATAAATTTTGTGAGGATGAAGGCATAGAGCGTCAACTCACAGTCGCATACACTCCACAACAAAATGGGGTGTTTGAAAGGAAAAACCGCACAGTCATGGAGATGGCTAGATCGATGCTCAAGGAGAAAGGTTTGCCAAATACTTTTTGGGCTGAAGCAGTTTACACAGCTGTCTATATAATGAACAGGTGTCCAACAAAGGCAGTCGAAGGTAAAACTCCTATAGAAGCTTGGAGCGGTAGAAAGCCATCAGCTAAACATCTAAGAGTATTTGGATCCATCTGTTACATACATGTCCCAAAAGAAAAGAGACACAAACTAGAAGTCAAGACGATAAGAGACATTTTCTTGGGATATAGCACACAGTCAAAAGGCTATCGGATATACAATATAGAAACGAAGAAACTTATCATCAGTCGAGATGTTCAAGTAGATGAAAGTACATCTTGGAACTGGAATGAAGGAAAGGTTGAGCGACACAACATATCCATACTCACACAACAACCACAAGTAACAAGAGAAGTAGAAGAAGCGGAAGAAGATCCAGGTACGCCGACTACACTCCCAAATGAACTATCTTCACCAGAATCTTCTCCTAGACGAGTAAGATCTTTGGTAGATATATATGAGACATGCAACTTGGCCATAGTTGAACCTGGAAGCTTTGAAGAAGCATCAAGGCAAGAAGTATGGGTCAAGGCAATGGAAGAAGATATAAAAATGATCGAGAAAAACAACACGTGGGAACTAGTAGACTATCCAAAAGATAAGGACGTCATTGGAGTAAAATGGGTCTATAAAATAAAGCTCAATCCAGATGGCAGTATACAAAATCACAAAGCAAGACTAGTAGCTAAGGGCTACACTCAACAACCAGGAATTGACTATAATGAGACATTTGCACCAGTTGCTCGTCTAGACACTATAAGAGCTCTAATAGCTCTTGCAGCAGAAAAAGGATGGAGCATTTACCAGCTAGATGTCAAGTCTGCATTCCTCAATGGAGTACTTCAAGAAGAGATCTATGTGGAGCAGCCACAAGGATTCATGAGCAAGGGCAATGAAAGCAAAGTGTTACGGCTGAAGAAGGCTCTATACGGCTTGAAGCAAGCTCCTCGAGCATGGTACAGTAGAATTGATCAGTACTTCATCGACAAAGGTTTCAGGAGGAGTAAGAGTGAACCTACACTATACATTAAAACCCAAGGTCAGTATGATATTCTAATAGTTTCCTTGTATGTAGATGATCTTATATACACTGGAAACAACATAAAGATGATAATAGAGTTCAAAGAAGACATGATGAAGACATTTGAGATGACAGACTTAGGCTTAATGTACTACTTCCTCGGAATTGAGGTAAATCAAACAAAAGAAGGGATATTCATCTCACAGAAGAAATACACAGAAGAACTACTAAAGAAGTTCAAGATGTCTGAATGCAAACCAGTTGCTACTCCGCTCGTGACTAATGAGAAGCTGCAAAAGGACGATGGATCTCCACAGGCAGATGCATCTCTCTACAGGAGTTTGATTGGGAGTCTTCTATATCTCACTGCTACTCGACCTGATATCATGTATGCTACAAGTTTGCTATCAAGATTCATGCAAAGCCCAAGTCAAATCCACTTTGGAGTTGGAAAAAGAATACTCAGGTACTTGCAAGGAACAAAAGAGTTCGGTATATGGTATAAATCCAACACCAACTCAACATTGCACGGCTACACTGACAGTGATTGCGCCGGTTCAATGGATGACACGAAAAGCACATCAGGTTATACCTTCTCACTTGGATCAGGAATATTCTCTTGGGCATCTAAGAAGCAAGCAATTATTGCACAATCAACAGCAGAAGCTGAGTATGTAGCAGCTGCAGAGACCACCAACCAAGCTATATGGCTTAGACGAATAGTCAATGATATGGGAGACCAAGAGACAGAGCCTACGACAATCTATTGTGACAACAAATCGGCGATAGCGATTGCAAAGAATCCAGTCCATCATGTAACACCCCAAATTTTAATCTTTAAAAATATAGTATCAGTCCTGGAAGCCTCGCTTGATCGAGAGATTCTCGCCTGAGCGAAAAAGGATCAGCTGGGAGGGTGAAATCCTGGACTATACTGGAGGATTCTCGCGTCGAGAAATGGCAATTTTAGGCTGTTGACACAGTGTAATCGATTACACTCTGCTGGTAATCGATTACATCGTATTAAAAGCATCAGATATGTGCATCTGACACAGTGTAATCGATTACACACTTCTGGTAATCGATTACACACTGCTGGTAATCGATTACACTCTGCTGGTAATCGATTACACTCTGCTGGTAATCGATTACACTCTGATGGTAATCGATTACACTCTGCTGGTAATCGATTACACTCTTCTGGTAATCGATTACACTCTTCTGGTAATCGATTACACACTTCTGGTAATCGATTACATCCTATTAAAAGCATCAGATATGCGTATTTTTCACGTTGTAATCGATTACACCATGTTGGTAATCGATTACAACCCGACGACACCTCTTTAAAACAGAAACCTAAACACATTTTTGGGTTAGAACTTCGAAGAGAAGAGAGAAATGAGAGCTTTTCAAGAGCAAAGAGCCTTAGGACTCATCTTGGAGCTTGAGAAGAGGTAAACCTCTTGTTACTAACTCTTTTTCTTCCTCTCTAACTTGTTTTGGGTATGTTGGATTTATTTTCAAAACATGAGAAACCATGGAAACTCATCTTTTAGAGTTATGGTTCCTTTTATGTTGTTTTTATTTTGTAAACTCTTAGTTTAGAGTTGTTATTTGATGAATGGAAAGTTTTATGGGTTATTCATGAAAAACCCCAAAAACCCCCAAAAATGAGAATACGAGTATAAAGAGAAAGAGATGAAATGTTAGATGTGGATAATGGCTTTGATGTTGTTATATGAGATGAACATGTATGCTTTGATATTTTGAAACTTGTATTGAAGTAGTTTTGGAAATATTGAAATATGAGATGTTATGCATGTTTTAGATGGTTGAATATTGATGATGAATATTTTGTATGATTAAATGATGCAGAGTAAGTTGTTTATGTGATATTTGGAATAAATGACTAACATTGTTGTTATTGGTGGAAATGAGGAAAGATCCTAAGGTTGGAGGAAATCGCGGAGGAGACTTTTAAAGTTACTCGGAACCGATCCCCAACGCTCACCAAGGTAAGGGATAAGTGGCTCTAATTCATACTCACTTATGTGAATGAGGTATGTGAAAGAGGTAACGTGTTGGTAAGTTTATGGTTGTTACCCTACCCGAGGAGGTAGTGGTTTATCATTGTGTCCTACCCGGAGTGGTAGTGAACTATTTATCGTGTCCTACCCTGAGTGGTAGTGAACTGTTTATTGTGTCCTACCCGGAGTGGTAGCGGACTGTTATGGTGTCCTACCCGGAGTGGTAGTGGACTGTTATTGTTATCCTACTGGGAATGGTAGTGAAGTATTGTGTATGACTTGCCCTATGTGGTATTGCGTATGACTTGCCCTATGTGGTATTGTGTATGACTTGCCCTATGTGGTATTGCGTATGACTTGCCCTATGTGGTATTGTGTATGACTTGCCCTATGTGGTATTGTGTATGACTTGCCCTATGTGGTATTGCGTATGACTTGCCCTATGTGGTATTGTGTATGACTTGCCCTATGTGGTATTGCGTATGACTTGCCCTATGTGGTATTGTGTATGACTTGCCCTATGTGGTATTGCGTATGACTTGCCCTATGTGGTATTGTGTATGACTTACCCTATGTGGTATTGTATATGACCTACCCGAAGTGGTAGTGGATCATTAAGGGAAATTGCCAACCCGAAGTGGTAGTGGATCATTGAGAAATTACATACCCGATGTGGTAGAACCGGAGGAGGTAAAGAGTAAGCCTGATGGCGAGAATAAGCAATGAGACAAAAAGATTTGAGATAAACGAATATGCATGCTATAGGATATATAGTATGAGATATATATTCTATAGGGTGAATATGGATGATAAAGTGGAAGATGTGAACAATGAAAGTCATATGCATGTTATAGGATATATAGTATGGGATATATATTCTATAAGGTGAATATGAAGGATGAGAACTGAGAATGTCACAATGAAAGTCGTATGCATTCTATAGAGTATATTGTATGAGATATATATTCTATAGGGTGGATATGAATGATGAGAAGTATGAGGTTTCGAAGGAACGTAGTAGGCGTGCTATAGAATATATATTATGGGATATATATACTATAGGACGAATATGAATAACGTGGAAATGAAAGAAAGAATATATGAACGTTTACATTTATTTATTTGTGGTTATGATTTATATCAATGCTTAATTGTATTTGAAATGTGGATTATCGTGTGATGTTAGTTTTGAACTAATGACTTACTCCCTTTTGTTTTGTGTGTTGTTTATGATAATCCTATTGTAGGTAAATGAAGGATTTTGAGGATGAAGCTCAATTAGGAAGCTTTTGTGTTTATTTACTCGATTGTCTTTATTGCTATTTGATATTGTAGTTGATTTGATAGTATTTTGGGATAAATGTAATCTGATTAGGATAATATGGTGACATGCAGTTATGGACGTTATAACTCTGGAAAACCCATAACTGGACGTATGTGATAAAGGCTATCTGAATGAATTATGTTTTTCCGCAACATAAATTTGTATGATAATATAATAGGGTAAAGAGTATTTTCAAAGAAATATACTTTAGAGTTTTTAATGAAGGTGACGACTGTATGTAAGAAAGGATTAAAATAAATGAAAAATTTTCAAGGGTAGAATTTGGGTCGTTACAATATGGTATCAGAGCATAGTTAATCTTGCGGCCTAGGATATGGCCTTACATGCTTCTTTGTAATCTTTATGTGCTTGAATTGCTTGGTTAGCATTGACGGTTGTGTGTTTATGTGATGCTTGTCTGGTTATAAAATTAGTCTACTGACAAGTACGTGAGTGCAGGTACGCATGGCTGAAAGAGGAAGAGAAACGAGCCAGAATACTTCCGATGATCTCTTGGCACAGATGTTAGAGGTGCTTCAGGGCCTGAATGAAAACTTACGAAATTTGAATCGGAGCGTGGCTCCAGGTCCAGGCTCTGTGTCCCAAGCTGGATCGGAGACCTAATGTCATGCATGCTGGGGAGGCAAGGGACCACGGTCGGATGGTTACCCCAAGTGGTGCAGGGACATCGGGTGTTGATGATCCGGCGAGAGGTAAACGCATGGTGACAGGTATTCCTTGTTTAGTGTTGTTGATTCGGGAGCGACACACTCCCTTATATTTGATAAATGTGAAAACCGGCTGAAATTGTAAACTGAGTCATTACTTCCGACTTGGTCGCGTCGACCCCAATCTTTGTGCTGGTGGTAGTGTCGACGTTTATGTTCTAGTGTCCGATTGTGGTAAATGGTGTGATATTTACCGTAGATTCAGTCTGCTTGTCGTTATCCCAGTTAGATATAATTTTGGGATGGACTAATTGTCAGCAAATCATGTTGTGATTGAATAGTGCTGACAAGGTTGTGGCGGTTAGGGATCTGTGCGAGATCTCTGACCAGGCTAGTGGTTTGGTGCTAGTGTCGGCTAAGAGAGTCAGGACCCTCATTCGAAAAAGGGATCAGTATTCACTCAGTAAATGTCACAAGAGGGTATTTAAGAACTCATTAGTATTTCGAGATGTTAAGATTTGAAAGAACTATTTATTTTGTCTTAGAAAGTGGACTTTCGTCTATGAATGATTGATTTTTATAATAAGTATACTGACAAGAAAAATGTTTAAGTCGGGGATGCTTGTTTTCTCTTATGCGTTGTTAAAGGTTAATTCCCTTTGTTGGCCTTAGTGTGTATGCGCACGCTAAGAGGTGAAAATCATATTTCGATAAATGAAATAGAGGTTGGATAAATTACCTAAAGGTCCTTGCGATTAATGTGTTTACATGGACGTTGACTAATCAGATGTATTATCATTTTGAGGTGACCTATGGTTGGTTCCCAAAATCGATTATGTATGAAAAAGTTATTTTTGATTCTTGTGTATGAAGCTTCTGGTCTATGAAATTTATTTTTTTTGTTAAAGATGAGTACCCGCCATAACAAATGTATATTGGTATTGAACACCAAGCTATGTGCGGGGATGTTGAACCTCAAAAACTTATTTTGGATCGGGAGTGTTTCAGTGTACGGTTGGGGTAAATGGTAGAACCTTTACTATAGTGTTGATATGCGCGATGATGTCTCAGTTGGATTTAATCCTGGAAATGGACTAGCGATCAGCAAATTGTGTTATGTTTAACTGTGTGTACTTGTTGAGGTGAAGAATTAAGATCTAGTTGCATTGATATGTATATGAGTGCAAAATGGTAAGACTTATAATGATAGTCGAGAAAAGAGGCTAGTTAAGTTACTTACCCCACCAATGTGATGAATGCAATGGAATAGACGTGAAACTTTTGGTCTCGAATGACCGGTTCTTTTGCGGTAGGACATTGGCAACGCATGAAAGAGTGGTGGTGATCCAAAATTGTCTGCGTTGAATGTGTACCGGCAAAAGTTGTTGTTGTTTCGTGAACGTCAGTAATTGCGGTGTATGGGTGTGGTGTAACCATATGAGAGAAGAAGTTTTGGGTTGTGTCGAAATGAGCGTGCGAACCTTGTTTCACGACGTGGTTGCCATGAGTCGTGGATTCAAACCGCTTTCGAAAACCATTTTTGGGAAAACTTAGCTTGTGCCTAAGTAATGATTTAGTATCATGTTGGAGAATTCCGAAATTTTAGCAACCATATCGGAATATGTATGAGGTTGTTAAAAGTTTAGTGATATGAGACGCCCATGTATTTCTGGACATAATGCGAGTGAGTTAATAAGTTTATATTTACTAACGGAATTGGGGTGACCAAACCAAACGCAAGTTGTAGGTTTGAGTGTTGGTCGACTTGTGCTTGCCGATTGGTAACAGAATACCTAATTTTGGTGTGAATCAATGGTTTTATGGTTTCAGTGGAGGCTAGAAATCGGTAATTTCTTTAGACGATAAGATTTGATGGTAGAAATATTTTATGTAATTAGACAATTACTGAATAGTTTGATTGTGTATAATAGATGAGGCATTAAGAGACTTTTGTGTAGGTATTTTGTTGATCGAGTAAAATGAAATTGTGCTAGATTCTCGAGTGGAGATGAAACTAGTTAGTGTATGACGGATGTTAAAAGATGCATTTAGATAGATATGGGATAAGGGGTTCCCCATTCGCTGAAATTCGAGAGTGTTATCAGGACTCTTAACGTATGTTAGGATTGATAGATGGATATGTGATGGATACCTATGGTTCTTGAAAAAATGTAGAAAAGATCTTTAGTCTAAATTATGGTTTAGTTCTCATGGTATTCAATGTTGTTCGAGGCTAGGATCTTAATATTTGGACATTGAAGAGTTAGTTCATGAATTGGTTTGGTGATATCATGGTTTAGTGGTGTATGCCCTTGGTGACTGATTAAGTAATCTTAATGGATTAGAGAATCGAATTGTGATTTTGGTTGAATATTCTTGTGCCTAAGGTCTAGGTGATGATTTTATTTTCCGAGGTATGTTTAATTTTCGGGGACGAAAATTCTTATAAGAGGGGGAGGATTGTAACACCCCAAATTTTAATCTTTAAAAATATAGTATCAGTCCTGGAAGCCTCGCTTGATCGAGAGATTCTCGCCTGAGCGAAAAAGGATCAGCTGGGAGGGTGAAATCCTGGACTATACTGGAGGATTCTCGCGTCGAGAAATGGCAATTTTAGGCTGTTGACACAGTGTAATCGATTACACTCTGCTGGTAATCGATTACATCGTATTAAAAGCATCAGATATGTGCATCTGACACAGTGTAATCGATTACACACTTCTGGTAATCGATTACACACTGCTGGTAATCGATTACACTCTGCTGGTAATCGATTACACTCTGCTGGTAATCGATTACACTCTGCTGGTAATCGATTACACTCTGCTGGTAATCGATTACACTCTTCTGGTAATCGATTACACTCTTCTGGTAATCGATTACACACTTCTGGTAATCGATTACATCCTATTAAAAGCATCAGATATGCGTATTTTTCACGTTGTAATCGATTACACCATGTTGGTAATCGATTACAACCCGACGACACCTCTTTAAAACAGAAACCTAAACACATTTTTGGGTTAGAACTTCGAAGAGAAGAGAGAAATGAGAGCTTTTCAAGAGCAAAGAGCCTTAGGACTCATCTTGGAGCTTGAGAAGAGGTAAACCTCTTGTTACTAACTCTTTTTCTTCCTCTCTAACTTGTTTTGGGTATGTTGGATTTATTTTCAAAACATGAGAAACCATGGAAACTCATCTTTTAGAGTTATGGTTCCTTTTATGTTGTTTTTATTTTGTAAACTCTTAGTTTAGAGTTGTTATTTGATGAATGGAAAGTTTTATGGGTTATTCATGAAAAACCCCAAAAACCCCCAAAAATGAGAATACGAGTATAAAGAGAAAGAGATGAAATGTTAGATGTGGATAATGGCTTTGATGTTGTTATATGAGATGAACATGTATGCTTTGATATTTTGAAACTTGTATTGAAGTAGTTTTGGAAATATTGAAATATGAGATGTTATGCATGTTTTAGATGGTTGAATATTGATGATGAATATTTTGTATGATTAAATGATGCAGAGTAAGTTGTTTATGTGATATTTGGAATAAATGACTAACATTGTTGTTATTGGTGGAAATGAGGAAAGATCCTAAGGTTGGAGGAAATCGCGGAGGAGACTTTTAAAGTTACTCGGAACCGATCCCCAACGCTCACCAAGGTAAGGGATAAGTGGCTCTAATTCATACTCACTTATGTGAATGAGGTATGTGAAAGAGGTAACGTGTTGGTAAGTTTATGGTTGTTACCCTACCCGAGGAGGTAGTGGTTTATCATTGTGTCCTACCCGGAGTGGTAGTGAACTATTTATCGTGTCCTACCCTGAGTGGTAGTGAACTGTTTATTGTGTCCTACCCGGAGTGGTAGCGGACTGTTATGGTGTCCTACCCGGAGTGGTAGTGGACTGTTATTGTTATCCTACTGGGAATGGTAGTGAAGTATTGTGTATGACTTGCCCTATGTGGTATTGCGTATGACTTGCCCTATGTGGTATTGTGTATGACTTGCCCTATGTGGTATTGCGTATGACTTGCCCTATGTGGTATTGTGTATGACTTGCCCTATGTGGTATTGTGTATGACTTGCCCTATGTGGTATTGCGTATGACTTGCCCTATGTGGTATTGTGTATGACTTGCCCTATGTGGTATTGCGTATGACTTGCCCTATGTGGTATTGTGTATGACTTGCCCTATGTGGTATTGCGTATGACTTGCCCTATGTGGTATTGTGTATGACTTACCCTATGTGGTATTGTATATGACCTACCCGAAGTGGTAGTGGATCATTAAGGGAAATTGCCAACCCGAAGTGGTAGTGGATCATTGAGAAATTACATACCCGATGTGGTAGAACCGGAGGAGGTAAAGAGTAAGCCTGATGGCGAGAATAAGCAATGAGACAAAAAGATTTGAGATAAACGAATATGCATGCTATAGGATATATAGTATGAGATATATATTCTATAGGGTGAATATGGATGATAAAGTGGAAGATGTGAACAATGAAAGTCATATGCATGTTATAGGATATATAGTATGGGATATATATTCTATAAGGTGAATATGAAGGATGAGAACTGAGAATGTCACAATGAAAGTCGTATGCATTCTATAGAGTATATTGTATGAGATATATATTCTATAGGGTGGATATGAATGATGAGAAGTATGAGGTTTCGAAGGAACGTAGTAGGCGTGCTATAGAATATATATTATGGGATATATATACTATAGGACGAATATGAATAACGTGGAAATGAAAGAAAGAATATATGAACGTTTACATTTATTTATTTGTGGTTATGATTTATATCAATGCTTAATTGTATTTGAAATGTGGATTATCGTGTGATGTTAGTTTTGAACTAATGACTTACTCCCTTTTGTTTTGTGTGTTGTTTATGATAATCCTATTGTAGGTAAATGAAGGATTTTGAGGATGAAGCTCAATTAGGAAGCTTTTGTGTTTATTTACTCGATTGTCTTTATTGCTATTTGATATTGTAGTTGATTTGATAGTATTTTGGGATAAATGTAATCTGATTAGGATAATATGGTGACATGCAGTTATGGACGTTATAACTCTGGAAAACCCATAACTGGACGTATGTGATAAAGGCTATCTGAATGAATTATGTTTTTCCGCAACATAAATTTGTATGATAATATAATAGGGTAAAGAGTATTTTCAAAGAAATATACTTTAGAGTTTTTAATGAAGGTGACGACTGTATGTAAGAAAGGATTAAAATAAATGAAAAATTTTCAAGGGTAGAATTTGGGTCGTTACACATCACAACAGGACAAAACATATCGCAATTAAATATCATGTTGTCAGAGAAGCAAGTGAGAATAAAGAAATAAGGCTCGAGTACTGCAAGACCGAAGATCAAATTGCAGACATATTTACTAAGGCATTACCAAGACCGAAGTTCGAGCAACTACGATCGTTGCTAGGAGTCACAAAAAATTGCATCAAGGAGGAGTGTTAAAACATGCTGCAATTTTCTAGAAAGATCTAGAATGATGGTAATGCCACAATTCTCTATAAACATCTTGAAGGTTGAAGAAGATGAATTGCATCTCTAGAATATTCTACAAAGTTGTAGTAAATACTATAAGGCAATAGATTTAAAATAACAAGTAGTATAGTTCTATAATTATCTAGAAACATTGAGACAATGTAGGGTAGAAATGTATGGAATTTTGTAGTCATTCCTAGGTGTTGTAGAAAGCCTATAAATAGGCATTCACCATTCATTTGAAAGGCAATGCATGAATTGTAGCCAAAACCTCCAAGCTATCTAAATCAATTCTAAAACCTTGTTAATATCACTATATCTACTATCTTTTATCAAATACTATCACTTTCATTATATATTATTGTTCATATGAATAATATGATTCCTAAACCATGCATCTTAGATCCTAAGGGGTTTTGGTGGCACAATTTCCTATTCTCTTAACAATTAGATAGGAAAAATCTTATCATATTATATTAAAATTAACCTTAAAGGGTAAAAAATTGAGAAGTGAGAAAATTAAACTAAATTTAAGACTTTCCTTTTATTTGTTTTATTAACAAAAATTAAGAATGAACAAATTTTGTTGTACATTCTAATATTAAAGGAAATTTTGAAACATAAATAGTTTTAATTAAATTTCAATGAAGTGATGAAATACACAAAGTTGGAGAAAAAGATGAATCAGATAAGATTAGTGTAATAGTATAGGATAGTGAAAGAAAGGCTATGTATATTGTATTATAATATGTATAATTAGACCATGATATATAATTAATTAAATATAAAGTTTGAAGCGGAAAATCAAGCACCTAACTTGAAGGTAAGTTGAGCTCATTTTATATCATGCTGAAATTGTATTACATGAAGACAACCATGAACTTTACATAATCTAAGGGGTTCCTCAAAATTTCTTCTCCAGCCATTCATTTGTTGTGGATATATATATAAAGAGGCTCACCCATAGCAAATTTTAAAAAAAAAATTATAAGGTGGTTTGATGTTTAAAGAGAAGGTGTAAAATGAAGGAGTAAGCTGAGGGTTTGAGTTCCACAACAAATATTAACAGCTAACAGACTAACGATTAACATTTTCCTATATAAAAAAAACATATAAAGAGGCCAATCCTTTTATGTGCCAAAACCTTAATTTATTATAGATTATTTTGTTTTATTATTGCTCCAAGGATTAATGTTTGATATGATTACAGAAAACTTAATTGTAAATAATGCATTATCACAATTCAAAGCAGTTATATAACTCCTTGATGAAGAGCTATCATGCACTTAGGTAGATATCCTGATCCTGAAGCATGCACATGGAAACAAGTGAACTAGCTCCTGAATGAGATCTCAAATAATGCAGTAATCTGCAAAAGTGCATTATATAATTTCAATAAGTGTCTAAATTATGAATAATAAATGTTTATCTAATGAATTTTATCATGGTGAAAAATGTAACGACCCGATTTCTACCCTTGAAATTTTTTCGTTTATTTTAATCATTTCTTACATACATTCATCATCTTACTTAAAACCTTCAGGAATCATTCTTTAAAAATACTCTTTACGCATATTATATTATCATATAATTTAAATTGCGGAAAAACATAATTCATTCATTATTATTCTCATTGGGTACTAAGAGCCCAAAAGTTATAATACTCTAAATATAACAATACCCCTGGTTACGAATACCCAAATAAATGTCAGTCATGGTTACAATCATTCAAATCCACAAGTAGTCATTTAAAGTACAAAAACGCAAATAGTGAATCCAACGTCTAAAGCTCCTAAAGCTCCCGAACTAGCATACTCCATTCGTCTATTTACCTGCAATGGGATTATCAATGACAAAAGTACAAAACACACAAAGGAGTAAGTCGTTAATTCAATAAACGTCATTATAAGATAATCCACATTAGAAAAATGGTTAGTAAACCAATTTCGAAATTCATTTTGTCTTGCTGCATAACTTGAGCCAAAGTCACTACACCCCTCAGGGTTAGCTAAAAGCAGATTCTCATCCTTTTTACCAATAAAACACGCCTCATAAACTCGGGCCGAAGTGTTGCTACATAAACTCGAGCCGAAGTCACTACACCCCTTAGGGTTAGCTAAAAACAAATTCTCATCTCTTTTATAAAGAAAACATGCCGCGTAAACTCGGGCCGAAGTGTTGCTACATAAACTCGAGCCGAAGTCGCTACACCCCTTAGGGTTAGCTAAAAACAACTTCTCATCTCTTTTATAAAGAAAACATGCCGCGTAAACTCGGGCCGAAGTGTTGCTACATAAACTCGGGCCGAAGTGTTGCCTCATAAACTCGGGCCGAAGTGTTGCCTCATAAACTCGGGCCGAAGTGTTGCCTCATAAACTCGGGCCGAAGTGTTGCCTCATAAACTCGGGCCGAAGTGTTGCCTCATAAACTCGGGCCGAAGTGTTGCCTCATAAACTCGGGCCGAAGTGTTGCCTCATAAACTCGGGCCGAAGTCGCTAACCATTTCTGGTCGGCTAAAAATATATTTTTCCTTCCATCGATTTGCCATCAATCATTTCCCGTAAATCCACGTCATCTTTAGTATAAACACTCCATATCTGTTTATACTAATACGTGATTTACAATATAATTATTGCATGGCCAGGAAACACACACCTTTTCCATCTTCCGTAAATCTACGCCTACTTTAGTATAAACACATCCATATATGTTCATACTAAATGCGTAATTCACAACTCGATCATTTCATAACCAGAAAATACCCACATTTTCCTTTTCCGTAAATCTACGCCTACTTTAGTATAAACACACCCATATATGTTCATACTAAATGCGTAATTCACAACTCGATCATTTCATAACCAGAAAATACCCACATTTTCCTTTTCCGTAAATCTACGCGTACTTTAGTATAAACACACCCATATATGTTCATACTAAATGCGTAATTCACAACTCGATTATTTCATAACCAGAAAATACTCACATTTTCCTTTTCCGTAAATCTACGCGTACTTTAGTATAAACACACCCATATATGTTCATACTAAATGCGTAATTCACAACTCGATCATTTCATAACCAGAAAATACTCACATTTTCCTTTTCCGTAAATCTACGCCTACTTTAGTGTAAACACACCCGTATATGTTCATATTAAATGCGTAATTTACAACTTAGTCTTTGCATAACCAGAAAATACACATTTTCTATTTCAAATGCAACATTAAAGACTTATCCTTACCTTGATGAGTGTTGAGTTCGGTTCTTGGCAACTTCTCGAGTTCTACCGACACCACCTCCAACCTTAGGATCTTTCCTCATCCCACCACATAACACAATGTTAGTCATTTATTCCAAATATCACATAAACAACTTATTTTGCATCATTTAATCATACAAAATATTCATCATCAATATTCAACCATCTAAAACATGCATAACATCTCATATTTCAATATTTCTAAAACTACTTCAATACAAGTTTCTAAATATCAAAACATACATGTTCATCTCATATAACAACATTAAAGCACTACTCATTATCCACATCTAACATTTCATCTCTTTCTCTTTATACTCATATTCTCATTTTGGGGTTTTTCATGAATAACCCATAAAACTTTCTATTCATCAAATACCAACTCTAAACCAAGAGTTTACAAGATAAAAACAACATAAAACGAACCATAACTCTAAAGAATGAGTTTCCATGGTTTCTCATGTTTTGAAAATAAATCCAACATACCCAAAACAAGTTAGAAAGGAAGAAGAAGAGTTAGTAACAAGAGGTTTACCTCTTCTCAAGCTCCAAGATGAGTCCTAAGGCTCCTTGCTCTTGAAAAGCTCTCCTTTCTCTCTTCTCTTCGAAGTTCTAACCCAAAAATGTGTTTGGGTTTCTGTTTTAAAGAGGTGTCGTCGGGTTGTAATCGATTACCAACATGATGTAATCGATTACAACGTGAAAAATGCGCATATCTGATGCTTTTAATACGATGTAATCGATTTCCAGAAATGTGTAATCGATTACCAGCAGAGTGTAATCGATTACCAGCAGAGTGTAATCGATTACCAGCAGAGTGTAATCGATTACCAGCAGAGTGTAATCGATTACCAGCAGAGTGTAATCGATTACCAGCAGTGTGTAATCGATTACCAGAAGTGTGTAATCGATTACACTGTGTCAGATGCACATATCTGATGCTTTTAATACGATGTAATCGATTACCAGCAGTGTGTAATCGATTACACTGTGTCAACAGCCCAAAATTGCCATTTCTCGCCCAGGCGAGACAACTCTCGCTCAAGCGAGGCTTCCAGGACTGTTACTATAATTTTAAAAATTAAAATTTGGGGTGTTACAATCCTCCCCCTCTTACCGGCAAAAGTTGTTGTTGTTTCGTGAACGTCAGTAATTGCGGTGTATGGGTGTGGTGTAACCATAGGAGAGAAGAAGTTTTGGGTTGTATCGAAATGAGCGTGCGAACCTTGTTTCACGACGTAGTTGCCATGAGTCGTGGATTCAAACCGCTTTCGAAAATCATTTTTGGGAAAACTTAGCTTGTGCCTAAGTAATGATTTAGTATCATGTTGGAGAATTCCGAAATTTTAGCAACCATATCGGAATAAGTATGAGGTTGTTAAAAGTTTAGTGATATGAGACGCCCATGTATTTCTGGACATAATGCGAGTGGGTTAATAAGTTTATATTTACTAACGGAATTGGGGTGACCAAACCAAACGCAAGTTGTAGGTTTGAGTGTTGGTCGACTTGTGCTTGCCGATTGGTAACAGAATACCTAGTTTTGGTGTGAATCAATGGTTTTATGGTTTCAGTGGAGACTAGAAATCAGTAATTTCTTTAGACGATAAGATTTGATGGTAGAAATATTTTATGTAATTAGACAATTACTGAATAGTTTGATTGTGTACAATGGATGAGACACTAATAATTCTATTGTGTAAGTATTTTGTGGATCTAGTAAAATGAAATTGTGCTAGAGTCTCGAGTGGAGATGAGACTAGCTAGTGTATGATGCATGTTAAAAGATGCATTTAGATAGATATGGGATCAGGAGTTTCCCATTCGCTGAAATTCGAGAGTGTTATCAGGATTCTTAACGTATGTTAGGATTGATAGATGGATATGTGATGGATACCTATGGTTCTTGAAAAATGTAGAAAAGATCTTTAGTCTGAATTATGGTTTAGTTCTCATGGTATTCAAACAGTTCGAAGCTAGGATCTTAATATTTGGACATTGAGGAGTTAGTTCATGAATTGGTTTGGTGATATCATGGTTTAGTGGTGTATGCCCTTGGTGACTGATTAAGTAATCTTAATGGATTAGAGAATCGAATTGTGATTTTGGTTGAATATTCTTGTGCCTAAGGTCTAGGTGATGATTTTATTTTCCGAGGTATGTTTAATTTTCGGGGACGAAAACTCTTATAAGAGGGGGAGGATTGTAACACCCCAAATTTTAATCTTTAAAATTATAGTAACAGTCCTGGAAGCCTCGCTTGAGCGAGAGTTGTCTCGCCTGGGCGAGAAATGGCAATTTTGGGCTGTTGACACAGTGTAATCGATTACACACTGCTGGTAATCGATTACATCATATTAAAAGCATCAGATATGTGCATCTAACACAGTGTAATCGATTACACACTTCTGGTAATCGATTACACACTGCTGGTAATCGATTACACTCTGCTGGTAATCGATTACACTCTGCTGGTAATCGATTACACTCTGCTGGTAATCGATTACACTCTGCTGGTAATCGATTACACTCTGCTGGTAATCGATTACACTCTGCTGGTAATCGATTACACATTTCTGGTAATCGATTACATCGTATTAAAAGCATCAGATATGCGCATTTTTCACGTTGTAATCGATTACATCATGTTGGTAATCGATTACAACCCGACGTCACCTCTTTAAAACAGAAACCCAAACACATTTTTGGGTTAGAACTTCGAAGAGAAGAGAGAAAGGAGAGCTTTTCAAGAGCAAGGAGCCTTAGGACTCATCTTGGAGCTTGAGAAGAGGTAAACCTCTTGTTACTAACTCTTCTTCTTCCTCTCTAACTTGTTTTGGGTATGTTGGATTTATTTTCAAAACATGAGAAACCATGGAAACTCATTCTTTAGAGTTATGGTTCGTTTTATGTTGTTTTTATCTTGTAAACTCTTGATTTAGAGTTGGTATTTGATGAATAGAAAGTTTTATGGGTTATTCATGAAAAACCCCAAAATGAGAATATGAGTATAAAGAGAAAGAGATGAAATGTTAGATGTGGATAATGAGTAGTGCTTTAATGTTGTTATATGAGATGAACATGTATGTTTTGATATTTAGAAACTTGTATTGAAGTAGTTTTGGAAATATTGAAATATGAGATGTTATGCATGTTTTAGATTGTTGAATATTGATGATGAATATTTTGTATGATTAAATGATGCAAAATAAGTTGTTTATGTGATATTTGGAATAAATGACTAACATTGTGTTATGTGGTGGGATGAGGAAAGATCCTAAGGTTGGAGGTGGTGTCGGTAGAACTCGAGAAGTTGCCAAGAACCGAACCCAACACTCATCAAGGTAAGGATAAGTCTTTAATGTTGCATTTGAAATAGAAAATGTGTATTTTCTGGTTATGCAAAGACTAAGTTTTAAATTACGCATTTAGTATGAACATATATGGGTGTGTTTACACTAAAGTAGGCGTAGATTTACGGAAAAGGAAAATGTGAGTATTTTCTGGTTATGAAATGATCAAGTTGTGAATTACGCATTTAGTATGAACATATATGGGTGTGTTTATACTAAAGTAGGCGTAGATTTACGGAAAAGAAAAATGTGGGTATTTTCTGGTTATGAAATGATCGAGTTGTGAATTACGCATTTAGTATGAACATATATGGATGTGTTTATACTAAAGTAGGCGTAGATTTACGGAAGATGGAAAAGGTGTGTGTTTCCTGGCCATGCAATAATTATATTGTAAATCACGTATTAGTATAAACAGATATGGAGTGTTTATACTAAAGATGACGTGGATTTACGGGAAATGATTGATGGCAAATCGATGGAAGGAAAAATATATTTTTAGCCGACCAGAAATGGTTAGCGACTTCGGCCCGAGTTTATGAGGCAACACTTCGGCCCGAGTTTATGAGGCAACACTTCGGCCCGAGTTTATGAGGCAACACTTCGGCCCGAGTTTATGAGGCAACACTTCGGCCCGAGTTTATGAGGCAACACTTCGGCCCGAGTTTATGAGGCAACACTTCGGCCCGAGTTTATGAGGCAACACTTCGGCCCGAGTTTATGAGGCAACACTTCGGCCCGAGTTTATGTAGCAACACTTCGGCCCGAGTTTACGCGGCATGTTTTCTTTATAAAAGAGATGAGAAGTTGTTTTTAGCTAACCCTAAGGGGTGTAGCGACTTCGGCTCGAGTTTATGTAGCAACACTTCGGCCCGAGTTTACGCGACATGTTTTCTTTATAAAAGATATGAGAATTTGTTTTTAGCTAACCCTAAGGGGTGTAGCGACTTCGGCTCGAGTTTATGTAGCAACACTTCGGCCCGAGTTTACGCGGCATGTTTTCTTTATAAAAGATATGAGAATTTGGTTTTAGCTAACCCTAAGGGGTGTAGCGACTTCGGCTCGAGTTTATGTAGCAACACTTCGGCCCGAGTTTACGCGGTATGTTTTCTTTATAAAAGAGATGAGAATTTGTTTTTAGCTAACCCTAAGGGGTGTAGCGACTTCACATAAACAACTTATTTTGCATCATTTAATCATACAAAATATTCATCATCAATATTCAACAATCTAAAACATGCATAACATCTCATATTTCAATATTTCCAAAACTACTTCAATACAAGTTTCTAAATATCAAAACATACATGTTCATCTCATATAACAACATTAAAGCACTACTCATTATCCACATCTAACATTTCATCTCTTTCTCTTTATACTCATATTCTCATTTTGGGGTTTTTCATGAATAACCCATAAAACTTTCTATTCATCAAATACCAACTCTAAACCAAGAGTTTACAAGATAAAAACAACATAAAACGAACCATAACTCTAAAGAATGAGTTTCCATGGTTTCTCATGTTTTGAAAATAAATCCAACATACCCAAAACAAGTTAGAGAGGAAGAAGAAGAGTTAGTAACAAGAGGTTTACCTCTTCTCAAGCTCCAAGATGAGTCCTAAGGCTCCTTGCTCTTGAAAAGCTCTCCTTTCTCTCTTCTCTTCGAAGTTCTAACCCAAAAATGTGTTTGGGTTTCTGTTTTAAAGAGGTGTCGTCGGGTTGTAATCGATTACCAACATGATGTAATCGATTACAACGTGAAAAATGCGCATATCTGATGCTTTTAATACGATGTAATCGATTACCAGAAATGTGTAATCGATTACCAGCAGAGTGTAATCGATTACCAGCAGAGTGTAATCGATTACCAGCAGAGTGTAATCGATTACCAGCAGAGTGTAATCGATTACCAGCAGAGTGTAATCGATTACCAGCAGAGTGTAATCGATTACCAGCAGTGTGTAATCGATTACCAGAAGTGTGTAATCGATTACACTGTGTTAGATGCACATATCTGATGCTTTTAATACGATGTAATCGATTACCAGCAGTGTGTAATCGATTACACTGTGTCAACAGCCCAAAATTGCCATTTCTCGCCCAGGCGAGACAACTCTCGCTCAAGCGAGGCTTCCAGGACTGTTACTATAATTTTAAAGATTAAAATTTGGGGTGTTACAATCCTCCCCCTCTTATAAGAGTTTTCGTCCCCGAAAATTAAACATACCTCGGAAAATAAAATCATCACCTAGACCTTAGGCACAAGAATATTCAACCAAAATCACAATTCGATTCTCTAATCCATTAAGATTACTTAATCAGTCACCAAGGGCATACACCACTAAACCATGATATCACCAAACCAATTCATGAACTAACTCCTCAATGTCCAAATATTAAGATCCTAGCTTCGAACAACATTGAATACCATGAGAACTAAACCATAATTCAGACTAAAGATCTTTTCTACATTTTTCAAGAACCATAGGTATCCATCACATATTCATCTATCAATCCTAACATACGTTAAGAATCCTGATAACACTCTCGAATTTCAGCGAATGGGGAACTCCTGATCCCATATCTATCTAAATGCATCTTTTAACATCCATCATACACTAGCTAGTCTCATCTCCACTCGAGACTCTAGCACAATTTCATTTTACTAGATCCACAAAATACTTACACAATTGAATTATTAGTGTCTCATCCATTGTACACAATCAAACTATTCAGTAATTGTCTAATTACATAAAATATTTCTACCATCAAATCTTTTCGTCTAAAGAAATTACCGATTTCTAGTCTCCACTGAAACCATAAAACCATTGATTCACACCAAAACTAGGTATTCTGTTACCAATCGGCAAGCACAAGTCGACCAACACTCAAACCTACAACTTGCGTTTGGTTTGGTCACCCCAATTCCGTTAGTAAATATAAACTTATTAACCCACTCGCATTATGTCCAGAAATACATGGGCATCTCATATCACTAAACTTTTAACAACCTCATACTTATTCCGATATGGTTGCTAAAATTTCGGAATTCTCCAACATGATACTAAATCATTACTTAGGCACAAGCTAAGTTTTCCCAAAAATGATTTTCGAAAGCGGTTTGAATCCACGACTCATGGCAACCACGTCGTGAAACAAGGTTCGCACGCTCATTTCGATACAACCCAAAACTTCTTCTCTCCTATGGTTACACCACACCCATACACCGCAATTACTGACGTTCACGAAACAACAACAACTTTTGCCGGTACACATTCAACGCAGACAATTTCGGATCACCACCACTATTTCATGCGTTGCCAATGTCCTACCGCAAAAGAACCGGTCATTCGAGACCAAAAGTTTCACGTCTATTCCATTGCATTCATCACATTGGCGGGGTAAGTAACTTAACTAGCCTCTTTTCTCGACTATCATTATAAGTCTTACCATTTTGCACCCATATACATATCAATGCAACTAGATCTTAATTCTTCACCTCAACAAGTACACACAGTTAAACATAACACAATTTGCTGATCGCTAGTCCATTTCCAGGATTAAATCCAACTGGGACATCATCGCGCATATCAACACTATAGTAAAGGTTCTACCATTTACCCCAACCATACACTGAGACACTCCCGATCCAAAATAAGTTTTTTTTTTTTTTTTTTTTTTTTTTTTTGAGGTTCAACATCCCCGCACATAGCTTGGTGTTTAATACCAATATACATTTGTGCGGGTACTCATCTTTAACAAAAAAATAAATTTCATAGACCAGAAGCTTCATACACAAGAATCAAAAATAACTTTTTCATACTTAATCGATTTTGGGGTACCAACCATAGGTCACCTCAAAATGATAATACATCTGATTAGTCAACATCCATGTAAACACATTAGTCGCAAGGACCTTTAGGTAATTTATCCAACATCTATTTCATTTTCGAAATATGAGTTTCACCTCTTAGCGTGCGCATACCCACTAAGGCCAACAAAAGGAATTAACCTTTAACAACTCATAAGAGAAAATAAGTATCCCTGACTTAAACATTTTTCTTGTCAGTATACTTATTATAAAAATCAATCATTCATAGACGAAAGTCCACTTTCTAAGACAAAATAAATAGTTCTTTCAAGTCTTAAAATCTCGAAATACTAACGAGTTCTTAAATACCCTCTTGTGACATTTACTGAGTGAATACCGATCCCTTTTTCGAATGAGGGTCCTGACTCTCTTAGCCGACACTGACACCAAACCACTAGCCTGGTCAGAGATCTCGCACAGATCCCTAACCGCCACAACCTTGTCAGCACTATTCAATCACAACATGATTTGCTGACAATTAGTCCATCCCCAAAATTATATCTAACTGGGATAACGACGAGCAGACTGAATCTACGGTAAATATCACACCATTTACCACAATCGGACACTAGAACATAAACGTCGACACCACCACCAGCACATAGATTGGGTGGTCACGACCAATTCGGAAGTACTGACTCAGTTTGCAATCTCAGCCAGTTTTTCACATTTAACACATATATCAGGGAGTGTGTCGCTCCCGAATTCAACAACACTAAACAAGGAATACCTGTCACCATGCAATTTACCTCTCGCCGGATCATCGACACCTGATGTCCCTGCACCATATACATGGTAACCATTCTGCCGATAGATTGAGGTCGTCCAGTCTCCATGGCATTCATACTCTGCCGTGACATAAGACAATACCTCTTGACATGTCCGGTCTCCTTGCAACGAGAACAGCGATTTGTCGCTCCAAAACACGATCCTCCATCATGTTTTCGATTACACTTGTTGCACCAGGATGGGGAGTTTAGCCGTGATCCCCCGACATTTGCATGGGTCCTCGGCCCATGCGATGTGTACCTCCGAGTGCCAGCAGGTGAGAGACAAAGCTCTTGCTCTTCGGAAAACATCTTGCCCTTGCCCCTTCCGTGCACAAAGTTCCTATGAGGTCCGACGCTCTTGGGGAAATTGGATTTGGAGGTCGCCACTCCATCCGCCTTCATGTTAGTACACCCCATCCCTAGGGCCCACTGAACAGCAGCATTCCGAGCGAATCCGCTTTGGGACAGAGAGCCTGGAGCTGGAACTATGCTCCGATTCAAATTTCGTAAGTTTTCATTCATGCCCTGAAGCACCTCTAACATCTATGCCAAGAGATCATCGGAAGTATCCTGGCTCGTTTCTCTTCCTCTTTCAGCCATGCGTACCTGTACTCATGTACTAGTCAGTAAGTTAACTATCAAACCAGACAAATCAGCACATAACCACACAACAGTTCACTTAAACCACATAGTCCCATCAATTACAAGATACAAAGAAGCAAGTAAGGCCATACCCTAGGCCGCAGGACTAACTATGCTCTGATACCATGTTGTAACGACCCGATTTTTACCCTTGAAATTTTTTCGTTTATTTTAATCATTTCTTACATACATTCATCATCTTACTTAAAACCTTCAGGAATCATTCCTTAAAAATACTCTTTACGCATATTATATTATCATATAATTTAAATTGCGGAAAAACATAATTCATTCATTATTATTCTCATTGGGTACTAAGAGCCCAAAAGTTATAATACTCTAAATATAACAATACCCCTGGTTACGAATACCCAAATAAATGTCAGTCATGGTTACAATCATTCAAATCCACAAGTAGTCATTTAAAGTACAAAAACGCAAATAGTGAATCCAACGTCTAAAGCTCCTAAAGCTCCCGAACTAGCATACTCCATTCGTCTATTTACCTGCAATGGGATTATCAATGACAAAAGTACAAAACACACAAAGGAGTAAGTCGTTAATTCAATAAACGTCATTATAAGATAATCCACATTAGAAAAAGGGTTAGTAAACCAATTTCGAAATTCATTTTGTCTTGCTGCATAACTTGAGCCAAAGTCACTACACCCCTCAGGGTTAGCTAAAAGCAGATTCTCATCCTTTTTACCAATAAAACACGCCTCATAAACTCGGGCCGAAGTGTTGCTACATAAACTCGAGCCGAAGTCGCTACACCCCTTAGGGTTAGCTAAAAACAAATTCTCATCTCTTTTATAAAGAAAACATGCCGCGTAAACTCGGGCCGAAGTGTTGCTACATAAACTCGAGCCGAAGTCGCTACACCCCTTAGGGTTAGCTAAAAACAACTTCTCATCTCTTTTATAAAGAAAACATGCCGCGTAAACTCGGGCCGAAGTGTTGCTACATAAACTCGAGCCGAAGTGTTGCCTCATAAACTCGGGCCGAAGTGTTGCCTCATAAACTCGGGCCGAAGTGTTGCCTCATAAACTCGGGCCGAAGTGTTGCCTCATAAACTCGGGCCGAAGTGTTGCCTCATAAACTCGGGACGAAGTGTTGCCTCATAAACTCGGGCCGAAGTGTTGCCTCATAAACTCGGGCCGAAGTCGCTAACCATTTCTGGTCGGCTAAAAATATATTTTTCCTTCCATCGATTTGCCATCAATCATTTCTCGTAAATCCACGTCATCTTTAGTATAAACACTCCATATCTGTTTATACTAATACGTGATTTACAATATAATTATTGCATGGCCAGGAAACACACACTTTTTCCATCTTCCGTAAATCTACGCCTACTTTAGTATAAACACATCCATATATGTTCATACTAAATGCGTAATTCACAACTCGATCATTTCATAACCAGAAAATACCCACATTTTCCTTTTCCGTAAATCTACGCCTACTTTAGTATAAACACACCCATATATGTTCATACTAAATGCGTAATTCACAACTCGATCATTTCATAACCAGAAAATACCCACATTTTCCTTTTCCGTAAATCTACGCGTACTTTAGTATAAACACACCCATATATGTTCATACTAAATGCGTAATTCACAACTCGATTATTTCATAACCAGAAAATACTCACATTTTCCTTTTCCGTAAATCTACGCGTACTTTAGTATAAACACACCCATATATGTTCATACTAAATGCGTAATTCACAACTCGATCATTTCATAACCAGAAAATACTCACATTTTCCTTTTCCGTAAATCTACGCCTACTTTAGTGTAAACACACCCATATATGTTCATATTAAATGCGTAATTTACAACTTAGTCTTTGCATAACCAGAAAATACACATTTTCTATTTCAAATGCAACATTAAAGACTTATCCTTACCTTGATGAGTGTTGAGTTCGGTTCTTGGCAACTTCTCGAGTTCTACCGACACCACCTCCAACCTTAGGATCTTTCCTCATCCCACCACATAACACAATGTTAGTCATTTATTCCAAATATCACATAAACAACTTATTTTGCATCATTTAATCATACAAAATATTCATCATCAATATTCAACCATCTAAAACATGCATAACATCTCATATTTCAATATTTCTAAAACTACTTCAATACAAGTTTCTAAATATCAAAACATACATGTTCATCTCATATAACAACATTAAAGCACTACTCATTATCCACATCTAACATTTCATCTCTTTCTCTTTATACTCATATTCTCATTTTGGGGTTTTTTTTTGGGGTTTTTCATGAATAACCCATAAAACTTTCTATTCATCAAATACCAACTCTAAACCAAGAGTTTACAAGATAAAAACAACATAAAACGAACCATAACTCTAAAGAATGAGTTTCCATGGTTTCTCATGTTTTGAAAATAAATCCAACATACCCAAAACAAGTTAGAGAGGAAGAAGAAGAGTTAGTAACAAGAGGTTTACCTCTTCTCAAGCTCCAAGATGAGTCCTAAGGCTCCTTGCTCTTGAAAAGCTCTCCTTTCTCTCTTCTCTTCGAAGTTCTAACCCAAAAATGTGTTTGGGTTTCTGTTTTAAAGAGGTGTCGTCGGGTTGCAATCGATTACCAACATGATGTAATCGATTACAACGTGAAAAATGCGCATATCTGATGCTTTTAATACGATGTAATCGATTACCAGAAATGTGTAATCGATTACCAGCAGAGTGTAATCGATTACCAGCAGAGTGTAATCGATTACCAGCAGAGTGTAATCGATTACCAGCAGAGTGTAATCGATTACCAGCAGTGTGTAATCGATTACCAGAAGTGTGTAATCGATTACACTGTGTCAGATGCACATATCTGATGCTTTTAATACGATGTAATCGATTACCAGCAGTGTGTAATCGATTACACTGTGTCAACAGCCCAAAATTGCCATTTCTCGCCCAGGCGAGACAACTCTCGCTCAAGCGAGGCTTCCAGGACTGTTACTATAATTTTAAAGAGTAAAATTTGGGGTGTTACAAAAAACAATGTACAAAATTATTAACATATAATGTAACTACACCATAATAACATATTATAGAGTATTAACCTCTTCACGAGCCTCCATTGTAGATATTTCCCCCACTTCCAACTTTTAACATATAAGTCAAGACTTAAATAAACTTGCATATTACCAACAACAAAAAAGCTTGCATTCTTCTCTCTCAATGTGTGTGTGCATGCACTAACATATATGTAGAAAGACATACAAGAACTCTCTTAGATTCAACAACATTTTACCTTAACTTTGTTTTTCTTTTATTAGCGGAAGTTTGATTTCAATTCCAACAACTAGGTCAGATGATTCTTTTTTTATTTGTGGAAGTTTGATTTCAATTCCAACAACTGGTTCAGATGATTCTTGTTTTATTAGCGGAAGTTTGATTTCAATTCCAACAATTGGGTCAGATGATTCTTCTTTTATTCGCGGAAGTTGGATTTCAATTCCAACAATTGGGTTAGATGATTCTTCTTTTATTATCCGAAGTTGGATTTCAATTCCAAGAACTGGCTCAGATGATTCTTCTTTTATTAGCGGAAGTTTGATTTCATAACCCCTTGGGAGGAATTTGTTTAATCCCCAACAGTAGATGATTATGTCCTTTGAATAAATCTTGGCAGCTGATACAACATCATTTCTAGTAATTCTACAAATGAATGAAAAGAGACAGTAATGAATTTAAGAAAATAGGGACAAAATTGAAGAAAATATGATACACCAATATAACTTTATCAAACCTGTTATCTTTGTACTCTCTCTTCTGTAAATACAGTCTTTATTTCTTTAAGATATAAGAAAGCATCATTTGTATTTAATCTTCTGCTTCCTTCGCTATCCATTTCAGAGCTTCACCCAATGCAATGTTTTTTTTAAAATATTTAGATAATTAGACTAATTCATCACAAAGTATTACACATTATTATCATAGGATCCAAACATAATTTCTCATAAAAAACAAATTGGTCTTTTTCTCATCAAGGCCAACATTAAAAATAATGGTAGCATTACTAAAGACAACATTTGAAGAACATATGAGTAATAAAACCATATAAATCCAATATTACAAAATGAACAGTAAAACAAAATCTCAATAACAGATTTTTTGTTTTTTGAAAATCTCAAAAACATAGCTTAGGATGTAATTGTTTCCTCAATAATAAAAATTGAACGAAAGAAAAAGAAAAATTAAACAAGAGAATAGTATAACAATAAATTGATATTTTAAGAATTAAAGAACTTACACGAATTTCAAAAGAACCACACAAAGAATCAGTAGATTGATTTGAATAAAAATTGAGAGAACTACTTGTGGATGTTGAAATTGTGCAACACACACAGATATATATGTGTGTGGGGGGTAGGTGTTCAAACAGAGAGAATTATTTGTAAATTGAAATTTTGGCTATAGATGTTTTTTTTAAAAGTAATTATTAATAATTAATTGATCACAGGAAAAATCCAGAATTGAAAAAACTAGAAAATGGAGATAGATTGATTTCATAATAATGAGAAAATCCAAAAAAATCTAAGAAAAAGCAGGACTTGAAATCTTGCCTAACTAGTCCTTTGGTGTTGTTTACATAATAAGTGGAATTTTGTGTTGTGTTTCCCTTCTTTGTGTAACACCCCGAATTTTAGTCTTTAAAAATTAGAGTATCAGTTCTGGAAGCCTCGCTTGATCCAGAGATTCTCGCTTGAGCGAGAGAGGTGCATCTGGGAGGGTGAAATCTTGGGCTATACTGGAGGATTCTCGCCTGAGCGAGAGTTGTATCACCCGAGCGAGAAATGGCAATTTTGGGAAGTGTAATCGATTAAACAGTCCATGTAATCGATTACATGCAGATAAAAGCATCAGATATGTGTATTTTACATGATGTAATCGATTACACAATACATGTAATCGATTACATGCAGATAAAAGCATCAGATATGTGCATTTTACATGATGTAATCGATTACACAATACATGTAATCGATTACATGCAGATAAAAGCATCAGATATGTGCATTTTACACGATGTAATCGATTACACAATCCATGTAATCGATTACATTTATGCGTTAAGCGAAAATTGCTACTGTGAGATTCTCGCCTGAGCGAGAATGGGCTCGCTTGAGCGAGAACCCGACGACTGCTCTTTAAAAATAGAAACCCCAAACACATTTTAGGGTTAGAACTTGAAGAGAAGAGAGAGAAGGGAGCTTTTCAAGAGCAAGGAGCCTTAGGACTCATTTTAGAGCTTGCGAAGAGAGAGATCCTAAGGTTGGAGGTGGTGTTGGTAGAATTCGAGAAGTTGCCAAGAACCGAACCCCAATACTCACCAAGGTAAGGATGAGTCTTTAATGTGCATTTGGAATAGAAAATTTAAGTATTTTCTGGTTATGCAATGATTGAGTTGTGAATTACGCATTTAGTATAAACATATATGGGTGTATTTATACTAAAGTAGGCGTAGATTTACGGAAGATGGAAAACGTGTGTATTTCTGATCATGCAATAATTATATTGTGAATCACGTGTTTAGTATAAACATGGTGTGTTTATACTAAAGATGGCGTGGATTTACAGGAAATGGTTGATAGTGAAATCAATGAAAAGGAAACGTATTTTTAGCCGACCATAAATGGTTAGCGACTTTGGCTCAAGTTATGAAGCAATACTTTGGCTCAAGTTATGAAGCAATACTTTGGCTCAAGTTATGTAGCAACACTTTGGCTCAAGTTATGAAGCAATACTTTGGCTCAAGTTATGTAGCAATGCTTTGGCTCAAGCTATGTAGCAACACTTTGGCTCAAGTTATGAAGCAATACTTTGGCTCAAGTTATGTAGCAATGCTTTGGCTCAAGCTATGTAGCAACACTTTGGCTCAAGTTATGTAGCAAAACTTTGACTCAAGTTATGTAGCAACGCTTTGGCTCAAGCTATGTAGCAAAACTTTGGCTCAAGTTATGTAGCAATACTTTGGCTCAAGTTATGTAGCAACGCTTTGGCTCAAGCTATGTAGCAAAACTTTGGCTCGAGTAATGTAGCACAAAATGAATTTTATAAAACAAATGGTTTATTAACTCATTTTTCTAATGTGGATTATCTTATAATGACGTTTATTGAATTAATGACTTACTCCTTTGTGTGTTTTGTACTTTTGTCATTGATAATCCCATTGCAGGTAAATAGACGAATGAAATATGCCAGGTCGGGAGCTTTAGGAGCTTTAGACTTTGGATTCACTATTTATGTTTTTCGTATTCTAAATGATTACCTGCGGATTTAAATGATTGTAATCATGACTAACCATTATTTGGATATTTGTAACCATTCGTAATGTTATTTTGGAGGATCAGAACCTTTGAGGTCTTATTACTCATAGGGAATGATATGAATGAATTATGTTTTTCTACAAGATTAATTGTATGATAATATAATAGGTTATAAGATTAGTTCCAGGAATGATTCATGAGAAGTTCTAGGTAAAATGATTATGTATGTGGTTATTGATTCTTGGATTGAGTGTGAGGAGGGGAAATAAGATTTTGAAGTAAGGATATTAAAATGGTAATGTGAGTTATGAGTGATTGAATGGAATTGAATTAAAATGAGAAAAATTTTCAAGGGTAGAAAATCGGGTCGTTACACTTTGCACCATCAATCATAAATCATAATAGAGTCGGGATCAGCTATCCCAAAATGTTTATGTCCCTATGTCCACAGCCAATCATCTTTTTCTAAATAATATAAAAATGTTATTTTGTATCTTTACAATTCTTCTTTTTAATAAAGTGTCATTCTTTCATTGGACCGGGAGAAGAAATTGAGACATGAATGTGGACAGGTGATCTCTATTCACCAATTCGGGAATGCCACATGACAATCCATAACACGTATCTTTATTATTATTTATTTCTTTTCCTTTCTCTTCTATATACAAGTTAATACATTGATTTCTTATTTTTATAAAACATAAATGATTATAAATTATGTTTATAAAAATATTTAAAGTAATATTGTATAAAAATAAAATAACAGAAATAAAAAATTAAAAAAATGTTTTAATTTTGGAATTTATTAATTAATAGCACAATTACGGCTATGTGGTATCTTACTTTCTACTTCGAGCCAAGAAACTATTGTATTCATTGGTACTGTCTCTTCTATCTCATGAAACAGAAAGTCAGTCCACGACCAATGCTTTTTTATTTCATTTTAATTAAAATAATTTATTTTGTAAAAGTCAAAGCAAATTAAATAAATAAATAATATATTATTTTGGGAATTTAATAGTGAAGTTACGGCTCTTGTCTAATCTTACTCTCTACTTTGAGTCTAGAAATAGTTGTGTTCATTATTGTTGTGTGTGCAACATGTGGAGGTGAGGAAGTTAGTTCATGACTAATATGATCTCTTATGACCCCAAAAATATAGTAGTAACTCTAAATTATTTGAGAAATGTTAAAATTACATTCTAACTCTTCTTAAAATATGAAACCAAAGATCCATCGTGGACGGAGTTACAAAAATTATATAGAAGATTTATAGACTTAATTTTGTAAAAAAATACAGCTAAATTTTATTAATATTTAAACAATAAATATAATTTATATTGTGTAATAAACAAATAATGGATATAAAATGAAAACAATAAAAAATATAATTATATTTAAGATTGAGCATTCATTATTTTATTTATTCATAAAAAGTGAAATAATATTATATAAAATCACATCTTATAATAAGAATATGTGAGTGTGAATACTTAATTTTGTTTCTCCAAATTTTTACATGATAAAATAAAAAATAAAGAGTCAAAAAGTCCATCTCATAAATTTTGAAATTTTATGAAGTGGCTTATAAATTGTTACCTAAAAAGAGTATTTTGGTCATTTTTATGATCTTATAGAATTAATTTTTGCCAATTTATAGTTATTAAAATAATTTTATAAATATATAAAATATTTATATATTTTTATAGTAAAAAGTAGATTCTTAGCCCAAACAAGTGTCATAAAGTCAATCAATGGTCAAAGATTTTGGTTTGAATATTTCAATGTTTAAAGAAATCATTAAAGTTATTTTAGGAATCTTTATGTACTGGTTAATGAGAACAAGTTGTCTATGTCACTTCTATGTGCCACAAGTTACAAACTCACATTTATGTTTTGTTAACTTTTAGTTAGTTATTATGGTGCAACTTTAATTGACGTCTCAATTTGTAATTGGTGGCACATAGAAGTTGAATAGAGAAGTGACATAGACAACTTGTGATCCTAATTAACGGGGTCGCCCTTTGAAAAAACATGTATCAAATTATCCCTTATAAACAGTGGGGAGAATGGAGGAGAAAAGACACACAGAATTGGCAAATTATCTTTGAACCATATATACAATATTTAGGATAAAGTTAAACCATTCTTTCCTGATTTGTATAATATATCATACCACCGGTTAAGTAATTGAAATCACATAAAAACTTTGATACCATGTATCATTTGAATTGTTTTGGTAAGGGCACTACAATTAATTGAAATCACATAAAAACTTTGATACCATGTATCATTTGAATTGTTTTGGTAAGGGCACTACAATTAAAAGTAAAATAAAGTTAATTTTTGAACATTTTAATTGTATACAATAATTGTTTGTAGTTTGTACAAATACCTTTATAATAAACCACTTAAATAAACATCAATATTTTTGTGGACTAATTCAAAAACCTAAAAATATATAAAAAGTAATAATGACATTAAGTATAGGGGAAGGGTTGTGAGTATTCAATATCTCATATTTTCAACGGTCGCATTATGTCGATTCTAATATGATAAATAATTAAATTACTACTGATCATATATTAATCATCGGTCATATTTCGTATCGCCATTCTTCTTTCCATACATGGCAGGTAACTGGTTTCTTTTTTCACTTTCTATGTTATATTTTCTTTCTATTTGTTATACTTTTGAAATAATTAATAAATTCATTTTTCTCTAATAAATTTTAATATTTTTTTGAATATTTAATTAATAAAATGCAGTTAAATGAATAATAGACATTTTTTTTATTGTAATATTTAACAAGTTCATATTAATAAATAATTGAATGAATGAACAATAAAATATAATAAAGTATACAATGGTTATAATGACTAAGATAATATATTTTACCTCTTTAAGTTGAGATGTGGTAGCGGCTATAAAGCTACTACTTCATTCTATTGAAATTGATAGTTGGACAACGATATATGTTCGACTTCCTTTAAATTTTATAATAAACCTATCCCATTTAAGTTGAGATGCGGTAGTGAAAATATAGTTGTGACTCCACTCTCTAGAATTGGGTACGCGAATAATGACTATTGTTAGGTTCCCTTAAATCTTATACTAAAAAACTTTAATGCCTAGTAGAGCGAGCACAATCAATAATGTGTTTTCTCTCTCCTAAAGTTGAGATGTCGTAGCGGACATAGTAATGCTACTTCAATCTCTCTTGATGTGGGCACAACGGAGATTAAGTATTATTTATTATCTTCCAATATTTAAATAAATTAAAATAAATTCAATCTAAACAACCATTAATCAATCTTTACCACAGAACTATGTAATCTTAATTTCCATATTGAACTTATGAATATGTAAGACCCAGGATCATCAAATGATGGACACCCATGTTTTTATATTATGAATTACTTTTCAATCAATATCTTTTTAATGAATACATATTTGTGCATTGATAATGCAAATTGCAATATCATATTTTATTCCTCAAATCATATTGACACACGAGAAAAAATAAAGCAAATAAAATTAATTCATGTATTAATATGAAACATTTGATTAGAGAATTAAAATGATAAGAAATATGATGCTAATGTAAGACCTAAAATGGAGTAGATCTTCTACGAGATTTTTGTAATGTGAAACAGTAGTTTTTTAACCATTTTCTTGACGTTCAATTATTAACAAGTGAATACATTATTTTATATCATATATCATTTCTCATATATGACCCAAAGGATAAAGAATCCAAAGAATGTGAAAGTAAAAATAAATAAAAAAAATAAAATATACGAAAAGACATCATAGAATCCTCAATAAATATGTCAGACGAAATTTAGGGCAGAGAAAATGCATTATACATGACTCTCAATGGAACTATTCATATCGTACTAGGGAATATTATTGCCTTGATCTTAAGCCTTCACCCATTCCATCATAAAACCATAAAATCCTCTTAATTGTTGAATGTCATGTTATAAAACTATTAAAAGTAGGAAAATGAGAAATGAGTAATGGACAGGGGAAACACATTAGGGAAGTTGACTGGTTTGACCCAATTTTTAAGTGGCAAGTACGATGAAACCCAAAGAAGGACCAATGCTAAAGTTGCTAATCATGTATCAGTCAAAAACCCTAAAAAAGGGAAGCACAATATTGTATATTATAACCTTAAGAAACCTTCTACAAGAGAAGCTTTGAGAGTGACCCATACTCAGATACACTTAAGATCATCATAACTGAGGGTGTACACAAATGGAATAGAAAAAGACAATAGAAGCAAAAATTCAAAATAAAAATAAAAGAGAAAGAAAGTAAATAGAGCTAGGTTGAGAACGTGCAAGGAAAACCTAGAAAAATGAGAGAGGTACTAAATCGAAGACCTACAAAGACGACTTAGGATCATAACAAAAAGAGAGAATTCCAAACATATACCTACATTAGGTATAATGGGCAAAAATAAGGAAATTAAATGAACACCATCAAGGTGAAGACTTACACTACTCGTCCTCAATTATGCATTAGGATAACTTTTTGAAGAAGTTTGAGTTGTAGCCTATGCTTGGAAAGGTTCTCATCAAGTGTCCAAGAAAGACATGTATCATTTTAGTTTAATCCCGTGACTATAGGGGTGAGCAGGACTCGGCCCTACTCGGCCACCCAATATGGCCAGATCATGATCGGGCTCGAATAGGGTCAGGTCTCATCGAGTCTAAGGTCGGTTTTGGGTTCAAAAATTAGTCAGAGTCGATATTTAGGGTTGGGTAGAGACCAAGCATGACCCGACCCGAACCGTCCCATGGTCACTCTCTCATCATATTTTTATGTGTCTTTATTCAAATGTGTACAGAGTAATGACACATTTTTTGTCGAAAGTATCATTGACTCTCTCATTTTTCATCATATATACATGATGAATAATATATACATATATCGTTTTATATGTCAAATTGCATATTCATTATAATAAGTAATATTAAGAAGATTTTATCTAAAATGAGTGCACATTATATTTAATAAGGTCTAGGGTCGGGTTCTAGTTTACATGATGACACGGTGGATATTTAGGGTCGGGTTAGCTTCAGATCTAGGATTGGGTTTGGGTTCATAAAAATGACCCGACCAATAATTAGGGTCGGGTAAGGACAAGCATTAACCCGTTCCAGCCTCGCCCATGCTCACCCTTACCCGATTGGACACTATGGAAATTTAATGAATGATCCAAGTTATTAACCTAGAAAGAGCTCTGCCAATTGAAGCTAGATCGACATAGATATTGAAATTTAAGTTTTAAGGGTGCTTAATAGCATTTTTGAAGACATAATTAATAAGAATAAAAATATCAAATCTAATTTTCCAGAACGTGCGTCATTATTCACAATAGACATACATATTTTGAGGCATAAAACCAATTGAAGTTAATGAATGTTTAAGCCTTGTATAGCAAACTCTCACACACTCATACATGCAAAGCATGCATCTTTCTTGCATAATCAATGAACATTTAAGCCTCGAATAGCAAACTCCCACACACTCATACATGCAAAGCATGCGTCTTTCTTGCATAATCATGCATGCAAATATGGTAAATGAAAACATTTAGACTTAAAATACGTTGTCGGATTGAGATTCCGAAATGTTATTATGTTGCTGAACTAAGACGCCAAAAAATAATATTGTCAAACTCAAACTTCAAAATGTTACGACATTTATGGACCTAGATGTGTGAATTTTCTTTAAGAAAATATTATCAAACTCGAAAGCCCTAACATTCTTTGAAATAAATACATTGTCGGACTCAGATGACGAAATATTATGATATTGCAGGACTCAAACACCAAAAAGTTCTTTCAAAAAACATTGTTAGACTCTGACACTGAAATATTATGATGTTGTTGGATTTAGATGTCAAAATGTTCTTCTAAAAAAGATATTTCGGACTAAGAAAGGATATATATATATATTCTTTATTATAATATGTAGCTGTTGGATTATATTAGCAATTAGACCTGGATGTATGATTAATTAATATATAGTTTGAAGTGGAAAATCAAGCACCAAACTTGAAGGAAAGTTGAGCTCATTTCATAGTGTGTTGAAATTGTTGAGAAAATTTAATCATATGCATGTTTTGGTTGTCCTAGTATTTAGGAGCGATAATAAAGTTTGTTTCCGTTGCATTTCCGTTATGTTACAGTTATGTTTCATAATTAATAGGATTTTAATTTGCACATGACATAGTGATTATTGTCATGATAATTGTAGTTATGTATTAGCTTATTTATAGGTTGTCTTGCTTTATCAATGAATAAGTAGAAAACATATATCATCCGTTTCCTTCTATTGTTAACAGTGGTACCAAAGCTGAGTTGAGTTCCAAGGAGAAAAACAAAAGGTGAAATTGACGGCTTCCGAAAGTTTTGTACATCTAGCCATTCCACGCTTTGATGGTGACTATGACCATTGGAGCATACTTATGGAGAACTTCCTGAGGTCCAAAGAATATTGGACGGTTGTTGTTTTTGGAGTAGCAGAACCAGTAGCAGGTGATATGTTGACAGATGCGCAAAAGATAGAACTTGAAGGGCTGAAGTTAAAGGATCTTAAAGCAACAAATTATCTCTTCCAAGCTATTGATCGCTCAATCTTGGAAACCATTATTTTCAAAGATACAACCAAACATATTTGGGATTCCATGAAGAAGAAGTACCAAGGTAAAACAAGGGCTAAGAGGCAGCAACTTCAAGCACTTCGTTCGGAGTTCGAAATACTTCGAACAAAGTTAGGAGAATAAGTTGCAAACTATTTTTCAAGAACGATGACAATCATTAACAAGATGCGGATCTATGGCGACAAGACAGATGATGTTCTCATTGTTGAGAAGATTCTTCGATCCTTGACACCAAAATTTAACTTTGTTGCTTGTTCTATAGAAGAAGCTAATGATGTTGGTTCATGAGCAAAAAATTAACCAACGGGAAAAGGAGAACAAGCATTGAAGACCTTATCATAAAATAACTTCACATCTAGTAGATCTGATAGAGAACGGGGAAAAGGTAGAGATCGAAATAGAGGAGTCAGAAACAACAATGATCGTGGGAACCAACAACAAAATCATTATCAAGAGAGTCAATTTCAAGGAAGAGGCGGTGGAAGTGGAGGCCACCACTCACCAACCTATTGATCAAAGTCAGCAGACAATTCCAATGTTGAATGTTTCAGATGTCATAGGTATGGTCATTATAAATCAGAATTTCAAACTGATTTGAATAAACAAAGTGGAGATCAAAGTAACTTTGTAGAAAATGAAGAAAATTTGTCTCTTTTGATGGTGTGTCACATGAAGGAAGAAACTCAACCAAATATGTGGTATTTAGACACTTGCTACAGCAACCACATGTGTGAAGAAAAGAATGCATTTTCGGATTTAGATGAATCCTTTCGGAGCTCTCTTAAGTTTGTTGACAACTCTAAAATTTTTGTTATGGGAAAAGAAAATGTAATAATCCAAACTAAAGGAAATTTCACCCACACTATTGCTAATGTTTTTTTGTACCTGCTTTTAAAACCAACTTGCTTAGTGTGGGTCAGTTACAAGAAAAATGATACGAGATTTTTATCAAAAATGAAGTATGTAGAATTCATGATGCAAATTTGGGCTTAATTGCTCAAGTTAACATGACGGCAAATCGTATGTTCCCACTTTACCCCAACAACACAGCTCATTCATGCTTCTCGGCAAAATTAGAAGATGAGGCATGGTTATGACACTTTCGATATGGGCATCTGAATTTTGGCGGATTGAAAATACTACAACAAAAAAACATGGTGAATGGGCTTCCTCAAATTACAGCTTCATCTCAAGTTTGTGAAGAATGTGTTGTTAGCTAACAACATCGTAATCAATTCCCACAAGGAAAAGCTTGGAGAGCAAAGAAAACATTGGAACTTGTTCATTCCGACATTTTGTTGGACCAGACTGCGACCGAGAAGCCTCCAATCACCGGGGAGTTCCATTTTTACCGGGGTATGAGAAGAATGGAGAGCTACAAGTGAGACATCACGTCTTGAACCAAAACCTTAAGGCATTAGTTCCATGGGCTTTTTCTACTTATAAACTCTTTTACTGCTCCCCGCATATCAAATGTGAGACTTCACACTTGAATAAACTTACTTCAAAACAACAATGACCTTTATATGAGCGCACAAATCTTACATATGAGGGGTTCCTTAAAATTTCTTATCCAACCATTTATTTATTGTGAACAAGCATATAAAAAGGGCAATCCTTATATATATATTTTTAGATTATTTTATTTATCCATCCAAGGATTAATGTTTCACTACACAAAAGTTGATGGCAATCGAAAATAGTTATATAACTCCTTCATGAAGGGCTATCATATACTTAGGTAGAGGCTGATCCTGAAGCACCAGGAAGAAAGTGAACTAACTCATGAAGGAGATCTTCATGGCCCTCCAATAGTGTAGTAATCTGTTAAAATCCATAATATAATTAAAAAGAGTGTCTAAAATGTGAAAAATCATGATGAATTAATATGCAAATTTATCAATAGTACTATATACCATAATAACATATTATATATATAGAGAATAATAACCTCTTCTTGAGCCTCGGTTGTAGATTTTTCCCCGGCTTCCAATTTTTTGATAATATCTAGAAAAGACTCATATACATGATAATTTTCTTCAAAGCGAGCCTGCATGAAAGAAAAACTTTTGAGCATATTGTAAGAGTGAAACCATCTATTATAAGATTTTCTTGTATAAATGCAAGATGTCTTTGGAAGTGGAACATCAATTGTGCCAAAATCACAACAACAAAAATTACATATAGGTCAAGAATTAAATAAACTTGAACATTACCCAAAAAAACTGAAAATCAATTGTGCGTCAACACTTAAATAAACTTGAACATTACCAAAAAAAAAGTTTTCATTCTTCTCTTTCTCAACGTGTGTGTGCATGCATTAGTATATGTGTAGAAAGACATATAAAAACTGTCTTAGATTCAACAACATTTTTATCTTAAACTTATTCTTGAAATCGGTTGGATCTTGAATTCCAAGAACTGGCTCAGATGATTCTTCATTTACTAACGGAAGTTGGATTTCATAACCCCTTGGAAGAAAGTTGTTTAACCCCAACAGTAGATGATCATGTCCTTTGAATAAATCCTTGGCAGCTTCTATAACATCATTTCTACCAATTCTACAAATGAATGAAAAGAGACACTAATGAATTTAAGAAAATATAGGGAAAAATTGAAGAAAATATTCATAAAGCAATATAACTTCATCAAACCTGTTTTCTTTGAAGTCTATCAATATTTTCAAAAAGTATTCATACTTTTCCATGTCTTCAGTAAATACGGTCTTTATTTCTTTAAGATATAATAAAGCATCATTTGTAGTTAATCTTCTGCTTCCTTCGCTATCCATTTCAGAGCTTCACCCAATGCAATGTTTTTTTTAAAATATTTAGATAATTAGACTAATTCATCACAAAGTATTACACATTATTATCATAGGATCCAAACATAATTTCTCATAAAAAACAAATTGGTCTTTTTCTCATCAAGGCCAACATTAAAAATAATGGTAGCATTACTAAAGACAACATTTGAAGAACATATGAGTAATAAAACCATATAAATCCAATATTACAAAATGAACAGTAAAACAAAATCTCAATAACAGATTTTTGTTTTTTGAAAATCTCAAAAACATAGCTTAGGATGTAATTGTTTCCTCAATAATAAAAATTGAACGAAAGAGAAAGAAAAATTAAACAAGAGAATATTATAACAATAAATTGATATTTTAAGAATTAAAGAACTTACAAGAATTTCAAAAGAACCACACAAAGAATCAGTAGATTGATTTGAATAAAAATTGAGAGAACTACTTGTGGATGTTGAAATTGTGCAACACACACAGATATATATGTGTGTGGGGGGTAGGTGTTCAAACAGAGAGAATTATTTGTAAATTGAAATTTTGGCTATAGATGTTTTTTTTTAAAAGTAATTATTAATAATTAATTGATCACAGGAAAAATCCAGAATTGAAAAAACTAGAAAATGGAGATAGATTGATTTCATAATAATGAGAAAATCCAAAAAAATCTCAGAAAAAGTAGCACTCAAAATCTTGCCCAACTAGTCCTTTGGTGTTGTTTACATAATAAGTGGAATTTTGTGTTGTGTTTCCATTCTTTGCACCATCAATCATAAATCATAATAGAGTCAGGATCAGTTGTCCCAAAATGTTTATGTCCCTATGTCCACAGCCAATCATCTTTTTCTAAATAATATAAAAATGTTATTTTGATTCTTTACAATTCTTCTTTTTAATAAAGTGTCATTCTTTCATTGGACCAGGAGATGAAATTGAGACATGAATGAGGACATATGATCTCTATTCATCAATTCGGGAATGCCACATGACAATTCATAACAAGTATCTTTATTATTATTTATTTCTTTTCCTTTCTTTTCTATATAAAAGTTAATACATTGATTTCTTATTTTTATAAAACATAAATGATTATAAATTATGTTTATAAAAATATTTAAAGTAATATTGTATAAAAATTAAATAACAGAAATAAAAAATTGAAAAAATGTTTTAATTTTGGAATTTATTAATTAATAGCACAATTACGGCTATGTGGTATCTTACTTTCTACTTCGAGCCAAGAAACTATTGTATTCATTGGTACTGTCTCTTCTATCTCATGAAATAGAAAGTCAGTCCACGACCAATGCTTTTTTATTTCATTTTAATTAAAATAATTTATTTTGTAAAAGTCAAAGCAAATTAAATAAATAAATAATATATTATTTTGCGAATTTAATAGTGAAGTTACGGCTCTTGTCTAATCTTACTCTCTACTTTGAGTCTAGAAATAGTTGTGTTCATTGTTGTTGTGTGTGCAACATGTGGAGGTGAGGAAGTTAGTTCATGATTAATATGATCTCTTATTACCCCAAAAATATAGTAGTAACTCTAAATTATTTGAGAAATGTTAAAATTACATTCTAACTCTTCTTAAAATATGAAACCAAAGATCCATCGTGGACGGAGTTACTAAAATTATATAGAAGATTTATAGACTTAATTTTGTAAAAAAATACAGCTAAATTTTATTAATATTTAAACAATAAATATAATTTATATTGTGTAATAAACAAATAATGGATATAAAATGAAAACAATAAAAAATATAATTATATTTAAGATTGAGCATTCATTATTTTATTTATTCATAAAAAGTGAAATAATATTATATAAAATCACATCTTATAATAAGAATATGTGAGTGTGAATACTTAATTTTGTTTCTCCAAATTTTTACATGATAAAATAAAAAATAAAGAGTCAAAAAGTCCATCTCATAAATTTTGAAATTTTTTGAAGTGGCTTATAAATTGTTACCTAAAAAGAGTATTTTTGTCATTTTTATGATCTTATAGAATTAATTTGTACCAATTTATAGTTATTAATTTTTTTATTAAATATATAAAGTACTTATATATTTTTATAGTAAAAAGTACATTCTTAGATGTCCCCAAACAAGTGTCATAAAGTCAATCGATGGTCAAAACTTTGGTTTGAATATTTCAATGTTTAAAGAAATCATTAAAGTCATTTTAGGAATCTTTATGTACTCATTAACGAGAACAAGTTGTCCATGTCACTTTTCTATGTCACTTCTATGTGCCACAAATTACAAGCTCACATTTATGTTTTGTTAACTTTTAGTTAGTTATTATGGTGCAACTTTAATTGACGTCTCAATTTGTAATTGGTGGCACATAGAAGTTGAATAGAGAAGTGACATAGACAACTTGTGATCCTAATTAACGGGGTCGCCCTTTGAAAAAATATGTATCAAATTATCCCTTATAAACAGTGGGGAGAATGGAGGAGAAAAGACACACATAATTGACAAATTATCTTTGAACCATATATACAATATTTAGGATAAAGTTAACTCATTCTCTCCTGATTTGTATAATATATCATACCACCGTTTAAGTAATTGAAATCACATGAAATCATATATCATTTGAATTGTTTTGGTAAGGGCACTACAATTAAAAGTAAAATAAAGTTAATTTTTGACAATAATTGTTTGTAGTTTGTACAAATACCTTTATAATAAACCACTTAAATAAACATCAATATTTTTGTGGACTAATTCAAAAACCTAAAAATATATAAAAAGTAATAATGACATTAAGCATAGGGGAAGGGTTGTGAGTATTCAATAACTCATATTTTCAACGGTCGGATTATGTCGATTCTAATATGATAAATAATAAAATTACTACTAATCATATATTAATCATCGGTTATATTTCGTATCGCCATTCTTCTGTCCATACATGGCAGGTAACTGGTTTCTTTTTCCACTTTCTATGTTATATTTTCTTTCTATTTGTTATACTTTTGAAATAATTAACAAATTCATTTTTCTGTAATAAATTTTAATATTTTTTTGAATATTTAATTAATAAAATGCAGTTAAATGAATAATAGACATTTTTTTTATTGTAATATTTAACAAGTTCATATTAATAAATAATTGAATGAATGAACAATAAAATATAATAAAGTATACAGTGGTTATAATGACTAAGATAATATATTTTACATCTTTAAGTTGAGATGTGCTATCGGCTATAAAGCTACTACTTCATTCTATTGAAATTGATAGTTGGACAACGATATATGTTGGACTTCCTTTAAATTTTATAATAAACCTGTCCCATTTAAGTTGAGATGCGGTAGTGAAAATATAGTTGTGACTCCACTCTCTAGAATTGGGTACGCGAATAATGACTTTTGTTAGGTTCCCTTAAATCTTATACTAAAAAACTTTAATGCCTAGTAGAGCGAGCACAATCAATAATGTGTTTTCTCTCTCCTAAAGTTGAGATGTCATAGCGGACATAGAAATGCTACTTCAATCTCTCTTGATGTGGGCACAACGGAGATTAAGTATTATTTATTATCTTCCAATCTTTAAATAAATTAAAATAAATTCAATCTAAACAACCATTAATCAATTTTTACCACAGAACTATGTAATCTTAATTTCCATAAACCCTAAACTTACCACTACTCGTCCTCAATTATGAATTAGGATAACTTTTTGAAGAAGTTTGAGTTGTAGCCTATGTTTGGAAAGGTTCTCATCAAGTGTCCAAGAGAGACATGTATCATTTTAGTTTAATCCCGCGACTGTAGGGGTGAGCAGGACTCGGCCCTACTCGGCCACCCAATATGGCCAGATCATGATCGGGCTCGAATAGGGTCAGGTCTCATCGAGTCTAAGGTCGGTTTTGGGTTCAAAAATTAGTCAGATTCGATATTTAGGGTTGGGTAGAGACCAAGCATGACCCGACCCGAACCGTCCCATGGTCACTCTCTCATCATATTTTTATGTGTCTTTATTCAAATGTGTACAGAGTAATGACACATTTTTTGTCGAAAGTATCATTGACTCTCTCATTTTTCATCATATATACATGATGAATAATATATACATATATCGTTTTATATGTCAAATTACATATTCATTATAATAAGTAATATTAAGAAGATTTTATCCAAAATGAGTGCACATTATATTTAATAAGGTCTAGGGTCGGGTTCTAGTTTACATGATGACTCGGTGGATATTTAGGGTCGGGTTAGCTTCAGATCTAGGGTTGGGTTTGGGTTCATAAAAATGACCCGACCAATAATTAGGGTCGGGTAAGGACAAGCATTAACCCGTTCCAGCCTCACCCATGCTCACCCTTACCCGACTGGACACTATGGAAATTTAATGAATGATCCAAGTTATTAACCTAGAAAGAGCTTTGCCAATTGAAGCTAGATCGACATAGATATTGAAATTTAAGTTTTAAGGGTGCTTAATAGCATTTTTGAAGACATAATTAATAAGAATAAAAATATCAAATCTAATTTTCTAGAACGTGCGTCATTATTCAAAATAGACATACATATTTTGAGGCATAAAACCAATTGAAGTTAATGAATGTTTAAGCCTTGTATAGCAAACTCTCACACACTCATACATGCAAAGCATGCATCTTTCTTGCATAATCAATGAACATTTAAGCCTCGAATAGCAAACTCCCACACACTCATACATGCAAAGCATGCGTCTTTCTTGCATAATCATGCATGCAAATATGGTAAATGAAAACATTTAGACTTAAAATACGTTGTCGGATTGAGATTCCGAAATGTTATTATGTTGCTGAACTTAGACGCCAAAAAATAATATTGTCAAACTCAAACTTCAAAATGTTACGACATTTATGGACCTAGATGTGTGAATTTTCTTTAAGAAAATATTGTCAAACTCGAAAGCCCTAACATTCTTTGAAATAAATACATTGTCGGACTCAGATGACGAAATATTATGATATTGCAGGACTCAAACACCAAAAAGTTCTTTCAAAAAACATTGTTAAACTCTGACACTGAAATATTATGATGTTGTTGGACTCAGATGTCAAAATGTTCTTCCAAAAAAGATATTTCGGACTAAGAAAGGATATATATATATTCTTTATTATAATATGTAGCTGTTGGATTATATTAGCAATTAGACCTGAATGTATAATTAATTAATATATAGTTTGAAGTGGAAAATCAAGCACCAAACTTGAAGGAAAGTTGAGCTCATTTCATAGTGTGTTGAAATTGTTGAGAAAATTTAATCATATGCACGTTTTGGTTGTCCTAGTATTTAGGAGCGATAATAAAGTTTGTTTCCGTTGCATTTCCATTATGTTACAGTTATGTTTCATAATTAATAGGATTTTAATTTGCACATGGCATAGTTATTATTTAATCATAGTAATTTGCTCATTTCCATGAAGAAGAAGTACCAAGGTACAACAAGGGCTAAGAGGCAGCAACTTCAAGCACTTCGTTCGGAGTTCGAAATACTTCGAACAAAGTTAGGAGAATAAGTTAGAAACTATTTTTCAAGAACGATGACAATCATTAACAAGATGCGGACTTGAAATCTTGCCTAACTAGTCCTTTGGTGTTGTTTACATAATAAGTGGAATTTTGTGTTGTGTTTCCCTTCTTTGCACCATCAATCATAAATCATAATAGAGTCGGGATCAGCTGTCCCAAAATGTTTATGTCCCTATGTCCACAGCCAATCATCTTTATCTAAATAATATAAAAATGTTATTTTGTATCTTTACAATTCTTCTCCTTAATAAAGTGTCATTCTTTCATTGGACCGGGAGAAGAAATTGAGACATGAATGTGGACAGGTGATCTCTATTCATCAATTCGGGAATGCCACATGACAATTCATAACAAGTATCTTTATTATTATTTATTTCTTTTCCTTTCTTTTCTATATAAAAGTTAATACATTGATTTCTTATTTTTATAAAACAAATGATTATAAATTATGTTTATAAAAATATTTAAAGTAATATTTTATAAAAATTAAATGACAGAAATAAAAAATTAAAAAATGTTTTAATTTTGGAATTTATTAATTAAAAGCACAATTACGGCTATGTGGTATCTTACTTTCTACTTCGAGCCAAGAAACTATTGTATTCATTGGTACTGTCTCTTCTATCTCATGAAACAGAAAGTCAGTCCACAACCAATGCTTTTTTATTTCATTTTAATTAAAATAATTTATTTTGTAAAAGTCAAAGCAAATTAAATAAATAAATAATATATTATTTTGGGAATTTAATAGTGAAGTTACGGCTCTTGTCTAATCTTACTCTCTACTTTGAGTCTAGAAATAGTTGTGTTCATTATTGTTGTGTGTGCAACACGTGGAGGTGAGGAAGTTAGTTCATGATTAATATGATCTCTTATGACCCCAAAAATATAGTAGTAACTCTAAATTATTTGAGAAATGTTAAAATTACATTTTAACTCTTCTTAAAATATGAAACCAAAGATGCATCGTGGACGGAGTTACTAAAATTATATAGAAGATTTATAGACTTAACTTTGTAAAAAGCACAACTAAATTTTATTAATATTTAAACAATCAATGTAATTTATATTGTGTCATAAACAAATAATAGATATAAAATGAAAACAATAAAAAATCTAATTATATTTAAGATTGAGCATTCATTATTTTATTTATTCATAAAAAAGTGAAATAATATGATATAAAATTACATCTTATAATAAGAATATGTGAGTGGGAATACTTAATTTTGTTTCTCCAAATTTTTACATGATAAAATAAAAAATAAAGAGTCAAAAAGTCCATCTCATAAATTTTGAAATTTTATGAAGTGGCTTATAAATTGTTACCTAAAAAGAGTATTTTTGTCATTTTTATGATCTTATAGAATTAATTTGTACCAATTTATAGTTATTAATTTTTTTATTAAATATATAAAGTACTTATATATTTTTATAGTAAAAAGTACATTCTTAGATGTCCCCAATCAAGTGTCATAAAGTCAATCGATGGTCAAAGACTTTGGTTTGAATATTTCAATGTTTAAAGAAATCATTAAAGTCATTTTAGGAATCTTATTAAAAGCATCAGATATGCTAAAAAGTACATTGTTAGATGTGTAACACCCTAAATTTGAGTCTTCAAGATTTTAGTAATAGTCCTGGAAGGCTCGCTTGAGTGAGAAATGGCAAATTTTGGGCTGTTGACACAGTGTAATCGATTACACACTTCTGGTAATCGATTACATGCTGATAAACTAATCAGACCTGTGCATCTGACACAGTGTAATCGATTACACACTCCTGGTAATCGATTACACACTCCTGGTAATCGATTACATGCTGATAAACTAATCAGACCTGTGCATCTGACACAGTGTAATCGATTACACACTCCTGGTAATCGATTACACACTCCTGGTAATCGATTACATCGTATTAAAAGCATCAGATATGCGCATTTTTCACGTTGTAATCGATTACACCATGTTGGTAATCGATTACAACTCGACGACATCTCTTTAAAACAGAAACCCAAACACATTTTAGGTTTAAAAACTTTGAAGGGAGGTGAGAGAAGAGAGCTTTTCCAAGGGCAAGGAGTTTTGATACTCACCCAATGTAACGACCCGATTTTCTACCCTTGAAATTTTTTTATTCATTTTAATCATTTTGCATGCATTTTCCTACACTTACTATCATACTTTCAAATTCCATAATCACCTACACTTGATTTGACAGAAAAACATAATTCATATTCGTAATGTCTCACGGATAATGAGACCCCATAAGTATAGTTCTCCGAAATAACCATACACCCAGTTACAAATATCCAACTAATAGTTAGCCATGATTACAAACATTTAAATCCACAAGTAATCATTTAGAATACGAAACATAAATAGTGAATCCAACGTCTAAAGCTCCTAAAGCTCCCGACCTAGCATACTGCATTCATCTATTTACCTGCAATGGGATTATCAATGACAAAAGTACAAAACACACAAAGGAGTAAGTCATTAATTCAATAAACGTCATTATAAGATAATCCACATTAGAAAAAGGGTTAGTAAACCATTTCCGAAATTCATTTTGTCTTGCTGCATTACTTGAGCCAAAGTCACTACACCCCTCAGGGTTAGCTAAAAGCAGATTCTCATCCTTTTTACCAATAAAACACGCCTCATAAACTCGGGCCGAAGTGTTGCTACATAAACTCGAGCCGAAGTCGCTACACCCCTTAGGGTTAGCTAAAAACAAATTCTCATCTCTTTTATAAAGAAAACATGCTGCGTAAACTCGGGCTGAAGTGTTGCTACATAAACTCGAGCCGAAGTCGCTACACCCCTTAGGGTTAGCTAAAAACAAATTCTCATCTCTTTTATAAAGAAAACATGCCGCGTAAACTCGGGCCGAAGTGTTGCTACATAAACTCGAGCCGAAGTCGCTACACCCCTTAGGGTTAGCTAAAAACAAATTCTCATCTCTTTTATAAAGAAAACATGTCACGTAAACTCGGGCCGAAGTGTTGCTACATAAACTCGAGCCGAAGTGTTGCCTCATAAACTCGGGCCGAAGTGTTGCCTCATAAACTCGGGCCGAAGTGTTGCTACATAAACTCGAGCCGAAGTGTTGCCTAATAAACATCCGCCGAAGTGTTGCCTCATAAACTCGGGCCGAAGTGTTGCCTCATAAACTCGGGCCGAAGTGTTGCCTCATAAACTCGGGCCGAAGTGTTGCCTCATAAACTCGGGCCGAAGTGTTGCCTCATAAACTCGGGCCGAAGTCGCTAACCATTTCTGTTCGGCTAAAAATATATTTTTTTCCTTCCATCGATTTGCCATCAATCATTTCCCGTAAATCCACGTCATCTTTAGTATAAACACTCCATATCTGTTTATACTAAATACGTGATTTACAATATAATTATTGCATGGCCAGGAAACACACACCTTTTCCATCTTCCGTAAATCTACGCCTACTTTAGTATAAACACACCCATATATGTTCATACTAAATGTGTAATTCACAACTCGATCATTTCATAACCAGAAAATACCCACATTTTCCTTTTCCGTAAATCTACGCCTACTTTAGTATAAACACACCGATATATGTTCATACTAAATGCGTAATTCACAACTCGATCATTTCATAACCAGAAAATACCCACATTTTCCTTTTCCGTAAATCTACGCCTACTTTAGTATAAACACACCCATATATGTTCATACTAAATGCGTAATTTACAACTTAGTCTTTGCATAACCAGAAAATACACATTTTCTATTTCAAATGCAACATTAAAGACTTATCCTTACCTCGATGAGTGTTGGGTTTGGTTCTTGGCAACTTCTCGAGTTCCACCGACACCGCCTCCAACCTTAGGATCTCTCTTCATCCCACCACATAACACAATGTTAGTCATTTATTCCAAATATCACATAAACAACTTATATGGCATCATTTAATCATACAAAATATTCATCATCAATATTCAACCATCTAAAACATGCATAACATCTCATATTTCAATATTTGGGGGTAAACTCATCTTCTACCTCTAAATTTTTACTCATTCTCTCCTTTTACCACATTTTCACTTTTGGGGTTTTTGGGGTTTTCATGAATCAACCCACAACCCTTTCCATTCTTGAGATACTATCTCTAAACCAAGAGTTTACAAGATAAAAACAACATAAAACGAACCATAACTCTAAAGAATGAGTTTCCATGGTTTCTCATGTTTTGAAAATAAATCCAACATACCCAAAACAAGTTAGAGAGGAAGAAGAAGAGTTAGTAACAAGAGGTTTACCTCTTCTCAAGCTCCAAGATGAGTCCTAAGGCTCCTTGCTCTTGAAAATCTCTCCTCTCTCTCTTCTCTTCGAAGTTCTAACCCTAAAATGTGTTTTGGGTTTCTATTTTATAGACACTGCGATAAGTGTAATCGATTACAAGTATAGTGTAATCGATTACACTGTGTAAATTATAGAGGCATCGTCGCTATGTAATCGATTACCAACATGGTGTAATCGATTACATTAAAACGATGTAATCGTTTACCAGAAGTGTGTAATCGATTACATTAATACTATGTAATTGATTACCAACATGGTGTAATCGATTACATTGTGTCAGATATACATATCTGATGCTTTTAATCATCGTGTAATCGATTACCAGGAGTGTGTAATCGATTACCAGGAGTGTGTAATCGATTACCAGGAGTGTGTAATCGATTACACTGTGTCAGATGCACAGGTCTGATTAGTTTATCAGCATGTAATCGATTACCAGCAGTGTGTAATCGATTACACTGTGTCAACAGCCCAAAATTGCCATTTCTCGCCCAGGCGAGAATCCTCCAGTATAGTCTAGGATTTCACCCTCCCAGGTGATCCTTTTTCGCTCAGGCGAGAATCTCTCGATCAAGCGAGGCTTCTAGGACCGATACTATATTTTTAAAGATTAAAATTTGGGGTGTTACAATCCTCCCCCTCTTATAAGAGTTTTCGTCCCCGAAAATTAAACATACCTCGGAAAATAAAATCATCACCTAGACCTTAGGCACAAGAATATTCAACCAAAATCACAATTCGATTCTCTAATCCATTAAGATTACTTAATCAGTCACCAAGGGCATACACCACTAAACCATGATATCACCAAACCAATTCATGAACTAACTCCTCAATGTCCAAATATTAAGATCCTAGCTTCGAACAACATTGAATACCATGAGAACTAAACCATAATTCAGACTAAAGATCTTTTCTACATTTTTCAAGAACCATAGGTATCCATCACATATTCATCTATCAATCCTAACATACGTTAAGAATCCTGATAACACTCTCGAATTTCAGCGAATGGGGAACTCCTGATCCCATATCTATCTAAATGCATCTTTTAACATCCATCATACACTAGCTAGTCTCATTTCCACTCGAGACTCTAGCACAATTTCATTTTACTAGATCCACAAAATACTTACACAATAGAATTATTAGTGTCTCATCCATTGTACACAATCAAACTATTCAGTAATTGTCTAATTACATAAAATATTTCTACCATCAAATCTTTTCGTCTAAAGAAATTACCGATTTCTAGTCTCCACTGAAACCATAAAACCATTGATTCACACCAAAACTAGGTATTCTGTTACCAATCGGCAAGCACAAGTCGACCAACACTCAAACCTACAACTTGCGTTTGGTTTGGTCACCCCAATTCCGTTAGTAAATATAAACTTATTAACCCACTCGCATTATGTCCAGAAATACATGGGCGTCTCATATCACTAAACTTTTAACAACCTCATACTTATTCCGATATGGTTGCTAAAATTTCGGAATTCTCCAACATGATACTAAATCATTACTTAGGCACAAGCTAAGTTTTCCCAAAAATGATTTTCGAAAGCGGTTTGAATCCACGACTCATGGCAACCACGTCGTGAAACAAGGTTCGCACGCTCATTTCGATACAACCCAAAACTTCTTCTCTCCTATGGTTACACCACACCCATACACCGCAATTACTGACGTTCACGAAACAACAACAACTTTTGCCAGTACACATTCAACGCAGACAATTTCGGATCACCACCACTATTTCATGAGTTGCCAATGTCCTACCGGAAAAGAACCGGTCATTCGAGACCAAAAGTTTCACGTCTATTCCATTGCATTCATCACATTGGCGGGGTAAGTAACTTAACTAGCCTCTTTTCTCGACTATCATTATAAGTCTTACCATTTTGCACCCATATACATATCAATGCAACTAGATCTTAATTCTTCACCTCAACAAGTACACACAGTTAAACATAACACAATTTGCTGATCGCTAGTCCATTTCCAGGATTAAATCCAACTGGGACATCATCGCGCATATCAACACTATAGTAAAGGTTCTACCATTTACCCCAACCATACACTGAGACACTCCCGATCCAAAATAAGTTTTTTTTTTTTTTTTTTTTTTTTTTTTTTTTTTTTTTTTTTGAGGTTCAACATCCCCGCACATAGCTTGGTGTTTAATACCAATATACATTTGTGCGGGTACTCATCTTTAACAAAAAAATAAATTTCATAGACCAGAAGCTTCATACACAAGAATCAAAAATAACTTTTTCATACTTAATCGATTTTGGGGTACCAACCATAGGTCACCTCAAAATGATAATACATCTGATTAGTCAACATCCATGTAAACACATTAGTCGCAAGGACCTTTAGGTAATTTATCCAACATCTATTTCATTTTCGAAATATGAGTTTCACCTCTTAGCGTGCGCATACCCACTAAGGCCAACAAAAGGAATTAACCTTTAACAACTCATAAGAGAAAACAAGTATCCCTGACTTAAACATTTTTCTTGTCAGTATACTTATTATAAAAATCAATCATTCATAGACGAAAGTCCACTTTCTAAGACAAAATAAATAGTTCTTTCAAGTCTTAAAATCTCGAAATACTAACGAGTTCTTAAATACCCTCTTGTGACATTTACTGAGTGAATACCGATCCCTTTTTCGAATGAGGGTCCTGACTCTCTTAGCCGACACTGACACCAAACCACTAGCCTGGTCAGAGATCTCGCACAGATCCCTAACCGCCACAACCTTGTCAGCACTATTCAATCACAACATGATTTGCTGACAATTAGTCCATCCCCAAAATTATATCTAACTGGGATAACGACGAGCAGACTGAATCTACGGTAAATATCACACCATTTACCACAATCGGACACTAGAACATAAACGTCGACACCACCACCAGCACATAGATTGGGTGGTCACGACCAATTCGGAAGTACTGACTCAGTTTGCAATCTCAGCCAGTTTTTCACATTTAACACATATATCAGGGAGTGTGTCGCTCCCGAATTCAACAACACTAAACAAGGAATACCTGTCACCATGCAATTTACCTCTCGCCGGATCATCGACACCTGATGTCCCTGCACCATATACATGGTAACCATTCTGCCGATAGATTGAGGTCGTCCAGTCTCCATGGCATTCATACTCTGCCGTGACATAAGACAATACCTCTTGACATGTCCGGTCTCCTTGCAACGAGAACAGCGATTTGTCGCTCCAAAACACGATCCTCCATCATGTTTTCGATTACACTTGTTGCACCAGGATGGGGAGTTTAGCCGTGATCCCCCGACATTTGCATGGGTCCTCGACCCATGCGATGTGTACCTCCGAGTGCCAGCAGGTGAGAGACAAAGCTCTTGCTCTTCGGAAAACATCTTGCCCTTGCCCCTTCCGTGCACAAAGTTCCTATGAGGTCCGACGCTCTTGGGGAAATTGGATTTGGAGGTCGCCACTCCATCCGCCTTCATGTTAGTACACCCCATCCCTAGGGCCCACTGAACAGCAGCATTCCGAGCGAATCCGCTTTGGGACAGAGAGCCTGGAGCTGGAACTACGCTCCGATTCAAATTTCGTAAGTTTTCATTCATGCCCTGAAGCACCTCTAACATCTATGCCAAGAGATCATCGGAAGTATCCTGGCTCGTTTCTCTTCCTCTTTCAGCCATGCGTACCTGTACTCATGTACTAGTCAGTAAGTTAACTATCAAACCAGACAAATCAGCACATAACCACACAACAGTTCACTTAAACCACATAGTCCCATCAATTACAAGATACAAAGAAGCAAGTAAGGCCATACCCTAGGCCGCAGGACTAACTATGCTCTGATACCATGTTGTAACGACCCGATTTTTACCCTTGAAATTTTTTCGTTTATTTTAATCATTTCTTACATACATTCATCATCTTACTTAAAACCTTCAGGAATCATTCCTTAAAAATACTCTTTACGCATATTATATTATCATATAATTTAAATTGCGGAAAAACATAATTCATTCATTATTATTCTCATTGGGTACTAAGAGCCCAAAAGTTATAATACTCTAAATATAACAATACCCCTGGTTACGAATACCCAAATAAATGTCAGTCATGGTTACAATCATTCAAATCCACAAGTAGTCATTTAAAGTACAAAAACGCAAATAGTGAATCCAACGTCTAAAGCTCCTAAAGCTCCCGAACTAGCATACTCCATTCTTCTATTTACCTGCAATGGGATTATCAATGACAAAAGTACAAAACACACAAAGGAGTAAGTCGTTAATTCAATAAACGTCATTATAAGATAATCCACATTAGAAAAAGGGTTAGTAAACCAATTTCGAAATTCATTTTGTCTTGCTGCATAACTTGAGCCAAAGTCACTACACCCCTCAGGGTTAGCTAAAAGCAGATTCTCATCCTTTTTACCAATAAAACACGCCTCATAAACTCGGGCCGAAGTGTTGCTACATAAACTCGAGCCGAAGTCGCTACACCCCTTAGGGTTAGCTAAAAACAAATTCTCATCTCTTTTATAAAGAAAACATGCCGCGTAAACTCGGGCCGAAGTGTTGCTACATAAACTCGAGCCGAAGTCGCTACACCCCTTAGGGTTAGCTAAAAACAACTTCTCATCTCTTTTATAAAGAAAACATGCCGCGTAAACTCGGGCCGAAGTGTTGCTACATAAACTCGGGCCGAAGTGTTGCCTCATAAACTCGGGCCGAAGTGTTGCCTCATAAACTCGGGCCGAAGTGTTGCCTCATAAACTCGGGCCGAAGTGTTGCCTCATAAACTCGAGCCGAAGTGTTGCCTCATAAACTCGGGCCGAAGTGTTGCCTCATAAACTCGGGCCGAAGTGTTGCCTCATAAACTCGGGCCGAAGTCGCTAACCATTTCTGGTCTGCTAAAAATATATATTTTTCCTTCCATCGATTTGCCATCAATCATTTCCCGTAAATCCACGTCATCTTTAGTATAAACACTCCATATCTGTTTATACTAAATACGTGATTTACAATATAATTATTGCATGGCCAGGAAACATACACCTTTTCCATCTTCCGTAAATCTACGCCTACTTTAGTATAAACACACCCATATATGTTCATACTAAATGCGTAATTCACAACTCGATCATTTCATAACCAGAAAATACCCACATTTTCCTTTTCCGTAAATCTACGCCTACTTTAGTATAAACACACCCATATATGTTCATACTAAATGCGTAATTCACAACTCGATCATTTCATAACCAGAAAATACCCACATTTTCCTTTTCCGTAAATCTACGCCTACTTTAGTATAAACACACCCATATATGTTCATACTAAATGCGTAATTTACAACTTAGTCTTTGCATAACCAGAAAATACACATTTTCTATTTCAAATGCAACATTAAAGACTTACCCTTACCTCGATGAGTGTTGGGTTTGGTTCTTGGCAACTTCTCGAGTTCCACCAACACCGCCTCCAACCTTAGGATCTCTCTTCATCCCACCACATAACACAATGTTAGTCATTTATTCTAAATATCACATAAACAACTTATATGGCATCATTTAATCATACAAAATATTCATCATCAATATTCAACCATCTAAAACATGCATAACATCACATATTTCAATATTTGGGGGTAAACTCATCTTCTACCTCTAACATTTTACTCATTCTCTCCTTTTACCACATTTTCACTTTTGGGGTTTTTGGGGTTTTCATGAATCAACCCACAACCCTTTCCATTCTTGAGATACTATCTCTAAACCAAGAGTTTACAAGATAAAAACAACATAAAACGAACCATAACTCTAAAGAATGAGTTTCCATGGTTTCTCATGTTTTGAAAGTAAATCCAACATACCCAAAACAAGTTAGAGAGGAAGAAGAAGAGTTAGTAACAAGAGGTTTACCTCTTCTCAAGCTCCAAGATGAGTCCTAAGGCTCCTTGCTCTTGAAAATCTCTCCTCTCTCTCTTCTCTTCGAAGTTCTAACCCTAAAATGTGTTTTGGGTTTCTATTTTATAGACACTGCGATAAGTGTAATCGATTACAAGTATAGTGTAATCGATTACACTGTGTAAATTATAGAGGCATCGTCGCTATGTAATCGATTACCAACATGGTGTAATCGATTACATTAAAACGATGTAATCGTTTACCAGAAGTGTGTAATCGATTACATTAATACTATGTAATCGATTACCAACATGGTGTAATCGATTACATTGTGTCAGATGTACATATCTGATGCTTTTAATCATCGTGTAATCGATTACCAGGAGTGTGTAATCGATTACCAGGAGTGTGTAATCGATTACCAGGAGTGTGTAATCGATTACCAGGAGTGTGTAATCGATTACCAGGAGTGTGTAATCGATTACCAGGAGTGTGTAATCGATTACCAGGAGTGTGTAATCGATTACACTGTGTCAGATGCACAGGTCTGATTAGTTTATCAGCATGTAATCGATTACCAGAAGTGTGTAATCGATTACACTGTGTCAACAGCCCAAAATTGCCATTTCTCGCCCAGGCGAGAATCTTGCAGTATAGTCCAGGATTTCACCCTTCCATGTGATCCTTTTTCGCTCAGGCGAGAATCTCTCGATCAAGCGAGGCTTCCAGGACTGATACTATATTTTTAAAGATTAAAATTTGGGGTGTTACACCCAAGAGCTTGAGAAGAGGTAAAACTCTTGATTCTAACTCTCTTCTTCTCTCTTAAACTCATTTTGGGTATGTTGGATCTCTTCTCCAAATGTGAGAAACCATGGAAACTCATCCTTTGGAGTTATGGTTCGTTTTATGTCATTTTTACCTTGTAAACCCTTGGTTTAGAGTTAATATTTCAAGAATGGAAAGGGTTGTGGGTTGAGTCATGAAAACCCCAAAACCCTAAAGTAAAAATGGGGTAAAAAGAGAGAGTGAGTAAAATGCTTGAGGTAGAAGATGAGTTTAACTCCAAATGTTGGAATATGAGATGAATATGCATGTTTTAGATGGTTGAATACTTATGATAAAAGTAGTTTAGAAACATCGAACATGTGATGAATATCTTGTATGATTAAATAATGCAATATAAGTTGTTTATGTGATATTTGGAATAAATGACTAACATTGTGTTATATGGTGGGATGAGGAAAGATCCTAAAGTTGGAGGCGGTGTCGGTGGAACTTGAGAAGTTGCCAAGAACCAAACCCAACACTCACCGAGGTAAGGATAAGTCTTTAATTGTACATCGTAATGGAAAATGTGTGGATTTTCTGGTTGAGAAAGTGATTTAAGATGCAAGTCGCTTGTTTATTATAGACATATGTGGTTATGTTTGTAATAAAGGATGCGGGAATTGCTGGTGATAAATTGATGGTGTATCAATGAGAAGAAAAACATATTTTTAGCCGACCATGAAATGGTTAGCGACTTTGGCTCAAGTTATGTAGCGGCAATGGATTTATAATGGCTTAAGAACTCCCTTAAATGTGGATTGTGGGAGGAATTACCTACCCGAAGTGGTAGTGGATCATTAAGGGAAATTACCTACCCGAAGTGGTAGTGGATCATTAAGGTAAATTACCTACCCGAAGTGGTAGTGGATCATTAAGGGAAATTACCTACCCGAAGTGGTAGTGGATCATTAAGGGAAACTACCTACCCGAAGTGGTAGTGGATCATTAAGGGAAATTACCTACCCGAAGTGGTAGTGGATCCTTAAGGGAAATTACCTACCCGAAGTGGTAGTGGATCATTAAGGGAAATTACCTACCCGAAGTGGTAGTGGATCATTAAGGGAAGTTACCTACCCGAAGTGGTAGTGGATCATTGAGACATTATCTACCCGATGTGGTAGTGGATTTTCTGATCAGTGTAAACGACCGGATGTGGTAAAGAGTAAGTCTGATGTCGAGCGTAATCGATGGGACAAAAGTAATTGAGATAAACGAATATGCATGCTATAGAATATATATTATGGGATATATATACTATAGGGTGAATATGAATAACATGAATATGAGAATGTTCGGATGAAGGTAATATGCACGCTATAGGATATATATTATGGGATATATATTCTATGGGGTGAATATGACCAATAAGGAAATGGAAGAAAGGAGATATCAATGTTGTGCTTACCTGTTTATGATTATGATTTATCTCTATGTGCATTAGTATGTAAATTATGGATTACCATGTAATGTTATTCTTGAATTAACGACTTACTCCTTTGTGTGTTTTGTACTTTTGTCATTGATAATTCCATTGCAGGGAAATAGATGAATGAAGTATGCTAGGTCGGGAGCTCTAGGAGTTTTAGACTTCGGATTCACTATTTATGTTTTGTATCTGCAATGACTACTTGCGGATTTAAATGATTGTAATCATAGCTAACCATTAGTTGGATATTTGTAACCATGCGTAATGTTATTTTGGGAGGATTAGAACCTTTTAGGTCTTAGTACTCCTAGAGAATGATATGAATGAATTATGTTTTTCTGCATTATTAATTGTATGATAATATAATAGGTTAAAAGATTAATTCAAGTAATAACTTGTGAGGATTTTTTTAAGTAAAATGATTATGTATGTCGCTAGTGATTCATGGATTGAGTATGAGGAGGGAAATAAGATTTTGAAGAAATGATATTAAATTGGTAGTGTGAGTTATGAGTGATGGCATGAAATTGAATTAAAATGAGAAAAAATTTCAAGGGTAGAATTTGGGTCCTTACAAGATGTCCCCAAACAAGTGTCATAAAGTCAATCGATGGTCAAAGACTTTGGTTTGAATATTTCAATGTTTAAAGAAATCATTAAAGTCATTTTAGGAATCTTTATGTACTCATTAACGAGAACAAGTTGTCCATGTCACTTTTCTATGTCACTTCTATGTGCCACAAATTACAAACTCACATTTATGTTTTGTTAACTTTTAGTTAGTTATTATGGTGCAACTTTAATTGACGTCTCAATTTGTAATTGGTGGCACATAGAAGTTGAATAGAGAAGTGACATAGACAACTTGTGATCCTAATTAACGGGGTCGCCCTTTGAAAAAATATGTATCAAATTATCCCTTATAAACAGTGGGGAGAATGGAGGAGAAAAGACACACATAATTGACAAATTATCTTTGAACCATATATACAATATTTAGGATAAAGTTAACTCATTCTCTCCTGATTTGTATAATATATCATACCACCGTTTAAGTAATTGAAATCACATAAAAACTTTGATACCATGTATCATTTGAATTGTTTTGGTAAGGGCACTACAATTAAAAGTAAAATAAAGTTAATTTTTGACAATAATTGTTTGTAGTTTGTACAAATACCTTTATAATAAACCACTTAAATAAACATCAATATTTTTGTGGACTAATTCAAAAACCTAAAAATATATAAAAAGTAATAATGACATTAAGTATAGGGGAAGGGTTGTGAGTATTCAATAACTCATATTTTCAGCGGTCGCATTATGTCGATTCTAATATGATAAATAATAAAATTACTACTAATCATATATTAATCATCGGTCATATTTCGTATACCCATTCTTCTTTCCATACATAGCAGGTAACTAGTTTGTTTTTTCACTTTCTATGTTATATTTTCTTTCTATTTGTTATACTTTTGAAATAATTAACAAATTCATTTTTCTCTAATAAATTTTAATATTTTTTTGAATATTTAATTAATAAAATGCAGTTAAATGAATAATAGACATTTTTTTATTGTAATATTTAACAAGTTCATATTAATAAATAATTGAATGAATGAACAATAAAATATAATAAAGTATACAATGGTTATAATGACTAAGATAATATATTTTACCTCTTTAAGTTGAGATGTGCTAGCGGCTATAAAGCTACTACTTCATTCTATTGAAATTGATAGTTGGACAACGATATATGTTGGACTTCCTTTAAATTTTATAATAAACCTGTCCCATTTAAGTTGAGATGCGGTAGTGAAAATATAGTTGTGACTCCAGTCTCTAGAATTGGGTACGCGAATAATGACTATTGTTAGGTTCCCTTAAATCTTATACTAAAAAACTTCAATGCCTAGTAGAGCAAGCACAATCAATATTGTGTTTTCTCTCTCCTAAAGTTGAGATATCGTAGCGGATATAGAAATGCTACTTCAATCTCTCTTGATGTGGGCACAATGGAGATTAAGTATTATTTATTATCTTCCAATCTTTAAATAAATTAAAATAAATTCAATCTAAACAACCATTAATCAATCTTTACCACAGAACTATGTAATCTTAATTTCCATATTGAACTTATGAATATGTAAGACCAAAATAAATTATTAATTGACACAAAAATAAAGGATATTTTTTTATCTTTTGTTTTATTAAATATTGAGCACTCACTCTGTTACAAGAGAATTGATATGCTCATAATGGGTGTATTTATGTTCCGCAACCCTATTTCTCTACGGCCCTAAGGCCCAGGATCATCAAATGATGGACACCCATGTTTTTATATTATGAATTACTTTTCAATCAATATCTTTTTAATGAATACATATTAGTGCATTGATAATGCAAATTGCGATATAATATTTTATTCCTCAAATCATATTGACACACGAGAAAAAATAAAGCAAATAAAATTAATTCATGTATTAATATGAAACATTCGATTAGAGAATTAAAATGATAAGAAATATGATGCTAATGTAAGACCTAAAATGGAGTAGATCTTCTACCAGATTTTTCTATTGTGAAACAGTAGTTTTTTAACCATTTTCTTGACGTTCAATTATTAACAAGTGAATACATTATTTTATATCATATATCATTTCTCATATATGACCCAAAGGATAAAGAATCCAAAGAAGGTGAAAGTAAAAATAAATAAATAAAATAAAATATACGAAAAGACATCATAGAATCCTCAATAAATATCTCAGACGAAATTTAGGGCAGAGAAAATGCATTATACATGACTCTCAATGGAACTATTCATATCGTACCAGGGAATATTATTGCCTTGATCTTAAGCCTTCACCCATTCCATCATAAAACCATAAAATCCTCTTAATTGTTGAATGTCATGTTATAAAACTATTAAAAGTCGGAAAATGAGAAATGAGTAATGGACATGGGAAACACATTAGGGAAGTTGACTGGTTTGACCCAATTTTTAAGTGGCAAGTACGATGAAACCCAAAGACGGACCAATGCTAAAGTTGCTAATCATGTATCAGTCAAAAACCCTAAAAAAAAGCAAGCACAATATTGTATATTATAACCTTAAGAAACCTTCTACAAGAGAAGCTTTGAGAGTGACCCATACTCAGATACACTTAAGATCATCATAACTGAGGATGTACACAAATGGAATAGAAAAAGACAATAGAAGCAAAAATTCAAAATAAAAATAAAATAGAAAGAAGGTAAATAGAGCTAGGTTGAGAACCTGCAAGGAAAACCTAGAAAAATGAGAGAGGTACTAAATCGAAGACCTACAAAGACGACTTAGGATCATAACAAAAAGAGATAATTCCAAACATATACCTACATTATGTATAATGGGCAAAAATAAGGAAATTAAATGAACACCATCAAGGTGAAGAGTTACCACTACTCGTCCTCAATTATGCATTAGGATAACTTTTTGAAGAAGTTTGAGTTGTAGCCTATGTTTGGAAAGGTTCTCATCAAGTGTCCAAGAGAGACATGTATCATTTTAGTTTAATCCCACGACTGTATGGGTGAGCAGGACTCAGCCCTACTCGGCCACCCAATATGGCCAGATCATGATCGGGCTCGAATAGGGTCAGGTCTCATCGAGTCTAAGGTCGGTTTTGGGTTCAAAAATTAGTCAGATTCGATATTTAGGGTTGGGTAGAGACCAAGCATGACCCGACCCGAACCGTACCATGGTCACTCTCTCATCATATTTTTATGTGTCTTTATTCAAATGTGTACAGAGTAATGACACATTTTTTGTCGAAAGTATCATTGACTCTCTCATTTTTCATCATATATACATGATGAATAATATATACATATATCGTTTTATATGTCAAATTGCATATTCATTATAATAAGTAATAATAAGAAGATTTTATCTAAAATGAGTGCACATTATATTTAATAAGGTCTAGGGTCGGGTTCTAGTTTACATGATGACTCGGTGGATATTTAGGGTCGGGTTAGCTTCAGATCTAGGGTTGGGTTTGGGTTCATAAAAATGACCCGACCAATAATTAGGGTCGGGTAAGGACAAGCATTAACCCGTTCCAGCCTCGCCCATGCTCACCCTTACCCGACTGAACACTATGGAAATTTAATGAATTATCCAAGTTATTAACCTAGAAAGAGCTCTGCCAATTGAAGCTAGATCGACATAGATATTGAAATTTAAGTTTTAAGGGTGCTTAATAGCATTTTTGAAGACATAATTAATAAGAATAAAAATATCAAATCTAATTTTCCAGAACGTGCGTCATTATTCACAATAGACATACATATTTTGAGGCATAAAACCAATTGAAGTTAATGAATGTTTAAGCCTTGTATAGCAAACTCTCACACACTCATACATGCAAAGCATGCATCTTTCTTGCATAATCAATGAACATTTAAGCCTCGAATAGCAAACTCCCACACACTCATACATGCAAAGCATGCGTCTTTCTTGCATAATCATGCATGCAAATATGGTAAATGAAAACATTTAGACTTAAAATACGTTGTCGGATTGAGATTCCGAAATGTTATTATGTTGCTGAACTTAGACGCCAAAAAATAATATTGTCAAACTCAAACTTCAAAATGTTACGACATTTATGGACCTAGATGTGTGAATTTTCTTTAAGAAAATATTATCAAACTCGAAAGCCCTAACATTCTTTGAAATAAATACATTGTCGGACTCAGATGACGAAATATTATGATATTGCAGGACTCAAACACCAAAAAGTTCTTTCAAAAAACATTGTTAGACTCTGACACTGAAATATTATGATGTTGTTGGACTCAGATGTCAAAATGTTCTTCCAAAAATGATATTTCGGACTAAGAAAGGATATATATATATATTCTTTATTATAATATGTTGCTGTTGGATTATATTAGCAATTAGACCAGGATGTATAATTAATTAATATATAGTTTGAAGTTGAAAATCAAGCACCAAACTTGAAGGAAAGTTGAGCTCATTTCATAGTGTGTTGAAATTGTTGAGAAAATTTAATCATATGCACGTTTTGGTTGTCCTAGTATTTAGGAGCGATAATAAAGTTTGTTTCCGTTGCATTTCCGTTATGTTACAGTTATGTTTCATAATTAATAGGATTTTAATTTGCACATGACATAGTGATTATTATCATGATAATTGTAGTTATGTATTAGCTTATTTATAGGTTGTCTTGCTTTATCAATGAATAAGTAGAAAACATATATCATCCGTTTCCTTCTATTGTTAACAATGGTACCAAAGCTGAGTTGAGTTCCAAGGAGAAAACAAAAGGTGAAATTGACGGCTTCCGAAAGTTTTGTACATCTAGCCATTCCACGCTTTGATGGTGACTATGACCATTGGAGCATACTTATGGAGAACTTCCTGAGGTCCAAAGAATATTGGACGGTTGTTGTTTCTGGAGTAGCAGAACCAGTAGCAGGTGATATGTTGACAGATGCGCAAAAGATAGAACTTGAAGGGCTAAAGTTAAAGGATCTTAAAGCAACAAATTATCTCTTCCAAGCTATTGATCGCTCAATCTTGGAAACCATTATTTTCAAAGATACAACCAAACATATTTGGGATTCCATGAAGAAGAAGTACCAAGGTACAACAAGGGCTAAGAGGCAGCAACTTCAAGCACTTCGTTCGGAGTTCGAAATACTTCGAACAAAGTTAGGAGAATAAGTTGCAAACTATTTTTCAAGAACGATGACAATCATTAACAAGATGCGGATCTATGGCGACAAGACGGATGATGTTCTCATTGTTGAGAAGATTCTTCGATCCTTGACACCAAAATTTAACTTTGTTGCTTGTGCTATAAAAGAAGCTAATGATGTTGGTTCATGAGCAAAAAATTAACCAACGGGAAAAGGAGAACAAGCATTGAAGACCTTATCATAAAATAACTTCACATCTAGTAGATCTGATAGAGAATGGGGAAAAGGTAGAGATCGAAATAGAGGAGTCAGAAACAACAATGATCGTGGGAACCAACAACAAAATCATTATCAAGAGAGTCAATTTCAAGGAAGAGGCGGTGGAAGTGGAGGCCACCACTCACCAACCTATTGATCAAAGTCAGCAGACAATTCCAATGTTGAATGTTTCAGATGTCATAGGTATGGTCATTATAAATCAGAATTTCAAACTGATTTGAATAAACAAAGTGGAGATCAAAGTAACTTTGTAGAAAATGAAGAAAAGTTGTCTCTTTTGATGGTGTGTCACATGAAGGAAGAAACTCAACCAAATATGTGGTATTTAGACACTTGGGTTCAAAAATTAGTCAGAGTCGATATTTAGGGTTGGGTAGAGACCAAGCATGACCCGACCCGAACCGTCCCATGGTCACTCTGTAACATCCTAATTTTGAGTCTTTAAATTTATAGTATCAGTCCTGGAAGTCTCACTTGAGCGAGAGATTCTCGCCTGAGCGAGAAAGGATCACCTAGGAGGGTGAAATCATGGGCTATACTGGAGGATTCTCGGCCGAGCGAGAGTTGTCTCGCCTGGGCGAGAAATGACAAATTTGGGCTTTTGACACAGTGTAATCGATTACATGGCCATGGTAATCGATTACATGCTGATATCTGATCAGACCTGTGTAATTTTTCTTGATGTAATCGATTACACTATACTCGTAATCGATTACATCATCTTAAAAACGTCAGATATGTGTATTTTTCATGAAGTAATCGATTACACCTTATGGTAATCGATTACACACATCACTGTGAGATTAAATCTGATAACCTATAATAGACGTCCCAAGTGAGTAAAAAGGTTATTTTTCGAAAAACAATAGAAGAGGAACGGTTTGAGGAGTAGTGCACCCTTAGAGTCAAAGAGGAGACCGGAGTAGAGGTAAAATCGCTTAACCTAGCCTCTCTTATGGTTGAATGTCATCGTTTTGGATGGGGTTTCTTCTCCATGTTTAGGGATAAAACCCCATAAACCCTCTCTTTGCTTTTCGGTTCGTTTTGCTTTGCAAAACCTTGTAAAACTCATAGAGTATGAGTTGTTTTTCGAAATGAGTATGTGAGAAATTATTTTCAAAACCGTAGAGTCATGGCAACATTAAGGAAACCTTTTTGTTGAAGATGAACTGAATGGATAATTTTGTCTTGTGTTGTGTTAGTCTTGGTTAGTATTATTCTTGTCTTGACATGTAAATTGATGTGTTGTGATTGTTGTTGTGTTGGGTTGAAAGACCCTAAGGTTGGAGGAGACGGCGGAGAACGCAACTGAGCTTTAGTGCAAGCATTAGCGGCTACTAAGGTGAGGGAGCAGCATTAAACCTTGTGGTATTGGGATGATAATATTGGAAACTCCAACGATACTCACTAGTTGGAGGATTTCGTTTGGTTAACACGGTTAAACGGGAAATCTCATGAGTTTCCTATTTAACCGCGTTAGTCCTACTGTTGTGAATGGATTTTGACCTGCCTTCGTGGTATGGATTTTGACCTGCCTTCGTGGTATGGATTTTGACCTGCCTTCATGGTATGGATTTTGACCTACCTTCGTGGTATGGATTTTGACTTGCCTTCGTGGTATGGATTTTGACCTGCCTTCGTGGTATGGATTTTGACCTGCCTTCATGGTATGGATTTTGACCTGCCTTCGTGGTATGGATTTTGGATATGCATTTGTAGTATGGGTTTGATTTGTGGTTTGACAATTGAGAGTTATTGGTATTATGGAATGGTGGTGTAGTTATGAATAATGGTTTATTGAATCTCATGGATGTGTTTGTGCTGTAACGATGTGTAGTTCCTGTTTCGCAATGCTCTAATGTTATTATTCTATGTAAACCCACCATGTTATATATTGCATGTATTTAATGACTGACTCTCTCTATGTTGTCTTGTTTACTCAATCCGTGGTAATCGGATTGTAGGTGGAGCTAAGGGATAAGATACTGTAGAGTCATGGAGTGAACTAGCTTGCTTTGATTGTGGCGTGTTATTTTCGAGTTTTCTAGTAAATTGTTTAGGTTGATATTGGACCCGTTTATGGGAATTATTCACTTATGTTTACTGTTCTTTTTATGGATTTAAAAGACTAGTACTTTGGAATTATTATGTTGTTTATCCTTTTTAGGATTTTATCGATACTATTGGAGTATTCCTGGTTGAAAGGAAATTTTCAATGATATGAAATTTCATTATGTTAGAAAATGAATTAAATTTTTCCGTGTTGATAATTTGAGGTGTTACAATTATGGTATCAGAGCGGAGGTTAATCCTACGGCCTAGGGTATGGCCTAACGTGCTTCTTTGTGTGATTGATGTGAATTGTGTGGTGTGTTTGACTTGTTTGACTGATGTGAGTGGTTTGAATTGCTTGAGATGTTTGGACTGTTTGGATTGCTTGAAGTGTTTGAATTGCTTGGATTGCGAATAAGTGATAGACTAGCTTATGTAAATTTCTATATGCTGATGAGATAGAGTGCAGGTGAGAAATGGCTGGGCGTGGTAGAGGAAACGGACAGAATGAACTGTTGGCACAAATGACGGCTGCTATACTGAATGTGAATGAGAACCTACAACATCTGAATCATCATATCAACCATCATCCTAACCCACCCCCAATTGTGCCACAAGGACCGGCGGAGTACCGTGGATTGGATGAATTCTGCCGACGCCATCCGAGTCAATTCCAAGGAGGATTTGCTCCTGATGCTGCTAATGAATGGATCCAAGAGTTAGAGAAGATTTTTCGAGCCATGGGTTGCGAGGATGGCCAGAGGGTGATCTATGCTTCTTATATGCTGACTAAGGAAGCAGAGACTTGGTGGGAATAAACCAGGAGGCAAATGGATGCTGAAGGGAGGGCAGTTACCTGGGAATTGTTCAAAGAGAGGTTCCTCAATAAGTACTTCCTTGCGGATTTGAAGAGGAAGAAAGAGATCGAGTTCTTGCGCCTAGAGCAAGGGAGTCTATCCGTAGGTGAATATGCAGCAAAGTTTGAAGAGCTGGCAAGATATTGCCCCTACTATGATATGGATGCAGATGGGAGGTCTAAGTGTGCCAAATTCGAGATTGGTTTGAGGCCAGAGCTTAAGATGGCCTTCGGGCATCAAGAGATAGCAGATTTCCCTACCTTAGTCAATAAGTGTAGGATGTATGAGGATGATCGAAGGGCTAGGGATGCAGTCAAACAGAAGGCTAATCCACCCAGAAACTTTGGGCCTCTGAGAAATTTCGTGCATGGGAAAGGGAAGGGTAAGGCGTCCTTTGACAACAGACGACCTTATACCCCACCTATCGGATATCGTGGACCTTCTTTGTCGGGGACTATGTAACATCCCTCCTTTCAACACCTTGCTTAGGTAGACATAGGATTATGTATATATATATATATGTGTGATTATATTTTTATTGATATTAGAATGCTATATGTTTAATTATTCTTTGAAAACAAGTTAATCTAGTTAGTTTCAAAGGTGTCCAAGTTTAAAGTCTAGCCGTGATCAGGTAACGTATCGTCTAAGAATTTTAATTAGAGTTGGTCTAAGTGACCACCTAACCTATTAGATTTTATAATGCTTTATTGATGTTGAGTTTTGAGGATATAAAGTTATTATCTTAGTGTTATACTATGATAAATAACTTAGTTAAATTTTTTAGAAAGGTGGTAGTGTTAATGTACCTTTGAACTGGATTGCCCGAGAGTGCCAGTAATCTTTATGTCAGTTCTTTGAGTGCTTGAACTATCATCTAGACTCTCATAGACATTGTTTAAGATTGTATTAGGGTGTCTTAGAGCACAAGAAAAACACATCCATGCACTACACCAATTGCCCAAACCAAATGCCACACCATACACTTAAAATTTTGCTAAATGCCTAATCCTTGTTTAATTCTTAATGACACCCCAACCCAAAATATCTTCCCCCACTAACTCACCCCTAACACTTATATATATATAGACTTAAGGGGTGGGGGTTGAATATCACACTCTCACCCTCACACCTCCTCACCAACACCACCTTCACTCACCTCCTCCTCTTCTCCCCAAACAAAGAGGGAGGAGAAAATATCCATCTTCTCCACCAAACCTCACATGAAAGCCACCAAATCTCTTCTCCAAGGTATGGTTATCATGTTTATGTTCTCATTTCTTCCATCTCTAGGTTCTTTTTAGGTTATTTCTCCTCTTGATCACCAATGACTTAGGTGAAATTCTAGAATGAGTTGTTTGTAACTTTGTTCTATTTTCTTCTCTAGATTTTTATCCAAGGAGGTAGTCAACCATTTCAAGGTATGAGGAATCCATTTTTGATCTCTGATTGTAGAAAAAATGACATGCAAATACTGTTTTGGGGGTTACAAAAATTATGCTCTAAGTGTAGTTAGTGATATGATGCTAGATTGTTGTTGTTAGGTGTTGTAGTTGAGTTCTAGGCTTCCAATTGAGCAAAAAACGGTTGTGGCTATGCTAAATTGTCATTGCATGTTGGAGAGCTTTCTGTTTACAGGTTGAAGCTGCTGAAAAATGTGGATTAAGGGTCCCTAAACTCTAACCCACTTCCTTACGTTGTTGTTAGGTTATAAAGAGTGTTTTAGGTGTTGTGTTTGTTGTAGGGTGTTTAGGATTGAAAAACGCTTGCATGTGTTATAAGCTTTGTTTAACACATTGAACTCATGATTTTTAACTCATTTCAAAAGGTTAGAAATCGAAAATGTTGAAGGCTAAGAAGCCATGCAAATTCGGTCCCAAGTGTTCCAGAGTTAAGGAAACCCTAATACCTTAATTCCTTGATAACTTGAGTTCCTAACGTCCAAATTTTGCGTATAATATATGCATGTGTCCATATTTTAAATTCCTAGCTAAATATCATTCTTTCAGGGACAAAAAAAAATTCGAAATACTCACTGTTTAAAGGGAAACACGAAAACAGTCCCTAGTTGGCACTCCAAACTATCTAAATTTTAACTATATGTTAACTTATGTTTCAAATTGCCTTATGGTTTATAAATTCTGAGTTTTATGAGCCTAAACTTATATTAGTACTCTGTTCTATGAAGATAAAGTGTGTATCTCAAGATAATGATTTTTCTGAGATTTTTCTAAAGCGAATTCGAGCTTCCTACGTCAAATTCTGAGTTTTAAACCAACAATGTCTCTGAAAATCTCTTCGTGCCTATTTGATATCTTAGTTATGTCCAAAGTAAATATTTGGGAATGTTCTAATGTCTAGAACCCCACTAAGGTGTTTTCTTTACAATCCGAATAAACTTAGTGATATCGAAATTAACTGTTTACGACCTAACCAGGTACTCGGCGCTCGGGCAAATGGCAACAAAGGAACATTAAGTTCAGTGAGGGTAAAGGTATGGAGAGAAGTGTCTTTATATAAGTGCTTAGAAATGATGCCAAAGATATTCGTGCATCTCTAAGCTAGGCCATGCGCGGATATAGTCGAATAATAATTCTACGGCCGCGAACAATTGAGTAGCGAGACTTAGTTGTTCGTAAATTAATTTAACTCTAAATTATGATGGATATGTTTGGTTGAAGTGCTTCAATGGAATTGAATGATTATGTCGGTTGATGTGAATGATGATTATGACTGAAAGTTTGATTATGAAAGTACTGATTTAACTGAATATTCTGTTGAATTTTGAACTGTGACATATTGTTGAGTTGACTATTGAACTGTCATCAAACATTCTCATGGCATAGCATATGAGCATTCTTGATGAAACTTAAAGAATGAAAGTTTTGCTTATGAAAGATTTGACAAAGGATGAAGGGGAAATATTTTTTTATGAATGTTATGAGAACTGGCGTACTTTTACAATTATTAGAAAATCCTTTTGATTAATAAGCCAGTGAGTTAGAACTTGAAAATATGTTATAACTGAGTTTCAACGAAAAATGTTTTGTTATTACTCTAAAAAGTTTTCCCCTGATTCTTCTTTTAAAAGGATAAAAGCTATGCTTTGTATGAATCGGAAGATTCATGTCACTATATTTACCGTTTGTAACATAGTCTGCGGGAAGATACGACACTGAGATTGTGTTGAGAACCCATAGGGGTACCTTGTCTGTGTGACTTGGTTGAGGGGACATTGTGGGTGGAGATTGATTTGTCAGGAATAGGGTAGCTCCCTTGAGCCGACAGAACACTTCGCAGTAACTACAGCGACCTCTGACACCCCCTTGAAGGTATCGTGCTCAGGATGATGCAGCGGTTATCTTTGCCGACCGGAGGGTATTTCCGGCGCTATTGAGTGCACGATAGTTATATGCCTTTTGGTTACCAATGGTTGGCACGGCGTTGTACTTGTCCTGTTCGCTTCCTAAGAACAGCAAATGGCTGGTCGGGCTCGATTAGTCGGTACCATTGCTGTTGATGTATCGTTAGGGACCCAGTTAGGAGACGTTTTCTCCACGCAATTCCTCTACAAAATAGTTGGTCTCATTAGATTAACGAGTGCTTTCATCATGACATCATACTGATACATGTGATTAAATTGTTATATTAATACCTGTATGATATGTTTTATGTTATGACTTTGTAAATTGTTGATTGCTTGTCTTATATAGAGATGCTTACTCTCCAATCTCATATTACAGGTAGTGATGGACTCAGAGGCTTCTTTTGTGGTTCCTCCTTGTCTAGTAGAGATCATACCTCTCCCGTCGGGGGAGGTTGAGGTGGACCGGTCCAGGTCGGTGTTTAGGGGAGACATAGAAATCCGGTGTTCGTACTCGGATAGGCATAGAGTGATACTCCCCCGCCGCTCCACCGTTCCAGCGGTCTATATCATGCACCTACCAGACGGTTATGAGTTATGACGCACACCTCCTCTTGCTCCTGCCAGATATATTCCGCTTCCTATTGCTCCTTTTGGTCTATCTTCTGGATCCTATCATGCCCGGACACATAGGGTTGCGCTATTCTGGTGTACACCTAGAGCCTCGGCGAGACGTTCTGCTGGGGGACCACCTGTGACCCCGGCTAGTCGAACCGAGTCGATTCGGGGAGTTCAGGCTTGTCGATGTACCCGGTGTCTTTCTGTACGGGAGAGTCATATGGATTCACCCGCTATTGCTGTGAGAGAGAATCTGGAGTTTGCTCTCAGATCCTCTTCTCACGGGGTACGTGGGAGGATTCAGGATGACGGGGTTGATATTCGTGGCCCGGTGAGGAGGGCCCGACTATCTCCTCCACCATCATACTCCCCTGCGCCGGCCGAGCCTATGGTTAGGGATGATATTATATATATTTCTAGTGATGAGGAGGATCAAGAGGAAGACCCTGTGGAGGGTAGTTCTGAGGGACAGTAGCAGGAGGATGTTGGGTCGAAATTCTGACGGTCTGTTTGTGCATGATATGACTGTATAGTTTTATTTTGATGCAGTTGCTGTGAGTTCAGTGTACACCCAGCCATAGGATCTTTTGCATGTGTATATTTATGAATATATATCCTATTATGCTGGAGTGTATATGTGGATGGCATGACTTGGATGATGTACTTTTTTTGTTTTTTTGAACTATGACGCTTTTTGAACTAATGATGTATATATATATATAGACATATGTATGTTTACTATGTTATGTTGTTGTTTAGCTTATAGTTTAAGTGGTGAGTTCTGAGAGAACCATATGTTCATATGTTATAAAAGAAAAAAAAATTCATACGCTATTTTTCAAAAACAAAAATATAATTAACCAAGATCGTAAACGACAGTCTCGTATGTAATTGTTTTAACGCTAGAAAAAGGGTGTTACAGACTAAATCTCCAACTACCTTTAGCGGACTGCAGCCACCTTTGTGCAACAAGTGTGGTAAGACTCACTTCGGCAGCATATGTCCCGGAACGGGAAATGGGTGCTTCTATTGTAAGGAGCTCGGACACATGAAGAGGTTTTGTCCTAAGCTGAATAGGAATGTCAACCCTCCGAATGTTGAGAGACCCAAGACTAATGGCAGAGTGTTCACTATGAATGGTTGCGAAGCCGTAGATGCTGAGGACCTCATCCAAGGTAGTTGTGTGGTGAATGGTACCTCTTTGTGTGTGTTGCTTGATTTGGGTGCCACTCATTCTTTTATATCTTTCGATTGTGTGAAACGTTTGAACTTGAAAGTTGATGTATTGCATTTTGATTTGATGGTTTCCACACCTACAAATGCACCTGTTGTAGTGTCGACCATCTGTCACAAGTGTCCCGTGATAGTATATGACAGAACATTCTTGGTAGATCTGATATGTTTGCCACTATCTCAGATCGATGTGATTCTGGGTATGGACTGGTTATCCGAACATAGAGTCTTGCTCAACTGTTTTGACAAGACTGTCATGTTTGGGGATGCTAGTGAGATGTCTGACACTCCTAATGATCCAAAATTGTTATCAGCCCTTGAGGTTGAAACTTCCCTTAAGGAAGGAGCACTAGTTTGTCTGTTGCTTGCCGGTAGTGTGCGAATTTCCGGAGGTGTTCCCTGCGGAATTTCCTGACTTACCACCGGTTAGAGAAGTGGAGTTCTCGATTGAGCTAGTGCCTGGGACTGGACCTATCTCGATAACTCCGTATAGAATGGCACCTCTAGAGTTGGCGGAATTGACGAAGCAGATATAGGACTTATTGGCTAAGAAGTTTATCCGTCCGAGTGTTTCACCTTGGGGTGCACCAGTCTTGTTGGTCAAGAAGAAGGATGGTTCCATGAGGTTGTGCACTGATTACCGGCAGCTGAATAAGGTCACAATCAAGAATCGTTATCCTCTGCCTAGGATCGATGACTTGATGGACCAGTTGAAAGGAGCCGTAGTGTTCTCAAAGATCGACCTCCAGTCGGGTTACCATCAGTTGAGAGTTCGGACAGAGGATATTCCTAAGACTGCTTTCAGAATGAGATATGGGCACTATGAGTATTTGGTGATGCCTTTCGGTGTAACTAATGCTCCTACAACCTTTATGGAGTACATGAATAGGATTTTCCATCCTTATCTGGACTCGTTTGTGGTAGTCTTCATTGACAACATCTTGATATACTCGAGAAGTCGGGAGGAACACACTGAACATTTGAGAACGGTATTGAAGATTTTGAGAGACAACCAGTTGTATGCTAAGTTGTCGAAGTGTGACTTTTGGCTTGAGTCTGTGAACTTTCTTGGGCATGTAATAACCAAGGAAGGAGTTGTAGTGGATCCCTCTAAAGTTGAAGCAGTGATGGAGTGGGCTGTACCAAGGTCAGAGACAGAGATCCGAAGTTTCCTTGGACTAGCCGGATACTATCGGAATTTTATTGAAGGATTCTCGAAACTGGCTTTACCTTTGACGAAGCTGACTAGAAAAGGAGAACCTTTTGTGTGGACAGCCCGATGTGAAGGGAGCTTCCAAGAGTTGAAGCGGAAACTAACCTCAGCGCCAGTGTTAAGGTTGCCTTGCTCGGAAACGAATTTCAATGTGTATTGCGATGCTTCAAAACAAGGTTTGGGCTGTGTGTTAATGCAAGAAGAGAAAATGGTTGCTTATTCTTCGAGACAATTGAGACCCCATGAGCAAAACTACCCTACTCATGATTTGGAGTTAGCAGCAGTAGTGTTTGCTTTAAAGATTTGGAGGCACTATCTCTATGGTGTACGGTTTGAAGTCTTCAGTGATCACAAAAGTTTGAAGTATCTTTTCGATCAGAAAGAGTTGAATATGAGGCAAAGGAGATGGATGTAATTTTTGAAGGATTATGACTTTAGCCTACAATACCACCCTGGTAAGGCTAATGTGGTAGCGGATGCGTTGAGCCGTAAATCCTTGAATATGTCTGCCCTTATGGTGCACGAGATGAAAATGATTGAAGAATTTCGGGATTTGAATTTAGCAGTAGAAATGAAGCCGAAGAGTGTAGTGTTGGGAATGCTCAAGGTGACTAATGAGTTCTTTGATCGAATCAAAACCATGCAGTTGCTTAATGATGAACTACAGGCCAAGCGAGCATTGATAGGTGATGACAAAGGGAAAGACCTTCAGATTGATAGTAATGGTTTGTTGAGATATAAAGGAATGATTTGTGTGCCACAAAACACTGAGTTGAGGAGAGAGATCTTAGATGAGGCGCACAAGAGTAAGATGAGTATTCACCCGGGGACAACGAAGATGTATCAAGACTTGAGGAAGATGTTTTGGTGGTCTGGAATGAAAAGAGATGTAGCTCAGTACGTGTCTAGTTGCCTGACTTGTCAGAAAGCTAAGATTGAGCATCAGAGGCCAATGAGAGAACTTCAGTCATTGGAGATTCCAGTATGGAAATGGGACAATATCTCTATGGACTTTGTTTCTGGTTTTCCGAGAACGCAGAAAGGTTATGATTCGATTTAGGTCATTGTAGACCGATTGTCTAAGTCTGCACATTTTCTACCGGTTAATGTAAGGTATTCATTGGAAAGGTTAGCGGAGTTGTAAATAAAGGAAATAGTGAGATTACATGGGATTCCAGCGAGTATCGTCTCTGATAGAGATCCTCGTTTCACTTCGAATTTCTGGAATGGCTTACAATCTGCTTTGGGCACTAAATTGAAATTGAGTTCTGCTTATCATCCACAAACAGACGGTCAGTCCGAGAGGACGATTCAGTCCTTGGAAGATCTGTTAAGGGCATGTGTGTTAGAACGACCCAGGAGTTGGGATAGTATGTTACCTCTGATTGAATTCACGTACAACAACAGTTTCCACTCGAGCATTGGAATGGCACCCTACGAAGCTCTGTATGGAAGGAAGTGTAGGACTACGATCAGTTGGTTTGAGACCGGGGAGAATTTGGTGTTGGGACAGGATGTAGTTCAAGAAACAACAGAGAAGATTAGGAGAATCAGAGAGAATATGAAGATAGCGTAGAGTAGGCAAAAGAGCTACTATGATAATCGGAGAAAGCCGATTGAATTTCAAGAAGGAGGTCACGTTTTTATGAGAGTGGTTCCTACCACCGGAATTGGTCGGATATTGAAAACCCGAAAGCTTACTCCGAGGTTTATTGGACCGTATCAGATTCTGAAGAGGATTGTTCCCGTTGCTTATCATATAGCCTTGCCACCGTTGTTGTCTAACCTTCACAGTGTGTTTCACGTGTCTCAACTGAGGAAATACATTGGGGATCAATCTCATGTTATCGAACCAGATTGGATACATTTGAAGGAGAACTTGACCTTCAGGACCCCTCCGATAAGGATTTTGGACCAAAGTGTCAAGAGGTTGCGTGGGAAGGAGATTCCTTTGGTTATGGTATTATGGAGTCAAGTAGATACGGGAGATGCTACTTGGGAAGTGTAACATAACATGAGAATGGACTATCCGCAATTGTTCGATGCATGTATGTTAATTTTCGGCGACGAAAATTCTTCGAGGGGGGAAAGATTGTAACATCCTAATTTTGAGTCTTTAAATTTATAGTATCAGTCCTAGAAGTCTCGCTTGAGCGAGAGATTCTCGCCTGAGCGAGAAAGGATCACCTGGGAGGGTGAAATCCTGGGCTATACTGGAGGATTCTCGCCCGAGCGAGAGTTGTCTCGCCTGGGCGAGAAATGACAAATTTGGGCTTTTGACACAGGGTAATCGATTACAAGGCCATGGTAATCGATTACATGCTGATATCTGATCAGACCTGTGTAATTTTTCATGATGTAATCGATTACACTATACTCGTAATCGATTACATCATCTTAAAAACGTCAGATATGTGTATTTTTCATGATGTAATTGATTACACCTTATGGTAATCGATTACACACGTCACTGTGAGATTAAATCTGATAACCTATAATAGACGTCCCAAGTGAGTAAAAAGGTTATTTTTCGAAAAACAAGAGAAGAGGAACGGTTTGAGGAGTAGTGCACCCTTAAAGTCAAAGAGAAGACCGGAGAAGAGGTAAAATCACTTAACCTAGCCTCTCTTATGGTTGAATGTCATCGTTTTGGATGGGGTTTCTTCTCCATGTTTAGGGATAAAACCCCATAAACCTTCTCTTTGCTTTTCGGTTCGTTTTGCTTTGGAAAACCTTGTAAAACTCATAGAGTATGAGTTGTTTTTCGAAATGAGTATGTGAGAAGTTATTTTCAAAACCGTAGAGTCATGGCAACATTAAGGAAACCTTTTTGTTGAAGATGAACTGAATGGATGATTTTGTCTTGTGTAAGGACCCGATTTTCTACCCTTGAAAATTTTTCATTCATTTTAATCATTTCTTACATACAGTCGTCACCTTCATTGAAAACTCTCAAGTATCATTTTCGAAAACACTCTTTACCCCATTATATTATCATACAAAGTTATGTTGCGGAAAAAACATAATTCATTCAAATAGCATTTACCACATACAACCAGTTATGGGTCTCCCCAAGTTATAAAGCCCATAACTATACATATTCATATTAATCTCAACGGATTTACAATCATCTCATATTGTTATCAAATCAACTACCATATCAAATAACAATAAAGACAAGCGAATAATTAAATACAAAAGTTTCCTAATTGAGCTTCATCCTCAAAATCCTTCATTTACCTTCAATGGGATTATCATAAACAACACACAACACAAAAGGGAGTAAGTCATTAGTTTAAAAACTAACATCACAAGATAATCCACATTTCAAATACGATTAAACTTTAATATAAAATATAAACACAATTACTTAAATGCAAACATTCATCTCTTCTTTTGTTCATTTCCACGTTATCCATATTCATCCTATAGAATACATATCTCATAATATATATTCTATAGCATGCATATTATGTTCATTCGAAGCATCGTTCTTCTCATTTTTCATATCCACACTATAGTATATATATCCCATACTATATAACCTATAGCATGTATATTACTTTTATACTTAATAATCTTCCTTTATATCACTCATATTCACCCTATAGAATATATATCTCATACTATATATTCTATAGCATGCATATAACTTTCATTGCAACCTTCTCATTTCCCATCATTCATATTCCAATTGCACGTTTACCTTTCCATTACCACTTGGGGCAAGTCATACACAATACCACATAGGGCAAGTCATTCACAATACCACATAGGGCAAGTCGTACACAATACCACATAGGGCAAGTCGTACACAATACCACATAGGGCAAGTCGTACACAATACCACATAGGGCAAGTCTTACACAATACCACATAGGGCAAGTCATACACAATACCACATAGGGCAAGTCATTCACAATACCACATAGGGCAAGTCATTCATAATACCACATAGGGCAAGTCATTCACATTACCACATAGGGCAAGTCATTCACAATACCACACAGGGCAAGTCATTCACAATACCACATAGGGCAAGTCATTCACAATACCACATAGGGCAAGTCATTCACAATACCACATAGGGAAAGTCATTCACAATACCACATAGGGCAAGTCATTCACAATACCACATAGGGCAAGTCATTCACAATACCACATAGGGCAAGTCATTCACAATACCACATAGGGCAAGTCATTCACAATACCACATATCAAATTATAACCAGTTTACTCTATTATCATAACAATAATGCCAATACATTTACCTTTTCCATCAAATCATTAACTATGGAAACACGTCTCCCTTACAAACCTTTTACCTCTTTCACATACCTCATTCATATCAGTGAGTATGAATTAGAGCCACTTATCTCTTACCTTGGTGAGTGTTGGGGATCGGTTCCGAGTAACTTTAAAAGTCTCCTCCGCGATTTCCTCCAACCTTAGGATCTCTTCTCATTTTCCACCAATAACAACAATGTTAGTCATTTATTCCAAATACCACATAAACAACTAATTTTGCATCATTTAATCATACAAAATATTCATCATCAATATTCAACCATCTAAAACATGCATAACATCTCATATTTCAATATTTCCAAAACTACTTCAATACAAGTTTCTAAATATCAAAGCATACATGTTCATCTCATATAACAACATCAAAGCACTACTCATTATCCACATCTAACATTTCATCTCTTTCTCTTTATACTCGTATTCTCATTTTGGGGGTTTTTCATGAATAACCCATAAAACTTTCCATTCATCAAATACCAACTCTAAACCAAGAGTTTACAAGATAAAAACGACATAAAACGAACCATAACTCTAAAGGATGAGTTTCCATGGTTTCTCATGTTTTGAAAATGAATCCAACATACCCAAAACAAGTTAGAGAGGAAGAAGAAGAGTTAGGAACAAGAGGTTTACCTCTTCTCAAGCTCTAAGATGAGTCCTAAGGCTCTTTGCTCTTGAAAAGCTCTCTTCTCTCTCTTCTCTTCAAAGTTCTAACCCTAAAATGTGTTTTGGGTTTCTATTTTAAAGACACTGCGATAAGTGTAATCGATTACAAGTATAGTGTAATCGATTACACTGTGTAAATTACAGAGGCATCGTCCCGATGTAATCGATTACCAACATGGTGTAATCGATTACATTAATACGATGTAATCGATTACCAGAAGTGTGTAATCGATTACACAGTGTAAATTACAGAGGCATCGTCGCTATGTAATCGATTACCAACATGGTGTAATCGATTACATTGTGTCAGGTGTACATATCTGATGCTTTTAATCATCATGTAATCGATTACCAGGACTGTGTAATTGATTACATTACCCAAAATTGCCAAGTATAGCCCAGGATTTCACCCTCCCAGGTGAACCTTTCTCGCTCAAGCGAGTACCTCTCGCTCAAGCGAGGATCCAAGGACTGATACTATAATTTTAAAGACTTAAAATTTGGGGTGTTACATCTTGTGTTGTGTTAGTCTTGGTTAGTATTATTCTTGTCTTGACATGTAAATTGATGTGTTGTGATTGTTGTTGTGTTGGGTTGAAAGACCCTAAGGTTGGAGGAGACGGCGGAGAACGCAACTGAGTTTTAGTGCAAGCATTAGCGACTACTCAGGTGAGTGAGCAGCATTAAACCTTGTGGTATTGGGATGATAATATTGGAAACTCCAACGATACTCACTAGTTGTAGGATTTCGTTTGGTTAACACGGTTAAACGGGAAATCTCATGAGTTTCCTATTTAACCGCGTTAGTCCTACTGTTGTGAATGGATTTTGACCTGCCTTCGTGGTATGGATTTTGAACTGCCTTCGTGGTATGGATTTTGACCTGATTTCGTGGTATGGATTTTGACCTGCTTTCGTGGTATGGATTTTGACCTGCCTTCGTGGTATGGAATTTGACCTGCCTTCGTGGTATAGATTTTGGATATGCATTTGTAGTATGGGTTTGATTTGTGGTTTGACAATTGAGAGTTATTGGTATTATGGAATGGTGGTGTAGTTATGAATAATGGTTTATTGAATCTCATGGATGTGTTTGTGCTGTAACGATGTGTAGTTCCTGTTTCGCAATGTTCTAATGTTATTATTCTTTGTAAACCCACCATGTTATATATTGCATGTATTTAATGACTGACTCTCTCTATGTTGTCTTGTTTACTCAATCCGTGGTAATCGGATTGTAGGTGGAGCTAAGGGATAAGATACTGCAGAGTCATGGAGTGAACTAGCTTGCTTTGATTGTGGCATGTTATTTTCGAGTTTTCTAGTAAATTGTTTAGGTTGATATTGGACCCGTTTATGGGAATTATTCACTTATGTTTACTGTTCTTTTTATGGATTTAAAAGACCAGTACTTTGGAATTATTATGTTGTTTATCCTTTTTAGGATTTTATCGATACTATTGGAGTATTCCTGGTTGAAAGGAAATTTTCAATGATATGAAATTTCATTATGTTAGAAAATGAATTAAATTTTTCCGTGTTGATAATTTGAGGTGTTACACACTCTCTCATCATATTTTTATGTGTCTTTATTCAAATGTGTACAGAGTAATGACACATTTTTTGTCGAAAGTATCATTGACTCTCTCATTTTTCATTATATACACATGATGAATAATATATACATATATCGTTTTATATGTCAAATTGCATATTCATTATAATAAGTAATATTAAGAAGATTTTATGTAAAATGAGTGCACATTATATTTAATAAGGTCTAGGGTCGGGTTCTAGTTTACATGATGACTCGGTGGATATTTAGGGTCGGGTTAGCTTCAGATCTAGGGTTGGGTTTGGGTTCATAAAAATGACCCGACCAATAATTAGGGTCGGGTAAGGACAAACATTAACCCGTTCCAGCCTCGCCCATGCTCACCCTTACCCGACTGGACACTATGGAAATTTAATGAATGATCCAAGTTATTAACCTAGAAAGAGTTCTGCCAATTGAAGCTAGATCGACATAGATATTGAAATTTAAGTTTTAAGGGTGCTTAATAGCATTTTTGAAGACATAATTAATAAGAATAAAAATATCAAATCTAATTTTCCAGAACGTGCGTCATTATTCACAATAGACATACATATTTTGAGGCATAAAACCAATTGAAGTTAATGAATGTTTAAGCCTTGTATAGCAAACTCTCACACACTCATACATGCAAAGCATGCATCTTTCTTGCATAATCAATGAACATTTAAGCCACGAATAGCAAACTCCCACACACTCATACATGCAAAGCATGCGTCTTTCTTGCATAATCATGCATGCAAATATGGTAAATGAAAACATTTAGACTTAAAATACGTTGTCGGATTGAGATTCCGAAATGTTATTATGTTGCTGAACTTAGACGCCAAAAAATAATATTGCCAAACACAAACTTCAAAATGTTACGACATTTATGGACCTAGATGTGTGAATTTTCTTTAAGAAAATATTATCAAACTCGAAAGCCCTAACATTCTTTGAAATAAATACATTGTCGGACTCAGATGACGAAATATTATGATATTGCAGGACTCAAACACCAAAAAGTTCTTTCAAAAAACATTGTTAGACTCTGACACTGAAATATTATGATGTTGTTGGACTCAGATGTCAAAATGTTCTTCCAAAAAATATATTTCGGACTAAGAAAGGATATATATATATTCTTTATTATAATATGTAGCTGTTGGATTATATTAGCAATTAGACCAGGATGTATAATTAATTAATATATAGTTTGAAGTGGAAAATCAAGCACCAAACTTGAAGGAAAGTTGAGCTCATTTCATAGTGTGTTGAAATTGTTGAGAAAATTTAATCATATGCACGTTTTGGTTGTCCTAGTTTTTAGGAGCGATAATAAAGTTTGTTTCCGTTGCATTTCCGTTATGTTACAGTTATGTTTCATAATTAATAGGATTTTAATTTGCACATGACATAGTGATTATTTAATCATAGTAATTTGCTCATTTCCATGAAGAATAAGTACCAAGGTACAACAAGGGCTAAGAGGCAGCAACTTCAAGCACTTCGTTCGGAGTTCGAAATACTTCGAACAAAGTTAGGAGAATAAGTTAGAAACTATTTTTCAAGAACGATGACAATCATTAACAAGATGCGGATCTATGGCGACAAGACAGATGATGTTCTCATTGTTGAGAAGATTCTTCGATCATTGACACCAAAATTTAACTTTGTTGCTTGTGCTATAGAAGAAGCTAATGATGTTGGTTCATGAGCAAAAAATTAACCAACGGGAAAAGGAGAACAAGCATTGAAGACCTTATCATAAAATAACTTCACATCTAGTAGATATGATAGAGAACGGGGAAAAGGTAGAGATCGAAATAGAGGAGTCAGAAACAACAATGATCGTGGGAACCAACAACAAAATCATTATCAAGAGAGTCAATTTCAAGGAAGAGGCGGTGGACGTGGAGGCCACCACTCACCAACCTATAGATCAAAGTCAGCAGACAAGTCCAATGTTGAATGTATAGGTATGGTCATTATAAATCAGAATTTCAAACTGATTTGAATAAACAAAGTGGAGATCAAAGTAACTTTGTAGAAAATGAAGAAAAGTTGTCTCTTTTGATGGTGTGTCACATGAAGGAAGAAACTCAACCAAATATGTGGTATTTAGACACTTGCTACAGCAACCACATGTGTGAAGAAAAGAATGCATTTTCGGATTTAGATGAATCCTTTCGGAGCTCTCTTAAGTTTGGTGACAACTCTAAAATTTTTGTTATGGGAAAAGAAAATGTAATAATCCAAACTAAAGGAAATTTCACCCACACTATTGCTAATGTTTTTTTGTACCTGCTTTTAAAACCAACTTGCTTAGTGTGGGTCAGTTACAAGAAAAATGATACGAGATTTTTATCAAAAATGAAGTATGTAAAATTCATGATGCAAATTTGGGCTTAATTGCTCAAGTTAACATGACGGCAAATCGTATGTTCCCACTTTACCCCAACAACACAGCTCATTCATGCTTCTCGGCAAAATTAGAAGATGAAGCATGGCTATGACACTTTCGATATGGGCATCTGAATTTTGGCGGATTGAAAATACTACAACAACAAAACATGGTGAATGGGCTTCCTCAAATTACAGCTTCATCTCAAGTTTTTGAAGAATGTGTTGTTAGCTAACAACATCGTAATCAATTCCCACAAGGAAAAGCTTGGAGAGCAAAGAAAACATTGGAACTTGTTCATTCCGACATTTTGTTCGACCAGACTGCGACCGGGAAGCCTCCAATCACCGGGGAGTTCCATTTTTACCGGGGTATGAGAAGAATGGAGAGCCACAAGTGAGACATCACGTCTTGAACCAAAACCTTAAGACATTAGTTCCATGGGCTTTTTCTACTTATAAACTCTTTTACTGCTCCCCGCATATCAAATGTGAGACTTCACACTTGAATAAACTTACTTCAAAACAATAATGACCTTTATATGAGCGCAAAAATCTTACATATGAGGGGTTCCTTAAAATTTCTTATCCAACCATTTATTTATTGTGAACAAGCATATAAAGAGGGAAACCCTTATATATATTTTTTAGATTATTTTATTTATCCATCCAAGGATTAATGTTTCACTACACAAAATTTGATTGCAATCGAAAATAGTTATATAACTCCTTCATGAAGGGCTATCATATACTTAGGTAGAGGCTGATCCTGAAGCACCAGGAAGAAAGTGAACTAACTCATGAAGGAGATCTTCATGGCCCTCCAATAGTGCAGCAATCTGTTAAAATCCATAATATAATTAAAAAGAGTGTCTAAAATGTGAAAAATCATGGTGAAATAATATGCAAATTTATCAACAGTACTATATACCATAATAACATATTATATATATAGAGAATAATAACCTCTTCTTGAGCCTCGGTTGTAGATTTTTCCCCGGCTTCCAATTTTTTGATAATATCTAGAAAAGACTCATATACATGAGAATTTTCTTCAAAGCGAGCCTGCATGAAAGAAAAACTTTTGAGCATATTGTAAGAGTGAAACCATCTATTATAAGATTTTCTTGTATAAATGCAAGATGTCTTTGGAAGTGGAACATCAATTGTGCCAAAATCACAACAACAAAAATTACATATAGGTCAAGAATTAAATAAACTTGAACATTACCCAAAAAAACTGAAAATCAATTGTGCCAGTATGACTACCAGAAATGACATATAGGTCAACACTTAAATAAACTTGAACATTACCAAAAAAAAGTTTTCATTCTTCTCTTTCTCAACATGTGTGTGCATGCATTAGTATATGTGTAGAGAGACATATAAAAACTGTCTTAGATTCAACAACATTTTTACCTTAAACTTATTCTTGAAATCGGTTGGATCTTGAATTCCAAGAACTGGCTCAGATGATTCTTCGTTTACTAACGGAAGTTGGATTTCATAACCCCTTGGAAGAAAGTTGTTTAACCCCAACAGTAGATGATCATGTCCTTTGAATAAATCCTTGGCAGCTTCTATAACATCATTTCTACCAATTCTACAAATGAATGAAAAGAGACACTAATGAATTTAAGAAAATATAGGGAAAAATTGAAGAAAATATTCATACAGCAATATAACTTCATCAAACCTGTTTTCTTTGAAGTCTATCAATATTTTCAAAAAGTATTCATACTTTTCCATGTCTTCAGTAAATACGGTCTTTATTTCTTTAAGATATAATAAAGCATCATTTGTAGTTAATCTTCTGCTTCCTTCGCTATCCATTTCAGAGCTTCACCAAATGCAATGTTTTTTTTAAAATATTTAGATAATTAGACTAATTCATCACAAAGTATTACACATTATTATCATAGGATCCAAACATAATTTCTCACAAAAACAAATTGGTCTTTTTCTCATCAAGGCCAACATTAAAAATAATGGTAGCATTAATAAAGACAACATTTGAAGAACATATGAGTAATAAAACCATATAAATCCAATATTACAAAATGAACAGTAAAACAAAATCTCAATAACAGATTTTTGTTTTTTGAAAATCTCAAAAACATAGCTTAGGATGTAATTGTTTCCTCAATAATAAAAATTGAACGAAAGAGAAAGAAAAATTAAACAAGAGAATAGTATAACAATAAATTGATATTTTAAGAATTAAAGAGCTTACAAGAATTTCAAAAGAACCACACAAAGAATCAGTAGATTGATTTGAATAAAAATTGAGAGAACTACTTGTGGATGTTGAAATTGTGCAACACACACACAGATGGGGGATAGGTGTTCAAATAGAGAGAATTATTTGTAAATTGAAATTTTGGCTATAGATGTTTTTTTTAAAAGTAATTATTAATAATTAATTGATCACAGGAAAAATCCAGAATTGAAAAAACTAGAAAATGTAGATAGATTGATTTCATAATAATGAGAAAATCCAAAAAAATCTAAGAAAAAGCAGGACTTGAAATCTTGCCTAACTAGTCCTTTGGTGTTGTTTACATAATAAGTGGAATTTTGTGTTGTGTTTCCCTTCTTTGCACCATCAATCATAAATCATAATAGAGTCGGGATCAGCTGTCCCAAAATGTTTATGTCCCTATGTCCACAGCCAATCATCTTTTTCTAAATAATATAAAAATGTTATTTTGTATCTTTACAATTCTTCTTTTTAATAAAGTGTCATTCTTTCATTGGACCGGGAGAAGAAATTGAGACATGAATGTGGACAGGTGGTGATCTCTATTCACCAATTCGGGAATGCCACATGACAATCCATAACACGTATCTTTATTATTATTTATTTCTTTTCCTTTCTCTTCTATATACAAGTTAATACATTGATTTCTTATTTTTATAAAACATAAATGATTATAAATTATGTTTATAAAAATATTAAAAGTAATATTGTATAAAAATTAAATAACAGAAATAAAAAATTAAAAAAATGTTTTAATTTTGGAATTTATTAATTAATAGCACAATTACGGCTATGTGGTATCTTACTTTCTACTTCGAGCCAAGAAACTATTGTATTCATTGGTACTGTTTCTTCTATCTCATGAAACAGAAAGTCAGTTCACGACCAATGCTTTTTTATTTCATTTTAATTAAAATAATTTATTTTTTAAAAGTAAAAGCAAATTAAATAAATAAATAATATATTATTTTGGGAATTTAATAGTGAAGTTACGGCTCTTGTCTAATCTTACTCTCTATTTTGAGTCTAGAAATAGTTGTGTTCATTATTGTTGTGTGTGCAACATGTGGAGGTGAGGAAGTTAGTTCATGACTAATATGATCTCTTATGACCCCAAAAATATAGTAGTAACTCTAAATTATTTGAGAAATGTTAAAATTACATTCTAACTCGTCTTAAAATATGAAACCAAAGATCCATCGTGGACGGAGTTACAAAAATTATATAGAAGATTTATAGACTTAATTTTGTAAAAAAATACAGCTAAATTTTATTAATATTTAAACAATAAATATAATTTATATTGTGTAATAAACAAATAATGGATATAAAATGAAAACAATAAAAAATATAATTATATTTAAGATTGAGCATTCATTATTTTATTTATTCATAAAAAGTGAAATAATATTATATAAAATCACATCTTATAGTAAGAATATGTGAGTGTGAATACTTAATTTTGTTTCTCCAAATTTTTACATGATAAAATAAAAAATAAAGAGTCAAAAAGTCCATCTCATAAATTTTGAAATTTTATGAAGTGGCTTATAAATTGTTACCTAAAAAGAGTATTTTGGTCATTTTTATGATCTTATAGAATTAATTTTTGCCAATTTATAGTTATTAAAATAATTTTATAAATATATAAAATATTTATATATTTTTATAGTAAAAAGTAGATTCTTAGCCCAAACAAGTGTCATAAAGTCAATCAATGGTCAAAGATTTTGGTTTAAATATTTCAATGTTTAAAGAAATCATTAAAGTTATTTTAGGAATCTTTATGTACTGGTTAATGAGAACAAGTTGTCTATGTCACTTTTCTATGTCACTTCTATGTGCCACAAGTTACAAACTCACATTTATGTTTTGTTAACTTTTAGTTAGTTATTATGGTGCAACTTTAATTGACGTCTCAATTTGTAATTGGTGGCACATAGAAGTTGAATAGAGAAGTGACATAGACAACTTGTGATCCTAATTAATGGGGTCGCGCCCTTTGAAAAAACATGTATCAAATTATCCCTTATAAACAGTGGGGAGAATGGAGGAGAAAAGACACACAGAATTGCCAAATTATCTTTGAACCATATACAATATTTAGGATAAAGTTAAACCATTCTTTCCTGATTTGTATAATATATCATACCACCGGTTAAGTAATTGAAATCACATAAAAACTTTGATACCATGTATCATTTGAATTGTTTTGGTAAGGGCACTACAATTAAAAGTAAAATAAAGTTAATTTTTGAACATTTTAATTGTATACAATAATTGTTTGTAGTTTGTACAAATACCTTTATAATAAACCACTTAAATAAATATCAATATTTTTGTGGACTAATTCAAAAACCTAAAAATATATAAAAAGTAATAATGACATTAAGTATAGGGGAAGGGTTGTGAGTATTCAATATCTCATATTTTCAGCGGTCGCATTATGTCGATTCTAATATGATAAATAATTAAATTACTACTAATCATATATTAATCATCGGTCATATTTCGTATCGCCATTCTTCTTTCCATACATGGCAGGTAACTGGTTTTTTTTTCACTTTCTATGTTATATTTTCTTTCTATTTGTTATACTTTTGAAATAATTAATAAATTCATTTTTCTCTAATAAATTTTAATACTTTTTTGAATATTTAATTAATAAAATGCAGTTAAATGAATAATAGACATTTTTTTATTGTAATATTTAACAAGTTCATATTAATAAATAATTGAATGAATGAACAATAAAATATAATAAAGTATACAATGGTTATAATGACTAAGATAATATATTTTACCTCTTTAAGTTGAGATGTGGTAGCGGCTATAAAGCTACTACTTCATTCTATTGAAATTGATAGTTGGACAACGATATATGTTGGACTTCCTTTAAATTTTATAATAAACCTGTCCCATTTAAGTTGAGATGCGGTAGTGAAAATATAGTTGTGACTCCACTCTCTAGAATTGGGTACACGAATAATGACTATTGTTAGGTTCCCTTAAATCTTATACTAAAAAACTTTAATGCCTAGTAGAGCGAGCACAATCAATAATGTGTTTTCTCTCTCCTAAAGTTGAGATGTCGTAGCGGACATAGTAATGCTACTTCAATCTCTCTTGATGTGGGCACAACGGAGATTAAGTATTATTTATTATCTTCCAATCTTTAAATAAATTAAAATAAATTCAATCTAAACAACCATTAATCAATCTTTACCACAGAACTATGTAATCTTAATTTCCATATTGAACTTATGAATATGTAAGACCCAGGATCATCAAATGATGGACACCCATGTTTTTATATTATGAATTACTTTTCAATCAATATCTTTTTAATGAATACATATTAGTGCATTGATAATGCAAATTGCAATATCATATTTTATTCCTCAAATCATATTGACACACGAGAAAAAATAAAGCAAATAAAATTAATTCATGTATTAATATGAAACATTTGATTAGAGAATTAAAATGATAAGAAATATGATGCTAATGTAAGACCTAAAATGGAGTAGATCTTCTACGAGATTTTTCTAATGTGAAACAGTAGTTTTTTAACCATTTTCTTGACGTTCAATTATTAACAAGTGAATACATTATTTTATATCATATATCATTTCTCATATATGACCCAAAGGATAAAGAATCCAAAGAAGGTGAAAGTAAAAATAAATAAAAAAAATAAAATATACGAAAAGACATCATAGAATCCTCAATAAATATGTCAGACGAAATTTAGGGCAGAGAAAATGCATTATACATGACTCTCAATGGAACTATTCATATCGTACCAGGGAATATTATTGCCTTGATCTTAAGCCTTCACCCATTCCATCATAAAACCATAAAATCCTCTTAATTGTTGAATGTCATGTTATAAAACTATTAAAAGTAGGAAAATGAGAAATGAGTAATGGACAGGGGAAACACATTAGGGAAGTTGACTGGTTTGACCCAATTTTTAAGTGGCAAGTACGATGAAACCCAAAGACGGACCAATGCTAAAGTTGCTAATCATGTATCAGTCAAAAACCCTAAAAAAAGGAAGCACAATATTGTATATTATAACCTTAAGAAACCTTCTACAAGAGAAGCTTTGAGAGTGACCCATACTCAGATACACTTAAGATCATCATAACTGAGGGTGTACACAAATGGAATAGAAAAAGACAATAGAAGCAAAAATTCAAAATAAAAATAAAAGAGAAAGAAAGTAAATAGAGCTAGGTTGAGAACGTGCAAGGAAAACCTAGAAAAATGAGAGAGGTACTAAATCGAAGACCTACAAAGACGACTTAGGATCATAACAAAAAGAGAGAATTCCAAACATATACCTACATTAGGTATAATGGGCAAAAATAAGGAAATTAAATGAACACCATCAAGGTGAAGACTTACACTACTCGTCCTCAATTATGCATTAGGATAACTTTTTGAAGAAGTTTGAGTTGTAGCCTATGCTTGGAAAGGTTCTCATCAAGTGTCCAAGAAAGACATGTATCATTTTAGTTTAATCCCGCGACTATATGGGTGAGCAGGACTCGGCCCTACTCGGCCACCCAATATGGCCAGATCATGATCGGGCTCGAATAGTGTCAGGTCTCATCGAGTCTAAGGTCGGTTTTGGGTTCAAAAATTAGTCAGAGTCGATATTTAGGGTTGGGTAGAGACCAAGCATGACCCGACCCGAACCGTCCCATGGTCACTCTCTCATCATATTTTTATGTGTCTTTATTCAAATGTGTACAGAGTAATGACACATTTTTTGTCGAAAGTATCATTGACTCTCTCATTTTTCATCATATACACATGATGAATAATATATACATATATCGTTTTATATGTCAAATTGCATATTCATTATAATAAGTAATATTAAGAATATTTTATGTAAAATGAGTGCACATTATATTTAATAAGGTCTAGGGTCGGGTTCTAGTTTACATGATGACTCGGTGGATATTTAGGGTCGGGTTAGCTTCAGATCTAGGGTTGGGTTTGGGTTCATAAAAATGACCCGACCAATAATTAGGGTCGGGTAAGGACAAACATTAACCCGTTCCAGCCTCGCCCATGCTCACCCTTACCCGACTGGACACTATGGAAATTTAATGAATGATCCAAGTTATTAACCTAGAAAGAGTTCTGCCAATTGAAGCTAGATCAACATAGATATTGAAATTTAAGTTTTAAGGGTGCTTAATAGCATTTTTGAAGACATAATTAATAAGAATAAAAATATCAAATCTAATTTTCCAGAACGTGCGTCATTATTCACAATAGACATACATATTTTGAGGCATAAAACCAATTGAAGTTAATGAATGTTTAAGCCTTGTATAGCAAACTCTCACACACTCATACATGCAAAGCATGCATCTTTCTTGCATAATCAATGAACATTTAAGCCACGAATAGCAAACTCCCACACACTCATACATGCAAAGCATGCGTCTTTCTTGCATAATCATGCATGCAAATATGGTAAATGAAAACATTTAGACTTAAAATACGTTGTCGGATTGAGATTCCGAAATGTTATTATGTTGCTGAACTTAGACGCCAAAAAATAATATTGCCAAACACAAACTTCAAAATGTTACGACATTTATGGACCTAGATGTGTGAATTTTCTTTAAGAAAATATTATCAAACTCGAAAGCCCTAACATTCTTTGAAATAAATACATTGTCGGACTCAGATGACGAAATATTATGATATTGCAGGACTCAAACACCAAAAAGTTCTTTCAAAAAACATTGTTAGACTCTGACACTGAAATATTATGATGTTGTTGGACTCAGATGTCAAAATGTTCTTCCAAAAAATATATTTCGGACTAAGAAAGGATATATATATATTCTTTATTATAATATGTAGCTGTTGGATTATATTAGCAATTAGACCAGGATGTATAATTAATTAATATATAGTTTGAAGTGGAAAATCAAGCACCAAACTTGAAGGAAAGTTGAGCTCATTTCATAGTGTGTTGAAATTGTTGAGAAAATTTAATCATATGCACGTTTTGGTTGTCCTAGTATTTAGGAGCGATAATAAAGTTTGTTTCCGTTGCATTTCCGTTATGTTACAGTTATGTTTCATAATTAATAGGATTTTAATTTGCACATGACATAGTGATTATTTAATCATAGTAATTTGCTCATTTCCATGAAGAATAAGTACCAAGGTACAACAAGGGCTAAGAGGCAGCAACTTCAAGCACTTCGTTCGGAGTTCGAAATACTTCGAACAAAGTTAGGAGAATAAGTTAGAAACTATTTTTCAAGAACGATGACAATCATTAACAAGATGCGGATCTATGGCGACAAGACAGATGATGTTCTCATTGTTGAGAAGATTCTTCGATCATTGACACCAAAACTTAACTTTGTTGCTTGTGCTATAGAAGAAGCTAATGATGTTGGTTCATGAGCAAAAAATTAACCAACGGGAAAAGGAGAACAAGCATTGAAGACCTTATCATAAAATAACTTCACATCTAGTAGATCTGATAGAGAACGGGGAAAAGGTAGAGATCGAAATAGAGGAGTCAGAAACAACAATGATCGTGGGAACCAACAACAAAATCATTATCAAGAGAGTCAATTTCAAGGAAGAGGCGGTGGACGTGGAGGCCACCACTCACCAACCTATAGATCAAAGTCAGCAGACAAGTCCAATGTTGAATGTATAGGTATGGTCATTATAAATCAGAATTTCAAACTGATTTGAATAAACAAAGTGGAGATCAAAGTAACTTTGTAGAAAATGAAGAAAAGTTGTCTCTTTTGATGGTGTGTCACATGAAGGAAGAAACTCAACCAAATATGTGGTATTTAGACACTTGCTACAGCAACCACATGTGTGAAGAAAAGAATGCATTTTCGGATTTAGATGAATCCTTTCGGAGCTCTCTTAAGTTTGGTGACAACTCTAAAATTTTTGTTATGGGAAAAGAAAATGTAATAATCCAAACTAAAGGAAATTTCACCCACACTATTGCTAATGTTTTTTTGTACCTGCTTTTAAAACCAACTTGCTTAGTGTGGGTCAGTTACAAGAAAAATGATACGAGATTTTTATCAAAAATGAAGTATGTAAAATTCATGATGCAAATTTGGGCTTAATTGCTCAAGTTAACATGACGGCAAATCGTATGTTCCCACTTTACCCCAACAACACAGCTCATTCATGCTTCTCGGCAAAATTAGAAGATGAAGCATGGCTATGACACTTTCGATATGGGCATCTGAATTTTGGCGGATTGAAAATACTACAACAACAAAACATGGTGAATGGGCTTCCTCAAATTACAGCTTCATCTCAAGTTTTTGAAGAATGTGTTGTTAGCTAACAACATCGTAATCAATTCCCACAAGGAAAAGCTTGGAGAGCAAAGAAAACATTGGAACTTGTTCATTCCGACATTTTGTTCGACCAGACTGCGACCGGGAAGCCTCCAATCACCGGGGAGTTCCATTTTTACCGGGGTATGAGAAGAATGGAGAGCCACAAGTGAGACATCACGTCTTGAACCAAAACCTTAAGACATTAGTTCCATGGGCTTTTTCTACTTATAAACTCTTTTACTGCTCCCCGCATATCAAATGTGAGACTTCACACTTGAATAAACTTACTTCAAAACAATAATGACCTTTATATGAGCGGAAAAATCTTACATATGAGGGGTTCCTTAAAATTTCTTATCCAACCATTTATTTATTGTGAACAAGCATATAAAGAGGGAAACCCTTATATATATTTTTTAGATTATTTTATTTATCCATCCAAGGATTAATGTTTCACTACACAAAAGTTGATTGCAATCGAAAATAGTTATATAACTCCTTCATGAAGGGCTATCATATACTTAGGTAGAGGCTGATCCTGAAGCACCAGGAAGAAAGTGAACTAACTCATGAAGGAGATCTTCATGGCCCTCCAATAGTGCAGCAATCTGTTAAAATCCATTATATAATTAAAAAGAGTGTCTAAAATGTAAAAAATCATGGTGAAATAATATGCAAATTTATCAACAGTACTATATACCATAATAACATATTATATATATAGAGAATAATAACCTCTTCTTGAGCCTCGGTTGTAGATTTTTCCCCGGCTTCCAATTTTTTGATAATATCTAGAAAAGACTCATATACATGAGAATTTTCTTCAAAGCGAGCCTGCATGAAAGAAAAACTTTTGAGCATATTGTAAGAGTGAAACCATCTATTATAAGATTTTCTTGTATAAATGCAAGATGTCTTTGGAAGTGGAACATCAATTGTGCCAAAATCACAACAACAAAAATTACATATAGGTCAAGAATTAAATAAACTTGAACATTACCCAAAAAAACTGAAAATCAATTGTGCCAGTATGACTACCAAAAATGACATATAGGTCAACACTTAAATAAACTTGAACAATACCAAAAAAAAGTTTTCATTCTTCTCTTTCTCAACATGTGTGTGCATGCATTAGTATATGTGTAGAGAGACATATAAAAACTATCTTAGATTCAACAACATTTTTACCTTAAACTTATTCTTGAAATCGGTTGGATCTTGAATTCCAAGAACTGGCTCAGATGCTTCTTCGTTTACTAACGGAAGTTGGATTTCATAACCCCTTGGAAGAAAGTTGTTTAACCCCAACAGTAGATGATCATGTCCTTTGAATAAATCCTTGGCAGCTTCTATAACATCATTTCTACCAATTCTACAAATGAATGAAAAGAGACACTAATGAATTTAAGAAAATATAGGGAAAAGTTGAAGAAAATATTCATACAGCAATATAACTTCATCAAACCTGTTTTCTTTGAAGTCTATCAATATTTTCAAAAAGTATTCATACTTTTCCATGTCTTCAGTAAATACGGTCTTTATTTCTTTAAGATATAATAAAGCATCATTTGTAGTTAATCTTCTGCTTCCTTCGCTATCCATTTCAGAGCTTCACCAAATGCAATGTTTTTTTTAAAATATTTAGATAATTAGACTAATTCATCACAAAGTATTACACATTATTATCATAGGATCCAAACATAATTTCTCACAAAAACAAATTGGTCTTTTTCTCATCAAGGCCAACATTAAAAATAATGGTAGCATTAATAAAGACAACATTTGAAGAACATATGAGTAATAAAACCATATAAATCCAATATTACAAAATGAACAGTAAAACAAAATCTCAATAACAGATTTTTGTTTTTTGAAAATCTCAAAAACATAGCTTAGGATGTAATTGTTTCCTCAATAATAAAAATTGAACGAAAGAGAAAGAAAAATTAAACAAGAGAATAGTATAACAATAAATTGATATTTTAAGAATTAAAGAGCTTACAAGAATTTCAAAAGAACCACACAAAGAATCAGTAGATTGATTTGAATAAAAATTGAGAGAACTACTTGTGGATGTTGAAATTGTGCAACACACACACAGATGGGGGATAGGTGTTCAAATAGAGAGAATTATTTGTAAATTGAAATTTTGGCTATAGATGTTTTTTTTAAAAGTAATTATTAATAATTAATTGATCACAGGAAAAATCCAGAATTGAAAAAACTAGAAAATGTAGATAGATTGATTTCATAATAATGAGAAAATCCAAAAAAATCTAAGAAAAAGCAGGACTTGAAATCTTGCCTAACTAGTCCTTTGGTGTTGTTTACATAATAAGTGGAATTTTGTGTTGTGTTTCCCTTCTTTGCACCATCAATCATAAATCATAATAGAGTCGGGATCAGCTGTCCCAAAATGTTTATGTCCCTATGTCCACAGCCAATCATCTTTTTCTAAATAATATAAAAATGTTATTTTGTATCTTTACAATTCTTCTTTTTAATAAAGTGTCATTCTTTCATTGGACCGGGAGAAGAAATTGAGACATGAATGTGGACAGGTGGTGATCTCTATTCACCAATTCGGGAATGCCACATGACAATCCATAACACGTATCTTTATTATTATTTATTTCTTTTCCTTTCTCTTCTATATACAAGTTAATACATTGATTTCTTATTTTTATAAAACATAAATGATTATAAATTATGTTTATAAAAATATTTAAAGTAATATTGTATAAAAATTAAATAACAGAAATAAAAAATTAAAAAAATGTTTTAATTTTGGAATTTATTAATTAATAGCACAATTATGGCTACATGGTATCTTACTTTCTACTTCGAGCCAAGAAACTATTGTATTCATTGGTACTGTTTCTTCTATCTCATGAAACAGAAAGTCAATTCACGACCAATGCTTTTTTATTTCATTTTAATTAAAATAATTTATTTTGTAAAAGTAAAATCAAATTAAATAAATAAATAATATATTATTTTGGGAATTTAATAGTGAAGTTACGGCTCTTGTCTAATCTTACTCTCTATTTTGAGTCTAGAAATAGTTGTGTTCATTATTGTTGTGTGTGCAACATGTGGAGGTGAGGAAGTTAGTTCATGACTAATATGATCTCTTATGACCCCAAAAATATAGTAGTAACTCTAAATTATTTGAGAAATGTTAAAATTACATTCTAACTCTTCTTAAAATATGAAACCAAAGATCCATCGTGGACGGAGTTACAAAAATTATATAGAAGATTTATAGACTTAATTTTGTAAAAAAATACAGCTAAATTTTATTAATATTTAAACAATAAATATAATTTATATTGTGTAATAAACAAATAATGGATATAAAATGAAAACAATAAAAAATATAATTATATTTAAGATTGAGCATTCATTATTTTATTTATTCATAAAAAGTGAAATAATATTATATAAAATCACATCTTATAGTAAGAATATGTGAGTGTGAATACTTAATTTTGTTTCTCCAAATTTTTACATGATAAAATAAAAAATAAAGAGTCAAAAAGTCCATCTCATAAATTTTGAAATTTTATGAAGTGGCTTATAAATTGTTACCTAAAAAGAGTATTTTGGTCATTTTTATGATCTTATAGAATTAATTTTTGCCAATTTATAGTTATTAAAATAATTTTATAAATATATAAAATATTTATATATTTTTATAGTAAAAAGTAGATTCTTAGCCCAAACAAGTGTCATAAAGTCAATCAATGGTCAAAGATTTTGGTTTAAATATTTCAATGTTTAAAGAAATCATTAAAGTTATTTTAGGAATCTTTATGTACTGGTTAATGAGAACAAGTTGTCTATGTCACTTTTCTATGTCACTTCTATGTGCCACAAGTTACAAACTCACATTTATGTTTTGTTAACTTTTAGTTAGTTATTATGGTGCAACTTTAATTGACGTCTCAATTTGTAATTGGTGGCACATAGAAGTTGAATAGAGAAGTGACATAGACAATTTGTGATCCTAATTAACGGGGTCGCCCTTTGAAAAAACATGTATCAAATTATCCCTTATAAACAGTGGGGAGAATGGAGGAGAAAAGACACACAGAATTGGCAAATTATCTTTGAACCATATATACAATATTTAGGATAAAGTTAAACCATTCTTTCCTGATTTGTATAATATATCATACCACCGGTTAAGTAATTGAAATCACATAAAAACTTTGATACCATGTATCATTTGAATTGTTTTGGTAAGGGCACTACAATTAAAAGTAAAATAAAGTTAATTTTTGAACATTTTAATTGTATACAATAATTGTTTGTAGTTTGTACAAATACCTTTATAATAAACCACTTAAATAAATATCAATATTTTTGTGGACTAATTCAAAAACCTAAAAATATATAAAAAGTAATAATGACATTAAGTATAGGGGAAGGGTTGTGAGTATTCAATATCTCATATTTTCAGCGGTCGCATTATGTCGATTCTAATATGATAAATAATTAAATTACTACTAATCATATATTAATCATCGGTCATATTTCGTATCGCCATTCTTCTTTCCATACATGGCAGGTAACTGGTTTTTTTTTCACTTTCTATGTTATATTTTCTTTCTATTTGTTATACTTTTGAAATAATTAATAAATTCATTTTTCTCTAATAAATTTTAATACTTTTTTGAATATTTAATTAATAAAATGCAGTTAAATGAATAATAGACATTTTTTTATTGTAATATTTAACAAGTTCATATTAATAAATAATTGAATGAATGAACAATAAAATATAATAAAGTATACAATGGTTATAATGACTAAGATAATATATTTTACCTCTTTAAGTTGAGATGTGGTAGCGGCTATAAAGCTACTACTTCATTCTATTGAAATTGATAGTTGGACAACGATATATGTTGGACTTCCTTTAAATTTTATAATAAACCTGTCCCATTTAAGTTGAGATGCGGTAGTGAAAATATAGTTGTGACTCCACTCTCTAGAATTGGGTACGCGAATAATGACTATTGTTAGGTTCCCTTAAATCTTATACTAAAAAACTTTAATGCCTAGTAGAGCGAGCACAATCAATAATGTGTTTTCTCTCTCCTAAAGTTGAGATGTCGTAGCGGACATAGTAATGCTACTTCAATCTCTCTTGATGTGGGCACAACGGAGATTAAGTATTATTTATTATCTTCCAATCTTTAAATAAATTAAAATAAATTCAATCTAAACAACCATTAATCAATCTTTACCACAGAACTATGTAATCTTAATTTCCATATTGAACTTATGAATATGTAAGACCCAGGATCATCAAATGATGGACACCCATGTTTTTATATTATGAATTACTTTTCAATCAATATCTTTTTAATGAATACATATTAGTGCATTGATAATGCAAATTGCAATATCATATTTTATTCCTCAAATCATATTGACACACGAGAAAAAATAAAGCAAATAAAATTAATTCATGTATTAATATGAAACATTTGATTAGAGAATTAAAATGATAAGAAATATGATGCTAATGTAAGACCTAAAATGGAGTAGATCTTCTACGAGATTTTTCTAATGTGAAACAGTAGTTTTTTAACCATTTTCTTGACGTTCAATTATTAACAAGTGAATACATTATTTTATATCATATATCATTTCTCATATATGACCCAAAGGATAAAGAATCCAAAGAAGGTGAAAGTAAAAATAAATAAAAAAAATAAAATATACGAAAAGACATCATAGAATCCTCAATAAATATGTCAGACGAAATTTAGGGCAGAGAAAATGCATTATACATGACTCTCAATGGAACTATTCATATCGTACCAGGGAATATTATTGCCTTGATCTTAAGCCTTCACCCATTCCATCATAAAACCATAAAATCCTCTTAATTGTTGAATGTTGTAACGACCCGATTTTCTACCCTTGAAAATTTTTCATTTATTTTAATCCTTTCTTACATACAGTCGTCACCTTCATTGAAAACTCTCAAGTATCACTCTTTGAAAATACCCTTTACCCTATTATATTATCATACAAATTTATGTTGCGGAAAAACATAATTCATTTAGATAACATTTACCACATACATCCAGTTACGGGTTTTCCAAGGTTATAACGTCCATAACTACATGTCACCATATTATCCTAATCATATTACATTTATCCCAAAATGCTATCGAATCAACTACAACGTCGAATAGCAATAAAGACACTCAAGTAAATAGACACAAAGACTTCATATTTGAGCTTCATCCTCAAAATCATTCATTTACCTACAATGAGATTATCATAAACAACACGCAAAACAAAAGGGAGTAAGTCATTAGTTCAAACTAACATCACATGATAATCCACATTCAAATACAATCAAGCTTTGATGTAATTCATAAACACACATACGAAATTATAAACATTCAAATCATCTTCCTTTAATTTCCACTTTACTCATATTCATCCTATAGTATATATATCCCATAATATATATTCTATAGTATGCATATTACGTTCGTTCGAAACATCATCGGTCTCGTTCTTCATATCCACCCTATAATATATATATCTCATAATATATATCCTATAGCATGTATATTACTTTCTTTCTCAACATCTTCCTTTTTATCGCTCATATTCACCCTATAGAATATATATCTCATACTATATATCATATAACATGCATACAACATTCATGTGACATTCACATTTCTCGTCATTCATATTCACACTATAAAATATATATCCCATACTATATACCCTATAGCATGCATATGACTTTCATGTGACATTCACGTTTCTCATCCTTCATATTCACCTTATAGAATATATATCCCATACTATATATCCTATAACATGCATATGACTTTTATTATTCCGAGTCATCTTTTCATTGGGCCTCCCCCAACAATGTTACTTTCAATTGAGTCATCTTTTCATTGGGCCTCCCCCAACAATGTTACTTTCATCGGAGTCATCTTTTCATTGGGCCTCCCCCAACAATGTTACTTTCATCGGAGTCATCTTTTCATTGGGCCTCCCCCAACAATGTTACTTTCATTTGAGTCATCTTTTCATTGGGCCTCCCCCAACAATGTTACTTTCATCGGAGTCATCTTTTCATTGGGCCTCCCCCAAAAATGTTACTTTCATTTGAGTCATCTTTTCATTGGGCCTCCCCCAACAATGTTACTTTCATATGAGTCTTATTTCCTTTGGTATTCCCCCAAATAGATTGAATTCGTTTCGAGTCTTATTTCCTTTGGTACTCCCCCAAATAGATCGAATTCGTTTCGAGTCTTATTTCCTTTGGTACTCCCCCAAATAGATTGAATTCGTTTCGAGTCTTATTTCCTTTGGTACTCCGCCAAATAGATTGAATTCGTTTCGAGTCTTATTTCCTTTGGTACTCCCCCAAATAGATTGAATTCGTTTCGAGTCTTATTTCCTTTGGTACTCCCCCAAATAGATTGAATTCGTTTCGAGTCTTATTTCCTTTGGTACTCCCCCAAATAGATTGAATTCGTTTCGAGTCTTATTTCCTTTGGTACTCCCCCAAATAGATTGAATTCGTTTCGAGTCTTATTTCCTTTGGTACTCCCCCAAATAGATTGAATTCGTTTTGAGTCTTATTTCCTTTGGTACTCCCCCAAATAGATTGAATTCGTTTCGAGTCTTATTTCCATTGGGACTCCCCCAAATAGATTGAAATCATTTTCAATCTTATTTCCATTGGGACTCCCCCAAATTAGATTGAAATCATTTTGAGTCTTATTTCCATTGGGACTCCCCCAAATTAGATTGAAATCATTTTGAGTCTTATTTCCATTGGTTCTCCCCCAATAATGTTACTTTTATTACCATAACAGAAAAGCCACGCATTTTCCAACATAATGCATAAATTACAAACGTATAATTTTAAACCATTACCTCTTTCACATACCTCATTCATATCAGCAAGTATGATTTAGAGATACTTATCCCTTACCTTGGTGAGTGTTGGGGATCAGTTCCGAGTAACTTTAAAAGTCTCCTCCGCGATTTCCTCCAACCTTAGGATCTTTCCTCATTTCCACCAATAACAACAATGTCAATCATTTATTCAAAATACCACATAAATAACTCGTATTTCCTCATCAAACATACAAGATATTTACATATTTTCAAGGTTTCCAAAACTACTTCAATACGAGTTTCCAAACATCTAAAACATACATATTCATCTATTTCTCTCTTTACTCATATTCTCATTTTGGGGTTTTCATAAACAACCCACAAAACCTTTCCATTCATCAAATACCAACTCTAAACCAAGAGTTTACAAGAGAAAAACAACCTAAAACGAACCATAACTCTAACGGATGAGTTTTCATGATTTCTCATATTTTGAAAATAGATCTAACATACCCAAAACAAGTTAGAGAGGAAGAAGAAGAGTTAGAAACAAGGGGTTTACCTCTTCGCAAGCTCTAAGATGAGTCATAAGGCTCCTTGTTCTTGAAAAGCTCCATTCTCTCTCTTCTCTTCAAGTTCTAACCCTAAAATGTGTTTGGGGTTTCTATTTTAAAGAGCAGTCGTCGGGTTCTCGCTCAAGCGAGCCCATTCTCGCTCAAGCGAGAATCTCACAGTAGCAATTTTCGCTTAACGCATAGATGTAATCGATTACATGGATTGTGTAATCGATTACATCGTGTAAAATGCACATATCTGATGCTTTTATCTGCATGTAATCGATACATGGATTGTGTAATCGATTACATCGTGTAAAATGCACATATCTGATGCTTTTATCTGCATGTAATCGATTACATCTATTGTGTAATCGATTACATCATGTAAAATGCACATATCTGATGCTTTTATCTGTTTGTAATCGATTACATGGACTGTGTAATCGATTACACTGCCCAAAATTGCCATTTCTCACCCGGGTGATACAACTCTCGCTCAGGCGAGAATCCTCCAGTATAGCCCAAGATTTCACCCTCCCAGATGCACCTCTCTCGCTCAAGCGAGAATCTCTGGATCAAGCGAGGCTTCCAGGACTGATACTCTAATTTTTAAAGACTAAAATTCGGGGTGTTACAATCCTCCCCCTCTTATAAGAATTTTCGTCCCCGAAAATTAAACATACCTCGGAAATCAAAATCATCACCTAAACCTTAGGCACAAGGATACTCCACCAAAATCATAATCGATTCCCTAATCCATTAAGATTACTTAATCAGTCACTAAGGGCATACACCACTAAACCGTGACAACACCCACCAATTCATGAACTAACTCATAAATGTCCAAATATTAAGGTTTCAGCCTTTAATATCCCGAATGCCCTGAGAATTAAACCGTAATTTAGACTAAAGATCTTTCCTACATTCGTCAAGAACCATAGGTGTCTAGCACCTATCCATCTATCAATCCTAACATACGTTAAGAATTTCGATAACATTCTCGAACTTTAGCGAATGGGGAACTCCTTATCTCATATCTATCTAAATGCGTCTTTTAACATCCATCATACACTAGCTAGTTTCATCTCCACTCAAGAATCTAGCACAATTCCATTTCACTCAATCAACAAAGTACTTACACAATAGGACTCTTAGTGTCTCATCCATCGTACACAATTCAACTATCCAATAATTGTCTAATTACATCAAATATTTCTACCATCAAATCTTATCGTCTAAAGAAATTACCAATTTCTAGCCTCCACTGAAACCATAAAACCATTTATTCACACCAAAACTAGGTATTACGTTACCAATCGGCAAGCACAAGTCGACCAACACTCGACCTACAACTTGCGTTCGGTTTGGTCACTCCAATTCCGTCAGCAAAATAAACTTATTAACCCACTCGCATTATGCCCAGAAATACATGGGCGTCTTTTATCAATAAATTTTCTTAACAACTTCATACTTATCCCGAGATGGTTGCTAAAATTTCAGAATTCTCCAACATAAGACCAAATCATTTCTTAGCCACAGACTATGTTTCACCCAAAGAAAAGGATTTTCGAAAACGATTTGAATCCACGACTTATGAAACAAAGTTTACATAATCAGTTCAACACAACCCAAAACTCCTTCTCTCAGATGGCTACATCACACTCATACACCGTCATTACTGACGTTCACGAAACAGCAACAACTTTCGCTGGTACAACATTCAATGCAGACCACTTAGGTACACCACCACTATTTCATGCATTGCCAATGTCCTACCGCAAAAGAACCGGTCATTCGAGACCAAAAGTTTCACGTCTAATAAAATGTATTCATCACATCAACGGGGTAAACAACTCGACTAGCCTCTTTCCTCGATTATCAGCATAAGTCTTACCCCTTTAGCATACAAATACATATCAATGCATACCAAATTTAAATCTTCACCTCAACAATTTCACATAGTTAAACATAACACGATTTGCTGACCGCTAGTCCATTTCCAGGATTAAATCCAGCTAGGACGTCATTGCGCATATCAACACCATGGTAAAGGTTCTACCATTTACCCCAACCGTACACTGAGACACTCCCGATCCAAAATAAGTTTTTGAGGTTCAACATCCCCGCACATAATTTGGTGTTCACTACCAATATATATTTGTTACGGCGAGTACTCCTCTTTAAAAAAAAATTCATAGACCAGAAGCTTCATACACAAGAATCAAAAATAACTTTTTCATACTTAATCGATTTTGGGTACCAACCATAGGTCACCTCAAAATGATAATACATCTGATTAGTCAACGTCCATGTAAACACATTAGTCGCAAGGACCTTTAGGTAATTTATCCAACCTCTATTTCCTTTTCGAAATATGAGTTTCACCTCTTAGCGTACGCATACACACTAAGGCCAACAAAGGGAATTAACCTTTAACAACTCATAAGAGAAAACAAGCATCCCCGACTTAACAATTTTTTTGTCAGTATACTTATTATAAAAGTCAATCATTCATAGACGAAAGTCCACTTTCCAAGACAAAATAAATAGTTCTTTCAAATCTTAACATCTCGAAATACTAACGAGTTCTTAAATACCCTCTTGTGACATTTACTGAATGAATATCGATCCCTTTTTTGAAGGAGGGTCCTGACTTTCTTAGCCGACATTGGCCCTATACCACTGGCCTAGTCAGAGACCTTGCACAGATCCCCAACCGCTACAACCCTGTCAGCGCTATTCAATCATAACATGATTTGCCGACAATCAGTCCATCCCCAGAATTATATCTAACTGGGATAACGACAAGCAGACTGAGTCTATGGTAAATATCACACCTTTTACCACAACCGGACTCTAGAACATAAACGTCGACACCACCACCAGCACAAAGATTGGGGTCGACGCGACCAAGTCAGAAGTAATGACTCAGTTTACAATCTCAGCCGGTTTTCACATTTAACATATATGAGGGAGTGTGTCGCTCCCGAATCAACATCACTAAGCAAGGAATACCTGTCACCATGCGTTTACCTCTTGCCGGATCATCAACACCCGATGTCCCTGCGCCACTTGGGGTAACCATCCGACCGTGGTCCCTTGCCTCCCCAGCATGCATGACATTAGGTCTCCGATCCAGCTTGGGACAATACCTTTTAATATGCCCAAACTCCTTGCAGTGGAAACATCCATTCCCTTTTCCCGGGCACGTACTTCCATAGTGAAGTCTACCGCACTTGTTACACCAGTCAGTAAGCTAATTTTAATTCACTCAAGTCAGGAAATCACATAGTCTCATAACAAGTCGCATGTCATCATACCAAAGCCACATGCTTTAAACATTCAATACACACAATCTCAACTAGTCAAATTTTTACACATGTTACAAAGAAGCAAGTAAGGCCATGCCCTAGGTCGCAGAATTAACTATGCTCTGATACCATATTGTAACGACCCGATTTTCTACCCTTGAAAATTTTTCATTTATTTTAATCCTTTCTTACATACAGTCGTCACCTTCATTGAAATCTCAAGTATCACTCTTTGAAAATACCCTTTACCCTATTATATTATCATACAAATTTATGTTGCGGAAAAACATAATTCATTTAGATAACATTTACCACATACATCCAGTTACGGGTTTTCCAAGGTTATAACGTCCATAACTACATGTCACCATATTATCCTAATCATATTACATTTATCCCAAAATGTTATCGAATCAACTACAACGTCGAATAGCAATAAAGACACTCAAGTAAATAGACACAAAGACTTCCTATTTGAGCTTCATCCTCAAAATCATTCATTTACCTACAATGAGATTATCATAAACAACACGCAAAACAAAAGGGAGTAAGTCATTAGTTCAAACTAACATCACATGATAATCCACATTCAAATACAATCAAGCTTTGATGTAATTCATAAACACACATACGAAATTATAAACATTCAAATCATCTTCCTTTAATTTCCACTTTACTCATATTCATCCTATAGTATATATATCCCATAATATATATTCTATAGTATGCATATTACGTTCGTTCGAAACATCATCGGTCTCGTTCTTCATATCCACCCTATAATATATATATCTCATAATATATATCATATAGCATGTATATTACTTTCTTTCTCAACATCTTCCTTTTTATCGCTCATATTCACCCTATAGAATATATATCTCATACTATATATCCTATAACATGCATACAGCATTCATGTGACATTCACATTTCTCGTCATTCATATTCACACTATAAAATATATATCCCATACTATATACCCTATAGCATGCATATGACTTTCATGTGACATTCACGTTTCTCATCCTTCATATTCACCTTATAGAATATATATCCCATACTATATATCCTATAACATGCATATGACTTTTATTATTCCGAGTCATCTTTTCATTGGGCCTCCCCCAACAATGTTACTTTCAATTGAGTCATCTTTTCATTGGGCCTCCCCCAACAATGTTACTTTCATCGGAGTCATCTTTTCATTGGGCCTCCCCCAACAATGTTACTTTCATCGGAGTCATCTTTTCATTGGGCCTCCCCCAACAATGTTACTTTCATTTGAGTCATCTTTTCATTGGGCCTCCCCCAACAATGTTACTTTCATCGGAGTCATCTTTTCATTGGGCCTCCCCCAAAAATGTTACTTTCATTTGAGTCATCTTTTCATTGGGCCTCCCCCAACAATGTTACTTTCATATGAGTCTTATTTCCTTTGGTATTCCCCCAAATAGATTGAATTCGTTTCGAGTCTTATTTCCTTTGGTACTCCCCCAAATAGATCGAATTCGTTTCGAGTCTTATTTCCTTTGGTACTCCCCCAAATAGATTGAATTCGTTTCGAGTCTTATTTCCTTTGGTACTCCCCCAAATAGATTGAATTCGTTTCGAGTCTTATTTCCTTTGGTACTCCCCCAAATAGATTGAATTCGTTTTGAGTCTTATTTCCTTTGGTACTCCCCCAAATAGATTGAATTCGTTTCGAGTCTTATTTCCATTGGGACTCCCCCAAATAGATTGAAATCATTTTCAGTCTTATTTCCATTGGGACTCCCCCAAATTAGATTGAAATCATTTTGAGTCTTATTTCCATTGGGACTCCCCCAAATTAGATTGAAATCATTTTGAGTCTTATTTCCATTGGTTCTCCCCCAATAATGTTACTTTTATTACCATAACAGAAAAGCCACGCATTTTCCAACATAATGCATAAATTACAAACGTATAAAATATATTTTATAATGACTCAATGGTTATAATAAAGTATACAATGGTTATAATGACTAAGATAATATATTTTACCTCTTTAAGTTGAGATGTGGTAGCGGCTATAAAGCTACTACTTCATTCTATTGAAATTGATAGTTGGACAACCATATATGTTGGACTTCCTTTAAATTTTATAATAAACCTGTCCCATTTAAGTTGAGATGCGGTAGTGAAAATATAGTTGTGACTCCACTCTCTAGAATTGGGTACGCGAATAATGACTATTGTTAGGTTCCCTTAAATCTTATACTAAAAAACTTTAATGCCTAGTAGAGCGAGCACAATCAATAATGTGTTTTCTCTCTCCTAAAGTTGAGATGTCGTAGCGGACATAGTAATGCTACTTCAATCTCTCTTGATGTGGGCACAACGGAGATTAAGTATTATTTATTATCTTCCAATCTTTAAATAAATTAAAATAAATTCAATCTAAACAACCATTAATCAATCTTTACCACAGAACTATGTAATCTTAATTTCCATATTGAACTTATGAATATGTAAGACCCAGGATCATCAAATGATGGACACCCATGTTTTTATATTATGAATTACTTTTCAATCAATATCTTTTTAATGAATACATATTAGTGCATTGATAATGCAAATTGCAATATCATATTTTATTCCTCAAATCATATTGACACACGAGAAAAAATAAAGCAAATAAAATTAATTCATGTATTAATATGAAACATTTGATTAGAGAATTAAAATGATAAGAAATATGATGCTAATGTAAGACCTAAAATGGAGTAGATCTTCTACGAGATTTTTCTAATGTGAAACAGTAGTTTTTTAACCATTTTCTTGACGTTCAATTATTAACAAGTGAATACATTATTTTATATCATATATCATTTCTCATATATGACCCAAAGGATAAAGAATCCAAAGAAGGTGAAAGTAAAAATAAATAAAAAAATAAAATATACGAAAAGACATCATAGAATCCTCAATAAATATGTCAGACGAAATTTAGGGCAGAGAAAATGCATTATACATGACTCTCAATGGAACTATTCATATCGTACCAGGGAATATTATTGCCTTGATCTTAAGCCTTCACCCATTCCATCATAAAACCATAAAATCCTCTTAATTGTTGAATGTCATGTTATAAAACTATTAAAAGTAGGAAAATGAGAAATGAGTAATGGACAGGGGAAACACATTAGGGAAGTTGACTGGTTTGACCCAATTTTTAAGTGGCAAGTACGATGAAACCCAAAGACGGACCAATGCTAAAGTTGCTAATCATGTATCAGTCAAAAACCCTAAAAAAAGGAAGCACAATATTGTATATTATAACCTTAAGAAACCTTCTACAAGAGAAGCTTTGAGAGTGACCCATACTCAGATACACTTAAGATCATCATAACTGAGGGTGTACACAAATGGAATAGAAAAAGACAATAGAAGCAAAAATTCAAAATAAAAATAAAAGAGAAAGAAAGTAAATAGAGCTAGGTTGAGAACGTGCAAGGAAAACCTAGAAAAATGAGAGAGGTACTAAATCGAAGACCTACAAAGACGACTTAGGATCATAACAAAAAGAGAGAATTCCAAACATATACCTACATTAGGTATAATGGGCAAAAATAAGGAAATTAAATGAACACCATCAAGGTGAAGACTTACACTACTCGTCCTCAATTATGCATTAGGATAACTTTTTGAAGAAGTTTGAGTTGTAGCCTATGCTTGGAAAGGTTCTCATCAAGTGTCCAAGAAAGACATGTATCATTTTAGTTTAATCCCGCGACTATATGGGTGAGCAGGACTCGGCCCTACTCGGCCACCCAATATGGCCAGATCATGATCGGGCTCGAATAGTGTCAGGTCTCATCGAGTCTAAGGTCGGTTTTGGGTTCAAAAATTAGTCAGAGTCGATATTTAGGGTTGGGTAGAGACCAAGCATGACCCGACCCGAACCGTCCCATGGTCACTCTCTCATCATATTTTTATGTGTCTTTATTCAAATGTGTACAGAGTAATGACACATTTTTTGTCGAAAGTATCATTGACTCTCTCATTTTTCATCATATACACATGATGAATAATATATACATATATCGTTTTATATGTCAAATTGCATATTCATTATAATAAGTAATATTAAGAAGATTTTATGTAAAATGAGTGCACATTATATTTAATAAGGTCTAGGGTCGGGTTCTAGTTACATGATGACTCGGTGGATATTTAGGGTCGGGTTAGCTTCAGATCTAGGGTTGGGTTTGGGTTCATAAAAATGACCCGACCAATAATTAGGGTCGGGTAAGGACAAGCATTAACCCGTTCCAGCCTCGCCCATGCTCACACTTACCCGACTGGACACTATGGAAATTTAATGAATGATCCAAGTTATTAACCTAGAAAGAGTTCTGCCAATTGAAGCTAGATCGACATAGATATTGAAATTTAAGTTTTAAGGGTGCTTAATAGCATTTTTGAAGACATAATTAATAAGAATAAAAATATCAAATCTAATTTTCCAGAACGTGCGTCATTATTCACAATAGACATACATATTTTGAGGCATAAAACCAATTGAAGTTAATGAATGTTTAAGCCTTGTATAGCAAACTCTCACACACTCATACATGCAAAGCATGCATCTTTCTTGCATAATCAATGAACATTTAAGCCTCGAATAGCAAACTCCCACACACTCATACATGCAAAGCATGCGTCTTTCTTGCATAATCATGCATGCAAATATGGTAAATGAAAACATTTAGACTTAAAATACGTTGTCGGATTGAGATTCCGAAATGTTATTATGTTGCTGAACTTAGACGCCAAAAAATAATATTGCCAAACTCAAACTTCAAAATGTTACGACATTTATGGACCTAAATGTGTGAATTTTCTTTAAGAAAATATTATCAAACTCGAAAGCCCTAACATTCTTTGAAATAAATACATTGTCGGACTCAGATGACGAAATATTATGATATTGCAGGACTCAAACACCAAAAATTTCTTTCAAAAAACATTGTTAGACTCTGATACTGAAATATTATGATGTTGTTGGACTCAGATGTCAAAATGTTCTTCCAAAAAATATATTTCGGACTAAGAAAGGATATATATATATTCTTTATTATAATATGTAGCTGTTGGATTATATTAGCAATTAGACCAGGATGTATAATTAATTAATATATAGTTTGAAGTGGAAAATCAAGCACCAAACTTGAAGGAAAGCTGAGCTCATTTCATAGTGTGTTGAAATTGTTGAGAAAATTTAATCATATGCACGTTTTGGTTGTCCTAGTATTTAGGAGCGATAATAAAGTTTGTTTCCGTTGCATTTCCGTTATGTTACAGTTATGTTTCATAATTAATAGGATTTTAATTTGCACATGACATAGTGATTATTTAATCATAGTAATTTTCTCATTTCCATGAAGAAGAAGTACCAAGGTACAACAAGGGCTAAGAGGCAGCAACTTCAAGCACTTCGTTCGGAGTTCGAAATACTTCGAACAAAGTTAGGAGAATAAGTTAGAAACTATTTTTCAAGAACGATGACAATCATTAACATGATGCGGATCTATGGCGACAAGACAGATGATGTTCTCATTGTTGAGAAGATTCTTCGATCATTGACACCAAAATTTAACTTTGTTGCTTGTGCTATAGAAAAAGCTAATGATGTTGGTTCATGAGCAAAAAATTAACCAACGGGAAAAGGAGAACAAGCATTGAAGACCTTATCATAAAATAACTTCACATCTAGTAGATCTGATAGAGAACGGGGAAAAGGTAGAGATCGAAATAGAGGAGTCAGAAACAACAATGATCGTGGGAACCAACAACAAAATCATTATCAAGAGAGTCAATTTCAAGGAAGAGGCGGTGGACGTGGAGGCCACCACTCACCAACCTATAGATCAAAGTCAGCAGACAAGTCCAATGTTGAATGTATAGGTATGGTCATTATAAATCCGAATTTCAAACTGATTTGAATAAACAAAGTGGAGATCAAAGTAACTTTGTAGAAAATGAAGAAAAGTTGTCTCTTTTGATGGTGTGTCACATGAAGGAAGAAACTCAACCAAATATGTGGTATTTAGACACTTGCTACAGCAACCACATGTGTGAAGAAAAGAATGCATTTTTGGATTTAGATGAATCCTTTCGGAGCTCTCTTAAGTTTGGTGACAACTCTAAAAATTTTGTTATGGGAAAAGAAAATGTAATAATCCAAACTAAAGGAAATTTCACCCACACTATTGCTAATGTTTTTTTGTACCTGCTTTTAAAACCAACTTGCTTAGTGTGGGTCAGTTACAAGAAAAATGATACGAGATTTTTATCAAAAATGAAGTATGTAAAATTCATGATGCAAATTTGGGCTTAATTGCTGAAGTTAACATGACGGCAAATCGTATGTTCCCACTTTACCCCAACAACACAGCTCATTCATGCTTCTCGGCAAAATTAGAAGATGAAGCATGGCTATGACACTTTCGATATGGGCATCTGAATTTTGGCGGATTGAAAATACTACAACAAAAAAACATGGTGAATGGGCTTCCTCAAATTACAGCTTCATCTCAAGTTTTTGAAGAATGTGTTGTTAGCTAACAACATCGTAATCAATTCCCACAAGGAAAAGCTTGGAGAGAAAAGAAAACATTGGAACTTGTTCATTCCGACATTTTGTTCGACCAGACTGCGACCGGGAAGCCTCCAATCACTGGGGAGTTCCATTTTTACCGGGGTATGAGAAGAATGGAGAGCCACAAGTGAGACATCACGTCTTGAACCAAAACCTTAAGGCATTAGTTCCATGGGCTTTTTCTACTTATAAACTCTTTTACTGCTCCCCGCATATCAAATGTGAGACTTCACACTTGAATAAACTTACTTCAAAACAATAATGACCTTTATATGAGCGCAAAAATCTTACATATGAGGGGTTCCTTAAAATTTCTTATCCAACCATTTATTTATTGTGAACAAGCATATAAAGAGGGCAACCCTTATATATATTTTTTAGATTATTTTATTTATCCATCCAAGGATTAATGTTTCACTACACAAAAGTTGATTGCAATCGAAAATAGTTATATAACTCCTTCATGAAGGGCTATCATATACTTAGGTAGAGGCTGATCCTGAAGCACCAGGAAGAAAGTGAACTAACTCATGAAGGAGATCTTCATGGCCCTCCAATAGTGCAGCAATCTGTTAAAATCCATAATATAATTAAAAAGAGTGTCTAAAATGTGAAAAATCATGGTGAAATAATATGCAAATTTATCAACAGTACTATATACCATAATAACATATTATATATATAGAGAATAATAACCTCTTCTTGAGCCTCGGTTGTAGATTTTTCCCCGGCTTCCAATTTTTTGATAATATCTAGAAAAGACTCATATACATGAGAATTTTCTTCAAAGCGAGCCTGCATGAAAGAAAAACTTTTGAGCATATTGTAAGAGTGAAACCATCTATTATAAGATTTTCTTGTATAAATGCAAGATGTCTTTGGAAGTGGAACATCAATTGTGCCAAAATCACAACAACAAAAATTACATATACGTCAAGAATTAAATAAACTTGAACATTACCCAAAAAAACTGAAAATCAATTGTGCCAGTATGACTACCAAAAATGACATATAGGTCAACACTTAAATAAACTTGAACATTACCAAAAAAAAAGTTTTCATTCTTCTCTTTCTCAACATGTGTGTGCATGCATTAGTATATGTGTAGAGAGACATATAAAAACTGTCTTAGATTCAACAACATTTTTACCTTAAACTTATTCTTGAAATCGGTTGGATCTTGAATTCCAAGAACTGGCTCAGATGATTCTTCATTTACTAACGGAAGTTGGATTTCATAACCCCTTGGAAGAAAGTTGTTTAACCCCAACAGTAGATGATCATGTCCTTTGAATAAATCCTTGGCAGCTTCTATAACATCATTTCTACCAATTCTACAAATGAATGAAAAGAGACACTAATGAATTTAAGAAAATATAGGGAAAAATTGAAGAAAATATTCATACAGCAATATAACTTCATCAAACCTGTTTTCTTTGAAGTCTATCAATATTTTCAAAAAGTATTCATACTTTTCCATGTCTTCTGTAAATACGGTCTTTATTTCTTTAAGATATAATAAAGCATCATTTGTAGTTAATCTTCTGCTTCCTTCGCTATCCATTTCAGAGCTTCACCCAATGCAATGTTTTTTTTTTAAATATTTAGATAATTAGACTAATTCATCACAAAGTATTACACATTATTATCATAGTGTGATGAAATTGTTGAGAAAATTTAATCATATGCACATTTTGGTTGTCCTAGTATTTAGGAGCGATAATAAAGTTTGTTTCCGTTGCATTTCCGTTATGTTATAGTTATGTTTCATAATTAATAGGATTTTAATTTGCACATGACATAGTGATTATTGTCATGATAATTGTAGTTATGTATTAGCTTATTTATAGGTTGTCTTGCTTTATCAATGAATAAGTAGAAAACATATATCATCCGTTTCCTTCTATTGTTAACAGTGGTACCAAAGCTGAGTTGAGTTCCAAGGAGAAAAACAAAAGGTGAAATTGACGGCTTCCGAAAGTTTTGTACATCTAGCCATTCCACGCTTTGATGGTGACTATGACCATTTGAGCATACTTATGGAGAACTTCCTGAGGTCCAAAGAATATTGGATGGTTGTTGTTTCTGGAGTAGCAGAACCAGTAGCAGGTGATATGTTGACAGATGCGCAAAAGATAGAACTTGAAGGGCTGAAGTTAAAGGATCTTAAAGCAATAAATTATCTCTTCCAAGCTATTGATCGCTCAATCTTGGAAACCATTATTTTCAAAGATACAACCAAACATATTCGGGATTCCATGAAGAAGAAGTACCAAGGTACAACAAGGGCTAAGAGGCAGCAACTTCAAGCACTTCGTTCGGAGTTCGAAATACTTCGAACAAAGTTAGGAGAATAAGTTGCAAACTATTTTTCAAGAACGATGACAATCATTAACAAGATGCGGATCTATGGCGACAAGACAAATGATTCTTCGATCCTTGACACCAAAATTTAACTTTGTTGCTTGTGCTATAGAAGAAGCTAATGATGTTGGTTCATGAGCAAAAAATTAACCAACGGGAAAAGGAGAACAAGCATTGAAGACCTTATCATAAAATAACTTCACATCTAGTAGATCTGATAGAGAACGGGGAAAAGGTAGAGATCGAAATAGAGGAGTCAGAAACAACAATGATCGTGGGAACCAACAACAAAATCATTATCAAGAGAGTCAATTTCAAGGAAGAGGCGGTGGACGTGGAGGCCACCACTCACCAACCTATAGATCAAAGTCAGCAGACAAGTCCAATGTTGAATGTATAGGTATGGTCATTATAAATCAGAATTTCAAAATGATTTGAATAAACAAAGTGGAGATCAAAGTAACTTTGTAGAAAATGAAGAAAAGTTGTCTCTTTTGATGGTGTGTCACATGAAGGAAGAAACTCAACCAAATATGTGGTATTTAGACACTTGCTACAGCAACCACATGTGTGAAGAAAAGAATGCATTTTTGGATTTAGATGAATCCTTTCGGAGCTCTCTTAAGTTTGGTGACAACTGTAAAATTTTTGTTATGGGAAAAGAAAATGTAATAATCCAAACAAAAGGAAATTTCACCCACACTATTGCTATGGTTTTTTTGTAACTGCTTTAAAAACCAACTTGCTTAGTGTGGGTCAGTTATGTAACACCCCAAATTTTTAAGTCTTTAAAATTATAGTATCAGTCCTCGGATCCTCGCTTGAGCGAGAGATTCTCGCCTGAGCGAGAGATTCTCGCCTGAGCGAGAGATTCTCGCCTGAGCGAGAAAGGATCACCTGGGAGGGTGAAATCTTGGACTATACTGGAAGATTCTCGCCTGAGCGAGAGTTTCCTCGCCTAGGCGAGAAATGGCAAACTGGGGTTGTTGACACTGTGAGATTCTTGCTTGAGCGAGAGGGAACCTGTTGACACTGGGAGATTCTCGCTTGAGCGAGAGGGTCAGAGTTGAGTTTTTTAAAATGGGCGGGATTTTCTCGCTCGAGCGAGAGAAAGCTCGCTTAAGCGAGAACCCGACGAGAACATTAAATGGGGGGAAAACCCCAAACACATTTTAGGTTAAGAATTGAAGAGAGGTGAGAGAAGGGAGCATTCCCAAGGTCTAGGAGCTTTGATTCTTGTTCAAGAGCTTGAGAAGAGGTAAAACTCTCTATCCTAACTCTCTTCTTCCCTTAATAACCCATTTTTGGTATTATGGATTGTAACATCCTGATTTTTGAGTCTTTAAAATTATAATATCAGTCCTGGAAGTCTCGCTTGAGCGAGATATTCTCGCCTGAGCGAGAAAGGATCCCCTGGGAGGGTGAAATCCTGGATTATACAGGAGGATTCTCGCCCGAGCGAGAGTTGTCTTGCCTGGGCGAGAAATGACAATTTTTGGTTGTTAACACAGTGTAATCGATTACATGGTTCTTGTAATCGATTACATGCTGATATCTGATCAGACATGTGTAATTTTTCATGATGTAATCGATTACACTATGCATGTAATCGATTACATCATATAAAAATATCAGATACGTGCATTTTTTCACACTGTAATCGATTACACCTTATGGTAATCGATTACATTCGCCACTGTGAGATTCTCGCCTGGGCGAAAATCTCTCGCTTGAGCGAGAGTCTAAAATCTGAAAACTTAAAATAGACGTCCCACGTGAGGATAAAGGTCACTTTTCGAAAAACAAAGAGAATAGGGATGGTTTGAGAAGTAGTGCACCCTTAGAGCCAAAGAGGAGACCGAAGAAGAGGTAAATCGCTTAACCTAGCCTCTCTTATGGTTGAATGTCATCGTTTTAAATGAGGTTTCTTCTCCATGTTTAGGGATACAACCCCATAAACTCTCTCTTTGCTTTTCGGTTCGTTTTGCTTTGGAAAACCTTGTAAAACTCATAGAGTATGAGTTGTTTTTCGAAATGGGTATGTGAGAAGTTATTTTCAAAACCGTAGAGTCAAGGAAACATAAAGGAAACCTTTTTGTTGAAGATGAACTGATTGGATAATTTTGTCTTGTGTTGTATTAGTCTTGGTTAGTATTATTCTTGTCTTGACATGTAAATTGATGTGTTGTGATTGTTGTGTGTTGGGTTGAAAGACCCTAAGGTTGGAGGAGACGGCGGAGAACGCAACTGAACTTTAGTGCAAGCATTAGCGGCTACTCAGGTGAGGGAGCAGCATTAAAACTTTGTGGTATTAGAATCATGATATTGGAAACTCCAACGACACTCACTAGTTGGAGGATTTCAATGGGATAACACGATTAAACGGGAAATTTCATGAATTTCCTATTTAATCGCGTTAGTCCTACTGATGTGATTGGCATGTTTGGTATGGAGTTTGACCTGCCCTTCGTGGTATGGAGTTTGACCTGCCCTTCGTGGTATGGAGTTTGACCTGCCCTTCGTGGTATGGAGTCTGACCTGCCCTTCGTGGTATGGAGTCTGACTTGCCCTTCGTTGTATGGAGTGTGACCTGCCCTTCGTGGTACGGAGTTTGACCTGCCCTTCGTGGTATGGAGTTTGACCTGCCCTTCGTGGTATGGAGTCTGACCTGCCCTTCGTGGTATGGAGTCTGACCTGCCCTTCGTTGTATGGAGTGTGACCTGCCCTTCGTGGTATGGAGTCTGACCTTCCCTTCGTGGTATGGAGTCTGACCTGCCCTTCGTGGTATGGAGTCTGACCTGCCCTTCGTGGTATGGAGTCTGACCTGCCCTTCGTGGTATGGAGTCTGACCTGCCCTTCGTGGTGTGGAGTCTGACTTGCCCTTCGTGGTATGGAGTCTGACCTGCCCTTCGTGGTATGGAGTTTGACCTGCCCTTCGTGGTATGGAGTTTGACCTGCCCTTCGTGGCATGGAGTTTGACCTGCCCTTCGTGGTATGGAAATTAACTTGCCTCCGTGTTATGGATTTCGGGATATGCACGTATAGTGTGGATTTTGGATTAAGGTTCGGATTGGTTTCGAGTTGGTTGTACTATAGATGGATGAACTGGTTATCATAAAGGTTAATTGTAAATCATGGATTTTGTGGTGTGCTGTAATGATGCGTGTTTTCTGTATTGCAGTGTTCTAATGTTATTATTCTATGTAAACCCACCATGTTATATATTGCATGTATTTAATGACTGACTCTCTCTATGTTGTTTTGTTTACTCAATCCGTGGTAATCGGATTGTAGGTGGCACTAAGGAATAGGATACTGCAGAGTCATGGAGTGAACTTGCTTGCTTTGATTGTGACGTTATTTACGAGTTTTCTAGTAAATTGTTTAGGTTGATATTGGACCCGTTTTTGGGAATTATTCATTTATTTTTTCTTGTTCTTTTATGGATTTAAAAGACTAGTACTTTGGAATTATTGTGTTGTTTCTCTTTGTTAGGATTTTATCGAATGTTATTGGAGTAATCCTAGTTGAAAGGAAATTTTCAATGATATGAAATTTCTTTATGTTAGAAAATGAATTAAATTTTCCGTGTTAGTAATTTGAGGCGTTACAATAATGGTATCAGAGCGGAGGTTATTCCTACGGCCTAGGGTATGGCCTAACGTGCTTCTTTGTGTGATTGATGTGAATTGTGTGGTGTGTTTGACTTGTTTGACTATTGTGTGTGGTTTGAATTGCTTGAGATGTTTGGACTGTTTGGATTGCTTGAAGTGTTTGAATTGTTTGGATTGCGAATAAGTGGTAGACTAGCTTGTGTAAATTCTATATGCTGATGAGATAGAGTGCAGGTGAGAAATGGCTGGACGTGGTAGAGGAAACGGACAAAATGAACTGTTGGCACAAATGACAACTGCTATAATGAATGTGAATGAGAACCTGCAACATCTGAATCAGCACATTAACCATCATCCTAACCCATCCCCAATTGTGCCACAGGGACCGGCGGAGTACCGTGGATTGGATGAATTATGCCGACGCCATCCGAGTCAATTCCAAGGAGGATTTGCTCCTGATGCTGCTAATAAATGGATCCAGGAGTTAGAGAAAATTTTCCGAGCCATGGGCTGCGAGGATGGTCAGAAAGTGATCTATGCTTCCTATATGCTGACTAAGGAAGCGGAGAATTGGTGGGAATATGTCAGGAGGAAAATGGAAGCTGAAGGGAGGGTTGTTACTTGGGAATTGTTCAAAGAGAGGTTCCTCACTAAGTACTTCCTAACAGATCTGAAGAGAAAGAAGGAGATTGAGTTCTTGCGTTTGGAGCAAGGCAGTATGTCTGTGGGCGAGTATGCAGCAAAGTTCGAGGAGTTGTCAAGATATTGCCCTTACTATGATATGGATGCAGATGGGAGGTCCAAGTGTGCCAAATTTGAGGTTGGCTTGAGGCTGGAGCTTAAGATGGCATTCGGGCATCAAGAGATAACAGATTTCCCTACCTTAGTCAATAAGTGTAGGATGTATGAGGATGATCGAAGGGCTAGGGATGCAGGCAAACAGAAGGCTAATCCACCCAGAAACTTTGGGCCTCAGAGGAATTTCGTGCATGGGAATGGGAAGGGTAAGGCATCCTTTGACAACCGACGGCCTTATACCCCACCTATTGGATATCGGGCCCCTACTACACAAGGGTCTAAACCTCCAACTACTTCTAGTGGGCTGCAACTACCTCTGTGCAACAAGTGTGGTAAGACTCATTACATATGTCCTAGAGCAGGAAATGGGTGCTACTTTTGTAAGGAGCCCAGACACATAAAGATGTTCTGTCCTAAGCTGAATAGGAATGTCAACCCTCCGAATGCTGAGAGACCCAAGACTAATGGCAGAGTGTTCACTATGAATGGTTCCGAAGCCGAAGATGCTGAGGGTCTCATCCAAGGTAGTTGTGTGGTGAATGGTACCTCATTGTGTGTGTTGCTTGATTCGGGTGCTACTCACTCTTTTATATCTTGCGAATGTGTGAAACGTTTGAACTTGAAAGTTGATGTGTTGCCTTTTGATTTGATGGTTTCCACACCTAAAAATGCACCTGTTGTAGTGTCGACCTTCTGTCACAAGTGTCCCGTGGTATTATACGATAGAACCTTCTTGGTAGATCTGATATGTTTGCCACTATCTCAGATCGATGTGATTCTGGGTATGGACTGGTTATCCGAACATAGAGTCTTGCTCAATTGTTTTGACAAGACTGTCATGTTTGGGAATGCTAGTAGGATGTTTGACACTCCCAATGATCCGAAATTGTTATCGGCCCGTGAGGTTGAAACTTCCCTTAAGGAAGGAGCACTAGTTTGTCTGTTGCTTGCTTCTTTGGAAGGGGAGGAGAAGTCAGAGATGAATGACTTGCCGGTAGTATGCGAATTCCCGGATGTGTTTCCCGCGGAAATTCCTGAATTACCACCAATTAGAGAAGTGGAGTTCTCGATTGAGCTGGTGCTTGGAACCGGACCTATCTCGATAGCTCCGTATAGAATGGCTCCTCTAGAGTTGGTGGAATTGAAGAAGCAGATAGAAGACTTATTGGCTAAGAAGTTCATCCGTCCGAGTGTTTCACCTTGGGGTGCACCGGTTTTGTTGGTCAAGAAGAAGGATGGCTCCATAAGGTTGTGCACTGATTACCGGCAGTTGAACAAGGTTACGATCAAGAATCGTTACCCTCTGCCTAGGATCGATGATTTGATGGACCAGTTGAAAGGAGCCGTAGTATTCTCAAAGATCGACCTCCGGTCGGGTTACCATCAGTTGAGAGTTTGGACAGAGGATATTCCTAAGACTGCTTTCAGAACGAGATATGGGCACTATGAGTATCTGGTGATGCCTTTCGGTGTGACTAATGCTCCTGCAATATTTATGGAGTATATGAATAGGATTTTTCATCCTTATCTGGACTCGTTTGTGGTAGTCTTCATTGACGACATCTTGATATACTCTAGAAGTCGGGAGGAAAACACTGAACATTTAAGAATTGTATTGAAGATTTTGAGAGACAACCAGTTGTATGCTAAGTTGTCCAAGTGTGACTTTTGGCTCGAGTTAGTGAATTTTCTTGGACATGTGATAACCAAGGAAGGAGTTGCAGTAGACCCCTCTAAGGTGGAAGCAGTAAGGGAATGGGCAGTGCCGAAGTCAGTGACAGAGATCCGGAGTTTCCTTGGACTAGCGGGATACTATCGGAAGTTTATTGAAGGATTCTCGAAACTAGCCTTGCCCTTGACTAGGTTGACCAGAAAAGGAGAACCTTTCGTGTGGACAGTCCGATGTGAAGAGAGCTTCCAAGAATTGAAGCGAAAGCTAACCTCAGCACCAGTGTTAAGGTTGCCTTGTTCGGAAGCGAACTTCAACGTGTATTGTGATGCTTCAAAACAAGGTTTGGGTTGTGTGTTGATGCAAGAGGGGAAAGTGGTTGCTTATGCTTCGAGACAGTTGAGACCTTATGAGCAAAACTACCCTACTCATGATTTGGAGTTAGTAGCAGTAGTGTTTGCTCTAAAAACTTGGAGGCACTATCTCTATGGTGTACGGTTTGAAGTCTTCAGCGATCACAAGAGTTTGAAGTACTTATTTGATCAGAAAGAGCTGAATATGAGGCAAAGGAGATGGATGGAATTTTTGAAGGATTATGACTTTAGCCTACAATATCATCCTGGTAAGGCTAATGTGGTAGCGGATGCTTTGAGCCGTAAATCCTTGCATATGTCTGCCCTTATGATACACGAGATGAAATGAAGCCGAAGAGTGTAGTGTTGGGAATGCTCAAAGTGACTAATGAGTTCTTTGATCGAATCAAAACCATGCAGTTGCTTGATGATGAACTACAGGCCAAGCGAGCATTGGTAGGTGACGACAAAGGGAAAGACCTCCAGATTGATAGTAATGGTTTGCTGAGGTATAAAGGAATGATTTGTGTGCCACAAGACACTGAGTTGAGGAGAGAGATCTTAGATGAGGCACACAAGAGTAAGATGAGTATTCACCCGGGGACAACGAAGATGTATCAAGACTTGAGGAAGATGTTTTGGTGGTCTGGGATGAAAAGGTAAATCGCTTAACCTAGCCTCTCTTATGGTTGAATGTCATCGTTTTAAATGAGGTTTCTTCTCCATGTTTAGGGATACTACCCCATAAACTCTCTCTTTGCTTTTCGGTTCGTTTTGCTTTGGAAAACCTTGTAAAACTCATAGAGTATGAGTTGTTTTTCGAAATGGGTATGTGAGAAGTTATTTTCAAAACCGTAGAGTCATGGTAACATAAAGGAAACCTTTTTGTTGAAGATGAACTGATTGGATAATTTTGTCTTGTGTTGTATTAGTCTAGGTTAGTATTATTCTTGTCTTGACATGTAAATTGATGTGTTGTGATTGTTGTGTGTTGGGTTGAAAGACCCTAAGGTTGGAGGAGACGGCGGAGAACGCAACTGAACTTTAGTGCAGGCATTAGCGGCTACTCAGGTGAGGGAGTAGCATTAAAACTTTGTGGTATTAGAATCATGATATTGGAAACTCCAACGACACTCACTAGATGGAGGATTTCATTGGGATAACACGATTAAACGGGAAATTTCATGAATTTCCTATTTAATCGCGTTAGTCCTACTGATGTGATTGGCATGTTTGGATATGGAGTTTGACCTGCCCTTCGTGGTATGGAGTTTGACCTGCCCTTCGTGGTATGGAGTCTGACCTACCCTTCGTGGTATGGAGTGTGACCTGCCCTTCGTGGTATGGAGTGTGACCTGCCCTTCGTGGTATGGAGTTTGACATGCCCTTCGTTGTATGGAGTTTGACCTGCCCTTCGTGGTATGGAGTCTGACCTGCCCTTCGTGGTATGAAGTTTGACGTGCCCTTCGTGGTAAGGAGTTTGACCTGCCCTTCGTGGTATGGAGTCTGACCTGCCCTTCGTGGTATGGAGTTTGACTTGCCCTTCGTGGTATGGAGTCTGACATGCCCTTCGTGGTATGGAGTCTGACCTGCCCTTCGTGGTATGGAGTCTGACATGCCCTTCGTGGTATGGAGTCTGACCTGCCCTTCGTGGTATGGAGTGTGACCTGCCCTTCGTGGTATGGAGTTTGACCTGCCCTTCGTGGTATGGAGTCTGACCTGCCCTTCGTGTTATGGAGTCTGACCTGCCCTTCGTGGTATGGAGTCTGACTTGCCCTTCGTGGTTTGGAGTTTGACCTGCCCTTCGTGGTATGGAGTTTGACATGCCCTTCGTGGTATGGAGTTTGACCTGCCCTTCGTGGTATGGAGTTTGACATGCCCTTCGTGGGATGGAAATTAACCTGCCTCCGTGGTATGGATTTCGGGATATGCACGTATAGTGTGGATTTTGGATTAAGGTTCGGATTGGTTTCGAATTGGTTGTACTATAGATGGATGACCTGGTTATCATAAAGGTTAATTGTAAATCATGGATTTTGTGGTGTGCTGTAATGATGCGTGTTTTCTGTATTGCAGTGTTCTAATGTTATTATTCTATGTAAACCCACCATGTTATATATTGCATGTATTTAATGACTGACTCTCTCTATGTTGTTTTGTTTACTCAATCTGTGGTAATCGGATTGTAGGTGGCACTAAGGAATAGGATACTGCAGAGTCATGTAGTGAACTAGCTTGCTTTGATTGTGACGTTATTTCCAAGTTTTCTAGTAAATTGTTTAGGTTGATATTGGACCCGTTTTTGGGAATTATTCATTTATGTTTTATTGTTCTTTTATGGATTTAAAAGACTAATACTTTGGAATTATTGTGCTGTTTCTCTTTGTTAGGATTTTATCGAATGTTATTGGAGTAATCCTAGTTGAAAGGAAATTTTCAATGATATGAAATTTCTTTATGTTAGAAAAAGAATTAAATTTTCCGTGATAGTAACTTGAGGCGTTACATGGATCTCTTCTCAAAATGTGTAAAACCATGAAGACTCTCTCTTTCGAGTTATGGTTCATTTTATGTCGTTTGTACCTCGTAAACTCTTGGTTTTGAGTTAGTATTGCAAGAATGGAAAGAGGTTTGTGGGTTGGCTCATGGAAACCCAAAACCCTAGAGAGAGAAAATGAGGTTAGAGAGGAAAGATGGGTGAAATACTAGAGGTAGAAGATGAGTTGCTTTACAATGTTAAAATATGAGATGATATGTATTTGTTAGATGGTTGAAAACTCTTAATGAAAGTAGTATAGGACCATTGTGAACATGATAAATATCTTGTACGTTTAAATGATGCAATATAAGTTATTTATTTGTTATTTGGAATGAATGACTAACATTGTGTTATGTGGTGGGAATGAGGAAAGATCCTAAGTTTGGAGGTGGTGCCGGTGGAACTTGCGAAATCACCAAAAACCAAACCCAACACTCACCGAGGTAAGGATAAGTCTTTAATATATGCATTATGTGGAAAATGTGTGGACTTTCTGTATGAATAATAAAAGTAATGTTATTGGGGGAGTACCAATGGAAAGATGACTCAATAAAAGTAATATTATTGGGGGAGTACCAATGGAAAGATGACTCAATAAAAGTAATATTATTGGGGGGGTACCAATGAAAAGATGACTCAATGAAAGTAATATTATTGGGGGAGTACCAATGGAAAGATGACTCAATAAAAGTAATATTATTGGGGGAGAACCAATGGAAAGATGACTCAAGTGAATTAAATATTATTGGGGGAGTACCAATGGAAATATGACTCAAACGAATTAAATATTATTGGGGGAGTACCAATGGAAATATGACTCAAATGAAATAAATATTATTGGGGGAGTACCAATGGAAATAAGACTCGAAACCTATTGGGGGAGCACCAATGGAAATCAGACTCGAATTATAACGACATAAATGATAAATCACTTAGTCACTATAAAGATATATGGGTATGTTTGTAGTGATGATGGGGATATTTATGGTTTATGTATTGGTGGAGTGCCAATGAAAATAAAACTCGTTTTAGCCGACCTAAATAGGTTAGCGACTCTAGCTCGAGTTATGTAGCATGGTTTTTCAAAAGTATAGATGATGAAAAAGGTTTTTAGAGTTTTTAAATCATATTACTGTTGAAACCTATTTAAATGTGGATTAACTGACATTGAGTTTTATTGAATTAATGACTTATTCCTTTGTGTTGTTGTGCATTGTAAATGTTAATCCCATTTCAGGTAGGTGGACGAAGAAGGATGATTTTGAGTAGGGGATTAGGGACTTTTGTTTTGACGTCTCTTTATCCATTCTTTTGTAATTCTAATTTATTGTAATTGAAGTAACTTATGATACTATGATTATTATTTTCGTACATGATATTGACCATGGGTACTAGTAACTCGGGATATATGTAGCTATGGGTGTTTTGGAAACAAATAGCTAATTGTATGCGGGAGTTACTAAGTTACATAAATGAATTATGTTTTTCTGCTATTGAATGTTGTATGTTACTTATGGTTTAAGGATAGGGTGTGAGTGAGAAGCGAGACTTTTAAAGTAAATTTAATCACTCGGTAATTTATGATTGACTGTTAAATGTATGAAATTGAAATAAATAAGGAAAAATTTTCAAGGGTTGAATTTCGGGTCGTTACAAGTTACAAGAAAAATGATATGAGATTTTTATCAAAAATGAAGTATGTAAAATTCATGATGCAAATTTGGGCTTAATTGCTCAAGTTAGCATGACGGCAAATCGTATGTTCCCACTTTACCCCAACAACACAACTCATTCATGCTTCTCGGCAAAATTAGAAGATGAGGCATGGCTATGACACTTTCGATATGGGCATCTGAATTTTGGCGGATTGAAAATACTACAACAAAAAACATGGTGAATGGGCTTCCTCAAATTACAGCTTCATCTCAAGTTTGTGAAGAATGTGTTGTTAGCTAACAACATCGTAATCCTTGGAGAGCAAAGAAAACATTGGAACTTGTTCATTCCGACATTTTGTTGGACCAGACTGCGACCGGGAAGCCTCCAATCACCGGGGAGTTCCATTTTTACCGGGGTATGAGAAGAATGGAGAGCCACAAGTGAGACATCACGTCTTGAACCAAAACCTTAAGGCATTAGTTCCATGGGCTTTTTCTACTTATAAACTCTTTTACTGCTCCCCGCATATCAAATGTGAGACTTCACACTTGAATAAACTTACTTCAAAACAACAATGACCTTTATATGAGCGCAAAAATCTTACATATGAGGGGTTCCTTAAAATTTCTTATCCAACCATTTATTTATTGTGAACAAGCATATAAAGAGGGCAATCCTTATATATATTTTTTAGATTATTTTATTTATCCATCCAAGGATTAATGTTTCACTACACAAAAGTTGATGGCAATCGAAAATAGTTATATAACTCCTTCATGAAGGGCTATCATATACTTAGGTAGAGGCTGATCCTGAAGCACCAGGAAGAAAGTGAACTAACTCATGAAGGAGATCTTCATGGCCCTCCAATAGTGCAGCAATCTGTTAAAATCCATAATATAATTAAAAAGAGTGTCTAAAATGTGAAAAATCATGGTGAAATAATATGCAAATTTATCAACAGTGTAACACCCCAAATTTTAATCTTTAAAAATATAGTATCAGTCCTGGAAGCCTCGCTTGATCGAGATATTCTCGCCTGAGCGAAAAAGGATCAGCTGGGAGGGTGAAATCCTGGACTATACTGGAGGATTCTCGCGTCGAGAAATGGCAATTTTGGGCTGTTGACACAGTGTAATCGATTACACTCTGCTGGTAATCGATTACATCGTATTAAAAGCATCAGATATGTGCATCTGACACAGTGTAATCGATTACACACTTCTGGTAATCGATTACACACTGCTGGTAATCGATTACACTCTGCTGGTAATCGATTACACTCTTCTGGTAATCGATTACACACTTCTGGTAATCGATTACACACTGCTGGTAATCGATTACACTCTGCTGGTAATCGATTACACACTTCTGGTAATCGATTACACACTTCTGGTAATCGATTACATCGTATTAAAAGCATCAGATATGTGTATTTTTCACGTTGTAATCGATTACACCATGTTGGTAATCGATTACAACCCGACGACACCTCTTTAAAACAGAAACCTAAACACATTTTTGAGTTAGAACTTCGAAGAGAAGAGAGAAAGAAGAGTTTTTCAAGAGCAAGGAGCCTTAGGACTCATCTTGGAGCTTGAGAAGAGGTAAACCTCTTGTTACTAACTCTTCTTCTTCCTCTCTAACTTGTTTTGGGTATGTTGGATTTATTTTCAAAACATGAGAAACCATGGAAACTCATTCTTTAGAGTTATGGTTCGTTTTATGTTATTTTTATCTTGTAAACTCTTGGTTTAGAGTTGGTATTTGATGAATGGAAAGTTTTATGGGTTATTCATGAAAAACCCCAAAAACCCCCAAAATGAGAATATGAGTATAAAGAGAAAGAGATGAAATGCTAGATGTGGATAATGAGTAGTGCTTTAATGTTGTTATATGAGATGAACATGTATGCTTTGATATTTAGAAACTTGTATTGAAGTAGTTTTGGAAATATCGAAATATGAGATGTTATGCATGTTTTAGATGGTTGAATATTGATGATGAATATTTTGTATGATTAAATGATGCAAAATAAGTTGTTTATGTGATATTTGGAATAAATGACTAACATTGTTGTTATTGGTGGAAATGAGGAAAGATCCTAAGGTTGGAGGAAATCGCGGAGTAGACTTTTAAAGTTACTCGAAACTGATCTCCAACGCTCACCGAGGTAAGGGATAAGTGGCTCTAATTCATACTCACTGATGTGAACGAGGTATGTGAAAGAGATAATGTGTTGTAAGTTTGATTGTTGTTACCCTACCCGAATAGGGAGTGGTTTATTGTTGTTACCCTACTCGAAGAGGTAGTGGTTGACTGTTATTGTGTCCTACCCGGAGTGGTAGTGAACTGTTTGTTGTGTCCTACCCGGAGTGGTAGTAGACTGTTATTGTGTCCTACCTTAAATGGTAGCGGACTGTTATCGTGTCCTACCTGGAGTGGTAGCGGACTGTTGTTGTGTCCTACCCGGAGTGGTAGTGGACTGTTATTGTTATCCTACCGGGAATGGTAGTGAAGAATTGTGAACTAGACCTACCCGATGTGGTATGGAGCATAACATAGACCTACCCGATGTGGTATGGAGCATAACACTAGACCTACCCGATGTGGTATGGAATATAATACTAGACCTACCCGATGTGGTATGGAGTATAACTAGACCTGCCCGATGTGGTATGGAGTATAACTAGACCTGCCCGATGTGGTATGGAGTATAACTAGACCTACCCGATGTGGTATGGAGCATAACACTAGACCTACCCGATGTGGTATGGAATATAATACTAGACCTGCCCGATGTGGTATGGAGTATAACTAGACCTGCCCGATGTAGTATGGAGTATAACTAGACCTACCCGATGTGGTATGGAGGATAACACTAGACCTACCCGATGTGGTATGGAGCATAACACTAGACCTACCCGATGTGGTATGGAGCATAACACTAGACCTACCCGATGTGGTATGGAATATAATACTAGACCTGCCCGATGTGGTATGGAGTATAACTAGACCTACCCGATGTGGTATGGAATATAATAGTAGACCTGCCCGATGTGGTATGGATGATGAACTAGACCTGCCCGATGTGGTATGGATGATGAACTAGACCTGCCCGATATGGTATGGATGATGAACTAGACCTGCCCGATGTGGTATGGATGATGAACTAGACCTGCCTGATGTGGTATGGATGGTGAACTAGACCTACCCGATGTGGTATGGAGATGTAATTGGATCTACCCGAGGTGGTAGGAGATTATAGTGTGAAAGAACTCGGTGAATACGATTAATGATGAATACGACATATGAGAAACAAGGACGTTAAGAGCGAAAGTCATATGCATGCTATATGATATATATTATGGGATATATATACTATAGGGTGAATATGAATGTTGGAAATGAAGACGTTAAGGATAAAAGTAATATACATGCTATAAGATATATAGTATGGGATATATATATACTATAGTGTGGATATGAATAATGAGAAGAACGATGCTTCGAATGAACATAATATGCATGCTATAGAATATATATTATGGGATATGTATTCTATAGGATGAATATGGATAACGTAGAAATGAACGAAAGAAGAGATGAATGTTTGCATTTACGTAATTGCGTTTATAATTTATATTAAAGTTTAATCGTATTTGAAATGTGGATTATCATGTGATGTTAGTTTTTAAACTAATGACTTACTCCCTTTTGTTTTGTGTGTCGTTTATGATAATCCCATTGTAGGTAAATGAAGGACTTTGAGGATGAAGCTCAATTAGGAAGCTTTTGTGTTTAATTACTCGCTTGTCTGTATTGCTAAGTGACGTTGTAGTTGATTTAATAGTATTATGGGATGACTGTAAATCCGTTTAGATCAATACGGATATGTGTAGTTATGGGCTTTATAACCTTGGGAGACCCATAACTGGTTGTATGTGGTAAATGTTATTTGAATGAATTATGTTTTTCCGCAACATAAATTTGTATGATAAGAAAATAGGGTAAAGAGTATTTTCGAAAATGATACTTGAGAGTTTTCAATGAAGGTGACGACTGTATGTAAGAAATGATTAAAATAAATGAAAAATTTTCAAGGGTAAAAATCGGGTCGTTACAATATGGTATCAGAGCATAGTTAATCCTGCGGCCTAGGATATGGCCTTACATGCTTCTTTGTGATCTTTATGTGCTTGAACTGCTTAGTTAGCATTGACAGTTGTGTGTTTATGTGATGCTTGTCTGGTTATAAAATTAGTCTACTGACAAGTACGTGAGAAGAGGTACGCATGGCTGAAAGAGGAAGTGAAACGAGCCAGAATACTTCCGATGATCTCTTGGCACAGATGTTAGAGGTGCTTCAGGGCATGAATGGAAACTTACGAAATTTGGATCGAAGCGTGGCTCCAGGTCCAGGCTCCTCTGTCCCAAGCTGGATCGGAGACCTAATGTCATGCATGCTGGGGAGGCATGGGACCACGGTTGGATGGTTACCCCAAGTGGCGCAGGGACATCGGGTGTTGATCATCCGGCGAGAGGTAAACGCATGGTGACAGGTATCACTTTTAGTGTTGTTTAATTCGGGAGCGACACACTCCCTATATTTGCTGAATGCGTGAACCTACTGAGATTGTACACCAAATTGTTGTTTTCGACTTAGTTGTACCCACCAACCCCGTGTATCGGTGGTGGATGTTGGTGTGGATGTCTCAGTGTACGGTTGGGGTAAATGGTAAAACCTTTACTATAGTGTTGGTATGCGCAATGACGTCCACTTGGATTTAATCCTGGAAATGGACTAGCGGTCAGCAAATCGTGTTATGTTTAACTGTGTGTAATTGTTGAGGTGAATATTTAAATTTAGTATGCATTGATATGTATGTGTATGCTAAGGGGGTAAAATTTATACTGATAGTCGAGGAAAGAGGCTAGTCGAGTTACTTACCCCGTCGATGTGAGGAATACATTTTATTAGACGTGAAACTTTTGGTCTCGAATGACCGGTTCTTTTGCGGTAGGACATTGGCAACGTATGAAATAGTGGTGGTGATCCGAAATTGTCTGCGTTGAATGTGTACCGGCAAAAGTTGTTGTTGTTTCGTGAACGTCAGTAATTGCGGTGTATGGGTGTGGTGTAACCATAGGAGAGAAGAAGTTTTGGGTTGTATCGAAATGAGTGTGCGAACCTTGTTTCACGACGTGGTTGCCATGAGTCGTGGATTCAAACCGCTTTCGAAAATCATTTTTGGGAAAACTTAGCTTGTGCCTAAGTAATGATTTAGTATCATGTTGGAGAATTCCGAAATTTTAGCAACCATGTCGGAATAAGTATGAGGTTGTTAAAAGTTTAGTGATATGAGACGCCCATGTATTTCTAGACATAATGCGAGTGAGTTAATAAGTTTATATTTACTAACGGAATTGGGGTGACCAAACCAAACGCAAGTTGTAGGTTTGAGTGTTGGTCGACTTGTGCTTGCCGATTGGTAATAGAATACCTAGTTTTGGTGTGAATCAATGGTTTTATGGTTTCAGTGGAGACTAGAAATCGGTAATTTTTTTAGACGATAAGATTTGATGGTAGAAATATTTTATGTAATTAGACAATTACTGAATAGTTTGATTGTGTACAATGGATGAGACATTAATAATTCTATTGTGTAAGTATTTTGTGGATCTAGTAAAATGAAATTGTGCTAGAGTCTCGAGTGGAGATGAGACTAGCTAGTGTATGATGGATGTTAAAAGATGCATTTAGATAGATATGGGATAAGGGGTTCCCCATTCGCTGAAATTCGAGAGTGTTATCAGGATTCTTAACGTATGTTAGGATTGATAGATGGATATGTGATGGATACCTATGGTTCTTGAAAAATGTAGAAAAGATCTTTAGTCTGAATTATGGTTTAGTTCTCATGGTATTCAATGTTGTTCGAGGCTAGGATCTTAATATTTGGACATTGAGGAGTTAGTTCATGAATTGGTTTGGTGATATCGTGATTTAGTGGTATATGCCCGTAGTGACTGATTAAGTAATCTTAATGGATTAGAGAATTGAATTGTGATTTTGGTTGAATATTCTTGTGCCTAAGGTCTAGGTGATGATTTTATTTTCCGAGGTATGTTTAATTTTCGGGGACGAAAATTCTTATAAGAGGGGGAGGATTGTAACACCCCAAATTTTAATCTTTAAAAATATAGTATCAGTCCTGGAAGCCTCGCTTGATCGAGATATTCTCGCCTGAGCGAAAAAGGATCAGCTGGGAGGGTGAAATCCTGGACTATACTGGAGGATTCTCGCGTCGAGAAATGGCAATTTTGGGCTGTTGACACAGTGTAATCGATTACACTCTGCTGGTAATCGATTACATCGTATTAAAAGCATCAGATATGTGCATCTGACACAGTGTAATCGATTACACACTTCTGGTAATCGATTACACACTGCTGGTAATCGATTACACTCTGCTGGTAATCGATTACACTCTTCTGGTAATCGATTACACACTTCTGGTAATCGATTACACACTGCTGGTAATCGATTACACTCTGCTGGTAATCGATTACACACTTCTGGTAATCGATTACACACTTCTGGTAATCGATTACATCTTATTAAAAGCATCAGATATGTGTATTTTTCACGTTGTAATCGATTACACCATGTTGGTAATCGATTACAACCCGACGACACCTCTTTAAAACAGAAACCTAAACACATTTTTGAGTTAGAACTTCGAAGAGAAGAGAGAAAGAAGAGTTTTTCAAGAGCAAGGAGCCTTAGGACTCATCTTGGAGCTTGAGAAGAGGTAAACCTCTTGTTACTAACTCTTCTTCTTCCTCTCTAACTTGTTTTGGGTATGTTGGATTTATTTTCAAAACATGAGAAACCATGGAAACTCATTCTTTAGAGTTATGGTTCGTTTTATGTTATTTTTATCTTGTAAACTCTTGGTTTAGAGTTGGTATTTGATGAATGGAAAGTTTTATGGGTTATTCATGAAAAACCCCAAAAACCCCCAAAATGAGAATATGAGTATAAAGAGAAAGAGATGAAATGCTAGATGTGGATAATGAGTAGTGCTTTAATGTTGTTATATGAGATGAACATGTATGCTTTGATATTTAGAAACTTGTATTGAAGTAGTTTTGGAAATATCGAAATATGAGATGTTATGCATGTTTTAGATGGTTGAATATTGATGATGAATATTTTGTATGATTAAATGATGCAAAATAAGTTGTTTATGTGATATTTGGAATAAATGACTAACATTGTTGTTATTGGTGGAAATGAGGAAAGATCCTAAGGTTGGAGGAAATCGCGGAGTAGACTTTTAAAGTTACTCGAAACTGATCTCCAACGCTCACCGAGGTAAGGGATAAGTGGCTCTAATTCATACTCACTGATGTGAACGAGGTATGTGAAAGAGATAATGTGTTGTAAGTTTGATTGTTGTTACCCTACCCGAATAGGGAGTGGTTTATTGTTGTTACCCTACTCGAAGAGGTAGTGGTTGACTGTTATTGTGTCCTACCCGGAGTGGTAGTGAACTGTTTGTTGTGTCCTACCCGGAGTGGTAGTAGACTGTTATTGTGTCCTACCTTAAATGGTAGCGGACTGTTATCGTGTCCTACCTGGAGTGGTAGCGGACTGTTGTTGTGTCCTACCCGGAGTGGTAGTGGACTGTTATTGTTATCCTACCGGGAATGGTAGTGAAGAATTGTGAACTAGACCTACCCGATGTGGTATGGAGCATAACATAGACCTACCCGATGTGGTATGGAGCATAACACTAGACCTACCCGATGTGGTATGGAATATAATACTAGACCTACCCGATGTGGTATGGAGTATAACTAGACCTGCCCGATGTGGTATGGAGTATAACTAGACCTGCCCGATGTGGTATGGAGTATAACTAGACCTACCCGATGTGGTATGGAGCATAACACTAGACCTACCCGATGTGGTATGGAATATAATACTAGACCTGCCCGATGTGGTATGGAGTATAACTAGACCTGCCCGATGTAGTATGGAGTATAACTAGACCTACCCGATGTGGTATGGAGGATAACACTAGACCTACCCGATGTGGTATGGAGCATAACACTAGACCTACCCGATGTGGTATGGAGCATAACACTAGACCTACCCGATGTGGTATGGAATATAATACTAGACCTGCCCGATGTGGTATGGAGTATAACTAGACCTACCCGATGTGGTATGGAATATAATAGTAGACCTGCCCGATGTGGTATGGATGATGAACTAGACCTGCCCGATGTGGTATGGATGATGAACTAGACCTGCCCGATATGGTATGGATGATGAACTAGACCTGCCCGATGTGGTATGGATGATGAACTAGACCTGCCTGATGTGGTATGGATGGTGAACTAGACCTACCCGATGTGGTATGGAGATGTAATTGGATCTACCCGAGGTGGTAGGAGATTATAGTGTGAAAGAACTCGGTGAATACGATTAATGATGAATACGACATATGAGAAACAAGGACGTTAAGAGCGAAAGTCATATGCATGCTATATGATATATATTATGGGATATATATACTATAGGGTGAATATGAATGTTGGAAATGAAGACGTTAAGGATAAAAGTAATATACATGCTATAAGATATATAGTATGGGATATATATATACTATAGTGTGGATATGAATAATGAGAAGAACGATGCTTCGAATGAACATAATATGCATGCTATAGAATATATATTATGGGATATGTATTCTATAGGATGAATATGGATAACGTAGAAATGAACGAAAGAAGAGATGAATGTTTGCATTTACGTAATTGCGTTTATAATTTATATTAAAGTTTAATCGTATTTGAAATGTGGATTATCATGTGATGTTAGTTTTTAAACTAATGACTTACTCCCTTTTGTTTTGTGTGTCGTTTATGATAATCCCATTGTAGGTAAATGAAGGACTTTGAGGATGAAGCTCAATTAGGAAGCTTTTGTGTTTAATTACTCGCTTGTCTGTATTGCTAAGTGACGTTGTAGTTGATTTAATAGTATTATGGGATGACTGTAAATCCGTTTAGATCAATACGGATATGTGTAGTTATGGGCTTTATAACCTTGGGAGACCCATAACTGGTTGTATGTGGTAAATGTTATTTGAATGAATTATGTTTTTCCGCAACATAAATTTGTATGATAAGAAAATAGGGTAAAGAGTATTTTCGAAAATGATACTTGAGAGTTTTCAATGAAGGTGACGACTGTATGTAAGAAATGATTAAAATAAATGAAAAATTTTCAAGGGTAAAAATCGGGTCGTTACAATATGGTATCAGAGCATAGTTAATCCTGCGGCCTAGGATATGGCCTTACATGCTTCTTTGTGATCTTTATGTGCTTGAACTGCTTAGTTAGCATTGACAGTTGTGTGTTTATGTGATGCTTGTCTGGTTATAAAATTAGTCTACTGACAAGTACGTGAGAAGAGGTACGCATGGCTGAAAGAGGAAGTGAAACGAGCCAGAATACTTCCGATGATCTCTTGGCACAGATGTTAGAGGTGCTTCAGGGCATGAATGGAAACTTACGAAATTTGGATCGAAGCGTGGCTCCAGGTCCAGGCTCCTCTGTCCCAAGCTGGATCGGAGACCTAATGTCATGCATGCTGGGGAGGCATGGGACCACGGTTGGATGGTTACCCCAAGTGGCGCAGGGACATCGGGTGTTGATCATCCGGCGAGAGGTAAACGCATGGTGACAGGTATCACTTTTAGTGTTGTTTAATTCGGGAGCGACACACTCCCTATATTTGCTGAATGCGTGAACCTACTGAGATTGTACACCAAATTGTTGTTTTCGACTTAGTTGTACCCACCAACCCCGTGTATCGGTGGTGGATGTTGGTGTGGATGTCTCAGTGTACGGTTGGGGTAAATGGTAAAACCTTTACTATAGTGTTGGTATGCGCAATGACGTCCACTTGGATTTAATCCTGGAAATGGACTAGCGGTCAGCAAATCGTGTTATGTTTAACTGTGTGTAATTGTTGAGGTGAATATTTAAATTTAGTATGCATTGATATGTATGTGTATGCTAAGGGGGTAAAATTTATACTGATAGTCGAGGAAAGAGGCTAGTCGAGTTACTTACCCCGTCGATGTGAGGAATACATTTTATTAGACGTGAAACTTTTGGTCTCGAATGACCGGTTCTTTTGCGGTAGGACATTGGCAACGTATGAAATAGTGGTGGTGATCCGAAATTGTCTGCGTTGAATGTGTACCGGCAAAAGTTGTTGTTGTTTCGTGAACGTCAGTAATTGCGGTGTATGGGTGTGGTGTAACCATAGGAGAGAAGAAGTTTTGGGTTGTATCGAAATGAGTGTGCGAACCTTGTTTCACGACGTGGTTGCCATGAGTCGTGGATTCAAACCGCTTTCGAAAATCATTTTTGGGAAAACTTAGCTTGTGCCTAAGTAATGATTTAGTATCATGTTGGAGAATTCCGAAATTTTAGCAACCATGTCGGAATAAGTATGAGGTTGTTAAAAGTTTAGTGATATGAGACGCCCATGTATTTCTAGACATAATGCGAGTGAGTTAATAAGTTTATATTTACTAACGGAATTGGGGTGACCAAACCAAACGCAAGTTGTAGGTTTGAGTGTTGGTCGACTTGTGCTTGCCGATTGGTAATAGAATACCTAGTTTTGGTGTGAATCAATGGTTTTATGGTTTCAGTGGAGACTAGAAATCGGTAATTTTTTTAGACGATAAGATTTGATGGTAGAAATATTTTATGTAATTAGACAATTACTGAATAGTTTGATTGTGTACAATGGATGAGACACTAATAATTTTATTGTGTAAGTATTTTGTGGATCTAGTAAAATGAAATTGTGCTAGAGTCTCGAGTGGAGATGAGACTAGCTAGTGTATGATGGATGTTAAAAGATGCATTTAGATAGATATGGGATAAGGGGTTCCCCATTCGCTGAAATTCGAGAGTGTTATCAGGATTCTTAACGTATGTTAGGATTGATAGATGGATATGTGATGGATACCTATGGTTCTTGAAAAATGTAGAAAAGATCTTTAGTCTGAATTATGGTTTAGTTCTCATGGTATTCAATGTTGTTCGAGGCTAGGATCTTAATATTTGGACATTGAGGAGTTAGTTCATGAATTGGTTTGGTGATATCGTGATTTAGTGGTATATGCCCGTAGTGACTGATTAAGTAATCTTAATGGATTAGAGAATTGAATTGTGATTTTGGTTGAATATTCTTGTGCCTAAGGTCTAGGTGATGATTTTATTTTCCGAGGTATGTTTAATTTTCGGGGACGAAAATTCTTATAAGAGGGGGAGGATTGTAACACCCCAAATTTTAATCTTTAAAAATATAGTATCAGTCCTGGAAGCCTCGCTTGATCGAGATATTCTCGCCTGAGCGAAAAAGGATCAGCTGGGAGGGTGAAATCCTGGACTATACTGGAGGATTCTCGCGTCGAGAAATGGCAATTTTGGGCTGTTGACACAGTGTAATCGATTACACTCTGCTGGTAATCGATTACATCGTATTAAAAGCATCAGATATGTGCATCTGACACAGTGTAATCGATTACACACTTCTGGTAATCGATTACACACTGCTGGTAATCGATTACACTCTGCTGGTAATCGATTACACTCTTCTGGTAATCGATTACACACTTCTGGTAATCGATTACACACTGCTGGTAATCGATTACACTCTGCTGGTAATCGATTACACACTTCTGGTAATCGATTACACACTTCTGGTAATCGATTACATCGTATTAAAAGCATCAGATATGTGTATTTTTCACGTTGTAATCGATTACACCATGTTGGTAATCGATTACAACCCGACGACACCTCTTTAAAACAGAAACCTAAACACATTTTTGAGTTAGAACTTCGAAGAGAAGAGAGAAAGAAGAGTTTTTCAAGAGCAAGGAGCCTTAGGACTCATCTTGGAGCTTGAGAAGAGGTAAACCTCTTGTTACTAACTCTTCTTCTTCCTCTCTAACTTGTTTTGGGTATGTTGGATTTATTTTCAAAACATGAGAAACCATGGAAACTCATTCTTTAGAGTTATGGTTCGTTTTATGTTATTTTTATCTTGTAAACTCTTGGTTTAGAGTTGGTATTTGATGAATGGAAAGTTTTATGGGTTATTCATGAAAAACCCCAAAAACCCCCAAAATGAGAATATGAGTATAAAGAGAAAGAGATGAAATGCTAGATGTGGATAATGAGTAGTGCTTTAATGTTGTTATATGAGATGAACATGTATGCTTTGATATTTAGAAACTTGTATTGAAGTAGTTTTGGAAATATCGAAATATGAGATGTTATGCATGTTTTAGATGGTTGAATATTGATGATGAATATTTTGTATGATTAAATGATGCAAAATAAGTTGTTTATGTGATATTTGGAATAAATGACTAACATTGTTGTTATTGGTGGAAATGAGGAAAGATCCTAAGGTTGGAGGAAATCGCGGAGTAGACTTTTAAAGTTACTCGAAACTGATCTCCAACGCTCACCGAGGTAAGGGATAAGTGGCTCTAATTCATACTCACTGATGTGAACGAGGTATGTGAAAGAGATAATGTGTTGTAAGTTTGATTGTTGTTACCCTACCCGAATAGGGAGTGGTTTATTGTTGTTACCCTACTCGAAGAGGTAGTGGTTGACTGTTATTGTGTCCTACCCGGAGTGGTAGTGAACTGTTTGTTGTGTCCTACCCGGAGTGGTAGTAGACTGTTATTGTGTCCTACCTTAAATGGTAGCGGACTGTTATCGTGTCCTACCTGGAGTGGTAGCGGACTGTTGTTGTGTCCTACCCGGAGTGGTAGTGGACTGTTATTGTTATCCTACCGGGAATGGTAGTGAAGAATTGTGAACTAGACCTACCCGATGTGGTATGGAGCATAACATAGACCTACCCGATGTGGTATGGAGCATAACACTAGACCTACCCGATGTGGTATGGAATATAATACTAGACCTACCCGATGTGGTATGGAGTATAACTAGACCTGCCCGATGTGGTATGGAGTATAACTAGACCTGCCCGATGTGGTATGGAGTATAACTAGACCTACCCGATGTGGTATGGAGCATAACACTAGACCTACCCGATGTGGTATGGAATATAATACTAGACCTGCCCGATGTGGTATGGAGTATAACTAGACCTGCCCGATGTAGTATGGAGTATAACTAGACCTACCCGATGTGGTATGGAGGATAACACTAGACCTACCCGATGTGGTATGGAGCATAACACTAGACCTACCCGATGTGGTATGGAGCATAACACTAGACCTACCCGATGTGGTATGGAATATAATACTAGACCTGCCCGATGTGGTATGGAGTATAACTAGACCTACCCGATGTGGTATGGAATATAATAGTAGACCTGCCCGATGTGGTATGGATGATGAACTAGACCTGCCCGATGTGGTATGGATGATGAACTAGACCTGCCCGATATGGTATGGATGATGAACTAGACCTGCCCGATGTGGTATGGATGATGAACTAGACCTGCCTGATGTGGTATGGATGGTGAACTAGACCTACCCGATGTGGTATGGAGATGTAATTGGATCTACCCGAGGTGGTAGGAGATTATAGTGTGAAAGAACTCGGTGAATACGATTAATGATGAATACGACATATGAGAAACAAGGACGTTAAGAGCGAAAGTCATATGCATGCTATATGATATATATTATGGGATATATATACTATAGGGTGAATATGAATGTTGGAAATGAAGACGTTAAGGATAAAAGTAATATACATGCTATAAGATATATAGTATGGGATATATATATACTATAGTGTGGATATGAATAATGAGAAGAACGATGCTTCGAATGAACATAATATGCATGCTATAGAATATATATTATGGGATATGTATTCTATAGGATGAATATGGATAACGTAGAAATGAACGAAAGAAGAGATGAATGTTTGCATTTACGTAATTGCGTTTATAATTTATATTAAAGTTTAATCGTATTTGAAATGTGGATTATCATGTGATGTTAGTTTTTAAACTAATGACTTACTCCCTTTTGTTTTGTGTGTCGTTTATGATAATCCCATTGTAGGTAAATGAAGGACTTTGAGGATGAAGCTCAATTAGGAAGCTTTTGTGTTTAATTACTCGCTTGTCTGTATTGCTAAGTGACGTTGTAGTTGATTTAATAGTATTATGGGATGACTGTAAATCCGTTTAGATCAATACGGATATGTGTAGTTATGGGCTTTATAACCTTGGGAGACCCATAACTGGTTGTATGTGGTAAATGTTATTTGAATGAATTATGTTTTTCCGCAACATAAATTTGTATGATAAGAAAATAGGGTAAAGAGTATTTTCGAAAATGATACTTGAGAGTTTTCAATGAAGGTGACGACTGTATGTAAGAAATGATTAAAATAAATGAAAAATTTTCAAGGGTAAAAATCGGGTCGTTACAAACAGTACTATATACCATAATAACATATTATATATATAGAAAATAATAACCTCTTCTTGAGCCTCGGTTGTAGATTTTTCCCCGGCTTCCAATTTTTTGATAATATCTAGAAAAGACTCATATACATGAGAATTTTCTTCAAAGCGAGCCTGCATGAAAGAAAAACTTTTGAGCATATTGTAAGAGTGAAACCATCTATTATAAGATTTTCTTGTATAAATGCAAGATGTCTTTGGAAGTGGAACATCAATTGTGCCAAAATCACAACAACAAAAATTACATATAGGTCAAGAATTAAATAAACTTGAACATTACCCAAAAAACTGAAAATCAATTGTGCCAGTATGACTACCAAAAATGACATATAGGTCAACACTTAAATAAACTTGAACAGTGGGGAGAATGGAGGAGAAAACACACAGAATTGGCAAATTATCTTTGAACTAGATATACAATATTTAGGATAAAGTTAACTCATTCTTTCCTGATTTGTATAATATATCATACCACCGGTTAAGTAATTGAAATCACATAAAAACTTTGATACCATGTATCATTTGAATTGTTTTGGTAAGGCACTACAATTAAAAGTAAAATAAAGTTAATTTTTGACAATAATTGTTTGTAGTTTGTACAAATACCTTTATAATAAACCACTTAAATAAACATCAATATTTTTGTGGACTAATTCAAAAACCTAAAAATATATAAAAAGTAATAATGACATTAAGTATAGGGGAAGGGTTGTGAGTATTCAATAACTCATATTTTCAACGGTTGCATTATATCGATTCTAATATGATAAATAATAAAATTACTACTAATCATATATTTATCATCGGTCATATTTCGTATTGCCATTCTTCTTTCCATACATGGAAGGTAACTGGTTTCTTTTATCACTTTCTATGTTATATTTTCTTTCTATTTGTTATACTTTTGAAATAATTAACAAATTCATTTTTCTGTAATAAATTTTAATATTTTTTTGAATATTTAATTAATAAAATGCAGTTAAATGAATAATAGACATTTTTTTATTGTAATATTTAACAAGTTCATATTAATAAATAATTGAATGAATGAAAAATAAAATATAATAAAGTATACAATAGTTATAATGACTAAGATAATATATTTTACCTCTTTAACTTGAGATGTGCTAGCGGCTATAAAGCTACTACTTCATTCTATTGAAATTGATAGTTGGACAACGATATATGTTGGACTTCCTTTAAATTTTATAATAAACCTGTCCCATTTAAGTTGAGATGCGGTAGTGAAAATATAGTTGTGACTCCACTCTCTAGAATTGGGTACGCGAATAATGACTATTGTTAGGTTCCCTTAAATCTTATACTAAAAAACTTCAATGCCTAATAGAGCGAGCACAATCAATATTGTGTTTTCTCACTCCTAAAGTTGAGATGTCGTAGCGGACATAGAAATGCTACTTCAATCTCTCTTGATGTGGGCACAATGGAGATTAAGTATTATTTATTATCTTCCAATCTTTAAATAAATTAAAATAAATTCAATCTAAACAACCATTAATCAATCTTTACCACAGAACTATGTAATCTTAATTTCCATATTGAACTTATGAATATGTAAGACCAGAATAAATTATTGATCGACACAAAAATAAAAGATATTTTTTTATCTTTTGTTTTATTAAATATTGAGCACTCACTCTGTTACAAGAGAATTGATATGCTCATAATGGGTGTATTTATGTTCCGCAACCCTATTTATCTACGGCCCTAAGGCCCATGATCATCAAATGATGGACACCCATGTTTTTATATTATGAATTACTTTTCAATCAATATCTTTTTAATGAATACATATTAGTTCATTGATAATGCAAATTGCGATATAATATTTTATTCCTCAAATCATATTGACACACGAGAAAAAATAAAGCAAATAAAATTAATTCATGTATTAATATGAAACATTCGATTAGAGAATTAAAATGATAAGAAATATGATGCTAATGTAAGACCTAAAATGGAGTAGATCTTCTACTAGATTTTTCTAATGTGGAACAGTAGTTTTTTAACCATTTTCTTGACGTTCAATTATTAACAAGTGAATACATTATTTTATATCATATATCATTTCTCATATATGACCCAAAGGATAAAGAATCCAAAGAAGGTGAAAGTAAAAATAAATAAAATATACGAAAAGACATCATAGAATCCTCAATAAATATCTCAGACGAAATTTAGGGCAGAGAAAATGCATTATACATGACTCTCAATGGAACTATTCATATCGTACCAGGGAATATTATTGCCTTGATCTTAAGCCTTCACCCATTCCATCATAAAACCATAAAATCCTCTTAATTGTTGAATGTCATTTTATAAAACTATTAAAAGTAGGAAAATGAGAAATGAGTAATGGACATGGGAAACACATTAGGGAAGTTGACTGGTTTGACCGAATTTTTAAGTGGCAAGTACCATGAAACCCAAAGACGGACCAATGCTAAAGTTGCTAATCATGTATCAGTCAAAAACACTAAAAAAATTCAAGCACAATATTGTATATTATAACCTTAAGAAACCTTCTACAAGAGAAGCTTTGAGAGTGACCCATACTCAGATACACTTAAGATCATCATAACTGACGGTGTACACAAATGGAATAGAAAAAGACAATAGAAGCAAAAATTCAAAATAAAACTAAAATATAAAGAAAGTAAATAGAGCTAGGTTGAGAACCTGCAAGGAAAACCTAGAAAAATGAGAGAGGTACTAAATCGAAGACCTACAAAGACGACTTAGGATCATAACAAAAAGAGAGAATTCCAAACATATACCTACATTAGGTATAATGGGCAAAAATAAGGAAATTAAATGAACACCGTCAAGGTGAAGACTTACCACTACTCGTCCTCAATGATGCATTAGGATAACTTTTTGAAGAAGTTTGAGTTGTAGCCTATGTTTGGAAAGGTTCTCATCAAGTGTCCAAGAGAGACATGTATCATTTTAGTTTAATCCCGCGACTGTAGGGGTGAGCAGGACTCGGCCCTACTCGGCCACCCAATATGGCCAGATCATGATCGGGCTCGAATAGGGTCAGGTCTCATCGAGTCTAAGGTCTGTTTTGGGTTCAAAAATTAGTCATAGTCGATATTTAGGGTTGGGTAGAGACCAAGCATGACCCGACCCGAACCGTCCCATGGTCACTCTCTCATCATATTTTTATGTGTCTTTATTCAAATGTGTACAGAGTAATGACACATTTTTTGTCGAAAGTATCATTGACTCTCTCATTTTTCATCATATATATATGATGAATAATATATACATATATCGTTTTTTATGTCAAATTACATATTCATTATAATAAGTAATATTAAGAAGATTTTATCTAAAATGAGTGCACATTATATTTAATAAGGTCTAGGGTCGGGTTCTAGTTTACATGATGACTCGGTGGATATTTACGGTCGGGTTAGCTTCAGATCTAGGGTTGGGTTTGGGTTCATAAAAATGACCCGACCAATAATTAGGGTCGGGTAAGGACAAGCATTAACCCGTTCCAGCCTCGCCCATGCTCACCCTTACCCGACTGGACACTATGGAAATTTAATGAATGATCCAAGTTATTAACCTAGAAAGAGCTCTGCCAATTGAAGCTAGATCGACATAGATATTGAAATTTAAGTTTTAAGGGTGCTTAATAGCATTTTTGAAGACATAATTAATAAGAATAAAAATATCAAATCTAATTTTCCAGAACGTGCGTCATTATTCACAATAGACATACATATTTTGAGGCATAAAACCAATTGAAGTTAATGAATGTTTAAGCCTTGTATAGCAAACTCTCACACACTCATACATGCAAAGCATGCATCTTTCTTGCATAATCAATGAACATTTAAGCCTCGAATAGCAAACTCCCACACACTCTTACATGCAAAGCATGCGTCTTTCTTGCATAATCATGCATGCAAATATGGTAAATGAAAACATTTAGACTTAAAATACGTTGTCGGATTGAGATTCCAAAATGTTATTATGTTGCTGAACTTAGACGCCAAAAAATAATATTGTCAAACTCAAACTTCAAAATGTTACGACATTTATGGACATAGATGTGTGAATTTTCTTTAAGAAAATATTATCAAACTCGAAAGCCCTAACATTCTTTGAAATAAATACATTGTCGGACTCAGATGACGAAATATTATGATATTGCAGGACTCAAACACCAAAAAGTTCTTTCAAAAAACATTGTTAGACTCTGACACTGAAATATTATGATGTCGTTGGACTCAGATGTCAAAATGTTCTTCCAAAAAAGATATTTCGGAGTAAAAAAGGATATATATATATATATTCTTTATTATAATATGTAGCTGTTGGATTATATTAGCAATTAGACCTGGATGTATAATTAATTAATATATAGTTTGAATTGGAAAATCAAGCACCAAACTTGAAGGAAAGTTGAGCTCATTTCATAGTGTGTTGAAATTGTTGAGAAAATTTAATCATATGCACGTTTTGGTTGTCCTAGTATTTAGGAGCGATAATAAAGTTTGTTTCCGTTATGTTACAGTTATGTTTCATAATTAATAGGATTTTAATTTGCACACGACATAGTGATTATTGTCATGATAATTGTAGTTATGTATTAGCTTATTTATAGGTTGTCTTGCTTTTCAATGAATAAGTAGAAAACATATATCATTCGTTTCCTTCTATTGTTAACAGTGGTACCAAAGCTGAGTTGAGTTCCAAGGAGAAAAACAAAAGGTGAAATTGACGACTTCCGAAAGTTTTGTACATCTAGTCATTCCACGCTTTGATGGTGACTATGACCATTGGAGCATACTTATGGAGAACTTCCTGAGGTCCAAAGAATATTGGACGGTTGTTGTTTCTGGAGTAGCAGAACCAGTAGCAGGTGATATGTTGACAGATGCGCAAAAGATAGAACTTGAAGGGCTGAAGTTAAAGGATCTTAAAGCAACAAATTATCTCTTCCAAGCTATTGATCGCTCAATCTTGGAAACCATTATTTTCAAAGATACAACCAAACATATTCGGGATTCCATGAAGAACAAGTACCAAGGTACAACAAGGGCTAAGAGGCAGCAACTTCAAGCACTTCGTTTGGAGTTCGAAATACTTCGAACAAAGTTAGGAGAATAAGTTGCAAACTATTTTTCAAGAACGATGACAATCATTAACAAGATGCGGATCTATGGCGACAAGACAGATGATGTTCTCATTGTTGAGAAGATTCTTTGATCCTTGACACCAAAATTTAACTTTGTTGCTTGTGTTATAGAAGAAGCTAATGATGTTGGTTCATGAGCAAAAAATTAACCAACGGGAAAAGGAGAACAAGCATTGAAGACCTTATCATAAAATAACTTCACATCTAGTAGATCTGATAGAGAACGGGGAAAAGGTAGAGATCAAAATAGAGGAGTCAGAAACAATAATGATCGTGGGAACCAACAACAAAATCATTATCAAGATAGTCAATTTCAAGGAAGAGGCGGTGGACGTGGAGGCCACCACTCACCAACCTATAGATCAAAGTCAGCAGACAAGTCCAATGTTGAATGTATAGGTATGGTCATTATAAATCAGAATTTCAAACTGATTTGAATAAAGAAACTGGAGATCAAAGTAACTTTGTAGAAAATGAAGAAAAGTTGTCTCTTTTGATGGTGTGTCACATGAAGGAAGAAACTCAACCAAATATGTGGTATTTAGACACTTGCTACAGCAACCACATGTGTGAAGAAAAGAATGCATTTTCGGATTTAGATGAATCCTTTCGGAGCTCTCTTAAGTTTGGTGACAACTCTAAAATTTTTGTTATGGGAAAAGAAAATGTAATAATCCAAACTAAAGGATATTTCACCCACACTATTGCTAATGTTTTTTTGTACCTGCTTTTAAAACCAACTTGCTTAGTGTGGGTCAGTTACAAGAAAAATGATACGAGATTTTTATCAAAAATGAAGTATGTAAAATTCATGATGCAAATTTGGGCTTAATTGCTCAAGTTAACATGACGGCAAATCGTATGTTCCCACTTTACCCCAACAACACAGCTCATTCATGCTTCTCGGCAAAATTAGAAGATGAAGCATGGCTATGACACTTTCGATATGGGCATCTGAATTTTGGCGGATTGAAAATACGACAACAAAAAAACATGGTGAATGGGCTTCCTCAAATTACAGCTTCATCTCAAGTTTTTGAAGAATGTGTTGTTAGCTAACAACATCGTAATCAATTCCCACAAGGAAAAGCTTGGAGAGCAAAGAAAACATTGGAACTTGTTCATTCCGACATTTTGTTCGACCAGACTGCGACCGGGAAGCCTCCAATCACCAGGGAGTTCCATTTTTACCGGGGTATGAGAAGAATGGAGAGCCACAAGTGAGACATCACGTCTTGAACCAAAACCTTAAGGCATTAGTTCCATGGGCTTTTTCTACTTATAAACTCTTTTACTGCTCCCCGCATATCAAATGTGAGACTTCACACTTGGATAAACTTACTTCAAAACAATAATGACCATTATATGAGCGCAAAAATCTTACATATGAGGGGTTCCTTAAAATTTCTTATCCAACCATTTATTTATTGTGAACAAGCATATAAAGAGGGCAACCCTTATATATATTTTTTAGATTATTTTATTTATCCATCCAAGGATTAATGTTTCACTACACAAAAGTTGATTGCAATCGAAAATAGTTATATAACTCCTTCATGAAGGGCTATCATATACTTAGGTAGAGGCTGATCCTGAAGCACCAGGAAGAAAGTGAACTAACTCATGAAGGAGATCTTCATGGCCCTCCAATAGTGCAGCAATCTGTTAAACTCCATAATATAATTAAAAAGAGTGTCTAAAATGTGAAAAATCATGGTGAAATAATATGCAAATTTATCAACAGTACTATATACCATAATAACATATTATATATATAGAGAATAATAACCTCTTCTTGAGCCTCGGTTGTAGATTTTTCCCCGGCTTCCAATTTTTTGATAATATCTAGAAAAGACTCATATACATGAGAATTTTCTTCAAAGCGAGCCTGCATGAAAGAAAAACTTTTGAGCAATTGTAAGAGTGAAACCATCTATTATAAGATTTTCTTGTATAAATGCAAGATGTCTTTGGAAGTGGAACATCAATTGTGCCAAAATCACAACAACAAAAATTACATATAGGTCAAGAATTAAATAAACTTGAACATTACCCAAAAAAACTGAAAATCAATTGTGCCAGTATGACTACCAAAATGACATATAGGTCAACACTTAAATAAACTTGAACATTACCAAAAAAAAGTTTTCATTCTTCTCTTTCTCAACATGTGTGTGCATGCATTAGTATATGTGTAGAGAGACATATAAAAACTGTCTTAGATTCAACAACATTTTTACCTTAAACTTATTCTTGAAATCGGTTGGATCTTGAATTCCAAGAACTGGCTCAGATGATTCTTCATTTACTAACGGAAGTTGGATTTCATAACCCCTTGGAAGAAAGTTGTTTAACCCCAACAGTAGATGATCATGTCCTTTGAATAAATCCTTGGCAGCTTCTATAACATCATTTCTACCAATTCTACTAATGAATGAAAAGAGACACTAATGAATTTAAGAAAATATAGGGAAAAATTGAAGAAAATATTCATACAGCAATATAACTTCATCAAACCTGTTTTCTTTGAAGTCTATCAATATTTTCAAAAAGTATTCATACTTTTCCATGTCTTCAGTAAATACGGTCTTTATTTCTTTAAGATATAATAAAGCATCATTTGTAGTTAATCTTCTGCTTCCTTCGCTATCCATTTCAGAGCTTCACCCAATGCAATGTTTTTTTTAAAATATTTAGATAATTAGACTAATTCATCACAAAGTATTACACATTATTATCATAGGATCCAAACATAATTTCTCATAAAAAACAAATTGGTCTTTTTCTCATCAAGGCCAACATTAAAAATAATGGTAGCATTACTAAAGACGACATTTGAAGAACATATGAGTAATAAAACCATATAAATCCAATATTACAAAATGAAAACAAAATCTCAATAACAGATTTTTGTTTTTTGAAAATCTCAAAAACATAGCTTCGGATGTAATTGTTTCCTCAATAATAAAAATTGAACGAAAGAGAAAGAAATATTAAATAAGAGAATATTATAACAATAAATTGATATTTTAAGAATTAAAGAACTTACAAGAATTTCAAAATAACCACACAAAGAATCAGTAGATTGATTTGAATAAAAATTGAGAGAACTACTTGTGGATGTTGAAATTGTGCAACACACACACAGATATATATGTGTGTGGGGGGTAGGTGTTCAAACAGAGAGAATTATTTGTAAATTGAAATTATGGTATATATGTTTTTTTTTAAAAGTAATTATTAATAATTAATTGATCACAGGAAAAATCCAGAATTTAAAAAACTAGAAAATGGAGATAGATTGATTTCATAATAATGAGAAAATCCAAAAAAATCTCAGAAAAAGTAGCACTCAAAATCTTGCCCAACTAGTCCTTTGGTGTTGTTTACATAATAAGTGGAATTTTGTGTTGTGTTTCCCTTCTTTGCACCATCAATCATAAATCATAATAGAGTCGGGATCAGCTGTCCCAAAATGTTTATGTCCCTATGTCCACAGCCAATCATCTTTTTCTAAATAATATAAAAATGTTATTTTGATTCTTTACAATTCTTCTTTTTAATAAAGTGTCATTCTTTCATTGGACCGGGAGAAGAAATTGAGACATGAATGAGGACAGGTGATCTCTATTCATCAATTCGGGAATGCCACATGACAATCCATATCAAGTATCTTTATTATTATTTATTTCTTTTCCTTTCTCTTCTATATACAAGTTAATACATTGATTTCTTATTTTTATAAAACATAAATGATTATAAATTATGTTTATAAAAATATTTAAAGTAATATTGTATAAAAATTAAATAACAGAAATAAAAAATTAAAAAAATGTTTTAATTTTGGAATTTATTAATTAATAGCACAATTACGGCTATGTGCTATCTTACTTTCTACTTCGAGCCAAGAAACTATTGTATTCATTGGTACTGTCTCTTCTATCTCTTGAAACAGAAAGTCAGTCCACGACCAATGCTTTTTTATTTCATTTTAATTAAAATAATTTATTTTGTAAAAGTCAAAGCAAATTAAATAAATAAATAATATATTATTTTGGGAATTTAATAGTGAAGTTACGGCTCTTGTCTAATCTTACTCTCTACTTTGAGTCTAGAAATAGTTGTGTTCATTATTGTTGTGTGTGCAACATGTGGAGGTGAGGAAGTTAGTTCATGATTAATATGATCTCTTATGACCCCAAAAATATAGTAGTAACTCTAAATTATTTGAGAAATGTTAAAATTACATTCTAACTCTTCTTAAAATATTAAACCAAAGATCCATCGTGGACGGAGTTACTAAAATTATATAGAAGATTAATAGACTTAACTTTGTAAAAAGCACAACTAAATTTTATTAATATTTAAACAATCAATGTAATTTATATTGTGTCATAAACAAATAATAGATATAAAATGAAAACAATAGAAAATCTAATTATATTTAAGATTGAGCATTCATTATTTTATTTATTCATAAAAAAGTGAAATAATATGATATAAAATTACATCTTATAATAAGAATATGTGAGTGTGAATACTTAATTTTGTTTCTCCAAATTTTTACATGATAAAATAAAAAATAAAGAGTCAAAAAGTCCATCTCATAAATTTTGAAATTTTATGAAGTGGCTTATAAATTGTTACCTAAAAAGAGTATTTTTGTCATTTTTATGATCTTATAGAATTAATTTGTACCAATTTTTAGTTATTAATTTTTTTTATTAAATATATAAAGTACTTATATAATTTTATAGTAAAAGGTACATTCTTAGATGTCCCCAAACAAGTGTCATAAAGTCAATCGATGGTCAAAGACTTTGGTTTGAATATTTCAATGTTTAAAGAAATCATTAAAGTCATTTTAGGAATCTTTATGTACTCATTAACGAGAACAAGTTGTCCATGTCACTTTTCTATGTCACTTCTATGATCCACAAATTACAAACTCACATTTATGTTTTGTTAACTTTTAGTTAGTTATTATGGTGCAACTTTAATTGACGTCTCAATTTGTAATTGGTGGCACATAGAAGTTGAATAGAGAAGTGACATAGACAACTTGCGATCCTAATTAACGGGGTCGCCCTTTGAAAAAAACATGTATCAAATTATCCCTTATAAACGGTGGGGAGAATGGAGGAGAAAAGACACACATAATTGACAAATTATCTTTGAACCAGATATACAATATTTAGGATAAAGTTAACTCATTCTTTCCTGATTTGTATAATATATCATACCACCGTTTAAGTAATTGAAATCACATAAAAACTTTGATACCATGTATCATTTGAATTGTTTTGGTAAGGGCACTACAATTAAAAGTAAAATAAAGTTAATTTTCGAACATTTTAATTGTATACAATAATTATTTGTAGTTTGTACAAATACCTTTATAATAATCCACTTAAATAAACATCAATATTTTTGTGGACTAATTCAAAAACCTAAAAATATATAAAAAGTAATAATGACATTAAGTATAGGGGAAGGGTTGTGAGTATTCAATAACTCATATTTTCAACGGCCACATTATGTCGATTCTAATATGATAAATAATTAAATTACTACTAATCATATATTAATCATCCGTCATATTTCGTATCGCCATTCTTCTTTCCATACATGGCAGGTAACTGGTTTCTTTTTTCACTTTCTATGTTATATTTTCTTTCTATTTGTTATACTTTTGAAATAATTAATAAATTCATTTTCCTGTAATAAATTTTAACATTTTTTTGAATATTTAATTAATAAAATGCAGTTAAATGAATAATAGACATTTTTTTGATTGTAATATTTAACAAGTTCATATTAATAAATAATTGAATGAATGAACAATAAAATATAATAAAGTATACAATGGTTATAATGACTAAGATAATATATTTTACCTCTTTAAATTGAGATGTGCTAGCGGCTATAAAGCTACTACTTCATTCTATTGAAATTGATAGTTGGACAACGATATATGTTGGACTTCCTTTAAATTTTATAATAAACCTGTCCCATTTAAGTTGAGATGCGGTAGTGAAAATATAGTTGTGACTCCACTCTCTAGAATTGGGTACGCGAATAATGACTATTGTTAGGTTCCCTTAAATCTTATACTAAAAAACTTAATGCCTAGTAGAGGGAGCACAATCAATATTGTGTTTTCTCTCTCCTAAAGTTGAGATGTCGTAGCGGACATAGAAATGCTACTTCAATCTCTCTTGATGTGGGCACAATGGAGATTAAGTATTATTTATTATCTTCCAATCTTTAAATAAATTAAAATAAATTCAATCTAAACAACCATTAATCAATCTTTACCACAGAACTATGCAATCTTAATTTCCATATTGAACTTATGAATATGTAAGACCAAAATAAATTATTGATCGACACAAAAATAAAGTATATTTTTTTATCTTTTGTTTTATTAAATATTGAGCACTCACTCTGTTACAAGAGAATTGATATGCTCATAATGGGTGTATTTATGTTCCGCAACCCTATTTACCTACGGCCCTAAGGCCCAGGATCATCAAATGATGGACACCCATGTTTTTATATTATGAATTACTTTTCAATTAATATCTTTTTAATGAATACATATTAGTTCATTGATAATGCAAATTGCGATATAATATTTTATTCCTCAAATCATATTGACACACGAGAAAAAATAAAGCAAATAAAATTAATTCATGTATTAATATGAAACATTCGATTAGAGAATTAAAATGATAAGAAATATGATGCTAATGTAAGACCTAAAATGGAGTAGATCTTCTACTAGATTTTTCTAATGTGGAACAGTAGTTTTTTAACCATTTTCTTGACGTTCAATTATTAACAAGTGAATACATTATTTTATATCATATATCATTTCTCATATATGACCCAAAGGATAAAGAATCCAAAGAAGGTGAAAGTAAAAATAAATAAAATATACGAAAAGACATCATAGAGTCCTCAATAAATATCTCAGACGAAATTTAGGGCAGAGAAAATGCATTATACATGACTCTCAATGGAACTATTCATATCGTACCAGGGAATATTATTGCCTTGATCTTAAGCCTTCACCCATTCCATCACAAAACCATAAAATCCTCTTAATTGTTGAATGTCATGTTATAAAACTATTAAAAGTAGGAAAATGAGAAATGAGTAATGGACATGGGAAACACATTAGGGAAGTTGACTGGTTTGACCGAATTTTTAAGTGGCAAGTACCATGAAACCCAAAGATCGACCAATGCTAAAGTTGCTAATCATGTATCAGCCAAAAACCCTAAAAAAAAGCAAGCACAATATTGTATATTATAACCTTAAGAAACCTTCTACAAGAGAAGCTTTGAGAGTGACCCATACTCAGATACACTTAAGATCATCATAACTGAGGGTGTACACAAATGGAATAGAAAAAGACAATAGAAGCAAAAATTCAAAATAAAACTAAAATAGAAATAAAGTAAATAGAGCTAGGTTGAGAACCTGCAAGGAAAACCTAGAAAAATGAGAGAGGTACTAAATCGAAGACCTACAAAGACGACTTAGGATCATAACAAAAAGAGAGGATTCCAAACATATACCTACATTAGGTATAATGGGCAAAAATAAGGAAATTAAATGAACACCGTCAAGGTGAAGACTTACCACTACTCGTCCTCAATTATGCATTAGGATAACTTTTTGAAGAAGTTTGAGTTGTAGCCTATGTTTGGAAAGGTTCTCATCAAGTGTCCAAGAGAGACATGTATCATTTTAGTTTAATCCAGCGACTGTAGGGGTGAGCAGGACTCGGCCCTACTCGGCCACCCAATATGGCCAGATCATGATCGGGCTCGAATAGGGTCAGGTCTCATCGAGTCTAAGGTCTGCTTTGGGTTCAAAAATTAGTCATAGTCGATATTTAGGGTTGGGTAGAGACCAAGCATGACCCGACCCGAACCGTCCCATGGTCACTCTCTCATCATATTTTTATGTGTCTTTATTCAAATGTGTACAGAGTAATGACACATTTTTTGTCGAAAGTATCATTGACTCTCTCATTTTTCATCATATATACATGATGAATAATATATACATATATCGTTTTATATGTCAAATTACATATTCATTATAATAAGTAATATTAAGAAGATTTTATCTAAAATGAGTGCACATTATATTTAATAAGGTCTAGGGTCGGGTTCTAGTTTACATGATGACTCGGTGGATATTTACGGTCGGGTTAGCTTCAGATCTAGGGTTGGGTTTGGGTTCATAAAAATGACCCGACCAATAATTAGGGTCGGGTAAGGACAAGCATTAACCCGTTCCAGCCTCGCCCATGCTCACCCTTACCCGACTGGACACTATGGAAATTTAATGAATGATCCAAGTTATTAACCTAGAAAGAGCTCTGCCAATTGAAGCTAGATCGACATAGATATTGAAATTTAAGTTTTAAGGGTGCTTAATAGCATTTTTGAAGACATAATTAATAAGAATAAAAATATCAAATCTAATTTTCCAGAACGTGCGTCATTATTCACAATAGACATACATATTTTGAGGCATAAAACCAATTGAAGTTAATGAATGTTTAAGCCTTGTATAGCAAACTCTCACACACTCATACATGCAAAGCATGCATCTTTCTTGCATAATCAATGAACATTTAAGCCTCGAATAGCAAACTCCCACACACTCATACATGCAAAGCATGCGTCTTTCTTGCATAATCATGCATGCAAATATGGTAAATGAAAACATTTAGACTTAAAATACGTTGTCGGATTGAGATTCCGAAATGTTATTATGTTGCTGAACTTAGACGCCAAAAAATAATATTGTCAAACTCAAACTTCAAAATGTTACGACATTTATGGACATAGATGTGTGAATTTTCTTTAAGAAAATATTATTAAACTCGATAGCCCTAACATTCTTTGAAATAAATACATTGTCGGACTCAGATGACGAAATATTATGATATTGCAGGACTCAAACACCAAAAAGTTCTTTCAAAAAACATTGTTAGACTCTGACACTGAAATATTATGATGTCGTTGGACTCAGATGTCAAAATGTTCTTCCAAAAAAGATATTTCGGACTAAAAAAGGATATATATATATATATATATATATTCTTTATTATAATATGTAGCTGTTGGATTATATTAGCAATTAGACCTGGATGTATAATTAATTAATATATAGTTTGAATTGGAAAATCAAGCACCAAACTTGAAGGAAAGTTGAGCTCATTTCATAGTGTGTTGAAATTGTTGAGAAAATTTAATCATATGCACGTTTTGGTTGTCCTAGTATTTAGGAGTGATAATAAAGTTTGTTTCCGTTATGTTACAGTTATGTTTCATAATTAATAGGATTTTAATTTGCACATGACATAGTGATTATTGTCATGATAATTGTAGTTATGTATTAGCTTATTTATAGGTTGTCTTGCTTTATCAATGAATAAGTAGAAAACATATATCATCCGTTTCCTTCTATTGTTAACAGTGGTACCAAAGCTGAGTTGAGTTCCAAGGAGAAAAACAAAAGGTGAAATTGACGGCTTCCGAAAGTTTTGTACATCAGGTCATTCCACGCTTTGATGGTGACTATGACCATTGGAGCATACTTATGGAGAACTTCCTGAGGTCCAAAGAATATTGGACGGTTGTTGTTTCTGGAGTAGCAGAACCAGTAGCAGGTGATATGTTGACAGATGCGCAAAAGATAGAACTTGAAGGGCTGAAGTTAAAGGATCTTAAAGCAACAAATTATCTCTTCCAAGCTATTGATCGCTCAATCTTGGAAACCATTATTTTCAAAGATACAACCAAACATATTTGGGATTCCATGAAGAACAAGTACCAAGGTACAACAAGGGCTAAGAGGCAGCAACTTCAAGCACTTCGTTTGGAGTTCGAAATACTTCGAACAAAGTTAGGAGAATAAGTTGCAAACTATTTTTCAAGAACGATGACAATCATTAACAAGATGCGGATCCATGGCGACAAGACAGATGATGTTCTCATTGTTGAGAAGATTCTTTGATCCTTGACACCAAAATTTAACTTTGTTGCTTGTGTTATAGAAGAAGCTAATGATGTTGGTTCATGAGCAAAAAATTAACGGGAAAAGGAGAACAAGCATTGAAGACCTTATCATAAAATAACTTCACATCTAGTAGATCTGATAGAGAACGGGGAAAAGGTAGAGATCAAAATAGAGGAGTCAGAAACAATAATGATCGTGGGAACCAACAACAAAATCATTATCAAGATAGTCAATTTCAAGGAAGAGGCGGTGGACGTGGAGGCCACCACTCACCAACCTATAGATCAAAGTCAGCAGACAAGTCCAATGTTGAATGTATAGGTATGGTCATTATAAATCAGAATTTCAAACTGATTTGAATAAACAAAGTGGAGATCAAGGTAACTTTGTAGAAAATGAAGAAAAGTTGTCTCTTTTGATGGTGTGTCACATGAAGGAAGAAACTCAACCAAATATGTGGTATTTAGACACTTGCTACAGCAACCACATGTGTGAAGAAAAGAATGCATTTTCGGATTTAGATGAATCCTTTCGGAGCTCTCTTAAGTTTGGTGACAACTCTAAAATTTTTGTTATGGGAAAAGAAAATGTAATAATCCAAACTAAAGGAAATTTCACCCACACTATTGCTAATGTTTTTTTGTACCTGCTTTTAAAACCAACTTGCTTAGTGTGGGTCAGTTACAAGAAAAATGATACGAGATTTTTATCAAAAATGAAGTATGTAAAATTCATGATGCAAATTTGGGCTTAATTGCTCAAGTTAACAAGACGGCAAATCGTATGTTCCCACTTTACCCCAACAACACAGCTCATTCATGCTTCTCGGCAAAATTAGACGATGAAGCATGGCTATGACACTTTCGATATGGGCATCTGAATTTTGGCGGATTGAAAATACGACAACAAAAAAACATGGTGAATGGGCTTCCTCAAATTACAGCTTCATCTCAAGTTTTTTAAGAATGTGTTGTTAGCTAACAACATCGTAAGCAATTCCCACAAGGAAAAGCTTGGAGAGCAAAGAAAACATTGGAACTTGTTCATTCCGACATTTTGTTCGACCAGACTGCGACCGGGAAGCCTCCAATCACCAGGGAGTTCCATTTTTACCGGGGTATGAGAAGAATGGAGAGCCACAAGTGAGACATCACGTCTTGAACCAAAACCTTAAGGCATTAGTTCCATGGGCTTTTTCTACTTATAAACTCTTTTACTGCTCCCCGCATATCAAATGTGAGACTTCACACTTGGATAAACTTACTTCAAAACAATAATGACCTTTATATGAGCGCAAAAATCTTACATATGAGGGGTTCCTTAAAATTTCTTATCCAACCATTTATTTATTGTGAACAAGCATATAAAGAGGGCAACCCTTATATATATTTTTTAGATTATTTTATTTATCCATCCAAGGATTAATGTTTCACTACACAAAAGTTGATTGCAATCGAAAATAGTTATATAACTCCTTCATGAAGGGCTATCATATACTTAGGTAGAGGCTGATCCTGAAGCACCAGGAAGAAAGTGAACTAACTCATGAAGGAGATCTTCATGGCCCTCCAATAGTGTAGCAATCTGTTAAACTCCATAATATAATTAAAAAGAGTGTCTAAAATGTGAAAAATCATGGTGAAATAATATGCAAATTTATCAACAGTACTATATACCATAATAACATATTATATATATAGAGAATAATAACCTCTTCTTGAGCCTCGGTTGTAGATTTTTCCCCGGCTTCCAATTTTTTGATAATATCTAGAAAAGACTCATATACATGAGAATTTTCTTCAAAGCGAGCCTGCATGAAAGAAAAACTTTTGAGCAATTGTAAGAGTGAAACCATCTATTATAAGATTTTCTTGTATAAATGCAAGATGTCTTTGGAAGTGGAACATCAATTGTGCCAAAATCACAACAACAAAAATTACATATAGGTCAAGAATTAAATAAACTTGAACATTACCCAAAAAAACTGAAAATCAATTGTGCCAGTATGACTACCAAAAATGACATATAGGTCAACACTTAAATAAACTTGAACATTACCAAAAAAAAGTTTTCATTCTTCTCTTTCTCAACATGTGTGTGCATGCATTAGTATATGTGTAGAGAGACATATAAAAACTGTCTTAGATTCAACAACATTTTTACCTTAAACTTATTCTTGAAATCGGTTGGATCTTGAATTCCAAGAACTGGCTCAGATGATTCTTCATTTACTAACGGAAGTTGGATTTCATAACCCCTTGGAAGAAAGTTGTTTAACCCCAACAGTAGATGATCATGTCCTTTGAATAAATCCTTGGCAGCTTCTATAACATCATTTCTACCAATTCTACTAATGAATGAAAAGAGACACTAATGAATTTAAGAAAATATAGGGAAAAATTGAAGAAAATATTCATACAGCAATATAACTTCATCAAACCTATTTTCTTTGAAGTCTATCAATATTTTCAAAAAGTATTCATACTTTTCCATGTCTTCAGTAAATACGGTCTTTATTTCTTTAAGATATAATAAAGCATCATTTGTAGTTAATCTTCTGCTTCCTTCGCTATCCATTTCAGAGCTTCACCCAATGCAATGTTTTTTTTAAAATATTTAGATAATTAGACTAATTCATCACAAAGTATTACACATTATTATCATAGGATCCAAACATAATTTCTCATAAAAAACAAATTGGTCTTTTTCTCATCAAGGCCAACATTAAAAATAATGGTAGCATTACTAAAGACGACATTTGAAGAACATATGAGTAATAAAACCATATAAATCCAATATTACAAAATGAAAACAAAATCTCAATAACAGATTTTTGTTTTTTGAAAATCTCAAAAACATAGCTTCGGATGTAATTGTTTCCTCAATAATAAAAATTGAACGAAAGAGAAAGAAATATTAAATAAGAGAATATTATAACAATAAATTGATATTTTAAGAATTAAAGAACTTACAAGAATTTCAAAAGAACCACACAAAGAATCAGTAGATTGATTTGAATAAAAATTGAGAGAACTACTTGTGGATGTTGAAATTGTGCAACACACACACAGATATATATGTGTGATGTTTTTTTTTAAAAGTAATTATTAATAATTAATTGATCACAGGAAAAATCCAGAATTTAAAAAACTAGAAAATGGAGATAGATTGATTTCATAATAATGAGAAAATCCAAAAAAATCTCAGAAAAAGTAGCACTCAAAATCTTGCCCAACTAGTCCTTTGGTGTTGTTTACATAATAAGTGGAATTTTGTGTTGTGTTTCCCTTCTTTGCACCATCAATCATAAATCATAATAGAGTCGGGATCAGCTGTCCCAAAATGTTTATGTCCCTATGTCCACAGCCAATCATCTTTTTCTAAATAATATAAAAATGTTATTTTGATTCTTTACAATTCTTCTTTTTAATAAAGTGTCATTCTTTCATTGGACCGGGAGAAGAAATTGAGACATGAATGAGGACAGGTGATCTCTATTCATCAATTCGGGAATGCCACATGACAATCCATATCAAGTATCTTTATTATTATTTATTTCTTTTCCTTTCTTTTCTATATACAAGTTAATACATTGATTTCTTATTTTTATAAAACATAAATGATTATAAATTATGTTTATAAAAATATTTAAAGTAATATTGTATAAAAATTAAATAACAGAAATAAAAAATTAAAAAAATGTTTTAATTTTGGAATTTATTAATTAATAGCACAATTACGGCTATGTGCTATCTTACTTTCTACTTCGAGCCAAGAAACTATTGTATTCATTGGTACTGTCTCTTCTATCTCTTGAAACAGAAAGTCAGTCCACGACCAATGCTTTTTTATTTCATTTTAATTAAAATAATTTATTTTGTAAAAGTCAAAGCAAATTAAATAAATAAATAATATATTATTTTGGGAATTTAATAGTGAAGTTACGGCTCTTGTCTAATCTTACTCTCTACTTTGAGTCTAGAAATAGTTGTGTTCATTATTGTTGTGTGTGCAACATGTGGAGGTGAGGAAGTTAGTTCATGATTAATATGATCTCTTATGACCCCAAAAATATAGTAGTAACTCTAAATTATTTGAGAAATGTTAAAATTACATTCTAACTCTTCTTAAAATATTAAACCAAAGATCCATCGTGGACGGAGTTACTAAAATTATATAGAAGATTAATAGACTTAACTTTGTAAAAAGCACAACTAAATTTTATTAATATTTAAACAATCAATGTAATTTATATTGTGTCATAAACAAATAATAGATATAAAATGAAAACAATAGAAAATCTAATTATATTTAAGATTGAGCATTCATTATTTTATTTATTCATAAAAAAGTGAAATAATATGATATAAAATTACATCTTATAATAAGAATATGTGAGTGTGAATACTTAATTTTGTTTCTCCAAATTTTTACATGATAAAATAAAAAATAAAGAGTCAAAAAGTCCATCTCATAAATTTTGAAATTTTATGAAGTGGCTTATAAATTGTTACCTAAAAAGAGTATTTTTGTCATTTTTATGATCTTATAGAATTAATTTGTACCAATTTTTAGTTATTAATTTTTTTTATTAAATATATAAAGTACTTATATAATTTTATAGTAAAAGGTACATTCTTAGATGTCCCCAAACAAGTGTCATAAAGTCAATCGATGGTCAAAGACTTTGGTTTGAATATTTCAATGTTTAAAGAAATCATTAAAGTCATTTTAGGAATCTTTATGTACTCATTAACGAGAACAAGTTGTCCATGTCACTTTTCTATGTCACTTCTATGATCCACAAATTACAAACTCACATTTATGTTTTGTTAACTTTTAGTTAGTTATTATAGTGCAACTTTAATTGACGTCTCAATTTGTAATTGGTGGCACATAGAAGTTGAATAGAGAAGTGACATAGACAACTTGCGATCCTAATTAACGGGGTCGCCCTTTGAAAAAAACATGTATCAAATTATCCCTTATAAACGGTGGGGAGAATGGAGGAGAAAAGACACACATAATTGACAAATTATCTTTGAACCAGATATACAATATTTAGGATAAAGTTAACTCATTCTTTCCTGATTTGTATAATATATCATACCACCGTTTAAGTAATTGAAATCACATAAAAACTTTGATACCATGTATCATTTGAATTGTTTTGGTAAGGGCACTACAATTAAAAGTAAAATAAAGTTAATTTTCGAACATTTTAATTGTATACAATAATTATTTGTAGTTTGTACAAATACCTTTATAATAATCCACTTAAATAAACATCAATATTTTTGTGGACTAATTCAAAAACCTAAAAATATATAAAAAGTAATAATGACATTAAGTATAGGGGAAGGGTTGTGAGTATTCAATAACTCATATTTTCAACGGCCACATTATGTCGATTCTAATATGATAAATAATTAAATTACTACTAATCATATATTAATCATCCGTCATATTTCGTATCGCCATTCTTCTTTCCATACATGGCAGGTAACTGGTTTCTTTTTTCACTTTCTATGTTATATTTTCTTTCTATTTGTTATACTTTTGAAATAATTAATAAATTCATTTTCCTGTAATAAATTTTAACATTTTTTTGAATATTTAATTAATAAAATGCAGTTAAATGAATAATAGACATTTTTTTGATTGTAATATTTAACAAGTTCATATTAATAAATAATTGAATGAATGAACAATAAAATATAATAAAGTATACAATGGTTATAATGACTAAGATAATATATTTTACCTCTTTAAATTGAGATGTGCTAGCGGCTATAAAGCTACTACTTCATTCTATTGAAATTGATAGTTGGACAACGATATATGTTGGACTTCCTTTAAATTTTATAATAAACCTGTCCCATTTAAGTTGAGATGCGGTAGTGAAAATATAGTTGTGACTCCACTCTCTAGAATTGGGTACGCGAATAATGACTATTGTTAGGTTCCCTTAAATCTTATACTAAAAAACTTAATGCCTAGTAGAGGGAGCACAATCAATATTGTGTTTTCTCTCTCCTAAAGTTGAGATGTCGTAGCGGACATAGAAATGCTACTTCAATCTCTCTTGATGTGGGCACAATGGAGATTAAGTATTATTTATTATCTTCCAATCTTTAAATAAATTAAAATAAATTCAATCTAAACAACCATTAATCAATCTTTACCACAGAACTATGCAATCTTAATTTCCATATTGAACTTATGAATATGTAAGACCAAAATAAATTATTGATCGACACAAAAATAAAGTATATTTTTTTATCTTTTGTTTTATTAAATATTGAGCACTCACTCTGTTACAAGAGAATTGATATGCTCATAATGGGTGTATTTATGTTCCGCAACCCTATTTACCTACGGCCCTAAGGCCCAGGATCATCAAATGATGGACACCCATGTTTTTATATTATGAATTACTTTTCACTCAATATCTTTTTAATGAATACATATTAGTTCATTGATAATGCAAATTGCGATATAATATTTTATTCCTCAAATCATATTGACACACGAGAAAAAATAAAGCAAATAAAATTAATTCATGTATTAATATGAAACATTCGATTAGAGAATTAAAATGATAAGAAATATGATGCTAATGTAAGACCTAAAATGGAGTAGATCTTCTACTAGATTTTTCTAATGTGGAACAGTAGTTTTTTTAACCATTTTCTTGACGTTCAATTATTAACAAGTGAATACATTATTTTATATCATATATCATTTCTCATATATGACCCAAAGGATAAAGAATCCAAAGAAGGTGAAAGTAAAAATAAATAAAATATACGAAAAGACATCATAGAATCCTCAATAAATATCTCAGACGAAATTTAGGGCAGAGAAAATGCATTATACATGACTCTCAATGGAACTATTCATATCGTACCAGGGAATATTATTGCCTTGATCTTAAGCCTTCACCCATTCCATCATAAAACCATAAAATCCTCTTAATTGTTGAATGTCATGTTATAAAACTATTAAAAGTAGGAAAATGAGAAATGAGTAATGGACATGGGAAACACATTAGGGAAGTTGACTGGTTTGACCCAATTTTTAAGTGGCAAGTACCATGAAACCCAAAGACGGACCAATGCTAAAGTTGCTAATCATGTATCAGTCAAAAACCCTAAAAAAAAGCAAGCACAATATTGTATATTATAACCTTAAGAAACCTTCTACAAGAGAAGCTTTGAGAGTGACCCATACTCAGATACACTTAAGATCATCATAACTGAGGGTGTACACAAATGGAATAGAAAAAGACAATAGAAGCAAAAATTCAAAATAAAACTAAAATAGAAAGAAAGTAAATAGAGCTAGGTTGAGAACCTGCAAGGAAAACCTAGAAAAATGAGAGAGGTACTAAATCGAAGACCTACAAAGACGACTTAGGATCATAACAAAAAGAGAGAATTCCAAACATATACCTACATTAGGTATAATGGGCAAAAATAAGGAAATTAAATGAACACCGTCAAGGTGAAGACTTACCACTACTCGTCCTCAATTATGCATTAGGATAACTTTTTGAAGAAGTTTGAGTTGTAGCCTATGTTTGGAAAGGTTCTCATCAAGTGTCCAAGAGAGACATGTATCATTTTAGTTTAATCCCGCGACTGTAGGGGTGAGCAGGACTCGGCCCTACTCGACCATCCAATATGGCCAGATCATGATCGGGCTCGAATAGGGTCAGGTCTCATCGAGTCTAAGGTCTGTTTTGGGTTCAAAAATTAGTCAGAGTCGATATTTAGGGTTGGGTAGAGACCAAGCATGACCCGACCTGAACCGTCCCATGGTCACTCTCTCATCATATTTTTATGTGTCTTTATTCAAATGTGTACAGAGTAATAACTCGGTGGATATTTAGCGTCGGGTTAGCTTCAGATCTAGGGTTGGGTTTGGGTTCATAAAAATGACCCGACCAATAATTAGGGTCGGGTAAGGACAAGCATTAACCCGTTCCAGCCTCGCCCATGCTCACCCTTACCCGACTGGACACTATGGAAATTTAATGAACGATCCAAGTTATTAACCTAGAAAGAGCTCTGCCAATTGAAGCTAGATCGACATAGATATTGAAATTTAAGTTTTAAGGGTGCTTAATAGCATTTTTGAAGACATAATTAATAAGAATAAAAATATCAAATCTAATTTTCCAGAACGTGCGTCATTATTCACAATAGACATACATATTTTGAGGCATAAAACCAATTGAAGTTAATGAATGTTTAAGCCTTGTATAGCAAACTCTCACACACTCATACATGGAAAGCATGCATCTTTCTTGCATAATCAATGAACATTTAAGCCTCGAATAGCAAACTCCCACACACTCATACATGCAAAGCATGCGTCTTTCTTGCATAATCATGCATGCAAATATGGTAAATGAAAACATTTAGACTTAAAATACGTTGTCGGATTGAGATTCCGAAATGTTATTATGTTGCTGAACTTAGACGCCAAAAAATAATATTGTCAAACTCAAACTTCAAAATGTTACGACATTTATGGACCTAGATGTGTGAATTTTCTTTAAGAAAATATTATCAAACTCGAAAGCCCTAACATTCTTTGAAATAAATACATTGTCGGACTCAGATGACGAAATATTATGATATTGCAGGACTCAAACACCAAAAAGTTCTTTCAAAAAACATTGTTAGACTCTGACACTGAAATATTATGATGTTGTTGGACTCAAATGTCAAAATGTTCTTCCAAAAAAGATATTTCGGACTAAGAAAGGATATATATATATTCTTTATTATAATATCTAGCTGTTGGATTATATTAGCAATTAGACCAGGATGTATAATTAATTAATATATAGTTTGAAGTGGAAAATCAAGCACCAAACTTGAAGGAAAGTTGAGCTCATTTCATAGTGTGTTGAAATTGTTGAGAAAATTTAATCACATGCAAGTTTTGGTTGTCCTAGTATTTAGGAGCGATAATAAAGTTTGTTTCCGTTGCATTTCCGTTATGTTACAGTTATGTTTCATAATTAATAGGATTTTAATTTGCACATGACATAGTGATTATTGTCATGATAATTGTAGTTATGTATTAGCTTATTTATAGGTTGTCTTGCTTTATCAATGAATAAGTAGAAAACATATATCATCCGTTTCCTTCTATTGTTAACAATGGTACCAAAGCTGAGTTGAGTTCCAAGGAGAAAAACAAAAGGTGAAATTGACGGCTTCCGAAAGTTTTGTACATCTAGCCATTCCACGCTTTGATGGTGACTATGACCATTGAAGCATACTTATGGAGAACTTCCTGAGGTCCAAAGAATATTGGACGGTTGTTGTTTCTGGAGTAGCAGAACCAGTAGCAGGTGATATGTTGACAGATGCGCAAAAGATAGAACTTGAAGGGCTAAAGTTAAAGGATCTTAAAGCAACAAATTATCTCTTCCAAGCTATTGATCGCTCAATCTTGGAAACCATTATTTTCAAAGATACAACCAAACATATTTGGGATTCCATGAAGAAGAAGTACCAAGGTACAACAAGGGCTAAGAGGCAGCAACTTCAAGCACTTCGTTCGGAGTTCGAAATACTTCGAACAAAGTTAGGAGAATAAGTTGCAAACTATTTTTCAAGAACGATGACAATCATTAACAAGATGCGGATCTATGGCGACAAGACGGATGATGTTCTCATTGTTGAGAAGATTCTTCGATCCTTGACACCAAAATTTAACTTTGTTGCTTGTGCTATAAAAGAAGCTAATGATGTTGGTTCATGAGCAAAAAATTAACCAACGGGAAAAGGAGAACAAGCATTGAAGACCTTATCATAAAATAACTTCACATCTAGTAGATCTGATAGAGAATGGGGAAAAGGTAGAGATCGAAATAGAGGAGTCAGAAACAACAATGATCGTGGGAACCAACAACAAAATCATTATCAAGAGAGTCAATTTCAAGGAAGAGGCGGTGGAAGTGGAGGCCACCACTCACCAACCTATTGATCAAAGTCAGCAGACAATTCCAATGTTGAATGTTTCAGATGTCATAGGTATGGTCATTATAAATCAGAATTTCAAACTGATTTGAATAAACAAAGTGGAGATCAAAGTAACTTTGTAGAAAATGAAGAAAAGTTGTCTCTTTTGATGGTGTGTCACATGAAGGAAGAAACTCAACCAAATATGTGGTATTTAAACACTTGGGTTCAAAAATTAGTCAGAGTCGATATTTAGGGTTGGGTAGAGACCAAGCATGACCCGACCCGAACCGTCCCATGGTCACTCTGTAACATCCTAATTTTGAGTCTTTAAATTTATAGTATCAGTCCTGGAAGTCTCACTTGAGCGAGAGATTCTCGCCTGAGCGAGAAAGGATCACCTAGGAGGGTGAAATCAAGGGCTATACTGGAGGATTCTCGGCCGAGCGAGAGTTGTCTCGCCTGGGCGAGAAATGACAAATTTGGGCTTTTGACACAGTGTAATCGATTACATGGCCATGGTAATCGATTACATGCTGATATCTGATCAGACCTGTGTAATTTTTCTTGATGTAATCGATTACACTATACTCGTAATCGATTACATCATCTTAAAAACGTCAGATATGTGTATTTTTCATGAAGTAATCGATTACACCTTATGGTAATCGATTACACACATCACTGTGAGATTAAATCTAATAACCTATAATAGACGTCCCAAGTGAGTAAAAAGGTTATTTTTCGAAAAACAATAGAAGAGGAACGGTTTGAGGAGTAGTGCACCCTTAGAGTCAAAGAGGAGACCGGAGAAGAGGTAAAATCGCTTAACCTAGCCTCTCTTATGGTTGAATGTCATCGTTTTGGATGGGGTTTCTTCTCCATGTTTAGGGATAAAACCCCATAAACCCTCTCTTTGCTTTTCGGTTCGTTTTGCTTTGCAAAACCTTGTAAAACTCATAGAGTATGAGTTATTTTTCGAAATGAGTATGTGAGAAGTTATTTTCAAAACCGTAGAGTCATGGCAAAATTAAGGAAACCTTTTTGTTGAAGATGAACTGAATGGATAATTTTGTCTTGTGTTGTGTTAGTCTTGGTTAGTATTATTCTTGTCTTGACATGTAAATTGATGTGTTGTGATTGTTGTTGTGTTGGGTTGAAAGACCCTAAGGTTGGAGGAGACGGCGGAGAACGCAACTGAGCTTTAGTGCAAGCATTAGCGGCTACTCAGGTGAGGGAGCAGCATTAAACCTTGTGGTATTGGGATGATAATATTGGAAACTCCAACGATACTCACTAGTTGGAGGATTCCGTTTGGTTAACACGGTTAAACGGGAAATCTCATGAGTTTCCTATTTAACCGCGTTAGTCCTACTGTTGTGAATGGATTTTGACCTGCCTTCGTGGTATGGATTTTGACATGCCTTCGTGGTATGGATTTTGACCTGCCTTCATGGTATGGATTTTGACCTGCCTTCGTGGTATGGATTTTGACTTGCCTTCGTGGTATGGATTTTGACCTGCCTTCGTGGTATGGATTTTGACCTGCCTTCGTGGTATGGATTTTGACCTGCCTTCGTGGTATGGATTTTGGATATGCATTTGTAGTATGGGTTTGATTTGTGGTTTGACAATTGAGAGTTATTGGTATTATGGAATGGTGGTGTAGTTATGAATAATGGTTTATTGAATCTCATGGATGTGTTTGTGCTGTAACGATGTGTAGTTCCTGTTTCGCAATGTTCTAATGTTGTTATTCTATGTAAACCCACCATGTTATATATTGCATGTATTTAATGACTGACTCTCTCTATGTTGTCTTGTTTACTCAATCCGTGGTAATCGGATTGTAGGTGGAGCTAAGGGATAAGATACTGTAGAGTCATGGAGTGAACTAGCTTGCTTTGATTGTGGCGTGTTATTTTCGAGTTTTCTAGTAAATTGTTTAGGTTGATATTGGACCCGTTTATGGGAATTATTCACTTATGTTTACTGTTCTTTTTATGGATTTAAAAGACTAGTACTTTGGAATTATTATGTTGTTTATCCTTTTTAGGATTTTATCGATACTATTGGAGTATTCCTGGTTGAAAGGAAATTTTCAATGATATGAAATTTCATTATGTTAGAAAATGAATTAAATTTTTCCGTGTTGATAATTTGAGGTGTTACAATTATGGTATCAGAGCGGAGGTTAATCCTACGGCCTAGGGTATGGCCTAACGTGCTTCTTTGTGTGATTGATGTGAATTGTGTGGTGTGTTTGACTTGTTTGACTGATGTGCGTGGTTTGAATTGCTTGAGATGTTTGGACTGTTTGGATTGCTTGAAGTGTTTGAATTTCTTGGATTGCGAATAAGTGATAGACTAGCTTATGTAAATTTCTATATGCTGATGAGATAGAGTGCAGGTGAGAAATGGCTGGGCGTGGGAGAGGAAACGGACAGAATGAACTGTTGGCACAAATGACGGCTGCTATACTGAATGTGAATGAGAACCTACAACATCTGAATCATCATATCAACCATCATCCTAACCCACCCCCAATTGTGCCACAAGGACCGGCGGAGTACCGTGGATTGGATGAATTCTGCCGACGCCATCCGAGTCAATTCCAAGGAGGATTTGCTCCTGATGCTGCTAATGAATGGATCCAAGAGTTAGAGAAGATTTTTCGAGCCATGGGTTGCGAGGATGGCCAGAGGGTGATCTATGCTTCTTATATGCTGACTAAGGAAGCAGAGACTTGGTGGGAATATACCAGGAGGCAAATGGATGCTGAAGGGAGGGCAGTTACCTGGGAATTGTTCAAAGAGAGGTTCCTCAATAAGTACTTCCTTGCGGATTTGAAGAGGAAGAAAGAGATCGAGTTCTTGCGCCTAGAGCAAGGGAGTCTATCCGTAGGTGAATATGCAGCAAACTTTGAAGAGCTAGCAAGATATTGCCCCTACTATGATATGGATGCAGATGGGAGGTCTAAGTGTGCCAAATTCGAGGTTGGTTTGAGGCCAGAGCTTAAGATGGCCTTCGGGCATCAAGAGATAGCAGATTTCCCTACCTTAGTCAATAAGTGTAGGATGTATGAGGATGATCGAAGGGCTAGGGATGCAGTCAAACAGAAGGCTAATCCACCCAGAAACTTTGGGCCTCAGAGAAATTTCGTGCATGGGAAAGGGAAGGGTAAGGCGTCCTTTGACAACAGACGACCTTATACCCCACCTATCGGATATCGTGGACCTTCTATGTCGGGGACTATGTAACATCCCTCCTTTCAACACCTTGCTTAGGTAGAGAATCTTACTTTCGAAGCAACGCCTGTGCGAATCGCAGACAGGAAAGTAAAACAGCTCCGAGGAAGAGAAATTCCTTTAGTAAAGGTCATATGGAATAAAGACCAAGAAGAGGACGCCACGTGGGAGCTAGAGAGTAAGATGCGAGCGTCTTATCCAAACCTTTTCGGTAAGTAGATCGTGCCTAAATTTCGAGGACGAAATTTCTAAAAAGGATGGGAGAAGTGTAACATCCCTCCTTTCAACACCTTGCTTAGGTAGACATAGGATTGTATATATATATGTGTGATTATATTTTTATTGATATTAGAATGCAATATGTTTAATTATTCTTTGAAAACAAGTTAATCTAGTTAGTTTCAAAGGTGTCCAAGTTTAAAGTCTAGCCGTGATCAGGTAACGTATCGTCTAAGAATTTTAATTAGAGTTGGTCTAAGTGACCACCTAACCTATTAGATTTTATAATGCTTTATTGATGTTGAGTTTTGAGGATATAAAGTTATTATCTTAGTGTTATACTATGATAAATAACTTAGTTAAATTTTTTAGAAAGGTGGTAGTGTTAATGTACCTTTGAACTGGATTGCCCGAGAGTGCCCGTAATCTTTATGTCAGTTCTTTGAGTGCTTGAACTATCATCTAGACTCTCATAGACATTGTTTAAGATTGTATTAGGGTGTCTTAGAGCACAAGAAAAACACATCCATGCACTACACCAATTGCCCAAACCAAATGCCACACCATACACTTAAAATTTTGCTAAATGCCTAATCCTTGTTTAATTCTTAATGACACCCCAACCCAAAATATCTTCCCCCACTAACTCACCCCTAACACTTATATATATATATACTTAAGGGGTGGGGGTTGAATATCACACTCTCACCCTCACACCTCCTCACCAACACCACCTTCACTCACCTCCTCCTCTTCTCCCCAAACAAAGAGGGAGGAGAAAATATCCATCTTCTCCACCAAACCTCACATGCAAGCCACCAAATCTCTTCTCCAAGGTATGGTTATCATGTTTATGTTCTCATTTCTTCCATCTCTAGGTTCTTTTTAGGTTATTTCTCCTCTTGATCACCAATGACTTAGGTGAAATTCTAGAATGAGTTGTTTGTAACTTTGTTCTATTTTCTTCTCTAGATTTTTATCCAAGGAGGTAGTCAACCATTTCAAGGTATGAGGAATCCATTTTTGATCTCTGATTGTAGAAAAAATGACATGCAAATACTGTTTTGGGGGTTACAAAAATTCTGCTCTAAGTGTAGTTAGTGATATGATGCTAGATTGTTGTTGTTAGGTGTTGTAGTTGAGTTCTAGGCTTCCAATTGAGCAAAAAACGGTTGTGGCTATGCTAAATTGTCATTGCATGTTGGAGAGCTTTCTGTTTACAGGTTGAAGCTGCTGAAAAATGTGGATTAAGGGTCCCTAAACTCTAACCCACTTCCTTACGTTGTTGTTAGGTTATAAAGAGTGTTTTAGGTGTTGTGTTTGTTCTAGGGTGTTTAGGATTGAAAAACGCTTGCATGTGTTATAAGCTTTGTTTAACACATTGAACTCATGATTTTTAATTCATTTCAAAAGGTTAGAAATCGAAAATGTTGAAGGCTAAGAAGCCATGCAAATTCGGTCCCAAGTGTTCAAGAGTTAAGGAAACCCTAATATCTTAATTCCTTGATAACTTGAGTTCCTAACGTCCAAATTTTGCGTATAATATATGCATGTGTCCATATTTTAAATTCCTAGCTAAATATCATTCTTTCAGGGACAAAAAAATATTCGAAATACTAACTGTTTAAAGGGAAACACGAAAACAGTCCCTAGTTGGCACTCCAAACTATCTAAATTTTAACTATATGTTAACTTATGTTTCAAATTGCCTTATGGTTTATAAATTCTGAGTTTTATGAGCCTAAACTTATATTAGTACTCTGTTCTATGAAGATAAAGTGTGTATCTCAAGATAATGATTTTTCTGAGATTTTTCTAAAGCGAATCCGAGCTTCCTACGTCAAATTCTGAGTTTTAAACCAACAATGTCTCTGAAAATCTCTTCGTGCCTAATCGAGATCATAGTTATGTCGAAAGTAAATATTTGGGAATGTTCTAATGTCTAGAACCCCACTAAGGTGTTTTCTTTACAATCCGAATAAACTTAGTGATATCGAAATTAACTGTTTACGACCTAACCAGATACTCGGCGCTCGGGCAAACGGCAACAAAGGAACATTAAGTTCAATGAGGGTAAAGGTATGGAGAGAAGTGTCTTTATATAAGTTCTTAGAAATGATGCCAAAGATATTCGTGCATCTCTAAGCTAGGCCATGCGCGGATATAGTCGAATACTAATTCTGCGGCCGCGAACAATTGAGTAGTGAGACTTAGTTGTTCGTAAATTAATTTAACTCTAAATTATGATGGATATGTTTGGTTTAAGTGCTTCAATGGAATTGAATGATTATGTCAGTTGATGTGAATGATGATTATGACTGAAAGTTTGATTATGAAAGTACTGATTTAACTGAATATTCTGTTGAATTTTGAACTGTGACATATTGTTGAGTTGACTATTGAACTGTCATCAAACATTATCATGGCATAGCATATGAGCATTCTTGATGAAACTTAAAGAATGAAAGTTTTGCTTATGAAAGATTTGACAAAGGATGAAGGGGAAATATTTTTTTATGAATGTTATCAGAACTGGCGTACTTTTACAGTTATTAGAAAATCCTTTTGATTAATAAGCCAGTGAGTTAGAACTTGAAAATATGTTATAACTGAGTTTCAACGAAAAATGTTTTGTTATTACCCTAAAGAGTTTTCCCCTGAATCTTCTTTTAAAAGGATAAAAGCTATGCTTTGTATGAATCGGAAGATTCATGTCACTATGTTTACCGTTTGTAACATAGTCTGCGGGAAGATACGACACTGAGATTGTGTTTAGAACCCAGAGGGGTACCTTGTCTGTGTGACTTGGTTGAGGGGACATTATGGGTGGAGATTGATTTGTCAGGAATAGGGTAGCTCCCTTGAGCCGACAGAACTCTTCGCAGTAACTACAGCGACCTCTGACACCCCCTTGAAGGTATCGTGCTCAGGATGATGCAGCGGTTATCTTTGCCGACCGGAGGGTATTTCCGGCGCTATTGAGTGCACAATAGTTATATGCCTTTTGGTTACCAATGGTTGGCACAGCGTTGTACTTGTCCTGTTCGCTTCCTAAGAACAGCAAATGGCTGGTTGGGCTCGATTAGTCGGTACCATTGCTGTTGATGTATCATTAGGGGCCCAGTTAGGAGACGTTTTCTCCATGCATTCCTCTACAAAATAGTTGGTCTCATTAGATTAACGAGTGCATTCATCATGACATCATACTGATACATGTGATTAAATTGTTATATTAATACATGTATGATATGTTTTATGTTATGACTTTGTAAATTGTTGATTGCTTGTCTTATATAGAGATGCTTACTCTCCAATCTCATATTACAGGTAGTGATGGACTCAGAGGCTTCTTTTGTGGTTCCTCCTTGTCTAGTAGAGATCATACCTCTTCCTCGGGGGAGGTTGAGGTGGACCGGTCCAGGGCGGTGTTTAGGGGAGACATAGAAATCCGGTGTTCGTACTCGGATAGGCATAGAGTGATACTCCCCCGCCGCTCCACCGTTCCAGCGGTCTATATCATGCACCAACCAGACGGTTATGAGTTATGACGCACACTTCCTCTTGCTCCTGCCAGATATATTCCGCTTCCTATTGCTCCTCTTGGTCTATCTTCTGGATCCTATCATGCCCGGACACGTAGGGTTGCGCCATTCTGGTGTACACCTAGAGCCTCGGCGAGACGTTCTGCTGGGGGACCACCTGTAACCCCGGCTAGTCGTACCGAGTCGACTCGGGGAGTTCAGGCTTGTCGATGTACCCGGTGTCTTTCTGTACGGGAGAGTCATATGGATTCACCCGCTATTGCTGTGAGAGAGAATCTGGAGTTTGCTCCCGGATCCTCTTCTCATGGGGTACGTGGGAGGATTCAGGATGACGGGGTTGATATTCGTTGCCCGGTGAGGAGGGCCCGACTATCTCCTCCGCCTTCATACTCCCCTGCGCTGGCCGAGCCTATGGTTAGGGATGATATTATATATATTTCTAGTGATGAGGAGGATCCAGAGGAAGACCTTGAGGAGGGTAGTTCTGAGGGACAGTAGCAGGAGGATGTTGGGTCGAAATTTTGACGGTCTGTTTGTGCATGGTATGACTGTATAGTTTTATTTTGATGCAGTTGCTGTGAGTTCAGTGTACACCCAGCCATAGGATCTTTTGCGTGTGTATATTTATGTATATATATCCTATTATGCTGGAGTGTATATGTGGATGGCATGACTTGGATGATGTACTTTTTTTGTTTTTTTGAACTATGACGCTTTTTGAACTAATGATGTATATATATATAGACATATGTATGTTTACTATGTTATGTTGTTGTTTAGCTTATAGTTTAAGTGGTGAGTTCTGAGAGAACCATATGTTCATATGTTATAAAAGAAAAAAAAAATCATACGCTATTTTTCAAAAACAAAAATATAATTTACCAAGATCGTAAACGACGGTCTCGTATGTAATTGTTTTAACGCTAGAAAAAGGGTGTTACACTTTAGTGGTATCAGAGCGGTTTCGTCTGGTTAGCCTGTGATAGGTCTCACACACTTTTAGTTGTGTGTCTCTGACTGTATTTCGGTACAGAACGCAGGGATAAATATGGCAAGAAGGAATGAGACTTCCACTCATGAGTTATTAGAGTGAATGGCAACAATACTCGAGAATATGAACACATCAGTAGATCAAGGGACCACAGAGTATCGATGCCTGCAGAGATTTTTGAAGAATAATCCACCCAAGTTTGAGGGAGTATTTGATCCGGAAGATGCATATCGATGGCTCCAGGACATAGAGAAAATTTTCAGAATTATGCAGTGCACTGAAGCACAGAAGGTAATCCTAGCTCCCCATATGCTAGTTGGGGAAGCTGAACACTGGTGGAATTATGTTAGGCTGCAAATGGAAGCTGAACGGAATGAAATTACTTGGTGGGTGTTTCGGGGAAAGTTTTTAGAGAAGTTCTTTCCTGAAGACGTGTGCCAAAAGAAGGAAATAGAGTTCCTAGAACTCAAGCAAGGGAATAGATCGGTGAGCGAATATGCTGCGAAATTTGAAGAACTATCAAAATTCTCAAGATATTTTCAACAGTCCGAGAATGAAAGAGCAAAATGTATCCGATTTGAGAATGGACTCAGACCCGAATTGAAGCCAGTAGTGAGTTTCCAGGAGATATTCCATATGCCTACCTTGGTGAACAAATGTAGAGTTTATGAGAAAGACATCATGGACCAAAGGACATATCACAAGAATCTTCAATCCCAGAAGAATGTGGGGCCTAGTCGTCACAAGGGTAATCACCATCCTAATTTCAGAAAACCCTATCAACCACCATCAGGTCACCGAGGATTTAACAGGAACAATCCTCAGCAGTACTCAAACAATAAGCCGAGGGAGAATCCGCCTAAGTGCTCTAACTGTAACAAACTCCATTTTGGAAGAAGATGTCCGAGTAAGGATGATGTGTGCTTTAATTGTGGATAGTTTGGACACTTCCGTTATGAATGTCCTGGAAATTCCAAAGGAAACAAAAATTAGTTGCCAACAAGACCACAAGCGGAGAAGCCAACCAAACGTGGGAAAGTTTTTGCATTGAGTGGAGCAGAAATAGAGAAGTCGCCTGATCTCATCCAAGGTAAGTGCTTGATTAATGGAAGTCCTTCTATGGTTTTGTATGATTCAGGAGCCACCCATTCTTTTATATCGTATAATTGTGTTCTACGAGTAGGACTAAAAGCCACTATTATGCCATATGAAATAGCCGTAGAAACTCCTATGAAGTCGTTAGTGATGACTTCCGAGACATGTTTGCAATGCCCAATGGTAATTCAGGGAAGAACCTTTATGGTGGACCTAATTTGCCTTCCCTTGTCACAATTGGATGTGATTTTAGGAATGGAATGGATGTCGGAAAATGGTGTGTCGTTGAACTGTAGGCATAAAACCGTAGAATTTTTAGAAATCCCTGAAGAATGTTCAGATAAAGAAAATCATCAGTTTATGTCTGCTAAGGAATTCTTAGCAAGAATTCGAGTAGGAACCCAACTGCTTGTCTTTTTATCCTCTTTGGAGACTGAAAAGGGAATGGGAACTCGAGGAATTCCAGTAGTAGAAGAATTTCCAGAAGTATTTCCTGAAGATATTCCAGGTTTACCACCCGAAAGAGAAGTGGAATTCTCAATAGACTTAATCCCTGGAGCAGGACCAATCTCTATGGCTCCTTACAGAATGGACTCTGTAGAACTGTTGGAACTCAAGAAGCAATTAGAAGATATGATGAGTAAGTGGTTCATCAGACCGAGTGTGTCACCATGGGGTGCTCCAGTATTATTTGTGAAGAAAAAGGATGGGAGCATGAGACTGTGTATAGACTACCGACAGCTTAACAAAGTATCCATTAAGAATAAGTACCCACTTCCTCGGATCGATGATTTGATGGATCAGTTAAGAGGAGCTTCAATATTTTCGAAGATTGACTTAAGGTCGGGATATCACCAAATTCGAGTTAAGAAGGAAGATGTGCCAAAAACAGCTTTTCGTACTCGATATGGACACTATGAGTATTTAGTAATGCCCTTCGAAGTTACGAATGCTCCTGCAGTGTTCATGGATTATATGAACAGGATTTTTCGGCCGTTCTTGGATAGCTTCGTTGTGGTGTTTATTGACGACATCCTGATATACTCTAAGACCAAGGAAGAACATGCCGAACACTTGAAAACCGTGTTGCGGATGTTAAAAGAGAGACAACTGTATGCTAAACTTTCAAAGTGTGAATTCTGGTTAGAAGAAGTACAGTTTCTTGGTCATGTGATTACTCGAGATGGAATTGATGTTGATCCCGCAAAAGTGGAAGCAGTTTTGCAATGGGAAAGACCTCAAACAGTCACTGAAATCAGGAGTTTTCTTGGGTTAGCTGGATACTATAGAAAGTTTATAGAAGGTTTTTCAAAGATTGCGTTGCCTTTGACCAAGTTAACCCGAAAGAATCAAGCTTTCGAATGGACTACTCAGTGTGAAAATAGTTTCCAAGAGTTGAAGTAGAGATTGACTTCTTCTCTAGTGTTGATTCTTCCAGATCCGAACGGTACATTTGAGGTATACTGTGATGCTTCTAAACAAGGTTTGGGGTGTGTATTGATGCAAAATAGAAAGGTAGTAGCTTACACATCTCGACAGCTGAGACCTCATGAAGAGAACTATCCTACACATGATTTAGAGTTCGCCGCAGTTATTTTTGCTTTAAAAATTTGGAGACACCATCTGTATGGATCCAAGTTTGAAGTATTCAGCGACCACAAAAGTTTGAAATACTTGTTCGATCAAAAAGAACTGAACATGAGACAACGCCGATGGGTTGAATTCTTGAAGGATTATGATTTTGAATTACAGTATCACCCAGGAAAGGCAAACGTGGTGGCAGATGCTCTATGTCGAAAATCCTTACATTTGTCAGCCATGATGGTAAGGGAGTTGAAGCTATTAGAAGACTTTAGAGATATGAATCTAGCTCACCGCTTCAAGGAAGGTAAAATGGTTTTGGGATTAATGAGAATCACCAACGAATTTCTGGACCAGATAAGGGAATTATAGAAGACAGACCGAGAAATTCAAATTCAAAAATCACTCATGGAACAGGGGGAAAATTCAGAGATTCAACAGGGAAAAGACAAAATTATTAGATTCCAAGGGAGGATCTGTATTCCTCATAATGAAGAACTGAGACAGATGATTTTGGAAGAAGCTCACAAGAGTAAGTTGAGTTTTCACCCGGGAACTACCAAGATGTACCGAGATCTGAAGAAGATGTTCTGGTGGCCAGGATTGAAAAGGAATGTGGCAGAGTATGTAATGGCTTGTTTGACATGCCAGAAAGCAAAAATTGAACATCAAAGACCCGGGGGAGAGTTGCAACCCTTAAGCATTCCCGAGTGGAAATGGGATAGTATATCTCTGGATTTTGTCTCGGTATTGCCAAATACTTCCGCAGGTCATAACTCAATATGGGTGGTGGTAGATAGACTAACAAAATCAGCTCACTTCATCCCAGTAAATGTCAAGTACCCTTTGGAGAAATTGACTCAGATCTACCTCAAAGAAATTGTGAGACTCCATGGAATACCTATGAGCATAGTATCTGACCAAGATCCGAGATTCACTTCAGGATTTTGGCAGAGTCTTCACAAAGTTCTAGGATCAAGGTTAAGAATGAGCTCAGCTTATCATCCCCAAACCGATGGACAAACAGAGAGAACAATTTAGTCCCTAGAGGATTTGTTGAGATCCTGTGTTTTGGAGCAACATGGGACCTGGGATAAACTTCTTCCATTGATTGAATTCACATACAATAATAGTTATCACTCCAGTATTGGTATGCCACCTTATGAAGCCCTATATGGAAGAAAATGTCGAACACCATTGTGTTGGAATGAAGTTGGAGAAGAAATGGTGTTGGGACCAGAGTTGGTACAGGAAACCACGGATAAAGTGAGAATGATAAGGGATAAACTCAGAGCAACACAGAGTCGTCAAAAGAGTTATCATGATAAGCGTAGAAAGCCTTTAGAGTTTAGTGAAGGTGATCATATGTTTTTAAGGGTAAGACCAGTTACGGGAATTGGTAGAGTAATGAAGACAAAAAAAGTTGACCCCACGATTCGTTGGACCATACCAAGTTATCGAAAGGATTGGACCTGTTGCCTATAGGATAGCTTTACCTCCATCCTTATCCAACCTTCACAATGTGTTCCACGTGTCTCAACTCAAGAAGTACATATCGGATCCATCTCATGTGATTGAGTTAGATAACCTTCCTTTGAGAGAGAATCTTACTTTCGAAGCAACGCCTGTGCGAATCGCAGACAGGAAAGTAAAACAGCTCCGAGGAAGAGAAATTCCTTTAGTAAAGGTCATATGGAATAAAGACCAAGAAGAGGACGCCACGTGGGAGCTAGAGAGTAAGATGCGAGCGTCTTATCCAAACCTTTTCGGTAAGTAGATCGTGCCTAAATTTCGAGGACGAAATTTCTAAAAAGGATGGGAGAAGTGTAACATCCCTCCTTTCAACACCTTGCTTAGGTAGACATAGGATTGTATATATATATGTGTGATTATATTTTTATTGATATTAGAATGCAATATGTTTAATTATTCTTTGAAAACAAGTTAATCTAGTTAGTTTCAAAGGTGTCCAAGTTTAAAGTCTAGCCGTGATCGGGTAACGTATCGTCTAAGAATTTTAATTAGAATTGGTCTAAGTGACCACCTAACCTATTAGATTTTATAATGCTTTATTGATGTTGAGTTTTGACGATATAAAGTTATTATCTTAGTGTTAAACTATGATAAATAACTTAGTTAAATTTTTTAGAAAAGTGGTAGTGTTAATACCTTTGAACTGGATTGCCCGAGAGTGCCCGTAATCTTTCTGTCAGTTCTTTGAGTGCTTGAACTATCATCTAGACTTTCATAGACATTGTTTAAGATTGTATTAGGGTGTCTTAGAGCACAAGAAAAACACATCCATGCACTACACCAATTGCCCAAACCAAATGCCACACCATACACTTAAAATTTTGCTAAATGCCTAATCCTTGTTTAATTCTTAATGACACCCCAACCCAAAATATCTTCCCCCACTAACTCACCCCTAACACTTATATATATATAGACTTAAGGGGTGGGGGTTGAATATCACACTCTCACCCTCACACCTCCTCACCAACACCACCTTCACTCACCTCCTCCTCTTCTCCCCAACCAAAGAGGGAGGAGAAAACCTCCATCTTCTCCACCAAAACTCACATGCAAGCCACCAAATCTCTTCCCCAAGGTATGGTGATCATGTTTATGTTCTCATTTCTTCCATCTCTAGGTTCTTTATAGGTTATTTCTCCTCTTGATCACCAATGACTTAGGTGAAATTCTAGAATGAGTTGTTTGTAACTTTGTTCTATTTTCTTCTCTAGATTTTCATCCAAGGAGGTAGTCAACCATTTCAAGGTATGAGGAATCCATTTTTGATCTCTGATTGTAGAAAAAATGACATGCAAACACTGTTTTGGGGGTTACAAAAATTCTGCTCTAAGTGTAGTTAGTGATATGATGCTAGATTGTTGTTGTTATGTGTTGTAGTTGAGTTCTAGGCTTCCAATTGAGCAAAAAACGGTTGTGGCTATGCTAAATTGTCATTACATGTTGGAGAGCTTTCTGTTTGCAAGTTGAAGCTGCTGAAAAATGTGGATTAAGGGTCCCTAAACTCTAACCCACTTCCTTAGGTTGTTGTTAGGTTATAAAGAGTGTTTTAGGTGTTGTGTTTGTTCTAGGGTGTTTAGGATTGAAAAACTCTTGCATGTGTTATAAGCCTTGTTTAACACATTGAACTCATGATTTTTAACTCATTTCAAAAGGTTAGAACTCGAAAATGTTGAAGGCTAAGAAGCCATGCAAATTCGGTCCCAAGTGTTCAAGAGTTAAGGAAACCCTAATACCTTAATTCCTTGATCACTTGAGTTCCTAACGTCCAAATTTTGCGTATAATATATGCATGTGTCCATATTTTAAATTCCTAGCTAAATATCATTCTCAGGGACAAAAAAAAAATTCGAAATACTCACTGTTTAAAGGGAAACACGAAAACAATCCCTAGTTGGCACTCCAAACTATCTAAATTTTAACTATATGTTAACTTATGTTTCAAATTGCCTTATGGTTTATAAATTCTGATTTTTATGAGCCTAAACTTATATTAGTACTCTGTTCTATGAAGATAAAGTGTGTATCTCAAGATAATGATTTTTCTGAGATTTTTCTAAAGCGAATCCGAGCTTCCTACGTCAAATTCTGAGTTTTAAACCAACAATGTCTCTGAAAATCTCTTCGTGCCAAATCGAGATCATAGTTATGTCCAAAGTAAATATTTGGGAATGTTCTAATGTCTAGAACCCCACTAAGGTGTTTTCTTTACAATCCGAATAAACTTAGTGATATCGAAATTAACTGTTTACGACCTAACCAGGTACTCGGCGCTCGGGCAAACGGCAACAAAGGAACATTAAGTTCAGTGAGGGTAAAGGTATGGAGAGAAGTGTCTTTATATAAGTGCTTAGAAATGATGCCAAAGATATTCGTGCATCTCTAAGCTAGGCTATGCGCGGATATAGTCGAATACTAATTCTACGGCCGCGAATAATTGAGTAGCGAGACTTAGTTGTTCGTAAATTAATTTAACTCTAAATTATGATGGATATGTTTGGTTGAAGTGCTTCAATGGAATTGAATGATTATGTCGGTTGATGTGAATGATGATTATGACTGAAAGTTTGATTATGAAAGTACTGATTTAACTGAATATTCTGTTGAATTTTGAACTGTGACATATTGTTGAGTTGACTATTGAACTGTCATCAAACATTCTCATGGCATAGCATATGAGCATTCTTGATGAAACTTAAAGAATGAAAGTTTTGCTTATGAAAGATTTGACAAAGGATGAAGGGGAAATATTTTTTTATGAATGTTATGAGAACTGGCGTACTTTTACAATTATTAGAAAATCCTTTTGATTAATAAGCCAGTGAGTTAGAACTTGAAAATATGTTATAACTGAGTTTCAACGAAAAATGTTTTGTTATTACTCTAAAAAGTTTTCCCCTGATTCTTCTTTTAAAAGGATAAAAGCTATGCTTTGTATGAATCGGAAGATTCATGTCACTATATTTACCGTTTGTAACATAGTCTGCGGGAAGATACGACACTGAGATTGTGTTGAGAACCCAGAGGGGTACCTTGTCTGTGTGACTTGGTTGAGGGGACATTTTGGGTGGAGATTGATTTGTCAGGAATAGGGTAGCTCCCTTGAGCCGACAGAACTCTTCGCAGTAACTACAGCGACCTCTGACACCCCCTTGAAGGTATCGTGCTCAGGATGATGCAGCGGTTATCTTTGCCGACCGGAGGGTATTTCCGGTGCTATTGAGTGCACGATAGTTATATGCCTTTTGGTTACCAATGGTTGGCACGGCGTTGTACTTGTCCTGTTCGCTTCCTAAGAACAGCAAATGGCTGGTCGGGCTCGATTAGTCGGTACCATTGCTGTTGATGTATCGTTAGGGACCCAGTTAGGAGACGTTTTCTCCACGCAATTCCTCTACAAAATAGTTGGTCTCATTAGATTAACGAGTGCTTTCATCATGACATCATACTGATACATGTGATTAAATTGTTATATTAATACCTGTATGATATGTTTTATGTTATGACTTTGTAAATTGTTGATTGCTTGTCTTATATAGAGATGCTTACTCTCCAATCTCATATTACAGGTAGTGATGGACTCAGAGGCTTCTTTTGTGGTTCCTCCTTGTCTAGTAGAGATCATACCTCTCCCGTCGGGGGAGGTTGAGGTGGACCGGTCCAGGTCGGTGTTTAGGGGAGACATAGAAATCCGGTGTTCGTACTCGGATAGGCATAGAGTGATACTCCCTCGCCGCTCCACCGTTCCAGCGGTCTATATCATGCACCTACCAGACGGTTATGAGTTATGACGCACACCTCCTCTTGCTCCTGCCAGATATATTCCGCTTCCTATTGCTCCTCTTGGTCTATCTTCTGGATCCTATCATGCCCGGACACGTAGGGTTGCGCTATTCTGGTGTACACCTAGAGCCTCGGCGAGACGTTCTGCTGGGGGACCACCTGTGACCCCGGCTAGTCGTACCGAGTCGACTCGGGGAGTTCAGGCTTGTCGATGTACCCGGTGTCTTTCTGTACGGGAGAGTCATATGGATTCACCCGCTATTGCTGTGAGAGAGAATCTGGAGTTTGCTCCCGGATCCTCTTCTCACGGGGTACGTGGGAAGATTCAGGATGATGGGGTTGATATTCGTGGCCCGGTGAGGAGGGTCCGACTATCTCCACCACCATCATACTCCCCTGCGCCGGCCGAGCCTATGGTTAGGGATGATATTATATATATTTCTAGTGATGAGGAGGATCCAGAGGAAGACCCTGAGGAGGGTAGTTATGAGGGACAGTAGCAGGAGGATGTTGGGTCGAAATTCTGACGGTCTGTTTGTGCATGGTATGACTGTATAGTTTTATTTTGATGCAGTTGCTGTGAGTTCAGTGTACACCCAGCCATAGGATCTTTTGCGTGTGTATATTTATGTATATATATCCTATTATGCTGGAGTGTATATGTGGGTGGCATGACTTGGATGATGTACTTTTTTTGTTTTTTTGAACTATGACTTTTTTTGAACTAATGATGTATATATATATAGACATATGTATGTTTACTATGTTATGTTGTTGTTTAGCTTATAGTTTAAGTGGTGAGTTCTGAGAGAACCATATGTTCATATGTTATAAAAGAAAAAAAAAATTCATACGCTATTTTTCAAAAACAAAAATATAATTAACCAAGATCGTAAACGACAGTCTCGTATGTAATTGTTTTAACGCTAGAAAAAGGGTGTTACAGACTAAACCTCCAACTACCTTTAGCGGACTGCAGCCACCTTTGTGCAACAAGTGTGGTAAGACTCACTTCGGCAGCATATGTCCCGGAACGGGAAATGGGTGCTTCTATTGTAAGGAGCTCGGACACATGAAGAGGTTTTGTCCTAAGCTGAATAGGAATGTCAACCCTCCGAATGTTGAGAGACCCAAGACTAATGGCAGAGTGTTCACTATGAATGGTTGTGAAGCCGTAGATGCTGAGGACCTCATCCAAGGTAGTTGTGTGGTGAATGGTACCTCTTTGTGTGTGTTGCTTGATTTGGGTGCCACTCATTCTTTTATATCTTTCGATTGTGTGAAATGTTTGAACTTGAAAGTTGATGTATTGCATTTTGATTTGATGGTTTCCACACCTACAAATGCACCTGTTGTAGTGTCGACCATCTGTCACAAGTGTCCCGTGATAGTATATGATAGAACATTCTTGGTAGATCTGATATGTTTGCCACTATCTCAGATCGATGTGATTCTGGGTATGGACTGGTTATCCGAACATAGAGTCTTGCTCAACTGTTTTGACAAGACTGTCATGTTTGGGGATGCTAGTGAGATGTCTGACACTCCTAATGATCCAAAATTGTTATCGGCCCGTGAGGTTGAAACTTCCCTTAAGGAAGGAGCACTAGTTTGTCTGTTGCTTGCCGGTAGTGTGCGAATTTCCGGAGGTGTTCCCTGCGGAAATTCCTGACTTACCACCGGTTAGAGAAGTGGAGTTCTCGATTGAGCTAGTGCCTGGGACTGGACCTATCTCGATAACTCCGTATATAATGGCACCTCTGGAGTTGGCGGAATTGACGAAGCAGATATAGGACTTATTGGCTAAGAAGTTTATCCGTCCGAGTGTTTCACCTTGGGGTGCACCAGTCTTGTTGGTCAAGAAGAAGGATGGTTCCATGAGGTTGTGCACTGATTACCGGCAGCTGAATAAGGTCACAATCAAGAATCGTTATCCTCTGCCTAGGATCGATGACTTGATGGACCAGTTGAAAGGAGCCGTAGTGTTCTCAAAGATCGACCTCTAGTCGGGTTACCATCAGTTGAGAGTTCGGACAGAGGATATTCCTAAGACTGCTTTCAGAACGAGATATGGGCACTATGAGTATCTGGTGATGCCTTTTGGTGTAACTAATGCTCCTACAACCTTTATGGAGTACATGAATAGGATTTTCCATCCTTATCTGGACTCGTTTGTGGTAGTCTTCATTGACAACATCTTGATATACTCGAGAAGTCGGGAGGAACACACTGAACATTTGAGAACGGTATTGAAGATTTTGAGAGACAACCAGTTGTATGCTAAGTTGTCGAAGTGTGACTTTTGGCTTGAGTCTGTGAACTTTCTTGGGCATGTAATAACCAAGGAAGGAGTTGTAGTGGATCCCTCTAAAGTTGAAGCAGTGATGGATTGGGCTGTACCAAGGTCGGAGACAGAGATCCGAAGTTTCCTTGGACTAGCCGGATACTATCGGAATTTTATTGAAGGATTCTCGAAACTGGCTTTACCTTTGACGAAGCTGACTAGAAAAGGAGAACCTTTTGTGTGGACAGCCCGATGTGAAGAGAGCTTCCAAGAGTTGAAGCGGAAACTAACCTCAGCGCCAGTGTTAAGGTTGCCTTGCTCGGAAACGAATTTCAATGTGTATTGCGATGCTTCAAAACAAGGTTTGGGCTGTGTGTTAATGCAAGAAGAGAAAATGGTTGCTTATGCTTCGAGACAATTGAGACCCCATGAGCAAAACTACCCTACTCATGATTTGGAGTTAGCAGCAGTAGTGTTTGCTTTAAAGATTTGGAGGCACTATCTCTATGGTGTACGGTTTGAAGTCTTCAGTGATCACAAAAGTTTGAAGTATCTTTTCGATAAGAAAGAGTTGAATATGAGGCAAAGGAGATGGATGTAATTTTTGAAGGATTATGACTTTAGCCTACAATACCACCCTGGTAAGGCTAATGTGGTAGCGGATGCGTTGAGCCGTAAATCCTTGCATATGTCTGCCCTTATGGTGCACGAGATGAAAATGATTGAAGAATTTCGGGATTTGAATTTAGCAGTAGAAATGAAGCCGAAGAGTGTAGTGTTGGGAATGCTCAAGGTGACTAATGAGTTCTTTGATCGAATCAAAACCATGCAGTTGCTTAATGATGAACTACAGGCCAAGCGAGCATTGATAGGTGATGACAAAGGGAAAGACCTTCAGATTGATAGTAATGGTTTGTTGAGATATAAAGGAATGATTTGCGTGCCACAAAACACTGAGTTGAGGAGAGAGATCTTAGATGAGGCGCACAAGAGTAAGATGAGTATTCACCCGGGGACAACGAAGATGTATCAAGACTTGAGGAAGATGTTTTGGTGGTCTGGAATGAAAAGAGATGTAGCTCAGTACGTGTCTAGTTGCCTGACTTGTCAGAAAGCTAAGATTGAGCATCAGAGGCCAATGAGAGAACTTCAGTCATTGGAGATTCCAGTATGGAAATGGGACAATATCTCTATGGACTTTATTTCTGGTTTTCCGAGAACGCAGAAAGGTTATGATTCGATTTGGGTCATTGTAGACCGATTGTCTAAGTCTGCACATTTTCTACCGGTTAATATAAGGTATTCAATGGAAAGGTTAGCGGAGTTGTAAATAAAGGAAATAGTGAGATTACATGGGATTCCAGCGAGTATCGTCTCTGATAGAGATCCTCGTTTCACTTCGAATTTCTGGAATGGCTTACAATCTGCTTTGGGCACTAAATTGAAATTGAGTTCTGCTTATCATCCACAAACAGACGGTCAGTCCGAGAGGACGATTCAGTCCTTGGAAGATCTGTTAAGGGCATGTGTGTTAGAACGACCCAGGAGTTGGGATAGTATGTTACCTCTGATTGAATTCACGTACAACAACAGTTTCCACTCGAGCATTGGAATGGCACCCTACGAAGCTCTGTATGGAAGGAAGTGTAGGACTACGATCAGTTGGTTTGAGACCGGGGAGAATTTGGTGTTGGGACAGGATGTAGTTCAAGAAACAACAGAGAAGATTAGGAGAATCAGAGAGAATATGAAGACAGCGTAGAGTAGGCAAAAGAGCTACTATGATAATCGGAGAAAGCCGATTGAATTTCAAGAAGGAGGTCACGTTTTTATGAGAGTGGTTCCTACCACCGGAATTGGTCGGATATTGAAAACCCGAAAGCTTACTCCGAGGTTTATTGGACCGTATCAGATTCTGAAGAGGATTGTTCCCGTTGCTTATCATATAGCCTTGCCACCGTTGTTGTCTAACCTTCACAATGTGTTTCACGTGTCTCAACTGAGGAAATACATTGGGGATCAATCTCATGTTATCGAACCAGATTGGATACATTTGAAGGAGAACTTGACCTTCAGGACCCCTCCGATAAGGATTTTGGACCAAAGTGTCAAGAGGTTGCGTGGGAAGGAGATTCCTTTGGTTATGGTATTATGGAGTCAAGTAGATACGGGAGATGCTACTTGGGAAGTGTAACATAACATGAGAATGGACTATCCGCAATTGTTCGATGCATGTATGTTAATTTTCGGCGATGAAAATTCTTCGAGGGGGGAAAGATTGTAACATCCTAATTTTGAGTCTTTAAATTTATAGTATCAGTCCTAGAAGTCTCTCTTGAGCGAGAGATTCTCGCCTGAGCGAGAAAGGATCACCTGGGAGGGTGAAATCCTGGGCTATACTGGAGGATTCTCGCCCGAGCGAGAGTTGTCTCGCCTGGGCGAGAAATGACAAATTTGGGCTTTTGACACAGGGTAATCGATTACATGGCCATGGTAATCGATTACATGCTGATATCTGATCAGACCTGTGTAATTTTTCATGATGTAATCGATTACACTATACTCGTAATCGATTACATCATCTTAAAAACGTCAGATATGTGTATTTTTCATGATGTAATTGATTATACCTTATGGTAATCGATTACACACGTCACTGTGAGATTAAATCTGATAACCTATAATAGACGTCCCAAGTGAGTAAAAAGGTTATTTTTCGAAAAACAAGAGAAGAGGAACGGTTTGAGGAGTAGTGCACCCTTAAAGTCAAAGAGGAGACCGGAGAAGAGGTAAAATCACTTAACCTAGCCTCTCTTATGGTTGAATGTCATCGTTTTGGATGGGGTTTCTTCTCCATGTTTAGGGATAAAACCCCATAAACCTTCTCTTTGCTTTTCGGTTCGTTTTGCTTTGGAAAACCTTGTAAAACTCATAGAGTATGAGTTGTTTTTCGAAATGAGTATGTGAGAAGTTATTTTCAAAACCGTAGAGTCATGGCAACATTAAGGAAACCTTTTTGTTGAAGATGAACTGAATGGATGATTTTGTCTTGTGTAAGGACCCGATTTTCTACCCTTGAAAATTTTTCATTCATTTTAATCATTTCTTACATACAGTCGTCACCTTCATTGAAAACTCTCAAGTATCATTTTCGAAAACACTCTTTACCCCATTATATTATCATACAAAGTTATGTTGCGGAAAAAACATAATTCATTCAAATAGCATTTACCACATACAACCAGTTATGGGTGTCCCCAAGTTATAAAGCCCATAACTACACATATTCATATTAATCTCAACGAATTTACAATCATCTCATATTGTTATCAAATCAACTACCATATCAAATAACAATAAAGACAAGCGAATAATTAAATACAAAAGTTTCCTAATTGAGCTTCATCCTCAAAATCCTTCATTTACCTTCAATGGGGTTATCATAAACAACACACAACACAAAAGGGAGTAAGTCATTAGTTTAAAAACTAACATCACAAGATAATCCACATTTCAAATACGATTAAACTTTAATATAAAATATAAACACAATTACTTAAATGCAAACATTCATCTCTTCTTTTGTTCATTTCCACGTTATCCATATTCATCCTATAGAATACATATCTCATAATATATATTCTATAGCATGCATATTATGTTCATTCGAAGCATCGTTCTTCTCATTTTTCATATCCACACTATAGTATATATATCCCATACTATATAACCTATAGCATGTATATTACTTTTATACTTAATAATCTTCCTTTATATCACTCATATTCACCCTATAGAATATATATCTCATACTATATATTCTATAGCATGCATATTATGTTCATTCGAAGCATCGTTCTTCTCATTTTTCATATCCACACTATAGTATATATATCCCATACTATATAACCTATAGCATGTATATTACTTTTATACTTAATAATCTTCCTTTATATCACTCATATTCACCCTATAGAATATATATCTCATACTATATATTCTATAGCATGCATATAACTTTCATTGCAACCTTCTCATTTCCCATCATTCATATTCCAATTGCATGTTTACCTTTCCATTACCACTTGGGGCAAGTCATACACAATACCACATAGGGTAAGTCGTACATAATACCACATAGGGCAAGTCGTACACAATACCACATAGGGCAAGTCGTACACAATACCACATAGGGCAAGTCGTACACAATACCACATAGGGCAAGTCTTACACAATACCACATAGGGCAAGTCATACACAATACCACATAGGGCAAGTCATTCACAATACCACATAGGGCAAGTCATTCATAATACCACATAGGGCAAGTCATTCACATTACCACATAGGGCAAGTCATTCACAATACCACATAGGGCAAGTCATTCACAATACCACATAGGGCAAGTCATTCACAATACCACATAGGGCAAGTCATTCACAATACCACATAGGGCAAGTCATTCACAATACCACATAGGGCAAGTCATTCACAATACCACATAGGGCAAGTCATTCACAATACCACATAGGGCAAGTCATTCACAATACCACATATCAAATTATAACCAGTTTACTCTATTATCATAACAATAATGCCAATACATTTACCTTTTCCATCAAATCATTAACTATGGAAACACGTCTCCCTTACAAACCTTTTACCTCTTTCACATACCTCATTCATATCAGTGAGTATGAATTAGAGCCACTTATCTCTTACCTTGGTGAGTGTTGGGGATCGGTTCCGAGTAACTTTAAAAGTCTCCTCCGCGATTTCCTCCAACCTTAGGATCTCTTCTCATTTCCCACCAATAACAACAATGTTAGTCATTTATTCCAAATATCACATAAAAAACTAATTTTGCATCATTTAATCATACAAAATATTCATCATCAATATTCAACCATCTAAAACATGCATAACATCTCATATTTCAATATTTCCAAAACTACTTCAATACAAGTTTCTAAATATCAAAGCATACATGTTCATCTCATATAACAACATCAAAGCACTACTCATTATCCACATCTAACATGTCATCTCTTTCTCTTTATACTCATATTCTCATTTTGGGGGTTTTTCATGAATAACCCATAAAACTTTCCATTCATCAAATACCAACTCTAAACCAAGAGTTTACAAGATAAAAACGACATAAAACGAACCATAACTCTAAAGGATGAGTTTCCATGGTTTCTCATGTTTTGAAAATGAATCCAACATACCCAAAACAAGTTAGAGAGGAAGAAGAAGAGTTAGGAACAAGAGGTTTACCTCTTCTCAAGCTCTAAGATGAGTCCTAAGGCTCTTTGCTCTTGAAAAGCTCTCTTCTCTCTCTTCTCTCTCTTCTCGTCAAAGTTCTAACCCTAAAATGTGTTTTGGGTTTCTATTTTAAAGACACTCCGATAAGTGTAATCAATTACAAGTATAGTGTAATCGATTACACTGTGTAAATTACAGAGGCATCGTCGCGATGTAATCGATTACCAACATGGTGTAATCGATTACATTAATACGATGTAATCGATTACCAGAAGTGTGTAATCGATTACACAGTGTAAATTACAGAGGCATCGTCGCTATGTAATCGATTACCAACATGGTGTAATCGATTACATTGTGTCAGATGTACATATCTGATGCTTTTAATCATCATGTAATCGATTACCAGGACTGTGTAATCGATTACATTACCCAAAATTGCCAAGTATAGCCCAGGATTTCACCCTCCCAGGTGAACCTTTCTCGCTCAAGCGAGTACCTCTCGCTCAAGCGAGGATCCAAGGACTGATACTATAATTTTAAAGACTTAAAATTTGGGGTGTTACATCTTGTGTTGTGTTAGTCTTGGTTAGTATTATTCTTGTCTTGACATGTAAATTGATGTGTTGTGATTGTTGTTGTGTTGGGTTGAAAGACCCTAAGGTTGGAGGAGACGGCGGAGAACGCAACTGAGTTTTAGTGCAAGCATTAGCGGCTACTCAGGTGAGTGAGCAGCATTAAACCTTGTGGTATTGGGATGATAATATTGGAAACTCCAACGATACTCACTAGTTGGAGGATTTCGTTTGGTTAACACGGTTAAACGGGAAATCTCATGAGTTTCCTATTTAACCGCGTTAGTCCTACTGTTGTGAATGGATTTTGACCTGCCTTCGTGGTATGGATTTTGAACTGCCTTCGTGGTATGGATTTTGACCTGCCTTCGTGGTATGGATTTTGACCTGCCTTCGTGGTATGGATTTTGATCTGCCTTCGTGGTATGGATTTTGACCTGCCTTCGTGGTATAGATTTTGGATATGCATTTGTAGTATGGTTTTGATTTGTGGTTTGACAATTGAGAGTTATTGGTATTATGGAATGGTGGTGTAGTTATGAATAATGGTTTATTGAATCTCATGGATGTGTTTGTGCTGTAACGATGTGTAGTTCCTGTTTCGCAATGTTCTAATGTTATTATTCTATGTAAACCCACCATGTTATATATTGCATGTATTTAATGACTGACTCTCTCTATGTTGTCTTGTTTACTCAATCCGTGGTAATCGGATTGTAGGTGGAGCTAAGGGATAAGATACTGCAGAGTCATGGAGTGAACTAGCTTGCTTTGATTGTGGCGTGTTATTTTCGAGTTTTCTAGTAAATTGTTTAGGTTGATATTGGACCCGTTTATGGGAATTATTCACTTATGTTTACTGTTCTTTTTATGGATTTAAAAGACCAGTACTTTGGAATTATTATGTTGTTTATCCTTTTTAGGATTTTATCGATACTATTGGAGTATTCCTGGTTGAAAGGAAATTTTCAATGATATGAAATTTCATTATGTTAGAAAATGAATTAAATTTTTCCGTGTTGATAATTTGAGGTGTTACACACTCTCTCATCATATTTTTATGTGTCTTTATTCAAATGTGTACAGAGTAATGACACATTTTTTGTCGAAAGTATCATTGACTCTCTCATTTTTCATTATATACACATGATGAATAATATATACATATATCGTTTTATATGTCAAATTGCATATTCATTATAATAAGTAATATTAAGAAGATTTTATGTAAAATGAGTGCACATTATATTTAATAAGGTCTAGGGTCGGGTTCTAGTTTACATGATGACTCGGTGGATATTTAGGGTCGGGTTAGCTTCAGATCTAGGGTTGGGTTTGGGTTCATAAAAATGACCCGACCAATAATTAGGGTCGGGTAAGGACAAACATTAACCCGTTCCAGCCTCGCCCATGCTCACCCTTACCCGACTGGACACAATGGAAATTTAATGAATCATCCAAGTTATTAACCTAGAAAGAGTTCTGCCAATTGAAGCTAGATCGACATAGATATTGAAATTTAAGTTTTAAGGGTGCTTAATAGCATTTTTGAAGACATAATTAATAAGAATAAAAATATCAAATCTAATTTTCCAGAACGTGCGTCATTATTCACAATAGACATACATATTTTGAGGCATAAAACCAATTGAAGTTAATGAATGTTTAAGCCTTGTATAGCAAACTCTCACACACTCATACATGCAAAGCATGCATCTTTCTTGCATAATCAATGAACATTTAAGCCTCGAATAGCAAACTCCCACACACTCATACATGCAAAGCATGCGTCTTTCTTGCATAATCATGCATGCAAATATGGTAAATGAAAACATTTAGACTTAAAATACGTTGTCGGATTGAGATTCCGAAATGTTACTATGTTGCTGAACTTAGACGCCAAAAAATAATATTGCCAAACTCAAACTTCAAAATGTTACGACATTTATGGACCTAGATGTGTGAATTTTCTTTAAGAATATATTATCAAACTCGAAAGCCCTAACATTCTTTGAAATAAATACATTGTCGGACTCAGATGACGAAATATTATGATATTGCGGGACTCAAACACCAAAAAGTTCTTTCAAAAAACATTGTTAGACTCTGACACTGAAATATTATGATGTTGTTGGACTCAGATGTCAAAATGTTCTTCCAAAAAATATATTTCGGACTAAGAAAGGATATATATATATTCTTTATTATAATATGTAGCTGTTGGATTATATTAGCAATTAGACCAGGATGTATAATTAATTAATATATAGTTTGAAGTGGAAAATCAAGCACCAAACTTGAAGGAAAGTTGAGCTCATTTCATAGTGTGTTGAAATTGTTGAGAAAATTTAATCATATGCACGTTTTGGTTGTCCTAGTATTTAGGAGCGATAATAAAGTTTGTTTCCGTTGCATTTCCGTTATGTTACAGTTATGTTTCATAATTAATAGGATTTTAATTTGCACATGACATAGTGATTATTTAATCATAGTAATTTGCTCATTTCCATGAAGAATAAGTACCAAGGTACAACAAGGGCTAAGAGGCAGCAACTTCAAGCACTTCGTTCGGAGTTCGAAATACTTCGAACAAAGTTAGGAGAATAAGTTAGAAACTATTTTTCAAGAACGATGACAATCATTAACAAGATGCAGATCTATGGCGACAAGACAGATGATGTTCTCATTGTTGAGAAGATTCTTCGATCATTGACATCAAAATTTAACTTCGTTGCTTGTGCTATAGAAGAAGCTAATGATGTTGGTTCATGAGCAAAAAATTAACCAACGGGAAAAGGAGAACAAGCATTGAAGACCTTATCATAAAATAACTTCACATCTAGTAGATCTGATAGAGAACGGGGAAAAGGTAGAGATCGAAATAGAGGAGTCAGAAACAACAATGATCGTGGGAACCAACAACAAAATCATTATCAAGAGAGTCAATTTCAAGGAAGAGGCGGTGGACGTGGAGGCCACCACTCACCAACCTATAGATCAAAGTCAGCAGACAAGTCCAATGTTGAATGTATAGGTATGGTCATTATAAATCAGAATTTCAAACTGATTTGAATAAACAAAGTGGAGATCAAAGTAACTTTGTAGAAAATTAAGAAAAGTTGTCTCTTTTGATGGTGTGTCACATGAAGGAAGAAAATCAACCAAATATGTGGTATTTAGACACTTGCTACAGCAACCACATGTGTGAAGAAAAGAATGCATTTTCGGATTTAGATGAATCCTTTCGGAGCTCTCTTAAGTTTGGTGACAACTCTAAAATTTTTGTTATGGGAAAAGAAAATGTAATAATCCAAACTAAAGGAAATTTCGCCCACACTATTGCTAATGTTTTTTTGTACCTGCTTTTAAAACCAACTTGCTTAGTGTGGGTCAGTTACAAGAAAAATGATACGAGATTTTTATCAAAAATGAAGTATGTAAAATTCATGATGCAAATTTGGGCTTAATTGCTCAAGTTAACATGACGGCAAATCGTATGTTCCCACTTTACCCCAACAACACAGCTCATTCATGCTTCTCGGCAAAATTAGAAGATGAAGCATGGCTATGACACTTTCGATATGGGCATCTAAATTTTGGCGGATTGAAAATACTACAACAAAAAAACATGGTGAATGGGCTTCCTCAAATTACAGCTTCATCTCAAGTTTTTGAAGAATGTGTTGTTAGCTAACAACATCGTAATCAATTCCCACAAGGAAAAGCTTGGAGAGCAAAGAAAACATTGGAACTTGTTCATTCCGACATTTTGTTCGACCAGACTGCGACCGGGAAGCCTCCAATCACCGGGGAGTTCCATTTTTACCGGGGTATGAGAAGAATGGAGAGCCACAAGTGAGACATCACGTCTTGAACCAAAACCTTAAGACATTACTTCCATGGGCTTTTTCTACTTATAAACTCTTTTACTGCTCCCCGCATATCAAATGTGAGACTTCACACTTGAATAAACTTACTTCAAAACAATAATGACCTTTATATGAGCGCAAAAATCTTACATATGAGGGGTTCCTTAAAATTTCTTATCCAACCATTTATTTGTTGTGAACAAGCATATAAAGAGGGAAACCCTTATATATATTTTTTAGATTATTTTATTTATCCATCCAAGGATTAATGTTTCACTACACAAAAGTTGATTGCAATCGAAAATAGTTATATAACTCCTTCATGAAGGGCTATCATATACTTAGGTAGAGGCTGATCCTGAAGCACCAGGAAGAAAGTGAACTAACTCATGAAGGAGATCTTCATGGCCCTCCAATAGTGCAGCAATCTGTTAAAATCCATAATATAATTAAAAAGAGTGTCTAAAATGTGAAAAATCATGGTGAAATAATATGCAAATTTATCAACAGTACTATATACCATAATAACATATTATATATATAGAGAATAATAACCTCTTCTTGAGCCTCGGTTGTAGATTTTTCCCCGGCTTCCAATTTTTTGATAATATCTAGAAAAGACTCATATACATGAGAATTTTCTTCAAAGCGAGCCTGCATGAAAGAAAAACTTCTGAGCATATTGTGAGTGAAACCATCTATTATAAGATTTTCTTGTATAAATGCAAGATGTCTTTGGAAGTGGAACATCAATTGTGCCAAAATCACAACAACAAAAATTACATATAGGTCAAGAATTAAATAAACTTGAACATTACCCAAAAAAACTGAAAATCAATTGTGCCAGTATGACTACCAAAAATGACATATAGGTCAACACTTAAATAAACTTGAACATTACCAAAAAAAAGTTTTCATTCTTCTCTTTCTAAACATGTGTGTGCATGCATTAGTATATGTGTAGAGAGACATATAAAAACTGTCTTAGATTCAACAACATTTTTACCTTAAACTTATTCTTGAAATCGGTTGGATCTTGAATTCCAAGAACTGGCTCAAATGATTCTTCGTTTACTAACGGAAGTTGGATTTCATAACCCCTTGGAAGAAAGTTGTTTAACCCCAACAGTAGATGATCATGTCCTTTGAATAAATCCTTGGCAGCTTCTATAACATCATTTCTACCAATTCTACAAATGAATGAAAAGAGACACTAATGAATTTAAGAAAATATAGGGAAAAATTGAAGAAAATATTCATACAGCAATATAACTTCATCAAACCTGTTTTCTTTGAAGTCTATCAATATTTTCAAAAAGTATTCATACTTTTCCATGTCTTCAGTAAATACGGTCTTTATTTCTTTAAGATATAATAAAGCATCATTTGTAGTTAATCTTCTGCTTCCTTCGCTATCCATTTCAGAGCTTCACCCAATGCAATGTTTTTTTTTAAAATATTTAGATAATTAGACTAATTCATCACAAAGTATTACACATTATTATCATAGGATCCAAACATAATTTCTCATAAAAAACAAATTGGTCTTTTTCTCATCAAGGCCAACATTAAAAATAATGGTAGCATTACTAAAGACAACATTTGAAGAACATATGAGTAATAAAACCATATAAATCCAATATTACAAAATGAACAGTAAAACAAAATCTCAATAACAGATTTTTGTTTTTTGAAAATCTCAAAAACATAGCTTAGGATGTAATTGTTTCCTCAATAATAAAAATTGAACGAAAGAGAAAGAAAAATTAAACAAGAGAATAGTATAACAATAAATTGATATTTTAAGAATTAAAGAACTTACAAGAATTTCAAAAGAACCACACAAAGAATCAGTAGATTGATTTGAATAAAAATTGAGAGAACTACTTGTGGATGTTGAAATTGTGCAACACACACACAGATATATATGTGTGTGGGGGGTAGGTGTTCAAATAGAGAGAATTATTTGTAAATAGAAATTTTGGCTATAGATGTTTTTTTTTAAAAGTAATTATTAATAATTAATTGATCATAGGAAAAATCCAGAATTGAAAAAACTAGAAAATGGAGATAGATTGATTTCATAATAATGAGAAAATCCAAAAAAATCTAAGAAAAAGCAGGACTTGAAATCTTGCCTAACTAGTCCTTTGGTGTTGTTTACATAATAAGTGGAATTTTGTGTTGTGTTTCCCTTCTTTGCACCATCAATCATAAATCATAATAGAGTCGGGATCAGCTGTCCCAAAATGTTTATGTCCCTATGTCCACAGCCAATCATCTTTTTCTAAATAATATAAAAATGTTATTTTGTATCTTTACAATTCTTCTTTTTAATAAAGTGTCATTCTTTCATTGGACCGGGAGAAGAAATTGAGACATGAATGTGGACAAGTGATCTCTATTCACCAATTCGGGAATGCCACATGACAATCCATAACACGTATCTTTATTATTATTTATTTCTTTTCCTTTCTCTTCTATATACAAGTTAATACATTGATTTCTTATTTTTATAAAACATAAATGATTATAAATTATGTTTATAAAAATATTTAAAGTAATATTGTATAAAAATTAAATAACAGAAATAAAAAATTAAAAAAATGTTTTAATTTTGGAATTTATTTATTAATAGCACAATTACGGCTATGTGGTATCTTACTTTCTACTTCGAGCCAAGAAACTATTGTATTCATTGGTACTGTTTCTTCTATCTCATGAAACAGAAAGTCAGTTCACGACCAATGCTTTTTTATTTCATTTTAATTAAAATAATTTATTTTGTAAAAGTCAAAGCAAATTAAATAAATAAATAATATATTATTTTGGGAATTTAATAGTGAAGTGACGGCTCTTGTCTAATCTTACTCTCTATTTTGAGTCTAGAAATAGTTGTGTTCATTATTGTTGTGTGTGCAACATGTGGAGGTGAGGAAGTTAGTTCATGACTAATATGATCTCTTATGACCCCAAAAATATAGTAGTAACTCTAAATTATTTGAGAAATGTTAAAATTACATTCTAACTCTTCTTAAAATATGAAACCAAAGATCCATCGTGGACGGAGTTACAAAAATTATATAGAAGATTTATAGACTTAATTTTGTAAAACAATACAGCTAAATTTTATTAATATTTAAACAATAAATATAATTTATATTGTGTAATAAACAAATAATGGATATAAAATGAAAACAATAAAAAATATAATTATATTTAAGATTGAGCATTCATTATTTTATTTATTCATAAAAAGTGAAATAATATTATATAAAATCACATCTTATAGTAAGAATATGTGAGTGTGAATACTTAATTTTGTTTCTCCAAATTTTTACATGATAAAATAAAAAATAAAGAGTCAAAAAGTCCATCTCATAAATTTTGAAATTTTATGAAGTGGCTTATAAATTGTTACCTAAAAAGAGTATTTTGGTCATTTTTATGATCTTATAGAATTAATTTTTGCCAATTTATAGTTATTAAAATAATTTTATAAATATATAAAATATTTATATATTTTTATAGTAAAAAGTAGATTCTTAGCCCAAACAAGTGTCATAAAGTCAATCAATGGTCAAAGATTTTGGTTTAAATATTTCAATGTTTAAAGAAATCATTAAAGTTATTTTAGGAATCTTTATGTACTGGTTAACGAGAACAAGTTGTCTATGTCACTTTTCTATGTCACTTCTATGTGCCACAAGTTACAAACTCACATTTATGTTTTGTTAACTTTTAGTTAGTTATTATGGTGCAACTTTAATTGACGTCTCAATTTGTAATTGGTGGCACATAGAAGTTGAATAGAGAAGTGACATAGACAACTTGTGATCCTAATTAACGGGGTCGCCCTTTGAAAAAACATGTATCAAATTATCCCTTATAAACAGTGGGGAGAATGGAGGAGAAAAGACACACAGAATTGGCAAATTATCTTTGAACCATATATACAATATTTAGGATAAAGTTAAACCATTCTTTCCTGATTTGTATAATATATCATACCACCGGTTAAGTAATTGAAATCACATAAAAACTTTGATACCATGTATCATTTGAATTGTTTTGGTAAGGGCACTACAATTAAAAGTAAAATAAAGTTAATTTTTGAACATTTTAATTGTATACAATAATTGTTTGTAGTTTGTACAAATACCTTTATAATAAACCACTTAAATAAACATCAATATTTTTGTGGACTAATTCAAAAACCTAAAAATATATAAAAAGTAATAATGACATTAAGTATAGGGGAAGGGTTGTGAGTATTCGATATCTCATATTTTCAGCGGTCCCATTATGTCGATTCTAATATGATAAATAATTAAATTACTACTAATCATATATTAATCATCGGTCATATTTCGTATCGCCATTCTTCTTTCCATACATGGCAGGTAACTGGGTTTTTTTTTTCACTTTCTATGTTATATTTTCTTTCTATTTGTTATACTTTTGAAATAATTAATAAATTCATTTTTCTCTAATAAATTTTAATATTTTTTTGAATATTTAATTAATAAATTGTAGTTAAATGAATAATAGACATTTTTTGATTGTAATATTTAACAAGTTCATATTAATAAATAATTGAATGAATGAACAATAAAATATAATAAAGTATACAATGGTTATAATGACTAAGATAATATATTTTACCTCTTTAAGTTGAGATGTGGTAGCGGCTATAAAGCTACTACTTCATTCTATTGAAATTGATAGTTGGACAACGATATATGTTGGACTTCCTTTAAATTTTATAATAAACCTGTCCCATTTAAGTTGAGATGCGGTAGTGAAAATATAGTTGTGACTCCACTCTCTAGAATTGGGTACGCGAATAATGACTATTGTTAGGTTCCCTTAAATCTTATACTAAAAAACTTTAATGCCTAGTAGAGCGAGCACAATCAATAATGTGTTTTCTCTCTCCTAAAGTTGAGATGTCGTAGCGGACATAGTAATGCTACTTCAATCTCTCTTGATGTGGGCACAACGGAGATTAAGTATTATTTATTATCTTCCAATATTTAAATAAATTAAAATAAATTCAATCTAAACAACCATTAATCAATCTTTACCACAGAACTATGTAATCTTAATTTTCATATTGAACTTATGAATATGTAAGACCCAGGATCATCAAATGATGGACACCCATGTTTTTATATTATGAATTACTTTTCAATCAATATCTTTTTAATGAATACATATTAGTGCATTGATAATGCAAATTGCAATATCATATTTTATTCCTCAAATCATATTGACACACGAGAAAAAATAAAGCAAATAAAATTAATTCATGTATTAATATGAAACATTTGATTAGAGAATTAAAATGATAAGAAATATGATGCTAATGTAAGACCTAAAATGGAGTAGATCTTCTACGAGATTTTTCTAATGTGAAACAATAGTTTTTTAACCATTTTCTTGACGTTCAATTATTAACAAGTGAATACATTATTTTATATCATATATCATTTCTCATATATGACCCAAAGGATAAAGAATCCAAAGAAGGTGAAAGTAAAAATAAATAAAAAAAATAAAATACACGAAAAGACATCATAGAATCCTCAATAAATATGTCAGACGAAATTTAGGGCAGAGAAAATGCATTATACATGACTCTCAATGGAACTATTCATATCGTACCAGGGAATATTATTGCCTTGATCTTAAGCCTTCACCCATTCCATCATAAAACCATAAAATCCTCTTAATTGTTGAATGTCATGTTATAAAACTATTAAAAGTAGGAAAATGAGAAATGAGTAATGGACAGGGGAAACACATTAGGGAAGTTGACTGGTTTGACCCAATTTTTAAGTGGCAAGTACGATGAAACCCAAAGACGGACCAATGCTAAAGTTGCTAATCATGTATCAGTCAAAAACCCTAAAAAAAGGAAGCACAATATTGTATATTATAACCTTAAGAAACCTTCTACAAGAGAAGCTTTGAGAGTGACCCATACTCAGATACACTTAAGATCATCATAACTGACGGTGTACACAAATGGAATAGAAAAAGACAATAGAAGCAAAAATTCAAAATAAAAATAAAAGAGAAAGAAAGTAAATAGAGCTAGGTTGAGAACCTGCAAGGAAAACCTAGAAAAATGAGAGAGGTACTAAATCGAAGACCTACAAAGACGACTTAGGATCATAACAAAAAGAGAGAATTCCAAACATATACCTACATTAGGTATAATGGGCAAAAATAAGGAAATTAAATGAACACCGTCAAGGTGAAGACTTACCACTACTCGTCCTCAATTATGCATTAGGATAACTTTTTAAAGAAGTTTGAGTTGTAGCCTATGTTTGGAAAGGTTCTCATCAAGTGTCCAAGAGAGACATGTATCATTTTAGTTTAATCCCGCGACTGTAGGGGTGAGCAGGACTCGGCCCTACTCGGCCACCCAATATGGCCAGATCATGATCGGGCTCGAATAGGGTCAGGTCTCATCGAGTCTAAGGTCTGTTTTGGGTTCAAAAATTAGTCATAGTCGATATTTAGGGTTGGGTAGAGACCAAGCATGACCCGACCCGAACCGTCCCATGGTCACTCTCTCATCATATTTTTATGTGTCTTTATTCAAATGTGTACAGAGTAATGACACATTTTTTGTCGAAAGTATCATTGACTCTCTCATTTTTCATCATATATACATGATGAATAATATATACATATATCGTTTTATATGTCAAATTACATATTCATTATAATAAGTAATATTAAGAAGATTTTATCTAAAATGAGTGCACATTATATTTAATAAGGTCTAGGGTCGGGTTCTAGTTTACATGATGACTCGGTGGATATTTACGGTGGGGTTAGCTTCAGATCTAGGGTTGGGTTTGGGTTCATAAAAATGACCCGACCAATAATTAGGGTCGGGTAAGGACAAGCATTAACCCGTTCCAGCCTCGCCCATGCTCACCCTTACCCGACTGGACACTATGGAAATTTAATGAATGATCCAAGTTATTAACCTAGAAAGAGCTCTGCCAATTGAAGCTAGATCGACATAGATATTGAAATTTAAGTTTTAAGGGTGCTTAATAGCATTTTTGAAGACATAATTAATAAGAATAAAAATATCAAATCTAATTTTCCAGAACGTGCGTCATTATTCACAATAGACATACATATTTTGAGGCATAAAACCAATTGAAGTTAATGAATGTTTAAGCCTTGTATAGCAAACTCTCACACACTCATACATGCAAAGCATGCATCTTTCTTGCATAATCAATGAACATTTAAGCCTCGAATAGCAAACTCCCACACACTCATACATGCAAAGCATGCGTCTTTCTTGCATAATCATGCATGCAAATATGGTAAATGAAAACATTTAGACTTAAAATATGTTGTCGGATTGAGATTCCGAAATGTTTTTATGTTGCTGAACTTAGACGCCAAAAAATAATATTGTCAAACTCAAACTTCAAAATGTTACGACATTTATGGACCTATATGTGTGAATTTTCTTTAAGAAAATATTATCAAACTCGAAAGCCCTAACATTCTTTGAAATAAATACATTGTCGGAACTCAGATGACGAAATATTATGATATTGCAGGACTCAAACACCAAAAAGTTCTTTCAAAAAACATTGGTAGACTCTGACACTGAAATATTATGATGTTGTTGGACTCAGATGTCAAAATGTTCTTCCAAAAAAGATATTTTGGACTAAGAAAGGATATATATATATTCTTTATTATAATATGTAGCTGTTGGATTATATTAGCAATTAGACCTGGATGTATAATTAATTAATATATAGTTTGAAGTGGAAAATCAAGCACCAAACTTGAAGGAAATTGAGCTCATTTCATAGTGTGTTGAAATTGTTGAGAAAATTTAATCATATGCACGTTTTGGTTGTCCTAGTATTTAGGAGCGATAATAAAGTTTGTTTCCGTTGCATTTCCGTTATGTTACAGTTATGTTTCATAATTAATAGGATTTTAATTTGCACATGACATAGTGATTATTGTCATGATAATTGTAGTTATGTATTAGCTTATTTATAGGTTGTCTTGCTTTATCAATGAATAAGTAGAAAACATATATCATCTGTTTCCTTCTATTGTTAACAGTGGTACCAAAGCTGAGTTGAGTTCCAAGGAGAAAAACAAAAGGTGAAATTGACGGCTTCCGAAAGTTTTGTAGATCTAGTCATTCCACGCTTTGATGGTGACTATGACCATTGGAGCATACTTATGGAGAACTTCCTGAGGTCCAAAGAATATTGGACGGTTGTTGTTTCTGGAGTAGCAGAACCAGTAACAGGTGATATGTTGACAGATGCGCAAAAGATAGAACTTGAAGGGCTGAAGTTAAAGGATCTTAAAGCAACAAATTATCTCTTCCAAGCTATTGATCGCTCAATCTTGGAAACCATTATTTTCAAAGATACAACCAAACATATTCGGGATTCCATGAAGAAGATTTACCAAGGTACAACAAGGGCTAAGAGGCAGCAACTTCAAGCACTTCGTTCGGAGTTCGAAATACTTCGAACAAAGTTAGGAGAATAAGTTGCAAACTATTTTTCAAGAACGATGACAATCATTAACAAGATGCGGATCTATGGCGACAAGACAGATGATTCTTCGATCCTTGACACCAAAATTTAACTTTGTTGCTTGTGCTATAGAAGAAGCTAATGATGTTGGTTCATGAGCAAAAAATTAACCAACGGGAAAAGGAGAACAAGCATTGAAGACCTTATCATAAAATAACTTCACATCTAGTAGATCTGATAGAGAACGGGGAAAAGGTAGAGATCGAAATAGAGGAGTCAGAAACAACAATGATCGTGGGAACCAACAACAAAATCATTATCAAGAGAGTCAATTTCAAGGAAGAGGCGGTGGACGTGGAGGCCACCACTCACCAACCTATAGATCAAAGTCAGCAGACAAGTCCAATGTTGAATGTATAGGTATGGTCATTATAAATCAGAATTTCAAAATGATTTGAATAAACAAAGTGGAGATCAAAGTAACTTTGTAGAAAATGAAGAAAAGTTGTCTCTTTTGATGGTGTGTCACATGAAGGAAGAAACTCAACCAAATATGTGGTATTTAGACACTTGCTACAGCAACCACATGCGTGAAGAAAAGAATGCATTTTCGGATTTAGATGAATCCTTTTGGAGCTCTCTTAAGTTTGGTGACAACTCTAAAATTTTTGTTATGGGAAAAGAAAATGTAATAATCCAAACAAAATGAAATTTCACCCACACTATTGCTAAGGTTTTTTTGTAATTGCTTTAAAAACCAACTTGCTTAGTGTGGGTCAGTTATGTAACACCCCAAATTTTTAAGTCTTTAAAATTATAGTATCAGTCCTCGGATTCTCGCTTGAGCGAGAGATTCTCGCCTGAGCGAGAAAGGATCACCTGGGAGGGTGAAATCTTGGACTATACTGGAAGATTCTCGCCTGAGCGAGAGTTTCCTCGCCTGGGCGAGAAATGGCAAACTGGGGTTGTTGACACTGTGAGATTCTCGCTTGAGCGAGAGGGAACCTGTTGACACTGGGAGATTCTCGCTTGAGCGAGAGGGTCAGAGTTGAGTTTTTTAAAATGGGCGGGATTTTCTCGCTCGAGCGAGAGAAAGCTCGCTTAAGCGAGAACCCGACGAGAACATTAAATGGGGGGAAACCCCAAACACATTTTAGGTTAAGAATTGAAGAGAGGTGAGAGAAGGGAGCATTCCCAAGGTCTAGGAGCTTTGATTCTTGTTCAAGAGCTTGAGAAGAGGTAAAACTCTCTATCCTAACTCTCTTCTTCCCTTAATAACCCATTTTTGGTATTATGGATTGTAACATCCTGATTTTCGAGTCTTTAAAATTATAATATCAGTCCTGGAAGTCTCGCTTGAGCGAGAGATTCTCGCCTGAGCGAGAAAGGATCCCCTGGGAGGGTGAAATCCTGGATTATACAGGAGGATTCTCGCCCGAGCGAGAGTTGTCTTGCCTGGGCGAGAAATGACAATTTTTGGCTGTTAACACAGTGTAATCAATTACATGGTTCTTGTAATCGATTATATGGTGATATCTGATCAGACATGTGTAATTTTTCATGATGTAATCGATTACACTATGCATGTAATCGATTACATCATATAAAAATATCAGATACGTGCATTTTTTCACACTGTAATCGATTACACCTTATGGTAATCGATTACATTCGCCACTGTGAGATTCTCGCCTGGGCGAAAATCTCTCGCTTGAGCGAGAGTCTAAAATCTGAAAACTTAAAATAGACGTCCCACGTGAGGATAAAGGTCACTTTTCGAAAAAAAAAGAGAATAGGGATGGTTTGAGAAGTAGTGCACCCTTAGAGCCAAAGAGGAGACCGAAGAAGAGGTAAATCGCTTAACCTAGCCTCTCTTATGGTTGAATGTCATCGTTTTAAATGAGGTTTCTTCTCCATGTTTAGGGATACAACCCCATAAACTCTCTCTTTGCTTTTCGGTTCGTTTTGCTTCGGAAAACCTTGTAAAACTCATAGAGTATGAGTTGTTTTCCGAAATGGGTATGTGAGAAGTTATTTTCAAAACCGTAGAGTCATGGAAACATAAAGGAAACCTTTTTGTTGAAGATGAACTGATTGGATAATTTTGTCTTGTGTTGTATTAGTCTTGGTTAGTATTATTCTTGTCTTGACATGTAAATTGATGTGTTGTGATTGTTGTGTGTTGGGTTGAAAGACCCTAAGGTTGGAGGAGACGGCGGAGAACGCAACTGAACTTTAGTGCAAGCATTAGCGGCTACTCAGGTGAGGGAGCAGCATTAAAACTTTGTGGTATTAGAATCATGATATTGGAAACTCCAACGACACTCACTAGTTGGAGGATTTCAATGGGATAACACGATTAAACGGGAAATTTCATGAATTTCCTATTTAATCGCGTTAGTCCTACTGATGTGATTGGCATGTTTGGTATGGAGTTTGACCTGCCCTTCGTGGTATGGAGTTTGACCTGCCCTTCGTGGTATGGAGTTTGACCTGCCCTTCGTGGTATGGAGTCTGACCTGCCCTTCGTGGTATGGAGTCTGACCTGCCCTTCGTTGTATGGAGTGTGACCTGCCCTTCGTGGTATGGAGTCTGACCTGCCCTTCGTGGTATGGAGTCTGACCTGCCCTTCGTGGTATGGAGTCTGACCTGCCCTTCGTGGTATGGAGTCTGACCTGCCCTTCGTGGTATGGAGTCTGACCTGCCCTTCGTGGTATGGAGTCTGACCTGCCCTTCATGGTGTGGAGTCTGACTTGCCCTTCGTGGTATGGAGTCTGACCTGCCCTTCGTGGTATGGAGTTTGACCTGCCCTTCGTGGTATGGATTTTGACCTGCCCTTCGTGGTATGGAGTTTGACCTGCCCTTCGTGGTATGGAGTTTGACCTGCCCTTCGTGGTACGGAAATTAACCTGCCTCCGTGTTATGGATTTCGGGATATGCACGTATAGTGTGGATTTTGGATTAAGGTTCGGATTGGTTTCGAGTTGGTTGTACTATAGATGGATGAACTGGTTATCATAAAGGTTAATTGTAAATCATGGATTTTGTGGTGTGCTGTAATGATGCGTGTTTTCTGTATTGCAGTGTTCTAATGTTATTATTCTATGTAAACCCACCATGTTATATATTGCATGTATTTAATGACTGACTCTCTCTATGTTGTTTTGTTTACTCAATCCGTGGTAATCGGATTGTAGGTGGCACTAAGGAATAGGATACTGCAGAGTCATGGAGTGAACTTGCTTGCTTTGATTGTGACGTTATTTCCGAGTTTTCTAGTAAATTGTTTAGGTTGATATTGGACCCGTTTTTGGGAATTATTCATTTATTTTTTCTTGTTCTTTTATGGATTTAAAAGACTAGTACTTTGGAATTATTGTGTTGTTTCTCTTTGTTAGGATTTTATCGAATGTTATTGGAGTAATCCTAGTTGAAAGGAAATTTTCAATGATATGAAATTTCTTTATGTTAGAAAATGAATTAAATTTTCCGTGTTAGTAATTTGAGGCGTTACAATAATGGTATCAGAGCGGAGGTTAATCCTACGGCCTAGGGTATGGCCTAACGTGCTTCTTTGTGTGATTGATGTGAATTGTGTGGTGTGTTTGACTTGTTTGACTATTGTGAGTGGTTTGAATTGCTTGAGATGTTTGGACTGTTTGGATTGCTTGAAGTGTTTGAATTGCTTGGATTGCGAATAAGTGGTAGACTAGCTTGTGTAAATTCTATATGCTGATGAGATAGAGTGCAGGTGAGAAATGGCTGGACGTGGTAGAGGAAACGGACAAAATGAACTGTTGGCACAAATGACAACTGCTATAATGAATGTGAATGAGAACCTGCAACATCTGAATCAGCACATTAACCATCATCCTAACCCACCCCCAATTGTGCCACAGGGACCGGCGGAGTACCGTGGATTGGATGAATTATGCCGACGCCATCCGAGTCAATTCCAAGGAGGATTTGCTCCTGATGCTGCTAATAAATGGATCCAGGAGTTAGAGAAAATTTTCCGAGCCATGGGCTGCGAGGATGGTCAGAAAGTGATCTATGCTTCCTATATGCTGACTAAGGAAGCGGAGAATTGGTGGGAATATGTCAGGAGGAAAATGGAAGCTGAAGGGAGGGTTGTTACTTGGGAATTGTTCAAAGAGAGGTTCCTCACTAAGTACTTCCTAACAGATCTGAAGAGAAAGAAGGAGATTGAGTTCTTGCGTTTGGAGCAAGGCAGTATGTCTGTGGGCGAGTATGCAGCAAAGTTCGAGGAGTTGTCAAGATATTGCCCTTACTATGATATGGATGCAGATGGGAGGTCCAAGTGTGCCAAATTTGAGGTTGGCTTGAGGCCGGAGCTTAAGATGGCATTCGGGCATCAAGAGATAACAGATTTCCCTACCTTAGTCAATAAGTGTAGGATGTATGAGGATGATCGAAGGGCTAGGGATGCAGGCAAACAGAAGGCTAATCCACCCAGAAACTTTGGGCCTCAGAGGAATTTCGTGCATGAGAATGGGAAGGGTAAGGCATCCTTTGACAACCGACGGCCTTATACCCCACCTATTGGATATCGGGCCCCTACTACACAAGGGTCTAAACCTCCAACTACTTCTAGTGGGCTGCAACTACCTCTGTGCAACAAGTGTGGTAAGACTCATTACATATGTCCCAGAGCAGGAAATGGGTGCTACTTTTGTAAGGAGCCCAGACACATAAAGATGTTCTATCCTAAGCTGAATAGGAATGTCAACCCTCCGAATGCTGAGAGACCCAAGACTAATGGCAGAGTGTTCACTATGAATGGTTCCGAAGCCAAAGATGCTGAGGGTCTCATCCAAGGTAGTTGTGTGGTGAATGGTACCTCATTGTGTGTGTTGCTTGATTCGGGTGCTACTCACTCTTTTATATCTTGCGAATGTGTGAAACGTTTGAACTTGAAAGTTGATGTGTTGCCTTTTGATTTGATGGTTTCCACACCTAAAAATGCACCTGTTGTAGTGTCGACCTTCTGTCACAAGTGTCCCGTGGTATTATACGATAGAACCTTCTTGGTAGATCTGATATGTTTGCCACTATCTCAGATCGATGTGATTCTGGGTATGGACTGGTTATCCGAACATAGAGTCTTGCTCAATTGTTTTGACAAGACTGTCATGTTTGGGAATGCTAGTGGGATGTTTGACACTCCTAATGATCCGAAATTGTTATCGGCCCGTGAGGTTGAAACTTCCCTTAAGGAAGGAGCACTAGTTTGTCTGTTGCTTGCTTCTTTGGAAGGGGAGGAGAAGTCAGAGATGAATGACTTGCCGGTAGTATGCGAATTCCCGGATGTGTTTCCCGCGGAAATTCCTGAATTACCACCAATTAGAGAAGTGGAGTTCTCGATTGAGCTGGTGCTTGGAACCGGACCTATCTCGATAGCTCCGTATAGAATGGCTCCTCTAGAGTTGGCGGAATTGAAGAAGCAGATAGAAGACTTATTGGCTAAGAAGTTCATTCGTCCGAGTGTTTCACCTTGGGGTGCACCGGTTTTGTTGGTCAAGAAGAAGGATGGCTCCATGAGGTTGTGCACGGATTACCGGCAGTTGAACAAGGTTACGATCAAGAATCGTTACCCTCTGCCTAGGATCGATGATTTGATGGACCAGTTGAAAGGAGCCGTAGTATTCTCAAAGATCGACTTCCGGTCGGGTTACCATCAGTTGAGAGTTTGGACAGAGGATATTCCTAAGACTGCTTTCAGAACGAGATATGGGCACTATGAGTATCTGGTGATGCCTTTCGGTGTGACTAATGCTCCTGCAATATTTATGGAGTATATGAATAGGATTTTTCATCCTTATCTGGACTCGTTTGTGGTAGTCTTCATTGACGACATCTTGATATACTCTAGAAGTCGGGAGGAAAACACTGAACATTTAAGAATTGTATTGAAGATTTTGAGAGAAAACCAGTTGTATGCTAAGTTGTCCAAGTGTGACTTTTGGCTCGAGTTAGTGAATTTTCTTGGACATGTGATAACCAAGGAAGGAGTTGCAGTAGACCCCTCTAAGGTGGAAGTAGTAATGGAATGGGCAGTGCCGAAGTCAGTGACAGAGATCCGGAGTTTCCTTGGACTAGCGGGATACTATCGGAAGTTTATTGAAGGATTCTCGAAACTAGCCTTGCCCTTGACTAGGTTGACCAGAAAAGGAGAACCTTTCGTGTGGACAGTCCGATGTGAAGAGAGCTTCCAAGAATTGAAGCGAAAGCTAACCTCAGCACCAGTGTTAAGGTTGCCTTGTTCGGAAGCGAACTTCAACGTGTATTGTGATGCTTCAAAACAAGGTTTGGGTTGTGTGTTGATGCAAGAGGGGAAAGTGGTTGCTTATGCTTCGAGACAGTTGAGACCTCATGAGCAAAACTACCCTACTCATGATTTGGAGTTAGTAGCAGTAGTGTTTGCTCTAAAAACTTGGAGGCACTATCTCTATGGTGTACGGTTTGAAGTCTTCAGCGATCACAAGAGTTTGAAGTACTTATTTGATCAGAAGGAGCTGAATATGAGGCAAAGGAGATGGATGGAATTTTTGAAGGATTATGACTTTAGCCTACAATATCATCCTGGTAAGGCTAATGTGGTAGCGGATGCTTTGAGCCGTAAATCCTTGCATATGTCTGCCCTTATGATACACGAGATGAAAATGATTGAGGAGTTTCGGGATTTGAACTTAGCAGTAGAAATGAAGCCGAAGAGTGTAGTGTTGGGAATGCTCAAAGTGACTAATGAGTTCTTTGATCGAATCAAAACCATGCAGTTGCTTGATGATGAACTACAGGCCAAGCGAGCATTGGTAGGTGACGACAAAGGGAAAGACCTCCAGATTGATAGTAATGGTTTGCTGAGGTATAAAGGAATGATTTGTGTGCCACAAGACACTGAGTTGAGGAGAGAGATCTTAGATGAGGCACACAAGAGTAAGATGAGTATTCACCCGGGGACAACGAAGATGTATCAAGACTTGAGGAAGATGTTTTGGTGGTCTGGGATGAAAAGGTAAATCGCTTAACCTAGCCTCTCTTATGGTTGAATGTCATCGTTTTAAATGAGGTTTCTTCTCCATGTTTAGGGATACTACCCCATAAACTCTCTCTTTGCTTTTCAGTTCGTTTTGCTTTGGAAAACCTTGTAAAACTCATAGAGTATGAGTTGTTTTTCGAAATGGGTATGTGAGAAGTTATTTTCAAAACCGTAGAGTCATGGTAACATAAAGGAAACCTTTTTGTTGAAGATGAACTGATTGGATAATTTTGTCTTGTGTTGTATTAGTCTAGGTTAGTATTATTCTTGTCTTGACATGTAAATTGATGTGTTGTGATTGTTGTGTGTTGGGTTGAAAGACCCTAAGGTTGGAGGAGACGGCGGAGAACGCAACTGAACTTTAGTGCAAGCATTAGCGGCTACTCAGGTGAGGGAGTAGCATTAAAACTTTGTGGTATTAGAATCATGATATTGGAAACTCCAACGACACTCACTAGTTGGAGGATTTCATTGGGATAACACGATTAAACGGGAAATTTCATGAATTTCCTATTTAATCGCGTTAGTCCTACTGATGTGATTGGCATGTTTGGATATGGAGTTTAACCTGCCCTTCGTGGTATGGAGTTTGACCTGTCCTTCGTGGTATGGAGTCTGACCTACCCTTCGTGGTATGGAGTGTGACCTGCCCTTCGTGGTATGGAGTGTGACCTGCCCTTCGTGGTATGGAGTTTGACCTGCCCTTCGTTGTATGGAGTTTGACCTGCTCTTCGTGGTATGGAGTCTGACCTGCCCTTCGTGGTATGGAGTTTGACTTGCCCTTCGTGGTATGGAGTTTGACCTGCCCTTCGTGGTATGGAGTCTGACCTGCCCTTCGTGGTATGGAGTTTGACTTGCCCTTCGTGGTATGGAGTCTGACATGCCCTTCGTGGTATGGAGTCTGACCTGCCCTTCGTGGTATGGAGTCTGACATGCCCTTCGTGGTATGGAGTCTGACCTGCCCTTCGTGGTATGGAGTGTGACCTGCCCTTCGTGGTATGGAGTCTGACCTGCCCTTCGTGGTATGGAGTCTGACCTGCCCTTCGTGGTATGGAGTCTGACATGCCCTTCGTGGTATGGAGTCTGACCTGCCCTTCGTGGTTTGGAGTTTGACCTGCCCTTCGTGGTATGGAGTTTGACATGCCCTTCGTGGTATGGAGTTTGACATGCCCTTCGTGGTATGGAGTTTGACCTGCCCTTCGTGGTATGGAGTTTGACATGCCCTTCGTGGTATGGAAATTAACCTGCCTCCGTGGTATGGATTTCGGGATATGCACGTATAGTGTGGATTTTGGATTAAGGTTCAGATTGGTTTCGAATTGGTTGTACTATAGATGGATGACCTGGTTATCATAAAGGTTAATTGTAAATCATGGATTTTGTGGTGTGCTGTAATGATGCGTGTTTTCTGTATTGCAGTGTTCTAATGTTATTATTCTATGTAAACCCACCATGTTATATATTGCATGTATTTAATGACTGACTCTCTCTATGTTGTTTTGTTTACTCAATCTGTGGTAATGGGATTGTAGGTGGCACTAAGGAATAGGATACTGCAGAGTCATGGAGTGAACTAGCTTGCTTTGATTGTGACGTTATTTCCAAGTTTTCTAGTAAATTGTTTAGGTTGATATTGGACCCGTTTTTGGGAATTATTCATTTATGTTTTATTGTTCTTTTATGGATTTAAAAGACTAATACTTTGGAATTATTGTGCTGTTTCTCTTTGTTAGGATTTTATCGAATGTTATTGGAGTAATCCTAGTTGAAAGGAAATTTTCAATGATATGAAATTTCTTTATGTTAGAAAAAGAATTAAATTTTCCGTGATAGTAATTTGAGGCGTTACATGGATCTCTTCTCAAAATGTGTAAAACCATGAAGACTCTCTCTTTCGAGTTATGGTTCATTTTATGTCGTTTGTACCTCGTAAACTCTTGGTTTTGAGTTAGTATTGCAAGAATGGAAAGAGGTTTGTGGGTTGGCTCATGGAAACCCAAAACCCTAGAGAGAGAAAATGAGGTTAGAGAGGAAAGATGGGTGAAATACTAGAGGTAGAAGATGAGTTGCTTTACAATGTTAAAATATGATATGATATGTATTTGTTAGATGGTTGAAAACTCTTAATGAAAGTAGTATAGGACCATTGTGAACATGATAAATATCTTGTACGTTTAAATGATGCAATATAAGTTATTTATTTGTTATTTGGAATGAATGACTAACATTGTGTTATGTGGTGGGAATGAGGAAAGATCCTAAGTTTGGAGGTGGTGCCGGTGGAACTTGCGAAATCACCAAAAACCAAACCCAACACTCACCGAGGTAAGGATAAGTCTTTAATTTATGCATTATGTGGAAAATGTGTGGACTTTCTGTATGAATAATAAAAGTAATGTTATTGGGGGAGTACCAATGGAAAGATGACTCAATAAAAGTAATATTATTGGGGGAGTACCAATGGAAAGATGACTCAATAAAAGTAATATTATTGGGGGAGTACCAATGAAAAGATGACTCAATGAAAGTAATATTATTGGGGGAGTACCAATGGAAAGATGACTCAATAAAAGTAATATTATTGGGGGAGAACCAATGGAAAGATGACTCAAGTGAATTAAATATTATTGGGGGAGTACCAATGGAAATATGACTCAAACGAATTAAATATTATTGGGGGAGTACCAATGGAAATATGACTCAAATGAAATAAATATTATTGGGGGAGTACCAATGGAAATAAGACTCGAAACCTATTGGGGGAGTACCAATGGAAATAAGACTCGAATTATAACGACATAAATGATAAATCACTTAGTCACTATAAAGATATATGGGTATGTTTGTAGTGATGATGGGGATATTTATGGTTTATGTATTGGTGGAGTGCCAATGAAAATAAAACTCGTTTTAACCGACCTAAATAGGTTAGCGACTCTAGCTCGAGTTATGTAGCATGGTTTTTCAAAAGTATAGATGATGAAAAAGGTTTTTAGAGTTTTTAAATCATATTACTGTTGAAACCTATTTAAATGTGGATTAACTGACATTGAGTTTTATTGAATTAATGACTTATTCCTTTGTGTTGTTGTGCATTGTAAATGTTAATCCCATTTCAGGTAGGTGGACGAAGAAGGATGATTTTGAGTAGGGGATTAGGGACTTTTGTTTTGACGTCTCTTTATCCATTCTTTTGTAATTCTAATTTATTGTAATTGAAGTAACTTATGATACTATGATTATTATTTTCGTACATGATATTGACCATGGGTACTAGTAACTCTGGATATATGCAGCTATGGGTGTTTTGGAAACCCATAGCTAATTGTATGCGGGGTTACTAAGTTACATAAATGAATTATGTTTTTCTGCTATTGAATGTTGTATGTTACTTATGGTTTAAGGATAGGGTGTGAGTGAGAAGCGAGACTTTTAAAGTAAATTTAATCACTCGGTAATTTATGATTGACTGTTAAATGTATGAAATTGAAATAAATAAGGAAAAATTTTCAAGGGTTGAATTTCGTGTCGTTACAAGTTACAAGAAAAATGATATGAGATTTTTATCAAAAATGAAGTATGTAAAATTCATGATGCAAATTTGGGCTTAATTGCTCAAGTTAGCATGACGGCAAATCGTATGTTCCCACTTTACCCCAACAACACAACTCATTCATGCTTCTCGGCAAAATTAGAAGATGAGACATGGCTATGACACTTTCGATATGGGCATCTGAATTTTGGCGGATTGAAAATACTACAACAAAAAACATGGTGAATGGGCTTCCTCAAATTACAGCTTCATCTCAAGTTTGTGAAGAATGTGTTGTTAGCTAACAACATCGTAATCCTTGGAGAGCAAAGAAAACATTGGAACTTGTTCATTCCGACATTTTGTTGGACCAGACTGCGACCGGGAAGCCTCCAATCACCGGGGAGTTCCATTTTTACCGGGGTATGAGAAGAATGCAAAGCCACAAGTGAGACATCACGTCTTGAACCAAAACCTTAAGGCATTAGTTCCATGGGCTTTTTCTACTTATAAACTCTTTTACTGCTCCCCGCATATCAAATGTGAGACTTCACACTTGAATAAACTTACTTCAAAACAACAATGACCTTTATATGAGCGCAAAAATCTTACATATGAGGGGTTCCTTAAAATTTCTTATCCAACCATTTATTTATTGTGAACAAGCATATAAAGAGGGCAATCCTTATATATATTTTTTAGATTATTTTATTTATCCATCCAAGGATTAATGTTTCACTACACAAAAGTTGATGGCAATCGAAAATAGTTATATAACTCCTTCATGAAGGGCTATCATATACTTAGGTAGAGGCTGATCCTGAAGCACCAGGAAGAAAGTGAACTAACTCATGAAGGAGATCTTCATGGCCCTCCAATAGTGCAGCAATCTGTTAAAATCCATAATATAATTAAAAAGAGTGTCTAAAATGTGAAAAATCATGGTGAAATAATATGCAAATTTATCAACAGTACTATATACCATAATAACATATTATATATATAGAAAATAATAACCTCTTCTTGAGCCTCGGTTGTAGATTTTTCCCCGGCTTCCAATTTTTTGATAATATCTAGAAAAGACTCATATACATGAGAATTTTCTTCAAAGCGAGCCTGCATGAAAGAAAAACTTTTGAGCATATTGTAAGAGTGAAACCATTTATTATAAGATTTTCTTGTATAAATGCAAGATGTCTTTGGAAGTGGAACATCAATTGTGCCAAAATCACAACAACAAAAATTACATATAGGTCAAGAATTAAATAAACTTGAACATTACCCAAAAAAACTGAAAATCAATTGTGCCAGTATGACTACCAAAAATGACATATAGGTCAACACTTAAATAAACTTGAACAGTGGGGAGAATGGAGGAGAAAACACACACAGAATTGGCAAATTATCTTTGAACCAGATATACAATATTTAGGATAAAGTTAACTCATTCTTTCCTGATTTGTATAATATATCATACCACCGGTTAAGTAATTGAAATCACATAAAAACTTTGATACCATGTATCATTTGAATTGTTTTGGTAAGGGCACTACAATTAAAAGTAAAATAAAGTTAATTTTTGACAATAATTGTTTGTAGTTTGTACAAATACCTTTATAATAAACCACTTAAATAAACATCAATATTTTTGTGGACTAATTCAAAAACCTAAAAATATATAAAAAGTAATAATGACATTAAGTATAGGGGAAGGGTTGTTAGTATTCAATAACTCATATTTTCAACGGTTGCATTATATCGATTCTAATATGATAAATAATAAAATTACTACTAATCATATATTTATCATCGATCATATTTCGTATTGCCATTCTTCTTTCCATACATGGCAGGTAACTGGTTTCTTTTTTCACTTTCTATGTTATATTTTCTTTCTATTTGTTATACTTTTGAAATAATTAACAAATTCATTTTTCTGTAATAAATTTTAATATTTTTTTGAATATTTAATTAATAAAATGCAGTTAAATGAATAATAGACATTTTTTTATTGTAATATTTAACAAGTTCATATTAATAAATAATTGAATGAATGAACAATAAAATATAATAAAGTATACAATGGTTATAATGACTAAGATAATATATTTTACCTCTTTAACTTGAGATGTGCTAGCGGCTATAAAGCTACTACTTCATTCTATTGAAATTGATAGTTGGACAACGATATATGTTGGACTTCCTTTAAATTTTATAATAAACCTGTCCCATTTAAGTTGAGATGCGGAGTGAAAATATAGTTGTGACTCCACTCTCTAGAATTGGGTACGCGAATAATGACTATTGTTAGGTTCCCTTAAATCTTATACTAAAAAACTTCAATGCCTAGTAGAGCGAGCACAATCAATATTGTGTTTTCTCTCTCCTAAAGTTGAGATGTCGTAGCGGACATAGAAATGCTACTTCAATCTCTCTTGATGTGGGCACAATGGGGATTAAGTATTATTTATTATCTTCCAATCTTTAAATAAATTAAAATAAATTCAATCTAAACAACCATTAATCAATCTTTACCACAGAACTATGTAATCTTAATTTCCATATTGAACTTATGAATATGTAAGACCAAAATAAATTATTGATCGACACAAAAATAAAGGATATTTTTTTATCTTTTGTTTTATTAAATATTGAGCACTCACTCTGTTACAAGAGAATTGATATGCTCATAATGGGTGTATTTATGTTCCGCAACCCTATTTATCTACGGCCCTAAGGCCCAGGATCATCAAATGATGGACACCCATGTTTTTATATTATGAATTACTTTTCAATCAATATCTTTTTAATGAATACATATTAGTTCATTGATAATGCAAATTGCGATATAATATTTTATTCCTCAAATCATATTGACACACGAGAAAAAATAAAGCAAATAAAATTAATTCATGTATTAATATAAAACATTCGATTAGAGAATTAAAATGATAAGAAATATGATGCTAATGTAAGACCTAAAATGGAGTAGATCTTCTACTAGATTTTTCTAATGTGGAACAGTAGTTTTTTAACCATTTTCTTGACGTTCAATTATTAACAAGTGAATACATTATTTTATATCATATATCATTTCTCATATATGACCCAAAGGATAAAGAATCCAAAGAAGGTGAAAGTAAAAATAAATAAAATATACGAAAAGACATCATAGAATCCTCAATAAATATCTCAGACGAAATTTAGGGCAAAGAAAATGCATTATACATGACTCTCAATGGAACTATTCATATCGTACCAGGGAATATTATTGCCTTGATCTTAAGCCTTCACCCATTCCATCATAAAACCATAAAATCCTCTTAATTGTTGAATGTCATTTTATAAAACTATTAAAAGTAGGAAAATGAGAAATGAGTAATGGACATGGGAAACACATTAGGGAAGTTGACTGGTTTGACCGAATTTTTAAGTGGCAAGTACCATGAAACCCAAAGACGGACCAATGCTAAAGTTTCTAATCATGTATCAGTCAAAAACACTAAAAAAAAGCAAGCACAATATTGTATATTATAACCTTAAGAAACCTTCTACAAGAGAAGCTTTGAGAGTGACCCATACTCAGATACACTTAAGATCATCATAACTGACGGTGTACACAAATGGAATAGAAAAAGACAATAGAAGCAAAAATTCAAAATAAAACTAAAATAGAAAGAAAGTAAATAGAGCTAGGTTGAGAACCTGCAAGGAAAACCTAGAAAAATGAGAGAGGTACTAAATCGAAGACCTACAAAGACGACTTAGGATCATAACAAAAAGAGAGAATTCCAAACATATACCTACATTAGGTATAATGGGCAAAAATAAGGAAATTAAACACCGTCAAGGTGAAGACTTACCACTACTCGTCCTCAATTATGCATTAGGATAACTTTTTGAAGAAGTTTGAGTTGTAGCCTATGTTTGGAAAGGTTCTCATCAAGTGTCCAAGAGAGACATGTATCATTTTAGTTTAATCCCGCGACTGTAGGGGTGAGCAGGACTCGGCCCTACTCGGCCACCCAATATGGCCAGATCATGATCGGGCTCGAATAGGGTCAGGTCTCATCGAGTCTAAGGTCTGTTTTGGGTTCAAAAATTAGTCATAGTCGATATTTAGGGTTGGGTAGAGACCAAGCATGACCCGACCCGAACCGTCCCATGGTCACTCTCTCATCATATTTTTATGTGTCTTTATTCAAATGTGTACAGAGTAATGACACATTTTTTGTCGAAAGTATCATTGACTCTCTCATTTTTCATCATATATACATGATGAATAATATATACATATATCGTTTTATATGTCAAATTACATATTCATTATAATAAGTAATATTAAGAAGATTTTATCTAAAATGAGTGCACATTATATTTAATAAGGTCTAGGGTCGGGTTCTAGTTTACATGATGACTCGGTGGATATTTACGGTCGGGTTAGCTTCAGATCTAGGGTTGGGTTTGGGTTCATAAAAATGACCCGACCAATAATTAGGGTCGGGTAAGGACAAGCATTAACCCGTTCCAGCCTCGCCCATGCTCACCCTTACCCGACTGGACACTATGGAAATTTAATGAATGATCCAAGTTATTAACCTAGAAAGAGCTCTGCCAATTGAAGCTAGATCGACATATATATTGAAATTTAAGTTTTAAGGGTGCTTAATAGCATTTTTGAAGACATAATTAATAAGAATAAAAATATCAAATCTAATTTTCCAGAACGTGCGTCATTATTCACAATAGACATACATATTTTGAGGCATAAAACCAATTGAAGTTAATGAATGTTTAAGCCTTGTATAGCAAACTCTCACACACTCATACATGCAAAACATGCATCTTTCTTGCATAATCAATGAACATTTAAGCCTCGAATAGCAAACTCCCACACACTCATACATGCAAAGCATGCGTCGTTCTTGCATAATCATGCATGCAAATATGGTAAATGAAAACATTTAGACTTAAAATACGTTGTCGGATTGAGATTCCGAAATGTTATTATGTTGCTGAACTTAGACGCCAAAAAATAATATTGTCAAACTCAAACTTCAAAATGTTACGACATTTATGGACATAGATGTGTGAATTTTCTTTAAGAAAATATTATCAAACTCGAAAGCCCTAACATTCTTTGAAATAAATACATTGTCGGACTCAGATGACGAAATATTATGATATTGCAGGACTCAAACACTAAAAAGTTCTTTCAAAAAACATTGTTAGACTCTGACACTGAAATATTATGATGTCGTTGGACTCAGATGTCAAAATGTTCTTCCAAAAAAGATATTTCGGACTAAAAAAGGATATATATATATATATATATATTCTTTATTATAATATGTAGCTGTTGGATTATATTAACAATTAGACCTGGATGTATAATTAATTAATATATAGTTTGAATTGGAAAATCAAGCACCAAACTTGAAGGAAAGTTGAGCTCATTTCATAGTGTGTTGAAATTGTTGAGAAAATTTAATCATATGCACGTTTTGGTTGTCCTAGTATTTAGGAGCGATAATAAAGTTTGTTTCCGTTATGTTACAGTTATGTTTCATAATTAATAGGATTTTAATTTGCACATGACATGGTGATTATTGTCATGATAATTGTAGTTATGTATTAGCTTATTTATAGGTTGTCTTGCTTTATCAATGAATAAGTAGAAAACATATATCATCTGTTTCCTTCTATTGTTAACAGTGGTACCAAAGCTGAGTTGAGTTCCAAGGAGAAAAACAAAAGGTGAAATTGACGGCTTCCGAAAGTTTTGTAGATTTAGTCATTCCACGCTTTGATGGTGACTATGACCATTGGAGCATACTTATGGAGAACTTCCTGAGGTCCAAAGAATATTGGACGGTTGTTGTTTCTGGAGTAGCAGAACCAGTAACAGGTGATATGTTGACAGATGCGCAAAAGATAGAACTTGAAGGGCTGAAGTTAAAGGATCTTAAAGCAACAAATTATCTCTTCCAAGCTATTGATCGCTCAATCTTGGAAACCATTATTTTCAAAGATACAACCAAACATATTCGGGATTCCATGAAGAACAAGTACCAAGGTACAACAAGGGCTAAGAGGCAGCAACTTCAAGCACTTCGTTTGGAGTTCGAAATACTTCGAACAAAGTTAGGAGAATAAGTTGCAAACTATTTTTCAAGAACGATGACAATCATTAACAAGATGCGGATCTATGGCGACAAGACAGATGATGTTCTCATTGTTGAGAAGATTCTTTGATCCTTGACACCAAAATTTAACTTTGTTGCTTGTGTTATAGAAGAAGCTAATGATGTTGGTTCATGAGCAAAAAATTAACCAACGGGAAAAGGAGAACAAGCATTGAAGACCTTATCATAAAATAACTTCACATCTAGTAGATCTGATAGAGAACGGGGAAAAGGTAGAGATCAAAATAGAGCAGTCAGAAACAATAATGATCCTGGGAACCAACAACAAAATCATTATCAAGATAGTCAATTTCAAGGAAGAGGCGGTGGACGTGGAGGCCACCACTCACCAACCTATAGATCAAAGTCAGCAGACAAGTCCAATGTTGAATGTATATGTATGGTCATTATAAATCAGAATTTCAAACTGATATGAATAAACAAAGTGGAGATCAAAGTAACTTTGTAGAAAATGAAGAAAAGTTGTCTCTTTTGATGGTGTGTCACATGAAGGAAGAAACTCAACCAAATATGTGGTATTTAGACACTTTCTACTGCAACCACATGTGTGAAGAAAAAAATGCATTTTCGGATTTAGATGAATCCTTTCGGAGCTCTCTTAAGTTTGGTGACAACTCTAAAATTTTTGTTATGGGAAAATAAAATGTAATAATCCAAACTAAAGGATATTTCACCCACACTATTGCTAATGTTTTTTTGTACCTGCTTTTAAAACCAACTTGCTTAGTGTGGGTCAGTTACAAGAAAAATGATAGGAGATTTTTATCAAAAATGAAGTATGTAAAATTCATGATGCAAATTTGGGCTTAATTTCTCAAGTTAACATGACGGCAAATCGTATGTTCCCACTTTACCCCAACAACACAGCTCATTCATGCTTCTCGGCAAAATTAGAAGATGAAGCATGGCTATGACACTTTCGATATGGGCATCTGAATTTTGGCGGATTGAAAATACCACAACAAAAAAACATGGTGAATGGGCTTCCTCAAATTACAGCTTCATCTCAAGTTTTTGAAGAATGTGTTGTTAGCTAACAACATCGTAATCAATTCCCACAAGGAAAAGCTTGGAGAGCAAAGAAAACATTGGAACTTGTTCATTCCGACATTTTGTTCGACCAGACTGCGACCGGGAAGCCTCCAATCACCAGGGAGTTCCATTTTTACCGGGGTATGAGAAGAATGGAGAGCCATAAGTGAGACATCACGTCTTGAACCAAAACCTTAAGGCATTAGTTCCATGGGCTTTTTCTACTTATAAACTCTTTTACTGCTCCCCGCATATCAAATGTGAGACTTCACACTTGGATAAACTTACTTCAAAACAATAATGACCTTTATATGAGCGCAAAAATCTTACATATGAGGGGTTCCTTAAAATTTCTTATCCAACCATTTATTTATTGTGAACAAGCATATAAAGAGGGAAACCCTTATATATATTTTTTAGATTATTTTATTTATCCATCCAAGGATTAATGTTTCACTACACAAAAGTTGATTGCAATCGAAAATAGTTATATAACTCCTTCATGAAGGGCTATCATATACTTAGGTAGAGGCTGATCCTGAAGCACCAGGAAGAAAGTGAACTAACTCATGAAGGAGATCTTCATGGCCCTCCAATAGTGCAGCAATCTGTTAAAATCCATAATATAATTAAAAAGAGTGTCTAAAATGTGAAAAATCATGGTGAAATAATATGCAAATTTATCAACAGTACTATATACCATAATAACATATTATATATATAGAGAATAATAACCTCTTCTTGAGCCTCGGTTGTAGATTTTTCCCCGGCTTCCAATTTTTTGATAATATCTAGAAAAGACTCATATACATGAGAATTTTCTTCAAAGCGAGCCTGCATGAAAGAAAAACTTTTGAGCATATTGTAAGAGTGAAACCATCTATTATAAGATTTTCTTGTATAATTGCAAGATGTCTTTGGAAGTGGAACATCAATTGTGCCAAAATCACCACAACAAAAATTACATATAGGTCAAGAATTAAATAAACTTGAACATTGCCCAAAAAAACTGAAAATCAATTGTGCCAGTATGACTACCAAAAATGACATAAAGGTCAACACTTAAATAAACTTGAACATTACCAAAAAAAAGTTTTCATTCTTCTCTTTCTCAACATGTGTGTGCATGCATTAGTATATGTGTAGAGAGACATATAAAAACTGTCTTAGATTCAACAACATTTTTACCTTAAACTTATTCTTGAAATCGGTTGGATCTTGAATTCCAAGAACTGGCTCAGATGATTCTTCATTTACTAACGGAAGTTGTAAGGACCCGATTTTCATAACTCGGAAATTCTCTTTTAAAATCCTTATTCATGAAAGTGAATTGATTACTTTTGAAAGACATTACTCGAACAGTTTGGAAATTTGAGTGAATACGTTTATAAATTTACAAGGCGGAAATATTCCAAACATCCTTCATTTCAAAAGCATGTCATTACACTTCCGTTCAAATACATCCGTTATACAATTACACTTTCTCAAAATTACTTTGAACACAAACATTAGATCCACTTCATTATACACTTACAAGAAAGTTGTTTATACATGAATTCACTTTAACATGTTCTTCATATTAAAAATATTCATCATATAACATATTAATTACATACTATCTACTACTCTATCATGTACTCTTCTCCGCAAGCGTCCAATGCGCTACCTCCACAACCTGAACTCAAATATACAACACATACAAGGAAAGACAGAGGGAGTAAGAACCAACTACGGCGACCGTAGCGTGGATTTACATGGAGTAATGACATTAAAGTATTAAAACCACACACATCTAACATCATCATGATATGTATATATCAATCAACACATATTATCCATATTCATCCTATAGTACACATATATCCCATACTATATGTGTTCTATAGTGTGCATACTTATTCATCGCATTTTATCCATATTCACCCTATAGTACACATACATCTCATACTATATGTGTTCTATACTGTGCATACTTATTCATCACATTTTATCCATATTCACCCTATAGTACACATACATCTCATACTATATGTGTTCTATACTGTGCATACTTATTCATCGCATTTTATCCATATTCACCCTATAGTACACATACATCTCATACTATATGTGTTCTATACTGTGCATACTTATTCATCGCATTTTATCCATATTCACCCTATAGTACACATACATCCCATACTATATGTGTTCTATAGTGTGCATATTTATTTATCGCGTATTATCCATATTCATCCTATAGGATATACATCCCATAATATATATCCTATGACATGCATATGATTTTCATTCCGAGTATACACTTTTCACATCCTTCACATTCCATAATAATTTACCCTTGATCTCATTCAACAATTCTGCACCGTACAAATAATCACCATACCCCATCGGGCAGGTCGAGTAATCCCCATACCACCTCGGGCAGGTCGAGTTTCCACATTACACTCACGTCCATGTCATACATAGTCAACACAAGGCATCTCATTATTTTATTACCATAAATAACATACAACACATTCGTTGTCACAAACATACCTTTATCCATGTTAACACATTCACAGCTCATCACACATTCATTGTTACAACACACTTATACATGTTTATAACAATCAACCACTCACAACATACTCATTTTGATAAACATACTCATATCCATTTTGACACATTCACAACTCATCACACATTCATTGGTACAATCCACCCATACATGTTTATAACAATCAACCACTTACAACATACTCATTTATGCTTATGACCATAAATATCTCACACACCATCATTATCACACATCATAACCATTATCATAAACAAACCATGCATAACATATTCTTCATCATATACACATTAACGTTAGAACCATCTTTAATGACGGTGTATTACCATAAATGAGCATATAGCGTTTTACTCAAATAAACGGTTTTCCCACACATATATCTCCACTTTTATGGCTAATACATCCTCATGTAAAATATAGACTCTCACATGGACCACAAACACTCAAATGAGTTTCTATCCGTTAATATGCTCCGATTCTTGAGGGAAATCGGAGATGATGACTCTAATGAAATACTCTAAGACCACAATGGTCTTCTCCCTCACCTTAGGTTACGTAAGCTCCGTTGCTCCGCAAAAAAGCCACATCTCCCTTCATCTCCTCCAACCTCCATTGTTGCTTTTTCACCTCCAAGCTTTTCCAAATGTGTCACCATGAAGCAAGATGAAGGTTTTGATGAGTTTTGAGGCTTAGTGGAGGGAAAAATGGTCCATTTGGGTGGAACCACCGTTGGGAGAGAAATGGGGAGAAAGAAAATGAAGATTGGGGTTTCTAGGTCCCCTTTTTTTCACTTTTATAGTCACTGCGACGAGTGTAATCGATTACCATAAGTGTGTAATCGATTACACTGTGTCAGATGCACATATCTGATACTTTTAAAACGATGTAATCGATTACTAGTACAGTGTAATCGATTACATCATGAAAAATTACACATGTCTGATCAGATATCTGCATGTAATCGATTACAGGGACCATGTAATCGATTACATCATGAAAAAATACACATGTCTGATCAGATATCTGCATGTAACCGATTACATGGACCATGTAATCGATTACATCATGAAAAATTACAAATGTTTGATCAGATATCAGCATGTAATCGATTACAAGGACCATGTAATCGATTACACTGTGTTAACAGCCCAAAATTGTCATTTCTCGCCCAGGCGAGACAACTCTCGCTCGGGCGAGAATCCTCCAGTATAGCCCAGGATTTCACCCTCCCAGGTGATCCTTTCTCGCTCAGGCGAGAATCTCTCGCTCAAGCGAGACTTCTAGGACTGATACTAAAATTTTAAAGACTAAAATTCGGGGTGTTACAGAAGTTGGATTTCATAACCCCTTGGAAGAAAGTTGTTTAACCCCAACAATAGATGATCATGTCCTTTGAATAAATCCTTGGCAGCTTCTATAACATCATTTCTACCAATTCTACAAATGAATGAAAAGAGACACTAATGAATTTAAGAAAATATAGGGAAAAATTGAAGAAAATATTCATACAGCAATATAACTTCATCAAACCTGTTTTCTTTGAAGTCTATCAATATTTTCAAAAAGTATTCATACTTTTCCACGTCTTCAGTAAATACGGTCTTTATTTCTTTAAGATATAATAAAGCATCATTTGTAGTTAATCTTCTGCTTCCTTCGCTATCCATTTCAGAGCTTCACCCAATGCAATGTTTTTTTTAAAATATTTAGATAATTAGACTAATTCATCACAAAGTATTACACATTATTATCATAGGATCCAAACATAATTTCTCATAAAAAACAAATTGGTCTTTTTCTCATCAAGGCCAACATTAAAAATAATGGTAGCATTACTAAAGACAACATTTGAAGAACATATGAGTAATAAAACCATATAAATCCAATATTACAAAATGAAAACAAAATCTCAATAACAGATTTTTGTTTTTTGAAAATCTCAAAAACATAGCTTCGGATGTAATTGTTTCCTCAATAATAAAAATTGAACGAAAGAGAAAGAAAAATTAAATAAGAGAATATTATAACAATAAATTGATATTTTAAGAATTAAAGAACTTACAAGAATTTCAAAAGAACCACACAAAGAATCAGTAGATTGATTTGAATAAAAATTGAGAGAACTACTTGTGGATGTTGAAATTGTGCAACACACACACAGATATATATGTGTGTGGGGGGTAGGTGTTCAAACAGAGAGAATTATTTGTAAATTGAAATTATGGCTATAGATGTTTTTTTTTAAAAGTAATTATTAATAATTAATTGATCACAAGAAAAATCCATAATTGAAAAAACTAGAAAATGGAGATAGATTGATTTCTTAATAATGAGAAAATCCAAAAAAAATCTCAGAAAAAGTAGCACTCAAAATCTTGCCCAACTAGTCCTTTGGTGTTGTTTACATAATAAGTGGAATTTTGTGTTGTGTTTCCCTTCTTTGCACCATCAATCATAAATCATAATAGAGTCGGGATCAGCTGTCCCAAAATGTTTATGTCCCTATGTCCACAGCCAATCATCTTTTTCTAAATAATATAAAAATGTTATTTTGATTCTTTACAATTCTTCTTTTTAATAAAGTGTCATTCTTTCATTGGACCGGGAGAAGAAATTGAGACATGAATGAGGACAGGGGATCTCTATTCATCAATTCGGGAATGCCACATGACAATCCATATCAAGTATCTTTATTATTATTTATTTCTTTTCCTTTCTTTTCTATATACAAGTTAATACATTGATTTCTTATTTTTATAAAACATAAATGATTATAAATTATGTTTATAAAAATATTTAAAGTAATATTGTATAAAAATTAAATAACAAAAATAAAAAATTAAAAAAATGTTTTAATTTTGGAATTTATTAATTAATAGCACAATTACGGCTATGTGGTATCTTACTTTCTACTTCGAGCCAAGAAACTATTGTATTCATTGGTACTGTCTCTTCTATCTCTTGAAACAGAAAGTCAGTCCACGACCAATGCTTTTTTATTTCATTTTAATTAAAATAATTTATTTTGTAAAAGTCAAAGCAAATTAAATAAATAAATAATATATTATTTTGGGAATTTAATAGTGAAGTTACGGCTCTTGTCCAATCTTACTCTCTACTTTGAGTCTAGAAATAGTTGTGTTCATTATTGTTGTGTGTGCAACATGTGGAGGTGAGGAAGTTAGTTCATGATTAATATGATCTCTTATGACCCCAAAAATATAGTAGTAACTCTAAATTATTTGAGAAATGTTAAAATTACATTCTAACTCTTCTTAAAATATGAAACCAAAGATCCATCGTGGACGGAGTTACTAAAATTATATAGAAGATTAATAGACTTAACTTTGTAAAAAGCACAACTAAATTTTATTAATATTTAAACAATCAATGTAATTTATATTGAGTCATAAACAAATAATAGATATAAAATGAAAACAATAGAAAATCTAATTATATTTAAGATTGAGCATTCATTATTTTATTTATTCATAAAAAAATGAAATAATATGATATAAAATTACATCTTATAATAAGAATATGTGAGTGTGAATACTTAATTTTGTTTCTCCAAATTTTTACATGATAAAATAAAAAATAAAGAGTCAAAAAGTCCATCTCATAAATTTTGAAATTTTATGAAGTGGCTTATAAATTGTTACCTAAAAAGAGTATTTTTGTCATTTTTATGATCTTATAGAATTAATTTGTACCAATTTTTAGTTATTAATTTTTTTTATTAAATATATAAAGTACTTATATAATTTTATAGTAAAAGGTACATTCTTAGATGTCCCCAAACAAGTGTCATAAAGTCAATCGATGGTCAAAGACTTTGGTTTGAATATTTCAATGTTTAAAGAAATCATTAAAGTCATTTTAGGAATCTTTATGTACTCATTAACGAGAACAAGTTGTCCATGTCACTTTTCTATGTCACTTCTATGATCCACAAATTATGTAACACCCCAAATTTTAATCTTTAAAAATATAGTATCAGTCCTGGAAGCCTCGCTTGATCGGGAGATTCTCGCCTGAGCGAAAAAGGATCAGCTGGGAGGGTGAAATCCTGGACGAGGATTCTCGCGTGGGCGAGAAATGGCAATTTTGGGCTGTTGACACAGTGTAATCGATTACACTCTGCTGGTAATCGATTACACTCTGCTGGTAATCGATTACACTCTGTAGGTAATCGATTACACTCTGCTAGTAATCGATTACACTCTGCTAGTAATCGATTACACTCTTCTGGTAATCGATTACATCGTATTAAAAGCATCAGATATGTGCATCTGACACAGTGTAATCGATTACACATTTCTGGTAATCGATTACACATTGTTGGTAATCGATTACACATTTCTGGTAATCGATTACACATTTCTGGTAATCGATTACACATTGCTGGTAATCGATTACACATTGCTGGTAATCGATTACATCGTATTAAAAGCATCAGATATGTGCATCTGACACAGTGTAATCGATTACACACTCTTGGTAATCGATTACACACTCCTGGTAATCGATTACATCGTATTAAAAGCATCAGATATGCGTATTTTTCACGTTGTAATCGATTACACCATGTTGGTAATCGATTACAACCCGACGACACCTCTTTAAAACAGAAACCCAAACACATTTTAGGGTGAAAACTTCGAAGAGAAGAGAGAGAGGAGAGCTTTTCAAGAGCAAGGAGCCTTAGGACTCATCTTAGAGCTTGAGAAGAGGTAAACCTCTTGTTCCTAGCTCTTCTTCTTCCTCTCTAACTTGTTTTGGGTATGTTGGATTTATTTTCAAAACATGAGAAACCATGGAAACTCATCCTTTAGAGTTATGGTTCGTTTTATGTTGTTTTTATCTTGTAAACTCTTGGTTTAGAGATAGTATCTCAAGAATGGAAAGGGTTGTGGGTTGATTCATGAAAACCCCAAAAACCCCAAAAGTGAAAATGTGGTAAAAGGAGAGAATGAGTAAAATGTTAGAGGTAGAAGATGAGTTTACCCCCAAATATTGAAATATGAGATTATGCATGTTTTAGATGGTTGAATATTGATGATGAATATTTTGTATGATTAAATGATGCAATATAAGTTGTTTATGTGATATTTGGAATAAATGACTAACATTGTGTGATGTGGTGGGATGAAGAGAGATCCTAAGGTTGGAGGCGGTGTCGGTGGAACTCGAGAAGTTGCCAAGAACCAAACCCAACACTCATCGAGGTAAGGATAAGTCTTTAATGTTGCATTTGAAATAGAAAATGTGTATTTTCTGGTTATGCAAAGACTAAGTTGTAAATTACGCATTTAGTATGAACATATATGGGTGTGTTTATACTAAAGTAGGCGTAGATTTACGGAAAAGGAAAATGTGGGTATTTTCTGGTTATGAAATGATCGAGTTCTGAATTACGCATTTAGTATGAACATATATGGATGTGTTTATACTAAAGTAGGCGTAGATTTACGGAAGATGGAAAATGTGTGTGTTTCCTGGCCATGCAATAATTATATTGTAAATCACGTATTAGTATAAACAGATATGGAGTGTTTATACTAAAGATGACGTGGATTTACGGGAAATGATTGATGGCAAATCGATGGAAGGAAAATTATATTTTTAGCCGACCAAAAATGGTTAGCGACTTCGGCCCGAGTTTATGAGGCAACACTTCGGCCCGAGTTTATGAGGCAACACTTCGGCCCGAGTTTATGAGGCAACACTTCGGCGCGAGTTTATGAGGCAACACTTCGGCCCGAGTTTATGAGGCAACACTTCGGCCCGAGTCTATGAGGCAACACTTCGGCCCGAGTCTATGAGGCAACACTTCGGCCCGAGTCTATGAGGCAACACTTCGGCCCGAGTTTATGAGGCAACACTTCGGCTCGAGTTTATGTAGCAACACTTCGGCCCGAGTTTACGCGGCATGTTTTCTTTATAAAAGAGATGAGAATTTGTTTTCAGCTAACCCTAAGGGGTGTAGCGACTTCCGCTCGAGTTTATGTAGCAACACTTCGGCCCGAATTTACGCGGCATGTTTTCTTTATAAAGAGATGAGAATTTGTTTTTAGCTAACCCTAAGGGGTGTAGTGACTTTGGCTCGAGTTTATGTAGCAACACTTCGGCCCGAGTTTATGAGGCATGTTTTATTGGTAAAAAGGATGAGAATCTGCTTTTAGCTAACCCTGAGGGGTGTAGTGACTTTGGCTCAAGTAATGCAGCAAGACAAAATGAATTTCGGAAATGGTTTACTAACCCTTTTTCTAATGTGGATTATTTTATAATGACGTTTATTGAATTAACGACTTAATCCTTTGTGTGTTTTGTACTTTTGTCATTGATAATCCCATTGCAGGTAAATAGATGAATGCAGTATGCTAGGTCGGGAGCTTTAGGAGCTTTAGACGTTGGATTCACTATTTATGTTTCGTATTCTAAATGATTACTTGTGGATTTAAATGTTTGTAATCATGGCTAACCATTAGTTGGATATTTGTAACTGGGTGTATGGTTATTTCGGAGAACTATACTTATGAGGTCTCATTATCCGTGAGACATTACGAATATGAATTATGTTTTTCTCTCAAATCAAGTGTAGGTGATTATGGAATTTGAAAGTATGATAGTAAGTGTAGGAAAATACATGCAAAATGATTAAAATGAATAAAAAAATTTCAAGGGTAGAAAATCGGGTCGTTACAACATGGTATCAGAGCATAGTTAATCCTGCGGCCTAGGATATGGCCTTACATGCTTCTTTGAGATCTTTATGTGTTTGAATTGCTTGGTTAGCATTGACGATTGTGTGTTATGTGATGCTTGTCTGGTTATACAATTAGTCTACTGACAAGTACGTGAGTGCAGGTACACATGGCTGGAAGAGAAAGAGGAGCGAGTCAGAATGTTCCGAATGACCTCTTGGCCCAGATGGTGGCGGCACTACAACAAATGAGTGAGAATTTACAACATCTGAATCGGAGCGTGGCACTAGGTCCAAGCTCGCACACCCTAGTTCAACAAGGACCGGCTGAGTACCGGGGGTTAGATAAATCATGCAGAAGGAACCCTTGTCCGTTTCAAGGCGGATTCACCCCGAATGCTGCTATTGAGTTGGTCCAAGGAATGAAGTGTACTAACATGAAGGCGGATGGAGTGGCGACCTCCGAATCCATTCCTCACAAGGACTTTGGGCCTCAACGAAATTTTGTGCACGGAAGAGGCAAGGATAAGAGGTATCGCGAAGAGCGGAAGCATTATTTTCCACGTGTTGGTACTCGGAGTTGCATTTCGTATGGACCGAGGACCCATGCGAATGCCAGAGGGTCGCGGTTAAACTCTCCACCTTGGTGCAACAAGTGTAACCGGAAACATGACTAATGATTGTGTTCTGGAACTACAAATCACCGTTTTCGTTGTAAAGAGACCGGACCTATAAAGAGGCATTGTCCTACGTCACGACAGAGTATGAATGCTATGGGGACTGGACGACCTCAATCTATCGGCAGAGTGGTTACCATGTATAGTGCAGAGGCATCAGAATCGGATAGTCTGATCCGATGTGGGATGTATGAGGAAAGGGGAATGGATGTTTCCACTGCAAGGAGTTTTAGCATAATAAAAGGTATTGTTCCAAGCTGGATCGGAGACCTAATGCCACTCCTGCCGAGGAGGCAAGAGACCACGGTCAGATGGTTACCCCAAGTAGCGCAGGGACATCAGGTGTTGATGATCCGGCGAGAGGTAAACGCATGGTGACAGGTATTCCTTGTTTAGTGTTGTTGATTCGGGAGCGACACACTCCCTTATATATGATGAATGTGAAAACCGGCTGAAATTGTAAACTGAGTCATTACTTCCGACTTGGTCGCGTCGACCCCAATCTTTGTGCTGGTGGTGGTGTCGACGTTTATGTTCTAGAGTCCGGTTGTGGTAAATGGTGTGATATTTACCGTAGATTCAGTCTACTTGTCGTTATCCCAGTTAGATAAAGTTATGGGGATGGACTAATTGTTGACAAATCATGTTATGATTGAATAGTGCTGACAAGGTTGTGGCGGTTAGGTATCTGTGCGAGATCTCTGACCATGCTAGTAGTATGGGGCCAGTGTCGGCTAAGAAAGTCATGACTCTCCTTCGAAAAAGGGATCGGTTTTTATTCAGTAAATGTAACGAGAGGATATTTAAGAACTCGTTAGTATTTCAATATATTAAGATTTGAAAGAACTATGTATTTTTCTGGGAAAGTGAATTTTCTTCTGTGAATGAAATGAGGAATTTGTGCGTAACATGTTCTGTATGACAATGGGGAAAATATCTTTCGAGATTATGTACTAATGCTTGGTTAATTATACCTTGATGCATGAATTATGAAAAAGTTATTTTGATTCTTGTGCATGAAGCTCTTGGTCTATAAAATTTGATTTTTGTTAAAGAGGAGTATTCGCCGTAACAAATGTATATTGGTATTGAACGCCAAGCTATGTGCGGGGATGTTGAACCTCAAAAATTTATTTTGGATCGGGAGTGTCTCAGTGTACGGTTGGGGTAAATGGTAGAACCTTTACTATAGTGTTGATATGCGCGATGATGTCACAGTTGGATTTAATCCTGGAAATGGACTAGCGATCAGCAAATTGTGTTATGTTTAACTGTGTGTACTTGTTGAGGTGAAGAATTAAGATCTAGTTGCATTGATATGTATATGGGTGCAAAAGGGGAAGACTTATAATGATAGTCGAGAAAAGAGGCTAGTTAAGTTACTTACCCCGCCAATGTGATGAATGCAATGGAATAGACGTGAAACTTTTGGTCTCGAATGACCGGTTCTTTTGCGGTAGGACATTGGCAACGCATGAAATAGTGGTGGTGATCCGAAATTGTCTGCGTTGAATGTGTACCGGCAAAAGTTGTTGTTGTTTCGTGAACGTCAGTAATTGCGGTGTATGGGTGTGGTGTAACCATAGGAGAGAAGAAGTTTTGGGTTGTGTCGGAATGAGCGTGCGAACCTTGTTTCACGACGTGGTTGCCATGAGTCGTGGATTCAAACCGCTTTCGAAAATCATTTTTGGGAAAACTTAGCTTGTGCCTAAGTAATGATTTAGTATCATGTTGGAGAATTCCGAAATTTTAGCAACCCTATCGGAATAAGTATGAGGTTGTTAAAAGTTTAGTGATATGAGACGCCTATGTATTTCTGGACATAATGCGAGTGGGTTAATAAGTTTATATTTACTAACGGAATTGGGGTGACCAAACCAAACGCAAGTTGTAGGTTTGAGTGTTGGTCGACTTGTGCTTGCCGATTGCTAACAGAATACCTAGTTTTGGTGTGAATCAATGGTTTTATGGTTTCAGTGGAGGCTAGAAATCGGTAATTTCTTTAGACGATAAGATTTGATGGTAGAAATATTTTATGTAATTAGACAATTACTGAATAGTTTGATTGTGTACAATGGATGAGACACTAATAATTCTATTGTGTAAGTATTTTGTGGATCTAGTAAAATGAAATTGTGCTAGAGTCTCGAGTGGAGATGAGACTAGCTAGTGTATGATGGATTTTAAAAGATGCATTTAGATAGATATGGGATCAGGAGTTCCCCATTCGCTGAAGTTCGAGAGTGTTATCGGGATTCTTAAAGTATGTTAGGATTGATAGATGGATAGGTGTTAGAGATCTATGGTTCTTGATGGATATAAGAAAAAAATCTTTAGTCTGAATTATGGATTAGTTCCCATGGTACTCGAGTTATTAAAGGCTGAGATCTTAACATTTGAACATTGAGAGTTAGTTCATGAATTGGTTTGGTGATATCATGATTTAGTGGTGTATGCCCTTAGTGACTGATTAAGTAATCTTAATGGATTAGAGAATCGAATTGTGATTTTGGTTGAATATTCTTGTGCCTAAGGTCTAGGTGATGATTTTATTTTCCGAGGTATGTTTAATTTTCGGGGACGAAAATTCTTATAAGAGGGGGAGGATTGTAACACCCCAAATTTTAATCTTTAAAAATATAGTATCAGTCCTGGAAGCCTCGCTTGATCGGGAGATTCTCGCCTGAGCGAAAAAGGATCAGCTGGGAGGGTGAAATCCTGGACGAGGATTCTCGCGTGGGCGAGAAATGGCAATTTTGGGCTGTTGACACAGTGTAATCGATTACACTCTGCTGGTAATCGATTACACTATGCTGGTAATCAATTACACTCTGCTGGTAATCGATTACACTCTGCTGGTAATCGATTACACTCTTCTGGTAATCGATTACATCGTATTAAAAGCATCAGATATGTGCATCTGACACAGTGTAATCGATTACACATTTCTGGTAATCGATTACACATTGCTGGTAATCGATTACACATTTCTGGTAATCGATTACACATTTCTGGTAATCGATTACACATTGCTGGTAATCGATTACACATTGCTGGTAATCGATTACATCGTATTAAAAGCATCAGATATGTGCATCTGACACAGTGTAATCGATTACACACTCCTGGTAATCGATTACACACTCCTGGTAATCGATTACACACTCCTGGTAATCGATTACATCGTATTAAAAGCATCAGATATGCGTATTTTTCACGTTGTAATCGATTACACCATGTTGGTAATCGATTACAACCTGACGACACCTCTTTAAAACAGAAACCCAAACACATTTTAGGGTGAAAACTTCGAAGAGAAGAGAGAGAGGAGAGCTTTTCAAGAGCAAGGAGCCTTAGGACTCATCTTAGAGCTTGAGAAGAGGTAAATCTCTTGTTCCTAGCTCTTCTTCTTCCTCTCTAACTTGTTTTGGGTATGTTGGATTTATTTTCAAAACATGAGAAACCATGGAAACTCATCCTTTAGAGTTATGGTTCATTTTATGTTGTTTTTATCTTGTAAACTCTTGGTTTAGAGATAGTATCTCAAGAATGGAAAGGGTTGTGGGTTGATTCATGAAAACCCCAAAAACCCCAAAAGTGAAAATGTGGTAAAAGGAGAAAATGAGTAAAATGTTAGAGGTAGAAGATGAGTTTACCCCCAAATATTGAAATATGAGATTATGCATGTTTTAGATGGTTGAATATTGATGATGAATATTTTGTATGATTAAATGATGCAATATAAGTTGTTTATGTGATATTTGGAATAAATGACTAACATTGTGTGATGTGGTGGGATGAAGAGAGATCCTAAGGTTGGAGGCGGTGTCGGTGGAACTCGAGAAGTTGCCAAGAACCAAACCCAACACTCATCGAGGTAAGGATAAGTCTTTAATGTTGCATTTGAAATAGAAAATGTGTATTTTCTGGTTATGCAAAGACTAAGTTGTAAATTACGCATTTAGTATGAACATATATGGGTGTGTTTATACTAAAGTAGGCGTAGATTTACGGAAAAGGAAAATGTGGGTATTTTCTGGTTATGAAATGATCGAGTTGTGAATTACGCATTTAGTATGAACATATATGGATGTGTTTATACTAAAGTAGGCGTAGATTTACGGAAGATGGAAAATGTGTGTGTTTCCTGGCCATGCAATAATTATATTGTAAATCACATATTAGTATAAACAGATATGGAGTGTTTATACTAAAGATGACGTGGATTTACGGGAAATGATTGATGGCAAATCGATGGAAGGAAAATTATATTTTTAGCCGACCAGAAATGGTTAGCGACTTCGGCCCGAGTTTATGAGGCAACACTTCGGCCCGAGTTTATGAGGCAACACTTCGGCCCGAGTTTATGAGGCAACACTTCGGTCCGAGTTTATGTGGCAACACTTCGACCCGAGTTTATGAGGCAACACTTCGGCCCGAGTTTATGAGGCAACACTTCGGCCCGAGTCTATGAGGCAACACTTCGGCCCGAGTGTATGAGGCAACACTTCGGCCCGAGTCTATGAGGCAACACTTCGGCCCGAGTCTATGAGGCAACACTTCGGCTCGAGTTTATGTAGCAACACTTCGGCCCGAGTTTACGCGGCATGTTTTCTTTATAAAAGAGATGAGAATTTGTTTTCAGCTAACCCTAAGGGGTGTAGCGACTTCGGCTCGAGTTTATGTAGCAACACTTCGGCCCGAGTTTACGCGGCATGTTTTCTTTATAAAGAGATGAGAATTTGTTTTTAGCTAACCCTAAGGGGTGTAGTGACTTTGGCTCGAGTTTATGTAGCAACACTTCGGCCCGAGTTTATGAGGCATGTTTTATTGGTAAAAAGGATGAGAATCTGCTTTTAGCTAACCCTGAGGGGTGTAGTGACTTTGGCTCAAGTAATGCAGCAAGACAAAATGAATTTCGGAAATGGTTTACTAACCCTTTTTCTAATGTGGATTATTTTATAATGACGTTTATTGAATTAACGACTTAATCCTTTGTGTGTTTTGTACTTTTGTCATTGATAATCCCATTGCAGGTAAATAGATGAATGCAGTATGCTAGGTCGGGAGCTTTAGGAGCTTTAGACGTTGGATTCACTATTTATGTTTCGTATTCTAAATGATTACTTGTGGATTTAAATGTTTGTAATCATGGCTAACCATTAGTTGGATATTTGTAACTGGGTGTATGGTTATTTCGGAGAACTATACTTATGAGGTCTCATTATCCGTGAGATATTACGAATATGAATTATGTTTTTCTCTCAAATCAAGTGTAGGTGATTATGGAATTTGAAAGTATGATAGTAAGTGTAGGAAAATACATGCAAAATGATTAAAATGAATAAAAAAATTTCAAGGGTAGAAAATCGGGTCGTTACAAATTACAAACTCACATTTATGTTTTGTTAACTTTTAGTTAGTTATTATGGTGCAACTTTAATTGACGTCTCAATTTGTAATTAGTGGTACATAGAAGTTGAATAGAGAAGTGACATAGACAACTTGCGATCCTAATTAACGGGGTCGCCCTTTGAAAAAAACATGTATCAAATTATCCCTTATAAACGGTGGGGAGAATGGAGGAGAAAAGACACACATAATTGACAAATTATCTTTGAACCAGATATACAATATTTGGGATAAAGTTAACTCATTCTTTCCTGATTTGTATAATATATCATACCACCGTTTAAGTAATTGAAATCACATAAAAACTTTGATACCATGTATCATTTGAATTGTTTTGGTAAGGGCACTACAATTAAAAGTAAAATAAAGTTAATTTTCGAACATTTTAATTGTATACAATAATTGTTTGTAGTTTGTACAAAACCTTTATAATAATCCACTTAAATAAACATCAATATTTTTGTGGACTAATTCAAAAACCTAAAAATATATAAAAAGTAATAATGACATTAAGTATAGGGGAAGGGTTGTGAGTATTCAATAACTCATATTTTCAACGGCCGCATTATGTCGATTCTAATATGATAAATAATTAAATTACTACTAATCATATATTAATCATCCGTCATATTTCGTATCGCCATTCTTCTTTCCATACATGGCAGGTAAGTGGTTTCTTTTTTCACTTTCTATGTTATATTTTCTTTCTATTTGTTATACTTTTGAAATAATTAATAAATTCATTTTCCTGTAATAAATTTTAACATTTTTTTTGAATATTTAATTAATAAAATGCAGTTAAATGAATAATAGACATTTTTTTGATTGTAATATTTAACAAGTTCATATTAATAAATAATTGAATGAATGAACAATAAAATATAATAAAGTATACAATGGTTATAATGACTAAGATAATATATTTTACCTCTTTAAATTGAGATGTGCTAGCGGCTATAAAGCTACTACTTCATTCTATTGAAATTGATAGTTGGGTTGGACAACGATATATGTTGGACTTCCTTTAAATTTTATAATAAACCTGTCCCATTTAAGTTGAGATGCGGTAGTGAAAATATAGTTGTGACTCCACTCTCTAGAATTGGGTACGCGAATAATGACTATTGTTAGGTTCCCTTAAATCTTATACTAAAAAACTTAATGCCTAGTAGAGGGAGCACAATCAATATTGTGTTTTCTCTCTCCTAAAGTTGAGATGTCGTAGCGGACATAGAAATGCTACTTCAATCTCTCTTGATGTGGGCACAATGGAGATTAAGTATTATTTATTATCTTCCAATCTTTAAATAAATTAAAATAAATTCAATCTAAACAACCATTAATCAATCTTTACCACAGAACTATGCAATCTTAATTTCCATATTGAACTTATGAATATGTAAGACCAAAATAAATTATTGATCGACACAAAAATAAAGTATATTTTTTTATCTTTTGTTTTATTAAATATTGAGCACTCACTCTGTTACAAGAGAATTGATATGCTCATAATGGGTGTATTTATGTTCCGCAACCCTATTTCTCTACGGCCCTAAGGCCCAGGATCATCAAATGATGGACACCCATGTTTTCATATTATGAATTACTTTTCAATCAATATCTTTTTAATGAATACATATTAGTTCATTGATAATGCAAATTGCGATATAATATTTTATTCCTCAAATCATATTGACACACGAGAAAAAATAAAGCAAATAAAATTAATTCATGTATTAATATGAAACATTCGATTAGAGAATTAAAATGATAAGAAATATGATGCTAATGTAAGACCTAAAATGGAGTAGATCTTCTACTAGATTTTTCTAATGTGGAACAGTAGTTTTTTAACCATTTTCTTGACGTTCAATTATTAACAAGTGAATACATTATTTTATATCATATATCATTTCTCATATATGACCCAAAGGATAAAGAATCCAAAGAAGGTAAAAGTAAAAATAAATAAAATATACGAAAAGACATCATAGAATCCTCAATAAATATCTCAGACGAAATTTAGGGCAGAGAAAATGCATTATACATGACTCTCAATGGAACTATTCATATCGTACCAAGGAATATTATTGCCTTGATCTTAAGCCTTCACCCATTCCATCATAAAACCATAAAATCCTCTTAATTGTTGAATGTCATGTTATAAAACTATTAAAAGTAGGAAAATGAGAAATGAGTAATGGACATGGGAAACACATTAGGGAAGTTGACTGGTTTGACCGAATTTTTAAGTGGCAAGTACCATGAAACCCAAAGACGGACCAATGCTAAAGTTGCTAATCATGTATCAGTCAAAAACCCTAAAAAAAAGCAAGCACAATATTGTATATTATAACCTTAAGAAACCTTCTACAAGAGAAGCTTTGAGAGTGACCCATACTCAGATACACTTAAGATCATCTGTAACACCCCAAATTTTAATCTTTAAAAATATAGTATCAGTCTTGGAAGCCTCGCTTGATCGAGAGATCCTCGCCTGAGCGAAAAAGGATCAGCTGGGAGGGATACTGGAGGATTCTTCCCTGGGCGAGGAATGGCAATTTTGGGCTGTTGACACAGTGTAATCGATTACACTCTGCTGGTAATCGATTACACTCTGCTAGTAATCGATTACATCTGCTGGTAATCGATTACATCGTATTAAAAGCATCAGATATGTGCATCTGACACAGTGTAATCGATTACACATTTCTGGTAATCGATTACACATTGCTGGTAATCGATTACACATTGCTGGTAATCGATTACACATTTCCGGTAATCGATTACACATTGCTTGTAATCGATTACACATTTCTGGTAATCGATTACACATTGCTGGTAATCGATTACACATTGCTAGTAATCGATTACACATTGCTGGTAATCGATTACACATTTCCGGTAATCGATTACACATTGCTTGTAATCGATTACACATTTCTGGTAATCGATTACACATTGCTGGTAATCGATTACACATTGCTGGTAATCGATTACACATTTCTGGTAATCGATTACATCGTATTAAAAGCATCAGATATGCGCATTTTTCACGTTGTAATCGATTACACCATGTTGGTAATCGATTACAACCCGATGACACCTCTTTAAAACAGAAACCAAACACATTTTAAGGTTAAAAACTTTGAAGGGAGGTGAGAGAAGAGAGCTTTTCCAAGGGCAAGGAGTTTTGATACTCACCTAAGAGCTTGAGAAGAGGTAAAACTCTTGATTCTAACTCTCTTAAACTCATTTTGGGTATGTTGGATCTCTTCTCCAAATGTGAGAAACCATGGAAACTCATCCTTTGGAGTTATGGTTCGTTTTATGTGTTTTTATCTTGTAAATTCTTAGTTTAGAGTTAGTATTTCGAGAATGGAAAAGGTTTGTGGGTTGATTCATGAAAACCCCAAAACCCTAAAGGGATAATGTGGTTAAAGTGGAAAATGGGTAAAATGCTAAAGGTAGAAAATGAGTTTACGTTCTAGTTCTAATGTTGAAATATGAGATGGATATGTATGTTTTAGATGGTTGTAAACTTATGATGAAAATAGTTTAGCAACATTGAAAATATGATGAATATCTTGTATGGTTAAATAATGCAATATAAGTTGTTTATGTGATATTTGGAATAAATGACTAACATTGTGTTATATGGTGGGATGAAGAGAGATCCTAAGGTTGGAGGCGGTGTCGGTGGAACTCGAGAAGTTGCCAAGAACCAAACCCAACACTCATCGAGGTAAGGATAAGTCTTTAATTGAGCATTTGGAATCGAAAATGTGAGTTTTCTGATTATGCAATGATTGATACGTAAAGTACGCATTTGATGTAAACATATATGGGTGTGTTTACATTAAAGTAGGCGTAGATTTACGGAAAGGAAAGTATGTGATACTTTCTGGTTATGCGATGATTGAGTGTAAATCACGTATTTAGTATAAACATATATGAGTATGTTTATACTAATGTGGGCGTGGATTTACCGGAAATGATTTATGGTGAAACGAATGAAAAAGAAGTACATTTTTAGCCAACCATGAATGGTTAGCGACTCTGGCTTGAGTATAGAAGCATACACTCTGGCTTGAGTATAGAAGCATACACTCTGGCTTGAGTATAGAAGCATGAAAATGATTTATGAGGAGATCGATGAAAGTAAAATATGTTTTAGCCGACCATGAATGGTTAGCGACTCTGGCTTGAGTATAGAAGCGTAAACTCTGGCTTGAGTATAGAAGCATACACTCTGGCTTGAGTATAGAAGCATACACTCTGGCTTGAGTATAGAAGCATACACTCTGGCTTGAGTATAGAAGCATACACTCTGGCTTGAGTATAGAAGCATACACTCTGGCTTGAGTATAGAAGCATGAAAATGATTTATGAGAAGATCGATGAAAGGAAAATATGTTTTAGCCGACCATGAATGGTTAGCGACTCTGGCTTGAGTATAGAAGCGTAAACTCTGGCTTGAGTATATAAGCGTGATTTGTTTTAAGAGAAACGAGATTCTGCTTTTAGCTAATCCTAAGGGGTATAGCGACTTTGGCTCAAGTTATGCAGCAAGATAAAATGAATTTCGAAAATGGTTTACTAACCCCTTATTCTAATGTGGATTATCTTATAATGACGTTTATTGAATTAACGACTTACTCCTTTGCGTGTTTGTGTTCTTGTCATTGATAATCCCATTGTAGATAAACAGGTGACATGAGGGGGACTCATTTTTGGGGGAGCTTAGGGAGCTTATGTTTTGGAATTTCTTTATTTGCACTATTTTGTATATGAGTGCTTATTGAATTATTTTGGGAATATTTTGTAACTATGGATATATGACTTATACGATTGATTGCAATTCCGCATATATGTAGCCATGGGTATTTTGGAAACCCATAGCTAGTTGTATACGGTAGACGCTAGGGTTTAATGAAATGAAAAATTTTCAAGGGGTGAATTTTGGGTTCTTACAATTATGGTATCAGAGCATAGTTAGTCCTGCGGCCTAGGGTATGGCCTTACTTGCTTCTTTGTAACTTCTAAATGATTGGACTATGTGATTTAAGTGAACTGCTGTGTGGTTATGTGTTGATTTGTTTAGTTAAAACCTGGTTTACTAACCCATGAGAACCGAGATAAACAGGTACCCATTACGGAGATGTCTGGAAGAGGAAGAGGAAGAGGATCGGGTCAGAATGGCTTATTGGCTCAGATTGCTGCAGTGCTGATGAACATGAACGAGAACTTACAGCACCTGAACCAGAACGCGACGCCGAGTCCGAGTTCGCAACCATTGGTTCCACCTGGGCCGGCTGAATACAGAGGTCTGGATGAATTCTGCAGGAGAAACCCCAGTCAATTTCAAGGCGGATTCGCTCCGGATGCGGCCATTGAATGGGTCCAGGGATTGGAAAGAATCTTCAGGGCCATGAGCTGTTCTGATGCTCAGAGGGTGGCCTACGCCACCTATATGCTGGTGAAGGAGGCTGAGAACTGGTGGGAGATGACCCGGAGACAAATGGAGGTCGAAGGGCAAATCATCACATGGGGAGCTTTCAAGAGTAAATTCCTCCAGAAATATTTTCCTGCAGACTTGAAAAGGGAAAAGGAGAGGGAATTCTTGCAATTGGAGCAAGGGAACATGTCGGTGGGGGAGTATTCGGCCAAATTTGAAGAATTGATCCGGTATTGCCCTTATGCTGAACTAGAGTTGGACGGGAGGTCCAAATGTGTGAAGTTTGAAATGGGGTTGAGGCCCGAACTCCGGGTGACATTTGGTCACGAAGAAATTTCTGATTTCCCTACACTAGTGAACAAGTGTAGGATATGTGAGGATAATGTGAGGAGGAGAGACGCTGCTGCTAGAGAAGATAACCCTCCAAAACACTATGGCCCTCAACGGAACTTCTCACATGGCAAGGGCAAGGGCAGAATGTTTCAGGAGGAACGAAAGCCTTACTCTCCACCAACGAGTAGTCGGGGAAATACTTCACATGGGATGAGGACTCATGGTAATGCCGGAGGGTCACGGTTGAACTCTCCATCCTTGTGCGGCAAATGTGGCCGAATTCATGTGGGTGACTCATGCCCTAGTACGACACTTAGCTGCTTTAGCTGCAAGGAAGTTGGGCATGTCAGGAGATATTGTCCAAAATATCCACAGAGTATGAATGCTGTGAGAGCTGAGCGACCTCGATCTACTGGCAGGGTGTTCACCATGAGTGGTGCAGAGGCATCGGGTGTTGATGGCCTGATTAAAGGTAAATTGCATGGTGACAGGTATTCCTTGTTTAGTGTTGTTGAATTCGGGAGCGACACACTCCCTGATATATGTGTTAAATGTGAAAAACTGGCTGAGATTGCAAACTGAGTCAGTACTTCCGACTTGGTCGTGACCACCCAATCTATGTGTTGGTGGTGGTGTCGACGTTTATGTTCTAGTGTCCGATTGTGGTAAATGGTGTGATATTTACCGTAGATTCAGTCTGCTTGTCGTTATCCCAGTTAGATATAATTTTGGGGATGGACTATTGTCAGCAAATCATGTTGTGATTGAATAGTGCTGACAAGGTTGTGGCGGTTAGGGATCTGTGCGAGATCTCTCACCAGGCTAGTGGTTTGGTGCCAGTGTCGGCTAAGAGAGTCAGGACCCTCCTTCGAAAAAGGGATCGGTATTCATTCAGTAAATGTCACAAGAGGGTATTTAAGAACTCGTTAGTATTTCGAGATGTTAAGATTTGAAAGAACTATTTATTTTGTCTTGGAAAGTGGACTTTCGTCTATGAATGATTGACTTTTATAATAAGTATACTGACAAGAAAAATGTTTAAGTCGGGTATACTTGTTTTCTCTTATGAGTTTTTAAAGGTTAATTCCACTTGTTGGCCTTAGTGTGTATGCGCACGCTAAGAGGTGAAACTCATATTTCAAAAATGAAATAGAGGTTGGATAAATTACCTAAAGGTCCTTGCGACTAATGTGTTTACATGGATGTTGACTAATCAGATGTGTTATCATTTTGAGGTGACCTATGGTTGGTACCCCAAAATCGATTGAGTATAAAAAAATTATTTTTGGTTCTTGTGTATGAAGCTTCTGGTCTATGAAATTTATTTTTTTGTTAAAGATGAGTACCCGCCGTAACAAATGTATATTGGTATTAAACACCAAGCTATGTGCGGGGATGTTGAACCTCAAAAAAAAAAAAAAAAAAAAAAAAAACTTATTTTGGATCGGGAGTGTCTCAGTGTACGGTTGAGGTAAATGGTAGAACCCTTACTATAGTGTTGATATGCGCGATGATATCCTAGTTGGATTTAATCCTGGAAATGGACTAGCGATCAGCAAATTGTGTTATGTTTAACTGTGTGTACTTGTTGAGGTGAAGAATTAAGATCTAGTTGTATTGATATGTATATGGGTGCAAAAGGGTAAGACTTATAATGATAGTCGAGAAAAGAGGCTAGTTAAGTTACTTACCCCGCCAATGTGATGAATGCAATGGAATAGACGTGAAACTTTTGGTCTCGAATGACCGGTTCTTTTGCGGTAGGACATTGGCAACGCATGAAATAGTGGTGATGATCCGAAATTGTCTGCGTTGAATGTGTACCGGCAAAAGTTGTTGTTGTTTCGTGAACGTCAGTAATTGCGGTGTATGGGTGTGGTGTAACCATAGGAGGGAAGAAGTTTTGGGTTGTGTCGAAATGAGCGTGCGAACCTTGTTTCACGACGTGGTTGCCATGAGTCGTGGATTCAAACTGCTTTCGAAAATCATTTTTGGGAAAACTTAGCTTGTGCCTAAGTAATGATTTAGTATCCCGAAATTTTAGCAACCATATCGGAATAAGTATGAGGTTGTTAAAAGTTTAGTGATATGAGACGCCCATGTATTTCTGGACATAATGCGAGTGGGTTAATAAGTTTATATTTACTAACGGAATTGGGGTGACCAAACCGAACGCAAGTTGTAGGTTTGAGTGTTGGTCGACTTGTGCTTGCCGATTGGTAACAAAATACCTAGTTTTGATGTGAATCAATGGTTTTATGGTTTCAGTGGAGGCTAGAAATCGGTAATTTCTTTAGACGATAAGATTTGATGGTAGAAATATTTTATGTAATTTGATTGTGTATAGTGGATGAGACACTAAGAATTCTATTGTGTAGTGGATCTAGTAAAATGAAATTGTGCTAGAGTCTCGAGTGGAGATGAGACTAGCTAGTGTATGATGGATGTTAAAAGATGCATTTAGATAGATATGGGATCAGGAGTACCCCATTCGCTGAAGTTCGAGAGTGTTATCGGGATTCTTAACGTATGTTAGGATTGATAGATGGATATGTGTTAGAGATCTATGGTTCTTGATGGATATAAGAAAAATCTTTAGTCTGAATTATGGATTAGTTCCCATTACACTCAAGTTATTAAAGGCTGAGATCTTAACATTTGGACATTGAGGAGTTAGTTCATGAATTGGTTTGGTATATCATGATTTAGTGGTGTATTCCCTTAGTGACTGATTAAGTAATCTTAATGGATTAGAGAATCGAATTGTGATTTTGGATGAATATTCTTGTGCCTAAGGTCTAGGTGATGATTTTATTTTCCGAGGTATGTTTAATTTTCGGGGACGAAAATTCTTATAAGAGGGGGAGGATTGTAACACCCCAAATTTTAATCTTTAAAAATATAGTATCAGTCTTGGAAGCCTCGCTTGATCGAGAGATCCTCGCCTGAGCGAAAAAGGATCAGCTGGGAGGGATACTGGAGGATTCTTCCCTGGGCGAGAAATGGCAATTTTGGGCTGTTGACACAGTGTAATCGATTACACTCTGCTGGTAATCGATTACACTCTGCTAGTAATCGATTACATCTGCTGGTAATCGATTACATCGTATTAAAAGCATCAGATATGTGCATCTGACACAGTGTAATCGATTACACATTGCTGGTAATCGATTACACATTGCTGGTAATCGATTACACATTGCCGGTAATCGATTACACATTGCTTGTAATCGATTACACATTTCTGGTAATCGATTACACATTGCTGGTAATCGATTACACATTGCTGGTAATCGATTACACATTGCTGGTAATCGATTACACATTTCCGGTAATCGATTACACATTGCTTGTAATCGATTACACATTTCTGGTAATCGATTACACATTGCTGGTAATCGATTACACATTGCTGGTAATCGATTACACATTTCTGGTAATCGATTACATCGTATTAAAAGCATCAGATATGCGCATTTTTCACGTTGTAATCGATTACACCATGTTGGTAATCGATTACAACCCGATGACACCTCTTTAAAACAGAAACCAAACACATTTTAAGGTTAAAAACTTTGAAGGGAGGTGAGAGAAGAGAGCTTTTCCAAGGGCAAGGAGTTTTGATACTCACCTAAGAGCTTGAGAAGAGGTAAAACTCTTGATTCTAACTCTCTTAAACTCATTTTGGGTATGTTGGATCTCTTCTCCAAATGTGAGAAACCATGGAAACTCATCCTTTGGAGTTATGGTTCGTTTTATGTGTTTTTATCTTGTAAATTCTTAGTTTAGAGTTAGTATTTCGAGAATGGAAAAGGTTTGTGGGTTGATTCATGAAAACCCCAAAACCCTAAAGGGATAATGTGGTTAAAGTGGAAAATGGGTAAAATGCTAAAGGTAGAAAATGAGTTTACGTTCTAGTTCTAATGTTGAAATATGAGATGGATATGTATGTTTTAGATGGTTGTAAACTTATGATGAAAATAGTTTAGCAACATTGAAAATATGATGAATATCTTGTATGGTTAAATAATGCAATATAAGTTGTTTATGTGATATTTGGAATAAATGACTAACATTGTGTTATATGGTGGGATGAGGAAAGATCCTAAAGTTGGAGGCAGTGTCGGTGGAACTTGAGAAGTTGTCAAGAACCAAACCCAACACTCACCGAGGTAAGGATAAGTCTTTAATTGAGCATTTGGAATCGAAAATGTGAGTTTTCTGATTATGCAATGATTGATACGTAAAGTACGCATTTGATGTAAACATATATGGGTGTGTTTACATTAAAGTAGGCGTAGATTTACGGAAAGGAAAGTATGTGGTACTTTCTGGTTATGCGATGATTGAGTGTAAATCACGTATTTAGTATAAACATATATGAGTATGTTTATACTAATGTGGGCGTGGATTTACCGGAAATGATTTATGGTGAAACGAATGAAAAAGAAGTACATTTTTAGCCGACCATGAATGGTTAGCGACTCTGGCTTGAGTATAGAAGCATACACTCTGGCTTGAGTATAGAAGCATACACTCTGGCTTGAGTATAGAAGCATACACTCTGGCTTGAGTATAGAAGCATGAAAATGATTTATGAGGAGATCGATGAAAGTAAAATATGTTTTAGCCGACCATGAATGGTTAGCGACTCTGGCTTGAGTATAGAAGCGTAAACTCTGGCTTGAGTATAGAAGCATACACTCTGGCTTGAGTATAGAAGCATACACTCTGGCTTGAGTATAGAAGCATACACTCTGGCTTGAGTATAGAAGCATACACTCTGGCTTGAGTATAGAAGCATACACTCTGGCTTGAGTATAGAAGCATGAAAATGATTTATGAGAAGATCGATGAAAGGAAAATATGTTTTAGCCGACCATGAATGGTTAGCGACTCTGGCTTGAGTATAGAAGCGTAAACTCTGGCTTGAGTATATAAGCGTGATTTGTTTTAAGAGAAACGAGATTCTGCTTTTAGCTAATCCTAAGGGGTATAGCGACTTTGGCTCAAGTTATGCAGCAAGATAAAATGAATTTCGAAAATGGTTTACTAACCCCTTATTCTAATGTGGATTATCTTATAATGACGTTTATTGAATTAACGACTTACTCCTTTGCGTGTTTGTGTTCTTGTCATTGATAATCCCATTGCAGATAAACAGGTGACATGAGGGGGACTCATTTTTGGGGGAGCTTAGGGAGCTTATGTTTTGGAATTTCTTTATTTGCACTATTTTGTATATGAGTGCTTATTGAATTATTTTGGGAATATTTTGTAACTATGGATATATGACTTATACGATTGATTGCAATTCCGCATATATGTAGCCATGGGTATTTTGGAAACCCATAGCTAGTTGTATACGGTAGACGCTAGGGTTTAATGAAATGAAAAATTTTCAAGGGGTGAATTTTGGGTTCTTACATCATCATAACTGAGGGTGTACACAAATGGAATAGAAAAAGACAATAGAAGCAAAAATTCAAAATAAAACTAAAATAGAAAGAAAGTAAATAGAGCTAGGTTGAGAACCTGCAAGGAAAACCTAGAAAAATGAGAGAGGTACTAAATCGAAGACCTACAAAGACGACTTAGGATCATAACAAAAAGAGAGAATTCCAAACATATACCTACATTAGGTATAATGGGCAAAAATAAGGAAATTAAATGAACACCGTCAAGGTGAAGACTTACCACTACTCGTCCTCAATTATGCATTAGGATAACTTTTTGAAGAAGTTTGAGTTGTAGCCTATGTTTGGAAAGGTTCTCATCAAGTGTCCAAGAGAGACATGTATCATTTTAGTTTAATCCCGCGACTGTAGGGGTGAGCAGGACTCGGCCCTACTCGGCCACCCAATATGGCCAGATCATGATCGGGCTCGAATAGGGTCAGGTCTCATCGAGTCTAAGGTCTGTTTTGGGTTCAAAAATTAGACATAGTCGATATTTAGGGTTGGGTAGAGACCAAGCATGACCCGACCCGAACCGTCCCATGGTCACTCTCTCATCATATTTTTATGTGTCTTTATTCAAATGTGTACAGAGTAATGACACATTTTTTGTCGAAAGTATCATTGACTCTCTCATTTTTCATCATATATACATGATGAATAATATATACATATATTGTTTTATATGTCAAATTACATATTCATTATAATAAGTAATATTAAGAAGATTTTATCTAAAATGAGTGCACATTATATTTAATAAGGTCTAGGGTCGGGTTCTAGTTTACATGATGACTCGGTGGATATTTACGGTCGGGTTAGCTTCAGATCTAGGGTTGGGTTTGGGTTCATAAAAATGACCCGACCAATAATTAGGATCGGGTAAGGACAAGCATTAACCCGTTCCAGCCTCGCCCATGCTCACCCTTACCCGACTGGACACTATGGAAATTTAATGAATGATCCAAGTTATTAACCTAGAAAGAGCTCTGCCAATTGAAGCTAGATCGACATAGATATTGAAATTTAAGTTTTAAGGGTGCTTAATAGCATTTTTGAAGACATAATTAATAAGAATAAAAATATCAAATCTAATTTTCCAGAACGTGCGTCATTATTCACAATAGACATACATATTTTGAGGCATAAAACCAATTGAAGTTAATGAATGTTTAAGCCTTGTATAGCAAACTCTCACACACTCATACATGCAAAGCATGCATCTTTCTTGCATAATCAATGAACATTTAAGCCTCGAATAGCAAACTCCCACACACTCCTACATGCAAAGCATGCGTCTTTCTTGCATAATCATGCATGCAAATATGGTAAATGAAAACATTTAGACTTAAAATACGTTGTCGGATTGAGATTCCGAAATGTTATTATGTTGCTGAACTTAGACGCCAAAAAATAATATTGGCAAACTCAAACTTCAAAATGTTACGACATTTATGGACCTAGATGTGTGAATTTTCTTTAAGAAAATATTATCAAACTCGAAAGCCCTAACATTCTTTGAAATAAATACATTGTCGGACTCAGATGACGAAATATTATGATATTGCAGGACTCAAACACCAAAAAGTTCTTTCAAAAAACATTGTTAGACTCTGACACTGAAATATTATGATGTCGTTGGACTCAGATGTCAAAATGTTCTTCCAAAAAAGATATTTCGGACTAAAAAAGGATATATATATATATATATATATATATATATATTCTTTATTATAATATGTAGCTGTTGGATTATATTAACAATTAGACCTGGATGTATAATTATTTAATATATAGTTTGAATTGGAAAATCAAGCACCAAACTTGAAGGAAAGTTGAGCTCATTTCATAGTGTGTTGAAATTGTTGAGAAAATTTAATCATATGCACGTTTTGGTTGTCCTAGTATTTAGGAGCGTTAATAAAGTTTGTTTCCGTTATGTTACAGTTATGTTTCATAATTAATAGGATTTTAATTTGCACATGACATAGTGATTATTGTCATGATAATTGTAGTTATGTATTAGCTTATTTATAGGTTGTCTTGCTTTATCAATGAATAAGTAGAAAACATATATCATCTGTTTCCTTCTATTGTTAACAGTGGTACCAAAGCTGAGTTGAGTTCCAAGGAGAAAAACAAAAGGTGAAATTGACGGCTTCCGAAAGTTTTGTACATCTAGTCATTCCACGCTTTGATGGTGACTATGACCATTGGAGCATACTTATGGAGAACTTCCTGAGGTCCAAAGAATATTGGACGGTTGTTGTTTCTGGAGTAGTAGAACCAGTAGCAGGTGATATGTTGACAGATGCGCAAAAGATAGAACTTGAAGGGCTGAAGTTAAAGGATCTTAAAGCAACAAATTATCTCTTCCAAGCTATTGATCGCTCAATCTTGGAAACCATTATTTTCAAAGATACAACCAAACATATTCGGGATTCCATGAAGAACAAGTACCAAGGTACAACAAGGGCTAAGAGGCAGCAACTTCAAGCACTTCGTTTGGAGTTCGAAATACTTCGAACAAAGTTAGGAGAATAAGTTGCAAACTATTTTTCAAGAACGATGACAATCATTAACAAGATGCGGATCTATGGCGACAAGACAGATGATGTTCTCATTGTTGAGAAGATTCTTTGATCCTTGACACCAAAATTTAACTTTGTTGCTTGTGTTATAGAAGAAGCTAATGATGTTGGTTCATGAGCAAAAAATTAACCAACAGGAAAAGGAGAACAAGCATTGAAGACCTTATCATAAAATAACTTCACATCTAGTAGATCTGATAGAGAACGGGGAAAAGGTAGAGATCAAAATAGAGGAGTCAGAAACAATAATGATCGTGGGAACCAACAACAAAATCATTATCAAGATAGTCAATTTCAAGGAAGAGGCGGTGGACGTGGAGGCCACCACTCACCAACCTATAGATCAAAGTCAGCAGACAAGTCCAATGTTGAATGTATATGTATGGTCATTATAAATCAGAATTTCAAACTGATTTGAATAAACAAAGTGGAGATCAAAGTAACTTTGTAGAAAATGAAGAAAAGTTGTCTCTTTTGATGGTGTGTCACATGAAGGAAGAAACTCAACCAAATATGTGGTATTTAGACACTTGCTACAGCAACCACATGTGTGAAGAAAAGAATGCATTTTCGGATTTAGATGAATCCTTTCGGAGCTCTCTTAAGTTTGGTGACAACTCTAAAATTTTTGTTATGGGAAAAGAAAATGTAATAATCCAAACTAAAGGATATTTCACCCACACTATTGCTAATGTTTTTTTGTACCTGCTTTTAAAACCAACTTGCTTAGTGTGGGTCAGTTACAAGAAAAATGATACGAGATTTTTATCAAAAATGAAGTATGTAAAATTCATGATGCAAATTTGGGCTTAATTGCTCAAGTTAACATGACGGCAAATCGTATGTTCCCACTTTACCCCAACAACACAGCTCATTCATGCTTCTCGGCAAAATTAGAAGATGAAGCATGGCTATGACACTTTCGATATGGGCATCTGAATTTTGGCGGATTGAAAATACCACAACAAAAAAACATGGTGAATGGGCTTCCTCAAATTACAGCTTCATCTCAAGTTTTTGAAGAATGTGTTGTTAGCTAACAACATCGTAATCAATTCCCACAAGGAAAAGCTTGGAGAGCAAAGAAAACATTGGAACTTGTTCATTCCGACATTTTGTTCGACCAGACTGCGACCGGGAAGCCTCCAATCACCAGGGAGTTCCATTTTTACCGGGGTATGAGAAGAATGGAGAGCCACAAGTGAGACATCACGTCTTGAACCAAAACCTTAAGGCATTAGTTCCATGGGCTTTTTCTACTTATAAACTCTTTTACTGCTCCCCGCATATCAAATGTGAGACTTCACACTTGGATAAACTTACTTCAAAACAATAATGACCTTTATATGAGGGCAAAAATCTTACATATGAGGGGTTCCTTAAAATTTCTTATCCAACCATTTATTTATTGTGAACAAGCATATAAAGAGGGCAACCCTTATATATATTTTTTAGATTATTTTATTTATCCATCCAAGGATTAATGTTTCACTACACAAAAGTTGATTGCAATCGAAAATAGTTATATAACTCCTTCATGAAGGGCTATCATATACTTAGGTAGAGGCTGATCCTGAAGCACCAGGAAGAAAGTGAACTAACTCATGAAGGAGATCTTCATGGCCCTCCAATAGTGTAGCAATCTGTTAAACTCCATAATATAATTAAAAAGAGTGTCTAAAATGTGAAAAATCATGGTGAAATAATATGCAAATTTATCAACAGTACTATATACCATAATAACATATTATATATATAGAGAATAATAACCTCTTCTTGAGCCTCGGTTGTAGATTTTTCCCCGGCTTCCAATTTTTTGATAATATCTAGAAAAGACTCATATACATGAGAATTTTCTTCAAAGCGAGCCTGCATGAAAGAAAAACTTTTGAGCAATTGTAAGAGTGAAACCATCTATTATAAGATTTTCTTGTATAAATGCAAGATGTCTTTGGAAGTGGAACATCAATTGTGCCAAAATCACAACAACAAAAATTACATATAGGTCAAGAATTAAATAAACTTGAACATTACCCAAAAAAACTGAAAATCAATTGTGCCAGTATGACTACCAAAAATGACATATAGGTCAACACTTAAATAAACTTGAACATTACCAAAAAAAAGTTTTCATTCTTCTCTTTCTCAACATGTGTGTGCATGCATTAGTATATGTGTAGAGAGACATATAAAAACTGTCTTAGATTCAACAACATTTTTACCTTAAACTTATTCTTGAAATCGGTTGGATCTTGAATTCCAAGAACTGGCTCAGATGATTCTTCATTTACTAACGGAAGTTGGATTTCATAACCCCTTGGAAGAAAGTTGTTTAACCCCAACAGTAGATGATCATGTCCTTTGAATAAATCCTTGGCAGCTTCTATAACATCATTTCTACCAATTCTACTAATGAATGAAAAGAGACACTAATGAATTTAAGAAAATATAGGGAAAAATTGAAGAAAATATTCATACAGCAATATAACTTCATCAAACCTATTTTCTTTGAAGTCTATCAATATTTTCAAAAAGTATTCATACTTTTCCATGTCTTCAGTAAATACGGTCTTTATTTCTTTAAGATATAATAAAGCATCATTTGTAGTTAATCTTCTGCTTCCTTCGCTATCCATTTCAGAGCTTCACCCAATGCAATGTTTTTTTTAAAATATTTAGATAATTAGACTAATTCATCACAAAGTATTACACATTATTATCATAGGATCCAAACATAATTTCTCATAAAAAACAAATTGGTCTTTTTCTCATCAAGGCCAACATTAAAAATAATGGTAGCATTACTAAAGACGACATTTGAAGAACATATGAGTAATAAAACCATATAAATCCAATATTACAAAATGAAAACAAAATCTCAATAACAGATTTTTGTTTTTTGAAAATCTCAAAAACATAGCTTCGGATGTAATTGTTTCCTCAATAATAAAAATTGAACGAAAGAGAAAGAAATATTAAATAAGAGAATATTATAACAATAAATTGATATTTTAAGAATTAAAGAACTTACAAGAATTTCAAAATAACCACACAAAGAATCAGTAGATTGATTTGAATAAAAATTGAGAGAACTACTTGTGGATGTTGAAATTGTGCAACACACACACAGATATATATGTGTGTGGGGGGTAGGTGTTCAAACAGAGAGAATTATTTGTAAATTGAAATTATGGTATATATGTTTTTTTTTAAAAGTAATTATTAATAATTAATTGATCACAGGAAAAATCCAGAATTTAAAAAACTAGAAAATGGAGATAGATTGATTTCATAATAATGAGAAAATCCAAAAAAATCTCAGAAAAAGTAGCACTCAAAATCTTGCCCAACTAGTCCTTTGGTGTTGTTTACATAATAAGTGGAATTTTGTGTTGTGTTTCCCTTCTTTGCACCATCAATCATAAATCATAATAGAGTCGGGATCAGCTGTCCCAAAATGTTTATGTCCCTATGTCCACAGCCAATCATCTTTTTCTAAATAATATAAAAATGTTATTTTGATTCTTTACAATTCTTCTTTTTAATAAAGTGTCATTCTTTCATTGGACCGGGAGAAGAAATTGAGACATGAATGAGGACAGGTGATCTCTATTCATCAATTCGGGAATGCCACATGACAATCCATATCAAGTATCTTTATTATTATTTATTTCTTTTCCTTTCTCTTCTATATACAAGTTAATACATTGATTTCTTATTTTTATAAAACATAAATGATTATAAATTATGTTTATAAAAATATTTAAAGTAATATTGTATAAAAATTAAATAACAGAAATAAAAAATTAAAAAAATGTTTTAATTTTGGAATTTATTAATTAATAGCACAATTACGGCTATGTGGTATCTTACTTTTTACTTCGAGCCAAGAAACTATTGTATTCATTGGTACTGTTTCTTCTATCTCATGAAACAGAAAGTCAGTTCACGACCAATGCTTTTTTATTTCATTTTAATTAAAATAATTTATTTTGTAAAAGTCAAAGCAAATTAAATAAATAAATAATATATTATTTTGGGAATTTAATAGTGAAGTTACGGCTCTTGTCTAATCTTACTCTCTATTTGAGTCTAGAAATAGTTGTGTTCATTATTGTTGTGTGTGCAACATGTGGAGGTGAGGAAGTTAGTTCATGACTAATATGATCTCTTATGACCCCAAAAATATAGTAGTAACTCTAAATTATTTGAGAAATGTTAAAATTACATTCTAACTCTTCTTAAAATATGAAACCAAAGATCCATCGTGGACGGAGTTACAAAAATTATATAGAAGATTTATAGACTTAATTTTGTAAAAAAATACAGCTAAATTTTATTAATATTTAAACAATAAATATAATTTATATTGTGTAATAAACAAATAATGGATATAAAATGAAAACAATAAAAAATAAAATTATATTAAAGATTGAGCATTCATTATTTTATTTATTCATAAAAAGTGAAATAATATTATATAAAATCACATCTTATAGTAAGAATATGTGAGTGTGAATACTTAATTTTGTTTCTCCAAATTTTTACATGATAAAATAAAAAATAAAGAGTCAAAAAGTCCATCTCATAAATTTTGAAATTTTATGAAGTGGCTTATAAATTGTTACCTAAAAAGAGTATTTTGGTCATTTTTATGATCTTATAGAATTAATTTTTGCCAATTTATAGTTATTAAAATAATTTTATAAATATATAAAATATTTATATATTTTTATAGTAAAAAGTAGATTCTTAGCCCAAACAAGTGTCATAAAGTCAATCAATGGTCAAAGATTTTGGTTTAAATATTTCAATGTTTAAAGAAATCATTAAAGTTATTTTAGGAATCTTTATGTACTGGTTAATGAGAACAAGTTGTCTATGTCACTTTTCTATGTCACTTCTATGTGCCACAAGTTACAAACTCACATTTATGTTTTGTTAACTTTTAGTTAGTTATTATGGTGCAACTTTAATTGACGTCTAAATTTGTAATTGGTGGCACATAGAAGTTGAATAGAGAAGTGACATAGACAACTTGTGATCCTAATTAATGGGGTCGCCCTTTGAAAAAACATGTATCAAATTATCCCTTATAAACAGTGGGGAGAATGGAGGAGAAAAGACACACAGAATTGGCAAATTATCTTTGAACTATATATACAATATTTAGGATAAAGTTAAACCATTCTTTCCTAATTTGTATAATATATCATACCACCGGTTAAGTAATTGAAATCACATAAAAACTTTGATACCATGTATCATTTGAATTGTTTTGGTAAGGGCACTACAATTAAAAGTAAAATAAAGTTAATTTTTGAACATTTTAATTGTATACAATAATTGTTTGTAGTTTGTACAAATACCTTTATAATAAACCACTTAAATAAACATCAATATTTTTGTGGACTAATTCAAAAACCTAAAAATATATAAAAAGTAATAATCACATTAAGTATAGGGGAAGGGTTGTGAGTATTCAATATCTCATATTTTCAGCGGTCGCATTATGTCGATTCTAATATGATAAATAATTAAATTACTACTAATCATATATTAATCATCGGTCATATTTCGTATCGCCATTCTTCTTTCCATACATGGCAGGTAACTGGTTTTTTTTTTCACTTTCTATGTTATATTTTCTTTCTATTTGTTATACTTTTGAAATAATTAATAAATTCATTTTTCTCTAATAAATTTTAATACTTTTTTGAATATTTAATTAATAAAATGCAGTTAAATGAATAATAGACATTTTTTTATTGTAATATTTAACAAGTTCATATTAATAAATAATTGAATGAATGAACAATAAAATATAATAAAGTATACAATGGTTATAATGACTAAGATAATATATTTTACCTCTTTAAGTTGAGATGTGGTAGCGGCTATAAAGCTACTACTTCATTCTATTGAAATTGATAGTTGGACAACCATATATGTTGGACTTCCTTTAAATTTTATAATAAACCTGTCCCATTTAAGTTGAGATGCGGTAGTGAAAATATAGTTGTGACTCCACTCTCTAGAATTGGGTACGCGAATAATGACTATTGTTAGGTTCCCTTAAATCTTATACTAAAAAACTTTAATGCCTAGTAGAGCGAGCACAATCAATAATGTGTTTTCTCTCTCCTAAAGTTGAGATGTCGTAGCGGACATAGTAATGCTACTTCAATCTCTCTTGATGTGAGCACAACGGAGATTAAGTATTATTTATTATCTTCCAATCTTTAAATAAATTAAAATAAATTCAATCTAAACAACCATTAATCAATCTATACCACAGAACTATGTAATCTTAATTTCCATATTGAACTTATGAATATGTAAGACCCAGGATCATCAAATGATGGACACCCATGTTTTTATATTATGAATTACTTTTCAATCAATATCTTTTTAATGAATACATATTAGTGCATTGATAATGCAAATTGCAATATCATATTTTATTCCTCAAATCATATTGACACACGAGAAAAAATAAAGCAAATAAAATTAATTCATGTATTAATATGAAACATTTGATTAGAGAATTAAAATGATAAGAAATATGATGCTAATGTAAGACCTAAAATGGAGTAGATCTTCTACGAGATTTTTCTAATGTGAAACAGTAGTTTTTTAACCATTTTCTTAACGTTCAATTATTAACAAGTGAATACATTATTTTATATCATATATCATTTCTCATATATGACCCAAAGGATAAAGAATCCAAAGAAGGTGAAAGTAAAAATAAATAAAAAAAATAAAATATACGAAAAGACATCATAGAATCCTCAATAAATATGTCAGACGAAATTTAGGGCAGAGAAAATGCATTATACATGACTCTCAATGGAACTATTCATATCGTACCAGGGAATATTTTTGCCTTGATCTTAAGCCTTCACCCATTCCATCATAAAACCATAAAATCCTCTTAATTGTTGAATGTCATGTTATAAAACTATTAAAAGTAGGAAAATGAGAAATGAGTAATGGACAGGGGAAACACATTAGGGAAGTTGACTGGTTTGACCCAATTTTTAAGTGGCAAGTACGATGAAACCCAAAGACGGACCAATGCTAAAGTTGCTAATCATGTATCAGTCAAAAACCCTAAAAAAAGGAAGCACAATATTGTATATTATAACCTTAAGAAACCTTCTACAAGAGAAGCTTTGAGAGTGACCCATACTCAGATACACTTAAGATCATCATAACTGAGGGTGTACACAAATGGAATAGAAAAAGACAATAGAAGCAAAAATTCAAAATAAAAATAAAAGAGAAAGAAAGTAAATAGAGCTAGGTTGAGAACGTGCAAGGAAAACCTAGAAAAATGAGAGAGGTACTAAATCGAAGACCTACAAAGACGACTTAGGATCATAACAAAAAGAGAGAATTCCAAACATATACCTACATTAGGTATAATGGGCAAAAATAAGGAAATTAAATGAACACCATCAAGGTGAAGACTTACACTACTCGTCCTCAATTATGCATTAGGATAACTTTTTGAAGAAGTTTGAGTTGTAGCCTATGCTTGGAAAGGTTCTCATCAAGTGTCCAAGAAAGACATGTATCATTTTAGTTTAATCCCGCGACTATATGGGTGAGCAGGACTCGGCCCTACTCGGCCACCCAATATGGCCAGATCATGATCGGACTCGAATAGTGTCAGGTCTCATCGAGTCTAAGGTCGGTTTTGGGTTCAAAAATTAGTCAGAGTCGATATTTAGGGTTTGGTAGAGACCAAGCATGACCCGACCCGAACCGTCCCATGGTCACTCTCTCATCATATTTTTATGTGTCTTTATTCAAATGTGTACAGAGTAATGACACATTTTTTGTCGAAAGTATCATTGACTCTCTCATTTTTCATCATATACACATGATGAATAATATATACATATATCGTTTTATATGTCAAATTGCATATTCATTATAATAAGTACTATTAAGAAGATTTTATGTAAAATGAGTGCACATTATATTTAATAAGGTCTAGGGTCGGTTTCTAGTTTACATGATGACTCGGTGGATATTTAGGGTCGGGTTAGCTTCAGATCTAGGGTTGGGTTTGGGTTCATAAAAATGACCCGACCAATAATTAGGGTCGCGTAAGGACAAGCATTAACCCGTTCCAGCCTCGCCCATGCTCACCCTTACCCGACTGGACACTATGGAAATTTAATGAATGATCCAAGTTATTAACCTAGAAAGAGTTCTGCCAATTGAAGCTAGATCGACATAGATATTGAAATTTAAGTTTTAAGGGTGCTTAATAGCATTTTTGAAGACATAATTAATAAGAATAAAAATATCAAATCTAATTTTCCAGAACGTGCGTCATTATTCACAATAGACATACATATTTTGAGGCATAAAACCAATTGAAGTTAATGAATGTTTAAGCCTTGTATAGCAAACTCTCACACACTCATACATGCAAAGCATGCATCTTTCTTGCATAATCAATGAACATTTAAGCCTCGAATAGCAAACTCCCACACACTCATACATGCAAAGCATGCGTCTTTCTTGCATAATCATGCAATATGGTAAATGAAAACATTTAGACTTAAAATACGTTGTCGGATTGAGATTCCGAAATGTTATTATGTTGCTGAACTTAGACGCCAAAAAATAATATTGCCAAACTCAAACTTCAAAATGTTACGACATTTATGGACCTAGATGTGTGAATTTTCTTTAAGAAAATATTATCAAACTCGAAAGCCCTAACATTCTTTGAAATAAATACATTGTCGGACTCAGATGACGAAATATTATGATATTGCAGGACTCAAACACCAAAAAGTTCTTTCAAAAAACATTGTTAGACTCTGACACTGAAATATTATGATGTTGTTGGACTCAGATGTCAAAATGTTCTTCCAAAAAATATATTTCGGACTAAGAAAGGATATATATATATTCTTTATTATAATATGTAGTTGTTGGATTATATTAGCAATTAGACCAGGATGTATAATTAATTAATATATAGTTTGAAGTGGAAAATCAAGCACCAAACTTGAAGGAAAGTTGAGCTCATTTCATAGTGTGTTGAAATTGTTGAGAAAATTTAATCATATGCACGTTTTGGTTGTCCTAGTATTTAGGAGCGATAATAAAGTTTGTTTCCGTTGCATTTCCGTTATGTTACAGTTATGTTTCATAATTAATAGGATTTTAATTTGCACATGACATAGTGATTATTTAATCATAGTAATTTGCTCATTTCCATGAAGAAGAAGTATCAAGGTACAACAAGGGCTAAGAGGCAGCAACTTCAAGCACTTCGTTCGGAGTTCGAAATACATCGAACAAAGTTAGGAGAATAAGTTAGAAACTATTTTTCAAGAACGATGACAATCATTAACAAGATGCGGATCTATGGCGACAAGACAGATGATGTTCTCATTGTTGAGAAGATTCTTCGATCATTGACACCAAAATTTAACTTTGTTGCTTGTGCTATAGAAGAAGCTAATGATGTTGGTTCATGAGCAAAAAATTAACCAACGGGAAAAGGAGAACAAGCATTGAAGACCTTATCATAAAATAACTTCACATCTAGTAGATCTGATAGAGAACGGGGAAGAGGTAGAGATCGAAATAGAGGAGTCAGAAACAACAATGATCGTGGGAACCAACAACAAAATCATTATCAAGAGAGTCAATTTCAAGGAAGAGGCGGTGGACGTGGAGGCCACCACTCACCAACCTATAGATCAAAGTCAGAAGACAAGTCCAATGTTGAATGTATATGTATGGTCATTATAAATCAGAATTTCAAACTGATTTGAATAAACAAAGTGGAGATCAAAGTAACTTTGTAGAAAATGAAGAAAAGTTGTCTCTTTTGATGGTGTGTCACATGAAGGAAGAAACTCAACCAAATATGTGGTATTTAGACACTTGCTACAGCAACCACATGTGTGAAGAAAAGAATGCATTTTCGGATTTAGATGAATCCTTTCGGAGCTCTCTTAAGTTTGGTGACAACTCTAAAAATTTTGTTATGGGAAAAGAAAATGTAATAATCCAAACTAAAGGAAATTTAACCCACACTATTGCTAATGTTTTTTTGTACCTGCTTTTAAAACCAACTTGCTTAGTTCGGAGCTCTCTTAAGTTTGGTGACAACTCTAAAAATTTTGTTATGGGAAAAGAAAATGTAATAATCCAAACTAAAGGAAATTTAACCCACACTATTGCTAATGTTTTTTTGTACCTGCTTTTAAAACCAACTTGCTTAGTGTGGGTCAGTTACAAGAGAAATGATACGAGATTTTTATCAAAAATGAAGTATGTAAAATTCAAGATGCAAATTTGGGCTTAATTGCTCAAGTTAACATGACGGCAAATCGTATGTTCCCACTTTACCCCAACAACACAGCTCATTCATGCTTCTCGGCAAAATTAGAAGATGAAGCATGGCTATGACACTTTCGATATGGGCATCTGAATTTTGGCGAATTGAAAATACTACAACAAAAAAACATGGTGAATGGGCTTCCTCAAATTACAGCTTCATCTCAAGTTTTTGAAGAATGTGTTGTTAGCTAACAACATCGTAATCAATTCCCACAAGGAAAAGCTTGGAGAGAAAAGAAAACATTGGAACTTGTTCATTCCGACATTTTGTTCGACCAGACTGCGACCGGGAAGCCTCCAATCACCGGGGAGTTCCATTTTTACCGGGGTATGAGAAGAATGGAGAGCCACAAGTGAGACATCACGTCTTGAACCAAAACCTTAAGGCATTAGTTCCATGGGCTTTTTCTACTTATAAACTCTTTTACTGCTCCCCGCATATCAAATGTGAGACTTCACACTTGGATAAACTTACTTCAAAACAATAATGACCTTTATATGAGCGCAAAAATCTTACATATGAGGGGTTCCTTAAAATTTCTTATCCAACCATTTATTTATTGTGAACAAGCATATAAAGAGGGCAACCCTTATATATATTTTTTAGATTATTTTATTTATCCATCCAAGGATTAATGTTTCACTACACAAAAGTTGATTGCAATCGAAAATAGTTATATAACTCCTTCATGAAGGGCTATCATATACTTAGGTAGAGGCTGATCCTGAAGCACCAGGAAGAAAGTGAACTAACTCATGAAGGAGATCTTCATGGCCCTCCAATAGTGCAGCAATCTGTTAAAATCCATAATATAATTAAAAAGAGTGTCTAAAATGTGAAAAATCATGGTGAAATAATATGCAAATTTATCAACAGTACTATATACCATAATAACATATTATATATATAGAGAATAATAACCTCTTCTTGAGCCTCGGTTGTAGATTTTTCCCCGACTTCCAATTTTTTGATAATATCTAGAAAAGACTCATATACATGAGAATTTTCTTCAAAGCGAGCCTGCATGAAAGAAAAACTTTTGAGCATATTGTAAGAGTGAAACCATCTATTATAAGATTTTCTTGTATAAATGCAAGATGTCTTTGGAAGTGGAACATCAATTGTGCCAAAATCACAACAACAAAAATTAAATATACGTCAAGAATTAAATAAACTTGAACATTACCCAAAAAAACTGAAAATCAATTGTGCCAGTATGACTACCAAAAATGACATATAGGTCAACACTTAAATAAACTTGAACATTACCAAAAAAAAGTTTTCATTCTTCTCTTTCTCAACATGTGTGTGCATGCATTAGTATATGTGTAGAGAGACATATAAAAACTGTCTTAGATTCAACAACATTTTTACCTTAAACTTATTCTTGAAATCGGTTGGATCTTGAATTCCAAGAACTGGCTCAGATGATTCTTCATTTACTAACGGAAGTTGGATTTCATAACCCCTTGGAAGAAAGTTGTTTAACCCCAACAGTAGATGATCATGTCCTTTGAATAAATCCTTGGCAGCTTCTATAACATCATTTCTACCAATTCTACAAATGAATGAAAAGAGACACTAATGAATTTAAGAAAATATGGGGAAAAATTGAAGAAAATATTCATACAGCAATATAACTTCATCAAACCTGTTTTCTTTGAAGTCTATCAATATTTTCAAAAAGTATTCATACTTTTCCATGTCTTCAGTAAATACGGTCTTTATTTCTTTAAGATATAATAAAGCATCATTTGTAGTTAATCTTCTGCTTCCTTCGCTATCCATTTCAGAGCTTCACCCAATGCAATGTTTTTTTTAAAATATTTAGATAATTAGACTAATTCATCACAAAGTATTACACATTATTATCATAGGATCCAAACATAATTTCTCATAAAAAACAAATTGGTCTTTTTCTCATCAAGGCCAACATTAAAAATAATGGTAGCATTACTAAAGACAACATTTGAAGAACATATGAGTAATAAAACCATATAAATCCAATATTACAAAATGAACAGTAAAACAAAATCTCATTAACAGATTTTTGTTTTTTGAAAATCTCAAAAACATAGCTTAGGATGTAATTGTTTCCTCAATAATAAAAATTGAACGAAAGAGAAAGAAAAATTAAACAAGAGAATAGTATAACAATAAATTGATATTTTAAGAATTAAAGAACTTACAAGAATTTCAAAAGAACCACACAAAGAATCAGTAGATTGATTTGAATAAAAATTGAGAGAACTACTTGTGGATGTTGAAATTGTGCAACACACACACAGATATATATGTGTGTGGGGGGTAGGTGTTCAAATAGAGAGAATTATTTGTAAATTGAAATTTTGGCTATAGATGTTTTTTTTTTAAAAGTAATTATTAATAATTAATTGATCACAGGAAAAATCCAGAATTGAAAAAACTAGAAAATGTAGATAGATTGATTTCATAATAATGAGAAAATCCAAAAAAATCTAAGAAAAAGCAGGACTTGAAATCTTGCCTAACTAGTCCTTTGGTGTTGTTTACATAATAAGTGGAATTTTGTGTTGTGTTTCCCTTCTTTGCACCATCAATCATAAATCATAATAGAGTCGGGATCAGCTGTCCCAAAATGTTTATGTCCCTATGTCCACAGCCAATCATCTTTTTCTAAATAATATAAAAATGTTATTTTGTATCTTTACAATTCTTCTTTTTAATAAAGTGTCATTCTTTCATTGGACCGGGAGAAGAAATTGAGACATGAATGTGGACAGGTGATCTCTATTCACCAATTCGGGAATGCCACATGACATTCCATAACACGTATCTTTATTATTATTTATTTCTTTTCCTTTCTCTTCTATATACAAGTTAATACATTGATTTCTTATTTTTATAAAACATAAATGATTATAAATTATGTTTATAAAAATATTTAAAGTAATATTGTACAAAAATTAAATAACAGAAATAAAAAATTAAAAAAATGTTTTAATTTTGGAATTTATTAATTAATAGCACAATTACGGCTATGTGGTATCTTACTTTCTACTTCGAGCCAAGAAACTATTGTATTCATTGGTACTGTTTCTTCTATCTCATGAAACAGAAAGTCAGTTCACGACCAATGCTTTTTTATTTCATTTTAATTAAAATAATTTATTTTGTAAAAGTCAAAGCAAATTAAATAAATAAATAATATATTATTTTGGGAATTTAATAGTGAAGTTACGGCTCTTGTCTAATCTTACTCTCTATTTTGAGTCTAGAAATAGTTGTGTTCATTATTGTTGTGTTGTGCAACATGTGGAGGTGAGGAAGTTAGTTCATGACTAATATGATCTCTTATGACCCCAAAAATATAGTAGTAACTCTAAATTATTTGAGAAATGTTAAAATTACATTCTAACTCTTCTTAAAATATGAAACCAAAGATCCATCGTGGACGGAGTTACAAAAATTATATAGAAGATTTATAGACTTAATTTTGTAAAACAATACAGCTAAATTTTATTAATATTTAAACAATAAATATAATTTATATTGTGTAATAAACAAATAATGGATATAAAATGAAAACAATAAAAAATATAATTATATTTAAGATTGAGCATTCATTATTTTATTTATTCATAAAAAGTGAAATAATATTATATAAAATCACATCTTATAGTAAGAATATGTGAGTGTGAATACTTAATTTTGTTTCTCCAAATTTTTACATGATAAAATAAAAAATAAAGAGTCAAAAAGTCCATCTCATAAATTTTTAAATTTTATGAAGTGGCTTATAAATTGTTACCTAAAAAGAGTATTTTGGTCATTTTTATGATCTTATAGAATTAATTTTTGCCAATTTATACTTATTAAAATAATTTTATAAATATATAAAATATTTATATATTTTTATAGTAAAAAGTAGATTCTTAGCCCAAACAAGTGTCATAAAGTCAATCAATGGTCAAAGATTTTGGTTTAAATATTTCAATGTTTAAAGAAATCATTAAAGTTATTTTAGGAATCTTTATGTACTGGTTAACGAGAACAAGTTGTCTATGTCACTTTTCTATGTCACTTCTATGTGCCACAAGTTACAAACTCACATTTATGTTTTGTTAACTTTTAGTTAGTTATTATGGTGCAACTTTAATTGACGTCTCAATTTGTAATTGGTGGCACATAGAAGTTGAATAGAGAAGTGACATAGACAACTTGTGATCCTAATTAACGGGGTCGCCCTTTGAAAAAACATGTATCAAATTATCCCTTATAAACAGTGGGGAGAATGGAGGAGAAAAGACACACAGAATTGGCAAATTATCTTTGAACCATATATACAATATTTAGGATAAAGTTAAACCATTCTTTCCTGATTTGTATAATATATCATACCACCGGTTAAGTAATTGAAATCACATAAAAACTTTGATACCATGTATCATTTGAATTATTTTGGTAAGGGCACTACAATTAAAAGTAAAATAAAGTTAATTTTTGAACATTTTAATTGTATACAATAATTGTTTGTAGTTTGTACAAATACCTTTATAATAAACCACTTAAATAAACATCAATATTTTTGTGGACTAATTCAAAAACCTAAAAATATATAAAAAGTAATAATGACATTAAGTATAGGGGAAGGGTTGTGAGTATTCAATATCTCATATTTTCAGCGGTCCCATTATGTCGATTCTAATATGATAAATAATTAAATTACTACTAATCATATATTAATCATCGGTCATATTTCGTATCGCCATTCTTCTTTCCATACATGGCAGGTAACTGGTTTTTTTTTCACTTTCTATGTTATATTTTCTTTCTATTTGTTATACTTTTGAAATAATTAATAAATTCATTTTTCTCTAATAAATTTTAATATTTTTTGAATATTTAATTAATAAATTGTAGTTAAATGAATAATAGACATTTTTTGATTGTAATATTTAACAAGTTCATATTAATAAATAATTGAATGAATGAACAATAAAATATAATAAAGTATACAATGGTTATAATGACTAAGATAATATATTTTACCTCTTTAAGTTGAGATGTGGTAGCGGCTATAAAGCTACTACTTCATTCTATTGAAATTGATAGTTGGACAACGATATATGTTGGACTTCCTTTAAATTTTATAATAAACCTGTCCCATTTAAGTTGAGATGCGGTAGTGAAAATATAGTTGTGACTCCACTCTCTAGAATTGGGTACGCGAATAATGACTATTGTTAGGTTCCCTTAAATCTTATACTAAAAAACTTTAATGCCTAGTAGAGCGAGCACAATCAATAATGTGTTTTCTCTCTCCTAAAGTTGAGATGTCGTAGCGGACATAGTAATGCTACTTCAATCTCTCTTGATGTGGGCACAACGGAGATTAAGTATTATTTATTATCTTCCAATCTTTAAATAAATTAAAATAAATTCAATCTAAACAACCATTAATCAATCTTTACCACAGAACTATGTAATCTTAATTTTCATATTGAAATTATGAATATGTAAGACCCAGGATCATCAAATGATGGACACCCATGTTTTTATATTATGAATTACTTTTCAATCAATATCTTTTTAATGAATACATATTAGTGCATTGATAATGCAAATTGCAATATCATATTTTATTCCTCAAATCATATTGACACACGAGAAAAAATAAAGCAAATAAAATTAATTCATGTATTAATATGAAACATTTGATTAGAGAATTAAAATGATAAGAAATATGATGCTAATGTAAGACCTAAAATGGAGTAGATCTTCTACGAGATTTTTCTAATGTGAAACAGTAGTTTTTTAACCATTTTCTTGACGTTCAATTATTAACAAGTGAATACATTATTTTATATCATATATCATTTCTCATATATGACCCAAAGGATAAAGAATCCAAAGAAGGTGAAAGTAAAAATAAATAAAAAAAATAAAATATACGAAAAGACATCATAGAATCCTCAATAAATATGTCAGACGAAATTTAGGGCAGAGAAAATGCATTATACATGACTCTCAATGGAACTATTCATATCGTACCAGGGAATATTATTGCCTTGATCTTAAGCCTTCACCCATTCCATCATAAAACCATAAAATCCTCTTAATTGTTGAATATCATGTTATAAAACTATTAAAAGTAGGAAAATGAGAAATGAGTAATGGACAGGGGAAACACATTAGGGAAGTTGACTGGTTTGACCCAATTTTTAAGTGGCAAGTACGATGAAACCCAAAGACGGACCAATGCTAAAGTTGCTAATCATGTATCAGTCAAAAACCCTAAAAAAAGGAAGCACAATATTGTATATTATAACCTTAAGAAACCTTCTACAAGAGAAGCTTTGAGAGTGACCCATACTCAGATACACTTAAGATCATCATAACTGAGGGTGTACACAAATGGAATAGAAAAAGACAATAGAAGCAAAAATTCAAAATAAAAATAAAAGAGAAAGAAAGTAAATAGAGCTAGGTTGAGAACGTGCAAGGAAAACCTAGAAAAATGAGAGAGGTACTAAATCGAAGACCTACAAAGACAACTTAGGATCATAACAAAAAGAGAGAATTCCAAACATATACCTACATTAGGTATAATGGGCAAAAATAAGGAAATTAAATGAACACCATCAAGGTGAAGACTTACACTACTCGTCCTCAATTATGCATTAGGATAACTTTTTGAAGAAGTTTGAGTTGTAGCCTATGCTTGGAAAGGTTCTCATCAAGTGTCCAAGAAAGACATGTATCATTTTAGTTTAATCCCGCGACTATATGGGTGAGCAGGACTCGGCCCTACTCGGCCACCCAATATGGCCAGATCATGATCGGACTCGAATAGTGTCAGGTCTCATCGAGTCTAAGGTCGGTTTTGGGTTCAAAAATTAGTCAGAGTCGATATTTAGGGTTGGGTAGAGACCAAGCATGACCCGACCCGAACCGTCCCATGGTCACTCTCTCATCATATTTTTATGTGTCTTTATTCAAATTTGTACAGAGTAATGACACATTTTTTGTCGAAAGTATCATTGACTCTCTCATTTTTCATCATATACACATGATGAATAATATATACATATATCGTTTTATATGTCAAATTGCATATTCATTATAATAAGTAATATTAAGAAGATTTTATGTAAAATGAGTGCACATTATATTTAATAAGGTCTAGGGTCGGGTTCTAGTTTACATGATGACTCGGTGGATATTTAGGGTCGGGTTAGCTTCAGATCTAGGGTTGGGTTTGGGTTCATAAAAATGACCCGACCAATAATTAGGGTCGGGTAAGGACAAGCATTAACCCGTTCCAGCCTCGCCCATGCTCACACTTACCCGACTGGACACTATGGAAATTTAATGAATGATCCAAGTTATTAACCTAGAAAGAGTTCTGCCAATTGAAGCTAGATCGACATAGATATTGAAATTTAAGTTTTAAGGGTGCTTAATAGCATTTTTGAAGACATAATTAATAAGAATAAAAATATCAAATCTAATTTTCCAGAACGTGCGTCATTATTCACAATAGACATACATATTTTGAGGCATAAAACCAATTGAAGTTAATGAATGTTTAAGCCTTGTATAGCAAACTCTCACACACTCATACATGCAAAGCATGCATCTTTCTTGCATAATCAATGAACATTTAAGCCTCGAATAGCAAACTCCCACACACTCATACATGCAAAGCATGCGTCTTTCTTGCATAATCATGCATGCAATAAATACATTGTTACGACATTTATGGACCTAGATGTGTGAATTTTCTTTAAGAAAATATTATAAAACTCGAAAGCCCTAACATTCTTTGAAATAAATACATTGTCGGACTCAGATGACGAAATATTATGATATTGCAGGACTCAAACACCAAAAAGTTCTTTCAAAAAACATTGTTAGACTCTGACACTGAAATATTATGATGTTGTTGGACTCAGATGTCAAAATGTTCTTCCAAAAAATATATTTCGGACTAAGAAAGGATATATATATATTCTTTATTATAATATGTAGCTGTTGGATTATATTAGCAATTAGACCAGGATGTATAATTAATTAATATATAGTTTGAAGTGGAAAATCAAGCACCAAACTTGAAGGAAAGTTGAGCTCATTTCATAGTGTGTTGAAATTGTTGAGAAAATTTAATCATATGCACGTTTTGGTTGTCCTAGTATTTAGGAGCGATAATAAAGTTTGTTTCCGTTGCATTTCCGTTATGTTACAGTTATGTTTCATAATTAATAGGATTTTAATTTGCACATGACATAGTGATTATTTAATCATAGTAATTTGCTCATTTCCATGAAGAAGAAGTACCAAGGTACAACAAGGGCTAAGAGGCAGCAACTTCAAGCACTTCGTTCGGAGTTCGAAATACTTCGAACAAAGTTAGGAGAATAAGTTGCAAACTATTTTTCAAGAACGATGACAATCATTAACAAGATGCGGATCTATGGCGACAAGACAGATGATTCTTCGATCCTTGACACCAAAATTTAACTTTGTTGCTTGTGCTATAGAAGAAGCTAATGATGTTGGTTCATTAGCAAAAAATTAACCAACGGGAAAAGGAGAACAAGCATTGAAGACCTTATCATAAAATAACTTCACATCTAGTAGATCTGATAGAGAACGGGGAAAAGGTAGAGATCGAAATAGAGGAGTCAGAAACAACAATGATCGTGGGAACCAACAACAAAATCATTATCAAGAGAGTCAATTTCAAGGAAGAGGCGGTGGACGTGGAGGCCACCACTCACCAACCTATAGATCAAAGTCAGCAGACAAGTCCAATGTTGAATGTATAGGTATGGTCATTATAAATCAGAATTTCAAAATGATTTGAATAAACAAAGTGGAGATCAAAGTAACTTTGTAGAAAATGAAGAAAAGTTGTCTCTTTTGATGGTGTGTCACATGAAGGAAGAAACTCAACCAAATATGTGGTATTTAGACACTTGCTACAGCAACCACATGTGTGAAGAAAAGAATGCATTTTCGGATTTAGATGAATCCTTTCGGAGCTCTCTTAAGTTTGGTGACAACTCTAAAATTTTTGTTATGGGAAAAGAAAATGTAATAATCCAAACAAAAGGAAATTTCACCCACACTATTGCTAAGGTTTTTTTGTAACTGCTTTAAAAACCAACTTGCTTAGTGTGGGTCAGTTATGTGACACCCCAAATGTTTAAGTCTTTAAAATTATAGTATCAGTCCTCGGATCCTCGCTTGAGCGAGAGATTCTCGCCTGAGCGAGAAAGGATCACCTGGGAGGGTGAAATCTTGGACTATACTGGAAGATTCTCGCCTGAGCGAGAGTTTCCTCGCCTGGGCGAGAAATGGCAAACTGGGGTTGTTGACACTGTGAGATTCTCGCTTGTGCGAGAGGGAACCTGTTGACACTGGGAGATTCTCGCTTGAGCGAGAGGGTCAGAGTTGAGTTTTTTAAAATGGGCGGGATTTTCTCGCTCGAGCGAGAGAAAGCTCGCTTAAGCGAGAACCCGACGAGAACATTAAATGGGGGGAAAACCCCAAACACATTTTAGGTTAAGAATTGAAGAGAGGTGAGAGAAGGGAGCATTCCCAAGGTCTAGGAGCTTTGATTCTTGTTCAAGAGCTTGAGAAGAGGTAAAACTCTCTATCCTAACTCTCTTCTTCCCTTAATAACCCATTTTTGGTATTATGGATTGTAACATCCTGATTTTCGAGTCTTTAAAATTATAATATCAGTCCTGGAAGTCTCGCTTGAGCGAGAGATTCTCGCCTGAGCGAGAGATTCTCGCCTGAGCGAGAAAGGATCCCCTGGGAGGGTGAAATCCTGGAGTATACAGGAGGATTCTCGCCCGAGCGAGAGTTGTCTTGCCTGGGCGAGAAATGACAATTTTTGGCTGTTAACACAGTGTAATCGATTACATGGTTCTTGTAATCGATTACATGCTGATATCTGATCAGACATGTGTAATTTTTCATGATGTAATCGATTACACTATGCATGTAATCGATTACATCATATAAAAATATCAGATACATGCATTTTTTCACACTGTAATCGATTACACCTTATGGTAATCGATTACATTCGCCACTGTGAGATTCTCGCCTGGGCGAAAATCTCTCGCTTGAGCGAGAGTCTAAAATCTGAAAACTTAAAATAGACGTCCCACGTGAGGATAAAGGTCACTTTTCGAAAAACAAAGAGAATAGGGATGGTTTGAGAAGTAGTGCACCCTTAGAGCCAAAGAGGAGACCGAAGAAGAGGTAAATCGCTTAACCTAGCCTCTCTTATGGTTGAATGTCATCGTTTTAAATGAGGTTTCTTCTCCATGTTTAGGGATACAACCCCATAAACTCTCTCTTTGCTTTTCGGTTCGTTTTGCTTTGGAAAACCTTGTAAAACTCATAGAGTATGAGTTGTTTTTCGAAATGGGTATGTGAGAAGTTATTTTCAAAACCGTAGAGTCATGGAAACATAAAGGAAACCTTTTTGTTGAAGATGAACTGATTGGATAATTTTGTCTTGTGTTGTATTAGTCTTGGTTAGTATTATTCTTGTCTTGACATGTAAATTGATGTGTTGTGATTGTTGTGTGTTGGGTTGAAAGACCCTAAGGTTGGAGGAGACGGCGGAGAACGCAACTGAACTTTAGTGCAAGCATTAGCGGCTACTCAGGTGAGGGAGCAGCATTAAAACTTTGTGGTATTAGAATCATGATATTGGAAACTCCAACGACACTCACTAGTTGGAGGATTTCAATGGGATAACACGATTAAACGGGAAATTTCATGAATTTCCTATTTAATCGCGTTAGTCCTACTGATGTGATTGGCATGTTTGGTATGGAGTTTGACCTGCCCTTTGTGGTATGGAGTTTGACCTGCCCTTCGTGGTATGGAGTTTGACCTGCCCTTCGTGGTATGGAGTCTGACCTGCCCTTCGTGGTATGGAGTCTGACCTGCCCTTCGTTGTATGGAGTGTGACCTGGCCTTCGTGGTATGGAGTCTGACCTGCCCTTCGTGATATGGAGTCAGACCTGCCCTTCGTGGTATGGAGTCTGACCTGCCCTTCGTGGTATGGAGTCTGACCTGCCCTTCGTGGTATGGAGTCTGACCTGCCCTTTGTGGTATGGAGTCTGACCTGCCCTTCATGGTGTGGAGTCTGACTTGCCCTTCGTGGTATGGAGTCTGACCTGCCCTTCGTGGTATGGAGTTTGACCTGCCCTTCGTGGTATGGAGTTTGACCTGCCCTTCGTGGTATGGAGTTTGACCTGCCCTTCGTGGTATGGAGTTTGACCTGCCCTTCGTGGTATGGAGTTTGACCTGCCCTTCGTGGTATGGAAATTAGCCTGCCTCCGTGTTATGGATTTCGGGATATGCACGTATAGTGTGGATTTTGGATTAAGGTTCGGATTGGTTTCGAGTTGGTTGTACTATAGATGGATGAACTGGTTATCATAAAGGTTAATTGTAAATCATGGATTTTGTGGTGTGCTGTAATGATGCGTGTTTTCTGTATTGCAGTGTTCTAATGTTATTATTCTATGTAAACCCACCATGTTATATATTGCATGTATTTAATGACTGACTCTCTCTATGTTGTTTTGTTTACTCAATCCGTGGTAATCGGATTGTAGGTGGCACTAAGGAATAGGATACTGCAGAGTCATGGAGTGAACTTGCTTGCTTTGATTGTGACGTTATTTCCGAGTTTTCTAGTAAATTGTTTAGGTTGATATTGGACCCGTTTTTGGGAATTATTCATTTATTTTTTCTTGTTCTTTTATGGATTTAAAAGACTAGTACTTTGGAATTATTGTGTTGTTTCTCTTTGTTAGGATTTTATCGAATGTTATTGGAGTAATCCTAGTTGAAAGGAAATTTTCAATGATATGAAATTTCTTTATGTTAGAAAATGAATTAAATTTTCCGTGTTAGTAATTTGAGGCGTTACAATAATGGTATCAGAGCGGAGGTTAATCCTACGGCCTAGGGTATGGCCTAACGTGCTTCTTTGTGTGATTGATGTGAATTGTGTGGTGTGTTTGACTTGTTTGACTATTGTGAGTGGTTTGAATTGCTTGAGATGTTTGGACTGTTTGGATTGCTTGAAGTGTTTGAATTGCTTGGATTGCGAATAAGTGGTAGACTAGCTTGTGTAAATTCTATATGCTGATGAGATAGAGTGCAGGTGAGAAATGGCTGGACGTGGTAGAGGAAACGGACAAAATGAACTGTTGGCACAAATGACAACTGCTATAATGAATGTGAATGAGAACCTGCAACATCTGAATCAGCACATTAACCATCATCCTAACCCACCCCCAATTGTGCCATAGGGACCGGCGGAGTACCGTGGATTGGATGAATTATGCCGACGCCATCCGAGTCAATTCCAAGGAGGATTTGCTCCTGATGCTGCTAATAAATGGATCCAGGAGTTAGAGAAAATTTTCCGAGCCATGGGCTGCGAGGATGGTCAGAAAGTGATCTATGCTTCCTATATGCTGACTAAGGAAGCGGAGAATTGGTGGGAATATGTCAGGAGGAAAATGGAAGCTGAAGGGAGGGTTGTTACTTGGGAATTGTTCAAAGAGAGGTTCCTCACTAAGTACTTCCTAACAGATCTGAAGAGAAAGAAGGAGATTGAGTTCTTGCGTTTGGAGCAAGGCAGTATGTCTGTGGGCGAGTATGCAGCAAAGTTCGAGGAGTTGTCAAGATATTGCCCTAACTATGATATGGATGCAGATGGGAGGTCCAAGTGTGCCAAATTTGAGGTTGGCTTGAGGCCGGAGCTTAAGATGGCATTCGGGCATCAAGAGATAACAGATTTCCCTACCTTAGTCAATAAGTGTAGGATGTATGAGGATGATCGAAGGGCTAGGGATGCAGGCAAACAGAAGGCTAATCCACCCAGAAACTTTGGGCCTCAGAGGAATTTCGTGCATGGGAATGGGAAGGGTAAGGCATCCTATGACAACCGACGGCCTTATACCCCACCTATTGGATATCGGGCCCCTACTACACAAGGGTCTAAACCTCCAACTACTTCTAGTGGGCTGCAACTACCTCTGTGCAACAAGTGTGGTAAGACTCATTACATATGTCCCAGAGCAGGAAATGGGTTCTACTTTTGTAAGGAGCCCAGACACATAAAGATGTTCTGTCCTAAGCTGAATAGGAATGTCAACCCTCCGAATGCTGAGAGACCCAAGACTAATGGCAGAGTGTTCACTATGAATGGTTCCGAAGCCGAAGATGCTGAGGGTCTCATCCAAGGTAGTTGTGTGGTGAATGGTACCTCATTGTGTGTGTTGCTTGATTCGGGTGCTACTCACTCTTTTATATCTTGCGAATGTGTGAAACGTTTGAACTTGAAAGTTGATGTGTTGCCTTTTGATTTGATGGTTTCCACACCTAAAAATGCACCTGTTGTAGTGTCGACCTTCTGTCACAAGTGTCACGTGGTATTATACGATAGAACCTTCTTGGTAGATCTGATATGTTTGCCACTATCTCAGATCGATGTGATTCTGGGTATGGACTGGTTATCCGAACATAGAGTCTTGCTCAATTGTTTTGACAAGACTGTCATGTTTGGGAATGCTAGTGGGATGTTTGACACTCCTAATGATCCGAAATTGTTATCGGCCCGTGAGGTTGAAACTTCCCTTAAGGAAGGAGCACTAGTTTGTCTGTTGCTTGCTTCTTTGGAAGGGGAGGAGAAGTCAGAGATGAATGACTTGCCGGTAGTATGCGAATTCCCGGATGTGTTTCCCGCGGAAATTCCTGAATTACCACCAATTAGAGAAGTGGAGTTCTCGATTGAGCTGGTGCTTGGAACCGGACCTATCTCGATAGCTCCGTATAGAATGGCTCCTCTAGAGTTGGCGGAATTGAAGAAGCAGATAGAAGACTTATTGGCTAAGAAGTTCATCCGTCCGAGTGTTTCACCTTGGGGTGCACCGGTTTTGTTGGTCAAGAAGAAGGATGGCTCCATGAGGTTGTGCACTGATTACCAGCAGTTGAACAAGGTTACGATCAAGAATCGTTACCCTCTGCCTAGGATCGATGATTTGATGGACCAGTTGAAAGGAGCCGTAGTATTCTCAAAGATCGACCTCCGGTCGGGTTACCATCAGTTGAGAGTTTGGACAGAGGATATTCCTAAGACTGCTTTCAGAACGAGATATGGGCACTATGAGTATCTGGTGATGCCTTTCGGTGTGACTAATGCTCCTGCAATATTTATGGAGTATATGAATAGGATTTTTCATCCTTATCTGGACTCGTTTGTGGTAGTCTTCATTGACGACATCTTGATATACTCTAGAAGTCGGGAGGAACACACTGAACATTTAAGAATTGTATTGAAGATTTTGAGAGACAACCAGTTGTATGCTAAGTTGTCCAAGTGTGACTTTTGGCTCGAGTCGGTGAATTTTCTTGGACATGTGATAACCAAGGAAGGAGTTGCAGTAGACCCCTCTAAGGTGGAAGCAGTAATGGAATGGGCAGTGCCGAAGTCAATGACAGAGATTCGGAGTTTCCTTGGACTAGCGGGATACTATCGGAAGTTTATTGAAGGATTCTCGAAACTAGCCTTGCCCTTGACTAGGCTGACCAGAAAAGGAGAACCTTTCGTGTGGACAGTCCGATGTGAAGAGAGCTTCCAAGAATTGAAGCGAAAGCTAACCTCAGCACCAGTGTTAAGGTTGCCTTGTTCGGAAACGAACTTCAACGTGTATTGTGATGCTTCAAAACAAGGTTTGGGCTGTGTGTTGATGCAAGAGGGGAAAGTGGTTGCTTATGCTTCGAGACAGTTGAGACCTCATGAGCAAAACTACCCTACTCACGATTTGGAGTTAGTAGCAGTAGTGTTTGCTCTAAAAATTTGGAGGCACTATCTCTATGGTGTACGGTTTGAAGTCTTCAGCGATCACAAGAGTTTGAAGTACTTATTTGATAAGAAGGAGCTGAATATGAGGCAAAGGAGATGGATGGAATTTTTGAAGGATTATGACTTTAGCCTACAATATCATCCCGGTAAGGCTAATGTGGTAGCGGATGCGTTGAGCCGTAAATCCTTGCATATGTTTGCCCTTATGATACACGAGATGAAAATGATTGAGGAGTTTCGGGATTTGAACTTAGCAGTAGAAATGAAGCCGAAGAGTGTAGTGTTGGGAATGCTCAAAGTGACTAATGAGTTCTTTGATCGAATCGAAACCATGCAGTTGCTTGATGATGAACTACAGGCCAAGCGAGCATTGGTAGGTGACGACAAAGGGAAAGACCTCCAGATTGATAGTAATGGTTTGCTGATGTATAAAGGAATGATTTGTGTGCCACAAGACACTGAGTTGAGGAGAGAGATCTTAGATGAGGCACACAAGAGTAAGATGAGTATTCACCCAGGGACAACGAAAATGTATCAAGACTTGAGGAAGATGTTTTGGTGGTCTGGGAAGAAGAGGTAAATCGCTTAACCTAGCCTCTCTTATGGTTGAATGTCATCGTTTTAAATGAGGTTTCTTCTCCATGTTTAGGGATACTACCCCATAAACTCTCTCTTTGCTTTTCGGTTCGTTTTGCTTTGGAAAACCTTGTAAAACGCATAGACTATGAGTTGTTTTTCGAAATGGGTATGTGAGAAGTTATTTTCAAAACCGTAGAGTCATGGTAACATAAAGGAAACCTTTTTGTTGAAGATGAACTGATTGGATAATTTTGTCTTGTGTTGTATTAGTCTTGGTTAGTATTATTCTTGTCTTGACATGTAAATTGAGGTGTTGTGATTGTTGTGTGTTGGGTTGAAAGACCCTAAGGTTGGAGGAGACGGCGGAGAACGCAACTGAACTTTAGTGCAAGAATTAGCGGCTACTCAGGTGAGGGAGCAACATTAAAACTTTGTGGTATTAGAATCATGATATTGGAAACTCCAACGACACTCACTAGTTGGAGGATTTCAATGGGATAACACGATTAAACGGGAAATTTCATGAATTTCCTATTTAATCGCGTTAGTCCTACTGATGTGATTGGCATGTTTGGATATGGAGTTTGACCTGCCCTTCGTGGTATGGAGTTTGACCTGCCCTTCATGGTATGGAGTCTGACCTGCCCTTCGTGGTATGGAGTCTGACCTGCCTTTCGTTGTATGGAGTGTGACCTGCCCTTCGTGGTATGGAGTTTGACCTTCCCTTCGTTGTATGGAGTATGACCTGCCCTTCGTGGTATGGAGTCTGACCTGCCCTTCGTGGTATGGAGTTTGACCTGCCCTTCGTGGTATGGAGTTTGACTTGCCCTTCGTGGTATGGAGTCTGACCTGCCCTTCGTGGTATGGAGTCTGACCTGCCCTTCGTGGTATGGAGTCTGACCTGCCCTTCGTGGTATGGAGTCTGACCTGCCCTTTGTGGTATGGAGTCTGACCTGCCCTTCGTGGTGTGGAGTCTGACCTGCCCTTCGTGGTATGGAGTCTGACCTGCCCTTCGTGGTATGGAGTCTGACCTGCCCTTCGTGGTATGGAGTTTGACCTGCCCTTCGTGGTATGGAGTTTGACATGCCCTTCCTGGTATGGAGTTTGACCTGCCCTTCGTGGTATGGAGTTTGACCTGCCCTTCGTGGTATGGAAATTAACCTGCCTCCGTGGTATGGATTTCGGGATATGCACGTATAGTGTGGATTTTGGATTAAGGTTCGGATTGGTTTCGAATTGGTTGTACTATAGATGGATGACCTGGTTATCATAAAGGTTAATTGTAAATCATGGATTTTGTGGTGTGCTGTAATGATGCGTGTTTTCTGTATTGCAGTGTTCTAATGTTATTATTCTATGTAAACCCACCATGTTATATATTGCATGTATTTAATGACTGACTCTCTCTATGTTGTTTTGTTTACTCAATCTGTGGTAATCGGATTGTAGGTGGCACTAAGGAATAGGATACTGCAGAGTCATGGAGTGAACTAGCTTGCTTTGATTGTGACGTTATTTCCAAGTTTTCTAGTAAATTGTTTAGGTTGATATTGGACCCGTTTTTCGGAATTATTCATTTATGTTTTATTGTTCTTTTATGGATTTAAAAGACTAATACTTTGGAATTATTGTGCTGTTTCTCTTTGTTAGGATTTTATCGAATGTTATTGGAGTAATCCTAGTTGAAAGGAAATTTTCAATGATATGAAATTTCTTCATGTTAGAAAAAGAATTAAATTTTCCGTGATAGTAATTTGAGGCGTTACATGGATCTCTTCTCAAAATGTGTAAAACCATGAAGACTCTCTCTTTCGAGTTATGGTTCATTTTATGTCGTTTGTACCTCGTAAACTCTTGGTTTTGAGTTAGTATTGCAAGAATGGAAAGAGGTTTGTGGGTTGGCTCATGGAAACCCAAAACCCTAGAGAGAGAAAATGAGGTTAGAGAGGAAAGATGGGTGAAATACTAGAGGTAGAAGATGAGTTGCTTTACAATGTTAAAATATGAGATGATATGTATTTGTTAGATGGTTGAAAACTCTTAATGAAAGTAGTATAGGACCATTGTGAACATGATAAATATCTTGTACGTTTAAATGATGCAATATAAGTTATTTATTTGTTATTTGGAATGAATGACTAACATTGTGTTATGTGGTGGGAATGAGGAAAGATCCTAAGTTTGGAGGTGGTGCCGGTGGAACTTGCGAAATCACCAAAAACCAAACCCAACACTCACCGAGGTAAGGATAAGTCTTTAATTTATGCATTATGTGGAAAATGTGTGGACTTTCTGTATGAATAATAAAAGTAATGTTATTGGGGGAGTACCAATGGAAAGATGACTCAATAAAAGTAATATTATTGGGGGAGTACCAATGGAAAGATGACTCAATAAAAGTAATATTATTGGGGGAGTACCAATGAAAACAACAATGACCTTTATATGAGCGCAAAAATCTTACATATGAGGGGTTCCTTAAAATTTCTTATCCAACCATTTATTTATTGTGAACAAGCATATAAAGAGGGCAATCCTTATATATATTTTTTAGATTATTTTATTTATCCATCCAAGGATTAATGTTTCACTACACAAAAGTTGATGGCAATCGAAAATAGTTATATAACTCCTTCATGAAGGGCTATCATATACTTAGGTAGAGGCTGATCCTGAAGCACCAGGAAGAAAGTGAACTAACTCATGAAGGAGATCTTCATGGCCCTCCAATAGTGCAGCAATCTGTTAAAATCCATAATATAATTAAAAAGAGTGTCTAAAATGTGAAAAATCATGGTGAAATAATATGCAAATTTATCAACAGTACTATATACCATAATAACATATTATATATATAGAAAATAATAACCTCTTCTTGAGCCTCGGTTGTAGATTTTTCCCCGGCTTCCAATTTTTTGATAATATCTAGAAAAGACTCATATACATGAGAATTTTCTTCAAAGCGAGCCTGCATGAAAGAAAAACTTTTGAGCATATTGTAAGAGTGAAACCATCTATTATAAGATTTTCTTGTATAAATGCAAGATGTCTTTGGAAGTGGAACATCAATTGTGCCAAAATCACAACAACAAAAATTACATATAGGTCAAGAATTAAATAAACTTGAACATTACCCAAAAAAACTGAAAATCAATTGTGCCAGTATGACTACCAAAAATGACATATAGGTCAACACTTAAATAAACTTGAACAGTGGGGAGAATGGAGGAGAAAACACACACAGAATTGGCAAATTATCTTTGAACCAGATATACAATATTTAGGATAAAGTTAACTCATTCTTTCCTGATTTGTATAATATATCATACCACCGGTTAAGTAATTGAAATCACATAAAAACTTTGATACCATGTATCATTTGAATTGTTTTGGTAAGGGCACTACAATTAAAAGTAAAATAAAGTTAATTTTTGACAATAATTGTTTGTAGTTTGTACAAATACCTTTATAATAAACCACTTAAATAAACATCAATATTTTTGTGGACTAATTCAAAAACCTAAAAATATATAAAAAGTAATAATGACATTAAGTATAGGGGAAGGGTTGTGAGTATTCAATAACTCATATTTTCAACGGTTGCATTATATCGATTCTAATATGATAAATAATAAAATTACTACTAATCATATATTTATCATCGGTCATATTTCGTATTGCCATTCTTCTTTCCATACATGGCAGGTAACTGGTTTCTTTTTTCACTTTCTATGTTATATTTTCTTTCTATTTGTTATACTTTTGAAATAATTAACAAATTCATTTTTCTGTAATAAATTTTAATATTTTTTTGAATATTTAATTAATAAAATGCAGTTAAATGAATAATAGACATTTTTTTATTGTAATATTTAACAAGTTCATATTAATAAATAATTGAATGAATGAACAATAAAATATAATAAAGTATACAATGGTTATAATGACTAAGATAATATATTTTACCTCTTTAACTTGAGATGTGCTAGCGGCTATAAAGCTACTACTTCATTCTATTGAAATTGATAGTTGGACAACGATATATGTTGGACTTCCTTTAAATTTTATAATAAACCTGTCCCATTTAAGTTGAGATGCGGTAGTGAAAATATAGTTGTGACTCCACTCTCTAGAATTGGGTACGCGAATAATGACTATTGTTAGGTTCCCTTAAATCTTATACTAAAAAACTTCAATGCCTAGTAGAGCGAGCACAATCAATATTGTGTTTTCTCTCTCCTAAAGTTGAGATGTCGTAGCGGACATAGAAATGCTACTTCAATCTCTCTTGATGTGGGCACAATGGGGATTAAGTATTATTTATTATCTTCCAATCTTTAAATAAATTAAAATAAATTCAATCTAAACAACCATTAATCAATCTTTACCACAGAACTATGTAATCTTAATTTCCATATTGAACTTATGAATATGTAAGACCAAAATAAATTATTGATCGACACAAAAATAAAGGATATTTTTTTATCTTTTGTTTTATTAAATATTGAGCACTCACTCTGTTACAAGAGAATTGATATGCTCATAATGGGTGTATTTATGTTCCGCAACCCTATTTATCTACGGCCCTAAGGCCCAGGATCATCAAATGATGGACACCCATGTTTTTATATTATGAATTACTTTTCAATCAATATCTTTTTAATGAATACATATTAGTTCATTGATAATGCAAATTGCGATATAATATTTTATTCCTCAAATCATATTGACACACGAGAAAAAATAAAGCAAATAAAATTAATTCATGTATTAATATGAAACATTCGATTAGAGAATTAAAATGATAAGAAATATGATGCTAATGTAAGACCTAAAATGGAGTAGATCTTCTACTAGATTTTTCTAATGTGGAACAGTAGTTTTTTAACCATTTTCTTGACGTTCAATTATTAACAAGTGAATACATTATTTTATATCATATATCATTTCTCATATATGACCCAAAGGATAAAGAATCCAAAGAAGGTGAAAGTAAAAATAAATAAAATATACGAAAAGACATCATAGAATCCTCAATAAATATCTCAGACGAAATTTAGGGCAGAGAAAATGCATTATACATGACTCTCAATGGAACTATTCATATCGTACCAGGGAATATTATTGCCTTGATCTTAAGCCTTCACCCATTCCATCATAAAACCATAAAATCCTCTTAATTGTTGAATGTCATGTTATAATACTATTAAAAGTAGGAAAATGAGAAATGAGTAATGGACATGGGAAACACATTAGGGAAGTTGACTGGTTTGACCGAATTTTTAAGTGGCAAGTACCATGAAACCCAAAGACGAACCAATGCTAAAGTTGCTAATCATGTATCAGTCAAAAACCCTAAAAAAAAGCAAGCACAATATTGTATATTATAACCTTAAGAAACCTTCTACAAGAGAAGCTTTGAGAGTGACCCATACTCAGATACACTTAAGATCATCATAACTGAGGGTGTACACAAATGGATAGAAAAAGACAATAGAAGCAAAAATTCAAAATAAAACTAAAATAGAAAGAAAGTAAATAGAGCTAGGTTGAGAACCTGCAAGGAAAACCTAGAAAAATGAGAGAGGTACTAACAGGTATCTTTATTATTATTTACTTCTTTTCCTTTCTTTTCTATATACAAGTTAATACATTGATTTCTTATTTTTATAAAACATGAATGATTATAAATTATGTTTATAAAAATATTTAAAGTAATATTGTATAAAAATTAAATAACAGAAATAAAAAATTAAAAAAATGTTTTAATTTTGGAATTTATTAATTAATAGCACAATTACCGCTATATAGAAGAATTATAGACTTAACTTTGTAAAAAGCACAACTAAATTTTATTAATATTTAAACAATCATTGTAATTTATATTGTGTCATAAACAAATAATAGATATAAAATGAAAACAATAAAAAATCTAATTATATTTAAGATTGAGCATTCATTATTTTATTTATTCATAAAAAGGTGAAATAATATGATATAAAATTACATCTTATCTTATAATAATAATATGTGAGTGTGAATACTTAATTTTATTTCTCCAAATTTTTACATGATAAAATAAAAAATAAAGAGTCAAAAAGTCCATCTCATAAATTTTGAAATTTTATGAAGTGGCTTATAAATTGTTACCTAAAAAGAGTATTTTTGGCCTTTTTTTGATCTTATAGAATTAATTTGTACCAATTTTTAGTTATTAATTTTTTTTATTAAATATATAAAGTACTTATATAATTTTATAGTAAAAGGTACATTCTTAGATGTCCCCAAACAAGTGTCATAAAGTCAATCGATGGTCAAAGACTTTGGTTTGAATATTTCAATGTTTAAAGAAATCATTAAAGTCATTTTAGGAATCTTTATGTACTCATTAACGAGAACAAGTTGTCCATGTCACTTTTCTATGTCACTTCTATGATCCACAAATTACAAACTCACATTTATGTTTTGTTAACTTTTAGTTAGTTATTATGGTGCAACTTTAATTGACGTCTCAATTTGTAATTAGTGGCACATAGAAGTTGAATAGAGAAGTGACATAGACAACTTGCGATCCTAATTAACGGGGTCGCCCTTTGAAAAAAACATGTATCAAATTATCCCTTATAAACGGTGGGGAGAATGGAGGAGAAAAGACACACATAATTGACAAATTATCTTTGAACCAGATATACAATATTTAGGATAAAGTTAACTCATTCTTTCCTGATTTGTATAATATATCATACCATCGTTTAAGTAATTGAAATCACATAAAAACTTTGATACCATGTATCATTTGAATTGTTTTGGTAAGGGCACTACAATTTGAAAGTGTGCATGTCAAGAGGAACACTTTGGAAAGCTCTCCTTATATGACTTGGTTTTGATGAGGACAACTTGTGCTAACATGAGCTTGAAGATCATCAACAAATCAACATGCTTAAGCCTTCCGATTGGTATCTTGCTTAGACTAGATTAGTTTAGGTTGAGTCCAAGGCTTAAGTCACCTAATACATATCTCAATTGCATAAATCTTTTAAATCTTTTTCATCTTGAGATATGTCATTCATAATATGTTCATGCATCATATAAATACATGTACATGTGCATTCTAGGCATAATCTAAGTATTAAACATGTATGAATTTAAGTGCATAACATATTTGAAGTTTTTACACATGAAAGAGTGCTGTTAATCGATTACCACTTGGCTTAATCGATTAATCTAACTGTTTGCACAGTGTAATCGATTACAACAAATGTCAATCGATTAATCTAACATTTTTGTGAAGCTTAATCGATTAAAGCTGTCGTTAATCGATTAACTGGGCTTTTATTTCAATTCTTTATAAACTGCATTTTCAGAATTGATCTCATAAGTTGCATGTTAAAAATTTTAGAGAGTTAGAGCATTTTTTTCGTGTTAATTGTTGCATCTAGTTGTAAATGCATTTGTGAGCTTAGAAAGGAGAGAATTCTATGCTTTAGGATTGAGTGCTTTTCATGATACATTTCTCATCTTTTCTTGTCACATGTTCTTGCATTTTTACATGATTCTTGATTAGATGTTTACATATTATGCATTCTGTTTTTCACTAATACATTTTTCATACTGCATGAGCTTGTATTAGGTGATTAGAGTAAAGCCTTATCTTGTTAGATATAAGTCTTGTTATAGCTTAAGTTTACTCTGTATTGCTTTGTTTGAAAAAGTGTTGTAATTGTGGGAATCTCAAGGTGTCATATCACCAAGAGATTGAGTGTGTCTTCACTGAGTGTTAGACTTAGGGATAAGTAAAGAACAAGGTTCTTGGCTGGGGCTACGCCGAAAGAAAGGTTTTCTTTGTCGGTAGGAAGGGAGTCAAACCATAGAATAGGTTTCTTTTTATCTTGTAAGTGTTTAATTGTTGTAATTGGATAGTGTGTATGTAATTAACATTCATTCAATTATAGTGAAGAAAAATCTCCCAAATCAGCCGGGAGGCCTGGATGTAGTTTGCGGTGGACAAGCAAACGAACCAGGATAAAATTCTTGTTGCAGGACTTTTTCTATATCTCTCTCTTTATTGCATTTGATCGATTAATTTGTTTATTAGATTTAATTGATAATCTGTTTCTATACTGTATTACTTGTACTCTGATAAAATTCTGTAAGCCTGGTATAATCGTTTCATTATCAATTAATTGTCGAGCAAGAAACTGTACTTGCATTTGCTTACTGTCACGGTTTAATCGATTAAGTGTGGTGTGTTAATCATTTACTTCAGTCTGTTAATCGATTAAGTGGACTGTGTTGAAAGTGTTAATCGATTACCCTGTTTTGTTAATCGATTAATCAAGGTGTTTTTCAGCATTAAGTGTTGTTTTCGAAAAGCGGACATTCTAACCGCTACACCTATTCAACCCCCCCCCCCTTCTAGGTGTATTGTAACCACTGATACCTAACAAGTGGTATCAGAGCTAGTGCGAAGTGCTAGCTCAACCGCGTATTCGTGATCCTTAGGGAAAAACGAATGGGTTCGTCAAACCCATTTGGTGGTGATGGTTCATCCATTAATCGACCACCTATATTCAGTGGTGAAGGGTATGCCTACTGGAAAGTCCGCATGCAAATTTTTATTGAAGCCATAGACTCGGATATTTGGGAATCCGTAGTCAACGGCCCTTTCATTCCACAGCATCTTGTGGACAATGAACCTAAAGACAAGCCTAAAAGTCTATGGACCGATGATGAGCGCAAAAAGGTGCAGCATAATCTACGCGCCAAAAATATCATCACATCGGCCCTATCCTATGATGAGTTCTTTAGAGTATCGCAGTGCCAAAATGCAAAAGAAATGTGGGACACTTTACAAGTGACTCATGAAGGCACTAGCGAAGTCAAGCGCGCTAGATTAAATGCGCTTACCCATGAGTATGAGTTATTTCGCATGTTACCTAGTGAATCAATCTGTGATATGCAAAAGCGATTTACTCATATTGTTAATCATTTAGTTGCTCTAGATAAATCTTTTGCCAGAGGTGAACTAACTAATAAAGTTTTGCGTTGTCTTGACAGGAAATGGCAACCAAAAGTAACTGCAATTGTTTAATCCAAAGATTTGGATTCTATGCCTCTAGCTACTTTATTTGGAAAACTTCAAGAGCACGAAATGGAATTGGGGCGCTTGACTATGCACGAAGATTCAGATCGGAAAAAGAAAAACATCACATTGAAGGCCACGACCTCCAAATCAAAAGAAGATAAAGATGATGATGAATCTGACTCCGATCTAGATGATGAAACTATGAATCTCCTTGTTCGCAAATTTAGCAAATTCATCAAAAGAAAAGGAGGATTCAAGAAGTTTCAGAAGAAAGAAGCGAAAGAGTCAACCAACAAAGGCAAGAACAACAAAGATCGCTTCACTTGCCATGAGTGTGGAAAAGCCGGACATATGAGATTTCAATGTCCTACCTATCTGAAAAAGGTTGATTCAGAGAAGAGCACTCCCAGGGAATTCAAATCCAAGAAAGCTTACATTGTATGGGATGTACCTGAGGAGGAAACAACATCAAGCACTTCTAGTGAGGAGGAGTCAGCGAAGCTGTGTCTGATGGTCAGATCTGACAACAATGGCAACTCAGACTCACACGAGGATAATGATGAGGTATATTCCGACACCTCATCCACTTCGGATGACTTACCCTCTTATGAAGTTTTATATAATGCTTATGTTGAGTTACATGAGGAATTAAAGAAATTGGCTAGAATAAATGTTGATAAGAAAAGGGAAATCCTTAGAAATGAAAAGAAACTAAGCCAATTACAAAAAGAATTAGATGAATTAAAATTAGAAAATGAAACTTTAGATCTCATCTATTCTTGTAACACATGTGACTGCTCTGCTGATAATTTATGTCAAAAGCCTGTATGTGAGACTTGCGAGATTTTGCAAGAAGACAATCTTAAACTAAAAGAAAAACTCGAACGTCTCACAAACAGTAAATAGCAATTAGACACTCTGCTCAGTCAAACAAGAAACGTTGGTGATCGTACTGGTCTAGGTTATACTCGCTCTGCTAAAAACAAGAGACCATATAGAAAACCTGTAGTTAATACTAAGGATAAAAATCGTAGGCGCTCTCCTACTTGTTTTTATTGTAATACGTATGGTCATACTTCTTACTCTTGTTACATTAGAAAATATGGTATACCTAGCGGGGCTTATGTATGGATAAAGAAGGGAGATAATTCCCTAATCACTAACAGAAAAGGACCCAACATAATTTGGGTACCTGAGAAAAGCAGGTGATCTATTTTGCAGGTATGTCTTCGAACACAAGGACAAAAATGGTATTTAGACAGTGGATGTTCGAGACATATGACAGGTGACAGATCAAATTTCCTGGATCTATCACTTAAAGGAAAAGGATACGTCACGTACGGAGACAACAATAAGGGAAAGATACTTGGTACCGGAACAGTTGGTAACTCATCTCATACTCAAATTGAAAATGTTCTGTATGTTGAAGGACTAGAACATAATCTTCTAAGTATAAGTCAACTCTGTGACAAAGGTAATCGAGTATCTTTTGATTCTGACTGTTGCATCATTCTTGACATTTTATCTAATAATGTTAAATTTGTTGGTCATCGTATAAATAATATTTACATGGTTAACTTGGATGATGTCACCACATTATTTTCAAAATGTTTCATTTCTAAAGAAGATGACATCTGGCTCTGGCACAGACGCGTTGCACACATCCATATAAAACATCTAGATAAATTGTCATCAAACCAACTAGTTGAGGGGCTACCAAAACTAAATTTCAAAACTAAAGAGATTTGTGACACTTGTCAAAAGTGTAAACAAACCAAAAACTCTTTTAAAAACAAAAATGTGATATCCACTTCAAGACCTTTGGAGTTACTCCATATGGACTTGTTTGGACCATCACAAATCATGAGTTTTGGTGGTAGCTACTATGCTCTAGTTATTGTTGATGATTTCTCTCGTTTTACATGGACATTATTTTTATCTGCTAAAAGCGACGCTTTCAACTCTTTTAAAAATCTTGCCAAGCAAATCCAAAACCAACTTAACCTGAAAATAGTATATATACGAAGTGATCACGGGGGAGAATTTGAGAACTTTCAGTTCGACAAATTCTGTAATAAGCATGGCATTATGCATCAGTTCTCTGCTCCTCGCACTCCACAACAAAATGGAGTTGTTGAAATGAAAAATCGTGTGCTAGAAGAATTAGCGAGAACCATGCTTAATGAAAGTAATACCCCCAAATATTTCTGGGCAGATGCAGTTCATACTGCATGTTATGTTATAAATCGAGTATTGTTAAGGCCTAATTTGAATAAAACTCCTTATGAACTATTAAAAGGCCGTAAACCAAACATATCCCATCTTCACGCTTTCGGTTGCAAATGTTTTATATTAAATAATGGAAAGCGGGCTTTAGGAAAATTTGATTCAAAAGCCGATGAGGGAATATTTTTGGGATACTCGATTCATAGCAAAGCGTTCAGAATTTTTAATAAGTATTCTATGCAAGTTGAAGAGTCTATCCATGTACAGTTTGATGAATCTTCTCCAAAAGAGAAGAGAAAGGTTGTATCTGATGATGTTGCAGGTGCTTTGGAAGAAGCATACTCAAAAAACATGGATAATGTAGAAGCAACCGATGAAGAATGTCAAAACAAATCTCAGGAGCATTCAGATATGCCAGTTGTGTGGAAAACCAAGAAAGCTCACCCGATCGACAAAGTAATAGGTGACATATCTACGGGAGTGGTAACCCGTAGTTCCTTACGAAACTTCTGTAACTTTGTAGCTTTTGTATCTCAAATTGAGCCTAAGACCATTGATGAGGCCATTGAGGATGTGCACTGGGGTATAGCTATGCAAGAAGAGCTAAACCAGTTCGAACGCAATAATGTTTGGGACTTGGTCCCTAAACCTAAAGATCATCCTGTGATTGGTACTCGATGGGTCTTCAGAAACAAGCTTGATGAATCAGGCTTGATCATTCGAAATAAAGCACGCTTGGTGGCCCAAGGCTACAACCAGGAGGAAGGTATCGATTATGACGAAACCTATGCCCCTGTAGCCAGATTAGAGGCCATCAGGATGCTACTTTCCTTTGCATCGATTATGAACTTCAAATTATTTCAGATGGACGTAAAAAGCGCCTTCTTGAATGGCTATATTCAAGAAGAAGTTTATGTTAACCAACCGCCTGGTTTTGAAAATTTTAAATATCCGAACCATGTTTATAAACTTAAAAAGGCACTCTATGGTCTTAAACAAGCTCCTAGAGCTTGGTATGATAGACTTAGTACCTTTCTTTTAGAAAAAGGGTTCGAAAGAGGCTTGGTTGACACAACGCTTTTTATTCGTAAATCAGAAAACTCTGTATTACTTGTGCAAATCTATGTAGATGACATAATTTTTGGATCTACTAATGATATTTTGTGTAAGGATTTTTTTGAGATGATGCAGGGGGAGTTCGAAATGTCTATGATGGGAGAACTTACATTCTTTCTAGGACTTCAGATAAAGCAACTAGAAAGTGGAATTTTCATCCATCAGACAAAATATTGCAAAGAGCTGCTCAAGAAATTTGAGATGAACAATTGTAAGGAAGCTTCCACTCCTATGGCATCTGATTGCTACCTAGATAAGGACGAAAAAGGAAAAACTATAGAGGTAACAAAGTATCGAGGAATTATTGGGTCTTTACTTTACTTAACTGCAAGTAGGCCTGATATCATGTTTAGCGTATGCATGTGTGCTAGATTTCAATCATCTTCTAAAGAATCACATCTTACAACCGTTAAAAGAATCATGAGATACTTAAAAGGAACAACTAACATGGGATTATGGTATCCTCGGGATGCCTCATTATCCTTGGTAGGTTATTCCGATTCCGATTTCGCCGGATGTAAATTGGATCGGAAAAGCACTAGTGGTACTTGTCACTTGTTGGGGAGTTCATTAGTAGCATGGCACAGCAAAAAGCAAGCTTGTGTTGCTTTGTCCACCGCCGAAGCGGAATACATTGTCGCTGGTGTGTGTTGCGCTCAAATCCTCTGGATGAAGTAGCAACTCAAGGACTATGGTCTTAATATTGAAAAGATCCCTATTAAATGCGATAACACAAGTGCCATAAACCTTTCCAAGAATCCCATCTTGCATTCTAGAACTAAGCATATAGAAATAAGACATCATTTTCTGCGTGATCATGTACAAAAAGGTGACTGCGTTCTTGAATTTGTTGAAACTTCTAAACAATTAGCTGATATTTTCACCAAGCCCCTTCCCAGGGATAATTTCTTTGTTCTAAGGAGAGAACTTGGAATTCTTGATGAACAATATCTTGATTAAAATTGTTTAGATGTTTACATCATCGTCTAGTTTCTCTATGTCTTTGTTTCTTTAGCTTTTCGATATTTGTTTTATTGCAAAAGTATATCTCTTGATTATTATTTTTTTTGTGATTCTGAATGTTTAAATAAATCTGTCACATTGCATGCCAAAGCCTTAAGAAGTTGAAACCATTTTACTGCCTGAAATTTTTTTTTTCTATGCGTAATCGATTAAATATTCAATTAATCGATTACCTGGGCATCAGTTGCTTGAAAATTCGAAATACTACTATAAGTAATCGATTACATTTTCACTTAATCGATTACCTGGGCATCAGTTCTTTCAAAAAATTCGAAATTTCACACTGATTAATCGATTAACCCTGCCCGTTAATCGATTAAAACCAGTTTTATAAAGGCAAACAGTAGCTCGGTTTCACACTTTTTCTGGCTTTCTCACTTTCTCTTTTCTGCTTTGAGATTCTAAATCTATAACACAACTAATCCAAAGTGCATCAAAAGTAGAAACACCTATTCCTAACCCTCTTAAAACCATCAAGGAATCATATCTCTTCATCCTCATTATATCACATCTCCAAGGTTCCACTAAACATAACCTAGGTTAGGTTTGCCTACACCCATATTTGACCTCTCACTGCCATTTCGGTTTCTACCACATTATGGAGCAAAGTCGTCCTAAAAGGGTCAAAACATCAGCCACTCGTGTACGAAGACGAGAGGTCGGTTCGCCTTCCGCTCGGGACCGTGGTGACCCCTACTATTCACTCATTCTGCAAGAAACCCGTATGGCGAAATTTCAAGGTCGGAAACCTACATATATACGGTATGTTGACTTAACTTGGTTAGCGGAACAGAACTTTAGCTTCCCGCATGACATGGAAGCTCAAGGAACTATTCAGTTCATGGAATTAAAGGGACAAGTCTACCCTGCTCTTGTTAGGGAATTCTATGCTAATTTTAGATATAAGGATGGAAAATATTGGTCAATGATTTCTGGCAATTTGTTTGAACTCAACGATGAAATTTTCATGAATGTCGGTGGTTTATCTTCTTCTGGATATAGTATAGGAGATTGTTCCTGGGTAAAGGAAAATTTTGATCCTACTGAAGTCTATAAGTCTTTTCTAAGAGGCCCTCATTTATACATTCAGGGTCAACTGACCAAAGCTGGGTCACTTTCTGTTGAGAACAGGCTGCTACACTACATTATTGCTTACATCTTAGTACAGAGGAACACAAATCACGCACAGCCTACTGTGAATGATTTACGTTTCATGTATGCAGTGAAGAATAATGTGATGATTAATTGGCCTGAGGAGATCTTGAAAATTATGAACAGTGTATCTTTATCTCAGTCGAAGCTGCTTCCCTACAGTATCTTCATCTCACGCATCGTTGACTATTTGCGCATTGACGCTTCCGATACTATCATTGTTGAATATACTGACAAGGATCATCTGGTTGGTGAAAGCCTCATACATAAGATGGGTATATACAAGTATGGTAGTACTTGGCAATACCAAGAAGACTACACCACTTTTGGTCTGGATTTATCTGATGATGATAATCAGGATGGCACAGATAATCAGCATGCTACAACTCGGGGGGAGCCTTCTGGATCAGCACCTCAGAACTCTGCTTTTGGCTTCGATCAGTTGGAAGCTATGGAGCAACGGCTTAACAACCGTATGGATCTTCACTTCCAAGGACTAAAAGACTCATACTTTGCTGGTATGGAACAGTATGAGGAGCGACAAACTGCGTATTCGGACAACCAATTTCGGGAGTTGAGGAATCTGATTCAATCTACCGCTGAAGCTCAGAATGCCTTGTTTTGTTCAGAATTTCAGAAGCTATCTGTGCTTATCAGGGGAGATCAGAACATTGTCATTTCTGCTGATCACACTGACGATCCTCATCCTCCACCTCAACCTTAGTTTAGAAGACTTTAGACCTAGGATATCTTACCTTAGGTTTATTTCTTCTTTTTGGCACTCTTTGGATTTAGATACTGTTATGGATTCTAGTATTTCTGTTGCGTGCCTCTTTTATGTTGTTAATTGACGTTTTCTGGTTTATCTGGCTGCTAAACATCGTTACTCTTTATGCTATTTTATAATTATGTCGAATAGCCTACTATGTTTATGTGTATGGTTCTTGATCGTAGGAGATTATCTGCCTTGATATGGTTCATCTCGTATGCTGTTTACTTTACTTGTTTGGCTATCTCTGTTGTATAAACTTGCGCACTTGTTTAATCCTCTTTAACGTAAAACAGGTTAATTGTTATATCCCAATATTAACTCATTAACTGTGTTTTATGCATTACTCATATCTCTGCCTCTTCTTTGACCTGAGTTATCTTTTTGATAATGTCAAAAGGGGGAGAAAGGTTGTTTTGTTGTTTTCTGATTGTGTAGGTTGATCGTAATAACAGCTTCCGATATTTGCGCATCATATCAACCTTGCCAACACAATCTTCAAGCTATTTACATTTGATGTGGAGTTTGTCATCATCAAAAAGGGGGAGATTGAAAGTGTGCATGTCAAGAGGAACACTTTGGAAAGCTCTCCTTATATGACTTGGTTTTGATGAGGACAACTTGTGCTAACATGAGCTTGAAGATCATCAACAAATCAACATGCTTAAGCCTTCCGATTGGTATCTTGCTTAGACTAGATTAGTTTAGGTTGAGTCCAAGGCTTAAGTCACCTAATACATATCTCAATTGCATAAATCTTTTAAATCTTTTTCATCTTGAGATATGTCATTCATAATATGTTCATGCATCATATAAATACATGTACATGTGCATTCTAGGCATAATCTAAGTATTAAACATGTATGAATTTAAGTGCATAACATATTTGAAGTTTTTACACATGAAAGAGTGCTGTTAATCGATTACCACTTGGCTTAATCGATTAATCTAACTGTTTGCACAGTGTAATCGATTACAACAAATGTCAATCGATTAATCTAACATTTTTGTGAAGCTTAATCGATTAAAGCTGTCGTTAATCGATTAACTGGGCTTTTATTTCAATTCTTTATAAACTGCATTTTCAGAATTGATCTCATAAGTTGCATGTTAAAAATTTTAGAGAGTTAGAGCATTTTTTTCGTGTTAATTGTTGCATCTAGTTGTAAATGCATTTGTGAGCTTAGAAAAGAGAGAATTCTATGCTTTAGGATTGAGTGCTTTTCATGATATATTTCTCATCTTTTCTTGTCACATGTTCTTGCATTTTTACATGATTCTTGATTAGATGTTTACATATTATGCATTCTGTTTTTCACTAATACATTTTTCATACTGCATGAGCTTGTATTAGGTGATTAGAGTAAAGCCTTATCTTGTTAGATATAAGTCTTGTTATAGCTTAAGTTTACTCTGTATTGCTTTGTTTGAAAAAGTGTTGTAATTGTGGGAATCTCAAGGTGTCATATCACCAAGAGATTGAGTGTGTCTTCACTGAGTGTTAGACTTATGGATAAGTAAAGAACAAGGTTCTTGGCTGGGGCTACGCCGAAAGAAAGGTTTTCTTTGTCGGTAGGAAGGGAGTCAAACCATAGAATAGGTTTCTTTTATCTTGTAAGTGTCTAATTGTTGTAATTGGATAGTGTGTATGTAATTAACATTCATTCAATTATAGTGAAGAAAAATCTCCCAAATCTGCCGGGAGGCCTGGATGTAGTTTGCGGTGGACAAGCAAACGAACCAGGATAAAATTCTTGTTGCAGGACTTTTTCTATCTCTCTCTCTTTATTGCATTTGATCGATTAATTTGTTTAGTAGATTTAATTGATAATCTGTTTCTATACTGTATTACTTGTACTCTGATAAAATTCTGTAAGCCTGGTATAATCGTTTCATTATCAATTAATTGTCGAGCAAGAAACTGTACTTGCATTTGCTTACTGTCACAGTTTAATCGATTAAGTGTGGTGTGTTAATCGATTACTTCAGTCTGTTAATCGATTAAGTGGACTGTGTTGAAAGTGTTAATCGATTACCCTGTTTTGTTAATCGATTAATCAAGGTGTTTTTCAGCATTAAGTGTTGTTTTCGAAAAGCGGACATTCTAACCGCTACACCTATTCAACCCCCCCCCCTTCTAGGTGTATTGTAACCACTGATACCTAACACAATTAAAAGTAAAATAAAGTTAATTTTCGAACATTTTAATTGTATACAATAATTGTTTGTAGTTTGTACAAATACCTTTATAATAATCCACTTAAATAAACATCAATATTTTTGTGGACTAATTCAAAAACCTAAAAATATATAAAAAGTAATAATGACATTAAGTATAGGGGAAGGGTTGTGAGTATTCAATAACTCATATTTTCAACGGCCGCATTATGTCGATTCTAATATGATAAATAATTAAATTACTACTAATCATATATTAATCATCCGTCATATTTCGTATCGCCATTCTTCTTTCCATACATGGCAGGTAACTGGTTTCTTTTTTCACTTTCTATGTTATATTTTCTTTCTATTTGTTATATTTTTGAAATAATTAATAAATTCATTTTCCTGTAATAAATTTTAACATTTTTTTTGAATATTTAATTAATAAAATGCAGTTAAATGAATAATAGACATTTTTTTGATTGTAATATTTAACAAGTTCATATTAATAAATAATTGAATGAATGAACAATAAAATATAATAAAGTATACAATGGTTATAATGACTAAGATAATATATTTTACCTCTTTAAATTGAGATGTGCTAGCGGCTATAAAGCTACTACTTCATTCTATTGAAATTGATAGTTGGACAACGATATATGTTGGACTTCCTTTAAATTTTATAATAAACCTGTCCCATTTAAGTTGAGATGCGGTAGTGAAAATATAGTTGTGACTCCACTCTCTAGAATTGGGTACGCGAATAATGACTATTGTTAGGTTCCCTTAAATCTTATACTAAAAAAATTAATGCCTAGTAGAGGGAGCACAATCAATATTGTGTTTTCTCTCTCCTAAAGTTGAGATGTCGTAGCGGACATAGAAATGCTACTTCAATCTCTCTTGATGTGGGCACATTGGAGATTAAGTATTATTTATTATCTTCCAATCTTTAAATAAATTAAAATAAATTCAATCTAAACAACCATTAATCAATCTTTACCACAGAACTATGCAATCTTAATTTCCATATTGAACTTATGAATATGTAAGACCAAAATAAATTATTGATCGACACAAAAATAAAGTATATTTTTTTATCTTTTGTTTTATTAAATATTGAGCACTCACTCTGTTACAAGAGAATTGATATGCTCATAATGGGTGTATTTATGTTCCGCAACCCTATTTCTCTACGGCCCTAAGGCCCAGGATCATCAAATGATGGACACCCATGTTTTTATATTATGAATTACTTTTCAATCAATATCTTTTTAATGAATACATATTAGTTCATTGATAATGCAAATTGCGATATAATATTTTATTCCTCAAATCATATTGACACACGAGAAAAAATAAAGCAAATAAAATTAATTCATGTATTAATATGAAACATTCGATTAGAGAATTAAAATGATAAGAAATATGATGCTAATGTAAGACCTAAAATGGAGTAGATCTTCTACTAGATTTTTCTAATGTGGAACAGTAGTTTTTTAACCATTTTCTTGACGTTCAATTATTAACAAGTGAATACATTATTTTATATCATATATCATTTCTCATATATGACCCAAAGGATAAAGAATCCAAAGAAGGTGAAAGTAAAAATAAATAAAATATACGAAAAGACATCATAGAATCCTCAATAAATATCTCAGACGAAATTTAGGGCAGAGAAAATGCATTATACATGACTCTCAATGGAACTATTCATATCGTACCAGGGAATATTATTGCCTTGATCTTAAGCCTTCACCCATTCCATCATAAAACCATAAAATCCTCTTAATTGTTGAATGTCATGTTATAATACTATTAAAAGTAGGAAAATGAGAAATGAGTAATGGACATGGGAAACACATTAGGGAAGTTGACTGGTTTGACCGAATTTTTAAGTGGCAAGTACCATGAAACCCAAAGACGAACCAATGCTAAAGTTGCTAATCATGTATCAGTCAAAAACCCTAAAAAAAAGCAAGCACAATATTGTATATTATAACCTTAAGAAACCTTCTACAAGAGAAGCTTTGAGAGTGACCCATACTCAGATACACTTAAGATCATCATAACTGAGGGTGTACACAAATGGAATAGAAAAAGACAATAGAAGCAAAAATTCAAAATAAAACTAAAATAGAAAGAAAGTAAATAGAGCTAGGTTGAGAACCTGCAAGGAAAACCTAGAAAAATGAGAGAGGTACTAAATCGAAGACCTACAAAGACGACTTAGGATCATAACAAAAAGAGAGAATTCCAAACATATACCTACATTAGGTATAATGGGCAAAAATAAGGAAATTAAATGAACACCGTCAAGGTGAAGACTTACCACTACTCGTCCTCAATTATGCATTAGGATAACTTTTTGAAGAAGTTTGAGTTGTAGCCTATGTTTGGAAAGGTTCTCATCAAGTGTCCAAGAGAGACATGTATCATTTTAGTTTAATCCCGCGACTGTAGGGGTGAGCAGGACTCGGCCCTACTCGGCCACCCAATATGGCCAGATCATGATCGGGCTCGAATAGGGTCAGGTCTCATCGAGTCTAAGGTCTGTTTTGGGTTCAAAAATTAGTCATAGTCGATATTTAGGGTTGGGTAGAGACCAAGCATGACCCGACCCGAACCGTCCCATGGTCACTCTCTCATCATATTTTTATGTGTCTTTATTCAAATGTGTACAGAGTAATGACACATTTTTTGTCGAAAGTATCATTGACTCTCTCATTTTTCATCATATATACATGATGAATAATATATACATATATCGTTTTATATGTCAAATTACATATTCATTATAATAAGTAATATTAAGAATATTTTATCTAAAATGAGTGCACATTATATTTAATAAGGTCTAGGGTCGGGTTCTAGTTTACATGATGACTCGGTGGATATTTACGGTCGGGTTAGCTTCAGATCTAGGGTTGGGTTTGGGTTCATAAAAATGACCCGACCAATAATTAGGGTCGGGTAAGGACAAGCATTAACCCGTTCCAGCCTCGCCCATGCTCACCCTTACCCGACTGGACACTATGGAAATTTAATGAATGATCCAAGTTATTAACCTAGAAAGAGCTCTGCCAATTGAAGCTAGATCGACATAGATATTGAAATTTAAGTTTTAAGGGTGCTTAATAGCATTTTTGAAGACATAATTAATAAGAATAAAAATATCAAATCTAATTTTCCAGAACGTGCGTCATTATTCACAATAGACATACATATTTTGAGGCATAAAACCAATTGAAGTTAATGAATGTTTAAGCCTTGTATAGCAAACTCTCACACACTCATACATGCAAAGCATGCATCTTTCTTGCATAATCAATGAACATTTAAGCCTCGAATAGCAAACTCCCACACACTCATACATGCAAAGCATGCGTCTTTCTTGCATAATCATGCATGCAAATATGGTAAATGAAAACATTTAGACTTAAAATACGTTGTCGGATTGAGATTCCGAAATGTTATTATGTTGCTGAACTTAGACGCCAAAAAATAATATTGTCAAACTCAAACTTCAAAATGTTACGACATTTATGGACATAGATGTGTGAATTTTCTTTAAGAAAATATTATCAAACTCGAAAGCCCTAACATTCTTTGAAATAAATACATTGTCGGACTCAGATGACGAAATATTATGATATTGCAGGACTCAAACACTAAAAAGTTCTTTCAAAAAACATTGTTAGATTCTGACACTGAAATATTATGATGTCGTTGGACTCAGATGTCAAAATGTTCTTCCAAAAAAGATATTTCGGACTAAAAAAGGATATATATATATATATTCTTTATTATAATATGTAGCTGTTGGATTATATTAACAATTAGACCTGGATGTATAATTAATTAATATATAGTTTGAATTGGAAAATCAAGCACCAAACTTGAAGGAAAGTTGAGCTCATTTCATAGTGTGTTGAAATTGTTGAGAAAATTTAATCATATGCACGTTTTGGTTGTCCTAGTATTTAGGAGCGATAATAAAGTTTGTTTCCGTTATGTTACAGTTATGTTTCATAATTAATAGGATTTTAATTTGCACATGACATAGTGATTATTGTCATGATAATTGTAGTTATGTATTAGCTTATTTATAGGTTGTCTTGCTTTATCAATGAATAAGTAGAAAACATATATCATCTGTTTCCTTCTATTGTTAACAGTGGTACCAAAGCTGAGTTGAGTTCCAAGGAGAAAAACAAAAGGTGAAATTGACGGCTTCCGAAAGTTTTGTACATCTAGTCATTCCACGCTTTGATGGTGACTATGACCATTGGAGCATACTTATGGAGAACTTCCTGAGGTCCAAAGAATATTGGACGGTTGTTGTTTCTGGAGTAGCAGAACTAGTAGCAGGTGATATGTTGACAGATGCGCAAAAGATAGAACTTGAAGGGCTGAAGTTAAAGGATCTTAAAGCAACAAATTATCTCTTCCAAGCTATTGATCGCTCAATCTTGGAAACCATTATTTTCAAAGATACAACCAAACATATTCGGGATTCCATGAAGAACAAGTACCAAGGTACAACAAGGGCTAAGAGGCAGCAACTTCAAGCACTTCGTTTGGAGTTCGAAATACTTCGAACAAAGTTAGGAGAATAAGTTGCAAACTATTTTTCAAGAACGATGACAATCATTAACAAGATGCGGATCTATGGCGACAAGACAGATGATGTTCTCATTGTTGAGAAGATTCTTTGATCCTTGACACCAAAATTTTAACTTTGTTGCTTGTGTTATAGAAGAAGCTAATGATGTTGGTTCATGAGCAAAAAATTAACCAACGGGAAAAGGAGAACAAGCATTGAAGACCTTATCATAAAATAACTTCACATCTAGTAGATCTGATAGAGAACGGGGAAAAGGTAGAGATCAAAATAGAGGAGTCAGAAACAATAATGATCGTGGGAACCAACAACAAAATCATTATCAAGATAGTCAATTTCAAGGAAGAGGCGGTGGACGTGGAGGCCACCACTCACCAACCTATAGATCAAAGTCAGCAGACAAGTCCAATGTTGAATGTATAGGTATGGTCATTATAAATCAGAATTTCAAACTGATTTGAATAAACAATGTGGAGATCAAAGTAACTTTGTAGAAAATGAAGAAAAGTTGTCTCTTTTGATGGTGTGTCACATGAAGGAAGAAACTCAACCAAATATGTGGTATTTAGACACTTGCTACAACAACCACATGTGTGAAGAAAAGAATGCATTTTCGGATTTAGATGAATCCTTTCGGAGCTCTCTTAAGTTTGGTGACAACTCTAAAATTTTTGTTATGGGAAAAGAAAATGTAATAATCCAAACTAAAGGATATTTCACCCACACTATTGCTAATGTTTTTTTGTACCTGCTTTTAAAACCAACTTGCTTAGTGTGGGTCAGTTACAAGAAAAATGATACGAGATTTTTATCAAAAATGAAGTATGTAAAATTCATGATGCAAATTTGGGCTTAATTGCTCAAGTTAAGATGACGGCAAATCGTATGTTCCCACTTTACCCCAACAACACAGCTCATTCATGCTTCTCGGCAAAATTAGAAGATGAAGCATGGCTATGACACTTTCGATATGGGCATCTGAATTTTGGCGGATTGAAAATACCACAACAAAAAAACATGGTGAATGGGCTTCCTCAAATTACAGCTTCATCTCAAGTTTTTGAAGAATGTGTTGTTAGCTAACAACATCGTAATCAATTCCCACAAGGAAAAGCTTGGAGAGCAAAGAAAACATTGGAACTTGTTCATTCCGACATTTTGTTCGACCAAACTGCGACCGGGAAGCCTCCAATCACCAGGGAGTTCCATTTTTACCGGGGTATGAGAAGAATGGAGAGCCACAAGTGAGAGATCACGTCTTGAACCAAAACCTTAAGGCGTTAGTTCCATGGGCTTTTTCTACTTATAAACTCTTTTACTGCTCCCCGCATATCAAATGTGAGACTTCACACTTGGATAAACTTACTTCAAAACAATAATGACCTTTATATGAGCGCAAAAATCTTACATATGAGGGGTTCCTTAAAATTTCTTATCCAACCATTTATTTATTGTGAACAAGCATATAAAGAGGGCAACCCTTATATATATTTTTTAGATTATTTTATTTATCCATCCAAGGATTAATGTTTCACTACACAAAAGTTGATTGCAATCGAAAATAGTTATATAACTCCTTCATGAAGGGCTATCATATACTTAGGTAGAGGCTGATCCTGAAGCACCAGGAAGAAAGTGAACTAACTCATGAAGGAGATCTTCATGGCCCTCCAATAGTGCAGCAATCTGTTAAAATCCATAATATAATTAAAAAGAGTGTCTAAAATGTGAAAAATCATGGTGAAATAATATGCAAATTTATCAATAGTACTATATACCATAATAACATATTATATATATAGAGAATAATAACCTCTTCTTGAGCCTCGGTTGTAGATTTTTCCCCGGCTTCCAATTTTTTGATAATATCTAGAAAAGACTCATATACATGAGAATTTTCTTCAAAGCGAGCCTGCATGAAAGAAAAACTTTTGAGCATATTGTAAGAGTGAAACCATCTATTATAAGATTTTCTTGTATAAATGCAAGATGTCTTTGGAAGTGGAACATCAATTGTGCCAAAATCACAACAACAAAAATTACATATAGGTCAAGAATTAAATAAACTTGAACATTGCCCAAAAAAACTGAAAATCAATTGTTCCAGTATGACTACCAAAAATGACATATAGGTCAACACTTAAATAAACTTGAACATTACCAAAAAAAAGTTTTCATTCTTCTCTTTCTCAACATGTGTGTGCATGCATTAGTATATGTGTAGAGAGACATATAAAAACTGTCTTAGATTCAACAACATTTTTACCTTAAACTTATTCTTGAAATCGGTTGGATCTTGAATTCCAAGAACTGGCTCAGATGATTCTTCATTTACTAACGGAAGTTGTAAGGACCCGATTTTCATAACTCGAAAATTCTCTTTTAAAATCCTTATTCATGAAAGTGAATTGATTACTTTTGAAAGACATTACTCGAACAGTTTGGAAACTTGAGTGAATACGTTTATAAATTTACAAGGCGGAAATATTCCAAACATCTTTCATTTCAAAAGCATGTCATTACACTTCCGTTCAAATACATCCGTTATACAATTACACTTTCTCAAAATTACTTTGAACACAAACATTAGATCCACTTCATTATACACTTACAAGAAAGTTGTTTATACATGAATTCACTTTAACATGTTCTTCATATTAAAAATATTCATCATATAACATATTAATTACATACTATCTACTACTCTATCATGTACTCTTCTCCGCAAGCGTCCAATGCGCTACCTCCACAACCTGAACCCAAATATACAACACATACAAGGAAAGACAGAGGGAGTAAGAACCAACTACGGCGACCGTAGCGTGGATTTACATGGAGTAATGACATTAAAGTATTAAAACCACACACATCTAACATCATCATGATATGTATATATCAATCAACACATATTATCCATATTCATCCTATAGTACACATATATCCCATACTATATGTGTTCTATAGTGTGCATACTTATTCATCGCATTTTATCCATATTCACCCTATAGTACACATATATCCCATACTATATGTGTTCTATAGTGTGCATACTTATTCATCGCATTTTATCCATATTCACCCTATAGTACACATACATCTCATACTATATGTGTTCTATACTGTGCATACTTATTCATCGCATTTTATCCATATTCACCCTATAGTACACATACATCTCATACTATATGTGTTCTATACTGTGCATACTTATTCATCGCATTTTATCCATATTCACCCTATAGTACACATACATCCCATACTATATGTGTTCTATAGTGTGCATATTTATTTATCGCGTATTATCCATATTCATCCTATAGGATATACATCCCATAATATATATCCTATGACATGCATATGATTTTCATTCCGAGTATACACTTTTCACATCCTTCATATTCCATAATAATTTACCCTTGATCTCATTCAACAATTCTGCACCGTACAAATAATCACCATACCCCATCGGCAGGTCGAGTAATCCCCATACCACCTCGGGCAGGTCGAGTTTCCACATTACACTCACGTCCATGTCATACACAGTCAACACAAGGCATCTCATTATTTTATTACCATAAATAACATACAACACATTCGTTGTCACAAACATACCTTTATCCATGTTAACACATTCACAGCTCATCACACATTCATTGTTACAACACACTTATACATGTTTATAACAATCAACCACTCACAACATACTCATTTTGATAAACATACTCATATCCATTTTGACACATTCACAACTCATCACACATTCATTGGTACAATCCACCCATACATGTTTATAACAATCAACCACTTCCAACATACTCATTTATGCTTATGACCATAAATATCTCACACACCATCATTATCACACAACATAACCATTATCATAAACAAACCATGCATAACATATTCTTCATCATATACACATTAACGTTAGAACCATCTTTAATGACGGTGTATTACCATAAATGAGCATATAGCGTTTTACTCAAATAAACGGTTTTCCAACACATATATCTCCACTTTTATGGCTAATACATCCTCATGTAAAATATAGACTCTCACATGGACCACAAACACTCAAATGAGTTTCTATCCGTTAATATGCTCCGATTCTTGAGGGAAATCGGATATGATGACTCTAATGAAATACTCTAAGACCACAATGGTCTTCTCCCTCACCTTAGGTTACGTAAGCTCCGTTGCTCTGCAAAAAAGCCACATCTCCCTTCATCTCCTCCAACCTCCATTGTTGCTTTTTCACCTCCAAGCTTTTCCAAATGTGTCACCATGAAGCAAGATGAAGGTTTTGATGAGTTTTGAGGCTTAGTGGAGGGAAAAATGGTCCATTTGGGTGGAACCACCGTTGGGAGAGAAATGGGGAGAAAGAAAATGAAGATTGGGGTTTCTAGGTCCCCTTTTTTTCACTTTTATAGTCACTGCGACGAGTGTAATCGATTACCATAAGTGTGTAATCGATTGCACTGTGTCAGATGCACATATCTGATACTTTTAAAACGATGTAATCGATTACTAGTACAGTGTAATCGATTACATCATGAAAAATTGCACATGTCTGATCAGATATCTGCATGTAATCGATTACAGGGACCATGTAATCGATTAAATCATGAAAAAATACACATGTCTGATCAGATATCTGCATGTAATCGATTACATGGACCATGTAATCGATTACATCATGAAAAATTACACATGTTTGATCAGATATCAGCATGTAATCGATTACAAGGACCATGTAATCGATTACACTGTGTTAACAGCCCACAATTGTCATTTCTCGCCCAGGCGAGACAACTCTCGCTCGGGCGAGAATCCTCCAGTATAGCCCAGGATTTCACCCTCCCAGGTGATCCTTTCTCGCTCAGGCGAGAATCTCTCGCTCAAGCGAGACTTCCAGGACTGATACTAAAATTTTAAAGACTAAAATTCGGGGTGTTACAATCCTCCCCCTCTTATAAGAATTTTCGTCCCCGAAAATTAAACATAGCTAGGAAAATAACATCACCACCTAGACCTTAGGCACAAGAACACTCAACCAAAATCACAATCCGATTCTCTATTCCATTAAGCTTACTTAATCGGTCACTAAGGGCATACACCACTAAACCGTGATATCACCAAACCAATTCATCAATGTCCAAATATTAAGATCTCAGCCTTTAATAACTCGAATGCCATGAGAATTAACCCATAATTCCGACTAAATAATTTCCCTATATCCATCAAGAACCACAAATTCTCTAGCACATATCCATCTATCAATCCTAACATACGTTAAGAATCTCGATAACACTATCGAACTTCGGCGATGGGGAACTCCTTATCCCATATCTATCTAAATGCATCTTTTAACATCCATCATACACTAACTTGTTCCATCTCCAATCAAGAATCTAGCACCATTTCATTTTACTCGATCCACAAAATACTTACACAATAGGACTCTTAGTGTCTCATCCATTGTACACAATCAAACTATCCAGTAATCGTCTAATTACATCAAATATTTCTACCATCACAATAGATCTCCCTGATCCATCACTACAATAATCGTTCAAAACGATTAACCTATATGGTCCGAATCGCAACAACACTCTCGAACCCAGTTCGAAGTGAGACTCCATACTCATCGCTCACCAAGATGTACTGGCTTGCACCAAAAAATGCAGTACCTAGATCGACATCCACTCAATGGAAACAACATCATTTCATTGCATACGTGCAAATAACTACGGTTCACTCAAAATTCTCCACTAACATTTCAATTTATACTTGCTACAATCACAGAAACATGATATTCATCCAAGCAGCATTTAGACAAACAAGACTCTTGGAGTCTTTCACATACCAATCAAAATCACCAAGTCAACATCCAACTCAACTCAACACTCTTACTACAACGAATGTGGTTTAAGACGATTTGCTAGTTCATAAATTTCAGTTAGGCATACAAGGTCGTAGACCCACTCAAGTCGCATACGTTGATACCATTGATTTTTGCCATTTACGAATATTCAATCCAAAAACTTGAGTCTTATATGGATACCTAAAATACAATGATGGACATGCACCTCGTGCTCAAGTCTACATCATATCGAGAAACACATGCTCATAATTACCTCACAAGATTTTTAACACATCACATTCATCCAAGATGAAGTTTTTTAAAAATTCGGATTTCAACATGAAACTTAATCAATGCTTAGTCGAATAGTACACTTCATTCGAAAAACGATTTTCGAAAATAGATTAGACGTAAGTTTCATGGAAGTCCTCTTGTGGAAGCAGGGGTTTTCCTAATCATTTCAAAATATCTTAAAATCCTTTTTCTCATGCGACACCGACTTCCCAAATCAAAATTTTCAAAAGCTGGTTATTTCTGAAGTTACATTTCATCCAGGACATGAGAGTCCCCATAGTACACTCACAGAAACATGCTTACACCATAACACTGCAATCATGTATAACAATTACTGACGCACATGAAATAGAAACAGTTTTTTGAAAGCACAATATCAAAGCAGTTAATTTGAGTTCATTACCACTATATCGTGCATTGCAAATGTTCAATTACAAACGGTCAATCATCACAGACCAGAAGTTTCATCCACAAAAGATAATCCACTACCTCTTAGGGTAGGCAATTCAACCATGGTCCACTACCACTCCGGGTAGGCAACTCAACAATGATCCAATACCGCTCCGGGTAGGCAACTCAACAATGATCCACTACCGCTCCGGGTAGGCAACTCAACAATGATCCACTACCACTCCGGGTAGGCAATTCAGCAATGATCCACTACCGCTCCGGGTAGGCAATTTTTCCTCAATGATCCACTACCACTCGGGTAGGTAATTTTCCTCAATGATCCACTACCACTCGGGTAGGTAATTTTCCTCAATGATCCACTACCACTTCGGGTAGGTAATTTTCCTCAATGATCCACTACCACGTCGGGTAGGTAATTTTTCTCAATGATCCACTACCACTTCGGGTAGGTAATTTTTCTCAATGATCCACTACCACTCGGGTAGGTAATTTTCCTCAATGATCCACTACCACTCGGGTAGGTAATTTTTCCTCAATGATCCACTACCACTCGGGTAGGTAATTTTTCTCAATGATCCACTACCACTTCGGGTAGGTAATTTTCCTCAATGATCCACTACCATTTCGGGTAGGTAATTTTTCTCAATGATCCACTACCACTCGGGTAGGTAACTTTTCTCAATGACCCACTACCACTCGGGTAGGTAATTTTTCTCAATGATCCACTACCACTTCGGGTAGGTAATTTTCCTCAATGATCCACTACCACTCGGGTAGGTAATTTTCCTCAATGATCCACTACCACTCGGGTAGGTAATTTTTCTCAATGATCCACTACCACTTCGGGTAGGTAATTTTCCTCAATGATCCACTACCACGTCGGGTAGGTAATTTCCCTCAATGATCCACTACCACTCGGGTAGGTAATTTTCCTCAATGATCCACTACCACTTCGGGTAGGTAATTTTCATCAATGATCCACTACCACGTCGGGTAGGTAATTTCCCTCAATGATCCACTACCACGTCGGGTAGGTAATTTCCCTCAATGATCCACTACCACGTCGGGTAGGTAATTTCCCACAATGATCCACTACCACTTCGGGTAGGCAATTTCCCTCAATGATCCACTACCACTTCGGGTAGGCAATTTCCCTTAATGATCCACTACCACTTCGGGTAGGCAATTTCCCTTAATGATCCACTACCACTTCGGGTAGGTAATTTTCCTCAATGGAACAAGGTTATTAAACCATTTTAAAATTCATTTTTTTTTTCTTTGCTGCATAACTTGAGCCAAAGTCGCTACACAATTTAAGGTTAGCTAAAAACGAGTTTTATTTCCATTGATTTCACCATAAATCGTTTTCCCGCAAATCTACGCCCACTTTAGTATAAACACACCCATATATGTTTATACTAAATGCGTAATTCACAACTCCATCATTGCATATCCGGAAATTACACACATTTTCCATTTCCGTAAATCTACGCTCACTTTAGTATAAACACACCCATATATGTTTATACTAAATGCGTAATTCACAATTCAATCATTCATTTTCAATTATCTTAATCTTAGTGATAAAAGAATTTCACACCAAGAAATCCAACCGGAAATCACAATCACAAACTCTCCATATACAATTTCAACAAGATTCTCACAACCAAAAACTTTTAGCAAGAATTTCACCAGAGAATCCCCAACAAGGGTCTCACACAATAAATTCAACCAAAGTTTTACAACAAGGAGTTTTCAACAAACACTTCATCAATAACTCACAACAAGACATCCAACGATAAATTCACAACCAAACACTTATCATCATCTTTCAAATCAGCAGTTACCACAGTCAACAACAATGCACATAAGTCAAGTAGTTAACTCACACAAATTTCACAAAGAAGCATGTAAGGTCATACCCTAGGCCGCAGAGTTGACATATGCTCTGATACCATATTGTAAGGACCCGATTTTCATAACTCAAAAATTCTCTTTTAAAATCCTTATTCATGAAAGTGAATTGATTACTTTTGAAAGACATTACTCGAACAGTTTGGAAACTTGAGTGAATACGTTTATAAATTTACAAGGCGGAAATATTCCAAACATCTTTCATTTCAAAAGCATGTCATTACACTTCCGTTCAAATACATCCGTTATACAATTACACTTTCTCAAAATTACTTTGAACACAAACATTAGATCCACTTCATTATACACTTACAAGAAAGATGTTTATACATGAATTCACTTTAACATGTTCTTCATATTAAAAATATTCATCATATAACATATTAATTACATACTATCTACTACTCTATCATGTACTCTTCTCCGCAAGCGTCCAATGCGCTACCTCCACAACCTGAACCCAAATATACAACACATACAAGGAAAGACAGAGGGAGTAAGAACCAACTACGGCGACCGTAGCGTGGATTTACATGGAGTAATGACATTAAAGTATTAAAACCACACACATCTAACATCATCATGATATGTATATATCAATCAACACATATTATCCATATTCACCCTATAGTACACATATATCCCATACTATATGTGTTCTATAGTGTGCATACTTATTCATCGCATTTTATCAATATTCACCCTATAGTACACATACATCTCATACTATATGTGTTCTATACTGTGCATACTTATTCATCGCATTTTATCCATATTCACCCTATAGTACACATACATCTCATACTATATGTGTTCTATACTGTGCATACTTATTCATCGCATTTTATCCATATTCACCCTATAGTACACATACATCTCATACTATATGTGTTCTATACTGTGCATATTTATTCATCGCATTTTATCCATATTCACCCTATAGTACACATACATCCCATACTATATGTGTTCTATAGTGTGCATATTTATTTATCGCGTATTATCCATATTCATCCTATAGGATATACATCCCATAATATATATCCTATGACATGCATATGATTTTCATTTCGAGTATACACTTTTCACATCCTTCACATTCCATAATAATTTACCCTTGATCTCATTCAACAATTCTGCACCGTACAAATAATCACCATACCCCATCGGGCAGGTCGAGTAATCCCCATACCACCTCGGGCAGGTCGAGTTTCCACATTACACGCACGTCCATGTCATACACAGTCAACACAAGGCATCTCATTATTTTATTACCATAAATAACATACAACACATTCGTTGTCACAAACATACCTTTATCCATGTTAACACATTCACAGCTCATCACACATTCATTGTTACAACACACTTATACATGTTTATAACAATCAACCACTCACAACATACTCATTTTGATAAACATACTCATATCCATTTTGACACATTCACAACTCATCACACATTCATTGGTACAATCCACCCATACATGTTTATAACAATCAACCACTTACAACATACTCATTTATGCTTATGACCATAAATATCTCACACACCATCATTATCACACAACATAACCATTATCATAAACAAACCATGCATAACATATTCTTCATCATATACACATTAACGTTAGAACCATCTTTAATGACGGTGTATTACCATAAATGAGCATATAGCGTTTTACTCAAATAAACGGTTTTCCCACACATATATCTCCACTTTTATGGCTAATACATCCTCATGTAAAATATAGACTCTCACATGGACCACAAACACTCAAATGAGTTTCTATCCGTTAATATGCTCCGATTCTTGAGGGAAATCGGAGATGATGACTCTAATGAAATACTCTAAGACCACAATGGTCTTCTCCCTCACCTTAGGTTACGTAAGCTCCGTTGCTACGCAAAAAAGCCACATCTCCCTTCATCTCCTCCAACCTCCATTGTTGCTTTTTCACCTCCAAGCTTTTCCAAATGTGTCACCATGAAGCAAGATGAAGGTTTTGATGAGTTTTGAGGCTTAGTGGAGGGAAAAATGGTCCATTTGGGTGGAACCACCGTTGGGAGAGAAATGGGGAGAAAGAAAATGAAGATTGGGGTTTCTAGGTCCCCTTTTTTTCACTTTTATAGTCACTGCGACGAGTGTAATCGATTACCATAAGTGTGTAATCGATTACACTGTGTCAGATGCACATATCTGATACTTTTAAAACGATGTAATCGATTACTAGTACAGTGTAATCGATTACATCATGAAAAATTACACATGTCTGATCAGATATCTGCATGTAATCGATTAAGGGACCATGTAATCGATTACATCATGAAAAATACACATGTCTGATCAGATATCTGCATGTAATCGATTACATGGACCATGTAATCGATTACATCATGAAAAATTACACATGTTTGATCAGATATCAGCATGTAATCGATTACAAGGACCATGTAATCGATTACACTGTGTTAACAGCCCAAAATTGTCATTTCTCGCCCAGGCGAGACAACTCTCGCTCGGGCGAGAATCCTCCAGTATAGCCCAGGATTTCACCCTCCCAGGTGATCCTTTCTCGCTCAGGCGAGAATCTCTCGCTCAAGCGAGACTTCCAGGACTGATACTAAAATTTTAAAGACTAAAATTCGGGGTGTTACAATCCTCCCCCTCTTATAAGAATTTTCGTCCCCGAAAATTAAACATAGCTAGGAAAATAACATCACCACCTAGACCTTAGGCACCAGAACACTCAACCAAAATCACAATCCGATTCTCTATTCCATTAAGCTTACTTAATCGGTCACTAAGGGCATACACCACTAAACCGTGATATCACCAAACCAATTCATCAATGTCCAAATATTAAGATCTCAGCCTTTAATAACTCGAATGCCATGAGAATTAACCCATAATTCCGACTAAATAATTTCCCTATATCCATCAAGAACCACAAATTCTCTAGCACATATCCATCTATCAATCCTAACATACGTTAAGAATCTCGATAACACTATCGAACTTCGGCGATGGGGAACTCCTTATCCCATATCTATCTAAATGCATCTTTTAACATCCATCATACACTAACTTGTTCCATCTCCAATCAAGAATCTAGCACCATTTCATTTTACTCGATCCACAAAATACTTACACAATAGGACTCTTAGTGTCTCATCCATTGTACACAATCAAACTATCCAGTAATCGTCTAATTACATCAAATATTTCTACCATCACAATAGATCTCCCTGATCCATCACTACAATAATCGTTCAAAACGATTAACCTATATGGTCCGAATCGCAACAACACTCTCGAACCCAGTTCGAAGTGAGACTCCATACTCATCGCTCACCAAGATGTACTGGCTTGCACCCAAAAATGCAGTACCTAGATCGACATCCACTCAATGGAAACAACATCATTTCATTGCATACGTGCAAATAACTACGGTTCACTCAAAATTCTCCACTAACATTTCAATTTATACTTGCTACAATCACAGAAACATGATATTCATCCAAGCAGCATTTAGACAAACAAGACTCTTGGAGTCTTTCACATACCAATCAAAATCACCAAGTCAACATCCAACTCAACTCAACACTCTTACTACAACGAATGTGGTTTAAGACGATTTGCTAGTTCATAAATTTCAGTTAGGCATACAAGGTCGTAGACCCACTCAAATCGCATACGTTGATACCATTGATTTTTGCCATTTACGAATATTCAATCCAAAAACTTGAGTCTTATATGGATACCTAAAATACAATGATGGACATGCACCTCGTGCTCAAGTCTACATCATATCGAGAAACACATGCTCATAATTACCTCACAAGATTTTTAACACATCACATTCATCCAAGATGAAGTTTTTTAAAAATTCGGATTTCAACATGAAACTTAATCAATGCTTAGTCGAATAGTACACTTCATTCGAAAAACGATTTTCGAAAATAGATTAGACGTAAGTTTCATGGAAGTCCTCTTGTGGAAGCAGGGGTTTTCCTAATCATTTCAAAATATCTTAAAATCCTTTTTCTCATGCGACACCGACTTCCCAAATCAAAATTTTCAAAAGCTGGTTATTTCTGAAGTTACATTTCATCCAGGACATGAGAGTCCCCATAGTACACTCACAGAAACATGCTTACACCATAACACTGCAATCATGTATAACAATTACTGACGCACATGAAATAGAAACAGTTTTTTGAAAGCACAATATCAAAGCAGTTAATTTGAGTTCATTACCACTATATCGTGCATTGCAAATGTTCAATTACAAACGGTCAATCATCACAGACCAGAAGTTTCATGCACAAAAGATAATCCACTACCTCTTAGGGTAGGCAATTCAACCATGGTCCACTACCACTCCGGGTAGGCAACTCAACAATGATCCAATACCGCTCCGGGTAGGCAACTCAACAATGATCCACTACCGCTCCGGGTAGGCAACTCAACAATGATCCACTACCACTCCGGGTAGGCAATTCAGCAATGATCCACTACCGCTCCGGGTAGGCAATTTTTCCTCAATGATCCACTACCACTCGGGTAGGTAATTTTCCTCAATGATCCACTACCACTCGGGTAGGTAATTTTCCTCAATGATCCACTACCACTTCGGGTAGGTAATTTTCCTCAATGATCCACTACCACGTCGGGTAGGTAATTTTTCTCAATGATCCACTACCACTTCGGGTAGGTAATTTTCCTCAATGATCCACTACCACTCGGGTAGGTAATTTTCCTCAATGATCCACTACCACTCGGGTAGGTAATTTTTCCTCAATGATCCACTACCACTCGGGTAGGTAATTTTTCTCAATGATCCACTACCACTTCGGGTAGGTAATTTTCCTCAATGATCCACTACCATTTCGGGTAGGTAATTTTTCTCAATGATCCACTACCACTCGGGTAGGTAACTTTTCTCAATGACCCACTACCACTCGGGTAGGTAATTTTTCTCAATGATCCACTACCACTTCGGGTAGGTAATTTTCCTCAATGATCCACTACCACTCGGGTAGGTAATTTTCCTCAATGATCCACTACCACTCGGGTAGGTAATTTTTCTCAATGATCCACTACCACTTCGGGTAGGTAATTTTCCTCAATGATCCACTACCACGTCGGGTAGGTAATTTCCCTCAATGATCCACTACCACTCGGGTAGGTAATTTTCCTCAATGATCCACTACCACTTCGGGTAGGTAATTTTCATCAATGATCCACTACCACGTCGGGTAGGTAATTTCCCTCAATGATCCACTACCACGTCGGGTAGGTAATTTCCCTCAATGATCCACTACCATGTCGGGTAGGTAATTTCCCTCAATGATCCACTACCACTTCGGGTAGGCAATTTCCCTCAATGATCCACTACCACTTCGGGTAGGCAATTTCCCTTAATGATCCACTACCACTTCGGGTAGGCAATTTCCCTTAATGATCCACTACCACTTCGGGTAGGTAATTTTCCTCAATGGAACAAGGTTATTAAACCATTTTAAAATTCATTTTTTTTTTCTTTGCTGCATAACTTGAGCCAAAGTCGCTACACAATTTAAGGTTAGCTAAAAACGAGTTTTATTTCCATTGATTTCACCATAAATCGTTTTCCCGCAAATCTACGCCCACTTTAGTATAAACACACCCATATATGTTTATACTAAATGCGTAATTCACAACTCCATCATTGCATAACCGGAAATTACACACATTTTCCATTTCCGTAAATCTACGCTCACTTTAGTATAAACACACCCATATATGTTTATACTAAATGCGTAATTCACAATTCAATCATTCATTTTCAATTATCTTAATCTTAGTGATAAAAGAATTTCACACCAAGAAATCCAACCGGAAATCACAATCACAAACTCTCCATATACAATTTCAACAAGATTCTCACAACCAAAAACTTTTAGCAAGAATTTCACCAGAGAATCCCCAACAAGGGTCTCACACAATAAATTCAACCAAAGTTTTACAACAAGGAGTTTTCAACAAACACTTCATCAATAACTCACAACAAGACATCCAACGATAAATTCACAACCAAACACTTATCATCATCTTTCAAATCAGCAGTTACCACAGTCAACAACAATGCACATAAGTCAAGTAGTTAACTCACACAAATTTCACAAAGAAGCATGTAAGGTCATACCCTAGGCCGCAGAGTTGACATATGCTCTGATACCATATTGTAAGGACCCGATTTTCATAACTCGAAAATTCTCTTTTAAAATCCTTATTCATGAAAGTGAATTGATTAATTTTGAAAGACATTACTCGAACAGTTTGGAAACTTAAGTGAATACGTTTATAAATTTACAAGGCGGAAATATTCCAAACATCTTTCATTTCAAAAGCATGTCATTACACTTCCGTTCAAATACATCCGTTATACAATTACACTTTCTCAAAATTACTTTGAACACAAACATTAGATCCACTTCATTATACACTTACAAGAAAGTTGTTTATACATGAATTCACTTTAACATGTTCTTCATATTAAAAATATTCATCATATAACATATTAATTACATACTATCTACTACTCTATCATGTACTCTTCTCCGCAAGCGTCCAATGCGCTACCTCCACAACCTGAACCCAAATATACAACACATACAAGGAAAGACAGAGGGAGTAAGAACCAACTACGGCGACCGTAGCGTGGATTTACATGGAGTAATGACATTAAAGTATTAAAACCACACACATCTAACATCATCATGATATGTATATATCAATCAACACATATTATCCATATTCATCCTATAGTACACATATATCCCATACTATATGTGTTCTATAGTGTGCATACTTATTCATCGCATTTTATCCATATTCACCCTATAGTACACATATATCCCATACTATATGTGTTCTATAGTGTGCATACTTATTCATCGCATTTTATCCATATTCACCCTATAGTACACATACATCTCATACTATATGTGTTCTATACTGTGCATACTTATTCATCGCATTTTATCCATATTCACCCTATAGTACACATACATCTCATACTATATGTGTTCTATACTGTGCATACTTATTCATCGCATTTTATCCATATTCACCCTATAGTACACATACATCCCATACTATATGTGTTCTATAGTGTGCATATTTATTTATCGCGTATTATCCATATTCATCCTATAGGATATACATCCCATAATATATATCCTATGACATGCATATGATTTTCATTCCGAGTATACACTTTTCACATCTTTCACATTCCATAATAATTTACCCTTGATCTCATTCAACAATTCTGCACCGTACAAATAATCACCATACCCCATCGGGCAGGTCGAGTAATCCCCATACCACCTCGGGCAGGTCGAGTTTCCACATTACACGCACGTCCATGTCATACACAGTCAACACAAGGCATCTCATTATTTTATTACCATAAATAACATACAACACATTCGTTGTCACAAACATACCTTTATCCATGTTAACACATTCACAGCTCATCACACATTCATTGTTACAACACACTTATACATGTTTATAACAATCAACCACTCACAACATACTCATTTTGATAAACATACTCATATCCATTTTGACACATTCACAACTCATCACACATTCATTGGTACAATCCACCCATACATGTTTATAACAATCAACCACTTACAACATACTCATTTATGCTTATGACCATAAATATCTCACACACCATCATTATCACACAACATAACCATTATCATAAACAAACCATGCATAACATATTCTTCATCATATACACATTAACGTTAGAACCATCTTTAATGACGGTGTATTACCATAAATGAGCATATAGCGTTTTACTCAAATAAACGGTTTTCCCACACATATATCTCCACTTTTATGGCTAATACATCCTCATGTAAAATATAGACTCTCACATGGACCACAAACACTCAAATGAGTTTCTATCCGTTAATATGCTCCGATTCTTGAGGGAAATCGGAGATGATGACTCTAATGAAATACTCTAAGACCACAATGGTCTTCTCCCTCACCTTAGGTTACGTAAGCTCCGTTGCTCCGCAAAAAAGCCACATCTCCCTTCATCTCCTCCAACCTCCATTGTTGCTTTTTCACCTCCAAGCTTTTCCAAATGTGTCACCATGAAGCAAGATGAAGGTTTTGATGAGTTTTGAGGCTTAGTGGAGGGAAAAATGGTCCATTTGGGTGGAACCACCGTTGGGAGAGAAATGGGGAGAAAGAAAATGAAGATTGGGGTTTCTAGGTCCCCTTTTTTTCACTTTTATAGTCACTGCGACGAGTGTAATCGATTACCATAAGTGTGTAATCGATTACACTGTGTCAGATGCACATATCTGATACTTTTAAAACGATGTAATCGATTACTAGTACAGTGTAATCGATTACATCATGAAAAATTACACATGTCTGATCAGATATCTGCATGTAATCGATTACAGGGACCATGTAATCGATTAAATCATGAAAAAATACACATGTCTGATCAGATATCTGCATGTAATCGATTACATGGACCATGTAATCGATTACATCATGAAAAATTACACATGTTTGATCAGATATCAGCATGTAATCGATTACAAGGACCATGTAATCGATTACACTGTGTTAACAGCCCACAATTGTCATTTCTCGCCCAGGCGAGACAACTCTCGCTCGGGCGAGAATCCTCCAGTATAGCCCAGGATTTCACCCTCCCAGGTGATCCTTTCTCGCTCAGGCGAGAATCTCTCGCTCAAGCGAGACTTCCAGGACTGATACTAAAATTTTAAAGACTAAAATTCGGGGTGTTACAATCCTCCCCCTCTTATAAGAATTTTCGTCCCCGAAAATTAAACATAGCTAGGAAAATAACATCACCACCTAGACCTTAGGCACAAGAACACTCAACCAAAATCACAATCCGATTCTCTATTCCATTAAGCTTACTTAATCGGTCACTAAGGGCATACACCACTAAACCGTGATATCACCAAACCAATTCATCAATGTCCAAATATTAAGATCTCAGCCTTTAATAACTCGAATGCCATGAGAATTAACCCATAATTCCGACTAAATAATTTCCCTATATCCATCAAGAACCACAAATTCTCTAGCACATATCCATCTATCAATCCTAACATACGTTAAGAATCTCGATAACACTATCGAACTTCGGCGATGGGGAACTCCTTATCCCATATCTATCTAAATGCATCTTTTAACATCCATCATACACTAACTTGTTCCATCTCCAATCAAGAATCTAGCACCATTTCATTTTACTCGATCCACAAAATACTTACACAATAGGACTCTTAGTGTCTCATCCATTGTACACAATCAAACTATCCAGTAATCGTCTAATTACATCAAATATTTCTACCATCACAATAGATCTCCCTGATCCATCACTACAATAATCGTTCAAAACGATTAACCTATATGGTCCGAATCGCAACAACACTCTCGAACCCAGTTCGAAGTGAGACTCCATACTCATCGCTCACCAAGATGTACTGGCTTGCACCCAAAAATGCAGTACCTAGATCGACATCCACTCAATGGAAACAACATCATTTCATTGCATACGTGCAAATAACTACGGTTCACTCAAAATTCTCCACTAGCATTTCAATTTATACTTGCTACAATCACAGAAACATGATATTCATCCAAGCAGCATTTAGACAAACAAGACTCTTGGAGTCTTTCACATACCAATCAAAATCACCAAGTCAACATCCAACTCAACTCAACACTCTTACTACAACGAATGTGGTTTAAGACGATTTGCTAGTTCATAAATTTCAGTTAGGCATACAAGGTCGTAGACCCACTCAAGTCGCATACGTTGATACCATTGATTTTTGCCATTTACGAATATTCAATCCAAAAACTTGAGTCTTATATGGATACCTAAAATACAATGATGGACATGCACCTCGTGCTCAAGTCTACATCATATCGAGAAACACATGCTCATAATTACCTCACAAGATTTTTAACACATCACATTCATCCAAGATGAAGTTTTTTAAAAATTCGGATTTCAACATGAAACTTAATCAATGCTTAGTCGAATAGTACACTTCATTCGAAAAACGATTTTCGAAAATAGATTAGACGTAAGTTTCATGGAAGTCCTCTTGTGGAAGCAGGGGTTTTCCTAATCATTTCAAAATATCTTAAAATCCTTTTTCTCATGCGACACCGACTTCCCAAATCAAAATTTTCAAAAGCTGGTTATTTCTGAAGTTACATTTCATCCAGGACATGAGAGTCCCCATAGTACACTCACAGAAACATGCTTACACCATAACACTGCAATCATGTATAACAATTACTGACGCACATGAAATAGAAACAGTTTTTTGAAAGCACAATATCAAAGCAGTTAATTTGAGTTCATTACCACTATATCGTGCATTGCAAATGTTCAATTACAAACGGTCAATCATCACAGACCAGAAGTTTCATGCACAAAAGATAATCCACTACCTCTTAGGGTAGGCAATTCAACCATGGTCCACTACCACTCCGGGTAGGCAACTCAACAATGATCCAATACCGCTCCGGGTAGGCAACTCAACAATGATCCACTACCGCTCCGGGTAGGCAACTCAACAATGATCCACTACCACTCCGGGTAGGCAATTCAGCAATGATCCACTACCGCTCCGGGTAGGCAATTTTTCCTCAATGATCCACTACCACTCGGGTAGGTAATTTTCCTCAATGATCCACTACCACTCGGGTAGGTAATTTTCCTCAATGATCCACTACCACTTCGGGTAGGTAATTTTCCTCAATGATCCACTACCACGTCGGGTAGGTAATTTTTCTCAATGATCCACTACCACTTCGGGTAGGTAATTTTCCTCAATGATCCACTACCACTCGGGTAGGTAATTTTCCTCAATGATCCACTACCACTCGGGTAGGTAATTTTTCCTCAATGATCCACTACCACTCGGGTAGGTAATTTTTCTCAATGATCCACTACCACTTCGGGTAGGTAATTTTCCTCAATGATCCACTACCATTTCGGGTAGGTAATTTTTCTCAATGATCCACTACCACTCGGGTAGGTAACTTTTCTCAATGACCCACTACCACTCGGGTAGGTAATTTTTCTCAATGATCCACTACCACTTCGGGTAGGTAATTTTCCTCAATGATCCACTACCACTCGGGTAGGTAATTTTCCTCAATGATCCACTACCACTCGGGTAGGTAATTTTTCTCAATGATCCACTACCACTTCGGGTAGGTAATTTTCCTCAATGATCCACTACCACGTCGGGTAGGTAATTTCCCTCAATGATCCACTACCACTCGGGTAGGTAATTTTCCTCAATGATCCACTACCACTTCGGGTAGGTAATTTTCATCAATGATCCACTACCACGTCGGGTAGGTAATTTCCCTCAATGATCCACTACCACGTCGGGTAGGTAATTTCCCTCAATGATCCACTACCACGTCGGGTAGGTAATTTCCCTCAATGATCCACTACCACTTCGGGTAGGCAATTTCCCTCAATGATCCACTACCACTTCGGGTAGGCAATTTCCCTTAATGATCCACTACCACTTCGGGTAGGCAATTTCCCTTAATGATCCACTACCACTTCGGGTAGGTAATTTTCCTCAATGGAACAAGGTTATTAAACCATTTTAAAATTCATTTTTTTTTTCTTTGCTGCATAACTTGAGCCAAAGTCGCTACACAATTTAAGGTTAGCTAAAAACGAGTTTTATTTCCATTGATTTCACCATAAATCGTTTTCCCGCAAATCTACGCCCACTTTAGTATAAACACACCCATATATGTTTATACTAAATGCGTAATTCACAACTCCATCATTGCATATCCGGAAATTACACACATTTTCCATTTCCGTAAATCTACGCTCACTTTAGTATAAACACACCCATATATGTTTATACTAAATGCGTAATTCACAATTCAATCATTCATTTTCAATTATCTTAATCTTAGTGATAAAAGAATTTCACACCAAGAAATCCAACCGGAAATCACAATCACAAACTCTCCATATACAATTTCAACAAGATTCTCACAACCAAAAACTTTTAGCAAGAATTTCACCAGAGAATCCCCAACAAGGGTCTCACACAATAAATTCAACCAAAGTTTTACAACAAGGAGTTTTCAACAAACACTTCATCAATAACTCACAACAAGACATCCAACGATAAATTCACAACCAAACACTTATCATCATCTTTCAAATCAGCAGTTACCACAGTCAACAACAATGCACATAAGTCAAGTAGTTAACTCACACAAATTTCACAAAGAAGCATGTAAGGTCATACCCTAGGCCGCAGAGTTGACATATGCTCTGATACCATATTGTAAGGACCCGATTTTCATAACTCAAAAATTCTCTTTTAAAATCCTTATTCATGAAAGTGAATTGATTACTTTTGAAAGACATTACTCGAACAGTTTGGAAACTTGAGTGAATACGTTTATAAATTTACAAGGCGGAAATATTCCAAACATCTTTCATTTCAAAAGCATGTCATTACACTTCCGTTCAAATACATCCGTTATACAATTACACTTTCTCAAAATTACTTTGAACACAAACATTAGATCCACTTCATTATACACTTACAAGAAAGATGTTTATACATGAATTCACTTTAACATGTTCTTCATATTAAAAATATTCATCATATAACATATTAATTACATACTATCTACTACTCTATCATGTACTCTTCTCCGCAAGCGTCCAATGCGCTACCTCCACAACCTGAACCCAAATATACAACACATACAAGGAAAGACAGAGGGAGTAAGAACCAACTACGGCGACCGTAGCGTGGATTTACATGGAGTAATGACATTAAAGTATTAAAACCACACACATCTAACATCATCATGATATGTATATATCAATCAACACATATTATCCATATTCACCCTATAGTACACATATATCCCATACTATATGTGTTCTATAGTGTGCATACTTATTCATCGCATTTTATCCATATTCACCCTATAGTACACATACATCTCATACTATATGTGTTCTATACTGTGCATACTTATTCATCGCATTTTATCCATATTCACCCTATAGTACACATACATCTCATACTATATGTGTTCTATACTGTGCATACTTATTCATCGCATTTTATCCATATTCACCCTATAGTACACATACATCTCATACTATATGTGTTCTATACTGTGCATACTTATTCATCGCATTTTATCCATATTCACCCTATAGTACACATACATCCCATACTATATGTGTTCTATAGTGTGCATATTTATTTATCGCGTATTATCCATATTCATCCTATAGGATATACATCCCATAATATATATCCTATGACATGCATATGATTTTCATTCCGAGTATACACTTTTCACATCCTTCACATTCCATAATAATTTACCCTTGATCTCATTCAACAATTCTGCACCGTACAAATAATCACCATACCCCATCGGGCAGGTCGAGTAATCCCCATACCACCTCGGGCAGGTCGAGTTTCCACATTACACGCACGTCCATGTCATACACAGTCAACACAAGGCATCTCATTATTTTATTACCATAAATAACATACAACACATTCGTTGTCACAAACATACCTTTATCCATGTTAACACATTCACAGCTCATCACACATTCATTGTTACAACACACTTATACATGTTTATAACAATCAACCACTCACAACATACTCATTTTGATAAACATACTCATATCCATTTTGACACATTCACAACTCATCACACATTCATTGGTACAATCCACCCATACATGTTTATAACAATCAACCACTTACAACATACTCATTTATGCTTATGACCATAAATATCTCACACACCATCATTATCACACAACATAACCATTATCATAAACAAACCATGCATAACATATTCTTCATCATATACACATTAACGTTAGAACCATCTTTAATGACGGTGTATTACCATAAATGAGCATATAGCGTTTTACTCAAATAAACGGTTTTCCCACACATATATCTCCACTTTTATGGCTAATACATCCTCATGTAAAATATAGACTCTCACATGGACCACAAACACTCAAATGAGTTTCTATCCGTTAATATGCTCCGATTCTTGAGGGAAATCGGAGATGATGACTCTAATGAAATACTCTAAGACCACAATGGTCTTCTCCCTCACCTTAGGTTACGTAAGCTCCGTTGCTCCGCAAAAAAGCCACATCTCCCTTCATCTCCTCCAACCTCCATTGTTGCTTTTTCACCTCCAAGCTTTTCCAAATGTGTCACCATGAAGCAAGATGAAGGTTTTGATGAGTTTTGAGGCTTAGTGGAGGGAAAAATGGTCCATTTGGGTGGAACCACCGTTGGGAGAGAAATGGGGAGAAAGAAAATGAAGATTGGGGTTTCTAGGTCCCTTTTTTTTCACTTTTATAGTCACTGCGACGAGTGTAATCGATTACCATAAGTGTGTAATCGATTACACTGTGTCAGATGCACATATCTGATACTTTTAATACGAAGTAATCGATTACTAGTACAGTGTAATCGATTACATCATGAAAAATTACACATGTCTGATCAGATATCTGCATGTAATCGATTACAGGGACCATGTAATCGATTACATCATGAAAAAATACACATGTCTGATCAGATATCTGCATGTAATCGATTACATGGACCATGTAATCGATTACATCATGAAAAATTACACATGTTTGATCAGATATCAGCATGTAATCGATTACAAGGACCATGTAATCGATTACACTGTGTTAACAGCCCAAAATTGTCATTTCTCGCCCAGGCGAGACAACTCTCGCTCGGGCGAGAATCCTCCAGTATAGCCCAGGATTTCACCCTCCCAGGTGATCCTTTCTCGCTCAGGCGAGAATCTCTCGCTCAGGCGAGAATCTCTCGCTCAAGCGAGACTTCTAGGACTGATACTAAAATTTTAAAGACTAAAATTCGGGGTGTTACAGAAGTTGGATTTCATAACCCCTTGGAAGAAAGTTGTTTAACCCCAACAATAGATGATCATGTCCTTTGAATAAATCCTTGGCAGCTTCTATAACATCATTTCTACCAATTCTACAAATGAATGAAAAGAGACACTAATGAATTTAAGAAAATATAGGGAAAAATTGAAGAAAATATTCATACAGCAATATAACTTCATCAAACCTGTTTTCTTTGAAGTCTATCAATATTTTCAAAAAGTATTCATACTTTTCCATGTCTTCAGTAAATACGGTCTTTATTTCTTTAAGATATAATAAAGCATCATTTGTAGTTAATCTTCTGCTTCCTTCGCTATCCATTTCAGAGCTTCACCCAATGCAATGTTTTTTTTAAAATATTTAGATAATTAGACTAATTCATCACAAAGTATTACACATTATTATCATAGGATCCAAACATAATTTCTCATAAAAAACAAATTGGTCTTTTTCTCATCAAGGCCAACATTTGAAGAACATATGAGTAATAAAACCATATAAATCCAATATTACAAAAGGAAAACAAAATCTCAATAACAGATTTTTGTTTTTTGAAAATCTCAAAAACATAGCTTCGGATGTAATTGTTTCCTCAATAATAAAAATTGAACGAAAGAGAAAGAAAAATTAAATAAGAGAATATTATAACAATAAATTGATATTTTAAGAATTAAAGAACTTACAAGAATTTCAAAAGAACCACACAAAGAATCAGTAGATTGATTTGAATAAAAATTGAGAGAACTACTTGTGGATGTTGAAATTGTGCAACACACACACAGATATATATGTGTGTGGGGGGTAGGTGTTCAAACAGAGAGAATTATTTGTAAATTGAAATTATGGCTATAGATGTTTTTTTTTAAAAGTAATTATTAATAATTAATTGATCACAAGAAAAATCCATAATTGAAAAAACTAGAAAATGGAGATAGATTGATTTCTTAATAATGAGAAAATCCAAAAAAAATCTCAGAAAAAGTAGCACTCAAAATCTTGCCCAACTAGTCCTTTGGTGTTGTTTACATAATAAGTGGAATTTTGTGTTGTGTTTCCCTTCTTTGCACCATCAATCATAAATCATAATAGAGTCGGGATCAGCTGTCCCAAAATGTTTATGTCCCTATGTCCACAGCCAATCATCTTTTTCTAAATAATATAAAAATGTTATTTTCATTCTTTACAATTCTTCTTTTTAATAAAGTGTCATTCTTTAATTGGACCGGAAGAAGAAATTGAGACATGAATGAGGACAGGTGATCTCTATTCATCAATTCGGGAATGCCACATGACAATCCATATCAAGTATCTTTATTATTATTTATTTCTTTTCCTTTCTTTTCTATATACAAGTTAATACATTGATTTCTTATTTTTATAAAACATAAATGATTATAAATTATGTTTATAAAAATATTTAAAGTAATATTGTATAAAAATTAAATAACAGAAATAAAAAATTAAAAAAATGTTTTAATTTTGGAATTTATTAATTAATAGCACAATTACGGCTATGTGGTATCTTACTTTCTACTTCGAGCCAAGAAACTATTGTATTCATTGGTACTGTCTCTTCTATCTCTTGAAACAGAAAGTCAGTCCACGACCAATGCTTTTTTATTTCATTTTAATTAAAATAATTTATTTTGTAAAAGTCAAAGCAAATTAAATAAATAAATAATATATTATTTTGGGAATTTAATAGTGAAGTTACGGCTCTTGTCTAATCTTACTCTCTACTTTGAGTCTAGAAATAGTTGTGTTCATTATTGTTGTGTGTGCAACATGTGGAGGTGAGGAAGTTAGTTCATGATTAATATGATCTCTTATGACCCCAAAAATATAGTAGTAACTCTAAATTATTTGAGAAATGTTAAAATTACATTCTAACTCTTCTTAAAATATGAAACCAAAGATCCATCGTGGACGGAGTTACTAAAATTATATAGAAGATTAATAGACTTAACTTTGTAAAAAGCACAACTAAATTTTATTAATATTTAAACAATCAATGTAATTTATATTGTGTCATAAACAAATAATAGATATAAAATGAAAACAATAGAAAATCTAATTATATTTAAGATTGAGCATTCATTATTTTATTTATTCATAAAAAAGTGAAATAATATGATATAAAATTACATCTTATAATAAGAATATGTGAGTGTGAATACTTAATTTTGTTTCTCCAAATTTTTACATGATAAAATAAAAAATAAAGAGTCAAAAAGTCCATCTCATAAATTTTGAAATTTTATGAAGTGGCTTATAAATTGTTACCTAAAAAGAGTATTTTTGTCATTTTTATGATCTTATAGAATTAATTTGTACCAATTTTTAGTTATTAATTTTTTTTATTAAATATATAAAGTACTTATATAATTTTATAGTAAAAGGTACATTCTTAGATGTCCCCAAACAAGTGTCATAAAGTCAATCGATGGTCAAAGACTTTGGTTTGAATATTTCAATGTTTAAAGAAATCATTAAAGTCATTTTAGGAATCTTTATGTACTCATTAACGAGAACAAGTTGTTCATGTCACTTTTCTATGTCACTTCTATGATCCACAAATTATGTAACACCCCAAATTTTAATCTTTAAAAATATAGTATCAGTTTTTTGCTCGCTTGATCGGGAGATTCTCGCCTGAGCGAAAAAGGATCAGCTGGGAGGGTGAAATCCTGGACGAGGATTCTCGCGTGGGCGAGAAATGGCAATTTTGGGCTGTTGACACAGTGTAATCGATTACACTCTGCTGGTAATCGATTACACTCTGCTTGTAATCGATTACACTCTGCTGGTAATCGATTACACTCTTCTGGTAATCGATTACATCGTATTAAAAGCATCAGATATGTGCATCTGACACAGTGTAATCGATTACACATTTCTGGTAATCGATTTCACATTGCTGGTAATCGATTACACATTTCTGGTAATCGATTACACATTTCTGGTAATCGATTACACATTGCTGGTAATCGATTACATCGTATTAAAAGCATCAGATATGTGCATCTGACACAGTGTAATCGATTACACACTCCTGGTAATCGATTACACACTCCTGGTAATCGATTACACACTCCTGATAATCGATTACACACTCCTGGTAATCGATTACATCGTATTAAAAGCATCAGATATGCGTATTTTTCACGTTGTAATCGATTACACCATGTTGGTAATCGATTACAACCCGACGACACCTCTTTAAAACAGAAACCCAAACACATTTTAGGGTGAAAACTTCGAAGAGAAGAGAGAGAGGAGAGCTTTTCAAGAGCAAGGAGCCTTAGGACTCATCTTAGAGCTTGAGAAGAGGTAAACCTCTTGTTCCTAGCTCTTCTTCTTCCTCTCTAACTTGTTTTGGGTATGTTGGATTTATTTTCAAAACATGAGAAACCATGGAAACTCATCCTTTAGAGTTATGGTTCGTTTTATGTTGTTTTTATCTTGTAAACTCTTGGTTTAGAGATAGTATCTCAAGAATGGAAAGGGTTGTGGGTTGATTCATGAAAACCCCAAAAACCCCAAAAGTGAAAATGTGGTAAAAGGAGAGAATGAGTAAAATGTTAGAGGTAGAAGATGAGTTTACCCCCAAATATTGAAATATGAGATTATGCATGTTTTAGATGGTTGAATATTGATGATGAATATTTTGTATGATTAAATGATGCAATATAAGTTGTTTATGTGATATTTGGAATAAATGACTAACATTGTGTGATGTGGTGGAATGAAGAGAGATCCTAAGGTTGGAGGCGGTGTCGGTGGAACTCGAGAAGTTGCCAAGAACCAAACCCAACACTCATCGAGGTAAGGATAAGTCTTTAATGTTGCATTTGAAATAGAAAATGTGTATTTTCTGGTTATGCAAAGACTAAGTTGTAAATTACGCATTTAGTATGAACATATATGAGTGTGTTTATACTAAAGTAGGCGTAGATTTACGGAAAAGGAAAATGTGGGTATTTTCTGGTTATGAAATGATCGAGTTGTGAATTACGCATTTAGTATGAACATATATGGATGTGTTTATACTAAAGTAGGCGTAGATTTACGGAAGATGGAAACTGTGTGTGTTTCCTGGCCATGCAATAATTATATTGTAAATCACGTATTAGTATAAACAGATATGGAGTGTTTATACTAAAGATGACGTGGATTTACGGGAAATGATTGATGGCAAATCGATGGAAGGAAAATTATATTTTTAGCCGACCAAAAATGGTTAGCGACTTCGGCCCGAGTTTATGAGGCAACACTTCGGCCCGAGTTTATGAGGCAACACTTCGGCCCGAGTTTATGAGGCAACACTTCGGCCCGAGTTTATGAGGCAACACTTCGGCCCGAGTTTATGAGGCAACACTTCGGCCCGAGTTTATGAGGCAACACTTCGGCCCGAGTCTATGAGGCAACACTTCGGCCCGAGTCTATGAGGCAACACTTCGGCCCGAGTCTATGAGGCAACACTTCGGCCCGAGTTTATGAGGCAACACTTCGGCTCGAGTTTATGTAGCAACACTTCGGCCCGAGTTTATGCGGCATGTTTTCTTTATAAAAGAGATGAGAATTTGTTTTCAGCTAACCCTAAGGGGTGTAGCGACTTCAGCTCGAGTTTATGTAGCAACACTTCGGCCCGAGTTTACGCGGCATGTTTTCTTTATAAAGAGATGAGAATTTGTTTTTAGCTAACCCTAAGGGGTGTAGTGACTTTGGCTCGAGTTTATGTAGCAACACTTCGGCCCGAGTTTATGAGGCATGTTTTATTGGTAAAAAGGATGAGAATCTGCTTTTAGCTAACCCTAAGGGGTGTAGTGACTTTGGCTCAAGTAATGCAGCAAGACAAAATGAATTTCGGAAATGGTTTACTAACCCTTTTTCTAATGTGGATTATTTTATAATGACGTTTATTGAATTAACGACTTAATCCTTTGTGTGTTTTTTACTTTTGTCATTGATAATCCCATTGCAGGTAAATAGATGAATGCATTATGCTAGGTCGGGAGCTTTAGGAGCTTTAGACGTTGGATTCACTATTTATGTTTCGTATTCTAAATGATTACTTGTGGATTTAAATGTTTGTAATCATGGCTAACCATTAGTTGGATATTTGTAACTGGGTGTATGGTTATTTCGGAGAACTATACTTATGAGGTCTCATTATCCGTGAGACATTACGAATATGAATTATGTTTTTCTCTCAAATCAAGTGTAGGTGATTATGGAATTTGAAAGTATGATAGTAAGTGTAGGAAAATACATGCAAAATGATTAAAATGAATAAAAAAATTTCAAGGGTAGAAAATCGGGTCGTTACAACATGGTATCAGAGCATAGTTAATCCTGCGGCCTAGGATATGGCCTTACATGCTTCTTTGAGATCTTTATGTGTTTGAATTGCTTGGTTAGCATTGACGATTGTGTGTTATGTGATGCTTGTCTGGTTATACAATTAGTCTACTGACAAGTACGTGAGTGCAGGTACACATGGCTGGAAGAGAAAGAGGAGCGAGTCAGAATGTTCCGAATGACCTCTTGGCCTAGATGGTGGCGGCACTACAACAAATGAGTGAGAATTTACAACATCTGAATCGGAGCGTGGCACTAGGTCCAAGCTCGCACACCCTAGTTCAACAAGGACCGGCTGAGTACCGGGGGTTAGATAAATCCTGCAGAAGGAACCCTTGTCCGTTTCAAGGCGGATTCACCCCGAATGCTGCTATTGAGTTGGTCCAAGGAATGAAGTGTACTAACATGAAGGCGGATGGAGTGGCGACCTCCGAATCCATTCCTCACAAGGACTTTGGGCCTCAACGAAATTTTGTGCAGGGAAGAGGCAAGGATAAGAGGTATCGCGAAGAGCGGAAGCATTATTTTCCACGTGTTGGTACTCGGAGTTGCATTTCATATGGACCGAGGACCCATGCGAATGCCGGAGGGTCACGGTTAAACTCTCCACCTTGGTGCAACAAGTGTAACCGGAAACATGACTAATGATTGTGTTCTGGAACTACAAATCACCGTTTTCGTTGTAAAGAGACCGGACCTATAAAGAGGCATTGTCCTACGTCACGACAGAGTATGAATGCTATGGGGACTGGACGACCTCAATCTATCGGCAGAGTGGTTACCATGTATAGTGCAGAGGCATCAGAATCGGATAGTCTGATCCGATGTGGGATGTATGAGGAAAGGGGAATGGATGTTTCCACTGCAAGGAGTTTTAGCATAATAAAAGGTATTGTTCCAAGCTGGATCGGAGACCTAATGCCACTCCTGCCGAGGAGGCAAGAGACCATGGTCAGATGGTTACCCCAAGTAGCGCAGGGACATCAGGTGTTGATGATCCGGCGAGAGGTAAACGCATGGTGACAAGTATTCCTTGTTTAGTGTTGTTGATTCGGGAGCGACACACTCCCTTATATATGATGAATGTGAAAACCGACTGAAATTGTAAACTGAGTCATTACTTCCGACTTGGTCGCGTCGACCCCAATCTTTGTGCTGGTGGTGGTGTCGACGTTTATGTTCTAGAGTCCGGTTGTGGTAAATGGTGTGATATTTACCGTAGATTCAGTCTACTTGTCGTTATCCCAGTTAGATAAAGTTCTGGGGATGGACTAATTGTTGACAAATCATGTTATGATTGAATAGTGCTGACAAGGTTGTGGCGGTTAGGTATTTGTGCGAGATCTCTGACCATGCTAGTAGTATAGGGCCAGTGTCGGCTAAGAAAGTCATGACTCTCCTTCGAAAAAGGGATCAGTTTTTATTCAGTAAATGTAACGAGAGGATATTTAAGAACTCGTTAGTATTTCAATATATTAAGATTTGAAAGAACTATGTATTTTTCTGGGAAAGTGAATTTTCTTCTGTGAATGAAATGAGGAATTTGTGCGTAACATGTTCTGTATGACAATGGGGAAAATATCTTTCGAGATTATGTACTAATGCTTGGTTAATTATACCTTGATGCATGAATTATGAAAAAGTTATTTTGATTCTTGTGCATGAAGCTCTTGGTCTATAAAATTTGATTTTTGTTAAAGAGGAGTATTCGCCGTAACAAATGTATATTGGTATTGAACGCCAAGCTATGTGCGGGGATGTTGAACCTCAAAAATTTATTTTGGATCGGGAGTGTCTCAGTGTACGGTTGGGGTAAATGGTAGAACCTTTACTATAGTGTTGATATGCGCGATGATGTCCCAGTTGGATTTAATCTTGGAAATGGACTAGCGATCAGCAAATTGTGTTATGTTTAACTGTGTGTACTTGTTGAGGTGAAGAATTAAGATCTAGTTGCATTGATATGTATATGGGTGCAAAAGGGGAAGACTTATAATGATAGTCGAGAAAAGAGGCTAGTTAAGTTACTTACCCCGCCAATGTGATGAATGCAATGGAATAGACGTGAAACTTTTGGTCTCGAATGACCGGTTCTTTTGCGGTAGGACATTGGCAACGCATGAAATAGTGGTGGTGATCCGAAATTGTCTGCGTTGAATGTGTACCGGCAAAAGTTGTTGTTGTTTCGTGAACGTCAGTAATTGCGGTGTATGGGTGTGGTGTAACCATAGGAGAGAAGAAGTTTTGGGTTGTGTCGGAATGAGCGTGCGAACCTTGTTTCACGACGTGGTTGCCATGAGTCGTGGATTCAAACCGCTTTCGAAAATCATTTTTGGGAAAACTTAGCTTGTGCCTAAGTAATGATTTAGTATCATGTTGGAGAATTCCGAAATTTTAGCAACCCTATCGGAATAAGTATGAGGTTGTTAAAAGTTTAGTGATATGAGAAGCCTATGTATTTCTGGACATAATGCGAGTGGGTTAATAAGTTTATATTTACTAACGGAATTGGGGTGACCAAACCAAACGCAAGTTGTAGGTTTGAGTGTTGGTCGACTTGTGCTTGCCGATTGCTAACAGAATACCTAGTTTTGATGTGAATCAATGGTTTTATGGTTTCAGTGGAGGCTAGAAATCGGTAATTTCTTTAGACGATAAGATTTGATGGTAGAAATATTTTATGTAATTAGACAATTACTGAATAGTTTGATTGTGTACAATGGATGAGACACTAATAATTCTATTGTGTAAGTATTTTGTGGATCTAGTAAAATGAAATTGTGCTAGAGTCTTGAGTGGAGATGAGACTAGCTAGTGTATGATGGATGTTAAAAGATGCATTTAGATAGATATGGGATCAGGAGTTCCCCATTCGCTGAAGTTCGAGAGTGTTATCGGGATTCTTAAAGTATGTTAGGATTGATAGATGGATAGGTGTTAGAGATCTATGGTTCTTGATGGATATAAGAAAAAAATCATTAGTCTGAATTATGAATTAGTTCCCATGGTACTCGAGTTATTAAAGGCTGAGATCTTAACATTTGAACATTGAGAGTTAGTTCATGAATTGGTTTGGTGATATCATGATTTAGTGGTGTATGCCCTTAGTGACTGATTAAGTAATCTTAATGGATTAGAGAATCGAATTGTGATTTTGGTTGAATATTCTTGTGCCTAAGGTCTAGGTGATGATTTTATTTTCCGAGGTATGTTTAATTTTCGGGGACGAAAATTCTTATAAGAGGGGGAGGATTGTAACACCCCAAATTTTAATCTTTAAAAATATAGTATCAGTCCTGGAAGCCTCGCTTGATCGGGAGATTCTCGCCTGAGCGAAAAAGGATCAGCTGGGAGGGTGAAATCCTGGAAGAGGATTCTCGCGTGGGCGAGAAATGGCAATTTTGGGCTGTTGACACAGTGTAATCGATTACACTCTGCTGGTAATCGATTACACTCTGCTGGTAATCGATTACACTCTGCTGGTAATCGATTACACTCTGCTGGTAATCGATTACACTCTGCTGGTAATCGATTACACTCTTCTGGTAATCGATTACATCGTATTAAAAGCATCAGATATGTGCATCTGACACAGTGTAATCGATTACACATTTCTGGTAATCGATTACACATTACTGGTAATCGATTACACATTTCTGGTAATCGATTACACATTTCTGGTAATCGATTACACATTGCTGGTAATCGATTACACATTGCTGGTAATCGATTACACATTGCTGGTAATCGATTACATCGTATTAAAAGCATCAGATATGTGCATCTGACACAGTGTAATCGATTACACACTCCTGGTAATCGATTACACACTCCTGGTAATCGATTACATCGTATTAAAAGCATCAGATATGCGTATTTTTCACGTTGTAATCGATTACACCATGTTGGTAATCGATTACAACCCGACGACACCTCTTTAAAACAGAAACCCAAACACATTTTAGGGTGAAAACTTCGAAGAGAAGAGAGAGGGGAGAGCTTTTCAAGAGCAAGGAGCCTTAGGACTCATCTTAGAGCTTGAGAAGAGGTAAACCTCTTGTTCCTAGCTCTTCTTCTTCCTCTCTAACTTGTTTTGGGTATGTTGGATTTATTTTCAAAACATGAGAAACCATGGAAACTCATCCTTTAGAGTTATGGTTCGTTTTATGTTGTTTTTATCTTGTAAACTCTTGGTTTAGAGATAGTATCTCAAGAATGGAAAGGGTTGTGGGTTGATTCATGAAAACCCCAAAAACCCCAAAAGTGAAAATGTGGTAAAAGGAGAGAATGAGTAAAATGTTAGAGGTAGAAGATGAGTTTACCCCCAAATATTGAAATATGAGATTATGCATGTTTTAGATGGTTGAATATTGATGATGAATATTTTGTATGATTAAATGATGCAATATAAGTTGTTTATGTGATATTTGGAATAAATGACTAACATTGTGTGATGTGGTGGGATGAAGAGAGATCCTAAGGTTGGAGGCGGTGTCGGTGGAACTCGAGAAGTTGCCAAGAACCAAACCCAACACTCATCGAGGTAAGGATAAGTCTTTAATGTTGCATTTGAAATAGAAAATGTGTATTTTCTGGTTATGCAAAGACTAAGTTGTAAATTACGCATTTAGTATGAACATATATGGGTGTGTTTATACTAAAGTAGGCGTAGATTTACGGAAAAGGAAAATGTGGGTATTTTCTGGTTATGAAATGATCGAGTTGTGAATTACGCATTTAGTATGAACATATATGGATGTGTTTATACTAAAGTAGGCGTAGATTTACGGAAGATGGAAAATGTGTGTGTTTCCTAGCCATGCAATAATTATATTGTAAATCACGTATTAGTATAAACAGATATGGAGTGTTTATACTAAAGATGACGTGGATTTACGGGAAATGATTGATGGCAAATCGATGGAAGGAAAATTATATTTTTAGCCGACCAGAAATGGTTAGCGACTTCGGCCCGAGTTTATGAGGCAACACACACTTCGGCCCGAGTTTATGAGGCAACACTTCGGCCCGAGTTTATGAGGCAACACTTCGGCCCGAGTTTATGAGGCAACACTTCGGCCCGAGTTTATGAGGCAACACTTCGGCCCGAGTTTATGAGGCAACACTTCGGCCCGAGTTTATGAGGCAACACTTCGGCCCGAGTTTATGAGGCAACACTTCGGCCCGAGTTTATGAGGCAACACTTTGGCCCGAGTCTATGAGGCAACACTTCGGCCCGAGTTTATGAGGCAACACTTCGGCTCGAGTTTATGTAGCAACACTTCGGCCCGAGTTTACGCGGCATGTTTTCTTTATAAAAGAGATGAGAATTTGTTTTCAGCTAACCCTAAGGGGTGTAGCGACTTCGGCTCGAGTTTATGTAGCAACACTTCGGCCCGAGTTTACGCGGCATGTTTTCTTTATAAAGAGATGAGAATTTGTTTTTAGCTAACCCTAAGGGGTGTAGTGACTTTGGCTCGAGTTTATGTAGCAACACTTCGGCCCGAGTTTATGAGGCATGTTTTATTGGTAAAAAGGATGAGAATCTGCTTTTAGCTAACCTTGAGAGGTGTAGTGACTTTGGCTCAAGTAATGCAGCAAGACAAAATGAATTTCGGAAATGGTTTACTAACCCTTTTTCTAATGTGGATTATTTTATAATGATGTTTATTGAATTAACGACTTAATCCTTTGTGTGTTTTGTACTTTTGTCATTGATAATCCCATTGCAGGTAAATAGATGAATGCAGTATGCTAGGTCGGGAGCTTTAGGAGCTTTAGACGTTGGATTCACTATTTATGTTTCGTATTCTAAATGATTACTTGTGGATTTAAATGTTTGTAATCATGGCTAACCATTAGTTGGATATTTGTAACTGGGTGTATGGTTATTTCGGAGAACTATACTTATGAGGTCTCATTATCCGTGAGACATTACGAATATGAATTATGTTTTTCTCTCAAATCAAGTGTAGGTGATTATGGAATTTGAAAGTATGATAGTAAGTGTAGGAAAATACATGCAAAATGATTAAAATGAATAAAAAAATTTCAAGGGTAGAAAATCGGGTCGTTACAAATTACAAACTCACATTTATGTTTTGTTAACTTTTAGTTAGTTATTATGGTGCAACTTTAATTGACGTCTCAATTTGTAATTAGTGGCACATAGAAGTTGAATAGAGAAGTGACATAGACAACTTGCGATCCTAATTAACGGGGTCGCCCTTTGAAAAAAACATGTATCAAATTATCCCTTATAAACGGTGGGGAGAATGGAGGAGAAAAGACACACATAATTGACAAATTATCTTTGAACCAGATATACAATATTTAGGATAAAGTTAACTCATTCTTTCCTGAATTGTATAATATATCATACCACCGTTTAAGTAATTGAAATCACATAAAAACTTTGATACCATGTATCATTTGAATTGTTTTGGTAAGGGCACTACAATTAAAAGTAAAATAAAGTTAATTTTCGAACATTTTAATTGTATACAATAATTGTTTGTAGTTTGTACAAATACCTTTATAATAATCCACTTAAATAAACATCAATATTTTTGTGGACTAATTCAAAAACCTAAAAATATATAAAAAGTAATAATGACATTAAGTATAGGGGAAGGGTTGTGAGTATTCAATAACTCATATTTTCAACGGCCGCATTATGTCGATTCTAATATGATAAATAATTAAATTACTACTAATCATATATTAATCATCCGTCATATTTCGTATCGCCATTCTTCTTTCCATACATGGCAGGTAAGTGGTTTCTTTTTTCACTTTCTATGTTATATTTTCTTTCTATTTGTTATACTTTTGAAATAATTAATAAATTCATTTTCCTGTAATAAATTTTAACATTTTTTTGAATATTTAATTAATAAAATGCAGTTAAATGAATAATAGACATTTTTTTTATTGTAATATTTAACAAGTTCATATTAATAAATAATTGAATGAATGAACAATAAAATATAATAAAGTATACAATGGTTATAATGACTAAGATAATATATTTTACCTCTTTAAATTGAGATGTGCTAGCGGCTATAAAGCTACTACTTCATTCTATTGAAATTGATAGTTGGACAACAATATATGTTGGAATTCCTTTAAATTTTATAATAAACCTGTCCCATTTAAGTTGAGATGCGGTAGTGAAAATATAGTTGTGACTCCACTCTCTAGAATTGGGTACGCGAATAATGACTATTGTTAGGTTCCCTTAAATCTTATACTGAAAAACTTAATGCCTAGTAGAGGGAACACAATTAATATTGTGTTTTCTCTCTCCTAAAGTTGAGATGTCGTAGCGGACATAGAAATGCTACTTCAATCTCTCTTGATGTGGGCACAATGGAGATTAAGTATTATTTATTATCTTCCAATCTTTAAATAAATTAAAATAAATTCAATCTAAACAACCATTAATCAATCTTTACCACAGAACTATGCAATCTTAATTTCCATATTGAACTTATGAATATGTAAGACCAAAATAAATTATTGATCGACACAAAAATAAAGTATATTTTTTTATCTTTTGTTTTATTAAATATTGAGCACTCACTCTGTTACAAGAGAATTGATATGCTCATAATGGGTGTATTTATGTTCCGCAACCCTATTTCTCTACGGCCCTAAGGCCCAGGATCATCAAATGATGGACACCCATGTTTTCATATTATGAATTACTTTTCAATCAATATCTTTTTAATGAATACATATTAGTTCATTGATAATGCAAATTGCGATATAATATTTTATTCCTCAAATCATATTGACACACGAGAAAAAATAAAGCAAATAAAATTAATTCATGTATTAATATGAAACATTCGATTAGAGAATTAAAATGATAAGAAATATGATGCTAATGTAAGACCTAAAATGGAGTAGATCTTCTACTAGATTTTTCTAATGTGGAACAGTAGTTTTTTAACCATTTTCTTGACGTTCAATTATTAACAAGTGAATACATTATTTTATATCATATATCATTTCTCATATATGACCCAAAGGATAAAGAATCCAAAGAAGGTGAAAGTAAAAATAAATAAAATATACGAAAAGACATCATAGAATCCTCAATAAATATCTCAGACGAAATTTAGGGCAGAGAAAATGCAATATACATGACTCTCAATGGAACTATTCATATCGTACCAGGGAATATTATTGCCTTGATCTTAAGCCTTCACCCATTCCATCACAAAACCATAAAATCCTCTTAATTGTTGAATGTCATGTTATAAAACTATTAAAAGTAGGAAAATGAGAAATGAGTAATGGACATGGGAAACACATTCGGGAAGTTGACTGGTTTGACCGAATTTTTAAGTGGCAAGTACCATGAAAACCAAAGACGGACCAATGCTAAAGTTGCTAATCATGTATTAGCCAAAAACCCTAAAAAAAAGCAAGCACAATATTGTATATTATAACCTTAAGAAACCTTCTACAAGAGAATGTTTGAGAGTGACCCATACTCAGATACACTTAAGATCATCATAACTGAGGGTGTACACAAATGGAATAGAAAAAGACAATAGAAGCAAAAATTCAAAATAAAACTAAAATAGAAATAAAGTAAATAGAGCTAGGTTGAGAACCTGCAAGGAAAACCTAGAAAAATGAGAGAGGTACTAAATCGAAGACCTACAAAGACGACTTAGGATCATAACAAAAAGAGAGGATTCCAAACATATACCTACATTAGGTATAATGGGCAAAAATAAGGAAATTAAATGAACACCGTCAAGGTGAAGACTTACCACTACTCGTCCTCAATTATGCATTAGGATAACTTTTTGAAGAAGTTTGAGTTGTAGCCTATGTTTGGAAAGGTTCTCATCAAGTGTCCAAGAGAGACATGTATCATTTTAGTTTAATCCCGCGACTGTAGGGGTGAGCAGGACTCGGCCCTACTCGGCCACCCAATATGGCCAGATCATGATCGGGCTCGAATAGGGTCAGGTCTCATCGAGTCTAAGGTCTGTTTTGGGTTCAAAAATTAGTCAGAGTCGATATTTAGGGTTGGGTAGAGACCAAGCATGACCCGACCCGAACCGTCCCATGGTCACTCTCTCATCATATTTTTATGTGTCTTTATTCAAATGTGTACAGAGTAATGACTCGGTGGATATTTAGGGTCGGGTTAGCTTCAGATCTAGGGTTGGGTTTGGGTTCATAAAAATGACACGACCAATAATTAGGGTCGGGTAAGGACAAGCATTAACCCGTTCCAGCCTCGCCCATGCTCACCCTTACCCGACTAGACACTATGGAAATTTAATGAATGATCCAAGTTATTAACCTAGAAAGAGCTCTGCCAATTGAAGCTAGATCGACATAGATATTGAAATTTAAGTTTTAAGGGTGCTTAATAGCATTTTTGAAGACATAATTAATAAGAATAAAAATATCAAATCTAATTTTCCAGAACGTGCGTCATTATTCACAATAGACATACATATTTTGAGGCATAAAACCAATTGAAGTTAATGAATGTTTAAGACTTGTATTGCAAACTCTCACACACTCATACATGCAAAGCATGCATCTTTCTTGCATAATCAATGAACATTTAAGCCTCGAATAGCAAACTCCCACACACTCATACATGCAAAGCATGCGTCTTTCTTGCATAATCATGCATGCAAATATGGTAAATGAAAACATTTAGACTTAAAATACGTTGTCGGATTGAGATTCCGAAATGTTATTATGTTGCTGAACTTAGACGCCAAAAAATAATATTGTCAAACTCAAACTTCAAAATGTTACGACATTTATGGACCTAGATGTGTGAATTTTCTTTAAGAAAATATTATCAAACTCGAAAGCCCTAACATTCTTTGAAATAAATACATTGTCGGAACTCAGATGACGAAATATTATGATATTGCAGGACTCAAACACCAAAAAGTTCTTTCAAAAAACATTGGTAGACTCTGACACTGAAATATTATGATGTTGTTGGACTCAGATGTCAAAATGTTCTTCCAAAAAAGATATTTCGGACTAAGAAAGGATATATATATATTCTTTATTATAATATGTAGCTGTTGGATTATATTAGCAATTAGACCTGGATGTATAATTAATTAATATATAGTTTGAAGTGGAAAATCAAGCACCAAACTTGAAGGAAAGTTGAGCTCATTTCATAGTGTGTTGAAATTGTTGAGAAAATTTAATCATATGCACGTTTTGGTTGTCCTAGTATTTAGGAGCGATAATAAAGTTTGTTTCCGTTGCATTTCCGTTATGTTACAGTTATGTTTCATAATTAATAGGATTTTAATTTGCACATGACATAGTGATTATTGTCATGATAATTGTAGTTATGTATTAGCTTATTTATAGGTTGTCTTGCTTTATCAATGAATAAGTAGAAAACATATATCATCCGTTTCCTTCTATTGTTAACAGTGGTACCAAAGCTGAGTTGAGTTCCAAGGAGAAAAACAAAAGGTGAAATTGACGGCTTCCGAAAGTTTTGTACATCTAGCCATTCCACGCTTTGATGTTGACTATGACCATTTGAGCATACTTATGGAGAACTTCCTGAGGTCCAAAGAATATTGGACGGTTGTTGTTTCTGGAGTAGCAGAACCAGAAGCAGGTGATATGTTGACAGATGCGCAAAAGATAGAACTTGAAGGGCTGAAGTTAAAGGATCTTAAAGCAACAAATTATCTCTTCCAAGCTACTGATCGCTCAATCTTGGAAACCATTATTTTCAAAGATACAACCAAACATATTCGGGATTCCATGAAGAAGAAGTACCAAGGTACAACAAGGGCTAAGATGCAGCAACTTCAAGCACTTCGTTCGGAGTTCGAAATACTTCGAACAAAGTTAGGAGAATAAGTTGCAAACTATTTTTCAAGAACGATGACAATCATTAACAAGATGCGGATCTATGGCGACAAGACAGATGATTCTTCGATCCTTGACACCAAAATTTAACTTTGTTGCTTGTGTTATAGAAGAAGCTAATGATATTGGTTCATGAGCAAAAAATTAACCAACGGGAAAAGGAGAACAAGCATTGAAGACCTTATCATAAAATAACTTCACATCTAGTAGATCTGATAGAGAACGGGGAAAAGGTAGAGATCGAAATAGAGGAGTCAGAAACAACAATGATCGTGGGAACCAACAACAAAATCATTATCAAGAGAGTCAATTTCAAGGAAGAGGCGGTGGACGTGGAGGCCACCACTCACCAACCAATATATCAAAGTCAGCAGACAAGTCCAATGTTGAATGTATAGGTATGGTCATTATAAATCAGAATTTCAAAATGATTTGAATAAACAAAGTGGAGATCAAAGTAACTTTGTAGAAAATGAAGAAAAGTTGTCTCTTTTGATGGTGTGTCACATGAAGGAAGAAACTCAACCAAATATGTGGTATTTAGACACTTGCTACAACAACCACATGTGTGAAGAAAAGAATGCATTTTCGGATTTAGATGAATCCTTTCGGAGCTCTCTTAAGTTTGGTGACAACTCTAAAATTTTTGTTATGGGAAAAGAAAATATAATAATCCAAACAAAAGGAAATTTCACCCACACTATTGCTAAGGTTTTTTTGTAACTGCTTTAAAAACCAACTTGCTTAGTGTGGGTCAGTTATGTAACACCCCAAATGTTTAAGTCTTTAAAATTATAGTATCAGTCCTCGGATCCTCGCTTGAGCGAGAGATTCTCGCCTGAGCGAGAAAGGATCACCTGGGAGGGTGAAATCTTGGACTATACTGGAAGATTCTCGCCTGAGCGAGAGTTTCCTCGCCTGGGCGAGAAATGGAAAACTGGGGTTGTTGACACTGTGAGATTCTCGCTTGAGCGAGAGGGAACCTGTTGACACTGGGAGATTCTCGCTTGAGCGAGAGGGTCAGAGTTGAGTTTTTTAAAATGGGCGGGATTTTCTCGCTCGAGCGAGAGAAAGCTCGCTTAAGCGAGAACCCGACGAGAACATTAAATGGGGGAAAACCCCAAACACATTTTAGGTTAAGAATTGAAGAGAGGTGAGAGAAGGGAGCATTCCCAAGGTCTAGGAGCTTTGATTCTTGTTCAAGAGCTTGAGAAGAGGTAAAACTCTCTATCCTAACTCTCTTCTTCCCTTAATAACCCATTTTTGGTATTATGGATTGTAACATCCTGATTTTTGAGTCTTTAAAATTATAATATCAGTCCTGGAAGTCTCGCTTGAGCGAGAGATTCTCGCCTGAGCGAGAGATTCTCGCCTGAGCGAGAAAGGATCCCCTGGGAGGGTGAAATCCTGGATTATACTGGAGGATTCTCGCCCGAGCGAGAGTTGTCTTGCCTGGGCGAGAAATGACAATTTTTGGCTGTTAACACAGTGTAATCGATTACATGGTTCTTGTAATCGATTACATGCTGATATCTGATCAGACATGTGTAATTTTTCATGATGTAATCGATTACACTATGCATGTAATCGATTACATCATATAAAAATATCAGATACGTGCATTTTTTCACACTGTAATCGATTACACCTTATGGTAGATTACATTCGCCACTGTGAGATTCTCGCCTGGGCGAAAATCTCTCGCTTGAGCGAGAGTCTAAAATCTGAAAACTTAAAATAGACGTCCCACATGAGGATAAAGGTCACTTTTCGAAAAACAAAGAGAATGGGGACGGTTTGAGAAGTAGTGCACCCTTAGAGCCAAAGAGGAGGCCGAAGAAGAGGTAAATCGCTTAACCTAGCCTCTCTTATGGTTGAATGTCATCGTTTTAAATGAGGTTTCTTCTCCATGTTTAGGGATACAACCCCATAAACTCTCTCTTTGCTTTTCGGTTCGTTTTGCTTTGGAAAACCTTGTAAAACTCATAGAGTATGAGTTGTTTTTCGAAATGGGTATGTGAGAAGTTATTTTCAAAACCATAGAGTCATGGTAACATAAAGGAAACCTTTTTTTTGAAGATGAACTGATTGGATAATTTTTGTCTTGTGTTGTATTAGTCTTGGTTAGTATTATTCTTGTCTTGACATGTAAATTGATGTGTTGTGATTGTTGTGTGTTGGGTTGAAAGACCCTAAGGTTGGAGGAGACGGCGGAGAACGCAACTGAACTTTAGTGCAAGCATTAGCGGCTACTCAGGTGAGGGAGCAGCATTAAAACTTTGTGGTATTAGAATCATGATATTGGAAACTCCAACGACACTCACTAGTTGGAGGATTTCAATGGGATAACACGATTAAACGGGAAATTTCATGAATTTCCTATTTAATCGTGTTAGTCCTACTGATGTGATTGGCATGTTTGGATATGGAGTTTGACCTGCCCTTCGTGGTATGGAGTTTGACCTGCCCTTCGTGGTATGGAGTCTGACCTGCCCTTCGTGGTATGGAGTGTGACCTGCCCTTCGTTGTATGGAGTGTGACCTGCCCTTCGTGGTATGGAGTCTGACCTGCCCTTCGTGGTATGGAGTCTGACCTGCCCTTCGTGGTATGGAGTCTGACCTGCCCTTCGTGGTATGGAGTCTGACCTGCCCTTCGTGGTATGGAGTCTGACCTGCCCTTCGTGGTATGGAGTCTGACCTGCCCTTCGTGGTATGGAGTCTGACCTGCCCTTCGTGGTATGGAGTCTGACCTGCCCTTCGTGGTGTGGAGTCTGACCTGCCCTTCGTGGTGTGGAGTCTGACCTGCCCTTCGTGGTATGGAGTCTGACCTGCCCTTCGTGGTATGGAGTTTGACCTGCCCTTCGTGGTATGGAGTTTGACATGCCCTTCATGGTATGGAGTTTGACCTGCCCTTCGTGGTATGGAGTTTGACCTGCCCTTCGTGGTATGGAAATTAACCTGCCTCCGTGGTATGGATTTCGGGATATGCACGTATAGTGTGGATTTTGGATTAAGGTTCGGATTGGTTTCGAATTGGTTGTACTATAGATGGATGACCTGGTTATCATAAAGGTTAATTGTAAATCATGGATTTTGTGGTGTGCTGTAATGATGCGTGTTTTCTGTATTGCAGTGTTCTAATGTTATTATTCTATGTAAACCCACCATGTTATATATTGCATGTATTTAATGACTGACTCTCTCTATGTTGTTTTGTTTACTCAATATGTGGTAATCGGATTGTAGGTGGCACTAAGGAATAGGATACTGCAGAGTCATGGAGTGAACTAGCTTGCTTTGATTGTGACGTCATTTCCAAGTTTTCTAGTAAATTGTTTAGGTTGATATTGGACCCGTTTTTGGGAATTATTGATTTATGTTTTATTGTTCTTTTATGGATTTAAAAGACTAATACTTTGGAATTATTGTGCTGTTTCTCTTTGTTAGGATTTTATCGAATGTTATTGGAGTAATCCTAGTTGAAAGGAAATTTTCAATGATATGAAATTTCTTCATGTTAGAAAAAGAATTAAATTTTCCGTGATAGTAATTTGAGGCGTTACATGGATCTCTTCTCAAAATGTGTAAAACCATGAAGACTCTCTCTTTCGAGTTATGGTTCATTTTATGTCGTTTGTACCTCGTAAACTCTTGGTTTTGAGTTAGTATTGCAAGAATGGAAAGAGGTTTGTGGGTTGGCTCATGGAAACCCAAAACCCTAGAGAGAGAAAATGAGGTTAGAGAGGAAAGATGGGTGAAATACTAGAGGTAGAAGATGAGTTGCTTTACAATGTTAAAATATGAGATGATATGTATTTGTTAGATGGTTGAAAACTCTTAATGAAAGTAGTATAGGACCATTGTGAACATGATAAATATCTTGTACGTTTAAATGATGCAATATAAGTTATTTATTTGTTATTTGGAATGAATGACTAACATTGTGTTATGTGGTGGGAATGAGGAAAGATCCCAAGTTTGGAGGTGGTGCCGGTGGAACTTGCGAAATCACCAAAAACCAAACCCAACACTCACCGAGGTAAGGATAAGTCTTTAATTTATGCATTATGTGGAAAATGTGTGGACTTTCTGTATGAATAATAAAAGTAATGTTATTGGGGGAGTACCAATGGAAAGATGACTCAATAAAAGTAATATTATTGGGGGAGTACCAATGGAAAGATGACTCAATAAAAGTAATATTATTGGGGGAGTACCAATGAAAAGATGACTCAATGAAAGTAATATTATTGGGGGAGTACCAATGGAAAGATGACTCAATAAAAGTAATATTATTGGGGGAGAACCAATGGAAAGATGACACAAGTGAATTAAATATTATTGGGGGAGTACCAATGGAAATATGACTCAAACGAATTAAATATTATTGGGGGAGTACCAATGGAAATATGACTCAAATGAAATAAATATTATTGGGGGAGTACCAATGGAAATAAGACTCGAAACCTATTGGGGGAATACCAATGGAAATAAGACTCGAATTATAACGACATAAATGATAAATCACTTAGTCACTATAAAGATATATGAGTATGTTTGTAGTGATGATGGGGATATTTATGGTTTATGTATTGGTGGAGTGCCAATGAAAATAAAACTCGTTTTAGCCGACCTAAATAGGTTAGCGACTCTAGCTCGAGTTATGTAGCATGGTTTTTCAAAAGTATAGATGATGAAAAAGGTTTTTAGAGTTTTTAAATCATATTACTGTTGAAACCTATTTAAATGTGGATTAACTGACATTGAGTTTTATTGAATTAATGACTTATTCCTTTGTGTTGTTGTGCATTGTAAATGTTAATCCCATTTCAGGTAGGTGGACGAAGAAGGATGATTTTGAGTAGGGGATTAGGGACTTTTGTTTTGACGTCTCTTTATCCATTCTTTTGTAATTCTAATTTATTGTAATTGAAGTAACTTATGATACTATGATTATTATTTTCGTACATGATATTGACCATGGGTACTAGCAACTCGGGATATATGTAGCTATGGGTGTTTTGGAAACCCATAGCTAATTGTATGCGGGGGTTACTAAGTTACATAAATGAATTATGTTTTTCTGCTATTGAATGTTGTATGTTACTTATGGTTTAAGGATAGGGTGTGAGTGAGAAGCGAGACTTTTAAAGTAAATTTAATCACTCGGTAATTTATGATTGACTGTTAAATGTATGAAATTGAAATAAATAAGGAAAAATTTTCAAGGGTTGAATTTCGGGTCGTTACAAGTTACAAGAAAAATGATATGAGATTTTTATCAAAAATGAAGTATGTAAATTTCATGATGCAAATTTGGGCTTAATTGCTCAAGTTAGCATGACGGCAAATCGTATGTTCCCACTTTACCCCAACAACACAGCTCATTCATGCTTCTCGGCAAAATTAGAAGATGAGGCATGGCTATGACACTTTCGATATGGGCATCTGAATTTTGGCGGATTGAAAATACTACAACAAAAAAACATGGTGAATGGGCTTCCTCAAATTACAGCTTCATCTCAAGTTTGTGAAGAATGTGTTGTTAGCTAACAACATCGTAATCAATTCCCACAAGGAAAGCTTGGAGAGCAAAGAAAACATTGGAACTTGTTCATTCCGACATTTTGTTGGACCAGACTGCGACCGGGAAGCCTCCAATCACCGGGGAGTTCCATTTTTACCGGGGTATGAGAAGAATGGAGAGCCACAAGTGAGACATCACGTCTTGAACCAAAACCTTAAGGCATTAGTTCCATGGGCTTTTTCTACTTATAAACTCTTTTACTGCTCCCTGCATATCAAATGTGAGACTTCACACTAGAATAAACTTACTTCAAAACAACAATGACCTTTATATGAGCGCAAAAATCTTACATATGAGGGGTTCCTTAAAATTTCTTATCCAACCATTTATTTATTGTGAACAAGCATATAAAGAGGGCAATCCTTATATATATTTTTTAGATTATTTTATTTATCCATCCAAGGATTAATGTTTCACTACACAAAAGTTGATGGCAATCGAAAATAGTTATATAACTCCTTCATGAAGGGCTATCATATACTTAGGTAGAGGCTGATCCTGAAGCACCAGGAAGAAAGTGAACTAACTCATGAAGGAGATCTTCATGGCCCTCCAATAGTGCAGCAATCTGTTAAAATCCATAATATAATTAAAAAGAGTGTCTAAAATGTGAAAAATCATGGTGAAATAATATGCAAATTTATCAACAATACTATATACCATAATAACATATTATATATATAGAGAATAATAACCTCTTCTTGAGCCTCGGTTGTAGATTTTTCCCCGGCTTCCAATTTTTTGATAATATCTAGAAAAGACTCATATACATGAGAATTTTCTTCAAAGCGAGCCTGCATGAAAGAAAAACTTTTGAGCATATTGTAAGAGTGAAACCATCTATTATAAGATTTTCTTGTATAAATGCAAGATGTCTTTGGAAGTGGAACATCAATTGTGCCAAAATCACAACAACAAAAATTACATATAGGTCAAGAATTAAATAAACTTGAACATTGCCCAAAAAAACTGAAAATCAATTGTGCCAGTATGACTACCAAAAATGACATATAGGTCAACACTTAAATAAACTTGAACATTACCAAAAAGAAGTTTTCATTGTTCTCTTTCTCAACATGTGTGTGCATGCATTAGTATATGTGTAGAGAGACATATAAAAACTGTCTTAGATTCAACAACATTTTTACCTTAAACTTATTCTTGAAATCGGTTGGATCTTGAATTCCAAGAACTGGCTCAGATGATTCTTCATTTACTAACGGAAGTTGGATTTCATAACCCCTTGGAAGAAAGTTGTTTAACCCCAACAGTAGATGATCATGTCCTTTGAATAAATCCTTGGCAGCTTCTATAACATCATTTCTACCAATTCTACAAATGAATGAAAAGAGACACTAATGAATTTAAGAAAATATAGGGAAAAATTGAAGAAAATATTCATACAGCAATATAACTTCATCAAACCTGTTTTCTTTGAAGTCTATCAATATTTTCAAAAAGTATTCATACTTTTCCATGTCTTCAGTAAATACGGTCTTTATTTCTTTAAGATATAATAAAGCATCATTTGTAGTTAATCTTCTGCTTCCTTCGCTATCCATTTCAGAGCTTCACCCAATGCAATGTTTTTTTTAAAATATTTAGATAATTAGACTAATTCATCACAAAGTATTACACATTATTATCATAGGATCCAAACATAATTTCTCATAAAAAACAAATTGGTCTTTTTCTCATCAAGGCCAACATTAAAAATAATGGTAGCATTACTAAAGACAACATTTGAAGAACATATGAGTAATAAAACCATATAAATCCAATATTACAAAGTGAACAGTAAAACAAAATCTCAATAACAGATTTTTGTTTTTTGAAAATCTCAAAAACATAGCTTAGGATGTTATTGTTTCCTCAATAATAAAAATTAAAGAGAAAGAAAAATTAAACAAGAGAATATTATAACAATAAATTGATATTTTAAGAATTATAGAACTTACAAGAATTTCAAAAGAACCACACAAAGAATCAGTAGATTGATTTGACTAAAAATTGAGAGAACTACTTGTGGATGTTGAAATTGTACAACACACACAGATATATATGTGTGTGGGGGGTAGGTGTTCAAACAGAGAGAATTATTTGTAAATTGAAATTATGGCTATAGATGTTTTTTTTTAAAAGTAATTATTAATAATTAATTGATCACAGGAAAAATCCACAATTGAAAAAACTAGAAAATGGAGATAGATTGATTTCATAATAATGAGAAAATCCAAAAAAATCTCAGAAAAAGTAGCACTCAAAATCTTGCCCAACTAGTCCTTTGGTATTGTTTACATAATAAGTGGAATTTTGTGTTGTGTTTCCCTTCTTTGCACCATCAATCATAAATCATAATAGAGTTGGGCTCAGCTGTCCCAAAATGTTTATGTCCCTATGTCCACAGCGAGTCATCATTTTCTAAATAATATAAAAATGTTATTTTGTATCTTTACAATTCTTCTTTTTAATAAAGTGTCATTCTTTCATTGGACCGGGAGAAGAAATTGAGACATGAATGGGGACAGGTGATCTCTATTCACCAATTCGGGAATGCCACATGACAATCCATAACAAGTATCTTTATTATTATTTATTTCTTTTCCTCTCTTTTCTATATACAAGTTAATACATTGATTTCTTATTTTTATAAAACATAAATGATTATAAATTATGTTTATAAAAATATTTAAAGTAATATTGTATAAAAATTAAATAACAGAAATAAAAAATTAAAAAAATGTTTTAATTTTGGAATTTATTAATTAATAGCAAAATTACGGCTATATAGAAGAATTATAGACTTAACTTTGTAAAAAGCACAACTAAATTTTATTAATATTTAAACAATCAATGTAATTTATATTGTGTCATAAACAAATAATAGATATAAAATGAAAACAATAAAAAATCTAATTATATTTAAGATTGAGCATTCATTATTTTATTTATTCATAAAAAGGTGAAATAATATGATATAAAACTACATCTTATCTTATAATAATAATATGTGAGTGTGAATACTTAATTTTATTTCTCCAAATTTTTACATGATAAAATAAAAAATAAAGAGTCAAAAAGTCCATCTCATAAATTTTGAAATTTTATGAAGTGGCTTATAAATTGTTACCTAAAAAGAGTATTTTGGTCATTTTTATGATCTTATAGAATTAATTTGTACCAATTTATATTATTAATTTTTTTTATTAAATTTATAAAGTACTTATATATTTTTATAGTAAAAAGTACATTCTTAGATGTCCCCAAACAAGTGTCATAAAGTCAATCGATGGTCAAAGACTTTGGTTTGAATATTTCAATGTTTAAAGAAATCATTAAAGTCATTTTAGGAATCTTTATGTACTCATTAACGAGAACAAGTTGTCCATGTCACTTTTCTATGTCACTTCTATGTGCCACAAATTACAAACTCATATTTATGTTTTGTTAACTTTTAGTTAGTTATTATGGTGCAACTTTAATTGACGTCTCAATTTGTAATTGGTGGCACATAGAAGTTGAATAGAGAAGTGACATAGACAACTTGTAATCCTAATTAACGGGGTCACCCATTGAAAAAATATGTATCAAATTATCCCTTATAAACGGTGGGGAGAATGGAGGAGAAAAGACACACATAATTGACAAATTATCTTTGAACCATATATACAATATTTAGGATTGAAATATATCATACCACCGTTTAAGTGATTGAAATCACATAAAAACTTTGATACCATGTATCATTTGAATTGTTTTGGTAAGAGCTCTACAATTAAAAGTAAAATAAAGTTAATTTTTGACAATAATTGTTTGTAGTTTGTACAAATACCTTTATAATAAACCACTTAAATAAACATCAATATTTTTGTGGACTAATTCAAAAACCTAAAAATATATAAAAAGTAATAATGACATTAAGTATAGGGGAAGGGTTGTGAGTATTCAATAACTCATATTTTCAACGGTTGCATTATATCGATTCTAATATGATAAATAATAAAATTACTACTAATCATATATTTATCATCGGTCATATTTCGTATCGCCATTCTTCTTTCCATACATGGCAGGTAACTGGTTTCTTTTTTCACTTTCTATGTTATATTTTCTTTCTATTTGTTATACTTTTGAAATAATTAACAAATTCATTTTTCTGTAATAAATTTTAATATTTTTTTGAATATTTAATTAATAAAATGCAGTTAAATGAATAATAGACATTTTTTTATTGTAATATTTAACAAGTTCATATTAATAAATAATTGAATGAATGAACAATAAAATATAATAAAATATACAATGGTTATAATGACTAAGATAATATATTTTACCTCTTTAACTTGAGATGTGCTAGCGGCTATAAAGCTACTACTTCATTCTATTGAAATTGATAGTTGGACAACGATATATGTTGGACTTCCTTTAAATTTTATAATAAACCTGTCCCATTTAAGTTGAGATGCGGTAGTGAAAATATAGTTGTGACTCCACTCTCTAGAATTGGGTAAGCGAATAATGACTATTGTTAGGTTCCCTTAAATCTTATACTAAAAAACTTCAATGCCTAGTAGAGCGAGCACAATCAATATTGTGTTTTCTATCTCCTAAAGTTGAGATGTCGTAGCGGACATAGAAATGCTACTTCAATCTCTCTTGATGTGGCCACAATGGAGATTAAGTATTATTTATTATCTTCCAATCTTTAAATAAATTAAAATAAATTCAATCTAAACAACCATTAATCAATCTTTACCACAGAACTATGTAATCTTAATTTCCATATTGAACTTATGAATATGTAAGACCAAAATAAATTATTGATCGACACAAAAATAAAGGATATTTTTTTATCTTTTGTTTTATTAAATATTGAGCACTCACTCTGTTACAAGAGAATTGATATGCTCATAATGGGTGTATTTATGTTCCGCAACCCTATTTATCTACGTCCCTAAGGCCCAGGATCATCGAATGATGGACACCCATGTTTTTATATTATGAATTACTTTTCAATCAATATCTTTTTAATGAATACATATTAGTTCATTGATAATGCAAATTGCGATATAATATTTTATTCCTCAAATCATATTGACACACGAGAAAAAATAAAGCAAATAAAATTAATTCATGTATTAATATGAAACATTCGATAAGAGAATTAAAATGATAAGAAATATGATGCTAATGTAAGACCTAAAATGGAGTAGATCTTCTACTAGATTTTTCTAATGTGGAACAGTAGTTTTTTAACCATTTTCTTGACGTTCAATTATTAACAAGTGAATACATTATTTTATATCATATATCATTTCTCATATATGACCCAAAGGATAAAGAATCCAAAGAAGGTGAAAGTAAAAATAAATAAAATATACGAAAAGACATCATAGAATCCTCAATAAATATCTCAGACGAAATTTAGGGCAGAGAAAATGCATTATACATGACTCTCAATGGAACTATTCATATCGTACCAGGGAATATTATTGCCTTGATCTTAAGCCTTCACCCATTCCATCATAAAACCATAAAATCCTCTTAATTGTTGAATGTCATGTTATAATACTATTAAAAGTAGGAAAATGAGAAATGAGTAATGGACATGGGAAACACATTAGGGAAGTTGACTGGTTTGACCGAATTTTTAAGTGGCAAGTACCATGAAACCCAAAGACGAACCAATGCTAAAGTTGCTAATCATGTATCAGTCAAAAACCCTAAAAAAAAGCAAGCACAATATTGTATATTATAACCTTAAGAAACCTTCTACAAGAGAAGCTTTGAGAGTGACCCATACTCAGATACACTTAAGATCATCATAACTGAGGGTGTACACAAATGGATAGAAAAAGACAATAGAAGCAAAAATTCAAAATAAAACTAAAATAGAAAGAAAGTAAATAGAGCTAGGTTGAGAACCTGCAAGGAAAACCTAGAAAAATGAGAGAGGTACTAAATCGAAGACCTACAAAGACGACTTAGGATTATAACAAAAAGAGAGAATTCCAAACATATACCTACATTAGGCATAATGGGCAAAAATAAGGAAATTAAATGAACACCGTCAAGGTGAAGACTTACCACTACTCGTCCTCAATTATGCATTAGGATAACTTTTTGAAGAAGTTTGAGTTGTAGCCTATGTTTGGAAAGGTTCTCATCAAGTGTCCAAGAGAGACATGTATCATTTTAGTTTAATCCCGCGACTGTAGTGGTGAGCAGGACTCGGCCCTACTCGGCCACCCAATATGGCCAGATCATGATCGGGCTCGAATAGGGTCAGGTCTCATCGAGTCTAAGGTCTGTTTTGGGTTCAAAAATTAGTCAGAGTCGATATTTAGGGTTGGGTAGAGACCAAGCATGACCCGACCCGAACCGTCCCATGGTCACTCTCTCATCATATTTTTATGTGTCTTTATTCAAATGTGTATAGAGTAATGACACATTTTTTGTCGAAAGTATCATTGACTCTCTCATTTTTCATCATATATACATGATGAATGATATATACATATATCGTTTTATATGTCAAATTACATATTCATTATAATAAGTAATATTAAGAAGATTTTATCTAAAATGAGTGCACATTATATTTAATAAGGTCTAGGGTCGGGTTCTAGTTTACATGATGACTTGGTGGATATTTACGGTTGGGTTAGCTTCAGATCTAGGGTTGGGTTTGGGTTCATAAAAATGACCCGACCAATAATTAGGGTCGGGTAAGGACAAGCATTAACCCGTTCCAGCCTCGCCCATCCTCACCCTTACCCGACTGGACACTATGGAAATTTAATGAATGATCCAAGTTATTAACCTAGAAAGAGCTCTGCCAATTGAAGCTAGATCGACATAGATATTGAAATTTAAGTTTTAAGGGTGCTTAATAGCATTTTTGAAGACATAATTAATAAGAATAAAAATATCAAATCTAATTTTCCAGAATGTGCGTCATTATTCACAATAGACATACATATTTTGAGGCATAAAACCAATTGAAGTTAATGAATGTTTAAGCCTTGTATAGCAAACTCTCACACACTCATACATGCAAAGCATGCATCTTTCTTGCATAATCAATGAACATTTAAGCCTCGAATAGCAAACTCCCACACACTCATACATGCAAAGCATGCGTCTTTCTTGCATAATCATGCATGAAAATATGGTAAATGAAAACATTTAGACTTAAAATACGTTGTCGGATTGAGATTCCGAAATGTTATTATGTTGCTGAACTTAGACGCCAAAAAATAATATTGTCAAACTCAAACTTCAAAATGTTACGACATTTATGGACCTAGATGTGTGAATTTTCTTTAAGAAAATATTATCAAACTCGAAAGCCCTAACATTCTTTGAAATAAATACATTGTCGGAACTCAGATGACGAAATATTATGATATTACAGGACTCAAACACCAAAAAGTTCTTTCAAAAAACATTGGTAGACTCTGACACTGAAATATTATGATGTTGTTGGACTCAGATGTCAAAATGTTCTTCCAAAAAAGATATTTCGGACTAAGAAAGGATATATATATATTCTTTATTATAATATGTAGCTGTTGGATTATATTAGCAATTAGACCTGGATGTATAATTAATTAATATATAGTTTGAAGTGGAAAATCAAGCACCAAACTTGAAGGAAAGTTGAGCTCATTTCATAGTGTGTTGAAATTGTTGAGAAAATTTAATCATATGCACGTTTTTGTTGTCCTAGTATTTAGGAGCGATAATAAAGTTTGTTTCCGTTGCATTTCCGTTATGTTACAATTATGTTTCATAATTAATAGGATTTTAATTTGCACATGACATAGTGATTATTGTCATGATAATTGTAGTTATGTATTAGCTTATTTATAGGTTGTCTTGCTTTATCAATGAATAAGTAGAAAACATATATCATCCGTTTCCTTCTATTGTTAACAGTGGTACCAAAGCTGAGTTGAGTTCCAAGGAGAAAAACAAAAGGTGAAATTGACGGCTTCCGAAAGTTTTGTACATCTAGCCATTCCACGCTTTGATGGTGACTATGACCATTTGAGCATACTTATGGAGAACTTCCTGAGGTCCAAAGAATATTGGACGGTTGTTGTTTCTGGAGTAGCAGAACTAGTAGCAGGTGATATGTTAACAGATGCGCAAAAGATAGAACTTGAAGGGCTGAAGTTAAAGGATCTTAAAGCAACAAATTATCTCTTCCAAGCTATTGATCGCTCAATCTTGGAAACCATTATTTTCAAAGATACAACCAAACATATTCGGGATTCCATGAAGAAGAAGTACCAAGGTACAACAAGGGCTAAGAGGCAGCAACTTCAAGCACTTCGTTCGTAGTTCGAAATACTTCGAACAAAGTTAGGAGAATAAGTTGCAAACTATTTTTCAAGAACGATGACAATCATTAACAAGATGCGGATCTATGGCGACAAGACAGATGATTCTTCGATCCTTGACACCAAAATTTAACTTTGTTGCTTGTGTTATAGAAGAAGGTAATGATGTTGGTTCATGAGCAAAAAATTAACCAACGGGAAAAGGAGAACAAGCATTGAAGACCTTATCATAAAATAACTTCACATCTAGTAGATCTGATAGAGAACGGGGAAAAGGTAAAGATCGAAATAGAGGAGTCAGAAACAACAATGATCGTGGGAACCAACAACAAAATCATTATCAAGAGAGTCAATTTCAAGGAAGAGGCGGTGGACGTGGAGGCCACCACTCACCAACCTATAGATCAAAGTCAGCAGACAAGTCCACTGTTGAATGTATAGGTATGGTCATTATAAATCAGAATTTCAAAATGATTTGAATAAACAAAGTGGAGATCAAAGTAACTTTGTAGAAAATGAAGAAAAGTTGTCTCTTTTGATGGTGTGTCACGTGAAGGAAGAAACTCAACCAAATATGTGGTATTTAGACACTTGCTACAGCAACCACATGTGTGAAGAAAAGAATGCATTTTCGGATTTAGATGAATCCTTTCGGAGCTCTCTTAAGTTTGGTGACAACTCTAAAATTTTTGTTATGGGAAAAGAAAATGTAATAATCCAAATTAAAGGAAATTTCACCCACACTATTGCTAAGGTTTTTTTGTACCTACTTTAAAAACCAACTTGCTTAGTGTGGGTCAGTTATGTAACACCCCAAATTTTTAAGTCTTTAAAATTATAGTATCAGTCCTCGGATCCTCGCTTGAGCGAGATATTCTCGCCTGAGCGAGAAAGGATCACCTGGGAGGGTGAAATCTTGGACTATATTGGAAGATTCTCGCCTGAGCGAGAGTTTCCTCGCCTAGGCGAGAAATGGCAAACTGGGGTTGTTGACACTGTGAGATTCTCGCTTGAGCGAGAGGGAACCTGTTGACACTGGGAGATTCTCGCTTGAGCGAGAGGGTCAGAGTTGAGTTTTTTAAAATGGGCGGGATTTTCTCGCTCGAGCGAGAGAAAGCTCGCTTAACCGAGAACCCGACGAGAACATTAAATGGGGGGAAAACCCCAAACACATTTTAGGTTAAGAATTGAAGAGAGGTGAGAGAAGGGAGCATTCCCAAGGTCTAGGAGCTTTGATTCTTGTTCAAGAGCTTGAGAAGAGGTAAAACTCTCTATCCTAACTCTCTTCTTCCCTTAATAACCCATTTTTGGTATTATGGATTGTAACATCCTGATTTTTGAGTCTTTAAAATTATAATATCAGTCCTGGAAGTCTCGCTTGAGCGAGAGATTCTCGCCTGAGCGAGAAAGGATCCCCTGGGAGGGTGAAATCCTGGACTATACTGGAGGATTCTCGCCCGAGCGAGAGTTGTCTTGCCTGGGCGAGAAATGACAATTTTTGGCTGTTAACACATTGTAATCGATTACATGGTTCTTGTAATTGATTACATGCTGATATCTGATCAAACATATGTAATTTTTCATGATGTAATCGATTACACTATGCATGTAATCGATTACATCATATACAAATATCAGATACGTGCATTTTTTCACACTGTAATCGATTACACCTTATGGTAATCGATTACATTCGCCACTGTGAGATTCTTGCCTGGGCGAAAATCTCTCGCTTGAGCGAGAGTCTAAAATCTGAAAACCTAAAATAGACGTCCGACGTGAGGATAAAGGCCACTTTTCGAAAAACAAAGAGAATAGGGACGATTTGAGAAGTAGTGCACCCTTAGAGCCAAAGAGGAGACCGAAGAAGAGGTAAATCGCTTAACCTAGCCTCTCTTATGGTTGAATGTCATCGTTTTAAATGAGGTTTCTTCTCCATGTTTAGGGATACAACCCCATAAACTCTCTCTTTGCTTTTCGGTTCGTTTTGGAAAACCTTGTAAAACTCATAAAGTATGAGTTGTTTTTCGAAATGGGTATGTGAGAAGTTATTTTCAAAACCGTAGAGTCATGGTAACAAAAAGGAAACCTTTTTGTTGAAGATGAACTGATTGGATAATTTTGTCTTGTGTTGTATTAGTCTTGGTTAGTATTATTCTTGTCTTGACATGTAAATTGATGTGTTGTAATTGTTGTGTGTTGGGTTGAAAGACCCTAAGGTTGGAGGAGACGGCGGAGAAGAACGCAACTAAACTTTGGTGCAAGCATTAGCGGCTACTCAGGTGAGGGAGCAGCATTAAAACTTTGTGGTATTAGAATCATGATATTGGAAACTCCAACGACACTCACTAGTTGGAGGATTTCAATGGGATAACACGATTAAACGGGAAATTTCATGAATTTCCTATTTAATCGCATTAGTCCTACTGATGTGATTGGCATGTTTGGATATGGAGTTTGACCTGCCCTTCGTGGTATGGAGTTTGACCTGCCCTTCGTGGTATGGAGTCTGACCTGCCCTTCGTGGTATGGAGTCTGACCTGCCCTTCGTTGTATGGAGTGTGACCTGCCCTTCATGGTATGGAGTCTGACCTGCCCTTCGTGGTATGGAGTCTGACCTGCCCTTCGTGGTATGGAGTCTGACCTGCCCTTTGTGGTATGGAGTCTGACCTGCCCTTCGTGGTATGGAGTCTGACCTGCCCTTCGTGGTATGGAGTCTGACCTGCCCTTCGTGGTATGGAGTCTGACCTGCCCTTCGTGGCATGGAGTCTGACCTGCCCTTCGTGGTATGGAGTCTGACCTGCCCTTCGTGGTATGGAATCTGACCTGCCCTTCGTGGTGTGGAGTCTGACCTGCCCTTCGTGGTATGGAGTCTGACCTGCCCTTCGTGGTATGGAGTCTGACCTGCCCTTCGTGGTATGGAGTTTGACCTGCCCTTCGTGGTATGGAGTTTGACCTGCCCTTCGTGGTATGGAAATTAACATGCCTCTGTGGTATGGATTTCGGGATATGTACGTATAGTGTGGATTTTGGATTAAGGTTCGGATTGGTTTCGAGTTGGTTGTACTATAGATGGATGACCTGGTTATCATAAAGGTTCATTGTAAATCATGGATTTTGTGGTGTGCTGTAATGATGCGTGTTTTCTGTATTGCAGTGTTCTAATGTTATTATTCTATGTAAACCCACCATGTTATATATTGCATGTATTTAATGACTGACTCTCTCTATGTTGTTTTGTTTACTCAATCCGTGGTAATCGGATTGTAGGTGGCACTAAGGAATAGGATACTGCAGAGTCATGGAGTGAACTTGCTTGCTTTGATTGTGACGTTATTTCCGAGTTTTCTAGTAAATTGTTTAGGTTGATATTGGACCCGTTTTTGGGAATTATTCATTTATGTTTTATTGTTCTTTTATGGATTTAAAAGACTAGTACTTTGGAATTATTGTGCTGTTTCTCTTTGTTAGGATTTTATCGAATGTTATTGGAGTAATCCTAGTTGAAAGGAAATTTTCAATGATATGAAATTTCTTTATGTTAGAAAATGAATTAAATTTTCCGTGTTAGTAATTTGAGGCGTTACAATAATGGTATCAGAGCGGAGGTTAATCCTACGGCCTAGGGTATGGCCTAACGTGCTTCTTTGTGTGATTGATGTGAATTGTGTGGTGTGTTTGACTTGTTTGACTAATGTGAGTGGTTTGAATTGCTTGAGATGTTTGGACTGTTTGGATTGCTTGAAGTGTTTGAATTGCTTGGATTGCGAATAAGTGATAGACTAGCTTGTGTAAATTCTATATGCTGACGAGATAGAGTGCAGGTGAGAATTGGCTGGACGTGGTAGAGGAAACGGACAGAATGAACTGTTGGCACAGATGACAACTGCTATAATGAATGTGAATGAGAACCTGCAACATCTGAATCAGCACATTAACCATCATCCTAACCCACCCCCAATTGTGCCACAGGGACCGGCGGAGTACCGTGGATTGGATGAATTATGCCGACGCCATCCGAGTCAATTACAAGGAGGATTTGCTCCTGATGCTTCTAATGAATGGATCCAGGAGTTAGAGAAAATTTTCCGAGCCATGTGCTGCGAGGATGGTCAGAAAGTGATCTATGCTTCCTATATGCTTACTAAGAAAGCGGAGAATTGGTGGGAATATGTCAGGAGGCAAATGGAAGCTGAAGGGAGGGCTGTTACTTGGGAATTGTTCAAAGAGAGGTTCCTCACTAAGTACTTCCTAACAGATCTGAAGAGAAAGAAGGAGATTGAGTTCTTGCGTTTGGAGCAAGGCAGTATGTTTTTGGGCGAGTATGCAGCAAAGTTCGAGGAGTTGTCAAGATATTGCCCTTACTATGATATGGATGCAGATGGGAGGTCCAAGTGTGCCAAATTTGAGGTTGGCTTGAGGCCGGAGCTTAAGATAGCATTCGGGCATCAAGAGATAACAGATTTCCCTACCTTAGTCAATAAGTGTAGGATGTTTGAGGATGATCGAAGGGCTAGGGATGCAGGCAAACAGAAGGCTAATCCACCCAGAAACTTTGGGCCTCAGAGGAATTTCGTGCATGGGAATGGGAAGGGTAAGGCATCCTTTGACAACCGACGGCCTTATACCCCACCTATTGGATATCGGGCCCCTACTACACAAGGGTCTAAACCTCCAACTACTTCTAGTGGGCTGCAACTACCTTTGTGCAACAAGTGTGGTAAGACTCATTTTGGTTACATATGTCCCAGAGCAGGAAATGGGTGCTACTTTTGTAAGGAGCCCGGACACATAAAGATGTTCTGTCCTAAGCTGAATAGGAATGTCAACCCTCCGAATGCTGAGAGACCAAAGACTAATGGCAGAGTGTTCACTATGAATGGTTCCGAAGCCGAAGATGCTGAGGGTCTCATCCAAGGTAGTTGTGTGGTGAATGATACCTCATTGTGTGTGTTGCTTGATTCGGATGCTACTCACTCTTTTGTATCTTGCGAATGTGTGAAACGTTTGAACTTGAAAGTTGATGTGTTGCCTTTTGATTTGATGGTTTCCACACCTACAAATGCACCTGTTGTAGTGTTGACCTTCTGTCACAAGTGTCCCGTGGTATTATACGATAGAACCTTCTTGGTAGATCTGATATGTTTGCCACTATCTCAGATCGATGTGATTCTGGGTATGGACTGGTTATCCGAACATAGAGTCTTGCTCAATTGTTTTGACAAGACTGTCATGTTTGGGAATGCTAGTGGGATGTTTGACACTCCTAATGATCCGAAATTGTTATCGGCCCGTGAGGTTGAAACTTCCCTTAAGGAAGGAGCACTAGTTTGTCTGTTGCTTGCTTCTTTGGAAGGGGAGGAGAAGTCAGAGATGAATGACTTGCCGATAGTATGCGAATTCCCGGATGTGTTTCCCGCGGAAATTCCTGAATTACCACCAATTAGAGAAGTGGAGTTCTCGATTGAGCTGGTGCCTGGAACCGGACCTATCTCGATAGCTCCGTATAGAATGGCTCCTCTAGAGTTGGCGGAATTGAAGAAGCAGATAGAAGACTTATTGGCTAAGAAGTTCATCCGTCCGAGTGTTTCACCTTGGGGTGCACCGGTTTTGTTGGTCAAGAAGAAGGATGGCTCCATGAGGTTGTGCACTGATTACCGGCAGTTGAACAAGGTTACGATCAAGAATCGTTACCCTCTGCCTAGGATCGATGATTTGATGGACCAGTTGAAAGGAGCCGTAGTATTCTCAAAGATTGACCTCCGTTTGGGTTACCATCAGTTGAGAGTTTGGACAGAGGATATTCCTAAGACTGCTTTCAGAACGAGATATGGGCACTATGAGTATCTGGTGATGCCTTTCGGTGTGACTAATGCTCCTGCAATATTTATGGAGTATATGAATAGGATTTTTCATCCTTATCTGGACTCGTTTGTGGTAGTCTTCATTGACGACATCTTGATATACTCTAGAAGTCGGGAGGAACACACTGAACATTTAAGAATTGTATTGAAGATTTTGAGAGACAACCAGTTGTATGCTAAGTTGTCCAAGTGTGACTTTTGGCTCGAGTCGGTGAATTTTCTTGGACATGTGATAACCAAGGAAGGAGTTGCAGTAGACCCCTCTAAGGTGGAAGCAGTAATGGAATGGGCAGTGCCGAAGTCAGTGACAGAGATTCGTAGTTTCCTTGGACTAGCGGGATACTATCGGAAGTTTATTGAAGGATTCTCGAAACTAGCCTTGCCCTTGACTAGGCTGACCAGAAAAGGAGAACCTTTCGTGTGGACAGTCCGATGTGAAGAGAGCTTCCAAGAATTGAAGCGAAAGCTAACCTCAGCACCAGTGTTAAGGTTGCCTTGTTCGGAAACGAACTTCAACGTGTATTATGATACTTCAAAACAAGGTTTGGGCTGTGTGTTGATGCAAGAGGGGAAAGTGGTTGCTTATGCTTCGAGACAGTTGAGACCTCATGAGCAAAACTACCCTACTCACGATTTGGAGTTAGTAGCAGTAGTGTTTGCTCTAAAAATTTGGAGGCACTATCTCTATGGTGTACGGTTTGAAGTCTTCAGCGATCACAAGAGTTTGAAGTACTTATTTGATCAGAAGGAGCTGAATATGAGGCAAAGGAGATGGATGGAATTTTTGAAGGATTATGACTTTAGCCTACAATATCATCCCGGTAAGGCTAATGTGGTAGCGGATGCGTTGAGCCGTAAATCCTTGCATATGTCTGCCCTTATGATACACGAGATGAAAATGATTGAGGAGTTTCGGGATTTGAACTTAGCAGTAGAAATGAAGCCGAAGAGTGTAGTGTTGGGAATGCTCAAAGTGACTAATGAGTTCTTTGATCGAATCGAAACCATGCAGTTGCTTGATGATGAACTACAGGCCAAGCGAGCATTGGTAGGTGACGACAAAGGGAAAGACCTCCAGATTGATAGTAATGGTTTGCTGATGTATAAAGGAATGATTTGTGTGCCACAAGACACTGAGTTGAGGAGAGAGATCTTAGATGAGGCACACAAGAGTAAGATGAGTATTCACCCAGGGACAACGAAGATGTATCAAGACTTGAGGAAGATGTTTTGGTGGTCTGGGAAGAAGAGATAAATCGCTTAACCTAGCCTCTCTTATGGTTGAATGTCATTGTTTTAAATGAGGTTTCTTCTCCATGTTTAGGGATACTACCCCATAAACTCTCTCTTTGCTTTTCGGTTCGTTTTGCTTTGGAAAACCTTGTAAAACGCATAGAGTATGAGTTGTTTTTCGAAATGGGTATGTGAGAAGTTATTTTCAAAACCGTAGAGTCATGGTAACATAAAGGAAACCTTTTTGTTGAAGATGAACTGATTGGATAATTTTGTCTTGTATTGTATTAGTCTTGGTTAGTATTATTCTTGTCTTGACATGTAAATTGAGGTGTTGTGATTGTTGTGTGTTGGGTTGAAAGACCCTAAGGTTGGAGGAGACGGCGGAGAACGCAACTGAACTTTAGTGCAAGCATTAGCGGCTACTCAGGTGAGGGAGCGGCATTAAAACTTTGTGGTATTAGAATCATGATATTGGAAACTCCAACGACACTCACTAGTTGGAGGATTTCAATGGGATAACACGATTAAACGGGAAATTTCATGAATTTCCTATTTAATCGTGTTAGTCCTACTGATGTGATTGGCATGCTTGGATATGGAGTTTGACCTGCCCTTCGTGGTATGAAGTTTGACCTGCCCTTCATGGTATGGAGTCTGACCTGCCCTTCGTGGTATGGAGTCTGACCTGCCTTTCGTTGTATGGAGTGTGACCTTCCCTTCGTGGTATGGAGTTTGACCTTCCCTTCGTTGTATGGAGTATGACCTGCCCTTCGTGGTATGGAGTCTGACCTGCCCTTCGTGGTATGGAGTTTGACCTGCCCTTCGTGGTATGGAGTTTGACTTGCCCTTCGTGGTATGGAGTCTGACCTGCCCTTCGTGGTATGGAATTTGACCTACCCTTCGTGGTATGGAGTTTGACTTGCCCTTCGTGGTATGGAGTCTGACCTGCCCTTCGTGGTATGGAGTCTGACCTGCCCTTCGTGGTATGGAGTTTGACCTTCCCTTCGTGGTATGGAGTTTGACCTGCCCTTCGTGGTATGGAGTTTGACCTGCCCTTCGTGGTATGGAGTTTGACCTGCCCTTCGTGGTATGGAGTTTGACCTGCCCTTCGTGGTATGGAGTTTGACCTGCCCTTCGTGGTATGGAGTTTGACCTGCCCTTCGTGGTATGGAAATTAACCTGCCTCCGTGGTATGGATTTCGGGATATGCACGTATAGTGTGGATTTTGGATTAAGGTTCGGATTGGTTTCAAATTGGTTGTACTATAGATGGATGACCTGGTTATCATAAAGGTTAATTGTAAATCATGGATTTTGTGGTGTGCTGTAATGATGCGTGTTTTCTGTATTGCAGTGTTCTAATGTTATTATTCTATGTAAACCCACCATGTTATATATTGCATGTATTTAATGACTGACTCTCTCTATGTTGTTTTGTTTACTCAATCTGTGGTAATCGGATTGTAGGTGGCACTAAGGAATAGGATACTGCAGAGTCATGGAGTGAACTAGCTTGCTTTGATTGTGACGTTATTTCCAAGTTTTCTAGTAAATTGTTTAGGTTGATATTGGACCCGTTTTTGGGAATTATTCATTTATGTTTTATTGTTCTTTTATGGATTTAAAAGACTAATACTTTGGAATTATTGTGCTGTTTCTCTTTGTTAGGATTTTATCGAATGTTATTGGAGTAATCCTAGTTGAAAGGAAATTTTCAATGATATGAAATTTCTTCATGTTAGAAAAAGAATTAAATTTTCCGTGATAGTAATTTGAGGTGTTACATGGATCTCTTCTCAAAATGTGTAAAACCATGAAGACTCTCTCTTTCGAGTTATGGTTCATTTTATGTCGTTTGTACCTCGTAAACTCTTGGTTTTGAGTTAGTATTGCAAGAATGGAAAGAGGTTTGTGGGTTGGCTCATGGAAACCCAAAACCCTAGAGAGAGAAAATGAGGTTAGAGAGGAAAGATGGTGAAATACTAGAGGTAGAAGATGAGTTGCTTTACAATGTTAAAATATGAGATGATATGTATTTGTTAGATGGTTGAAAACTCTTAATGAAAGTAGTATAGGACCATTGTGAACATGATAAATATCTTGTACGTTTAAATGATGCAATATAAGTTATTTATTTGTTATTTGGAATGAATGACTAACATTGTGTTATGTGGTGGGAATGAGGAAAGATCCTAAGTTTGGAGGTGGTGCCGGTGGAACTTGCGAAATCACCAAAAACCAAACCCAACACTCACCGAGGTAAGGATAAGTCTTTAATTTATGCATTATGTGGAAAATGTGTGGACTTTCTGTATGAATAATAAAAGTAATGTTATTGGGGGAGTACCAATGGAAAGATGACTCAATAAAAGTAATATTATTGGGGGAGTACCAATGAAAAGATGTCTCAATGAAAGTAATATTATTGGGGGAGTACCAATGGAAAGATGACTCAATAAAAGTAATATTATTGGGGGAGAACCAATGGAAAGATGACTCAAGTGAATTAAATATTATTGGGGGAGTACCAATGGAAATATGACTCAAACGAATTAAATATTATTGGGGGAGTACCAATGGAAATATGACTCAAATGAAATAAATATTATTGGGGGAGTACCAATGGAAATAAGACTCGAAACCTATTGGGGGAGTACCAATGGAAATAAGACTCGAATTATAACGACATAAATGATAAATCACTTACTCACTATAAAAATATATGGGTATGTTTGTAGTGATGATGGGGATATTTATGGTTTATGTATTGGTGGAGTGCCAATGAAAATAAAACTCGTTTTAGCCGACCTAAATAGGTTAGCGACTCTAGCTCGAGTTATGTAGTATGGTTTTTCAAAAGTATAGATGATGAAAAAGGTTTTTAGAGTTTTTAAATCATATTACTGTTGAAACCTATTTAAATGTGGATTAACTGACATTGAGTTTTATTGAATTAATGACTTATTCCTTTGTGTTGTTGTGCATTGTAAATGTTAATCCCATTTCAGGTAGGTGGACGAAGAAGGATGATTTTGAGTAGGGGATTAGGGACTTTTGTTTTGACGTCTCTTTATCCATTCTTTTGTAATTCTAATTTATTATAATTGAAGTAACCTATGATACTATGATTATTATTTTCGTACATGATATTGACCATGGGTACTAGTAACTCGGGATATATGTAGCTATGGGTGTTTTGGAAACCCATAGCTAATTGTATGTCGGGGTTACTAGGTTACATAAATGAATTATGTTTTTCTGCTATTGAATGTTGTATGTTACTTATGGTTTAAGGATAGGGTGTGAGTGAGAAGCGAGACTTTTAAAGTAAATTTAATCACTCGGTAATTTATGATTGACTGTTAAATGTATGAAATTGAAATAAATAAGGAAAAATTTTCAAGGGTTGAATTTCGGGTCGTTACAAGTTACAAGAAAAATGATATGAGATTTTTATAAAAAATGAAGTATGTAAAATTCATGATGCAAATTTGGGCTTAATTGCTCAAGTTAGCATGACGGCAAATCGTATGTTCCCACTTTACCCCAACAACACAGCTCATTCATGCTTCTCGGCAAAATTAGAAGATGAGGCATGGCTATGACACTTTCGATATGGGCATCTGAATTTTGGCGGATTGAAAATACTACAACAAAAAAACATGGTGAATGGGCTTCCTCAAATTACAGCTTCATCTCAAGTTCGTGAAGAATGTGTTGTTAGCTAACAACATCGTAATCAATTCCCACAAGGAAAGCTTGGAGAGCAAAGAAAACATTGGAACTTGTTCATTCCGACATTTTGTTGGACCAGACTGCGACCGGGAAGCCTCCAATCACCGGGGAGTTCCATTTTTACCGGGGTATGAGAAGAATGGAGAGCCACAAGTGAGACATCACGTTTTGAACCAAAACCTTAAGGCATTAGTTCCATGGGCTTTTTCTACTTATAAACTCTTTTACTGCTCCCCGCATATCAAATGTGAGACTTCACACTAGAATAAACTTACTTCAAAACAACAATGACCTTTATATGAGCGCAAAAATCTTACATATGAGGGGTTCCTTAAAATTTCTTATCCAACCATTTATTTATTGTGAACAAGCATATAAAGAGGGCAATCCTTATATATATTTTTTAGATTATTTTATTTATCCATCCAAGGATTAATGTTTCACTACACAAAAGTTGATGGCAATCGAAAATAGTTATATAACTCCTTCATGAAGGGCTATCATATACTTAGGTAGAGGCTGATCCTGAAGCACCAGGAAGAAAGTGAACTAACTCATGAAGGAGATCTTCATGGCCCTCCAATAGTGCAGCAATCTGTTAAAATCCATAATATAATTAAAAAGAGTGTCTAAAATGTGAAAAATCATGGTGAAATAATATGCAAATTTATCAACAATACTATATACCATAATAACATATTATATATATAGAGAATAATAACCTCTTCTTGAGCCTCGGTTGTAGATTTTTCCCCGGCTTCCAATTTTTTGATAATATCTAGAAAAGACTCATATACATGAGAATTTTCTTCAAAGCGAGCCTGCATGAAAGAAAAACTTTTGAGCATATTGTAAGAGTGAAACCATCTATTATAAGATTTTCTTGTATAAATGCAAGATGTCTTTGGAAGTGGAACATCAATTGTGCCAAAATCACAACAACAAAAATTACATATAGGTCAAGAATTAAATAAACTTGAACATTACCCAAAAAAACTGAAAATCAATTGTGCCAGTATGACTACCAAAAATGACATATAGGTCAACACTTAAATAAACTTGAACATTACCAAAAAAAAGTTTTCATTCTTCTCTTTCTCAACATGTGTGTGCATGCATTAGTATATGTGTAGAGAGACATATAAAAACTGTCTTAGATTCAACAACATTTTTACCTTAAACTTATTCTTGAAATCGGTTGGATCTTGAATTCCAAGAACTGGCTCAGATGATTCTTCATTTACTAACGGAAGTTGGATTTCATAACCCCTTGGAAGAAAGTTGTTTAACCCCAACAGTAGATGATCATGTCCTTTGAATAAATCCTTGGCAGCTTCTATAACATCATTTCTACCAATTCTACAAATGAATGAAAAGAGACACTAATGAATTTAAGAAAATATAGGGAAAAATTGAAGAAAATATTCATACAGCAATATAACTTCATCAAACCTGTTTTCTTTGAAGTCTATCAATATTTTCAAAAAGTATTCATACTTTTCCATGTCTTCAGTAAATACGGTCTTTATTTCTTTAAGATATAATAAAACATCATTTGTAGTTAATCTTCTGCTTCCTTCGCTATCCATTTCAGAGCTTCACCCAATGCAATGTTTTTTTTAAAATATTTAGATAATTAGACTAATTCATCACAAAGTATTACACATTATTATCATAGGATCCAAACATAATTTCTCATAAAAAACAAATTGGTCTTTTTCTCATCAAGGCCAACATTAAAAATAATGGTAGCATTACTAAAGACAACATTTGAAGAACATATGAGTAATAAAACCATATAAATCCAATATTACAAAATGAACAGTAAAACAAAATCTCAATAACAGATTTTTGTTTTTTGAAAATCTCAAAAACATAGCTTAGGATGTAATTGTTTCCTCAATAATAAAAATTGAACGAAAGAGAAAGAAAAATTAAACAAGAGAATATTATAACAATAAATTGATATTTTAAGAATTAAAGAACTTACAAGAATTTCAAAAGAACCACACAAAGAATCAGTAGATTGATTTGAATAAAAATTGAGAGAACTACTTGTGGATGTTGAAATTGTGCAACACACACACATATATATATGTGTGTGGGGTAGGTGTTCAAACAGAGAGAATTATTTGTAAATTGAAATTTTGGCTATAGATGATTTTTTTTAAAAGTAATTACTAATAATTAATTGATCATAGGAAAAATCCAGAATTGAAAAAACTAGAAAATGGAGATAGATTGATTTCATAATAATGAGAAAATCCAAAAAAATCTCAGAAAAAGTAGGACTCAAAATCTTGCCCAACTAGTCCTTTGGTGTTGTTTACATAATAAGTGGAATTTTGTGTTGTGTTTCCCTTCTTTGCACCATCAATCATAAATCATAATAGATTCGGGATCAGCTGTCCCAAAATGTTTATGTCCCTATGTCCACAGCCAATCATCTTTTTCTAAATAATATAAAAATGTTATTTTGATTCTTTACAATTCTTCTTTTTAATAAAGTGTCATTCTTTCATTGGAGCAGGAGAAGAAATTGAGACATGAATGAGGACAGATGATCTCTATTCATCAATTCGGGAATGCCACATGACAATTCATAACAAGTATCTTTATTATTATTTATTTCTTTTCCTTTCTTTTCTATATACAAGTTAATATATTGATTTCTTATTTTTATAAAACATAAATGATTATAAATTATGTTTATAAAAATATTTCAAGTAATATTGTATAAAAATTAAATAACAGAAATAAAAAATTAAAAAAATGTTTTAATTTTGGAATTTATTAATTAATTGCACAATTACGGCTATGTGGTATCTTACTTTCTACTTCGAGCCAAGAAACTATTGTATTCATTGGTACTGTCTCTTCTATCTCATGAAACAGAAAGTCAGTCCACGACCAATGCTTTTTTATTTCATTTTAATTAAAATAATTTATTTTGTAAAAGTCAAAACAAATTAAATAAATAAATAATATATTATTTTGGGAATTTAATAGTGAAGTTACGGCTCTTGTCTAATCTTACTCTCTACTTTGAGTCTAGAAATAGTTGTGTTCATTATTGTTGTGTGTGCAACATGTGGAGGTGAGGAAGTTAGTTCAAGATTAATATGATCTCTTATGACCCCAAAAATATAGTAGTAACTCTAAATTATTTGAGAAATGTTAAACCAAAGATTATATAGAAACCAAAGATCCATCGTGGACGGAGTTACTAAAATTATATAGAAGATTTATAGACTTAACTTTGTAAAAAGCACAACTAAATTTTATTAATATTTAAACAATCAATGTAATTTATATTGTGTCATAAACAAATAATAGATATAAAATGAAAACAATAAAAAATCTAATTATATTTAAGATTGAGCATTCATTATTTTATTTATTCATAAAAAAGTGAAATAATATGATATAAAATTACATCTTATAATAAGAATATGTGAGTGTGAATACTTAATTTTGTTTCTCCAAATTTTTACATGATAAAATAAAAAATAAAGAGTAAAAAAGTCCATCTCATAAATTTTGAAATTTTATGAAGTGGCTTATAAATTGTTACCTAAAAAGAGTATTTTTGTCATTTTTATGATCTTATAGAATTAATTTGTACCAATTTATAGTTATTAATTTTTTTATTAAATATATAAAGTACTTATATATTTTTATAGTAAAAAGTACATTCTTAGATGTCCCCAAACAAGTGTCATAAAGTCAATCGATGGTCAAAGACTTTGGTTTGAATATTTCAATGTTTAAAGAAATCATTAAAGTCATTTTAGGAATCTTTATGTACTCATTAACGAGAACAAGTTGTCCATGTCACTTTTCTATGTCACTTCTATGTGCCACAAATTACAAACTCACATTTATGTTTTGTTAACTTTTAGTTAGTTATTATGGTGCAACTTTAATTGACGTCTCAATTTGTAATTGGTGGCACATAGAAGTTGAATAGAGAAGTGACATAGACAACTTGTGATCCTAATTAACGGGGTCGCCCTTTGAAAAAATATGTATCAAATTATCCCTTATAAACAGTGGGGAGAATGGAGGAGAAAAGACACACATAATTGACAAATTATCTTTGAACCATATATCAATATTTAGGATAAAGTTAACTCATTCTCTCCTAATTTGTATAATATATCATACCACCGTTTAAGTAATTGAAATCACATAAAAACTTTGATACCATGTATCATTTGAATTGTTTTGGTTAGGGCACTACAATTAAAAGTAAAATAAAGTTAATTTTTGACAATAATTGTTTGTAGTTGTAACACCCCAAATTTTAATCATTAAAAATATAGTATCAGTCCTGGAAGCCTCGCTTGATCGAGAGATTCTCGCCTGAGCGAAAAAGGATCAGATGGGAGGGTGAAATCCTGGACTATACTGGAGGATTCTCGCCTGGGCGAGAAATGGCAATTTTGGGCTGTTGACACAGTGTAATCGATTACACTCTGCTGGTAATCGATTTCACACTGCTGGTAATCGATTACACACTGCTGGTAATCGATTACATCGTATTAAAAGCATCAGATATATGCATCTGACACAGTGTAATCGATTACACATTTCTGGTAATCGATTACACATTTCTGGTAACCGATTACACATTGCTGGTAATCGATTACACATTGCTGGTAATCGATTACACATTGCTGGTAATCGATTACACATTGCTGGTAATCGATTACACATTGCTGGTAATCGATTACATCGTATTAAAAGCATCAGATATGTGCATCTGACACAGTGTAATCGATTACACACTCCTGGTAATTGATTACATCGTATTAAAAGCATCAGATATGCGCATTTTTCACGTTGTAATCGATTACACCATGTTGGTAATCGATTACAACCCGACGACACCTCTTTAAAACAGAAACCCAAACACATTTTGGGGTTAGAACTTCGAAGAGAAGAGAGAGAGGAGAGCTTTTCAAGAGCAAGGAGCCTTAGGACTCATCTTGGAGCTTGAGAAGAGGTAAACCTCTTGTTACTAACTCTTCTTCTTCCTCTCTAACTTGTTTTGGGTATGTTGGATTTATTTTCAAAACATGAGAAACCATGGAAACTCATTCTTTAGAGTTATGGTACGTTTTATGTTGTTTTTATCTTGTAAACTCTTGGTTTAGAGTTGGTATTTGATGAATGGAAAGTTTTATGGGTTATTCATGAAAAACCCCCAAAAACCCCCAAAATGAGAATATGAGTATAAAGAGAAAGAGATGAAATGTTAGATGTGGATAATGAGTAGTGCTTTAATGTTGTTATATGAGATGAACATGTATGCTTTGATATTTAGAAACTTGTATTGAAGTAGTTTTGGAAATATTGAAATATGAGATGTTATGCATGTTTTAGATGGTTGAATATTGATGATGAATATTTTGTATGATTAAATGATGCAAAATAAGTTGCTTATGTGATATTTGGAATAAATGACTTACATTGTTGTTATTGGTGGAAATGAGGAAAGATCCTAAGGTTGGAGGAAATCGTGGAGGAGACTTTTAAAGTTACTCGGAACCGATTCCCAAAACTCACTGAGGTAAGGGATAAGTGGCTCTAATTCATACTCATTGATGTGAACGAGGTATGTGAAAGAGGTAATGTGTTGTAAGTTTGATTGTTGTTACCCTACCCGAATAGGGAGTGGTTTATTGTTGTTACCCTACTCGAAGAGGTAGTGGTTGACTGTTATTGTGTTCTACCCGGAGTGGTAGTGAACTGTTTGTTGTGTCCTACCCGGAGTGGTAGTAGACTGTTATTTTGTCCTACCTTAAATGGTAGCGGACTGTTATCGTGTCCTACCCGGAGTGGTAGCGGACTGTTGTTGTGTCCTACCCGGAGTGGTAGTGGACTGTTATTGTTATCCTACCGGGAATGGTAGTGAAGAATCGTGAACTATACCTACCCGATGTGGTATGGAATATAATACTAGACCTACCCGATGTGGTATGGAGTATAACACTAGACCTACCCGATGTGGTATGGAGCATAACACTAGACCTACCCGATGTGGTATGGAATATAATACTAGACCTACCCGATGTGGTATGGAGTATAACTAGACCTGCCCGATGTGGTATGGAGTATAACTAGACCTGCCCGATGTGGTATGGAGTATAACTAGACCTACCCGATGTGGTATGGATGATGAACTAGACCTGCCCGATGTGGTGTGGATGATGAACTAGACCTGCCCGATGTGGTATGGATGATGAACTAGACCTACCCGATGTGGTATGGATGATGAACTAGACCTGCCCGATGTGGTATGGATGATGAACTAGACCTGCCCGATGTGGTATGGATGGTGAACTAGACCTACCCGATGTGGTATGGAGATGTAATTGGATCTACCCGAGGTGGTAGGAGATTATAGTGTGAAAGAACTCGGTGAATACGATTAATGATGAATACGACATATGAGAAACAAGGACGTTAAGAGCGAAAGTCATATACATGCTATAGGATATATATTATGGGATATATATACTATAGGGTGAATATGAATGTTGGAAATGAAGACGTTAAGGATAAAAGTAATATACATGCTATAAGATATATAGTATGAGATATATATATACTATAGTGTGGATATGAATAATGAGAAGAACGATGCTTCGAATGAACATAATATGCATGCTATAGAATATATATTATGGGATATGTATTCTATAGGATGAATATGGATAACGTAGAAATGAACGAAAGAAGAGATGAATGTTTGCATTTACGTAATTGCGTTTATAATTTATATTAAAGTTTAATCGTATTTGAAATGTGGATTATCATGTGATGTTAGTTTTTAAACTAATGACTTACTCCCTTTTGTTTTGTGTGTCGTTTATGATAATTCCATTGTAGGTAAATGAAGGATTCTGAGGATGAAGCTCAATTAGGAAGCTTTTGTGTTTAATTACTCGCTTGTCTGTATTGCTAAGTGACGTTGTAGTTGATTTAATAGTATTATGGGATGACTGTAAATCCGTTTAGATCAATACAGATATGTGTAGTTATGGGCTTTATAACCTTGGGAGACCCATAACTGGTTGTATTTGGTAAATGCTATTTGAATGAATTATGTTTTTCCGCAACATAAATTTGTATGATAAGAAAATAGGGTAAAGAGTATTTTCGAAAATGATATTTGAGAGTTTTCAATGAAGGTGACGACTGTATGTAAGAAATGATTAAAATAAATGAAAAATTTTCAAGGGTAGAATTCGGGTCGTCACAGTAGTTTGTACAAATACCTTTTTAATAAACCACTTAAATAAACATCAATATTTTTGTGGACTAATTCAAAAACCTAAAAATATATAAAAAGTAATAATGACATTAAGTATAGGGGAAGGGTTGTGAGTATTCAATAACTCATATTTTCAACGGTCGCATTATGTCGATTCTAATATGATAAATAATAAAATTACCACTAATCATATATTAATCATCGGTCATATTTCGTATCGCCATTCTTCTTTCCATACATGACAGGTAACTGGTTTCTTTTTTCACTTTCTATGTTATATTTTCTTTCTATTTGTTATACTTTTGAAATAATTAACAAATTCTGTAATAAATTTTAATATTTTTTGAATATTTAATTAATAAAATGTAGTTAAATGAATAATAGACATTTTTTTTATTGTAATATTTAACAAGTTCATATTAATAAATAATTGAATGAATGAACAATAAAATATAATAAAGTATACAATGGTTATAATGACTAAGATAATATATTTTACCTCTTTAAATTGAGATGAGCTAGCGGCTATAAAGCTACTACTTCATTCTATTGAAATTGATAGTTGGACAACGATATATGTTGGACTTCCTTTAAATTTTATAATAAACCTGTCCCATTTAAGTTGAGATGCGGTAGTGAAAATATAGTTGTGACTCCACTCTCTAGAATTGGGTACGCGAATAATGACTATTGTTAGGTTCCCTTAAATCTTATACTAAAAAACTTCAATGCCTAGTAGAGCAAGCACAATCAATATTGTGTTTTCTCTCTCCTAAAGTTGAGATGTTGTAGCGGACATAGAAATGCTACTTCAATCTCTCTTGATGTGGGCACAATGGAGATTAAGTATTATTTATTATCTTCCAATCTTTAAATAAATTAAAATAAATTCAATCTAAACAACCATTAATCAATCTTTACCACAGAACTATGTAATCTTAATTTCCATATTGAACTTATGAATATGTAAGACCAAAATAAATTATTGATCGACACAAAAATAAAGGATATTTTTTATCTTTTGTTTTATTAAATATTGAGCACTCACTCTGTTACAAGAGAATTGATATGCTCATAATGGGTGTATTTATGTTCCGCAACCCTATTTCTCTACGGCCCTAAGGCCCAGGATCATCAAATGATGGACACCCATGTTTTTATATTATGAATTACTTTTCAATCAATATCTTTTTAATGAATACATATTAGTGCATTGATAATGCAAATTGCGATATAATATTTTATTCCTCAAATCATATTGACACACGAGAAAAAATAAAGCAAATAAAATTAATTCATGTATTAATATGAAACATTCGATTAGAGAATTAAAATGATAAGAAATATGATGCTAATGTAAGACCTAAAATGGAGTAGATCTTCTACCAGATTTTTCTAATGTGAAACATTAGTTTTTTAACCATTTTCTTGACGTTCAATTATTAACAAGTGAATACATTATTTTATATCATATATCATTTCTCATATATGACCCAAAGGATAAAGAATCCAAAGAAGGTGAAAGTAAAAATAAATAAATAAAATAATATATACGAAAAGACATCATAGAATCCTCAATAAATATCTCAGACGAAATTTAGGGCAGAGAAAATGCATTATACATGACTCTCAATGGAACTATTCATATCGTACCAGGGAATATTATTGCCTTGATCTTGAGCCTTCACCCATTCCATCATAAAACCATAAAATCCTCTTAATTGTTGAATGTCATGTTATAAAACTATTAAAAGTAGGAAAATGAGAAATGAGTAATGGACATGGGAAACACATTAGGGAAGTTGACTGGTTTGACCCAATTTTTAAGTGGCAAGTACCATGAAACCCAAAGAGGACCAATGCTAAAGTTGCTAATCATGTATCAGTCAAAAACCCTAAAAAAAAGCAAGCACAATATTGTATATTATAACCTTAAGAAACCTTCTACAAGAGAAGCTTTGAGAGTGACCCATACTCAGATACACTTAAGATCATCATAACTGAGGGTGTACACAAATGGAATAGAAAAAGACAATAGAAGCAAAAATTCAAAATAAAAATAAAATAGAAAGAAGGTAAATAGAGCTAGGTTGAGAACCTACAAGGAAAACCTAGAAAAATGAGAGAGGTACTAAATCGAAGACCTACAAAGACGACTTAGGATCATAACAAAAAGAGAGAATTCCAAACATATACCTAGATTAGGTATAATGGGAAAAAATAAGGAAATTAAATGAACACCATCAAGGTGAAGACTTACCACTACTCGTCCTCAATTATGCATTAGGATAACTTTTTGAAGAAGTTTGAGTTGTAGCCTATGTTTGGAAAGGTTCTCATCAAGTGTCCAAGAGAGACATGTATCATTTTAGTTTAATCCCGCGACTGTAGGGGTGAGCAGGACTCGGCCCTACTCGGCCACCCAATATGGCCAGATCATGATCGGGCTCGAATAGGGTCAGGTCTCATCGAGTCTAAGGTCGGTTTTGGGTTCAAAAATTAGTCAGATTCGATATTTAGGGTTGGGTAGAGACCAAGCATGACCCGACCCGAACCGTCCCATGGTCACTCTCTCATCATATTTTTATGAGTCTTTATTCAAATGTGTACAGAGTAATGACACATTTTTTGTCGAAAGTATCATTGACTCTCTCATTTTTCATCATATATACATGATGAATAATATATACATATATCGTTTTATATGTCAAATTGCATATTCATTATAATAAGTAATATTAAGAAGATTTTATCTAAAGTGAGTGCACATTATATTTAATAAGGTCTAGGGTCGGGTTCTAGTTTACATGATGACTCAGTGGATATTTAGGGTCGGGTTAGCTTCAGATCTAGGGTTGGGTTTGGGTTCATAAAAATGACCCGACCAATAATTAGGGTCGGGTAAGGACAAGCATTAACCCGTTCCAGCCTCGCCCATGCTCACCCTTACCCGACTGGACACTATGGAAATTTAATGAATGATCCAAGTTATTAACCTAGAAAGAGCTCTGCCAATTGAAGCTAGATCGACATAGATATTGAAATTTAAGTTTTAAGGGTGCTTAATAGCATTTTTGAAGACATAATTAATAAGAATAAAAATATCAAATCTAATTTTCCAGAACGTGCGTCATTATTCACAATAGACATAAATATTTTGAGGCATAAAACCAATTGAAGTTAATGAATGGTTAAGCCTTGTATAGCAAACTCTCACACACTCATACATGCAAAGCATGCATCTTTCTTGCATAATCAATGAACATTTAAGCCTCGAATAGCAAACTCCCACACACTCATACATGCAAAGCATGCGTCTTTCTTGCATAATCATGCATGCAAATATGGTAAATGAAAACATTTAGACTTAAAATACGTTGTCGGATTGAGATTCCGAAATGTTATTATGTTGCTGAACTTAGACGCCAAAAAATAATATTGTCAAACTCAAACTTCAAAATGTTACGACATTTATGGACCTAGATGTGTGAATTTTCTTTAAGAAAATATTATCAAACTCGAAAGCCCTAACATTCTTTGAAATAAATACATTGTCGGACTCAGATGACGAAATATTATGATATTGCAGGACTCAAACACCAAAAAGTTCTTTCAAAAAACATTGTTAGACTCTGACACTAAAATATTATGATGTTGTTGGACTCAGATGTCAAAATGTTCTTCCAAAAAAGATATTTCGGACTAAGAAAGGATATATATATATTCTTTATTATAATATGTAGCTGTTGGATTATATTAGCAATTAGACCTGGATGTATAATTAATTAATATATAGTTTGAAGTGGAAAATCAAGCACCAAACTTGAAGGAAAGTTGAGCTCATTTCATAGTGTGTTGAAATTGTTGAGAAAATTTAATCATATGCACGTTTTGGTTGTCCTAGTATTTAGGAGCGATAATAAAGTTTGTTTCCGTTGCATTTCCGTTATGTTACAGTTATGTTTCATAATTAATAGGATTTTAATTTGCACATGACATAGTGATTATTGTCATGATAATTGTAGTTATGTATTAGCTAATTTATAGGTTGTCTTGCTTTATCAATGAATAAGTAGAAAACATATATCATCCGTTTCCTTCTATTGTTAACAGTGGTACCAAAGCTGAGTTGAGTTCCAAGGAGAAAAACAAAAGGAGAAATTGACGGCTTCCGAAAGTTTTGTACATCTAGCCATTCCACGCTTTGATGGTGACTATGACCATTGGAGCATACTTATGGAGAACTTCCTGAGGTCCAAAGAATATTGGACGGTTGTTGTTTCTGGAGTAGCAGAACCAGTAGCAGGTGATATGTTGACAGATGCGCAAAAGATAGAACTTGAAGGGCAGAAGTTAAAGGATCTTAAAGCAAAAAATTATCTCTTCCAAGCTATTGATCGCTCAATCTTGGAAACCATTATTTTCAAAGATACAACCAAACATATTTGGGATTCCATGAAGAAGAAGTACCAAGGTACAACAAGGGCTAAGAGGCAGCAACTTCAAGCACTTCATTCGGAATTCGAAATACTTCGAACAAAGTTAGGAGAATAAGTTGCAAACTATTTTTCAAGAACGATGACAATCATTAACAAGATGCGGATCTATGGCGACAAGACAGATGATGTTCTCATTGTTGAGAAGATTCTTCGATCCTTGACACCAAAATTTAACTTTGTTGCTTGTGCTATAAAAGAAGCTAACGATGTTGGTTCATGAGCAAAAAATTAACCAATGGGAAAAGGAGAACAAGCATTGAAGACCTTATCATAAAATAACTTCACATCTAGTAGATCTGATAGAGAATGGGGAAAAGGTAGAGATCGAAATAGAGGAGTCAGAAACAACAATGATCGTGGGAACCAACAACAAAATCATTATCAAGAGAGTCAATTTCAAGGAAGAGGCGGTGGAAGTGGAGGCCACCACTCACCAACCTATTGATCAAAGTCAGCAGACAATTCCAATGTTGAATGTTTCAGATGTCATAGGTATGGTCATTATAAATCAGAATTTCAAACTGATTTGAATAAACAAAGTGGAGATCAAAGTAACTTTGTAGAAAATGAATAAAAGTTGTCTCTTTTGATGTTGTGTCACATGAAGGAAGAAACTCAACTAAATATGTGGTATTTAGACACTTGGGTTCAAAAATTAGTCAGAGTCGATATTTAGGGTTGGGTAGAGACCAAGCATGACCCGACCCGAACCGTCCCATGGTCACTCTGTAACATCCTAATTTTGAGTCTTTAAATTTATAGTATCAGTCCTGGAAGTCTCGCTTGAGCAAGAGATTCTCGCCTGAGCGAGAAAGAATCACCTAGGAGGGTGAAATCCTGGGCTATACTAGAGGATTCTCGGCCGAGCGAGAGTTTTCTCGCCTGGGCGAGAAATGACAAATTTGGGCTTTTGACACAGTGTAATCGATTACATGGCCATGGTAATCGATTACATGCTGATATCTGATCAGACCTGTGTAATTTTTCATGATGTAATCGATTACACTATACTCGTAATCGATTACATCATCTTAAAAACGTCAGATATGTGTATTTTTCATGATGTAATCGATTACACCTTATGGTAATCGATTACACACGTCACTGTGAGATTAAATCTGATAACCTATAATAGACGTCCCAAGTGAGTAAAAAGGTTATTTTTCGAAAAACAATAGAAGAGGAACGGTTTGAGGAGTAGTGCACCCTTAGAGTCAAAGAGGAGACCGGAGAAGAGGTAAAATCGCTTAACCTAGCCTCTCTTATGGTTGAATGTCATCGTTTTGGATGGGGTTTCTTCTCCATTTTTAGGGATAAAACCCCATAAACCCTCTCTTTGCTTTTCGGTTCGTTTTGCTTTGGAAAACCTTGTAAAACTCATAGAGTATGAGTTGTTTTTCGAAATGAGTATGTGAGAAGTTATTTTCAAAACCGTAGAGTCATGGCAACATTAAGGAAACCTTTTTGTTGAAGATGAACTGAATGGATAATTTTGTCTTGTGTAACGACCCGATTTTCTACCCTTGGAAATTTTTCATTCATTTTAATCATTTCTTACATACAGTCGTCACCTTCATTGAAAACTCTCAAGTATCATTTTCGAAAACACTCTTTACCCCATTATATTATCATACAAAGTTATGTTGCGAAAAAAACATAATTCATTCAAATAGCATTTACCACATACAACCAGTTATGGGTCTCCCCAAGTTATAAAGCCCATAATTACACATATTCATATTAATCTCAACGGATTTACAATCATCTCATATTGTTATCAAATCAACTACCATATCAAATAACAATAAAGACAAGCGAATAATTAAATACAAAAGTTTCCTAATTGAGCTTCATCCTCAAAATCCTTCATTTACCTACAATGGGATTATCATAAACAACACACAAAACAAAAGGGAGTAAGTCATTAGTTTAAAAACTAACATCACAAGATAATCCACATTTCAAATACGATTAAACTTTAATATAAAATATAAACACAATTACTTAAATGCAAACATTCATCTCTTCTTTTGTTCATTTCCACGTTATCCATATTCATCCTATAGAATACATATCTCATAATATATATTCTATAGCATGCATATTATGTTCATTCGAAGCATCGTTCTTCTCATTTTTCATATCCACACTATAGTATATATATCCCATACTATATAACCTATAGCATGTATATTACTTTTATACTTAATAATCTTCCTTTATATCACTCATATTCACCCTATAGAATATATCTCATACTATATATTCTATAGCAATTGAGAGTTATTGGTATTATGGAATGGTGGTGTAGTTAAGAATAATGGTTTATTGAATCTCATGGATGTGTTTGTGCTGTAACGATGTGTAGTTCCTGTTTCGCAATGTTCTAATGTTATTATTCTATGTAAACCCACCATGTTATATATTGCATGTATTTAATGACTGACTCTCTCTATGTTGTCTTCTTTACTCAATCCGTGGTAATCGGATTGTAGGTGGAGCTAAGGGATAAGATACTGTAGAGTCATGGAGTGAACTAGCTTGCTTTGATTGTGGCGTGTTATTTTCGAGTTTTCTAGTAAATTGTTTAGGTTGATATTGGACCCGTTTATGGGAATTATTCACTTATGTTTACTGTTCTTTTTATGGATTTAAAAGACTAGTACTTTGGAATTATTATGTTGTTTATCCTTTTTAGGATTTTATCGATACTATTGGAGTATTCCAGGTTGAAAGGAAATTTTCAATGATATGAAATTTCATTATGTTAGAAAATGAATTAAATTTTTCCATGTTGATAATTTGAGGTGTTACAATTATGGTATCAGAGCGGAGGTTAATCCTACGGCCTAGGGTATGGCCTAACGTGCTTCTTTGTGTGATTGATGTGAATTATGTGGTGTGTTTGACTTGTTTGACTGATGTGAGTGGTTTGAATTGCTTGAGATGTTTGGACTGTTTGGATTGCTTGAAGTGTTTGAATTTCTTGGATTGCGAATAAGTGATAGACTAGCTTATGTAAATTTCTATATGCTGATGAGATAGAGTGCAGGTGAGAAATGGCTGGGCGTGGTAGAGGAAACGGACAGAATGAACTGTTGGCACAGATGACGGCTGCTATACTGAATGTGAATGAAAACCTACAACATCTGAATCAGCATATCAACCATCATCCTAACCCACCCCCAATTGTGCCACAAGGACCGGCAGAGTACCGTGGATTGGATGAATTCTACCGACGCCATCCGAGTCAATTCCAAGGAGGGTTTGCTCCTGATGCTGCTAATGAATGGATCCAAGAGTTAGAGAAGATTTTTCGAGCCATGGGTTGCGAGGATGGCCAGAGGGTGATCTATGCTTCTTATATGCTGACTAAGGAAGCAGAGACTTGGTGGGAATATACCAGGAGGCAAATGGATGCTGAAGGGAGGGCAGTTACCTGGGAATTGTTAAAAGAGAGGTTCCTCAATAAGTACTTCCTTGCGGATTTGAAGAGGAAGAAAGAGATCGAGTTCTTGCGCCTAGAGCAAGGGAGTCTATCCGTAGGTGAATATGCAGCAAAGTTTGAAGAGCTGGCAAGATATTGCCCCTACTATGATATGGATGCAGATGGGAGGTCTAAGTGTGCCAAATTCGAGGTTGGTTTGAGGCCAGAGCTTAAGATGGCCTTCGGGCATCAAGAGATAGCAGATTTCCCTACCTTAGTCAATAAGTGTAGGATGTATGAGGATGATCGAAGGGCTAGGGATGCAGTCAAACAGAAGGCTAATCCACCCAGAAACTTTGGGCCTCAGAGAAATTTCGTGCATGGGAAAGGGAAGGGTAAGGCGTCCTTTGACAACAGACGACCTTATACCCCACCTATCGGATATCGTGGACCTTCTATGTCGGGGACTATGTAACATCCCTCCTTTCAACACCTTGCTTAGGTAGACATAGGATTGTGTATATATATATATATATGTGTGTGTGATTATATTTTTATTGATATTAGAATGCTATATGTTTAATTATTCTTTGAAAACAAGTTAATCTAGTTAGTTTCAAAGGTGTCCAAGTTTAAAGTCTAGCCGTGATCGGGTAACGTATCGTCTAAGAATTTTAATTAGAGTTGGTCTAAGTGACCACCTAACCTATTAGATTTTATAATGCTTTATTGATGTTGAGTTTTGAGGATATAAAGTTATTATCTTAGTGTTATACTATGATAAATAACTTAGTTAAATTTTTTAGAAAAGTGGTAGTGTTAATGTACCTTTGAACTGGATTGCCCGAGAGTGCCCGTAATCTTTCTGTTAGTTCTTTGAGTGCTTGAACTATCATCTAGACTCTCATAGACATTGTTTAAGATTGTATTAGGGTGTCTTAGAGCACAATAAAAACACATCCATGCACTACACCAATTGCCCAAACCAAATGCCACACCATACACTTAAAATTTTGCTAAATGCCTAATCCTTGTTTAATTCTTAATGACACCCCAACCCAAAATGTCTTCCCCCACTAACTCACCCCTAACACTTATATATATATAGACTTAAGGGGTGGGGGTTGAATATCACACTCTCACCCTCACACCTCCTCACCAACACCACCTTCACTCACCTCCTCCTCTTCTCCCCAACCAAAGAGGGAGGAGAAAACCTCCATCTTCTCCACCAAAACTCACATGCAAGCCACCAAATCTCTTCTCCAAGGTATGGTGATCATGTTTATGTTCACATTTCTTCCATCTCTAGGTTCTTTATCGGTTATTTCTCCTCTTGATCACCAATGACTTAGGTGAAATTCTAGAATGAGTTGTTTGTAACTTTGTTCTATTTTCTTCTCTAGATTTTTATCCAAGGAGGTAGTCAACCATTTCAAGGTATGAGGAATCCATTTTTGATCTCTGATTGTAGAAAAAATGACATGCAAATACTGTTTTGGGGGTTACAAAAATTCTGCTCTAAGTGTAGTTAGTGATATGATACTAGATTGTTGTTGTTAGGTGTTGTAGTTGAGTTCTAGGCTTCCAATTGAGCAAAAAACGGTTGTGGCTATGCTAAATTGTCATTGCATGTTGGAGAGCTTTCTGTTTGCAGGTTGAAGCTGCTGAAAAATGTGGATTAAGGGTCCCTAAACTCTAACCCACTTCCTTACGTTGTTGTTAGGTTATAAAGAGTGTTTTAGGTGTTGTGTTTGTTCTAGGGTGTTTAGGATTGAAAAACGCTTGCATATGTTATAAGCTTTGTTTAACAAATTGAACTCATGATTTTTAACTCATTTCAAAAGGTTAGAACTTGAAAATGTTGAAGGCTAAGAAGCCATGCAAATTCGGTCCCAAGTGTTCAAGAGTTAAGGAAACCCTAATACCTTAATTCCTTGATAACTTGAGTTCCTAACGTCCAAATTTTGCGTATAATATATGCATGTGTCCATATTTTAAATTCCTAGCTAAATATCATTCTTTCAGGGACAAAAAAAAATTCGAAATACTCATTGTTTAAAGGGAAACACGAAAACAGTCCCTAGTTGGCACTCCAAACTATCTAAATTTTAACTATATGTTAACTTATGTTTCAAACTGCCTTATGGTTTATAAATTCTGAGTTTTATGAGCCTAAACTTATATTAGTACTCTGTTCTATGAAGATAAAGTGTGTATCTAAGGATAATGATTTTTCTGAGATTTTTCTAAAGCGAATCCGAGCTTCCTACGTCAAATTCTGAGTTTTAAACCAACAATGTCTCTGAAAATCTCTTCGTGCCTAATCGAGATCTTAGTTATGTCGAAAGTAAATATTTGGGAATGTTCTAATGTCTAGAACCCCACTAAGGTGTTTTCTTTACAATCCGAATAAACTTAGTGATATCGAAATTAACTGTTTACGACCTAACTAGATACTCGGCGCTCGGGCAAACGGCAACAAAGGAACATTAAGTTCAATGAGGGTAAAGGTATGGAGAGAAGTGTCTTTATATAAGTGCTTAGAAATGATGTCAAAGATATTCGTGCATCTCTAAGTTAGGCCATGCGCGGATATAGTCGAATACTAATTCTGCGGCCGCGAACAATTGAGTAGCGAGACTTAGTTGTTCGTAAATTAATTTAACTCTAAATTATGATGGATATGTTTGGTTGAAGTGCTTCAATGGAATTGAATGATTATGTCGGTTGATGTGAATGATGATTATGACTGAAAGTTTGATTATGAAAGTACTGATTTAACTGAATATTCTGTTGAATTTTGAACTGTGACATATTGTTGAGTTGACTATTGAACTGTCATCAAACATTATCATGGCATAGCATATGAGCATTCTTGATGAAACTTAAAGAATGAAAGTTTTGCTTATGAAAGATTTGAAAAAGGATGAAGGGGAAATATTTTTTTATGAATGTTATCAGAACTGGCGTACTTTTACAGTTATTAGAAAATCCTTTTGATTAATAAGCCAGTGAGTTAGAACTTGAAAATATGTTATAACTGAGTTTCAACGAAAAATGTTTTGTTATTACCCTAAAAAGTTTTCCCCTGATTCTTCTTTTAAAAGGATAAAAGCTATGCTTTGTATGAATCGGAAGATTCATGTCACTATGTTTACCGTTTGTAACATAGTCTGCAGGAAGATACGACACAGAGATTGTGCTGAGAACCCAGAGGGGTACCTTGTCTGTGTGACTTGGTTGAGGGGACATTGTGGGTGGATATTGATTTGTCAGGAATAGGGTAGCTCCCTTGAGCCGACAGAACTCTTCGCAGTAACTACAGCGACCTCTGACACCCCCTTGAAGGTATCGTGCTCAGGATGACGCAGCGGTTATCTTTGCCGACCGGAGGGTATTTCCGGCGCTATTGAGTGCACGATAGTTATATGCCTTTTGGTTACCAATGGTTGGCACGGCGTTGTACTTGTCCTGTTCGCTTCCTAAGAACAGCAAATGGCTGGTCGGGCTTGATTAGTCGGTACCATTGCTGTTGATGTATCGTTAGGGGCCCAGTTAGGAGACGTTTTCTCCACGCAATTCCTCTACAAAATAGTTGGTCTCATTAGATTAACGAGTGCATTCATCATGACATCATACTCATACATGTGATTAAATTGTTATATTAATACCTGTATGATATGTTTTATGTTATGACTTTGTAAATTGTTGATTGCTTGTCTTATATAGAGATGCTTACTCTCCAATCTCATATTACAGGTAGTGATGGACTCAAAGGCTTCTTTTGTGGTTCCTCCTTGTCTAGTAGAGATCATACCTCTCCCGTCGGGGGAGGTTGAGGTGGACCGGTCCAGGGCGGTGTTTAGGGGAGACATAGAAATCCGGTGTTCGTACTCGGATAGGCATAGAGTGATACTCCCCCGCCGCTCCACCGTTCCAGCGGTCTATATCATGCACCTACCAGACGGTTATGAGTTACGACGCACACCTCCTCTTGCTCCTGCCATATATATTCCGCTTCCTATTGCTCCTCTTGGTCTATCTTCTGGATCCTATCATGCCCGGAGACGTAGGGTTGCGCCATTCTGGTGTACACCTAGAAACGTTCTGCTGGGGGACAACCTGTGACCCCGGCTAGTCGTACCGAGTCGACTCGGGGAGTTCAGGCTTGTCGATGTACCCAGTGTCTTTCTGTACGAGAGAGTCATATGGATTCACCCGCTATTGCTGTGAGAGAGAATCTGGAGTTTGCTCCCGGATCCTCTTCTCACGGGGTACGTGGGAGGATTCAGGATGACGGGGTTGATATTCGTGGCCCGGTGAGGAGGGCCCGACTATCTCCTCCACCATCATACTCCCCTGCGCCGGCCGAGCCTATGGTTAGGGATGATATTATATATATTTCTAGTGATGAGGAGGATCCAGAGGAAGACCCTGAGGAGGGTAGTTCTGAGGGACAGTAGTAGGAGGATGTTGGGTCGAAATTCTGACGGTCTGTTTGTGCATGGTATGAGTGTATAGTTTTATTTTGATGCAGTTGCTGTGAGTTCAGTGTACACCCAGCCGTAGGATCTTTTGCGTGTGTATATTTATGTATATATATCCTATTATGCTGGAGTGTATATGTGGATGGCATGACTTGGATGATGTACTTTTTTTGTTTTTTTGAACTATGACGCTTTTTGAACTAATGATGTATATATATATAGACATATGTATGTTTACTATGTTATGTTGTTGTTTAGCTTATAGTTTAAGTGGTGAGTTCTGAGAGAACCATATGTTCATATGTTATAAAAGAAAAAAAAAATCATACGCTATTTTTCAAAAACAAAAATATAATTAACCAAGATCGTAAACGACAGTCTCGTATGTAATTGTTTTAACGCTAGAAAAAGGGTGTTACAGACTAAACCTCCAACTACCTTTAGCGGACTGCAGCCACCTTTGTGCAACAAGTGTGGTAAGACTCACTTCGGCAGCATATGTCCCGGAACGGGAAATGGGTGCTTCTATTGTAAGGAGCCCGGACACATGAAGAGGTTTTGTCCTAAGCTGAATAGGAATGTCAACCCTCCGAATGTTGAGAGACCCAAGACTAATGGCAGAGTGTTCACTATGAATGGTTGCGAAGCCGTAGATGCTGAGGACCTCATCCAAGGTAGTTGTGTGGTGAATGGTACCTCTTTGTGTGTGTTGCTTGATTTGGGTGCCACTCATTCTTTTATATCTTGCGATTGTGTGAAACGTTTGAACTTGAAAGTTGATGTGTTGCATTTTGATTTGATGGTTTCCACACCTACAAATGCACCTGTTGTAGTGTCGACCATCTGTCACAAGTGTCCCGTGATAGTATATGATAGAACATTCTTGGTAGATCTGATATGTTTGCCACTATCTCAGATCGATGTGATTCTGGGTATGGACTGGTTATCCGAACATAGAGTCTTGCTCAACTGTTTTGACAAGACTGTCATGTTTGGGGATGCTAGTGAGATGTCTGACACTCCTAATGATCCAAAATTGTTATCGGCCCGTGAGGTTGAAACTTCCCTTAAGGAAGGAGCACTAGTTTGTCTGTTGCTTGCTTCCTTGGAAGGGGAGGAGAAGTCAGAGATGAATGACTTGCCGGTAGTGTGCGAATTTCCGGAGGTGTTCCCTGCGGAAATTACTGAGTTACCACCGGTTAGAGAAGTGGAGCTCTCGATTGAGCTAGTGCCTGGGACTGGATCTATCTCGATAGCTCCGTATAGAATGGCACCTCTAGAGTTGGCGGAATTGAAGAAGCAGATAGAGGACTTATTGGCTAAGAAGTTTATCCGTCCGAGTGTTTCACCTTGGGGTGCACTAGTCTTGTTGGTCAAGAAGAAGGATGGTTCCATGAGGTTGTGCACTGATTACCGGCAGCTGAATAAGGTCACAATCAAGAATCGTTATCCTCTGCCTAGGATCGATGACTTGATGGACGAGTTGAAAGGAGCCGTAATGTTCTCAAAGATCGACCTCCGGTCGGGTTACCATCAGTTGAGAGTTCGGACAGAGGATATTCCTAAGACTGCTTTCAGAACGAGATATGGGCACTATGAGTATCTGGTGATGCCTTTCGGTGTAACTAATGCTCCTGCAACCTTTATGGAGTACATGAATAGGATTTTCCATCCTTATCTGGACTCGTTTGTGGTAGTCTTCATTGACGACATCTTGATATACTCGAGAAGTGGGGAGGAACACACTGAACATTTGAGAACGGTATTGAAGATTTTGAGAGACAACCAGTTGTATGCTAAGTTGTCGAAGTGTGACTTTTGGCTTGAGTCTGTGAACTTTCTTGGGCATGTAATAACCAAGGAAGGAGTTGTAGTGGATCCCTCTAAAGTTGAAGCAGTGATGGAGTGGGCTGTACCAAGGTCGGTGACAGAGATCCGAAGTTTCCTTGGACTAGCCGGATACTATCGGAAGTTTATTGAAGGATTCTCGAAACTGGCTTTACCTTTGACGAAGCTGACTAGAAAAGGAGAACCTTTTGTGTGGACAGCCCGATGTGAAGAGAGCTTCCAAGAGTTGAAGCGGAAACTAACCTCAGCGCCAGTGTTAAGGTTGCCTTGCTCGGAAACGAATTTCAATGTGTATTGCGATGCTTCAAAACAAGGTTTGGGCTGTGTGTTAATGCAAGAAGAGAAAGTGATTGCTTATGCTTCGAGACAATTGAGACCCCATGAGCAAAACTACCCTACTCATGATTTGGAGTTAGCAGCAGTAGTGTTTGCTTTTAAGATTTGGAGGCACTATCTCTATGGTGTACGGTTTGAAGTCTTCAGTGATCACAAAAGTTTGAAGTATCTTTTCGATCAGAAAGAGTTGAATATGAGGCAAAGGAGATGGATGTAATTTTTGAAGGATTATGACTTTAGCCTACAATACCACCCTGGTAAGGCTAATGTGGTAGCGGATGCGTTGAGCCGTAAATCCTTGCATATGTCTGCCCTTATGGTGCACGAGATGAAAATGATTGAAGAATTTCGGGATTTGAATTTAGCAGTAGAAATGAAGCCGAAGAGTGTAGTGTTGGGAATGCTCAAGGCGACTAATGAGTTCTTTGATCGAATCAAAACCATGCAGTTGCTTAATGATGAACTACAGGCCAAGCGAGCATTGATAGGTGATGACAAAGGGAAAGACCTTCAGATTGATAGTAATGGTTTGTTGAGATATAAAGGAATGATTTGTGTGCCACAAGACACTGAGTTGAGGAGAGAGATCTTAGATGAGGCGCACAAGAGTAAGATGAGTATTCACCCGGGGACAACGAAGATGTATCAAGACTTGAGGAAGATGTTTTGGTGGTCTGGAATGAAAAGAGATGTAGCTCAGTACGTGTCTAGTTGCCTAACTTGTCAGAAAGCTAAGATTGAGCATCAGAGGCCAGTGAGAGAACTTCAGTCATTGGAGATTCCAGTATGGAAATGGGACAATATCTTTATGGACTTTGTTTCTGGTTTTCCGAGAACACATAAAGGTTATGATTCGATTTGGGTCATTGTAGACCGATTGTCTAAGTCTGCACATTTTCTACCGGTTAATGTAAGGTATTCATTGGAAAGGTTAGCAGAGTTGTAAATAAAGGAAATAGTGAGATTACATGGGATTCCAGCGAGTATCGTCTCTGATAGAGATCCTCGTTTCACTTCGAATTTCTGGAATGGCTTACAATCTGCTTTGGGCACTAAATTGAAATTGAGTTCTGCTTATCATCCACAAACAGACGGTCAGTCCGAGAGGACGATTCAATCCTTGGAAGATCTGTTAAGGGCATGTGTGTTAGAACGACCCGGGAGTTGGGATAGTATGTTACCTCTGATTGAATTCACGTACAACAACAGTTTCCACTCGAGCATTGGAATGGCACCCTACGAAGCTCTGTATGGAAGGAAGTGTAGGACTCCGATCAGTTGGTTTGAGACCGGGGAGAATTTGGTGTTGGGACAGGATGTAGTTCAAGAAACAACAGAGAAGATTATGAGAATCAGAGAGAATATGTAGACAGCGTAGAGTAGGCAAAAGAGCTACTATGATAATCGGAGAAAGCCGATTGAATTTCAAGAAGGAGGTCACGTTTTTATGAGAGTGGTTCCTACCACCGGAATTGGTCGGATATTGAAAACCCGAAAGCTTACTCCGAGGTTTATTGGACCGTATCAGATTCTGAAGAGGATTGGTCCCGTTGCTTATCAGATAGCCTTGCCACCGTTGTTGTCTAACCTTCACAATGTGTTTCACGTGTCTCAACTGAGGAAATACATTGGGGATCAATCTCATGTTATCGAACCAGATTGGATACATTTGAAGGAGAACTTGACCTTCAGGACCCCTCCGATAAGGATTTTGGACCGAAGTGTCAAGAGGTTGCGTGGGAAGGAGATTCCTTTGGTTAAGTTATTATGGAGTCAAGTAGATATGGGAGATGCTACTTGGGAAGTGGAACATAACATGAGAATGGACTATCCGCAATTGTTCGATGCATGTATGTTAATTTTCGGGGACGAAAATTCTTTGAGGGGGGAAGGATTGTAACATCCTAATTTTGAGTCTTTAAATTTATAGTATCAGTCTTGGAAGTCTCGCTTGAGCGAGAGATTCTCGCCTGAGCGAGAAAGGATCACCTGGGAGGGTAAAATCCTGGGCTATACTAGAGGATTCTCGGCCGAGCGAGAGTTGTCTCGCCTGGGCGAGAAATGACAAATTTGGGCTTTTGACACAGTGTAATCGATTACATGGCCAAGGTAATCGATTACATGCTGATATCTGATCAGACCTGTGTAATTTTTCATGATGTAATCGATTACACTTCGTAATCGATTACATCATCTTAAAAACGTCAGATATGTGTATTTTTCATGATGTAATTGATTACACCTTATGGTAATCGATTACACACGTCACTGTGAGATTAAATCTGATAACCTATAATAGACGTCCCAAGTGAGTAAAAAGGTTATTTTTCGAAAAACAAGAGAATAGGAACGGTTTGAGGAGTAGTGCACCCTTAGAGTCAAAGAGGAGACCGGAGAAGAGGTAAAATCGCTTAACCTAGCCTCTCTTATGGTTGAATGTCATCGTTTTGGATGGGGTTTCTTCTCCATTTTTAGGGATAAAACCCCATAAACCCTCTCTTTGCTTTTCGGTTCGTTTTGCTTTGGAAAACCTTGTAAAACTCATAGAGTATGAGTTGTTTTTCGAAATGAGTATGTGAGAAGTTATTTTCAAAACCGTAGAGTCATGGCAACATTAAGGAAACCTTTTTGTTGAAGATGAACTGAATGGATAATTTTGTCTTGTGTAACGACCCGAGTTTCTACCCTTGGAAATTTTTCATTCATTTTAATCATTTCTTACATACAGTCGTCACCTTCATTGAAAACTCTCAAGTATCATTTTCGAAAACACTCTTTACCCCATTATATTATCATACAAAGTTATGTTGCGGAAAAAACATAATTCATTCAAATAGCATTTACCACATACAACCAGTTATGGGTCTCCCCAAGTTATAAAGCCCATAACTACACATATTCATATTAATCTCAACGGATTTACAATCATCTCATATTGTTATCAAATCAACTACCATATCAAATAACAATAAAGACAAGCGAATAATTAAATACAAAAGTTTCCTAATTGAGCTTCATCCTCAAAATCCTTCATTTACCTACAATGGGATTATCATAAACAACACACAAAACAAAAGGGAGTAAGTCATTAGTTTAAAAACTAACATCACAAGATAATCCACATTTCAAATACGATTAAACTTTAATATAAAATATAAACACAATTACTTAAATGCAAGCATTCATCTCTTCTTTTGTTCATTTCCACGTTATCCATATTCATCCTATAGAATACATATCTCATAATATATATTCTATAGCATGCATATTATGTTCATTCGAAGCATCGTTCTTCTCATTTTTCATATCCACACTATAGTATATATATCCCATACTATATAACCTATAGCATGTATATTACTTTTATACTTAATAATCTTCCTTTATATCACTCATATTCACCCTATAGAATATATCTCATACTATATATTCTATAGCATGCATATAACTTTCATTGCAACCTTCTCATTTCCCATCATTCATATTCCAATTGCACGTTTACCTTTCCATTACCACTTGGGGCAAGTCATACACAATACCACATAGGGCAAGTCATTCACAATACCACATAGGGCAAGTCGTACACAATACCACAGAGGGCAAGTCGTACACAATACCACATAGGGCAAGTCGTACACAATACCACATAGGGCAAGTCCTACACAATACAACATAGGGCAAGTCATACACAATACCACATTGGGCAAGTCATTCACAATACCACATAGGGCAAGTCATTCACAATACCACATAGGGCAAGTCATTCACATTACCACATAGGGCAAGTCATTCACAATACCACATAGGGCAAGTCATTCACAATACCACATAGGGCAAGTCATTCACAATACCACATAGGGCAAGTCATTCACAATACCACATAGGGCATGTCATTCACAATACCACATAGGGCAAGTCATTCACAATACCACATAGGGAAAGTGATTCACAATACCACATAGGGCAAGTCATTCACAATACCACATAGGGCAAGTCATTCACAATACCACATATCAAATTATAACCAGTTTACTCTATTATCATAACAATAATGCCAATACATTTACCTTTTCCATCAAATCATTAACTATGGAAACACGTCTCCCTTACAAACCTTTTACCTCTTTCACATACCTCATTCATATCAGTGAGTATGAATTAGAGCCACTTATCTCTTACCTTGGTGAGTGTTGGGGATCGGTTCCGAGTAACTTTAAAAGTCTCCTCCGCGATTTCCTCCAACCTTAGGATCTCTTCTCATTTCCCACCAATAACAACAATGTTAGTCATTTATTCCAAATATCACATAAACAACTTATTTTGCATCATTTAATCATACAAAATATTCATCATCAATATTCAACCATCTAAAACATGCATAACATCTCATATTTCAATATTTCCAAAACTACTTCAATACAAGTTTCTAAATATCAAAGCATACATGTTCATCTCATATAACAACATCAAAGCACTACTCATTATCCACATCTAACATTTCATCTCTTTCTCTTTATACTCATATTCTCATTTTGGGGGGTTTTTCATGAATAACCCATAAAACTTTCCATTCATCAAATACCAACTCTAAACCAAGAGTTTACAAGATAAAAACGACATAAAACGAACCATAACTCTAAAGGATGAGTTTCCATGGTTTCTCATGTTTTGAAAATGAATCCAACATACCCAAAACAAGTTAGAGAGGAAGAAGAAGAGTTAGGAACAAGAGGTTTACCTCTTCTCAAGCTCTAAGATGAGTCCTAAGGCTCTTTGCTCTTGAAAAGCTCTCTTCTCTCTCTTCTCTTCAAAGTTCTAACCCTAAAATGTGTTTTGGGTTTCTATTTTATAGACACTGCGATAAGTGTAATCGATTACAAGTATAGTGTAATCGATTACACTGTGTAAATTACAGAGGCATCGTCGCGATGTAATCGATTACCAACATGGTGTAATCGATTACATTAATACGATGTAATCGATTACCAGAAGTGTGTAATCGATTACACAGTGTAAATTACAGAGGCATCGTCGCTATGTAATCGATTACCAACATGGTGTAATCGATTACATTGTGTCAGATGTACATATCTGATGCTTTTAATCATCATGTAATCGATTACCAGGACTGTGTAATCGATTACATTACCCAAAATTGCCAAGTATAGCCCAGGATTTCACCCTCCCAGGTGAACCTTTCTCGCTCAAGCGAGGATCCAAGGACTGATACTATAATTTTAAAGACTTAAAATTTGGGGTGTTACATCTTGTGTTGTGTTAGTCTTGGTTAGTATTTTTCTTGTCTTGACATGTAAATTGATGTGTTGTGATTGTTGTTGTGTTGGGTTGAAAGACCCTAAGGTTGGAGGAGACGGCGGAGAACGCAACTGAGTTTTAGTGCAAGCATTAGCGGCTACTCAGGTGAGGGAGCAGGATTAAACCTTGTGGTATTGGGATGATAATATTGGAAACTCCAACGATACTCACTAGTTGGAGGATTTCGTTTGGTTAACATGGTTAAACGGGAAATCTCATGAGTTTCCTATTTAACCGCGTTAGTCCTACTGTTGTGAATGGATTTTGACCTGCCTTCGTGGTATGGATTTTGAACTGCCCTTCGTGGTATGGATTTTGACCTGCCTTCGTGGTATGGATTTTGACTTGCCTTCGTGGTATGGATTTTGACCTGCCTTCGTGGTATGGATTTTGACCTGCCTTCGTGGTATGGATTTTGACCTGCGTTCGTGGTATGGATTTTGACCTGCCTTCGTGGTTTGGATTTTGACCTGCCTTCGTGGTATGGATTTTGACCTGCCTTCGTGGTATGGATTTTGACCTGCCTTCGTGGTATGGATTTTGACCTGCCTTCGTGGTATGGATTTTGACCTGCCTTCGTGGTATGGATTTTGGATATGCATTTGTAGTATGGGTTTGATTTGTGGTTTGACAATTGAGAGTTATTGGTATTATGGAATGGTGGTGTATTTAAGAATAATGGTTTATTGAATCTCATGGATGTGTTTGTGCTGCAACGATGTGTAGTTCCTGTTTCGCAATGTTCTAATGTTATTATTCTATGTAAACTCACCATGTTATATATTGCATGTATTTAATGACTGACTCTCTCTATGTTGTCTTGTTTACTCAATCCGTGGTAATCGGATTGTAGGTGGAGCTAAGGGATAAGATACTGCAGAGTCATGGAGTGAACTAGCTTGCTTTGATTGTGGCGTGTTATTTTCGAGTTTTCTAGTAAATTGTTTAGGTTGATATTGGACCCGTTTATGGGAATTATTCACTTATGTTTACTGTTCTTTTTATGGATTTAAAAGACTAGTACTTTGGAATTATTATGTTGTTTATCCTTTTTAGGATTTTAGCGATACTATTGGAGTATTCCTAGTTGAAAGGAAATTTTCAATGATATGAAATTTCATTATGTTAGAAAATGAATTAAATTTTTCCGTGTTGATAATTTGAGGTGTTACACACTCTCTCATCATGTTTTTATGTGTCTTTATTCAAATGTGTACAGAGTAATGACACATTTTTTGTCGAAAGTATCATTGACTCTCTCATTTTTCATCATATATACATGATGAATAATATATACATATATCGTTTTATATGTCAAATTGCATATTCATTATAATAAGTAATATTAAGAAGATTTTATGTAAAATGAGTGCACATTATATTTAATAAGGTCTAGGGTCGGGTTCTAGTTTTCATGATGACTCGGTGGATATTTAGGGTCGGGTTAGCTTCAGATCTACGGTTGGGTTTGGGTTCATAAAAATGACCTGACCAATAATTAGGGTCGGGTAAGGACAAGCATTAACCCGTTCCAGCCTCGCCCATGCTAACCCTTACCCGACTGGACACTATGGAAATTTAATGAATGATCCAAGTTATTAACCTAGAAAGAGCTCTTCCAATTGAAGCTAGATCGACATAGATATTGAAATTTAAGTTTTAAGGGTGCTTAATAGTATTTTTGAAGACATAATTAATAAGAATAAAAATATCAAATCTAATTTTCCAGAACGTGCATCATTATTCACAATAGACATACATATTTTGAGGCATAAAACCAATTGAAGTTAATGAATGTTTAAGCCTTGTATAGCAAACTCTCACACACTCATACATGCAAAGCATGCATCTTTCTTGCATAATCAATGAACATTTAAGCCTCGAATAGCAAACTCCCACACACTCACACATGCAAAGCATGCGTCTTTCTTGCATAATCATGCATGCAAATATGGTAAATGAAAACATTTAGACTTAAAATACGTTGTCGGATTGAGATTCTGAAATGTTATTATGTTGCTGAACTTAGACGCCAAAAAATAATATTGTCAAACTCAAACTTCAAAATGTTACGACATTTATGGACCTAGATGTGTGAATTTTCTTTAAGAAAATATTATCAAACTCGAAAGCCCTAACATTCTTTGAAATAAATACATTGTCGGACTCAGATGACGAAATATTATGATATTGCAGGACTCAAACACCAAAAAGTTCTTTCAAAAGACATTGTTAGACTCTGACACTGAAATATTATGATGTTGTTGGACTCAGATGTCAAAATGTTTTTCCAAAAAAGATATTTCGGACTAAGAAAGGATATATATATATATTCTTTATTATAATATGTAGCTGTTGGCTTATATTAGCAATTAGACCTGGATGTATAATTAATTAATATATAGTTTGAAGTGGAAAATCAAGCACCAAACTTGAAGGAAAGTTGAGCTCATTTCATAGTGTGTTGAAATTGTTGAGAAAATTTAATCATATGCACGTTTTGGTTGACCTAGTATTTAGGAGCGATAATAAAGTTTGTTTCCGTTGCATTTCCGTTATGTTACAGTTATGTTTCATAATTAATAGGATTTTAATTTGCACATGACATTGTGATTATTTAATCATAGTAATTTGCTCATTTCCATGAAGAAGAAGTACCAAGGTACAACAAGGGCTAAGAGGCAGCAACTTCAAGCACTTCGTTCGGAGTTCGAAATACTTCGAACAAAGTTAGGAGAATAAGTTAGAAACTATTTTTCAAGAACGATGACAATCATTAACAAGACGCGGATCTATGGCGACAAGACAGATGATGCTCTCATTGTTGAGAAGATTCTTCGATCCTTGACACCAAAATTTAACTTTGTTGCTTGTGCTATAGAAGAAGCTAATGATGTTGGTTCATGAGCAAAAAATTAACCAACGGGAAAAGGAGAACAAGCATTGAAGACCTTATCATAAAATAACTTCACATCTAGTAGATCTGATAGAGAACGGGGAAAAGGTAGAGATCGAAATAGAGGAGTCAGAAACAACAATGATCGTAAATCATAATAATGGAGATAGATTGATTGCATAATAATGAGAAAATCCAAAAAAATCTAAGAAAAAGTAGGACTCAAAATCTTGCCCAACTAGTCCTTTGGTGTTGTTTACATAATAAGTGGAATTTTGTGTTGTGTTTCCCTTCTTTGCACCATCAATCATAAATCATAATAGAGTTGGGATCAGCTGTCCCAAAATGTTTATGTCCCTATGTTCACAGCGAGTCATCTTTTTCTAAATAATATAAAAATGTTATTTTGTATCTTTACAATTCTTCTTTTTAATAAAGTGTCATTCTTTCATTGGACCGGGAGAAGAAATTGAGACATGAATGGGGACAGGTGATCTCTATTCACCAATTCGGGAATGCCACATGACAATCCATAACAGGTATCTTTATTATTATTTACTTCTTTTCCTTTCTTTTCTATATACAAGTTAATACATTGATTTCTTATTTTTATAAAACATGAATGATTATAAATTATGTTTATAAAAATATTTAAAGTAATATTGTATAAAAATTAAATAACAGAAATAAAAAATTAAAAAAATGTTTTAATTTTGGAATTTATTAATTAATAGCACAATTACCGCTATATAGAAGAATTATAGACTTAACTTTGTAAAAAGCACAACTAAATTTTATTAATATTTAAACAATCAATGTAATTTATATTGTGTCATAAACAAATAATAGATATAAAATGAAAACAATAAAAAATCTAATTATATTTAAGATTGAGCATTCATTATTTTATTTATTCATAAAAAGGTGAAATAATATGATATAAAATTACATCTTATAATAAGAATATGTGAGTGTGAATACTTAATTTTGTTTCTCCAAATTTTTACATGATAAAATAAAAAATAAAGAGTCAAAAAGTCCATCTCATAAATTTTGAAATTTTATGAAGTGGCTTATAAATTGTTACCTAAAAAGAGTATTTTGGTCATTTTTATGATCTTATAGAATTAATTTGTACCAATTTATAGTTATTAATTTTTTTTATTAAATATATAAAGTACTTATATATTTTTATAGTAAAAAGTACATTCTTAGATGTCCCCAAACAAGTGTCATAAAGTCAATCGATGGTCAAAGACTTTGGTTTGAATATTTCAATGTTTAAAGAAATCATTAAAGTCATTTTAGGAATCTTTATGTACTCATTAACGAGAACAAGTTGTCCATGTCACTTCTATGTGCCACAAATTACAAACTCACATTTATGTTTTGTTAACTTTTAGTTAGTTATTATGGTGCAACTTTAATTGACGTCTCAATTTGTAATTGGTGGCACATAGAAGTTGAATAGAGAAGTGACATAGAGAACTTGTGATCCTAATTAACGGGGTCGCCCTTTGAAAAAATATGTATCAATTTATCCCTTATAAACAATGGGGAGAATGGAGGAGAAAAGACAAACATAATTGACAAATTATCTTTGAACCATATATACAATATTTAGGATAAAGTTAACTCATTCTTTCCTGATTTGTATAATATATCATACCACCGTTTAAGTGATTGAAATCACATAAAAACTTTGATACCATGTATCATTTGAATTGTTTTGCTAAGGGCACTACAATTAAAAGTAAAATAAAGTTAATTTTCGAACATTTTAATTGTATACAATAATTGTTTGTAGTTTGTACAAATACCTTTATAATAATCCACTTAAATAAACATCAATATTTTTGTGGACTAATTCAAAAACCTAAAAATATATAAAAAGTAATAATGACATTAAGTATAGGGGAAGGGTTGTGAGTATTCAATAACTCATATTTTCAACGGCCACATTATGTCGATTCTAATATGATAAATAATTAAATTACTACTAATCATATATTAATCATCCGTCATATTTCGTATCGCCATTCTTCTTTCCATACATTGCAGGTAACTGGTTTCTTTTTTCACTTTCTATGTTATATTTTATTTCTATTTGTTATACTTTTGAAATAATTAATAAATTCATTTTCCTGTAATAAATTTTAACATTTTTTTGAATATTTAATTAATAAAATGCAGTTAAATGAATAATAGACATTTTTTTGATTGTAATATTTAACAAGTTCATATTAATAAATAATTGAATGAATGAACAATAAAATATAATAAAGTATACAATGGTTATAATGACTAAGATAATATATTTTACCTCTTTAAATTGAGATGTGCTAGCGGCTATAAAGCTACTACTTCATTCTATTGAAATTGATAGTTGGACAACGATATATGTTGGACTTCCTTTAAATTTTATAATAAACCTGTCCCATTTAAGTTGAGATGCGGTAGTGAAAATATAGTTGTGACTCCACTCTCTAGAATTGGGTACGCGAATAATGACTATTGTTAGGTTCCCTTAAATCTTATACTAAAAAACTTAATGCCTAGTAGAGGGAGCACAATCAATATTGTGTTTTCTCTCTCCTAAAGTTGAGATGTCGTAGCGGACATAGAAATGCTACTTTAATCTCTCTTGATGTGGGCACAATGGAGATTAAGTATTATTTATTATCTTCCAATCTTTAAATAAATTAAAATAAATTCAATCTAAACAACCATTAATCAATCTTTACCACAGAACTATGCAATCTTAATTTCCATATTGAACTTATGAATATGTAAGACCAAAATAAATTATTGATCGACACAAAAATAAAGTATATTTTTTTATCTTTTGTTTTATTAAATATTGAGCACTCACTCTGTTACAAGAGAATTGATATGCTCATAATGGGTGTATTTATGTTCCGCAACCCTATTTCTCTACGGCCCTAAGGCCCAGGATCATCAAATGATGGACACCCATGTTTTTATATTATGAATTACTTTTCAATCAATATCTTTTTAATGAATACATATTAGTTCATTGATAATGCAAATTGCGATATAATATTTTATTCCTCAAATCATATTGACACACGAGAAAAAATAAAGCAAATAAAATTAATTCATGTATTAATATGAAACATTCGATTAGAGAATTAAAATGATAAGAAATATGATGCTAATGTAAGACCTAAAATGGAGTAGATCTTCTACTAGATTTTTCTAATGTGAAACAGTAGTTTTTTAACCATTTTCTTGACGTTCAATTATTAACAAGTGAATACATTATTTTATATCATATATCATTTCTCATATATGACCCAAAGGATAAAGAATCCAAAGAAGGTGAAAGTAAAAATAAATAAAATATACGAAAAGACATCATAGAATCCTCAATAAATATCTCAGACGAAATTTAGGGCAGAGAAAATGCATTATACATGACTCTCAATGGAACTATTCATATCGTACCAGGGAATATTATTGCCTTGATCTTAAGCCTTCACCCATTCCATCATAAAACCATAAAATCCTCTTAATTGTTGAATGTCATGTTATAAAACTATTAAAAGTAGGAAAATGAGAAATGAGTAATGGACATGGGAAACACATTAGGGAAGTTGACTGGTTTGACCCAATTTTTAAGTGGCAAGTACCATGAAACCCAAAGACGGACCAATGCTAAAGTTGCTAATCATGTATCAGTCAAAAACCCTAAAAAAAAGCAAGCACAATATTGTATATTATAACCTTAAGAAACCTTCTACAAGAGAAGCTTTGAGAGTGTCCCATACTCAGATACACTTAAGATCATCATAACTGAGGGTGTACACAAATGGAATAGAAAAAGACAATAGAAGCAAATATTCAAAATAAAACTAAAATAGAAAGAAAGTAAATAGAGCTAGGTTGAGAACCTGCAAGGAAAACCTAGAAAAATGAGAGAGGTACTAAATCGAAGACCTACAAAGACGACTTAGGATCATAACAAAAAGAGAGAATTCCAAACATATACCTACATTAGGTATAATGGGCAAAAATAAGGAAATTAAATGAACACCGTCAAGGTGAAGACTTACCACTACTCGTCCTCAATTATGCATTAGGATAACTTTTTGAAGAAGTTTGAGTTGTAGCCTATGTTTGGAAAGGTTCTCATCAAGTGCCCAAGAGAGACATGTATCATTTTAGTTTAATCCCGCGACTGTAGGGGTGAGCAGGACTCGGCCCTACTCGGCCACCCAATATGGCCAGATCATGATCGGGCTCGAATAAGGTCAGGTCTCATCGAGTCTAAGGTCTGTTTTGGGTTCAAAAATTAGTCAGAGTCGATATTTAGGGTTGGGTAGAGACCAAGCATGACCCGACCCGAACCGTCCCATGGTCACTCTCTCATCATATTTTTATGTGTCTTTATTCAAATGTGTACAGAGTAATGACTCGGTGGATATTTAGGGTCGGGTTAGCTTCAGATCTAGGGTTGGGTTTGGGTTCATAAAAATGACCCGACCAATAATTAGGGTCGGGTAAGGACAAGCATTAACCCGTTCCAGCCTCGCCCATGCTCACCCTTACCCGACTGGACACTATGGAAATTTAATGAATGGTCCAAGTTATTAACCTAGAAAGAGCTCTGCCAATTGAAGCTAGATCGACATAGATATTGAAATTTATGTTTTAAGGGTGCTTAATAGCATTTTTGAAGACATAATTAATAAGAATAAAAATATCAAATCTAATTTTCCAGAACGTGCGTCATTATTCACAATAGACATACATATTTTGAGGCATAAAACCAATTGAAGTTAATGAATGTTTAAGCCTTGTATAGCAAACTCTCACACACTCATACATGCAAAGCATGCATCTTTCTTGCATAATCAATGAACATTTAAGCCTCGAATAGCAAACTCCCACACACTCATACATGCAAAGCATGCGTCTTTCTTGCATAATCATGCATGCAAATATGGTAAATGAAAACATTTAGACTTAAAATACGTTGTCGGATTGAGATTCCGAAATGTTATTATGTTGCTGAACTTAGACGCCAAAAAATAATATTGTCAAACTCAAACTTCAAAATGTTACGACATTTATGGACCTAGATGTGTGAATTTTCTTTAAGAAAATATTATCAAACTCGAAAGCCCTAACATTCTTTGAAATAAATACATTGTCGGAACTCAGATGACGAAATATTATGATATTGCAGGACTCAAACACCAAAAAGTTCTTTCAAAAAACATTGGTAGACTCTGACACTGAAATATTATGATGTTGTTGGACTCAGATGTCAAAATGTTCTTCCAAAGAAGATATTTCGGACTAAGAAAGGATATATATATATTCTTTATTATAATATGTAGCTGTTGGATTATATTAGCAATTAGACCTGGATGTATAATTAATTAATATATAGTTTGAAGTGGAAAATCAAGCACCAAACTTGAAGGAAAGTTGAGCTCATTTCATAGTGTGTTGAAATTGTTGAGAAAATTTAATCATATGCACGTTTTGGTTGTCCTAGTATTTAGGAACGATAATAAAGTTTGTTTCCGTTGCATTTCCGTTATGTTACAGTTATGTTTCATAATTAATAGGATTTTAATTTGCACATGACATAGTGATTATTGTCATGATAATTGTAGTTATGTATTAGCTTATTTATAGGTTGTCTTGCTTTATCAATGAATAAGTAGAAAACAAATATCATCCGTTTCCTTCTATTGTTAACAGTGGTACCAAAGCTGAGTTGAGTTCCAAGGAGAAAAACAAAAGGTGAAATTGACGGCTTCCGAAAGTTTTGTACATCTAGCCATTCCACGCTTTGATGGTGACTATGACCATTTGAGCATACTTATGGAGAACTTCCTGAGGTCCAAAGAATATTGGACGGTTGTTGTTTCTGGAGTAGCAGAACCAGTAGCAGGTGATATGTTGACAGATGCGCAAAAGATAGAACTTGAAGGGCTGAAGTTAAAGGATCTTAAAGCAACAAATTATCTCTTCCAAGCTATTGATCGCTCAATCTTGGAAACCATTATTTTCAAAGATACAACCAAACATATTCGGGATTCCATGAAGAAGAAGTACCAAGGTACAACAAGGGCTAAGAGGCAGCAACTTCAAGCACTTCGTTCGGAGTTCGAAATACTTCGAACAAAGTTAGGAGAATAAGTTGCAAACTATTTTTCAAGAACGATGACAATCATTAACAAGATGCGGATCTATGGCGACAAGACAGATGATTCTTCGATCCTTGACACCAAAATTTAACTTTGTTGCTTGTGTTATAGAAGAAGCTAATGATGTTGGTTCATGAGCAAAAAATTAACCAACGGGAAAAGGAGAACAAGCATTAAAGACCTTATCATAAAATAACTTCACATCTAGTAGATCTGATAGAGAACGGGGAAAAGGTAGAGATCGAAATAGAGGAGTCAGAAACAACAATGATCGTGGGAACCAACAACAAAATCATTATCAAGAGAATCAATTTCAAGGAAGAGGCGGTGGACGTGGAGGCCACCACTCACCAACCTATAGATCAAAGTCAGCAGACAAGTCCAATGTTGAATGTATAGGCATGGTCATTATAAATCAGAATTTCAAAATGATTTGAATAAACAAAGTGGAGATCAAAGTAACTTTGTAGAAAATGAAGAAAAGTTGTCTCTTTTGATGGTGTGTCACATGAAGGAAGAAACTCAACCACATGTGTGAAGAAAAGAATGCATTTTCGGATTTAGATGAATCCTTTCGGAGCTCTCTTAAGTTTGGTGACAACTCTAAAATTTTTGTTATGGGAAAAGAAAATGTAATAATCCAAACAAAAGGAAATTTCACCCACACTATTGCTAAGGTTTTTTTGTAACTGCTTTAAAAACCAACTTGCTTAGTGTGGGTCAGTTATGTAACACCCCAAATTTTTAAGTCTTTAAAATTATAGTATCAGTCCTCGGATCCTCGCTTGAGCGAGAGATTCTCGCCTGAGCGAGAAAGGATCACCTGGGAGGGTGAAATCTTGGACTATACTGGAAGATTCTCGCCTGAGCGAGAGTTTCCTCGCCTGGGCGAGAAATGGCAAACTGGGGTTGTTGACACTGTGAGATTCTCGCTTGAGCGAGAGGGAACCTGTTGACACTGGGAGATTCTCGCTTGAGCGAGAGGGTCAGAGTTGAGTTTTTTAAAATGGGCGGGATTTTCTCGCTCGAGCGAGAGAAAGCTCGCTTAAGCGAGAACCCGACGAGAACAATAAATGGGGGGAAAACCCCAAACACATTTTAGGTTAAGAATTGAAGAGAGGTGAGAGAAGGGAGCATTCCCAAGGTCTAGGAGCTTTGATTCTTGTTCAAGAGCTTGAGAAGAGGTAAAACTCTCCATCCTAACTCTCTTCTTCCCTTAATAACCCATTTTTGGTATTATGGATTGTAACATCCTGATTTTTGAGTCTTTAAAATTATAATATCAGTCCTGGAAGTCTCGCTTGAGCGAGAGATTCTCGCCTGAGCGAGAAAGGATCCCCTGGGAGGGTGAAATCCTGGATTATACTGGAGGATTCTCGCCCGAGCGAGAGTTGTCTTGCCTGGGCGAGAAATGACAATTTTTGGCTGTTAACACAGTGTAATCGATTACATGGTTCTTGTAATCGATTACATGCTGATATCTGATCAGACATGTGTAATTTTTCATGATGTAATCGATTACACTATGCATGTAATCGATTACATCATATAAAAATATCAGATACGTGCATTTTTTCACACTGTAATCGATTACACCTTATGGTAATCGATTACATTCGCCACTGTAAGATTCTCGCCTGGGCGAAAATCTCTCGCTTGAGAGAGAGTCTAAAATCTGAAAACTTAAAATAGACGTCCCACATGAGGATAAAGGTCACTTTTCGAAAAACAAAGAGAATAGGGACGGTTTGAGAAGTAGTGCACCCTTAGAGCCAAAGAGGAGACCGAAGAAGAGGTAAATCGCTTAACCTAGCCTCTCTTATGGTTGAATGTCATCGTTTTAAATGAGGTTTCTTCTCCATGTTTAGGGATATAACCCCATAAACTCTCTCTTTGCTTTTCGGTTCGTTTTGCTTTGGAAAACCTTGTAAAACTCATAGAGTATGAGTTGTTTTTCGAAATGGGTATGTGAGAAGTTATTTTCAAAACTGTAGAGTCATGGTAACATAAAGGAAACCTTTTTGTTGAAGATGAACTGATTGGATAATTTTTGTCTTGTGTTGTATTAGTCTTGGTTAGTATTATTCTTGTCTTGACATGTAAATTGATGTGTTGTGATTGTTGTGTGTTGGGTTGAAAGACCCTAAGGTTGGAGGAGACGGCGGAGAACGCAACTGAACTTTAGTGCAAGCATTAGCGGCTACTTAGGTGAGGGAGCAGCATTAAAACTTTGTGGTATTAGAATCATGATATTGGAAACTCCAACGACACTCACTAGTTGGAGGATTTCAATGGGATAACACGATTAAACGGGAAATTTCATGAATTTCCTATTTAATCGCGTTAGTCCTACTGATGTGATTGGCATGTTTGGATATGGAGTTTGACCTGCCCTTCGTGGTATGGAGTTTGACCTGCCCTTCGTGGTATGGAGTGTGACCTGCCCTTCTTGGTATGGAGTCTGACCTGCCCTTCGTGGTATGGAGTCTGACCTGCCCTTCGTTGTATGGAGTGTGACCTGCCCTTCGTGGTATGGAGTCTGACCTGCCCTTCGTGGTATGGAGTCTGACCTGCCCTTCGTGGTATGGAGTCTGACCTGCCCTTCGTGGTATGGAGTCTGACCTGCCCTTCGTGGTGTGGAGTCTGACTTGCCCTTCGTGGTATGGAGTTTGACCTGCCCTTCATGGTATGGAGTTTGACCTGCCCTTCGTGGTATGGAGTTTGACCTGCCCTTCGTGGTATGGAGTTTGACCTGCCCTTCGTGGTATGGAGTTTGACCTGCCCTTCGTGGTATGGAGTTTGACCTGCCCTTCGTGGTATGGAATTTGACCTGCCCTTCGTGGTATGGAAATTAACCTGCCTCCGTGGTATGGATTTCGGGATATGCACGTATAGTGTGGATTTTGGATTAAGATTCGGATTGGTTTCGAGTTGGTTGTACTATAGATGGATGACCTGGTTATCATAAAGGTTAATTGTAAGTCATGGATTTTGTGATGTGCTGTAATGATGCGTGTTTTCTGTATTGCAGTGTTCTAATGTTTTTATTCTATGTAAACCCACCATGTTATATATTGCATGTATTTAATGACTGACTCTCTCTATGTTGTTTTGTTTACTCAATCCGTGGTAATCGGATTGTAGGTGGCACTAAGGAATAGGATACTGCAGAGTCATGGAGTGAACTTGCTTGCTTTGATTGTGACGTTATTTCCGAGTTTTCTAGTAAATTGTTTAGGTTGATATTGGACCCGTTTTTGGGAATTATTCATTTATGTTTTCTTGTTCTTTTATGGATTTAAAAGACTAGTACTTTGGAATTATTGTGTTGTTTCTCCTTGTTAGGATTTTATCGAATGTTATTGGAGTAATCCTAGTTGAAAGGAAATTTTCAATGATATGAAATTTCTTTATGTTAGAAAATGAATTAAATTTTCCGTGTTAGTAATTTGAGGCGTTACAATAATGGTATCAGAGCGGAGGTTAATCCTACGGCCTAGGGTATGGCCTAACGTGCTTCTTTGTGTGATTGATGTGAATTGTGTGGTGTGTTTGACTTGTTTGACTAATGTGAGTGGTTTGAATTGCTTGAGATGTTTGGACTGTTTGGATTGCTTGAAGTGTTTGAATTGCTTGGATTGCGAATAAGTGGTAGACTAGCTTGTGTAAATTCTATATGCTGATGAGATAGAGTGCTGATGAGACAGAATGAACTGTTGGCACAGATAACAACTGCTATAATGAATGTGAATGAGAACCTGCAACATCTGAATCAGCACATTAACCATCATCCTAACCCACCCCCAATTGTGCCACAGGGACCGGCGGAGTACCGTGGATTGGATGAATTATGCCGACGCCATCCGAGTCAATTCCAAGGAGGATTTGCTCCTGATGCTGCTAATAAATGGATCCAGGAGTTAGAGAAAATTTTCCGAGCCATGGGCTGCGAGGATGGTCAGAAAGTGATCTATGCTTCCTATATGCTAACTAAGGAAGCGGAGAATTGGTGGTAATATGTTAGGAGGCAAATGGAAGCTGAAGGGAGGGTTGTTACTTGGGAATTGTTCAAAGAGAGGTTCCTCACTAAGTACTTCCTAACAGATATGAAGAGAAAGAAGGAGATTGAGTTCTTGCGTTTGGAGCAAGGCAGTATGTCTGTGGGCGAGTATGCAGCAAAGTTCGAGGAGTTGTCAAGATATTGCCCTTACTATGATATGGATGCAGATGGGAGGTCCAAGTGTGCCAAATTTGAGGTTGGCTTGAGGCCGGAGCTTAAGATGGAATTCGGGCATCAAGAGATAACAAATTTCCCTACCTTAGTCAATAAGTGTAGGATGTATGAGGATGATCGAAGGGCTAGGGATGCAGGCAAACAGAAGGCTAATCCACCCAGAAACTTTGGGCCTCATAGGAATTTCGTGCATGGGAATGGGAAGGGTAAGGCATCCTTTGACAACCGACGGCCTTATACCCCACCTATTGGATATCGGGCCCCTACTACGCAAGGGTCTAAACCTCCAACTACTTCTAGTGGGCTGCAACTACCTCTGTGCAACAAGTGTGGTAAGACTCATTACATATGTCCCAGAGCAGGAAATGGGTGCTACTTTTGTAAGGAGCCCGGACACATAAAGATGTTCTGTCCTAAGCTGAATAGGAATGTCAACCCTCCGAATGCTGAGAGACCCAAGACTAATGGCAGAGTGTTCACTATGAATGGTTCCGAAGCCGAAGATGCTGAGGGTCTCATCCAAGGTAGTTGTGTGGTGAATGGTACCTCATTGTGTGTGTTGCTTGATTCGGGTGCTACTCACTCTTTTATATCTTGCGAATGTGTGAAACGTTTGAACTTGAAAGTTGATGTGTTTCCTTTTGATTTGATGGTTTCCACACCTACAAATGCACCTGTTGTAGTGTCGACCTTCTGTCACAAGTGTCCCGTGGTATTATACGATAGAACCTTCTTGGTAGATCTGATATGTTTGCCACTATCTCAGATCGATGTGATTCTGGGTATGGACTGGTTATCCGAACATAGAGTCTTGCTCAATTGTTTTGACAAGACTGTCATGTTTGGGAATGCTAGTGGGATGTTTGACACTCCTAATGATCCGAAATTGTTATCGGCCCGTGAGGTTGAAACTTCCCTTAAGGAAGGAGCACTAGTTTGTATGTTGCTTGCTTCTTTGAAAGGGGAGGAGAAGTCAGAGATGAATGACTTGCCGATAGTATGCGAATTCCCGGATGTGTTTCCCGCGGAAATTCCTGAATTACCACCAATTAGAGAAGTGGAGTTCTCGATTGAGCTGGTGCCTGGAACTGGCTCCGTATAGAATGGCTCCTCTAGAGTTGGCGGAATTGAAGAAGCAGATAAAAGACTTATTGGCTAAGAAGTTCATCCGTCCGAGTGTTTCACCTTGGGGTGCACCGGTTTTGTTGGTCAAGAAGAAGGATGGCTCCATGAGGTTGTGCACTGATTACCGGCAGTTGAACAAGGTTACGATCAAGAATCGTTACCCTCTGCCTAGGATCGATGATTTGATGGACCAGTTGAAAGGAGCCGTAGTATTCTCAAAGATCGACCTCCGGTCGGGTTACCATCAGTTGAGAGTTTGGAAAGAGGATATTCCTAAGACTGCTTTCAGAACGAGATATGGGCACTATGAGTATCTGGTGATGCCTTTCGGTGTGACTAATGCTCCTGCAATATTTATGGAGTATATGAATAGGATTTTTCATCCTTATCTGGACTCTTTTGTGGTAGTCTTCATTGACGACATCTTGATATACTCTAGAAGTCGGGAGGAACACACTGAACATTTAAGAATTGTATTAAAGATTTTGAGAGACAACCAGTTGTATGCTAAGTTGTCCAAGTGTGACTTTTGGCTCGAGTCAGTGAATTTTCTTGGACATGTGATAACCAAGGAAGGAGTTGCAGTAGACCCCTCTAAGGTGGAAGCAGTAATGGAATGGGCAGTGTCGAAGTCAGTGACAGAGATCCGGAGTTTCCTTGGACTAGCGGGATACTATCGGAAGTTTATTGAAGGATTCTTGAAACTAGCCTTGCCCTTGACTAGGCTGACCAGAAAAGGAGAACCTTTCGTGTGGACAGTCCGATGTGAAGAGAGCTTCCAAGAATTGAAGCAAAAGCTAACCTCAGCACCAGTGTTAAGGTTGCCTTGTTCGGAAACGAACTTCAACGTGTATTGTGATGCTTTAAAACAAGGTTTGGGCTGTGTGTTGATGCAAGAGGGGAAAGTGGTTGCTTATGCTTCGAGACAGTTGAGACCTCATGAGCAAAACTACCCTACTCATGATTTGGAGTTAGTAGCAGTAGTGTTTGCTCTAAAAACTTGGAGGCACTATCTCTATGGTGTACGGTTTGAAGTCTTCAGCGATCACAAGAGTTTGAAGTACTTATTTGATCAGAAGGAGCTGAATATGAGGCAAAGGAGATGGATGGAATTTTTGAAGGAATATGACTTTAGCCTACAATATCATCCTGGTAAGGCTAATGTGGTAGCGGATGCTTTGAGCCGTAAATCCTTGCATATGTCTGCCCTTATGATACACGAGATGAAAATGATTGAGGAGTTTCGGGATTTGAACTTAGCAGTAGAAATGAAGCCAAAAAGTGTAGTGTTGGGAATGCTCAAAGTGACTAGTGAGTTCTTTGATCGAATCAAAACCATGCAGTTGCTTGATGATGAACTACAGGCCAAGCGAGCATTGGTAGGTGACGACAAAGGGAAAGACCTCCAGATTGATAGTAATGGTTTGCTGAGGTATAAAGGAATGATTTGTGTGCCACAAGACACTGAGTTGAGGAGAGAGATCTTAGATGAGGCACACAAGAGTAAGATGAGTATTCACCCGAGGACAACGAAGATGTATCAAGACTTGAGGAAGATGTTTTGGTGGTCTGGGTTGAAAAGGTAAATCACTTAACCTAGCCTCTCTTATGGTTGAATGTCATCGTTTTAAATGAGGTTTCTTCTCCATGTTTAGGGATACTACCCCATAAACTCTCTCTTTGCTTTTCGGTTCGTTTTGCTTTGGAAAACCTTGTAAAACTCATAGAGTATGAGTTGTTTTTCGAAATGGGTATGTGAGAAGTTATTTTCAAAACCGTAGAGTCATGGTAACATAAAGGAAACCTTTTTGTTGAAGATGAACTGATTGGATAATTTTGTCTTGTGTTGTATTAGTCTTGGTTAGTATTATTCTTGTCTTGACATGTAAATTGATGTGTTGTGATTGTTGTGTGTTGGGTTGAAAGACCCTAAGGTTGGAGGAGACGGCGGAGAACGCAACTGAACTTTAGTGCAAGCATTAGCGGCTACTCAGGTGAGGGAGTAGCATTAAAACTTTGTGGTATTAGAATCATGATATTGGAAACTCCAACGACACTCACTAGTTGGAGGATTTCATTGGGATAACACGATTAAACGGGAAATTTCATGAATTTCCTATTTAATCGCGTTAGTCCTACTGATGTGATTGGCATGTTTGGATATGGAGTTTGACCTGCCCTTCGTGGTATGGAGTTTGACCTGCCCTTCGTGGTATGGAGTCTGACCTACCCTTCGTGGTATGGAGTGTGACCTGCCCTTCGTGGTATGGAGTGTGACCTGCCCTTCGTGGTATGGAGTTTGACCTGCCCTTCGTCGTATGGAGTTTGACCTGCCCTTCGTGGTATGGAGTCTGACCTGCCCTTCGTGGTATGGAGTTTGACTTGCCCTTCGTGGTATGGAGTTTGACCTGCCCTTCGTGGTATGGAGTCTGACCTGCCCTTCGTGGTATGGAGTTTGACGTGCCCTTCGTGGTATGGAGTCTGACCTGCCCTTCGTGGTATGTGTTAGGTATCAGTGGTTACAATACACCTAGAAGGGGGGGTTGAATAGGTGTAGCGGTTAGAATGTCCGCTTTTCGAAAACAACACTTAATGCTGAAAAACACCTTGATTAATCGATTAACAAAACAGGGTAATCGATTAACACTTTCAACACAGTCCACTTAATCGATTAACAGACTGAAGTAATCGATTAACACACCACACTTAATCGATTAAACCGTGACAATAAGCAAATGCAAGTACAGTTTCTTGCTCGACAATTAATTGATAATGAAACGATTATACCAGGCTTACAGAATTTTATCAGAGTACAAGTAATACAGTATAGAAACAGATTATCAATTAAATCTACTAAACAAATTAATCGATCAAATGCAATAAAGAGAGAGAGATAGAAAAAGTCCTGCAACAAGAATTTTATCCTGGTTCGTTTGCTTGTCCACCGCAAACTACATCCAGGCCTCCCGGCAGATTTGGGAGATTTTTCTTCACTATAATTGAATGAATGTTAATTACATACACACTATCCAATTACAACAATTAGACACTTACAAGATAAAAGAAACCTATTCTATGGTTTGACTCCCTTCCTACCGACAAAGAAAACCTTTCTTTCGGCGTAGCCCCAGCCAAGAACCTTGTTCTTTACTTATCCCTAAGTCTAACACTCAGTGAAGACACACTCAATCTCTTGGTGATATGACACCTTGAGATTCCCACAATTACAACACTTTTTCAAACAAAGCAATACAGAGTAAACTTAAGCTATAACAAGACTTATATCTAACAAGATAAGGCTTTACTCTAATCACCTAATACAAGCTCATGCAGTATGAAAAATGTATTAGTGAAAAACAGAATGCATAATATGTAAACATCTAATCAAGAATCATGTAAAAATGCAAGAACATGTGACAAGAAAAGATGAGAAATGTATCATGAAAAGCACTCAATCCTAAAGCATAGAATTCTCTCTTTTCTAAGCTCACAAATGCATTTACAACTAGATGCAACAATTAACACGGAAAAATGCTCTAACTCTCTAAAAATTTAACATGCAACTTCTGAGATCAATTCTGAAAATGCAGTTTATAAAGAATTGAAATAAAAGCCCAGTTAATCGATTAACGACAGCTTTAATCGATTAAGCTTCACAAAAATGTTAGATTAATCGATTGACATTTGTTGTAATCGATTACACTGTGCAAACAGTTAGATTAATCGATTAAGCCAAGTGGTAATCGATTAACAACACTCTTTCATGTGTAAAAACTTCAAATATGTTATGCACTTAAATTCATACATGTTTAATACTTAGATTATGCCTAGAATGCACATGTACATGTATTTATATGATGCATGAACATATTATGAATGACATATCTCAAGATGAAAAAGATTTAAAAGATTTATGCAATTGAGATATGTATTAGGTGACTTAAGCCTTGGACTCAACCTAAACTAATCTAGTCTAAGCAAGATACCAATCGGAAGGCTTAAGCATGTTGATTTGTTGATGATCTTCAAGCTCTTGTTAGCACAAGTTGTCCTCATCAAAACCAAGTCATATAAGGAGAGCTTTCCAAAGTGTTCCTCTTGACATGCACACTTTCAATCTCCCCCTTTTTGATGATGACAAACTCCACATCAAATGTAAATAGCTTGAAGATTGTGTTGGCAAGGTTGATATGATGCGCAAATATCGGAAGCTGTTATTACGATCAACCTGCACAATCAGAAAACAACAAAACAACCTTTCTCCCCCTTTTGACATTATCAAAAAGATAACTCAGGTCAAAGAAGAGGTAGAGATATGAGTAATGCATAAAACACAGTTAATGAGTTAATATTGGGATATAACAATTAACCTGTTTTACGTTAAAGAGGATTAAACAAGTGCACAAGTTTATACAACAGAGATAGCCAAACAAGTAAAGTAAACGGCATACGAGATGAACCATATCAAGGCAGAAAATCTCATACGATCAAGAACCATACACATGAACATAGTAGGCTATTCGACATAATTATAAAATAGCATAAAGAGTAACAATGTTTAGCAGCCAGATAAACCAGAAAACGTCAATTAACAACATAAAAGAGGCACGCAACAGAAATACTAGAATCCATAACAGTATCTAAATCCAAAGAGTGCCAAAAAGAAGAAATAAACCTAAGGTAAGATATCATAGGTCTAAAGTCTTCTAAACTAAGGTTGAGGTGGAGGATGAGGATCGACAGTGTGATCAGCAGAAATGACAATGTTCTGATCTCCCCTGATAAGCACAGATAGCTTCTGAAATTCTGAACAAAACAAGGCATTCTGAGCTTCAGCGGTAGATTGAATCAGATTCCTCAACTCCCGAAATTGGTTGTCCGAATACGCAGTTTGTCGCTCCTCATACTGTTCCATACCAGCAAAGTATGAGTCTTTTAGTCCTTGGAAGTGAAGATCCATACGGTTGTTAAGCCGTTGCTCCATAGCTTCCAACTGATCGAAGCCAAAAGCAGAGTTTTGAGGTGCTGATCCAGAAGGCTCCCCCTGAGTTGTAGCATGCTGATTATCTGTGCCATCCTGATTATCATCATCAGATAAATCCAGACCAAAAGTGGTGTAGTCCTCTTGGTATTGCCAAGTACTACCATACTTGTATATACCCATCTTATGTATGAGGCTTTCACCAACCAGATGATCCTTGTCGGTATATTCAACAATGATAGTATCGAAACGTCAATGCGCAAATAGTCAACGATGCGTGAGATGAAGATACTGTAGGGAAGCAGCTTCGACTGAGATAAAGATACACTGTTCATAATTTTCAAGATCTCCTCAGGCCAATTAATCATCACATTATTCTTCACTGCATACATGAAACATAAATCATTCACAGTAGGCTGTGCGTGATTTGTGTTCCTCTGTACTAAGATGTAAGCAATAATGTAGTGTAGCAGCCTGTTCTCAACAGAAAGTGACCCAGCTTTGGTCAGTTGACCCTGAATGTATAAATGAGGGCCTCTTAGAAAAGACTTATAGACTTCAGTAGGATCAAAATTTTCCTTTACCCAGGAACAATCTCCTATACTATATCCAGAAGAAGATAAACCACCGACATTCATGAAAATTTCATCGTTGAGTTCAAACAAATTGCCAGAAATCATTGACCAATATTTTCCATCCTTATATCTAAAATTAGCATAGAATTCCCTAACAAGAGCAGGGTAGACTTGTCCCTTTAATTCCATGAACTGAATAGTTCCCTGAGCTTCCATGTCATGCGGGAAGCTAAAGTTCTGTTCCGCTAACCAAGTTAAGTCAACATACCGTATATATGTAGGTTTCCGACCTTGAAATTTCGCCATACGGGTTTCTTGCAGAATGAGTGAATAGTAGGGGTCACCACGGTCCCGAGCGGAAGGCGAACCGACCTCTCGTCTTCGTACACGAGTGGCTGATGTTTTGAACCTTTTAGGACGACTTTGCTCCATAATGTGGCAGAAACCGAAAAGGCAGTGAGAGGTCAAATATGGGTGTAGGCAAACCTAACCTAGGTTATGTTTAGTGGAACCTTGGAGATGTGATATAATGAGGATGAAGAGATATGATTCCTTGATGGTTTTAAGAGGGTTAGGAATAGGTGTTTCTACTTTTGATGCACTTTGGATTAGTTGTGTTATAGATTTAGAATCTCAAAGCAGAAAAGAGAAAGTGAGAAAGCCAGAAAAAGTGTGAAACCGAGCTACTGTTTGCCTTTATAAAACTGGTTTTAATCGATTAACGGGCAGAGTTAATCGATTAATCAGTGTGAAATTTCGAATTTTTTGAAAGAACTAATGCCCAGGTAATCGATTAAGTGAAAATGTAATCGATTACTTATAGTAGTATTTTGAATTTTCAAGCAACTGATGCCCAGGTAATCGATTAATTGAATATTTAATCGATTACGCATAGAAAGAAAAAAAAAAATTTCAGGCAGTAAAATGGTTTCAACCTCTTAAGGCTTTGGCATGCAATGTGACAGATTTATTTAAACATTCAGAATCACAAAAAAAATAATAATCAAGAGATATACTTTTGCAATAAAACAAATATCAAAAAGCTAAAGAAACAAAGGCATAGAGAAACTAGACGATGATGTAAACACCTAAACAATTTTAATCAAGATATTGTTCATCAAGAATTCCAAGTTCTCTCCTTAGAACAAAGAAAGTATCCCTGGGAAGGGGCTTGGTGAAAATATCAGCTAATTGTTTAGAAGTTTCAACAAATTCAAGAACGCAGTCACCTTTTTGTACATGATCACGCAGAAAATGATGTCTAATTTCTATATGCTTAGTTCTAGAATGCAAGACGGGATTCTTGGAAAGGTTTATGGCACTTGTGTTATCGCATTTAATAGGGATCTTTTCAATATTAAGACCATAGTCCTTGAGTTGCTGTTTCATCCAGAGGATTTGAGCGCAACACACCCCAGCGGCAATGTATTCCGCTTCGGCGGTGGACAAAGCAACACAAGCTTGCTTTTTGCTGTGCCATGCTACTAATGAACTCCCCAACAAGTGACAAGTACCACTAGTGCTTTTCCGATCCAATTTACATCCGGCGAAATCGGAATCGGAATAACCTACCAAGGATAATGAGGCATCCCGAGGATACCATAATCCCATGTTAGTTGTTCCTTTTAAGTATCTCATGATTCTTTTAACAGTTGTAAGATGTGATTCTTTAGGAGATGATTGAAATCTAGCACACATGCATACGCTAAACATGATATCAGGCTTACTTGCAGTTAAGTAAAGTAAAGACCCAATAATTCCTCGATACTTTGTTACCTCTATAGTTTTTCCTTTTTCGTCCTTATCTAGGTAGCAAGCAGATGCCATAGGAGTGGAAGCTTCCTTACAATTGTTCATCTCAAATTTCTTGAGCAGCTCTTTGCAATATTTTGTCTGATGGATGAAAATACCACTTTCTAGTTGCTTTATCTGAAGTCCTAGAAAGAACGTAAGTTCTCCCATCATAGACATTTCGAACTCCCCCTGCATCATCTCAGAAAAATCCTTACACAAAATATCATTAGTAGATCCAAAAATTATGTCATCTACATAGATTTGCACAAGTAATACAGAGTTTTCTGATTTACGAATAAAAAGCGTTGTGTCAACCAAGCCTCTTTCGAACCCTTTTTCTAAAAGAAAGGTACTAAGTCTATCATACCAAGCTCTAGGAGCTTGTTTGAGACCATAGAGTGCCTTTTTAAGTTTATAAACATGGTTCGGATATTTAAAATTTTCAAAACCAGGCGGTTGGTTAACATAAACTTCTTCTTGAATATAGCCATTCAAGAAGGCGCTTTTTACGTCCATCTGAAATAATTTGAAGTTCATAATCGATGCAAAGGAAAGTAGCATCCTGATGGCCTCTAATCTGGCTACAGGGGCATAGGTTTCGTCATAATCGATACCTTCCTCCTGGTTGTAGCCTTGGGCCACCAAGCGTGCTTTATTTCGAATGATCAAGCCTGATTCATCAAGCTTGTTTCTGAAGACCCATCGAGTACCAATCACAGGATGATCTTTAGGTTTAGGGACCAAGTCCCAAACATTATTGCGTTCGAACTGGTTTAGCTCTTCTTGCATAGCTATACCCCAGTGCACATCCTCAATGGCCTCATCAATGGTCTTAGGCTCAATTTGAGATACAAAAGCTACGAAGTTACAGAAGTTTCGTAAGGAACTACGGGTTACCACTCCCGTAGATATGTCACCTATTACTTTGTCGATCGGGTGAGCTTTCTTGGTTTTCCACACAACTGGCATATCTGAATGCTCCTGAGATTTGTTTTGACATTCTTCATCGGTTGCTTCTACATTATCCATGTTTTTTGAGTATGCTTCTTACAAAGCACCTGCAACATCATCAGATACAACCTTTCTCTTCTCTTTTGGAGAAGATTCATCAAACTGTACATGGATAGACTCTTCAACTTGCATAGAATACTTATTAAAAATTCTGAACGCTTTGCTATGAATCGAGTATCCCAAAAATATTCCCTCATCGGCTTTTGAATCAAATTTTCCTAAAGCCCGCTTTCCATTATTTAATATAAAACATTTGCAACCGAAAGCGTGAAGATGAGATATGTTTGGTTTACGGCCTTTTAATAGTTCATAAGGAGTTTTATTCAAATTAGGCCTTAACAATACTCGATTTATAACATAACATGCAGTATGAACTGCATCTGCCCAGAAATATTTGGGGGTATTACTTTCATTAAGCATGGTTCTCGCTAATTCTTCTAGCACACGATTTTTCCTTTTAACAACTCCATTTTGTTGTGGAGTGCGAGGAGCAGAGAACTGATGCATAATGCCATGCTTATCACAGAATTTGTCGAACTGAAAGTTCTCAAATTCTCCCCCGTGATCACTTCGTATATATACTATTTTCAGGTTAAGTTGGTTTTGGATTTGCTTGGCAAGATTTTTAAAAGAGTTGAAAGCGTCGCTTTTAGCAGATAAAAATAATGTCCATGTAAAACGAGAGAAATCATCAACAATAACTAGAGCATAGTAGCTACCACCAAAACTCATGATTTGTGATGGTCCAAACAAGTCCATATGGAGTAACTCCAAAGGTCTTGAAGTGGATATCACATTTTTGTTTTTAAAAGAGTTTTTAGTTTGTTTACACTTTTGACAAGTGTCACAAATCTCTTTAGTTTTGAAATTTAGTTTTGGTAGCCCCTCAACTAGTTGGTTTGATGACAATTTATCTAGATGTTTTATATGGATGTGTGCAACGCGTCTGTGCCAGAGCCAGATGTCATCCTCTTTAGAAATGAAACATTTTGAAAATAATGTGGTGACATCATCCAAGTTAACCATGTAAATATTATTTATACGATGACCAACAAATTTAACATTATTAGATAAAATGTCACGAATGATGCAACAGTCAGAATCAAAAGATACTCGATTACCTTTATCACGGAGTTGACTTATACTTAGAAGATTATGTTCTAGTCCTTCAACATACAGAACATTTTCAATTTGAGTATGAGATGAGTTACCAACTGTTCCGGTACCAAGTATCTTTCCCTTATTGTTGTCTCCGTACGTGACGTATCCTTTTCCTTTAAGTGATAGATCCAGGAAATTTGATCTGTCACCTGTCATATGTCTCGAACATCCACTGTCTAAATACCATTTTTGTCCTTGTGTTCGAAGACATACCTGCAAAATAGATCACCTGCTTTTCTCAGGTACCCAAATTATGTTGGGTCCTTTTCTGTTAGTGATTAGGGAATTATCTCCCTTCTTTATCCATACATAAGCCCCGCTAGGTATACCATATTTTCTAATGTAACAAGAGTAAGAAGTATGACCATACGTATTACAATAAAAACAAGTAGGAGAGCGCCTACGATTTTTATCCTTAGTATTAACTACAGGTTTTCTATATGGTCTCTTGTTTTTAGCAGAGCGAGTATAACCTAGACCAGTACGATCACCAACGTTTCTTGTTTGACTGAGCAGAGTGTCTAATTGCTGTTTACTGTTTGTGAGACGTTCGAGTTTTTCTTTTAGTTTAAGATGCTTCTTGCAAAATCTCGCAAGTCTCACATACAGGCTTTTGACATAAATTATCAGCAGAGCAGTCACATGTGTTACAAGAATAGATGAGATCTAAAGTTTCATTTTCTAATTTTAATTCATCTAATTCTTTTTGTAATTGGCTTAGTTTCTTTTCATTTCTAAGGATTTCCCTTTTCTTATCAACATTTATTCTAGCCAATTTCTTTAATTCCTCATGTAACTCAACATAAGCATTATATAAAACTTCATAAGAGGGTAAGTCATCCGAAGTGGATGAGGTGTCGGAATATACCTCATCATTATCCTCGTGTGAGTCTGAGTTGCCATTGTTGTCAGATCTGACCATCAGACACAGCTTCGCTGACTCCTCCTCACTAGAAGTGCTTGATGTTGTTTCCTCCTCAGGTACATCCCATACAATGTAAGCTTTCTTGGATTTGAATTCCCTGGGAGTGCTCTTCTCTGAATCAACCTTTTTCAGATAGGTAGGACATTGAAATCTCATATGTCCGGCTTTTCCACACTCATGGCAAGTGAAGCGATCTTTGTTATTCTTGCCTTTGTTGGTTGACTCTTTCGCTTCTTTCTTCTGAAACTTCTTGAATCCTCCTTTTCTTTTGATGAATTTGCTAAATTTGCGAACAAGGAGATTCATAGTTTCATCATCTAGATCGGAGTCAGATTCATCATCATCTTTATCTTCTTTTGATTTGGAGGTCGTGGCCTTTAATGTGATGTTTTTCTTTTTCCGATCTGAATCTTCGTGCATAGTCAAGCGCCCCAATTCCATTTCGTGCTCTTGAAGTTTTCCAAATAAAGTAGCTAGAGGCATAGAGTCCAAATCTTTGGATTCAACAATTGCAGTTACTTTTGGTTGCCATTTCCTGTCAAGACAACGCAAAACTTTATTAGTTAGTTCACCTCTGGCAAAAGATTTATCTAGAGCAACTAAATGATTAACAATATGAGTAAATCGCTTTTGCATATCACAGATTGATTCACTAGGTAACATGCGAAATAACTCATACTCATGGGTAAGCGCATTTAATCTAGCGCGCTTGACTTCGCTAGTGCCTTCATGAGTCACTTGTAAAGTGTCCCACATTTCTTTTGCATTTTGGCACTGCGATACTCTAAAGAACTCATCATAGGATAGGGCCGATGTGATGATATTTTTGGCGCGTAGATTATGCTGCACCTTTTTGCGCTCATCATCGGTCCATAGACTTTTAGGCTTGTCTTTAGGTTCATTGTCCACAAGATGTTGTGGAACGAAAGGGCCGTTGACTACGGATTCCCAAATATCCGAGTCTATGGCTTCAATAAAAATTTGCATGCGGACTTTCCAGTAGGCATACCCTTCACCACTGAATATAGGTGGTCGATTAATGGATGAACCATCACCACCAAATGGGTTTGACGAACCCATTCGTTTTTCCCTAAGGATCACGAATACGCGGTTGAGCTAGCACTTCGCACTAGCTCTGATACCACTTGTTAGGTATCAGTGGTTACAATACACCTAGAAGGGGGGGGTTGAATAGGTGTAGCGGTTAGAATGTCCGCTTTTCGAAAACAACACTTAATGCTGAAAAACACCTTGATTAATCGATTAACAAAACAGGGTAATCGATTAACACTTTCAACACAGTCCACTTAATCGATTAACAGACTGAAGTAATCGATTAACACACCACACTTAATCGATTAAACCGTGACAGTAAGCAAATGCAAGTACAGTTTCTTGCTCGACAATTAATTGATAATGAAACGATTATACCAGGCTTACAGAATTTTATCAGAGTACAAGTAATACAGTATAGAAACAGATTATCAATTAAATCTACTAAACAAATTAATCGATCAAATGCAATAAAGAGAGAGAGATAGAAAAAGTCCTGCAACAAGAATTTTATCCTGGTTCGTTTGCTTGTCCACCGCAAACTACATCCAGGCCTCCCGGCAGATTTGGGAGATTTTTCTTCACTATAATTGAATGAATGTTAATTACATACACACTATCCAATTACAACAATTAGACACTTACAAGATAAAAGAAACCTATTCTATGGTTTGACTCCCTTCCTACCGACAAAGAAAACCTTTCTTTCGGCGTAGCCCCAACCAAGAACCTTGTTCTTTACTTATCCCTAAGTCTAACACTCAGTGAAGACACACTCAATCTCTTGGTGATATGACACCTTGAGATTCCCACAATTACAACACTTTTTCAAACAAAGCAATACAGAGTAAACTTAAGCTATAACAAGACTTATATCTAACAAGATAAGGCTTTACTCTAATCACCTAATACAAGCTCATGCAGTATGAAAAATGTATTAGTGAAAAACAGAATGCATAATATGTAAACATCTAATCAAGAATCATGTAAAAATGCAAGAACATGTGACAAGAAAAGATGAGAAATGTATCATGAAAAGCACTCAATCCTAAAGCATAGAATTCTCTCTTTTCTAAGCTCACAAATGCATTTACAACTAGATGCAACAATTAACACGGAAAAATGCTCTAACTCTCTAAAAATTTAACATGCAACTTCTGAGATCAATCCTGAAAATGCAGTTTATAAAGAATTGAAATAAAAGCCCAGTTAATCGATTAACGACAGCTTTAATCGATTAAGCTTCACAAAAATGTTAGATTAATCGATTGACATTTGTTGTAATCGATTACACTGTGCAAACAGTTAGATTAATCGATTAAGCCAAGTGGTAATCGATTAACAGCACTCTTTCATGTGTAAAAACTTCAAATATGTTATGCACTTAAATTCATACATGTTTAATACTTAGATTATGCCTAGAATGCACATGTACATGTATTTATATGATGCATGAACATATTATGAATGAAATATCTCAAGATGAAAAAGATTTAAAAGATTTATGCAATTGAGATATGTATTAGGTGACTTAAGCCTTGGACTCAACCTAAACTAATCTAGTCTAAGCAAGATACCAATCGGAAGGCTTAAGCATGTTGATTTGTTGATGATCTTCAAGCTCTTGTTAGCACAAGTTGTCCTCATCAAAACCAAGTCATATAAGGAGAGCTTTCCAAAGTGTTCCTCTTGACATGCACACTTTCAGTATGGAGTCTGACCTGCCCTTCGTGGTATGGAGTGTGACCTGCCCTTCGTGGTATGGAGTTTGACCTGCCCTTCGTGGTATGGAGTCTGACCTTCCCGTCATGCTGTGGAGTCTGACCTGCCCTTCGTGGTATGGAGTCTGACCTGCCCTTCGTGGTATGGAGTCTGACCTGCCCTTCGTGGTATGGAGTTTGACCTGCCCTTCGTGGTATGGAGTTTGACATGCCCTTCATGGTATGGAGTTTGACCTGCCCTTCGTGGTATGGAGTTTGACCTGCCCTTCGTGGTATGGAAATTAACCTGCCTCCGTGGTATGGATTTCGGGATATGCACGTATAGTGTGGATTTTGGATTAAGGTTCGGATTGGTTTCGAATTGGTTGTACTATAGATGGATGACCTGGTTATCATAAAGGTTAATTGTAAATCATGGATTTTGTGGTGTGCTGTAATGATGCGTGTTTTCTGTATTGCAGTGTTCTAATGTTATTATTCTATGTAAACCCACCATGTTATATATTGCATGTATTTAATGACTGACTCTCTCTATGTTGTTTTGTTTACTCAATCTGTGGTAATCGGATTGTAGGTGGCACTAAGGAATAGGATACTGCAGAGTCATGGAGTGAACTAGCTTGCTTTGATTGTGACGTTATTTCCAAGTTTTCTAGTAAATTGTTTAGGTTGATATTGTTCCCGTTTTTGGGAATTATTCATTTATGTTTTATTGTTCTTTTATGGATTTAAAAGACTAATACTTTGGAATTATTGTGCTGTTTCTCTTTGTTAGGATTTTATCGAATGTTATTGGAGTAATCCTAGTTGAAAGGAAATTTTCAATGATATGAAATTTCTTTATGTTAGAAAAAGAATTAAATTTTCCGTGATAGTAATTTGAGGCGTTACATGGATCTCTTCTCAAAATGTGTAAAACCATGAAGACTCTATTTCGAGTTATGGTTCATTTTATGTCGTTTGTACCTCGTAAACTCTTGGTTTTGAGTTAGTATTGCAAGAATAGAAAGAGGTTTGTGGGTTGGCTCATGGAAACCCAAAACCCTAGAGAGAGAAAATGAGGTTAGAGAGGAAAGATGGGTGAAATACTAGAGGTAGAAGATGAGTTGCTTTACAATGTTAAAATATGAGATGATATGTATTTGTTAGATGGTTGAAAACTCTTAATGAAAGTAGTATAGGACCATTGTGAACATGATAAATATCTTGTACGTTTAAATGATGCAATATAAGTTATTTATTTGTTATTTGGAATGAATGACTAACATTGTGTTATGTGGTGGGAATGAGGAAAGATCCTAAGTTTGGAGGTGGTGCCGGTGGAACTTGCGAAATCACCAAAAACCAAACCCAACACTCACCGAGGTAAGGATAAGTCTTTAATTTATGCATTATGTGGAAAATGTGTGGACTTTCTGTATGAATAATAAAAGTAATGTTATTGGGGGAGTACCAATGGAAAGATGACTCAATAAAAGTAATATTATTGGGGGAGTACCAATGGAAAGATGACTCAATAAAAGTAATATTATTGGGGGAGTACCAATGAAAAGATGACTCAATGAAAGTAATATTATTGGGGGAGTACCAATGGAAAGATGACTCAATAAAAGTAATATTATTGGGGGAGAACCAATGGAAAGATGACTCAAGTGAATTAAATATTATTGGGGGAGTACCAATGGAAATATTACTCAAACGAATTAAATATTATTGGGGGAGTACCAATGGAAATATGACTCAAATGAAATAAATATTATTGGGGGAGTACCAATGGAAATAAGACTCGAAACCTATTGGGGGAGTACCAATGGAAATAAGACTCGAATTATAACGACATAAATGATAAATCACTTAGTCACTATAAAGATATATGGGTATGTTTGTAGTGATGATGGGGATATTTATGGTTTATGTATTGGTGGAGTGCCAATGAAAATAAAACTCGTTTTAGCCGACCTAAATAGGTTAGCGACTCTAGCTCGAGTTATGTAGCATGGTTTTTCAAAAGTATAGATGATGAAAAAGGTTTTTAGAGTTTTTAAATCATATTACTGTTGAAACCTATTTAAATGTGGATTAACTGACATTGAGTTTTATTGAATTAATGACTTATTCCTTTGTGTTGTTGTGCATTGTAAATGTTAATCCCATTTCAGGTAGGTGGACGAAGAAGGATGATTTTGAGTAGGGGATTAGGGACTTTTGTTTTGACGTCTCTTTATCCATTCTTTTGTAATTCTAATTTATTGTAATTGAAGTAACTTATGATACTATGATTATTATTTTCGTACATGATATTGACCATGGGTAGTAGTAACTCGGGATATATGTAGCTATGGGTGTTTTGGAAACCCATAGCTAATTGTATGCGGGGGTTACTAAGTTACATAAATGAATTATGTTTTTCTGCTATTGAATGTTGTATGTTACTTATGGTTTAAGGATAGGGTGTGAGTGAGAAGCGAGACTTTTAAAGTAAATTTAATCACTCGGTAATTTATGATTGACTGTTAAATGTATGAAATTGAAATAAATAAGGAAAAATTTTCAAGGGTTGAATTTCGGGTCGTTACAAGTTACAAGAAAAATGATATGAGATTTTTATCAAAAATGAAGTATGTAAAATTCATGATGCAAATTTGGGCTTAATTGCTCAAGTTAGCATGACGGCAAATCGTATGTTCCCACTTTACCCCAACAACACAGCTCATTCATGCTTCTCGGCAAAATTAGAAGATGAGGCATGGCTATGACACTTTCGATATGGGCATCTGAATTTTGGCGGATTGAAAATACTACAACAAAAAAACATGGTGAATGGGCTTCCTCAAATTACAGCTTCATCTCAAGTTTGTGAAGAATGTGTTGTTAGATAACAACATTGTAATCAATTCCCACAAGGAAAGCTTGGAGAGCAAAGAAAACATTGGAACTTGTTCATTCCGACATTTTGTTGGACCAGACTGCGACCGGGAAGCCTCCAATCACCGGGGAGTTCCATTTTTACCGGGGTATGAGAAGAATGGAGAGCCACAAGTGAGACATCACGTCTTGAACCAAAACCTTAAGGCATTAGTTCCATGAGCTTTTTCTACTTATAAACTCTTTTACTGCTCCCCGCATATCAAATGTGAGACTTCACACTTGAATAAACTTACTTCAAAACAACAATGACCTTTATATGAGCGCAAAAATCTTACATATGAGGGGTTCCTTAAAATTTCTTATCCAACCATTTATTTATTGTGAACAAGCATATAAAGAGGGCAATCCTTATATATATTTTTTAGATTATTTTATTTATCCATCCAAGGATTAATGTTTCACTACACAAAAGTTGATGGCAATCGAAAATAGTTATATAACTCCTTCATGAAGGGCTATCATATACTTAGGTAGAGGCTGATCCTTAAACACCAGGAAGAAAGTGAACTAACTCATGAAGGAGATCTTCATGGCCCTCCAATAGTGCAGCAATCTGTTAAAATCCATAATATAATTAAAAAGAGTGTCTAAAATGTGAAAAATCATGGTGAAATAATATGCAAATTTATCAACAATACTATATACCATAATAACATATTATATATAGAGAATAATAACCTCTTCTTGAGCCTCGGTTGTAGATTTTTCCCCGGCTTCCAATTTTTTGATAATATCTAGAAAAGACTCATATACATGAGAATTTTCTTCAAAGCGAGCCTGCATGAAAGAAAAACTTTTGAGCATATTGTAAGAGTGAAACCATCTATTATAAGATTTTCTTGTATAAATGCAAGATGTCTTTGGAAGTGGAACATCAATTGTGCCAAAATCACAACAACAAAAATTACATATAGGTCAAGAATTAAATAAACTTGAACATTACCCAAAAAAACTGAAAATCAATTGTGCCAGTATGACTACCAAAAATGACATATAGGTCAACACTTAAATAAACTTGAACATTACCAAAAAGAAGTTTTCATTCTTCTCTTTCTCAACATGTGTGTGCATGCATTAGTATATGTGTAGAGAGACATATAAAAACTGTCTTAGATTCAACAACATTTTTACCTTAAACTTATTCTTGAAATCGGTTGGATCTTGAATTCCAAGAACTGGCTCAGATGATTCTTCATTTACTAACGGAAGTTGGATTTCATAACCCCTTGGAAGAAAGTTGTTTAACCCCAACAGTAGATGATCATGTCCTTTGAATAAATCCTTGGCAGCTTCTATAACATCATTTCTACCAATTCTACAAATGAATGAAAAGAGACACTAATGAATTTAAGAAAATATAGGGAAAAATTGAAGAAAATATTCATACAGCAATATAACTTCATCAAACCTGTTTTCTTTGAAGTCTATCAATATTTTCAAAAAGTATTCATACTTTTCCATGTCTTCAGTAAATACGGTCTTTATTTCTTTAAGATATAATAAAGCATCATTTGTAGTTAATCTTCTGCTTCCTTCGCTATCCATTTCAGAGCTTCACCCAATGCAATGTTTTTTTTAAAATATTTAGATAATTAGACTAATTCATCACAAAGTATTACACATTATTATCATAGGATCCAAACATAATTTCTCATAAAAAACAAATTGGTCTTTTTCTCATCAAGGCCAACATTAAAAATAATGGTAGCATTACTAAAGACAACATTTGAAGAACATATGAGTAATAAAACCATATAAATCCAATATTACAAAGTGAACAGTAAAACAAAATCTCAATAACAGATTTTTGTTTTTTGAAAATCTCAAAAACATAGCTTAGGATGTAATTGTTTCCTCAATAATAAAAATTGAACGAAAGAGAAAGAAAAATTAAACAAGAGAATATTATAACAATAAATTGATATTTTAAGAATTATAGAACTTACAAGAATTTCAAAAGAACCACACAAAGAATCAGTAGATTGATTTGACTAAAAATTGAGAGAACTACTTGTGGATGTTGAAATTGTGCAACACACACACAGATATATATGTGTGTGGGGGGTAGGTGTTCAAACAGAGAGAATTATTTGTAAATTGAAATTTTGGAAAAGTAATTATTAATAATTAATTGATCACAGGAAAAATCCAGAATTGAAAAAACTAGAAAATGGAGATAGATTGATTGCATAATAATGAGAAAATCCAAAAAAATCTAAGAAAAAGTAGGACTCAAAATCTTGCCCAACTAGTCCTTTGGTGTTGTTTACATGATAAGTGGAATTTTGTGTTGTGTTTCCCTTCTTTGCACCATCAATCATAAATCATAATAGAGTTGGGCTCAGCTGTCCCAAAATGTTTATGTCCCTATGTCCACGGCGAGTCATCATTTTCTAAATAATATAAAAATGTTATTTTGTATCTTTACAATTCTTCTTTTTAATAAAGTGTCATTCTTTCATTGGACCGGGAGAAGAAATTGAGACATGAATGGGGACAGGTGATCTCTATTCACCAATTCGGGAATGCCACATGACAATCCATAACAAGTATCTTTATTATTATTCATTTCTTTTCCTCTCTTTTCTATATACAAGTTAATACATTGATTTCTTATTTTTATAAAACATAAATGATTATAAATTATGTTTATAAAAATATTTAAAGTAATATTGTATAAAAATTAAATAACAGAAATAAAAAATTAAAAAAAATGTTTTAATTTTGGAATTTATTAATTAATAGCAAAATTACGGCTATATAGAAGAATTATAGACTTAACTTTGTAAAAAGCACAACTAAATTTTATTAATATTTAAACAATCAATGTAATTTATATTGTGTCATAAACAAATAATAGATATAAAATGAAAACAATAAAAAATCTAATTATATTTAAGATTGAGCATTCATTATTTTATTTATTCATAAAAAGGTGAAATAATATGATATAAAATTACATCTTATCTTATAATAATAATATGTGAGTGTGAATACTTAATTTTATTTCTCCAAATTTTTACATGATAAAATAAAAAATAAAGAGTCAAAAAGTCCATCTCATAAATTTTGAAATTTTATGAAGTGGCTTATAAATTGTTACCTAAAAAGAGTATTTTGGTCATTTTTATGATCTTATAGAATTAATTTGTACCAATTTATATTATTAATTTTTTTATTAAATATATAAAGTACTTATATATTTTTATAGTAAAAAGTACATTCTTAGATGTCCCCAAACAAGTGTCATAAAGTCAATCGATGGTCAAAGACTTTGGTTTGAATATTTCAATGTTTAAAGAAATCATTAAAGTCATTTTAGGAATCTTTATGTACTGATTAACGAGAACAAGTTGTCCATGTCACTTCTATGTGCCACAAATTACAAACTCATATTTATGTTTTGTTAACTTTTAGTTAGTTATTATGGTGCAACTTTAATTGACGTCTCAATTTGTAATTGGTGGCACATAGAAGTTGAATAGAGAAGTGACATAGACAACTTGTAATCCTAATTAACGGGGTCGCCCTTTGAAAAAATATGTATCAAATTATCCCTTATAAACGGTGGGGAGAATGGAGGAGAAAAGACACACATAATTGACAAATTATCTTTGAACCATATATACAATATTTAGGATAAAGTTAACTCATTCTTTCCTGATTTGTATAATATATCATACCACCGTTTAAGTGATTGAAATCACATAAAAACTTTGATACCATGTATCATTTGAATTGTTTTGGTAAGGGCTCTACAATTAAAAGTAAAATAAAGTTAATTTTTGACAATAATTGTTTGTAGTTTGTACAAATACCTTTATAATAATCCACTTAAATAAACATCAATATTTTTGTGGACTAATTCAAAAACCTAAAAATATATAAAAAGTAATAATGACATTAAGTATAGGGGAAGGGTTGTGAGTATTCAATAACTCATATTTTCAACGGTTGCATTATATCGATTCTAATATGTTAAATAATAAAATTACTACTAATCATATATTTATCATCGGTCATATTTCGTATCGCCATTCTTCTTTCCATACATGGCAGGTAACTGGTTTCTTTTTTCACTTTCTATGTTATATTTTCTTTCTATTTGTTATACTTTTGAAATAATTAACAAATTCATTTTTCTGTAATAAATTTTAATATTTTTTTGAATATTTAATTAATAAAATGCAGTTAAATGAATAATAGACATTTTTTTATTGTAATATTTAACAAGTTCATATTAATAAATAATTGAATGAATGAACATTAATAAATAATTGAATGAATGAACAATAAAATATAATAAAGTATACAATGGTTATAATGACTAAGATAATATATTTTACCTCTTTAACTTGAGATGTGCTAGCGGCTATAAAGCTACTACTTCATTCTATTGAAATTGATAGTTGGACAACGATATATGTTGGACTTCCTTTAAATTTTATAATAAACCTGTCCCATTTAAGTTGAGATGCGGTAGTGAAAATATAGTTGTGACTCCACTCTCTAGAATTGGGTAAGCGAATAATGACTATTGTTAGGTTCCCTTAAATCTTATACTAAAAAACTTCAATGCCTAGTAGAGCGAGCACAATCAATATTGTGTTTTCTCTCTCCTAAAGTTGAGATGTCGTAGCGGACATAGAAATGCTACTTCAATCTCTCTTGATGTGGCCACAATGGAGATTAAGTATTATTTATTATCTTCCAATCTTTAAATAAATTAAAATAAATTCAATCTAAACAACCATTAATCAATCTATACCACAGAACTATGTAATCTTAATTTCCATATTGAACTTATGAATATGTAAGACCAAAATAAATTATTGATCGACACAAAAATAAAGGATATTTTTTTATCTTTTGTTTTATTAAATATTGAGCACTCACTCTGTTACAAGAGAATTGATATGCTCATAATGGGTGTATTTATGTTCCGCAACCCTATTTATCTATGGCCCTAAGGCCCAGGATCATCAAATGATGGACACCCATGTTTTTATATTATGAATTACTTTTCAATCAATATCTTTTTAATGAATACATATTAGTTCATTGATAATGCAAATTGCGATATAATATTTTATTCCTCAAATCATATTGACACACGAGAAAAAATAAAGCAAATAAAATTAATTCATGTATTAATATGAAACATTCGATTAGAGAATTAAAATGATAAGAAATATGATGCTAATGTAAGACCTAAAATGGAGTAGATCTTCTACTAGATTTTTCTAATGTGGAACAGTAGTTTTTTAACCATTTTCTTGACGTTCAATTATTAACAAGTGAATACATTATTTTATATCATATATCATTTCTCATATATGACCCAAAGGATAAAGAATCCAAAGAAGGTGAAAGTAAAAATAAATAAAATATACGAAAAGACATCATAGAATCCTCAATAAATATCTCAGACGAAATTTAGGGCAGAGAAAATGCATTATACATGACTCTCAATGGAACTATTCATATCGTACCAGGGAATATTATTGCCTTGATCTTAAGCCTTCACCCATTCCATCATAAAACCATAAAATCCTCTTAATTGTTGAATGTCATGTTATAATACTATTAAAAGTAGGAAAATGAGAATTGAGTAATGGACATGGGAAACACATTAGGGAAGTTGACTGGTTTGACCGAATTTTTAAGTGGCAAGTACCATGAAACCCAAAGACGGACCAATGCTAAAGTTGCTAATCATGTATCAGTCAAAAACCCTAAAAAAAAGCAAGCACAATATTGTATATTATAACCTTAAGAAACCTTCTACAAGAGAAGCTTTGAGAGTGTCCCATACTCAGATACACTTAAGATCATCATAACTGAGGGTGTACACAAATGGAATAGAAAAAGACAGTAGAAGCAAAAATTCAAAATAAAACTAAAATAGAAAGAAAGTAAATAGAGCTAGGTTGAGAACCTGCAAGGAAAACCTAGAAAAATGAGAGAGGTACTAAATCGAAGACCTACAAAGACGACTTAGGATCATAACAAAAAGAGAGAATTCCAAACATATACCTACATTAGGTATAATGGGCAAAAATAAGGAAATTAAATGAACACCGTCAAGTTGAAGACTTACCACTACTCGTCCTCAATTATGCATTAGGATAACTTTTTGAAGAAGTTTGAGTTGTAGCCTATGTTTGGAAAGGTTCTCATCAAGTGTCCAAGAGAGACATGTATCATTTTAGTTTAATCTCGCGACTGTAGTGGTGAGCAGGACTCGGCCCTACTCGGCCACCCAATATGGCCAGATCATGATCGGGCTCGAATAGGGTCAGGTCTCATCGAGTCTAAGGTCTGTTTTGGGTTCAAAAATTAGTCAGAGTCGATATTTAGGGTTGGGTAGAGACCAAGCATGACCCGACCCGAACCGTCCCATGGTCACTCTCTCATCATATTTTTATGTGTCTTTATTCAAATGTGTATAGAGTAATGACACATTTTTTGTCGAAAGTATCATTGACTCTCTCATTTTTCATCATATATACATGATGAATAATATATACATATATCGTTTTATATGTCAAATTACATATTCATTATAATAAGTAATATTAAGAAGATTTTATCTAAAATGAGTGCACATTATATTTAATAAGGTCTAGGGTCGGGTTCTAGTTTACATGATGACTTGGTGGATATTTACGGTCGGGTTAGCTTCAGATCTAGGGTTGGGTTTGGGTTCATAAAAATGACCCGACCAATAATTAGGGTCGGGTAAGGACAAGCATTAACCCGTTCCAGCCTCGCCCATGCTCACCCTTACCCGACTGGACACTATGGAAATTTAATGAATGATCCAAGTTATTAACCTAGAAAGAGCTCTGCCAATTGAAGCTAGATCGACATAGATATTGAAATTTAAGTTTTAAGGGTGCTTAATAGCATTTTTGAAGACATAATTAATAAGAATAAAAATATCAAATCTAATTTTCCAGAACGTGCGTCATTATTCACAATAGACATACATATTTTGAGGCATAAAACCAATTGAAGTTAATGAATGTTTAAGCCTTGTATAGCAAACTCTCACACACTCATACATGCAAAGCATGCATCTTTCTTGCATAATCAATGAACATTTAAGCCTCGAATAGCAAACTCCCACACACTCATACATGCAAAGCATGCGTCTTTCTTGCATAATCATGCATGCAAATATGGTAAATGAAAACATTTAGACTTAAAATACGTTGTCGGATTGAGATTCCGAAATGTTATTATGTTGCTGAACTTAGACGCCAAAAAATAATATTGTCAAACTCAAACTTCAAAATGTTACGACATTTATGGACCTAGATGTGTGAATTTTCTTTAAGAAAATATTATCAAACTCGAAAGCCCTAACATTCTTTGAAATAAATACATTGTCGGAACTCAGATGACGAAATATTATGATATTGCAGGACTCAAACACCAAAAAGTTCTTTCAAAAAACATTGGTAGACTCTGACACTGAAATATTATGATGTTGTTGGACTCAGATGTCAAAATGTTCTTCCAAAGAAGATATTTCGGACTAAGAAAGGATATATATATATTCTTTATTATAATATGTAGTTGTTGGATTATATTAGCAATTAGACCTGGATGTATAATTAATTAATATATAGTTTGAAGTGGAAAATCAAGCACCAAACTTGAAGGAAAGTTGAGCTCATTTCATAGTGTGTTGAAATTGTTGAGAAAATTTAATCATATGCACGTTTTGGTTGTCCTAGTATTTAGGAACGATAATAAAGTTTGTTTCCGTTGCATTTCCGTTATGTTACAGTTATGTTTCATAATTAATAGGATTTTAATTTGCACATGACATAGTGATTATTGTCATGATAATTGTAGTTATGTATTAGCTTATTTATAGGTTGTCTTGCTTTATCAATGAATAAGTAGAAAACATATATCATCCGTTTCCTTCTATTGTTAACAGTGGTACCAAAGCTGAGTTGAGTTCCAAGGAGAAAAACAAAAGGTGAAATTGACGGCTTCCGAAAGTTTTGTACATCTAGCCATTCCACGCTTTGATGGTGACTATGACCATTTGAGCATACTTATGGAGAACTTCCTGAGGTCCAAAGAATATTGGACGGTTGTTGTTTCTGGAGTAGCAGAACCAGTAGCAGGTGATATGTTGACAGATGCGCAAAAGATAGAACTTGAAGGGCTGAAGTTAAAGGATCTTAAAGCAACAAATTATCTCTTCCAAGCTATTGATTGCTCAATCTTGGAAACCATTATTTTCAAAGATACAACCAAACATATTCGGGATTCCATGAAGAAGAAGTACCAAGGTACAACAAGGGCTAAGAGGCAGCAACTTCAAGCACTTCGTTCGGAGTTCGAAATACTTCGAACAAAGTTAGGAGAATAAGTTGCAAACTATTTTTCAAGAACGATGACAATCATTAACAAGATGCGGATCTATGGCGACAAGACAGATGATTCTTCGATCCTTGACACCAAAATTTAACTTTGTTGCTTGTGTTATAGAAGAAGCTAATGATGTTGGTTCATGAGCAAAAAATTAACCAACGGGAAAAGGAGAACAAGCATTGAAGACCTTATCATAAAATAACTTCACATCTAGTAGATCTGATAGAGAACGGGGAAAAGGTAGAGATCGAAATAGAGGAGTCAGAAACAACAATGATCGTGGGAACCAACAACAAAATCATTATCAAGAGAGTCAATTTCAAGGAAGAGGCGGTGGACGTGGAGGCCACCACTCACCAACCTATAGATCAAAGTCAGCAGACAAGTCCACTGTTGAATGTATAGGTATGGTCATTATAAATCAGAATTTCAAAATGATTTGAATAAACAAAGTGGAGATCAAAGTAACTTTGTAGAAAATGAAGAAAAGTTGTCTCTTTTGATGGTGTGTCACATGAAGGAAGAAACTCAACCAAATATGTGGTATTTAGACACTTGCTACAGCAACCACATGTGTGAAGAAAAGAATGCATTTTCGGATTTAGATGAATCCTTTCGGAGCTCTCTTAAGTTTGGTGACAACTCTAAAATTTTTGTTATGGGAAAAGAAAATGTAATAATCCAAACTAAAGGAAATTTCACCCACACTATTGCTAAGGTTTTTTTGTACCTACTTTAAAAACCAACTTGCTTAGTGTGGGTCAGTTATGTAACACCCCAAATTTTTAAGTCTTTAAAATTATAGTATCAGTCCTCGGATCCTCGCTTGAGCGAGAAATTCTCGCCTGAGCGAGAAAGGATCACCTGGGAGGGTGAAATCTTGGACTATACTGGAAGATTCTCGCCTGAGCGAGAGTTTCCTCGCGTGGGCGAGAAATGGCAAACTGGGGTTGTTGACACTGTGAGATTCTCGCTTGAGCGAGAGGGAATCTGTTGACACTGGGAGATTCTCGCTTGAGCGAGAGGGTCAGAGTTGAGTTTTTTAAAATGGGCGGGATTTTCTCGCTCGAGCGAGAGAAAGCTCGCTTAAGCGAGAACCCGACGAGAACATTAAATGGGGGGTAAACCCCAAACACATTTTAGGTTAAGAATTGAAGAGAGGTGAGAGAAGGGAGCATTCCCAAGGTCTAGGAGCTTTGATTCTTGTTCAAGAGCTTGAGAAGAGGTAAAACTCTCTATCCTAACTCTCTTCTTCCCTTAATAACCCATTTTTGGTATTATGGATTGTAACATCCTGATTTTTGAGTCTTTAAAATTATAATATCAGTCCTGGAAGTCTCGCTTGAGCGAGAGATTCTGGCCTGAGCGAGAAAGGATCCCCTGGGAGGGTGAAATCCTGGACTATACTGGAGGATTCTCGCCCGAGCGAGAGTTGTCTTGCCTGGGCGAGAAATGACAATTTTTGGCTGTTAACACATTGTAATCGATTACATGGTTCTTGTAATTGATTACATGCTGATATCTGATCAAACATGTGTAATTTTTCATGATGTAATCGATTACACTATGCATGTAATCGATTACATCATATAAAAATATCAGATACGTGCATTTTTTCAAACTGTAATCGATTACACCTTATGGTAATCGATTACATTCGCCACTGTGAGATTCTCGCCTGGGCGAAAATCTCTCGCTTGAGCGAGAGTCTAAAATCTGAAAACCTAAAATAGACGTCCCACGTGAGGATAAAGGCCACTTTTCGAAAAACAAAGAGAATAGGGACGGTTTGAGAAGTAGTGCACCCTTAGAGCCAAAGAGGAGACCGAAGAAGAGGTAAATCGCTTAACCTAGCCTCTCTTATGGTTTAATGTCATCGTTTTAAATGAGGTTTCTTCTCCATGTTTAGGGATACAACCCCATAAACTCTCTCTTTGCTTTTCGGTTCGTTTTGGAAAACCTTGTAAAACTCATAGAGTATGAGTTGTTTTTCGAAATGGGTATGTGAGAAGTTATTTTCAAAACCGTAGAGTCATGGTAACATAAAGGAAACCTTTTTGTTGAAGATGAACTGATTGGATAATTTTGTCTTGTGTTTTATTAGTCTTGGTTAGTATTATTCTTGTCTTGACATGTAAATTGATGTGTTGTGATTGTTGTGTGTTGGGTTGAAAGACCCTAAGGTTGGAGGAGACGGCGGAGAACGCAACTGAACTTTAGTGCAAGCATTAGCGGCTACTTAGGTGAGGGAGCAGCATTAAAACTTTGTGGTATTAGAATCATGATATTGGAAACTCCAACTACACTCACTAGTTGGAGGATTTCAATGGGATAACACGATTAAACGGGAAATTTCATGAATTTCCTATTTAATCGCGTTAGTCCTACTAATGTGATTGGCATGTTTGGATATGGAGTTTGACCTGCCCTTCGTGGTATGGAGTTTGACCTGCCCTTCGTGGTATAGAGTCTGACCTGCCCTTCGTGGTGTGGAGTCTGACCTGCCCTTCGTTGTATGGAGTGTGACCTGCCCTTCGTGGTATGGAGTCTGACCTGCCCTTCGTGGTATGGATTCTGACCTGCCCTTCGTGGTGTGGAGTCTGACATGCCCTTCGTGGTATGGAGTCTGACCTGCCCTTCGTGGTATGGAGTTTGACCAGCCCTTCGTGGTATGGAGTTTGACCTGCCCTTCGTGGTATGGAGTTTGACCTGCCCTTCGTGGTATGGAAATTAACATGCCTCCGTGGTATGGATTTCGGGATATGCACGTATAGTGTGGATTTTGGATTAAGGTTCGGATTGGTTTCGAGTTGGTTGTACTATAGATGGATGACCTGGTTATCATAAAGGTTAATTGTAAATCATGGATTTTGTGGTGTGCTGTAATGATGCGTGTTTTCTGTATTGCAGTGTTCTAATGTTATTATTCTATGTAAACCCACCATGTTATATATTGCATGTATTTAATGACTGACTCTCTCTACGTTGTTTTGTTTACTCAATCCGTGGTAATCGGATTGTAGGTGGCACTAAGGAATAGGATACTGCAGAGTCATGGAGTGAACTTGCTTGCTTTGATTGTGACGTTATTTCCGAGTTTTCTAGTAAATTGTTTAGGTTGATATTGGACCCGTTTTTGGGAATTATTCATTTATGTTTTATTGTTCTTTTATGGATTTAAAAGACTAGTACTTTGGAATTATTGTGCTGTTTCTCTTTGTTAGGATTTTATTGAATGTTATTGGAGTAATCCTAGTTGAAAGGAAATTTTCAATGATATGAAATTTCTTTATGTTAGAAAATGAATTAAATTTTCCGTGTTAGTAATTTGAGGCGTTACAATAATGGTATCAGAGCGGAGGTTAATCCTACGGCCTAGGGTATGGCCTAAGGTGCTTCTTTGTGTGATTGATGTGAATTGTGTGGTGTGTTTGACTTGTTTGACTAATGTGAGTGGTTTGAATTGCTTGAGATGTTTGGACTGTTTGGATTGCTTGAAGTGTTTGAATTGCTTGGATTGCGAATTAGTGGTAGACTAGCTTGTGTAAATTCTATATGCTGATGAGATAGAGTGCAGGTGAGAAATGGCTGGACATGGTAGAGGAAACGGACAGAATGAACTGTTGGCACAGATGACAACTGCTATAATGAATGTGAATGAGAACCTGCAACATCTGAATCAGCACATTAACCATCATCCTAACCCACCCCAAATTGTGCCACAGGGACCGGCGGAGTACCGTGGATTGGATGAATTATGCCGACGCCATCCGAGTCAATTCCAAGGAGGATTTGCTCCTGATGCTGCTAATGAATGGATCCAGGAGTTAGAGAAAATTTTCCGAGCCATGGGCTGCGAGGATGGTCAGAAAGTGATCTATGCTTCCTATATGCTGACTAAGAAAGCAGAGAATTGGTGGGAATATGTCAGGAGGCAAATGGAAGCTGAAGGGAGGGCTGTTACTTGGGAATTGTTCAAAGAGAGGTTCCTCACTAAGTACTTCCTAACAGATCTGAAGAGAAAGAAGGAGATTGAGTTCTTGCGTTTGGAGCAAGGCAGTATGTTTGTGGGCGAGTATGCAGCAAAGTTCGAGGAGTTGTCAAGATATTGCCCTTACTATGATATGGATGCAGATGGGAGGTCCAAGTGTGCCAAATTTGAGGTTGGCTTGAGGCCGGAGCTTAAGATGGCATTCGGGCATCAAGAGATAACAGATTTCCCTACCTTAGTCAATAAGTGTAGGATGTTTGAGGATGATCGAAGGGCTAGGGATGCAGGCAAACAGAAGGCTAATCCACCCAGAAACTTTGGGCCTCAGAGGAATTTCGTGCATGGGAATGGGAAGGGTAAGGCATCCTTTGACAACCGACGGCCTTATACCCCACCTATTGGATATCGGGCCCCTACTACACAAGGGTCTAAACCTCCAACTACTTCTAGTGGGCTGCAACTACCTCTGTGCAACAAGTGTGGTAAGACTCATTACATATGTCCCAGAGCAGGAAATGGGTGCTACTTTTGTAAGGAGCCCGGACACATAAAGATGTTCTGTCCTAAGCTGAATAGGAATGTCAACCCTCCGAATGCTGAGAGACCCAAGACTAATGGCAGAGTGTTCACTATGAATGGTTCCGAAGCCGAAGATGCTGAGGGTCTCATCCAAGGTAGTTGTGTGGTGAATGGTACCTCATTGTGTGTGTTGCTTGATTCGGGTGCTACTCACTCTTTTATATCTTGCGAATGTGTGAAACGTTTGAACTTGAAAGTTGATGTGTTGCCTTTTGATTTGATGGTTTCCACACCTACAAATGCACCTGTTGTAGTGTCGACCTTCTGTCACAAGTGTCCCGTGGTATTATACGATAGAACCTTCTTGGTAGATCTGATATGTTTGCCACTATCTCAGATCGATGTGATTCTGGGTATGGACTGGTTATCCGAACACAGAGCTTGCTCAATTGTTTTGACAAGACTGTCATGTTTGGGAATGCTAGTGGGATGTTTGACACTCCTAATGATCCGAAATTGTTATCGGCCCGTGAGGTTGAAACTTCCCTTAAGGAAGGAGCACTAGTTTGTCTGTTGCTTGCTTCTTTGGAAGGGGAGGAGAAGTCAGAGATGAATGACTTGCCGATAGTATGCGAATTCCCGGATGTGTTTCTCGCGGAAATTCCTGAATTACCACCAATTAGAGAAGTGGAGTTCTCGATTGAGCTGGTGCCTGGAACCGGACCTATCTCGATAGCTCCGTATAGAATGGCTCCTCTAGAGTTGAAGGAATTGAAGAAGCAGATAGAAGACTTATTGGCTAAGAAGTTCATCCGTCCGAGTGTTTCACCTTGGGGTGCACCGGTTTTGTTGGTCAAGAAGAAGGATGGCTCCATGAGGTTGTGCACTGATTACCGGCAGTTGAACAAGGTTACGATCAAGAATCGTTACCCTCTGCCTAGGATCGATGATTTGATGGACCAGTTGAAAGGAGCCGTAGTATTCTCAAAGATCGACCTCCGGTCGGGTTACCATCAGTTGAGAGTTTGGACAGAGGATATTCCTAAGACTGCTTTCAGAACGAGATATGGGCACTATGAGTATCTGGTGATGCCTTTCGGTGTGACTAATGCTCCTGCAATATTTATGGAGTATATGAATAGGATTTTTCATCCTTATCTGGACTCGTTTGTGGTAGTCTTCATTGACGACATCTTGATATACTCTAGAAGTCGGGAGGAACACACTGAACATTTAAGAATTGTATTGAAGATTTTGAGAGACAACCAGTTGTATGCTAAGTTGTCCAAGTGTGACTTTTGGCTCGAGTCGGTGAATTTTCTTGGACATGTGATAACCAAGGAAGGAGTTGCAGTAGACCCCTTTAAGGTGGAAGCAGTAATGGAATGGGCAGTGCCGAAGTCAGTGACAGAGATCCGGAGTTTCCTTGGACTAGCGGGATACTATCGGAAGTTTATTGAAGGATTCTCGAAACTAGCCTTGCCCTTGACTAGGCTGACCAGAAAAGGAGAACCTTTCGTGTGGACAGTCCGATGTGAAGAGAGCTTCCAAGAATTGAAGCGAAAGCTAACCTCAGCACCAGTGTTAAGGTTGCCTTGTTCGGAAACGAACTTCAACGTGTATTGTGATGCTTCAAAACAAGGTTTGGGTTGTGTGTTGATGCAAGAGGGGAAAGTGGTTGCTTATGCTTCGAGACAGTTGAGACCTCATGAGCAAAACTACCCTACTCACGATTTGGAGTTAGTAGCAGTAGTGTTTGCTCTAAAAATTTGGAGGCACTATCTCTATGGTGTACGGTTTGAAGTCTTCAGCGATCACAAGAGTTTGAAGTACTTATTTGATCAGAAGGAGCTGAATATGAGGCAAAGGAGATGGATGGAATTTTTGAAGGATTATGACTTTAGCCTACAATATCATCCCGGTAAGGCTAATGTGGTAGCGGATGCGTTGAGCCGTAAATCCTTGCATATGGCTGCCCTTATGATACACGAGATGAAAATGATTGAGGAGTTTCGGGATTTGAACTTAGCAGTAGAAATGAAGCCGAAGAGTGTAGTGTTGGAAATGCTCAAAGTGACTAATGAGTTCTTTGATCGAATCAAAACCATGCAGTTGCTTGATGATGAACTACAGGCCAAGCGAGCATTGGTAGGTGAGGACAAAGGGAAAGACCTCCAAATTGATAGTAATGGTTTGCTGATGTATAAAGGAATGATTTGTGTGCCACAAGACACTGAGTTGAGGAGAGAGATCTTAGATGAGGCACACAAGAGTAAGATGAGTATTCACCCAGGGACAACGAAGATGTATCAAGACTTGAGGAAGATGTTTTGGTGGTCTGGGAAGAAGAGGTAAATCGCTTAACCTAGCCTCTCTTATGGTTGAATGTCATCGTTTTAAATGAGGTTTCTTCTCCATGTTTAGGGATACTACCCCATAAACTCTCTCTGCTTTTCGGTTCGTTTTGCTTTGGAAAACCTTGTAAAACTCATAGAGTATGAGTTGTTTTTCGAAATGGGTATGTGAGAAGTTATTTTCAAAACCGTAGAGTCATGGTAACATATAGGAAACCTTTTTGTTGAAGATGAACTGATTGGATAATTTTGTCTTGTGTTGTATTAGTCTTGGTTAGTATTATTCTTGTCTTGACATGTAAATTGAGGTGTTGTGATTGTTGTGTGTTGGGTTGAAAGACCCTAAGGTTGGAGGAGACGGCGGAGAACGCAACTGAACTTTAGTGCAAGCATTAGCGGCTACTCAGGTGAGGGAGCAGCATTAAAACTTTGTGGTATTAGAATCATGATATTGGAAACTCCAACGACACTCACTAGTTGGAGGATTTCAATGGGATAACACGATTAAACGGGAAATTTCATGAATTTCCTATTTAATCGCGTTAGTCCTACTGATGTTATTGGCATGTTTGGATATGGAGTCTGACCTGCCCTTCGTGGTATGGAGTCTGACCTGCCCTTCGTGGTATGGAGTGTGACCTGCCCTTCTTGGTATGGAGTCTGACCTGCCCTTCGTGGTATGGAGTCTGACCTGCCCTTCGTGCTATGGAGTCTGACCTGCCCTTCGTGGTATGGAGTCTGACCTGCCCTTCGTGGTATGGAGTCTGACCTACCCTTCGTGGTATGGAGTTTGACCTGCCCTTCGTGGTATGGAGTTTGACATGCCCTTCATGGTATGGAGTTTGACCTGCCCTTCGTGGTATGGAGTTTGACCTGCCCTTCGTGGTATGGAAATTAACCTGCCTCCGTGGTATGGATTTCGGGATATGCACGTATAGTGTGGATTTTGGATTAAGGTTCGGATTGGTTTCGAATTGGTTGTACTATAGATGGATGACCTGGTTATCATAAAGGTTAATTGTAAATCATGGATTTTGTGGTGTGCTGTAATGATGCGTGTTTTCTGTATTGCAGTGTTCTAATGTTATTATTCTATGTAAACCCACCATGTTATATATTGCATGTATTTAATGACTGACTCTCTCTACGTTGTTTTGTTTACTCAATCCGTGGTAATCGGATTGTAGGTGGCACTAAGGAATAGGATACTGCAGAGTCATGGAGTGAACTTGCTTGCTTTGATTGTGACGTTATTTCCGAGTTTTCTAGTAAATTGTTTAGGTTGATATTGGACCCATTTTTGGGAATTATTCATTTATGTTTTTTTGTTCTTTTATGGATTTAAAAGACTAGTACTTTGGAATTATTGTGCTGTTTCTCTTTGTTAGGATTTTATTGAATGTTATTGGAGTAATCCTAGTTGAAAGGAAATTTTCAATGATATGAAATTTCTTTATGTTAGAAAATGAATTAAATTTTCCGTGTTAGTAATTTGAGGCGTTACAATAATGGTATCAGAGCGGAGGTTAATCCTACGGCCTAGGGTATGGCCTAAGGTGCTTCTTTGTGTGATTGATGTGAATTGTGTGGTGTGTTTGACTTGTTTGACTAATGTGAGTGGTTTGAATTGCTTGAGATGTTTGGACTGTTTGGATTGCTTGAAGTGTTTGAATTGCTTGGATTGCGAATTAGTGGTAGACTAGCTTGTGTAAATTCTATATGCTGATGAGATAGAGTGCAGGTGAGAAATGGCTGGACATGGTAGAGGAAACGGACAGAATGAACTGTTGGCACAGATGACAACTGCTATAATGAATGTGAATGAGAACCTGCAACATCTGAATCAGCACATTAACCATCATCCTAACCCACCCCAAATTGTGCCACAGGGACCGGCGGAGTACCGTGGATTGGATGAATTATGCCGACGCCATCCGAGTCAATTCCAAGGAGGATTTGCTCCTGATGCTGCTAATGAATGGATCCAGGAGTTAGAGAAAATTTTCCGAGCCATGGGCTGCGAGGATGGTCAGAAAGTGATCTATGCTTCCTATATGCTGACTAAGAAAGCGGAGAATTGGTGGGAATATGTCAGGAGGCAAATGGAAGCTGAAGGGAGGGCTGTTACTTGGGAATTGTTCAAAGAGAGGTTCCTCACTAAGTACTTCCTAACAGATCTGAAGAGAAAGAAGGAGATTGAGTTCTTGCGTTTGGAGCAAGGCAGTATGTCTGTGGGCGAGTATGCAGCAAAGTTCGAGGAGTTGTCAAGATATTGCCCTTACTATGATATGGATGCAGATGGGAGGTCCAAGTGTGCCAAATTTGAGGTTGGCTTGAGGCCGGAGCTTAAGATGGCATTCGGGCATCAAGAGATAACAGATTTCCCTACCTTAGTCAATAAGTGTAGGATGTTTGAGGATGATCGAAGGGCTAGGGATGCAGGCAAACAGAAGGCTAATCCACCCAGAAACTTTGGGCCTCAGAGGAATTTCGTGCATGGGAATGGGAAGGGTAAGGCATCCTTTGACAACCGACGGCCTTATACCCCACCTATTGGATATCGGGCCCCTACTACACAAGGGTCTAAACCTCCAACTACTTCTAGTGGGCTGCAACTACCTCTGTGCAACAAGTGTGGTAAGACTCATTACATATGTCCCAGAGCAGGAAATGGGTGCTACTTTTGTAAGGAGCCCGGACACATAAAGATGTTCTGTCCTAAGCTGAATAGGAATGTCAACCCTCCGAATGCTGAGACTCATTACATATTGCATGTATTTAATGACTGACTCTCTCTACGTTGTTTTGTTTACTCAATCTGTGGTAATCGGATTGTAGGTGGCACTAAGGAATAGGATACTGCAGAGTCATGGAGTGAACTAGCTTGCTTTGATTGTGACGTTATTTCCAAGTTTTCTAGTAAATTGTTTAGGTTGATATTGGACCCGTTTTTGGGAATTATTCATTTATGTTTTATTGTTCTTTTATGGATTTAAAAGACTAATACTTTGGAATTATTGTGTTGTTTCTCTTTGTTAGGATTTTATCGAATGTTATTGGAGTAATCCTAGTTGAAAGGAAATTTTCAATGATATGAAATTTCTTTATGTTAGAAAAAGAATTAAATTTTCCGTGATAGTAATTTGAGGCGTTACATGGATCTCTTCTCAAAATGTGTAAAACCATGAAGACTCTCTCTTTCGAGTTATGGTTCATTTTATGTCGTTTGTACCTCGTAAACTCTTGGTTTTGAGTTAGTATTGCAAGAATGGAAAGAGGTTTGTGGGTTGGCTCATGGAAACCCAAAACCCTAGAGAGAGAAAATGAGGTTAGAGAGGAAAGATGGTGAAATACTAGAGGTAGAAGATGAGTTGTTTTACAATGTTAAAATATGAGATGATATGTATTTGTTAGATGGTTGAAAACTCTTAATGAAAGTAGTATAGGACCATTGTGAACATGATAAATATCTTGTACGTTTAAATGATGCAATATAAGTTATTTATTTGTTATTTGGAATGAATGACTAACATTGTGTTATGTGGTGGGAATGAGGAAAGATCCTAAGTTTGGAGGTGGTGCCGGTGGAACTTGCGAAATCACCAAAAACCAAACCCAACACTCACCGAGGCAAAGATAAGTCTTTAATTTATGCATTATGTGGAAAATGCGTGGACTTTCTGTATGAATAATAAAAGTAATGTTATTGGGGGAGTACCAATGGAAAGATGACTCAATAAAAGTAATATTATTGGGGGAGTACCAATGGAAAGATGACTCAATAAAAGTAATATTATTGGGGGAGTACCAATGAAAAGATGACTCAATGAAAGTAATATTATTGGGGGAGTACCAATGGAAAGATGACTCAATAAAAGTAATATTATTGGGGGAGAACCAATGGAAAGATGACTCAAGTGAATTAAATATTATTGGGGGAGTACCAATGGACATATGACTCAAACGAATTAAATATTATTGGGGGAGTACCAATGGAAATATGACTCAAATGAAATAAATATTATTGGGGGAGTACTAATGGAAATAAGACTCGAAACCTATTGGGGGAGTACCAATGGAAATAAGACTCGAATTATAACGACATAAATGATAAATCACTTAGTCACTATAAAGATATATGGGTATGTTTGTAGTGATGATGGGGATATTTATGGTTTATGTATTGGTGGAGTGCCAATGAAAATAAAACTCGTTTTAGCCGACCTAAATAGGTTAGCGACTCTAGCTCGAGTTATGTAGCATGGTTTTTCAAAAGTATAGATGATGAAAAAGGTTTTTAGAGTTTTTAAATCATATTACTGTTGAAACCTATTTAAATGTGGATTAACTGACATTGAGTTTTATTGAATTAATGACTTATTCCTTTGTGTTGTTGTGCATTGTAAATGTTAATCCCATTTCAGGTAGGTGGACGAAGAAGGATGATTTTGAGTAGGGGATTAGGGACTTTTGTTTTGACGTCTCTTTATCCATTCTTTTGTAATTCTAATTTATTATAATTGAAGTAACTTATGATACTATGATTATTATTTTCGTACATGATATTGACCATGGGTACTAGTAACTCGGGATATATGTAGCTATGGGTGTTTTGGAAACCCATAGCTAATTGTATGCGGGGGTTACTAGGTTACATAAATGAATCATGTTTTTCTGCTATTGAATGTTGTATGTTACTTATGGTTTAAGGATAGGGTGTGAGTGAGAAGCGAGACTTTTAAAGTAAATTTAATCACTCGGTAATTTATGATTGACTGTTAAATGTATGAAATTGAAATAAATAAGGAAAAATTTTCAAGGGTTGAATTTCGGGTCGTTACAAGTTACAAGAAAAATGATATGAGATTTTTATCAAAAATGAAGTATGTAAAATTCATGATGCAAATTTGGGCTTAATTGCTCAAGTTAACATGACGGCAAATCGTATGTTCCCACTTTACCCCAACAACATAGCTCATTCATGCTTCTCGGCAAAATTAGAAGATGAGGCATGGCTATGACACTTTCGATATGGGCATCTGAATTTTGGCGGATTAAAAATACTACAACAAAAAAACATGGTGAATGGGCTTCCTCAAATTACAGCTTCATCTCAAGTTTGTGAAGCATGTGTTGTTAGCTAACAACATCGTAATCAATTCCCACAAGGAAAAGCTTGGAGAGCAAAGAAAACATTGGAACTTGTTCATTCCGACATTTTGTTGGACCAGACTGTGTAACACCCCAAATTTTAATCTTTAAAATTATAGTAACAGTCCTGGAAGCTTTGCTTGAGCGAGAGTTGTCTCGCCCGGGCGAGAAATGGCAATTTTGGGCTGTTGACACAGTGTAATCGATTACACACTTCTGGTAATCGATTACATCGTATTAAAAGCATCAGATATGTGCATCTGACACAGTGTAATCGATTACACACTTCTGGTAATCGATTACACTCTGCTGGTAATCGATTACACTCTGCTGGTAATCGATTACACTCTGTTGGTAATCGATTACACTCTGATGGTAATCGATTACACTCTGCTGGTAATCGATTACACTCTGCTGGTAATCGATTACACTCTTCTGGTAATCGATTACACACTTCTGGTAATCGATTACATCGTATTAAAAGCATCAGATATGCGTAATTTTCACGTTGTAATCGATTACACCATGTTGGTAATCGATTACAACCCGACGACACCTCTTTAAAACAGAAACCTAAACACATTTTTGAGTTAGAACTTCGAAGAGAAGAGAGAAATGAGAGATTTTCAAGAGCAAGGAGCCTTAGGACTCATCTTGGAGCTTGAGAAGAGGTAAACCTCTTGTTACTAACTCTTCTTCTTCCTCTCTAACTTGTTTTGGGTATGTTGGATTTATTTTCAAAACATAAGAAACCATGGAAACTCATCCTTTAGAGTTATGGTTCGTTTTATGTTGTTTTTTTTATCTTGTAAACTCTTGGTTTAGAGTTGTTATTTGATGAATGGAAAGTTTTATAGGTTATTCATGAAAAACCCCCAAAAACCCCCCAAAATAAGAATACAAGTATAAAGAGAAAGAGATGAAATGTTAGATGTGGATAATGAGTAGTGCTTTGATGTTGTTATATGAGATGAACATGTATGCTTTGATATTTATAAACTTGTATTGAAGTAGTTTTGGAAATATTGAAATATGAGATGTTATGCATGTTTTAGATGGTTGAATATTGATGATGAATATTTTGTATGATTAAATGATGCAAAGTAAGTTGTTTATGTAATATTTGGAATAAATGACTAACATTGTTGTTATTGGTGGAAATGAGGAAAGATCCTAAGGTTGGAGGAAATCGCGGAGGAGACTTTTAAAGTTACTCGGAACCGATCCCCAACGCTCACCAAGGTAAGGGATAAGTGGCTCTAATTCATACTCACTTATGTGAATGAGGTATGTGAAAGAGGTAACGTGTTGGTAAGTTTATGGTTGTTACCCTACCTGAGGAGGTAGTGGTTTATCATTGTGTCCTACCCGGAGTGGTAGTGAACTATTTATCGTGTCCTACCCTGAGTGGTAGTGAACTGTTTATTGTGTCCTACCCGGAGTGGTAGCGGACTGTTATGGTGTCCTACCCGGAGTGGTAGTGGACTGTTATTGTTATCCTACTGGGAATGGTAGTGAAGTATTGTGTATGACTTGCCCTATGTGGTATTGTATATGACTTGCCCTATGTGGTATTGCGTATGACTTGCCCTATGTGGTATTGTGTATGACTTGCCCTATGTGGTATTGTGTATGACTTGCCCTATGTGGTATTGTGTATGACTTGCCCTATGTGGTATTGTGTATGACTTGCCCTATGTGGTATTGTGTATGACTTGCCCTATGTGGTATTGCGTATGACTTGCCCTATGTGGTATTGTGTATGACTTGCCCTATGTGGTATTGCGTATGACTTGCCCTATGTGGTATTGTGTATGACTTGCCCTATGTGGTATTGTGTATGACTTGCCCTATGTGGTATTGTATATGACCTACCCGAAGTGGTAGTGGATCATTAAGGGAAATTGCCTACCCGAAGTGGTAGTGGATCATTGAGAAATTACATACCCGATGTGGTAGAACCAGAGGTGGTAAAGAGTAAGCCTGATGACGAGAATAAGCAATGAGACAAAAAGATTTGAGATTAACGAATATGCATGCTATAGGATATATAGTATGAGATATATATTCTATAGGGTGAATATGGATGATAAAGTGGAAGATGTGAACAATGAAAGTCATATGCATGTTATAGGATATATAGTATGGGATATATATTCTATAAGGTGAATATGAAGGATGAGAACTGAGAATGTCACAATGAAAGTCATATGCATTCTATAGAGTATATTGTATGGGATATATATTCTATAGGGTGGATATGAATGATGAGAAGTATGAGGTTTCGAAGGAACGTAGTAGGCGTGCTATAGAATATATATTATGAGATATATATACTATAGGACGAATATGAATAACGTGGAAATGAAAGAAAGAATATATGAACGTTTACATTTATTTATTTGTGGTTATGATTTATATCAATGCTTAATTGTATTTGAAATGTGGATTATCGTGTGATGTTAGTTTTGAACTAATGACTTACTCCCTTTTGTTTTGTGTGTTGTTTATGATAATCCCATTGTAGGTAAATGAAGGATTTTGAGGATGAAGCTCAATTAGGAAGCTTTTGTGTTTATTTACTCGATTGTCTTTATTGCTATTTGATATTGTAGTTGATTTGATAGTATTTTGGGATAAATGTAATCTGATTAGGATAATATGGTGACATGCAGTTATGGACGTTATAACTCTGGAAAACCCATAACTGGACGTATGTGATAAAGGCTATCTGAATGAATTATGTTTTTCCGCAACATAAATTTGTATGATAATATAATAGGGTAAAGAGTATTTTCAAAGAAAGATACTTGAGAGTTTTTAATGAAGGTGACGACTGTATGTAAGAAAGGATTAAAATAAATGAAAAATTTTCAAGGGTAGAATTTGGGTCGTTACAATATGGTATCAGAGCATAGTTAATCCTGCGGCCTAGGATATGGCCTTACATGCTTCTTTGTGATCTTTATTGGTTAGCATTGACGGTTGTGTGTTTTTGTGATGCTTGTCTGGTTATAAAATTAGTCTACTGACAAGTACGTGAGTGCAGGTACGCATGGCTGAAAGAGGAAGAGAAACGAGCCAGAATACTTCCGATGATCTCTTGGCACAAATGTTAGAGGTGCTTCAGGGCATGAATGGAAACTTACGAAATTTGGATCGGAGCGTGGCTCCAGGTCCAGGCTCCTCTGTCCCAAGCTGGATCGGAGACCTAATGTCATGCATGCTGGGGTGGCAAGGGACCACGGTTGGATGGTTACCCCAAGTGGCGCAGGGACATCGGGTGTTGATGATCCGGCGAGAGGTAAACGCATGGTGACAGGTATTCCTTGTTTAGTGTTGTTGATTCGGGAGCGACACACTCCCTTATATATGATAAATGTGAAAACCGGCTGAAATTGTAAACTGAGTCATTACTTCCGACTTGGTCGCGTCGACCCCAATCTTTGTGCTGGTGGTGGTGTCGACGTTTATGTTCTAGTGTCCGATTGTGGTAAATGGTGTGATATTTACCGTAGATTCAGTCTGCTTGTCGTTATCCCAGTTAGATATAATTTTGGGATGGACTAATTGTCAGCAAATCATGTTGTGATTGAATAGTGCTGACAAGGTTGTGGCGGTTAGGGATCTGTGCGAGATCTCTGACCAGGCTAGTGGTTTGGTGCCAGTGTCGGCTAAGAGAGTCAGGACCCTCATTCGAAAAAGGGATCGGTATTCACTCAGTAAATGTCACAAGAAAGTATTTAAGAACTCGTTAGTATTTCGAGATGTTAAGATTTGAAAGAACTATTTATTTTGTCTTAGAAAGTGGACTTTCGTCTATGAATGATTGATTTTTATAATAAGTATACTGACAAGAAAAATGTTTAAGTCGGGATACTTGTTTTCTCTTATGAGTTGTTAAAGGTTAATTCCTTTTGTTGGCCTTAGTGGGTATGCGCACGCTAAGAGGTGAAACTCATATTTCAAAAATGAAATAGATGTTGGATGAATTACCTAAAGGTCCTTGCGACTAATGTGTTTACATGGATGTTAACTAATCAGATGTATTATCATTTTGAGGTGACCTATGGTTGGTACCCCAAAATCGATTAAGTATGAAAAAGTTATTTTTGATTCTTGTGTATGAAGCTTCTGGTCTATGAAATTTATTTTTTTGTTAAGGATGAGTACCCGCCGTACAAATGTATATTGGTATTGAACACCAAGCTATGTGCGGGGATGTTGAACCTCAAAAAAACTTATTTTGGATCGGGAGTGTCTCAGTGTACGGTTGGGGTAAATGGTAGAACCTTTACTATGGTGTTGATATGCGCGAGGATGTCCTAGTTGGATTTAATCTTGGAAATGGACTAGCGATCAGCAAATTGTGTTATGTTTAACTGTGTACTTGTTGAGGTGAAGAATTAAGATCTAATTGCATTGATATGTATATGGGTGCAAAAGGGTAAGACTTATAATGATAGTCTAGAAAAGAGGCTAGTTAAGTTACTTACCCCGGCAATGTGTTGAATGCAATGGAATAGACGTGAAACTTTTGGTCTCGAATGATCGGTTCTTTTGCGGTAGGACATTGGCAACGCATGAAATAGTGGTGGTGATCCGAAATTGTCTGCGTTGAATGTGTACCGGCAAAAGTTGTTGTTGTTTCGTGAACGTCCGTAATTGCGGTGTATGGGTGTGGTGTAACCATAGGAGAGAAGAAGTTTTGGGTTGTGTCGAAATGAGCGTGCGAACCTTGTTTCACGACGTGGTTGCCATGAGTCGTGGATTCAAACCGCTTTCGAAAACCATTTTTGGGAAAACTTAGCTTGTGCCTAAGTAATGATATAGTATCATGTTGGAGAATTCCGAAATTTTAGCAACCATATCGGAATAAGTATGAGGTTGTTAAAAGTTTAGTGATATGAGACGCCCATGTATTTCTGGACATAATGCGAGTGGGTTAATAAGTTTATATTTACTAACGGAATTGGGGTGACCAAACCAAACGCAAGTTGTAGGTTTGAGTGTTGGTCGACTTGTGCTTGCCGATTGGTAACAGAATACCTAATTTTGGTGTGAATCAATGGTTTTATGGTTTCAATGGAGGCTAGAAATCGGTAATTTCTTTAGACGATAAGATTTGATGGTAGAAATATTTTATGTAATTAGACAATTACTGAATAGTTTGATTGTGTACAATAGATGAGGCATTAAGAGACTTTTGTGTAGGTATTTTGTTGATCGAGTAAAATGAAATTGTGCTAGATTCTCGAGTGGAGATGAAACTAGTTAGTGTATGACGGATGTTAAAAGATGCATTTAGATAGATATGGGATAAGGGGTTCCCCATTCGCTGAAATTCGAGAGTGTTATCAGGATTCTTAACGTATGTTAGGATTGATAGATGGATACCTATGGTTCTTGAAAAATGTAGAAAAGATCTTTAGTCTGAATTATGGTTTAGTTCTCATGGTATTCAATGTTGTTCGAGGCTAGGATCTTAATATTTGGACATTGAGGAGTTAGTTCATGAATTGGTTTGGTGATATCATGGTTTAGTGGTGTATGCCCTTAGTGACTGATTAATTAATCTTAATGGATTAGAGAATCGAATTGTGATTTTGGTTGAATATTCTTGTGCCTAAGGTCTAGGTGATGATTTTATTTTCTGAGGTATGTTTAATTTTCGGGGACGAAAATTCTTATAAGAGGGGGAGGATTGTAACACCCCAAATTTTAATCTTTAAAATTATAGTAACAGTCCTGGAAGCTTCGCTTGAGCGAGAGTTGTCTCGCCCGGGCGAGAAATGGCAATCGATTACACTCTGCTGGTAATCGATTACACTCTGCTGGTAATCGATTACACTCTGCTGGTAATCGATTACACTCTGCTGGTAATCGATTACACTCTTCTGGTAATCGATTACACACTTCTGGTAATCGATTACATCGTATTAAAAGCATCAGATATGCGTAATTTTCACGTTGTAATCGATTACACCATGTTGGTAATCGATTACAACCCGACGACACCTCTTTAAAACAGAAACCTAAACACATTTTTGAGTTAGAACTTCGAAGAGAAGAGAGAAATGAGAGATTTTCAAGAGCAAGGAGCCTTAGGACTCATCTTGGAGCTTGAGAAGAGGTAAACCTCTTGTTACTAACTCTTCTTCTTCCTCTCTAACTTGTTTTGGGTATGTTGGATTTATTTTCAAAACATAAGAAACCATGGAAACTCATCCTTTAGAGTTATGGTTCGTTTTATGTTGTTTTTTTTATCTTGTAAACTCTTGGTTTAGAGTTGTTATTTGATGAATGGAAAGTTTTATAGGTTATTCATGAAAAACCCCCAAAAACCCCCCAAAATAAGAATACGAGTATAAAGAGAAAGAGATGAAATGTTAGATGTGGATAATGAGTAGTGCTTTGATGTTGTTATATGAGATGAACATGTATGCTTTGATATTTATAAACTTGTATTGAAGTAGTTTTGGAAATATTGAAATATGAGATGTTATGCATGTTTTAGATGGTTGAATATTGATGATGAATATTTTGTATGATTAAATGATGCAAAGTAAGTTGTTTATGTAATATTTGGAATAAATGACTAACATTGTTGTTATTGGTGGAAATGAGGAAAGATCCTAAGGTTGGAGGAAATCGCGGAGGAGACTTTTAAAGTTACTCGGAACCGATCCCCAACGCTCACCAAGGTAAGGGATAAGTGGCTCTAATTCATACTCACTTATGTGAATGAGGTATGTGAAAGAGGTAACGTGTTGGTAAGTTTATGGTTGTTACCCTACCTGAGGAGGTAGTGGTTTATCATTGTGTCCTACCCGGAGTGGTAGTGAACTATTTATCGTGTCCTACCCTGAGTGGTAGTGAACTGTTTATTGTGTCCTACCCGGAGTGGTAGCGGACTGTTATGGTGTCCTACCCGGAGTGGTAGTGGACTGTTATTGTTATCCTACTGGGAATGGTAGTGAAGTATTGTGTATGACTTGCCCTATGTGGTATTGTATATGACTTGCCCTATGTGGTATTGCGTATGACTTGCCCTATGTGGTATTGTGTATGACTTGCCCTATGTGGTATTGTGTATGACTTGCCCTATGTGGTATTGTGTATGACTTGCCCTATGTGGTATTGTGTATGACTTGCCCTATGTGGTATTGTGTATGACTTGCCCTATGTGGTATTGCGTATGACTTGCCCTATGTGGTATTGTGTATGACTTGCCCTATGTGGTATTGCGTATGACTTGCCCTATGTGGTATTGTGTATGACTTGCCCTATGTGGTATTGTGTATGACTTGCCCTATGTGGTATTGTATATGACCTACCCGAAGTGGTAGTGGATCATTAAGGGAAATTGCCTACCCGAAGTGGTAGTGGATCATTGAGAAATTACATACCCGATGTGGTAGAACCAGAGGTGGTAAAGAGTAAGCCTGATGACGAGAATAAGCAATGAGACAAAAAGATTTGAGATTAACGAATATGCATGCTATAGGATATATAGTATGAGATATATATTCTATAGGGTGAATATGGATGATAAAGTGGAAGATGTGAACAATGAAAGTCATATGCATGTTATAGGATATATAGTATGGGATATATATTCTATAAGGTGAATATGAAGGATGAGAACTGAGAATGTCACAATGAAAGTCATATGCATTCTATAGAGTATATTGTATGGGATATATATTCTATAGGGTGGATATGAATGATGAGAAGTATGAGGTTTCGAAGGAACGTAGTAGGCGTGCTATAGAATATATATTATGAGATATATATACTATAGGACGAATATGAATAACGTGGAAACGAAAGAAAGAATATATGAACGTTTACATTTATTTATTTGTGGTTATGATTTATATCAATGCTTAATTGTATTTGAAATGTGGATTATCGTGTGATGTTAGTTTTGAACTAATGACTTACTCCCTTTTGTTTTGTGTGTTGTTTATGATAATCCCATTGTAGGTAAATGAAGGATTTTGAGGATGAAGCTCAATTAGGAAGCTTTTGTGTTTATTTACTCGATTGTCTTTATTGCTATTTGATATTGTAGTTGATTTGATAGTATTTTGGGATAAATGTAATCTGATTAGGATAATATGGTGACATGCAGTTATGGACGTTATAACTCTGGAAAACCCATAACTGGACGTATGTGATAAAGGCTATCTGAATGAATTATGTTTTTCCGCAACATAAATTTGTATGATAATATAATAGGGTAAAGAGTATTTTCAAAGAAAGATACTTGAGAGTTTTTAATGAAGGTGACGACTGTATGTAAGAAAGGATTAAAATAAATGAAAAATTTTCAAGGGTAGAATTTGGGTCGTTACAGACTGCGACCGGGAAGCCTCCAATCACCGGGGAGTTCCATTTTTACCGGGGTATGAGAAGAATGGAGAGCCACAAGTGAGACATCACGTCTTGAACCAAAACCTTAAGGCATTAGTTCCATGGGCTTTTTCTACTTATAAACTCTTTTACTGCTCCCCGCATATCAAATGTGAGACTTCACACTTGAATAAACTTACTTCAAAACAATAATGACCTTTATATGAGCGCAAAAATCTTACATATGAGGGGTTCCTTAAAATTTCTTATCCAACCATTTATTTATTGTGAACAAGCATATAAAGAGGGCAACCCTTATATATATTTTTTAGATTATTTTATTTATCCATCCAAGGATTAATGTTTCACTACACAAAAGTTGATTGCAATCGAAAATAGTTATATAACTCCTTCATGAAGGGCTATCATATACTTCGGTAGAGGCTGATCCTGAAGCACCAGGAAGAAAGTGAACTAACTCATGAAGGAGATCTTCATGGCCCTCCAATAGTGCATCAATCTGTTAAAATCCATAATATAATTAAAAAGAGTGTCTAAAATGTGAAAAATCATGGTGAAATAATATGCAAATTTATCAAAAGTACTATATACCATAATAACATATTATATATATAGAGAATAATAACCTCTTCTTGAGCCTCGGTTGTAGATTTTTCCCCGGCTTCCAATTTTTTGATAATATCTAGAAAAGACTCATATATATGAGAATTTTCTTCAAAGCGAGCCTGCATGAAAGAAAAACTTTTGAGCATATTGTAAGAGTGAAACCATCTATTATAAGATTTTCTTGTATAAATGCAAGATGTCTTTGGAAGTGGAACATCAATTGTGCCAAAATCACAACAACAAAAATTACATATAGGTCAAGAATTAAATAAACTTGAACATTACCCAAAAAAACTGAAAATCAATTGTGCCAGTATGACTACCAAAAATGACATATAGGTCAACACTTAAATAAACTTGAACATTACCAAAAAAAAAAAAGTTTTCATTCTTCTCTTTCTCAACGTGTGTGTGCATGCATTAGTATATGTGTAGAAAGACATATAAAAACTGTCTTAGATTCAACAACATTTTTACCTTAAACTTATTCTTGAAATCGGTTGGATCTTGAATTCCAAGAACTGGCTCAGATGATTCTTCATTTACTAACGGAAGTTGGATTTCATAACCCCTTGGAAGAAAGTTGTTTAACCCCAACAGTAGATGATCATGTCCTTTGAATAAATCCTTGGCAGCTTCTATAACATCATTTCTACCAATTCTAAAAATGAATGAAAAGAGACACTAATGAATTTAAGAAAATATAGGGAAAAATTGAAGAAAATATTCATACAGCAATATAACTTCATCAAACCTGTTTTCTTTGAAGTCTATCAATATTTTCAAAAAGTATTCATACTTTTCCATGTCTTCAGTAAATACGGTCTTTATTTCTTTAAGATATAATAAAGCATCATTTGTAGTTAATCTTCTGCTTCCTTCGCTATCCAAAGAATCAGTAGATTGATTTGAATAAAAATTGAGAGAACTACTTGTGGATGTTGAAATTGTGCAACACACACACAGATATATATGTGTGTGGGGTAGGTGTTCAAACAGAGAGAATTATTTGTAAATTAAAATTTTGGCTATAGATGTTTTTTTTTTAAAATTAATTACTAATAATTAATTGATCATAGGAAAAATCCAGAATTGAAAAAACTAGAAAATGGAGATAGATTGATTTCCTAATAATGAGAAAATCCAAAAAAATCTCAGAAAAAGTAGGACTCAAAATCTTGCCCAACTAGTCCTTTGGTGTTGTTTACATAATAAGTGGAATTTTGTGTTGTGTTTCCCTTCTTTGCACCATCAATCATAAATCATAATAGATTCGGGATCAGCTGTCCCAAAATGTTTATGTCCCTATGTCCACAGCCAATCATCTTTTTCTAAATAATATAAAAATGTTATTTTGATTCTTTACAATTCTTCTTTTTAATAAAGTGTCATTCTTTCATTGGAGCAGGAGAAGAAATTGAGACATGAATGAAGACAGATGATCTCTATTCATCAATTCGGGAATGCCACATGACAATTCATAACAAGTATCTTTATTATTATTTATTTCTTTTCCTTTCTTTTCTATATACAAGTTAATATATTGATTTCTTATTTTTATAAAACATAAATGATTATAAATTATGTTTATAAAAATATTTCAAGTAATATTGTATAAAAATTAAATAACAGAAATAAAAAATTAAAAAAATGTTTTAATTTTGGAATTTATTAATTAATAGCACAATTACGGCTATGTGGTATCTTACTTTCTACTTCGAGCCAAGAAACTATTGTACTCATTGGTACTGTCTCTTCTATCTCATGAAACAGAAAGTCAGTCCACGACCAATGCTTTTTTATTTCATTTTAATTAAAATAATTTATTTTTTAAAAGTCAAAGCAAATTAAATAAATAAATAATATATTATTTTGGGAATTTAATAGTGAAGTTACGGCTATTGTCTAATCTTACTCTCTACTTTGAGTCTAGAAATAGTTGTGTTCATTATTGTTGTGTGTGCAACATGTGGAGGTGAGGAAGTTAGTTCATGATTAATATGATCTCTCATGACCCCAAAAATATAGTAGTAACTCTAAATTATTTGAGAAATGTTAAACCAAAGATTATATAGAAACCAAAGATCCATCGTGGACGGAGTTACTAAAATTATATAGAAGATTTATAGACTTAACTTTGTAAAAAGCACAACTAAATTTTATTAATATTTAAACAATCAATGTAATTTATATTGTGTCATAAACAAATAATAGATATAAAATGAAAACAATATAAAATCTAATTATATTTAAGATTGAGCATTCATTATTTTATTTATTAATAAAAAAGTGAAATAATATGATATAAAATTACATCTTATAATAAGAATATGTGAGTGTGAATACTTAATTTTGTTTCTCCAAATTTTTACATGATAAAATAAAAAATAAAGAGTCAAAAAGTCCATCTCATAAATTTTGAAATTTTATGAAGTGGCTTATAAATTGTTACCTAAAAAGAGTATTTTTGTCATTTTTATGATCTTATAGAATTAATTTGTACCAATTTATAGTTATTAATTTTTTTATTAAATATATAAAGTACTTATATATTTTTATAGTAAAAAGTACATTCTTAGATGTCCCCAAACAAGTGTCATAAAGTCAATCGATGGTCAAAGACTTTGGTTTGAATATTTCAATGTTTAAAGAAATCATTAAAGTCATTTTAGGAATCTTTATGTACTCATTAACGAGAACAAGTTGTCCATGTCACTTTTCTATGTCACTTCTATGTGCCACAAATTACAAACTCACATTTATGTTTTGTTAACTTTTAGTTAGTTATTATGGTGCAACTTTAATTGACGTCTCAATTTGTAATTGGTGGCACATAGAAGTTGAATAGAGAAGTGACATAGACAACTTGTGATCCTAATTAACGGGGTCGCCCTTTGAAAAAATATGTATCAAATTATCCCTTATAAACAGTGGGGAGAATGGAGGAGAAAAGACACACATAATTGACAAATTATCTTTGAACCATATATACAATATTTAGGATAAAGTTAACTCATTCTCTCCTAATTTGTATAATATATCATACCACCGTTTAAGTAATTGAAATCACATAAAAACTTTGATACCATGTATCATTTGAATTGTTTTGGTTAGGGCACTACAATTAAAAGTAAAATAAAGTTAATTTTTGACAATAATTGTTTGTAGTTGTAACACCCCAAATTTTAATCTTTAAAAATATAGTATCAGTCCTGGAAGCCTCGCTTGATCGAGAGATTCTCGCCTGAGCGAAAAAGGATCAGCTGGGAGGGTGAAATCCTGGACTATACTGGAGGATTCTCGCCTGGGCGAGAAATGGCAATTTTGGGCTGTTGACACAGTGTAATCGATTACACTCTGCTGATAATCGATTACACACTGCTGGTAATCGATTACACACTGCTGGTAATCGATTACATCGTATTAAAAGCATCAGATATGTGCATCTGACACAGTGTAATCGATTACACATTTCTGGTAATCGATTACACATTTCTGGTAACCGATTACACATTGCTGGTAATCGATTACACATAGCTGGTAATCGATTACACATTGCTGGTAATCGATTACACATTGCTGGTAATCGATTACACATTGCTGGTAATCGATTACATCGTATTAAAAGCATCAGATATGTGCATCTGACACAGTGTAATCGATTACACACTCCTGGTAATCGATTACATCGTATTAAAAGCATCAGATATGCGCATTTTTCACGTTGTAATCGATTACACCATGTTGGTAATCGATTACAACCCGACGACACCTCTTTAAAACAGAAACCCAAACACATTTTTGGGTTAGAACTTCGAAGAGAAGAGAGAGAGGAGAGCTTTTCAAGAGCAAGGAGCCTTAGGACTCATCTTGGAGCTTGAGAAGAGGTAAACCTCTTGTTACTAACTCTTCTTCTTCCTCTCTAACTTGTTTTGGGTATGTTGGATTTATTTTCAAAACATGAGAAACCATGGAAACTCATTCTTTAGAGTTATGGTTCGTTTTATGTTGTTTTTATCTTGTAAACTCTTGGTTTAGAGTTGGTATTTGATTAATGGAAAGTTTTATGGGTTATTCATGAAAAACCCCCAAAAACCCCCAAAATGAGAATATGAGTATAAAGAGAAAGAGATGAAATGTTAGATGTGGATAATGAGTAGTGCTTTAATGTTGTTATATGAGATGAACGTGTATGCTTTGATATTTAGAAACTTGTATTGAAGTAGTTTTGGAAATATTGAAATATGAGATGTTATGCATGTTTTAGATGGTTGAATATTGATGATGAATATTTTGTATGATTAAATGATGCAAAATAAGTTGCTTATGTGATATTTGGAATAAATGACTAACATTGTTGTTATTGGTGGAAATGAGGAAAGATCCTAAGGTTGGAGGAAATCGTGGAGGAGACTTTTAAAGTTACTCGGAACCGATTCCCAAAACTCACTGAGGTAAGGGATAAGTGGCTCTAATTCATACTCACTGATGTGAACGAGGTATGTGAAAGAGGTAATGTGTTGTAAGTTTGATTGTTGTTACCCTACCCGAATAGGGAGTGGTTTATTGTTGTTACCCTACTCGAAGAGGTAGTGGTTGACTGTTATTGTGTCCTACCCGGAGTGGTAGTGAACTGTTTGTTGTGTCCTACCCGGAGTGGTAGTAGACTGTTATTGTGTCCTACCTTAAATGGTAGCAGACTGTTATCGTGTCCTACCCGGAGTGGTAGCGGACTGTTGTTGTGTCCTACCCGGAGTGGTAGTGGACTGTTATTGTTATCCTACCGGGAATGGTAGTGAAGAATCGTGAACTAGACCTACCCGATGTGGTATGGAATATAATACTAGACCTACTCGATGTGGTATGGAGTATAACACTAGAACTACCCGATGTGGTATGGAGCATAACACTAGACCTACCCGATGTGGTATGGAATATAATACTAGACCTACCCGATGTGGTATGGAGTATAACTAGACCTGCCCGATGTGGTATGGAGTATAACTAGACCTGCCCGATGTGGTATGGAGTATAACTAGACCTACCCGATGTGGTATGGATGATGAACTAGACCTGCCCGATGTGGTATGGATGATGAACTAGACCTGCCCGATGTGGTATGGATGATGAACTAGACCTGCCCGATGTGGTATGGATGATGAACTAGACCTGCCCGATGTGGTATGGATGGTGAACTAGACCTACCCGATGTGGTATGGATGGTGAACTATTCCTACCCGATGTGGTATGGAGATGTAATTGGATCTACCCGAGGTGGTAGGAGATTATAGTGTGAAAGAACTCGGTGAATACGATTAATGATGAATACGACATATGAGAAACAAGGACGTTAAGAGCGAAAGTCATATACATGCTATAGGATATATATTATGGGATATATATACTATAGGGTGAATATGAATGTTGGAAATGAAGACGTTAAGGATAAAAGTAATATACATGCTATAAGATATATAGTATGGGATATATATATACTATAGTGTGGATATGAATAATGAGGAGAACGATGCTTCGAATGAACATAATATGCATGCTATAGAATATATATTATGGGATATGTATTCTATAGGATGAATATGGATAACGTAGAAATGAACGAAAGAAGAGATGAATGTTTGCATTTACGTAATTGCGTTTATAATTTATATTAAAGTTTAATCGTATTTGAAATGTGGATTATCATGTGATGTTAGTTTTTAAACTAATGACTTACTCCCTTTTGTTTTGTGTGTCGTTTATGATAATCCCATTGTAGGTAAATGAAGGATTCTGAGGATGAAGCTCAATTAGGAAGCTTTTGTGTTTAATTACTCGCTTGTCTGTATTGCTAAGTGACGTTGTAGTTGATTTAATAGTATTATGGGATGACTGTAAATCCGTTTAGATCAATACAGATATGTGTAGTTATGGGCTTTATAACCTTGGGAGACCCATAACTGGTTGTATGTGGTAAATGCTATTTGAATGAATTATGTTTTTCCGCAACATAAATTTGTATGATAAGAAAATAGGGTAAAGAGTATTTTCGAAAATGATACTTGAGAGTTTTCAATGAAGGTGACGACTGTATGTAAGAAATGATTAAAATAAATGAAAAATTTTCAAGGGTAGAATTCGGGTCGTCACAATATGGTATCAGAGCATAGTTAATTCTGCGGCCTAGGGCATGGCCTTACTTGCTTCTTTGTAACATGTTTATGATTTGATTGGTTGATATTGTGTGAATTGAATGTTTAAAGCATGTAGCTTTGGTATAGTAACATGTAATGTACTATGAGACTAGGTGATAACCTGACTTGTGTGAATTAAAATTGTGTACTGACTATACATGAGTGCAGGTCGAAACATGGCTGAAAGAGGAACGAGTCAGAACGTTCCAAATGATTTGTTGGTTCAGATGGTAGCTGCACTACACCAGATGAACGAGAGCTTGCATAATCTGTATCAGAACCCTGCACCGAGTTCGAGTTCGCAACCCCTAATCCCACCCGAACCGGCTGAGTACCGGGGGCTGGATGAGTTTTGCAAGAGGAACCCCAGTCAGTTCCACGGGGGATTTGCTCCTGATGCTGCCCTTGAGTGGATTCAGGGAATGGATCTGATCTTTCGGGCAATGAATTGTTCGGAGGCTCAGAAGTTGGCTTACGCCACGTATATGCTAGTGAAGGAGGCCGAGAACTGGTGGGAGTTTACTCGACGCCAAATGGAGATAAAAGGACAATTGATTTCCTGGGGAACATTCAAGGAGAAGTTTCTTCATAAATACTTCCCAGCTGATCTGAAGCGGAAGAAGGAAATGGAGTTCCTGAAGTTGGAACAGGGAAATATGTCGGTGGGGGAATATGCGGCTAAGTTCGAGGAATTGGCACGGTTTTGTCCCTACTCGGAGTTGGAAGTAGATGGACGATCCAAATGCTCTAAATTTGAATCGCGTTTAAGGCCCAAGTTGAAAATAATGTTCGGACATCAGGAGATTGCCGATTTCGCTACCTTGGTCAACAAGTGTAGAATGTACGAGGACAACCTGAAGTCGGTTAAGTTGGCTACACACGAAACAATTACTCCCCGGGACTATGGGCCTCAACGCAACCATATGCGGGAGAGGGGTAAAGAGAGGGTGGAAGATGACCGGAAGCCTTATGCGGCAACTACTATACATCGAGACCGAAATTTCCAAAAGTCTAGACCATTTACCGTTCCTACCGAAGGGGTTTCTACTCCCATGTGCAACAAATGTGGTAGACGCCATCTTGGGAGTACATGCCCAGGGTCAGGAAACGGATGTTTCCACTGCAAGGAGTTCGGACACATTAAAAGGTTTTTGTCCCAAGCTAGATCGGAGACCTAATGTCGTTCCTGCTGAGAAGACAAGGGACCATAGTCGAAGGTTTACCCCGAGTGGCGCAGGGACATCAGGTGTGGATGATCCGGCGAGAGGTAAATTGCATGGTGACAGGTATCACTTTTAGTGTTGTTTAATTCGGGAGCGACACACTCCCTATATTTTCTGAATGCGTGAACCTACTATGATTGTACACCAAGTTGTTGTTTTCGACTTAGTTGTACCCACCAACCCCATGTATCGGTGGTGGATGTCGGTGTGGATGTCTCAGTGTACGGTTGGGGTAAATGGTAGAACCTTTACTATAGTGTTGATATGCGTGATGATGTCCCAGTTGGATTTAATCCTGGAAATGGACTAGCGATCAGCAAATTGTGTTATGTTTAACTGTGTGTACTTGTTGAGGTGAAGAATTAAGATCTAGTTGCATTGATATGTATATGGGTGCAAAAGGGTAAGACTTATAATGATAGTCGAGAAAAGAGGCTAGTTAAGTTACTTACCCCGCCAATGTGATGAATGCAATGGAATAGACGTGAATCTTTTGGTCTCGAATGACCGGTTCTTTTGCGGTAGGACATTGGCAACGCATGAAAGAGTGGTGGTGATCCGAAATTGTCTGCGTTGAATGTGTACCGGCAAAAGTTGTTGTTGTTTCGTGAACGTCAGTAATTGCGGTGTATGGGTGTGGTGTAACCATAGGAGAGAAGAAGTTTTGGGTTGTGTCGAAATGAGCGTGCGAACCTTGTTTCACGACGTGGTTGCCATGAGTCGTGGATTCAAACCGCTTTCGAAAATCATTTTTGGGAAAACTTAGCTTGTGCCTAAGTAATGATTTAGTATCATGTTGGAGAATTCCGAAATTTTAGCAACCATATCGGAATAAGTATGAGGTTGTTAAAAGTTTAGTGATATGAGACGCTCATGTATTTCTGGACATAATGCGAGTGGGTTAATAAGTTTATATTTACTAACGGAATTGGGGTTACCAAACCAAACGCAAGTTATACGTTTGAGTGTTGGTCGACTTGTGCTTGCCGATTGGTAACAGAATACCTAGTTTTGGTGTGAATCAATGGTTTTATGGTTTCAGTGGAGGCTAGAAATCGGTAATTTCTTTAGACGATAAGATTTGATGGTAGAAATATTTTATGTAATTAGACAATTACTGAATAATTTGATTGTGTACAATGGATGAGACACTAATAATTCTATTGTGTAAGTATTTTGTGGATCTAGTAAAATGAAATTGTGCTAGAGTCTCGAGTGGAGATGAGACTAGCTAGTGTATGATGGATGTTAAAAGATGCATTTAGATAGATATGGGATCAGGAGTTCCCCATTCGCTGAAGTTCGAGAGTGTTATCGGGATTCTTAACGTATGTTAGGATTGATAGATGGATAGGTGTTAGAGATCTATGGTTCTTGATGGATATAAGAAAAAATCTTTAGTCTGAATTATGGATTAGTTCCCATGGCACTCGAGTTATTAAAGGCTGAGATCTTAACATTTGGACATTGAGGAGTTATTCATGAATTGGTTTGGTGATATCATGATTTAGTGGTGTATGCCCTTAGTGACTGATTAAGTATTCTTAATGGATTAGAGAATCGAATTGTGATTTTGGTTGAATATTCTTGTGCCTAAGGTCTAGGTGATGATTTTATTTTCCGAGGTATGTTTAATTTTCGGGGACGAAAATTCTTATAAGAGGGGGAGGATTGTAACACCCCAAATTTTAATCTTTAAAAATATAGTATCAGTCCTGGAAGCCTCGCTTGATCGAGAGATTCTCGCCTGAGCGAAAAAGGATCAGCTGGGAGGGTGAAATCCTGGACTATACTAGAGGATTCTCGCCTGGGCGAGAAATGGCAATTTTGGGCTGTTGACACAGTGTAATCGATTACACTCTGCTGGTAATCGATTACACACTGCTGGTAATCGATTACACACTGCTGGTAATCGATTACATCGTATTAAAAGCATCAGATATGTGCATCTGACACAGTGTAATCGATTACACATTTCTGGTAATCGATTACACATTTCTGGTAACAGATTACACATTGCTGGTAATCGATTACACATTGCTGGTAATCGATTACACATTGCTGGTAATCGATTGCACATTGCTGGTAATCGATTACACATTGCTGGTAATCTATTACATCGTATTAAAAGCATCAGATATGCGCATTTTTCACGTTGTAATCGATTACACCATGTTGGTAATCGATTACAACCCGACGACACCTCTTTAAAACAGAAACCCAAACACATTTTAGGGTTAGAACTTCGAAGAGAAGAGAGAGAGGAGAGCTTTTCAAGAGCAAGGAGCCTTAGGACTCATCTTGGAGCTTGAGAAGAGGTAAACCTCTTGTTACTAACTCTTCTTCTTCCTCTCTAACTTGTTTTGGGTATGTTGGATTTATTTTCAAAACATGAGAAACCATGGAAACTCATTCTTTAGAGTTATAGTACGTTTTATGTTGTTTTTATCTTGTAAACTCTTGGTTTAGAGTTTGGTATTTGATGAATGGAAAGTTTTATGGGTTATTCATGAAAAACCCCCAAAAACCCCCAAAATGAGAATATGAGTATAAAGAGAAAGAGATGAAATGTTAGATGTGGATAATGAGTAGTGCTTTAATGTTGTTATATGAGATGAACATGTATGCTTTGATATTTAGAAACTTGTATTGAAGTAGTTTTGGAAATATTGAAATATGAGATGTTATGCATGTTTTAGATGGTTGAATATTGATGATGAATATTTTGTATGATTAAATGATGCAAAATAAGTTGTTTATGTGATATTTGGAATAAATGACTAACATTGTTGTTATTGGTGAAAATGAGGAAAGATCCTAAGGTTGGAGGAAATCGTGGAGGAGACTTTTAAAGTTACTCGGAACCGATTCCCAAAACTCACTGAGGTAAGGGATAAGTGGCTCTAATTCATACTCACTGATGTGAACGAGGTATGTGAAAGAGGTAATGTGTTGTAAGTTTGATTGTTGTTACCCTACCCGAATAGGGAGTGGTTTATTGTTGTTACCCTACTCGAAGAGGTAGTGGTTGACTGTTATTGTGTCCTACCCGGAGTGGTAGTGAACTGTTTGTTGTGTCCTACCCGGAGTGGTAGTAGACTGTTATTGTGTCCTACCTTAAATGGTAGCGGACTGTTATCGTGTCCTACCCGGAGTGGTAGCGGACTGTTGTTGTGTCCTACCCGGAGTGGTAGTGGACTGTTATTGTTATCCTACCGGGAATGGTAGTGAAGAATCGTGAACTAGACCTACCCGATGTGGTATGGAATATAATACTAGACCTACCCAATGTGGTATGGAGTATAACACTAGACCTACCCGATGTGGTATGGAGCATAACACTAGACCTACCCGATGTGGTATGGAATATAATACTAGACCTACTCGATGTGGTATGGAGTATAACTAGACCTGCCCGATGTGGTATGGAGTATAACTAGACCTGCCCGATGTGGTATGGAGTATAACTAGACCTACCCGATGTGGTATGGATGATGAACTAGACCTTCCCGATGTGGTATGGATGATGAACTAGACCTGCCCGATGTGGTATGGATGATGAACTAGACCTGCCCGATGTGGTATGGATGATGAACTAGACCTGCCCGATGTGGTATGGATGATGAACTAGACCTGCCCGATGTGGTATGGATGGTGAACTAGACCTACCCGATGTGGTATGGAGATGTAATTGGATCTACCCGAGGTGGTAGGAGATTATAGTGTGAAAGAACTCGGTGAATACGATTAATGATGAATACGACATATGAGAAACAAGGACGTTAAGAGCGAAAGTCATATACATGCTATAGGATATATATTATGGGATATATATACTATAGGGTGAATATGAATGTTGGAAATGAAGACGTTAAGGATAAAAGTAATATACATGCTATAAGATATATAGTATGGGATATATATATACTATAGTGTGGATATGAATAATGAGAAGAACGATGCTTCGAATGAACATAATATGCATGCTATAGAATATATATTATGGGATATGTATTCTATAGGATGAATATGGATAACGTAGAAATGAACGAAAGAAGAGATGAATGTTTGCATTTACGTAATTGCGTTTATAATTTATATTAAAGTTTAATCGTATTTGAAATGTGGATTATCATGTGATGTTAGTTTTTAAACTAATGACTTACTCCCTTTTGTTTTGTGTGTCGTTTATGATAATCCCATTGTAGGTAAATGAAGGATTCTGAGGATGAAGCTCAATTAGGAAGCTTTTGTGTTTAATTACTCGCTTGTTTGTATTGCTAAGTGACGTTGTAGTTGATTTAATAGTATTATGGGATGACTGTAAATCCGTTTAGATCAATACAGATATGTGTAGTTATGGGCTTTATAACCTTGGGAGACCCATAACTGGTTGTATGTGGTAAATGCTATTTGAATGAATTATGTTTTTCCGCAACATAAATTTGTATGATAAGAAAATAGGATAAAGAGTATTTTTGAAAATGATATTTGAGAGTTTTCAATGAAGGTGACGACTGTATGTAAGAAATGATTAAAATAAATGAAAAATTTTCAAGGGTAGAATTCGGGTCGTCACAGTAGTTTGTACAAATACCTTTATAATAAACCACTTAAATAAACATCAATATTTTTGTGGACTAATTCAAAAACCTAAAAATATATACAAAGTAATCATGACATTAAGTATAGGGGAAGGGTTGTGAGTATTCAATAACTCATATTTTCAACGGTCGCATTATGTCGATTCTAATATGATAAATAATAAAATTACCACTAATCATATATTAATCATCGGTCATATTTCGTATCGCCATTCTTCTTTCCATACATGGCAGGTAATTGGTTTCTTTTTTCACTTTCTATGTTATATTTTCTTTCTATTTGTTATACTTTTGAAATAATTAACAAATTCATTTTTCTGTAATAAATTTTATTTGAATATTTAATTAATAAAATGTAGTTAAATGAATAATAGACATTTTTTTTATTGTAATATTTAACAAGTTCATATTAATAAATAATTGAATGAATGAACAATAAAATATAATAAAGTATACAATGGTTATAATGATTAAGATAATATATTTTACCTCTTTAAGTTGAGATGAGCTAGCGGCTATAAAGCTACTACTTCATTCTATTGAAATTGATAGTTGGACAACGATATATGTTGGACTTCCTTTAAATTTTATAATAAACCTGTCCCATTTAAGTTGAGATGCGGTAGTGAAAATATAGTTGTGACTCCACTCTCTAGAATTGGGTACGCGAATAATGACTATTGTTAGGTTCCCTTAAATCTTATACTAAAAAACTTCAATGCCTAGTAGAGCAAGCACAATCAATATTGTGTTTTCTCTCTCCTAAAGTTGAGATGTCGTAGCGGACATAGAAATGCTACTTCAATCTCTCTTGATGTGGGCACAATGGAGATTAAGTATTATTTATTATCTTCCAATCTTTAAATAAATTAAAATAAATTCAATCTAAACAACCATTAATCAATCTTTACCACAGAACTATGTAATCTTAATTTCCATATTGAACTTATGAATATGTAAGACCAAAATAAATTATTGATCGACACAAAAATAAAGGATATTTTTTATCTTTTGTTTTATTAAATATTGAGCACTCACTCTGTTACAAGAGAATTGATATGCTCATAATGGGTGTATTTATGTTCCGCAATCCTATTTCTCTACGGCCCTAAGGCCCAGGATCATCAAATGATGGACACCCATGTTTTTATATTATGAATTACTTTTCAATCAATATCTTTTTAATGAATACATATTAGTGCATTGATAATGCAAATTGCGATATAATATTTTATTCCTCAAATCATATTGACACACGAGAAAAAATAAAGCAAATAAAATTAATTCATGTATTAATATGAAACATTCGATTAGAGAATTAAAATGATAAGAAATATGATGCTAATGTAAGACCTAAAATGGAGTAGATATTCTACCAGATTTTTCTAATGTGAAACAGTAGTTTTTTAACCATTTTCTTGACGTTCAATTATTAACAAGTGAATACATTATTTTATATCATATATCATTTCTCATATATGACCCAAAGGATAAAGAATCCAAAGAAGGTGAAAGTAAAAATAAATAAATAAAATAAAATATACGAAAAGACATCATAGAATCCTCAATAAATATCTCAGACGAAATTTAGGGCAGAGAAAATGCATTATACATGACTCTCAATGGAACTATTCATATCGTACCAGGGAATATTATTGCCTTGATCTTAAGCCTTCACCCATTCCATCATAAAACCATAAAATCCTCTTAATTGTTGAATGTCATGTTATAAAACTATTAAAAGTAGGAAAATGAGAAATGAGTAATGGACATGGGAAACACATTAGGGAAGTTGACTGGTTTGACCCAATTTTTAAGTGGCAAGTACCATGAAACCCAAAGACGGACCAATGCTAAAGTTGCTAATCATGTATCAGTCAAAAACCCTAAAAAAAAGCAAGCACAATATTGTATATTATAACCTTAAGAAACCTTCTACAAGAGAAGCTTTGAGAGTGACCCATACTCAGATACACTTAAGATCATCATAACTGAGGGTGTACACAAATGGAATAGAAAAAGACAATAGAAGCAAAAATTCAAAATAAAAATAAAATAGAAAGAAGGTAAATAGAGCTAGGTTGAGAACCTGCAAGGAAAACCTAGAAAAATGAGAGAGGTACTAAATCGAAGACCTACAAAGACGACTTAGGATCATAACAAAAAGAGAGAATTCCAAACATATACCTAGATTAGGTATAATGGGCAAAAATAAGGAAATTAAATGAACACCATCAAGGTGAAGACTTACCACTACTCGTCCTCAATTATGCATTAGGATAACTTTTTGAAGAAGTTTGAGTTGTAGCCTATGTTTGGAAAGGTTCTCATCAAGTGTCCAAGAGAGACATGTATCATTTTAGTTTAATCCCGCGACTGTAGGGGTGAGCAGGACTCGGCCCTACTCGGCCACCCAATATGGCCAGATCATGATCGGGCTCGAATAGGGTCAGGTCTCATCGAGTCTAAGGTCGGTTTTGGGTTCAAAAATTAGTCAGATTCAATATTTAGGGTTGGGTAGAGACCAAGCATGACCCGACCCGAATCGTCCCATGGTCACTCTCTCATCATATTTTTATGAGTCTTTATTCAAATGTGTACAGAGTAATGACACATTTTTTGTCGAAAGTATCATTGACTCTCTCATTTTTCATCATATATACATGATGAATAATATATACATATATCGTTTTATATGTCAAATTGCATATTCATTATAATAAGTAATATTAAGAAGATTTTATCTAAAGTGAGTGCACATTATATTTAATAAGGTCTAGGGTCGGGTTCTAGTTTACATGATGACTCAGTGGATATTTAGGGTCGGGTTAGCTTCAGATCTAGGGTTGGGTTTGGGTTCATAAAAATGACCCGACCAATAATTAGGATCGGGTAAGGACAAGCATTAACCCGTTCCAGCCTCGCCCATGCTCACCCTTACCCGACTGGACATTATGGAAATTTAATGAATGATCCAAGTTATTAACCTAGAAAGAGCTCTGCCAATTGAAGCTAGATCGACATAGATATTGAAATTTAAGTTTTAAGGGTGCTTAATAGCATTTTTGAAGACATAATTAATAAGAATAAAAATATCAAATCTAATTTTCCAGAACGTGCGTCATTATTCACAATAGACATACATATTTTGAGGCATAAAACCAATTGAAGTTAATGAATGTTTAAGCCTTGTATAGCAAACTCTCACACACTCATACATGCAAAGCATGCATCTTTCTTGCATAATCAATGAACATTTAAGCCTCGAATAGCAAACTCCCACACACTCATACATGCAAAGCATGCGACTTTCTTGCATAATCATGCATGCAAATATGGTAAATGAAAACATTTAGACTTAAAATACGTTGTCGGATTGAGATTCCGAAATGTTATTATGTTGCTGAACTTAGACGCCAAAAAATAATATTGTCAAACTCAAACTTCAAAATGTTACGACATTTATGGACCTAGATGTGTGAATTTTCTTTAAGAAAATATTATCAAACTCGAAAGCCCTAACATTCTTTGAAATAAATACATTGTCGGACTCAGATGACGAAATATTATGATATTGCAGGACTCAAACACCAAAAAGTTCTTTCAAAAAACATTGTTAGACTCTGACACTAAAATATTGTGATGTTGTTGGACTCAGATGTCAAAATGTTCTTCCAAAAAAGATATTTCGGACTAAGAAAGGATATATATATATTCTTTATTATAATATCTAGCTGTTGGATTATATTAGCAATTAGACCTGGATGTATAATTAATTAATATATAGTTTGAAGTGGAAAATCAAGCACCAAACTTGAAGGAAAGTTGAGCTCATTTCATAGTGTGTTGAAATTGTTGAGAAAATTTAATCATATGCACGTTTTGGTTGTCCTAGTATTTAGGAGCGATAATAAAGTTTGTTTCCGTTGCATTTCCGTTATGTTACAGTTATGTTTCATAATTAATAGGATTTTAATTTGCACATGACATAGTGATTATTGTCATGATAATTGTAGTTATGTATTAGCTTATTTATAGGTTGTCTTGCTTTATCAATGAATAAGTAGAAAACATATATCATCCGTTTCCTTCTATTGTTAACAGTGGTACCAAAGCTGAGTTGAGTTCCAAGGAGAAAAACAAAAGGTGAAATTGACGGCTTCCGAAAGTTTTGTACATCTAGCCATTCCACGCTTTGATGGTGACTATGACCATTGGAGCATACTTATGGAGAACTTCCTGAGGTCCAAAGAATATTGGACGGTTGTTGTTTCTGGAGTAGCAGAACCAGTAGCAGGTGATATGTTGACAGATGCGCAAAAGATAGAACTTGAAGGGCTGAAGTTAAAGGATCTTAAAGCAACAAATTATCTCTTCCAAGCTATTGATCGCTCAATCTTGGAAACCATTATTTTCAAAGATACAACCAAACATATTTGGGATTCCATGAAGAAGAAGTACCAAGGTACAACAAGGGCTAAGAGGCAGCAACTTCAAGCACTTCGTTCGGAGTTCGAAATACTTCGAACAAAGTTAGGAGAATAAGTTGCAAACTATTTTTCAAGAACGATGACAATCATTAACAAGATGCGGATCTATGGCGACAAGATAGATGATGTTCTCATTGTTGAGAAGATTCTTCGATCCTTGACACCAAAATTTAACTTTGTTGCTTGTGCTATAAAAGAAGCTAACGATGTTGGTTCATGAGCAAAAAATTAACCAACGGGAAAAGGAGAACAAGCATTGAAGACCTTATCATAAAATAACTTCACATCTAGTAGATCTGATAGAGAATGGGGAAAAGGTAGAGATCGAAATAGAGGAGTCAGAAACAACAATGATCGTGGGAACCAACAACAAAATCATTATCAAGAGAGTCAATTTCAAGGAAGAGGCGGTGGAAGTGGAGGCCACCACTCACCAACCTATTGATCAAAGTCAGCAGACAATTCCAATGTTGAATGTTTCAGATGTCATAGGTATGGTCATTATAAATCAGAATTTCAAACTGATTTGAATAAACAAAGTGGAGATCAAAGTAACTTTGTAGAAAATGAATAAAAGTTGTCTCTTTTGATGGTGTGTCACATGAAGGAAGAAACTCAACCAAATATGTGGTATTTAGACACTTGGGTTCAAAAATTAGTCAGAGTCGATATTTAGGGTTGGGTAGAGACCAAGCATGACCCGACCCGAACCGTCCCATGGTCACTCTGTAACATCCTAATTTTGAGTCTTTAAATTTATAGTATCAGTCCTGGAAGTCTCGCTTGAGCAAGAGATTCTCGCCTGAGCGAGAAAGGATCACCTAGGAGGGTGAAATCCTGGGCTATACTGGAGGATTCTCGGCCGAGCGAGAGTTTTCTCGCCTGGGCGAGAAATGACAAATTTGGGCTTTTGACACAGTGTAATCGATTACATGGCCATGGTAATCGATTACATGCTGATATCTGATCAGACCTGTGTAATTTTTCATGATGTAATCGATTACACTATACTCGTAATCGATTACATCATCTTAAAAACGTCATATATGTGTATTTTTCATGATGTAATCGATTACACCTTATGGTAATCGATTACACACGTCACTGTGAGATTAAATATGATAACCTATAATAGACGTCCCAAGTGAGTAAAAAGGTTATTTTTCGAAAAACAATAGAAGAGGAACGGTTTGAGGAGTAGTGCACCCTTAGAGTCAAAGAGGAGACCGGAGAAGAGGTAAAATCGCTTAACCTAGCCTCTCTTATGGTTGAATGTCATCGTTTTGGATGGGGTTTCTTTTCCATTTTTAGGGATAAAACCCCATAAACCCTCTCTTTGCTTTTCGGTTCGTTTTGCTTTGGAAAACCTTGTAAAACTCATAGAGTATGAGTTGTTTTTCGAAATGAGTATGTGAGAAGTTATTTTCAAAACCATAGAGTCATGGCAACATTAAGGAAACCTTTTTGTTGAAGATGAACTGAATGGATAATTTTGTCTTGTGTAACGACCCGATTTTCTACCCTTGGAAATTTTTCATTCATTTTAATCATTTCTTACATACAGTCGTCACCTTCATTGAAAACTCTCAAGTATCATTTTCGAAAACACTCTTTACCCCATTATATTATCATACAAAGTTATGTTGCGGAAAAAACATAATTCATTCAAATAGCATTTACCACATACAACCAGTTATGGGTCTCCCCAAGTTATAAAGCCCATAACTACACATATTCATATTAATCTCAACGGATTTACAATCATCTCATATTGTTATCAAATCAACTACCATATCAAATAACAATAAAGACAAGCGAATAATTAAATACAAAAGTTTCCTAATTGAGCTTCATCCTCAAAATCCTTCATTTACCTACAATGGGATTATCATAAACAACACACAAAACAAAAGGGAGTAAGTCATTAGTTTAAAAACTAACATCACAAGATAATCCACATTTCAAATACGATTAAACTTTAATATAAAATATAAACACAATTACTTAAATGCAAGCATTCATCTCTTCTTTTGTTCATTTCCACGTTATCCATATTCATCCTATAGAATACATATCTCATAATATATATTCTATAGCATGCATATTATGTTCATTCGAAGCATCGTTCTTCTCATTTTTCATATCCACACTATAGTATATATATCCCATACTATATAACCTATAGCATGTATATTACTTTTATACTTAATAATCTTCCTTTATATCACTCATATTCACCCTATAGAATATATCTCATACTATATATTCTATAGCAATTGAGAGTTATTGGTATTATGGAATGGTGGTGTAGTTATGAATAATGGTTTATTGAATCTCATGGATGTGTTTGTGCTGTAACGATGTGTAGTTCCTGTTTCGCAATGTTCTAATGTTATTATTCTATGTAAACCCACCATGTTATATATTGCATGTATTTAATGATTGACTCTCTCTATGTTGTCTTGTTTACTCAATCTGTGGTAATCGGATTGTAGGTGGAGCTAAGGGATAAGATACTGTAGAGTCATGGAGTGAACTAGCTTGCTTTGATTGTGGCGTGTTATTTTCGAGTTTTCTAGTAAATTGTTTAGGTTGATATTGGACCCGTTTATGGGAATTATTCACTTATGTTTACTGTTCTTTTTATGGATTTAAAAGACTAGTACTTTGGAATTATTATGTTGTTTATCCTTTTTAGGATTTTATCGATACTATTGGAGTATTCCAGGTTGAAAGGAAATTTTCAATGATATGAAATTTCATTATGTTAGAAAATGAATTAAATTTTTCCATGTTGATAATTTGAGGTGTTACAATTATGGTATCAGAGCGGAGGTTAATCCTACGGCCTAGGGTATGGCCTAACGTGCTTCTTTGTGTGATTGATGTGAATTATGTGGTGTGTTTGACTTGTTTGACTGATGTGAGTGGTTTGAATTGCTTGAGATGTTTGGACTGTTTGGATTGCTTGAAGTGTTTGAATTGCTTGGATTGCGAATAAGTGATAGACTAGCTTATGTAAATTTCTATATGCTGATGAGATAGAGTTTAGGTGAGAAATGGCTGGGCGTGGTAGAGGAAACAGACAGAATGAACTGTTGGCACAGATGACGGCTGCTATACTGAATGTGAATGAAAACCTACAACATCTGAATCAGCATATCAACCATCATCCTAACCCACCCCCAATTGTGCCACAAGGACCGGCGGAGTACCGTGGATTGGATGAATTCTGCCGACGCCATCCGAGTCAATTCCAAGGAGGGTTTGCTCCTGATGCTGCTAATGAATGGATCCAAGAGTTAGAGAAGATTTTTCGAGCCATGGGTTGCGAGGATGGCCAGAGGGTGATCTATGCTTCTTATATGCTGACTAAGGAAGCAGAGACTTGGTGGGAATATACCAGGAGGCAAATGGATGCTGAAGGGAGGGCAGTTACCTGGGAATTGTTAAAAGAGAGGTTCCTCAATAAGTACTTCCTTGCGGATTTGAAGAGGAAGAAAGAGATCGAGTTCTTGCGCCTAGAGCAAGGGAGTCTATCCGTAGGTGAATATGCAGCAAAGTTTGAAGAGCTGGCAAGATATTGCCCCTACTATGATATGGATGCAGATGGGAGGTCTAAGTGTGCCAAATTCGAGGTTGGTTTGAGGCCAGAGCTTAAGATGGCCTTCGGGCATCAAGAGATAGCAGATTTCCCTACCTTAGTCAATAAGTGTAGGATGTATGAGGATGATCGAAGGGCTAGGGATGCAGTCAAACAGAAGGCTAATCCACCCAGAAACTTTGGGCCTCAGAGAAATTTCGTGCATGGGAAAGGGAAGGGTAAGGCGTCCTTTGACAACAGACGACCTTATACCCCACCTATCGGATATCGTGGACCTTCTATGTCGGGGACTATGTAACATCCCTCCTTTCAACACCTTTCTTAGGTAGACATAGGATTGTGTATATATATATATATGTGTGATTATATTTTTATTGATATTAGAATGCTATATGTTTAATTATTCTTTGAAAACAAGTTAATCTAGTTAGTTTCAAAGGTGTCCAAGTTTAAAGTCTAGCCGTGATCGGGTAACGTATCGTCTAAGAATTTTAATTAGAGTTGGTCTAAGTGACCACCTAACCTATTAGATTTTATAATGCTTTATTGATGTTGAGTTTTGAGGATATAAAGTTATTATCTTAGTGTTATACTATGATAAATAACTTAGTTAAATTTTTTAGAAAAGTGGTAGTGTTAATGTACCTTTGAACTGGATTGCCCGAGAGTGCCCGTAATCTTTCTGTCAGTTATTTGAGTGCTTGAACTATCATCTAGAATCTCATAGACATTGTTTAAGATTGTATTAGGGTGTCTTAGAGCACAATAAAAACACATCCATGCACTACACCAATTGCCCAAACCAAATGCCACACCATACACTTAAAATTTTGCTAAATGCCTAATCCTTGTTTAATTCTTAATGACACCCCAACCCAAAATGTCTTCCCCCACTAACTCAACCCTAACACTTATATATATATAGACTTAAGGGGTGGGGGTTGAATATCACACTCTCACCCTCACACCTCCTCACCAACACCACCTTCACTCACCTCCTCCTCTTCTCCCCAACCAAAGAGGGAGGAGAAAACCTCCATCTTCTCCACCAAAACTCACATGCAAGCCACCAAATCTCTTCTCCAAGGTATGGTGATCATGTTTATGTTCACATTTCTTCCATCTCTAGGTTCTTTATAGGTTATTTCTCCTCTTGATCACCAATGACTTAGGTGAAATTCTAGAATGAGTTGTTTGTAACTTTGTTCTATTTTCTTCTCTAGATTTTTATCCAAGGAGGTAGTCAACCATTTCAAGGTATGAGGAATCCATTTTTGATCTCTGATTGTAGAAAAAATGACATGCAAATACTGTTTTGGGGGTTACAAAAATTCTGCTCTAAGTGTAGTTAGTGATATGATGCTAGATTGTTGTTGTTAGGTGTTGTAGTTGAGTTCTAGGCTTCCAATTGAGCAAAAAACGGTTGTGGCTATGCTAAATTGTCATTGCATGTTGGAGAGCTTTCTGTTTGCAGGTTGAAGCTGCTGAAAAATGTGGATTAAGGGTCCCTAAACTCTAACCCACTTCCTTACGTTGTTGTTAGGTTATAAAGAGTGTTTTAGGTGTTGTGTTTGTTCTAGGGTGTTTAGGATTGAAAAACGCTTGCATGTGTTATAAGCTTTGTTTAACAAATTGAACTCATGATTTTTAACTCATTTCAAAAGGTTAGAACTCGAAAATGTTGAAGGCTAAGAAGCCATGCAAATTCGGTCCCAAGTGTTCAAGAGTTAAGGAAACCCTAATACCTTAATTCCTTGATAACTTGAGTTCCTAACGTCCAAATTTTGCGTATAATATATGCATGTGTCCATATTTTAAATTCCTAGCTAAATATCATTCTTTCAGGGACAAAAAAAAATTCGAAATACTCATTGTTTAAAGGGAAACACGAAAACAGTCCCTAGTTGGCACTCCAAACTATCTAAATTTTAACTATATGTTAACTTATGTTTCAAACTGCCTTATGGTTTATAAATTCTGAGTTTTATGAGCCTAAACTTATATTAGTACTCTGTTCTATGAAGATAAAGTGTGTATCTCAAGATAATGATTTTTCTGAGATTTTTCTAAAGCGAATCCGAGCTTCCTACGTCAAATTCTGAGTTTTAAACCAACAATGTCTCTGAAAATCTCTTCGTGCCTAATCGAGATCTTAGTTATGTCGAAAGTAAATATTTGGGAATGTTCTAATGTCTAGAACCCCACTAAGGTGTTTTCTTTACAATCCGAATAAACTTAGTGATATCGAAATTAACTGTTTACGACCTAACTAGATACTCGGCGCTCGGGCAAACGGCAACAAAGGAACATTAAGTTCAATGAGGGTAAAGGTATGGAGAGAAGTGTCTTTATATAAGTGCTTAGAAATGATGTCAAAGATATTCGTGCATCTCTAAGCTAGGCCATGCGCGGATATAACTGAATTCGTAAATTAATTTAACTCTAAATTATGATGGATATGTTTGGTTGAAGTGCTTCAATGGAATTGAATGATTATGTCGGTTGATGTGAATGATGATTATGACTGAAAGTTTGATTATGAAAGTACTGATTTAACTGAATATTCTGTTGAATTTTGAACTGTGACATATTGTTGAGTTGACTATTGAACTGTCATCAAACATTCTCATGGCATAGCATATGAGCATTCTTGATGAAACTTAAAGAATGAAAGTTTTGCTTATGAAAGATTTGAAAAAGGATGAAGGGGAAATATTTTTTTATGAATGTTATCAGAACTGGCGTACTTTTACAGTTATTAGAAAATCCTTTTGATTAATAAGCCAGTGAGTTAGAACTTGAAAATATGTTATAACTGAGTTTCAACGAAAAATGTTTTGTTATTACCCTAAAAAGTTTTCCCCTGATTCTTCTTTTAAAAGGATAAAAGCTATGCTTTGTATGAATCGGAAGATTCATGTCACTATGTTTACCGTTTGTAACATAGTCTGCAGGAAGATACGACACAGAGATTGTGCTGAGAACCCAGAGGGGTACCTTGTCTGTGTGACTTGGTTGAGGGGACATTGTGGGTGGATATTGATTTGTCAGGAATAGGGTAGCTCCCTTGAGCCGACAGAACTCTTCGCAGTAACTACAGCGACCTCTGACACCCCCTTGAAGGTATCGTGCTCAGGATGACGCAGCGGTTATCTTTGCCGACCGAAGGGTATTTCCGGCGCTATTGAGTGCACGATAGTTATATGCCTTTTGGTTACCAATGGTTGGCACGGCGTTGTACTTGTCCTGTTCGCTTCCTAAGAACAGCAAATGGCTGGTCGGGCTTGATTAGTCGGTACCATTGCTGTTGATGTATCGTTAGGGGCCCAGTTAGGAGACGTTTTCTCCACGCAATTCCTCTACAAAATAGTTGGTCTCATTAGATTAACGAGTGCATTCATCATGACATCATACTCATACATGTGATTAAATTGTTATATTAATACCTGTATGATATGTTTTATGTTATGACTTTGTAAATTGTTGATTGCTTGTCTTATATAGAGATGCTTACTCTCCAATCTCATATTACAGGTAGTGATGGACTCAAAGGCTTCTTTTGTGGTTCCTCCTTGTCTAGTAGAGATCATACCTCTCCCGTCGGGGGAGGTTGAGGTGGACCGGTCCAGGGCGGTGTTTAGGGGAGACATAGAAATCCGGTGTTCGTACTCGGATAGGCATAGAGTGATACTCCCCCGCCGCTCCACCGTTCCAGCGGTCTATATCATGCACCTACCAGACGGTTATGAGTTACGACGCACACCTCCTCTTGCTCCTGCCATATATATTCCGCTTCCTATTGCTCCTCTTGGTCTATCTTCTGGATCCTATCATGCCCGGAGACGTAGGGTTGCGCCATTCTGGTGTACACCTAGAAACGTTCTGCTGGGGGACAACCTGTGACCCCGGCTAGTCGTACCGAGTCGACTCGGGGAGTTCAGGCTTGTCGATGTACCCAGTGTCTTTCTGTACGAGAGAGTCATATGGATTCACCCGCTATTGCTGTGAGAGAGAATCTGGAGTTTGCTCCCGGATCCTCTTCTCACGGGGTACGTGGGAAGATTCAGGATGATGGGGTTGATATTCGTGGCCCGGTGAGGAGGGTCCGACTATCTCCTCCACCATCATACTCCCCTGCGCCGGCCGAGCCTATGGTTAGGGATGATATTATATATATTTCTAGTGATGAGGAGGATCCAGAGGAAGACCCTGAGGAGGGTAGTTCTGAGGGACAGTAGCAGGAGGATGTTGGGTCGAAATTCTGACGGTCTGTTTGTGCATGGTATGACTGTATAGTTTTATTTTGATGCAGTTGCTGTGAGTTCAGTGTACACCCAGCCATAGGATCTTTTGCATGTGTATATTTATGAATATATATCCTATTATGCTGGAGTGTATATGTGGATGGCATGACTTGGATGATGTACTTTTTTTGTTTTTTTGAACTATGACGCTTTTTGAACTAATGATGTATATATATATAGACATATGTATGTTTACTATGTTATGTTGTTGTTTAGCTTATAGTTTAAGTGGTGAGTTCTGAGAGAACCATATGTTCATATGTTATAAAAGAAAAAAAAAATCATACGCTATTTTTCAAAAACAAAAATATAATTAACCAAGATCGTAAACGACAGTCTCGTATGTAATTGTTTTAACGCTAGAAAAAGGGTGTTACAGACTAAACCTCCAACTACCTTTAGCGGACTGCAGCCACCTTTGTGCAACAAGTGTGGTAAGACTCACTTCGGCAACATATGTCCCGGAACGGGAAATGGGTGCTTCTATTGTAAGGAGCCCGGACACATGAAGAGGTTTTGTCCTAAGCTGAATAGGAATGTCAACCCTCCGAATGTTGAGAGACCCAAGACTAATGGCAGAGTGTTCACTATGAATGGTTGCGAAGCCGTAGATGCTGAGGACCTCATCCAAGGTAGTTGTGTGGTAAATGGTACCTCTTTGTGTGTGTTGTTTGATTTGGGTGCCACTCATTCTTTTATATCTTGCGATTGTGTGAAACGTTTGAACTTGAAAGTTGATGTGTTGCATTTTGATTTGATGGTTTCCACACCTACAAATGCACCTGTTGTAGTGTCGACCATCTGTCACAACTGTCCCGTGATAGTATATGATAGAACATTCTTGGTAGATCTGATATGTTTGCCACTATCTCAGATCGATGTGATTCTGGGTATGGACTGGTTATCCGAACATAGAGTCTTGCTCAACTGTTTTGACAAGACTGTCATGTTTGGGGATGCTAGTGAGATGTCTGACACTCCTAATGATCCAAAATTGTTATCGGCCCGTGAGGTTGAAACTTCCCTTAAGGAAGGAGCACTAGTTTGTCTGTTGCTTGCTTCCTTGGAAGGGGAGGAGAAGTCAGAGATGAATGACTTGCCGGTAGTGTGCGAATTTCCGGAGGTGTTCCCTGCGGAAATTACTGAGTTACCACCGGTTAGAGAAGTGGAGTTCTCGATTGAGCTAGTGCCTGGGACTAGACCTATCTCGATAGCTCCGTATAGAATGGCACCTCTAGAGTTGGCGGAATTGAAGAAGAAGATAGAGGACTTATTGGCTAAGAAGTTTATCCGTCCGAGTGTTTCACCTTGGGGTGCACCAGTCTTGTTGGTCAAGAAGAAGGATGGTTCCATGAGGTTGTGCACTGATTACCGGCAGCTGAATAAGGTCACAATCAAGAATCGTTATCCTCTGCCTAGGATCGATGACTTGATGGACGAGTTAAAAGGAGCTGTAGTGTTCTCAAAGATCGACCTCCGGTCGGGTTACCATCAGTTGAGAGTTCGGACAGAGGATATTCCTAAGACTGCTTTCAGAACGAGATATGGGCACTATGAGTATCTGGTGATGCCTTTCAGTGTAACTAATGCTCCTGCAACCTTTATGGAGTACATGAATAGGATTTTCCATCCTTATCTGGACTCGTTTGTGGTAGTCTTCATTGACGACATCTTGATATACTCGAGAAGTCGGGAGGAACACACTGAACATTTGAGAACGGTATTGAAGATTTTGAGAGACAACCAGTTGTATGCTAAGTTGTCGAAGTGTGACTTTTGGCTTGAGTCTGTGAACTTTCTTGGGCATGTAATAACCAAGGAAGGAGTTGTAGTGGATCCCTCTAAAGTTGAAGCAGTGATGGAGTGGGCTGTACCAAGGTCGGTGACAAAGATCCGAAGTTTCCTTGGACTAGCCGGATACTATCGGAAGTTTATTGAAGGATTCTCGAAACTGGCTTTACCTTTGACGAAGCTGACTAGAAAAGGAGAACCTTTTGTGTGGACAGCCCGATGTGAAGAGAGCTTCCAAGAGTTGAAGCGGAAACTAACCTCAGCGCCAGTGTTAAGGTTGCCTTGCTCGGAAACGAATTTCAATGTGTATTGCGATGCTTCAAAACAAGGTTTGGGCTGTGTGTTAATGCAAGAAGAGAAAGTGGTTGCTTATGCTTCGAGACAATTGAGACCCCATGAGCAAAACTACCCTACTCATGATTTGGAGTTAGCAGCAGTAGTGTTTGCTTTTAAGATTTGGAGGCACTATCTCTATGGTGTACGGTTTGAAGTCTTCAGTGATCACAAAAGTTTGAAGTATCTTTTCGATCAGAAAGAGTTGAATATGAGGCAAAGGAGATGGATGTAATTTTTGAAGGATTATGACTTTAGCCTACAATACCACCCTGGTAAGGCTAATGTGGTAGCGGATGCGTTGAGTCGTAAATCCTTGCATATGTCTGCCCTTATGGTGCACGAGATGAAAATGATTGAAGAATTTCGGGATTTGAATTTAGTAGTAGAAATGAAGCCGAAGAGTGTAGTGTTGGGAATGCTCAAGGCGACTAATGAGTTCTTTGATCGAATCAAAACCATGCAGTTGCTTAATGATGAACTACAGGCCAAGCGAGCATTGATAGGTGATGACAAAGGGAAAGACCTTCAGATTGATAGTAATGGTTTGTTGAGATATTAAGGAATGATTTGTGTGCCACAAGACACTGAGTTGAGGAGAGAGATCTTAGATGAGGCGCACAAGAGTAAGATGAGTATTCACCCGGGGACAACGAAGATGTATCAAGACTTGAGGAAGATGTTTTGGTGGTCTGGAATGAAAAGAGATGTAGCTCAGTACGTGTCTAGTTGCCTGACTTGTCAGAAAGCTAAGATTGAGCATCAGAGGCCAGTGAGAGAACTTCAGTCATTGGAGATTCCAGTATGGAAATGGGACAATATCTCTATGGACTTTGTTTCTGGTTTTCCGAGAACGCATAAAGGTTATGATTCGATTTGGGTCATTGTAGACCGATTGTCTAAGTCTGCACATTTTCTACCGGTTAATGTAAGGTATTCATTGGAAATGTTAGCAGAGTTGTAAATAAAGGAAATAGTGAGATTACATGGGATTCCAGCGAGTATCGTCTCTGATAGAGATCCTCGTTTCACTTCGAATTTCTGGAATGGCTTACAATCTGCTTTGGGCACTAAATTGAAATTGAGTTCTGCTTATCATCCACAAACAGACGGTCAGTCCGAGAGGACGATTCAATCCTTGGAAGATCTGTTAAGGGCATGTGTGTTAGAACGACCAGGGAGATGGGATAGTATGTTACCTCTGATTGAATTCACATACAACAACAGTTTCCACTCGAGCATTGGAATGGCACCCTACGAAGCTCTGTATGGAAGGAAGTGTAGGACTCCGATCAGTTGGTTTGAGACCGGGGAGAATTTGGTGTTGGGATAGGATGTAGTTCAAGAAACAACAGAGAAGATTAGGAGAATCAGAGAGAATATGTAGACAGCGTAGAGTAGGCAAAAGAGCTACTATGATAATCGGAGAAAGCCGATTTTCAAGAAGGAGGTCACGTTTTTATGAGAGTGGTTCCTACCACCGGAATTGGTCGGATATTGAAAACCCGAAAGCTTACTCCGAGGTTTATTGGACCGTATCAGATTCTGAAGAGGATTGGTCCCGTTGCTTATCAGATAGCCTTGCCACCGTTGTTGTCTAACCTTCACAATGTGTTTCACGTGTCTCAACTGAGGAAATACATTGGGGATCAATCTCATGTTATCGAACCAGATTGGATACATTTGAAGGAGAACTTGACCTTCAGGACCCCTCCGATAAGGATTTTGGACCGAAGTGTCAAGAGGTTGCGTGGGAAGGAGATTCCTTTGGTTAAGGTATTATGGAGTCAAGTAGATATGGGAGATGCTACTTGGGAAGTGGAACATAACATGAGAATGGACTATCCGCAATTGTTCGATGCATGTATGTTAATTTTCGGGGACGAAAATTCTTTGAGGGGGGAAGGATTGTAACATCCTAATTTTGAGTCTTTAAATTTATAGTATCAGTCCTGAAAGTCTCGCTTGAGCGAGAGATTCTCGCCTGAGCGAGAAAGGATCACCTGGGAGGGTGAAATCCTGGGCTATACTAGAGGATTCTCGGCCGAGCGAGAGTTGTCTCGCCTGGACGAGAAATGACAAATTTGGGCTTTTGACACAGTGTAATCGATTACATGGCCAAGGTAATCGATTACATGCTGATATCTGATCAGACCTGTGTAATTTTTCATCATGATGTAATCGATTACATCATCTTAAAAACGTCAGATATGTGTATTTTTCATGATGTAATTGATTACACCTTATGGTAATCGATTACACACGTCACTGTGAGATTAAATCTGATAACCTATAATAGACGTCCCAAGTGAGTAAAAAGGTTATTTTTCGAAAAACAAGAGAATAGGAACGGTTTGAGGAGCAGTGCACCCTTAGAGTCAAAGAGGAGACCGAAGAAGAGGTAAAATCGCTTAACCTAGCCTCTCTTATGGTTGAATGTCATCGTTTTGGATGGGGTTTCTTCTCCATTTTTAGGGATAAAACCCCATAAACCCTCTCTTTGCTTTTCGGTTCGTTTTGCTTTGGAAAACCTTGTAAAACTCATAGAGTATGAGTTGTTTTTCGAAATGAGTATGTGAGAAGTTATTTTCAAAACCGTAGAGTCATGGCAACATTAAGGAAACCTTTTTGTTGAAGATGAACTGAATGGATAATTTTGTCTTGTGTAACGACCCGAGTTTCTACCCTTGGAAATTTTTCATTCATTTTAATCATTTCTTACATACAGTCGTCACCTTCATTGAAAACTCTCAAGTATCATTTTCGAAAACACTCTTTACCCCATTATATTATCATACAAAGTTATGTTGCGGAAAAAACATAATTCATTCAAATAGCATTTACCACATACAACCAGTTATGGGTCTCCCCAAGTTATAAAGCCCATAACTACACATATTCATATTAATCTCAACGGATTTACAATCATCTCATATTGTTATCAAATCAACTACCATATCAAATAACAATAAAGACAAGCGAATAATTAAATACAAAAGTTTCCTAATTGAGCTTCATCCTCAAAATCCTTCATTTACCTACAATGGGATTATCATAAACAACACACAAAAAAAAAGGGAGTAAGTCATTAGTTTAAAAACTAACATCACAAGATAATCCACATTTCAAATACGATTAAACTTTAATATAAAATATAAACACAATTACTTAAATGCAAGCATTCATCTCTTCTTTTGTTCATTTCCACGTTATCCATATTCATCCTATAGAATACATATCTCATAATATATATTCTATAGCATGCATATTATGTTCATTCGAAGCATCGTTCTTCTCATTTTTCATATCCACACTATAGTATATATATCCCATACTATATAACCTATAGCATGTATATTACTTTTATACTTAATAATCTTCCTTTATATCACTCATATTCACCCTATAGAATATATCTCATACTATATATTCTATAGCATGCATATAACTTTCATTGCAACCTTCTCATTTCCCATCATTCATATTCCAATTGCACGTTTACCTTTCCATTACCACTTGGGGCAAGTCATACACAATACCACATAGGGCAAGTCATTCACAATACCACATAGGGCAAGTCGTACACAATACCACAGAGGGCAAGTCGTACACAATACCACATAGGGCAAGTCGTACACAATACCACATAGGGCAAGTCCTACACAATACAACATAGGGCAAGTCATACACAATACCACATTGGGCAAGTCATTCACAATACCACATAGGGCAAGTCATTCACAATACCACATAGGGTAAGTCATTCACATTACCACATAGGGCAAGTCATTCACAATACCACATAGGGCAAGTCATTCACAATACCACATAGGGCAAGTCATTCACAATACCACATAGGGCAAGTCATTCACAATACCACATAGGGCATGTCATTCACAATACCACATAGGGCAAGTCATTCACAATACCACATAGGGAAAGTCATTCACAATACCACATAGGGCAAGTCATTCACAATACCACATAGGGCAAGTCATTCACAATACCACATAGGGCAAGTCATTCACAATACCACATAGGGCATGTCATTCACAATACCACATAGGGCAAGTCATTCACAATACCACATAGGGAAAGTCATTCACAATACCACATAGGGCAAGTCATTCACAATACCACATAGGGCAAGTCATTCACAATACCACATATCAAATTATAACCAGTTTACTCTATTATCATAACAATAATGCCAATACATTTACCTTTTCCATCAAATCATTAACTATGGAAACACGTCCCCCTTACAAACCTTTTACCTCTTTCACATACCTCATTCATATCAGTGAGTATGAATTAGAGCCACTTATCTCTTACCTTGGTGAGTGTTGGGGATCGGTTCCGAGTAACTTTAAAAGTCTCCTCCGCGATTTCCTCCAACCTTAGGATCTCTTCTCATTTCCCACCAATAACAACAATGTTAGTCATTTATTCCAAATATCACATAAACAACTTATTTTGCATCATTTAATCATACAAAATATTCATCATCAATATTCAACCATCTAAAACATGCATAACATCTCATATTTCAATATTTCCAAAACTACTTCAATACAAGTTTCTAAATATCAAAGCATACATGTTCATCTCATATAACAACATCAAAGCACTACTCATTATCCACATCTAACATTTCATCTCTTTCTCTTTATACTCATATTCTCATTTTGGGGGTTTTTCATGAATAACCCATAAAACTTTCCATTCATCAAATACCAACTCTAAACCAAGAGTTTACAAGATAAAAACGACATAAAACGAACCATAACTCTAAAGGATGAGTTTCCATGGTTTCTCATGTTTTGAAAATGAATCCAACATACCCAAAACAAGTTAGAGAGGAAGAAGAAGAGTTAGGAACAAGAGGTTTACCTCTTCTCAAGCTCTAAGATGAGTCCTAAGGCTCTTTGCTCTTGAAAAGCTCTCTTCTCTCTCTTCTCTTCAAAGTTCTAACCCTAAAATGTGTTTTGGGTTTCTATTTTATAGACACTGCGATAAGTGTAATCGATTACAAGTATAGTGTAATCGATTACACTGTGTAAATTACAGAGGCATCGTCGCGATGTAATCGATTACCAACATGGTGTAATCGATTACATTAATACGATGTAATCGATTACCAGAAGTGTGGATTTTTACCTTAAACTTATTCTTGAAATCGGTTGGATCTTGAATTCCAAGAACTGGCTCAGATGATTCTTCATTTACTAACGGAAGTTGGATTTCATAACCCCTTGGAAGAAAGTTGTTTAACCCCAACAGTAGATGATCATGTCCTTTGAATAAATCCTTGGCAGCTTCTATAACATCATTTCTACCAATTCTACAAATGAATGAAAAGAGACACTAATGAATTTAAGAAAATATAGGGAAAAATTGAAGAAAATATTCATACAGCAATATAACTTCATCAAACCTGTTTTCTTTTAAGTCTATCAATATTTTCAAAAAGTATTCATACTTTTCCATGTCTTCAGTAAATACGGTCTTTATTTCTTTAAGATATAATAAAGCATCATTTGTAGTTAATCTTCTGCTTCCTTCGCTATCCATTTCAGAGCTTCACCCAATGCAATGTTTTTTTTAAAATATTTAGATAATTAGACTAATTCATCACAAAGTATTACACATTATTATCATAGGATCCAAACATAATTTCTCATAAAAAACAAATTGGTCTTTTTCTCATCAAGGCCAACATTAAAAATAATGGTAGCATTACTAAAGACAACATTTGAAGAACATATGAGTAATAAAACCATATAAATCCAATATTACAAAATGAACAGTAAAACAAAATCTCAATAACAGATTTTTGTTTTTTTGAAAATCTCAAAAACATAGCTTAGGATGTAATTGTTTCCTCAATAATAAAAATTGAACGAAAGAGAAAGAAAAATTAAACAAGAGAATATTATAACAATAAATTGATATTTTAAGAATTAAAGAACTTACAAGAATTTCAAAAGAACCACACAAAGAATCAGTAGATTGATTTGAATAAAAATTGAGAGAACTACTTGTGGATGTTGAAATTGTGCAACACACACACAGATATATATGTGTGTGGGGTAGGTGTTCAAATAGAGAGAATTATTTGTAAATTGAAATTTTGGCTATAGATGTTTTTTTTTTAAAGTAATTACTAATAATTAATTGATCACAGGAAAAATCCAGAATTGAAAAAACTAGAAAATGGAGATAGATTGATTTCATAATAATGAGAAAATCCAAAAAAATCTAAGAAAAAGTAGGACTCAAAATCTTGCCCAACTAGTACTTTGGTGTTGTTTACATAATAAGTGGAATTTTGTATTGTGTTTCCCTTCTTTGCACCATCAATCATAAATCATAATAGAGTCGGGATCAGTTGTCCCAAAATGTTTATGTTCCTATGTCCACAGCTAATCATCTTTTTCTAAATAATATAAAAATGTTATTTTGTATCTTTACAATTCTTCTTTTTAATAAAGTGTCATTCTTTCATTGGACCGGGAGAAGAAATTGAGACATGAATGGGGACAGGTGATCTCTATTCACCAATTCGGGAATGCCACATGACAATCCATAACAAGTATCTTTATTATTATTTATTTCTTTTCCTTTCTTTTCTATATACAAGTTAATACATTGATTTCTTATTTTTATAAAACATGAATGATTATAAATTATGTTTATATAGCTACGAATATTCAGAGTTACAAATATTCATGGTCAAATACAGTTAGTCATATTACAAAAGAATGAATATAAGGACTTCCACAAAAATTAAAAGCCTCTAAGCTTCTACTCAAAACGTCCTTATATCTTCCACCTACCTACAATGGGATTAACATTGACCATACATAGAAAACACAAAGGGGTAAGTCGTTAACGTAAAATAATGTCAATATACGTTAATCCACATTTTAATAAAGTTAAGTAAAAACTTAGAATTAGATATACTTAAAACAATTTCCTTTGTTTATACTTTTGAAAACATGCTACATAACTTGAGCTAAAATTTGCTACATTGCTTGAGCCAAAGCTTGCTACACTGATTGAGCCAAAGCTTGCTACATTGCTTGAGCCAAAGCTTGCTACATTACTTGAGCCAAAACTTGCTACATTACTTGAGTCAAAGTCGCTAACCAATCATGGTCGGCTTAAAACGAGTTTTATTTCCATTGGCACTCCAACCAAAACATAAACAGTAAAATCAAACCATCATCATTACAAACATACCCATATATGCTTATAACAATTAAGTGATTTAAATTTCATTTCATTATTCCGAGTTTTATTTCCATTGGCATTCCACCAATACATAAACAGTAAATTCACACCATCATCATTACAAACATACCCATATATGTTTATAACAATTAAGTGAGTTACAATTCATTTCATTATCCATAACCAGAAACCTCCACGCATTTTCCTTCACAATGCATAAGTTAAAGACTTATCCTTACCTCGGTGAGTGTTGGGTTTGGTTCTTGGCAACTTCGTAAGTTCCACCGACGCCGCCTGTAACGACCCGATTTTCTACCCTTGAAATTTTTTTATTCATTTTAATCATTTTGCATGTATTTTCCTACACTTACTATCATACTTTCAAATTCCATAATCACCTACACTTGATTTGACAGAAAAACATAATTCATATTCGTAATGTCTCACGGATAATGTGACCTCATAAGTATAGTTCTCCGAAATAACCATACACCCAGTTACAAATATCCAACTAATGGTTAGCCATGATTACGAACATTTAAATCCACAAGTAATCATTTAGAATACGAAACATAAATAGTGAATCCAACGTCTAAAGCTCCTAAAGCTCCCGACCTAGCATACTGCATTCATCTATTTACCTGCAATGGGATTATCAATGACAAAAGTACAAAACACACAAAGGATTAAGTCGTTAATTCAATAAACGTCATTATAAGATAATCCACATTAGAAAAAGGGTTAGTAAACCATTTCCGAAATTCATTTTGTCTTGCTACATTACTTGAGCCAAAGTCACTACACCCCTCAGGGTTAGCTAAAAGCAGATTCTCATCCTTTTTACCAATAAAACATGCCTCATAAACTCGGGCCGAAGTGTTGCTACATAAACTCGAGCCAAAGTCACTACACCCCTTAGGGTTAGCTAAAAACAAATTCTCATCTCTTTTATAAAGAAAACATGCCGCGTAAACTCGGGCCGAAGTGTTGCTACATAAACTCGAGCCGAAGTCGCTACACCCCTTAGGGTTAGCTAAAAACAAATTCTCATCTCTTTTATAAAGAAAACATGTCGCGTAAACTCGGGCCGAAGTGTTGCTACATAAACTCGAGCCGAAGTCGCTACACCCCTTAAGGTTAGCTAAAAACAAATTCTCATCTCTTTTATAAAGAAAACATGCCGCGTAAACTCGGGCCGAAGTGTTGCTACATAAACTCGAGCCGAAGTGTTGCCTCATAAACTCGGGCCGAAGTGTTGCCTCATAAACTCGGGCCGAAGTGTTGCCTCATAAACTCGGGCCGAAGTGTTGCCTCATAAACTCGGGCCGAAGTGTTGCCTCATAAACTCGGGCCGAAGTGTTGCCTCATAAACTCGGGCCGAAGTGTTGCCTCATAAACTCGGGCCGAAGTCGCTAACCATTTCTGGTCGGCTAAAAATATAATTTTCCTTCCATCGATTTGCCATCAATCATTTCCCGTAAATCCACGTCATCTTTAGTATAAACACTCCATATCTGTTTATACTAATACGTGATTTACAATATAATTATTGCATGGCCAGGAAACACACACCTTTTCCATCTTCCGTAAATCTACGCCTACTTTAGTATAAACACATCCATATATGTTCATACTAAATGCGTAATTCACAACTCGATCATTTCATAACCAGAAAATACTCACATTTTCCTTTTCCGTAAATCTACGCCTACTCTAGTATAAACACACCCATATATGTTCATACTAAATGCGTAATTTACAACTTAGTCTTTGCATAACCAGAAAATACACATTTTCTATTTCAAATGCAACATTAAAGACTTATCCTTACCTTGGTGAGTATTGGTGTTCGGTTCTTGGCAACTTCTCGAATTCTACCGACACCACCTCCAACCTTAGGATCTCTCTTCTCATCCCACCACATAACACAATGTTAGTTATTTATTCCAAATATTACATAAACAACTTATTTTGCATCATTTAATCATACAAAATATTCATCATCAATATTCAACCATCTAAAACATGCCTAACATCTCATATTTCAATATTTGGGGGTAAACTCATCTTCTACCTCTAACATTTTATTCATTCTCTCCTTTTACCACATTTTCACTTTTAGGGTTTTTGGGGTTTTCATGAATCAACCCACAACCCTTTCCATTCTTGAGATACTATCTCTAAACCAAGAGTTTACAAGATAAAAACAACATAAAAGGAACCATAACTCTAACGGATGAGTTTCCATGATTTCTCATGATATGAAAATAAATCCAACATACCCAAAACAAGTTAGAGAGGAAGAATAAGAGTTAGGAACAAGAGGTTTACCTCTTCTCAAGCTCTAAGATGAGTCCTAAGGCTCCTTGCTCTTGAAAAGCTCTCCTCTCTCTCTTCCCTTCGAAGTTCTCCCCCTAAATTGTGTTTGGGTTTCTGTTTTAAAGAGGTGTCGTCGGGTTGTAATCGATTACCAACATGGTGTAATCGATTACAACGTGAAAAATGCGCATATCTGATGCTTTTAATACGATGTAATCGATTACCAGGAGTGTGTAATCGATTACCAGAAGTGTGTAATCGATTACCAGGACTGTGTAATCGATTACCAGGAGTGTGTAATCGATTACCAGCAATGTGTAATCGATTACCAACAATGTGTAATCGATTACCAGCAATGTGTAATCGATTACCAGAAATGTGTAATCAATTACACTGTGTTAGATGCACATATCTGATGCTTTTAATACGATGTAATCGATTACCAGCAGAGTGTAATCGATTACCATCAGTGTGTAATCGATTACCAGCAGAGTGTAATCGATTACACTGTATCAACAGCCCAAAATTGCCATTTAATCCTCCAGTATAGTCCAGGATTTCACCCTCCCAGCTGATCCTTTTTCGCTCAGGCGAGAATCTCTCGATCAAGCGAGGCTTCCAGGACTGATACTATATTTTTAAAGATTAAAATTTGGGGTGTTACACCGCCTCCAACTTTAGGATCTTTCCTCATTCCCACCATATAACACAATGTTAGTCATTTATTTCAAAGATCACATAAAGAACTTATATTGCATTATTTAACCATACAAGATATTCATCATATTTTCGATGTTTCTAATCTACTTTCATCATAGGTTTACAACCATCTAAAACATGAATATTCATCTCATATTTCTACATTAGAAAGTAAACTCATCTTCTACCTCTAGCATTTTACTCATTTTCCCCTTTAACCACATTTTCACTTTAGGGTTTTGGGTTTTTATGAATCAACCCCAAAACTCTTTCCATTCTTGAAATACTAACTCTAAACCAAGAGTTTACAAGATAAAAACAACATAAAACGAACCATAACTCGAAAGGGTGAGTTTACATGGTTTCTCTCATTTTAAGAAGAGATCCAACATACCCAAAATAAGTTTCGAAGGGAAGAAGAGAGTTAGAATCAAGAGTTTTACCTCTTCTCAAGCTTCTAAATGACTCACAAGCCTTCTTGCTCTTGAAAAAGCCCTCTTCTCTCACTTCTCTCTAGGTTAACCCTCATAAATGTGTTTGGGGTTCCCTATTTAATGTAACAACGTCGGGTCCTCGCTTAAGCGAGCTCATTCTCGCTCAAGCGAGAAAATCCCGCCCATTTTAAAAACTCAGATCTGACTATCTCGCCCAGGCGAGGCATCTCTCGCTCAAGCGAGGATCTTACAGTCTCGACAGCTCTAAAATGTCACATTTCCTCGCCCAAGCGAGCAAATCTGTCGCTCAGGCGAGACCACTCTCGCTCAAGCGAGCCAACTGTCGCTCAGGCGAGAATCCTTTCGTGTAGCCCAGGATTTCACCCTCCCAGTTGAGCCTTCCTCGCCCAGGCGAGCCAACTCTCGCTCAGGCGAGACCACTCTCGCTCAAGCGAGCCAACCCTCGCTCAGGCGAGAATCCTTCGGTATAGCCCAGGATTTCACCCTCCCAGATGAGCCTTTCTCACCTAGGCCAGAATCCCTCGCTCAAGCGAGAATCCCAGGATTGATACTATAATTTTAAAGACTTAAATTTAGGGTGTTACAATCTTCCCCCTCTTATAAGAATTTTCGTCCCCGAAAATTAAACATACCTCGATTCGAACAAATGAGGGTAATCCTCCCTCACATCACGTTCCACCTCCCAAGTAGCATCCCCTTCATCTACTTGGCTCCACAGTACTTTCACCAATGGAATCTCTTTGCCTCTTAGCCTATTGACACTGGTATCCATAATCCTCACGGGCAACATAGAAAAAGTCAAGTTATCTTTCAACTCTATCTGATCAGACTCAACCACATGAGATGGGTCTCCAACATACTTCCTTAACTAAGACACATGAAACACATTGTGAAGGTTTGAAAACAACGGAGGCAAAGCAATCCGATATGCTACGGCCCAATTGTTTTCAATACTTGATACGGTCCAATAAATCTCAGAATCAGCTTGCAAGACTTCAACACTCTACCAATTCCGGTAGTCGGGACTACTCTCATGAAAACATGATCTCCCTCATTAAACTCAAGAGGTTTCCGCCTCTTACCGTAATAGCTTTTCTGCCGACTCTGGGCGATCCTCATATTCTCCCGGATTTTCTTGATCTTTTCCGTCATCTCTTGGACCAGCTCGGGTCCCAATATCAAGTTCTCCCTAGTTCCAAACCAACTCACTGGAGTTCGGCACTTCCTACCATACAATGCTCATAGGGTGCCATCTCAATACTCGAATGGAAGCTATTATTGTAGGTAAATTCGATCAAAGGCAACATGCTATCCCAACTCCCCGGTTGTTCCAAGACACAAGCCCTCAAAAGATCCTCCAAGGACTGTATAGTTCGTTCCGATTGACCGTCTATTTGGGGATGATAATCTGAACTCAATTTCAACTTAGTTCCCAATGCGGACTGCAAACTAGTCCAAAAGTTCGAAGTGAAACGGGGATCCCTATCCGATATAATGCTCGACGGTATCCCATGCAAACGAACTATTTCCCGGATGTACAGTTTCGCCAATCGCTCCAAAGAATATTTCATGTTCATAGGCAGAAAGTGTGCAGATTTAGTTAACCGATCCACTATCACCCATATCGAATCATACCCTTTCTGAGTCTTTGGAAAACCCGATACAAAATACATGGAGATACTATCCCATTTCCAAACGGGAATTTCTAAGGATTGTAGTTCTCTTGCTGGCCGCTGATGCACAATCTTGGCTTTCTGACTGACAAGACAACTCGAGACATACAAACCTACATCCTTTTTCAGCCCAAACCACAAAAACAGCTTTTTCAAATCTTGGTACATCTTGCTTGGATGCATCACAATACACACTGAAATCCCGATCAGGACAAGGAAGAACCAACACTAGCGCTATAGTCAACCTTCTTTTCAACTCTCGAAAGCTTTCTTCACAACGAAGTGTCCACACATATGATTCCCCTTTCCTAGTGAGTTTTGTCAATGGTAGTGGAAACTTCAAAAATCCCTCAATGAATTTCCAATAATAACTAGCCAAACCCAGAAAACTTCTGATATCAGTGATTGACTTGGGCACCGCCCATTCCATAACCGCTTCAAACTTAGAAAGATCTACTGCCACTCCTTCCTTGGATATTACATGTCCAAGAAAGTTTATTGATTCCAACCAGAAATCACATTTTGACAGCTTCGCATACAACCGATTTTTACTAAGAAGTTCTAGCACAATCCTCAGGTGCTCAGCATGTTCCTCTTGGCTTTTGGAGTAAACCAAACTGTCATCAATAAATACCACTACGAATGAATCCAAATACGGATGAAAAATCTGATTCATGTAGTCGGTAAATATTGCTGGGGCATTCGTTACACCAAAAGGCATGACCAAATATTCAAAATGTCCATACCTTGTCCTAAAAGCAGTTTTAGGAATGTCTTCCGACTTCACACGAAGTTGGTGGTATCCTGACCGAAGATCAATCTTTGAAAACACTACTGCTCCTCTCAACTGATCCATCAAGTCATCAATCTGAGGCAACGAATACTTGTTCTTAATAGTAACTTTGTTCAGCTGTCGGTAGTCGGTACACAACCGCATTCTGCCATCTTTCTTCTTAACCAACAAAACAGGCGCACCCCATGGCAAGACACTATGACGAATAAACTTCTTTGCCAATAAGTCCTCAACCTGCTTTTTCAACTAAGCCAATTCTAACGGTGCCATCCTATAAGGAGCTATAGAGATGGGTCCCGTTCCAAGTACCAAATCAATAGAGAATTCAACTTCTCTCACTGGAGGCAATTCCAGAATATCACCAAGAAATACCTCAGGAAACTCACGAACTATCGGAATGTCCTCAACCTTGGGTTTCTCAACAATACCCTTCAGGGATGCCAACAACATAAACACAACTCCTCCCTCCTTACAGGAAGACCTGACTTCCTTTGCAGATAACGGCTTCATGTTACTAACCTCATCAGAAATCTCATCTAGATTCCCGAATACCACAGTCTTATCAGCACAATTAAGCACCACATGATTCGCCGACAACCAGTCCATCCCCAAAATTAGATCTAACTGGAATAGTGGTAAGCAGATTAAATCCACGGTTAAAGCCCTACCATTTACCACCACCGGACATCGAGACACAACTGTCGACACCACTACATGCACATCAGTTGGGGTGGATACAACCAAGTCGAAAGGCAATGACTCAGTTTGCAATTTCAGTCTATCCACGCATTCAATAGATACAAAGGAGTGTGTCGCTCCCGAATCAAACAACACTAAAAGAGGAATACCTGCAACCATGCAATTACCTTTCATCATGCCATCTACGCCCGATGCCTATTATCATTATAATGTGTGCCTACCCGAAGTGGTAGTAGGTTATCGTGGGTTGCGCCTACCCGAAGTGGTAGTGGATTATCGTGGGTTTTGCCTACCCGAAGTGGTAGTGGATTATTGTGGGTTGTGGCTACCCGAAGTGGTAGTGGATTATTGTGTGTTGTGCCTACCCGAAGTGGTAGTGGATTATTGTGGGTTGTGCCTACCCGAAGTGGTAGTGGATTATTGTGTGTTGTGCCTACTCGAAGTGGTAGCGAGACTTCCAGGACTGATTCTCTAATTTTTAAAGACTAAAATTCGGGGTGTTGCACGGTGTCGGTGGAACTTGCAAAGTCACCAAGAACCAAACCCAACACTCACCAAGGTAAGGGATAAGTGTCTCCATTATTTATGAGATGATGTGAACATGGTATGAGTATGCATTATTGTGTTTGGAAGAATTGTGATGTGGATCACCTTTATGGTGTGGGCCTACCCGAAGTGGTAGTGGATTGTCATTATAATGTGTGCCTACCCGAAGTGGTAGTGGATTATCGTGGGTTGCGCCTACCCGAAGTAGTAGTGGATTATCGTGTGTTGTGCCTACTCGAAGTGGTAGTGGATTATTTTGGGTTGTGCCTACCCGAAGTGGTAGTGGATTATTGTGTGTTGAGAGCCTACCCGAACTGGTAGTGGATTATCTTTATGTGGTGGACCTACCCGGAGTGGTAGTGGAGTGTATGTGCTGTGTAAACGGGCCGGATGTGGTCAAGAGTAAATGTGATGCTAAGTGTAAAGGAGGAAATGAATATGCATGCTATAGAATATATATTATGGGATATATATGTAACGACCCGAAATTCTACCCTTGAAATTTTTTCCTTATTTAATCCAATTCCATACATTCAACAATCATTCATAATTACCGAGTGATTAAATTTACATTAAAAGCCTCGCTTCACACTCACACCCTATCCTTGAACCATAGATAACATACGACATTCGATAGCAGAAAAACATAATTCAATAATATAACCTAGTAAACCCCGTATATAATTAGCTATGGGTTTCCAAAACACCCATAGCTACATATATCTCGAGTTACTAGTTCCCATGATCAATATCATGTACAAAAATAATATTCATAGTACCATTGGTTACTTTAATTACATTCAATTAAAGTTACAAAAGAATGGATAAAGAGACATCAAAACAAAAGTCTCTAATCCCCTACACAAAATCATCCTTCTCCGTCCACCTACCTGCAATGGGATTAACATTTACCATGCACAAACAACACAAAGAAATAAGTCGTTAATTCAATAAAACTCAATGTCAGTTAATCCACATTTAATAGTTTTCAACAGTAATATAATTTAAAAACTCTTAAAGACCTTTTTCGTCATCTATACTTTTGAAAACCCATGCTACATAACTCGAGCTAGAGTCGCTAACCCATTATGGTCGGCTAAAATGAGTTTTATTTTCATTGGCACTCCGCCAATACATAAACCATATATACACCTATCATCACTACAAACATACCCATATATATTTGTAGTGACTAAGTGATTTATCATTTATGTCATTATAATTCGAGCCTTATTTCCATTGGTACTCCCCCAATAAGTATCGAGTCTTATTTCCATTGGTACTCCCCCAATAATATTTATTTCGTTTGAGTCATATTTCCATTGGTACTACCCCACTAACATTTATTTCGTTTCAAGTCTTATTTCCATTGGTACTCCCCAATAGTATTTATTTCATTTCGAGTCTTATTTCCATTGGTACTCCCCCAATAACATTCATTTCGTTCGAGTCTTATTTCCATTGGTACCCCCCCAATAATATTCATTTCGTTTTGAGTCTTATTTCCATTGGTACTCCCCCAATAATATTCATTTCGTTTTGAGTCTTATTTCCATTGGTACTCCCGCAATAATATTTATTTTGTTTTGAGTCTTATTTCCATTGGTACTCCCCCAATAATATTTATTTCGTTTTGAGTCTTATTTCCATTGGTACTCCCCCAATAAATAGTAAACCTTAAACTCACTTCTAACCATTATCAACATACCCATATTTGTTCATAATGATTAAGTGATTCATATTTTATCCATCATCCATAACAGAAAGTCCACTCATTTTCCACATAATGCATAAATTAAAGACTTATCCTTACCTCGGTGAGTGTTGGGATTCGCAAGTTCCACCGGCACCACCTCCAAACTTAGGATCTTTCCTCATTCCCACCACATAACATAATGTCAGTCATTCATTCCAAATAACAACTAAATAACTTATATTGCATCATTTAAACATACAAGATATTTATCATATTCTCAACGGTTCCATACTACTTTCCTTAAGAGTTTTCAACCATCTAAAACATATTTATCATCTCATATTTCAACATTGTAAAGCAACTCATCTTCTACCTCTAGCATTTTACCCATCTTTCCTCTCTAACCTCATTTTCCCTCTCTAGGGTTTTGGGTTTCCATGAGGTCAACCCACAACCCCTTTCCATTCTTGGAATACTAACTCAAAACCAAGAGTTTACAAGGTACAAACGACATAAAATGAACCATAACTCGAAAGAGAGAGTTTCCATGGTTTTACACATTTTGAGAAGAGATCCAACATACCCCAAAGTAAGTTTAAAATAGAAAAAGAGAGTTTGAATCTAGAGTTTTACCTCTTCTCAAGCTCTTAGATGAATATCCAAGCTTTTTGCCCTTGAAAAGCTCTCTTCTCTCACTCTTCTTCTTTTCTAAACCCTAGATTGTGTTTAGGGGTTTCTCATTAAATGTTGTCTCGTCGGTTTCTCGCTTAAGCGGGGGATTCTCGCTCAAGTGAGAAAATCCCGCCTATTTTAAAAACTCAAATCTGACCCTCTCGCTCAAGCGAGGGATTCTCGCTCAAGCGAGAATCTCACAGTGTCAACCAGTCCAAAATGTCATTTCTCGCCCAGGCGAGACATCTCTCGCTCAGGCGAGAATCCTGCAGTATAGCCCAGGATTTCACCCTCCCATGTGAACCTCTCTCGCTCAGGCGAGAATCTCTCGCTCAAGCAAGGATCCGAGGACTAATACTATAATTTTAAAGACTTAAAATTTGGGGTGTTACAATATATATATACTATAGGGTGAATATGGATTAAAGGAAAATAGAGGAAAAGAAATACTAAGGTTTATATTTTTGTATTTAAGAAATATATTTCATTCCAATGCTTATGTATATTTAAAATGTAGATTTTCATATGCGGTTGTTATTGAACTAATGACTTACTCCCTTGTGTTTCGTGTGTTGCTATGATAATCCCATTGTAGTTAAACGGATGAATTGAGGCTGCTTGATTTGGAGTCTTATGAGATTTTTAATCCGGATTTCCTTCTTTTGTATTTTGTATTATGATTGACTAAATGTCATTTTTGGATAATGGCAATTCTGAATACTGTAACACTGGATATGTGTAGCTATGGGTATTTGGAAGACCCATAGCTAGTTGTATGCAGTAGTTATTGTGAAGTATTAATGGGAATTATGTTTTCTGCAGTTATGGGTAACATGATATGACTTCGATTTAGTATGATTTAAAGTTTGGAGAAAATTAAAGGAATGGATAAATTAGGAAGTTAAAAGAAATGTATGCATGATGTAATACGGGAAATCAAGCTTAAAGGTTTAAAATAAAAGAAACAAAATTCAAGGGTAGAATTTGGGTCCTTACAATATGGTATCAGAGCATAGTTAATTCTGCGGCCTAGGGTATGGCCTTACTTGCTTCTTTGTAACATGTTTCTGATTTAACTAGTTGAAATTATATGAATTGACTATTTAACGCATGTAGCCTTGGTGTAATGATATGAAGTGTGCTATGAAACTATGTGATAACCTGAATTATGTGAGTTAGATTTGTGTGCTAACCATCGATGAGTACAAGTTAAGGAATGGCTGGAAAAGGAAGAGGAACGAACCAAAATGTTTCGAACGATTTGTTGGCACAGATGATGGTTGCACTGCAGCAAGTAAATGAGAACTTGCATAACCTGAACCAGAACACAACACCGAGTCCTAGCTCGCTACCTTTGGTTCCACACGAACCGGCCGAGTACCGAGGATTAGGCGAGTTCTGTAAGCAGAAGCCTAAACATTTCCAAGGGGGATTCGCTACGGATGCGGCGGATGAATGGGTTCAAAGCTTGGAGAGGATATTTCGAGCCATGGGTTGTGGCGATGTTCAAAAGGTAACCTATGCTTCCTACATGCTGGCGAATGAAGCTGAAAACTGGTGGGAGATGACCCGGCGTCAGATGGAAACGGGGGGGAGAGTGATTACCTGGATTGCATTCAAGGAGAAATTTCTTCAGAAATATTTTCCTACTGATCTGAAGAGGAAGAAAAAAATGGAGTTTCTGAGGTTGGAGCAGGGTAATCTGTCAGTGGGAGAATATGCGGCCAAGTTCGAGGAATTGTCTTGATTTTGTCCCTATGCTGAATTGGAGGTGGACGAAAGGTCCAAAAGCTCTAAGTTTGAATCGGGTTTGAAGCCCAAGTTGAAAAGTATGTTTGGGCATCAAGAGATTGCCGACTTTGCTACTTTGGTAAACAAGTGCAGGATGTGTGAGGATAACCTGGCAGTTGATGAGGTGGTGACACCTAGAGTCAATCCTCCGAGAAAATTCGGTCCTTAGAGAAATCATACCCAAGGCAAGGGTAAGGGAAAGATGTTTGAGCATAACCGCAGACCTTATGCAGCGCCTACTGGTTATCGTGGCCGCAACTATCAAGGATCGAGATCTTCTGCCATTCCTAGTGGGGTAACTTCTACTCCTTTGTACGACAAGTGTGGCAGACCCCACTATGGGAACACATGCCCGGGGTCAGAAAATAGATGTTTCGACTACAAGGAGTTGGGGCGGATCAAAAGGTTTTGTCCCAAACTGAGTCAGCGGCTAAATGTCGTTAATGCTGAGACAGCAAGGAACACGGGCATAGTGTTTACCATGAGCGGTGCGGAGGCAGAAAATGTGGATTGCCTCATCCAAGGTAATTGCATGGTGGCAGGTATTCCTCTTTTAGTGTTGTTTGATTTGGGAGCGACACACTCCTTTGTATCTGTTGAATGCGTGGTTAGACTAAAATTGAATACTGAGTCGTTGCCTTTCGACTTGGTCGTATCCACCCCAACTAGTGTGCCTGTGGTGGTGTCGATGGTTGTGTCTCGACGTCCAGTAGTGGTAAACGGTAGGATATTTACCGTGGATTTAATCTGCTTACCACTGTCCCAGTTAGATCTAATTCTAGGGATGGACTGGTTGTCAGCGAATCATGTGATGCTTAATTGTGTTGATAAGACAGTTGTATTTAGATATCTGAGTGAGATTTCCGATGAGACCAGTGATATGAATACGTTGTCGGCTAAGGGAGTCAAGACTTCCTTTAAGGAGGGAGGAGCGGTGTTTGTTTTGTTGGCATCCCTGGAGAGTATTGAGAAACCCAGAGTTGTGGACATTTCGATAGTTTGTGAGTTTCCTGAGATATTTCCTAGTGATATCCCGGAATTGCCTCCAGTCAGAGAAGTTGAATTCTCTATTGAATTAGTACCTGGAACGGGACCCATCTCTATAGCTCCTTATAGGATGGCACAACTAGAACTGGACGAATTGAAAAAGCAGGTTGAAGACTTGTTAGCAAAGAAGTTCATTTATCCTAGTGTTTCACCGTGGGGTGCACCGGTCCTGTTGGTCAAGAAGAAAGATGGAAGTATGAGGTTGTGCACCGATTATAGACAGTTGAACAAAGTCACCATCAAGAACAAGTATCCCTTTCCTAGGATTGATGACTTGATGGATCAACTTAGAGGAGCGGTAGTGTTTTCAAAGATTGACCTTCGGTCAGGTTATCATCAGCTTCAAGTAAACTCGGAGGATATTCCTAAAACTGCTTTTAGGACGAGGTATGGCCATTTTGAGTATTTGGTGATGCCTTTTGGTGTAACAAATGCCCCAACAATATTTACCAACTACATGAATCGAATCTTTCATCGTATTTGGATTCATTCGTAGTGGTATTTATTGATGACATTCTGGTTTACTCCAAGAGCCGAGAGGAACATGCAGAGCACCTGAGAATTGTTCTAGATCTTCTGAGCAAGAATCGGTTGTATGCCAAGTTGTCAAAATGTGATTTTTGGTTGGAATCAGTGAACTTCCTTGGACATGTGATATCCCGGGAAGAAGTGGCAGTAGACCCTTCTAAGGCCGAGGCAGTGATGAAATAGGCGGTGCCCAAGTCAGTTACTGAGATCAGGAGTTTTCTGGGTTTGGCTGGTTACTATAGAAAGTTCATAGAGGGGTTTTCCAAGTTAGCATTACCCCTAACCAAACTTACCAGAAAGGGGGAACCATATGTGTGGACGATCCGTTGTGAAGAAAGTTTTCAAGAGTTGAAGCAGAGGTTGACTACCGCACCAGTATTGGTTCTACCTTGTACCGATCGGGATTGTGATGCTTCCAAACAAGGTTTGGGTTGTGTGTTGATGCAGTAAGGGAAAGTTCTTGCCTATGATTCCCGGCAGTTGAAAACGCACGAGCAAAACTACCCTACACATGACTTGGAACTAGCCGCGATGGTCTTTGCATTGAAAATATGGAGACACCATCTTTATGGTGTAAGATTTGAGGTGTACAGCGATCACAAGAGTTTGAAATATCTGTTTGATCAAACGGAACTGAACATGAGACAGAGGTGGATAGAATTCCTTAAGGACTATGATTTTGGATTGTAGTATCATCCGGGAAAAGCCAATGTGGTAGCTGATGCTTTAAGTCGGAAGTCCTTACATATGTCGGCTTTGATGGTTCGTGAAGAGAGACTAATAGAAGAATTCAGGGAGATGAACTTGACAGTTCAAGTGAGAACTCATAGCATGATTTTGGGTATGCTTAAAGTCACAAATGAACTATTTGACCAAATCCGAGTAATGCAAATTGAGGATGGTGAGCTAGTGGTTAAACGAGATTTGATGATGAGGGGGAAGGAGACCGATTTCACTTCGGATCCTAGTGGAATGTTGCGTTACAAAGGGAGAGTGTGTGTGCCTCGTGATGTGGAGTTGCGAAAGAGTATCCTTGAGGAGTCATACAAGAGTAAAATGAGTTTTCACCCGGGTACTACAAAAATGTAACAAGACTTGAAGAAGTTGTTTTGGTGGGCTGGTTTGAAAAATGATGTGGCTTTGTATGTCTCGAGTTGTCTCATCTGTAAGAAAGCCAAGATTGAGCATCAGCGGCCAGCGGGAGAGTTACAGTCACTAGAGATTCCCGTTTGGAAGTGGGATAGTATATCCATGGATTTTGTATCGGGCTTTCCAAAGACTCAAAAAGGGTATGATTCGATATGGGTGATAGTGGATCGGTTAACTAAATCTGCACACTTTCTACCTATGAACATGAGGTATTCTTTGGAGCGATTGGCAGAACTGTATATCTGGGAAATAGTTCGTTTGCATGGGATACCGTCGAGCATTGTATCGTATAGGGATCCCCGTTTCACTTCGAACTTTTGGACTAGTTTGCAATCCGCTTTGCGGATTAAGCTGAAACTGAGTTCGGCTTATCACCCACAAACGGATGGTCAATCGGAAAGGACCATACAGTCATTAGAGGACCTTTTAAGGGCTTGTGTATTGGAACAACATGGGAGTTGGGATAGTATGTTGCCTTTGATCGAATTTACCTACAACAATAGCTTCCATTCGAGCATTGGGATGGCACCCTATGAAGCATTGTATGGTAGGAAGTGCCGAACTCCAGTAAGTTGGTTTGAGACTAGTGAGAACTTAGTGTTGGGACCCGAATTGGTTCGAGAAATGACGGAAAAGATCAAGAAAATTCGAGAGAATATGAGAATAGCGCAGAGTCGACAGAAAAGCTATTATGATAAGAGGCGGAAACCTCTTGAGTTTAAGGAGGGAGATCATGTGTTTATGAGAGTAGTTCCGACTACTGGGATTGGTAGAGTGTTGAAGTCTCGTAAGCGTACTCCGAGATTTATTTGATCATATCAAATATTGAAGAGGATTGGGCCGGTAGCATATCAGATTGCTTTACCTCCATTGTTGTCGAATCTTCACAATGTGTTTCATGTGTCTCAATTGCGGAAATATGTGGGGGACCCTTCTCATGTGGTTGACTCGGACCAATTAGACACTAGTATGAAAGGGATCAAGAGGTTGAGAGGCAAGGAGATTGCATTGGTGAAACTGCTGTGGAGTCAAGTAGATGAAAGGGATGCTACTTGGGAAGTGGAGCGAGATATGAGGGAGGATTACCCTCACTTGTTCGAATCGGTTTGGTCATCCCAATTCCATTAGCAAAGATAGACTTATTAACTCACTCGCATTATGTCCAGAAATACATGGGTGTCTCATATCACTAAACTTTTAACAACCTCGTACTTATTCCGATATGGTTGCTAAAATTTCAGAATTCTCCAACATGATACTAAATCATTACTTAGGCACAAGCTAAGTTTTTCCCAAAAATGATTTTCGAAAGCGGTTTGAATCCACGACTCATGGCAACCACGTCATGAAACAAGGTTTGCACACTCATTTCGACACAACCCAAAACTTCTTCTCTCCTATGGTTGCACCACACCCATACACCGCAATTACTGACGTTCACGAAACAACAACAACTTTTGCCGGTACACATTCAACGCAGACAATTTCGGATCACCACCACTATTTCATGCGTTGCCAATGTCCTACCGCAAAAGAACCGGTCATTCGAGACCAAAAGTTTCACGTCTAATAAAATGTATTCCTCACATCGATTAGTCAGATATAGACTTCACTTGAGTATCTTGTGAGCGAGTCGAATAACAATATTGGCAGCCGTTGGAATTGGTAGTGAGACCATAGGAACGGGGGGGGGGGGGGGGGGGGGGGGGGTATGACACCCTGAATTTAAAGTCATTAAATTATAGTAGCAACCTTGGGAATCTCGCTTGAGCGAGAAAGGTGGTCTCGTCTGGGCGAGAAATGGCATTCTGAACCTGTCGAAGTTGTGAGATTCTCGCTTGAGCGAGAATCCCTCGCTTGAGGGAGAGAGCTAGATCTGAAATTTTAAAAAGGCGGGATTTTCTCGCTTGAGCGAGAACCCGACGAGTTTGCTTTATAATAGAAACCCCAAACACATTTTAGGGTTAGAAATTGAGAGAGAAGAGATGAGAAGGTGATTTTGAGAGCAAGGATTCGTGAGAATCAACTAGAAGCTTGAGAAGAGGTAAATCTCTTGATTCTAGCTCTCTTTCTCCCTTTCAAACTCGTTTTGGGTGTATGGGATCTCTTCTCAAAGTGTGAGAAACCATGGAAACTCTTCCTTTAGAGTTATGGTTCGTTTTATGTTGTTTTTCTCTTGTAAACTCTTGGTTTAGAGTTGGTATTTGATGAATGGAAAGGTTTTGTGGGTTTATTCATGAAAACCCCCAAAATGAGAATGTGATTAAAAAGGGAAATGCGTGAAATGTTAGATGTAGAAGATGAGTGTACTCTAAGGTTGATATATGAGATGAATATGTATGTTTTATATATTTGGAAACTCGTATTGAAGTAGTTTTGGAAACCTTGAAAATATGTGAATCTCTTGTATGTTTGACGATGAAATATGAGTCGTTTATGTGTTATTTTGAATAAATGACTGACATTGTTGTTATTGGTGGGAATGAGGAAAGATCCTAAGGTTGGAGGAAATCGTGGAGGAGACTTTTAAAGTTACTCGGGACCGACCCCAACGCTCACCAAGGTAAGGGATAAGTGTTTCCATTTTATATGAGATGATGGGAATAAGGTACGTGTAAGAGGTAATATGTTTGTAATAATGTTGTTGTTGTCCTACCCTAAATGGTAGTGGATTATTGTTGTTGTCCTACCCTGAGTGGTAGTGGATTATTGCTATTGTCCTACCCTGAGTGGTAGTGGATTATTGTTGTGGTCCTACCCTGAGTGGTAGTGGATTATTGTTGTTGCCTATCCGAAGTGGTAGTGGATCATCGTGGTATAGACCTGCCCTATGTGGTATGGGGAATTACTAGACCTGTCCTATGTGGTATGGAGAATTACTAGACCTACCCTATGTGGTATGGAGAATTTCTAGACCTGCCCTATGTGGTATGGGGAATTACTAGACCTGCCCTATGTGGTATGGGGAATTACTAGACCTGCCCTATGTGATATGGGGAATTAACTAGACCTACCTTATGTGGTAGAGTAATAACTCAACCTATCCTATGTGGTAGGGGATTAACTAGAGCTACCCGATGTGATAGATGATTATCTGTACGGAGTAGACTTGTTGAATGTGATCAAGGGTAAATTACTATGGAATGTGAATAATGTGAAAAGAGTAGATTTTGGAATGAAAGTAATATGCATGCTATAGAATATATTTATGGGATATATATACTATAGGGTGAATATGAATAACAAGGAAATGAGTATGTTTGGATGAAAGGAATATGCATGCTATAGAATATATATTATGGGATATATATACTATAGGGTAAATATGAATAAAGTGAAAAGAGTATGTTTGGAATGAAAGTAATATGCATGCTATAGAATATATATTATGGGATATATATACTATAGGGTGAATATGAATAATGTGAAAAGAGTATGTTTGGAATGAAAGTAATATGCATGTTATAGAATATATATTATGGGATATATATCCTATAGGGTGAATATGAACAACATGGAAATGGAAGGAAGGAAATACGAATGTTTATATTTATGTGTTGGTGATTATAATTTATTCCAATGCTTATTTTTACTTAAATGTGGATTATCCTGCAATGTTAGTTTTGAACTAATGACTTACTCCCTTGTTTTATTGTGTGGTTTATGATAATCCCATTGTAGGTAAACGGGTGAATTAGGGATGCTTGATTTGGAGCGTTAGGCGCTTTTAAATTTGGAGTCTGTTACTTACCCTTTTTGTATCATAACTGCTTATATGCGGATTTGAATATTTGTAACCATGACCATATCTTTTGGGAATACTTGTAACTATGGGCAATGTTATTTTGGGACGCCCATAACCATTGGTATGTCGAAAGTACTGAGATTAATTAAAATGAATTATGTTTTCCTGCATTATGAATGGATGTATGATTGTTACATGTCAAAAGGATTGGGAAATAACAAGGGTGATTAAAGTAAAGCCATTGGGTTTATAATTTTAAGTTATATGGGAAATTTACATGAGTGAATGATTTAAAATAAGGAGAAATTTTCAAGGGTAAAAATTTCAGTCCTTACAGGGGGGATTTTTCAAGGCTTAGCTAAGTAGATCGTGAATCAAGTAGGAAAGGCTATGTATTCTTTCGATTGTAGTGAAGCAAATCTCCTAAGATCAGAAGGGGAGCCCTGGATGTAGTTTGCATGTGGACAAGCAAACGAACCAGGTTAAAATCGCCTATCTCAAATTCTCTCACCCCTTATCTTTTACATTTCAAGAAATTTTGATTATATCGATTTGATTCAAGAATTTTCTTAGTTGATAGTTGCTTACATACTGTCTATCTGATTATTACATGTTATAGAAATTCTCGATTTACTGCTGCTTGAATTTGTGATTGCATGCTCTTCAAGAAATGTTGACAATAGTCTTGTTTTGAATTTTCTGATTGACTTAATTGATTATCTCTATGCTTAACCCATTGTACTTACTGTTGTTAATCGGTTGTTTTTCTGTTTAATCGATTAAATTTGCTCTCTTCATTATCTCACATATCACATCGAAAAAAGCGTACATACTTATCCGCACACACCTATTCACCCCCCTCTAGGTGTTAACTCTGACCTATGGTACCCTAACACTTAGGGTTTTGGTTCTTCTTCTTCCTTTCTTCATTTTCGGTGTTGGCTTCTTCCTCCATGGAAGGCTAGACCTTGGACTAAGTTCCTTTGGTAATGTCTCACAACTCTTGAGGTTTAGTACTTAATGCAATTTTCGGTTTCTCTTTATTCTTTTAATGCATTTTCGGTTTGTATATTGTTGAATCTTCTATCCTATTTCATATTGTGGTTTGCTTAATGATGTGAACCCAAGTGAGCCCAAACTGGATAATGATAATTTAAGGGGCATAGGTGGACCCATGACAAGGGCAAGGGCCAAACGAGTACAAGAGGCACTAGGACTACTCATGGAAGGCATCAAAGAGAATGCTCCACGTTCAAATCAAGGGAGTCCTCACTTCATTCATTTTGTGACTTTGCATATTGGCCGAAATGGGGAAAATAATTCCCAAACATCTTAATTGGGCCAAGGCCGTGTCCAAGGCATGGCTAGGACATTTTTAATGTGTCCTAATTGTTTTTACTAGTTCTAAACTACTTTTGTTTATTTGAATTCAGAATAAAGGTTGCCTTAACTCGTGGGGACCATAGCATTAACTTCATTCACATCATTAAAAGCTGGAGAGAGGATGTACTTATTGCACTAGATTGGGAACTCAAACATGGTAAATGAGGGTGTGATTTTCGTGCACTCACTTAATGTATCCAAATGGGAAACTCCATATTGATAAATGAAGAGGATGATTTTTGTGCAAAGCCTCCACCCATTTAATACAACCAAATGGGGAACTCAATCATGATAAATGTGGGTGTGAGTTTCGTGCAATGCATCCAGCCAAGACCTATGCACAATTCAAAGTCCAAAATTGCTTCCTTAAACTTGTGGGGACCAAGGCATTAAAGGATGGCCGAATTTCTCTTTCAATTGGCTGGACCACTTCATGGAAATTCAAAGAGTCTTGCATTTTGTAATTTAATTACTTAGGAATTCCCATGTAGGACATTTACTTGCATTATTTTCGTGTTGAACATGGCTGGAAGGGTGCAATGTAACCAGCCATGTATTAGGATTAATCTAGACCAAATTAAGTCTTGATTCATGGTAGAGTCACGTGGGAACCATCATGGTTTGCCTATAAGTGTACTTCTAATTTGATGAATGAAATCAAGTTTTGTTGGATTTAAAAATTAAGGAGTATTTCCTTGTGTGAGAGCTTTGTCTTCTCCAAACTTCTTGGCTGAACCAAGATTAAAAGTTCTTATCAAGAACCAAGTTCTTGTGGCGAACATCACCCGGCTTATCAACACTCAAGTGTTGTGGCGCCTACCACCCCATATCTTACCCATCTTCTTTTATCTTACAATATCATTCCGCTGCCAAAATTCATCCACAAAATAGCCCATAAAAACGTGGGCAAAGTGCAACACCAATCAAGATAGATCAATACCAAGAACTTCCTAAAGAGGTTCACATCACTTAATCCCATGGTTTTGATTTAGGTTTGTCAATTGATTTTCGCTTAGTCAATTAGTTCTCTAGCACATGATCGCTTAGTTCATGTGAATCTGTAAATGCTCTGTGCTTATGTTGAATTTGCTTAGTTTGAAGCTTAGATATTAGAGTTGTGAATTGATCATCGCTTAGTTAAATAATTATAAATAGATTAGGAATTCACTCTTTAGAAACTGAAGTTGATCATTTGATTCTTGTGAATTTGTTAACTGTTCATTGCTTAAGTTGATTTTGCTTAGTTTGAGGCTTATCAATTTAACTATGAGTTGATCATCGCGTAGTTAATCGACTCTCAACAAAGGAGCACTGAGAATCTGATTTTGATCTTTTAAAACCAAGGATTGAGTTGTGTACAAAGAAACCGAAGGGATTTAGCCTCTTTACTTTACTATTTGTTACTATTTTGTTATTTTGCCTTTAGATTAATACCATAACAACCACAACCCCCTGTGTGTGTGAGTGTAAGGTGTTTGAACCTTTGTGTGAGTGTAAGGATTTCGCATCGGGTACGACCTCGATCACCTACCATACGAGTAAACAACCTACCACAGTCTATAAGTCAAGTGTCCACAGAGTATGGACCTTCAAGAGTCGTCCAACATGAGGAAAGCAACTTCTGTTTGTCTAAGATAGGCCCGACAAAGACATTTGATCGGCTAGGCCAACGACATCTACAAGGGAATATTCCACACACCTTTCCCCGATATATAGGGGTCTCCCCCCATAATGAAGCTACATTCTATCTCTTGATATTATTCTCTTACTTCTGCACTTTGCATTCGAACCTCTCTCATATATTAACTTGAGCCTCAGAGAATCTTTTCAGGTACCTCCCAAGGTGCTCCAAGGTAGGGATGGCAATGAAAACCGAACCTGCGGGTACCCGCCCAAACCCAACCCGAAATTAACGGGGAAAACCCGATGTGATTGGGTTCGGGTTTTACCCGAGTACAAATTTCGGGTTCGGGTTTGATATTGTTAATACCCTACCCCGAACCCGCCCTGAACCCGATTAATATATGTTAAACTATAAAATTACATATAAATACATATATAAAAGCTATATATATATATATATATATAAATTTCACACTCATATATATAAGCTATATATATATATAATTTTAATATATATGTATAAGTTATATATATAAATATATGTTTTTTCGGGTTCGGGTTTGGTATCATTATTTCTAACCCTGCTTAATTCGGGTTCGGGTTCGGATTTTGACTTTCGGGTTCGGGTTAGGTAAGCACAAACCCGACCCTGCCCCGCCCCGTTGCCATTCCTACTCTGAGGCGAAACTCAGGCTCCACTAAGAAAATTATCCATCAGTTACCATTCGTTAAGACCCTACCTCAACAAGACTAAAGAACAAAGTGGGTGTTGAAATCCTTAGTCATTCAGAAAGTCTTCTTATACACTATGAAATCAAAGAGTCATCGTAGATATCAGTGAGTGATTATACAAAAAGAAAGTGGTATGCTTTACTTTGGGGGTTGTGTTTTTTAGATAGAGTCTTGGTGTGAGACGTTTATGAACAACCAATTATATAGTGGAAACCCCATGAATCAGAAAACATGATTGGACCAGCGCTGAGGGCATTTCATTATATATTTCTTGGTAACAAACGGTTGCATAGTGTTACTTCCATTCCCATTTACTTGTTAAGAACAACAACTAGCCAGTCTACTCAATTGTGTTGTTAATTATGAATATCGTAATAACCCTAGTTAGTGTTATTACATTAATCGAAAGAATCGAATGTAAACTAGAAATATTTGTAGGTTATTAGCATGCATCATTCTATTTTCATTCATCATTTTATCCTTATCATGATCGTTGTAGTATTCATAATATTTTATTGCTATTTTTAGGTGCATTCTACTTGTTTGCTTGTAATGTTTTATATATGTAAGTTATCATTCTCCTAATAATATTTTAGGGAGTATATGACTTTGAGGTGAACCATCTTGCATTCGCATGGAAGGAAGGAAAGATAGTCTTATAGTTAGATGATGTGTTTCTCTGTTGTACACTATAACACATTAGTAGAGTTTTATACTTATGTTTCCACTCATATGAAATATTGTAATTCATAAAATAGAGGGTAAATATTTATTTACATCTAATTTGAGTTAAAAGTAACTTCGAAAGAAAGTTTTAGTAAAAATAATTCTTCTATTTTCAACGTCAGATTCTACTTAAATTTTAATTTTTTAACCAAGAATATAATATTAGTCTTAAGTCAGGGTGTTACATATATCATAATACATATATTCCATGATGATGCATGATATAGATGTGAAACACATTTGTAATAATCAAAACATAATACATTAAAGCCTCGTGGTAGATACATTTTCATATATTCTTCCCATCTTAAGTCCCTACCCTTAAGCATCTTAGACCTATATTGAAAAAGTAAATACACTAGATTCTAAGGCTTGTCTATTGAGTAGTCATTTGCATATTCTCACTTGTTTGTGATTTACTTGTGTCAACTTGATAACTTGACTTCATCAAAACCTTCATGTGCACCTTTTGCTTTCATAATTTACACACCCCACTTTTAATGTTTTTCCTAAATTACCCTTGCCCTATCCAAACACTCAACTCCCTCCTAACATTTTTCTTCTCTCTCCCACCATTCTTTCTTCTCCCTATCCCAAATATCCCTTATCCCTCAAGCCACAAAACCTACATCCTCTGAGGTCTGGGTATTTTAACGGGTATTCAGGGTCTGGGTATTTTTGCCATCTCTAATCCTCTCTAGCACAAACACAATTTTTTTACAATTTTTCTTGAAGTTACATCATTGCAAGACTCTCACATTGTCATTAAGTATTATGCTACCATGGTGAGATTCCTGGTAGCAACAGGGTGCTTTGACCAGTGAGTTCATAAAGAACAAATTTGTCTTCATGCTCTTTAATTTGTTAATGGGTTTAAGCTTTAAATTCAAATGTGAAGAATAATAGCCATCTTAATTGCATCATGAATTAAATCGATAATATTTATCCAATAACAAAGAGCTTTTGTCTTTTGAGGCAAATGCCACACCAATTAAATTAGATTCAGAGTATGTTGAATAACTCCAAAATGGAGCCTTTAAGATAATCAACTAGCTTATTAGCTTCTAATCTCAAAACTCTTTTACTATATCTCCATATTCCCTTCCTTTGAGTGGTTTACCCTTTAGATCCATTAAGATTCGTTTGCGAGTTAAGTTTTGAAGAGGAAGAAAAGGAAATGACAGACTTCAAAATCAACTAATAAGTGTATTTCATAACTATCAAACTTTCTCTCTCCCTCCAAAATCCAACTCGTAAACAAACCCAGATGATTCAGTCGACCACGTAATCTTTTAGAGCAACTTTTGAATGAGTTATTTCATCACCACCGTTTCTCTCCATTGAATCAAAATGAAAATTCAACAACAGGACCTTATATTCTTTTAATTCTTCGGATTGTAAATACCATCACACAAACACAGGCGCAAAACCAAATATCTCTGCTATCAATAACAGAATTCGTGTAAGACAAGCGTGAGAAAGCATACATAACCAAATTCACATTTGACTATCATTCTAATCACAGAAATGTTGAACAACTTAACCCCAATTATCTTCCCTTAAAGAATAACTATACAAATAATCATGTAAAAATTGGGAGATACACTAAAACTTATCCTTAAGGATACCTTCACTATCATCACATTTCAGAAGTGTCATTCGCTGAGACCTTGAATAACCTTGCCTGTTATTAAGAATATCAATGTAAGTCCGAAGCCTATATCGGTCCGAGTTTGTCAGTGAAAATGGAGGATTAAGAATCAGGGATGTTGCTTCCACTAGAAGGAAGAGTAACAGACGGACAGCTTTCGAATACAATGTGGCTGCACTATCCATTTCACCCATCAACTCTTCTACCTGGCAACAGCATATATACTTACAACCTTAATATCTAAAAAATGTTCAAGACATCTCAATTTTTTATTATGTGATGTGGCAAGCTTTCTGTTTGCAATGACATACAAAGTACAAACAATTCTAAGCTTGAAAATAACTAAACTACCCCAGAAGATCAAGATCGGGTTATTTTCTCAATCGTTACTTTTGCCTAACTTTAAACACAAAGGAAAGCATAGGCATTCATAGATTCTAACAAGGAATCAAACTTATGTAGGATGTCAATAAAGACTCAACTATTTTAGGATAAATATAGTGCCCAAAAGAAAATCTACCAAGTCAAATAGTTAAATGAATCTAAAATTGTATTTCTAAGGTGGACCGTAGAAGCCCGCTTAAAAAGGAAGAAATGAGAAATGAAAGGAAATACATACACCCCCATGTCTCCCAAAAGCAAGGGCAGATTGAAATATCGTCTCCATTGCATCTGGCATCTCTGCGTTTCCTGCAATAAGGATGAAAATACACTTATTATAGATCTATTATATAATGGAGTGAAACAAGAAGAAGCACCTCTCTCTCTCTAAACATCAATCTTTTTTTTTGGTAAGACCAGACACAGTAAGGCGGGGGACTAATACCCACCCAGGCATCGGTTTGGCCCTGGTCATAAAGTACTTGAAGTGGATTTTGAATGTATAATCTGCCCCAAATGGAACCAAGCATTGTATTACAGTCATCATATTACTTCACATAGTGGACAAGCATTGTATTATTGAATTAAGCCATAAACAGCAAATATTGTTTTGAGATAAATCAATATAATTTATTGCTGATAACAACTTTCTTTGTCGGCAATCACTGATAATGACTCTTAAAAAAATTACAGCCAATGTGGTGCATTCTACATTAATCTAATAGGGTCTAGAAATTAAAACATTAATAATCAATAACTCTACTAGCTCTAACTAGTCATTTTATGTACATTTAAGAGTTCCTTCTATTGGGTCAGTTCGACTCAGGCAGGAACTGAAGCCCCTCCAGCTCTAAGCTAATTATTAGCCGGTGCAAAGCGATTTTAAAATTTTAATGACTCTTTTATACAAAGCAAGCATTTATTATAGAAATGAAGTTTGTGTTTGGAAAGGAGAGCTTTGCCACCAATGGTGGTTCCTCCGCGGCTCGATCAGGATTGCCTCTGGTGGTGGATAATACATGTGGTTTAGACCACAACTAAAACGGAAATAAAAACTAATATCTCACTAAATTTAAGTACCCAACCATTGATGCAAAATTAGATGTTTTAAGAAAGGAAGGCAAGTAAGCTAGTCATTGAGCTCATAAATCAAAATATAAAACTCATACCAGGCTCAATGCCCTTGGCAAGCTCTTCCGCATGCTCAAATTCCCTCAGAAAATCACTTTCAATTTGAGATAAAATATCTTTTGATCCCTGGGTGTTTCCAAGAAGGCATCCTTCCGAATCAGAACTGTCATGCTTCTTGCTGGTGCCCCTCCTATATCTTGAAGTTTCTTGATTTGCAGTTCCTTCCATGGCTGAAGCAGCCTGTGTATGGCATATGTGCAGTGCTTGCTTCCAAATGGCAAGAATTACAAGTTGAATAGAGAATGCTTCAAGCTGCTTTCCTGCCTCTATCTTTTAGTTTTTTAAGGAGGGGAAAAGAGGGAGATGAGCAAGAAAAGGTGAGTATGACATATTTTACGATACATTACAAAACTTCAACAATTGTACAAACATAGATCCCAAGGCAGCAACATGAGACACACATCAGGAAGAAGTAAAAAAGTGTATCAGGGCTCACTTATTCCCAACAAAAGAAAAGTTTCACAAAGGAACAAAGGCACCTACATAATTCTTAAACGCATGCTGAAGGTGTAACTCAACAGCTTTACTGTTTATGATCATAATATTAAGAAGAATATGTTGTAGGGCCACCTCAAGTCCACACACCTTTACACGAAGTAATCTAAGACCAGTATCTTGTAATAGTTGATAAATAGTGAATGCCTTACCTTGATTCATTCTAACATAATATAAAAGCCCAACAAAAATGCCTGGGTAACCTATTGGGTAATTAGAATGCATGTATCCATTAAGGAATAGACTGCATCACTCAAAATACTGGACCAGAATGTCATGCTTAATTTAAAAGATCGTGTCACTATTAAACTTCTAAAAACTGTAGTTGAGAAATATCGAATAACTAGTTCATGATTCTCACATAACATGCAACTCAACAGAAAACTTTTACAAAAATAATTATGAAGTCACTGATATAACAAGTGACAAGAGTGAGCAAACTTACAGATGCATTTACCTTTTCATTAACTAATTCCGTGATGGCAGATGCACACTGTTTCAATGATTTTATCCTAGTCATGCAATGAGCTGATGGTTGCTCATCACCTGTATCTATCGATGCATGTGAAGTACCAGGAGCAGAGTCCTGACTTTCTGAACTTCCAATTTGGTATATGCTACTAGTAGGTATGCCAACAATTGGCATAGGAGCACTTAATCTAGTGATTGAATTAGAAGGATCTCGGGGTATACTGCCTGGCCTATATTGGGAATGGCTCATCTTTGAAGCACTTACTGAAGATGATGAAACATCCATGGGTGGCCCAGACACGAGAACATAATCTTGATCAATATTCTCTAGTGAATCCGTGACTGCAAAGTTCATGCAACAAATATAAGCAGCATTTATAAAATTTAAAAAATCATGTCCAAAGTCAAACCATAAAAAGAAGAAATGGAAAAAAGAAAATTCTTTTTGGTTATTGATACCTTTTGAATTAGGAATCGCAAATCTCAGTTCTGAAGATTCTGGAGGATCAGTGAGATTTCTTGATATCATAGGGTTGTCCAATCTTCTTGTAGTGTTTGCAGATCTCTGTGCAACACTACCATATTTGGAAGTATAATTTATGTTATTCATAATAGGAGATGCTAGCTCAACTTCAACTTTATCTCGCATTGTATTTAGATCAAATCCATAGGTAGACTTCATTGAGGACTTCTTCCTTGAAAATGAAGGGCTCCCCTCAGCACCACTAGAATCATCATCTAGAAAGAAAGGCAAGCAGTCCTCTTGATAATTTTCCCCGGTCCTTCTTGAAGGGTCAGACTCTGTTGAACAAAACTCGCCTACTAGCCTTGAAGTACTTCTGTTCCTGCAAACAAAAAAACATTTATGCCTGGGAAAAGAAACTGTAATAACCATAAACACTAAGATCTTCTCTTTCTACCTCAATGATTCATCTCGTTCTGGTTGCTTCTGAGAAAGGAATGGATGATTAAAGAATTCTTCAAAAGTTAAACGTTCCACTGAAAATTAAGAAGATAAGGAACAATGTATCAGTCAACCAGAATAAGATTTGCGACATATAAAGTATAGTAAAAATCATGATAAACACCCTATGAACTTCTTATGTTATCCCCTTTTCCTTGTTTCTCTTGTACAAAATAGTTAAAAACTAGAGCAAGAAGGGCTGTAGGTTGGAGCCTGTAAATTCCCCCTAGCTGACACCCCAATTACTAGGCACTGGGGAATTATTGCAAGCATAGGTTATTATATAAGCTATGCCAATATTTCACCCCTTGATTTTAGGGTCAACCCTTCCTTAATTCATAAGGTTTTCATTAATAGTTTCCTATATTCTTAACAATGAGTAATAATATACCTTAGCAACAGGACCCATGTATCAAGTAACTATGTACCTAATTCTTACACAACAAGCAAAATAAGCATTCTCCTGCCTCAAGTAGTCTGACCTCCATTAGCAGGAAGAACAAAATCACAATATCCCTTGACTCTTGTTAGCATGGTTAGAAGGAGGGTGATTCAAATTACGTAAAAGCCTGAAACATCAAGGCAGATTTGTTGGCCCATGTTTTAGTAAAGGGGCTGCTACATTGATGGCTAACAAAGCAAATCTAATTATTTCACATAGGCAGGTTGTGAATACTATATTCACTCCCTCACCCACTCTCTAGTGGAACTATTTTTACTGGCAATTACTCATAGAATGACTCTGAGGAACTCCCAAACCAGACTAGTAAAGTTCGTGAAATTAAATAATTACTAGAGATAACAGATTTTATGTTGTATCAATTATGTCCCATTTCAATCGACAATAAAATCAAAATATACCTGGATTACAGCGTAGCAATTTTTGACACAAATCTTTGCAGTCAATACTCAGACTTCGGTTATCAGAAGGAAACTGCAATTCTGTTGATTTCATAATGTTCTGTAGTAACTGCAGAGTTCATAATTATAACTGTAAGCTAAGTATGAAGGCCAGAGGAGTCATACCCAGTTGGAAGACTACACTTCAGATGGTAGCACCATACTATATAAGCTATTAATCCGCAATAAACTATATTGTTACCCTTAAAAACATAAGAAAATACTCAAAATAAAGTATAAAGGGGTACTAAAAACTAACATCAATTTATACCTGTATTTGATTGTTTCCAGTAAAAGGCGTCCTTCCTGTAACAAGCTGAAATAAGATTGCACCAACACTCCAGAGATCTGCCTGCATGTTTAATTCAAGATGAATAGGAAGGAAACCAGCCATAAACAATGGAGTTTTGAAGGTTTTAGAAATGAAAATTCACCTTAGCATCATACTTCTGTAGTTGCATGATTTCTGGAGCCATGTAGAGTGGTGAACCACACAAAGTTTCTGCAAGGCCTCTAGGTTGTAGAGATCTGATCAAGAAGTGATTGTGCTTTAACAACTAAAGTACAAAAAGTAGCACATTGAACCTTCTCCAGATAGAATTCCCCACAATTTGAAAGTAAACAAGAAACACATGTAAAGGAGAAATAACGTCAAACCAAACAAGGTGATATAATTTGCTAGTAGATCCACAATTGAAAGATTAACAAATTTGTGGAACTCTAAACCCAAACTTCTTTATAACAGATGACGACCAATGCACTGAAGCCTTTTGAATTATGTTTCTGTAATTGTTGCAAGTAAAATACTGAGGCAGGTACATAAAGAGTAATATGTTAAAAACCAGTTGGGCTTTTATGAAGCCTTTACCATAATTTGGGTCTTAAAGATGCATGAAGTAGAAAAAATTAGGCTACCTTGCAAATCCAAAGTCAGCGATCTTCAACACTGACCTCTCATCATTTCTGGAAAGTAGAAGGTTCTGTTTACAGGAATATAGTCATTACTAACAAATATATAAAATAACAATGCAACATTTATACTGCGACAAACTTTACAGATTAAACAATCTATACTCTTGATAATTGTAAGCATCACAACATCACCTATAGCTGCTAGTTACAACCCTTACAGAAATATGATTGCCTAGTATTAACACATTCTTGCTATTAAGTCGAAACTCGAAAGAACATTATTAAAATAGAAGAGAACCAGACATGACTCTGAATTAAATGGCCTACGAATCAGTCAATAGGATTTTTTGTCTGAAAAATTAGGTTCAAATACAAAACCTGTGGTTTCAGATCTCGGTGAATAAGGTTATTGTCCCGAAGAACTTGTAGACCAGTAGCTGTAACAAAAAAAGTTCACCTTTATTACTAGAACAATTAAAGAAAAAAGGAACTGTATAAAGCAGAAACACACCAAGCTGCTGCATAAAATGCTTTGCAGTAGCCTCCACTACCCTTCCATGGCGCTGAATGTACAAAGAGAGATCCCCCCCTTTACAGTATTCTAACACAAGATGTATCTTACCAGGAACCTGCACAAAACTAATGAAATTTATAACAAGGGGCTTGATTGATACACTAATAAATGCAAATTTAATTTAGTGCTACACCTACTGCAAATAATGATGAAATATAGAAATACAAACCAGTCTATTCGCAAAAGAATGAGAAATTAAGAACTGAATTCTTAGTCTGACCCCATGCATTTTGGTTTTTATTAAAATAAGCATCCCTTATATTCTTACGCCTTTCTTCTACACCTTCAATTACACCTTATCTTTCTTTCTATCTCTTTCTTCCTATCAAATCACATCATCAATCACTCTGTCTTTTCTTCCTACCTCTCTCCCCCATACACCTCCCACACCTCAAAGAGGTGTGGAAGTATTATTTGTCTAAATCAACACAGGCTTAATATTTAAACCATGATCCATAGGAGACAACCATATATCATCTGCCATTAGTGAAAATGAATCCACCCAGAACCAATTTCTGGATGCACAACTTATCATGAAACTACGACAAGCTACAAATGTGACTCCATAATCAAATAGTCATAATAGCTCCCTTATTCTGCACAAAGCTCTATATTCCTACAAAATGAGCTTTAGCCTCAGGCCCGCAGCATGTTTCCCAACCATAAATTCCTCCTTCACCATTCACCAACACAACAAAATATTGCACATGAGCTAACTAAGAGAAGTCATGGTCATTTTTCTATAACAAACAAAACAATTTAGGTAGGCACCCCGATAAACGTATAATCCCCTTTCAAATTCAACTCAATTGCACCCCTCTGCTTAACATTTTGTCGCCACCTCCAAATTCTACTGTGGAAAATTTCAAATTTTGCAAAGTTGTCACAAATTTTGAAGTATTAAAACAGCACCAGTTACACTGACACACAAAATTTATTACCTCAACTATCTATGACATCTCAGATTCCTAGTTAGTTATATACTGCTCCCACTAAAAACTAGTGTCTAAAATTGTGGTTGTGGTTTCAGCAATTGTGGCCATTGCAAAACGGGGTGTGGTAATGGCAGCGTGAAATATTTTCTAATTTAAAAATATATTTTACTTTGATGCAGTCCGACACGACCAAAGTTCAATCTAATGTGGTTGTGTTGTGTTGCTTCTCGATGTGGCCTCATGTGATTTTGTATCACACCGCAATTACGGGGTGAAGTGGTTGTGGCCGCATCATATGATTTGAGGTCGTCCACAATTTGATAGCTTTTTTGTACTACCAAGAGTATTCACTCCCTATATGTAAGGAACTAATCTCTTTCGGTGTGTGTAGTTGTCCTTCCCAATAACTGTAGCTCCCAGTAATCGAACCTTTGACATTTTGATAGTTGATACAACGCTAAAAACCTTGAATTTAAATTAAAACAATTAAAAAATAAAAAATCCTCTCACTGATAATTTTCCAAAATAGCGCAAATATAAGTCTCACTCCCAATTAAACAAATACACTACAAAATAAAATTGTAAATAAATTTATTAGATTATTACACGAACAGATAAATTTGAACAATTATCCAAAAAAATTCAAAGGAAAAAGAAAACATGAACCTCGATGATATCGTGCAAACGAATGATATTAGGATGGTTAATCTGCTTGAGGATGAAAATCTCAGACATGAGACTCTCCTGCAACTTCTTATTAAGCCGAAGCGTTCCGATCTCCTTTATCGCTACTTCGGTTCCATGCACCTTGTGCCTTCCGTGCCACACCACCGAGAATGAACCAGCTCCGATTTGCCGCCCTACTATGTAATCTCCGACCACCCTGCTCCGCCCTGTCGCCTGAGACATAGTCACCAATTCGAAACCCTAAAGTCCGAAACCGTAACGGAACAAATAACTGAAATATAGAAATGGATCTTCTTCAAAGATTCAAATGAAGTTACTCTTTTGAGTTGAGATTTTTTTTTTGTTTTGTTATTTTTAGTAAAGAAGATGATGAGTTTTTTTTTAAAAAAAACTTGGAAAGTGGTTAATGGAGTTTTTGTTTTGTTTTTTTCTTCTTAAATCACTTTAGTGTGAATATATCATTATGGGTTTACTTTTTTTGGAGTAATGATTGAAAGTTAGAGGATTAAATAGTTAAAAGAAAAATGTTTTCGTTTGTGAGATGCATTAGAAGGAAAAAGAGTTTTGAAAGCAATGAAATGAAAAGAGAAATTTTTGCAATAATGAGTTTCTTATCTTTTAATTCTAACCAATCAAATATCATAAAATAATATTAAAATATTGATTTTTATTTTTTTATAAATAGGGACATGTCATCCCCATGTGAAAAGGAGGTAATATATTACTCTAACCCACTTGTATTAATTACTCTCTCCCTTTACTTACTAGTAGATAGCAAGGATATGAGTTGTAAATAGAAAGTATTCATTCTAGTTTTATTATGGATGAGTATGATCTAACTTTATTCGTTCACTTAGTATGGTTCGATCATAATTGGATCCAAATAGAGTAGGTCTCATTAGGTCTAAGGCTGAGTTCGGGTTCAAAAATTATACTCGATCAATATTTAAGGTCGGGTATGGATCAAGTATGACCAGACTTGACTAGTCCCAAGGTCACTCACTCATCATATTTGTGTGTGTCTCTATTCAATTGTGTACATAGTAATGACATATCTTTGGTCAAAATTATAATTGATTCTCTAATTTTCTATTGTATTCATGATTAACAATATATACACAAATATCATTTTATATGTCAAATTATATATTCATAATAATAAATAATATTGAGGATGTAACACCCCGAATTTTAGTCTTTAAAAATTAGAGTATCAGTCCTAGAAGTCTCGCTTGAGCAAGAGATTCTCGCCTGAGCGAGAAAGGATCACCTGGGAGGGTGAAATCCTGGGCTATACTGGAGGATTCTCGCCTGAGCGAGAGTTGTCTCGCCTCGGCGAGAAATGTCAATTTTGGGCAGTATAATCGATTACACAGTCCTGGTAATCGATTACAGGATGATAAAAGCATCAGATATTTGTATTTTGCATGATGTAATCGATTACACAGTCCTGGTAATCGATTACATGCTGATAAAAGCATCAGATATGTGTATTTTACATTATGTAAACGATTACACTACACCCGTAATTGATTACAACATATTAAAAGCATCAGATATGTGTATTTTACATTATGTAATCGATTACACCATATGGTAATCGATTACATCTATTCGTTGAGCAATAATTGCTCACTGTGAGATTCTCGCTTGAGCGAGAATGGGCTCGCTTGAGCGAGAACCCGACGACTGCTCTTTAAAAATAGAAACCCCAAACACATTTTAGGGTTAGAACTTGAAGAGAAGAGAGAGAAGGGAGCTTTTCAAGAGCAAGGAGCTTTTCAAGAGCAAGGAGCCTTAGGACTCATCTTAGAGCTTGAGAAGAGGTAAACCTCTTGTTTCTAACTCTTCTTCTTCCTCTCTAACTTGTTTTGGGTATGTTAGATCTATTTTCAAAATATGAGAAACCATGGAAACTCATCCTTTAGAGTTATGGTTCGTTTTAGGTTGTTTTTATCTTGTAAACTCTTGGTTTAGAGTTGGTATTTGATGAATGGAAAAGTTTTATGGGTTGTTCATGAAAACCCCAAAAACCCCAAAATGAGAATATGAGTAAATAGAGAAATAGATGAATATGTATGTTTTAGATGTTCGGAAACTCGTATTGAAGTAGTTTTGGAAATATCGAAATATGTGAATCCCTTGTATTGTTTGATGATGTAATACGAGTTATTTATGTGTTATTTTGAATAAATGACTGACATTGTTGTTATTGGTGGAAATGAGGAAAGATCCTAAGGTTGGAGGAAATCGCGGAGGAGACTTTTAAAGTTACTCGGAACGGATCCCCAACGCTCACCAAGGTAAGGGATAAGTGTCTCTAAATCATACTTGCTGATATGAATGAGGTATGTGAAAGAGGTAATGGTTTAATATGATGCCTCTGTAATTTATGCATTATGTTGGAAAATGCGTGACTTTTCAGTTATAGAAATGAGATTAATATTATTGGGGGAGTACCAATGGAAATATGACTCAAATGAGATTAATATTATTGGGGGAGTACCAATGGAAATAAGACTCAAAACGAATTCAATCTAATTTGGGGGAGTCCCAATGGAAATAAGACTCAAAACGAATTCAATCTAATTTGGGGGAGTCCCAATGGAAATAAGACTCAAAACGAATTCAATCTCATGTGGGGCAGTACCAATGGAAATAAGACTCAAAACGAATTCAATCTAATTTGGGGGAGTCCCAATGGAAATAAGACTCAAAACGAATTCAATCTAATTTGGGGGAGTCCCAATGGAAATAAGACTCAAAACGAATTCAATCTAATTTGGGGGAGTCCCAATGGAAATAAGACTCAAAACAAATTCAATCTAATTTGGGGGAGTCCCAATGGAAATAAGACTCAGAATGAATTCAATCTTATTGGGGGAGTACCAATGGAAATAAGACTCGGAAAAATGAAAGTCATAGGCATGCTATAGGATATATAGTATGAGATATATATATTCTATATGGTGAATATGAATGATGAGAAATGAGAAGGTTACAATGAAAGTCATATGCATGCTATAGGATATATAGTATGAGATATATATTCTATAGGGTGAATATGAATGATGAGAAATGAGAATGTCGCAATGAAAGTCATATGCATGCTATAGGATATATAGTATGCGATATATATTCTATAGGGTGAATATGAGTGATAGAAAGGAAGATGTTAAGGTTGAAAGTAATATAGATGCTATAGAGAATATATTATGGAATATATGCTCTATAGGGTGAATCTGAATAACGAGAAGCACGATGTTTTTCGAAGGAATGTAATATGTGTGCTATAGGATATATATCATGGGAAATATATACTATAGGACGAATATGAATAACATGGAAATGGAAGAAAGAAGATACGAGTGTTTCATTTACGTACTTGTGGTTATAATTTATGTCAATGCTTAATTGTATTCTGAAATGTGGATTATCATGTGACGTTAGTTTTGAACTAATGACTTACTCCCTTTTGTTTTGTGTGTTGTTTATGATAATCCCATTGTAGGTAAATGAAGGATTTTGAGGATGAATCTTAATTAAGAAGCTTTTGGGTTTATTTATTCAATTGTCTTTATTGCTACTTGATGTTGTAGTTGATATGATAGTATTATGGGATGACTGTAAATCCGTTTAGATTAATACAGATATGTGTAGTTATGGACTTATAACTATGGGAGACCCGTACTGGTTGTATGTGGTAAATGTTATTTGAATGAATTATGTTTTTCCGCAACATAAATTTGTATGATAATATAATAGGGTAAAGAGTATTTTCAAAGAGTGATACTTGGGAGTTTTTAATCAAGGTGACGACTGTATGTAAGAAACAATTAAACTAAATGAAAAATTTTCAAGGGTAGAAAATCGGGTCGTTACAGAGGAGACTTTATCTAAAAGGGATATGCATTATACTTAATTGTGTTTAGGATCGGGTTTGAGTTCAAAGGCTGACTCAATCGACATTTAGGATCGGGTTCACTTCAAGTCTAGGGTTGAGTCCGATTTCAAACAAATGATCCGACCAACATTCAGGGTCGGGTAAGGGACAAACCTTATCCAGCCTAACTCGGCTCATGTTCACCCCTAAGTTCTAACTCGATATTCATTTGAAATATGATTTCTTATCTAGTTCAATAAACTTGGTTTATGAACCAAACAAGTCAAACTTGAGCGAAAAGTCAAGCATGTTAAATAAACGAGTCGCATTTGAGTCAAGACGGTTTGACACGTTATATTCATGAACTTTCTCGATTATGTATGTGTTATATATATAGAAAATCTTTAAATTCATACATATTAAATAAATAATCATCATCAGAGTTGATGAATTGAATTAGTCAAACTAATAAGTTGAATTTAACAATTCATGAACTCTAGACAGATTGGTTTCCTCCATTCATCATATCCAAATTTTAAATTGATGCACATTAAGCAAAATATACATTAGAGGAGCTTAACCCTATGTGAAACCAACCATAATATATTGAAAAATATCATTTATGTAGGGGTGGCAAGGCTTGTTTGTTGTGCATGACCACCAAAGTTATTGTGTCGCCAAAATCGAAAGATATTATTCTTCTTCCGAGACAAAGATTATGGAAGTAGATTTAGCCCTAACTAATTAAGTACATATCACAAAGATCAAATATTTAATATCACATAATAATATTAGATTATTGATTTCTGTATTTTTTATCTTTAATTTTAATTGAAATGAGCTTTCTAATTGACTTGGGAGATAAGGTGAAATAATAGGGACATGTGATCTCCATTCGAAAAAGAGGTATTATATTACTCTAACCCACTTGTATTAATTACTCTCACCCTTTACTTATCATCGTATAGAAAAGCAAGGATATGAGTTGTAAATATAAAGTATTTATTCTTGTTTTATTAGGGGTGAGTAGTACTCGACTTTATTTGTTCACTCAGTCTGGTCTGATCATACTTGGATCCAAATAGGGTAGGGTGTCATCAGGTCTAGGGCCGAGTTCGAGTTTAAAAATTAGATTTGATCAATATTTAGGGACGGTTACGGCACAAGTATGATTCGGCTTGACCTGTTGGGTAAACACAAAGTAAAATACACCTAGAGGGGGTGAATAGGTGTAGCGGATCACTAATATCGTTTTTTCGGTTAATGAGAATATTGAAAAAACAGTACAAGATAATCGATTATCTCAATAAGTAATCGATTACTATCAGAGTCAATAATCAATTAGTAACAGTAGTAATCGATTATTCTGATTCTTAAATTCTTGCAAAAGTAGTTTCTTATACAACAAGTAATCCCCAAATCACAAAATCAATTCACTTAAAGAAATGATGTCTAATTATACTCAGAATATTGGCAAACACTAAAATCAATAAGCAAAATCAAAGAAATCAATAAAGCACGTAAAAGATTGAATTGTAAAGGAGTTAAAGGACAAGGAGATTGCGACAACGGATTTAATTCTAGTTTGTTTGCTTGTCCACGATCAAACTACATCTAGACTTCCCCTACTGATCTTGAGAGATTTTTCTTCACTATTGGAAACAATGTATTTTACAAACACACTTCCAAGAATTTAAAAGACTTCCTTCTTAGCCCTAGAGTCTCTCAAAGATGGTTTGACCTTCTAGCCGTCTCTAAAGGATACACATTCCTTTCTCACGGTCCAGCCCCAACCACTTTTTCCTTCCAACCAAGATCCTTGTAAATCGTGAAGCCTCACCTAACCGCAACTAGAATTCTCTCTCAATTCTCTACTTAATGGTGATACTCAACACACCTAGAGAATCTAAATCATTGTCTAAGAATTTGTTCTGAATTATGTGCACCTAGAATGTGCTAATGTGAAAACTAAAACCCAGCTACAAACCTAAAATAGAAATCTCACAAGACCTCTAAAAGTTAAGTGTGATTAATGCAAGATTTGTGTAAACAAAATGCACAATTGAAAAGAATGGTAAACTTTTATCCTTATTACTCTTAAATTCAAAGAAACTTAAGAACTTTTTAAACAACAAAAATTTCGCTCTAGCATATATGAAAGTTATGATGTTATGAGCATATGGGTGAAAAATTAGCTTTTATATAAAATTGTTTTCTATTAATTCTAATCAATTATCTCATGGGGTAATCGATTATTGTCATGCTAAAAATCTGGTTTTCTATTGGAATTAATCGATTGCCTGTAGGATAATCGATTATTGAAACTAAGAAATCCAAGACCTTAGTTATTGGAACTCTGAATAATTGATTATTCACATACCTAATCGATTACTGGTTTCTCATGTTCGATCTAATTGATTATCACACCTAATAATCGATTATTGGTGATGAAATATGTTTCTTTGATGCATGATGAACCTTATACATAATGTATGAGTATATGATGCAATAAAATCAAGCTTGTGAATGTATATGCATGAACATATCTATCATGTATGAATGGATACTATGTCTCATTTTAAATTGATTTACTTTTTAAGCTTTGTGAACTTCCATCCTAGGTTCACCTAGCCTAGACTCTACCTAATCAATCATCTTAGGAGTTCCAAAAAAATATAAAAGATTTTCTAAAGACTAGAAATACCATGAGTTTGGGCTTGTTGTTTGTGTTGGGTAACCACAAAAGTAAAGACACCTAAGGGGTGAATAAGTGTGGCGGTCCTCGGTTAACTGCTTTTCCGATTTATGCAAGACTTGAAACTATAAGCAGTTTAATCGATTAACAGAGTATTTAAATGATTAAAGACAGAACGAATTAATCGATTAATAATAGATTTAATCGATTAACCTGAAACATAAATCTTTAAAAATAACAGTTTCTTGTAAACCAAGTTCTCCCAAAAATATTCCTTTACAAATTCAGTTTGCTTAATGAAAATGTTCCATATTGTAAACAAGTAGCCCCAATTAATAAGCAATCAAGACAATACTATAAAGTATATAAAGACCGAATTTAAAGCAGATAAATGGATAGAAGAGTGTGTCAAAAAATTTTATTCTGGTTCGTTTTGCGGGTCCACTTGAAAACTATATCTAGACCCCCTTCTGATCTTGGGAGATTTTTCTCCACTATGGAATCAATGTATGTTTACAAACATATTCCCAATTACACTTTGCAAACAATCCTTTCTTGGCCCTAGATACTCTCAAATCGGTTTGACCTCCAACCCGTCCTTTCAGATGCTCAACACCTACTCACGGTATAGCCCTAGCCGCTGATTTCTCTCAACCAAGACCATTGTAAAGGTGAAGAACTACAACACAACTACCTAACCTCAGATAGGATTTATCTCAACTTCTCTACACTTATAGAATTACAACTTCAATGGCTAATTAAAAGATTGAATTAAATGTGAAAATGCAAGCATGCATCATCACATTGGGGAGATGAAAATGCAGCATGCATCACTATAATATTTTGATGAAGAGAAAGAGAAGTCAAAGAGAGGACAAATATAAGACAAAGCAAGCTTGAAGACATGTGCAACTCAACAAATAATAAAGTCATTGCTCAACATCATTCAAGTAGACTTAGGCTAAGAGTTTTATATTTCTAGAGTCTATGTCTGTTTTGGTAGAGTCTAGGCTAGGTGAACCTAGAATGGAAGTCTCACAAAGTCTAAAATTGAATATAACTAAAATGAGACTTGCATACATTCATACATGATTCACATGCTCATGCATTTACATATGATAACATGATTTTAAGTGCATCAAATTGAATTTATCTCATATATCTTCAAAATCATGTATCATGCATATACACATCATGTAGAAGATTCATCATGCATTAAGAAAACACTTTTTAACACAGTTAATCAATTACAACTTATGTTAATCGATTAAATGAACAAGGGAACCTATTAATCAATTAAGAATGGGATTAATCGATTAAATGGAGTTAGAATAACTGAAATCTTGGATTTCTTAAGGTCGTTAATCGATGAAGCTACAGTTTAATCGACTAAGTCCAGCTAAAAATAGTTTTGTATAAAAGCTGATATTTTCCATATGCTCACAAGTTAGTCATATAAAAAATTCACAAGATTGTAGATTTCTAGAACTTAACTTTCATATTTTTAGAGAGAGTTTCTTGCTGTGAGAAAAAGTCTTTTAGTTTTCTTGTTTTACATGACAGATGTGATAGTTGAGGATTGTCCTTTTGGGCTTAAACTTTCATATTCATTTTTGAAAACCAAGCATTAATCACACATAGTTTCTTTGAGTCTTTGTGAGATTTATAGGATGGGTTTTAGTGCTTTTACAGTTTTATATCCGCACACTTTAGGTGCAATTGTAACTTGGATAATTATACAATTTTTGAGAGAAAATCCTAGCTACGGTTAGGTTGTAATCTTCTCCTTAAAAAGGTCTTGATTAGGAGTGATCATCGGTTGGGGTTGTGCCGTGAGTAGGTGAGGATTATTCGAAAGTGGCAGATTGAAGGTCAAACCGAAGTGAGAGACTCTAGGGCCAAGAAGGGAGCATTTGTAAAGTTTATTTGAACGATTGTTTTGTAAAAACATTATTCAAATAGTGAAGAAAATCTCCCAAGATCAGAAGGGGAGGCCTAGATGTAGTTTGCAAGTGGACCCGCAAACGAACCAGGATAAAATCGTCGTCTCAAATTTTATTAACCCCTTATCTCTTTACTTTTCAATCGTATTATGCATTAAATGTTTTAGTTGATTTACTTACTAAGTTTAGTGCATGTTTTGTATCTGTTAAATACGTTCACATAAATTCTTTAAGTTGATTGAATCTGTTTTTGATCGAAAACGTTGTAACTTTTCTTGCAAGAAAAATGTTTTTCAAAGATCACATGTCGATTAATCGATTAAGAGAAGTGATAATCGATTAAACTATGAATATTTCAGAATTTCTCATTTGCCGTAAAAAGTGTTAATTGCTTCCGCTCACACCTATTAACCCCCCCTCTAGGTGTTATTTGTTCTGTGGTATACCCAACAAGTGGTATCAGAGGTAGTACGTGAGTGCTAGCTTAACTGCTTAGATCGTTGATCCTAGGCAAATATTACCATGAGCTCTACTAACCCTTTCAGTGGCGATAACACATCCATCAACCGTCCTCCGATTTTCAGTGACGAGAGGTACGCCTACTGGAAGATTAGAATGAGAATATTCATAGAGGCTATTGATACGAATATTTGGGATTACTTACAATATGGACCTCATATTCCACTATACTTGGTGGAAGGAGAAACCAAAGAGAAACCAAGAACTCTCATGACCAATGAGGAAAAAAGGAAAATACAAGTTGATTTGAAAGCTAAAAATATTATTACTTCTGCATTTGCATATGATGAGTTCTTTAGGGTTTCTCAATTCTTAAGTGCCAAGGAAATGTGGGATATTTTACATGTAAACCATGAAGGCACTAGTGAGGTCAAGCGAGCTAGATTAAATACATTATCATATGAGTGTGAGTTATTTCATATGTTTCCACGTGAATCTATTTGTGATATGCAAAAACGATTTAGTCACATTGTTAACCATCTTGTTGCATTAGATAAAGTGTTTGCTATTGGTGAATTGAATAATAAAGTTTTCAGATGTCTTGATAGGAAATGACAACCAAAAGTGACGGCAATACTGGAATCAAAAGATGTTGATTCTATGTCACTCGCAACATTTTTCAGAAAGCTTCAAGAACATGAGATGAAGCTAGAATGCTTGACACTCCATGAACAAATGGACAAGAACATACAAAGAATATCCTTCAAAGCTACATCTTCACATTCAAGAAGACAAGAAATGAGAATTGATCATGACGAGAGTCCGATTCCGATATCGATGATGAAACTATATCCCTCCTTGCTAAAAAATTTAGAAAGTTCTTAAGAAAAAGGAGGATATGCTATTCATTAAAATCCCCAAAAACTCTCTTGTAAAATCCCCTAAAAATCTTTTATGAGGCCAAAATCATATTTCTAGGATATGCTATTCATGAAAAAGTACAACATGTCAAATCTTATCTTAAGACCAATGACAAATATTTTAGAAAAGTCTATTCAATGTTTAAATTTGCTAAGCAATCTCCAAATAGAGGAGAGGAAAGGTATTTGTATGTTTTGTAGGTGTATTGCTATGAAACATGAGAAAGACAAGATCCCTTGGTTACTAGCAAGAAGGGACCCAACATAATTTTGATACCCAAGGCATGCAAATAAGCTTGTTTTGGAGGTGTGCCTAAGGACATATGAACATCAAATCATACTTGGACAACAGATGTTCTAGGCACATGACAAGTGAGAAGATTAAGCTTCATTGACTTATCACCTAAGGAAATGAAAATGTGACGAATGGACAAAATTGCTAAAGTTAAATGCTTAAGGTTAGAAATATTGTGCTTCAAAGGTAATAAGATATTTTTTCTAACATTAAGTTTCACATATCTTTTAAGTGACAAAGTGATATCAAATTTCCAGAAAATACTATAAATTAAAATGCTAGTGAGGCCTATCTTTTCTCTTGTAAAATCCCCTAAATATCTTTTATGAGGCCAAAATCATATTTCTAGGATATGTTATTCATGAAAAAGTACAACATGTCAAATCTCATGTTATGACCAATGCCCAATGTTTTAGAAAATTCTATTCAATGTTTAAATTTGCTAAGCCATCTCCAAATAGAGGAGAGGAAGTGTATTTGTATTGTTTTGTAGGTGTATTGATTTGAAACATGAGAAAGACGAGATTCAAGAACTTGAAGAAAGGCCAAAGAAGATGTAACATATGGAAAGCATCTATTATCTTGATAAGGATGGGAAATGGTAAAGCTGAAGAGGTATTCCTATATCTTATATTATGCTCGATACATATGTTAAATGTTTGCATATATGCTAGATGCCTATGTAATCCTAAACTATCACAATAGCCTAATAATTGCATGCTTTCTTGATTATACGTGCTTTTGTATGTTTTCTACTTTGGTCTAGTTCGTTTTAAGTGTTTAGGATGGGCTCTTTCTAGTTTTATCCTGGAAAACTCTTAGACTGCTCCAACTTGTGCTAAAATATGGCCTTGTGACTTATTAATCGACTGTTCTATGTTTTAATCGATCACCCGATGCTTTTCAAATAACATTAGTCGATTATGTGTTCCCTTAATCGATTACCTGAGCAAAAAAATTAATCAATTAACTATGGGCTTCATCAATTACTAGACAATTATTTAGTCCTAGAGGCCCCATTAATCGATTAACCAAATTGTTAATCGATTCAGTGGAAAACGTCACATTATATAGGCACATTTTCAAAACCGTTAATTGATTAAAACATGTCTTAATCGATTAAACTGAGAGACAGACCAGATTCAAGTACGGTTTATGGGTCAATTGTGTTTCAATATCATACCTCGTACTCTCCATCTTCTTCCCAAAATTGATCCTGTATTTTTGTTATGAATACCATCACAAAGCCTTCACCTCAAACCATTTTCCTCCTATTGATCTCTAGTTCATCAATTTTTCTTAGAAACCCATTACATTGCGTTTTCCCCTTTTCAAAACCCTAACTCATATTTCTTCTCTTAATTGATTAGTCTTCGTTGAAATTAAGATTACAAAAGGAGTCAACAAGCAAGATTGCAACATCCATCTTCCATCATAGTTTCGATGAAGAGAAAGTCGCTATAGAAAAGCATGCAGACTTGACTTGACAACATACAACAAAACCAAGACTCAAGACTTTTGAAGACTTTAGGGAAGTTTATTTTACTTTCACATAAGTCCTAAGATGATTGCTTAGTTTGAGTCTAGGTAGTTTAACCCAATGATGAATATCTCACATAATCTTAGAATTGTCTAAAATCATTTTTGAGAATCATCATTAATCCATATTTTAGTAGGTTGCATTAAAATGGTAGTTTTTCATGAAAACTCATTCATTGCATCGACTTACTTAGTTTGGAAGGGTTACTTGTTTACCAAGAAACTTTTAGTTTAATTGTTAATTGATTAAGTAGTCAAATAATCGATTAAGTGGTTGTGTAAACCCGTTAATCGATTAATGAGAGTTCCAATAGCTACCATCTTGAGTTTCATGATGGCTTTAATCGATTATGGACCTTATTAATCGAATAAATTCAACAGTGAACTGTTAATTTTAAACCCGTTAATCGATTAAGCTTTCATTTAATCGATTATGTGCTGTTGAAAACAATTAACTATAAAAATCTGTTTTTCTGCATTTCAGCTCATAACTTTGATTCCCAAATTTTATATCTTGAAAGACTCTCTGAGCGAAATTTGCATCCTAGTTAGAAAAACACAAGTGAAAGTTTCTTGCATATTTTTGAGAGAAAAGTTACATTTGTGCAAATTCAAGTGCATACAAATCTTTTACCCAAACCTTTGCATACTCATTCATACTTTTCAAGTTTGTGTGAGATATTCAATCATTAGGTTTGTAGGTGGCTTTCATGAGCTGTGAGCTTCTATTTAATAAGACTCTTTATTTAAGAACTTGTATCTTTTGTTACATAGTTGAGATCTCTAAGGTGTATAGATAAGAGGCTTAATATCAACTAGTTGCGGTTAGTCGGATATAGACTTCACTTGAGTATATTGTGAGCGAGTCGAGTAGCAAGATTTCAGTCGTTGGAATTGGTAGGGAGACCATAGGAACGGGGGGAAATTGTCAAGGCTTGGCTAAGTAGATCATGGATCAAGTAGGAAAGGCTCTGTATTGGAAGTAACATTCTTTCGATTACAGTGAAGCAAATCTCCCAAGATCAGAAGGGGATGCCTAGATGTAGTTTGCACGTGGGCAAGCAAACGAACCAGGATAAAATCGCCTATCTCAATTTCTCATCCCTTAACTTTTACATTTCAAACATATTTTTGTTATAATAATTTGAATCAAGAACCTGCTTAAATTGATAGTTATCTGCTCATTACTTGTCATAGCATTTCTTGATACATTGGTGCTTGAATCTGTAATTGCTTGTTGTTCAAGAAACTTTGAGAATTATCTTGTTCTGAATTTTTCTAATTGACATAATCGATTATCTCTATGTTCAATCGATTGTATTTGGTGTTGTTAATCGATTGTTTTTATGTTTAATCAAATAAGTTTCCTCTCTGCGTTATCTCACATATCACATCGTAAAAAACGGGCATACTTATCCATGCATACCTATTCACCTCCTTCTAGGTGTTAACTCTGACATGCGGTACCCTAATTGAAATTGATTAATACGAGTGAAGGAAGGTCAAAGCGTGTCAAATCCCTTGAAAACCGAGCTACACGTCAACATAAGCGTGTGAGGGATGGTGGTTGATCATCTGCACAAAACCTCTCATATAGTTTGGATCATTTTTTTGCTAAAAATCTTCAAGCGGAGAGGCTGGTTAAGTTTCTGAGCCAAAAGCCTACTTACATCCACTATGCCAACATGACATCGTTGGTTGAGGAAGGGTTTTAATTCTGGCACGAGTTGGAGGCTCAAGGGGTTATACACTTTCTGGAGCTAAAAGGTTGTATTTACCCTTCACTGATTCGAGAGTTCTATGCGAACTTTCAATACAAGAATGGTGATTATCTAAGGGGGAAGCTGATTGTGCTGGATGAAGAGATATTTTTGGTTGTTGGTGGTTTGGCAAGTAGTGTTGCACCTCTTGGAGACTACAACAACGACAAATGGAGTGACTTTGACTCCACTGAAATGTACAAGTCGTGTCTAAGAGGTCCTCACTACTTGATTGTATACATTTTGGTTCAGTGCAACACTAACCAAGCGCAACCGACTGTCAATGATCTGAAACTGATGTTTCCAATCAGGGAGGGCATACTAGTTAACTGGCCTTCGGATATTTTGAAGGTTATAGATGGAATAGCAAAGTCCTCGTCTCGATTACTTGCTTATGGGATATTCATTTCCCGTGTCATTGATCATCTGGACATTGACACATCATATGTGGAGAAGTTGGCTGTGAATTCCAGAGAGCATTTGGTTAGTGATAACCTGATCCACAAGATGAGTATATATAAACATGGCAGTGAGTGGATGTATCAGAAATTTCTTAAGAAAGAAAGGATGATTCAGAAAGTTTCACAAGAAAGATGCGAAAGACTCAATCAATAAGAGCAAGTATCCCAAAGACTACAAAACCTGCAATGAGTGTGGGAAAACATGCCACATGGAGTACACATGTCCTACTTATATCAACAATATTGAGCATAAAAATAGGAAAGACTCTTGGGACATCAAAGATAATGTGGCCTATATCATTTGGGATGAACCCGAAGAGGATACTACTTCAACAAGCACCTCGAAAGATGAAAAATCGAGCAAAATATGCTTACTGGCTCAAAGTTTGAATTCTTGCCAAGAAAGTGAGAAAGATGAGTCTAGTGAGTTAAACTCTTCCAATTTGTAGCTCTAATTCCGATAATTCTCCCACGTATGATTTACTTTATGGTGCATATGTTGAAAGGCATGGAGAACTTAAAAAGTTAGCTAAAAAGTTTTTGGATAAGAAAAGGTTGATTATTGAGCATGAAAGAAAATTTCTGAATTGCAACATTTCATAGATGTGTTGAAACTTGAGAATGAAAACTTAGATCTTATATATGCTAACTCTTCAGGTAATTTTACTAATAAATTAATTGAGACTCCTATATGTGAAAAGTGCAAAGTTTTAAATGCTCAAAATTATGTTTTGAAGAACAAAACTGCAAAGTTCACATATAGTACTCACAACTTAGACAATCTACTTGCTGCATCTAGAAATGTAGGTAACCAATTTGGTCTAGGCTACATGCATGCTAATAAATTGAAGTCAAATATGAATCAAGTAGTTTATGCAAAAATGTGTATAAAAAATTGTCTACTTGCTTTTATTGTGGCATACATGGAGATTGAAGTAATCGATTATTCTGCTTTATAAACAAAAAAAGACAATAGCTTAAAGTACTTGCTTTTACTGATCTAATTGTAAGATGTACACTATCCAAAACGCATATTCATATATATAAGCAACAAATTAACCAATGCAAAGTATTTAACCATATAATAGCATTCAGTAAAAAAATATACGGATTGTATTCCAATTTTGACTCAATTACAAGTACATCAACAACTATGAGAGAGTGCAAGTTATACATAGTAAGAGTCAAAATATAACAAAGTAAAAACTTGAAACACACACACCTAGAAACTAACCTAACTAGGACAAACTAGTCAATCGTAAGCTAAACTAGTCAGTAGGTGGTGGTGGTGGTGTGATTCCGCCTATGGTTCTCATGATAAAGGTAATTATCTCGATTTGCGCTTTGGTCGACTCGCCCTACCTTTGGACCTCAGCTGAAACTCTACCATACAATAATGCTAGTCTAGAGTCTATTATATCAGTCAACAAGCGAAATATAGAATCAATACGCTCATTCAGCCATTATTCCCTGGCGTCCAAGTGAGCTAACCCAAAAGGTGGTTCTTGAGGCATGTTTGAAGCTTGAGAAATTGGTTGTTCAGGGTGTTCCTCAGGTTGATTAGCAACCTCTTCCTCATTAGTTAGATCCAGATCAACAGTGGTGTTATGATCATCTAGATAAATTTATCATCAAGTGTTGTCGGGAGTGTTAGGGTTCCGCAGGTTAGAGATAACACCTAGAGGGGGTGAATAGGTGGAAGCGGGTAAGTATATCCGCTTTTTCTGATGCGCTTAGAGAGATAAAACAGAGAGCAAATTAATCGATTAAGGATAATGATAATCGATTATTGACATAAGAATTAATCGATTAAAGACAATGTTAATAGATTATCCTGTCTTAGAAAATACATACATTCACAAATCGTAGTTTCTTTCACAACACGTAAACTCGAAATCAGACTGAAATATACCAAGAATTGCTAAGACATGCAATAAAAATATTTATACAAACAATATGTAAACACAAATCTATTACATCAATTTCTTTAATCAAGTATGTATATTAAAAATACAGAAATCGTAAAAGATAAGGGAAAAGAGAAATAAGATATGAGATTTTATCCTGGTTCATTTGCTTGTCCATGTACAAACTACATCCAAGCCTCCCCTTCTGATCTTGGGAGATTTGCTTCACTAAAATGAAAGAATGTTCTTTACACACACACTTCCAAGTACAAGAGCTTTTCCCTCTTGAAAAATAACCTACAAAGCCAAGCCTGACAATCCCCCCTCCTAATGGTCTATCCTACCAAGTCTAACGGCTCCCAACTCGCTCTTGGACTCGCTATTAAAATGCTCAATGTGGAGACTATATCCACTAATCTCGGCTAGCGATATTATACAACCTTTTCTAAACCTTAGAGAATACAATCTACCTCTCAAAGAATCAAAATCTTTAATACAAAGCTACCTAAAATACGAGCTCAACTCTCACAAAGAGTAACCTACAAACCCAATTTCAAAATATCTCACACAACCCTAACTAAGGGTATGAGAATGCAATTGGTTTGTAAAAATGATTTTGAATGCACCTAATGCACAAGTAAAACAATTAACCTTTCTTCTCTCTAAATTGAACACAAGAAACCATCTCATATGTTTTTCTAAAATAATGCACTTTCGCTCAGAGAATTTATAGAATATGGAAATTTTGGAATTGATCATTATAAGCTAAGTTTCAGAAAAACATATATTATAGTTAACTGATTTCAGTAGCACTTAATCGATTAATGGAAATCTTAATCGATTAACGGATTTAAAATTAACAGACCACTGTTGAATTTAATCGATTAATAAGGACCATAATCGATTAATGTTATCAAGAAACTTAAGATGGTAGCTATTGGAACTCTCATTAATCGATTAGTTAAAGACTTAGTCGATTAACGAAATTACACAACTACTTAATCGATTATCGAAATATTTAATCAATTAACAGTTAAACTAAAAATGTTTCTTGGTTTTCAAGTAACCCTCCTATATGATATAAGTTGATGCAATGAATGAGTTTTAATAAAACCTATCATTTTAATGCAACCTACTGAAAATATGGATGAATGATGATTCAAAATGGTTTAGACATTTTTTAAGATCATGTGAGATATTCATCCTAGGGTTTTATCTACCTAGACTCAATCTAAGCAAGCTTCTTAGGAATTCTAGAAATGTAAAAATGTCTTCCTTAAAACCTGTGATGATCTTGAGTATTGGTTTGTTGTTTGTTGTCGTGTCATGTCTTAAAGCTTTTCCACAACGACTTTGTCTTCATCAAAACCAAAATGGAAGATGGATGTTAAAACCTTTCTTGTTGACTCCTCTTGCAATCTCAACCTCCCCATTTTTTATGATGACAAACTTGGATACATGTAAGTGCCGATAAGCCTTGATGACTGACTTGTTCATACATTGCAACAGTTTTATAGGTGTCGTACATGGCTCCCCTCACTTTATTCTTCCCCTCAATCTATGCAGAGGAAGTTTGTAGCGTAGCTCAACTTCGATCTCCCCCTTACTCAAGTGGGTTGCGGAAGCATGTACAACCTACAATACATCAAAACAATATTTTCTCCCCGTTTTTGCATGATCAAAAAGCCATTAAACAGAAATAAACAACCAAAAGAAGCAAATATATAAAGTTATAAAACTCTCTTAATCGATTAAGGAAGTGTTTAATTGATTAGAGTAGTAATAAATTGAACAGGTTCACAAAATTTGCTATGATCAATAGATTAAGGACAGTGTTAATCGATTAATATGAGACAGAGTGAGAACATCGAGTGTTCTTGTAATTGATGTCTAAGAAATTTGAAGTACAATAACCAATGAACATACATAACATGTTAGAGCAAGCATCAGTTATATCAAGCATATTTAGACAATCAATCACTAAACATAAATTTGCAAACGAAAATGCGAATTAAACGAAGAAAATGTCCAACAGTTAAAGAGTTATTACAGACATAAGCCATTGTACCAAAACAGTTTCGCAAAACAAAGTTAAAGGCATGAGGATAAAAACTCTACTCCTAGACCTAAAGGAAACCTATACTGGGTCCTAAAGTAGACTAGTCGGTAGGTGAAGGAGGAGGGTGTGAGAAGCTGGACATAGGGAAAAACTACTTAACAGGGGAAGATGGGGTTTGAGGAATGTCTATTTCCTTCGACATCATTGCCAGAAATTCAGTCCATGTGTCATCACCTTCATCTTCAGTTTCTTCATCGGTTTTCTCATCACATAGAATCTCAAAATCAATGTCTTCATGGTATTCCCAAATACCACAAAAGTGAGAGATGCCCATACGATGAATGAGATGGCCAAGTAGTAAGGTTAGTCCTTGTAAATTTCACACCAGATGTATCTATTCATAGATGCTCAAATATTATCGATAGAAAAACACCATAATCTAGCGATTCAGATGATGATGATGCAATCAAAGATATCATTTATAGAATCTTCAATGGTAAATTTACTGAGATTGCAAGTACTAGTCAAATTGCAACATCTATTTCTTGCCTGTGTTTCGATGAAGACAAAGCCGATCTGAAAAGCTTGAAGACTGGACGCATCAACATCCAACATGACCAAGACTCTATCTCTAGGAAGGTTTTTAATTTTTCTAGAAGTCCTAAGATGATTGCTTAGTGTTGAGTCTAGGTTAGGTAACCCAAAATGATGATCGTCTCACGCGCTCGTAAGTTTACCTAAAAATCTGTTTTGAGTCATCATTCTTCATTTTAGTAGGTTGCATCAAAATTATATTTTTCTTTGAAAATCATGCATCATACTAAGTACCTATCTATTTTGGAGGGTTACCTCTTAACCAAGAAAACTAATAATTTCTGACTACACAGACCCGTTAATCGATTAAGAGGTATTTTTAATCGATTAAATAGAGTTCCAGTAGCTCTGGATTTTTTATTTTTGGCAGTTATAATCGATTATGCCTTTTGATAATCGGTTATGTTCAAAAGAATGTACTAATTTTCAAACAATTAATCGATTAAGAGGTCATTTAATCGATTAAATCTGTTGATACCAAAAACTATAAATGACCCATTTTCTCTCACAATTGGAACAACTTACAAACTTCAAAATCTTCATAACTTGTTTTTGAGCTTTAATTTTCGAAATCCCAAGTTCCTTGTGTGATATTCTCTTGTTCTTCATTGTCAAATCTTGAGAGAAAAACCCTTGCTTTGTAAAAAGCATTCTTGATTTCTTGTTTAGCAAAAACAAAGCTTTTTCATATTTGTGCAAGTTTGATTGCACCAATCCTTGTTTCAATTCTCTGATTTCTCATACCCATGTGAGTGAGTGTGAGTCAAACATCTTTTGGGTTGTTAGTGGCTTGTGTAAGCCAAAGAACTATTCTTTAAGAGTTTCTTTCAAAAGCTTGTTTTCTTGTAATTTTGGTTGTAAGTCTCTAAGGTTTAGAGAAAGTTGTAATATCGGCTAGCTGCGGTTGGTTGGATATAGTCTTCAATGAGTATCTTGTTTGGCGTATCAAGTAGCAAGATTGGCAACCATTTGCGAACAGAGGGAAGTCAAGGCTTGGCGAAATAGGGTTCGCATACCAAGTAGGAAAGGCTCAATTTGGAAGTGTGTCTGTAAAAAACATTTTCAAATATACTGAAGCAAATCTCCCAGATCAGAAGGGGAGGCCTGGATGTAGTTTGCTAGTGGACAGGCGAACGAACCAGGATAAAATTTCTTGATCTTCTTTCTCTTTCCCTTATCTTTTTACTGTTTTCAAGCATATTAAGTGTCTTGCAATTCTTTATCTTGAGAGATTGGATCTTTGTTAGTATAGATTGAGTCTTTGATATCTGTATAATTGTTGTGTGCTATTTGTTATATCATAGTGTGAATTTGTATGATTCTTGGATAGCTTGTTTACCTAGAAACCATATTTTACAAGCTGTTGTTTCTGGTTTTTCTGCTCCAGATAATCGATTATCATAATTCCTTAATCGATTAAAATAGTCTCAGACAATCGATTGTATTTTCACTTAATCGATTATTACTGAATATTTCTGTGTTTCTTGATTCTCTACGCATAAATTTGAAAATCGGACATATGAACCGCTTACACCTATTCACCCCCCTCTAGGTGTTATACTCTGATTGACCAGTACCCTAACAAGTGGTATCAGAGCTAGTACGTCTGTGCTAGCTTAACTGCTTCGATCGTTGATCATCGGGAAATCATACGATGGGCTCTACCAATCCTTTTGGTGGTGATGGTGCATCCATTAACCGTCCACCGATTTTCAGTGGCGAGGGGTACGCCTAGTGGAAAGTGAAGATGAGAGTCTTCATAGAAGTCATTGATACGGACATTTGGGATTCCGTTATGAATGGTCCTTACACACCACTATACTTAGTGGAAGGTGAGACGAAAGATAAACCTAAGAGCATGTGGACTGATGAAGAGAAAAGAAAAGTGCAACACAATTTGAAAGCTAAAAACATCATCACATCTGCACTATCTTACGATGAATTCTTTCGAGTCTCGCAGTGTAATAGTGCCAAAGAAATGTGGGACACTTTACAAGTAACTCACGAAGGCACTATTGAGGTCAAGCGCGCTAGATTGAATGCTTAAATCTTTTAATCATTCTTTTAAATGATCGGCCCAACCTGCCCACACAGCGAGATTGATGACCGTAAGAGGCTTGGCTAGAGGAGCCGTCCAGGATAATTCAGCGATGGTTCGTAGTGGTGCCGAAATTATTCTCTCTTTTTGTTTATATGTTAAGATCGGGACCCACTAGAGGCATTCCTTTGGGAGATGTCTTAAGTTGGGCCGATCATTTAAAAGAATGATTAAAAGATTTAATTGGCTAACCTTGGTTAGTGTGCATACTCATTATGGATAATGAAGTAGTGGAGAGGAAATTTACGGGAGACGAACGAGCCCCGAGATGTTGAGAGGGACGGCGATGGCGGTGATTCGTCAGCAAAGTCTTGAGGGTGAGTCTAGGTGAGACGAGTCCCTTGTATTCCTAGATGAGGTATTCTGTTGGATCGGACAGTTCTCACAACACAAACTAGACGATCTCTAACAACCCCTCTTTGCAATCAGGATCAATCGGGATTTAGAGTTACCACTTTTCGATGTCCCAGGAGGGGGCATGGAGGATTGAGGGAATCTGTTATACCTACACAGGCCCTTGTATTTTTTGATTAGTGTACCTGTGTAGGGAATTTATTTTGTAGTAGTTTTTATTTGGGCGACGATTAGGATTCCGCCTTGTACTGTACCAACATTTTCTAATGAAGTATGATTCAAAGTTATATTGAGCTTTTCTAGTTACCATTAAGTAATGGTTGTGATTTTCCACATTGTATGTTACTTAAGTTATGTTCCGAAAATGAAACGAATATAAGGACATAAATTTTATATGGCTCCATTATTCAAATTTTTTTACCCATTTTCGAGCATGATTATTGGAGTAATTTTCGGGGCGTTACAACATGGTATCAGACGGTACGTTCCTATCCGGCCTTGGGCATGGCCTTACATGCTTTCTTGTGTGACTGGTTGTTTTCTTGATTGCTTGTTTTTAGTCGTTAGAGGAGAAGAAAACTTTGTTGGCCGAAGGAAAAGCTCCGGACTTTCAGTTTGGGACCAACGGAGTACTTAAATGCAAGAATCGAATCTGTGTGCCAAGACACCCTGACTTGAGAACGTCCATCTTGGACAAAGCACATAAGAGCAAGTTGAGTATACATCCGGGAGCTACAAAGATGTATCAGGACTTGAAGAAGATGTTTTGGTGGTCAGGCATGAAGAAAGAAGTAGCAGAGTATGTCTCGCGCAGCTTAACCTGTCAAAAGGCGAATATCGAGCATAAACGACCCGGAGGAGAACTCCAACCCTTGGACATCCCGGTGTGGAAATGGGATTGCATCTCGATGGACTTCGTGAGCGGGTTTCCAAAGACTCAGAAGGGCTACAATGTTGTTTGGGTAATAGTGGACCGTTTGACGAAGGCGACTCATTTTCTACCAATCAATATGAAATACTCTTTAGAGAGATTGGCAGAATTATACATTAAAGAGATTGTCCGACTGCATGGTGTTCCTACAAAATATCATCTCGGATAGAGATCTGCGCTTCACTTCCAAGTTCTGGAATGGGTTGCAATCAGCTTTAGGAACCAAGTTGAGTATGAGTTCAACTTACCATCCGCAGACTGATGGCCAATCAGAGAGATCTACCTCTTCTCAAGCTTCTAATGACTCAAAAGCCTCCTTGCTCTTGAAAATAATTTTTCCTCTCACTTCTCTTTTGGTTAACCCCAATAAATGTGTTTGGGGTCCCCTATTTAATGTAACAGCGCCGGGTTCTCGCTCAAGCGAGCCCATTCTCGCTCAAGCGAGCCCATTATCGCTCAAGCGAGCCCATTCTCGCTCAAGCGAGAATCTTACAGTAGCAATTTTTGCTCAACGCATAGATGTAATCGATTACATGGATTATGTAATCGATTACATCATGTAAAATGCACATATCTGATGCTTTTATCATCATGTAATCGATTACATGGATTGTGTAATCGATTACATCATGCACATCTGATGCTTTTATCATCATGTAATCGATTACATGTATTGTGTAATCGATTACATCATGCACATCTGATGCTTTTATCAGCATGTAATCGATTACATGGATTGTGTAATCGATTACATCATGTAAAATGCACATATCTGATGCTTTTATCAGCATGTAATCGATTACATAGATTGTGTAATCGATTACACTGTCCACAATTGCCATTTATCGCCCAGGCGATACAACTCTCGCTCAAGCGAGAATCCGAGGACTGATACTACAATTTTAAAGACTTAAAATTTGGGGTGTTACACGTCGCATGTCATCGAACCCGATTCAATTCAGCTTAAAGATAATCTTACTTTTGAGACGATGCCCATAAGAATCGGTGATCGGAGTATAAAGACCCTCCGAGGAAAAGAGATTGCATTGGTTAAAGTAATCTGGAGTCAAGCTAATGGAGAAGATGCGACATGGGAAGTCGAAGACTCCATCAAAGAAGCTTACCCCTACCTTTTTGAATAATAGGTAAGTTACATTTTCGAGGACGAAATTTTTTAAGGGGGGAGGATTGTAACACCACGAATTTTCTGATTTGGAATTATGAATTTTTATGAGTTTTTATTAATTATTTATTTTATCAACGATTAATTGTAGAAATTAATCAGTGTGGATTTAGGCTAAGCCATAGTTGAATATTAGTCTTTTTTTGTGATTTCCTAATTTGTGGTAAATTTTCGTAATTTTCTGTGACGAAATATTTTTGAACCGTCTTCGGGCCCAAATAGCCCGAATTCGGCCCAATAACGTGTTTTTGAGTTCCGTAACTCAGAATCGAATTCCGATTGCGCCATTGGCTTCGAAATATTATTTCGATTCAAGATAGACATCAAGTTCATTCAGAATGCATTTATAAATATTTTCACTCCAAATTCTGTGTTTCGAAGTTCTAACCGTAAACCAAAATCGGGAGATTGTATATTTCCGGACAAAATTATCCGAAGATGTTCGGACAAGATGGTTATTGGAAAATTACATCATATCAATAAAGTTGGAAGTCATCATTTCATGAGCACTTACTTGTTACACAAATAATGCAAAAGCTTCCAAAAACCCCTAAATCACTCAACAAATCCTCTCACTCCACCACCATTAGACACATCACCTATGCTAGTCTAAAGCTACTTACTTTGCATTAAATTTTCTGATTTGATGAGGGTGAGGCTCTCCTATAAATACCTCACCCCATTCTCTCATTTTTACACTAAATTTCTTATACAAACTAATGTAGTCTTTTATTTTATCTTTTTCATCTTCTTCTCATACTTCATAGAAAGTTATGAGCTTTTATTATTTTGTTCATAATGTAGAGTTTATATTTGTTCTTTAAGTATTTTATGAAAGCATAACTAAAGGGGGTGATAATAAAATCATATGAACCTTTATGTAATTTTTGACTTTTGTAAATCTTGAAATTTCTTCATTGTTCTTAGATGGAAAAACTATATCTTTGAACCTTTACACCAAATAAATAACTCATCTAACCTTGTCCAAAGATATAGTTTTTCCATATAAGAACAAGGAAGAAATTTCAAGATTTACAAAAGTCAAAAACTACATAAAGGTTCATATGATTTTATTATCATCCCCTTTAGTTATGCTTTCATAAAATATTTAAAGAACAAATATAAACTCTACTTTATGAACAAAATAATAAAAGCTCATAATCTTCTATGAAGTATGAGAAGAAGATGAAGAAGATAAAATAAAAGACTACCTTAGTTTGTATAAGAAATTTAGTGTAAAAATGAGAGAATGGGGTGAGGTATTTATAGGAGAGCCTCACCCTCATCAAATCAGAAAATTTAATGCAAAGTAAGTAGTTTTAGACTAGCATAGGTGATGTGTCTAATGGTGGTGGAGTGAGAGGATTTGTTGAGTGATTTAGGGGTTTTTGGAAGCTTTTGCATTATTTGTGTAACAAGTAAGTGGCTCATTAAATGATGACTTCCAACTTTATTGATATGATGTAATTTCCCAATAACCATCGCATATATAAACATAACATAAATCGGTATAAGAAATATTGCTGTACTTAATCCAAACAAACATGCAATTGATTAAGTACAAGCTTTCTTAATACCCAGAGCAACTCCAAACTTGTGAGGGAGTTTGGAGGACCGGATGCATATTCGGACACCATTGTGTCACGATGTTTTCTCCCTCACCTGAGTGTGTCGGGTCGTTAGGTTCTCTGTTTGCAGGTGAGCTTACTTGATCCGTTCTCCTCTCGAACTCTTCATTATGCCAAAATAACGTTACTTAGTTAAATGACGATAATTATTATACTTACGAAATAACTTTTTACGCGAAGATAAAACTTCCGATTTAAAATGAATTTAATTGCTTTCGTCCATCCAGTTCAAGGTTGAATATCCTTGAATCATCATTTGTCATCGAAAGTCTTACAATGAAATAATACTTTTTAAAGTAAAATTTTCTATAAAACTTATACCGAAATTATGTCGTAATCTGTGGATATACACCAGGCTAGTTCCCAGGAAAGAGAGGTGGGTCATAAAGACACCCTTAAATACCAAGTCTTTCCTTAGACATAACCTTTCTAGACATGTATTCCCACTTCATTGCATTTTTCCGATAATTCATAAATCTTATTTTTGTAAGTAAAACATTTTTACTAAAACTAACCTTTTTAAAATAAGATCATTAAGCTAGACTTATCCTTTTTAAAGTAAGTCAATTTAAACAAAATCAATATTTTTTAAGTAAATCTTACCATTTTAAAGTAAGTTCACTTAACTAAGATTCAACATTTTTAAATCATTTTACCATTTAAGACTTCATAACACTTTAAGTTTATAAAGTCAAGACTTTTGGGTAACTCTCATTATTTCATAATAGCTCTTTTGCCTACTCTTGGCCGTCTTCATGTTCTCCCTTATCATTCGAATCTTCTCTGTCGTCTGTTGAACCACATCGGGTCCTAGTATCAGATTCTCTCCCGTTTCAAACCAGCACAAAGGTGTTCTGCACTTTCTACCGTACAGAGCTTCATATGGCGCCATGCTGATACTAGAATGAAAGCTATTATTGTAGGTGAACTCTATCAAATGTAAATAATCAGCCCAACATCCTGAGTTTTCTAACACACACGCCCTGAGCAGATCCTCCAATGATTGAATTGTCCTCTCTGATTGGCCATCAGTCTGCGGATGGTAAGCTGAACTCATACTCAACTTGGTTCCTAAAGCTGATTGCAACCCATTCCAGAACTTGGAAGTGAAGCGCAGATCTCTATCCGAGATGATATTTGTAGGAACACCATGCAGTCGGACAATCTCTTTAATGTATAATTCCGCCAATCTCTCTAAAGAGTATTTCATATTGATTGGTAGAAAATGAGCCGCCTTCGTCAAACGGTCCACTATTACCCAAACAACATCGTAGCCCTTCTGAGTCTTTGGAAACCCGCTCACGAAGTCCATCGAGATGCTATCCCATTTCCACACCGGGATGTCCAAGGGTTGGATTTCTCCTCCGGGTCGTTTATGCTCGATCTTCGCCTTTTGACAGGTTAAGCAGCGCGAGACATACTCTGCTACTTCTTTCTTCATGCCTGACCACCAAAACATCTTCTTCAAGTCCTGATACATCTTTGTAGCTCCCGGATGTATACTCAACTTGCTCTTATGTGCTTCGTCCAAGATGGACGTTCTCAAGTCAGGGTGTGTTGGCTCATAGATTCGATTGTTGCATTTAAGTACTCCCTCGGTCCCAAACTGAAAGTCCGGAGCTTTTCCTTCGGCCAACAAAGTTTTTTTCTCCTCTAACGACTAACACAAGCAATCAAGCAAACAACCAGTCACACAAGAAAGCATGTAAGGCCATGCCCAAGGCCGGATAGGAAAGTACCGCTCTGATACCATGTTGTAACGCCCCGAAAATTACTCCAATAATCTTGCTCGAAAATGGGTAAAAAAAATTTTGAATAATGGAGCCATATAAAATTTATGTCCTTATATTCGTTTCATTTTCGGAACATCACTTAAGTAACATACAATGTGGAAAATCACAACCATTACTTAATGGTAACTAGAAAAACTCAATATAACTTTGAATCATACTTCATTAGAAAATGTTGGTACAAGTACAAGGCGGAATCCTAATCGTCGCCCAAATAAAAACTACTAAAAAATAATTTCCCTACACAGGTACACTAATCAAAAAGTACAAGGGCCAGTGTAGGTATAACAGATTCCCTCAATCCTCCATGCCCCCTCCTAGGACATCGAAAAGTGGTAACTCTGAATCCCGATCGATCCTGATTGCAAAGAGGGGTTGTCAGATATCGTCTAGTTTGCGCCACTACACAGTTCATGAATATGAACTGTTTCGCATGTTTCCAAATGAATCTATTGGTGATATGCAAAAGCGTTTTACTCATATTATAAATCGTCTAGTTGCCTTAGATAAGAAATTTTCGAAATGAGATTTAACTAACAAAGTCTTAAGATGCCTTGACAGGAACTAGAAGCCAAAAGTGACTACTATCATGGAGTCGAAGGCTCTTGATTCGATGGCGTTAGCAACTCTTTTCAGCAAGCTCCAAGAAAATGAGATGGAGCTTGGTTGCCTGACCTTACATGAAGAATCAGACAAGCGTAAGAAGGGAATATCATTGAAAGCATCCACTTCTCAGGACCAAGAAGACTAGGATGATGATGAGTCTGATTCAGAAATCAACACTGAAACCATGACGCTTCTGGTACGAAAATTCAACAAATTTCTAAAGAAAAGAGGAAGCTCAAATAGGTTTCAAAAGAAAGAAACTCGCAGCTCAACCTTCAAACACAAGAACTCAAAAGAGAAGTTCATGTGTCATGAATTCGGCAAAGCTGGACATCTGAAGTTTCAATGCCCATTTTATCTAAAGAAAGTCGATGGCGAGAAGAACACCTCTCGGGACTTCAAGTCCCAGAAAGCATACATCGTTTGGGATGTCCCTAAAGAGAGTTCAACAACAAGCACCTCTAAAGAAGAGGAAACCGCAAAGATCTGTCTAATGGTAAAGGATCATGAAGCTAGTACTTCTACTAAGGATAACAAACTAGATGAGGTAAATTCCTACGACTCTAGTTCTTGTTCTAGCTCAAGTAACTCACCTACATATGATGAACTATATAATGCTTTTGTTGAACTGCATGAAAAACTTAAGAAAGTAGCCAAAGTAAATGTAGATGGAAAGAGAATTATTTTATTGCATGAAAAGAAAATTGCTAGCATGAAAAAAGAAATGGATGAACTTAAACTTGAAAATGAAACTCTTAATCTCATTTACTCTAGTGCTTCATGTATGTTTTCTACTAAAGTTATTGAGACTCCTGTATGTAAAACTTGTTGTGAACTGAAAATGGAAAATGACGAACTGAAAAATAAAATAACAACGTTCACATACAGCAGTCAGAATCTTAACAGATTACTTGCTTCATCAAAGAATATAGGAAATAGAACCGGTCTCGGGTTCAAACATAAAAGTAAAAAGAGACCTTTTAGAAAACATGTAGCTAGTAAATCTTATGTTATTAATCATAAACTGCCTACTTGTTTCTATTGTGGTGTTAATGGTCACACATCTGGCTCTTGCTATATTAAACGGAACGGAGTGCCAAGTGGCAAGTATGTGTGGGTAGCCAAATGTGCACCAGGTTCTGTTACTAACAAGAAAGGACCCAATATAACTTGGGTACCTAAAAGTAAGTAATTTGTGTCTTGCAGGTATGTCTACGAACACTCAGACAACACTGGTATATCGACAATGGGTGTTCTAGACATATGATGAGTGATAAGTGTAAGGACCTAAATTCTACCCTTGAAAATTTTTCTCATTTTAATTCAATTCCATTCAATCACTCATAACTCACATTACCATTTTAATATCCTTACTTCAAAATCTTATTTCCCCTCCTCACACTCAATCCATGAATCAATAACCACATACATAATCATTTTACCTAGAAGTTCTCATGAATCATTCCTGGAACTAATCTTATAACCTATTATATTATCATACAATTAATCTTGTAGAAAAACATAATTCATTCATATCATTCCCTATGAGTACTAAGATCTCAAAGGTTCTGATCCTCTAAAATAACATTACGCATGGTTACAAATATTCAAATAATGGTTAGCCATGATTACAATCATTTAAATTCGCAGGTAATCATTTAGAATACGAAAAACATAAATAGTGAATCCAAAGTCTAAAGCTCTTAAAGCTCCTGACCTGGCATACTTCATTCGTCTATTTACCTACAATGGGATTATCAATGACAAAAGTACAAAACACACAAAGGAGTAAGTCATTAATTCAATAAACGTCATTATAAGATAATCCACATTAGAAAAAGGGGTTAGTAAACCATTTGTTTTATAAATTCATTTTGTGCTACATTACTTGAGACAAAGTTTTGCTACATAGCTTGAGCCAAAGCATTGCTACATAACTTGAGCCAAAGTTTTGCTACATAACTTGAGCCAAAGTTTTGCTACATAGCTTGAGCCAAAGCATTGCTACATAACTTGAGCCAAAGTATTGCTACATAGCTTGAGCCAAAACATTGCTACATAACTTGAGCCAAAGTATCGCTAAATAGCTTGAGCCAAAGCATTGCTACATACCTTGAGCCAAAGTATTGCTTCATAACTTGAGCCAAAGTGTTGCTACATAGCTTGAGCCAAAGCATTGCTACATAACTTGAGCCAAAGTATTGCTTCATAACTTGAGCCAAAGTGTTGCTACATAACTTGAGCCAAAGTATTGGTACATAACTTGAGCCAAAGTATTGCTACATAGCTTGAGCCAAAGCATTGCTACATAACTTGAGCCAAAGTGTTGCTACATAGCTTGAGCCAAAGCATTGCTACATAACTTGAGCCAAAGCATTGCTACATAACTTGAGCCAAAGTATTGCTTCATAACTTGAGCCAAAGTGTTGCTACATAGCTTGAGCCAAAGCATTGCTACATAACTTGAGCCAAAGCATTGCTACATAACTTGAGTCAAAGTATTGCTTCATAACTTGAGCCAAAGTGTTGCTACATAGCTTGAGCCAAAGCATTGCTATATAACTTGAGCCAAAGTGTTGCTACATAGCTTGAGCCAAAGCATTGCTACATAACTTGAGCCAAAGTATTGCTTCATAACTTGAGCCAAAGTGTTGCTACATAACTTGAGCCAAAGTGTTGCTTCATAACTTGAGCCAAAGTGTTGCTACATAGCTTGAGCCAAAGTGTTGCTACATAGCTTGAGCCAAAGCATTGCTACATAACTTGAGCCAAAGTATTGCTACATAGCTTGAGCCAAAGTCGCTAACCATTTATGGGCGGCTAAAAATACGTTTCCTTTTCATTGATTTCACTATCAACCATTTCCTGTAAATCCACGTCATCTTTAGTATAAACACACCCATATATGTTTATACTAAACACGTGATTCACGATATAATTATTGCATGATCAGAAATACACACGTTTTCCATCTTCCGTAAATCTACGCCTACTTTAGTATAAACACACCCATATATGTTTATACTAAATGCGTAATTCACAACTCAATCATTGCATAACCAGAAAATACTTACATTTTCTATTCCAAATGCACAATTAAAGACTTATCCTTACCTTGGTGAGTATTGGGGTTCGGTTCCTGGCAACTTCTCGAATTCTACCGACACCACCTCCAACCTTAGGATCTCTTTTCATCCCACCACATAACACAATGTTAGTTATTTATTCCAAATATTACATAAACAACTTATTTTGCATCATTTAATCATACAAAATATTCATCATCAATATTCAACCATCTAAAACATGCATAACATCTCATATTTCAATATTTGGGGGTAAACTCATATTCTACCTCTAACATTTTACTCATTCTCTCCTTTTACCACATTTTCACTTTTAGGGTTTTTGGGGTTTTCATGAATCAACCCACAACCCTTTCCATTCTTGAGATACTATCTCTAAACCAAGAGTTTACAAGATAAAAACAACATAAAACGAACCATAACTCTAAAGGATGAGTTTCCATGGTTTCTCTTGTTTTGGAAATAAATCCAACATACCCAAAACAAGTTAGAGAGGAAGAAGAAGAGTTAGGAACAAGAGGTTTTCCTCTTCTCAAGCTCTAAGATGAGTCCTAAGGCTCCTTGCTCTTGAAAAGCTCTCCTCTCTCTCTTCTCTTCAAAGTTCTAACCCTAAAATGTGTTTTGGGTTTCTATTTTATAGACACAACGATAAGTGTAATCGATTACAAGTATAGTGTAATCGATTACACTGTGTAACTTACAGAGGCATCGTCGCTATGTAATCGATTACCAACATGGTGTAATCGATTACATTAATACGATGTAATCGATTACCAGAAGTGTGTAATCGATTACACAATGAAAATTACAGAGGCATCGTCGCGATGTAATAGATTACCCACATGATGTAATCGACTACATTGTGTTAGATGTACATATCTGATGCTTTTAATCATCATGTAATCGATTACCAAGACTGTGTAATCGATTACATTACCCAAAATTGCCAAGTATAGCCCAGGATTTCACCCTCCCAGGTGAACCTTTCTCGCTCAAGCGAGTACCTCTCGCTCAAGCGAGGATCCGAGGACTGATACTATAATTTTAAAGACTTAAAATTTGGGGTGTTACAATCCTCCCCCTCTTATAAGAATTTTCGTCCCCGAAAATTAAACATACCTAGGAAAATAATATCACCACCTAGACCTTAGGCACAAGAACACTCAACCAAAATCACAATTCGATTCTCTATTCCATTAAGCTTACTTAATCGGTCACTAACGGCATACACCACTAAACCGTGATATCACCAAACCAATTCATCAATGTCCAAATATTAAGATCTCAGCCTTTAATAACCTGAATGCCATGAGAACTTAACCATAATTCAGACTAAAGATTTTTCCTATATTCGTTAAGAACCACAGATTCTCTAGCACATATCCATCTATCAATCCTAACATACGTTAAGAATTTCAATATCATTCTCGAACTTCAGCGAATGGGGAACTCCTTATCTCATATCTATCGAAATGCGTCTTTTAACATCCATCATACACTAGCTAGTTTCATCTCCACTCAAGAATCTAGCACAATTCTATTTCACTCAATCAACAAAGTACTTACACAATATGACTCTTAGTGTCTCATCCATCGTACACAATTCAACTATCCAATAATTGTCTAATTACACTAAATATTTCTACCATCAAATCTTATCGTCTAAAGAAATTACCAATTTCTAGCCTCCACTTAAACTATAAAACCATTTATTCACACCAAAACTAGGTATTCCGTTACAAATCGGCAAGCACAAGTCGATCCACACTCGACCTACAACTTGCGTTCGGTTTGGTCACTCCAATTCCGTCAGAAAAATAAACTTATCAACCCACTCGCATTACATTCGGAAATACATGGACATCTGATATCACTAAACTTTTAACAACCTCATACTCATTCCGATATAGTTGCTAAAATTTCGGAATTCTCCAACATGACATTAAATCATTATTTAGCCACATGCTATGTTTCACCCAAAACTGATTTTCGAAAACGGTTTGAACCCACGACTCACGGCAATTTAATCGAAGAAATCAAATTATCATGTCAAAAGTAACACATACTCATTTCAACATACCCTAAAACTCCTTCTCTCATATGGTGACACCACACCCATACACCGTAATTACTGACGTCCACGAAACAACAACAACTTTTGCCGGTACAACATTCAACGCAAACAATTGAGGTACACCACCACTATTTCATGCATTTACAATGTCCTACCGCAAAAGAATCGATCATTCATGACCAAAAGTTTCACGTCTATTCCATTGCATTCATCACATTGGCGGGGTAAGTAACTTAACTAGCCTCTTTTCTCGACTATCATTATAAGTCTTACCCTTTTGCACCCATATACATATCAATGCAACTAGATCTTAATTCTTCACCTCAACACTACACACAGTTAAACATAACACAATTTGCTGATCGCTAGTCCATTTCCAGGATTAAATCCAACTGGGACATCATCGCGCATATCAACACTATAGTAAAGGTTCTACCATTTACCCCAACCGTACACTGAGACACTCCTGATCCAAAATAAGTTTTTGAGGTTCAACATCCCCGCACATAGCTTGGTGTTCAATACCAATATACATTTGTTACGGCGGGTACTCATCTTCAACAAAATAAATAAATTTTATAGACCAGAAGCTTCATACACAAGAATCAAAAATAACTTTTTCATACTTAATCGATTTTGGGGTACCAACCAAAGGTCACCTCAAAATGATAATACATCTGATTAGTCAACATCCTTGTGTAAGGACCTTTAGGTAATTTATCCAACCTCTATTTCATTTTCGAAATATGAGTTTCACCTCTTAGCGTGCGCGTACACACTAAGGCCAACAAAGGGAATTAACCTTTAACAACTCATAAGAGAAAACAAGCATCCCCGACTTAAACATTTTTCTTGTCAGTATACTTATTATAAAAGTCAATCATTCATAGACGAAAGTCCACTTTCCAAGACAAAATAAATAGTTCTTTCAAATCTTAACATCTCGAAATACTAACGAGTTCTTAAATACCCTCTTGTGACATTTACTGAATAAATACCGATCCCTTTTTCGAAGGAGGGTCCTGACTTTCTTAGCCGACATTGGCCCCATACCACTGGCCTGTTCAGAGACCTTGCACAGATCCCCAACCGCTACAACCCTGCCAGCGCTATTCAATCATAACATGGTTTGCCGACAATCAGTCCATCCCCAGAATTATATCTAACTGGGATAACGACAAGCAGACTGAGTCTATGGTAAATATCACACCTTTTACCATAACCGGACTCTAGAACATAAACGTCGACACCACCACTAGCACAAAGATTGGGGTCGATGCGACCAAGTCGGAAGTAATGACTCAGTTTACAATCTCAGCCGGTTTTCACATTTAACATATATGAGGGAGTGTGTCGCTCCCGAATCAACAACACTAAACAAGGAATACCTGTCACCATGCGTTTACCTCTCGCCGGATCATCAACACCCGATGTCCCTGCGCCACTTGGGGTAACCATCCGACCGTGGTCCCTTGCCTCCCTACCATGCATGACATTAGGTCTCCGATCCAGCTTGGGGCAATACCTTTTAATATGCCCAAACTCCTTGCAGTGGAAACATCCATTCCCTTTTCCCGGGCACGTACTTCCATAGTGAAGTCTACCGCACTTGTTACACTAGTCAGTAAGCTAATTTTAATTCACTCAAGTCAGGAAATCACATTGTCTCATAACAAGTCGCATGTCATCATACCAAAGCCACATGCTTTAAACATTCAATACACACAATCTCAACTAGTCAAATTTTTACACATGTTACAAAGAAGCAAGTAAGGCCATGCCCTAGGTCGCAGAATTAACTATGCTCTGATACCATATTGTAAGGACCTAAATTCTACCCTTGAAAATTTTTCTCATTTTAATTCAATTCCATTCAATCACTCATAACTCACATTACCATTTTAATATCCTTACTTCAAAATCTTATTTCCCCTCCTCACACTCAATCCATGAATCAATAACCACATACATAATCATTTTACCTAGAAGTTCTCATGAATCATTCCTGGAACTAATCTTATAACCTATTATATTATCATACAATTAATCTTGTAGAAAAACATAATTCATTCATATCATTCCCTATGAGTACTAAGACCTCAAAGGTTCTGATCCTTCAAAATAACATTACGCATGGTTACAAATATCCAAATAATGGTTAGCCATGATTACAATCATTTAAATCCACATGTAATCATTTAGAATACGAAAAACATAAATAGTGAATCCAAAGTCTAAAGCTCCTAAAGCTCCCGACCTGGCATACTTCATTCGTCTATTTACCTGCAATGGGATTATCAATGACAAAAGTACAAAACACACAAAGGAGTAAGTCATTAATTCAATAAACGTCATTATAAGATAATCCACATTAGAAAAAGGGGTTAGTAAACCATTTGTTTTATAAATTCATTTTGTGCTACATTACTTGAGCCAAAGTTTTGCTACATAGCTTAAGCCAAAGCATTGCTACATAACTTGAGCCAAAGTTTTGCTACATAACTTGAGCCAAAGTTTTGCTACATAGCTTGAGCCAAAGCATTGCTACATAACTTGAGCAAAAGTATTGCTACATAGCTTGAGCCAAAACATTGCTATATAACTTGAGCCAAAGTATTGCTACATAGCTTGAGCCAAAGCATTGCTACATACCTTGAGCCAAAGTATTGCTTCATAACTTGAGCCAAAGTGTTGCTACATAGCTTGAGCCAAAGCATTGCTACATAACTTGAGCCAAAGTATAGCTTCATAACTTGAGCCAAAGTGTTGCTACATAACTTGAGCCAAAGTATTGGTACATAACTTGAGCCAAAGTATTGCTACATAGCTTGAGCCAAAGCATTGCTACATAACTTGAGCCAAAGTGTTGCTACATAGCTTGAGCCAAAGCATTGCTACATAACTTTAGCCAAAGCATTGCTACATAACTTGAGCCAAAGTATTGCTTCATAACTTGAGCCAAAGTGTTGCTACATAGCTTGAGCCAAAGCATTGCTACATAACTTGAGCCAAAGCATTGCTACATAACTTGAGTCAAAGTATTGCTTCATAACTTGAGCCAAAGTGTTGCTACATAGCTTGAGCCAAAGCATTGCTATATAACTTGAGCCAAAGTGTTGCTACATAGCTTGAGCCAAAGCATTGCTACATAACTTGAGCCAAAGTATTGCTTCATAACTTGAGCCAAAGTGTTGCTACATAACTTGAGCCAAAGTGTTGCTACATAACTTGAGCCAAAGTATTGCTACATAACTTGAGCCAAAGTATTGCTACATAGCTTGAGTCAAAGCATTGCTACATAACTTGAGCCAAAGTGTTGCTTCATAACTTGAGCCAAAGTGTTGCTACATAGCTTGAGCCAAAGTGTTGCTACATAGCTTGAGCCAAAGCATTGCTACATAACTTGAGCCAAAGTATTGCTACATAGCTTGAGCCAAAGTCGCTAACCATTTATGGTCGGCTAAAAATATGTTTCCTTTTCATTGATTTCACTATCAACCATTTCCTGTAAATCCACGTCATCTTTAGTATAAACACACCCATATATGTTTATACTAAACACGTGATTCACAATATAATTATTGCATGATCAGAAATACACACGTTTTCCATCTTCCGTAAATCTACGCCAACTTTAGTATAAACACACCCATATATGTTTATACTAAATGCGTAATTCACAACTCAATCATTGCATAACCAGAAAATACTTACATTTTCTATTCCAAATGCACAATTAAAGACTTATCCTTACCTTGGTGAGTATTGGGGTTCAGTTCCTGGCAACTTCTCGAATTCTACCGACACCACCTCCAACCTTAGGATCTCTTTTCATCCCACCACATAACACAATGTTAGTTATTTATTCCAAATATTACATAAACAACTTATTTTGCATCATTTAATCATACAAAATATTCATCATCAATATTCAACCATCTAAAACATGCATAACATCTCATATTTCAATATTTGGGGGTAAACTCATCTTCTACCTCTAACATTTTACTCATTCTCTCCTTTTACCACATTTTCACTTTTAGGGTTTTTGGGGTTTTCATGAATCAACCCACAACCCTTTCCATTCTTGAGATACTATCTCTAAACCAAGAGTTTACAAGATAAAAACAACATAAAACGAACCATAACTCTAAAGGATGAGTTTCCATGGTTTTTCATGTTTTGAAAATAAATCCAACATACCCAAAACAAGTTAGAGAGGAAGAAGAAGAGTTAGGAACAAGAGGTTTACCTCTTCTCAAGCTCTAAGATGAGTCCTAAGGCTCCTTGCTCTTCAAAAGCTCTCCTCTCTCTCTTCTCTTCGAAGTTCTAACCCTAAAATGTGTTTTGGGTTTCTATTTTATAGACACAGCGATAAGTGTAATCGATTACACTGTGTAAATTACAGAGGCATCGTCGCTATGTAATCGATTACTAACATGGTGTAATCGATTACATTAATACGATGTAATCGATTACTAGAAGTGTGTAATCGATTACACAATGTAAATTACAGAGGCATCGTTGCGATGTAATCGATTACCCACATGGTGTAATCGACTACATTGTGTCAGATGTACATATCTGATGCTTTTAATCATCATGTAATCGATTACCAGGACTGTGTAATCGATTACATTACCCAAAATTGCCAAGTATAGCCCAGGATTTCACCCTCCCAGGTGAACCTTTCTCGCTCAAGCGAGGATCCGACGACTGATACTATAATTTTAAAGACTTAAAATTTGGGGTGTTACAATAAGTCCAAATTATTGGATCTTACACTCCAAGACAAGGATTACATCACTTACGGAGACAACAATAATGGAAAGATCCCTGGAATCGGAAGAGTAGGAAATGCTTCTTAGGCAATTGTGGAAAACGTGCTATACGTTGAAGGCCTAGAGCACAATCTACTCAGTATCAGTCAACTATGCGATATAGGTAACAAGATATCTTTCGATTTTGACCTTTGTATTATCCATGATGGCGTAGACGATAATGTTATGTTCATTGGTCAATGAACTAACAATATCTATATGGTTTATCTGGACAATATCACTTCTCTATTTTCAAAGTGTCTTATTTCAAATGAGAATGATATTTGGACCTGTCATAGAAGGTTAGCACATATCCATCTACGACATGTGGAAAAGATAGTGTCAAAAGAGCTTGTTGTAGGACTACCAAAACTAAATTTTCAAACTAAAGATATTTGCCACACCTGTCAAAGGTGTAAGTAAACGAAAAATTCCTTTTCATCTAAAAATGTGATATCCACTACAAGGCCATTAGAATTACTCCACATGGACTTGTTTGGACCTTCACAAATAATGAATTTTGGAGGCAGTCCTTATGCTCTAGTGGTAGTTGACGACTTTTCCCGGTTCACATGGACTTTGTTCTTATCTTTGAAAAGCGACGCTTTTAAAACTTTTAAGTCGCTTGCCAGGAAATTGCAAAATCAATTTAACCATAAGATAATGTTTATTCGAAGTGATCATGGTGGTGAGTTCGAGAATCACCACTTCGCCAAATTATGCGATAAACATGGCATGCACCATCAATTTTTTGCTCCTCGCACCCCTCAACAAAATGGAGTTGTTGAGAGGAAAAATCGAGTCTTAGAGAAGTTAGCTCGTGCCATGCTGAATGACAGCAAAATGCCCAAATATTTATGGGCTGACGCAGTACATACAGTGTAACGACCCGATTTTCTACCCTTGAAAATTTTTCTCATTTTAATTCAATTCCATTCAATCACTCATAACTCAATTTACCATTTTAATATCCTTACTTCAAAATCTTGTTTCCCCTCCTCACACTCAATCCATGAATCAATAACCACATGCATAATCATTTTACCTAGAACTTCTCATGAATCATTCCTGGAACTAATCTTATAACATATTATATTATCGTACAATTAATCTTGTAGAAAGACATAATTCATTCATATCATTCCCTATGAGTACTAAGACCTCAAAGGTTCCGATCCTCCAAAATAACATTACGCATAGTTACAAATATCCAAATAATGGTTAGTCATGATTACAATCATTTAAATCCGCAGGTAATCATTTAGAATACGAAAAACATAAATAATGAATCCAAAGTCTAAAGCTCCTAAAGCTCCCGACCTGGCATACTTCATTCGTCTATTTACCTGCAATGGGATTATCAATGACAAAAGTACAAAACACATAAAGGAGTAAGTCATTAATTCAATAAACGTCATTATAAGATAATCCACATTAGAACAATGAGTTAATAAACCATTTGTTTTATAAATTCATTTTGTGCTACATTACTTGAGCCAAAGTTTTGCTACATAGCTTGAGCCAAAGCGTTGCTACATAACTTGAGCCAAAGTATTGCTACATAACTTGAGCCAAAGTTTTGCTACATAGCTTGAGCCAAAGCATTGCTACATAACTTGAGCCAAAGTTTTGCTACATAACTTGAGCCAAAGTGTTGCTACATAACTTGAGCCAAAGTGTTGCTACATAGCTTGAGCCAAAGCATTGCTAGATAACTTGAGCCAAAGTATTGCTTCATAACTTGAGCCAAAGTGTTGCTACATAGCTTGAGCCAAAGCATTGCTACATAACTTGAGCCAAAGTATTGCTTCATAACTTGAGCCAAAGTGTTGCTACATAGCTTGAGCCAAAGCATTGCTACATAACTTGAGCCAAAGTTTTGCTACATAACTTGAGCCAAAGTGTTGCTACATAACTTGAGCCAAAGTATTGCTACATAGCTTGAGCCAAAGCATTGCTACATAACTTGAGCCAAAGTATTGCTTCATAACTTGAGCCAAAGTGTTGCTACATAGCTTGAGCCAAAGCATTGCTACATAACTTGAGCCAAAGTATTGCTTCATAACTTGAGCCAAAGTTTTGCTAACCAATAATGGTCGGCTAAAATCATATTTTCTTTTCATTGATACAACATAAATCCGTAAACAGTAAATCCACGCATACCATTATCATAGACACACCCATATATGTTTACCATAACTAAGCGATTCATCACTTTATCGTACTCACACTCAGAAAATACACACATTATCCATTACCATATACCATTTAAAGACTCCTCCTTACCTTGGTGAGTATTGGGGTTCGGTTCTTGGCAACTTCTCGAATTCTACCAACACCACCTCCAACCTTAGGATCTCTCTTCTCATCCCACCACATAACACAATGTTAGTTATTTATTCTAAATATTACATAAACAACTTATTTTGCATCATTTAATCATACAAAATATTCATCATCAATATTCAACCATCTAAAACATGCATAACATCTCATATTTCAATATTTGGGGTAAACTCATCTTCTACCTCTAACATTTTACTCATTCTCTCCTTTTACCACATTTTCACTTTTAGGGTTTTTGGGGTTTTCATGAATCAACCCACAACCTTTTCCATTCTTGAGATACTATCTCTAAACCAAGAGTTTACAAGATAAAAACAACATAAAACGAACCATAACTCTAACGAATGAGTTTCCATGGTTTCTCATATTTTGAAAATAGATCTAACATACCCAAAACAAGTTAGAGAGGAAGAAGAAGAGTTAGAAACAAGAGGTTTACCTCTTCGCAAGCTCTAAGATGAGTCCTAAGACTCCTTGCTCTTGAAAAGCTCCCTTCTCTCTCTTCTCTTCGAGTTCCAACCCTAAAATGTGTTTGGGGTTTCTATTTTTAAAGAGCAGTCGTCGGGTTCTCGCTCAAGCGAGCCCATTCTCGCTCAAGCGAGCCCATTCTCGCTCAAGCTAGCCCATTCTCGCTCAAGCGAGAATATCACAGTAGCAATTTTCGCTTAACGCACAGATGTAATCGATTACATGGATTGTGTAATCGATTACATCGTGTAAAATGCACATATCTGATGCTTTTATCTGCATGTAATCGATTACATGTATTGTGTAATCGATTACATCATGTAAAATGCAGATATCTGATGCTTTTATCTGCATGTAATCGATTACATGTATTGTGTAATCGATTACATGTATTGTGTAATCGATTACATGTATTGTGTAATCGATTACATGTATTGTGTAATCGATTACATCATGTAAAATGCACATATCTGATGCTTTTATCTGCATGTAATCGATTACATGTATTGTGTAATCGATTACGTCATGTAAAATACACATATCTGATGCTTTTTATCTGCATGTAATCGATTACATGGAATGTGTAATCGATTACACTGCCCAAAATTGCCATTTCTCACTCGGGTGACACAACTCTCGCTCAGGCGAGAATCCTCCAGTATAGCCCAAGATTTCACCCTCCCAGATGCACCTCTCTCGCTCAAGCGAGAATCTCTGGATCAAGCGAGGCTCCCAGAACTGATACTCTAATTTTTAAAGACTAAAATTTGGGGTGTTACATACAGCTTGCTATGTGATTAACCGTGTATTAATAAGACCTTCTATTTCAAAAACTCCTTACGAACTTTTAAAAGGTCGTAAGCCGAACATTTCACATCTGCATGTCGTTGGATGTAAATGTTTCATTTTAAACAATGGAAAAGAACTTCTGGATAAGTTCGACTTAAAAGCAGATGAAGGGATTTTTCTCGGTTATTCACCTAGTAGTTGTCGCGACCCGATTTTCGGTTGGAAGATCGGCCCTGCGACTTAGGGAGAGGCGAACTCGATTTCTACCTCTTCCAATTGATTTGGAGTCGCCACTACGTTTTTTGCGTTTAAAACGTAGAAAACTCTAAACATGCCCAATTAGGATAATTTGGTCTTTAATCTGAGATTCTGAGCTCGGGAGTCGATTACGGATCGGGGAAGGTATTAGCACCCCGTCCGCCCGTATTAAAACGGTACCCTCGCTAATAACATGGACTTTTAAACCCTTAAAATTATTTATTAAAATTCAGTAAATAAAAACAAAATGTTTTATTTTTTATTGTTGTGCCTGACAAGAATTCAACTTGCTCCTACATATCCCTAGCTGCAATAGGGAAATCAAGGCTACGTAGTTCTGGTCTGAAAAAGAATTAATTTGGTTTGGGTAGTTTAAAATATGTCGAAGTAGTTAAGTCGTATAATATGATTTTTTCTAAAATACTTTTGATAAGGAATTAATAGTTTAGAGTCGGTATTGGTCACTCACCTTCTTCCCATTTTCAGAGAAGTCAGAGTCAACTCGAACCGTAACCTTACTATAAAAATTCCATTAAAATTCGTTTAAGTAATAAGGTAATTTTATTTAAAACATTTTAGCATGGAATTAATAGTTTAGAGTCGGTATTGGTCGCTCACATTCTTCCCATTTTCAGAGAAGTTAGATTCAACTCGAACCGTAACCTTACTATAAAAATTCCATTAAAATTCATTTGAATAAATAATAGTTTTTATTTAAAACGTTGTAGGCACATTAAATGGATATAGTGTATGTTATTTGATGGTACTATTGCCGCTAGAAATGAATAACTCATTAGTTGCCATGTATATATAAACAAATGAGGACCAAAGAATAAATAAATAAAAGGAAATCAAACAAAAACGAAAATAAATAAAGAGGTATGCTTTGGGCTGAGCCCAGAAAAGAGAACGTGAGTGAAGGGGGGAGGGGTTAGGTTCCATTCTCTTAATTTTCGTGATGGAGGATTTGGGAAAAAAGAGAGTGAGAAGATGAGAGAAGGGAGAACATGAAGGGGAGAAGAAGGAAGAGCTTGCTGGTTTTTATCTCCGGCGACAGCGGCAGTGACATGAGTATGGTTTCGGAGCTTTTCTCGGCGGCAAATAAGATGACTCCATTTCATGCACATGGAGGACCGGATCGAAGGGAACTTCTCTTTCTCTTCCGTTTCGATGACCTGGTAGCTTCGATGGCAGCGAGTAAGGATAGACTCCTAATCCTCCTTTTGTTTCCATATTCTTCGTTTTCTATTCCCCTAATCTCTCGCTTTTTCAAACACTTTCACTCTTATTACTTAATACATAGGATTCAGATTCCCTCAACGTGCTTAGACAACCTGTTTTTGTGCTATGATATTTCTTATAGTATTACGCTAAGAATAGTCAAGTTCAAGGTGCTATTTTAGCGTTGAAATAGATACTCATATTTCGGCATTTCGGTAAGCATTTACATACACTAAATAGGAAAAAACTAGACGGTGATTAATAACCAACAGAAACATATGCTTTTTATGATTTGAAATTTGAATGCTTTTTGATTGATTATTATGAATACAGATATGTGATGGTTAAAACGTGATTCCATATCTGTAATTACGCGAACATAGTGAATGCCAAACCTGTATATGTACCTTGTATTTGGCAATGACTCCCTGTTTGATGCTAGACTGATGATAGTCGTAATAAGAAGAGGTTCTGTATGCGGCCGTTTACCTGAGAAAACTAAAGCTTATTCCCTTTTCTGATTATTGTGGGTGATTTGAATGTGGTTGGGGGTTTATGTGTATGTGTGATATTGGCTTGTGGTGCGGGTTATGTTATTGTAATGAGCGTTCTGTAGTGAAGATTATGTATATGCCTCCTCCTTTTTTGTGGTATACCTCTTCTTATATATACATCCTTATGGAATATGGAAAAGCCTTTTGAAAACCTTCCAAGTTGCCAATTCAATGATACGTTATTGGACCTTTCTTTCCCTGATTATTCTCTCAAAACTGCCCATCAATATTGACATTTATATTGGTTTTGTAACTGAAATTTATTTGCATTTCATCATTTCTACTCATTGATGCCTTAAGGCTGAATATCTTCTTTCTATGATTAATTCCATGATGGCTCTTGATATCTTATTGTTTACTGTTTCTGATTTCCTTGCCAATCATTTATAGTATTTTTGGCCATTATTGTGCAATTGTGACAGCTTATGAAGTTAAGGCTGATGGGTTAATCACTATGGGCCTTTTGCTTTTCCATAACAACTGAATCTTTTCAATGTCACTAATATCCTGCAGCTGTTATCAATTGCAGGGCTTTCATACGTGAGTTACTTTCAAACATCAACTCCTGGGGTAACCTCTGATGCCATAGGGCAAGAAGGAGGCTGCTCTGTTCTTCTCTTAAGGGTAATAATCTCCGTCTTTTAGCTTTGAGTCATTGATCCAACCTCGTAGTATACTTTTTTGAAGCTTTTGTGATGTCTAACCAGGTGGTCTCAGAAGTCTCATTTGCTTCGTTCTTCAAAGATTCACTTGCCCCGACACTATAAGCTTGAAGGTTACTCCTGTCATTGTGGCTTCTATCAACAGTTTTGGGCTCTCCCATGCAATGTCTCTTGGCTTTTCACACATAGATAGATGCTCTGAAAGGTGCTTTCCGCTTCTCCACGGTGGTGGTGTCAATGGCCTAGGATGTGAAGGACTATAGTAGATACCCTTGTACAGCCTCAACCATCAGCATGCAGGGTTCTCAGTCTTTAAGAATAGGAGGTCAATCAAGGCTTTTCAACTCGGTATTTCTTTATACTCACGTCATACTTCTCGAATTCTAGTGATTTGATTTTACGGGTTAGAGATTGCATTAGGGACCTGCTATGGTCTTGACTACCTCCTTGATGATCTCAACTCTTTTATATGATTTTTTGACTTGTCTAACTCCTCTGCAGGGCATTCAGAGACTGCATTCGCTTGCACCTGGGTCAAAGATTTGCGCCCTTTATCCATCTCCTTTGCAACTGCCACTGTCTACTCTTAGAGTAGTCATCTTGCCTCTCACAACGGAAGACAATTTCTCAACATCCAATCCAAGACTCTTAGGATTACTTGTAGTAACAAAGCTCACATTTATTCCAATGTACAAAAGACTCATAATTTATTATTTTTATTTGAAACAACTTTTAATGGAAGCACGAAAAAACTAGTACTATTTTGGGCATTCATTTTGCTGTCCAATGCAACCCATATGGACCATACTAGAGACAAAGTGGATCCATGTAATTTAGTGAATTTCATATGAAATCACCCTTTTAAAGTATTGAAGTAGAACTAATGACGTCCATAGGACTTGATTTACAGTGTATATTACTTGGTAGCAATTGTGGCACCAGCCATGTTATCAATCCCTTTTCCACCTTGATGGTTATTCCCTTTTTTTTGTAATTTCCAATGGATTGTTTAATTGACTTTTTGTTGCTTCGAATTCTTTGTAATTTTTATTTGGTAAAAATAGGCCGGACAAAATTGGGTGTTCATAGCTGCCCCTCTTTACTTGTTGCTTACTTGAAAGCCAGTAAACTGAAGCTTGTATGATATCATAGTAAGTAACTAGTAAAGAAATGAACCTGAATTTTGTCAAGGCCTTGACAATGGACTTACACGGCTCAAGACAAATAAAATAAATTTGCGAGCCTTCTGTGGCTCGAGACAAATAAAATAAATTTGCGAGCCCTCAGTGGCTCGAGACAGGAAAATAAAATTGCGAGCCCTCAGTGGCTCGAGACAGGGAAATAAAATTGCGAGCTCTCAGTGGCTCGAGACAAATAAAATAAATTTGCGAGCTCTCAGTGGCTCGAGAATGTAAAATAAATTTGCCAGCTCTTAGTGGCTAGAGACAGAAAATAAATTTGCGAGCTCTTAGTGGCTCGAGACAGAAAATAAATTTGCGAGCTCTCAGTGGCTCGAGACAATAAAATAAAATTGCGAGCTCTCAGTGGCTTGATACAGAAAAATAAAATTGCGAGCTCTCATTGGCTCGATACAGAAAAATAAATTTGCGAGCTCTCATTGGCTCGAGACATAAAATAAATTTGCGAGCTCTCAGTGGCTCGAGACAGAAAAGTAAATTGCGAGCTCTCAGTGGCTCGAGACAGAAAAGTAAATTGCGAGCTCTCAATGGCTCGAGACGGTAAAATAAATTTGCGAGCTCTCAGTGGCTTGGTGCGGAAAATAAATATGCGAGCCCTCAGTGGCTCGAGACGGGAAAATAAATATGCGAGCTCTCAGTGGCTCGAGACAGAAAATAAAATGCGAGCTCTCACTGGCTCGATGCGGAAAATAAATATGCGAGCTCTCACTGGCTCGATGCAGAAAATAAATATGCGAGCTCTCAGTGGCTCGATGCGGAAAATAAATTTGCGAGCTCTCAGTGGCTCGATGCGAAAAATAAATTTGCGAGCTCTCAGTGGCTCGATGCGGAAAATAAATTTGCGAGCTCTCAGTGGCTCGAGACGGAAAATAAATATGCGAGCTCTTAGTGGCTCGATGCGGAAAATAAATTTGCGAGCTCTCATTGGGTCGATGCGGAAAATAAATTTGCGAGCTCTCAGTGGCTCGAGACGGAAAATAAATATGCGAGCTCTCAGTGGCTCGATGCGGAAAATAAATTTGCGAGCTCTTAGTGGCTCGAGACGGAAAATAAATATGCGAGCTCTCAGTGGCTCGATGCGGAAAATAAATTTGCGAGCTCTCAGTGGCTCGATGCGGAAAATAAATTTGCGAGCTCTCAATGGCTCGAGGTAATATTACAATACAACTTATTTAGCCGACATTAGGCTAAGGGACCGCGACGGTTGACTCTAACGGGTCTACCCTTTTATCCACTAAGGTTCAAAGCTTAGCTTCCTTGTTTTTTATGAATGAATGCATGTCATGAGTGAATGTATGTTATGTATGAACTAAATGGTTGGACTACGCAATGTTATCACTTTGGTACTCCTTTACGAGGTTCAGACTGTAAAATTTTTGCCTTCTCGCTTTACCAAGTGTCGTATTCATTGCCTTTGGTCTAAGACATCGTTACACTTTGGAATGAATAGCCATAACTCCGGGCGATGATTTTATTTTTCCCGTAAGCTGCCAGCTTGTATCATTACCTGTTTTTAGTCGATTTATCAAAAAAGGGTTGTTTTATTGTTCATCAGTATAATTTGCACAAAACTAGTCATGCATGGAGGAAATAAGGTATGACATTGATATATGGAAATACAACTTTTGGGGTTCGGGAAAGTGTATATGACATCTCTTTCAATTATCTATATAAGAATGACAGCACTAATTTTCATTTGTTGATTTTCAACCGAATTTTTGATTCCTCCAAAAAATCTGCCCCAGTATTTCTCCGAAGTTACTACTGATTGATGACACCACCGAGTTTTCGGCCCAAAAAGTTTATCGAAAAGGAATAACTGTCCAATAAATTGCCCCAGTATCTTGCTCGCCCATGTTGAAGCTCTAGCCTTACGCTCAAAGGATTTTAAGATCATTGCTAAGAATTTATTGGAGGAGAGTGTTTCATCCAATAATTTATGCCCCAGCGTCCTGTTATGAAAACTCATATCTCTAGTGATGCACATGCATCGCCTTTTCTGATTGGGGCGACTTCCCTTTTTTATATTCCCTAACTTTTGCTTAGGCCGCCCTTCCGGGTTTTTGACCTAACAGGTCATATTTCTTCATTTGTTTCCTTATTCGTTAGGAATTTCGATGTAATGATCGCTTAGTGTTGGTTTGATAGTAAGAATGCATTTAGAAATTTGTGTTTTCGTAGTCAGTTTGCTTTTTTACCCTAGTGTGATCCCAAACGATCTATTCCTCAACAAGGACTTTTCTAGCTTGAATTGTGGCCTGGCTGAATAGTTTTTTTCAATAAAATAGGTATAAAGGCTCAAAATGTGTTTCCCTTTCCCCTTCATCTCCTTTTCTCCAATATCCTACCTCCAATTATTCTTCTCTTTGACTTTTTTTGTTTTTTTTTTGTTTTTATATTGTGAGTGAGAGTCTGGTATGTCTTTGTCCTAACTTTTGCCTAAGACACATCATGAGCCTTAGCAGAATTTTTCTTTGGGACTTTCTTTCATTCATGGAATTCCTAGGCTCTCAATCTTTAGTTTGTAGCTACATTTTGAGCTTTTTGAGGAACATTGGAAAACTACCCTTCCCCGGTTTTAGATATTTTTACGGGTTCATTTAGAATAGATCTCCTTTCCTGAGGTCTAAGCTCGAAAGAGGTAACTAGGGATATCTTCTATAGTGTTTGAGGATTACAAAGAAGCCTTATATCATTGGAAATAGTCATTTGGGGGTTCACACTTTATGGGAATTTTCTTACATCATTCTCCATTTTAATTTTAAAACATGCATGAAAAATGGTGATTATGATCATTACATCGAAATTTCTAAGGAACATGTTTTTTTTTTTTTTAGGAAGCCGCCTTATGCATAGTATTTCTTCACTGCATCAGAATTTACTGAAAGACGAAGGTCTTCTCCATCCATGTTGGTTAATATGAGAGCACCACCTGAGAAGGCCTTTTTTACCACATACGGGCCTTCATAGTTAGGGGTCCATTTCCCTCGGTGATCTTTCTGAATTGGCAATATCTTCTTAAGCACCAGGTCACCTTCCTTGAACTCTCGAGGACGTACTTTTTTGGCATGAGCCCTCATGATCCTCCTTTGGTATAGTTGGCCATGACAACAACCTTTTCCCTTCGATTAAATTCAACTGGTCATGTCGGGCTTGGACCCATTCTGCTTCTTCTAGCTCGGCTTCAGCCAGTACCCTCAATGAGGGAATCTCAACCTCTATCAGTAGAACTGCTTCCATCCCATAGACCAACGAGTAGGGTGTTTCCCTAGTTGATGTGCGGATCGAAGTTCGATACCCATGCAGTGCGAATGGCAACATCTCGTGCCAATCTCTATAGGTTACCACCATTTTCTGGACTATCTTTTTTATATTCTTATTGGCTGCTTCTACCGCTCCATTCATCTTGGGTCTATATGGTGAAGAAGTGTGATGCTTGATCTTGAACTCTTCACACATCTCCGTCATCATTTTGTTATTGAGTCACACTTCTTGCGACAGATTAATTCCTTCTTCACAAACCGGAGCACTACCTTGCGAGTCACACTTGCATATGAATTCGCCTCAACCCATTTGGTGAAATAATCGATAGCAACAAGGATGAGTCGATGGCCATTAGAAGCTTTGGGTTCAATGGGACCAATAACATCCATTCCCCACATTGAAAAAGGCCACGGTGCTGATAATACATTGAGCAGGTTGGGGGGTGCATTGATGTTGTCGGCATATATCTAGCATTTGTGGCATTTACGGACGTGATCCCAGCAATCACCCTCCATCGTTAACCAAAAATAACCTGCTCTTAGGATTTTTCGAGCCATCGCACGCCCATTAGCATGAGTCCCAAACATACCCTCATGTATTTCCTCAATGATTTGCTCTGCCTCTTTGGCGTCTACACACCTCAACAATACCATGTCGTGGTTCTTTTTGTATAGGATATTCTCACTAAGAAAGAAACCCATAGCTAGTCTTCGCAGAGTTCTCTTGTCATTATCTGTTGCTTCGGGAGGATACTCCTTGCTTTTTAAGTATGTCATTATGTCATGATACCATGGATTTCCATCTGACTCTGATTCTATTGCACAACAGTATGCTGACTGATCTTTACTAGCTATCCGGATAACTGGTACAGTATCTCCCTCTATCTGGAACATGGATGACAAAGTGGCCAAAGCATCTGCCAACTTATTATCTTCCCTCGGGATGTGGTAGAAATCTATCCGCTCAAACTGCTCAACCAGTTGTTGGATATAGTCTCTATAGGGTATCAACTTGTTATCTCTAGTCTCCCATTCTCCCTTAATCTGGTGAACAACTAGAGCTGAATCCCCGAACACTTCCAAAGATTTGATTTTTGTTTCTAGTGCCGCTTTCAGACCCAATGCACATGCCTCATATTCCGCCATATTGTTTGTACAATCAAAGCACAGCCTGGCAGTGAAGGGTATGAACTTGCCTTCCGGAGATATTAATACCGCCCCTATGCCATGACCCAGTATATTTGAAGCCCCATCAAATACTAGTGTCCATCCATTATCCCGTCTTTCGTTATCCGGAGATACCATCATAATTCCTTCATCGGGAAATTCTTCCGTCATCGAGTCCTCTCTAGCTACCGGTTGGTTGGCCAGATAATCGGCAATGATGCTTCCCTTTATGGCCTTCTGAGAGACATATACGATGTCATACAGATAATAATACTTGCCATCTAGCAATTCTTCCTGTCAGAATGGGCTTCTCAAAGATATACTTGATTGGGTCCATCTTGGATATCAACCAGACGGTGTGGCTCAACATGTACTACCTCAAACGACGGGCTGCCCAAGCCAAGGCGCAACAAGTACGCTCCAGTAATGTGTATCTTATTTCACACTCAGTAAACTTCTTGCTCAAATAATATATGATATGCTCTTTTTTGCCTGATTCATCATGTTGCCCTAGGACGCAACCCATAGACTCATCTAACACAGTTAGGTACATTATTAATGGCCGACTTGGCATAGGAGGCATCAAGACCGGGGGTTTTGTCAAGTATTGCTTGATCTTGTCAAAGGCTGACTGGTAATCTTCGTTCCACTTCACGACCTGATTCTTCCTCAGCAACTTGAAGATGGGTTCACAGGTTGCAGTCATTTGAGAGATGAAACGAGAGATATAGTTTAGTCGACCCAGAAATCCTCTGACTTGTTTCTTAGTTTTAGGAATTGGCATTTCCATGATTGCTTTGACCTTTTCGGGGTCTACTTCTATGCCTTTCTGACTGACGATGAATCCAAGGACTTTCCCAGATTTTACTCCAAAACTGCATTTGCTTGGATTCAATTTGAGTTGATACTTCCGTACCCTTTCAAAGAGTTTTTGCAAGTTGGCGACGTGCTCCCCCTCCGTTTTGGATTTGCAAATTATATCATCCACATAGATCTCAACCTCTTTATGCATCATATCATGAAAAATAGCTACCATAACCCTCTGGTAGGTGGCCATGGCATTCTTTAACCCGAATGGCATCACTTGATATCGGAATGTTCCCCAAGGGGTAATAAAGGTTGTTTTGTCTATATCCTCTGGAGCCATCTTGATCTGATGGTATCCTGAATACCCATCCATAAATGAGAACAGGGCATGGTTTGCTGTGCTATCGACTAAAGCATCAATGTGAGGTACCGGAAAATCATCTTTTGGACTGGCTTTGTTAAGATCTCTGTAGTCGACACATATGCGAAGCTTTCCTCCTTTCTTTGGGACTGCCACTATGTTTGCAACCCATTCAGGATAGGTAGACACTATTATGAACTTGGCCTCCAACCACTTCTGTACCTCTTCTTTAACCCTTAGGGAGATTTCCGGCTTCATTCTTCGCAGCTTTTGTTTTACTGGTTTAGAATCTAGCTTTAGTGGTAGTTTGTGTTCCACTAAATTCCGATCTAGGCCTGCCATCTCTTCATATGACCATGCGAATATATCATTGTATTCATGCAGAAACTCGATGAGTTTCATTCTTTCGGGGGTATCCATGATAGTGCCTACCCGAATCTCCTTCTTATCTTCTTCGGAACCTAGATTTATCAATTCAACCGATTCTTCATGGGGTTGGATCTCTCTGCTTTCTTGCTCGACTAGTCTTAGCAATCCCGGGGATGCCTCCCACTCTTCATCGTTATCCTCCTCTGCTTGATTTATTGGGTGATCAAAATTCGGCAGGTGATTATTAAAGTTGTCATTAGTTATAGATTCATTGTCAGATCTGCATTATAGTTAGTGGTTTGTATTAGGTTGGTTTGTTTTCGGTTGGTTGGAGACTGTAAAAATAAAATGAAATTTGTTGGATGAAATGCAATACTTAGTTTTTATTAAAATTATACTGATGAACTAAAAACATGCCCTTATAAACAAAAGAACCACATGCCCAGGGCTGGACATGTGACGACTTAAAACGTTTCATAATTACATTGCATAATAAACATCACTAGCAACGTCTTCCTCCGTCCAATTGCTTAATCCTGTGTCTGGGATGCATTGATACACAGGCCCCAAATCGCTTTCTAGTTGACCATCTTCTACCATGGCGATTGTGTCTGGCTTGATGAAACATGTACTTATGAAGCTTTGACTAATATGAGGAATGGGTACTTTTCTGCCTTTATACATGAATGTACCTAACTGGGCCACTCCACCCTTTTTATCTTCTGAAGACCCCTCTTGGCAGTTACTAGGACTGTAACCTAGCCCAGCTCGACCACTATTGGACGGGAGGACTAATGTGTTCTCCATCCCATGTCCATACTTCCCCAAACCCTTTCCAGGTTGGAATCCTTTCCTCAACATAAATTTTGCCATCATGATTGATGCGTTGGATGGCAGAGGATTAAGCATTGAGTGTCCTTTCTCGATAGAGGAAGCATTTGCAATATCTAGTGCTCTGAAAGAGGCTTCCAAGGCTTCACTATCAGCTTCCATGTATGGGGCATCGCTCAGTTGAGACACTAGTGTGTCCTCCTCCCCCATAACTGTTATAAGTCTACCGCCCGTAATGAACTTGACTTTCTGGTGAAGCGACGACGGTATGGCACCAGCCGAGTGTATCCATGGTCTTCCCAATAGGCAGCTGAACGAGGGGTTGATATCCATCACCTGGAAGAGAACTTTGAAGATACAGGGTCCGATTTTTATCGACAATTCTATTTCTCCCACTACATCACGTCTTACTCCATCGAAGGCTTTGACGACTGTCGAACTAGGTCCAAGAATTGCATCTCCTAATGGCAATTTGGATAGGGTCCTCTTGGTCATCACATTTAGTGAGGCTCCGTTATCAATCAGCACTCGCCCTATCACAAAATCCTTACACATGACGGATATGTGTAGAGGACGAGTATGCCCTCTGCCCTCTATTGGGACCTCCTGATCACTGAAGGAGATAAAATTGTCAATCATGATGTTGTTGATGATTCCGCCGAGCTTATAAGTTGAAATATCGTGATTGACGTGTGCCCAATTTAGGACTTTGAACAGGACTTCTCTGTGAGCCTCCGAGTTCATCAGCAATGATAACAACGATACTTTGTGTAACACCCCGAATTTTAGTCTTTTAAAAAATTAGAGTATCAGTCCTGGAAGCCTCGCTTGATCGAGAGATTCTCGCTTGAGCGAGAGAGGTGCATCTGGGAGGGTGAAATCTTGGGCTATACTGGAGGATTCTCGCCTGAGCGAGAGTTGTATCACCCGGGCGAGAAATGGCAATTTTGGGCAGTGTAATCGATTACACAGTCCATGTAATCGATTACATGCAGATAAAAGCATCAGATATGTGCATTTTACATGATGTAATCGATTACACGACACATGTAATCGATTACACGATACATGTAATCGATTACATGCAGATAAAAGCATCAGATATGTGCATTTTACATGATGTAATCGATTACACGATACATGTAATCGATTACACGATACATGTAATCGATTACACAGTCCATGTAATCGATTACACAGTCCATGTAATCGATTACATGAAGATAAAAGCATCAGATATGTGCATTTTACACGATGTAATCGATTACACAATCCATGTAATCGATTACATCTATGCGCTAAGCTAAAATTGCTACTGTGAGATTCTCGCTTGAGCGAGAACCCGACGACTGCTCTTTAAAAATAGAAACCCCAAACACATTTTAGGGTTAGAACTTGAAGAGAAGAGAGAGAATGGAGCTTTTCAAGAGCAAGGAGCCTTAGGACTCATTTTAGAGCTTGCGAAGAGGTAAACCTCTTGTTTCTAACTCTTCTTCTTCCTCTCTAACTTGTTTTGGGTATGTTAGATCTATTTTCAAAATATGAGAAACCATGGAAACTCATCCTTTAGAGTTATGGTTCGTTTTAGGTTGTTTTTCTCTTGTAAACTCTTGGTTTAGAGTTGGTATTTGATGAATGGAAAGGTTTTGTGGGTTGTTTATGAAAACCCCAAAATGAGAATATGAGTAAAGAGAGAAATAGATGAATATGTATGTTTTAGATGTTTGGAAACTCGTATTGAAGTAGTTTTGGAAACCTTGAAAATATGTAAATATCTTGTATGTTTGATGAGGAAATACGAGTTATTTATGTGGTATTTTGAATAAATGATTGACATTGTTGTTATTGGTGGAAATGAGGAAAGATCCTAAGGTTGGAGGAAATCGCGGAGGAGACTTTTAAAGTTACTTGGAACCGATCCCAACACTCACCAAGGTAAGGGATAAGTGTCTCTAAATCATACTTGCTGATATGAATGAGGTATGTGAAAGAGGTAATGGTTTAAAATGATACATTTGTAATTTATACATTATGTTGGAAAATGCGTGGCTTTTCTGTTATGGTAATAAAAGTAACATTATTGGGGGAGTCCCAATGGAAATAAGACTCAAAATGATTTCAATCTAATTTGGGGGAGTCCCAATGGAAATAAGACTCAAAATGATTTCAATCTAATTTGGGTGAGTGCCAATGGAAATAAGACTCAAAATGATTTCAATCTAATTTGGGGGAGTCCCAATGGAAATAAGACTCAAAATGATTTCAATCTAATTTGGGGGAGTCCCAATGGAAATAAGACTCAAAATGATTTCAATCTAATTTGGGGGAGTCCCAATGGAAATAAGACTCAAAACGAATTCAATCTATTTGGGGGAGTACCAAAGGAAATAAGACTCGAAACGAATTCAATCTATTTGGGGGAGTACCAAAGGAAATAAGACTCGAAACGAATTCAATCTATTTGGGGGAGTACCAAAGGAAACGAATTCAATCTATTTGGGGGAGTACCAAAGGAAATAAGACTCGAAACGAATTCAATCTATTTGGGGGAGTACCAAAGGAAATAAGACTCATACGAAAGTAATATTATTGGGGGAGTACCAATGGAAAAATGACTTAAAAGAAATGAATATTATTGGGGGAGTACCAATGGAAATATGACTCAAATGAATGTCGTATGCATGCTATAGGATATATAGTTTGAGATATATATTCTATAGGGTGAATTTGAATGATGAGAAATGTGAATGTCACATGAATGTCGTATGCATGCTATAGGATATATAGTATGGGATATATATTCTATAGGGTGAATATGAGCGATAAAAAGGAAGATGATGAGAAAGAAAGTAATATACATGCTATAAGATATATATTATGGGATATATATGTTATAGGGTGAATATGATTAACGAGACCGATGATGTTTCGAATGAACGTAATATGCATACTATAGAATATATATTATGGGATATATATACTATAGGATGAATATGAGTAAAGTGGAAGTTAAAGGAAGATGATTTGAATGTTTATAATTTCGTATGTGTGTTTATGAATTACATTAAAGCTTGATTGTATTTGAATGTGGATTATCATGTGATGTTAGTTTCGAACTAATGACTTACTCCCTGTGTTTTGTGTGTTGTTATGATAATCCCATTGTAGGTAAATGAAGGATTTTGAGGAGGAAGCTCACTTAGGGAGATTTGTGTTTATCAATTTGTTCGTCTTTGTAGCTACTTGACATTGTAGTTGAATTGATGACATTTTGAGATAAATGTAATCTGATTAGGATAATACAGAGATTTGTAGTTATGGACTTTATAACTCCGGAAAACCCATAACTGGTTGTATGTGATAATTGCTAATTGAATGAATTATGTTTTTCCGCAACATAACTTTGTATGATAATACGATAGGGTAAATAGTATTGTCAAAGAGAGATACTTGACAGTTTTTAATGAAGGTGACGACTGTATGTAAGAAATGATTAAATTAAACGAAAAATTTTCAAGGGTAGAAAATCGGGTCGTTACACTTTGGCCGGAGTGCGGCTCAGTTGATCAATCACTTGGTACTCACTTTGTTTTATGAACCGGAGGAACTCACATGCTTCCTCCTCAGAAACTTCTCTCTCCATTTTCTCCGGAAACAGTTCGGTAACCTCTGGCTCTGGCCTATCTTCCGATGTTTCAACAATTTTTTCTTTGCCCTTTGAGGCATTGATGATCTTTTGCCACTCCTGGTCATGTTGCCAACCCCATCTAGGTTCACAACTTCCTCTGTTTGTTTAGATTTCGCCACCGATTTCACCTGATACTTCCATGGGACGACCTTGTCAGACTTGTAAGGGAAAGGGCCCGGATGCCTCGTTGCCCCTGCCTCTATATATAAACGGGGTGCCCATCGGGGCGGAGCGGTATATGATGGGGTTCCAGCGGGTATGTTCAATACTGGCACAAACTTCCTCGTGATTATTCTGTCTTGGATCTTCTGGTCTTTTTCCAGGACAAAAATATCAGAACTTTTCATTTTCTTCTCGATTACCAGCAATCGAGAGTCCATCAACTTCTTTAGTAAGGCTTTAAACTCAGCACATCTTTCCAGAGTGTGGTCTAATATCCCATGCATCATACATACATCATCTTCATATGCACCCCCTCCCACCATTTCCACCAGATCTTGCTGGCACAATACCTTGAATATAACTTCCAAGGGAGTCTTCATATCCTCCACTTTCTCTACCACAGCCATATCATCGTCCTGCTCTAGAACGTTTATTCCCTGATTCCCGTGGTTGGGTAGAGGGTTGCCTGTGATGGTGGGAACGGTGTCCTTGAACTCTAGCCACTTAGAGTCAATCAAATCTTGGATCCTGTGCTTCAATGCCCTACAGGTCTCCGTGGAATGCCCGATTATTCCGGAATGGTAATCGCAGTTGGCGTTTGGGTCGTACCAGGGTGCTGTGGTATTTGGGGTCTGTCCTGCTATTGGTGCCAAGATTCTCTCTGTTTGAAGATGTGCGAACAGTTCAGCATACGTGACCGGGATTGGGTCAAAGGTTCTTTGGGGTTGGAAGGGTCTAGGTTGGTTGCGGTTGAAATTTTGGTATGGACAGGTTTGATAGTTGTTGGGAGGTCTATTTTGTTGGGTAGGGTATTGGTCGGGACGAGGTTGGTTGTAGTGGGGTGTAGGGTTGTGTTGGGTTGGTGGGCGATTGTGGCTAATGTAAGCTATGGGTTGGTATGGGATTTGTTGGTTAGGTTGGTATTGTGTTTGGTTGTAGTGAGGACGAGGTGTGTATGGTCGGGGATTATGGTTGTTTTTGTTGGGGGGTTTGTGAGATTCTCCAGACACGTAATGGGCTTCTGCTTCTTTTTTCTTCGCATAATTGGGTTTTTTAGACTCCACAGTCTATTCAGCAGCAATGTTTCTAGCTTTTATGCTCTGCTCAATCCGATCTCCGACTTTTATTAAGGAATTGAAGTCGGATGTATTGTTCCCAATCATCTTTTCAAAGAAAGGATTCGGCAGAGTATTGATGAAGATAGTAATTTGTTCATCTTCCTCTAGACGAGGCAAGACTTGTGATGCTATCCCTCTCCATGTTTGAGCATATTCTTTAAAGGACTCAGCGACCTTCTTTGTCATACCCTGAAGCTTGGCCCGATCCGGCGCCGAGTCTTCATTGAACTTGTACTGCCTTATGAAAGCGTTGGACAAGTCCAAAAAGGTTCTTATATTCTTGCGCTCGAGGCGGATGTACCACGAAGCGGCAATTCCTACAAGGCTATCTTGGAAGCAGTGAATTAACAGTTTATCATCGTGATGGTATGCCGACATCTTTCGGGCATACATATGGAGGTGACTCTTCGGGCATGTCGTCCCGTCATATTTCTCAAAGTCGGGCACTTTGAACTTCGGGGGAAGCATGACATCTGGGACCAGGCACATCTCAAAGGCATTTTTCAAATCCAGGCAATTAGTCCCTTCTACAGCCTTGAGTCTCGCATTGAGCATATCCCACATTTCATCATCCCTTTCCTTCTTTTTATTACTGTGGGTTTCCTTTCCTGTCTGTGGGCCTGTAGATTGTTTGTCATCCTTGGGAGGACTGTAATTCATGTCATCGTTGGGGTTAGTCTCGTCAGTGGGTTGTTCAGTGTTCTCATCATCGGTTTCTTCAGTCTGACTCATGTTTCCATTCTGACCATCATGTTGCTGCTCTTTTGTTTCAGACCCCTTTCCTTTTCCCTCTTTTGTGGTCTGTTTTGAGGAGGAGCCTTGGCGAGGTGGAGGAGTGGTTTTAGCCCCAGGGTTAGTTTTAGAAAAATTTCCAGTAGTATTCTCCTGTTGCATTTTCATCATCATCTTCATCATTTCTGCCATTTGCTCCTTTAACTCAGTCATTTCTGACTTTCCTTCCAGATTTGTGGGGGTTTCCTAACCGGCCATGGTTCTGGATTGTGACCTTGTGTTGTAATGATGTCTTTTAGCAATGATTACTAAACCTGTATGTATTATTTCATAAAATAAAATTTGTAAAGACTTATAAACTTTGGCAAAAATAAAAGGAGTTTTCCTTTCCCGAGAGAAGTTTGGTATAGTAAGACATTTTGATCCGCAGTTGATGACCATGAGGAGTGCCCCAAAAGTTTCTCTTGTGTTGATGACAAACTTCAGAGGAAACATTTAGGTCTCGTACCTGATCACATCTAATTCATTCTCACGTTATGGGTTAATGTCGTTGAACCCTTTGCCCTGTATTTGGGCAACTCTGGAGCGTAGTCCGTGAAGCCATTTACAGTTGATAATAATCTTTAGAAGGAACACTAGGTTCTCGACCAATACTATATCTAAATGCAAGAGTTTTTTCTTTATCAGGAATTTATGGTGTATTGATTGATGAGTTTGTATAAGAAAATCATGGAGATACTGAGAGAAACTAAGCATTTTATTGACATTCATCGGGAATTACATCAAGATCATATTCATGTTTATTATTCTTCTTTTTTTCTCTCTGTTTTTTTTACATGAAATATCAAAAATCTCTAGTTGCGGCAACTCTCCATTTCCTCAGCTTCCAGGCCAGCCCGTCACATGTTTCATAGAATGCTCTCATCGCTGGGCGTAGCTCTGTTTCTAGATACATCTGTAGTTCTCCACGAGCCTCTTCGAAAGTCCTCAACCAATCATCTGCAAAATCCCCAAGACCATCAATTATTTTTCGGCACCTTTCTTCCCACCTGTCTTTATCCCATTTGCACTCTTGGAGCATACTGTTCCAGTTGCGTGACCATTCTTGCTGCTTGGCTACTGAATCTTCATAGGTAGCTTCGAGGAGCCTCAACTGCTCTGAAAGATAAACCTTATCATTATTAGCCTCAACCAGTGCTTGATGATGAGCCTTTTCCATCTCCTCCATTATTGCTTTTAACTGGTCCTCCCTCTTGAGTGTTTTATCTAGGGCTATCTGATATTCTTTCATAGTGGCCCATGCATGGTTCTCCTCATTCTTGGTGTCCTGAGCAATGGTTTGGAGACTTTCTACTTTTGCTTCCAAAACATGGATATCCTTTTGTGTTGTCTGCATGGATCGACCTCGAGCCTTCAATTGATGGCTCAGGTCAGATATTTGCTCATCCTTCTCCTCATTAGCCCTAATCAGCCTGGCTATTTTTTCATCTTTCTCCTTCCCAACTCGGATTAGGTGGTACTTTTCAGACGTCGAGCACATAATAGCATAGTCCCTTTTAAGGCTGATTTCCTCTTTTTTCTGAGCTTCTATAGTCTTTTTGAGTTTCTCGTTAGTTAGGTCACGTTTCTCAATCTCGTTCCTGACGTCCTCCAGTTTGGCTTCTAGGAGACGAACCTGACTAGCTAGCAACAATTCATTCTCAGATGGTCCAAGTGGTTCTAGAGCTCGGGTTGGGGGTGGTAATGTAGCCAATTTCATTCTATCATTTCTCCATTTTTTATATTCATCGGTATAGTAAGCTTGGTGCTCCCCTAACTCTTCATTTCCATAGAGGCGAATCTTTCTCAAAGCATTTCTTATTGAGACAAGGGATTCTTTGTTGGCCTCACCATCTTTATACCAAATCATAGACCCCTGCAGCAGTTCTGAAGATACGGGCATCATCCCCCATTTGAGTTGACCAAGCACAAGACCTGGGGTAAAAGTGATGCAACCCCGAGGACCCATCAATATCATATTTGCATGGTCTCCGCAAGAATACATGATTTCGAGATGCTTGTCGTATAAGCGACATTTTGTGCCAAAATTCCTAGGGGTTACCTCCCTGAAAAGTTTCTCCCATTCTGATAACTGCAAAGGTTTAACTCTGATAGACCGGAACCTGCGCAACGGATATCGGCTCCAATCCGGATACTGATGATGTATGAAACGGGTGACCATCCACACATAGAGCAACTGTATGCAATATCGGACTTTGAACAAGCCATTCTTGTGACATCTTTGGAATGAAATGAGAGTTTCTGCTAATACTGTTGGTACTGGGTTAACTCTGAACCTTTTAAACTTGGAAAAAATGTCAATTGCGGCTTGATCCACCATATCACCTACGAAAGGAAATAAGACCATGCCATATACGGCTAATGCAAATGCCGGTTTAAATAGTTCCCAATTTCCTTGCTCTCTCATCTTGGCTAGGTGTTTCTTCAGAAATACGGTTCTTAACCCATAAATTCCTCCTTGCTTGATTATGTGGTTTGGCCCAGGGCGAACCCCAATCAACTTCTCAATCGAATCCTCTGTGACACTCTGATTCTCAGTGTACTGATATAACTTGAGCCTGCTTGACAAACCGATATCAAGGAGAACTTCGTACTCTTCTACTGTCGGGGACGCATCCACATTCGGGAATTCGAAGACATGTAGGGTGGTATTCTAGTATTGAATCATACTCTTTATAGCTTTCAATACTTCTTCATCAACTGTGATGAGAAGGAGGTCAGACAATCTTCCATACTCTTTTGCCAATTCTTTATTAACCTCTTGAGGGATCTTGGGGACTAGCTCGGCCAAAAAACTCACATCAACCACTTGCAATTCTACCTTTACCCCTTTCTTTACTGACGGAGTGCCGACAGAACCCACAACTTGAGAATCAATCTCCATGTCTTACTATACCAAATATTTCTCTTCTGATGAAGGAACCTGTATAGAATTACCAAATTGTTTTAATAAAAATGCGAACGCATGAATGCATGACATGGATGGTGCATGTCCCTTTGGGTAGTAGCCTATTATGGGGTAAGCAATTAAGAGTCATGATATATAATGATATTGTTGATGCGATGCAAAATAAATCTAATATGATGACTAAGTCAAATATGATGTGAAATCACCCTAGGGTGTTGAGCCCATTAGCGGGCGTAGAATGACATGTTATGATGACAAATTTTAGAAGATATGGATGATGCCCCTAGGGCATTGAGCCCATCAACGGGTATGCATGAAATTCGTCCCTAGGTCCTTGGACCCCTTGGCGGGAATGCAATGAGTACTAGCCATTTTGGCTTTGATGACAAACTCATCTACTTTTGGGATGATAAATCCCACATTTATAAGAATAAAAAAGTAAAGATGGTTTGCTTCCAGTGTCCTATACCAGGTATATCTTATATGGGATTTTGGAATGTCTATAGGTTATGAACTTATGGCGATGTATTAGGCTTGTTTAAGGTGAACTCGATAAAGCTCTAGACCTCTAGGTCACCAGATCGCATCCAATCTCGAAGGAAAGGAAGCCAAATATCATGGGCTAGAAACGAGAAGGATCGAGTCCTTCAAGCCGATAGCTCATGATATCGGGAACGATCTGGGTGGTCCATTCCGCCAATACCAGATGCAGCTCGAGGCCACTTACCGGCAAGGCAGATGTCCCTTCTATCTTAAACCCTAATTATCACTAATACCCGGGTGTAGGGCATATGTGTGTGCAGAACTCAAGTGTTTAGCGCCAATGTGTGAGGAAGCGAACAAACCTTTTCGTAAATAACAAAACCCTCACCCCAAAACAAAAACTGCAAAACAATAATCAACAAATATGACAGAGTTAAAGAAATACATAAATGATAATTTCTTGGCTTAAACAATAGCAACAAAAGACTGAAAGACACAAACAAAAATAAAAAACGAAAAGGGTACTGGGTCCATGTTCTTAGCAGCTTTAGGTCTGACTCTCTTATGGGTGTCCCCAGCGGAGTCGCCAGCTGTCGCGACCCGATTTTCGGTTGGAAGATCGGCCCTGCGACTTAGGGAGAGGCGAACTCGATTTCTACCTCTTCCAATTGATTTGGAGTCGCCACTACGTTTTTTGCGTTTAAAACGTAGAAAACTCTAAACATGCCCAATTAGGATAATTTGATCTTTAATCAGAGATACCTTCCCCGATCCGTAATCGACTCCCGAGCTCAGAATCTCTGATTAAAGACCAAATTATCCTAATTGGGCATGTTTAGAGTTTTCTACGTTTTAAACGCAAAAAACGTAGTGGCGACTCCAAATCAATTGGAAGAGGTAGAAATCGAGTTCGCCTCTCCCTAAGTCGCAGGGCCGATCTTCCAACCGAAAATCGGGTCGCGACAGTAGTAAAGCTTTTAGAGTCTATAATAAACGTACAATGCATGTTGAAGAATCTGTACACGTACAATTTGATAAATCATCTCCAAAAGAGAAGAGAAAGGATCTTGTTGAAAATGTTTCAATTACACAAGAGGAACCATGTCCAAGCGAACCAGAACCTGAAAGTCCTACTCAAGAAAATCAAGAGGATGTAGAGAATTCTGATCTTCCAAGAGCTTGGAAAACCAAGAAAGATCAGCCCATTGATAACATCATAGGTGACATATCTTTGGGAGTGGTAACCCGAAGATCACTAAATAATATTTGTCATTTCGTTGCATTTGTTTCTCAAATTGAGCCAAAGAATGTTAATGAAACCCTAGAAGACGAACATTGGGGTTTAGCTATGCAAGAATAGCTAAACCAGTTCGAACGTAACAATGTCTGGGATTTAGTCTGTGACACCCTAAATTTAAAGTCATTAAATTATAGTATCAATCTGGGGACTCTCTCTTGAGCGAGAAAGGTGTCGCCTGGGCGAGAGTGACTCACATGGGTGAGTGAAATACTGGGCTATACTGATGGATTCTCGCCTGAGCGAGAAGTGTCTCGCTTAAGCGAGAGATGTCTTGTCTGAGCGAGAGTTTCCTCGCCTGGGCGAGAAGTGGCATTCTGGGCCTGTCGAGGCTATGAGATTCTCGCTTGAGCGAGAATCCCTCGCTTAAGCGAGAGCGTCAGGTCTAAAATTCTAAAAAGGTGGGATTTTCTCTCCTGAGCGAGAATGGTCTCGCTTGAGCGAGAACCCGACGATTTCACTTTAAAATAGAAACCCGTAAACACTTTTTCGGTTATAAATTGAGAGAAAAGAGAGGAAAAGGTGATTTTGAGAGCAAGAACTCGTGGGAATCATCTAGAAGTTTGAGAAGAAGTAAATCTCTTGATTCTAACTCTCTTTCTCCCTTTCAAACTCGTTTTTGGGTGTATGGGATCTCTTCTCAAAATGGGAGAAACCATGGAAACTCTTCCTTTTGAGTTGTGGTTCGTTTTATTTAGTTTCTCTCTTGTAAACTCTTGGTTTAGAGTTGGTATTTGATGAATTGAAAGGTTTTGTGGGTTGATTCATGAAAACCCCAAAACCCCTAAAACGAGAATATGATTAAAAGGGAAAATGGGTGAAATGTTAGATGTAGAAGATGAGTTGTGCTCTAATGTTGATATATGATATGAATATGTATGCTTTAGATGTTTGGAAACTCTTAATGGAAGTAGTTTAGAAACATTGAAAATGTGTGAATCTCTTGTTTGGTTAAAGATGAACTATGAGTTATTCATGTGCTATTTTGAATAAATGACTAACATTGTTATTATATGGCGGGAATGAGGAAAGATCCTAAGGTTGGAGGAGGTAGCAAAGGAAACTTTTAAAGTTACCCAAGAACCGACCCCAACGCTCACCAAGGTAAGGATAAGTCTTTAACTTGCGCATTTTAATGGAAAATGTGTGGATTTTTTGGTTGTGGATAATAATCAAGTTGTGAATCGCTTATTTATTATAAACATATATGGGTATGTTTGTAATAATGATTGCGGGGATTTACTGTTTATGAATTGATGGGTATTAATGAAAAGAAAACTCGTTTTTAGCCGACCATGATTGATTAGCGATTTTGGCTCAAGCGATGTAGCAAACTTTGGCTCAAGTGATGTAGCAATGTACGAGTTGCCTTTTGGTAACGGCTATTCGTAGCAATGTATGAGTTGCCTTTTGGTAACGGCTATACGTAGCAATGTATGAGTTACCTTGTGGTAACGGCTATTCGTAGCAATGTATGAGTTGCCTTTTGGTAACGGCTATTCGTAGCAATGTATGAGTTATCTTGTGGTAACGGTGATTCATGAAAGTGTGCATGTCAAGAGGAACACTTTGGAAAGCTCTCCTTATATGACTTGGTTTTGATGAGGACAACTTGTGCTAACATGAGCTTGAAGATCATCAACAAATCAACATGCTTAAGCCTTCCGATTGGTATCTTGCTTAGACTAGATTAGTTTAGGTTGAGTCCAAGGCTTAAGTCACCTAATACATATCTCAATTGCATAAATCTTTTAAATCTTTTTCATCTTGAGATATGTCATTCATAATATGTTCATGCATCATATAAATACATGTACATGTGCATTCTAGGCATAATCTAAGTATTAAACATGTATGAATTTAAGTGCATAACATATTTGAAGTTATTTACACAAGAAAGAGTGCTGTTAATCGATTACCACTTGACTTAATCGATTAATCTAACTATTTGCACAGTGTAATCGATTACAACAAATGTCAATCGATTAATCTAACATTTTTGTGAAGCTTAATCGATTAAAGCTGTCGTTAATCGATTAACTGGGCTTTTATTTCAATTCTTTATAAACTGCATTTTCAGAATTGATCTCATAAGTTGCATGTTAAATTTTTAGAGAGTTAGAGCATATTTTCGTGTTAATTGTTGCATCTAGTTGTAAATGCATTTGTGAGCTTAGAAAAGAGAGAATTCTATGCTTTAGGATTGAGTGCTTTTCATGATACATTTCTCATCTTTTCTTGTCACATGTTCTTGCATTTTTACATGATTCTCGATTAGATGTTTACACATTATGCATTCTGTTTTTCACTAATACATTTTTCATATTGCATGAGCTTGTATTAGGTGATTAGAGTAAAGCCTTATCTTGTTAGATATAAGTCTTGTTATAGCTTAAGTTTACTCTGTATTGCTTTGTTTGAAAAAGTGTTGTAATTGTGGGAATCTCAAGGTGTCATATCACCAAGAGATTGAGTGTGTCTTCACTGAGTGTTAGACTTAGGGATAAGTAAAGAACAAGGTTCTTGGCTGGGGCTACGCCGAAAGAAAGGTTTTCTTTGTCGGTAGGAAGGGAGTCAAACCATAGAATAGGTCTCTTTTTATCTTGTAAGTGTCTAATTGTTGTAATTGGATAGTGTGTATGTAATTAACATTCATTCAATTATAGTGAAGAAAAATCTCCCAAATCAGCCGGGAGGCCTGGATGTAGTTTGCGGTGGACAAGGAAACGAACCAGGATAAAATTCTTGTTGCAGGACTTTTTCTATATCTCTCTCTTTATTGCATTTGATCGATTAATTTGTTAAGTAGATTTAATTGATAATCTGTGTCTATACTGTATTACTTGTACTCTGATAATATTCTGTAAGCCTGGTATAATCGTTTCATTATCAATTAATTGTCGAGCAAGAAACTGTACTTGCGTTTGCTTACTGTCTCGGTTTAATCGATTAAGTGTGGTGTGTTAATCGATTACTTCAGTCTGTTAATCGATTAAGTGGACTGTGTTGAAAGTGTTAATCGATTACCCTGTTCTGTTAATCGATTAATCAAGGTGTTTTTCAGCATTAAGTGTTGTTTTCGAAAAGCGGACATTCTAACCGCTACACCTATTCAACCCCCCCCCCCCCCCCCTTCTAGGTGTATTGTAATCACTGATACCTAACAAGTGGTATCAGAGCTAGTGCGAAGTGCTAGCTCAACCGCGTATTCGTGATCCTTAGGGAAAAACGAATGGGTTCGTCAAACCCATTTGGTGGTGATGGTTCATCCATTAATCGACCACCTATATTCAGTGGTGAAGGGTATGCCTACTGGAAAGTCCGCATGCAAATTTTTATTGAAGCCATAGACTCGGATATTTGGGAATCCGTAGTCAACGGCCCTTTCGTTCCACAACATCTTGTGGACAATGAACCTAAAGACAAGCCTAAAAGTCTATGGACCGATGATGAGCGCAAAAAGGTGCAGCACAATCTACGCGCCAAAAATATCATCACATCGGCCTTATCCTATGATGAGTTCTTTAGAGTATCGCAGTGCCAAAATGCAAAAGAAATGTGGGACACTTTACAAGTGACTCATGAAGGCACTAGCGAAGTCAAGCGCGCTATATTAAATGCGCTTACCCATGAGTATGAGTTATTTCGCATGTTACCTAGTGAATCAATCTGTGATATGCAAAAGCGATTTACTCATATTGTTAATCATTTAGTTGCTCTAGATAAATCTTTTGCCAGAGGTGAACTAACTAATAAAGTTTTGCGTTGTCTTGACAGGAAATGGCAACCAAAAGTAACTGCAATTGTTGAATCCAAAGATTTGGACTCTATGCCTCTAGCTACTTTATTTGGAAAACTTCAAGAGCACGAAATGGAATTGGGGCGCTTGACTATGCACGAAGATTCAGATCGGAAAAATAAAAACATCACATTAAAGGCCACGACCTCCAAATCAAAAGAAGATAAAGATGATGATGAATCTGACTCCGATCTAGATGATGAAACTATGAATCTCCTTGTTCGCAAATTTAGCAAATTCATCAAAAGAAAAGGAGGATTCAAGAAGTTTCAGAAGAAAGAAGCGAAAGAGTCAACCAACAAAGGCAAGAACAACAAAGATCGCTTCACTTGCCATGAGTGTGGAAAAGCAGGACATATGAGATTTCAATGTCCTACCTATCTGAAAAAGGTTGATTTAGAGAAGAGCACTCCCAGGGAATTTAAATCCAAGAAAGCTTACATTGTATGGGATGTACCTGAGGAGGAAACAACATCAAGCACTTCTAGTGAGGAGGAGTCAGCGAAGTTGTGTCTGATGGTCAGATCTGACAACAATGGCAACTCAGACTCACACGAGGATAATGATGAGGTATATTCCGACACCTCATCCACTTCGGATGACTTACCCTCTTATGAAGTTTTATATAATGCTTATGTTGAGTTACATGAGGAATTAAATAAATTGGCTAGAATAAATGTTGATAAGAAAAGGGAAATCCTTAGAAATGAAAAGAAACTAAGCCAATTACAAAAAGAATTAGATGAATTAAAATTAGAAAATGAAACTTTAGATCTCATCTATTCTTGTAACACATGTGACTGCTCTGCTGATAATTTATGTCAAAAGCCTGTATGTGAGACTTGCGAGATTTTGCAAGAAGACAATCTTAAACTAAAAGAAAAACTCGAACGTCTCACAAACAGTAAACAGCAATTAGACACTCTGCTCAGTCAAACAAGAAATGTTGGTGATCGTACTGGTCTAGGTTATACTCGCTCTGCTAAAAACAAGAGACCATATAGAAAACCTGTAGTTAATGCTAAGGATAAAAATCGTAGGCGCTCTCCTACTTGCTTTTATTGTAATACGTATGGTCATACTTCTTACTCTTGTTACATTAGAAAATATGGTATACCTAGCGGGGCTTATGTATGGATAAAGAAGGGAGATAATTCCCTAATCACTAACAGAAAAGGACCCAACATAATCTGGGTACCTGAGAAAAGCAGGTGATCTATTTTGCAGGTATGTCTTCGAACACAAGGACAAAAATGGTACTTAGACAGTGGATGTTCGAGACATATGACAGGTGACAGATCAAATTTCCTGGATCTATCACTTAAAGGAAAAGGATACGTCACGTACGGAGACAACAATAAGGGAAAGATACTTGGCACCGGAACAGTTGGTAACTCATCTCATACTCAAATTGAAAATGTTCTGTATGTTGAAGGACTAGAACATAATCTTCTAAGTATAAGTCAACTCTGTGACAAAGGTAATCGAGTATCTTTTGATTCTGACTGTTGCATCATTCGTGACATTTTATCTAATAATGTTAAATTTGTTGGTCATCGTATAAATAATATTTACATGGTTAACTTGGATGATGTCACCACATTATTTTCAAAATGTTTCATTTCTAAAGAAGATGACATCTGGCTCTGGCACAGACGCGTTGCACACATCCATATAAAACATCTAGATAAATTATCATCAAACCAACTAGTTGAGGGGCTACCAAAACTAAATTTTAAAACTAAAGAGATTTGTGACACTTGTCAAAAGTGTAAACAAACCAAAAACTCTTTTAAAAACAAAAATGTGATATCCACTTCAAGACCTTTGGAGTTACTCCATATGGACTTGTTTGGACCATCACAAATCATGAGTTTTGGTGGTAGCTACTATGCTTTAGTTATTGTTGATGATTTCTCTCGTTTTACATGGACATTATTTTTATCTGCTAAAAGCGACGCTTTCAACTCTTTTAAAAATCTTGCCAAGCAAATCCAAAACCAACTTAACCTGAAAATAGTATATATACGAAGTGATCACGGGGGAGAATTTGAGAACTTTCAGTTCGACAAATTCTGTGATAAGCATGGCATTATGCATCAGTTCTCTGCTCCTCGCACTCCACAACAAAATGGAGTTGTTGAAAGGAAAAATCGTGTGTTAGAAGAATTAGCGAGAACCATGCTTAATGAAAGTAATACCCCCAAATATTTCTGGGCAGATGCAGTTCATACTGCATGCTATGTTATAAATCGAGTATTGTTAAGGCCTAATTTGAATAAAACTCCTTATGAACTATTAAAAGGCCGTAAACCAAACATATCCCATCTTCACGCTTTCGGTTGCAAATGTTTTATATTAAATAATGGAAAGCGGGCTTTAGGAAAATTTGATTCAAAAGCCGATGAGGGAATATTTTTGGGATACTCGATTCATAGCAAAGCGTTCAGAATTTTTAATAAGTATTCTATGCAAGTTGAAGAGTCTATCCATGTACAGTTTGATGAATCTTCTCCAAAAGAGAAGAGAAAGGTTGTATCTGATGATGTTGCAGGTGCTTTGGAAGAAGCATACTCAAAGAACATGGATAATGTAGAAGCAACCGATGAAGAACGTCAAAAAAAATCTCAGGAGCATTCAGATATGCCAATTGTGTGGAAAACCAAGAAAGCTCACCCGATCGACAAAGTAATAGGTGACATATCTACGGGAGTGGTAACCCGTAGTTCCTTACGAAACTTCTGTAATTTCGTAGCTTTTGTATCTCAAATTGAGCCTAAGACCATTGATGAGGCCATTGAGGATGTGCACTGGGGTATAGCTATGCAAGAAGAGCTAAACCAGTTCGAACGCAATAATGTTTGGGACTTGGTCCCTAAACCTAAAGATCATCCTGTGATTGGTACTCGATGGGTCTTCAGAAACAAGCTTGATGAATCAGGCTTGATCATTCGAAATAAAGCACGCTTGGTGGCCCAAGGCTACAACCAGGAGGAAGGTATCGATTATGACGAAACCTATGCCCCTGTAGCCAGATTAGAGGCCATCAGGATGCTACTTTCCTTTGCATCAATTATGAACTTCAAATTATTTCAGATGGACGTAAAAAGCGCCTTCTTGAATGGCTATATTCAAGAAGAAGTTTATGTTAACCAACCGCCTGGTTTTGAAAATTTTAAATATCCGAACCATGTTTATAAACTTAAAAAGGCACTCTATGGTCTCAAACAAGCTCCTAGAGCTTGGTATGATAGACTTAGTACCTTTCTTTTAGAAAAAGGGTTCGAAAGAGGCTTGGTTGACACAACGCTTTTTATTCGTAAATCAGAAAACTCTGTATTACTTGTGCAAATCTATGTAGATGACATAATTTTTGGATCTACTAATGATATTTTGTGTAAGGATTTTTCTGAGATGATGCAGGGGGAGTTCGAAATGTCTATGATGGGAGAACTTACGTTCTTTCTAGGACTTCAGATAAAGCAAATAGAAAGTGGTATTTTCATCCATCAGACAAAATATTGCAAAGAACTGCTCAAGAAATTTGAGATGAACAATTGTAAGGAAGCTTCCACTCCTATGGCATCTGCTTGCTACCTAGATAAGGACGAAAAAGGAAAAACTATAGAGGTAACAAAGTATCGAGGAATTATTGGGTCTTTACTTTACTTAACTGCAAGTAGGCCTGATATCATGTTTAGTGTATGCATGTGTGCTAGATTTCAATCATCTCCTAAAGAATCACATCTTACAACTGTTAAAAGAATCATGAGATACTTAAAAGGAACAACTAACATGAGATTATGGTATCCTCGGGATGCCTCATTATCCTTGGTAGGTTATTCCGATTCCGATTTCGCCGGATGTAAATTGGATCGGAAAAGCACTAGTGGTACTTGTCACTTGTTGGGGAGTTCATTAGTAGCATGGCACAGCAAAAAGCAAGCTTGTGTTGCTTTGTCCACCGCCGAAGCGGAATACATTGCCGCTGGTGTGTGTTGCGCTCAAATCCTCTGGATGAAGCAGCAACTCAAGGACTATGGTCTTAATATTGAAAAGATCCCTATTAAATGCGATAACACAAGTGCCATAAACCTTTCCAAGAATCCCGTCTTGCATTCTAGAACTAAGCATATAGAAATTAGACATCATTTTCTGCGTGATCATGTACAAAAAGGTGATTGCGTTCTTGAATTTGTTGAAACTTCTAAACAATTAGCTGATATTTTCACCAAGCCCCTTCCCAGGGATACTTTCTTTGTTCTAAGGAGAGAACTTGGAATTCTTGATGAACAATATCTTGATTAAAATTGTTTAGGTGTTTACATTATCGTCTAGTTTCTCTATGTCTTTGTTTCTTTAGCTAGTCGATATTTGTTTTATTGCAAAGGTATATCTCTTGATTATTATTTTTTTTGTGATTCTGAATGTTTTAATAAATCTGTCACATTGCATGCCAAAGCCTTAAGAAGTTGAAACCATTTTACTGCCTGAATTTTTTTTTTACTATGCGTAATCGATTAAATATTCAATTAATCGATTACCTGGGCATCAGTTGCTTGAAAATTCGAAATTCTACTATAAGTAATCGATTACATTTTCACTTAATCGATTACCTGGGCATCAGTTCTTTCAAAAATTCGAAATTTCACACTGATTAATCGATTAACCCTGCCCGTTAATCGATTAAAACCAGTTTTATAAAGGCAAACAGTAGCTCGGTTTCACACTTTTTCTGGCTTTCTCACTTTCTCCTTTCTGCTTTGAGATTCTAAATCTATAACACAACTAATCCAAAGTGCATCAAAAGTAGAAACACCTATTCCTAACCCTCTTAAAACCATCAAGGAATCATCTCTCTTCATCCTCATTATATCACATCTCCAAGGTTCCACTAAACATAACCTAGGTTAGGTTTGCCTACACCCATATTTGACCCCTCACTGCCATTTCAGTTTCAGCCACATTATGGAGCAAAGTCGTCCTAAAAGGGTCAAAACATCAGCCACTCGTATACGAAGACGAGAGGTCGGTTCGCCTTCCGCTCGGGACCGTGGTGACCCCTACTATTCACTCATTCTGCAAGAAACCCGTATGGCGAAATTCCAAGGTCGGAAACCTACATATATACGGTATGTTGACTTAACTTGGTTAGCGGAACAGAACTTTAGCTTCCCGCATGACATGGAAGCTCAGGGAACTATTCAGTTCATGGAATTAAAGGGACAAGTCTACCCTGCTCTTGTTAGGGAATTCTATGCTAATTTTAGATATAAGGATGGAAAATATTGGTCAATGATTTCTGGCAATTTGTTTGAACTCAACGATGAAATTTTCATGAATGTCGGTGGTTTATCTTCTTCTGGATATAGTATAGGAGATTGTTCCTGGGTAAAGGAAAATTTTGATCCTACTGAAGTCTATAAGTCTTTTCTAAGAGGCCCTCATTTATACATTCAGGGTCAACTGACCAAAGCTGGGTCACTTTCTGTTGAGAACAGGCTGTTACACTACATTATTGCTTACATCTTAGTACAGAGGAACACAAATCACGCACAGCCTACTGTGAATGATTTACGTTTCATGTATGCAGTGAAGAATAATGTGATGATTAATTGGCCTGAGGAGATCTTGAAAATTATGAACAGTGTATCTTTATCTCAGTCGAAGCTGCTTCCCTACAGTATCTTCATCTCACGCATCGTTGACTATTTGCGCATTGACGTTTCCGATACTATCATTGTTGAATATACCGACAAGGATCATCTGGTTGGTGAAAGCCTCATACATAAGATGGGTATATACAAGTATGGTAGTACTTGGCAATACCAAGAGGACTACACCACTTTTGGTCTGGATTTATCTGATGATGATAATCAGGATGGCACAGATAATCAGCATGCTACAGCTTAGGGGGAGCCTTCTGGATCAGCACCTCAGAACTCTGCTTTTGGATTCGATCAGTTGGAAGCTATGGAGCAACGGCTTAACAACCGTATGGATCTTCACTTCCAAGGACTAAAAGACTCATACTTTGCTGGTATGGAACAGTATGAGGAGCGACAAACTGCGTATTCGGACAACCAATTTTGGGAGTTGAGGAATCTGATTCAATCTACCACTGAAGCTCAGAATGCCTTGTTTTGTTCAGAATTTCAGAAGCTATCTGTGCTTATCAGGGGAGATCAGAACATTGTCACTTCTGCTGATCACACTGACGATCCTCATCCTCCACCTCAACCTTAGTTTAGAAGACTTTAGACCTAGGATATCTTACCTTAGGTTTATTTCTTCTTTTTGGCACTCTTTGGATTTAGATACTGTTATGGATTCTAGTATTTCTGTTGCGTGTCTCTTTTATGTTGTTAATTGACATTTTCTGGTTTATCTGGCTGCTAAACATTGTTACTCTTTATGCTATTTTATAATTATGTCGAATAGCCTACTATGTTTATGTGTATGGTTCTTGATCGTATGAGATTTTCTGCCTTGATATGGTTTATCTCGTATGCCGTTCACTTCACTTGTTTGGCTATTTCTGTTGTATAAACTTGCGCACTTGTTTAATCCTCTTTAATGTAAAACAGGTTAATTGTTATATCCCAATATTAACTCATTAACTGTGTTTTATGCATTACTCATATCTCTGCCTCTTTTTTGACCTGGGTTATCTTTTTGATAATGTCAAAAGGGGGAGAAAGGTTGTTTTGTTGTTTTCTGATTGTGCAGGTTGATCGTAATAACAGCTTCCGATATTTGCGCATCATATCAACCTTGCCAACACAATCTTCAAGCTATTTACATTTGATGTGGAGTTTGTCATCATCAAAAAGGGGGAGATTGAAAGTGTGCATGTCAAGAGGAACACTTTGGAAAGCTCTCCTTATATGACTTGGTTTTGATGAGGACAACTTGTGCTAACATGAGCTTGAAGATCATCAACAAATCAACATGCTTAAGCCTTCCGATTGGTATCTTGCTTAGACTAGATTAGTTTAGGTTGAGTCCAAGGCTTAAGTCACCTAATACATATCTCAATTGCATAAATCTTTTAAATCTTTTTCATCTTGAGATATGTCATTCATAATATGTTCATGCATCATATAAATACATGTACATGTGCATTCTAGGCATAATCTAAGTATTAAACATGTATGAATTTAAGTGCATAACATATTTGAAGTTATTTACACATGAAAGAGTGCTGTTAATCGATTACCACTTGACTTAATCGATTAATCTAACTGTTTGCACAGTGTAATCGATTACAACAAATGTCAATCGATTAATCTAACATTTTTGTGAAGCTTAATCGATTAAAGCTGTCGTTAATCGATTAACTGGGCTTTTATTTCAATTCTTTATAAACTGCATTTTCAGAATTGATCTCATAAGTTGCATGTTAAATTTTTAGAGAGTTAGAGCATATTTTCGTGTTAATTGTTGCATCTAGTTGTAAATGCATTTGTGAGCTTAGAAAAGAGAGAATTCTATGCTTTAGGATTGAGTGCTTTTCATGATACATTTCTCATCTTTTCTTGTCACATGTTCTTGCATTTTTACATGATTCTTGATTAGATGTTTACACATTATGCATTCTGTTTTTCACTAATACATTTTTCATATTGCATGAGCTTGTATTAGGTGATTAGAGTAAAGCCTTATCTTGTTAGATATAAGTCTTGTTATAGCTTAAGTTTACTCTGTATTGCTTTGTTTGAAAAAGTGTTGTAATTGTGGGAATCTCAAGGTGTCATATCACCAAGAGATTGAGTGTGTCTTCACTGAGTGTTAGACTTAGGGATAAGTAAAGAACAAGGTTCTTGGCTGGGGCTACGCCGAAAGAAAGGTTTTCTTTGTCGGTAGGAAGGGAGTCAAACCATAGAATAGGTCTCTTTTTATCTTGTAAGTGTCTAACTGTTGTAATTGGATAGTGTGTATGTAATTAACATTCATTCAATTATAGTGAAGAAAAATCTCCCAAATCAGCCGGGAGGCCTGGATGTAGTTTGCGGTGGACAAGCAAACGAACCAGGATAAAATTCTTGTTGCAGGACTTTTTCTATCTCTCTCTCTTTATTGCATTTGATCGATTAATTTGTTAAGTAGATTTAATTGATAATTTGTGTCTATACTGTATTACTTGTACTCTGATAATATTCTGTAAGCCTGGTATAATCGTTTCATTATCAATTAATTGTCGAGCAAGAAACTGTACTTGCGTTTGCTTACTGTCTCGGTTTAATCGATTAAGTGTGGTGTGTTAATCGATTACTTCAGTCTGTTAATCGATTAAGTGGACTGTGTTGAAAGTGTTAATCGATTACCCTGTTCTGTTAATCGATTAATCAAGGTGTTTTTCAGCATTAAGTGTTGTTTTCGAAAAGCGGACATTCTAACCGCTACACCTATTCAACCCCCCCCCCTTCTAGGTGTATTGTAATCACTGATACCTAACAATTCATAGTAATGTATGAGTTATCTTGTGGTAACAGCTATTCGTAGCAATGTATGACTTGCCCTTGTGGTATTGGCTATTTGTAGCAACGTCTGATTTGTTCCAGGTGGTAGGATAAATGGTTTGAGATTAACATAAATGGGATAGTTGAATATGAAAAGGAAGGATGAGATTATGTATGGATATGAGGAAGGGATATTGATGAGTTCGAGTAACATGCAAAATGATAAAGATAACAAGGTGGAATATATATATAACAAAGTATTATTTATATGTCATGGTTAAACTGTTTATCTAACCTTATTGAAATATGGATTAACATATGATTATGCTGAGTTTAAAACTTACTCTTTTGTGTGTTTTGTGTATTTGTTATTGATAATCCCATTGCAGGTAAACCGTGAATTAAGGTGGAATATATATATAACAAAGCCCGTTTGGTGGCACAAGGTTATAATCAAGAAGAAGGTATTGATTATGACGCAACCTACGCCCCTATTGCTAGGTTGGAAGCCATTCGCATGTTATTATCCTTTGCATCTACAATGAACTTTAAGCTATTTCAAATGGATGTGAAAAGTGCCTTGTTGAATGGTTACATTCATGAAGAAGTTTATGTAAAACAACCTCCTGGTGTTGAAAACTACAAATTCCCAAACCATGTGTTTAAACTCAAAAAGGCATTGTATGGCCTTAAACAAGCTCCGAGAGCTTGGCATGATAGGTTGAGTTTATTCTTATTGGAGAAGGGATTTGTACGAGGAAAGGTTGATACGACACTTTTCATATCCAAATCTGAAAATAATATTCTATTAGTACAAATTTATGTTGACGACATAATATTTGGTGCTACTAATGACTCTCTCTGTAAGGAATTTTCAGATCTTATGAAAGGCGAGTTCGAGATGTCAATGATGGGAGAATTAATGTTCTTCCTAGGACTGCAAATTAAGCAAATGACAAATGGGATTTTCGTTCACCAAGCCAAATACTGTAAGGAGCTATTGAAGAGATTTGATATGGACAAAGCAAAAGAAGTTTAAACTCCTATGGCATCCTCCTGCTATCTTGACAAAGACGAAAAAGGAAAAGCAATTGAGGTAACTAAGTATCGGGGTATTATAGGATCTTTTTGGTACTTAACTGCTAGTCGCCCTGATATTATGTTTAGTGTGTGTATGTGTGCTAGATATCAGGCTACTCCAAAGAATCGCATTTCTCTACTGTAAAACGCATCATGAAATATCTGAAAGGAACAATAAATACGGGGTTGTGGTATTCTCGGGATACCGCAATGTCTCTGATAGGGTACTCCGATGCCGACTTTGCTGAATGCAAGTTAGATCGTAAGAGTACAAGTGGAACATGCCACTTAATTGGTAATTCACTTGTGTCGTGGCATAGTAAAAAGCAAGCATGTGTTGCTTTATCCACCGCTGAAGCAGAATATATTGTTGCGGGTGTGTGTTGCGCTCAAATCCTCTGGATGAAGCAGCAACTTCTTGACTACGGTCTAAAGCTTGATCGGATTCCCATCAAGTGTGATAATACTAGTGCCATAAACCTATCAAAGAATCCCGTCTTGCATTCACGAACAAAGCATATAGAAATTAGACATCATTTCCTTCGAGATCATGTGCAAAAAGGTGATTATGTGATTGAATTCGTTGAAACTTCCAAACAATTAGCCGATATTTTCACCAAACCCCTGACAAGGGACACATTCTATACTCTAAGAAGAGAGTTAGGAATACTTGATGAAAGCTATCTAAACTAATTTGTTTTGGTTGCCTTTTTTAGAAACTTACACCTTGCTTGATCTCAATATGTGCTCATGTGATTATGATGCTATGAATGAAAATGTTCTTAATCTGCATTGTTCTTCATGTATGTTTAAGTGAATGTGTTTTTCTTAAACTTAGAAGTCAGCCAAGTCTATAGAGTATCTAGTTGCCACACTATGACACACAAAATGCTGAAAATGTCAAAATTTTGTCTAAATAATCGATTAAGGCTTGATTTAATCGATTACCTAGGCCCAAACTCATTTTTGAAGAGTCTCTGTTTGTGTAAATAATCGATTAATAGAAATGCTTAATCGATTACCTGAGCTTCAACCTTCAAATTTTTGAAAATCTAAACATCGTTAATCGATTAAACATTCCATTTAATCGATTATCGACGACAGTATATACGACAGTTAGGCATTTTGAACCGTCACTGTTCATCCTTCTCCCATAAATTCGTGCTTCTGGACCAACAATCAGCCTTCTCTGGTGTCTCTGAGTGTATCCAGTGAGTATCCCCTCTCTAAGTCACTAGATTAAGCTTCTTTTTTGCCTGCATTGCGTCTATCTTTAAAAACCCCTTGACTTCCTAAAAGACCACTCTTGACCTACTTTGACTATCAATTATGAGTGTTGTGAAATGTCAAATAACTACATTGGACAACTATATTGGTATTGATAATTCATCTGCAATATCCAATTCTCTATTTGGATTTCGTAATCCATACTATGCATCAGACCTCAAACTAGCAAGGTTAGCCAAGTTTACTGACAGGGGAATAACCCTTACTTGCTATACCAATCTGTCATGGATGATAGAGTCGGGATTCACCTTTCATGAACTGCTTCGATATCAAGGTGTACAAGTGTGTGTCGAATTGTATGGCAAAATGTACCCATCCTTGATTAGAGAATTCTACAGCAACTTTCAGTACAAGAATGGAGTCTATCAAACCATGGTCAAGGACAGGTTTTCATTCTGGATGAGGATCTAATAGCTGATGTTAGAGGGCTCGCTAGATTTGGATGACCCTATGGTAATTTTGAGAAGAAACTACTAAGTCAATTCACTCTTGTAAACTCTTACAGGACAACGTTGCGCGACACGAAACGCTCTGTGGCATCACAGAAACCATATGCCTATGCCTTAGTTGTCGAGTATCGAATGATGTTCACTCTACTGGCTTATTGTTTGGTTCCACGACATATGAATCATACAGAACCAACCATAGATGATCTATTTCTCTTGTTTGCCATGAGGGAGAGATAGAGAGTTAAATGGCAAAAATCAATCTTCTTATATATGTTGGAGTTCTCTGTGACAACATCGAGTTCTCTGGGACATCCTTTGCTCATATCTCAAATTATTGAAGAAGCATTAGTGGACGTCTCTGACACACCGTTCATCATGGCAGATAAATCTCGACATATTCTTTTTGGAACATGCATCTATCATTATCTGGATATTTGCAAAGTTGACGGAGCTTGGACATATTTTGAAGATATTAATGCATCTCCGCGTGAGATGGATCTTCCTCCTCCAGTGGATGATTCAGATGAAGACACGGTCATTCATCCTGTCCAGTATCATGCTTTAGATGAAGTTGAGGATGTTGAAAATGATCCAGAAGAAGACTCAGACGGTGAATAAAACCCTTCACCTTCCACCAAAGTGTCGGGTTGAAGTCGTGTCTTTCTTGTGTCTTCCGTGTCTGTTGATATTTTGTTTTGCACACTACGTACTACTGCTTATACTGTTTAGTAGGCTTCAAATGCGTTTATAATCTAAATGTTTGACTGCTTAACTTTAACTGTTGTTGTCTTTCTATTTTTGCTATTACCTTGCTTTATGTGACACTTTAGCTGGTTTTATTAGAATATATCTATATGTGTAGCATAAAAATGTGCTATTTCTGCTATATAGCACATATGTTGCAGAAAATTTTCCATTATTTTCTATTATAGTGGATAATTGATTAACTGTTGTCCTTAATCAACTCTTCACACATAGACCATGTGCACTTGTTTCATCTGTCTATACATCTATAAACTGTTATCTTTCCTACCTTTGGCAAATCGGTCCGGTTAATGACCTTTTTGATCATGCCAAAAGGGGGAGAAAGGTTGGTTGTTGCTATTCTGATGTGTTTGCAGGATTATTCTAAATGCTTACGCAACTCAAAAAGAAAGGGGGAGTTAATACTCATAAACCCAACTCTCCTCATGCACAGAATGAGGGGGAGATTAAGTTGAGGGGGAGCTATGCAAAGTTTTTTACTACTTTGATCGCTGCAATCATAACATCTATCCATCATCTAGTTGTTTCTAAGCTCAACTGTTTCAAGGTTTGTCATCATCAAAAAGGGGGAGATTGAGATTGCAAGTACTAGTCAAATTGCAACATCTGTTTCTTGCATGCGTTCCGATGAAGACAAAGTCGATCTGAAAAGCTTGAAGACTGGGATTTCCTGGGATTCTCGCTTGGGCGAGAATGGCTCGCCTGGGCGAGGGAGAGAGGTGTGACACTGAAGGATCCTCGCTTGAGCGAGAATCCCTCGCTTAAGCGAGAGCACCAGATCTGAGTTTTTAAAATAGGCGAGAACCCAATGCTGTTACATTAAAAAGGGAACCCCAAACACTTTTTTAGGGTTAGAACTTTGGAGAGAATAGAGAGAAGAGAGCATTTTCAAGAGCAAGGATTCTTGGGAATCATCTAGAAGCTTGAGAAGAGGTAAATCTCTTGATTCTAACTCTCCTTCTCCCTTTCAAAACTTGTTTTGTGTGTGTGGGATCTCTTCTCTTAACATGAGAAACCATGGAGACTTTCTATTTAGAGTTGTGGTTCGTTTTATGTTATTTTTCTCTTGTAAACTCTTGGTTTAGAGTTGGAAATCAAAGATGGGGATGATTTGTGAGTTGATTCATGAAAACCCCAAAACCCCCAAAATGAGAATATGAGTAAAGAGGGAAATGGGTGAAATGTTAGATGTAGAAGATGAGTATATTCTCCAATGTTGAATATAAGATGAATATGTATGTTTTAGATGTTTGGAAACTCTTAATGAAGGTAGTTTTGGAAACATTGAAAATGTGTGAATCTCTTGTATGGTTAAAGATGAAATATGAGTTGTTTATGTGTTATTTTGAATAAATGACTAGCATTGTTGTTATATGGTGGGAATGAGGAAAGATCCTAAGGTTGGAGGCGGTGTCAGAGGAACTTGCAAAGTTACCAAGGACCAACCCCACACTCACCAAGGTAAACAAATTAATTGAGGATGCTTGGTTTGATGCCTTAGGAGCTTAAAACCTGGATTCCTTTATTTTGGTTTTTTTGTATTATGACTGACTAAATGCTATTTTGGATAATTGTAACAGTAGATATTTGTAGCTATGGGTATTTTGGAAACTCATAGCTAAGTTGTATGCTGTAGTTACTAGGAGACATTAATATGAATTATGTTTTTCTGTTAAATGAATGTGTGTATGGATATTACGATATAGAATGATCATAAACCGGAAAGCGAGATTAATAAAAAGTTGTTGGATTTGTGATTCTAAGTTATAGGAAAAATGTAGGTGAAGGGATTAAAATAAGGAAAAAATTTCAAGTGTAAAATTTGGGTCCTTACATAATCGATTAAAATCATAGGTAATCGATTAACAATAGTAACAATAGCAGTTTTAAGTACTATGAGTGTGACACTTTGTGAACGGTAGATATTTTTAAGACACAAATTAACCTTAAGAACAGAAACACAAAATTACACTTAACAATCATAAAATGCAACATTAAGCAAGAACTAATCATCCACACACAATAACATATAAGCACATATAATAGAGACATGGAAAGGCAATTCAAATGCACTCAAAGCAAATTAGTTTAGATATTTCTCATCAAGTATTCTTGACTCTCTTATTAGAGTAAAGAATGTATCCCTTGGTAGGGGTTTGGTGAAAGAATGTGTCCCTTGTTAAGACTCTAGAAATATAAAATCGTAGTCTAAGTTTACTTGATTGATCTTGAGCTTTGACCTTGTTGTTTGTTGAATTGATCATGTCTTAAAGCTTGCTTATCAACCTTGTTTTAATCTTGTCTTTATCCTTGTCTTCACTTTGTCTTCATCAAAACAATATAATGATGCATGCCTCATTTCCATCTCCCCAATATGATGATGCATACTTGCATTCTCAATCTCCCCCTTTTTGATGATGACAAACCACGAATAGGTACTTATGTTTATCATTGTTTGAAAGTTTGATGACAGACAACTTAGTTTTGTGATTGATACGAACTTTGATGTGCTGCTCCCCCTTACTCTATTATCCCCCTCAATTCTTACATGAGGTAGTGTGTAAGATTCTTCTTTCTCTCCCTTTATTTAGGTGGTTAGCTTATGTACAATATGTAAAACTCAAACAAAAACTTTCTCCCCTTTTGCACGATCAAAATGCAATGAAATAAAATGAAGAATATAGCCAAAAGTAAGGAAAAGTAACAAATTTTGTTGTATTTAATAGATTATACGTTCACGTAATCGATTTAAGAGTTTTTAAAATTTGAAACAGTAAGTATTGACTAAACTTAATCGATTACAGATGTTTCTTAATCGATTAAACATCATATATTTTGCATAGACAGAAGTTTTTGAACAGATCTTAATCGATTATGTCTACTATTAATCGATTAAGTGTAGTGTTTTTCCAGATTAAGTCAAATTCAAAGTACATGCTAATTTCATAATTAAATGTACAAAATTATCCTAGTCATGATAAATAGATTTATAGTAGTAAGATCAGTGCAAAAGATTCGGTAACAAGCGTTCATTCATTGATCAAAATATTAAAAACCTAGGATAAACAAAGTACATCATTTCAAAGTAAGCATAAATAATCATTAAGCAAGTTAAACTAATACATTTTAAAGTACAAATCAGAAATTACAATACAAATAACCAAAAGTAAATAGACCATGTAGTCCTAAACCTAGAACCTAACTAGGACATGACACAAACACCCTAAGTTAGACAACACATCATGAGGTGGTTGCGAAAAGCCAGCCATGTTTCTAAGCATAGAAGAAAGTTGCTCAAACTAGTTTCTAGAAAGTTCTTCTTGCCGATTGAACTCAACCATAATTCTATCATTCATCGAGTCAATACGCTCATTCATGTGTTGTTCCATGGCATCCAAGTGAGCCAACCCAAAAGATGGTCCCTGAGACATATTCGATTCCTCAACATGATGCTAGGGGTTCTGCTCGCCTTGGTTAGCATTCTCATCCTCATCAGACAAATCCAAATCAATGGTTGTGTTGTGATCTTCCTGATACATCCACTCAGCACCATACTTATATATACTCATCTTGTGGATCAGGTTATCACCAACTAGATGTTCTCGGGAATTTACAAAAATTATCTCCACATCCGATGTGTTGATCCCAAGATGATCGATGATCGGGAGATGAATATCCCATAAGCAGGTAGTCTTGAGGAAGTTTGTAATTCCAGACATAACCTTCAATACTTTAGAAGGCCAGTTTACCAGTATTCCTTCCTTGATTGGAAACATAAGCTTCAAATTGTTCACAGTTGGTTGTGCATGATTCGTATTGCACTTAACCAACATATAAGCAATCAGTTCATGCAATAACTTGTTCTCAAAAGATAACGAACCAGATTTAGTTAATTCACCTGGCACGTAGCAATGGGGAGCTCTCAAACAAGATTTATACATCTCAATGGAGTCGTAAGCACTCCATTTCTCATCTTCACAATTCCCAAGAGGTGCACCATCACTAGCCAATCCACCAACATCCATAAACAACTCATTATTCAACACAATCAACCTCCCTTGCACCAGATTCCGAGAACCACCATCTTTCTGTTGAAAGTTTGCATAGAACTCTCGAACTAGAGAGGGGTAGATGTTGCCTATTAATTCCAAAAATCTCACAGCCCCTTGAACCTACTATTCATGTGGAAACCTGAACCCTTGCTCCATCATCTACACCATTTCGGCATAGCGGACATATGTCGGTACGCGGCTAACAAATTTTGCTAATCGTTCTGCTTGAAGATCAAGAGCTTAGTATGGGGGTTTTGTCCAGTACCCGATGATGGGTCACCATCACCCTTGTTTCTCACACGCCTAGGTTGGCGAGGAGCTCTGTTAGTAGAGGTTTTAACATGTTTAGGTTTGCCTTCACTCATATTATTCAATATGAATGGGATTAATCGTTTAAGTGAAGAAACCGAATTAGGGTATAAAAAGGGGAAAAATTTAGGTTAATGGATTTTGAGGCGAATTGATGGTTTAGAGGTCAATAAAAGGAAAGGGGTTTGAAGGGTATGCTTGGTACTAAGTTTCACAAAAAATAACAAGATCAATTTGAGGGAAGAAGACAAAGCATATGAGGTAATGAGTTTGACACAAGACTATACCTTGAATTGTACTTGAATCTGTTCTATGACTCAATTTAATTGATTATGCTCTGTGTTAATCGATTAATGAGTTTGAAAATTAACACAAATTATATAATGTTTCCCAGTTTAATCGATTAATGGTCTGGCCATGGTTGCCTCTAGAACTCAGAATTAGTCTAGTTGATTGATGAAGGCCTTAGTTAATCGATTATTTTTGAAAAGGTTTGCCCATGTAATTGATTAAGGGAACACATAATTGATTAATTCTATTAGAGAATCACCAGGTAATCGATTAAAACATAAAACAATCGATGAATAAGTCAATCAGACAAATTTTAACACAATTTGGATTAGTCTAAAAGTTTGCTAAGGGACCACTAGAAAGAGCCTATCCTAAACACTAAAGACATACTAAACTAGAGCCAAAAACACACAAAAGCATGTACAATCAAGAAATCATGCATTTATTGGCTATAAGAGATTGTTTAGGATTATATAGGCAACTTAGCATACATGCAAACATTTAGCATCATATAGGGCAGCATATATGATAATACAGTAAGGAATAAAACATGCCTCGATATATGGTTACCTATTTATATTTACCATTTCACATACTTATCAAGATACTAGAAGATTTCCACATGTTAAATCTTCTTTGACCTTTCTTCAAGTTCTTGAATCTTGTCTATCCCATCTTTAATAGCAATACACCTACAAAATGATACAAATACCATTTCTCTCCTCTCTTTGGATATGGCTTATCAAATATAAAGATTGAATGGACTTTTCAACACATTGGTCATTGGTCATAACATGAGATTTGACTTGTTGTACTTTTTAAGATTAGTATATCCTATAAATATGATTTTGGTCTTATAAAAGATTTTTAGAGGATTTTACAAGAGAAAACATAGGTCTCGCTAGGAAAATATAACACTTAGATTTAGAAAAATATACCTTATTACCTTTATAGCACAAGATTTCTAACTTTAAAGCATTTAGCTTTAGCAAATTTGTCCATACGTGACTTTTTCCATTTCCTTAGGTGATAGGTCAATGAAGTTTGATCTTCTCACCTATCATGTGCTCAGAACATTTGTTGTCAGAGTATGATTTGATGTTCATATGTCCTTAGCCACACCTACAAAAACAAGTTTACTTGCTAGTCTTGGATACCCAAATTATGTTGGGTCCCTTCTTGTTAGTAACCAAGGGAAATTGTCCCTTTTGAATCCACATATATTGTCCACTAGGTATACCATGCATTCTAACATTGCAAGAAATAGAAGTATGTCCAAGTAAAGAACAATAAAAGTAAGTAGGCAATTTTTGATGCAGCATTTTAGCATAAATAATTTGTTTCATATTTGACTTCTTTTTCTTAGCATGCATGTAACCTACACCAGACTAGTTACCTACGTTTCTAGATGCAGCAAGTAGATTATTTAAGTTCTGACTACTATATGTGAACTTCGCAATTTTGTTCTTCAAAACATAATTTTCAACATCTAAAACTTTGCAATTTTCACATATTGAAGTCTCAATTAATTTAGTAGTAGAATCACATGAAGAGTTAGCATATATATAAGATCCAATGCTTCATTCTCAACTTTCAACTCATCAATAAAAGATTGCAATTCAGAAATTTTCTTTTCATGATCAAGAATTAACCTTTTCTTATCCAAATACTTTTTAGCTAACTTTTTAAGTTCTTCATGCATTTCAACATATGAACCATAAAGTATATCATATGTGGGGGAATCATTGGAATTTACTTGGCAAGAATTCAGATTTTGAGCCATTAAGCATAGCTTGTTCAATTCTTCATCTTCTAAGGTGTTTGTTGAAGTTGTGTCCTCATCAAGTGCATCCCAAATGATATAAGTCTTCTTAGCTTGGATGTCCTGAGAGTCTTCCATATTGTTACAATCAACCCTCTTCAGATAAGTAGGACATGTGTACCTCATGTGGCATACTTTCCCACACTCATGGCAAGTTGTTTTGTCTTTGGGATACTTGCTCTTTTTGATTGAGTCTTTTTCATTTTCTTTGTGAAACTTTCTGAATCCTCCTTTCTTTCTTAAGGACTTTCTGAATTTGTTGACAAGGACGGAGATAGTTTCCTCATCAATGTTGGAATCGTACTCTTCATGGTCAATTCTTTCTTCTTGACTTCTTGAATGTGAAATTTTAGCTTTGAAGGAGATTCTTTGAAGGAGATTCTTTGAATGTTCTTGTCCGTTCATTCATGGAGTGTCAAGCGTTCTAGCTCCATCTCATGTTCTTGAAACTTTCCGAAAAGTGTTGCGAGTGACATAGAATCAACATCTTTTGATTCCATTATTGTCGTCACTTTTGATTATCATTTCCTATCAAGACATCTTAAAACTTTATTAGTCAATTCACCAATAGTGAATACTTTATGTAATGCAACAAGATGGTTAACAATGTGAGTAAATCGCTTTTGCATATCACTAATAGATTCATGTGGAAACATGTGAAATAATTCATACTCATGTGATAATGCATTTAATCTAGCTCGCTTGACCTCACAAGTGGCTTCATGGGTTACATGTAAAGTATCTCACATTTCATTGGCACTTATGCATTGAGAAACTCTAAAGAACTCATCATATGAAAATGCAGAAGTAATAATATTTTTTTGCTTTCAAATCATGTTGCACTTTTCTCTTTTCTCATTGGTCAAGAGACTTCTTGGTTTCTCTTTTGTTTCTCATTCCACCTAGTATAGTGGAATATAAGGTCCATATTGTATGTCATCCCAAATATCTGTATCTAACCTTCCAGTAGGTGTACCCCTCGCCACTGAAAATTGGAGGGTTGTTGATGGATGCGCCATCGCCGCCAAAAGGGTTAGTAGAGCCCATGGTAATATATGCCTAGGATCAACGATCTAAGCGGTTAAGATAGAATTGTCGTACTAGCTCTGATACCACTTGTTGGGTATGTCACAGACCAAATAACACCTACACGGGGCGTGAATAGGTGTGAGCGGAAGCAAATTAACACTTTTTCCGACTAATGACATATTCTGAAAAATTCACCTTTTAATCGATTATTACTACTCTTAATCGATTAACTTGAGTTGTGATTAAACGATTAACACCAGGTTTAATCGATTAACATGGTTCTTGTGTTCTTGAAAAACAGTTTTCTTGCACGAAAAGATTCAACTATTTGAACCGATATCAAATGCAATCTACTCAATGAATTTATGTCAATATGTTTAACAGAATCAGAACATGCAATAAACTCAGGTAAATCAATTCAAACATGTAAAGCGTAAATCAATTGAAAATAAACAGATAAGAGATAAATAAAATTGAGACGACGATCTTCAATCCTGGTCCGTTTGCGGGTCCACTTGCAAACTACATCTAGGCCTCTCCTTCTGATCTTGGGAGATTTTTCTTCATTATTTGAGCAATGCTTTACAAAATAATCTTTCAAATAAACTTCACAAACGCTCCCTTCTTGGCCCTAGAGTCTCTCACGTCAGTTTTACCTCCAACTCGCCTCTTTCGGATAATCTTCACTTACTCACGGTATAGCCCCAGCCGATGATTACTCCCAACCAAGAACTTTGTAAAGGTAAAAACGACAACCTAATTGCAGCTAAGATTTTTTTCAAAATCGTCTAAAAATCCAAGTTCCATAATGTGCGAATATACAAATAGTAAAAACACTAAAAAGTCAGCCTAGAAATCTCACAAAGACTCAAAGGATAAATCTCAATTATCCCATCTCTCTCTATGAACCAAAGAAAACTAGTAACTTTTTCTCACAACATGAAACTCTCTCAATGATATGAAAGTTAAGTTCATATAAGTATGTGATTCTGTGAATTTTCTAACAAATGCAAATCTAATGAACACATGGGAAAAACAGCTTTTATACAAAATTATTTTTCGTTGGACTTAATCGATTAACATGCATCTTAATTTATTAACGATCCCAAATCCAAGATTCCAGCTAGTGTAACTCCATTTTAATCAATTAATCTCATACTTAATCGATTAATGGATTCTCATGTTCATTTAATCGATTAACACAAGTTGTAATCGATTAACTGTGTTAAAAAATATTTTCTTTGATGTGTGATGAACAATGTTATTAAAACCGTACCGGTTATCAAACCGGTTAGGGTACTGGTATAGTGGTACAGTGGTTCAACCAGTGGTTCAGTAATTAAACCGCATGCCGGTTAAACCGGACATACTTGCTTATATATATATATATATATATGTAAACCTATAACAAAAAATTTCAAATAAGTAGATATTTATATTTATAATCCATATTCATAATTTACTTCAAATTCACACAAACAAACAACATTAAGTCTTTAATAAAATCAAAGTCTAAAGTACAAAACATATATTTATCTAAAAGTATCACTTAACAAACGCAAAATACAAATAAATGACCCAAGTATCAATCATTGAAGTTGAAGAATTGGTGAAGAATTGAAAATTTGAAATTTAAAAAAAAAAAAAAGAAATTAATGTACAAACCAACCGGTTTAAACCGGTTTACCGGTTTTCACCGGTTTTGGCCGGTTTTGACCGGTTCTATTGCATATGCGGTATAACATACGTACCGTACCGGTTAGGGGTCCGGTTGAACCGGCCGGTACGGCACGGTTTTCAAAACTATGGTGATGAACCTTCTGCATGATGTGTATATGCATGATACATGATTTTGAAGATATATGTGATAAATTCACTTTGATGCACTAAATCATGTTATCATATGTCAATACATGAGCATGTCAATCATGTATGAATGTATGCAAGTCTCATTTTAGTTAGATTCATTTTAGACTTTGTAAGACTTCCATTCTAAGTTCATATAGCCTAGACTCTACCCAATCAATCATCTTAACACTGTAGAAATATAAAAATCTTAGCCTAAGTCTACTTGATTGATCTTGAGCCTTGACATTGTTGTTTGTTGAGTTGCTCATGTCTTAAAGCTTGCTTATCAACCTTATTTTAATCTTGTCTTTATCCTTGTCTTCACTTTGTCTTCATCAAAACAATATAATGATGCATGTCACATTTCCATCTTCCCAATGTGATGATGCATGCCTCATTTTCATCTCCCCAATGTGATGATGCATGCTAGCATTCTCACCTGTAACATGTTACCTACACCTTATTGTACCTTTTGACAGCAGAAAAAGTGGATCTATGACGCGATGACATAGACTAATACAAGTATAAGTCAATTTCCTGTAAATTATGGACCTACTAAAGCCGCTTGACATGGGAAAAGCAACTATTGCCTGTCTGGTGTTGGCCCGACAATCCATTTGGTCGGTCGGACCGATAGCATCTACAAAGGAATATTCCACTCATCTTTCAAGTATAAATAGGGGATTCCCCCTTAAGAAAGTTTACTTACACACACATACTCTCTTACTTACTTATTCTCTCTACTATATATGTCTTGATATTATTTTCTCATATTCTCTATATATCTCGCATACTGACTTGATCATCAGAGAACCTTTTCAGGTATCTCCTCTAGCGCATTCAAGCATGTCTCGGACGAAACTAGGAGATTCCTCACCAGCTTCACATTCAGACCCACCTTCTCAAGACCAAAGAACATGAAGATTAATAAAAAGAATTGTTGAATAGCTAACATGTAGGATATTGAAACATTAGGATGTGTTTGGTTTCAAGAAATGTTTTCTATTTCATGTTTTCATTTTCAAAAACCCATTTTTATTTTTATGTTTGTTATTACCATTTTCATTTTCAAAATCATTCACTCTAAACTTCGCAATCCAGGACACCCTTGCAATTAATTCAATTCTAAATTTTAATCACTAAAGTAGTCAAGTCAATGATTTCAACAATTTTTATGTTATCAACGTATTGAACAACTTTAATTGCTAGAGTTAGTCATTAGCTATCACAAATATGTGGGAAAGATCATAACCAACATTATACAGTTGTATATACTCTCCAAAAAAGTTAGTTGAAATAAATAAAAACATACAAGTGTTCTATTATTTAATTAAAGTTACAATAACTTCAAGTGCGTCAATTTTATCCCAAAATTGTATATTATCATACACATCGTCGAAGTATTTCAGTAATACCATATGAGAGGTAAAAAATTATTATGTTGGGTGATAAAGAAATGAATTCTATTATGAAAATGTATGATGGTCTGAATGGGGACACACTAATCGGTTGATTTTGGAGTTTTGTTGATTAGTGGATAGAGTAATTGAAAAATATATTTCTCTCATTCCACATCTTTTGATATTTAAGTTTATTCACATCATTTAAGAAATTACAAAATGATACAAAATGATACAAAAAATTTGTACAATTGACTAAATAGTCACATTTAATGCACATTGACAACTAAATTAAAAAAGAAATGAAGAAACATATGGTGAAAAGAGTAATAAATAAGGGTATAATTGAAAAGTAAAATATAAATGTATATTGAGTTTTAAAAATATCAAAAGATTTGGAATAAAATGGAAAAGTTAAAATATAAAAATATATTAAACTATTAGAGCAATTTTCAATAAAATGTTATTTACTCATTAAAGAAAATGTTGGAAATGATCCATTTTCAAAATTTCTAAAACTGAGCTGGTAAACTCCTCTGGGCTCGTAAAGAACTCTTCTTATATTGTATTGGAATCGAATCCCTTTTTAGAGGAATCCCCTGCGACTGATCTTGAAGTTTCGGTTGATTCCCTGTTAGAAACCCCTAGCTCAACTCCTGCTACTGGTTCAACTCCTAACCTAGTTGATCAATTTTCAGCTCATGTTTTCTTATTTTCAGCAGTGTCGTGAGAATCAAACCAGACGATCCGATCGCTGACTAGACTTGAAAACAACTCAAGTTTATAGTCTTAATCGAATGAAAGGTTGGACCGCTTTGAACCGGAAAATTTTCGCTCTGTTCATACAAAAACCATTTAAACTGGAATACTAGAAAACTGAACCAGACAGTTCGCTTATAATTTAAAAAAATGACATACCACTCTAATATTTTATTTCACTCGGGTCCAAAAAAGATGGAGTATTACTTCAATATAATTAATAATTATATAAAATTTCACATTTATATATTTATAGATAAAATCACCCAATCAAACCGGACGGTTTAACCATTTAAACTGGTTAAACCTAATACGAGACCTCTTTTAGTTTAGTGTCAACGTTTTACATTGATTTTCATATCTGTTCTTAAAAGAATGTTATCAAACAGATTCTTTTGTTTTTCTGTTCTAAATTAATAACTGTACAAATAGAAAACAAGTACACAACTGACACTTTTCACATCAAGTAAGAGTCTCATTTTAATCTTTATATCCAAAATGAAGGTAACCTACTAACAAGAGACATGCATATTCTACCACAAAATTCTCAAGGCAATTAGGGACCGTGACAACTATAAATGGTAACTATGGTGACATGTCAGGCATGGAGCAAAAGCAATGTTGAAATGCTTCATTTTAAACATATCAAAATTGGAAACAGTGTACATTACAAAAATCCATGATTCTGACCATTTCAATCTGTAGATAATCTTCAATAATTTGCAGCCTTTGCGAGAAAGTTCCATTTCCATCTATAAACGAAATTACATCCACTGAAAAGCAGCAACACCTAATAGGAAAGCTTTATCAGTTTTTGTTGTCAGCATCAACATTAAGGAAAGCTGTTGCTATTATCAAAAATCCAAGTATGCAATTGACACAATGTAACAGAGTTGTACTACAAAATCATGCCATCCCATTAAATCTGTTGAAATAATAGGGTTTGGGTATAGAAGGAGAAGAAGGAATACTCAAAATAATAAAGTTGTATTAATATTATTGTGAATAATAATTAGATAATGTGATACAGAATACATAAAACTAACCCTTATTTATACTAATATTAGACTCCTAGTTACTTAAGGAGAAACAAATCATGGAAGATAAGACAAAGTAAACTCAATCCTAAGAAAATTTTTAAACTCATCTTAAGATATAACCATGAAAATGAGATATTCTCTCAAATCTCCAATTCAAATATCCTATTGATATTCGCTATAGGATAATTTAATATTTCTGTGAGATAGTTGCATATATTTTAACAAAATCCATAGTAGTCAATTGGAATCATTAGTGTTAGAGTGATCAACTTTCAAAACGCTGTAGTACAGTAGATTGCAGAGCAAGGATATAGCATGTACAATGCAACTAAATTTTTTTATACACAAATACTCAGGTACCTTAAGATACAATCATCATTAATAAAGGGAAGAGCAAAGCAAACCATGGCAAAAAAAGAGCAACAAATGTTGGGATTTTGAGAAATAGCCAACAGGACAAAAAGCAAATAATAATTGTCTAAGTAGCAACATATAACAATGATGACAAGTCTGAACCACTGGCCACATCTATTCAGCCCTCCAAAAGGATCCAACTAGTTAAAGCATAACAAAAACGAAAACACATTTTTGTTAGAAAAGAATACAATTTTTGAAAGGAGCACACATGCATTGCATTTTATGGATTGAGTTAGAATCAGATAGTAATCTAAACCATCACAAAACCATTGTAAATCGGAGAAGTATTCCAATAAGTATTTAAACTTTTACCTAGACAAATCGGTAAGCAATGTAACACTTAGAGGTGGCAAAATTATCCTCATTCCACAATCCATCCAAATCCAAAAAATTAAATTCATTCAGTAGAGCTAATGGATTTAAATGGATGTAATCCAATAGATAACTTTAGGAATGGATGGATTTGAATCCACCTATTATATTCAGTGGATATCCATGGATATATCCATTTGGATGAATATCCAATCCATCCAAAAAAATAAACATTGAAAATTTGTCTTTTTTTACTTTTCAATTTCATTAACTATCTCAATTCTCCCTTTTTTGATGTGCTTCTCGCTCACTTTGAATTTTTTTATTTCTCACTTTGAACTTTTTTGACATGTAGATGTAGTTAATATTAAAAGTTTGTTCTTAAGTATATAACATATATAAATATTTGTTAAACTTTTTACACGTAGAACCTTAAACGTCGCAAAATTGTAGAATATTACAAAATAAATATTTTTTTTAAAAGTTCAAAAAAAAACATTTGTTTAAAAAAAATTAAAATCACTTTTAGAAAAATTAGAAGTGTTTTTTTAAACTATTTTTAAAAGTGCGTCTCTTAAAATGGTGATTTTAAAAAATATTTTATTAATATAGTGGTTTTTAAAAGAATGATTTTCGTTAAGAATGTTTCTAATTTCAATAAAAAATCAAATGAATTGGATATTCATCCATCCAAATCCATGAAAAAGGAATCATAAGTTTAGATATGGATGGATTAGATAACTTAAAATATGGTTTAAAAGGATTTATATGGATTGGTAGATGACTTTCCATCCATTAGGATCCAAATCCAAATCCACCCATTTGCCACCCATAATAGGACTTACATCCCAACATGCCCCCTCTATAGAAGCATACCAGACCAATCCTAGACAAAAAGGTATCTTTTGGGTCATGACAAGAGAAATTAGGCTACAACTCTGATACCATGTTAAAATTAAAAGTTTTGATAATATTATAAATGGTAATGTAAAAGACATAAGATTAATATAGACTCTTAATTACTTAAGAATACAAATCATAAAGGGTAAGATAAATAATCTTAATCCTAATAGATCTTCTTAGATATTTTAAAGTAATCTAAGATATAATCATATGATAATGACACATTCTCTCGGTATGCAATTATCATCTAGATATTCTTTATAAGATAATTTAAGATATTATGAAATACTTTCATAAATCCTAACACCCCCTCAAGCTAAAGCTTGCAAAACAAGAACACAAGCACTAATCGTAGCCAAATCAGAATAGATCCTTAGCACACGAGATCTGAGCCACGTCACTATATATACATCACTACCCCTCAAGCTCGATCATATACATTATATGCATTCAACTTGTCACAAGTGGAAGAGAGTGGAAGAGAGAGGAAACCAATAGTGCCAGGAAACCAACAGTGCCTTTGACGAAGATGATAATTCATTATAATGATTATTCCAATCTAATCAACATAAATATAGTTGATGATATAGTAACATATATGTTAATATTTTAACACTCCCTCTAAACCTGAAGCTACTAACTACTAAGTTTTTCTCAGCTTGTTACAAATAAACTAATAAACACAGCCAACAATGGCAAACACAATCAAACCTAGCCAAACAGACTTGAACTTGGCAAACCCATGTAGGAACAAGACAGACTAGGCCCAATATATTAAATAAAACCAGCAAAATGTAGTAAATTATGAACAAAGCTGCTAGAAAGTAGAACAGGAAAGACAAATACGGGTCAAGGGGATGGTACATCCGTAAATGTATGAAGCCTTACCCCCATCCTAACGGAGAGATTATTTCCGGGGTTTGAACCTGTGATTTTCAGATGTGTAGTCAATCACATGCAATAGCGGTGCGATAGCGGTGTGGAAAGTCGCTGCAAGTTGCAACTGCTGCAGGTTGAATACTCTCCACTCCATTTCGCAGTCTAGAACTACAAGTTGAAGGCAAGTAAAAACTCTATTTTTTAAATGTAAAAAGTCCATTTTGACCTTATTTTTTAACTGCTACTTTTTTAGGATTTTTTGATGAAAAACACTATTCCACTTCTTTCCTCATTTAAAACACACGTGCTTAATAACTTCATTTCTTTTCCTCATTAAAACTGAAAACTCTGAATTTTTCCCCCACTTAAAACTCTTCCATTTCTTTCTGTGTTTACCTCTATTTCTTCCCCTCATTTGAAACCTTCCATTTCTTTATCTGCTACATGTGTTTACCTTTATTTCTTCCCCTCGATTTAAAACTGAAAACTCACTATTTCGTCCCTTATTCCTCTCTCCTTCACTATTTCGTCCCATATTCCTCTCTACTTCACTATTTCTCTCTGTTTCATTACTCTAATTCTGTAGAACTACTCCTCTGCTGCAGAATTGCTGCAGAATTGTTTCAGTCACCTTCAATCGCTAGCGGGTTCTGGACTATGGAATAGAAGCAAAATGGAGCGTGACTCGACCCGCAAACCACACCACTAACCACAGTTTTGTCACAGGGAGGGGCTGACAACCTCCGCAACAGCGATTTGACTACACAGAATGAAATATTATATTACGAGTAATTGAGAAAAATTGTGTTAGGCTACACAAATGTTCTCGTATTTATGAATTGATATACAACTACTTAGGAGAGTTATATAAGCTAACAAATTAATCTCTAGCCTAATAACCAGTTCCTGTTTCTTGTAATCTAACAAGACAAAATCTAGTTTTTATATAAGTTTAACATATATGCTAATTTTCTAACAGCAGTGAATCCAATTACCAAGAAAAGGACAGTGATGCCATTTCATTTCTCTGAAAGATAGAAAAAAATATTTCATGCTATCACTTATCATAATTGCAAAGGTGTGCCCCTAAACAGTTCATCTTTTCATTTCTTGAACAGAATGATTCAACAGAGGGTGTTGGCTGCTTGAGCCACAAAATGGGATAAGACCACTGCCCAGAATAAGATTCATATGACTCCCATTTTTGCTGCAGTAGCTGTTTGAGCCATGACACAAGTTACACAGCCATTTGTTGACAGCTTTTGATAGAGGCTACTCCAGCATAACACTGGGAAATGGCAGAACACAACTAACTTCTCCGCACAAAAACTAAATAGTTAAATGGACTTTTTTTCCAAAGTTCTCCAGCCTGAAGAATACTAAAACCAAGCCTACAGTGTACTAATTAATTTATTAGTTTTCACCTACATCTGGTGTTAACTTCCATATTTATCACATAACTTCCCAATTATAATAATTTCATATACATGAATAAGCCAACAGGCAAATGACATATGACTCCACTTTTAGTCCAAGACTTTCAGTCAAGAAACTGTTGGAGAATCAGTAACTCAGTAGCATAGTAGTTAAAATCACGATTTAACTCGTAGGATCGGTAGATCTTACAAGTTTTCAAGAGCTAGCGAGTCACGTGCCTACTCTGAATGCGATGTCACCACCGTTGGTGAGATCGCAGGATCGTAAAATCGACGTCTCGTTATGATTTTCTGTTTTTATGACAAAAACCCTAAATTGCGAAATCCCAATCTTCTAAACCCATATAGATGGGGAAACCAATGGCCCAAAATCATTTGACCCGCACAAAATTCTTCTAAACCCTAAATTGCAAAATAACAAACATACCATACCAGAAAGTGATTAGTGATAAAAGTCCACTGTGTTGCCTTTGTTATGTTATCTCTCTTCTTTTTTATGTGCTTTTGTTGTGTTCTGTTTTTGTTGTGTTATGCTTTTGTTAAATTTTGCTTTGTATGTGTCACTGTCGGCACTCAGATTGACTTTTATTCCACTTTCCACATACATACATATTATATTATATATAATATAATATGCCTGTATGTAATATATATATATTTATATATATATAATATGTAACATATTTTGTTATTTATAGTAATGGAGAAAGCTGAAGTTTTTATTATATTGTGTATATGTATGTCCATGAAAAATTAATATTTGGTAGGATCGTACGATCCATCTTATGATCACGCGTTTTACATTTTCATCTACCCTTTCTGATCTTACGTAAGATCTTGATCTTGACAACTATGCTCAGTAGTAACTTTTGAAAAGGTAAATGGAAATAAAGAATCAATGATCAAATAAAAAATGTGAGACTATTACACTTTCAACTCTATTTGAATGTACATATCACTCATAGATCATAGGGTGTTTTGATAGAAACTAGAAAATGCCCACATATTTTATTAAACAACCCTGGAAAGTGTAATTCTTCTTTGTACTGATACAGGATCAGTTAAGGTTCTGCAAAAGTGTATCCCTCCCTACTACTCCCCATTCTCTATAGTGAAACTAGAACAGAAAGAAATGACAAAGATACACCAAAATTTTGAAGGGTTGCCCCAAAACCATAATTTATGCCTACCATTTATTATCCCTTCTCTTTACATTTATCCCAACTCACCCCAACTAAATTCCCCTTCTGAACTATTTACCACTGCCAGTACTACATAGGCACTCTGTTATGCTGCAGAGCACTAGCTTGAATACTCTGATCCACTGCTGCTTCCCTTTCTACTACCAATACTACGACAATCAAAGCCTTAACCTACTAGATTGGGTACTACTAAACCAAAGGCTTAACCCAGTAGATTGGGCCACCTACATTTATCAATGTTATCAGATTCTACTAAAGATTAAAGATTTTTTTAAACGGCTTTCCCTAACATTTTCTTAGGTCTTCCTTTAATATAGAGTGTCTCTTACATTGTTGTGCCAACTTAAGAGACTAATATTATATCCTAATAAAAGCTACATAATTGTCTATCAATAACTTTAAAAAGGAGTTGTACTACACATATTTTTGTAAATTTTATATAAACCAAATTTGAGCACATGGTCATATGTAAGTTGTAAAGGCAGAGAGTACCCACATCCAGAAATTTCCCTGCAAGCTACAGATCACTATAATTGCGCCACACTGCACGAAATTCTTCACGGAATGTGTTCAATCTTGCTTTCAAGTTAGGTGTTCTAAAGCTCGCATGCAGGATGGTAACTGAAAGGAGCAAGAGACTATTCAATTTAGAAGCTTAAACATTGATGCTAAAAATATTAAATAGTAGAACTCCTCAGTATGTGATGTACCAAGAAGACCAATAGCAAGCGCCCACAAGACATTTAGAAGACCAGCAGAAAGAAACCAAAGGAAGAAACATGCTGCAAAAGAATGTATAGACAAGTGAGCAATATTGATATAAAAATAGTAGAAGTGCAAGGATTTAATGAACTTTCCTCATTACTATTAATTAAAGTAGATGATCCCTAATATAAAGCTTCAATTACCAGAAGAAGATATCAATACAAACACCCAACGAGGCTGACCACATATATAAATTGCTCTCTTAGATGATGGACGTCCTCGAATAACAGGCCTGGAAATTGTATCATTATTAAAGACACAGCAAAAACTGAACTTTTACAAAGATAACAACCAAACATACTCACGTAAGAGAAGGTCTCATTTTTGCTGCTAAATGTGGTGAGAATCGCCTAACTGTTCGTGTCACCTTTTCACTAAAGGTGCCTGCAAAGCTGCAAAAAATTATGAATTAGGAAATACCAAAGGGAAAGAGTTTTCGTCAATTTCGTCATTATAGCAGAGCTGGAGTTGACTAACTGAGGAAGGGGGAACCAAATGAAGAATTTAGGTTTTTTTTTATAGAAAAAAATGTTATTAGATGAGAAGAATACAAAGAAAGAGGACATGAGTCACATGACATCCTCACAATTAAAACGAAACATCAAAGACTTATAAGATGTACTCAGGTAGCAAAGTATACCAAACACTCTGCTTTATTAACAGAAAAAACAGCTCTAAAGAGACCATGAGCAGTAATACCAAAGGGTGGCCAACAGAGTAACACTATCAGTCTATCACAAATGAAGTCCAGGACTCCAGGGTCAAAAACGAGTTCTTGAAAATTCTAGCATTCCTTTCCAGCCAATAAACCCATAAGTGGTGTATCTTAGTTAGCAACATTTTTTAAATGCAAAAATGGATCAAGCAAATAAAACTTACGGCACTAGACATCTTGAAAAAGTGGGCAAATGCAAACATGATGAGTTACTTAATTAGAGTAAAACATGCTTCAGGTAGTTATATATCATAACTAAACAACTTTTTTTACGGTGAACACTCCAACTTAATTTGAAAAAGATTTATGTACTCAAGCATAAACTGCAGTTTTCTTTTGGGTGGATAATTGCCATGTTTTCATTTAATAATTGTCTACCATGATACAATCACACAAGTCACTTGTTTGTACAAGTTGAAATAAAATGAGAGTATCACTGGTTTGGTCCTAAAATATGTGTCACAAAACAAGTCCCTGAGAGTTTAAAAATGTCACAACATTAGTCATTCTAGAACTTAATTGGTGACAAAAATCATTCTGCGACTAACTGGTGACAATCTCATCTTTGGACAACTGAATTGGCATTTACTCTTAAAAATGAGCCACATGACTTAAACACTATCCACCTCAATATCTATATGTATGTAGAGAGAAGATATGGTGTTGTTCAATCCATGTAGCCGACCGCACCTAGTGGGATAAAAGGATTGGTTGTTATTGTTGTAGATAAGATATGACTTCAATTAAAACACTTGGATATTATGAGAAATGAGAACAATAAATTTTGATAATTGGATCTTATTTGAATGGTCAACATAAAAAAATTAATGCACCTGACATTTTTAACTGATCATACATTGAAAAACAAACTTTTAACCCTATCCATCCACATATGATTTTATGGTCCATATTTAATGTTTTCACATGCTTGAAATAAGAATTGGTCTTATCATAGATGTCACTATCACCAACAGATCTTTTCATACTCCACACAAAGCATATTTGCTTGTCAGTAAATCTCAAGATTTACAAAATTACAAAGTTGATGTACTTCCCAAATTATTTAAAGCCAAAACAGCAAGATAGCCATAACATAGATATCTCAAAGTTAAATATATCATCACGTCGTTACACAATGCACCAATGGGACCATATCCGAAAATAGAAGAAAAACAACCAAGTCTTCTATATGTATGATAGTATGTTTTATGGGGCTTGTCCCTGTAGTTAATTAAAGACAGGGACATATCATCTAGAAAATCACCAAATGCAGCTTTTGATAGGTTACATAGGCATGTCTTTGCATAAAGCTATACTATGAAAATCAGAGTTTTCTACCAAGGGAAGCACAAGATTTTCTTTGCACGGATACCCCCATAAAATATGGCATCCATGTCACATAATAAAAAATGATGACTGAACATGTTAAACTGCTAAACTTTGATGTTAGGGCTTTTATTAACTATGATGTGAAACAAAAATAACACTGAATTATGAAAACTATGGTTCTGATAAATAGCAACAATATCCTAACTCATACAAAACTGGTCCACTTAAACAGTAAAACTCAATTAGACTATGATGTGTGTGAACTGAAGTCAAGTTAATTTCAACAGATAATGCAATGTAATAGAAATACCTGTCGTTTAGAAAAGCAATGCTAAGGGCAGTAAGAATGGCAGCGACTATAGCAAGTGGCCTCCGAAGAAAACCCAATACTACAAGTCAAAATGTGAATTTTGAGACAAGAAGGCGTTTATCAATTGGAAAAAATGAATAAAAGATATTAATTATGTTCACTTACTGAGAACAGTAACAATCAAAATGAAGTAGTTGGTCCGGTAACTGCATATACAAACATTAATTATTAAATAAAAACAAATTAGATTTTCAGAACATTTATTGTTCTATTCTGTAGAGATGGTTGAAAAGATAAACTAAACATGCCATTCCCCGAATCGACATAGTAAATAATATTATTATCCATGTTTGGGTATGAATAGCTAGCTAACAAACCTATTTCTTTTTTTTGTCTTTGACCAATGTATCCCCATGGCATTACTATCAGACTTGCCTATAGGATGAGGATAGTAGTTAGGTGAAGTCTAATCATCCCAAACGAACATTACCTCAGGCTAGGTTTCAAGGGTACTTCAAAAAGCAGGTGAGAGATATCCGTACCAGGTACTGATACTCTTGGGTGCTCCTTTTGTGTGCATTGTTTCAAACATATATCATTTTGGGCTAGAAAGTAAGGACATTTTACATTTTTCTTAGCCACATTATAATATTAAATGAGTCACATCTTCAGCTGGTTTTCGGTCTCCACTTCTCATCCTAAGACCCTCACTTCCTCTATGCATAATTATATTGGCATACTTGTATCTTTAAGTTTTTTAAAAATGTCATATCTCGTTACCATACTCGTATTCATGCAACATAGATCTCAAGGGTCAGAATCTTGAAATGGTTACTTTATTAAGCCTTCCTTTGGTAGGGTGGAAATAGAAGAGAAAGACAATAAGAGGAGAGAAGTTGAATAGAGGTAGTATCTTTCTCCTTTGGTTTAAGGGAGAGTTTCAGGAGAGAGAATGAAAATGGAGTGGGGCTCAAAAAATTTCTTTCTCCTCCCAAGTGAGGAGAAAATGGGAGGGGAAGAGAGACAAGGATCTACTGTCTCAAACTGTGTCCCAAACCATGTCCCAACCAATGATATTGAAGCAAAAACTGAAAAAATAATGAATATTTAATTTTTTAATTGACATGCCATATTTTAGTGATTTGAGACATGGTTTGGGACATAATTTGAGGTAACAGATCCTTATCCGGGGAAGAGTGGGGGAGAAAAAATCACTTCTTTCTCTTCTTTTTCTATACAACCAAACAACACTAAAATCCACTTGATTTCTCTCTTTTCATTCTCCCTCACACATATTTATCTCTTCTTACTTTCTTTTCTCCATCCAAAGGAAGCATAAAGGTTTTATCTAACCACAACCAAACCAAGAATCCCATGAGCAATTACTTGCACACATAAGCTGATTTATTTGTGAATGACATTCTCCAGTGTCAGTGATTCAAATTTTAGACCGCATCATGTGAGACAGCAGCAATATTGCGGTTGCGGTGACCACTACAACCGCATAATACCGCAATTACAATGTGACACCGAATCACAATGATGCGACTGCATGTGGCAGCATCGGACCGCATCGAATTCAAAAATATTTTTTGAATCATAAAATAATTCACACCGCAATGGCCACAATATGCATCCCAACGATCACAGTGACCACAACCGCGATTTAAAACATTGTCTAGTATTAAGGTGATGCCTTGGAAGTGAGCCTTAGCGCAGAGGTAAGGTTGCTACCCAGTAACCCAAAGGTCGGTGGTTCAAACCATGGAAACAGGCTCCCCACTAGCAAAAGTACAATTGTGTACGAGTACTCCGGACTCAACAGGTCGAATTCTCCTGGACTGTTGCCCCTTTTTAGTAGTAATAGTAGTACACAAGTACTCATGGAATTTTAATAAATAAACCATGTAAAAGTTAAAAACTTTATTTTAGGCATGCATAGATATAAGTGATCAAATCCTAGGGTAACTATATAGTACTACCCTAATAACAACGTTCTTGGACATATATAACATGATGAAAACTCTTAAAAGCTAAAATTACATGTTTACCATTTCCCATCGATTCCTAACAAACTCAAAACTTCAATTGATTAAACATTTCTAAATCATTCGAAGAGAAATTGCACGGCGCTGTCAAATTAGCGATACAACTAAACTCAAATAAAATTAACAGGAAAACGTTAAAAAAGAAATCGTACTAGTAGAGGTTGCATTTGATTCGACTATTCCATTTGGAGTAGGATCGAGGAACGGCGAATCTGGAGAAGAATTCGGAAGGAGGACGCGGCGGCGATGACCAATCGACTTCACGGAGGGCGTCGATGAGATCCTCCGTCGTGACGTTTCCCCAATCCATGTCTACGGTTTTTTTCTTCGATAGCGAGAAAACTCGAATTGTTTCAGAACGAGGAAAATTATTTATAGCGTGATTGATATATAATTTTTAGGGTAGTTGAAAATTGAAGACGGAGAACAGAAATGGAAATGGGGATTCCCTTAGCAACGAAAGTAATCGATAGTTGAAGTGAGGCACAATAATTTTTGTGCACTAGTTTTATTAATCTATCACAACCGTTGATTCAAATTAATGACAGGTATAGGTAACACATTAAAAATGTGCTACTTTATTTATTACTTAACTTAAAAGATTAGTTTGATATAACTTGAGATATGATATACACTAAATTATATTCACAACAAATTATATAAACTATTTTTTTTACGATCATAAAAATCTCCTCATTTTTTATACATATATTATATTAATTATCTTTATGTAAGAAATAAGTATGATTTTTTAAACGAAAAAATATGATAAGTATAATAAAGTGAAACAAAATATGAAATAATGTGAAAATAAGTCCAAATAATATACGAGTCAATATAATTTCATTATTTTTTGTACGTTACAATATAGTATAAGAGTGATTTAAACAATATCTCCTTAGAATTATTGATGCATTTTGTAATGAACAAAAAAATGAAAATATATTGAAACGTATACTATTTGAAGTTGTCTGCAAAATATATCATATTTTATTTAACTTAATTACATTTATCATCTTTTTTATTTAAAAATCACACTTACTTATCATGTAGATATAGTCAATGTAATGCATGTAATTTCATTAAAATTCATTATATAATTTTATTTTAGTTTAGATGACAATCTTATAATAAAATATATTAGTTGTCTTTTAATAATTTTGATATGATTATATTATTACTTAAACCAATTTGTTAGTAGTTAAATAGGAGAAATTATAAAAACTTGTAATGTAATTGTGAGAAATAAAAAAGAGAAAAGAAAACAGTTTAAATGAGCTTATATGCCGAGTATAATTTTGTGATGTTGAATTTTGTTCTTATAACATCTTAATTTCAACGATGCAGTTATTTTTAATTATCAACAACCGACGTCAAGGCTTTGTTGTACAAAAATGACACCAAATACAACCGACATGTGCAAACGAAGAACAATAGGTACAAATAACTATTTTTAAGTATGATAGTTAGTACGTGGACATTTTTAAATGAATTGTTTCTAACTATTTTATTAGAGGATGATACGTGGATATTTTTGTCTACTTTCAAGGTCAAAAAATGTTTGATTGTAAATCTAATAAATGTTTCTTCTTTGAAAGTAAACAAAAGATTAACGTGTCATCCTCTAATAGGTCACGTGTACCACTAGTACATATGCTATTTTACCTAAGTTTTATCCTTTCAAGTATCATGGTATATCAAATTTTGCCATTTGGAAATGCTTGATAGATCTATGTTTAATAGCGAGTATGAAAAAATTCATGCAAATGAAAAGGGATCAGCTATGTCCATTCATGTCCCAATTTCTTGTACCGGTCAAATAAAAAAGTGACAATTCATTTAAAAAGAAAAATTCTAAAAATTGCAAAGTAATATTTTTATATTACTTGGAAAAAGTTGATTGACTAAGAACATTAAGACATATTCATTTTGGGACAACTGATCTCTACTCTCTAAATGAGAAGAATGATACATAAGAATTAACAACACTTCTAGAAAGGAAAGAAGCCAATCTATATCAAGTGGATGTACAAAACAAAATGCAATCCAAATTGAGAGGTTGATATGTCAACACTAGAGGCAAAGTACTTAAGCAGTTTTGTTACGACCAATATTAAATGAGTTATACCAACAAGATGTAACCACAAAAATATTTTATTACAAGAAATCAACAATTTCTTTGCTAAGAATTTAGTCTTTGATGAACGCGGCAAACACATTGATATTAAACATCACTATATTCATGAATTGATGGAAGAGAAAGAAATGTTGAACCACAAAAATATTTTATTACAAGAAGTCAACAATTCTTTGCTAAGAATTTAGTCTTTTATGAACGTGGCAAACAAATTGACATTAAACATTACTATATTCATGAATTGATCGAAGAGAAAGAAATGTTGGAGTATTGCACTCTAGAAAATCAAGTAGTTGAAATTTTCACAAAGCCACTCAAAGTGAGCTTCTCCATGCAGTTGAAGAACTGCTAGGAATTAAGGATAATAGATTTTAAACTTCTAAAATTGAAGAAACCATCTAGAAGATGTTCCGTCGTTATATATTAGTCAAAAGATTAGATTGGCAAATATTTCTAAGGTGTATCTAGATATGATTTAATTATCTTAGTTGGTCTAAGATATTAATCTTATAAAAATATATTAGATGTCTTTTGATAATTTTGACAAGACCATATTATCATTTAACCAATTTCTAAGTCCTATAAATAAAAGAGCTTGTAAACAATTGCAATATACTTGTGAGAAATAAAAAACTGATAGAAAAATAAACGCCTCAAGCGATCTTGTATGTCAAAGAGAATTTTTGTGAAGTTGAATTTTTTTCATTGAGTTTTCTTATTTTTTTCTCATATAATCTTAATTTCAGCAAGATAGTTATTTTTAGGAAAAAATGCATAAAACCCCGATAGCTATATTGTTTTTGCAAATAACCAACACAAATATTTTTTCTCACTAATTACTTCTTAAATTTTATTTGTTGTTGACATTAGTCCCTGCATAGATAGTGTTTAATAATTAATAGGTCAATGAGGAAATTGCTGCCATTAGACTCACAACATTAGCAACGCAAAAGTTCATGTTAGTAAGCATCAACGGTCGAAGGAATATCTAAGGCCGTCTTGGAATCATCTAAGAGAGTATTCTAATATGCATCACTATGTCTTTCCAGGACAATTGGGAATATTTCATAATGCAGCCCAAGGTTTATAGTTCTCTTGAGATATCTCATGATCCTCTTAATAGTGTGTCAATCCTCTAGTCTACTAATAAACCTGCACAATAATCCCATGACATAGGCAATGTCAACTCTAATACAATCAGTATCATATCTAAGGACGTTGTGACGAAGAGTCCTCTCTAACCTTGGCTAAGTTTTGATGGAGACAACAACATCAATAAAAGAAGAAAAAGATTGAAGACCTTGAAGTAGAGAAAGCACAAGATCATAGATAAGATTTAACTCATATTCAACTCCACATTGAGGCTCTTTCCAGGTAAGATGAAGTCTAGATGGCGAGGTCCTTTCCGAGTCACCAAAGTCTACCCTTATGGAACGGTTGAGATATGAGAAAGTATGGTTTGAGTTTACAGGTTGTATGCTTCCGTAACCAAATCAAAAGCTACCCTACACATACCTTATTCATGGATTGAGAGGGGGAACAAAGTGAGGGGGAGCAGCACATACAATTCACAACCTTAGCAATCGCAAGTTGATGATCATCAAGCTAGTAAATCAAACAAGCATACAAAGATTGTCATCATAAAAAATGGGGAGATTGACATTGCAAGTGGAGGTCAAGATTGCAAATGTGCTTAACACATGAAGTTTTAATGAAGACAAAGACATTAAGGAATGCTTGAAGACAAGGACAACTCAACAAACAACAAGCTAAGGCTCAAGGTCTTTCTAGACTTAGGAAAGTCTTTTATATTTTATAGCAATCCTAAGATGATTGAGTCTAAGGTAGGTTACCTAGGATGGAAGTCTCGCAAAGCTTAAAAAGTAAATCAATTTAAAATGAGACATAACATCCATTCATACATGATAGATATGTTCATGCATATACATTCACAAGCTTGATTTTATTACATTAAGGTGCTACATACTTAAATTCATGCATCATATGCTCACACATGATGTAGAAGGTTCATCATGGATCAAAGAAAGAAGTTTTCAAAAACAATAATTAATTATCAGCTGTTATAATCAATTAGATCGAACATGGGAAACTAGTAATCGATTAAGTATGTGAATAATCGATTATTCAGAGTTCTAATAGCTATGGTCTTGGATTTCTTGGTTTCGATAATCGATTATCCTATAGGCAATTGATTATTTCCAATAGAAAACCTGATTTTTAGCAGAACGATAATCAATTACTCCATGAGATAATCGATTAGATCTAACATAAAACGATTTGTATAAAAGCTGATTTTCCACCCATGTGTTCGAAATATTCATAATTTTGATAGATTTCGATAATTCACTTTCATATTATTCTAGAGCGAAATTCTTGTTGTTGAAAAAGTTCTTAGTTTCTTTGAGTTTAAGAGTGAAAGGGATAGAAGTTTAGCATTCTTTTCAATTGTGCATCTTGTTTACACAAATTTTGCATTAATCACACTTAACCTTTAGAGTTCTTGTGAGATTTATGTTTCAGGTTTGTAGATGGATTTTAGTTTTCATATTAGTACATTTTAGGTGCACATAACTCAGAACAATTTCTTAGACAACGATTTAGATTCTCTAGGTGTGTTGAGTATCACCATTGAGTGGAAATCCTAGTTACGGTTAGGTGGTGTCTTCACAATTTACAAGGATCTTAGTTGGGAGGAAGAAGTGGTCGGGGCTAGAAAGTCAACCCATCTTTGACAGAATCTAGGGATGAGAATGAAGTCTTGTAAATTCTTGGAAGTGTATTTGTAAAATATATTGATTCCAATAGTGAAGAAAAATCTATCAAGAACAGAATGGGAGGTCTGGATGTGGTATGCACGTGGACAAGAAAACGAACCAGGATAAAATCAGTTGTCGCATTCTTCTTATCCCTTAACTCCTTTACAATTTATTCCTTTACGTGCTTTATTGATTCAATTTATTTGCTTATTGATTTTAGTGTTTGCCTACATTCTATGTATAATTAGACATCATTTCTTTAAGAGAATAGCTTCTACTTTTGATTGAATTAGATATTACTTGTAGTGTAAGAAACTACTTGTGCAAGAACTCAAGAATTAGAATAATCGATTAATGATGTTACTAATCAATTATTTACTCTGGTAGTAATCGATTACTTGGTGAGATAATCGATTATCCTATATTGTTTTTTCAATATTCTTATTAACCGAAAAAGTGGCATTAGTGATCTGCTACACCTATTCACCCCCTCTAGGTGCATTTTACTCTACGTTTACCCAACAGAGTCTAGGCTAGGTGAACCTAGGATGAAAGTCACACAAAGATTAAAAAGTAAATAAATTTTAAAATGTGGCATAACATTCATTCATACATGATGGATATGTTGATGCATATACATTCACAAGCATGACTTTATTGCATTAAAGTGCTACATGTAACACCCTTGATTTCATTCTTTAAAATTACAGTATCAGTCTTGGGATTCTCGCTTGAGCGAGGGATTCTCGTCTGGCCGAGAAAGGCTCACCTAGGAGGGTGAAATCCTGGGCAATATTGGAGGATTCTCGCTTGAGCGAGGGTTGGCTCGCTTGAGCGAGAGTGGTCTCGCCTGAGCGAGAGTTGGCTCGCCTGGGCGAGAAAGGCTCAACTGGAAGGGTGAAATCCTGGGCTATAAGAAAGGATTCTCGCCTGAACGAGAGTTGGCTCGCCTATGCTAAATTGTCTAAATGTGATTTCTGGTTGGAATTGGTAAACTTTCTGGGACATGTAATATCTAAGGAAGGGGTAGCTGTAGATCCTTCCAAAGTTGAAGCGGTTATGGAATGGGCAGTACCCAATTCAGTTACTGAGATCTGGAGTTTTCTAGGTTTGGCTGGTTATTATCGAAAATTCATTGAGGGATTTTCGAAGTTGGCACTACCATTGACTAAGCTCACCAGGAAGGAGGAACCTAATGTGTGGACAATCCGTTGTGAAGAGAGTTTCCAAGAGTTGAAACGAAGATTGACTACCGCGCCAGTGTTGGTTCTTCCTTGTACTGATATGGATTTCAGTGTTTATTGTGATGCTTCCAAGCAAGGTTTGGGTTGTGTATGATGCAGGAAGGTAAAGTTGTGGCATATGCTTCTCGACAGTTGAGAACGCATGAGCAAAACTACCCTACCCATGACTTGGAATTAGTTGCAGTGGTCTTTGCCTTGAAAATCTGGAGACACCACCTTTATGGTGTGAGATTTGAGGTATACAGCGACCACAAAAGTTTGAAGTACTTGTTTGATCAAAAGGAATTGAATATGAGACAGAGAAGGTGGATGGAATTCCTTAAGGATTATGATTTTGGGTTGCAGTACCATCCGGGAAAGACCAATGTAGTGGTCGATGCTCTAAGTCGAAAGTCTTTGCATATGTCGACTTTGATGGTTAGAGGAGGAAAACTGATAGAAGAGTTCAGGGATATGAACTTGGAAGTTCAGATAAAGCCTCATAGTATGATTTTTGGAATGCTTAAGGACACCAATGAACTGTTTGATCAAATCTGGGCGATGCAAGTTGAGGATAGTGAGCTAATGGCTAAACGAGATTTAATGCTAAGTGGTAAGGAAACTGATTTCTCATCGGACCCTAGTGGATTGTTGCGTTACAAAGGGAGAATGTGTGTGCCTCATAATGTGGAATTGCGAAAGAATATTTTAGAGGAGTCACACAAGAGTAAAATGAGTTTTCACCCGGGGACTACAAAGATGTACCAAGATTTGAAAAAGCTGTTTTGGTGGTCTGGGCTGAAAAATGATGTAGTTTTGTATGTCTCGAGTTGCCTTGTCTGTCAGAAAGCCAAGATTGAGCATCAGCGGCCAGCGGGAGAACTGCAATCCCTGGAAATTCCCGTTTGGAAATGGGATAGTATCTCCATGGATTTTGTATCGGGTTTTCCAAAGACTCAAAAAGGGTATGATTCGATATGGGTGATAGTGGATCGGTTAACTAAATATGCACAATTTCTACCTATGAACATGAGGTATTCTTTGGAGCGATTGGCGAAACTGTACATCCGGGAGATAGTTCGTTTGCTTGGGATACCGTCAAGCATTACATCGGATAGGGATCCTTGTTTCACTTCTAACTTTTGGACTAGTTTGTAGTCCGCATTGGGAACTAAGTTGAAGTTGAGTTCAGCTTATCATTCACAAACAGACGGTCAATCGGAAAGAACAATACAGTCATTGGAAGATCTTTTGAGGGCTTGTGTCTTAGAGCAACCGGGGAGTTGGAATGGCATGTTGCCTTTGATTGAGTTTACCTACAAAAATAGCTTCCATTCGAGTATTGGGATGGCACCCTATGAGGCATTGTATGGTAGGAAGTGCCGAACTCTAGTGAGTTGGTTTGAAACTGGGGAGAACTTGATATTGGGACCCGAGCTAGTCCAAGAGACGACGGAAAAGATCAAAAAGATCCAGGAGAATATGAGAATAACCCAGAGTCGGCAGAAAAACAATTACGATAAGAGGCGGAAACCTCTTGAGTTTAATGATGGAGATCATGTCTTCATGAGAGTTGTCCCGACTACTGGGATTGGTAGAGTGTTGAAGTCTTGTAAACTGACTTCGCGATTTATTGGGCCGTATCAAGTGTTGAAGGGAATTGGGCCGGTAGCATATCAGATTGCTTTGCCTCCGTTGTTGCCGAATATCCACAATGTGTTTCATGTGTCTCAGTTGAGGAAATATGTTGGTGATCCATCTCATGTGGTAGAATCTGATCAAATAGAGTTGAAGGATAACTTGACTTTTTCGACGTTGCCCGTGAGAATTATGGATAATAGTATCAAGAGACTAAGAGGCAAGGAGATTCCTTTGGTGAAAGTACTATGGAACCAAGTAGACGAAGGGGATGCTACTTGGGAGGTGGAACGTGATATGAGGGAGGATTACCCTCATTTGTTCGAATTAAGGTATGTTTAATTTTTGGGGACGAAAATTCTTATAAGAGGGGGAGGATTGTAACACCCTTGATTTCATTCTTTAAAATTATAGTATTAGTCCTGGGATTCTCGCTTGAGCGAGGGATTCTCGCCTGGGCGAGAAAGGCTCACTTGGGAGGGTGAAATCCTGGCCAATACTGGAGGATTCTCGCCTGAGCGTGGATTGGCTCGCTTGAGCGAGAGTGGTCTCGCTTGAGCGAGAGTTGGCTCGCTTGGGCGAGAAAGGCTCAACTGGAAGGGTGAAATCCTGGGCTATACGGAAGGATTCTTGCATGAGCGAGAGTTGGCTCGCCTAGGCGAGAAAAGTGATGTTTTGGACTTGTCGAGGCTGTAAGATCCACGTTTGAGCGAGAGGATCCTCGCTTGAGCGAGAGATGCCTCGCCTGGGCTAGAGTTCCCTCGCCTGGGTGAGAGGGTCAGATCTGAGTTTTTAAAATAGGCGAGATTTTTTCGCTTGAGTGAGAATGGGCTCGCTTAAGCGAGAACCCGACGAGACAACATTTAATGAGAAACCCCAAACACATTTTAGGGTTAAGAATTGAAGAGAGGTGAGAGAAGAGAGCTTTTCCAAGGGAACGGAGCTTTGATACTCATCCAAGAGCTTGAGAAGAGGTAAAACTCTTGATTCTAACTCTCTTCTTCTCTTTAAAACTCATTTTGGTTATGTTGGATCTCTTCTCAAAATGTGAGAAACCATGGAAACTCGTCCTTTTGAGTTATAGTTTGTTTTATGTCGTTTTAATCTTGTAAACTCTTGGTTTAGAGTTAGTATTCAAGAATGGAAAGGGTTTGTGGGTTGATTCATGAAACCCCAAAACCCTAAAGAGAAAATGTGGTTAAAGTGGAAAATGGGTAAAATGCTAGAGGTAGAAGATGAGTTTTCTTTCTAATGTTGAAATATGAGATGATTATGTATGTTTTGGATGGTTGTAAACTTATGATGAAAGTAGTTTAGCAACATTGAAAATATGATGAATATCTTGTATGGTTAAATAATGCAATATAAGTTGTTTATGTGATATTTGGAATAAATAACTAACATTGTGTTATATGGTGAGAATATGGAAAGATCCTAAAGTTGGCGGCGGTGTCGGTGGAACTTGTGAAGTTGCCAAGAACCAAACCCAACACTCACCAAGGTAAGGATAAGTCATTAATTGTGCATTTAGAATGGAAAATGTGTGTATTTTCTGGTTATGCACTGATTGAGTTGTGAATTACGCATTTAGTATAAACATATATGGGTGTATTTATACTAAAGCGGGCGTAGATTTACGGGAAACGAGAAATGGTGATATCAAAGAAAAGAAAATATATTTTTAGCCGACCATGAATGGTCAGCGAAACTCGGGCTTGAGTATATAAGTGAAACTCTGGCTTGAGTATATAAGCGAAACTCTGGCTTGAGTACATAAGCGAAACTCTGGCTTGAGTACATAAGCGAAACTCTGGCTTGAGTATATAAGCGAAACTCTGGCTTGAGTATATAAGCGAAACTCTGGCTTGAGTATATAAGCGAAACTCTGGCTTGAGTATAAAAGCAAAACTCCGGCTCGAGTATATGTAGCACGTTTTCTTTTAAATAAATGAGAATCTGCTTTTAGCTAACCTTAAGGGGTGTAGCGACTTTGGCTCAAGTAATGCAGCAAAGAAAATGAATTTCAAAATGGTTTACTAACCATTTTCAAATGTGGATTATCTTATAATGACGTTTATTGAATTAATGACTTACTCCTTTGTGTGTTTGTGCTTTTGTCATTGATAATCTCATTGCAGATAAACAGGTGCTATGAGGGGGACTCATTTTTGGAAGCTTTAGGAGCTTTATATTTTGGATTCATTTATTTGCACTATTTTGTACATGAGTGCATATTTGATAATTTAAAGCATTATGTAATTACGGATATATTAACTTACATGGTGTTGTAACTCTGGATATTTGTAGCTATAGGTATTTTGGAAACCCATAGCTAGTTGTATGCGGTGGTTACTGAATTATATTTATATGAATTATGATTTTCTGCTAAGTAGAATGGATACGAATATGAGTATATGGAATGAGTAGGAATAGGTAATTACAATTAAAATAAAAAATGTATGTGAAGGAAGTAAATAAAGGAGAAAAATTTTCAAGGGTAGAATTTCGGTCCTTACACTACATACTTAAATTCATGCATCATATACACATACATTGTTAAGTGCCATATAACAAATAAATAGAACATGAATTGGGGCACTTAGTTGTGAATTTTTATGAAAATATTAGACAAACTTTCATGAATCTATGGCACTACATACTTTCATGAATATTAGACAAATAAATTGAAGCTCATGTAGGCGTTTTCCAACAGTTTTGGGGGTTACCTTTTGCCATTACACACTTTTTCAGAGCTTCTGGGGAGAGAAACACACGAAGGAGGAGGAAGAGAGTCGTGGAAACGACCTTAGGCCTAGATTCCCGTTGTTTTATGCATCTCATGAGTGTAATGTACAAAATGAGCGGCTAAATTCTCAGTGTGGGATTGAATGTAATCTTCTAAACTTTTGTTTTCTTGGATTCAATTCGTTTTATGTTTAGTTATTTGATTTTGGAAATCTTATCTTATGCTTAATGCTTGATTCTAATTAGCTATTGGAATCTTGATATGTTACCCATGTTGAACTAGAAAGTGAAATATGTGGTTGAATTCGGATAGGTTTTCTTGATGTATAATTGATCTAGGAATAGACAATGTTACATGAATTTCTTATACATTGGACTTAATGCTAGATAATTTGTCAAAGTACCAAAGAATTGGAAATTGAGAAATTATCTAAGGAATTTGTAGTCAAGGAATTGATACAAATGATATGTGATGTGCATCAAGATTAATAACCAAAAGAGATCTATAGAATTGAATCTAAAGTTTACAAAATGGAGAATGATGAAAGTCAATCCCAACCTGTATTATCATACTTTACAAAACCTTTTAAGAAAATACAACCAATTTATTCAATGACTATTATCAATATCACCTATTGTAAATATTTACTCAAATTATATTTCTAGAGATTAGTATAAATCTGAATTGCTCCTTGAGGACGATATCCCGGTACCTATCGGTTTTATTACTTGAGCGATACGGTACACTTGCCGTACAAAAATAGTTAACAAGTTTTTGGCGCCGCTACCAGGGATTAATGTGCGATTTATATTGAATTTATGAATATATTTTATTGAGTAGTATAAATAATTTTTGATTTAATCTTTTAGTTTTTATTAATAATTGTGCTAACCCTTGCTGTAGTCTTCTCATTTATGCTTTTGAGAGAAAAGGCTACTGAAGACCAACTGTAGTTCAATCCGGAGATTGAGAAATCAGCTAAATGTAAAAGGAAAAAAGCAAAAGCTAAGAAGAAACAGGGTGCACAGTGTGATTCTCTCCAGTCTAGTTCTCAACTGACAACAATTCCAGAAACTCAATCCATCAAGATGGATGATACCAACACCAATACAAATAATGAGCGGACTAATCCTCCAAGAAGGACGCTGGGTGATTATACTATGTATCAAGGTCTACGACATTATTCCAGTATTATTATTCCACACACTACTAGGACTGTGGAAATTAGGCCGACTTTTCTGAATCTGATCAGTGCAAATCAATTCTCGAGGAAGGACTATGAAGATCCTTATGCTAATCTGGATAACTTCTATGAATTTGTAGCAACCATGGGGTACACTAATAATGAAAGAGAAGCTGCATACATGATGATGTTCTTGTTCTCTCTAGTTGGTGAAGCTAGGGAATGGTTAAAATCTCATCCAACCCAAAGCTTAACTAACTGGAACGATTTGGAATCAAAGTTTTTGACACGATTCTTTCCACCAGCTCGGTATGTGCATGCAAAATTTGAAATATCAACATTACGACAAGGTGCTGATGAAGCCTTTTATGAAGCTTGGGAACGTTTCCAAGTGCTACTGAGAAAGTGTCTGAATCATGGTTTCAAGGATGTAGATCAACTCAACATATTCTGCAATGGGCTGAAACCTGAAACCAAAATGATCCTAGATGCAGCAGCAGGTGGAACAATGATGGTTGTAGATGCTGAACAGGCTACAAGGATAATAACTGTCTTATCGTCAACAGATAGGCAAGCACAACATAATCGTCGGTTAGTATAGAAAAGATGAATGTTGGATCTGAATACTTCTGATGCAATCCTGGCACAAAACAAGATTCTGACGCAACAAATTGAGGCACTGACAAAGCAAATGTCAAAGTTACCGCAACAATTGCATGTTGTGCAATATGCTCCAGGACAACAACAGGTGTTGAGATGTGAGTTTTGTGGGGGTGAGCATGCAAGCGGTCACTGTGCAATTCAGATTAACACTTGGGAAGAAGAAGTGCAGTATATTCACAATCCACCTCGACAAGGCAATTTCCTCAACAACCCTTCATACAATGGTCAATTATCACAAGGTTGGAGGGGTAATCATAATCAGAATTATGGGTGGAGGCTAGAATCAGGATCTTCAAACAAACAACCACCTTACCAGCAACCATTCCAACAAAGTCAACATCCTTCAATGCATGAAAGGAAAACTAAACTGGAAGATACTCTATAGAAGTTCATGCAAGCCTCAATGACTAACCAGAAAAATACTGAAGCTTCAATCAGGAATTTGGAAACACATGTGGATCAGTTGGCAAAACAAATGGCAGAGCAAAGTTCTGATAGCCGACAATTCTCAGCCAACACTCAAACCAATCCTAAGGAGCATTGCAAAGCTATCACTACTCGGAGTGGAAAGGTGATTAGTCCGGATTTTGGTAAAAATTTAGCAGTAGAAGAAGAGGTGCTGAATGATAAGAAGAGTGAGGAAGATGAAGTTGTTTCTGGAGAGAACAAGGAGGAGGGAATTGTGAATAGTGAGCAGAAGAGTGATCTGCCACAACTGAAGAGTTTGCCTTATCCGAAAATCATCTCGAAGAAGGATAAGAGAGACAATATACAAGGTTCTTGGATATATTCAAGAGCCTTCAGATCAACATACCTTTCATGGAGGCTACGGAACAAATGCCCACTTATGCTAAATTCATGAAGGATTTGTTAACAAAAAAGAGAAAGTTTTCTGAGGAAAAGGTGACGCTGGAAGCTGGGTGTAGTGCCATTATTCAGAAGTCTTTGTCGGAAAAATATAAGGATTCAGGAATTTTCACAATACCAGTCACCATTGGAGACTTATCTGTGGGAAAAGCACTGCTTTATTTGGGTGCTATCATCAATCTAATGCCTTTATCCATGTTACGAAGAATTGAAGACTTGGATGTAAAACCTACGAGGATGACTCTGCAGCTGGCAGATAGATCTATGAAATATCCTTATGGAGTTGCGGAGGATGTCTTAGTCAAGGTGGATAAGTTGGTATTTCCAGTTGACTTTGTGATTATGGATATAGAGGAGGATACCGAAGTTCCACTGATTTTGGGGAGGCCTTTCATGAAAACTGCCAGAATAATTATTGATGTTGATGAGGGCAAGTTCCAAGGTCAGAGTGCAAGATGATATTCTGAACTTTAATGTTTTTAAGGCAATGCACCATCCGAAGGATAAACAACAATGTTTCATGGTGGATGTCATGGATGAGATGTATATGGAGAGGGATTTGTATGTTAACAGAAGCAGTCCCTTAGAAAAAGTTTTGCATGGTGAGCTAGAAGGTCGAGATGCAGAAGAGGAATTGTGCATTGAAAAGTGTATAGCGGAGTTGGATGTACTCCGAGAGATGCCCTCTTAGAAGGTTCCAATTGAGGAATTATCAGAAAATAAAAATTCAGAAATTCCGAAATTGGAACTAAAAATGTTACCTTCACACTTGAAGTATGCATTTTTAGAAGAGGGGTGCATTAAACCTGTGGTAATCAGCAACACTTTATTAAATGAGGAAGAAAGGAAACTGCTTGATGTGTTGAAAGCAAACAAGGGACTATAGGTTGGACACTATCAGATCTTAAGGGCATTAGTCCTTCGTACTGTATGCATAAGATTCACATGGAGCATGATTTCAAACCAGTCGCACAACCTCAAAAGCGTCTGAATCCTACAATGAAAGAGGTAGTAAAAAAGGAGGTCATGAAACTTCTGGATGCAGGGATGATTTATCCCATATCTGATAGTGCATGGGTGAGTCCGGTTCAAGTGGTGCCGAAGAAAGGGGGTATGACTGTGGTGAAAAATGATAAAGATGAGTTAATCCCTACTAGAACGGTCAGGAGCTGGAGAATGTGTATAGACTATCGGAAATTGAATCAAGCAACCAGGAAGGATCATTTTCCTCTTCCATTCATGGACCAGATGCTCAAGAGATTGGTTGGCCAAGCATTCTATTGCTTTCTTGATGGCTATTCCGGATACAATCAGATCACCGTCGACCCAAATGATTAGGAAAAGACTGCTTTCACCTGTCCATTTGGTGTCATCGCATATAGGAAAATGTCATTCGGATTGTGTAATGCACCAACAACTTTTCAAAGGTGCATTCTTTCCATCTTCTCATAGTTGGTGGAATATTTTATTGAAGTGTTCATGGATGACTTCTCATTCTTTGGGTCATGATATGAGGATTGCCTAGCAAATCTGGACATAGTGTGAAGAGATGTATAGAAACCAACTTGGTGCTGAATTGGGAGAAATCTCACTTCATGGTGACTGAAGGAGTGGTCCTGGGGCATAAAATCTCTGCTCGAGGTATTGAAGTGGATCAGGCCAAAATTGAAGTCATCAAGGAGTTGCCTCCACCAACTAATGTCAAGGGAATCAGAAGTTTCTTCTTACATGCAGGTTTTTATCGACGGTTCATAAAAGATTTTTCTAAAATTGCAAAACCACCCAGTAATCTACTTAACAAAGATATTGTTTTTCACTTGGATGTTGAGTGTGCAAATGCTTTTGAAATGTTGAAACAAAAACTTGTCTCTACTCCTGTCATAGTACCTCCTGACTAACATTTAAATTTTGAACTGATGTGTGATGCTAATGATTATGCATTCGGAGCTGTACTAGGGCAGCGGAAATCTAAAGTTTTTCATGCTATACACTATGCTAGCAAAGTTTTAAACGAGGCACATATTAACTATGGCACCACAAAAAAAGAATTGTTAGCAATTGTGTATGCATTGGAAAAATTTAGATCATATTTGATAGGATATAAAGTTATAATATTTTCTGATCATGCTGCTATCAAATATTTGCTAACCAAATCGGATTCCAAATCGAGATTGCTTCGATGGGTGTTGCTATTGCAGGAATTTGATCTTGTCATCAAGGACAAAAAAGGAAGTGAAAATTGTGTAGCAGACCATCTGTCATGGTTGGTGAATCAATGAGTGACTAGCAGAGAACTCGAGGTGGTAGAAGAGTTACCAGATGAAAAGCTGTTGGTATTACAAGAGAAGCAATGGTTTGCTGATATGGCCAACTTCAAAGCTGAAGGGGTGCTCACTACTAATTTCACATGGCACAAGAAGAAGAGGTTCCTAAGAGATGCTCGTCAGTACATTTGGGATGACCCTCATCTTTTCAAGATTGGGTCTGATGGATTATTGAGGTGGTGTGTCTCTTCGGTAGAAGCTGAAAGCATTCTATGGCACTGTCACAGTTCACCGTATGGGGGACACTTTAATGGAGAAATGACAGCTGCTAAGGTCCTTCAGTCAGGCTTCTATTGGCCCTCCTTGTTCAAGGATGCTCATCAATTTGCCCAGCAGTGTGATAAATGTCAACGGACGGGCGGAATCTCTAAAAGGAATGAAATGTCGATTCTAATATTCAAGAGATTGAGGTCTTTGACTGTTGGGGGATCGACTTCATGGGACCATTTCCACCGTCGCATTCACACTTATACATACTTGTAGCGGTGGACTATGTGTCCAAGTGGGTGGAAGCCATAGCTGCATCGAAGGATGATGGTAACATCGTGGTGGAATTTTTGAAGAGAAACATATTCAGTAGATTTGGCACACCACAGGTTCTAATTAGTGATGAAGGATCACACTTCTGCAATGCACAACTTCAGAAAATCCTTCAGCATTATGGAGTCCGACACAAAGTCACATCTCCTTATCATCCTCAAACCAATGGGCAAGCAGAAGTGTCCAATAGAGAGATCAAAAGAATTTTGGAGAAGACAATCTCCACATCAAGAAAATATTGGTCTCTCAAGCTGGATGATGCACTTTGGGCATATAGAACAGCATACAAAGCTCCCACAGGCTTATCTCCTTATCAGTTGGTCCGGAAAGGCATATCATCTTCCAGTGGAGCTGGAGCACAAAGCATTCTGGACTCTGAAATTTTTCAATATGGACCCAAAAGCTGCTGGTGCAAAAAGACATTTACAAATGCACCAAGTGGAAGAAATGAGGCTAAATGCTTATGAATCCTCAAAGCTGTACAAGGAGAAAGTTAAGCTCTATCATGATAAGAAGATACGACCGAAAGACTTTCAACCTGGTCAATCTTTTTACTATTCAACTCTCGGATGAAGCTATTTCCGGGCAAATTAAGATCAAAGTGGGCGGGACCATTCTTGGTAAAACAAGTAAAGTCACATGGAGCAATTGAGCTTGAGGATCCTGCCTCACAAAGGAGTTGGACAGTAAATGGTCAAATACTAAAGGCTTATCTAGGTGGTGAAGTCGAAAGACTTACCACAAGCATCCATCTAGCAGATCCGCAGACAACATGAAAATCAGGCGTCGAGCTAATGACGTTAAACAAGCGCTAACTGGAAGGCAATCCATCTTTTACTGTTTTTTTGTCACATTTTAATTTTTATTTTTGTTCTGTGTGTAATAAAAAAAAATCTCCTAATCCTCGCCTAGGCGAGGCGGTGCTTAACTGAAGGCCACCATATTGGCTGATTCTCGCCCAAGCGAGACGTGTCTGAGCATACTGATTGATTCTCGCCCAGACGAGAAGTTTTCGCCCAGGCGAGAAATACTCACTCAAGCGAGAAGGCACGATTTCAGTTTTAAAAAAGGGGATAGGGGTGAAACCCTTCATTTCCCCTTTCAAACAAAAAGCGCCCAAAAGCTTCAAATCGGTTTCAAGGCATTTCAAAGCATTTCTTCAAGCCTTTCAAAGCATTTTACACTCATTCATCATCACACACACTCACTCTACCAACTTGAACCGCCCAATGTAAGTGATTTGAACTTTGCTCATCTCATTACGGTTATGCTCATTCTTGTCTCTAATGTGAATAATCTTCATTTATATATGCTATACACACATTAGAGATTGATTAGAGTGTTATTTTGCTTCACGTGCATGTTATTGTCACTACTTCAGATTAAGATCATTGTGAAGGTTAGATTGAAAACCTAGGGTTTCTAAATGTGGGTGTCATAGCTCACCCTAGTGTTCTTGTTACATGTGTGAGACAAAGTGCAATGATATGGTAGTGCTAATTTTCATGTAAAAGTGTGTGGAGTGAAAAAGTCGTATTGTTGAATGCAAAAGTGTGAAAGGCTGTGTTAAGAATTTTGATGTTCTGCTGTTTAATTACTAATGAACTGTGTGAACACTCAATTTTGTCCGGCCCAAAATAGATTCTAAAAAAGTGATAATAAATAGTAAATAAATTCAAAAATGTAATTTATATTGTCTGAAAACAATGTTTTAAATAAACAATATTTGGTGCTAAAAATGAGCATAATACATTCACTTAAAAAGGAAACTAAACTTCCCACCCCCAACTTCTTCAGGTGGCTTAATGGGAAGATCCTCCCAAATTATACATTCACCATCTCTTATAACTTAAACAAATCAACATTCAATCTCTCAAAAGGAAAAGAAATCAAATCATCATCAATTTAATAAAGGCAATCAAACAGGATTCCAAAAATAACACTAAATAAATATATTTAATACAACCAATCAACATAATCCCAAAAGGATGACACTAAGGATATGTAGATTAAGGATCTTGATAAATTAAGCATAATAATGATTAGCATTAAGGTGATAATCACCAATTATAAATAGAGCATCAAATAGTGGTATCAATAAGGCAACTAGAGATTCAAAGTGAAAACTAAGGCAATTAAGAGCATCAAAAACAACAATTTGGAATAGGAATATATCAACATAAAAAAGGAATAATTAGAGAAGCAATAAAGGTGATTGGATACAGATTAAAAATTGAAAAGGTTCTCATGAATCTCAATCATTACAAAAGGAAGTAAGCTATTACAAAAAGAGGAGACATAAAAAAATACTCACACTCATTTTTTACCCTAATCCAGATACCCACCACCACATTAGACAGAATTTTTGGCAATCAATAAACACACTACACCCATCTATCTCTTCCATCTCTAATCCCCCTCATCATCTCTATACCTATACACATATACATACCATAGACCGACATAACCCCTTCCAGAAAAGCTTCTTACTTTTACCATTCGCCACACCCACGTTCCTGAATCTCCAAATCGGCATTCACAAATACACAACGCCTGCATTCATACATAAGCATATTCGATTTCCATAGAGAACATACACTTTTTCACATGTAACCAAAGTACACTAGAAGAGATATCATACATCAGTCAGGGATCATATAATACACACAATCCTATATACACCCAATAGAGGAATTAGAAAAGGGAAAGGACTCAGTCATCACAACAAGTAGAATAATCCAAATTCAGTAATTCTAGCATCTCCGAAAACAAGGCAAAAAGTAAAAGCATACCCAAGTAAGTCATTTGTTCAAACCATTAAATAGCAATGCATTTTTGTGCATCCTGAATACCAAACAATCACACATATCCAATAGAATTACCCCTACTTATTTGATTTTCAACTATTGATCCAATGTTATATGCTTAGCACATGTATATGTATTTTTACTGAGTTGTTTAGAAACGATTATGTCCAAATCAATTGATTCCATAGAAATGGATACAAACATTTGGCTAAAATAAAAATTAAAAGAAAAATTTCCTAGTGATACATGTATCAAATAATGCACTATCTTTAATCATTTTACCGAAATGCTTTAAATAAAAAATTATCTTATTATTCAAACGATTTTTAAATGGAATTTTTCTAGCAAGGTTATGGTTCGAGTCGACTCTGACTTCCCCGAAAATGGGAAGAAGGTGAGTGACCAACACCATCTCTAAACTATTAACTCCATATATAACAAATGTTTTAGATAAAAAAATTATCTCATTACTCAAACGATTTTAATGGAATTGATATAGTAAGGTTACGGTTCGAGTTGACTCTGACTTCTCTGAAAATGGGAAGAATGTGAGCGACCAATACCGACTCTAAACTATTAATTTCATGCTAAAATGTTTTAAATAAAAATTACCTTATTACTAAAACAAATTTTAATGAAATTTTTATAGTAAGGTTACGGTTCGAGTTGACTCTGACTTCTCTGAAAATGGGAAGAAGGTGAGTAACCAACACCGACTCTAAACTATTAATTCCTTATCAAAAGTATTTTAGAAAAAATTCATATTGTACTTCAGCATATTTTAAAACTACCCAAACCAATTTAATTACTTTTCAAACCAGAACTACGTAGCCTTGATTTCCCTATTGCACCTAGGGATACGTAGGAGCAAGATGAACTCTTGTTAGACACAACAATAAAAAATAAAACATTTCGCTTTAATTACTAAATTTTAATAAAGAATTTTTAAGGGTATAAAAGTCTATGTTATTAGCGAGGGTACCATTTTAATACGGGCGGACGGGGTGCTAATACCTTCCCCAATCCGTAATCGACTCCCGAGCTCAGAATCTCTGTTCAAAGACCAAGTTCTCCAAATTGGGCATATAGAGAGTTTTCTACGTTTTATCTGCAAAAAACGTAGTGGCGACTCCAAATCAATTAGAAGATGTAGAAAGCGAGTTCGCCTCTCCCTAAGTTGCGGGCCGGTCTTCCAACCGAAAATCGGGTCGCGACAAACTGCATTTGTGATTGTGAAGGAGAACAAAATCCACGGCTACTAGGAAACACCCTCCTCCCAAAAAGCATAAGTCCGGTACCAGTGGCCAAGTCGCCCCATCCTTCTTCCGCAACAAACTCACTTCATTGGAAATGGAGAAGCGATACACCACTTTCCTCCAATGGGCATTCGTCCCCAAGCGAAGGGTGGAATTACAACGTAATGAATATCCAAATTTCTTGACAAGACTGGATGCGTTGAAGTGGGGGGCCATCGCATCACCACATGACAAATTTGATCCTGATGTGGTGCGGGATTTTTATGCAAATGCTTACCAACCAGAGGAGGGTGGAGGACTTTTCGAGCACAAGTCGTGGGTCAAAGGCAAAGGCAAAGGCATCCGGTATGACCGAGATTATCTGAACATAATGCTGAACAACCCTTATGAAGTAAGGGATGAACATTTAGATGGGTATCATCGCATGGTGAAAAAGTCTGGCACCATCGCTCATGGATTTGATATTGATGAAACTGTGCAACAATTATGTACTCCGGGGAGAACTGTCTCTGCCAACGTTGATGGTCGTCCCAAGAGGATTTATTGAAAAGATATGACCACGTTGGTGTAACGACCCAAATTCTACCCTTGAAGATTTTTCATTTATTTTAATCCTTTCTTACATACAGTCGTCACCTTCATTAAAAACTCTCAAGTATCTCTCTTTGAAAATACTCTTTACCCTATTATATTATCATACCAATTTATGTTGCGGAAAAACATAATTCATTCAGATAGCCTTTATCACATACGTCCAATTATGGGTTTTCCAGAGTTATAACGTCCATAACTACATGTCACCATATTATCCTAATCAGATTACATTTATCCCAAAATACTATCAAATCAACTACAATATCAAATAGCAATAAAGACAATCGAGTAAATAAACACAAAAGCTTCCTAATTGAGCTTCATCCTCAAAATCCTTCATTTACCTACAATGGGATTATCATAAACAACACACAAAACAAAAGGGAGTAAGTCATTAGTTCAAAACTAACATCACACGATAATCCACATTTCAAATACAATTAAGCATTGATATAAATCATAACCACAAATAAATAAATGTAAACGTTCATATATTCTTTCTTTCATTTCCACGTTATTCATATTCGTCCTATAGTATATATATATCCCATAATATATATTCTATAGCACGCCTACTACGTTCCTTTGAAACCTCATACTTCTCATCATTCATATCCACCCTATAGAATATATATCCCATACAATATACTCTATAGAATGCATACGACTTTCATTGTGACATTCTCATTTCTCATCCTTCATATTCACCTTATAGAATATATATCCCATACTATATATCCTATAACATGCATATGACTTTCATTGTTCACATCTTTCACTTTATCATCCATATTCACCCTATAGAATATATATCTCATACTATATATCCTATAGCATGCATATTTGTTTATCTCAAATCTTTTTGTCTCATTGCTTATTCTCGCCATCAGGCTTACTCTTTACCACCTCCGGTTCTACCACATCGGGTATGTAATTTCTCAATGATCCACTACCACTTCGGGTAGGCAATTTCCCTTAATGATCCACTACCACTTCGGGTAGGTCATATACAATACCACATAGGGCAAGTCATACACAATACCACATAGGGCAAGTCATACACAATACCACATAGGGCAAGTCATACACAATACCACATAGGGCAAGTCATACGCAATACCACATAGGGCAAGTCATACACAATACCACATAGGGCAAGTCATACGCAATACCACATAGGGCAAGTCATACACAATACCACATAGGGCAAGTCATACACAATACCACATAGGGCAAGTCATACACAATACCACATAGGGCAAGTCATACGCAATACCACATAGGGCAAGTCATACGCAATACCACATAGGGCAAGTCATACACAATACCACATAGGGCAAGTCATACGCAATACCACATAGGGCAAGTCATACACAATACCACATAGGGCAAGTCATACGCAATACCACATAGGGCAAGTCATACGCAATACCACATAGGGCAAGTCATACACAATACCACATAGGGCAAGTCATACGCAATACCACATAGGGCAAGTCATACACAATACCACATAGGGCAAGTCATACACAATACCACATAGGGCAAGTCATACGCAATACCACATAGGGCAAGTCATACACAATACTTCACTACCATTCCCGGTAGGATAACAATAACAGTCCACTACCACTCCGGGTAGGACATCATAACAGTCCGCTACCACTCCGGGTAGGACACAATAAACAGTTCACTACCACTCCGGGTAGGACACAATAAATAGTTCACTACCACTCCGGGTAGGACACAATGATAAACCACTACCTCCTCGGGTAGGGTAACAACCATAAACTTACCAACACGTTACCTCTTTCACATACCTCATTCACATAAGTGAGTATGAATTAGAGCCACTTATCCCTTACCTTGGTGAACGTTGGGGATCGGTTCCGAGTAACTTTAAAAGTCTCCTCCGCGATTTCCTCCAACCTTAGGATCTTTCCTCATTTCCACCAATAACAACAATGTTAGTCATTTATTCCAAATATCACATAAACAACTTACTTTGCATCATTTAATCATACAAAATATTCATCATCAATATTCAACCATCTAAAACATGCATAACATCTCATATTTCAATATTTCCAAAACTACTTCAATACAAGTTTCTAAATATCAAAGCATACATGTTCATCTCATATAACAACATCAAAGCACTACTCATTATCCACATCTAACATTTCATTTCTTTCTCTTTATACTCGTATTCTCATTTTGGGGGTTTTTCATGAATAACCCATAAAACTTTCCATTCATCAAATACCAACTCTAAACCAAGAGTTTACAAGATAAAAACAACATAAAACGGACCATAACTCTAAAGAATGAGTTTCCATGGTTTCTCATGTTTTGAAAATAAATCCAACATACCCAAAACAAGTTAGAGATGAAGAAGAAGAGTTAGTAACAAGAGGTTTACCTCTTCTCAAGCTCCAAGATGAGTCCTAAGGCTCCTTGCTCTTGAAAAGCTCTCATTTCTCTATTCTCTTCGAAGTTCTAACCCAAAAATGTGTTTGGGTTTCTGTTTTAAAGAGGTGTCGTCGCGTTGTAATCGATTACCAACATGGTGTAATCGATTACAACGTGAAAAATGCGCATATCTGATGCTTTTAATACGATGTAATCGATTACCAGCAATGTGTAATCGATTACCAGCAATGTGTAATCGATTACCAGCAATGTGTAATCGATTACCAGAAATGTGTAATCGATTACCAGAAATGTGTAATCGATTACACTGTGTCAGATGCATATATCTGATGCTTTTAATACGATGTAATCGATTACTAGAAGAGTGTAATCGATTACCAGCAGAGTGTAATCGATTACCAGCAGAGTGTAATCGATTACACTGTGTCATCAGCCCAAAATTGCCATTTCTCGCCCACGCGAGAATCCTCGTCCAGGATTTCACCCTCCCAGCTGATCCTTTTTCGCTCAGGCGAGAATCTCTCGATCAAGCGAGGCTTCCAGGACTGATACTATATTTTTAAAGATTAAAATTTGGGGTGTTACAGTTGGCTTAGATCTGGATGATCTTCTGCTAACACAATATCATCCCCAACAGTCATGTCTCCTCTCTGCCGTTGTCTGATTGTTATCTACTCTTCTGTATCATGGTTGGGGTCGAGATTGATGTTGCACGGCTCATGGCTACATAAATCTATAAAACTGCAGTGAAAGGGGGAAAGAAAGGAACTATGGGATTCCCATCCTTAATCACATATCTGTGTGCAAGGCAAGGAGTAACGGTTAATCCAATCGAACCCATCAAAAAGTCGATCACAAAGCAGTACATATAGCAGAATTGCACGGAGGAAACAGCTGAGTCTCAAGGCCAGACTTCACAACAACAACAACAACCGCAACAGCAACAGCAAGAACAACACCATCTGACCATGGAGTAAAAAATAATGATACATTTGGAGCACCTAGAGCTTCAGAATGACATCCTCAGACAGGGTCATATGAATCAATAGTAGAGTTTGTATACAGCTTACCAGCGACATTATCCTGAAGATCAAGTTTTTCTAAGCCCTGAGGAATTTACTGGACGTTTCCCATGGCCTGGGGTCAGGCCTACATTTCCGGGGGAGATTGACGGTGCTGGTAAACCATCCGGTTCTGGTGTAGATGAAGATGAAGAGACCCATGATGAGGAGCTGGTATGAGCTGTTAAACAAAAACAAAAACTGGTTTTGTCATTTTTTGTTATTTTTTTGTTTTCCGTTGTTTAATTATGCACTAGGAATATGCTGCAATTGTGTGTTTAAACTTTGTTCTGTGTTTATTGAGGAAGTATGTTGTTTAATTCAATGAATGTGCTTGGAAAATGAATTGTGTTATAAACCTCAGAAAGAAAGAAAAAAAATGTGTATAGAGTTGTGAATGAAAAGGATTAGGGTTATGAGTTTAATCGATTTCAGGATGTGGATGCGTGAAGTAGACACAGACTGAATAGGTTGAATAATGAGCTGTCTAATCAATTTCATGGAAAATGATAGAAAATGACTAAGGCCTAGTTTAGGATAATTGAGCTACAGCCAAAAATCCAACATATATATATCATGATGCAATTCTTTTTAGCCCTTTTGAGCTTAATCATAAATTTTTAATATTATGCACCCAAGCTAAATTGAAATATGTCTATCCCATCCCTATGGAGAAAGAGCACTGGTGTATATGGTTTGAAATTGTGATATTGGGCAATGACTTGATTGTAGTGTATATAGTTGGTTAGAAAAAGAGGAACTCAACATCTCATTCTTTAAGTGTGTAATAGATAAGCATATGAAAAAAATTAATCAAATGCTAGTGAATATATGCATAATGTTGAAAGGACCCAAAACAAAGGGTCAAGTGAAAAATAATGAGAATCAAATAGTTGAGAGTACAAGATGTGGTTTGGGTTATAAAGTAAACAAGTGAAGGAAGTATGACTATGCACTAGTGTTCTAACTCCCTTTGTTTATCTAGAAAGGGTTGAATAAGTGCACTAGTCAGGCCGCATTACAACCAAAAGATAAGTCCTTATGATCTTTTGTTGAACATGTTTATTTGGCATAATTGAAATGACAGGCAAAGTCAAATTGTATATGTCTGGTAAAAATTTGAGTGAAACACTTATCATGTGAGCATATGAGAGAGTTCCTTTGGTTGAACTGAGTAGTTATTCTTGCTATTCTTTTTGAAATTGAAATGCACACATATCATAATTTCAATTGGATCTTAGTTCACTTTGATTGATCAGTAAACATCTTTGTGCAACATTTGTAAATTAGTATAGGTGATTGACATGATTGGTTGACAGGTGCATGAACTGAATTGAATTACAATGCTTTAACCGGATTGAATTTCAATACTTTGCTTGAGGACAAGCAATATTCTAGGTTGGGGGGGGGGGGGTTTGTTAAGTGCCATATAGCAAGTAAATTGAACATGAATTGGGGCACTTAGTTGTGAATTTTTATGAAAATACTAGACAAACTTTCATGAATCTAGAATAATTACCTTGGTCTGGAAAACTTATACAAGTGTTATCAATTGCAGGGTAATGAATTGAAAAAGGTGGAAAATGGAAGAAATTGAGAACAGTGGCTCAAAAGTATACACACTGGTGGATTCTCGCCCAAGCCAAGAACACCTCGCCCAAGCTAGAGTTCTCGCCCAAGCGAGAATCTCTCGCTCAAGCGAGAGACAAGTGACCACAAGCCTCAGCTACTGAGGAATTCTCGCCCAAGCGAGGATCTCTTGCCAAAGCGAGGATCTCTCGTCCAAGCGAGGATACCTCGCCCAAGCGAGAGATCAAAAGTTTGAAGCTCATGTAGGCAGATTCCAACAGTTTTGGGGGTTACCTTTTGCCATTACACACTTTTTCAGAGCTTCTGGGGAGAGAAACACACGAAGGAGAAGGAAGAGAGTCGTGGGAACGACCTTAGGCCTAGATTCCCGTTGTTTTATGCATCTCATGAGTGTAATGTACAGAATGAGCGGCTAAATTCTCAGTGTGGGATTGAATCTAATCTTCTAAACTTTTGTATTCTTGGATTCAATTCGCTTTATGTTTAGTTATTTGATTTTGGAAATCTTATCTCATGCTTAATGCTTGATTCTAATTACTATTGGAATCTTGATATGTTATCCATGTTGAACTGGAAAGTGAAATATGTGGTTGAATCCGGATAGGTTTTCTTGATGTATTATTGATCTAGGAATAGACAATGATACATGAATTGCTTATACATTGGACTTAATGCTGGATAATTTGTAAAAGTACCAAGGAATTGGAATTTGAGAAATTATCTAAGGAATTTGTAGTCAAGGAATTGATACAAATGATCCGTAATGTGCATCAAGATTAATAACCAAAAGAGATCTATAGAATTGAATCTAAAGTTTACAAAAGGAAGAATGATGAAAGTCAATCCCAACTTGTTTTATCATACTTTACAAAACCTTTTAAGAAAATACAACCAATTTATTCAATGACTCTTATCAAAATCACCTATTGTAAATATTTACTCAATTTATATTTCTAGAGATTAGTATAAATCTGAATTACTCCTTGAGGACGATATCCCGGTACCTACCGGTTTTATTACTTGAGCGATATGGTACACTTGTCGTACGAAAATAGTTAACATACATCATGTAGAAGGTTCATCATGCATCAAAGAAACAAGTTTTCAACATCAATAATCGATTATCACGTGAGATAATCCATTAGATCGAACATAGGAAGCCAGTAGTCGATTATGTATAGGAATAATCAAGTATTCAGAGTAACAATAGCTAAGGTCTTGGATTTCTTGGTTTCAATAATCGATTATCCTATAGGTAATCGGTTATTTCCTGTAGAAATCCATATTTTTAGTAGGACGATAATCGATTACTCCATAAGATAATCGATTAGACCTAACAGAAAACAGTTTCGTATAAAAACTGACTTTTCACCCGTGTTCATAATATCCCTAACATTGTTAGATTTCCTTAATTTACTTTCATACCATTCTAGAGAGAAATTATTGCTGTTCAAAAAGTTCTTAGTTTCTTTGAAACTTAAAAGTGAGAAGGATAGAAGTTTAGCATTCTTTTCAATTTTGCATCTTGTTATACATTAACAAACAAATCTTGCATTAATCACACTCAATCTTGTTGAGGTTTAGTGTTCATATTAGCACACTTTAGGTGCACCTAACTCAGAACCAATTTTAGACAACGATATTAGATTTTCTAGGTGTGTTGAGTATCACCATTAGTAGAGAATTGATTGGAAATTCTAGTTGCGGTTAGGTGGTGTCTTCATGATATACAAGGGTCTTAGTTGGGAGGAAGAAGTGGTTGGAGTTGGACCGTGAGAAAAGTGTGGGTATCCTTTGGAGGCGGGTAGAAGGTAAACCCATCTTTGAGAGACTCTAGGACCGAGAAGGAAGTCTTATAAATTCTTGGAAGTGTGTTTGAAAAATACAATGATTCCAATATTGAAGAAAAATCTCTCAAGATTAGAAGGGGAAACCTAGATGTAGTTTGCACGTGGACAAGCAAACGAACCAGGATAAACTCTATTGTCGCATTCTTCTTATCCCTTAACTCCTCTACAATTCAGTCTTTTATGTGATTTATCGATTCAATTGATTTGCTTATTGGTTTTAGTGTTTGCCTACATTCTGTGTATAATTAGACATCATTTATTTAAGTGAATTGCTTCTGTTTTCTATTGAATTGGGGATTACTTATTGTATAAGAAACTACTTTCGCAAGAATTCAATAATTAGAACAATCGATTATTGTTGATACTAATCAATTATTTACACTGATAGTAATCAATTACTTTGTGAAATAATCGATTATCTTGTACTGTTTTTTCAATATTCTCATTAACCGGAAAATCAAAATTAGTGATCCGCTACACCTATTCACCTCTATCTCTTTAAGTTCATTTTACTCTGTATTTACCCAAAAAATAAGCATTTAATAAATTAGTTCATTATGTCTTAATACCGAGAAGGTAGTACTTGCTTAAATTTGTTGTGTCTTGAACCATGTCTTGTTCCACATTATTTGTTAGGTCCTTATCTAACTTATTCTTCTTAAATGTATTTAGGTCTTCTCACTTGGTCATCACTTCATACATATATTAAGACTTCGTGAACTACTCATATATAACTTTGATTATTTCTTTGTGTGCGCAAATTCATCTTTTCCGTCTACATGTGTTGATCTTTCTCAATGTTGGTTAAATAATAAGACATTTCATATTTACAAGAGTACTTATTGAGTTTCTCTTACCAAGAAATAAAGTATGTAATGATTGAACCATTAAGTAATCAAAATAATTATGCATAACAATTATTTGGTTCAAATTATTAGAGAGTAGAACATGCATGTATATAATATTGAGAATGATGTAGTTAAAATCATTGGACACAAAGGTTATTGGATGGATTTGTCACTTGAATGCATTTTGTCTTAAACACATGTGGCATAATTTTATACGAACATGTCATTGAACACAATTGTCACTAGATATAATTGTCTTTGGACGCAATAATTCGTTAGGACGAGTTTAGTCATTGGACGTGTTTGACTTAACATCAAAATAGATCTTTAATAGGATATAGGTATTGAACATGTTAAGATAAACTTTGTCATATAACTTATTTTCATATAAAAGACAATTAAGCATGAATTACATTAATATATTATGGTTCCCAAATTTAATTTTGTATTATCCATCATAACATGAGGAAATGCATGATATTAATAAATTGGCTCCACTAAAAATATTTTTAACTTTAAAACTAAAACCACTATAGTTCCAACATAGAACTTTAGAGATTTGTATGATTCAGTTGTGTTGTAACTTGCGCATTTAGGTGTTTTTCAATTTATAACAAGATAGAATTTTCTTTGATAAAAATAGAGGAGTGAGAAATCTCATTGTCTTAGGAAAGAAAGTAAAATTTTGTCAGGTTTGTTTCTCATGTGGAAAATGTAGAGGTAAAACGATAAGATGAGAAATTATGACATATGCCATATTTAATTATTTTTTAAAAGCTAAATAAACTAATATGCATGTCATATTTTAATGGTTAGATGAGATAATTTATTTTTTAGTACGAGGAGATACTTTATTCTCTTTATCTCTAACCTTAACTCATTTACATTCAATCTTTAGTATTCTGAATTATCACTATTTGTTCGTGGTTGTTGTATATCGAATTCGTTGTCTACAATTTTAATTCTTGAACTGATTAATATTTGTTCTCTAGATAAATGATTTACTTAAAGAAACTAAGTCTAATTGAGTGACCTAAATTGATAGAAATCTTTGTATAATTGATTAACATACCAGAGAATAAAGTATCTCATCATAGCATGAGATAACTTACCTCCTCTAGTCAGTAAAAGAATGACATGTGTATTGTTTTGTTTAGTTCTAAAAATATTTTTGTAGAAAATGATTAAATGTTATACATGTCACGATTTTAGTGGTCAGAGGAGATAATTTATCTCCTTATACCATGAGATACATTATTTTCATTATCATATTGTTTAATTTTAAAAACCAATAGTTAATCATAGGTGCAACCAAGTAACCTTACATTTATTCAATCCCCTTCTTAGTTTGTTTAGGGCTCTTGTTATTCAAACAAAGATACCCCTCACTTGCAGCTTTGCCCTTGAGTTTATTTATGTGGATGATTAGATATTAAATTTATAAAACTTGTACCATTTTTGTCCTATAACTTTTTCGATTTAGAGTTATATCATTTATAAATTTAACTAGTAGTTTACCTGTGTATTCGCACGGATAGTAATGTGTATTGCATGAATTTTATTAAAGAATAACACAATAATTTGTGAATATTAAAAATCACTTCCGACAATATTAAACATAATTTGATGAATACCTGATAATAAAGCAACTTTCTTTACATTTTTCTTTCATAACAGTTGTTGAGGATTGACATAGTGTAAAACCTATTATGTGAAATAAGATGATAGTTAGAAATAGAATTTAAATAACATAATTAAAGATAATTTGATGAATATTTGTTAAAGATTTTGAAAAAATTCTTTATAAACCACATTAGTTGTTGACTTTAGTGGGTTACCATCCTTATCATGAATCAAAATCTTCAATCATTTCTTGCTTTTAACTCTTGAAATTCTTGAAATAGCGACATATAATTGACCATGACTGAATACTGGTTTTGGTAGATATAACCTCACACTCTCTAGTGATTGGCCTTGAGATTTATTGATTGTCATAGCATATGAAACAATTATAGGGAATTGTCTTCTGATAAGCTTAAAAGGCCATTGAGTTTGGGAGAGACAGTGACATCCTCAGAATATATATGATATGTCCATTGAGTTTGTGAAAAGAAAAAAATAGAACACAGATTTGTGAACAGAACAATAAAAAATATAAAACGAAAAAAATATATTTAGTGGTTTCTATTGCTTCAACTCAGGTGAAACACACAGTGAAAAAACGTAAGCTTATAATCTTCAAGTTAATAGCATTACATGTATGAAATTCAATTTCAATATTAACAATGTTAAAAAGATTGTTTGTTACACATATTACATAAAATGGGAGAATAAGAAAGAAAACAACATCATGAAAAAACAGAAGTCAAAATTAAGAAAGTTTTGTTCTTTATCTTGAGAGATAACAAATAGAGGTGGAGAAGATTGAGAATGAATGTGCGAAGATAATGAACAATGAAGGATAATGTACTTCCAAAGAAGTATGACAAAATTAAGAAAGAAAACAACATGAAAAAACAAAAGTCAAAATTAAGAAAGTTTTGTTCTTTATCTTGTTAGATAGTGTCATGTTTCAACTGATTTTGTTATTAATAGTGGTCATGGATAGAGCATAGTTCTTAATATACCATGCAAATGCAAAACACTAGATGACTTACTTAAGAAAATAAGTTTTTGGATGGTAGCCTATTTGGGTATGTGTAATGGCTAAAATGCATGAACAATAGCAAGATATCATTGCCTTTGATAGTGATATATTCCATAAGAGCATAAATATATACCTTCAAGTATTTTGAGATAAAACATTATGCCAAATATACATACCCAAATTTGAGAAGTTAAAGATGAATGGAAGTTCAGTAGTTTGGTCATTGGGTAATGTTTACAGACAATCTAGTAGTATACTCGTGCATTCGCATGGGTCATTCCATTCTAGCTTTATGTTAGTAAAAACAGTATAATACAAAGGTATAAAAAACTCGAGATCAACAATTTAAAGTGATCAATTGTTAAAATATCCAATTTGAAGTAGTCAACCATACAATGTATCAACCATACAATTTGTAGAAGTACAAACTAAAAAATAAAGAACATAAGTCTAACTAAAGTATATAATAGTATTAGTGACATCCTCTTGATCACTTCTTAAAGAATACACAAAATGATTTTAGTCATCTTTTAAAGTCTTCACAAATAATTTAAAAAGAAGAAAATAATTGATATTTATATATTGATCTGATCACACTAAAATTGTATGAAGTATAAAGAGTCTTTTACATATTTGATTTTTTTCAATGCATTGGATTAACCAATTGTATAATAGGTAGAAGTACAAAATAAAAAATCAACAATATAAGCATGACAAAATATTTCTTAATATGTTCCGGTTATCATTTTCCTTAAACAAATCTCACACAACCGTTAGTTTATTTAGTTAGAAATAAGAGAAAACCCATATAAAACAATATCATACATCAAGTTGTCGATAGCAATCACAAAAACATAGTATGTAAATATTTTACTGTGGTCTTGGTGATCATCAAATCAATTGTTTTCTTTTTACTGCCATACACCTCATCATAACTGCAAAATTTGATGTCTATAATAAAAACATAGTATGTAAATATACTAAATATTATATCAATAATATAGTAATTGAAAGCACACATAAAATAATTAAAGTCATCATTTGAAATATGCAAAAAGATGCAAGTAACTATTATTTGCTATTTACTTATTTGTATATATTAAACTGTTTTTTTTAGCAAATAGTACCAAGAGAAAGTGCAAGTTGCTGCATATTTTCAAATTTTTAGCTACACATAAAATTACTTTAAAGCTATGACTTTTTTTCCATCTTAGTTCATTTTTCCTTCTACCATAGAGTTAGACTTTGAAAATATTATCTTTAATCATGTTGCCTACAACATAATAGGTATGAGGTAGAAAGTTTGAAAAAAGTAGTACATTCATATGGGAAAATAGAAAGTTGCATAGAGAAACATGCTGCAATTAATGCAAGTTGTACAATCTTACACATTAATTTGTAATTTTTTTTAAAGAATTAAGAAATATTATTACAAATATATCCCTTTGAAATCCAAGTGTGAATGAAAGGAATCTATTTTGCAGAATAAGGCATTTCCACTTGGTGATCATCAAATCAATTGTTTTCTTTTTACGGCCATACACATCATCATAACTGCAAAATTTGATCTCTATAATAAAAACATAGTATGTAAATATACTAAGCATTAGATCAACAATATAGTAATTTAAAGCACACATTAAATAATTGAAATCATCCTTTGAAATATGTAAAAACATGCAAGTAACTATTATTTGCTATTTACTTATTTGTATATACTAAATTGTTTTTTAGCAAATAGGACCAAGAGAAAGTGCAAGTTGCTGAATATTTTCAAATTTTTAGCTACATATAAAATTACTTTAAGCTATGACTTTTTTTCCCATCTTAGTTCAATTTTCCTTCTATCATAGAGTTAGACTTTGAAATATTATCTTTAATCATGTTGCCTACAACATAATAGGTATGAGGTACAAAGTTTAAAAAAAGTAGTACATTCATATGGGAAAAAGAGAAAGTTAAGCCACATGGGTCTAGAGTATGAGGTAGAAAGATTGAAAAAGTAGTACATTCATATGGGGAAAGAGAAAGTTGCATAGAGAAACATGCTGCAATAAATGCAAGTTGTACAATCTTACGCATAAATTTTTAATTTTTTTTTAAAGAATTAAAAAATATTATTACAAATATATCCCTTTGAAATCCAAGTGTGAATGAGAGGGATCAATTTTGCAGAACATGGCATTTCCACTTGGTGATCATCAAATCAATTGTTTACTTTTTACGGTCATACACCTCATCATAACTGCAAAATTTGATGTCTATAATAAAAACATAGTATGTAAATATACTAAACATTAGATAAACAATATAGTAATTTAAAACACACATAAAATAATTGGAGTCATCATTTGAAATATGCAAAAAGATGCAAGTAACTATTATTTGTTATTTACTTATTTGTATATACTAAATTGTTGTTTTAGCAAATAGCACCAAGAGAAAGTGCAAGTTGCTGCATATTTTCAAATTTTTAGCTACACATAAAATTACTTTAAAGCTATGACTTTTTTTTCCATCTTAGTTCACTTTTTCTTCTATCATAGAGTTAGACTGTGAAAATATTATCTTTAATCATCTTGTCTACAACATAATAGGTATGAGATATAAAGTTTGAAAAAAGTAGTACATTCGTATGGGGAAAAGAGAAAGTTGCATAGAGAAACATGCTGCAATAAATGCAAGTTGTACAATCTTACACATCAATTTGTAATTTTTTTCAAAGAATTAAGAAATATTATTACAAATATATCCCTATGAAATCCAAGTTTGAATGAAAGGGAACTATTTTGCAGAATAGGGCATTTCCACTTGGTGATCATCAAATCAATTGTTTTCTTTTTACGGTCATACACATCATCATAACTGCAAAATTTGATCTCTATAATAAAAACATAGTATGTAAATATACTAAACATTAGATCAACAATATAGTAATTTAAAGCACACATTAAATAATTGAAGTCATCCTTTGAAATATGTAAAAACATGCAAGTAACTATTATTTGCTATTTACTTATTTGTATATACTAAATTGTTTTTTAGCAAATAGGACCAAGAGAAAGTGCAAGTTGCTGAATATTTTCAAATTTTTAGCTACACATAAAATTACTTTAAGCTATGACTTTTTTTTCCATCTTAGTTCAATTTTCCTTCTATCATAGAGTTAGACTTTGAAATATTATCTTTAATCATGTTGCCTACAACATAATAGGTATGAGGTACAAAGTTTAAAAAAAGTAGTAAATTCATATGGGAAAAAAAGAAAGTTAAGTCACATGGGTCTAGAGTATGAGGTAGAAAGATTGAAAAAAGTAGTACATTCATATGGGGAAAGAGAAAGTTGCATAGAGAAACATGCTGCAATAAATGCAAGTTGTACAATCTTACGCATAAATTTTTAATTTTTTTTAAAGAATTAAGAAATATTATTACAAATATATCCCTTTAAAATCCAAGTGTGAATGAAAGGGATCTATTTTGTAGAATAGGGCATTTCCACTTGTTCTTTGTGACACCCACCTAAGTTATAGCTTCAATCATGATTAAGGATGAGACTAACTTGTCCAAACTCATCATTAATGTAGCAAAAGGAAAAATATAAAGAATGAGTGCATTTAATTTGTGAGGTTGTGAAATTGAATGAGAATGTGAATTGCATATAGACACTAAATATAAATTGCATCTAGTTTTACACCAAAATTTATAAAAGTAAGTACATTTCATAAAAAAGTTCAATTTTACCCTTATTCATCCATAAAAAATGACTAAAAATGTTTAACTTTTGAGGCAAAAAAGTTACCTTGCTAGTAAACTTTGAACAAAAAAAGCAACAGAGAACCTAAAATCCACCATTAGTAATTGTTGAACTAAAGGTTAATAGCAAGTACTTGAAAAACATACATTTGAATGATATAAGATCTCAACTCCTCAAACACAAATAGTTAGAAGTCATAAGATCTCATTATATTGAAGTAAAAATTGCGAAAAGATTTCACCAAAAAATTGCAAACCTTGTTTGTGAAAGTTATTGATCTCGTATTAGCTTCTTGTATGTGACTAAAGAACATAGAGAGAATAAAATGCATAAAATAAAGGCAAACAATACCTGCAAATGTGAAATTTTTTAATTTGTGAGCTTATGAAACTGTAATAGAGAATGTGAAAAAATATGAATATAGACACATAGAAAAATATTTTCATGGATGAAGAAATTAACATTAAGAAATTTGAATTTGAAGAACATAAAAGGAAAGAACCTACTTTTTGGCAAGTGATTGAACATAGAGGTGAATGTGGATAAAAATGGATTAACAAAAAGAGAGAATAAAGAATGAGAAAGAAAACGAAGCATATTCAAATAGAGAAATGGAAGAAAAAGATAGTGAATAAGAGAACAAAAAAAGAAATATAGATCTACTAAATTATCCACACAAAAGAGAGCATGTAAAGTCAGAATAAAAAATTTCTTCTATAAAGATTCAAACTTTATTCTATAAAGATTCAAATTTTCTTCTATAACATACAAAATTTCAACTTTCTTCTATAAAGATTAAAGATTCAAACTTTTTTCACAAAGGTCAACGATACAACATCAAACCAAACAAAATAAAGAAAACAATACAATGGAGAAACACAAACCATATGCATGCAAGACTCCATTGTATTGATTTCACATATGTAAATAAAGAAAACCAACAAAGTATGTGACAAAGTTGTCATTTTTATGACAAATAAAGAAAAATATAACGAAAAATGAGGAGTATGTTTACCTTGAAGAAGCTGATCTACAAAATGAAGAATATATTTTACCTCGAACAAAAATGATGAATAGAAAAACGTGAATATAATAAAAATATAAACAAAAAAATGAGATACGTGTACCTTTGTGAAGAGTGATGATGAAGATGAAGATTAAAATGAAGAGGGTAGAAAGAAGAAGATGAAGTGAACTAAAATGAAGAGAGCAAATTTTGAGAGAGTAATGAGAGAGGGTGAGAAAATTTTGAGAGAGTAATGAGAGAGAATGAGATAGATGAAATGAGAGAGATATGACATAATAGGGAAGAGTAAAGTGATAGTGTAAGAAAAATGTATTTACAAAATTAACCCTCTTTTTAACGCAATGTTTGTGTAAATTGGAATGATATTTTAGTAATTGTATGACTGCAACAATAAATGGTGACAGGAGTTTAATAATTCAAATTAACCAATATATGAAAATACCCCTAACAGAGTAATAGGAAATAAGATAAAGTGAAGGATTTTTTAGGAAATCTGTTTTTTATTATTTTTTTAAAATAAAGCAAATGACATTTATACCCTTAAATAAGTCAAGTGTCAAACATATAAGATGCCTCTTTTAGTAAATTCACCAGCCCCTTCAATTAATATAGATATATAGATTATCGAATATGTGTTTCACATGTAAATTTCAGAATTAAATTACAAATGAGATATACTTCAAGGGACCAAGTATACAAAAACTTCGAGTAAAGACTCTTTTTATGTATCAAACTAGCAAAATACTTGTGCATTTGCACGGGTCTATATTTTATGTTGTATGATTAAGAACACACAACATATATTACATGTGTTCATATGGTTATTAAGAATACACAAGCTTTTGTAATTTTTTGATTGATTTTTGTAACACCTCAAATTTCGTTTTCGGAATGATTGGAAAAAAGTAGAGTGTTGGAGTATATATTGGGCAATCCTCGTTTGAGAGAGAGGACCTCGCCCGAGTGAGAGACTCGGTGTTATAATATGAGTTTCCCGGAGACCTCGCTTAAGCAAGGAAGTGGTCGCTTGAGTGAGAGTGAAATCTGGAAAAGCTGTCAAATTCTAGCTTGAGCTAGAATTTTCGCCCAGGCTAGAGGGGAGCCTTAGCATACTTCCCAATTCTCGCCCGAGCGAGAAATCCGCGCCCGTGCGAGAGCATCAGAGTTGAAAAGCTGGAAAATTGCGAAAATCTCGCCCAAGCGAGCCATTCTCGCCCGGGCGAGGCTACGCAGCTATAAAAGTAAAAGAGGGGTTTCAAAAACCCTAATCTTCATTTTCTTTTCTCTCTTTTCTATCCCAAAGGCGGCTCCACCCAAATGGATCATTCTCCCCTTCAATAAACATCAAAACTCATCAAAACCTCTTCCTATTACTTCTTGGTGGCACATTTGAGAAATCTTGGAGGTGAAAAATGGAACAATGGAGATTTGGAGAAGATGGAGGGGGATGTGGCTCTTTTGCGGAGCAACGGAGCTTACGCAACCTAAGGTGAGGGAGAAGACCATTGTGGTCTTAGAGTATTTCATTAGAGTCATCATCTCCAATTTCCCTCAAGAATCGGAGCACGTTAACGAATAGAAACTTTCTCGGGTGTTTGTGGTTTATATGAGAATATTTATTTTATATGAGGATATATTAGCCATAAATGTTGAGATATGTGTGCGGGGAAAACTTTTTATTTAAGTAAAACACAATATGCTCATTTATGGTAATACATCGTCATTAAAGATGGTTCTAACGTTAATGTGTATATGATGAGTGATATTTTATGTGTCGCTTGTTTATGATAATGGTATATTATGGATGGTTGAGTTATTATAACACATATGGGTGTGTTTGTAATAAGGATTGTGAGATGTATGTTTAATGACAAAAGTAGAAATTGTTATGTTGTGTGATAATGATTGAGTATGAGTTATGTATAGGCGTAAATATAAATGAGTATGTTGTGAGTGGTTGATTGTTATAAACATGTATAGGTGTATTTGTAACAATGAATGTGTGATGAGCTGTTAATGTGTTAAAATGGACATGAGTATGTTTATCTAAATGAGTATGTTGTGAGTTGTTGATTGTTATAAACCTATATGGGTGTGCGTGTAACGATGACTGTGTGATGAGCTGTCAAGGTGTTAAAATGGATCAGGGTATGTTTGTAACAATGAAGGTGTTGTGTGTTATTTTATGGTGATAAAATAGTGAGATGCCTTGCGTTGATTGTGTATGACATGGATGTGAGCATAATGTGGAAACTCGACCTGTCCGATGTGGTATGGGGATTACTCGACCTGCCCTATGTGGTATGGGGAATTTCTTGACCTGCCCGATGTGGTATGGGGAATTACTCGACCTGCCCGATGTGGTATGGGGAATTACTCGACCTGCCCGATGTGGTATGGGGATTACTCGACCTGCGCGATGTGGTATGGGGAATTACTCGACCTGTCTGATGTGGTATGGGGATTACTCGATCTGCCCGATGTGGTATGGGGAATTACTCGACCTGCCCGATGTGGTATGGGGAATTACTCGACCTGCCCGATGTGGTATGGGGATTACTCGACCTACCTGATGTGGTATGGGGAATTACTCGACCTGCCCGATGTGGTATGGGGATTACTCGACCTACCCGATGTGGTGTGGGGATTATTTGTACGGTGCCGAATTGTTGAAAGAGATCAAGGGTAAATTACTACGGAATGTGAATGATGTGAAAAGTGTATATTCAGAATGAAAATCATATGCATGTCATAGGATATATACTATGGGATATATATCTTATAGGGTGAATATGAATGATGAGAAATGAGTATGTTTGGATGAATAAAATATGCACACTATAGCACATATATATTATGGGATATATGTATACTATAGGGTGAATATGGATAATATGAGAGGAGTAAAATATGCACACTATAGAACATATATATTATAGGATGTATGTGTGCTATAGGGTGAATATGGATAATATGTGTTGATTGGTATATGTTTATCATGATTGATGTTAGATGTGTGTGGTTTTAATACTTTAATATTATTACTCCATGTAAATCCACGCTACGGTCGTCGTAGTTGGTTCTTACTCTCTCTGTCATTCCTTGTATGTGTTATGTATTTGAGTTCAGGTTGTGGCGGTAGCGCATCGAATGCTTGCGGAGGAGAGTACAAGTTTGAGTAGTTGCTTTATGTTCTCAATGTTGTAATTGAATAATGCATGTAATATGAAGAGTATGTTAAATGGGATTCATGTATGAGTGACTTTCTCCTAAATATATAGTTAGGATATTAGATGATGTAAAAATGGAAGTATTATTGAGAATGGATAATTGTATCTAAATTGGGTAATTGAAAGGAAGTGCAATGACATGTTTTTAATGAAGTGAACGATTGATTGTTTCTGCACCTGAAAGAGGAATTGAACTTATGTATATTCAATCAGGTTTTCCAAAATCGTTCGAGTAATGTCTTTTAAAAGTAATCAACTCGCTGTCATGAATAGGTTTTTAAAAAAAAAATTGGATTACGAAAATCGGGTCCTTACAATTTTCATACTCAATAGTCTATATATTTGGTTAACTAATAAATACAATAAAAACTTGTATTGTTCATTCTTAATATAGACATGTACATATAGAAAACTTTTATATTTGTTAATATAACTTGTTGATATTTTCTTTTATTTCCATAATATTATTTCTTATTAGTTGTTAGTATAATTTGTTTATTATTTTATATTTTTTTAAAAGGTATATAAAAAATGGGACATTATAATTAATTACTTAGATTTTTTTTCAAAATAAATACGAGTTTAATCATTTAGTATGAAAAAATAAGTACTAACCCGATAAATGAAACCTCTCATTGTAAGTATGTGTGAGATGAAGAGGTAGAAGATAGGTATGGGTAGAAAAAATGAGTAAAGAAGATGACAATAAAAATATTTAAATGAGCAAATAAATGATTATTTTTAAAAATTAAAATTAAAATTCAAAAAGAGTTATTAATCATGATTGCCATTTGAATGTCATTTATTCTGTTTTTTTAAATTAAATAGTTGTTCCTCACAATTAATTTTGGGATTATATTGATGATTGTGTTTTTGGTTGAATTTCTCTTTAATGTTTATTAGACATGATTGTCCTTTAATGCCTTTTATTTTGTTTTTTTTAAATTAAACAGTTGTTCCCCTCAATTAATTTTGGGATTTGAATGATGATTGTATTTTGGTATTCAATTTCTTTTTAATCTCTATTAGTAATGATTGCTCTTAAATGTCTTTTATTCTGTTTCTTAAAAATTAAAAATTTGTCTACACAATTAAATTTGTGATTGATCATATTTCCAATTTTAATTAAAAATGTGTTTTTCAATTTCAACATTTTTTAGTCAACTTCTACTAATTTGTTCAAATCACAAATAAAAGGAAGTGGTTGTCTAAGGAGTAACATCTTTTAGAATTGATTTTATTGTCCTAAATGAATAAAATTAGTAGCATATCCCAATTAATAATATCTTTTTGCAACCATGTTATTCTTCTACCCACACTTAATGGTTTAAGAAAAATAAGTTGACACTCATCAAATAAAATAAATACGGGTTTAATCATATAGAATGACAACTTTGAAAATAATATTTTAATAGATAAAAATAAAATTTTAGTAATAAATGATCATTGAAATATAAAAGTTGTAATTATATAGTTCGATTCTTTTTCAAAATAATGGAAGCCTTAATTATTTAGGATCAAAACTACTAAAATATTTTAAAGATAGTAATAGAAATTAATAAACAATATTAATAAATGGAAATGGGAATATTATAATTAATTTTTTAGTTTTTTTAAATTAAAGGAGACGTACTAATTTGCATTTAGCGATTACTATATATTATTTTTCAGCTTGAATAGCATCATCAATCTCACCAATAATTACCATATTAAATGACAATATATGTTTATATTCCCTTATATCACTTTTATTTCTTTCATAATGGTCGGCGATATTTATTCAAATTAATTATTAATTAGTAATTATTAATTTGCAAATTATAACTGTATAACAAAATTTATTGTCATTATTAACCTATGATGTTTCTATTCCGTTATGAATTTTCTTTTATTGTCATTCTAATGAAGACAAAAACACGTCAATAAAATATCATAGGATGTGAATATAATTATCACGTCAATAGTGAGAATATGATTATGAATATTAATATGTGAAATATAAATTTGACATTAATAGTTATGACAACGTAAAAGTAAATCAAAGTTGTGATTTTTATAAGAACTTAGTCAGATCTACACTAAAAGAAGTGATTTTTATAACATTATAAAAAAATCACGACAATAAAGTTCAATTAGAGACAATAGTTAGTAAAGAAAAATATATAAAAAATGATGAATACAAAGAAAAATATAAATGAAAAATGATGAATATGTTTACATTGAAGAAGATGATAAGTCAGAACTACATTTAACACTTGAAGTTCAAATGGAAACCATAGTTAGTAAAGAAAAATATAAAAAATGATGAATACAAAGAAAAATATAAAGGAAAAATGATGTTCTAAAGATTTGAACAGAGTATGGAAAGAGAAAAGAGAGAATATGATATAGAGAGAAAAGATGAAGAAGATGAAGTGTAACACCCCAAATTTTAAGTCTTTAAAATTATAGTATCAGTCCTCGGATCCTCGCTTGAGCGAGAGGTACTCGCTTGAGCGAGAAAGGTTCACCTGGGAGGGTGAAATCCCGGGCTATACTTGGCAATTTTGGGTAATATAATCGATTACACAGTCCTGGTAATCGATTACATGATCAAAAGCATCAAATATGTACATCTGACACAATGTAATCGATTACACAATGTTGGTAATCGATTACATCACGACAATGCCTCTGTAATTTACACTGTGTAATCGATTACACACTTCTGGTAATCGATTACATCGTATTAATGTAATCGATTACACCATGTTGGTAATCGATTACATCGCGACGATGCCTCTGTAATTTACATTGTGTAATCGATTACACTATACTTGTAATCGATTACACTTATTGTTGTGTCTATAAATTAGAAACCCAAAACACAGTTTAGGGTTAGAACTTTGAAGAGAAGAGAGAGGAGAGAGCTTTTCAAGAGCAAGGAGCCTTAGGACTCATCTTAGAGCTTGAGAAGAGGTAAACCTCTTGCTTCTAACTCTTCTTCCTCTCTAACTTGTTTTGGGTATGTTGGATCTATTTTCAAAACATGAGAAACCATGGAAACTCATCCTTTAGAGTTATGGTTCTTTTTATGTTGTTTTTATCTTGTAAAATCTTGGTTTAGAGTTGGTATTTGATGAATGGAAAGTTTTTGTGGGTTGTTCATGAAAACCCCAAAAACCCCAAAAATGAGAATATGAGTAAAAAGAGAAATGGATGAAATGTTAGATGTGGATGATGAGTTTGTGCTTTGATGTTGATATATGAGATGAACATGTATGTTTAGATGTTTGAAAACTTGTATTGAAGTAGTTTTGGAAATCTTGAAAATATGTGAATCCCTTGTATGTTTCATGAAGAGATATGAGTCGTTATGTATTATTTTGAATAAATGACTGACATTGTGAGGAGATATGAGTCCTATAGGGTGGATATGAATAATGAGGAGTCCGATATTTCGAAAGAACGTAATATGCGTGCTATAGAATATAAATATTACGGGATATATATGCTACAGGACGAATATGAATGAAGTGGAAAAGAAAGACAGAAGATATGAATGCTTACAATAGCGTATTTGTGTTTATAAATTATATTAAAGCTTAATTGTATTGAAATGTGGATTATCATGTGATGTTAGTTTTGAACTAATGACTTACTCCCTTGGTTTTGTGTGTTGTTATGATAATCCCATTGTAGGTGAATGAAGGATTTTGAGGAGGGAGCTCACTAGGAAGCTTTTGTGTTTTTAACTAGAAAGTCTGGATTGTATTCTAACATTGTAGTTGATTTGATAAATGTTTTGAGATGAATGTAATCTGATTAGGATAATATGGTTATGGACTTATAACTCTGAAAAACCCATGACTGGTTGCATGTGGTAAATTTTAGTTGAATGAATTATGTTTTTCCGCAACATAAATCTGTATGATAATATGATAGGATAAAGTTGAAAGTGTGCATGTCAAGAGGAACACTTTGGAAAGCTCTCTTTATGTGTCATGGTTTTGATGAGGACAACTTGTGCTAATAAGAGCTTGAAGATCATCAAAAAATCAACGTGCTTAAGTCTTCTGATTGGTACTAAGCTTAGACTAGAGATTAGTTTAAGTTGAGTCTAAGGCTTAAGTCACCTAATACATGTCTCATATGCATAAATCTTTTAAATCATTTTCATTTTGAGATATGTCATTCATAATATGTTCATGCATCACATAAATACATGTATATGTGCATTCTAGGCATAAACTAAGTGTTAAACATGTATGAATTAAGTGCATAACGTATTTGAGTTTTTTACACATGAAAATATGCTGTTAATCGATTAAGGCATAGGTTAATCGATTAATCTAACTGTTTGAACAGTTTAATCGATTAAGGCATTCGTTAATCGATTAACTGGGCTACAAAATTAATTCTTTATAAACTGCGTTTTTCAGAATTGATCTCATAAGTTGCATGTTGCATTTTTAGAGAGTTAGAGCATTTTTCGTGATAATTGTTGCATCTAATTGTAAATGCATTTGTGAGTTTAGAAAAGAGAGAATTCTATGCTTTAGGATTGAGTGCATTACATGATATATTTCTCATCTTTTCATATCACATGTTCATGCATATTATTGATGCTTCTTGTAACACCCCAAATTTTAATCTTTAAAAATATAGTATCAGTCCTTGAAGCCTCGCTTGATCGAGAGATTCTCGCCTTAGCGAGAAATGGCAATTTTGGGTTGTTGATACAGTGTAATCGATTACACTCTGCTGGTAATCGATTACATCGTATTAAAAGCATCAGATATGTGCATCTGACACAGTGTAATCGATTACACATTTCTGGTAATCGATTACACATTTCTGGTAATCGATTACACATTGCTTGTAATCGATTACACATTGCTGGTAATCGATTACACATTGATGGTAATCGATTACACATTTCTGGTAATCGATTACACACTCATGGTAATCGATTACACACTCCTGGTAATCGATTACACACTCCTGGTAATCGATTACATCGTATTAAAAGCATCAGATATGCGCATTTTTCACGTTGTAATCGATTACACCATGTTGGTAATCGATTACAACCCGACGACACCTCTTTAAAACAGAAACCCAAACACAATTTAGGGGGAGAACTTCGAATAGAAGAGAGAGAGGAGAGCTTTTCAAGAGCAAGGAGCCTTAGGACTCATCTTAGAGCTTGAGAAGAGGTAAACCTCTTGTTCCTAACTCTTCTTCTTCCTCTCTAACTTGTTTTGGGTATGTTGGATTTATTTTCATAACATGACAAATCATGGAAACTCATCCGTTAGAGTTATGGTTCGTTTTATGTTGTTTTTATCTTGTAAACTCTTGGTTTAGAGATAGTATCTCAAGAATGGAAAGGGTTGTGGGTTGATTCATGAAAACCCCAAAAACCCTAAAAGTGAAAATGTGGTAAAAGGAGAGAATGAGTAAAATGTTAGAGGTAGAAGATGAGTCTACCCCCAAATATTGAAATATGAGATGTTATGCATGTTTTAGATGGTTGAATATTGATGATGAATATTTTGTATGATTAAATGATGCAATATAAGTTGTTTATGTGATATTTGGAACAAATGACTAACATTGTGTTATGTGGTGGGATGAAGAGAGATCCTAAGGTTGGAGGCGGTGTCGGTGGAACTTGAGAAGTTGCCAAGAACCAAACCCAACACTCATCGAGGTAAGGATAAGTCTTTAATTGAGCATTTGGAATCGAAAATGTGAGTTTTCTGATTATGCAATGATTGATACGTGAAGTACGCATTTGATGTAAACATATATGGGTGTGTTTACATTAAAGTAGGCGTAGATTTACGGAAAGGAAAGTGTGTGGTACTTTCTGGTTATGCGATGATTGAGTGTAAATCACGTATTTAGTATAAACATATATGGGTGTGTTTATACTAATGTGGGCGTGGATTTACCGGAAATGATTTATGGTGAAACGAATGAAAAAGAAGTACATTTTTAGCCGACCATGAATGGTTAGCAACTCTGGCTTGAGTATAGAAGCATACACTCTGGCTTGAGTATAGAAGCATACACTCTGGCTTGAGTATAGAAGCATACACTCTGGCTTGAGTATAGAAGCGTGAAAATGATTTATGAGGAGATCGATGAAAGGAAAATATGTTTTAGCCGACCATGAATGGTTAGCGACTCTGGCTTGAGTATAGAAGCATACACTCTGGCTTGAGTATAGAAGCATGAAAATGATTTATGAGGAGATCGATGAAAGGAAAATATGTTTTAGCCGACCAGGAATGGTTAGCGACTCTGGCTTGAGTATAGAAGCGTAAACTCTGGCTTGAGTATATAAGCGTGATTTGTTTTAAGAGAAACGAGATTCTGCTTTTAGCTAACCCTGAGGGGTGTAGCGACTTTGGCTCAAGTTATGTAGCAAGACAAAATGAATTTCGAAAATGGTTTACTAACCCTTTTTCTAATGTGGATTATCTTATAATGACGTTTATTGAATTAACGACTTACTCCTTTGTGTGTTTTGTACTTTTGTCATTGATAATCCCATTGCATGTAAATAGACGAATGGAGTATGCTAGTTCGGGAGCTTTAGGAGCTTTAGACGTTGGATTCACTATTTGCGTTTTTGTACTTTAAATGACTACTTGTGGATTTGAATAATTGTAACCATGGCTGACATTTATTTGGATATTCGTAACCATGAGTATTGTCATATTTGGAGTATTATCACTTTTGGGCTCTTAGTACCCAATGGGAATAATAATGAATGAATTATGTTTTTCCGCAATTTAAATTATATGATAATATAATAGGTGCAAAGAGTATTTTTAAGGAATGATTCCTGAATGTTTTAAGTAAGATGATGAATGTATATAAGAAATGATTAAAATAAACGAAAAAATTTCAAGGGTCTAATCGGGTCGTTACACTTCTTGATCAGATTTTTTCTATGCATTATGTTTTCAAACTAATACATTTTCATATTGCATGAGTTTGTATTAGGTGATTAGAGTAAAGTGTTTTCTAGTTAGATATAAGCTTTGTAATAGCTTAAGTTTACTCTATTTTCTTTTTGATTGAGAAATTGTTGTAACATTGGGAATCTCGAGGTGTCGTATCGCCGAAGAGATTGAGTGTATCTTCATAGTATTTAGATTTAGAGATAAGGAAAGAACAGATGTTCTTGGCTGGGGCTACGCCGAAAGAAAGGTTTTCTTTGTCGGTAGGAAGGGAGTCAAACCATAGAATAGGAGTCTTTATTATCTTGTATTGTCTAAATGTTGTAATTGGATGATGTGTATGTAATAACATTGATTCGATTATAGTGAAGAAAAATCTCCCAAATCAGTCGGGAGGCCTGGATGTAGTTTGCGGTGGACAAGCAAACGAACCAGGATAAAATTCGTGTTGCAGGATTTTTTCTCTCTCTCTTTATTGCATTTAATCGGTTAACTTGTATAGTGAATTTAATAGCTAATATGTTTCTGTGCTATACTGTTAATACTCTGATAAATTTGTAAGCTCTGTAAGTTCGTTTTGTTATCGATTAATTGTTGTGCAAGTAATCGTATCTGCCTAAGCTTACTGTTTCTGTTTAATCGATTAAGTCAAGATTGTTAATCGATTATACTCATTTTGTTAATCGATTAAGTCGGTTGTGTTGATTGTGTTAATCGATTATCCCTATTCTGTTAATCGATTAATTAGGTGTATTTCAGCATTAAGTGTTGTTTTTCGAAAAGCGGATATTCTAACCGCTACACCTATTCAACCTCCCCCCCCCCCCCCCCCTTCTAGGTGTATTGTAACCACTGATACCTAACAAGTGGTATCAGAGCTAGTGCGAAGTGCTAGCTCAACCGCGTATTCGTGATCCTAAGGGAAAAAGGAATGGGTTCGTCAAACCCATTTGGTGGTGATGGTTCATCCATTAATCGACCACCTATATTCAGTGGTGAAGGGTATGCCTATTGGAAAGTCCGCATGCAAATTTTTATTGAAGCCATAGACTCGGATATTTGGGAATCCGAAGTCAACGGCCCTTTCGTTCCACAGCATCTTGTGGACAATGAACCTAAAGACAAGCCTAAAAGTCTATGGACCGATGATGAGCGCAAAAAGGTCCAGCTTAACCTACGCGCCAAAAATATCATCACATCGGCCCTATCCTATGATGAGTTCTTTATGTAACGACCCAAATTCTACCCTTGAAGATTTTTCATTTATTTTAATCCTTTCTTACATACAGTCGTCACCTTCATTAAAAACTCTCAAGTATCTCTCTTTGAAAATACTCTCTACCCTATTATATTATCATACAAATTTATGTTGCGGAAAAACATAATTCATTCAGATAGCCTTTATCACATACGTCCAATTATGGGTTTTCCAGAGTTATAACGTCCATAACTACATGTCACCATATTATCCTAATCAGATTACATTTATCCCAAAATACTATCAAATCAACTACAATATCAAATAGCAATAAAGACAATCGAGTAAATAAACACAAAAGCTTCCTAATTGAGCTTCATCCTCAAAATCCTTCATTTACCTACAATGGGATTATCATATACAACACACAAAACAAAAGGGAGTAAGTCATTAGTTCAAAACTAACATCACACGATAATCCACATTTCAAATACAATTAAGCATTGATATAAATCATTACCACAAATAAATAAATGTAAACGTTCATATATTCTTTCTTTCATTTCCACGTTATTCATATTCGTCCTATAGTATATATATAAACCATAATATATATTCTATAGCACGCCTACTACGTTCCTTCGAAACCTCATACTTCTCATCATTCATATCCACCCTATAGAATATATATCCCATACAATATACTCTATAGAATGCATACGACTTTCATTGTGACATTCTCAGTTCTCATCCTTCATATTCACCTTATAGAATATATATCCCATACTATATATCCTATAACATGCATATGACTTTCATTGTTCACATCTTCCACTTTATCATCCATATTCACCCTATAGAATATATATCTCATACTATATATCCTATAGCATGCATATTCGTTTATCTCAAATCTTTTTGTCTCATTGCTTATTCTCGCCATCAGGCTTACTCTTTACCACCTCCGGTTCTACCACATCGGGTATGTAATTTCTCAATGATCCACTACCACTTCGGGTAGGCAATTTCCCTTAATGATTCACTACCACTTCGGGTAGGCAATTTCCCTTAATGATCCACTACCACTTCGGGTAGGTCATATACAATACCACATAGGGCAAGTCATACACAATACCACATAGGGCAAGTCATACACAATACCACATAGGGCAAGTCATACACAATACCACATAGGGCAAGTCATACGCAATACCACATAGGGCAAGTCATACACAATACCACATAGGGCAAGTCATACGCAATACCACATAGGGCAAGTCATACACAATACCACATAGGGCAAGTCATACGCAATACCACATAGGGCAAGTCATACGCAATACCACATAGGGCAAGTTATACACAATACCACATAGGGCAAGTCATACGCAATACCACATAGGGCAAGTCATACACAATACCACATAGGGCAAGTCATACGCAATACCACATAGGGCAAGTCATACACAATACCACATAGGGCAAGTCATACACAATACCACATAGGGCAAGTCATACGCAATACCACATAGGGCAAGTCATACACAATACTTCACTACCATTCCCGGTAGGATAACAATAACATTCCACTACCACTCCGGGTAGGACATCATAACAGTCCGCTACCACTCCGGGTAGGACACAATAAACAGTTCACTACCACTCCGGGTAGGACACAATAAATAGTTCACTACCACTCCGGGTAGGACACAATGATAAACCACTACCTCCTCGGGTAGGGTAACAACCATAAACTTACCAACACGTTACCTCTTTCACATACCTCATTCACATAAGTGAGTATGAATTAGAGCCACTTATCCCTTACCTTGGTGAACGTTGGGGATCGGTTCCGAGTAACTTTAAAAGTCTCCTCCGCGATTTCCTCCAACCTTAGGATCTTTCCTCATTTCCACCAATAACAACAATGTTAGTCATTTATTCCAAATATCACATAAACAACTTACTTTGCATCATTTAATCATACAAAATATTCATCATCAATATTCAACCATCTAAAACATGCATAACATCTCATATTTCAATATTTCCAAAACTACTTCAATACAAGTTTCTAAATATCAAAGCATACATGTTCATCTCATATAACAACATCAAAGCACTACTCATTATCCACATCTAACATTTCATCTCTTTCTCTTTATACTCGTATTCTTATTTTGGGGGGTTTTTGGGGGTTTTTCGTGAATAACCCATAAAACTTTCCATTCATCAAATAACAACTCTAAACCAAGAGTTTACAAGATAAAAAACAACATAAAACGAACCATAACTCTAAAGGATGAGTTTCCATGGTTTCTCATGTTTTGAAAATAAATCCAACATACCCAAAACAAGTTAGAGAGGAAGAAGAAGAGTTAGTAACAAGAGGTTTACCTCTTCTCAAGCTCCAAGATGAGTCCTAAGGCTACTTGCTCTTGAAAAGCTCTCATTTCTCTCTTCTCTTCGAAGTTCTAACCCAAAAATGTGTTTGGGTTTCTGTTTTAAAGAGGTGTCGTCGGGTTGTAATCGATTACCAACATTGTGTAATCGATTACAACGTGAAAAATGCGCATATCTGATGCTTTTAATACGATGTAATCGATTACCATGAGTGTGTAATCGATTACCATGAGTGTGTAATCGATTACCAGGAGTGTGTAATCGATTACCAGGACTGTGTAATCGATTACACTGTGTCAGATGCACATATCTGATGCTTTTAATACGATGTAATCGATTACCAGAAATGTGTAATCGATTACCAGTAATGTGTAATCGATTACCAGAAATGTGTAATCGATTACACTGTGTCAGATGCACATATCTGATGCTTTTAATACGATGTAATCGATTACCAGCAGTGTGTAATCGATTACCCTCAGTGTGTAATCGATTACCAGCAGAGTGTAATCGATTACACTGTGTCAACAGCCCAAAATTGCCATTTCTCGCCCAGGCGAGAATCTTCCAGTATAGTCCAGGATTTCACCCTCCCAGCTGATCCTTTTTCGCTCAGGTGAGAATCTCTCGATCAAGCGAGGCTTCCAGGACTGATACTATATTTTTAAAGATTAAAATTTGGGATGTTACACTTTAGAGTCTCGCAGTGCCAAAATGCAAAAGAAATGTGGGACACTTTACAAGTGACTCACGAAAGCACTAGCGAAGTCAAGCGCGCTAGATTAAATGCGCTTACCCACGAATATGAGTTATTTCGCATGTTACCTAGTGAATCAATCAGTGATATGCAAAAGCGATTTACACATATTATTAATCATTTATTTGCTCTAGATAAATCATTTGCCAAAGGTGAACTAACTAATAAAGTTTTGCGTTATCTTGACAGAAAATGGCAACCAAAGGTAACTGCAATTGTTGAATCCAACGACTTGGACTCTATGGCTCTAGCTACACTATTTGGAAAGCTTCAAGAGCACGAAATGGAATTGGGTCGCTTCACTATGCACGAAGATTCAGACCGGAAGAAGAAAAACATCACATTAAAGGCCACGACCTCCAAATCAAAAGAAGAAAAAGATGATGATGAATCTGACTCCGATCTAGATGATGAAACTATGAGTCTCCTTGTTCGAAAATTTAGCAAATTCATTAAAAGAAAAGGTGGATTCAAAAAGTTTCAAAAGAAAGAAGCAAGAGAATCAACCAACAAAGGCAAGAACAACAAAGATCGCTTCACTTTCCATGAGTGTGGAAAAGAAGGACACATGAGATTTCAATGTCCTACCTATCTGAAAAAGTTTGATTCAGAGAAGAGCACTCCCAGGGAATTCAAGTCCAAGAAAGCTTACATTGTATGGGATGTACCTGAGGAGGAAACAACATCAAGCACCTCTAGTGAGGAGGAGTCAGCGAAGCTATGTCTGATGGCTAGATCTGACAACGATGGGAACTCTAATAATGAGGTATATTCTGACACCTCATCCACTTCGGATGACTTACCCTCTTATGATGTTTTATATGATGCTTATGTTGAGTTACATGAGGAACTAAAGAAATTGGCAAGGATAAACGTTGATAAGAAAAGGGTAATCCTTAAAAATGAAAAGAAAATAAGCCAACTTCAAAAAGAATTAGATGAATTAAAATTAGAAAATGAAACTTTAGATCTCATCTATTCTTGTAGCACATGTAACTGCTCTGCTAATAATTTATGTCAAAAACATGTATGTGAGACTTGCGAGACTTTGCAAGAAGACAATTTTAAACTAAAAGAAAAACTCAAATGTCTCACAAACAGTAAACATCAATTAGACACTCTGCTTAGTCAAACAAGAAACGTTGGTGATCGTACTGGTCTAGGTTATACTCGCTCGGCTAAAAATAAAAGACCATATAGAAAACCTGTAGCTCATACTAAAAATAAAGATCATAAGCATTCACCTACATGTTTTTATTGTAATACATATGGTCATACTTCTTATTCATGTTATATTAGAAAGTATGGTATACCTAGCGGAGTTTATGTATGGATAAAGAAGGGAGATAATTCCCTAATCACTAACAAAAAAGGACCCAACATAATTTGGGTACCTGAGAAAAGCAGGTGATCTGTTTTGCAGGTATGTCTTCGAACACAAGGACAAAAATGGTATTTAGACAGTGGGTGTTCGAGACATATGACAGGTGACAGATCAAATTTCCTGGATCTCTCACTTAAAGGAAAAGGATATGTCACGTACGGAGACAATAACAAGGGAAAGATACTTGGCACTGAAACAGTTGGTAACTCATCTCAAACTCAAATTGAAAATGTCCTTTATGTTGAAGGACTAGAACATAATCTTCTGAGTATAAGCCAACTCTGCGACAAAAGTAATCGTGTATCTTTCGATTCTGATTGTTGCATCATTCGTGACATTTTATCTAATAATGTTAAATTTGTTGGTCATCATATAAATAATATTTACATGGTTAACTTGGATGATGTCACCACATTATTTTCAAAATGTTTTATTTCTAAAGAAGATGACATCTGGCTCTGGCACAGACGCGTTGCACATATCCATATAAAACATCTAGATAAATTGTCATCAAACGAACTAGTTGAGGGGCTACCAAAACTAAATTTTAAAACTAAAGAGATTTGTGACACTTGTCAAAAGTGTAAACAAACCAAAAATTCTTTTAAAAACAAAAATGTGATATCCACTTCAAGACCTTTGGAGTTACTCCATATGGACTTGTTTGGACCATCACAAATCATGAGTTTTGGTGGTAGCTAATATGCTCTAGTTATTGTTGATGATTTCTCTCGATTTACATGGACATTATTTTTATCTGCGAAAAGCGACGCCTTCAAGTCTTTTAAAAATCTTGCCAAGCAAATTCAAAACCAACTTAACCTGAAAATAGTATATATACGAAGTGACCACGGGGGAGAATTTGAGAACTTTCAGTTCGACAAATTCTCTGATAAGCATGGCATTTTGCATCAGTTCTCTGCTCCTCGCACTCCACAACAAAATGGAGTTGTTGAGAGGAAAAATCGTGTGTTAGAAGAATTAGCAAGAACCATGCTTATTGAAAGTAATACCCCCAAATACTTCTGGGCAGATGCAGTTCATACTGCCTGTTATGTTATAAATCGAGTACTTTTAAGGCCTATTTTGAATAAAACTCCTTATGAACTATTAAAAGGCCGTAAACCAAACATATCCCATCTTCACGCTTTCGGTTGCAAATGTTTTATATTAAATAATGGAAAGCGGGCTTTAGGAAAATTCGATTCAAAAGCCGATGAGGGAATATTTTTGGGATACTCGATTCATAGCAAAGCGTTCAGAATTTTTAATAAATATTCAATGCAAGTTGAAAAGTCTATCCATGTACAATTTGACGAATCTTCTCCAAAAGAGAAGAGAAAGGTCGTATCTGATGATGTTGCAGGTGCTTTGGAAGAAGCATACTCAAAGAACATGGATAATGAAGAAGCAACTAATGAAGAATGTCAAACCAAATCTCAGGAGCATTCAGATATGCCAGTTGTGTGGAAAACCAAGAAAGCTCACCCGATCGACAAAGTAATAGGTGACATATCTACGGGAGTGGTAACCCGTAGTTCCTTACGAAACTTTTGTAATTTTGTAGCTTTTGTATCTCAAATTGAGCTTAAGACCATTGATGAGGCCATTGAGGATGTGCACTGGGGTATAGCTATGCAAGAAGAGCTGAACCAGTTCGAGCGTAATAATGTTTGGGACTTGGTCCCTAAACCTAAAGATCATCCCGTGATTGGTACTCGATGGGTCTTCAGAAATAAGCTTGATGAATCAGGCTTAATCATTCGAAATAAGGCACGCTTGGTGGCCAAAGGCTACAACCAGGAGGAGGGTATCGATTATGACGAAACCTATGCCCCTGTAGCCAGATTAGAGGCCATCAGGATGCTACTTTCCTTTGCATCTATTATGAATTTCAAACTATTTCAAATGGACGTAAAAAGCGCCTTCCTGAATGGCTACATTCAAGAAGAAGTTTATGTTGACCAACCGCCTGGTTTTGAAAATTTTAAATATCTGAACCACGTTTATAAACTTAAAAAGGCACTCTATGGTCCTAAACAAGCTCCTAGAGCTTGGCATGATAGACTTAGTACCTTTCTTTTAGAAAAAGGGTTCGAAAGAGGCTTGGTTGACACAACGCTTTTTATTCGTAAATCAGAAAATCATGTATTACTTGTACAAATCTATGTGGATGACATAATATTTGGATCTACTAATGATTTTTTGTGTAAAGATTTTTCTGAGATGATGTAGGGGGAGTTCGAAATGTCTATGATGGGATAACTCACATTCTTTCTAGGACTTCAGATAAAGCAACTAGAAAATGGGATATTCATCCATTAGGCAAAATATTGCAAAGAGCTGCTCAAGAAATTTGAAATGGACAATTGTAAGGAAGCTTCCACTCCTATGGCATCTACTTGTTACCTAGATAAGGACGAAAAAGGAAAAGCAATAGAGGTAACAAAGTATCGAGAAATAATTAGGTCATTACTTTACTTAACTGCAAGTCGACCTGATATCATGTTTAGTGTATGTATGTGTGCGAGATTTCAATCATCACCTAGAGAATCACATCTTAAAACTGTTAAAAGAATCATGAGATATTTAAAAGGAACAACTAACATGGGATTATGGTATCCTCGGGATGCCTCACTATCCTTGGTAGGTTATTCCGATTCCAATTTCGCCGGATGTAAATTGGATCGGAAAAGCACTAGTGGTACTTGTCACTTGTTGGGCAGTTCATTAGTAGCATGGCACAGCAAAAAGCAAGCCTGTGTTGCTTTGTCCACCGCCGAAGCGGAATACATTGCCGTTGGTGTGTGTTGCGCTCAAATCCTTTGGATGAAGTAGCAACTCAAGGACTATGGTCTTAAACTTGAAAAGATCCCTATTAAATGCGATAATACAAGTGCCATAAACCTATCCAAGAATCCCGTTCTGCATTCTAGAACTAAGCATATAGAAATTAGACATCATTTTTTGCGTGATCATGTACAAAAAGGTGACTGCGTTCTTGAATTTGTTGAAACTTCTAAACAGTTAGCTGATATTTTCAACAAGTCCCTTCTCAGGGATACTTTCTTTGTTCTAAGGAGAGAACTTGGAATTCTTGATGAACAATATCTCGATTAAAATTGTTTAGTTGTTTGCATTATTGTCTTGCCTCTATATGCCTATGTGTCTTTTGCTTAAATGATATATGTTAAAATGCAAAAATATGTCTCTTGATTAACTCTTTCTGTGATTATGAATGTCTCGATTAATCCGTCACAATGCATGCATGAGCCCTAAAAAGTTGAAACCATTCTACTGCCTAAAAATCAATTTTTACTGTGATTAATCGATTAAACACTTGCTGTTAATCGATTACCTGGGCATCAGTTTTTTTTTGAAAATTAAAATTTTACATTGGTTTAATCGATTAAACCTGCCCGTTAATCGATTAAAACCAGCATTTTAAAGGCAGCCAGCAATTCGGTTTTACACCTTTTTTGGCATTTTCTCAACCTCTCTTATACTTTGAGTTTCTGAATCAGTGGCACAACTAATCCAAGTGCACTAAAGTAGAAAAACCTCATCCTAACCCTCTCAAACCATTAAGAAATCACACTTTCACATCCTCATTTCACCCCATTTCCAATTTTTCCACCAAACAAAACCCTAGGTTAGGTTTGCCTAAATCCTTCTCTGCTCATTCAACGTTATTTCGGGTTCAACTATATAATGGAGCAAGGTCGCACAAAAAGGGTCAAGACCTCAGCTACTCGTGTACGAAGAAGGGAAGTCGGTTCACCTTCCACTCGGGACCGCGGTGACCCCTATTACTCACTTATCTTGCAAGAAACCCGTTTGGCAAAATTTCAAGGTCGCAAATCCACGTACATAAGGTATGTTGATTTAACCTGGTTGGCGGAACAAAATTTTAGTTTCCCGCATGATATGGAAGCTCAAGGAACCGTTCAATTTTTGGAATTAAAGGGACAAGTTTACCCTGCTCTAGTTAGGGAATTTTATGCAAATTTTAGATACAAGGATGGAAAGTATTGGTCTATGATTTCTGGTAATCTGTTTGAACTTAATGATGATATGTTTATGAATGTCGGTGGTTTATCATCTTCTGGTTATGGAATAGGAGATTGTTCCTGGGTTAAGGAGAACTTTGATCCTACTGAGGTTTATAAGTCATTTCTTAGAGGCCCTCACTTATACATTCAGGGTCAACTGACCAAAGTTGGGTCATTATCTGTTGAGAACAGACTGTTGCATTATATTATTGCTTACATTTTGGTGCAGAGGAACACGAATCACGCACAGCCTACTGTGAATGATTTGTGTTTCATGTATGCTGTAAAGAATAATGTAATGATCAACTGGCCTGAGGAGATTTTGAAAATAATGAACAGTGTGTCTCTGTCTCAGTCGAAGCTGCTTCCCTATAGTATTTTCATTTCACGCATTGTTGATTATCTGCACATTGATGTTTCTGATACCATCATTGTTGAGTACACTGATAAGGATCATCTGGTTAGTGAAAGCCTCCTTCATAAAATTGGTATATACAAGTATGGTACTACTTGGCAATACCAAGAGGACTACACTACTATTGGTCTGGATTTGTCCGATGATGATAATCAGGGTGGCATGGGTGATCAGCATGCTACAACTCAGGGGGAGCCTTCTGGAACAGCACCTCTGAACTCTGCTTTTGGTTTAGATCAGCTGGAAGCCATGGAGCAACGGCTTAACAACCGTATGGATCTTCACTTCCAAGGATTGAAAGACTCATACTTTGCAGGTGTGGAACAGTATGAAGAGCGTCAAACTTCTTATTCAGACAACCAATTTCAGGAGTTGAGGAATATGATTCAATCTACTGCTGAAGCTCAGAATGCTATGTTTTGTTCAGAATTTCAGAAGTTATCTGTGCTTATCAGGGGAGACCAAAACATTGTCATTCCTATTGCTCACATTGATGATCCTCCACCTCCACCTCAACCATAGCTTAGAAGACTTTAGACCTAGGATATCTCACCATTAGGTTTATCTCTTCTTTGTGGCACTTTCTGGATTCAGTTGTTGTTATGGATTCAAGTTTTTCTTGTATGTGCCTCTTTTATGTTCTTGATTGACATTTCGTGGTTTGTATGGTTGCTGAATACTTTTACTCTTTATGCTATTGTTATTTTGATTATGTCGAATAGCTTATCTTGATTACGTGAATGGTTCTTGATCATATGAGATTTTCTGCTTATTGTGATTTGATATGGTAAATCTTGTATGCCGTTCATTTTACCAAATTGGCTATTTCTTTTGTATAAACTAGCGCATTTGTTTAATTTTCAACAAAATAAACCAGGTTAATTGTTAAATCCCAAATTAACTCATTGACTTTGTTTTATGCATAACTCATATCTCTGCCTTATTTTTGACCTGGGTTATCTTTTTGATAATGTCAAAAGGGGGAGAAAGGTTGTTTTGTTGTTTTCTGATTGTGCAGGTTGATCGTAATAACAGCTTCCGAAATATTTGCGCATCATATCAACCATGCCAACACAATCTTCAAACTATTTCATCACAGTTGATATAATTGATGTAGTGTTTGTCATCATCAAAAAGGGGGAGATTGAAAGTGTGCATGTCAAGAGGAACACTTTGGAAAGCTCTCTTTATGTGTCATGGTTTTGATGAGGACAACTTGTGCTAATAAGAGCTTGAAGATCATCAACAAATCAACGTGCTTAAGTCTTCTGATTGGTACTAAGCTTAGACTAGAGATTAGTTTAAGTTGAGTCTAAGGCTTAAGTCACCTAATACATGTCTCATATGCATAAATCTTTTAAATCATTTTCATTTTGAGATATGTCATTCATAATATGTTCATGCATCACATAAATACATGTATATGTGCATTCTAGGCATAAACTAAGTGTTAAACATGTATGAATTAAGTGCATAACGTATTTGAGTTTTTTACACATGAAAATATGCTGTTAATCGATTAAGGCATAGGTTAATCGATTAATCTAACTGTTTGAACAGTTTAATCGATTAAGGCATTCGTTAATCGATTAACTGGGCTACAAAATTAATTCTTTATAAACTGCGTTTTTCAGAATTGATCTCATAAGTTGCATGTTGCATTTTTAGAGAGTTAGAGCATTTTTCGTGATAATTGTTGCATCTAATTGTAAATGCATTTGTGAGTTTAGAAAAGAGAGAATTCTATGCTTTAGGATTGAGTGCATTACATGATATATTTCTCATCTTTTCATATCACATGTTCATGCATATTATTGATGCTTCTTGATCAGATTTTTTCTATGCATTATGTTTTCAAACTAATACATTTTCATATTGCATGAGTTTGTATTAGGTGATTAGAGTAAAGTGTTTTCTAGTTAGATATAAGCTTTGTAATAGCTTAAGTTTACTCTATTTTCTTTTTGATTGAGAAATTGTTGTAACATTGGGAATCTCGAGGTGTCGTATCGCCGAAGAGATTGAGTGTATCTTCATAGTATTTAGATTTAGAGATAAGGAAAGAACAGAGGTTCTTGGCTGGGGCTACGCCGAAAGAAAGGTTTTCTTTGTCGGTAGGAAGGGAGTCAAACCATAGAATAGGAGTCTTTATTATCTTGTATTGTCTAAATGTTGTAATTGGATGATGTGTATGTAATAACATTGATTCGATTATAGTGAAGAAAAATCTCCCAAATCAGCCGGAAGGCCTGGATGTAGTTTGCGGTGGACAAGCAAACGAACCAGGATAAAATTCGTGTTGCAGGATTTTTTTTTTCTCTCTCTCTCTTTATTGCATTTAATCGGTTAACTTGTATAGTGAATTTAATAGCTAATATGTTTCTGTGCTATACTGTTAATACTCTGATAAATTTGTAAGCTCTGTAAGTTCGTTTTGTTATCGATTAATTGTTGTGCAAGTAATCGTATCTGCCTAAGCTTATTGTTTCTGTTTAATCGATTAAGTCAAGATTGTTAATCGATTATACTCATTTTGTTAATCGATTAAGTCGGTTGTGTTGATTGTGTTAATCGATTATCCCTGTTCTGTTAATCGATTAATTAGGTGTATTTCAGCATTAAGTGTTGTTTTTTGAAAAGCAGATATTCTAACCGCTACACCTATTCAACCCCCCCCCCCCCCCCCCTTCTAGGTGTATTGTAACCACTGATACCTAACAAAAGTGTATTTTCAAAGAGTGATTCTTGAGAGTTTTTAACTAAAGTGACGACTGTAGGCAAGGAAGGATTAAAATAAATGGAAAAAAAATTAAGGGTAAAAATCGGGTCGTTACAATATGGTATCAGAGCATATGCAACTCTGCGGCCTAGGGTATGACCTTACATGCTTCTTTGTGAAATTTGTGTGAGTTAACTACTTGACTTATGTGCATTGTTGTTGACTGTGGTAACTGCTGATTTGAAAGATGATTGTTGAATTTCCTGCGATAAGTGTTTGTTGTGAATTTATCGTTGGATGTCTTGTTGTAAAAATTTTGTTGAATTTATTGTGTGAGACCCTTGTTGGGGATTCTCTGGTGAAATTCTTGCTAAAAATTTTTGGTTGTGAGAATCTTGTTGAAATTGTTTATGGAGAGTTTGTGATTGTGATTTCCGGTTCGATTTCTTGGTGTGGAATTTCTTTTATCACTAAGATTAAGATAATTGAAAATGAGTGATTGAATTGTGAATTACGCATTTAGTATAAACATATATGGGTGTGTTTATACTAAAGTGAGCGTGAATTTACGGAAATGGAAAATGTGTGTATTTTCTGGTTATGTAAGGATAAGTCTTTCATTTTGCATTTGAAATAGAAAATGTGTATTTTATGGTTATGCAAAGACTAAGTTGTATGTTACGCATTTAGTATAAACATATATGGGTGTGTTTATATTAAAGAAGGTGTAGATTTACGGAAAAGGAAAATATGTTTTAGCCGACCATGAATGGTTAGCGACTCTGGCTTGAGTATAGAAGCCTAAACTCTGGCTTGAGTATATAAGCGTGATTTGTTTTAAGAGAAACGAGATTCTGCTTTTAGCTAACCTTAAATGGTGTGATATTTAACGTAGATTCAGTCTACTTGTCGTTATCCCAGTTAGATAAAGTTCTGGGGATGGACTGATTGTTGGCAAATCATGTTATGATTGAATAGTGCTGACAAGGTTGTGGCGGTTAGGGATCTGTGCGAGATCTCTGACCATGCTAGTAGTATGGGGCCAGTGCCGGCTAAGAAAGTCAGGACCCTCCTTCGAAAAAGGGATCGGTATTTATTCAGTAAATGTCACGATAGGGTATTTAAGAACTCGTTAGTATTTCGAGATGTTAAGATTTGAAAGAACTATTTATTTTGTCTTGGAAAGTGGACTTTCGTCTATGAATGATTGACTTTAATAATAAGTATACTGACAAGAAAAATGTTTAAGTCGGGGATGCTTGTTTTCTCTTATGAGTTGTTAAAGGTTAATTCCCTTTGTTGGCCTTAGTGTGTATGCGCACGCTAAGAGGTGAAACTCATATTTCGAAAATGAAATAGAGGTCGGATAAATTACCTAAAGGTCCTGGCGACTAATGTGTTTACATGGACGTTGACTAATCAGATGTGTTATCATTTTGAGGTGACCTATGGTTGGTACCCCAAAATCGATTGTGTATAAAAAAGTTATTTTTGATTCTGGTGTATGAAGCTTCTGGTCTATGAAATTTATTTTTTTTGTTAAAGATGAGTACCCACCGTAACAAATGTATATTGGTATTGAACACCAAGCTATGTGCGGGGATGTTGAACCTCAAAAATTTATTTTGGATCGGAAGTGTCTCAGTGTACGGTTGGGGTAAATGGTAAAACCTTTACCATAGTGTTGATATGCGCAATGATGTCCCAGTTGGATTTAATCCTAGAAATGGACTAGCGGTCAGAAAATAGTGTAATGTTTAACTATGTGTAATTGTTGAGGTGAAGATTTAAATTTGGTATGCATTGATATGTATGTGTATGCAAAAGGGGTAAGACTTATGCTGATAGTCGAGGAAAGAGGCTAGTCAAGTTGTTTACCCCGTTGATGTGATGAATACATTTTATTAGACGTGAAACTTTTGGTCTCGAATGACCTGTTCTTTTGCGGTAGGACATTGGCAACGCATGAAATGGTTGTGGCGTACATCAATTGTCTGCGTTGAATGTTGTACCGGCAAAAGTTGTTGTTGTTTCGTGAACGTCAGTAATTGCGATGTATGGGTGTGGTGTAACCATAGGAGAGAAGAAGTTTTGAGTTGTGTTGAAGTGAGTATGCGAACCGTGTTTCACGACGTGGTTGCCATGACTCGTGGATTCAACCGTTTTCGAAAATCCTTTTTGGGTAAAACATAGCTTGTGGCTAAGTAATGATTTAATATCATGTTGGAGAATTCCGAAATTTTAGCAACCATATCGGAATAAGTATGAGGTTGTTAAAAGTTTAGTGATATAAGACGCACATGTATTGTTGGACATAATACGAGTGGGTTATAAGACGCCAATGTATTGTAGTCTTGAGTGTTGGTCGACTTGTGCTGGCCGATTGGTGACAGAATATCTAGTTTTGGTGTGAATCAATGGTTTTATGGTTTCAGTGGAGGCTAGAAATCGGTAATTTCTTTAGACGATAAGATTTGACGGTAGAAATATTTGATGTAATTAGATAATTATTGGATAGTTTGTGTAACGACCCGATTTCTACCCTTGAAATTTTTTTCATTCATTTTAATTCCCTCTTACATACATTCATCATCTTACTTAAAACCTTCAGGAATCATTCCTTAAAAATACTCTATACACCTATTATATTATCATATAATTTAAATTGCGGAAAAACATAATTCATTCATTATTATTCACATTGGGTACTAAGAGCCCAAGAGTTATAATACTCCAAATATAACAATACCCATGGTTACGAATACCCAAATAAATGTCAGTCATGGTTACAATCATTCAAATCCACAAGTAGTCATTTAAAGTACAAAAACGCAAATAGTGAATCTAACGTCTAAAGCTCCTAAAGCTCTCGAACTAGCATACTCCATTCGTCTATTTACCTGCAATGGGATTATCAATGACAAAAGTACAAAACACACAAAGGAGTAAGTCGTTAATTCAATAAACGTCATTATAAGATAATCCACATTAGAAAAAGGGTTAGTAAACCATTTTCGAAATTCATTTTTGTCTTGCTGCATAACTTGAGCCAAAGTCGCTACACCCCTCAGGGTTAGCTAAAAGCAGAATCTCGTTTCTCTTAAAACAAATCACGCTTATATACTCAAGCCAGAGTTTACGCTTCTATACTCAAGCCAGAGTCGCTAACCATTCATGGTCGGCTAAAACATATTTTCCTTTCATCGATTTCCTCATAAATCATTTTCATGCTTCTATACTCAAGCCAGAGTGTATGCTTCTATACTCAAGCCAGAGTGTATGCTTCTATACTCAAGCCATAGTGTATGCTTCTATACTCAAGCCAGAGTGTATGCTTCTATACTCAAGCCAGAGTGTATGCTTCTATACTCAAGCCAGAGTCGCTAACCATTCATGGTCGGCTAAAACATATTTTCCTTTCATCGATTTCCTCATAAATCATTTTCATGCTTCTATACTCAAGCCAGAGTGTATGCTTCTATACTCAAGCCAGAGTGTATGCTTCTATACTCAAGCCAGAGTGTATGCTTCTATACTCAAGCCAGAGTGTATGCTTCTATACTCAAGCCAGAGTGTATGCTTCTATACTCAAGCCAGAGTCGCTAACCATTCATGATCGGCTAAAAATGTACTTCTTTTTCATTCGTTTCACCATAAATCATTTCCGGTAAATCCACGCCCACATTAGTATAAACACACCCATATATGTTTATACTAAATACGTGATTTACACTCAATCATCGCATGATCAGAAAGTACCACATACTTTCCTTTCCCTAAATCTACGCCTGCTTTAATGTAAACACACCCATGTATGTTTATATCAAATGCGTACTTTACGTATCAATCATTGCATAATCAGAAAACTCACATTTTCGATTCCAAATGCTCAATTAAAGACTTATCCTTACCTCGATGAGTGTTGGGTTTGGTTCTTGGCAACTTCTCGAGTTCCACCGACACCGCCTCCAACCTTAGGATCTCTCTTCATCCCACCACATAACACAATGTTAGTCATTTATTCCAAATATCACATAAACAACTTATATTGCATCATTTAATCATACAAAATATTCATCATCAATATTCAACCATCTAAAACATGCATAACATCTCATATTTCAATATTTGGAGGTAAACTCATCTTCTACCTCTAACATTTTACTCATTCTCTCCTTTTACCACATTCTTGAGATACTATCTTTAAACCAAGAGTTTACAAGATAAAAACAACATAAAATGAACCATAACTCTAACGGATGAGTTTCCAAGGTTTCTCATGTTATGAAAATAAATCCAACATACCCAAAACAAGTTAGAGAGGAAGAAGAAGAGTTAGTAACAAGAGGTTTACCTCTTCTCAAGCTCCAAGATGAGTCCTAAGGCTCCTTGCTCTTGAAAAGCTCTCCTCTCTCTCTTCTCTTCGAAGTTCTAACCCTAAAATGTGTTTTGGGTTTCTATTTTATAGACACTGCGATAAGTGTAATCGATTACAAGTATAGTGTAATCGATTACACTGTGTAAATTATAGAGGCATCGTCGCTAGGTAATCGATTACCAACATGGTGTAATCGATTACATTAATACGATGTAATCGATTACCAAAAGTGTGTAATCGATTACATTAATACTATGTAATCGATTACCAACATGGTGTAATCGATTACATTGTGTCAGATGTACATATCTGATGCTTTTAATCATCATGTAATCGATTACCAGGAGTGTGTAATCGATTACACTGTGTCAGATGCACAGGTCTGATTAGTTTATCAGCATGTAATCGATTACCAACAGTGTGTAATCGATTACCAGGAGTGTGTAATCGATTACCAGGAGTGTGTAATCGATTACCAGGAGTGTGTAATCGATTACCAGGAGTGTGTAATCGATTACCAGGAGTGTGTAATCGATTACCAGGAGTGTGTAATCGATTACCATGAGTGTGTAATCGATTACACTGTGTCAGATGCACAGGTCTGATTAGTTTATCAGCATGTAATCGATTACCAGAAGTGTGTAATCGATTACACTGTGTCAACAGCCCAAAATTGCCATTTCTCGCCCAGGCGAGAATCCTCCAGTATAGTCCTGGATTTCACCCTCCCAGGTGATCTTTTTTTCGCTCAGGCGAGAATCTCTCGATCAAGCGAGGCTTCCAGGACTGATACTATAATTTTAAAGATTAAAATTTGGGGTGTTACAGTTTGATTGTGTACAATGGATGAGACATTAAGAGTCTTTTGTGTAGGTATTTTGTTGATCGAGTAAAATGAAATTGTGCTAGATTCTCGAGTGGAGATGAAACTAGCTGGTGTATGATGAATGTTAAAAGGTGCATTTAAATAGATATGGGATAAGGAGCTCCCCATTCGCTGAAGTTCGAGAGTGTTATCGGGATTCTTAACGTAAGTTAGGATTGATAGATGGATAGGTGCTAGATGCCTATGGTTCTTGACGAATATAGGAGAGATCTTTAGTCTGGATTACGGAGTAGTTCTCATGGCATTCGAGTTATTAGGGGCCGAGATCTTAATAGTTGGACAGTGATGAGTTAGTTCATGAATTGGTTGTGAGTGATTATCACGGTTTAGTGGTGTATGCCCTTAATGACCGATTAAGTAATCTTAATGAATTAGGGGATCGATTATGATTTTGGTGGAGTATCCTTGTGCCTAAGGTCTAGGTGATGATTTTGATTTCCGATGTATGCTTGATTTTCGAGGACGAAAATTCTTTTAAGAGGGGGAGGATTGTAACACCCCAAATTTTAAGTCTTTAAAATTATAGTATCAGTCCTCGGATCCTCGCTTGAGCGAGAGGTACTCGCTTGAGCGAGAAAGGTTCACCTGGGAGGGTGAAATCCTGGGCTATACTTGGCAATTTTGGGTAATATAATTGATTACACAGTCCTGGTAATCGATTACATGATGAAAAGCATCAGATATGTACATCTGACACAATGTAATTGATTACACAATGTTGGTAATCGATTACATCACGACAATGCCTCTGTAATTTACACTGTGTAATCGATTACACACTTCTGGTAATCGATTACATCGTATTAATGTAATCGATTACACCATGTTGGTAATCGATTACATCACGACAATGCCTCTGTAATTTACACTGTGTAATCGATTACACACTTCTGGTAATCGATTACACTTATCGCTGTGTCTATAAAATAGAAACCCAAAATACATTTTAGGGTTAGAACTTTGAAGAGAAGAGAGAGGAGAGAGCTTTTCAAGAGCAAGGAGCCTTAGGACTCATCTTAGAGCTTGAGAAGAGGTAAACCTCTTGCTTCTAACTCTTCTTCTTCCTCTCTAACTTGTTTTGGGTATGTTGGATCTATTTTCAAAACATGAGAAACCATGGAAACTCATCCTTTAGAGTTATGGTTCGTTTTATGTTGTTTTTATCTTGTAAACTCTTGGTTTAGAGTTGGTATTTGATGAATGGAAAGTTTTTGTGGGTTGTTCATGAAAACCCCAAAAATGAGAATATGAGTAAAAAGAGAAATTGATGAAATGTTAGATGTGGATGATGAGTTTGTGTTTTGATGTTGATATATGAGATGAACATGTATGTTTAGATGTTTGAAAACTTGTATTGAAGTAGTTTTGGAAATCTTGAAAATATGTGAATCCCTTGTATGTTTCATGAAGAGATATGAGTCGTTATGTATTATTTTGAATAAATGACTGACATTGTTGTTATTGGTGGGAATGAGAAGAGATCCTAAGGTTGGAGGAGATCGTGGAGGAAACTGGTAAAGTTACTCACTAACCGAACCCCAATACTCACCGAGGTAAGGGATAAGTGTCTCAAATTTCATACTCACTAATGTGAATGAGGTATGTGAAAGAGGTAACATGTTGGTAAGTTTATTGTTGTTACCCTACCCGAAGAGGTAGTAGTTTGTTGATGTTATCCTACCCGAAGAGGTAGTGTTTTATTGTTGTGCCCTGCCCGATGTGGTATGGATGGTAACTCGACCTGCCCGATGTGGTATGGATGGTAACTCGACCTGCCCGATGTGGTATGGATGGTAACTCGACCTTCCCGATGTGGTATGGATGGTAACTCGACCTGCCCTATGTGGTATGGATGGTAACTCGACCTGCCCGATGTGGTATGGATGGTAACTCGACCTGCCCTATGTGGTATGGATGGTAACTCGACCTGCCCTATGTGGTATGGATGGTAACTCGACCTGCCCTATGTGGTATGGATGGTAACTCGACCTGTCCTATGTGGTATGGATGGTAACTCGACCTGCCCGATGTGGTATGGATGGTAACTCGACCTGCCCTATGTGGTATGGATGGTAACTCGACCTGCCCGATGTGGTATGGATGGTAACTCGACCTGCCCAATGTGGTATGGATGGTAACTCGGCCTGCCCGATGTGGTATGGAAAATGAAATCGATGAATACGATTGAGTGTGAATACGAACTATGAGTAATGTGGATGTCACAAAGAGAGTCATATGCATGCTATAGGATATATAGTATGGGATATATATTCTATAGGGTGAATATGAGTGATAAAAGGGATGGCGTTACGAATGAAAGTAATATACATGCTATAAGAATATATTATGGGATATAGGTCCTATAGGGTGGATATGAATAATGAGGAGTCCGATATTTCGAAAGAACTTAATATGCGTGCTATAGAATATATATATTACGGGATATATATGCTATAGGACGAATATGAATGAAGTGGAAAAGAAAGACAGAAGATATGAATGCTTACAATAGCGTATTTGTGTTTATAAATTATATTAAAGCTTAATCGTATTGAAATGTGGATTATCATGTTATGTTAGTTTTGAACTAATGACTTACTCCCTTTGTTTTGTGTGTTGTTATGATAATCCCATTGTAGGTGAATGAAGGATTTTGAGGAGGGAGCTCACTAGGAAGCTTTTGTGTTTTTAACTTGAAAGTCTGGATTGTATTCTGACATTGTAGTTGATTTGATAAATGTTTTGAGATGAATGTAATCTGATTAGGATAATATGGTTATGGACTTATAACTCTGAAAAACCCATGACTGGTTGCATGTGGTAAATTTTAGTTGAATGAATTATGTTTTTCCGCAACATAAATCTGTATGATAATATGATAGGATAAAGTGTATTTTCAAAGAGTGATTCTTGAGAGTTTTTAACTAAAGTGACGACTGTAGGCAAGGAAGGATTAAAATAAATGAAAAACAAATTTAAGGGTAAAAATCGGGTCGTTACATGAAGAATAATAAAGAAAAACCTTATTTCGAGAATAAACTTAAGTTTGTATTTTGAAATCGGGAGATAATGAATTGTTTGAGAAATTAGGGATGATGAAAATTCTGGTGAGATGAAGGAAAATGAAGAGTTCGAAGTATTGGGGGTGAGAAAAGTCAGATGAAGTTTGAAGAATTGGGGATGAGAGAAGTGAGATGAAATGAAATTAGGATAAATGAAGAGTTTGGTGGATTTGAGTATAATGAAAAGGTTGGAGAATTGTAGATGGAAGACACATGGATGAGTAGAGATCAACGGTTAGGATATGGATGTGTTTAGGCGGGGGGAAATGCATGAGAAGCTGACATGTGGACAATGAATAGTGTCTTGGAACATCTTTTTCTTATATAGTAATAGATTGGTCCTTAAAAATGGGAAAACATAAAATGATCAAACAAAATTATGGAATGTGAGTCAAAATAATCTTTTAAACAATTTTATGATTCTTTTTTTTTTTGGATATTTTAGTCGGACAATTTTGACACATATTCATAATCTTTGAATATTAGTTTGAATTTTTACTTTCAATCTATCAAATTAATACACTCAAAAATTTAAAATTTATGAGGACTAATGTTGATATTCACTCAAAAATTTATATCCTCTTATGCTTAGGTAATATACTACAATCAATCTATATCTAACAAGACATTGATCTAGTGATGTAAGGCTCTATTAGATCCTTAGGATGACCAGTTCCTTACCCCAAAGTGATACTAAGAGTTCGATTTCTAAAAGTGATACTTGTTGGAAGAAGCAGTCACACACCCTGAAAATGACTAGTTCCTTACCCCAAAAAATGAGTAGATACCTTAGTAATCCTAAAAAATCTATATATAAATTCTTGTATCTGTATTTTAAAGAGTAGATATGAAGCAATTCCAATGCGACACTTGGATTATCCTTAGTTAGCTTTAATTATGCAATAAATACCGCAAGAATGTGTTGGTTGTAATAAATGAATCCCCAAAGCCTATCAGACTCCTCTCCAGTAATGGAAAAGACAATTCTATTGAATAGTGTAATTTTAATGATATTAATGTAATATCATTATAAATTAAATGATATATGTGTTATTATCATTTAAGTTTTTTATACATTTTAATAGAATTGTCCTCTCCGATAATGGAGAGGAGCCTGATTCCCCAAATCCCATTACTTGAGTCAAAAATAATTCTGAGTTGAGGGATTGACAACAATGTTAAGAAGCTTTATTATTGATTTTATTATTCAATGAAAAAAATCTCAACCAGATTTTCAAACATCTCATATGTTAGTTAAAATAATTGGTGGAAGAGACTGAAGTGAACTTAAATTTCGCGCTTAAGAATTTGGTTTTACACCTACAATGTTTATGGGGACCACGTTATTGATTAACGTAAAGAGCCACAAAACGCGTAAAGAGATAAAATGCTTGTGATGGTTAACCTATTCCCAAAGAATAATGGTCATTCAAATGTTGAAACTTAATGTGTTAAATATAATTTTATTGACAGGATGAAAATAACTTATTTTCTTTTCTAGGAACAAGAGAATAAAGTATATTATCATATCAGAAGATAAATTATCTCATTCAGCTACTAAAATCATGACATGTGTCTTATTTTTTTAATTTTTAGAAATATTTTTATAGAAAATGATTAAATAAGACACATGTCATAGTTTTACTGACTGGAGAAAATAACTTATCTCCTTATTCGATTAACAATCTTAAAATTATACTTTCCACTTAACTTATTTGAGACACTTGTTATCATACACTTCTTACTGTATCATTTCCATTTCAATATCTAAGGAAAATTTTAACATTCAAATTAGGATCGCAAAAAGAGAACAAGGAATGAGACAGTCAAACATAAAACATTATTATGCATGAAAAAGCACATGCACGGTCTTCACACCATGTGCTTCATCATGTCATACGTCACATTCCAAATTATAAGAATAAGTCATGTTTCATTGTCTTTTTTATAATCACAAACATCATCATTTCTGAGCGGATGAACCCATCCAACTAGTAATATTGTAATAACTTCTGTCTTATTCACTTAACCTTAACCAACTCCTTAAGACAAGACCAATAAGGGGTAGGGTTTTGCTTAATTAACTTGTGTGACTCTAGGCACAACAATAAAGTTGTCTCCCCTCTGACCCATCTAAGTTCAAATCCCGAAAATAATTTTTTTGTTTGTAGGAATAAAACTGCATTCATCTACTATTCCAAGACCTACTTGATGGAAGCCTGGTGTTAGTGTTGTGATAATCAGACCAGACAGTCCAGCCGGTCAGATCGTTGATTGGACTTGAGTGGTTGGATCGCTTTGAATCAGAGAAATTCCAGTTCGATCGTGTTAAATTCGGTTAAACCAGAATAACCCAATAAGTGAACCAGACAGTTCACTTAAAATTTAAAAAATGGAACATTACTCTAATGTTTCGTTTGAAACATTATGTCGGTCCAAAAAAAGAAAGAGAGATGTTACTTCAATATAGTTATATAAAATTAGTAATTATATAAAATTTACATTTATATATAATTTTATATTTATAGATAAAAATTATTAATTATATTTAAAATCACACAGTCCGACCGAACAATTTAACTATTTCAACTGGTAAAACCTAATACAGAACATCTTCCAGCTTGATGTTCGGCTCGGGTTTCACAACATTACCTACTCCACTACAACTTTTTTTATTTAAAAAAAAGCACATGTTGGTTGGTCTACTAATCTGTATTACTTTTCTTTACATTAGACAGCCTATTACATAGTCTTGAGTCATGATCATTTTGGCCACCATGTGAATGCAAGGAGAAAAAATAATGAGAAAAAAGACAGGGTGAAAATATGCACATGCCCTCTATTAGAAAATTTCTATGGCACATGTTGAAGCTAGATAATTTAACCATGACAGCACAAACCAGTTTCAATTTTTCAATTCCTAATCAAATTATTAATGTGACTTAAAATGTGATATGTTCCAAGAAGCTTAATCTTCTAATTGAAGGTTGCACCTTTCCAACAATAATCTTGAAGTATATCCAATTTGTACAACAGAGAGGCTCCTATATATATATATATATATATATATATATATATATATATCTATGCACCATTCATTGCAGAATCAGCATGAAGGGTATTGCCATTTTCTACAATCTTGCCATTTACTTGAGTTCTCTGCCTCTGAGAAAGTGACAGTAACAATGTTATGTTCACATCACAGAGAAAGACATTACATGGAAGGAACAAGAAAAAGGAAAAGTAGATTCAACATACCCAATCAGCAGGATCTCCGGAATTTCCATTCAATAGTTTGTGGTTCTCTTCTTTCGTCCTGCCGTCTTTGGTGCTCACTGGTAGCAGGCTCGCAACTGCACTTGACCGATCTGGCAATTCTGTAGAATAACCGAGTACCGAACAATGGCAGATGAAAAGTCATTTTAGTTTTATAGCTTTTATGTAATTTCAGAAGCTACTTTCTGTGGCTACAAGAAGTCTACAACTATAAAAAGTGTGTTTTTTTAAAAAAAAATCTCTTTTTAGGGAGCTTTTTTTAAGAAGCTGAAAAATATAGCTTCTCAAAAGCTGGATGCTGCTTGTTACAAACATATAAATGTCGGAAGTATTCGTTAATGGAAGAAATCACTTTTAAAAAAAGATTAAACAAACGGTGTCATAATTATGAACAAATGTGCTAACCTGGCAATTTCTTGTCAACAAAAAATACCACCAAATTAACAGTGTACCTGTCAGCCAGGGACCAGAAGATTAAATCAAAAGGGGCATTTAGCCGAAGTTTTTCCCCATCACAAAGCAGAAAATACACCTTACCAAGCAACAACTACGTCAACCGTGTAATGTTTGCGAGATGCTACTATTAAGAGACTCTGAACCACAGCAAGCAGCCACCCTAGTTGCTGTATCCACCTAGTGGTTCATCAGTAATTACAACAAATTAGAATTTTTGAAACAAAACAAGGTAGGTGACAGTGACGACTTTATAAAATGAATCATGAAACAACCAAACAAAATTGCTACAGTAAAACCTATGACCAAATTTTACCTTCGAGACCCATATTTATGATATGTACGAACAAAAACAAGAGTGAAGATCATGTGTGATGAAAATATCAAATCACCACATCCGTACACCACGCCACGGGGAACTGCACATTAGAAATGAAATGAGTGACAAAACTACGAAGGGATAAAATTTAAACGAACTCCAAACAACAACATAAACTAACAGTTAAGCAAGAGGACTTCAAGGGCGTTGTCTGGACGAGGCAATGTGGCAAGTTTAGAACCCTGCATGATAATGACAATGATAATTTAAGTTGCGTAAACTCATCAGAATTTGTAAAAAATATATATATGTGCACATGTTCTAAAACAATTATACCTCACGGCAATGGTAGTTTGGACCAGGAAGCTGTGTTGAATAAAATGAGATTATACGAAGAAATTGAGAAGCCTGTAGTAAACAAATACACGAGTCATGTAATGAGAAAAACGGCATATTCATCTATACACAATTAGCTCACTCAAATAGCTAAATGGGAAAAAAAATATACTTGCTGACTACACACGAGGAAAATGGAAGCAAGGCATAATGACATCATTTAATAATCGATATTACCCATTTTGACATTAACGCCTGAATATTATGCTGACGAAGTAATTTAATGCAATGAATTACATATCACCCTAAGCATCGATCTATTCAATTAGGATTGAAAAAAAGATAAAACATAATAATAAACATGACATGGCGTGATCAACACTTACAACTAGAAATGCTAGAACCCTGCACCATATTAGAACTGTATAGATCTTTCGGCTTTTCAGTATGAAAGGATGAAATGTCCACTGCAAAAGATCATATGAAAGAATATATCATTGGAACTTCCAAAAAAAGAAATGACACCTGTTGAAATGAGAACTTCAGGAACTCAGCTAGAGAGGATGTTATACTGTATGATTATCTGAAACCTGATCTCAAGATGCAGCCTCTTGCCATAGCAAGAAATCGAGCAAATATTAAAAAGGAATACCTCAATAGAATCAAGAACAAATATTCCTTCTACAAGGAAGTAGTAAAGTTCTAAAAGAAAACTTCAACCATAAAATGAGAAATTATATTTACTTTGATTTCATTAGTCATTCCTTTTTAATGTTTTTGACTACTCAATCTCAGCAGCGGTACAGAATCAACAATAGAAACTACCATACGGCTTTAAACTGTAGCATTTTTTTACTGTGGGGAAACACCAGAGTATGACAGTCTAATCAGATAACTTGGTAAGCATATGCATGCTCCAGAAATATTTAACTCGAGAATTATCGCACCAAAAAAAAGATGGAAATTCTAAGTAGAATTTAGAATTCTGTCTTTATGAATTGTGATGCCATAGCTTGGTAAGTTAGAACCTATCTCAAGGACCACCTTCTCCCAGATGTAAATGCTAACGGAATTTACTCATAGAAATAACATGAAAGTTGAAGACAATGGAAGAGGGAATTCTTACCAGGACAAAGGATAAAAATATAATGGTGAACAAAGTTTCACTGATGTAAGCTTTCTCTTTCCCAAGCTCCTGTAATAGAACCAAGATTAGAAATTACAAAGGCATTCCTATCATTCAATGTAAAACTGGTTTTCTGGAGGATAGAGAGAAAAGAATGACAATCACAAACCGGAAGAAGGATGAATCCAACATCTTGTAGAATAGGGCCAGGCCTATGTAAATAATGAACTCCTCTGGCAGCTAAACCGTGAATGTACTGTAGGGAAACGGTTCATATTCAGATATCAAACGATGAAAGAAAATAGAAGCATGTCAAGTAACCAAGAAAATCGATGTACTATATACTGTTAAACCTTGTGCACAACATAGACAAGGATAGAAAATGCAAATATAAATGGACGGACCAGTGCATGAGACTCTCACCTAGTAGGGTCTTAACAGGGTACAGGTACGCAACCTTACTCTCACAAAAGATGGTCATTCTTTTCTAAACAAAATAGTGTTCTTTACATTTTCCTTATCAACTTACTTCGAACAATTAAAGGCTTCCAAATGAGGGTAATTAGAGATGCACATAGTTCCACATAGACTTGAGATTAGATTTGCAATTGAGATGTTGGGAAGTAAGTCTCACATCGCTTACCTCATTGTCTCGAGAATGGTTTAAATATCTGTTGGGCTACTCCTCTCATTGCCAATTGGTTTTGAAATGAAACCTTACACGGTATCAGAGCCAGAGCCCAACTTCTTTCCGTTTTTCATGGGTCAAAAGATGTCATTTAGTTATGGGTCAAAAGATGTCATTTAGTTATGGGTCAAAGATAACCCTTCACCTGGTCCGAAAGGCTTATATGGAGGTGACATGTTGGGAAGTAAGTCTCACATCGCCTACCTCATTGTCTCGGGAATGATTTAAATATATGTTGGGTTACTCCTCTCATTGCCAATTGGTTTTGAAATGGAACCTTAACAAGATAGAATAAATAATTGGAGAGAATCCACTACCATTGACAATTATTGATCCAAATCCAAAGCATGCATTATAGAATGCAAAATCACATGAGTTACAGAACATGACAAATGATACTAGAAACAGTTACCAGTTCTATGAATCCCCTCAAACTCTGACACTTAATAGAACCATGTTAACAAAACAAGATTTATTACTAAAACCAATAAAGCAACCAATTTATGCAAGTAACCACATCAACAGTATGAAGAAGGAAGCTTTCTATAACGTTCAGGTAAAGTTCCAGCAGCCAAAAACACATTTTCAGAAATTCTATACTAATCAAAGGAAAACAAAGGAAACTTTGCATTCTTTTCTAAAAGGGTATCCAAAACTGCAAAAATCAAAATCAACAATTTCACAAGATTGATTAAAGGCAGAACCTGAAAAACAAGACCAGCAAGAAGGTACTTCCAATTCTCTGCAAGGAGGTTGATCTCTGTAGTTACCTCTGCACAAATCCTCTTCCATAGCTAAAATCAAATCAAACATAGATTAAAACAAACAACACACACCAAAAAAAACTACCCATATGAATAAAAATAGATTTGAATAATAAAAAAACAACCTTTGAAGCTTCACGACCAATGTAAAACGACATGTTATCTACGCTGTTGTTGGTTTTGCTTTATACATGAAACGACAACTTCCATATTACTTCAAAACAACCCTCTTAAAGTGAACATAATTGATTGCACTTATTAACACAAAAATCTCATCAAAGAAGAATCAATCCCTTTCCACTTTCCCACTCTGTAAAGAGATTAAAAAAACCGAAACTTTGGTCCGAAAAAACAGACCCAGAAAGCCGAACCGAGTCAGAACCGAGTTAGAACCAATTGGGTATTTGAATCTGAATCGGAAACTGAATAAGATCTGAGTTGAGATCGAAAAAAGATTAGAACCAAAGATAAAGAGAAAATTAAAATATCACAAAAATGAAAATTATAAGATGAAGTCGTAAAAATCAAATTTTTAATTTTTTCTCTCTTGTTTGGGTGCTTATGAATCTCTCTCTGATCCTTTGTCGCTGTGTTTTTCTGACTGCTATGCACGCGAAATGAACACGGAGGGACAGTTGAGAAGAGAGTGGAAAATTATAAGAGTATTATTACCCTTTTTTAAAATATAAAATATTTCAAAAATTAATAATAGATTTTTTATTTACTTAAATCTATATACTTTTACTTTGTATTTAATATTGATAACATAATTTTTGTATTTCAAATTTATCATCTTCCTTATTGACAATTATTATAAAAAACTTTCAAACATTCTCTTCATACTTTCATTTTTTTGAGTCAATTTATTATCATTATTTCATTCTTTTTAATTATTGGAAGAACTTATAATTTGGTAACCGATTTTCTTTGTTATTATTCAAAAAAACATAATATTTGCATGCTTATATTTTCTCTCTACCTCGAGAAAAACACATTTGATAATTACATTAACACATGTAAAAATATTAAATGACTTTTTAATATTTATTAGAGATACATGATGAGAAATTTGTAGAAGTTTTATGTATATCATATCAACTATCATAGGTTTAATTTTATTATTTTATTAGTTTCTTCAATTTTTTAGTTTTATGTTGAGTTTTTATGTTGTGTATCTTATATTTAACTATTTTTTTCTTAAACAATGATAAGAGCAATATGATACATTTTATATCATAAAAAATAAGAATGTGGGTGATCATGTAAAAAAATGCAATGAGTATTTTTGTGGGGCACTAAAAGCTATTTTTGTGGGAAATAAGTGGAATGTTTTTTTTAACCGTGAACACGCACAAAAATGAGATGCCCATAAAACCATAATATCCATCCACACTTACAAGTTATTTTTGCATACACTCCTTATGGGTATTTTCACAAGTAATGAGATGAGTATTTTTATCATGCCCATTGTATACCCTTGAGATAATGATGGTGTAGGGCTAAAGCGGTGAAGATGGGTATGGGTGGAAACATGTCAGACCGCCTATCGGAAATCTTTTTAGTAAATAAGTCAGACTTAGGCTTATCCAAAAACCTATTTAACCAAAATATGTCAGACTCATGCCTTTTAAAAAGCCTATTAAGTCTAATAGGTCGACCTATATAATGTTATTATACATTTATAAATTATTTGTATACATTATACAAAAAACTAAATAATAAATTTTTTATGTAAATTCACAAGGACTTAGAGATGATGCTATTTAAGAATTGAATATTTAATTGTTGATACTTGAGTTTAAGTACATAACCCAACTCATGTTAAATATTAGAACAATATCATATTTACTATGATATTAAAATACATTGTTTTGTATATTCTAACATCAAATGCACCACAAATCATTCGAATACATTACGCAACATTGAAAGATGATATAAATAATTGTGATAACAATGTAAAAAAATTCACACTAATTGCTATAATTATAATATATTTTTTTAGTTTGTACATAATGTGTTGAATTTTTTACCTTAACATACCTTTAAACAGGCTAACAGACCAGGTCAGACTTTTAAACAGGTCAGACATAGATTTTGATTTTTTTTTAAACAGACCAGACTCAGACTCCTATATGCTATATATGTCCGGTCTGTTTAAGGCAAATTTTGGCCTGACGAGATTGAGAGACGAATCTAGTAGAGACACATGAACTCATCATGAAAGTGTGAGAAGGAAACTCAATATTGTTGTTGATCATGTCTAGGATGTGAAAATATAGTTAGTAATAGGGATAACAACAATACTCAACCTCTAGGTACCCACAAAAATACTCGTAGTGGGTATCTACAATAATAACTTATGGATAAATATAGTATTATGATATCAATCTCACGAGTATCTACATAATTATACATTTATTTTTAAATGCTTTATATATTATAATTTTGTACTAAATTATAATTTAAGATTATCCGTATTTTTATTATTTAATAATGAAATTTAGTGATTAAACTCTAATAATAAATTTATCATATATATATATATATATATATATATATATATATATATATATTTTATTTGTGTAATAATTATTTTCATATATTCATATTGTTACACACAAGAGGGTAGATATGAGGACATAAAAACATTACTCATGCCCACTTCATCCTATTGTTATACCTACTTACCTAGGCTACCAAGGGAAAATGTTATCTATAATGGATCAATACCGACTTATAACAAACTGAAACATTTTGTCTAATGTTCAAAAAGTGAAGGACAACTTGTAGAGTTTATTTTTTAGATGACTAAAATTGAAAATGGAAAGAGAGACATTTTTTTGTTTCAATTAACATTTTTTGTACTACTAATGATATCTTCTCACATTTTAGATAATTAATTAACCTTTTCGTGGTGTGTAGCTGGCCCTCCAATAATATCGCTACCAGAAATTAAACCATTGATTTTTTTTATCATCTTGGGAATCTAGCGGAGCCTTACACTACTAAACCAATATCTTATTGATTGTCTAAATTAAATTAACAAATCATAATTAGATGTCTTTAAATTATTGATAGGCTTCTTCTAGAAATTAGACAAAGTCAATATTGTTTTTAAATGTGTCTTAGTAATATGCACACCTTGCTAATACTTTTCCTAACGCCAAACCTTCCTCTTTCTTTCTCCCGTTGAGGATGTTAATGCGAAAGGGATAGAACAAGACCAAAACACATCAATACAAAAATATATGTAGAATTTTATGGTCTTGGAAAATTACAATTAGCAAATGCCAGAAAAGTCGTTTATTTTTGTTTGAATTTTTGTCATAATTATTAGATGAAGAGGTCCAATCTTCAAGGATCCTTGGGCCCGCAATTTTTTTGTGTCGGCTTGCAAGTGATTTTCGTTAACAAAATTTAGAAAATGTAAAAATGTTTTCAATTTAATGTTTATAGATAAACAATGTGTTGATCTAGTGGTATAAGGTTCTGTTAGATTTCAAGGGAATTACATTTGTTGTCCCATAATTTGTGTCAATCCGTGTGTCATTAATTGTGATTGGTTAAAAAAATGTATTTAAGTTAAAAGTTTAATTATTAAGTATTCAATCACACCTAATGACACATGAAGTGACACAAATTATAGAAATAAGATGTGCTCCCGATCTCAAGTAGACTAAAACGTCAATGATTCGATTCCTATGAGATACACTTGTTGGGAGTAGCAAACACACACCCCAAAATGAATTAGTTCCTTATCCATAAGGAGAGGAGATATCCTTAGTTATATCCAAAAATAATGTTTATAGCATAGTGATATTTATAATGTCCAATTCATGACAGTGACATTTGTTGGAAGAAACAATTATGCAATCCGAAAAGAGATTATTTCCTTACCAATAGGTTTAGGATATCTTTAGTTATACAAAAAAAATTTATTTATATTTTCTAAAGCTTTTTAATTTAAATTCTATACAAGGATATATTAGGCAAAATGCAAATGCAGATTATTACAAACATTTTGTGTGCTGCATATTTCCCTACATGAGTAGATGCTTTGAGTTGATATTATTTATATTTTCTAAATTTTTTAATTTAAATTCTGGACAATTTTCTTAAACAATATCCTATAGCAATAAAATTGCAGTTACTAATTATTAATGATATGAAATTATATACTCAAAGTTCCATTAGAGTTCGAAGCAATCAATATATTTAATAAATTTAAAAATCATGTTTCTGAGTAAATTTTCCACTAAAATTTAGTAACTTTAAATCAATGAATTTAATCACGTTTTAATTAAAATAAACATCGTTAAATGTACCATTATTAAAACTCTCACAGATTTCACACAACGTTTTCATTTGTCTAATAAGAGATTGATTATATTTCTCATCGATAACAATGATTGCGTTAACATAGCCGAAGGCACATCACATTAGATACTACGTTTGTTTTGAAAACGTATGGCCTAAATAATGGTAAATCATTTACATTGCTATCTATTAAAATATTATTTTAGTTTTTGAAATCCTAAATAGATAATGTCAACTTTATTTTGAAAAAAATCTAAACATTTAAAAACATTGTTCTTAGTTCGATTTATTACTAATGTGCAGATATTTCCATTGTTATTTTTAAAATATTTTAGCAGTTTTAATGCTAAATAATTAATTTATCCATTATTTTGAAAAAAAATCGAACTATTTAATTACAATTTTAACCATTTATTATTAAAATTTCAGTCTTCTATTAAATATATAGTGAAATAAACTTCTACCACATCATCACTTACCACATGTCACTTCCTCCTTAATTTGTTTTCATCCTAAAAGATTTTGAGGTACTATTGTGTACATACCTACACTACATAATTATTTTTGTACACTGTATATTTTAATAACTAATAATAGTGATTATTGATTGGAAATAGAAAATGTCATAAATTCTAACATTTTATTTTCTTTTCATTTTACATCTACACAAATTTTTCATGTATTAAAATAGTCATAAATTCAACCATTTCGTTTTTAACCTTTCCTGCATAAGAGATGTGCAGTCAAATGCTCATGAAATATTTCATTAACTAATTTAACAAAAAAATTTATATAAAAATGTAACAAATTTTACCTTTTTTTTTCGCACATAGTTTTCTTATATTATTACATTTGCTCATAATCAATAACATAAATAATATAGTCAAAGTTTTCTTGGAATTTGAACCATTCAATATGTTTAATAAATTAAAAAATGAATTTTTATGAGTAAACTTTTCAGTAAAATTTAAAAATTAAAAAAAAAAGTAATGAATCACATTAAAAAAAACATTGTTTGGGTTTAAACAAAACTTTCATCTTTTATATATAAGAAAACATAATAATTAAAAATCTTTCATTTTTCTAGACAACTTTCTTAAACAATATCCTATAGAAATAAAATTGCACTCACTAATTATTAATGATATATATAAAATCAAAGTTTCATTAGACTTCGAAGCAATCAATATATTTAACAAATTTAAAAATCATGTTTCTCAGTAAATTTTTCACTAAAATTTCGTAACTTTAAAACAAGGAATTTAATCATGTTTTCTTTAAAATAAACATCGTTAAATGTACCATCATTAAGACTCTCAAATATTTCACACAGCCTTTTCATTTGTCTGACACGAAATTGATTATATTTCTCGTCGATAACAATGATGGCGTTAACATAACAAAAGACACATCACATTAGATACTACCTTTATTTTGAAAAAGTATGACCTAAAAAATGGTAAATCATATACATTACTCTCTATTAAAATATTATTTTAGTTTTTGTAATCCTAAATAAATAATGTCTGCTTTATTTTGAAAAAATCTAAACATTTAATTACATTGTTCAAATTTTCATTTATTACAAGTGTACATAGATTTTCATTGTTATATTTAAAATATTTTAGCAGTTTTAAACCTAAATAATTAAGGCATCCATTATTTTGAAAAAATTGAACTATTTAATTACAAAATTCCTATATCAATGACCCTTTATTATTAAAATTGCATTCTTCTATTAACTATATAGTAAAATAAACTTCTTCCAAGTCATCACTTACCACATGTCACTTCTTCATTAATTTGTTTCGCTCCTAAAAGATTTTGTGGTACTACTGTGTACCTATTCACACTACATAATCACTTTTGTACAATGTATATTTTAATAAGTAGTAATAGTGATTATTGATTGGAAATATAAAATGCTAGAAATTATAAATTTTTGTTTTCTTTTCTTTTTACATATATACAAACCTTTCATGTACTAAAATGGTTATAAATTCAAACATTTCATTTTTAACCTTTCCTACATAAGAGACGTCTAGTCAAATACTCATGAAGTATTTTATTAACTAATTAAACAAACTTTTCCTTTTTTATATGAAAATGTAACAAATTTTACCTTTTGATTTCCCACATAGTTTTCTTATATATTACACTTGCTCATAATCAATAACATAAATTATATAGTCAAAGTTTTGTTGGAATTTGAACCATTCAATATGTTTAACAAATTAAAAAATGTAGTTTTTGAGTAAAATTTTCAGTAAAATGTAAAAACTTTAAAACAAAGCATTGAATCACATTTTAAAAAACACTATTCAAATTTAAACTAAACTTTCATTTTTTATATATAAAAAAACATAATAATTAAAAACCTTTCATTTGTCTGGACAATTTTCTAAGACAATATCCTATATAAATAAAATTGCACTTACTAATTATTAATGATATAAATTTATATAGTAAAAGTTCCATTAGAGTTCGAAGAAATCAATATATTTTTAATAAATTTAAAAATCACGTTTGTTAGTAAATTTATTACTATATAAGAAAAAAATGTTCTTCATGACACATGTCACTCTCTCCATAAAATTTTTCCCTCCAAGACATGCTCATTGTTTATGGTGAGGTCTCACACATTATAACATTATTACTATATAAGAAAAAAATCTTGTGTATTTATTATTTTATGTTTATGCAATCTCTCTCATTCCGTTTCATATTTTTTCGTTTATGTTTATGCAATCTCTCTCATTTCGTTTCATATCTTTTCGTTCATCTATGTAAAAAATGTAAACCACCACTTCAAAAAGTTGGAATTTTTTGTATCATTGGAATTGAAAATCAGAAACAACAAATGTATTTGATATTAATGTTTTTCGTTTAAAATTACTATTACAATGAATGTTTGAAAGTTAAAATTGAAGTTGCAGTGAGCATCATCACCTCATTTCTATTATTGGTAATATTATTTTTAATTTTAAGAATATGAATAGTTTCTACATACTTCAAAATTTCCAAACATTAAGATAAATAATTCATTAATATTATTAGAACAAAAAAATGTAGACCCAATGAAATTAATTTGAGAGGAGAAATAAAAAATGCAATTTAAATATGAATAAATAGACAATAACTCAATTTGATTATAAGAAATTCGTAAGTGATGATTAATGCATCATTTAAGATTTCAAACAAATAAAAAATAATTGAGATCATTTTGTGTATTTTTTCTTACTTAAATGTGTAAATATGATCATCTGCATTTTCGCTGTCCAATTTAACATCTCATCCATTAACCATTATACCATCTAATTTGGGTAGTTGATTCATCTAATGCAATCTCTCTCATTTCGTTTCATATCTTTTCGTTCATATATGCAAAAAGGTATACTATCACTTCAAAAAAGTTGGAAATTTTTTTTATCATTGGAATTGAAAATCAGAAACAACAAATGTATTTGATATTCATGTATTTCGTTTAAAATTACTATTACAATACATGTTTGAATGTTAAAATTGAGGTTGCATTGAGCATCATCACCTCATTGCTATTATTGGTAATACTATTCTTAATTTTAAGAATATGAATATTTTCTACATACTTCAAATTTTTTAAACTTCAAGAAAAATGATTCATTAATATTATTAGAACAAAAAAATGTAGACCCAATGAAATGAATTTTAGATGAGAAATAAAAAATGCAATTTAAATGTGAATATAAATGGACAATAACTCAATTTGATTATAAGAAATTTGTAAGTGGTGATTAATACATCATTTAAGATTTCAAACAAATAAAAAATAATTGAGATCATTTTGTGTATTTTTTCTTACTTAAATGTGTAAATATGATCATCTGCATTTTCGCTCTCCAATTTAACATCTCATCCATTAACCATTATACCATCTAATTTGGATAGTTGATTTATCAATAACTCAATAAGACCAAACAAATTTATTTCTCCAACCTTCTCAACTTCTATTATATATATAAGAAAAAAGGTTTTTGCCACATCATCATGGACACATGTCAACTTCTCCTTAACTTTTTTGCCTCCAAAATTGGTCCATATTTTTATTATGTACCATCACACATTATATTAAATCTATATAAAAAAAACTTTAAATCAATTAATTATCATTGAACACCTCAATCATCTACCATGAACATGCATACACTGAATCATTTGACAAATACAAAATTCATTTATTTTAAACTTTTGATTTCACTTCATTTGATCCTTGTTTTTTAAACCTTCATTTCCTTTTGGTTTCACTACTGCTCTCTCTTCATCACTAATTTCATCTTCTCCACAACACAATTTCAAACTAACTCTCACTAACTCCCTTTTCAATTTATTTTGGTTTCAAATGATTGGAAATATTAAGAAATTCAGCCTATTGTAATATCAATTACTTTTCATAACGACTTTGAATATTGTACACAAATTATCGATAATTATCTATATATTTCATTTTATTTATCAAATTATTACACAATGATACTAATATATATCTTTAATAAGATTGATAAATACGTGGTTTTAAATATATGTCAAAATCAATCTGTCATATATGAATGTACGGGTAATATGTGTTCTTAACCATACGGCAAAAAAGTATGGTTAAAAACAACCTCTCACACAGGATAAAGACACATCACTTTATACAACCCCTCACACAAGATAAAAATACACTCATACACATTGTCCATTACCCAATATATTATTTAATAAGATATAATAATAATATCATTTAATATATATATATTATATATAAGGAAAAAAGTTTCATCAATATTCATTTTCACATGTGTCACAACCACATTCATTTTTTACCGTCCAAAATTCATATGCGAGCATAATAACTGAGAGGAAATAGTAATTAAAAGGAATATCATATGTTTGAAACTTGGAATTTTCAAGGGCAACCTTGTCATTATATAATGACTTGTAATGTAAATTGTATGTTATATTTCTATACGTATACATTTAATATTGTTGGGGATACTTTAGTCATTTCATCTTTACTCCATTCATCTAATTTATGAGTAACATATATGATTTTTAATTATTAAAATATATGGGTCACATGTTTGTTCTTAACAATACGAATGCACATGTAACATGTGTATTTTTAACCATGTGAATGTATGAGTAACATGTGTGTTATTGTTCATGTAGCAAAAAATACCGCCCCGTGCATATGCACGGGTAACTTGCTAGTTTTCCACTAAAATTTAGTAACTTTAAAACAAGGAATTTAACCACGTTTTATTTAAAGTAAACATTGTTAAAAGTAACATCATTTAGACTCTTAAAGATTTCACATGACCTTTTTATTTGTCTAATAAGAAATTGATTATATTTTTCATCGATAACAATGATGGCGTTAACATAGTTGAAGGCTCATCACACTAGATACTACTTTTATTTTGATAAAGTGTGTTCTAAATAATGGTAAATCATTTACATTGCTATCTATTAAAATATTATTTTAGTTTTTGTAATCCTAAATAAATAATGTCTGTTTTATTTTGAAAAAAAATCTAAACATTTAATTACATTGTTCTCATTTCCATTTATTACTAATATACATACATTTTCATTGTTATCTTTAAAATATTTTAGCAGTTTTAATCCTAAATAGTTAAGGCATCCATTATTTTGAAAAAAATCGAACTATTTAATTACAACTTTCATATATTAATGACCATTTATTATTAAAATTTCACTCTTCTATTAACTATATGGTAAAATAAACTCCTTACCCATCATCATTTACCACAGGTCACTCCCTCCTTAATTTGTTTCCCACCTGAAAGATTTTGTGGTACTAGTGCGTACCTACCCACACTATATAATCACTTTTGTAAAAATGTATATTTTAATAACTAATAATAGTGATTATTGATTGAAAATATAAAATGTCATAATTAAATTCTAACATTTTGTTTTTTTTCTTCTTACATCTACACAAACATTTCATGTACTAACATTGTCATAAATTCAAACATTTCGTTTTTAATCTTTCCTACATATTAGATGTGTAGTCAAATGCTCATGAAGTATTTCATTAACTAATTAAACAAAAATTTCCTTTCTATATAAAAATGTAACAAATTTTACATTTTGTTTTCGCACATAATTTTATGATATTATTAAACTTGCTCATAATCAATAACATAAATTATATAGTCAAAGTTTTGTTGGAATTTGAACCATTCAATATGTTTAATATAAGGACCCGGTTTTCATAACTCGAAAATTCTCTTTTAAAATCCTTATTCGTGAAAGTGAAGTGATTACTTTTGAAAGACATTACTCGAACAGTTTGGAAACTTGAGTGAATACGTTTATAAATTTGCAAGGCGGAAATATTCCAAACACCTTTCATTTCAAAAGCATGTCATTACACTTCTGTTCAAATACATCCTTTATACAATTACACTTCCTCAAAATTACCTTGAATACAAACATTAGATCCACTTCATTATACACTTACAAGAAAGTTGTTTATACATGAATTCACTTTAACATGTTCTTCATATTACAAATATTTATCATATAACATATCAATTACATATTATCTACTACTCTATCATGTACTCTTCTCCGCTAGCGTCCAATGCACTACCTCCACAACCTGAACCCAAATATACAACACATACAAGGAAAGACAGAGGGAGTAAGAACCAACTACGGCGACCGTAGCGTGGATTTACATGGAGTAATAACATTAAAGTATTAAAAACCACACACATCTAACATCAATCATGATAAGCTCATATCAATCAACACATATTATCCATATTCACCCTATAGTACACATATATCCCATACTATATGTGTTCTATAGTGTGCATACTTATACATCACATATTATCCATATTCACCCTATAATACACATACATCCCATACTATATGTGTTCTATAGTGTGCATATTTATTTATCACATATTATACATATTCACCCTATAGTACACATACATCCCATACTATATGTGTTATATAGTGTGCATATTTATTTATCACATATTATCCATATTCACCCTATAGGGCAAGTCAACGCCACGAAGGCTATACAATACCACATAGGGCAAGTCAACGTCACGAAGGCTATACAATACCACATAGGGCAAGCCAACGCCACGAAGGCTATACAATACCACATAGGGCAAGCCAACGCCACGAAGGCTATACAATACCACATAGGGCAAGCCAACGCCACGAAGGCTATACAATACCACATAGGGCAAGCCAACGCCACGAAGGCTATACAATACCACATAGGGCTAGCCAACACCACAAAGGCTATACAATACCACATAGGGCAAGCCAACGCCATGAAGGCTATACAATACCACATAGGGCAAGCCAACGCCATGAAGGCTATACAATACCACATAGGGCAAGCCAACGCCACGAAGGCTATACAATACCACATAGGGCAAGCCAACGCCACGAAGGCTATACAATACCACATAGGGCAAGTCAACGCCACGAAGGCTATACAATATCACATAGCAAATAATAACTAGTTTACTCTATTGTCATAACAATAATGCCAATACATTTACCTTTTCCATCAAATCATTAGTTATGGAAACACGTCTCCCTTACATGTATATAAAAATCAACCACTCACAACATACTCATTTTGATAAACATACTCATATCCATTTTAACACATTCACAACTCATCACACATTCATTGTTACAACACACCCATACATGTTTATAACAATCAACCACTTACAACATACTCATTTATGCTTATGACCATAAATATCTCACACATCATCATTATCACACAACATAACCATTATCATAAACAAACCACACATAACATATTCTTCATCATATACACATTAACGTTAGAACCATCTTTAATGACGGTGTATTACTATAAATGAGCATATAGATGTTTATTCAAATAAACAGTTTTCCCCACACATATATCTCCACTTTTATGGCTAATACATCCTCATGTAAGATAAAGATTCTCACATGGATCACAACTCCCAAGAGAGTTTCTATCCGTTAATATGCTCCGATTCTTGAGGGAAATCGGAGATGACGACTCTAATGAAATACTCTAAGACCACAATGGTCTTCTCCCTCACCTTAGGTTGTGTAAGCTCCGTTGCTCCGCAAAAGAGCCACATCTCCCTTCATCTCCTCCAACCTCCATTGTTGCTTTTTCACCTCCAAGCTTTTCCAAATGTGTCACCATGAAGCAAGAGGAAGGTTTTGATGAGTTTTGAGGCTTAGTGGAGGGAAAAATGGTCCATTTGGGTGGAGCCACCGTTGGGAGAGAAATGGGTTGAAAGAAAATGAAGATTAGGGTTTCTAGATCCTCTTTTTCACTTTTATAGTCATAGTGATGAGTGTAATCGATTACCATATGGTGTAATCGATTACATCAGTTAAAAATTTAAAATACAAACTCAACGACTTGATGTAATCGATTACCAAACATGTTGTAATCGATTACAATGTGAAAAATGCACATATCTGATGCTTTTAATATGTTGTAATTGATTACGAGTCTAGTGTAATCGATTACATCATGTAAAATACACAGGCCTAATTAGTTTATCAGCATGTAATCGATTACCAGTATTGCGTAGTCGATTACACTATTTCAAAGTGTCAACAACCCAAAACTCGCCCAGGCGAGACAACTCTCTCAGGCGAGACTTCCAGGACTGATACTATAATTTTGAAGACTCAAATTTAGGGTGTTACAATTAACAAATTAAAAAACGAAGTTTTTTTTGAGTAAAATTTAAAAACTTTAAAACAAAGCATTGAATCACATTTAAAAAACACTATTCAAATTTAAACAAAACTTTCATTTTTTATATATAAGAAAACATAGTAATTAAAAACTTTCATTTGTGTGGACAAATTTCTTAAACAATATTCTATAGAAATAAAATCGCACTTACTAATTATTAATGATATAAAATTATATAGTCAAAATTCCATTTGAGTTCAAGAAATCAATATATTTTTAATAAATTTAAAAATCATGTTTGTTAGTAAATTTTCCACTAAAATTTAGTAACTTTAAAACAAAGAATTTAATTAAAGTAAGCATCGTGAAAAGTAACATCATTTAGACTCTCAAAGATTTAACATGGCATTTTCATTTGTGTGATAAGAAATTGATTATATTTTTCATCTATAACAATGATGTCGTTAATATAGTCGAACGCTCATCACACTAGATACTACCTTTATTTTGAAAAAGTATGGCCTAAATAATGGTAAATCATTTAAATTGCTATCTATTAAAATATTATTTTAGAACATTTTGTTTTCGCACATAATTTTATGATATTATTACACTTGCTCATAATCAATAACATAAATTATATAGTCAAAGTTTTGTTGGAATTTGAACCATTCAATATGTTTAACAAATTTAAAAATGAAGTTTTATGAGTAAAATTTGGACAAAACTTAGGTAAAGTATCATATGTGTTAATGGTACAGGTGAACTATTAGAGGATGTCACGTTGATATTTTTGTATATTTTCAAGGTTAAAAAATGATTGATTGTAAATCTAATAAATGTTTCTTCTATGAAAGTATACAAAAATGTTCACGTGTCATCCTCTAATAGGTCACTTGTACCATTAGCATATGTGATACTTTACCTAAGTTTTGTCCGTAAATTTTTCTATAAAATTTAAAACAAAGCATTGAGTCACATTTTAAAAAAAAACATTGTTCCAGTTTAAAAAACTTTCATTTTTTATATATAAGAAAACATATGAATTAAAAACATTTGGTTTGTCTTGACAATTTTCTTAAACAATATCCTATAGCAATAAATTGCACTTAGTAATTATTAATATAATTCTAAATAAATAATGGTCATCTTTATTTTGAAAAAAATATGAACATTTAATTACATTATTTTCATTTCCATTTATTACTATTGTACATACATTTCCATTGTTATCTTTAAAATATTTTAGCAGTTTTAATCATAAATATTTAAGGCATCCATTATTTTTAAAAAAATCGAACTATTTAATTACAACTTTCCTATATTAATGATCATTTATTATTAAAATTTCATCTTTACCTATTAAAATATTACTTTTGAATTTGACATACTAAATAATTAAACTTGTATTTATTTAAAAAAAATCTTAGTAATTAATTACAACACCCCGTTTATATACTTTTAAAAATATAGAAAATAATAAACGGATAAAAAAACCCAAAAAAAAATGGTAAAAAAAGCTTATTGCTTAAGAGGGAAATTGTGTAGTTGTGTGATCTATTGCGATCAGGTGCATGTGAAGCACCATGTTCCTCTATCGTAGTCAATTACAATCGTTCGCGTGGTCTCTCTTTTTAGATTTTAGTTTGACCGCGTGGTAGAGCCAATCCAATTTGACACACAGTCTTGTCTGGCTACATGTCCCCACACTGGAATCCTTTCTCTCCTGGTGAATGTTGCACTCGTCCAACCAATCCCAGATTGACACGTGGTTCAGTCTCTCACAAGTTGCTACACCTAATCAGGTATTTTCTCCTTTTATTTTATGCTTTATTTATTACTATTAATAGAATATTATCATTATTATTTAAACAAGAGTTAATTATACTGACATCTCTTGAGTTTTAGTGAAATTACATAAATCACCTTTTTTTTGTCCTTATATGAACCACCCCTCCTTCTTACACAAACCACCCATAATTTTATACATATATTACACTAATCACCCTTGATGAGATATAATTATAATATTTTAAACAAAAAATGTGTGGTGAGTGTAATTAAGTTAAACAAAAATATTATATATTGTGTAGAGAATTTCAAATAGGGATGGCAATGGGTACCCGGATCTGCAGGTACCCGCTAATAATACCCGCAACGGGTTGGGTTTGGATCCATGTTTTGAACCCGTGGGTAATTGAAACCCGCGATTTTAAGACCCGTTGTTAGATGGGTCTGGATCCGGGTAATGAGGTATTCAAACCTGTGAGTACCCGGACCCGCTATTTCTTACTAATTCTAAATATATATATAGCAACATAACTTTAATATCATGTTAATTTATATTGTAATATCATATTAATACATAATTATAATATCATATTATTTCATAAATGTGATAGTTATGTTATTAAATTGTGTTGTTATGTTGTTAATTCATATGTATGATGTAATGTAATGTTAATTGAAGAGTTTTTACTAAAAGAATTTTTCATCCTAATGTTGAAGTTGTTTTTAATGTTTGTTTGAGTAAAATGAGTTGTGTTTAATAGTCAAATTAAGTTATGTTTAAAACTTTAAATTAAGTTTTATAAATTTTTCTCTTGTTGATTGCCTAAATAACATATAAGATCGTAGGAAACAAATATACAAATACATAAATTAATTGCAATTATTTTTAATATTTTTGAATTTATGTGTGCTCATGGATCCGTTGGGTACCCAAAGACCCGCTGGTAGTACACCCAGAAGGTATTAGCACGGGTATGAGGCGGGTCTGGGTCCAAAAATGAAGCAATGAGGCAGATCCAGGTAATGCACTACCCAGACTCATCCAGACCCATTGCCATCCCTAATTTCAAATATTACAAAACTGAGTGTTTTTTTTATATTTTTGTTTCATTACACAATATATTAACAATTCTAATGAGATGTTTATATAACTCTTATGTTAATTTTTAATGAACCAAATAATGAAGATGCATTGACTCTAATATTATTTGGATTTGTCTACACAATATACAATATTTTGTTTAACTTAATTACACATATCACATGTTTTTTGTTTAAAATATTACACTTATATCTCATCAAGGGTGATCAGTATAATATATGTATAAAATTAGGGGTGATTCGTGTAACATGAAGGGGTGGTTCGTGTAAGGACAAAAAAAGGAGGGATAGTTTGTGTAATTTTACTAAAACTCAGGGAGTGTTAGTGTAATTAACTCTTTAAACAAAATATAGTTTTAACTAACAAAGTTTTTTTCATAATAACATCTATATTACTTAATAAAGGGAAAACTTAAAATAACTTCTCATGGTATAATTTTTAAATACCTATTTTACCCTTCAGAATTTATAACTTAATATCTATGTACATTATTCATTCATATATAAACTGCTAAGTGATGTAGTTTTTACATTGCAATTTTTTATATTGCAATATAACAGTTTTTATTACAAAGTAGAGAGGATGTGAACATTATTATAACAGTTTTTATATGATGCAGTTTTTATATTTGGGAACATGACATATTGCAGTTTTTCTTATGAATAACTAAATTATGAACATGATTGAGCATATAAAAGTATAAAGTTATTATGCACCAATGTTTTATTATATTCCTGATGAACACAATTGTGTATGCATCACTGCATTAATATTGAGCAACTACTCCAATTAAATATATGCAAATTACAATATATATTCAATTTATTACATTACACATTTATTGCATGTAGACTATAGTTTATAAACGATAGGAAAGCGGGTTAGTTATACATAAATTTAATAATAAATAGTAATAACTAATTATGATAACATTTTACTGGATAACATAACAAAAAAATACAGATGACCCTCTCTTTAGCAACTCATTAACAAATTTTTTTATAATTAGATCAAAATTACTAGTAATAAAATAATCAAAACCTATCACTAAAATAAAAATGACAATTGATAAAATTAGTTACTTTGGAAAATATTTTCATAGCACAATTTCTATTATAATTGTATATTAAATATCGATTTTTTTGGGAATTAATCAAATATGGAATGGGTCATGGTATCACTTCTTGTCTTCATATAATCTTTGAATAGTCATGTTAGGACTTCTATTCATTTGAAAAAAATAAAATTAATAATCGGCAACAAAAACAAAGCACATATTCTTCTTATACTAAATAAAATCATTATTCTTAAATAAGAGTACTATTCTAAAGAAAAGTATTATAATTATTTTCAAATATCTCTTTAAAATGGGATGCGATGTGAACATTAGCTTCTGTCGCTTCGCCATTCTTAAATGAGATACAATTTTTAATATTTTGAAATATCTTTACAATGAGATGCGGTGTAGACATTAGTTTCTGTTGTATTACTCTTCTTAAAGTGGATAAATATAATTCAATCAAATTTGTATCAAACAAATCTATCAATCAACATCACTTTTTTTTAAACCTAGAACTACATAATCTTGATTCCCTAAGGCATATAGGAATGCATAGGAGGAAGATTAATTCTTGTCAGACACAAGAATAAAAAGTAAATATTTTGTTTAAATAAATTTAATTTTCATAAATCAAATGTATTTAATTCTTGCAATTAGCTAGTGTACCATTTTATTATGGTCAGACAGGATGCTAATACATTCCTTGATATGTAATCGATTCTCTAGCTCGAAATATCTAAGTCAAATACCATTTTATCCAATTTGGGCTTAAGTATAGTTTTCTATATTTTAACTACAAAGAACATAGTGACGACTCCAAAGAGGTCGTGTAGCAAAAAATTGGGATGCGACAATAATAAAATAAACAATCAATAATTATTACTTTTGGTAAAATTATTACTGATTTTGGAAAATAAATTAGTAATTTTATAATTATATAGTAGTAATTATTCATTAGTTATTTGGTAAAATATTATTAAGCATTTATAATTATTATTAAGTATTTATTATTGGAAGCTCTTATAATATTTGAAACAAAAAGTTAGCTTTTAAACACTATAAACTCGATTTGAATTTCCAAGTTTTAAATTTGAAAAGTGACAACGACCAAAATGATAGTTTTTTGTACAGCTAACCATATTTTCTCATGTTAGGAGGCACATCTTGTATACTATTCCATATGTCATTTACTTTAGTATTAATTTTTTCAACCAATTAAAAAGAATGTTACATTTTTAATGCACAAAATGTGCTCCCCTCATTTTATAAGAAGAAAGAAATATGTGAAAAGAGATAAAAATATAAAAAATATTATGAATTTTTTCTGTTGTTTAATTTTAAAGGAAAAAATGTTTTTTTTATTAAGCTATATCTCCCATTTTCTCATGGGAGGAGAGAAAAATTGCTGTATTACATTGCATCTGTCTCTTCTCATGCCCTCTTAAATGAAAAGAGGAAAATATACTCATTTTCTTGAGATTCTCTTGGCTCCTTTTCTCATCTCTTTCAATGATACAAAGGGGGCATAACATTAATCACAAAACAAATATATATTATCCACAAATCGTCTGTCTACAAAGTTAGATTTTATTCATTTAATGAATGATTTATACTCATTTAATGAATGATTCATTTAATCACCCGTACATTCGTACGAGTGGTAATGTATTTTGCATATATTTAATTAAAAAAGTGTTACGACAATTTGTTAATAAAAATGCGGTGGGGGTTACCTAATAGAAGATCATTTATATGTATTTTATTGTTGATGTAGAATTGTTAATGAATGAGATGATATTGAACATTTTATTTACCTATACTACTATATAAAGGCAAAACATACATAAGAGGTATTTAAGTAATTAAACATGCATAATTTCTATATCTCAACTTTGCCTTTACTATTATATAAAGAAAATATGCCTAAAGGACATCAAGGTAATTGATTTCATTTAATTCCAATTGAATGTTAGATTCAAGCTTCAAAACCTATAATAGTTTCAATTCCATGTCACTAAATTGTCAAATACTCTTTCATTATCTATTAAATTTCATTGAAATACAATTTTTTTCTTCCTAAAGTGAATGTATAATTTCATTGGACCATGATATATTCAATTTTGCAACGTACAAGTTGCACATAGTTTTGCAATAATTGAATGCAAAAAATACTCATAAAAGGGCTAAATAAGTTGTATATGAATACTTTAGGTTAATTTTTAAATGTAGAATATGTGACACCCTAATTTTAAAGTCATTAAATTATAGTATCAGTCCTGGAAATCTCGCTTGAGCGAGAAAGGTGTCGCCTGGGCGAGAATGGCTCACCTGGGTGAGTGAAATACTGGGCTATACTGAAGGATTCTCGTTTGAGCGAGAGGATCCTCGCTTGAGCGAGAGTGTTCTCACCTGAGCGAGAGTGTTCTCGCTTGAGCGAGAGTTGTCTCGCCTGGGCGAGAAGTGGCATTTTGGAACCTGTCGAGGCTATGAGATTCTCGCTTGAGCGAGAATCCCTCGCTTGAGATAGAGAGCCAAATCTGAAATTTTAAAAAGGCGGGATTTTCTCGCTTGAGCAAGAACCCGACGAGTTTACTTTATAATAGAAACCCCAAACACATTTTAGGGTTAGAAATTGAGAGAGAAGAGGGAAGAAGGTGATTTTGAGAGCAAGAACTCGTGGGAATCATCTAGAAGCTTGAGAAGAGGTAAATCTCTTGATTCTAACTCTATTTCTCCCTTTCAAACTTGTTTTGGGATGTATGGGATCTCTTCTCAAAGTATGAGAAACCATGGAAACTCTTCCTTTTGAGTTGTGGTTCATTTTATTTAGTTTCTCTCTTGTAAACTCTTGATTTAGAGTCAGTATTGAAAAAATGGAAAGGGTTTGAGGGTTGATTCATGAAAACCCCAAAACCCCCAAAAAGATATTGTGGTAAAAGAGGAGATGGGTGAAATGTTAGATTTAGAATGTGATTTATGAATGTTGAATGTTGATTAGAAGATGTGTAGGTGTATTTTGGATGTTTGGAAACTCTTAATGAAGTAGTTTTGGAAACATTGAAAATGTATGACCCTCTTGTGTGTATAAAGATGAAATATGGGTTGTTATGTGTTATTTTGAATAAAATGACTAACATTGTTGTTATTGGTGGGGATGAGGAAAGATCCTAAGGTTGGAGGCGGTTTCCGAGGAATTTTCAAAGTTACCAAGAAACAGACTTAACTCTCACCAGGGTAAGGATAAGTCTTTAATTGCACATTATAGTGGAAAATGTGTGGATTTTCTGATTGAGGAAGTGATTAAAATGTAAGTCGCTTATTTATTATAGACATATATGGGTATGTTTGTAATAAAGGACGCATGATATTGCTAGTTATAAATTGATTGTGTATCAATGAGAAGAAAATATATTTTTAGCCGACCATGAAAGGTTAGCGACTTTAGCTCAAGTTATGTAGCGGTAATGAATTTACAATGGTTTACTAACTCCTTTAAAATGTGGATTTTTGTTGAATTACCTACCCGAAGTGGTAGTGGATCATTGGAGAAATTACCTACCCGAAGTGGTAGTGGATCATTGGAGAAATTACCTACCCGAAGTGGTAGTGGATCATGGGGAAATTACCTACCCGAAGTGGTAGTGGATCATTGGGGAACTTACCTACCCGAAGTGGTAGTGGATCATTGGAGAAATTACCTACCCGAAGTGGTAGTGGATCATTGGGGAAATTACCTACCCGAAGTGGTAGTGGATCATTTGGGAAATTACCTACCCGAAGTGGTAGTGGATCATTGGAGAAATTACCTACCCGAAATGGTAGTGGATCATTGGGGAAAATTACCTACCCGAAGTGGTAGTGGATCATTGGGGAAATTATCTACCCGAAGTGGTAGTGGATCATTGGGGAAATTACCTATCCGAAGTGGTAGTGGATCATTGTTGAGTTGTGGGCTTACCCGTAGTGGTAGAGGATTATATGAGCAGTGTAAACGACCGAATGTGGTAAAGAGTAAGCTTGATGTCGATGGTAATTAATGAAACGAAAAATATTTGAAATAAAAGAATATGCATGCTATAGATTATATATTATGGGTTATATATGCTATAGGTCGATTTTGGATAATATGAAATTATAAGACAGAAGATACGAACGTTTATATTCATGTAATTATGAGACGTGTTTCACTTCAATGCTTATTTATATTTAAGAATGTGGATTATCTTATAATGTTATTTATTGAATTAATGACTTACTCCTTGGTACGTTTTGTGTATTTGTCATTGATAATCCCCTTGCAAATAAACATGTAAATTGAGGATGCTTGGTAGCCTTAGGAACCTTAGACTCTGTATTCCTTTGTTTGCGTTGTTGTACTATAGCTGACTATATGTGGATTTACGTGATTGTACCCATGATTATTAGTATTTGAACAATAGTAATTATGTGTAATGCCCTTTTTGGAGGACTATAACTTTGGGTCCTTAGTACCCATGGAGAACTATCATAATGAATTATGTTTTTTTGCATTATTAAAATGTGTTGTAACATGGCATGTAAATAAGGGTTGGTGAAATGATTGATGAGTGATCAAAGTATAATGATGAATGTATGTATGAATAGATTTAAATAAGGAAAAAATTTCAAGGGTAGAATTTTGGGTCCTTACAAAATATATTGTGTTCTTTGAAACATTAAAAAATTAATTATACTCTTTATACCTTGGTTACCCTTTAAAGATTTTCATAGGTTCATATTTGATTTGATTTTTCCACATAAAAAAGATCACACTTTTGAAGAAGTATCATAACATAATCAAATCAAAGATTACAACATTATTCTTTTTCGAAAGATAATTTTTTATAAGAATTTATATCATATAAAGATTGTACATAATCCCAATCAACCATTAAAATCTCAATCAGCCATGTTTTGTTTAAAACATAAACACTTATAACTTGAACACAAAAAATTGAGATCAATAATATTACATTGATTTTTTTAATGAAGTTTAACATCAATTTTAATGGCTAACGATTAAAACTTATTATTCCAACACGCTCTAAATTAGTTAGTAAGTACACGTTCCCTTACTTTATTTATCATTCTTGCATTCTCCGTATCTTATTTTCACCATTGTGTCCAAAACCAATAACAAAAATTAATTTATTTTATGATATAAAAAAGCATTGAAGTCCTACATCTCCTAATACATTGAGAGCTACAACCTAACTTTATCGATAATATCTCCACTACGCCAGATATGTAAATCAATAATACACATTTTGGGATATAACAGCGTTTGTAGGCGCTATCTATATGAGCGTAATAATATATGGTATGCTTTAACAACACTTATGTGGGCGCTGTTGTATGTCATATATACAACAGTGCCACCTCCAACAAGCGCTGTTATATATGTAAATGAATTTTAACAGCACTCATTGTAATGAGCGTTGTTGATATGTAACAACACTCATTTAATATCACTCATTTAACAATGCTCATTTTAAATAAGGCAAAATCTCTCTCAGACATTTTATCAAACATAATAAGCATGTCAATTCGACTACATATATAAACCATTGCATGAATTTGTCTCCGTTAGTTCAAATATATTAACTCAAAAGATTATTTGCAGTAATGAAAGGGACGAATGTGATGAATATGTAGAGGACAAATCCATGAATTTCTTATCTTCTTTAACTAAGGGCAGAAAGACAGTTCATATTCAATATAATAAGAATAAAATCAAAATTTACATAGAAAATATGATTGAAAAAATAATAACCAAATAAAATAAATACATATAGAGATTGCAAGTTTGGTAAATCACCAACAGCTTCACGTAGATTCAACCTTGACATTTCCTGTCTTATAAAATAAGCAATTAACGTAGATGTAAATGCAAGCAGCAAGAGTGAATCAAAGATAAAGAAATGAGGTAAAATAAGACAATGATTCACCTTATGCTCGAAGAGATAAACCAAAAGCTAATAACTTGCATGAAAAGAGAAACTAAGAGAAAAAGAGTAAAAGCTGAATGATATGTGTATTATTGTGTGATGTTTTTTTTTTTTAAATCTGCAAAGATTCGCGCCCACTAAAACAAAAAAATGTATGACTTTTAACAACGTGTTCTAAATAAAGCGCTATTAAATGTGTGATTTTTCAGGTACTCTAAAAATGAAAATGCATGTTAGAATTTACCTTTACAAGCAATAATGAACATGCATGTTAGAATTGAGTAAACAACCAAGACTCTGCATCAATAACATCCAAAAATCATAGAGAACATCTAAAAAAAGTTTCAAGGAAAAATTCAAACCCTACCCAATTTAAAAATGCAAAAAAGATTCACTATAAAACTTGAGAAATAAAAAAGAAATAGTAACAAGGGTTTTATTGAATTTCAGGGTGAAAATTTCTAACGTAGTGAGAAAATTTGGATAAAATGGACTTTTCTACCTCAAATGCATATATAATATGTCTAATTCTGATTAGTGGTTCAAAAGTTATGCCAAAAATAACATTTCACCATAACATTATTAACTACCTATATGTATCTCACAACCAACAACAGATAAAGTGGTTCCGACTCTTCTATCATTCAATATGTGATGAAAGAAGTGTGGAAACAAAGTTTTGTTCAAAAATTCCATTAGGATCAAACGTTGTTGATATGTCACATTTAACAACGCTCATTTAAGCAAGCGTTGTTGAATATATTCAAATCAACAACGATTGCTTAGAAATGCTATGTTAAAAGTCACACATTTAACAACGCTTAAATGAGTGTTGTTGATATGTCACCTTTAATAACACTCATTTAAGCAAATGTTGTTGAATATATTCAAATCAACAGTGTTTGCTTAAACAAGCATTGTTGAATGTCACATTTGACAACACTCATTTAAGCACTGGTAAATGTGTGACTTTTAACGGCGCCCATTGTAATGAGCGTTGTTGATTATCTTAGGCAAACATACAAGAATGCTTGCTTGAAAGAGCGTTGTTGAAGCTATATTCTGTGAAAGATATTTCCAAAATATCTAAATCCGTATAAGCAGTATATACATATTAATTTATCAAGATATGTAATATAAACTATATTTGGTTTAGTGGTTGTTATTGCTTGAAAGGAAGTTAATTGCCACTAGGCTACACGGCCAAGCTTTCTTTTACTCAAGAGGTATTATATATATACGTTATATAATGCGTATAAATTAAAATTGAAACAGTGCAACAGCTGAGATTCGAACAGGGGTGCATTGGTTCCCAAGCAGCATGCCTACCGGTTGGGCTATGTGACTTTTTCATTTCATTACTGAAACGTTAAAGTATATACCTATTCGGATCAGCCAGTGTAAAATCCAAATGTGTTCTAATCCACCAAGTGGTATGAGTTTCTTTATAAATAGAGACCCTACAAGCCATAATCATCATCAAAAAATTCAAGCCTAGACATCTTCCTTCACTTCTCTAATGCATGAGAGAATTGTGGGAAACATAAATTTTTTAAAATACTTTTGAGAGATACGCTTGTTGTGCTTGTGCAAATCACATCAAGGTTTCCAAAGTATCCTGAAGGGGATTCGCGGTTCATCCCATTTGCATCCAATATACTTAGATTGGTGGGGGCGAATCGAACCTAAAGGTTAGTGTGGTAATACACGCTTTGGAGGTTTTGACGTGCATATCCATCAACATCTTCTTTGTCCAAGTGGTGTAGCATCTTCCCCAACAATCAAGTTTTTCCAACATATTCACCTATCACCTTTAACAACGCTTTTTTAAAAGAGCGTTGTTGATTATCTTATGCCTTGTATTTAACAACATTGTGCTAGGAAGCGTTGTTGAATGACCGTTAAATGCGAATTTTGGCGTAGTGCTCACTCATTAACCACTTAAATCTCGCATGGATGTTAAACTAAACATCAACATAAATGAAAAAGAAAGAAAAATAACATCAGCCTCTCAATTTACTATCATTCCATAGACTGCTTGATTTATTATTAATTGACCATTTACAATTGATAGACAACACAAATCTTGTTTTAAGAATATATATATGTGATTAAGTAGGGAAGTACATAGATAAGAGAAGAGAAAAACTAAAAAAATATAATCCTAGTATTTACATTTAATAACAATTTGCTTATTAGAAAAATCACATAATCGAAGTATCTCAATTGACTTATACAAAAGATACCTTAAACTTGGCTAAGTTTTTGTTTGGAAAGTCATATGTCCTTAATGAACAGTTTCAATTTCAAATTATGATTTTTCCAATCACTTCAAGGACATGGAAAGCTGACGTGCAAGGATTGCTAAGAAAATTCAATTGTCACTAAAAAAACATTATTTAACTAAAGACATTTATTTAGCTAAAATATAAGTGAAGGTAATTAAAGTGGTTAGAATAGTTGGGGGTAAGACATTCTTGGAATCCATCATGTTTATTCTCCCAATACCATGAAGAATGATGATTGTTGATCTACAACGAATCTAAAACAAATTAATGAACAATGTAGGCACATAAGGTTGAGTATGAAAGGAGGCAAACCCTTTACATGGAAATTAACAGAGGTGAATCCACTTACTTCAAGAGTAAGTTTAAAAAACCTACTTCACATCTTAGTCGTCTATCCTAAGGAAGTCCATTGGTTTGATTATGCAAATTTCATCATCTCAGACACCAACCATACTAACTCCACTAACCATACTTACCTAAAAAACACAATAAAATAACCCAAAATTAATTCATGTTTATGAGATATTTGATTCAAAATAAAATGGAGGATAATGCAACTATAAAACCCAAAATGTTGTACATTTTTTGGCAACTTTTTCTTATGACACAAGACTTCTTTGTAATTCCCAAACACTAAGAAGATATCCATTGTCACCCAATTTGAGCCTACACGTTATGAAAGAAGATTTTTTGAATAACCATCAATATGCCAACAACCCGGGGATGGTAGTTTTTCAATCGTTTTCCTTGATATTCAATTATTATAGTAAAATGCACTATTTCACACCACTCAGGTGATTGAACAATAAGAAAATATAAGGAGCGTTCATAGCCTCAAGAAAAAGCAAAAATTATGCAAAGGGTCCATTGAGAATTCATAATTCATATCTCAAGCAAAATTTAGGGTAAAAGAAAAATGCAAAACCAATGACAAAAAGAACCATTTTTCGAAATATTCTCGCATAAAATTTTAAGCTCTTCTTATGGCAATTTGGAAAATTCACTTTGTAGTTGAAGGTAATGCTAAAAAACTGTTGAAAATAACGACCCAAAAATTAATCTAGCAAATTAACCCATTATTCTTAGTCCTATTTTTTTACATGCAAGAGTCCCATAGTTATCATAATAATACATTTTTCCATCTCTAATCATACTCATTACAATCTAATCATTTATCCTTGGCTCTCATATATTTACTTATCATAATTGCAGAAAATCATAATTCATATTCATCCCAAGGATTACATAATGGGGAGTTTCCCAAAAATATAAATAACATCAATATCAGTCAACATGTTATTAATGTTAAGTCATTTAATTACAATCACTAAATTCCCTAGAGCATCTAGTCACTGCAATCCGCTAATCCTCCTTTTACCCGCGAGTCAATTATCATAAATAGAACACAAAATACAAGGGAGTAAATCATTAAACTTCAATACATTTACATTAGATAATTGACATGAAAATAAATTTAAACATGTTTATGCACATAAATAACAACAATTAATATGTACCACCTCTTACCACCTCGATCATTTACAATTTCCAACCTCACACCTCATTCACTATCAACCATATGTAACAACCATACCGTGATATCGCCCTCTATTACCATTCTGCTCATCACAGATTGAAGTACCCCGTTCATGGGTCACATCTTTATACTACTCCCTTTGAGGGTCAAGAATTACACTACGCCACAAAGGCCAAGATTTTTATACTACGCCACGAAGGGCCAAGATTGTTATGCGACGCCACAAAGGGCCAAGATTGTTATTTTACGCCACGAAGGGCCAAGATTGTTATCCTACGCCACGAAGGGCCAAGATTGTTATACTACGCCACGAAGTGCCAAGATTGTTATACTACGCCACAAAGGGCCAAGATTGTTTTACTACGCCACAAAGGGCCAAGATTGTTATACTACGCCACAAAGGGCCAAGATTGTTATACTACGCCACAAAGGGCCAGGATTCACCAAACCACAATCTATACTCATAACTCATATCTTCCATTCATTAATGGATTTCCAGATAATATGCAGTATATTTTTACACAACTAAGTAAAATGCTTCTCCTTACTTGGGTAGGAGTTAATGTTTTAGTTCTTCAACCTTGTTGGATTTTCCTCGCCTCCTCCAATCTTACGATCTTTTAACATATTCCCATGACAACAACAATATTGCCCAAGTTATTATTCATGTCATACAATTTGACAAACTTCACAACAACACATAACATTCATTCATGAAATAAGTTCATATCTCTATTTATTCACAACTATAAATCTAATACACATAAATCATTTCAAATAAGGCACATGTTCTCTTTTAAGAAACCTCATAAACTCCTAAACCCCTTTTTTGCTTCATTCACCATTTTCTTTCACAACCATTTCGTTTTTAACTCAATGGTTCTAAAAAATCAACACTATGCTAACCCCTTTTAGAAAATAACTTCAAAACACACATTTCAAGAGTATAAACTAACTATAACCGAAATACAACTCAAAATGAGAGGTTAAACAATTTTCCACCATGAGAGAAGAGATCCTTATGAACAATAAAATGTTTCAAAACAAGAGAGAAAGTTAAAATCAAGAGGTTTACCTATTCTCAAGCTTTTTCCTTCTCTTCTACACGAAATGGGGTGGAGAGTCGTTTCTTCCCTTTTTCTTTCGCAAAAAGTGTCCCAAATTTCATTTGGGACTTCTATTTTAGGTTTCAGACTATCGGGTTCTCGCTTGGGCGAGAATGGCTCTCTTGGGCGAGAAGCCCCCGACTTTTCAAATTTCAAACTATGATGCTCTCGCTCAAGCGACGGAGCCTCGCTCAGGCAAGAATCCTTCAGTCTTCTCAGCCTCCCTCTCGCTTAAGCGGCACACCCTCACTCAAGCGAGAATCACTTAGTCTCCTCAGCACTCTCTCGCTTAAGCGAGTACAACCTCGCTCAAGCGAGAATCCCAGAAAAATCCTGGGAGAAACTCTGAGCCCCTCGCTTGGGCGAGGTCCTCTCGCTCAAAGCGAGAATTTCCCAGACCTTCTGAGTTTCACTACACTTAGGTAAAGTAGAAATTAAAGTGTTACAATTCTCTCCCTCAAATAAGAATTTTCGTCCCCGAAAATTAAACATACCTCGATTCAAACAGGTGAGGATAATCATCCATCATGTCACGTTCCACTTCCCAAGTTGCATATCCATCATCCACTTGACTCCAAAGCACTTTCACTAAAGGGATTTCCTCCCCCCTCAATTTCTTGATACTCCTATCCATGATTCTCACAGGTAAAGTTCTAAATGTCAAGTTGTCCTTCAACTCAATCCGGTCAGGCTCAACAACATGTGATGGATCCCCAACATACTTTCTCAGATGAGACACATGGAAAACATTGTGGAGGTTTGACAACAATGGGGGTAGGAATACTCGATATGCTACAAGGCCAATTCTCTTCAAAATCTGATATGGCCCGATAAATCTAGGAGTAAGCTTACAGGATTTCAAAACTCGACCAATCCCATTAGTTGGAACTACTCTCATGAACACATGATCCCCTTCATTAAACTCAAGAGGCTTTCTCCTCTTATCATGATAACTCTTTTGTCGACTTTGTGCTATCCTCATATTCTCCCATATTCTCTTAATATTCTCAGTCGTTTCTCGGACCACCTCGGGTCCCAACACCATATTCTCCCCAGTTTTAAACCAACTTATAGGAGTTCTACATTTTCTCCCATACAATGCTTCATATGGTGCCATTCCAATACTCGAGCGAAAGCTATTGTTGTAAGTAATGACTCATTATTGGTAGTAATGGTAGCGACTCATGGAAATAGTGACTATTTGTCCCTAAGGTCACGAGTTCGAGTCGCGGGAGGCTCCCCTTTGTGGGGAATAAAATACTGCAATGGGTATTTAAGTTGTTGCAATGACACGCTCAATGGATTCATGGGCCTGGGAGAGGGAGGGGGTCGCATGTCAGGACTATGGTGTTACATTAAAAAAGGCGCCTTTTTAATGTAACACCCCAGTCCTGACATGCGACCCCCTCCCTCTCCCAGGCCCATGAATCCACTGAGCGTGTCATTGCAGCAAACTGAGGCAATAAAAATATCAACACTTTGGAAAGTATTCCTTAGACATCCTACACTGAGGCAATATAGCTAGATTTAAGCATTATCCTTAAGATTATACTAGGGAAATTTTGATGGGTAAAAAGTTATAGTACCAATCAACATCAGATTCAAATATTCTTCAGTCGAGTACACAAAAGTTGATGAATTCCATCTAGGAAATAAACCTTGAGTGGTACATTAGAACATTTTTATTCCATTACATTCAAACAAGCATATAATACTCATATCATACATAACATGCCTACATTGAAGCATACTAATATTCAAATTAGTTCATATTAACATTAATCATAATAGTGTCAATAGGAGGTTCATGCATCGCATAACATACTCTAAAAAAGAATAAGAAGTCATGAATGGCATATTAGAACATACATGCACAAGTCTTACTCTTCGTTCCCTAGCATTCAAACATCAACAATATATCATGCATCATAAACATCATTATGCACCACCATGTCAATCAATACACAATCACATTCATACATCAACCACCATAACTATAATCATCAACTTTATGCAATATGAAAACAAATATAAAATTGTAAATTCACAAACAATCATGCATTCAAACATGTATCTCCACATTTTAACCAGACAATCAACCTTGGGTTATTCCATTCTCCTAAGTCAATTTTCTAGCATCACCAAAATATTCATCATGGAAAGCGCAAGAAATGCCACAACAAATCCTTGGTTCACTAAGGCAAGCGTGAGAACCGCCTCAACAAATACTTGGTTCATCACGACAAGTGTGGGAACTGCCTCAAAAAATCTCTGGTCCATCATGGCAAGCACGGGAACTGCCTCAACAAATCCCTAGTCTATCACAACAAGCGCGATAACTGCCTTAAAAAATCTCTAGTTCATAATGACAAGCACATGAAATGCCTCAACAAATCTCTGGTCCATCATGGCAAGCGTATGAACTCCCTCAACAAATTCCTGGTCAATCACGGCAAGCGCGAGAACTTACTCAACAAATACCTGATCCATCACGAAAAGCATATGCACTCCCTCAACAAATTCCTGGTCCATCACAACAAGCGCGATAACTGCCTCAACAAATTCCCGGTCCACCCTAAATTTATATCTTTAAAAATTATAGTATCAGTCTTGAGATTCTCGCTTGAGCGAGATATTCTCGCTTGAGCGAGGTATTCTCGCCTGGGTGAGAAAGGCTCATATGGGAGGGTGAAATCTTGGGCTATACAGGAGGATTCTCGCCTGAGCGAGAGTTGGCTCGCTTGAGCGAGAAAGGCTCAACTGTAAGGGTGATTCCTGGGCTATATTGGAGGATTCTCGCCTGAGCGAGGGTTGGCTCGCCTAGGCGAGAAAAGTGATGTTTTGGACCTGTCGAGGCAGTAAGATTATCGCTTGAGCGAGAGGGTCAAATCTGAGTTTTTAAAATAGGCGGGATTTTCTCGCTTGAGCGAGAAAGGGATCGTTTAAGCGAGGACCCGACACTGTTGCATTAAATAGGGGACCCCAAACACATTTATGAGGGTTAACCTAGATAGAAGTGAGAGAAGAGAGTTTTTTCAAGAGCAAGGAGGCTTGTGAGTCATTTAGAAGTTTGAGAAGAGGTAAAGCTCTTGATTCTAACTCTCTTCTTCCCTTTGAAACTTGTTTTGGGTATGTTGGATCTCTTCTCAAAATGAGAGAAACCATGGAAACGCATCCTTTTGAGTTATGGTTCGTTTTATGTTGTTTTTATCTGGTAACCTCTTGGTTTAGGTTAGTATTTCAAGAATGGAAAAGGTTTGTGGGTTGATTCATGAAAACCCCAAAACCCTAAAGTGAAAATGGGTAAAGTGCTAGAGGTAGAAGATAAATAAGCTTTCTAATGTTGAAATATGAGATGAATATGTATGTCTTAGATGTTGTAAACTTTTGATGAAAGTAGTTTAGCAACATGGAAAATGTGTTAAATATCTTGTGTGGTTAAGTAACGCGATATGAGTTGTTTATGTGATATTTGGAATAAATGACTAACATTGTGTTGTATGGTGGGAATGGGAAAGATTCTAGAGTTGGTGGCAGTGTCGGTGGAACTAGTGCAGTTACCAAGAACCCAACCCAACACTCACCAAGGTAAGGATAAGTCTTTAATTTGTGCATTTGAAACGGAAAATGTGTGTATTTTCTGGTTGTGCAAGGATTAATTGGTGAATCACGTATTTATTATAAACATATATGAGTATGTTTGTAATAAGGATTGTGTGGATTCCCTGGATATGATTGATGGTGAAATCAATGAAAATGAAAATTATTTTTAGCCGACCATAAATGGTTAGCGACTTCGGCTTGAGTTATGTAGCAACACTTCAGCCCGAGTTTATGTGGCAACACTTCGGCCCGAGTTTATGTGGCAAGACTTCGGCCCGAGTTTATGTGGCATGTTTTCTTTATAAAATAGATGAGAAATTGCTTTTAGCTAACTCTAAGGGGTGTAGCGACTTTGGCTCAAGTAATGTAGCACGAAAAATGAATTTCAAAGTGATTTACTAACATTTTCTAATGTGAATTATTTTATAATGACGTTTATTGAATTAATGACTTATTCCTTTATGTGTTTGTGCTTTTATCATTGATAATCCCATTGCAGATAAACATGTGACATGAGGTGGTCTCATTTTTGGAAGCTTTAGGAGCTTTATGTTTCGGTTTCACTTATTTGCACTATTTTAAACATGAGTGCTTATTGGATTAGTTGAAATATTTTGTAACTATGGATATATAACTTACATGATTTATTGTAACTCTGGATATTCGTAGCTATGGGTATTTTGGAAACCCATAGCTAGTTGTATGCGGTTGTTGCATGACATATGGAAATGAATTATGATTTTCTGTCGATTAAGTATGTATGTCATATTGAATTATGAAATGAGTAGGAATGAGAAAGTGAGAGTTAAATATGGTTGTTGGAAATTGTCGGTAAAATTTATGAGGAAATGAATGCATAATGAATAAGATAAGAAGAAAATTTTCAAGGGTAGAATTTTGGTCCTTACAATATGGTATCGGAGCATAGTTAATTCTGCGACGTAGGGTATGGCTTTACTTGCTTCTTTGTAACCTTTAGTTGATTTAACTATGTGATTTAGGTGAAATGTTGTGTGATTATGTGATGATTTATCTGGTTAAATGTGGTTTACTGATGAACGAATGAGTGTAGGTACCCGTCACTAAAATGTCTGGAAGAGGACGAGGAAGGGGATCGGGTCAGAATGAATTGTTGGCCCAGATTGCGACAGCGCTGACAAACATGAACGAGAACTTGCAACACATGAATCAGAATACGACACCAAGCCCGAGTTCATAGCCCTTGGTTCCACCCTGTCCGGATGAGTATCGAGGTTTGGATGAGTTCTGTTGGAGGAACCCCAGTCTGTTTCAAGGTGGGTTCGCTCCTGATGCAGCCATCAAGTGGATTCAGAGATTGGAGAGTATTTTCAAGGCCATGAGCTATTCTGATGCTCAGAAGTTGGCGTATGCCACCTATATGTTAGAGAAGGAGGCCGAAAATTGGTGGGAATTCACTCGGCGCCAAATGGAGGCGGAAGGGCATGTAATTTTGTGGTGTACTTTCAAGGAGAAATTCCTTCGAAAGTATTTTCCTGCTGATCTGAGGAGTCAGAAAGAAATGGAAGGGAAGCTTTATTCCTCGCCTATGGGTAACAGAGGATATACTCCGCATGGGTCAAGAACTCATGCCAATGCTGGAGGGTCGCAGTAAAACTCTTAATCCTGGTGTAACAAATGCGGCCGAAAGCATTTTGGTGATTCTTGCCCCGGAACCACACTTAGCTGCGTTTACTGCAAGGAGAGTGGACATCTTAAGAGGCATTGTCCCAAATTACGGCAGAGTATGAATGCTGTTAATGTTGAACGACCTCGATCCACCGGCAGAGTATTCACCATGAATGGTGCAGAGGCATCGAATGTGGATGGCCTGATCAAAGGTAATCGCATGGTGGCAGGTATTCCCCTTTTAGTGTTGTTTGATTCGGGAGCGACACACTCCTTTGTATCTATTGAATGCGTGGAAAGACTGAAATTTCATACTGAGTCGTTGCTTTTCGACTTGGTCGTATCCACCCCAACTAATGTGCCTGTGGTGGTGTCGACAATTGTGTCTCGATGTCCAGTGGTGGTAAACGGTAGAACCTTTACCGTGGATTTAATTTGCTTACCACTATCCTAGTTAGATCTAATTCTGGGAATGGATTGGTTGTCGGCGAATTATGTGGTGCTAAATTGTGCTGATAAGACCGTAGTATTCGGGAATCTAGATGAGATTTCTGATGAGGTTAATAACATGAAGCCGTTATCGGCAAAGGAAGTCAGAACTTCATTTAAAGAGGGAGGAGCCGTGTTTATGTTATTGGCATCCCTAGAGGGTAACGAGAAATCTAAAGTGGAAGATATTACGATAGTTTGTGAATTTCCAGAGCTATTTCCTGGTGATATTCCGGAGTTACCTCTAGTGAGAGAAGTTGAATTCTCTATTGATTTGGTACCTGGAACGGGACCCATCTCTATAGCTCCTTATAGGATGGCACCGTAAGAATTGGCTGAGTTGAAAAAGCAGGTTGAGGACTTATTGGCAAAGAAGTTTATTCGTCCTAGTGTCTCGCCGTGGGGTGCGTCGGTCTTGTTTGTTAAGAAGAAGGATGGTAGTATGCGGTTCTGTACTGACTACTGACAGTTGAACAAGGTTACTATTAAGAACAAGTATTCATTACCTCGGATTGATGACTTGATGGATCAGCTGAGAGGGGCGGTAGTGTTTTCAAAGATCGATCTTCGGTCGGGTTACCACCAACTTCGTGTAAAATCAGAAGACATTCCTAAAACTGCTTTTAGGACGAGGTATGGACATTTCGAGTATTTGGTCATGCCTTTTGGTGTAACGAATTCCCCAACAATATTTACCGACTACATTAATCGGATTTTTCATCCGTATTTGGATTCATTCGTAGTGGTATTTATTGATGACATTTTGGTTTACTCCAAAAGCCGAGAGGAACATGTTGAGCACCTGAGGATTGTTCTGGAACTTCTTAGTAAGAATCGGTTGTATGCGAAGCTGTCAAAATGCGAATTCTGGTTGGAATCGATAAACTTTATTGGACATGTAATATCCAAGGAAGGAGTGGCAATAGATCCTTCTAAGGGTGAAGCGGTTATGGAATTGGGCGGTGCCCAAGTCAGTCACCGAGATCAGGAGTTTCCTGGGTTTAGCTGGTTACTATAGGAAATTCATAGAGGGGTTTTACAAGTTGGCTTTACCCCTGACTAAACTTACCAGAAAAGGAGAACCGTATGTGTGGACAATCCGTTGTGAAGAGAGTTTTCAAGAATTGAAACGGAGATTGACTACGGCGCCAGTGTTGGTTCTTCCTTGTACTGATCGGGATTTCAGTGTTTATTGTGATGCTTCCAAGCAAGGGTTGGGTTGCGTGTTGATGCAAGAAGGGAAGGTTGTTGCCTATGCTTCTCGACAGTTGAGAACACATGAACAAAACTACCCTACCCATGATTTGGAATTAGCGGCAGTGGTCTTTGCCTTAAAAATCTGGAGACACCATCTTTATAGTGTGAGGTTTGAGGTGTATAGCGACCACAAGAGTTTGAAGTACCTGTTCGATCAAAAGGAATTGAATATGAGGCAGAAAAGGTGGATGGAATTCCTTAAGGATTATGATTTTGGGTTGCAGTACCATCCAGGAAAGACCAATGTGGTGGCCGATGCGCTAAGTCGGAAATATTTACATATGTCGGCTTTGATGGTTAGAGAAGGGAAACTGATTGAAGAGTTCAGGGATATGAACTTTGATGTTCAGATAAAGCCTCATAGTATGATTTTGGGAATGCTTAAAGTCACAAATGAGTTGTTTGATCAAATCCGGGTAATGCAAGTCGAGGATATTGAGCTAATGGCTAAACGAGAATTGATGCTAAGTGGTAAGGATACCGATTTCACAGCGGACCCTATTGGAATGTTGCATTACAAAGGGAGAGTGTGTGTTCCTCGTGATGAGAAATTACGGAATGATATTTTAGAGGAGTCCCATAAGAGCAAACTGAGTTTTCACCCAGGAACCACGAAGATGTATCAAGATTTGAAAACATTGTTTTGGTGGTCTGGGTTGAAAAGGGATGTGCCTTTGTATGTCTCGAGTTGTTTGGTATGTCAGAAAGCCAAGATTGAGCATCAGCGACCAACGGGGGAGTTACAATCCCTAGAAATTCCCGTTTGGAAGTGGGATAGTATCTCCATGGACTTTGTATCGGGTTTTCCGAACACTCAGAAAGGATATGATTCGATATGGGTGATCGTGGATCGGTTAACTAAATCTGCACACTTTCTGCCTATGAACATGAGGTATTTTTTTGAGTGATTGGCGAAACTGTACATCCGGGAAATAGTTCGTTTGCATGGGATATCATCGAGCGTTATATCGGATAGGGATCCCCATTTCACTTAGAAATTTTGGATTAGTTTGCAGTCCGCATTGGGAACTAAGTTGAAGTTGTGTTCAGCTTTGAAAGTGTGCATGTCAAGAGGAACACTTTGGAAAGCTCTCCTTATATGACTTGGTTTTGATGAGGACAACTTGTGCTACCATGAGCTTGAAGATCATCAACAAATCAACATGCTTAAGCCTTCCGATTGGTATCTTGCTTAGACTAGATTAGTTTAGGTTGAGTCCAAGGCTTAAGTCACCTAATACATATCTCAATTGCATAAATCTTTTAAATCTTTTTCATCTTGAGATATGTCATTCATAATATGTTCATGCATCATATAAATACATGTACATGTGCATTCTAGGCATAATCTAAGTATTAAACATGTATGAATTTAAGTGCATAACATATTTGAAGTTTTTACACATGAAAGAGTGCTGTTAATCGATTACCACTTGGCTTAATCGATTAATCTAACTGTTTGCACAGTGTAATCGATTACAACAAATGTCAATCGATTAATCTAACATTTTTGTGAAGCTTAATCGATTAAAGCTGTCGTTAATCGATTAACTGGGCTTTTATTTCAATTCTTTATAAACTGCATTTTCAGAATTGATCTCAGAAGTTGCATGTTAAAATTTTTAGAGAGTTAGAGCATTTTTTTCGTGTTAATTGTTGCATCTAGTTGTAAATGCATTTGTGAGCTTAGAAAAGAGAGAATTCTATGCTTTAGGATTGAGTGCTTTTCATGATACATTTCTCATCTTTTCTTGTCACATGTTCTTGCATTTTTACACGATTCTTGATTAGATGTTTACATATTATGCATTCTGTTTTTCACTAATACATTTTTCATACTGCATGAGCTTGTATTAGGTGATTAGAGTAAAGCCTTATCTTGTTAGATATAAGTCTTGTTATAGCTTAAGTTTACTCTGTATTGCTTTGTTTGAAAAAGTGTTGTAATTGTGGGAATCTCAAGGTGTCATATCACCAAGATATTGAGTGTGTCTTCACTGAGTGTTAGACTTAGGGATAAGTAAAGAACAAGGTTCTTGGCTGGGGCTACGCCGAAAGAAAGGTTTTCTTTGTCGGTAGGAAGGGAGTCAAACCATAGAATAGGTTTCTTTTTATCTTGTAAGTGTTTAATTGTTGTAATTGGATAGTGTGTATGTAATTAACATTCATTCAATTATAGTGAAGAAAAATCTCCCAAATCAGCCGGGAGGCCTGGATGTAGTTTGCGGTGGACAAGCAAACGAACCAGGATAAAATTCTTGTTGCAAGACTTTTTCTATCTCTCTCTCTTTATTGCATTTGATCGATTAATTTGTTTAGTAGATTTAATTGATAATCTGTTTCTATACTGTATTACTTGTACTCTGATAAAATTCTGTAAGCCTGGTATAATCGTTTCATTATCAATTAATTGTCGAGCAAGAAAATGTACTTGCATTTGCTTACTGTCACGGTTTAATCGATTAAGTGTGGTGTGTTAATCGATTACTTCAGTTTGTTAATCGATTAAGTGGACTGTGTTGAAAGTGTTAATCGATTACCCTGTTTTGTTAATCGATTAATCAAGGTGTTTTTCAGCATTAAGTGTTGTTTTCGAAAAGCGGACATTCTAACCGCTACACCTATTCAACCCCCCCCCCCCCTTCTAGGTGTATTGTAACCACTGATACCTAACAAGTGGTATCAGAGCTAGTGCGAAGTGCTAGCTCAACCGCGTATTCGTGATCCTTAGGGAAAAACGAATGGGTTCGTCAAACCCATTTGGTGGTGATGGTTCATCCATTAATCGACCACCTATATTCAGTGGTGAAGGGTATGCCTACTGGAAAGTCCGCATGCAAATTTTTATTGAAGCCATAGACTCGGATATTTGGGAATCCGTAGTCAACGGCCCTTTCGTTCCACATCATCTTGTGGACAATGAACCTAAAGACAAGCCTAAAAGTCTATGGACCGGTGATGAGCGCAAAAAGGTGCAGCATAATCTTCGCGCCAAAAATATCATCACATCGGCCCTATCCTATGATGAGTTCTTTAGAGTATCGCAGTGCCAAAATGCAAAAGAAATGTGGGACACTTTACAAGTGACTCATGAAGGCACTAGCGAAGTCAAGCGCGCTAGATTAAATGCGCTTACCCATGAGTATGAGTTATTTCGCATGTTACCTAGTGAATCAATCTGTGATATGCAAAAGCGATTTACTCATATTGTTAATCATTTAGTTGCTCTAGATAAATCTTTTGCCAGAGGTGAACTAACTAATAAAGTTTTGCGTTGTCTTGACAGGAAATGGCAACCAAAAGTAACTGCAATTGTTGAATCCAAAGATTTGGATTCTATGCCTCTAGCTACTTTATTTGGAAAACTTCAAGAGCACGAAATGGAATTGGGGCGGTTGACTATGCACGAAGATTCAGATCGGAAAAAGAAAAACATCACATTGAAGGCCACGACCTCCAAATCAAAAGAAGATAAAGATGATGATGAATCTGACTCCGATCTAGATGATGAAACTATGAATCTCCTTGTTCGCAAATTTAGCAAATTCATCAAAAGAAAAGGAGGATTCAAGAAGTTTCAGAAGAAAGAAGCGAAAGAGTCAACCAACAAAGGCAAGAACAACAAAGATCGCTTCACTTGCCATGAGTGTGGAAAAGCCGGACATATGAGATTTCAATGTCCTATCTATCTGAAAAAGGTTGATTCAGAGAAGAGCACTCCCAGGGAATTCAAATCCAAGAAAGCTTACATTGTATGGGATGTACCTGAGGAGGAAACAACATCAAGCACTTCTAGTGAGGAGGAGTCAGCGAAGCTGTGTCTGATGGTCAGATCTGACAACAATGGCAACTCAGACTCACACGAGGATAATGATGAGGTATATTCCGACACCTCATCCACTTCGGATGACTTACCCTCTTATGAAGTTTTATATAATGCTTATGTTGAGTTACATGAGGAATTAAAGAAATTGGCTAGAATAAATGTTGATAAGAAAAGGGAAATCCTTAGAAATGAAAAGAAACTAAGCCAATTACAAAAAGAATTAGATGAATTAAAATTAGAAAATGAAACTTTAGATCTCATCTATTCTTGTAACACATGTGACTGCTCTGCTGATAATTTATGTCAAAAGCCTGTATGTGAGACTTGCGAGATTTTGCAAGAAGACAATCTTAAACTAAAAGAAAAACTCGAACGTCTCACAAACAGTAAACAACAATTAGACACTCTGCTCAGTCAAACAAGAAACGTTGGTGATCGTACTGGTCTAGGTTATACTCGCTCTGCTAAAAACAAGAGACCATATAGAAAACCTGTAGTTAATACTAAGGATAAAAATCGCAGGCGCTCTCCTACTTGTTTTTATTGTAATACGTATGGTCATACTTCTTACTCTTGTTACATTAGAAAATATGGTATACCTAGCGGGGCTTATGTATGGATAAAGAAGGGAGATAATTCCCTAATCACTAACAGAAAAGGACCCAACATAATTTGGGTACCTGAGAAAAGCAGGTGATCTATTTTGCAGGTATGTCTTCGAACACAAGGACAAAAATGGTATTTAGACAGTGGATGTTCGAGACATATGACAGGTGACAGATCAAATTTCCTGGATCTATCACTTAAAGGAAAAGGATACGTCACGTACGGAGACAACAATAAGGGAAAGATACTTGGTACCGGAACAGTTGGTAACTCATCTCATACTCAAATTGAAAATGTTCTGTATGTTGAAGGACTAGAACATAATCTTCTAAGTATAAGTCAACTCTGTGACAAAGGTAATAGAGTATCTTTTGATTCTGACTGTTGCATCATTCGTGACATTTTATCTAATAATGTTAAATTTGTTGGTCATCGTATAAATAATATTTACATGGTTAACTTGGATGATGTCACCACATTATTTTCAAAATGTTTCATTTCTAAAGAAGATGACATCTGGCTCTGGCACAGACGCGTTGCACACATCCATATAAAACATCTAGATAAATTGTCATCAAACCAACTAGTTGAGGGGCTACCAAAACTAAATTTCAAAACTAAAGAGATTTGTGACACTTGTCAAAAGTGTAAACAAACCAAAAACTCTTTTAAAAACAAAAATGTGATATCCACTTCAAGACCTTTGGAGTTACTCCATATGGACTTGTTTGGACCATCACAAATCATGAGTTTTGGTGGTAGCTACTATGCTCTAGTTATTGTTGATGATTTCTCTCGTTTTACATGGACATTATTTTTATCTGCTAAAAGCGACGCTTTCAACTCTTTTAAAAATCTTGCCAAGCAAATCCAAAACCAACTTAACCTGAAAATAGTATATATACGAAGTGATCACGGAGGAGAATTTGAGAACTTTCAGTTCGACAAATTCTGTGATAAGCATGGCATTATGCATCAGTTCTCTGCTCCTCGCACTCCACAACAAAATGGAGTTGTTGAAAGGAAAAATCGTGTGCTAGAAGAATTAGCGAGAACCATGCTTAATGAAAGTAATACCCCCAAATATTTCTGGGCAGATGCAGTTCATACTACATGTTATGTTATAAATCGAGTATTGTTAAGGCCTAATTTGAATAAAACTCCTTATGAACTATTAAAAGGCCGTAAACCAAACATATCCCATCTTCACGCTTTCGGTTGCAAATGTTTTATATTAAATAATGGAAAGCGGGCTTTAGGAAAATTTGATTCAAAAGCCGATGAGGGAATATTTTTGGGATACTCGATTCATAGCAAAGCGTTCAGAATTTTTAATAAGTATTCTATGCAAGTTGAAGAGTCTATCCATGTACAGTTTGATGAATCTTCTCCAAAAGAGAAGAGAAAGGTTGTATCTGATGATGTTGCAGGTGCTTTGGAAGAAGCATACTCAAAAAACATGAATAATGTAGAAGCAACCGATGAAGAATGTCAAAACAAATCTCAGGAGCATTCAAATATGCCAGTTGTGTGGAAAACCAAGAAAGCTCACCCGATCGACAAAGTAATAGGTGACATATCTACGGGAGTGGTAACCCGTAGTTCCTTACGAAACTTCTGTAACTTTGTAGCTTTTGTATCTCAAATTGAGCCTAAGACCATTGATGAGGCCATTGAGGATGTGCACTGGGGTATAGCTATGCAAGAAGAGCTAAACCAGTTCGAACGCAATAATGTTTGGGACTTGGTCCCTAAACCTAAAGATCATCCTGTGATTGGTACTCGATGGGTCTTCAGAAACAAGCTTGATGAATCAGGCTTGATCATTCGAAATAAAGCACGCTTGGTGGCCCAAGGCTACAACCAGGAGGAAGGTATCGATTATGACGAAACCTATGCCCCTGTAGCCAGATTAGAGGCCATCCGGATGCTACTTTCCTTTGCATCGATTATGAACTTCAAATTATTTCAGATGGACGTAAAAAGCGCCTTCTTGAATGGCTATATTCAAGAAGAAGTTTATGTTAACCAACCGCCTGGTTTTGAAAATTTTAAATATCCGAACCATGTTTATAAACTTAAAAAGGCACTCTATGGTCTCAAACAAGCTCCTAGAGCTTGGTATGATAGACTTAGTACCTTTCTTTTAGAAAAATGGTTCGAAAGAGGCTTGGTTGACACAACGCTTTTTATTCGTAAATCAGAAAACTCTGTATTACTTGTGCAAATCTATGTAGATGACATAATTTTTGGATCTACTAATGATATTTTGTGTAAGGATTTTTCTGAGATGATGCAGGGGGAGTTCGAAATGTCTATGATGGGAGAACTTACGTTCTTTCTAGGACTTCAGATAAAGCAACTAGAAAGTGGAATTTTCATCCATCAGACAAAATATTGCAAAGAGCTGCTCAAGAAATTTGAGATGAACAATTGTAAGGAAGCTTCCACTCCTATGGCATCTGCTTGCTACCTAGATAAGGACGAAAAAGGAAAAACTATAGAGGTAACAAAGTATCGAGGAATTATTGGGTCTTTACTTTACTTAACTGCAAGTAGGCCTGATATCATGTTTAGCGTATGCATGTGTGCTAGATTTCAATCATCTCCTAAAGAATCACATCTTACAACCGTTAAAAGAATCATGAGATACTTAAAAGGAACAACTAACATGGGATTATGGTATCCTCGGGATGCCTCATTATCCTTGGTAGGTTATTCCGATTCCGATTTCGCCGGATGTAAATTGGATCGGAAAAGCACTAGTGGTACTTGTCACTTGTTGGGGAGTTCATTAGTAGCATGGCACAGCAAAAAGCAAGCTTGTGTTGCTTTGTCCACCGCCGAAGCGGAATACATTGCCGCTGGTGTGTGTTGCGCTCAAATCCTCTGGATGAAGCAGCAACTCAAGGACTATGGTCTTAATATTGAAAAGATCCCTATTAAATGCGATAACACAAGTGCCATAAACCTTTCCAAGAATCCCGTCTTGCATTCTAGAACTAAGCATATAGAAATTAGACATCATTTTCTGCGTGATCATGTACAAAAAGGTGACTGCGTTCTTGAATTTGTTGAAACTTCTAAACAATTATCTGATATTTTCACCAAGCCCCTTCCCAGGGATACTTTCTTTGTTCTAAGGAGAGAACTTGGAATTCTTGATGAACAATATCTTGTTTAAAATTGTTTAGGTGTTTACATCATCGTCTAGTTTCTCTATGTCTTTGTTTCTTTAGCTTTTCGATATTTGTTTTATTGCAAAAGTATATCTCTTGATTATTATTTTTTTGTGATTCTGAATGTTTAAATAAATCTGTCACATTGCATGCCAAAGCCTTAAGAAGTTGAAACCTTTTTACTGCCTGAAATTTTTTTTTTTACTATGCGTAATCGATTAAATATTCAATTAATCGATTACCTGGGCATCAGTTGCTTGAAAATTCGAAATACTACTATAAGTAATCGATTACATTTTCACTTAATCGATTACCTGGGCATCAGTTCTTTCAAAAAATTCGAAATTTCACACTGATTAATCGATTAACCCTGCCCGTTAATCGATTAAAACCAGTTTTATAAAGGCAAACAGTAGCTCAGTTTCACACTTTTTCTGGCTTTCTCACTTTCTCTTTTCTGCTTTGAGATTCTAAATCTATAACACAACTAATCCAAAGTGCATCAAAAGTAGAAACACCTATTCCTAACCCTCTTAAAACCATCAAGGAATCATATCTCTTCATCCTCATTATATCACATCTCCAAGGTTCCACTAAACATAACCTAGGTTAGGTTTGCCTACACCCATATTTGACCTCTCACTGCCATTTCGGTTTCTGCCACATTATGGAGCAAAGTCGTCCTAAAAGGGTCAAAACATCAGCCACTCGTGTACGAAGACGAGAGGTCGGTTCGCCTTCCGCTCGGGACCGTGGTGACCCCTACTATTCACTCATTCTGCAAGAAACCAGTATGGCGAAATTTCAAGGTCGGAAACCTACATATATACGGTATGTTGACTTAACTTGGTTAGCGGAACAGAACTTTAGCTTCCCGCATGACATGGATGCTCAGGGAACTATTCAGTTCATGGAATTAAAGGGACAAGTCTACCCTGCTCTTGTTAGGGAATTCTATGCTAATTTTAGATATAAGGATGGAAAATATTGGTCAATGATTTCTGGCAATTTGTTTGAACTCAACGATGAAATTTTCATGAATGTCGGTGGTTTATCTTCTTCTGGATATAGTATAGGAGATTGTTCCTGGGTAAAGGAAAATTTTGATCCTACTGAAGTCTATAAGTCTTTTCTAAGAGGCCCTCATTTATACATTCAGGGTCAACTGACCAAAGCTGGGTCACTTTCTGTTGAGAACAGGCTGCTACACTACATTATTGCTTACATCTTAGTACAGAGGAACACAAATCACACACAGCCTACTATGAATGATTTACGTTTCATGTATGCAGTGAAGAATAATGTGATGATTAATTGGCCTGAGGAGATCTTGAAAATTATGAACAGTGTATCTTTATCTCAGTCGAAGCTGCTTCCCTACAGTATCTTCATCTCACGCATCGTTGACTATTTGCGCATTGACGTTTCCGATACTATCATTGTTGAATATACTGACAAGGATCATCTGGTTGGTGAAAGCCTCATACATAAGATGGGTATATACAAGTATGGTAGTACTTGGCAATACCATGAGGACTACACCACTTTTGGTCTGGATTTATCTAATGATGATAATCAGGATGGCACAGATAATCAGCATGCTACAACTCAGGGGGAGCCTTCTGGATCAGCACCTCAGAACTCTGCTTTTGGCTTCGATCAGTTGGAAGCTATGGAGCAACGGCTTAACAACCGTATGGATCTTCACTTCCAAGGACTAAAAGACTCATACTTTGCTGGTATGGAACAGTATGAGGAGCGACAAACTGCGTATTCGGACAACCAATTTCGGGAGTTGAGGAATCTGATTCAATCTACCGCTGAAGCTCAGAATGCCTTGTTTTGTTCAGAATTTCAGAAGCTCTCTGTGCTTATCAGGGGAGATCAGAACATTGTCATTTCTGCTGATCACACTAACGATCCTCATCCTCCACCTCAACCTTAGTTTAGAAGACTTTAGACCTAGGATATCTTACCTTAGGTTTATTTCTTCCTTTTGGCACTCTTTGGATTTAGATACTGTTATGGATTCTAGTATTTCTGTTGCGTGCCTCTTTTATGTTGTTAATTGACGTTTTCTGGTTTATCTGGCTGCTAAACATTGTTACTCTTTATGCTATTTTATAATTATGTCGAATAGCCTACTATGTTTATGTGTATGGTTCTTGATCGTATGAGATTTTCTGCCTTGATATGGTTCATCTCGTATGCCGTTTACTTTACTTGTTTGGCTATCTCTGTTGTATAAACTTGCGCACTTGTTTAATCCTCTTTAACGTAAAACAGGTTAATTGTTATATCCCAATATTAACTCATTAACTGTGTTTTATGCATTACTCATATCTCTGCCTCTTCTTTGACCTAAGTTATCTTTTTGATAATGTCAAAAGGGGGAGAAAGGTTGTTTTGTTGTTCTCTGATTGTGCAGGTTGATCGTAATAACAGCTTCCGATATTTGCGCATCATATCAACCTTGCCAACACAATCTTCAAGCTATTTACATTTGATGTGGAGTTTGTCATCATCAAAAAGGGGGAGATTGAAAGTGTGCATGTCAAGAGGAACACTTTGGAAAGCTCTCCTTATATGACTTGGTTTTGATGAGGACAACTTGTGCTAACATGAGCTTGAAGATCATCAACAAATCAACATGCTTAAGCCTTCCGATTGGTATCTTGCTTAGACTAGATTAGTTTAGGTTGAGTCCAAGGCTTAAGTCACCTAATACATATCTCAATTGCATAAATCTTTTAAATCTTTTTCATCTTGAGATATGTCATTCATAATATGTTCATGCATCATATAAATACATGTACATGTGCATTCTAGGCATAATCTAAGTATTAAACATGTATGAATTTAAGTGCATAACATATTTGAAGTTTTTACACATGAAAGAGTGCTGTTAATCGATTACCACTTGACTTAATCGATTAATCTAACTGTTTGCACAGTGTAATCGATTACAACAAATGTCAATCGATTAATCTAACATTTTTGTGAAGCTTAATCGATTAAAGCTGTCGTTAATCGATTAACTGGGCTTTTATTTCAATTCTTTATAAACTGCATTTTCAGAATTGATCTCAGAAGTTGCATGTTAAAATTTTTAGAGAGTTAGAGCATTTTTTTCGTGTTAATTGTTGCATCTAGTTGTAAATGCATTTGTGAGCTTAGAAAAGAGAGAATTCTATGCTTTAGGATTGAGTGTTTTTCATGATACATTTCTCATCTTTTCTTGTCACATGTTCTTGCATTTTTACACGATTCTTGATTAGATGTTTACATATTATGCATTCTGTTTTTCACTAATACATTTTTCATACTGCATGAGCTTGTATTAGGTGATTAGAGTAAAGCCTTATCTTGTTAGATATAAGTCTTGTTATAGCTTAAGTTTACTCTGTATTGCTTTGTTTGAAAAAGTGTTGTAATTGTGGGAATCTCAAGGTGTCATATCACCAAGAGATTGAGTGTGTCTTCACTGAGTGTTAGACTTAGGGATAAGTAAAGAACAAGGTTCTTGGCTGGGGCTACGCCGAAAGAAAGGTTTTCTTTGTCGGTAGGAAGGGAGTCAAACCATAGAATAGGTTTCTTTTTATCTTGTAAGTGTTTAATTGTTGTAATTGGATAGTGTGTATGTAATTAACATTCATTCAATTATAGTGAAGAAAAATCTCCCAAATCAGCCGAGAGGCCTGGATGTAGTTTGCGGTGGACAAGCAAACGAACCAGGATAAAATTCTTGTTGCAGGACTTTTTCTATCTCTCTCTCTTTATTGCATTTGATCGATTAATTTGTTTAGTAGATTTAATTGATAATCTGTTTCTATACTGTATTACTTGTACTCTGATAAAATTCTGTAAGCCTGGTATAATCGTTTCATTATCAATTAATTGTCGAGCAAGAAACTGTACTTGCATTTGCTTACTGTCACGGTTTAATCGATTAAGTGTGGTGTGTTAATCGATTACTTTAGTTTGTTAATCGATTAAGTGGACTGTGTTGAAAGTGTTAATCGATTACCCTGTTTTGTTAATCGATTAATCAAGGTGTTTTTCAGCATTAAGTGTTGTTTTCGAAAAGCGGACATTCTAACCGCTACACCTATTCAACCCCCCCCCCCATTCTAGGTGTATTGTAACCACTGATACCTAACAAGCTTATCATCCACAAACGGACGGCCAATCGGAAAGAACAATACAGTCATTGGAGGATCTTTTGAGGGCTTGCGTCTTGGAACAACCAGGGAGTTGGGATGGCATGTTGCCTCTGATTAAATTTACCTACAACAATAGCTTCCATTCGAGTATTGGAATGACACCTTATGAGGCGTTGTATGGTAGGAAGTGCCGAACTCCAGTGAGTTGGTTTGAGACTGGGGAGAACTTGATATTGGGGCCCGAACTGGTCCAAGAGACGACGAATAAGATCAAGAAAATCCGGGAGAATATGAGGATCGTCCAGAGTCGGCAGAAAATCTATTACGATAAGAGGCGGAAACCTCTTGAGTTTAATGAGGGAGATCATGTTTTCATGAGAGTAGTCCCGACTACTAGAATTAGTAGAGTATTGAAGTCTCGTAAGTTGACTCCGAGATTTATTGGGCCATATCAAGTATTGAAAAGAATTGGGCCAGTAGCATATCGGATTGATTTACCTCTGTTATTTTCGAATCTCCATAATGTGTTTCATGTGTCTCAATTGAGGAAATATGTTGGGGATCCATCCCATGTGGTTGAGTCTGATCAGATAGAGTTGGAGGATAACTTGACTTTTACAACTTTGCCCGTGAGAATCATGGATACCAGTATCAAAAGATTGAGAGACAAGGAGATTGCCTTGGTGAAGGTATTGTGGAGCAAAGTGGACGAAGGAGATGCTACTTGGGAGGTGGAGCGTGAGATGAGGGAGGATTTCCCTCATTTGTTTGAATCGAGGTATGTTTAATTTTCGGGGACGAAAATTCTTATAAGAGGGGGATGATTGTAACACCCTAAATTAACATCTTTAAAAATTATAATATCAGTCCTGAGATTCTCGCTTGAGCGAGGTATTCTCGCCTGGGCGAGAAAGGCTCACCTGGGAGGGTGAAATCCTGGGCTATACTGGAGGATTCTCGTCTGAGCGAGAGTTGGCTCGCTTGAGCGAGAAAGGCTCAACTGGAAGGGTGAATTCCTGGGCTATACTGGAGGATTCTCGCCTGAGCGAGGGTTGGGTCGCCTAGGCGAGAAAAGTGATGTTTTGGACCTGTCGAGGCTGTAAGATTCTCGCTTGAGCGAGAGGATCCTCGCTTGAGAGAGAGGGTTAGATCTGAGTTTTTAAAATAGGCGGGATTTTCTCGCTTGAGCGGGAAAGGGATCGCTTAAGCGAGGACCCGACACTGTTGCATTAAATAGGGGACCCCAAACACATTTATGAGGGATAACCTAGATAGAAGTGAGAGAAGAAAGCTTTTTCAAGAGCAAGGAGGCTTGTGAGTCATTTAGAAGTTTAAGAAGAGGTAAAGCTCTTGATTCTAACTTTGTTCTTCCCTTTGAAACTTGTTTTGAGTATGTTGGATCTCTTCTCAAAATGAGAGAAACCATGGAAACTCATCCTTTTGAGTTATGGTTCGTTTTATGTTGTTTTTATCTGGTAACCTCTTGGTTTAGGTTAGTATTTCAAGAATGGAAAGGGTTTGTGGGTTGATTCATGAAAACCCCAAAACCCTAAAGTGAAAATTGTAAGGACCGAAATTTTACCCTTGAAAAAATTTTCTTTTAAATTAATCCTTTCTTACATATAGTCATTATACTACCTTGATTTCTCCATTATCTTTCCTTAAAACACTTTTTAGCAAAAGATATTATCAAACAATTTATGATGCGGAAAAACATAATTCATTTCATTAAACGCTAGCGTCTACCATATACAACTAGCTATGGGTTTCCAAAATACTCATAGCTACGTATATGCGGAATTACAATCAATCGTATAATTCATATATCCATAATTACAAAATATTCCCAATAATTCGATAAGCACTCGTGTACAAAATAGTACTAATAATTGATATCCAAAAATATAAAGCCCCTAAGCTTCCAAAATAAGACCACCTCAGGTCACCTGTTTATCTGCAATGGGATTATCAATGACGAAACACAAACACATAAAGGAGTAAGTCGTTAATTCAATAAACGTCATTATAAGATAATCCACATTTAGAAAAGTTAGTAAATCACTCTGAAATTCATTTTTTTGTTTTGCTGCATTACTTGAGCCAAAGTCACTACACCCCTTAGGGTTAGCTAAAAGCGGTTTCTCGTCCTTTTCACCAATAAAACATGCTGCATAAACTCGGGCCGAAGTGTTGCTACATAAACTCGAGTCGAAGTCGCTACACCCCTTAGGGTTAGCTAAAAACAATTTCTCATCTCTATTATAAGGAAAACATGCCGCATAAACTCGGGCCGAAGTGTTACTATGTAAACTCGAGCCGAAGTGTTGCCGCATAAACTCGGGCCGAAGTGTTGCCTCATAAACTCGGGCCGAAGTGTTGCCTCATAAACTCGGGCCGAAGTCGCTAACCATTTCTGGTCAGCTAAAAATATATTTCCTTTTTCATTGATTTCACTATCAATCTTATCCAGTGAACCCACACAATCCTTATTACAAACATACCCATATATGTTTATAATAAATATGTGATTCATCAATTAATCCTTGTACAACCAGAAAATACACACATTTTCAATTTCAAATGCACAAATTAAAGACTTATCCTTACCTTGGTGAGTGTTGGGTTGGGTTCTTGGTAACTGCACTAGTTCCACCGACACCGCCGCCAACTCTAGGATCTTTCCTCATTCCCACCATACAACACAATGTTAGTCATTTATCCCAAATATTTCATAAACAACTTAGATTGCATTATTTATCCATACATAATATTCCTCATATTTTCAATGTTGCTAAACTACTTTCATCATAAGTTTACAACATTTAAAACATACATATTCATCTCATATTTCATCATTAGAAAGTAAACTCATCTTCTACCTCTAGCATTTTACCCATTTTTATTTCTAGGGTTTTGGGGTTTTCATGTATGAACCCACAAACCCTCTCCTTTCTTGGAATACTAACTCTATATCAAGAGTTTACAAGATAAAATCATATAAAACGAACCATAACTCAAAAGGGTGAGTTTCCATGGTTTCTCTCATGTTGAGAAGAGATCTAACATACTTCAAAACAAGTTTCAAAGGGAAGAAGAGATTTAGAATCAAGAGATCTACCTCTTCTCAAGCTTCTAATGACTTAAAAGTCTCCTTGCTCCTGAAAATACTCTCTCCTCTCACTTCTCTTTAGGTTAACCCTAATAAATGTGTTTGGGGTCCCCTATTTAATGTAACAGCGTCGGGTTCTCGCTTAAGCGAGGGATTCTCGCTCAGGCGAGAAAATCCCGCCTATTTTAAAAACTCAGATCTGACCCTCTCACTCAAGCGAGGGATTCTCGCTCAAGCGAGAATCTCACAGTCCCAACAGGCTTCCTCTCGCTCAAGCGAGGGATTCTCGCTCAAGCGAGATATTCTCGCTCAGGCGAGGATCTCACAGTGTCAACAGCCCCAGTTTGCCATTTCTCGCCCAGGCGAGGCAACTCTCGCTCAGGCGAGAATCTTCCAGTATAGCCCAGGATTTCACCCTCCCAGGTGATCCTTTCTCGCTCAAGCGAGGATCCGAGGACTGATACTATAATTTTAAAGACTTAAAATTTTGGGTGTTACAAAAATGGGTAAAGTGCTAGAGGTAGAAGATGAATAAGCTTTCTAATGTTGAAATATGAGATGAATATGTATGTTTTAGATGTTGTAAAATTTTGATGAAAGTAGTTTAGCAACATGGAAAATGTGTTAAATATCTTGTGTGGTTAAGTAACGCGATATGAGTTGTTTATGTGATATTTGGAATAAATGACTAACATTGTGGTGTATGGTGGGAATGGGAAAGATCCTAGAGTTGGTGGCGGTGTCGGTGGAACTAGTGCAGTTACCAAGAACCCAACCCAACACTCACCAAGGTAAGGATAAGTCTTTAATTTGTGCATTTGAAACAGAAAATGTGTGTATTTTCTGGTTGTGCAAGGATTAATTGGCGAATCACGTATTTATTATAAACATATATGGGTATGTTTGTAATAAGGATTGCGTGGATTCCTTGGATATGATTGATGGTGAAATCAATGAAAAGGAAATATATTTTTAGCCGACCATAAATGGTTAGCGACTTCGGCTTGAGTTATGTAGCAACACTTCGCCCGAGTTTATGTGGCAACACTTCGGCCCAAGTTTATGTGGCAACACTTTGGCCCGAGTTTATGTGGCATGTTTTCTTTATAAAAGAGATGAGAAATTGCTTTTAGCTAACTCTAAGGGGTGTAGCGACTTTGGCTCAAGTAATGTAGCACGGAAAATGAATTTCAAAGTGATTTACTAACATTTTCTAATGTGAATTATTTTATAATGACGTTTATTGAATTAATGACTTACTCCTTTATGTGTTTGTGCTTTTGTCATTGATAATCCCATTGCAGATAAACAGGTGACATGAGATGGTCTCATTTTTGGAAGCTTTAGGAGCTTTATCTTTTAGTTTCACTTATTTGCACTATTTTATACATGAGTGGTTATTGGATTAGTTGAAATATTTTGTAGCTAGAGATATATAACTTACATAATTTATTGTAACTCTGGATATTCGTAGCTATGGGTATTTTGGAAACTCATAGCTAGTTGTATGCGGTTGTTGCATGACATATGGAAATGAATTATGATTTTCTGTCGAATAAGTATGTATGTCATATTGAATTATGAAATGAGTAGGAATGAGAAAGTGAGAATTAAATATGGTTGTTGGAAATTGTCGGTAAAATTTATGAGGAAATGAATGCATAATGAATAAGATAAGAAGAAAATTTTCAAGGGTAGAATTTCGGTCCTTACATCAGGTCCCCTCAACAAATCTCTAGTTCATCATGACAAGCACGAGAACTGCCTCAACAAATCTCTAGTTCATCATGGCAAGCGTGAGAACTGCCTCAACAAATCCCTAATGCATCATGGCAAGCGTGGGAACTGCCTCAATAAATGTCTGGTCCATCATGGCAAGCGCAGGAAGTGCCTCAACAAATCATTGGTTCAACATAGCAAGCGCGAGAACTTCCTCAACAAATCCCTCGTTCATCATGCAAGCACGAGAACTGCCTCAACAAATCCAAAATGTGTTAAGACAAGTGCATGAACTACCTCAACAAATCCCTAGTCCATCACGACAACCACAAGAACTACCTTAACAAATCCCTGGAGCATCACAGGAAGCATGAGAACTGTCTCAACAAATTCATGGTCCATCATGACAAGCACAAGAACTCCCTCAACAAATCCTTGATCACGACAAGCGTAGGAAATGCCTTAATAAATCTTTGATCCATCATGGCAAGCACGAGTACTACCTCAACAAATCCCCAGTTCATCATGCAAGTGTGTGAATTGTCTCAACAAATTACTAGTTCATCATAGCAAGCACGAGAACAACTTCAACAAATCTCTGGTCCACCAACAAAACCTCAAACTGCTTCATCAAAATTCGGTACTTTCTTTAAGGCTTTTTCTTAGCCTTGACAAAATGTCATTCCTTTCTTTATTAGTTACTTACCAGGATATCTCAGAAACCTCAATTTGTTTGTTATCAGGTAAGCTACAAAGTAAAAAGGAGCACCTACGAACACCAATTTTTTCCGGCCCAGAAAAAGCTCAAAACCTTTTTTCAATATAAATATATTTCTAGAAATATAAATATATATATTTTCGAAAATATAAAAAATAAATAAATGAAAGAGATTCTAGAACCTTGAATTTTCAAAAAAATTAAAAATAATAAAAAAATGGAGCAAAATCTGATTCTCCAAAAAAAAGGATCAATTTTATCTCTAACTTTTCAGGTAGATTAATTTTAGGGTTAAGTTAATGTCAATTTCCCTATAAATAGCCTAGTTTGGGTTTAGAGGATTCATTCCAAAAAAATTCCTGAAAAGTGCAAAAAATCTATCATTTCGTTTTTACTTGAAGTCTGGAAAAAATTTCCTTCTTGGTATAGTTATAAGGCTATTAATTTGTCATTAATGTGTACTGTTTTCAGCAACTGTAATTAAAGGCATCAAGGCCACATTATATAGCCGTCCAACAACAAGAGGCCCACTCAAGTTTCCACACTTTCCTCCTCAATTTATGAAATTTGGTAATTTAATTTTGCTACATTTAATCATGTATGATCCTTCTTTTCGTTTTTTGTTGTTTTAAGTTTTATTCAAAGCATACTCATGAACCAACTGAATTTAATAATTGGAAAAATAGACTAATAATAAATAAAGAATATCAAACAGAAGCTTGATTATAGAAATAGAAATTAAAATAATGATAATACTTTATGAGGTAAATAGCTAAAAAACAATAATATCCCTTTATATAGCAAACAATCAACAATATTTTAAATTTGAATAAAATTATTTCTAATTATAAAGTATCAGAATTGTATGACAAAAACTAGTTACTCTGAAAAATATAATTTACATGGTAAATATTCAATATAATGATATCAATTTTTGAGATTAATTAAAGATGGAGGAGGGTCGTAAAAACGTTTCTCGTTCTCAAATCAATAAAAAAATGCAATTAAGAATGAAGGGGGATCGCATAAACGTTTCTCATCTTCGAATAGTCACGTTATGACACTTGTTTTCATTCGATTCATTCTTAAAATCAATAAAAATACAAATTTTAATTAAATCAATAACTAATAATAAAAATCAAAATTTACTAAAATAAATATTAAAATCTACCTATTACACAAAAGATAAAAATCACAAACGTTGCCCCTAATAGCTTCTTTTCCTCAACTCATCATTTGGATTGTCACATTATGCCGCTTCTTTCTTAATTAAAACAATTAACCAACAATCATATAAAGAACTACGTAGTTTTGGCTCCCTTAATAGTGATACATAGGAGCAATATTTTTTCTTGTCAGACACAACAATAAATAAATAAAATTTTGTTCATTTAAATAATTAATTAAATAACCCAAATATTTTTAAAGTATAACATAAGTCATATAATTTAGTGATGGGTACCGCTTAAAGCGGACGGATAGGGTGCTATAAAGATAAGAGCATGTTGCAGCAGAAATAATGCAGAAAAATAATCAGACAAATAGTAAAGACAATAAGGAGAAGAAAGACAAGAACATAGATGTTTTATATTGGTTCGCCTTCTTGTCAACCGAAAGTTATGTCCAGTACTCTTGCAACAGAAGAGATTTCTTTAGTGATGTATTGAGTTGCAATTACAATTTTTCTCCCCAAGCCTTTTTGTACATCACACACTCACAAATATCTTACCACTTAGATGACACCTCCTACTAAGTACACTTTTCCCCTTCTCGCCACACCATTGTGATGAAAAGTTTATAACAATGGATGAAGAATAAATGTTAGGGAAATTATTGCCTTATAAGATATAAAATTGCTATAACTTACAATCCTTTTGTTCTTTCAATACTTAGTATACAATACTCAAGTAGTATTTAAGTTTAGAAAACTTTCAACCAAACACTTTGTTCCAACTTCAGAAAATTCTGAAAGTTTAGAACAAGAATTGCATGTACAAAAGTGCAAAGAATTGTATATGAAAGTTGTGTATAAATTCTAAAAAAGTATTTTTGAATTAGGGTGTTTCAAGGCCTTTAAATAAGCTTCGACCAACCATTATACCCATATGAGAAGGTATGATCCAATTGGAATGAAACTCATTCGTTTTTGGATGAAACCTGTTTAATTTGAATTTGAAAATTCAGTTGTAACTTCTCTCAGTAACCAATTACTGAAGCTTGTAACCGATTACCCAAACTCGTTATCCAACAGAGTAATCGGTTACTCTATGTTAAATTTGTTTGGTAACTCATTACTCAGTTGTTTAACTTGTTACAGAGTCCCACTAACCTTTTATTTACTATCACAAATATGTTACATAGGTCCACTAACCTGTTACATAGGTCAAGTAACCCGTTACTTATCATTTTGAAAATTGATGTATTTTGAGTAAGAGTTTTCTGATTGTTTTCCTCCTTTATGAGCATTGCTACTAAATATATTAGAACTTAAGGAGAGATATACCTATTGAAGACTTAAACTTTATTGATCTTGAAGCTTGAACTTCTATGTCTTCAAAGTCTTCTTCCTTTTTCTTCTTTTTGGTGATTTTGGTTGGTGTCTTCATCAAAATCGTATCAATGTCAAGAGCAAAATCTTCTTTGAAAAAACATGTCATAAATAATTAGTTTTTCAAAGAAAGTAGCAAAGACCTCATTTTTAAGGGAAAAAGAAAAGAAAAATTGAAACACATCGAGGGAAACCAAGTAAACCTAGAAATCAAAAAAAAGTTTGAGATGCGTTTGTTCCTCAAACTGGTGCTAATCAATTTTAAAATAGTAAAAGTCTCATTTTTAATAAAAATAACATAAAAATGTAAAGTGGAAACCCAAAGGAAGAAGAAAAAGGCGTATTTAAAAAAAAATACAAAAAGTAAATTGCAAAACACTTAAAAAGTAAAAAAGTCGGTACTTTTATAAAACAAAATATAAAAAAATTTAAACTTGAAATCCAAAGAAAGTAGAAAAGGTCTTATCTCAGATGATTATGGAACTCAAAGTCGTTTTCAGCCCTAAAACGAATGTGAAACCATGATGAAAGAAAGATGAGTTTCGGATTTTCAACAACGACATTAAGAATAAATAATTCTACCTTAATTGGGTAGTGAGAAGGGAAAAATGAAGAGGTGATACAAGAGTATGAGAAAGAAGAGATTCGAAAGAGAGAGATTGGTGTGAAAAGCGTTGAATTGAAAGTGAGAAAATGAAGCACCTCTTTGATTGAGAAAAGTGGAATACATGTGGGGGACATGCATTAAAGTGGAAAAGAAAATAAGGTTATAACCCATATTTCAAATATTTTCAAAGTGTAAAGAGTATATCCACTTCGACAATTTGCAGAAGTCCATATTAAAATTTTTGAAAAAAACAAATGGTGCTTTAAGTGCAATGACAAACTTATCCCCAAAAATACAACAAATTAAGAAGTTTCACTTTAGTAATAATAACATAATAATGATGTTGCAGCAAACAATAAAAATATTATCCCTTACTATTACAATGATTGAATTGTCCATACAATTTTGAAATTATATACATTTCAATAATCTATATATCTATAAGAAAAAAAAGTTCTGGCACATCATCACTAAACATATGTCACACCCTTCTTCAATTTTTTTCCTTCTAAACATGTTCATACCTTATCATGTTCTCTCACACACTCTATTAATTCTTCATTTCATTATATTGGTTCTTCTTTGTTGGCGGTATGAAAGTTTTTTTATTGTTCTAAAAAGATATGTACAAATTTTCATGGAATGTAACCTAATCATATTCTTTTACATTTGAGTCAATGTTATGATAAAAACAAAACTTTATTGTTATCTAATTAAAATATACAACGAGTACAATTTTTCTTCATCTTATATTTTCATTGAATTTATTAACCATTACATATGTTATATATTTATTAAAAAATGACACCATATTTTTTAACTCTCTCTCAAATGTATCCTATAAGTTAATAATACCTCAAAAAACACTAATGTTTGGATTTTCTATGGACAATTTCTAATGTCACATAAGTTATTTTTATTAATTGTTAATTAAATATAATAAAATTTCATAAATTCTAACAATTTGATTTCTTTTATTTTTACATTCACCTAAAATTTTCAAGTACTAAAATGTTGATTTATAGTAATTGTGGATAATTATTGAATAATAACTGTTGGAGAAAATTACTCTCGAATTTAAGAATAATTAATGTGAATAATGAAAGATAAAAATTCATATAAAAAATACATAGTAGAATGACAATAAAGGAAAATTCATAAGGGGTAGAATGTGCATAGGTGAATAATGATAATAAATTTTGTTATACTGTTGTAATTTGTAATCGAATAAGTGAATAAATATCGTCGATCAGCTGCAAACTAATAATTAATAATTACTTTGAATAAATACCGTCCACCATTATGAAAGAAATAAAACCGATGAACATAATAGAATATAAACATATATTGTGATTTAATGTGATACTTATTGGTGAGATTGATGATACTATTCAAGCTGAAAAATAATGTATATATAGTAATAATCACTATATGCAAATTAGTACGTCTCTTTTAATTTCAAAAAGTTCTCATTTCCAATTATTAATATTATTCATACATTTATATTACTATATTTAAAATATTTTAGCAGTTTTGATGCTAAATAATTAAGGTCTCCATTACTTTGAAAAAGAATCAAACTATATAATTACAACTTTCTTATTTCAATGGTCATTTATTACTAAAGTTTCATTTCTACCTATAAAATATTATTTTCGAAGTTGTTATAATAAATGATTAAACCCGTATTTATTTTGAAAAAAATCTAAGTAGTTAATTACAATGTCCCATTATGAGTAACATGTGTTTACGAATGCACATTTAACATGTGTGCTTTAACCATTCAAATACACAAATAACGTGTGTTCTTAATAACCATATGAACATACGTGTAATGTTTTGTTGTGTGTTCTTCATCATACAAAATAAAAAGAAAACTTTCTTTTTAATATTTTTTAAGATAAAGTTACAAATATACCCCTAAGAATCCAAGTTTTAATAATTCATGATGTTTATTAGGGTAATAACACAAACCCTTCTAATTGTTATTAAAAGACATTAGATGATAAATTAGTACTCCCTATTCTAATTCTACAACTTCATGGACCAAGTCAAGAACGTGCAAAAACAACAATGAACATGAGGACACGTGGCGAATGATGGGAAAGAAGATCCAACGAATCAATGAAATGAAGCGTAGAAGTTAGGAAGAAAGAATATTAGTCAATTGTGAGTCTCCATTACCCATTAATTTCGTAAGGCATGACTGCATCCACCTTGTTACAAGACCTTGCTAGCAAGTACTGGACACCTACAAGTGGGTCCCACCACTAATTTCGTCCTTTATAACAAGTTATCGAATTCTTAATTATCAGTAAATTGAAAATAGAAATTTGCTCTTGAAATATTTTTGAGTTCATTAATATTTAATATAAAATGATGCTGGATTGCATAAATAAATCATAAATACTATTTTTCAGATATGTCAAATTCTTAAGTTTAAGCCACACCTATTACAATAAGAGAAAAAAATATATACAGTGATAGTGTAATAGTTTCTATATTATCATTGTATCATTCACCAATTATTTTTAATTATTATTAACTTTCAAATAAAAGTAATGCAAATGAGTAGTTCATTCATTTTTACATTGTCAATATATACATATTTATCAGCTTTAACTTGTATTTTTTAGTTCATCCACCTCTCTTTCGAGAATATAACATGGAATGATACACAAAAACCATAAGCTAACTAATATTAATAAACATATGCATATAAAAATATGTATATATAAACATATATATTTAGATGGCTTAGGAATAAAACACAGTTTTGTCATAACCCATTAATTGGATAAGCAACAGCGCTGGAATTGCTCCAATCCCAATGCAAAATTCCAAATGGCAATAAGATGCAAGGAAAGAAACCAGCATTGCAGTACAATTTAACAATTTCAAATATTATATTAAATAGGGTATAACAATTACATTGAAAATCTCAGAACAGCATATTTGTAAAGAAAGAAAAGAGAAATAAGTCTATTAATTTTACTTAGTGGTGGCAAAACGGGCCAGTTCAGCCCGACCCTGTACGGGCCCGTCTTTGGCCTGCCAAAATATAGGTTGGGTTGTCCCGACCCTTATTGCTAAAAGGGCTCAAAATGTCAGTCCCACCCATATTTGGCAGAGCTGGCAGGCTAGCAGGCTGACCCGTTTTTTCTTTTCAAAAACACATTTAAATTACACTGATATTTCACGAGTTTTAATGAAATTACACAAACTATCATTCCATTTTCCACACTTACAAAAAACTTTAATTTATAAACATACATTGCATTGATCAACCCTCTATAAGAGATGTAATTTTTTAAACAAAAAAATGATAAATGTAATTAAGTTAAACAAAATATGATATATGGTATAAATTAAACACTGATATGTAAATGTTTGTATTGTATATGATATAAATTACATTGACAAGTAATTTACTCATAACTGTCTTATATATGAATAATAAATTGGTTGCACACGATATGCGTAAAATGTTCGGTTGGAAAACAATATTAAATTGACTACATTATTGGAATCACATGTAACCTTAAAATGATAAAGCAATATTAATGTTGGCCCGCCGGGCTAGCCCGCCATGGCCCGTCTAAAAAACGGGCTTCCAAACCGGGTTGAATATGGGCTTTTGGGCTAAAATCTCTAGTCCGACCCGCAAAAAATGTCGATCAAAACGGGCTGACCCGTCGGGCCAAGCCCATATTGCCATCCCTAATTTTATCAATCAAAGTTAGTTATAATAGTTTGTCCGAGGTAAAGGTATTTACAATTAAGATGGGTGATATATTTTTTGAAACAAAGCTCTATTATCTTTAAGTGTATCATAAATTTTGTAAATAAAAAATATAATACCAATTAAAAAATTTAAACATTCATTATTATTTTTTGTTTCATTGTCATTGGTGCGAGATATGATTTGTGACATGAGTATACAACGCTCTCTAGTTTTTAAGTTTAGAAAACTTTAGACAAGCACTTGTATGCAACTTCATAAAATTCTGAAACTTAGAAGTCAAGTTGCATGAATAAAGTGCAGAAAATGTTTGAAAGATTGTATGAAAGTTGTGTGTGAAAGTCTTGTACAAATTAGGGTGTTCTAAGGCCTTTAAATATGCTTCCAACCAACCATTATACTCCTATGAGAAGGTAAAACTCGGTTGGAATGAAACTCATTCGTTTTAGATGAAAGCTTTTCAATTTGGATTTAAAAATATGGTCCAACAGCTCTCTATAACTGATTACTAAAGTCTGTAACCGACTACCCCAAACTTAGTGGCTAATTGACTAATCGGTCAACTCTCAGAGTAATCGATTACTCTATGTTAGTTTTTGCTGAGTAACTTATTACTCGGGTTGGTAACTTGTTACCCAGTCTTAGTAACCTGTTACTTACTGTTACATTGTCCTAGTAACCTGTTACTCAGGTCCGGTAATCTGTTATTCATGTCAAGTAACTTGTTACTTAACATTTTGAAAATTGATTTCTTTTGACTAAGAGTTTCCAATTGATTTCAAAATTATTTTTCCACTTAAGACTGCCGCTACTTAATATATAAAAGAGATTAATGATAAGTACCTATTGAAGACCTATAACTAAATTGTTCTTGAAGTTTGATCTTTTATGTCTTCAAAGTCTTATCCCTTTTACTTCTTTTGGACGATCTTCATCAAAACCGTGCTAAGGTTAGGAGCATGATCTTCTTCACCGGTATTCGATGAAGTGTCTAAGTTTACCTCCAAAATCACTTTGTTCGACTTTTATAGACTTATTGATTTGAGTTTTTGTTGGGAATGCTTGAAATATATTATTAGAAATAAGAAAATCATATATTTCAAGAATGAAATTGAGAACTCAGAAAGCAAGAATGACTGTTTGAGAAAAGAGAAGAATTTTTTAGTATCTCTGAAAAGAAAGAATTTTCATAGAAATCAAGAGTGATTGTTTGTGAATCTCATTCATTCATTTTTCATATTTGTATGTGAGATTCATTAAAGGGTTGTGTGCAGAATTGTTAGTGTATGTTTTAGCACATTCAATGTGCGTTGAAAGTTGAACACATACTTTACGGTCGTTATTTGCGGATTTATCTCTTTGTGGGTGTGAGGTATCACCTAGGAGAAAATAGAGAAATTTGGGAGAGATCATCGGCTGCAGTCAAGGTTTAAGAGAGATCTTGTTGGAATACTTAGTTAGAAGTGACAGAGAGTCATTGGAAGCTAGGTCCAACAGAGGTCTTTGTGAAGACGTGTTTGTATCAAACATTTGATTTCTACTAGTGAAGCAAACCTCCCAAGATCAGAAGGAGAGACATGGATGTAGTTTGCACGTGGACAATAAAACGAACTATGATAAAATCGGTTGTGTTTTCTTCTCTTAATCCTACTCTTTACTTACTCATAAGTAAACTTGCTCTATTAATTGCACATAGATTTCAACATTAAGAGAATATTAGGTGTTGTATAATCTCTCTTATCTCGCTATATTGAATTAATCAAGAACCAAAAGATTTTTGAGAAAACTGTAAATTTAATCGATTAAGCCTTGCATATAATCGATTAAATTTGTTCTATATTAATTGATTAAGTTTTCATATAATCGATTATATTTGTTTTGTGTTAATTGATTAACTTGTCTTTTAATCAATTAAAACCAATATTGTCTTGGAATATTTTTTTCATTTTGAGTCGAGTTCAATCGTAATCCTTACCACTTATTCACCACCTCTCTAGCTGAAGATAGAGCCCTTGTTATCCAACAAGTGGCATCAAAGGTAGTTCGAACATTCTAGATTAATCGCTAATTCGTGAGATCCAAGGGATATACACAATGGGCTCTACAAATCCTTTTGGTCGTGAAGGATCATCTATCAACCGTCCTCCCGTGTTTGGTATAGAGGGCTATGCCTACCATAAAGTCAGGATGAGGATTTTCATTGAGGCAACACATACAGACATTTGGGAAGTCATAAAAATGGACCTCACATTATGCTAGTGAAGTGCATCAAAACTTGAAAGCCAAAAATATCATTACCTTTGCAATTTCATTTGATGAGTTCTTTCAAGTTTCACAGTGCAAGAGTGCTAAAGAACTGTGAGATACTTTACAAGTAACCCATGAAAACGCTAGTGAAGTCAAACATGCTAGATTAAATGATTTAACTCATGAATATAGTTGTTTCGCATGTTTCCTAATGAATCAATAATTGACATGAAAAATGTTTTACGCATGTTGTTAACCATCTTGTTTCATTAGATAAAGTGTTTTCTAATGGTGAATTGACTAACAAAGTTTTAAGATGTCTTGATAGGGCTAGGCAACCTAAGGTGACGACTACTATGGAATCCAAGAACTTGGATTCAATGTCACTCACAACACTTTTCGGAAAGCTTTAAGAACATGAGATGAAGTTGGAATGCTTGATACAACATGAAGAATCAAACAAGAGGAAAAAAGCATCTCTCTTAAGGCTACAACATCAAAAATTCAAGATGAGACACTCTTCGATGATGATTCTGATTCCTCTAGAATTGACGATGAAACCATGACTCTCCTTGTAAATAAACTCAACAAGTTCCTTAAAAAGAAGAGAGCATTTAGAAGGTTTCAACACAAATAACCTAGAGACTCAACCAAGAAGGGTAAGAACCAATGTTGTGAAACCAAGTCGGACGTTAAGCTGGAAGAGGTCTTGTATAGGCTCTAACTGGTTTAACCGGTTAGGTCGTTCGGCCCGACCGGACGACATTATAATATCATATATAATTATATATACACATATATTTTATAATTAATTAAAATAAGTGAATAACTTACTTATCATATATTATGTTATGCATAATGCATACACATAAATCAAAATAAAAGTGCATCAACCAAGTTTAAGTCTTACATAATTAGAATAATAAATCAAAATACAACTATCTTATATAGAGATTAAACATTCTAATTCATCCAAGTATCATTGTCTTCATTAGATCCTAAATTGACATTGTTGGTTAAAGATGTACTTTGAGTGTAACCATCTACATCTTCTTGAGGAAAAGAGTCCAAATTAAGCTCTCTATCAATAGTAATATTTCGTCCTTCAACCATACCTACAAATTAGAATATACATTAGATTAATTTGTATAATAATTAGAAAATTGTTGCACATTATAATATGTTCAAAACAAACCTTCATCATCCTTTGTTAAATCAAGTATTGGATTCGACAAATCATAATAGAACATTTTTTCTATTTCATTATAATCAAACAACAAAGTTTCTTCTTCTTCTCCAGTAATCCAAAACTCAATATTCTCCACACTCTCATAGTGCACGGGATCAAGTGTTCTTATTTTATTAATCTCCCTATTATTACAACAAATATTATATATCAATGCACAATAGAAGTTATATGATAAACATTGAAAATTAAGTTAAAAAACAAACTTATCTTTTAAGCCCTAGTTATAGTGAACATAGACTAGATCATTCAATCTTTTGTGCTGTAATTTATTTTCGTTCCTTGTGTGTATTCTTTCAAATACACTTCAATTTCTTTCACAACCAGAAGAAGATGTTGTTTGACTCAAAATATTAATAGCTAATTGAGATACTATAGGAGCAATAATCCAAATTGGGACCACCATTGATCTAAAAAACCTTCACAACAAATTAGTAGTTTAGTAGGACATTAAAGTGTATAAATTTTACACAATATTTCAATAAATTGAAAAATTAAAATCTTACCTGGTCGCAAGTGTTTAACTGTTTCAATTTCCATTGTATTGCCAAAACTCCCAACTTTATCATGATAGATGCAACTTTGTTTGAAAAACTCAGTCTTGCTAGTGGTAACTTTTGCTTGTAAAAAATCAAGCCAACCTTTTTAAACCTCTGGTTTGGTACAAAAGTTCTCCCAATCATAGTAGAATGTTGGATTCAAAAAGTATGCAACACAATGTAATTTTATTCTAAGTTGTTTATCCCATTTTTGCTTTATAATTCTTGTATAAGGCTTATACATAGACTTTTTGTTCATGTGCACATTCATAATAGTTTTCATTGCTCTACACATCCCATCATATACATAAGGTAGAGAAGGTCTTTCATCAGCATCAACAATTCTTAACAAGCGGATTAGTGGAGCCACAATATTGACAATAATTGCACAATATTCCAAAATCTAGTATTCATCACAACTTCCACAAATCTATTTGCTTTCTTGTTTCTGTAATATCTAGAATCAATAAAGTCTTTACTAGTGACCAAAGCTTGCAAATCATGTTTGTGTTCATGAATGCTTTTCAGTGCAATGAAGGTTGTTGCAAAACTAGTTGCCCCAGGACGTATGATTTCTTTCCACCCTTGTCTTTTCCTTAACCATACTAACAAAAACCCATGATTGTAAACAAACTTTGTTATATCAGAGGCACTCTTAGCTAAGGTACTCACATGCTCCATTTTAACAATGTGCAACACAAGGATACCAAAATATAGATGGCAACTTCTCACTTAACATAGCCCATGCGGCTTTATAATTTGCAGCATTGTCGGTAATCAAGTGTACAACATTGGTTACTCCAACAAACTCAACTAACTCAATAAAAAATGACATCATTTGTCGGTAATTTGCAGCATTATCGGTAATCAAGTGTACAACATTGTCGGTAATTAGGTGTACAACATTGGTTACTCCAACAAACTCAACTAACGACATCAGATACATCAACGGATCTCACAAAACTTAATCCTTTTGGAGAATAGACAAGAAAATTGATAAGCTGCTTATTTCTTTGATCTTGCCAACCATTAGCCATGATGGTGCAACCCGTTTCTTTCCAAAAATTCCTAAAATTCTCAACTAACTACTCAACCTCCTTCTTCATTGCATGCAACAAACAAGATCTAATGGCATAATAACTAGGACCTTTATAACTAGGACCAATTGTGGCAATTACATTTATCATATGTTGATAGTAAACTGAATTTGAACAATTGAATGAGATGCAACAATTAGAAAAGAATTGAGCAACTGCCAAATCAGCATTATGAATAATATCCTTTCCTACAAAGCCCATTTCGATTGAGGGTTGAGCTCCCGATGTAGTTCTTGGAGCAAAGCTCAAATTGTTTGTCTTACCCGTAACTTTAATTAAAATAAGTACTGTTTTGGAATATCTTTTGTATTTTGAATCGAGTTCAATCGTAATCTTTACCACCTATTCACCCCCATCTAGGTGAAGGGAGAGACCTTATTAATCAAAAACTTGGAATTTGATATCGTAAAGAACTAACCATCAATACCTAGGGCACGTAAGGATGTTTTTGGCTTTAAGGTCATATTGCACATTTTTCTTATCATCATTGTTCCAAACAGACTTCAGCTTTATTTCCCTCACACCATTGACTACAAAAAATGATACACACGACCCTTCTTTAATCACATTCCATATATCAAGATTTCGAGATGTAAGACTAAGATAGAAACTAAGAAGGGGGTGAATTAGTTGACTTAAGATTATGATCGATTTTTTTGTTGTTGCAATTTCAGAGTTAGTAGCAGCGGAAAATATAATGCAAAAAATTATCAAATGAAATTCAAGGAGATAAGGGAAAAAGAGAGTACACAAAGAATTTTATATTGGTTCACCATCTTGTCCACCAAAGGTTACATCTAGTACTCTTGGAACACAAGAGATTTCTTCACTAGATATCAAGAGTAGTAATTACAAATTCTCACCCCAAGACTTCCTTGTACCTTACTCACTCTCCAATACCTCTATCACTCTCTTGGAAAATAACCTTTCCAAGTGACTCTATCCATTTTCTAATCACACCCTTGTGATAGAAAGTATTACACAAACTTTGAAGAAAATTGTTAACAATGGCAAGGATTGCCTATACAAGATATGAAAAGTAAACTCTCTTGCAATCCAACAACTATTTGTATACTTAGTTTATAATTATCAAGATATTTGAAAAACTTTGAAACATGCACTTACACAACTTCAGAAAGTTAATCCGAAAGTTAAAAGCAAGTTGCAGAAAAAGTGCACAAAAAGTGTTTGAGAAAATTCAGATTTGCATATGTGAGTTGTATATGAGTTGTGTATGAGTTGTGTGTTGAATCATGAGTTCCAATGCCTTTATATAGGCTTTCCAATGCCTTTATATAGGCTTTCCAATAAGCCATAACACATTTAGGAAAAAGGTAGGATACATTTGGAATGAAACCATTTCGTTTGGAATAAAAGTTGTTCAGATTGAATATGAAAATCTGGTGTAATAACTCTCAGTAATCGATTACAACATAGGGATAATCGATTACCCAAATATTTTGTCCATCTTAGAAACCAATTTTCACATTGAGTAATCGGTCACTCTTGGTGTAACGAATCTTACTAATCGATTACAATACATATGTAATCAATTAACTAAACCTACTGTCCAACTGAGTAACTAATTACCAAACTGAGTAATCGGTTACACTGATACCAGTAATCGATTACTGTGTTTCAGTTTTTGTTGGTTAACTCATTTCTCACTCATGTAACCTGTTACGTGGTTCTAGTAATTTGTTACTTAATCATAGTAACCTGTTACTTAGATCCAGTAACCTGTTACACAGTGTTTTGAAAATTGTTTTCATTAAAACTTATGATTCTCAATTTTCTTTGAAAAAATACTTTTGAGCATCATCACTAATAGTATATTGTAGAGTGTAAGGATAGAAGTACCTATTGACTTAGACTCTAAATATCGTGAAGTTTTATCTTCATTGTCTTCATAAGTATTATTCATTTTCTTCTTTTTGTGATGTTGGTGTCTTCATCAAAACCATGTCAAGGTCAGAAGCAAGATCTCCTTCACACGGGATTATATAAAAATTCTAATTTTGATCTTCCAAAAGTCATAGAATTATCGAATAATACTTTGAGGGCGGTTGATATTGGAACCTTCTCCTAAAAAGGATTTAGAGGTCATCTTAGAGTGTTGGATGTAGGGAGTATCTTACTCAACCTAAGCTCTGGTGCCAAATGTAAATATAAGTTCAACAACTTAGAGGGGGCAAAGTGAAATAGTTTTCTGCACAATTTAGGATTTTTGCAACTTTAAACAAGTAGAGTATAATGCATGGAAAATGTAAGTTGCGGAAAATAAAAGTAGATAAATAAAAGTGAAGAGTATAGAGAAGAATAAATATACACCAAGTTTTTATATTGTTCACATTGTTGTCCACTTGAAGGCTACATTCAGTCCTCTTGCCAAACTAGGGATGACAATGAGTCTGGATGGGTCCGGGTAGTGCATTACCAAGACCCACCTCACTGCTTTGTTTTTGGACCCTGACTCATCCTAGACCCATGCTAATACCCGCTGGGTATACTACCTGCGGGTCCTTGGGTACCCAACGGATCCATGAATACCCATAAATTCAAAAATATTAAAATAATTGTAAGTAATTTAGACATTTGTGTATTTGTTTTATACGATCTTATATGTTATTTAAACAATTAACGAGAGAAAAAAATTATAAAACTTAATTTAAAGTTTTAAAAACAACGTAATTTGACTATTAAACACAACTCATTTTACTCTAACAAACATTAAAAACAACTTCAATGTGACACCCTAAATTTAAAGTCATTAAATTATAGTATCAACCCTGAGAATCTCGCTTGAGCGAGAAAGGTGTCGCCTGGGCGAGAGTGGCTCACATGGGTGAGTGAAATACTGGGCTATACTGAAGGATTCTCGCTTGAGCGAGAGTGTTCTCGCCTGAGCGAAAGTTGCCTCACCTGGGCGAGAAATGGCATTCTGAAGCTGTTGAGGCTGTGAGATTCTCGCTTGAGCGAGAGGGTCAGATCTGAGTTTTTAAAATGGGCGGAATTTTCTCGCTTGAGCGAGAACCCGACACTGTTACATTAAATAGGGAACCTCAAACACATTTTTGGGGGATAACCTAGAGAGAAGTGAGAGAAGAGAGCATTTTCAAGAGCAAGGAGTCTTGTGAATCATCAAGGAGCTTGAGAAGAAGTAAAACTCTTGATTCTAACTTTCTTCTTTCCTTTGAAACTTGTTTTGGGTATGTTGGATCTCTTCTCAAAATGTGAGAAACCTTGGAAACTCATCCTTTTGAGTTATGGTTCGTTTTATGTTGTTTTTCTCTTGTAAACTCTTGGTTTAGAGTTGGTATTTCAAGAATGGAAAGAGTTTGTGGGTTGATTCATGAAAACCCCAAAACCCTAAGGTAAAAATGTAGTTAAAGAGGAAAATGGGTAAAATGTTAGGTGTAGCAGATAAGTATGCACTCTAATGTTGAAATATGAGATGAATATGTATATTTTAGATGTTGATAAATTTATAATGAAAGTAGTTTAGAAACATTGAAAATGTGTTAACTCTCTTGTATGGTTAAAGATGCAAAATGAGTTGTTTATGCGTTATTTGGAATAAATGACTAACATTGTGTTAAATGGTGGGAATGAGGAAAGATCCTAAAGTTGGAGGCGGTGTCGGTGGAACTTGCGAAGTTACCAAGAACCAAACCCAACACTCATCAAGGTAAGGATAAGTCTTTAACTTGCGCATTGTAATGGAAAATGTGTGGATTTTCTGGTTGTGGATAATGATCAAGTTGTGAGTCGCTTATTTATTATAAACATATATGGGTATGTTTGTAATAATGATTGCGTAGATTTACTGTTTATGAATTTATGGTGTATCAATGAAAAGAAAACACGTTTTTAGCCGACCATGATTGGTTAGCGACTTTGGCTCAAGTTATTTAGCAAACTTTGACTCAAGTAATTTAGCAAACTTTGGCTCAAGTTATGTAGCAAACTTTGGCTCAAGTAATGTAGCAAAATTTGGCTCAAGTTATGTAGCAAACTTTGGCTCAAGCGATGTAGCAAGCTTTGGCTCAAGCTATGTAGGAAGCTTTGGCTCAAGCGATGTAGCAAGTTTTGGCTCAAGCGATGTAGCACACTTTGGCTCAAGCGATGTAGCACGCTTTGGCTCAAGTGATGTAGCACGTTTTGGCTCAAGCGATGTAGCGAACTTTGGCTCAAGTTATGTAGCATGATTTTCAAAAAGTATAAACGATGAAAATGGTTAAGTATAATTAACTCTAAATTGTTTACCTAACCTTATTAAAATGTGGATTAATGTATATTGCCATTTATTGAGTTAACGACTTACTCCTTTGTGTTTTCTGTGAATTGTTAATGTTAATCCCATTGCAGGTAGGTGGAAGATTTAAGGATGCCTTGATTAGGAGCTTAGAGACTTTTAGTTTTCGGAGTCCTTATCTTCATTATTTTGTAATCCAACTGATTATGTATTGAACTGAATACTTGTAATCATGTGCACGATATTTGTACATGTTGGTAGTCATGAACAATTTGTAACTCTGGATATTTGTAGGTATGTGTATTTTGGAATCCCATAGCTAGTTGTATGCGGTAGTTACTGAGATGCATTAATATGAATTATGTTTTTCTGTTAAACAAATGTGTATGTTTATTTTGATTTATGAATTGAGTGTGAAGAGGAAATTGAGATTTAAAATGAGGCTGTTGAATTTGAAATCATAAGTTATAGGGAAATGCATGAAAAATGAATAAAATAAGGAAAAAATTTCCAGGGTAGAATTTGGGTCCTTACATTCAACATTAGGATGAGACATTCATTTAGTATGAACTTTTCGATTAACATAATATTACATCATACATATGAATTAACAACATAATATCATTGCTTAACAATATAACATCACACTTTAACAACATAACAATCACATTTATGAATTAATATGATATTATAATTATGGATTAATATGATATTACAATTTAGATTAACATGATATTACAATTAGGTTGTTATATATATAAGAAGAAATAGTGGGACTAGGTATCCATGGGTCTAGGTAGGGATGGCAATGGGTTTGGATGGGTCCGGGTAGTGCATTACACAGACCTGTCCCGCTACTTCATTTTTGGACCCAGACCCGCCCTAGACCCATGCTAATACCCACTGGGTATACTACCTGCGGGTCCTTGGGTACCCAACAGATCCATGGGTACCCATAAATTCAAAAATATTAAAAAATAATTGCAAGTAATTTATGAACTTGTGTATTTATTTTATACGATTTTATATGTTATTTAGACAAAGAAAAAATTGTAAAACTTAATTTAAAGTTTTAAATACAACGTAATTTGACTATTAAACACAATTCATTTTACTCAAACAAACATTAAAAACAACTTCAACATTAGGATGAAAAAATCATTTAGTAAGAACCATTCGATTAACATGACATTATGAATTAATATGATATTATAATTATGAATTAATATGATGCTTAATAATATAACATCACAATTTAACAACATAACAATCACATTTAAGAATCAGTATGATATTATAATTATTGATTAATATGATATTACAATATATATTAACATAATATTACAATTATATTGTTAAATATATATATATATATAGGAAGAAATAGTGGGTTCGGGTCTCCACGAGTCTGGGTATCATATTACCCGGACCCAAACTCATCTAACAGTAGGTCTTAAACTCATGAGTCTCAATTACCCACGGGTCCAAAACATGGACCTAGACCCGACCTGTTGCGGGTATATTTTGCGGGTACCCGCAGATCCGGGTACCCATTGCCATCCTTAGGTCTGGGTACCTTATTACCCGGACCCAGACCCATCTAACAGTGAGTCTTAAAATCGCGGGTCTCAATTACCCATGAGTTCAAAACATGGACCCAGACCCGACCCATTGCGGGTATTTTTTGCGAGTTCCCGCAGATCCGTGTACTCATTTCCATCCTTATGTCAAACAATAGATTTTACTGATTTGATGAGTTGTAATTACAAATCTCACCCTGAGATTCTAAGTACAATACGCACTCACCACAATCTCACCACTTATAAGAACACCTCTTCTAAGTTTCACTCTTCCCATTTCCACCATACCTTATGGTAAAAAGTTTATAGCAATTTAAAAAAATGAAGAATATGACTAGGGCAAAGATTACTTAGAAGATGTAACAATTCTACACTTGAAATCTTTATGATCTTTCGCTATGAATAATACTCAATGGTCAAGTATTTTAGTGTATGAAAACTTAGAAAAACACTTGAATGCAACTTCAAAAAAATTCTAAAATTTTAAACTCTAAGTTGCAAGAAAAAATCTGGGAGTCTAAGTGATCTTTATGATCTTTCGCTATGAATTATGAAAGTTGTTGTGAAAGTGAGAGTTATTTTGAAAGTTAATGTATGAAATAGGGAGTCTAAGTGCCTTTGAATAGGCTTCCAACCAGACATCATACCCCTAAGTGAAGGTAGAAGTCGATTGGATTAAAACTCATTCATTTTTTATGAAAGTTGTTCAGTTTGGATTTAAAAATCTGGTGTAACACCTCTCAGTAACCGATTACTACATTGAGTAACTGATTATCCAAACGTTCTGTCCAAATGAGTAATCTATTACTCTCATTAAGTAATCAGTTACTTTAAGTTAAAATTGTTGGGTAACTTATTACTCAGTTTGTGTAACATGTTACTCAGTCCAAGTAACATGTTACTCAGATCAAGTAATATGTTACTCAGGTCCTATAACCTGATACTCAAATCAAGTAATCCGTTACTTAGCTTTTTGAAAACTAAGTTCAATTGATTCCAAGTTTCAATATGATTTCAAAAATATTTTCACTTGACCATTTTGACTAATCATAATTTAAAGACTTTAGGATATAAGTACTTATCTTAGAAGACTACACAAATCTTGATCTTCGAAAGTTTGTCTTATAAGTCTTCTTCATTTTTCTTCTTTTTGTTAATTTTAATATTTTCATCAAAACTGTGTCAATGTCAAGAACAAGATCTTCTTCACAAAGCAAGCAAATTTAAATCAATTTCAACATTTTGTCTATGTTTTCTTTCTATTGTTACTTGTTGGTAATGAGTGTGAGGGCATGAGAGCTTATGAATAATACCTATGAACTTTAGGTATTGGTCTAAATTTACCTCCAAAATCAATTTGTTAAACTTTTATAGACTTATCAAATTGACTTTTGTTAGGATGCTTTAAATATATTATTGTATGAAGTCTCACATCGCCTATTATTGAAATGGATGAGATAAATTGATGTTATATGTTAGGGTTAAGTTTCTTGTTATAATTTGCACCAATTAGAAACATCATATGGGCCTTGGACCCATGAGTATGATAGAGCTTGTAATCCTAATATCTAATAATATATTAGTAGCTAGTCAATCAACACCCAAGGGACGTAGATTCGCTAACATATGTTATTTTCTTCTTCACTTCTATTTATTACATGTCATTTATTTGATTGTTTGTGATCAACACTGCACAACAATCACTTAAACATAGGTATTGTCTTAGATTTTTCTTTTAACATAAAAATCCAAGTATGCTTCATATGAACATCAACAATAGAAATATAATTACGAAAACATGAGATAGAATGAAAGGGAGCAGATCCCCATAGGTCAAGATTTAAAAGATCAAAAAAGGAATGATAAACAACACTAGAGGCATGGGCAAAAAATTTGCATGTTGTACCCATGCAACAAGATGAATAGAAATAAAAAAACTATTGTATTTGGATGAGGTATCTTACAATGATCAAGTACATGTTTAACAATGGCCTCATCAGGATATAACTAGGCAAACTAGAGTGCCATAGAAATTATGGATTAGACAAAATAGTCTTACTGCTACTAGTAGAACTATCACTAGGCAAAGTAGAGGAACTAGATTTATTTCCATTATTAGACACCAAGGAACAACTAGAAACGTATTTTGGACGAAATCCATGAAATGCATAAAGACCATCTTTTGTAAGACCCCTTGAAGCAATAGCTCATTAGTATCTTCAGATTTCACAAAACATGAATTTCAAAATAGCATAAGTTATCTTTTGCAAATTGTAATAGACTAATAAGGTTTTTGATTATGGGTGGAACTAATAGTAGATTATTTAAAGATAAAGTGATATGGGTCAAGGGAAGAAGAGAAATGTGAATTTCTAGTTTATTTAATAGGGATAACAACGCTATTACCCATGAAGATTTGTTCAGGTCCAAAGTTTCCAGTTGGTTTTTAAACCAAAGAAGGATCAGAGGTCAAGTGGTTTGTTGCACCTAAGTCGGAAAAGCATGTCATGTGCGTTGAATACTTGTTTCTCATACTAGCAATCATAGCATACAAATTATAGAAAGGTCCAGGAGTTGGGTGCCCAAGCAAAGAGGAATGAGAGTAAGGAGCTCTATTCTAAGTTGAGAGAGTAGGCCAAGTGTGATTGAACTGAGAGTCACCGGTGTAGGAATAGGCTTCATATCTAGGTGGCTCAGATATATTACTAAACCCTAGACTATGTTGATCTGGCATAGGGCAATGACTAAAGTGATGCATAGGTTCACCAAACCTAGGGGAGTAGGATAGTTGGCCCCAATGGCGGTTACAAACCTCAGAGTAAGACGGTGGTGGACGATTGAAAGCTCTGCTACCACAATTATGACTCCCATGACAGCTTCCATAAGGCACTGCAGTGACAGAACTAGATGCCAGAGCAAAAAACGAAGGTTGGAAAAGGCTTTGCTTCTATTCCTGAAGACAAGATTCAAAGGTCAGGAGGAATGATTCAGGGTTGAAATTCCTCATTCAATCCATCCAAAATATAGTCAATATGTTCAGAGGTGGTAATAGGAGAACCAATGAAAATGAGTGTATCAACTAATACCTTGACTTTCATGAAGTACCTCGAGATTGTGCATGAGCCTTCACAGAAGGAATGAAGTTGAGACCTCAATTGGCGACTGCTAGCCTTAGTATGAGAGTTGCAAAAAAAAACGTAACTCCTCTCACAACTGCCAGGAATGAACTCAAACAACAACCCTGGGTTGAAGGTTTTCAAACAAAGAATTCAAAATCCATGAGAAAACGGATTGATCGCGTTCTTCCTAGTGATAGGACGAATTTACACAATTGATGAGTCTATCATCATCACCACCACTGAGAAAACGATGTGGAATTTCAGTGCAAGGACAAAACAATATGCACGATTAGAAGTTAGGGTTGCTAGCATAAAATGGCGCCAAACCAGAAAATTATTTTGTGTTAACTTCATTGATGGAAGCGGAAGCACAAGACGAGAAGAAACAGTCTGTAATGGTGAAGCTTGAGAAGGTGACAATGGTGGAGAAGAAGGATAGGTCCTGGTGGTAGTGGTTTGTCATATCTAGCTAGTGTGGTACCATGTGAAGAGGGAAGAAGAAGAGAGAAATAACTCTCATAATTTTATTAATTAAAGTTAGTGATAATAGTTGGATGCAAAGGTATTTATAGTTAAGATATTTGAGATAGCTTGGGCTGCATGCTATCTATATACCTAACTAACTAACACTAAACCAACAAACCTAATAGCTAACTCTTAACTCTTATTACACTTAGTACTATTATAAAAATAAAATGCATAGTATTTAAATTAATACTATAATATTGCTTCATATTAAGATGAAAAGCTCAGCAACAGCATACTGAACAAGAGAACAAAATTAAGTCAAAAGGATCTCAGGAATTATCTGAAAAATATTTGAACAAGTGCATTAGTAGACAACAAAAACAGTTACTGACTTTTAAGAGAATCCATTTACTGTCACCAGCTCAGAATCCATTTACTGTCACCAGCTCAGAATCCATTTAGTGCCATAGTAAGAGAATCACATAAAAAGGGCACCTAATGCACAAGGATCTCATCTAGTGGGGTGGTAGATGTATGCAGTCTTACCTTCACAAGTGAAAATATTTTCAATATTTGAACTCATGAACCACAAGGCAAGCTTACCGTTGCGCCGAGCCTCATCCTCATGGATACTCTTTCTAAGCTCAGCATCTCATTGTCACTCCCCAAAACTCATCGAAAAATCCCCTCAAAGTACTCCGAGCCAGAGCTGGCTTAAAAGAGAATCAGAAAGAGATGGGGTTTATTAGCTCAGTTAACCTGGTATAGCAGAAATTGATTCAGAAACAGTGTGTGAATGAAAGGAGTAAAGAACCAATGTGAATACAGTTTCTGGTTGAGTTTTCCAGAACTCGGGGCTGTAAAAGTGATTGGAAATGAAATTAAATGCCCAGCAATGGGAAAAGATAATCCAAAATCATTGAAATCCCATTTTCCCCCTAAAAACCCACCTTGCCTCAGCTGCTTTTGATAATTGTGTGAAAGAGCACTACCTTGCTTTCAAAGGCACCTATTTGAAAGACACCTTGTTCCAATTCATTAGTTGCACTTCACCCTGGTGCAGTAGCTGAAGCATTAACACTTGGGAAACTAATACTAGTAATATTTGAAGCTGAAGAACATTATATCTTGAGTGTCATATTGATCCCCATATGAATCATGATAACGCTATCAGCCGAATGTAGTGGAAATAAATTTTAATAAATCCTGTTCTAAAAAATTTCATGACATGAATACCATGAAAACTTGAACACACAACCGTGGTAAATAATAAATTTCTGCACCATGGACATGCCACTTGTTTTTAAATGGCAAGGCAACTAATCTTGAAAATAAATGCAGGTCCTTGGAAATTCTTTTACCAAGATTTCATAGGTTGGACCATCAGATATCTCCAAAATCCTTCAAGCTTTCAAGCATTACCAGTAATCTCCACAGGAACATGAACCATTGGAGAAATGATGAAACCTATTGATATCTCTAACAATGATATTTCTCCCAGTAACCTTAGAAATGTATTTTAACGCAGAATGGCAATCCTCACAAACTCTTAAATTTTTCTTGACAACGATTGGCTTTCCGGTTGGCATTGTTATTAGTGAATAAGCAACAGCAATCCTTTCACTGTGATTATGAAGAAGCTTCTCCTTAAAAGTATCATCCATGTCAATCAGAACTGATTCTGTTCGAGGAACATACCCAATTTGTTTTATCTGATCAAGGAGAGTATCAAGCTTTTCATAAATTTCTTTCATTTGAGGATGAGAACAGTCTTCAACCCCAAACACATGGGTTTTATTTCCAATATCAACCCAGCTATAACCTGGCAACTTCTTCAAGTTGCCATCTCTTATCATCTTCCTCAAACTTCTTACATCTTCCCACTGTCTTTCTTTTGCATAAATATTTGAAAGCAAAACATGAGCCCCGCTATTTTCAGGTTCAAGCTTCATCAATCTATTTGCTGCAACTTTGGCCCTTTCCTTATCATCATGGATTTTACAACTCCCGAGAAAAGAACACCAGCCAAAAGCATCTGGCTCAAAAGGCATGCTATTTATAAAGTCTTCTGCTTCTTTAAGCTTTCCAGCTCGACCAAGTAAATCAATAACACAACTATAATGTTCTTCTCTAGGCACAACCCCATAATTCTTGTCCATGGAATAAAAGTAGTTTAACCCATCCACAACCATTCCTGTGTGACTACATCCTTTTAAAAGATTGATAAATGTTACTGCATTTGGTTTAAGACCTCTGCGGATCATCCGATTAAAAGTTTCAACAGCATTTCTTCCTAAACCATGCAGCGCAAAAACTCCCACTAATGTATTATATGCAATATCATTTGGATTTTCAATCTCATCAAACAATTGGATTGAGTGGTCAAGCAACCCGCACTTTCCATACATATCGACAAGTGTTGAAGAAACAAAAGGGTCTCTGGCGAAATTGAATTTGATAACTTGCCCATGAAACTGGCCTCCGTGTTCAATTTTTGCTTGGTTAGAACAAGCCTTGATTAAGCTGGAGAATGTATATTCATTAGGTTCAATTCCCCACCTCCGCAAGTCTACAAAAGCACTTATAGCCCTCTCCATTTGATCCATCTCAACATAACCATCAATAATAGCAGTAAAAGACACTATATTCCTACAACCAGAATCAATATAGAAGACATTTGAAGCACTTACCATATCTCCAAACTTTGAATACATATCTGTAAGGGCATTTCCTATGAAAGTCTCATGTTCGAATCCAAACTTCACAATAGTTGAATGAAGAGACTTCCCAAAACTAGAAGCCTTAAGTGCGCTGCAAGCACTCAAAGTACTACAAAGTACATGCTGATCAATGAAAACATTGTCAATGACCATTTTCTTATAAGCTGTTAAAGCTTTCTCAAAATTTCCATTTTTCACATAGCCATCAATCATTGAGGTCCACAACACCTCATCTTTACAAGGTGTTTCCTCAAAAACTTTACAAGCATCAAGCACCTTCCCACACTTCGAATACATATCAGTTAAATTACTACCCACAAACAGTTCAGAACCAAACCCACATTTGACAACAAGACAATGCAACTGTGAACCAAACTGAATTGACCCAAGAGAGGCACAAGCTTGAAGCACACTTGACAAGGCAAATTCTGTGGTTATTTCTCCTTCAACCCTCATTTGACAAAAGGTATTCACAGCCTCGCGAAACCTCAAATTATAAGAAAACCCGGTAATCATCGCTGTCCAAGAAACCATGTTTCTGTCAGACATTCTATCAAACAGTTTGAAGGTATAACCAAATTCTCCACATTTGGAGTACATGTTGAGTAAATGGTTTGTGAGGAAGGTGCATAGTAAATACCCTCCTCGGATCAGTTGAGCATGCAACTGTTTTCCTTTGCCTAATTCTTTAGTTTTTGCATATTTCTGAAAAAGTTGAGCCACTGCTTTGGAATCACTCAGTTTATAGCCAAATCCAAAAACATTCTGAAAGTAAAATAAAGAGAGAGAAATAATTCAAACTTACGCAACAAATAAAAACCAAAAAAATTAATGAAAAATGTAAGACAGATACATGACATTGTAAATTAAACCCCATTAAAAATTTCACTTATTTTTTATACCAACAATCACTGTTCAAATCCTGGAAAGTTATTATGTTTGGGATTATCCCGTGATTTAAATTTGTGGACCGTGTTTTTTAGGTTATGCAATAGACGGGAGGCTTAGCTCTGGATCCCCCCTGCTTGCAGAAATCACTGGCGCTATTTAGCCCTTCGTTTCGCCATTCGAAGTACTACCTCTGCCTTCCCTTTTTGTAAAATACCCAGGCGCCCTCCTTTCCAATCACTAAGAAAAAAAAAAAGACCAATCAAAGCCCTATCTAAGTAAAGCTTCGTCTGTTATTTTTCCGGCCCCACCCGATGCGATGACCGCCGCAACCGCATCACAGCGCAATTGTGGTGGACTTCAAATTACAATGATGCGGTTAAATCAGGCCGCAATACAACCACGTTGGACTGCATTTGAGCCGCATCGGTCCGCATTGAATTAAAAAATATTGCTTTAATCACAAACTCATTCACACCACAACAAACGCAATAACCACGATCACAGTAATCGCAGCCGTTACCGCAATCGCGACGGAAACACTTACGAATATCTAAAACAAAACTTATTTGTTTCATTTACCCTTGAACACATTGTGTTTGGTTTAATGCAGTTTCTCTATGAAATGCCAATATTGCTTTCTCTCTATATATTGAATCAATTTCGGCGCTCAAATTCAAACAGTATCTCCTACCATTAATGCCGCTTGGTGTGAGTGACAGTGGTAGTAAAATACACGGTAACTAAATCATAATGATATGTAGTTGTGTTCGTGTTTTAGGTAACAAAAATCATTTCATCTAAATACAATCTAATTTATTTACTTTAATATATCTCATCTAATCATATCTATATATTATTTATAATTGAGATCACTTTGAACTAATTTTTTATAAAAATATTAGAACTTTATATATATATATATATACCTTAAAAATTATGACTAAAATTTAAGATCAATACATTTTAAAGTGATAAGTTTACACACATTAATCACTATAAAAACATAATGTCACAAGTTCATAATTTTGTTCCTGTTAAATTTAAACAAACAAACAAGTATTGTATAAATTTAAAAATTAATATATAAAATATCATAATATAGTTAGTGTCACCGGAATGGGTGATGACATTATATTCATAACAATATTTTCTCATTAAAAAAGAAATAATTGAATATACTTGCGGTTAACATTGATTTATTCTTTCATTGTGATTATGTTATAATGAGAAGTAACAACTTAATCACATTTATGAGTGTAAAGTATTTTACTTCATGTGCTAATATATTACTTAGCGAACACATATTTTTTTAGCTATATTCGCTGGTTTCACATTGGATATGAGGGATGAGTGAAATAGTTTATAAGTGAAAAATGTTCATTGAACTATTGCCTTAAGGTTTTGGTTCAAGACGTGGTGTCTCATTCGTGTCTTTCCACTCTTTCCCTGTCCTGATAAGAGTGGAACTCCCCGGTGGTTGGAGGTTTCCTGGTTGTGGTTTGGTCCAACAAGTGGTATTAAATTCGATGGTTCGATGTGACATAATTGACTTAAGGGGGAATGAACCAGAAAGTGTCCTATCCACATTTGATGAGAAGATTGTTGGGTTTGTAAAAGTGTGAAGTCTCACATTGTATATGATGAGGTGAAAGAGTTTATAAGTGAAAAATGCATATGAAACTATTATCTTAAAGTTTTGGTTCAAGACGCGGTGTCTCACTCATTGTTTCCCACTTTTGTCATGCCCCGTAAGAATGGAACTCTTTGGTGGTTGGACGCTCCCCGATTGTAGTTTGGGCAAACAATATCTATATACTATATAAGAAAAGAAACTTCTTCTAGCCATATGTCATCTCCTCATCACTTTCCCCCTCCTAAAGTGTTCTATATTATTACTATATATATCTTCTCACACTACATCCTCATTTTTTATACATTTTATATTTTAACAAATTAAATACTAATTAATGTTTGGTCTTTATATTTTAACCATAGTATGTATCTTTTTATATTAAGTTATCTTATTTGAAAATGTTACTTGTATTTTAATGATAAAATTAATGTTTATATTTTTTTTTTAAATCTATTGGGAACATTAAAATTGAATGCATTATATATTGTAAGGCATTATAATTAATTGAATGATTAACACAATTTTTTAAATTATTAATATGGTATTCCTTGCAAGTTTGCTATACCCTACTACATTGAAATAACAAATAAACTTTTGTTATAAATTAATATTTCAAATATAAGTTAGGTTTATATTGTACACAACTTATAAATAATTATCTTTATATTTCAATTTATTTATGAAGTTATTATACATTATTACTTATATCTATATCTATCTATCTATACTTACTAATATAAAGGGAAAACATGTTATAACTACCAATGTGGTGTAATTTTTAATTCCTCATATTGCCCTTGCTAATAACTATCTTTTATACTAATTTCTACACTAATATTTATACAAATATAAATCTATATCTATATTTATATCTATCTATATCTATATCTATCTATTCTATATTTATACTAATATAACGGGAAAACACAAAATAACCACTCATGATGGTGTAATTTGTGTTTCCTATTTTGCCCTTACTAATTTATATGTTCTACCAAAAAAAACCATATAACATATTTCCTCATTTTATGTTTCACGTTTGTTTATGTAACTTTTATAGTTTTTCCAATTGAACACGACAGTTTTTCTACATGGATCAAGGCAATATTTGAACACGATAGTTTATCTTTTTCATTTTTTAACACGCTAGTACTAATATAAAGGGAAAACATGTTATAACTACCAAGGTGGTGTAATTTTTAATTTCTCATATTGCCCTTGCTAATAACTATCATCTATACTAATATCTACACTAATATATTTATACATTAGTTAATCACATCAGTTATCGGGTTGACAGGTACGATAGGAAATCGGGTTGACAGACACGGCAGTGCTTGTCAACACGCTAGTATATAATAAGATTGATACTTATGTGGTTTTAAACATGCGTTAAAACCAACTCGTCCTTTGCAAATGCATCATTAACATATGTATTATTATTAATCATTTGTCAAAAAAATATTATCTCGTGCATATGATATATTATCTTGTGTGTTCAAGGGCAACTTTGTAATTACATAATGATTTTTTTAATATCATTGTAATGTAAATTGTATAATATATTTATTTATGTATACATTTAATATTGTTGGGATACTACAATCATTTCCTCTCTACACCATTCATCTCATTTACGAGTAACATATGTGTTTTTAACCATTAAAATATATGGGTCACATGTTTGTTCTTAAGAATATGAATGCACATGTATATTTTTAATCATACGAATATATGAGTAATATGTGTTTTCTTAATAATGTGAATGCACATATAATATGAATGCACATATAATATGAATGTTATTGACCATGCAGTAAAAATTATCACCGTGCATATGCATGAGTAACTTGCTAGTTAAATGAGTAATACTGAATTTACCATATGACTAATCGATTGTTGAATTTGCATTCTACCTTCTTTCATAACATTATTGAATTGAATTGTTAAATACTTAATCGTAGAACTTAGTTTTGTGCATATTCCTAATAAGTCAAATTAATATGGTCCGATTTGAATTAGTCTAGTTCCTAGAGTTGGATCCAAAAACCAAACTAAATTGATCGGTTTTTAGAAAGTTAATCCAATCACAATTAGTTTTGCTGTAAACACCTCTAATTATATGGTTGGAAAATGAGTTATTTTTAGTCTATTTTTATTTCCTTTTTAAATATTAAGTTTTTTCATCTTAACATATTTTCCATTCAAGTTAATAGTGAGAACAAAAATCTAACATATACTCAAAATGGATGAACTAAATACTTTTAAAAAACACCGAGACAAAAATTAGAACAACTCATAAATTTTAGGACAAAAACATATAAAAGAATTTAAATAATTTGAGAGCAAATATTTATGTATTAAAATTTTATGAAAAACTTATGAATAAAAGAGTATAAAATAAGAAGATAAATGTTAACTTTTTACAAATAATTAGTCAATTTGAACATTTGTTAAACAGTGTGAGGCAAATGTGTCCAATCAGATTAGATAAAAGGAGACAATAGAAAAGTGAGAGAAAAGAAGATAATTCAACTCGAAGGAACTCATAGCAACTGTGGGAAATTCACTACGGTGTCTTCATTCACCGTTGGATTGGGCAAAAATTTGGACACCAGGTTCACAACTTATGGTACTTCATTTTGAACTGCTGGATCGGTGAGAAGTCATCTGAAGTGAGAGAAAACAAGATATTACAATGGTTGTTTTTCTTGTTTTTTCTGCTACTAGTTGTTTTCGTTTTCAAACTTTTTGCTTTGTTGTATGCCTTATCGTTGAACACGATTTATACTGGATTTTGAGACATTCTTGCATTCATATTTTGATCAGAGTGGAGCTTGATTGACTGGCTTGTGCCCGTGGTTTTTACTTCTCACATTGGGAAAGTTTTCCACGTTAAAAATTTGGTGTCCCTTATGTGATCTTAGATGCTGCCATTGTTTTGTTATATCTCCTCATAGCTTCTAGCAAGTTTGAGATATTATTATCCATTGCATACACTCTATTATAGTTTTTATTGTTATTGTGTTGAATTTTCCATCAGAGTGGTATCAAAACTCTTTGGTTTGAGGTTATTTGACTTGCTTGAATGATGGAGGCCAATACACATAAAATGATATGTTTGAATGACACTAACTATTTGTGGAAAGGAAAAATGAAAGATTTATTATTTGTGAAGAATTTGCATCTTCTTATGTTTGTTACTGAGTAGCCAGAGTCCAAGTCTGGTGAGGATTGGAGTTTTAACATCAATAAGTTTGTGGTTTCATTCGACAATATGTAGAATACAATGTGTACAATCACATTCATAATGAGGAAAATACAAAGTATTTAGGGAAGAAGATTGAATCCTTGTATGCTTCTAAATCAGGAAATAATAAATTATACTTGTTGAATTCCTTGATGAATTTGAGGTACAAGGAGGGAGCTTTTATTTCACATCACTTGAATTATTTTCAAGGGCTATTAGATCAATTATCAGGAATGGATATCAAGTTTGATGAAGTGTTAAGTTTGGCTACTACTCTTAATTTGGAGGTAGAGCAAATGGATGTAAAAATTATTTTCCTTCTTGGTGATTTGGAGGAAGAGGTTTATATGAAACAACCTTATGGTTTTCTTTTTGAAGGGAAGGAAGACTATGTGTGTAGGCTGAGAAAGAGCCTATATGACTTGAAGCAGGTTCCACGACAATGGTACTAGAAGTTTGAGTTAATTATGTGTGATCAAGGATACAAGAAGACTACTTCTGATCATTGTGTCTTCATTAGAAAGTTTACTAATGGTGATTTCGTCATCCTGTTATTGTATGTTGATGACATGCTTATTGTTGAGAAAAATATTTTCATGATTAACAGGTTAAAGAAACAATTAGGCGAGTCATTTGCCATGAAATACATGGGAGTTGCTAAGAAAATTCTTAACAAAAGAGTCATATGAGATAGGCAAGAAAAGAAACTTTGGTTGTCACGGGAACATTATATTAAGAGAGTGTTACAGAAATTCCAGATGGAAAATGCTAAAGCGGTAAGCACTCCTCTTGCTACTCATTTTATGTTGAGTGCTAAACAAATTCCTTATGCATCTACTATGTGTAGTTTGATGTATGCAATGGTGTGTACAAGACCAAATATTGCACATGTTGTTGGTACAATTAGTAGATTTCTATCAGATCTAGGTAGAGAGCATTAGAATAATGTGAAATAGATTGAGGTATCTTTGTGCTACTACTAGTTTGATGCTTTGTTTTGGAGGTGATAAACCTACTCTTGTGGGCTATACTGATTTTGATATGACTGGAGATATTGATTTCAGAAAGTCCACTTCAAGCTACTTGATTAAGTTTATAGGGGGAGCTGTGGCATGGAAATCTAGATTACAAAAGTGTGTTGCATTGTCCACTACTGAGGTAGAGTTCATTGCCATTACAGAAGGATGCAAGAAGTTTGTTTGGGTGAAGTAACTCTTATAGGAGCTTGGTTTTTCCAGGAAAAAATACTTGTTATTTTGTAATAGTCAAAGTGCATATTATCTTGGGAACTATTCAATTTTTCATTATAGGTTCAAACACATTAATGTGAGGTATCATTGGACACGTGATGTTTTGGATGCTAGGTTGTTGGAATTGGCTAAGGTTCATACATATGATAATAATGTTGATATGATGACTAAGGCTTTATAGAGGTGGACGTTTTAAACTTTTTTGTCAGATTGGCGGTTATCTCCACATAGTTGTGAGGGAGAGATTTTTGGGTTTGGACTCCCTTCCTATGTGGAGAAATACCCAATTCGTCAAATCTCACTTATCCCACTTAACATAGTGAAGAAGGGTCATATGAGGCAAGTGTGTGCAATCAAATTAGGCAAAAGGAGGCAATAGAAAAGTGAGAGAGAAAAAAGATAACTCAGCCCACAGGAACTCATAGCAGCTGTGGGAAATTCGCGGATGCGCCATTGTTCACCCTTGGATCGGGCTGAAATTTGGGCAAAAGGTTCACAACTTATGGTACTTCATTTTGAACGGTTGGATCGGTGAGAGGTCATCCGAGGTGGGAGAAAATGAGCTATTACATCGACTGTTTTTCTTATTTTTTCTACTACTTGTTGTTCTCGTTTTCAACCTTGTTGCTCTGATGTATGCCTTATCGTTGATCATGACTTGTGTTGTATTTTGAGACACTCTTATATTCATATTTTGATGATAGTAGAGCTTGATTGACTGACTTGTGCCCGTAATTTTTACTTTTCATTATTATTGTGATGAATTTCCCATTAAATTGAATAACATTCATACATCTACTTGAAAATTTATAAGTTAGTTGAAAACTTATAAATTATGTGATTAATTATAAGTTAGGAGCTGACATATGATAAACTAGTTGGTTGAATATAGTTTTTTTAATAGGATTATCTAATACATGTAAAATATCATAAATCCTTAAATCTTAAGCTCACATAAAATACAAGTTTATAAACTTGTAGGTTATTGGAATAAATTTCTCTACCACACATCAACATGAAGTTAATTTTTGTCAAATAAATTACAGCATATTTGGTTAAGTTTTTTTCTTCCGGACAATAACTTTTATTCACATAAAAAAGTTGTGCATGCCTAATTTCTGTTTGCCCAAAAACCTCAAGACTTTTTTAACTTATAAAATAATAGGTTTTTGTTAAGTTGTAGAGAAGGGGTTAGGATTATTTTTCACCTTGTTCTCATATGCAAAAACTAGAGTTGGAAGAGAAGTTAGTTTAGTATGATAAGGTTAGAATGGTCATCCAATATATCCTCAAATGTGTTAGAAAAATCAAGTAATTGTGTGTTATTTTGAGCATTTTTGGATTGCCTAATCATATGGATTTTGAATTATCAAAACCAATATTCCATTTCACTTACCTCACTTCCATACGGAACTAAGATAATTATTTATTTTGAGTCATAAATTTGGTTTACTACTAAGTTCATTCTTGAATCTTTTATTCTCATCTTATTCCTTCCGATGCTGGACAATAAAATGTCAATAAGAGAATAAATTCAATTTAACATATATAATAATAATAATGTTGTATTGATTGAGAGAACAGACTAAACAAGATAAGCGAACCTAATGCTTGGGTTTTGTTGTATCCTTCCCAAATTAACTACTAAATAAATTGCACTAATTTATTAGAACAACGTTATCCTTATTTTCATAATTTATATATAAACATAAATATTTTTACTCAACCTGTACAAAAAAATTTAATCAAACTAATTTTTGAACTTACATAAAAACACTTAATTAGCTTATTAAATTTTATTATCTAAAATGAATATTTTAGATACTCAAGTATCGAGACCAAGCTTGGTAGGAGCTAGACAAGGAAGAAATGACAAAAGAGGCCAAGGAACGAGGTGGAATAAACATAAGTGAAGCAAGCGAAATTATATATAAGCAACAACAAGAGTTCAAGACAATAAGTAAAAACGACTATATTAATGTTAAGTTAAATGTTTACGTGTATCACATTTGATATTAGTACCCTTGGAATAGACTTATTATTTCGACACTTTTGAAAATTCATTAAATTTGTTATTTTGAAATAAAAATATTTATTTTAATGTAAACTTAACACTTTGAAATAGGGGTGATTTCGCTCATCCTGTATGGTCCGATCATGATCGGGTCTAAATAAGGTCGGGTTTCATCAGGTTTAGGGGCGAGTTCGTGTTTAAAAATCAGACTCAGTCAATATTTAGGGTCGAGTAGGGACCAAACATGACCCGACCCATGATCACTCACTCATGATGTTTGCATGTGTATCTGTTTAAATGTATACAGAGTCATGATATTTTTTGGTCGAAAATATAATTGATTCTGTAATTTTTCATCATATATACATGATTAATAAGATATATATATATATATATTATTTTATACATCAAATTACATATTCACAATAATAAATAATATTTAGAAGACTTATGTAAAATGAGTATTCATTATATTTAATCGGGTATAGGGTCGAGTTCGGGTTTAAAGACTGATCCTATGACTATTTAAGGTCGGGTTAACTTTGAGTCTAGGGTCAGATCCGGGTTCAAAAAAATAGTCCGACTAACATTTAGAACTAGATAAGGATAATCCTTAATCCGTCCCAATTCGGCCGATACCCACCCCAACTTTAAAATGTGTTACTTATTATTCCTTATTAAAAAAATGAAACTACATATAATTTTGGATGGGACTAATCAACAGAACATTAACAAACAACATATTATTTTAATTTATATCTTTAGATGAAATATTTTTTTATTTTGTACTAAACTGATATCAAAGTAACCCCCAAACACCTATTTATTTACCAAAAAAACCCCAAACACCTATAACCATAAGCAAACATTAAAGCGGACATGAGCCACATAGGTCACCTACGGGTAAAATCCGCACGGGTACGGGCATGGGTCACAAACGGGTACCCGCGGGTATTCCAAACGGATTTTTTAAAATACCCGTAGTACCAATGTGTGGGCACGGGTATTGTGGTACCCGTGCCCGTGGGTACCCGCTATATATGTAATTATAAAATTATCCTTCCCCTAAAGAGTTTGGCTCCTCTCCTGTAATGGAGAGGCCAGTGAGCCCTCAGATTGTGACACGTGTAATAAAAAAAATGGACGGCTGAGATTTAAAATTGTATTATGTGTAATCGATTACCATATGGTGTAATCGATTACACCAGTTAAACAGTGTATCGATTACACAACCCTGATAATCGATTACATATTTTTAAAAAAAATAGAAAGACATGGTTCTGATAAGTGTAATCGATTACCACATGGTGTAATCGATTACCAGATGGCGAAATTGCATCCACGACTATATTTTCATGAATTTTCGTTTTGTTGAAGACTTAATATTTTGAAAGTAGTTTTGTATGAACAATTAATATTTTCATGTATTTCCGTTTTATATGAACAATTGAATTTTCATTAGTAATTTTCAATGTTGAAAAGAGTTGTTGGATTTGAATTACTAAAAATGTGTATATATTGGAAAATTCAATTAAAGTATAAAAAACACGCGGGTACCCAGAAATACCCACAAAATACCCGTTCACGGGTACCCGCACAGGTATTGGGCAGGTACGGGTACCATTCCCATATTCCAGAACGGGTAGCAGGTAGCTACTACCCGTGCCCGCATGTGCCCGTTGCCATCCCTACATAGGTGATAGGTTCTAGGCTGTAGTATAAGAAACGACACCGTTTCGGACGAAACGGTACTCATAGTTCAATAAACAAAGCCCATATTATATCCAATCTATCTCTCTCGTCATCAGCGTTTTCGTTTTTTCTCTTCTAAAGGTTCACTTTCTTCTTCAACTTCTCTTTTGAATCTCAATCTCTTTGTTCTGATGTTCTTTCATCTCAATTTCTTCAACTTCTCTTTTTCAATCATAAATTATCATTTCCATATTCATTATTATTAGAATTAGAATAATACTAGTAGTATCTGCTATTATTTTTTTCATTTAAAATATTCTTTTTTATTACCTTTATGAAGTTCAAAATACTTGATTCTTCTTATATTCTGTTTGGCTAACCTGATTAAATTATTTTTATTAGTTCCTGGTGGATGTAATTCTGGAATAAGCATTTTCAACAATGGTACTTCATGGAACTACTTTTTCCTTCAATGTGAGTTACCCATTTTATTATATTTTTGTTTTTGAACCTATAATTTCATTTTTATTAATATCTTCTTTAATATTTTCTATGATAGAGAAGCCTGAGTTAGAATCTGACACAATTGCCATGTTTGAGCACTAGGGTTTCAATGAAGAGTGGATAAAGAATTGTATTACCGAGTTTTGATTAAATTTAAGTATTTAAAGTGGAAATTTGGCCAAATTTTAGCTACTTAATCCGTGCCCTAGTGTTTTAAATTACTGTCGCAATGATGGTTGCAGTTATTTAAAGTATTTAAATTACTGTGATTGCCGTCATTGCATCCGTTGTGATGTGGATTGCGGCTGTTGCTATGTGAATTATTTTTTATGATTAAAAAATGTTTTTGAAATTGATGCGGTCCAAATGTGGTCCGATGCGATTGCGCTACGGTCCGATGCAGCCGTATCTTTGTGATTCGGTGTGATGCGGTTGCGGTGTTCACTGCACCTGCAATATTGCGGCCACATCATGTGATGCGGTCCGCAATTTCATTCACTGCCTGGTTGGATTGATTTAACTCTGTTCGACGCTGGCATATAATTCATGTATTGTTAGGAAGCTACAATGGAAATGGAGGAAGAAAAGTAAATCATATGCATTATTGAATCTTGATAGAAAAAGGAAGACGAAGTAAGAATTCCTTTCAAAGGGTTTCCCATTTTACAAACTGAGCAAAAAATATGCTTGCAAAATCACAAATCTTGAGAATGCTTCCTCTTGTATTGTATCACCTATCTGACTATCATTCCCTTTATATAAAAGGGCGGCCCTGTGCATGAGGCTTCCATCTACGGGGGCTGCTCTGGGGATTGGGGAGAGTAGATATATGCAGCCTTACTCTCGTTAGCGAATGATTTGATCATATGATCACAAAGCAAGCAACCTCACCATTGCGTCGAGGCTCACCCTCTTATCAATCCCTCTATATCAGCCTAACTAATTTGACCACCCACCAAAGTAACTATCTAGACTCTAGCATTATCGCGCTTAACATGTATGAAGTATGATCATAATTTCCATTGCATCGTTTCAGATAAGATGAATTTTTATGATTTTTGCCAAAGAAAATTGGTTCTATAACTTGCTGAAGAATGAAGGATAAATTTATATTTTTCCTTTAAATTTTTCTGTAGTTTGAAAGTTTTTAGTTTGCTCCTTTGGTTCATTATCACTGATTTGACATTTGATATGAAGGGACTTTCTTCTACTAGCAAGGAGTTCAATTTCTTCCCAAGTTCATTCACCAATAACTTTAAGAAGTTCCATCATGTTTCTCTGCCTTCCTTTACTCAAACCGGCTTAGTTTTCAGCAAAAGTTTTGGAAGAGGATACCAAGTAAGTCTTTTGCCTGGCCAATGTCCAAACTTGCAAATGGGAAGATTAAGTAAGTTTCTTTTCTTAAAACCTTATGTTTCTTTTGAAGAATATTATGATTAGTAGTCTTGTCTGTGAGCATAAAAATTGATCTCTGTTGACCAGTGTTTTTTTTTTGCTAATCTTGATTTTGGTTGAATCAATTGTGTGTTTACATCCAGAGTTTTCAACACTTAATATCGTGCTAAGTTGCGATGTTGTGTTTTCTCAAAATCAGGGAGACAGAGAGTAAACAGTGAAGACTCAGAAAGCATCTTGAGCAGTGAGAACATTGCATTGGATGAACAGACTTTGGAGGAGGAGCTACAACATGCCATTACAGAAGAAAACTATGCCAAAGCTGCAGAAATAAGGGATACTCTAAAAACTCTTCATAAAGATAGCAAGACAACAGTTTTCGGGGTAAACAGCCGGTTTTACGATTCATTCAGGAACGGTGACCTTGCAGCAATGCAGGCCATGTGGGCGAAAAGGGACGAGGTATGCTGTGTACACCCTGGTTTGAAAGGAATATCTGGTTATGAAGATGTTATTGAGAGCTGGAATATTGTATGGGCTAACTATGAATTTCCACTAGAAATTAAACTAGAAGATATTAAGGTTCATGCAAAAGGGGATATGGGGTATGTTACTTGCATGGAATTTGTTAAGACAAAAGGAGGTAGATGGGGAGGACAATTTGTAACAAATGTGTTTGAGAAGATTAATGGCCACTGGTTTATTTGTATCCATCATGCTTCCCCTGTAGACTTATGAATACTTACACTTTATAATAATGAGGTTTTATGCCTGTTTCCATTTTTGTTTTTGGTTGTGCTAAAGCTTTATCCATTCTCCAAATACTCCCTTTATGTTTTGCAACTTAACTGCATAAATAATGTGTAGAAGTTGTGGGTTGTACACGAATGAATTTATCATAACTTCTCCAAAATTCTGTATTTAACTCAAACAGCTTATACTAAGCCCATCATATTGAGATTTACTTGACAAAAATTTCATACATTGATATTATCTGTATCATAAACAACTCATCATTTTGCATGTCACTTTTGCATTCAATGCTTAATCAAACACTTATTAAACAATGTTATGAGGTTGTGCTAATCATATTAGAAGTAGAAACCATGTCCTTTATTGTGTCTGAACAAAGGGTATCCCTCAGCTTATGGTAATGAGAATGCGTATGAACCTTTAACCTTATATGATGCATCGTAATCTAGCGAGACCTTAATACTATTAGACCAACTTCTTGTTGGTGAAAAAAACTTTGACTTCTGGGTAGGAAATAAATTGTTCTTATTGAGCAATTAAACAGTCCCTCATAGAATAAAGAGAGGATACATAAAAGACAAGATAAAACAGTGTACAATTTAATGTATAAATTAAAAATGCTTGTTATAATCATGTCACATGAGTCAATGCATACCATATACTTGAGATTTTTTTCTTACCGATAATCTGCAATGAGCTGGAGAGGGATTATGATTATATTATGATTTATAGTTTCAGTTCTCTCTTGAATTTCCCAAGTAGTGCAGAGAATCACCCTCCTGGTTTTATTCATTAAAGTTTTGTTTTGTACAAAGATGATGTTGGAGCAGTGGCTCTTTTGTAGAGAGATTACAGAGTACAAAGAGCAAAACCCCTTTTCTGCCACAAAACCGGGTATGGTGGTGTAATGGACTATAACTATACCAGATTGCATGTATGAAAGGTAAAAATAAGAAAAATAGAGAAATGTTTTGCACTGCATTAACTTGCTACTCCTCAAGCTACTTGAATATCTTTAAAAGCTATTTCTGAAATTAAACTCTTCCAACAGGGGAGAGTGGTGGAGTAGGAGTGTATTTCATGCTGTTGTTCTTGGAGCTGGGTTCCTTAAGGATCTCTTCAAGCATGCTATTCATTTCGAAGGAACTTGGTACTTTCTGGCAGCTTAAAACTACAACCGAAATGAAGAATGCCTGTAAATGAGTGACTGTTGAATTAAACTCGATCGAGAAGAATCCATCCTTTAACGGCGACAATGTGAAAATGGGGGTGTTTTGCTCATCTCCTTCCTGAAAGTGACGATGATGATATATTATAAATGAGATATCAACTATGGTCAATGGAAAGCGTTCTCTTTCCGAACACTACTCTTTTTCAAAATACTGTAAAACTTAATTGTATACAAGAACTTAGGCAACAATGTAAAAGCTATACCTGAACAAAAAGTTGAAAACAATCATGGTAAGGTTTTGAACTTTTGGGAATATTTGGACTGTGCTTCTGGTTGGAGAGCACAAGCAGTTTGCAACCAATGTCCCAGCCTCCACAATCACACGATCCCCCATTTTTCCACCGATAGATCAATGATGAAGGTTCACCTTTATTTGGTGAACCGTGTAGAGCACCTGGAAGTATAACTGTAGTACTATCGGAGATCCGATTTACACCGGAGCTGCATAAGCATCTTTCGTCTGCCAAGCACTTTAAGCATTCCTTCTTCAACAAACTCTTATCACCATGCAGTCCTTCATTACTTAAGTTTTCAAAAGGGGTCTCAATAACAATAGCTGCAAGCTCCCGGCTCTGGATGAGCTTCAGTTGTCTTTGATCAGTATGGCCAACTTCAACGCCCGATAGAACGTACTCTCTAACCAGAGTCTGTCTCCCGGAGTTTTGATTGATTGGTTCAATGGTTTTAGAGCAAGAAAACTTCATCCGAGCAACAATATTGTAGCCATAGCCACAACTTTTTTCTTTGCTCCCATGACTCAACCATCCACCACTTTTCTTCTTAATTTCATTTACCAGGTGAAATGTAAAGCAGCAACCTAAATCATCCTTCTCCAGGGACGCTAAACTTTTACTAGTAGCAGCAAAAATCTTACTTTCGTTGTTGAGCACAAATTTAAACAAAGGCAGTCCATTTTTTATCGTAAGTTGCAAGAGGCCATGAACTGGAGATCCCTTGTTCTTTTCAGCATTCAGTGATTCATTGACATCAACTGTTTTTGAGCCGATTGAATTCTTGCTTCCCTGACATATCTGACTGCTTTCAGCTGAATGCTGTATGTCTGATGATGGCTTATGCTTAAATATCGGGTCTAACAATCTCCACAAGGAGCTGGACATGGCCCTGTTATGATTATTTGCCTCATTGCTTGGATTATTCCATCGAACAGAAGATTGAGGCGTCACTGGACTAGACTTCGCATTGACGTACATGGGGTTAAATTTTGGAAGAGAAGACCCCTCCTTAAAACTGAAACTTCTTCCAATCCGATTTAAGCTGAAGCTAAACCGACGATTGTGGGATGGATTCACCATGCCTCTCTGAGCTGTCAGCTCAGCAGTTTCTTGGTCCAGTGATTGCTTCAAATTACTGAAAACACACTCGGTTCTCAATTTAGTGTCTAATGACACATCATTCTCAACGCAAGGACCTGCAGAATGTAGGCTAGACATCTTAGTTTCAATGCTAATTCTTTGTTGCATTGTTTCTGAAGAAAGCCGAGGCAGAGAAGGTAATGCACTTGAATGTGGGGTTTTAGAGGATACATCTTCAGTCCAATCCTCTTCAGGAAATGAAACATGTGACAAACTACTTTGACTTGATTCTGAAAAAAATTCATATGATGATGTTCTTGATTCAGAAAGCTGAAAATCCTCTGAAGAACTTGACTGCAGAACTTCTTGGGGACAAAACTGCACAAACTTACTTGGCTTGCCATGGCTATGTTTACAACCAATGACAAAGTTTGATTCCTTTTTCATGTTTCCACTGCTGCTGGAACTCATTTCCTTAGAACTAACCCCTTTATGTTTCGGTTTTATCGATGGATGTCCCATATCAAATCTGGACTTGTGATTTCTCTCGTTTTTCTTGTGGTTATACTCTTGCAAACTCTCCATGTTATGCTTACTAACATCGTTCCTGCTATTTGCATTTTCATCAGGAATATGTGAAACCCAATGGTGCCTCATGTTTGATGCAAGATTCCCCACCTGTGAAGGTCTTTTCTGATAGTCATTCCTCCTCTCCCTTTCAACAAAGATATCTGAGTGAGATTTTCCAAAGGACTCAAATGCCGACGGTGCCATTCTCAGCTCATCTCCAATGCTCTTAGCTCTACATTTAGAAGATTCGGATTGATTGACATTAGGAATGGGATGTTTGGTAATTTGATGAAGACGTTTTGTATCAGATGGCATGATACTCGAAGAAAGCAACACTTTATTGTTATCAAGTTTTGCCTTGCCGCGAACACTAGGTGATGATTTGTTGGCTGTTTTAGATGACGATTCACTGCTATTGAATGATGTGAAATTGCTAGTCGGTGCCGAGGTATGCCCGTGTTTCCACTGTTCCAGTCGTGACCAATCTAGCACCCCAACACTGAACGCCTTCTCTTGAAATTTTTCTCCCTTTTCAGTACGCAGGAGATAACCCGGCAAATTTGACATGTGCTTGACAAGCTCATCACTTTCGACTGCGCTTTTCCCCACACCCTCCCGGTTCTGAATCTTCTCTTCTGCAAACCGCTTTCCTTTTTGTTTAAGATCACTGTCTTGTGGACCAATGCCGTTCTTTGATTCGAATTTATCACGTGGACTTATATATGATTGAGACAATACAGAACTCTCTTTAGCCGCTGTCTTCGAGCTGCTTTGCCGTTTCGAGCTGATCTTTCTTAGCTCCAAACCAAATCCCATGTCCTCTGCAGGTTTCAGCAACTCATTACTTGGCTTTTTGTTGGATGGCATTGCAAAATATACACTCAAACTTCACTCTCGACTCTGAAGTTTCACTTACAAGCTCATGCTGCAGAGTTTTTGAATAAGGAGACAAGGTTTATGAATCTTCATTACTTTTCTTATGGCACAAACACAAAATAACAACATTGATTATGAAAACATAGAAACATGGTTTTGACATTGTCCAGAAAGATTAATGATCCAAAGCCATGTGAAAGGGAAACAATTGAATATATTACACAACAAAAGGAAATGCACCGGTATCTCTCACCCTATGGGTAAAGAACTAATCACTTTCGGGATGTGTGATTGCTCTCAGGAATCGAACCCACTTTGGGATTCATTGAACAAAACAATGACAACAATGGACTTAATTCCACTAACTACTTACACAAAATTCGATCTTTCTAAAATTTGATGCTAACTACTCATAATTACTTAACAGAAACCCAAAAAAGAGAACCATACACATCATGCAATAACACTGTAAAATTATGAGCTGGTTACAACAAAAAAACAATGGGTTTCTAATACCCACCATTACATTCAATAATCGAAACAGAACTAAAATTTATAATTAAAAAGTATAAGAAATTAAAAAACAAATCAGAGAAAATACGAAGCTAAAAACTAAAACAAAAAGATACCCTCTTGATAAAAAATCAAGAGCAACAAAACCCATATTCCTAATCAAAGAAAGAAATAAAAAAATCAACAAATTCACTTCATTTCAACCCAAGACTCAATTTTTCTCTACAATTCCCGCCACAAAAAGTGAAAATATATATTAAGAAACAAGCTTGAACAAGAGAGTGATGCAAAAAATGTAGCATCAAAATACAAACACCATTTAAGATTTTTTTATATCTGGAATCAAGAAAATGACTTACCAAAAAAAAGGAGAAGAAGAAAATGTGATAATGGCGGCAATAATCTCGAGAATGAATGATCCGAAACGTAATAGGAAAAGGAAAAAAAAAGAGATAGATTATAAGCGAAGTAAAGAATTGATATTGCTACAGAGAAAGAAAATTAAAGAAACAACTGTTTCAGACAATAATAACTCTTCATCATTCTTTCTTCTACGTTCATCTTCGTATATTATTATTATTATTTGTATTTATTATTATAGCGTTATGGAATTTTTGTTTTGTTTTTTTCTTCTTCTTAATAAGCTGAAGAGAGAGTGTGAGTGAAAGAGCGTTTCGTTTTCAAGAAAAGGGTGAAAAGAAAAAAAGAGTGGGTCCCATTTGGGAGACTTGTTTTGTTGTGGCGAATCCCGATGTTTACTATTTCATAGTAACACGTTTGTTTATTCTTAGCTATCATGACGGATAGGATTCTAGGATGGATCTAATGCTAGATATTTTAGACAAATGTAAAGTAGAAAAATAAAAACATAATATCCTCCTACTAAATCTTATTATTATTATAATAAATAAAATATTATTTTGTGGGTAGGAGAATTAGTAGGAGGATATATCATTACTCTATGCAAGAGTTAAATAATTTTTTTAGATTGTTACATGTAAGAGTTAAATAATTTTTTATACTGTTACATTTAATTGTCATTTATTCTTAAAATATATAGATATCGTTCTTTGCTAATAATTCAGGTGGCTGGACTGATAGGTCAGGCAAGAAATCTTTGTAGGAATGTCTAGGTTGAGCTTTGATCCATCAGTGGAAGTACATAAAAAGGTGCTCCAACGATCAAGTTAGTATGAGATTGGAGAGGAATTAAAGAGCAAACATATGAGAGTAAATATCAATGAATAGTAAAATATATGATACTTCCTTATGGGGGATTCTCTATTTATAGTGATAAGATGGACGAAAATGCCTTTGGGGAGGTCTCTTGGATTGACCGACCATTTAGATCTGTCGGGGGCTGCTTTATCAATGTTAGATGCATTTGGTAGGGTTGTACTTTATTTTTAGTTGACTTGTAGTTGATGGTAGGCCTGACAGTTGTATTGCAAGCCTGCTTGTCGTGTTGGTGGAAGGTTAGTTGAGATTTGTAGGTGGCGTGTCAGTAAGTTGTTGGCAGCATGTCGGGCGAAATGTCGGGACAGTGGATTCAGAAATGGCTCATCATGTCTGACCGTTATCAAGATGTGTTTGAAAGTCTTAGCTTAGATAAATCTGGTTATTGGCCGGTTAGGGAGGAGGCAAACCCGATCTATCAGACTTGCTTGGATGACTGGGGTGGAAGAGATATTATGCTACGAACATTATAGTTTTGGCATCGAGAAAGGGAAAGCTTATAAAGAAGATATAAGTATATGAGAAAATATGTTTTATTTCTTTAACTAATTGTGAGTATAACAAGCTCAAACTTTCCTATGTAGAAGACTCAACCTCCCTACAATTATATAAGGGAAATGAGACCTACATTATTACAAAGCTTCTTACACTACATTAGTCGTTGTGGCTTTGTCCCACATTATTTTACATTTTACACTCTATTTTATGTCATCACACTTTATGAAAATCACACATCATAGTACATTATTATACATATCACATTTTTATATAAGTAAGAATTTGACGCACTAATATCTTATATTGAATTCTAACTAGAAATGAGGTTGTAGTAACGTCTCTCCTTAGAGTCTATACTTCCCTATATTGTGTAACACCAGGATGGTCTTGTCTCTTCCTAATGATTTTTTTTGCTAATTGTACATCCATTATTTCTACATTGGAATCTTAAGAATCTTAAATAATATCTCTTGGTGATATATCATGGTTCACCAATTCATTATTGGGTTTGTGCTAGTAGCTTGTTGGTTGCTTCACTTAACTTTTGGTATAAAACTGGTATATTCAAGTGTGAAGTCTCACATTGGATATAAGAGGATGAGTAAAAGAGTTTATAAGTAGAAAAAACTCATGGAACTAATGTGTTAAGGTTTTGGTTTAAGACATGGTGTCTCACTTGTAGCTCGAAAGTGTGTGGTACCCACACTTGATGGAGAGATTGTTAGGTTTATTCAAGTGTGAAGTCTGTTAAAATGATAGGAGCCATGCAAGAAGCTTTCTTATTAGAAATCAAAGAGCAAGAAGGGAATGTGGAAAAGATATTCTTTGGTATGAGCCATGAATGATTGATAAAGATTTTCTTGATAAACAAGAAAGATGAGAAAGAAAACAAAGAAGGAAAATTAACTCATTATCATTTTATTGAAATGTAAAGTCAATATGGGTTATTTATACAAAATGAAATGGCTTGTGATCCAAGCAAAAGTGGATGATGCAAAGTTAACAAACTATTTTTAACTCATAACTACCTAACCACCTAATCATCTTCTACAAAAAAAACTCTAAAATATCTTTAATAGCTCCCCTCAAGCTAGTGAGTGAAAGTTTTTCTTAACTCCCAGCTTGGAATCTTGATTTGAAGCACTAACAACACTTAATCACCCATGACAGAAGCTATTTCATCAAACGTTTAACCATCAATGACAGATGTCATATCTCAGCTTAACCACCATAGACAGAAGCTAACCATCAAATGCTTAACCATCAATGGCAGAAACTATATCTAAGCTTCATTGATGTAAAATACACACAATAATGATGTTGTGTGTGTAAGAGGGGTAAAAATGAGACTATGAATGAAATAGAAGTAATTGATAGCAGGCAAGAAAAGAAGCCTTGATAGTCCTCTTTCTTGGAGATATAAATCTTTGATAAATCTTGGAAGAACATTCTTCAAAGTGCCAACAACCTCACCAAATCTTCACAATGCAATCTTTGATCTATGCACATAACAAACCAAAGTTGATATTCCAATTCTTCAAAGTCTTGTTGATGTTGATTCCATTAAAAGTTGCCATATAAAACATGTGAAAGAGAGAGTGACACAAAATAAAAATATTGATCAATTTCTTGCATTTGGCTTGCCGAGAACAGTTGAAGTTGCTGCTATTGATGGTGGAATGAAGGGGATGAAAATGGAGGAATAGAAGCATAAGCGGAAGCCATGATAGAAGCATAAGCGGAAGCGATCAAAACAATAATTATTGCTCTGATACCATATTAGAAATCAAAGAGTAAGAAGAGAATGTGGAAAAAATCTTCTTTGGTATGAGCCATGAATGACTGATAAAGATCTTCTTGATGAACAAGAAAAATGAGAAAGAAAACAAAGAAGGAAAATTAACTCATTCTCATTTTATTGAAATGTAAAGCCAATATGACTTATTTATACAAAATGAAATGGCTTGTGATCCAAGCAAAAGTGGATGACGCAAAGTTAACAAACTATTTTTAACTCTTAACTACCTAACCACCTAATCATCTTCTACAAAAAAAAAACTCTAAAATATCTTTAATAAAGTCCTACATTAGATATGAGGGGAGAAGTAAAAAAGTTTATAAGTAGAAAAGGCCTATGGAACTAATGCCTTAAGGTTTTGGTTCAAAACGTGGTGTCTCACTTGTAGCTGTCCACTCTTCTCATACCCCATAACAATGGAACTCCCTAATAGTTAGAGATTCTCTGTCGCAATCTGGTCCAACAAAATTATTTACTTGTATGATTCCTTTTTGGAAGATTTTGAGATTATCATAATGGCTAATATATGTTCTCTTCGAATTATTTTGTACATATTTTTCATATAAGTTAATTTCACATAAGTGCTTCTCAAGTTCTTGCTTAGCTTCAATGAGAAGGGAAGGACCCATTCTTGGACGTATTCTATTTGTGCGGTTGATATCCTTATTTAGTTTGAAAAGAACTTGAAGAAAGAAGTTGGAATTCTTCTAGAGGGGATTTGGATGATCAAATCCTTCATGGATATTCTCACATAAGGATAGTAGCTTATTTCTTGTGCTTTTGGATTTTCAAGGTGCTTATAGCTAGAGTTCTTGAGGAAGAGAGGCTAGATAGGTATTGTTCCACCCCGATTAACCATTCAAACTTGGTAGACCGGGCTGGTCTTCTACCGACTGACCAAGAAGCATGTATATTTGAGGAGAGGCTTTCCAAGCATATTTCGATAATGGTCGGACATGACAGACTAGTTGGAACCACTGACCTGACATCCCACCAGACACGTTGTCGACAACTTACTGTCATGCCGCTTGCAAATCCCACGTAACCTCCTATCGTGCCGCCTAAAAATCTCATCTAACCTCCTGCAATATGGCTATCAGACCTGGCATCAGCTACCCAAATGGTTGGCCACTCCGATGGTACTCCACAAGGGTTGTTTCGTCCATCCCATCACTATAAACAGGGGAATCCCCCCATAAAGAAGTAACACTTATTATCATTGAGTTATATTATTTACTATTATTCTACAACAAAATTCTTCAATAGCAATGTAAGAATCTTTATCATATTTCAACATCTTAGTATCCACATGATCCTCCATATTCAAGAACTCTCTTCCTTCATTTGTATTGTGGCATGTCATTAAAGGTGAACCATGGTCCCCCATCATGTTTGGAACTTGTACTTGGGTTGTTCTCCTTTTGGGGAGGTTCATTATCTCTTGGTGAGTCCCAAACTTTGGAATTCTTGATAAAAACTTTCATTAGTATCACTGAAAATAATATCATAAACATACTTGTACAATAATGAAATCGTTGTTTAAAATTCTTTTTAAGAGAGTGGTGTCTTCTTTTCCTCTAAAGAATTTTTTTTTAAAAGACAAGAACTTAATCTTTCATACTAAGCCTTAGGCTCGCTTAAAACCATAAATGACTTTTTAAATTTTAAAAACATGATCAATTTGTTTAATATATTAAAAACTCGGTGGTTGTTTAAAATAAAATTTTCTCTTCAATTTCACTCTTTAAAAAATTATTTTTTAAAGTTATTTGAAAAATATTAATTTTACGTTGAGCAATATATAACATAAGAATTCTAATCGCTTTTAGTCTAGAAAGACATGCAAAGGTTTTAGTAAAGTTGTAAAAACTCAATCATGATAATATTATACTAACTAAAATATATCCAATTAAAGGAAAAGACTATCTGACTTGAATTCCTTAATAGGAAAAGCATTTCAAATATAAAATATTAAAATGTGTTCGTAAGTAATTATAAATGAAAAGGACGTTAAAACTGGACAAGTGTAACGAGGGTAAAAAACACCATCTTAAAATATCATCAAGAAATACAAGTCTCCTTAAAATAAAATAAACAAAACTAAGCAAATAATATCAAGTTCAATAATAATAAATTGTCTACTACTCTTCCACCTAATACTGATTCATTTTTTTGAAGGTCCTATAAATGTCAAAACCCAAATATAGTAATATATAAATTCTAGTAACAGTATATATATATAATGTAAAACATTAAAATTTTACATTTTTAGCCATCACAAGTATGGAAAATCTTCATTAAAATAATAACAATTAATTAATTATGTTTTTAATCACATTCATATAATGGAAATTAATTACAAATGTAAAACAATTAATTAATTTTGTTTTTAATGATATTCAAATAATGACAATTAATTAAAATAATGACATAAAAGAAATAATTCAAAATATAAAATGTAAGAATTAATTATAAAGGAAATAATGACAATTAATTATAAAGTAAATAATGATTATTAATTAAAACCTGATTGTGTTGTGTTATGTGTGATTGGTTGTTTAGAATCCTTACAATTCAATAATGTTTGTTTGAGGATGGGATGTTGAATAGATGCAAATAATTTGACATGAGCATTAAGCAATGTTATTAAAACTGTACCGGTTATTAAACCGGTTAGGGTACTGGTATAGTGATACAATAGTTCAACCAGTGTTTCAGTAATTAAACCGCATGCCGGTTAAACCGGACATACTTGCTTATATATATATGTAAACCTATAACAAAAAATTTCAAATAAGTAGATATTCATATTTATAATCCATATTCATAATTTACTTCAAATTCACACAAACAAACAACATTAAGTCTTTAATAAAATCAAAGTCTAAAGTACAAAACATATATTTATCCAAAATTATCACTTAACAAACGCAAAATACAAATAAATGACCCAAGTATCAATCATTGAAGTTGAAGAATTGGTGAAGAATTGAAAATTTGAAATTTAAAAAAAAAAATTAATGTACAAACCGACCGGTTTTGACCGGTTTTCAACCGGTTTTGACCGGTTCTATTGCATATGCGGTATAACATACGTACCATACCGGTTAGGGGTCCGGTTCACCGGTTTTCCGGTTGAACCAGCCGGTACGGCACGGTTTATAAAACATTGGCATTAAGTATTCAACAACGCTCATTTAAGATAGCATTGTTGAATATGTCAAATCAACAACGCTTTTATAAAGGAACATTATTGTATATTCGATGTTCATATATTCAACAACGTTGTTTTAAATAAGCAATGTTGAAGGTTATAATTCCTAATTATACTCACTTAAGCACACACATAACACAATACATACAACACAGAAAATGCATTGAACAGCTAGAACACAACAACAACAAAATACATACAACACCATAGCACATACATAACACCAAAATACATTCAATAAAATAGTTAAATGATATTCAAAACATAAATGGTATTCAAAACAACTATAATATTAAACATTGAACATTCATTACATACACCGTACATAACATTGATCATTACATATAATGTATTCCCTAAGCTACAATTATATGTTCTATGATCTATACATATGCTACAATATATAAATTGAATTCCCTAAACTGTAACACCCCGAATTTTAGTCTTTAAAAATTAGAGTATCAGTCCTGGAAGCCTCGCTTGATCCAGAGATTCTCGCTTGAGCGAGAGAGGTGCATCTGGGAGGGTGAAATCTTGGGCTATACTGGAGGATTCTCGCCTGAGCGAGAGTTGTATCACCCGGGCGAGAAATGGCAATTTTGGGCAGTGTAATCGATTACACAGTCCATGTAATCGATTACATGCAGATAAAAGCATCAGATATGTGCATTTTACATGATGTAATCGATTACACAATCCATGTAATCGATTACATGCTGATAAAAGCATCAGATGTGCATGATGTAATCGATTACACAATACATGTAATCGATTACATGATGATAAAAGCATCAGATGTGCATGATGTAATCGATTACACAATCCATGTAATCGATTACATGCAGATAAAAGCATCAGATATGTGCATTTTACACTATGTAATCGATTACACAATCCATGTAATCGATTACATCTATGCGTTAAGCAAAAATTGCTACTGTAAGATTCTCGCTTGAGCGAGAATGGGCTAGCTTGAGCGAGAATGGGCTCGCTTGAGCGAGAATTGGCTCGCTTGAGCGAGAACCCGACGACTGCTCTTTAAAAATAGAAACCCCAAACACATTTTAGGGTTAGAACTCGAAGAGAAGAGAGAGAAAGGAGCTTTTCAAGAGCAAGGAGCCTTAGGACTCATCTTAGAGCTTGCGAAGAGGTAAACCTCTTGTTACTAACTCTTCTTCTTCCTCTCTAACTTGTTTTGGGTATGTTGGATTTATTCTCCAAATGTGAGAAACCATAGAAACTCATCCTTTGGAGTTATGGTTCGTTTTATGTGTTTTTATCTTGTAAATTCTTAGTTTAGAGTTAGTATTTCGAGAATGGAAAAGGTTTGTGGGTTGATTCATGAAAACCCCAAAACCCTAAAGGGATAATGTGGTTAAAGTGGAAAATGGGTAAAATGCTAAAGGTAGAAAATGAGTTTACGTTCTAATGTTGAAATATGAGATGGATATGTATGTTTTAGATGGTTGTAAACTTATGATGAAAATAGTTTAGCAACATTGAAAATATGATGAATATCTTGTATGATTAAATGATGCAAAGTAAGTTGTTTATGTGATATTTGGAATAAATGACTAACATTGTTGTTATTGATGGAAATGAGGAAAGATCCTAAGGTTGGAGGAAATCGCGGAGGAGACTTTTAAAGTTACTCGGAACCGATCCCCAACGTTCACCAAGGTAAGGGATAAGTGGCTCTAATTCATACTCACTTATGTGAATGAGGTATGTGAAAGAGGTAACGTGTTGGTAAGTTTATGGTTGTTACCCTACCCGAGGAGGTAGTGGTTTATCATTGTGTCCTACCCGGAGTGGTAGTGAACTATTTATCGTGTCCTACCCGGAGGGGTAGTGAACTGTTTATTGTGTCCTACCCGGAGTGGTAGCGGACCGTTATGATGTCCTACCCGGAGTGGTAGTGGACTGTTATTGTTATCCTACCGGGAATGGTAGTGAAGTATTGTGTATGACTTGCCCTATGTGGTATTGTGTATGACTTGCCCTATGTGGTATTGCGTATGACTTGCCCTATGTGGTATTGTGTATGACTTGCCCTATGTGGTATTGTGTATGACTTGCCCTATGTGGTATTGCGTATGACTTGCCCTATGTGGTATTGTGTATGACTTGCCCTATGTGGTATTGCGTATGACTTGCCCTATGTGGTATTGTGTATGACTTGCCCTATGTGGTATTGTGTATGACTTGCCCTATGTGGTATTGTATATGACCTACCCGAAGTGGTAGTGGATCATTAAGGGAAATTGCCTACCCGAAGTGGTAGTGGATCATTGAGAAATTACATACCCGATGTGGTAGAACCGGAGGTGGTAAAGAGTAAGCCTGATGGCGAGAATAAGTAATGAGACAAAAAGATTTGAGATAAACGAATATGCATGCTATAGGATATATAGTATGAGATATATATTCTATAGGGTGAATATGGATGATAAAGTGGAAGATGTGAACAATGAAAGTCATATGCATGTTATAGGATATATAGTATGGGATATATATTCTATAAGGTGAATATGAAGGATGAGAAATGAGAATATCACAATGAAAGTCGTATGCATTCTATAGAGTATATTATATGGGATATATATTCTATAGGGTGGATATGAATGATGAGAAGTATGAGGTTTCAAAGGAACGTAGTAGGCGTGCTATAGAATATATATTATGGGATATATATACTATAGGACGAATATGAATAACGTGGAAATGAAAGAAAGAATATATGAACGTTTACATTTATTTAATTGTGGTTATGATTTATATCAATGCTTAATTGTATTTGAAATGTGGATTATCGTGTGATGTTAGTTTTGAACTAATGACTTACTCCCTTTTGTTTTGTGTGTTGTTTATGATAATCCCATTGTAGGTAAATGAAGGATTTTGAGGATGAAGCTCAATTAGGAAGCTTTTGTGTTTATTTACTCGATTGTCTTTATTGCTATTTGATATTGTAGTTGATTTGATAGTATTTTGTGATAAATGTAATCTGATTAGGATAATATGGTGACATGTAGTTATGGACGTTATAACTCTGGAAAACCCATAATTGGACGTATGTGATAAAGGCTATCTGAATGAATTATGTTTTTCCGCAACATAAATTTGTATGATAATATAATAGGGTAAAGAGTATTTTCAAAGAGAGATACTTGAGAGTTTTTAATGAAGGTGACGACTGTATGTAAGAAAGGATTAAAATAAATGAAAAATCTTCAAGGGTAGAATTTGGGTCGTTACATAAACTACTATTTAACATTCAGTACATAATTTGACCAATCTTTCTTAAGCTAGGTGATTTGGACAGTTGTGTATTCCTCTACGTCACATTTGACTGATGTTGATCTCATTCATGAAGTATAGTACATAATAGTCGCAATCTTTCTCGTTTGTTTGGCGCGGGGTCTACAATTAAAATCAAATAAACATATAGGTATAACCTTCACTTGAAATATGAATACTAAACATGTATAATTGTTTGAGATGATTTGTGTCAATACCTTTATATGAGTCCATTTGATGTTGTTTGATGTAGATTTAGAACCAACATGGGCTCCGTAAATATGTAGTCCCTAAACAACACAAAATGTACTTAATTACTAAAAAAAGTGGAAGTGTACGTAAAATCATAAAGTTTAAATGAGTAGTTCACTTACCTAGTAAACATTTCTTTCATAGCGGGGTACTTGTTCGGATCGCCATATTTCAAAAAATCCAAATAGAATATATGTTCTTGAATTCAATCAATGACAATCAAAGTCCAATGTTGCCTAACAAAACATATGCATACATATAGAAAATGTTAAGCACAAACATACTAAAGACAATTAAATTATGTTTATAAAAAATGTCCACCCGATATTAAAATGTGCAAGAAATAAATCTACACTTTCTCTATGGTTGATAAGCATATAAGCTACATGTTGTGGTTGTCCTCCTTTGCTCTTCTTTATAATATTGGGGTTATTGATCACCAAAGAGGTAAATTAAGGGGACAAGAACATCACCATCTTTTTATCTTTATAAATTAGATGATCATACAAGTACCTAACATATAATACCAATGTTAGCTAATTATAACACTAATGATTAAATGCAAAAGTGAGAATTTAAGAAAAATTTTTTTACCTCATATATAGACATATAACTGTTGAACATATCAGGTCATGCTCATATACTTCATTAACTTTATCAATGCTAATGAATTCTTAGGTACTATACCAGAAGACTCCATTGGGAATTGATACCATAATATAGAACCATCATCCAAGTTTTTTACATGTTTTATCAACCGAGTACAGAACTTGATCTTATTGGAGCTCACATCCCCGAAGATCCCTTATACTTAAATCATGGCTTACTGATTTGTTTGCAAAGCTTAGACTTCACCACTTAGCCATTTTTCGGTACATGTTCTATTATGGGAGGGGATGTCGTTGACCCATCTAACTCTTTTTCTTCATTGGGTTTGGAGTGTTCATGTCCCTAAAATATTCAATAGAAAATATTTCAATTACAAATCAAAAATATATACTATCAGAATGAGCGTAAGGTGGAAATCATACCTTATTAGGAACTACATGTACATGGTCTATTGGCCAAGCCACAAAAGTGCTTATAGCCCCTCCCATTGTCAAGATATCCTCATCAAGAGGAATTGGCAGCAATGCATCATCATCCTTTGCAACATCAATCGCCACCTTCACATGATTGAGTGGGAGACGTGTATTATACAACATAACATATGGTAATTTGTGAACTTCACCAACACCACTACTCACTTCAATAGGATATCCAGATACAGTTTGAAAGTATTGATTCCTTAAATATTAGTTAAAACATATAATTAGTTTACGACTATAATTAAACCAAAGGGAAAATAAATGAAAATTGGTTAATTAAATTACCCCAGAAATGAGAATGTTGTGAGTAGCATGTGTACAACTCTCATTGATACTAGATGAAACATCGCTAGCTTGTTGAAGCCCATCAGTTTCCTTCATTTTCATTGTCATTGAACGTTCGAAATCATTGAACCGTTTCATGAGGGTATACAATTGGTTCTACATCCGATACAAGTCGACTTTGGTTGACGCTTTTGACTAGGTACAAATGTTTTCTTGCTAACTCCAAATCATGCACCCTGGATACGGCCAGAGTACTCAAACAGTCCTAGTGCTTTATCATGTACCTTCTGACTATTCGGTGTCTGAAGCTCTCATTCCTTTTCTTTTAGGGTAACCTGTCACGTCAATAAAAAAAACATGATGTTAATTAATCATATTGATAAAGAAAGTACATAATTCAAGTTTAAATGATAATCACTTACAATATGGTTTGTCACTTCTTGAACTTGTTCATTATCGATAGCAATGTCTTTGTTTTTACGAGAATCCACCCACGGAACATCGAAGTCAACTACATGTACATTCAAAGGTGTATCATTTTGTTCCAGCTGCCAAAACATAATCAATAATAATGTAATTAGATATGGATGCAAGACATAACCAATAATGTACTTACAAATTAACAATACTTACATTTTCCTTGATTCCTCTATAATCTGCTCGAGAAGCTCAATATGGATACAAAGGCTTTGATGCCCTCTTGCGGTTTTCAACACTTACTTTATGCAAAAAAAACAAACAACATTAATATCAACAATTATATATACAAAACATAAGTATAAAGTCAATACGAAGAAGATGATTTTGCCAAGAAGAAATTGTTTTTTGTGCGTGTAGTGACAAAAGCCTTATGGTGCTCCTCTTTAATGAGTTTTTCATATTTGGTTGGAGGTTTAAGGTTGATGTTGCCATCAGCACCCCTAACACACTTGCCGGCATCGATTCTAAATTGTCTGAGAGCCTTGCCGACATATTTAAGGATGTAATCCTTGTGTTCCTCACCAACATCAAAATTGTACTAAAAGACTTAAATACAACACATAAATACATATATATTGCATGAAAACACATAAATATAAACATGTAAATGGAAACTTACTATTATTTCATTCCAGATACGCTCCTTCATGGGCTTCAACCTAACATTAGTCCAAGAGCTGAATGTTATCGACACATTTAGTCTAATCATGACTCCAATGTAGCTTACCAATGTGTTTCCATCCTTCGTCTTTAATGGTTAGCCTTTTGTGTTCCATTCAATTGGTATCTTAACAGTCTTACTTCTAGCACGAATCACCTTCTTCATTGAAGTAATACCATGTGGAGGACGTTTATGAATAACCACTTGGTTATCCTGTGAAGTATGTATAGCATCATCACCACTATGAGAACTATGATCACCACTTTGGGAAGCTATTGATGAAGTTTTTTGAGTTGGTTTATTTGTTTGAGAGTGTATGGGACTATGAGGTTTCTTGACGAACAAGTTTCAGAGTTTAGAGTGAAGTAAAACAATTTTTATAATATTAAACGTCATAACATATCAACAATGCTTCTATAAGTAAATTTTGTTGAAATAACATCTTCAACAACACTAATTGTAAGAAATTTTGTTAATATGTCATCTTCAACAACACTTACTCGAACAAGAATTGTTTATTAGATTCACATTAACAACGCACGTTTAAATGAACATTGTTGATTAGATTCACATTAACAGTGCTTGCTTAAACGAGTGATGTTAAATAACGTTCATTCAGGCCTTAGCTAATTCAACAACGCTTCTAAGAGCCTGCGTTGTTGAAGTGATCTAAGTGAGTATGAGATTTTCTGATCGAACAAGTTTGAGAGTATAGAGGGAAGTGAAATAATTTTTGATATTTAATTGTCGTACCATATTAACAACGCTTCTTTGAGCAATGGCTGTTGATATGTCATCTTCAATAGTTCTCCTTACAATGAGCATTGTTGAATAGATTCACATTAACAACGCTCTCTTAAACGAGCATTGTTAAATAGCGCACATTCAAGTCAGCGCTAATTCAACATCGCTCCTGAAAGCCTACACTATTGAAGTGATATCCATTTATCCATTTTAAAAGTGTTTGTTTTAATGAGCGGTGTTGATTATATTCCACCTTGTTTTTGATAACGTTCTAGCAAGCGCGATTGAATGATCGTCGTTAATTGTGATATCTGACACAATGTTCTCTCAACAATCAATATATTGGGTCTTATCCCAACAACAATAAATATATTTGGATGATAGATTCATTCAATAATAAGCATGATTAAATATGCAAATAAAGAATAATCAATATTAAACAATTATTAAAAACTATATAATTGTATGATTATTATACATTAGCATGTCAACTAACACTGAGTGATTGTCGACCGGTATTCTTAATTTTTTGATATCAAATGTATACACAAAGTTTCTATAAATTTATCAATTTGTGCCTTTAATAATGATTATTGTGTTATTGGATGATTATTGTGCCTTTAATAAATTTATCAACTTCTTAGGGTGATGAAAAGATAAAACAAAAGTAGGAGAATAATGTCTAGAATAGTAGTGATACATTGATGAAAAATAATAAAAGTACATGTGGAAGTTTCTTGTAGTTTTTATTGCATGTTACAAAATGATAAAATTGAAATATGAAAATTATGTCATGGTGGTTACTAAATGGAATTGAATGAAATTATAAATGTTCATTTACTTGAATGTCTCTTAGGCATATTTTGCATTTATATAATAATAAGGGCAACAACTTTGAAATATAAAAATTACACTTATTCAATTACCTAAATATCTCTTAGACATATTTTGTCTTTATATAGTAGTATGGATAATATCTAATATATAATGCATGAGTAATGTTATATCCTCCTACTAAATCCTCCTAGTAATCCTCTTATCCACAAAAAAATGACATATGTTACAAAGTGATACTTTATTTATCAGTGATTGGTTTACAAGTGACATATGTCACTTTCTTGTGGGTGGGAGGATAAGTAGGAGGGTTTAGTAGGAGGATATATCATTTTTCTTTGAACAATAGTCCATCTACCTCAAGAAAAATCAGATATTGGAACCAAGTGATTTTTAAGAACAAGCTTGACAATGAAGGTAATATGATAAGAAAGAAAGTTAGACTAATAAGAAAGAAAGTTAGACTAATAGCGCAATGGCATTCTCAAGAGGAATGTGTCGATTTTACTGAAGCTTTTGTTTAAGGATGACAATAAAAATCAATTTGTGGGTATCCATCCGAACTCAACCCAAATTTAACGGATTAAACTGGTTGTCATTGGGTTCGGATTTTATCCGATATTAATTTTATGATTCGTGTTCGGGTTATGGTACATGTGGTACTCGAACCTATCCTGATTAATAAATTAAATAAATTAATAAACATATTCCTTGATGTGTTTACACTTTTTCTAATACATTGACCAAATTATATACAGTTAAATGAATGTCTCTATTCCAATTTTCATCCTAAATTTACATGTGAATCTCATCATGAGCAACTGCAGTACAACACTTCTTTTATGCTTGGTTGGAGTACAAACAAAAATCTAAATAGTTTTAGCACTATAGAACTCACATACATATGCACCATAATATAGGAGACATCAACTAAAAAGGTACAATTTGAGAAGAGAAGTGGTATAGATAGAAGTGGAACAATAAACTAAAGTGACACCATATACAATATTGAGTTATTATTTTGGGTTCCCCGTCAGGTTCGGGGTACCCGAAACTCGATGTGTTTGGGAATGATATTATTAATTTTAACCCCACCAAGTTCGGATTCAGGTTTTAGATTTTGAATTCAAGACTGAGTAAGAATAAAACAGATTCCAATCCACCCAATTGCCATTATTACTTTTGGTTTAATAGCTAGATTGGAAGCAATCCACATCTTACTATGATTGGTGGACCATACTTACATGAGGTACTCAATTTGTCAATTTATATATATTATTAGATGAGAGATTCATTTACTCCAACTCCACATCTTAACCATCAATTCTAGGAAAATTCAATAGTTTAGATCTACTAACTAATTCAAACCATTGTATTTCACTTTAGAATAAGTTTAAAAAACTTACTATTGGAATAAGTGAATCTCTCCCATATTATTATTATAAAACTTCTTCCATGACAAACTAGATATGTTGGTTTAGCGAGGGAACAATGTAGACTTATTGAAACGCTTTCTTTAGGAGGCTACGAGCTCAAACACTTTATCCTACATATACTTCCCTTGTTCAGCCATTACATTGTGACTATTCCTCTATTTGCCAAAACTTGATCAAGAAGTTCCATGTTAATACAAAGACTTCACATAATCTACCAAACTAAGGGGTTACAAGCTATTTCTTGAATGTGGCTAAAAAGTTTCTTACATGATAATTATGTAGTGATTCATCACTTTTTACAAGTGTATGTTTAGTCAAACCTCTCAGAAATGCTTTCCACTAATTCCATTTCAAAAATTAATTTAAACAACCGTGTGATTTTCAAAAAAAAACATTCTTACTAAATTTTGTTGTTAAGTTCTTTTGATAATTATCCCACAAAATGTTAATCTTTTATCAAAATCAGCGTATTATTCAACCCGCTTTTCTATTTTTTGTAATGTATAGTTTACACATACTATAAATGTTAAATATATAGTAAATTGTGTTAAATGTTATAATTTGCATTTGAATTTATTTGATTGAGGTGCATTGTTCAATCTTATATTTTAAAAATTGTACATTCAAATAATTAAATCACTCATAATTATTTTCATAGGTGAAGTATATAAGGGTATAATCAGTAACATAAATTCGTCATGTTTAAAACGAAATATGTAAAATCGTCATGAAATGTAATCATATATAACATAACATGTTGAGCCATTTTTATGACCTTTTTGCATTCAATTATTGTAAAATTATTTGCAACTTATATGTTCCAAAATTAAATAATATTATCTTCATGAATAATTTCAATAATATTCTCCTTAGAAAAACATATATTGTCTTTTAAAGAAATTAAATACAAAATGGAAGAGTATGCCACAATTTAGTGACATGAAAATGAAAATTGTTATAGGTTTTGAAGCTTCAATCTAACATTCAATTGGAATTAAATAAAATTAGATGTACAGTTACCTAAATGCCTTTAAAAATATTTTGCATTTGCTATAGAAATTGTTATAGTAGTAAGGACACAATAGTATAAAAATATAAATAAAAAACTCAATAATAACAAACTCTCCCTTTTATTACACAAACTGAAATTCACCTTTAAATTATTAACAATTAATTCTCTCAACATCATGTGATTTAGATCTAACCTAAGCTTACATTTATCAAGTGCCCTTAACTCTAATTGTTTCTAAACTCTCCCTTTTATGACACCTTAACTCTCATTTTATGGCACACAAGATGACATTAACCAGTGATTAATAGGGTAGATGGTAGATACTATGTTAAATTAACATATTCCTAACTTTTTATTTATTTATCTTTGGAAGTAAACTGCCATGAACAGGGAAATCCATTGGAAAATCACCAATTTGTTACAAACAATTATAATATCATAAAATGACAAGAAAAAGAAATAATAAAAAATCAATTGGCAGTTAAACCATATGAATGCAGGAGTATCCCTTTTATGTTTTTTTTAATAAAAATCACCTATTTTATGTTGTTTTTATTTGTCAGACATAAATCGGCTATAAGGAAGGAGTATTCTTTTTTTAATAACCCACTCCCCCTAAATCGGCTCCGTGGGGGGAGCTTTTCAATTTTTTTTTTTTTGTTCCTCTCCTTCATAAATCGGCTTTGTGGGGAGTTTTTTAATTTTTTGTCCCACTCCCCCTAAATCGGCTTCATGAGAGAGTTTTTAATTTTATTTTTTTTACTTCCACTCTCCACTTCTATCTTTTACCTTTCTCTCCTTTTGTCTTCCACTTTACTTTTATATATATATTAAGGACAATCACAGGTATTTTTCATATTTCACTTCACTTTTTTCTTTCTTTTTTACTTCCACTTTCCTTTCCGAGAAAACTTAATCAAAGTTTCTTTCTTCAATTAACTTATTACTTGATGAAAGTTTGTATATTTATTTTCTCGTACTTTTAAGTTTATAGTAAACTCATAATTTGTAATAAATTATTTATTTAATTTTCTTATTTCTTAAATGTAGATGGCTAGTGTTATATTATATATTATTTATTATATGGTTACATACTTTGGTTAATTGTTTTTATTAATTCTTTATCAGTTTTTTTGGGTCTCATATATGTATATATCATTTCTGTCAAATGTCTTTGAGATATGCCGATCACGTATGTCACTAATTTGTTTTGCAATTAATTGTGGAATGACATGCTCCTAATTATGTTATGAGACAATTTGGCATGAATGAATCAAAGAAGAGTGGTGACAACAAGGCATTTTATAACAAACAACTCAGTAATAAACCATGGTTTGTAGTGAGGAAGATCTTGCTCACTTGTATAAAGTGGACGAGCTCCACTTCAAATTGAACTTCATCATAATCTTCTATTACAGGCATCAGAGGAGACTGGGTAATATAATAAATCTGACTGGTAACAAAGATGAAGAAGTTCCCTTGAAGATTCTGTGAACTCCTTTGAAATAATCATATCCCAAATGTTATCAAAGATGAAGAAGTTCTCTTGAAGATTCTGGAACTCCTTTCCAACTATTAGCATCAAAGCACAGCAAAACATAGTGCCCTGCCATACAATTTTAGCTTCTTCATGGAAACCAAAACCTCTAAAATTAACAAAAATAAATTAATGAAATCCTTAGGAAAACTTAGTTCTCTACATTAATGACATTTCAGCATGCAATTACTTAGTACTCTGTAGCTCCAATGACTCATTTGAAATCTAAACAATACCAAATCCTAAAAATATTAAGGGAAGCCTTTCCCCATAAGGGATCACAAATCAGATTGTTTACAACATATAAGAAATTGGAGTGAACATTATCCTAATATAAGTGATTCATTCCATGTGATTACATGTATTTCAATATTCATCATGGCCTAAACATTCTTTGTCACATCGAAACAACTAGAATTCCTTTATTATGTCTTTAAAGCATGTCTGCCCAATAAACATTCCTTTGGCCTAAACATTCCTGTATTTCAATAAATGTCAGATTTTGAGTGTAACATGCTCCTTCATTTCAAGCAATGCATCTTCAAAGCACCTCGCAAGAAAATCGGGATCGGGAATGATGTCTTTGGCCACTTGAACTTGCAAGTCTGCCCTTCCAGCATAGCTCACCATATTCAAAATGAGTGCCTGCATTACCTCAATTTAATTACATTCACCCACCAAAGTTAGAAATGGTAGCTGTTAGGAAAATCAGAGTTTAGGGGCAGTACTGTACATGAGGAAGTGCAGAATTATTTGCCCTTAAGAATGTTACAGGATTGCCTCCCATCATAATTTCCTCTTGTGGGCCAACCACATTCGAGATCGTAAAGCTAGTGTGACAGAGAATCCGGTAATTTAGATAGCTAGCGAACTGCATTCGTCGTGTTTGCAGGATGATGTTAATGATAAATCGTTAAAATTTTGACTTCATATTTATAGAAGACTAAATGTTAAGCTAAATAGGTGGTTGAAATGAACCTTAGGACCGAGAGTCGACATTACAAGATCTCCGATTTTGTATGAGAAAAGAGCCTCAAAAGATTGTTTCTTTCTGTCAATCATTGCTTTAGCTCTCTTGAGATATTCAAGAGGGTTGGAACTGTTGCTTCTGTGATAATATACAGGAAGGAGAATCATACCAAATTTGTTACCCCATCTTGCTCCTGAATTGCTTTTCATCAAATTCGATAGTTCCTGATCAGTATTAGTCATTTTTTTTCTCAATCTCAACAGCATTTTCTAAGCACAACTTGAATAATGAGTGAAAATTGTTAAAAAAACAGCGCATTGAAAGAAATTTTGGGCTGAGAATACCTGCAATCCTGGCTGTTTTCTTAAATTAACCATAGCTAGCCCTGTTAGCTGAAGTCCATCTTGCAGACCTTGCCAGAAAGGATTATTATTTAATTAGTGTTGTGTTGATCATGTGCATAGTTTATGAGTGCATGAAATAGAAAGAGAAACAAACTATGAGCATTGTAAATAGTGCTTTATTATACAAATAACTTTTACCAACCATTAGATGAACGAGAGTCCAGGTATCTTGATACCCCAGATGATATAATTGCAAATAAAACGTCATTTATGGTCTGCAGAACAGCAAAAATTAACAACCTCAAGGACTAGGAGAAGCACTCAAACAATTATATCAGTATGCTTGTTCACAATGACATGTATCTCTATCGATCAGTCTTTTAAATTGCCGTTGCCATCGCGATTGCAGTAACGGTAACGGTTGCGGTCGCGATTGCAGTAACGGTTGCGGTCGCGATTGTACTAATGGTTGCCTTCATTGCGGTCATTGCGATGTTGCAGTGTGAATTATTTTGTGATTAAAATAATATTTTTGAATCTAATGCGCCATGATGCGGTCCAAATATGGTCCGATACAACCACATCATTGTGATTCGGAGTCACACCGCAATTGTGGTGTAATGCTGTTGCAGTGGTAACTGCAACCACAATATCGCGGCTGCACCAGGTGATGCGCTCCGGAATTTAAATCACTGCTATAATCTGGACAAGTAGCTGCATCCATAAATTTGAAGCTTGTTTAGACTTTTTATATCATATGATACTGTGACTGTGGGCGATAAAACATTTGCAAACAGTGAAAGAATAAAGGCATTCAAGTCTGTTGTTCTTATGAGCATTGTTTATTGCACAAATTGAATAGTATTTTCAGGTGCCCATAAGACTGAAATTAAGGTTTATTCAAACTCAAAACATTAAAAAACCTTCACATCACATGAGGAATATTATTTAGCCATGGTGCAGGTCATTTGGGGTTCGATTACATGTGAAAATTCTTACACACAAGACAGACACCATAAGGACTCGTGTTTCAAAATGTGGATCGCATCATATGACGCAACTGAAATACTGCTGTTGTGTTGACCCCCATAACCACATCATAACGCCAACTGCAGACAATGATATGGCCACATCAAAAAACATTTGGGCCACAATCCGCATCATAACTGTCGTAATAACTACGGTCACAGTAATCACAACAATAACTGTAATTTAAAACAATGATAAAATAAAATGTTAACAAAAAGACAAACCGAATGAGTTTATTGATAAATGATAAAGTGAAAATGTAAAATAAAAACTCTTACCGTGATTACATTCACATTAAACTGATAATAATATTATTAGTAGCAATCCTCTAAAGAAATTAATAGTAGCAATAGGATGAATAAATTTAAATTGATGTTTAAGCCATCTTTTAAAGTGCGTTTGCAGTCATAATTACATTGATAGTTGTAGTTATTAGGATTGTTGATATGCAATTTAAATCACTGTGTGGTAAGGAAAGAGAGAGCGGGAATCATGAAAATTACCGCATGGGGGACAGCGTTTTTTACGGTCTTCATGTCTTGAAGTGAAAAAGTAGCAGTAGCCATCTTCCTGGGCCATAGCTCCACCCCAGCGCCTCCCGTTATTGCAGTTTTCCGATCACGAATCCAGAAACACCTAAGTATGAATTCCACCGCAAAAATCACACAAAAACACATCGTAACCACTAATTTCCATAAATCAATTCTTCCTCTTCCTCCTCCTACTACTGAATTACTAGAATGAAGTTGAAGTGTTGGAAGATCGTGTGGTTTATTAAGCTTCCTGCAACTAGCGATGAGCATAGACATCAATGAAATTCCATCACCGAGTGAATGATGAATTCTGAATATGAGACAGTTATGTGACATGAGAACATGTATTTCCCACAAAGGTTTCTCCACGCTAAGACCGTTACTCTGTATTGATAAACCAGAGAGGTATTGGTTTAACCCGACATCTCCGTCTGGGAGTGGTTCATCTACTGTTATGAGATGATTGTTGATATCGATTTGAATCGGGCGCCAGTGCTCGATTCCGTTGTGGTCACGGACCAGGAGACTGCGGAACCTTGGGTGTTCAACTAATCTTGACTTCAGTATTTCTTCTTTAATACTCTCAACGTCGATTGGGTTCTTTAGACCAACTGCACAATGAACTATTTGTTGTGTCTCTGGCTGAAGGAATAACCTTCCTGCCGGGGTTAGAGGCTCGTCACATTCATTCCCCATTTCAACTCCCAACTCTCAACTATATCAACATATATACGCCTGTGTGCATATATATAAAAGAAGAGATTGAAAGAGAAAACTTAGTCTTCATATCTTACCGGTCATCGATAGTAGGAAAATCAAATAGTTTACATGTATTTACTCGTTGATGTCTAAGATGTAGACTAAATTTAAATTACTCTTAATGTAACTGAACGAGTGTATGAATCATATTCATTAATAGAGAAGCAAGTAATGTGTAAAATAATGTGAAAATTAAAAATGAAAAAACAATTATACCATTCTAATTTATATATATAATAACATTTTCATTCTTCGTAAAAATATCACTTATTTTTCCTTATAACGAACCATGTAAAACTTCTGTATTTATTTTATATGGAATGACAAGTAGTTCCAATTTTAATAGACACGGAGTATCATACCTCTCTTCTCACGTTGGAAGCTTGAGAGTCACATGACCCTTCTCCCATTATCTCATTATGTACTCCTAACTCCCAACTCTCAACTATATTTATAATAATTTTTTATTTAATTTTTTTTCAAAATCTGTACTATTACAAAAATTTACGGCCATATATTATAATCTTATCTAGTAATACACCCAGTAGTGAAGAGGATCCATTTTCATTAATATATATACTAATGGTAAATAAGGATGAAAAAAATATGCATTTGACTATGTAAAAGTTCAATACATATTTAATTTAAATACGACTATTTGTTCCAATTTTAAAAGACAAGGAGTACCATACGTTTCTTCTTGACATGTGGGAAGCTTGAGTTAGGGGGAGGAGCCACGTGACCCTCGTACTATATTATTATATTTCACTTTTTTCAATTTTTTATTTTTATAATTATATTTTTATTTATAGTTTATTTTTACATCACATATTCTTTCATATACTTTTTAATTTTGATTAAATACACTATTCTAATTGAATGTTTTAAATTTTAATATAATTATAAAATATATTAAAAAGTAGATTATTTATTAGGAAATATGAATAAAAAAAGTGAGTATGAGTTATTTTTTTTTTAAGTATATAAAAAATAGGGAGTCTTTACTATGATCAGATTTTTCCTTTGAAGAGTAAAAATAAAGAAATGAGATTAAAGAAGTAGTAACTAATTTATTAATTATTTTGGCCTAAATATATTAATTTTATCAGTACTAGTGTGTTGACTTAATGTATCATTTTTATGTTATATCTTTTAAGAAAAAAATAATTTTAAATATAATAAATGAAATATATAAACTTAATAGAGTGGAGATTTAAGAATATAACATGTGATATTTGGTATGATATACAAAAACTTTTACAAATTTCTCATTTTGTGTCTTTAATAATTATTATAGAACTGTTGAATGTTTTTTTGTGTGTTATTATTTGTTCTTATTGGGTTGAGAAAATGAGAATATAGAAATAAGAGAATGTGTGGAATATTAATAATGTACTGATTTAAAAGAATGAAATCAATGTGTAGAAGTTTATAATAGTTATTAATAAAAGAAGTTACAAAGGAAAAAATTGAGATATAAAAATTATGGAATGATATTAATTGTTGTTTTGTCTTTATTATTACTAGTGTGCTGACATACACGTGAGTGTCTATCAATGTGCTTTTCTATTGAGTAAATTGTAATTGATTTGTATATTTTTATTACATTTTTCATAACTATAACAAAATCAACAAAACATGATTTGCAATTTTGCATGTAAAATGAAAATGATAAAATGTCATGTTCAAATATTGTCTTGATCCATGTAGAAAAACTGATGTTTTCAAATGGAAAAACTGTAAAACTTACATAAACAAACATGAAACATAAATTGATGAAATATGTTATATGTTTTTTAGTAGAAAATATAGATTACTAAGGGCAAAATAGGAAAACACAAATTACATCATGGATAGTTATTTTGTGATTTCTTTTATATATTAGGATAAATTTATTATTTAGTATGATTGAGTTTAATAAAAGAAATATGTAATAATGTAAGAATAATTTCATTCTATTTATCAAATCATAACTAACTATTTCACATTTCAATAATAAAAAATCTCACATATTAATTACAACATTTTATCAAGCGTGTCAACTACTTATTTTTTATTTACAGAAAATAATTTAGAAAATATCTATTTAGGACATCATGTTATGATTCAATACTATATTGTACAAATATAAATCTTTAAAGTAAGTTAAGGTCAAGAATGCACAATTAATGGAAAAAATCTTCCTATGGTCCACGCATCTAAGCTGGAGAATTTTTACGAAGCTACTACCATTTGATACCTTGGCATTCTACAAGTTTAGGATGTTAAATATTAATATTAAAAAGTTTATTATATTAAAAAATATTATAAATGATAAATAATAATTAATAAGATAAACATAAATTATAGATAAACTCAGATAAATTAAAATTAACTAAGTCCTAAAAAACATAGTGGTATATCAATCTAAATATCATTTAACAAGCTCCATCAAGCTAAAGCTTAGTAAATTTTAAGCTCGTCACAAATGACTCATTTAAAATGAAAATAACCAAGTAATTATATAGACTCCACAAAAATTGCTAAATTGTATTATAAATTACAAGGTTTGTAAGAATAATCAACATTGAAATGATCAACACGATGAGATAACAAGTCACTATTAATATGATTTATCACTAGGGAAAGGTGATAATGGACCGATTGTTTGTGAGAAGAGAAACTAGTGGTATATACTAATATAATTCGTCAAAGGAAGAAAATGCACAAGCGGATGATGGATACTACCGATTAATCCTAATCGTATCCCTGAAACCGAATGATTAGGACATTGTTCCGAAACCAAATGTTTATGCCCATACATAAACCCTTATGGAACAATCCTAATCCAGACCGAACAAAACCCCAATTGGTTTCATAGTGAAGAAGAAAACGCATACCTTGGTTTGCCATTCCGAATGCTCCGAGGTATGTGGGTTGTAGGATGTCCGGTTGCTAGAGCCTGATGGTTTTCCGTTCGCTCTGCTAGAGGGGAATCCAGAGAGAACGTGAGTGCTCTGATGTTCCTGAATTTCTTGAGTGAAAAGTGAGAGAGCATTCGCTTAACCTTATGCCTTTCTCTTTTCCTTTATATATCCTTATAACATCAGTTACTCAATAAAACTCGTTGCTCTGCAACTGGGGACCATAACCCATAAAGGTAACACTAACGGTTACCACTTAAGTTGCAATATTCTAATTCAGTCCCTTCATCAAATTAGAAATTGCCCGAAGGTATCTACACTCATAATATTTCATGACACATATGCCCTTAGCCACCAAATTAATTCATAAGACCATTTTATATATATTGGCTAAATACATAATGGCTATAACACAATTATAGAATTATATTTGTGACCCATAAATTGTTAGAAATTCCAACAATCTCGCACTAGTCACATATATGATTCACCGTAAGTGTTATCCTTATTGCATGCTTATTATACCATTATGTCACAGGCATACCCAAATTATCCCGTCCATTAGTCCCGTCTCCGTATCGAACCACAGTGAACTTCGTCATATCAATCATGACTAATTCAACAATGATCACCAACTTTGACACGACCAAATGACATAGATACATCATGAAATGTGTAGCATGAAAATCACATGAATATGGTCTTTACATGTCAATTTTCAACTGGTCCTACTTTACTTTAGTGAGATCCTTAATTACCTTATTGTACAAAGCATAATGACAGAATACTGAACTGAATGATTAATCAACTGAAGTTTGAATACAAAGTATTCACATAATACTAAAATTCCATAAAACATAAAAGTGTATATACGTTCTAACTCCCACTAAACCAAATGATCCTCACATTGTAGAACACCCATGTGAGCAGTATGCTCATGAAAGACCTTGGGTGTGATACCTTTTGTAAGAGGATCCGCAATCATGGAGTTAGTGCCTAAGTGTTCTATGGAAAGTTGTCCGCTTTGTACTTTCTCCTTAACAACTAGGAACTTTATGTCGATGTGTTTCGACTTTGCTGTACTCCTATTGTTATTGGAGAACAACACGGCTGACTTATTGTCACAGTATAACTTTAGTGGTCTTTCAATTCCTTCCACAATCCGCAGCCCAGTGACAAAATTTCTCAGCCATGTCGCCTGATGTGATGCCTCATAGCATGCTATGTATTCTGCTGCCATTGTGGATGAAGCCACAAGAGTTTGCTTGGCACTGCGCCAAGAAACTGCACCACCTGCTAGCAGATATACATAGCCCGAAGTGGATCGTCTGCTATCTTGGCATCCCGCAAAATCGGAGTCAGAATACCCAATGATCTCTAATTGGTCTGATCTCCTATATGTGAGCATATTGTCTTTTGTTCCCCTTAAGTACCTCATGACCCTTTTGGCTGCTTTCCAGTGATCCATTCCTGGATTACTCATATATCTGCCTAAAACCCCAACTATGAACGCTATATCCGGACGCGTACATACTTGAGCATACATTAGACTCCCTACAGCTGATGCATAAGGGATCTTTTGCATTTCCTGAATTTCCAGATTTCCTTTAGGGCACTGATTGAGACTAAATTTGTCTCCCTTAGTAACTGGAGTATCCATTGGTTTACAATTCTGCATGCCAAATCTTTTAAGTACCTTTTCTATATAGCTTTTCTGTGATAATCCAAGAATACCCCGAGATCTGTCTCGGTGTATCTGAATTCCTAATACAAAAGAAGCTTCACCAAGATCTTTCATTTCAAAATTACTGGAGAGAAATGACTTGGTTTCCAACAAGGTACCCACATCATTTGTGGCAAGCAGTATGTCATCCACATACAAGAGCAAGAAAATGTGCTTGCTCCCACTGAATTTGTGATACACACAATCCTCGACTGAATTCATCTCAAAACCAAATGAGAGAATCACCTCATGAAATTTGTGGTACCACTGACGAGACGCCTGTTTTAGTCCATAGATAGATTTTGTCAATCTGCAAACCATATTCTTTGGGTCTTCTGACACAAAGTTTTCTGGTTGCACCATATAAATCTTTTCATCAATGTTTCCATTGAGAAAAGCTGTTTTGACATCCATCTGATGAAGCTCCAAATCATAATGAGCTACAAGAGCGAGGATTGTCCTAAGAGAGTCTTTCGATGATACCGGAGAGAAAGTCTCTTTATAGTCAATCCCTTCCTTTTGAGTAAAACCCTTAGCTACAAGACGTGCCTTATACCTTTCCACATTACCGTTAGAATCCCGCTTGGTCTTAAAAATCCATTTGCAACCAATGGGTTTCTTACCTTCTGGTAATGGGACAAGTTCCCAAACTTTATTGTCTTGCATGGATTTATACTCCTCTTTCATTGCTTCAATCCACTTTTCCGAATTGGAACCTTGGATGGCTTCACGAACGTTTGAAGGATCGTTATCCATAACGCCATCACCCTCATGTTCCAGGAGAAAACAGATGTAATCATCTGGAATTGCATTCCTCCTTTCTCTAGTGGATCTACGCAAAGCTATAGGCTCTTGCAACTCTTGTCCATGTTCTTGAGGAATTTGAGTTTGTCCTTCATGAATTACTAACTCATCTTGAGTAGGGAGAGTGTCTTGAAGAGGTTCCAAATTTGCTTCATCAGAAGCAACTATATGAATCGGATCTGGAATTGATACCGATTCTTCCTCTAAGACAAAGTTTCTTACTTTATCTTCCCCCTCAAACTCAATATCCTCAAAGAACGTGGCTGTACCCGTCTCAAATATGGATTTTAAATTTGGATCATAAAATTTATAGCCCCTTGATTTTTCAGAGTAACCAATAAAGTAGCTGCTCACTGTACAGGAGTCCAATTTCTTTTCATAAGGCCTATAAGGCCTTGCCTCAGCTGGACATCCCCACACATGAAAATGCTTAAGACTAGGCTTTCACCCAGTCCAAAGCTCATAAGGTGTTTTGGCAGCCGCTTTAGTTGGTACTCTATTAAGAATATAAGCTGCAGTCTTAAGTGCCTCTCCCCAGAGTGACTCTGGTAAGGTAGAATGACAAATCATACTCCTTACCATATCCTTAAGAGTCCGGTTTCGTCTTTCAGACACACCATTCATGCTAGGCGAACTTGGCATAGTGTACTGTGGGACTATACCACATTCCTCTAGGTATTTGGCAAAAGGCCCTGGATGTTGTTCACCTGAACCGTCATATCTACCGTAGTATTCACCACCACGATCAGATCTGACGCACTTTATCCTTTTGCTGAGTTGATTTTCAACTTCAGCCTTAAAAGTTTTGAACACGTCCATTGATTGGGACTTTTCATGAATAAGAAAAATGTATGCATAACGAGAATAATCGTCTATGAATGATATGAAATAATGTTGACCATTCCAGGAAGCCGTAGGGAATGGCCCACATATATCCGTATGTATCAATTCTAAGACGTCCGAAGCTCTATATGCACCAGTTTTCGATTGTTTGGTTTGTTTACCTTTTATGCATTTAACACAAACCTTATGGTCTGTGAAGTCAATGGAATCCAATATCCCATCTGACACAAGACGCTCAATTCTCTTTTGAGAAATGTGACCTAGGCGCTTGTGCCATAATGCACCTGAATTATTATTGTCAATTTTACGTTTAGTACCACGTGATTCCACATTCAAGGTTTCATTATAATCAGCTATAGTGTTCAACATATAAAGGTTATCATTTATCATAAGAGTATCAGTTCCAACAATATTTGAATTTAAAGACAATTTAACCGAATTGTTTCCAAATGAACAATAATAACCGAATTTGTCCAAATAAGAAACAGAAATTAAGTTCCGTCTAAAAGACGGTACAACAAAGGTGTCTTTCAAATCCAAATAAAATCCAGTACTTAATAATAACCTAAAATGTCCTATAGCTTCAACTTCTACCGAATTTCCATCACCAACGAATATGTATCTTTCAACAAAATTAGGCTTTCGGTAGTTCAAGCAACCCTGTAATGAAACACTGATGTTAGAAGTTGAACCGGAGTCTAACCACCAAGTGTTTCCAGGTACTGAAGTTAAATTGACCTCAGAACAAACCAAAGCAAGAAATGTACCTTTCTTAGCACGCCAAGCGTGATACTTATCACATTTCTTCTTTAAATGTCCAGATTCTTTGCAAAAGAAACAAACTGTTACCTGTTTCTGCTTCTTTTGCACTGGACCCTTTGCAGCTTCATTCTTGGGCTCCATAATCATTTTCTTTTTGCCCTTGTCTTTAGAGGTACTAGCAAAATGGGCACTTTCTGTCCTTTCTCGCTTCATCCTTTCCTCTTCTTGCACACAAAATGAAATGAGCTCATTAAGAGTCCATTTCTCCTTTTGACAGTTATAAGAAATCTTAAACTGACTGAATTGTGCAGGAAGAGAAATTAAAACCAGATGGATGAGCAAGTCTTCCGACATCTCAAGCTTAAGAGCCTTCAGCTTTGAGACAATATTGGACATTCCCATAATGTGTTCCCTTATATTTCCCTTGCCATGATACCTTATGGAAATCAAGTTCTGTAACAGAGTACTTGTTTCCGCCTTATCGCTTTTTGCAAAGCGCTTTTCTATCTCAGCAAGGAAAAACTTGGCACTTGATATCTTTTCAGATACAGTACCCCTAAAGACTTCTGGAATGCCGCTCTTAATGATCATAAGACACATGCGATTGGAGCGCTCCCACCTCTCATAATCCTTCCTCTCTTCAGAGGTGTTGGATTCCAAAGGAGGAGGTGGTTGCTCTACCCTTAATGCATAGTCCAGATCCATGCAGCCAAGAACAATTTCCATGTTCTCTTTCCAGTCCTCAAAATTTGTTCCATTGAGAACCGGAACCGAATTCAGATTTGCAGATATAGAAGCAATAGACGGTGCTGAATAGAACAAAAGACAATATATTAAAACATGCTCACAACTTAAAACCATCAATATGCTATAAACAATGGTATGTCCCAATCAAGATACCTAGCGTACCATTAATATCAAGTCTTTGGACAGTAATATTAACTGCAAGTGGTACTCTTGTTGCAATGATTAACATTGATAATAAGACATGTCAACTGACGAACCCCTCTTTGGATTGATTCATCAGTCACATGTATAAAACTGAATAATTATCACATGTTTATCATCGCCAGTGTGTATGATCTTCGGCCAAACATTAACTTTCCTTTGGGCCAGCTAACATCCGCATGAATAACCACACACACCAACATCTAATATTCCTTATGAGTTATATCCATGAAAGAGGTCACTTTGGCGACATTCCACTTCAATTGGCTCACTTGAAATAATAGACAACTTAGCGGGTAACCATATCATAACCATGTTCAATGCATAAAGATACCAAAGCCCCAAAAATTTTACTTGAAAAGAGACCCCAAAATTGTCCCTGAATCTCGCTTGAGCAAGAGGGGTCTCGCTTGAGCGAGAGGGGTCTCGCTTGAGCGAGAGGGGTCTCGCTTGAGCGAGAGCCCAACTCCTTTTGTCGTAGCTACTGCCTGAATGTCGCTTGAGCGACAGGTTTCTCGCTTGAGCGACAGGTTTCTCGCTTGAGCGACAGGTTTCTCGCTTGAGCGACAGGTTTCTCGCTTGAGCGACAAATTTCTCGCTTGAGCGAGAACCCAACCATTTTGTTGCAGCTACTGCCTTAATGTCGCTTGAGCGACAATTTTCTCGCTTGAGCGACTTTCTCGCTTGAGCGAGAACCCTTCGTCTACCCGAGGGTTTTGACGAAGATGAAGGTTCTCCATCGGGTTTTTTCGCAAAATTCACCCCAAAACAGCCAAAAAATGCATTATGATTGCTAATGTTTCAAAATAATGTTATAGCAATCATCAATTTTGCAAAACAAAACCCAATTTGGGGAAAACATGAATAACATCATACAAAAAAAATCCCAAATTTCACATATGAACCAAATTGGGGTGGCTCTGATACCACTTGATGGATATTACCGATTAATCCTAATCGTATCCCTGAAACCGAATGATTAGGACATTGTTCCGAAACCAAATGTTTATGCCCATACATAAACCCTTATGGAACAATCCTAATCCAGACCGAACAAAACCCCAATTGGTTTCATAGTGAAGAAGAAAACGCATACCTTGGTTTGCCATTCCGAATGCTCCGAGGTATGTGGGTTGTAGGATGTTCCGGTTGCTAGAGCCTGATGGTTTTCCGTTCGCTCTGCTAGAGGGGAATCCAGAGAGAACGTGAGTGCTCTGATGTTCCTGAATTTCTTGAGTGAAAAGTGAGAGAGCCTTCGCTTAACCTTATGCCTTTCTCTTTTCCTTTATATATCCTTATAACATCAGTTACTCAATAAAACCCGTTGCTCTGCAACTGGGGACCATAACCCATAAAGGTAACACTAAAGGTTACCACTTAAGTTGCAATATTCTAATTCAGTCCCTTCATCAAATTAGAAATTGCCCGAAGGTATCTACACTCATAATATTTCATGACACATATGCCCTTAGCCACCAAATTAATTCATAAGACCATTTTATATATATTGGCTAAATACATAATGGCTATAACACAATTATAGAATTATATTTGTGACCCATAAATTGTTAGAAATTCCAACAGCGGAAGGTCGTTGGTGGGAAGAGAATTCATTGGTATGATCATAATCAGAATGATCGTTGGTGCGTGTCGCGCCCCAATTTTCAGCCACGCGATCTCTTAAGAAGTCGTCACCACGTATTATGTGGTTAAAACGTGGAAAACTTAAATTGAGCCCAAATTGGATAAAAATAAGAGTTATGAGTTGAGGAGTCGATTGTGAATCGAGGGAGGTATTAACACCTCGTCCGCCCGTACCCTAACTAATTGCATAATAGATTTAATTTACCCTTGATTTATTAAAATTAAATTTGTTTAAACAAATTTTTAATTTTTAATTTTTTTGTGTCTCACAAAAGTTGATCTTGCTCCTACGTATCCCTATGTGTAATAGGAAAATCAAGACTATGTAGTTCTGGTTGAAATTTTTTTGTTGGTTTGATTAAAAATTACAAATTTGTTTGAATTGAATCGAGGTGAAATTAATAGACGAAGAGTCAACATTGATTGTTTACCATTTTCCTACTTTGATAGATAGAAGAAGCAATACAAGTGATCGTGACCGATTTTTGTCTCGAAGTGAGGATAAAGACACAATACGATTTGTAATCCCATTACTGAATCCCAAATGTAATTAAAACATTGGTTATTATTATATTTTTTATAAAGCATAGAAGTTTGTTTGAATTCAATTGAAGTGAAATTAATAAACAAAGAGTCAACATTGATTCTTTATCCTCTTCCCACTTCGATAGATAGCAGAAGTATTAGAAGTGACCGAGATCGGTTCTCAGCTCAAAGCTAGGAGAAAGACATAATTCAACATCGCTATTAAATTCCAAAAATAATAATTGTATTGATTTGTAAAGATTTATAATATATGGTTGTTTCAGTTTAATGGAATTAACAATGTATGAGTATTATTGGTTGTAGATTTTCTTCAAATTTTTAGAGAAATTAGAAACGATTCGAACTAAAACCATACTATAAAAATTCCATAATTAATTAAGTGATAAAATAATGTCAATTATTTTGTATATGAAATTAATAACATAGAGACAACGGTGTTGGTACTAGACCTTCCCTTTACATTAAACAATGACCATATTATAGAAATAACCTTTTTTATCATATAACTTATTAATTTAATTATTTATTATTTCAAAACAAACATATATAAAATAAGGAGCATATGGCGCAAATGTAATAGTATCTTCACCAGAAGATCATCAATCAATAAAAATATTGTAATTTTAACTATAGTGATCAAATATGTGATGAAATATGGACTCATTATTGGCAGGGTTGAAAAAATAGTCAATACATATTCTCCTTAAGCCAATAGGTCAGCTTAAGAACAGAACAAACCCAAATTGTAGACTGAATCGATGGTCGTGCTACATGGTTAATTGGTTATACATTATATGATAAAACATGTGAAGACTTATGAATAAATAGTTTCTTTGGTCCTAAGTTTTATCATGAAAACCATGATTAAATAAATCTTTAAAATTTATAACTTTTACATAATAAGAATGATTATGGATTATTTATATCCATGACGACATGGTCCTCCTCTAAGTGTTGCATGTTGTTCTTAGTCAATAGAGAAACTCTTCTATTTCGTTCTCTTCCTTTCTATGTTCTTCTTTATTGATGGCTGATAGAGACAAACTTTCTGGGCAGAGATACAATATTTCAAGTCATTTTTCTCGTTAGTAAAGCACTATATATGCTCTTTCTCAATAGTCTAACCATTTTTTGATAACTCTTCATTCAATAGTCATGTCATTCAAACAACAAAATGAAATGTCTCTTTATGTCACAAAAGACATTCTTACATTATGGTGTAAGAACAAAACAAACCCAAATTTCCTTATATGTTTATCTATATTGTCAATTAGCTTAGTCTTCTGTCAAATACCCAACTGATTAACAAAATATACACTAAGGAACTAAACATATAATTTTATCTCTCACGGATCACAGTAACGAGTAACTATAATGTCAAGAAGAAAATGACTATTTAATTGGAGATTTACTGAAAAGTGAAACATGAAAATACCTGTAAATCCAATATGGCTATTGTAGGCATGACGTGAAATCACATAGCATATGGGAACTCTGAAATATGAAATATGGAAATTCAGACCGGTTCAAAAAGAAAATCGAAAACCGACTCAAAATGGATTGAAATCGCAAAAACCAAACGTGTCTGGATCATATTGGATTTATTTTTTAATGACCGTTCGGTCCGGTTCAGTTTTCGGTTTCACCTCTTAGATCCAGACCGAACCGAAACTGTTTAAGTGTAACCTATTTTAGTATTTTTCCACTGTTTTATGCTTATTATTTTGTCATTTTTTTAGACACATGATATTTACATATATTTCTCATTTCTTCCAATAAAATACCTCCATGTTGCATGATAATTGTTGCTAGAAAAAACATTACTTCACACGAAATTGTTTCAATGGATTGGATCAATTGACTATTTTGATGTTAGTATATGTTTAGGCCTCTTTGTGGTTGATTTTAAGTTAGGTAGCTATGATACTCCATAAAGTTTTCCTCTTGCTTTATCCTTTCAATTTAATTTTGTATATTGACCCTTATGCAATATCTTATTTTTTGTCATTAACTTTAGTATTTGAGTGTATGTCCAATTTTAAAATATATTTTTTTATAAAAAACCGATTCACACCGAACTGAAACCGCACATAATATTTGGACCAGACATCTTAATTTAAATGGATTGAACCGAGGCCGCATATAATATTTGAGTATCAATGCATGCGGCTATTGTAAGGATTGGTGTAATGTGAGAATTGTTTGGAGTGAGGAGAGGTCATACCCATAACTCAGAAAGGAAATCTAAGCAAAATTAAGAGACTCAATGAGAGTGGTGTGTTCTTGTGACTTTGGAATTATGGGTCAGAGAAGGGAGAAAGGTTAAGGGGAGACTTAGAAGTTGGAAATTTTTGTTTTTTGTTGGACCACGACTAGTGCGATCGGGGAGCCACGTCTTGAACCAAAACCTTAAGACATTAGTTCCATGAGCTTTTTCTACTTATAAACTATTTTACTCTTCCCTGCATATCCAATGTGGGACTTTCACACTTGAATAAACACAACTTTTTTTTGTTCTAAAGAAAGTAAGGAAATAAAGAGAGATTCCTCCTTCTCTTTTTGCACAGGGACCGCCTGAATAGAATTTGCAATGAATTGAAATTGAGTTATTAAAGCTGAATGGGGACCGTTTATGCTGTGGTTGTTGACGTTGTAATAGTGCATGAAAAATAAAAACCAAAGAATATGGATTCCCCTGTAAAGTTTAAACACCCCTCTCTTTTTAACTTGCCATGAATGTTATAAATTACGGCCTGCATCACCTGCTGATGCGGCCGCATTGTGGTTGTGGTAACCGCTACAATCGCATCACACTGCAATTGTGATCCAAATCATAATAATGTGGTCGTTAAAGGATAAGGATTCTCATTATCTAGTTGTTGTAACAACCCACAATATGTATCATACTATCTTGCAGTTATAACAGTATAGCCTTATCTCTAGCTGCTATACTTTAGGAACAACTTTACAATCTGTTACAAAGTTTCATTCACTTCATGTAACTATATATATACGTGTTTCATATCAATACAAAAGGGCAAGCAATTTATATACTCTTTATGGTAATCAGAGCTTCTGCTTAACAGTTTTTTTTTTCTCTTTCCTGACCTGTGCTCACCATGAGTTCAATATCCGAATCTCCAAATACTATCATTGTTACCAATCCTCCATCAAATAACTCCCATGTTCTCATCTCTCTTAATGTTGGCACCCAAATTCATCCCAAATTATCAGGCAGCAATTATCCTACTTGGAGAGTCCAATTCAATGCCTTATTAGTAGGCTATGACCTTATAGGATATGTTGATGGCACCCACCCTTGTCCTCCAAAACACACTGAAACAGCCAACGCTATCATCAATCCTGACTACACTCACTGGATGCGCCAAGACCAGTTGATTGTACTTGCTATAGTCAGTTCAGTTGCTGACACGGTCACTAACATGCTTGGTGGTGTGAAAACCTCCAAAGACGCATTGCAAACACTGAAAACCATGTTTGCGAATTCCTCTAGGAGTCGCATCTTATCACTCAAGGAGAAGTTGTCACATCTCAACAAAGGAGACCTCTCCATCACTGCGTATATGCAAGAAATCAAGACTTTGTCTGATGAGCTTGCCATTATCCATCAACCACTGGATAACACAGATCTAGTGCTGTACACTCTCAATGGTATTGGTGCTGAGTTTCGTGAAGTGGCAGCTGCCATCAGAGCCCGTAATACTCCCATCAGTTTTGAAGAATTACATGACAAATTAGAGGACTTTGAAACATACATCAAGCGATCAGCTCAGTCCATTAACAATGTGATACCCACTGCTCATGCTGCTCAACGTTATAGACCTTCCTACACCAACACCAAAGCCCCTCACTGGACTCCTTCCTCTAAGTCATAGTCTGGACCTCACTCCAGTAAGCGTGTCATTTGCAAATACTGTCACAAACTGGGTCACACATAGAAGGTTTGTTAAAAACTTCATGGTTATCCCAATCGCACCATCAATAATGCCACTCATCCCCCTGCTGCCATGTATGCTCAAAACACTTCCACCTACTCTTCTCCTAAGTGGATCATGGATTCTGGGGCAACTCATCATGTCACAAATGACTTGCAAAACCTGTCCTTCAATACTCCATACACAGGTTCTGATCAGCTTTTAGTTGGAGATGGTTCAGGTTTGAATATTAGTCATACTGGTACATCTTTCATTCATTCACCCTCCTCTCATTTTCAACTAGCTGATATATTGTGTGTGCCCTCCATTAAGCAAAATTTGTTATCTGTCTCCAAGCTTTGCAAAACTAATTGTGTATCCGTTGAATTTTTCCCAAAACATTTTTTGGTAAAGGACTTGAAGACAGGAACAGTCTTGATACAAGGACATCACCACAATAATCTCTACACCTGCTCTCTTCCACCGTCCAGCAAAGCTTCTCTAGCTTCCTTTCAGTTTCAAGCAAATACGGTCCATACGTCCTCTTCCAGACCGTGGCACCACATCCTTGGACACCTATGCCATCAGACTCTTCATCATCTCAAGTCTAAGCATTCTCTTTCAATAAATTCCTCAGCATCAGCAACTTGCACCTCATGTCAATGTGCTAAGAGTCACAAGCTGCTATTTTCGAATCACAACATTCAAACATCACAGCCTCTTCAACTAGTATACACTGATGTTTGGGGTCCTGCACCAATAAAATCTTTTGATGGCTTCTTATATTATGTAATCTTCGTAAATCATTTTACTAAATATATCTGGATGTATCCCTTAAGAAATAAATCCGATGTTGCATCCATTTTTCCTAAATTCAAATTGGTTGTTGAAAAGTTCTTCTCTTTCCCATTCATTGCACTCTATTCAGATAATGGCGGTGAGTTCATCAAACTAAGACATTTCCTAGCTTCTCATGGTATCACCCAATACACAACACCTCCTCATACTCCATAACTGAATGGCAAAGCTGAGCGACGCCATAGACATATTGTGGAAACAGGTAGAACGCTTCTTCACCATGCCAAATTACCACCACAATTCTGGTCAAGTGCATTCTAAACAGCAGTGTACCTTATCAACCGTTTACCCACCCCAATCCTCAATATGGACTCACCATATGCTAAGTTATTTCATAAACAACCTAATTTTAACCACCTTCATGCATATGGTTGTCTCTGTTTTCATTGGATTTGACCATACACCACCTCCAAACTCCAACCTCGGTCTGTCCCATGCATATTCTTAGGCTATTCAAACTCTCAGTATGCCTACAACTGCCTTGACCCCATCTCCAACAAAACCTACATATCTAGGCATGTAACCTTTGTAAAAAACCAATTTCCCTACCAAGCCCTAACAACCTCAACCACACAACTCCCACCCCCGGTAGTCACTAACATTTCCCCTCACCATATCCTACCCACCACAATACGCACCACACTCACACCCACTATCCAACCTGTGTCGACCTCATCCCCTACATCGACCCCATCCCACTCTCCCACAGAACAACATTCCAGTGGATCACCCAGTAACATGCCTCAGTCTAGCCACACACCAGCAAACTCTCCCATACCCGATGCCTCTTCTGAAGCCTCTACTCAACCTACAACTCCTCCTTCCCCACCTGCTACCCGCATCCACCCCATGACAACCAGATCCCAAAACAATATCTACAAACCCAAACACCTACTCACCGTAACCAAACATCCTATACCTGAAAATCTGGAACCTTCGGGTCTCACTGAAGCTAGGAAACATGCTCATTGGAGACATGCAATGTCAGAAGAATTTGATGCACTACTTCGCAATGGAACTTAGGAGCTACAACCAGCTCCGACAGCTACAAATATTGTTGGGTGCAAATGGCTTTTTCGCATCAAGCGGAACCCAGATGGTAGCATATCACGCTACAAAGCAAGGCTTGTAGCAAAGGGGTTCACTCAGACTCCAGGCATGGACTTCAAGGAGACCTTTTCTCCTGTGATCAAGCATCAAACCATCAAAGTAATACTTACATTGGCTCTAGCTCAATCTTGGTCGTTGCATCAGCTAGACGTAAATAATGCCTTCTTACAGGGAAAGTTATCTGAAGTTGTTTTCATGCAGCAACCACCAAGATTTGTTGATCACAAACATCCAGATTATGTGTGCCGGTTGCATAAGGCCATCTATGGTTTACGTCAAGCACCTAGGGCATGGCATGAAGCACTAAAATCCTTTATTTTTTCTTATGGATTTAAGATGACTCACAATGATCCCTCTCTATTCTATTACTCTTCCAATTCGGTAAAGGCATACTTCCTAGTCTATGTTGATGACATATTGGTCACCAGGAACTCTGCTGAATTTGTGTCCAGGTTTATCCATGCCCTATCGAATACTTTCTCTCTAAAAAATCTGGGTGCTCCAACTTATTTTCTTGGCATCGAACTGGTTCCTACTAAAACAGGTTTATTTATGTCCCAACATAAATATATCCGTGAACTACTTGCCAAACACAAAATGGGGAGAGCCAAACCAAGTCTCACACCTCTTTGCACCACAACTTCTCTTCGTTTGCATGATGGTTCTGCTGCCACTGATTCATTCAAATTTCGCAGCATTCTTGGTGCCCTTCAGTACATCACACTCACAAGGCCAAACATCTCTTTTGCCATCAACAAACTTTCCCAGTTCATGCACAAGCCCACTGATATACACATGCAGCAGCTGAAACGCACACTAAGGTATCTCAAAGGTACTTTAAATTTTGGCCTACAACTACACAAACCATCGTCTTTGTCTCTTGTTGCCTTTAGTGATGCGGACTGGGCTGACAACTTGGATGATAGAACGTCCACATCAGGGTACATTATTTACTTGGGAGGCAATCCATTTTCTTGGACATCAAAATGGCAACGAAGTGTAGCTAGATCCTCCACAGAAGCGGAGTATAGGGCAGTGGCGAACACAGCAGCCGATATTTCTTGGCTCATGAATTTATTGTCTGAACTCGGCATCAACGTATCTCCTTCTCCACGTATTCTCTGTGATAATATTGGTACTATATACTTGTGTGCCAATCCACTATTTCATTCTAGGATGAAACACTTGGCCCTAGACTATCACTATGCAAGGGAACTGGTTCAACGTGGATGCCACTCAATCTCTCACATCTCAACCCAGGATCAAACTGCTGATGTTATGACCAAACCCTTCTCCTCTACAAAATTCACAAACTTTCGCATCAAGATGCATGTCACTGATGGCACCATGCTCTTGAGGGGGCGTAAAGGATAAGGATTCCCATTATCTAGTTGTTGTAACAACCCACAATATGTGTCATATTATCTTGCAGTTATAACAATATAGCCTTATCTCTAGCTGCTATATTTTAGGAACAACTTTACAATCTGTTACAAAGTTTCATTCACTTTATGTAACTATATATACGTGTTTTATATCAATACAAACGGGCAAGCAATTTATATACTCTTTAGTCGTATCAGACCACAATGCAACTGTATTGGACTGCATCAGATTAAAAAATATTATTTTAATAACAAAATAATTCACACTGCAACGGTCGCAATCAGCATCGTAACCATGAGTTTTCAATTTAGAAAACTTCTCACTTTTAGTAAACATGAGGGGGTGGATGGTTAGTGGAAAAATTGAAGTGAACGAGGAATATATATGTGGTAGGGGGAGAGTGGGTGGTTTGAGACTGAGGGATGATATGAGCGTTTTGGGATTGAGGGATGACATGAGTTATTTGGGATACCGAAATATGTCATTTTTCGATAGAAACTATCCAAAAATGTTTATAATATTTATTTGTCATTTCTTTTGAAAAAATATTTTAGGTCAGACAAAATTTGGTGTTCACAAGGCGAAGAGAAATCATCACTAACACAATTCATTAATAGGATAAAATGCATCACGGAAAAGATCATCTATAAAAAGAGAATACTACTCTAATCTTCATGAGGAAAGTCCTTCATGAGAAAATAAATCACTGCTAATATAATTCAATACCGAGAAATACGTCATCCCAAAATGACCATAGGTGGAAAGAGAAACCAATATACATATAAAATGAAGAAATTGAATTGTTGTATTGAACAATGTTGGTATATTTATTTATTCCTATGATTGTTGCATGAAATTTGAAATTATTAAGTTCAAGAAAAAAAAAATTAATGAATAGAACGAGAAGGTGACAACATAAATATATTTGCTAATGAGAATGATCATATAGTATAATTGGTACAACTTTGTAAATCATGCACAAGATTTCCATAAAATATATTATACTTTGAGCTAGATCCAAATAGTATAAGAGTCAATGTTTCTTATTATTTTTTTATTAGAGTAAATTAAAAAATCACCATTTGAAGTAACTTAATTACACTAAGCCCCATTAGGTTTAAAATATTACAATAATCTCTTTTACCAATGAGAAAAAGATGTATACATTGACTACATATAAATTTTTACATTGTTAGTGCATAGATATTATAATCTTTACAAATATAGTTAATATAACGTGTTGGACCAGACTGCGACGGAGAACCTCTAACCACTAGGGAGATTTGATTAAAAAATATATGCTTTAGAGATTTGATTTCATAGAAGATTGGACAACAAATAAATAATTAAATAAAGGTTACATTTTAATAATAATCAAATCAAATCAAATAAAGTTGATGTGAATTTGATTGGGTTGAATTTTTAAAATACAATAATAATTGAAATAAGAATCAATTAAGGATATGAAATGAATTTTTTTCCGTTTTTATCTCATATTTATGTTTTTCTAATGAAAATAAAAAATGGATTTTTATTTAGTTATTGGTCATTTATTAGCTTTTAAAGGGGGGAAATGAATTTTAAAAAATCACATGTCAAAATTTCCCATAGCAAAAGTGTGAATTTGAGATTTTATTGCATAATTATAAGTTACATTTTTTTGAAACATGTGCTCAATTACACAAGTAAAACCGGCACATCATCTAATTTGTAAAACTAAAACAAAGAAAATATACACTAAAATAAAAGAGATTTGGTACAATGATAAAGGAGATTTCCCCTCATTTTCCAGATTTAATTCCTAGCTAAAGTTTTGGAAATTTTTTTGCTAGGAGACTATGAGACTAATTTTGCTATGTTTTCCCGGATTTTTTTTAGGAGACTTTTTAGAATAAAATGATTGATGAATGTGTTTTTTTGGTGGGTTGCCTCCTCTCATTTTCATTAAGCATATGCACTATTTATAGTGTCAACATATATCTTTTTGGAATCAACTAAAAATTAATTTTTTCCTAAACTTTAGGTATGAATCAAATCTGGAAAAGGAGAGGAAATCTCCTCTATCATTGTACCAAATCTCTTCTCTTTTGCTGTATATTATTTTTGTTTTCTTTTTAGAATTAGTTGGTGTTGGGATTTTACTTGTGTAGTTGAGCACATGTTTCAAAAACAAAAATTTAACTCATAATTATGTAATAAATTTCAAATTATCACTTTTACTATGGGAAAGTTTGACATGTGATTCTTTAAATTTGATTTTCTTCCCTTTAAAGACAAATAAGTGACCATTAACTTAAAAAAATACCTTTTGTATTTTCATTAAAAAAAGAAAACGAAAATATAAGATAAAAAAGAAAAAAAATTCATTCGACAATAATTCGTATTGCAATTCTTATTATATTTTAAAAATTCAACCCAATCAACTTGACATCAACTTTATTTGATTTGGTTTGATTTAATTATTTTCAAAATGGGACCTTTATCTATTTGTTGACCAATTTTCTATGAAATCAAATCTCTAAAGATTAAATTTTTAATTAAAATGATTTGTGCAACACAATTAAATTGGCATAAAAATTTCTAATTTGATTTGCATATTTTAGGTCACAATATTTGATTTATTTTTCAGTAGATATTTATGAAAGAACATTTCAAAATATTCAACAAAATATTTTTTTATCATAAAATATTTTGCCGTGCCCCGATTTTCGGCAGTTCGACTTTGTTAAAGTCTACACTAAATTTTATGGTAATAAATATAAAAAAATATTTGGATTTTCGATATCTGTTGGGAAGTAAATCCCACATCACATACCTCATTGTCTCGAGAATGGTTTAAATATTTGTTGGACTACTCTTCTCATTGCCAATTGGTTTTGAGATGAAAACTTAACATGGTATGAGAGCCAGAGCCCAACTTCTTTTCGGTTGTCATGGGCCAAAAGATGCTCTTTAGTTATGGGTCAAATGTAACCCTTCGCCTGGTCCGGCAGACTTATGTGGAGGGGGCATGTTGGGAAGTAAGTCTCACATCGCATACCTCATTGTCTCAGATATGGTTTAAATATCTGTTAGGCTACTCATTTCATTGCCAATTGGTTTTGAGATGAAACCTTAACAATATCCATGTTCAGGAGTCAGCTACGGGGTAAGGAATGTATTAGCACCATATTCTCCCATTTCAAATGTTACTCCTCACTAAATTGCATGACTTAATTTATACTTTAAAGTTATTTGGTTATTTAATTAATTTTAAAAATGGACAAATTTTTTTGGGTACTAGACAAGGTGGGACCTTGCTCCTACATATCCCTATTAGGGAATCAAAGGAACATAATTCTTTGGGTAGAAAAAAGGTTTTGCTTGAATTAATTTTAATATTACTTTTTTAAATATAAGGTGTTGACTCTTAACTAAAACTCCTATTAAAATAAGTAAAGTGTAATCCATGAGTCTGATACCGCTCATCATATTATGGACTAGCTAGAATCTTATCACCCATTTAAAATATTTTAGATTTATTAAGAATATACATTGTAGAAACTATTCCTAAATTTTAAGAAAGTGAGCTGCAACCCTAGTGTGTCATCGTACCATGCCTTAAAAGTTAGGATAGTTGTTGCTTTAGTTACCTTTAAATTATTTTGAATTTTCATTTTAAAAGAACATTTCATTTTTACTAACTTTTATTTTTTAAAAATAGTGGTTTTTTAGGATGTGAAAATATGTTTAACCCTATTAAGTTTAAGAAAGCGAAATGCAGTCTCAATGTCCGACAATACAACATACCTTAATTAGGACTAAAATATTTCACACACACTTGTTTAATGAACTTTATTTAAATTAGGGAATTTGTTACTAACCTATTAACATGCACTGAATGGGCACATGAGATGTAGGAGATCAAATAGCATATTATAGGATTCTCCATTTGCTTATGTGTAGGCTCTAGTATTATAGAACAGATGATTGATGCTTCAGGTCATAACTCCGCGAGTAGTAGGAATTATGATATGTTTTTTTGTGTGTTAGGTGTTTCGTATTTTTCTACCTTTCTGTGATAGGATTTTTGTGTAATGGAGATTGTTTTCTAGTATCTTTTTGTTGTGATGGAAATTTGTTGGGTGTTGTGGATTTTTCTGGTTTCTTCTTTGGTTTGAGAGGATAAAACTATGAGAATATTTTTCCTAGTTTTTTTGAGGAGGTTTTTTAGAACAAAATGATTAATGAATGTGTTTTTTGGTGGGTTGCTCCCTCTCCTTTTCATTAGGCATATGCACTATTTATAGTTTCACACGTATATCTTTTGGAATCAATGAAAAAATATTTTTTCCTAAACTTTAGCTAGGAATTAAATCTGGAAAAGGAGAGAAAATCTCCTCTATCATCGTACCAAAACTCTTTTATTTTGGTGCATTTTCTCTTTGTTTTATTTTTATGAATTTGGTGGTGTGTGATTTTTACTTGTGTAATTAAGCACATATTTCAAAAACAAAAAGGTATCTCATAATGATGCAATAAATCTCAAATTCTCAATTTTACCATGAAAAAGTTTGACATGTGATTTTTTTAAATTGATTTTCTTACCTTTAAAAGCTAATAAATGACCATTAACTCAATAAAAATACTTTTTTATTTTAATTAAAAAAGAAAACGAAAATATGTGATAAAAAAGGAAAAAAATTCATTTGATATTTTGATTTGATTTTTTTCAAAATGCAACATTTATTTATTTGTTGACCAATCTTCTATGAAATTAAATCTTTAAAGATTAAATTTTTTAATCAAAATGATATGTGCAACACAATCAAATTGATTTAAAAATTTCAAATTTGATTTGATTTGCATATTTTCATATCGCAATCTTTGATTGATTTTTCACCATATTTTTATGAAAGCATATCTCAAAAGATTCAACTTTTATCATAAAATATTTTTTTGTTGATGCAGTTCTTACGTTTTGCCATGATGAAACCAATGATTTGTTGAGACAGTTCCTACATTTTCCATGTTAATAGTGAATTTGTTGAGGTAGTTCCCGCGTTTTTCCATAATAAACAATGGATTTGTTGAGACAGTTCTCGCGTTTTTCTATGATGAACCTGAGATTTGTTAAAGTAGTTCTTGTGTTTGCGATGATGAACCAGAGATTTGTTGAGGCAGTTCCCGTGTTTTACCATGATGAACCAGAGAGTTGTTGAGGCAGTAACCGCGTTTTGCCATGATGAACGATGGATTTATTGAGGCAGTTCTCGCATTTGCAATGATGAACTAGAGATTTGTTGAGACAGTTCCAACATTTTTTCCTGATGATCTAGGTATTTGTTGAGGCAATTCTCGCATTTTGCCATGATTAACCAGAGATTTGTTGAGGCAGTTCCTACGCTTGCCATAATGAACTATGGATTTTTTGAGGCAGTTCTCGCGCTTGCCATGATGAAAGTTTTGGTGATGCTAGAAATTTTATTTGGGAATGGGATGGTCCCAAATTGATTGTTTATGTAGTTAAGATGTAGATGTACATGTTTCAGTGCATGATTATTTGTGAATGTATAATATGATGTTTTTCCTATTGTAGACATATGTGATGCATGAAGTTCACATTGATTATAGTTACAATGATTAAAGCATGAATGTGACTTGCATTGATTGATATGGTGATGTAGAGTGATGTTTGTGATGCATGTAACTCATTTTGATGATATTATGGTAAATGTGAATATGCATTATTTGAATATGGATATGTTTTGATGTATATATGTCATGTATGATATGAGTATTAGATGTTTATTTGAATGTAATGGAATGCAAATGTTCTAATGCTCATGATTTATTTCATGGATTGAATTCATCAACTTTTGTCGACTCGACTGAAGCGATCCTTATTGTCTGTTGTTGATTAATACTATGGTTTTTCATCAAAATCTGACCAATTTACTTGAAGACACCTTTCTTTTAATGTGATCCATAAAATTGCCCTAGTATAATCTTAAGGACAACAATTAACCCATCTTCGGCTAAGAGTCCATAACTTACATTCTCCAAAAGGTTGCCCCAATTTGGATAATTGAGGATGTGTACTAGTAACACTTCACCTTGAGGATGTTCATTTAATTTTCCCTGATTTTAGCCTAGAATACCTTATGTAGCATATGTCAGAAATTCTCTCATTTTATTATGATCTCAAGCCGCCTTTATAGGTTTTTGACTTAGAATCACACTCTCTTTCCAAGGTTACCCATATGGGTTTTCAACCTAGCACTTTTTTTTTTGCTCCTTTTCTTTTTTGCTTTTTTTTGTTTTGTTTTTTATTTTTTTATTTATTATTATGCTTTTTATGAACACCCCTAATGTGGCGACTTGAATTAATAGGAAGCATAAGACTTGTATATTCATTGTTGAATGTGTTCTTGAAGATGATAACTTATTTTCTTATTTGAAGGATTTTGACTTCCTGTGATCGAATCGACTTGGAGTTATAATAAGTCACTTATTGCTTCAATTTTGGTTTTTTTTATAATAATTTTTCACAAGAAATAAGATCAACCCAAAAATTGGCCCAATGTTAGATATTGACAATCATCATTCTCTTCAAAATGTGCTGGTAGACTTGGACCTAAAGACTTTAGGCCATGAAACATCTCCAAATTTTGCTCCAGTTTTAGAGGTGTTCACTTTCTTTTTTCTTTAGTGATTTTTATTTCATGCATAACTCCTTAAAAAAATACTAAAAAACAATGATCATGTTTTTTTATACTAAGAAATAATAAAATAACAATGATTAATGTTAATTAATAATTTTCCAAGTTTTCTTTCACAATTTTTTTATCACCTTCAAATAAATAATTAAATAAATATGGTAGCAATAATATTTTTTTTATTAAAATGTAAGAAATAAAAACATTTTCCTATAAATAAAAGTAAGACAAAATTCGTTCTCTTTATTACATTGTTAAATGCAAAAAAAGGAAGAAAAAAAACATTTTCTCCTAAAACATATAAAAATATGTAATCTTGTCAAGGATGGAGGAAGGATTGCTAATATTCGCTTCTTTTCCTAAAAATAATTAAAACATACCTAACCAACAATCAATTTTCTACCGAAGAACTATGTTGTAATGATTCCTTATTAATCTTAGTGATACATAGGAGCAAAATGACAACATATATTTTCTTTTCCTTCAACCCATCTCATTTATTCTTGCATAGTACCTTTGACGTATCTTGTCTAACCAACGTGCTCTCACCCTCTTTTGTAATTATCTAGCACTTGGGTTAAAAACCATCTACCAATTGGCTCCGATACCAATTGTTGGGAAAAGACGATCAATCAAATAGTAAAAGAGAAGAGAATAACACAAGGAATTTGGTAACGAGGTTCGACCAATTGTGCCTACGTCCCCGAGAGCTTTGAGAGGCTACCACTATATATTATTAGAGAATAAGGATTTGTGTTGAGCTAGTGTTCTCCTTGTTACATTAGGTCTACATAACATAAATATATAGCCCTCTACCCCAACCCTTTACATCAGTCCAAGCCCATAACTTGTATTGCTGTTAAGATGAGAAGAGGTCTGGTCCATTGAATATGAGCCATTGCACAACAAAAACAACTGCAACTCCAAATGATATAGTAGTTTTAACATGCTAGAATTTGTTCACCTTTTTCTATACTGTATTATACTTTCTGCTTGGTTAAATACAAACATCTTACAAACTGACAATGAAAAGGAAAAAAAGATAAACGGGTTGTGCATCAATATTTGTAGTTTTCTTTGTTCTCCATACATATGAATAAGAATAATACATAGATCAGATAATATAATACTTTAACATCCTTGGTAATCACTGATTAAACTCTAGGAAAATAAATAATCTTCAGCATATAACTTCAAATTTCCTGGTAATATGATGTTACAAATGCATGAGCTTACTCTATAAGAACCATTGAACTGTAGTGACCCCTTCAAGAAATTGTGTTATGCATGTTTTAAGTTATATAATATTATGGCATATCTATGAAGCCTTGAAGAAAATATTTTCCTGCCAATAGGCCAATAGAGAAAGAACCAACCCAAGAGAGAAGAGAAAGAACCAAAAAAGAGGAGAGAACCAACCCCTTGGAGGCAGATTGGGTGCAGTTTCATGTGAATCCTGTAGATTTGTTGCATCTGAATCCACATGTACTTCACTGTCCCTCTGGTTTTCACTTGTTCTCTGATCTCCATCTTCATCGGATTTAACTTCCGTAATTTCTCCGGGCTTTTTGTCGAAAAGCCCTTTAAATTGCTTGCGAGCCTTCATCTCAACTTCCTGCACATGAATTTAGTATAAGAATCCAGTCCTAGTATACCTTATGGATTAAGTGTATAAGAGAATAACTGATTTCAAACCCACCTGTTCCTTCTGCTTAAGTTTTGAAAGAGCCGTGGTTGCATCTGATTCAGTTGATTTGTCAACTTTGATCATCTAATAAGATTGCATGCAGATGAGTTCACAAATGGATGACAATACACCTTAAGATGCAAAATAAGATTATGTATGAAGAGTTCTACCATTTTGAAATCAGCTCTTGCTTCTTCAAAATCCCCACAAGCCATGTAGGCCATTCCACGACGATAAAGACCCTTGACATGTGCAGGGTTTGCTTCCAAAACCTGCATCATTCAATGAGGGAAACATACCAAGAAGCTATCTTAAGATATGAAACATTAACCAAATTTTAAGAGAAGGGAACAAAACCAGCCTTCATAAGCTTGCAGCAAAAGCAACATAATAAAAAATAATTTTAATTATATCCAGATTATGGATATCATTCAAATTAGATTTTGAGTTTGGTTTACAAATATTGTTGGTTGTAATTCGTTATCTTTTGCACAATGGTGCATTGATCCTATTACTTGTATGGACCTCTATTGCAAGTTGTAATTGGGTTGGCACCCCTTGTGCCTTTTTAATATTTTTGCTTACAAAAAAAAAAACAATAACTCCAAGCATAGAAAAAAATCATCAACTACACACTACAAGGGCATTATTCCATCACCCAGTTCTGCTGGCTTCCCATTAATTCTGACTATTTTAAACCTGTATGCAGGTTAAACAATCCCAAATATGGGCAGACACTGACACAAAAATATATGTGTATTTGCCCTACCAAAAAGGGTGGTCCAGTTATGAGGCTCCCACCTAGTGGAGTCTTGGGAGGGTAGACATACGCAGCCTTACCCTCGCAAGCAAAGAGGTTGTTTCTAGAATTTGAACTCATGACCTCTAGGTCACAAGGCAAGTAACATTAGCGTTGCACTGAGACTCACCCTTTGTATTTGCCCTAAAGCTTAAACTAATTATTCAATCAATGCCTGGACCTAAATTAATTGGAGATCAACTTTTGAATGTGTGGAACTCTAGAAAGGCTTAACATTGCAAAGTTGACTCAGCAAGGGTTTGCAACAACCAAGAAATTCCAACTTCAATGTCATTATAGCTGACAAGATATCCCCCTCACTGCTGGGGGGGATGAGTTTTGAAGAATCCTCCTTACTCCGTTACTCTGCACTTAGGAGTAGCATCTCTTCTTGATGCCGGTCAAGTAGTCAACGAAAGTTGAAATCACCAGGATATTGGAATGGAGACAAGAGACCAATTACAGAGAAAAAGGGGTCACCAGGATGTTTGAATGGATAAAAGTGAACTCTTGAAGAGAGAAACATCTACCTACTACATCACAATCTAGTTGGATAAAGTAAATTTGTTTTACCAAAAAAATCCTATTTCAGGTTCAATTAAATAAATAAAAATAAAATGATATCAAATGTACCTTATTGCAAGTTTCAATGGACTTTCTGCAGTCACCCAATTTCAGTAAACATGCAGCAACATTCAGGTGTAGCAAATTCTTCAATCATGAAAGTGAAAGAGATAAAGAGAAAGATTTAGTATAAACGCTAAATTGAATTTGACCTACCAATACTGAGTAACACAAAGACACTTCCTTTGGGGAAGAAACAAAGGATCACTTACACGTGTATTTGCAAATACTTTTCCTTCCTCGTCATCTTGTGGATTGACATGGTTAAATTCTCGAAGCACCTGTAAGCAACTATATACTATTAATAAGTTTGATGGTAACAAATTTTAGAGATTCCAACAGAAATTAATAAACAAATTTGTATAATCAAATCCTAATGCTGCAAATTCATGTCAATATGGATAAGAGAAGCATATTGTCAAAAATAAAAGTGGATTATTCAGCTGTTAGCAGAAGCTACTTTTTGAACACTGGACATTGGGACAAGAGCAGCAGGGATTTAAGTCTTTAACCCCTGGGCATACACTCCCTTAGCCTTAAAAGACCAAGGTAGCTGCCTTACACCACCAACTAGCTAATACTAATTCAATGGAAATAATATTCATTTATTCAGATGGTCAAATTGCGCCTTAGGTGGTTTAGGCATGTGTGGAGGAGACCGATATAAGACCCAGTAAGGAGTGTAGATCAAATGAAGGTTAGTCCTATTTCTAGAGGAAGGAGGAGACCAAGAAAAACCATAGGCAAAACGATAAGGAAAGACTTATAGGTTAGTAGTTTTTCAATAAACATGATTTTGATAGAGCATTGTGACGTAATATTATCCATGTAGCCGATCCCACCTAGTTGGATTAAAGCTTGATTGTTGTTATTCAGATTCATAGTTTCGATCAGGAAGCAACAGCTTTAGTTATGCAGTTTTAATTTCTATCAGGATCCAGAAGCAAATATACAGCTGCTCCATCCATAATTTGGGCATCAGTGCAAGAAATTGTCTAATACAAATATGTCACCAAAACATATAAGAACATTGTACAAATATGTCATCAAAAGAGAAAGACTACCTGTTCATACTTTGTCTTGGCAAGTTCACATTTTCCTTCTTTGAACAGCCTGTTACCCTGAAAGAGCATATGAGCTTGAGACATTCAAATTCATGAAAAAGCAAGTAGGAACTACCAGCCACATTGTATAATATCTTTGTACGTAATTGTAGCACATATCCAAAAATAAAAAATGAGTATTAATCAAATAAACCAAGAGAAAGCCAAAATTTTATGAAAGGGGAAGATTGAAAAGCAAATTAAGGGGACTTTCTTCAGGAATTAAGCATCCACTATCAATTTATAAAAAGCAAAAAATTAATTAACAAGAAACTGAGTAGCATTATACATAAAGACATCTATTTTGGGAATCCAATTAACTTCGCTTGTATTACTCAAATCTTCATGATTTCAGTATAAATGATTTTGTCATCTCAAGTGCACAGCTTGAGAGATCAGTCATCATGGATCACCAACAGATGATATGAAAAGTAATGTGCATAATCATTAAATTTACAGCTTAAAATTCTGCCTTTTTTGTCAACTCAATTTTACACAGCATAAAATGTAAAACTTATGTTCAACAGAAGTGTTCTATATAGGACACTCTTAGGATCCAATTGCAAGGAATGGTACTTGAGTCCCACAATGGAAGTATGGGATTCTAGTGTGGGGTTTATAAGACCTTGGGTTCTGAAACTACAATTGCTAGCTTTTGTGGTGTGGTTCTCCCGGATTCTCAATCAACTGGTATCCTAAGTTTCAACCACTTCTCTTGGCTGCAGAGAAACGGCATGGGTGGTGACACGGGCATTGTAGTATTCGTTTGGGACAAATACTCAAGGGCTTGCTGGTGCCAGGGCTGCAGAGCATGGTGGGGTGGACAGGACTTGATTCCCAAATTGGAAGTATGACATTCTAGTGCAAGGGTTATATCAAGGTTCATATCAGTTGGTAATTAGAAATTTCCACCACGTCTCTCGGCTGCAAATAAGCAGCGCCAGTGGTCATGCCGACATTGCAATGTTCGTCCAGGACTAGTCAAAAGGGTTTGAGAGCAAAGAGCTATGTAGCATGATGGGATGTTAGGATCTGACTGCAAGGTACTAGGCTTGAGTCTCACATTGGAAGTATGAGATTCTGATGGAGTTCATAAGGCCTTGGGTTCACCAACTGCAACAACAACCAAGCCTTAATCGCACTAGGTGGGGTTAAGGCAAACTGCACAATAACAACAATAACCAAAAACTATAAAAAAAAAATAGACTTCAAGAAAGAAAAAAAAAGAAGGCAGGCCTTGCTACCCATCCTTCAAAAATCATGGAAATAAACTGTGGGCAGAGGTTCACAAGATAGATGTTTATCAAAATAACCACATAACAAAGAAGTAATGGAAAAAGAAAAAACTCTTTTATTGCTTGATAGAAAAGGTAGCATCTGTCCATTAGGGTGAATATGATGCAGTAGCAGTTTTCAACAGGAGTGGTATATTAGTTCCTTCCACTATACTGTGCTCAAACACAAAAAATATTAGCACCAGATTGTTTGGCCATTGTGGCATGTACCATTGGTCCATCACGACACTATTATTAGAAACCTGAGGATTGTGAAGGTTTTTTTTCGTACCGTGTTTCTGATCTTCTCAGCTTCATCCATTATACTTTTAAAGTCCAATCCAGTCCATTCCTGAAATAAAGATTAAAGTTCATAATATATTAGGCATATTAATGGAAACAACAGGGGTTAAAGGATGGTTGTAAAGTAGTGTAAGGTGACTTTCTAATTATTGATGATGACATTCAATTATTCATTCAAGACTAATAAATGATGTTTCATATTTATATTAACCACAGTTAATCTAGGGCCCAAATAATAGAATACTTGCAATTAATTTAAATGTTAAATCTACCTCATCAGAGAGCATTTAAGGAATGCTTATTGAAACTAATACAGAAAAAATTATCTTTATAAAAATAAACATAATTGTGGTAACCAGATACTATTTATATGTCATCTCTCCACTTTATCCATAATTATAAAACTGTTAGTGCACAGAACAAAAGACAAAATGCAGTAAAAAAATTAAATTTACCAAGTGATTAAAATTACAATTACAAATATGAGATATAAATCACTGGGTTGATGAATCGCATGAATGGAATTCCAATCATGCGATTCTGACTGCCATTCTTAGCCTAACTCCTAGAATAAAAGGGCATGAGTGTTTTGTCTTTTCTATCACATAAACTAAATCAATATCATACTAAGATTGCTCATTACTACTTCTCTACCTAAATCTTCAAATTTCAACAGTATGCAACTATTACTGTAAATAACTTGAATTTAACTAAAGAAATTGAAAATACCTTTGGCATTTCAAAACCAAGAAGCTCAATCTCCCATTGAATATGAGCACCCTCAGGAACATTTGCTGGCCTGTTCATAAAAAGGATGAAGTACCCCATAGAGCAGAATGATAGTGAATGTTAAGATTTTAGAAAAAAAAATATTCATTTGGAAAATGTCTGCATTAAAATGCTTCAAGAAAAATCTAAATTACAGGTTAACAGGTAAAAGTAGTTTTATTAGAAACCTTGTAAACTTGTCATAAGCATAGTCAGGTGGAGATGTAACAAGAGCTATCTCTCCAGGAAGCATCAGACGAACAGCCATTTCAAATCCTTCTGGAACCTAAAACAAAGGGAAAATAAAAGATTTTAGTGCAAAACCTATGTAAATGTTCATGTCCCTGCATGATTGACATGAACCTAAAATTAGAGTACAGAAATTCTAAAATTGATAGTCACATATTAGGAACTTCCGAACATAAAAACCTTCAATAAAAATAGGAACTCAAAATACTAAAACTTTTGAGCTTATTTATGCTTTAAGTTGTGAACTCACCAACCCTTCACCAGAACAGAACTCTAATGGCTGACCATCATTATCAACTCTTGTATCATAAAATACCCTATTTCTTTCATTGAGAACAGTGCCCTTGTAATGAACGCGAAGTAAACTATCATGAAGAGGGCAATCCATTGGAAAATCACCTATTTGTTACAAAAAAGTATAAATATCATAAAATGACAAAGAAAAGAAATAATAAAAATCAACTGCCAGTTAAACCATATGTGAATGCAAAGAAAGAATTTAGCACTCCCCAAAAAAACCACCCTCGAATATGTTAAAGAATAAAAACCAGATAAAGCAAAAAAAAAAAGTAAGCACTGAATTCAGTAACCCAAGCATCAGTCATGCATTTTCCACAAAATATTTTCTACTTCTTTTCATTGTGTATTTTTTCTTTTCCTAAAGAGAAATCATGAAGCTTCCTATAATCTATGCACTCCTTTTAAGATTAGTAGTAGTAAATAACTCTAGAGTCTCAATCCACACCTTTCCCATCACGAATCCGGCGTTTTATTAGGCGCCCATCTCCAAGCATGTCTCTCACCTGTTGGTATATTACCAGCAAGAAATTTCACATCTTCAATGTCATGGTCAGGTAAAAGAAACAAAATTACATGAGCATGTCTTGACAGAGCTAGCAATAGTATGAACTACGAAGGATAAAATTTCAGTCTGGAATATGCCTAGGATTAGGAAAACAGCACCACAGTGCACATAAATTTAAGTACACATCTCCCTGCTCACAAATAAACTATTTGTGTGAATTACCTGGCACAACATTCATTTAGTAATATGCTGATTACTCATACAAACTTTCATAAAAATTGAAGTATGTGAAGAAATAAGAATTAAGTAAAACATGAAGGAAACAAGGGATTATAATTCCAAGTCCAAATACAAAAATCCTTTTGTGCCTAGTATATACAGCTGAAATTTTTAAAGAATGCAAACACAACCATGCAAGATAAAGGACAGAAATAATGTAATGTAGGATAGAAAGTTAAATCTATTATTGCAATGGTAACAATAATAAAGTAGTAATGAAAGAAGAGTGCTGACAACAATTCATTTTACAACAAACAACTTCAGTAATAAACCGTGGTTTGTAGTGTGGAAGATCTTGCTCACTTGAATAAAGTGAACGAGCTCCACTTCAAATTGAACTTCGGCGTAATCTTCTACTACAGGCATCAGAGGAGACTGAGTTATATACTGACTGGTAACATATATGACAGCCTTCTCTTCCCGAACCATTGTTCCTATCCCCATTTCAAGACCTTTAGGTACCTAGTTTGTACATAGGCAGAAGAATCACCAAGATGAAAAGAGCAAACAACAATATTTCCATCAAAAGCATTTCTTTAAGATATTTCTAGCACAACGATGCCTAAGAAAAACAATGTTTTCTTGTACAAATTTACTAATTTTAGGCGAGCAAATGACATGCATGTATCATGAAATAAGAAATATAGGCACATCCTTATCAGATAATAGCTGAAATATTTTTTTATTAAAAAATAATTAAGGGAGCATAAGATATCCTCCTCCAAAAAAGTACTCCGATAAAACACATAAAGAAACTACAGAAGAAAACAATGCCCAAAGGAGCCCAAACTCTATGCAGATCCTCCTGAAAAACAAACTTCGGAGCTAAGAGATTGGGTAATATAATAAATAAGGCAGGTCAATCTCTTTTCATATCTAACAGAGAAAAACCTCTAGAGATTAAATGGGCAAACCATAAAAGTAACCCTAACTCCTTTCCAACTATTAGCATCAAAGCACAGCAAACACAGTGCCCTGCCATAGAATTTTAGCTTCTTTATGGAAACCAAAACCTCTAAAATTAACAAAAATAAATTACTGCAATCCTTAGGCAAACTTAGTTCTCTCCAAGGATCCCAAAATTTTATTTAGTAACTTGTATGTCAGACATTCCTATAATATATGAAAATTTCAAGTTATAAGAAGACAAATATAACTGACAAACATGAGAAGAGTCCAACTCATTACTAGTACAAGTAATTTACCAAAGTAAAATGAGAAAGGGGGTGATTTATCTACCTCCGATTTTCCAAATGTAAAGGAGTATGGTTCTCCTTCTGTATGAGATATAATCAATTTCCCAGTAACTGTCTTTGCTGAAATCCTGGTAAAGACCAAACAAAATATCATCAGAAACTTCCATCAACCCATTATACAGCCTGACATGAGTAGAGATGAAACATGTGTTTTTACCATGCCTTCACTTCATAAGGTTCTCGAGGAGATTCCCAACCCTGGCCTTCACGTATTACCTGAAATTATAATTATAAAAAGGATAAATGGTGAAATATATGATAAGATTGAGGCAATGTATTAAAAATAATCACAACTCTTCCCTAAAGGGAACTTCTCTGCAGATCTCCTTTCAAATTTCGAATTGTTGGACTTAAGATATATACACAGATGAAGTGCAACAAATGTGCCATAAGTTATGAATATCATTCCATCAAAGTCATGTTATGATTTCAGCATTCTTAAAAAAATATCACGTAAATGTCCACATGATTCAATGTACAATGACAACAAAGCTTTTTCCAATAATATGGGGTTGGCTACATGGATCAAATCACTTCATTGTGATTTGTGTTCTATCATAAACCATATCCTCCGAATGGCCATTTAAACCTAAGCCATTTTAAATAGTTTCAACCTATCTTTACCTCTAACTATTAGGATATCCTCCGCTTGAGTCTACGAGATTCAATATCAACTCTTTAATTTCATATACCATTGATCTCTATCGTGATATAGACAGGAAGATTTAGAAAAACTTATTTTGCAAGTATCAAAATGATAAAGAATGCACTCGGGCTTCCTCTCAGTATATGTCCATCTTTGATATGTACTGAACACTTGTATGAACACGACTCTTTTCTTTTTGGTACATAATTCATATTTCCTATTAGTGGCATCCAAGATCATAAGAACATGGACAAAATAGTATACTAAGTATGAAGCAATGCACTCTAGCCACTTATACCTTCTTCACAACTCCCAAGTCATCAGTGACAACCTGAAATATACACAAAGGCCATAAAAAGGATCAGAACAGAATCACAAGAAATAATTATTCTGAAAGGAAAATATTGCATAATAATAATCTAGCAAATCAGTACAGTGGGTACAAGGCATGTATTGAATAAGATGAAAATAAGGTTGAACAAACACTGCAAATAAAACCCATTATTTTTTAACAAGATGTACACACAGGCACTCATATAAACTGGGATAAAGAACCTCAACCAATAATGATCTTTAAGTTCCACGAGGAATCTGAAACCGAAAGAATCACCAGGACAAGTAAGATGAACAACGAAAACAAAAAGAACACAAAGTCATCCTTGCCTTGGCTTTGAAAAATTCTATCAGTTCTATTTCAAAATGAAGTTCATCATCCTTTGGAAAACCATCAGGAGCAGAAACAGGACAATCATCCTCGCCATAGTGCAATTGGGGCTTCATCTTGAACTGCGAGAATAAATTACACGATCTAGTAAATCAAAAACTAATACAATAGAACTAAATAATTCTTTCAGTTAAAAGGAAATTTTACTGAAATAAGAAGTATCAGAAAAGCAGAAGATAAAATCTCTACCTAATATACGTATGGTTTTATGGTCAAAATCATAACTAATAAAGATCAATGAAAAGTCCCATTGAAATAAGGATTTAGCATGAGAAAAGATGACTTGAGCTTTTGGTCACCATCACATATGTCTAGACTCTAGATCAGATATACAACAAAGTTCAATATGTATTGCACATTACCATTGCCACTTCACCCTTCAACATTGTTGGAATTCCTTCTAGCAAGCCCAATAACATCTTGCTTTTTCCTAAAACATGTCTTATAGGTGTTCCCCTGCCTGTTTCCATGACATAAAAATGTATTTAACCCAACAACTTTGCTGAAAACAGAAGACAGTAATCTACCATTAATACTACCTTCCTTTTACTTAAATTATTAAATCTTATTATTATAAAAAGAAGATCCTAGTTACCAATTCTGAAATCCTAGCTTCAAGCATTTTCTACAATGGGTTGTTTCACTATGAAATTGGTAAGCCATGTCATACACAAAGGAATATAGGTCAAGTTTATGTAATCCCTCGAATCGACGACAGGCTAACAAGAAGCACTCCTTCAAATTCTCAAACAAAAAGGACATGTTCAAGTAAAAGTAAGCAGTAACATAAGAATACAGGATTAAAATGCAGTTAGTTTTCAGAAGAGAAAAAAACCCAAAAAAATTATCACAATAACCAACACCAATCCAATAAATCAAAATACACCCAAAAAATATCCAAAACAGCTTAAATCAGCTCACCTCCGTAATCTGACCTCGTAGACTCCACAACTACTCCATCCAAAGTTCGAATTGTGCAATGATAGATAACCTGAAACATATTATTTAACCTACTTTTTGATGAACATCAACCATCTATAGAATACTTGACAGTTCACATGTATTGTTGCCTTTCTAAAAAATTTCTAACTTGGCTATGAGCATTTTTTTTCAGCTTTTTTTCACACTTTATAGCATGCACATTGTACCCAGTGATTTAAATTGCAGGCCGCATCACCTAATGCAGCCGCAATATTGCGGTTGCAGTGGTCACCGCAACCGCATCACACCGCAATTGCGGTGTGACTCCGAATCACAATGATATTGCTGCATCAGACCGCAACGCAACCGCATTTGGACCGCATCGGACCGCATCACGCCACATCAAATTCAAAAATATTGTTTTAATCGCAAAAATAATTCTCACCGCAACAACTGCAATCCGCATCGCAATGGTCACAATAGCAATAACCGCAATCGCGACTGTAACCACAATTTAAAATACTGATTGTACCCAAATACATAATGCATAATAACTTCTGATTTAACATAAAACAATGCAAATCTACACTAAAGCCTCATAAACATAGAAATGACCTGATCACCATCTGAAGGTCCAGAATCACCCCCACCAGGCCTCACCAAAGCTTTCATCAAACTGCCAGGCACAATTTTCTTCTTCCTTCATTTTCCCCGAGAAACGAAAATATTTAGAACACAATCTCCATCAACACAAGTATAATGAACCAGAGGAACCAAACAATTTTAACAATAATAATAACATATACCTCTTTTCATCCTCAGAAGGCGGTTTCTTCTTTTGTGGTGCAAATTCATGTTCAGCATCTCCATTTACCGCCATAGTCACTCACAAAAATCAAAATCACTTTATTTCCTGAAAAGGAGTTTCAGCTCCCAGATACCTACAAACTTCAAATAACAATCAATTTTATTCAAAACTGAGTCTTTAGCAAAACCCAATTTTCAGAAATGTGCTGAGCATTCATTACCCACTTAAATGGTATTTTGGTCTTCTATTTCCAGATCGGGTTCTATTTTGATCCTTTTATATTTAATTCTCAGAAGTGTATTTCACTGCTCTCAAGGCTTCCATTTCTTTTTCTTCCACTCCAAAACCCAACTCGCAAGCAGATTATTAATTCCACTCCAAAACTCAACTCGCGAGCAGATTATTAATTTCACTCGAAAACCTAACTCGCAAGCAAATTATTAATTTCACTCGAAAACCCAACTCGCAAGCAAATTATTAATTTCACTCCAAAACCAACTCGCAAACACATTATTAAGGGTCGGGGATGAACAGGGAGTTTGGGATCAAAATGATGTAGTTAGGGACCAAAATTGAAGTTTAAAAACATAATGACCAAAATAGAACTCAATTAATAACAACATTTAAGCCTTAGTTAATAGTTATTACATGAAAACTATTCAATATTGAGAAATTAAGAATAATTTTAATTTCGTGATTGCATTTTTTGGTAGGTGAGAGGTTCAGAAAGTAGTTACTAGTCTTCAAAAGACTAGTTAGTTGGCAGAGTAGGTGAACAATGAAATATGAAATAAGTGTTAATGAAATAACAAAATCGGCATTGAAATTCGAAGGGTAAACGAAGAGAAGGTGAATTTCTTTCTCACCTTAGGTTCAAGACGAAAAGATCGTTGAAGATTCTTCAATCACCGCTTACAAATCCACCTTCTAGTGGAATCATCCAGAAGAATAATATATTGTACATTACTTTATTTTACTAATACTTTTTTCAAACACTTTCTCCACAAACTAATTATGATGTAATTTCTAAATATTTAACATTTTGTTCTTTCTGAAAATCTATACTAATCATCAATGCTTCAAATGTGTGAAAAAAATTGTCTGTTGTTTAAATTTTGTAAATAGGTCTAGTGTAAGAAAAAAATTGAACCCCTAGTTTAAATATATCAAACTACAAGTAATTTAATTATGCAGTATTTTTAAAATAAATTTTGAATATTTTTAGGCAAATTTAAGAGTGTAAAGTATACTCCTTCTAAAGTCAATCATGTTATTTATAGGAGATTTGAGCCAAATATATTTTTATTGGGATATTTTCTGAATAAGAGTTAAGTGATCTCATACTTTTCTTACTTCATTTCAAATCATTAATTCAATTATGCATTAACTATATAATACTAGCATGTTAACAGACTCTCACATGTCTGTCAACCCGTTTTTTTATTGAATGAATTATAATTATGCATGTTAAAAAATGAAAAAGATAAATTATCGTGTTCAAATATTGTTCTGATCCATGTGGAAAAACTATTATGTTCAAATGGAAAAATTGTAAAAGTTACATAAACAAACATGAAATATAAAATGAGAAAATAGATTATATGGTATTTTGGTAGAAAATATAAATTGGTAAGGGCAAAATAGGAAACAAAAATTACATCATCATGGGTGGTTATTGTGTTTTCTCTTTATATTAGTACTAGCGTGTCGATGGGCACTTCGTGCCTGCAGACCCGCATTCTTATTTTCCAGTATTAAATATTTAATTTTTATATACTTCATTTTAGAGAATTATATTACAATTTTGTAAATAGGTCTAATGTAAGCAAAAAATTGAACTCCTAGTTTAAATATATCAAACTACAAGTAATTTTTGAGCCAAATATATTTTTATTGGGATATTTTCTGAGTAAGGGTTAAGTGATCTCATACTTTTCTTACTTCATTTCAAACCATTAATTTAATTATACATCAACTATATAATATAAAAAATAATGACTATTATAAATAACAAAATATTAATCAAATTTATGTAATATAGAGAAAATTTAGTTGTATAAGTACAAATAATTGAGACCTATTTATTATGGTCTCCTTTAGACGTAAGGATGACAATGGGTCTGGATGGGTCCGAATAGTACACTATTCAGACCCGCCCCATTCTTTTATTTTGGGACCCAGACCCGCTCTAGGCCCAGACAGATACCCGTCGGGTTTGCTACCTGCGGGTCTATGGTACCCAGCGGATCTACGGGTACCAAAAAATTCACATAATATTTAAAAAATTGCAAGAAAATTATAAATTGTAAAAAAATTATAATCCGACGTGTGAGAATAAAAAAAGAAGAAAATGATAAAAAATTATAAAAAATAATTAAAACATAAGTCAAAACTTTAAATTGTACTTCAATACATTTTTTTTTACTAAGAGCATAATTTAATATAAGACAATAACACATCAAATGTCTAGGATCCCTCCATCAACAACACATGGATCAATTGGTTCGTGCAAAATAAAAACATACAATTTAAAGATATAACAATTAACTCTATAGATAAGAACATCAACAAATTTGCTAACATCATCATCATCATCGACATCATCTAGTATAATATTTGTAATAAAATTGAAGTGTTGAGTACCAGATTGATTTGCACTTTCCACATTCATAGGGGCTGAATTTGACTCTCCCTCATTTGATGGAATTTGCATAGGATTAGAGTCTTGTGGGTTAAACATTCTATGTAATGACCCGATTTTCTACCCTTGAAAATTTTTCGTTTATTTTAATCCTTCCTCGCATACAGTCGTCACTTTAATTAAAAACTCTCAAGACCCACTATTTGAAAATACTCTTTACCCTATCATATTATCATACAAAATTATGTTGCGGAAAAACATAATTCATTCAGATAGCATTTACCACATACATCCAGTTATGGGTTTTCCAGAGTTATAACGTCCATAACTACATGTCACCATATTATCCTAATCAAAATACATTTATCCCAAAATACTATCAAATCAACTATAATGTCAAATAGCAATAAAGACAATCGAGTAAATAAACACAAAAGCTTCCTAATTGAGCTTCATCCTCAAAATCCTTCATTTACCTACAATGGGATTATCATAAACAACACACAAAACAAAAGGGAGTAAGTCATTAGTTCAAAACTAACATCACATGATAATCCACATTTCAAATACGATTAAGCTTTAATATAATTTATAAACACAATTACGTAAATGCAAACATTCATATCTTTTTTCGTTCATTTCCACGTTATCCATATTATTCCTATAGAATATATATCCCATAATATATTTTCTATAGCATGCATATTACGTTCATTCGAAGCATCGTTCTTCTCATTATTCATATCCACACTATAGTACATATATCCCATACTATATATCCTATAGCATGAATACTACTTTTATCCTTAACGTCTTCATTTTCAGCATTCATATTCACCCTATAGTATATATATCCCATAATATATATCCTATAGCATGCATATGAATTTCGCTCTTAACGTCCTCGTTTCTCATATGTCGTATTCATCCTAATCGTATTCACCGAGCCCTTTCACAAATATAATCCCCTACCACATCGGGTACGTCCAAATCATCATCCATACCACATCGGGCAGGTCTAGTCATACTCCATACCACATCGGGCAGGTCTAGTCATACTCCATACCACATCGGGCAGGTCTAGTCATACTCCATACCACATCGGGTGTAAGACCCCAAATTTTAAGTCTTTAAAAATTATAGTATCAGTCCAAGGATCCTCGCTTGAACGAGAGATTCTCGCTTGAGCGAGAGAGGTTCACCTAGGAGGGTGAAATCCTGGGCTATACTGGAGGATTCTCGCCTAAGCGAGAGATGTCTCGCCTGGGCGAGAAATGGCATTTGGGGCTGGTTGACACTGTGAGATTCTCGCCTGAGCGAGAATCCCTCGCTTGAGCGAGAGGAAGCCTGTGGACACTGTGAGATTCTCGCCTGAGCGAGAATCCCTCGCTTGAGCGAGAGGGTCAGAGTTGAGTTTTTAAAATGGGCGGGATTTTCTCGCTTGAGCGAGAGAAAGCTCGCTTAAGCGAGAACTCGACGAGAACATTAAATGAGGGAAACCCCAAAACACATTATAGGTTAAGAATTGAATAGAGGTGAGAGAGGAGAGCATTCCCAAGGTCTAGGAGCTTTGATTCTTGTTCAAGAGCTTGAGAAGAGGTAAAACTCTCTATCCTAACTCTCTTATTCCCTTGAGAACCCATTTTTGGTATTATGGATCTCTTCTAAAAATGTGTAAAACCATGGAAACTCTCTCTTTCGAGTTATGGTTCATTTTATGTCATTTGTACCTTGTAAACTCTTGGTTTTGAGTTAGTATTCCAAGAATGGAAAGGGGTTTGTGGGTTGACTCATGGAAACCCAAAACCCTAGAGAGAGAAAATGAAGTTAGAGAGGAAAGATGGGTAAAATGCTAGAGGTAGAAGATGAGTTGCTTTACAATGTTAAAATATGAGATGATATGTATGTTTTAGATGGTTGAAAACTCTTAATGAAAGTAGTATAGAACCATTGAGAAAATGATAAATATCTTGTATGTTTAAATGATGCAACATAAGTTATTTATTTGCTATTTGGAATGAATGACTGACATTGTGTTATGTGGTGGGAATGAGGAAAGATCCTAAGTTTGGAGGTGGTGCCGGTGGAACTTACGAAGTCGCCAAAACCCAAACCCAACACTCACCAAGGTAAGGATAAGTCTTTAATTTATGCATTATGTGGAAAATGCGTGGACTTTCTGTTATGGATAATGGATAAAATATGAACCACTTAATCATTATGGACATATATGGGTATGTTGATAATGGTTAGAAGTGAGTTTAAGGTTTACTAATTATTGGGGGAGTACCAATGGAAATAAGACTCGGAACTTATTAGGGGAGTACCAATGGAAATAAGACTCGGAACTTATTGGGGGAGTACCAATGGAAATAAGACTCGGAACTTATTGGGGGAGTACCAATGGAAATAAGACTCGGGACTTATTGGGGGAGTACCAATGGAAATAAGACTCGAAACTTATTGGGGGAGTACCAATGGAAATAAGACTCGAAATATAACGACATAAATGGTAAATCACTTAGTCACTACAAATATATATATGGGTATGTTTGTAGTGATGATGGGTGTATTTATGGTTTATGTATTGGTGGAGTGCCAATGAAAATAAAACTCGTTTTAGCCGACTAGAATGGGTTAGCGACTCTAGCTCGAGTTATGTAGCATGGTTTTTCAAAAGTATAGATGACGAAAAAGGTTTTTAAGAGTATTTAAATTATATCACTGTGAAAAACTATTAAATGTGGATTAACTGACATTGAGTTTTATTGAATTAATGACTTATTCCTTTGTGTTGTTTGTGTATGGTAAATGTTAATCCCATTGCAGGTAGGTGGACAGAGAAGGATGATTTTGAATAGGGGATTAGAGACTTTTGTTTTTGATGTTTCTTTATCCATTCTTTTGTAACTTAAATTGTTTGTAATTGAAGTAACTAATGGTACTATGAATATTATTTTGTACATGATATTGATCATGGGAACTAGTAACTCGGAATATATGTAGCTATGGGTGTTTTGGAAACCCATAGCTAATTGTATGCGGGGGTTACTAGGTTATATTAATGAATTATGTTTTTCTGCTATCGAATGTTGTATGTTACTTATGGTTCAAAGATAGGGTGTGAGTGTGAAGTGAGACTTTTAAAGTAAATTTAATCACTCAGTAAATTATGAGTGATTGTTAAATGTATGGAATTAGATTAAATAAGAAAAAATTTCAAGGGTAGAATTTTGGGTTGTTACAATATGGTATCAAAGCCAGGTTAATCCTGCGACCTAGGGTATGGCCTTGCATGTTTCTTTGTATCCTTATGTGTTGCAGTTGTTTGAATGATGCTAAATGTTAAGTGTTGTGTGCACTATATTTATACAATTCGCTTAATAACAATTGAGTGAGTACATGTGATCATGGCAGGAAGAGGAAGAGGAAGAGGGGCGAGTCAGAACGTCCCGAATGATTTGTTAGCTCAAATGGTGGCGGCACTACAGCAGGTCAATGCGAACTTGCACAATCTAAACCAGAACCCGACACCAAGTCCGAGTTCACATCCACTAGTTCCACCAGGACCGGTGGAATATCGGGGCTTGGATGAGTTCTGCAGGAGGAACCCCACTCAGTTCCAAGGGGATTTGCTCCTGAAGCTGTCATCGAGTGGATCCAAGGGTTAGAGCGGATCTTCAGAGCCATGAACTGCACTGAGGCTCAGAAAATCACCTATGCTACTTACATGCTGGTTACCGAGGCTGAGAATTGGTGGGAGTATACTCGGTGACAGATGGAAGTCGAAGGTCGACTGATCTCCTGGTGTACCTTCAAGGAGAAGTTCCTACACAAGTACTTTCCCGCTGATTTAAAAAGGAAGAAGGAGATGGAATTTCTGAAACTGGAACAAGGGAACATGTCAGTAGGAGACTAGCGGCCAAGTTTGAAGAGTTGGCCCGGTTTTGCCCCTACGCCGAGTTGGAAATGGACGGAAGGTCCAAATGCGCCAAGTTCGAATCGGGTTTGAGGCCCAAGTTGAAAAGTATGTTTGGGCACCAAGAGATTGCTGATTTCCCTACCCTGGTGAACAAGTGTAGGGTGTACGAAGATGACTTGGCAGTTGATGAAGCGGCGACATCTAAGGTGGTTCCTCCCAAACACTTTGGACCACAGCGAAACTTCCCTCACGGAAAAGGGAAGGGGAAAGCGTTTCATGAGGAGAGGAAGCCTTATTTTCCTCCGACAAGTAATCGGAGTTATCATTCGCATGGGTCGAGGGCTCATGTCACTGCTAGAGGGTCCCAATTGAACGCTCCCTCTTTGTGCAACAAATGTGGCCGAGTGCATGTCGGCGACTCGTGCCTCGGAATGACGCTCACTTGTTTTCATTGCAAGGAATTGGGACATGTTCGAAGAAATTGTCCTAAGCTACCGCAGAGCGTGAATACTATGAGGGTTGAACGACCTCGATCCACAGGCAGAGTGTTCACCATGAGTAGGGCAGAGACATCGGGCGTTGATGGCCTGATTAAAGGTAATTGCATGGTGTCAGGTATTCCTCCTTTAGTGTTGTTTGATTCGGGAGCGACACACTCCTTTGTATCCATTGACTGCGTGGACCGACTGAATTTACAAACTGAGTCGTTGCCTTACGACTTGGTCGTATCCACCCCAACTGATGTGCTTGTGGTGGTGTCGACAGTTGTGTCTCGGTGACTGGTGGTGGTAAACGGTAGGGATTTTACCGTGGATTTAATCTGCTTACCACTATCCCAGTTAGATTTGATTTTGGGGATGGATTGGTTGTCAGAAAATCATGTGGTGCTTAATTGTGCCGATAAGACCGTGACGTTTGGAAATCCAGATGAGATTTCAGAGGGAGTTAGTTGTATAGGGCTGATGTCGGCAAAAGAAGTCAGGACTTCCTATAAGGAGGGAGGGACCGTGTTCATGTTGTTGGCGTCCCTGTAAGGTATTGAGAAGTCCAAGGTTGAGGACATTCCCATAGTTCGTGAGTTTCCAGAAGTTTTTCCTGGTGATATTCCAGAATTACCTCCCGTGAGAGAAGTTGAATTCTCCATTGATTTAGTGTCGGGAACAGGACCCATCTCTATAGCTCCTTATAGAATGGCTCCGTTAGAGTTAACTGAGCTGAAAAAGCAGGTTGAGGAATTGTTGGCTAAGAAATTTATTCGCCCAAGTGTCTCGCCGTGGGGCGCACCTGTTTTGCTAGTTAAGAAAAAGGACGGTAGTATGCGATTGTGTACCGACTACAGGCAGTTGAACAAGATTACGATTAAGAGCAAATATACATTGCCTCAGATTGATGACTTGATGGATCAGTTGAGAGGGGCAGTAGTGTTTTCTAAGATTGATCTTCGATCGGGCTACCATCAACTTCGGGTGAAAACCGATGACATTCCAAAGACTGCTTTTAGGACAAGGTATGGACATTTCGAGTATTTGGTCATGCCTTTTGGCGTAACAAATGCTCCAGCAATATTTACCTACTACATGAATCGGATTTTCCATCCGTATTTGGATTCATTTGTAGTAGTATTTATTGATGACATTTTGGTTTACTCCAAAAGCCTAGAGGAACATGCAGAGCACCTAAGGATTGTTCAAGAACTCCTGAGTAAGAACTAGCTGTATGCGAAATTGTCTAAGTGTGATTTCTGGTTGGAGTCGGTGAATTTTCTTGGGCACGTGATAACCAAGGAAGGGGTAGCTGTGGATCCTTCAAAGGTGGAAGCAGTTACAGAATGAGCCATGCCCAAGTCAGTTACTGAAATCCGTAGCTTCCTGGGTTTGGCAGGCTATTATCGGAAATTCATAGAGGGATTTTCGAAGTTGACATTACCATTGACTAAGCTCACTAGGAAAGGAGAACCGTTTGTGTGGACACTTCGTTGTGAAGAAAGCTTTCACGAGTTGAAACAAAGGTTGACTACTGATCGAGGCCGTACTCGATACAAATAATATAACAATAAAGTATAGTACTAGGAAGTGACTCCTAGGTCGTTTCCCAAGGATTATCTTTCAGGCAATAGTTCAAACACCTTGTACTCACACACACAAAGGGGGGTTTTGTTCTTTTTATGGTATGAATCTAAAACTAAAACAGAAACAGTAATTAACAGAAAAATGAAACGGCTAAACCCCTTTGGTTTCCTTAATCACAACTCAATCCTCGGTTTCACAGTATCAAAATCATATTCTAATCGTTGAATCCCTAATTTGTTCATAATCAAGTAACTAAGCGATAATCAACTCATAAACAAATTCACACGAACTAAGCATTCATGCACTAGAGAAATGATTGACTAAGCGAAAATCAATTCACAAATCTATTTCTAAGGCATGGAATTAAGCAAACCACAACCAAAATTTGAATAGAAGAAATTGACAAATAAGAAACCGAAATTGCATTAATAACCAAACCTCAAGAGTTGTGATACATTACCAAAGGAGTTTAGTCCAGAAATTTAGCCTTCCATGGAAGGATTAAGCAAAACCGAAAATGGAGAAGAGCAAAAACGAAAATGCATAAACCCTAGGAGAGCAAAAGAGGGAAAACGGGAATAACTATGTTCTAAGGCAAAAAAAACTAATGTAATGTTCAAGCGTTCCTTCAAAACCGAAATCATGTGTTTAAATGGTGTAAAACGGAAATGGGCCCTAAACAATGGGCCCAAAACCCAAACGGAAATAAAGATCCTAATACAATATACAATCTTCACTTTTGCACACATCATCCACTTGTAATCTCCAAAATGTCCTTGGTGCCAAATATGACCTGAAAATGGAATTAGATTTAATTAGACTAAATAATCTCATATTAGGAATAATAGTCCAATAAAGCCCAAAAACTAAACCATGCTAAATAAAGTCAATTAGACACCAAGAATCATTAACAATGGTAAATTAAGGTTATGAATAGTGTGTAATATATGACTCATCAAATACCCCCACACTTAACCCTTTGCACTCGTGGGCAAAATCAAGAATTAATGATATGCTAACCAGTGCACCAAATTGAGTCATGTAAGTAGATTATTAAAAACTAGAAAATGAAAAATCCTAAAGATGACATACCTCATATTGAATTCTATGAAATGCAAAGAGATTGGCAAAATCAAGCACACAAGAGTAACAAGATCAAAGAATCAAGATATCCATGAAGATCATCCAAACAATTCAAGCATGCAAAGAAACCAATCAAATTAAGAGGTGAGTCACAACAATGATAGATCCTCACAAGATATGCTATCTAAAGTGTTTACACTCATGTGTTTTAGGTTGTAAGTATTTACACTCAAGGCACTTCATGAAAACAAACACAACCATATGCTTGACAAGTTTCTAACATCAACATCATAAACACATGCACAAAGTGATCAAAAGGACTTTTCAAGGTTGTAATGGGGCCAAGGAAAAGGTGGGATAAATTATGGATATGTAGCTTAAAACCAAGGGAATAGAGGAGCAATGGGGAATAAGTAAAAAGTAAGACAAAATCAACCCAAAATAAGTAAATCATCCTCTAATTCCAATCCTCCCAATCCTCTTTGTCACACTAAACTTTTATTCAATTTTTTTTTTCATCTCATTTTTTTTTTCGTTTTTTTCTTCTTCTTTTGTTTTGTTTCTCTATTTGTTGTTTTTTTTTCAATGACACCACACTTATGTACACAATTACATCCACCAATGAGTCATAACCAAGAATTATAAACAATGAAGAACAATGCACCCTTACTTAATACCCATTCCCAAAACAATTCCAAAGCTCCAAAATTCCCTAAGGTTAGGATAATCATGGTTTTTCACTTATAGGGTTGTAATGAGCTATATGACAAAGAAATGGTAAAAAGGCTCAAAATGGCTAGCAAAGGATAATTTCATTTAAGGTAGGTTATATGGCATGTGGCTTATTCAAAAGAAATGCCTAAATCACTTCAAATTGTGCAATATGTGAATCAAGTATCAACAAGAAACATGTCAAGTTCTAGAGTGCAAGTAATCAAGAGTGCAACAATCACACATGAAAGAATACTAGATGGCATACAACAATCCATCCAAAATTAAGGCTCAAAATCTCACAAGGGACAAGTCTATCACAATTGCTTCAACCTCTCAATTCTCAAAAGTAACTTAGCACACAGAAAATGCATGGATTCACAACACAATATATCAAGAATCAACTAAAAGAAAGCATGAGAGAAAATGCCCAAAATCTAAGCAAAATCTAAGAATCAAAGAAAAGCATGCATCAACAAAAACCTACATTAGTCTCCCCTCACACTTAAACGACACATTGTCCCAATGGAGCACAGTCAGAATATCCACGCAGTTATATCAGCAAATGTAATTGGACAAGTGCAATAAAAGTAAAGAAGGAGAGAAAGAAAAACTCCCTGATTCATGGAGGGAGGAAAACAGGTTCAACCAAAGAAACTTCCTCCACAATTTCATCCACAACGGAAGGGTTTGTGAGGAAAGGCTTGAGGCGATGCCCATTGACCTTGAAGATCTTATTTGTGGATTCACTTGAGATTTCTACTACACCATAAGGAAACACATTAGTTACAACAAAAGGACCAATCCACCTAGAACGAAGCTTACCACTCATGAGACCAAGCCTAGAGTTATACAACAACACTTTTTGGCCAACCACAAATTCCTTTCTAGAAATCAAGCTATCATGGAATCTTTTGGTCTTCTCTTTATAGAACTTAGAGTTCTCATAAGCTTCTAAGCGGATCTCATCTAGTTCACTGAGTTGGAGCTTCCTTTCTTCACCAGCTTGATCAAGAGCCAAGTTGCAAGTCTTCACAGCCCAATAAGCACGATGCTCAATCTCCACGGGAAGATGACATGCTTTACCAAAGACAACCCGATAAGGAGACATCCCTATGGGTGCCTTGTAAGCAGTTCGATGTGCCCAAAGAGCATCCTCAAGTCTGTTGCTCCAATCTTTCCTGTTAGGCTGCACCATCTTCTCCAAAATCTTATTTATCTCTCTGTTTGAAATCTCAGCTTGCCCATTTGTTTGGGGGTGATATGGTGTGGAAACTCTATGAACAACCCCGTACTTCTTGAGCATAGCTTGCATGGATCTATTGCAGAAGTGTGTGCCTTGGTCGCTAACAATAGCTCTGGGTATGCCAAACCTGCAAAAAATGTGAGACCTAACAAAATCCATAACAACCCGAGCATCATTAGTCCTGGTGGCTTTAGCTGCCACCCATTTAGAAACATAATCAACAGCAAGCAGAATATAAGTAAAACCAAAAGAAACAGGAAAGGGACCCATGAAATCAATACCCCAAACATCAAAAACCTCACAGAACAACATAGGTTGTTGAGGCATCTCTTGTCTCCAAGAAATGGTACCACCTGCTCTCTGACACTGCTCACAAGTACTACAGATCCTCCACGCATCTTTGAAGATGGTGGGCCAATACAATCCACAATCAAGTACCTTCCTTGCTGTTCTTTGGGTACCAAGATGTCCCCCAACTGCAGAGGCATGACAAAACTGAAGGACTGACTTAATCTCATGATCTGGAATGCATCTTCTAATCATCTGGTCATTACAAAATCTCCACAAATAGGGGTCATCCCAAAAATAAAATTTAGCATCACTTTTAAGTTTATCATTTTGAGCTCTAGATGCTAGTGGAGGAAAAACAGATGCAACCAAATAATTAACAATATTAGCAAACCAAGGATTGGGGGAAGAAACAGAGATATGCAAAATTTGTTCATCAGGAAAATCATCCCGAATGGGCATCATATCAACAACTCTGTCTATTCTACTCAAGTGATCAGCAACCAAATTTTGTGCTCCGCTCCTATCACGAATCTCCAAATCAAACTCTTGGAGCAAGAGCATCCATCTAATCAACCTTGGCTTAGACTCAACTTTCTTCAACAAGAACTTTAGTGCTGCATGGTCAGTGAAAACAACAATTCTAGAACCAAGCAAATAAGATCTAAATTTATCCAGAGCAAATACAATAGCTAAGAGCTCTTTTTCAGTGGTGGTATAATTTGCTTGTGCAACATCTAATGTCTTAGAAGCATAATAAATCACCCTAGGCAATTTGTCTACTTTTTGTGCAAGGACAACCCCCAATGCATAATTAGAAGCATCACACATTAGCTCAAAAGGGACTGTCCAATCAGGTGCCTGGATGATAGAAGTGGTGGTCAAAGCTTTCTTGAGGCAGTCGAAGGCCTCTTTACATCTTTCATCAAAATCAAACACCACATCCTTTTGCAACAGATTGGATAGTGGAAGGGCCTTCTTGCTAAAATCTTGAATGAACCTGCGATAGAAACCTGCATGACCAAGAAAAGAACGAACCTCTCGCACGCAAGAGGGGTAAGGCAATAGTGAAATAACATCTATCTTGGCAGGATCTACCTCTATGCCCTTATTAGAGATCACATGGCCTAGAACTATGCGTTGTTCTACCATGAAATGACACTTCTCATAATTTAGAACAAGGTTAGTTTCTATGCATTTATGCAAAACTCTATCCAGACTATCCAAGCATGCATCAAATGAAGATCCATATACAGTAAAATCATCCATAAACACCTCTATGCAACTTTCCAAAAAGTCGCTAAAAATGCTAACCATACACCGCTGGAATGTACCAGGGGCGTTGCATAGGCCAAAGGGCATCCTCCTATAGGCAAAAGTGCCAAAGGGGCAGGTGAATGTGGTCTTCTCCTGATCCTCAGGAGCAATATGGATTTGAAAGTATCCAGAAAAACCATCAAGAAAACAATAGTGAGATTTACCTGCTAACCGTTCAAGCATCTGGTCAATAAAGGGTAAAGGAAAATGATCCTTTCTTGTTGCTTGATTGAGCCTCCTATAGTCAATGCGAACTCTCCAACTGTTCTGCACTCTAGTAGGAATTAGCTCATCCCTCTCATTTCTCACCACTGTAATTCCTGTCTTTTTAGGAACTACCTGAACTGGACTCACCCAATGGCTATCAGAAATTGGATATATAATCCCAGCTTGTAGAAGCTTGGTGACCTCTTTCTTCACAACATCAAGAATCACTGGATTGAGTCTCCTTTGTGGTTGCCTCACTGGTTTAGCTCCATCCTCCAAGATTATTCTATGCATGCACATGGATGAGCTAATACCAGGAATGTCAGCTAAGGTCCAACCAATGGCCTTTTTATGCTTTTTCAGCACTTGTAGCAATTTCTCCTCTTGCTCAGCATCAAGGGAGGTAGAAACAATGACAGGGAGCTTCTCATCATCCTCTAAGTAAGCATACTTGAGGTTATCAGGTAAAGGTTTCAGCTCCAATATAGGTGCCTGCAAAACAGATGGAACCAAAGTAGCAGGCATAGATTCTGCAGCATGCACTTGAACAATTGGGTTAGTGCAATATGACTCTATATCATGTGGATCAACAATAATATCCAAAAAGTCATCATTGCAAGAACTACACAGTTCATAATCAGTGTATGCATGACAAGTGTGTGAGGCTATCAATGATAAAGAATCAGAATCATGAATAAAATCAGAGATATGCTCATTAATCAACTCATCAAGAAAATCAACATGAAATAAAAAATGGTCCTCAGATGGATGCTTCATAGCATCAAAAATATTAAACCGGACTACAATATCATCAAATTCCATGGAAAGTGTGCCAGCATGGACATCAATCTTGGTTCGGGCTGTTCTTAAAAATGGTCTCCCTAAAATAATAGGAACTGTGTTACGGGAGGATCCCTCTTCCATATCTAGTATGTAAAAATCAGCAGGGAATATAAGTTCACCAACCCGAACCAAGACATCTTCTACCAGGCCAACAGGATAAGCAGTACTCCTATTTGCTAATTGAATTACCACACCAGTTGGCTTTAAAGGTCCAATCGACAAAGACATAAAAACAGACATAGGCATGACATTAGTTGAAGCTCCTAAGTCTAGCATGGCATTCTCAAATTTATTGTTACCTATGATGCAAGGAACAGTAAATGTACCTGGGTCCTTACATTTTTCAGGAATGTGAGGAATAGGTTTACCTATGAGTGCAGAAACATTTCTGCCCATGCTTATCCTTTCATTACCCTTCAGCTTCCTTTTGTGAGTGCACAACTCCTTTAGGAACTTTGCATATCTTGGAATCTGCTTGATGCCATCAAGTAGAGGTATGTTCACCTCTACCTTTCTAAATGTTTCCAAGATCTCCTTGTCGACCTCTTCCATTTTCTTGCTTGGAATGATATTTGGGGGAAATGGAAGAGGGATGGGAGGTGGTTGTTGTGCTGCACTTGAGAAAGGTGTAGATGCATGAATGTGTCTGCCAATGTCATCAACCTTTTGTAGAGTAGAATCTAGTTTAAAGGTTGCCAATTCAGTCTGCTTTCCTAACCTTAGGGTGATGGCACTCACATTTTTCGGGTTAATCACAGTTTGAGAAGGTAACTTGTCAGAATTCTGCGATTGCAATGTGTTCAATGAAGTAGCCATCTGTCCCATTTGTGTGGTCAGATTCTGAATAGAAGATTCTTGTCTCTGAATAGAAGCTTTGGTTTCTTGTTGGAACTGCATGTTCTGCATTGTCATTTGCCTCACCAACTCTTCCAATGACGGTTCACTAGGTACATGTGGAGGATTATTAATCATTTGCCCCTTTGTTGTTGAATTGGTGGGGGAACATAAGGTCTATTATGTCCAACATTGTTGTTCTGAAATGGTGCATGAGGAGGTTGTTGTTGTGTGTGATCAGACCACTTGAGATTTGGATGATTTCTCCAACCAGGGTTGTATCTGCTTGAAGATGGATCATAATTTTGCTGTTGTTGATTTGGTCTGTTGTTGTAGATGTTTGCAGCATAAGCCTCAGGATGATCAGTAGTTCTTGGCTCAAGCAGAGAAAGACAAACATCACTGTAATGGTCAGGTGAGGTGCAAATGCCACATACTCTTGCCATTGGTTGTTTCGGTTGATTCATGGCTAATTGAGTGACCAATGTGGTGAGGGAATCAATTTTTCGCTCAAGCTTTTCTTGCCTCACCGAATCAGTCCCAACATCATGCACACCTCTCACAATTATGGCATCACTGCTCCTTGCATTGAACTGTTGAGAGTCAGAAGCCATCTTCTCAATCAAACCTCTAACTTCAAACGGAGTGATGAGTCAAATATTACACACTATTAATAACCTTATTTTACCATTGTTAATGATTCTTGGTGTCTAATTGACTTTATTTGGCATTGTTTAGTGTTTTAGGCTTTATTGGACTATTATTCCTAAAATGAGTTAATTTGGGATTATTTAGCCTAATTAAATCTAATTCCATTTTCAGGACATATTTGGCACCAAGGACATTTTGGGCATTACAAGTGGAAGATGTGTGCTAAAGTGAAGATTGTATTTAGTTATAGGAATTTTAATTCCGTTTTAGGTTTTGGGCCCATTGTTTAGGACCCATTTCGGTTTTACCCTTTAATAAGCTTAGAATTTCGTTTTCAAACACATCTCTACATTACATTTTCGTTTTCCCCCTTTTGGGGTTCCTTTAGGTTTTCGTTTTCCATCTTCTTCCTCCTCCAAATTCGGTTTTGCTTCTTCCTCCATGGAAGGCTAGAAGTTTAGTGCTAAATTCCTTTGGTAATGTATCACACTCTTGAGGTTTAGTGCTTAATGCATTTTCGGTTTCTATGTTGTTGTTAATGCAATTTCGGTTTTATGTTGTTGAAGCTTCTATCCTATTTCATGTTATGGTTTGCTTAATTCCATGGTGTTGTTTTAGGTTTGTGAACTGATTTTCGCTTAGTTAATTAGTTCTCTAGCACATAATCGCTTAGTTTATGTGAATCTGTAAATGCTCTATGTTTATGTTGAATTCGCTTAGTTGAAGCTTAACATTAGAGTTATGAACAGATTAGGAATTCAATGTGTAGAATCTGAAATCGATGCTTTGATTCGTGTGACATTGTTAACTGTTTGTTGCTTATGCCAATTTCGCTTAGTTAGAGGTTTAGCAATTTAACTGTGAGTTGGTCGTCGCTTAGTTAATCGACTCTCAACAAAGGAACACTGAGAATCTGATTTTGATATATTGGAACCGAGGATTGAGTTGTGATCAAGGAAACCAAAGGGATTTAGCCTATTTACTATTCTGTTTTCTGTTTGTGTTCTGTTTTAGCTTAATTTCATAGCATAACAACCACTAAAACCCCCCATTGTGTGTGTGCGTGTAAGGTGTTTTAACCATTGTGTGAAAGATAATCTTTGGGAAACGACCTAGGAGTCACTTCCTAGTACTATACTTTATTGTTATATTATTTGTATCGAGTACGGCCTCGATCAAATTTGGCGCCGCTGCCGGGGATTATCGATTCATACAAAAGTTCTCTGTTGTTTCATAAATTTTAGTTTAGTGTAGTGTAGTTTAGTTAGTCATTTCTGTAGTGCATTTTTTGGTGAAAATTCTGATATTGGTGCAAAAAGCTGTTAATGTGCACTGTTCACTGTTCAATGTTCACTATTTTGCCAATTTTCATGATTCATGTGATTCTGTTTTGCTGGTTTATATAGCTGTGGGTGGAATTTTTGCATGAAATTTTGTTTCCACACTTCTTTCATCCCACATTGAACACCAGAGAAAGCAGAACCACTTTCCGAACTATAGTTTTTGAGATACAACTTTACGGTGAATAGTGAATTGTTGAAAATTTGTTTTTAGGATAACTTTGTCTCCTTATATCAGAATTGGACATATGACATATGCATTTGGGGTAGAAAAATAAGTTACACCCACTGCCACACACGTAGTCTGTCAGTCCAAATCCAAAAATCGAAAAAATCCTTTTTACTATTTCTTTTTTATTTTTTAAGGTTTATTTTTTATTTTTCAAGGTTTATAGTGAAACTGTTTTGCATTTTTTACATAGTGAGGCTTTGAATTTTTTCTTGAAACTTTTTGTAAATGTTCTATATGATTTTAGGATGTTATTGATGCAAATACTTGCTTGATTCTACAATTATAACATGCATTTCCATTACTTTTGCCTTACTTTCTTCCTACTGTTGATTGTATTGCATGACTAGGGGAAATACAGGCCATTTGCATCCAATAAATCCTGAAATTGATAGAACATATCATAGGTTAGTTAGACAAAATAGGACTTTAGATACTAATTTTGTTTCTGTTTCTGAACATCCTGTCGCTGAAAATACTGCTTTCGAGCATTCTGTTTCTGTGCATTCTGAATATAGTGATTCTGTGCATTCTGTTGCATTTCCTAATTTTGACCATTCTGTCCATTCTGAAAATATGGCTCAGCCACCTACTCCTCCTGGTCCCCGTGAGAGGACATTAAGGGAGTTGGCTGCCCCTGATTTTACTTATGACAGTTTGTGTATCCAATATGAGGATGTACCATATGTGCTTAAAACTGGACTAATCCATTTGTTGCCCAAGTTTAATGGACTTTCAGGTCAGGATCCTCATAAACATCTTAAGGAGTTTCACATTGTCTGCTCAACCATGAAACCACATGATGTTATGGAGGATCACATTTGTCTAAAGGCCTTTCCTCATTCACTTGAAGGCCCTACAAAAGACTGGTTGTACTATTTGGCTCCTGGTTCCATCACAAGTTGGGGTGACTTGAAGAGGTCATTCTTGGGTAAATTCTTCCCTGCATCCAGGACCACTGCAATCAGAAAGGACATATCTGGAATTAGGCAACAACATGGGGAGAGCTTGTATGAGTACTGGGAGAGGTTTAAGAGATTGTGTGCTAGTTGCCCTCATCATCAGATCTCTGAGCAACTCCTCCTACAGTATTTTTATGAGGGACTGAACAATATGGATAGGAGTATAATTGATGCTGCTAGTGGTGGAGCACTTGGGGACATGACTCCTTTTGAGGCAAGAAGTTTGATTGAGAAGATGGCTTCCAATTCTCAACAATTCAATGCAAGGAGTGGTGATGCCATAGTTGTAAGAGGAGTCCATGATGTTGGGACAAATGCAGCAAGGCAAGACAAGCTTGAGACTAAAATTGATTCCCTCACCACCTTGATCACTCAGTTAGCCATAAATCAGCAAAAATCTTCAATGGCAAGAGTATGTGGCATTTGCACCTCAAGTGATCATTATAGTGATATGTGTCCTTCTCTGCTTGAGCCAAGAACTGGTGATCATCCTGAGGCGTATGCTGCAAACATATACAACAACAGACCTCCACATCAGCAGCAACATTATGATTCACCCTCATCAAGCACATACAATCCTGGTTGGAGAAATCAGGCACCATTTCAGAACAATAATGTTGGGCAGAATAGATCATCATATGTGCCCCCACCAATCCAACAACAGAGGCATCAAATGATTAACACTCCTGCACCTACTGAACCCTCTTTGGAAGAATTGGTGAGGCAGATGACAATGCAGAACATGCAGTTCCAGCAAGAAACCAGAGCTTCAATCCAAAGACAAGAGTCTTCAATTCAGAATCTAACCACCCAGATGGGGCAGATGGCTACTTCACTGAACACATTGCAGTCACAGAATTCTGACAAGTTACCTTCTCAAACTGTGCTTAACCCAAGGAATGTGAGTGCCATCACCCTTAGATCAGGAAAACAGACTGAAGTGCCTACACCTAGAACAGATTTTGTTCTTCAAAAAGAACATGATGCATCAAAAAGGAATAAATCTGTTTTAGTAGAAAATGAGAACACAACTAGAGAAACTCATGCAAATCAATCTTCCTCAAGTGTTGCGCAACAACCATTTTCCATTCCTCTTCCATTCCTCTTCCATTTCCACCAAAAATCATTCCAACCAAGAAGATGGGGAATATGGAAGAGCTGGACAAGGACCTCTTGGATACATTTAGAAAGGTTGAGGTGAACATACCTCTCCTTGATGCCGTCAAGCAGATTCCGAGATATGCCAAGTTTCTGAAAGAATTGTGCACTCACAAGAGAAAGTTGAATGGTAATGAAAGGATCAACATGGGAAGGAATGTTTCTGCCATGATAGGTATGCCCGTTCCTCACATCCCTGAAAAGTGTAAGGACCCAGGTACATTTACTGTACCTTGCATCATAGGTAATAGAAAATTTGAAAATGCCATGCTTGATTTAGGAGCATCCATTAATGTTATGCCTATGAATGTTTTTAAATTCCTTTCACTTGGACCCTTGCAACCTACGGGTGTGGTAATCCAATTAGCAAATAGGAGTACTGCATACCCTGCCGGTTTGGTAGAGGATGTCTTGGTTCAGGTTGATCAACTGATCTTTCCTGCTGATTTTTACATTCTTGATATGGAAGAGGGATCACCTAGTAACACAGTTCTAATTATTTTGGGGAGACCATTCTTGAGAACAGCCCGAACCAAGATCGATGTCCATGCTGGGACACTTTCTATGGAATTCGATGATAAAGTGGCTCGGTTTAATATTTTTGATGCTTTAAAGCATCCATCCGAGGGCCACTCTGTTTTCCACCTTGATTTGCTTCATGAGTTCAATGATACACACCTTTCTAATTTTCTTCATGATTTTCATGCTCTGTCATTAACTGATTCATACACTTGTCATGCATGCACTAATTCTGAAACATGTAGTTTTTGCATTGATGAGTTTTTGAATATTGATATTGACATTGATGTTCCTTGCACTTCATTGTACACTTGTCATGCATGCACTGATTCTGAGCTGTGTGACTCTTGTATTGATGAGTTTCTTAATATTGTTGTTGATTCTCCTGTTACACATTCGCATTGCACTAACACAATTGTTGCAGGAATCAGACAACAATCTGATTTATTTGTTCAGGTGTAGGCTGCAACAAAGCCTAGCTTTGCTACTTTCTTTCTATCTGTTTTGCAGACACCTGATTGGACACCCCCATTTGACCTTGAGTGCGACATTGCTGTTTATGCTTTGGGGACTGTCCTTGCTAGTTATGAGTTTGATTTCCTCCCTCCATGATTAAGGGAGTTTTTCTTTCTTTCTCTCCTTCCTTACTTTTTATTGCACTTGTCCAATTACAATTTCTAATATAACTGCGTGGATATTCTAGCTGTGTTCCATTGGGACAATGTGTAGTTTAAGTGTGGGGGTGGGGAGACTAATGTAGGTTTATGTTGATGCATGCTTTTCTTTGATTCTTAGATTTTTCTTAGATTTTGGGCATTTTCTCTCATGTTTTGTTTTAGTTGATTCTTGATATTGTGTTGTGAATCCATATATTTTCTGTGTGCTAAGTTACTTTTGAGAATTGAGAGGTTGAGGCAATAGTGATAGTCTTGTCCCTTGTGAGATTTTGAGCCTTAATTGAGGATGGATTGATGTATGCCATCTAGTATTCTTTCATGTGTGATTGTTGCACTCTTGATTACTTGCACTCTAGAACTTGACATGTTTCTTGTTGATACTTGATTTTCATATTGCACATTTTGAAGTGATTTAGGCATTTCTTTTGAATAAGCCACATGCCATATAGCCTACCTTGAATGAAATTATCCTTTTGCTAGCCCCTTTGAGCCTTTTTACCCCTTTCTTTGTTATATAGCTCATTACAAGCCTATAAGTGAAAAACCATGATTATCCTAACTTTAGGGAATTTTGGAGCTTTGGAATTGTTTTGGGAATGGGTATTAAAGTAAGGGTGCATTGTTCTTCATTTCTTATATGTTTTGGGTATGACTCATGGGTTGGTTAATACATTTTTGTACATAAGTGTGGTGTATTGAAAAACAAAAAAAAAATACCAAAAAGAAAAGCAACAAAAAGAGAAACAAAACAGAAGAAAAACAAACAAAAATGAAAAAAAAAGTGAATAAAAGTTGACTGTGGCAAAGAGGATTGGAATTTGAGTTTGAATATGAGGTTGATTTTGTCTTACTTTTTACTTATTCCTCATTGCTCCTCTATTCCCTTGGTTTTAAGCTACATATTCCATACTTTATCCTACCTTGTCCTTGGCCCCATTACAACCTTGAAAAGTCCTTTTGATCACTATGTGCATGTGTTGGTCATGTTGATGTTAGAAACTTGTCAAGCTTATGGTTTTGTTTGTTTTCATGAAGTGCCTTGAGTGTAAATACTTACAACCTAAGACACAAGAGTGTAAACACTTTAGTGAGCATATCTTGTGAGGATCTATCATTGTTGTGACTCACCTCTTGATTTGATTGGTTTCTTTGCATGCTTGAATTGATTGGATGATCTACATGGATATCTTGATTCTTGATCTTTTTATTCTAGTGTGTTTGATTTTGCCCATCTCTTTGTATTTCTTAGAATTCATTGTGAAGTATGCCATCTTTAGGATTTTTGATTTCCTAGTTTTTAATAATCTTCTTACATGACTCACTTTGTTGCACTAGTTAGCATAACATTATTTCTTGATTTTTGCCCAGGAGTGCAAAAGGTTAAGTGTGGGGGTATTTGATGAGTCAAATATTACACACTATTAATAACCTTATTTTACCATTGTTAATGATTCTTGGTGTCTAATTGACTTTATTTGGCATTGTTTAGTGTTTTAGGCTTTATTGGACTATTATTCCTAAAATGAGTTAATTTGGGATTATTTAGCCTAATTAAATCTAATTCCATTTTCAGGACATATTTGGCACCAAGGACATTTTGGGCATTACAAGTGGAAGATGTGTGCTAAAGTGAAGATTGTATTTAGTTATAGGAATTTTAATTCCGTTTTAGGTTTTGGGCCCATTGTTTAGGACCCATTTCGGTTTTACCCTTTAATAAGCTTAGAATTTCGTTTTCAAACACATCTCTACATTACATTTTCGTTTTCCCCCTTTTGGGGTTCCTTTAGGTTTTCGTTTTCCATCTTCTTCCTCCTCCAAATTCGGTTTTGCTTCTTCCTCCATGGAAGGCTAGAAGTTTAGTGCTAAATTCCTTTGGTAATGTATCACACTCTTGAGGTTTAGTGCTTAATGCATTTTCGGTTTCTATGTTGTTGTTAATGCAATTTCGGTTTTATGTTGTTGAAGCTTCTATCCTATTTCATGTTATGGTTTGCTTAATTCCATGGTGTTGTTTTAGGTTTGTGAACTGATTTTCGCTTAGTTAATTAGTTCTCTAGCACATAATCGCTTAGTTTATGTGAATCTGTAAATGCTCTATGTTTATGTTGAATTCGCTTAGTTGAAGCTTAACATTAGAGTTATGAACAGATTAGGAATTCAATGTGTAGAATCTGAAATTGATGCTTTGATTCGTGTGACATTGTTAACTGTTTGTTGCTTATGCCAATTTCGCTTAGTTAGAGGTTTAGCAATTTAACTGTGAGTTGGTCGTCGCTTAGTTAATCGACTCTCAACAAAGGAACACTGAGAATTTGATTTTGATATATTGGAACCGAGGATTGAGTTGTGATCAAGGAAACCAAAGGGATTTAGCCTATTTACTATTCTGTTTTCTGTTTGTGTTCTGTTTTAGCTTAATTTCATAGCATAACAACCACTAAAACCCCCCATTGTGTGTGTGCGTGTAAGGTGTTTGAACCATTGTGTGAAAGATAATCTTTGGGAAACGACCTAGGAGTCACTTCCTAGTACTATACTTTATTGTTATATTATTTGTATCGAGTACGGCCTCGACCTAGGAGTCATGTCTCCAAGTGCACCTCCACTAGCTGCATCAATAATACTCCTGTCCATGTTGTTCAAACCTTCATAAAAATATTGGAGTAGGAGTTGCTCTGAAATCTGATGATGGGGGCAGCTTGCACATAACCTCTTGAATCTCTCCCAATACTCATATAAACTTTCTCCATGTTGTTGCCTAATCCCAGAAATATCTTTTCTGATTGCAGTGGTCCTGGAGGCAGGGAAGAATTTACCAAGGAATGTCCTCTTCAGGTCACCCCAACTTGTGATGGATCCAGGAGCCAAGTAGTACAACCAGTCTTTTGCAGGGCCTTCAAGTGAATGAGGGAATGCCTTCAAACAGATGTGATCCTCTTGGACATCATGAGGTTTCATGGTTGAACAGAAAATATGGAACTCCTTAAGATGCTTATGAGGATCCTCACCTGCAAGTCCATTAAACTTTGGCGACAAATGGATTAGTCCAGTTTTAAGCACATATGGCACATCCTCATTGGGATACTGGATGCACAAGCTATCATAAGTGAAATCAGGTGCAGCCAGCTCCCTTAATGTCCTCTCACGAGGACCAGGAGGAGTAGGTGGTTGAGCCATATTTTCATAGTACACAGATTTTTCAGAATGCTCAGAATCAGACAATGCAACAGAATGCACAAAATCAGTATATTGCACAGAATGCACAGAAACAGGAATAGAATTAGAAATAGAATCAGAATCAGAAACAGAATCAAGTACACTATGGAAAGGTAAATTTCTACTTTGTCTAACTAACCTATGATATGTTCTATCAATTTCAGGATTTATTGGATGCAAATGACCTGTATTTCCCCTAGTCATGCAATACAATCAACAGTAGGAAGAAAGTAAGGCAAAAGTAATGGAAATGCATGTTATAATTGTAGAATCAAGCAAGTATTTGCATCAATAACATCCTAAAATCATATATAACATTTACAAAAAGTTTCAAGAAAAAATTCAAAGCCTGACTATGTAAAAAATGCAAAACAGTTTCACTATAAACCTTGAAAAATAAAAAATAAACCTTAAAAAATAAAAAAGAAATAGTAAAAAGGGTTTTTTTCGATTTTTGGATTTGGACTGATAGACTACGTGTGTGGAAGTGGGTGTAACTTATTTTTCTACCCCAAATGCATATGTCATATGTCCAATTCTGATATAAGGAGACAAAGTTATCCTAAAAACAAAATTTCAACAATTCACTATTCACTGTAAAGTTGTATCTCATAAACTATAGCTCGGAAAGTGGTTCTGCTTTCTCTGGTGTTCAATGTGGGATGAAAGAAGTGTGGAAACAAAATTTCATGCAAAAATTCCACCCACAGCTATATAAACCAGCAAAACAGAATCACATGAATCATGAAAAGTGGCAAAATAGTGAACATTGAACAGTGAACAGTGCACATTAACAGCTTTTTGCACCAATATCAGAATTTTCACCAAAAATGCACTACAGAAATGACTAACTAAACTACACTACACTAAACTAAAATTTATGAAACAACTGAGAACCTTTGTATGAATCGATAATCCCCGGCAGCGGCGCCAAATTTGATCGAGGCCGTACTCGATACAAATAATATAACAATAAAGTATAGTACTAGGAAGTGACTCCTAGGTCGTTTCCCAAGGATTATCTTTCAGGCAATAGTTCAAACACCTTGTACTCACACACACAAAGGGGGGTTTTGTTCTTTTTATGGTATGAATCTAAAACTAAAACAAAAACAGTAATTAACAGAAAAATGAAACGGCTAAACCCCTTTGGTTTCCTTAATCATAACTCAATCCTCGGTTTCACAGTATCAAAATCATATTCTAATCGTTGAATCCCTAATTTGTTCATAATCAAGTAACTAAGCGATAATCAACTCATAAACAAATTCACACGAACTAAGCATTCATGCACTAGAGAAATGATTGACTAAGCGAAAATCAATTCACAAATCTATTTCTAAGGCATGGAATTAAGCAAACCACAACCAGAATTTGAATAGAAGAAATTGACAAATAAGAAACCGAAATTGGATTAATAACCAAACCTCAAGAGTTGTGATACATTACCAAAGGAGTTTAGTCCAGAAATTTAGCCTTCCATGGAAGGATTAAGCAAAACCGAAAATGGAGAAGAGCAAAAACGAAAATGCATAAACCCTAGGAGAGCAAAAGAGGGAAAACGGGAATAACTATGTTCTAAGGCAAAAAAAACTAATGTAATGTTCAAGTGTTCCTTCAAAACCGAAATCATGTGTTTAAATGGTGTAAAATGGAAATGGGCCCTAAACAATGGGCCCAAAACCCAAACGGAAATAAAGATCCTAATACAATATACAATCTTCACTTTTGCACACATCATCCACTTGTAATCTCCAAAATGTCCTTGGTGCCAAATATGACCTGAAAATGGAATTAGATTTAATTAGACTAAATAATCTCAAATTAACTGATATTAGGAATAATAGTCCAATAAAGCCCAAAACACTAAACCATGCCAAATAAAGTCAATTATACACCAAGAATCATTAACAATGGTAAATTAAGGTTATGAATAGTGTGTAATATATGACTCATCAACTACGGCGCCCGTGTTGGTTCTTCCGTGTACGAATAAGGATTTCAGTGTGTATTGTGATGCTTCCAAGCAAGGTTTGGGTTGTGTCCTGATGCAAGATGGAAAGGTGGTTGCCTATGCTTCTCGTCAGTTGAGAACACACGAGTAGAACTACCCTACGCATGACTTAGAATTGGCAGTAGTGGTCTTCGCTCTGAAAAATTGGAGACACCATCTTTATGGTATAAGGTTTGTGGTGTACAGCGACCACAAGAGTTTGAAATATTTGTTCGATCAAAAAGAGCTGAATATGAGACAAAGGAGATGGATGGAATTTTTAAAGGACTACGATTTTGGATTGCAGTACCACCCAAGGAAGACGAATGTATTAGCCGATGCAATCAGTCGGAAATCTTTGCACATGTCAGCTTTGATGATTAAGGAAGGAAAGTAGATAGAAGAGTTCAAGGATATGAACCTAGATGTCCAGATGAGACCCCACTGTATGATATTGGGTATGTTGACGGTCATGAATGAACTCTTTGATCAGATCCGAATACTGCAAGTTGGAGATATTGAGTTGATGGACAAACGGGATTTGACGATGAGTGGAAAGGAGACCGACTTTGTAACGGGCTCTAGTGGAATGATGCGTTACAAGGGGAGAGTGTGTGTGCCTCGTGATGAAGGTCTACGGAATAGTATTTTGGAGGAGTCCCATAAGAGTAAGATGAGCTCTCACCCAGGAACAACGAAAATGTACCAAGACTTAAAGAAATTGTTTTGGTGGTCTGGATTGAAGAGAGACGTGGCGTCATATGTTTCGAGTTGCCTAATATGCCAGAAAGCAAAAATTGAGCATCAATGACCAGCGGGAGAGTTACAATCCCTAGAAATCCCAGTTTGGAAGTAGGATAGTATAACCATGGATTTTGTGTCTGGTTTTCCGAAGACTCAGAAGGGATATGATTCGATATGGGTGGTCGTGGATCGATTAACTAAATTGGCTCACTTTCTGCCTATGAACTTGAAGTACTCTTTGGAGAGGTTAGCATAACTGTATATCCGGGAAATTGTTCGCTTGCATGGAATACCGTCAAACATTGTGTCGGATAGGGATCCCCGTTTCACTTCGAACTTTTGGACTAGTTTGCAAACCGCTTTGGGGACTAAGTTGAAGCTGAGTTCAACTTATCATCCACAAACGGACGGTCAATCGGAAAGGACGATACAGTCATTGGAGGACCTTTTAAGAGCCTGTGTCTTAGAACAACCAGGGAGTTGGGATAGCATGTTACCTTTGATCGAATTTACCTACAACAATAGCTTTCATTCGAGTATCGGGATGGCACCTTATGAGGCGTTGTATGGTAGGAAGTGCCGAACTCTAGTGAGTTGGTTTGAAACTGGGGAGAACTTGATATTGGGACCCAAAGTGGTCCAGGAGACGACAGATGCGATCAAGAAAATCCGGGAGCATATGAGAATCGCCCAAGTCGACAGAAGATCTATTATGATAAGAGACGGAAACCTCTTGACTTTAACGAGGGAGATCATGTTTTCATGAGGGTTGTTCCGACTACCGGTATCGGTAGAGTTTTGAAATCCCGTAAGCTGACTCCTCGATTTATTGGGCCTTATTAGATATTGAAGAGAATTGGGCTAGTAGCGTATCGTATTGCCTTACCTCCGTTGTTGTCCAATCTCCATAATGTATTTCATGTGTCTAAGTTGAGGAAATATGTTGGAGATCCATCTCATGTGGTTGTGTTTGATCAGATAGAGTTGAAGGATAATTTGACTTTTGCGACATTGCCCGTGAGAATCATGGATACCAGTATAAAGAGATTGAGAGGCAAGGAGATTGCCCTAATAAAGGTGTTGTGGAGCCAAGTGGACGAAGGAGACGCTACTTGGGAAATTGAGCAAGAGATGAGGGAGGATTACCCTCATTTGTTCGAATCGAGGTATGTTTGATTTTCGGGGACAAAAATTCTTTTAAGAGGGGGAGGATTGTAACACCCCAAATTTTAAGTCTTTAAAAATTATAGTATCAGTCCTCGGATCCTCGCTTGAGCGAGAGATTCTCGCTTGAGCGAGAGATTCTCGCTTGAGCGAGAGATTCTCGGTTGAGCGAGAGATTCTCGCTTGAGCGAGAGAGGTTCACCTGGGAGGGTGAAATCCTAGGCTATACTGGAGGATTCTCGCCTGAGCGAGAGATGTCTCGCCTGGGCGAGAAATGGCATTTGGGGCTGGTTGACACTGTGAGATTCTCGCCTGAGCGAGAATCCCTCGCTTGAGCGAGAGGGTCAGAGTTGAGTTTTTAAAATGGGTGGGATTTTCTCGCTTGACCGAGAGAAAGTTCGCTTAAGCGAGAACCCGACGAGAACATTAAATGAGGGAAACCCCAAAACACATTATAGGTTAAGAATTGAAGAGAGGTGAGAGAAGAGAGCATTCCCAAGGTCTAGGAGCTTTGATTCTTGTTCAAGAGCTTGAGAAGAGGTAAAACTCTCTATCCTAACTCTCTTATTCCCTTGAGAACCCATTTTTGGTATTATGGATCTCTTCTAAAAATGTGTAAAACCATGGAAACTCTCTCTTTCGAGTTATGGTTCATTTTATGTCATTTGTACCTTGTAAACTCTTGGTTTTGAGTTAGTATTCCAAGAATGGAAAGGGGTTTGTGGGTTGACTCATGGAAACCCAAAACCCTAGAGAGAGAAAATGAAGTTAGAGAGGAAAGATGGGTAAAATGCTAGAGGTAGAAGATGAGTTGCTTTACAATGTTAAAATATGAAATGATATGTATGTTTTAGATGGTTGAAAACTCTTAATGAAAGTAGTATAGAACCATTGAGAAAATGATAAATATCTTGTATGTTTAAATGACGCAACATAAGTTATTTATTTGCTATTTGGAATGAATGACTGACATTGTGTTATGTGGTGGGAATGAGGAAAGATCCTAAGTTTGGAGGTGGTGCCGGTGGAACTTACGAAGTCGCCAAAACCCAAACCCAACACTCACCAAGGTAAGGATAAGTCTCTAATTTATGCATTATGTGGAAAATGCGTGGACTTTCTGTTATGGATAATGGATAAAATATGAACCACTTAATCATTATGGACATATATGGGTATGTTGATAATGGTTAGAAGTGAGTTTAAGGTTTACTAATTATTGGGGGAGTACCAATGGAAATAAGACTCGGAACTTATTGGGGGAGTACCAATGGAAATAAGACTCGGAACTTATTGGGGGAGTACCAATGGAAATAAGACTCGGAACTTATTGGGGGAGTACCAATGGAAATAAGACTCGGAACTTATTGGGGGAGTACCAATGGAAATAAGACTCGGAACTTATTGGGGGAGTACCAATGGAAATAAGACTCGGAACTTATTGGGGGAGTACCAATGGAAATAAGACTCAGAACTTATTGGGGGAGTACCAATGGAAATAAGACTCAGAACTTATTGGGGGAGTACCAATGGAAATAAGACTCGAAATATAACGACATAAATGGTAAATCACTTAGTCACTACAAATATATATATGGATATGTTTGTAGTGATGATGGGTGTATTTATGGTTTATGTATTGGTGGAGTGCCAATGAAAATAAAACTCGTTTTAGCCGACTAGAGTGGGTTAGCGACTCTAGCTCGAGTTATGTAGCATGGTTTTTCAAAAGTATAGATGACGAAAAAGATTTTTAAGAGTATTTAAATTATATCACTGTGAAAAACTATTAAATGTGGATTAACTGACATTGAGTTTTATTGAATTAATGACTTATTCCTTTGTATTGTTTGTGTATGGTAAATGTTAATCCCATTGCAGGTAGGTGGACGGAGAAGGATGATTTTGAGTAGGGGATTAGAGACTTTTGTTTTTGATGTTTCTTTATCCATTCTTTTGTAACTTAAATTGTTTGTAATTGAAGTAACTAATGGTACTATGAATATTATTTTGTACATGATATTGATCATGGGAACTAGTAACTCGGAATATATGTAGCTATGGATGTTTTGGAAACTCATAGCTAATTGTATGCGGGGGTTACTAGGTTATATTAATGAATTATATTTTTCTGCTATCGAATGTTGTATGTTACTTATGGTTCAAAGATAGGGTGTGAGTGTGAAGTGAGACTTTTAAAGTAAATTTAATCACTTGGTAAATTATGAGTGATTGTTAAATATATGGAATTAGATTAAAGAAGAAAAAAATTTCAAGGGTAGAATTTTGGGTCGTTACATTGGGCAGGTCTAGTTATACTCCATACCACATCGGGCAGGTCTAATCATACTCCATACCACATCGGGCAGGTCTAGTCATACTCCATACCACATCGGGCAGGTCTAGTTATACTCCATACCACATCGGGCAGGTCTAGTTATACTCATACCACATCGGGCAGGTCTAGTTATACTCCATACCACATCGGGCAGGTCTAGTTATACTCCATACCACATCGGGCAGGTCTAGTTCACAATACTTCACTACCATTCCGGTAGGATAACAATAACAGTCCACTACCACTCCGGGTAGGACACAATAACAGTCCGCTACCACTCCGGGTAGGACACGATAACAGTCCGCTACCACTCCGGGTAGGACACGATAACAGTCTGCTACCACTCCGGGTAGGACACGATAATAGTCCGCTACCACTCCGGGTAGGACACGATAACAGTCCGCTACCACTCTGTGTAGGACACGATAACAGTCCGCTACCACTCCGGGTAGGACACGATAACATTCCTCTACCACTCCGGGTAGGACACGATAACAGTCCGCTACCACTCCGGGTAGGACACGATAACAGTTCGCTACTACTCCGGGTAGGACACAATAAGCATTTCACTACCACTCCGGGAAGGACACAATAAACCACCACCTCCTCGGGTAGGGTATCAACAATAAACTTACCAACACGTTACCTCTTTCACATACCTCATTCACATTAGTGAGTATGAATTAGAGCCACTTATCCCTTACCTTGGTGAGCGTTGGAGATCGGTTCCGAGTAACTTTAAAAATCTCCTCCGCGATTTCCTCCAACCTTAGGATCTTTCCTCATTTCCACCAATAACAACAATGTCAGTCATTTATTCAAAATAACACATAAATAACTCGTATTTCATCATCAAACATACAAGGGATTCAAATATATTCTAGATTTCCAAAACTACTTCAATACAAGTTTCCAAACATCTAAACATACATGTTTATCTCATATGTCAACATCAAAACACAAACTCATCATCCGCATTTAACATTTCATCCATTTCTCTTTTTACTCATATTCTCATTTTGGGGGTTTTTGGGGTTTTCATGAATCACCCACAAAACCTTCCCATTCATCAAATATCAACTATAAACCAAAAGTTTACAAGAGAAAAACAACATAAAACGAACCATAACTCTAAAGAATGAGTTCCCATGGTTTCTCATGTTTTGAAAACAGATCCAACATACCCAAAACAAGTTAGAGAGGAAGAAGAAGAGTTAGAAACAAGAGGTTTACCTCTTCTCAAGCTCTAAGATGAGTCCTAAGGCTCTTTGCTCTTGAAAAGCTCTCTTTTCTCTCTTTTCTTCAAGGTTCTAACTCTAAAATGTGTTTGGGGTTTCTATTTTAAAGAGCAGTCGTCGGGTTCTCGCTCAAGCGAGCCCATTCTTGCTCAGGCGAGAAAATCCCGCCTTTTTAAAATTTCAGATCTGACCCTCTCGCTCAAGCGAGGGATTCTCGCTCAGGCGAGAATCTCACAGTGTCAACAGCCCCAAAATGCCATTTCTCGCCCAGGCGAGGCAACTCTCGCTCAGGCGAGAATCCTCCAGTATATCTCAGGATCACACTCCCAAGTGATCCTTTCTCGCTCATGCGATAATCTCTCGCTCAGGCGAGATTTCTAGGACTGATACTATAATTGTAAAGACTAAAATTTAGGGTGTTACATTCTACCTATAACAATAACCAAGTTTAGTAACATAATGGAAATAAACATTGATTATTGATAACATTTGTTGATTATAAAAGATAAAAAAGTCATATTACTAAATAAATATTGATAATTAATAACATATGTAGATTATAAAAGATAAAAAAAGTCATACTTATATATAAAGTAATAAAGTCATATTACTAAATATTGTCAACAAAAATTAAAAAAGAATGAGAATAAATTTCAAGCAATTCACATGTTGTCACAACACAGCTTTATTACTAAATTTTGTTTGTGGAGTGTGAGAAAACTGGTATCATATTACTAAATATTACTAAACAATATCATATTGATTATCGAGAGAGTCATATGCATATATATATATATAAACAGTGACAAACATGCAATTTTGGTATACATTGTCTCATTGTCTCAAATTCTCAGTGTTTTATTATAGAGAATAAGAATATTAGTATAATTTAAACCTTAAAAAAATATTGATATATATATAAAGTTGAAGAATACTAACCTCTAATTAGTGAAGAGGGAGTGTGGCTCTGGTGGAGACAGAAGATGAGGAGAATAAGGAAAATAAAAGAATTAGGATTTAGGGAGGAAAAGTAGTTGTTAGTGTTAGAAATTAGAAAATAAAGAAATTAAGTTATGTTTATATATATATATATATATGAGGAGAACAAATGAAATAAGAGAATTAGGATTTAAGGAGGAAAAGTAGCTGTTATGGTTAGAAATTAGAAAATAAGGAAATTGAGTTATATTTATATATATATATATAAGAACGGCTCTGGGTACCACATTATCCAGACCCGCCCCATTTAAGAGCGGGTCTGGAAAATATCTAGCCCCAAATATCTACGGGTCTAAAATAATGACCCAAACCCTACACATTGCAGATATTTTTTGCGGGTACCCACAGATCCGGTACCCATTGCCATTCTTATTTAGACGCAGTTACCACACATTCTTAGGGAGTGATCATGTATCCACTTATATGTTTAATAAGTTATTAAAAGATATTTTTCATCACTAAAATTATTTTTCAATAATATTCTCACTGAGAGGGTAAATGATAAGAGATAAAAATAAAGTTTAAATAATATAATAGAAAATCATAAATTATATATTATTATAGCTCTAAATTTTATGTTTTTTCACTTGCTGAGAGTTATTTTGAAATGGGTATTACTTTTGTATTTTGACTGTCCCTTATTGTCACGTCCATCGTGTGTAAATGTTGGATAATCTGTTTTTTATCCAATCCAACAAAAAATAAATAACCTTCATTTCAATTATTTGATCCAACCTATTTACCTTTTTAAATATATATATATATATACTATATAAGAAAAAAAGTTCTCTCATGTTATTCCATGACAAGTGTCACAACCTCAACAAAAACTTTCCCTCATAAAACACCTTACTTTGTTAATATACAATCTCACACAATATAAAATACATCATATCCATTCATTACCAATTATATTATTTAATAACATATAATAATAATAAAAATTGCACCCACAATAAAGACACATCACTTTGTACAACTTCTCACATAGGATAAAATATATACCTACACATTGTTTATTACCCAATATATCATTTAATAACATATAATAATAATATAATTGAATAGTTTTATTGATGAAAATATAACCATTTTATAAAATTATTCTTGAATTGGTAATACGGGTAACATGAGTGTTCTTAACAATGCGAATATACGGGCAACATGTGTGTTTTAACTATGTGAATGTATAGGTAACATGTGTTTTCTTAGCAATGCGAATGTACGAGTATCATATATTTTTTAACCATTAAAATGTACGGGTCATATGTTTGTTCTTAACAATATATATTTATTAAAAAATGACACCATAATTTTTTAATTCTCTCTCAAATGTATCGTATAAGTTAATTAAAGATAATAAAATTTTATAAATTTTAACCTTTTTTTTCTTTTTTTTTTAACATCTACACAAACTTTTCAAGTACTAAAATGGTCATTTATACAAATTGTGGATAATTAGAGAATAATAACAATTGGATATAATTACTCTTGAGATTTACGAGTAATTAATGTAGACAATGAAAGATAAAAATTCATATAAAAATACATAGTAGAATGACAATAAAAGAAGATTAATAAGTGAATTGAAACTGCATAGGTGAATAATGACAATAAATTTTGTTATACATTACCATAATTTTTTAATTCTCTGTCAAATGTATCGTATAAGTTAATTAAAGATAATAAAATGTCATAAATTTTAACCTTTTGTTTTTTTTACATCTACAGAATCTTTTCAAGCAATGTTTTAAAAACCGTGCCGTATCGGCCGGTTCAACCGGTGAACCGGACCCCTAACCGGTACGGTACGTATGTTATACCGCATGTGCAATAGAACCGGTCAAAACCGGTCAAAACCGGTAAACCGGTTTAAACCGGTCGGTTTGTACATTAATTTTTTTTTTTTTTAAATTTCAAATTTTCAATTCTTCAACTTCAATGATTGATACTTGAGTCATTTATTTGTATTTTGCGTTTGTTAAGTGATAATTTTGGATAAATATATGTTTTGTACTTTAAACTTTGATTTTATTAAAGACTTAATGTTGTTTGTTTGTGTGAATTTGAAGTAAATTATGAATATGGATTATAAATATGAATATTTACTTATTTGAAATTTTTTGTTATAGGTTTACATATATATATAAGCAAGTATGTCCGGTTTAACCGACATACAGTTTAATTACTGAACTACTGGTTGAACCACTGTACCACTATACCAGTACCCTAACCGGTTTGATAACCGGTACGGTTTTAATAACATTGTTTTCAAGTACTAAAATGATCATTTATATGAATTGTGGATAATTATAGAATAATAATAGTTGGAGAGAATTACTCTCAAGATTTACGAGTAATTAATGTAGACAATGAAAGATAAAAATTTATATAAAAATACATAGTAAAATGACAATAAAGGAAGATTCATAAGGGAATAGAAACTGCATAGGTGAATAATGACAATAATTTTTTTATACTACTGTAATTTGTAATCGAATAATTGAATAAATATTGATATCATTGAATAAATATCGCCGATCAGTTACAAACTAATAATTAATAATTATTTTGAATAAATATCGTCGACCATTAGGAAAAAAATAAAACTGGTGAATATAAGGGAATATAAACACATATTGTCATTTAATGTGGTGTTTATGGGTGAGATCGATGATGTTATTCAAACTGAAAAATAATGTATAGTAATCACTACATGCAAATGAGTATATCTGCTTTATTTTCAAAAAAATCTAAAAATTTAATTATAATATTCTCATTTTCATTATTATCTTTAAAATATTTTAGCAGTTTTAATCCTAAATAATTAGGCCTCCATTATTTTGAAAAAAAATTGAACTATATAATTATAATTTCCCTATTTCAATGGTCATTTATTACTAAATTTCATTTCTATCTATTAAAATATTATTTTCGAAGTTGTCATACTAAATCATTAAACCCATAAAGTACTAATCATTAAATTACTTATTAAAAAAATGAAATAATAAACCAATTATACTAACAACTACTGAGAAATAATATATTAGAAGTAAAAGAAATTATACACAAGTTACATTAAGAATTTATCACAATAAATCATAAAATTAAACAAGTTTTTCACGGGAGGGTATTATTTTGTCGTATGATTAAGAACACACATTACATGTGTATTTATATGGTTAAGAGCACACATGTTATTTGTGCATTCGCGTGGTTAAAATACACATGTTACATGTGCATTTTTATTGTCTAGAACACACATGTAATCAGTGCATTCGCATGGTTAAAAGCACACATGTTATCCTTACATTCGCATTTCTAAGAACTCAAATGATACTCGTACACTTTTGTATTTTGTTGATTGATTTTCATACTCTCTATATATTTGGTTAACTAATAAATACAATAAAAATTTATATTGCTCATTCTTAATATACACGTACATACGGAGAACTTGTTTAATTTTATGATTTTATTGTGATTATTTCTTAATGTAACTTGTTTATATTTTTTTTTTATTTCTAGGATATTATTTCTTATTAGTTGTTAGTATAATTGGTTTATCATTTCCTTTTTTTTAAAGTATACAAAATGGGACATTGTAATTAATTACTTAGTTTTTTTTTCAAAATAAATACGGGTTTAATAATTTAGTATGACAAATTCGAAAATAATATTTTAATAGATAGAAATGAAATTTTAATAATAAAAGGTCATTGAAATAGAAAATTTGTAATTATATAGTTTGATATTTTTCAAAATAATGGAGGTCTTAATTAGTTATGATTAAAACTGCTAAAATATTTTAAATATAGTAATGAAAATGTATAGACAATATTAATAAATGTAAATGAGAACATTTAATTAAATTTTTAGATTTTTGTGAAAATAAAGCATACATTATTTTTCAACTTGAATATCATCATCTAAATCACCAATAAGCACTACATTAAATGACGATATGTATTTCTATTGCCTTAGACATGTTCATCGGTTTTATTTCTCTCTTAATGATCGATGATATTTATTCAAAGTAATTATTAATTATTAATTATTAATTATTAGTTTGCAACTGATCCGTGATATTTATTCAAGTTGTAGATATTTATTCAATTATTCGATTACAAATTACAATAGTATAACAAAATTTAGTGTCATTATTCACCTATGCAGTTTTTATTCCTTATGAATTTTCATTTATTGTCATTCTACTATATATTTTTTTATATGAATATTTATCATTTATTATTCACATCAATTATTCTTAAATCTCGAGAGTAATTCTCTCCAACCGTTATTATTATATAATTATCCACAATTCATATAAATGACAATTTTAGTACTTGAAAAGTTTGTATAGATGTAAAAAGAAAGGTAAACAAAAGGTTAGAATTTATGACATTTTATTGTCTTTAATTATATGAAACAAACCGATTCAAAAAATTGTAACAATGCATCCAATTCTCAATGCAGAGAGAGAATATCATTCGATTTATGACATAACCAAACTGCAAAAGCATAGAGAATATCATTCGATTTACTGATTCTACCGTTCTCAATGCAGCCAAGTGACTTCAATAACATAAGCAACAATTCAAAAATCATGTTAACAATTAATAAAATGCACCTATATGATATGGAAAATTGTCCATTGAAAATCCAAACATTAGTGCTTTTGAGGTATTATTAACTTACACGATACATTTGAGAGAAAAATAAAAAATCGTGGTGCCGTTTTTTAATAAATGTATAACATATGTACTGATTAATGAATTCAATGAAAGTATAAGATGAAGAAAAATTGTATTGATAGTATATTTTAATTATTTGAATAAAAAATGTATAAAAATGAAAATAATGATCATTTGAATAAAAGTGTATAAAAATAAAATAAGAGATGAAGAGAGAGAATACTAACCTCTGGAGAAATGAAAATAAAAAATGATTATGGTAAGATATGATGAGGATATAAATATGTTGTAGAAAATTAGTGAATCTTTGAATAAAATATATTTAAAAAAAAAGTAGAGATTAAGAGAGAAAAAATTAATCTGTAGAGATGCTTAAAGAGAATATATATGAAATGTGTATAATTAATCCCAACCAAATCATGAATGACCATTAAGTATAATAATTGTATTCATTCTAATTGAATTATTCATGAATATTGCGGAACAATAATGGTGATGAATGGTGATTAATTGTTGGGTATAATTTTAAACATATGTACCTGGTGATTAATAGAAATTAATAGAAATGAATATATAAGACATATCCTCATAATATGATAATAGAATTGCTAATCAGCGTATGAGATATTAATAGGATTGTTTTCACAATATTATAAGAATTTAAAACTCTACTTATAAGAATTGATTTATGGAAAATGAAGAAAGATAAGAATTGATTTAGGGGAAAATATATAAGGAATGTGCATAATAGGATAATAGGATTGCTAATCAGAATATGAGTTTAGGGAAAATGAAGAAATATAAAAATTGATTTAGGGAAAATGAAGAAATATTTTTGGGGGAAAATATATAAGGAATGTGCATAATAGGATAATAGGATTCCTAATCAGAATATTAGTTTAGGGAATGTGAAAGTGAACAATGTGAAGAAGATCTTGCTCCTGACCTTGGCACGGTTTTGATGAAGACACCAATATCACAAAAAGAAGAAAGGAAGAAGACCGACAAAGATTATCGAAGATAAAGCTTCAAGATTTAGAGTCTAAGTCTTTAGGTATTTGTAAGGACCCGAATTATACCCTAAATTTTTCGAACTTTATTTATGAAAGGGAAGTGATTACTTTTGAAACATGTTACTTAACCGAATTGGAAAACGTGAGTGACTACAATATTAGTTAAGTTCATAATTCAAAATGCGGAAATAATCAAAAGTATCCATTCATTAAAAACATATCATCACATTTCCTTTCGCATACAAAATATATACAATTATCCTTTCCCAAATAATACTTCCATTTAACATCATCAAAATAACCTCAAAAAGTCTAGGAGAAAGTCACACATACATAAATTCACTTTAACATGTTCTTCATATTATATGCCTTATTCAATTACAATGTCGTGTATATAAAGTAACTACTCTAATCGGTACTTTCTCCGCGAGCATCCAATGCACTATAGGCGCCACCTGAATTCCAATACATAACACATACGAGCAGAGACAAAAGGGAGTAAGAACCAACTACAACGACCGTAGCATGGAATTACATGGAGTAATAACATTAAAGTATTAAAAACCTATACAACGTCTAACATCAATCATATTAAACATATACCAATCTATACATTATACCACCTAATGTTCATATATCCATTTAGCATACTCATCATATCTCACTTAGACAAATCATTCAAATCCGTACAATAAACCATTTATTCAACTCAATCTTCATCAAGATCACCAAACAACAATATCCTTCAATAAACAACAACAATGCTATACTCAAGGTATACCATACTTACATAGCATTAAAATATTTTTCCAAGCAACACAATACTCCCAAAACAATACTACACAGAAGGAACTAATCATACATTGCTCAAAGAGCCAATACCACATAAGGCAAGTCATACATTGCTCAAAGAGCCAAAACCACATCGGGCAAGTCATACATTGCTCGAAGAGCCAATGTAACACCCCAAATTTTAAGTCTTAAAAATTATAGTATCAGTCCTCGGATCCTCGCTTGAGCGAGAGATTCTCGCCTGAGCGAGAGAGGTTCACCTGGGAGGATGAAATCCTGAGCTATACTGGAGGATTCTCGCCTGAGCGAGAGATGTCTGGCCTGGGTGAGAAATGGCATTTGGGACTGGTTGACACTGTGAGATTCTCGCTTGAGCGAGAATCCCTCGCTTAAGCGAGAACCCGACATTGTTACATTAAATAGGGGACCCCAAACACATTTATTAGGGTTAACCTAAAGAGAAGTGAGAGGAGAGAGTATTTTCAAGAGCAATGAGGCTTTTGGGTCATTAGAAGCTTGAGAAGAGGTAGATCTCTTGATTCTAACTCTCTTTTTCCCTTTGAAACTTGTTTTGAGGTATGTTGGATCTCTTCTCAACATGAGAGAAACCATGGAAACTCACCCTTTTGAGTTATGGTTCGTTTTATGTGATTTTATCTTGTAAACTCTTGATATAGAGTTATTATTTCAAGAAAGGAGAGGGTTTGTGGGTTCATACATGAAAACCCCAAAACCCTAGAAATGAAAATGGGTAAAATGCTAGAGGTAGAAGATGATTTTACTTTCTAATGATGAAATATGAGATGAATATGTATGTTTTAAATGTTATAAGCTTATGATGAAAGTAGTTTAGCAACATTGAAAATATGATGAATATCTTGTATGGTTAAATAATGCAATCTAAGTTGTTTATGAAATATTTTGGATAAATGACTAACATTGTGTTGTATGGTGGGAATGAGGAAAGATCCTAGAGTTGGCGGCGGTATCGGTGGAACTAGTGCAGTTACCAAGAACCCAACCCAACACTCACCAAGGTAAGGATAAGTCTTTAATTTGTACACTTGAAATGGAAAATGTGTGTATTTTCTAGTTGTGCAAGGATTAATAGGTGAATCACGTATTTATTATAAACATATATGGGTATGTTTGTAATAAAGATTGCGTGGATTCACTGGATATGATTGATAGTGAAATCAATGAAAAAGGGAAATATATTTTTAGCCGACCATAAATGGTTAGCGACTTCGGCTCGAGTTTACGTAGCAACACTTCGGCCCGATTTTATGTGGCAACACTTCGGCTCGAGTTTATGTAGCAACACTTCGGCCCGAGTTTATGTGGCAACACTTCGGCTCGAGTTTATGTAGCAACACTTCGGCCCGAGTTTATGCGGCATGTTTTCTTATAAAAGAAATGAGAAATTGTTTTTAGCTAACCCTAAGGGGTGTAACGACTTCGGCCCGAGTTTATGTGGCATATTTTATTGGTAAAAAGGATGAGAAATCGCTTTTAGCTAACCCTAAGGGGTGTAGTAACTTTGGCTCAAGTAATGCAGCAAGACAAAAACGAATTTCAAAGTGATTTACTAACTTTTCTAAATGTGGATTATCTTATAATGACGTTTATTGAATTAATGACTTACTCCTTTATGTGTTTGTGTTTCGTCATTGATAATCCCATTGCAGATAAACAGGTGACTTGAGGTGGTCTTATTTTGGAAGCTTAGGAGCTTTATATTTTTGGATTTCAATTATTAGCACTATTTTGTACATGAGTGCTTATTGAATTACTTGGGATATTTTGTAACTATGGACATATGACTTATACGATTGATTGTAAATCCGCATATACGTAGCTATGGGTATCTTGAAAACCCATAGCTAGCTGTATGCGGTAGACATTAGTAATTAATTGAATGAATTATGTTTTTCCGCAATATAAATTGTATGGTAATATCTTATGTTAAAAAGTGTTTTTAAGGAGTGATAATTGAGAAATCAAAGTAGTATGATGACTGTATGCATGAAAGGATTAAAATAAAAGAAAAATTTTCAAGGGTATAATTTGGGTTATTACAGCCAACACCACATCGGGCAAGTCATACAATTGCTCAAGGAGCCAATACCACGTCGGGCAAGTCTACACCATGAATGGTGATACAATACCACGTAGGGCAAGTCTACAATACCACATAGGGAAAGTCTACACCACGAATGGCGATTCAATACCACGTAGGGCAAGTCTACAATACCACATAGGGCAAGTCTACACCACGAATGGTGATTCAATACCACGTAGGGCAAGTCTACACCACGAATGGCGATTCAATACCACGTAGGGCAAGTCTACAATACCACATAGGGCAAGTCTACAATACCACATAGGGCAAGTCTACAATACCACATAGGGCAAGTCTACACCACGAATGGCGATTTAATACCACGTAGGGCAAGTCTACAATACCACGTAGGGCAAGTCTATAATACCACATAGGGCAAGTCTACACCAAGAATGGCGATTCAATACCACGTAGGGCAAGTCTACAATACCACATAGGGCAAGTCTACACCACGAATGGCGATTCAATACCACATCGGGTAAGTTTACAGCACAAAGGTGATTCAATACAATTATATATCCATTATATCACATCTCATTATCCTTAGGATAAATCATACACTTAGTCATTCCATATCATCTCATATTTAATGGAAATACTTATCCCTTACATCCCATTCCATACAACAACACAAAACTCACAATACAATCATTTCCCTTGTATTAATCTCACATCAAGACTTTACCATAACACAAAATATCACCTCTATGTCATAAACACAATGCATCCCATTTCTTACCACAATAAAACATTTCATACATCATCGTCGTCATATAACATAATCATTATCCTTTTATCACAAATAACCAACTCACACCATAATCATCATCACATAATATAATCATGTCCATTTATCATCAATAAGCCGCTCATCACAAAATCATTATTACAAACTTACCCATATATGTTTATAACCAATAAGTGACTCACAACTTAATCATTTTCATGAACATACTCATTGTAACACCCTAAATTTACGTCTTTAAAAATTATAGTATCAGTCTTGAGATTCTCGCTTGAGCAAGGTATTCTCGCCTGGGCGAGGAAGGCTCACCTGGCAGTGTTAAATCCTGGGCTATACTGGAGGATTCTCGCTTGAGCAAGGGTTGGCTCACCTAGGCGAGAAAAGTGATGTTTTGGACCTGTCGAGACTGTAAGATTCTCGCTTGAGCGAGAGGATCCTCGCTTGAGCGAGAGGGTCAGATCTGAGTTTTTAAAATATGCGGAATTTTCTCGCTTAAGCGAGAACCCGACGCTGTTACATTAAATAGGGAACCCCAAACACATTTATGAGGGTTAACCTAGAGAGAAGTGAGAGAAGAAAGCTTTTTCAAGAGCAAGAAGGCTTGTGAGTCATTTAGAAGCTTAAGAAGAGGTAAAGCTCTTGATTCTAACTCTCTTCTTCCCTTTGACACTTATTTTGGGTATGTTGAATCTCTTCTCAAAATGAGGGAAACCATGGAAACTCATCTTTTCGAGTTATGGTTCGTTTTATGTTGTTTCTATCTTGTAAACTCTTGGTTTAGAGTTAGTATTTCAAGAATGGGAAGGTTTGGGGGTTGATTCATGAAAACCCCAAAACCCTAAAGTGAAAATCGGGTTAAAGAGGAAAATGAGTAAAATGCTAGAGGTAGAAGATGACTAAGCATTCTAATATTGAAATATGAGATGAATATGTATGTTTTAGATGTTTGTAAACTTATGATGAAAGTAGTTTATAAACATTGAAAACATGATAAATATCTTGTATGGTTAAATGATGCAATATGAGTTATTTATGTGATATTGGAATAAATGACTAACATTTTGTTATATGGTGGGAGTGAGGAAAGATCCTAAAGTTGGAGGAGGTGTCAGTGGAACTTGCGAAGTTTCCAAGAACCAAACCCAACACTCACCAAGGTAAGGAGGAGTCTTTAAATAGCATATTGAAATGGATAATATGTGGATTTTATGATTGTGTATAATGAGAAAGTGATGAATCACTTAGTTATGGTAAACATATATGGGTATGTTTATGATAATGGAACGTGTGGATTTACTGTTTATGGATTGATGATGTATCAATGAAAAGAAAATATGTTTTTAGCCGACCATAATTGGTTAGCGACTTTGGCTCAAGTTATGTAGCAAAACTTTGGCTCAAGTTATGTAGCGATACTTTGGCTCAAGTTGTGTAGCAAAACTTTGGCTCAAGTTATGTAGCGATACTTTGGCTCAAGTTATGTAGCGATACTTTGGCTCAAGTTATGTAGCGATACTTTGGCTCAAGTTATGTAGCGATACTTTGGTTCAAGTTATGTAGCGATACTTTGGCTCAAGTTGTAACACCCTAAATTTGAGTCTTTAAAATTATAGTATCAGTCCTGGAAGTCTCGCTTGAGCGAGATCCTCGCCTGAGCGAGAAAGGATCACATGGGAGAGTGAAATCCTGGACTATACTGGAGGATTCTCGCCTGAGCGAGAGTTTTCTCGCCTGGGCGAGAACTGGCAATTTGGGGCTGTTGACACTGTGAGATTCTCACTTGAGCGAGAATCCCTCGCTTGAGCGAGAGCGTCAGATCTGAAATTTTTAAAAAGGCGGGATTTTCTCGCCTAAGCGAGAATGGGCTCGCTTGAGCGAGAACCTGACGACTGCTCTTTAAAATAGAAACCCCAAACACATTTTAGGGTTAGAACTTTGAAGAGAAGAGTGAGAGGAGAGCTTTTCAAGAGCAAAGAGCCTTAGGACTCATTTTAGAGCTTGAGAAGAGGTAAACCTCTTGTTCCTAACTCTTCTTCTTCCTCTCTAACTTGTTTTGGGTATGTTGGATCTATTTTCAAAACATGAGAAACCATGGAAACTCATCCTTTAGAGTTATGGTTCGTTTTATGTTGTTTTTCTCTTGTATACTCTTGGTTTATAGTTGATATTTGATGAATGGAAATGTTTTGTGGGTTATTCATGAAAACCCCAAAAACCCCCAAAAAGAGAATATGAGTATAAAGAGAAAGATATGAAATGTTAGATGTGGATGATGAGTTTGTGCTTTGATGTTGATATATGAGATGAACATATGTTTAGATGTTTGGAAATCTTGAAAATATGTGAATCCCTTGTATGTTTGATGATGAAATACGAGTTGTTTATGTGTTATTTTGAATAAATGACTGACATTGTTGTTATTGGTGGAAATGAGGAAAGATCCTAAGGTTGGAGGAAATCGCGGAGGAGACTTTTAAAGTTACTCGGAAACGATCCCCAACACTCACCAAGGTAAGGGATAAGTGTCTCTAAATCATACTCGCTGATGTGAAAGAGGTATGTGGAAGAGGTAATGTGTTTATAAGAATGCTGTTGTGGATACCCTACCCGAAGTGGTAGCGGTTTGTTATTGTGTCCTATCCGGAGTGGTAGTGGACTGTTATTGTGTCCTACCCGGAGTGGTAGTGGACTGTTATTGTGTCCTACCCGGAGTGGTAGTGGACTGTTATTGTGTCCTACCCGGAGTGGTAGTGGACTGTTATTGTTATCCTACCGGAAATGGTAGTAAATTATTGTGAATTCGACCTGCCCGATGTGGTATGGGGTAATAACTCGACCTTCCCGATGTGGTATGGGGTAATAACTCGACCTGCCCGATGAGGTATGGGGTAATAACTCGACCTGCCCGTTGTGGTATGGGGTAATAACTCGACCTGCCCGGTGTGGTATGGAAAATGAAATCGATGAATGTCGTATGCATGCTATAGGATATATATTATGGGATATATATTCTATAGGGTGATATGAATGATGAGAAAAGGGAATATCACAAAGAAAGTCATATGCATGCTATAGGATATATAGTATGGGATATATATTCTATAGTGTGAATATGAATGATGAGAAAAGGGAATGTCACAAAGAGAGTCATATGCATGCTATAAGATATATAGTATGGGATATATATTCTATAGGGTGAATATGAATAATGAGAAGGATGATGTTTCGAACGAACGTAATATGCATACTACAGGATATATAGTATGAGATATATATTCTATAGGGTGAATACAATAATGAGAAGGATGATGTTTCGAATGAACGTAATATGCATACTATAGAATATATATTATGGGATATATATACTATAGGATGAATATGAGTAAAGTGAAAATTAAAGGAAGATGATATGAATGTTTATAATTACGCATGTGTGTTTACGAATTTTATTAAAGATTAATCGTATTTGAAATGTGGATTATCATGTGATGTTAGTTTTTGAACTAATGACTTACTCCCTTTTGTTTTGTGTGTTTTTTGTGATAATCCCATTGTAGGTAAATGAAGGATTTTGAGAAGGAAGCTCGCTTAGGAAGCTTTTGTGTTTATTAACTGGATTGTCTTTATTGCTACTTGACGTTGTAGTTAATTTGATAACACTATGGGATGACTGTAAATTTGATTAGGGGAATACAGAGATATGTAGTTATGGACGTTATAACTCTGGAAAAATCCATAACTGGTTGTATGCGATAATTGTTAATCGAATGAATTATGTTTTTCCGCAACATAAATTCGTATGATAATATAATAAGGTAAAGAGTATTTTCACAGAGTGTTTTATGAGGGTTTTTAAGTAAAGTTATAGATGTATGTAAGAGAGGATGAAAATAAATGAAAAATTTTCAAGGGTAGAATTTGGGTCCTTACACAAGTTATGTAGTGATACTTTGGCTCAAGTTATGTAGCGATGCTTTGGCTCGAGCTATGTAGCAAAACTTTGGCTCAAGTAATGTAGCATAAATGAATTTATAAACAAATGGTTTACTAACCCCTTCGAAATGTGGATTTTCTTATAATGGTATTTATTGTTTTGATGACTTACTCCTTTGTATGTTGTGTGTATTTGCCATTGATAATCCCATTGCAGGTAAACAGGGTAGTTGAGGGTGCTTGGTTCGAGGCTTTAGGAGCTTAGGACTTGGATCCTCTATTTTTGCTTTTTTGTGTTGTAAAATTGCTATTTGGATGATTGTATTCGTAACCATTTAACTTACTAACATTTTTGTGTAATGCTGGATATTAGTAACTATGGGTATTTTGGAAACCCATAGTTAAACATATGCGGTAATTACCGATGAAAGTTATATATGAATTATGTTTTCCGCAACATGAGATATATGTTAATATCATGTACTATAAAGGTAGTTTTACGAAGTGATTATAGGGGAAAATTAGAGTAAGATGTGGAATGTATGTATAAAAGGATTAAAATAAAGGAAAAATTTTCAAGGGTAGAATTTGGGTCCTTACACTCATGCATTTTTATCACAATTAAACAACTCAGAACATTTTCATCATCATATAACATATTAACGATAGAACCATCTTTCATGACGATGTATTACCATAAATGAGCATATTGCGTTTCATATAATAAAACGGTTTTCCTACACATATATCTCCATCTTTATGGCTAATACATCATCATGGAAAATAAAGACTCTCACATGGACCACAAACTTCCAAGAGAGTTTCTATCCGTTAACATTCTCCGATTCTTGATCCGAAGACGACTCTAATGAAATACTCTAAGATCACAATGGTCTTCTCCCTCACCTTAGGTTGCGTAAGCTCCGTTGCTCCGCAAAAGAGCCACATCCCCCTCCATCTTCTCCAAATCTCCATTGTTCCATTTTTCACCCCCAAGATTTCCCAAATGTGCCACCAAGAAGTAATAGGAAGAGGTTTTGATGAGTTTTGATGTTTATTGGAGAGGATAATGGTTCATTTGGGTGGAGCCGACATTGGGAGAGAAATGAGAGAAAAGAAAATGAAGATTAGGGTTTTTGAAACCCCTTTTTTACTTTTATAGCTGCGCAGCCTCGCCCGGGCAAGAATGGCTCGCTTGGGCGAGAATTTCGCAATTTTTCAGCTTTTCAACTCTGACGCTCTCTCTCGGGCGCGTATTTCTCGCTCGAGCGAGAATCAGGCAGTATGCTAAGGCTCCTCTCTAGCCTGGGCGAAAATTCTAGCTCAAGCTAGAATTTGACAGCTTTTCCAGATTTCACTCTCACTCAAGCGACCACTTCCTTGCTTAAGCGAGGTCCCCGGAAAACTCATATTCGAACACCGAGCCTCTCACTTGGACGAGGTCCTCTCGCTTAAACGAGAATTGTCCAATATACACTCCAACACTCTAAGTTTTCTAATCATTCCGAAAACGAACAATTGCGGTGTTACAATCCTTCCCACCTAAAAAGAAATTTCGTCCCCGAAATTTTATTAGGTTACTCTTAGGAAAAATACTATCATCGAATAGACATTAGGTATAACATATACTCAAACAACTTAGATCCGACCATCTAAACAATTAAGATCGCTTAGACGACAAACAAGGACACATACCACGTAACAGCGATACCACATAGGCAATTCACGGACTAAACTTTTAGAATCCAAATACCAAGGCCAAATATCAGGACAACTAGGACGGCTAAGAAAAATTTCATCACAACCGGAAAAAGATTCTCAAGTATCCCTCAGTCACAATAGATCTCCATGATCTATCACTACAACCATCGTTCAAAAAGAATCAACATATACAGTGAGATTCACAACCATACCTTCAAATTCAAAAGAAAGTGGGACTTCATACCCATCTTTTATCAAGATGCACTAGATCACATTCAACATGCAAAATCTAGATCGACATCCAATCAATAGAAATAACATCGTTTTATTCCACACATGAGAAATAATCACAATTTACTCAAAAATTCTCAATAGCATTCTAATTCCTACTCGCTACACCCAGAAACATGGTAATCATCCAACAAGTAGCATTTGACAAACAAAATTTTTGGAGTCCTTCCGAGTACCAATTAAAATTACCAAGTAATTACCCAATTTAATCAAATATTTATACCACAAACGGATGCGGTAGAAGAAGATTCGCAAGTTAATAACCTCAACTAGACGTACAAGGTCGTAAGCCCACTCAAATCACACACTTATTACCATTGATCATTGCAAATTTACAAGCATTCAAACCGATAACATAAGTTCATATGGATACTCAAACTATAATGGTAGACATACATTTTACACTCAAGTCTACATCATATCCAGAACACCTGGTCATAATCACATTACAAAGTTTTTAACAACATCACATTCATCCGATATGCAGTTGTTAAAAATTTGGATTTTCAACATGGAACTTTAATTAATGCTTAGCCAATTGCTACACTTCATCCAAAAGGAATTTCGAAAATGGATTAGACAAAAGATTCATGGCAATCATCTCGTGGAAGCAAGGTTTTCATAATCATTTCAGAATAGCACCCAAAAACCCTTTTCCTCATGTGACATCGAAAGTTCAAATTAAAGTTTCCAAAAGGCTAGTTAGTTATGGAGTTACATTCCGTTCAGGACATTAGAGTCCTCACAATTCATTTATAGAAACATACCTATGCAATAACACTACAATTATGCATAGCAATTACTTACGCACATGAAACAAAAACAAGTTTTTGAAGGTACAACATCCAAACATATAATTGGTGTTTACTACAGATATATTTCGGTTATGGCGAGTACTCAACTTTCACAAAGAAAATTTTTTATAGACCAAAAGCTTCATGTATAAGAATAAAAAATAACTTTTCCATTTTATTTACCACCGCCTACGAATAGGGTGAAAGTAAGATTAGTTTAGCGATGACTCACTAAAACTAAAACAGCACAATGTCAACGTTTAGCATCAATACTTAAGCTTATGCACATACAAGAGTCACTAGCATAATGAAAATTTATCACCTTAACATTATTATGCCCATTTTGTTTTTCATACCGATTTGCTTTTAGTTTCCAAAGGTTTAGAGAATCACTTCAAGTATAAACACATACGAAATTTCCACCTTTATGCAAACACAGGCATCAAAACGACATTCAAATACTTCACCCACTTCAATCATTACTTTGAACCATGAGTTTTACCTTTCAGTATAATCATACAAACTAATGCAAACAAGAAAGTCTAACCTTTAGCAACTCATACAAGTAAGGATCGAAAACTTAGTCTTTTCAAAGCACACAAGGTACCTTTTCTTTACATTTTTCCTTGTTAGCACAATATTATCTAAAAACAATACTTCATGATCAACACATTCCATAAAACATATTCATTTACATGTTCATATGAATCCTTTACATTATTCTTCAAGTTATTACCAAGATAGTTAACATACAGTTTCTAGAATTCACGCATGAAGGAACAATTTACCAGACATTGACAATTAACCTCAAAAAGATATTTCGCCATCGTCATATAAAACATGTTACACACAAATTCCTCATTTCATTCAAATTTCTAAACCTTGATGCATTGCAAGCAAACACATATGCAGGAATAAGTCAAGATGTACATATTTATTTCTAGTCAAGATAGGCGAGTACATGCTAGCAAACTTTTACAAAGTAAAATTGCATGGTTACATGTCATAAAATAAAATGTAGATGTTTAGCCACCGAGTCTAATAACCGGTCAATCGTTATACCATGCATATTTGTTTTGATTATGAGGAATGACAAGTTAACTAAGAACATATCTCAAATAGGAACATGTAGGAAACCACGTAGATTATTCTACTTTTAACAAGGACTAACATTCCTTTCATTATCAAAAGTCATCCATAGAATAAAAATCCAATTTTCAAGACAAAAGATATAGTTCTTTCAAAGTCTTATCCTCTCAAAATGCTAACAAGGTTCTCAATTCTCATGTAGATATCATAGCGAACAATTAATACCTTAATTTCATTCAATTCAACTTTAACCACATAGGCATATAAGCAAACATCCAAGAAAGCTAAGCTAATCATTCCTCTTCAATTATATTAATCTTAGTGATAAAAGAAGGTTCACATCAAGAGGTTGACAAGAAACTCATAACGAGAGATTCACCACGAGGAACTCTCAACAAGCAAATTTCACGTCACGAAATTCAACAATAAAATCACAACTATAACTCACCATAAGAAATTTAAACAAGAGATTCACAATCATAAATTTTCAGCAAGAGTTTCACCAGAGAATCCCCAAAAAGGGTCTCACACAATAAATTCAACCACAAGTTCATACCAGGGAATTCAACAAGAGTTTTACAACTAGACACTCTTCAAGAAATTCACAACAAGAAATCCAACAAGAATTCCTCAACAAACACTTAAGCAATTACTCTCAGCGAGATATTCCAATACAAGTCACAACCAGAAACTTACCACAAGAAATTCAACAAGAATCTTTCATAACAACAATTATCACATAGTTAACAAACAATTCACATAAGTCATACAAAGAAGCATGCAAGAACAACATGTAACAGGTTACCATACTTGAGTAACAAGTTACACGAGTGAGAAAAGAGTTTTCAAACCTCTAACATCTATGAGTAATCCATTACAGACTTTGTAGTAACAAATTACCATTTTTAGAAAACATGGTAATCGATTACTCAAAGTAGTGTAATCGATTACAGTATGGCAAATTCACAAAGCTGTCAAACAGTGTTGTTGAGTAATCGATTACTCAAATCCAGTACTCGATTACACTGTGTGAATTTTCAAAAAGCTGTTAACATGATTGTTGGGTAATCGATTACCCACTTGCAGTAATCGATTACTGAGAGCTGTTGCATCAGTTTTTCAGATTTCAAGTGAAGAGGTTTCACTCCAAACTGATTGCTTTTCATTCCACACGAAACCTACTCATACCTTAGGGTATTATGGTTGATTGGAAGCCTATATAAAGGCATTGAAACACTCTCATAAGATACAACAACATACAAAAACTCTAATATTAAAATCACACAAGCTCTTATACTTTTCTGAATTTTCTGCACTTTTCAAAGCAACATACTCTCAAACTTTCTAAGTATTTATGAGTTGCTTCAAAGTGCTTTCCAAATATTTTCATAGTTAAAAGAGCATTATTATCTCAAGTATATGAGTTGTTAATGGATTGTAAGTTATAGAAATTGTCATATACACTTGTAAGGCAATCCAAGCCAAATTGTACATTCTTCACTTTTGCAAAGTTTACTTTCTTTCACAAGGGTGTGAAGAGAAAGGGTGAGTGACTTGGTATAGTGTTTACCAAGGGTGTAACTTGGTATAGTGTTTACCAAGGGTGTTACTTGGAATAGAGTTTTCCAAGGGGATTAGATATAAGTGAGTGTATAAGGTACAAGGAGATCTCGGGGTGAGATATTTGTAATTGCAACTCATTATATTTAATAAAGGAATCTCTTGCGCATCAAGATTACTGGACGTAGCCTTCGGTGGACAAGAAGGTGAACCAGTATAAAACACTTGCGTACTCTCTTTCCATTCTCTTTGTTATTTATTTATCCTTCCTAAGTCAATATTTTTCTGCACAATATTTCCGCTGCACGTTAACTTTGATATTGCAGAAAAATTGGCCATACTTATTCCAACAACTAATTCACCCCCTCTTAGTTGCAATCTTAGTATTACAATTGGCACCAGAGCTATATTTGAGAAAGATACTCTCAAATTTTGATCCTACTACAACATGGCCACAAGATCATTCCTAGGAGAATGATCCAACATAAACAGACCTACAAGCTTTGTTGGAGAGTGTTACGACTTCTGGAAAATCAGAATGAGGATTTTCATAGAGTCGCAAGACTTGGATATCTGGAATGCTATCGAGGAAGGACCATACATGTCATTTACCGTTGTCAACAGCATCAGAGAGATAAAGCCAAAATCTTCATGGAATGATGAAGATAAGAATAAGGTGAAATATGATTTGAAAGCAAAGAATATCCTCACATCGGCACTTGGAATAGATGAGTTCTTTAGAGTGTCCAACTGCAAATCTTCTAAGGAAATGTGGGACACTTTAGAGACAACTCACGAAGGTATCGAAGAGGTAAAGAGATCGATACTCAACACTCTATCCTAGGAATACGAGATGTTTCGTATGAGACCTAGAGAGAAGATCTTGGATCTTTGTGAAGAAGATCTTGCTCCTGACCTTGGCACGGTTTTGATGAAGACACCAATATCACAAAAAGAAGAAAGGAAGAAGACCAACAAAGACTATCGAAGATAAAGCTTCAAGATTTAGAGTCTAAGTCTTTAGGTAATTCTATCCTTACAACTCATTTATTTACATAGTTAATAATGCTCAAAATTGTTTTCAAGAAAATCAGGAAAAACTAAGTGTGAATAAAAATAATTTTCAAAAACAACATGTAACGGGTTACCATACTTGAGTAACAAGTTACATGAGTGAGAAAAGAGTTTTCAAACCTCTAACAGCTATGAGTAATCCATTACAGACTTTTTAGTAACAGATTACCATTTTTAGAAAACAGGGTAATCGATTACTCAAAGTAGTGTAATCGATTACACTAAGGCAAATTCAAAAAGCTGTCAAACAGTGTTGTTGTGTAATCGATTACTCAAATCCAGTAATCGATTACACTGTGTGAATTTTCAAAAAGCTGTTAACAGGATTGTTGGGTAATCGATTACCCATTTGCAGTAATCGATTACTGAGAGTTGTTGCATCAGTTTTTCAGATTTCATGTTAAAGGGTTTCTGTAAGGACCCGATTTTCATAACTCGAAAATTCTCTTTTAAAATCCTTATTCGTGATAGTGAAATGATTACTTTTGAAAGACATTACTCGGACAGTTTGGGAACTTGATTGATTATAAATTTACAAGGCGGAAATATTCCAAACCCCTTTCATTTCAAAAGCATGTCATTACACTTCCGTTCAAATACATCCTTTATACAATTAAACTTGCTCAAAATTACCTTGAATACAAACATTAGATGCACTTCATTATACACTTACAAGAAAGTTGTTTATACATGGATTCACTTTAACATGTTCTTCATATTACAAATATTTATCATATAACATATCAATTACATATTATCCGCTACTCTATCATGTACTCTTCTCCGCAAGCGTCCAATGCGCTACCTCCACAACCTGAACCCAAATATACAACACATACAAGGAAAGACAGAGGGAGTAAGAACCAACTACGGCGACCGTAGCGTGGATTTACATGGAGTAATGACATTAAAGTATTAAAACCACACACATCTAACATCATCATGATATGTATATATCAATCAACACATATTATCCATATTCACCCTATAGTACACATATATCCCATACTATATGTGTTCTATAGTGTGCATACTTATTCATCGCATTTTATCCATATTCACCCTATAGTACACATACATCCCATACTATATGTGTTCTATAGTGTGCATATTTATTTATCGCGTATTATCCATATTCATCCTATAGGATATACATCCCATAATATATATCCTATGGCATGCATATGATTTTCATTCCGAGTATACACTTTTCACATCCTTCACATTTCGTAGTAATTTACCCTTGATCTCGTTCCACAATTCTGCACCGCACAAATAATCCCCATACCACATCGGGCAGGTCAAGTAAATCCCCATACTCCATCGGGCAGGTCGAGTTTCCACATTACACTCACATCCATGTCATACACAATCAACACAAGGCATCTCATTATCTTATCACCATAGATAACATACAACATCTTCATTGTCACAAACATACCTTTATCCATTTTAACACATTCATAACTCATCACACATTCATTGTTACAACACATCCATACATGTTTATAACAATCAACCACTCACCACATACTCATTTTGATAAACATACTCATATCCATTATAACACATTCACAACTCATCACACATTCATTGTTACAAACACACCCATGTATGTTTATAACAATCAACAACACACAACATACTCATTTATGCTTATGACTATAAACATCTCACACAACATAACCATTATCATAAACAAACCACACATAACATATTCTTCATCATATACACATTAACGTTAGAACCATCTTTAATGACGGTGTATTACCATAAATGAGCATATAGAGTTTTATTCAAATAAACGGTTTTCCCCACACATATATCTCCACTTTTATGGCTAATACATCCTCATGTAAGATAAAGACTCTCACATGGATCACAAACTCCCAAGAGAGTTTCTATCCGTTAATATGCTCCGATTCTTGAGGGAAATCGGAGATGATGACTCTAATGAAATACTCTAAGACCACAATGGTCTTCTCCCTCACCTTAGGAGGCGTAAGCTCCGTTGCTCCGCAAAAGAGCCACATCTCCCTTCATCTCCTCCAACCTCCATTGTTGCTTTTTCACCTCCAAGCTTTTCCAAATGTGTCACCATGAAGCAAGAGGAAGGTTTTGATGAGTTTTGAGGCTTAGTGGAGGTAAAAATGGTCCATTTGGGTGGAGCCACCGTTGGGAGAGAAATGGGGAGAAATAAAATGAAGATTAGGGTTTCTAGGTCCCCTTTTATTCACTTTTATAGTCACAGCGATAAGTGTAATCGATTACCATATGGTGTAATCGATTACACAGTGTAAATTACAGAGGCATCATCGCGATGTAATCGATTACCAAAATGGTGTAATCGATTACATTGTGTTAGATGTACATATCTGATGCTTTTAATATGATGTAATCGATTACGAGTGTAGTGTAATCGATTACATCATGAAAAATTACACATGTCTGATCAGATATCATCATGTAATCGATTACCAGGACCATGTAATCGATTACATCATGAAAAATTACACATGTCTGATCAGATATCAGCATGTAATCGATTACCAGGACCATGTAATCGATTACACTGTGTCAACAGTCCAAAATTGTCATTTCTCGCCCAGGCGAGACAACTCTCGCCCAGGCGAGACAACTCTCGCCCAGGCGAGACAACTCTCGCCCAGGCAAGACAACTCTCGCTCAGGCGAGAATCTTCCAGTATAGCCCAGGATTTCACCCTCCCAGGTGATCCTTTCTCGCTCAGGCGAGAATCTCTCGTTCAAGCGAGGTTTCCAGGACTGTTACTATAATTTTGAAGACTAAAATTCGGGGTGTTACAGTTTCACTCCAAACTGATTGTTGTTCATTCCAAACGAAACCTACTCATGCCTAAGGGTATTGTGGTTGATTGGAAGTCTATATAAAGGCATTGAAACACTCTCACAACATATAACAATATATACAACTCAGATTTCAAACTCTCTTTCAAAAAGCTCTCACACTTTTTGATTTTACTTACACTTTTCAAGCAACCTACTCTTAAACTTTCAAAGTTATTTTGAAGTTGCTTCTAAGTGTTTTTCATATTGTTGAAAAGCATTATTATCTCAAGTATACGAGTTGTTTTTGGATTGTAAGTTATAGAAATTGTCATATACACTTGTAAGGAAATCCAAGCCAAATTGTACATTCTTCACTTTTGCAAAGTTTACTTTCTTTCACAAGGGTATGAAGAGAAAGGGTGAGTGACTTGGTATAGTGTTTACCAAGGGTGTAACTTGGTATAGTGTTTACCAAGGATGTTACTTGGAATAGAGTTTTCCAAGGGGATTAGATATAAGTGAGTGTGTAAGGTACAAGGAGATCTCGGGGTGAGATATTTGTAATTGCAACTCATCATATTTAATAAAGGAATCTCTTGCGGGTCAAGAGTACTGGACATAGCCTTCGGCGGACAAGAAGGTGAACTAGTATAAAACACCTGCGTACTCTCTTTCCCTTCTCTTTGTTATTTATTTATCCCTCATAAGTCAATATTTTTCTACATAATATTTCCGCTGCTCGTTAACTTTGATATTACAGAAAAATTGGTCATACTTATTGCAACAACTAATTCACCCCCTCTTAGTTCCAATCTCAGTCTTACAATTGGCACCAGAGCTATTTTTGAGAAAGTTACTATCAAATTCTGATCCTACTACAACATGGACTCAAGATCATTCCTAGAAGAAGGATCCAACATAAACATACCTTCAAGCTTTGTTGGAGAGTGTTACGACTTCTGGAAAATCAGAATGAGGATTTTCATAGTCGTAAGACTTGGATATCTGGAATGCTATCGAGGAAGGACCATACGTGTCATCTACCGTTGTCAACAACATCAGAGAGATAAAGCCAAAATCTTCATGGAATGATGAAGATAAGAAGAAGGTGCAATATGATTTGAAAGCAAAGAATATCCTCACATCGGTACTTGGAATAGATGAGTTCTTTAGAGTGTTCAACTGCAAATCTGCTAAGAAAATGTGGGACACTTTGGAGACAACTCACGAAGGTACCGATGTGGTAAAGAGATCGAGACTCAACACTCTATCCCAGGAATACGAGATGTTTCGTATGAGACCTGGAGAGAAGATCTTGGATCTTTGTGAAGAAGATCATGCTCCTGACCTTGGCACGGTTTTGATGAAGACTCCAATAAAAAGAATAAAGGAAGAAGACCGACAAAGACTATCGAAGATAAAGCTTCAAGATTTAGAGTCTAAGTCTTTAGGTACTTCTATCCTTACAACTCATTTATTTACTTAGTTAATAATGCTCAAAATTGTTTTCAAGAAAATTAGGAAAAACTAAGTGTGGATAAAAATAATTATCAAAAACATGTAACGAGTTACCATACTTGAGTAACAAGTTACATGAGTGATAAAAGAGTTTTCAAACCTCTAAAAGCTATGAGTAATCCATTACAGACTTTGTAGTAACAGATTACCATTTTTAGAAAACAGGGTAATCGATTACTCAAAGTAGTGTAATCGATTACACTAAAGGCAAATTCACAAAGCTGTCAAACAGTGTTGTTTAGTAATTGATTACTCAAATCCAGTAATCGATTACACTGTGTGAATTTTCAAAAAGCTGTTAACAAGTTTGTTGGGTAATCGATTACCCATTTGTAGTAATCGATTACTGACAACTGTTGCATCAGTTTTTCAGATTTCAAGTGGAAAGGGTTTCACTACAAACTGATTGTTTTTCATTCCAAACAAAACCTAATCATGCCTACGGGTATTGTGGTTGATTAGAAGTCTATATAAAGGCATTGAAACACTGTCACAACATACAACAATATATACAACTCAGATTTCAAACTTTCTTTCAAAAAGCTCTCACACTTTCTTATTTTACTTACACTTTTCAAGCAACCTACTCTTAAACTTTCAAAGTTATTTTGATGTTGCTTCTAAGTGTTTTTCATATTGTTAAAGAACATTATTATCTCAAGTATATGAGTTTTTATTGGATTGCAAGTTATAGAAATTGTCATATACACTTGTAAGGCAATCCAAGTCAAATTGTACATTCTTCACTTTTGCAAAGTTTACTTTCATTCACAACGGTGTGAAGAGAAAGGGTGAGTGACTTGGTATAGTGTTTACCAAGGGTGTAACTTGGTATAGTGTTTACCAAGGGTGTTACTTGGAATAGAGTTTTCAAGGGGATTAGATATAAGTGAGTGTGTAAGGTACAAGGAGATCTCGGGGTGAGATATTTGTAATTGCAACTCATTATATTTAATAAAGGAATCTCTTGTGAGTCAAGAGTACTGGACCTAGCCTTTGGTGGACAAGAAGGTGAACCAGTATAAAACACTTGCGTACTCTCTTTCCCTTCTCTTTGTTATTTATTTATCCTTCCTAAGTCAATATTTTTCGCACAATATTTCCGCTGCACGTTAACTCTGATATTGCAGAAAAATTGGCCATACTTATTCCAACAACTAATTCACCCCCTCTTAGTTGCAATCTCAGTCTTACAATTGGCACCAGAGCTATATTTGAGAAAGTTACTCTCAAATTCTGATCCTACTACAACATGGCCTCAAGATCATTCCTAGGAGAAGGATCCAACATAAACATACCTCCAAGCTTTGTTGGAGAGTGTTACGACTTCTAGAAAATCAGAATGAGGATTTTCATAGAGTCGCAAGACTTGGATATATGGAATGCTATCGAGGAAGGACCATATGTGCCATTTACCGTTGTCAACAGCATCAGAGAGACAAAGCCAAAATCTTCATGGAATGATGAAGATAAGACGAAGGTGCAATATGATTTGAAAGCAAAGAACATCCTCACATCGGCACTTGAAATAGATGAGTTCTTTAGAGTGTCCAACTGCAAATCCGCTAAGGAAATGTGGGACACTTTGGAGACAAGTCACGAAGGTACTGAAGAGGTAAATAGATCGAGGCTCAACACTTTATCCCAGGAATACGAAATATTTCGTATGAGACCTGGTGAGAAGATCTTGGATCTTCAAAAGAGATTCACTCATCTCACCAACCATCTTATTGCACTTTGCAAAGTACTGTCAAATAGTGACTTGAACTTAAAAGTTCTAAGGTCACTAACAAGAACATGGCAACCAAAGGTAAAGGCTATTTCCGAAAAGAAAAGTCTTTCGAAAATGTCCTTGGCAGCTTTGTTTGGAAAATTGCAGGAACATGAACTCGAATTGAGTCAACTTGTTCAACACGAGGAACTAGAGAAGAAGAAGAATATTTCTCTCATGGAAAAAGCTGAGAAATATGATTCATGGGAGGATGAAGACGACAAGGAAGAGACCGATGACATGAGCCTCTTCGTCAAAAATTTCAGCAAGTTCCTGAGAAGAAACAAAGGCGGAAGAACCGGGCAAATAAAGAAGTTCTCCAAAAGCAATGAGGCCTCCACTTCAAACCAGAATTTTATATGCTTTGAGTGTGGCAAACCTGGCCACATGAATATGGACTGTCCAAACATCAAGAAGAGTACTTTCAAAGGAAAGAATGAATTAAAGAATGGACGAAGAGCCTACATCGCTTGGGAAGACAATGACACAAGTTCAGCCTCTAAACCAGAAAGCGAAGAACAGGTGCATATCTCTCTCATGGCGTCTTATCATTCAGATGATGAAGAGGTTAATGAATCTATCCATTTTTCTTCTTCCGAATCACAAACTGCATTACTGATCTACATGATGAATATATGAAATTGTCAAAAATGTTTCTAAAACAAAAATCTGAACTAGACTCTCTTAGAAACATACCTTCATCATCCTCATGTTTAAATTGCATTACTCTTGGCAACAAAGTTTCCACATTGAGTTTTGAACTCAATAAAATGAACAAGAGTAGCAAGAGCTTGAGTAAGATCATTAATGATCAAAGACACTCTACGGACCGAAGAGGTCTTGGCTATGGAAAAGGCTCTGCTCTTAAAAACAAAGTAAGTCTATCATAACAGACTTTCGGAAAACATGTATCCATGCATCTACACTTAATAAATCTAGGATACATATGCATCAACCTATTTGCTCTTATTTTAAAAATCATGGGCACACACCAAATACTTGTCATATTAGAAAATATGGTGTTTCCCTAGGATATTTCAAATGGGTTGCGAAAGGATCTAACCATGTAGGACCCAAAACAAGTTGGGTACCTAATATAACTTAACCTGTTTTGCAGGTTGATTTGAGCGCCGCCCAAAATTTATGGTACTTGGATAGCGGTTGCTCAAAACATATGACAGACGATAAAAGTAAGTTCTTTGTCCTTACTCCAAGGGACAAAGGCCATGTCACATATGGTGACAACAACAAAGGAAGAATTCTTGGAGTCGGTAGAATCGGCAAGCCACCTTCAACAACCATAGAAGGAGTGCTATATGTGGAAGGACTTAAGCACAATCTTCTAAGCATAAGTCAACTTTGCGACAAGGGCTTCCATGTATCATTCTACCCAGATAAGTGCATCATTGAAAGTAAGGAATTTCTAAACTCTAAACTTGTTGGTAAGAGAATTAATAACATATACATGATAGATATAAATTCATCTCTTCCTATAACATGTTTATTTGTAAATGATATTCATGATGCATGGCTTTGGCATAGGAGAATTGCTCACATAAATATGGACCATTTGAATAAGCTAATCAAGAAAGATTTGGTTGTTGGTTTATCCAAAATGAAGTTTGTTAAAGACAAACTATGTGGTTCATGTCAAATGGGTAAACAAACAAAAAACTCTTTCAAGCCAAAGCATATGGTTTCTTCGGATAGACCATTGCAGTTACTACACATGGACTTATTTGGTCCTTCAAGGACAAAGAGTCTTGGTGGTAACTACTATGCTCTTGTTATAGTAGATGATTTTTCATGCTACATTTGGACTCTATTCCTAGACCAAAACGAAAAGTCACTTAAAATCGCTGCTATAAGAAGTGATCATGGGGGAGAGTTTCAAAATGCTTCTTTTGAGGAATTTTGTGATGATCTTGGGATTAATCACAACTTTTCTGCTCCTAGAACACCACAACAAAATGGTGTTGTAGAGAGAAAGAATCGGTCTTTGGAAGACCACCAAGAGCACACCACTAAACCGTGATATCACAAGGTCAATTCATGGACAATCTCCTCAAGGTCCAAACACTAAGATCCCAATCTCGAACAACTCGAACAACTACGAGAACGAAACTATAACCGGACTAAAGATTCCCCAACATTCGTCAAGAACCATAGGTCTCTCTGACTTATCCAGCTAACAATCCTCACATACATTGAGAATTCCCAATAGCATTTCCGAAACCAAGGGAATGGGGAACTCCTTACCGCTCATCTACCACAACATATCATCTAACATCCAACATGCACTAGCTAGTTTCACCTCCACTCAAGGAAGAAGCATAAATTTATTCCACTCATAAAAAAAAACCACAATTTGCCCGAAATTTACCTTAGCATTCCCAACATTGCATACACTTCCACATAGAAACAAGGTAGTCACTCAACAAAAGCATCTAAACAACTAAGACGTTCAGAGTCTCTCTCCGTGTACACAATGAAACTATCCAGAAATTTTCCAATTACATCAAACCTTTCCACCACCATACCATACAGTAGAGGGGAACTACCAATTCCTAGACTCAATTGGACACACGAAGCCATTGATTCACCCAAAACTAGATATTTCATTACCAATCGACAAGTGCAACTTTACAAACACTCAGTCCCATAACATACGTTAGACATGATTACCCCAATTACGCTTGAAATTCTATATTCAGTACCCCACTTGTAGCACGTCTAGAATTACATGGTCATAGTCGTATCACGAAAATTTTAACAACTTCATATTCATCAAGATACGGTTGCTAAAATTTTGGGATTCTCAAACATGATACGAAATCAATGTTTAACCACAAGCTACGTTTCACCCAAGAATGATTTTCAAATATGGTTTGAACACCCGATTCATGACAACCATGTCGTGAAAACAAGGTTTACGTAATCATTTCAACATAACTCAAAACCTTTTTGTCTCATACGGTTACACTACACTCATGCATAACAATTACTAACGCACAAGAAACAGAAACAACTTTGTCGGTACAACATTCAAAGCAGATAATTGATGTATACCACCACTATATCGTGCATTGCCAATGTTCTACTACAAAAGGACCGATCATCATAGACCAAAAGTTTCACGTTTATTCAAATGCATTCATCACATTCACGAGGTAAGTAACTTAACTAGCCTTCTTCCTTATTTGGCAATATAAGTTTTACCCCTTAGCATACCTATACCGATCAATGCAAACTCGATCTTAAATCCTCACTAAGATACTCAACAAAAATCTTTCACATCAACAATTTTCACATAGTTAAGCATAACACGATTTGATGACCGTCAGTCCCTCGTCAGGGTTAATTCCACCTGGGACATCATTAAGCGTATCAAAACTATGGTAAAGGTCCTACCCTTTACCTCAACCGTACACTGAGACACCAGTATCGATACCCACCACCGGTACACTGGGTGGGGTGGATACAATTAAGTCGAAAACAATGACTACGTGTACAATTTCAGTCGGTTCACACATTCAACAAATACGAGAAGTGTGTCGCTCCCGAATCAAACAACACTAAAAGAAAATACATGCCACCATACATTTACCTTGGACCAGGCCATCCACATCTGATGCCTCCACACTACTCATGGCAAACACCCTGCCCAATTTTTTTTGGTCCTCTCAGCCTGAACAACATTCTGTCGTTGATCCAGCTTGGGGCAAAACCGTTTGATGTGCCCCAGCTCCTTGTAGTGGAAGCACCCATTTCCGATCCTGGACATGTGCTTCCATAATGGTGCCTACCACATTTGTTGCACAAGCGAGTATGACTCCCCCTTTAGAAACGGCAGAAGATTTTGATCCTTGATAATTTCGGTCACGGTATCCATTGGGCGCTGCATAAGGTTTTCGGTTATCCTCAAACATCCTTTCCTTACCCTTCTCTTGGGTATGATTTCTCTGAGGGCCGAAGTTTCTCGAAGGATTAACTCTATGGGTCACCTCCTCATCCGCTGCCAGGTCATCTTCATACATCCTACACTTGCTAACCAAGGTAGGAAAATCGACAATCTCTTGATGTCCAAACATCATCTTCAGCTTGGGTCTCAAACCCGACTCAAACTTTGAACACTTAGACCTTCCGTCCATTTCCAATACAGAGTAGGGGCAAAATCGGGCCAATTCCTCGAATTTAGCCGCATATTCCCCCACCGACATGTTTCCCTGTTCTAACTTCAAGAACTCCATTTCCTTCTTCCTCTTCAGATCAGTAGGGAAGTATTTATGAAGGAATTTTGCCTTGAATGTACCCCGGGAAATCAATTGTCCCTCCGCCTCCATTTGGCGTCGAGTAAACTCCCACCAGTTCTCGGCCTCCATCACAAGCATATAATTGGCATAGGCCAACTTCTGAGCCTCCGAACAGTTCATGGCCCGGAAGATTCGCTCCATTCCTTGAATCCACTCAATGGCAACATCAGGAGCAAATCCCCCGTGGAACTGACTAGGGTTCGTTCTGCAAAACTCATCCAGACCTTGGTACTCTACCAGTCCGGGTGGGACTAGGGGTTGCGGACTTGGTGCAGGGTTTTGCTTCAGATTACGCAAGTTTTCGTTCATCTGTTGTAGTGCAGCCACCATCTGAACCAACAAATCATTCTAAACGTTCTGACTCATTCCTCTTCCAGCCATGTCTTAACCTGCACTCATGGATAGTCAGTACACCAATTTAACTCACACACGTCAGGTTATCCCATAGTCTTATAGCACATTACATGTCACTACACCAAGGCTACATGCTTTAAACATTCAATTCACACAATCTCAACTAGTCAAATCATAAACATGCTACAAAGAAGCAAGTAAGGCCATACCCTAGGCCGCAAAATTAACTATGCTCTGATACCATATTGTAAAGACCAAAATTCTACCCTTGAAATTTTTTCCTTATTTTATTCATTTTTCATGCACTTTCCTATAACTTACTTTGACAAATTTCATAACCTTATTTTAAAATCTCATTTTCCACTTCACACTCAATCTATGAACCAATAACGACATACACATTCGTTTGACAGAAAGACATAATTCGTATTAATGCAGCTCAGTAACTACCGCATACAACTAGCTATGGGTTTCCAAAATACCCCTAGCTACAAATATCCAGAATTACCATTATCCATAGTCCCTAACACGTACAAAATTCAGGCCAATGATTACAAATAGTCAATTCATAATACAATCAGTTAGGTTACAAAAGAATGGAAATAAGGACTTCGAAATAAAAGCCCCTAAGCTCCAAAATCAAAACATCCTTACATCTTCCACCTACCTGCAATGAGATTAACATTGACCATACACAGGGAAAACACAAAGGAGTAAGTCGTTAACTCAATAAATGTCAATACAGGTTAATCCACATTTAAAATACAAAGGAAACATTAGAGTAAGGCACATAACGTAAGTACATAAATGTAACCAATCATATATTCTTTCTTTTATTTCCATATTATCCATATTCACCCTATAGTATATATATCCCATAATATATATTCTATAGCATGCATATTCATCCATTCTAAATCACTTTCCTTTTCATTTTAGTCATATTCACCCTATAGTATATATATCCCATAATATATATTCTATAGCATGCATATTCATCCATTCCAAATCACTTTCCTTTTCATTTTAGTCATATTCACCCTATAGTATATATATTCTATAGCATGCATATTCATCCTTTCTAAATCACTTTCGTTTTCATTTTAGTCATATTCACCCTATAGTATATATATATATATACAATAATATATATTCTATAGCATGCATATTCATCCTTTCTAAATCACTTCCCTTTCAATTTCGTAAATTCCATGTACTCCCATCTAATACGATTAACATTTAATTATTCAATGCCACTTCGGGCAAGACTACACCACGAAGGTGATTTCAATACCGCGTTGGGTAAGTCTACACCATGAGGGTGATTCAATTCCATGTTGGGTAAGTCTACACCACAAAGGTGATTCAATACCATGTTGGGTAATTCTACACCGTGAAGGTGATTCAATACCACATCGGGTAAGTCTACACTGTGAAGGTGATTTCAATACCACATCGGGTAAGTCTACATCGTGAAGGTGATTTCAATACCACATCGGGTAAGTCTACACCATGAAGGTGATTCAATACCACATCGGGAAAGTCTACACCATGAAGGTGATTCAATACCACGTTGGGTAAGTCTACACCACGAAGGTGATTCAATACCACATTGGGTAATTCTACACCGTGAACGTGATTCAATACCACATCGGGTAAGTCTACACTGTGAAGGTGATTTCAATACCACATCGGGTAAGTCTACACCGTGAAGGTGATTTCAATACCACATTGGGTAAGTCTACACCGTGAAGGTGATTCAATACCACATCGGGTAAGTCTACACCACGAAGGTGATTCAGTACATTTAAAAATAGCAATTCCACGCATCGTTTATTACGAACGTACCCATATATGTTTATAATAAATAAGCGACTTGCATCTTAACCACTTTCACAACCAGAAAATACACACATTTTCCATTACAAAGTACAATGAAAAACTTATCCTTACCTTGGTGAGCGTTGGGGTCGTTTCCGAATAACTTTACAAGTTTCCTCCGCGATTACCTCCAACTTTAGGATCTTTCCTCATCCACGCCAAACAACAACAAAGGTCAGTACTTTATACAAAATAACACATAAATAACTCATGTCTCATCTTTTAAACATGCAAGGCATTCACACATTTTCAATGTTTCTAAACTACTTGCATTAAGAGTTTCCAAACATCTAAACGTACATATTCATCTCATACATCAACATTAGAGCACAAACTCATCTTCTACATCTAACATTTCATCCATTTCATTTTTACTCACATTCTCATTTTGGGGGTTTTGGGGTTTTCATGAATAAACCCACACATCCTTTCCATTCATCAAATACCAACTCTAACCCAAGAGTTTACAAGATAAAAACAACATAAAACGAACCATAACTCTAAAGGATGAGTTTCCATAGTTTATAATACTTTGAGAAGAGATCCAACATACCCAAAACAAGTTAGAGAGGAAGAAGAAGAGTTAGAAACAAGAGGTTTACCTCTTCTTAAGCTCTAAGATGATTCCTAAGGCTCTTTGCTCTTGAAAAGCTCTCCTCTCTCTCTTCTCTTCAAAGTTCTAGCCCTAAAATGTGTTTGGGGTTTCTATTTTAAAGTGACATCGTCGGGTTCTCGCTCGAGCGAGCCCATTCTCGCTCAGGCAAGGAAATCCTGCCTTTTTAAAATTTCAGATCTAAAGCTCTCGCTCAAGCGAGGCAATCCTCGCTCAGGCAAGGCATCTCTCGCTCAAGCGAGGATCCTCTCGCTCAGGCGAGAATCTCACAGCCTCGACAGGTCCTGAATGCCACTTTTCTCGCTCAGGCGAGACCACCCTCGCTCAAGCGAAACCATTCTCGCTCAAGCGAGAATCCTTCAGTATAGCCCAAGATTTCACCTTCCTAGGTGAGCCTTTCTTGCCCAGGCGACAATTCTCTCGCTCAAGCGAGACTCCTAGGACTGATACTATAATTTAATGACTTTAAAATCTAGGGTGTTATAAAGGTGACCTTTTTTGGCCTGACCATTGATGGACATGTAGCCTGAAGTGGGTTGGCTAAATCCGCTAGATAGCCTATCTTGATAGCTCTACAACCCCAATATAAATTGTAGATTATTAAGTACGAGTAATGGGATCATATTAGTTTTACGAGAAATTATTAGAGTGTCCAAGACAAATGGTCTCAAACAAATCCTTTGCCGATTTAGAATAAATATATTTAATTTATTCATGTGATTACTTCTCATAGTTTAAAGATAATACTAATTTTACGATGAGATTTTAACACATCCAATTATCAAACATAAGCCTTTACATTTATCTTTGTTTTCCTTGTTTTTATTTACTTTTTATGAAAAAATATGTCAATCTATAATTTTTTTTATAAATGATAAGTTACCCTCACCAACTTCACATTACTATATATACATGTGCAAGATACATGATTCTAGACATCTAACTATTGACTACTCATATAACTTTGTATGACACTTTGGTTTGATATTTGGAAACTATTTTGGAAGTATATTTAATATTTAATTTCAAAAATTAGATAATTATTAATTTATTTACACATTCTAAAAATAAGCAAATTTGTATAATTAAAAGTTAGAAAATAATGTTAAGTATATAATTATCCATAAGTGTATAATTACATATATTAGAGAAACTCATTTTTATATGCCCTTTCTCACTTGTTTCTTGTTTATTTCTTTCTAGTCATGATTCTTCTTTCCGTCTTCTCTCTTTCCATCTTCATTTTTTGCAGCATGCTACAAGTAAGTACCTTTAGAACTCTACGTGTAAGTTTTTAAGTGTATACATATAATAAAGTATCTCTTGGTATAAAGAGATAAGTTATCTCCTTCAACCATTGAAATCATGACATGTATCTTATTTTATAGTTGTCTACAAAAATATTTCTAAAACTAAACAAAATTGTAAATATATTATACTTTTATTATCTGAATGAGATAAGTTATCTCCTAGTATGATGAGATATTTTATACATATTTATATTTTATATATTATATATATATATATATATATATATATATATATATATATATTTGTGTATGTGTATGTGAGATATGTATTTAAAAATAATTTTTAATATTAATCACATCCATAAGTTCTACCAATGATTTCACTATCATATGAGCAATTGTTACTAAGAAAGATTTTAGAAAAATAATTGATTTAGGGAAAATATATAATGAATGTGCATATTAGGATATTAAGATTTCTAATCAGAATATGAGTTTAGGGAAAATGAAGAAATATAAGAATTGATTTAGGGAAAATGAAGAAAGATTTTTGGAGGGATAAAAATTGATTTAGTAGAAATATATAAGGAATGTGCATAATAGAATAATAGGATTGCTAATCAGAATATGAGTTTAGAGAAAATGAAGAAATATTTTGGGTAAAATAATACTCTCCTCACATCATCACTAGACACATGTCACACTCTCCTTCACTTTTTTCCCTCCTAATGTGGTCCATACCTTATCATGTTCCCTCACACTCAATTAATCCTTAATTTTTTCTATCAAACACTCAAACACATTGCCATATTCTTTCTTCACTATATTGCTTACATGTACATTTTTCTTTCATTGTAAATTATTTACTCATTGTTCAAATCTCTACACTAAGCACCACTCGTCCTCTTAATTATCATGAGCGTGTTATCTCAAGTCTTCTCTTTAGTTTCATTTCATTTTTTATTTCATTATCTTTCTTCTTCTTTGTTGGCTGTATGGAAGTTTCTTCATTGTTCTAAAAAGAGAGGTACAACTTTTCATGAAAGTTAACCTAATCATATTCTTTTACATTTGAGTCAATGTTATGGTAAAAACAAAATTTCATTGTTATCTAATTAAAATATACTATGTGTACAATTTTTTCATCTTATACTTTCATTGAATTTATTAACCATTACATATGTTATATATTTATTAAAAAATGGCACTATATTTTTTAATTCTCTCTCAAATGTATCCTATAAGTTAATAATACCTCAAAAACACTAATGTTTGGATTTTCAATCGACCATTTCCCATGTCACATAAGAGAATTTTATTAATTGTTAATTAAATATAATAAAATGTCATAAATTCGTAACATTTTGTTTTCTTTTCTTTTTACATCAACATAAACTTTTCAAGTACTAAAATAGTCATTTATAATAATTATGGAATAATAACGGTTGGAGAAAATTACTCTCGAATTTGAGAGTTGTAAGGACCCGATTTTCATAACCCAAAAATTTCTTTTTTAAAACCTTATTCATTTTGGTGAAGTGATTACTTTTATAAATTACAAAGCGGAAATATTCCAAATACATTTCATTTCAAAAGCATGTCATTGCACTTCCTTTCAAATACGTAATCTAGTCAATTACCTTTAACAAATGACACTTTTAATTACAAATATTAAATCAACTTCATTATACACATTAGGAGAAGTTCCATTTTACAAAAGAATGAGACCAACAAGGTTCTCATGTTACAAACGTTTTTCATATAACATGTCAACTATATAAAACACTACTCTATCACGTACTCTTCTCCGCAATCGTCCAATGCGCTACCTCCACAACCTAAACTCAAACATACAACACATACAAGGAAAGACAGAGGGAGTAAGAACCAACTACGGCAACCGTAGCGTGGATTTACATGGAGTAATAATATTAAAGTATTAAAACCACATACACCTAACACCAATCATAATAGACATATACCAATCAACACATATTATTCATATTCACCCTATAGTACACATATATCTCATAATATATATGTTCTATAGTGTGCATATTTATTCATCTCATAATTATTCATATTCACCCTATAGTACACATATATCCCATAATATATATGTTCTATAGTGTGCATATTTATTCATCACATATACACCCTATAGTACACATATATCCCATAATATACATGTTCTATAGTGTCCAATTTCTTACACCCAAACATACACATCTCTCCTCATTCATATTCATCCTATAGTATATATCCCATAATATATATTCTATAAAATGCAAATTTATTTCATTTTAAACATACTCATTTCTCATCATTCATATTCACCCTATAATATAAATATCCTATGATATATATCCTATAGCATGCATATGATTTTCTTTCCAAACATACACTTTTCACATCATCCACATTCCATAGTAATTTACCCTTGATCTCTTTCAACAAGTTTACACCGTACAAATAACCCTCTATCACATCGGGTAGCTCTAGTTAATCCCCATACCATATCGGGTAGGTCTAGTTAATTCCCCATACAACATCGGGCAGGTCTAGTAATCCCCCATACCACATCGGTCAAGTCTATATTTCCCATTATTCTCACATCACATGTTCGTCATAGCACAACATATCAACTCAATGTCATACACCCAATAAGCACAAGGCATCACATTGTTCCATCACCATGAAATAATACACAACACCTTCAATGTCACAAACATACCCATACGTATTTATAACAATAAAACGACTCACAACACATTCACTTTGATAAACATACTCTCCTCCACTTTTACAAATCCACAACTCATCAACCAATTCTTATTACAAACATACCCATCTCATTTTAACACATTAATAACTCATCACACATTCATTGTTACAAACACATTCATATATGTTTATAACAATAAATATCTCACACACAATCATTATCACACAACATAACCATTTCTACTTTTGCCATTAAACAACACATCTCACAATCCTTATTACAAACACACTCATATATGTTTATAACAATCAACCATCCATAACCCACCATTATCATAAACAAACCACACACAACATATTCTTCATCATATAACACATTAACGTTAGAACCATCTTTCATGACGGTGTATTACCATAAATGAGCATATTGCGTTTTACTTAAATAAACGGTTTTCCTGTAAGGACCCGATTTTCATAACTCGAAAATTCTCTTTTAAAATCCTTATTCGTGAAAGTGAAGTGATTACTTTTGAAAGACATTACTCGAACAGTTTGGAAACTTGAGAGAATACGTTTATAAATTTACAAGGCGGAAATATTCCAAACATCTTTCATTTCAAAAGCATGTCATTACACTTCCGTTCAAATACATCCGTTATACAATTACACTTTCTCAAAATTACCTTGAATACAAACATTAGATCCAGTTCAATATACACTTACAAGAAAGTTGTTTATACATGAATTCACTTTAACATGTTCTTCATATTACAAATATTCATCATATAACATATTAATTACATATTATCTACTACTCTATCATGTACTCTTCTCTGCAAGCGTCCAATGCGCTACCTCCACAACCTGAACCCAAATATACAACACATACAAGGAAAGACAGAGGGAGTAAGAACCAACTACGGCGACCGTAGCGTGGATTTACATGGAGTAATAACATTAAAGTATTAAAACCACACACATCTAACATCAATCATGATAAGCATATATCAATCAACACATATTATCCATATTCACCCTATAGTACACATATATCCCACACTATATGTGTTCTATAGTGTGCATACTCATTCATCACATATTATCCATATTCACCCTATAGTACACATACATCCCATACTATATGTGTTCTATAGTGTGCATATTTATTTATCACATATTATTCATATTCACCCTATAGTACACATACATCCCATACTATATGTGTTCTATAGTGTGCATATCTTATTCGTCCAAATATACTCATTTCCCATCATTCATATTCACCCTATAGGATATATATCCCATACTATATATCCTATAGCATGCATATAACTTTCATTACTTTTGAGTCATATTTTCTTTGGTACTCCCCCAAATAGATTTAATTCGTTTTGAGTCATATTTCCTTTGGTACTCCCCCAAATAGATTGAATTCGTTTTGAGTCATATTTCCTTTAGTACTCCCCCAAATAGATTGAATTCGTTTTGAGTCATATTTTCTTTGGTACTCCCCAAATAGATTGAATTCGTTTTGAGTCATATTTCCTTTGGTACTCCCCCAAATAGATTGAATTCGTTTTACAAAACAGAAAAGTCACGCATTTTCCAACATAATGCATAAATTCCAAACGTATTATTTTAAAACCATTACCTCTTTCACATACCTCATTCATATCAGCAAGTATGGTTTAGAGACACTTATCCCTTACATGTATATAACAATCAACTACTCACAACATACTCATTTTGATAAACATACTCAAATCCATTTAACACATTCACAACTCATCACACATTCGTTGTTACAACACACCCAGACATGTTTATAACAATCAACCACTTACAACATACTTATTTATGCTTATGACCATAAATATCTCACACACCATCATTATCACACAACATAACCATTATCATAAACAAACCACGCATAACATATTCTTCATCATATACACATTAACGTTAGAACCATCTTTAATGACGGTGTATTACCATAAATGAGAATATAGGGTTTTATTCAATTAAACGGTTTTCCCCACACATATATCTCCACTTTTATGGCTAATACATCCTCATGTAAGATAAAGGCTCTCACATGGATCACAAACTCCCAAGAGAGTTTCTATCCGTTAATATGCTCCGATTCTTGAGGGAAATCGGAGATGACGACTCTAATGAAATACTCTAAGACCACAATGGTCTTCTCCCTCACCTTAGGTTGCGTAAGCTCCGTTGCTCCGCAAAAGAGCCACATCTCCCTTCATCTCCTCCAACCTTCATTGTTGCTTTTTCACCTCCAAGCTTTTCCAAATTTGTCACCATGAAGCAAGAGGAAGGTTTTGATGAGTTTTAAGGCTTAGTGGAGGGAAAAATGGTTCATTTGGGTGGAGCCACCGTTGGGAGAGAAATGGGGAGAAAGAAAATGAAGATTACGGTTTCTAGGTCCCCTTTTATTCACTTTTATAGTCACAGCGATGAGTGTAATCGATTATCATATGGTGTAATCGATTACATCAGTTAAAAACTTGATGTAATTGATTACCAGCAAGTTGTAATCGATTACCAGCATGTTGTAATCGATTACAATGTGAAAAATGCACATATCTGATGCTTTTAATATGTTGTAATCGATTACGAGTATAGTGTAACCGATTACATCATGTAAAATACACATGTCTGATTAGTTTATCAGCATGTAATCGATTACCAGTATTGTGTAATCGATTACACTGTTTCAGAGTGCCCAAAATTGCCATTTCTCGCCCAGGCGAGACAACTCTCTCTCAGGCGAGACTTCCAGGACTGATACTATAATCTTAAAGATTAAAATTCGGGGTGTTACATTTCCCGCACATATATTTCCACTTTTATGGCTAATACATCCTCATGTAAAATAAAGACTCTCACAAGGACCACAAACACCCAAGAGAGTTTCTATCCGTTAACATGCTCCGATTCTTGAGGGAAATCGGAGATGATGACTCTAATCAAATACTCTAAGACCACAATGGTTTTCTCCCTCACCTTAGGTTGCATAAGCTCCATGGATCCGCGAAGAGCTTCACCTCCCTCCATCTCATTCAACCTCCATTGTTGCTTTTTCATCTCCAAAGCTCTTCAATGTTCCATTAAGAAGCAAGAGTAAGAGGTTTTGATGTGTTTTTGAGGTTTAGTGGAGGAAAGAGTCGAAATCCATGGGGAGCCTGGAAAGACCCAAATTCTACCCTGGAAATTTTTCTTATTTTAACTCATGCAAACATTCAATTCGTTTATGTTTCATGATTATTAACTATATATACTTTACATTGTTTACTTTGATTATTTCCGGACTATTTATCATGCGGTATCCATACATACATTCCTAATGCAGAAAAACATAATTCATATTAATGTAACCTAGTAACTACCGCATACAATTAGCTATGGGTATCCAAAACACCCATAGCACATATCCCGAGTTACTAGTCTCCATGATCAATATCATGTACAAAAATATAGTATTCATAGTTACAATTAGTTACTTCAAGTACAACCAGTGAGGTTACAAAAGAATGCATTTTCAACGTGCTTGGAGAGCCTATTGACAATTTAGGTCCTGTAGATACTCGCACAACATCTCCTATTCATCGATCCGCACCTGCCTTTATACAATTAGATACAAAATTATCCATTTTTGAAACAGGGATTAAAGTAGTCGATCTTTTAGCTCCCTATCGCCGTGGAGGAAAAATAGGACTTTTCGGTGGAGCTGGAGTGGGTAAAACAGTACTCATTATGGAATTGATCAATAACATTGCCAAAGCTCATGGGGGTGTATCTGTTTTTGGCGGAGTAGGTGAGCGTACGGCTAAAGAGACATCAAAATAAAGGTCTCTAATCTCCTAGTCAAAATCACCTTTTCTTCGTCCACCTACCTGCAATGGGATTAACATTGACCATACACAAATGACACAAATGAGTAAGTCGTTAACTCAATAAACATCAATGTAAGTTAATCCACATTTAATAGGTTAAATAACGATCTAAATCAAATCCACTTAAAACCATTTTCCTCTTCGGTACTTTTGAAAAACCATGCTACATAACTTGAGCTAAAGTCGCTAACCCATTCTGGTAGGCTAAAACGAGTTTTATTTCCATTGGCACTCCACAAATACATAAACAGTAAATCCACTCCTCATCACTACAAACATACCCATATATGCTTGTAGCGATTAAGTGATTACAATTCATTGCTTTGTTCTGAGTTTTATTTCCATTGGCACTCCACCAATACATAGACAATAAATGCACCCGACATCATTACAACATATCGTATATGCTTGTAACTACAAAGTGACTTACAATTTATTGTTTTATTCCGAGTTTTATTTCTATTGGCACTCCACCAATACATAGACAATAAATGCACCCGACATCATTACAACATATCGTATATGCTTGTAACTATAAAGTGACTTACAATTTATTGTTTTATTCCGAGTTTTATTTTCATTGGCACTCCACCAATACATAGACAATAAATACACCTGACATCGTTACAACATATTGTATATGCTTGTAACTACAAAGTGACTTACAATTTATTGTTTTATTCCGAGTTTTATTTCCATTGGCGCTCCACCAATATATTAAACGATAAATACACCCGACATCATTACAAACATATCCACGTATGCTTATAACTACAAAGTGATTGACAATTCATTATTTTATTTCGAGTTTTATTTCCATTGGCACTCCACCAATACCTAAACCGTAAATCCACTCCTCATCATTATCAACATACCCATATATGCTCATAACGACTAAGTGATTCACATTTCATTTCATTATCCACATCAGAAAATCACACATTTTCTAACATCGTGCATAAGTTAAAGACTTATCCTTACCTTGGTGAGTGTTGGGTTTGGTTTTTGGCGACTTCGTAGGTTCCACCGACACCGCCTCCAACTTTAAGATCTTTCCTCATCCCACCATATAACACAATGTTAGTCATTCATTTCAAATATCATATAAACAACTTATATTGCATTATTTAACCATATAAGATATTTAACACGTTTTCAATGTTTCTAAACTACTTTCATCATAAGTTTACAACATCTAAAACATACATATTCATCTCACATTTCAACATTAGAAAGCTTATTCATCTTCTACATCTAGCACTTTTACCCATTTTCTTCTTTAACCACATTCTCACTTTAGGGTTTTGGGGTTTTCATGAATCAACCCACAAACCTTCTCCTTTCTTGAAATACTAACTCTATACCAAGAGTTTACAAGATAAAATAACATAAAACGAACCATAACTCAAAAGGGTGAGTTTCCATGGTTTCTCTCATTTTGAGAAGAGATCCATAATACCAAAAATGGGTTTTCAAGAGAAGAAGAGAGTTAGAATAGAGAGTTTTACCTCTTCTCAAGCTCTTGAACAAGAATCAAAGCTCCTAGACCTTGGGAATGCTCTCTTCTCTCACCTCTCTTCAATTCTTAACCTAAAAATGTGTTTGGGGTTTGTCTCATTTAATGCTCTCGTCGGGTTCTCGCTTAAGCGAGCTTATTCTCGCTCAAGCGAGAAAATCCCGCCCATTTTAAAAACTCAGATCTGACCCTCTCTCTCAAGCAAGGGATTCTCGCTCAAGCGAGAATCTCACAGTCTCAACAGCCCCAAAATGCCATTTCTCGCCCAAGCGAGATAATTCTCGCTCAGGCGAGAATCCTCCAGTATAGCTCAGGATTTCACCCTCCCAGGTGAGCCTTCCTCGCCCAGGTGAGAATCTCTCGCTCAAGCGAGAATCCTAGGACTGATACTATAATTTGAAAGGCTTAAATTTAGGGTGTTACAGAGCCGCCATTGGGAGTGAAAGGGGAGAAAAGAAAATGAAGATTAGGGTTTGTGAAACCCTTTCTTTACTTTTATAGCTGGGTCTTCTCGCTTGGGCGAGAAACCCGCGATATTTTAATTTTCCAGACACGGGCTCTCTCGCTTGGGCGAGATTCTCTAGCTCAAGCGAGGCAACTCTCGCTCAAGCGAGGATCTTACCGCCCCGACAGGTCCTGAATGCCATTCTTCTCACCCAGGCGAGACAATTCTCGCTCAGGAGAGACCACTCTCGCTTAGGCGAAACCACTCTCGCTCAAGCGACGGTTTTCTCGCTCGGGCGAGACTCCCAGAATTTCCAAAACTAAAACACTGGGTCTCTCGCTTAGGCGAGACCCTCTCGCTCAAGCGAGAATCTGGCAATATGCCCCATTCTTCAAGACTGTTACACAATTTCAAGGAGGATAAATTTGGGGTGTTACAAGAGTAATTAATGTGAATAATGAAAGATAAAAATTCATATAAAAAATACAATGTAGAATGACAATAAAGGAAAATTCATAAAGGGTATAAACTGCATAGGTGAATAATGAAAATATATTTTGTTATACTGTTGTAATTTGTAATCAAATAAGCGAATAAATATCGACATCGTTGAATAAATATCGTCGATCAGTTGCAAACTAATAATTAATAATTACTTTGAATAAATACTGACGACCATTATGAAAGAAATAAAACTAATGAAAAAGGGAATAGAAACACATATTGTCATTTAATGTGGTGCTTATTGGTGAGATAGATGATGCTATTCTAACTGAAAAGTAATGTATAGTAATCACTACATGCAAATTAGTATGTCTCCTTTAATTTCAAAAAAATATAAAAATTTAATTATAATGTTCTCATTTCCAATTATTAATATTATTCATACATTTCTATTACTATATTTGAAATATTTTAGCAATTTTGATCCTAAATAATTAAGGTCTCTATTATTTTGAAAATGGATCGAACTATATAATTACAATTTTCTTACTTCAATGACCATTTACTACTAAAATTTCATTTCTATCTATTAAAATAATATTTTCGAAGTTGTCATACTAAATGATTAAACTCATATTTATTTTGAAAAAACAATCTAAGTAATTAATTAGAAGTTGTCATTAAACCCGTATTTATTTTAAAAATTACAAATCAATACATTTTATTTTATTCTTAGAAGTGTCGGCCTAACCTGAATATACTCGTTATCCGCATAATCCAAATTTAGGTATCATTTTTGTAAGTTGAATACAAGGTGAACCTTTTTGACCCGACCATTGATGGACATGTAGCCTTAAGTGGGCTGGCTAAATCCACTAGATAGACTATCTTGATAGCTCTACAACCCCAATATAAATTGTAGGTTATTAAGTAAGAGTAATGGGATCATATTAGTTTTACGAGAAATTATTAGAGTGTACAAGACAAATGATCTCAATCAATTCCTTTACTGATTTAGAATAAATATATTTAATTTATTCATGTGATTACTTCTCATAGTTTAAAGATAATACTAATTTTACGATGAAATTTTAACATATCCAATTATCAAGCCTTTACATTTATCTTTGTTTTCCTTGTTTTTATTTACTTTTTATGAAAAAATATGTCTTAGCTTAGTTTCTCAATCTATAATTTTTTTTTATAAATGATAAGTTACCCTCACCAACTTCACATTACTATATATACATGTGCAAGATACATGATTCTAGACATCTAACTATTGACTACTCATATAACTTTGTATGACACTTTGGTTTGATATTTGTAAACTATTTTGGAAGTATACTTAATATTTAATTTCAAAAATTAGATAATTATTAATTTATTTACCCATTCTGAAAATAAGAAAATTTGTATAATTAAAAGTTATAAAATAATGTTAAGTATATAATTATCCATATGTGTATAATTACATATATTAGAGAAACTCATTTTTTATATGCCCTTTCTCACTTGTTTCTTGTTTATTTCTTTCTAGTCATAATTCTTCTTACCGTCTTCTCTCTTTCCATCTTCATTTTTTTGCGGCATGCTACAAGTATGTATCTTTAGAATTCTACGTGCAAGTTTTTAACGTGTATATATATATATATATATATATATATATAATAAAGTATCTCTTGGTATAAAGAAATAAGTTATCTCCTTTGACCATTGAAATCATGACATTTGTCTTATTTAATAGTTGTCTACAAAAATATTTCTAAAACTAAACAAAATTGTACATACATTATACTTTTATTCATAGTTTTGAAAACCGTGCCGTACCGGCCGGTTCAACCGGAAAACCGGTGAACCGGACCCCTAACCGGTACGGTACATATGTTATACCGCATATGCAATAGAACCGGTCAAAACCGGTTGAAAACCGGTGAAAACCGGTGAAAACCGGTAAACCGGTAAACCGGTTGGTTTGTACATTATTTTTTTTTTTTTTAATTTTCAAATTTTCAATTCTTCACCAATTCTTCAACTTCAATGATTGATACTTGGGTCATTTATTTGTATTTTGCGTTTGTTAAGTGATAATTTTGGATAAATATATGTTTTGTACTTTAGACTTTGATTTTATTAAAGACTTAATGTTGTTTGTTTGTGTGAATTTGAAGTAAATTATGAATATGGATTATAAATATGAATATCTACTTATTTGAAATTTTTTGTTATAGGTTTACATATATATATATAAGCAAGTATGTCCGGTTTAACCGGCATGCGGTTTAATTACTGAACCACTGGTTGAACCACTGTACCACTATACCAGTACCCTAACCGGTACGGTTTTAATAACATTGCTTTTATTATCTGAATGAGATAAGTTATTTCATAATATGATGAGATACTTTATACATATTTATATTATATATATATATATATATATATATATGTGTATGTCATATATGTATTTAAAAATAATTTTTAATATTAATCACATCCATAAGTTCTACCAATGATTTCAGTATCATATGAACAATTGTTACTAAGAATATATGTGAGTCAATATGATAATTTAACTTAATAAAAAGTCAAAGTGAGAATAAGATGTACATAGAAGAAAATGAGAGTTGAAATAATGAAGGAAATTGAAAAGCAAAGAAGTTATTATTATTTCTTTTTTCGTGGATGGATTGATTATCCACCCGATTTAATATATATCATTAGATAATTGGAGTTAATCCATTATCAAAATTATCCACATGATTATATCCATTTAAATCTATTAATTTTAATATATGAATTTAATTATTTTTTATTTAGATGTGTTGTGCATTATGAATGATTTTATTACCTCTAATAATGAAGAGAATATGACAGGAGGTCCATTTATGTATGTAAGAATAATCTAAAATGATTTTATACTATTATAAAATCATTCACCATTTATTTATAACTAAAGTCGATCATCCTGAACTATTAAAGAAATGAAATAAAAATGAAATATAAATATATACTGAAAACTTTACCTTATTTATTTATCTATACTTCTATATTAATATATAAAGGGAAAACATGTTATAACCACTCATATGGTGTAATTTTTAATTTCTCATATTGCTCTTGCTAATACATATACCTCAATAACCAAAAATACTTATTTTCTCTCAACCCCATGACTGAAATTTATTCTATTTTCTCTAATTTTTCTGCGCAATCTAACCAATTTTGTAGAGTTGCATAAAGTATAAAAAAAATCAGTCCCAAATTATACATTCATTAAGATTGAACAATTACTCTAATCGAATATATCCAATTGCAAATTATAATATCTAACACAATTTATTATATTAAACATTTATTGCATATAAACTGTACATTACAAACGATAAGAAAAAAGGTTGAGAGTGAGTATTAGTTTATTATAAAAGGAGCTTATAGAGGTATACTTTCCCACAGACTAAGATAATGGTAGATATCATTTCTACAAGTTCCATCAAAGTAGAGAGTGATGTCTATGGTGACTCATCATCACCTAAGATAATCCATTTAACTCCATGGGATCTAACATGCTTACCATTTGAGACAGACAGAAAAGGCTTACTTTATAACAACCCTATGAACATAGAACACCAAATCCAACATCTCAAACAATCCCTTTCTTCCACTCTTGCTTTCTTTCCTCCACTTGCTGGCCGTCTTGTAATCCTCCAACATGATGAAGACAACACTGTTTCCTCTCACATCCTTTGCAACAACGCAGGTGCCCTTTTTGTCCATGCTGTTGTTTCTGACAACACTTGTGTTTCTGACATCCTTCACTCCAACTATGTTCCTCCCTTTCTCAATTCTTTCTTTCCTCTCAGTGGAGTTAAAAACTATGAATGCACATCACACCCATTGCTTGCAGTGCAAATAACGGAGCTTGTTGATGGCATCTTCATTGGTTTCTCAATGAATCATTCAGTTGTGGATGGTAAGTCATTATGGCATTTCATTAATTCATGGGCTGAAATCTCACGAGGTTGTGATGTAGTGTCCAAACTTCCATCACTTGAGCGTTGGTTTCTCCACCCCAATCGTTGTCCTATAAGATTTCCTTTCAAAGAAGAAGAACAAATGGAAAACTCTGAGGATTGCACCTATTATCAACGCATTTTCCATTTTACCAAGGAGAAAATCGCAGAAATCAAATCAAAAGCTAATGCAGAAGCTGGCACGGACAAAATATCTTCTATCCAAGCTCTTTTTACTCACCTTTGGCGCACTGTGATCCGTAACCAACAACTTGATCCAGAAAAAGAGTGCAACTATGTCTTTGCGATAGATGTTAGAACGAGAATAGTTCCACCATTGCCAGATACTTATTTTGGAATCGCATTAACCGTTGGTGTTATTGGGATGAAAGCAAGAGAGCTACTACTAGAAGGTGGGCTAGGAAAAGGTGCATTGGAGATGAATAAGATGATAGCTTCCTATTCTGATGAGAAGTTGAAGATTCTCTATGAGTCTTGGGTGGGACCTCCAACCATGTATCATTCAGGTTCAGGTGGGTTAAGTAATATGTTGGCCATAAGCAGTTCTCCAAGGTTCAATGTTTTTGGAAATGACTTTGGTTGGGGAAAACCTTTGGCAGTTAGAAATGGCAATTCAATGAATGGACTCGCTACTTTTTTTGCTGGGGCTGAAGAAGGTAGTATTGACCTTACAGTGTGCCTTCCTTATGAGGTTTTAGAGGCCATGGGAAATGACCCACACTTCATGGATCCTTGTTCCATCTAAAGAGTGGGGTCAAGCCAAAACCTTCATTTATTTTTCTCTTGAATTCAAATCTGAAAACGGTATGTGCTATGTTATGCAATGAATAATGATTTATTGTTTCAGTTCTAGTTTCTACTATAAGCTTTGTTCTTGGCTATTGTCTTTGTTTAAAAGTTTATATTATTGTTTATGGATGAGAGTAAGGATGTAATAGAATATCAAGGAATTTTTTTCCTAATAACATTTTTCCCATTCAAAATATAAGAAAAATCAAATTTATTATAAAAATAATATGATAAAACATTTTATCATTTTATATATAATAAAATAACACAGTTGCCATTAAAAATATAATAATAAATATTTTTCTCTTCATTAATGGAGATGATAATTTCTCTATTAATGAACCTTACTAGTATCATCTAAATTTGTAACAAATTTAAATGGATTTTGGTAAATTCCACCTGATTTAATTAAAAGAGTCCATGTTTAAAATATTTAAGGGATTTTGGTGAGTGAGTGCTTAGTGAACTCTACTATGTAGTATATGGATATAGATTACATGTTTCTATTTGTATCCAATTTTAATCCAATTAGAAATTGATACTCAATTAAAATGACAAAATCATAAAATCATAAAATAATATTTTTATATTATTTGTTCAAATTTGATTGGCTAGTGACAGAGTTTAGGATACCAAATTATGATAAGTGATATTCAGGTGCTTAATTTTTTTTTATAAATAAAATAAAGCCTTCTAAGGGAGATTAACTGTAATGTTAATATACCCAAAACAGGAAGGAACTTTGCCAGACTTTTCTCCAATGGAAAATTCTTAGATGATAATTTTACCATTATAAATTTCCAATCTTACAACAAAATAGTTCTCGAGAAATATTTCGGGGTGAATTGATTGGGTTAGATAAACTATTACATTGTCATCTCATATATAATAAAATTTTAAAGTAATGTTATTAAAATGTTTATATGTGAGAAATATTAATTTGATTTATTATAAACGGAATAATATTAATGTTTTTAAATAAATAGTAATTTATTATAAATGTAATAACTTAATTTGATTTCAACATTTATTTAATAACATTACTTTAATATTTTATTATATATGAGATGACAATGTAATGAAATTAATTTATTATATATGAGAAATATTTAGGGGTGAATTAATTTGATACAATGCACAAATGTTTATTGGTGAAATATTGCACTCAAAATGCAAAAATATTTAATTCATATGTTATATATATATTAAAAAATTGTACCATAATTTTTTTAATACCTCAAAAACACTAATGTTTTGATTTTCAATTGATCATTTCACATGTCACATAGGTGAATTTTATTAATTGTTAATTAAAGATAATAAAATTTCATAAATTCTAGGCTATTGTTTTCTTTATTTTTACATCCACACAAATTTTTCAAGTACTAAAATGATCATTTATATGAATTATGGATAATTATGGAATAATAACAGTTGGAGAATTACTCTCGTGATTTAAGAATAATTAATGTGAATAATGAAATAAAACATAGTAGAATGACAATAAATGAAATTCATAAGGGAATAGAAACTGCATAAGTGAATAATGACAATAAATGTTGTTATATTATTGTAATTTGTAATTGAATAAGTGAATAAATATCGATAGCATTGAATAAATATCGCCGATTAGTTGCAAACTAATAATTAATAATTACTTTGAATAAATACCACAAACTATTAAGAAATAAATAAAACTAATGAATATAAGAGATTATAAATACATATTGTCATTTAATGTGGTGCTCAAATTAGTATGTGTGCTTTATTTAAAAAAAAACTAAAAATTAAATATAATGTTCTCATTTCCATTTATTAATATTGTTCGTACATTTCCATTACTATTTTTAAAATATTTTAGCAGTTTTGATCCTAAATAATTAAGTTCTCCATTATTTTGAAAAAAGATTGAACTATATAATTACAATATTCTTATTTCAATGGTCATTTATTACTAAAATTTCATTTCTACCTATTAAAATATTATTATCAAAGTTGTCATACTAAATGATTAAATCCGTATTTATTTTAAAAAAAATCTAAGTAATTAAATACAATTTCCCATTTTGTATACTTAAAAATGAAATAATAAACCAATTATACTAACAACTATTAAGAAATAATATCCTAGAAATAAAAGAAATTTTAAACAAGTTACATTCAGATTTTTTTTCGTTGATTAGTTTACACTTGATTTAAATTACACCTATTATGGAGATAAATTATCTCATTCAAGATATTTTAAAGCACCTTTCCAACGTTTTTATAAGGACTTTCATGTAATTATTACATTTTTCAACCTTTTCATTTCTCACTTTCATTTTTCAATATAAGGAGTTTTTTGATAGAATATTATGATGGTTACATAGAATATTATGTTTCACCGTCAAATGCATTTATTTCATCATCTCCCAATAATCTCATTTCACCCTATTTACATCTTCAATTTAAAGTTTTTTTACTTGCCAACTTTATTCCATTTGAGGAAGTAACTTTTCTCATTTATTATTTTATAGAGTTAATTACATTCGCACCCCTTGAGTTTTTGTAAATTACACAGACCACCCATGCATTTTTTACCCCTACAAAAAACCTCTGATTTTTGCACGTATATTACACAAATTATCCCTGCATGTGAAATAAGTGTGATTTTTTACATTAAAAAGGATGATAAGTTTAATGAAGTTAAACAAAATATGGTATATCATGGAAACAAGTCCAAATAATATAGGAGTCAACACATTTTCATTATTTTTTGTTCGTTATAATATCGTATAAGAGTGATTTAAATAATTTCTCCTTATAATTATTGATGCATTTTGTAATGAATAATGAAAATGTATTGACTCGTATACTATTTCTTATCTCTACAATATATCTTCTTTTGTTTAACTTCATTACACTTATCATCTTTTATGTAAAAAAACACACTTATTTTAAATGCATGGGTAGTCTGTGTAATGTGTGTAAAAAAATCAGGTTTTTTTTCTAGGGGTAAAGAATGAAGGGGTGGTCTATGTAATTTCACTAAAACTCAAGGGGTGTCAGTGTAATTTACTATATTTTATGTTATTATATTCATATTTTAATGATTTTTCTGTTCATACCGATAGGTTGCATTTCATGTTGGGAGTGCCTGATTCTGTAATGTTTTGCCCGTATCTAAGTAACTAATCACAATTTCCTCTTTTTATACTTTAAAAAAAAATGAAATAATAAACCAATTATACTAACAACTAATAAGAAATCTTTCTTCCCCACGAGTCTCAACATCCCCACTACTACAAATCTTTCATTTCTTGATCATTTAGTGAAATTTGTGGTTAAATGTTTACATTTTCATCTCTAATCCATTTCCAACCATTCATTTAACTCATTGTATGGCCTTCTCAATTTGGTTAACAAGGAGCACATGAAGCAAATCTGTTGGATTTATTAAGGCTCTTGTCTATTGACCAACAAAAGAAAATGTTTCACGTGTTTTTCTTAGGGAAGCAACTTATTTAACCAAAGTATGAATCATTTTTTCTTTTAAACCTGCTAATTTCCAATTTCCTGGACTCATTAAGCATTTCAATATTAGATATTTTTATATAGAGAAAATACTTATTTAACTTAACTTGTGCGAGTATTTTTTTGGCAATATGTCTTTAGTGAACAATATATTGCATTCCTCTATTAAAGGAAAGGAAATTGTTCTGGATCTTACTGCCTTTGACAATTTTTGCTTGAAAATACCTAACACAAGAGCCAAACTTGGCTTCGAGTTATCTTATCCATGGGATGAGTTCGATAGGAAGAGTTTCTACTACTCTATATGTGGATTCCCTTAAGAGGAAATTGTGACTAAGAAGTAGTACGTAATGGTTGAATCTTATAAACATAGAGATATCATTTCTGTAGGAAATCACAACTTAGATGATCGTTTGTTACATTATTTTGTGATTCCAAATTTTTTATATTATTCCCCAATAAATGATCTGGAAATAGAATTGATGTTTGCCCTCAAAATTTTCAAACCTATCAATTTGGCATTCAACATATGTATTATCTTAGGGATAAGAACGACCCACTATTCTATGCTATTATAGTAACTACCATATTTGTTGTGGATGCTTGAAATATGTTATTACATTAGTCCCACATCACCTAGTATTGTAATAGAGTAGAGTAACTAATGTTATATATTGGACTCAAATCCCTTGTTGTAATGTGCACCAGATATAAGCACCAATGGGCAGTTGAGCCCATGGGTGTGATAGGGTTTTTAATCCTTATTCTCTAATAATATCTTGGTAGTCGCTTAGCGCTCCCGGGAACATAGGCACAATTGGCCGAACCTCATTACCAAAGTCTTTGTTTCTTCTCTTCTATTTATGCTATGGACTTTACTTGATTGCTTTGTGACCAACGTTGCGCAAAGATTGCTTCCGCTGCACCAACAATTGGTATTAGAGCCAATTGGTAGATGACTCTTAACCCAGGTGCTAGATAATTGCAAAAGAGGGTGAAGGCATGTTGGTTAGAGAAGATGCGTCAAAGGTACTATGCAAGAATAAATGAAATTAGTTGAAGGAGAAGAACATATGGAAGAACTATGGTGCGGGCGATATATGTGTTGATCCAGAATCTTACAAGTCCATGTATTGAATTAGGATCAAGGTGGAGATAGGGACTCAGATATTGAGTTTGACCCTGAGACAGGTGCTGGCTAACTTTGATGCAGGGTGTAACATGAGCATTAGCTTTGATGCAAGATGTAACACGAGCATTGGTAGAGATGCAGGGTGTGACATGGACATTGGCTTGGATGCAAGGATGTGGCACGAGCATTGGTTAGCATTAAGCAAGGTGTGTGTTGTGGGTATACTCCTTATGTTGGAGTATGATAGTTCTTTTAAACTATGATTGTCGGGCTAGACAATGGTGGTAGCGGTTGAGGCTTTCCAAGGAAGCTCCAAGGTTCAGCTTGAATGAGTAATGAAGAGGACGATTGTTGGTAAACTTTTGCGTAGATGTTCCATATATCGAAAGACTTCCTAGAAATAGGTGGCTAGGCGGCATGTTCCATTAGATGATGGTATGAGAAGGTGCACTACAAGTTTGGAGAGCTAGACTCTTGGTAACATCGTCAAGGATACTTAGTTTATGCTAAAGGGGATCAATTTGTTAAAGAGAATTATGCATTGAGCAAGGTGGAGGCAGATATTCACTAAGGTGGAGAATCTTGTGTAGATTTCCTAAGGAGCGAGATATTTGTCTTTTTCAATCAAGGTGGATATTGTTGTGAATGCTTGAAATATGTTATTACATTAGTCACACATCATCTAGTATTGGAATATAGTAGAGTAACCAATGTTATATATTGGACTCAGGTCCCATGTTGTAATGTGCACCAGATATAAGCACCAGATATAAGCACCAAATAGAAACACCCCATGGGCACTTGGGCCCATGGGTGTGATAGGGTTTGTAATCCTTATTCTCCAATAATATCTTGGTAGCCACTCAATGCTCTCGGGGATGTAGGCACAATTGGCCGAACCCCGTTACCAAATTCTTTCTTTCTTATTTTCTATTTATTTTATGCATTATTTGATTGCATTGTGACCAACGTTCCGCAACGATCGCTTCCGCTGCACTAACAATTGGTATAAGATCCAATTGGTAGATGACTCTTAACTCAGGTGCTAGAAAATTGCAAAAGAGGGTGAAGGCATGTTGGTTAGACAAGCTGCATCAAAGGTACTATGCAAAGATAAAGGAAATGAGTTGAAGGAGAAGAAAAAATGGCAGAACTATGGTGGAGGCGATGTATGTGTTGATCCAGAATCCTATAAGTCCATGTATTGGATTAGGATCAAGGTGGAGATAGAGACTCAGGTGTTGAGTTTGACCCTAAGATAGGTGCTGGCTGACTTTGATGCAGGGTGTAACATGAGCATGACTTTGATGCAAGATGTAACACGGACATTGGTAGAGATGTAAGGTGTGACATGGGCATTGGCTTGGATGCAAGGGTGTGACACGGGCAATGTTTAGTATTACGCAAGGTGTGTGCTATGGGTATACTCCTTATGATGGAGTATGATAGTTCTTTTTAACTATGATTGTCGGGTTAGACAATGGTGGTAGCGGTTGAGGCTTTTCAATGAAGCTCCAAAGTTCAGCTTGACTGAGTATTGAAGAAGATGGTTGTTTGTGAACTTTTGTGTAGAGGTTCCATATATCGAAAGACTTCCTAACAATAGGTGGCTAGGCGGCGTATTCTATTAGATGGCAGAACGGGAATGTACACTAAAAGTTTGGAGAGCTAAGCTCTTGGTAACATCACCAAGGATACTCATAAGGTTTATACTGAAGGGGAGCAGACTCTTATGTAGAGGATTTATTAAAGAGAATTATGCATTGAGCAAGGTGAAGTCAGATATTCGCTAAGGTGGAGAATCTTGTGTAGATTTCCTAAGGAGCGAGATATTTGTCTATTTCAATCAAGGTGGAGATTGTTGTGGATGCTTGAAATATGTTATTATATTAGTCCCACATCACCTAGTATTGTAATAGAGTAGAGTAACCAATGTTATATATTGGACTCAAATCTCTTGTTGTAATGTGCACCATATATAAGCACCAAATATAAAACACCCATCGGCAGTTGGGCCCATGGGTGTGATAAGGTTTGTAATCCTTATTCTCTAATAATATCTTGGTATGCGCTCAGCGCTCCCGGGGACGTAGACACAATTGGTCGAACACCATTACCAAAGTCTTTGTTTCTTTTCTTCTATTTATGTTATGCACTTTGTTTGATTGCTTTGTGACCAACACTGCGCAACGATCGCTTCCGTTGCACCAACAATATTCAAGAAGTTTGGAATTTCGACTGCTAGAGAGTCAAAGTAGAAGTGGACGCTCGAGACAACAAGATAGACTTGGATGTTATAGACAAAATGGGTTTCTTCCAAGAGCCAATCGACCTACGCTTCAAGCATAAGAATGAACTGATCACTATGAACGAATGCTTATGGACTAACTCTCTACAAGAAAGGATATTCTTGAAGTTCATAATCAAAAAGTTCACGATGACATCATGAAGACCTCGAATCGTTTGGACTGAACATGGATGACATTGAATCTCATGCATTTTAGAATATAAAGGTTGTGTTGTTCTTTTTGTTGTTTTTTTATTTATGTTTTGAATATTTTTAATTTCGGTGTAACTTTTATGACATTGATGTTATTTTCTATTTGTATGAACAATTTATAGTTTCAATGTTTTATGTTATGGTTTGCATAATTATGTTTATATGATTAACCTTAGCATGAATTATGTTTATATGATTGATCTTGGCATAATATATGTCTTGTATTCCTATATGTTGCATGTGGAAAACTTATATTTCTTTCTTTTTGGTGAAGTCAAAAGGGGGAGAAAAGTTGGGGTCTTGTTCTTTCATGTTAAAATTTTAGGGCAATTTGTTAGAAATTCATAATTTCTAATTAAGGTGGACATCATATATTTATACAATTATATCGACTATTTATTTTCGGGGTTATAAAATAAGTGATCTAATTACTGACAACCCTTGTGACTTCTAAAATAAACTGATCATGGATATGGGCTTAATGAGTGAATACCCAAAGTAGTTAGCCCATAGGGAATAATGAGAACCCAATAAGTTAACACTTCAGGAAGGTTATGGTCCCCATATACACCAAATCAAACATAGTTTTCACCTCTCCATCAGAGAGAAAACGAAGGTCCCAAGAGGAATCAATGATTTGGTTAAGGAAGACCATCATACCAAAACCTCTCTACGAAGGCATATGCAAGGAACAAATCTGAGAACATGGATTCAAGTATGACATTGAAATCTCTGTTTTATATTGTGTGTGAGAATCATGACATTCAAGATTCTAGTATTGGTAGTTTACCAATCATAATGAAATTCCAACAATTCTAACAATTGATATTAGAGCATATGTTCTGAATTTCATGATTCTTCATTAAGGTTGTTTTCCCCCAATATTTGTATGAACCCTAATTTTAAATTCGGGAAATTTATGCTTCCGCCATCATATTAATAAATTCATGATCATAAAATCAAGATTTATGATTTGATATAATCCCTAATTTTGAAATTTGGGGATTTGTTTTATTGATAATGCTGTGAGGATTTGTTGCAATGTGATTTTATTGTTCTGTGTTTTCTCATTATACTACATTACATCCGTTATGTATATTGCAAAGTTAAAATGTGTATAACTGTTATTTGTATATATATATATAATGATGATTTTGAGTTTTACAATTCTTTGTTGTTTAAGATGTAAGAATGAGAATGCAACTAAAAGGGGGTGAATTAGTTGTTGCAAAACTATGACCAATTTTTCTACAAAATCAAAGTTTAAGTGCAGCAGAAAAAGTATGCAGAAAAATAATGACTTAGAAAATAGAAAGATTATGGAGAAGAGAGTACACATGTGTTTTATACTGATTCACCTTCTTGTCCACTAAAGGCTTTGTCCAGTACTCTTGACGCGCAAGAGATTCCTTTATTAAATATAATGAGTTGCAATTACAAATATCTCACCCCGAGATCTCCTTGTACCTTACACACTCACTTATACTTAAAACCCTTGGAAAACCCTATTCCAAGTAACACCCTTGGAAAACACTATTCCAAGTCACTCAACCCCTTTCTCTTCACACCCTTGTGAAAGAAAGTGTACTTAGCAAAATGAAGAATATACAATATGGCTGGATTGCCTTTACAAGTGGATATGACAATTTCTAACTTGCAATCCAAAAAAAAAACTCTAATACAATAGATAATAATGCTCTTTGTACTTTGAAAAAGTTTAGAATACACTTTGAAGCAACTCTGAAATAACTTAGAAAGTTTAAGAGTGTGTTGCTAAAAAATACAGAAGATTGTTCAAAACGTGTGAGAGCTTTTGAGAGTTTTAATGAAAGTTGTAATCTGAGTTGTGTTGTTGTTATGCGTGTTTCAATGCCTTTATATAGGCTTTCCAATCAACCATAACATCTCTAGGGAAGTGTAGGTTTCGTTTGGAATGAAACAAGTCAGTTTGGAGTGAAACCTTTTCACTTTGAAATCTGAAAACTGATACAATAGCTCTCAGTATTCGATTACAGCAAGTCAATAATCGATTACCCAAACATCCTGTCCAACAACATTTTCAAAATTTACACAGTGTAATCGATTACTCAAGTATCCTGTCCAACAGGTTTGAGAAAATGCTTTAGTGTAATCGATTACAGCTCTTTGAGTAATCGATTACCCTGTTTTCTTTAAAATGGTAATCTGTTACTTCAAATACAGTAATGGATTACTTATAGTCGTTGGAGGTTGGATAACACTTTTCTCACTCATGTAACTTGTTACTCAAGTTCAGTAACCCGTTACATGTTGATTTTGAAAATTATTTTTATTCACACTTAGAATTTTCCATTTTTCTTGAAAATATTTTTGAGCATTATTAACTAAAGTAATAAAGGAGTTTTAGGATAAAAGTACCTAAAAGACTTAGACTCTAAATCTTTGAAATTTTGTCTTCTTTAGTATTGATAGGTCTTCTTCCTTTCTTCTTTTTGTGATGTTGGTGTCTTCATCAAAACCGTGTCAATGTCACTTTTATTCACTTCACTGCCAATGTCATCAAAACATGAGAGAGCTCAAAGGTAAACCTTTTTATTCACTTCACTGCAAATTTATAATTCACATTTTTTCTGTTCATTTTGAAATTGAATCCCACTTTACTAAGGCACTGCATGATTTTATCAGTTAGTGGAAAGGTACTATCGTTGTTGTTGTAGATATAGTTTTTGCTTAAATGCATGTGTATGTGTGTATGGTAATTACATGTTGAGGTCTCTGAAATTCGTACAATATATGCATATATTATACTTGTGTCACATATATTCTTTTAGAGTGATATATAAATATATGCATTGGTGTATAATTGATAAATATGACACGATGTAATTTTTTTATGACACTGGTTAATAAGTTCTAATATATACATGAGCATATTGATTTGAAATTACAGTATGATATTAGATTTGTTAATCATTAAAGTGATCAAATCTTAAAATTTTAATTCCAAATTGTATCATTATAATGGACCCATAGTATTTTTTTTTGTTTGGTAATTATTTTGAATCAGTTGATGCAATATGTTGCCAAAGTAACATCTGTTATGGAAATTGATTAAAATTAGACATATGAGTATAAGATTATTTATGTGAATTGTGTTCCGCCCAAAGGAAGACACAATTTGACCAAATAATAATATACATGTGATGATAAATGTGTAACAATTATAAAGATTTTTTCATGTGAATAATAGTCAGTCCAAAGAAAGGCTATGTTTGACAGAACTAATTATTAATATTTGATCAATGCACTGAGAGTACCACTTGCAAATTGATTTTCTCTGTCCAAAGACTAGAAATTGATGTCGTGCTAGGTATCTTGTGATGGGTTTATTATTTGAATATGTCTTGTTTTATATATTACATGACTTGGTTGGTTGTATGTGAATATGTTATTAACTCTTTGTTCTATGAATTTAGTGTCTTTTACCAATGCTGCAAATATTTCTGCTCAAATTAACAACATCCCATTAGTGAACAGGACAAATTTTAAGGTCTAGAAGGAAGCCGTAGAGACTATTCTGGACTGTATGGATTTAGATCTGACACTTCGTTTGGAGAAACCTATTTATACTCCGGAAAACCTCGATGATGTTAAAATTGAGAAATTGGAACACTCTAATGGAATGTGTCTAATGATCATGAAACACCGCTCAATTCCAGAAACTTTTCGAGGCTCTATTTCTGAGGGTCAAAATGCAAGGAAATTCCTTGAAGAAATAGAACAATATTTTTCCAAAAATAATAAGGCGGAGACAAGTAGCCTTTTGGCTAAACTCATCTCCATGAAGTATAAAGGCAAAAGGAACATAAGGGAGTTCATTATGGAGATGTCAAATATCGCGTCAAAACTCAAGTCACTTAAGTTAGAGCTTGGTGAAGACTTGCTTGTGCACTTGGTTTTGATCTCGCTTCCTGCACACTTTGATCAATTCAAAGTGAGGTATAACACTCAGAAGGACAAATGGTCCCTAAATGAGCTTATATCTCACTATGTGCAAGAGGAAGAGAGACTACAGAGAGATAAGACTGAAAGTACTCATTTGGCTATGACTCATTAGAATTAGAAAAGAAAGAACAATAAGGGTGCTACGAAAGGGTCTTCTCAGCTAAATAAACTAAAGAGTAATGAGGAATTTACCTGCTACTTCTGTAAGAAGCAACGACACATGAAGAAAAAGTGTCCTAAATATGCCACACGGCGTGTTAAGAATGGTAAATTTCTTAATCTTGTTTGTTCTGAAATTAATTTAGCTTTTGTACCCAATGATGCTTGGTGGGTGGACTCTGGTGCTACTACTCACATAAGTATCACTATGCAGGGTTGCCTATGAAGCCAACAGCTAAGTGATGATGAAAAAATCATCTTTGTGGGTGATGGCAAAAGGGTTGTAGTTGAGGCTATTGGAACATTTCGATTATGTTTAAGAACTGGTTTTCATTTGGATTTATTCGAGACTTTTGTTGTGCCGTTTTTTAGACGAAATTTAATAAGTGTTTCCAATTTGGACAAATTTGATTTTCTTGTTCTTTTGGAAGTAATAAAGTTAGTCTTTATCAGAGTTCAAATGTTTTTGGTTATGGTTCTTTAATTGATAATTTGTACATGCTTGATGTTTTTAGTTTCAATAATGAAGTATTGCAAACAAATTCGCGTGGTACAAAGCGAGAAATAAATAAGAATTCAACTACTTTATGACACAAGCGTTTGGGTCATATATCTAAACAAAGAATACAAAGACTTGTGTCAGATGAAATATTTGACCCTTTAGATTTATCAGACTTTGAAGTATGTGTTGAGTGCATAAAGGGAAAACAATCAAACAAAAGTAAATTAGGTGCCGAAAGAGCTAAAAAAGTCTTAGAACTGATACATACGGATATATGTGGTCCTTTCCCTACGGCTTCGTGGAGTGGACAATATTATTTCATTACGTTCATAGACGATTACTCTAGCTACGGTTACCTATATCTTATACATGAGAAGTCTCAATCCTTGGATGTTTTCAAGTCTTTAAAAGCTGAAGTTGAACTTCAACTTGGAAACAAAATTAAGGCTGTCAAACTTGACCATGGTGGTGAATACTATGGTAGATAAGATGGACCAGGAGAACAACGTCCAGGGCCATTTGTGCTTTTCCTCAGAGAATGTGGAATTGTTCCGCAATACACTATGCCAGGCAAACCTAGCATGAATGGTGTTGCTGAGCGAAGAAATCGAACTCTTAAAGATATGGTGAGGAGTATGATTAGTCATTCTTCCTTACCAGAGTCTCTTTGGGGGGAAGCTTTAAAAACCGCAGTTTACATCCTTAATAGGGTGTCAAGTAAAGCAATTAATAAAACCTCATATGAGCTTTGAACTTGTAAAAGATCAAGCTTAAAACACTTGCACATTTTGGGATTGTCCAGCTGAGGCGCGACCTTATAGGCCACATGAAAGAAAATTGGACTCAAGAACAGTTAGCTGTTACTTTGTTGGCTATGCTGAACATTCACGGGGCTATAAATTTTATGATCCTACAACAAGACTTTTCTTTGAGACGGGAAATGTGAGATTTCTTGAGGAAATTGATTTTGGGAAGAAGAGAACATAATGAATGTTGTCTTTGAGGAAGAACCTATCACTAATGGTGAACGAGTTCTTGTGCCTATTACCATTCAAGGAACAACTTTGGCAGTAGAAGAAAATACTCAGAATATTGTTCGTGACAATATTCCAGAGCAAGACAACAATGAGGTTCTCGCTGAAGTACCTTCGGAGCAAATTCAACAACCTCAAGAAGTAGAAGTGTCATTAAGGAAATCCACTAGAGAGAGGAGAAATGCAGTTTCAGATGATTATATTGTATTTCTTCAAGAACATGAGGATGGCATCAAGTTAACAGATGATGATCCATTGAACCTTTGTCAAGCCATGAAAGGTTCTAACTCTCAAAAGTGGATTGATGCCATGAAGGATAAGATAAAGTCAATGCATGATAATGACGTTTGGGATCTTGTCGAATTACCTGAAGGTGCGAAACCTATTGGTTGCAAATGGATATTTAAACCCAAGAGGGATTCAAAAGGTAATATTGACATATATAAAGCGCGTCTAGTTGCTAAAGGCTACACTCAGAAAGAAGACATTGATTATAAAGAAATATTCTCTCCAGTATCTTCGAAGGATTCTTTTAAAATAATATTGGTACTAGTAGCTCATTTTAATTTAGAACTACATCAGATGGATGTTAAGACTGCGTTTCTAAATGGTGACATTAAAGAAATGATATATATGGTGCAACCAGAAAAACTTTAAATTAATTTGCTCAAAATCTATGGTGTGCAAATTAAAGAATTCCATCTATGGCCTTAAATAAGCTTCTCGTCAGTGGAATCACAAGTTTCATCAAGTTATTACCTCGTATGGTTTTGAGGCAAATAAAGTTGTAGATTGTGTGTAGCACAAGTTGAGTGAGAGTAAATTTATATTCCTGGTATTATATGTCGATGATATACTGCTTGCGAGCAGTGATATGAGACTATTGTATGAGACCAGGATATTTTTAACGAAGAATTTCGAAATGAAAGATCTTGGGGAAGCTTCTTTTGTGTTAGGCATTTAGATACTAAGAGATTTCTCTCAATGTATCCTAAAGTTGTCACAAGAAAGCTATATTGATAAAGTCATAGATAGATTTAGCATGAAAGACAGTAAACTAGGAGATTACCCTATAGCTAAGGGAGACAAGTTTAGTCTTTAAAATTGCCCCAAAAATGACCTTGAATGATACGAGATGCAAAAGACTCCTTATGCATCGACAATAAAAAGTCTAATGTATGCTCAAGTTTGCACACGCCCCGACATAACATTTGTCGTGGGAGTTTTGGGAAGATATATGAGTAATCCTGGAATGCATCACTAGAAGGCAGTCAAACGTGTTATGTGTTACTTGAAGAGAACAAATGAATACATGCTCACTTATTGGAGGTTTGAGAATTTAGAGATCATTGGGTATTTGGACTCCGATTTTGCTGGATGTCAAGACAACACATGCTCCACCTCTGGACATGTGTTTGTATTGGTTGGAGATGCTATCTCTTGGAAGTCTGCTAAATAGACACTCATAGCTCCTTCAACCATGGTTGCAGAGTTTATGGCTTATTTTGAGACATTAGACCATGGCATATGGTTGCGGAATTTTGTCACTAGCTTACGTGTGGTCGATGGTATTGAAAGATCATCGATAATTTATTATGACAACGATTCTTTAGTTCTTTACTCCAACAATAATAGGAGTTCTACAATGTCAAAATTTATTGACATCAAGTTTCTGGTTGTTAAACAAAGTATTCAAAAATGGACAAATTTCCATAGAATATATAGGGACAAATTTTATGCTAGCTGATCCATTAACTAAGGGTCTGGTACCTAAAGTCTTTCACGGGCATATTCCTCATATGGGTGTTGTTCCTTAAGATACCTTAGTTTAGTGGGAGTCTATATGTTTTACGATTTACTTTGGTTGTTATATACATTTTTATGCATAATAAAGTTGATGGTTTGTTGTTCCATTTTGAATGTGTTTATTGTAACAATTGTGTTGCAATTAAAGACTTTGGATTGATCTCACTAAAGATTAAAGAAGGATCAGTTGGAAATAGACATGTTTAGGATCACATTGCATGAAATTTTCCATGTTACTCATCCATATTTTATCTATGTCATTAAGTATATTAATATGGTGATCATCGTGGTCGAGTCACGCTTATATATGATGAACATTGTGGTGGTTCCATAATTGATATATGAGATGGACCATATTGTATAAAGGAGAAATCTAAATATAAATAGCATATGGAAGTGTGCCTAAAGAATATGTGATATAATTGGTTCAAGAAAATATGAAACTCAAATGAGAGATTGTTAGAAATTCATAATTTCTAATTAAGGTGAGCATCATATATTTATACAATTATATCAGCTATTTATTTTCAGGGTTAAAAAACAAGTGATCTAATTACTGATAACCCTTGTCACTTCTAAAATAAACTGATCATGGATATGAACTTAATGAGTGAATACCCAAAGTAGTTAGCCCATAGGGAATAATGGGAACCCTATAAGTTAACACTCCAGGAAGGTTATGGTCCCCATATACACCAAATCAAACACAGTTTTCACCTCTCCCATCAGAGAGAAAACGTAGGTCCTAAGAGGAATCAAGGATTTGGTTGAGGAAGACTATCATACAAAAACCTCTCTACGAAGGCATACGCAAGGAACAGATTTGAGAACATGGATTCATGTATGACATTGAAATCTCTGTTTTATATTGTGTGTGAGAATCATGACATTCAAGATCCTAGTATTGGTAGTTTACCAATCATAAGAAAATTCCAACAATTCTATCAACTCTAAAAAAGTATATAAAATAAGGGGAGAACACAAGAGAACAAAATTTTGAAATCAAGAAATCATTATCAAACAATATTGGTTTGCCATCAGCAAAGTGGAGGAGATTGTGAAGAATAGCCTTCTCCTTGACCTTGGCTAGGTTTTGATGAAGACATCAACATCAACAAAATGAAGAAAATAGACTCAAGACTTGACGCATGGAAAGCAAGCACATAACTAGATAAGATTTTAATTGCTTTCTAGATTAAGTCATTCCTTATTAAGTCTATTACTTATTTATATCAACATGTTTTTAGCAATAATTTTTCAAAACGTATTTATAAACTTTAACTAAGATTAAAATGGGTTCCAAAGGTTCTAAAATGAACTTTTCGAAAACTGAGTATCAGGTTACCTGAAACTGAGTAATAGGTTACCTGAAAAAACACAAGGGAGGGTAATCGATTACCCAATCATGTAACCAAATACCTTGTTGGACAATAAATTTGATTAATCGATTACCACAACTGAGTAATCGATTACCAGTGTTGTTGCAATAGTTTTGAATTTCAAACTAAACCAACATCTTCTCAAACGAACCATTGTCTTCCCAAATAATTTATACCTCTTGGAAAAGGGCATGTGGACTTTTTGAAACTCTATATAATACATCCTAATTATAGAAAACGAAACACACATTCACAACACACTTTCATACACAATTTCTTACAACTTGAAACACACTTTCATATCTTGCATTCAAGTTACTTAAGTTTTTGATAAAACTACTTTATAACAGTTCATATCAAACATAAGTGGGTATTAACAATCCTTAGCCATTCTTACAATTCTCCATTCTTCATATTAAGATAAATCACCATAGGGTTTGGTGAGGGAAAAGTGTAAAACAAAGGAAATGATATACTTCTTTCTTTGGGATTTGTGTGACAAACTTGAGTGAAATCTTGGTGTGAGATTTGTAAACTTTAAACTCATATTATAATGGAATTCTCTTGTGAATTCAAGAGGACTAGACGTACCCTTTGGTGGTTGAAGGTGAACTGAGATAAAAACTGGTGTGATTTTCTATTGGAACTTGAAAGACTTTTGGGTGTGAAATTGAAAAAATCTCACTAAGTCCCACATAGGAAGATTTTGAAAAAAATCATCACAAGTCCTACATTGGAGGATGCATGAATTTTGACAAAATCTGATGCTATAAATAGAAGCTTCCTCCCTTCATATTTTGTTGCACCAAGTTGAGTACGCTTTTACTTAACTTTTTCTTTATCCCTCATATTTTCCGCCGACGCATTTCCGGCAAACTTCTTCCCCTTTCTTTTTGTGACACTAAGAATTGGCACATGCAGTCATATTGTGGGAAGTTCGGAAACTAACTGGTAGTCAGATTGTGGGAAAAGAATTGACACATGTAGCCAAATTGCGGGAATTTCGAGAACTGACATTTGTAGTCAGATTGTGGGAAAAGAATTGGCACTAGTAGCCAAATTGTAGAAATTTCGAAAACTGACACTATTAGTCAGATTGTGGAAAAAGAATTGGCAATAGTAGCCATATTGTGAGAATTTCGAGAATTGGCACTGGTAGCCATATTGTGGTAGGTGTATTCAAGATCGGTTCTTACAGTGCTGTAAGAATTCGATAACAGAGAAATGAGCTGTTTTATCCTGGGGACAACGTAGTTGATAGTCTGCTTGCACATTTTGGGAAGTACCACGAAACGTCTTAAAGAGAGCGACCTGGTCGTGACTCAGCCAATAAGTATTATTTCGTGCCATTTAGAATTACTACAAGTTACGGTTACAACATTTTCTCTATCCCTACACTTTTATTTACGTAGTATTTGATTCTTGTTTTTAAGTCTTCCGTTGCATAATTTGATTTCAATAATTTTAAGGAAAAAAATCTGTAGAAAACTAATTCACTCCGTTTTAGCTTACCATCTATACTTACACACAAGCGTTTAGGTCATATATCTAAATAAAGAATTCAGAGACTCGTGTCGGATGAAATTATTGACCCTTTGGATTTATCATACTTTGAAGTTTGTGTTGGGTGTGTAAAGATTAAAGCGATAAACAAAAGGAAATTATGTTTAGAAGAGCTAAAAATGTCTTAGAACTAATACATACAGATATATGTGGTCCTTTACCTATGGCCTCCTGGAATGAATAATATTATTTCATTACATTAATAGACGATTACTCTGGGTATGATTATCTATATCTTATATTTGAGAAGTCTCAATCCTTGGATGTTTTCAAGGCTGAAGTTGAACTTTAACTTGGAAAGAAATTTAAGTCTATCAAATCTAATCATGATGGTGAATACTATGACATATATGATGGATTAGGAGAACAACGTCTAGAGCCCTTTACAATTTTCCTCAAAGAGTGTAGACTTGTTCCGTAGTACACCATGTTAGGGAAACCTAACATGAATGGTGTTGTTGAGCGATGAAACTGAACTGTTAAGGATGTGGTGAGAAATATGATTAGTCATTCCTCTTTACCAAAATCTCTTTGGGGAGAATAGTGAAAGACCATAGTTTAAATATTTAATAGGGTGCTAAGTAAATCATTTAATAAAACCCCATATTAGCTTTGGAATAGTAAAGACCAAGCTTAAAATACTTGCAAATTCGAGGTTTCCAACTGAGGCGCGACCTTATGGCTCACATGAAATAAAAGTGGATTAAAGAACAATTATCACATATTTTGTTGGCTATGTTGAACTCTTTTGGGGCTATATATTTTATAATCTCAATTAAAGACTTTTTCTTTGAGATGGGAAATGCAAGATTTTTTTGAGGAAGTTGAGTTTGGGAAGGAAAAAAAAAGTAATGTTATCTTTGAGGAAGAATCTGTCACTAATAGTGAACAAGTTCATGTGTCTATTATCATTCAAGGACCAACTTCGAGCGAAGAAGAAATTTTTTAGAATATTGTTCTTGACAATATTCCAAAACAAGATAACAATGAGGTTCTGCACCAAGTACAAATCAAATTTAGCAAAGTCAAGAAGTGCAAGTGCCATTAAGGAGATCCACTAGAGAGGAGAAATGTAATCCCTAATGACTATAATGTATTTATTCAAGAACATGATGAAGGCATTGGGTTAACATAGGATGATCAATTCAACTTCTATCAAGCCAAAAAAGTTCTAACTCTAGAAAATGAATTGATGTCATGAAAGATGAGATGAAGTCTATGCATGACAATGACATTTGAGATCTTGTCAAATTACCTAAAGGTGTGAAACCTATTGGTTGAAAATAGATATTTATGACCAAGAAGGATTTGAAGGATAATATTGGTAGATATAAAGTTGGTCTAGTTACTAAAGGCTAAACTTGGAAAGAAGACATTACTTATTAAGAAACCTTCTCTCTAGTATCTTCGAAGGATTCTTTTAGAATAATATTGGCACAAGTAGCTCATTTTGATTTAGAGGTCTATCAGATGGATGTCAAGACTATATTTCTTAATGATGGCATTGAATAAATGATATTTGGTCCAACTAGAAAACTTTGTGTCAATTGACTTAAAGTCTATGATATGTTAATTAAATAAACCCATCTATGGCATTGAACAAGCTTATTATCACATATAATTAATACAATTATTTCATCTATTTTAAGTGGTTACAATACAAGTGGCCTAATTTGCTGGAAACAAGGGCTCTAACACACCTAGAGGAGGGTGGATATGTGTATTGGTGTATGATTCAAACTTTTTGATTATGAAATATATTCACATATTTTTCTTGATTTAATCGATTAACAACTTACTTAATCAATTAAGAGACTTCCGTAGTTAACCAATTAACTCTTGGTTTAATTGATTAACTCGCCTAATTTCTTGAAAATATTTAGTTCTTTGACACAACGATATGCAATAATCAATCTATTCTTTGATACACTTTAACAATTGAATTTATACATCAATCATGTAGAGACAATTATACAACAATCCTAATATGAATTCAATGCAAAATAATAGAAATTGATAATTGATTAAACGTAAAAGATTAGATGTGAACACCCAATTTTGTCCGATCAATTTCTATAAAATAAAAAAAAACACAAAAATTTCAAATAAAAATTGATAAGTTGATTCTTTTTATGTCTAACTCTCTAAAGATCAATGTTATCTCATTTGATTGTTGGGTTTTAACATGCAATTATAAAAGAGAATAATGTATCTCCTAGTATAAGGAGATAAATTATCCCATTCGACCACTAAAATCGTGACATGTGTACCATTTAATCATTTTCTACAAAAATATTTCTAAAACAGAACAAAACAATATGAATGTCATTCTTTTACTAGCTAGAGGGGGTAAATTATCTTCTGGTATGAGGAGATACATTATTCTCATTATAAAATTTTACCTAGGAACGATTTTTATGTTAAGATTCATTAATAAAACTTTTTTTAATTTTAGCAATTACTTTTTGAGAATAATGTATCTTCTGGTATAAGGAGATAAATTATCTCCTACAACCAGTAAAATTGTGACATGTGTACCATTTAATCATTTTCTAAAAAATATATTTATAAAACTAAACAAAACAATACACATGTCATTCTTTTACTAGTAGTAGGAGATAAGTTATCTCCTGGTATGAGGAGATACATTATTCTCTTACTTTTTACTAAGTTTATATATATTGTGGATGTTACAAAGAAAAATAACTGAACAAAAAAGGAATAAAATGATTGTGCACTTAAGAGAAGATGAGGACATTGAAATGCCAAGGGAAGGTTTTAAAAAAATTGAAGTTGAATGAAAAAGAAAACATAAAAGGAGAGGAATTGAATAGGTTTACAACCTCTGATTACAAAAACATATCATTTACTCCTCCACTTTCATGGTTTTATGACCCACCATTTGTGTACGATCTTTTCCATTAATGAAGAAAAATATTAATTTTACTTTTGATTTGAAAGATATAAATATTATTGCAAGTATAAGTAGAAGAATATGATTGTCATTTTATTTTATTTCTTGCTTTGTTTTATATATTACTTTTATCTCTAGTAATGGAGAGGAGTATGACTCTCACCTTTCTATCATATTCTATATCAAGATTGAAGATGAATATCCAAATCTAACCCAATCTCTCTTGCAAAGTAGGCAATTTCACTTAACAGCATCCACTCTTTGTTCCTCTCTCCTAATTCCTCCACCTCACTCTCATCCAGATAAATTTCAGTGAAGGAAATATATGATAGGATTGATCACTGATTTAAATTGTGGACCACATCACCTGATGCGGCCACAATATTACGGTTTCGGTAAACCGCATCACACCATAATTACAACATGACTCCGAGTCATAGATACATAAGAATGCAGTGGATTCTTATCTATCCATGGTTCGATCTTGCTGGTACTTGGTCGTAGTCTTCATTTGGGTGGAGGTTGATGTTATCTGCAGTTATGACCACTAGAAGCGGTTTATTGGTGGAGGTTTTTAACCTCCACTGTTTGAGGAGGTTAAAAACCTCCGCTATTTGAAGAGATTTTTAACCTCCGCTATTAAAGAGGTTTTTGCATCATTTATCATAGAGGTTGTAAACCTCCACAATATGAGGATGTTTACCATTACTCGAAATAACATATGCAGACCTCGAAGGTAACTATTATATGTTTCTATAGGATTTTAACCTCAATTTTAACCCTCTACAAAAATGACGAATAATAGAGTAAACAAAAAATGATATTTATAATATATATGAACATAATATAGTAATGTTTTACCTCTCCATAGGATACATATATCGATAATGCACTGGTCCTCCAAGTCTTGCTTCCTCTATGAGATGGACAATTAAGTGAACCATAACAGTGAAGAATGATGGTAGGAATAACATCTTCAAGTGACAAAGTGTAACCACAATTCGTTCTTGGAGCGTATGAAGTTCCGAAAGATTTAAGCTCTTACCACAAAGGACTCTAAAAAATGAACAGAACTCCACTAAGGTTGTAGTAACATGGTTTGGCAACAAGTTACGAATTGCTAGAGGTAGCAATTGTTCCATAATAATGTGGCAATCATGACTTTTCAATCCATATTCCTCATCAATACATCTGCAAATGTTACTTGCATAACCATCTGGTAACGTAACATTCTTCAAAGCTTTGAGGAATAACTTCTTGTTGTCATGGGTTAGTGAAAACAAAGCGAGGTTATATCTACCATTATCATCCGGCCAAAGATCAGACCTTATATCCATTTCTCTCAAATATTTTCGGGCATTAAGGTTGTCTTTTGATTTAGACCTATCATGGAGCAAAGTATATATAATATTGTCAAAAATATTTTTTTCAATATGCATAAAATCTAGACAATGACGCAACAAATTAAACTCTCAATATGGAAGTTCAAAGAATATGCTTCTTTTATTCCATTGTTTAGGTTCTTCTCTAGATCTTTTTCCATTACCGTTCAGCTTTGCTCCTTTCCCAAATGTAACATTAATATTTTCCACCTGTCTAAGAATATCAGTCCCTGATAATTTTGGTGGTGGGTTTCATTTCTCAGTGTTTCCATCAAAGTGAGAACAAATCAATCTAAATATGTGATTTCTACTTAGAAAGCGACGATGACCCATAAAACACCATTTACTGCTATGAGGAAGACGACAAGGTTCCGCATCAAAGTTACAAGTAGGACAAGCCAAACTCGTATGCGTGTTCCAACTAGATAAAATGCCTAAATCAGGAAAGTCACTAATTGTCCACATAAGAGCTGCTCGCATTCTAAAAATTTCATTTAATGAAGAATGAAAAGTTTCCACACCATTATTCCATAACTTTTTCAAGTCCTCTACAAGGGGACTTAATTACACATCTATATTGTTTCCAGGTGTGTGCTTGCCCAGAATGATCATTGATAGAATAAAAGAAGTGTGCTTTATACACATCCAAGGAGGAAGAATATATGGAGTTAAGAACACCGACCAAATTCTATGCATAGAACTAAGCCTTCCAAAAGGATTAAAAGCATCTGTAGCAAGACCTAAGCGAACATTTCGAGGATCTGAAGCAAAATCGGGATGCATTGAATCAAAAGTCTTCCACACCTCACCATCTCTTGGATGCCTTATCAATCCATATTTATAGCTTTCCAAAGCATGCCATCTCATATGCTTTGCAGTCTTACAACACCTGAACAATCGTTTCAACATTGGTTTGAGTGGAAAGTAGCGCAAAGCCTTTGCTGCTACCTTGTTTTTCCTATTGAGTTTCCACATAGATTTACCACAGTGTTTGCATGCATCCAAGTCTTTTTCATCATCTCCCAAATATAACATACAGTCATTTGGACATGTATCTATCTTAGTGTAGTTAAGACCAAGTTTATTAATGATTTTCTTTGACTCATAAACAGGAGGAGGCAACTTCACTTCTTCAAATGCATCTCTTGAAATATCTAATATCAAAGTCATCGCCTTTTCACTTAATCTAAACAAAATCTTTATATGATATAATTTGATTATAAACTCTAGTTTTGTGTAATTGCTCCCTTCATACAATTTCTAATTTCCGTCTTTTAGAAACTCGTCAATGAAACTATGATCCTCCTTTGGCCCCTCATTTAGTATTTTGTCTGCACCACATGTTTCTGATACACCTTCATTATTGACTTGTTGCCTATAATGCCCAAATGCATCATTCATCATTATGTCCATTGGATTTTCATAATGACAAGTTTCTTGCATTACATCTTCAGTTGTAGTAGACTCAAATACTTGTTTTTCACCGTGGAGATTCCATATAACATAATTTAGGGAAAATGGTTTCCTAAGCAAGTGGTCATTAGAAATGTCTCTGCTTTGCCATTTCAGAAACCCACATTTGGGACATGGACATCGAATTGTATCTCCAACAACTCCATTCTCAAAAGCAAAATCTAAGAATTGACTTAAACCAATTAATTAGTCAACTGTATTGCGTGGCTTAGAAATCCAAGTTTTATCCATTACAACATATACCTAAAGATATGTACATTAAAAAAGAATCATTAAATAATTTAATGGCAAATATTAAATGAAGGAAAGGGGAATCAATATCACAATGCCAAACAAGTTAGTATCCAAAATTTTAAACCAAGGGTGGAATCCTTGCTTGTTTAATTCTGGACTATACTACATTATGGGGAAAAACTATTGTCATTCATTATTTTTCTTAAATTCTCTACTCCTATATCTGATTTGCAAAGTATAACCATCTGCATTCTCCTACTGCATTTTACATAGCTCTTACTACTGCTAAGTTATTTTGGGTTTAGTCTAAGTCATGTGGCCTTATCTGACTCCTTACTTACAAGCACTTTATGGACTTCTTTTACAAATTCAAAATGAAAAGCATTACTCTATCTAGACAGAATGAAAGATGATACACCTTTTATATATTTGATGTTCAGAACACTGTTAGTGCCTTACAAGTTACAACATTAAGATAAATCTCAGATATGGATTGATTGTGTTACACAAGCAGGTGGATATCAATTTTGCTGAAATATCAGATACTACTGAAGTAAGCATTGCAATTTACAATTGTTTAAAGTTTTTAGAACTCCTATGACTTATACCACATGTTAGTTTTGCAAAAAATTAAAAAAGCACTTTTGTTTGCTAACTAGCTTTTCATAAGTAGCTTTTGATGTTAGGTTTTATTTTATCATAAGCTCTTACTGTTGTACTTACTATTGGATATAGATATTTTCAATTATGGAAATGTTAAAAGGAATGGCTAAATAATCACTAGGAATGACTAAATGATATTTTCAGAAGGATTCCATTGTCTATTGACAAACTCATTTCAATAGCAATGACAATCCTACCAGCATACATGTGCAAGCAACCAAGCTTCATGGATTCTTCTTAAGCATTTTACATATGAATAAGCATTTAAAGGGAGGAAACACTCGAAAACATACTCCATCCAAATCCAAAAACAGATTTATAATAGATAATAATACATTCATAACGGACAAATCAAAAAATTTATACACTTATTTTGGCTAAAATTTTCTTAAACACGCATATTATCATCATCTATAAAAACATTGAACCCTAAAATTCAACCTGAGAGCTGAGAAAGTGAAGAATATGAGAGCTGGGAGCTGCACTATCGTGAATCTGGATGAAGAAAATGAAGAATCTAAATGTCTTAGTGTCTTTTTTCAACCAGATCTGTGAGCAATGAAGAATGAAGTGAATGTGAGGTTGAAGAAAGTGAAGAATGAAGGGAGGGAGGTTCAACAAACTATTTGAAAGATAAGAAAGTGAATAATGAATTCTGACATTTTTAAAATGTTTTTGAAGTATGAATGAATTTTGGGGCTTTAGACTAACAAAGAATGAATTCTGACAAATTATTTGAAAGAGAAGAAAGTGATGTATGGATAAAAATCCTTTCTAACTTATTTTGGGGCTTTAGACTAAGGAAAGGTTATGGGGCTTTAATGAATTTTTAACTATTCTTAAGTGTATGAATGAATTTTTAGTATATATTATTAAGTTAATTCTTAATTTCATATTTATATTATATACATGTTTTTTATTTATCTAGGTGGGTGTAAGTTTTTAGTGTTGTTATTAAATTCATTTATTTAAATGGATGAATTGTGGAGATTGAAATTAAATAAAAACCTCCATTATATATTTATTTAATTGTCTAACTTTTATCATTTAATTTTTTGTGGAGGTTTGAATAACCTCCACAAGAAAACCTCCACTAAATATAAAGTTTCTTGTAGTGACTCCACATTTTGTTGCATGGGTCCATGATGTTGCTCAACATAGTCATAAGTTCATTAGAGAAAGAGGTGGCTTCTGTTCCAACAACCTCTCATACCAAGCCATGAAACAAGTAAAGAATTGTTCATTACAAAAAATGAACAATTCATTAGTAATTCTCTTAGTTTGATAGGAAATCATGGAGAAGAAGAAGAAAGTAAACCTAAAGAATTCAATGTGCATTTACGAAACCAATAAGGTAGCCAAAAAGGGAAAGAATGACAAAACCAGAAAACCCCAAAAACCCATTATAATAAATGGAAATGCCTAAACTACCCTTGTAATGTAGAACAAACAAAAACAGAAAGGAAGAAGGACTAGGCTATCAATGGAGGAAAGCAAGGAAGAATAAATAAATCTAGCAGCCCCCCTCAAGTGGGACAGTATAAATCACACAGGCCCATCTTGAACACGAAGTCTTTGAATGTGGAAGCGTGTAGTGGCTTTGTAAACGCGTCTGCTAATTGAGTAGAAGATTTGATGGGAAGAAGACGAATTAGCTTTTGTTGGATCTTCTCTCTTACAACGTGGCAGTCGATTTCAATATGCTTAGTGCGTTTATGAAAAGAATGGAGGTAAATAGATAGCTGACTTGTTATCACAATAAACATGAATTGGTGTAGATGGAGGTAGATGAAGATTAGTGTGCAAGTATTGAAGCCATTGGAGTTCACAAACCAAGATGGCAAGTGCTCGATATTCAACTCTGAAGATGATCTACTAACTGTTTGCTGCCATCAACTTTAAATTTTGTTTTGTAAACCCACTTGCATCCAATGGTAGTTTTGTGGGGAGGTAATGGTATAATAGTCCATTTATTATTGTCTTGTAGGGCTTGTAATTCTAGATGCATGACATTTTGCCAACGGGGATGCAATGAAGCTTGCTTATATGTAGAGGATTCAGTATTAGTGGTGATGGCCAAGCAGAAAGCTTTGTAAGTAGGAGAGCAACGATCATAAGAAATAACAGATGAAAGAGGATATAAAGCCTTGGTAGATTGAATCTCTGAAGTTGAGTCAGTTTGGGATAGGTTACAGTGGTAGTCTCTGAGGTGTGTAGGTGGACCTCTAATTGTTGAAGAATTCCTAAGAGGAGGATTGGTGTTTGTAGTAGGTGTGGAGGAATCAAGGTGAGGGATAGATGGATGATTATCTGAAGGTGGGACATGATTTTCTAAAGTAGGTTGAGTAGGAAGGGTAGGTCTGCAAAAGTGGTTTTGGGTGTCCAAGGCAGAATCAGTATTTGATTGAAAGGGAAGGAAATTTTCATAGAAAACAACATTTCTAGAAATAAGGATAGTGTGTGAGTGTAAGTCATAAAGAATGTATCCTTTTGTGCCTTCTTTGTAGCCAATGAAGGCACACTTTCTAGATCTATCAAAGAATTTGGTTATGTGAGCTTGGATAGTGCTAGCATAAAAGAGACACCAAAAACCATGAGATGATCATAAGAGGGTGGTTGATTGTATAGGAGTTGGTAGTGGGTTTTGTTGTGCAGCAAGGGAGTGGGCATTTTGTTAATGAGGTGGGTAGCATGTTGGAAAGAAAAGGTCCACAACTTTTTAGGAAGGTTGGAATTAAAGTATAGAGCATGAGCTATATTTAGAATGTGTTGGTGTTTTCTTTCCACCACACCATTCTGTTGTGGTGTTTCAATGCAAGTAGTTTGGTGGATGATGCCTTTAGAGGCAAAGAAAGTGGGCATAAGGAATTCAACCCCATTTTCACTTCTAAGGACTTTGAGATTAGTGTGGAATTGTGTGTGAATATAAGAAATAAAATTGATAAGATGTTGTCTTGCTTCAACTTTAGTTTGAAGCATGATAACACAAGTAAATTTGCTATAGTCATCTACTAAGGTGAGAAAGTATTTTTGTCCAAACATGGAAGTAAGAGAATATGGACCCAAAAGGTCAACATGCAACAAATCAAAAAGCTTAATAGAATATGTATGACTTATATTGAAAGGCAACTTCTTTTGTTTAGCAAAGTGGCAACTATCACAAGGTGGTAAATCAGAATTACAAGGTAAAACAAAAGAACATTGTTTAGCAATCAAATTTATTATGTTTGTAGAAATATGGCCTAATCTTAAGTGCCATAAAATTTGGGAATGTTGTGATTGTGTAGAAGCCTGAGAAGATAGGACTTTAGCTGTTGGGAGAGTGATTTTAAATAAGCCATGGTGTAGCTTGGCTGAACCAATCATCTTCCTTGAAGCATTCTGCACAATGACAGAATTATCTTGTGTAAAGAATAAATGATAATTTAAAGTTTGTATGAGTTTGTTTACTGAAATAAGATTCACATGGAATTGTGGTACATAAAGAACATTAAAAATGATAAGAGTAGGAAATAGTGTGATAATGCTAGATAAAGAAGTGGAAACTTTGTCACCAGTGAGCAAAGTAATGAGTATAGGTTTTATTGTTTGAATTTTAGAGTAAAATTCAAGTCTAGAACTGATGTGATCATTAGCACCAGAGTCAAGGAGCCATTGAGAGTAAGGAATACCTGCATCATTAGCATTTGTGTTGATATGCATTGTTGAACTGGTTGAAGGAGCAGAGGCAAAGTCTTGTTTATTTTCAGTGAGGAGATGCATGATGCTTTGGTATTGTTCTTCAGTAAAGCCTGTTGCTGAATTCTGGTTTTGTGCAGTATATTGACAAGATTGGGTAGAAGAACCTTGGATAGAATGATCTAAAGGAAATATGGTGGTGTGATTAGCCATCCTAGGTTTAGTGGTTTGGTATCCAGGGGGTAGCCATGCTTTAAGAAGCATGTTTCAATGGTGTGATTAGTTCTATCGCAATAGGTACAATATCTAGGTTGTCTAGTTTGATTATTGTATTTGTTGCCTCTTCCTTTGCTAAACCGGTTTCCTCTCCCTCTAAAGGCTTGAGTGGTTGAACTATTGTTGTTATTTCTGTTAGGTTGACTAGTAAAATTTAAGGCTTTGGGATCAAGTTCTAGGTTGGGAGATAAGGTGATATTGATTTGCCTCTCTTGTTGAATGAACATGGAAAAAGCCTTGGATATATGTGGAAGAGGGTCCATTAACATGATTTGTGAACGAACTTGAGCATATTTCTCATTAAGGCCCTTTAGAAATCTTATTACATAGTCATATTCTCTGTAATTGGTAAGATCTTGGAAAATCCCACAAGGGCAAGGTGTGATGCATTTGCATTTCCTAGTGGGTCTAAAGGTCTCTATTTCTTCCCATATAGTTTTCAACTCATTAAAGAATTCGGAAATGGTAAGATTACCTTGGTGCAAGTGATAAAATTCTTGCAAAAGGTCACCAACTTTGAATATGTCACCTTGTGAGAATCTGTCCCGTAAATCCTTCCAGACTTGTGCTGTAGTGTCAAACCAGAGGATAGATTTCACTATGGATTCTTCTGTAGCATGATGAATCCATGAAAGAACAATGCTATTGCATCTCTTCCAAGGACCGTTTAGAGTATCTTCTAGAGGTGGTTGCATGAATCCTTCATCAAGAAACTCTATCTTGTTCTTGAATCCTTCATCCTCATGGCCCTAGCCTAAGAATGATAATTCTTGTCGTTTAATTGAGGCTTCACCAGCACTAATGTTGGATTCCCAGTTGAATGTAGGAAGAAGGGATTAGATGTGTTGGTGTTTGTAATCCATATACATCTGATTCGCCATGACTCAAAAAAAATGCGAGATTGAGGAAGGAGATCGAGGGAGAAGGTAGATGAAAAAAAGGAATAAAGAACAAACGAAGAAGAAGAGAGAAGATTTGTGCTTGAGATACCATTTTAGTTTGATAGGAAATCATGGAGAAGAAGAAAGTAAACCTGAAGAATTCAATGTGCATTTACTAAACCAATAAGGAAGCTTTATACAAGAGTGAACCAAAAGGGAAAAACTGAAAAACTCACTAACTAACTAAAGCTGTTAACTAACTAACTGATAGCCAAAAAGGGAAAGAATGACAAAACTAGAAAACCCCAAAAACCCATTACAATAAACAAAAATGCCTAAACTACCCTTGTAATGTAAAACCAACAAAAACAGAAAGGAAGAAGGACAGAGGCTATCAATGGAGGAAAGCAAGGAAGAATAAATAAATGTAACAAATTCCGTCAATAATCATTTACATATAAATTTCATGGGATTAACAATAATCATATATAATTATACAATAATATAATGATATGATTATTTAACTTAATAATTAATTTCCTTTAAATGATTTTGAATATTGTATGGAACCTAATAGCCACGGTCTGTATTGTTTCTTCACTTCCGCTCCAAAATTGAAAAGTTGGTTTACGATTAATGTTGTCTCTTTGTTATTAGTTCCACTTTTATAAAAACTAAATTAGATCTAAACATCTTTTAGATTTAATTTATGGGATATGAATAGTCCGGTCTAGGAAGCGTGTTGTTTTTTCCTTTCGGCTCTAAAAGTGGAAAGTTGGTCTACGACTAGTGTTGTTGTTTCTTTGCTATCAATTCTAGTTTTCTAAAATGAGTTATTTCTAAATACCTATTTTAAAAGTATAAATATAAATTATGGGATTTGAATAGCCCGTGTTGTCTATTCCTTTCTTCACAAGAGCGGATAGTCGATCTACATCCAGTGTCCTCTCTTTGCTATTAACCCCCTATAATCAATTTAAATAACCTCTAAAATTTTAATGGAATCAAACCAAATCAAACCAATAAAGTCAAACATTTTTACAACCATAACTATATAGTCTTGATTTCTCTATTGAACTTAGAGATACGTAATTAAATAAAAAATATTTTTATAATTACAACTCTTGTGAGACAAAAAATAAAAATAAAATATTTTACTTTAATAAATGAATTTTTATTAAATAATCTTTAAGGGTATAAAAATCCATTTAATTAGTGAGGGTACCGTTTTAATATGGGCGGACAGGGTGCTTATAAATTTCCCGATTCGTAATCAATTCCCGAACTCAAAACTTAAGTTCAAAACATAGTGGCGACTCCAAATCAATTGGGTGAGGTAGAAATCGAGTTTGCCTCTTCCTAAGTCACAAGGTCGGTCTTCCAACTGAATATCGGGTCGCAACATTGGGGAAAGATAATTTGAGACATTCAATTTTATCTTGGTTCGATTGCCAACCACTGTAATCTACATCAAGTCCTCCCCTTATGATTTGAGAGATTTTCTTTCACTATGAAGAATTAAAATGTTCTTACAAACAATCTTCCACCAAGAACCTCTTGGGCCTAACTTCTAATGGATAACCTCACCACTTCTAGCTTAGAATTTCTCTGAACTCTTCTCTCCTTCTATGGCGATACCTCACACCTTGATAGATGAATTATAAATTGAATGTTCTTCTTGTGCATCGTGCTTTTGCACCTATTTTTGTGCTTGTATACACTCTATGTAGAATACATTTAAACCTTCTTGATATCTCACAATCTTAGAGTAAGATGATGAATGATCATGAGATGCAAATGTATTGAAAATACTTTGATGTGATATGAATACTTGTTGTATTTCAAAGTATCTAGCTCTCATTCTTCCAAAACTCTCTGATTTGATCTTGATAAACGTGTTAATTACTCATGGGAATTGTTGGTTATAATAACCTTCATTTTCAATCAGTTTGATGTTAGTTTAATCGATTATGTTGACACTTAATCGATTAATGTTGTTTAAAAATCCAAGATTTCAAAACTTACACTAACTTTATCGATTTACTTTGAACTTAATCAATTAACGAGTTTCTCAGTTTGCAAAGACCTAATTGATTAACTATTAACTTAATTGATTAACCATGTTCTGAAAAAGTACTGAATTGATATGCTATGAACATGTAACATGATTTAATAATATATAATACATTATTTGAAATGACATGAGTTTACCTAGGTTAATGCATCAAAATAATGAAGTCATGTATGAATGTTAATTTCATACGCATCATAATCATCATTCTAATTTGTGGGATTTCATTTGGTTCATCTTTCGTAGACTCTACCCATTCAAAACATCTTAGGACCTAAGAAAATGAAAATTACTCTTAAGCTTTTGTTGATCTTTTTTATGCTTGATCTTAAGTCTTCAATTTTGTTGTTGATTTAGCTTTGTCCAAATCTTCATATTTTGTTTTTATCAAAATTATGCAATGCACATTTGCATTCCCATAGTTTTGACAACCCGTAGGACTTCTAAAACTGATAATTTATTAGCATAATAAGTGAATAATCAAACATTTAACCTAAAGGGATAATGAAAACTCTATATGTAAATGCACCAGGAACACTTGGTTAGTTTTCCATTCTCCTCACCAGAGAAAAAATGAAAGTTTGTTTGAAGAATTAATGATTTGATTGAGGAAGGTAACTATACCAAAACTCTCTTAAGGCATACCAAAATAAGTAACCTGAAAATATATACTCAAGTGTGTATTCATATCCTTGTTTTATTATGATATTCAAGATCCTTATAGGATTAATTATTCACCAATCATACGAACCAATATACCAGGGGTGAAAGAAAGCACTGCAATTCTGCATCATGTTCACCTAATAGAAGAGTGATGTTTTCCATTATTTCATTTCTTATGTGATTATTTTGATTAGCGGGTAATTTTCCAACTCTGCCACAATTTATCTCTAAGATTTTTGAAGGATAGGTAGCAAGGTTTGCCTTTTTTAAAAAAAGATAATTCTGAAAGTCTATTGTTTTATAATTTTTGGTCATTATATTTATGATGAATTTTGCCTTAACCCCACTTAATTGTACTAAGGGTTATTGTTGTTGTTGTCATTGCATGTGTTGTTTTCCTTGTTATTTCATGGTACTCTCTTCTCTAGTACCGGAGAGAAATCTGATTCCTCAACTTATATTGTTTGTTCGGTCGAAACTTCTCATTACAAATTGATAAGAACTTTGATATAACTTTCACTCTAGAATCTCATACTTCCAATGTGAGTCTCAAGTCTTGTCGACTCCACCATGATCTACAGCCCATGCGCCATCAAGCCCTTGAGGAGTAGGCCTGAGTGAACACTACAATGCGTGCATCACCATCGAAGTCATTTGTTGTAGTCAAGAGACATGATGGAAACTTCTGAAACCAATTGATTAAGAACATTGGGAGAATCGTACCATAAAAGTTAGTAATCACTACACCATAGATGTAAATTAAGAGTGCACATTTTGGAGATATAACAATACTTTTGGATGCTGTCTATGTGAGCACAGTAGTATATGATATGTTTTAATAACGCTTATGTTGGCGTTGTTGTATGTCAACTTTAATAGTGCTCATTGTAGAGCGCTATTGTATGTATGACATACAACAGCGTCACCTGTAAAGACCCAAATTCTACCCTTGAAATTTTTTCCATATTTTAATCCAATTTCATGCAATCCTCTACGACTTTTAATCATAAATGCCAATAACTTAAGTTAAGTCCTCATTTCCTACTCATACTCATTTCCTAAGTTCAACATAATATACACTACCGCATAGCAGAAAATCATAATTCATTCATGCATTCTGGTAACTACCTCATACATTTAGTTATGGGATTCAAAAATACTCATAGCTACGAATATCCAGAGTTACCAATATTCATGTCCAAAATACAGTCAGTCATATTACAAAAGAATGAATATAAGGACTTCCAAAAATTAAAAGTCTCTAAGCTCCTAAGCAAAACGTCCTTACATCTTCCACCTACCCTGGTGAGTGTTAGGTTTGGTTCTTGATAACTTCGCAAGTTCCATCGACACCGCCGCAAACTTTAGGATCTTTCTCTTCTCAAGCTCTTAGATGAGTATCCAAGCTCCTTGCCCTTGGAAAAGCTCTCTTCTCTCACCTCTCTTCAATTCTTAACCCTAAAAATGTGTTTGGGGTTTCTCATTTAATGCAACTCGTCGGGTTCTCGCTTAAGCGAGCCCATTTTCTCTCAAGCGAGAAAATCCCGCCCATTTTAAAAACTTAGATCTGACCCTCTCGCCCAGGCGATGGAACTCTCGCTCAGGCGAGGCAGCTCTCGCTCAAGCGAGAGTCTTACAGCCTCGACAGGTCCAAAATGTCACTTTTCTCGCCCAGGCGAGCCAACTCTCGCTCAGGCGAGACCACTCTCGCTCAAGCGAGCCAACTCTCGCTCAGGCGAAACTACTCTCGCTCAAGCGAGCCAACTCTCGCTCAGGCGAGCCAACTCTCGCTCAGGCGAGAATCCTTCAGTATAGCCCAGGATTTCACCCTCCCAGGTGAGCCTTCCTCGCCCAGGCGACAATCCCTTGCTCAAGCGAGAATCCCAAGACTGATACTATAATTTTAAAGACTTAAATTAAGGGTGTCACAATCCTCCCCCTCTTATAAGAATTTTCGTCCCCGAAAATTAAACATACCTCGATTCAAACAAATGAGGGTAATCCTCTCTCATATCGCGCTCCACTTCCCAAGTAGCATCCCCTTCGTCTACTTGGCTCCACAATACTTTCACTAAGGGAATCTCTTTGCCTCTTAGTCTTTTGACACTGGTATCCATCATTCTCACGGACAACGTCGTAAAAGTCAAGTTGTCCTTCAACTCTATCTGATCAGACTTAACCACATGAGATGGATCCCCAACATATTTCCTCAACTGAGACACATGAAACACATTGTGGAGATTCGACAATAACGGAGGTAAAGCAATCCGATATGCTACCGGCCCAATCCTCTTCAATACTTGATACGACCCAATAAATCACGGAGTCAGCTTACGAGACTTCAACACTCTACCAATCCCGGTAGTCGGGACTACTCTCATGAAAACATGATCTCCCTCACTAAACCCAAGGGGTTTCCGCCTCTTATCGTAATAGCTTTTCTACCGACTCTGAGCTATTCTCATATTCTCCCAGATCTTCTTGATCTTTTCTGTCGTCTCTTGAACCAGCTCATTTCTAGGGATTGTAGTTCTCCCGTTGGCCGCTGATGCTCAATCTTGACTTCTAACAGACAAGACAGCTCGAGACATACAAAGCCACATCCTTTTTCAACCCAGACCACCAAAATAGCTTTTTCAAATCTTGGTACATCTTTGTAGTTCCCGGGTGAAAGCTCATTTTACTCTTGTGTGACTCCTCTAAAATACTCTTTCGCAATTCCACATCGCGAGGTACACACACTCTCCCTTTGTAACGCAACATTCCACTAGGGTCCGATGCGAAATCAGTTTCCTTCCCACTTATCATCAAATCTCGTTTAACCATTAGCTCACTATCCTCCACTTGCATTACCCGGATTTGATCAAACAATTCATTTGTGACCTTAAGCATCCCTATCATCATACTATGAGGCCTTATCTACACTTCCAAGTTCATATCCCTGAACTCCTCAATCAGTTTTCCTTCTCTAACCATCAAAGCCGACATGTGTAAAGATTTCCGACTTAAGGCATCGGCCACCACATTGGCCTTTCCCCGATGGTACTACAATCCAAAATCGTAGTCCTTAAGAAACTCCATCCACCTTCTCTGTCTCATATTCAGTTCTTTTTTATCGAACATGTATTTCAAGCTCTTGTGGTCGTTGTACACCTCAAACCTTATGCCATACAGATGGTGTCTCCAGATTTTCAAGGCAAAGACCATTGCAGCTAATTCTAAATCATGTGTAGGGTAGTTTTGCTTATACGCTCTTAACTATCGAGAAGCTTAGGCAACAACTTTTCCCTCTTGCATCAGAACACAACCCAAACCCTGCTTAGAAGCATCATAATACACACTGAAATCACGGTCAGTACAAGGAAGAACCAACATGGGCGCCGTAGTCAATCTCCGTTTCAACTCTTGGAAACTCCCTTCAAAACGGATTGTCCACACATAAGGTTCCCCCTTTCTGGTGAGCTTAGTCAAAGGTAGTGCCAATTTCGAAAATCCCTCTATGAATTTTCGGTAATACCCAGCCAAACCCAGAAAACTCCGGATCTCAGTAACTAACTTGGGTACTGCCCATTCCATAACCGCTTCAACCTTTGAAGGATCTACAGCTACCCCTTCCTTGGATATTACATGTCCAAGAAAATTTACCAATTCCAACCAGAAATCGCATTTAGACAATTTGGCATACAACCGATTCTTACTCAGAATATCTAGAACAATTCTCAGGTGCTCTACATGTTCCTCTCGACTTTTGGAGTAAACCAGAATGTCATCAATAAATACCACTACGAATGAATCTAAATACGTATGGAAAATCCGATTCATGTAGTCGGTAAATATTGCCGGGGCATTCGTTACACCAAAAGGCATGACCAAATACTCAAAATGTCCATACCTCGTCCTAAAAGCAGTTTTAGGAATATCTTCCGACTTCACACGAAGTTGGTGGTAACCCGACCGAAGGTCAATTTTTGAGAACACTACTGCTCCCCTCAACTGATCCATCAAGTCATCAATCTGAGGCAAGGGATACTTGTTCTTGATGGTGACTTTGTTCAACTTCCTATAATCCGTACACAACGTCATGCTCCCATCTTTCTTCTTAACCAACAAAACAGGCGCACCGCACAGTGAGACACTAGGAAGAATAAACTTCTTTACCAACAAGTCCTCAACCTGCTTTTTCAACTCAGCCAACTCTAACGGTGCCATCCTATAAGGAGCTATCGAGATGGGTCCCGTTCCAGTTACCAAATCAATAGAGAATTCAACTTCTCTCACTGGAGGAAACTCCGAAATGTCACCAGGAAATACCTCAGGAAATTCACAAACTATCAGAATACCCTCAACTTTTGGTTTCTCAATACCCTCTAGGGATGCCAACAACATAAACACGGCTCCTCCCTCCGTACAGGAAGTCCTGACCTCCTTAGCAGACAACGGCTTCATACCACTAGCCTCATCAGAAATCCCATCCGGATTTCCGAACATCACGGTCTTATTAGCACAATTAAGCACCACATGATTTGACGATAACCAGTCTATTCCCAGAATTAGATCTAACTGGGATAGTGGTAAGCAGATTTGATCCACGGTAAAAGCCCTACCATTTACCACTACCGGGCATCGAGACACAACTATCGACACCACCACAAGCACATCAGTTGGGGTGGATACGACCAAGTCGAAAGGCAATGACTCAGTTTGCAATTTCAGTCTATCCACACATTCAATAGATACAAAGGAATGTGTCGCTCTCGAATCAAATAACACTAAAAGAGGAATACCTGCCACCATGCAATTACCTTTTATCAGGCCATCTACACCCGATGCCTCTACACCACTCATGGTGAACACTCTGCCAGTAGATCGAGGTCGTTCAGCCCTCACAACATTCACACTCTAGTGTAACTTAGGACAATATCTTTTGACATGCCCGACCTCCTTGCATTGAAAGCAGGTAAGTGTCGTTCCGGGGCATGAGTCACCGACATGAGTTCGACCACATTTGCCACACAAAGATGGAGAGTTTAACCGTGACCCTCCAGCACTGACATGAGTCCTCGGCCCATGTGAAGTATAACCCCGACTACCCGTTGGAGGAAAGTAAGGCTTTCGTTCCTCTTGAAACACCTTGCCCTTCCCTTTTCCGTGCGAGAAGTTTCGTTGAGGCCCAAAGTTCTTGGGAGGAATCACCTTAGGAGTCGCCGCTTCATCGACTGCTAAGTCATCCTCATACAGCCTACACTTGTTCACTAGGGTAGGGAAGTCAGCAATCTCTTAGTGCCCACATATGCTTTTCAACTTGGGCTTCAAACCCGATTCAAACTTGAAGCACTTGGACCTTCCGTCCACCTCCAATTCGGAGTAAGGACAAAATCAGGCCAATTCTTCAAACTTTGCCGCATACTCCCCCACCGACATGTTCCCCTGCTCCAGCTTCAAAAACTCCATCTCCTTCTTTCTCTTCAAGTCGGCAGGAAAGTACTTGTGAAGGAATTTCTCTTTGAATGTACCCCAGGAGATCAGTTGTCCTTCCGCTTCCATTTGGCGTCGAGTAAATTCCCACTAGTTCTCGGCCTCCGTCACTAGCATATAGGTGGCATACGCCAACTTCTGAGCCTCCGAACAGTTCATGGCTCTGAAGATCCGCTCCACCCCTAGGATCCACTCAATGGCAGCATCAGGAGCAAATCCCCTGTGGAACTGACTGGGGTTCCTCCTGTAGAACTCATCTAAACCTCGGTATTCTGTCGGTCCAGGTGGAACTAGTAGTTGTGAACTCGGACTCGGTGCCGGATTCTGGTTCAGGTTATGCAAGTTCTCATTGACTTGCTGCAATGCCGCCACCATTTGAGCCAACAAATCGTACGGGACATTCTGACTTGCCCCTCTTCCTCATCCTCTTCCTGCCATGGGTACCTGTACTCATTCACTTGTCAGTAATTGAATTTTGTCTAAACAAAGTTCACATAACCACTTAACAATTAGTACAAATCAAATAATTTCAGCACATAAGGATTACAAAGAAGCATGCAAGGCCATATCCTAGGTTGCGGGATTAACTATGCTATGATACCATATTGTAAAGACCCAAATTCTACCCTTGAAATTTTTTCCTTATTTTAATCCAATTTCATGCAATCCTCTACGACTTTTAATCATAAATGCCAATAACTTAAGTTAAGTCCCCATTTCCTACTCATACTCATTTCCTAAGTTCAACATAATATACACTTTCGCATAGCAGAAAATCATAATTCATTCATGCATTCCGGTAACTACCGCATACATTTAGCTATGGGATTCCAAAATACCCATAGCTATGAATGGAGAGAGTTACAAATATTCATGTCCAAAATACAGTCAGTCATATTACAAAAGAATGAATATAAGGACTTCCAAAAATTAAAAGTCTCTAAGCTCCTAAGCGAAACGTCCTTACATCTTCCACCTACCTCGGTGAGTGTTGGGTTTGGTTCTCGGTAACTTCGCAAGTTCCATCGACACCGCCGCCAACTTTAGGATCTTTCTCTTCTCAAGCTCTTAGATGAGTATCCAAGCTCCTTGCCCTTGGAAAAGCTCTATTCTCTCACCTCTCTTCAATTCTTAACCCTAAAAATGTGTTTGGGGCTTCTCATTTAATGCAACTCGTCGGGTTCTCTCTTAAGCGAACCCATTTTCGCTCAAGCGAGAAAATCCCGCTCATTTTAAAAACTCAGATCTGACCCTCTCGCCCAGGCGAAGGAACTCTCGCTCAGGCGAGGCAGCTCTCGCTCAAGCGAGGATCCTCTCGCTCAAGCGAGAATCTTACAGCCTCGACAGGTCCAAAATGTCACTTTTCTCGCCCAGGCGAGACCACTCTCGCCAAAGCGAGCCAACTCTCGCTCAAGCGAGAATCCTTCAATATAGCCGAGGATTTCACCGTCCCAAGTGAGCCTTCCTCGCCCAGGCGAAAATCTCTCGCTCAAGCGAGAATCCCAGGACTGATACTATAGTTTTAAAGACTTAAATTAAAGGTGTCACATCACCTCCAACAAGCGCTATTATATATGTACATGACTTGCTTTTAATAACGCTCATTATAATGAGCGTTGTTGATATGTAACCTTTAACAACACTTATTTAACACTCTCATTTTAAATAAGGCAAATCTCTCTCAGACATTTTATCAAATACATAAAAAGCATGTCCAATTTGATCACATTTATGAACCATTGCATGAACTTGTCTACGTTAGTTCAAATCCATTAACCCGGAAGATTATATGCAGTAATTAAAAGGACGAAAGTGATGAAGATGTAGAAGACAAATCTATGAATTTATTCTCTTCCTTAACTGAAAAAATAAGAGGATAGAAATAGATAATTCATAATCAATATAATAAGAATATAATCAAAATTTACATAGAAAATATGGATGAAAAAATAATAACCAAATACAAGAAATACATACACAGGTTGCAAGTTTGGTAAATCACCAACAGCTTCACGTAGATTCAACCTTCACATTTCTTGTATTATAAAATAAGCAGTTAATGTAGATGTAAATGCAAAAAATAAGAGTGAATCAAAGAGAAATAAATGAGGTAAAATAAAATAATGATTCGCCTTATGCTCGAATAGAGAAACCAAAAGCTAATAACTTGTTTGAAGAGAGAAACTAAGAGAAGAAGAGTAAGAGAAATAGAATAGTGATTGATATGTATATCATTGTGTGATGTTTTTTTTTTAAATCTGCAAAGATTCACGCCCACTAAAGCAAAAATGTATGACTTTTAATAGCGTTATCTAAAGAATACGTTGTTAAATGTGTGATTTTTCAGCTACACTAACTCTATCAAAAGACTAAATAGGTAAAGTTAAATTCTTATTTTGTCTAACTAACCTATGATATGTTCTATCAATTTCAGGATTTATTAGATGCAAAGACCCTGAATTTATTGGATGTGCTACATGACACAATAATAATGAAACAAGACAATAATGGAAATGCATGTTAGAATTGAGTAAACAACCAAGACTCCGCATAAATAACATCCTAAAATCATAGATAACATATACAAAAAAAAGAGTTAATTACACTGACATCTCCTAAGTTTTAGTGAAATTACACAAATCACCCCTCCATTTTTTGTCCTTACACGAACCACCCCTCACTCTTACATAAACTGCCCATAATATTATACATATATTAAACTCACCACCCTCATGATATATAAGTGTAATATTTTAAACAAAAAACGTGTGTTGAGTGTAATTAAGTTAAACAAAATATTATATATTGTGTAGGCAATTCCAAATAGTACAAAATTGAGTGTCTTTTATTATTTTTGTTTCATTACACAATATATTAACAATTCTAATGAGATATTTATATAACTCTTATACTATTTTGTAATGAATCAAATAATGAAGATGCATTGCTTTTATATTATTTGGATTTGTCTACACAATATACAATACTTTGTTTAACTTAACTAAACATATCACATGTTTTTTGTTTAAAATATTACACTTATATCTCATCACATATGGTCAGTGTAATATATGTACAAAATTAGGGGTGTTTCGTGTAAAAGAGATGTGTGGTTCGTGTAAAGACAAAAAGGGAGGGGTGATTTGTGTAATTTCACTAAAATTCAGGGGGTGTCAGTGTAATTAACTCTATACAAAATGTTTCAAGGAAAAATTCAAAGCCTAACTATTTTAAAAATGCAAAACAGATTCACTATAAAGCTTGAAAAGTAAAAAAGAAATAGTAAAAATGGTTTTTTTTGGAATTTTAGGGTGGATCTTTCTGACATAGTAAGAAATTTTGGATAAAATATATTTTTATACCCCAAATTCATATATAATATGTTCAATTTTGATTGTTGGTTAAAAATTTATGCCAAAAATAACATTTCATCAAAACAATATTCACTATCTATGTGTATCTCACAACCAACAACATTGAAAGTTATTCTGGTTTTTATAGAATTCAATACGTAATGAAAGAAGCGTGGAAACAAAGTTTCAAGCAAAAATTTCACTCACAAGATCAAGCGTCGTTGATATGTCACATTTACAGCGCTCATTTAAGCAAGTATAGTTGAATATATTCAAATCAGAGCACTTGCTTAGAAGAGCGCTGTTGAATGTCACATTTAATAACACCCATTTAAGCATTTGTAAATATGTGACTTTTAATAGCGCTAATTATAATGAGCGCTATTGATATGTCACATTTAATAATACTCATTTAAGCAAGCATTGTTGAATATATTCAAATCAACTGCGCTTGCTTAGAAGAGCGCTGTTAAATGTCACCTTTAACAACACTCATTTAAGCGGTATTAAATATGTGACTTTTAACAGCGCTCATTGTAATAAGTGTTGTTGATATGCCACCTTTAACAATATTCATTTAAGCAAGTGTTGTTGAATATATTCAAATCAACAACACTCACTGAGAAGAGCGCTATTGAATGTCACCTTTAGCAACATTCATTTAAGTATTGTTAAACGTGTGACTTTTAACAGCGTTTATTATAATGAGCATTGTTGATATGTCACATTTAACTACACTCATTTAAGCAAATAGTGTTGAAGATTCAACTCAATAATTCTTGCTTAAAAGATCGTTATTGAATACAAGGAATATCAAGTGTAAATATTATCAAAAGACAATAACAAGGGGAGTTTATAGGCTGAAGCAACATCATTTTGGCGGGTACTCAAAAGGATGTTGGAACCTTTAAAGTTGTGTCCGATATAGTCAAGAAAGAAATGTATGATATCTTAGCTACTTCACAAGATAAACCGAATAAGAAGTTAAAACCTGAAGATGATGCAAAAGAAGTTGGTGAGAAAAGGAAGGGAAAGAATTGATTCCAAGTATTTTCAAGAAAAGGAGAATTAGCACTTAAACTATCATCCATGAAATTTATAAGAAGGAGCTGCAAGAAGAGGCTTGCGAAGAAATTGCGGCATTCTTTTATGTAAATGCTATATCATTAAATGCATCAAGGTCGGAAAAATTCGATAGCTTGTTTGAGAAGGTTGCAAGACATGGTGTGGGATATAAGCCACCATTGTAATATGAGCTTAGAGTTAAGTATTTGATGAAAAAGTGGAATCAACCAAGAGTATTATTTAGGAACATAGAACTTATTTGAATGACATGGGATGTATCATAATGTCTAATGAGTGGACATACAAAAGGAGGAGCACCATAGTGAACTTCTTAGTGAATGACCCTATAGGGACTGTCATTTTTGAAGTCTATAGATGCATATCACATTAAAAAACAACATACAAGATTTTTAAGAAGAATGTCAGCCATGACACATTTTGCAACATCTTAACTAACACTTGGTTTCTTATTGGACAACAACGATGCATTGAGAAGAATGTTCACTCTAGTGAATAGAATGAAAGTCAGTTTGCAAGGACAAGAGATGGGATAAGTATTGAGAATGCAGTCATGGATAATAGGTTTTGAAGAAATATTGTGATTTGATTCAAGGGTACCTAACCTCTAATCAATGTTGTTGTGACCGGACCAGACTGGCCGGTCCAACCGGTCCAACCGTCACTCGCTTATGTAGACGGTCCCGTACATCTAAAAAATCGGGGAGTCTTTCCAACCGTTTTAAGCCATGGAAAAACCGGTCCAACAAGGTTAGACTGGGTCAAATCGGAATAACCCGGTTGGTTAAACTGGTCGGTTTGTTGAAAAAATATATAAAAAAAAAAGTAGGATTGTAGTAGTAAAAAAAAAGTGAAAAACCTTGTTTTCATTTTTTACGGTTTACTACTGCACTTTTTCAATAGAAAAAGAACCCTAGCCGCCTGAAGAGAAGAGTCTACCTTTGTTGTAGTCGTCGTCTTCTGTCGTCCTCTGCCATCCCCCGCCACCATCTCTTCCGTCGCCATCTCACTCTCTCAATTTCAAACAGGTTTTTTACTTTTTCAAGTTTGTCATGTATTAGAAAATATGAGGATAATAAATAACCCTCAAATTCCCTTCTCAAATCACACACACAACGAAGAACAATCGGAACCATAGCTTCTTCGTGAGAGAGAAATGAGAAATGAGAGATGAATTTGAAATTAGTGAATGAGAAAGAAGAGAAAAGAAGATACAATACGTTATACACAATAGCTGATGCGTGAGAGAGAAATGTATATTGTTTATGTTTATAATTTAGTTTATGGGCATTCTTCCTCATTGGGACGCGTCTTCATGGCACAAAGCCACAAAGCCAAAGACGTGTCTTGATTGAAAACATAACAGTAAATTGTTTATGTTTATACTAATTATGTTTATACTTTACAATGTTAATTTCATAATGTTATGGTTTCCATCAAACAATTAGGATTTCATATTGTTTATGTTTATCGTTGAAATATGTTTATGTTTATGATTTCAGATATGACATTATCTACAAGTTCTCCAAATACAATTCAGCCAGTAATTCCTACTACTCAATCTGTTAGAGCAAAATCTGACACAACATGGGACCATTGCCAATTGGTGCAAGATGTTGATGGAAAGAAAAGTATAAAATGTTTGTATTGTTCAAACTTCAAAGTGTTACAAGGGTGGAGGAATACATCGAAGTAAACAACATCTTGCTGGAGAAAAGGGAGATGTTCTACCTTGTGTGACACTCTACATTTTAAAATCATTAAAATTATAGTATCAGTCCTGGGAGTCTCGCTTGAGCGAGAAAGTGTCGCCTGGGCGAGAGAGGCTCACCTGGGAGGGTGAAATCCTGGGCTATACTGAAGGATTCTCGCCTGAGCGAGAATTGTCTCCCTTGAGCGAGAGTGGTCACGCCTGAGCGAGAGTTGTCTCGCCTAGGCAAGAAATGGCATTTTGGAACTTGTCGAGGCTATGAGATTCTCGCTTGAGCGAGAATCCCTCGCTTGAGCGAGAATCCCTCGCTTGAGTGAGAGGGTCAGATCTGAGTTTTTAAAATGGGCGGGATTTTCTCGCTTGAGCGAGAACCCGACGCTATTGCATTTATTAGGGACCCCCAAACACATTTTTGGGGGATAACCTAGAGAGAAGTGAAGGAAGAGAGACTTTTCAAGAGCAAGGAGTCTTGGGAATCATCTAAGAGCTTGAGTGTAAGACTGAGATTGCAACTAAGAGGGGGGTGAATTAGTTGTTGCAATAAGCCAATTTTTCTGCAATATCAAAGTTAACGTGCAACGGAAATAATATGCAGAAAAATATTGACTTAGGAAGGATAAATAAATAACAAAGAGAAGGGAAAGAGAGTACGCAGGTGTTTTATATTGGTTCACCTTCTTGTCCACCGAAGGCTACGTCCAATACTCTTGACGCGCAAGAGATTCCTTTATTAAATATAATGAGTTGCAATTACAAATATCTCACCCCGAGATCTCCTTGTACCTTACACACTCACTTATATCTAATCCCCTTGGAAAACTCTATTCCAAGTAACACCCTTGGTAAACACTATACCAAGTTACACCCTTGGTAAACACTATACCAAGTCACTCACCCTTTCTCTTCACACCCTTGTGAAAGAAAGTAAACTTTGCAAAAGTGAAGAATGTACAATTTGGCTTGGATTGCCTTACAAGTGTATATGACAATTTCTAGAACTTGCAATCCAATAACAACTCGTATACTTGAGATAATAATGCTCTTTTAACAATGTGAAAAACACTTAGAAGCAACTTCAAAATAACTTTGAAAGTTTAAGAGTAGGTTGCTTGAAAAGTGTAAGTAAAATCAGAAAGTGTGAGAGCTTTTGAGAGTTTCAAGTAAAAGTTTGTAATCTGAGTTGTTGTATATTGTTGTATATTGTGAGAATGTTTCAATGCCTTTATATAGGCTTCCAATCAACCATAATACCCTTAGGCATGAGTAGGTTTCATTTGGAATGAAAAGCAATAAGTTTGAAGTGAAACCCTTTCACTTGAAATCTGAAAAACTGATGCAACAACTCTCAGTAATCGATTACCCAACAATCCTGTTAACAGCTTTTTGAAAATTAACACAGTGTAATCGATTACTGGATTTGAGTAATCGTTTACTCAACAACACTGTTTGACAGCTTCGTGAATTTGCCTTAGTGTAATCGATTACACTACTTTGAGTAATCGATTACCCTGTTTTCTAAAAATGGTAATATGTTACTCCAAAGTCTATAATGGATTACTCATAGCTGTTAGATGTTTGAAAACTCTTTTTTCACTCGTGTAACTTGTTACTCAAGTATGGTAACCCGTTACATGTTAATTTTGTAAATTATTTTTATTCACACTTAGTTTTTCCTGATTTTCTTGAAAACAATTTTGAGCATTATTAACTAAGTAAATAAAGGAGTTATAAGGATAGAAGTACCTAAAGACATAGACTCTATTTCTTGAAGCTTTATCTTCGATAGTCTTTGTCGGTCTTCTTCCTTTCTTCTTTTTGTGATATTGGTGTCTTCATCAAAACCGTGCCAAGGTCAGGAGCAAGATCTTCTTCACAATCTCCCCCTTTTTGATGATGACAAACCAATGTCTTCTTGAAAGTGTAATTTTCTGAGATCATCATACTTGATGATATATCTTGACTTGTCTTGAATATGTATGCATGTATGCTCCCCCTTTCTTTTGGAATAATGTGCCTAAAAGAATATTGACATAAAATACACACCTCCCAACTTTTATCCCCCTTTTGACTTCATCAAAAAGAAGAAAAGCCAAGAGTCTAGCACAATAGACATTTGTATAGCATAGCATACAATAGTTCATAGTATATGAAAGTTCAAGAAATATAAAGCATAATGTAATTAACACCATGTATGAAACATAAACACATTGCATAACAACGAAAATAAAGATATTCATACACGAAATCCAAAAACAGCAAGAAATAACCCAAACAATGTTAAAAAACAAATGGAACTAGCACAACCATAGTCATTACAAAATTAGAAACCTAGACAAAATAATCTAAGACTCGGGCTCGAAACTATCTTCATCAACATCCATGTTGCTTAGCCTCGAAGAAAGATGATGAAGTTCGTAATGGATATGTTGGCTCTGAGTATCGAAAGCATCCATCCTTGTGGTGATGTAACCTCGAAGAGAAACCAATTCATCCATAATCATCTGATTAGTGGGCATTGCAACATATGCAGAAGATTGAGCATGAGACTCGGGCTGGTTTGGTGCAGCAGTAGGTTCTGGTTCGTCAGTAGGAGCAAGTTGGCGGTCGGTACGATGCTTGTAGGTTCGACGAGTGACAGGATCTATAACGAATCCCATCTTATGGACAACCTCAATATCATCCTTGCTTTCGCGAAGATTGAGGGCCACTTTGGTCTCACCTTCTAAAGGTACGCCGAAATGCTCAAGAATTTTGGTAATGAAGATGGCGTAGGGCAACGGACTTTGGGAGCCGCGAACATGCCATATTTGATTCATTATCATCTTAGTCCAATTAATTTTGATGTTAAACTTGATAGCATACATCAATTGGAGCTCTATGTCACTTATTTGAAAATGGTTTGAAAATTTTGGCAAAATGACATAAGAAAGAAAATAATGTATCAAACGATCTTCTAGCGTGAGATATCCAGCAGAGAGGATATCCATGTTCTTAACAGTCTCGCCAAGGCTTTGTTGCTTTCGCCTTTCTATTTCCTCTTTAGAAATTCTACAAATAGAAAGATAGAATTTCTTGCGATCGAAATCATCCCATTCACATACCAGGCTGAACCCAGTAATGTCGCCTATCATCGGTATATTACAGCAAATAGAACTAAAGGTTTTTATCCAAAACAATGTCTTTTCCCTTAACATGGGAAGTCATAAGATTTTTCCTAAAGTTCATGTTGCAGTAAAATACGCGAACAAACTCAAGATAAATATCGTTCGCTTCGCAGCAAAAGTCAAAAAAATTTTGTTGCCGCAAAAGATAAGGTAAAAGAAAATCTTCAAAGTCAAAGTTCCCAATGTTACCGTACTTAGGAGTGAAGATGGCGCGTCCATGGAAGTTTTCCTCGAAGACCTTCCTTTGAGTGTCATTTGCAAAAAGTCTCGTCAAGTTCAACGGGTTGGACTTGGAAGATGATTCTCCTTGCTTAGACTTTGAAGAACGTGGTCTTTTAGAAGATGAAGCCATTGTTGGTGTTTAAAGGTTTACGGTTTTTTAATTTGGAAATTTGGGGGTTTTTGATTTAGGCCACAAATCATGAAATAGAAGTGTTTAGAATTGAAAATGTGATGTGATTTGCAACAAAAATCAATCAAAATGGAGTAGAAATGAGGTTTTTAGAGATTGAGAGGATTTGGAGAGGGAGAACTCGAGTTACAGGAGAGAGAAAAAATGGAGGATTTCTGAAAAATGCAGCAGTTCATATATATAACTGCACAGAGTAATCGATTACACTGAGTGAGTAATTGATTACTCACTTTCAAAAATTCACAATTTTTCAAACAGTGTCTCTCTGTAATCGATTACTCCATTACAGTAATCGATTACTGTAACATATTGTTTTCCCACTTATGTTAAAATTGATTTTTGGCTCTAAAAACTTGAAAATTAAAGCATAAAACACACAATTTAAGATCAAGTAGGCATTTGATATAAACAATGAAGCATACAAATTTTATAAAAAGGTTCATCGAGAATACCTAAGGAAATGATGCCTTATATCAATGTGTTTGGTTCTTGAGTGCATAATCGGATTTTTGGTGAGATTAATAGCACTAGTATTGTCACAGTTCAAGGGTGTGCAGCCTAAGTTTAAGCCATAATCCCGTAATTGTTGTTTGAGCCACAACACTTGTGCACAACAACTACCGGCAACAATATATTTCGCTTCAGCGGTGCTTGAGGCAACACAAGCTTGTTTCTTACAGGACCAAGAAACTAAAGCATTCCCTAGAATGTGGCAAGTACCACTTGTACTTTTTCTCTCAGACTTGCATCCTGCAAAGTCTGAATCCGAAAAGCCAACCATTTCGCATACGCTTCCCTTGGGATACCACAGTCCAACATCAGTTGTGCCTTTGAGATACTTCATGATTCTCTTAACGGCAACTAGATGTGACTCTTTGGGTTTAGATTGATATCGCACACAAAGACATACACTAAACATAATATCAGGTCTACTAGTAGTAAGATGTAAAAGAGATCCAATCATACCTCGATACTTAGATATTTTAATATATTTTCCAGCGTCATCAGCATCGATGTATGTACTTGATCCCATAGGAGTAGCAATCGGCTTGCAGTCATCCATCTCAAATCTTTTCAACAAGTCTTTGCAATATTTGGACTGACTTACAAAGATACCATTATTGATTTGCTTAATTTGGATTCCAAGAAAGTAATTTAACTTTCCCATCATAGACATCTCAAATTCTCCTTGCATCATTTTGCCAAATTCACTACACAAACTTTCATTAGTAGAACCGAAAATAATATCATCATCATAAATTTGAACAAGTAAAGTATGATGATTTATCTTCTTAATAAATAGTGTAATATCGACCTTGCCTTTTGTAAAACATTTTTTTGTTAGAAAGTTGGTTAGACGGTCATACCAAGCACGTGGAGCTTGCTTTAAGCCATAGAGGGCTTTCTTTAACTTGTATACGTGAGAGGGATGTTTGTAGTCCTCAAAACCAGGAGGTTGTTCTACAAATACTTCCTCTTGTATATACCCGTTAAGGAACGCACTCTTTACATCCATTTGGTAAAGCTGAAAGTTCAAAGAGCATGCATATGCAAGTAGCAGTCTAATCGCTTCAAGTCTAGCAACCGGAGCGAAGGTTTCATCAAAGTCTATACTTTCCTCTTGGTTGTATCCTTGGGCTACTAGTCTAGCCTTGTTTCTAATGATTATACCATTTTCATCTGCTTTATTGCGAAATACCGAGCGAGTTCCTATTACATGCCTATTCTTAGGTCTAGGAACAAGTTCCCAAACTTCGTTTCTCTCAAACTGGTTGAGTTCTTCTTGCATAGCAAGAATCCAGTGTTCATCCTCGGTTGCTTCATCAATCTTAGATGGTTCTATTTGAGAAACAAAGGCCATGTTTAGACAAGCATTTTCTAGCATTAAGCGAGTGGTAACACCTTTGTTAATATCGCTAATAATGTTGTCTATAGGATGATCTCGATGAGTTCTCCACTCTTTGGGTAAATCAGAGTGAATATGCTCTTTTTGTATGGAAGGATTATCATCCACTTCCACATGCTCTATATTGGGTGTAGTTTTAATAATAGCATTTCCATTAAAAGTAGAGTTTGGCAAATCTTCTTCATCAATAGTCAACCTTTCCTTGATTAGAGGATTGGTTTCATCAAATGAGACATGGACAAATTCTTCTATGGCTAGAGTTTTTTTGTTAAAGACTCTATAAGCTTTACTCGTGAGAGAATAGCCTAGGAAGATTCCTTCATTTGCCTTTGCATCAAACTTGCCTAAATTTTCCTTGCCATTATTCAAGATGAAACATTTACAACCAAATACATGCAAGTGTGAAATGTTTGGTTTTCTTCCCTTGAAGAGTTCATAGGGGGTTTTCTTTAGAATAGGTCTTATTAGAACTCTATTTGAAACATAACAAGCAGTGCTTACCGCATCAGCCCAAAAGTACTTTGGGAGGTTAGTTTCATTCAAAATTGTTTTAGCGAGTTCTTCCAAAGACCGATTCTTTCTCTCTACAACACTATTTTGTTGTGGTGTTCTAGGAGCAGAAAAGTTGTGATTAATCCCAAGATCATCACAAAATTCCTCAAAAGAAGCATTTTGAAACTCTCCCCCATGATCACTTCTTATAGCAGCGATTTTAAGTGACTTTTCATTTTGGACTCTTTTAGCGTAAGTGCTAAAGGCTTTGAATGCCTCATTCTTATGTACTAAGAATAGAGTCCAAGTGTAGCGTGAAAAATCATCTACTATAACAAGAGCAAAGTAGTTACCACCAAGACTCTTTGTCCTTGAAGGACCAAATAAGTCCATGTGTAGTAACTGCAATGGTCTATCCGAAGAAAGCATATGCTTTGGCTTGAATGAGGTTTTTGTTTGTTTACCCATTTGACATGCACCACATAGTTTGTCTTTAACAAACTTCATCTTGGGTAAACCAACAACCAAATCTTTCTTGATTAGCTTATTCAAATGGTCCATATGTATGTGAGCAATTCTCCTATTCCAAAGCCATGCATCATGAATGTCATTTACAACTAAACATGTTATAGGAAGAGATGAAGCGGTTGTATGCTAAATTGTCTAAATGTGATTTCTGGTTGGAATCGGTAAACTTTCTGGGACATGTAATATCCAAGGAAGGGGTAGCTGTAGATCCTTCAAAAGTTGAAGCGGTTATGGAATGGGCAGTAGCCAAGTCAGTTACTGAGATCCGGAGTTTTCTGGGTTTGGTTGGTTATTATCGGAAATTCATTGAGGGATTTTCGAAGTTGGCACTACCGTTGACTAAGCTCACCAGGAAGGGGGAACCTTATGTGTGGATAATCCGTTGTGAAGAGAGTTTTCAAGAGTTGAAACGGAGATTGACTACCGCGCCAGTGTTGGTTCTTCCTTGTACTGATAGAGATTTTAGTGTTTATTGTGATGCTTCCAAGCAAGGTTTGGGTTGTGTTCTGATGCAAGAAGGGAAAGTTGTTGCATATGCTTCTCGTCAGTTAAGAACGCATGAGCAAACCTACGCATGATTTAGAATTGGCTGCAGTGGTGTTTGCTTTGAAAATCTGGAGACACCATCTATATGGCGTAAGATTTGAGGTGTACAGCGACTATAAGAGTTTGAAATATCTGTTTGATCAAAAGGAATTGAACATGAGGCAGAGGAGATGGATGGAGTTTCTAAAGGACTACGATTTTGGACTGTAGTACCATCCAGGGAAGGCCAATGTAGTGGTCGATGCCCTCAGTCGGAAATATTTACACATGTCGGCTTTGATGGTTAGAGAAGGAAAACTGATTGAAGAGTTCAGGGATATGAACCTGGACGTTCAAATAAGACCTCATAGTATGATATTAGGATTGCTTAAGGTCAAAAATGAACTGTTTGATCAAATCCGAGTAATGCAAGTTGAGGATAGTGAGCTAATGGTCAAACGATATTTGATGATGAGAGGGAAGGAAACTGACTTCGTATCGGACCCTAGTGGACTGTTGCGTTACAAACGGAGAGTGTGTGTGCCTCATGAGGTGGAATTGTGAAAGAATATTTTAGAGGAGTCACACAAGAGTAAAATGAGTTTTCACCTGGGGACTACAAAGATGTACCAAGATTTGAAAAAGTTGTTTTGGTCGTTTGGGCTGAAAAAGGATGTAGCTTTGTATGTCTCGAGTTGTCTTGTCTGTCAGAAAGCCAAGATTGAGCATCAGCGGCCAGCGGGAGAACTGCAATCTCTAGAAATTCCCGTTTGGAAGTGGGATAATATCTCCATGGATTTTGTATCGGATTTTCGAAAGACTCAGAAAGGGTATGATTCGATATGGGTGATAGTGGATCGATTAACTAAATCTGCACACTTTCTGCCTATGAACATGAAGTACTCTTTGGAGCGATTGGTAGAACTGTATATCCGGGAAATAGTTCGTTTGCATGGGATACCGTCGAGCATTGTATCAGATAGGGATCCCCGTTTTACTTCCAACTTTTGGACTAGTTTGCAGTCCGCATTGGGAACTAAGTTGAAGTTGAGTTCAGCTTATCATCCACAAACGGACGGTCAATTGGAAAGAACAATACAGTCATTGGAGGATCTCCTGAGGGCTTGTGTCTTGGAACAACCAGGGAGTTGTGATGGCATGTTGCCTTTGATTGAATTTAACTACAACAATAGCTTCCATTCGAGTATTGGAATGGCATCTTACGAGGCGTTGTATGGTAGGAAGTGCCGAACTCCAATGAGTTGGTTTGAGACCAGGGAGAACTTGATATTGGGGCCCGAGCTGGTCCAAGAGACTAAGGAAAAGATCAAGAAAATCCGGGAGAATTTGAGGATCACTCAGAGTCGGCAGAAAAGCTATTACGATACGAGGTGGACACCTCTTGAGTTTAATGAGAGAGATCATGTTTTCATGAGAGTAGTCCCGACTATTGGAATTGGTAGAGTGTTGAAGTCTCGTAAGCTGACTCCGAGATTTACAGGGCCGTATCAAGTATTGAAAAGGATTGGGCCGGTAGCAAATCGGATTGCTTTACCTCCTTTATTGTCGAATCTCCACAATGTGTTTCAGGTGTCTCAATTGAGGAAATATGTTGGGGATCCATCTCATGTGGTTGACTCTGATCAAATCGAGTTAAAGGATTACTTGACTTTTACGACGTTGCCCGTGAAAATCATGGATACCAGTATCAAAAGATTGAGAGGCAAGGAGATTGCTTTAGTGAAGGTATTGTGGAGCCAAGTGGACGAGGGAGATGCTACTTGGGAAGTGGAGCGTGAGATAAGGTAGGATTACCCTCATTTGTTTGAATCGAGATATGTTTAATTTTCGAGGACGAAAATTCTTATAAGAGGGGGAGAATTGTAACACCCTAAATTTAAGTCGTTAGAATTATAGTATCAGTCCTAGGATTCTCGCTTGAGCGAGGGATTCCCACCTGGGCGAGGAAGGCTCACATGGGAGGGTGAAATCCTAGGCTATACTGGAGGAGTCTCGCCTGAGCGAGAGTTGGCTCGCCTGGGCGAGGAAGGCTCAACTGGGAGGGTGAAATCCTGGGCTATACGGAAGGATTCTCACCTGAGCGAGAGTTGGCTCGCTTGAGCGAGAGTGGTCTCGCCTGAGCGAGAGATTCGCTCACCTAGGCGAGGAAATGTGATGTTTTGGAGCTGTCGAGGCTGTAAGATCCTCGCTTGAGCGAGAGGATCCTCACTTGAGCAAGAGGATCCTCGCTTGAGCGAGAGATGCCTCACCTGGGCGAGAGTTCCCTCGCATGGGCGAGAGTTCCCTCGCATGGGCGAGAGGGTCATATCTGATTTTTTAAAATGGGCGGGATTTTCTCGCTTGAGCGAGAATGAGCTCGCTTAAGCGAGAGCCCGACGAGACAACATTAAATGAGAAACCCCAAACACATTTTAGGGTTCGAAATTGAAGAAAGGTGAGAGAAGAGAGTTTTCCCAAGGGCAAGGAGCTTGGATACTCATCTAAGAGCTTGAGAAGAGGTAAAACTCTTGATTCTAACTCTCTTCTTCCCTTTGAAACTCATTTTGGGTATGTTGGATCTCTTCTCAAAATGTGTAAAACCATGGAAACTCTCTCTTTCGAGTTATGGTTCGTTTTATGTTGCTTTCACCTTGGTTTAGAGTTAGTATTTCAAGAATGGAAAGGGTTTGTGGGTTGACTCATGAAAACCCCAAAACCCTAAAGAGAAAATGTGGTTAAAGTGAAAAATGGGTAAAATGCTAGAGGTAGAAGATGAGTTTACTTTTTAATGTTGAAATATGAGATGAATATGTATGTTTTAGATGGTTGTAAACTCATTTTGAAAGTAGTTTAGAATCATTGAAAATATGATGAATATCTTGTATGGTTAAATAATGGAATATAAGTTGTTTATGTGATATTTGGAATAAATGACTGACATTGTGTTATGTGGTGGGAATGTGGAAAGATCCTAAAGTTGGAAGCGGTGTCGGTGGAACTTACGAAGTTGCCAAGAACAAAACCCAACACTCACCGAGGTAAGGATAAGTCTTTAACTTATGCATTGTGATGGAAAATGCGTGGATGTTTCTGATTATGGATAATGAAATGAATTGTAAATCACTTAATTGTTATAAACATATATGGGTAAGTTTGTAACAATGATGGTGTGTATTTACTGTTTATGTATTGGTGGAGTGCCAATGGAAATAAAACTCGGGATAATGAAATGAATTGTAAATCACTTAATTGTTATAAGCATATATGGGTATGTTTGTAACGATGATGGTGTGTATTTACTGTTTATGTATTGGTGGAGTGCCAATGGAAATAAAACTCGGAATAATGAAATGAACTATAAATCACTTAATTGTTATAAGCATATATGGGTATGTTTGTAATGATGATGGTGTGGATTTACTGTTTATGTATTGGTGGAGTGTCAATGGAAATAAAACTCGTTTTTAGCCAACCATGATTGGTTAGCGACTTTGGCTCAAGTAATGTAGCAAGCTTTGGCTCAAGCAAGCAAGCTTTGGCTCAAGCAATGTAGCAAACTTTAGCTCAAGTTGGAGCATGTTTTCAAAACTATAAACAAAGAAAATGGTTTTAAGTATATTTAATTCTAAGTTTTTACTTAACTCTATTAAAATGTGGATTAATGTGTATTGACATTATTTTACGTTAACGACTTACTCCTTTGTGTTTCTATGTATGGTCAATGTTAATCCCATTGCAGGTATGTGGAAGATGTAAAGACGTTTTGATTAGAAGCATAGAAGCTTTTAATTCTTTTTGGAAGTCCTTATATTCATTCTTTTGTAATATGACTAACTGTATTTTGAACATGAATATTTGTAACTCTGGATATTCGTAGCTATGAGTATTTTGGAATCCCATAGCTAATTGTATGCGGTAGTTACCGGGATATATGAATGAATTATGATTTTCTGTTATGCGAATATGTGTCTTATTTTGAGGTTATGAAATTGAAAAGAGTATGGAAATGAGACTTAAGTTGAGTTGTTGGTATTGATATTTAAAATTCGTAGGAAAATATATGAAGGATGAATAAAATAAGGAAAAAAATTTCAAGGGTAGAATTTGGGTCATTACAATATGGTATCAGGGCATAGTTAATCATGCGGCCTAGGATATGGCCTTGCATGCTTCTTTGTGATCTTTGTGTGTTACAATTGTCTGAGTATGCTAATTGCTAATTGATTATGTGACTCTTGCTTAGAAAAAATTCGATTACTTACAAGTGAATGAGTACAAGTACCCATGGCATGAAGAGGAATGGGAAGAGGAAGCGGGGCAAGTCAGAATGTCCCGAACAATTTGTTGGCACAGATGGTGGCGGCATTGTAGCAAGTCAATGAGAACTTGCATAACCTGAACCAGAATCTGACGCCAAGTCCGAGTTCACACCCACTAGTTCCACCTGGACCAGCAGAATACCGAGGTTTAGATGAGTTCTGCAGGAGGAACCCCAGTCAGTTCCATGGGGGATTTGCTCCTGATGCTGCCATCGAGTGGATCCAAGGGGTGGTGCGGATCTTCAGAGCCATGAGTTGTTCGGAGGATCAGAAGTTGGCTTATGCCACTTACATGCTAGTGACGGAGGTCGAGAATTGGTGGGAGTTCACTCGACACCAAATGAAGGCGGAGGAACAACTGATTTCCTAGGATACCTTCAAGGTGAAATTCCTCCATAAATATTTTCCTGTTGATCTGAGGAGGCAGAAAGAGATGGAGTTTCTGAGATTGGAGCAGGGTGACCTGTCGGTGGGAGAATATGCGGCCAAGTTTGAAGAATTGTAACTCTGGATATTCGTAGCTATGGGTATTTTGGAATCCCAGAGCTAATTGTATGCGGTAGTTACCGGGATATATGAATGAATTATGATTTTCTGCTATGCGAATATGTGTCTTATTTTGAGGTTAGGAAATTAAAAAGAGTTGGGAAATGAGACTTAAGTTGAGTTGTTGGTATTGATATTTAAAAGTCGTAGGAAAATATATGAAGGATTAATAAAATAAGGAAACAAATTTCAAGGGTAGAATTTGGGTCCTTACAAACCGCCTGAAATTGCACACGGAGTCGTTGCCTTACGACTTGGTTGTATCCACCCTAACTGGTGTGCCTGTGGTGGTGTCGACGGTTGTGTCTCGATGTCCGGTAGTGGTAAACGGTAGAACATTCACCGTGGATTTAATCTGCTTACCACTATCCCATCTGGATCTAATTCTGGGGATGGACTGGCTATCGGCAAATCATGTAATGCTTAATTATGCTGATAAAATCGTTGTGTTTGGAGATCTGAGTGAGATTTTTGATGAAGCTTACTTGATGAGGCCATTGTCGGCTAAAGGAGTCAGAACTTCCTTTAAGGAGGGAGGGGTCGTTTTTGTTTTGTTGGCATCCCTGGAGGGTATTGAGAAACCCAGAGTTGAGGATATTCCGATAGTTTGTGAGTTTCCGGAGGTATTTCCTAGTGATATATCAGAATTGCCTCCAGCCAGAGAAGTTGAATTCTCCATTTACTTGGTACCGGGAACGAGACCCATCTCTATAGCTCCTTATAGAATGGCACTGTTAGAGCTGGCTGAGTTGAAAAAGCAGGTTGAGGACTTGTTGGCAAAGAAATTTATTCATCCTAGTGTTTCACCATGGGGTGCACCTGTCTTGTTGGTCAATAAGAAAGATGAGAGTATGAGGTTGTGCACTGATTACAGACAAATGAACAAGGTGACTATCAAGAATAAGTATATGTTGCCTAGGATTGATGACTTGATGGATCAGTTGAGGGGAGCGGTGGTGTTCTCTAAAATTGACCTTCGGTCAGGTTACCACCACCTTCGTGTGAAGTCGGAGGATATTCCTAAAACTACTTTTAGGACGAGGTATGGACATTTCGAGTATTTGGTAATGTCTTTTGGTGTAACGAATGCCCCAGCAATATTTACCGACTACATGAATCATATTTTTCATCCGTATTTGGATTATTCGTAGTGGTATTTATTGATGACATTCTGGTTTACTCCAAAAGCCGCGAGGAACATGCGGAGCACCTGAGAATTGTTCTAGATCTTATGAGTAAGAATCGGTTGTATGCTAAGTCATCCAAATGTGATTTCTGGTTGGAATCAGTAAACTTTCTTGGGCATGTAATATCCAAGGAAGGAGTAGCAGTAGATCCTTCTAAGGTCGAAGCGGTTATGGAATGGGCAGTACCCAAGTCAGTTACCGAGTTCAGAAGCTTTCTGGGATTGGCCAGTTATTATCAGAAGTTCATAGAAGGATTTTCGAAGTTGGCACTACCTCTAACTAAGCTTACCAGAAAAGGAGAACCGTACGTGTGGACGATCCGTTGTGAGAAAAGTTTTTAAGAGTTGAAATGGAGGTTGACTACGGCACCAGTGTTGGTTCTTCCTTGTACAGATCGTGATTTCAGTGTGTATTGCGATGCTTCTAAGCAAGGTTTGGGTTGTGTGTTGATGTAGGATGGAAAAGTGGTTGCTTATGCTTCACGACAGTTGAGAATGCTTTAGCAAAACTACCCTACACACGATTTGGAATTAGCTGTAGTTGTCTTTGCCTTAAAAATCTGGAGACACCATCTTTATGGCGTAAGGTTTGAGGTGTACAGCGACAACAAAAGTTTGAAGTATATGTTTGCTCAAAAGGAACTGCACATGAGACAGAGAAGGTGGATGAAATTCCTTAAGGACTATGATTTTGGATTGCAATACCATCCGGGAAAAGCCAATGTAGTGGCCGATGCTTTGAGTCGAAAGTCTTTGCACATGTCGGCCAATGTAGTGGCCGAGAAGGAAAACTGATTGAGGAGTTCGGGATATGAACTTGGAAGTTCAAATAAGACCTCATAGCATGATGTTAGGAATGCTTAAGTTAACAAATGAACTGTTTGATCAAATCCGAGTAATGCAAGTTGAGGATAGTGAGTTAATGGTTAAGCGAGATTTAATGATGAGTGGTAAGGAGACCGATTTCGCATTATATTTTAGTGGAATGTTGCATTACAAAGGGAGAGTGTGTGTGCAACGTGATGTGGAGTTGCGAAAGAGTATCTTAGAGGAGTCACACAAGAGTAAGATGAGTTTTCGTCCTGGTACTACAAAGATGTACCAAGATCTGAAAAAGTTGTTTTGGTGCTCTGGGTTGAAAAAGGATGGGGCTGTGTATGTCTCGAGTTGCCTTGTCTATCATAAAGCCAAGATTGAGCATCAGCGGCCATCAGGAGAATTACAGTCACTAGAGATTCCCGTTTGGAAGTGGGATAGCATCTCCAAGGATTTTGTATCGAGTTTTCCGAAAACTCAAAGAGGGTATGACTCGATATGGGTAATAGTGGACCGGTTGACTAAGTCTGCTCATTTCTTGCCGATGAACATAAGATACTCCTTGGAACGATTGGCTGAGTTGTATATCGAGGAGATTGTTCGGTTACATGGGGTACCGTTGAGTATTGTGTCGGATAGAGACCCCCGTTTCACTTCAAACTTTTGGACGAGTTTGCAGTCTGCTTTGGGGACTAAGTTGAAACTGAGTTTGGCTTATCACCCACAAACGGATGGTCAATCAGAAAGGATCATACAATCATTGGAGAACCTTTTAAGGGCTTGTGTTTTGGAACACCCTGGGAGTTGGGATAGTATGTTGTCGTTGATTGAGTTCACCTACAACAACAGTTATCATACTAGTATCGGGATGGCCCCTTACGAAGCTTTGTATGGGAGGAAGTGTAGAACTCCAGTGAGTTGGTTTGAGACTAGGAAGAACTTAGTATTGGGACCCGAGTTGGTCCGAGAAACAACGGAAAAGATCGAGAAGATCTGAAAGAATATGAGAATAGCATAGAGTCGGCAGAAAAGCTTTTACGATAAGAGGCGGAAACATCTTGAGTTTAGGGAAGGGGATCATGTATTCATGAAAGTAGTCCCGACTACCGGGATTGGTAGAGTGTTGAAGTCTCGAAAGCTTACTCCGAGATTTATTGGACCATATCAAATATTGAAGAGGATTGGGCCGGTAGCATATTGGATTGCTTTACCTCCATTATTGACGAATCTCCACAATGTATTTCTTGTGTCTCAGTTGAGGAAATATGTTGGGGATCCATCTCATGTAGTAGAGTCTGATCAGATAGAGTTGAAGGATAACTTGACTTTTTCGACATTGCCCGTGAGAATCATGGATACCAATATCAAAAGATTGAGAGGCAAAGAGATTGCCTTGGTGAAGGTACTGTGGAGCCAAGTGGACGAAGGAGACGTTACTTGGGAGGTGGAGTGTGATATGAAAGAGGATTACCCTCATTTGTTCGAATCGAGGTATGTTTAATTTCCGGGGACGAAAATTCTTATAAGAAGGGGAAGATTGTGACACTCTAGATTTTAAAATCATTAAAATTATAGTATCAGTCCTGGGAGTCTCGCTTGAGCGAGAAAGTGTAGCCTGGGCGAGAGAGGCTCACCTGGGAGGGTGAAATCCTGGGCTATACTGAAGGATTCTCGCCTGAGCGAGGATTTTCTCGCTTGAGCGAGAGTTGTCTCTCCTGGGCGAGAAATTGCATTTTGGAACATGTCGAGGCTGTGAGATTCTCGCTTGAGCGAGAGGGTTAGATCTGAGTTTTTAAAATGGGAGGGATGTTCTCACTTGAGCCAGAACCCGACGCTGTTGCATTTATTAGGGACCCCCAAACACATTTTTGGGGGATAACCTAGAGAGAAGTGAAGGAAGATAGACTTTTCATGAGCAAGGAGTCTTGGGAATCATCTAAGATCTTGAGAAGAGGTAAAACTCTTGATTCTAATTCTCTTCTTCCCTTTGAAACTTGTTTTGGGTATGGTGGATCTCTTCTCAAAATGTGAGAAACCATGGAAACCCATCCTTTTGAGTTATGGTTCGTTTTATGTTGTTTTTCTCTTGGTTTAGAGTTGGTATTTCAAGAATGGAAAGGGTTTGTGGGTTTATTCATGAAAACCCCAAAACCCTAAAATGAAATTGTGGTTAAAGAGGGAAATGGGTAAAATGTTAGATGTAGAAGATGAGTACGCACTCTAATGTTGATATATGAGGTGAATATGTATATTTTAGATGTTTGTAAACTTATAATGAAAGTAGTTTAGAAACATTGAAAATGTGTTAAATCTCTTGTATGGTTAAAGATGTAATATGAGTTATTTAGGTGTTATTTGGAATAAATGACTAACATTGTGTTATATGGTGGGAATGAGGAAAGATCCTAAAGTTGGAGGCGGTGTCGGTGGAACTTGCGAAGTTGCGAAGAACCAAACCCAACACTCACCAAGGTAAGGTTAAGTCTTTAACTTGTGCATGGTAATAGAAAATGTGTGGATTTTTTGGTTGTGGATAATAGTCAAGTTGTGAATCGCTTATTTATTATAAACCTATATGAGTATGTTTATAATAATTAATTGCGTGGATTTACTGTTTATGAATTGGTGGTGTATCAATGAAAAAGGAAACTTGTTTTTAGCCGACCATGATGGGTTAGCGACTTTGGCTCAAGTAATGTAGCAACCTTTGGCTCAAGCGATGTAGCAAGCTTTGGCTCAAGCGATCTAGCAAGCTTTGGCTCAAGCGATGTAGCAAGCTTTGGCTCAAGCGATGTAGCAAGCTTTGGCTCAAGCGATGTAGCAAGCTTTGGCTCAAGCGATGTAGCAAGCTTTGGCTCAAGCGATGTAGCAAGCTTTGGCTCAAGCGATGTAGCAAGCTTTGGCTCAAGCGATGTAGCAAGCTTTGGCTCAAGCAATGTAGCATGTTTTGGCTCAAGCGATGTAGCAAACTTTGGCTCAAGTTATGTAGCATGATTTTCAAAAAGTATAAACGATGGAAATGATTTTAATTATATTGAACATTAAATTGTTTACTTAACCGTATTAAAATGTTGATTAATGTATATTGGCATTTATTGAGGTAACGACTTACTCATTTGTGTTTTTTGTGAATTGTCAATGTTAATCCCATTGCAGGTAGGTGGAAGATTTAAGGATGTCTTGATTAGGAGCTTAGAGGCTTTGAAATTTTTATCTAAAAGTTATAGGGAAATACATGAAAAAGGAATAAAATATGGAAAAAATTTCAAAGGTAAAATTTGGGTCTTTACACCTTATCTTTCAGTCCCTTTTGAAGTTAAACATCAATTAAAGGAACACTTGAATCAAGTTAGTGGTAGTAAAAAAATAGGAACTAATCAAATTCGACGCTAAAAAAATGCAGATGAGGAAAATATGAATCCACCAATAGCAGCTAAAGCCAATGGTAAGACAAGCACTTTGGGCTTTGCTCCAAGAACTACGTCGGGAGCTCAACCTTCAATCAAAATGGGCTTTGCATGTAAGGATGCTATTCATAAGACTGATTTGGCTGTTGCTCGATTCTTTTATGATTGTTGCATTCCATTCAATTGTTCAATCTCAGTTTATTATCAACCAATGATAAATGCAATTGCCGCAATTGGTCCTAGTTATAAAGGACATACTTATTATGCCATTAAATCTAATTTGTTGAATGAAATAAAGAAGGAGGTTGAGTTGTTAGTTGAGAATTTTAGGAATTTTTGGAAAGAAACTGGTTGCACCATCATGGCTGGTGGTTGGCAAGACCAAAGAAATAGGCAGCTTATCAATTTCCTTGTCTATTCTCTAAAAGGAATAAGTTTTGTGAGATCTGTTGATGCATCTGATGTCGTTAAATATGGCATAACACTTCGTAATTTGTTTATTGAGTTAGTTGGGTTTGTTGGAGTAACCAATGTTGTACACTTGATTACTGACAATGCTGCAAATTATAAAGCCGCATGGGCTATGTTAACAAATAGATTTGTGGCTTTATTGTTTCTAGATATTACAGGGACAATATAGCAAATAGATTTGTGGAGGTTGTGATGAATACTAAGTTTTGGAATGATTGTGCAATTATTGTCAATATTGTGGCTCCGTTAATCCGCTTGTTAAGAATTGTTGATGCTGATGAAAGACCTTCTCTACCTTATGTATATAACGGGATGTGTAGAGCAATGAAAACTATTAAGAATGTGTTCATGAACAAAAAGTCTTTATATAAGCCTTATACAAGAATTATAAAGCAAAGATGGAATAAACAACTTAGAACAAAATTACATTGTGCTGCATACTTTCTGAATCCAACATTCTACTATGATAAGGAGAACTTTTGTACCAAACCAGAGGTTCCACAAGGTTGGCTTGATGTTTTACAAGCAAAAGTTACCACACGCAAGACTAAATTTTTTAAACAAAGTTGCATCTATCATGATAAAGTTGGGAGTGTAAGACTAAGATAAGAACTAAGAGGGGGTAAATTAGTTGACTTAAGATTGTGATCGATTTTTCTGCAATTTCAGAGTTAGTAGCAGCGGAAAAAATAATGCAGAAAAATATCAAATGAAATTCAAGGAGATAAGGGAAAAGAGAGTACACAAAGAATTTTATACTGGTTTACCTTCTTGTCCACTAAAGGTTACATCCAGTACTCTTGCAGCACAAGAGATTTCTTCATTAGATATTAAGAGTAGTAATTACAAATTTTCACCCTGAGACTTCCTTGTACCTTACTCACTCTCCAATACCTATGTCACTCTCTTGGAAAACAACCTTTCCAAGTGACTCTATCCCTTTTCTAGTCACACCCTTGTGATAGAAAGTATTACACAAACTTTGAAGAAAAACTTAGCAATGATTGCCTATACAAGATATGACAAGTATAATCTCTTGCAATCCAACAACTCTTTGTATATTTAGTTTATAATGCTCAGAAGGTTTAAAAACTTTGAAACACTCACTTAAACAACTTCAGAAAGTTAATCTAAAAGTTAAAAGCAAGTTGCAGAAAAAGTGTTTCAGAAAAATCAGATTTGTGTATGCGAGTTGTATATGAGTTGTGTTTTTGAATCATGAGTTCCAATGCCTTAAAATAGGCTTTCCAATCATCCATAACACCTTTAGGAAAGGGTAGGATACATTTAGAATGAAACCATTTCGTTTGGGATGAAAGTTGTTCAGATTAAATCTGAAAAACTGGTGTAACACCTCTCAGTAATCGATTACAACATAGGGGTAATCGATTACCCAAACATTTGTCCAACTTAGAAACCAATTTTCACATTAAGTAATCGGTTACTTTTGGTGTAACGACTCTCAGTTATCGATTACAGCAAATAGGTAATTGATTACCTAAACCTACTGTCCAACTGAGTTACTAATTACCAAACTGAGTAATCGGTTACACTGATACCAGTGATCAATTACCTTGTTCAATTTTTGTTGGTTAACTCGTTTCTCACTCATATAACTTGTTACATGGTTCCAGTAATTTGATACTTAATCACAGTAACCTGTTACTTAGATCCAGTAACCTGTTACACAGTGTTTTAAAAATTGTCTTCATTAAAATTTATGATTCTCAATTTTCTTTTAAAATACTTTTGAGCATTATTACTAATAGTATATTGTAGAGTATAAAGATAGAAGTATCAATGGACTTAGACTCTAAATATCTTGAAGCTTTATCTTCATTGTCTTCATAGGTATTCTTTCTTTTCTTCGTTTTGTGATGTTGGTGTCTTCATCAAAACCATGCCAAGGTTATGAGCAAGATCTTCTTCACATGAAGTTTTGGCAATAATACAATGGCAATTGAAACCGTTAAACACTTGCGACCAGGTAAGATTTTAATTTATCAATTTATTAAAATATTGTGTAAGATTCTAACACTTTAATGACCTACTAAACTACTAATTTGTTTTGATGCTTTTTAGATCAATGGTGGTCCCAATTTGGATTTAGTGTTCCTATGATATCTCAATTAGCTATTAAGATTTTGAGTCAAGATTGAATGATATAGTTTATATGCACTATAACTTGGGCTTAAAAGATGGGTTTGTTTTTAACTTAATTTTCAATGTTTATTACATGACTTCTATTTTGTATTGATATATCATATTTGTTGTAATTATAGGGCGATTAATAAAATAAGAACACTTGATCCCGTTGACTATGAGAGTATGGAGAATATTGAGTTTTGAATTATTGAAGAAGAAGAAGAAACTCTATTGATTGATTATGGTGAAATAGAAAAATATTCTATTATAATTTTTCGAATCCAATACTTGATTTAACAAAGGATGATGAAGGTTTATTTTGAACATATTATAATCTGCAACAAATTTCTAATTATTATACAAATTAATCTAATGTATATTCTAATTTGTAGGTAGCGTTGAAGGATAAAATATTACTCTTGATGGAGAGCTTAATTTTGACTCTTTTCCTCAAGAAGATGTAGATAGTTACACTCAAAGTACATCTTTAACCAACAATGTCAACTTAAGTTCTAACCAAGACAATGATACATGGATGAATTAGAATGTTTAATCTCTAAATGAGATAATTGTGTTTTGATTTATTGCTCTAATTATGTAAGACTTAAACTTGGTTGATGCACTTTTATTTTGATTTATGTGTATGCATTATGCAAAACTTTGTTGCGGCAGCGGAAGTGATTGTTACGCAACTTCGGTCACAAACAATCAAATAAAGTGCATGGAATAAATAGAAGAGAAGAAACAAAGAATTTAGTAATGAGATTCGACCAATTGTGCCTACGTCCCCGGGAGTGCTGATCGGCTACCAAGATATTACTAGAGAATAGGGATTATAAACCCTAGTACACCAATGAGCTCAAGTGCCCATGGGTGTTTCTATTTGGTACTTATATCTGGTGCACATTACAACAAAGGACCTGAGTCCAACATATAACATTGATACTCAACTCTATTTTAATACTAGGCAATGTGAGACTTCATATAATGACATATGTCAAACATCCCCGACAAACATGATGGAGATGAAGCACATGCAGAGGAGCCACTTGATGAGATTAATGAAGATGAAGATCTCAACCTAGATGATTATCTTGATATCCCATTGTGTGATTTGCTTAATATCTATTCTAATACTTGTGGATGATTTTTGCAATCAAACACTTGAGTTGATCATGTTGATACGTTGGTTTTACAATTACGTGAGGCTTAAGACTTTAGTATCCAATATTTTGATTTATATAGTTGATCATGTTGAAGACTTTAAGTTTTACTAAATGTCATAGTTTATGTTCATAGTTGATCTCTTGAAGACTTTCGTATCCCAATATTTTCTATATATTTTTAATTTTTTCCATGTTTGGTAGGATCTTAAGATCTGAGATACGATCACATGTTTTACGTGTTGCCCTTCCCCGACTTAAGCAAGATCTTAAACTTGCTTAGTTAAGCAAGTTTAAGCCATGTCAATTTCAAGAGGAAAGTTTGGTATTAGATGCAAATTATGCTGCTAATAAGACTACAAAGCCTATATAAAGCTTATTTTCCATAAGAACAGTTGAATATACATGTATATTTATTAGTTATCATAGCTGAAATGCAAAGTATAAGGGAAACCAGTATAGAAAATTTCTTCCATTGAAGTAATAACTTTGAAGTTCTCAACATAAGAGTAGCTAATAATAATACATGTAGTTCCTATATACTATACAACCTTTTACAGTATATTGCAAGCATAATGGTTTTTGGTTAATATCTATTTGGCTTGAGAAAGTAGTTGTTCACAGCATTCTGGATCCTGTATAGTTCATCCATATTGCAAAAGAGATTATGCTGATAAATACCAAACACAAAAATCAAAATCTGAACATGGATAATATAAAATATGAATTAATTGTTTTAAATTACGGTTGCGGTTGTGATTTTGGTAAAGGTTGCGGTTACTGCGATTGCAATCATTATGGATATTGCGATGCGGATTGCAGCCGTTGCGCTGTGAATTATTTTGTGATTAAAACAATATTTTTGAATCCAATACGTCCTGATGCGGTATGATGTGATCCGATACAAGCTGATGCGGTCTAAATACGGTCCGATGCGGTTGCGTTGTAGACTGATGCGACCACATCATTGTGATTCGGAGTCAAATCACAATTGTAGTGTGGTACCACAATATTACGGCCGCATCAGGTGATGTTTGATGCAGCCGTAATTTAAATCATTGGACTAAACCTTTCATAACAACACCATCGCAACCGTAATATTGTGGCAACATCAGGTGATATTTGATGCGGCCACAATTTAAATCATTGGACTAAACCTTTCATTTTCAAACCAATTAAGTTCAAAAGTTTAAACTTCAAATGAATTAAAAGTAATCAAATCAGATATCTAACACTGTATTTTGGTATCAAAAAATTATATACCTTGAGGAGAGTATCCTTTGGCAAAGATGATCTTAATAATAGAGAGACCCTGCGGAATGAAAGTTAACAAGATAGTAAATGAATGAGAAAATTGTAACAGGCTATATAGTACAAACAATTTTCTAACTTTAGACTAAAAATTAGACATATGTCATAACATACCTTTCCACCAGTTTCCTCTTGATGCAAATTCTTTATCATCTTCTCCCTCATAGTTCTTTTCCTGTTAAATCAAAAATAGTATTAGGCATTCCTGAATCCTGAAATTAGAAAAATTATCAACCAAATAAAATAAAATAACATGCCCAAATAACTTAGAGTATATAGTCCAATCAGTTTTGAACTGTATATAGGACTCATTTAAATTCCGGACCGCATCACCCACCTGATGCGGCCATAATATTGTGCTTATCACCGCATCACACCACAATTGTGGTATGACTCTGAATCACACAGTCATATCAGATCACAATGCAACCACATTAGACCGCAATAATTCAAAAATATTAGTTTAATCATAAAGTAATTCATATCACGCTTCGCAATTTAAGACACTATACACAGTGATCATTTATATTCTTTATTGCATTTTATAAAGAATTAGCATGGTTTCCCTAATCCCGTTCCTAACTTCCTATATTCAATACATATCAGAAAAGATATGTTGAAACCTTTAAATACTTTTGTCTATTTATCTTCCAAATATTTTATGAATTTCTGTCTTATCAACATATTTGTATCATATGGTACCATGCCTCAAATTTTTATTTATGTTTTCTAGATTAGAGCATAGTTCAGCTCCTTGAATGCTGTATACAAAACACATACGTCTGTAGTTTGGTTATGCCATAGAGTCTAGGCACAATTTTGTTGGTATAAGTAGGCGTATCCCGTAAGAGTAAGTAACTAATTCTTTTCGGAATACATGATTATCCTCCTAACAAATGTCGCTCTCAGTAATCGAATTTTTAATCTTTTGGCCTATCTGAGGATCTAATGGGATCTTACATTATTAGATCAATGATTTATTGGTTCTTTATTGACACAATTTTTGAAGATATATTATAACAAAAACAATAATTTTAATAAATGCAGTGTTATTCACCTTAGAGAATAATCCAACATTATTCTTAGGATTTGGAGGAAGAGGATAAATATCTTGCCCACCATAATAAATTGATGAACTAAGGGAACATGGTTGAACAATTTGCTCCTCATAGAAGGAACTCATATCATTATTTGATGATTTCTGAATTTCGCCACCATTGAACTTATAGATGTAATCTGTGTTGAAAGTAAGGATTAAGCAATGAGAAAAAAAAATTATTTAAAAAAAATACTATAATCTAAAGCTATTATTTAAGAATTAGTCCTATAGATACACAAGATATAGTAATCCATAAATGCAGATTTTATTTAAATTTAATCAAATGAAAGTGAATAATAGAAGCTACAAATAGTGTTTTTTAATGTTCTTTCCAAAGGTAAAAATGATAATTACTTAGGCATGAATAGGAAATTGGTGCAAGGAATCAAGACAACTAATTTTATACTCTTTTATTTTCTTATCAAATGATATGGAAGGTTTGCTCTATCTCTCAAAGGGAGGGTCTATATCATCTCAAGTACCGAAGAATCCAGTACCAAAATATATTTTTTGTATTACAATAGTATCTCCTCACCTTATGGGTAAGAATATCTCAAATGAACTGTTTTTAACTTATTCTTATGAAAATAAAAACATTTTCATTGTTTCATTTTTATTTTATGGATTATATTACTAAATAATAAAAAGGAGAGAGAACCAAAAATTTATATGTTTGGTTAAGAATTTAGTAGATTGTGGGACCCAAATAAGAAAAATAATGATATTTGTCATTGTAAAAAAAAAATGTAGATGTTATAATAAGTTATAAAATAATGTTTGAGACCAAAATAAGAATGAAAATCTTATACCATTAGATCAATACCTTCTTGATCCAATACTAAAATGCGAGGTTATAATAGTCTTACTGATTTTTTTTACTTAAAATAATTAAAAATATACACCATTAATTTTTTCAAAAGATACTGTGTTATCATCTCATCCAATAAGAGGTGTTTCATAGCCAGAGATAAACTAGCTTCCACATTAAAATGTGATAAAAAATTAACACATTTACCTAAATCTCCGAAGCTATAAATTAGAAGAATAATATATCATTTTAGAAAATTAATTCCTAAATCTCGATAGACTTTTAAATTAATCAATTATTACTTTTCCTACTAAAGAGAAGGATTTATAAATTAATTTTGTAAAAAATATATAATTTTTCAACTAAGTATCCAACCTTGAGTGCCAATTTTGGAGCTCCATGCCTCATTGGTGATTTTGCGATTCAATTCAGTGCGCAGAGATTCTCTCCCTAATACCTTAACCTTCATACCAAAAAAACCAGAGCTTCTTTTAAAAGAAAAACTTCAAAATCAATCTAAATTCATTTATCATCCTCTTAGCAATTCATAAGGTTGTAAATGCTCATTGTCTTTTAGATTTGTACTTCAAGATGAAATTTAATTGCAAGGAGGAAAACAAAATTTCTGATAATAATGAAGTTGAGATATAAACATTATTAAGATTTCAAATCAAAACCAATTGGCAGTGAAATAAGTAGTCTATTATATATTTAAATCATTCTTTCGGGACAATGAGATAGGTGATGAGAGACTTACTTTCCAACATATCCCCTTCATATAAGTCTGCCATACCAGGCAAAAAGTTACATATGATCTATAACTAAAGGACATATTTTGGCTCATGACAATCAGAAAGAAGTTGGACTCTGGCTCTAATATCATATTATCTAATATCATATTAAAGTTTTATCTCAAAATCAATCAACAAAGTTCAACAAATATTTAAATCATTTACAAAATAATGAGTTAGTTAATGTCACTTAATTCTCAACAAACATCGTTGCCAAAACTTTATATCACAGAAATTATCAACTTAAACATAAAAAAAAACAAGAAAAATAAAAACTAGAACTGAAATTGGAAAAGAGCATAAAAACCTGTAGAATGAAAGAAACATTACCTTTGGCGATGGAAGGGAAAATAAAGACCCGAAAATCCCAGAAGAAGATGAATGAGACTCTTCAGACCCAATGAGCTCAGAAGTAAATGAAGAATAAGTACCCTTTTGGTTATTTCCTTCCATTTTCTTCTTCTTATCTCTATACCAAAATCACTACCTTAAATCTTAAACCAAATTTGAGTCTTTAGTCTTTAATTATTATATATAGAAAACCCAGCGAAGATATACATAAACCAGAGTTTCCTGAGAAAGGCTTTGAAATGAGGAAGAAAAATGAAGAAAACAACGTTTGTATTGGGAAACAAACAGAAGAAGAAGGAAATAAAGAGAAAACGTAAGAGAATAGAACAGAACAAGAAGGAGAAAGGGACTCTTCAATATAGACAAAGAGAAAGAGAGTTGGTATGTTTGTGTTTGTGTGTGTTTTTGTCAAATGAAGCCGTAGGCTAGTAGCTCTTGTCAATTCCATAAGGTTGAAAATTTTGTTTTATGATGTAAAAAAGTTGTGACGTTAAGTAAAAATAATGTTATATTATTTTATAAATTCTCATGCCCATAAAAATTAAATAATTAAAGCATCCTCTTCTCACATATATTATTTTTAGGTAAAAAATTTAGTAGAATGAAATGTCACTTCTTAAATTAAATCATCATAAACTTAGTGGTCCAAAAATATAAGAGTGTCCTTCTCGCTCAAAGTAAACATAGAAGATGAACTCATTATATAAAAATAAGGGGTAGATGATGAATTTGTATTATATAAAATTCGTATATATTTTCTGGAAATGGATAGATCTATTTATTCCAAGATTTTAGTCATTAATTCTAAGAAATCTAATAATTTAAATTTACTGACTAATTCAAACAATTAAATTTCCATAGAATTAATGGTTATGATGTGGAGTAAGTTTTTAAACATCATTTCTTAAAACACAATCATTATCAAATAAGTAATAAAAATAAGTTTAGAATGATTATGACAAGTGTTCTTCTTAAAACTTATTATTTGACGTGCACGTGAATTGTAACATCCTAACTTGGATAAAACAAACTTGTAATGGAAAAAATATATATTAGCAGAAATAAATATGATAATTAAAAATGTGAAAGGAATTTTTTTGATAATGTTGTCTTTCCAAGACTAACTCAAATTTCAAAACCAAAATGAAGCTATCTTTATAAATCTTTTTTAAACAATTATACTTTACAACATAATCTTATCAACATTTTCATAAACATAATACTTTTGACTTAGACATTACATTCTAGCAACATACTACTTTACTATAAGGGTGTTCTTTACTTTCCTCTGGATTAACACAAAATATTTTTTTCTCTAAAGACAAGTACTTCCTAAATGTTGTCACGAAATAAGCACTTCAGTATATGAAAATAATAAACAACACGTAAAATATGAGTACGTATTTCATTTCAATGAATCATCCAACATATATGATGATCATGAATGTGATGAAAATGATATAATACAAGAGCGTACTAAACACCTAACTCAAGATGGGCAACATAATTTGAAAAGTATTTATCTTAAAAGAGAATTCATAAGATTTTCTTGAAAGATAATCAACATAACATTTTTCAAAGAATCATTCAACCACTTCATAAGATCCTCTGCCTCACATGTATTTTATGTGAATAACACAAGTCGATCACTCTTATCATATTTATAATACAATCTCAGTATTTACATTTGATGTGAACCTTCTTCGGATATCCTTGAAAATGACTATTCTAGTGGAAAACTTAAGTATTTGGACGTATATGAGTGAAGGTTGGTAACAAAGTATTATGCATAAAATATGGGTAGTAAGGTTGAAGATGAATTCATTGAAGGTAAATAATGGAATGATGAATTTCGAATAGTGTCATAACCAAGAAGGGTTGATAAACCCATGGTTAGACACAATAGAGGATAATTAGCCTGATGATAAATCCTAAATCATCTTAGCTAAGAACTAAGGAGAATATTCCCCACAATATCCAATAAGCAATATGTTTAAGCAAAAGATTGAAATTGTATTTAATTAGGAAATGGAGGTACATTTAAAAGAAGAAAATAATAAATGTTTTGTCCTTCCATGCATTAAGTCCTTTGGCATGCACGAGTATTATGACCTAAGGAACATTACAATTTGTATACTTTGTTGCTTCGATTTTGTTGGGAAATTCAGAACCAATTTCCCTCATCTGTGTGATGCAAAATGGGCACTTGCGGAAGCGACAGGTGAATAAAGAAAATAGAGAATAGTAGAAGAATAACACCAAAAAATTTAACGTGGAATAACCTTCTCAATGTGAGAAGAAAATAATCACGGGACCTAGTCCAGAAAATATCTTCACTATAAAAAAGTATGATTACAATATTTGACTCTCTTACAAAGATGATAACACTCAATCTCACCCAAAAAGATGGAAATACAAACTCTCTCTAGTATCTTACTAGGAATACAAAAACTCACTCACTTTCTCTCTATGTTGCTCTTTCTCACTTGCTTGTGTATTTCCACTTCACAAGTTCCCTTTATATAGAGAAGGGAATGAAGACTTCATCATAAAGACATAGTGAATGATTAACTATTGTCACACTTCCAAGATACCTTGGAAATGTTATTCCAACTTTCTAAGTTGCATCTCAAGAGTCAATGAGTAATTCCAAGACTTACTCCAACTTTCGAAATTAGGCTTCATACTTTCCAAGAGTCATTGGAAGAGTCATCATGCAATGGTTGATCTACCAAGTTGCATTGATTATACTTCCACGTCAATTAAGAAGGATCCCCAATAAATCTCCCCCTTCCTGAATTAATTGAGGGTTATCACCAATCCTGCACCTCTGCAACAGTTTGTCAGCTTCTTGAGTGAAACTGCCTTGGTCATCATGTCAGACCAGTTGTCATATGTATGAATTTTCTGTAGTTGTAACTCGTCATCCTCCAAAGCATTTCGTATCCAATGATAACAATAATCAATGTGTTTTGTCCGAGAATGAAATGTAGGATTCTTAGCTAGGTGAATTGCACTTTGGTTGTCACAGTGCAAAATATAGCTTTCTTGAACATGACCCAACTCATGCAAGATATTTTTCATATATTTTATCTATTTGCCAGCTTCGGATGCAGCAATGTACTCTGCTTCAGTTGTTGATAATGGAACACATCTTTGTAACTTGGATTACCAAGATACAGCCCCCATGCAAAGGTAGTTAGATAATTTGATGTAGATTTTCTGGAATCTACTTCTCCAGCCATGTCAGCATCTGTGTATTGTGACACCCTAAATTTAAAGTCATTTAATTATAGTATCAGTCTTGGGAATCTCGCTTGAGCGAGAAAAGTGTCGCCTGGGCGAGAGTGGCTCACCTGGGTGAGTGGAATACTGGGCTATACTGAAGGATTCTCGCTTGAGCGAGAGGATCCTCGCTTGAGCGAGAGTGTTCTCGCTTGAGTGAGAGTTGTCTCGCCTGGGCGAGAAATGGCATTCTGAAACTGTAGAGGCTGTGAGATTCTCGCTTGAGCGAGAATCCCTCGCTTGAGTGAGAGCGTCAGATCTGAAATTTTAAAAATGCGGGATTTTCTCGCCTGAGCGAGAATGGGCTCACTTGAGCGAGAACCCAACGAGTTTACTTTATAATAGAAACCCCAAACACATTTTAGGGTTAGAAATTGAGAGAGAAGAGAGGAGAAGGTGATTTTGAGAGTAAGAACTCGTGGGAATCATCTAGAAGCTTGAGAAGAGGTAAATATCTTGATTCTAACTCTCTTTCTCCCTTTCAAACTCGTTTTGGGTATGTTGGATCTCTTCTCAAAATGTGATAAACCATGGAAACTCATCATTTAGAGTTACGATTCGTTTTATGTTGTTTTTCTCTTGTAAACTCTTGGTTTAGAGTTGGTGTTTGATGAATGGAAAGGTTTTGTGGGTTGATTCATGAAAACCCCACAACCCCCAAAATGAGAATATGAGTAAAAAGGGAAATAGGTGAAATGTTAGATGTAGAAGATGAATATATGTTTAATGTTGGATATGAGATGAATATGTATGTTTTAGATGTTTGGAAACTATTAATGAAGGTAGTTTTGGAAACATTGGGAATATGTAAATCTCTTGTATGTTTAAAGATCAAATATGAGTTGTTATGTGTTATTTCGAATAAATGACTGACATTGTTGTTTGGTGGGGATGCGGAAAGATCCTAAAGTTGGAGGAGGTAGCGAAGGAACTTGCAAAGTTACCCAAAACCAATCCCGACACGCACCAAGGTAAGGAGAAGTGGTTAATTGTATATGATGATAGAAAATGTGTGGATTTTCTGATTATGTATATGAATTGTGAATGACTTTCCCTACGTGGTAATGTGAATGACTTGCCATACGTGGTAATGAGAATGACTTGCCCTATGTGGTAATGAGAATGACTTGCCCTACGTGGTATTGCGAATGACTTGCCCTCCGTGGTATTGTGAATGACTTGCCCTACGTGGTATTGAGAATGACTTGCCCTACGTGGTATTGTGAATGACTTGCCCTACGTGGTATTGAATTGAATGTCTTGCCCCATGTGGTAAGGTAAAGGTAAAAATATACGTGGAATGTAATTGTGTGGTGTAGTAATGATGAGTAAAGTGACAAGGTGTGGTAAGGGTGAATGTATAGACAAAAGTGATGAATGAGGTGGTATGAGATGAGGAATATGATATGTTGATTTTATATTCAAATGTTAAATCGTTTATTTAAATCTCTTTAAAATGTGGATTATCTCTTAATGATATTTATTGAATTAATGACTTACTCCTTTGTATGTTTTGTGTATTTGTCATTGATAATCCCATTGTAGGTAGACAAGTAAATTGAGGAGGCTTGGTTTGATTGCCTTAGGAGCTTAAAACCTGGATTCCTTTATTTGCACCTTTTTGTATCATGATTGAATATTTGCGGATTTAAGTATTTGTAACTGTGATCTTTATAATTTTTAGATAATTGTAACTCTGGATATTTGTAGCTATAGGTATTTTGGAAACCCATAGCTAGTTGTATGCGGTGGTTATCCGGATAATAAATATGAATTATGATTTTCTGTTAAATGAACTTGTATGTAGATATTGTGTTAAGGAAAGAATATGAATGGGAAAGTGGGCTTGAAATTGAGGATTGTTGCACTTGTGAATCTAAGTTATAGGAAAAATGTATGTGAAAAGAATAAAATAAGGAAAAAATTTCAATGGTAGAATTTGGGTCCTTTAATGTATCCTACCAACATATGATCTTCATTACCAAATCATAAGCATTGTTTGGTAGTTCCCCTCAGATATCTCAATATCCACTTCACTGCATTCCAATGCTCTTTGTCAGGATTGGACAAGAACCGACTCACAACTCCAACTGCATGGGCAATATCTGGTCTTGTACAAATCATGACATACATTAGGCTTCCTACCACAGAGGAATAAGGCATTTTGCTCATACTTTCCTTTCTTCATCACTAGTTGGACATTGCAGTATTGTTAACTTGAAATGTGCAGCAAGTGGAGCACTAACAGGCTTTGCCTTATCCATGTTGAATCTCTTGAGAACTTTCTCAATATACTTCTCTTGTGATATCCATAATAACTTCTTTGAACGATATCTTATTATCCTTATTCCAAGGATTTGCTTTGTTGGACCCAAGTCTTTCATAGAAAAAGATTTGCTTAAAGCATTCTTCAAACCAACAATCTTGGTCTTGTCATGCCCAATGATTAACATATCATCAATATATAATAGGAGTATAATAAAGTTTTCATCTTCATACCTTTTGATGAATACACAATGATCACTAGTTGTCTTCTTGAAACTGTGTTTGGTCATGAAGGATTCAAACTTCTTGTACCACTGTCTAGGGGCTTGCTTTAGACCATTTAAACTCTTCTTCAGATGACACACTAAGTGCTCCTTGCCTAGTTCTTCATAAACTTCTGGTTGCTCCATATATATTTCTTCTTTGATGTCTCCATGTAAGAAAGTTGTTTTGACATTAAGTTTCTCAACTTCTATGTCTAGGCTAGCTGCTAGACCCAATGCTACTATTATGAAGGAATACTTTACCACCGGAGATAATATCTCATCAAAATCACCTCCTTTCTTCTGATTGCATCCTTTTACAACAATTCGAGCTTAGTACCTTGGTCTCGATTTTCCTTCCTCAACTTTAAGCCTATAAACCACTTGTTTTTCAAGGCTTTTCTTCCTTTGGGCAACTCCACCAAATCATAGGTTTGGTTCTCATGTAATGAGTTCATCTCATCTTCCATGACCTTAATCAAATCTACTTTCTTAGTCGTCTGCATAACCTGTGAGAAGTCTTGAGGTTCACCATTGTCTGTCAATGTGATATAATCTTCTTCAGGATACTTTGAAGAAGGTATCCTACCTCTTCCAGAACGCCTTAATTTAACTTGCATCGGATGCTCTACTTGCTCGGATTCTTGATGCATTTGTGTGTCTACCACCACTTCATCTTGATCTGACTCTTCATTAATTTGGTCAGGTTCTATGTGAGCAGGATCTGCCTGTTGGTCAATCTGATGATCCGGATCTGTTTGTTGAATAATTTCTCCCCTTGAATCAATGCGATCTTTTGTCATGCACTGATTTTTCTTCTGAACATCTTTGATAGTCTGTTCCTCAAAGAACACAACATATCTACTTCTCACAACTTTCTTGTTTATCGGATCCCACAGTCTGTACCCAAATTCATCATTTGGAGACCCAAGGTAAATGCACTCCTTGGTCTTAACATCCAACTTCTTTCTCTCATCTTTTAGAATGTGAACGAAGGCTCTGCACCCAAATACTCTTAGGTGGTTGAAGGATTACTTCTTCTTGTACCATACTTTCTCTGGAATTTCTCCGTTCAGTGGTCTTGAAGGTGTCCGATTTATGAGATGTACTGCAGTCTTCACTGCTTCACCCTAGAAAGACTTGGGGAGATTGACATCTTGCAGCAATCATCTGATCTTCTCTTCAATTGTGCGGTTCATCCTTTCGGCTACACCATTCAATTGAGGAGTCTTTGGTGGTGTCTTCTTCAATATGATACCATAAGCCTTGCAATAGGCTTCAAATGGACCACGATACTCTCCACTATTATCCGTTTTTTGACACTTAAGCTTCTTTCCAGTCTCACATTCCACTAGTGCATGGAACTCTTTGAATGCTGATAGTACTTGATCTTTGCTTTTCAACAACTACACCCATACTCTTCTCGAGTGATCATCTATGAATGTGACAAAATTATAGGCTCCTCCAAGAGATCTTTCTGATGGTGCATAAACATCTGAATGCACCAATTCAAGTACTTCATCTCTCCGTGAGGGAATGTCAGATCTCTGAAAACTGACTCTATGTTGTTTACCATAAAGACAATCAGTACATGAGTCTAAAATTTGATCTTTTATACCTGGAAGGTGGTCTTTCGCGAGCATTTGAAGTGTCTTCTCACTCATATGCCCCAATCGTCTATGCCAAAGATCTTTGGAGTCGGTAGCAACATTTGCTTCTCCAGAACGAATTCCTCTTTGCATAATATATAAAGATCCTTCCTTTGAGCCTCTAGCAATGACTAGGTTGCCTTTTGCTAGTTTCCACTTTCCAGCACCAAAGTGACTTGCAAAACCAGCATCATCCAACTTACCCGTTGAGATAAGGTTGAGACACATATCTAGGACATGTCTCACCTCTTTTAGTACAAGTTTGCCTCATGTATCTGTTAGCAATACAATATCACCAATTCCTGCAATCTTGCTTGTAACATGGTTTCCCATTTTCACAGTACCATAATCACTTTTCTTGTAGTTTGAGAAAAAACCTTCATATGGACTTACATGGAAAGAGGCACCAGAATCAACGATCCAAGAACAATCACCATATGAAACATTCAGGTAATTGTCTTCTCCAATGAGGAGAACATCATCGTCTGCAGCGATGGTTGTGGTAGGCTTGTGATCATTTTTCCTTGGATCAACTAAATCTTCATGAACATTTCCAGCTTTTTGGTCTCTCTTCAGGATCTACATTCAGATCTCTTATGCCCTTCTTTACTGCAATTGTAGCATATCATTGACCTCATGCGAGATTGAGAGTGACTTCTGAATTTGGTTTTGCTTCTTCCACGATATCCATTATTCCCATGAGTTTCACTTCTTCCACGCCTCTCCACAACATTTGCTTCAGAATGGAAAGATACACTCCGTTCTTTCCTTCTGGATTCTTCATTCAATAGACTGTCTGAAATAGTGTCCATTGAGACCTTCCTATTTGGGACAGAGTTGTTGAGTGTGACCACCAATGTATCCCAACTCTCAGGCAACGAACTCAGTAGCAGAAGTGCTTGCAGCTCATCATCAATATTCATATCTGTCTTTGTCAATTGATTGACAAGACCCTTGAATGAATTTAAGTGCTCTATCATGTTCTGTCCATCACTATAGTCGAGTTTCACTAGTCTTCTGACAAGAGATGCTTTATTTCTAGGATTTTTCTTTTGAATCATAGATTCAAGTTTCGACCACAACTCATAAGCATCTGTGTATGTGGACACATGCTCGAACAAACTTTTATCAATATACTTTCGAGTCATTGCAACAGCTTTTCGATTAAAAAGCTCCCAATCTTTGTCATCCTTACCTTCGGGCTTGTCTTTGCAAGAAATAGGCTCATGCATATCCTTGCAATATAAATGATCATCCATCATGGGTTTCCAATAAGAAAAGTTGTCAGCTGTGAACTTGAACATGTCTCCATCAAATGAGACATTATCGACTCCTTCCATCTTGGACTACATAGGTTAAGCTCCCTGAATGAACCTAGGAGTTCTGATACCACTGTTGGAAAATTCAGAACCAATTTCTCTCTTCTGTGTGATGCAAAATGGGCACTTGCGGAAGCGACAAGTGAATAAAGAAAATAGAGAATGGTAGAAGAATAACACCAAGAATTTTAACGTGGAAAAACCTTCTCAATGTGAGAAGAAAATAATCACGGAATCTAGTCCAGAAAATATCTCCACTATATAAAAGTAGGATTACAATATTTGACAGGAGAAGGCAGAAATAGCAACAACAGGAGAAGGCTGAATGGAGCAACTAATACATGGATTAGCCTTATTTAAAAAAATCCTCAACAATAGATGGAATGCTTAAACTACATATCGATAAGACCATGAATAGTTAAATTCTATTAACCGTGAGGTTTCGATGAACTTCACATTATGCATTTAATTAGACTTTCTTTTTGTTGATGGCCTACCTACTCAGCCCTAAGGAAGAATTGACTAAGGCATTTGAAAGGCATATTGAAAGGCATTTGGAGGCTTCACATAGGATAGCAGAGGGAAACTGGATGAGACTCTATTTGAGGCATCCACACATGCATGTAACAACCAAATTTGTCTAAGTCATCATGCATAGTAGAGCCAAAATCCTTCATAGATTACTTCCCTTCATCATTATCCTTGTGATTCATCTTTCCAACAACATTATGCACAATTTGGATTCTTTTTACTTATTCTAAGAAGTTCACATTTTGGTCTTCCTAATTGACTGTGCATAACATGGTGGAGGAGAAGACAAAATAAATTACAATAATTCCAAATCATTATTGATGGTCTTGTACTCCATCCACCTTGACAAAACAAAACTAAAGAAAATATTAAAATAAAAATAAATCAATAAGAAAGAAGGATATATACAAATTCCCACCAATAAAACCACATATAATTACCAACAATTGCCTAAAAATAGCACAACATTGAAAAAACTTGTTGGCTAACAAGAAAGTACACTGTGTCGTTATAAGTAATAAAGTGATTAGAAAAGAGTGTCTAACTCACACTGATTATGTTATTCTAAACAACTATCATCATATATGCCACTATACTTTGTGAAATTTGAAAAAGGTTGATTAATATAGTGTGAATTGAATACAATGAAAAGTTAAGAGAATATACAACAATTAGAGATTAGGAACTTTGATTTCCATTGAGAGTAACATCGTATTTGAGTCTAATAATTAATGAAACACAAATGTTCATGTTAACAATGAACTCAATATCCAGTACGTGAGATACGTAAAGCAACCACACTTATTTTGAGCACATAAGTATATGATATACTTTAATAGTGTTTCTGCAGGCGCTGTTGTATACCATACATACAACAGTGCAACCTCAAATAAGCGTTGTTATATTATTGACAAATATAACAGCGCGGACTACACAGAGCGTTGTCTTATAATTCATATATAACAACGCCACTTAAATGGAGCACTGTTAATAAATAACATACAACAGCGGACGGTGTAAGGAACGTTGTTGTATTGATCACATACAACAGCGTACATTATCATGTGTGCTGTTATGTGTAATCTATACCACAACAAACATTGTAATTAAAGGAGCGCTGTTGTATGTAATCTATACCACACCACATATTAAAAGGAGCGTTGTTGTATTGGATATATACCACAAAGTTTGTTACAATGAGCGTTGTGATATAGTTTACATAAAACAACCCTCAATTTAAGCAGCCACAGGTTATGCACCGCTCAATTTATGCAACCCACAATTTAATAGCTCCCTATTTAGCATGTGTATTTATATGTTTCAAATACAACAACACTTGCCATATATCCTCCTAGCATGTGCTATTGATTTGTACAGTAATACCAGCATATACTAGGGATGGCAATGGGCACGGGCAGACGCGGGTAGAGCATACCCATGCCCGTACCTGCACTATTTACGGGTACCCGTGTGGGTAGCGGGTACTCAACGGGTTTCCAATTTTAATTATATTTTTTTATATTTACAATAATTAATCTATAAAAATAATTATTACTTAAATGATATGATATGTATATGATAATTTTATGATTATTGTCTTATCAATAAATTTTATTATGAAATAATAATAAAATAGACAAATATAATGTTAAATTAATAATAACTAAGTATAAAAATTTAATTAAAATATATATGCGGGTACCCGCGGGCGGGTATCATGATACTTGTTCCCACCCATGAGCTATTTTTGCGGGTACCCATTATGGGTATTTTGACAGGTACCCACAGGTCCGGGTATTTTTGCCATCCCTACCATATACATTCTCAACAACACATTCTCAACAACATATATATTCAAACTAAATTATCCATAGCGGTAACTATATTCACAATAGCAATAGTACATTCTCAACACAATATAAATATTCAAGCTAGAAGAGACACTGAGACACATTAACACAATATCATGCTAAATTATGTTTGTAATATCAAAACATCAATACAAATTGCAAACGAAGAATATCATGCCAATTATGTTTGGTTGAATGCATAAAATTATAAACAAATAATATAAGTAAAGTGTTTATGCAAATCACAAACAAACAAAATTATGCTATATTTTTGTATTCATTACATGGAGTTTATATTATCCACATTGCATGAAAACACATATAAGTTGCATGAAAACACATATAAATTGCATGAAAATACAAAAAAAAAATTATACACATTGCATGAAAACACAAAATTAAAATACATATATTGCATGGAAAGCCATAATCATTGCATGAAACACAACAAACATATACATTGCATGGAAACACATAAATACATATACATTACATGAAAACACATATATATTTAATGAAAACACATAAACACAAAGATATTGTTACAATGCATGAAAAATTACGGTTATATCAGCCCAAATACGTTCCTTAACTGAGTTCAGCCTAACATCAGTCCAAGAAATGAATGTTATCGACACATTCTGCCTAACCAATACTCCAATGTAGCTTACTAAGGTATTTCTACCTTTATTGTTTAATGGTTGACCTTTCGTGTTCTATTCAACGAGTAACTTAACATTCTTACTTCTTGCATGAATAACCTTCTTCATGGAAGTGGCTCCACGTGTAGTACGTTTATGAGAGATTGAGGTTTGAGAAACAAGTTCGTTTCTTCATTTTTGGAAGCCATTGTTGAAGCTTTGAGAGGTTTTGAGAGTGTATGAGGTTTCAGAAGGTATAAGGTTTGAGAAGGTACGTAACAAAACGTTTGTGTATCAACTTTTGATATTTTAAAAATTAAAATGTCGTAACTGTAAGGACCCGAATTCTACCCTTGAAAATTTTTCGTTTATTTAAAAACTTTTCTTGCATACTTTCATTATTTTACTGAAAAACCTTCATAAGTCATTTATTGACACTAATCTTTTAACCTATTATTTTATCATGCAATTCATGTTGTGGAAAAACATAATTCATTCATTTAGTAATTACCACATACAACCAGTATGGGTTTCTAAAAGTTATAACGTCTATAACTACATATCTCCGTATTATCCTAATCGGATTACATTTATCCCAAAATGTCATCAAATCTACTACAATGTCAAGTAGCAATAAAGACAATTAAGTTAATAAACAAATAAGCTTCCTAAGTGAGCTCCTTCATCAAATCTTTCATTTACATACAATGGGATTATCATAAACAACACACAAAACAAGGGAGTAAGTCATTAGTTCAAAAACTAACATTACATGATAATCCTCATTTCAAATACGATTAAGCATTAATGTAAATTTTAACCACAAATACTTAAATGTAAACATTCATATCTTCTTTCGTTCATTTCCACGTTATCCATATTCATCCTATAGAATATATATCTCATAATATATGTTCTATAGCATGCATATTACGTTCATTCGAAGCATCGTTCTTCTCATTATTCATATCCACACCATAGTATATATATCGCATACTATATATCCTATAGCATGTATATTACTTTCATTCTTAACATCCTCATTTTCAGCATTCATATTCACCCTATAGTATATATATCCCATAATATATATCCTATAGCATGCATATGACTTTCATTCTTAACATCCTCGTTTCTCATATGTCGTATTCACCCTTAATCATATTCATTGAGTTCTTTCACAAATATAATCCTCTACCACATCGGGTAGGTCCAATTACATCTCCATACCACATCGGGCAGGTCTAGTTTATCTTCCATGCCACCTCGGGCAGGTCTAGTTATTCTCCATACCACATCGGGCAGACCTAGTTATTATCCATACCACATCGGGCAGATCTAGTTATTATCCATACCACATCGGGCATGTCTAGTTCATTATCCATACCACATTGGGTAGATCTAGTTATTCTCCATACCACATCGGGCAGATCTAGTTATCCTCCATACCACGTCGGGCAGGTCTAGTTATTATCCATACCATATCGGGTAGGTCTAGTTATTCTCCATACCACATCGGGCAGGTCTAGTTTATCCTCCGTACCACATCGGGTAGGTCTAGTTTATTCTCCATACCACATCGGGCAAGTCTAGTTTATCCTCCGTACCACATTGGGCAAGTCTAGTTTATCCTCCGTACCACATCGGGTAGGTCTAGTTTATCCTCCGTACCACATCGGGTAGGTCTAGTTTATCCTCCGTACCACATCGGGTAGGTCTAGTTTATTCTCCATACCACATCGGGTAAGTCTAGTTTATCCCCCGTACCACATCGGGTAGGTCTAGTTTATTCTCCATACCACATCGGGTAGGTCTAGTTTATCCCCCGTACCACATCGGGTAGGTCTAGTTTATTCTCCATACCACATCGGGCAAGACAACAACAATAATCCACTACCACTCTGGTAGGACAACAACAATAAACCTCTACCACTTCGGGGAGGGTAGAAACAATAAACCACTACCACTTCGGGTAGGGTAACAACAATATTCTTACAAACATATTACCTCTTTCACATACCTCATTCACATCAGCGAGTATGATTTAGAGACACTTATCCCTTACCTTGGTGAGTGTTGGGGATCGGTTCCGAGTAACTTTAAAAGTCTCCTCCGCGATTTCCTCCAACCTTAGGATCTTTCCTCATTTCCACAAATAACAACAATGTCAGTCATTTATTCAAAATAACACACAAATAACTCGTATTTCATCATCAAACATACAAGGGATTCACATATATTCAAAATTTCCAAAACTACTTCAATACAAGTTTCCAAACATCTAAACATACATGTTTATCTCATATATCAACATCAAAGCACAAACTCATCATCTACATCTAACATTTCATTCGTTTCTCTTTTTACTCATATTCTCATTTTGGGGGGTTTTTGGGGTTTTCATAAATAGCCCACAAAACCTTTCCATTCATCAAATACCAACTCTAAACCAAGAGTTTACAAGAGAAAAACAACATAAAACGAACCGTAACTCTAAAGGATGAGTTTCCATGGTTTCTCATATTTTGAAAATAGATCCAACATACCCAAAACAAGTTAGAGAGGAAGAAGAAGAGTTAGGAACAAGAGGTTTACCTCTTCTCAAGCTCTAAGATGAGTCCTAAGGCTTTTTGCTCTTGAAAAGTTTTCCCCTCTCTTCTCTTCAAAGTTCTAACCCTAAAATGTGTTTGGGGTTTCTATTTTAAAGAGGTGTCGTCAGATTCTCTTTCAAGCGAGCCCATTCTCGCTAAGGCGAGAAAATCCCGCCTTTTTAAAATTTCAGATCTGAAGCTCTCACTCAAGCGAGGGATTCTCGCTCAAGCGAGAATCTCACAGTCCCAACATCCCCAAAATGCTATTTCTCGCCCAGGCGAGACAACTCTCGCTCAGGCGAGACTCTCTCGCTCAGGCGAGACTCTCTCGCTCAGGCGAGACTCTCTCGCTCAGGCGAGACTCTCTCGCTCAGGCAAGACTCTCTCGCTCAGGCGAGACTTCCAAGACTGATACTATAATTTTAAAGACTTAAATTTAGGGTGTTATAGTAACAAATCAACAACGCTCTTTTAAGGGTGCACTGTTGCATATACATGTGTTTCCATATTCAACGGCGCTCTTTTAAAAATGCGTTGTTGAAATGACCTATTCAACAACGCACCTTCACAGAAGCGCTGGTAAATAGGTATGCGTTAACAACGCACATTCAAACAAGCGATGTTGAATAGGTATAGGTTAAAAACGTGATCTGTTACACCTGCCAAATGCCATCATGACTACTCTTAGACTTACTATAACACCCTTATTTTAAGTCGTTAAAATCATAGTGCCAGTCCTGGGATTCTCGCTTGAGCGAGGGATTCTCGCCTGGGCGAGAAAGGCTCACTTGGGAGGGTGAAATCCTGGGATATACTGGAGGATTCTCGCCTGAGCGAGAGCTAGCTCGCCTTGGCGAGAAAAGTGATGTTTTGGACCTGTCGAGGCTGTAAGATCCTCGCTTGGGCAAGAGGATCCTCGCTTGAGCGAGAGATGCCTCGCCTGGGCGAGAGTTTCCCTCGCCTGGGCGAGAGGGTCAGATCTGAGTTTTTAAAATGGGCGGGATTTTCTCGCTTGAGCGAGAATTAGCTCGCTTAAGCGAGAGCCCGACGAGGGCATTAAATGAGAGAAACCTCAAATACATTTTTAGGTTAAGAATTGAAGAGAGGTGAGAGAAGAGAGCATTCCCAAGGTCTAGGAGCTTTGATTCTCGTCCAAGAGCTTGAGAAGAGGTAAAATTCTCTATTCTAACTCTCTTCTTCTCCTTGAAACCCATTCTTTGGTATGTTGGATCTTTTCCAAAGTATGAGAAACCATGGAAACTCACCCTTTTGAGTTATGGTTCGTTTTATGTGGTTTTTCTCTTGTAAACTCTTGGTTTAGAGTTAGTATTTCGAAAATGGAAAGAGTTTGTTGGTTGGTTCATGAAAACCCCAAAAACCTAAAGTGAAAATGGGGTTAAGATGGAAAATGGGTAAAATGTTAGAGGTAGCAGATGAGTTTACTTTCTAATTTTGAAATATGAGATGATTATGTATGTTTTGGATAGTTGTAAACTTATGATGAAAGTAGTTTAGCAACATTGAAAACATTATGAATATCTTGTATGGTTAAATAATGCAATATAAGTTGTTTATGTGATATTTGGAATAAATGACTAACATTGTGTTGTATGGTGGGAATGAGGAAAGATCCTAAAGTTGGAGGCGGTGTCGGTGGAACTTGAGAAGTTGCCAAGAACCAAACCCAACACTCACCGAGGTAAGGATAAGTCTTTAACTTATGCAATGTGATAGAAAATGTGTGGATTTTCTGATGTGAATAATGAAATGAATCGTAAATCACTTAGTCGTTACAAGCATATATGGGTATGTTGTAATGATGAGGAGTGAATTTACTATTTTTGTATTGGTGGAGTGCCAATGGAAATAAAACTCAGAATAATGAAATGAATCGTAAATCACTTAGTCGTTATAAGCATATATGGGTATGTTGTAATGATGAGGAGTGAATTTATTGTTTTTGTATTGGTGGAGTGCCAATGAAAAAAAAACTCGGAAAATGTATTGGTGGAGTGCCAATGGAAATAAAACTCATTTTTAGCCGACCATGATTGGTTAGCGACTTTGGCTCAAGTAATGTAGCAAGCTTTGGCTCAAGTAATGTAGCAAGCTTTGGCTCAAGTAATGTAGCAAGCTTTGGCTCAAGCAATGTAGCAAACTTTGGCTCAAGCAATGTAGCAAACTTTGGCTCAAAAAATGTTGCAAGCTTTGGCTCAAGCAATGTAGCAAACTTTGGCTCAAGTAATGTAGCAAGCTTTGGCTCAAGCAATGTAGCAAACTTTGGCTTAAGTTATGTAGCATGGCTTTTCAAAAGTATGAACGATGAAAATGGTTTTAAGTATATTTTTTTTAAACCGTTTATTTAATCTTATTAAATGTGGATTAACTTACATTGATATTTATTGAGTTAACAACTTACTCTTTTGTGTTTATTTGGTGTATTGTCAATGTTAATCCCATTGCAGGTAGGCGGAAGGAGTTTGGGTGTTTTGATTAGGAGCCTAGAGACTTTTATTTTGATGTCTCTTGTCCATTCTTTTGTAACCTAATTGTTTGTACTTGAACTAACTATTTGTAACTATGAACATGATTGTTGTACATGGTATTACCCATATAAACTAGTAACTCGGGATATATGTAGCTATGGGTGTTTTGGAAACACATAGCTAATTGTATGCGGTAGTTACTAAGTTACATTAATACGAATTATGTTTTTCTGTCATATGATTTGGTATGTCACTTTTGGTTAGAGATTGGGTGTGATGAGGGAAGGGAGATAAAAAAAAATAAGTTCATTCAATCTGTAAATATAATTTGTAGTTAAATGCATGAAATTGGATTAAAATAAGGAAAAAATTTCAAGGGTATAATTTAGGTCCTTACACTTACGACACATCCAATAACTTAAACATAACCATAAAATTATATAAAACATAGATATTTTAAAATTTCAAAAACACAACCACTTAGATATAAAATTACTTAAACATAATCACTTAGATATAAAATAACTTAAACATAACCACTTAGATAAAATTACTTAAAAATAATCACTTAGATATAGAATTACTTAAACATACTAACTTAGATATAAAATTACTAAAACATGATCTCTTAGAAATAAAATTACTTAAACGTAATAACTTAGAAATAAAATTACTTAAACATATAACTCAGATGTAAAATTACTTTTCATCTTATTATATTAAAATAAGATAAGAGGAATATCTTTAGCATTGCTCCTCTAACATTGCATTGTTCCATATTCATATGTTTCCATCTTCAACAGCACTCCTTTAACAATGCACTGTTGCATATTCATTTGTTTCAATCTTCAACAGCACACCTTTAATAGTGCGTTGTTGCGTATTCATGTGTTTGCATCTTCAATAGCTCTCCTTTAATTGTGCGCTGTTGCATATACATATTTTTCCATATTCAGCAGTGCACCGTAAAAGAAGCGTGGTTGAACATATACCAACACGTTTTGAAATACACATTGTTACACCTGCCAATTGCATTCATGGCTACTCTTAGACTTACGGCACATCCAATCACTTAAACATAAAAATATGTATATATTGAACATTGAACAAAAGAGCTAAATGTAAACAACACAAACACAAAAAACACATTAAATAAAAGAGCTAAATGTTAATTGAAAATTGTATCATTTTATGTACTGAAAATTAATTGAACATTACATTTTATATATGTTACATTGAACATTAAAATTACATTGAAAAAATAGCTAATTAAAATCTATACATTACTATAATCTGTACATTTAAATCCTTAAACAACTCTTTAATATCAAACTTGACTAGAGATGGACAATGCTAAACGATTACCTGCATATATACAATAGAACTTTCCAAATAGATAATGTTCATTGCCAAATAGAATTAATTTGCCAAATAGATAATGTTCATTTTCAAATAGAATGTTCATTGCACAATAAAAATCATCTAAAAATTAACAACAAAAAAGACAATTAAATAGCAAAAAAGAAATTAACATAAAAATTTGTTCAATTAGAGAATGAAGATATTTCACATAGTTTGGGTCATCGTCCCTTATAACCGTTAATAATTCCCTATAAGAATATTCATAAGATTTAATTTGGTTACAAAAAAAGAATATTTGGTAAGGATGAATAATATAATATGAATAATGAAACAAAAAAAATGAATCATCTCCTCAATATTTTACTATCTTGAAATATTAGCTTGTAAGGATTGTTACAAAATCGATATTCCTTATCATTGAGAACAACATCAAAGTTTTCAGCAATATAGTTAAAATTCTCTTTAAGTTTATTTTCCAATTGTGAAATATAAATCTCCTTCACAACAGTCTCAATTTTATCCCCTATTACATAAACATATAATATGATATATCAATGAAAATCATATTATGAAAAAATTAAATAAAGAATTAAAACACATTCGGATCAATGAAAATCATAAAAAAGGAAGGATCTCCACATATTTCAACCCGCAAATGAGTTGAAATTTTTACTTTAAGCTTTCATGATGTATTCTTAGAAAATAGACTAATATCTTTAATGATATTCATTCCTTTAATGATGCATAAAAGTATCTACAATTAATTTCAATCATTCCATGCCTAGATTCAAAGAATTCTGGGGAAATGATATCTTTAATGAAATCCTTGGCAGGTGTGCAAAACCCACATCATGAAGCAAAAGAATTATGGGGAACGAACACACTTTAATACATGACAGAATGTTATTTAGAAATTTTAAATTTTTAACATCCTATCAAATCAACAACGAACATTTAAGAAAACGATGTATAGGATATCACATTAATAACGTTCATTTAAGAATGCGATGTATAAGATATCTCATCAACATCATACACTACAAAAGGCGTTGTTGAATAGATTCCAATTAATAGCGTAGTAAAAATGTGTGTTGGTAAAGAGAACTAAATCATGTTGACGCTTATTCAACAGCGCACATTCACATATGCGCTGTTGATGTTACATTTGCTTATCAATATCAAAAGCACTCACTTAATCAGATGCTGTTTCTTTTCATCCGCCTCGTATTTAACAGCGTAGTTCTAGGAAGTGTTGTTGAATGACCGTTGTTAAATGTGATTTATGGCGTAGTGGAACTTACTATCTGTACACGTATGATTCTTAAAGCAATTCATTATGCAATGATTATTCCATACAATGACCTCGAAATTACTAAAGCTAATGTCTTAGTAAATTTAACAACTTATGCAAGAAAGATCTATGCCTAATGATTTTGATACATAAGAATAAGAAATTTACAAAATCATGTCCCTATGTCTAGTGATGCAAGCATGTAGGTTGAGTAAAAATTCAAGACCTCAACTTTGCTAGGCACCAATGTCTTGGTTTATACAAGCACTTTACCAAAAGTAGATCTATCTCTAGTAACTACAATGATAAAATTTAGTTTTATGAACCTTCAAGCACATCTATATGTCTAGAAACACATACTATTCACTTTGGGAGTTATAAAATCACAATATTAGTTCTACGTGTAGATACCAAAAAGTGAAGTGCATGAAATAACAAATAATACAAGTCTATGTCTAACAAATGTACTATGCAACGACCCGATTTTCATAACCCAAATTTTTTTTTAAAACTTTATTCATGAAAGTGAAGTGATTACCTTTTGAAAGATGTTACTTAAACGATTTGGAAAATCTGAGTGAATATCAATATTGATTTCATTCATAATTCAAAATATGGAAATAATCAACAATACTGTTTCATCAAAACATGTCATCACATTCCATTTTAATTCATAATCCATACAAATATTCATTTTCAATTTCATTACTGATTAAGATATTTATACTAATCTTATTACATCTTTCAAAAGATATCATTTATACATAAGAGTTACTTAAACATATTTATCATAGTACATACATTATACAAATACAAATTCGGAATACATAAAACAACTACTCTCGTCCGTACTCCATCAGCTGACATCCACGACGCAACAGCAGCACCCTGGACTCAAATATACATCACATAGACAAAGAAAGACAGAGGGAGTAAGAACCAACTACGGCGATCGCAGCGTGGAATTACGTGGAGTAATAACGTTAAAGTAATACAACCTATACAACATCTAAAATCAATCATATCAACATATACAGACGATGCAACCAAACAATACTTTGTACTATAGAATATTCTCATTTTCAATTAGTATCTATTATAACTTACTTAAGAAACTCACTCAATCTGATCTTCTTTTAAAACACAATACCATAGACACTCGCCATATACCACGACAACTCCATACCGAAGGCAATATCATACTTTCTAAGCAATACTACACTTCCACAACAATACAACACCACATTACACACATTGTACCCACACATATTTACAATACCACTTAGGGCAAGACATTCAATTCAATATCACTTAGGACAAGACATTCAATACAATACCACTTATGGCAAGACATTCAATTCAATACCACTTAGGACAAGACATTCAATACAATACTACTTAGGGCAAGACATTCAATACAATACCACTTAGAGCAAGACATTCATTACAATACCACTTAGGGAAAGACATTCAATACAGTACCACTTAAGGCAAGACATTCAATACAGTAATTCATTTATATAAGTTCTCATCAACACAAATCCATTTTGTACATCCATAAGATCCATACTCCAATCACATTACATTCAACATGTACATTCCTCATATCACTCTCACAATCAATCCAGTTTATACTCATATCCATACAACAACATCATTCACAATATAATCATTTCCACTAAATTATTCTCACATCACAACTTCATCATTACACAAAATACCACAATAAAACAACTCACAACATTATCATTATCATATAACATAATCATGTCCTTTTATCACAAATAACCAACTCACAACATATTCATCATCACATAATATAATCATGTCCACTTATAACAAATAAACAACTCATAACATATTAATCATCATATAACATATTAACGATATGAACCATCTTTTATGACGGTGTATTACCATATATGAGCATATTGCATTTCATCTAATAAAACGTTTTCCTACACATATGTCTACACATTTATGGCTAATACTTCTTCATGAAAAATAAAGACTCTCACATGGACCACAAACTTCCAATAGAGTTTCTATCCGTTAACATTCTCTCATTCTTGAGGGAAATCAGCGAATATGACTCTAATGAAATACTCTAATACCACAATGGTCTTCTCTCTCACATTATTTTGCGTAAGCTCCGTTGTTCCGCAAAAGAGCAACATTTCCCTCCATCTCCTTCAACCTCCAATGTTCCTTTTTCACCGCCAAAGTCATCCAATGTGCCACTAAGAAGCAAGAGGAAGAGGTTTTGATGAGTTTTTGAGGTTTAGTGGAGGGAGAATGGTTCATTTGGATGGAGCCGCCGTTGGGAGAGAAAGGAAGGGAAAGAAAATGAAGATTAGGGTTTCTGAAACCCCTCTTTCACATTTACAGCTGCGCAGCCTCGCCCGGGCGATAATGGTTCGCTTGGGCGAGACTTTCGCAGCTTTTAAACTCTGACGCTCTCGCTCGGGCGAGGATTCTCTCGCTTGGGCAAGAATCAGGCAGCCTGCTAAGGTTCCTCTCTCGCCTGGGCGAGAATTCTAGTTCAAGCTAGAATTTCGCAACTTGTCCAGATTTCTTTCTCATTCAAGCGACCACTTCCTTGCTTAAGCGAGGTTCCTAGAAAACTCATACTAGAATACCTAGCCTCTCACTTGGGCGAGGTCCTCTCGCTTAAACGAGAATTGTCCAATATACACTCCAACACTCAAAGTTTTCTAATCATTTCGAAAACGAAAATTGAGGTGTTACATACTACTTGTTGATTTATGCAAGTTTAAAATAATGTAAGTAGGAGACTAAACAAATTATTCAATAATCATAAAATAAGGTGATCAAACTTAAAGCAAACATAAAGTAAATACAAAACTCAAATATAATCAAAACTTCATAAATTAATGGTGAATCAATGTGTATACATCAAGCTCTTACTACATTCTATCCAAATAAGATTTTAACTACTCATGTTCACAAAGTGTAAGTAGGAGAGAGATAAAACACAACGCATGGGATGGTAGAACCACACACAATTGAGTATAGATTAACTCATCTAATACTTACACATCGATCCCACAATTGTGTATCCTTTGTTCGAGTTAGAAGTCCTTAAATAGTGTTCAGAGGTTGTCATGTGCGCTCAACACAGCTCTAGTTGGCTTTTGGTGGCCTTTTAGTGCACCAAATTGCATTGGGCATACCTATGGCACTCAACGCACCACCCAGTGGGTGTGCTCAGCATACCAAACAATAGTCAAATGCTGATTTTCACTAGTATGTGTATTCAACGTGAAAATATATGCTCCACACAACGAGTTTTACTCATTTCGATGATCCGACCGTTCAAATCGAAACTCCATTTGTTAGGAACAACATATCTAAATTTCAGCTCGATCCAACGGTGAACAAATAAGTTACGTGAGTTTACACCGACATGTCATTGGTGAATTCTTGTTTTTGTCCGGAACTTTTTTTTTGTAATTAAAGTGTCATAAAAAGAATGTATAAAATATAATCAAATTGATACTTAACATATTGGTAGAGTAATACTCAACCAATGCAACCAATGACAAACTGTTGCATTGATATTCGAAATTAAAAATATATATAGAAACCTCTGGTTGTGGGTTGTGACTCAAGCCTCGTGAAACATACCAAAAAAAAATCATTTTTACTATTTCTTTTTTATTTTTGAAGTTTTGTTGTGATTTTGTTTTGATATTTTTAAAGGTGACATATCAACAATACTCATTATAATGAATTCTATTAAAAGTCATACATTTAACAACGCTTGCATTAGAGAACGCTGTTAAAAATCATACATTCAAACAAAGTTTGTTTGCTTTAGTGAGCGTGAATCTTTGCAGATTTAAAAACAAAACTCAACGCACAATAATACACGTATCATTCAGTATTCTATTTCTCTTAATCTTCTTCTCTTAGTTTCTCTCTTCAAGCAAGTTATTAGCTTTTGGTTTCTCTCTTCGAGCATAAGGTGAATCATTGTCTTTTTTAACTCATTTATTTCACTATGATTCACTTTTGTTGCTTGCATTTACCTCTACGTTAACTGCTTATTTTATAATACAGGAAATGTCAAGGTTAAATCTACGTGAAGTTGTTGGTGATTTACCAAACTTGCAATTTATGTATATATTTCTTGTATTTGGTTATTATTTTTTCATCCATATTTTCTATGTAAATTTTGTTTTGATTCTTATTATATTGAATATGAATTGTCTTTTTGTCCTCCTATTTCTTCAGGTAATGGATAAAAGAAAATAATGTAGTTGTTATGTACATCTTCGTCATTTTCATTATTGCATATAATCTTCTGGGTTAATGGATTTGAACTAACGGAGACAAGTTCATACAATGATTCATGAATTGGGTTTTCATAATGACATTTTTACTCTCAAATCTCTTGTAAATGTGGTGGAATTGGACATGCTTGTTATGTGTTTGATATAATGTGTGTGAGAGATTTTGCCTTATTTAAGATGAACGCCGTTAAATGAGTACGGTTAAATGTGACATATGAACAACGCTCATTACAATTAGCGCTATAAAAAGTCATGTACATATCAAAGCGCTCATTATAACGAGCGCTGTTAAAAGTCATGTACATAACAACAACACTCGTTACAATGAACACTATTGAATCTAATCTTATATTTTGTTGCACTCACATAGACAACGTTCGAAAACATTATTATATCCCCAAAATGTATGTTGGTGAACTGCAACTCTAGCATAATAGGCCTATCGGGTAGCTCTACTAAAATAATTGTGTTATGCTCTTTTTGCGACATTCATCTTTCCTAAGAAGTGTTAAAACATGAATTGTTTGGGGATGATTTGGTGTACAATTATTTGGTGTATGTAGTTTATAGGATCCTCTTCATTAATGAAGAGTCTACTACTCGATAAAATATTGACATATGACACCAATTTTTTTAAGGGTTCACATTTAATTTTTATTTATTTTTAACTAAAAAATAAAAAAATAAAAATCTAAAAGTATCATATTCCTCTCACATTCCCATAGTAGAGGGAATTACATTTTTTTTTGTGATTCTATAAGTTTGATTTTATACACATTATGGGCGTTATTCAATTTATATCTTCCACGTGGTCATACACATGTTACCTTATCTCAATCTTGTTTTTGATCATATCTCTTGTATTAGATGGTGTGCTTCTACTGTAGTTCAGTCCTTATTCTTTTAATCACTTAACCGTCCGAAACATAATATAAAAAAAGGTTGTGAACATTATCTTGTTTTCTCATATGAGCCAAATCAACTTTGCTTTTCATTTTCCTTCTTTATCCAAAATTCCAAATCATCTTTTTGTTCTCTTTCTTTTTTAGGTAAGAAGAAACACTTGCATGTTTTACGTGCATGGACGTGCCATTCAATAATTTGATAGTCAATTTTTTGTGAATGGTAAGGTGTAGAAATCATCTCCATTAACTGAGAGAAAAATACTAATTTTACTTGTAATTTAAAAATATAAATGTCATTACAAATGTAAGTATAAATATATGATTGTTATTTTATTTTACTTTTTACTTTGTTTTGTACATTACTTGCATCTCTAATAATGAAAACTAGTCAGGCTACAGCAAAAGATAAGGATCACAGTTTTAGATAAGAAAGTGGCCAAAGAATGCAATAGTTGAGTTTATTAGGGAAAGGACGTGAAGTACAGGCATTACATAATGAAAATAAAAATTTATCATTTATATCTTAAATGTAATAGGGTCAATTTAGGTATTATCAAAAATAGGGTGATATCGTACACATGGGACCAGTTGGCAATGGAAAAATGGAACACTAATCTAAAAATAAAGAAGAGAGTTCAATTGTACTTTGTACTAATTTTGAAGTGTAAAACTCATTTAAATATTATCAAATCTTCAAAAGATTTGGAAAGATATTTTTCCTATCCACATTTAAAAAAGAGAGTTTGACCTGCCAAGAGTTGTTCAAGAATCCAATAGAGATTAATGTATAAGGATCAATATCAAAAAGGCTTAAGGTCGACTCAAGATTTAGACGACTTATTTAGGCCTAACAAGGTCTAGAATTTAGTCTACATGGTAACGTATAAGGGAAAACATCCCTGGCAAAAACCTAACGGCGTAAAAGATCGGATACAAGCTTACACGATTAACTGGTTAAAAAAACATGAGCATGATATTTCGACCTTTAAGTCGATGTACCTTCCTTCAGTGCACCATAATCTCATCTCACTAAGTATAGATAGAGATAGATATTAATTGCTCCAAGTCCAAAGAGTCAATTTATTAAATGGAGAAAATGAAGTAGGTTGAAATTGAGAAGTTTTCTATTAAAATTAACATAAAGCCAAAATGTTTTATTAAAGCAAAAGCAAAAACATGCCATAAATGGAATGTTTTATTGCAAGGAGTAAAGTTGCTAACAAGCTTCTTGTTTTTATGGACCCGCTCTAGAGAAGTTTTTCTCTCTGACTTGCAAAAGCTAAATGGCTATAATGAATGAATTTAATGTTTGTTAGAACCTCTCTAAGCATTAACGAAGATTTCATAAGCATTAATCACTACCCTAGTTACTATTCAATAACACTCATTTTAATTTTGAATTTAACATTGATTATGACTGCTGTCTATATGAGTGCACTAGAATGATAGATAAGATTCAACAGCACATTCACGAGTGATGTTACAATGCTCCCTTTAGTGAACATTGTCATATGTGATACTTACAACAACGTTGACTAGAGGGAGTATTGTTATATCTATATCGTACAACAATGCTTTCTCTAGCGAGCGGTATTATATGTATCACATAGAACAACACTTGCCAAAGCTCCCCTAGAAAGAGTTTTTTATTGTTGTACACATTAATGTTTGCATATACACATTCATCAATAGCAAACACTAATATATATATATATATATATATATATATATATATTCAACAACATATATCGTAAAGTTTATATTAATATCAATGCAACACAATACAAATTACAAACAAATAATATCATGTCATTTATGTTTTGGCAGAGACAATAACATAAAATTACAAAAACATCCATCAGTACAAATTACAAATAAATAATATCAGTATAAATTACAAACAAACAAAATTAAGATAAAATTATACAAGGACATCCATCAACACATTTTGATATACTTTTCCATTTTCTTTGATCGTTTGAGGCTTGTATTATCATTGTTTGGAAGAACATATGGATTCACCCAAATCCCCTCATCAAGATCATCTCTACTATATAAACTATCATCTATAGTTGATCTCCTCTCACACGTCTGTGATGTTCCAAAAAAAGGATAATCTTTACCATCAATGTTTTCATGTTCTTGGTCATAAATATTATTGATGATTATTTTGTTAGTCAAAACAACAATGAACCATTTCATATAAGCTCGGTCACTAACATAAAAAACTTTTTGAGCTTGTGATGCTAGAATAAAATGCTCACCTTTATATCGTAGTCTATTAAGATCCATCTGTATGAACCCTAACTCACAAACTCGAAAGCCATTATTGTTATCAACCCACATACAACAAAAAACCGGAAACCAAAAAATTGTGTAATCAAATTCCCGTATTCGTTCAATGACCCCAAAGTATGACATATTCACATGTCTTTGGTTTATATCTTTAGCACTTGACATATGTATAGTTTGAGCAACAATAGTCACATAACTATTTTGCATTTTACTTTGATCAACTTGTTTTTTGTATAAAATGTGAACCTAATAATTAGGTAATCAGTGTAAGATAAGACATGAATACTTGGACCATTGACTAACCATTTCAATCTTTCGAAAACCAAATGTGCGTTTACATTCAACTCCTCAACAACGTGATTTCTTAGCCATTGTATAAAATACCGATTATGCTCTATGGAAATTCAATTTTCATTCTTACTTGGGTTAGAAATGCTAGCCATATCCTTATGTCTTTTAACATATGGCTCAACCTCGTCGGCATTATGTAAAACATATAAGCGTGTTTTTTCCAATTCTATAATTAATACATGAAATCAACATCAGCAATGTATTCAGTACAAAATTCAAGAGTTTCTTCAACTATATATTGGTAAAAAATGGTACATCTATCTCGTATAGGAATGACCACATAGTTGTGTCTCTGAATAAAATGAACACTTAGATGAACCATTATGTCAAAGAAAGAATGTATGAATATATCTCAAGCTCACACAAAACCAAAATAATTTGTCTTTGCAATGCAAGTAATTTTCATTGGTCAATCACTTTGCTACAAATTTCCTTGAAGAAGAAACATAATTTAGTTATGTTGTCTCACACTTTTTTAGGTAAATTGGGACATTTTCCAATAGACAAGAAATGGTCAAAGAGGACATGACAATCATAAGACTTAAGACCTTTTAACTTGAGGTCTTTTATTGATACGAGGTTTCGAATGTTCGAAGAGTACCATATGGAACTTTAACACCATGAAGAAACTTACAAAGTATAAGCTACTGGTGGTAGACGTGTACGTTTTCCCTTCTTTATCGGTCCTAATTTCATTCTTATTCCCATACTAACCAAGTCCGTTCTTGCATTAAAATCATATTTTGTCTTACTAGAAACATTGAGTAAGGTATTCAAAAAAAAATTAATATGCCTAACATCAAGGAAATGTCTTGCATATAATGAGCTTCAATATGACAATTCAAAGATGATTGACATTTTATTCCATCCATTTGTGACCATTTCTCATAAAAATGTTTACCAAAGTTACTATTCAAATCATTAAGCTTTTTAAATAACTGGTCATCCGTCAACACCGTGAACACCCAATTTTGTCCGGCCTATTTAAAAAGCAGTGGAAAAAGAAAATAATTTCAAAATAACAAAAAAAGGCTAAAAATGTATCATTTTTAAATATCTCATAACCAACTTTATGGTGATTAATCGGTTCATAATTTATTAAAAATCCAAATTACTTAGTTGGTTGCAAAAGGTAACAAAAATTTTGAACCCATGGTTATAGATGTTAGAAGCTGTTATTGTTCAAGCTATGGTTTTGAGACGCTAAAGGATACCATTTTTTTATAGTCACTACAATTCAGATTAGCCACCAAAGAAAGAGAGAGATTGTAAAGATTGGATTAAATTCATGATAAAAATTGAGTTCACCATAGCAAAAACACAACGCTACAAACAGCTACGTGGGTATATACAGTATTCATCCCCATTCTTCATTCAGTAACTTTCTCATACAAAACCCTATTGTTAAACAGCAAAAAGCAAAGACCTTTATTGTCAATATTATGATAAAGATGTTGTAGTTGCGGATGGTTATCTGATTTCAAGTTCCAAACTCAACATCTCTGATGCATTTAGTACCTTTCACTCTACCACTCCAACTCTTACCCTTAATTCCCTTGCAGCTCGTAGAATTACTACAAACTCCTCAATGAATCAACTATTGTTCTCATTGTTACATTAGGTTTACATAACATAAATATATCAAAACTCTTTATATCAGTCCAAGCCCATAACTTGTATTGCTTTTATGATGAGAAGAGGCTTAGTCCATTGAATATGAGCTATTGCACAACAATATCCACCCTGACGAATATATTAATCTTCATCTTCGGCCATTAGGTTGAGGGCGCTCCATAGTCCAACATTAGTGAATGTTCAGGAAGCTCAGACAATTCTTGAACTTGTCTATGGTAACCGACTTGGTTAACATATCAGCCCCATTTTCCAAAGTGTGAACCTTCTGCAATAGTATTTGCCCAAAAGCTACTAACTCTATGATCTTGTGAAATCTAACATCAATATGTTTGGTCCTAGCATGATACACCTGGTTCTTTTCCAAGAAGATAGCGCACTGACTGTCATAATGCATTGAAACTTCACCTTGCTCAATACCTAATTCATTTACCATCCTCATAAGACATAGGGCTTCTTTAGACATAGCAACAACAGACTGAACTGATGATCTCCACATACTTGTTCCACCTACAAGGGTGAAGACAAACCTTGTTGTGGACCTTCTATCACCAAATTCTCATACATAGTCCGAATAAACATAACCAACCACTGAAGGCTTACTCTGTTGGCATCCAAACATAATATTGAGACTTGTAGTCCCCTTCAAATATTTGAAAATCAATTTGACTGCTTCCCAATGTTGCTTCCTTGGTTTCGACATGTATTTGCATACTTGACTAACTGCTTGTGTCAAGTCCGGTCTAGTACAAACTATAGCATACATCAAGCAACCCAATGCATTGGCATATGGAACCTTTGACATGTACTTCATTTCTTCATCTGTCTTTGGACACTAATCTTGGGAAGCTTGAAGTGATCTTCCAATGAATTTCTCACTACTTTAGCAATGCTAATATCAAATCTCTCTAAGCTCTTTTCAACATAGCTTTGCTGAGAGAGCCATAGTTTTATAGCTCCTTTATCCCTATGGTTATCCATCCCAAGAATCTTCCTAGCAGCCCCTAAATATTTCATGTCAAACTCCTTGCCCAACATGACTTTCAACTCATAGATATCACTAAAATGGTTAGCAGTAATCAACATATCATCAACATAAAGTAGTGGAAAATAAAAGAACCATCATCAAGGCTTCATACATAAACACAACAGTCATACTCACAGCACTTGTAACCAAGCTTCAACATATAAGTGTCCAGCCGCTTGTACCACTGTTTGAGAGACTACTACAACTCATATAGAGACTTCTTCAACTTGCAAACTAAGTGACTCTGTCCAGATGAACTGAACTGTTCTAGTTGTGTCATGTAAATTTTCTCCTCTAATTTACCATGGATAAAGGCAGTCTTCACATCCATTTGTTCTAAGTGAATATCTCGGGTGGCTACCAAGGCAAGCACTACCCTGATAGAAGTGTGTCTCACCACTCGGGAGAAATCTCATTGTAGTTGATCCCCTTCTGCTATGAATACCCTTTTGCTAAAAGACGAGCCTTGAACTCTTCCCCTTCTTTTTTTAATATTGTTGGCTTCCTCTTGTACACCCACTTGCACCCAAATACACGCTTGTCTGATGGTAATGGGACAATCCCTAAGTTTGGTTCTTGTGTAAAGACTTCATCTCTTCCATCATGGCACTCATCCATTGTTCTTTCTCCTGGCTATTTATAGCATCTTGAAAGCTACATGGATCTCCTAAACTGATATGGACAACAACTGAAGCCATATCCTCAAAACAATATCTCTTTGGAGGCTTGATATGACGTTTATCTCTGTCTCTGGCAAGTAGATACTCCTACACTAGTGCATGGTTCTTTGCCTTTATTCACCTGAATCATTTCACTGTTCACTGGAATCATATTTGATCCCAAAGTCTCTCCATTGGGTCTGGTTACCTCTGTCATAACTCTGTTAGTAGAAAATCTTCATCAAATACTACATCTCTGCTCAACACCACTTTTCTCAAAATTGGATCCCAGAACTTGAACCCATTCGTACCTTTGGTATATCCAATGAAAATACGCATCTTTGACTTGGGATCAAGTTTACATCGTTCATCACTGGGTACATGTACATAATCAGGACAACCAAATATGTGTAACATATTATAATTGATTGAGTTACCTATCCATACTTTTTCTGCAACCTTACCATCCAATGAAGCACATGGTGGTCTATTGATGAAATAACATGTCATACTAAGTGTATATGCCCAAAATCCTTTGGAAAGTCCAGCATTGGGTCTCATACATTTGGCCCTCTCTATAAGAGTTCTATTCATCCTTTCTGCAACACCATTATTCTAATGAGTATTATTCACTAAAAAGTGCATTTGAATGCCATGTTCCTCACAGAACTTCTGAAACTATGAGCCCTTGTACTCCATACCATTTTCTGACCTCGAGTATTTGATTTTTCTACTAGTCTGGTTCTCTACCTCTGCCTTCCAAACCTTGAACTTGGCAAAGACTTCTGACTTATGCTTTAGAAAATATACCCAGACATTGCGAGAAAAGTCATAACGAAGGTAACAAAATACCTAGAACTACCTAGGGATGGTTCCTGAGTGGGTCCCCATACATCAGTGTAGACATAGTCTAGAATGCCCAAGTCTTGTGTTGGTCAGCCTTGAAACTAACTCATGTCTGTTTCCCAAGCACACAATACTTGCACAAATCTAGCTTGCATTTGCTGACTCCCCTCAAAAGTCCTCTTTTGCATAGTTCTGTCATTCCACACACACTAATATGACCCAAACAAATGTGCCATAATTTTGTAGCATCATTTTCTGAATCTACTAAAATACCTTCGGCCACTCCAACAACTCCACCTACAATTGTTCTCCCTAATAGCTTGTAAGTGTTCCCAACAGTCCTCTTACCCTTCATCACAGTCATAGTACTTTTGCATACTCGAATAATATCACTGTCACCATCAGCTCTATAGCTAAATCCTTTGGCTTGCAATGTCCCCAAAGAAATCAAATTCATATTCAAATCTGTTATGTGTCTAACCTCACATAACGTCTTCACTACACCATCATCCATCACAATTCTGATTTGTCTCATGCCAATAATTTCACATTCTTTATTATTTCCGAGATACACGAGACCAAAATTGTATGCCCTATATGTGGTGAACCATTCTATATTTGGCATCATGTGATGGTAACAACCAGTGTCAAGTATCCACTCATATGCACTATGATTTGATGATACAGATAGTAGATCACCTTCACTGTTATAACCAGAGTCATCTTTCTGTGCAATATTTCCAGATGTAGATACTCCATCTTTCCCCATCGACTTGCTAGGACTTCATTCATTGAGACAATCCTTTTTGTAATGCCTAGTATGTTTGCACTTAAAACACTCTACTAGTGTTCTGCCCCTGTAATTTGTTCTTTTCCATTTGGCAGGACCTCCTCTGCCTTGTCTCCTCCCACGCGCTTGGTTCTCTTTCACATACAAACCATCACTCTGAGACCCTTATCCTACATTCTGTCTTCTTTGAGTGTGGGACATAAGTCCTTATATGATCTCATCCACTTTGATTGAGTTTTTCCCATACGTCAATATTGTCACTAATTGTTCATAGGAATTTGGCAAAAAACATATTAATATTATTGTTTTGTCTGCATCATCAACCTTCACATCAAGTTTCTGCAAGTAGTTGATCACTTGATTAAAAGGGTTGTGATGTAGTTGCAAATCAGTATCCTCCTACATCTTCAGGTCATAGAGTCTCTATTTCAAATACAACTAATTTGTTAGAGACTTAGACATGAATCGCTTCTCTAATGTTTCTAATACTTCTACTGGTGACATCAAATCGATAACATGATACATCATATCATCTGATAGATAGAGCCGTATGGTTCCCGCAGCCTTCTCCTTCCACTCTTCCCAATCTAGTTGGTCCATACGATCTGGTTTATTCTCATGCAGCTCCTTTGATAGACCTTGTTGAGACAACACATCCTTAACCCTCCTTTGCCACAATCCGAAATTATCAGTTCCATCAAACTTCCCACCTCAAATTTGGCACCTGAGCTAAGAGCCATCTGATACCAATTGTGCCTACGTCCCCGGGAGCATTGAGAGGCTACCACTATGTATTAGAGAATAATGTTTTGTATTTAGCTATTGTTGTGTTTGTTACATTAGGTTTACATAACATAAATATATATCCCTCTACCCCAACCATGTACATCAGTCCAAACCTATAACTTGTATTACTGTTATGATGAGAAGAAGTCCGACTCATTGAATATGAGTCATTGCATAACATTAATCATATTCCGAACTTTGATTTTTGTCAACCCTAATTTGACAAGAGAGACCATGGAGACAAGAAAGAGAACTAACTATAATAAAAGAAAATAAAAGTTTGTGTTGTTTTAAGAAGAGGTTATTTTATTCTTTTAACCCGTCTTAATTTTTGGTCAATGGCACCTATTAAGATGAGGTATGTGTAAGTATAAAAAAAGGAGTAAGATCCCTCTCCACGGAGAAACCTCTCTCCGTTAATGGAGAGGGAAGTACTCTAAAAAACTAAAGAAAATGGAAGATGCAATGTCATTTATGTATTTATTATTTATGATGAGATTACACTTTTACCCTTAAAAGTAAAATAAATAAAAAAAAGAACTTCTTTCTCTAATAATGGAGATGATCTTTTTCCTAAAAAATATTGGATGATAAGTAAGCTCAACTTAATTGGATATAAATAACACAACACTTCTATGAAGATGGAAGACAAGTAGGAATAGTAAAGATCTCAAATTATCTTTCGGATGTTTTAGGATGTGTATGACTAAACAGTTTATTCGATAAATTGATTATTTATTATATGATTGTTTATGATCTTCTTATGAACTTTTTATTTTTGTTTCTAGCTTATTTTTATTTCTAGCATATAGTAAGTGAAATTATAATCTCTTCATATTATAATGTTTATGTTTAATTATGAGAATTTAATATAAGCTAATCTGTTTTGTTTGAATAAGGTATAAAAATTATTTTTTATAAAATAAAATTACAAAAAATGTATGAAGTTATGTGTTTAATGTTATGATTATTTTGGTTGTTTTTATACTATTTTGAAAATATAAATTTTTTAATATTTATTTTCATATGTATTTTTATTATAAACTTTTAATACCTCATGACAAAAGTTAAAAATATTAAAATAAAAGAAAATATAAAAACCAATATCAATATTTAAAAATAAAATGATACACAAGTAAATAAAATATACTAAACTTGAATTAGACAATCCATGAAATAAATAGTACACAAATGATAAAATAAGTAATCCAAGGATAGGTCAATCTAAAAAAGATAAAATTCCTATTAAAATTTAAGGAGTAAAATAGGAAGTGAAGTTGTTAGAAAAAATAAGCAATCCTTCATAAAGATAAGTCACTTTTAACATTTTTCCATAAATGAAAGCTCAGTTTATACTTTAGGTGGTTTCCCAAACTTTAAACTTAATTGTTAAGATGAGCAAAAACTATAAACTTTCATCTTTACCGAATAATCACTTAATTACTGCTATAATGTAAAATAAGCTTATTGAAATGTTATAAGATATTCTCATTAACTTTTCTAGACACTTCCTTAATTGCTTATATGAGCTCTTCCATTCGCCCCATGACAAAAAGGAGGATGTAGATTTCATTTTTTTGCAACTTTGAATTTCAATATTTTATAGAATTATACTATACAAAATAAGTACATAACTGGAAGAAAATCAGTATGATATTTCTTTTATTATCATGTCATTTCTTATAAATTTACATTATTGTTCCCAAGTAATAGTTAAATATGATAAGTAATAACAACAGGATTACATTTGTTTACTAAGGTTGAAATTGAAGTCCTAGTCTTTGCATAAAAATTAGAAATCACAATATTTGGCTGACATGTAGTTGAGGATTTGTTTGCCTGTTAGATTTTGCATGGTAATTGAGGGAAGGAAAAGAGTTGACAACCATAAAATATATTTCTGACATGACTCTGAAATCTTACATTTCTCTTTATTTCCTTCCAATAACCCAACTCACAAATGGACCTAAGAAAACATATGCACTACAATGGATACAGGTCCAGTAGAGTAACCTCGTATTCAAATGAACCATATACTAGTATTTTGAATTGTGGCCATAGTTGTGATTAATGCAATTGCGGTATGGATATTTTTTATTATTAATTTTTTTTCTCTCAATTCATTGGGCTTGATGACATTATGTTGCAACCCGATGTAGCTGCATTATTGTGATTTGATGTCATTATGCAATTATGATGTGATACAGTTGCGAGAGTTACCACAACCATAATATTGGAGTCGCACTACATAACATGTCTACAATTTGAAACATTGCGATGAACTTCTAGTTGCACTAAGTACCTTTCGCTTATATCCCAACTTGACAATTATGATTGACAATTTGGGCAAAGCCCGCCCGCCCATACTTATTGGGTAAGTAGGAAATGAAAATGTGTCCATCCGTCTCTACTCATCCAACATGCCTTATTCGCATGCGGACATTTCAAATAGGCAAAATGAGCAGCCCGCATACATTATTAGAAAAAAATATTGAATATCAAATATGTAAATATATTTGTATTTTATCAAATGTGAGAAAATGTGTTATGTTTGTTGTATATGCATTTGTATATCAAATGTAAGAATTATCATTTTCTTACTATATATATATAAGCGTTTGTATTTTGTATATTATATTTACGTATGTACTATTTTTTTTGTATTTTGTATGTAAATTATATAATGTGCATATTTTGTATTATATATGTATTTCTATTTTGGATGTATTGTTTCATTTATATGATTGTTTATTATAATAAATACATTTATATATTTGTATGCAAATTATATATGTTTATTCTATATGGTATGTATATAAATTTCGATATATTTTTTAGGGGAAGGGGTGCACTTTACTCCAATAGTAATTGATAAAACTTGCTCTACATCTTAATCATTCATTCTAGGAAAATTCAATGATTTGAATTAGTGAATAGATCTAAACCATTTGATTTTTCTACAATGAAAGACTAAGATGTGGAGTAGGATTCTTCCACTTAAGAGTAAGTGGATCCGATCCCCTCCCTTTTTTTAGTTTTATTTAGGGTGCCTCACAAGCTCATGCTACCCATGTTTAGGGTGTGTAGAGCATAAAATTTCTTGTCCGATTTAAAAGTAAGCATGCTCATACCTGCCCTAATTTAGATAGACATTACATGGGTACGGACAAGGCTGGGAGGACCGCCCTAAAATATGTGTAACACGTACATTTGAAAGAGTGCAATGCCATAATACAGGATGAGAAAATGGCAACAGTACACTAGCCCCATACATTAATACATAAGATCCTTCTATTTCAATCTTTATCAACTTATTCAGCACTCCCTCTCATCAAACAAAAAGAGATAAATTTTGTTTCTGAATCTATTTCAATGCCTTGCAATGGCCACAACTCGGTTCGATGTGGTCGCAGCACCATTTCGATGCACTATTTTAATATGCACTGTGTTAAAAATTGAAACCTTATCCAGCCATAATTTTTTTTTGACATTTTATTTTTTTTTGTTTCAAATTAATCCCATACCAACCAAAATTAGTTATGGTCAAACTAGCTCACTTGTATTATGGTTGCAGTATGACTGTTATGACTGCCATAACTGTATCACATTTTAACTGTGGTGTTGACACCGAATCACAATGATGTGGCATCGCAAGCACGTCAAATTGCATTTGGGCCAAATCGTGTTGCATCAAATTCAAAAATATATTTTATTCACAAAATAATTCATACATCGAAACGACCTCAATCCGAATCGTAATCGTCATAATAACTGCAATCACAATAACCATGATCGTGACCACAATCGTAATTTAACAGAGTGAACTGCTGGGACTAGGGAGAATGTTAACAAATTGATGAACTTTCTCAGATTAGTTGAAGTTTAAACAGATGAGTTTTTATAATTGTAAGCAAAAAATTCCCAATATTCATCTGAAGATTATAAATCATAGTCTATTCACTCATTTCCTTTACACTGCATATAATACAAGAATGTGAGACAAAGGTAAAAAAAATAAGCTTGTAGGGTTTTAAGTTTCTCAACATGTCTCTTCCACATAAGTATGTCAGATCAGGCGAAGGGTTACTTCGACCCATAACTAAAGAGTATCTTTTGACCCATGATAACTAGAAAGAAGTTGGCTCTGCCTCTGGTAGCATGTTAAGATTCAATCTCAAAACAAATTGGTAATGAGATGAGTCCAACATGTATTTAAACAATTACCGAGACAATGACGATGTGAAACATACTTCCCAATATAGGGGCACTAGGCAGTGATATCTGACTTGCGCCTTCTAGTAGCTCTGATATAACAGAAAACTGTGACCAAGAATGTGGTGGCAAGCCCTCCAAGAATGACTCCACCCCCAGCTATGGACTTGTCATATGAATGGTGATGCTGCTTTACAAAGTGCACCTGACCCTGGGACCCCAAAACTTCTTCATTTGGCTCAATAGAATTTTTGTGATGATTAGGAATAGTTCCCTCAGAACTAGCATGCATCTTTTTTTCAATTTGTGGTGCTTCAGATGGGCTAGGAATTGGGGTGTTAGAAGTGCTGACCTGCTTATGTTGTTGGTGCTTACCAAGTTTCCTTCCAATTTGTGGTGCTTCATTTGTGATTGTTCTTTGGTCACTAGATGGGCTTTGAGAAGGAGGATTTGAAGATGGTGCTGAAAGAGATTGGATAATGATTTCTTGTTCATTTGTACCAATGGCTAGACCAAGGAAAGTATTTGCCAAGAGAAAACAAAGGAAATGAAAGTGAGACATGATTAAGAGTGTTATTCTCAAGATGTTGTGCTTTGAAGCTATTGAGGAAGATGGTATGGGTGTTGGCTAATACTACCTTCAACAAAATATATATATATATAACTTTCAGAACAATAAATCTCGGCCTTACAATTAACGATTATGATTTAAAGTTAGTTATTGGTCACATCATTGCATTTTTTAATATTGATCGTTTAAAATAAGATTCAATGATCCATATTAATTATACTCAATTTTCACAATAATAATAGGGAAATAATCCACATACCAAAAGAGTAAGTGGAAAAAACATACTTCACATCTTAATCATCAATTTTTTGTAAATCTAATGGTTTGAATTAATAATTAAATCTAAACCATTAGATTTTCCAAGAATGACTGACTAAAATGTCAAATAATTTTTTCTACTAAATCTCGTAGTAAGTGGATCCCCTCCAAATAATATATATATATATATATATATATACTGCAATCGTGTGGTTTGGCTGAAATTTCCTATTGTTGGATTATGACAAATAATTTATTCAAATTTTTATATTTAGTTTTAATTTGAGTTGTCGGATAGATGGGAGAAATTAATTTACATGTAGAAGCAATAGAATATCAGAAATACAACTAAGAAACAACCAAGGAGCGAGATACCACTGATTTTAAAATGCAGAGTTGTGATACAATTGAATTCCATTATAAAAAACAGTGTCACAAGTTCCTATACAACTTTTAAAAATGAAAATAATTTACCAAATAATATAAAAATGTTATTTTATTTTTCTTTTTAAATATATTTGAACTTTCAATTGAATTAAGATATAATAAGACATAAAAAGTGAAACAGTTGATTCTCTTTCAGTTGCGAATATTAAAGGACTTAGTTTGTGAAACATAAAATTACCTCTTTTGTTCCTACAACACAATGTTGAAACATCCAAACCCTATATTACTGTAAGTACATTGAATTTCATGTCAACAGCCGTTGGTGAACCAAAGACCTATCTTTCTGTATTTTCAATAATCTAGATCTGGTTTAAAAGCTAGTAATGGAAAATAGTACTACTGTTTTCCTGATTGTATTGTAAGATGCTAGGGGAAACCAAAAGAAAAAGAAGGAAAACATTATATTAGAACAATAACATGGTGAATGTTTAATAACATGCACTTTTCTTCCATTAGTAGTTTCACTTTATTAATAGAATCTACTCATATTATTATTTTATTTCATACTACCCAAAAGAGATTTTATATCAATTATAAGGTTTTATACAAGTTTACTTATTTTCTTAAGAGTAAATTATACTCACACCCCCTGAGTTTTAGTGAAATTACACAAACTATCCTTCACTTTTTTGTCATTACATGAACCACCCCTAATTTTGTACATATGTTACACTGACTACCCCTGCATGATATAAAAGTGTAATATTTTAAACAAAAAATGTATGATGTGTGTAATTAATTAAACAAAATATTGTATATTGTGTAGACAAATTCAAATAATATAAGAGTCAATGCGTCTTCATTATTTGCTCGTTATAAAATAGTATAAGAGTTATTTAAACATTTCTTTGAAATTTATAATGTATTTTTTAATGACACAAAAATAATAAAGAAACACTCGGTTTTGTACTATTTGAAGTGTTATACAATATACAATATTTTGTTTAACTTAATTACATTCATCACACGTTTTTTCTTTAAAAAATTACACTTTTATAACATGCATGTGTGGTCAGTGTAATGTATGTATAAATTTAGGGGTAGTTTGTGTAGGAGGGAGGGGTGGTTGGTGTAAGGACAAAAAAAGGAGGGGTGGTTTGTGTAATTTCATTAAAACTCAGAGGAGGTGTGAGTGTAATTTACTATTTTCTTAATTATGTCATTCTTTGCCTATATCAATCATAATGATAATTTGCATTGTGCTTTGGCGTGGCCAAGGTTCCACTTGTCTTTGAAAATCCTTTGCTATCGTCAACCCATTCTACAACCCTCACCAATCCCCATTCAAGTTCACTATGTTAGAAGAGAAATTTGTCTCTATTCCATCATAGACCCACAATGCTATTTAGATATTGCAAGGATGATATCGTCTTGATGTGCACAACTACCTCTAGTTAGCCCAGTTTTTCAGTACTTAAACTGACCAAGTAAAATACATGGGTTGATGAAGAATCTCTCATTATGACCTAGTTTTGGCACTCTATGACTTGGGGATATTAGCAAAAATTATATAATTTTCCCTACTTCTTGGGCGATTTGGAAGAACTTGGTGATGAAACACTACCTTTCAAATTGTTATGAATTGAAAAATAAAGTTTATAATTATTAGCAGAGAAACATCTCATTAACATAATATTATTGAACACTTAATGGTCGCTAAATCGAATTGGATCAATATCAAAATATGAAGATGAAGTTAATGAAGACTATTCATTCATTAAGAAAACATAAATGTATCATTCGGCTAAACTCTGAAATTGATCTTATTCTTGTTCATATTTTTGGGTAAAGGGAAAATCCCTTCTATCTAAAAGGTGTTCCCACAGTTCATTGTGAAGAAAGTCAAAAGAGAAACCTCCCATTAACATAATATTATTGAACCCTTAATGGTAGCTGGATCGAATTGGATCAAAATCAAAATATGAAAATGATGTTAATGAAGACTATCCATTCATTAAGAAAACATAATTCATAAAATGTATCTTTAGGCTAAACTATGAAATTGATCTTATTCTTGTTCATATTTTGGGTAAAGAGAAAATCTCTTCTATCTAAGAGGTGTTCTGCACAGTTCGTAGTGAAGAAAGTCAAAAGACAATGATGATGGAGGTCTATGAGCTCTTATGAAGTCAGTGAGTAAACCATCTAGTATTTATTTTCTAACAATGACCGGTAAGATATCTACCTTCTTGTTCCCTTATTTCTTTTAGTAAAGATAATGAATGGATTATTGGCTCTAGTGATTCATCATATCATATGGAACACACCATATCATTGTTGCTATTGGATCCCAAAGTCTAGTGAGTAGATATGGTAACATCCACCTCAACTCTTTTATTCATCTAAATTGTATGCCTCATATCCCAAATTAACAACCTTTTTCCCATCCACAAAGATATTATAGATCTAAATTGTGTAGTGACAATTTTCTATTAACATTGTGTTTTCCATTATTTTGCCACAAGAACACAATTTGAATTTCTAAGGAAGAGGAAATGTTATATTGTCTGTCGTATGAGGAAAGTAAGTGTAATACCTAGCAAAAGGTATTTACTTTCGGTTACCAAAATCTTGGAATTCTTCTCAAATATGGTTGTTGCACAAGCTTCTTGGGTACCCTCCCTATATTGTTTGTGAACACCTATTTTTGTACGGCCCAGAAAAAACTCAACATTTTTAAAATAATTAATTTCTAAAAAGGGTGGGGATCCACTTACTCCAAGAGTAAGTTTTTTAAACTTACTTCACATCTTAGCCATCAATTCTAGGGAAATCCAATTATTTAGATCTACCCACTAATTCAAACTATTAGATTTCTCTGGAATAGATAGTTAAGATGTAGAATAAATTTAAAAAATGATTTCAAGAAAAAAAGCAAAATATATTAAGTATAAAATGTGTTTCTATAAATTTATACCACTTTTTCCTAAAGAGATAAGAAAAATAAATTAATAAATTGATTTTTTTTTCGAAATTATATTATAAAATAAATAAAAGATGAGTAAAGCTATTTTTTATTGATTTTATAATTAAATTCGAATTAATTCAAAATAAATAGTAGAAGTTAAAGGAATATGATTTAGAATCATGTTTTTTTATTTTTCATAAAAATAATAAATAAAAAAAAACTTGATCAAATGACCACGGGTTAAGGGTGAGATCTTAACCCTAATTAATTCAGAAAACTAAGTGGGATTAAATCCCTTAATCAAAGCAAAAATAAAGGGATTTAAGATAAGAGTTGTTGAGTTGTGGTGATAGTATAAATAGGGGGTATTAGGATTAAGTGAAGAGGAGAAAAAATAGAAGAGAACAAATTCTAAAAATCGGAGAGAGAGAGAGAAAAAGAAAAAGGTAGAAAGAGAAATGGTTGAGAAATGAAAAAGGGAGAGAATATGGGCGAAGCAATCCACTGCGGGAAAAAAACCATTTTTAGCACTATGAACTTCATTTCCAGCCAATCTTGGCCGACGGTTTGGCTTACTCTTTTGCCTTTAACGTTGACTCATTGTATGGACCAATCTGGCATTGAAACGTCAGCTCGTGCATGTGTATGTCACCGCACAGGATCGCTCCTCACCTACACAAGGGTGGAATATGGTGCGTTAGGATACATATGAACATAGTTATTAAAACCATTTAAAAATATAGAGAAATCATGAAGCAAATATGTTAGCCATTGGATTTAACAAGTTAGAGATGTTAGTGCACGATACTCGGCTTCTGTTGAGGAACGTGATACTGTTGATTCTTTCTTTGATTTCCAAGAAATCAAAGAACTTCCAATGAAGACACAATACCCTGTAATGGATTTGCGTGTATCCAAATAACTAGCCCAATCTGAATTAGCAAAGCCAATGAGATGGAGATCAGATGATGCTTTGAAGAACAAACCCGCTGCAGGAGACAATTCCAAGTACTTCGATACACGAATGACAACGTTAAAATGAGGGACCCGAGAATAGGAATGACAACGGGGCGGATCGGGGTCGGGTTTGTGCTTACCCAACCCCGAACCTAAACCCAAAATGAATGGAGTTTAAAATACTAATACCAAACCCGAACCCGTCGGATTTCGGGGAACCCGAACCCGATGGGAACCCGAAAAATATAAACAATGCAAATTGGACAGCATATAGTAACAAAATTGCATCCTATAAATACATGCATTTGGACCAATTTTTGCACAGCAAATTGCACAACATATAGTAACAAAATTGTATCCTACAAATACATACAATTGGACCAATTTTTGCACAACATATAGTAACAAAATCATCTGATACATAATTCCATTACTTAACAATTTTTATCATTAGATAACAATTTTGAGAGTTTGAGAGGTAACAAAATCATGTGATACATAATACATTATTTATGTAATGTAAACAAGTCTTCCTTTACTTGTTCTGAGAGTTTGAGAGTAGGCATATGTGAGTAGGCATCAACTATTAATCTTCAAAATTATAACCCAAATTATTGTTCATCACTTCAGCTGCATTAAAATTTAGGCCAAAATTAAATATACTCATATGATAAAGATTTTAAAGCAAATGAAGTATGAAATACCTTCATCATTGGATTCCATTTCATTCAAAACAGTGGCATATTCTTCTTTGATACTTGAATTCAAATTTCCTAGCAATATTCAAAACAAAAAAATGATAGTTTAAAACTTTAATAGCTTAAATCAGATTACATGAATTAACACTTTAATAACTTAAAAATTTACCAATATTTTCAGTAGACTATAGCCAACTTCTAGCGCACATCAAAGCTTCTAATATAGTCCAATTAAGTCGACTACGATGAGGGCTCAATATTCGGCCACTTGTACTGAATGCAGATTCAGAAGCTACAGTAGAAATATGAATAGCTAACAAATCTTTTGCAATTTCTTGAAGTGTTGGATAAACACATCATATTCATCCAAAGGTTCATCATTTGCAACAGTTCTATTTATCAACTGAGAGCTTCCACTTAGAGGTGTCAAAATGGGCGGGCCCGCCACAACCCGAAATTTTGTAGGGTTTGGGTATTAAATTTGGCACTTTTTAGTGAATTCGGGCTTTTTAGCCCGGCCCGGCCGGGCTATATTAAAACCGGGCTCGGGACCGGGCTTACCCGGGCGGGTTTGGGCTACCCGTTTTCTCTTATTTTAAAACTTTTTTTGGGACTTTTTTGCTAGGCAATAAGTTTAAGATGAAAATTATTTTACGAAGTAACTTATGATAAAAAAAAATAGATAATATATACTAAATATTGTGTAATGAACTTTGAATAAAAAATAGAGTATTGTCTATAACATAAATATTTATAAATTACAATAAAGTTATCAAGTTAATAATTATATTATTTTTCATATTTTGCTTAATATCCTTTTAAGCACATTAGCAAAATAGTGTATCAAATTAACTGAGAACATTAAACTATATAAATTCTATTTTTTTAATTGTATATTTAATTAGATATAACTTCTCCAACAAAAACATAATAAAGAAAATAATTTTTACAACGAAACTGAAAAACAACTTAGTTGTTACATTAAAGAACTCAACACAACCAAATTTAACATAACAATTCACAATGAAAGTGTTGATAAAAAGTATACAAAAGATATCCATACACAAAGTAAAGAAATATTATGATGATAATTATACTTCGACACATAGAATTCATTCTGAATTTGAGTCTATACTGTCATTACTATAAACCAAAGTGATATTATTTTTTACTGTATCCATTTATTATATTGAAGTGAAGTTACAAATTATATTGTGTTAGAGATTGAGAGTCTAATATAAATAAAATATTTAATGAATAAGTTATGTTATGAATCATATCCGTAGACTTAACATCATGTCTTAGCTCAAACACATAGCATTATATCTATAAGTTTGGTTGCATTGAGTATAACAATTGTGTTAAAAAATTTATGCATTAATATCAAATGATATATATATATATATATTAAATATATTAAATATGTTAAAATTTAAATAATTTTTTTAATATTATGCGGGCTGGCCCGCCACAACCCGCAACCCGCATAGGGCGGGCTTGGGCTACATTTTGATATACATAAATTGTATCCGGGCTTTTTAGCCCGGCCCGGTTTAGCCCGAACCCGATACGGCTAGCCGAACCCGTCCGGGTAGCCCGTTTTGACACCTCTACTTCCACTAATGTTTTAGTTTGTTGATAATCAGACACCAAATCATAACACAACTCTCGAATTTTGCTAACTTGCGTACATGCGTCATGGTCATACAACTTATCAAAATAGAATTCAAGTAATGCCATTTTATATCTAGGACCCAACACTGTAGCAACCCGTAATATCATGAATTACACTCCAATACTTTTCAAACTTAGTCATCATATTCTCCGTCATCCTCTTAATGAATTCATTAGAGGAGATCATTCATTGACTTATTGCTAACTTAATTTGACAAATCTTGGGAAAATATATTTTGGCATTTGGATATTTAGTACCAGAAATCATCTCAGTTATGGAATTAAACAATTTTAGTCGCTCACAAACAACATATATCGCACCTACCATAGTTCCACCATATTTTATTATCATTCAACTCATCTCCTTTATCCTTGCGCAGTATCATTGATGCACCTTGTCTAACCAACATGTCTTCACGCTCTTTTGCCTTTATCTAGCACCTCGGTTAAGAGTCATCTACCAATTGGCTCTGATACCAATTGTTGGTGCAGCGGAAGACATCGTTGCGCAGCCTTGGTCAGAAGCAATCAAATAAAGTGCATGAAATAAATAGAAGAGAAGAAACAAATAATTTGATAACAGGGTTCCGCCAATTTTGCCTACGTCCCCAGGAGCGCTGAGTGGCTACTAATATATCATTAGAGAATAAGAATTAAAAACCTTATCACATCCATGGGCTAAGTGCCCATGAGGTGTTTCTATTTGGTGTTTATATCTGCTGCATATTACAACAAGGACCTAGTCCAATATATAACATTGGTTACTCTATTCTAATACTAGGTGATATGTGACTAATATAATAACATATTTCAAGCATACTTAACACTTTATTAAAGACAAACTAGATTGTGATCTATTTGCACAAAATACGCTCCTTCCACACTTCAGCTTCAACAATAAGATTATTGTTATTCTCTTTTCAAGTACTATGTACTATAAAGAGTAAAACAATCCAAATTTTGTTGTAGATATAACATAACTGTAATAACTTATATTTACCTTCTAAATTAAACAGTAGACATACGAAAATGATTATCTTTGTTTAGATTTTTTTGTCATTAAGATGTCATGTTTACAGGGAAAACAGGCGTGGATTGCTAGTCAAATTCAAAGGACAATTAAGCACCGCTTAGAGGATGAGTAGACAAATTTTCAAACAACGTTCATGTTGTTGCTGAGAGAGTTAGAGTGCTAGACAACATTGTATTATTCTACTACTTGTCATTTTAATTCTCCTGTCAATACATTTCACCACTGATTTGATTTAAATTGGGAATTGCATTACCTGATGCAACCGCAATATTGTGGTTATGGTGACCGTCGCAACTGCATCACACTACAATTGTAGTGTGACCCGAATTACAATCATGCTGCCGCATCAGACCACATTTGGACCGTATCAAACAACATCAGATTGCATCGGATTCAAAAATATTATTTTAATCACAAAATAATTCACACCGCAACGGCCGCAATCCGCAACGCAACGACCACAATAACAACAATCATAGTAACTACAACTGTTAACACAATCGCGACCGTAACCTCAATCTAAAATACTACATTATACTAAGAATAGCAAGTCTACATGTACAAATCAATAGCTTCATTGCCTTGTATCATGTAACAAAATAATTTGTCCTGCAATAAGAGACCAAACAAAGACAACTTTAATTTAAGGAAAAGTTTAGAAAACCCCTTTTAGAAGTAGACATCATAAACTATTAGTGAAATTGGTCTCTAGGTACATGTAATTTTAAATTACTAACAATGAAATTGAAATTAACACTTGTGTTTTGAAGGAAAGGTTGAATGCTTGTATTTGGCTGGTTCCATTTTTAAGGAATGAAGTGATAAGGAATAGGGTTCAAGTCCCACTTACTACTAACATTTGTCTAGAGGAAAAAGAATGGACATAAATGAATCGGCACAAGTTGAAATTATAGTTTAAATTTCAATTCTTTTGATAAAATCATATTATATATTATTTCTTCATGATAGCTTTCAATTGAATTGAAGACTAGGATATATTACTACTATAGTACAAAATCTAAGTAGAGCAAAACCTATATACACATAAGGGAATCTCGGTTAAAATAATTATGTAAAATGAGAGTTGGTTCAATAACAAGAGAGTGTCCCTTATATGATTTAGGAATAGGGATTCTCTCTGGTACTATATTGAATTGTGACACATGGCAAAAATTATCCTCTAATAATTATGATTTCATGTTATTTTTCAATAGAAAATAAATAAAATATTTCTAAAAAAAATTGATCTTCATATTCCAGTACCAAAGAGGAATTCAACTCATTAAGAATATATTCATGTTCTTCAAATACAAACCCACATAATTATAAACATGCACATGGCATCATTTGAACCAAGAGACCATTAATGACATTATGTAATCTGTAGCCTGTATGGTTTTGTGTCTTGAAAATCAGAGACATAATGTTGGGTCCAAAACATTTTGAACTAGAAGCTTCTGCCATACCGTTAGTTTAGCTTTATTTGATTGAACAAATCACCAATTATATTATCAAATAGATAAGTTAGATTCCTCTCAATTAATGGAGAATGAAATGTTATACAAAATAAAGTAGAAAGTAAAATAAAATGACAATTATATTCTTCTACTTATACATGTAATAACATTTATATCCTTCAAATTAAAATTAAAATTAGTATTTTTCTCTCAATTGATCGAGAAGATCCCTATATCAAATAATAGTAGGTGTTATATGTATACTTTGGTATCGGGAGCCTACCACACTGTTCCATTTGATTAATAATTTTTGTCTCTTGGTGTTAGTGCATCATGTGTTTTTTTAATGATAATTGTTAAAGAGAAACCAGATTGTATAAGAATCCAGCTCATATATTAGATGTCAATGACAATGGGAAGTTGTATGGAGCCTTTCTCACGTGCAGTCATGAAAGAGCAACTGAGGGTGCTATGGTTCCTGGAAAATGGTTTTACCATGTTTCACGGTACTTAGCTGAGGATAATAAAAGGAGATTCACTCCTGAGTTTTAGTGAAATTAAAGAAATTACTCATCCATGTTTTATCTTTATACGAATTACCTTTATACATTACACGAACTATACTGCATGAGATATAAGAGTTAGTGTTTCTTTATTATTTTTTGGTTCATTATAAAATACATTAATAATTCGAATGAGATGTTTAAATAACGTAACTCTTATATTTTTTGTAACGAACCAAAATAATGAAAACATATTGATTCTTATACTATTTGGATCTTTTTACAAAATATACAATAATTTGTTTAATTTAGTTATATTCACAACATGATTTTTGTTTCAAAATTACACTTATATCTCATACATGATAGTTAATGTAGTGTATGTTCAAAATTAGGGGTGGTTTGTATAATGGCAAAACATTGAAAATTGGTTATTAGGGGTGGTTTGTGTAATAACAAAATATGGACGGATGATTTATGTAATTTCACCAAAACTCAAGGGGTATGAGTATAATTTACTCAAATAAAACAATGAGAACTCAACACCATACACCTAGTTTTGGAAAATAAAGTAATGTGATAAGAAAGGTATATGGAGTTATAACCATAATCAACTGATTAAGGTGAAGAGTTTAAAGAATTAAGTGATAAATAGATTGAAGGTTCAAGTCACCTACTACAAATAATAAGATTTCCTTATCAAAACAAAACAAAAAATAAGAAAGGTGTTGAGGTTAAATTTAGATGTACTACATATAACATTTTTCACAAATACAACTTAAAATTACAAAAATACTATTTGGAAGTCTATTTATTAAAACTCAGACAACTTTCATAATTGTCATACAACATACTGGGCAGTTTCATGTTTATGGTGCACCATACTAGTACTTTGTTCTGTAATCCTGAAAGTTATCAAGGACACGTACACATCATAATGTTGATAGAATCAATATACTATATATCTAAGGGCTTTGTCCTGCTAAAGGGTCAGTGTACAATATCTTGTAACGTTCGTATATTTTCAAACTTCTGGTAGTCACACCCATGAGAATAGTATACTCAATATAATTTTTTTATTTTATATATTTTTGAAATGAGATTCTTTCCTTATCACTTTGTGACACATGTTATTTTTCATATCATTTATAAGAAGATATATTATTTTCCTATAACTTAATATGTGCTCATGTGTCAACCATGCATGTGATTTTCACTTTTTATTTTAACTATAGATATTTCTAAAACGATATTACAACTTGATGGAGGCCCAGTTGTAAAGACCAAGAACATTATGGTTAGGCCCATTAGAATGAAGCAGCAATCTAGTTGGTTGAAAGATTTTATTTAGTGAATTATATTATAATTTCCTATGTTATTATTTTCCTTATGGACTGTGGGCCTATTTAGCTTGAGAAGCTCAGTGTACTTGTTAACCATAAATTCCTGCGACTACTTAAACCTCTACATTAACAGCTATCAATATATGATGAATTTCCAGTATATTTTTCTTGTTTTAGTTTCTTAGCTATTGATAGTGCTGCTGAGATGATTATTTGTTCCATATTGTGTTTTCATTCTTGAACTAAGCCTCTCAAGACTTCTAGCAAGGACACGGATGAGACATTGCTGCAGATTTTTGCAGAAAAATTGCAAGAACACAAGGAACAACAGGATGCATGACATGAAGTACCTTTAATATGCTAATCGAACACTAAAATTTAGAACAAAACTACCCTTTGATGGATCTCACAATCTCATATGTGAATATAAATGATTATGAGTCACAAAAGGAAAATATTTGAAAACACTCGATGTTTGAAACTAAAACTCTTTCAACGACTCATAAAACTCTATCTTTTCACATGAAAGTTTCTTTCTCTCTTTTTCAGAAAATCATTCTTGAAAAACGTGTATCAATCTTGCATCATATTATTTGAAAAGTATGCTACATTTTCCTATGGGAAATGATGGTGAATTACCATTCAGTTTTAAATTGTTTTCTGTTAGGGATAATCGATTAACTAACTACTTAATCGGTTAACGTTTCTTTAAAACGTTCAAGATTCCAAAACATAAACTGATGTAATCGATTAACCATGTCTTTAATCAATTAACGAGTTTCCCATTTGCAAAGACTTAATCGACTAATCAATCTCTTAATTGATTAACATTTTCCTGAAAAGACTTAGTTAATTTTGCATGAATCTCTAATATGAATGATTGATACATGGTGCATGATTTTGAAAACGATATAAGTATTAATGCCTAAAATCATGTATGCATGCCAAATGCACCTAAGTCATGTTAATGTATGAAAATCTCATATTCAATATGTTCACTCTCTAATATGTGAGATTTATCATAAGGTTCACCCATTCAAAGCATCTTAGGATCTAAAATAAAAAGATTACTCTAGCCTTGTCGATCATTTCTTGAAGGTTGAATTTGAGTCTTCATGTTGTTGTAGATGATTTATCCTTGTCTTTAATCTTTAGGCTTTGACTTCATGAAAATCATGTTCTTGCATGTTTGCATTCACATGAAGGTGATGAGTACATAGGAATTAATGAAAACAGGCGTCAAGTTGTTTTACGTTAAACAAACAATAAGATAACCCAATCTTATTTTGTCATTTTTGTAATATATATATATATATGGGAAGGAATTCACTTACTCAAAGAGTAAGTTTAAAAAACTTACTCCACATCTTATCCATTCATTCTAAGGAAATTCAATGGTTTGAATTAATGAGTAAATCTCAATCATTAGATTTCCCAAGAATGAATGATTAAGATGTGGAGAAAACTTACTCTTGCAGTAAGTGGATCCCCTCTATATATCTCTATATATATCATTTTCAAATCTCATGCTTTTATTACTTTGGTTTCAAAGTTTCAACAAATACATTTATAAAAGTTCATTTACCATATTAACTCTTAAATCCCTTTCTTATAGTATAGGATTTTCAATCAATTAGGAATTTTTTAGAAAATTTAGATATACTTTAGTTTTAGGTTATAAACAAGAATGAAAGCAGGTTAATTTGGTCTGTTTACAAAGAAAAGTGGTTTTGTGAATGAAAAGGTAAAAACTATATATTTACAATTCAAGACATGAATAGTTGTTTAGAAATATGAATGTAAAGTTTATTAACTTTTTAATATTAACATGATTAGGTTTATGCAAGTTATTTTAGTGTTATGCAATCCACCATACATCATTTCTTAATCAACCATCCTCGGTATGGGCAAGGTTAGATGATTTTCAAACCTTTTTTAATATCCCTTATTGGTTTGCACTTGTAAAAATGAATCTGACACATCTCATTCAGCATCCCCAATGCTTCATAGCCTTGAAAACAAGTTGTTTATTTCGGATGCATGAAAATGGAAAATGTTCTATTCCACCACTATGGCCTTAGAACATTTGTTATTTCATCCAACAAAAGACTTTGGATCTTGGAAAACATATTTTAGGTGATCAATCTAAAATAAACATTAACAGTAGATGTAGTGAAACAAGAAAAATTTATGTGCATAGTATAGTCAAACTACACTATGACACGTTTGGTGTAACTTTAATTTTAATTACGAGATTGATGTAGTTTTTTTAGAAGTCATGGATGGGATCCACGACTTTGGGTGTCTCGTGTACTGGGAATGCGATTCTCATGTGAGTGTCGTGCATGACAGACACGATTTCCATTTTTTATAATATTTTTTGAAGTCGTGTATCCTAAACATGACTTTCATTTTAATATTAATTATAAAATACCTAGTAGTGTAGTGGTTATTGTTTTGCATACTAAAGTTGAGGTTCAAGGTTCAACACCCACTCATTATTTATTTTTTTATTTTTATAATTTTGATACATATTATTTATACAAGAACTCTAAAATAAAAAATAACCTTGAACCCCTACCTTAGTATGTATAACAATAACCACTAGACTACTAGGTACTTTTGTAATTAATATTACAATGAAATCGTGTTTAGGTTATACGATTTCAAAAAATAATATAAAGAATGGAAATCGTGTCTTCTATGCACGACACTCAAATGGGAATCACATTCCCAGTGCACGAGATACCCAAAGTCGTGGACCCCACCCACGACTTCTAAAAAAACTACACCAAACTCGTAATTAAAATTAAAGCTACACTAAACGTGTCATAGTGTAGTCAAACTACACTATGCACGTAAATTTTCCAATGAAACAATATATTAAAACACATAACTTACATGAAGAAATTAGAATCAGTACATTTAATAAGAAATGTTACATCATGGTCCAAACTCGTGAGTGATTAACCTTCCATCAAGGATGCTTTAGACTTCAAGTATTCATCCGAGAAAAAATTCCAAGATCACACCTTTCTCAACTCATATTACCTCCGAATTTCCTAGGGGGAAAGTAAATTACCTTAGCTACTTTAAATGAAGAATGGACTGAATTACAAGTGATTAAAGAAATGTATCAGATATAGAGTGACTGTAATTATGAAGAAAAGAATGGAATGGAATGAAGGAGCAAGAGTCCTTTATATAGGATTTTTGCAACCCACTAAGCCTCTTCTTTGGCACACTCAGCGCCTACCATCTATCCAAGTTGTGGTGTTTGGCTCGTTTGGCCAAGAAGTTGGCCAACATGGGACCAACTTAGCCTACTCCTGCTCTTGGTTAGGCTAGGCTCAACCTATTTTGGGCTATGTTAAGCAGCTTACACGCCTAACCTAAGCCTCTAGCCTTGCATGCATGGTAACACCTCCTACTTGGTCTTGTCTTGCTTGAGTGATGAGTTATGTCACACCTGACTTCCCATCACTGGGATCTAAGTTAAGCTTGGCTGGAGTGTGAACACACCCAACATAGATTACTTCAAGAGAGGGTAAGCTTTTCTTCAAGCTCAAGCAACCTTGTCCTCAAATACATGTTTGGCGCCTAGCTTGGCCATGCCTAGCGGGTTTGTGTTTGTTTGTTCATACTTTGGCTTTTTGTGCATGTTGGCTTATGACTTAGCTTTGTCTCATTCTTTCAATGATTGTATTCACTTTAATCCCTGAAATTCAAGTGGCTTTGGACAAAAGGTGTGTTTAGATACAAAACATATTTCATTCAAAAAGTGAGTTTTAAGTTGGATTTTAAGCATGTTTAATCAAGATAAGTGTCATAAAAAGTGTTATTAAATATGTACACTTTGGGACTTAATGCACCCATGAAGGCCAAAAACTTGGGGTCATGGCACACTAGTACACCCAGTGTGACCGAGACACGCCTCGCCGTGCCATGCCAAAATATGGATGATGCGCCAAAATCAGGCATGATGCTCCAAGGCCAAGCACGAGCACCAACGCTTGATGTGTCAAGCCAAGGCCAGATGCGCCTTGGCCATGTCACACGCCCAACACAAATTCTGACCGCCGAGTGTATTTTGGCAAAAAGAGGAAACATTTTAAAATCTACCCTCACTTTTAGAAGGGGATTTCACCCTTATCTCCTCATCCACACACTCCATACCCGAAGCTCTCAAGGTATTGACATCATTTCTCTCCAACATTTCATCTCCAAATCATAAACCTTCAACCAAAACTTCATCAACTCATCATGAAAGTCACTCTTTACTCTTAAATTCTTCATTTTCTCTCTTGAATCCTTGAAGGCACAACTTAGAACTTCAATTTGGGGAAATTTTTTGCAGAAAAGTTTTACACTTTAAAACCCCAAATTTAGGTACCCACTTGAAGTACCTAACCGAACATATGCTTTAATAGATTATGTGTAAAAAAAATTGTGCTTATGATGAACTTAGTCAATACTTTATAATTGTGTGAACTTTTATGGATTAAGTTAATGAATATAGGGTTGTGCCACTAAGTGTAAGATTTCCACACTTAAACATTGAAAATTTTGGACTTCTACACTTAGTATGCCACTCGCTTGAACCATGAGTCATGTTGCTTGCCATATTGCCATAAACCTATAATTTTTGTTGTTTGGTGTATAACTGAATCCATAGTTTTATGTTTAGTTTCGAAGGGTTTCTGTTTGGCTTGCAAAAATATGATATTTGGTTTATTAAAACCCGTTAGGTGCAATTTTTGCTTATTAGGTGATGTTTGATCATTAGGCTTGATTTTTTATGTTAAAAGCATGTTCTTTTCATTAATTTTGGTTGTCTAAATGTTGTTGTTGGGTTGTCCTGTAAGTGCATGAAATCAACATAATTTTAACTTAGAAAAATTCAAGATGAAAGTGGTCAAGGACAAAACTTTTGATGACCGCGTGAAGCTTGGAATATATGAACAACTAATTTTCATGTTTCATGCTTGTTTTTCATTGGAACCTCTTTCCATCCAATATTAGGAGGAAAATAAATTGTTGCATATATATTTTGGCTAACCCCATAAGATTGGATATTGCAAATTTTGAATTTTTGCAGGACCAAATTTACTCAAAAACAGCTATTTCTTCGGCTCAAGCGAGAAACTCTAGCTTGAGCGAGAGACCAAAATGCAGAATTAGATATAGGCAGTTTTCATCCGTTCTGGGGGTTACACTTTGCTTTTATTGATTTTTCCTGAGTTTTTTAGAGAGTGGAACACGAGAGAGAAGGGGAGAAGTCGTGGGAACGACTCTAGATTTGGATTTCTTTGTATTTTACATTATTCATCGTTGTAATGTGTAGAATGAGCGGCTAAATCTCTCAGTGTTGGGATTGAATGTAATCTTCTAACTCTCGTATTCTTGGATTCAATTCGAACATATCCAGTTATTTTGATTTTGTAAATTTTATTCTTTGCTTAATGCTTGATTCTTACTAGCTATTAGATTCTAGATCATGTATCTAAGTTCAACTGGGAAGTGAAACTTGGAATCGAATCTGGATAATCTTTCTTGATGCATTATTGATCTAGGAATAGACAATGATGTATGAATTATTTTTACATCGGACTTAATGCTAGATAATTTGTTAAATAACCAAGGAATTGGTATTTGATGAATTATATAAAGATTTTGTAATTAAGGAATTGATACAGATGATTCAAAGATGTTGCATCAAGATCTATAACTCCAGAAGTTTTACATAATTGAATATAAGATTTACAAAGAGGAAGAATGATGAAAGTCAATCACAACCATTTTAATTTAATTTAGAAAAACAATTTCCATTTAATCTTTTAGAAAAACCAAATTCAATGACTTTCATCAAATACAATGCTTGTATATATTTACTCAATCTATATTTATAGAGAATAACATAAATCCAATTTACTCTCTGAGGACGATATCCCGATATTTACCGGTTTTGTTACTTGAACGATACGGTTCACTTGCCGTACAAATACCAACACTCACACGAAGGAAACCCCTCCTAGTGGGTTTGGTGAGGTGTTGGGCGCACAAAAGTAGGGTTGTGCAATCTAGCTCAAAATCTATATAAAGGACCTTTCACCCCTTCATTCGACACACTTAATTCTATAATTCAATACTTCATTCTTTCATCTTCTGTTTACTTAGGCTTTTAGGTATTTTATTTTTACTTAGAATTCAGAGAGAATATAAGTGGGAATCTGTGATTGAAGAGTTTGTTCTTGAATCATCACTTGGAGCCAAAATCATCTATGCTTGGATGGCTAATCCTCTCGGTTTGGAGTATGGTGTAACATTCATTAATTCTATGTATTTATTATGGTTTGTTTATTCAATTTATATGGTTTGATTTTATCGATCCAACCTATCTATTTCCCATGCTTATTTTAGATTGATCACCTAAAATATTATTTAAGATCCAAAAATCTTTTCTTGTATGTCTCATCATGTGAAGCTAAGACCTAGGGATAGGCTTAGATCATTTGTCACAATAGCATCTGGAAAAGAAAACTTGTTTTCAAGGCTACTCAATGTTGGTGATGCTGGAATGAGAATGAGATGTGACAAACTCATTTCGCCGAGTGCTAACCAATGGGGGATAGTGTATTAAACAAGGTTTTAAAATCATCTTCCCAGGGAGGCAAGTTAAGAATTGTGTAGTGAAATCAAGCATAACACGATAACTTCTATATTCAATCACTGTCATATTGAAATGTTAAAGAACTTTACTTTTTATTTTCAAACATTATTCTAATCTTGAATTGTAAATGGTTAGTTTTACTTTTCTTGCACATTACTTCACCTTAAAGTAAAAACAAAATCAACCATGATTATATTTTCATTGTTATTGATCTAAAACTAAAGTATGATTCATATTTCTATGACAACTCCTTGTAAGATCGACATAGTCATATACCCCTTAATCCCTCCCCTATTTCCTTCTTAACTCCCAAATATAGTCTTATGATCTTTCTCCAAGTTTAGTTTTGAAGGGAAAAAACTCTGAAAAGTGTATTTAATGAAATCTCAATTCCTCTTTCTATGGGTGTCATATATTGTTTGTGGATTATTGCTAATATTATTATCAAACAGATGCAGTCAAAGAGGTTATGTCGACGGGCCATTTTTTAATGCATCACGTGATTTACATTTTGAATTCGATTATTTTTGTAGTATGAAATTGAAATTGACTATATTGGATAATCGATCGAGAAATATTACCCAAAGCAGCAGTTAAGTTTTACCAGCAAACAAAGGAAGCAGAGGAGAGAATATGATTTGATTGTGTCACACGTTTCTCTATAAAGCAATGAAATCGTGTATTAGAAGTATAATGAATGATAAGGTTTCATCTCAAAACTAATTTGCAATGAGAAGAATAGTGCAACAAATATTTAAATCATTCGTGAGATAATGAGATAGGCGATGTGAGACTTACTTCCCAACATGCCTCATCCACATAAGTTTATCAGACCAGACGAATAGTTAATTTTGACTTGTAACTAAAGCATTTTTTGACTCATGACAATTGGTTGGGCTTTAGCTCTGATATCATGTTAAGGTTCCATCTCAAAACCAATTGTCAATGAGAGGAATAGCCAACAAGAATTTAAACAATTTCCGAGATAATGAGGTAGGCAATGTGAGACTTACTTCTCAACAATGAGTCCCATGTGGGTTTAGTAGTATACATATCCAAAAAAATGTTGTGTACTCATGTTTCTAAATTCTAATCAACCAAATTTCACAAAATAATATAAAAATGTCAGTTCTGATTTTATAAAAAATTAATTAAATGACACTTCTTAATTGGATATAGACACAAAGTAAGACATGAATAGATACATATAATTTCTATTCCATTTAGTGAGTTAGTTAAGAAGTTGTTTCAGTAGATTATTGGATACTTGTTGTTGGGAAATTCAGAACTAATTTCCCTCCTCTGTGTGATGCAAAATGGGCACTTGCGGAAGCGGCAAGTGAATAAGGTAAATAGAGAATAGTAGAAGAATAACACCAAGAATTTTAACGCGGAAAAACCTCCACAATGTGAGAAGGAAACAACCACGAGACCTATTCCAGAAAATATATCCACTATAGAAAAGTAGGATTACAATATTTGACTCTCTTTTACAAAGAGGATAACACTCAATCTCACCCAAAAAGATGGAAATACAAACTCTCTAGTATCTCACTAGGAATACAAAAACTTACACTAAAGTGGATATAAGCTCTCTCACTTTCTCTCTATGATGCTCTTTCTCAATTGATTGTACATTTCTTCCTCACAAGTCTCCTTTATATAGAGAAGGGAATCATGGCTTCATCATAAGGATATAGTGGAGGATTAATTGTTGTCATACTTTCAAGATACCTTGAAAATGCTATTCCAACTTTCTAAGTTACATTGCATGGTTCTCAAGAGTCAATGAGTAATTCCAAGACTTACTCCAACTTTCTAAGTTATACTTCATGGTTCTCAAGAGTCAAGGAATAATTTCAAGACTTACTCCAACTTTCTAAGTTAGGCTTCATACTTTCCAAGAGTCATTGGAAGAGTCATCATACAATGGTTCATCTACCAAGTAACATTGGTTATACTTCCACATCAATTAGGAAGGATTCCCAACAAATCTCCCCCTTCTTGAATTAATTGAGGGGTATCACCAATCTTGCACCTCTGCAACAGTCTATCAGCTTCTTAAGTGAAACTGCCTTAGTCATCATGTCGGACCAGTTGTCATCTGTATGAATTTTCTCTAGCTGCAATTCGCCATCCTCCAAAGCATTTCGTATCCAATGATAACGATAATCAATGTGCTTTGTCCGAGAATAGAATGTAGGATTCTTAGCTAGGTGAATTGCACTTTGGTTGTCATAGTGCAAAACGTAGCTTTCTTGAATATGACTCAACTCATGCAAGATGTTTTTCATGTATTTTATCTTCTTGCCAGCTTCGGATGCTGCAATGTACTCTGATTCAATTGTTGATAATGCAGCACATCTTTGTAACTTGGATTGTCAAGATACAGCTCCCCCTGCAAATGTAGTTAGATAACCTGATGTAGATTTTCTAGAATCTACATCTCCAGCCATGTCAGCATCTGTGTATCCTACTGATATAGGATCTTTATTACCAAAACATAAGCATCTTTTGGTAGTTCCCCTCAGATATATCAATATCCACTTCAGTGCATTCCAATGCTCTTTGCTGGGATTGGACAAGAACCGACTCACAACTCCAACTGCATGGACAATATCTGGTCTTGTACAAATCATGGCATACATTAGGCTTCCTACCACAAAGGAATAAGGCATTCTGCTCATTTTTTTCATTTCTTCATCACTAGTTGGACATTGCAGTGTTGTTAATTTGAAATGTGCAACAAGTGGATCACTAACAGGCTTTGCATTATCCATGTTGAATCTCTTGAGAACTTTCTCAATATACTTCTCTTGTGATAGCCATAACAACTTCTTGGAACGATATCTTATTATCCTTATTCCAAGGATTTGCTTTGCTGGACCCAAGTCTTTCATAGCAAAAGACTTGCTTAAAGCATTCTTCAAACCAGCAATCTTGGTCTTGTCATGTCCAATGATTAACATATCATCAACATATAATAGGAGTATAATAAAGTTTCCATCTTTATACCTTTTGATGAATACACAATGATCATCAGTTGTCTTCTTGAAATTGTGCTTGGTCATGAAGGATTCAAACTTCTTGTACCACTGTCTGTGGGTTTGCTTTAGACATAATAAACTCTTCTTCGGACCACACACTAAGTGCTCATTGTCTGGTTCTTCATAACCTTATGGTTGCTCCATATAGATTTCTTCTTTGATGTCTCCGTGTAAGAAAGTTGTTTTGACATCAAGTTGCTCAACTTCTAAGTCTAGGCTAGCTGCTAGACCCAATGTTACTCTTATGGAGGAATACTTCACCACCGGTGAGAATATCTCATCAAAATCAACTCATTTCTTCTGATTGCATCCCTTTACAACAATCCGAGCTTTATATCTTGGTCTCGAGTTTCCTTCTATAACTTTAAGCCTATAGACCCATTTGTTTTTTAAGGCTTTTCTTCCTTTGGGCAACTCCACCAAATCATAGGTTTGGTTCTCATGTAATGAGTTCATCTCATCTTCCATGGCTTTAATCCACTCTGTTTTCTCATTCGTATGCATAGCTTCTGAGAAGTCTTGAGGCTCACCATTGTCTGTCAATGTGATATAGTCTTCTTCAGGATACTTTGAAGAAGGTATCCTGCCTCTTCTAGAGCGCCTCAATTCAACTTGCATCTGATGCTCTACTTGCTCGAGTTCTTGATGCATTTGTGTGTCTACCACCACTTCATCATGATCTGACTCTTCATTAATCTAGTCAAGTTCTATGTGAGCAAGATTTGCCTGTTGGTCAATCTGTTCTGGATTAATCTGATGATCAGGATCTGTCTATTGAGTAATCTCTTCCCGTGAATCAATCCGATCTTTGGCCATGCACTGGTTTTTCTTCTGAACATCTTTGATAGTATGCTCCTCAAATAACACAACATCCCTGCTTCTCACAACTTTATTGTTTATCGGATCCCACAGTCTATACCCAAATTCATCCTTTGGAGACCCAAAGTAAATGCACTCCTTGGTCTTAACATCCAACTTCTTTCTCTCATCTTTCGGAATGTGAACGAAGGCTCTGCACCCAAATACTCTTAGGTGGTTGAAGGATGTTTTCTTCTTGTACCATACTTCCTCTGGAATTTCTCCGTTTAGGGGTCATGACGGTGTCCGATTTATGAGATCTACTGTAGTCTTCACTGCTTCACCCTAGAAAGACTTGGAGAGATTGACATCTTGCAACATGCATCTGATCTTCTCTTCAATTGTGCGGTTCATCCTCTCAGCTACACCATTCAACTGAGGAGTCTTTGGTGGTGTCTTCTTTAGTATGATACCATAAGCCTTGCGATAGGCTTCAAATGGACCACGATACTCTCCACCATTGTCTGCTTTGAGACACTTCAACTTCTTTCTAGTCTTACGTTCCACTAGTGCATGGAACTCTTTGAATGCTGATAGTACTTGATCTTTGCTTTTCAACAAGTACACCCATACTCTTCTCGAGTAATCATCTATGAATGTGACAAAATAATAGGCTCCTCTAAGAGATCTTTCTGATGGTGCGCAAACATCTGAATGCACCAATTCAAGTACTACATCTTTCCGTGAGGGAATGTCAGATCTCTGAAAACTGACTCTATATTGTTTACCATAAAGACAATCAGTACATGAGTCTAAAATTTGATCTTTTATACATGGAAGGTCATCTTTCGCGAGCATTTGAAGTGCCTTCTCACTCATATGCCCCAATCATCTATGCCAAAGATCTTTGGAGCCGATAGCAACATTTGCTTCTCCAGAACAAATTCCACCTTGCATAATGTATAAAGATCCTTCATTTGAGCCTCTAGCAATGACTAGGTTGCCTTTTGTTAGTTTCCACTTTCCAGCACCAAAGTGACTTGCAAAACCAGCATCATCCAACTTACCCGTTGAGATAAGGTTGAGATGCATATCTGGAACATGTCTCACCTCCTTTAGTACAAGCTTGCCTCCTGTGTCTGTTAGCAACACAATCTTGCTTGTAACATGATTTCCCATTTTCACAGTACAATAATCACATTTCTTGTAGTTTGAGAAATAACCTTCATGGGGACTTACATGGAAAGAGGCACCAGAATAAACGATCCAAGAACAATCACCATATGCAACATTCAAGTAATTGTCTTCTCCAATGAGGAGAACATCATCATCTGCAGCGATGGATGTGGTAGGCTTATGACCATTTTTCCTTGGATCAACTAAGTCTTCATGAACATTTTCAGCTTTCTGGTCTCTCTTCATGGATCTACATTCAGATCGCGTATGCCCTTCTTTACTACAATAGTAGCATATCATTGATCTCATGCGAGATTGAGAGTGATCTCTGAATCTGCTTTTGCTTCTTCCACGAGATCCATTCTTCCCATGTGTTTCACTTCTCCCACGTCTCTCCACAACATTTGCTTCAGAATGGAAAGATATACTATGTTCTTTCATTCTGGATTCTTCATTCAATACACTGTCTGAAACAGTGTCCATTGAGACATTCCCATCTGGGACAGAGTTGCTGAGTGTGACCACCAATGTATCCCAACTCTTAGGCAACGAACTCAATAGCAGAAGTGATTGCAGCTCATCATCAATCTTCATATTTGTCTTTGTCAATTGATTGACAAGACCCTTGAATGAATTCAAGTGCTCTATCATGTTCTGCCCATCTCTGTAGTCGAGTTTCACCAATCTTTTCACAAGAGATGCTTTATTTTTGAGAGTTTTCTTTTGAATCATAGATTCAAGTTTTGACCACAACTCATAAGCATTTGTGTGTGTGGACACATGCTCGAACAAACTTCTATCGATACACTTTCGAATCATTGCAACAACTTTTCGATTGGAAATCTCCCAATCTTTGTCATCCTTACCTTCGGGCTTGTCTTTGTAAGAAATAGGCTCATGCATATCCTTGTAGTACAAATGATCCTCCATCATGGGTTTCCAATAAGAAAAGTTGTCAGCAGTCAACTTGAACATGTCTCCATCAAAAGAGACATTATCGGCTCCTTCCATCTTGGACTACACAAGCTAAGCTCCCCAAATGAACCTGGGAGCTCTGATACCACATGTATATAAAAAAAATACCTCATTTCGTATATAAAAGAAATACCCCATTTCATTATAAAGGAACTTATACTCATTCCTCTTTCATTTTCAATACAATTCCTTCGTTTCCATTATCTTCTCCGTTATTTAATTGAGCTTGAAGAGCTCATTGTTATTCTTCATCAACCTTATCAAAGCCAATTTTACAAGAAATAAGAAATTGAAAAACCAAAATAGAATATGAGGACCACCCTCCGTCCAATAATTTCCTCCATGCATAAAATATTTCAAAAGCATTGTTCCATAAAAAAAGAAAAAAGATACATTTACATCAAATATAACATTTGATTCTCATAAAAAGTTCCCACTCTGATTAGTTTTTACTTTTGAGGGCGTATTACCAGCCTAGAGTGAACAAGACTTGACTCTACTCGTTCACCTGATTTGACCAGATCATGACCGGATCTTAATATATGGTCAAGTTTCATCGGGTCTAGGACCGAATGCAGTTAAAAAATTGGACTCAGTCAATATATAGGGTCAAATAAGAGACAAATATGATTTAGTCTGACTCGTCGCATAATCATTTATTCTTCGTTTTTGCATATACTTTCATGTAGAGATAAATGATATTTTTTCCCCCAAAAATATCATTCATTATCTAATTTTTTATCATATATACACATATGTAAATGATTAATAAAATATTTACATATTTCATATGTCATATGTCATATTGCATATCCATAATAATATATAATATTGTAAAGACTTTATCTAAAAGGATATGCATTATATTTAATCGGGTCTAGGATCGGGTTTGTGTTCAAAAGTTAGCCCGATGAACATTTGGGGTCACGGTTGACTTCAGATCTAGAGTCAAGTTTAAAAAATTAACTCAAACAACATTTAGGACAAGGTAAATGACAAGTTCATCTCATCACTATTACCAACATTCAAAATAACTCCAATTTCTTCACAATTTTCTCATGGTATTTGTTGGTGCAATAGAAGCCATAGTTGCACAACATTACCACAATCAATTAATTAATATTAAAGAGTAAGAAATAAATAGAAGAGAAAAACAATATAATTTATCAACGAGGTTTATTTAATTGTATTTATGTGTCAAGGACTGTTAAACGACTACTAATATATTATTAGAGTATTTTTAATTGGGGAGATGATCCAGTTACTCCAAGAGTAGGTTTAAAAAACTTGCCCCAGATGATCTCAAAATATAAACGATAGATTTTCCAAAACAATAATAGAATTAAGCACACAAAGCACATGCTCTATGGTTAGGTTTCATGAGTTGTCATATACTTTCTATAGTTTGTTCTTATTTCACAATAAAAATGGAAAACTTGATGTTATTATTTCCTAGTTTTACAGTTATACTCCGTTCTGTTTAGTTGTCTTATTAGTAAAAAAAGTTATATCATATCTATTTTCTTTCTACAAAACCAAGACATAATTTATTATGATTTTTTTAACTTTATTCTTTGATAATGAGTAGAATTTGGTGAATATAATTATTAGACAGACACAAATGATAAAGTAAGAAAAAATAGTTATATAAATTTAATACATATTGACATATGAATTATGATTCTTAATCTGTGTGTCACAACTAACAACCTTAAAAGTCAATTAAAGAGGAATGGAGAAAGTATCAAACCATTATTCAAAACAAATATTTAAATTAAAATTATAAGTATCTCTAATTTATAAAACGACTTTCATCTATACTATTTGGATTCAAATTTAAGTGACTCAAAAGTCTATTATGTTCTGCAATTCCGTGTGAAATGTTAGAGAAATTATTTGGTTAGAGTTAATAAGCTTGTAATGATTTCCTAACCTAAAGAGGAGTTAAAATCATCATATATATATTGGAGAGTTCATTACTTAGTATGGATAAGGGCACCTACAATGTTAATGAAAAACCAATTGATAGTGAAATATGTACATTCTTCGTTCAAGTTCACTACTGGAGAGGAGTAACTCTTATTCTTATTTTCCAATGATAAGCTAAATAAGTATTGTTTTTAAAGTTGTGAGTCAACATTAAAAAATTAAAAAAAATTGTTACCAGAGAAAGAATGGAAATAGAGTTGCACAATTTTAGAAGTGAAACATAAACATGAGGTAAGTTTGTGGGGTCCATTTAAGAACGAAAATATAGTTGCACCATTGGAGATGATTTTGACTTAAATTACTTAAGTTATTAAAAAATATAAGCAAATATAAAATAATTAATAAAACTCATTTAAGAACGAAAAAGATGTCACACTACTATGAATCCAAAAAGATTTCAATTCGCTAAAAGAGAAAAATTGTTTTAGTTCGCTGACAAGTGACATTTGTGCGGAATATGGAACAGTCCGGTGCACGGTCCCATTAATGAAATGAAAATGAACATGAATGCTATTCCATTATAACATAGGCGTTTGACGTCTAATAAAAGTATCATAAGGATTAATGATATAAATAATTTATTACATAATGATATGTGAATTTTTTTGTTTACTTTCAAAAAATAAATATTTATTAGATTTACAATCAAACATTTGTAACCACGGAAGTAAATAAAAAAATTCATGTGTCATCCAATAATGGATCATCTGTACCACTATTAAATTCATGTTTTTTTTTGGTAATCGGAAATATCAAATTCACCAGTAACTTAAATCACAATAACCAATATACTTTTTGGGTACATAATCTCAATATCCAAATTATTACACTGTTTTTTTGTTACTCATATGGAACATGATTATTAGTGTGTCGACAGACATTTTGTGCATGTCGATCCATATTCTTATTTTTTATTATTAAATATTTTATTTTTAAATATTCAATTTTAGAGAATTATATCAAATTTTAGAAACCTATATTAAAAATTACATTGGTGACTTGATATTTTTTATATATGTAACCTATATTTTTATTTCTTTTATTGTGTGGTAAATATTGTAATAATAATTAATTAGAATGGCAAAATAGACAATAAAAAATTATATCATGTAAGTAGTTATTATAGGTTTTGATTTTATATATAGTATAAATATAAATATTTGGTGGCAAAGAAAAAGAGAAATAGTACAAAAAGAGTGTTTTCACCTATTTGATTGACAAGAAAGAAAAGGAATAGAATATAAAAATGATGTTAGACCCATGAAAAAAATCTTTCTCAAATATGGAGAGAAAACTAAGTAATGAGAGTTAAATTGTGTGAAATGACTAATATCACATTTGAATGCCACTCATTTTCAATCAATATTCCTTTTTTATTAATTTAATGATAGTTTTGTCTTTTATAACATGGAAAGGTGTATTAAGCTTTTATAAAGTTTATAACTCTGCACCTTAAACTTTATTATTTGGTGAAATTGATCCATGCATAATTATATTATTAAATTACACATTGATAATAAAGAATTTGTTACAATCAGACTCATAAAAATAGAAATACAATAATACATATTAACCAACATTGATATCCAGGAAAATCGTCCTCAAAATTTTATAACTCTAGAAATATATTCATATACGAATCTATCTACATAGAGTTTACTGATGAGAATCTATCAAATCTAGATGATGATTTTGAAGGTCTTGATATCAACAAAGTAGAAAGACAAAAACTACATATAATAGAGACAAAAAATATTGATCATACAAGTTAACAACCAAATGGACAGATAAATAAGCGGACGAGTCAACAAAGTAGTTAGTAAAATAGTCAACAAAGTAGTTAGTAAAATAGTCAACAAAGTAGTTAGTTAAATAGTCAACAAAACAAGTTCATAGACAAGTGATTAATTGAGTCATTAGAGAGACTATAATCACAACCACATATTCAGAAGAGACTGGATATGCAAAAATCATCTTTCATAAGTATTCATCATTTTAAATTAAATTTTGCTCTTGTTTGTAAGAAATCGCTAGGGAATGTTAGTCTTGTTTGTAAGAAATCGTCTTATATCTAATGTAATTGTGAATTAAATTATGTTGCAAATGTAGAAATCTCGATGTAATATATAATTATTTTTATGAGCACGGGTTGGGTTTGTTGGGATCTGAGATCGATTCACACTTTAAATTAAATGATATTGTGATGTAGCAATGAACACCAAAGTAGATCCGACCGGTGGAAATAGATCTACAAATTCAACAGCGTAGCAGAAATAAAAGTGTACAAATTAAAGAAAAGGAGGAACACCAAATTTTATTGTGGAAAAAACCCTTAAATGTCAAGGGAAAAAACCATGAGACAATCTCCGAAAAATATTCCACTATATGCAGGATAATTACAATATCCTTTCTACACTCTTCTCACACAAGAGTTACAAATATAGTGTTTCTCAGTGACACTCTTCCTATTCAAATACTACAACATGTAGTACCAAAGAATAATATAGATGAAAACCAAAATTAACCCAATATATTTTTCACACACTCTACACTCTTTATGATTTACTCCCACTCTCTATTTTTGCTCACTACTAGAATCTTTAACTTGTTTCTTTTGCGTTCTCTACCTTGCCTCTCAATTGAAGCTGAATACCCATATTTATAGAGGATTTGTGGAATGTGAAAACGCTGCCTTATTTTCTACCGCATATGTGTAGATAGGTTGCATCGTCCATGACTTATTTTCTTTGTAATGAATGCATTGCTTCATTGCCTTTGAAATTACAAAGGTTGGACACCATAACACAGGCTGGAACCCACAATTCTCCCCCTCCAGCCAATGGGAAAAACTTGAAACATTTACTTAGGATCCAAGTCGATAAACTTGACACAAAATTCAAGCTTTTCACATGCTACAACTTTTGTCATCATGTCACCAGGATTTTTCAGTGTGAGGATCTTCTAAAGCTTGAACTATTGTTCTTCAGCTGCAAGGCATAGCCAGTGATATCTAACATCAACATGCTTTGTCCAGAGTGGTACATCACATTTTTGCTTAAATCCAAAGAACTTTGACTATCGCAATGGATCACAAACCTTTCATGCTTCATTCCCAACTGTTAGAAATTCATAATTTCTAATTAATGTGTATATAATATATTTAATAAGATTATATCGGCCATTTATTTTGGGATACAAAATAAGTGATCTAATTTTATGAGAACTCATAGGACTTCTGAAACTGATAATGAATATGGGCTTAATGAGTAGATACCCAAAACAGTTGGCCTATAGGGGATAATGGAACCATATCAATTAACGCATAAGGAACGGTTATGGTCCCCAAGACACCAAATCATAAATTGTTTTCATCTCTCCCCATCAGAGAGAAAACGAATGTCCGAAAAGGAATTCGAGATTTGGTTGAGGAAGGCCATCATACCAAAACTCTCTCAAAATGTACATCAAAGGAGTATATCTGAGAACATGGATTCAGGTATGATTTTGTATCCTTGTTTTACATAATGAATGAGAATCATGAGATTCAAAATCCTAGGATTGGTATTTCACCAATCATAAGGGAATTCTAACAAACTTCTGCAACTTTGACTGCCATGACATAGCTCCCTATGAAAAAGTAAATACAAACCCCGATGTAGATTTCCTACCATCAATATCACCCGCCATATCTGCATATTTATAGCCTTCGAAGATTATTTTGGGTCCTTCAAAGCACAAGCACATTTTAGAGCTACCTCTCAAGTATCTCATAATCCACTTTACCGCTTCCCAATGATTTTTGTCAAGGTTGGAAAGAAACCTGCTAACAACTCCAGTCGCGTAAGCGATATCTAGACAAGTACAAATCATGAGATACATCAAACTCGCAACTACAAATGAGTAAGGAATATTAGCCATGCCATTATTCTCTTTCAAACTAGTGGAGCAATTCCTTTTACTGAGGTTAAAGTGATTGGCCAATAGTGTGCTAATAGGTTTAGCATGCTTCATGTTGAACCTCTCTAGAACTCTTTTCACATATCGTTCTTGTGACAACAAAACTTATTAGCCTTCCGGTCTCGCAAAATCTGCATGCCCATAATTTGATTTGCAAGGCCTAGATTCTTCATATCAACATACTGTAATAATTCCTTCTTCAACTCACCAATCATATATGCATCATATCCAACTATCAGCATAATGAATTTGTCTCCTTGAAATGTTTTAACATATACACAATGATATGCATCAGTCCTGATATATCCATGACTCATCATGAACGAGTCAAACTTCTTATACCATTGCCTAGGAGCCTCCTTTAATCCATAGAAACTTTTCTTCAATCGACAAACCATTTTTCCTTTCCAAGTTCTTCAAATCCCTCTGGTTGATCCATGTAGATCTCCTCCTCCTAATCTCCATGGAGAAATGCAGTCTTCACATCTAATTGCTCAAGCTCCAAATCCAAGCTTGCTGTTAATCAGAAACTCGAATAGAACTCGAATACTCCTCGCTTTTGCCCAAAGTTTTTCACGATCAAACGAGCTTTATATTTGACTAGCTGATCACAAACTTTTTTTAGTCTGAACACCCATTTGTTTTTCAAGGCTTTCTTGTTGTTAGGAAGTTCCATGAGACCATAAGTATCATTCTTCTGCAAGGAATCCATCTCTTCTTGCATGGCTTATGAGTATGAACTTCATCTAAACTTTCTACCCCCCTCATCAGTGAGAAGAATATACTCTAAACTAAAGTATATGCTGGATGGAAGTCACTCTCTATCACTTCTCCTAAGTTGTGGTGCTGGGGGTTACTCCCCTTTCTCAACACCTTCTTCTCCAACATTATCGGGTTTTGGCTCATCATCAACCTCATGGTCGTTTAACTCTCCCCTTATATGGCGTTTTCTCCAAAAGGAGAGACTGATGTAAAATCAACATTACCACCAGGTTTCATGGTATTCTCTAGAATCTCAGAATATGACACAATTTCTTGTTCATGGAACACCACATATTTGTTTCTAATGGCTCTCTTTCATTCCGAATCCATAATCTGTAGTCAAATTCCTCATCTCCGAAGCCTAGAAAAGTGCAAGGAATGGCTCTATCATCAAGTTTTTGTATTTGCTCCTTACTTAATGAGCAAAATCTTTGCATCCAAATATCTTAAAATGAGAGTATTTAATACCATGTTCAAACCATACTCTCTCAGGAATGTCGAAGCCCAAGGGAAAAGACAGAGATCTGTTAATCAAGTAGCACGCGGTTTGAACAGCTTTACCCCAGAATGGCTTAGATAGTTTGGTCATTCTCAACATACTTCCTACTTTTTCTATAATGGTTCTATTAATTCTTTCGGCCACACCATTATGTTGTGGGGTACTAGGAACCATCTTCTCATGTCAAATTCCATGCTCAAAACAATAATTCTTGAATTCATGGGATGTATACTCATCCCCCATTATCACTGCAAAGACATTTCAAAGATTTCCTTTTTGTCTCTCCACAATAACATGAAATCTTTTGAATTATTGAAACGCCTGGTCTTTACTCTTTAGAAAGTACACCCACACTTTCCGTGAGGCATTAACAATAAACATCACAAAACATATGCTACCACCTCGAGTCTCCACCTAAATGGGACCACATACATTAGAGTAAACTCTATCCAAAATATTTTGCTTCAGCTTCAAAGTTTTACTGAAAGAAACTCTATGATGCTTTCCAAATAAACAGTGAGCACAAGGATTTAACTTTGAACCATTAACATAATGAATGAGGGATTTCCTTGTCACAATCTGCAATCATTTTTCACTCATATGAGCCAATCTTTTGTGCCACAAATTTGGTGAAGCATCATCTTCGACAGCATTCAACCTATCTCCAATATGCTTGACTTGAGTTTTGTATAAGATGTTATACACCATTCCTCGAGCAACAACCATTGAGCCTTTGGAAAGCTTCCATTTTCCATCGCCAAAGTTGTTATCATATCCAGCACGATCTAGAGCATGCCCATAAATCAAATTTAGGCATAGATTTGGCACATGTCGTACGTCATTCAATATCAATGTGCAACCGACGTTTGTGTGCAAGCACACATCACATACTCCCACAATATTTGCATTGCTGCTATTACCCATCCTTACTTTGCCAAAGTCTTCAGCTTTGTACATTGTAAAGAGTTACTTATTAGAAGTGGTATGATACAATGTTGCTGAGTCAACAATCCTTTCATCACATGAATCTACAACATGGCATCTTCATATCCAGAAGAGAGCAACACCACTTCCCCATCTATCAAAGGAGTTGTGATATCATCATTCGCTGTATTCCTTTGATACTTCTTTTCTCTGTTCTTCCATTCTTTACAATTCCTTTTGATGTGTCTTTCTTCGCCGTAATGATATCATTTAAACTTTCTTATAATATGGGTCTTAGTTCTATCTTTAGATTTTTAGGATCGACATCTATTCTTGCTCCTTCCCCTGTTTTTTGTGACAAGGGCTTGGGAGTTATCTGTCCCCTGTTCTTCATTGAGCATGCTAAACTTTCCCTTGTTCTTCATTGAGCATGCTATATTTGACTTGTATCAGCGATAATTGTCCATCTGATGTAGAGTTCCTTAACGACACCACCAATGTCTCTTAGCTGTCCAGTAAATAACTCAAAAGTAGTAGTGCTTGTAACTCATCTTCCAACACAAACTTCATGGTAATCAACAGATTTACCAAATTTTGAAAGTCCCTCAAGTGTTCAGTAACAAATCTTTTCTCTTTGTACTTCAAGTTCACAAGCTTCCTAATTGCGAAAATTTTATTTTACGCAGTCTTCCTCTCATAGAGATTCTATAAATTCTTCCACATATTCTAGGCATTTGTCTCTATGGCCACATCGTGGAACACACTAATATCCACCCAGTGTCTGATAATTACTATGGCCTTTCGATGCATCTTTTTCCAATCTTCTGGTGTCATGTTGATCAGCTTTGCATCTCCGTTCTCCATATGATCATATAGATCCTTTAAGAAATGTATATCCTCCAATTCAGCTTCCAAATGGAGTAATTGGTGGCTTGAGTTTGATCGTGGTGCTGATAGTCTCCTCCATTTAATTTAAAACACAACCTCAGAGCTCAACTTGAGCTCTGATACCACTGTTGAGCTCTGGGGTCGATTTACAGTTTAAATTAAATGATATTGAGATGTGGCAATGAGCATCAAAGTAGATCCGGTGGAAATAGATCTACAAGCTCAACAAGTAGCAAAAATAAAAGTGTGCAAAGTAAGTAAGAAGAGGAACACCAAATTTTAATGTGGAAAAAAACCCTTAAACGCTAAGGGAAAAAACCACGTGACAATCTCCGAAAAATATTCCACTATAATTACAACGTCCTTTCCACACTCTTCTCACACAAGAGTTACGAATATAGTGTTTCCCCGTGAGACCTTTCCTATTCAAATACTACAACATGTAGTACCAATGAATAATGGAGATGAAACTCAAAATTAACACAACGTATTTTCACACACTCTACACTCTTTAGGATTTACTCACACTCTCTATTTTTGCTCACTACGAGAAGCTTTAACTTGTTGCTTCTGCTTTCTCTACCCTGCTTCTCAATTGAAGCTGAATACCTCTATTTATGGAGGATTTATACAATGTGAAAACATTGCCTTATTTTTTACCGCTAGTGTGTAGTAGGATGCACCATCCATGACTTATTTTCTTTGTAATGAATGCATTGCTTCATTGCCTTTTAATTTACAAAGGTTGGACCCGCCAAATTTGTTTGCGGGTTGATAGATTATATTTTTTATATGATTTATATTCTATTTTTTACAATATTTGTTGACTGATTTAATGGTCATTTTTATAATTAAATAACTGCATTTTATTTTCTCATAATAATATGTTTTGTTTTTAAATCAAATTTTATGCACAACCTTTTGGTGATTGTTATTAGTATAATATTAATTTTTTTGGAATAGGATTTATTTTCTTTCACAATGTTTATTTCCTATTTATTCTAAGTTGTTTTATTGATGTTGATGTTGTTTTACTGAAAATGTTTTTTTGTTTTTTGGATTGTTGGGTGAAAGTCTTTAATTGAGTTAATTACACTGACACTTTCGGAGTTTTAATGAAATTAAACAAATCATTTATCTTTTTTTGTTATTACAGGAACTATCTCTCCCTCTTACACGAACCACCCTAATTTTGTACATATATTACACTGACCACCCTGATGAGATATAAGTGTAATATTTTAAACAAAAACATGTGATGTGTGTAATTAAGTTAAACAAAATATTGTATATCGTGTAGACAAATCCAAATAATATAAGAGTCAATGCATCTTCATTATTTGGTTTATTTCAAAATAATATAAAGGTTATATAAACATCTCATTAAAATTGTTAATATATTGTGTAATGAAACAAAAATAATAAAAAGACACATAGTTTTGTACTATTGGAATTGTCTACACAATATATAATATTTTGTTTAACTTAATTACACTCACCACACGTTTTTTGTTTAAAATATTAACTTATATCTCATCAGGGGTTGTTAGTGCAATATATGTATAAAATTAGGGGTGATTTGTGTAAGAGAGAGGTGATTCGTGTAAGGACAAAAAAAATGATGATTTGTGTAATTTCACTAAAACTCAGGGGTATGAGTGTAATTAACTCTTTTTATTAATGCTGATTTTTTTTATGGAAAAATACATAAACCCCTCATAAATGTTTATACTTTTTGTAAGTAGCTATCATAAAATATATTTCCTTTATAATTATATCTTAAGTTTTATCAGTAACTCAAATTAGTCCATTTATAAAGATATTATTAAATTACTAACATGACAACAAGGATATAGTTACCAGTATACTCACAACAAAAATAATGCAATATTGCATGTTAGTCTACAATGAAGTTCATAGGAAATAACTATCAAAATACAAATTAATTATAAAAAAGATAATATGTAAATATTATAGTTAAAAATGATTAATATAATAAAATCAATTTATATATAAATAAAATAATAATGATTACATATAAGAATGTGGAAAGATATTGTTATTCCATAACATTATTCCATAACATAATTCATCTCCACTACTAGAATGCGAGGGAATTGACATTTTTTCTAAAAAAATTATTTTATTTTATTTAAAAAAAATGAATATGGGTCTAATCCTAATATCTCCGGTATATTATTCTAATACCAAGCTCTTAGTGGGTGAAAAAGCAAATATCCTCCTCCTCTATATATATATATATATAACTATATAAGGAGCATCCAAGGTAAAGGATGTCAATGCAATAACAGCATCTAGCTCCTATATATCTTTTTAATTTATTATATAATTGATTGATCAAGAAAGGTTATACTTTTACACTTGCAGCATCAAGCTAGCACCATAGCAATATGGAGAAGAACAAACTGTATGCAAAACCTGGAGAGGTTAATGATGAGATGAAATGGGTTCATGATTCTTCAGTTGATCACAAAGGCAGAATTCCTCTTAGAGCTTCAACTGGTTCTTGGAAAGCTTCGCTTTTCATTATTGGTAAGGAATTCTCCTCTAACCCCTGCCCAAAAGTTGATGCATCTTCTTAAGATTAGTCATATAATTTTGGAACATAGATGTGTTATCTTGTATTCTGTCTCATATGTTATTCCGTACCAATGATAATGAAACAAAAATAATAATAGTGAAGATTCATTGACATGTCATGTTTTCAAGGACGTGAGAGAATTATATGCGAGAGATGTATGGGACAACATACCTATGTCCATGATTTTGGTGTTTCTCTTTTTTCTATAATCTGCTTTTGGTGCTCAAAGGTCCATCATCTGGTTTCTGTCAACTTTTTAACTCTCTAATCAGTTTGTAACTTTATCTCTAATAATTATGAAAATGTCACTATATTTTTGTTTCATTTTTTTTGCTGATTAAAATATTTTTATTTTCTTTATTTTTAAAATGATAAACATGATAAAATATGGTTTTGATCTATTCATATACAAAGTTGGACCAATCAATGTGAAGGCTTTAGTTATTTAAGACATTATTTTGGTGCATCCACCCTCCAATATTGGATTATGTATAGCAAAGATAAGATTTTTTTATTTTTTATATTGATTAATTTAAAAATTAATAAAAACCTAAACCCTTGAATTTTTTTATGTCACATATCAATAGATCTACCTAATAATGGACCATTGGTTAGTAGAGATGATTGAACTTTATTTTGGGATAGGTCTAAAACAAAATCTTGATAGAGGTGGGAGGAATGGCCAAATAACTATTTAAAAAAGTTACATGAATATGTTTTTAGCTTTTGTAAAGTTTGTTGAAGCCTTTTGTCTTTGAGAAAGCATTTGGTTGAAATTTTTGTAAAGTTATCTTGATTTCAGTCTCTATCACTATTCAACACTAACATGATATTATACATGGACATATATTAATTTTAAATATAGTATCTCTAATATGTTATAAGTTATAAGCTTGATATGTATATTATTTTTAGATATATAGATGAAAGATTCATACACTAAACTATCCTTTTTTATATTCAAATATATCAATTTAATAGTTTTATATATATTTTAAATCAGTATCTCCTTTGTGTATATTATAATCCATGTTGTTTTTGTTGTTGGGAAAACTATTTTTAACCATTTAATTAAGAAAAGACCAAACTAGAGTAGCTAATACTTCTCATATGCTATGACATTTACACTAACCATACATTTATTTGATCCATGATTGCAGCCATTGAGTTTAGTGAGAGGTTGAGCTACTTTGGAATATCAACTAGCTTGATCCTTTACCTTACAAAGGTTATTCATCAAGACCTTAAGACAGCAGCTAGGAATGTTAACTACTGGGCTGGTGTCACCACTTTGATGCCACTCATAGGTGGATTCCTAGCGGATGCATATTTGGGTCGTTACATCGCTGTTATTGTATCATCTATTGTTTATATCGTGGTAATCTTTATTTTTGTATAGGCAAAGTTTTTTAATAGGAAATTATTGATGAAAACTCTACAACTACTAAGTTTTGAACTCAGATGCTCATAATATACCCCACGACTCTAATTGAGTTTCGTCTTCGCATCATCAAACATTAAGATCTTCTCCAATATTAGAGAGTCTAGTAGTGATGAAAGACTTGTGTGGAGACATATGCATGTAAAGACAACCAATAAAATCTTGATAATACATTAAAAAATAAAATCTAATTAAAATTTAGTCAGATAGCACAAAAAATCATAAATATACTTATATCCAAATATGACGTATTATATATGTCTTCATTTTTTATGCTAGGAGAAAGACTTGTGTGAAAACTTATGCATGTAGAGACAACCAATAAAATCTTGACAATGTATTAAAAATTTAATTCTAATTAAAATTTAGTGACACAAATATACTTACCTATTATATATGTCTTCCTACTTTATTTACTATGAATACACTTGTTTTGGTGTTAAAAAAACAGGGTTTGGTTCTTCTTTCTCTATCATGGTTCTTACCAAGCTTAAAGCCATGCAATGATGCTAATGCATGCAGTGAACCTAGGAGGGTTCATTCAGTGTTCTTTTTCATAGCAATATACCTAATATCCATAGGAACTGGAGGACATAAACCTTCCCTAGAAAGCTTTGGAGCTGATCAATTTGATGAAGAAAATGTTGAAGAAAGAAAGCAAAAAATGTCATTCTTCAATTGGTGGAATTTTGGTCTATGTAGTGGACTTATTCTAGGAGTGACCCTTATTGTGTATTTACAAGAACATGTTAATTGGGGTGTTGCTGATATTATTCTCACTGTGGTAATGGCTTTATCATTGTTCATTTTCATCATTGGAAGAACATTATATCGTTATAGAGATCCAATTGGGAGCCCCTTCATTCCATTGTTGCAAGTTCTTGTTGCTGCTATTTCCAAAAGAAACCTTCCTTATCCTTCAAATCCTACTATGTTGTTTCAAGTTTCCAAGTTTGAGAGCAACAATGGAAGAAGAGTTTTATGTCACACCAACAAACTCAAGTAAGTAGTACAACAAAATATTTAGTTTGATTTAATAATTTAAGAGTAAAGAGTTTGATGAAGATCACCTATCCCCAAATTTGTGTCTTGAAACTTGTCTCATTCAATCAAATTTTGACACATAATATAAAATAACATACAATTTAAACTTTGGTTCCCACTATTCGATTTTTTAATAAATATCATAATATGATTGGATGGGATAGACTTGGTGACACAATTTGGGGACAACTGATCAGTATGTTTAAAGACTATACTATACCAATTTTGTTCCTAAAGAATTGAAAATATTAAAATATTTCATAAAAATATCAAATATATAGTTTATTTCATTATAATCACTAGCATGTCCAGAAGTACTTTGTGTCTGCCAACCCGTATTCCTATTTTCTAGTATTGAATATTTAATTTTTGTATATTTTATTTTAGAGAATTATATCATACTTTTTGTTTTGAATATACATGATATTATAATTTTCGTAATAAAAATATGAAAATAAATTTTTATATTATTAAAAATTGCATTAATCATTTGATATTTTTGGTGTAAGTAACTTCCTCTAACTTACATTAATATTTTTTATTGTACGAGAAAACATTGTAATTTTAGTTAATTAGAAATGCAAAATATGTAAGAGGAAATTATATTAGGTAGTTATAAGAAGTTTTGGTTTTATATATAATATAGAAATATAAATATAAAAGTATAAATATTATTATTTTTATGTTCCATTATAATGAAATATGAATAAAAATAAATAGTTCCAAAATAGTCTCATTTCTTGTCCTAATCAATTAAATTGTGTTATATGATTTAAAAAATTATAAATTTTTAATAAAGTTATTTCACAAACTTTTAACATTGATTTTTAAGGGATATAGCACACTCTAATTAGTTGGGATATGAAATGAGAAAGAGGACAAGTGAATAAAAAAGGCAAGGTAATGAATTTTTTTTACTCTAAATCTTAATCATCAATCCTTGGAAAAAAATGAATGAGTTAGATGTACTCAACAATTCAAACTATTGGATTGATTTTATAAGAATGAATGAATATGATGTGTAGTAGGTTTTTTCCATTTTAAATCGATTCCTTTCCTAATGTAATTGATTAATTAATGTATAATTTGTTTCAGATTTCTTGACAAAGCAGCAATTGTTGAAAGTGAAAGAAACATAGCAGAGAAACAGAATCCATGGAATCTTGCAACAGTGACTAATGTTGAAGAAATGAAGCTTATTATCAACATGATTCCCATTTGGGTATTCACTTTACCATTTGGAATTTGTGTTGCACAAACGTCCACTTTCTTCATCAAACAAGGATCAATCATGAACAGAAAAATAAGCAATGGTTTTGAGATTCCACCAGCTTCAATTTTCACTCTTTCAGCAATTGGAATGACAATTTCAGTAACCATTTATGACAAAATCCTTGTACCATTTCTAAGAAAGTTAACAAAAAATGAAAGAGGAATGGATCTCCTTCAAAGGGTTGGTTTTGGAATGATATTCTCCATTATTACAATGATAACTGCAGCATTAGTAGAGAAGAAAAGACTTGAAACTGTTACAATGAATCCATTAAATGATGGTTCACTTTCAATGAGTGTTTTTTGGTTAGCACCACAGTTTCTAATTATTGGTTTTGGTGATGGATTTGCACTTGTTGGGTTACAAGAATATTTCTATGATCAAGTTCCTGATTCAATGAGAAGTTTAGGGATAGCACTTTATCTAAGTGTAATTGGTGCTGCAAATTTCTTAAGTAGTGTTCTCATAACAATTGTTGATCATGTTTCTGGTAAGAATGGGAAAAGTTGGTTTGGTAAGGATTTGAATAGTAGTAGATTGGACAAATTCTATTGGCTATTGGCAGTTATAACTGCTATTGATTTGTTCTTCTTTGTGTTCTTCGCACGTAGATATACATATAAGAATGTGCAACATGTTGCTGCTGTGGCTGATTGTTCTGAAGGAAAAAGTGACAGTGATGGTGGAATAGAGTCACTGGTTTGAATTAGTTTAGTAGATTAGTTCTATGGTAGGTAGGTATTTGTGGGTACCCAATGAATAAACATGTATTTTCGGTGAACTAGGATATTCTCCATTAATGGAGAGACAAGTGTATCTTTTCTCTTTGTTTTTAATGTCAAATGTGTAATTTCATTGTAATCAAAAGATATAAGTAACATTGAAGGTTGTATTTCCTTTTAACTTTTGAAACACTTATGGAGATGATCCTAACTCAGTCTGATGTACTAGCTAGTCATATTTATGCATAAATTCTAAGTCAAAGTAATAAAAATATAAACATTCAAACAAATATTTCTTAATAACTATATTTAGTTATAAAGATGAATAAATTAAAAGATAAGATTAAAAAGGAAAAGAAAAAATAAAACTATCTTTTTTGAAGGTCTCCCTATTTTATAAAATAAAACCTTTTTAAGTGGAATTTTTGACCTGGTCATGAGAAAAGGTGAGTGCGGATTTTTAGTTGAGGGTTTAATTGTGGGAATGGGTCTTTAGTTGATTTAGTTGGTTGATTCATTGTATGAAAATTCCCCTTAGGGTTTTTTTTAGTTTTTGAGCTAGTATTGGTTTTGAATACAAGTTTTTTTAGGAGACAATTGCATTGGTTAAAATAAGTCCATTTTGATGTGGAGAAGGACAAAAGCAATACTAAGAACTCCAAGATTTAGGAGGACACATGACAATGGCAAAAACAAAAAGGGCCAAAGAGGAATTTCAACAAGTTTTGTGGTCATAATTGAAGGCCAACTAAAGGAAGAAAACTTGGAGCCGAGGGTAACTTCATTAATCGAATATTGTGAAACTGTAACTTCATTAATCGAATAGTCTCATACTTAATTGATTGACCCCCCGCGGTCTAGGTTTAGTGCCCTCGACCCCCTAATGATCTCATTTTTCAATTTGATCCAGAGTTCCTCATCATTTGTGTGTTCCTGTGGTCATCCTTGAACTTTGACATCCAACTATATTTTTGTAGTGCCTCCGACCCCAAGTGGTCTCATTAATCATTTTTTTCACATTAAGTTCCTCATTATTTGTGTGTTCTAGTGGTCCTTCTTACACTTGGCCTCCAATTGTCTCGTTTTAGTTCCTCTGACCCCTCAGTAGTCTTATTTATCGTTCTTTGACCAAGAGTTTCTTATTATCTGTGCATTGCCCTAGTCATCCTTATAGTTGACCCCTTGGTGATCTCGTTTTAGTGCATTCGACCCCTCAGTGGTCTCATTAATCATTTTGGACTCAGAGTTCCTCTCCATCCATGTGTTCTCGTGGTCTTTCTTGCACTCAACTTCTCATTGGTCTAGTTTCACCCTATGGTCTCGCTTATCATTTTTTGACCCAGAGTTCCTCATTATCTGTGCGTTTTCATGGTTGTCCTTCCACCCTAACCCCAAAGGTCCTGTTTTAGTGCCTTCAACCCCAGTTGTCTCATTTATCTTCCTCATTATTCTTGTGTTCTCGTGAACCTCCTTATTGCACTATGATCCCCTAGTGGTCTCATTTGTAATTATATGACCTTCGACCTTTGTGATCTCTTGTACCATAATAACCTCGAGTCTTTGCTAGTCGTGTAGGCTCATGTTATTCCTTTTTATAGGCCTGATCAAAATTTGATCTTTTATTTTTACTTCTTCTTCACTATGATAAATATGGGTAATGATTTTTACTCTTATTATATAGTGAAAATAAGTAAATAGGGAAAATTGTAAACACCAAATTTTGACCGTGGGGCTAAATCTTTTTTATAAAAAAATGGGATGATAAAAATAATAAAGGGATTATAAAAAATTTTAAAAAAGGATTAAGGCCCTTTAGGCCCATGTGGATCAAGGGTAAACTCTAATTTGTAAATAAGGAAACGAAGATAGACAAAAGATGAAAAAATAAAATAAAGAAGGCAACCCTAATTAGAAAAAAGAGAAAAAAGAGGCAACAAATATCAGGAGGCAGCCCTAAACCATAACAATAGCAAAAGAACTAAAAGAACTTCATACTTCTCTTTGGCCCTTCAGGTTCCCTTTGCCTTTTCATTATCGTCTCATATTGCATCTCATCTTCCTTAAGTTTCATACCTAATCTTTGCGTGAAAACCACTTCCTAGAACATCTATCGGTGAGGTAGAGCAGAATTGGCTCTGGCATGACAGAGCCTCCTCAATCGGTCCTCCATGGCCTAGTGTCTCGTCGGACTATATTATCTTGTTACCCTTTTAAATAAAAAAATGAAACACAAGGTGAAGTGGCTATATACTCTAATAGACTAGTGTTTTTTCATGCTACTTTATCTTGTTAATTGTTTCATAATAATTTAATCATAAGGCGATGTAGCTCCTCTAAAGGTTTAGTGCCTCGTCGCATTACTTTATCTTGTTATTTTTTGATAATAATTTAAACATAAGTTGAGGTAGTTTCTCTGAAGGCTTAGTATCTTGTCGCACTACTTTATCTTATTATTTCTTTAATAACAATTTAGACAAAAGACGAGACAGCACCTCTAAAGGCCTAGTGCCTCATCATACTACGTTATCATCTTAATTTTTTGATGAAAATTTAAACACTAGGTCGATCCTCTAAAGGCCTAGTGGCTCGTCGTGCTACTTTATCTTGTTATTTTCAATAATAATTTAAACACAATGTCACGTAGCTCCTCTAAAGACACGGTGTCTCGTCGGACTACTTTATCTTGTTACCTTTTTAATAAAAATATCAAACACAAGGTGAGGTAGCTCCTCTAAGGGCTTACTGCTTCGTCAAGCTACTTTGTCTTGTTACCTTTTTAATAAAAAAAATATAAGGTGAGGTTGCTCCTCTATAGTTATAGTGCCTTGTCGAGTTACTTTATCTTGTTTCCTTTTTTAAATAAATTTTTAAAGAAAAGGTGAGGTACCTCCTTTAAAAGCCCAGTGTCTCGTCACACTACTTTATCTTGTTAGTTTTTTTATTTAAATATAAGGTGAGGTAGCTCCTCTAAAAGCCTATTGCCTTGTTGGACTACTTTATCTTATTACCTTTTTTAAATAAAACATTTAAACACATGGTGAGGTAGCTTTTCTAAAGGCCTAATGCCTCATCTAGCTACTTTATCTTGTTACCTTTTTAGAAAAAATTAAACAAAGGTTATATCGCTCCTCTAAAGGCCTAGTGCCTAATCACACTACTTTATCTTGTTATTTTTAATAAAACTTTAAACACAAAGTGAGGTTGTTCCTTTAAAGGCGTAGTGCTTCACCGGACCACTTCATTTTGTTACTTAAAAATAATAAAAATATCAAACAATCATTCATTTTCTAAAATAACTACATAGACTTGTTTTCTCTATTGCATGTAGAGATACGTATAAGCAGACATACCACTTCCCTGTCAGGCCAAAAAACATTAAAATTTATATTTTGGTCTTTTTTAAATATAATAATGTGAGGGTAAAATTAATGTTTTGAATGAATATCCATATGACTGATCGAGGTACCATTTTTAATAAAACTATAAATACAAAGTGAGGTTGTTCCTTTAAAGGCGTGCTTCATCGGGCCACTTCATTTTTTTACTTAAAAATAATAAAATATCAACCAATGAGTCATTTTCTAAAAGAACTACATAGACATGTTTTCTCTATTGTAGCTAAAGATACGTATGAGCAGACACACCACTTCCCTTTCAGGCCAAAAAACATTAAAATTTATATTTTTGTCTTTTTAAATATAATAATGTGAGGGTAAAATTAATGTTTTGAACGAATATCCATATGACTGATCGAGGTACCATTTTTATAACGGGCGGTATGAGGTGCCTAACACTTTCCTCATCCGTAACCGAATCCCGAACTTAAATTTTGTCTTTAACCAAATTAATCATTGTTCTTTAAGTTGATTTAATGTTTACCCTCTAAAAAACATTGTTGACAACTCCATTGCATTTATTTGAAATTGATATTGAAATTGATATTTGAACTTAAATATCCATATGTTTTCCCGAACAATTGATTATTATTATGATTATTATTATTGAAATTGATAACCCTTCAACATTTTTATAATATTGCAAAGGTTTGAGCGACCGTTCCTACTTGAAACTCAAAAGGACTCACGGAATGTGATATGAATGTCAAATCCACATTTTGGTTGATGGATTTATGTGTTTGGCCGAATGTGGTTGGATCTTTGAGTGTGATGGCCATGATTTTGTGTATGTGATTAAGGAAAATGGTTAAGGTATGAAAGGTTGAAGGCGCCACAAGCTGAATTGCTTGATAAGCCTAAGATGTTCGCCACAAGGAAGGATCCTTGATAAGAACTAGGGGTAGACGCCACACCAAAAGATGATAAGTCTTATGAACGCCACAAGAATGAATCTTGATAAGTTCTAAGATAAGGAGACTTGGCTCAACTCAAAGGAATTCAGATTCCAAATTTTAATTAATTTCAAAACTATCTTATTCAATCGTAAAAATGAAATACATATAGACTTGTGGCTGGCCAAAAAGGGCTACACGAAATTAGCTAAAAGATAAACAAAAGATAAACTAACTTATCATTTAAAGCTAAGATTTAGGGCCTTAAAGATAGGGACATATGATTCATGGTTCTAGAATTTCTCCACATGGTTTGCAACTGATTTGACTTGCAAAAATCTCTCCTTAAAAATAGGAGCATAAGCTGCATATGGTCACAAGTTGGACTGAAAGAAGAGAAGATAGCCACATTCCTTACTTATAGGAGAAGGCCCAATGGTTGCTCGCATCTAGGGAGAAGCTTATCTTGAAGATGAGAATTGAATTTGGCTTGCAAAATTCTCTCCTTAAAAATAGGAGCATAAGATGCATTTAGTTTCAAGAGTGGGAAAAGTTTGAATTTCATTTGGTCTCTCCTTCCTAACTTTTAGGGATGTCCTTATCTCTTGCCAACTTGATGATTATGGTTCCAACAACCAAGATTAAGTTTGCATATCTTCATGCCACGTTTCTACCACACAAGGTTGGCAAAAGTCAATTTGGTCACTCCAAGCCAAATCTGTCCAACCAAGAATGTTGGCCCATGAATCTGGCCAGGTTTGGTGCTCATGCTCCCACATGCCTAGCTAAAGCTGGCTTGACCAATTCAGCTCATTGATTCACCTTACATGCCTAGGTCATTTACTTGGCCACTAATGGACCATTTACAATAAAATCTCCTTTCAAAGAATTAAAGTAATAAACCCTACCCAATTACATGAAATTAACATAAATTAAATGGCAGTGCTGAAAATAAAATTCTTAAACTATCCATGAGAAATAATTCTCATTATTGAACATAAAATAAAAGGCACTAAAACATGTGTCAATATTGCAATTTGTTATTTTCCAAGTGATTGTCCTTCAAAAATAAGGGTACCCCTCCTCGGATCATATCATTTCATGTTTTCCCTCTAAAAAACATTGTTGGCAACTCCATTGCATTTATTTGAAATTGATATTTGAACTTAAATATCCATATGTTTTCTCGAACTGCTGATAACTATTATGATTATTATTATAATTATTATTGAAATTGATAACCCTTTAACATTTTTATAATATTGCAAAGGTTTGATTTATAAGTGAAATTGGTTGTGATAAAAGTAAAAATTTGTTTTATGTCTTCTCTATTAAAGTTTTTGGTTTCTCTGAATTCATTATTACTTTGTTGGTTCATGAAGTGTGGCACTTAGGTCAAGTGGATGCTAGCAGTAACGTTCATGATAATAGAACAATGTTGAAGTTATGAGATAAAGCGCCTCAGGTGAGGAGAAGACCATTGTGGTCTTAGAGTATTTCATTAAAGTTCTTCTCTCTGATTCCCTCAAGAGTCGAAGATTCTTGTAGATTAGGAAATCCCATGACGACTTGTTTTCCATGTAAGAGTCCTTAATCTTTTCATGACGATGTATATAGTCTTAGATTTTTTATTTGCTGGAAATATATGTGTGTGAACTTGTTTTTGTTTAACACATGCGAGATATCCACTTATGGTATTACATCGTCATGAAAGGTTGCTAAATATTTCTATTTGTTTGTATGAGTGTGTGAGTACAATTGTGATAAAATTTGATGATTGTTTTATGTGTTAAAATTTGATGATTTTTTATGTGTTAAAATTTGAAGATTTTTTATGTGTTAAATTTTGATGATTGTTTTATGTGATAAAATGTGGTGGCAAAGCTGTAATTTGAAAATATCTCAATTGTAATGATTATATCGTTGCTTGCTATATTGTTGTATTGATATGTGATGCAAGTTGATTGTTGTATTGATATGGTACATACATAAGTTGGTCGTTGTATTGATGTGAAATACATAAGTTGATTGTTGTATTGATATGGAAAATATATAAGTTGATTGTTGTATTGATATGAGAAATATATAAGTTGATTGTTGTATTGATATGAAAAATATATTTGTTGATTGTTGTATGTATCCAAAAAAGACAAAAGTTTGAAATTTAGGTCTTGTTATTAGATCACTAAGTTAGTATCTTGAGTTCGTCCTGAGGACATGGCATAGTAAAAATGCATTGGGGCTAAGACAACTAACTTAGGTGATACTTTTTGAAATAAAAATAATGCAAACCTTTATTAAAAGACTTAATGAGCTAACTTCGGTTAGTGTACATGCATTGCATTCTTGTAGTTGGAGTTGGAGAAAATGGAAAGATACGGTGATAGGAATATCATTGTGAATTTGGATAGAGGTGGCAATGATGGTGATTCGTCAAGAAGCCTTGAGTGATTGCTTAGGTAGGACAATCTAGTGAGGGTTCGGGTTCATTGCTTATATGATCAGGATAGTCCTACAAGCCCCTTGCGCATTTCATGATCGGTAGAGAGAAATCCTGAAACATATTGGGCTTACCATGTAAGTACCTCAGATAGAGGTACTGAACAACAATTGATATTGTTACTTGTCGTTGTTAAGAATATGTGTACTCCCGGTTGCTTTCCCACTAGGATCTTGGCCTTCGGGTATTGTAATTTCCTTCGGGTATTGTAATTTAAATGGAGATTGATTGGTTGAATTGCATAAGCATTGCATGATAGATATATTAATTGGGGATGTGAATATCCTCTTGTATAAGATACTAACTTCATGCATCATTTTCATATGTTTGTAATTGTTTGATTTTAGTTGTTATATAAGTTGTCTCACTTTAATGTTATTTCTCTATGTAATTCCACGTTGCGGTCGCCATAGTTGATTCTTACACCCTTCTTTGTCTTTTCTTTTGTCTATACTATGTATATGTTCAGGTTTATTGTAGTTGCACTTTGGATATCCTTTGATGGAAGTGTTGACAAAAAGAACTTAGCTGATGTATAGTTAAATATCTTGTTTATGTTGGGATTTTTGGCTCTGATTTATGAATATCCTTGGTATTTTTAAACTGATTTTTATAGAAGTCATGTTTCATGAAAATATTTAAAGATGATTCTTTTTGCACATATGATGTCTTTTATAATTATGTTGATAAAATTAAATTAATGATTTTATAAAGTTATATAATTCAGAAGGGATAATTATATTAAATTATGGTTGGATTTTGAGGTAAATGTTAATGCTTCATTTTGATATTGAGATAATATAAAATATTTCCGTATTTTGAACTTGAGAGAAGAGAAATGTTTGAATTTACTCTGATTTTGTAATATGTTAAGTTTATCTTTCAATATACATTCCCTATATTTTTCATAATAAAGTTTTAATTGTTAGTTATAAAAATAGGGTGTTACAAACGACTCTTAAAAAATGATATTTTGATTAGCAAAAGTAAGACATTCCTATAACATAATTTTTTATAATTATAAAAAAATAATATACAACTTTAACCCTATAAACTACATCTCATGATTAGATATATTTCATATGTGATCTATCATCATTTTGATATTTGTCTTGGCTAATGATAAAATTTGACAACCCTTAAAAAAAGGATATTTTGATTAACAAAAATATGACATTCCTATGACCAAAAATTTTATAATTATAAAAAAAATAGTTTACAACCTTAACCCTATAAACTACATCTCATGAGATATACAACAAAAATAAATTTAGAATTTATGGAGAGACTCCATAACTAGCTGCAACAAGAAAAATGTCATTGACAAAAAATAAAAGTACCAAACATTCACTTATATTAAGGGTGATGTTTCCCTTTTAATTATTTTTTCTATAAAAATGCTTATCATAAGAATATCTAGTTTTTAAATGAGATTATGACAAAATCATTTTGCACATGGAAATAAACTTAAAACTAAAATGAATTTCCTTTTAGCTAATGCAATCAATGTTTATTAGAGAAATAATTTGAAGCATAAAAATGTTAAACTTCTCAATATATTGAAAAGTAACAAGACAATTATTTCTTTTGAATCATTATTTTAGTGTACAACATTTATCATTGTGAAAATTTTATATTAAACTTGAGAAAAAAATTAGTCGGTAGTACTTTATAAAATTGGCGATTACCTTTCAAACAAAATTTGTATAGAAGCACTCCCATAAATATTGTCATTAAAATCTTCAGATTTAGCATGATACAATATAATATGATAACTTTGTCATATTCTAGAGTTTGATATGCGTGAGGAAAAGAAAATGAAGTAATATATAAATGTCATTTTATGAAAATGGCTACGGAGGTTAAAAGGTTACGACAATTGTATTACATTATCCCTAAAACTTTGAAAGTTGTCTTAGTATGTATAAGAAAAATGTTTAGACATGTAAAGTAACCTTACTTCACTAATTTATATAGCAGTACATAAAATCATTTTATTTTAAAATATTTGCACAAGTCACTTTAACATTGTTGCTTTTTATTCTCATAGGTTTACCTTCCTATCACTCAAATTTCTCCTTCTTTTTTAGTCAACTGGTAGGTTTTTTAAAAAAGTCTGAGTAAATTACATTGGCATTATTGAGCTTTAGTGAAATTACACAAATTTCCCATCCATTTTTTACAGTTACAAAAACCCCTGATTTTTATACATACATTACATTAACTACCCATGCATGAGGAATAAGTGTGCTTTTTTTAATAAAAAAACATGATAAGTGTAATTAAGTTAAACAAAATATGATATATTGTAGAGACAAATCCAAATATTATACAAATCGATATATTTTCATTATTTTTTGTTCGTTATAATATAATATAAGAGTTATTTGAATAATATCTCCTTAGAATTATTAATGCATTTTGTAATGAACCAAAAATAATGAAAATGTATTGATTTGTATACTATTTGGATTTGTCTCCACAATATATTATATTTTGTTTAACTTAATTACACTATCATCTTTTTTATTAAAAAGATCACACTTATTTCTCATGCAGAGGTGGTTAGTGTAATGTATGTATAAAAATTGGGGTTTTTTGTAGGTGTAAAAAAAGAAGAGGTGATTTGTGTATACACTAATTTTACAATGTTATACATACACTTATATTGTTGTTTATATTTTATATTTCAATTGCAATATGTTTAATTTTTGAACACATTATGCATGTAGGTATGGTGACCACTTACATTTGAGTTGCATTATGTTTATAAATGGATATTGAAGGCGGGGAATGGAAAATTATCCAAGCCTAATGATGGTTTTTCTAAAGTTGATATTCCAGAATAATTTTTTATTTATTGTTGATTTTGATAACATAATTGATGTTATCATGTTTAGAACCTATCCAAATCTACAACATAGCTAAAAAGACAAACAATTTCTACAATTTAAAATAATACTTGCATCAACAATTGAGATTATTGATCAAATCAATGGATATGTTATGACTATAATTCTAGGTGAATTTTTTCAATTGTCTTTAAAATTTTATTATGTTGGATATGATAGATTTATTAAAGTTATATTAATAAATGTTCTAATGTATAACTATAGGTGAGGAAAATATATATATGAGTTCAAAACTGATTTACAACTTTTGGTCTTCTCAATCATAAGATCAAGTTGAAAGTTGGAACTTCAATAAATATTGAGGAATTTAGTCTAGTTTATATAATAATGCAAGATTGGATGTCACTAAAATATGAGGTTATATTTACTTAGATCAGTGTTCAATCATGATCAATTTTACCTAGCTATTTCAAGAGCTCAAAGAAAAAATGGATTAAATATATTGATACATGATAAGGAAGATCAACCACTAAAAACAACAAGTTTAATTTATAATAAGTTTTCCAAAATCTTCAATATGTATTCTACAACTTATTTTACACTATCTTCTAAACTTTTTCTTCGTAACAATTCTTTATTTATTTAATATAATAACATTATCTCATTCATCAATAACTCTACACCGACAATCAAATACATACATATCATCTTTCATGAACTCCTCAGTAACATTTTCATTAACAAATTATTTTTTATTTTTTAAATAAGTTCATGTAAGGTACATTACCATCCGTGCGAATGCACATATATCCTACTAATAAATTAACTAAAAACAAATCTTAGTGCCACAATAAAAATAAGGCAACTTTTCATGCCTAATATTTATTTCTTTTGAGAGAAAAAGGTAAAGTTGCAAAATCTTAAATCTGTTATGGAACGTTAAGATTCAGTACTTTTTGACCACTGTAGGAAATTAATAAAAAACAAAGATCAAATTAATCAAATTTCTGTTAAGTAAAAAAAATAATTTTTTATTTTTATTATTTTTTCTTAATTAATTAACATTTTTTAATTAGATTAAGACATAACGAGAAACCAATATTGGAACAAGGTAATTATTCATTCGACTAATATAAGTTATACCAAAGAAAACTAAAACATCAGATTCATATGAATTACTCTTTTGCTCAGTTCAGTTTCAATATTCATTTATCACAATCACAAAAATAAGGTTAGTACCTCTATCATCACTCACCGTCAGGGAATACTACACCAGAGATACCCTTTAATATAATGCATTTTGGGATATAACTGCACTCTGTATATGTGAACGTAGTAGAATATGATATATTTTAATTTATATATTTGACACATATAATAGCGTATGTTACATGTAGTTAAAAACACAACCGCAATTTAAAATTTTGTACTTTATTATTTTGATCTTATTTGCATTTGCATGCACGATTCAAATGTCTTTTTAAATTTCGGCCTGCAATGATAATTGTTGGAATGTAGGTGTATTTTTTCCCAGATTAATCCTTATTCTTTAAGTTGATTTTCATGTTTTCCCTCTAAAAAAAACATTGTTGGCAATTTCATTACATTTATTTGCATTATTTTTGTCGTACTCATAAAATGACATTAGCGACATGGCTTTGGAAGAAATATGTCCATTGCATGAGTTTTCTTTATCAAGGCTTTTATAAAGCTAGAGAATAGATGGTGAAAAAATTCTAATGAAATAAGAAGAAAATGGAGCCTTACTTGGAGATCATAGATAATCGTTGAGATTCTCAGCTTCGAAATAATCTTCATTGAAAGGTGTTCTTATGCCCAATTTGAATACTAAGTTGACAAGTGAGATGAGAATATTTAAAGATGTTCTGACCAGACCAGTAATTTATTGTTCCAATGTCGTAGCCAAGTCGATGATTGGTCTCAGTTTAATAACACTAATCTCAATATACAAGTTACATTCATTTTAACTTTATAACTTTTCCAGATTGTTCACAGAATTATAATACATTTCTAACCATAAGCTTATTTTAAGCTGTATATAACTTAGTTTTCACAAAAATTAGTAGCAAATTACCTAAAATTTCACTAATACATTTATCTTCAATATTTATTAGATACACCGCTATATACCAACGATGTGGATGAAAAGAAAAGAATTAAAAATTTGAAGAAGATATATCCAATGTTATGAGAACTAGACTGGATCGGGCAGTCTGATCGCTAAACGGACTTGAAAACGGTTCTAGTTTATGGTCTTAATCGAATGAGACATTAGATTTGAACCGAAGAAATTTCATCATACCGTGTTAACCTGGTTAACCGAAATAATTTAATATAATTGATTTTAAAAAAAGTAGAATACTACTATAATATTTTATTTTACTTATGTCCAAGAAAAGATGGAAATAAGGATGATAATGTGTACCCGGATCCGCGGGTACCCGCAACGGGTCGGTTCTGGGTGCATGTTTCAGACCCGTGAGTAATTGAGATCCACAATTTTAAGACTCGCTATTATATGGGACTGTTTATGGGTAATAAGATACCAAGACCCGTAAGTACCCAGACCCGCTATTTATTCCTAAATTTAAAGAAATAAATAAATATATATATATAAACATAATTGTAATATCATGTTAATGTGTATTCTAATATCATATTAATCTATTATAATATCATATTAATTCATAAATGTGATTGTTGTGTTGTTAAATTGTTATGTTATGTTGTTAAACAACAATATTATGTTATTAATTCATATATATGATATAATGTTACGTTAATTGAAGAGTTATTACTAAATAAAATTTTCATCATAATGTTGAAGATATTTTTAATTTTGTTTTGAGTTAAATGATTTGTATTTAATAGTCAAATTAAGTTGTGTTTAAACTTTAAATTAAATTTTGATTTTTTTCTTGTTGGTTGTCCAAATAACATACAAGACGTAGAAAACAAATACACAAACGCATAAATTACTTGCAATTATTTTTCATATTTTTTAATTTATGGGTACTAATGGATCCGCTGGATATCCAAGGACCTGTGAGTACTATACCCAACAGGTATTAGCACGGGTCTGGGGCGAGTTTGGTTCCAAAAATGAAGTAACGGGGCAAGTCTGAGTAATACACTACCCGAACCCATTCAGACTCATTGCCATCCCTAGATGGAGAGATTTTATTTCAATATAATTATACATAATTATTAATTATATAGAATTTGCATTTGTATGTAATTATATATTATAGATAATTATTAATTGCATATAAAATCATTCGATCTAACTGGACGATTTACCCGGTTAAACCTAATATGAACCTCTTCCGATTTGATATCTGACTCAATTTTCACAACATAAAATCTTGAAAAATATGTCAAGATATATTATTTTTCACATAAAATCTTTCCTCTTATCTAATATGTATCATCTATGATTAAAATAGACTAATATAATTGTATAGTAGAAAACTGTTGAGCCAATCAATATAATTATAAATTACATTTATAAGTATTACGTTAGACTAATATGATTATTATCTTGAAAAAACTCTTAACTAAAAACAAATCTAAACAGGTACTACAATAAAATATGGCAACTTTCCATGCCTAAGATTTATTTCTTTTGAGAGAAAAAGGTAAAGTTGCAAAATCTTAAATCTGTTATGGAACGTTCAGATTCAGTACTTTTTGACCTATGTAAGTGTGTGAGGAATCAGAGGACGAAACAAAAATAAAACATCAGCAACTTCATATCAATTAATCCTTTGCTCAGTTCAGTTGCAATATTTATTTATCACAATTACAATAAATAAGGTTAGTACCTCTATCACCACTGAGGGAATACTACGTTAGATATGTTCTTCAACAACGTACATTTTAGAAATATAACAGTGCTAAGGAACGTTATTATGTGAGCGCAGTAAAATATGATATGTTTTAGCAGCGTTTACGACAATGCCACCTTCAATAAATGTTATTATATATTTGACACATATAATAGCTATTGTACTTTATTATTTCTTATCTGCATTTGCATGCATGGTTCACATGTCTTTTTAAATTGCGACCCTCGATGATAATTGTTGTGATGTAGTTGTATTTTTTTTCATATCTATTTGTTTCCTTATAAGGTAGGTATTATATGAATTAGATTCTTGTGTTCAATTCTCTTCATTCATGTTTTCATATTGTTATTTAAAGAATTGTGGTCAGGTTTGGTCTTCATGAGATCACAAATTCATAGCTTTGCTTCCTCCTAAACCAAATTCTACTTTATAAGCAAACTTGTTCAATTTTCCTATAGGTTTTGTTAACTCTAATTTAAGTGGTAATATTAAAAGTTTGGTATAAGCATACATGAAACATTCTTGCTGAACAAGAAAGATAAGAAAGAAAGAAGAAAGAGAAATGATAAGAATGAGAATCAAAGCTGAATAACACTTTTGAGTATTTGAATAATATTTCTCCTTATTTCTTCATTGTTTAGGGGATTACTAGTTTATATACAACAACTACTAAAACAAAAAACAAATAATCAATTAACTCTGTTGATTAATCGATTATCGCACACGAAATTCAGGCAGACTAATTAAGCAACTAATAAGATAATCGATTAATTGTATAATTAATCAATTAACATGTATAAAATTACAACTAAATATTATTCAGATAATCGATTAACCATAATATTTATCTTTTATATAAAACATTAAACATAACTATCTTCACACTTAACTCTAATTATCTGTTTATTTATTTTCAGAAACCTGAAAATTAACTTTTGTTGGTAATAAAGAGGAAAAAGAACCATCAAATAGGAAAACTGGTGTGATAAAATGGGAGATGTCAATAGAGTACATGATGTGGTAGAAGACAGCTTATACACCGAAGATGGGACACTTGACATTAACAAAAAACCTGCCAACAAGAAGAAGACCGGAAATTGGAAAGCCTGCAGCTTTATTCTTGGTATTGATATTCTTTGTACTTTTAGGTAATGGCGGGAACGGAAATGTTTGAGAGTCATGAAATACATTTGTGAGATGACTCTAAAGCTTTACATATTCCTTCATTCCCCTTAGAAACCCAACTTGCAAGTTCACCCGTAGTGTCTATTTGCGAGTTGGTTATTGGAGAGCAATGGAAGAAAGGAGAAGTTTCAATGCCATAAAATACACTTGTGAGTTGGTTTTTAAGCCATCCATTTCCTTTATTTTCCTTCTAAAAACTATCTCGTTGGGTTTTAGAGGGAAATGAAAGGAAATAGGAGGCTTGAGAGACATGAAATATACTTTTGAGATGACTCTAAAGTCTTTCAATCTTGGTACATTCCTGCATTAGAGTTTAATGGCTCTGAGATGTTTATAAATAATTGTAACAGGAAATGAAACTTGTGAAAGATTGGCATACTATGGCATGAGTACAAACCTTGTTAACTATCTTCAAGAGCGTTTCAAACAAGGAAACACAACAGCTGCAAATAATGTTACAACATGGTCAGGGACATGTTACCTCACACCATTGCTTGGAGCCTTTTTAGCTGATTCATACTTCGGAAGATTCTGGACAATTGCTAGTTTCTCAACTATCTATGTTATTGTAAGCTAATTTTTAAGTTTATGCTTTCTTGCTAGTTGAAAACTTGAAATCCACCTTATGGCAAAGAAATTTTGTTGGGTTTATTCAAGTGTGAAGTCTCACATTGGATATGAGGGGAGCAATAAAAGAGTTTATAAGTAGAAAAGACCCGTGGAACTAATGCCTTAAGGTTTTGGTTCAAGACGTGGTGTCTTACTTGTAGCTCTTCACTCTTCCCATACCCCGGTAACAATGGAACTCCCTAGTGGTTGGAGGCTTCCGTCAAAGTCTGGTCCAACAGTTTTTAACTCTGGAAAAATGTGGTCAGTTTTATTATATTTTGAGAACAACTGGTATTAATCTTATCTCTAGTTTCATGTAATAATCTTCCCCTTATCTTTATATGTTATTACATTTCAAAATTTCAAGTTATTCTTAAGGTGTGTTTCAAAACATTTTTAAGGATTGTTGCATTGTTAATTGTGGATGCTTGTTTACATTGCAGGGAATGGTGCTTCTAGCGTTTTCGGCTATATTGCCTGGACTAAAGCCTGCTTGTGATGCTAATGCTTGCCATCCAACATCGGCACAAACTGCTACTTGTTTTATAGCACTCTACTTGATTGCCCTTGGAACTGGTGGTATCAAACCATGTGTCTCGTCTTTCGGCGCTGACCAATTTGATGACAATGATGACTCTGAGAGGAAAAAGAAGAGCTCTTTCTTCAATTGGTTTTACTTCGCAATTAATATCGGCGCGCTCGTTGCTGCATCAGTGTTAGTTTGGATACAAATGAATGTGGGCTGGGGATGGGGTTTTGGAGTGCCTGCAGTTGCAATGGTCATTTCAATTATATCTTTCTTCATTGGTAGTAGATATTATAGACTTCAAGTTCCTGGAGGTAGTCCTCTTACAAGGATTTGTCAAGTTATCGTTGCAGCGTGTCGGAAATCCGGGCTACAAGTGCCAGAAGACAAGTCTCTTCTTTATGAGACTGCAGATGCAGAATCTAACATCAAAGGAAGCCGCAAACTTGAACACACAAATAAGATGAAGTAAGTCATTAAAATTGTGTTTGATGTTTTATAAAGAGACATAAATAGAAATACTCTTTTAGTTCTTATTTTTTCATGATATTTGACTAATCATTGGCCAATTAGATAAGATTTGGCAATTCAAACTAGTTGCAAGAATCTCCTTTGAATCTTGTGAACTTCATAGTACAACATCTGCTATGTGTATTTCCATTAAGAAGTGTGATTCGATTTTTTTTCCTTTTGATTAATGTAAAAATCCTCTGTTCACAGGTGTTTGGATAAGGCTGCAATAGAGACAGAATCGGAACGCATCAAAAGTGTTCAAAGTCCGTGGAGGCTGTGCACTGTAACACAAGTCGAGGAGTTGAAATCCGTAGTTCGATTACTCCCGGTTTGGGCGTCATTGATTGCCTTTGCAACTGTATACAGTCAAATGAACACTATGTTTGTTTTACAAGGCAACACATTAGACCAACACATTGGTCCTAACTTCCAAATTCCATCAGCATCACTCTCCCTTTTTGACACTCTTAGTGTCCTGTTCTGGGCCCCAGTGTATGACAAAATGATTGTCCCATTCGCAAGAAAGTTCACCGGCCATGAACGAGGATTAACACAACTTCAACGAATGGGCATTGGCCTTGCCATCTCCGTTGTCGCGATGATTGTTGCTGGAATTTTAGAGGTTGTTCGGCTTAACATGGTCCACAAGAACAACTACTATGACCTTAAAACCATCCCCATGTCAATCTTCTGGCAAGTCCCCCAGTATTTTCTTATTGGAGCTGCAGAAGTATTTGCAAACATTGGTCAGATGGAGTTCTTTTATAATGAAGCACCCGATGCTATGCGAAGTCTGTGTTCAGCGCTTTCACTCACGACAAATGCGCTGGGAAATTACGTGAGTACTCTGCTTGTTATTATCGTAATGAAAATCACGAAAAGGAACGGATCGCTCGGATGGATTCCAGACAATATGAATAGGGGACATCTCGACTACTTCTATTGGCTTTTGACAGTCCTCAGCTTGCTCAACTTCTTTGTATATCTATTGATTGCTAAGAGGTATATATACAAAAAGGATGCTGGACTTGCTCATTGAGGTATTAGTATAATGATTTATAACTCTATTTGCTCGGAAGAAATATCTTCTCCAATAATGGAGAGGCAAGTTCATGATATATGTGTCATTGAAAGTTGTATTTCTCTTTGTTATTTGAAACATTTGTCTCTCTATTAATGAAGAGGATTAACTCATTTGCTCCCAGTTGTAAATTGTTATTAGACCTTTGTATTTGTCATCTTCTGATGTCTAATTATCTGTATATACTTCATGTTTTTAAATTATAAGTAGCTATGTTAGTTGTTTCTTGTAGTTTTCTCTACTTCACGTTCCTATTTGAGAGTTTATCCTGAAATCAATTCCGTTATTTGAATATCTAGGGTGTAGTACTACTTTGTCGCTGTCATCTTACTTGCTTGTAGATAATGTAGAGCAGTGTTTTAAATTCAGTCGCGATTGCGGTAACGGTTGTGGTTAGTGCGCTTGCGGTCATTGCGGCAGTTGTGATGCGAATTGCGGCCATTGTGGTGTGAATTATTTTGTGATTAAAACATTATTTTTGAATCCAATGCAGCCTGATGTGGTCTAATGCAGTCCAATGCAGCCTCATGCGGTCCAGATGCGGTTGCATTGCACCCCGATGTGGCCGCACCATTGTGATTCAGAGTCACACTATAACTGTGGTGTGATGTGGTTGCGGCGGTCACCGCAACCGCAATATTACGGCCGCGATAGGTGATGCGGTGCGTAATTTAAATCATGACGTAGAGTTGATTAGAACTTGGAATATGATGGTTGTTAGATAACTATTTTGAAAATGGGTGAGTTAGTTTTTGAAGTGAATATGAAGAAAAATAGTTAGAAATTTGTAATTAGGGTGTAGTCTAGTTATGGTTCCTAATCTTTGAAATCAACTCTTAAGCATACCCTAAAATTTGGATCTAGGTTACTTATTTGGTGGTGAATGTTAAAATCTTGAAGAACTAGGCATGAAAGACACGTGAATGAGTTAACAAGACAAAGAGAATGGAGATTTAAGTAAATGATTCTCACTTCATTGATCAATTGAATAACACTTGCTTCTTACATATACCATAAGTTTGTAACTATTTCCCACAATTGGTTATAACTAATTTGTCAACTAAGCAACCTAACTATTATTTGTAGTTGTGTCGAGATGCTTGAAATATATTATTTTCAAGAAGTCTTACAATATGTAGTATTAGAATATAGGAGAGAAACCAATACTATATATTTGACTAAAGTTCTTTGTTATTACTTGCTTCAATTAGAAGCATCATATTTGCATTGAGCCAAGGTGTGTTAGAGCTTATAATCATAATATCTGATAAAATATTGGAAGTCGCTCAATGCTGCCAGGATATAGGAACAATGGACTGAACCTCTTATAAAATTATTTTTTCTTATTTGTATTTATTCTTTACTGTTTATATGATCACTTGTGGCTAACTTTGCACAATCGTTTATGTTGCATCAACAATTGGTATTAGAGCCAACTAGTATATGATTATTAACTTAGACGCCATATTCATGGTGTAGAAGGTTAATGTGAGTGATAACTTTGGATTATGGCAAAGGAAAGTGAGGGATGTGTTGGTCGGACAAAGTCTATCAGAGACAATATGTGAGTTAAACCAAATGATCTAAAGAAGAAGAAAAAATGGTGGGACTAAGGTGGGGACCATATCCGTGATAGATCCAAAAATCCATGTATTAGATTAGAACCCGAGTGGAGATACGGATCAAAGTGGAGCATCATGCACTGAGACAAGTATTGACAATTTCTCTCATTGATAAAGAGGATTACCACATTTGAAATGAGAAGTGGTGTATCCTTATGGTGTTTCTATGACATCATGGAGAAGAATGTTAATTTCTAGCTTGTCCAAAATAGCACATGGGCGCTGACTAACTTTGATAAAGAGTGTAACATGTACATTCGTTTTGACGTATGGTGTAAAAAGGACACTTGTAGAAATGCAAGGGTGTGACAGAAACATTAGTTGGAGTATAATAGTCCTTTTGAACTCTGATTGTCGTTGTAGAAAATTGTGATAGTGGTTGAAACTTTCTAATGAAGCTCCAAGGTTCAACTAGACAGAGTAGTGTAGAGGGCAGTTGTTAATGAACTTTTAGTGTGAGGGTTTCTGATGTATTGAAAGACTTCCTAGCGACGAATGGCTAAATTGTTTGTTCCATTTAAGAATGATACAAATTTGGAGAAGCTACACACAAGTTTGAAGAACAACTACATTGATGACATCTTCAAGGATTGTACATTTATTGGAAAGGTCCTTTCAAACACATTTTTTTATGAGAATTGTATATAAAATGGGGAAGTTGTGGTTGTGAAGCACAACTTCCATTTTTTCAAATTTCCCAACGTAAATTGTTGGTGTTAACCATGAGTTTAGTTAAAGTCATATATCTCAAGAAAAACATCATCTCCATTAATAGAAAGGCAAGTGATCACTTTTGCACTTACACTTAAGGTTAAAAATGTCATTACATTTTATCTTAAGGATAAAAGTGTCAAATCAAATTTCATTTTTCTCTTGTTTTGAGTGTATTTGTCTCTCTATTAATGGAGAGGATCCTAACTTCATATCTCATAGATACACATTACTTTTTTAATTTATTTTCTCCTTGTTATCATGGACCATAACCTCGATTTACACCTTTTTTAAGCTTATCCACAAAATTGTGGATGGGGGCCATGGTTCTTTTTTTTTTGTAAAATTGTGGATTTGAGGGATGATTCCATCCTGATTATAATATCGTGGACCACATCCATGACTTATCATTTAATTTAAATTTTTTATGTATATAATTAAAGCAAACAAATTCACTCTCACATAAATATTTAAAAAATAATACATTTATTTAAATAACAAATATGTACACATTTATTTAGGAGCATATGATGGGAAACCTCAAAACCCATAGGATTGTTCTTGTCAAGGAGTAGGCGATGGAGTTTGTTCCTATGGATGAGTTTTTGTTTCAGTTTCACTTTCATATTAAGGTTGAGACTCATATTCAGATATACTCAAATGTTGAGTGGGAGAGTTTGATAGTAATAAATGGAGAAGACCAAAGGGTTTAGTTCCACCAATGCATTCCTCAAATCATTACGAGCAATGTTGACATTGATTATTATTTGCACAAGATCGTTAAAAGCATGGGGAGAAGCAGTGTGATCACAAAGTCTTACAAAATAAAACTATTTATATATGAGTATATTATGCATTATTATTAACATTGTATCGATATGACACTGATTATAGTACTGACATGCTTTTGTGGTCAATTTTAGTTATTTTTACCACGTTCATTGCAATCATCATTGATGGATCTACAACATGCTGCTTAACAATTGCTCATATATAATTTATGTGAGGTCTTGTGTTCCCCATACACGATTTATATGTAATCTAGTAACACTGGAAATAGTAATTTCTAAATACGATGTTGTAACCCGATATTTTGGTTAAACATCGGTAACACAATTAAGAAGAGGAATAAGGGAAATTACACCCATTTCCAAAAGTTTTAGAGTGACGACTAGATGTTTGCGGTCAAAACATATAAAACTATCTTTATACACACTTTTGGAATGTATTAGCCTTTAAATTAGAGATCTAGGCTCGGTAGTCAATTATGGATCAGGGAAAGTATTAACACATCATTTGCCTATTGACAATAACCTCTCTAATTGCATGAAATATTTTATGCCCTAAACTTGTTTAATTATTTTGTACATCATTCTGGTAAAACTGGAAAAGTGGCACCAAAGACATAATAAACATCTTTGGCTGCACTCTTTCGAGTAAAATTTATCGTCAAAGATAATCGGAAAGACTTATTCTAAAGAGGGAGCATTAACAAGGCAGAGAAAAGGAGGGTGGAATAAAATATGATGGTTTAGTGGTAACAACTCAGGGTAATAGTGGTTATTTGTCTCTGAGGTTACGGGTTCGAGTCGCGGGATTCTACCCTTTGTGGATAATAAAATACTGCAGGGGTATTTAAGTTGATGGATAACACGCTCAGTGTATTCATGAACTCGGGAGAGGGAGATGTCGCATGTCAGGACTGTGATGTTACATCTTGTGCTTCATAGGTATGAATGTATATTTTCTAAACTTTATTACATATATTTAAGTGACAAAGTGATATCAAATTTCAAAATCATATTTTTAGGATATGCTATTCATGAAAAAGTACAACATGTCAAATCTTATGTTAAGACCAATGACCAATGTTTTAGAAAAGTTTATTCAATGTTTAAAATTTTCTAAGCCATCTCCAAGAGAGGAGAGGAAAGGTATTTGTATCGTTTTGTAGGTGTATTTCAATTAAAGATGGGAAAGACAAGATTCAAGAACTTGAAGGAATGCCAAAGAAGATGTAACATATGGTAATCTTCTAGTATCTTGATAATCATGGGAAATGGTAAAACTAAAGATGTATTCCTATATCATATATTCTCCTCTATATAAATGCTAAATGTTTGCATGTATACTAGATGCTTATGTAATCTTAAACTATCACAATAGCCAAAATAAATGCATGCTTTCTTGATTATACATGATTTTGTGTGTTTTTGGCTCTGGCCTAGTTCTTTTTAAGTGTTTAAGATAGGCTCCTTCTAGTTGTATCTTAGCAACCTCTTAGACTACTCAAATTGTGCTAAAATCTGTCTCTGTCACTTATTAATCGATTGTTTTGTGTTTTAATCAATTACCTAATGATTTTCAAATGAAATTAATCTATTATTGTGATCCCTTAATCGATTGCCTGGACAAAAAATTTCAAAATAATCAATTAACTAAGGTATTCATCAATTAACTAGACAATTTCTATGTTCCAAAGGCCCCCTTAATCGATTAAATAAATTGTTAATCGATTAAGTGAAAAACTTAACATAAACTAGGCATTTTTTTAGGCCCGTTAATTGATTAAAACTGGCCTTAATGGATTAAATGCAGTAACAGAACAAATTCAAGTATAGTTTATGGGTTAGTCGTGTTTCGAAACACCTCACCTCGTATTCTCCATGTTCTCCCTAAAATTGACTATGTTTTTTTGCTCTTAAAATCATCACAAAGCCTTCACCACTTTATTTTGGCTATATATTTCAATTTAAATCATTGATTTATGATCATTCCAAAATGGGGAGAAAATTGTTGTCTGAGTTTTGCAGATTGTATACATACGCTACCGACCTAACAAATGGAAGAGAAATGGGTGAATCTTATACACCACCTCATGCAAGGATTGAGGGGGAGATTAGAGTAAGGGGGAGTAGCGCATCAACGTTCATAACAATCACAAAACTAAGTTGACTATCATCAAGCGTTGAAACAAAGATAAACACAAGTGCTTATTTATGATCTATTATGGTTTGTCATCACCAAAAATGGGGAGATTGAGAATGCAAACATGCATCATGAAATTTGGGAGATGGAAATGCATCATGTATCACTATATTGTTTTGATGAAGACAAAGAGAAGTCAAAGAAAGGACAAGGATAAGACAAAGCAAGCTTGAAGACATGTGCAACTCAACAAACAACAAGGTCAAGACTCAACATCATTCAAGTAGAATTGGGCTAAAAGTTTTATATTTCTAGAGTCTATGTTTGATTGGGTAGAGTCTAGGCTAGGTGAACCTAGAATGGAAGTCTCACAAAGTCTAAAATTGAACATAACTAAAATGAGACTTGCATATATTCATACATGATTCACATGTTCATGGATTTAGATATGATAACATGATTTAAATGCATCAAACTGAATATATCTCATATATCTTCAAAATCATGTATCATGCATATACACATCAGGTAAGAGGTTCATCATACATCAAGAAAATATTTTTTAACACAGTTAATCGATTAGAACTTGTGTCAATCGATTAAATGAACTTGGGAACCAGTTAATCGATTAAGTATGAGATTAATCGATTAAATGGGTTACAACAGCTGAAATCTTTGATTTCTTAAGGTCGTTAATCGATTAAGCTTCAGGTTAATCAATTAACACTAGCTAAAAACAGTTTTGTATAAAAGTTGATTTTCCCATATGCTCATTAGTTAGTCATCTTGAAAATTCACGTGTGTAAATTTCTCTAAACTTAACTTTCATAGTGAGAAAAATTTCTTTTAGTTTTTCTTGCTTTACATGAAAGAGATAGGATAGTTGAGTTTAATCCTTTGGGTTAAAACTTTCATACTCACTTTGGAAAACCAAGCATTAATTACACAGTTTCTTTGAGGCTTTGTGAGATTTCTAGACTGGGTTTTTAGCGCTTTTACAGTTTCATATCCACACACTTTAGGTACAATTGTAACTTGGATAATTAGACGATTTTTTGAGAGAAAATCAAATCATAGATGTGGTTAGGTTGTCGTCTTCACATTAACTGAAGTGAGAGACTCTGGGATAAAAAAGGGAGCATTTGTAAAGTTTATTGGAACGATTGTTTTATAAAAATTATTCAAATAATGAAGAAAATCTCCGAAGATCAGAAGGGGAGGCATGAATGTAGTTTGCAAGTGGACCCGCAAATGAACCAGGATAAAATCGTCGACTTAATTTTCTTGATCCCTTATCTCTTTACTTTTCAATCATTTTGTGCATTATATGTTTAATTGATTTACTTACTGAATTTAGTGCATGTTCTGTTTCTGTTAAATACATTGACATAAATTCTTTGAGTAGATTACATACGTAAGTGGTTGAAAACGTGATAAGTTTTCGTGAAAGAAAACTATTTTTCAAAGATTGCAAGAATCAGATTAATCAATTAAACCTGTCTTTAATCAATTAATAAAAGATCGATTTAATCGATTAATAGAAGTTTTAATCTAGTAAAATGGGAATTTTTCGTAATTTCTCATTTGCCGTAAAAAGACTTAATTGCTATGGCGCACACCTATTCACCCCCTCTATGTGTTATTTGTTATGTGGTATACCCAACAAATACCCACAATAATATCTGGTTTTACATTATAGTCACTTAACACACCATTCTAATTTCTACATTTGATACCTTCATTTTCATCTACTTCCCCACCCTCACTTTCACTCTTATATAGTCCTCATCATTGATGACTACTCCATCAACTACAATACCTTAGTTCTTGACCAAATATAAAAAGATTAAAGTAACAATATTTTTGCCACATGACGAGGAATATGACAAGATTCAACCAAGAACACCTTTAATTTGAGGCTTTTCTTCACGAGATGAACGCAATAAATGAACTTCAATTTGGGATTATTTTTTTCCACCAAAAATGAGGAAATATAGGTGATTAAGAAGAAAGTGAAGATGATTGAGTTTGGAAAAAAATGAAGAAATGTAGTTTTCACCTAATTAGGTTTAGACAAAGAGAAATCATAACAAATGAATCTTTTTTATATTAAACTAAACAAATTAAATAGGCACTGTTTTTTTTATTAATTACACAGTTTCATATAAAAAAACTATGACTAAATATAATGATAACGGTTTTTAGTCATGCTTATCATAATTTAATAGGCAACGATTATAAAATCATATTTCAAAAGTAAATAAAAAATTGTAAAAATAATTGTTGCACATTTCTTTTCATTTCCACTTTTACTATATAAATAAAAAATAAAAGAACAATATCAAAAATTATGACCTATTGTATTTTAAGATCACAATTTTAAGTCCTTTAGAATGGGAGATATTGTTTTAGGCAAAACATATACTTGTGAGATGAAAACTATAGAGAAATGGAAATATAATAAAGAAAGGTGACATGATATCCACTCACTTCTTTCCGCAAAGCTAATCAGCCTCTTAATTTTGATATATTTCAACCCTAATTTGATAAAGATGATGTGTTGGACTAAAAGAAAATATGTGTTGATTTAAGTAGATAGTATTGTAGTCCTTTAATGTTTTCCTAACATTTTAATATTAAAGGGAAGTACATATAATATAAAAATGGAGGAGTGATATATGTCGTTTAATCAAAACCGATACAAGATTAATGTAATTTACTCTAAAATCAATTTAATCTTTCAAACCAGAAAATTCCCCTAGATTCAATTCCATTTAAAACTCTTAAAAACATTTAATTAGTCCTTATCCGTTACATTTGTTACCATATGAAACCGATCCATAATGTTGAGAAACGAGTGGTTCAAAATACTTCCAACCAAAACATATTTCTACTATGTTCCTTTTCTCTCCGAGTAACCATTTCATATGTTCTCATTCCCTTGAACACAAACATCCTCTGTTATATTAAAAAACATGTTTACCTTAAAGGCAATTCAACCTTCCTTCAATTTTGCAAATACCAACTATACAAAATTCCCTAACACAAGAAACTCTATTTTGTGCAGCAAAACCAATGAATATGATTCTGAATTACCTGAAGGTGATGCTCAGAAACAAGAGTTACTAGCCCGAATTGCTATGATTCAAACCCAAAAGGTTCGGCTTACAAATTACTTAGATGACAGGTCTGAATATTTAGCCCAATTTGGTGAAGAAGCTAACGCTGAGCTTGACAAGATTGGAGAAGATGCACTCAAAGGATTAGATGAAGCTAGTGACAGAGTATGTTTATTATTACCTTTTTACTTTACCATGTCAATCATGCACATCATTAATTTCAATGTTTTTAAATTGCGGTTGCGGGAACTGTTGCGGTTACAATGATTGCGGTCATTGCTGCCATCGTGATGCAAATTGGGGCTATTATGGTTATTGATGTGTGAATTATTTTGTGATTAAAAAAATATATTTAAATTTGATGTGGTCTCATGCGATCCGATGCGGGTTGCATTGGGGCCTAATATGGCCCTATTATTGTGATTCAGAATCAAATCGTCATTGCCGCAATATTGTGGCCACATCAGATGATGCGGTCCGCAATTTAAATCACTGATTCAAGCATATTCGCTTGATAAGCAGTTTTCTTTGGTAAGGAACGTAGTACGCGCTACTTTCATTACCCTATCAATACCAGTATGTTAGGGGTATATCTAATAGAGATTTCTAGTGCTGCTTCTTTGGGATTGAATCAACTTTTGCTTCACCATAGGAAAAGTACTGTAGGAAGAAATTATTTCTTATTTGTTGTAACTCAGTTATGTAGTTGAGTGTATCATATGAATTATTCTTATTTTCTTTTGTTCTTTCATTAACTTAAGTATAGGTGAGTGCAAAAGAATCACAAATTGGTATGCTAGAACTAATCTATAGTTCTCTACCAAATTCAGAAAATGTTTCAATGTATTCAAGTAAAATACTTTAACTATGAGAGTTCATGTTATGGGATGAGATGAGGTTGATTGGGTCCATATCAGTTTTCATATTTTGATTAGACTAGGCTAATATAATTTATAAATTTAAATATATAACCCCTTAATTCAAATTGTGGACCCGCATGATGTGGCCACATTTTTCTGGTTGTAGTAACCGTGACAACCATATCACAACATAATTGTGGTGTAACACCATATCATAATGATGCGGCCTCATCAAATCGCATCAGGCCATACCGAATTCAAAAATAGTTTTTAATCACAAAATACATCACAATGATCACAATCGCGTCCACAATCACAATTTAAAACACTATTCTGACATACTAATGCTTAGGTTCGATTCCTAGGAGGGGCAGTCATGCATCATGGAAGATATTGTTCTTATTAATGGGGTGACAACAGACCCTTATTTATACCAAAAAAATATAAAATTAAGGGGAAGGAAGCAAAATCATTTTCTGTTCAAATATATTTGTACAGTATGTAAATAGTTATTACTTATATATCTAGTTATTAAATAAGCATAAGGGACCATTTGGACAATGAAAATTAATGTCTGGAATTATAACTTTAAATTCAATTTCCTAAAATTAGTGGTGTGTGGTTGAGGTGACAGTAGTAGTGTTTGCCATGATTGTGGTGGTGGAAGCAGTGGTGGCAAGGTTGTGATGGTAATAGCGACAATGGCAGTAGCAGGACTTAGTGGTTATGACAGTGACAATTGTAGTGGAGGCAGTGACAGTAACAATGTTTTAAATTACGGTCGCGATTGCGATAACGGTTGCGGCTACTAAGATTGCGGTCACTGCAGCCATCATGATGCGGATTGCGGCCGTTGCGGTGTGAATTATTTTGTTATTAAAACAATATTTTTGAATCCGATACGGTCCAAATGCGGTCCGATGCAGTTACGTTACGCTCCGATGTGGCCGAATCATTGTAATTCAGAGTTACACCGCAATTGCAGTGTGATGCGGTTGCGGCGGTCACCATAACCGCAATATTACGGCCGCATCAAGTGATGCAGTCTGCAATTTAAATCACTGGACAGTAACAACTGGGCGGTGGAGACGACATGGTGATGATGGTTGTGGCAGCTGTGTTATGTTGTTTTGTGTATGTAGTCTGTTAGTGTAACATATAAGTACCTCTATTGTGGAATTACAATTTATTAGGTGAAGATTAAGAATTGAGAAAGATTTTAAGCAAGTTATATTTAAGTTCTATAGAATCTGACTTTGGAATTATGATTCAAATTCTAAAAGTAGATATTGAATACTCCTGATTTTAATAATTAACCTTCTATATGTCATTTTGTGATTTACAGATAATATCAAACATAGAGAGCCAGATGCTAGCTTTTGAAGAATCTAATGAACTCAACAGACTAGAGATTCAAGAGAGTGAAAACAGAGTACTGGAGTTTGAAGGAAAAGTGGAGGAGGAAAGAAATGAAGGGCTGTTCTTTAAGAGCCTCGGGAAGAAGAAGGCGCCGATCGATAAAGAAAAAGCGAAAGGGGAAGTCGAAAACTTCGAAGACGTAACCAAAGAAAATGGTGGTAACATACCCAGGAAAAATGTTTACCTTTTCTTCATTGGCCTGCTAACATTTGGAATAGTTAATTCTATTGCTTCATCCTCAAGTACTGATTGGAGTAAAGTTGCAGTTCTTGGAGCTATTCTCGTCCCTTTACTTTATCTGTTCATCAATGAACAAAACGAGGGGAATAAGAAAGACAATGAATGAAGAGGAATATAACTGAGGTTCATTTATTTTGATTCAATAGAAGTTTATGAGGGAATTGTACTTACCAAAAGTTATTTGATCAACTATTTAGAGCACTTGGTAAGACTGAGGAATATAACTCTCCCAAGTAGAAACTATTATTTTTCTTTCGATGAAAGAGACCGGGTTGAACTGGGTAAGACTTGTCCCTTACCCGACCCTAAATGTTAGTCAGATTACAGTAAGACAATGTGACAATGTTAAAATTGGAGGACATGCCATCTTCAAGATGCTAAACTCTAAAATCAACCTTAGGTTGATAGCACAATCTTATACAGCATCTGCAAATAGCATCTCAAATTAGCTAACATATCATGTGCCTTATCTTATCTTCTGATGGAATGATTTAAATTGCGGACCACATTACCTTGTGCGGCTACAAAATTGCGCCATCGTAACTGCATCACACCGCAATTACGTTGTGACTCTGAATCACAATGATGCGGCTGCATCGAACCACATGTGGATCGCATCAGACTGCATCAGACCATATTAGGCCACATTTGATTCAAAATATTGTTTTAATTACAAAATAATTCACACCAAGACCGCCGCAATCCGCATCGCAATGACTGCAATTGCAGTAAATACAATCGTTACCGCAATCTAAAAGACATGTTTTGATGTATCAATGTATATATCAGTAAATGCAATAATTGTTGCCATTCCTGGACGCCTGGTAGGCCAGATTTTGAACGATTGCTGAAGCACAAGTGACCAGTTCATGAAGTTGGTCGGGTGAATTAGAATAATTTACTTGTAAGAAGTAGGACATTGAAATCTGAGTTTAAGACAATAGAAATCATATCAATGATTATTCTAATCTATTTAGAAACCAAAAGCATCAATTTGAACTTTTGAAGCCTCATTAATAAAAATTATTCACGTTAAAACCTTGAAGAAGATTTGAACCTCCTTGAAAATAATAGTTCTAATGGAAAGTTTGTATGTTTGGACATTTATAAGTGAAGGTTGGTAACTAAAACTATTTGCAGAAAATGTAAATAGCAAATTTGAAGATGGATCAATGGAAGATAAGAAATGAAATGGTGGATTTCGATTAGCGGATGGTTGATAAACCATCGGTTGGATGTCATGAAGTATGATTAGCCTGACAATATATCACTAAATTGGTTCGGCTTTGGGGAGTTCATCTTATGTCCCACTATTTGTGTCACTCTATGTGCCATGAATTGTGATTGGTAAGAAAAATACTTGATAATTGAATTTTTAACTTAAATAGATTTTTTAAATCAATCACAGATGATAACACATGGAGTGGTACAAAATGTGGGACGGCAAATGTGCTCCCTCAGCTTAGAACCAAGGAGAATACTTCAGACAATATGCACTAAGCAACATGTTTAAGCAAAATATTCAAGTTGTATTCATTCAGAAAATGGAGGTTCGTATAAAGACACTTGGTCTATACAAGAAGACAACCCCAATAAATGATAGTGCAAGTTCTAAGAAAACAATAAATATATTGTCCCTCACTAGAAGAGTCTAGAACAACTTATTCAAAAAGGAAAATAACAACTATTTAGAAAATTGTAAGAAAGTCGAAAAGGGTTGTGGATTATCCACAGCCGTGAATCCCCTTAGGGACAACATGTCTTGGTCATGTCCTAGGACTGGTCTAAAACAAGGACATGTCACAAGAATTCATTCCTTGGCCTCTTGGCGTCGTTTTTTCATTGCTTTGCTCCAACGAAGGTTGTTCTTGGTACTTGAAGACCCTTGATTGGTTATGAGTTGTTTATCTTAAACTCTTGGGGTCATATAATCTTGCTAGGATCACAAAAGAACAAATGTGATGAATTGAGGTTATTATACTCGAGTATTAGGGGTTATTATATGATAGGAAGGATATCCACTTTATTGGTATGGACATTGAGTCTAACTTGCATTAGCATGATGGATCACCAATGATTTTACTAGTATCATGAGTTAGGTGCTTGAGAAGATGATCTTTCGTTTTTAACCTAGGCTATTTGGGTTTTCTTTATTCAAGATTAGGATGCAATCTGGCGACTTTGTAGATGTCTAAAACCTCCTAAGGAGTCCATAATAAAAATACCCGATTACACTGCTCTTGGACTATGACTTTTAGGTATTCCAAAACTTTGTAAGCATACCTTATTTAGGGCACATGAATCAAACTTCTCTTATCTTTCATATTTATTTTCATCATCCATTGGAACCTCCAAGAATACATAGGGGTTATCATGTTATCATCTAGACCCGAAAGTTGCAAGTTAACATTATGCAATGATGATGACTTTGCCATAATAAGGGCCTATTTGACATTGCAGGTGGAGGACAAGATTGCAAATATGTTTAACTCATGAAGTTTTGATGAAGACGAAGACTTTAAGGAATGCTTGAAGACAATGACAACTCAACAAACAACAAGGCAAAGCTCAATGATTGATTGGGTAGAGTCTAGGCTAGATGAACCTAGGATGAAAGTCTCACAAAGTTTAAAAAATAGGTGTTTATGAGTTATAAGTACGTAACTTAATTAAATGCATAAATATAAAGAACTATGTTGAAGATAAATTTATGGAATGTAAGAGACGGAAATGAAGAACTCAACAGTGGACTATACAAATGGTCATTAATCTAACGATAGGTCCCTAAATTAGTTCAAATAAGAACAAAAGAGAAAACTACCCAAAATATGCACTAAGCAATATGGTTAAGCAAAGAATCAACTTGTATTTATTTAGCAACATAAAAGTACATTTAGAGGGAGTTGATATAGACAAGAAGAAAGCCCCCATTAGTGAATGTAAGTCTTAAGAAAGCAAAAAATGTATTATCCCCCACTAAGTCCTTTGGGGTAAGGAAGAAGCAAACCTTTGAAAGATCACATACATCATAATAAAAATGTGGGTTATATCCTAGAAGGGCCTAGAACCACTTATTCAGAAAATGGAAAGTACAATTGTTCATAAAATTGCAAGAAAGCTGAAAGTTTTCTTGACCACAGGGCTGGACCATGGATGGTTATGAGCTTTATGTTAACCTAGATGCTTCAACACTTCAATGAAAAGCACTCCCATGTCTTCAAGTCTTCTTCCTTAATCAAGCTTTAATTAGGTCTGCCATAACATGTCGTAATTACCAAGATTTCCAAATGAATAGGATAGGGTATTCGTGCATCTGACACATAATTTAAGTATGTTAATTTATCTTCGAAAAACGGAAAAATGGAATGAATTGATTGCAATTATGTGGTGACGACATCAAGTCTTCTTCATCAAAGTGATTAAAGTGTCTTCTTCATCAAAATGTTATTTCCCAACAAGTTCAAGTCTCCTTAGTTAGTATAAACGAATGCTTTAAAGAGTTAAAGGATAGAGAAAATAGCGCAAGTATTTTATCATGGTTCACTCTCAATAACTATGTCTAGTCCCTTCTTCCGAATAGTAACTTGCATTCAACACCTCTTCACGTAATTATTCTTTCTATACCAAACCACTTAAGGCTCTTGTAACTAAGTATTCTGTTACTACCAAGCCTCTTTTCCCAATATTCTTTAACTATAAAGCTTCCACAGACTCTATATTCTCAAATAGATAAAACTCTTAGTATCTTCTCTCTTAGTTTGACTTGCCTCTTGTGGGATATATTAAAAAATATACTTAAGCTCTAATCCTCTAAAAATAGAATTTGTATACAAGAATAATTTTCTCAATTGAATTATAAATGAACTTGTATGTGTGCATGTCTCAATCATTGTCACTTTGTTCTTATAGGGCTCTATTCCTTTTATAGGCAAACTGCAATATCTTTATAAGATGTTCCAACGGTCTTCAAAAAGTGTCATTTTAGAGTAAGCAATAAGTTTTGTTGAGTTTTAATATCGAGAATCTCTTGTATACTGAATAATGTTCGATTTCACATTAGTTAAGTTGGATCCTTTGTATTTGAATTCATCCTCTTGATGCATTTTGGTTTTTTCTACTTGATCATAACTTCACAGTTTGAATAAAGATTTCATAAGTTGTTCATATGATTTTTGTTTTGTTCTAGGCAAATTTGCCTTCCTCATCTCCAATATGGTTAGATATAAAAAATTTCCTTTCAAAGAATACTAAGTTTCTCTTATAAAAAAACAGAATATTTAATAATTGAAATATTAAACATTCCCAATAAATGTGTATAGCCAATTATTTGATTTCAAATGGTTGTACTAGTAGAGCTTTGTATATATAGTTAAAAATGATGCACTTAATTAATATCATTAAACACAAAAGTTATTGGACATATTGTCACTTAGATATACTTTATTTTAGATGCATGTGACTTGAATTTATATATGTACCAAAGTGACAGTGTGCAATTTTCTAGTCAAAAGTCACTTTTATTTTCTTCTTGAGGAATATTTGAGGAAACTTCTCCTTGTAGTTTGATTTATTATGACCAACCGTCTAACACCATTCCCTTTGTTTTTTATGTACTTCCCTCTGAAGAGGATCCTTACCCCTTATTTTAAGTATCTGACATTCATAATTTTTTTCTATTCAATTAAAAGGTCACCAAAAATGTAAAGTTTGATCCCAATTAAATGTCACACAACACAAGAGAGTGGACCTATAGAGTTATTATGAACAAATATTGCTCTTACAGGAGTAGGAATATGGTGATCCATAATGTTAAAATAGATGAGATTCTGTATGTGATAATCGATTAACATTGTGGTTAATCGGTTATATGAATATTGAAATTGTTATAAATCTGTAAGAGTTAATCGATTAACAGTGTACTTAATCAAATAACTAGTGAGTTGGTCAATTAGTTAGTTGTTAGTTAAGCAATAATGTAGTATATAAAGGGTGGTTCCCTTTATCTTTGTAAGTCAATTTAATTCATTTTCACTAATGAGAAACTCATTCAATTCAATCCAATCTTTCTTCTTCTTTAATCTTTCTTAACTCATCCTTCTTGTTCATCAAGAAGCTTCTTTTATGCCTCATACCAAACTTTAACACATAACTCATGGTTTAACTCATACCAAACTTTAACACATAACTCATGGTTTTGTGGCTCTATTGCTTGTGTGTTAGTTGTATAATTTTATCTTCACATATAATTTCCCTTATATAGGTCTAGAACAAAATGATTGTTGGAATGACTTAGATCTTTGGTTCCACAATGTTGTCAATAGATTTTCATTAGAAATTTCAGATAGACCCTTCACTTAGTCAAATAGATAAACTCTTTCCATAGTGAGACAACTACTTTTGCTTAACATTTTTCTCACTTATTCAGATGTTACCAACTTCTTTTTGCAGCATGCAAAGGATTATTTTAATAAATCGAACTATAATTCCCAAGCCTAGTTGGGCTTTAATATGATATGAAATGTGGGTTCATACTATTTTCATGCTTTGGAAGTTGACAAAAGTTCATTTATTTTTTATGACAATTTCATGATACCATATATAAAACCCTATAATGTTGGTCATTCATTTTAATCAAATGGATTCCTCATCAAGTCAAATAAAAATTTTATTGTTAATTTATTTGGCTAATATAATTATCATATTTTTCCTTTATACTCTTGATAAATTATGTAAAGCATTATTATTCAAACATAACAATAGGATTGCAAAAAAACCATTGATTTGTGATATTTTCAAGGTTACATTAGACCAAGGTTATAAATATTGTATTAATTATCAAATTGGTTAACATAATAGAATATTTTTCATCAATTTAACCAATAATTCCCTAACTAAATCGCAAATCTGATAAACCAGCCACAATTTTATTTTTATATAAATATACTTTGGACAAAATTCAGATGGACAAATATTGGGCTTTATTATTTGTATTTTGTAGTGTAGTGGTGCTAGATTTCTTTTAAATATGCAACAAATTATCATTGACATATTATATAAAAGTAATACAAATGAATAATGAATAATACATTAACTATGTATATACATTATCCAATATCTAAGCTCTTATAAATAATACTAGACCTAGTTAAGATTATAAAAGAAATTGAACCAATATTGACTAACCTAATAATCAAATTATAATATCTTATATATGTCTATCTTGTTTGCTACTATGTCAAAGAAAACACGTGAAAGATTATCGGAGAAAACATTAGTGTAAATCTTTGACAATTGCCATTGGGTAATGAGTGTCTTTCTCATAATGTTCTTCCTTTATCACCGAATGGAGAAACATGTAGAGATGTTATTTCTCTCCTCACTTTTTGACTTTTGTGCCAAACTTGGTGATGATGGAGCTTTTACAAATTGTATTATAATGAAAGAAACAACAAATTTAAGAGTTTCCCTATTGAAATGAGGAACAATTTTATTCCTTCATTATTGTAGTTGGATGTGTAATGATCTTTTATGCTCAGCAATGATCATTACTTCTAATTCATGTCTAGCTTATGGGAGTTAAGCTTCATTGAGCTGAAATCCTTCTTCTTTGGACTTTGCTCACTGATTTTCCCTTTCACTGTGGGGGAAATGTCTCTTGCTTTTTTTTCTAGTGTTTTAAATTACGATTGCGGTAACGGTAACGGTTGCGGTTACTGCGATTGTGGTCATTGGATTGTTGCGATGCGGATTGCGGTGTGAATTATTTTGTGATTAAAATAATATTTTTTAATCCGATGTGGCCTGATGCGGTCCAAATGTGGTCCGATGTAGTTGCATTACGGCTTGATGCGGCCACATTATTGTGATTTGGAATCACACCGCAATTGCGGTGTGATGCAGTTGCGGCTATCACCACAACCGCAATATTGCGGCCGCATCAGGTGATGTGGCCCGCAATTTGTAACACTGGTTCTTTCTCTCAAATTTTCTTGTTCATTTTCTCCCATTTAATGATTCTCATAATTTAATTCAATATTTTAGTATTTTGTAGATTATTTATCGTTAGATCGAGTAAGTTAATGTTGATGTTTTAGGGTTAGATTATTTATGTATGTGATGTTGATGTTATATCTGACTATCTAAATTAACAATGTTCACTAAAGTAAGTGTTGTTGATGATTTTACACCTTATATTTAATAGCATTGTTTTAGGAAACCCTGTTGAATGACCGTTATTAAATACGAATTCTGACTAGTAATAATTTCATAAGAAAAAAAGAATGAACCTGGGCACACTTATCATTAGAATCAAGAGTGGAGGTATAAAGTTGTTAGATGATGAGAACGTTATTGTTATCCTAAACTTCTCAAAAATCATTTTTTTTGATAGAAAATATAAATATAAATTCTTTAATTTGATGCAATATAAATCAAGCATTGTTGTTGTTTTTATTCTCATCAAATGAACGACTCATGCTGAGTGATAATATATACTTCCTCTTAATTATAGTATTGGGTTCAAGTCTTGTATATATAAAAAAAGAATATTGACAAAGCTAACTTTTGTCATATTGTAGTAAAAATCTTCCTACTCCAGGCCCTAATTAGAATTGCAAAAAAAAATACCCATATGGAGATAAAATAACATAAATATACAAACTCTACCGAAAGAATAATGCAAAAATATCTTTTTAATTTTATTATGATCTTACTTTTCAAGGTTCTTTCCTCTATATTTCACCCACTTGTCATATCATTGCCATAAAGAACATATACGGAGTAATTCATGCCATGAAATATCTTTCACAACTTTCCATTTCTAGTTTTTTCGATAAACAATATTATTCTCACAAACTTGTCATCACATCCAATCTCTTTTACCACATTATTCTCGATTGTCCTAAGTCATTTTAGTACTATTGAATATATTTTGGGTTAACATTATAATGTATTAAGCAGGTAATTAAAGTAAGAAACTCATTTACCTTTTTATAGTTAGAGTTAGTTTTTTGTTTAAATTAAGTTAGTTAGGATTTCATTTTTGGTTTATTTACTTATATAAAGGTGTTTTGGAGTGTCTAAGTCATTCCATTAAATCAATAATCAATAATATCATTTAATCATCTTCTTTATCATGATATGGAAATACAATATGGTATCAGAACTCTCAATTATTACCAATAATCGGTATCAACCATCTCCTTTTCCTTTTCTTCTATTTCATTTTATTTTCCTCTTCCACTTTTTGTTTTCTTCCTCCCTTTCCTCCAAAGAGCAACTTAATCTCTATTTCTCCATGTGTTGAGTGACTAAATCACCTCCCATTTTCCCTCATTGTGAAACAAGTCATACTTCATATTCTCGATTAGCTTCATCTCCTCAATCTTAGCCAAGCTTTATCACAAAGCTTCTTCATCCACTTTTAATTTGTTTTTAATCCACCATAGACAAAATGTACCACATCTTCTATGTTTCTCTTTCCCAAATCTTGATCGTCTTCTATAACAAACATGCAGACCGTTGGAAGTCATCAAAAAATGGATGGCTCCCAAAATGTATCAAACCTTTTTTATCTGCATCCTCGAGAGAATCTAGGAATTGTGTTAGTGTTTCCACCCCTTGATAGTACAAATTATCAATCTTGGAATAGATATATGAAGAAGGATTTTCTTTCTGAAAATAAGTACAATTTTGTTAATGGCACCATTCAAATGTCAACCACAAACGATCCAACGTTTGAGGCTTGGGAGCGACATCATTGTCATTTCTTGGATTACCATATCTTTATATCAATAAATAGCACAAAGAACGATGTATATAGATGGTGCATAAGAGTTATGGGAAGATCTCAAAGACAGGTTCTCTCAGGCCATAAGGCAATAGTCTTCACTGATTTGAAGATATTGTGGGAGGAATATGGTTCCCTCAAACCATTACCCTATTGTGTTTGTGATATGAAGTGTAGTTGTGACTCAATGAAGACTATTCGACCGCATAAAGGCTCAAAATATGTCATTTTCTTTCTAAAGGGTCTTAATGATCAACCTGGGTCAATCAAGGCCCAAATCTTGCTCATGGAGCCTCTAACTATAATAAACAAGGTATTTTCTTTGGTTTTGCTGCAAGAAAGGCAATGAATTAAGGAGTTGTCGTATCCACAAGGACTTGATAGATACTAGCCTCTCAACTAAAAACTATTATTTTAAGTTATTGTTCAAATGAGTTTGTTTGATTGGTGACACAAATAAACGAATTTGTAATAATAGGAAAGGGAGTTGGGATTGAACTTCACACTTATTATCTGTATACACCTGATTATTAATTTACATCCATCCAGTAATGATTAATCGATATAATAACATCAGAATTACTAAAAGTTAATGATGTAACACCCTAAATTTATCCTCCTTGAAATTAGGTAACAGTCCTGAGGAATTGGGCATACTGCCAGATTCTCGCTTGAGCGAGAAGACCTCGCCCAAGCGAGAGGATCAGTTTTTTTGAAATTGGAAAATTATGGGAGTCTCGCCCAAGCGAGGAATGGGTCGCTTGAGCGAGAGGAAGCCTGTTGAGACTGTGAGATTCTCGCTTGAGCGAGAATCCCTAGCTTGAGCGAGAGCGTCAGATCTGAAATTTTAAAAAGGCAGGATTTTCTCGCCTGAGCGAGAATCCCTCGCTTGAGCGAGAACCCGACGACTCCTCTTTAAAATAGAAACCCCAAACACATTTTAGGGTTAGAACTTTGAAGAGAAGAAAGAGAGAAGAGCTTTTCAAGAGCAAAGAGCCTTAAGAATCATCTTAGAGCTTGAGAAGAGGTAAACCTCTTGTTCCTAACTCTTCTTCTTCCTCTCTAACTTGTTTTGGGTATGTTGGATCTCTTTTCAAAATATGAGAAACCATGGAAACTAATCCTTTAGAGTTATGGTTCGTTTTATGTTGTTTTTCTCTTGTAAACTCTTAGTTTAGAGTTGGTATTGGATGAATGGAAAGGTTTTGTGGGTTATTCATGAAAACCCCAAAAACCCCCCAAAATGAGAATATGAGTAAAAAGAGAAATGGATGAAATGTTTAGAACTTTGGAAACTTGTGTTGAAGTAGTTTTGGAAATCTTGAAAATATGTGAATCCCTTGTATGTTTGATGAGAAAATACGAGTTGTTTATGTATTATTTTGAATAAATGACTGACATTGTTGTTATTGGTGGAAATAAGGAAAGATCCTAAGGTTGGAGGAAATCGTGGAGGAGACTTTTAAAGTTACTCGGAACCGATCCCCAACACTCACCAAGGTAAGGGATAAGTGTCTTTAAATCATACTCGCTGATGTGAATGAGGTATGTGAAAGAGGTAATTTATTTGTAAGAATACTGTTGTTATCCTACCCGAAGTGGTAGTGGATTATTATTGTTACTCTACCCAAGGTATGAGTGGTTTATTCTTGTTACCCTACCTGAAATGGTAGTGGCCTATTGTTGATGTCCTAACCGGAGAGTTGGGTGTTATGTGGAAGGAATAATAACTCGACATGCTCGATGTGGTATGGGGATAACTCGACCTGCCCGATGTGGTAAGGGGAATAACTCGACCTGCCCGATGTGGTATGGGGATAACTCGACCTGCCCGATGTGGTATGGCGAATAACTCGACCTGCCCGATGTGGTATGGGGAATAATTCGACCTGCCCGATGTGGTATGGGGATAACTCGACCTGCCCGATGTGGTATGCGGAATAACTCGACCTGCCCGATGTGGTATGTAACACCCTAAATTTTAGTCTTTAAAATTATAGTATCAGTCCTGGAAGTCTCGCTTGAGCGAGAGATTCTCGCCTAAGCGAGAAAGGATCACCTAGGAGGGTGAAATCCTGGGCTATACTGGAAGATTCTCGCCTGAGTGAGAGTTGCCTCGCCTGGGCGAGAAATGGCAAACTGGGGCTGTTGACACTGTGAGATTCTCGCCTGAGCGAGAATCCCTCGCTTGAGCGAGAGGAAGCCTGTTGGGACTGTGAGATTCTCGCTTGAGCGAGAATCCCTCGGTTGAGCGAGAGGGTCAGATATGAGTTTTTAAAATAGGCGGGATTTTCTCGCTTGAGCGAGAATGGGCTCGCTCGAGCGAGAACCCGATGACTGCTCTTTAAAATAGAAACCTCAAACACATTTTAGGGTTAGAACTTTGAAGAGAATAGAAAGAAGAGAGCTTTTCATGAGCAAGGAGCCTTAGGACTCATCTTAGAGCTTGAGAAGAGGTAAACCTCTTGCTTCTAACTCTTCTTCTTCCTCTCTAACTTGTTTTGGGTGTGTTGGATCTATTTTCAAAACATGAGAAACCATGGAAACTCATTCTTTAGAGTTATGGTTCGTCTTATGTTATTTTTCTCTTGTAAACTCTTGGGTTAGAGTTGATATTTGATGAATGGAAAGGTTTTGTGGGTTATTAATGAAAAACCCCAAAAACCCCAAAATGAGAATATGAGTAAAAGAGAGAAATAGATGAATATGTATGTTTTAGATGTTTGGAAACTCGTATTGAAGTAGTTTTGGAAACCTTGAAAATATGTGAATCTCTTGTATGTTTGACGATGAAATATGAGTCGTTTATATGTTATTTTGATTAAATGACTGACATTGTTGTTATTGGTGGAAATGAGGAAATATCCTAAGGTTGGAGGAAATCGCAGAGGAGACTTTTAAAGTTACTCGGAACCGATCCCCAACGCTCACCAAGGTAAGGGATAAGTGTCTCTAATTCATACTCACTGATGTGAACGAGGTAAGTGAAAGAGGTAATGTGTTGGTGGTTTATGGTTGTTACCCTACCCGAAGAGGTAGTGGTTTAATATTGTGTCCTACCTGTAGTGGTAGTGGATTGTTATTGTGTCCTACCCGAAGTGGTAGTGGACTGTTATTGTGTCCTACCCGGAGTGGTAGCGGACTGTTTATGGTGTCCTACCTGGAGTGGTAGTAGACTGTTATTGTACCCTACTCGGAGTGGTAGCGGACTGTTAATGTGTACTACCGAGAATGGAAGTGATTATTGTGAACTAGATCTGCCCTATGTGGTATGGAGAATGACTAGACCTGCCCTATGTGGTATGGAGAATTACTAGACCTGCCCTATGTGGTATAGAGAATGACTAGACCTGCCCTATGTGGTATGGATAATGACTAGATCTGCCCTATGTGGTATGGAGAATGACTAGACCTGCCCGATGTGGTATGGATGATGACTAGACCTGCCCGATGTGGTATGGATGATGACTAGACCTGCCCGATGTGGTATGGATGATAACTAGACCTACCCGATGTGGTATGGATGATAACTAGACCTGCCTTATGTGGTATGGAGAATGACTAGACCTGCCCGATGTGGTATAGATGATAACTAGACCTGCCCGATGTGGTATGGCTAATAACTAGACATGCCCGATGTGGTATGGATAATAACTAGACATGCCCTATGTGGTACGGACGATGAACTAGACCTGCCCGATGTGGTATGGATGATAACTAGACCTTCTCGATGTGGTATGGATGATAACTAGACCTGCCCTATGTGGTATGGAGAATGACTAAACCTGCTCGATGTGGTATGGATGATAACTAGACATGCCCGATGTGGTATGGCTAATAACTAGACCTGCCCGATGTGGTATGGATAATAACTAGACCTGCCCTATGTGGTACGGACGATGAACTATACCTGCCCGAGGTGGTATGGAGATGTAGTTGGACCTACATGGTGTGGTAGGGGGTTATATTTGTGAAAGAACTCGGTGAAAACGATTAAGGATGAATACGACGTATGAGGAACGAGGATGTTAAGAGCGAAAGTTATATGCATGCTATAGGATATATATTATGGGATATATATACTATAGGGTGAATATGAATGTTGAAAATGAAGACGTAAGAGTAAAAGTAGTATACATGCTATAGGATATATAGTATGGGATATATATACTATAGTGTGGATATGAATAATGAGAAGAACGATGCTTCAAATGAACGTAATATGCATGCTATAGAATATATATTATGGGGTATATATTCTATAGGATGAATATGGATAACGTGGAAATGAACGGAAGAAGATATGAATGTTTGCATTTACGTAATTGTGTTTATAAATTATATTAAAGCTTAATCGTATTTGAAATGTGGATTATCATGTGATGTTAGTTTTGAACTAATGACTTACTCCCTTTGTTTTGTATGTTGTTTATGATAATCCCATTGTAGGTAAATGAATGATTTTGAGAAGGAAGCTCGTTTATGAAGCTTTTGTGTTTATTAACCTATTTGTCTTTATTTGCTACTTGACGTTGTAGTAAATTTGATAACATTATGGGATGACTGTAAATCCGTTTAGATTAATACGGATAGGTGTAGTTATGGACTTTATAACTCTGGGAAACCCATAACTGGTTGTATTTGGTAAAGGCTATTTGAATGAATTATGTTTTTCCGCAACATAAATTTATATGATAATATAATAGGGTAAAGAGTATTTTCAAAGAGAGATACTTGACAGCTTTTAATGAAGGTGACGACTGTATGTAAGAAAGGATTAAAATAAATGAAAAAATTCCAAGGGTAGAATTTGGGTCGTTACATGGTATGGGGAATAACTCAACCTGCCTGATGTGGTATGGGGAATAACTCGACCTGCCCGATGTGGTATGAGGATAACTTGACATGCCCGATGTGGTATGGGGAATAACTCGACCTGCCCGATGTGGTATGGGGATAACTCGACCTGCCCGATGTGGTATGGGAAATAACTTGACCTGCCCGATGTGGTATGGGGATAACTCGACCTGCCCGATATGGTATGGGAAATAACTCGACCTGGCCGATGTGGTATGGGAAATGAAATCGATGAATACGATTAAGGGTGAATATGAAGGATGAAAATGAGGATGTGAATGATAAAAGTAATATTCATGCTATAGAATATATATTATGGGATATATATATATTATAGGGTGAATATGAATGATGACAATGAGGATGTGAATGATAAAAAGTAATATTCATGCCATAGGATATATATTATGGGATATATATATTATAGGGTGAATATGAATGATGAGGAATGAGAATGTCAGAATGAACGTAATATGCATGCTATAGAATATATATATTATGAGATACATATACTATAGGATGAATATGAGTAACGTGGAAATTAAAGGAAGAAGATATGAATGTTTACAATTACGTATTTGTGGTTATAAATTATATTAAAGGTTAATCGTATTGAGATGTGGATTATCATGTGATGTTAGTTTTTGAGCTAATGACTTACTCCCTTGTTTTGTGTGTTGTTTATGATAATTCCATTGTAGGTAAACGAAGGATTTGAGGAGGAAGCTCACTTAGGAATCTTATGTGTTTATTAACTTGAACGTCTTTATCGTTACTTTGACATTGTAGTTGATTAGATAATATTTTGGGATGAATGTAAATCTGATTAGGATAATACTGGAGATATGTAGTTATGGACGTTATAACTCTAGGAAACCCATAACTGGTTGTATGTGGTAATTACTAATTGAATGAATTATGTTTTTCCGCAATATAAATTGTATGATAATATAATAGGTGTAAACAGTATTTTCAAGGAATGATTCATGAGGGTTTTAAGTAAGATGATGAATGTATGTAAGGGAGGATTAAAATAAATGAAAAATTTTCAAGGGTAGAAATTGGGTTTCTATAAATGACTTAGTCAATTAGTAGCTTATGCAAGAAAGCTTGATGTATAGCAACTTCAATTCATAAGATTAAGAAATATGACTTGCAAAAACATGCCCTATGTCTAGTAATCCATGCATACAAGTTGGGTTAAAATGCAACACCTCAATTGTTTTAGTTGTCAATGTCTTGGTCTATACTAACATTTTACCAAATATAGCTCTATATCTAGCAACTATGATGATAAAATTCAGTTTTATGAACCTTCAAGCATACTTCTATCTCTAGTAGTCTATGTCATTCAGTTTGAGAGTTATAAAAATACAATATTAGTGCTATGTCTATATACTAATAATTAATATGCATGAGATAACAAATAATACAAGTCTATGAGTAATTGTACTATTTGTTGAGTTATTCAAGTTCAGAATAATGCAAGTAAGAACTAAGAAATTTATTCAATAATAATGCAAAAAGTTGATCAAATTCAAAGCAAACATAAAGTAAATACATAACTCAAATATAACCAAAACTATTTGGATTAATGGTGAATCAGTGTGTATACATCAAGCTCATGCAACATTCAATTCCAATAAGGATTTTTTCTACTCATGTTCAAAAGGTGTAAGTAAGATAAGGATAAAATACAACTCATGAGGTTGTAGAATCACTCACAAATAAACATAAATTAACTCCTTTAATACTTAGCTCTAGATCACATAACTAAAATGAGCTAAACAATCCAAGAAACTCATAAAATAAGTATTACAAAGTGTGTCTCAAATGACTTGAGTTGGAAGTCCTTAAATAAATTTATTGGGTAACTTGCATCTAAGGTTGGGTAAATCGCTGTAATTTTTTGTGCGAAGAAAACCATTTTCAATAAAACTAAGAAATAGGTTAATCGATTAAACCTCGTGTTAATCGGTTAAGTGCAATTGGTATTAATCGATTAAGACTATTGTTAATCGATTAAACCTCGTGTTAATTGATTAAGTGCAACTGGTACTAATCGATTAAGACTGTTGTTAACCGATTAAACACTAAGATTTCTCATAACTACTCATTAACTGGAAAACGGGAATTGTGATCCGCTTCACCAATTTAGCCCCCCCCCCCCCCCCCCCCCCGTCTAAGTGTTTGTAAGTCGTTGTTAATCAACATATTGAACCCTATTTTGAACCAAATGAATTCTCCAATAATTACCTATATTAGCTATATTAGACACAATATGCCTCCCACAAATAAACATCAAGTTATGTTTTCTCCTTTTGGAGTTGGATTGAACATGCACTTACTTATTTTTCATCAAATCCTAATTTTCCATTTAAACTAGATATCTTCATAATAAACGCTTGTACTCTGACTAAAAACTAGTTTGTTTTTGAATGATTTGAATTTTGATTTTATGATATAATTTAGAGTACTGATATGGTGGTACAATGATTTAATAGTTAAACCACATATCAATTAAGTTATATATTTTAAAATATCTAATAAATTTAAAAATATAAATATTATTATTAAAACATATAACTCAATTATTGAAATGGTTCAATGGTTTGTCATATTACAAATGATTACTAGGTTAAGGTTCAAATCCTTAATACATCATTTTGAAAAATATGAAATTTTTCACTGACAAATCAATTTCAACATGTACAATACAATATGGTTTTGACCGATACCTTTTTTATATTAACTGATTTAATTGTATATCTGATATAATTATCATATTGTATATCTGATATAATTATCATATTGTATAATGAATATTGGCTCATAAGTTATGAACTACATGTGCGGTATAATATTTATAACATTGCTTCAATAAGCTCATCAATAGGGCTCTAGTTGGTAGAATGATATCTTTTCATATTATTCATTTTTTGTACTACCAAAGGTATTTCCTCACCTTATGAGTAAGAAATTAATCCTTGTTGGGGTGCGTGACTGTCTCTTCCAACATGTATCGCTGACAAGAATCAAACATTTGACCATTTAATCGATTTGAAGATCTAACGGGACCTTACACTACTAGACTAACACCTTATTGGTATTCATATTATTCATCTAATTTTGTTTTATTTAAGCTCCAAGCAAATACGCCTGAATAGATATGTTATTATCTGGATTCAAACCCAAGAGCTACAAAACCTTTCCTCTCCCCATCATAAACTTTGCCTATAAAAAAAACTCCAATAGAATAAATTTCTCCATTCACTACGTCAGATATGTAAATCAACAACGCGCATTTCGGGGATAAAACAATGCTTCTGAGTGTTGTCTATGTGAGTGTAGTAGTATATGGTATGTTTTAACAACGCTTATGTATGCGTTGTTGTATGTCTTGCATCACACAGGTGAAAGGCGATCCTTAATAGCCTAAGGAGATTTTCGATTAGTTAGCACTGCCAAAAGGAAAGGAAGGAGAATAAGGGAAGGTGCCAAATCTTTTATCTTCTCCTTTGGGAGTCTCTCGTCCTGGGGCATTTCTTGTCTGTTGAATTAGGTTCGTTCCAGTAGCTTGCCATGGTTCCTTTGAGGAGGGGTGTTTACAAGGCTTTTTTAGTGTGGTAGACGAGAGGGAACCCGAAAATGCATATGTAACCCTAGACTTGGAGTCCAAGTGATTTGACCCTTCGTAAAGATTTTATTCGAGGTTGGCCTGCACCAAATGTTGATTCTGCACAGGTGTCCTCGTTTTAACTGAGGATTGGATTTCTCTCGCTCCTCTTTTCGGACGAGCTGAGATAGATGCTGTCATACATACAACAGTGTCACCTCCAACAAGCGCTGTTATATATGTACATGAATTTTAACGTTGTTCATCACGAGTGTTGTTGATATGTCACATTTAACAGTACCAATTGAACAGCACTCATTAAATAAGGCAAAATTTCTCTTAGACATTTTATCAAACACATAAGAAGCTTCAATATAATAAGAATGAAATCAAACCATTGCGTGAACATGTCTCCGTTAACCATATGTAGTAATGAAAATGACGAAGATGATGAAGATGTAGAGGACAAATCCATGAATTTCTTCCCCCCCTTAACTAAAGAAATAAGAGGGCAAATGGTGAGATTCAATATAATAAGAATGAAATCAAAAGTTACATAGAAAATACAAGAAATACATACAGAAATTGCAAATTTGGTAAATCAACAACAACTTCACGTATATTCAACCTTGACATTTCCTGTAATATAAAATAAATAGTTAACGTATATGTAAATGCAAGGAACAAGATGGAATCAAATAGCAATAAATGAGGTAAAATAAGATAATGATTCACCTTTTGTTCGGATATAGAAATCAAAAGGTAATAACTTGCTTGAAAAGAGAAACTAATTGAAAAAGAGTAAAAGCTGAATGTCACTAAAACAAAAATGTATGACTTTTAACAGCGCTATAAAAAAAACCGATGTTAAATATGTGACTTTTAAGCTATACTAACTCCATCAAAACACATTCACTATAAAACTGGTAAAATAAAAAAAAATAGAAAAATGGTTTTTTTTAATTTCAAAGTGTATCTTTCTAATGTAGTGAGAAAATTTGGGTAGAATAATTTTTTCTACCCCAAATACATATATAATATGTCAAATTTTGATTAGTAGTACAAAAGTTATGTCAAAAATATCATTTTATCATAACACTATTTAGTACATCTTTAACAGCGCATGTGTAAATAAGTGTTGTTAAATGTGTCATATCAATAGCACATGCGTAAATAAGTGCTGTTAAATGTGTTATATCAATAGCGCATGCGTAATTAAGCGATGTTAAAGGTGTCATATCAACAACACTCTCGTAAATAAGCGTTGGTAAAGATGTTATATTTTAACATAACTTTTGAACCACTAATCAGAATTGGACATATTATATATGCATTTGGAGTAAAAAAATTCATTTTATCCAAAACATTTCACTATGTCAGAAAGATACACCATGTCAGAAAGATACACCCTGAGGAAGTGATACCACCATCACAAAACAAAGGAATTTTGGGGAACGAACACACTTAAATATATGAGAGAATTTTGTTTAGAAATTGTAAAATTTTAAAAACCTACCTAATCAACAACGCATGTTTTAGAAAGTGATGTATAAGATATCAAATTCACAGCGCATATTGAAGAAAGAGCTGTGGAAGATTTCTCATCAATAGTGTAAACTATAAATGACGCTATTAAACATATTCCAATTAATAGCGCAGCAAAAAACAACATTGTTAAAGAGTACAATTAAATCCAGCGCTTATTCAACTACGCATATTCGCTGTTGCGTTGTTGATGTTATATCCGCTTATCAATATTTACAGCGATTTCTTAAAGACATGTTGTCTAATTTCCTCTGCCTTATATTTCACAGCATTTTTCTAGAATGCGATGTTGAAGAACCGCTTTTAAATACGTTTTCTAGTGTAGTGATTTGATTAATGATCGATGATCCAAGCTTTAACGGGTTCGTCCAAAAAAAATATAGACACGTGCAACAGATCATTTGTTGCGTCATTCTAAGGTGCATAAAAAATTAAGTTTACACAAAGCTGCTGTATTTATAAAACGATGAAGAATTCAATGACTTCAAGAGTAAGTTTTTTAAACTTATTTCACATCTTAGCCATTAATTCAAGAGAAATTCAATGGTTTGAATTAGTGGGTAGATCTAAACCATTGGATTTCCCTAGAATTGATGGTTAAGATGTAGAATAAGTTTAAAAAACTTACTCTTAGAGTAAGTTTAAAAAACGTACTCTTGGAGTAAGTTGGATCCTCACCGTTATAAAATTTACCAGCATTAATATTGTGTTCTCCAATTGTCAGCCCTGCAGGTATGTTTATATTTTAATTAAATATTTTATACTTAATTATTATTATTTTAATATTATATTTGTCTATTTTATTATTATTTCATAATAAATGTAGTCATAGGATTATAATTATACCATTATCATATACATATCATATTATTCAAGTAATAATTATTTTTATATATTAATTATTGTAAAATATATAAAAATATAATTAAAATTGAAAATTTGTTGGGTACCCGCAGATTATCCGCTACCCATACGGGTACCCCAAATAGTGTGGGTACGGGCACGGATATGCACTATGAACCTCATTGTCATCCCTAGTTACTAAACTATTAGAATGAATAAACCTAAAAATTCCAAAAGAATCTCAATTGTCGAGGCTAAAAGAAAAAAATGGGGTTTTCCACTGTTTTCAAGAGTTCTAGAGGCACATTGTTTACTCCATAGGGAAAATAATGAGTAACTCAAAACTGGGCTCTTGAAATTCCTCCACATCAGGACATTGCATGCATATAGAAAAAATGTTGCAGCAGAAGCACAGTGAATAATTAAAAGGAGATAGCTTAACAATTATATTTTATTGAATAAAAGAACAAAAGAGGCAATTACCCATTATATATCGCAAATCTCTACATCTAATGAAAAATATCAAGTATCAAGCTTTAGATGAGGTTGACCTAACATGCTATTTCCAATAATATTCCTCAAGTTTCAAGTCAGTTAGTATCTCTTACACATAATCTGCAATATGGTTCTTCTTTTACAAACATGAAACATGTAAGGGCCAACCTTCTGCACTCTTATTCCTATGCTATGTATTCATTTACTGTTGTCTTGTTCCTGTTACTCTATTATAGTATTATGTCCCAAATGCAAGTGTCTTTACAATACATCATCTATTTATTTCCTTTATCTCAAGAACCACACATGACACAACGATATTAAAATTCGAGGATAAAATTATGTACATTTACTCTCCCCATATTCTGACGGGAGCCTTGTCCATTAGACCGACTTTTTTTTTTAGCTCATTTAGTAGAGCTGGGGGTTTAAATCGTGATAACTATACTCTTCCCCTCCCCATTAAAAAGAAAAGAAAACATTGCCTAAAAAACAGTACACACTTCCAAGATTAACATATCTCTTCAATGTAGAAATTGGATGAATATCACCGGTCACTAAGTTGTGTCCTCAATCATGTCCTATTCAATCAGATTTTAACACATAATATAAAATAACATGCGATTTAGACTTGAGAATAAAGTATCTTTTCATACTAGAAGATAATTTACTTTATTCAGACAGTAAAAGAATTACAGGTGTATTGTTTTGTTTTAGAAATATTTTTATAGAAAATGATTAAATGATACACATGTCACAATTTTAGTGGTCGGAGGAGATACATTATTCTCGTTAGACTTTGATTCTCACTACTCATTTTTTTTAATAAATATCGGAATCTGATTGGATGAGATATGATTGGGGACACAATTTGGGGATAATTGATCTCATTCCTAAAAAATTTGGTTACATTAACACCAGCCTCTAGTGGACATAAAAATACGGGTTGAGATTCTCTCCAGTACTGAATAATCAAATACTGGAATGTGAGGGTCAAATTGATTTGAAGATTAAAAAATATATTTTAATTAAAAATAACTTCAAATCTACGCCGTTAAAAATTTTTAAATGCCACATATCACCATCTTTGCGTGTACTGGACCTTCCGGTACAAGAGAGGATCGGTATTCTAAAAATACTCATATGACAAAAGTAAAGGTGATGTTTTATGGGACCACTAGAGTCAGTCACATGAAATAAAGTTTGATTAATTGATGTCAAGGGAAAAAAGAACTCGACCACACTCATCTCATGTTGTAATCAAAACAACAACTTATGACAAACAACAAGACCAGGTGGCATGAGCCCATCTTGTTACCACTTTTGCAGAAACATATATCATGCAACAGTTAAGTTAAAATGCTCCTAAATTCTAATCCTTTGAACCTTATACACCAAACAACTAAGCTTTTAAAGCATAAAGACAGAAAAAGAAACCATATAACCATATTTTGAGTAGAACCATAAATCTAGCCATAACTTCCCTTCTTATTTCTGGATAAAAGAACATAACAAGGGATTGAAGATTCAAGTCATAACTAAAGGATATTTGGAGTAAAAGAAAATTCCTATTATTAAGTGGAATAGGAAGAAGCATGCTAGTTATGAATAATACATTGGGCAGTATAGATAACACAACAAATGCAACAAAATTAACAACATACAAAACAAAATAAAACACAATATGGACCTTCAATTGAAACGAAAATTCCTCGAATGTTTAATACATTCGAGGAGCAGTTCTTGAGATCGAATATGACTGGTTACTACTTTTCGTAGAACCATTTCTCCGGCTTGAAGGAGTCAAGTAGAGGCGTAAGAGACCATTGTCAATGTCTTTAGAAGAGTACCTTGCACTCTTGTTCCTTTCCAAAACAAACTCATCTTTTCCCTTTTTTCCATGCCCATTGTTCTGACTAGCATTCCTCTTAAGAGTACCAAATGATCCACCTATGCTCTGAGAATTTCTCCAACTAACACTGCTATTACTCCTGAATAAACTGCCATTCAACGCGCCTCGGCTGTCTCCATTACTGTTCCGATCCCCTCGCAATTCTTGCCATGATTCAGAGAACGAATGCCGAGCACCATTATTAGCTCTGCTATACCTATCTTCATCCTCGTCTTTGTTCCCACCTCTCCGATGAATAAAACCCCAAATGCTCCACGCCTTGCTCCACCTGCGCGACTTCTTAGACCCTTTCTGGTCACCATTCCCAATCACAGATGCACCATCTTTAAAACCTAATTCAACTGTCTCGAAACAACAATCATCCCTCATCGAATTCGAACTCAAATCTCCATCAATAACACCACCCAACTTAGAAGCACTGACATTGGCATTAGTATTAACAATGCTACTACACTTTAACTCATCCATCTCAGCCATTATGCCTGCTGCAGTTTTCATTATCGAATTGGATCGGTCGAGGCTCTTCTTCCTCCTAGAGGATGAATCGTAATACTCTCTTGTCTGTGCAGATCCACCAGGAACATTACTATTATCATCATCATCATCATCATGATTGATTGGTTCCTCGACCGGTATTTGTGCATCAGTCCTCAAAACATGCACAGGTGCATCTTCCACAACAGACAACATAGTAGGCATTCTAGGAACCGTTGTTCTTTCGATCCAATAGCCATCCCACGAAGCTCGAGGCTCATCGAAAGAGAACCTCGGGTCATTATCAAACGACATACGGCCAATGTCCAGCGAGAATCTCGGATCAGTGTTGCAGGACCGCCTTCCGAGCCCATACTCAGCGATCTCCGACTGTGTCTCCCTCAATTGCCTGCCAATTGGCTTCTCAACAGGCAATGTAGTCGAAACATCTTCGGTTTCGGTTTCGATTTCGTTACGATGCTTCTTCATCTTCTGTTTCTGCCTCCATTTCTGTAACTTGTTGCTGAAAACCGAAGCTGCAGACCAGAAACTCCCCTTCAAATCTTTAGAAGAAGACTTTTTCTGTTGTGAAGAATTGTGATCTATGTAAGCTTTCATTGTCTTCAACTCTAGTTCCTCTTTTTCTTGTTCCTCAATTTCCAAATCACCTTCCTCTAAAACACTAACAACCTCTTCTTCTTCTTGATTCTCCTTCTCTTCTACTTTCTTCCTATTACCTTCTTCTTCTCCTTCGTTGTTATTGTTCAATATTGTTTTCTTCTCGCTTACGAGATTATTAGAAACAGAGCTTAGTGCTCTAACATCACAGGACTTTCTCTTCGGCTCGAAGGAAGTAGTAGCAGAAAAAGCGCTGTCGTTTCTGGAGGATGAAAAGGACTTAGTTCTTCGAAGCTCAGGCAAGAATGAGGAAACGGGTGGGGGTCGGAAGATGGACCTAAGAGCCGATGCCGCGGTAGAGGAGGCGGATGGTTTGTGGGAGGAGGAGGTCGGATGGAGTACAGAGAGGCGTTCGCAGAGACATGAAGGGCAGAAGCTGGTGAAGAGTTCGTTTGGGTGACGGTTACAGGAAGTAGAGGATTGGTGAGGTTGTAGGGGTGGTTCTGTGGGATTCATAACAAGGGATTATTGTGGTGTGTGTTCATGTTATTTGTCTCTGTTTTGTGACAGAGAAAGAAAGAAAGAAAGAAAGAAAGAAAGAAAGAGATATATAGAGAGATAGTGAGTGTGGTTGTATAGGATCTGTAATTTGTTTGGTTTTTAAGGACACACAGAAAACAAAATATAAGGAAAGAGAAAATTATTAATAAGAAACAGAAAATATAATCTTAAATAAATCCAAATAATGCAGGATGTTGTATTGGTATTTTCTTAAATAATTTACACCATGTCTAATAAATATTTTTTTAGCAGTATTTATTTCAAACTGTTCTGATGGGGATAATCGATTAAATTGTTATTTAATTGATTAACGTTTTTTTAAAACGACCAAGATTTATAAACAGTTGTTAATTTAATCGATTAATGAGTTTTCCGTTTACAAAGACTTAATCGATTAGATAAAGTCTAATTGATTAATGATTTACTAAAAAAGACTTAGTTGAATATACATGAACTTCTAACATGAATGATGTATGCATTATGCATAACTTATCAAGAGGTTCACTCAATCTAGATTTCACCGATTCAAAGCATCTTAAGACCTAAAAATAAAATAATTACTCTTAGTCTTCATGATTATTTCTTATCATCGGTGTAACGGTTTCGATAAGGATCTGCTTCATACTCTTAGGTATTGCTCAAATTCGGTAGTTTTGTAGAGACAATTGGGTTTTGTTGATACATATTTTTGGAGTTCTCAATGTTTCATCAATTGGTTGATGGGTAACTCTAAACTCCCAAATCGAAGACTGTTCTTGTGAATCATTTGGTGGGTTGGAGGTGAAGGAATAAAACACTTTTGGATACTTTGGATTGGGATATTAATCATGCGGCCCTTCAAGTTCACCATGATTTTAGATATTGATATGTTATGGCAGGTTCGAGCAAGACAAACAACAATGCTCCTATTTTCTAGTGGGTTTTACCAGCGTCTAGGCAAGTGAAGCTAAATTTTGATGGCAATTGTTCCATTCATGCTAATACTATGGGTGGAGGTGGTGTGGTTCGCAATCATGAAGGACTATAGCAAGTGGATTCTCTAATTGTTTTGGGATTGGTTCAACTTTCGAAGCAGAGTTTATGGCAATGAAGCATGGTCTGCTTATGGACTGGTGGAGAGGATTGTGTTCTATTACACTAGAGTGTGACAGATTGGATGTAACACCCTAAATTTATCCTCCTTAAAAAGAGGTAGCAGTCCTGAAGAATAGGACATATTGTCAGATTCTCGTTTGAGCGATAGGGTCTCGCCCAAGCAACAGACTCAATGTTATAAATTTGAAAATTCTGGGACCCTCTCCCAAGCGAGGAATTGGTCGCTTGAGCGAGAGAAGCCTGGGTAGGCTGTGAGATTCTCGCTTGAGCGAGAGAATCTCGCCCAGGCGAGAGGGTCCGTGTTTTGAAACCTAAAATATCGTGGGCTTCTCGCCCGGGTGAGACGACCTAGCTATAAAGTAAAGAAAGGGTTACACAAACCCTAATCTTCATTTTCTTTTCTCTCCTTTCACTCCCAACGGCGGCTCCCCATAGATTTTGACTCTTTTCTCCTCTAAGCCTAAAAAACTCATCAAAACCCCTTCCTCTTACTTCTTAGTGGCACTTGGTGAACTTGGAGTGGAAAAGTGAATAATGGAGGTTGAAAGAGATGGAAGTAGATGGAGCTCTTTGCGGATCCATGGAGCTTATGCAACCTAAGGTGAGGGAGAAGACCATTGTGGTCTTAGAGTATTTCATTAGAGTCATCTTCTCCGATTTCCCTCAAGAATTGGAGCATGTTAACAGATAGAAACTCTCTTGGAAGTTTATGGTCCTTGTGAGAGTCTTTATTTTCCATGAGGATGTATTAGCCATAACGGTGGAGATATATATGTAGGAAAACCGTTTAGTTAGATAAAACGCAAGATGCTCACTTATGGTAATACACCGTCATGGACGATGGTTCTAACGTTAATGTGTTATATGATGAAGAATGTGTTGTGGGTGGTTTGTTTATAATAAATGGTGTGTTATGAGTTGTTGATTTGTTGTAAGTGGAAATGAGTGTGTTTGCGATAATGATTGTGTTATGAAATGTTTATTGATGATAAATAGACATGATTATGTTGTATGATAATGGTTGGGTTGTGAGTTGTTTATGGTGACAAGAAGGTAAGAACATATTCATGAAAATGACTAAGTGGGGATTTGTTTATTGTTATAAACATATATGGATATATTTGTAACAATGGTTATGTGAAAAGTGGCTAAATGATAATAAATAGGCATGATTATGTTGTAGGATGATCAATATGTTATGAGTTGTCATTGTGATAAAAAGATAAGAGTATATTTATGAAAATGACTATGTGTGAGTCGCTAAAATATGATGAACATATATGGGTATGTTTGTGACAATGGTGGTTGTGGGTTATTTTATGGTGATGAAACAATGAGATATATTGCGTTTATTGTGTTTATGACATTGATGTGATGTTTTGTGTTATGACGAACATGTGAGGTAGACTTACCCGATGTAATATGGGGTGCCTTTGTGGTGTAGACTTACTCGATGCGGTATTGGGGTGTCTTCGTGGTGTATACTTGTCCGGTGTGGTATTGAATCATCCTTGGAATGTAGAGTTTCCTTGTGTGGTATTGGATCACCTTTGTGGTGTAGACTAACCCAGTGTGGTATTGAATCACCTTTGTGATGTAGACGTGTCCGATGTGGTATTGAGTTGCCTTTGCGGTGTAGTCTTGTTGGGTGTGGTATTGGTTTTCGGAGTAATGTATGATTAGTTCATCGTGTGTAGCGTGGTCTTGTAAGAGTTGTGTTACTTGGGAAAGTATCTTAATGCTATGTAAGTATGGTATAGCTTGAGTGTAGCATTGTGGTTGATTATTGAAAGAGACTATTGTGTGGTGATCTTGATGAAGATTGAGTTGAATAATTGGTATGGTATGTTGTACCGATTTGATCGAATTATCTATGTGAGATAGGTGGATTATGCTAAATGGATATATGAACATTATGTGGTATAATATGTTGATTGGTATATGTTTAACATGATCGATGTTAGGTGATGTATAGCTTGTAATACTTTAATGTTATTACTCTATATAATTCCACGCTACGATCTCCATAGTTGGTTCTTACTCTCTTTGTCTTTTCTTGTATGTGTTGTGTAATTGAGTTCAGGTGGTGGAGGTAGCGCATTGGACGCTTGAGGGCTATATTGGATTATCTATTTTGTAAAATGGAATTCCTCCTAAGTGTATAATGAAGTTGATCTAATATTTGTATTAAAAGTACTTTTGAGAATGAATAATTGTATAGATTATGTATTTGAAAGGAAGTGTAATAGCATGCTTTAAAGGAAAGATGTACTTGTAGTATTTCCCCATTTTGAATTACAAATGGAATTAATAGGATGATTTTTTTATTTGTACACCGTTATTCTATTTGTCCATCTCTCATTGAACTTGTTTATATACACATAACAAATAGTATAATATTTATACACTTTATATACATAAACTAGTATTTATTTTATTACTCTTCTTTAAAAGTCATTAATAATTAAACATGAATTATGTATTTGACAGTAATAACGGTATATACATTTTTGGTGCATTCAATTTTTTTTTCTCAGTCCCTCATTGCGCATGCTTTTCTTTCTAGGTATATATATCTGTCTAGTTATTGAAGTTAAATTTGTTTGTCTTTATTTTTTGTTGAGCTGATTTTGTTCCCTGTTGTTGTGGTTTGATGGGGATGCTTTGGATTTAGAAAGATTCGTGTCGAGGGAAAAGTTAAAGTAAATCACGCCATCTCAATGACGTTTCTAGACACAGTAATAAAGGACCTTCTTCTCTCTTACATTTTCTTCCCTTTCTCAATTCTCACATTTCGCTATCTGCTACTATATCTTCAAAATATTGTACTATACTAAAAGTTTCGATTCATTTAAACGGCAATTGTTAGGATGAATCACACATTTCAAAAGACGTGAAAGAGTTTAATTTATTACTCGTATGATAAAAATATAAGTAATTATAAAAAAATTGGAGGGAATCTAATTAATTTAAGAATAAGCTTAAAAAACATATTTCAAATCATAGTTTTATTGTGGTTTTTTTAATGGACTTTACTTATCACTTAAGCAAACTAACTGCTTCATTTTAGTTGGAGGATTTAATAGATTTTTTAATAGTTGTTGGGCATACATTCCATACTTTAATAAAGATTAATATCATACATTTAATAAATATCTTTTAATAGTTATTTTGTATACAGTCCTTTTTTTTTTTGTAAAGTTCAACAATCACATGAGATAAGATTAATCTATCTTCACTAATGCTAATTAAAATGGAGATTATAATTATGATTAGAACGAAAATTTAAAAATTATAAATATAAGATCGTAACACGACTCATAAGATTCTACCTATTATATACATATAAATTAATATATGTGTATATGTTATTAATTTACTAGTAAGATTTTAAAAGATAAATAGCATTCAATATATAGAATTTAGAAAAATTCAGTTAGTATTATTTTTCTTCTAGATAATTATATGGGTTGACCCGAATCATTAATTATATTCTACACTGATAAATAGATTGTCTATGATCATTTTCTTATATGATACATCTTTTTATCTCATTACTTGCATTGCTATTGATGTAAACTGCTCTCCTATAGGGATGACAATGAAAACCGAACTCGCGGGTACCCGCCCGAACCCAATTCGAATTTAACGGGGAAAACCCAATGTGATTGGGTTCTGGTTCGGGTTCGGATTTTACCCGGGTTCAAATTTCGGGTTCGGGTTTGGTATTGTTAATACCCTACCCCGAACCCGCCCCGAACCCGATTAATATATATAAAATTATAAAATTATACATTAATACATATATAAAAGCTATATATATAAATTTCTCACACACATATATATATATATATATAAATTTCACATATATACATATATAAATATATAAAAGTTATATATATATATAAATTTCACATATATATATATATATAATATATATATAAAAATATATGTTTTGGTTCGGGTTTTTTTCGGGTTCGGGTTACCCGAAACCTGACGGGTTCGGGGATGGTATTGTTATTTCTAACCCCGCTTAATTCGAGTTCGGGTTTTGAATTCGGGTTCGGGATTGGGTAAGCACAAACCCGACCCGACCCATTGCCATTCCTACTCTCCTATCAACTGATTTATAGTTTGATAGAAGAGTATATAATTTTTAGATTTTAGAATCTTAAAACGTTTAAGGTATTTTTGTGACCTATCTAAGCTTTTAAACTTGGAAGTGAGGCAAAAAAGACCATTTCCCTATATTTAGGTTTATTGGAGGATACATAAGATGCATCTGATACATTTTTTATGAATGAGACATAATATAAATGGGCCTCATGCAATCCATTAGTTAAAATGAGAAACAGAATAATGTATTTCTTGATATAATGAGATACATTATCTCCTTTAGCCACTAAAATCGTGACATGTGTACCATTTAATTATTTTCTACAAAAATATTTCTAAAACAAAACAAAACAGTATACATGTCATTCTTTTACTGACTAGATGAGCTAAGTTATCTCCTAATATGATTAAATACTTTATTCTCAATGTGAAAATATGAGACATAATATAATTTATTAGTATAGAAATATAATTAAAAATAGGTCTCCTAAAAGCAGAGATTAATTTAACACAATATGATCAAACCCTAGTATATATTAGACGTCTCATGCATTCTGCAACAGAACAAAATGCAAAGTGGAGATAGAGAGAGAACAAATATAAAGAAAGGAAAGCTCTACGCTCCAAGAAGATGATTGACCCGATTCTATGGAGGTCGAGCACAGGATGAGATCGAGTAAGAACTAGCTCTTGGAGATCATAAAGTCGTGCAATCCCATGAGTGAGATTGCAATTTTAACTACCACACAGGGACATACAGGGACATATTGCTAAATATAAAAATAGACAAAGGTAAATATGGGTATAACTGCACAAATCACATTAGGAGTTGAATCTAAATATAGATGGCAAAACGGGTAATGTCTGCGGGCACGTCTGTATCACCTGCATCTTTTTGCGGGCAGGACATACTAATTTCGCTCATTTGACTGTTTCGCCCGGTATGTTTTCTCGCCTAGCCCGTAGGCATTTTATTGGGCATTGCAAGCGGCATGCGGACATAATTTAAAGAAAAAATAAGAAAATTACAAATAAATTATGATATAATATGATTTTTAATGTCTAAAAAATTTACAATCTAATGTGATTTGTTCAACATCATATAAAATATCAAAGTTTTTTAAATTTTTATCTTAAACTAATTTATTTAATTTTTTTTATTTTATTATATGAAATTTTTTATTTTTTAATTATTGAACAATGTCTACGAGCCGTACGTATGATTGTTAGCCATTTAAAACGAGCAGGACATTAAATTTTGTCCGTTAAAACAATACGAACATGCTCACATCCGCTTAAATTTTTGCAGGTACTGACAAAATGGGCACGGCAGCCCGTTTTGCCATATCTAAATGTAATGTTTCAAACCTTATGATCTTAGTTGTAAATTTAGGAGTTTCAAATGAGCAGCATTTGAGAAATTGCCACAATTTGTACTGTGTATATGGCTATGTGCCGCATCTATTGCCAAATATGTTTTGCCTTATATGGGTTGAAGTACAGGACATGAAGGTAGGAATTGACATTCTGTGTGGTTTGCCTTAGCAAGAAATGGTACATTGGAGACAACCATAAAGACATGACAAATTAATGAACAAAGTCACACCCAAAAAGACAAATATAACATTCCTCAAAGGTCACAAAGACAAATTAATATTCAACCTTCCAAAACTGCAAGCCAGGCCGTGGCAGCCTTTTGCCGAATTATAAGGAAAAAAACATGCACCATTAATTAGGTGAAGAGTTTAGTGTGATAGTTTTAGTTGAATTTTGTTTCTTATATTCTAACTTAATGTCATATTTAGTGATGGAAAAACAAGTAATGTTTGTCCCACCATCATTATAGTCTATAATTTTCTACATGCATAACATACCATTTTAATTCATTTGTCTGCTCCGCTTACCTGCTATATATGTAGATATTCCCAAACTTAATGTTTAAAAACAATGTTAAAATCCAATAATATATTTCTCAAATTTTGTAATTTAATGTAGTATATTCAAATTCATATAACATATGAAGGTTCTTTGCTTTCTCCAACTTCTATAATTAATTTATTTTTATTTAGTTTTCTGATTTCTTTTTATTATTTATCAATCTCTGGGTGTGACTGTTTAGCCGATTTTAAAATAGGCAAAGTATAGAATTTGTCCAAAAATAGAAAGTTCTGCTTTGAATAGGAGGATACATTTCACATCTTTTAGGTTTATTAGTTTATAGGATATCATAACTGCATAATACAAAAGATAAAAGACATTCTGTTTATTCACATGAATTGTTTTTGGCACACAATGGATAGGACAAACAAAAACTTAAAGTATGTAGAAGGTGATCATCAAATAATTAGAGTTGCTATCTACATCCTCTCAAGTACTCCACATATAAATACTATGACAATATTACAAGTTTAATATAATTTATAAAAATAGAAGAGAATGTAAAATATACTTGGAAATTGTATTGTAAATCCACTGAGAAGTTGGAATTTAATAAAATAAAACAAGTTCACTTTGTTAATATCATGTACTTTCAACTTCACTCTTATTAATTGCGCACTAAATTCTAGTAAAATAACTGGGTGACGATTATTATTAAATCAAATGTAGTACTATTATACTAAAAACATAACCAAGTACTAAAATATTGTTTACAATTTTATCCTAACTCTGCTTAAAACAAATGAGAGCACACATACAAGACATGAAAAAGCTTATGTATTAATTATATATCAATTCCGTAATAAAAATACCAAAAAAGTAGTGTAGTGAAACATTTCAGTATAAGATTAAACTACAAGATCAAGGGCGAAAAAATCCCGATATCCTTATATCCACATCTCATTCACTGTGTTGAAGTCTTAAAACTATCTCTGAATCAAACCTAAACTTAATTTAGCTGAACAAATCACTTTAGCCATTGAAATATATGCTTTAACTAAGAGATCAAAGCTATAACCGAAGCACCAAGGCATAAAAATTGCTCACATTTTCTGAACTAACTGATGTATTAAGCATGAAAGGAAGTAATCATGACTAATCAATGTTCCTTGAAAATGATGGCAATGGCATTGAGCCTTGTGGGCGAAGGACGACAAGCACCCCAAACATTCCAAGCATTGGGAGGACAACAAGCCATTTCAGCAGTTTATAGTAGTGCATATGGAATGTTAGGGAAAAATCATCGGAGAAATATAGTCCATTTTTATCGACCATCTCGACCAAAACCGTCCCTGTAGTCCTTACTCCTACAGTTGGCAGTTTCATCCGATACTTACCAGGTTGATTATAGATCTGGTTCTGCTTTATCGTTCTCTCCCCTTGGTAATTACCCGGAACTAGCAAGGATGTCTGATTAATTTATACAGCGTGAAAGGAAAAGTATAATAAGTGAGTGTTTGGCAGAGGAAAGTTCTATAAAAGAACTCAATTTGATATGGATGAGAACTTACGGTAACATTGTATGGCCCTTGATGCCCAGATGGGTATCTGTAATTATCTACAATCTCAATTTCCACCCAGAAGCTCTTGCCTTCCTCATCACGGAATGCCCTAGAAGGGTGTGTAACAAAGATACCTTCACGACTGTACCGATTTGCAACATTATTTCTTCCTTGGCTAGGCAATCTCCATGCCTGAAATAATGTATAAAGTGATTAAATTAAGTAGTCAAAATAGAACAGTTTCAATGATCAAATTTCAAATATATCTTGCCTTGAGAGGATGATGAGGAGTGGGTGTTGAGAAGCAAAAGACATTGCCATTCATAGTTGAGACAATTAGATCAAGATCATCCCCACCATCTACATTGTCTGCCAAGACCATGCTATATCTGCAACAAAAGTTACCCATATATAAAAGTTACGGAAAACAGGACAGAAAGCAAACCCAAAATAAAAAGGTTAAAGAAATCTCTTACGAAGTTTCACCAATGTCAACAACATCAGTACATCCTGTAGGTCCATCAATGAGGTACAAATAGCCATCGAATGATGATGTAACAATAGTCAGACCCTTCTTTTTCTCCTTATGTTTATTTAAATCAAGTAGAAGAACATTATTCATCACTCTTCCATGAGTTTGAAATGGATATCGCCCAATAGATGACCCATCCCTTCCATCAAGAACATGAATCTTCCCAGATTGTGTTGGCACAACAAGCTCAGTATGGCCATCCCCATCAACATCACCAACAGTTGGACCCTGAGGAAAATAAGAAACATAGTAAAAAAAAATTAGCAGGGTATCATCTAACTTCTTACAATGAGAAATGTGGCGAAGCAATGGATTTGGAGGAGGGTTCTAAAGTAGTGAAGGCTAAACTTGTAACTACAATTAGTTCAGATATGTAGCACCTTAGAAAATCAATTACATGCTGAATCTTCAAGGACAAGTCTAGACAACATAAATGGTATTTTAGTACTCCCTTCTTTGTTCTGAACTTATTTCTAGGAATAGAATGTCAGATTTCATGGAATATTTGAAGTCTAAATGGGAAGAATCTAATGTGCACACAGTTTTAAAAGGAGTGCGAAGTGGTAAAAAAAGGATTAAGCAATGTATAAAAAGAGCAGTCAGAGATAACTATTAGTTATTACCAGTAACCTCAACTGAAAGTTTCATCAGCCCAAATTTGTTATAAAATGACACTTATATGGTTATGTGGGAGAATTGTGCTTAAAGAACTCAACTGCGAAAAACATATTTTGGACATACTGTTTCTTTTTTCTTCATCAGAAAAACATGATCAAAACTGGTCCATATTAGGATAAGGACTGAATATTATTAATGGAAATCACTATGAATACACTGAAACTAAATTCTCTAGATATTCGTGAGAGCTAGAACTCTCCCTATGACGAAGGCCCCAATTCTCTCTACAAATGACCAGATGTCTGCATCTTCTAACTCTTCTATTGTTTATAGGCAACATTGCCTTATTTCTAACTAACTCAATAATAGATTCCTAATAGCATTCTAACTAATTGACTTGAGGTTACTGAATAAGACTCCCCCGAAACATTCACCCTATCCTCGAGGTGAAAGGATGGGTAAATGCTCCAGAACTGCAGAAATAAATCCTCAAGGTGAACATGTAGTAGCTAGAAAGCAATTCTCATCGAGGTGACAGCACATGGGTTCCAAAAGCCATTTCAACCTGCATCCCACTGTTTGAAGAATAATGACCCAGCTACGAATGATGTATAATAATGTCCACCAGGGTCCCTTGATCTTCTTCAATGCCTACACCACTGTGCTAAATACCAGAACACTCCAAAGGACTATAACACTCTGTACTAGTTGGCAAAAATCATGATGAACCACTAGACTTGCATATGCAACAGTAACTGAAACCTTTGCAATGTCTCCCAAAACACTAGCAATCAAAGCATTTTCTAAGGTCCCAAGGGAACGAAACCCTTCTCCTGCAACAAGTTTGCAAGTCATCACTTCATTTTTGTCCCTCTTATGCATCTTTATAATTCCTCCAACCGTTTAAGCTCTAGTTCCAAACATTGCCATTCTTATAAGTTATATAGGCAACATTGGCCGATCAAAAAAAAATATAGGCAACATTGGCCGATAAAAAAAAAATATAGGCAACATTGGCCAATCTTCCCATTGTGGTTGCAATAGAACCATATGTCCCACCCATTTGCTCTCCTGAAATTTCTGCTGTCCCTGCTATGACAATCCTCTCAGTCTTTTTGTCAAACACCACATGCACAATTCCAGTTTCCCACTGTTACCTTCATTGAACCATCAGCATTGTACCCTTCAATATTGATTATTTGGGCCTGGTTTGGAAAGTACGAAAGCTGGCCCAACTTTATTTCCCATCCTATCCTTTCTCCATTCTATATCCCTAGCACGGTGTGTTTGGTTTCATTGAACCTCTTAAAAATGCCCCTGAATGGCTGAATCTGCTTTCATTGAATCTAGTCTTGCCCCCATTCTCGTCTGAAACGTGAAAATTGCACCCTAGGATTGAGTGCTCTGATACCAGTTAATAGAACTGGTCCAGATGAGGATAAGAACTGAATATTATTGATGGAAATCACTATGAATACACTGAATTCTCTAGGTATTCAAGCGACCTAGAACTCTCTGTATGCCTAAGGCCCCAATTCTCTCTACAAATGACTAGATGTCCTCACCTTCTAACTCCTCTCTTATTTATAGGCAATATGCCTTATTCCCAAACTAACTAACTAAATAATAGATTCCTAATAGCATTCTAACTGATTGACTAGGGGTTACCTAACAACATATTGTTGCTATAAGTCCCATCAATGAAGTATTTTTTAATTAGAAAGAGAAGTGCCTAATCCATAGCCAAATCATTTAAACCAATGATCAAATTTCTCCCTCAATACAATAAGTTTGATCTCCTAGATTATTCTTTCTCATTTTATAGTCCTGATTTTCCAAACATTAATATACTGTCGGAAGCTAAACTCCCAAACTTAAAGCTACTGATTTCCATCCAAGAAAAGAGCCCGTATGCTTGCAAAATCTCTAAACTCAATGCAATCACTATCACATTATAGTATTATATAGGAAGAATGAAAATCCAGATGTGCTACAAAAGGTGAAAGTTCACTTGATCAAATCACTTATAAACTATACACGATAGCAGGTTTCTCTAATTTGAGTCAGTAGCAATTTTTTCAAAACATAGAAGATGCTGCCAAGGCTATATAATGTTTAGATAAGCATTCTATCACCACCAACAGAGGAGTACATATCTCAGCTTGGAAACATGTGGAAAAAATTCAAAAGGCAAAACTGACGGTTCTAAGGAATAACTTTGAAGATTTATATTATACATGTTTCTCATTGACTTTGTTTGTTAGTCTTATTATTAGGATAAAAGGTTTTCGTCTCTTCAACCTTATCTGGGCAAATCCTTTTCCCAATGTCTAAGACTCTAAGTTGTGCATTGAATAGAGTTTCTTTTAATTTTTAGAAGTCCAAAGCTCCCTCTATGTTCAAATCTAACTCCATATAGCTTTCAGAGCAACTTCTATTTCTTTCAGAACTTCAATTACACATAACAAACATCAGGTGAAAGGGCCTTCCTTGGCCAGCACATATACAACGAGCTCTAGTACTACTCCACAGCTGCCAAGATAGCTCACTCACAGCCTCTAAGTTACCTCACAATTCAAAAAACAACTTCTATTTCTTTCAGAGCTACCATGGAAGATAACAAACATCTCGTGAAAGGGCCTTCCTAGGCGTCCACAACTATAACAAGCAAGCATTAGTACTACTCCACAGCTGTGAAGCTACCTCACAAAGATGAGGTTTATATTTATTTCAAATTTTATGGCATAATGTATGAAATATATATCAGGAGGCACCTGCCTAAGCACATCACTCTTTGTCCGAAGGAATTAGTCTCACACAAAAATGATATGAGAATACCTCGGCAAACCTTTTCTTTTTTTTAAATATTACCCATGCACCTATAACAAATCACAAGTTTTACTCTTGAGTATCGAAGTTGGACATTCCAAAAACATGATTTTTAAAGAGGATTACAAATGAGAAAGGAATTACAAGAAAAATATAACAAAAATATAAAGTGAAAAGGCATCATGAAGAATATTTTATCAGAATAATAAAAGAAAGCCAGAGTGCGCTGTCAATAAAAAAATCAAAAGTCTACAGCAGTCAAAAAAGTTCCAGAACAAGTGTCCCGTATTGACAGTTAGCTCAGTTGGTAAGAGCTGAAGACATTTAGGGAGAATAGCAAGGTTCGCTCCCCAGAAATGCATTCCATTCCACTTCCCCCTTCCCCTAGGCCTCACTAGGGGACCCACCATGAGACCAATGTATCAGGCCCACATGGTGGCTCTAAGGCAGTACCCTAAAAAATCAGGAAGAAGTGAAAATTTTAACATAGATGTAAGCCTTTAGTATACACAAGAGAGAGAGAGACGTGATCATGCAAGGTTTCTAATAACATAGGCAAGGTCCACATAAAACTCAAAGGATCAAGTCCCAACTAAAACAAACAGAAAGCAATACAAATTTTGTTCAAAATAAATTAAAGCCATCTAGTCGTCTACCCTAACCCAACTTTCCCTCATTTTAAATATTTACGGTTTGTACCACATGAAGCGAAACAAATATTTTGGAACTGGACTAGTACCTTCAATATTCTATCATCTTTTCTTATCTAAAAGTCACATTCTTCCTCTTTACCTATAGACTCACAGTCGACACGACTTGTATAATTATCCCATTAACCCAAACCAACTTGAAAATCCTATACCATAGATATTGGTTGCTCCATAATCAAGTGATGTGAAATCATGCTACATTCATGACATACTAAGGTAGAGATAGCAAGTTACCTGTGGAATAAGACTCTTCAGATGTTTTTCCCATATCAAATCTCCTTTTGGAGTCCATACAGCAACATTTCCATGTGTATCAGTAGTAACTAGCTCAATTTTCCCATCATCATTAACATCGGCCGCAATAACAGCTCCTTGAATCTCGGCCATTTCAAGAGGAAACTTTTCTCTAACCTTACCTATTTGAGAAAAATATAAGAATTAGATTTCATGAACAAGATGTAAGGGCTCATTTGGCGGCCAAGATAGGATAGAGAGTAGGATACTAATATGAGGAGGATAAGCTCTTATTTTGTCCAGTGTTTGGTGCGCACAAGATAGCGATGGCATTGTTGTGATGATGGCAATGCTGGTAGAGTGGTCGTGATAGCAGTGGTGTTCATGTGTAATGGTATGAGAGGGAAAACTGCACTATCTTATCCTACTCATTTCTAATCAAGCTCCTCTAATGTATAACCCTAATAACACCTTGACTGCAAAGCTCCAAATTTGACTAATAAATAATAAAATTTCTAAAATAAAAACTTGTAACGTATGGAATTGAAAATTCACCACATTTAATAGTCCATAATCTTGATATTTCAGGGGAAAACATGTTCAACCTTGCAATCTTAGAGATCACTCAACCACAATAAAACAATGCAGAGAAGCAAATACAAAAATGATTCTAAAAGTTAGATACAGCAGAAGGGGAAAATACACTTTAGACCCTGAATTATAGGCCATTTGCGACTTAGTCTGAAGTTTAAAACACGCATTCCAATCCTCAACGTTTGAAAAATGTGCAGGTATACCATTTCGTTAATTTTTCCATCATCTGATAGAATTCATTCATCATGTGAATTACCCGTGATCATATTTGAAACCAAAATGCCCTTGAGTGTCATCCTCCCCAAACCCTATAGTATAACTCACGAGCCTGGCAGTGGTGTGGCCATGGACTGGGCATGGGCTGGCGATAGTAGTTTGGATCTAGGGCTATGAGTGGCAAGTTAGCTCAATATTTACGAATAACATCTCTGATCGGCAGTAGCTCAAGCTCGGTTTGGGTAGCCGAGATAGCAGCTTTGGGTTGGTGAGGAAGAGTTGTAATTTGCAACAATGAAGTCGTTCTAATTTGAAGGATCAATCATGTGATAGTTGTGGGTCAACTACAGTTATGGTTGATGAGTTCTTCTGGGTTCATCTTTGAGTCAATGGGTTCTAAGGAGAGGTATTCTAGTAAGAGTTGATTTCTGCTATGAGGAAAAGGTTTGTAATGAATTAGGGAGGGTGAGGTATAGGGTTTGGGGAATATAAGACACCAAGTGCATTTTGGTCTGGAACTTGATCACATGCAAATCATGTCGCTTTCTGTTGGGAGATTATGGACAAATTAAAGGAAGGATCAATTTGCACATTTTGCAAACATTGAGTGGGGTAAGTGTTTTTTTCCTAACGGAAATCTTTCAAGGGAGGAACAAAGAAATGATTGTATAGAAATGTTTACAGGGGAAACAGAGTAACATTTATAATTAATAATAAACTATTTAGAATTCAAGACCTTTGAGTAAAAAGGAAAGTAGCACATAGTAAAGGAAAAGGATTACAGAAAAGAGAGAGAAAAATTGACTCATATTCTTAACTTGATCAGTTTAGATTCTGATATATGTAATTGTCTCTAGAGTTACACGATATAAACCTGACTAACTAACTTACAGCTCGTGACAGCTGAAATTACACATATACAAGCTTAATAACTAATTTAATACTATACACTCTAGTAAACTAAAATCCAGGAGAAAATCAATGAAGAGACATTGAGACATGAACATACATTTTAACTCAAGGTATGACATGAGAAATACTAGGTAAGCAGTGTCTAGAGATCATTACCATGATGATCCAACACATAGAACAGACCATAAGAAGTTCCAACAAGAATGTCCAGATTTCCATCACCATCCAAATCTACAACAGTTGGAGAAGAATATATGTAGGCTCGGAAGTTGGCACTATTTGTACTCAGATCAAGTTCTGCAGTCCACTTAACTTGCTTGGTATCAAGATTAAAAACAACAATGCCACCAGCAACATATTTCCCAATGTCAATATCACCCAGTTCTTTCATATGCTCCTGGTTGTCATAATACCTGTCAGCTTAAAAGGTGGCTAATTACTGACAGGCCAGTAAATTAACAAACAATCCTCTATAGTACAGATTATTCCAAAACGATAAAACCAATTATCTCATTCTTCAGTCAATGTCAGAAATCATATTTCATTGCTGCGATGTAAACAGTAAAAAAGCGTAATGCTACAAAAAACTTGTTTAATAAAAAAGAACAAGCACACCCAGTCCAGCAGAAAATAAGCAAAGCACAAAGATGACTGAACAAATTAAGTATTAAAAAATAGGGTGCTTGTCCACTCAATAATTTATGTAAACTCGACAAAATGCTAGTCAAATTTCTTATGATAAAAAGAAATGAACAAAGCTTCATGGATATTCTTTTTGCACAAGATATGACTAACAGCATTACACAATAACAAATTACATCTCCAAAGCTTCCTTTCATGTAACTTTTATTTTTATCATATATGAAGGAATAAGTTGGCAAAAAACACAAGATCATCTATATCATGGTTACATTCCTTTGTTCTATACCATCATTCCTACCCATAACTTCCCGTTCTATCTGTTTCTTGCATAACTTATCTCTGTATATAATACATCTTTCATAGTTAGCTATCTGAAAAACTGAACATCCACCAAGGGATGCCAGAACATCATTTACTTCACAGAATTGGATGATATTCACATTGAAGATTGCCTGTCCATACAGATTGTGTCAAACTCACTCTACACTAAATTTCTTCCTCTATATGCAAGTCTGAAGCACATAAGAATTTTAGTCTCATCTATTTTTAATCTGTCAAAGTAATCTCACAATGATACACATTTAGAACTTTAGGTGTCAGAGTCTGTTGGTTTTAAAGTAATTTACAAAGCATTGATAACCAACTGAAGAGCTATTAAATTAAGACAATGGCTCACCTTCCTAAATACTAAAATAATCGTTAACCAGAATGCACATACTGGAATGACAACAGAAAAGCTTTACAGCTAGCAACTTATGTATTCAAATATGAATAAAACCACATACTTGTCGCAATAAAAGATAGTACACAAAAGTATAATTGGCATTTGGAAATACATATGTAAAGACAGACTCACTCATTGTCAAAGAAATACGAAACAGCAACTATCATTTCTGATACACCATCATTGTCGATATCCGCAATGACCTGGCAAAAGACAAGAAAAATAGAATGAACAGCTATTATTTGTCTACACTTTTTTCTAGGATTTGACAGAATGAATAAATCATAAATTTCATATTTAAAAAAGGTCAAGCACTAACTTACAGGAGTGCTCAAGATGTGTGAGTCAACATTTACATAGTCCTCCAATTTCTCGTGATTAACTTCAGTCCATTCCTCATCACCCCACATTGATTCATCAACATAATCATCATAATCATAGTTATACTCATCAGCCAACTCATCATTATTACGAAATAAATCAAAGGACGAATCAGCATCTGCTTCAAGGCCTTCTTCATTTTCCACGGTTGCAGCATGGATACCCTCCTTACTATCTTTGGATTCAGCACTACCATGCTCTGCTCCTTTGGAGTTGATATCTTCCAGCAGGCGTCTCCCTGTACTGGTTTTGTTTTCTGCATTAACAGTTTCCACAGACCCAGCATTCACAGAGGAATTATCAACAACTGTTGGTACCTTAATATTCTCCTCTATTTGGCTTTCATTTTTTCTCTTTTCGGCCACTGGATGAGACACATCTTTTGTGCCAGGGGGAGTTTCTGTCGATGTGGCAGATGAAGAGTTGAGCCCATGTTTATCATTTGCGCCAGGGTGAGTTTCAGTTGACGAGGCAGATGAAGAGTTGAGTTCATGTTTATCATTTGTGACAGGGTGAGTTTCAGTTGATGAGGCAGATGAAGAGTTGAGTTCATGTTTATCATTTGTGCCAGGGTGAGTTTCAGTTGACGAAGCAGATGAAGAGTTGAGTTCATGTTTATCATTTGTGCCAGGGTGAGTTTCAGTGGACGAGGCAGAAGAGTTGAGTTTATGTTTATCATTTGTGCCAGGGTGAGTTTCTGTTGACGAGGCAGATGAAGAGTTGAGTTCATGTTTACTTCCGTTCATATCTACAAGGAGAATCATTATCAACAGATAATATTTTAAAATAAATGTACATTTCATAATCACATGAAGCCCGAAATTATACACAAACCCTTTGTCAAAGCTGTTGATAATGATAACTTGAGGACCTATAATCCATGCACAACACTTATTTGAGCGTGAGCATAGCAGAAACTTACGAGACAGAGAGTTCATGATAGTTGCTTCTTGGACAAGTTGGTCATCGTGAACATCCGGATGAGAACGATCCACTGGGTCAGAATTCAAACCCACATGCCAATTTTTTAGTACCTTCCTACGTGGGACCACCAGCTTATCTGACATCATATAGCCAGAAACCCTAAAAATGGTAGCTTATTATAACCTTTTTAAAAGAACCTCAAGCAATGGACAATTTTTAAATGGACGCAAAATTTACAAAATACGGAAAAAGACAGTCACCTGAAAAATAGCACTTCACCATTGTAGGTTGCCAAGGCTATTTCTCTCACCCCATCCTTGTCGATGTCATATAGAAGAGGACTAGAATGCACAGTGGATTGGTGGAAAGCAGGCCACCCTAAGAAACCATTCAGAAGGGCATTTTGGAAAGAAAAAAAACTCATTAAACATGAGGTAATCTATCACAATAAGGACAAGCCTTGATCCTAAGCATGTGCAGTCAGTGAGATCAATCTAAAAAACACATTTCTATTGATAATCTTCAGTATTCACTCCCTACCACCTCTTTCATATCAACATAATTTCTTACAATTCGTTAAGCTGCCATAGAAAATGGTAGCCCATATTAACAACTAACTAGGATTAATGGATTAGAATTCATTGGATATTTGGAATAAGTAGCTGCTTTTGAATATATTCTTCTCTCTGAATATAGAATGTTGGTTAGTATTCATGTTAACTAACATTTTCGTAAGGCTTGCAATATTAGAAAAGTATTTGCTAGGGGAAAATTACATTCTTTATGTTCAATTCTATTGAGCCTCAAGTTAAATCCCTATCATTTTCAAGTCTACCTTCATAATCCATATTATGTCAAATAGACCCAAACTTAATTTAGCCATATAGAATGGATATCATTAGGGGAAGGTATAAATATCTTATCCCTCATACATTTGAAATAGCAAGCATATATCATTGAGGTTAAAACTCATCATGACGAGAAAACATCCCATAATCTTTACCTGGCATTTTGTCCCCATCAGAACCTTCCAGAACCTCAAGGTAGTGAACGAAAGAGGGTACCACTATCTCAAGCTTCCCATCACTGAGAGAAAAAAACATTTTTTCAACGAATAAAGTTTCATTACATGAGATGTAATATACAAGATTAAGTTAAGAATAAAAACATTTGACAATACAACAAGTAATATGCAAGGTTAAGCTAAAAATGGAACAAATATGACACAATGAAAGTCAAGCACACTTGCAAAGACATATTACAACGGGACAGAACAAAGCATATGGACTCTATTCTACATTTGTTCTACATTGTAAATAGAACAGAATATGACATTGGATTAAAAAGTAAGACATTTTGGCTACACTAAAAGGTGTAAAACCAAACAGAACATAACATCCTATTCTGTCAAGTCTGCGTGCCAAGTCCTACACGAAATAAAGTTACATAAACAATAATTCGATACGCATAATCGATAATAATTTACCTGTTAATATCAGCAACCAAGGGAGACGCATAGATACTGGAACTAACTTCCGTTTGCCATCTTAGCTCCAAATTCTTAGGGCACTTCGAATTCACTAGAGCATCCTCATCTCTAACAACAATTATAACAAAAAACTAAATCATAAGAAATCGATAGAATAATTAAACGTCAAAATTACACATATTCTATAAAATCACAAGAAATAACGTAATAAATCACACAGCAATTGAAAATCGTGGTACATTTGGGGAAAAGAGAGGGAATCTTCGGTTGCTTCGCGGTTGCGGAAGGTATTGTTCTTGGAATCTTCGGAGAGAACGAAGGTAGAGAAAGTGAAGAGAAGAAGAGAGAGGAGAAGAAATTTCAGCGAAGAGAAATTCATATGATCGATTTTGGAATTGGATCGAGAAGATTATTATATATTCGAATTTTGGTTCGGGGAATAAGAGAAATAATAATGAGATGAAACCCTAACTAGCTAGAGCATTAGCAGTAGCAGGGTTTCTTCTTGTGATGGATCTGTAGTGTTAAGCAGAATGCGAGTGATGATTGTTGCTTATGAGGCTGAAGGGTTTATTTAGTTTAGATCAGGGAATTAAATGTTTCATAAGTTTGATTAAACTATATGATTAATTAATTAAAATAATTTTGGCTTTAATATAAGCACTCATAATATGGTTTTTTTTTTATATTTTTGGTTCATTATTGTAATTTGTAAATTAAAAAAATTATTTATGACTATATTATGAAATATGATGTTTATGTATTTTAATGATGAATTAGAATTGTGGTCGAATAATATGGCGGTTAACCTCATCAATAACTTTTTAGTTTACAAATTTTCTAATCTAATACACTCTAAATTAGTCATTAAGTACACATTCTTTTATATTATTAATCATTCTTGCATTCATAGTATCTTATTTTCACATTGTGTCCAAAACTAATAACAACAATTAATTCATTTGTGATTTTAAAAGGATACAAGTTCTACATATCGTATTCAGAGCTACAACTCAAACTTTATCGATAATATCTCACTCAAAATAATATTACCTTTGACTTATTATTAATTGATCATTTGCAATTAATATATGACACAAATCTTGTTTTTGAGAATATGTATATGTGAGAGAAGTTCAAAAATCAAAATAATATTGTTTGAAAATTACTCAAAAAAATAAAGTTCTTTTACTATTATTTTGAAGATACGTTTTATATACACCATTTAGAGCTATGATATTTCTATTATTTTTATAGGACATATAAGTGCGATATTTTACTATATATGATATAAAAAATACGTGTATATATTTTCCAGTAGGATAGAGACAGAAAAATAACTTGTTATACTTTGTATTGTTCTATTTGAAGATATAACTTAACCCAAATATAAATAAAATATGTATAACGTATACAACTTTGTATCTCTTATGATTGTTTTTAATAGAATAAATGTAGATGAATGAAGCTCATTATCACAATAAAAAAAAGTTAAATATATTAATTTTTGAAAAGGAGATAAAAAACTTTTAATGATATGTTTCTTATTGTTACTAAATGGAGATATGATTTGTGTAATTTCACTAAAACTAAGGTAAGCGTGGAAGATTAAATTTTATAATCATAATCATAATCAAATCAAATCAAATATATGACTTTTTTAAGCCTAAAATATTGTTTTTTCTCTAGTCAATGATACATGCATAGTGATTTTTTTTAGAGGTTTTATTACAAAAATTGAAGTCCAAAATAGAAGTTTCATTTCTATTATTTGAATGAATATCGACTCAATGGAAACAATATTATTATCTTTATCAAAATTCCATTATTCGGAAACTTTAATAAAAATAATAATATCAATATCTTTATTTTAGATTGAGACTCATTATGTTTTATACTATGAATTCGATATTTTTAATATTATGATTTCATATAATCATAAATATCAATATTCAAAATTAGTTTTAATATCAATAACATTAATAAATCATTGTTTACGTATGAATATTATTATTTTAAATTACTTTGGTTTTGTCCTTCTGATATGTATTAGGTATCTTAACGTGATATTATAATTAGTTGTATCATTGATAATTAAACAATAATTAGATGTACATGTGTCATGCTAGGTACATCTTTTAGGATTAAATCCTAAAATTTGAATATATAAAAAATAGACAACTAATAGTGATATATCAAAATCAAATATGTTTTAGGTTTTCCTACCACACTTCAATTGCGAAGAATAACTATCTTTGAGACGTTCTCAATCCTAGTAAATAATTCTCTATACGGAGCCAATGCGTCTTTCGGTACTAAATAGAGTGAATTTATTTGTTATATACTTATGGTAAAGCACTTACACCCATAACTTGCGACCATCACCATCATGTATCAAATTCTAAGGAAACTTACCGAGAAGAAAAATATTATACATATTATTATTATTTGACTCTAAAATAACTGTAAATCAATAAAATTCAAAACAATTACTATAGTTACTATTCAAATAGAAAATTTTGGATTTTTTTTATTTCTTATTGTTACTATTTTCATAATGCAATATTATGGACTACATAATTATTATGAGTTATAAATATTTATTATGATTTTTTAAATTAAGGAATACATATTTATTATAAGTTAGGCATATTTCTTATTACTTATTTTATAATTAAACAATAAATGAATATAAATTAATATTAGGCATTGCCTAAAATTAAGGAATCAGAAATAAAATTTATTGAAATTGTATTAATATTTGAATTAATCATTTTCCTAATATTAATACTCTACTTTAAGGTTTAATCATATCAAATCATTCTTTAACTAAAAATTACAACTAGTCACTTTTAGAATTAGTAGGGAACATTTAAATAGTACAAAGTAATTTGTAAAAGAATATGAGAGATGAATGAAGTATTTCTGAAGCTTTAGCAATGGTACAGCAAATGAAACATCATTTTGTCAATGTTCTATTACGATTATAACTTTCTTTGAAGTGTGTCCCATATTAATTTTTAAGGCCATTTAGTGATTCTATACGGATCTAAAATTCAAAGTAAAATAGCATGTGGTAAGATTACAGATTTAACCCCAAGAAACTTAACACTTTAGTTATGAATTAATGTCTCCTTTTGCTATTTACTTATTGTCATTAATTACAGTGGACCAATATAGCCTTATGAGAGATAGATTTATGTAATAAGACCCTTTTAAAATGTATTTCGATGACAATTTTGCCCCTAAAAAATTCTAGTGTCAGCATTGTAAGATATCTATTTTTGTAATAATCACCACGCTTTACAATCTTATAGTAGAGAATATGAGAAAGGATTATATAAAACTGTACAATGAATGAAGGAAGGGTACAGAATACAACTTTAAAAATACATATCAATATTATACATAGTCATAAATGTGAAAACAAATATTAAACAACAAAATGTTCCAATCTACTTTACAACGAAGAATTTTACATGTTAAATAAACAGTGTAAAAAGTATGGTGTACAAAGGTGGAAACTTTACAACCTTTTTTATTTTTAGTTTAAAGGTGAAAACTTTACCTTAAACTAGCATATGAAAAAATATTTGAAAGTCAATATATGAACCAAATTATTAAAGATCTGAAACAAAAACTTGAAATGCAACTATTGAAACAAGTAATTAAAATGCATGTTAATTACCTCAAATTCAACCTTATATTAAGGCATAAAAAACAAAGGCCAAAATGTGTGACAGAAAAAACGAAAAACATAAAAACGGAAAAAAAAAAAAACAGTGTTAGAGTAAAGTATTTCGGATCAAAAACAAAAAACAACATGCAACATCAAAAGGATTTCAGTAAAGAAAAACCATTATGTCAATATTGAAGTCATTACATAATGGAAAAAGAGAATATGAGAACATGTTATACATTGTAAATAGTATGATGTACAAAGTTGGAAACTTTAAAACCTTTTAGTCGAGCTGAAAGGTGGAAACTTTACCTTGGAAGTAGTATTTTAAAATACTTGAAAAAATTTCACTTCTTCTATTTATTCCAGATCTGAAACAAAACATAGACATGCAACTACTGTAAACAATAATAACTCTTAAGGAAATGGATAAACTGTGTTACTTTCTTATTCAACAAATGCAAAGCTACTTTGCTTTAAATAAGCCTTACAGGTAAACAACCACAGAAAAAACTAGGAATCACAAAGCTAACAAACTAGAATAATTCAAATGCTGAATCTACTCCTAAAAAACAGCTTATTGACTGCAACACTAGTAACAGACCTATCTTTCAGCAAAGACTACTTCCTAGTAAAGATTCCAACAAATTCCTCCCCTTAAACTGAAATGCTCATGGAGCATACAGTTTAATCTTCAAGTGGTTGAACTCCCAGTAGCCTTCGAAGGTTCTCAAACTGATCCAACTTCATTGGCTTTGTCATAATGTCTGCAAGTTGCTCTTGTGTTCCACAGAAAATTAACTTAACCACTCCTTGATTTGAAAGATCACGTAAATAATGATATCTAACATCAATGTGTTTAGTCCTTCGATGCATCACAAGATTTCTTGAAAGCTTGATTGATGAAGTGTTGTCACAGAGAATGTCAATACACTCAGAATTTTCAGCTCCAATCTGTTCAAGAACACCTTTCACCCAAACACAATGACAAGCACATGAGGTTGCTGCTACATATTCAGCTTCTGTAGAGGATAAAGTAACTATGGCCTGCTTCCTTGAACTCCAACAAACAGCTGCATCACTTAGCATAAATACATACCCAGAAGTACTCTTTCTGTCATCCACATCTCTTGCATAGTCACTGTCACTATATGCCAAAAGTTTCGAACTTGTCCTTCTATAAAACAGACCAAAATTCAGTGTACCTTTTAAATACCTCAAGACTCTTTTAGCAATCTGCATGTGTTCCTCCTTTGGATTAGCCATGTAACGTGAAATCAAACACACTACATACATCATATCTGGACGTGTTGCTGTCAGATACATTAGACTGCCTACCAATTGCTTGTACAATGTTGCATCAGCACCCTTTCCACCTTCTTTTGACAGCACAGTTCCTGGCACTATTGGATTTTTGACAGAATTGCAGTTCCACATGTTGAACCTTTCTAGAACCTCTCTTGCATATTTCTTTTGGCATAAGTGAATTCCATTTGCATTCTGATTTACTTCAACTCCAAGGAAGAACCTCATTTTGCCAAGGTCCGTCATCTCAAATTCTTCCTTCATTGATTGCTTAAACCTTGCACACAATTCTTCATCATTTCCAGTATATATCAAGTCATCAACATAAACACTTACCATAATTATCTTTTCTTCTCTTCTTTTGATGAAGAGAGTATGATCATTATTGCTCTTTGTAAATCCTTCTTTCTGGAAATAACTCTCTATTCTGCTAAACCATGTTCTTGGTGCCTGCTTTAGTCCGTACAAGGCTTTGTGTAGCCTATATACCTTGTCTTCCTCTCCCTGCTTTACAAAGCCCTCAGGTTGATCCACATACACCTCTTCCTTCAGTTCTCCATATAAGAAGGCACTTTTCACATCAAGCTGGTATACATTCCATCCCTTTTGTGCTGCCACAGCCAACAAGATCCGAATTGTGTCCCATCGAGCTACTGGAGCATATACTTCATTATAGTCTACCCCTTCTGTTTGTGTATACCCTTTTGCAACTAGTCGGGCCTTGTATTTGTCAACCTTGCCTTCTTCATTCAGTTTGGTTTTGTAAATCCATTTCACTCCAATTTTCTTGGCTTGAGTTGGCAAAGTCACTAACTCCCATGTCTTGTTTTTCTCAATGGCATCTATCTCAAGTTTCATTGCTTTCATCCATTTTTCATCATTTGCAGCTTCATTATAATTTGTGGGATCATCATTTGACATGAATAAAACCATACCTGCCTCTTGCTCTTCTTCAGAAAGACCCTCACCACTTACGTAGTCCTGCAGCCATTCAGGGGGTCTTCTTCCTCTTGGTTGTTCCTCGGGATCTAGTGTATGCTCAAGGTTGCCAGCATTACTTACTTCTTGTTCTCCATCTGATTCTTCGTCAGACTCCTCTATGTTAGTTCCATCATCACCCCAATCAAGAGTATGCTGTTTTGTTTCTTCTGAGTTCAGGTTCCAATTCCATTTTTCTCCTTCTTCAAATATGACATCCTTGCTGACTATGATCTTCTTCAACACTGGATCATATAAACGATAGGCCTTGGATTCGTCACTCACTCCAAGTAAGATACATTTGTGACTTCTATCATCCAGTTTGGTTCTCCTTTGCTCAGGTATATGGACATGAGCAATGGATCCAAACACTCTGAAATAGTCAACCCTAGGTTTCAGTCCACTCCATCTTTCTTCTGGCACCATATCTTTCACTGCTTTGGTAAGGCTTCTGTTTATCACATGGCTGGTCCACTTCGCAGCTTCTGGCCACAAAATCTTTGGCATATCTTTCTCAGTGAGTAGACAGCGCACCATATTCATAATTGTGCGATTTCTTCGTTCAGCGACTCCATTTTGTTGTGGTGTGAATGCAGCTGTTAATTGTCTTTTGATGCCATGCTCTATGCAGAACTGATTGAATTTGTTTGAGGTGAATTCTCCTCCCCTATCTGTTCGAAAACAGCATATTGCTTTCTAAGCTTCTTTCTCAACCAGTGTCTTGAAGCATTTGAATATCTCAAATGTTTCACTTTTTTCTGCAAGAAAATAAATCCAAGTTTTGCGAGAATAATCATCAACAAGCACTAGCAAATATCTCTTACCACTGTGAGAGATTGGAGATATTGGTCCACACAAATCACCATGCACCAATTCTAGTTTTTCAGATGCTCTCCAACGACTTTGTTTTGGTATTTTATCTCGATGTTGTTTGCCAATATTACACACCTCACAAATCCCAGCAGTTTCCTTGAGTTTTGGTAGCCCTTTCACCATCTGTTTCTTCTGCATGGCAGCAATGAACTTGTGATTTACATGCCCGTACCTTCTATGCCATAGGTCTTCCAAGTCCTCCTCTTCAGTCTTTAAGCATCTCCCTGGAAGTGGTTTCAACGTAGCATAAATCATAAACATCCGGTTCAGAGTCATCTTGCTGTCTACAATCTTCCCTCTTTGAGGATGATAAATTTTGCATGCACCTTCTTTTATTATGATTGTCAGGTGCCTTTCTTGGAGTTGACCTATGCTCAATAGATTGTTGGTTAGATCTGGCACAAAATAAACATCACTCACAGTTTGAGTTATTCCTTCTGCTTCAAACCTGACACTTCCTTTTCCTAACACAGACATTCTCGAGCTATTTCCCAATCGAACAGTACGTCTGAAACTTTCATCTAGTTCAACGAACCACTTTTTATTTCCTGTCATGTGATTCGAACAACCAGAATCTAAAAACCATATCCCTTTGTCATTGGTATCTTCAACTTCAGCATGGGCCATTAGGAGCAGCTCCTCTTCCTCATCAAACTCAGCATAGTTTGCTTCCTTTTCTAGATCTGGACACTCAAATTGGTAGTGTCCTTGCTTTTGACACCGATAGCATATGATAACATTTCTATTTACAAAAGTTCTGGTCCTTCCTCGTCCCCTCACGTAGTTGCCATTTCCTCTTTGAAAGTTGTTTCTTCCTCTCCCACGTCCATACCTTGTGCCATGCTGAACTTGCAACACCTGTTCTTCACTCCTTCTCTCTCTTACTTTCTGCTCATGAACTAGTAGTGAACTTTGCAGCTCATCCACAGTTAGGAGATCAATGTCCTTAGACTCTTCAATTGAGCATACAACAAAATTGAAGTTGTCTGTGAGAGATCTAAGTATTTTCTCAACGATTTTTACATCATTCATATCTTCCCCGCAATTCCTCATTTCATTTGCTGTTTCCATCACTCTTCCAAAATAATCATTCACTGATTCTCCTGTCTTCATCTCTAAAGTTTCGAATGTCCGTCGAAACCTCTGCAGCTGTGCACGCTTCACTCTAGCACTTCCTTGGTACTTGACTTTCATGGATTCCCACAGTTGTTTAGCCGTTTCTTTCTGTGTAACAGTCTTGAGGATGGTTTTGTCAATGGCCTGAAATAGATAATTCTTTGCTTTCAGGTCTTTGAGCTTTGCTTCATCCAATTCCTTCTGTTGCGCTGCACTTATCTGCTCATTCTCCTTTGGTTCTTTGATTCCAAATTCAATAACACTCCAATACTCCTTTGATCGAAGTAGGTTCTCCATGATCAAACTCCAGTGATCATAATCTCCATCAAATTTGGGTACACATGGTGTGGTGAAATTGCTGGATTCTGCCATGTCACTTCTTTTACTCACTCTAGTGTTTTACCTCTCAAACACTTTTAGCTCACTCACTTACTCACTCTATCAGGCCCCGTGGTGGAGCTCTGATACCAAATGTAAACAATAATAACTCTTAAGGAAATGGATAAACTGTGTTACTTTCTTATTCAACAAATGCAAAGCTACTTTGCTTTAAATAAGCCTTACGGGTAAACAACCACAGAAAAAACTAGGAATCACAAAGCTAACAAACTAGAATAATTCAAATGCTGAATCTACTCCTAAAAAACAGCTTATTGACTGCAACACTAGTAACAGACCTATCTTTCAGCAAAGACTACTTCCTAGTAAAGATTCCAACAACTACTGTATGATCCAATCTAATACAGAATAACAACTACATAATAACAACTAAACGAAAAAAATGAACCATGGGATAGAAAAAACTATAGATCGAAAAAAAACATGCAAAATAAAAAGGATTTCAGTAAACAAATGACAAAATGGAAAAAATTCAAGTCATTACATAATGTGAAAGATGAAGAGAATGTAGTTTGGAAAAAATCAAGTCATTACGTAATGGAAAAAATCAAGTCATTATCGTATAATAAATGTAGTTTGGAAATTTTAGAATAGATGAATCCGTGAGAAAGATGAAGAGATTGGATAAATGAAGAAGATGATTGCAAAAGAAGAGAAGAGATGAATGAAGTATTTCTGAAGCTGTAGTAGTGGTACAGAAAATGAAACATTATCTTGTCAATGTTCTATTACGGTTATAACCTTCTTTGAAGTGTGTCCCATATTAATTTTTAAGGTCATTTAGTAATTCTATAAACCAAAATATAAATTTAAACAAAATATGTATTGTGTGCCACCAAATTAAATCTTATAAATTTAAAAATTCAAATATAATAAAATAGATACTAAAATAATTTTATATATTGTGGGTACCTGTAGCACTAATAGCAATATATTTGTGGTCACCCCTTTTAGAGGTAGTTTGAATAACTCGTCTTTAAAACCCATGTCTACTCGTGCTTGTGTTTGTGCTGAATTCACAGGTACCTACGAGTCCCGGTTTTTGACATCCCTAATATAACATCTGTTATTTCATATATTAATTAACATTGACTATTAAATGAAAGTAATACAAATGAATGATAAATTTTTAATAGGATATTAAAATGTTTAATACGATGTGTTAACTAAAATTCCTACTATCTAATTTTTAATAGGATGCTAAAATGTTTAGATTTTTATCTACTAAGTTCTTTGTCATTTCTTTTATGATGCTGGATACATTTTTTGAAATATCCCTCACCCAATCTCTCTCCTGAAACTCTTCTTTCTCAATCTAAGTGGTCCTTCAAATCCTTCATCTCATATTCACTCTCAAGCTCTAAGATAAATGTTAAGAACTGAGCAAATAATAAAAAAATTCAGATTTTTGAAGTCTAACTTTTAATAACTTTTCAAAATGTTTCAATTTTTATCTTTAGTTTCTTATATTCCAATTTTATAAGGTCTATTATTCCCCTAAATCTATTTCGCTTTATTTCTTCCATGTCCTTCCTGTAGACTCTATATGAAACGGAAAAAATAGTAAACATTAAGCAAATAATCATTTTTCTGTTTTTTGGTGTCTAGTGTTTAATAGGGATTTCAAAAGTTTCAATTTTTTATCTTTGGTTTCTTATATTACAATTTTAAAGTTATATTATTTCCCCTAATTATATTTCATTTTGTTTCTTTAGTGTTCTTCCTTACAAAGTCGCCTCTAGCAGTGTAAACTTCATATGAAACACAGGAAAAATAGTAAGCACTGATCAAATAATCAATTTTTATACTTTTCGGTATCTAACTTTTAATAAGATTTTAAAAAAGTTTTAATTTTTATCTTTGATTTTTCATATTGTAATTTTTAACATCTATTATTTCCCTTAATTTCATTTTATTTTGTTTCTTAAGTGTTCTTCCTTAAAAAGTCATCTCTAGTATTGTAAACTTTGTCTACGGGAAATGGTAAGCATCGAGCATATAATCATTTTTTCTGTTTTTTTTCTCTAATTTTTAATATGATGTTAAAAAGTTTTGATTTTTAACAACTAAGTTCTTTCTCGTTTCTTTTCTCCACTTGAATACATTTTTTAAAATATCTCTCACCCCATCTCTCTCTTGAAATTCTTCTTCTTCAATCTAAGCAATGTTATTAAAACCGTACCGATTATCAAATCAGTCAGGGTACTGGTATAGTGGTACAGTGGTTGAACCGGTTGTTCAGTAATTAAACTACATGTCACTTAAACCGGACATATCTGCTTATATTTATATACATATATAAACCTATAATAAAAAAATTTCAAATATGTAGATATTCAAATTTATAATCCATGATCATAATTTACTCCAAATTCACACAAACAAACAACCTTAAGTGTTTAACAAAATCAAAGTCTAAAGTTCAAAGCAAATATCAATCCAAAAACATCACTTAACAAACGCAAAATATAAACTAGCCGGTTTTAATTACTAGTTGGTGATGCAAATCATTAGGAACTAACTAGTTGGTGATGTCTGAATGATACTGTCATTGTGCAAAAGAATAATATATTTTGTTCCATTCTTAAACACTTTGCTTTCTCCATCTTTCTTAAACACTTTGGTTTCTTAGACACATTCAACCAACTCACATTCACTCTTTTTTAATATACTTTTCCCAAACTAAAATTATGTTTCTTTTTTTCATTTCAATTTCTGCTCTCCAATGGTAGCTCCTCCACCATTCTCTCTCTCAACTGATCCTTTTGTTTCCACTCATTGTATTCTTCCTCCAACAATATCAAAGGTTTGATTTTTTATTCACAAACATGTTCATTTTTTATTTTCAGATATGCCATTTTTGTACTTGTTCTAAGTGTATGGGTACACTGTTGTGGCAGATCTAAGTGTGTGGGTACACTGTTGTGGCAGATCTAAGTGTGTGGTTACCTGGAAAAAAATATGCATAAACGGGCCGGTTTTAACCGGTTCAACGGTTCCCACCAGTTTTGTTACTTGACCAATATAACACTCGTACCGTACCGATTAGGGGTCCGGTTCGCAGGTTTCCGGTCGAACCGGCCGGTACGGTACGATTTTCATAACCATGAATCTAAGTGATCTTTAACTACTTTTAGAATATGGTCTAAAACTTGATAAAATTCCTATCAAGTGTGACAATACAGAACAATGAATATAGAAATAATCCTATTTTGCATTCTAGAACAATGAATATATAAATAAGACATCATATTCTTGTAGATCATGTGCATAAGGGTGATTGTATTATTGAATTTGTGGAAACCTCAAAGCAACTAAAGGGTATATTTATAAGCCCCATCTTAGGAATACATTCTTTGTTTTATGCAAAGAACTTGGCATTCTTGATGAATGCATGTTTACAACTTAGCAACCCCTAGGAAACACTCTAAGTGCACTAAAAATATGTGATTTTACATAAATTAATCGATTGCTTTGTGTTTTAATTGATTACTTGGGAGACATAAACAAAACCTGAGAAAAAAGGTTCAGAAATAATCAATTACCATTCGTTAATCGATTACCTAGGAGAAAAAAAAATTCAAAATCGGGCAAATTTTTCATACTTGTAATCCATTACTTCTGCAAATAATCGATTAGCGACAGTGATATACCAGATTCAAGCTTATGCTCTAGGGTATAATGGTCTAAACCTAAATCCTCCTAAGCTTTATACCTTTCTAAAATTTCTTCAAATTGATTATTCCAAACCATTGTTATTTGGACCATGCCGGACTAGACGGACCGGACTAGACGGTCCGACCGTCAACCGCTTGTTTATGCGGTCCATACTATCCATGAAATTGGAATCCCTCTCAGACTGTTTCTAGCATGCTTTAATCTGGTTTAACCAAATTAGATCGGGTAAATCCGGAATAACCCGGTTGGTTAGAGTGGTCGATCCAACTATTGAAAAAACTAAATTAGAAACCAGAAAACAAAATAGTAAAACAGAAATAAAAAATAGAGAGAAATCAGAAAACCTAGATGTCGTCGTCCTTCACCTTTCACATCGCCTTCACCTTCGCCATTTGCGTCATCGTCCTTCGCCATTACCATTTGCGTCGCAGTCCTTTGCCTTTGCCGTTTGCATCGTCGTCTTTCGTCGTTTGTGCATTGTGGTTGTAAAGCATTTCATTGTTTGTATTATTAGTTAATATACACTTTATGTTATTATTTAAGATATTGTTTATGTTATATTATTTATGGATATATCATTTGCCTTATATTTCACTATTTGTCTTTTATTTGTCCTTTCCCGTCCTTTAAAGTTTTTTATATTTTATAGAAGTCCTAAGATAATTTATTTTGTAGAGTTTATGATAGGTGAACCTAAGATGGAAGTCTTACAAAGCTTAAAAAGTAAATCAATTTAAAATAAGACATATCATCCATTCATACATGATAGATATGTTCATGCATATACATTCACAACCTTGATTTTTTTGCATTAAGGTGCTACTTACTTAAAATCATGCATCATATACTCATATATGTAGAAGGTTCATTATGCATCAAAGGAACAAATTTTCAACACCAATAATCGATTATCATGTGTGATAATCAATTAGATCAAACATGGGAAACCAATAATCGATTAGGTATGTGAATAATCGATTATTCGAAGTTCCAGTAGCTAAGGTCTTGGATTTCTTGGTTTCAATAATCAATTATCCTATAGGCAATCGATTATTTCCAAAAGAAAACCAGAGTTTTAGCAGGACGATAATCGATTACTCCAAGAAATTATCGATACGATCTAACAGAAAATAGTTTTGTATAAAAACCGATTTTTTACCCATGTGTTCATAATATCCATAATTTTGATATATTTCCATAATTCATTTTCATATCATTCTATAGCAAAATCCTTGTTGTTGAAAAAGTTCTTAGTTTCTTTGAGTTTAAGAGTGAAAAAGATAGAAGTTTAGCATTCTTCATCTTTTTTACACAAATCTTTTATTAATCACACTTAACCTTTAGAGTTCTTGTGATATTTATGCTTTAGGTTCGTAGCTAGGTTTTAGTTTTTATATTAGCACATTTTAGGTGCACATAACTCAAAACAATTTCTTAGACAATGATTTAGATTCTCTAGATGTGTTGAGTATCACCATTGAGTAGAGAATTGAGAGAAAATCCTAGTTGCGGTTAGGTGGTGTCTTCACAATTTACAAGGGTGTTGGTTAGGAGGAAGAAGTGGTTGGGGCTGGACCGTGAGAAATGTGTGGGTATGCTTTAGAGATGGATAGAAGTTCAAACCATCTTTGAGAGACTCTAGGGTCGAGAAGGAAGTCTTATAAATTCTTGAAAGTATGTTTGTAATATACAATGTTTCCAATAGTGAAGAAAAATCTCCCAAGATCATAAGGGAGGCCTGAATCTAGTTTGCATGTGGACAAACAAACGAACCAGGATAAAATTCATTGTCAAATTCTTCTTATCTCTTAACTCATTTACAATTCAGTCTTTTACGTGCTTTATTGATTTAATTGTTTTGCTTATTGATTTTAGTATTTGCCTATATTCTGTGTATAATTAGGCATCATTTCTTTAAGTGAATTGCTTCTATTTTTTTATTGAATTGGGGATTACTTGTTGTATACGAAACTACTTTTGCAAGAACTCAAGAATCAAAATAATCGATTACCGTTCTTACTAATCGATTATTTACTCTGATAATAATCGATTACTTGGTGAGATAATCAATTATCTTGTACTGTTTTTTCAATATTCCCATTAACTAGAAAAGTGGCATTAGTGATCTGCTACAACTATTCACCCCCCTCTAGGTGTAATTTAATTTGTGTTTACCCAACAGCTTGAGCAAACACTATTAAATGAGTGAAAGTATACATTTAGCATCGCTCGCTTGAGTGATCGCCATTCAAAGTAGACATTTAGCAGCACTCGCTTGAGTGAGCATTGTTGAAAGTAGACATTTAACACTACTCGCTTGAGTGAGTGTTGTTAAATATCTACTTTCAACCATTTAACATTACTTGTTGGAGTGAAATTTGTTAAATGTGTACTTTCAATTATTTAACAATGCTTGCTTGAGTGAGCATTGTTGAAAATAGGGGTCTTCATGGTCCATTTGGATCCTTTTTAGGCAAAAAAATCTTTCGGTACAAACACATAATTAACATGTTGTCCAGTCTGGTTTGTTTATGTACCCTGACCGGTTTAATAACCGGTACGATTTTAATAACATTGCTTATTGGAGATTAGTTGTCGAGATCAAATAAATAATTTGTGTTTTATATAAAAACTAATAGTATTGTAATTATGTCCAAATGATTTATTTTTATATTAAAATGTTATTACTAAAAAAACAATAAAATATTTGAGATTATATTATTATTCAAATATTTATTATTTGTTAGGATTTGTAAGTTATGAAAATGTTTAAGAGAGTAATAAAGAGAGAGGGAATTTGTAGCTTGGTGCAACTAAATTCGAATCCAATTTCTCTATTAAGTTGTAATAAATGGTCATTCTCATACTTAACAACGTAGTATGTGTCAAAACTTATATCGTCACCATTTCCTAGATGATGATGGTACAATGGAAGTAAAAATATAGTAAATTGTAAAAAATTCATTTTGGTTCATTACAAAATGTATCAATAATTCTAATGAGGTGTTATTTAAATACAAAAAAATGATTTCATAATCAAATTCTATATGCACATTTATAAATAATCAACTTATTCTAGCTAATGTATAATGAAGAGTAAATTGTACTAACATCCCTTCAAATTTAATTTAAAATTACATTCATCATTCATTTTCTTGTTTAAAATATAACACTCATATCCCCTACAATGTAATGTATATATAAAATTATAAGTGGTTTGTGTATGCAAAAAAAAGTAATGAATAATTTATATAATTTTACTAAAATTTATGGAGTGTTGGTTTAATTTACTGTATTTATACAATACCATGACAATGTTTTGTGTATATGTGTAAGTATGTGTTGTTTGCAACATGGTAAGTGATGGAGCCACAAGCACCTCTTGTTTTTCATTAATTAAAAAATATTAATTTAATATATATTTATAAAAATTATAGTAGAGTTGAAGATGAAATCCAAATGAGAACATTGATGAAGAAGATCTTGGAGAATTAGAATCTTTCTTCTAATTCACTCATTGGCTAGGGTGAATTATTTCCTCTAAGTGATGATAATGTCACATAGTTTGTTTATATATGTTGTATGAGACTAGCCTGATATAGAATATGTTAAGATTTAAATGCCGAGATTATTCAATAAATACAAAATTCCTTAATTCAAATATTAAGTTTATGTCTTTAAATCTCTCAAATCAGATTTGAGGCTAACCCTATTGACACTCCAATATACCTATTAGCAGTGATGGTGGAACCAATGTCCATTCTAGTTGGCAATAAAATATTTGAGATTATATTATTATTCAAATATTTATTATTCGTTAGGATTAGTAAGTTTTGTAATTATGTCCAAATGATTTATTTTGAATAGTTTAACCTCGCCTAGCACACTTTAACTTTGCAAAAATTTATATTATTCAAAAAAGTACTGGATCTTATGAAAATAAGATGAGTAACAATACATATATCTTATTATGTTTATTGTACATCTTTGGTCTTCAAAAAAACATTACCATCACCTTATGCATAATGTTTGCCATCTATCATATTTTAAGTTTATATTAAATTATTTTTATATTTAAATAATAACCATTGGTTGAACCAACATCAGTAAACCAATACATTAACCGATTTGATTATCGATATGGTCCTAACAACCTAGTTTGTACTCTAAAATACCCTTTGTTGCAATTCTTTCTCCTTAAACCAAAAAAAATCGTTAGTTGAAGAAGCTGCTACTCGGAAACTCTTCCTTACCTCCATCGTTGAAGCCATCACCAATTGGGTGGGTAATTTGTATGAATTTTTGTTTCAATTTCTTGTTCTAATATTTTCATTGAGAATAATGTATCTCCTCATACCATGAAATAACTTATCTCCTTTAACTAGTAAAATAATGACATGTATTGTTTTGTTTAGTTTTAGAAATATTTTTGTAAAAAATGATTAAATGGTACACATGTCAAGATTTTAGTGGCTAAAGGAGATAACTTATCTCAGGAGATAATTATTCATTTCAATATGCTTGGTTGAATATGCTTGGTTGATTAATCCTTCCACATGATCATTGTTATGCATATGACCTATTCAACTCCATATTTTACAAAGACTCCATATTTTACAAGAGTAAGTTTTTTAAACTTACTTTGCATCTTAGCCATCAATTCCAGGAAAATTCAATGGTTTGAATTAGTAGGTAGATCTAAACCATTGGATTTCTTTAAAATTGATGACTAAGATGTGGAGTAAATAGATCCTCACCCTATAACAATTGGGTAGAGTGGAAAACAATTTTCCTACAAGAAAGGCTTTCTCAAATTAATTATAACAATGCAATGTTGCCATAAAAAACAGTAAATAACAACGAATGAAACTCCTCCGTATGTCTAAAAAATATTGACAATGATTCTCAATTAATATTCATATACACTTAAAATCTTAACCAAAGTAATAGAAGTTCACCACAAGAAACATTCACCATTTTAACTAATAATCACTACTTAAAAATAAAATTAATAATATACATTGCGATCCTAAATCTAAGTCTCTTGATCTGGACATCATACAACTAAGCAGCACATCAGTAATTAAAGCGAAGGCCTAACTAATTACATAATATGAGCAACCTTTGGTGATGGCCAAATATATATAAATATGTATATCTAATACAATTTCAAATTAATCACATAAGCAGACATCAGCGGATACCTTTCATCATGTTTTCACCTGATATCATACACTACCAAGATCTGATTCTCCGGCGGCCGGTGAAAAAAAATATTATAGGCATCAGCTCGTGATCGACCACATCAAATTACCTTCGTCGCGCCATTGCAGCAAGCTGATTGGCTTTACTATCATGCTGTATCCTGTCGGCATACATGGGAAGGCGAATTATCTCGTTTATTTCATCCAATAAGTCATCCTGTGTGATGTTGTCTTTTATACTTCGCATCACCTGCAACAAATTAAGCAAATGGCTGTGGTCAAAGAACGGAGTAAAAGAAAATGGAAACCAGCAAATAGGTGTTGCTAGATGACCTTCTTGTATGTATTAAACTCATTTGGAGTAGATTTATCTGTCCTGATTCGCAAGAATACCCATTCCTGTGTTTCCGGATTCCGGGAACACTCTATGATCTTTCCAGAATAAGATGATGGATCTGAATCATCTGCATATTTTTAAATTCATTAAAAATAATAAATACACTAGATTCACTAGAAGCTAAAAAATCTAACATAAACAAGACAATCTTGTACATAATTGCTAAAGTATTAAAAAAACAAAGGTGGCCCGGTGCACAAGGGTCCCACACGGTGAGACTTGGGGAGGGTAGATATACAAAACCTTATCTCCGAAAGTGAGAGGTTGTTTACACGATTGGAGCCCGTGACCTTTAGGTCACAAAGCATAAACCATAGCATTGTGGCATCAAGGCTCAGCTTATAATCATGCTGACCTATGATCCCAAAAATTGATAGACACTGCTTGCTTTCCCAACCCACTATTTAATGGAAATTGGTTATTGTGTTAAAAAACTAAATTGGCGTATGAACATGTGCCACCTTGACAAACACATAATGCCATCACTTGACTTTATAGACTTCAGAATACAAAGAGTGATGTGCATATAAAATGCAAGCAAGATGTCATATGTCATAGCAGAATGACTTGGACAGATGCAATGAAATAAAAATTTGTCTGACCTCCGAATGCAACTGTATTCCCTTCCATGAGTCTCTTTTTTCCTCGATCATAGATATAAAGTAGCTGACGATCACCATCAACCTGTCAACACAAGCATCTTGGAATTAGTACTGCATCAGCAACAAACTATAGCTCTGACCAGAACACAACATTACATGTAATATCAACTCCATATACAATAAGATGGTAATACAACCTCAAAGAGAAAATCAACTGAATTCAGCTCTGCATATTTCCACTTTAAAAGGCCTTCATGAGTACGAGGTACATATGGATCATCCCAACCCTATTAATTAATATTTGTCAGTAACAACCTCCATTCAATCCAATAAAAAAAGGAAAAGCAACCAACACATCCTTAACAAGGAATGGGAAGGAAAAGGAATAGATCAATGCACCCGCACTATGAGCTAGTCAAGTTAAGGTACATTGGTCTTCACTTCCCTCCCTTCCCAAATCTTCTACTAAACATTACATCATCAGACCACAAAGATATGCATTTTATGCTGCTGCAGCAGTATGTAATGGTAGATTCCAATGATAGCCAATCAACACAGATAAAAGCAAATATTCAAAAAGGCAATATCAAGCCATGATGTTATTTTCTAAAAGTGCCAGCTTGGGATAGAGCCAGAAGCAATTTGAATTACATGTCAAAACAGAAAATCTCATTCTCATATTTAGCACACTGAAAGTGATCGTCAATCACAGTACCTGAAATATAAGACCATCTGCCTCATGTGAGAGTCTTTTAATGAACTCCTTCAAAAGCTTATTGACAGTAGAGAGCAACCAGAAATCCTTCCTCCTCACCTAAACAACATTTGAAGCACACATCAATAGAAACACCACAAGAGGACAAATGAAGTGAAACTTAAACTATTTAATGCTCAATTTAAGGATATAGATGTGTACCCTAAATGGTTCCAAATCATATCTATAGTAAGGATTTCTGCTCTGGTATATATGCTGTCGTTCATGATTCCTAGGTTCAATGACTTCTTTCTCAAGCATTTTCCATCGTTCATAGAAGGGTCGCTGCATCAAGTTTAAGCTATCAATCATATGCAGGTAGGTATACTTATGAATCAAGAATAACAAAGGAAGAAAATATTCAAACACTTCAAATTGTGATTCACCAAATAAAGGTTCTCCACCAACATGGCACGGATGTTTACCACAGCACTTAGATAAACATACTCGTTAATTAGTGAGATTAACAGTAAGTGCACTCACTATCTTTTTGAGACTGCAATCAAATACATATCAACCTTTTATTAACCTATAGAGGTTTCAAATGATGTTTACTCATAAGTATGCTGTCATGTGTGATAAACCCAAAAGGACCTATATGTCATAGAAAATAAGAATGTTTCTCACAAGTCACAGCCAATATAACTTCTTGGTCAACAGAAAATTGAGATGACTTTCTCTTTCTGTTATGCATCATTCAACTAATGTTCCCTGTTGGTCCCACTTATAAGGCCAATTCCAGAAAGTAACAAGTAAGCACAGATTATCAGGTTCTTTTTATAGGAAAGGACACATCAATAATTTATGCAGACACAAATGCAAGTTTAAACCAATGGAGCTCTACAGGATTCTTCCAATATCAAATTGCAATGAAATGAGACCTCAATTCCAAAGGGTCGGGTAGGAAGCAGATTTCAAAATATGCCAGGCTCATTCAAATGACCAATCCTACATTGGTATATTACAGTATAAAGCCAAAAGAATACAAGATCAGATACATTGACAAGAAAGGTAGACAGCTAAAAAAAGATGCATGCAATGTAAAATCAGAGAAAGCGTGAAATGAAATGTTTAAAATCAAAATATGCCAGACCAATCAAGCGACGAATCCTAGGTTTCGTGTGTGTGTGTGTGTGTATATATATATATCTCACAGTATATAGCCAATGAGTGTATAAGACCAGATACATTGACAAGAAAGCTAAACAGCTAAGAAAGATGCATGCAATACAAAAATCCGAGGAACTGTATGTTTAAGATTTCAGTCATATTTTAACTGATGTAGAAGAGACAATTTCTACGACTCTCACTCTCTCCCTACCCCAACACAAAAACGAGAGAACAGACAACAGAAAACATATTGACCATGAAGCTGCTGTAGAAACAACTAAATGAAAGAGACAGAAAAAGAAGCAACACCCACGTCATGAAACAAAAGCAGAGTTAGACAATCTAGCGGGGACATCAGCTAAAATTAGTCTGCTGGTTCTCAAACAACAGAGAGATCATACCAACAAGCACTGCATGACGACTTAAATATTATTCAACTGTTCAATACAAATTAAAAGATAACAGTAAGGACAAGTGATTCTCCTATCATTAATGTATGAACCAATAGTAAAGAGCATAAATGATATCTTCTTGAATAATTGAGAAAATATAGATAAATCAAACCTCTATTATTGATACTTGGTTGATTGCCATCATATCATATATAAGGTATCTTCTCTCCTGCTTATTTGAATCAGGCAATGTATCAATGACCATCTCACCATCAAGTAATGTGAAGTGGTGGGTCTTCTCGCCCAAACCCTTTAGAAACCAAATATATAAAAATATCATTTTTTGCATCAAAGATGTTGAAACAGAATGTTTGAAAGAAATTGCGTGTCTGCAGATAACACACTGAAGTCTTATTTGTAGTGTAAAATAGCAATCAACCAAAATCACTGGCAAGGAGTTAACCAATTTAACAGTATGGTAGCTATGTTAAAGTCTACTCACAAGCTAATTAGAGAGGTTGTCATAACTATAGCTGGTCATGGAATTTACGCATGCAATAAGTTGGTCATAACTATAACCAGTTTATCAGTATGGTAGCTATGTTACAAATATAGCTAGCCTGAGAACTTCTAAGGGGATAGACTGGAAAATGCTAAGTACCAATAAAGAAAAAGAAAACTGATAGGCACCACACAGAGAGACGACTTATGGAGTTTTAAGATTAGGGTGGCACTGAGGGTAATGTGCAGTATAGCTTTCTGCTCCTGATGTGAGGTAGTTGGTGTTCAGAAACTCCAGTGGTAGTAGCTGGTAGGTTGCACAACGGTTGAAAATTAAAAATATTAAAAAGACTGAAAAATGCTCAGTCCAAATGGCCTTGGTGGTGTGCAGTTCAGATCATGGCCTTTAAGGTTGTCATTAAATGGGCAGTGGAAAAAACCTTGCCAAAAAGCATGTGGCGGTGAGGGCTTTCCAGAATAGAGGCATAGCATGAAAGAAAACTGCTGCCGTTGAAGCATGGTAGGGATAGGGATAGTGTTGAGATTGTTGAGATGATTAGAAGATCATGTATTTGATTGAGTTTAAATATATGATTATGAAATCATATTTTGTAATTATCTCTACACTTTATTTCTTTAAAGTTAAGGGATTTATGTAGTCTGGTATTATAAATATAAAAGGCTGAGTGCACAAACCACGCAAGCAATTCAAATAAACAATCTGTCCTTTTTAAGTTGGTATTAGAGTCAGAGCACAACTTCTATCAGATTGTCATGAGCCAATTGACCTTTCGCCTGGTCCGTCAGGCTTCTCTGGAGAGGCATGTCAGGAAGTAGGTCCCACATCGCTTGCTTCAACGTTCTAGGTATGACTTAAATACCTATTGGACTATTCTTCTATAGCAAATTGGTTTCGAGATGGAACATTAACATAGTACTACCAACAACGCCCATATCCGCACAATTGTCTTCACCAGGTCAGATCCACCTACACCTTCTACTATACTATACATGATTGGTCGTAAAGGTATATGCTCTACTCATAACCCACATCCCATACATGATTGTTTGAGTTACCATTGTTTATCTTAGAAAAGAAAGGCATGCCCATTAATGATGGTTCAAATCCCATTGGTTGGGTGGCCAAATCAGAAAAGCATTTTGAAATCCAAAATACCAAACTGAATGTGAAGGTATTCCTAGCCTTTGTGTACATAGAAGATTTTGCTGTGTATTGGTTTAGATATCCATGAAAGGGATTACCTAAGGTATCTTGGGAAAGAAAATGGGTGGATGCCGAGTTTATCAAGGGCAAGTTTCCACAGTGCAGCCTTGAGGACAAGACTGTTTATGCCTGGGGGGCCTTGATAAGAATAAGAAACAGACCAGGACCCAGTAGGTCTGAAATACTAGTATCTGTATAGTTGTGTTTAGACAGTTATATTCTCTGTTAGTGTGTACTGTGTTTTGTGTACCATTAGCAAATTGGTCAGATATGATTGGTTATTATTTTTAGACAGTTACGCAATTATACATAAATGTGTGGTGTGGAGGTTTACATTCCTCATTCTGGTGTTTGCTTTGGGAATTGCAAAAAGATACCCCTTGTCAGGAGGAAATCCTGGGAAGTTCAGGTATTGTTCTTCAAAAACGGTCTGTAAAACATTCTAATAATTACTTGTGTCCAAATCTTGAGTCTAAGATAGTTGCCATGGGGCGGTGGGCACAGTAGGTTAAAGTTTGTCGGAATGAAATGTGGACATAAGTTATGATGCCATGTTGAAACAGAGCATTTTGAAGAAGCACGACATTATTATTAGTCACTAAAATTAGGCCCAGGTTCCATCATATACTCCCTAGGCACAAGTAGGATTAAGTGTAGGGGCAGTTACAGAAAAACGAAATTACAAGTGGGAAAGGAAGATAACTAGAGGAGAGAGAATGTGCATCTAATTAAATGGGGATAGAGTCACGTCAGCAGTCTTATTGTGATTTTTCTGGGTAATTTACAGTTTGGGGACTTGTGATTTTTCTGGGGAATTTACAGTTTGGGGCTAACAATCTTCTCATCCGGAGAATCTAGCTCTTAATTTTTGTTTTGTTTTCTTTCTAAATCCATGATTCAATATATCTCATTTACTCTTTTCTTCAGAAAGGATTGTACCCTATCAATTAGTTGTACACTAATCTCTTATTTATAATCTAATCGCAATCAATCAAGGAGGTAATCAGTAGCTAATTTACAGCTTAAACAGTAGGCACTGGATATGTAACAGCAATCATCATAATTATAGGTGACTAACATTTAGACATCACTAAATCGGATAATTAAGTTAAATCAGCTCTAACAAATGTTATCATAAATTTCCAACATAAAGTAGCACACGTACATCATTTGCACTCCTGCAAGGAAACCTCATTTGGACCCTTCGAAAAACGAAATTTCTGTCAATTAAGTAGCATCCATCCATAGTTATAAGCATCATATATCGTGTACCATCAGCTTTCCATGTTGCATAATAATAACGCTGTCGTAACAACTGCAAATTATCCCTGCGCAACAAAGTACTCAAATTTAATATAAATTACAAATAGCAATATCAACTTAATAAGGATCGATGTATTAAAAATCCGATTTAACTTAACAGAATACAAAATATATGGATTCCCTGTCACTGACAAAATAAGAAAAATGGAAGTAAAATAGAATAGCCAATGAAGCACTGTAAAATGACAAGAGTTAAAGCATTATGGATTAGAATCTGATCCTTGAGGTATCTGAAAATTGGAGTATTGGCTTGTAATTGCATATATGAAGATTCGATTAATGTAAGGAATGTGAAATGTGGAAAATGATACACAAGAGGTTATTAAAGATGATGGTTTTCATTGACTGGTAGAATGGAGGCATTTAGGAAATTAAGAGAATACAAAACTGATGCCTCTGACCAAAAAAGAATAGCAAAGGAAGTACTGTAACTTGACAAGAGTAAAGCCTGAGGAATTAGAATCTAATCCTTGAGATATCCGGTTTACAGAGCAATGGCATGTAATTGCAGCTAGAAAGAAAGCATTAATTTAAGGAAAATGGAAAAATCATAATAGGGGTTAGCTAAAAATTATTTGAGTTGATATAATTTTTTCAGTTGCAATATATATGTTGCATTCTTACCCAAAAAAAGAATGATGGTTTTCATTTTCTGGTAGAATATGGAGGCATTTAAGAAATAATTCGCTTACCTTCTATATATTGCAACTAAGAGATACTGGGATAGGATATAAGACTAGTTAGCATAATACAAACGGTATTCAATATTTGAACAAGATATATGCCACGGTGAGAAGCACTAATCATTTTGGTAGACATTAAATAAAAAGGATGACATAAAGAAAATGCACTTAAGCAACACAATGCAAACCACTATGCACAATCACATGATTAGTACAGGCATAACAACACAACAAATAATAATAGTGGCAACAGATATAAAGCTCAAAAATCATTGTTTAACTAATATAACATATCACAACATAATATGCTAATGGCTCAGATCAGTAGAACCTGTTAAGAGAAACGGGATGTGAACCTGGAAATTGTGCGTGTCCTCTGACCTGCATGCTAAGAATTAGTAAAACTGCTATAACAAGCATATGAGGTATATGATGTAGCCAACCTTAAAAACATAAGGGAAAAGGCATGCTACAGGAAACCATTGAAAGAATCCTTGTCATCAGCTGCATAGGTTTACACATGTAAAACCAAATTGAACATAGAATTAAATATGAATATACCGCATCTAAAAATTATAAGTATAATAACGTACAATTCAAAAGTTGTCAGCCCTGCATACAAACGGAAAGCTTACGCCTTATGGTACCAGAAAAGCATCTTAAAATTCTAATGGCCTTTTAAACCCTATGTAATCAATAAATTCTTCATTCGAAAAATGCCTTACTAGCCCTTAAATCAAATTAACAATATGTCATTCCAAAAACAAATCAACAATACGTAACAAACAAGTCCACATCAACATAAATGTCAAATATGAATAAGGAACCAATCCTGTCTTGGAGTTGGAGAAGACACATAAATATGAGTACATATGAAACGACCCAGAGTAAAGGACCAAGGAATGACAAAATCCTAGAACAAAATCACATTTTTAACAAAAGCAAGAAGGAAAACCTCTAGAATGAAAGATAATGATATAATAAAAAACATTTTTGAAAACATATAATGACAGCTCCAAGAAGATCAAATACCAAGCATAATAGTCCAACAAGTGTCAGAAACAAAGAGACAACAGATGACAAAGTAGCAACTAGCAGAATACTTTCCACCAATTCTTTTATTGCAATTTAATGACTAGAAATGGAAAGATGACAGTAAAATTATCAAAATTGAATCATCATAATTCCAACACTAAACTCTCAAATCACTGTAAGCAATAAACTCATGCATGCAAGACAACCATTTAAAAGGCTTACCCCAACACTCAATTTAAGTGATTGATAACAGAACTGTCGGAATGCCTCTTGCTGATCATTAGATATTTCATCTCCCAAAACATCATCATTTGTCATTCGTGCGTCAGTCTCATGGTTCTCCTGAGAGTGAAAAATATGTCTAAATGTAAGACATGTCATATGGATGGGTCCACTATTTTTACATTAATATTAGTAGATATGAACATTAGAGTAGAAACTGAATAAGGCGGGGGACAGATCCTAGATAGGAATGAGGATGTGACACCCACAACACCCCCAGCAACCGAAAAGGTGGCTGCACCACTGCCACAAGTGGCTGTACTGTTTGTGTGTGGACAATTAGTCTAATGCATGCAACCGCTTGTGAATAACATCAGAGATGGGGTTTGGGTTTACCAGACTCGTGGAAGACAGACACTAAAATTAGGCTACTTTGACCCGGTCAGAAAAGAGGTGGTAAAAAGGCTTTTCCTTTTTAAGAAAAGGGAAAACGGACTTTTTCCCTTTAAAATTAGGCTACTTGACCGACAATTTGTCTCAAGATTCGCCACTAACTCACTGCTACATGGTACGGAAGTTTACCACACTGCAGTTCACCATCTCGGCATGTGGAAGGGTCGAAAATCACCGCTCCTATGCTATCCCAGCACGATAGTCTGCGATTAACAATCTAGACATATGAATCTTATAAATCTGCAATATGTTATTTGTGTAATCCTAAAGTAACACTAGCCAGACAAAGGGCTTAACCTAAAAAGGGAAATTTTGAATTCTAAATGGACTTATCAAAAAGAAACCTATGCCTTATCGTGAATCAGGGAAAAAATGAAAACAGCACTTGCAAGAAAATCAACAAGAAGACGAAAAGGCCACTCATCTGGCATGAGATAATAGTAAAAGCCAAAATAGCAAATATTCAGTACGTATACTATCCATACATGCATATGAGGATCTGGTATTCCATCATCATCATCATCTGGAACTGCTTCACCATTGAGGTCAAGTTCAGAAGATCTTTTCCACTCCGGAGTCGGAGGACAAACTACCATTTCAGGCTTCTTTTCATGATAAAATGTGTACAATCCATCAATGTAATCGGGTTTGTAGATTCCTGGAGGGCGCGCATCAGAAAACATTTTTATTGCCTACAAAATGGGCAAATAAAAAGTATAAATATAGAACTTAAGCCACATCTTAAACAGACACACCAGGGAGAGGGAGATATGGATATATTTAAGGTAACTCCATAACTGACCTGAGTAACAGACAATGACATAGAACGCATCAGATAATGGATGATCATATATCCAGTACGATTGTGCCCATGTGTACAATGAACAAGAATATACTTCTTCGAGTGTTTTTGACGTACTAGAAATTGAGTAACCTGGAAATGAAAATCACATGGTTGAGAGCATACAATCATTTGTTAGGGTTGAAGCTTAATTAGACATCTTTGAGGAGATTTCTCTGGATGAGCACCTCTATCGGATAAGATAAGGCAATGGCCTTGGACTACTTCAGCTCGGTGTAAAGCACGTGATCTTTTTATAGGCATATTTCTAACAGAAATGTATACGGATTTGGTAGGTTTAATTTGTTGATGTTTTCTTTGATCTTTATTGTTAGAAAGAAAAATATACTACAAAATAACCTACAATCCAAATTTCTCTAAGGAGAAATGAGAAAGTATCACTTTTTACTTTGAAAAGGACCAAGCATAAGAGATTTGTATTTTAAGAACTTCCAAAAGCTTACTAATACTTAAATATATGTATATGTGTTTGTATACAAAGATATATTACACGCACAGTCGCACACAGAAATGCAAGTAGCTAAACATCATTTGTACATAAATTTATATTACAAACGTTAATGAATAACTTTTTATGTTAGAGATATTTAACCACTCATCTGTTACTTACAATATGATGACAATTTGAAGGGTTCACCATAGAACCCCAGGAATTTAACATAAAAGAACACAAGAAGCACTTATAGGTGAAAATTGAAGAGTATAGTCGTACACTATATACCACAGCACAAGTCACACAACTTAGGCATCTCATATCTATCATACAAAATGATGAAAAATAAAGGAACGTGTAAACCATAAGATAAAAGCTGGGTAAATGAAATGGGGAGTCATTTAGGTACTATTTTTTATAGAAAAATGCTTCTCAACCTCTAAAAAAGATTATACTGAACAGGTACAAGACTTGTGATAGTGTATGGCACTGATTACTGAATACTGGTAAGTAAAAATCCAATAACAGCATAAACTCTATAACAAAGATGGAGTGTTATGTTGGATGATAGGGGTAGAAGACAAGATAGGATTGACGCATTAGTGATAAAGTGGGGGTAGCAACTATAATGGAAAAGATGGTAAAATCAATCCATAGGCAATTTTACCACAAAAAGTATAAACATGTTTTTTTCACAGTGGAAGTCTACATGTGATCTCTTTCAATATAATCCTGAAACACTCAACTCCTAAACACGTTCAGACTGTCCCTGTTAAATTTAACAGAAAATACAGTTCTGAACTTTTTATCAGAGCTTAAAATTTTGTTAGAAAATGGTTTAAGTATGAAAATAACGAATTAAACTTCAGGAGATAATGTGTAATTTACACTAACTAAAATAAAATAAAAGTCCATATGGTATACCAATTAAATTCACTTAAATCAACTTTAGCTTTCACTTAGCATCTACTACGAATTAATCTACACAAATTTCTTAAATATTTTTTTTCTAAATGAGACACTATATATTAATTCATACCATCAAGAATCCCCACTTCTGGAGCATGTTGCAAGGTAATAAAAATGCTTATTAAATGAACAAATTGCTTGTAAAACAGAAAATGCACACCAAATTCTTTTAAATAACTTGGGAAGGCTGCAAAAACATGATAAAGAAAGAAACAAACCTCATACACAAACTGATTCACAGCTAAATTATCAGGTACAGAATCACGCCCCTTGCATTGAATCTAAATCACATCAATGATATTCAAATTAAGGACAAGATCAAGGTGTAATAGTTTAAAAGACAAATAGAAAACCTAAAGTTAAGTAAACTTAAGCTATATTACAAACCTTAACATGTTTGATACCCTCTTTCTTTAAATCTGACACAGGATAGTATCGAGAAGTATTTGTCAAATCAATCACGAGACCAAGCTGTAAACCAAGAGAATAAAATGTAAAAAAAAGGAGTAAAAGTTAAGCAAAAAAGTCTTTGCATATGAAATAGAGCATTCAATTTCTTTATTTTGTGCTGCTAAGAACAGGCAACAAAGACTGTAGCTGAGTAAACAACTAGATATAAGGATCCTTTCTATTTTTTCCTTGATGCTCAAAATCTAGAAGTTCCTTGCATTTAGATTACTTCTGCTCATAAACTTAAAATTGAAGAAAAAAATTCAATGCCAAAGAAGCAGAAAAAACATGAAACAACACTTATTTTAAAATAAACTACTTACTTTTCTTCCTAAAACTCTCTGTTGATGTATCACTTGTTTAAATGAGTATCTTTTACCAGGAGCAATGCAGTCATTAAATGATTCACCAAGTGGAACCTTGGAAGGTACCATGCAAAAAATTTCCTGCCCAAATGAAGGACATTCCAACCACCCTGCATGTAAAGGATAAAATGATAATACATCCTCTCTTTTCAACCACATGTACACCCATCGTAATTAGCAGCATAAAAGGTATTCTAACAATCTCAAATATGACCACAAGTTATAAAATAACTATCAAACTGCATTTTATAAATAAAAAATCTTGAAATATTATGTATTCAATTATAGTACTCAACCCTCACTGCCCCCCCCATAAACAACACTGCATAAAACTATTAAATATTTTGCCAAATATATACCAAAAACAAAGGTAACAAGCAAATACCATATATGATATTTAACATTGATAAATCCACTATAAAATAGTTTTTTTATAAGGATGAAACCATAGTGAAGAAATGTCTGAATTTAATATTGCATGTAATAAAAGCATTATTAAACATATTAAATTTCTGGGGAAAATATGAATGAATCACATTACTAATTATCAATAGCAAGGCAGCAACAGGACCATGAGGAAAAGACCCTAACCTGGAGGAAGCCTGCTTCTTTCATGTGATTTAAGGGTCTTAGTATGGACCAGCTGATCATATCCAGGTGACTGTGATACATGCACAGACCTATCATCTGGACGTTCTCTCTTTAATCGTCTCTTTCTTTCTTCACGCTCCTAAAATAAGCAGTAACTCAGAAATTGTTTTATTAAAAAGATAGGTACAATACAGACAGTATAATTTAATAACTAATGGCGCCAGAGAAGGAGCAAAACGGTGATTGATTGGACAATTTAAAGGAATTATTGTCGAGGACTCCATTTGAGCTTTTGGGAAAGGACCCACTTAAAGATCAGTAGCGAAGTTTATAAAAGAACCCAAAATGTTATCCTCTTAGATGGAACTCAAACAAAAAATCTTATGCTCAGAATGAAACTTATGTATAGCCCTGGATTATGATCACACAATTGAATGAAATTTTCTTATCAAACGGGGTAGGAGTAAGTAGGAAAACAACAGTCAAGAAAGTGAGAATAATTCCTCCAATAGACTAAGTCATGCTATGTAGATAATTTACATAGCAGGCAATTAAGGTGACAAAAATTAAACCACAATCCTCATTCCACTAGATATAATGGTAGATGATCATTACTATCAAAAGCTCAAATTATCATGCCAGAAAAAATAAAAAGGAAACTGATCATGGGATTGTGAAAGTAGTAATTCACAGACAGTTTATGATAAATTCACAAACGAAGCCATTCAAGCATTAGAATGTTCATACCAGGAAGCATCAGTTCATACATAAAAACAATGGAAGTATAAAGACTGAATTTTTATTTTTTGCACAATGTGGTCTTTTGAAGTACATTTAATCCCTATTAGAAAACAAATTAAAACATTGGACTTCCGTCCATTGTTTCAAATTGCGGCACCACAATATTGTGGTGATTGTTGCAACCGCATCAACCGCAATTGTTGTTTGATATCAAATGACAATGATGTGACCGAATCGGACCGCATTTGGACCACATCAAATTCATAAATATTTTTAATCACAAAAAGTCTGCACCGCAACGACTACAATGACCGCAATCTCAGTAACCACAATCATGACCGCAATCGCTCGAAACCATAATTTAAAACTTTGCTAAAGAGAATAAGCTTCACCAATTCATCTGAATAAATGAGAAACTACCACCATAGAGCTCCTAGTCGGAAGCATCCATAGATACTAAAATGAGAGAAAATGAAACAGGTAGAGAAAAGGGTACCCGGCGTGCTATATCAACAGCACTTTCCACGCGTTCTTCTGATGCGCTAAACTCTCTGACAGCATGTCCCTCAAAAGTGTCTTCCTCTTCATCCGGGACCGGCGAAGCATTCAAATCCATTGCAACTATCATCAAGCAGCAAAAAGCATTAGTTCCCCACAGTATAAAATCCCAACAGCACTCGACTTCCTTTGTTTCTCTGTAGTAACTAGAATCCTTTTGCCTGCACCATTCAAATAGAAAACCTATTAAAACAAGCACGTCCACGAATTCTACCAGATTATTAGCACACAAAAAATTAGAAGCTCAACAAATAGCTTGAGGCTTTTTATTCATTATCCACAACTACAAAGTCTCAAGCAATCATGCAAAACAATAAAATAACATAAGCATCCCAGCTTCTTGGAATAGACCTAGATGGAATTCAAGGTTTCTTCTCCAAGCTCAATTAGCAAAACACAAAATTTCACAACGTAAAAAAAAACAAGAAACATATCTCACTTCACTTATTTTTCTCTCATATCCTCCCAGCTCCGAATGGAAGGAACTTAATACATCAACAACATAATCAATGCAGCGAACTCAACAAATTTTCAGAATCATAATTGAAATCAAAATTATACGAAGCTTAAAATTAACACAACCAATAACACAGAAGAATCGGAATTTACGAACCTCGAGAGAAAAACAAACGGAATCGAGAGCAAAACAATTGAAGGAAGCGGAAGTTTGAGAGAGAGGTAACGTAATGAGGGAAAATTGCGAAAAGAGGAACCCTAGAATCGTTGTGAGAAGTGAGTGAGAGAGTTTTCAACGAAACCCTAGAGAGAGAGAAGAAGGGTATGACGAGAGAGAAGAATGTGGTGGTTGTTGGGGTTAGAGGAGAGAAGTGAAGTAGATTTGATTGTTATGTTTTATTAATCAAAGTGAAAAAATAATGATAATCAATATCAATATTGTTTTTCTCTTATTATTAGCCGATCGACATAATATCCAATTTATAGTATTAAAGTATTATAATTTATAGTATTAAAGATGATTGGTGGATTTTATTTGAAATTATTTTTTAATAAAAATAAAAATAAGTATTATTTTTTTATGATTTTTCAATGTTAAATGTTAATATATTATATACGTATATCTAACTTTATTGGTATGCGGTTTAATTGAAGAACCAACCGTTGAACATCTATATTGTTATACCAGTATATGTTTTATGACCGATACAGTATTAATAACACTAATAATATTCTTAATTTATATTATTAAAGTATTATAATTTTCTTATTTTTGTATTCATTATATTTTATATTATAATTTTTCTTTACAATATTAATATATTATATATGTATATCTAACTTATCGGTATGCAGTTTAATTAGTGAACCATCAGTTGAACCGCTATACCTTGATGACCGATACAGTATTAATAACACTCGTAATATTCTTAATTTATAGTATTAAAGTATTATAATTTTTTTTTATTGATTATATTTTATATTATAATTTCTCTTTATAATATTAATATTATATATATATATAACTTACCGGTATGCGGTTTAATTAGTGAACTATCATTTGAACTGATATACCACTATACTAGTACCCTTATCGGTTTGATGACCGATACAGTATTAATAACACTGATAATATTATTAATTTATAGTATTAAAGTATTATAATTTTTTATTTTTTGTATTGATTATATTTTATATTATAATTTTTCTTTATTTGGTGTATTTTATGTTAGAATTGTATGTGTCTTATTATAATATTCAATTTAAGGTGTGAAATGTGATTTCAACTTGGGTGAGAGTAATGGTTTCCACTTAAAAGGATAGTTAGGGGTGGTTTATAATATGCAGTCTTACTTCTTTTATTTTATTGTTATTAGTTATTATTAAATGGTTTTGTATAGAAGTTACAAAATGATAAGAGTAAAATGGGAAAGTAAAAATTAATGCATATTGACAGGCACGGTAACCCGCATTACTATTTTGTGATTGTATGTCAACATGTATTTTGCGCTCCTAATGTTTATTTTGCTCCATCTTTGACATGTTATGTAAGGCTAAGGTTGATGATTAAATATATTAAAATAGATATTATCATTATTTATTTCAAAGTATATAGTATAATTTACTAAATATTTAAATTAAATGTAAAGTTAGTAGTTAGTAATAATTCAGAGTAATGTTTAAAAAAATTCCAAATCACAACCAAATAGAAATAAATAGAAAGGTAAACCATAATGAGATTATATACCTAAGATAAAAGGCCGAATGCTACTATACTCACAACAATTGATCAACTTTTTAATATATCACCCACAAATGTTAAAAAAACTTTAATCTTTAAAATCATTAAAAAAATTCAAAGCTTAGATTAAAGACATAATAATCGAAAGTCATGGTAAAAATATAAAATAAATTGCAAAAAAAAACATGTAAGTCTCAGTTCCAACAAAATACCAACCCCAAAAATATATTAAAGAGTATGTCACTTTATCTTTGGTTGGAGGATGGACGAAACACCTTCCTCATCTTAAAGTGCCCCGATTTATATTAGAATTATGTTGTTGTTGTTGTAACACCCCAAATTTATCCTCATGGAAATTGGGTAACAGTCCTGGGGAATGGGGCATACTGCCAGATTCTCGCTTGAGTGAGAGGACCTCGCCCAAGCGAGAGGATCAGTGTTTTAAAATTAGAAATTATGGGAGTCTCGCCCAAGCGAGGAATGGGTCGCTTGAGCGAGAGGAAGCTTGTTGGGACTGTGAGATTCTCGCTTGAGCGAGAATCCCTCGCTTGAGCGAGAGCGTCAGATCTGAAATTTTAAAAAAGTGGGATTTTCTCGCCTGAGCGAGAGTGAGCTCACTTGAGCGAGAACCCGACGACTCATCTTTAAAATAGAAACCCCAAACACATTTTAGGGTTAGAACTTTGAAGAGAAGAGAGAGGGGAGAGCTTTTCAAAAGCAAAGAGCCTTAGGACTCATCTTAGAGCTTGAGAAGAGGTAAACCTCTTGTTGCTAACTCTTCTTCTTCCTCTCTAACTTGTTTTGGGTATGTTGGATCTATTTTCAAAACATGAGAAACCATGGAAACTCATCCTTTAGAGTTATGGTTCGTTTTATGTTGTTTTTCTCTTGTAAACTCTTGGTTTAGAGTTGGTATTTGATGAATGGAAAGGTTTTGTGGGTTACTCATGAAAACCCCCAAAATGAGAATATGAGTAAAAAGAGAAATGGATGAAATGTTAGATGTAGATGATGAGTTTGTGCCTTAATGTTGATATATGAGATGAACATGTATGTTTAGATGTTTGGAAATCTTGAAAATATGTGAATCCCTTGTTTGATGATGAAATACGAGTTGTTTATGTGTTATTTTGAATAAATGACTGACATTGTTGTTATTGGTGAAAATGAGGAAAGATCCTAAGGTTGGAGGAAATCGCAGAGGAGACTTTTAAAGTTACTCGGAACCGATCCCCAACACTCACATGGGTAAGGGATAAGTGTCTCTAAATCATAGTCGCTGATGTGAATGAGGTATGTGAAAGAGGTAATGTGTTTATGGTTTACTGTTTATACCCTACCCGGAGTGGTAGTGGTTTATTGTTGATACCCTACCCGGAGTGGTAGTGGTTTATTGTGGCTATCCTACCCGGAGTGTAGTGAATTATCGTGGCTATCCTACCCGATGTGGTATGGATAATGAACTAGACCTGCTCGATGTGGTATGGAGAATAACTAGACCTGCCCGATGTGGTATGGATAATGAACTAGACCTGCCCGATGTGGTATGGAGAATAACTAGACCTGCCCGATGTGGTATGGAGAATAACTAGACCTGCCCGATGTGGTATGGAGGATAAACTAGACCTGCCAGACATGGTATGGAAATGTAATTGGACCTGCCCGATGTGGTAGAGGATTATCTTGTGAAAGAACTCGGTGAATACGATTAAGGGTGAATACGACATATGAGAAACGAGGATGTTAAGAATGAAAGTCATATGCATGCTATAGGATATATATACTATAGGGTGAATATGAATATTGAAAATGAGGATGTTAAGAATGAAAGTCATATGCATGCTATAGGATATATATTATGGGATATATATACTATAGGGTGAATATGAATGTCGAAAATGAGGATGTTAAGAATGAAAGTCATATGCATGTTATAAGATATATATTATGGGATATATATACTATGAGGAGGGATCCACTTACTCCAAAAAACACTTACTCTTCATCTTAGCCATCCAATCTTGAAAAAATCAATGGTTTAGATGTACTCACCAATTCAAACCATTGGATTCCCAAGAATGAATGGTCATGATGTGGAGTAAGTGTTTTTCCACTTACTCTTGGAGTAAGTGGATCCCTCCCCATATACTATAGGGTGAATATGAATGTTGAAAATGAGGATGTTAAGAATGAAAGTCATATGCATGCTATAGAATATATATTATGAGATATATATGCTTTAGAATGAATATGGATAACGTGGAAATGAACGAAAGAATCTATGAATGTTACATTTACGTAATTGTGGTTATAATTTATAATAATGCTTAATCGTATGTGAAAATGTGGATTATCATGTAATGTGAGTTTTTGAACTAATGACTTACTCCATTGTTTTGTGTTTGTTTATGATAATCCCATTGTAGGTAAATGAAGGATTTGAGGAGGAAGTTCACTTAAGAAGCTTATGTGTTTATTATCTTGATTGTCTTTATTGCTACTTGACATTGTAGTTGATTTGATAACATTTTTGGGATGATTGTAAATCTGATTAGGACAATACTGAGATATGTAGTTATGGAGGTTATAGCTTTTAGGAAACCCATACTGGTTGTATGTGGTAATTATTAAATGAATGAATTATGTTTTTCCGCAACATGAATTGCATGATAAAATAATGAATGTATGTAAGGAGAGATTTTAAATAAACGAAAAAATTTCAAGGGTAGAATTCGGGTCCTTACAGTTGTGGTTCCTAAATTACTATCATAGAGGAATGTATAACTTGTCCCATAAGTGTTGTATGCCATTGATTTACATTAGAAAACATGGATTCAATGAGGAAATAAGAGTTCATAACACTAAAGAGGTTAAAATTTAGAATCCTTAAAGATTTCTTTTTGTGTGTGGAAAAAGTAAGAATGGTGGAAAAAGAATAAGAAAGTTATGTTGATTTTTAATTATGGAAGTTGTATTAATTAATTAAATGATTTTTAATAAGGAAGTTACCGACAGTTTTTTACAAGTTAGAAAGTACTTTATTGATTGAGGGTAAATTAAGGAAATAAAAATTACTCCAAGTTAGCAACTAGAATATGTTGAAGAAATACATTGGGTTAAATGATTTTTTTGGTAGACATAAAAAAATAGTAAGAGCAAAATCGGAAACCACAAATTACATAATAGTGAGATGGTTAAATTCGGTTTTGGCTTTATTAAGTAGTTTAGATTAATGCATGTTTATATAATATATAAAATATATAATATATATTGAATATATAGATATATTTGGTTTGTTAAGATAAGTCCTCTCCATTTTATGAAGAGGGTACATTTTAGCATAGTATATCCAAAATAATCATTGCCATAAAGTGAATAGATTTACCAAAATAATCATATATATTAAGTTTTTTTACAACTTTTAAGTGGGTTTTTGACCCATAACTTTTGGTACATAATGCTAACATGATCCTTCATAAATTAGATGTATGCATGTTAGCAAACCTCACATAAATTATAAGATAACTAAACATATTTTTCATCATAATTGTGATATTATGTTGTTTAGCACTCATGTATTGTAGGAGTATGGGTAAAGGTTATGTTAGATTGTGGTTTGTTGTTCCTTTGTATTTTCTAGTTTAAGGTATAGACTTTGGATTTCTCACTATGCTGAGTTGTCCAAGTCTCTTGTATATATATCTCATCCTTTTCAGCTTGTAACTAACTTTTGAGATCAATAACAAAATTAAGTTTTCACTATCTCTCTATCTCTATGTTTAAGCTTTCTTACATGGTATCATGCCTTCCACAGTTCCTGGCACATCTTCCTCACCACCACTGACTTCTCCTCTTTTTTCACCTTCTCCGCTGAAAAAAGTGGCTTCACCACTAGTTCTTCCTGCTTTGGCGATGAAGCTCACTGAACAAATATTTTTAGTGTGACATCATTTTATGATTGCCACACTGACCTCCAATAGAGAAAATCGGTTTGTTCTTAGAACCGAGATGCCTAATCATTTTCTCACTGATGATGATCGTCTCATTAACAAAGTTAAATCAACTTACTTGCTCTGGGAGGAGCAAGATCAAACCATCTTCTCTTGGATCATTAACTCATTATCTAAAACTTTACAACCTTGTGTTGTTAGTTGTCAACACTCATGACAATTACGGGATGAGCTTCATAATTTATGTAGCTCACAGACGAAGGCCAGGCTAGACAACTTCGTTCACAACTGCATTCAATTTCCCAAGGATCGTCTTTAATTGTAGAGTATTTCTGCAAAATTAAGAACCTCGTTGTCACTCTTGTGTTTATTGGAGCTCAAATTTCATCCTCCGAGCATATTGACTATGTTCTTGATGAATTGAATGAGGAATTTCAACATGTAATCACTTCAATCAAAACTCAGGTTGGTCTTCCTACATTGAACAATCTAGAATCCTTTCTTCTCACTTTCTAGTGGAGAATGGAGAAAAAAAGTCAAATGTTCTCTCTAATGTTATGTCAGCGAATATTGTAGCAACACCGTCGTCGTCGGTGTTGCCTAACCCTAGTTCTGCAAAATCTTTTCCATCGTCGATGTCATTTTCGGATTCTCCTTTGCTACACTCGCTGTGATATTTGGTACGGTTTCCAACTTTGGTGGTTACAATGTTGTTTGTGGCTATCGTGGTGGCCGTCGTGAAGGTCGAATGAGAGGTGGAAGAGGTTTCCACCACCTGTCGCCACTATATTGTGACTTCTGCAACCGCCATGGACATGAAATTTCCCCATGTTATTAAGCTTCATATGGGTATAATGCAACTTTCCCATACTTCTCTTGTGGTCCTCGTGCATCCGTGCATCTCAAGTCACTTCCTTTAAAAGGGCCAGGTCATCATCACTAGTTTAATTTTGTAAATGGGCCTCGTCATTCGACCAATTTTCCTTCTTCCTACACTGATGCATATTGTACCCTTTCCTTATACTTTCCTCATACTTCTTATCATTATACTTTTGGACCACCTCATCATTCATCTCACCTTGGACCCGACCCAATCTCACCTCACTATGGTTCATCACTATACATACCACATGCCATGAATGCTAACCTACCTTCTTCAGTACCAAAGCCTTCTACATGGTACCCCGACGCTAGTGCAGCGAATCATCTTACCTCATATGCTAGTCTCATTTATGAACCTACAGAGCATTTTGGCCCATAACATATCTTCACAGGTAATGGACAAGGAATTCCCATTCATTCCACTCAGAGTTTTAGGTTTACCTCTTCTAATTTTTCTTTTTCCTTTTCTCTTAACAATATTTTATATGTTCCTTATATTACCAAAAACATTATTCGTGTTTCTCAATTAGCTAGACATAATAATTTTTATTTTAAATTTCATGTCAACATTCGCTTTGTTAAATCTCAGGCTTCTAATAAACTACTCTTAAAATGATCTCTAACTAAAGATGGCTTGTATGCTTTTCATAGTCTTGTTCCCATCTATGTCTCCAGTCCTAGTTGTTCTTTTAAATCTAGTTTGAATAATTCCACTAATAACTTTATTGTTTCTTCTACCTTGTCTAGTTCTTTTCATTTGTGGCATTGTAGACTTGGCCATCCTCACGAGGCCATTGTATATCATATCCTGAAACAATGTAATGTTCCTTATAACAATAAAATTGTTTCTGATTTTTGCAATGCTTGCTGTTTGGGTAAGGCTCATAGATTACATGATCCTCTTTCCACTAATAAGTATTTTTTTATTTATGGGGTCCTACCCCCACATATTCACATTCTGGTTTTCGTTATTACTGTACTATTGTTGATGTCTATTCTAGATTTACTTGGTTCTTCATCATGAAATAAAAATGTGATACTTTTTCCCCGTTTTAGTTTTTTTTACTTTTGTTAAGACTCAATTAAGGCTGTCCAGAGTGATTTTGGTGGTGAATTTAGACTGTTCACCACCTATCTTAGACCTTTGGGCATTCGACATTAGGTTGTCTTACCCTCACATTCACCATCAACAAGTTACAATGAAAAGAATTCATCGACATATAGTTGAGACAAGGTTAACATTTTTGTCTCATGCTCATCTCCCTATGGTCTATTGGGAATTTGCTTTCAGTGCTGCAGTTTTCCTTATTAATAGGATTCTTATCCCAACATTGCAGCAAACATCTCCTCACAAACTCTTAAATGGTGTGGCCCCTAATTACAAGTTTTTTAGGTCTTTGGGTGTGCTTGATTTCCCTTTCTTAGACTATATAACAAGCACAAACTTAAACCTCAAAGTGTTGAGAATGTTTTCTTTGGATATTCTCCTAATCACCAAGGTTACGAATGCTTGTCCAAGGATGTTAAAATCTATATCTCCAAGGATATTATCTTCAATGAACATTCATTTCCTTTTCTTATCAGTCCTTGTTTTGTTGATCATGCTCAATATATATCGCTTTCTTCTATTCCCTATGAGTCCTCTACTCCCCTTCTTGCTTATTTTCTCCTCCTACTTATCTTCCTATAGTTTCTTCTTCTTCTTCTTCTTTTTATTTTGATGTTATTCTTCCTTTTCTTGAGTTTGCTGCTTCCTTTTCTTGAGTCTGCTGCTTCCTTTTCTACTCCTTCTAGTCATATTCCTTGTTCATCTTCCTCCATTTCCCTCTAATTTGTTCCTCTTCTCGAGTCTACTCATCCAATGCAAATAAAATCTAAATCTAGGATTTTTAAACCAATTGTGCCTATAGTTTTCCTTACCCATTGCGAACATGTTAATGTTAAGGTTGCCTTAATTGATCCTATTTGGAAATAGGCAATGCAGGTAGAGCATGATGTTCTTCTTTCATTGGGTACTTGGTCTCTAGTTCTATTGCCTCTTGATAAACATGTTCTTGGTTACAAATGGGGGTTTAGAGTCAATGACAATCCTGATGGATCTGTCCTTAAATAAAAGGCTCAGTTGGTTGCAAAGGATTTCATCATAAACTTTGCATTAATTACACTGAAACCTTCAATATAATTGTTAAACCTATTACAATTAGGATTCTTTTGACTTTTGTTGTTACTTACCAGTGGCCTCTTGAATAGCTTGACATTAACACTGCTTTTCTAAATGGAGTTCTTCGTGAAGAAGTGTATATTGAACAACCCTCTAGTTTTCAACACACTGACAAATCTTTGGTGTGCAAACTTCACAAAGCCATTTATGGTCTTAAATAAGTTCCAAGACAGTGGTTTGAGAAACTCAAGTCTACTCTTTTTACTCTTGGTTTCATGTCAGCAAGTGTGATAATTCTCTCTTTATGCTCACTTCTTCAACTTTTCAACTATTTGTTCTTGTCTATATTGATGACATCATTGTCACTGCATCCTCCCACTCTCAAGTTCACAAAGTTATTAAGGAATTAAGTACTACTCTTGCTCAAACAATTTGGTCAACTTGACTATTTTCTTGGAATTGATATTAAACGTCTTTCTATTGGATCTCTTCTTATGACACAATCTAAATATATTTGAGATCTACTAGATAGAGCTCATATGGGTTCTGCCAAAACTGTTGTAGCACCTATGATGCTTTTGATGATCCTACCTTTTATAGGTCCGTTGTAGGGGCTCTTCAGTATGCCACAATTATTAGGCCTGACAACACTTATAGTGTTAACAAAGTATGTCAGGTTTTTAGCAATCCTCTTAACTCACAATGGTAAGTTGTCAAAAGGATACTTAGATATCTTCAAGGAATTGACTCATATGGTCTCTTTGTTCAGAAAGCTAGTACTTCAGCTCTTCTTGCCCTTGTAGCCTTTTGTGATGCTGATTGGGCATATGAGATTGATGACAGAAAGTCCATCTTTGGAGTGTGTGTGTTTCTTGGTCCTAATCTTATCACATGGTGGTCAAAAGAAGCAAAATACCATTACAAAACCTCTTATAACTGATAAGTTATCACATGTTCTTACCAAACCTCTCATAACTGATAAGTTTACTAAATTCAGAAAAAAATTCAAGTTAAAGATCATCTTAACCTCATTACAATTGCTCAGAACCCTCAACTCCAGGGGGTATGTTAGAGTATGGTTAGAGGTTATGTTAGATTGTGGTTTATTGTTCCTTTGTATTTTCTATTTTGAGGTATAGAGTGTGGATTTCTCAGTGTGTTAAGTTATCCAAGTCTCTTGTAAATATACCTCATCTTCTTGAGCTAGTAACTAACTTTTGAGATGAATAACAAAATTCAATTTTTTTTCATTCTCTCTCTCTATTTACGCTTTCTTACATGATGTTATGTTTTTTAATCCATAATTGTGATGTAATATTATATTGATGAATATATCTTAAATATTTGATATGCTTTATTGTCTTATTTTAAATTATGTTTTTTAGTAACAAAAATTTATATTTAAGTGACAATTTAAAGTTATGTACTTGTATTTTAATTATGTTTTGTAATTGTTATTATCATGTTTCTTATTCTTTTGATTGTCTAAAATAACACTCATGATTATAAGAACACATACACAAATGTATAAGTTATTTGAATTTTTTAAATATTTTCTGAATTTATAGGTATCCGCTCGGTATTCAAGGATATGTGGGTAGTAGACCCAACAAATGCATGCATGAGTCTCGGTCCCAAAACGACATAATGAACATTACTCAGATCTATCCAGACTCATTGTCATCCCTACATACAGCGAGACAACCGTCTCAAAAAAATGAAGGAAATATCTATTAACTACATAATAAAATAACCTATTTCACATCATCACTTGCCACATGTCACTTTCTCCTTAATTTACTTTCCTCCTAAAAAGTTCAATCGTATTACTAAGCACATAACCACATTACATAATCACTTTTGTACAATGTATATTTTAACAATTAATAACAATCATTATTGATTGGAAATATAAAATGTCATAAATTCTAACATTTTGTTTTTTTACATCTACACAAACCTTTCATGTACTAAAATGGTCATAATTTAAAAAAATTCGCTTTTTTACTTTTCATGCATAAGATATATGTTGTCAAATGCTCATGAAATATTTCATTAACTAATTAAATAATTTCTTCATTTTTTATATAAAATGTAACAAATAAAGACTTTTCATTTTCGCACATAGTTTTTTTAACACAACTAGCAAATTACTCGTGCATATGCACGAGGCGGTAATTTTTATCAGATGATCAATAACACATGTGTTACTCATACATTTACATGGTTAAAAATACACATGTTACTTATACATTCACATGGTTACAAATATACATGTTACATGTGCATTCGTATTGTTAAGAACAGACATGTGACTCGTATATTTTAATAATTAAAAACATATATGTTACTCGTAAATGAGATGAATGGAGTAGAGAGGAAATGACTAAAGTATCCACAACAATATTAAATGTATACATATAGAAATATATCATAGAATTTACATTACAATGATATTAAAAAAGTCATTAGGTAATGACAAAGTTGCCCTTGAAAAATCCAAGTGTCAAGCATATGGTATTCTTTTTAGTAATTATTATTTCCTCTATGTTATTATGCTAGCCTATGAATTGTGGACGAGAAAAAATGAATGTGGTTGTGACACATGTGAAAATAAATATTGATGAAACTTTTATTTTTATATATAGTATATATATTAAATGTTATTATTATTATATCTTATTAAATAATATATTGGGTAATAAACAATGAGTATAAGTGTATTTTTATCCAGTGTGAGAGGTCGTACAAAGTGAAATGTCTTTATCCTGTGTGGGAGGTTGTTCTTAACCATATTTTTTTGTCGTTGGTTAACAACACATATTACTCGTACATTCATATATGACATATTGATTTTTACATATATTTAAAACCACATAATTATCGATCTTATTAAAGATATATATTAGTAACATTGTGTAATAATTTGATAAAATAAAATGAAATATACAGACCAATTTTAATACAATGTGTGAGGGTACATAATAAGAATATGAACCAATTTTAGAGGCAAAAATATTAATGAGAAGTTGACATGTGTCCATGATGATGTGACAAGAACATTTTTTTCTTATATATATAATAGATTCAAAAATTTCGTTTTTGTACTTTTCATGCATAGGAGATATGTAGTCAAGTGCTCATGAAATATTTCATTAACTAATTAAAAAAATTATTTTTTTTACTTTTTTTAGTAGTTTTAATAATTAAGACCGTCATTATTTTGAGAAAAATCGAACTATATAATTACAATGATCATTTATTACTAAAATTTCATTCTTACATAATAAAATATTATTTTTGAATTTATCATACTAAATAATTAAATCTGTATTTATTTTAAAAAAATCTAAGTAATTAATTAAAATATCATTGTGTATACTTTTTTAAAACAATAAGAAGTAATAAGCTAATTGTATTAACAACTAATAAGAAATAATATCCTAAAAATAAAATAAATCATAAATAAATTACATTAAGAAATAATCAAAAGTAATATCACAAAATTAAACAAGTTCTCTATGTGTATACCTATATTAAGAATAAACAACATAAGTTTTTATTGTATTTATTAGTCAACTAAATATATATGCTATAAAGTGATTAGTATTTTGTTAATTAATTATTTTCATCTCTAAAACTTTTTCCTTTACCAATGTTTAAGTTCTCAAATCTAAGATATTAAAACATTTATTGCTTTAATTATCACTTTCAAATTAAAATCATTATTGATTTAAATTATAATTCTTCCAATTTAAAGATTTTATTTTTTGTTTAAATTCCCTTATAAATCTACTATCTTCTACTATCTATATCTACTTCTATATATTCTATATACGAATTGAAAGGATGGGGTGATTTTACATTACTAGATATCGATGTTATTAAAATCGTACCGGTTATCAAACTGGTCAGGGTACTGATATAGTGGTACAGTGATTCAACCGGTGGTTCAGTAATTAAACCACATGTCGGTTAAACCGGACATTGCTTATATTTATATATATATGTAAACCTATAATACAAAAATTCAAAATAGGTAAATATTCAAATTTATAATTCATATTCATAATCTACTCTAAATTTACACTAACAAACAACCTCATGTCTTTAACAAAATAAAAGTCTAAAGTGCAAAATATATATCAATCCAAAAGTATCACTTAACAAACACAAAATTAGCAAAGAAGTGCAATACCTGATTCAGCACGATATAACATGTCAGTAATTAACCAGTTAGCAGAGAATTGGTTCAAATTAGTCAATCTACACAATTTTCCTTGAACACCAAAAGAACTTTTTTAAGTAACCATTTGCCCATTTGTTCCACTAAATCAATGAATAAAAAAATACTTGTAGAAAGAAATACAAAATCTAGACTGATGTAAATGCAATATTTATTATTTTGAAGCTAAAAGATGTCACGAAATCCAGAATTTGGAAACTTATGAGTAAAAGTTGGTTAGACTGAAACCCATAGACATTCAAACAAAACGTTTAACAGATGATTAAAAACCACCAAAATGAACATTGAATGTATTTCCCCAAGTAACTAAGAAAAAACAAAATATCACAAGCAAGAGAATATTAACAAGTAAGAAAACAAATATCACTAAATGAACTGACAGAAAGGCAAATATAATTACTTTTTTCAAAGGAGAACAACAAAGAAAGACCACCCTTAATAATGTAAAGACCATAAGAGAAACTCAAAACTTAAAAGGAAGTATAAATGGACTACTAAATTCTAACCTCAATAGCAAGCACCCTGCTAATAGATGCTTCAGATTCATTCCACTTCATCTGAGAACAAATCCCATTCCTTCCATCGGCCCTCCACTCGCATCAACACACAGACCGTCTTTCGTAGGCGCCTTACATCATTTTGGAGTGTAAGACGGTGAAGAGAAGAGAGAGAGATATGTGGGTTTTAACCGGTTCACCAATTTTGTTTAAAACCGGCCGGTTTTAACCGGTTTCTACCAGTTTTCTTGCATGTCCGGTTTTCCGGTCGAACCGGCCGGTACGGTACGCTTTTCGTTACACTGCTAGACATCACACATTTTTGACATGTAATATTTAGAAGGTTAATTTGGTGTAATTAAATGCAAAATGACCCACTATCCTTCTTCAAACTTCTCAATCCATTCTTTTCATTTTTACTCTAATGTTCACTTCTAATTTTTTGGAATAGACCTAACAAAACTGTAATTTAAAATAAAAAATTTATATGCGAGAAAACTTTTATTAATAAGCGAGTGCCTAAAATATCCTAAAACAAAATTACAAGTTATATCTTTGACAATTTTAAATAATTATTGTGATTAAATTATTTCATTTGTATTTGGTATTACATGACTCTTGGACACAATTTTACAAGCTAATATGACACGCGAGTATAAACTTCATCCTATGAGTCATGACTATATAAAAATGAGAACAATTGAATATCGTTAAGCAATTAATATGCAACAGCTATGCATTTGTCAAATATAAAATTTCGAAAATAAAATTAAAGATAAGAATATAAGATTAATTCTTTATTCAACCATAAAATCCATAGGTTTTTCAAATTTTCCAACATGTTATGTTGCTGATGTTATATTAAGAGTATTACAATGATCATGGATACCGTATTGCTTACGTTATATTGTTTTTTTACAACCTTAGATTACTAATACCAATGGGACATTATTTTATGCATTATAAACCGTAGATGACTAATATAAATGCACATTTTTTATACGTTATATTATTTTTTATAGCCTAATATTACATTTTTTACGTGTTATATGATTTTGATTGATTTTGTATGGTGAATGTTTCACCCACATATTTTTCCTCTTTCTTTTGAATCTTTCATTTCTTACATCATGTTTCTTTCTCAAAGTTCATCAAATCTCATACTCAAATATCATAAAACTTTCTTATGGATAAGATTTTTCTAATATTTTTTCTCCCGTCATCAACTCATTTTACTCTTTGTCACAAGTTAACAATTTGTCTACCTTTCTCACAACTTCTCAAAATTTAATTTTTCACATATAATTACATTTAACTAAAGAACTTACGGGTAAAACTTTTATAACACATTTAATTTTTGTCACAAGTTAACATTTTGTCATCTTTCTCACAACTTCTTCATGTTCAATTTTTTTAGGTAATTTTTTTCACAAACTAAAGAACTCGCGGTTTGTGATAAATTAACTTTTTTTCTAGAGTTATCACAACAACTTTGCAACCTTTAATTATTCATTATGTCATTAACCTTCTACATGTCATTTACTTTTATCATTTTAAATTTTTCTATGAGCATTATTTTTATTTTACATATTTGTATGACACTAATTTGACTTTAATAAAATAAATATACATCGACCCGTGCAAACACATGGTATACTACTAGTTAACTACAATATTATTAGTTTTTTCTTTGATCAAACTCTCAACTTGGCCTAATCTATCATTTTGGTCATTAAATTTTGGTTGAAGTGGTGAACTTTCACTCAACAAAGTTGTAAAGTTTTTCGTACTACTCATGATATTCTTCTATCATTTGAGTAACGAACTAATTCCTTTTGAAATGTGTAATTGTTCATTACAATAAGTATAACTCACAGGAATCGAACTCTTTGGTCATGCTAGTAGTTACACCACTAGATCAATAGTAGGGGTGAGCATGACCCGACCTACCCGCTCACCCGGTATGGCCCGATCGTGGTCGAGCCTGAAAAGGGTCGGGTCTCACCGGGTTTAGGGTCGGGTCTCACCGGGTCTAGGGTCGGGTTCAAAAATTAGACCCAATTAATATTTAGGGTCGGGTAGGGACCGAACAGAACCCGTCCCGACCCATCCCATTTTCACTTTCTCATGATGTTTGTATGTGTCTCTGTTCAAATATATACAGAGTAATGATACTTTTTGGTCGAAAATATCATTGATTCTCTAATTTGTCATCATATATACATGTTTAATATTATATATACACATATATTATTTTATATGTCAAATTGCATATTCACAATAATAAATAATATTTAGAATACTTTAAAATGAGTATACGTTATATTTAATCGGGTCTAGGGTCGGGTCGGGTTTAAAGACTGACCCTGTGAATATTTAGGGTCAGGTTAACTCCGGGTCTAGGATCGGGTCCAAGTTCAGAAAAATGATCCGAACAACATTTAGGGTCGGGTAAGGACAAACCTTAACCTGTCCCAACTCAGCCCACGCTCACCCCACACTAGACCAACTCATTTTAGGTAAAATTGTAATCTTTGGTATCATATTTGTTTTACTTTTAAATCTTAAATGACATGATATCATATATATTTTTTTTGATTAGAACAATGATTTAGGAACGAATAAATGCAAATTTTATTTTTATTGGTAAATTAAGGAAAATAGTTTCATGATTTTATGGACAAAATTAAGCGACAAATTCTTTTTTATCTCAATAACCGATACTCATATTTTATCTCATTTTTTCTAATTCACTTCAATTATTCTCCCTTTCAGCTTCACAGATTCTAGGGTTTGGCCAAAATTCTTCGTTCTCTTCGATGTTACTTTCGTTCCTTCAATTCAATCAATAATAACAACAACAACGATGATGATGATGATGGAAGGAACGAGCAATGGAGGAATGTTATACCACGAAGTACAAGAATCGAAGCTTTGCGCAGTGCATTGCGTTAACACGGTTCTTCAAGGTCCATTCTTCTCTGAATTCGATTTGGCCGCACTCGCTTCTGATCTCGATTGCAAGGAACGTCAGGTCATGATGCCTGCTCTCTCTTCCGGTGATTTTCTCTCTGAGGAATCACATAATGTTTCTCTCGATGGCGATTTCAGTATTCAGGTTCGTTTTTTCAACCCATTTCATTTTTTTTTGTAATTTTAATATGGAAATTGCGTTTTTTATTGTAAAAATTGATGCTTGTTTGGAAATAGTATGGTCAATCTATTTTAGCATTGCATTGTGTGCAAAATTGTAGATTTCTTCATTTCGAGTGTGTTGGGTTGGATTAGATAAAAAAATATTTATTTCAATAATTGATTAAAAAAATGGATTAGATTGATTGCTTAACAAATATGAAGGTATATGTTTAGATAAAATTATTTTTTTGGTTGTTTTGTGTTTGGATTGAGTTAGCTGCAACAATAGGTCATTTGGATAATAAATTATAATATAAGCAGTTTTATGTCTCAATGTTTGTGATTAAAAGTGATTTTAAGATAATCTTCCGACTTTGGGTAATAAAATAATTCTATATAGTGAACTACAAAAAAGTATGAGTTTATATGTTCAATAAACTTAGTTTATGTAAAAACATCCTCTCTTAGAAACCGATTTTTCATATTTAGGATTTTGAAAAAAGTTTAATATCTATGCATTGACAATATAAGAGATTTTACATAGTCAACACATCATTTAGTGAATTACCCGTTCATGTATTAACCATCATTGACTCTTAAATAAAGATAATACAAATGCTGAATGATGTGCTGACAGTGTAAAAAACCCTTGCAAACTCCTGTCAAAACGTCAGTTTAATTCCAAAGAAACTTCTGATTTATGTTGTTTCTGTTGGGAAATAACCTTTCACAAATGCATTGTAAAGTACTCAAACCATGTTTTTTTCTTCCTCAAAACATGTTTGCCATTATTATTTTCATTTTCAGAACCCTTCACTCTAAACTTCACAAACCAAAACAATTACCCTTGCAAATAATTCAATTCTAAATTTTAATCACTAAAGTAATCAAACCACTGATTTCATAGGATATCTTCATATTTGATACCCGTGATTTCTTTTTCAAGAGAGTTTATGTCAACAATACATTGAACACTTTTAATTGGTGGATTTAGTCATTAGATATGACAAAGACGTGTGGAAGGTCATAACGAGCATCATAGTTGTAGGTGCTTTCCAATTCCAAAAATGTTAGTTAAAATAAACTAGTGACATGCAAGCGCTCTATTATTTAATTCAGGTTGCATTAATTTCAAGTGGCAACAATTTTCTTCCCAAAGTCATATATTACCACACCCATCATCGAACTATTTAATCAATATCATTAGGAGAGACGAAGAAAATTTGTTATGTTGAGAGAGAAAGAAATAAATTCTATTATGAAGATGTGTGGTGACACTGATCTAAACGAGGGAGACACTCATTGATTGATTTTGGCATTTTGTTGATTAGTGAAGCGAGTAATTGAAAATGACATTTTCTCATATTAAGAATTTCCGAAAATGAAGCTCCCATTTTTTGAAATATGAAATGAAAATAACAATGCATGTTTTCAATCTCCTTTTCTGATTTCATTGAAAATTGAAAATGACCAAACCAAACACACCCTTATTTTGGTTGTTATAAAAAGGCATTCTGCTTAATGATGCAAACACTTATCTAGATTGCTAAAGGGTTGGGTTCAACAATAAATTATATTATACCTTAAGAATGTGCTTGTGCTGTGCTGATTGGGTCATTCATGTATGTGTATCTTATATCTAGATGTTTTATGTATTGCTGCCTTTATTTTGTTGGAGATTTAGTTACTAGTAAGGTTGTATCATAGAAATTAAAGTAGAGTCTTGGAACCTTTTAATTTTGATGCTGCAAGTGTGCTGTATTCTTTTCCTTATGCATCTTTTGTTAGTTGAGTAACTTGGGTTTCAATTAAATAGAAAATTTCTAGTCAAGTTTTTTGAAGGTTAAAAATATATTCTATAATTTTCAATTTTTGGTTTTTATGACTGCATTTATGTTCAATTTGGTTTTCAATATGTTCCCTCTGTCTGTCATTGTGCATAACCCATGTTTACAACACAATGAATTGTGTGACATTTGTAAAAAAAAGAACAAATTGTAGGGGGCAATCTGATAATGAGTCTCACATAGGCACACTATTTTAGGGAACCAAAAACATATTTTAACATTTTTAAAAATAGGAATGTTGTTTTCGATGCTCAGGTGGTACCTGTGTGACTGATTAGTTTCCATCTCTCCTCTTGTTTAGCCCTTCAATACTCCCTTACCTGATTGTGGCACAAGTGTGAACATTCATTTTTATTTATTTAGAGTTGACTTGCAATGCCAAATACTTCATAAATGGTTGTTTTGTATTTGGTGAATGAAGAAATGAATTTTTCCAACATATATCTTGAGCTGGGTTTCCAGAATCCAGACAGATTGTGTGAAATGGAAATGGAGTAACCTTGCACTTGCAAACAATGAGTTGGTTGTCCATTTATTTTCCTTCAATCAACATATGCATGAATGACAAACATGTTTGAATTGCTTAATTAAACAATTTTCCTTGCTTAAATAATTAGTGCTTGCAGATTTTTTCGCCAGGGAGCTCACTAGTTCATAATAGTTGAAATTTAGGTCAACCGTCAACATGTGCTGTGATTTATTTTCCACCTGCAATGGGATTTGTGGTCAATATTCAGTAATCTTTATGGTGATTACTCTTGTGGCTCTTGTGGCAACATAGAGTGCTTCTTTCTGGGTCAAATTTGATTTGAATGGGGTTCTCTGAAGTTTTGTGAATGTTTGAATTACAAACCATTGTAGCCTGTTGTTTGTACATAGAAATTGTTTTACTTTTATACCAATGGGTCAAGTACATCATACAGTTAGTGCAATAAACTAGGTATATTTAGAAAATTTCTATACTGATATGTTTATGATGTTATACCCATGCACTTCTATTGAGAAAGACAATGATGTCTTCAGCATTAACATCATCAAAGTTTAAGCAGATAAGGGGTGTAAGCTAGTGTGAATAAATGATTCAGTATTTCAGTTCATTGATTATCGATCTAAGCATGCCAATTTTCAAAAAAAGTTCAAGACCTAAATTTGTATTCATTTTATCAGTGAATGAAATAATTAATTTAGGTATTTTTTTTTAAAAACTTTCGTTTTTTAAAAATATATTCTTCCTGCTGGTATATTATATATGAATTCCTAAGTCTATAAGGTGTCATTAAATATTTGCTTTTGTACTCAAAATCCAAGTTCTGCTACTATTTTGTAATTGTCATCCATCATTTGTAGTTATATAACTCTATGTTTTGCATATTGTTTACTCCTGCGTGATTCAATTTTGGGAATATCATCAGAAGTAGTAAACTTTTGTTATGTAGTTGAAATCTTCATTTAGGGCAGTCAAATTAGGACTTGCTATGCCTCCTGTGCAATTTTGTTGGTTAAAATTAATCTCGTAAGGCCTTTCCTGTAGGTTTTACAAAAAGCTTTGGAAGTGTGGGATCTACAAGTTATCCCTCTTGACTCGCCAGTTGCCGAGCCTGCCCAAATCGATCCTGAACTGGAAAGTGCCTTTATTTGTCATTTGCAAGACCATTGGTTTTGTATCCGTAAAGTGAATGGGGAGTGGTATAATTTTGACAGTCTCTATGCAGCCCCACAGCACCTCTCCAAGTTTTACCTCTCAGCTTATCTTGACTCTTTGAAAGGCTTTGGGTGGAGCATATTCCTGGTGAGAGGAAATTTTCCGAAAGAGTTCCCGATATCCTCAGCTGAGGCTTCTAACGGTTATGGGCAGTGGTTGTCTCCTGAAGACGCCGAGAGGATAATCAAATCTTGCAACTCAGTACAGGCTCCACACCAGGGAATTAATCAGGGACAGCAACATTCCAATCAGTTACGTTCATTTGGGGAAGCAGAAATGTTTTCAGACATGGAAGATGAGGATCTGAAGGCTGCAATAGCAGCCAGTTTGATGGATTCATCATCAGCTGTGGCCAACGCCGAAGCCAGTACTCCTCAAGTCGATTATCATAGTAGTAAAGAAGTGGCGATCACTGAAACTACCCCTCTAAATGATCAACTCAACAAACAAGGGGAAGCTAATCTACATCTCAATGATCAGAGTAACAAACATGTGGCAGCTACCGAAACTGGATCCCTTCGGAATGATCAAAGCAGCGAAGAAGTGGCATCTACTGTAAGTGGCAACCCTCAAGATGAAAACCAGAATATCGAAGGTAAAACACTATAAGAAATTGGTGTGCACTTCGTTCCAAATTTAATTTTGCAATTGAGGACAATCACCAAATACTGGCTTAATGTCATGATGTTGTTCTGTATACGCATTCACAATTCATATGTATGAGGTATATACTGTAAGGAAAACCCTTCAGCATTCCATCTTATTATGCCATTCCATGTAATTGCATTAGCCAACAGGTTTTGATAATGTTGTATGTTAGTACTATTATGTTGAAGTTACTTATGGGGATCCACATTTTCCACTATCATAATGTTTTTGGCATGCATGCCCCGTGAATAATAATTTTTTTATGTTGTTTTTTTCTTATTAAACCAAAGAGTTAATTACACTGATATCCTTGAATTGTAATGAAACTATACAAACCACTTATCCATTTTTTTACCCCTACAAAAAACCTCATGATTTATATACATATATTACACTGACTAACCTACATGTGAAACAAGTTTTGATTTTTTACATAAAAAGAATGATAAGTGCAAAATATGATATATTGTAGAGACAAGTCAAAATAGTAAATGAGTCAATACATTTTCATTATTTTTGGTTTATTACAAAATATATTAATAATTCTAATAAAGTATTATTTAAATCACTCTTATATTATATTATAATGAACAAAAAATAATGAAAATGTATTGACTCGTATACTATTTTGTTTTGTTTAATTTAATTTCATTTATCACTCTTTTTTGTTTAAAAGAAGATCACACTTGTTTCTTATAAATGGGTAATCGGTGTAAGGTATGTTTATAAATTAGTTTCTTTTTGTAGGTGTTAAAAATGAATGGGTGATTTGTGTAATTTTATTAAAAATCAGGGGTGTCACTCTTAAACTAATTCAACTAGAGAGGGGAATTACTTACTCGAGTAAGTGGAAAATTATAATACTTGATACTGTTATTAGATTCTTGTTTTATACCAGTATAATTTCAATTACAATTACAGACAAGTAAATACATATGATTCTGGCTGTGTTCTGTCATTGTCAGCAATTGTCTTTTCCTAGGATTTAAGATCATGAACAATCAAGGACAAAGGATGATGCATTACTTAAAGAATTTGTGGTTGTAGTGACACCGAAGATCAGAAGTCATTAATTGATAGTGTCTTTTTATTCATATCAACTTTCGGTAGAAGTAGGCCTAAATTTTGGAAGAAGAATTCTATCCTACCCGCTGACACCAGTTTGTCTCACTTTTAATTAGACTTCGTCGGGTCGGGTTTTATCTGGTTTAGAGTCGGGGGTTAGAGTTGGATTTGTGTTAAAAAATTGGCATGAATAACATATCTTTTATTCACAAATAGACAATGTATTTAATTTTAACAACTTATCTATCAATTTAATGTCATCTTTTAACATTGTTTTTTAATTGTTTTTTCCTAATAATTTAGGACACGAGAGTGTAAAGGATTTACTACTAAAGTACCTACATCATTGAAATGTCATTAATTCTGTAATATTTTCATCACATATATACATATTCAAATGTCTATGTTAAACTTACGTGTATATATATGAATAAATAATATTGAGAAGATTTTGTCTAAAAGAAGAAAAAATACATTAAATTTTATCATGTCTATGGTCTTGTTCAAATTCAAGAGTTACCTCGATAGATATGTAGGATCAGATAAGTCTTTGAATCTAGGTATAAGTTCAAAAGTTAGTCTAATCAATTTTATGGTCGGATAAGTATCATGTCTTACTCAATTTAGTTCGTCCCATGTTCATCCATATGATTACTAATTTAATGTGGATATAAAGAGACTACAGATTTAATGTCAACATATACAAATTTTTCCCTTTTCCTCTTTAGGGTATGTTTTATTTCCTCCTAGTGTGGTGAGATAAAATATGGAAATTGCAAAACAATATTGATTTAAGGCAAAAATGTTGGGTGCAATAGCAAATCAAATTTTGTAATCTGATGAGTCCACGTTAATTAATAGTGTGTGATATGCAATTAAAATAGGGAGCACAAGAAAAACAATGTAGGATAAAATAAATAATAATGTTACTCTTAATTTTTTACAACCAATTTTTTGTGGTACTAATAGTCGAATTTTTGACATTTTGATCATTATGAGGATCTAATATGACTTTATACTACTAAACTTACATCGATCTTGTTAGTTCTGATAGCCAATTCGTGACAATTATAAGTTGTTCTTTGGTTTATAGATAGATTTTTTAAAGATGTGTCTACAAACAAAATATGGAAAAATATGGGATATGAATAATTTCATTTGTGGTAAGAGAAGTTGTTAAATTTAGATGGTTCAAATAAAACTTAATTTTAGAATTAGAGAATGTATGATTTCTCAAAAAAGAAATGATTGGTTATTAGAGAATGTTGATAAATAATTTCAGAAGTAACAAAACGTTGATATAATGATATAACATATTAAATTTTTATAAAGACCAAAATGTCAAACTTCGATTCATGGAACCAAGATAATGCATTGATCGAAAAAGAAGTAGGATATTTGTATATCATTTATCTCATAAATTCTATATGGCTATCTTTTTTTTTTGTTGATAATATACCCTTCAAACCATTTTAATTTATACAGATAGGTTCAAATCATAACAAAGTATTATACCTTTTCTCCCATTTGTTATGAGTAAATTACGCATCCTTTTCTTAACAAACGCTTAAATCACATTGCCCTTCTATTTTCATAAATTATATTCATCCCTTTAAAAAATACATACATTGTAATAGTTGTTTTTTAATTTCTATAGGTTTAAATATATTTCTGTCCCTACATTTATATCCCATTTTGACTTTATTCCTTTTTTTCCTTCTTAATTTTATAATTCCTGCATTTTATTCTGTTTTGATATTGTTCTTCACCGCTAATATTGTATAAAAAATAGAGGGTTAAATGTTTAAGAAAAAAATAAAAAACTAAAATTAGCAATAACTATAAAATAGAACATAATCCACTAAAATTTGAACATAAAATACACTGATTTTAGTCCCTATTTTTTAGTATTTAATAATCAGAATTATATATTTAAACCATTTATTTGGATCATCACATATCACAAGTCAAAGCTATAGTAACCACTAAGGTTGAGGTATCACATGTTGTCTCTAAGGTACAATGGTAATGTTGTATCTTATATTGTATAACTTTGCTAATCAGGGTCTTTCCTAACATCTTATAGGTTTGGTGTAGAAAAAAAAAAATAGATTCCAAATTTATAAATAATTTAATTATATAAAGTTTTTATGATAAAGTTTGTGGGGAATTGAGGGTCCAAAACAAATTATGATGTTGAAATAAAAATAAGTGTTTATTATATATCAAAATAATTTAATTATGTAGTATTTTTATAATATAGTTTGAACAAAATAGGTCTCACACAAATTATGAAATGTAAGATATACTTTTTTATAATCCTCGAGTCCAACATATTTTTTAGATTAATTTCTTAATATCAATTATATGATAATATAAAACAATGACTATTATGACTAATAAAGTATTGAACAAATTTATGTGCAGAGTGATGATAATTAATAGCACACAAAATTTAAAAAACAATAGCATATTTGTTCTATGGAGATAACAATTACTCGTGGGGAGGGGATCCACTAAATTTAAAAAACTCACTTCATATTTTAGTCATCAATTCTACGGAAATTCAATGGTTTGAATTAGTGAGTAAATTTAAACCATTGAATTTCCCTAAAATTGATGGCTATAATGTGAAGTAAGTTTGAAAAACTTACTCTTGGAATAAATAAAACTCTTTATGTAGAAGAATATTTAGGCCCCTCACACGTGACACATCCACATAGTCGAACTATCACTAACTCACATCAATAACATAGTTATTGTGGCAAACATATAACACCGATAACTTCAATTTTACTACATTGATTGGTCACCTGGACTTCAAATCTTTTACCTTCTACAAGTTTGAATGAAAAAAATAAAAAATGCCAAATATAATGCTTTTTTATCTCTAAATGAATTTAAAATGGTCTTAAGTATTCTCTTGGTAAGATGAAGGGATGATGTGGCACTGACGTATCTAGCATGAATCTGATTAAACTAGATTGTGGTCCGATTTTGGATCACCTTGAATGGATACTTGAAAAGAACTCCGACACTCAAGTAAGTTTTTATAGAGGGCAAGTGCAAAGTAAAAAGAGCAAGGTAGAGAGAAATATGAGAGATGATGGACACTTCATACATATATGATCATCTCTATTTATATTGGGTGTGATGGGCTTACCATTCACCAAAGGAAGAATGGTGGAAACATGTCAGACCGCCTATGAAACTTATACATTATGAGTGCATACATTTTTTTGTCATAATAAATGACATTGGGAAAGAAGTGGGTACAAACGCGATAAATAACATTAAACTTTGATTTTGTTTTTAGTGTACCCCTTTATGTGTGAATAAGGGTGAAAACATTTCAGATCACCTATTAGGGGCATAGTACCTAGCCTATAACAGACGAGACTAGAACTTTTTCGTAAAAAGGTTAGGCTTAAGCTTCTCCAATAGCCGATTTAACCTAAATAGACCATACTCAGACCTTTTAAAAAGCCTAACATGACTGTCTATGTAATGTTATTATATATTTATAACTTTTGGATGGTATAATACTTAGACGGTTAGACAACATGTAGCAAATTTAGTTGTTTAGATGTTATTTAACAATTTAGTATTGTCTTTTGGATGTTTTTTTGTACATCAGTATCATATTTGTCAATTAAGTTGTTAACCATGTTAAACATTACAACAATATCATATTTCATTATGATATTAATAGACATTATTGTTTTGTATCTTTTAACTTCAATGACACCACAAATCCTTCGAATACATTATACAACATTGGATTGTGATGTAAATAATTATGATAACAATGTAAAAAATTTCACACTAATTGCTATAGTTATAATAATTTTTCCTAGCTTATGCATAATGTGTTGAGTTCTTTACCCTAACAGACATTTAAATATACTAACAAACCAGACCAGACTTTTAAACAGGCCAAACCTAGACTTTGAATTTTTTTAAACAGGCTAACAGACTAGACCTATGCTTCTATATGCTATATAGACTCAGTTATTTAACTCAAAGTCTGGTCTGACCTGACCTGTTTCCACCCTTATGTGTGAATGAGACTCTTATTCATTAAGTAATTATTTATTTTGAATTTTAAGAGTAAAAATATAATATAATTTTTGATAAAAAGGACACAAATGTCATGTTATTTTTATACATGAGTTTCACTCCTTTTTTTGGTTTTGGTCATAAGGGATGGTGCAAGTGGAAGATGGTTCTATGGGTTGGCAACAGAGACTAAAAGCAAAGCATGATACAACACTTTTAGGCTGGAATATATATATATATATATATATATATATATATATATATATATATATTCAGCTCCAGCTTTGAACTCCTAACCTTACTACACATAATTCAGGGTCCACTGTGAATAAAATTAAAATAAAAAGAGAGAAGGGTAAGGTGAATTATTCATCTCAAAAAGTTTAACAAATAATAGTTCACTGTTTTTTTTTTCTGTGATACCTTGTTGGATTCAAGTTCCTGTTTTCCCTAAAATGGTTTCATCCGATCGATTGTTTAACAGACAAAGAACTCTTCATGACATCCTTGGAAGTGGTTTGGGTATGCCATTTTTCTCTAAGTTTTTCTTTAAATTTCTTAACTTTATTGTTAGTAATTTTCTCTTTAGTGTTTATAATTTGTAAATTTTCGTTTATTTGATAAGAAAACAGAAATTCTACATGTGGGTGTGTTTGTATTTGTTGTTTTCATGTTTTCTAAGTACTGATAGGATTAAGAGAAGAAAAAAAAAAGAATTGATCATTGATCATTGACTTTGAATATGTTTTTGAATCAATGCAGTTGCAGATTTGATACTGTGGAGAAGGAAGAATCTAACTGTGATGATATTGTTTGTAACACTAGCAGCTTGGGTTATGTTTGAAAGATCTGGTTATACTCTTTTGTCTCTTGTTTCTAATGTTCTTCTTCTCCTCATTGTTATTCTTTTTCTATGGGCCAAATCAGCAGCAATTCTAAATAGGTAATAGTCACAGAAATTATGTTTTTTTTAATATGCTTGATTTTAATCTTCATTTTCATGTGCTTTTGTGATGCAGATTAGAGTAATTTGTTCTGATCTAGAATTTTCATCCCTGTTTTTGTAGCAATTATGTTTTACATTTATATGGCACCTATAGCTTATTTATTTTAGAGACCAATGCTGGCATGATTTAGTTGTTGAAATTTGTGTCATGAATAATAGAATGGGGTCTGCAGAGGTAATTGATTAGTTATACATTCTAAAGGGCGGTCCAGTGCACGAGTCTCCTACTTAGTGGGGTATGAGGAGAGTAGATGTATACAGCCTTACCCTCGCAAGCGGAAAGACTTTTTTCAGAACCAAGCTCACTCTCTTAGTTATACATTCTTAGTTCTTTTAATTTTCTTAATAATGAAGAATTGGTCTTTCTTTCCATTGAAGTACATGAATTCGGATTTTCCCCGAACCCGAACCCAATCACATCGGGTTTTCCCCGTTAAATTCGGATTGGGTTCGAGCAGGTACCCGTAAGTTCGGTTTTCATTGCCATCTCTTATTCTCCCTTCTAAATTTTGTTGCAATATCACTGATGATGGATTGCTGCCTAATGTAGCTGTGCAACAGTAACCTTTGACCAGTAAGTACACTTGTGAAATTGAGCATTGTTTTCATTGTTGACATTTAGTCAGTAAAACATAGAAGTTGTGGTGCTGTCTCCATTGTTTTCATATTTGTTAAACAGAGAAATTGAGCATTGTCCCCATTGTTGATATTGTTTTCATTGTTGAAATTGAGCATTGTTTTCATGTTGGTACTGTGAAAGTATGAAGAATGATTGATACTTTGTTTCTCATGTCCTATATAAACAATAGTCCTTAAACTAATAAAGTTCATTCACAGTACATGATTACTTTTGGATGAGCTAATTGGAACAAATGCATAATATTGTTAATCATTTAAAACTCTAGGTTGGCTCTATATGCTTTGAGTTTTTTTGGGGTATTGATTCCGGATACCTTGACTTGTAAAAGTTGTTGTAGTTTAGATGCTTCAAAATACCAGCTTTTGTCACTAACTTGAGCTCTTTGGTCCATCAACATATAGCTTATAACATAGTCACACGATAAGCGCTTCTCTATGGTATGGGTACATAGTACGCGGTACGTTACCTTGTCAAATACCGGTACATTAGGGATATAGTCAGTATGCTTTCTATAGCTCCCCGTATAGTTGTTTCTAGTGTTAATTCTTGTAGGTTTGAATTAATTTTTGATTCACTTTAGGAGAAATATCCTAGGATAAATATTTCTTGTTTGTTGTAGCTCATTCACGCTGGTGATTGCACATCACCAATTACTCTTATTTTCTTTATTCTTTCTATAACTTACGGTAGCTGAAAATATGGTTCGGTCTTTATAAGGAACCAATTCGCAAAAGAACCACATATTGGTATGCAAGAATCGATTCGCTGTTCTCTACCAAACTGAGAGAATTATGTTTCAATGGTTTACAATGATTTACGGTCTATAAACTCTATTTATTAAATCGAGTTAAGCTGTTAACTTTCTTTTGACAGACCAGCTCCACCTCTACCCAAGTTGCATCTATCAGAAGAAATGGTGAATGAAGTGGCAGCTTTTATCCGCACTCGAGTTAACGATCTGCTTTCGGCTTCTCAAGATATCGCCCTTGGTAAAAACTCGAGGCTGTTTCTGAAAGTAGCAGCATACCTCTGTTTAATTTCGATTGTTGGTGGCTTGACTGATTTCCTTACCCTGGCATACACCAGTAAGTCTCTGACCTTATTAGTTCCAATTAGTCTATAACACAGAAGCAAGTTATTGAGAATGGTTTTGTTGTTGTGGTTTTATTATGTATTCATGTGGCAGGTCTCTTTATTGTTCTTACTGTACCAGCACTCTATGAAAGATATGAAGATTGCATAGACAGAAATATCTTGAAAAGCTATCACAAATTATGCCAATTGTATGTGAAAATAAATGTGGAATATGTCAGCAGAGTTCAAAATTGGATTGTGGAGAAGGAAAAGCTGTGCTGATTTTGTTTTTTCACATTCATTTTGATAACTTCACTACTCTTGTAAAATGGTTCTCACAGGAACATTGGTGAGTTTATGATTGTGGTGTGGGGAATGGAGGTTTGCCTTTTCCGTCTTCGGTGATGGAACTTTTCGGTTTTTTGGTACATAATATGATGAAATCTCAAGTTAGTCATGCACTCCTCTAAGAACTTCTTGTTAGGTTTAACCAAAGAAAAGATGTAGGTGTACATTTTGAAGCGTCTCGAGTGTTCTTATGCGGTCATTCATCCCTGTTTTTTGCATTGTATCCGAGTGAGAAGGTAATGTGAAGTAAAAGATGTATCCTGTTTTGACTGATCAGCTGTGCTTATTTTCCTGCCTTAACAAGTTTCATTATTAGTTGTGACATTACGATTGTTCTTAGCCGGGCGATATCGATCAGTCTGGCTTGTTGTGTGCTGCCCCATGTCTGACGGGGCGGTGATGTTCAAATAGGTTGTTAATTTTCTGGCTTGTTTACTGACACTCCTTTCATCCTTTGTGTTCAAATTGTAAGGTGTCCTTTCGTTTCGCAATGAGTTCTCTTTCTTCCAGTGTGTGGCTGTAGTTAGATGCATCATAAAAGTTAGATACATGGATGGTTAGGCATCAATGACATTGCTTCTATTGTAGGGTGTGTCAATGAGTACATACAATTTTATCCATGTTGCCCATTTATAAGCCTTGTCATTCCATTTTCATTGTTGTGGATTATGGATTGTTTATTGACCAATGTTTTGGTGTTTTGGGGATTTTGAGGGTCATTTTCGACATTCCTTCTTGTGCCCAATGTACTATTAAGTTGACCTCCAATTGGGTGAACCACTGAAGGGCGGATCTTTTAAGCGTTGTAGGATGGTTGATGAGGTTAGAGGCCCCATGGAATAACATCGAAGCTTCAAAGGTGTCGTGGTGATCTCGCATATCAGTAGTTTGGTCATATTGTTCTAAGTTAGACGATATGTCTAAGTGGCTAGTTAATGGTAGGGACATGATACCATGAGTAAATGGATGTTTGGTGCCACATTCCATATGTGGATAATACTTTGAGTTGGGAGTGATTTGTTGACATCGGTATTCAGTCTTAGGTCAAGATGGTGCTCACGAATCACGTGAGACTCGACTCTTTGTATTATTAGGTAGGTTGGAGGGGTTCTGAGTACTATGCAGGCAGGGTCAAACATTTCAAAATGAGGTTGTACTTGAGATAAAAGTTCGACGTTTGTATGAACTTTTGTTGTTGTTCCAATCACGCCAACAACCCCATAGTGGAAGGTGCATTGGCTTTTGGAAGAATCTGATAGTTCTCTTGAAGATAGAACCGAAGGAGTTTGGCTAGCCTAAGAGTGTTGAACACATGACTTTTAGTGTTATGATGGAGCATTATGAGAAGACCTAACATTTTTATTTGATTTATCGATGAGACCATGGGTTTGAGCTACCATGGTGTAGTGACGATGTCAATGTTCTTCAAATTTCGTTGTCGGGTGAGGTGGTAGTGGTGTCTATGGGTTGGATTGGGTTGAAGTCGGCCTGGGGTGGGTTGGTTGAGCTTTAACCAGGCTTGAAATCAGCCCTAGTGTCTAGTATTGAAGCATGATGTGTATTAGCTTTAGATCGCCTTGGGTGGGTACTTGAAAAGGGACAACAAACTCTAGTCAGTATTTATGGAGGGAAAATATATGTTAGGGAGATTGAGGTCCATGAATGTCATGGTTGAAACCATGTTGTGCTTTTAATCGGTTAGTCTAGTAGGTTTGTGTCTAAGCCTATTGCCGCTCCAAAATGCCTTCTAGGAGTGTGTTCCCGTGTATTGTTACTTATAGACCGAATCGTAAACCTTGTTGGATCTTAATAGGTCAGTCCGAGTCTCGAATTTACGGCCTTTTGAGTTTGGGTCAATGCATATTCTTGACCCGTTACCTCTTGAACTACTAACTAGTCTAATGTGTTTGGACATGTGGATATGAACACACTCTTAAAAGAGCATTTTAGTTAGTTAACCATGAAAATATATAGGTGTGTGGTAGTGTGGTTCCTGAAATAAAATTCATAGTTCACACTTAATTCAATATTCTTAGCATATAAGTTTCGTCTCTCTATTATCTATGTAACATTTTCTAATGGAACTAGTTAAAATTTCTCTACAAACTGCAAAATAACAACCCCTAATTTCTAAGGTACAAAGTGGTCTAGTGAAGGGTTTAGATAGAAATTTCATATGTTCATAGGTTCAACATTCAATATCATAATTGCATATTCTGAAATGAAGTATAATGTATCCATTAAAATTGAATTTGGATAGATTATAAACAGTTAAACTTATAAATACATATACTTTAATTCGTATTTTGTAATAATATTCTACATCAAAAGAAATAATGTAAGAAGTTATTAAAATGAAGTATCACGCTAGTTAATTGGATGCTCCTTGCAGCATAATGCCCTTTCCATCTATTTCAACATTTTTCAGTGTAGGATAACTTTATCACTGAAACTAACCCAAGTTGGCACATATAAATATAAAAATGAGTTGAATTATGTTTGTTAAGTTTTTAGAAATTAATTATGTAATTTTTTTATAAAGAATTATATATTAAGCACAATATTGAAATTGATTTTAAATTTTAACTTGCGGTAAGAGTTATATCTAACCCCTACCTCCAGATGAATTTTCTATTACTTCTCAAATAATTACAAGTATTAAATATATCTTTGGGTTCTAAAATTCTATAAGCATTTTTACTTACCAAGCCTTCACGGGCTTTAAACTTAATGACCAAGCCTCTCCAAGCTTTAAGTCTGAAATAAAGATTTTTTACAACTCCATGTTGGTGAAGATACGGAAGTTTAAGACCATTTCAGTCTAAAATTCAATTAAAGAAAATATCATAATATTTACAACTAATCTCTCAAGTATTTTTTTCTTATATATCTTCTATACAAGATATATGAAAATATACGCTTAAGCTTAATCACATTAGATTGCTTCTTTCAATCTTCAGAAGAAGTTTTCTTTTATAGTTGATCTTCTCGGTCTTCACATATGTTTCAATGATCTTCAACTAAGTATCAGCCTAAAAATAACATTTATTGCAATGTGTTCCGTTTAGTGTGATATCATGAAGCATTTAATTCTAGGATTTCGTGTGTCTTTATCTAACCTCATATGTGCAATTAATGGACTTAATTCAATACTGATCACTTCTTCTTGATGCTTATGAGAAGTTCTATTTGATATTTACTATTATCCTAGAAGAGATGCAAATCCAAGTGACCCAAAGTTTTTTCATGAAGGACTAGAAGAGATTGGTAGCCCTATGACAAGGACACAAATTAAAAGAGCGCAAAATGCTCTATGACAACTCATGGAGATGAGGGTGAATAGGTATAGCGGATCACAATTCTCGCTTTTCCGATTAATAAGGTAAACTGAAAAATCACCATTATAATCGATTACGCCACTTTTAATCGATTAATTCTTATCTATGTTTAATCGATTAACACTATGTTTAATCGATTAACCTGAATCTTTATTTCTTTTAAAAAACTGTTTTCTTGCACTGAAAGTTAGTACGATTTCAACCAATTTCAGATGCAATTTACTCAATGAATTTATGTCTAAGTATCAACAGAATCAGAACATGCAATAAACTCAGAAAGTAAAGCAATTCAATTATACAACTCGCTAATTGACTGAAATTAAAGAGATGATTGATAGAGAGAATCAAGAAGACAATATTTTATCGTGGTTCGTTTGTAGGTTCACTTGCAAACTACGTCCACGCGTCCCCTTCTGGTCTTGGAAGATTTTTATTCACTATTGGAAATAAATGTTATACAAACACATTTCCAAAATTATAGGACTCCCTTCTTGGCCCTATAGTCCTCAAAATGGTTTGATCTTCTACCCGCTTCTAATGGATAATCAACACTACTTATAACGGTCCATCCTCAACCACTTATAGCTCCCAACTAAGACTCTTGCATTTGTGAAGACAACCATCTAACTGCAGCTAGGATTTCCCAACACAATTCTCTATCAATATGATACTAACACACCTAGAGAACTCAAGAAAATCGTCTAAATCTTCAAGTTATGTGCACCTCAAAGTACTAATATTACAATAAAAACAACACTGAAAACCATATCAGAAATCTAACAAAGACTCAAAAAGAATTATGTGCGATTATGCTAGGTTTTGCAAAAAATAGATTTGACAATGATGCATAATGGATAATCTTTGAAGCTATCCTATCTCTCTTTACTTTGAATCAAGAAAACTAAATCAATAACATGTAATTTTTTGATCAAAAGATTTGAAAGTTTTTGACCTAGAATTTAAGAATTGTTAGTTAGTTATGAGAAAATAGGGAAAAAATGAGGTTATCATACTTAACTGTTTTTGTTTGTCTTAATCGATTAATACACGACTTTATTGATTAACGATGCCAAGAATTTAAAAGCTTCAGCTACTGTTACCTCAGATAATCGAGTAATCTCATACCTAATCGATTAACGATGCCAAGAATTAAAAAATTGTAGCTAGTGTAACTCCTGATAATCGATTAATCCCATATTTAACTGATTAACAGGTTCCCCAGAATTTGTAATCGATTAACACAAGTTGTAATCGATTAACTATGTCGACAAAAGTTTATTTGATGTATGATGAACCTTCTACATGATGTATATATGCATGATCCATGATTTTGAAAGATGTAAGTTATAAAATAAGTTTAATGCACCAAAATCATGTTATCATTTGTAAATGCATGAGCATGTCAATCATTTATGAATGTATGTAAGTCTCATTTAAATTTGGTTCAATTTTAGGCTTTGTGAGTCTTTCATTCAAGGATCACCTAGCCTAGACTCTAACCAATCAAACATCTTAAGACTCTAGAAATATAAAATTTCACCTAAGTCTACTTGATTGAACTTGAGCCTTGACTTTGTTGTTTGTTGAGTTGGCTTGGTCTTCAAGCTTGCCATTACCCTTGTCTTCATCAAAACAACATGGTGATGCATACTTGAAATCTAATCTCCCCTTTTGATGATGACAAACCATTGGCATTCTCTTGCATGTGCATTTGTTTGAATGGCTTGATGACAACCAACTTGTTTTTAAATTGTTGCTAGTTCGATGTGTTGTTCCCCTTACTCTATTCTTCCCCCCCAATCCATGCATGAGGTTAGGTTGTAAGGTAAGCTTTTCTTTGTTTGTGGAAGCAAAAAGTGAAATTTTTACAACAGCCTTCAAAACTCAAACAACACAACTTTTCTCACCCTCTTGGCATTTCAAAAAATGTCATCTCATTATATTTAACTGATCAAAACTAGGAAATCATAAGAGTGAGACTCCTCTCCATGAATGGATAGGGGAGTTGTTTGAAAAAAATAAAATAAGATAACATCTATATCCTTATTAATTATATTGATATTACAGTTTTACCCTTAAAACTTAAAGAAAAAAAGAACTACCCTCTCCATTAATGAAGAGGAGCCTCATTCAATCATAAGGTGTTCAGGTGATTAACATGAAGGGTTTAAAGAATAGAGTATTGAAGAAATTGAAGGTTTGAGTTCCACCCACTTGTTTTTGTTTTTGACATACTCCTATCTTTAATACCAAAGAGGATCCTCGTCCCTAGTTATGTTAATTAGTTTACCTTTGTTGCTAGTGGTTCATAATTTGGTTTTTTCTTTCTAGTTATAATGCTTTAAAAACAACCCTCTTGCAACAAGAGAAGACAAATATTGCAAAACTATTTCAACACGTAAAAGGTTTGTGGACTTATCAAAAGATATTAGTATTATTTATTGCTAATGGGTGATCGATGTACAATGAACACCTTTGATAAATTTTATGGCTGCAACTAAAGGTTGTCCTATGTTCTCTTGTCAGGAATAGAGAGTTATGCGGAAGCATAAGATCAGATTAATTGAGAACTAAAGAGAAGTAAATAAAGGAGCAAGAAAATAACACACAAGATTTAACTTAGAAAAAAAACCCCTCAGTGTGAGAGGTAAAAAAATCATGGGCGCTCACGAGCAAAGTTCCACTATGTAAGAAGGAAAGTACAACAAATTCTCTTATAGTAATGAGGATAAAGAACAATATTTTCTCCCACAAATATTTTCTCAAATGGAACAAGAATTCTTACCAAAATATACTTATGTGTATATGAAAGAAAATGAAGTGTTGTGTTGTAGCTAATCTTTTCTTATGATGTTGAATTGTTTTTGATGCATTTGTACAATGCATGACATTGCCTTTTACAGGAAAATGAATGCAATAAAATATTGCATTCTTAACACCAAAGAAAGCTTGGGTGGTGGATGAGTAATACTTAGCATGCAAGGTATAAAGCCTATTAACATAGGTCTGCAAAAGTTTGTAGGCTTCATTATGTAAGGATGCAAATTGTAGGCACCTCCTCATTTCTTTGTAATGAAGCAACCAAATGAGAGCCACGTCATCTAACATTCTTTAGTGTTAAGTCTGGTGGTCGGGCTGGTAGGTCGGACAAGTAATCTTTGTAGGTGTGTTTGGGTTGAGTTTGGACTCGCCGGTGAATGTACCTGAAAAGGTGCTCCAAAGATCAAGTCAGTATGAGAATGGAGAGTAAAGAGTAAGTATAATGAGAATGAATAGAGTGGATAGTAAAAATAGATGATACTTTTTTATGGGGATTTCGTTATTTATAGTGATGGGATGGATGAAACAATCCTTGGAGAGTATTGTTGGAGTGACCGACCATTTGGGTTTGTGACAGGCGGATTTGGCAAGGTCGTACTCTATGTGTAGTTGACTTGTAGCTTATGGCAGGTTTGGCAGCCGTATTGTAGGCATGCCCCTTGTTGTGTTGGCAGAGGGTTAGGTGAGATTTGCAGGTAGCATAACAGTAAGTTGTTGTTAGTGTGTCGGGCGGAATGTCTGGGCAGTGGTTCCAGAATCGACCCAACATGTCCAGCAATTATCGTGGCGTGTTTGAAAGCCCTGGCTCAAATATATTTGGTTCTTGGCCGATCGGGGAGGAGGCCAACCCGGTCTATCAAGTTTGTCTGGTTGACTAGGGTGGAACATCCTATTTTCTTGAAGGTATTAATGCCTCATAGGAGATTAAAATGCACACTATGACTGACTTGATGAGAGATTCAATCAATTAAGCAGGAATGGAGAATAAACATGTTCCACATATATATATATATATATATATATAAGTATATATATATATATAAATATAAGTATATATATATATAAATATAAGTATATATATATATATAAGTATATTCTTAGCTATATTTAATATTTCAAATATACTCATACTTTTACCATTTAAGTTTGTCTATTTACATGTATTGTGGTGATGTTAAAACTATTCACACTCATAAAGTGTGTTATGCAATAAAGGTCATTAGTAACGAATGGTTCTTTTATAATTATTCAATTGATAAGGGAAAGTGCTAAATCTTTGAAAGAACTTATTTAAAGGATTTATGGTGGGATAAGATTAATTACATAAATGACTTTGCAAGTTCAATTAATGACATGCTTCAATTTTATGGCAAAAATATTCGAATTCTTCATTTGTTGTGTGCAATGTGGGATACATTGACACAAAAAAGGTGAACATAAATTCAAACATGAAGGAAAGAAAATTGGAGAGCTCTCAACAATTTATAGACTGGTTTATGATATACTAATGGGTAGATGGACTAAGTTTATTTACACTATATTTTAATCATTTAGTATTAAATTTAATAACTATGTAACATATTGACAATTGCTTTCATTGTAGGAACTATAGTGTACAATGGCATCTAGGTGCTCAAATATATATACACCTCATGAAGATGAAGAAATTACTATAGAGAGAAACAAAACAAAATGCAATAAGAGATATTTCCTTGATGATGAAAAAAGAAAAGAATGCTTGTATTGTGTTTTCTAGTTTTGATTCGATTAAAGATAGGTAGTAACTGTGATCCAAAATCTGACCCGATGAACTATGGTGCTTTTACATCTTTACACATTAATCCTCTATAGTTTTAGTGAAATTATACAAATTACTATTCCCATTTTTGTGCATTCACAAATCATTCATAATTTACATACATACTTTAAACTAACTATCATATAAGAGTGATTTTTATAATTTCATTAAAACTCGGGAGTATCAATATAATATTTTTTTTAAATATGTTGTTCTAACGTACCTTGCATGTGTCTCGTGTGTGTTCTTCTTTGGTAGTAAGGCTGAAAACATGTTACGTCAAACTTTGCGAGCCTATATAACATATAGAAGTTTAGGTCCGTTATACATGTTTAAATGTCTGACATCACCTTAGTCTATTTAAAGGTATTTTATACTATAAGGACTTGAAATAGATTAGCATGCTTATATTTAAATATACTAATAGACCTACTTTTAATTAGCTTCATCTAACCATAATAACTAAACTATATTTTTGTATACATTTTATATTAAAATTACATACATAATAATATTACTTATGTTAAAATAGTATCATATGAACATTATTATATAATATAACTAGCAAGTGACCTGTGCATTTGCACGGGGCGGTATTTTGTTGTTGTATGATTCAGAACATACATTATATATGCATTCATATGGTTAAGAACACACGTTATTTGTATATTTGCATGGTTAAAACACACATATTACGTGTGCATTATGAAGACACATGTGACCAATGCATTCACATGGTTAAAAACACATGTTATCCGTACATTCACATTACTAAGAAAATACATGTTACTCATATACTTTTGTACTTTCTTGATTGATTTTCATTCTCTATAATCTATATATTTTGCTAACTAATAAATATAATGAAAACTTATGTGGTTCATTATTAATATAGACGTACATATGAAGAATTTGTTTAATTTTATGATTTATTGTGATAATTTCTTAATTTAACTTGTTTATAATTTATTTTACTTCCAAGATATTATTTATTAGTAGTTGTTAGTATAATTGATTTATTATTTCATATTTTTTTAATAAGTAATTTAATGATTAATACTTTGCGGATTTAATGATTTAGTATGTCAACTTCAAAAATAATATTTTAATAGATAAAAATGAAATTTAGTAATAAATGGTCATTGAAATAGAGAATTTGTAATTATATAGTTCGGTTTTTTTCTCTCAAAATAATGGAGGCCTAAATTATTTAGGATTAAAACTGTTAAAATATTTTAAAGATAGTAATGGAAATTAGAAAATTATAATTAATTTTTTAGATTTTTTTAAAAATAAAGCAGACATATTAATTTGCATGTAGTGATTACTATTCATTATTTTCCACCTTTAATAACATCATCGATATCACTCATAGGCACCACATTAAATGACAATATGTGTTTCTATTCCCCTATGTTCACCAGTTTTATTTCTTTCCTAATGGTCGACGGTATTTATTCAAAGTAATTATTAATTGTTAATTATTAGTTTGCAACTGATATGCGATATTTATTCAACGTTGACGATATTTATTCACTTATTCGATTATAAATTACAATAGTATAAAAAAAATTATTGTCATTATTCACCCATGCAGTTTCTATTTCCTTATGAATTTTCCTTTATTGTTAGTTTTCCACTATGTATTTTTATATTTCATTGTTTACATTAATTACTCTTAAATCTCGAGAGTAATTCTCTCCAAAAATGTTATTATTCCATAATTATACACAATTCATATAAATGATCATTTTAATACTTAAAGTTTATTATCTACATGTAAAAAGAAAAGAAAACAAAAGGTTAGAATTTATACCTTTTATTATCTTTAATTAACTTATACGATACATTTGAGAGATAATTAAAAAATTATGGTGTCATTTTTAATAAATATATAACATATGTAATGATTAATAAATTCAATAAAAATATAAGATAAAAAATTGTATTCATAATATATTTTAATTTGATAACAATAAAGTTTTGTTTTTATCATAACATAGACTCAAATATAAAAGAATTATTAAGTTAACTTCCATGAAAAGTTGCACATCTCTTTTTAGAACAATGAAGAAACATTATATTCTTGACATTTGAATTATTTAAAGACACATAATCAAATATCAAATATGAGGAGAAAAATTTAATGAAATAAACATATATAGATTGACAATGTTGGAGGAGAAATGAAGAAAAAAAATTGGAGGAAAAAAAGTGATTGTGGTGATGACACATATTATGGCTAATGTGAGAATGACTTAGTTTTCTTATATAGTATATAGATTAAATAGTTCAGTATATTAGGTCTAATATACCTTTTATATGGCCTACTAGTCTGTTAAGCTTAATACTTAATAGGTTTTTAAAAATCTTGAGTTTGGCCTATTTATAAAAAAAAATTAGTCTAACATACTTGTTATAGGCATGTAATAGGCCCCCAGTAGGCGATCATGATGCCTAAAGACACTATTTCTAGTGATAAGCATAGACACTGGCAAAATCACAACTCTATGAAATGATACAAAAATGTGGAAGTGTGTCCTCTGAATCCAGTTCAAAGGTGATAATGGTGAATTAGGTAGCGCTGAAATTGTTCTTAGAAATCTGCTTCAGGTAGCTATGGTGATAGAGAAATGGGCTAGTGAGGGGCAGTAGAATGGTGTAGTCGGGTGATGCCGGTTCCGGTGAGATTGGGCGCAACCAATCCAGTGCGGTGGAGTTGGGTTGGTCGGAGGGTGGAGGTTGTTAGGAGTGATGTGGGTAAGTGAGGATTGGGATTTAAGGTGTGCTAAGAAGGGTTTTTCACCACACAATAAAAAAGAGCATGATACCTCCCAATAAATATCGATCACATAAATAGAATCATTTATCTTTTAATATGTCCAGGGATTTAGCAGCACTTATATCACTAAACCAATATCCTGTCGGTAATAAAAGCTGTCTTATATGAAGAACTAGAATCTCATTCTTTGTTTAGGTATACATATTCTCATTTATTCACGGATTTAATTTGTTATTGACAACCACAATTACTTCACAATATTGTGGTTTTAACAATTCAGATAAACACAATGTGCAACTACAATTGCAATTCCAAGTCATGCATTTATTTTACTTTCAACTTTTCCCCTGTAAAAATGTTTGACTAAATCCCAATGAGCAAAATGAACAAAAAGAGACCTTTATCTTCTACAATTTCACTGCATTTGCATTTGCATTTGCAAATTATATTCTATAGGAAATTCTCTGGGTAACTGGTTTTGCTCAGGATGACCCTAAACCTTTCACAAACTTCTTAGTCTGTCATGAAAAGAAAAGATACAGGTGAGGAAGTATACACAAATTTAACAGTTTAAAGTTAAATGAGTTTTTGAAATTGCATGCAAGAACATAAACAATCGAGCGAATCAACGCCCAAGCTCGATATTATCTTAATACAGGTTCGGGGAAGGGTTTTATCTCAAATGATGCAGGGAGGAGTGTTGCCTTAACCTGCTTTCTCTTATACCATTATCAATTATATAGTATATTGATATTAAATGCAGAAATACTGCTTTTCAAATGAGGTTTTCCACATTTCTACCGAAACAAACATGTAAGCTACAGAAATAAATTACGATTCGATGACAGAGAATGCGGAGAAAAGGAAATAAGGAAGAATGAGTATTCAGCTAGTACCTGTTCTAGGGTTAGAAACATGATCACATTCCAAGATCCCAGCCTTCCAAAATTTGGGAGGAATCCTTTATAAAAGGCACCAGGTCCCTGAAAAACGTCAGATTAATAAACCAATCAATTCTGATAATCGATGCCCATTGACAATGTAGCTCGACGTTTAACAAAAAATGAAGCTATTAGAAAGGCGTCACCCATAGATACCAGAAACTAATTGCTCGTTGAATAGGATTAGCACAAGCTATTCGATGGCTATTCAACAAAACTAAACAATTTGGTTTGAGGGCATATAAGGGTAAGAAATATGAAAACAGATATGCCAACCCTGCTTGTGGATTATACCCACCACTTACAATTAGAAAAGATCAAATGCTGTGAAGAGTATATTGTTCACCCATCCAAACGGGAATAGATCCACATACAGTTATTGGTCATAATCAGTGTTTTAAATTATGGTTGCGGTCGCGATTGCGGTAACATTTGTGACTATTGCGATTGTGGTTATTGCGACCATTGCGATGCGAATTGTGGTCGTTACGTGTGAATGATTTTGTTATTAAAACAATATTTTTGAATCCGATGCGGCCCGATGCAGTCTAATGCGGTCTGATGTGGTCCAAATGTGGTCCGATGCGGTTGTGTTGCGGCCCGAAGCGGCTGCATCATTGTGATTCGGAGTCACACCGCAATTGCGGTGTGATGCGGTTGCGGCGGCTATTGCAACCGCAGTATTGTAGTCCATCAGGTGATGCGGTCCGTAATTTAAATCATTGGTCGTGATTAAAGCAGAATGGAGGTGTACATGATTTTATGAGCAAAAAGTATTAACAGTGGAAAGCAATCATACATCATTCTTTAATGTTTTGACAAAACAGTCGAGGGTGCTTTTGTAACTAGAATCTCCCATCATTCTTGATTTAACCTGCATATACACCAGAAGGAAGATAGAACAACTGAATCAGTGGAATGGGTAAACTGCACAAGCAAGAAGCTCACTTATAAAAGTACATGCAAGAAGCTCACTTATCACTTCACAACCAAATGAAAAAAGAAACCCAAAAGAATATCATCCTACGGTTTTCAGATTATATAGTTAAACTTTGAGAAAATAGTGCGAAGTTCATATCAAATTGTCAACCAACTATGAACACACTGCATATTAAAGAAAAATGAAGTGATACAAAAGTCAAATCAACTATTGAAATTTATAAAGAAAATTTGAAGATATACCACATCGACTGGGGAGCCAATACAGACAGCAAAAAACCCTGCCCCTAGACCAGACAGGAGATGAGTTACAACGTTGTCGGTGAAGCCTGGAATTTTCAAAATAGTCTGCATTGAAAAATTAATTAGTTAAAATGGTGGCCACGAGGCTCCCACCTAGTGAGGTCTGGGAATGGTAGATGAGCGTAGCCTTACCCCCGCAAGCGGAGAGGCTTTTTTCAGGATTTGAACCTGTAACCTGACCTCATTCATGGTCACTAAGCAGCAACCTTACCGTTGCGCCAAGCTCATCCTCTTGAAGAAATAATTAGTTATTCAAAAATATAAAAGGAATTAAAAAGAAAAGTTTGATCCTAATGCAAAATTCCAGTAACTAATACATTACCTGTTTCACTTGATCATAGCTAGCTAGTTCAGCAGCATTGATGATACCATTTCTTGCTATATTGGGGCCAAGCCCAGTCCAAAGAGCCCCAACTCCTTCCTGTGTTTAGATGCAGGTTTAAACAAAAACAATTATGAACTTTACAAAGCATATACATATTTTCTCTTTCATAAATTATATTGGATTAAATGCACAAACCTGTCTCACAATTGTTGAATAAGCATTTAAAGATCCCGAATAGCGTCTGGGAACACCAGGAGGTAACTTCCCTTCAGTTTGAAGTCTAACTTTGACAAGATCGGTTGGATTTGCTACCATAATTGCCACAGCACCTGTTGATAAGGCAAATTGAAGCGGGCCGTGATTAGAGTCCATTGAGTAACCCATATAGGATTAGCACAAGCTTCTAGCAGGAGTAAAGCCAATGATCCATAGATAGGGAAAGAAATTCATATTGCACATAGACAAATCATTGTCACAAATTCTAGTATTTTGATTTACCGGTTGTAAACGCAGCAAGAATTTTCTTTGACAATGAAACATCTCCAACATGGTCTTTCCCCACGTATAAAGTCTTAACCTGATAAAAATGCGTTATTTCAGATAACATGATCAAACAGTAATGAGAACTAAATTAATGAACAAGTTATGGCAACAACAGTGAAAACTCACTGGCTCATATAACCCAATTCTTAAACCTCCATACAAACATTGACGATGAAGCCCTGGCACTATGCCTCTCCAAAGTGCTGAAATACCTTCTTCCCTGGCAATGGTTGCAACCGTCCCCAGCATACCCTTATATTTAGGTAAGGTCACTGCATCACCAGCTACACCTTTTTTCTGAAGCTGAAGCCTAACTTTGGCAGTGTCCAATGGAATAGTACACACCTATTTCAATCAGAAACTCAGAATCACTTCATGATAAATTTGAGCAAGTATTTCAAATATAACCAGAATTTAGTACATACAAAATCAGTATGATGGGAACATAATAATAAATCTGTAATAAATATTAACAGGCCAGATTAATCTCCAAAGAGCAACTTAAGATAAAAATTCACATATTTCATGATTTATGTTTCTGAATAGGCCTCAATGGCACACAAGCCATTTCACATAGACATAGTATATAATGTGGAAGATTATTCAGTTCTTAAGGTATGTAAATGTTCGGCATCGACAAAGTTCAAACACACAACATCGAGATATTCATATGCTACCGACATTCATCAGTTTTACCCTAAGCCCAAAGGTTTTCCAGCCATATAGATAACTATAATTTTGAAGTGAAGCATTTTGTGCCAGCATTCCAATTTGTACAATCGTTAAGCATGGAACAAAGCTATTCCATGTTCAAAGACGAATTCGGGAGGAGACAATCATGGGTGCTAGCCCTTCCTCAATATACCATGTAAAATTAGTTATATTTTATGCAATATTTTTTATAAAATAAATACCTCACCATAATATTTGTTATGTAAATGCATACATACATTGGTAGTCACAAATTGAGCCAGCCCACTTGAAAAATTATACATCACTCAACATAGTTGGATGAGTACCACCAAGTGTTTAAAATTGCGGTTGTAGTCGCGATTGCGGTAACGGTAGCGGTTATTGAGATTGCGGCCATTGCAGCCGTTGCGATGTGGATTACAGTTGTTAAGGTGTGAATTATTTTACGATTAAAACAATATTTTTGTAATCCGCTGTGGTCTGAAGCATTCCAATACAGCCTGATGCGATTACGATGTGGTCTGATGCGGTCGTGTCATTGTGATTCAGAATCACACTGCAATTGCGCTGTGATGCGGTTGCGGTGACCACTACCACCACAATATTGTTGCCGCATCAGGTAATGCATTCCGCAATTTAAATCAGTGATACCACCAATGAAGAACAAGACAACAAAAACATTCACTTGATCATCTTACACAAAAGTGCAAATTAGATCGATTATTACAACACAAAAGCAATATAGAACAACAACATCAACAAACAAGTCTTTTTTTCCACTAAGTGGGGTCAGATACATGTATCAACTACTATACCGTAATTATATATCCTAAATAATTCCTAACACAATTATAACCCAAACACCAACATAAACAAGGTTTTAAATCCGGGCCCACGGGCACTTTAGACACCTATATGTCAAGGTTTTGGGAGTTACCGTACAACAACAACAATTGTGTCAGTAAATGACGACAATTATCTGAAACGTCAAGGTTTTCGATGTTTCCGACTATTAATTAAAACCAATACACATAAAAATATTGGGCATAATTTAAAAAAAAAAAAAAGAATGACGGATGTTATAGAGTATGATGACATTACCTCAGCGAAACATGCAGAAAAAGCACTGCTGGCAAAGAGAGCAGCGAAAGAGAGATCAGATTTGGAATTGGAATCTGCAACCATTGTTTGAATTATGAGAAATGAATTCAAGGTTGCGTTCACAAACTTGGATCTTCTTCATTAGGATCCTTTTTAAATATTCAATTTTTTACTACTCATCTAGTCATCATTCAAATCTGTACCTAATAAATTAAAAATTTGTTCACTAATTTTTTTTTTTTTTGGTACTACTGAGATATCTCTCACTTTTCCATAGAAAAATTTAAGGTACTTAATTGCCCTTCATTTCATTTAATAAGTATGGTTTTAAGCCATTGAACTCTCACAAATTTAAGAATATATATATTTATATAACGAGTTTGGCTCCTCTCTATTATAGGAGAGGGCAATACTTAGCTAGGATGTTTACACGTGACAAAAACAATATCTAAACGGTCTAGATTTTTGTAGTGTTTTCAAAAAAAAAAAAATTTGAAAATCACCCTCTCACATTCCCAGGAGAGGAGTCATTTCCTTATATAACTATCAAACATAATAATGATTAAACATTTAAAATAGCTTTTTCTTTAAAAAATATTGTGCTATTTGAAAGCTAAGTTTCATAAGAACTTACTTTCCGAAATGATTTCCATCAATTAAATTAATTCTACAAAAAAATAGCTGATACTAATTATAAATAATTAGACAAAATATTAATTATAAAATAAAATGATTAGAAATAATTATTAACAATTACCATATTATTATATAATTAAATAAATGTTTTCAAAATTACCAAATTTACCAAATTATTTATAATTATTTATATGATATCCATATTTAATTACTTCAAATAATAATTATAAATAAAAAATAAATATTATATGTCATTTTTATCCTTTTACTTTTATTTTTCTCTCTATATCATTATATTTATTTCAAATAATTAATTATATAATGATATTATTTATTTATTTTGTAGGTGGTATAACTTTTAGTGCATTTTATTATGCTTTTTATTCATGTTCTTTTTCACTTTTGTTTCTCCATATTAATATGTGGTTATGCTTTTTTTTTCTTGAACAAATAGAGTTATTATGTTTTATAATCTGTAAAAAATAGTTGTGTAGAAAATCATGTGTACAACATATCCACTAGAATATATTCAATTATTGTATGCTAGTTGTAGTTTATTTTTTAAAATAATTTATAGTTTCCCTTTATTTTTATTTTATTATTGTCATAGTTTTTTATGTTGTACAAATATGATGTTTAATTTACATGAATCATCATTTACTTTATTTTTACTAGCGTGTTGACAAACACTCCCGTGATTGTCAATTCGCTTTCCTATTGTTTGGAACATGTATTTTACATGTTATAAATATTCATAATGATATAATGAATATTTCACTAAAATTATGTAGTAGCAAACTTAAATAAAAAATGTTTATATTTATAACCTTCGGAGCAAATGGGTTAAAAGTTGAAAAACAAAATCTAATTTAGTTATAGGAAATTTCACTCAATCTCTAATCCATATAGGTATTTGCTTGATAACCATAGATACAAATGAAATTTATATATGAAGAGAATTAATATGCTATCCTAAGAGAATTGAAAATTTTGATAGAGTACACATTTATTACAGGAATTAGGAACAACATGTAATGTCAATTCTTGTGTAATTGAAAATATGTATCAAGGAAGCAAATAATTGTTTCAATATAACCATACAAAGATATAGTGGTCATATATGTTTGATCATCTATAGGGTTGTAGTTTTCACTTTTCAATTCTATCATATGACCATTAATTTGTTATTAAATTTAAATGATTCTTTGAAAAAACAATTTTTGTAGTATATGACCAATTTAATGTGGAGTTAGATACATGTAACAATTCACGCCAAAGAAAAATGTGGCATTGACATTTCTTCGAACAACATATAAGCAATGATAAGTGAAGGAAAAAATAATGATAACATTATTTATGAATTAAATTTAAGAAAAGGTAAGTTAATTATAAACACTTAAGGGATAATATATTCTAAAACACTATTTAGTGCATAACTAATAAAATGTAAAACTTGTTGGAAGAGGGAATGAGGGAGAAACGAATATAGAGCAAATGTGGGATGACTATGAAGACAAACTTCTATATACAAAATGTAAAATTGCTTCCCATCACTTTTACGTGCAAAATGGAAAACTAAATATGTTGGAAGTTAATAATAAGAATTGAGTAAGTATAGATTAAAATAGCGTAAATAAGAAATTGTGAAAGATAATTAGAAATGAACAATTTTTTTCCTTTATTCATGCAACTTTAGAGAGAATGGTTATCATAGAGAGATTGAAGAGGTTATGAGAGAGAGGTTGAAGAAATGTTGTGGAAATATACATTATAAATTGTTAAGGGTAAAATAGAAATATACATTGAAAGATTCATAAACTTATAGAAATATACATTATAAATTGTCAAGGGTAAAATAGACAATAAAATTACTCCATGAAAATTATTTTTTGTTTTTACTTTAGTATAGATATTAATTAAAGCTTAATTTCACTAAGTGGATGAACTTGTTTATGCAATTGGAACTTGAGACATATTCAAGCATGGAATACACGTGTTCAAATAATTATTTATTTGATGTTGTAAAGTAATTCCACAGCCTTACGTGGAAACAAGGTGGTGGGATTAGAAAGTGATGATGAAGATTAGATTCGTGAGATAATAAATTCAGGGATGGCAAATGGGGTAGTGCTTATCTGTGCTCATATTCATACTATTTATGAGTATATATATGGATAGCTGGTATACATTAGTACTTAACGGATTTTCAATTTTAATTATATTTACAAATTTTATATAAAAATAATTATTACTTGAAATAATATGATAGTTTCATGCTAAAATTTATTATGAAATATAATAGAGTAGACAAAAAGTAATATTAAAATAATAATAAATACGATATATAAATATTAAATTAAAAAATAAATTTATAATTACGTGGGGTATTTTTGCGGCATATATCATAATATATATTCTCACCTATAATTTATTTTTAAGAGTATTTTCACGATATTAACGAGATGGATTTTTTTGTCACCCATGTACATAATGGAGCAATTTAAATAAAATGAGAAGGATACTCAATTTCCATGTTAATTCCAATGATTATAGAGAAGTTATTCCTACTTCCTACTCTCCCAATTCTATTTAAGCTAATTCAAATGAAATTAGAATTAATTAAATATATATACTTTCTAAATTAGAATTTTGATGAGATTTTATTGATATTATTTACATTACTATAATAATTCAAGTCAAACAAATCAATAACTTATATATATGATACTCTTTTTAAATATAGATCTTGACTATATGGTCAATTCTCATTTAATTCTTCTCATTCAAATAACATTATTTGGGAACATCTTGATTAGGAGATGGAACTTGATGAATCTGATATATCAAGATGTTGGCGTGTGAGTGATTAAATATTTGTTGATTCAATAGTAAATAAGTGGTTTAAATGTTGTGAAGAATTACTCAGCTAAAAAACATCAAAGTTAATTGTTGAATCAAAACTCACTATATTATATGTGAAGTGCCCTAATCACCAAAATGGTTGTTCATAAAGGAAGAAGAGTATTTTAAGGATGACAAAAATATCCTACCCATGGGTACCCGTCAAAATACTCGTAATGGGTACCCACAAAAATAGCTTATGGATAAGGATGAGTATCATGATATCCGCTTTGCGTGTACCCACATATATATTTTAATTAAATATTTTATAATTAATTATTTAATATTATTTTAACATTATATTTGTCTATTTTATTACTATTTCATATTAAAATTTAGTGAAGAGACTATAATCGTAAAATTATCATTATTTTATTTTTATATATTAATTATTATAAAATATATAAAATTATGAGCAACGGGTACCCATAAATATTGCGGGTATGAGCACTAGTATGCACTACCGTGCCACCGACACCGTTGCCATCCCTAGCTATTTTTGTTAGCCCGCTGGCAATTTTTTGTGAATAGAGCGTGCAAAATTTGCTCATTTGTCCGTTTTGCATGACCCATTTGCCCACTAAGTCCACATGCATTTTCTTAGGCAATGTGGGCGGCCCGCAGACATAATGTAATGAGAAAAGAAGAAAAATTCAAATAAGTTAGATGTATTATGATTTAATATCTCAAAAATTGTGATATAATATGATTTTAGAGAAATTATTGTTACTTTGTGCTCTCCCAATTCTATTTAAGCTAATTATCAAAGTTTAAGTTGTGAATGTGATTTTTTCAATAATAGGTTGTGTTATCTCTCCTGATATAAACTATTGTTTGGTTGAAGTCAATACCTACTTTAGTGGTACAAACTTAAGAAAATAATTTATTTGTGCATTTTTCCAATCGCTCTATGGCAATATAATGTAATCCTTAAAACCTAATCGTGAAGAGAGAAAATATAATAAAAACTAAACTAAAAATCCTAATTAAACTAAGAAATGAATGCAAAACAATAAGTACATATGTTATTTCACACACACATTAAATCCTAATCAAACTTAAAGTCTTGCTTATCCTTAACCAAGTAGCTATAGGATTGAGTAACAACTTCTAGACAAGGAGGCATAAAATTTAAAACTACCAAATGACAAGTTTTAAATAATTAAGGACACAAATAAGTTAATCAAAATTAGTTTTGTTTAGGGTAAATCTCAGAAGTTATTTTAATCACTTATTAGGTTACTCTTCTCACATCACTCTTTAAGTTTTTAAGGCTAAAGACATTTCGATTAAGTTTTCTAGAAAATATAATATAGTATTATATATGCTAGATAATTGATAATTAAGGAAACCTTTATTAAAATAGATTATAAACTTAGTTTTTATTAATGAAAACATGTCAAAAATGTTATCTAGATTGTTCTTTTAGATTGCTTATTTTTTCCACTTAATTTCACTTCCCGTTTTATCCATCTAATTTCAGTAACACTTTCTTCTTTTTTGGATTAATTAACCTCTCCTTAAATTGTTTATTTTATCATTTGTACACTATTTATTTTGTGGATTGTCTAATTCAACTTTTACACCACTACCGACAAGATCACCAAAACCAAATCATTAAGCATTCTCAGAAAAATTCAGATAAAGAAGAATCAATCCCCAGCAATCCAAATTAGCATTAAGCTAATCTCAAACCAAAACAGAATGAAAACACCGAACAAAAGGCATTAATATTGCAGAGAAAATGTAAAAATACAATGAAACCCATTGGAGAAAATTCATGCTAATGCACTGGAAATGAAACATTGAAGGTGACACCAATGCTAAGAACTTTGGGGTACCAAGAGAAAGATTTTTCTATGTTTTGCTCTCCTGAACCCCCACTCTTAGAAAGATACACAATTTGTTCTCATACATGCAAGGGTAATTAATCTATGAGTTTTAGCTGTATTCGATGTATGTTTTAGATTGCGGTTGGTTGTGGTCACAATTATTGTTACAGCAATTATTGTCATCACTGCGGCCGTTGCAAAACAGACCGCGACTGAAGTGGTGTGAACTTTTTGTTATTAAAAAAATGTTTTTGAATTTGAAGCGGAAATGCGGTTTCATGCGGTTATGTTCCGATGCAGTCCAAATATAGTCTGATGCAATTGTATTCCAATACAACCACATAATTATAATTCGGTGTCAGATCGCAATTGCGAGGTGATGTGGTTGTTGAGGTCACCATAATTTTGTGGTCGCATCACAAGATGTCGTCTACAATTTGAAACAATAGTATTAAAATATGTCAAATGCATTCACAAGACTACCTGAAGAACTGATCTATTATTGATTGTGAATAAGAACCAAGTTGGCCATATATGTTCCACACAAGACAAACAAATCTTTATAACTTCTGATAATTAAGACCAGTGATTTAAATTGCGGACCAAAACACCTGATGCGGCCGCAATATTGCGGTTGCGGTGTGACTCTGAATCAGAATGATGCAGCCGCATCAGACCGCAACACAACCTCATTTGGATCACATCAGGCCGCATTAGACCGCATCAGACTGCATCAGGCCGCATCGAATTCAAAAATATTGTTTTAATCACAAAATAGTTCACACCGCAACAACCGCAATCTGCACCGCAACGGCCGCAATGACCGCAATCACAATAACCGCAACCGTTACCGCAATCGCGACCCACAATCACAATTTAAAACACTGATAAAGACTAATGTTAAATGGGCATGAAACATGTATACCCAGAATGGGCAACAAGGCATTGTAGAAAGAATTGACACAGAAAGGGGAATGCTTGTACATTATTGATTGTCATACAGGGCAATTAAATATCTATGCATTGAAAGGCCATTGAGTGTGTCATTGATGGTGAAACCAAATTTGCTCTGCTTTTCTCATATGGGTTGATTTAGTTCTGGAAGAAAAATAAGGATTCTTAGAAAGCAATCATTATCCGAAAAATATTTCGATGTGACAATCATAAAGCTATAAACCTAATTAGTTCAGTTGTACTCCTTTCCAATAGAAAATATGATTGAACATTAAATTCTGCATCCAGATTCATCTGACACAAATAGTCCTACCAACTGGACAAGGGTGCCACTGATAAATTAGCAAGAGTCTAGAATTTTCCTACGCGAAAATAATAACCGTCGCATCCTAACCAAACAAATTGATATCATGGAGATGAATCATAAATAGTCTTGCGTGTAAGCATGTCAAGTCCCCGAAGAGAAAACTGACTGAGAAACAAATGATTTGGGAGAGAATAAACCTATGATTCATCTATGGTCTGAAAAAGAAGCATGCATAGCAAGACAAGAATGCAATGATGAATTGAAATATACAGTAACTCAGTTGGAAAAGTTAAAAAGTAAAAGCACCAAATTGTGAAACAATTTATCAATCAAAGACTACAATATTTGATTTTACTGACATGATAAGCATTATAAAGTAAAGAAAGCACTACATACCAGAACACCAGTATTTGTAAAGAATCATGGATTAACTAACACTAACAAAATTGAGAGGATATTGGATACCTGTAAAACATACATTTGAAAAAATATCGATTTTGTCCTACATGAAAATGATTTCAGTTTTGCTCCCTTGATTCATTGACTTCATTATCATCGATGTTTGTCATGGGATTGGCTTTCATTTCAAGCAACTTCAGTCGTTCCTCTTCATTTCCCTGCGCAGCTGCTTCATTTGCAACCTTTGGTTTGCTTGTTGACTGCTGGTACATAATGCCACCTAGCATACAAATCAAAAGCCCCACTGTACCTACCCATGTTGAATGCTTATCCCATACTACTAAATTAATCACAACTGTCAACAACTTGTTAACTATACCAAGAACAGTAAACCCTGTTGCCGAAATTGCCTTGCGGCAAGAAAATCCGAAGAAAGAGATGGATAAGCCAAACAAACATGACAATCCCACTGGAAAAACTACTTGGAAAGTGTACCAATCTGTTTCATCAGATATTTCATGCCTAATCTTCTTCAGCTCTCCCATAATCAGCAGTTCCAATGGGAAAAGCATAAGAGCCTCAAGATTGTTGTACAGCACGAGACCCCACGTGTTCAAACCAATGGTCATAACGACATGCTTTATGTAAACAAAATCTATGGTCATGCTGACCAAGTACGCTAGCGCCCAGCTGTAAGCCATGAAAGTGAACTGATAATCTGTGATAACATAAAGTACACTTCCCGCAAAGATGGTAGTCAGCGAGGCCCATGTCTTCACAGACGGCCACGGCTGGTGCAAGAAAAGAGTCTCCCCTACCGCAACGAATATGGGAACAACCGACCGGAAAACGATGAAAGTATCAACATTAGCATGGAGGAGGAGCTCACTGTTGGTGAAAAGCGACAGGTAAAAGATTATAGCTGCGGGAAGAAACCGCCACATGGTCAACAGGTTAAGAGAGTCATGCTCAACTAACTTGAACCATCCGCAAAGGAAGACCCCAGCTGCACTCGTGAAGTACTGCAAGGCGGTTAGTGCCCCCGGGTAAGGGAATTTCATAACAGCCCATTTGTTGATGATTGAAAGCAAAGATGCAGATAAACAATACCCAGCAGCAACACCATAGACTGAAATGTATTGCATAAGTGAAGTGTGCCATTTTCTCTGGTTATCATTATCAGTGGCAGGAGCAGTGACCGGAGCAGTGGCATTCAGATTTTGACCTATTTGAACCTTAAGGCTAACACTAGCACTTTCCACATCATTATCTTTAGACATCTGAATACAACCAAAGAAGTATTATTCAGTACTAGGGGTTTCTACTTGTTGGATTGAATGGATTTTGAATTGGATTAGATTATAATCACTGTTTTAAATTGCGGTTGCTGTCGTGATTGCAGTAACGGTTGCGGCTACTGCGATTGCGGTCATTGTGGCCCTTGCGATGCGGATTGCGGCCGATGTGGTGTGATTTATTTTGTTATTAAAACAATATTTTTGAACGGCCCAATGTGGTCTGATGCAATCCAAATGCGGTCCGATGTGTTTGCATTGTGGTCTGATGTGGCCGCATCATTATGATTCGGAGTCACACCGCAATTGCAGTGTGATGCAATTGCGGTGACCGTCACAACCGCATTATTGCGGCCGCATTAGGCGATTCCGCAATTTAAATCACTTATTATACTGAACACGTAAAATAACAAAAATCCATTTTGGATCCATTAAATCTTGTTCAAATAATCCAATCCATTTCAATGAATTGCACAGATGGATATTCAATTCATCTATCAAAAATTATATAATTCAGTGAAGTGCATAAACCCTCAAGTGAAGTTGCATTCAAGTAAGAACAAGATCTATATTTTTTTATTATACATAATTCAGTATCAGCATTACGAATAAAAACAATAATTCTCAAAATAATTAAAATATCATACCTCTTTTTGGAACAGTGGAAGCTTGAATTTTTCACTTAGGTGGTTGTTTCCATTTCCATCCTTCAAATTAGAACAAGAAGATCTTTAAGATTGCATCAAAATTAAACTAATTTATAGTAATAATAATAATAAGGTAGTTGTTTTAGCGTAGTGTAAGAGAGTATTTTAAGGTCAATTTGGGATAGAATAATGATTTCAACAATTTTTATTAATTTGAAAGGTATAAATTAGTGAAGATCTAAAAGATAGAGATGAAATTTAACAGTTAAATAGTAAATTAAAAATGAAAAAAGAAATGATACAATGTGATGACTGATGAAGAAAGGAAGAACCTGAGAGGGAATGAAATGGAAGATAGAGATTGGGCTTTCTCGTCTAACACACCAAAACCCCCTTTTTCTGTTTTGTCTTAACACTTATATTCATTAAAACAAAATTATTTGTAATTAGGGTTGTGGTGTCTTACGGTGAGTTTGGGTCGGGTTAAGGCTTGTCCTTAACTGGTCTTGAATGTTGTTCGGACCATTTTTTTGAATCTGGACCCAACTTAGACCTGAAGTTAACCCGACCCTAAATATTCACATGGTTAACCTTTAGATTTGGACCCAACCATAGACCCGATTAAATATAATGTATACTCATTTTACCTAAAGTCTTCTAAATATTATTTATTATTGTTAATATGTAATTTGACATATAAAATAATATATGTGTATATATATTATTAAACATGTATATATGATGAAACATTAGAGAATCAATGATATTTTCGACGAAAAAAATATCATTACTCTGTATATATTTGAACAGAGACACATACAAACATAATGAGTGAGTAATCATGGGACCGGTCATGTTTGGTCCCTACCCGGTCTCAAAATATTGATTCGGTCTAATTTTTGAACCCAAACCTGACCATAGACCCGATGAGACCCCAAGCCTGATCATGATCGGGTCATACCAAATGAGCGGATAGGGTCGGGTCCTGCTCACCCTAGTGTCTGCCCCACATAATATTTGCTTGAATTTGGATATATATATGAGTATGTCAATTTTAAAATAAGGCATAAAATATTATGATATTTTTCTTCTAAACATGGGTAGATGGGGTTTACAAACTGCCCGATATAAACAATACAAATATATTAAACTTACATACAAATTACAAATTTATATCACTATAATATTTTTAAAACTTATAACATTGTATTAAAAATTAAAAAACATAACCTAACAATGTATAAACTATAGAACAACTTAACATTACATATATTATACAGTAAATTACACTCATACCCCCTGAGTTTTAATGAAATTACACAAACCACCCATCCCTTCTTTGTCATTACACAAACCACCCCTCCCTCCTACACAAACCACCCCTAGATTTATACATACATTACACAGACTACCCATGCATGTTATAAAAGTGTAATATTTTAAAGAAAAAACGTGTGATGAATGTAATTAAGTTAAACAAAATATTGTATATTGTGTAACACTTCAAATAGTACAAAAGCGAATGTTTCTTTATTAGTTTTGTGTCATTAAAAAATACATTAATAATTTCAAATAAATGTTTAAATAACTCTTATATTATTTTATAACGAGTCAAATAATGAAGATGCATTGACTCTTATATTATTTGAATTTTTCTACATAATATACAATATTTTGTTTAATTAATTACACACATCATACGTTTTTTGTTTAAAATATTACACTTTTATATTATGCAGGGGTAGTTAGTGTAACATATGTACAAAATTAGGGGTGGTTCGTATAAGGACAAAAAAGTGAGGGGTGATTTGTGTAATTTCACTAAAACTCAGGGGTGTGAGTGTAATTTACTCTCTATATTATATGTCCAATGACAAACCAAACACCTAACACTTAATAACTAATACATAAGTTCATCTATTATATGAAGTTCTTAACTAAGTATGATACATTCATATATCATGTTTGCAATTGCAATTGATACAAGTTGATAGGCAAAAAAAACAAAATGGCAAATTAGTTTGATTACAAATCACAAGCTCTTAATCTATTTGTTTCATAAATTTGTCCAACTCATTATGAGAACTGGATCGGGTAGTCCAACCAGTTTAATTGTTGATCAGATTTGAAAACGGTTTTAGTTTGTAGTCTTAACCGAATGAGAAGTTGAATCACCATGAACGAGGGAAATTCTGGTTAGACCGTGTTAAACCCGGTTAAATCGGAATAACCGGGGGAGAAAACCAGATGATTCACTTAAAATTAAAAACATGAAACACCACTCTAATATTTTGTTTTACTCTGATCCAAAAAAGATGAAGATGTGTTACTTTAATATAATTATACATAATTATTAATTATATAAAATTTTGCATTTATATATAATTATACATTTATAGATAAAAATGATTAATTATATATGAAATCAATGGACCCGATCAAATGGTTTAACCATTTAAACGTAATACAAGACATCTTTCAATTTGATGTCCAACTCAGGTTTCATAACATTTTATATTAGCACATCATGCATTATCATTGCTAATAATGAGATAGTTTATTTCATAAGATTCACTCTCATTTATGTAAAAGAAAAAATTAAAGGAAAATGTGGTGGGTAAGGGTAAAAGGTTTTAGTATTCATTGTAATATGATATTCAACTACAAAACATAGGTTTTAGTATTCATAGCAATGTCGTGGGTAGCCTGTTTTGCATGTTTGAAAAGCCTGAGCGAAAAAGAAATGTTGGCGGACATTTTTGGATAAATAAACATATTTTTCATGCCCTACCCGCTCAATTAGTACGGGTGAGTGAATCTTATGGGCTTGACCCAAATTGCAATATAATTACAATTATCTAATCTATTTAATATTAATCATTTATCAAGAGGCTCAATTTTGCTTGAACTGAAATAAAATGTGATAGTTTGAACCAAATCCTTTTGGATGATGATTGGATAATGATTTAAGACCATTAGTTTGGGGTTATAATAATTTCTTGTGTAATACCCCTTCAATATGCAATATAGTGAAAATAAAATTAAAACAAATTTAATTAAGATTATACAATAAATTTAATGTTATATAAATTTAAATCTAACATGAGCAAAATATTATTCTTTATTATTTTTTAGAGACCCCATATTGTTATATATATAATATATAAATATTATCACTTCCACTTCACTCGTTGGCATTCCCTCATCAACATTAATGTTGAGTTATCTTTTGTGCCTATAAATATGCATCTCATTAGCACAAGTTGTTTATGCCACTTTTCTATATCACTTCTATGTGTCACAAATTACAAATTTACAATTATGTTTTGTTAACTTTTGGTTAGTTAAATAACTTTAATTGACGTATCAATTTGTAACTGATGACACATAAAAGTGACATAGACAACGTGTGTTCCTTATTTGTAAATATCTTACTTTGCTCTATCTTATTCTTTCCACGTTACATTCCTTTCATCTCACTTTACTCTATCTTATTCTTTCCAGATTGAATTCCTTTATTTTCTAACTCATTAGTGTTGAGATCTCATTGCATTTTATTGTGAGAAAGAAAATATACATGTTGTTCCCTATGCAACTTAGGAAGAGGTATAAAATATTTTATGCCCACTATGAAAAATGTAGTTTTTGAACCAAAGTTCTAAGCTTGTGAGTTAATTATAGATCGGGATAATTGATTAATGTATCCGTGAGCGTAATAAGGAATTAGTGTGTGGCTATTTCAATACATAAAATCACAAAATCAATTTCAATCCTCTTAATCAATTAGGTAAAGTTTTAGTGTATGCAAATTCAGATAATTGATTAATGTGTAATTAATAAAAGATCAACCAATCAATCCTAATAGAAACCAAAAAACTCAAATTACTTCAATATTGAGTAATTGATTTCATGATCTATCAATTCAACTCAAATTATTTCAATTGATTTCATGATCTATCAACTCAACTGTAAAAAAAAAAGATTCTAAATAATTAATGTGCACTTCAATTGGTTATAAATGTAAGCTTAAAAATTAGAAGTATAGAGAAAGAAAAGATGATACTAGAGATTTTACAATGGTTTACACCAAGAATGACGGTACGTCTAGTCCCTTTGTTGATTTGAGGGTTTTTACTAGTTGAAGTTATCATTTGATGCAAAACATACCGACAAAGACTTCCCCGTTTCTTCCCAATCTTGGTTGTGGTTGATTCCCCATAACTTTCTAGCTTCTATTGTATCCTACAATGATCACAACCTCCTAGATTTGAGGATTCATCACCTCTAATCTAACTATTTCCTTCCCTTTCTTCATCTTTGTTTAAAACAAGAGATGGGTGCATGGGAGAATTTTCAATTTTGTACATCTTAATAACCTCTTTGGTTCACTTCTGTTGATGTATGAATATATTTTCACTTGTCGTATTTATTTGAAGACCTAGAAATAACTTTAGTTCTCGAAGTTGACTCATCTCAAATTCCTCCATTTAAGCTTAAAGAATTCTTGACAAATAAAATTATTAGTAGCACAAAAAATAACATTAACATAGACTATTACAATAGTGAAATCATTTAAATAAGTTATTTTGGATAGATTAGTATCTTCTTTTCCTCTAGTAACAGTTTTTCAAAAGTTAAATGTTCCTGTTTTCATACTAGGCTCGAAGCTTGATTCAGACCATAAAGATCTTTTTTATTTATTTTGAAAACATGATTTAGATATTCAGAATCTTCAAAACCAGGAGGTTATGTGACATAGACTTCCTCTTCAAAATCATCGTTTAGAAATGTACTTTTTACATCCATTTGAAAATGAGTGATTTTGCGTTGTGCATCATAGGACATTAGAATTATAATAGTTTCTATTCGAGCTATAAGTTCAAATGTTTTAGTAAAATTAATACTTTCTTGTTGATTGTAGCCCAAAGTAACTAACTTTGCATTGTATCTTACAACATTACCTTGTTCTTCAAGTTTATTTATGAAACCTTATCTTGTTCCTATGATATATTTTTCTTGTGGTTTTAGAACTAGAGTCCATACATTGTTTCTCTTGCAGTGATTAAGATCCTCTCACATGACTAGTATCCATCCTTCATCAAGCAAAGCTTCATCAACTTCTATAGATCATATTTTATTATGAATGTCATGCTACTTGTAAGGATAAGATGACAAACTAAGAGAGAGGTGAATTAGTTTTCTGCACTAATGACATATTTTGAAACATTTAAAATGATTAGAGTATAATGCAACGGATAAATGTAAGTTGCACAAATCACAACGCAAAATATAAAGTAAAGAGAAAGGAAATAAATAGATACACCAAGTTTTTATACTAGTTCACCTTCTTGTCTACTTTAAGGCTATATCCAGTCCCCTTGTAAGCACAAGTGATGCTATTGATGATGATGTTAATCTTTTAAAAATTTGACCCTGAGGTCAACTTTGCCTCCAGACTCCACTCACCATAATCTCACACACTTAGAAGAACACCTCTTCTAAGATTCTCATTCTCTTTTCACAAGATCCTATGCTTTATACAAAAAATACTAATACAAGTTTGAAGAATAACTCTAGGGATTAGATTGCAGAAAGTATATGACACTTGTAAACTTGTAATACTTATAGTCAATCACTAAGAAAAACTGAAACTTGGAAGAAAACACTTGACAACAACTTTGAGAATTTCATAAATTTTTTCAGAAGTTGTTTTGCAAAAGTGTATAAAAAAGTTAAGTGATTGTTCTTATAAAAGTGTTGTTCGAAGCTGAATGTCTAAGTGTCTTTAAATAGGCTTCCAACCTGCCATCATACCCATATGTGAAGGTAGAAGTCGATTGGAATGACACCAATTCGTTTTGGGTGAAGCTATTTCAATTTTGATTTCAAAATCTAGTGTAACAACTCTCAGTAATCGATTACTTTCATGGGTAACCAATTACCCAAAGTTTCTTCCCAATTGAGTAATTCGTTACTCCAATGAGTAATCAATTACTCTATGTAAAAAAATGCTTGGTAACCTATTAGTCTGTTTGGGTAATCAGTTACTCAATCCCACTAACCCATTACTGGGTTCCAGTAACCCATTACTCACGTCAACTAATCTATTACTTAGCTTTTTGAATATTAAGTTCATTTTAATCCAAGTTAAAATACTTTTCGAAAAGGTTTTCGTATGAGCATTTGGTTAAACTTATTAAAAAGATTTAGGAGTACCTAACTTAGGAGATTCTAAAAGATTTTGAACTTGAGTAGCTTTTCTTCTATGTTTTCAAGGTCTTCTTCCTTTTACTTTCTTTTGGTGATATTAGTGTCTTCTTCAAAACCACGTCAAAGTTTGGAGCAAGATCTTCTTCGCAAAATCCCCATTTTTGATGATTACAAACCAAGATCTTCTTGACATTTTAGTTTTCTAATTTTGCATAAAATATGCTAATAAAGATATTTGAAGTTTTGTTTGCCCCTTTTGTTTTTGAATAAATACCCTGAAAATTAAAGTCCAAAAAACACAAAACTCCAACTTTTCTCCTCCTTTAACTTCGTCGAAAAGAATGAAAAGTCAAGTTTCCATAAGCACAAAAGAATATAGCATAAATGGTACAAGATATATGACTTTCAATAAGTCAAGGTCAGATCTTATGAACAATAATCAAATATGTTATTTAAGATATGATAACCATGTAAGCAAAATAGCACAGTAACATTGAAAGACATAATTTGTTCATACAGATATAACAATGTTAAACGATTAAAACCCAAGACTAAAAAACTTAAAGGCTTAGACATAGAAAACTCAACAACAACAAAAAAAAAAAATAGACAACAAACCTAAACTAAGATTTCGGCTCACCACTATCATCGTCGATGTCCATGTAATACAACCGATTAGATAATCGTTTGAGTTCAGCCTGAACTTGTTGGTTATGAACATCATGAGTATCCATCCTTATGATTATGTAGCCTCGAAGTGAAGCCAACTCATCAATGATCATCTGATTGGTAGACATGTTTGAAGATGAATGTCGCGATGCAATTTTCGCTTGGAAGACTGGCTCTGCGACTTATGAGGAAACGAACTCGATTTCTACATCTTCCAATTGATTTGGAATCACCACTATGTTTTTTGCAGTTAAAACGTAGAAAACTCTATATATGCCCAATTTGGATACTTTGGTCTTTTGAACAGAGATTTTGAGCTCGAGAGTTGATTACGGATCGGGGAAGTTATTAACACCCCGTTCGCCCATATTAAAACTGTACTCTCACTAATTACATGAACTTTTATACCCTTAAGAATTTATTTAAACAATTAATGATTGAAACAAAATATTTTATATTTTATTTTTGTGTATGAGAAAAGTTCATCTTGCTCCTATGTACCCCTAAGTGTAATAGAGAAATCAAGACTACATAATTTTGATTCGAAAATTGTTTGGTATAGGTTTGTTTGATTTTTAAAAATATAATTAGAATTGCATCCACTTTGAGAAAGGATGAAGTAACATAAACTAATGTCCGCACCGCATTAAATCTCAAATAGACATTTAAGAATAGTTAGAATTTTATCATCTTTAAGATTGATGAAATAGCAGAAACTAATGTACGCATCACATCAAATCTTAAAGAGATTACAATAATTTAAATATAGTTGAAATTCTATCATATTCAAGATAGATGAAGCATGATAAACAAATGTTTTCCCCACATAAAATCTTAAAGAGATTTTGAAATAATTTAAATATAATCAAAATTCTATCATCTTCAAGATAGATGAAGGAGGAGAAACTGATATTCGCACGACATCAAATCTCAAAGAGATTTTGAAAGAATTTAGTTAAGGAGATCCACTTACTCCAGGAGTAAGTGGATTAAGTTACTCCACATCATGAGCCTTCATTTTATAAAAGTTCAATGACTCAGATTTTTTCTTAAAAATAATATGATAACTTTTTTTTTTCACTCACAAATCCCTTCGTCTACCTCTCATCTCAAGGAGCAGAAACAACAAAGAAATAAGACTCTCTACATTATCTTCTCATATTTTCTTAAGCAACATGTTATCATCTTAAAACATATTCATTCTCACCATTTCTCCAAACACCTCACTATGCTTATCACTAATAATCATTAACCCTTCACCGTTTTCCTTATTCTATTGCTGCTGGAACAAAATGTTATAATTAGAATCATTAACCCTTCAGTGTTATTCTTCTTCTTCTTCGTCTAAATTCATCTTTTGTGATGTTGTTTATTTCTCTACAACCACATACCATTCTCTTCTTTAAAATAACCATTTCATGAAATTATCAAATTTTATATGCTTCTCATGTGTTTGATGAAATGCTTGAATGACCATACAATAAGTGATGTATTTTTTATGTTGTCTCTACGACCTTCATATAGAAGGTACTTTGATTGAGGTGAGAACATGTTGTACGAATTTCAAGGTTAAAATTGCTTGTCTTCTTGCTACCTTAGAGTCATTTTAGTATCATAAATAAGAATTTTTTTTAACTTCACAATAGGTTGCCATTTGACACATACCCAAATGCAGCAGGTCTCTTTTCTGTTGAAAAAAATAGGTGTGGTTTAATTTAGGACGTGAAGGAGCACATACCATTGGTATGACAAGGTGTTAGAGTTTTTGATGAAGGATTTATGGAGATTTTGGATCAACATCAAGAGTAGAATACATTATGAAAGAAACGAGCACAAGTTGTCTATGTCACTTCTCTATGTCACTTCTATGTGCCACCAGTTACAAATTGACATGTCAATTAAAGTTGCAAAATAATAACTAATCAAAAGATAACAAAACATAAGTGTGAGTTTGTAATTGGTGACACATAGAATTGATATAGAAAAGTGGCATAGACAACTTGTGCTCGAAAGATGATCTTATTTGTGTACCTAGGAAAGCAAACTATTTAAGGAAAGACTGAAATTGAAATTGTGGATGAAGTATGCATTATTTACTGAATCTCTCTAGAAGGCAGCGAATACACTTTTATGTTTTATGATTTGCTAAAATCATTGACATATTAAACAATAGTCTGTGTACATGATGTTATGTAACATATGCAACAAATTAATATATTATAAGACATGATAGTTTTGTTTTTTATTCCTTGTGGTTTATTAACTTATAAATCAATAAGGATTGAATACTTGATAACAAAGTAATTCCTATGTTGCTAAAATATGCCTAATGGCTCGAACAGTTTCAACACATTTGGATAAAAAATACACATTGGCTGCTGCAAATGATGCACTTAAGAAATTTAGTCAATATAATACCAAAAAATGTATTTTGAAATCAAACATTGAGATTAGATTGGTGTACACATTAAAAAACTCAAATCAAACATTGTTGTACTAAAGAAACTCACTCAATATAATGCCAATTTATTATAGCACAAGTACTAACAATACAGAAGATGTAAAACTTTCAGTTCATTTATACACATAACATTTTCCTACAAGTTTTTTTTGTTGTGACCATGTTCTCCACTCTTAGTGCATTTCTTCCTTTTGATTGATGACTTGAGAAGTGATACTTCAAGACCACTCTTAAATCTACAATTTTGAGTCATCTTTTCTCCATCCTTTCTTCTTCCTTTTATACATGATATATGTGGGTCTCCAATAATTAATTTTGGTGCTTCTGTTATTTCCTCTGGTATGATAGTTTCATTCACAATTGTGTGGCTTGACTCCAAAACAATAAGTGAACTTGTTTTCATTATAATTGGTGACTTATGCGTGTTGCTCAAATCTGAAATAATAAACTTATACATCTCCTCTGACTCTTCAGCCAAATCAACTAATATGCTTGCTTGTTGTTGAGCATGCACCATTCGTAAAATCTTTGAAGTAGTAAATTGAGCATCAAATTTATTTTCAGTATAACTAGCCTCAATACCTTTGTTAGCTTCCTTAGTCCAACGTTTCAAAATGAAGTGGTCAGGAATTTGAACAACCCCTTTAGCTTGAAAAATTATCAGAATGTGCCTACATAATATACCCATAAATTCATACATTTGACAATCACATTTAGCAATCTTTAAAATTAAATTTATGCCAACAATGACAATATCTTAGATATCATAATAACTAGAAACTTGATACACATACCTTGGTCCATCTCTTCTAATCTTTACCTTAATAAATTGGTTGATCTTCCCAAGCTCATCTTGAAATTTACCAAAAATATTTCTTGTATTAATAGAAGCAGCATGTTCCTTAAGTTTGGAGCCAGTACTCAAAATACGATGTTTGTGCCTAGATTCATAATCTTCTCTTCTCTCTGCTTCTAAGCGACTATCGACTGCTTTATCAAACTTTATTACGAATTCATGTAGCGTTGTTGTCGCATGTACAAAAGAATCAAAAAGTGAATTAATACTCTCACTTCTTTGAGTAGTATTCATGCCAACAAAGAATGTGCTTCTATTATAAATAGGTACCCATGATTCTCTAATCTTGTATAACCCATTCAACCATTCATTGTCTTCCAACTCATAATCATTCTTTATGTGCTCCCATTCTTTTTCAAAAACTTCAATGTTAGGTGAATCTCATATGCATCTTTTCAAGTCATGCTTAAACATAGATTTTTTGTGATATATGTGAGCTAACCTTGTAGGAAACTTTTGTCTAATATGCCACAAGCAAAGGCGATGTCATAATTCTGGAAATACTTTTGCTATAACACCTCTGATTGCGATATCTTGATCAGTTATCATAGACACAGGTTTTTTCCATCCATTGCCTCAAGCCATTTTTTAAACAACCCTATAAATGATCTCTCTGACTCATCTTGTAGTAAAGCGCAATCAAACAAAATTGACTGATAGTGATTGTTCAATCCAACAAATGGGGCAAATGGCATACTACTTGTTGGTTTTATAGGTAGTATCAAAAGTTATTGCATCTCCAAATTGTTGATAAGCCACTCTTGATCTAGAGTCCACCCAAAAAAATTGACCATCCGAGAATCATCATCCAATTGGATTGCATAGAAAAAGTTAGGATTTTTACTCTCCTTTAGTTTACAATAGTGAAAAACAGCTTGAGCATCCCCAACATCTAAATTCTTTATTCGTAGATTTCTCATGTGATTCCAACAATCTGTATGAGAGAAAGATGACTCACCATTATTAAAAATTGCAGCTTCCTTTCCAGTAGGTAAGCCTTTTTCATCGAATCTTTCAATAAGACTTTTTGCAGCAACACTCATCTTTTTATGACACCGCATATAGGACACACTTCTTGGTCTAACCATAATATGGTTATGATCATTGATAAATGATGTTATAACCCAATAACTCTCTATCGTACCTCTTGCAACAACAAGTGAAGCCTGACAACTAGTTCATAAGAGTTGAACACTTTCTTTTTGTTTGACTAACATTATCTTTAGCTTCTTCATTTGCACCACTTTTAACTTTGTGTTGACCTTCACTACAACAGACCAAAACTATCCTCTTCGGTTTAGTTGATCGAACCTGTACTCCAAAATCTTTATTCTTTGCAAATGAATTGTAAAACTCCCTCACATTTTCGATAGAATCAAATTCCTTCCCTATGCATTACTCGATGATCAAATCTTCATTATTTGTGAAGTTTCCTTGTAAAAGGTTAATGTCACTCATGAACGTTGTAGAGAAAGAAGAGAATGATATGTGGTTGTAGAAAAAGAAACAGCAACACAAAGGATGAATTTAGACGAAGAAGAAGGATAACGGAGAATGGTTAATGATTCTAATTATAACATTTTATTCCAGCAGCAGAATAAGGAAAACAGTGAATGGTTAATGATTATTAGAGGTAAGCATAGTGAGGTGTTTGGAGAAATGGTGAGAATGAATATTTTTTAAGATGATAACATGTTGCTTAAGAGAAGATAATGCAGAAAGTCTTCTTTCTTTGTTTATGCTCCTTGAGATTAGAGGTAGATGGAGGGACTCGTGCATGGAAAAAAAAAAGTTATCACATTATTTTTAAGAATAAATCTAAGCCATTGAACTTTTATAAAATGAAGGGTCAGGATGTGGAGTAACTTAATCCATCCCCTTTAGTTAAAGTCAAAAATCATCTCTATTTGATTAGGTTGTAGTACTTGATTTTTATAAATAAATGATGTATTGAAGAAATTTATAAAGGTATTACTTTACTTCTTAATTTGATATTTGAAAGAAAATATGGAAATTTATTATAATTTTAGTCTTGTATGATGATACATAATTATTGATGCCAACCATATAACAACGGAATAAACAAACATGGTAGGATATAAATAAGTAGTTACAACTACCTATAGAATAAACTAATTGATTAAGAGGAACAATTATCCAAACTAATATCAATAGAGATAGATAAGGCAAATAACAAATGAAAATAAATAAATTATAAAAAATCAAATGAAAATAAATAAATTATAAAAAAACAAATAAACCCAAAACAAAAAAAAAAAGAAAAGAAAACAAAAGAATGAAAAATGAACAAAGAAAAAAGGAGAGAGAAGGGAAATGAAATCCCTAAAACAATAGTTATTGGGTTGTCTTCTTCTTCCTTGAAGCCCTAGAGAAAAATAAAAGAGAAATAAAGAGAGAAAAAAGTAGAAGTGGCTGAACAATTAAAAGAGACCCAATGCCCTTATAGAACTAGAAGAAGAGAAGCTCCATAATGGGGGAAACTTGCATAAAACCAAATTTTAACAATTTTTACCAAATCATTATTGACTAAAACATTCAAGCATTTGATGCTCAAAACTAATATTCAACTTCTCGAAGATATAGTGGGAACAATGAACACGTGCTATTATCTTTTTCCTTTTACCATGGTTTTATTGCACTAATATTTTTTTTAAAAATGTTCTTAATGTGTTAATATATAATAGACTATTAAAAGTAGTATACTCTTTTTCATACATTAGGTTTTGTCTCACATGGTTTATCCTAGTATGGTTTTAACATGACAAATTCTTTAGAATTTACTATGCGGTATTTTTTTGCAGTATGGTTAAAAACAAACATGTTTTCTACGCATTTTTATGATTAAAAGCATATTATGGTGACTAACATTTCCAATGTTATTTAATGATTTCCCATTTTTAATAATATAAAGATCATCAACACAATGTGTGAGGTTGAGTGCGTTACTTTTAAAATATATAAAATAAAATGTATATAGAGTTTGGTGAGTGCATTACTTTTAAAATTATTAGTAAGTGTAAAAAATAATTTGTTTAATAGTAAAGTTATTATTATTGTTATAGAATATTGTTTATTAATTTTTTTAAATTATGAACATCCTTCTGAAAGGGGAATATTTTTTTAAAATAAAAATGAAAAATTGAGTGAATGACAAGTGTTTTTAAAAAATAAATTAAAAGTTTTTTTAATGGTGAAATTGAATGTGGCTGGAAAAAGTAGTGACTAGAAAAGTAATAGGATATTTAATGTTACGGAAAAAGTTTTTGAAAGGAAAAAAAGTAGTGACACATGTATAAAAGCAAGGTGAAAGACTTTGAGGATAGAAAAGTAAATGTCATGTTCAATAGAGAATAAGTTTGGACGGGAAAAAAACAAATGTGGTTATGACACGTGTCCAATAAAAATAGTGTTGGGATCTTTTTTTCTTATATAGTTAATAAATTATTACTTAATAGTATTATACAGAGGACTCCCCTTAGACTATAAATACCCACGGAGGAATTAGGTGCAATTTCTTTCATCTTATCTCCCCAAACTTTTCTCTCATTTCTACCACTTTCTTCTATTGCTCTTAATAACAATTAATTATTGATAAACATAAAAATAATAAGTAATTTATTTTTGAACTTTTAGCGAAGCAGATCAACATAAATGGTAATTATTAGAAACTATTATATGGTCCACGAAAAATTACCAACCAAATTTCTATAATTTGTTTAGAATCAAGTCACTTTGTTAAATTTAGCTCATTTCACTAATGATTCTAATATTTGCATGTGCCAACAAAAGAGCTCAACATGCTATGGAATGCACCAACATATGCCTAAGCAGCACCAAAACGAAAGTTAGCTGATGCAGATTTCTTCAGTCAGCACCTTGTATCAGCTGCACCATGACTTTCATTAATGCTCAGTCAGGATGCACCAAGCAGAGAGTTAGATGCACCAGGACGAAAGTCAGGCAGGTCAGTCGTGCTCAATCAGCATGCATCAGGACGAAAGTCATGCAGGTCAGCCGTGCTCAGCCAGCAAGCACCAACCCATAAGTCAGGTGCATTAGAATCTTAGGCAATACTCAATCAAGGTCAAGTCTGACCATGACAACTTGGACCAAACAGTTTTGGGTCTAGGTCAGAAGGGTGAAACCCTTGGCATAAGGGGTGCTTTGGATGGTTGCTTTGGCAAAATTTATCTATGGGTAGAATCATCTTATTTTAGGCATGGGTTCTTTTGTAATTTCAAGTCATTAAGTAGTTGTTTCTATTTTCCACTTTAGGAAAGGTTAGTTAAGTTTGTTATTAACATTTTGCTATAAAGAGGAGAGTTGTTTTCTTTTGTAAAATTAAGAAAACATTGATTTAGTTGCTGGCACTGTTTTGTATTCCATTGAAAGTAGAAATAAAGTGTTCAAGAGGTATTATTCATCTTCTTCTTCCTTGCCATATTTTCCTTACAAGTTTTGCAGTGGAGGTGTTCATTTTAAGATGGTATCAGAGCATCTTTTGATGCTTTGCTGCGCATGCTTCCTTTTCATTTCTATTATTCTACCTCTCTGTTTTTCTTCTCATCTTGCACATGCTTCTTTGTATCTCAACATGGTCAATGCAATCACCAATCTGAATCCCATCAGACCCTACCAGTATCTACTACATGAATCCCAACGAGAATCCAGGAGCAGTATTAGTCACTCCACCATTGACAGGATCTAACTACCACTCTTGGTCTAGAGAAATGATGATGACATTGAAATACAAGAACAAACTTAAGTTCATAGATGACACCCTTCACAAACCTAACATCAACGATCCTTCTTTCAATTCTTGGGATAGATGTAATACTCTTATTCTTGCTTGGATCAACCACTCCATTGATAAGTCCATTCTGCAAAGCATTTTGTGGATGGATACTGCCTTGGAAGTTTGGTAAGACTTGAAAGAAAGATAGTATCAAAGTGATGTTTTTAGGATATGGGATCTTTGAGAAGAGATTTATAGTGCCAAGCAAGGAAACAAATCCATTGATGCCTGCTACACTCACCTTAAAGGTATTTGGCAAGAACTTGATAACTTTAGACCTATACCATCAAGTTCAAATATAGGGCCTTATGACCCCAACCTGGTTAGCCTTATGAGATCTTATAGGGATGATGACTATGTGATAAGGTTCTTGAAAGTAATCAATGAACAATACTCACCTGTGAGGTCTCAGATTATGTTAATGAACCCTCTACCAAGCATTAACAAAGCCTTCTCTCTTTTGGTCCAACAAGAAAGACAATTCAGTGTGCCTGCAAATGTTGAAAAGACCAAGGTTCTAATCAACACTTCCAATGATGCCACTGTCAAAGGGAAGTTTAAGGGCAGAACATATAATTCTTCCAATTTTGGAGCTTTCAACAATGGGAGTGCTGTGAGAGGATCCAATAGTTCTATTGTAAAAGGTAGAGGAGTAGGGTCCAAAACATGTTCCTTTTGTGGAAAAATTGGGCACACCATAGACACCTACTATAAAAAGCATGGCTTCCCACCCAATTACAAGAGAAATACCAACATTAACACCATCAACAATGAAGATGATGAGCAAAATCTCAATGACAACTTGAAAGGATTCACTGCAGAGCAACACAGAGCCATATTGAACATGCTCAAGGAATCTGGAAATCACCAAATGACAAGTCAGATAACAAATGTTGATTCCATAGATCCAGGTAATCATTTATTATTGACACACACCACTGAACCTAAATATTGGGTTCTTGATACAAGGGCAACAGATCACGTGTGATTCTCCCTATCTGAATTCCAATTCTTTAGCAACATATCTGACATTGTGTTCTTTTCAAAACACTTATACCTCAATAATGTCTTGTATATACCAAGATTCAAATTTAACCTAATTTCTGTATCTAAACTAACATCTTCTCTCAATTGCAAGCTGAATTTCACCAACACAAAATGTGTGATGCAGGAGGAGTCCACATTGAGGATGATTGGTGTAGCTAATGCTTTAAGAGGCTTAGTATAATGCATAAAACTTTTTCTTTCATTCATCAAAGAGATGCCAATGAACCATGTGATGCGTGTCATTATGCTAAGCAAAAGAGGCTCCCTTTTAAAATTAGCAACACTGAATCCACACACAACTTTGACATGTCATATAATAAAATGTAGATGTTTAGCCACCGAGTCTAATAACCGATCAATCGTTATACCATGCATATTTGTTTTGATTCTCTGAAATGACAAGTTAACTAAGAACATATCTCAAATAGGAACATGTAGGAAACCACATAGCATGACATACAAATTTTCATGTTATAGATGATTCTACTTTTAACAAGGACAAACATTCCTTTCATTATCAAAAGTCCTCCATAGAATAAAAATCCAATTTTCGAGACAAAATATATAGTCCTTTCAAATTATTATCCTCTCAAAATGTTAACAAGGTTCTCAATTCTCATGTAGATATCATAGCGAACAATTAATACCTTAATTTCATTCAAGTATAACCACATAGGCATATAAACAAACATCCAAGAAAGCTAAGCTAATCGTTCCTCTTCAATTATATTAATCTTAGCGATAAAAGAAGGTTCACATCAAGAGGTTGACAAGAAACTCATAACGAGAGATTCACCACAAGGAACTCTCAACAAGTCAATTTCACATCACGAAATTCAACAATGCAATCACAACTATAACTCACCATAAGAAATTTAAACAAGAGTTTCACCAGAGAATTCCCAACAAGGGTCTCACACAATAAATTCAGCCACAAGTTCATACCAGGGAATTCAACAAGAGTTTTACAACCAAACACTCTTCAAGAATTTCTCATAAGGAATTCAACAAGAATTCCTCAACAAACACTTAAGCAATTACTCTCAGCGAGATATTCCAATACAAGTCACAACTAGAAACTTACCACAAGAAACTCAACAAGAATCTTTCATAACAACAATTATCACATAGTTAACAAACAATTAGAATAAATCAATTAGTTAACTCATACAAATTTCACAAAGAAGCATGTAAGGTCATACCCTAGGCCGCAGAGTTGACATATGCTCTGATACCATATTGTAACAACCCGATTTTATAACCCAAAATTTTAAAACTTTATTAAATGTAAATATTAGTTAAGTTTCCCAATTCAAAATGCGGAAATAATCAATAATACCTTTTCATCAAAAACATTGCATCACATTCTATTTTAATCCATAATTCATACAATTATCATTTGTTTCAATTACAACACTGATAAAGGTAATCATGTTAATTCTTATTACATATTTTTAAAGACATCATTTACTTCAACATATTCCTCATATTACATACATTATACAAATACAATTTTGGAATACAAAAACGACTACTCCAGTCTATACTCCCATCAGCAAACATCCACGACGCAACAGCAACATCCTGAACTCATATATAACACATAGACAAGGAAAAGCAGAGGGAGTAAGAACCAACTACGGCGACCGTAGCGTGGAATTACATGGAGTAATATCATTAAAGTATAAAAACCAATACAATCATCTAAAATCAATCATAGTAAACATATACCATTTATATACCAGTCAATACCTTAAACCACATAATGTGTACCTATTCAATCAGTATAATCATCACATTTCTTTTAGACATTTCAACGCATCAGTACAACACTTCTACAACAATACAATACAACTACGACCACCCAATATCACAAAGGGCCAATCAAATCAACATCACAAATGCAGGTCACATCCATACCACGAAGGCATATCAAAATTCCATACCACGAAGGGCAGGTCACAATTCCATACCACGAAGGTCAGGTCAAACTCCATACCACGATGGGCATGTCAAACTCCATACCACGAGGGGCAGGTCAAACTCCATACCACGAGGGGCAGGTCAAACTCCATACCACGAGGGGCAGGTCAAACTCCATACCACGAGGGGCAGGTCAAACTCCATACCACGAGGGGCAGGTCAAACTCCATACCACGAGGGGCAGGTCAAACTCCATACCACGAGGGGCAGGTCAAACTCCATACCACGATGGGCAGGTCAAACTCCATACCACGAGGGGCAGGTCAAACTCCATACCACGAAGGGCAGGTCAAACTCCATACCACGAAGGGCAGGTCAAACTCCATACCACGAAGGGCAGGTCAAACTCCATGCAACCACTTCAATCACAGTATAATATTTCCACTACATTATTCTAACATTGCAACTTCCTCAAAACACAAGACACCACATCAATGTCATAAACACCATGTATCTCATATCATACCACAATAAAAACTAGTCACGACCTCTTCATCACATAATATAATTATGTCCATTTATCGCCAACAAGTCGTTCATCACAAAATCATTATTACAAATATACCCACAAATCAACAACTCATCACACAATCATTGATACAAACACACCCATACATGTTTATAACAAATCAATCATCCATAACACAACATTATCATAAATAAATCACACACAACATATTCTTCATCATATAACACATTAACGTTAGAACCAGCTTTCACGAAGGTGTATTACCATAAATGAGCATATAGCGGTTTATGTAAATAAACGGTTTTCCCGCACATATATTCCCACTTTTATGGCTAATACATCCTCAAGTGAAATACATACTTTCACATGGGACATAAACACCCAAAAGAGTTTCTACCCGTTAATATGCTCCGATTCTTGAGGGAAATCGGAGAATGATGACTCTAATGAATTACTCTAAGACCACAATGGTCTTCTCCCTCACCTTAGGTTGCGTAAGCTCCGTTGCTCCGCAAAAGAGCTCTATCTCCCTCCATCTCCTTCAACCTCCATTGTTGCTTTTTCATCTCCAAAGCACTTCAATGTTCCGTTAAGAAGCAAGAGGAAGAGGTTTTGATGTGTTTTTGAGGTTTAGTGGAGGGAATGGTCGAAATCTATGAGGAGTCGCCGCTAGGAGTGAAAGGGGATAAAAGAAGTGAAGATTAGGGTTTATGAAACTCTTTCCTTACTTTTATAGCTCTGACAGTGACGAATGTAATCGATTACCATAAGGTGTAATCGATTACAGTGTGAAAAATGCACGTATCTGATATTTTTATGTAATGTAATCGATTACATGAATAGTGTAATCGATTACATCATGAAAAATTACACATGTCTGATCAGATATCCGCATGTAATCGATTACAAGGGCCATGTAATCGATTACACTGTGTTAACAGCCCAAAATTGTCATTTCTCGCCCAGGCGAGACAACTCTCGCTCGGGCGAGAATCCTCCAGTATAGCCCAGGATTTCACCCTCCCAGGTGATCCTTTCTCGCTCAGGCGAGAATCTCTCGCTCAATCGAGACTTCCAGAACTGATTCTAAAAAAAACATTGTCGGAATCATACGCCAAAATGTTATGACGTTGCTAGACTTAGACGCTAGAACTTTTTTTAAAAGAAAAAAACATTGTCGGACCCAAACGTCTAAATGTTATAACGTTGCTAGACTTAGACGCTAGAATGTTCTCAAAAAAACATTGTCGGATTCAGACGCCGAAATGTTACAACATTGCTAGACTTAGACGCTAGAACGTTTTTTAAAAGAAAATTGTCGGACTCAGACCCCAAAATGTTATGATGTTGCTGGACTCAGACGCTAGAACGTTCTTTAAACAAACATCATTTTTGGTTTATTGTCTCGAGCCACTGAGAGCTCGCAAATTTAATTTACTGTCTCGAGCCACTGAGCGCTCGCAAATTTATTTTATTGTCTCGAGCCACTAAGAGGTCGCATACTTACTTTACTGTCTCGAGTCACTCAGAGCTCGCAAACTTACTTTACTCTCTTGAGCCACTGAGAACTTGCATATTTATTTTTTATTGTCTCGAGCCCTGCATGTTCATTGTCTAGGCCTTGACAAAATTAATGTTCATGTCTTTACTAGTTACTTACTACGATAACACAAAAGCCTCAGTTTGCTTGTTATCAAGTAAGTAACAAGTAAAGAGGGACAGCTGGGAACACCCAATTTTGTCCGGCCACTATAAAAAAGTACAAAAAAATATTAAGCAAAAAACAAAAAAAGAATGACATTTTTTAGATGTCTGGAAACCAATTGTATCTCTAAGTCTTAATAGACAACCATTTTGGTTATGAATTATTGATTGCCAGTTTCATTTTTAATTGTAAAGAAAATCGTGGGTAATTATTGTGTTTAAGTAAAATAGTGATTAACATGTTGGTTACAAAAATCCAATAAAATGAAGTATAGGTGTGGGTCGCCAACCAGGTTATAAAGAAAGAAAGGAAGAGTGAATGAGAGAATATTAAAGACATGGAAGAATGTTAAGAAAAGAGAGAGAGTGAGTGAATAAAAAGTTACCAAGAAACGTATAGAAAGGAAAAGGAAGTGAGATTGTAAGGAGTTATAAAAGAAAGGTACATAATGGTTGCTACAACTTGTACCTATTTTGGGATTCATTCACTTGGTGTGTATTCTGCAATCCCTCGAACCTAATAACCATAAATGTATTATCATCATGCAAAGATATAAGCAGAACAACCTTCCCATAGCTATCAATATTGTATTTTTGCATGGTGCAGACGTAAAGAGGGAATACAAGGGGTTTCTAAGTACACCAACAATCCCTTTCTTATCCTAATTAGTATATGGCGTATTTCATCTCAAACACAACACCCATGGGTTTGCCATTCTTGATTTAACACATACACTCACATTCCCTCAACCAGCTATAAAAAGCACACATCAAAAGGGGCAGAATACATGATAGGCATTGAAGGGTGGTTGATGTTGTTGCCAATTGGGTTTTGGTTTCAACGCCACCAACATAATATCTTTGTCCAGCATATTCAAGAGTTAATAATAAGGATATAACTAAAATTGGGTGTTCACACACACCAAATATCTTCCTGTGGAGTTGAGCATAGCAAGTATGTTAAAAATAGTTATGAGAACAATGGCATTTGGGTAAATCAGCTAATTTATATGATTTTAATTGATATTAAATAATTTTAATATATTCATGAAATTAAATTTTAATTATAAATGCTTAGAATGTCACGGTTGGACTGTATTATTCAGTATTAGCAGCACAATGACATAATACCTGTACACGCTTTTGTAAAGAATAATAATGTATTTTAAATTATTATTTTTTTGGAAAGTGTTCGTCTTATAGCCAAAATGTTAAATATATATATTTAATTTTTTCTCCTCAATATTCATCTCAATTGTTACAGTCGCAAAACATAAATTCTCAGCTTCTAAATAAAATCTCTGGTAGTTATAAAATTTCATTCTCCATAAAAAACTGCCTTTAAAAATGTTTAATTCAATTTTTTGTTCGAGATATTATTTTGTTATTAAGGCCATTTTATTTTGATTTGCACAAATGTCTATTTATTTGGTAAAGCTGGTGTTTTTTTGGTGGAAATGCATATGTCTATTTAAATTATGATCCATAAACTTCACCTAAAAAATAAAAATAAATTGACACAAAAAATGAAAGAAAAGGAGGGAATCTATGACGGTGGACAGTACAATAAAGACGTATACGAAACTACTAATGATATAAATAAAATGTCCACTTACTCTAAGAATAAGTTTAAAAAACTTATTATACATCATAGTCATCAATTCTTGGAAAATCCAATGATTTAAATTAATGAGTAAATCTAAACTATTTAATTTTCCTAAAATTAATAACTAAGATGTTGAATATGTTTAATATAAAGGAAGATGCTATTACGCGTCCACTTTAATTTCTTAGGTTGGCTGAAAGAATATGAGGCCCATGGTTATGGACTATGGGGTGTCGACAGATAAGATGTAATCTCACTATCACTGTATACAAAGACAACATTCGAAGAACATTCGAAAATGTGAAAACTCAAAAGTACGCTAATGCAAGGCAGCACCATATAGAAGTTGTAAGAAATGTTGTGGTTTAATTTTACAAATATCATTCATTTGTTACATTTAATGATTTGTAAACCTAATTCATCTTCCTATTAACTTGTTGTTCTTAAATATGGAGTGACATATTTGAAATTAATTTCAAAAGATCAAATTAGTTCGAAAATCGATTCCTTATTTAGTTTGGTAAACTTGGTTTATGAACCAAGCAAATGGAGCTTAAGCTGACAAATTAAACTTGTTAAATAAATGAACCTAACTAGAGTCAGATATGTTGAAATTATAGGTTTGGGGTATAGAATGAGAAAATAAAATGCTCAAAATAGTAAATTGTATAGTAATATGAATGAAGATATTGTGTTTATTTGATTTTCTTAAAAAGACTTACAACTAACTCATATTTATACTAATATCATACTCCTAATTAAATAACAACCAAATCATAATAAACTAATCTATATCCTAAGTGATCTTCTAAAATACTCTAAACAAATCTAAGATATAATCCCAAGCTAAAGCTTATTAAGCTTAGCTTGTTACAAATATTCCCTTTAAAATAAAAGTAAATATAATAATTACTTGAACTTCCCCAAATTTTTTTTTCTGAACTTCCCCAAATATAACTTCAAATATTGCAAATGTTGATGAAATCTGAAATGAATTGGTCAATGATCAATGATGAGCTTTTCAAGCTCTCAGAAAAAGAAATTGAAGAATATGAAGATAATATCACTTAACCATCTAGGCAGAAGCTATCTCAAAGCTTAACCACGATGACAATTCAATACCCGAAAGCAATTCAACACCTGAAGGCAATACAATACCTGAAGGCAATTTCAATACCCGAAGGCAATTTCAATACCCGAAGGCAATTTCAATAAGAATGATTGTCGCGCAACAAGCAACACCAAACAACATAGAAAAGGTAGACTAGTGAGTCAATAATGAACCCGATTTAGACCAACAAAGGTTTCTCCAATGATCAATACATATTCAGAGATCCCAAAAACAATTGTCACGTAACCAATGTAATAATCGAGCTATTCAAATTTTAGACTTAAGCCACATTTTAAACAAGAAACCAAAATCTTGGAGGCAGAAAGGAATCTTCCTTGTTGCACTCATTCTCTAGACTTGGAAAGTCCATTAATAAGATCATTATACGTCAATATCCAATGAATGAACTCATGCCGCTGCAAGTTCCTAAACCGCGCAAGAGCATTATTGACATACACATTCTTGCACAACCCGTTAATCATGACGTTATACGTAGTCGGACTGGGACGAAATTCCCTAAGCACTATATCCATAAAAATACGATTCACTTCATCTGGTTTCCCAAGCTTGAACAAATAATTCATCAATATATTATAACTCAAAACATCAGGGTGTGTACCTCTTTGAAGCATTTCGTCAAACATGTTAGATGACTTAGATAATAAGTATTTTCTTGCATCATAAGAGATCAAAGAATTGTAGGAAGTTGATTCACCTCCTGTCACCAAAAGAGTATTTGGTGCAATACCTAGATAACTTTGTAGCATCCTAATTATAGAAGCATATTTTCTATAACTTATAACACCAAATATTTTATCAATCTTATTGACATGATTTATCTCCACCTCAATTGAGTGGAATTCTTCAAGCCCATCCAACATAAGATCAGCTATAATTTCATCAAGAATTTGAGACCATATTTTTCACTTATGAAACAAGCTATCAATTGCTAAATAGCTAACTCATGTTGCAAACCCCTCATTCAGCCATAAATGTGTCTACCATTCCATTGTAACAAGATTACCAAACCATTAGTATGTCAACTCATGAGCTACAATTGTTGCAACCCTCTGTTTGTTAGAGGCAGCGGAATTTTGATCGTCATAAAGCAAAACGGTCTTCCGATAAGTAACCAAACCATAATTCTCCATGGCTCCAACAGCAAAATCGAGGATTGCAATCATCATTATCAACCACTTCAGTTTTAACTTCTGGCTTTGGCTGCCTAAGCGGTAGAGCTTTTGGTGCAAATTTTAACTTTCTTCGTAGCGCAGCAAAATTGTTTTGTGAATCCATAAGTGATGATCGAGAAACAAAGAGAAAGAGAATCACTTCAAAAAACTTAAACAAGGTTACGAAGTACCTTGATCAATACAATAAGACAAGCCCTAACCACAACTGGATTATGGTAGATCTGAACCACAAAAGACGTGAACCACTTCAAAAAATTTATATAAAACAATTTCCCTCAAGTTGGAGCATATACATCATATGAATCCAACTTGTGATCACAAGCCTAAACTTTCCTCAAGGCGGATATCATGGCTCTGATACCATGTTGAAATTATAGGTTTGAGGTATAGAATGAGAAAATAAAATGCTCAAAATAGTAAATTGTATAGTAGTAGGAATGATGATATTGTGTTTATTTGATTTTCTTAAAAAGACTTACAACTAACTCATAGTTATACTCCTAATTAAATAACAACCAAATCATAATAAACTAATCTATATCCTAAGAGATCTTCTAAGATACTCTAAACAAATCTAAGATATGATCATAATATGATATATTCTCTTAAAATATTCTAAGATAATATCATATATTCTAATAAGATATAGATCAACTCATTAGGTTCATGAGTTGACTCGATTATATATGTGTAAATATATATATATATATATATATATATATATATATATATACATGTAAAAAATATTTAATTTTATATATAAATAATCATCATTCGAGCTCACGAGTCAAATCGAATCATTCACGAACTTCAACCGAGTTGGAAACAACTCATTTCGAAATCGAGTCAAGTTTTGAGCTAAATAATTCTTTATTGAGATGAAACGAGCAGAGTCATGGTTTGACTCAATTCAGGTCATTTCTAGCATAGTCACTTGTAAATCAATCATTAATAATCAAATTATCACTTTGTGATAAATGTTATTTTTTATGTTGTAGGATGATATATTATTTCTGATTATGATAAAATGTTGATTTAGAGTGTAATATTTATGTACTGACAATGTAAAGATTTATACAGTTAGTGTATTATCCATAATTCATTTAAATTACTTTTATTGAAGAATCAATGATGATTGAAAATAAATGATGATTATTACAATGACAGTGTAAAAAACTCTTACATTATCGGTATATACATTTTTCCTCCAATATATTATACATTCATGGTTGAAAAACCCAATGAAAAGTGGGGAAAAAAATTGTAAATAGAAGTAAATGCCATGTTAGAGAATCATTTAAGGGTTTTAATCATTTAAGGGTTTTAATCATTTAATAATTACAATTAAAACATCCCCTTAATCATTTACGTTTTCCATGAACTATTGATAATTAAGAGAATCATTTAAGGGTTTTAATCTTATGCATCAGGTCCATAGGTTTTATTTATATATATATATATATATATATATATATATATATGTTTTAGCTTACTCATATTTTTCCAAAAATGTTGTTGTTTTAAAATATCAATACATTTATACTTTATTTTTTAATTATATCTTTATTTATTATTTATCTTTTTCACTCCCTATTTTTCATTTCTTTTTATTTTAGTTTGCAACATGGATTAAATTTATTATTTTAATCAAATTGTATAAAAACTTTTACATCATTTTATAATTTATTTAATTATTGATCTTAAATATCAATGGATTAATTAGAAGACAAAGACAGTCACAACTAACCTTATAGAGTATTTGATTGCGTAAATAATTTGCACAAACCAATATCTGCTATTGATTCTACTTTATATGTCAATCATATATATATATATATATATATATATATATATATATATATATATATATATATATATTATCAAAGAAAGTGAAAGATGCAATGTCACTTTTGCCCTTTTTATTTAAAAGATGATTACATTTTTACCCTTATAATACACATAAAAAATTCATTTGTCTCTCTATTAATGGAGATGAGTCCTACTCATATATATATATATATATATATATATATATATATATATATATATATATAAAAGTGGATGTGTTGTCTTAGTTTAATTAATTAAACTATAAATTATGAGTTTGCTAGTTCAAAGTCATGCAAAGAGATTTGATAAACTTTTGTTTTGTTTTGTTTACAGCATATTTTATCCTCTGCTTAGTGGGAGTACAAGTTAATTAATTGAAAAGTTGAAACATTCTACTAAAAAATAACATATTTATTATACTAAAATTCTAAAAAAATAATAATAAAAAATTAAAATGATCTGCATTTAATTATATATATATATGAATAATTTAATTTTTTTCTAATTCAACCAACAAATCCTTCAACTATAATAAATAAAATATTAATGAAGATAAATTGGTTCCCTAACTTTCTTTATGTATTTTAATATGGTCATGTAACATTTTTTTTATTCGTGATAAATTTTGCCTCACAACTCAAATCTGAACAAAATTTCATAAAAATCCTTGAAGTATTCTCACTAAACATTTAAGGGTTTGTGGGGCAAAATTATCTTGTAGTTATGAGTTTGTAGCTGGTAACCAAGAGGTAGATAATATCTTCTAGCTTAGAAGCTCTGAAAGTAGTCGGAAGTTTTTAGTTGTATAAGTAATTTATTAAGCTAGAGATATTTGATAAAACAAACTATGTACTTAGCTAAAATTAGAAAAATAACTAAAAACTAGATACAATGTTTATTTATTATTTATGAATTAAACAATTATTAATTGGAATAGTTAATTACATAGATAATTTAAAATTAAAATTTTGAATCCTTTATTTTAATACTTTAATTATAATTGGATATGCAATATTTTATTTATTTTTGAGGTAGGATAATAAATAAGGTGAGACAAAAAAAAAGAGGATAAATAATGTAATTTTTTAAAATTTTGAAGAGTAAAATTAGTAAGTTTATTATTGAAATTTAATTTCACTTTCTAAACGTTAATTCAAGTAGATATTTAAAAACCAGCTTTCAAATGCTTCAATGTCCATTTTTAAAAGCTATAAGCTTTTTTTCCATTTTTGCTTACTGAATGACTTTAATAGCTTATTGACTACGTCAAAAAACTACAAACTACCTGAAATGCTACAAGTTTATGTTGTTAAGTTTTCCCTTGTAGTGAAATTTAAACTGCTAAACTAACTAAAAACAACTGGTAGAACTAATTTGAAAATAGAAATTAATTTTATTAGTAAACAAAACAAACCAAAAATCTTATAAATCAACTTGAGAACCAAAAATAACTTGGAGCGGATTTGACCAAGTCATTGAATACAATGAATTTCTATTCAATGGATTTTCTATTCAATGGAATCCTTAACATTTATCCCTGGACTCACATAAGAAATTGATAAGTTAAAATATTTGAAATATAACATGTGTCTTTAATTATATAGAGCGTTTTATAAATTTATCCTTTCTTATTTTTTTTCCCACCAATAGTCAATTTGTCATGCATGTATATTTGTTTGTTGTCCTGCACATATAGTCAACACCACATTTCCCATTACTCTTACAACTAGTAAAAGGAACCATTACCCGTTTTGATGTGTGTGGATAAGGTTTTTCCATTTTATTTGATTATATCAACAACATTATTTTGACAATGGATAATTATAAGTTGTGTTGTAAGTTTTGGATGAGCTTCTGAAGATACATGTGGAGATAAAAGTTGAAAAGTAGGATAAAAATATGGGAAGGGATTCACTTACTCTTGGAGTAAGTGGAAAAACACTTACTCCACATCATGACCATTCATTCTTGGGAAATCCAATGGTTTGAATTAGTGAGTACATCTAAGCCATTGAATTTTTCAAGATTGGATGGCTAAGATGAAGAGTAAGTGTTTTTTGGAGTAGGTGGATCCCTCCCAAAATAGAAATAGTTTGATTTGTTGTAAGAAAAGTTATTAAATATTCCTCATGTGGTTGTGTTCCAATAAGATTCTTCGTTCCAAGAAATCTATGTTCTTATATCCTAATTCAATCAAATCTTATCAAGTAATATATAAAAAATACTTTTTTATTTTATGATTTTTGTTTGCAAGTATATAACAACTTTTGATTGGATCAAGACACCATTGAGACACCATTCCACATCCAACACTTTTACGTTTCTACACTTTTAGATACTTTTAGAGAGGTCATTTTCAAGGATCCTCCGAAGGAGGTTCACATTAATAACTATTCATAAAACCGAAAACCGATTACTCCATGAGATAATTGATTAGATCTAACCAAAAACCGCTTTGTATAAAAGCTGATTTTTCACCCAAGTGTTTATAATATCCAAAATTTTTGATAGATTTCTAGAATTCACTTTCATATCATTCTAGAGTGAAATTCTTGCTATTGAAAAAGTTCTTAGTTTCTTTTACTTTAAAAGTGAAAATGATAGAAGTTTAACATTCTTTTCAATTGTGCATCTTGCTTACACAATTCTTGCAATAATTACTCTTAACCTTTAGAGTTCTTGTGAGATTTTTGTTTTAGGTTTGTAGCTGTGTTTTAGTTTTCATATTAGCATATTTTAGGTGCACATAACTCAGAACAATTTCTTAGACAATGATTTAGATTATGTAGATGTGTTGAGTATCACCATTAGTAGAGAATTGAGAGAAAGTCCTAGCTGCAGTTAAGTGGTGTCTTCACAATTTACAAGGGTCTTGGTTGAAAGGAAGAAGTAGTTGGGGCTGGACCATGAGAACGATGTAGGTATCTTTTAGAGACAAGTAGAAGGTTAAACCATCTTTGAAAGATAGGGCCGAGAAGGAAGTCTTATAAATTCCTCGAAGTGTGTTTGAAAATGCATTGATTCCAATACCGAAGAAAAATCTCTCAAGATCACAATAAAATCTGTTATGTGCTTTGCAATTCAATCTTGTATGTGCTTTATCGATTTAATTGATTTGATTATCGATTTTAGTGTTTGCCTACATTCTGTACATAATTAGGTATTATTTCTTTAAATGAATTGCTTATGTTTTTGATGAATTGGGGATTACTTGTTGTATAAAAAACTACTTTTGCAAGAATTCAAGAATCAAAATAATCAATTATTGATATCACTAATTGATTACTTACTCTGATAGTAATCAATTACTTGGTGAGATAATTGATTATCCTATATTGTTTTTTCATTATTCTCATTAACCAGAAAAACAACATTAGTGATTCGTTACATCTATTCACCCCTAGCTGTATTTTACACCGATAGTTTGGTGTCCGAAGAGCATGAATCACCCGAAATTATGTATGTTTGGTTAGCTTTTCAAATACTCTTATCTTTAACCATGACATCTTAGTGGTAGACAAGGCATTTACTTGCATTCGAACTTGTACCATCATTATGAGATATGTCTTTTTGTCTAATTTAGCTTCCCTTTATATATAATAACTTGAATAAATAAAATAAGACATTTGATCCCCTCAAGATCATTTGATCCAAGAGACTAAGACAAACTACTCATAACCCGAATCTCATTAATTTGATAATATGTACATTTGTTTTTTAGAGGTTGTTTGGTCTGGTTTAAATTTTGTAGTTTATGTTTATTTTTTGAAAAATAAGCTGAAAATATAAACTATGTATGTTAGGGAACCAAATGAAGTTTATAAACTCAATTTTTTTCTGAAAAAATAAGCCAAAATTAGAAGCTCCAAAATCATGGATTGGTAAAAAAAATTAGATTATTTTTCCCCAATTTTTCTATTTCTCATTTTACCCCATCATAACTTCTTTCTCTTCCTTTTTACTCTTCCACCAAACACCAAACTCTTCAAATCATCACCACCAAACTTCATAACTCTCATTTTCCTCTTTTTATCACCACTCGACCCCGTAATTCCTCATAACATTTTTTATCTATACACGAACAAAGAATTTTGCATAAAAATTTGTTATATAATATTAAAATTTTGTGAATTATGTATAAACCTAATAAACTCGATTTTTTTCTTCATAAAACTTAACATTTATGTATTATTTAGTTTGTGAATTATGTAATTTAAGTTTAGTAACTTCCATTTATTTATGTGATATATTGTTTTTAATATTGATATTGGTTTTTATATTGTATTTTATTTTAATATTTTTTAGCCTTTGTTATTATGCAATATTAAAAATCATGGGTCGATTTATTTTTTTAGTTTATGTTTAACTATGTATGAAGTTATTTGTTTATGTTGATCTTATGTTGTTTTTTAATATTAATATTAGTTTTTATATTTTATTTTATTTTAATATATTTTTTTAGCATTTGTTATGCAATATTACAAAATTGAAGTAAAAATATATGATGATAAATATTAAAAAAATGTATATTTAAAAAATAGTGTAAAAAACAATCAAAATAATCATAACATAAACAAATAATCTCATACTCTTTTTTGTAATTTACTATGTAAAAAACAATCTTTCTACCTTACCTGAACAAAACAGATTAGTTTATATTCAATTTTCAGCTAATGTACCCAAACATAAATAGATTATAATCTTAACAGTTTATAAACTGAAACTAAAAACTTAATTAATATCAAACGCACACTTATTTCTATTTATCATTGATAAACATTAACATATTTAAATCTTCATTCTTGATTCAAATGATTTCCTATTACTACTAATAATTGATAAATTATCGATTATCAATCAATTAATTGAATATAATATATCCTTAATTAACTATCAATCAATTAAGTTAACATAATTAATATAAATAACTATGTAAATTAATTTTAAGTCTTGACAATCAATTCTTTCGTGATTGAGGCAACATAGTAATCTTAAAAGACAAAAAAAAACACACCTTATTTAATATCAAACTTAATTTTTGTTAGAATAAAAATAGTAATATTTGGACACTTGTTGTATAAAACAAAAGTAAATTTAATGTTCATAAATATAATTAAATATGTCAATTGAGTGAATTTGGTCCCCAATGAGATTCAATAGTTATGTGAAATGAAACATAACCAAATGAAGAAGGTAATATGAACTATTAATAGAAAAATAAATGAAGTGTAAAACAATATAAAATAAAAAGACAATTATGTTACCTATGTAATGATTTTTTTATCCTTAAAACTAAGTATAATAATACTAATTGTCTCACCATTAATAGAGGTGACCATACTCGAATAATGGATGAACCAAATGATATAAAAGGAAGATAATAAGAATGAGAGATCAAAGATTTCAAACCTTTATATTGCCACTCTTCACCCAAGGCTTGGCCTTAGATTTCGGTGCCTCAATTTCTCTCTCTCCAACCAAAAGCTACTCTCAAATTTTTCAACCGACGGCTCTAAAAATTTCACACACCCCAAACCAAAAACGTTCTCTCATTTCTCTTTAAACACCAACCTCAAAATCTTCGAAAAAAACACAATTAATAATTTAACTTCATTTTTTTTAGGTACACATTTTTTTATTGTCTCTTTAATTTTTTTCTCCGTTACTGGCCACCATGTCCTCCGGCGGCCCAACCACGAGCTCTTCCAACACTAGCCCAAGGGTCGCCGCGGGTCCCACAACAACTCGACGGCGCGTAGCCGACAACATAGACGCCGCCGAGAAACAACCTAGTTTCTCTGATTTCTCCGACGTTGAACAAGATGATATAGCCAGCAACGTTTCTGTTCTCCATCACCATCTTTACCCGATCACGCGCTACCTCCTTCTCCGCACGCGCGTGTTCTTATGCCTCCCTGAGTCGTTCTTCCTGCGCGTGGAACACATTTTCTTGTGGCTCGCCGTGGTTGTTCATTCTCTCCGGTCAAGGAAGAACATGTGCCGGAAAATATTTGTGGTTCTGATCGTGATGGTGGTTATGTCGGTTTTCTTGAAGGTTTCATTTATGAGTGGTGATGTTAATGGAAAGAGAATTGAAAATGGACATTTGCTATTGCAAAGGTTCAAAGAAGATTGGGCTTTGGCTCAAAGGGTTGTTACAGAAACTGAAACCTCCATGCCCAAAAGGGTTCTTGAGAGGTTGACTGTAAGTGATTTTTTATTTAATCCTTTTTCACATTTCTCTTCCCTCATTAATCATATGGTTCTTGAAAAGTGCTTTTTTTGTTGTTGCTGTTTTCCCATCTTTTAACTTTTTTTTCCTTCTTCATGTAAAAGGTTTAAAGAAGAAATAATAAGGCATGCAAAAGTGTTTTTGTAATTAAAGATGCCTTTGTTTAAGTTTAAATATATACCAAAAAGTTAATTTGTGTTTTTTCTTACATGTGTAGAATTTTTTTTGATTAAAGCCAATATCTAAAATGTTTTTATTCTTAAAGAAAAATATATATATAACGTGATACTTAAAATATGCAAAATGGTATATTTACTATAAATTCTCCTACTATATAAAAGTAACATATATTATTTTCTTATAATTTTGGAAAATTTAGTTGGAGAATATATTAATGTAAATATATATATATATATATATATATTTATTAATGATTTTAATAAAGGTTTATTTACCGTTAACATGGGTATGAAAAGGTTGTATATAACTTATTGAACAAACATTCTAGTTATTTTGTTTTTTACTCTGTCTAGGTTCCGTTTAAAATTTTGTTTTATTTGGAATCATGTATTTCACTTAACGGATATAATAGATGAAATGAGCAATGGTCAAAACTTAAAAAGTGTGAATTTGTTTTTTTCTGTTTGGGTGAATAATTATTCACTCAAGCTAATTTTATTATTAGTGATACTTTATTCATTAGTGATTAATTTACAAGTGTCATGTGTCATTTTCTTATAGATATGATTATTAATAGGAAGATTTAGTAGAAGAATATATCATTTTCCTTTCAAAATTATGATCTAATAAAAAATTTCTATAGCCACTATTTTATATCATTATATTTATTATACCAATAAAACACAATCATCTAGTTAAAAAAATTAATTAAAATATTTAATGAATTGTGTATTTCTCATCGGCAACAAAAATAATTACATCAGATAAACTAAATAATGGGTATAGAAAATTTCTATTCCATTAGATTTAGTTGATGAATTGAATATTCCATATTGAACCAAGATAATTGATATTTTTTCCCTTCTTTCTATCCCTTCCTTGATGCTTCCCATGTTGTAATGTTGCAACCTTTGCCATATACAAAATTGACTTAATTTAATGTTTTCAACAGAATCTATCAATGCTCTTTGTCTCTTAGTATAATTTGTTTCTTTTTTCTCTCCAATAGACTCAAGAAATTTGGATGAAACCAAACAGTGACAACTATTACCAATGCATTTCTCGACCCAGAAACCGAATGAGTATGTTCTTCCTAAGTATTTACATTATTTGATACTATTGAACCTTAGGTAATTAATTTGTCTTATTATTTCACATATATTTATTCAGGAACTAAGTCAAAGACAAATGGCTATCTCCTTGTTCATGCCAATGGTGGATTGAATCAAATGAGAACCGGGGTAAGATCAAATAAATTATGGGATTATATTAATTTGTTATTTTAAACATTTTTATGTACTAATTTCTCATAAACTTCATTGACTTGCAGATATGTGATATGGTTGCAGTGGCTAAAATAATGAATGCTACACTTGTTCTTCCTTCTCTTGATCATGAATCATTTTGGACTGATCCAAGGTAAATTTCCTATTTAATAATTGTGTAACATTAATTTAGATCACATCAGTGTTTTAAATTGCGGATGCGGTTGCAATATTGGTAACGGTTGCACTACTGCGACTGTGGTCATTGCGATGAGGAATGCGGTCGTTGCGGTGTGACCTATTTTGTTATTAAAACAACATTTTTGAATCCGATTCAGCCTGATTCGGCCTGGTTCGGCCTGGTTCGGCCTGGTTCGGCCTGTTGCGTCCTGTTGCGTCCTGGTGCGTCCTGGTGCGTCCTGGTGCGTCCTGGTGCATCCTGGTGCGTCCTGATGCGGCCTGATACGGCCGATCCGCCTGATCCGCCCGATGCGGCCGATCCGCCCGATGCAGTCTGATGCGGTTGCGTTGCGGCCCGATGTGGCCACATCATTGTGATTCGGAGTCACACCGTAATTGCGGTGTGATGCAGTTGCGGCGATCACCACAAGCGCAATATTGCGGCCGCATCAGATGTTGCAGTCTGCAATTTAAATCATGGCTATTCATGTTACCATTTGTTTCCTAATATAATGTCCTTTCAGTGAATTCAAAGATATTTTTGACCGGAGGCATTTCATGAAAGTTTTGAAGGAAGACATTGAGATAATTGAGTATTTGCCTGCCCAATATGCATCTGTGGAACCTATTCACAAGGCCCCTGTTTCATGGTCAAAGGTATGTAAAACAATTACTATTGATGTGCATTCAAAAGATTATGTTTATTAGCTTACATGCTTCATTTGCAGGCTAGCTACTACAGAGGCGAGATTCTTCCATTGTTGAAGCGGCATAAGGTCATAAAATTTACGCATACGGATTCGCGACTTGCCAACAATGGTCTTGCTTCTTCTATTCAGAAGCTTAGATGCCGTGCCAATTACCAAGCACTCAAATACACACCAGAGATTGAGGAGCTTGGCAAGTCTTTGGTAGATAGGCTTAGAAACAACAATGAACCATATATTGCCCTTCATTTAAGGTAAAACAAATTGTCATTACAACAACTTCTCATGACACATGATTTATGAGCAAAGAAGGCATATTTTGCGCATAAAACTATCATATGATGTGAGAAGTGAAGTTTAGATCATACCAGTGATTTAATTTGCGGAACTGCATCATCGCAATATTGCGGTTGCGGTGACCGCTGCAACCGCAATTTAAAATATTGGATCATACTACTATTAATGGTATTGTTGATTTATTTAATTGTCTTTGAACTGCTAAACTAAGGCATTTTTACTTACTTTATTTCATAGATATGAGAAAGACATGCTAGCTTTTACTGGCTGCACACACAATCTCACTGTTGAGGAGGCAGAGGAACTAAGGGCAATGAGGTATGAAGTGAAGCATTGGAAGGAAAAAGAGATTGATAGTGTTGATAGAAGATTGCAAGGAGGGTGTCCTATGTCACCGAGAGAGGCGGCGGTTTTTCTTAAGGCCATGGGGTACCCTTCTACTACAACAATCTACATTGTTGCAGGACCTATATATGGTAGCAATAGTATGTCAGCCTTTCGGTCCGAGTATCCTAATGTCTTTACACATTCGACCCTCGCAACCGAAGAGGAGTTAGAGCCCTTCAAGCCATATCAAAATCGTCTCGCCGCTTTGGATCATATAGTAGCTCTCGAAAGTGATGTCTTTGTTTATACTTACGACGGAAACATGGCCAAGGCAGTGCAAGGTCATAGGAGGTTTGAAGGATTTAGAAAGACTATCAATCCAGACAGGTTAGTTCACCAAGCATACATCCATCCTAACAAATTTACTTCAATTTTGATCTATATTTTACACAAACAACTATGACTTTTGAGGTACTATGATAATTAAATATTTGTAACAAATCCTTCTACCCATTCGGACAAGGATCTGCTGTTCTCAAGCACGTCCTCAAGCCTGTCCCGAACCAATCAAAATATTAAATATTTGCAACAAGTCCTTCTACAGTTCTACCCACTAGGACAAGGATCTGCTGTTCTCAAGCCTGTACCGGACCAATCAAAATATGACATGTCAATAAAAAAATTAAACATTCATGACTTTTTTTTATTTTTATTTCATTTTGATTGATGTTGGACAGACTTGGAGACGTGGTTGGGGACGGGAGATCCTTGTCCTACCCACTCAACATGTTTCATCTATTATTTGTAAGACATTATAAGCTAGTCATTAATTTTGTAACACTTTCCCTTTTTCTATATGTGGCTAGGAGAGTTTCCAAGAGAATATAACATTTTCCAACCCTTTTCATTGAACTTTAGGATTGACATAACACTATATGTTACTAATATGTAACCTTTTCATTTTTTTTTCAGATTAAATTTTGTTAGATTGATTGATCAATTGGACCAAGGTTCTATATTGTGGGAGAAATTTTCTTCAGAGGTTAAAAATTTACATTCAGATAGGCTAGGTGGGCCATATTTTAGACAAGCTGGTGAGTCACCAAGAACTGAAGAGAATTTTTTTGCCAACCCTTTTCCTGATTGTGTATGTAACAAGTCACAAGAACTAATTACAAGTCAGAAACTAGACCAACAATTTGGTATTGAATCACAAAGATTAGTGTAATTTGGTATATATGGTTAGGCAAAAAAAATGTGAGGCTCACATTATGGCACTGCCTTAAAGTTAAATAAAGGCACCACCTCATTCAATATATATATATATTGGTTTCAATTTTAGGCATATAAAAAGGGCATAGAAAGTTTGTGTATTTCACAGATTAGATTATAATGGGTGATTGGCATTATAAATTTCATTTATTGATTGATTTTATATTTTTGAAACACATTTGCTAAATGGAGCATTATTGCAATTTTGAATGTAATATTTGATACATAGGAATATAGTCTAGTGGCATAAATTTCCAAGAGATACTGTGTCTATATTTTATATTTATGTTGGATCGATCTATACCATGAACATATGGATAATGATAATTTAGTTAATTTATTATTTATTTTGTTATTGTTGGATACTTGGACGTGTTAAAACACTAAACTTGTCAAAATTAAGAAGATTTTGTTGTAGCCTTATTTGAACTAATCTTCATAATACATCATATTTTATTCAACTTAATTATATTTATGACATTTTTTGCTTACAAAATTATATTTATATCTCTTACAGATATAACTAGTATACTATATGTATATAAATTATGAATGATTTGTATAAATGTACAAGTTATGAGAAAGAATTTATATATTTAAGAATAAATCCACATATTCCAAGAGTAAGTGGAAAAAATTTACTTCACATCTTAGCCAAACCATTGAATTTTCAAAAAATAAATGACTGAATAATGTGAAGTTTGTTTTTTTCATGGATTCCTTCCTATTTAAGAAACCTGAAGAATCGTGGACTGAATTTTTGGACACGGCAACGGTATTGACTATTAGTATGAGTTATTGATCCACGTGGGGGAAACTTAAAAATGCTATGCAAATTTGGAATTCTTAAATCATTTTCAACCTTTCACTATTATCACTATTATATATTAGAGTACTCAAAATTAACCCCAAACAATTCCTTAGACCCATTTTTAATTTATAGTTATTTTACAATTAAGTTGGATAAGGTTGACAACTTCCCATAATAAGAGAAAAGTGCCAAAAGATAAGAAAATGAAGATTTAACCTTTTATTCTTAATTACATCCATACCCCTTCATTTTTAGTGAAATTACATAACTATATATCCAATTTTTACACATACACAAACCACTTGTAATTCATATACATAATTATACCGACTAGCTTTACATGAGATATAAGTGTGATCATTTAAGCAAAAAAGTGATAATTGTAATTAAATTAAACAAAATGCGATATATTGTAGAGACAAATAATATAAAAGTTAACATCTCTTGGTTATTTTTAGTTCGTTACAAACTGCATCAATAAATTCTAAGAGATGTTTAATTTTCTTTTATATTATATTGTAACGAACCGAAAAGAATGAAGAACATGTATATTTTTACTTGTTTCTACAATATATCATATTTTATTTAACTTAATTATCCTTATCACATTTTTTTGTTGAAAAGATTACACTTATCTTTTTTTGAGAGGTAGTATGTGTAATGTATGTATATAAATTAAGAGTGTTTTGTATAAGTGTAAAAAATGGAGAGACAATTTATATCATTTCAATAAAATAAAGGAGTGTGAGTGTAATTTAGTTTTCATATATTATATATTATATTGTAGTTGTTTATAATAGTTGACATGGTAAATAGAAAGGAAAACAATTATCTCAAGCTTTACCTTATATTTGCACCCTTGTTTCTCATAGGGCCTACCATGACATATTTGAGGCCCTGTGCAGTAAATAATTTAGGCTCTAAATTTATTAAAAAAAGTTATAGACAAATTTTTTTTTTGTAGAGTTTGTGAAAATTTTGTGGTTACGGTTGTCACACTTTATGTGTCACAATTTTATAAGATGGATATCAATTTATAAATTTTAAATTTTGATGAGCTCTAAAATTTTAACTATCTTGTCTCTGTTGTGATGATTACTAGATGAACCTAAAGTGAAACTATGAAATATACAAAAATAACTATACGATTTATAAAAATAAACATAAAACAAAATAAATAAATGTATTTAATTAAAAAATAAAAAATGGGCCCCTTATTGTCGTGTGCCCTAAGCGGTCGTACCTGTGACATTTTCCTAGGAACGACCCTGACTATATGTAAAAGAGTTTAATATATAAGCACAATTAAAGTAAAGATTTATATGATATATTATTTATCATTCATTTATATTATTTAAGAGAAAAGTCAATGATCATTAAATATAAATATATGATATAATGATAATGTATAGTGAAAGGAGAGGATTTCAATTGCACATCACTTTCTTCGTACTTTTCACAACAGGCTCACTCAAACTGTTGGATAAAGTCATTGAGGATAGTCTCGATCTCAAAAATGAGTACATGAATAAGGTGTGTCCGTGTGGAAAGTATGTGGAAAAGATTCCTCTCAAGTACTGGAGAGTCTAGTACTGAGAATGTGAGAGAAAGTGTTTTTATAAATTTTTTTTAAAAAAAATAAAAAATCTGGACCATTAAAATGTTGTTTTTGACATGTGTCAAAATCCTAACTATGCAATGGTCGCTCCTGTAATGGAGAGGAGTGAAACTTAAAGTATGTTGGGTGGATGAGGTTTACCCTCCTATCCTATATGCTCATGGGCAACAACCACGACTCTATTATAAGTTGCGTTGTTGTATATTTTGATCACGGTTCACCTCGGCTAATATGGGGCATACATCTCCATCTTCTGGTTCTAGAGTTAAGGTATTAATTGATGTGGAACAGAATCTTCTTTAGAGACATTAGTAGAATCTTGCCCATTCGGATCCCCACAACACACCAAAACTTGTCATCCAAGAACACTGGTTCACTCCATCATTTCAGTGCACCGGCTAGTGTGAGTGTTTGTTACATCAACAAAGTTCTTTAGTGCCCTTAGAAGTTTAATTTACCAATAATCTTTGCATAATAGTAGGCGTTAGCCAAAATTTAGTTTAAGTTGAATTTTTCATTTCATTAGTCTTTATCAATTTCTATAGGTATTGTTGTATAAAAAGAGGTAGGGACCTTTTACTATGAATAGCGATCCTCTGTCCCAAATGGATATTATCTCTCTGATCCCATCAAATAAAATTGAACTAAATAATATAAAATATTATTTTATATTTTTATAATTTTTTATTCCAATTAAATGATACGTTGTGATTGGTCCGAGATATTAAAGGGTATAGCAAATCTTCTTTCTTTTACCATTTCTTTGATTTCTTGCGCCTTGTCACTTTTCTAACATAGAAAAGGTGCAACCCATGTGTAATTAAAAGAAAACAATGTGAGAAATAAAGAATTTAGCTTTCGTTCTTGTTTGATGTATATTTCACATACCTATATGTAATTTCATTATTATACAGTAGTGAAATATAATTTTTTTTAGATCTGAAGTCATTTTTATATCTATTTTTTGGGTATTAAGGGTATTCTTTTACTCCACGTGTAAGGAACTAAACTTAACTCCACGAGTAAGGAACTGTCACTCTTAACAAATGTCATTCTAAGTCTTAAAATCCAAGAGAGTAAGAAAGTAAACTAGCTACTAATGGCTAACAAGAATAACTAGAAAAAAGAAGAATAGTCAATAATGATAAAGAGAAAATGACACTATAATATTTCTATATATTATCATTGTTGGGAATCCTTTCTAATTGATGTGGAAGTATAACCAATACAACTTGGTAGGTGAACCATTGTATGATGACTCTTCCATTGACTCTTGGAAAGTATGAAGCCTAACTTAGAAAGTTGGAGTAAGTCTTGGAATTATTCATTGACTCTTGAAAACCATGAAGTGTAATTTAGAAAGTTGAAGTAAGTCTTGAAATTACTCATTGACTCTTGAGAACCATGAAGTGCAACTTAGAAAGTTGGAATAGCATTTTCAAGGTATCTTGGAAGTGTGACAATAGTTAATCATACACTATGTCTTTATGATAAAGTCTTCATTCCCTTCTCTATATAAAGGGGACTTGTGAGGAAGAAATTGACAAACAAGTGAGAAAGAGCAACATAGAGAGAAAGTGAGAAAACTAATATCCACTTTAGTGTGAGTTTTGTATTTCTAGTGAGATACTAGAAAGAGTTTGTATTTCCATCTTTTTTGGTGAGATTGAGTGTTATCCTCTTTGTAAGAGAGAATTTATAATCCTACCTTTCTACAGTAGAGATATTTTCTGGATTAGGTCCCGTGGTTGTTTCCTTCTCACATTGAGGAAGTTTTTCCACGTTAAATTTCTTTGTGTCATTCTTCTACTCTTTCTATTTACTTTATTCACTTGCCGCTTCCGCAAGTGCCCATTTTACATCACATAGGAAGGAAATTGGTTCTGAATTTCCCAACAATTATTGTATTATTTATTATTCATTTTTAATCATTATTAACTATTAAAAAATATTTAAATGAATGTCGAATGATACACTAACTATACAAAAGTCTTTATAATAACGGTGCATATATATTATATTCATTTATGATTATGACGCCCAATAATTATAAAGAATAAAGTGAATTAAATTTTGAGCACATAATTATCATTAACATCATGAATATGACGAGGTCATAAAGTTAGTTGCCTCCTTTTTTTTTTTATTTCTACAACTACATGTTGCTGTACTTTCAATTCTATTATTGTATAATAACTAATATTAGACATTTCCCTTTCTCACATTTATATATAAATACATGTCTACATAATTAAAATTATATTATCTTTCATGTCAATATGACATACAATATACAATGTCTATACGAGATTAAAAAAATCATGCATAAAAATTTAATTTTAACTTTTGCTTTTGGAGTGAGTTAGCGAAGTGAGTTGGGGACCATAAAATGAGTTAAGTTCCACTTCATCCTTGTTTTTTAGCTTCCATTCCCACTCCTCCAGCATGTATCACGACATTGTTTTGATGAGGATAATAACAAGATAAGGACGATAGGCAAGCTTGAATACATGAACAATTCAACAAACAACAAGACCAAAACTTAAGATCAATCAGGTAGACTTATGTTAAGTTTTTATATTTCTAGAGTTTTAAGATGATTAATTGGATAGAGTCTGAGTTAGGTGAATCTTTAATGAAAGTTTCACAAAGTCTAAAATTGAACCGATCTAAAATGATACTTTCATATATTAATACATGATTGACATGCTCATATGTTTACATATGCTAACGTGATTTTAGTGCATTAAATTGAGTTTATCACTTACATCTTTAAAATAATACATCATGTTCATTATCCTCATTTGGTTGTGATAACCGTTAAAACTTACAACTCATATTATTTTTTAGAAACTATAAGCATGGGAAGAAAGGGTAGGTAATGTCAATATTTAAAGGATGTTAATTATTTTGAATTAAAATAATAATGGTTTTGAAGTCAGTGTGAGTGGCATGGTGTATTAGAGGTTCAAGATGATGTTATTTCGAGGGGAAGATGAAGTTTTATTTTTTAAATAATTAAAATAATAATAAAATGATGTGTCATTTTTAAATAATATAACTAAAAATGATTGATGGGGATAGGATATTGAGACAAGTAATAGTGATTCATTTTATATTTGGAAAGAATGTGCTTTAAGGTACATGGTAGTACATATAGTATTTATTATTTTAGTACATTTAAAGTTTTCCATGCAAATTCATAGGACCCATACTTTTTCAGTGCATTTGGGTATAAATTTATTCTTTTTTTTTTGTTTTACATATTTTAGTAACTTTATAATAATTCCTTTAAAAATAATAATTTGAATAAAAATATGCTTTAATAATTACACAAATAGTAAATATAATGATAAGTAATATTGATTCAAGTAATTAATAATAATCATTATAATAAAATAATAAATATATATTTTTAGTAATAAGGGTATTTAATAAATGATAATCTTATTTAGGAGATATATTTTAACGATAAATTTTAAATATTTTTATGAAAATAAATTATTTTCTTTTATCTTGCTGGGTCATTAAATTATTAAAATAAATAATAAAGGTGGATGAATGGTTGTGACGATACTTTCTTAACTTAGATCGATTTTGAATGATCGTAACATATTACTTCAATTTGATTTAAGAAACGATGATCTTTACGATAATAATAAAAATAAATATTTTCTTTACTAAATAAAAGAAATATAAATTCTTTCATTAAAATAAATATAAAATATAGAATTTTTTTAATCACATTACGGATAAAGGAAGTGTAACAAATATATATTCAAGTATTTTCCTCTAACTCATTTTTTTGAACGTAAATGATATGTTGCTTCTATTCTCTAAAATAATTGAAACATATCTAACCAACAAACATTTTTTTACATATAACTATGTTTAAATATTTCATAATGCTCATGGGGATAACTAGGAGGAAGAAAATTTCTTGTAAATAAAAAAAATGTTTTTCATTATAAATAAAAAAGTAAGTGAATAATCAAACAACCTTAGGGCATAATTTAGTCCATGCAACTAGTATAGAGGGTTTTTATGCGTTTTGTATGTAAAAAACATAGTTACAATTCCAAATCATTAAGAATATGATATAATCTCTTTTATTCCTTTCCTCTCAAATCATGTAACCAATGATCAACATATCGTCAGATTGCAACAATTAGTTACTCCACTGAGACTATTTTTATAAGAATAAGACCTAGAACGAATATATCTTTCCTCTTGTTTGATTTCTTTTTAATTAATTTACACATTAAATATTAAATATTTGTATACTAACTTAAAATTTATATACTCACTCATAAATTTGCAGCTTTTGGGGGTGGGTCATTATTTATGTTTTTCCCAACAAATACAACACAAACATTTTACACAAAGATATGCCCTATCCTCGAGTATTAGAGATATTTTAAGATGTATATGATACTCGCATTGCTGATCATGACTTAGCATCGTTTCGAGTATTGGTAGAATGGACCACTGAGATTTTTTGTGAGTTAAAAGTTTGAGTTGGTCTCTCATTTTGGCTCTATGATATTTGGGTTTTCCTTCTTTTGAGAGATGAAATCTTTGGGCCTTTGTAGGATTCTAAAACTTTTTTAAAGGAGTCCATTATTAATGTGCCCCATAACTCTACCCTAAGAAGGTGACTCTTAGATATTAAAAAAATTGAAGACACTTACTTGAAGCATACAGTCTATTTTCTTAACAACATGTACTAGGATTCCAGTTCCTTAAATAAAGTCAACCAAGCGTTACTTCAAACCCTAGTAGCACAAGATATCATGGCATATTGGTAGTCCCACACTACAACACATGTTATATGCATGCAAAGTAGATACGAGTAGGACTCCTCTCCATTAATGGAGAGACAAGTAACGTGAAAAAACAAAGGAAATACAATATGCATTGACATTTATATCATTTTTATTTAAATGAAGATTACACTTTTGCCCATAGAATACACATAAAAAGGTCACTTGCCTCTCCATTAATGGAGATGAGTCCTTACATGACCTACCATCCTAAGGGTCACTTTTATTATAGTAAATACCCCAGACAACTCGTCTTTCTTTAGGCTAGTATAAACAATATGGTATTTAGCAAAACATTATGGCATTCCACACATTGTAAGGAAGAGTATATTATCCAAAATAGGGTTTACAAACCCAAAAGCCTGAACAACAATTTGTAAACCTCATAGAGTTAGGATCATCTCTATTAATGGAGAGGTAAATGCTTTAAAATTCAAAAGGAAAAACAACTTTCAATGACATATATATCATTTGATACAATGAAATTACACATTTTACCATTAAAAATAAAAGAAAAACATACATTTGTCTCTCCATTAATGGAGAAGATCCTACCAACTGTCTATCCACATTAGCTAGAACAATAAAAATTACTATTTTATTCTAACTAAAATATCGATCATAATAACGGCTAAATTATTCCGAAGTAGGGTTCACTTCCTTTAAAAACGAACATATCTGTCATGCATACATCTCATTCATTAATTCCAAAGTTTTGTATGTAACCATATTTCTCTTAGTAATAGGTACCTTATTTTTACTAGAGAGACCACTTATATTGCCAAGCATTGATGGTATAAATAGCAAATCCAAAACTATAGTGGTGTCTTGATCCCTTAAAAAGGGTGTGAAGGTAGAATTACTAATGAATGATTCAATTTATTTCTTCAAAATATGAGTCTTGTAAATTAAAAAAAAAAAGCTGTATCTAAACAAATGAACAACTACAAAATATAACCACCCAATGTTAAAGGCTGTTGTCAATTGTAAGCGAACTAATGGACTATACTCTTTATTCACCAGACACTAGAATGAGTTATTCTTGGAGAAATGGACATGATATACTGCTACAGAAATATCCAAAGATTCTATCTAGGTATGAAAGGAAGTATTTCTTCTTAGGATTGTAGGCGGGGGCTGACGAATTACACTTCCAAGTTATCAAATGTTGGGCCTAATACCCTTCACTAAGTCACTCAGAATCTTAGAACTATTCATTCTTAACAAAACCTCTCTAAGTTTAAAACTCAACGTGTGAATAAACAATAAGGATTTCAAATAGTTTGATTCTTATTTCTCATGTTTTTGTTAAGGTTACCTTCCATCTCAAAACCAATTGATAATGAGAGGAGTAGCCCAACATCTATTTAAACTATTCCCGAGACAATGAGGTAGACGATGTGAGACTTACCTCCCAACAGTCCCCTCTACATAAGCCTCCCGGACTAGACGAAGAGTAACATTTGATCCGTAAGTAAAAGACATCTTTTGGCCATGACAACCAGAAAGAAGTTGGGCTCTGGCTCCTATACCATGTTAAGATTGTTAAAAATTCATAATTTCTAATTAAGGTGAACATCATATATTTAATACAATTATATCAGCTATTTATTTTGGGGTTACAAAATAAGTGATCTAATTTTCTAACAACCCATAGGACTTCTGAAACTAATAATAGATATGAACTTAATGAGTGAATACCCAAAATGGTTGACCTATAGGGGATAATGAGAATCTTATAAGTTAATGCGTAAGGAACAATTATGGTCCCCAAGACACCAAATCACAAATAGTTTTCACCTCTCACTATCAGAGAGAAAACGAAGGTCCCAAAAAAGAATTCAGGATTTGGTTAAGGAAGGCCATCATACCAAAACTCTCTCAAAAGGTACATCAAAAGAGTATATCTGAGAACATGAATCATGAGAAATTTAATTAGATAGTGTGTGAGAATCATGAGATTCAAGATCCTATGATTGATATTTCACCAATCAAAAGGAATTCTAACAAGTTGTATCAGAGCGAAATTTAATTAGTATTTCCAGCTTGGACAAAATTGGTTTCTCTTATTCTTTTGGAAATAATAAAGTTGGTCTCCATCAAAATTCAAATATTGTTGGTTCTGGCTCTTTAATTGATATTTTGTGTATGCTTGATGTTTCTAGTTCCAATAATGAAATACTGCAAACAAATTCATGTGGTATAAAGAAAAAATTAAAAGAGAATTCAACCACCTTATGGCACAAACGTTAAGGTCATATATCTAAACAAAGAATACATAGACTTGTGTCGGATGAAATTCTTGACCCTTTCGATTTATCAGACTTTGAAGTTTATGTTCTGTGCATAAAGGGAAAACAGACAAATAAAAGGAAATTAGGTGCCGAATGAGCTAAAGATGTCTTAGAACTAATACATAGGGATATATGTGGTCCTTTCCCCATGACTTCTTGGAATGGAAAACATTATTTTATTACGTTCATAAACGATTACTCTAGGTATGGCTACCTATATCTTATACATTAGAAGTCCCAATCCTTGGATGTTTTCAAGTCTTTCAAGGTTGAAGTTGAACTTCAACTTGGAAAGAAAGTTAAGGTTGTCAAATCTGACCGTGGTGGTGAATACTATGGCAGATATGATAGACCAGGAGAGCAACGTCCAGGGCCATTTGCACTTTCCTCAGAGAATGTGGATTTGTTCCTTAATACACTATGCCAGACAAACCTAGCATGAATGGTGTTGCTGAGCGACTATACTGAACTCTTAAGGATATAGTGAGAAGTATGATTAGTCATTCTTCCTTACCCGAGTCTCTTTGGGGGAAGCTTTAAATACCACAATTTACATCCTTAATAGGGTGCCAAGTAAAGCAGTTAACAAAACCCCATATGAGCTTTGGACTAACGAAAGAACAAGCTTAAAACAATTGCACTAACGAAAGACCACATGAAAGGAAACTAGACTCAAGAACAATTAATTGCTATTTTTTTGGCTATGTTGAACCTCTCAGGGCTATAAATTTTATGACCCCACTTCAAGACTTTTTTTAGATGGGTAATGCAAGATTTCTTGAGGAAGTTTATTTTGGGAAGGAAAAGAACATAAGGAATGTTATCTTTAAGGAAGAACCTATCACTAATGGTGAACAAGTTCTTGTCCCTATTACCATTCAAGGAACAACTTCGGTAATAGAAGATAATGTTCAAATTATTGTTCCTTACAATATTTCAGAACAAGATAACAATGAAATTCTCCCTCAAGTACCTATAGAACAAATTCAACAACATCAAGAAGTAGAAGTGTCATTAAGGAGATCCACTAGAGAGGAGAAGTGAGATTCCTAATGATTATATTGTATTTCTTAAAGAACATGAGGAATGCATCGCGTTAATAGAGGATGATCCAGTGAACTTCTGTCAAGCAATGAAAAGTGCTAACTCTAAAAAGTAGATTTGATGCCATAAAGAATGAGATAAAGTCTATGCATGCTAATGACATTTGGGATTTTGTCGAATTACGTGAAGGTACGAAACCATTGGTTGCAAATGAATGTTTAAAGTCAATAGGGATTTGAAGGGTAATATTGACACATATAAAGCTCGTCTAGTTGCTAAAGGCTACACTTACAAAGAAGACATTGATTATAAAGAAACCTTCTCTCCGGTATCTTCGAAGGATTCTTTTAGAATAATATTGTCACTAGTAGCTCATTTTTATTTAGAGCTACATCAAATGGATGTTAAGACTACGTTTCTAAATGGTGACATTAAAGAAATGATCTATACGATGCAACCAGAAAACTTTATGTCAATTGTCTCAAAGTCTATGGTATGTAAATTAAAGAAATCCATCTATGGCCTTAAACAAGCTTATCATCAATGGAATCACAAGTTTCATCAAGTTATTACCTCTTATGGTTTTGAGGCAAATAAAGTTGATGATTGTGTATACCTCAGGTTCAGTGAGAGTAATTTTATATTCCTGGTATTATGTTGATGATATACTGCTTGCTAGTACTAATATGAGACTATTGCATGAGACCGATAGATTTCTAACAAAGAATTTCGAAATTAAAGATCTTAGAGAAGCTTTTGTGTGTGTTAGGAACTCAAATACTAAGAGATCGTTCTCAAGGTATCCTAAGGTTCTCACAAGAAAGCTATATTAGTAAAGTCCTAGATAGATTTGGCATTAAAGATGGTAAACCAGGGGATACTCTTATAGCTAAGGGAGACAAGTTTAGTCTCGAACATTGCCTCAAAAATGACCTTGAAAGATACGAGACACAAAAGATTTCTTATGCATCTGTAGTAAGAAGTCTAATGTATGATCAAGTTTGCACACGTCCCGACATAACGTTTTTAGTGGGAGTTTTGGGAAGATATTTGAGTAATCCTGGAATGCATCATTGGAAGACAGTCAAACGTGTTTTGGGTTACTTGAAGAGAACAAAGGAGTACATGCCCACTTATCGGAGGTTTGAGGATTTAGAGATCATTGGCTACTCCGACTCCGACTTTGTTGGATGTCTAGATAGATGACACTCCACCTCTGGAGGTGCTATCTCTTGGAAGTCTTCTAAACAAACGCTCATAGCTCCTTCAACCATGGCTGCAGAGTTCATATGGTTGCAGAATTTTGTCACTGGCTTACGTAGAATTTTGTGACAAGTCTTCGATTATTTACTCCAACAATAATAGGAGTTCTACAAAGTCAAAATTTATTGTAATCAAGTTTCTGGTTGATAAAGAAAGTGTTCAAAATAGACAAATTTCCATTAAACATATAGGGACAAATTTTATGCTAGCTGATCCACTGACTAAGGGTTTGATACCTAAAGTCTTTCATGAACATGTTGCTCATATGAGTGTTGTTCCTTAGGATACTTTAGTTCTGTGGGAGTCTATATGTTTTTTGATTTACTTTGGATGTTATATAGTTTTATGCATAATAAAGTTGATGGTTTATTATTCTATTTTGAACTTGTGTATTGTAATTATTGTGTTGTAATTAAAGACTTTGGATTGATCTCACTAAAGAATAAAGAAAGACCAATTGGAAATAGACATGTTTAAAATCACATTGCATGAAATTTTCATTTCACTCATTGATATTTGATTTGTGTCATTATGTATATTAATATGGTGATCTTCATGGTCGATTCACGCTTGAATGTGATGAAGGCAGCGATGGTTCCACAGTTGATATATAAGATAGACCAGATTATATTAAGGAGAACTCTAAATATTAAATAGCATACAAATGCATGCCTAAAGAATAAGTGATATAATTGTTTCAAGAAAAATATGAAACCTAAGTAAGGGATTGTTAGAAATTCATAATTTCTAATTAAGACGAGCATCATATAGTTAATACAATTATATCGACTATTTATTTTGGGTTACAAAATAAGTGATCTAATTTTTTGACAACCCATAGGACTTTTGAAACTGATAATGAATATTGACTTAATGAATGGATACCCAAAACGGTTGGCCTATAGGGGATAATGGGAACCATATAAGATAACGTATAAGGAACCGTTATGGTCCCCAAGACACCAAAGCACAAATAGTTTTCACCTCTCCCAATCAGAGAGAAAATGAAGGTCCCAAATTGAATTCAAGATTTAGTTGAGGAAGACTATCATACCAAAACTCTCTCAAAATGTACATCAAAGGAATAGATCATAGAACATGGATTCACAAATGACTTTGTATCCTTGTTTTACATAATGTGTGAGAATCATAGATTCAAGATCTTAGGATTGGTATTTCACCAGTCAAAAGGAATTCTAACAAAGATTCCATCTCAAAATCAATTGACAATGAGAGGAGTAGCCCAACATATATTTGAACAATTCTCGAGGCAATGATGTAAACGATGTAAGACTTACTTATGTTTAAAGGTAATTGAGCTTGATAGAACTTTATTTTTGTTCAAATATTTTCTTTTATTTTATATTACAGTGGGTTGCATGTAATTTTGGCAACGTTGTGAGTACTGTTGTATCGGTAGCCCGCAACAATGACACGAGATAATCTTTACTAGCTGAGTCACGACCAGATCGCTCTCTTTAAGACGTTTCGTGGTACTGCCTCAAGGTGCAAGCAGACTATCAACCACGCCGTCCCTAGGATAAAACAACCCAACTCTCTATTATACGATTTCTTACTACACTGTAAGAATCTCTCTCGAATACACCCAAAAATATGGCTTTCAGTGCCAATTCCGAAATACCCACAGTATTGGCTTCCCGTGCCAATTCTATTCCAACAAACTGACTACCAGTGTTAGTATTCCGAATTTCCCAAAATATTGGATGCCTGTTCCAATTCTAGTGCCATAGAAAGAAAGGGAGAGAAGGAGGCTGTAATTGCGTCGGCAGAAAATATGGAGGGAGAAAGAAAGAAGCTTGTATAAGCGTACAAGCTTCTGGTGCAAAGAATAATGAAGGAGGAGGCCTCTATTTATAGGCTGAGGCCTCCAACCGATCCTTCATCCGATGACATAGAAAGATATCATCTACGGCCTGGAGGAGTCAGGCGCGAATCCTCCTCCACAAAAACCGGGTCAATGGGAAACGTGTGCGGGTGGAGATAGCTTCCAGAGGCTTCCACACACTTCCTTCAACCGTGTGGTGAGTCACACTTGACTTGGTCACACGGGTCCAATGGCAAGGCCCATTGGCCAAATAAAAAATAAAGTTAAATATTTTTTTAATTTTTCAACAAAAAGAATGTTGGGCCCAAGCCCAAGCCCAAGCCCAAGCCGAGTCGAGCCGGCCGGACGGCGGCGGAGGAGGTGGTGGCGGTGGTGGTGTGCGCGTGTGTGGGGTGTTGTTTGTGTGAGTCCTCACCCACTCACAAAACCCATTGTACCCCTTGGGGCACACCCCAATGGTAGGACTTAAGGTATATAAGGCTTTTCATCTTCCCTCCTCCAACCAATGTGGGACTTGAAGAATTTTTTGAAAATCACACTCCAAGCTCCCTCTTTAATGGCCACTTTGATGTGCTTTAATGTCACTTTGAAAACACAATTTTTCTCAACAATCCCCCACTTGATATTTAAAAAACGATTTTCGGGAATTCTGTTGTCTCAATAAAATTGTGCATAAACAAAGGTGTCATTCGACTTGAACCTTTGCATAGTGAGTAAGATCCAGATTTTACTAGAGTGACTTTTAGTCTTCAACTCTATCTCCGACATCAAACCACACACAACATTTTCAAAGGTGTATTCAATAAAGCCCGTGCGTTAAAGGCCATGCACGTCTATCCCACTTTAGTGAACGCTCTAGAAATTTATGCCTCTTAAATTTCATAAAAAGCGGCCCCCACTTTCACATTCACATAGGTGAGTCTATCAAGAATACTCCTGTAGTCTAGGTACTCCACTCCAATTGGATTATAGATCTCATTAAGAGTTTAACTCATCCTTACATATACTGCAGGAATCATGCTTCTCATAATTTCATAGCATGTTCATTCTTATATCACTTCACGACTTGTTATTACCCATTGAACCTACTTCTTGGGATCTCCAGTCAGTGAGGTCGGGTTACCATCGTGAGTGATCTTCGTTCTAAAGGCAATAGTCCCATAAGCTTAGAAGTATTATGGACTTTCTCTCTAGCTAGTCCTTTCGTCAAAGGATCTGCTAAGTTATTCTCAGTGCGTACGTGATCCACTCTAACAGCTCATGTAGAGAGAAACTCTCTAATGGTGCTGTGCTTACGACGTATTTGTCGTTTCTTACCGTTATAAAAACGGTTCTCAATCTTTGCAATAGTCGCGGTACTATCACAATGGATCAACACAACTGGTATGGGTGTTTCCCATAGGGGAATCTCAGTTAGCAAGCTTCTAAGCCAACTTGCTTTTTCACTAGCTGCTGCTAGTGTTATCATCTTAGCTTCCATAGTGGATTGAGCTAAAATAGTCTGTTTCTTTGACTTCCAAGAAACAACTCCACCAGCTATGCTAAATATATAACCACTGGTTGCTTTGGAATCATATGAAAGAGTGTTCCAATCAGCATCGCTGTATCCTTCTAGGACAGCTGGAAACCTTTGGTAATGTACACCAAGGTTTATAGTTTTCTTAAGGTATCTCATTAACCTTTTAATAGCATGCCAATTCTCCATACTAGGTCTACTGGTAAACCTGCACAATAGTCCAACAACTTAGGTAATGTCGGGTCTAGTGCAATCAGTGGCATACCGAAGGCTGCCAATGATGCTATCATGCTCTGTTTGTCTTACACCTTCACCAGTGTTCTTAAAAAGTTTTACACTTGGGTCATACAGTGTGCTAGCAGGTTTACAGTCAAAGTATTTATATTTCTTTAGGATCTTTTCTACATAATGTGATTGATCTAGAGAAATTCCTTCCTTTGACCTAGTAATCTTTATACCAAGGATTACATTTGCCTCTCCAAGGTTTTTCATATCAAATTTGTTACACAACATTGATTTCACATTATTCACAACATGAATGTTGGAACCAAATATGAGTAGGTCGTCTACATAAAGACATATGATAGTGTAAATGTCATTTTCTAATTTGTAATAAATGCATTTATCACTTTCATTCACCTTAAACCCATTCGATATGATTAAGTTATCAAACTTTTCATGCCACTGTTTAAGTGCTTGTTTAAGACCATACAATGACTTATCTAACTTGCAGACTTTATTTTCTTTCCCATGGATTACAAAACCTTCAGGTTGTTCCATGTAGATTTCTTCTTCCAAATCACCATTTAAAAAAGCGGTTTTAACATCCATTTGATGTACTACTAAATCATGTATCGCAGCGAGCGATATTAGTACTCTAATGAATGTTATTCTAGTAACAGGTGAAAATGTATCGAAGAAATCTACATTCTCTCTTTGTCTGAAATCTTTGGCTACAAGGCGAGCCTTGTATTTATCCACTGTGCCATCAGGTTTCAGTTTCTTTTTCAAAACTCACTTGCAACCAATCGGTTTGCTACCAGGTGGAAAGTCAGTCATCAAATGCCAAGTCTTGTTAGATTCTAGAGAATCAATCTCATCATTTATGACTTATTGCCATAAATCAGTCACGACCAGGTCGCTCTCTTTAAGACGTTTCGTGGTACTGCCTCAAGGTGTAAGCAGACTATCAACCACGCCGTCCCTAGGATAAAACAGCCCAACTCTCTATTATACGATTTCTTACTACACTGTAAGAATCGCTCTCGTTACTGGCTGAGTCACGACCATGTCGCTCTCTTTAAGACGTTTCGTGGTACTGCCTCAAGGTGCAAGCAGACTATCAACCACGCCGTCCCTAGGATAAAACAGCCCAACTCTCTATTATACGATTTCTTACTATACTGTAAGAATCGCTCTCGAATACACCAAAAAATATGGCTTTTAGTGCCAATTCCGAAATACCCACAATATTGGCTTCTCGTGCCAATTCTATTCTAACAAACTGACTACCAGTGTCAGTATTCCGAATTTCCCAAAATATTGGATGCCTGTTCCAATTCTAGTGCCACGGAAAGAAAGGGAGAGAAGGAGGCCGGAATTGCGTCGGCAGAAAATATGGAGGGAGAAAGAAAGAAGCTCGTATAAGCGTACAAGCTTCTGGTACAAAAAATATTGAAGGAGGAGGCCTTTCTTTATAGGCTGAGGTTTCCAACCGATCCTTCATCCGACGGCATAGAAAGATATCATCTACGGCCTGGAGGAGTCAGGCGCGGATCCTCCTCCATAAAAACCGAGTCAATGGGAAACGTGTGCGGGTGGAGATATCTTCTAGAGGCTTCCACACGCTTCCTTCAACCGTGTGGTGAGTCACACTTGACTTGGTCACACGGGTCCACTGGCAAGGCCCATTGGCCAAATAAAAAATAAAGTTAAATATTTATTTAATTTTTCAACAAAAAGAATGTTGGGCCCAAGCCCAAGCCCAAGCCCGACCCGAACACGATCCAAGCCGGCCTCACGGCGGCGGAGGTGGTGGTGGTGCGCGCTTGTGTGTTTTGGTTTTGTTTGTGTGAGTCCTCACCCACTCACAAAACCCATTGTACCCCTTGGGGCACACCCCAATGGTAGGACTTAATGTATATAAGGCCTTTCATCTTCCCTCCTCCAACCAATGTGGGACTTGAAGAATTTTTTGAAAATCACACTCCAAGCTCCCTCTTTAATGGCCACTTTGATGTGCTTTAATGTCACTTTGAAAACACAATTTTTCTCAACAAGTACTGAATAAGTTCTATATCTTTTAAACAATTGCAGGGTCCTCTAAACAAGTACTTAATTCAAGATGATCGATCCAATGTGTTTGATTATTAATCCCACACACTTGCCTAATTTAAATCATGTTTAGTATATAGTCTTTGCCTTTGCTTTTTCTGACTTTGGAGGAGTAACTCGTGCAGTCCTTTGATGATCCATTTATGTTTTATTCTTCATAATGATGTTCATCATTGTTGTTAGATGGATAATACACTTTTGAAACAAACAAATATATGTTTAGTGAGAAAAATAAATCTCTTCAGATAAATAATTTCAGCACATGAATTCTTCCATGTTTCTTCGCGATTATCTTCTCTTTGATCTTCTTTAGGTTCAACATGTTTGAAATTCTTTAGATGAGGAATGACTCACAGTATTCGGCTTTTTCGTCTTCTATGAGATTAATGAACTTCCAAGGAAGACAAAAAATATGTGAGAGACTTTTATGTATCTAAGCAACAGGTCCAATCTGAATCAGCAAATCCTATAAGTTTGAGTGTGGTTGTGTAAGAAAAAAACAGACCTTGAGTAGATGAGGTCTTGAGATAGTGAAGGACACGACTGGCTGCCTTGTAGTGGGAGTTCATGGGCTTAGCCACAAGAAGACTAAACTGTTGAACAACATAGAAATATTTGGTCAAGATATGGCGCAGTACAATAACCTTCCTACAATTCTTCTATAACAAAATGATAAGTGATTGGAGTGCCTTTTTCGTGTTGGAGCTTGACTGATGGATCAAAGAGTGTCTTGGCAGGGTTATAGGCAAGACATCCTGATTCTTATAGCAAAGAGAATGTATACTTTCTTTGATTGAGGTGTATGCCATGTTTTGATCTTACAATTTCCTGTCCTAGAAAACATCTCAAAGAACCCAAATCCTTGATTTGAAAGGATTGGTGAAGGATATGTTTGACGGTCTGAATCTCATGCAAGTTGTTGCCTACAAGTACTAGATCATCCACATAATCAAGTATAGTTGTGAATGATGTGGATTTAGCTTTGGTGAACATATCCTGATTTGCTTTTGAGTGTTTGAATCCCAAAGAGAGGAGTTTGGTAGATAAGGTGGTATGCCACTCTCTATTGGCTTGTTTGCGTCTATAGAGAGATTTTTGTAACTTGCAGACCAAATTTGAGTGGGGAAAACTGAGGCTAGGAGGAGGTACCATATAGGCCTCATCACGCAAATCACTATGAAGAAATGCATTATTAGTATTCAGATGCTCTAAGAACCAAGAATTGGCTGCTTTGATGGCCTAGACTACCTTAACAGTGGTGATTTTAATCACAGGGGAGAATATATCAAGATATCCAACCCCTTCCATTCGTGTGTATCCTTTTTCTACAAGTTTTTCCTTGTATCTTTCCAAAGAACAATCAGCATAATACTTTGTTTTGTAAACCCATTTGCATCCAAATGGGTGTTTTCCTTGAGGAAGTTCAATAAGAGATCAAGTATTGGAAATGAAAGAAGTTCTCATAAAAGAGATCATGTCTAGAGAGAAATACGTTATGAGATTTGAGGTCATATAGAATATATCCTTTGGTTCCTTCTTTTTACCCAAGAAACACAGATTTCCTAGCTCTTGGGTCAAAATTTGTTCTATTTGAGGTAATTGTGTTTGCAAAGGCTAGGCATCCAAAGACTTCGAGGTGAGAAATCGATAGTAGTTTGTGGAATAGAGGTTGACATGGACTGTTATTTTTAAGATGTTTAGGCAATGTGTTTATGATATGGGTGGGCATGTTGCATAATAAAATTCCAAAACTTTGGAGGTAAATGAGATTGGAAGAAAAGTGCTCGAGCTACACTTGAGACTTGTTGATGTTTTCTTTCAACAACACCTTTTTGTTAAGGGGTTTCTATTTATGTTTTTTGATGAATGATCCATTTAGAGGAAAAGAAATTATGCATAAAAAACACTACACCATTATCACTTATTAAGCATTTGAGTTTAATGTTAAATTGGTTTTCTAGGCCAGAAAATTGATTAAGTGATATTTGGTTTCTTCTGCCTTGGATTTCATGAGGATAATCCAAGTGAATATAGTCTTGTCATCTACTAATGTTAAGAAGTACTTTCTGTCGAAACATAGAAGGAACATAATAGAGTCCCCGTGTATCTACATGGAGAATACCAAAAGGTTTATTTGTATGTGTTATACTAAGAGAAAAGGGAAGTTTCCTTTGTTTAGACATATGTCAAACATCACAAGTCAATACTGTGTTATTTTGAATTGGTTTAAAAGAAAAGTGTTGAGCAAGCAATAACAACAGACTCTGATGTAAGTTTTATCATGAAAACCATGAAAATTGATCTTTAGAATTTATAGCTTTCACATAATAAGAATGGTTATGGATTACCTCTTTCCATGGCGAAATGATCCTCCTCTATGTGTTGTGTGTTGTTCTTGTCAATAGAGAAACTCTTCTATCTCTTTCCCTTCCTTTCTATGCTATTCCTTTATTGATGGCTGATAGAGGCAATATTTATGGGCAGAGATAGGGACAATGTTTCAAGTCCTTTTCAAATTTTTATAGTGCTTCCATCAAGCACTATATATAGACTATTTCTCAAGAGTCTTACGATTTCATTGATAACTCTCCATTGAAGAGTTATGACATTCAATCAACAAAATGGTATATCCCTTCATGTTACAAGAGACATTCTTACATTCTCTCACTTGTCTCATGTGACAATACATTTCATGATTTTATAAACATCAAACATAATGCGCATAATCCGAATATGTTTTCCATATTCATTACATTACAAGTCATGATTAAGAACAAGAACTAATAAGAGTCATGACAGTAGTTCATCATTTATCCAATATAGTCACTTCCATGTACTACTATATTAGCCTTATACATACCATGACACATTAATGAGAATCACAAAATAATGTCATTTAGAAAGAAAATTTTATTTCCAATATTACTATTCTTTCACATGTGTACATAAGTATGGAAATAAAATATTAATCAGAAATTTAAATATTAATGATCTCAGAGTGTCGAATATTGAGACTTTATTAATAACTTAATGTTCAACAATCATTTTCAAATAAAGACAAATTATTCATTTGGTCTTGTAGTTTGGGTAGTAATGAATCCTTGCATAGTATTAGAAACATGAGCAATACATCCAAAATCAATCCACCAAGTATTATAAGGAATTTCTGCAAAGTTTGATTCAAAACATACATAAGCACTAGGCTTACCTTTCTCTTCAAACCAACCTTTGCGTTCTGGACAATCCTTTTGGAAATGTCCCATCTTTCGACAAAAACGACATTTGTTGTCATTATGTTCCTTCTTGTGGATTTGAGATGATGACTCGTTAATCTTTAGGAGTCCCTTCCCTTTCTTGTCATGTTTCTTACTAACATTCTTTCTAGCTCCTCGATAATTAACATAATTGATGGAATGATTTCCTTGACTCCTCATTTTGGTTTCCTCTTGAACTAACATACTATGCAATTCATGCATATTCTATTTATCTATCATGGTATTATAGTTCATTTGGAAAGGATCGTATTCATAGAGTAATGAGTTTAGTACAAATTGCATAAGAAAATTCTCATCCACATCCATTCCCAATGTCTTAAGTCTTGCTGCAATGTTTGTCATTTCAATAACATGTTCATGCATAGTACGAGAACCATCAAATTTCATGGTGGCCAATGTATTCATTAGTGTCCCAACAAGAGACTTGTCAGCAGTTTGAGAGCGCTCTTCCATAAACTTTAGAATTTCTTTAGCACTTTCAGTTTTAGGAAGAGCTGACTTAATGTTGCCAGCAATACTCATTCGCATATACATTAGACTCAATCTGTTTGATCTTTCCCAATTCCTATAATGAACTTTATTTTCTTCAATGCTTATATTTGTAATAGCACTTGGCTTATCTTCTCTAAGTGACAAATCTAAATCCATTACCCCAAGGTAAAATTGGATTTGTTCACTCCATTCAGAGAAGTTAAGTCCATTGAAAGTTGGAACATATGAGAATTGCGAATGCAAAGCAACATGTACTGCAATCAATAAAATTAAAAGAAAACATTAAGGCTTTGAGTTACATGCTAACATGCTAAATTAATTCAGATTACTTCATAAGTGCATATTGATGTTCACCTTTGGGTAATCCATCAATATACCATACTAGACATAATGATACTAAAAGAAGTCACATAATTTGGCAATGATACATGCATATATCAGAAACATTTACTATATTTGGATATATAAATATAACTAATGATGCATTTACACTACCAACATTTTATGTTCATTGAGTATAATATCAAACAATCAACCTATGAGCGATTTTTTAACTGTCTTATAATGATGAACTTCAATTTCCTCATAAATTATTCATAACATCAAATTAATGAGTAAATGAAATATGATCATACAATTTGGAATTAAATAAACATAAAAATTTGACCACTTCGGTGATTAACAAATCTATCATACAATAATTTCAAACATCTAATAAGTCATAATATTATGCATACACATGACTCCCAAACTTGCACAAATAATAGAGTTTCATATATGTTCATGAAAACAATTTGCATTAAAATTCAAATGAAATTGCAGTATTACTTCTTTGTTAAACACTATACATAACATTACTTCTCTGTTAAACACTATAACGTTATATATATAGAATTATTATTGTTATTATGTTTCTCTTATTTACATAGTATAACATACATAAAACAGAATAGCATAAGGATATTAACGTATAAAAACAGAAATACAGTGTAGAGTACTCATATAACTAAAACAAATTTAAAAAAGTTATCATATACTGGTACTGTGCAAAAATTTTGCATTGTTACACAAAAGAGCCAATAAGCATCTTTTGGTTTCCTAGTATTTAGTAGTATTTATGATTGTCAATAATGTTTGTTTACGTTGCATTTCCGTTTTATTACAATTATGTTTCATAGTTAATAGATTTTATTTACATGTTACATACTGATTATTGTCATGATGATTTCAGTTATGTACTCGCCTATTTATAGGCTCTCTTGTTTTATCAATGAATAAGTAAGAAACATATATCCTCTGCTTCCTTCTATTGTGAACAGAGGTCCATTGAAACATATATCCTCTGCTTCCTTCTATGACCATTGGAGCATGCTCATGGAGAACTTCCTGAGGTCCAAAGAATATTGGATGGTTGTTGTTTCTGGAATAGCAGAACCAGCAATAGGTGATATGCTGACAGATGCACAAAAGACAGAACTTGAAGGGCTGAAGTTAAATGATCTTAAACCAAAAAACTATCTCTTCCAATCTATTGATTGCTCAATCTTGGAAACTATTCTTTGCAAAGATACATCCAAGCACATTTGGGATTCCATGAAGAAAAAGTACCAAGGTACAACAAGGGCTAAGAGGCAGCAACTTCAAGCACTTCGTTCGGAGTTCGAAATACTTCAAATGAAGTTAGGAGAATCAGTTACAGACTATTTTTCAAGAACGATGACAATCGTTAACAAGATGCGGATCTATGGCGACAAGACAAAAGATATTCTCATTGTTGAGAAGATTATTCGATCATTGACACCAAAATTTAATTTTGTTGCTTGTGCTATAGAAGAAGCTAATGATGTTGGTTTATTGTCAATTGATGAGTTACAAAGTTCTTTGTTGGTTCATGAGCAAAAATTAACCAACAAGAAAATGAATAACAATCATTGAAGACCTTATCAGAAAATCGCTTCACATCAAGTAGATATGATAGAGGACGAGGAAGAGGTAGAGGTCAACATAGAGGAGTCAAAAACAACAATGATCGTGAGAACCAACAACGAAATCATCAGAGTCAATTTCAAGGAAGAGGCAGAGGATGTGGAGGCCACCACTCAACAAACTGTTGATCAAAGTCATCAGACAAGTCAAATGTTGAATGTTTCAGATGTCATAGGTATGGTCATTATAAATCAGAATGTCAAACTGATTTTAATAAACAAAGTGGAGATCAAAGTAACTTTGTAGAAAAGGAAGAAGAATTGTCTCTTTTGATGGTGTGTCACCTGAAGGAATAAACTCAGCAAAATATGTGGTATTTAGACACTGGCTGCAGCAACCACATGTGTGGAGAAAAGAATGCATTTTCTGACTTGGATGAATCCTTTCGCAGCTTTGTTAAATTTGGTGACAACTCCAAAATTTCTGTTATGGGAAAAGGAAAGGTAACAATCCAAACCAAAGGAAATTTCACTCACACTATTTGCTAATGTTCTTTTTGTGCCTGATTTAAAAACCAACTTGCTTAGTGTGGGCCAGTTACAAGAAAAGGGATATGAGATTTTTATCAAAAATGGAGTATGCAAAATTCATGATGCAAATTTGGGTTTAATTGCTCAAGTTAACATGACGGCAAATCATATGTTCCCACTTTATCTCAACAACACAACTAATTTATGCTTCTCGGCAAAATTAGAAGATGAGGCATGGCTATGCCACTTTCGTTATGGGCATCTGAATTTTGGCGGATTGAAAACATTACAGCAAAAAAACATGGTGACGGAGCTTCCTAAAATTACAGCTTCTTCTCAAGTTTCTGAATAATGTGTTGTTAGCAAACAACATCGTAATCAATTCCCACAAGGAAAATCTTGGAGAGCAAAGAAAGCATTGGAGCTTGTTCATTCCGACATTTGTGGGCCAATAACACCACATTATAATGGAGGTAAAATATATGTAATTACCTTAATTGATGATTATAGTCGAAAAACTTGGGTTTATTTTTTGCAAGAAAAATATGAAGCCTTTAAAGCGCTTGTTGAGACAAAAGTTGGCAAACTAATAAAAGTTCTTCGCCCGGATCGTGGTGGAGAATATAACTCACATGAATTTGCAAATTTTTGTGAGAATCATGGAATTAAGAGACAGCTTACAACAGCTTATACACCCCAACAAAATGGTGTATGTGAGAGGAAGAATCGCACTATTATGAATATGGTGCGAAGCCTTTTGACAACAAGTGGTGTTCCAAATTTTTTTTGGCATGAAGCTGTTAATTGGAGCACTCATATATTGAATAGAAGTCCTACATTTGCTGTAAAAAATATGACACCAGAGGAAGCATGGAGTGGAAGGAAACCTATTGTAGATTATTTCCGGATTTTTGGGTGTATTGCTTATGCCCATATTCCAGATCAGAAGAGGAGAAAGCTAGACAACAAAGGAGAAAAATGTATTTTTGTGTGTGTTAGCGATATGTCAAAAGCTTATAAATTGTACAATCATAGCACCAAGAAAATTGTCATTAGCCGTGATGTAGTATTTGATGAAAAATGCACTTGGTCATGGAATCAAAATGTTGTTAAAGAAAGTATTCCAACAGATTTTGATGATGAGGAGTAGTGGCAACAACCTATAGAAAATGAGGAAGAAGATGAAGTCAATCAAAATGTTCCAACTGATCAAAGTCCAATTACAACTGAATCACAAAGGCCTCAACGTGTTCGAAGAAGACCAGCATGGATGATTGATTATGAGGTAACTGGAGTTGACCAAGGTGATGACCCAATTATACATTTTGCTTTATTTTCAGATTGTGATCCTACCATCTTTGAAGTTGCTGTTAAAGAACCAAAATGGTGAAAGGCTATGGATGCTGAAATTACAGCAATTGAAAGAAATGACACATGGGAGCTATGTGATCTTCCAAAAGGACACAAGACAATTGGTGTAAAGTGGGTTTACAAGACAAAGTTGAATGAAAATGGTGAGGTTGACAAACACAAGCCACGTTTGGTAGCTAAGGGCTACAAGCAAGAGTTTGGTGTTGATTATAAAGAAGTATTTTTTCCGGTTGCAAGACATGATACAATCAGATCGGTGATTGCTATGGCAGCTCAAAAGTCATGGCCTATCTACCAGTTAGACGTGAAATCAGCATTCCTCCATGGAGATTTGCAAGAAGAGGTATTTATTGATCAACCTCTTGGCTATGTAAAGTTTGGCAATGAACATAAAGTGTATAAGTTAAAGAAAACTCTATATGGATTAAAACAAGCTCCACGAGCTTGGTATAATCGTATAGAAACTTATTTTTTGAAGGAAGGATTTCAAAAATGTCCTTATGAACATACACTTTTTATAAAGACTGAAGATGGAGAAAAAATGCTCATTATTTGTTTATATGTAGATGATTTAATCTACACTAAAAATAATATAGATATGTTTGAAAGTTTTAAGAAATCTATGATGGTTGAATTTGAGATGTCTGATCTTGGCTTGATGCATTACTTTCTTGGCATTGAAGTGGTGCAATCTTCTATTGGAATTTTTATATCTCAAAAGAAGTATGTGCGAGAAATTTTGGACAGGTTTCATATGAAGGATTGTTATCCTATAAATACTCCATCTGAGTTTGGTATGAAGCTAAACAAAGATGATGGAGAAAGGAAGGTTGATGACACTATTTACAAACAAATAGTGGGGAGTTTAATATATTTGACAGCAACAAGACCTGATATAATGCATGATGTAAGTGTGATTAGCAGGTACATGAAATATCTTACAGAGATTCATCTCTTAGCTGCAAAAAGAATTTTTCGTTACTTGCAAGGTACTAAGGACAATGGGTTGTTCTACAAGAGTGGAGAAAAGTCAGATTTATTTAGGTTTACAGATAGTGATTATGCAGGAGATTTAGATGATCGAAAAAGTACATCTGGGTATGTTTTCATGATGGGAACAACAACTGTTTCATGGTCATCAAAGAATCAACCTATTGTTACATTATCATCCTCTGAAGCTGAATTTGTTGCTGCAACAGCTTGTGCTTGTCAAGCTATCTGGTTACAGATAATCCTTAAAGAGCTGCATTTTAAAGATGATGGACCTACTCAGATTTATTATGACAATAGTTCAACAATAAAGCTTTCAAAAATTCCAGTTTTACATGGTCGAAGCAAACATATAGATGTGAAATATCATTTTTTGAGGGATCTCACAAATGATGGAGTCATTAATCTTAGTTACTGCAGGAGTAAAGACCAGATTGCTGATATTCTAACCAAACCTTTCAAGTTTCCTGCATTTCAGAAACTCAGGATGGTGCTTGATGTTTGTACTTCAAAGTTTTTAATTTGAATGATGAAGTTTCAAAATCTTGCTCTTATTAAACTGAATGTGTGCTCAGAACATCAGTTTAAGGAAGAGATTGTTGAGAAAATTACTAATAAGCATATTTTGGTTTCCTAGTATTTAGTAGTATTTAGGATTGCCAATAATGTTTGTTTACGTTGCATTTCCGTTTTATTATAATTATGTTTCATAGTTAATAGGTTTTATTTACACGTTACATACTGATTATTGTCATGATGATTTCGATTATGTATTCGCCTATTTATAGGCTGTCTTGTTTTATCAATGAATAAATAAGAAACATATATCCTATACTTCCTTCTATTGTGAACAGAGTACTCATATAACTAAAACAAATTTAAAAAAGATATAAACAAAGCAATATACATATACTGGTATACTGTGCAAAATTTCTGCATTGTTACACAAAAGAGCCACTTTTCATGAAACAGGGCATAATATATATAATAGAAACTGAACCAAAAGAAAATAGAATACTATGGTTCATGTGTTCATATTATATATGTATCATATGTTCACAACACTTTGTTTTGTATATATATATATAGCATATGTTCTCACACTAAAAGAACTAACAAAAACAATTCTCACATTACAAATATATAACATATGAATAGTATAGCAGGGTGTAGAAGTATAACATTTTATTCTTTTTATCAAAGAAACAAAACATTAAAAACACACACTTATACGTGTGCAGGAACATACAATATATGCATAAAACATAGTATTAAAGAGGACACACTTATATATGTGCAATATACACTCTAAGAGAAACATAGTGCAGAATAGAAACAAATATGAGGTTTAGTTTCTGTTTTCATTACTTATTACTATGATGCAGGGAAATAATGAGGGAGTTGAGTATATAGAAACAAAATGTTTATGTTTGTTCAGTCATGAATTTTTCAAAATGCATAACAGAAACAGAATATACCTGAATATAAAAGGCAAACAAAACAGTAATGACTCTCTATCAAATATAACAGAAGCACATTAGATGACATCAGAAATAATGTCAAGTTTACTAAAACAGATTTTGCACCGCCACGTTTGGCTTTATGTTTCTGTTTTTATTTAATTGTTATTATCATGCAGCGGAAACGATTATATTTGAGTTCTCGAAAACATTCAAGAATATATTTTAAAAGATCATATAATATCGAATCATTATCAATGGAAAACTATAAGTTCTTAAACACAATGCTCTTCTGATACCACATGTAAGTTTTATCATGAGAACCATGAAAATTGATCTTTAGAATTTATAGCTTTCACATAATAAGAATGGTTATGGATTACCTCTTTCCATGGCGAAATGATTCTCCTCTATGTGTTGTGTGTTGTTCTTGTCAATAGAGAAACTCTTCTATCTCTTTCTCTTCTTTTCTATGCTATTCTTTTATTGATGGTTGATAGAGGCAATCTTTATGGGCAGAGATAGGGACAGTGTTTCAAGTCCTTTTCAAATTTTTACAGTGCTTCCATCAATCACTATATATAGACTTTTCCTCAAGAGTCTTACCATTTCATTGATAACTCTCCATTGAAGAGTTATGACATTCAATCAACAAAATGGTATATCTCTTCATGTCACAAGAGACATGCTTACATTTGAAACATTCCCAAATCTCATATACCATACAGTATCCTCACTAATTCTATCAGCATTGGTTTGTAAAGTAAAAGAGTTAGGTAAGCAAGACTCGGCTTCCTTGTTGCAGCCTAACTGAACCAATCATCTTCTTGAAAATGGTATGCACAATAGCACATTGTTTTTTGGAGAAGGTTAGGTGACAGTGTAGGGTAGTAATCAATTTATGTACTTAGATCAAATTAACTTGAAACCGTGGAACAAATAAAGCATAATGCAACACAAGGGTATTGGTGAGTTTAATAGTGCCACAAGTGATTGTGGACACTTTGTCACCATTAGGTAAGGTGATGAGTATTGGAGAAATGGTTATTTGGTTAGTGAAATTTCACAGATCATAGACAATATGATCAGTGGCCCCTATATCTGGTAGCCATTGAGAACAAGGAATACCTAAGGATGAAGGCAGGGTTATGTTTACAACAGAATTTGCATTTTAGGGTTTAGGGTTTAGGGTTTAGGGTCAAGAGATTGCAAGTTATAGCGTTTTTATATATTATAAGGCAATCCTTATAAAATTTCTTCCCTGTCACTGAACCTACTATTTCTTACTCTAAAACCATATCCTCCCCTTCATGTGAAGCTTGATAAATCATTGTTTCTGGTTAGAGTTAATAGAGTGAATTTGTGGTTTAAGCTCTAAAGTTGAACTCATAGAACTATTGAATTGTCTGTCTTGCTGCATGCGCATAGAGAAGACTTTACCAGTTGTAAGGAGAGAGTTAATCAACATTATTTGGGATCTAATAGGTGCATACTGTTCATTCAGTCCCTTCAAGAAACGTATAACATAATCTTGATCCTTATAGGTCTTTACTGATTGGATTGTTCCATAAGAACATGGAATTGCACACCTACATCCTTTCATTTGTCTAAGATTTTCTATCTTTCATACTATTTGTAGATAAATTTTACATCAATCTTTCATACAATTTTCACAACTTTCATATACAATTATCTGCACTTGTTTATGCAACTTGAGTTTTAAACGTTCATATTATTTTGAAGTTGCATAATAGTCTTTGTCTAAAGTTTTTTAAACTTAAACTATAGAATGTAAGAATGTCTCTTGTGACATGAAGGGACATACCATTTAATTGATTGAATGACATAACTCTTGAATAAAGAGTTGTCAATGAAATGGTAAGACTCTTGAGAAAGAGTCTATATATAGTGCTTGATGGAAGCACTATACTATCATCTGAAAAGGACTTTGAAACACTGTCCCTATCTCTGCCCATAAAGATTGTCTCTATAGCCATCACTAAAGGAAGAGCATAGAAAGGAAGGGAAAGAGATAGAAGAGTTTCTCTATTGACAAGAACAACACACAAACATAGTGGAGGATCATATCGCCATGGAAAGAGGTAATCCATAACCATTCTTATTATGTGAAAGCTATAAATTCTAAAGATCTATTTTCATGTTTTTCATGGATGAACTTACATGTGGTATCAGAGCATTGTGTTTAAGAACTTATAGTTTTCCATTAATGATGATTTGATCCTGAATGATATTTTGAAATATGTTCTTGAATGTTTAGAGAACTCATATAATTATTTCCGCTGCATTATAATAATAAACATATCACTGTTCTGTGCATAACGCTATTCACTGTTTTGTGCAACGCTATTCACTGTTTTGTGCATAACGTCATTCATATTGAACAGAAAGTAAAGAAAATTTTATACATATATATTATCACTGTGTATAATATATATATATATATATATATGTGTGTGTATTATACTAAATATATCTTTACTTTCTGTGCGACATATAATATGTTTGTTTTGTGTAATATAATATATATACATATTACATGTATGTTAACATTATATATTAAGAGAGTATAGAAGGATATGTACTTTACGTTTATATATTACACAATCAATGATGAAATATATATTGTAGAAAGAAAAGAAATGAGAGCATGTACAGTAAAAATGTGAACATAACAGTAGTATTTGGGTACTGTTGCATATATATATATATATATTTGGGTATTGTTGCATAACAAAACAATGTTTAAACTTCATGAACAATAACGGAATACATACTGATATGCTCTTACTGTTATTTAATAATATGAATTATAATGATATAGCATGAATAGTACTCTTAAAAGAAGGAAAATATGTTTCAGTTCTGTTTCTGTTATGTATATATATTTGATAGAGAATGCTTTGTTATATATTTTTGTTTTACATATAACAGAATAGTAACAACCATCAACACTATATGTTTAGAAGGATTGTTCCATTTATGAAATTTTTCCAGTTTTGTTATGGTTTTGGATAATGAGTAAAATTGTGCAGAAATTTTGCACAGTAACTATTATGTTTTGTGAAACGTGACAAAATATATATAAAGAAACAGTAACTAATCATATTTATATATCAACATGATTAGATGTTATATATATAACATGAACAATATATAACAATGAATATATATAGTTAAGTTACAATTTGATTTGAACATTTGATGTAATTGTTTCATGAATATATATGTAACTCTATAATTTATGTGCAAGTTTGTGAGTCATGTGTATGTATAATATTATGACTTGTTAGATATTTGGAATCATTGTATGATAGATTTGTTAATCACCAAAGTGGTCAAATCTTTATGTTTATTTAATTCCAAATTATGTGATCATATTTTATTTGTTTGGATTTATTGTATGATAGATTTATTAATCACCAAAGTGGTCAAATCTTTATGTTTGTTTAATTCCAAATTGTATGGTCATATTTCATTTACTCATTAATTTGATGCTATGAATGTTTATGAGTAAATTGAAGTTCATTATTATAAAACATTTAAGAATCGCCCAAAGGTTAATTGTTTGTTCTTATAATCAATGAGCATAAATGTTGGTAGTGTAAATGCATCATTAGTTATATTTATATATCCAAAGATAGTAAATGTTTCTGATATATGCATGTATCATTGTCAAATTATGTGACTTCTTTTAGTGTCATTATGTCTAGTATGGTATATTGATGGATTACCCAAAGGTGAACATTAATATGCACTTATGAAATAGTTTGAATTAATTTAGCATGTGACTCAAAAAGCCTTAATGTTTTCTTTTAATTTTATTGATTGCAGTACCTGTTGCTTTGCATTCGCAATTCTCATCTGTTCCAATTTTCAATGGACTTAACTTCTCTGAATGGAGTGAACAAATCCAATTTTACCTTGGGGTAATGGATTTAGATTTGTCACTTAGAGAAGATAAGCCAAGTGCTATTACAAATATAAGCACTGAAGAACATAAAGTTCATTATAAGAATTGGGAAAGGTCAAACAGATTGAGTCTAATGTATATGCGAATGAGTATTGCTGGCAACATTAAGTCAGCTCTTCCTAAAACTGAAAGTGCTAAAGAAATGCTAAAGTTTGTGGAAGAGCGCTCCCAAACTGCTGACAAGTCTCTTGCAGGGACACTAATGAGTACGTTAACCACCATGAAATTTGATGGTTCTCGTCCTATGCATGAACATGTCATTGAAATGACAAACATTGCAGCAAGACTTAAGACATTGGGAATGGATGTGGATGAGAATTTCCTTGTGCAATTTGTATTAAATTCATTACCTTCTGAATATGGTCCTTTCCAAATGACCTATAACACCATGAAAGATAAATGGAATATGCATGAATTGCATAGTATGTTAGTTCAAGAGGAAACCAGAATGAAGAGTCAAGGAAATCATTCCATCAATTATGTTAATCATCGAGGAGCTAGAAAGAAAGTCAGTAAGAAACATGACAAGAAAGGGAAGGGACTCTTAAAGATTAACGAGTCATCTTCTCAAATCCACAAGAAGGAACATCATGACAACAAATGTCGTTTTTGTCGAAAAATTGGACATTTCCAAAAGGATTGTCCAAAACGCAAAGGTTGGTTCGAAAAGAAAGGTAAGCCTAGTGCTTATGTATGTTTTGAATCAAACTTAGCAGAAGTTCCTTATAATACTTGGTGGATTGATTCTGGATGTACTGCTCATGTTTCTAATACTATGCAGGGATTCATTACGACCCGAACTACAAGACCAAATGAAAAATTTGTCTTTATGGGAAATAGAGTGAAGGTTCTAGTGGAAGCTGTCGGGACTTATCGTTTAATCCTTGACACTGGACATCATTTAGATTTATTTGAAACCCTTTATGTACCTAATATATATAGGAATTTGGTTTCTTTATCTAAACTTGATGTTGCTGGATACTCTTTTAAATTTGGAAATGAATGTTTCAGTTTATATAAATATACTCATTTGATAGGTAATGGTATATTATGTGATGGATTGTACAAGTTAAATCTTGATAATCTTTTTTCTGAAACCCTTTTAACCTTGCATCATAACGTTGGAATTAAGCGTGGCTTAATTGATGAACGTTCTGCTTACTTGTGGCATAAGCGTTTGGGACATATTTCCAAAGAAAGAATGAAAGGATTAGTAAAGAATGAAATCCTTCCGGATTTAGATTTTACTGATATGAATATATGTGTGGATTGTATTAAAGGTAAACAAACAAAACACACAAAGAAGGGAGCCACAAGAAGCACTAAGCTTCTTGAAATAATACACACTGATATTTGTGGACCTTTTGATGTTAATTCTTTCAATAAAGAAAAATACTTCATTACCCTCATTGATGATTATTCACGTTATGGTCATATCTATTTATTGCCTGATAAATCTCAAGCGTTAAAAGCGTTAGAGATTTATATTACTGAAGTTGAAAGGCAATTAGATAAAAAGGTGAAAATTGTCAGGTCTGATCGAGGTGGTGAGTATTATGGAAGATATGATGAAAATGGACAACATCCAGGTCCATTTGCTAAATTTCTTGAAAGTCGTGGCATATGTGCACAATACACAATGCCAGGTACACCACAACAAAATGGTGTATCAGAAAGGCGTAATAGAACATTGTTGAATATGGTTCGGAGTATGATGAGTAATTCATCTTTACCCATTTCATTGTGGACTTATGCTTTAAAAACCGCTATGTATTTATTAAATAGGATTCCTAGTAAGGCAGTTCCAAAGACTCCTTTTGAACTGTGGACAGGAAGGAAACCTAGTTTGAGGCACCTACATGTTTGGGGATGCCCAACGGAAGCTAGAATTTATAATCCACATGAAAAGAAACTGGATGCAAGAACAATCAATGGTTATTTCATTGGTTATCCAGAAAAATCAAAGGGGTATAGATTTTATTGTCCAAACCATACTACAAGAATTGTTGAAACTGGGAATGCTCGGTTCATTGAGAATGGTGAAGTTAGTGGGAGTGAAACACCACTCAAAGTGGAAATTCAAGAAATGAGGGTGCAAGTTCCATTTACTTGTGTCTCTAATAATGTTGTTCCTCAAGTTATTTAACCAATTAATAATGATGAAGAACAACAAAATAATCCCATTACTCAAAATGAAGTTGATGAACCTATAGTAGAAGAACCACAAGAAATAGCATTAAGAAGATCTCAAAGAGAAAGACGATCTGCTATTCCTGACGATTATGTGGTTTATCTACACGAGTTAGAAGGTGACATAGGAATTGAGAATGACCCAGTTACGCTTTCACAAGCCATGGATAGTGATAATGTCGATAAATGGTTAAATGCCATGAAAGATGAGTTAAAGTCTATGAAACAAAATGAGGTTTGGGACCTTGTTGAGTTACCACAAGAATGCAAAACAGTAGGTTGTAAATGGGTTTTCAAAACCAAACGTGATTCTTATGGTAACTTAGAACGATACAAGGCCAAACTTGTTGCAAAAGGCTATACTCAAAAAGATGGTATTGACTATAAAGAGACATTTTCACCAGTCTCTAAGAAGGACTCTCTTAGAATTATCATGGCATTGGTGTCTCATTATGATCTAGAGTTACACCAAATGGATGTGAAAACCGCCTTTCTAAATGGGGATTTAGCAGAAAATGTCTATATGGATCAACCAATGGGATTCATAGAGAAAGGAAAGGAACATATGGTGTGTAAACTTAAGAAATCAATATATGGACTTAAGCAAGCTTCCCGACAGTGGTATCTCAAGTTTAATGATACTATTGTATCCTTTGGGTTTAAGGAAAACATCGTTGATCGATGTATATACCTGAAGATCAGTAGGAGTAAGTTTATCTTCTTGGTTCTATATGTTGATGACATCTTGCTCGCAACTAATGATCTTGGTCTTTTAAATGAAACTAAGATGTTCCTCTCTAGAAATTTTGAAATGAAAGATATGGGTGAGGCAAGCTATGTGATTAGAATAGAAATATTTCGTGATAGATCACAAGGATGGTTAGGCTTATCTCAGAAAGCATATATTAACAAAATTTTAGAGAGATTCAAAATGAATAAAAGTTCAGCATCTCCCGCTCCAATTCAGAAAGGGGACAAGTTTAGTATCATGCAATGTCCAAAGAATGATTTGGAACGGAAGCAAATGGAAGAAATTCCTTATGCATCTATAGTTAGGAGTTTAATGTATGCTCAGACTTGTACGAGACCAGATATTAGTTTTGCAGTTGGTATGTTAGGAAGATACCAGAGTAATCCTGGTATAGAACATTGGAAAGCTGCAAAGAAAGTTCTGTGATATTTGCAAGGTACAAAGGATCACATGCTTACTTATAGGAGATCGAATCATCTTGAAGTGATTGGTTATTCAGATTCAGACTTTGCCGGATGCATAGACACAAGAAAGTCTACGTTCGGTTATGTATATTTGTTAGCTGGAGGAGCTATCTCATGGAAGAGTGCGAAGCAGACTGTCATTGCTGCATCCACTAGGGAAGCTGAATTTGTGGCATGCTTTGAGGCCACGGTTCATGCTAAATGGCTACGGAACTTTATTTCAGGACTTGGGGTAGTCAACAGTATTGACAAGCCGCTGAAAATTTATTGTGATAATTCCGCAGCAGTCTTCTTTTCTAAAAACGACAAGTACTCCAAAGGTGCTAAACATATGGAGGTGAAATACTTTGCCGTTAAAGAAGAAGTTCAGAAACTTAGAGTGTCAATTGAGCATATTAGCACTAACCTTATGATTGCAGACCCTTTGGCGAAAGGGTTACCGCCCAAAATATTTACTGGTCATGTTAAAAATATGGGCATTATATGTGCAAATGATTGTTGAACATTATGTTATTAATAAAGTCTCAATTTTCGACACTTTGAGCTCATTAATATTTAAGTTTCTGGTTAATATTTATTTCCATACTTTTGTACACATGTGAAAGGATAATAATATTGGAAATAAAATTTTCTTTCCAAATGACATTATTATGTGATTCCCATTAATGTGTCATGTTATGTATAAGGCTAATATAGTAGTACATGGAAGGGACTATATCGCATAAATGATGTACTACCGCCATGACTCTTATTAGTTCTTGTTCTTAATCATGACTTGTAATGTAATGAATATGGAAAACATATTCTGATTATGCGCATTATGTTTGATGTTTATAAAATCATGAATTGTATTGTCACATGAGACAAGTGGGAGAATGTAAGAATGTCTCTTGTGACATGAAGGGACATACCATTTAATTGATTGAATGACATAACTCTTGAATAAAGAGTTGTCAATGAAATGGTAAGACTCTTGAGAAAGAGTCTATATATAGTGCTTGATGGAAGAACTATACTATCATCTGACTTTGAAACACTGTCCCTATCTCTGCCCATAAAGATTGTCTCTATAGCCATCACTAAAGGAAGAGCATAGAAAGGAAGGGAAAGAGATAGAAGAGTTTCTCTATTGACAAGAACAACACACAATGTAACACCCCAAATTTTAATCTTTAAAAATATAGTATTAGTCCTGGAAGCCTCGCTTGATCGAGAGATTCTCGCCTGAGCGAAAAAGGATCAGCTGGGAGGGGGACTATACTGGAGGATTCTCCCCTGGGCGAGAAATGGCAATTTTGGGCTGTTGACACAGTGTAATCGATTACACTCTGCTGGTAATCGATTACACTCTGCTGGTAATCGATTACACTCTGCTGGTAATCGATTACATCGTATTAAAAGCATCAGATATGTGCATCTGACACAGTGTAATCGATTACACATTTCTGGTAATCGATTACATCGTATTAAAAGCATCAGATATGTGCATCTGACACAGTGTAATCGATTACACATTTCTGGTAATCGATTACACATTGCTGGTAATCGATTACACATTTCTGGTAATCGATTACACATTGCTGGTAATCGATTACACATTTATGGTAATCGATTACATCGTATTAAAAGCATCAGATATGCGCATTTTTCACGTTGTAATCGATTACACCATGTTGGTAATCGATTACAACCCGACGACACCTCTTTAAAACAGAAACCCAAACACGTTTTTGGGTTAGAACTTCGAAGAGAAGAGAGAAAGGAGAGCTTTTCAAGAGCAAGGAGCCTTAGGACTCATCTTGGAGCTTGAGAAGAGGTAAACCTCTTGTTACTAACTCTTCTTCTTCCTCTCTAACTTGTTTTGGGTATGTTGGATTTATTTTCAAAACATGAGAAACCATGGAAACTCATTCTTTAGAGTTATGGTTCGTTTTATGTCGTTTTTATCTTGTAAACTCTTGGTTTAGAGTTGGTATTTGATGAATGGAAAGTTTTATGGGTTATTCATGAAAAACCCCCAAAATGAGAATATGAGTATAAAGAGAAAGAGATGAAATGCTAGATGTGGATAATGAGTAGTGCTTTAATGTTGTTATATGAGATGAACATGTATGCTTTGATATTTAGAAACTTGTATTGAAGTAGTTTTGGAAATATTGAAATATGAGATGTTATGCATGTTTTAGATGGTTGAATATTGATGATGAATATTTTGTATGATTAAATGATGCAAAATAAGTTGTTTATGTGATATTTGGAATAAATGACTAACATTGTTGTTATTGGTGGAAATGAGGAAAGATCCTAAGGTTGGAGGAAATCGCGGAGGAGACTTTTAAAGTTACTCGGAACCGATCCCAAAACTCACTGAGGTAAGGGATAAGTGGCTCTAATTCATACTCACTGATGTGAACGAGGTATGTGAAAGAGGTAATGTGTTGTAAGTTTGATTGTTGTTACCCTACCCGAATAGGTAGTGGTTTATTGTGGTTACCCTACTCGAAGAGGTAGTGGTTGACTGTTATTGTGTCCTACCCGGAGTGGTGGTGAACTGTTTGTTGTGTCCTACCCGGAGTGGTAGTGAACTGTTTGTTGTGTCCTACCCGGAGTGGTAGTAGACTGTTATTGTGTCCTACCTTAAATGGTAGCGGACTGTTGTTGTGTCCTACCCGGAGTGGTAGCGGACTGTTGTTGTGTCCTACCCGGAGTGGTAGTGGACTGTTATTGTTATCCTACCGGGAATGGTAGTGAAGAATTGTGAACTAGACCTACCCGATGTGGTATGGATTATAACTAGACCTATTCGATGTGGTATGGAGCATAACACTAGACCTACCCGATGTGGTATGGAATATAATACTAGACCTACCCGATGTGGTATGGAGTATAACTAGACCTGCCCGATGTGGTATGGAGTATAACTAGACCTGCCCGATGTGGTATGGAGTATAACTAGACCTGCCTGATGTGGTATGGAGTATAACTAGACCTGCCCGATGTGGTATGGAGTATAACTAGACCTGCCCGATGTGGTATGGAGTATAACTAGACCTGCCCGATGTGGTATGGAGTATAACTAGACCTGCCCGATGTGGTATGGAGTATAACTAGACCTACCCGATGTGGTATGGAGCATAACACTAGACCTACCCGATGTGGTATGGAATATAATACTAGACCTGCCCGATGTAGTATGGAATATAATACTAGACCTACCCGATGTGGTATGGAGTATAACTAGACCTGCCCGATGTGGTATAGAGTATAACTAGACCTGCCCGATGTGGTATGGAGTATAACTAGACCTGCCCGATGTGGTATGGAGTATAACTAGACCTGCCCGATGTGGTATGGAGTATAACTAGACCTGCCCGGTGTGGTATGGAGTATAACTAGACCTGCCCGATGTGGTATGGAGTATAACTAGACCTGCCCGATGTGGTATGGAGTATAACTAGACCTACCCGATGTGGTATGGAGTATAACTAGACCTACCCGATGTGGTATGGAGCATAACACTAGACCTACCCGATGTGGTATGGAATATAATACTAGACCTGCCCGATGTGGTATGGAGTATAACTAGACCTGCCCGATGTGGTATGGAGTATAACTAGACCTGCCCGATGTGGTATGGAGTATAACTAGACCTACTCGATGTGGTATGGAATATAACAGTAGACCTGCCCGATGTGGTATGGATGATGAACTAGACCTGCCCGATGTGGTATGGATGATGAACTAGACCTGCCCGATGTGGTATGGATGGTGAACTAGACCTACCCGATGTGGTATGGAGATGTAATTGGATCTACCCGAGGTGGTAGGAGATTATAGTTGTGAAAGGACTCGGTCAATACGATTAAGGATGAATACGACATATGAGAAACGAGGACGTTAAGAGCGAAAGTCATATGCATGTTATAGGATATATATTATGGGATATATATACTATAGGGTGAATATGAATGTTGGAAATGAAGACGTTAAGGATAAAAGTAATATACATGCTATAAGATATATAGTATGGGATATATATATACTATAGTGTGGATATGAATAATGAGAAGAACGATGCTTCGAATGAACATAATATGCATGCTATAGAATATATATTATGGGATATGTATTCTATAGGATGAATATGGATAATGTAGAAATGAACGAAAGAAGAGATGAATGTTTGCATTTACGTAATTGCGTTTATAATCTATATTAAAGTTTAATCGTATTTGAAATGTGGATTATCATGTGATATTAGTTTTTAAACTAATGACTTACTCCCTTTTTGTTTTGTGTGTTTTTTATGATAATCCCATTGTAGGTAAATGAAGGATTTTGAGGATGAAGCTCAATTAGGAAGCTTTTGTGTTTAATTACTCGCTTGTCTGTATTGCTAAGTGACGTTGTAGTTGATTTAATAGTATTATGGGATGACTGTAAATCCGTTTAGATCAATACGGATATGTGTAGTTATGGGCTTTACAACCTTGGGAGACCCATAACTGGTTGTATGTATTAAATGCTATTTGAATGAATTATGTTTTTCCGCAACATAAATTTGTATGATAAGAAAATAGGGTAAAGAGTATTTTCGAAAATGATACTTGAGAGTTTTCAATGAAGGTGACGACTGTATGTAAGAAATGATTAAAATAAACGAAAAATTTTCATGGGTAAAAAAATCGGGTCGTTACAATATGGTATCAGAGCATAGTTAATTCTGCGGCCTAGGGCATGGCCTTACTTGCTTCTTTGTAACATGTTTATGATTTGATTGGTTGATATTGTGTGAATTGAATGTTTAAAGCATGTTGCTTTGGTATAGTAACATGTAAGGTACTATGAGACTAGGTGATAACCTGACTTGTGTGAATTAAAATTGTGTACTGACTATACATGAGTGCAGGTCGAAACATGGCTGAAAGAGGAACGAGTCAGAACGTTCCAAATGATTTGTTGGTTCAGATGGTAGCTGCACTACACCAGATGAACGAGAGCTTGCATAATCTGCATCAGAACCCTGCACCGAGTTCGAGTTCGCAACCCCTAATCCCACCTGAACCGGCTGAGTACCGGGGGCTGAATGAGTTTTGCAAGAGGAACCCCAGTCAGTTCCACGGGGGATTTGCTCCTGATGCTTCCCTTGAGTGGATTCAGGGAATGGATCGGATCTTTCGGGCAATGAATTGTTCGGAGGCTCAGAAGTTGGCTTACGCCACGTATATGCTAGTGAAGGAGGCCGAGAACTGGTGGGAGTTTACTCGACGCCAAATGGAGATAGAAGGACAATTGATTTCCTGGGGTACATTCAAGGAGAAGTTTCTTCATAAATACTTCCCAGCTGATCTGAAGCGGAAGAAGGAAATGGAGTTCCTGAAGTTGGAACAGGGAAATATGTCGGTGGGGGAATATGCGGCTAAGTTCGAGGAATTGGCACGGTTTTGTCCCTACTCGGAGTTGGAAGTAGATGGACGATCCAAATGCTCTAAATTTGAATCGGGTTTAAGGCCCAAGTTGAAAATAATGTTCGGACATCAGGAGATTGCCGATTTCGCTACCTTGGTCAACAAGTGTAGAATGTACGAGGACAACCTGAAGTCGGTTAAGTTGGCTACACACGAAACAATTACTCCCCGGGACTATGGGCCTCAACGCAACCATATGCGGGAGAGGGGTAAAGAGAGGGTGGAAGATGACCGGAAGCCTTATGCGACAACTACTATACATCGAGACCGAAATTTCCAAAATTCTAGACCATTTACCGTTCCTACCGAAGGGGTTTCTACTCCCATGTGCAACAAATGTGGTAGACGCCATCTTGGGAGTACATGCCCAGGGTCAGGAAACGGATGTTTCCACTGCAAGGAGTTCGGACACATTAAAAGGTTTTGTCCCAAGCTAGACCGGAGACCTAATGTCGTTTCTGCTGAGAAGACAAGGGACCATAGTCGAAGGTTTACCCCGAGTGGCGCAGGGACATCAGGTGTGGATGATCCGGCGAGAGGTAAATTGCATGGTGACAGGAATCACTTTTAGTGTTGTTTAATTCGGGAGCGACATACTCCCTATATTTGCTGAATGCGTGAACCTACTAAGATTGTACACCAAGTTGTTGTTTTCGACTTAGTTGTACCCACCAACCCCGTCTATCGGTGGTGGATGTCGGTGTGGATGTCTCAGTGTACGGTTGGGGTAAATGGTAAAACCTTTACTATAGTGTTGGTATGCGCAATGACGTCCAGTTAGATTTAATCCTGGAAATGGACTAGCGGTCAGCAAATCGTGTTATGTTTAACTGTGTGTAATTGTTGAGGTGAATATTTAAATTTAGTATGCATTGATATGTATGTGTATGCTAAGGGGGTAAGATTTATACTGATAGTCGAGGAAAGAGGCTAGTCGAGTTACTTACCCCGTCGATGTGAGGAATACATTTTATTAGACGTGAAACTTTTGGTCTCGAATGACCGGTTCTTTTGCGGTAGGACATTGGCAACGCATGAAATAGTGGTGGTGATCCGAAATTGTCTGCGTTGAATGTGTACCGACAAAAGTTGTTGTTGTTTCGTGAACGTCAGTAATTGCGGTGTATGGGTGTGGTGTAACCATAGGAGAGAAGAAGTTTTGGGTTGTATCGAAATGAGCGTGCGAATCTTGTTTCACGACGTGGTTGCCATGAGTCGTGGATTCAAACCGCTTTCGAAAATCATTTTTGGGAAAACTTAGCTTGTGCCTAAGTAATGATTTAGTATCATGTTGGAGAATTCCGAAATTTTAGCAACCATATCGGAATAAGTATGAGGTTGTTAAAAGTTTAGTGATATGAGACGCCCATGTATTTCTGGACATAATGCGAGTGGGTTAATAAGTTTATATTTACTAACGGAATTGGGGTGACCAAACCAAACGCAAGTTGTAGGTTTGAGTGTTGGTCGACTTGTGCTTGCCGATTGGTAACAGAATACCTAGTTTTGGTGTGAATCAATGGTTTTATGGTTTCAGTGGAGACTAGAAATCGGTAATTTCTTTAGGCGATAAGATTTGATGGTAGAAATATTTTATGTAATTAGACAATTACTGAATAGTTTGATTGTGTACAATGGATGAGACACTAATAATTCTATTGTAAGTATTTTGTGGATCTAGTAAAATGAAATTGTGCTAGAGTCTCGAGTGGAGATGAGACTAGCTAGTGTATGATGAATGTTAAAAGATGCATTTAGATAGATATGGGATCAGGAGTTCCCCATTCGCTGAAGTTCGAGAGTGTTATCGGGATTCTTAACGTATGTTAGGATTGATAGATGGATAGGTGTTAGAGATCTATGGTTCTTGATGGATATAAGAAAAAATCTTTAGTCTAAATTATGGATTAGTTCCCATGGCACTCGAGTTATTAAAGGCTGAGATCTTAACATTTGGACATTGAGGAGTTAGTTCATGAATTGGTTTGGTGATATCGTGATTTAGTGGTGTATGCCCTTAGTGACTGATTAAGTAATCTTAATGGATTAGAGAATCGAATTGTGATTTTGGTTGAATATTCTTGTGCCTAAGGTCTAGGTGATGATTTTATTTTCGGAGGTATGTTTAATTTTCGGGGACGAAAATTCTTATAAGAGGGGGAGGATTGTAACACCCCAAATTTTAATCTTTAAAAATATAGTATTAGTCTTGGAAGCTTCGCTTGATCGAGAGATTCTCGCCTGAGCGAAAAAGGATCAGCTGGGAGGGGGACTATACTAGAGGATTCTCCCCTGGGCGAGAAATGGCAATTTTGGGCTGTTGACACAGTGTAATCGATTACACTCTGCTGGTAATCGATTACATCGTATTAAAAGCATCAGATATGTGCATCTGACACAGTGTAATCGATTACACATTTCTGGTAATCGATTACATCGTATTAAAAGCATCAGATATGTGCATCTGACACAGTGTAATCGATTACACATTTCTGGTAATCGATTACACATTGCTGGTAATCGATTACACATTTATGGTAATCGATTACATCGTATTAAAAGCATCAGATATGCGCATTTTTCACGTTGTAATCGATTACACCATGTTGGTAATCGATTACAACCCGACGACACCTCTTTAAAACAGAAACCCAAACACGTTTTTGGGTTAGAACTTCGAAGAGAAGAGAGAAAGGAGAGCTTTTCAAGAGCAAGGAGCCTTAGGACTCATCTTGGAGCTTGAGAAGAGGTAAACCTCTTGTTACTAACTCTTCTTCTTCCTCTCTAACTTGTTTTGGGTATGTTGGATTTATTTTCAAAACATGAGAAACCATGGAAACTCATTCTTTAGAGTTATGGTTCGTTTTATGTCGTTTTTATCTTGTAAACTCTTGGTTTAGAGTTGGTATTTGATGAATGGAAAGTTTTATGGGTTATTCATGAAAAACCCCCAAAATGAGAATATGAGTATAAAGAGAAAGAGATGAAATGCTAGATGTGGATAATGAGTAGTGCTTTAATGTTGTTATATGAGATGAACATGTATGCTTTGATATTTAGAAACTTGTATTGAAGTAGTTTTGGAAATATTGAAATATGAGATGTTATGCATGTTTTAGATGGTTGAATATTGATGATGAATATTTTGTATGATTAAATGATGCAAAATAAGTTGTTTATGTGATATTTGGAATAAATGACTAACATTGTTGTTATTGGTGGAAATGAGGAAAGATCCTAAGGTTGGAGGAAATCGCGGAGGAGACTTTTAAAGTTACTCGGAACCGATCCCAAAACTCACTGAGGTAAGGGATAAGTGGCTCTAATTCATACTCACTGATGTGAACGAGGTATGTGAAAGAGGTAATGTGTTGTAAGTTTGATTGTTGTTACCCTACCCGAATAGGTAGTGGTTTATTGTGGTTACCCTACTCGAAGAGGTAGTGGTTGACTGTTATTGTGTCCTACCCGGAGTGGTGGTGAACTGTTTGTTGTGTCCTACCCGGAGTGGTAGTGAACTGTTTGTTGTGTCCTACCCGGAGTGGTAGTAGACTGTTATTGTGTCCTACCTTAAATGGTAGCGGACTGTTGTTGTGTCCTACCCGGAGTGGTAGCGGACTGTTGTTGTGTCCTACCCGGAGTGGTAGTGGACTGTTATTGTTATCCTACCGGGAATGGTAGTGAAGAATTGTGAACTAGACCTACCCGATGTGGTATGGATTATAACTAGACCTACTCGATGTGGTATGGAGCATAACACTAGACCTACCCGATGTGGTATGGAATATAATACTAGACCTACCCGATGTGGTATGGAGTATAACTAGACCTGCCCGATGTGGTATGGAGTATAACTAGACCTGCCCGATGTGGTATGGAGTATAACTAGACCTGCCCGATGTGGTATGGAGTATAACTAGACCTACCCGATGTGGTATGGAGTATAACTAGACCTGCCCGATGTGGTATGGAGTATAACTAGACCTCCCCGATGTGGTATGGAGTATAACTAGACCTACCCGATGTGGTATGGAGCATAACACTAGACCTACCCGATGTGGTATGGAATATAATACTAGACCTGCCCGATGTAGTATGGAATATAATACTAGACCTACCCGATGTGGAATGGAGTATAACTAGACCTGCCCGATGTGGTATAGAGTATAACTAGACCTGCCCGATGTGGTATGGAGTATAACTAGACCTGCCCGATGTGGTATGGAGTATAACTAGACCTGCCCGAAGTGGTATGGAGTATAACTAGACCTGCCCGATGTGGTATGGAGTATAACTAGACCTGCCCGATGTGGTATGGAGTATAACTAGACCTGCCCGATGTGGTATGGAGTATAACTAGACCTGCCCGATGTGGTATGGAGTATAACTAGACCTACCAGATGTGGTATGGAGTATAACTAGACCTACCCGATGTGGTATGGAGCATAACACTAGACCTACCCGATGTGGTATGGAATATAATACTAGACCTGCCCGATGTGGTATGGAGTATAACTAGACCTGCCCGATGTGGTGTGGAGTATAACTAGACCTGCCCAATGTGGTATGGAGTATAACTAGACTTGCCCGATGTGGTATGGAGTATAACTAGACCTGCCCGATGTGGTATGGAGTATAACTAGACCTGCCCGAGGTGGTATGGAGTATAACTAGACCTGCCCGATGTGGTATGGAGTATAACTAGACCTGCCCGATGTGGTATGGAGTATAACTAGACCTACCCGATGTGGTATGGAATATAACAGTAGACCTGCTCGATGTGGTATGGATGATGAACTAGACCTGCCCGATGTGGTATGGATGATGAACTAGACCTGCCCGATGTGGTATGGATGGTGAACTAGACCTACCCGATGTGGTATGGAGATGTAATTGGATCTACCCGAGGTGGTAGGAGATTATAGTTGTGAAAGGACTCGGTCAATACGATTAAGGATGAATACGACATATGAGAAACGAGGACGTTAAGAGCGAAAGTCATATGCATGTTATAGGATATATATTATGGGATATATATACTATAGGGTGAATATGAATGTTGGAAATGAAGACGTTAAGGATAAAAGTAATATACATGCTATAAGATATATAGTATGGGATATATATATACTATATTGTGGATATGAATAATGAGAAGAACGATGCTTCGAATGAACATAATATGCATGCTATAGAATATATATTATGGGATATGTATTCTATAGGATGAATATGGATAATGTAGAAATGAACGAAAGAAGAGATGAATGTTTGCATTTACCTAATTGCGTTTATAATCTATATTAAAGTTTAATCGTATTTGAAATGTGGATTATCATGTGATATTAGTTTTTAAACTAATGACTTACTCCCTTTTTGTTTTGTGTGTTGTTTATGATAATCCCATTGTAGGTAAATGAAGGATTTTGAGGATGAAGCTCAATTAGGAAGCTTTTGTGTTTAATTACTCGCTTGTCTGTATTGCTAAGTGACGTTGTAGTTGATTTAATAGTATTATGGGATGACTGTAAATCCGTTTAGATCAATACAGATATGTGTAGTTATGGGCTTTACAACCTTGGGAGACCCATAACTGGTTGTATGTATTAAATGCTATTTGAATGAATTATGTTTTTCCGCAACATAAATTTGTATGATAAGAAAATAGGGTAAAGAGTATTTTCGAAAATGATACTTGAGAGTTTTCAATGAAGGTGACGACTGTATGTAAGAAATGATTAAAATAAACGAAAAATTTTCATGGGTAAAAAAATCGGGTCGTTACAATATGGTATCAGAGCATAGTTAATTCTGCGGCCTAGGGCATGGCCTTATTTGCTTCTTTGTAACATGTTTATGATTTGATTGGTTGATATTGTGTGAATTGAATGTTTAAAGCATGTTGCTTTGGTATAGTAACATGTAAGGTACTATGAGACTAGGTGATAACCTGACTTGTGTGAATTAAAATTGTGTACTGACTATACATGAGTGCAGGTCGAAACATGGCTGAAAGAGGAACGAGTCAGAACGTTCCAAATGATTTGTTGGTTCAGATGGTAGCTGCACTACACCAGATGAACGAGAGCTTGCATAATCTGCATCAGAACCCTGCACCGAGTTCGAGTTCGCAACCCCTAATCCCACCTGAACCGGCTGAGTACCGGGGGCTGGATGAGTTTTGCAAGAGGAACCCCAGTCAGTTCCACGGGGGATTTGCTCCTGATGCTGCCCTTGAGTGGATTCAGGGAATGGATCGGATCTTTCGGGCAATGAATTGTTCGGAGGCTCAGAAGTTGGCTTACGCCACGTATATGCTAGTGAAGGAGGCCGAGAACTGGTGGGAGTTTACTCGACGCCAAATGGAGATAGAAGGACAATTGATTTCCTGGGGTACATTCAAGGAGAAGTTTCTTCATAAATACTTCCCAGCTGATCTGAAGCGGAAGAAGGAAATGGAGTTCCTGAAGTTGGAACAGGGAAATATGTCGGTGGGGGAATATGCGGCTAAGTTCGAGGAATTGGCACGGTTTTGTCCCTACTCGGAGTTGGAAGTAGATGGACGATCCAAATGCTCTAAATTTGAATCGGGTTTAAGGCCCAAGTTGAAAATAATGTTCGGACATCAGGAGATTGCCGATTTCGCTACCTTGGTCAACAAGTGTAGAATGTACGAGGACAACCTGAAGTCGGTTAAGTTGGCTACACACGAAACAATTACTCCCCGGGACTATGGGCCTCAACGCAACCATATGCGGGAGAGGGGTAAAGAGAGGGTGGAAGATGACCGGAAGCCTTATGCGACAACTACTATACATCGAGACCGAAATTTCCAAAATTCTAGACCATTTACCGTTCCTACCGAAGGGGTTTCTACTCCCATGTGCAACAAATGTGGTAGACGCCATCTTGGGAGTACATGCCCAGGGTCAGGAAACGGATGTTTCCACTGCAAGGAGTTCGGACACATTAAAAGGTTTTGTCCCAAGCTAGACCGGAGACCTAATGTCGTTTCTGCTGAGAAGACAAGGGACCATAGTCGAAGGTTTACCCCGAGTGGCGCAGGGACATCAGGTGTGGATGATCCGGCGAGAGGTAAATTGCATGGTGACAGGAATCACTTTTAGTGTTGTTTAATTCGGGAGCGACATACTCCCTATATTTGCTGAATGCGTGAACCTACTAAGATTGTACACCAAGTTGTTGTTTTCGACTTAGTTGTACCCACCAACCCCGTCTATCGGTGGTGGATGTCGGTGTGGATGTCTCAGTGTACGGTTGGGGTAAATGGTAAAACCTTTACTATAGTGTTGGTATGCGCAATGACGTCCAGTTAGATTTAATCCTGGAAATGGACTAGCGGTCAGCAAATCGTGTTATGTTTAACTGTGTGTAATTGTTGAGGTGAATATTTAAATTTAGTATGCATTGATATGTATGTGTATGCTAAGGGGGTAAGATTTATACTGATAGTCGAGGAAAGAGGCTAGTCGAGTTACTTACCCCGTCGATGTGAGGAATACATTTTATTAGACGTGAAACTTTTGGTCTCGAATGACCGGTTCTTTTGCGGTAGGACATTGGCAACGCATGAAATAGTGGTGGTGATCCGAAATTGTCTGCGTTGAATGTGTACCGACAAAAGTTGTTGTTGTTTCGTGAACGTCAGTAATTGCGGTGTATGGGTGTGGTGTAACCATAGGAGAGAAGAAGTTTTGGGTTGTATCGAAATGAGCGTGCGAATCTTGTTTCACGACGTGGTTGCCATGAGTCGTGGATTCAAACCGCTTTCGAAAATCATTTTTGGGAAAACTTAGCTTGTGCCTAAGTAATGATTTAGTATCATGTTGGAGAATTCCGAAATTTTAGCAACCATATCGGAATAAGTATGAGGTTGTTAAAAGTTTAGTGGTATGAGACGCCCATGTATTTCTGGACATAATGCGAGTGAGTTAATAAGTTTATATTTACTAACGGAATTGGGGTGACCAAACCAAACGCAAGTTGTAGGTTTGAGTGTTGGTCGACTTGTGCTTGCCGATTGGTAACAGAATACATAGTTTTGGTGTGAATCAATGGTTTTATGGTTTCAGTGGAGACTAGAAATCGGTAATTTCTTTAGGCGATAAGATTTGATGGTAGAAATATTTTATGTAATTAGACAATTACTGAATAGTTTGATTGTGTACAATGGATGAGACACTAATAATTCTATTGTAAGTATTTTGTGGATCTAGTAAAATGAAATTGTGCTAGAGTCTCGAGTGGAGATGAGACTAGCTAGTGTATGATGAATGTTAAAAGATGCATTTAGATAGATATGGGATCAGGAGTTCCCCATTCGCTGAAGTTCGAGAGTGTTATCGGGATTCTTAACGTATGTTAGGATTGATAGATGGATAGGTGTTAGAGATCTATGGTTCTTGATGGATATAAGAAAAAATCTTTAGTCTAAATTATGGATTAGTTCCCATGGCACTCGAGTTATTAAAGGCTGAGATCTTAACATTTGGACATTGAGGAGTTAGTTCATGAATTGGTTTGGTGATATCGTGATTTAGAGGTGTATGCCCTTAGTGACTGATTAAGTAATCTTAATGGATTAGAGAATCGAATTGTGATTTTGGTTGAATATTCTTGTGCCTAAGGTCTAGGTGATGATTTTATTTTCCGAGGTATGTTTAATTTTCGGGGACGAAAATTCTTATAAGAGGGGGAGGATTGTAACACCCCAAATTTTAATCTTTAAAAATATAGTATTAGTCTTGGAAGCCTCGCTTGATCGAGAGATTCTCGCCTGAGCGAAAAAGGATCAGCTGGGAGGGGGACTATACTGGAGGATTCTCCCCTGGGCGAGAAATGGCAATTTTGGGCTGTTGACACAGTGTAATCGATTACACTTTGCTGGTAATCGATTACATCGTATTAAAAGCATCAGATATGTGCATCTGACACAGTGTAATCGATTACACATTTCTGGTAATCGATTACATCGTATTAAAAGCATCAGATATGTGCATCTGACACAGTGTAATCGATTACACATTTCTGGTAATCGATTACACATTGCTGGTAATCGATTACACATTTATGGTAATCGATTACATCGTATTAAAAGCATCAGATATGCGCATTTTTCACGTTGTAATCGATTACACCATGTTGGTAATCGATTACAACCCGACGACACCTCTTTAAAACAGAAACCCAAACACGTTTTTGGGTTAGAACTTCGAAGAGAAGAGAGAAAGGAGAGCTTTTCAAGAGCAAAGAGCCTTAGGACTCATCTTGGAGCTTGAGAAGAGGTAAACCTCTTGTTACTAACTCTTCTTCTTCCTCTCTAACTTGTTTTGGGTATGTTGGATTTATTTTCAAAACATGAGAAACCATGGAAACTCATTCTTTAGAGTTATGGTTCGTTTTATGTCGTTTTTATCTTGTAAACTCTTGGTTTAGAGTTGGTATTTGATGAATGGAAAGTTTTATGGGTTATTCATGAAAAACCCCCAAAATGAGAATATGAGTATAAAGAGAAAGAGATGAAATGCTAGATGTGGATAATGAGTAGTGCTTTAATGTTGTTATATGAGATGAACATGTATGCTTTGATATTTAGAAACTTGTATTGAAGTAGTTTTGGAAATATTGAAATATGAGATGTTATGCATGTTTTAGATGGTTGAATATTGATGATGAATATTTTGTATGATTAAATGATGCAAAATAAGTTGTTTATGTGATATTTGGAATAAATGACTAACATTGTTGTTATTGGTGGAAATGAGGAAAGATCCTAAGGTTGGAGGAAATCGCGGAGGAGACTTTTAAAGTTACTCGGAACCGATCCCAAAACTCAATGAGGTAAGGGATAAGTGGCTCTAATTCATACTCACTGATGTGAACGAGGTATGTGAAAGAGGTAATGTGTTGTAAGTTTGATTGTTGTTACCCTACCCGAATAGGTAGTGGTTTATTGTGGTTACCCTACTCGAAGAGGTAGTGGTTGACTGTTATTGTGTCCTACCCGGAGTGGTGGTGAACTGTTTGTTGTGTCCTACCCGGAGTGGTAGTGAACTGTTTGTTGTGTCCTACCCGGAGTGGTAGTAGACTGTTATTGTGTCCTACCTTAAATGGTAGCGGACTGTTGTTGTGTCCTACCCGGAGTGGTAGCGGACTGTTGTTGTGTCCTACCCGGAGTGGTAGTGGACTGTTATTGTTATCCTACCGGGAATGGTAGTGAAGAATTGTGAACTAGACCTACCCGATGTGGTATGGATTATAACTAGACCTACTCGATGTGGTATGGAGCATAACACTAGACCTACCCGATGTGGTATGGAATATAATACTAGACCTACCCGATGTGGTATGGAGTATAACTAGACCTGCCCGATGTGGTATGGAGTATAACTAGACCTGCCCGATGTGGTATGGAGTATAACTAGACCTGCCCGATGTGGTATGGAGTATAACTAGACCTACCCGATGTGGTATGGAGTATAACTAGACCTGCCCGATGTGGTATGGAGTATAACTAGACCTCCCCGATGTGGTATGGAGTATAACTAGACCTACCCGATGTGGTATGGAGCATAACACTAGACCTACCCGATGTGGTATGGAATATAATACTAGACCTGCCCGATGTAGTATGGAATATAATACTAGACCTACCCGATGTGGAATGGAGTATAACTAGACCTGCCAGATGTGGTATAGAGTATAACTAGACCTGCCCGATGTGGTATGGAGTATAACTAGACCTGCCCGATGTGGTATGGAGTATAACTAGACCTGCCCGAAGTGGTATGGAGTATAACTAGACCTGCCCGATGTGGTATGGAGTATAATTAGACCTGCCCGATGTGGTATGGAGTATAACTAGACCTGCCCGATGTGGTATGGAGTATAACTAGACCTACCTGATGTGGTATGGAGTATAACTAGACCTACCCGATGTGGTATGGAGCATAACACTAGACCTACCCGATGTGGTATGGAATATAATACTAGACCTGCCCGATGTGGTATGGAGTATAACTAGACCTGCCCGATGTGGTATGGAGTATAACTAGACCTGCCTGATGTGGTATGGAGTATAACTAGACCTACCCGATGTGGTATGGAATATAACAGTAGACCTGCCCGATGTGGTATGGATGATGAACTAGACCTGCCCGATGTGGTATGGATGATGAACTAGACCTGCCCGATGTGGTATGGATGGTGAACTAGACCTACCCGATGTGGTATGGAGATGTAATTGGATCTACCCGAGGTGGTAGGAGATTATAGTTGTGAAAGGACTCGGTCAATACGATTAAGGATGAATACGACATATGAGAAACGAGGACGTTAAGAGCGAAAGTCATATGCATGTTATAGGATATATATTATGGGATATATATACTATAGGGTGAATATGAAGGTTGGAAATGAAGACGTTAAGGATAAAAGTAATATACATGCTATAAGATATATAGTATGGGATATATATATACTATAGTGTGGATATGAATAATGAGAAGAACGATGCTTCGAATGAACATAATATGCATGCTATAGAATATATATTATGGGATATGTATTCTATAGGATGAATATGGATAATGTAGAAATGAACGAAAGAAGAGATGAATGTTTGCATTTACGTAATTGCGTTTATAATCTATATTAAAGTTTAATCGTATTTGAAATGTGGATTATCATGTGATATTAGTTTTTAAACTAATGACTTACTCCCTTTTTGTTTTGTGTGTTGTTTATGATAATCCCATTGTAGGTAAATGAAGGATTTTGAGGATGAAGCTCAATTAGGAAGCTTTTGTGTTTAATTACTCGCTTGTCTGTATTGCTAAGTGACGTTGTAGTTGATTTAATAGTATTATGGGATGACTGTAAATCCGTTTAGATCAATACGGATATGTGTAGTTATGGGCTTTACAACCTTGGGAGACCCATAACTGGTTGTATGTATTAAATGCTATTTGAATGAATTATGTTTTTCCGCAACATAAATTTGTATGATAAGAAAATAGGGTAAAGAGTATTTTCGAAAATGATACTTGAGAGTTTTCAATGAAGGTGACGACTGTATGTAAGAAATGATTAAAATAAACGAAAAAATTTCATGGGTAAAAAAATCGGGTCGTTACAATATGGTATCAGAGCATAGTTAATTCTGCGGCCTAGGGCATGGCCTTACTTGCTTCTTTGTAACATGTTTATGATTTGATTGGTTGATATTGTGTGAATTGAATGTTTAAAGCATGTTGCTTTGGTATAGTAACATGTAAGGTACTATGAGACTAGGTGATAACCTGACTTGTGTGAATTAAAATTGTGTACTGACTATACATGAGTGCAGGTCGAAACATGGCTGAAAGAGGAACGAGTCAGAACGTTCCAAATGATTTGTTGGTTCAGATGGTAGCTGCACTACACCAGATGAACGAGAGCTTGCATAATCTGCATCAGAACCCTGCACCGAGTTCGAGTTCGCAACCCCTAATCCCACCTGAACCGGCTGAGTACCGGGGGCTGGATGAGTTTTGCAAGAGGAACCCCAGTCAGTTCCACGGGGGATTTGCTCCTGATGCTGCCCTTGAGTGGATTCAGGGAATGGATCGGATCTTTCGGGCAATGAATTGTTCGGAGGCTCAGAAGTTGGCTTACGCCACGTATATGCTAGTGAAGGAGGCCGAGAACTGGTGGGAGTTTACTCGACGCCAAATGGAGATAGAAGGACAATTGATTTCCTGGGGTACATTCAAGGAGAAGTTTCTTCATAAATACTTCCCAGCTGATCTGAAGCGGAAGAAGGAAATGGAGTTCCTGAAGTTGGAACAGGGAAATATGTCGGTGGGGGAATATGCGGCTAAGTTCGAGGAATTGGCACGGTTTTGTCCCTACTCGGAGTTGGAAGTAGATGGACGATCCAAATGCTCTAAATTTGAATCGGGTTTAAGGCCCAAGTTGAAAATAATGTTCGGACATCAGGAGATTGCCGATTTCGCTACCTTGGTCAACAAGTGTAGAATGTACGAGGACAACCTGAAGTCGGTTAAGTTGGCTACACACGAAACAATTACTCCCCGGGACTATGGGCCTCAACGCAACCATATGCGGGAGAGGGGTAAAGAGAGGGTGGAAGATGACCGGAAGCCTTATGCGGCAACTACTATACATCGAGACCGAAATTTCCCAAAGTCTAGACCATTTACCGTTCCTACCGAAGGGGTTTCTACTCCCATGTGCAACAAATGTTGTAGACGCCATCTTGGGAGTACATGCCCAGGGTCAGGAAACGGATGTTTCCACTGCAAGGAGTTCGGACACATTAAAAGGTTTTGTCCCAAGCTAGATCGGAGACCTAATGTCGTTTCTGCTGAGAAGACAAGGGACCATAGTCGAAGGTTTACCCCGAGTGGCGCAGGGACATCAGGTGTGGATGATCCGGCGAGAGGTAAATTGCATGGTGACAGGAATCACTTTTAGTGTTGTTTAATTCGGGAGCGACATACTCCCTATATTTGCTGAATGCGTGAACCTACTAAGATTGTACACCAAGTTGTTGTTTTCGACTTAGTTGTACCCACCAACCCCGTGTATCGGTGGTGGATGTCGGTGTGGATGTCTCAGTGTACGGTTGGGGTAAATGGTAAAACCTTTACTATAGTGTTGGTATGCGCAATGACGTCCAGTTGGATTTAATCCTGGAAATGGACTAGCGGTCAGCAAATCGTGTTATGTTTAACTGTGTGTAATTGTTGAGGTGAATATTTAAATTTAGTATGCATTGATATGTATGTGTATGCTAAGGGGGTAAGATTTATACTGATAGTCGAGGAAAGAGGCTAGTCGAGTTACTTACCCCGTCGATGTGAGGAATACATTTTATTAGACGTGAAACTTTTGGTCTCGAATGACCGGTTCTTTTGCGGTAGGACATTGGCAACGCATGAAATAGTGGTGGTGATCCGAAATTGTCTGCGTTGAATGTGTACCGGCAAAAGTTGTTGTTGTTTCGTGAACGTCAGTAATTGCGGTGTATGGGTGTGGTGTAACCATAGGAGAGAAGAAGTTTTGGGTTGTATCGAAATGAGCGTGCGAATCTTGTTTCACGACGTGGTTGCCATGAGTCGTGGATTCAAACCGCTTTCGAAAATCATTTTTGGGAAAACTTAGCTTGTGCCTAAGTAATGATTTAGTATCATGTTGGAGAATTCCGAAATTTTAGCAACCATATCGGAATAAGTATGAGGTTGTTAAAAGTTTAGTGGTATGAGACGCCCATGTATTTCTGGACATAATGCGAGTGAGTTAATAAGTTTATATTTACTAACGGAATTGGGGTGACCAAACCAAACGCAAGTTGTAGGTTTGAGTGTTGGTCGACTTGTGCTTGCCGATTGGTAACAGAATACATAGTTTTGGTGTGAATCAATGGTTTTATGGTTTCAGTGGAGACTAGAAATCGGTAATTTCTTTAGGCGATAAGATTTGATGGTAGAAATATTTTATGTAATTAGACAATTACTGAATAGTTTGATTGTGTACAATGGATGAGACACTAATAATTCTATTGTAAGTATTTTGTGGATCTAGTAAAATGAAATTGTGCTAGAGTCTCGAGTGGAGATGAGACTAGCTAGTGTATGATGAATGTTAAAAGATGCATTTAGATAGATATGGGATCAGGAGTTCCCCATTCGCTGAAGTTCGAGAGTGTTATCGGGATTCTTAACGTATGTTAGGATTGATAGATGGATAGGTGTTAGAGATCTATGGTTCTTGATGGATATAAGAAAAAATCTTTAGTCTAAATTATGGATTAGTTCCCATGGCACTCGAGTTATTAAAGGCTGAGATCTTAACATTTGGACATTGAGGAGTTAGTTCATGAATTGGTTTGGTGATATCGTGATTTAGAGGTGTATGCCCTTAGTGACTGATTAAGTAATCTTAATGGATTAGAGAATCGAATTGTGATTTTGGTTGAATATTCTTGTGCCTAAGGTCTAGGTGATGATTTTATTTTCCGAGGTATGTTTAATTTTCGGGGACGAAAATTCTTATAAGAGGGGGAGGATTGTAACACCCCAAATTTTAATCTTTAAAAATATAGTATTAGTCTTGGAAGCCTCGCTTGATCGAGAGATTCTCGCCTGAGCGAAAAAGGATCAGCTGGGAGGGGGACTATACTGGAGGATTCTCCCCTGGGCGAGAAATGGCAATTTTGGGCTGTTGACACAGTGTAATCGATTACACTCTGCTGGTAATCGATTACATCGTATTAAAAGCATCAGATATGTGCATCTGACACAGTGTAATCGATTACACATTTCTGGTAATCGATTACATCGTATTAAAAGCATCAGATATGTGCATCTGACACAGTGTAATCGATTACACATTTCTGGTAATCGATTACACATTGCTGGTAATCGATTACACATTTCTGGTAATCGATTACACATTTCTGGTAATCGATTACACATTGCTGGTAATCGATTACACATTTCTGGTAATCGATTACATCGTATTAAAAGCATCAGATATGCGCATTTTTCACGTTGTAATCGATTACACCATGTTGGTAATCGATTACAACCCGACGACACCTCTTTAAAACAGAAACCCAAACACATTTTGGGTTAGAACTTCGAAGAGAAGAGAGAAATGAGAGCTTTTCAAGAAAAAGGAGCCTTAGGACTCATCTTGGAGCTTGAGAAGAGGTAAACCTCTTGTTACTAACTCTTCTTCTTCCTCTCTAACTTGTTTTGGGTATGTTGGATTTATTTTCAAAACATGAGAAACCATGGAAACTCATTCTTTAGAGTTATGGTTCGTTTTATGTCGTTTTTATCTTGTAAACTCTTGGTTTAGAGTTGGTATTTGATGAATGGAAAGTTTTATGGGTTATTCATGAAAAACCCCCAAAATGAGAATATGAGTATAAAGAGAAAGAGATGAAATGCTAGATGTGGATAATGAGTAGTGCTTTAATGTTGTTATATGAGATGAACATGTATGCTTTGATATTTAGAAACTTGTATTGAAGTAGTTTTGGAAATATTGAAATATGAGATGTTATGCATGTTTTAGATGGTTGAATATTGATGATGAATATTTTGTATGATTAAATGATGCAAAATAAGTTGTTTATGTGATATTTGGAATAAATGACTAACATTGTTGTTATTGGTGGAAATGAGGAAAGATCCTAAGGTTGGAGGAAATCGCGGAGGAGACTTTTAAAGTTACTCGGAACCGATCCCAAAACTCACTGAGGTAAGGGATAAGTGGCTCTAATTCATACTCACTGATGTGAACGAGGTATGTGAAAGAGGTAATGTGTTGTAAGTTTGATTGTTGTTACCCTACCCGAATAGGTAGTGGTTTATTGTGGTTACCCTAATCGAAGAGGTAGTGGTTGACTGTTATTGTGTCCTACCCGGAGTGGTGGTGAACTGTTTGTTGTGTCCTACCCGGAGTGGTAGTGAACTGTTTGTTGTGTCCTACCCGGAGTGGTAGTAGACTGTTATTGTGTCCTACCTTAAATGGTAGCGGACTGTTGTTGTGTCCTACCCGGAGTGGTAGCGGACTGTTGTTGTGTCCTACCCGGAGTGGTAGTGGACTGTTATTGTTATCCTACCGGAAATGGTAGTGAAGAATTGTGAACTAGACCTACCCGATGTGGTATGGATTATAACTAGACCTACTCGATGTGGTATGGAGCATAACACTAGACCTACCCGATGTGGTATGGAATATAATACTAGACCTGCCCGATGTGGTATGGAGTATAACTAGACCTGCCCGATGTGGTATGGAGTATAACTAGACCTGCCCGATGTGGTATGGAGTATAACTAGACCTGCCCGATGTGGTATGGAGTATAACTAGACCTGCCCGATGTGGTATGGAGTATAACTAGACCTGCCCGATGTGGTATGGAGTATAACTAGACCTGCCCGATGTGGTATGGAGTATAACTAGACCTACCCGATGTGGTTTGGAGTATAACTAGACCTACCCGATGTGGTATGGAGCATAACACTAGACCTACCCGATGTGGTATGGAATATAATACTAGACCTGCCCGATGTGGTATGGAGTATAACTAGACCTGCCCGATGTGGTATGGAGTATAACTAGACCTGCCCGATGTGGTATGGAGTATAACTAGACCTACCCGATGTGGTATGGAATATAACAGTAGACCTGCCCGATGTGGTATGGATGATGAACTAGACCTGCCCGATGTGGTATGGATGATGAACTAGACCTGCCCGATGTGGTATGGATGGTGAACTAGACCTACCCGATGTGGTATGGAGATGTAATTGGATCTACCCGAGGTGGTAGGAGATTATAGTTGTGAAAGGACTCGGTCAATACGATTAAGGATGAATACGACATATGAGAAACGAGGACGTTAAGAGCGAAAGTCATATGCATGTTATAGGATATATATTATGGGATATATACTATAGGGTGAATATGAATGTTGGAAATGAAGACGTTAAGGATAAAAGTAATATACATGCTATAAGATATATAGTATGGGATATATATATACTATAGTGTGGATATGAATAATGAGAAGAACGATGCTTCGAATGAACATAATATGCATGCTATAGAATATATATTATGGGATATGTATTCTATAGGATGAATATGGATAATGTAGAAATGAACGAAAGAAGAGATGAATGTTTGCATTTACGTAATTGCGTTTATAATCTATATTAAAGTTTAATCGTATTTGAAATGTGGATTATCATGTGATATTAGTTTTTAAACTAATGACTTACTCCCTTTTTGTTTTGTGTGTTGTTTATGATAATCCCATTGTAGGTAAATGAAGGATTTTGAGGATGAAGCTCAATTAGGAAGCTTTTGTGTTTAATTACTCGCTTGTCTGTATTGCTAAGTGACGTTGTAGTTGATTTAATAGTATTATGGGATGACTGTAAATCCGTTTAGATCAATACGGATATGTGTAGTTATGGGCTTTACAACCTTGGGAGACCCATAACTGGTTGTATGTGTTAAATGCTATTTGAATGAATTATGTTTTTCCGCAACATAAATTTGTATGATAAGAAAATAGGGTAAAGAGTATTTTCGAAAATGATACTTGAGAGTTTTCAATGAAGGTGACGACTGTATGTAAGAAATGATTAAAATAAACGAAAAATTTTCAAGGGTAAAAAAATCGGGTCGTTACACACAACACATAGTGGAGGATCATATCGCCATGGAAAGAGGTAATCCATAACCATTCTTATTATGTGAAAGCTATAAATTCTAAAGATCTATTTTCATGTTTTTCATGGATGAACTTACATAGAAGAGCATTGTATACTGAAAATAGAAAGAGTCAAGAGATTGCAAGTTATAGCGTTTTTATATATTATAAGGCAATCCTTGCCTTAGTCAATTTCTTCAAACTTCTTGTATTTATTTTTCACGACAGCGTGTGGTGGAAAGGGGGAAGAATGTTTGCTTAGAATTGGTGTGCTTCTAAACGGTGAGGTATTTGTGACTGTGTAATATACTGGTAGACTCGGGGTGTGTTCTAATAGCAACTCAAAATATAGTAGAAAAATCTCTTGTGTTGTAAGAGTATTGGATGTAACCTTTAGTGGACTAGAAGACGAACCAATATAAAAATCATTGTGTACTTCAGCCCTTCTCCTTACTTTCTTAATTTTTTGTTTCTACTTGGATATTTTTCTCCACATTTTTTCATTTAAAGAAAACTCTATTTTTATAGCAGAAAAATTCATCCTTATCTAGACAACTAATTCACCACTCTCTTAGTTGACATCTTATACTTATAATTGGTATCAGAGTTTATTTTGGGTAAGTTATTCTCAAGATCCTTATTCTAAAGATGGCCTCATAATCCTTTTTGGGAGAAGGTTCCAACATCAATCGCCCTCCAAGTTTCATTTGAGAGTGCAATGATTTATGGAAAATGAGGATGATAATATCCATGTAGTCCAATTAATTAGATAATCTTCTAAGTTTAGTATAGACTTGTAGATTATGAATATCAAGAGCATCCATTCTTGTACTGATGTAGCCTCGAAGTAAAACCAACTCATCCATAATCATCTAATTTGTAGGCATGGTTGAAGAGGAGGACGTCTTGATATGGAATGGAGAGGGCTGAGGTTCAGGTTTATTAGCAGGAGGAATATCCACAAGAGCATCCAATTGATCACTGCGATGTTTGAAATATCGATCGATTGGGTCTTTAAGGAAACCTATCTTATGGATCACATCCACATCAATATTGCTATCTTTAGCATCAAGCTCGATCATGAATTTCCCAACAGTGGAAATACTAAAGTGCTTATGTATGGTCATTATGATTATAGCGTTAGGCAATGGACTGTGTTTTCCTCTGAATGACCACATGTGTCACATTATCAAGATAGCTCAGTTTATGGAAAAATTATTTTTAATAAACATCATATTGGAAGCATTGGAGTGTTGCTTCTTGGTTCTTGATGAAGAAGCCAAGAAAATGATGTTTCGGAATATCTAGATTTTGAGATTTTTGAAATTGGGGATTTTGATTTATTGCTCTAAACTTGAAAATAATGGTTGGAATATGATTAGAGTCGAAAATGTGATAAGAATAGGCACAAATTTCAAGCAAAACGAGCAAGAAATGAGATTTCTAGGTTGTAGACAATGTACCATAGGTTAGAGGTTGAAGAAGAAAATGAAGAATTTCAGCAAAATAAAAAAATAAAAAGACATATAAAGTGACACACTCAGTGTATGAAAATCAAATTTAGTGAATATGTCACAAGTTGGTCATGAGTATTAACAAACTCTAAGACTACATCTTTCTTTTAGACATGGTCCTTTAAGAAGTGATGTCTTATATCAATATGTTTGGTTCAAGAATGCATAACTGGATTCTTCATAAGGTTTATAGCACTGGTGTTATCGCATTTCCAAGGAATGTATCTGAAGTCCAAACCATAATCACACAATTTTTGTTTAAGCCACAACACTTAGGCAGAACAACTATCTGTTGTAATTTATTATGCCTCAACAGTACTTAGAGCAACACATGTCTGCTTCTTGCTTGACCTTGAGACTAAAGCATTTCCTAAGATATGACAAGTACCACTAGTGCATTTCCTCTCAGCTTTGCAATAAACAAAATCTGAATCTGAATATCCAACCAAGTCACACTCACTTCCCTTAGGATAGCACAGTCCAACATCTGTAGTTCCTTTCAAATATTTCATAATTCTTTTAACACTGACAAGATCTGATTCTTTGCATTTAGATTGATATCATGCATAAAAGTAGACACTAAAGATAATATCATGTATAATAGTAATAAGATAAAGAATGGAACCGACCATACCTCGATACATGATTATATCTATGCATTTACCAGCCTCATTTGTATCGACATATGTGTTAGACCTCATAGGAGTTGTAGTCTCTTTGAACCCGTCCATCTCAAATATTTTTAGCATATCATTACAGTATTTGGAGTGGTTGACAAGAATACAATCCTTCATTTATTAAATGTGAAGTCAAAGAAAGTAATACAACTTTCCCATCATGAACATTTCAAATTTTCCTTGCATCATCTTACCGAAATTACTATATAATTCATTGTTAGTTGAACAAAAAATAATATCATCTACATATATTTGCATAAGTAAAGTATGATAATCTATTTTCTTTATAAATTGTGTAGTGTCGACCTTGCCTTTCACAAAAAACACTTTTCACTTAAAAAGTTTATTAAACAGTCATATCAGGCTCTCGGAGCTTGCTTTAAGCCATGGATTGTTTTCCTAAGTTTATACACATAAGAAGGATGTTTGTAATCTTCAAAACTCAGAGGTTGCTCAACATATACATCTCCTTGTATATACCCATTCAGAAATGCATTCTTTACATCCATTTTCTATAATTGAAAGTTTAACGAACATGCATATGCAAGCAATAGCCTAATAGCCTCAAGTCTAGCAAACAGAGCCATAAAAAATATTCCATCCTCCTGGTTATAACCTTTTGCTACTAGTCTACCTTTATTTATAATGATAATACCATTTTCATCAGAAAATCCATCGAGTTCCTATAACATGTTTATTCTTTGGTTTAGGAACAAGTTCCCAAACTTCATTTCTCTCAAATTGATTGAGCTCTTCTTGCATAGCAAGAACCCAATGTTCGTCATCAATAACATCATCAATTTTTGATGGCTCGGTTTGAGATACAAAATCCATGTTCCTACAAGCATCATTTAATTTAAAATATTCCATCCTCCTGTTTATAACCTTGTGCTACTAGTCTACCTTTATTTATAATGATAATACCATTTTCATCAGAAAATCCATCGAGTTCCTATAACATGCTTATTCTTTAGTTTAGGAACAAGTTCCCAAACTTCATTTCTCTCAAATTGATTGAGCTCTTCTTGCATAGCAAGAACCCAATGTTCGTCATCAATAACATCATCAATTTTTGATGGCTCAATTTGAGATACAAAATCCATGTTCCTACAAGCATCATTTAATTTAAAGCGAGTAGAGACTCCCCTATTTATATCACCAATGATATTGTTGATAGGATGATATATCTATGAGTTCTTCATTCCTTAGGAAAGTCGGAATGTGCATGCTCATTAGGTTGTGGTAGAACATTATATAGTTTCATTTGCTTTAAGTTGTTTGTTTCTTCAGTAATGGATGCTTCTCCACGAGAAGTGCTTGGTAAATCATCATCATCAAAAACAACTTTGTCCTCCTTAGAGGGGTTAGTTTCATCAAATGATATGTACATGGATTCCTCAATTCTTAAAGTTCTCTTATTAAAGATTCTATATGTTTTACTTGTAAGATAATAACCAAGAAAAATTCCTTCAACAACATTTGCATCGAATTTACCATAGTTGTTTTTACCATTATGTAAAAACAAAACATTTACAACCAAAGACATGCAAGTGAGAAATTTTTGGTTTTCTACCTTTATACAACTCATAGGTGGTTTGCTTTAGAATATGTCTTATTAAAACACAGTTGGAAACATAGCAAGCCGTACTAACCGCATGTACCAAAAAATATTTTGGAATAATGATGTCATTCAACATGGTACGAGCTAGCTCTTCCAAGGACCTATTCTTTCTCTCTACAACTTCGTTTTGTTGTAGTGTTCTAGCAACAGAGGAGTTATGTGATATTCCATACTCATCACAAAATTCCTCAAAAAAAGCATTTCGAAACCCTCCCCCATTGTCGTTTCTAATAGCAGCTATTTTTGAAGATTTTTTTGTTTTGGAGTCTTTTCACATATTTGCGAATGGCATGAAACACCTCATATTTGTCAACCTAAAAGAGAGTCCAAGTAAATCTAGAAAAATCATCTACTATCAAAAGAGCGTAAAAGTTGCCACCAAAACTTCTTGTCCTAGAAGGATCAAACAAATCCATATGCAATAATTATAGTTATCTATCAGAATAAACTATAAGCTTTGACTTGAAAAAAATTTAGTTTGCTTACATTTTTGACACGTGACACATAATTTGTATTTAACAAATTTAATCTTAAGTAATTCCACTAAAAGATCTTTCTTAATCAATTTATTCAAATGATTCATATGAATGTCTGCTGTAATATCTCAAAATTTTGTAGTTTAGCTTCTGTCCATTTTTAGCTTGAGCTAGAGGAGCTAGCTCAAGCTAGAGTGCTTTTGTCCATCTCTAGCTCGAGCCAGATGAGCTAGCTCAAACTAGAGTCTTGAAAATTGTGTATCTATGTCTCTCGCCCGAGCGAGAGTGGGCTGAGTTTGCTACAGGATTCTCGCCCGAGCGAGAGAGTACTCGCTCGAGCGACAATCTCAGGGTTTCAACACAAATTTGCAATGGATTTCTCGCCCAAGCGACCAATCCTTCGCCCAAGGGAGACTATGCAGCTATAAAAATGAAAAATGGGATTTAGAATCCCTAATCTTTATTTTCTTTCTCCTTCTTTCACTCTCAATGGCGGCTACCAAGAAAACCATCCTTGGTCCGATTCTCCCCCACTAAAATTTAGAAACCCATTCACTCTATTCCCTTTACTTCTTAGCAACGAATTTGGTAGCTATTGGAGGTGGAAAGAGAGATTTGAAGGTGAAAGGAGATGGTGGGAGATGTTGCTCTTTTGAGGAACATAGAAGCTTACGTAAACCCAGGTGAGGGAGAAGACCATTGTGGTCTTAGAGTATTTCATTAAAGTTACTCTCTCCATTTTTCCCTCAAGAGTGAGAGAGTCTTGTTGGATTGGAACTCCCTTGGAAACTTGTTCTTTCATGTGAAAGTCTTTAATCTTCCATGAAGATGTATTTAGCCATAGATATTCGATTTACTAGAAGTATATGTGTATGAAAACCGTTTTTGCCAAACATAATGCGAAATACTCACTTATGGTAATACATCGTCATGAAATATTGCTATATCCCTATTTGTTTGTACGAATGAGAATATGGTGATAAAAAATTGATGATTCTGTTATGTGGTGAAATTTTGTGGAAAACGATGTTTTGAGAATGACTCAAAGGTAATGATTATATTGTGGGTTGTAGTATTGTTTTATGGAATGAGAGGTAATGTAATTGTGACATTGAATGAGTATTTTGTGAATGAAATTGATGATTCTGTTATGTGATGAGACGTTAATGCAAAGTCATGATTTGAGAATAACTCAATGGTAATGATTATATGATGGGTTGTTGTATTGTTGTATGGAATGAGACGTAATGTGATGGGAGTATTGATTTTATGGATACACAAAATGGGCATTGTGTTGATGAGAAATTATACAAATGAATTGTTGTATTGATATAGAAACTATTTAGATTGATATGAGGAATGTACAAGTTGATTGTGGTATAATATATCATGGCTTTCCCTATGTGGTATAGAATATATTGACTTTCCCTACGTGGTATAATGTATCTTGACTTGCCCTATGTGGTATAGTGTATCTTGACTTGCCCTATGTGATATAGTGTATCTTGACTTGCCCTATGTGGTATAGTATATCTTTATTGCCCAATGTGGTATAACATATATTGACTTGCCCTAAGTGGTGTTGTATCGCCCTAAGTGGTGTTGTATTGCCCTTTGAGGTTTTGAATTGACCTATGAAGTGTTGTATTGCCTACGGGTATTGAATAGCCTTCGGGTGTCGTATCACTTTCGGGTATTATGATTGTTTGCGGGTGTTGAAATTTTGATGAAGATGCTGAATGTTGAATTGCATAAGTATGATATGATATATATACTAATTGAAGATGTGAATATCCTACTGTATAAGATATTGACTGTGTGCATTATTTGTATATGTTTGATATTGTTGATTTTAGTTGCTGTATAGGTTGCGTCACTTTAATGTTATTACTCTATGTAATTCCACGCTACGGTCGCCGTAGTTGGTTCTTACTCCCTTTTGTCTTTTATTTGTCTATGCTATGCATAAGTTCAGGTTGTTGCTGCTACACCTGGGGTACCTACTGATGGGAGTATAACTAGAGCAATATGCTTTATGAATTAGTAAAGTTTTTTGTTTAAGGCATGTGGTATGAGAAATATGTTAGAGTAATTCCTTTTGTATATAAGATCCATTTTCTAAGATACATGATGAAACTCGATTAGTGACTTTAAGAAGTTATATAGTTTCAAAAGGGATCATTGTATAGATCATGGAATTGAAGTTGGGTATAATGACATATTTTGATGTAAAGATATTATTGAATATTTTCCGCATTTTGAATTGTGAAACTTAATTAATATTTTGAATCCACTCTGATCTTCTACTCAGTTAAGAATGTCTTTCAATAAAAATTCACCTCATTTTCTTGAATAAAATTTTTTTATTATAATTTTCTTGGAATACAAAATCGGACACATGCATTTCCTCTATGTCAAAGTCATGCATCATGATCATTTACTTCTAAACACTTAATTTTCATAGGAATATCATTCAATGCAATCATATACATCTTGTGCATTCTTTTACCTGTGTTTAGCTTCTTTTGATACCTTATCCTCGATGATGCATTTGTCGGAGTAGAATGACACATGATAGCTTTTGTCATATAACTGACTAACGCTCAACAAGTTGTGCTTGAGGCCTTCAACATAGTACTCCTTTTATGGTAGTAGAAGGTGACTTCCTAACACGGCCTACTCCAAGTATCTTTCCTCTCTTGTTGCCTCCATAAGTGATGAATTCCTTGTACCTTGGAGTCAGGACAAATAATTTATTCTTGTCACCCGTCATACGCTTGGAACAACCATTGTCCAAGTACCACATTTCAATAGCGACTTCCAAGCTTTCCTAAAAAACAATCATGTTTTACTAGGTACCCAATTTGATTTGGCTCCTAGTGGGTTAACACCTTTCTCTATCCATCTATATTGGCCAGATGCCACACCACATTTTCTAATATAACAAGTATTTTGTGTGTGATCAACATTCTTACAATAAGAGCAAGTTGGTGTATGCTTATGTGTAAGGACCCAAATTCTACCCTTGAAATTTTTTCCTTATTTTATTCATCCTTCATACATTTTCCTACGAATTTTAAATAAAAATAATAACAACTCAACTTAAGTCTCATTTCCCTACTCTTATCAATTTCATAACCTCAAAATAACACACATGTTCGCATAGCCGAAAATCATAATTCATTCATATATCCCGGTAAGTACTGCATACAATTAGCTATGGGACTCCAAAATACTCATAGCTACGAATATCCAGAGTTACAAATATTCATGTTCAAAATACAGTTAGTCATATTACAAAAGAATGAATATAAGGACTTCCAAAAAAAAGAATTAAAAGCATCTATGCTCCTAATCCAAAACGTCCTTACATCTTCCACCTACTTGCAATGGGATTAACATTGACCATACATAGAAACACAATGAAGTAAGTCGTTAACGTAAAATAATGTCACTACACGTTAATCCACATTTTAATAATGTTAAGTAAAAACTTAGAATTGAATATACTTAAAACCATTTCCTTCGTTTATATTTTTGAAAGCTTGCTACATTGCTTGAGCCAAAGCTTGCTACATTGCTTGAGCCAAAACTTGCTACATTACTTGAGCCAAAGTCGCTAACCAATCATGGTCGGCTAAAACGAGTTTTATTTCCATTGGCACTCCACCAATACATAAACAGTAAATCCACACCATCATCATTACAAACATACCCATATATGCTTATAACAATTAAGTGATTTACAGTTCATTTCATTATTCCGAGTTTTATTTCCATTGGCACTCCACCAATACATAAACAGTAAATATACACCATCATCATTACAAACATACCCATATATGCTTATAACAATTAAGTGATTTACAATTCATTTCATTATCCATAATCAGAAACATCCACGCATTTTCCATCAAAATGCATAAGTTAAAGAGTTATCCTTACCTCGGTGAGTGTTGGGTTTGGTTCCTGGTAACTTCGCAAGTTCCACTGACATCGCCGCCAACTTTAGGATCTTTCCACATTTCCACCATATAACACAATGCTAGTCATTTGTTTCCAATATCACATAAACAACTTATATTGCATTATTTAACCATACAAGATATTCATCATAAGTATACAACCATCTAAAATATGCATATTCTTCTCATATTTCAACAATAGAAAGTAACTTATCTTCTACCTCTAGCATTTTACTCATTTTCTCCTTTAACCACATTTTCACTTTAGGGTTTTGGGGTTTTTATGAATCAACCCCCAAACCCTTTCCATTTTTGAAATACTAACTCTAAACCAAGAGTTTACAATATAAAAACAACATAAAACGAATCATAACTCGAAAGGATGAGTTTCCATGGTTTCTCTCATTTTAGAAGAGATCCAACATACCCAAAATAAGTTTCAAATGGAATAAGAGAGTTAGAATCAAGAGTTTTACCTTTTCTCAAGCTTCTAAATGACTCACAAGTCTTCTTTCTCTTGAAAAAGCCCTCTTCTCTCACTTCTCTCTAGGTTAACCCTCATAAATGTGTTCGGGGTTCCGTATTTAATCTAACAGCGTCAGGTCCTCGCTTAAGCGAGCTCATTCTCGCTCAAGCGAGAAAATCCCTCCCATTTTAAAAACTCAGATCTGACCCTCTCGCCCGGGCGAGGCACCTCTCGCTCAAGCGAGGATCTTACAGCCTCGACAGCACCAAAATATCACATTTCCTCGCCCAGGCGAGCCAATCTCTCGCTCAAGCGAGGATCTTACAGCCTCTACAGTTCCAAAATATCAAATTTCCTCGCCCAGGTGAGTCAATCTCTCGCTCAGGCGAGACCACTCTCGCTCAAGCGAGCCAACTCTCGCTCAGGCGAGAATCCTTCCGTATAGCCCAGGATTTCACCCTGCCAGATGAGCCTTCCTCGCTCAGGCGAGCCAACTCTCGCTCAGGCGAGACCACTCTCGCTCAAGCGAGCCAAACCTCGCTCAGGCGAGAATCCTTCAGTATAGCCCAGGATTTCACCATCCTAGGTTAGCTTTTCTCGCCCAGGCGAGAATCTGTAACACCCCAAATTTATCCTCCTTGAAATTAGGTAACAGTCCTGAGGAATGAGGCATACTGCCATATTCACGCTTGAGCGAGAGGACCTCGCCCAAGCGAGAGGATCAGTGTTTTGAAATTGGAAATTCTAGGAGTCTCGCTCAAGCGAGGAATGGGTCGCTTGAGCGAGAGGAAGCCGTTGAGACTGTGAGATTCTCGCTTGAGCGAGAGCGTCAGATCTGAAATTTTAAAAAGGCGGGATTTTCTCGCCTGAGCGAGAATGGGCTCGCTTGAGCGAGAACCCGACGATTCCTCTTTAAAATAGAAACCCCAAACACATTTTAGGGTTAGAACTTTGAAGAGAAGAGAACGAGGAGAGTTTTTCAAGAGCAAAGAGCCTTAGGACTCATCTTAGAGCTTGAGAAGAGGTAAACCTCTTGTTTCTAACTCTTCTTCTTCCTCTCTAACTTGTTTTGGGTATGTTGGATTTCTTTTCAAAATATGAGAAACCATGGAAACTCATCCTTTAGAGTTATGGTTCGTTTTATGTTATTTTTCTCTTGTAAACTCTTGGTTTAGAGTTGATATTTGATGAATGGAAAGGTTTTGTGAGTTAATCATGAAAACCCCAAAAAAACCCAAAATGAGAATATGAGCAAAAAGAGAAATGGATGAAATGTTAAATGTGGATGATGAGTTTGTGCTTTGATGTTGAAATATGAGATGAACATGTATGTTTAGATGTTTGAAAACTTGTATTGAAGTAGTTTTGGAAATCTTGAAAATATGTAAATCCCTTGTATGTTTGATGAAGAAATACGAGTTGTTTATGTGTTATTTTGAATAAATGACTCGATCTGCCCGATGTGGTATGAATAATAACTCGACCTGCCCGATGTGGTATGGAGGATAACTCGACCTGCCCGATGTGGTATGGAGGATAACTCGACCTGCCCGATGTGGTATGGATAATAACTCGACCTGCCCGATGTCGTATGGAGGATAACTCGGCCTGCCCGATGTGGTATGGATAATAACTCGACCTGCCCAATGTGGTATGGAGGATAACTCGGCATGCCCGATGTCGTATGGATAATAACTCGACCTCCCCGATGTGGTATGGAGGATAACTCGACCTGCCCGATGTGGTATGGATAATAACTCGACCTGCCCGATGTGGTATGGATAATAACTCGACCTGCCCGATGTGGTATGGAGGATAACTCGACCTGCCCGATGTGGTATGGATAATAACTTGACCTTCCCGATGTGGTATGGGGAATAACTCGACCTGCCTGATGCGGTATGGAGAATAACTCGACCTGCCTGATGTGGTATGGGGAATAACTCGACCTGCCCGATGTGGTATGGGAAATGAAATCGATGAATACGATTAAGGGAAATATGAAGGATGAAAATGAGGATGTGAATGATAAAAGTAATATTTATGCTATAGAATATATATTATGGGATATATATACTATAGGGTAAATATGAAGGATGAAAATGAGGATGTGAATGATAAAAGTAATATTTATGTTATAGAATATATATTATGGGATATATATACTATAGGGTAAATATGAAGGATGACAATGAGAATGTGAATGATAAGAGTAATATTCATGCCATAGGATATATATTATGGGATATATATACTATAGGGTGAATATGAAGGATGAAAATGGAAGATGTTGAGAATGAAAGTAATATACATGCTATAGGATATGTATTATGGGATATATATACTATAGGGTGGATATGAATAATGAGAAGGACGATGTTTCGAAAGAACGTAATATGCATACTATAGAATATATATTATGGGATATATATATTATAGGATGAATATGAGTAAAGTGGAAATTAAAGGATGATGATATGAATGTTTACAATTACGCATGTGTGTTTACGAATTATATTAAAGCTTAATCGTATTTGAAATGTGGATTATCATGTGATGTTAGTTTTTGAACTAATGACTTACTCCCTTGTTTTGTGTGTTGTTTATGATAATCTCATTGTAGGTAAATGAAGGATTTGAGGAGGACGCTCACTTAGGATGCTTACGTGTTTATTAACTTGAATGTCTTTATTGTATTTTGACATTGTAGTTGATTTGATAATATTTTGGGATAAATGTAAATCTGATTAGGATAATACGGAGATATGTAGTTATGGACGTTATAACTTTGAGAAACCCATACTGGTTGTATGGGGTAATTACTAAATGAATGAATTATGTTTTTCCGCAACATGATTGCATGATAATATAATAGTTTAAAAGATTAGTGTCAAGTAATGATTCATGAAGGTTTTCAGTAAAATAATGAATGTATGTAAGGAAAGATTTTAAATAAACGAAAAATTTTCAAGGGTAGAATTTGGGTCGTTACAGAATCTCTCGCTCAAGCGAGAATCCCAGGACTGATACTATAATTTTAAAGACTTAAATTAAGGGTGTTACATTATGTATCCTAGTTTTGGTTATAAAGAGATGATTTGCATGGTTACTTTATTTATGAAATTTTATAGTGCTTCCAATTATTGTTTTCCCTAAAACATTCTTATTTTTAGCCACATGACTATTTGCCTAACCAAGACCTTTATTGTGTGTTGAATGTCTTTGGATTTTTATCATCTTGTCTATATTATGAATATTTCTGTTAAGTTTATTTAGTTCAAGACTTAATGTTGAAACTTTGGTTTTAAGATTAATGCAATTTTTCCCTTTAAAGGGGTTCTTACTTAGATGGATTTCTTTTTCATAAATTATCTAGTTTTTATTTGGATTTTTTATACTTAATGAGAAAGAGTGATTGAGTGATATTAGAAATTTATCAAGAATACTATAAAATTATTCTACTACTAACAAAATGGATAAATTAAAAGATAAATTAAACACTTAATTCTTCATATTTCATTTATTGCTATTATAGATGAACAATACACTATTTAAATAGAATGAAGAAAACATAATATGATGATGATGATACAAGTGTTATCATCTTACAACACTAGAAGATTATACAAAAACCAATTATTTCACTAAATTTAAATAACCAACTAGCATATCCTATCATATTTATTTTCTAGTAAATATTATAACAAATATCATAAAAACATTCTATCATTATCGACCCCTTTAAAATTAACTTTCTCCTCAAGATTGGATGATAGCTCAAGGAATTCATCCAATTGACCTATTAAATTTGAAGGCATTTCATTATATTGCTCATGAAATTTTATTTGCCCTTACCCACTAAATTAGTCTTAGAGATATTGTAATGACCAAAATTCTATCGTTTAAAATTCTTCTCATTTTAATATAGATATTTCCTATCGTCTCTATTTCTCTTCAATTAAACAACATTCAATACTCTATAACCCTTCTTCCCATGGAGCAGAAAAACATAATTCATATATTCCCTTCTCGGTAAATACCGCATATGACTAGCTTTGGGATTCCAAAATACCCATAGCTATAAATATCCTGATTTACAAAAATATAGTACTAATCCAGTTAGGGTTTACAATTATCCAATTAACAGTTTACATCAATCAAACAAAAAGAATAAGACTTCGAGTTCTCAACTCCTTATGCCTCGAACCGGGTCTCCTTAATTTCCTCGTTTACCTGCAATGGGATTATAATAACCAGTGTTGTTTGGACCGGACCGGACTGGCCGGTCCAACCGGTCCAACCGTCACCCGCTTGAGTAAACGGTCCTGTACATGTAGAAAACCGGAATTGGTTTCCAGCCGTTTTGGGCCGTGGAAAATCCGGTCCAACCGGGTTAGACCGGGTAAAACCGGAATAACCCGGTTGGTTAAACCGGCCGGATTGGTAAAATTAAAAAAAATGTACAAAATGCACATATCTGATGCTTTTAATATGCTATAATCGATTACGAGTATATTGTAATCGATTACATCATGTAAAATTCACATATTTGATACTTTTAATATGCTGTAATCGATTACGAGTATATTGTAATCGATTACATCATGTAAAATGCACATGTCTGATTAGTTTATCAGCATGTAATCGATTACCAGGATTGTGTAATCGATTACACTGTTTAAAAATGCAAATAATCTTAGTTTCATGCATGAGTTTTTCAAAGATCAGTATTATACATATTTTCTAATTATTATACATATTAATCTAACGTATATTCTAATTTGTAGGTATGGTTGAAGGACAAAATATTACTATTGATGGATTGCTTAATTTAGACTCTTTTCCTCAAGAAGATGTAGATAGTTACACTCAAAGTACATCTTTAACCAACAATGTAAACTTAGGATCTAACCAAGACAATGATACATGGATGAATTAGAATGTTTACTCTCTAAATGAGATGTGTTTTGATTTATTGCTCTAATTATGTAAGACTTAAACTTTGATGCACTTTTATTTTGATTTATGTATAAGCTTTGTGCAAATTTATTCACTTATTTTAATTAATTATATAATATATGTATATATATATATATAATTATATATGATATTATATTGTCGTCCGGTCCGACCGGACGGCTTAACCGGTTAAACCGGTTAGAACCTATACAAGACCTCCTCCGGTTTGACGTTCGGCTCGGGTTTCACAACATTGATCATAACAGATATACACAACAACAACAAAGGAGTAAGTTATCAACTCAATAAATATTCGTAAACGATAATCCACATTTTAAGTTTTATAATACAAGAAGTCATAAACTGATAAAATCCACATCTCTTGTTTATCCCTCTCCAGTTATTACATCCACCCTTTTGAATTCACTCATTCATCTCTGTCATACCTTGTCACCTTCTTCATCAATACCATTTCGAATCATTATTTTCCAATTGCACGTTTACCTTTTCATCACCACTTGGGTCAGGTCATATACAATACCACATAGGGCAAGTCATACCCAATACCACATAGGGCAAGTCATACACAATACCACATAGGGCAAGTCATACACAATACCACATAGGGCAAGTCATACACAATACCACATAGGGTAAGTCATACACCAATCGTATACATAATCAGAAGGTTCACACATTTTCTATTATCATATACCATTAATAACTTCTCCTTACCTTGGTGAGTGTTGGGTTCGGTTCTTGGTATCTGCACTAGTTCCACCGACACCGCCGCCAACTCTAGGATCTTTCCTCATTCCCACCATACAACACAATGTTAGTCATTTATCCCAAATATTTCATAAACAATTTAGATTGCATTATTTAACCATACAAAACATTCCTCATATTTTCAATGTTGCTAAACTACTTTCATCATAAGTTTACAACATTTAAAACATACATATTCATCTCATATTTCATCATTAGGAAGTAAACTCATCTTCTACCTCTAGCATTTTACCCATTTTTATTTCTAGGTTTTTGGGGTTTTCATGTATGAACCCACAAACCCTCTCCTTTCTTGGAATACTAACTCTATATCAAGAGTTTACAAGATAAAAATCATATAAAACAAACCATAACTCAAAAGGGTGAGTTTCCATGGGTTCTCTCATGTTGAGAAGAGATCCAACATACCTCAAAACAAGTTTCAAAGTAAAAAAAGAGAGTTAGAATCAAGAGATCTACCTCTTCTCAAGCTTCTAATGACTCAAAAGCCTCCTTGCTCTTGAAAATACTCTCTCCTCTCACTTCTCTTTTGGTTAACCCTAATAAATGTGTTTGGGGTCCCCTATTTAATGTAACAGCAACGGGTTCTCACTTAAGCGAGGGATTCTCGCTCAGGCGAGAAAATCCCGCCTATTTTAAAAACTCAAATCTGACTCTCGCTCAAGCGAGGGATTCTCGCTCAGGCGAGAATCTCACAGTCCTAACAGGCTTCCTCTCGCTCAAGCGAGGGATTCTCGCTCAGGCGAGAATCTCACAGTGTCAATAACCCCAGTTTGCCATTTCTCGCCTAGGCGAGGCAACTCTCGCTCAGGCGAGAATCTTCCAGTATAGCCCAGGATTTCACCCTCCCAGATGATCCTTTCTCGCTCAAGCGAGAATCTCTCGCTCAAGCGAGGATCCGAGGACTGATACTATAATTTTAAAGACTTAAAATTTGGGGTGTTACAGATATGATAAGTTAGGGTGCCAACTTTTGTTATTAATGACTGGATTTTTTTCAAATTCGAAAAGCATACAAATTGTGCTTTTTTTAATGTGTACTATGTAAACATGTGGGCACTACGTGAGAGGTGAAAATTGTTTCACACAGATCACACCCTCATCTAGTGGTGTACATGCATTTGTGCATTTTGTAAATGATGATTGCACATTGTCATCCCAATCTATTGTAACAGCAGGGGATAACATTTGATTCGAAATATTTTTTTCTTCCATAAAAATATTCACAAAACCAAGATGCTTCCTATCTTTCTCCTTCAATTTTTATTTTCTAATCAAAATTCCAAATGCAAACACACACACACACACACACGCACGCACGCACGCACGCACGCACGCACGCACGCACGCACGCGCCATACCCACTTCCTTAAATAACTTTGGTTCTTTATCAGCCACCTTCTCACCAACCTCGTTTATCATGTCCTGTAATTCTGCCTCACTTGGGTTCTAACTGGATGGTCGCATTACAGTCCCAAATTCTTTGGTGGTAATACAACCATCACCATCCTTGTCGAAGAGACAGAAGGCTTCCTTTAACTGAGCGATCTGTTCATCAATGAGCTGGTAAGTGAGTTTTTTCTCCAATATCCCATGGACAAAGCTTTTAAGAGCATATATGTCATGGTCTGGTGCTACTTTTAATGGCTTAGATCCAAATAATCCATTGTTTTTTTGCTTCCACGTCTGATTTGCTATCATTTTCTTTCTTATGTTTGTTCACTAAATCTTCTTGTGACATAAGTAGTAGCTCTCTTATCTTGGTAAAGATATTTGTAACTAAATGATGGATAGTTGTGGTTATTGGGATCTAAAATGGTAGAGGTTTCGGGGTGTTGGTTGAGGAATTTCCCATGTATACTCTTTCGTGATATTGTTATAGTAATACTTCCTTCCACAAGTGTTGAAATACTCTATCCAAACATGATAGTGATGGTAATAGATCTGATGGGACAAATAATATGATTGTGTTGGTGGTTCTAAGGGTGGTTGTAGTGTTGGCCACTGTGGAAATGAAGGAAAATGAGACTGAGGTTGTGAGATGTGATGAGAATGTTGATGATAATATGGGTCATGCAATGGATAAAGGGGTGATGGTGGATGAGTATAAGTAGGAGATGGAGAATAAAGGATAAGGATTCTCATTATCTAGTTGTTGTAACAACCCACAATATGTGCCATATTATCTTGCAGTTATAACAATATAGCCTTATCTCTAGCTGCTATACTTTAGGAACAGCGTTACAATCTGTTACAAAGTTTCATTCACTTCATGTAACTATATATATTCGTGTTTCATATCAATACAAAAGCAAGCAATTTATATACTCTTTATGGTAATCAGAGCTTTTGCTTAACAGCTTTTTTTCTTCTTCTCTTTCCTGACTTATGCTCACCATGAGTTCAATATCCGAATCTCCAAATACTATCATTGTTACCAATCCTCCATCAAATAACTCCCATGTTCTCATCTCTCTTAATGCTGGCACCCAAATTCATCCCAAATTATCAGGCAGCAATTATCCTGCTTGGAGAGTCCAATTCAATGCCTTATTAGTAGGCTATGACCTTATAGGATATGTTGATGGCACCCACCCTTGTCCTCCAAAACACACTGAAACAGCCAGTGCTATCATCAATCCTGACTACACTCACTGGATGCGCCAAGACCAGTTGATTGTACTTGCTATAGTCAGTTCAGTTGCTGACACGGTCACTAACATGCTTGGTGGTGTGAAAACCTCCAAAGACGCATGGCAAACACTGAAAACCATGTTTGTGAATTCCTCTAGGAGTCGCATCTTATCACTCAAGGAGAAGCTGTCACATCTCAGCAAAGGAGACCTCTCCATCACTGCGTATATACAACAAATCAAGACTTTGTCAAATGAGCTTGCCATTATCCATCAACCACTGGATAACATAGATCTGGTGCTGTACACTCTCAATGGTATTGGTGCTGAGTTTCGTGAAGTGGCAGCTGCCATCAGAGCCCGTGATACTCCCATCAGTTTTGAAGAATTACATGAAAAATTAGAGGACTTTGAAACATACATCAAGCGATCAGCTCAGTCCATTGACAACGTGATACCCACTGCTCATGCTGCTCAACGTTATAGACCTTCTTAAACCAACACCAAAGCCCCTCACTAGACTCCTTCCTCTAAGTCACAGTCTGGATCTCACTCTAGTAAGCGTGACATTTGCAAATATTGTCACAAACCGGGTCACACAGAGAAGGTTTGTTACAAACTTCATGGTTATCCCAATCGCACCATTAATAATGCCACTCATCCCCCTGATGCCATGTATGCTCAAAATACTTCCACCTACTCTTCTCCTAAGTGGATCATGGATTCTAGGGCAACTCATCATGTCACAAATGACTTGCAAAACCTGTCCTTCAATACTCCATACACAGGTTCTGATCAGCTTTTAGTTGGAGATGGTTCAGGTTTGAATATTAGTCATATTGGTACATCTTGCATTCATTCACCCTCCTCTCATTTTCAACTAGCTGATATATTGTGTGTGCCCTCCATTAAGCAAAATTTGTTATCTGTCTCCAAGCTTTGCAAAACTAATTGTGTATCTGTTGAATTATTCCCAAAACATTTTTTGGTAAATGACTTGAAGACAGGAACAGTCTTGATGCAAGGACATCACCACAATAATCTCTACACCTGCTCTCTTCCACCGTCCAGCAAAGCTTCTCTAGCTTCCTTTCAGTTTCAAGCAAATACGGTCCATACGTCCTCTTCCAGACCGTGGCACCACATCCTTGGACACCCATGCCATCGGACTCTTCATCATCTCAAGTCTAAGCATTCTCTTTCAATAAATTCCTCAGCATCAGCAACTTGCACCTCATGTCAATGTGCTAAGAGTCACAAGCTGCCATTTTCGAATCACAACATTCAAACATCACAGCCTCTTCAACTAGTATACACTGATGTTTGGGGTCCTACACCAATAAAATCTTTTGATGGCTTCTTATATTATATAATTTTCGTAGATCATTTTACTAAATATGTCTGGATGTATCCCTTAAGAAATAAATCCGATGTTGCATCCATTTTTCCTAAATTCAAATTAGTTGTTGAAAAGTTCTTCTCTTTCCCACTCATTGCATTCTATTCAGATAATGGTGGTGAGTTCATCAAACTAAGACATTTCCTAGCTTCTCATGGTATCACCCAATACACAACACCTCCTCATACTCCAGAACTAAATGGCACAGCTGAGCGATGCCATAGACATATTGTGGAAACAGGTAGAACGTTTCTTCACCATGCCAAATTACCACCACAATTCTGGTCAAGTGCATTCCAAATAGCAGTGTACCTTATCAACCGTTTACCCACCCCAATCGTCAATATGGACTCACCATATGCTAAGTTATTTCATAAACAACCTAATTATAACCACCTTCATGCATATGGATGTCTCTGTTTTCCTTGGATTCGACCATACACCACTTCCAAACTCCAACCTCGGTCTGTCCCATGCATATTCTTAGGCTATTCAAACTCTCAGTATGCCAACATCTGCCTTGACCCCATCTCCAACAAAACCTACATATCTAGGCATGTAACCTTTGTAGAAAACCAATTTCCCTACCAAGCCCTAACAACCTCAACCACACAACTCCTACCCCCTATAGTCACTGACATTTCCCCTCACCATATCCTACCCACCACAATACGCACCACACTCACACCCACTATCCAACCTGTGTCGACCTCATCCCCTACATCGACCCCATCCCATTCTCCCACAGAACAACATTCTAGTGCATCACCCAGTAACATGCCTCAGTCTAGCCACACACCAGCAAACTCTCTCATACCCGATGCCTCTTATGAAGCCTCTACTCAACCTACAACTCCTCCTTCCCCACCTGCTACCCGCACCCATCCCATGACAACCAGATCCCAAAACAATATCTACAAACCCAAACACCTACTCACTGTAACCAAACATCCTATACCTAAAAATCTGGAACCTTCGGGCACTGAAGCTAGGAAACATGCTCATTGGAGACATGCAATGTCAGAAGAATTTGATGCACTACTTCGCAATGGAACTTGGGAGCTACAACCAGCTCTGGCAGCTACAAATATTGTTGGGTGCAAGTGGCTTTTTCGCATCAAGCGGAACCCAGATGGCAGCATATCACGCTACAAAGCAAGACTTGTAGCAAAGGGATTCACTCAGACTCCAGGCCTGGACTTCAAGGAGACCTTTTCTCCTATGATCAAGCATCAAACCATCAAAGTAATACTTACATTGGCTCTAGCTCAATCTTGATCGTTGCATCAGCTAGACGTAAATAATGCCTTCTTACAGGGAAAGTTATCTGAAGTTGTCTTCATGCAGCAACCACCAGGATTTGTTGATCACAAACATCCAGATTATGTGTGCCGGTTGCATAAGGCCATCTATGGTTTACGTCAAGCACCCAGGGCATGGCATGAAGCACTAAAATCCTTTATTCTTTCTTATGGAATTAAGATGACTCACAGTGATCCCTCTCTATTCTATTACTCTTCCAATTCGGTAATGACATACTTCCTAGTCTATGTTGATGACATATTGGTCACCGGGAACTTTGCTGAATTTGTGTCCAGGTTTATCCATGCCCTGTCGAATGCTTTCTCTCTCAAAAATCTGGGTGCTCCAACTTATTTTCTTGGCATCGAACTGGTTCCTACTAAAACAGGTTTATTTATGTCCCAACATAAATATATCCGTGAACTACTTGCCAAACACAACATGGAGGGAGCCAAACCAAGTCTCACACCTCTTTGCACCACAACTTCTCTTCGTTTGCATGATGGTTCTGCTGCCACTGATTCATTCAAATTTCGCAACATTCTTGGTGCCCTTCAGTACATCACACTCACAAGGCCAAACATCTCTTTTGCCGTCAACAAACTTTCCCAGTTCATGCACAAGCCCACTGATATACACATGCAGCAGCTGAAACGCACACTAAGGTATCTCAAAGGTACTTTAAATTTTGGCCTACAACTACACAAACCATCGTCTTTGTCTCTTGTTGCCTTTAGTGATGCGGACTGGGCAGGCAACTTGGATGATAGAACGTCCACATCAGGGTACATTATTTACTTGGGAGGCAATCCAGTTTCTTGGACATCAAAACGGCAACGAAGTGTAGCTAGATCCTCCACAGAAGCGGAGTATAGGGTAGTGGCGAACACAACAACCGAGATTTCTTGGCTCATGAATTTATTGTCTGAACTCGGCATCAACGTATCTCCTTCTCCACGTATTCTCTGTGATAATATTGGTACTACATACTTGTGTGCCAATCCACTATTTCATTCTAGGATGAAACACTTGGCCCTAGACTATCACTATGCAAGGGAACTGGTTCAACGTGGATGCCACTCAATCTCTCGCATCTCAACCCAGGATCAAACTGCTGATGTTATGACCAAGCCCCTCTCCTCTACAAAATTCACTAATGGCACCATGCTCTTGAGGGGGCGTAAAGGATAAGGATTCCTATTATCTAGTTGTTGTAACAACCCACAATATGTGCCATATTATCTTGCAGTTATAACAGTATAGCCTTATCTCTAGCTGCTATACTTTAGGAATAGCTTTACAATCTGTTACAAAGTTTCATTCACTTCATGTAACGATATATATTCGTGTTTCATATCAATACAAAAGCAAGCAATTTATATATTCTTTAGAGAATACATAGTTGTTATGGAGGGAAGAGTATGAATGAAATCACCAATTGATATTGATATAGTGTTATTAGCAATCTAACAAGAATGCTATAGAATTATTCAGCTCCTAAGAAAATGGATAAACTAAAAGAAAAAGTAAACAATAAACTCTTCATATTTCATTGATTGATATTATAGATGAACAATACACTATTTAAGGACGGAATGGAGAAATCTAAACATCAATTATTCCTTGTTAGTAGTGTGAAACTTAAATTTAGATAACCAACTATTATATCATCTTACAACACTAGAACATTCTAGAAATATCAATTATTTAATTAAATCTAAATAATCAACTATTATATCACGTTCTATTACTTTTCTAATAAATCTGATAGCAAATATCACAATAAACATTCTATCAAAAAGCGTGTAGCTATATCTTCAGGATAACCAAAAGGTTAAGAATTCAATTTCTGTGAGCGACACTTGTTGAAAGATGCAGTCACACATCCCAAAAGAAATTAGTTCATTACCTATAAGGTGAGTGGATACACTTGGTATTAAAAAAGAGAGGGTGTAGCTGTTAACTACTTAACCATAAGGTTGTTGGAGGTTAAAACCCTCTTTCTACCGTTTTTTCTTCAAACTATTGTGTTCCATTGTTGGACAAGGATTTTTTTAATAAAATACATGCGACAAGGATTGTAACCTATATAATAAATGGTGAGGGGCAAACAAATTATATTCCAAAGTAACATGTAGGAGTTAATTCAAAAATAAGATTTTCTAAATTTATTTTTTTTACCTGTATGTAAGTGTTTTTCAGATAACTTTTTCCATTTTGATTTGTGTATAAAAATCACTTTTTTATTAAATTACTAGAAGAGTCTGGGGTTGATTGTTTTTATCAATAATTAACATGCTATGTAAATATTTAAACTTCCATAAAATGTAGTGTATCTTTTCATGCTTACCATCAATTATTTATTCCTTGGAAAAAATGAAAAAATATTCTACCTTTTTCATGATTATTGAAACGTGTCAAAATGTAAAAAGGTAAAAGTTAAATAAAAATAAAATTTTAGGCTGATATAAAATACCCAAACAACAAGTATACATGGAGTGTCATTTAGGGAGGACATTTCCCTTGTAATTTACTACATCATTAAGTCATTATGCAATTGGTGATTGGCAAAATTCCTACATAATAATAACAATTCTTTTGGCCTGTTTTTAATTTCCTAAGATGCTTATAAGTATGTCATTCTTCCAACCAAAGCATAGTGATCGATCAAAAAATTAGGTTGTTTTCAGAAATTATGAGGGAAATAGAAGGACGTGGATCATGGGGTGAGGCGTGGGTAGGGATGACAATGAGTCTGGATGGGTTCGGGTAGTGCGTTATCCGGACTCCCGTTGCTTCATTTTTGTATTCAGACCCGCTCCAGACTCGTGCTAATACTCACTTGGGTATACTACATGTGGTTCTTTGGTACCCAACGAATCTATGAGTACCCATAAATTCAAAAAATATTAAAAATAATTTCAAGTAATTTATGCACTTATGTATTTGTTTCCTATGATCTTATATGTTATTTAGACAATCAACAAGAGAAACAATTATAAAATTTAATTTAAAATTATAAACACAACTTAATTTGACCATTAAACACAACTCATTTTGCTCAAACAAATATTAAAAATAACTTCAACATTAGGATGAAAAATTCATTTAGCAAGAATTATTCAATTAACATAATATTACATCATATATATAAATTAACAACATAATATCAGTACTTAACACTACAACATCTCACTTTAACAACATAACAATCACATTTATGAATTAATATGATATTGTAATTACAACGGGTCCAAAACATAAACTCAGACCCGACCCGTTGCGGATAATATTTGCGGGTACCTACATATCCGAGTACTCTTTGTCATCCCTAGACATGGGAAGAGAAGAAATCAAGTAAAATATCTCCCTTGTTGGTAGTGTGATATTTAAATTTAGATAAGAATAGGGCAAATGGTTAACTAATGTAATGATAATGGAAAAAAATACTATTTTCCCCTTTATAAATCTAATTAATAGTGAGAAACGCAGGAAGAATGTTATTATAAAATTTTATTAAAGATATTTAGGTACTTTGACATAGTTGTCTCCATAAAAATCTCAAATTGAGGAACTAAGAAAATGAACTTGTGGATGATTTTAGAGAGATGCTAAAAACTTTCAAAACATTTCCCTTTCTTTCATTCATAGGGATGGCAATGGGTCTGGATGGGTCTGGGTAGTGCATTACCCAGACCCGGCTCACTGCTTTGTTTTTGGACTCAGACTCATGCTAATACTCACTGAGTATACTACCCGACGGTCCTTGGGTACCCAACGGATCCATGGGTACCCATAAATTCAAAATAATTTAAAAATAATTGTAAGTAATTTATGAATTTGTGTATTTGTTTCATACGATTTTATATGTTAATTAGACAATTAACAAGAGAAAAAAATTATAAAACTTAATTTAAAGTTTTAAAAACAACGGAATTTAACTATTAAACATAATTTATTTTACTCTAACAAACATTAAAAATAACTTCAACATTAGGATGAAAAATTCATTTAGTATGAAATTTCCGATTAACATAACATTACATCATACATATGAATTAACAACATAATATCATTGCTTAAGAACATTACATAAGAGTTTAACAACATAACAATCACATTTATGAATTAATATGATATTATAATTATGAATTAATATGATATTATAATATAGATTAACATGATATTACAATTAAGTTGTTATATATACAGGAAGAAAAAAATGGGTCCGGGTACCCACGAGTTTAGGTACCTTATTACCCGGATCCAAACACATCTAACAGCGGGTCTTAAAATTGCGGGTCTTAATTACCCACGAGTCCAAAACATGGACACAGACCCGACCCGTAGCGGGTAACCACAAATTCGAGTACCCATTGTCATCCTTATTCATTCATCCCTTAGATAAGAGAGATCCACAATCATTCATTCTCTCCCCTCCAAAACAAGACTAACATATATAGCCATAAGGTTTCTTGCATTTTTTAATTAATTTTATTTTTTTAATCAATATAATTTATTTTTTTAAACAATATAATTATCAATACTTTAATTTTATGTTTTAATCAATGTAATTAGGAAAACTAATTGCCACCAACAAGCTGTTGACTTAATGGTGTAAGGCACTACTAGATCCAAAAGGCCAAAAGTTCAAGCATTCAATTCATCGGAACGACACTTATTGGAAGGGTGAGGCACACACCACGAAAGGAATTAGCTCATTACACATAAGGTAAGAGGATATGTTAAATGCAAAAATTACCTTAAATACTAAGAATAATTGAGCATATTTTAACCCTAAAAGTATACATAAATGTAATTCATAATATATATTGAGTCAAACAATTGCACCAAATCCTGTGATGTGTGATTTTGTGCTATGTCAGGTGATTAGAGGCTAAAATGATCAAAAGCTATCAAATGTGATCATAATTCTAATGAGAATATATGAAGATAAAAATGCAATTACCTAATTCTAATCATAATATTTGAAGATAAAGATGCAATCACCTAATTCTAATCATAATATGTGAAGACTAATGATTTAACCACCTAATTTTAATCATAATCTTTGAAGATAAGGACTCAACCACCTAATCATAATCAGAATCTTTGAAGACAATGACACACCGATCTAATTCTAATAAATAACCTAGAGATAAGGAAAAATATATGGAAGATTAGTATAAATTAGGAGAGTAGTTATGGGTTGAAGGCATTAGTGATCACTCTAGGAAGAGGAAAAAGAAGAATGTCAACTTACAAGATGACTATAGCTTCAATGGGAATAAGTAGCAAAATTCTTCTGTCTCGGGTTAGATGTAATTATTTGAATTTGATGTGTCAAATATGCTTATTCAATTGTTTAAAATTATTTTGTTGCTTTTCCTTGACTATTCTTATTCTTAATGCTTGTTTTTAAGGATGACAATGAAAACTGAACCTACGGGTACCTACCTGGATCCAACCCGAATTTAACGGGGAAAACCCAATGTGATTGGGTTCGTGTTCGGGTTTGGGTTTTACCTGAGTTCAATTTTTGGGTTCGGGTTTGGTATAGTTGATACCCTACCTCGAATCCGCCCCGAACTCGATTAATATATAAAATTATAAAATTACACATAAATACATATATAAAAGCTATATATATATATATATATATATATATATATATATATATATATATAAATTTGACATATATATATATAATTTATATGTATAGAAATATATGTTTCAGACAAATTTTCATCGGGTTCGGGTTACCCGAAATCTGACGAGTTCGGGGATGATATATTTGTTTTCAACCCCGCTTAATTCGGGTTTTGAATTTTGGGTTCGGGTTTGGGTAAGTACAAACCCGACCCGCCCCGTTGCCATTCCTATGGTTTGATCACCAATGCATGATCTAAGGTTTAAAGATAAGTAATGAGAATTTCCATGTTTAAACTAGACATATAATATATTAACTAGTAACATATTGATGTCTAGGAATAAGATTAATTGAAGTTGTCATTCTATCACCCATATTATTATGATTAATTTGTCAAGGAATTGAGAATTAGTTTATTTAGTCATTTGATATGTTTAATCAAGGAATTAGTAAATAGATAAGAACTAGTGGTGGATAAATCATACGAATAGTCATATATGAATATCGTTAATGGATACTATATGACAAATATTGAAATCTAATCTCATATTCTTCATCTCTCAATTTAATATCTTCAAATTGTTTTCTTTTACATTAGTTTAATTTTAATACTTTCACTAAATCAAATCTTTTTCTATCTAAATTTAATTAGTTTGCTAACTAAAAGAATATCAAGCAAGTCCTTTTGGATTCGACAATTTAATATATTTTTTATGACAACTCGTTTGATTAAAAATAACAACCAATTTGCTGGTTAGCAAGATACCCTCTCAGTTTGATGATGTTATTTTTTAGTCATTGCCGGTCTTTCCTAGATTTTTGAAAATATTGGTCCATCATTATTTTTTAATTAAAAAAACCATTCGTTTTTTTTGTCTACTTAAAACAATAATATGGCATGGACTTAAGTTCTTAAAAGAACACAATTTAAAACTTTTTTAGAATCTGGTAGTAGTTGTATTCAGCAAGAAACTAAAATAATGAAATAGAACCCATTTAGAATAATCTGGGAATTAAGTTAGATAGACCGAATGTTTTATAAATAACTAAACCACTAAACTTTAATTCTAGGAAGGGGATCCACTTACTTCAAGAGTAAGTTTTTTAAGCATACTTCACATCTTAGCCATCAATTATATGAAAATTCAATTGTTTGAATTAGTGAGTAGATCTAAACATTGAATTTCCCAAGAATTGATGGCTAAGATATGGGGAGTCAATGGATTTCTCCTCTTAATTCTATTATGATAGGCTTGTTACATAAATCGAAATGATGGTATAATGATCTATCATAAAATATTTAATTATTTCTTAATTGTTTCACCAATAATTTTCTTGGCCTCCCCTTTCTCTAGAAATTAAACCTCCATTTGATCTACTTTCCTTACATACCACTTAGTGCAAGATTCGACTTTCTCCTCAATTCATTCATTTGTAATCCTATCTTGTCTAGTGTATTTGTTAATCTATTAAACATTCTCATAAGTTACATGAAGTTTATCTTCTTGTTGACATTATACCGCTAACGTTCAATCTCATATAACATTATGAGAATTATAGTTGCGCAATAAAACATTCTATTTAGCTTGAGTGATACCAGTCTATCACATATGATACTTGAAGCACTACAACATTTCATCCACATAACTTGAATCAAATGGTTTACATCTCAGTTAATTTTATTATCGTGTTGGATGATTTACCCAAGATACTTAAATCTCAATTTTTACCTCTATAGCAGAGTTTGTTCATCTCTTGTTATACTTACACTCCATATACTTCATCTTATTTTGACTTTTATATGAAAGTCATGTGCTACTAAAACTTGTCTTTGTATTGTACTTCTAGTTTCTCATTAATTGATCTATCGGGTCTCCAACTAGGATAATATCATCCGCAAAGGGCATGCATTAGCATCGGTTCTTAGATATACTCAGTACCGACATCCAATACTAATGTAAACAAATAAGAGCACAATGTTTATTATTGGTAAGTGCAAAAGTGATCATTTGACCCTTTATTATCGGAGATGATCTTTTCCCACTAATAACAGGATGGAGATTATATGTCTTCATTCATGTTCCACTTTGTATCCCAAGGTAATTAGAAAACTTTATTCAATTAAAATTAAAAATTAAAAACAGAAATTAATATTTTAATATTATTTTATAAAATTTGATTAACTATGAACATAATGACATCAAAAATTACGAAATAGATTATCTTTGTCCCTAATACATGGATCTGGCTCCTCTCCATTACAGGAGAGGACAATACATAGTTATGATGTTGACACATGACAAAAATAAGATTTAAATAGTCCAGATTTTTCACTTTTTTTCTAAATTAAAATTTTTAAAAACTCACTCTCTTACATTCTCAAGACTCTCTCCAGTACTGGAGATAAATCATTTCCCTAATTCATACAAGTGGGCTTCCATAAATGGAAGTTGACTTTAATGCCTTGATTTCATGGAAACTTCAAAGTTCATATCATACATCCAAACACGTTCTAGTTAGTCGCCAATAACCATTCACTTGTATCCACCACGAAACCAAACAAATTGAACTACAAGAAAGTTGAACCAAAATTTTAAAAGAAAAACAAAGTGTTTGTTTATATAATAATGATAAAAATGATCTAAGACTTGGCCAAAATTACAAGCCTTCCAAACGCGTCTATTAGGTTCACGCAGATTTTACAACTTCCTAGTATATATAACTCTTCGTATCTCTTCAATATATAACACTCTTTTACTTCCCTATTTTTTCACATAATTTTGAATCATGTCTTTCTCAACCAAATTGTCCATCATTCTATTATTTTCTTCTCTTCTCAATCATGCATGTTCAGGTCTGTTTATTCCTCCTATAATTTTCTATTATTTTAAAGATGCATGTTCACATCTTAGCCATCAATTCTAGAGAAATCTAATGATTTGAATTAGTGAATTGATCTAAACCATTGGATTTCCTTATAATTTATGGCTAAGATGTGGAGTAAGTTTAAAAAACTTACTATTAGAGTAGGTGAATCCTCACCCTATTTTAAATATGATCTATGATAGAGTGACATAGTTCGAGAGTTCATATCATCTTCTGTATTTAAGATGAAAGTGCAGTAAAGAACAAAGAAAAACAAAATGAGATAACACTTAATATTTTTATTTATAATGATATGACACTTTTATGAGTAAAAGTAAAAACAGAGCTCCCTTTCGATCTATATAGTCGATCTGAGCTAGTGAGATAAATGTTTGATTGATGTTGTTATATATTTTGCAATTGGCAGGTGGGATGGTATGTGAGGACTTGCCAAAGGACATGTGTGCCTTCTCAATAGCTTCATCAGGGAAGAGGTGTTTGTTGGAGACCGAAAAGGCGGCGGACGGTGGCGTGGAGTACCAATGCAGGACATCGGAAGTGGTGGTGGAGACGATGGCGGGGTACATAGAGAGTGACCAATGTGTGGAGGCGTGTGGAGTTGAGAGGAGTTCTGTTGGGATTTCATCTGATGCTTTCTTTGAGCCACAATTCACTGGCAAGCTTTGCTCCCCACCATGTTACCATAAATGCCACAACATTGTTGATCTTTTCTTCAATTTGGCTGATGGAGAGGGTAAGAATTGTTCATTTATACTCTTTCATAATTTGTTACGGGAACCATTGACTTCAAGAGTAAGTTTTTTATCTATACATCAATTCTAGAAAAATCCAATGATTTGAATTAGTGTGTAGATCTAAATCATTGGATTTCCCTAGCATTGATAGCCAAAATGTGGAGTAAGTTTAAAAAACTTACTCTTGGAGTAAGTGGATCTCCACCCATTTTTTATCTATACATTGTAAAGATGTGTTTTTTTAATGCAACGATTTAACTTGCGGATCGCATAACCTGATAGTGGCCGCAATATTGCGGTTGCAATGACCGCCATAACCCCATTATATCGCAATTGTGATGTGACTCTGAATCACAATGATGCGGTCACATCGGACCGTAACACAACCGCATTAGAACGCATTTGGACCGCATCAGGCCATATCTGATTCAAAAATATTGTTTTAATAACAAAATAATTCAAACTGCAATTCTGATCGCAATGACCGCAATCATAGTAGCCAAGTCATTATCGTAATTGCGACTGTAATTTAAAATAATGAATGCAACTCTCATACTTTATGTTCTATAAATATACCGGTTAAACTTGGGAAATTTTTCATAACATTATAGTGAAATTATTTGAATAACCATTCCTCAAAAATGTCCTTTTATTTTATACAATATAAAAAAACTAACTTGTTGAAATTGTGGTACAATTTTAGAGTTGTTTATTTTGAAAGTTATACAATAATATTATTGCATCCTTTAATAGTATTTACTATTTACTTCATGTTCTGCTCTTTCATTTTGCTTTAACCATGAAACTATCAACATAAAATACCTTTGAGCATCTTTAACTTCTAATTTAACCAATGCACTTTTTTAACATATAATGTTAAATGAGACACTCATAGATAGCATAGATTAATATGAGTGAAATGAGAGCTGGAATATCTCTACTTTTGAGGTGAAATATAGATGTACATCCACCATTTGTAAATATTCTTATCACATATTTTTAGAGTTTATTTTGGTTCTATAAAAGACCTTTTATTAACTTAATCCACACAATAAATGAATTTATTATTTACATAAATAATTGAATATAAAGAAAACTGATTTAATTTCATTAATAAATGATATTGAATACATTACATATAATTATTCACAAATTTAATAATATTTCACAAAAATGTATTGAAAAGGTAGGAGCAATAAAGTTATTATATAAACTAGTGTCATGTGCCGGTCAACCCGCCTTTCTATTGAATGAATTGCAATTTTGCATGTTAAAAAATGAAAATGATAAACTATCGTGTTCAAATATTGTTTTGATCCATGTGGAAAAATTGTCGTGTTCAAATGAAAAAACTGTAAAAGTTACATAAACAAACATGAAACATAAAATGAATAAATATGTTATATGATTTTTTGGTAGAAAATATAGATTAGTAAGGACAAAATAGGAAACAATAATTACACCATTATAGGTGTTTATTTTTGTATTTTCCCTTTATATTAGTATAGATTTCCCTTTATATTGATTGAAAAAGCAATAGATAATGAATCAAAAGGGAAGTTTGATTGATAGAAGGTCAAACTTGTTACCTTGGGGTTCATTTTGGAAGAGGACATCGATAATACTGAGACTTTCTTTTCACTTTTTTTTCTACCCGAAGCAAGTTATAGAGAAGTGTGGCTTATACCAAATTTAATCTCTAAATTAATTAATATATACCATTTGATTACTTGCATTCCACTAATGACTTTTGTATAATTATTTCTTTGTTTATTTTGTTGGGAATTAACATATAAAATAACAAAACTTGGTTTGATATGATGCAGGGGTATTTTTGCCAGAACTCTGTGAGAAGCACAAAACAAACCCTCATCGTGCTATGTTTGAGTTTGTGAGTTCAGGAACTGCACCTAGCCCTCACTAAAACTCCTTTTTATTAATGGAGAGACAAATACCCAAAAAAATCAAAGAAATTGGAAGTTGTAATATTATTTTTGTCCTTTTTATTTAAAAAAAGATTACATATTTGCCCTTACAATACACATAAAAGAATCACTTGTCTCTCCATTAATAGAGAGGAGTCGTACTCGTTTCTGACGTGTCAGAAGAGATTTTTTAATCAATTCCCAAGTAATTTTATTCCATTTAAATACTTTCATTTGAAGAGGTTATATAAAGTGGGTGAACTATGATATTTATTTATGGACACAGATCAGATGTCATACTCCATGTCCTAATCTATGTTCCGGACCAATCACAATACTGAATAAAATATAAAATTTAAAAATAAAAAGTAACAAAAATTAACATTGCGATTGACCCGGGACAGAGAGCGAGACACCTAATCTTTGTCCTTTATTTATGGGTCCATTTTTATGGGTTGGGTTCTGATTATTGTAATAATTAAAATTGGGTTGGGCATGATATTTATATTTTTACATTATATGATTGTTATATTTTTATCAATTTTTTGGAATTATTTCTGTTCATGGTATCTCGTTTAAGAGATTCTGTGAATTTTGTCCAAATAAAGGAAGTGTTGCTTAAATATTCTTGAGTTTATCTAAGTCTTCATTATGCTTTGGTTCATTTTCATCATGCTGGTTCATATTTATGTTAGTTTAAAAACTTTTAAGAAAGGTTAATAAGAAATCTTTAATTAGGTCTTGATAAGATAAAATAATATATTAAGGAATATCTCACTTTAATTTGATTTCCCTTTATGGTGTGTTTTCACATCTCTTCTGTTTTCTCTTTTATGTATTTCTTGATGATTAGTAACTCATTTTTCTTTTTTCTCTATATAGCACTGTACTTTCCTTACTCAATCACTTATGCTTCTCTAATTCTCAATTTCTATTTCTACTCATGAGATAGTAAAGAATGACATTACTTTTCGAATGCACATTATTTTTCCTTACTCGCTTACTTTTCTACTCATGGAAACTACCCGCGAAGTGAGATGGGAGGTAGTTAATAAGACTCCCACTAGTTTGATCCATCAATTATCAATCACCATTACATTAGCCACTTTCATTCAAACTAGTATCTTCAAAAAATATGTAACACTAAGAAGGTTTTACATTATATATCGAAATGGAAACAAAAAGGTTTTGTTTGGGTAATATAAATATAAATGGAAACAAAAAAACATGTAACACTACTACGCAATTTAATTTTACTCAAAATGATTTACTATGAAATTTTATAGCAATAATCATTCCAGCCACCACAGCATGTCTAGGTAACACATCTTTTTATACGAATACAAGTTTTTAATCAATTACAAAAGAGGAGGGTGTTGGAAATATATTTGAATATTTCTACATTTATGTCCAAGATCCAATATGTTATTAAGTATAATTAAATTAATTGTATTTATTTATTTTTATCATATTATTTATTTAATTAAATATATTATATGATAAGGTCCTTGATTGAAAATTAAATATGTGTTATTATAACAGAGATTATAATAATGAGAAACATGTCTCTTATAACTTTTGTCTAAATTGTTCTTGATCATAAAATCATTGAGAATAGAACATAAATGACTCAGATAGATCAATATATGTGTAATATTATTTATTGGATAAATATTAATAGATCTCATTTATTAAATTGCACATATAGATGATACATTTATGGATATGATCATTGAACTGACTCAATTGAGAATTCCCAATGGTTAAGATTACCTTAAATAGTCAATAGGAAATTCTAAAGAAGAAATGAAATAGTTTCATTTGACCTGAGATTAACATAATAATTAACATGTTATTCATCATACTTTGATTTTGACACATAATGTCTTAGGATATTATTTGAATGAATATTGGGTATGATTTAATGCTTGTAGAAATAATGATTAATCAAGATGAGATCCATCAACTCTTGGTAACGATTTTGAGCTCTATAAATAAGACATTAGTCAAGGTATTACAATTAATAAAGAAATGAGTTTCTTTGAGTTATTATGACAACTTATTAAAGTTTGACAATTGTATCATACTTTAAAGTTAATCAGAGCTCTAAATATGGAAGAAAATATTTTAATTAATCTTCTAGTGGTTCTTGAAAGTAAAATATATATTACTTCATGTGGTAATTGGTTTGTAACATTTTAACCAATAGGTATCACTTAAGATGTAATAATATATAAAGATATATACATAATATGAAGAGGTGCCTTTTGATTAAAAATAGTGGAGGAAATTTTCTTTTCCCACGGAAGCCTCTCATGCACATGTGTGTGTATATATATATATATATGTTTATATGTATATGTAAAAATGTGAGAGAAAAAATAAACAGTGAGTGTATGAAAACAGAAAACGTGAAAGAGAGAATTCATTTTTTCACTATTTTGTTATCACTTGAATTGTGATGTTTTGTTGCTATCTTTTCTCTTCTTTATCTGCTACACAATATATAAAAAAGAGTTTTGTGAGAAATATATTCTTAGTTTTAGAATGTTCTATTTTTCTATTCCATTCGTTCAAAGAGTTGACATAGCAAATGATGGTCTCGGTGTGGATACACGCGTAGTAAAGACTTTTGAAGAACAACATTAAAGATTCATGAACTACAATCGGGTATGCATTTTATATGCAATTTTTTAATTATAAATAATTTTAAGCACAAATAGATCCATGTTTATTTCGCTGTGTGGGTTGAGAACACCATAAAATTTTCTTCAGAAGGATCCACCACATCCTAGTCATCAATTCTAGGGAAATCTAATGGTTTAGATCTATTCATTAATTCAAACCATTGAATTTCCCTATAATTGATGGCTAAGATGTGGAGTAAGTTTAAAAAACTTACTCTTAGAGTAAGTGAATCCTCTTCCATTACAAAATATAGGCTTGGCATGTAAAATAATTTGCTTTGATTGGTAAGGAATACATTACCTTCTTGAGGCTTGATTTCTGTTTTGTATTTTTTGAGATACTGGAGTTGTTGAATTCGGTTATACTGAGTGCTTGTTGATAAGAGGATAAGTGTATGACCTATATATTCTACTCAAGAACAGGACTATGTTCTTTGCTTTCTAATTCTCCCTATTTCCACTACCAAACTTTTTGTGTCTTATACTAAAAACAAAGATGGTTGTGCAAATGAAAAAGGTTGTCTCCTTCGTTTTGTAACTTCCTTTTTTTTATTTTAAAACTAAATATTTGATTAAAACAAAAAGCAAAATTAACCAATGGTTTCCAAATACTAGTTAAGAACCTAACCATCAAAGTATATAAAATACACTCTTCAAATTTTGGGTGTTTTGAGATCTTTGTATTTTTTATAGGCAGAATAAAATTGGATGTCCATACATATGATTTACAAGCATCGCATTGATCATGAGACTACTCCTTTTGAAAATCTTGCTGCTGACCCTCCTACTCAACAATCCTCTTCATTCTATGCTAAGTCATTCATATGCTTCTATGCCTTCCAATCAGATGATCATGGATGAGTTATTCTCACTTCGAGGCGACATCACCACACGAATGGACACTCTTGATGCTACGAATCAACAAGTTTAAGTGAAACTTCGATGATTCTCAAATCGATTGGATTACATGGATTTGGACAATGAGAGTGACGAGCCATAATCGTAGAGTAGTTGTATCTAGGATTTGCTTTGTTTGTTTCCTTGATGATGTTGCTATATATTGAACTTGTTGGATCTTTATTACTTTGTAATATGTAACTTTTATTTACCTTTATGTCTTATGAATTGCTTTGACCTAATTGACTACTTTGCTATGTTGCTGAAACTTGTTTATATCATTTTATAACATTTCCATCATGTGGTTCACATAATTTATTTCTGACCTTGCCTTAATTATAAGTCATGATCTTATCTTGTACCTTTTTGATCAATATATGTATATATTGTGTTGAAAACTTGACTTTTCCTTCTTTTTGATGAAGTCAAAAGGGGGGGGGGGGGGGATAGTTAGAGCTTGTGTATTTTTCTGTCATAATCATTTCATGTACATACTTAAAAACAAATGAGAACATACAAGATAGAGGGAGCATACTCAAGTCAAACATGTCATATCTCATGTAGTATGCTAGAACTCATAAAAACTACATTTTCAAAAGATGTAGGTTTGTCATCATAAAAAAGGGGAGATTGTGAAGAAGATGTTGCTCCTGACCTTGACATGCTTTTGATGAAAACATGAAGATCACAAAAAGAATAAAAATGAAGAAGACTTTGAAGACAAAGAAGAGTTGCTTCAAATAGAGTCTAAGTCTTCAATATGTACTTCTATCATTTAAACTCTAAGTATGTTTAGTAAACAATGCTCAAAAGATATTAAAATTATTTTAAAGAGTTGGAAACTCATAGACAATTTAAAACAATTTTCAAAATGCTATATAACATGTTACTTGACCTGAGTAACAAGTTATAGACCTAGGTAACAAGTTACTGTTAAGTGTCATGTTGTGAAGAAATTGTTTATAATTTTGGGCACTTATTATGTAATTATGATGAAAATTTTGTACTAACTCTAAAGAATCTGATGTAATTAGTCTTGCTTAGGAATCTTATGCATTTTTGTGTCAATTGCAGGATAATGAGGACTGAAAAAGATGGAAATTGAAGTAATTTGTGAAAAAAAAGCCAGAGGGTCGTCCAAGCCCAAGTCTGCCTCTCGCTTGAGCGAGATGCTTGCGCTCAAGCGACAATTCCAAGGTCGAAGGCTAAACTCTCTGTGGGTTTCTCGCCCAGACGGCACTTGTCGCCCAAGTGAGGCACATCTATTCAACACAATTGTTTCTCTCGCTCAAGCGAGAATCTCTAGCTTGAGCGAGAGACCAAAATGCTGAATTAGATACAGGCGGTTGCCATCAGTTTGAGAGGGTTACAATCAGTTTTAAACGCCTTTTCATGAGTTTTCTAGAGAGAGAAGCACGAGGGAGAAGAATAGAAGTCATGAGAACGACTCTAGATCTGGATTCTTTTGTATTCTACATCATTCAATTGTTATAATGTGTAGGATGAGTGGCTAAATCTCTCAGTGTTGGAATGTAATATTCTAACTCTTGTAATTCATGGATTCAATTCTAATACGTATTCAGTTATTTTTTATTTTGGAAATTTTATTCGTTGCTTACTACTTGATTCTAACTAGCTATTAGATTCTTGATCTTGGATCTAAGTTCAATTGGAAAGTGAAACTTGGAATCGAATCTGGATAATCTTTCTTGATGCATCATTGATCTAGGAATAGATAATGATGTATGAATTGCTTTTACATTGGACTTAATGCTAGATAATTTGTCAAATAACCAAGGGATTGATATTTGAGGATTTTGTAATCAAGGAATTGATACAGATGATTCAAAGATGTTGAATCAAGATCTATAACTGCACAAGTTTTATAGAATTGAATCTAAGGCTTACAAAGAGGAGGAATGATGAAATTCAATCCAACAATTTTAAATTTACATTAGAAAAACATTTTTAATTAACTCTTTTAGATAAATTTAATTCAATGAATTTCATCAACTCAAATCCTTGTATGTATGTACTCAATCTATATTTTTAGAGAATAATATAGATTCGATTTGCTCTTTGAGGACGATATCCCGGTATTTACCGGTTTTGTTACTTGAACGATACGGTTCACTTGCCGTACGCAAAAAAATTAACAATTACTTAAACTGTGTAACAGTAAGTAATAGGTGATTGGGAATGCGTAACAAGTTACCTGACTAAGGAAACAATTACCCAAAAAAATTGACACAGTGTAACCGATTACTGTAAAGCAGTAACCAATTAGTACTTAACTTAAAGTTTGGGTAATCGATTACACAAAGCTGTAACCGATTACACAATGTTGTTAAACTAGATTTTCCAAATCCAAATTGGACAATTTTTACCCAAACTTAATGGATTTCATTCCAATCCTATCCCAACTTCATGTAAGGCTATATAGCCTGAGTGGAAGCCTATTTAAAGGCATTGAAACACTCATTTCAATATATGATTTTACTCATTACTTTGTTATATAATTCTCTACACTTTTATGCAACTTTTGTTCCAAACTTTCTGATTTTTCTGAAGTTGCTTTAAGTGCAAGTTCTAAAGTTTTTCCAAACTTAAACACTTCTAAGAGCATTTTATATTAAGTGTATTGATAGCAAAATAATTGCAACTCATAGAATTTCCATATCTTGTAAAGGAAATCCTGCCCTAGAATCATTCAACTTGTTATAAATCTTGTCATCACAAAGGTGTGGTGAGAAGGGGAAAGAGTGTGCATGGAAAGAGTTGTTTTCCAAGGGCGTGAGGTATTTGCCAGTGTGCAAGGTACAAGTAGTCTCAAAGAGATAAAGTAATTACAACTCATAAATATTGTAAAGAAATCTCTTGTGCTGCAAGAGTATTGGACATAGCCTTTAGTGGACAAGAAGGTGAACTGATATAAATATTTGTGTTCTTTCTCTCTTCTCTCTACTCTTCTGTTTTAAGTTTTAAAGTTTTATTCAGCAATATTTTCTACAATATTTCTGCTGCACTACATTTTGATTGTATAGCAGAAAAATTTACCATATATCTCAACAATTAATTCACCTCCTCTAAGTTGTCATATAATACTTACATATGGATGAGGGAAAATATATAAATAGTGATTCATCACCATTTTGCGATGTTATTCATTAAATCCTAATTGATAGGTGTACCAAAAGTTGCACTTATCTCCACTGTATGGTTTACTCCTTGAATCCTAGGTAAAACTAATCTTTTAAATTTAACTTTTCTAATTATTTGTTACTTATTACAAATATACTACAAATACAAATTATATCTTTATATATATAACTTTTGTTTATAGGTACTATATTGATGAATGAATTAAATAGGCTCCAAATAGGTTGAAGAGGTTATGGAGAGAAATAAGTGCTTGAAAAAGTTGTTTAGAAATGACGAGGATAAAATGCAGGTTTCACTTGAATATGCAAATTTCTTATCGAAATATGGTAGTTTTGATTCTTTTGACTCATTGAGACTTCTTGTGCAACCTTGCTCCTCCTCGGGATGTGAAATGAATTGGAACATATATTCATTCATTCCCTCGGGAAAAAAAAAAGAAACAAGTTGAAACCAAAAAGAGGAGAAGACTTGGTTTATGTGCATATTAATTTGATACTAAGATGTGGGATGTAAAGACCCAAATTCTACCCTGGAAATTTTTCTTATTTTAACTCATGCAAACATTCAATTCGTCTATGTTTCATGATTATTACCTGAATATACGTTACATTGTTTCCCTTGATTATTTCCGGACTATTTATCATGCGATATCCATACATACATTCCTAATGCAGAAAAACATAATTCATATTAATGTAACCTAGTAACTACCACATACAATTAGTTATGAGTTTCCAAAACACCCATAGCTACATATATCCCGAGTTATTAGTCTCCATGATCAATATCATGTACAAAATATAGCTTTCATAGTTACAATTAGTTACTTCAAGTACAACCAGTGAAGTTACAAAGAATGGCTAAAGAGACATCAAAATAAAGGTCTCTAATCTCCTAGTCAAAATCACATTTTCTTCGTCCACCTACCTGCAATGGGCTTAACATTGACCATACACAAACAACACAAAGGAGTAAGTCGTTAACTCAATAAACATCAATGTAAGTTAATCCACATTTAATAAGGTTATATAACGATCTAAATCAAATTCACTTAAAACCATTTTCGTCGTCGGTACTTTTGAAAAACCATGCTACATAACTTGAGCTAAAGTCGCTAACCCATTCGGGTCGGCTAAAACGAGTTTTATTTCCATTGACACTCCACTAATACATAAATAGTAAATCCACTCCTCATTACTACAAACATACCCATATATGCTTGTAGCGACTAAGTGATTTACCATTCATTGTTTTGTTCCGAGTTTTATTTTCATTGGTACCCCACCAATACATAGACAATAAATGCACTCCTCATCACTACAAACATACCCATATATGCTTGTAGCGACTAAGTGATTTACCATTCATTGTTTTGTTCCGAATTTTATTTTCATTGGCACCCCACAAATACATAGACAATAAATGCACCCGACATCATTACAACATATAATATATGCTTGTAACTACAAAGTGACTTACAATTTATTGTTTTATTCCGAGTTTTATTTCCATTGGCACTCCACCAATACATAGACAATAAATGCACCCGACATTATTACAACATATCGTATATACTTGTAACTACAAAGTGACTTACAATTTATTGTTTTATTCTGAGTTTTATCTCCATTGGCACTCCACCAATACATAGACAATAAATGCACCGACATCATTACAACATATCGTATATGCTTGTAACTACAAAGTGACTTACAATTTATTGTTTTATTCCGAGTTTTATTTCCATTGGCACTCCACCAATATATTAAACGGTAAATACACCCGACATCATTACAAACATATCCATGTATGCTTATAACTACAAAGTGATTTACAGTTCATTATTTTATTTCGAGTTTTAATTCCATTGGCACTCCACCAATACATTACACCGTAAATCCACTCCTCATCATTATCAACATACTCATATATGCTCATAATGACTAAGTGATTCACATTTCATTTCATTATCCACATCAGAAAATTCACGCATTTTCTAACATCGTGCATAAGTTAAAGACTTATCCTTACCTCAGTGAGTGTTGGGTTTGGTTTTTGGCGACTTCGTAGGTTCCACCAACACCGCCTCCAACTTTAGGATCTTTCCTCATCCCACCATATAACACAATGTTAGCCATTTATTCCAAATATCATATAAACAACTTATATTGCATTATTTAACCATATAAGATATTTAACACATTTTCAATGTTTCTAAACTACTTTCATCATAAGTTTACCACATCTAAAACATACATATTCATCTCACATTTCACATTAGAAAGCTTATTCATCTTCTACCTCTAGCACTTTACCCATTTTCTTCTTTAACCACATTCTCACTTTAGGGTTTTGGAGTTTTCATGAATCAACCCACAAACCCTCTCCTTTCTTGAAATACTAACTCTATACCAAGAGTTTACAAGATAAAAATAACATAAAACGAACCATAACTCAAAAGGGTGAGTTTCCATGGTTTCTCTCATTTTGAGAAGAGATCCATAATACCAAAAATGGGTTTTCAAGAGAAGCAGAGAATTAGAATAGAGAGTTTTACATCTTCTCAAGCTCTTGAACAATAATCAAAGCTCCTAGATCTTGGGAATGTTCTCTTCTCTCACCTCTCTTCAATTCTTAACCTAAAAATGTATTTGGGGTTTCTCTCATTTAATGCTCTCGTTGGGTTCTCGCTTAAGCGAGCTTATTCTCGCTCAAGCGAGAAAATCCCGCCCATTTTTAAAAACTCAGATCTGACCCTCTCGCTCAAGCGAGAATCTCATAGTCTCAACAGCCCCAAAATGCAATTTCTCGCCCAGGCGAGACAATTTCCGCTCAAGCGAGAATCCTCCAGTATAGCCCAGGATTTCTCCCTCCCATGTGAGCCTTCCTCGCGCAGGCGAGAATCTCTCGCTCAAGCGAGAATCCTAGGACTGATACTATAATCTTAAAATCTCTTAACTATACGATAAAGGCTAAATTCTGAAAAACTCATGCATAAAACCAAGATCATTTGCACTAAAGCATAAGTGTTCTGTTTTTAAACAGTGTAATCGATTACACTACTTTGGTAATCGATTACATGTTGATAAACTCATCAGACCTGTGCATTTTCTACGATGTAATCGATTACACCATACTCGTAATCGATTACGACATATTAAAAGTACCAGATATGTACGTTTTTCACATTGTAATCGATTACACCATGTTTGGTAATCGATTACATAAATCCGTTGAGTTTTGTATTTTAAATTTTTACATGATGTAATCGATTACACTATACTCGTAATCGATTACAACATATTAAAAGCATCAGATACGTGCATTTTTTCACATTGTAATCGATTACACAATGTTTGGTAATCGATTACATCAATCCGTAGAGTTTGTTTTTGAAATTTTTAACTGGTGTAATCGATTACACCATATGGTAATCGATTACACATACCAGAACAGTATATTGGTTCTGTTTTGAATGAACTGTTGTAGCTCTTAACTTTTCACAAACTCATACTGGTTCATGTGCACGAATTAAACACTATAAATAGGTGTTCTATGACTTGTTTTTCAAAACAATTCAGAATACAACTTTCATACTCACAAAGTCACAAAGTTCTCATAATTTCTCTCATTCATTCATAAGTGTTAAGACTTTGATATCAATTTTCATATCTTTCCAATTCTGGAAATTATTCAAAGTCTTAAGCACAAACAAAAGCCTTTATCCAAGTTATTTGATTCTAAATTAAGTGATCATTTAGTGAGTGATTCAATCCTTAAAGTTTCAATTACTATTAGAGAGTCACATATTAAAAAGCCTTGTAAAAACCATCTTAAGAATACAAGTTAGTGTCTTGTAAACATTTCACCAAGTGTGGTGAAGTGCAGTATATTGTGAAGAACGATGTTAGCCTAGTGCCTAGGGGAATAGGTGAGTAGTCTTGGAAGAAGACGAAGAAGGTGTATCATTGGTTCTTGCAATAGTGGAAAAATCTTCTTGGTAACAAGAAGGACTGGACGTAGCCTTCAGATTGAAGGTGAACCAGTATACATCTTGGTGTGATCTTCTCTTCCTTAACTTTTTACATTTTGCAATTATCTTCTACTTCTATTCAAATACTCTGTTCATTACTTCCGCTCATAAGCACTCTCTTTAACTTGCAAAGTTTTATAATAAAAGTAGAAAAATTCGGTTTAAGTCTCTACACCTAATTCACCCCCCTCTTAGGTGGCCATATATTATAACAAAATTTAGGGTGTTACATGGGACATTGATGGAGATGTGTGAGAAGACTTTGATAGTACATGAACTATTCAAGTGGCAACACACTCTCTTAATGAACCGGAAGTAGAAGCTATCCTCTTTACACATGATGATCAAGGAAGAGATGAAATTGATACTATTTTTGGGCAAATTTACATATGTGGTGTATTTTGACTTGTTTATTACGTAATTTGTGTAACTTTTTGAAAAATTATCGGGTGAGTATTTTTGTCTGAAATCGTGTATATAAATTGGATGACATAAACGAACAATGAGAAAAAATGCAATTAAAAGTGGCACCGTGCATAATAGTTACAATAGCACTCTAAAAATGTGGATGACATAAACGAACAATGAGAGAAAATGGAAAACATGGATGAGGTCCACTAATTCACTAAAAACGTGGATGTGGTCCACTAATTCTTCAAGCCGTGGATAAAATCCACGTTTTTGGCCAACTATAAATACCTTATGCAAACCGAATACCAAAACACAAACATACATCATAAATATATCAACAACACCACTTACTTCACTTCAATTTACTTCAATTGTTAAAGGTATCTAATATTAACATTGTCATTATTTACTCAACTTCATGTTTTATATTATTAATATTGTCATTATTAACATATAATGTTTTATATTATGAAAATATCATATTATGAATTTTATCAATTTTAATATTATCATAGTTGTTTTATGTAGATGACTATCATAAGAGATATTGTTAGTGATTTTAGTGATGAAGATGAGATTGAGTTATGTGGTGATGATGAGGAGGAGGACGATGTTGAGATTGGTAGTAGTGAACTAAACAGTAACATAACACATGCTACGCCTTCATGTTTTTTCACCTATACTAATTCTGAGGTTGGTCGTGACTATCGACCAAGATTAACTACTTTAAGAAATGACAATGATTTATTTGTTTGGATGCAATTTGAGTCTAAAGAATCAACATTAGATGCAATTAAACAATTTCATATTCGTAGCTCGTTTGACTATATCGTTGTAGAGTCAAGGCCATATATATATATATTGGTCGTTGTAAACATTATGGTGCGGGTTGTGAATAACGTATTTGTGCATCTTTTAATGTACAACATAGTGTTTGAGAAACTAAGAAAATTAATGGAACACTGATGAGTCAAATATTACACACTATTAATAACCTTATTTTACCATTGTTAATGATTCTTGGTGTCTAATTGACTTTATTTGGCATTGTTTAGTGTTTTAGGCTTTATTGGACAATTATTCCTAAAATGAGTTAATTTGGGATTATTTAGCCTAATTAAATCTAATTCCATTTTCAGGATATATTTGGCACAAGGACATTTTGAGCATTACAAGTGGAAGATGTGTGCTAAAGTGAAGATTGTATTTAGTTATAGGATTTTTAAATCCGTTTTAGGTTTTGGGCCCATTGTTTAGGGCCCATTTCGGTTTTACCCTTTAATAAGCTTAGAATTTCGTTTTCACAAAAAAACTTGACATTACATTTTCGTTTTCTCCCTTTTGGGGTTCTTTTAGGTTTTTGTTTTCCATCTTCCTCCTCCTCCAAATTCGGTTTTGCTTCTTCCTCCATGGAAGGCTAGAAGTTTAGTGCTGAATTCCTTTGGTAATGTATCACACTCTTTAGGTTTAGTGCTTAATGCATTTTCGATTTCTATGTTGTTGTTAATGCAACTTCGGTTCTATGTTGTTGAAGCTTCTATCCTATTTCATGTTATGGTTTGCTTAATTCCATGGTGTTGTTTTAGGTTTGTGAACTGATTTTCGCTTAGTTAATTAGTTCTCTAGCACATAATCGCTTAGTTTATGTGAATCTGTAAATGCTCTATGTTTATGTTGAATTCGCTTAGTTTGAAGCTTAAACATTAGAGTTATGAACAAATTAGGAATTCAATGTGTAGAATCTGAAATTGATGCTTTGATTTGTGTGACATTGTTAACTGTTTGTTGCTTATGCCAATTTCGCTTAGTTAGAGGTTTAGCAATTTAATTGTGAGTTGATCATCGCTTAGTTAATCGACTCTCAACAAAGGAACACTGAGAATCTGATTTTGATATATTGAAACCGATGATTGAGTTGTGAACAAGGAAACCAAAGGGATTTAGCCTCTTTACTATTCTGTTTTCTGTTTGTGTTCTGTTTTAACTTAATTTCATAGCATAACAACCACTAAAACCCCCATTGTGTGTGTGTGTAAGGTGTTTGAACCATTGTGTGAAAGATAATCTTTGGGAAACGACCTAGGAGTCACTTCCTAGTACTATACTTTATTGTTATATTATTTGTATCGAGTACGGCCTCGATCAAACACATACTTGCATATCCACTGTTGTTGCCAAGACCACACCAAACTAAACACATCTTTCATTTCAAACTGTATTATTAATTTGGTATCTGAAGATCTGGTATACCAATTAAGGCCCTTGTGAAAGAAATTGTTAGTCATTTTGGATATATTGTAACTTATAGAAAGGTTTGGATTGTGAAGCAATTAGCAATGAGCCGAATTTATGGTGAATGGAAGGGTTCAGACAATGCCTTACCACGTTGGATGAATGTTGTCCAGAACTTTGCATCGGGTACCATTGTTCGTTATGAAGCATCTCGTCACTTTGTAGTTGGTATTGAAGACCCTATTAGTTTCATTCTTGATAGGGTATTCTGGGCTTTTAAGTCATGAATTGAAGGTTTTTCATATTGCAAACCAATTCTACAAGTTGATGGGACTTTTTTGATTGGAAAATACACTGGAACATTGCTAATAGCAAGTTCGCAAGATGGTAATAAACGTATATTTTTACTTGCCTTTGCTATTGTTGAAGAAGAAACGAAGGAAGCTTGGGAGTGATTTTTTTATAACCTTCGAACTTTTGTTACCCTACACCCGAATATATGTGTAATATCAGACAAGGGTACATAGTTGTTGGCTGTACTTCGTACTCAACTACAAGAATGGTGTAATTCTTAAATTACTTTATTGTGTTTGTCATCTTGCGAGTAATTTCAACAAGGAGTTTCGAGATTTTGATCTAAAGGATAAAGTTATTCAAATGGGTATGTATATTTCTTAAAATTTTAATGTTTATATATATATTTATTGAGTAATTTTATTACTTAATTAATTTTTTTTGTAGGTTATGAGTTGATGCGACCACGTTTTGAGCAGATGCTAAGTGTTTTGCGTGAAAAAAATATGAGGGCATGAGCATGGTAGGACCAGATCCCTAAAGCAAAATGGACTCAATGTTACGATGAAGGGAGACAGTACCGCCATATGACTACCAACCTTGCAGACTGTATTAACGGTGTTTAGAAAGGATCTAAAGCGCTCCCCATCATTTCCCTTGTGCGATCAACATATTATAGGCTAAAGTTGTGCTTTGTTGATCATAGAGATGAAGTCGTTAATATGATGAAGGGAGTGCATGTATACTGCAAAAAGTTGACAAATGTGATCTGTAAGGACCCAAATTATACCCTTGAAATTTTTTCCTTATTTTAATCCATTTATACATACATTAATCATTACACTTTGATTACTCATTAATAATTACTTAAAACCCTTTTAACATGTCATACCACAACACATCTTCATATGACAGAAAAACATAATTCTTTTTATTGTATCACGGCAACTACCGCATACAACTAGCTATGAGTTTCCAAAATATTCATAGTTACAAATATCCAGAGTTACAATTATCCAAAAATTATAAAGATCATAGTTACAAATACTTAAATCCGCAAATATTCAATCATGATACAAAAAGGTGCAAATAGCTCAATCCAAATTTAAAAGCTTCCATGGCTCCAAATCTAGCGTCCTTAACTCATCTGATTAACTGCAATGGGATTATCAAATGGCAACACGCAAACATACAAATGAGTAAGTCATTTAATTCAATAAATATCATTTGATATAATACACATTTAAACAGAGTTAGATAACAATTTAAGCATTTCAACATAAATCATTGCATTTCATATTATATCTTATTACTTCATTCGACTGTCTTACGTTCCCATTTTTTTTCCATGTCAAACCTTGTAAATCCTCTTCTTCATCCCCATGTTACATATCCATTTCCCACTTACACATAATTGCATAATACCACTTAGGCAAGATGATAGCAACCCGCCTAGGCCTAAGCCTAAGAAGGCCAACAATTTCATCAAGCATGCCATACAACTAGATGAACCACCCGATAGAGGCCACTTTTCCTTAAGGGATAATTATTTCTACTTCATTTTGCATTAAATAAGTGGGGGTCTTATGTCCCACCATTATTTTAATTTATGTTTTATTTTACTTGAACAATAAGTTTAGTTTATGTTTTATGCTTTATATCCCATTTTTGGCCTCATTCCATGTAATCTATGATTGCCACATGAAGAAAGAGCTATGAAGATGTCTTGACCAGGAACATATCCTACTTCAACCGTGTGGGGGACTAGGATGGGCATGGGCACGTTGAAGTACTTCTTAATGCTTTCCAAACTCGGCCAACAAGGAGTTAAGGCACCTTCCAAACTTGGCCATCAAGGAGAACTTTCCGAAATTCAACCAAGTGGATGAATAAGGGAAGCTTGGACCGTGGAGGAGCTCATTCAAACTTACCAAGCTCGGCCATGAGGGGATTTAAGCACATTCATGAGCGTGGCAAGGGTTACCTTTTTGGGACAACGCATTAAAGGCTAGCAAATTCAAATTTGAGCCAACATAAAATCTTTCCAAATCGACAATCAACACTAATGCTACATTAAAGAATTGTTCCAAATTCGGACCAACTTTAAGGCTTGCCAAATTCAGCCACCAAGGATTAAAAGCATTCCAAATTCGACTATCAAAGGAGTTAAGGCTCATTGTTTAAGTTGTAATTTGAAAATTACAATGAAGGCTGAATCAAAACAACAGTCATAGTTAAGCCTAGGCAATTAAGTCACGAATTGACTTTAATGGGAGCCTTAGGCCAGCCCTAACTATATGTATTTGCTAATTGCACTTGAATAAAACAGATTTGAATTTTAAGAGAAAAACGCTGTTGTTTTAGTTGAGCTTTGCTCCTACCCTTTTAACTTATCAAGCTTTCTTGTGGCGTTTATGGCTTATCACCTTCATTGGTCTGGTGCTTACTATCATCCTCATCAACATCCTTGTTGTGGTGGATTTCACTTGGTTTATCAAGCTACAAGCTTGTGGCACCTTCTCCTCAAGTCTTCTTCCATTTTCTTTTATCCAGCTACCCCCTCATCTTCATTCATAACCTACCATACACGGCCAAACAAACCCAAACACATCTCCTACACCTACCCTCGACCAGAAAAACTACCCAGGATATAAAAGCCTTGGTCATAATTTCCTAGCCACGCACCAGCCCAAAAATCCACCCCCACGACCATAAACTAAGCCAAAGACATTTCCTATCAACCATAAACCAAAGCCAACCCAAAAGACCCAAAAATATTACTTACAACCCCCACTCCTCACAAAACCGAGAACAACAACCCCATAACCCATTGCCTCACCCAACCATAAACCAAAACATCCATTTAAACCAAAAATACCAAAATAGCACCAAAACCCGAATTCTCATTTACCTAGTACAATTCCGCACTAAATTTTTGAGTTTCAAGCAAAACGATCGCAAAGAACACCAACCCCCACAAGGAGGTTGCTGTCACAAGACATTCGATTCAATACCACTTGGGCAAGACATTCAATTCAATACCACTTGGGCAAGACATTCAATTCAATACTAGTAAGGCAAGACATTCAATTCAATACCACTTGGGCAAGACATTCAATTCAATACTAGTAAGGCAAGACATTCAATTCAATACCATTAAGGCAAGACATACAATCCATTACCACAAAGGCAAGACATTCAATCCATTACCACAAAGGCAGACATTCAATCCATTACCACTGAGGCAAGACATTCAATCCATTACCACTAAGGCAAGTCATTCAATCCATTACCACTAAGGAAAGACATTCAATCTATTACCACTAAGGCAAGACATACAACTTTCTTTGATACATTCCACATCATTTTCCTTTCAAGTCAACTACATAGAACCGCATATCTTATAATGCACATCTCGAAATAAAATGCTTATCCTTACCTTGGTGAGCGTTGGGTTTTGTCTTTGTTAACCTTGCAAGTTCCACTGCATCCAACCTTAAGATCTTTCCTCATTCCCACCATATGGCAACAATGTTAGTCACTTATTCTAAATAACATATAAACAATGTATATTGCAATTTTAATCATACAAGAGATTTAACACATTTTCAATGTTTCCAAACTATTTTCATTAAAAGTTTCCAAACATCTAAAACATACATATTCATCTCATATTCAACATTAGAACTTATACTCATCTTCTACATCTAACATTTCACCCATTTTCCCCTCATATCCTCATTTTGGGGTTTTTAGGGTTTTCATGAATAAACCCACAACTCTTTCCATTCCTTAAATAATAACTCTAAACTAAGAGTTTTCAAGATAAAAACAACATAAAACGAACCATAACTCTAAAGGATGAGTTTCCATGGTTTCTCTCATTTTGAGAAGAGATCCAACATACCCAAAACAAGTTTCAAAGGGGAGAATAGAGTTAGAATCAACAGTTTTACCTCTTCTCAAGCTTTTAGATGATTCTCTAGACTCCTTGCTCTTGAAAATGCTCTTTTCTCTCACTTCTCTTCAATTTCTAACCCTAAAATGTGTTTGGGGTTCTTTATTTAATGTAACAGCGTCGAGTTCTCGCTCAAGCGAGCCCATTCTCACTCAATCGAGAAAATCCCGCCCATTTTAAAAACTCAGATTTGACCCTCTCGCTCAAGCGAGAATCTCACAGCCTCGACAGGCCCAGAATGTCATTTCTCGCCCAGGCGAGAAAACTCTCGCTTAGGCGAGAAAACTCTCGCTTAGGCGAGACAGCTCTCGCTCAAGCGAGGATCCTCTCGCTCAAGCGAGAATCCTTCAGTATAGCCTAGTATTTCACTCACCTAGGTGAGCCTCTCTCACCCAAGCGACACTTTTCTCGCTCAAGCGAGACTCCCAAGACTGACACTATAATTTAAAGATTTTAAATTCAGGGTGTCACATGATCAAAGAAAATCAACATCAATCTACATGTCAACTTGTTCGTAGTTTTTCAAAGGAGACAAGGGAAGCCAAAGTTTAAACTACTTCTAGATCTGGTGCTCGACATTCAAAGGTGTATACGATGAAACTAACCGAAAATTGGCGTGATTGTGGAGAATTTCAATCATTGAGATTGTCATAGTCTCATGCAATTGATACATGTTCAACATTAAATTTAGATTGTAGCCAATTTATTTCACTAGTTTATCGTTAGATAATATTTTGAAGGTTTATGAAATTAAGTTTCAGCCAATTGGTAATTAAGAATATTGACCCCCTTATTCAGACCGTCATTCATTCCAAATCATGTTATGCATAGGAAACGAATTGGAAGACAAAAAACTACATGAATACACAATGAAATGGATGAAGTTCAACCGCAACAGATTAAGATATGTGGATGGTGTAGAATAGAAGGCCATAACAGGAAGAAGTACCCATACTGTATGAGAGAAGTGGGTCAGAGTTCTACACAACCCATTGATGATGACTAATAATTTTTGTAATCTTTTTATGAAATATTTGTAATTTTTGTAATCTTTTTATGAAATTTTTGTAATCTTTTTATGAATTTTTTTTTATTTTTGTAATATTTTTATGAATTTTTTGTAATTTTTGAATATGATTGTGAATAACATTTTGAAATAGATTATTATTAATAATTATTACAAATAATCACACAAAAAAATATTACTATTAATAATTATTACAAATAATATTTGGTGTACTACTAGTAGATTACTATTAATAATTATTACAAATAATCACAAATAATATATGGTGTACCAATAATAGATTACTAATAGATGACTATTAATAATTATTACAAATAATCACAAATAATATTTAAATTTGAATTTTTGAATTTGAATTTGAATTTTTTTAATTTGAATTAAAAACTCTTCAATGCATGTATTTATTTCATTTATGAATGCAAGTTATTTGATTTATGAATGTAGAATAATTTACCAATGATATTTAATTTATCAATGAATGTAATATTTTAACAATGAATGTAGTATATTTTAACAATGAATGTGATATATTTTATAAATTAATGTAGTATATTTTACCAATTGTGTTAAAATATATAGGATTCAGACAATACAGGCATGAAATGACCTATGCATCCTCTCCCTTAAATAATCTCTCATATATATCCTAATACCCTCTCATATTGACATATCTTCATATTTTCTGAAAATGGAACATTTTATTTCAGGTCATTCAAACACCTCTTTGTGGAGACTACAACAAAGTCATGTATCTAGATATGTATAGGATGGTGAGGAAATCACATTCCGAGCAAGATACAAATTTTGGAAATCAATACCTCATGAGCGAGTGTTGAAATTGATTTGCAACACTGCTTTCGGCAACATCTTAGATATCGGTAGTGTTGAAATAAACAACCATCTCTTAACAATAATGGTTGAGAGATGGAGGCCAGAAATACACACTTTTCATTTTCCTAATGGAGAGTGTACTATCACATTGGAAGATGTTGCATACCAACTTGGCCTTCCTATGATGGGAAAACTATTATTGGAGACACAACTATGGATTGGGAAGATCTTTATCTCCAGTTATTGGGTGTTGCCCCAACAAATAGACAAATCATGGGGCAAAGGGTACAACATACTTGGCCTGAAAGCATCGACCAGAAACTTCCAAAAGATGCTATTGAGGAACTGGTATAGCAACAAGCTAGAGCATTCATCCTCAAAATGATAGAAGGGTTTCTCATGTCGGATACATGAGGGTCTCAAGTCCACCTGATGTATCTCCCTTTTCTAGATGATTTTTCAGAGACATTCGAATACAGTTGGGGATCAGTTGTATTGACTTGTCTATATCGAGGACTCTGTCGTGCGATTGTATTTAAGGAACATAAAGAGGTTGGGGATGCCTTTTACTACTTCAATCATGGGCATATGATCACATCCAATTTTCGCTCCAAGGCTACATGTCAACACAGAACAATTTTTTTCGTTACTAAAAAGGTATCATTTTCTTATACTTTTTCAACTTAAGTAATCATTTTTAAAAAGGTATCATTTTATAATAAAAATTTATTTTGTATAAATTTAAAAAGGTGGTCACAACATCTTATCACCACCAACATTCATGAGCATGCCATCAACATTATTCATGCAAAGTTAAATCGTTTGCGCGTTGATCAAGTAAGTTTAAATATTAATTTGTTTCTCTCTATTACGTAATTATTTTTTATCAATTTTTAAATATTAATTAGTTTAAATAACTATTTGTTTGTCTTATTTTTAGTTTTTCTGGACCCCTTATAGAAGTATGAATATTATGGGACAAATCCCTCATATTTGTCAAGCACGTGTGCCATTGATTTGTTTTGCAACAGTTGAATGGCATGCTGCTGATCGGGTCATGAGAAAGTTTGGGCTGCAACAAACAATCCCACAAGATCCACCAAACTTCGACAAACTTCATAAGATGGACTTACGTGGCAAAAATGAATACAACTGGCCACAAAAACATGAAGTTTGGATTCAAATGTGGGAGAGTCGGGAACAGTGTGTGGTCAACGGTGTTCCTGACACTGAACCTTTGTATCACCGCTCATAGTATATGCCTTTGTATTTACAATGGACGATGAGATACATCTCCCCGGACGGGGCATATTCTGTTAGAGCAGCAAGTTTAAATTTATTTCATTTATTTAATATACAATTTCTTATATATTTTTTCGCAGTTCAACTTTGCAACTGAACTTATGGAAAGAACTGCTGCTCCTCAATCTTACAACAATCTCATCCAAACTATTGACTACGTCCACTTTGTGTGTAAAGAATTGGTGAAGGCATTGACAGAGTTAAATCCAACGACTTTCAACATTTCCCGACCTCGAGCTCCTCCTACTCAACATTTCTCTATGCATGCTTGTGACTCTAAACTTCAACATCAAAGTTCAAGTCAAACATAGTTTCATCCACAACCACAAATGTCATCACCTCATCTACACGGAGAACAACCCTATAGAGCATTCACAACATATTCAACTAACTACCATATCGGTCAAAGTTCTCAATTTCAAGGATCATTACCATCAATGTTTGCTACAACTTCAAACACGCCAATGTCGGCATATGGGTCACAAGATTTTTACTGCCTCATTATGTCGTCACAAGTAGAACAATGCAATATATTTATGGTAATGAGGATGATGAGGGTGATGATGATAGTGATTAGGGATGGCAATGGGTCTGGATGGATCTGGGTAGTGCATTATCCAGACCCGTCTCATTACTTCATTTTTGGACTCATACCCGTGCTAATACCCGCTGGATATACTACCCGTAGGTCCTTGAGTACCCAACGGATCTATGAGTACCCATAAATTCAAAAATATGAAAAATAATTGCAAGTAATTTATGCACTTATGTATTTGTTTTCTATATCTAATATGTTATTTGAGCAATCAACAAGACAAAAAATTATAAAATTTAATTTAAAGTTTTAAACACAACTTAATTTGACTATTAAATACAACCATTTTTACTCAAACAAATATTAAAAATAACTTCAATATTATGATGAAAAATTCATTTAGTAAGAACTCTTCAATTAACATAACATTATATCATACATATGAATTAACAATATAATATTATTCCTTAACAACATAACATAACTCTTGAAGAACATAACAATAACATTTATGAATTAATATAATATTATAATTCTGGATTAATATGATATTACAATATATATTAACATCATATTACAATATAGATTAACATCATATTACAATTATGTTTATATATATATATATTCATTTAGATTTAGGAAGAAATAGTGGGTCCGGATACCAACGAGTCTGGGTACCTCATTACCCAGAACCAGACCCATCTAATAGCGGGTCTTAAAATCGTGGGTCTCAATTACCAATGGCTCCAAAACATTGACCCCAAACCCGACGTGTTGCAGTTATTATTTGCGGGTACACGCAGATCCGAGTCTTTGAGTCTTAGTTCTTTTTGTAAAAAAATGAAATGGATGTACTCAATCCATGGGGTGAAGTTAAAAATTATATTGTGTTAGGGAGTGAGAGTCCAATAGAAATAAGATATTTAATAAATAAGTTATATTATAAATTATATATGTGGACTTGACATCATGTTTTAACTCAAACACAATGCATTAGATCTATAAGTTTGATTACATCGGGCATAACAAGTGTGTTAAAAAAGTTATACATTAATATTAAATATATTAAAATTTAAATAAATATTTTTTAGTATTATGTGGGCTGGCCCGCCACAACCCGCAACACGCATAGGGCGGGTTTGGGTTACAATTTGATATGCATAAATTGTGTCCGGGCCTTTTAGCCCAGTCCGGTTTAGCACGAACTCGATGTGGGCTAGCCCGAACCCATCTAAATAATCCGTTTTGACACCTCTACTCATTTATATGCTTCTTTCTCTTACCTTATTAAAAAATGTTATAACATCTTCCAACTATATTTTAACAATTTAAGAAAAGACAAAATACAAGAAACCTTAAAACAAAAGGGAGTAAGAAAATGTGTCCTCCACTTTATATTCTTTATTTTATCATTCATCTATTGAAGATTAATAAAAAACATACCACTTTCGCGAATCAATCATCATCAAAATAGAGACTCATTTCTAACCAAGTTGACCGTAAACCTTATAATTATAAATTACATTGTTTCCTCAATGTAAAGCATTTTAAGTTTTAAACTAGTTATTTATGAGTTAGTCTATTACCTAACCAAAGATAGAGAAATGTAAGGATATGATGGAACATAGAACAAACATAAAGGTGATAGTTGTTACTCACCCGAAGTTGGTTTAATTAATCACCTTCTAAAGAAATCATGATTTGCACCTTCTACGTGTTGCTATCTAATAAATGGGTCGGGATCCTCTCCGATACTAGAATGTGAGGTCCAGATTAATTTAAAGATTAAAAATATATTTTAATCGAAAATAACTTCAAATTTGCACCTTTAAAAAATTTTAAACGCCACATGTAATTATCTTTGTCTGTACTGGACCCTCCAATACATGAAAGGATCCGTATTCCTAATAAATGACCTCAAACTTTGATAGCCATTTCTCAACCATAATTTTGTTTTGTGAACTAAGCATCCTTAATAGCAACTTCTAGTTCCTTAGCCTTTCCCTTATAATTAATGTCACATATTTAACTAATAAGACTTGTATTTTTATATCATATATGTGGACAAACATCAATAGTAGTTTCATGAAAAACTTCCATTAGGACACTTACCTTATTTGATTAATTTGGCACTTTAACCACTTTTTGCTTTCCGTTCATTTCAGAGATACAGAAGATCTCAGTTACACAGAAACAGAAACAGTGTTTTGATAAGCATATCATGTTGGCATACTGATGGGATGAGTTATAGCATTACTCGGTGATTTAAATTGTGGACCATATTACGTGATGCGGTCGTAATATTATGATTGTGGTGGCTTCCACAACCACATTACATCGCAATTGCGGTATGACACCAAATCATAATAATGCGGCTCTATCGGGCAACACAACTGCATTTGGCTGCATCAGGCTGCAACGCAATCGCATCAGGCTGCATCAGACTGTATCGATTTCAAAAATAGTTTTTTACTCACAATAATTCACACCGGAATGACCGCAATCCATATTGCAATAATCATAATGACCATAATCACAATGACCACAACTACAATCGGAATAGTAACTACAACCACAACTTAAAACATTGTCGCCAAATATATTGAACTTTTGAAAACAATTATCATCTTTAATCGACAGGGTAAATGATCAAGGTGAAATTCAATGGGTTGGGTCTCATTTCTCTGTATAGTTTTGTGAAAGATATTTCCAAAATATCTAAATCCGCATGAGAAGTATATATATATTAATTTATCATGATATATAATATAAACTATATTTGGTTTAGTGGTTGTTATTCTTGGAGTTGAGTTGTTGGTCTTTGGTTCGAATCTCAAGTTTGGATTTTTGTTTTTTTTATTTTGAATGCTTGCAAAAATAAAAAGTACAAATTAGCCTTTGCTTAGATTCAAACTCGGACTTGAAAGGAAGTTAGTTGCCACTAGGCTACACGACCAACTTTCCTTTACTCAACAGGTATTATATATATACGTTAAATAATGCGTATAAATTAAAGTATATACCGGTTGGGCTATGTGACTTTTCCGTTTCATTATGAAACGTTAAAATATATACCTATTCAGATCAGCCAGTGTAAAATTCAAATGTGTTCTAATCCACCAAGTGGTACGATTTTCTCTATAAATAGAGACTTTCAAAGCCATAATCATCATCCGAAAATTCAAGCCTAGAAATCTTCCTTCACTTCTCTAATGCATGAGAGAATTGTGGGAAACATAAATTTGTAAAATACTTTTGAGAGATACGCTTGTTGTGCTTGTGCAAATCACATCAAGGTTTCCAAAGTATCCTGAAGGGGATTCGTGGTTCATCCCATTTGTATCCAATATACTTAGATTGGTGGGGGCGAATCGAACCTAAAGGTTAGTGTGTTAACACATGCTTTGGAGGTTTCGACGTGCATTTCCATCAACATCTTCTTTGTCCAAGTGGTGTAGCATCTTCCCCAACAATCAAGATTTTCCAACAAGTTTTACTAAAAAACAGTCAGTGAAGTTTAGAGGCCATTTTTATTCCATGCTAACCGACAAAAAAAACCAAAACAAAAATAAATAATAATAATAATACTAATAATAAAAATAATAGTAATTATAATGATGATAATTATAAAATAATGAAATATTTTATAAGCTACTTTAGCTCAAACGACAATAGGGATGGCAATGAAAACCGAACTCGCGGGTACCCGCCCGAACCCAACCCGAATTTAACGGGGAAAACCCGATATGATTGGGTTCGGGTTTTACCCGGGTTCAAATTTCGGGTTCGGGTTTGGTATTGTTAATATCCTACCCCGAACCCGATTAATATATATAAAATTATAAAATTACACATAAATACATATATAAAAGCTATATATATAAATTTCTCATATATATATATATATATATAAATTTCACACCTATACATATACATATATAAATATATAAAGGCTATATATATATAAATTTCACATATATATATATATATAATATATATATATAATATATATATATATAATATATATATATATAATATATATAAAAATATATGTTTTGGTACGGGTTTTTTTCGGGTTCGGGTTACCCGAAACCCGACGGGTTCGGGGATGGTATTCTTATTTCTAACCCCGCTTAATTCGGGTTCGGGTTTTGAATTTCGGGTTTGGGGTTGGGTAAGTACAAACTCAACCCCGACCCGCCCCATTGCCATTCCTAAATGATAATAAATGGACAATCATAACAACAATAATTTTCTTGCACGTTAACTAATTACTATACTCTAGAGACTGGTTTAAAATTTTGACCTTAAAATTGCGGTCACAATATTATTGTTAGAAGAGGGTAAGTAATTGTGTCACAATCGAAATTGAGGCTGCTCTGTCCACCCGTTCCTGCAATTTATCCCCATTGATGCCATAAATATAATACAATTACAATTATAACCATTAGCGTGTCGTGTCCGTTAACCTGCTTTCCTATTGAAAAATGTAGTAGCAAACTTAAATGAAAAATTATGTAGTAGCAAACTTAAATAAAAAAATGTTTATATTTTAAGTATAGAATAATTAACTAATAGATATTTACTTAAGTAAATTATTTGTTAGTTTCATAAATGTATGATTTATTTTTTAGGATGTGAGAATACAATTATTTTCAACAAAAGAAAAAGTAATTTAGAATGTAAAGGAGATGAAGTAGTGTGAATATTAGGCCGTGCCTCTAGGCTATTAACCTACTATTAAAAATAATTGCCAAATTATTAACCCATTAGTGATGAACATGGCAGTTTCTAGAAAGAAGTTCTAACAACGAAGTTTTTAAAAAGTAATGAACACGGAATAAGAAGATTTTAAAAACTAATAGGCTTTATTATAATTACTTCAATTTCTTTATTGTTTTCAAAGTAGAAATGTGCAAATATCACAATAATATAATTAATTTCTACGATTAATTTAATTCAATTGAGTTACTCTCCACTGTTATAAGTTTAGACACTAAGCATTCAATTGAAAAAATTGATAATAACTTCATTTCTCTCGACAATAGCCATAATTATTCTTGAATTCCCAGTATTACTTTCCTTGTGTAGGCCAAATTGTGAAGTTCCATGTTCTCTTGAGAAAGAAAACCGTTGGAAAAAAAAAACGATATCAAATAGGTAGGATAAGGACATTAGATTATATATTTATATATACTTTTTTTTATAGAAAATAGTAAGTGGGAAATTATAAATTACACCATTGTGGATATTATATTTTTGCTTTATTAAGTAGTATATAGTTTTCCTCATCACAATCTAATCTTGAGCAACAATGATAAGTTAAAATATTATTCTAAAGTTTATATAAAAGTTTTTTGGTTAAATTAAAACACACATCAACCAAGAGATCATGGCTAAGTAAATTAAACTTGTTGCAACTTCCCAAGAATATACCATATGATTTCATCATTGAGAGGAGTAGATAGGGTAGAAGATATAATAAGTTCTATTCTTCATTTCAAGTTGCAAAATGTATGTCAAATTAAAAGTGCATCCACATTCTCTACCAAATATATGTAATAGTGCATTTCATCCATTCCACCATGTTGCAAACTGTAGAACTAAAATTGTGGAAAATAAGAAATTGTGAACATACAAAATAGGGAAAGAAAAATTATACCATATATAACACTTGGTATATCACCATTTGAATATGGCAAGGTAACTACAATATCAGTACTGTGATTTACATTTAAACATTTTTGTAGAATAGCATTATCTTTCTTCTCATGTTCTCTGAATTTCTCATGCATTTGTAATGGAAAACTGAAGCATTTGTAATTGTGAACTGTCACATGGCATGGAATGGGAGAGGTGTTTACATTGATGACTAATAATTTATAGAAACATTAAATTATAAATTTCAATGGGTAAAATGGGAAAACATAAATTATGCCATGATAGTTATTTTATGTTTTCCCTTTATTAAGTAGTATAGATATAGATAATTTAAAACCATTATTGTCTGATAAACTACTTACATGTGCTCGATGTTATACATAAATAGTCCTAAAAAAGTGAAAATTGTGTCAAACAATTAACATCAATCATTAAATTTGTTGAACCATATGATGTGGATCGACAGTGTGATAATATTAACATTGGGTTATGTAAAAGTTAAGAGTAGAGTGAAGAGAAAAGTCCAACATAAAATCCTAATAATCAAGTCATGGAAATTGAAGGGCAGAGAAGGAAGGAACTTCCAAAAATGGATTTTGGGAGGTACAAGATATTGCTAATGATATGTGGGACGAAATGGGAAAATGAATTAGAGTGTGACAAAATACTTGGACCGAATAATATACCTATTAATAATTAGAAGGTTATAGGAGAGTATGATATTAATTAACTCACAAATTTGATTAAGGAGATTTCACAGTCTTAGAAGATGCTATACCAATGGAGAAGAAACATTTTAGTATCTATATATAGGAACAAGGCATATATACAAAATTGTTCAAACAATAGGGGGATCAAGTTGATGAGTCATATTATGAAGCTATGGGGGATCAAGTTCATGAGCCATATTATGAAGCTATGGGAGAGAGTAATTTAGCAAAGGTTGAGACAAGATATGTGTATTAATGAAAACTAACTTCGCTTTTTTGCGAAGGAGGTCGACCATAGAGGCTATATACTTACTTCAACGATTGGTGGAGAGATACCATTGGAGAGTTATATATGGTTTTCTTTGATTTGGAAACCGTCAAGAGGCGTGAGAACACAATAGGAGGTCTAAAAAGATTTACCTAATTCTAAAGAACCACACAAAGGGTCAACATTAACCTAATGCCTGTGTATATTGGTTTTGGATGTGCTTGCTGAACATATTCAAGAGTCGGTGCTACAATACACTTTTTGCAGTTGATATTATCCTATTTGAAAACTCAATAGAGGAAATAAATGGGAAACCATAAATTTGGAGACAAGGTATATAAGCACTTGGATATTGTATCATCAAAAGTAAAATGAAGTGTAAGTTTAGCAAGAGACGGATAAACTCTATGTTTAGGTACAAATTGGAGATCATACAAAAACCACAAGTCATTAGATTTAAGTATCTTGGGTCAATGACCGTGAAATTTAAGGAAATGTAAATCATATGATTCATGAGGAGTGGATGAAATGGTGGCATACTTCGGGTGTTATATGTGATTGACATGTCTCACTAAAGCATAAGGAGATATTTTACGGACAATTATATATGATATTAAATGCATTAGGGAGAAAGTTGGGATAGCTCCATTGTAACAAAGATTATAGAATCACTCCTTAGGTGATTTGAGAGTGTGGAGAGGAGACCATTAGAAAAGTAGACTAAATGGAAGTTAGTTGAATTTCTAGAGGCAGAGAGAGACCAAGAATAATCATATTCAAAATAATTAGGAAAGATTTAGAGATAACACTTTGATAATGAACATAATAATTAATATAACATGGGTGGGGATCCACTTACTCCATATCTTAGTCATCAATTCCAGGGAAATCCAATGGTTTAGATCTACCCACTAAAAAATATTGTTCGATTTATATAACGGACCCACATGTAAAAATGGGGAAAGGATAATGTAAGCTTGTTTCAGCCCAAAATAATGTCTCTGATCTGGTTTTGCAACTGTAGCTAGATTACTATACTTTAATTGCTTAACTTTCTAGATTGAAGCTTACTTAGTGGGGAACAATGAACTACTTACAAGTGAGAACAGAACCAATCAGCTTATCTCAAAGAAGTAGTAACAATAAATCCATAATAAACAACTTTATGTGCTATCCAAGTTATCATGAAATAAGTTGGTTTAATTTTGGCCTTAAAACACCTCTCATATTTCTTAATTTCCAAGATTACCCTATCACTCACCTAATCAAGTTAAAATGACATTATAGCAATGCTTATTTGTTTCACCCTATATATAAGCATTGGTTGGAAAGTCATTAATGAATGCAACACAATTAAGGACATAAGTTATACAACAAAGTAACATAGAAAAATTAGAGATTGAGATAGTGAAATGGATTCTTGGGTTAGGGTGTTACTTTTCATTGCTTTCATTCTTCCAGCTTTGGTTGAGTGCAGAGTAAGGCACTACAAATTCAATGTGAGTAAATGTTTTTTCTTGGCCTTATGTGGTACATATATATTGTCTCATAATGTATTAATGTTGGGAAATAAGTCTCACATTGCCTATCTCATTGTCTCGGAAATGATTTATATACCTGTTTGGCTAACTTAACATGATATCAGAGCCAAAACCCAACTTCTTTCCGATTGTCATGGGCCAAAAGATACCATTTAGTTATGGGTCAAAGGTAACCCTTCGCGGGGATTATGGGTCAAAGGTAATCCTTCGCCTACATACTTATGTAGAGGAAGTATATTGGGAAGTAAGTCTCACATCGCCTATATGGAACCTTAACAATATATAAAGTATTTATGGTATAACCAACTGTATTGACCGATCTAGGGATCCAGTGAAACCTTATATTACTAGACGAACGTCTTATTGGTAGTGTAATATAAAATGAATGTAATTGTCTAATAAAGATGTGGAATTTTAGTAGAAAGGCTACTTCAATTTTCTATTAGACCAACAGCAATATTAATGATTTTGTTCCATTAGTGCATAGTATCTTCTTTTCTAAAACATTAGTATTATTAAAGTTTTGTTGATCTTTTTTATTACAGGTAGAGTTACTTTTGGGTTATTTGTACTTGAATTTTGATCTCAAAATTTTAACCATTTGTCACCAATCAATTTTAAACAGGGTGGTCCTAAATTTGGCATAGTTTAGTTAATTTCATATCTGTAAAGAGCGTGTGAAATTTCATTTCATTTTTCTCTAGAACTTCACTAGTATTTAATCTATAGTGGAAGAGATTAATTTTGTTCCAAAGCTGAACATAATGAGTATTTGGTTATACCATTCTTTTAAATTGCGGTTGTGGTATCTGTTGTGGTTATTGCGATTGCGGGTATTGCGGCTGTTGTGATGCAGATTGCGGCCGTTGCGGTGTGAATTATTTTGTAATTAGAACAATATTTTAGAATCCGATACGGTCTGATGCAGCCTGATGCAATCAAAATGCGGTCCGATGCGGTTGCGTTGCGACCTAATGCGGCCATATCATTGTGATTCGGAGTCACCCCGCAGTTATGGCGTGAGGCGGTTGCAGCGGTCACCACAACCGCAATATTGTGGTCGCATCAGGTGATGCAATCCGCAATTTAAATCACCATGTTACATGGAAGGTAGATATACTTACAACACCTATAGATAGAGAAATAATCACTTATTTGCAATCTCATGCATAATTTTGATAATGGTTGCAGGTGGTAAACAAGAATATTACTCGATTATGTTCAAGCAAATCCATTATTACAATTAATGGGAAGTTCCCAGGACCCACACTTTATGCCAGGGAAGATGATACAGTGCTCATCAGAGTCATCAACAAAGTTAACCACAACGTCACCATCCATTGGTGATACATTAATTTCTCCCTCTCTCTCTATATATATATATAGCATTGTTGTAAAAATTAGTTTGTGTCGGTTGGTTCAACTGGTAAACCGGTCCAAATACCGGTATGGTATAACAATTATACCGGTTTTACAATTATATCGGCTAAAACCGGCCAAAACCAATCACAATCGGTCATACCGACCGGTTTTCAATTGAATTGTATCGGTCGTACCAGCCGATTTTTTATTTAAAATTAATTTTTAATGAAAATATAAAAAATTATTGTTTTTTTATTGATTTTAAAATATTAATGTTAATATATTATATATGTATATTAACTTCACATGTATTCGGTTTAATTAATAAATCATCGGTTGAACCACTATATATCAGTATCATAACTGATATGATAATTGATACGGTATTAATAACACTCGTAAACACCTATTTATATTTCTAAAATTCTGTAATTACTTAAACCTGTGTTTAGTAGAGAGTTTATGAAAGGGAAAGGCTCCTCTAAAGTCTTACAAGTCAATTCTAGCTTTATTTTAATAAGCTTATATGGAAACATTATGAAATTAAGCTAAACAACGTTATAAGCATAATTATATGCTCTTATATAATAAACAACTTAACTGATGAGTATATTATTTTATTCAAGCATGTCATAATGAGACACAATGCTAAGGTTATTTGGTGCCTAATGATCATGAGATCATGAGTTTAAGTTATGGAATCAGACTCCATATATTCATGGAAGATCTGGTGTCCCATTTAGTATCTCAAATGGTGTATTAGATCAAAATGTGTCATTTAATTTAAAAAAATGATAAAATATAAAATAATATTTGATATAATTTCAATGAATAGAGACATTGAGACAAACCTATTTTGGGACAGATGATCTTTGTTCGTATATAATATCATGTCTACAAAGTGGAAGCCTCCTAGGATATCCTTTAAATACACTATCTATCTCCCAATAAAATTTTACCATTTTGGGTTTTAATGAGGAGCACTATTAGTCAATATTTGGATTGTCTTGCACTCAATACATAATTTATTATTCATTTGTATTATTTTTTTTTTTAAGAATCAACCCTAATTAGTGACTATTATCTTTTCAGGCATGGGATTAGACAAGTGCGAACGGGTTGGGCTGATGGACCAGCATATGTGACACAATGCCCAATTGAACCAGGACATTCCTATTTGTACAACTTCACCATTACAGGACAAAGAGGAACACTTCTTTGGCATGCACATGTTAACTGGTTAAGGTCAACTGTCCATGGTGCCATAGTTGTCTTGCCAAAGCATGGTGTACCTTATCCTTTTCCTAAGCCAGATGATGAATTGATTTTGGTATTAGGTGAGTCAAAAGGCCTAAAACAATCCCCTTCAGATTTTCATATAGTCTATTATGTTATTTGGAATGTTATTAATATCATACTGATAATCAAACCGGTCAGATACTGTATAATAATTAACTGACAGTTTACTAATTAAACCGTATATCGGTAATATTAGATAAGCATATGTTTTATAATAATATTCATGTTGAAAAATCAATAAAAAATATAATAACTATTTTTATTTATATTAAAAAATATTTTTAAATGAAACCGACCGGTATGATTGGTACGATTCAATTGAAAACTGAGTGATTTTAACCAGTTTTAACCAATATAATTACATGACCAGTATAATTATTGTATCATACCAATATTATAACTGATTCACCGGTTTACCGATTGAAACTGATTGAACCGGCCGCTACAAACCGGTTTTAATAACAGCGCTAAGTGGTCTTTCTTTTTTGATAGACAAGGTTAGAATTTTTTTAGTGGTAAACCTCCTTATTAATACGTTATTTAAACTTTCCACCTTAACCACATGACATGATTATACATTAATACCTGATTCGATTTGAAATTAAATTTAATATCAGCATAAACTGTAGGAGAATGGTGGAAATCAGATACCGAAGCTGTTATCAATGAAGCTTTGAATTCAGGATTGGCACCAAATGTCTCAGACTCTCATACCATCAATGGCCTTCCAGGGACAGTTGCCAATTGTTCTACACAGGGTATTTTATGATATTTTTTTATGAATTATGAAACACTGGTACCTCAATAATAATATTCCTGATAATGCACGATAAAATATGTTTGGAATATGCACATAAGAAAAAATTCATAAAAAATAATAAATATATAATAATGGTTATGAATTTTATAGAGAACATAATTCTTAGACACCCCTAAATATAAAATGAAATTCTATTGTGCTTAGTGCCGACAAATAGGAAAAATATCAATCCTGTTTAATCGAAGATTAATATTATGCATATGCATTTTCTATTCATTGTTTATGCAATACACATGTTTTGTCTTTTTTCTCTCGCTAGAAGTTCATTTGGTATATTGAATATTATATTTCTTTAATTGATTGTGTTATGTTTTTCTCTCTCTAAAATGCTATTGAATGGTAGTTTGGGTGATCCTCATCCGTCTATGAGGTATGAGAAAAACATTTGAAGAATATCCTAAAAGTATCGGACTTATAAATTATTTATTTTTCAAAAAATAATTTCAGTAGGCTCGAGTACGCATCAAAGAAATATCGGAGAGTATCAACATCAGATACCAATACAGTAAAGTTGTTAAAGTATTGGTGCTTCATACGTTGTGTGTGCCATTACTTTTAAGCAGTGTTTTAGATTGCGGTCGCGATTGTGGTAACGGTTGTGTTTATTGCGGTTCTAGTCATTGCAGTCGTCGCGATGCGGATTGGAGCGGCTGCAATGTGAATTATTTTGTGATTAAAACAAAAAATTTGAATCCGATGCGGCCTAATGCGGTCCAAATGCAATCCGATACGGCCACATCATTGTGATTCGGAGTCACACCGCAATTGCGGCCGCATTAGGTGATGCGATCTGCAATTTAAATCACTGTTTTTTAAGTTTATCACAATTAAAGATATTTGTGAACAAATATGCAATATTGTAGTCACAATTCTAATTGAATCCTTGAATATTTTTATGGAAAATATAATATGCAGATGTTTACAACCTAGCAGTGGAAAGTGGCAAGACATACCTGCTTAGAATTATCAATGCTGCACTCAATGAAGAGCTCTTCTTCAAAATTGGTGGCCATAATCTCACAGTAGTAGAAGTAGATGCAACATATATAAAGCCATTCAAAATTGAAACAATTGTAATAGCACCTGGCCAAACAACCAATGTACTTTTAACTGCTAACCAAAAATCTGGCAAATACTTAGTAGCAGCTTCTCCTTTCATGGATGCACCTATTGCTGTAGACAATTTTACTGCTACAGCTACATTGCACTACACTGGAACACTTTCAAATACTCCTACATTTCTCACTACAACTCCTCCAAAAAATGCTACCCAAGTTGCTAATAACTTTATCAACTCTCTTAAAGGCCTTAATTCACAGAAATACCCTGTTAATGTGCCTCTAAAAGTTGATCATTCACTTTTTTTTACCATTGGGTTAGGAATTAAGCCTTGCCCATCTTGTAAAGCTGCAAATGGAAGCAGAGTTGTGGCTTCTGTTAATAATGTGACATTTATTATGCCAAGTATTGCATTACTTCAAGCACATTATTTCAACATCAATGGTGTGTTTACTACAGATTTTCCTCCTAACCCTGTTCATGTTTTCAACTACTCTGGTGCTGGACCTGCAAATTTAGTGACTCAAAGTGGCACTAAACTTTATAGACTAGAGTTCAATTCGACGGTTCAACTTGTTATACAAGATACTGGGATCATTGCACCTGAGAATCATCCAGTTCATTTACATGGGTTCAATTTCTTTGTTATTGGTAGAGGAGTGGGAAATTATAATCCCAAAATTGATGCTAAGAACTTTAACCTTCATGATCCTGTTGAAAGGAACACAGTTGGAGTTCCAGCTGGAGGATGGACCGCCATTAGATTCAGAGCAGATAATCCAGGTAAAATTTATTGTTCACCGTTTTAAATTGGGGTTGCGGTTACGGTAACAGTAATGGTTGCGGTTATTGTTATTGCGGTTATTGCGACCGTTACCATATGCAAATTGCTGCCGTTGCGGTGTGAACTATTTTGTGATTAAAACAATATTTTTAAATCTGATGCAAGCTAATGTGGTCTGATGCGGCTTGATGTGGTCCAAATACGATTGCGTTGCATCCCAATGCGTCCACATCATTGTGATTCAGAATTCAGAATCACACCACAATTGCAGTGTGATGAGGTTGCCGTAACCACAACATTGCGAACCACAATACCGGATTAGCATGGTTTATATACGTTTTAACCCTAGGAATCAGCCACTCTTAAATTTGTAACCACATCACCTAATATTTAAATTACTGATCTGACGTATTAACTCTAGGAATCAGCAACTCTTAAAAAAAATTTGAAGTAATTTGCGGGGTCTACGTAGTATGGTTTATATATGTTTTACTATTCATCTCATCATAATTCATTTTGAAGTAGAACCTTAACATATAATATCACAGTTATAACTCAACTTCTCATGAATAGAACAATTTTAATTAGGGATGAGTTTTGCATACAGATAACAAGGGGATGATACTCTTACACCTTCCTTTTTTGACATTACTTAATTGGACTTACTAAAAAATTTCCTTGTATCTATGTTTCTCTTCCACCGCTCATGCTTGCACCTTTAAATTCATCCATGAGCATAACCATATGACAAGAAAAAATACATGAAAATGTTCATTCCTATAAAACTAAGCCATGAATTTTCACTTCCATTTTAAAGGGTGCACCAAACTGATTACTAGTACATAATCTTTGCTTGATTTATATAATCAATTTTTATGCCCTTCATAATTTTGTTTTAATAGTAGAAGTTCCTGTGTACTAATTTGGTCTTTGAACAATTGGGAAACTCAAAATTGTCTCCAAAAATATTATATATATGTTAAGTTAATTATTTTTAGCATTTCTTATAATCCCTAAGAAAGACAATTTTGACCCATTCACAATATTCGATTACTAGTTTGAATTTTTATTTTTTCGGGATACAATTGTTATTCATTATTCTTTTAATCCCTTGTATTTGACAGGAGTTTGGTTCCTTCACTGCCATTTAGAAGTGCACACAACATGGGGGCTAAAGATGGCATTTTTGGTGGAAAATGGAAAAGGTTCTAAACAATCATTGATACCACCACCAAAAGATCTTCCAAAATGTTGATATAATAGACATTATTTAACTATGTATATAAAGAGGGAAAGTCATTCAATTCCAAGGTTTGGGAGGCATAGAAGAAGCCTAGCAAAAAAGAAGAAGAAGAAGAAAAAAACAAGAGTTATTTAATAAGCGACTACCCTAATGTGTTTTTTTAGTAAGTAAATGTGAGAATTTGTTCAATAGTGTTTAATAAACTTGAGCGAGCAAAATAACATTTTGGTTTTCCTTATACAAACACAATGTTTTAAGAGATTGACATTTTATATATAAGGAACCTATCTGAGAAGATTTTTCTTGTTTAATAATCATTAATTCTTTAAAATAAATTAAAATATAAATAAATAGTGAATAATATTTATGTATAAATCTTTACACTAACAATTTATAAATTTCTATTGTTTAAAATTGTTCGGAAATCTTTACCATTGTCTAGAACAAGTTGGTTCCTTATTGTTGCACAATTTACTAATTGGAGCACAATGGGTGTGTGGTATTAATAAGGGTAGAAACAAGTCAGACCGCCTATTAGGGGCCTATTATCTGATCTATAATAGGTCAGTTCAGACATTTTTAGTAAACAAATCAGGCTTAGGCTTCCCCAAAAGCATATTTAACCGAAATAGACCAGACTCAGACCTTTTAAAAAGCCTATTATGTCTAACAGATCGGCCTATATAATCTTATTATATATTTATAAATTATTTTTATAACATGTACAAAAAAAAAATATATGTAAATCCACTCGGATTTAGAGATTATGTTATTTAATAATTGAATATTTAATTGTTGAGACTTGAGCTTAAGTACATAATTCAACTCATGTTAAATATTATAACAATATCATATTTTATTATGATATTAAAAGACATTGTTTTGTATATTCTAACTTCAAAGGCACCACAAATCCTTCGAATATATTATGCAACATTGGAAGATAATGAAAACAATTTTGATAACAAAGTAAAAAATTTCATACTAATTGCTATAAATATAATAATATTTTCTAATTTGTATATAATGTGTTGAACTTTTTTACATTAATAGACCTTTAAACAAGCTAACAGACAAGGTCAGACTTTTAAACAGACCAGACATAGGCTTTGAATTTTTTTTAAACAGGTTAACAAGTCAGACCCAGACTCCTATATGTTATATGGCTCAACCTGTTCAAGGCAAAGTCTGACATGTTTCCACCCCTGTGTATTACACATAAAAATAAAAATAAAAAATTGAACAATAAGAAGGAGGTAGAAAATCGAGATTCTCTCCATCAATAGAGAGACAAGTAGTATTTTTATACTTAGTTTATGATAAAAATATCATTACATGAATAAGTAGAAGGACATGATCATATTTTCATTTTTTTATCTTGTTTTACGCATCACTTATCTCTCTATTAATAGAGAGGATCTCTACTCAGAAAATCAATAAAGTTACTTAATTCTCTCAAAAATAGGAACAATTATAAAGATAGTTATAAAAACCGGTTCGTGCTGGCCGATTCAACTGGTGAACCGGTCTCAATACTGGTACGGTACAATAATTATACTAGTCAAAATCGATCAAATATTGGTCGGTTTTCAATAGAACTGTACCGGTCATACCGGTCGATTTTTATTTAAAATTAATTTTCAATGAAAATAAAAATAATTATTATTTTTTATTGATTTTTAATTATTAATGTTAATATATTATATGTGTATATCTAACTTCACCAGTATGCAGTTTAATTAATTAACCATCGGTTGAACCGCTATACCACTATACAGTGTTTAAAATTGCGGTTGCGGTTGCGATTGCGGTTGCGATTGCGGTCACTACGGCCGTTGCGACGCGGATTGCGGTCGTTGCGGTGTCAATTATTTTGTGATTAAAACACTATTTTTGAATTCGATGCGGCCTGATGCGGTCTAATGCAGTCTAATGTGGCCTGATGCGATCCAAATGCGGTCCGATGCGGTTGTGTTGCGGCCCGATGCGACCACATTATTATGATTTGGAGTTACACCGCAATTGCAGTGTGATACGGTTGTGGCGGTCACCGCCATCGCAATATTGCGGTCACAACCGGCCAAAGCAGTCATAAATATATACATGTACACACTAGTCCTAGTAGGATAACTATATACATATATACAAGCAAAACGTTTTAAAAAATTGGGTATACACTAAAACTATCTATATCGGAGGAAACTAATGTTAATCAGGAAATAATCTTTGCATTTATTGTGTGAATAATTTACATTCATAGAATATAAATTAGTCATTATGAGTTGTAATTACCTATAATTACCTACACTATTATATATAGTAGGAAATGCAATGAGAAATGCATCAACCCAATTTTACTGACATGTATCAGAGGGTTTGATCAAACCTGTGAATTTTTTTTGTTTTTGGCTGAATAGTGACACCCCAGTGGGTCGTTCTTGTAATCGTGTTCCTAGTTTTCATTTGTCTCGCAATCGTTTCTTTATCAATCAAAGGCTTTCGAGCATTTGATTCTTGGTTGTTTGATTGCGGTTTCAGTAATCGTTCATTGTTCTTGGTGCTTGGACGATTTTCGATTGCTCGTGGTTTCTGGTTTCTGGTTTTGCTCTAACATGGCCATGGAAAATGAAAAGAATTTTTGTGTCCGTTTTACCGGCAAAAAATATTCTTCATGGGAATTTCAGTTCAAGATGTATGTTAAAGGAAAGGGAGTATGGAGTCATATCGATGATGTTTCTAAGGCACCGACAGAGAAAACTGCTTTAGATGCATGGGAAACTAAAGATGCTCAAATAATCACTTGGATTTTCAACAGTATTGATCCTCATATGATCAATAATTTACGCTCTTTTTCCACTGCTCAAGAAATGTGGAATTATTTGAAGCGCATTTACAACCAGGATAGTTCGGCAAAACGTTTTCAGTTGGAGTTAGAAATAGCCAACTACAAACAAGGAGATTTGTCTATTCAAGAATATTATTCTGGTTTTTTAAATCTATGGGCATAACACTCTACTATTATACATGCTAATGTTCCCAAGACCTCTCTTGCGGCTGTTCAAGAGGTTTACAACACAAGTGGGCGAGATCAATTTCTCATGAAATTACGTCTAGAATTTGAGGTTGTCAGAGGTGCCTTGCTGAATAGGAATCACGTTCCTTCTTTAGATACATGTGTTGGAGAACTTCTAAGGGAGGAACAACGTCTTATTACTCTAGGAGCCATGTCTCATGATGTTATCATTTCCGAGCCCATGATGGTTGCATATGCTGCTCAAAGTAAAGGTAAAAGTCGTGATATAAGACATGTTCAGTGCTTATCTTGCAAACAATTTGGTCATATTGCTCGTAGCTGCAATAAGAAGTTTTGTAATTACTGCAAGCAACAAGGTCATATTATCTCTAAGTGTCCCACACGTCCTCCACGACCAACACAATGTTCAGTACCGGCATTCCATGCAACTACAAATCATGCGCTTGGTCCTTCTATTATGGGGGCATCAAACAATAGTGATATACAACCTGAATTGATTCAACAAATGGTTTTTTCCGCTCTTTCGGCCTTGGGAATTCAGGGTAAGTCTTTTAATGTTTCTCGCCCATGGTTTCTGGATTCGGGTGCATCCAATCACATGACAGGTTCTTCAGAATATTTACATAATTTACACTCTTATCATGGTAATCAGAAAATTCAAATAGCTGATGGTAATACTTTATCTATTACTGATATTGGCGACATAAACTCTGATTTTCGGGATGTGCTTGTATCACCTGGACTTGCGTCTAATCTATTATCTGTTGGTCAATTGGTAGATAAAAATTATGATGTTAACTTTTCTCGTGATGGTTGTCTTGTGCAGGAGCATGTGTCGGGGAAGGTGATTGCGAAGGGGCCTAAAGTGGGAAGACTATTTTCACTCCAGTTTATTTCTAATCATATATTTCTTGATTGTAATAAGGTTTTGACCTCTTATGAGGATTGGCATAGAAAATTAAGTCACCCAAACTTTGTTGTTTTGTCTCATTTATTTAAAAATGGTTTGTTGGGAAATAAAAATATTTCTAATGCCTCTATCTCATGTTCTGTTTGTAAATTGGCTAAGAGTAAAACACTTCATTTTCCATCTGGTGCTTATTGTGCTTCCACTTGTTTTGAAATGTTTCATAGTGATGTATGGGGTATGTCTCTTGTAGTTTCTCATTCTCACTATAAATATTTTGTCACATTTATTGATGATTATAGTCGTTTTGTTTGGATATATTTCCTTCGGTCTAAATCTGAAGTTTTTTCTAAATTTGAGAAATTTTTGGCATATGTTGAAACTCAATTTCAAGCAAGTGTTAGAATTTTTCACTCTGACTCTGGTGGTGAGTACATGTCCCATAAGTTTTAGGAATACCTTCAACAAAAAGGCATATTGTCGCAACGATCTTGTCCCAATACCCCTCAACAAAATGGTATAGCAGAACGTAAGAATCGTCATTTGCTTGATGTAACACGCACATTGCTTCTCCAAGCTTCTGTACCATCCGATTTTGGGTAGAGGCTCTTTCAACAGCTGTATTCTTGATCAATCGTCTTCCTTCTACGGTTATTGAACTTGATTCTCCTTTATTTCGTCTTTTTAAAGTTCATCCTGATTATAGTGTTTTACATACTTTTGTGTGTGTGTGTTTTGTTCACTTACCTCCTTTTGAAAGGCATAAGCTTGGAGCACAATCCGTTCAATGTGCATTTATGGGATATAGTCACTCTCATTAGGGATTTGTGTTATGATGTCACTAACCAGTGTTTTCGCATTTCTAGAAATGTGACATTTTTTGATAATCAGATTATGTTTCCTTGTGTTTCTCATGCCATTAATGATATTGTTACTCTTCCTAAGTTTTCTATTATGCCTCGATCAATAGAACGTTATACACCAGGTCATGTATATGTCAGAAAACACAGGTTGAACCACGACGCTGAACCGCCACCTGATCTTGTACCGCTTGAACCACGACGTTCTGGTCGAATATCTCGCGCACCAGATAGATATTCACCAGACAAGTATGATTCCTCACATACTTCTTTGAATACCACACTCTCTAGCATATCTATTCCTACTTGTTACTCACAGGCTGTTAAAGATGTGCGTTGGGTAAAAGCAATGAATGAAGAACTTCAAGTTCTTCAAGCAAAATTTCACATAGGATATTGTCTCTTGTCCTCCTGATGTAAAACCTATAGGTTGCAAATGGGTGTATTCTATGAAATTGAATTCTGATGGGTCCCTCAACCGTTACAAGGCTCGTTTGGTTGCGTTAGGAAACAAGCAGGAATATGGAATTGATTATGATGAGAAATTTGCACCAGTTGCCAAAATGACAATTGTCCGCATGATCATCTCTATCGTTACTTCTAGTGGGTGGCCTCTTCATCAAATGGATGTGAAGAATGCTTTCCTTCATGGTGACCTGACAGCAGATATTTATATGACTCCACCTTAAGGCTTATTCTCTTCATCTAAAGGCGTGTGTAAGCTCAACCGATCCTTATATGGTTTGAAACAGGCACCTAGAGCATGGTACGACAAATTCCGCTCCACTCTACTTGGATTCTCCTTTACTCAGAGTCAGTATGATTCATCTTTATTGATAATCGCATATCTGGGGGAATTGTTCTGCTTCTTTTGTATGTTGATGATATGGTTATTACTGGTTCGGATCATGCGTCCATTCAGCGACTTAAGCAACAGTTACAGGCCTTATTTCACATGAAAGATCTGGGTAATCTACATTATTTTCTTGGTCTTGAGGTTCATTCTACATCAATACAAGTATGCTACAGATTTGATTTCTATGGCCGGTCTAGAATCGGCTAATCCGGTAGATACTCCTCTTGAAGTTAATATTAAATATCATCGTGATGATGGTGATCTTTTGCCTAATTCTTTATTGTATCGACAACTTGTGGGTAGCCTCAACTACTTAACTATTACTCGTCCTGACATATCTTTTGATGTTCAATAAGTAAGTCAATTCATGCATTCTCCTCGCCACCTTCATTTGGCTGCGGTTCGTCGTATAATTCGCTATTTAAAGGGAACCTCTCACCGCGGATTATTCTTTTCCGTTGGTATTTCTCTTTAGTTGAATGCTTATAGTGATGTTGATTGGGCAGGGTGTCCTAATACTCATCGATCTGTTACTGGTTGGTGCATGTTTCTTGGTTCTTCATTGATCTCTTGGAAAAGTAAGAAGCAAGAAAGAGTTTCTAAATCTTCTACTGAATCAGAGTATCGTGCCATGTCTGCTGCTTGTTCGGAAATACTTTGGCTTCGTGGTCTTTTGGCTGAACTTGGATTTCCCCAAACAGAGTCAACTTCACTTTATGCTGACAATACAAGTGCCATTCAAATTGCTGCAAACCCTGTTTGTCATGAACGCACCAAACATATAGAAATTGATTGTCATTCAATACGTGCCACCTACGATGATCGAATAATATCACTTCCTCACGTCAATACTCAGTTGCAGGTTGCAGATATTTTTACCAAGGCTGTTCCACGCCCACGACATCAGTTTCTAGTTAGCAAATTGATGCTCCTTGACCAGCCGCATCAATTTGAGGGGGATGTTAATCAGGAAATAATCTTTGCATTTATTGTGTGAATAATTTACATTCATAGAATATAAATTAGTCATTATGAGTTGTAATTAGTCATTATGAGTTGTAATTACCTACACTATTATATATAGTAGGAAATGCAATAAGAAATGCATCAAGCCAATTGTACTGACAACTAAAAGGTGTTGTCATGTACATATCAGACAATCAGAGAGTACTGATCGAATCTCCTTAATCTACCACCCTTCCCACACTACTCTCGTTGGGATCTTCCTCAAGTACCCATCCACGACGCTGCTAATAGTTATCAGGTGAGAGAGAATATACCGGTGAGGGAGATAATTAAGCCCTCTTTCCTCATCCCAATGTACCAACATTCAGGTACTCCTCTCACCAGAGTTGTGGGAGGAACTCTATGACTAACCGGTTTAGAAGCACATGTACGACAACTACATAGCTGGAGAATATAGCATAACCAATCTAAAAATAGGTGAAAGTAGAGTCGAACATGTTGGGAGTAGTTGAAACATGTCTAGGTCTAGCTTATTATCCTGGCTACGCAACAATGAAACTCACTCTTGAACTTTGTTATTTGCACGTAGATTGATGTCCCTGGAAATTATCTTGTTTTCTATCATGCTCTCACATATTTGTTTTTAAACAAGGTGTTCGTCTAGTGATACAAGGCACACTAGATCCCCAGAATCACCAAAAGGTCTAAGTTTGATTCCTGGGAAGGGCAACCACGCATCCCAAAAGGGATTAGTTCATTACCCATAAGGTGAGAGATACCATTAGTAGTACAAAAATACGTGAATGGATTCTACAATTAACTGTTACTGCATGCCTAATGTACCTTCTGACAATGGCAACTATTCTTAAGTACCACAATATAAATTTACATTCAACTTAAGTCCACTTCTTAATGGCACAAAATAAGGTGCATGCCACTATATCTTTTGTCCATTATATATAAATGAAATCATTTATACTAATCAACCACATGTTTTTTCATACAAGGGTTTCCTTGAAGCCAAAACCAGAGTGCAAGGAAAGAACCAGCTAAACCTTGTAAGGTGCATTTGCATCACCAATAAGTTTGGCTTCTGGAGATGGGAAAATATGCTTAGCTAGCCATTGTAAGGGTCCCAACAGTTCAGCCCTTTTCTTTCGCCAGAACCAAATCGCAGCGTTGTAATTCTCATTGCGGATCTTTTTCGTGGCTGCTTTCCAGTCATATTTCTCCATCTCTACACGCGCAGCTTTCCCCATGGTTTCTCTTAGCTCTTTATTGTCCAACAGAGGCTTTAACTTGCTCAAGCAATCTTCAAGGTCACCCGGAGTATAGAGGTAGCCAATTTTGCCATCTTGATCTTCAGGAATTATATCTGGGATTCCACCAGCACGTGCTCCCACCACCGGAATCTCTGAAGACATGGCCTCCAGAACGACTTGCCCGAGTGTCTCAGACTCGGATGGCATAACAAAAACATCTCCACTTGCATATGCTTGAGAGAGTTCTTCCCCTCCTAACATTCCTGTGAATACTGCAGGCATACCTTCAAACAATTTCTCCAGCTCCACCCTGTTAATTAATAACCAATATTACTAAAAGGAGCAAAAGGTTTTATATACATTGTGTTACCTAAAGAATGAGGAGAGTAGTATTTGAATTTTTGAGGAAGAGTATGGCATTTGAGGCGGCGGAGTTAGGCTTCACCAACTCCACAGAGCAGAACAGAAAAATGGCAAAAGAAAAAACCCTTTTCACAATGTAAGTTGTCATTATAAGATTAAAAATGATGGAGGTAGGAGTAAACAAATATTTATTTATGAAAGCCACTACTTAAAAGCAGTATTGCAAATTGCAAACCGCATCATATGATGCAGCTGCCGCAACCGCATCACACCGCAATTGTGTTGTGACACCGAATCACAATGACACGACCGCAACGGGATGCAAAGCAACCGCATCAGATTGCAATTGGGTCGCATCAGGCTACAATGCAACCGCATCGGGCCGAATCAGACCACATCGATATCAAAAATATTTGTTTACTCACAAAATAATTCACACCGCAATGGCCACAATCCGCATTACAATGACCGCAATCACAGTAACCACAATTTAAAATACGGCTTAAAAGTAACAACAAATACTTGATAAAGAAACAGAAAGTAAAGAATATCAGGATAAATCACCTGTATGGTCCATCTCCAATAAAAGCAATCCGTGTTTCCGGAAGGCTATCCATGAGACTGCCAAATTTTATGTGTTTCAAATGTCAATGAAGGAACAGATATTCAAGTTTAGATGCTAGATAATGTATATGCATGGTATGAAGAGATGAAGCAGTAACAGAGGAAACTAGGAACATGTAAAGGAAAATTACTAGGAAACTTATCTTGAAAATGTTTTTAATATCGATTGCACAAGTTGAATATAAGTACATGTTCATGTTTGGAAAATTTTAAGATGTTCTTTACCTTTTGAGGAAATCTAAACTCTTCTCAACTCCAATCCGTCCAACATGAACTATCAACGGCTTCTCAGGTTCACCATTGCTGTACGACACATGTTTTAGAATAAGATTAAGACTCGATATATAAAACTTCGAGCATATGAAATGACAAAAGGCCAACACCTTAGTCTTAATCGCATTTCATGGGACTTGAATCGGGGATGAAAACTTTCTGAATCAACGCCCTTGTTCCAGAGACGAATCTGGTTAGCTGGACATCATCAGGAGAAACAAGTTAGATAAAATTGTTGCATTGACAAAGGCAAATACAAAAATGTATATGTTCTGCTGCTGTTATCGAACGAGCAAAGCTTTAAGGCACCCCGAACGGGATTTTTATGATCACCTGCTGCTGCTCTAGCTTCTTCGAGATCTTTCCCAATAGCAACTGATGGCACCAGAGTTAGATCAGCTGCTCTATGCAGAAACTCTACATAAAACAATAAATTCATGTTATTCTCACATGAATAAATCATTTCAAGTAGGATAAAGGCTTCAAAATAGCATACATACTTATAACCCACCACATGGGTTGCACTAGCCAGCTAAAGGTGTATCTTGGAATATATCTGCACAATAAGATCAGCCATAAGATCAGCTTCGCAAATGTGAAATATATCATAAAGAACGGTCGGAAGCAGAACTATCGCATAATACAACGTCTCGTGTAAAATATGCGAGTGAAGTATAACAACTTACACTGGTACATGGGTATGATAGGACATGACAATGGGAACAGACAGAAGCTTTGCAATGGCTAGAGCACCAAATACCTACCATTGAGACAGTCTTAGGTATGAGATTAAAATGTCTTCACTTCTATCTTAGTCGGTAGAATCCATAAGTTAGTAAATGAAGAGATATAGGAATTGCAGACGAACCATTATGCCGGGCGATGATGCGTGTATTATGTCAGGCTTAAACTCGGCAACAGCTGAAATTATTCTTGGACTAAGTGCCAAAGAGAGAGATAGCTTCTCATACCAGGGAAGAGGGAAGCTGCATTTTCAATTTTTTTAATGTTTAACGAAAACCGTTATTATAGAGCATTGGCTGTGGTAGCAATCATAATTTTAAACAACATATCATCTAAATAAGAAGATTCTAAAATCTAAATTGATAATAAGAAGTCGAATTTCATAAAATGATGGTAATATGAATGTCATCAGCAGTTACTAGTTACTAGTGACACTAAAAATAGAAGTGAACAACATATATTAGCAGCATATGAGATTAGCTTGAATGATAATTGACAAATAATAAGAAATAATCGTGATTATGAACCCGAAATTGAGTTCCTTATGGCTAAAAGATATCAAGTTTAATATTCTAAACCGGTCGAAGTTAGCAACCTCCGGGATCCAATTAATTTGGCACCGTGAAATTCCTCCGGTACACCTTCACGTGTTGTCACAACCAGCACCTATAACATGCACAAATAAAGCTAACCGGTTAGTTTTCTATGTTAGACAAAAAATAGCAGATAAATGATGAAACAGTTATAGTAAAGAGGCATTTCTCTGAATTAGTGCGGATATCATGTAAATGCACCAAAGATGAAAAAAAAGGGTGCATGTATAGAGACTAAAGAATGAGAAAAAATTACCTCATCCCCCATTTCACGAAGGTATTTTATGAAATTCTGAAACCGATTTTTGTATCCGGAGACATATCTGCAGAATACACATAACTCCGAATAAACATTCTGTTTAAAAGGAAGACACAGTTTCTTTTCTTCAACAGCTAAGGCCAGATGTCTTTTTATGAAGTATATATCACATGAATAATGCAATGCAATTGGGATTGTAATGCAGAGACTAAAAACATAGCAAAGTAATTTCTTATCCACCTTTCCTAGAACTAATGCCTCTATATACATTCATAAGCTATACTTAGTTTTATTCTTTTGGTATGAGACTTTCGATGTTCAATAGTTTCCATGTTCGACTCGAATTAATCTAAGTCGAGCTTTAAGACTTATTCAAGGGTTAAGTTCTTTCTTCGGCAATGTAAAGACGTTGCTAGACCCCCATAAAGACGAAAAGGTCAAAATTTCAATTCTTGTGAGTGACAATTGTTGGATGGGGCAACCACGCATCCCGAAACCGGTTCTAGAGGCAAGCAGCAATAAATAATCCAAAACTGGTGTAGGCAAAGCTTGATCAATTACAACATAGAGCAAGAACAGCAGAAAAAAATTGAAAAACCATATGATCTAAAACTCCACAACCTCATCACAATCAATTAAGCAAAACAAAACCAAGTCAGCATTGGATCAAAACAGCAAGGAAAGTCAACTAATGTAAAATAAAAATTGCAACTTGAAGCTAACCCATTTATTTTCTGAACTTTGAAATAAAGTAAACAAAAAAAGTGACTCACGCAAAAGGAGAAGGCTCAACAAAAAGAGCAATTCGACGAGGTCTTGAATTGTTCTCAAGTTCAAGTAAAGCAGATTCAGAAGGACCCTCTTCTTCTTCTTCTTGCACAACCACCTCTAATAAACTATCCTTTGAAATGGTCATTTTGGTCAAAAGTTTTCAACTTTTTACACTTTTTGGACCCTGCAAAGTACAAAATCGTGCTTTTATACAAATTTGAGAGATGGGTTTTGATGCAAACAATTAGATACGAGAATATGAAGTAGCATGAAGTAGTAGAAGAAGTGGTTGATGTGTAATTGAAGAATGAGAAAAGAGAATATAAAACACGTGCTTAGGACTCTACCAATGGATATTCTCCTTTTGAAGAGTGACAGATATCGAATCAATCAAGAACTTCAAGCATATGCTCTTAGTAGATTGGTTACAATCATTCATCTCTAATAATTTTGTCTTCATCATCAACAAGTTGTACTACAAAAAATCTCTAATGATCTCATCATTTATTCATCACTAATCAAATTTTATAAAATAATATTAAAATATTAATTTCGTTATTTTTCTTTTTAGTTGAATGGAGATTTCCAATTAACTCGGTATACAGAGTGAGATATGAACGAAGACATGTGATCCCCTCAAAAAAAGTTATATATATATATATATGGAAAATAATATATTCTCCTATTAAATCATCTACTAACCCTCGTATATAAAAAAAGTGACATATGTCATAAATTGATATTTTATTTATTAGTAGTGATTGATTTACAAATGACATATTTTTCTTTCTTGTAAGTAGGAGAATTAATAGGAGAATATAACATTACTCAAAATATATATAGATGAAGTACATCATTTATATTTAATTATTATTAATTTTTAAGTATAACTAGTAGAAGTTAATGGTAGATTATGTATTGTATAAATAAAATTTTAGTATAAATATTACATTTTCTCTTTACTAGAAAAAATTACTTGAGTTGTCTTTTGGGACATAAGATAAGCTTCACGGTTAAGGCTTCATGTGTGAATCACATTTTAAATAATTATTGTAAGAGTTAAATATTTTAATGTTATGATTTATTAGTTGATATCTAATACAAAATATAAACTGATTGATCATTACAATTCAATCAATTATAAAAATATGCTACGTAAAAAATCTATTATAAAATCTATTAAAGAAAACTAGTCTTTTTTTTAATATACCATTTTAAGAATGGTAAATAGTTATTATTTCTCAATAAATATTTGGTAAATTGCCACCCATTATCAAAGGAATAGTATAATAGTCAAGATTGAATTAAATATGGAATAATTTGTATTGGCTTTGTGTCACTTTCATTCTTAAACAATTATTATATGTTTAATTGGGGGATTATATTATTTCTCATATAGTTCCTTGTTGCTAACGAAAACCCATTTTAGTTCCTTATTTGCTATATATGTATCAGTTGAATTATTAAATAATTGTTGGTGCTGACCTCATTAATGATCAAATTTGTTTATTCAGTTAAACAAATTAGTACAAAATCAACATTATACCAATTATTTAAATTATTCAAATCCAAGCTTTACATGTGTAAGGTTAGGAACTCGTGAATAAATTATATATGTATATTTCTGAAGTCATGATGCATTATTAAAAATTACTATAAATAAACCAAGCGTGAACAAGCTGTTTTTTTATAAGACAAAATTGAGTTTTGAAATCTTAGATATACTTTGCCCATTTGCACTCTTAATATTCATTAATTTCATTTTGTAATGAAAAGGGGAAGGGAGGGAAATCTTTCTTTTGAAGGTTTCACAATGATTCACATTATTTTTCATTTATTTATACATTTTTCTTGTTTTATTATTATTGTTGTTTATATTCAACTATAAATTTATACATTTGAGATGTGATGGTATGGGTGGAAGAGATTATTGGTACAAAATGTCAATAAAAACATTACCTTAACGTTTTGGTTCTTCGGGATGTGATGTCACAAAAGCTTTTCACTATTCTCATGTTCAGTAACAATAGAAGTAACTCCAAGTGGTTAAAGGCTTCATGGTCATGGATGAGTTCAACAAGTAGTATCTAAATTGATGGTTCGGCTGAGATATGGTACTTAAAGGAGAGCTAATCAGTAAGTGTATGGTATTCGCACTTAAGTAGAAGATTGTTGAACATATTCAAATAGAAAGTCTCACATTGGATATGAATAAAAATAGAAAAGACTTATGAAACCATTATCTAAAGGTTTTGATTACAATAACTCTTCATTCTTTTCATAAATGTTAACAACATATACTTCAAAGGTAATATAATGATAAAATAATTTTAAGAGATTGCAAAGTGTAATTTTTTAAATAAAATAAGTGAAACGTAATTAGGATTTAACTTTAATAAGATGAATCTGATTTTACTAATAAGTTTAATCAAACCATGTTGGCATGTTGGTTGATAAATACATCAACCTGCTACTTTGTCCATCACTTGGAACTATTGAAAATTTTGTCAGCAAACTTTAACTGGTTGCTACGCCATTAGCCACATAGTTCCCACCCACTCCAAGAAGATAGTATTCTCTCTATTAATGTAGATGCAAGTTCTTTAAAATTAAAAAATAAATATAACTTTCAATAACATATTTATTATTTTAATTAAAATGAAATTACATTTTTTCCATTAAAAGCAAAGGAAAATGTAAATATTTGTTTCTCTATTAATAAAGAGGATTCTTATTTATGTTGATGGAGCTTCTCCTTCTTCAACTTTGAACTCTAGTATGTTTTATGTTTCTTTCTCTATTCTGAGTGTCCTATATTACCATGAGTAAAGATGACAAAATGGGAATTGCTCACATTGTTGACAAAAAAATGCAAGCACAACATCTTTTTTGTCGGCTATGCGATCAGCCTATGGACATAACATTAGTCGGTCCAAATAGTCCAAACGAACCAAATAACCTAAAATATACTCTCTCCTTATGTTTCTCAATGTCATGAGTCATGTCTTTTAATTTTACTCTTGGCCCATATGCCTATTAGCCTATTTTAAAATAGGTATGACATACAAAGAGAAAACAAGCATATCTATACCCACTAGATGGGTAGGACTATTTGTTTTGTCATCTCTAACTACGAGTAATAATATAGGATACCTTGATTTTAAAAACTTAATATCCAATCGTTTCACTTTCATTCCTTTCACTTTACTTCTTTCATTTTCCCTTATCCTCATCAATGAGAGGTAAAGATTTATCTATCAAAAGTAAGATCACATGATCTAGGGACACAAGTTCTTTTGTCATTACTTGTATGATTACAACTTGTCATTGTTAGTGTAAACAAGAATATTATTTTATTTATTTGAATACGATTATAATATTTTTCATTTGGATGGGTAAGAATAAGGATGACAATGGATCTGGATAGGTTTGGGTAGTGCATTAGTCAGGCTCGCCCCGTTCAACAATTTTGGGACCCAGACCCACACAAGTACCCATTGGGTTTGCTACCCAGAGGTCCATGGGTGCCCAGCAAATCCACGGGTATCCATAAATTCATAAAATATTTAAAAATTTGAAAACAACTTATATATTTGTGTATGTGTTTCTTATAATCATGCATATTATTTTAGACAATTAAAAGAAGAATAAAAATGATAATAATAATTATATAACATAATTAATGTACAAGTACACAATCTTAACTTGTCACTTAAATATAATTTTTTTACTAAAAAAACAGAATCTAAAATAAGATAATGAAGCTTATCAAGGGTCAAACATTCCCCATCAACATAATATTACTTCATAATTATGAATTAACAAATATAACACCACTACTTAAGAATTTAACATCTCAATTATGAAGGAAAATATGTTTAGTTATTATTGTATACTAGTGTGTCGATAGACACTTCATGTCTTCCGATCCACATTGTATGGTACTATATATTCAATTTTTATATATTTCATTTTGGAGAATTAGAATGTATTTTTGTGTGTTCAATGTACTTTATATTTTTGTTTTTATTATAATGTTCAAAATATAAGGGAATACAACATAAACTTCTTCAAAATGCAACATATCATAAATCTATCTCATGGAATATAAAAATTAAATGAGGAAAATTTTCATAAATGTCTTCAATTATTACTATTTAAATATATATAAATGGAATTAAATTAAATTATACAAGTTCAATTATTTGAATATCCTTTAGGCATATTTTGCATTTATATAATAGTAAGGGCAAAGTCGGAATATAGAAATTAAGTCTGTTCAATTACTTAAATCTCCCTTAGACATGTTTTGCCTTTATATAGTAGTATAAATAGTTAGAAATTACGGGTCTCAACTCCCACAGGTTTGGGTACCTCATTACCCAGATCTGGACCCACTCAACAGCGGGGTTCGAAATCTTCTGTCCCAACTACCCGCAGATCCAAAAACACAGACCCAAGTCCAACCCATTGCAAGTATTACCAACGAGTACCCGCGATTCCGACTATTCCTAAGTAAGAAAAGGTAGGCTGATTAAATATTCTACTAAGTTGGTTAGCTAATAACAAGTAGATTAGATCATGAAGATGTTAAGTTTGTTTGGATTATTCTAATCCCAAACCTAACCAAACACACAAAGCAAAATCAAGAAGAATATTAAGATGGGAGGAGAAAAGAGAAAGTGTGTAGAAATTTCTTAATTCCAATTAGTATACTTACAATGCTATATATAGTTAGTCATTTTACAATTAATTAACTAAACTTTCTAATTATAGAAACTGAATTACATTTAACATTTTCCCTTAATTCAATTTTCCTGCTAACCATTTCAACCCAAACTTATTCCTTAATTCTTCAAACCTTTCCTTCATTAATGGTTTGGTTAGAATGTCTGTAGTTTGCCCTTGAATTCAATCTTTAAATCCCCTTTATTAACCTGGTCCCTTAGGAAGTGAAATCTAGTCTCAATGTGTTTGCTCCTACCATGTGCTATTGGATTATTCGCAAGATTTTTCTGATTTATTGTCCACCATCACCAGCAGGCTTCCTTATTCCTTTCTTACCTTCAATTCTTTAAGCATTTTCTCTAGTCATAGAGCCTGAGATTTGACAACCACAATTTGATTCTTTGAGCACCATGAGATTTGAGCATCACCAAGCAAGAACACATAGGCTGTTGTGCTCATCGTATAACTTTTGTCTCCATGCCAGTCAACTGTTAAGATATTTTCGTACAGCTAGTGAACCATATCGCTCAAGTAATAAAACTGGTAGATACTGGGATATCGTTCTCAGGGAGCAAATCAGATTTATGTTATTTTCTACAAATATAGATTGAGTGAATATTTTCAAGCATTTGGGTTTGATGAAAGTTATTAAATTTTCGTTTTCTAAAAGATTAGATAAAAATTGTTTTTCTAAATTAAATAAAAATGGTTGAGATTGACTTTCATCATTCTTCCTCTTTGTAAACTTTAGATTCAATTTTGTAAATCTTTTGTGGTTATAGATCTTGTTGCAACATCTTTGATCATCTGTATCAATTCCTTGAATACAAAATCCTTAGATAATTCATCAAATATCAATTCCTTGATTATTTAACAAATTATCTAGCATTAAGCCCAATGTAAAAGCAATTCATACATCATTGTCTATTCCTATATCAATGATGCATCAAGAAAATTTATCCAGATTCAATTCCAAGTTTCACTTCCTAGTTAAACTTGGATACACGATCATGAATCTAGTAGCTAATTAGAATCAAGCATTAAGCAAGAATAAAATTTCCAAAATCAAAATAACTAAATATACTTGAATTGAATCCAAAGATACAAGAGTTAAAAGATTACATTCAATCCCAACATTGAGAAGTTTAGCCGCTCATTCTACACATTACAATGGTGAAAATGCGTAAAGATACAAAGAATTCAGGTTTAGAGTCGTTCCCACGACTTTCTCCCTCCTCTCTTGTGCTTCTATGTCTACAAAGCTCAGAAAAACTCAATAATGGCAAAAGGTAACCCCATAACTGATGGAAACCGCCTATATTTGATTCAGACTTTTGGTCTCTCGCCCAAGCTAGAAATTCTCGCTTGGGCGAGAGCTATAACGTATCTGAGCACATGTTTCTCGCTTGGGCGAGAGACTCTCGCTTGAGCGAGAATCTAGCAGTAAGGTTGGCCTTTGGAAATATGGCTCTTGCTTGGGCGAGAATTCATCAGTAGGTTTGGTTTTGAGCTCATGTCTCTCGCTTGGGCTAGAGTTCAACGGTGAGATCCTGAGCTTCTTTTCCTCAATTTCTTTCAATTTTCGTATTTTCCAATCATCAATAATCTGAAATTGACAAGAAATGTATGAGTTTTCTGAACAATGCTAATTAAACTAGATTCTTTAGAGTTTGATCAATAGTTTCATCATAATTCAACAATAAGTGCCCCAAATCATATGCAATTTACTCGTAATAAGGCACTTAACAAACTTCCCCAAACCTAGAATATTGCTTGTCTCCCAGTTACTAATAGATCATCAACATTTTGACATACTATTAGTAATTGATTCATGTTTGAGCCTTTTATGTACACTCCATGCTCAATTGTGCATTTAACAAATCCAAGTTGTATCAAGGAACCATCAATTCTCCTATTCCAGGCTCTTGGAGTCTGCTTGAGGCCATAAAGGGCCTTATGCAACCTGTACACCTTCTCTTTCTTGCCAGCAATCTCAAAACTAGGTGGTTTATGACAAATACTTAATCTTCTAGTGGCCCACTTTGGAAGGCAATTTTAACATCCATTTATTTATTAGCCAACTATGATAACTTGCCAAAGAGACCACTAACCTTATGGTTTCTAATCTTGCAACTAGAGCAAAGACTTTATCATAGTCCAGGCCTTGCCTTTGTAGGAAAACTTTTGCTACAAATTTAGCCTGTTTGAGGCCTTCTTTTATAGGAATGGCAATGGAGTGAGTTCCCAAGTTTGATTCTTTTTAATTGATCTCAGCTCTTCTCTCATATACTCCGTCCAATGTGTCTCCATCATTGCTTCATCAAAATTCACAGGTTCCATCTCTAGTAACAAAGCCATGTGAACTAATTCACCACTTGTTGTGATTTCTGAGTCTAGAAAGACTTCATATGGTGGCGCTTGTCTAATCCTGTAAGATTTTCTTTCATTTTGAATTTCTTCAACAATTGGTTTTTGTTCAACTTCATCATCAAAGTGTACCATGACATGCCTTTCATAGTCATCATTTTGTCATTCCAATTCCACCATTGAGTCTCATCAATTTTCACATCCCTACATAACACTATCTTTTGAGTTAGGGGGTTGTAAACTCTATGCATCTGTGGAGTGATATTCAAGCAAAATCAACTTCTCACTTATGTCGTCCAGCTTCTTTCTTTGTGTAAGAACCCAAATTATACCCTTGAAATTTTTTCATTTATTTTAATCCTTTATGCTTGATTTCCCAATATTATATCATACATACATTTCTTTTAATCTTCAAATCATTCATTCCTTTAGTTATCTAATAACTCTAAATATACAATTTCAGTTTCATACCTTAACTACCCTTAATTGCAGAAAAACATAATTCACACACACACACACATATATATATCATAATAAGGGTCATCACATGTCAAGTCGAAGGGTTACAAAATTAATGTACCCATAATTACAATCAAAGTCAACAAATGTTCAATTAGTGCAAGAATAATTAAAGACATAGAGTCTTCATCGTTAAAGTCTCTAAAACTCCTAATCAAGCATCTCTAACCATCCGTTTACCTGCAATGAGATTAACATTGACAAATACACAGAAAACACAAAGAAATAAGTCATTAACTCAATAAATGTCAATATACGTTAATCCACATTTTAACAGTGTTAAGTAAGCAATTTAAAATAGTAATACATAGAAGTTGCCCAGGCGAGAATATGTCGCCCAGGCAAGAAATCCCACCTTTTTTAAAGTTTCAAACTCTGATGCTCTCGCTCAAGCGAGAGATTTTCGCTCAAGCGAGGATCCAACAACCTTCATGCCACTATCCCTCACCTAAGAGAGCCAAATCTCTTCCAGGAGAGAATCTCTCAGCCTCCACAGTTCCCTCTCGCCCAGGCGAGCCATCTCTCGCTCAGACGAGAGTCCTAAAGAAAATCCTGGGAGAAATGCTGACACTCTCGCTTGGGCGAGACTCCTCTCGCTCAAGCGAGAATCCTGTAGTATACCCCTGATTTTCTACTGTTACAATACTTTAGAAAAATAAAACTTAGGGTGTTATACTTTGCACCTTAGGAATATGCTTATAGTAGATGGAGCCAAAAACTCCAAGATGACTAACACTTGGTTTCAAGTTTAAGCATGCTTCTTCGGGAGTGATTTCACCAAGTCTCCTTGTAGGGCATATATTCAAGATGTGGAAAGTTGTTGAGACAGCTTCTCCCCAAAAAATTTTTGGCATTTTCTTTGTCATTAACATGCTCCTAGCCATGTTCTATAGCAAAAGTGACCATAACTCTAATCAAAATCTTTGAAGATAAAAATGAAATTACCTAATTCTATTCAGAATCTTTGAAGATAAATATGCAATCACCTAATTCTAATCATATTTTTTGAAGATAATGATTCAACCACCTAATTCTAATCATAATCTTTGAAGATAAGGACTCAACCACCTAATCCTAATCAGAATCTTTGAAATGACTTAACAATCTAATTCTAATTAATATCCAGGATATAAGAAAAAGATACAGAATATTAGTATAAATTAGGAGAGTAGCCATGGGTTGAAAGCATCATTGATCATCACTAATCACCACTTAGAGGAGAAAATATTAGGATTAAGACAACAACCATTTTAGGAAGCGAAAAATAAAAATAATGTCAACCAACTAGATGTCTATAACTTCCATGTGAATGAGTAGCTAAACCCTCATGTCTAGAGTTAGATGTAATTATTTGAACTTGAAGTGTACAATATGACTATTTATATTATTCTATTGTTTTTCCTTGATTATTCTTAATCTTAATGTTTGTTTTGGTTTGATCACGCAATGCATGATCTAAGGTTTAAAGATGAGTAATGAGAATTTTCATGTTTAAACTAGACTAAGAATATATCAACTAGTAACATATTGATGCTTAGGAATATGATTAATTGAACTAGCCATTCTAACAAGTAGTTTGGTTAAAAATAACAACCAATTTGATGGTTAGCAAAATGACGTTGTTGTCGGGGACTTGCATCTAGATATTTTCTTTTTTTAGCAAATTTTATTTTATTTGGTATTTTTTATTTCCTTGACTATCTAATCTGCTTTGGGAAGTATTGTTTCTTATTTTTATGTGAGGAAAAGTAGGAGAGGAGAAACCAGTATTTGATCCAAAAATTGAGATGACTGATAGAAGTAATAACAACCAAACAATGATGAAAAAACAATTGGCCAACCAAATTCAAATACATTTGTTGCTAGTCATGAATTCATTCGATCAGCCACTATCTTAGAAAATGTTCTTATAAATTCTCACATCATGCACAAAAGTTTTATTGAAGAATACTATAAGTAGTAGCTCATCCTCAAAGGATGCCATTTGGGCTTTGTAATGCACCTGCAACCTTTCATATTTGTATGTTGGCCATCTTTGTTGATTTAATAGAACAATGTATTGAGGTGTTCATAGATGACTTTTTAGTCTTCATAGCATCATTCAATCTATGCCTGAAAAACTTAGACATTGTGTTGAAAAGATGTGTGAAAACTAACCTACTTTTGAACTCGGAAAAGTGTTACTTCATGATAATTGACGGTATTGTCCTAAGACACAAGATATCCTCCAGAGGTATAAAGGTAGACAAAGCCAAAAGAGTTCAAATTTTTTTGGGACATGTTGGTTTATACAGAAAATTCATCAAGGATTTCTCAAAAATAGCTCAACCATTGAGCAACCTACTCAACAAGGAGTCTACATTTAATTTCAATGAATCTTGGATTAAAGCTTTTGAAACCTTGAAACAAAGTCTAAGTACAACTCCCACAATCATAACATCTGGTTGGAAAAATAATTTGAGCTTACGTGTGATGCTAGTGATTATACCATTGGAGTTCTCCTAGTCCAAAGAAAATAAAAATTCTTGAATGATATACACTAGCCTAGTAAAGTTTTAAATGTGGCTCAAATTAATTATGCAACAACCGATAAAAAATTACTAGCCATAGTGTATACATTAGAAAAATTCAGAATTTGTAGTATACATTAATCATGCTGCTATTAAGTATCTCTTGGCTAAACCTTATTCTAAACCACGACTAATTCGTTGGATTTAATTGTTGCAGGAATTGGACTTGGATATCAAGGATAAGAGTGGGAAGGAAAACTTAGTGGCAGGTCACCTATCAAGGCTGGTGAACAATGAGGTAACCAATAGAGCATCATAATTCATTGTTGACTTCCCCTATGAGAAACTTTTTCAAATAAAAGATAGAACATGGGTTGTTGACATGGCCAACTATAAAGCTGTTGACGCCACTGCATAACATATTGGATATAGAAGTCTTTGATTGTTGGGGAATCGATTTTATGGGGCCCTTTTCGTCATCATTCACCAATGAATACATCTTGGTAGCAGTGGAATATGCATCCAAATGGGTTGATGCCTCAACTATTCATAGAGCATATAGAAAAGCTGTCATCAAGTTTATCAAAAAGAACATATTCAACCGCTTTGAGGCTCCTAGAATCTTAATCAGTGATGAAGGTTCAAAGATATGCAATGTTTCATTAGCAAAGGAATTGGAGCATTATGGTGTTCGACATAAAGTAGCTTCACCCTACCATCCACAAACAAATGGTCAAGCAGAAGTCTCTAATCGAGAGATCAAAAGGATTCTAAAAAAACTGTCTCATCTTCTCGAAAGGATTGGGCAATGAAATTGGATGATTCCCTCTGGGCATATAGAACAACTTACAAGGCACCAATTGGTCTTACACCATTTCAATTGATTTATGGCAAATCATGCCATTTACTAGATGAATTGCCTCATAAGGTTTATTGGGCCATGAAGTTTCTAAACTTTGATCAATAGTTGGCTAGAGATAAAAGAATCACTAAGCTATATCAGTTATGTTGGGGATGCTTGAAATATATGTTATTAGATTAGTCTCACATCGCCTAATATTAGAATAGAGTAAAGTAACCAATGTTATATATTGGACTCAGGTCCCTTGTTGTAATCTGCACCAGATATAAGCACAAAATAGAAACACCACATGGGCAGTTGGGCTCATGGATGTGATAGGATTTGTAATCCTTATTTTCTAATAATATCTTGGTAACCGTTCAGCGCTTAGATGATTTGTGACTGCAAACTTACAATTCTTATGAAATATACAAAGAGCGAATCAAGTGATATCATGATAATAAGATCGTGAAGAGGATGATTATGATGCATGCTTGTAGACTACTCAATTTGTGTGCTAAAAATTCTTGTGAATTGACCAACTTCCCAATCTTGTTCTTGTTCTATCAGCTAGCATAACCAAACATGAAGAGAAGTAAGATTTTAAGTTGTGAACTTTCAAGTTATATGTGGTTAAATGCAATCTTTTGTTGTGTGGGTAAATAGCATAGAGTTGTTTGATATTAAGAGAGACATGAAAGTTGAGCATGAGAGAGTTGTTTTAATATGGTTTGTTCATTTCTACCACTTCCCACCCAAACCAATTAGGTCTCTATACCCCGAAATCTAAGTCTACACTGCCCAATTCTATGCTCCAACCAGATTCAACTCTCCCACCATGGGGTTGAATCTATAAGTACATCACCTAATATTGTTGGAAAATACATCAAAAGCTATAAGTAGAGTGTGCATCGTTCCCTCTTCTCTATAAATTTTATCACCTTTTAATAACCTTAACCAAAAACCCTTCCTTTTTTTCTCCTTGATCAAGAGAAAATTCTCACTCAACCTTTTTCCCGAGTCTGGATATTCTCCATTACTTGAAAGACTAGTACTAAGTTAGGATTATGACATATGACAAGTATATTTTTTAGCAGCTAAGATTTTAAAATAAAAAATAATATTTTAAATAAATTAGTTCAGGAAAAAAATGAAAAATCATGTCATATCTTCCTCTTCCTTTTCAACAACACCCTCCATTGTTATCTCTTCCTATTCCTTTTTAACATCATCCTCCATTGTTAGACTAGGAGATATAGAGTTTCTCTTTCTTCTCTTGCTCTTCACCAATGAAGGAGACACAAGACGAAGAATGTAGACGTGGAAAATCTATAATTGCATTGGCGGGTCTGGAAATGAAGAGATCTATATACATAGAAAGAGGGAGAGATATATTGATTGATATTTAGACATATGTTTTATTCAAAAGATATTGGAGTTGATTGTTTAAGATTAAGACCCAAAAACACAAATAAAGCTTTCTTTTAGTTTCAAGATCTGTTAGGATTCTCCTAGTATAACAATGGAGTATGTTGTTGAAAATGGAGAGGAAGAGATGACGTGATTTTTTATTTTTTCATGAATTAGTTTATTTAAAATATTATTTTTGCATTTTAAAATCTTAGCCATTAAAAAGTAGAATTGTCACATGTCATTATCTTAACATGATATTAGATTGCGTAACAAAGGGGATGCAAACTCTTTTTCCACAAATCTTATCCTTAGTTCATACGTTGTCTCACTATTAGCTTAATAAACTAACAATACTCGCAATTAGCTTATTATATGGGAGGGCCTTCCACGATAGATATAAAACTGTTGATTCCACAATAGTCCCATGTGTCATGTGTGCATGTCTCATTAACGTTGAAGCTTGCTTGTTCTTGCGGTCAACTTGAGCTACCACTTTGTAACATCCCTACCTATATGTGTTGGAACTAATACAAATAAATGGGTGTGAAATGAAAAAATAGAAGTCCCATATTGAGTCATAGAATGTCTTTATATGTATTTATTGCACTCTTGGAGTGTACCCAAGGGTACAATGATTTTATATTAGGAGAAGATATCACACAACTAAAACTTTTCCACTAATGGGTCTAGATTCTTTTCTTCCGTTCCCGATGTTGTGTTGACCAAGTTAATACATGTTGTCAACATTGAAGAGATAAAGATAGACCTGGTCAATGTGGTTGTTGTTTTCTTCTGGGCCATCATATCAAAAATCATAGTAGTTGAGAGGCATTTTCTCAACTTTTATTCTCTCTATCTCTGTCGAAGAATTTTCGACTCCCTTCTCCCTCTTTTTTCCTTTGGTATGATATAAAATTGTTTTTAAACAATATTTGAGAACTGACATCGATAACTATATTGTGGAAATTCGAAAATTGACATTGTTAATCATATTGTGGATAATTCGAAAATTGACAATGATAACTATATTGTGGGTGATTTGAGATCGGTTCTTATAGTGCAGTGAGAACTCGAAACAGATAACTACCTTGTTTTGTCCTGGAACCAATGTTATTAAAACCGTACCGGTTATCAAACCGGTTAGGGTACTGGTATAGTGGTACAGTGGTTCAACCAGTGGTTCAGTAATTAAACCGCATGCCGGTTAAACCGGACATACTTGCTTATATATATATATATGTAAACCTATAACAAAAAATTTCAAATAAGTAGATATTTATATTTATAATCCATATTCATAATTTACTTCAAATTCACACAAACAAACAACATTAAGTCTTTAATAAAATCAAAGTCTAAAGTACAAAACATATATTTATCCAAAATTATCACTTAACAAACGCAAAATACAAATAAATGACCCAAGTATCAATCATTGAAGTTGAAGAATTGGTGAAGAATTGAAAATTTGAAATTTAAAAAAAAAAATAATAATAATGTACAAACCAACCGGTTTAAACCGGTTTACCGGTTTTGACCGGTTTTCAACCGGTTTTGACCGGTTCTATTGCATATGCGGTATAACATACGTACCGTACCGGTTAGGGGTCCGGTTCACCGGTTTTCCGGTTGAACCGGCCGGTACGGTACGGTTTTCAAAACTATGCCTGGAACGACATGGTTAATAATCTATTCGCACACATTGAGCATTGCTATAAAGTATCTTAAAGAAAGAGAACTGGCTGTGACTCGACCACTAGTTAATCTCTATTGCCATAATTATTGCAAAGATGTTTCACCCATATGTAACAACCTTATCGATGTATTTAAATGTTCTAGACAAGTAACTTTCTATAGACTTAACCTTGATCCAACTATACCGTATTTCCATGTTTACTAGCTAGTAGCTACCTTGTTTCCTCAAATCCAATTATCTCTATATATGTTCTCCTTTTCCAACCTACCCTTATCATCATACTGAGGTTCAAGAACTGGGGAGCTGAAATAATTAACTATTTTGCAATTGGAAGTCTCACGTTGTTGTTCAAATGTTAAGGCAAAGCAAAAGGATGTGCTTTATAACTGATGTCAAAGAGAAACTAACCATGTTTTTCCATCATAATGACATAGGTGGTAGTAGAACATAGACAACGTCCGAAAGCGTTATTAAATGTCAATTTTAAGGGATGTTGTTTTCCAATTATGGTGGAATAGGTGGTAGTAGAACATTAGGTAAAATAAAGAGGATCATTGGAACTTGGACTTTCACATTACCCAAAGACACTCTAGTTTGTCACATGTGAGATTCTTACATCAGCTATGAGCAATGTTTTAAATTGTGGTTGTGATCGCGATTGCATTAACGGTTGCAGTTAATGTCATTGCAATCATTGCGATTATTGCAATGAGGATTATTTTGAAACCGATGCCGCCCAAATGCGGTGTGATGCGGTTGCGGTTTGAATTATTTTGTGATTAAAACAATATTTTTGAAACCAATGCGGCCTAAATGCAATACAATGCAATTGCATTGCAACCCGATTTGGCCACATCATTGTGATTAGGAGTCACACTGCAACTGCGGTGTGATGCGGTTGTAGCGGTCACTACAACCACAATCGCAATATTGCAGTTGCATGAGGTGATGCGATCCGTAAGTTAAATCATTCACTAGGAACAAAGGCAACAAGAGATTTTTCTACGACGAGAAGATCCTCAATAAAGGTTTCTTCATCCACTTTTGTAAGGTCATGTTCATTTCTGGTTAAGATTGTTTTCAAGTTTGCCACTTGCAAGAGAAGTAGAGGAAAACATGGTATCCTACTATCCTTTGTTGATTTCAAATGACATGTTCATTAGTAGGAAATAGAGGTTAATCTTCCCAGCACTATGCCACTTTTGTAATGGATGTAAACAATAGACTAAAATTTGTAGACTAAAATTTGTAGTTTGAGTTGCCAAGTGTAAGCTTTAATTCATTGGAAAACATTGTAGGTTTATATGAAAATATTTTTTTGACAATCAAATGTAACAACTTTAACTTGTCCTTTAATTTCTATAAATGAAATGATTATGATGTTACATGATGATATAAGATGAATTAAATATGTATCTTAAAGATCCATATGCGAGATTTTGGAAATAAAATAAAATGAATCGAAAGACTTGAGAATCATTTCCTAGTTAGATGACCTTAAAGGGTATAATATTTATACACTATCAGTGTAAAGATTTATACACATTCATTACATCACTTATCATTCACTTGGATTACATTTTTTTAAAATTGAATGATGATTAAATATGAATAGTGGATAATACAGTGATAGTGTATAGAACTCATACACTATCAGTAGATACATTAAAATCTTCTATTTCATTTTTCCTGTTCCAAAACTCAATTAGCAAATGTACACTTCAAAACAAAATAATGGAAGCAGAAATTCTTTCAATTTTTGTTTTGGTCAAAGAGATTCACTAAAAGCAACATTCTTTCACCATCCAATGGAAAAAGCTATAAATAGGTTTGCACAGTGATCTAGTAAAATATATTAAATAAAAACATTGTGACAAAAAAAGACTGACCAATGTATATGGTACAACCAGAGCAGAAAGCATTTCACGTGTACACTAATAATTTTCAATCACTTATCATACCAAAGTTAGAAAATGCAAAAAATATAAATGGGGTTATGGATGCATATAACATGATCAAGAATCCAATGAGATATTTTCAGGTTCTGTGATACCTTGATTAGATGCTTTTTTCAACTCCAAAGCTCTTTTGTAAGGAGGAGCAATAGGAGGCTGAACAGGATCCAAGCTCTGATATGTTCCTCCAGAAACTTTAGGCAGTGGATATGAGCGATCAGAATCATACCCACTAAGGTCCCCACAAGCTAGAAATGGGATATACACCTTATTAGGGCCTTCCAACCACCCACTACAACAATCTGCAAAACCAAAATGCATTAACAAAGGAACAAGATGAAACTTGAGGCTAAAGCTATCAGCAAAAAAGTATTTCTAGCGTGTGATTATTATTAAATTATAGGAGAAATTACATCAACCACACTTTAAGTTTTGTTCAATTTGACTGGACATGCACTTATTGCAAAAACTTCATTCCCTCGGCATAGGAGAGGCCGGTATAATGTCATTCATCTCCTACGAGAGGTAAGTGTAGTGATAACGTAAACTTCTATAGAGGTTAGTATAATAGTAAAAACAAGATGACCGGAGCAATGTTTTTTCTACACAAAGTTTTGGTGGGAAGGGCGCAGAGGGGAGATTGTGCAGCGGTCGAAGATTTGAACCTACGCGCTCACTTTTTATTTTATATAGCTATACCAACCGAGTTGTCCCTTTAAATGTTGGGAGTAAAAAGTCCAACCTCTAGGGAAGTCAATGTAATTTTCTTAAATTATATTGAGGAATATATTTTAGAAGTTAAATTTATTTTTATGAAAGCCCATATGATTTGCTACAAGGACCTGAATATACCTGTATCTTCTACTCCAGAAGGACTTCCAACCGTCTCAAGAAGGCGATAAAGATCGTTTGTATTGAATCCTTCAGGAGGGGAATAGTTTTCACAAACTGCAAATGCCTCTGCATGGGTAAAAAAAACAGTACCAATTAGCACAAATAATATTAAACACATTCCTAGTTCATATCATAGAGCACCTTCTTGGCATAAGCCCAGTGGGCGCAAAATTAAGCATGTAGACATTCAAATTTAATACACATTAGTTAACTAACATATAAGCTACAGTCAAACATAGAAAATGGCATGACCGCCAATTCTTAAGCAATGGAAAATCCTCCTAAAATGTCATAAAGAACCTCATAAATGCACAAAAAGTATGCATATCAAAAGTTAAATTACCATGAAAACAGGAAAACTAGATTCTTACCTATGCTGGAATTACGGCTGCTTTTCGGTTTTGCAAAAGTCACTACAGGGAAAAATAATTTTAGCTGCAAACAAAAATGCGACTCAGCATAAGTAATGATGACTCTAGGGTTAAAGTTAAAATTTTAAAATACAAAAATTGCTAAAACTAAAATTTATGAGAGAAGAAGATTCAAGAAACTTTTGAAGATAATGATATACTACCACTTTTCCCACAGGGATCATTACGCAGAAAACAGAACTGTATTTACTTTAACTAGTATTATGAGTAGATTCAAAGTTGTAACCAGACAAAAGGCATGACACTGGTGACTTAATCAATTTAAAAACGGTATTTACTTTAACTAGTGCACTTTTATTTCTCCAGATAGTAACTCAATGGTTTACCCTTTCTTTCTGAGAACAACTATATTAATTATTTTCTGGGTGAAAACAACTATAGTTATTTGTTAACATCTGATTGGTACACAATGTTTTCCAGTAGAATTATGCTCACAAGAGAATCTTGCCTTCCCTTTTATGCCAAAGACACGGCATTTTTAAAATATGATTATCTAAATTTCAAAGTAACAAGTATTTTTGTATTTGGGTTACTTCTATTGTCTTAAAAAGTTTGCAGCTTCACCCGGTATTAAACATAAGTCTCAGATAAGAATATCTAGTACCATTTTTCTACAGGTGTTACAAAAGCTACCCAAAAAGAGGATGATTACAAGATAAGCAAAACAAACATTTGCTATTATCAAACTATGCTAGAGTCTCCACTTCCTAAAACTAATATGATAAGGGAAACTTCATATACCTGACAGTATAGAAGGCTAGTGTCTTTTCCTCTAAATATCTTTGCAGTAAACTTCCCTCCTTCCTTAAGCACATGGGTAACAATCGTTAGCCCCTGCATGGAATATTGTAGCTAGCATCAATTTGCAACATCAAAAATAGCCAAACATAATCACATAACAACTAGCAAATTAAGAAAGACCCCATTTGAATCATGTAGTACTGTGCACTAGGATAGTAGGATGTACTTATTAGGAATGTAAATAGATTGTAAAAAATGAAGGGCAAAACATCAAAGCATCCGTGCTTGGCAAGAGAGCAATGAGGAACAGGTAATAAAAGAGCGATCATTGGTTTCTAGAACATTCAATTTTTTATTTTATTTTTTGCATCGCCAAATTTCATATAGGGTGAAAAAGTACTATCAAGGTAAACCTAAAAATAGAAAGAATGAACAAAGGAAATGGACAATGAAAAAAATTATAGGAACGAAGTTTAATACTTACTGCAAGTATGAGTTGAGACTGAACAAATTCATCCATGTCATGAAGCCCAGTAACTACAAAACAAGATAAAATGAACTAGGTTTCTTAAACTACAAATAAACATCACTGTGAAATTAAATTTGTGCATTTGCTTTACCATCAGGAGCACCATCACACACAATCAGGTCAGCCTTGCAACCATCAAAATGTCTAATGACCTGATCAAAACATGAAAAACAAGTTTTTAAACTTCAGTAAAATAGTAAACACAGACAATCTCATTGACGGGATAAAGCAGCTCCCAAAAAGCCTGATATGATACTTTGAAGTTTGAAATTCCATAAAACTCTAGCCATACACGTGCATGTTGAATCCATACATATGAATTGAGTTGATTTGGTAATATAAAGTAAGTCCCTGTATGACTGTACTATAATAAAAGAAATCAACAAATACAACAAAGCATTCTCCGCTAGGTAGGTGGAGTCAATTATATGGACCAATCGAAGTCATTGTCTTCTATCATTAATAATGCCTTCAGAAAGGTCATTTAAATCTATCTAAATCCTTTTTAATGGTTTCAACAATAATTTTACTTGGTCTCCTAGTTACTAAACTTACTACAATCAAACGAAACTATAATATATACACAAGTTTCAAAAGCAAACCAAATCAAATTTGCCAATTTATCTCTCCAATTCCTTGCCTTCTCGCACATTCCTTGGAAGAAAAAATAAAATAAAATAAACAAGGAAAAAGAAATGACAAAAAAGAGCTCTTGATGAAATTTTAGGGACAAATTTAAATACGCAAGAATTATAATCATTTATAAGTCTACTGAAATATGCGTAACATACTCAACCCATCCTGCTAATAATTTAAAGAAATATATGTGAAAAGAATTACAGAAATACAGCTTTATATACCACTTCAGCAGTTCGAGCATTAGTTATATCACCCTGAACTTGAATAACACCTTCAATCGGGGCCATTGGCTGCAAATCAATAGCTACAATAAGAGGAGGACTTTCATCCCTGCATATCATGAAGCAACAAGACATTCATGATTTTGAAAGAGACACAAAGATAGTTGATTTACCTCATGTTTCAGAAACATAAAATAGACCACCTTGAATAGCCAAAAAACACTGATTTGATAAAAGAAAATCTACCTTAGACACATAAATGTTACCAAGATGCATTGGCAGTGCCTTATAATTTTGTTATAATATATTAGTGGGGCAGGCTGTCTTTTGTGGTTAAACAACAGAAAATGAGCAATCAGTGATGCTAGAATATTAGGATTATTATTGTGCATGTTAAGTGTTTTAGTACTATTAGAATATATTACAGTATCTTAAATTACATTATAGAGAATATCTAGATGATACTTAGATATAGAGAGAATATCTCATGATAATCATATTTTAGATTTGTTCAGAGTATCTAAGAAGATCTTAGGATGGAAATTACTTTATTTTATCTTTTATGATTTTTCATTATTTAAATAGGAGCTAGTATAAATAGGGGTTAGTATTATGTATTTTGAATCACAATATGTTCATATCATCATTCACAAAAGTAACAATACAACTTACTATTTTGAGCATTCATTTTCTCCTTCCATATCTAAACCCTATAATTTCAACAAGTACTAATCATACACTTTTACTTACTATAATATCAGTATAAATAGGCATATTAGATTACTGTTCAACACAGATTGCATACCATCATAATATATAGTAGCATTCACAGTTGAGTCCTATTTCTTTCTTCACCCTGAGTCATTTCTCTATAATTCCAACAGGAGTAAACAGGATATGTCCACTCCTTAGAATACTAGCTGTGTTGACGGGGTTGTCATATATCACATGCATAAAGATAGGGCAACTTTTTTTGTATTTTGATTGTATTTTCTGATGTAATTTGCCTTTTCTATTTCGGAAGAAAAACAATCATCGTCACAGATAGTTTTCCCCTTTAAACCTGATAAATTTTACTTTTACTAAAAAATCATTGAAAAAACATAATTATTAAAAAAGTATAAAGTTTTATACATGATTAGTGACGTTGATCCAGACACACAAAAACTGAAATTTACCACCTAAAAGGCTAAAACTTCAGAGTACTGATTTTGTGAATTGTTTTGACTAGGAGGTAGAAAAGTACACTGTGCCCAATACATATAAAAATAAAAAAAGAAAAAACTTACAAAGAGAAACACACAATATATTACAGAACAAGACAATATTAAATATAAGATACATATAAAGCACTTTAGTATTGCTTATCCTCCATGTTGCAATCTCCCCTTTTCCACCAAGGGGCAAAGGCAACTGAATCATATAAACACTCACTCTGGTTAGAGTAAAAGTGTAAAACATATTTGGATAACTACAGCTAACCAAAAAGAAAACTTATTAGTATAGCTTAATTTCAATCCCTACTACCATGTATTGCCATATAATACAGGATGTGAGACCTCAACATCAAGGAATACTTAAAGAATAGCAATCTCTAAATGAAAGTCAACTTACTTTTTATCAGGGGCAAGCTTGGCTGGGAGGTACAACTTACGGCTCAAAACCTGCATATTACAATTTAGTCATATAAAGTTATCAAGAAAGCTACCAAATGCAATCTGTAAATGCATGATCTTGTTCATGCAGTCTTACTTGTCTATTTTTTCTTCTTTTTTCTGTGAATGCATGATTGCATTGCATGTCATAACTTAGAATTAGAACTTTTGTATAATTTCAGCATTCTTATCTATATCTCCATGATTGACCTCGCTTCTATCCTGATGTGATTCTAACAAGGCCGTTTGATCCAAGAGACCGAGACAAACCACTCAAGCCCAATTGAGAATCTTCAAGTGAAGAGAACAAGGTCAAGAGGAGCTTGTCAAGGGACAAACTACGCCAAAAGGCCAAAGAGCAAGACGGAAGAAAGGCGGAGGCTAGAATGGTGCAGAGCAATGAAGAAAGATGAAATTTTTTGGCCATGACACACTGTCGTGTACTCATAGAAGTCTTGGCCATGCATCGTCCAACTTCCACATACTTGTTTCATAATTTTCAGTACTATTGTAATTTCCCTTTTAAATACGTAAGTCTGGTTGAATCAGCCCAAGTCACTGGAAATTTGGCTGAATGCTTGCCTTCCCCATTTGTCTTCTTATTTCCCTAGAATGTTTAGTGGGTAGACAAGACTGTAATGACTAATGACTGCATCAGAAACTGTAGTGTTATTAAGGGAGTTGTTTTCTTGTCTGATGCAGCTGCCCTTATTAGTTTTTTGAATCAATGGAAACATATCCAAGCTTTAGAAAAGTTGCTTTGTGCACTTGAGAACTTATCATCTGGCTAATCACCCCTTGTAACGTTCAACCTCCCGTTTATCATCCATCCTTGGATGTGGCACCAATCACTTTCATCATTCCGTTTTCTTATTTTCCATCATTACCATTCTCAGCAGTGTGACGATTCTCAACATGCTTTGAAAACAAAATCTTCTGTTTTAATTTATTTCTCTATCAGTTATTTAATATTCTTTTTATTTAGCTATCATGATCTAGTATCAGTCATGTCACGTGCGAAGTTAATTTTGGTGGGATTTTCTTTAACCTGATTCAGTTTTTTGGTTATTATTTATGTATATTAGTGGCTGCTCCCGGGCTATTCAACTCATCTTAAATTGAGGTCTACTGACACCGTAGTTTAGACTAGTGCTATCCAACCAGTATAATCAGATATTAAATAAAAAATGAAGAAATTGCTTTTGCAGATAGCGCGAGTTGTTAGGCATTTGATGTGTAAGAACCCCGAGTGTGACCGTAGGTCTTCTAGTCTTCTTTCTTTCCATCTTAAGTTGTTTTTCCTAAAGATCAAACCCTGTTCAGATATGTTGGGCTTATAATTGTTCAATACTTTAATCACACCAATTTCACAAAACCATTTCCCATCGTATTTGTCCTAAGTTTCAGCTATAACAGTAATCATATTCTTATGCTTTTTTCCTACACTTCATTTGTTCCTTTCTCTCTCTTCCTTTCTCATCACATCTCCTTCATCTCTTCCTATGTTTCTCTTCCCTACACCACCTAAACCTAAAAGGGTGATGTGGGATAAACATTTTCCTTCACCAAATCCTACAATATGTTGATTGACTAGGAATAGCACATTTAATAAATTGATCAATAAAGTACAAAGAAACTGTCTTGCATGCCCTTTTAAGATGCCATAAGAATTGAGGCCATAGGTGCCACAGCTTTTGGTACATGGCTATGGTAGCCAAGGCTTATGTTTAGGATATACTAATTCTTTTGTAACAGTGTTTTCCAACAACCAAAGGCATAAATGTGTATTTGATAGGAAAAATTTGCAGGTTATTTAGTGAAGAACCGACCAGTCCACAAGGGATGTATACAATATGGAACACCTTAAATGCAAGCTTTTTGGTAAAGAATGAGTCTGTGATAATTTCATCACTAGTACCTGACTCCAGCTACCCGGGGCAGCGCATAAATCTACAACACATTTCACTCCTGCGAAATTCAGCAACTAATTGTAGTCTAGTGTAGAATTCATGTGCAAGAATGTGATTTTGTCCATGTAATGGATGATTATGTTTCTATGCATGTGTGCCAGCAAATTGTAAGCTCAAGATTTTAGAACATAAAGACTTCTAAAAACATTACAATATTAATTCTAAGACATTAATAAATGGCAACATTCGAGTTGAAAATTGAAAATAAAAAGGATGGTAATCTATTTAACAATGTTTGATATCATATCCAATGATCCCGTCAATAATCAAACGTTAAAAAAAGAAGGGAAAATAAATCTAACTCATTAAATCATATTCATTGTCTTCTAAAGCGATTTTTGAATGGCGAAAATGAGTCATCTTGTTGAAGGAAGTGTAATCAGAAGGTTTACATACAAAAGATGCCCCACACACATTACAAGCAAATGCAGTGATTTAAATCGCGGACCGCATCACCTGATGCGGCCGCAATATTGCGGTTGTAGTGACCACCATAACCGCATCACACCGCAATTGCGGTGTGACTCCGAATCACAATGCCCGCAACGCAACCACATCGGACCGCATCAGGTCGCATCGGATTCAAAAATATTGTTCTAATCACAAAATAATTCACACCGCAACGGCCACAATTCACATTGCAACGGCCGTATTGACCGCAATCGCAGTAACCTCAACCGTTATCGGAATCGCGGTCGCAACCACAATTTAAAACACTGAGCAAATGATATGCTCATTCTACCTCAGAATACGGATATGTATCCACCCATACTCACATCAATCTATGCTGTCTATATTGGGTAATTGAAAAACAAATTACAAGTTAATTACACACCTTCAAAAATGTTGAATTCCTCATCTATCTGAAGAAGTTTAAAGGCACTACGAGCACGCCAACCTTCTTCTTTTGCTTTCCGGTAATATATATCCTGAAAAAACAATTCAGATAAAGGTAAAGAACACTTCAAAAAAAAAAAGAAGCTCATTCTGAAGGATAGATCAATCTTTCAACATACTCTTTTATCCCTTGATGTTTTGCCCATGCTATATCACTTACTTGGAGAACTACAAACTCTGAAAACAAAATCACTGATTCTAAGAATACATACAAAACGAGGAGAAGCATGTGAACAGAGGAAAAACGATGGAAAACGTGTTCTATTTTAGTTAGCCATTTCCTCAAACACCTTGTGTGCATAACAACATAAAGACACAAAACACTAAGATTACAAAAAAGTTATTATTCTATATCACCTTGTGTGCAGTCGCAAATCTAGCTCTTTGCAATGCTGTCTGTCTTGAGCACCTAGAGTTTTAGGCTCTACTATATTCAATATTTCAATATTTACCTCATCTCTGCTATTTTAAAAATAAGTGAAATGTATAAACTGATTTATTTTTTATTACTTTATTTTTTACCAATTTTTACACTTCTTATTATAACTTTAACCTTCTCTTTATTTTTTACTCTTCCATTAAACACTATAATTCTTTACATTATCATTATCAAACTTCATAATTCTTATTTTTTTCTTTTTCTATCACCATCAAACTTCATAACTCATTGTAACATTTTCATTCATTTATACACACACATGAATAAAACTATATTATGTAATATTAAAAAATTGTGAATTACTTGGAAACCTCGTAAACCCTAAAACTTTTGTATAAAACTTAATATTTGTGTATTATTTATTTTGTGAATTATGTAACTCAAGTTTAATAACTTATATTTATTTGTGTGTTATATTGTGTTTTAATATTGATATTGTTTTTTATATTATATATTTTTAATATTTTTTAGTCTTTATTATGCAATATTAAAAATTTATAGTAAAATATATATGATGATAAATATTAAAAAATGTATGTATATTTAAAAAAGTGTAAAAAATAATCATAACATAAACAAATAATAACCTCATATTCTTTTATGTAATTTACTATGTAAAAAACAATCTTTCTACCTTATCCAAACAAAATAGATTAGTTTATATTCAGTTTTCAGTTAATGTACTCAAACATAAACAAATTATAATCTCACAGTTTATAAACTGAAACTAAAAACATAATCCATATCAAACACACGTTTAGTATAAGACTACATGAATTTATTTTTTTCTAACAAGCATCAATATTTCTAAATAGCTTTTAATTCATTCTTAATACCAACAAGATATTGAACTAGTGATATAAGACTATGCTAGATTCCCATGATGAGAAAAAGGTTAAGGTTCGATTTTTGTGATCGACGTTTGTTGAGAGATGCAACCACGCAGTCTAAAAGGGATTATTTCTTACCTAAAAGGGTGGAAACCCTTGATAGTATCAAAAGAAATCAATTATATTATAATTAAACAAAATAATGAAAAGACATCGACTCTTATACTATTTGAATTTGTCTTCACAATATATTATATTTTGTTTGACTTAATTATACTCATCACAATTTTTTGTTTAAAAAATTAAACTTATCTCTCTTATATGAATAATTAGTGTATATAATTAGGGATGATTTATATAGATTTAAAAAAAACGAAGGAAAAATTATGTAATTTCATTTAAACTAGGAGAGAGTGTGAGAATAATTTACTCTAACCCAACATAAACTTTTTCCATGAAGAAAAAAATATCTAGAAAAGAAGAAGTTAGAATTTTAAAATTTGTGGCTCACTATTGATATTAGTGAACGATATTGATCATTACATCTATCTATATAACTATATGAAAAAATGTTTTGTCACATCATCACTAGACACATATCACACTCTCCTTCACTTTTTTCCCTCCTAACAATGTCCATATCTTATCATGTTCCCTCACACACTCTATTATTTCTTCATTTTTTCTATCAAACACTCATATTCCAATATTCTCATCTTTTTCCCCTCCAAAAATATTTCTTCATTTTCCCGAAACTCATATTTTGATTAACAATCTTATTATCTTATTATGCACATTCCTTATATATTTTTCCCTAAATCAATTTTTTTCCTCAAAAAATTTTTCTTCATTTTCCCTAAATCAATTCTTATATTTTTTCATTTCCCCTAAACTCATATTTTGATTAGCAATCATATTATCCTATTATGCACATTCCTTATATATTTTCCCATAAATCAATTATTTTCCCTCCAAAAATCTTTCTTCATTTTTCCTAAATCAATTCTTATCTTTCTTCATTTTTCATAAATCAATTCTTAAAAGTGGGGCTTTAAATTCTTATAATACTGTGAAAGCAATCATATTAATAAAGACAAAGAACAATATTTTGATGAAGACAAAGACAAAGAGCTTTAAATTCTTATAATATAGTGAAAGCAATCCTATTAATGAGAGAGAAAAAATCATGGGCGCTCACGAGCAAAAATTCACTATGTAAAAGAGATAGTACAACAAATCATCTAATAGTAATGAAGATAAATAACAATATTTTATCTCACAAATACTCTATTAAATGGAACAAGAATTATCACTGCAATACACTCACCCAATAAGAACAAACGCTCAAATATATGCAAGTAGTATTGCTATGATACAAATGGTGAATTTGTGATGCTTTGATGCTCTCCATGATGTTGCCTTTTATAGGAAAAATAGATCTATAAAAGAAGCCTTGAAGAGCTTGGGAAACAAGCTATGTAAATGTTTGGCAAGCAAGCTTGGAAAAATTGGCAAGCAAGTCTTGAAAAGCTTGGCAAGGAAGCTTGCATGTCGTATACATATGAGATGCAAATCTAACAATCTCCACCTTGGCTCGAATTTGATAAGTTACTCATCACCGAATAAAGCACCGAAGGGCACTCAATTGCTATAGAGACCAACTAAGTCCAATCAGTATTAGAACTTGGTATTTGGAAGTGGTTTGGTAAGCATATCTGCTGGATTCTCTGATGTGTGAATCTTCTCACCATAATTTTACCAACAGTAATAATATATCGGATAAAGTGATGTTTCACATCAATGTGTTTGGTCTTATCATGATAACGATTATTCTTGGTCAAATGAATAACACTTTGACTATCACAAAATACTGTAAGAATACCTTGTGCTAAACCAAGTTCATTTACCAAACCTCGGAGCCAAATAGCCTCATTCACACCCTCTGTTGCTGAAATATATTCTGCTTCAGTCGTAGACAATGCAGCAATGGACTGAAGAGTAGCTTTCCTGGTGATAGCACTATTACAAAGAGAAAAGATGTAACCAGAAAGAGATCTCCTTCTATCATTGTCACCACTATAATCTGAATCAACATAACCTACAACATCATCGGTTGTAGCCTTGCTTCTGTCAAATACCAAGCCAATGCCATGAGTACCTTTTAGATACCGAAGAATCCATTTTACAACACTCCAATGATCCTTGCCAGGATTATGCATATATCGACTCACCATGCTAGCAGCATATGCTAAATCTGGTCTAGTGCACACCATAGCGTACATAAGACTACCAACTGCTTTAGCATAAGGAACATGTGACATACGCTTCATCTCCTCCTCTGTTTGTGGACAAAGATCTAAAGATAACTTGAAATGTGCAGCAAATGGAGTAGAAACAAGTTTGCAATCATTCATATTAAACATTTCAAGCACTCTCTCAATATACTTCCGTTGAGATAAGAATAGTTTACTAGCTTGACGGTTCTTGTGAATCTTCATACCAAGAATTTTCTTGGCTGCACCTAATTCTTTCATCTCAAACTCATTATTGAGTTGAGTTTTCAATTTTCTAATCAAATACATGTCACGTGAATCAATTAATATATCATCAACATAAAGTAACAAGTATATGAAGGATCTATCTTGAAATTTTTGAACATAAATACAATCATCAAATTGACTCTTGTAATAACCTTTCCCAATCATGAAAAAATCAAACCTCTTGTACTACTGTCTTGGAGCTTGTTTAAGGCCATATAAAAATTTCTCAATCGGCAGACAATATGCTCCTTATCAGGAACAATAAATCCCTCGGTTTGTTCCATGTAAATTTATTCTTCTAACTCTCCATGTAGAAAAGTTGTCTTTACATCAAGTTGCTCCAATTCCAAATCAAATAAAGCAACAAAATCAAGCAAAACACGAATAGGAGTATAACAAACAACAAGTGAGAACATCTCGTTAAAGTCAATACCTTCCATTTGATTGAAACCTTTAACAACTAGTTGTGTTTTGCATCTTGGATCTTCAACCCCGAGAATGCAATCTTTCTTATAGACTCATTTACATTTCAATGGTGGTTTGCCTTTGGGAAGCTCTGTCAAAGCACAAGTATCATTCTTATGAAGACTTTCATTTTCTTCATTCAAAGCCACTAGCCACTTTGAAGAATCAGCACAAGAAACAACTTCTCTATAGCTAACAGGTTCAACACCATTAGGGGTGGCAAAACGGGCCAGTCCGGCCCGACCATAGTCGGCCCGCCTTTGGCCCGCCATAATATGGGTTGGGTTGGCCCGAACCTTATTGCTAAATGGGTTCAAAATACCAACCCGACCGATATTTGGTAGGGCTGGCAGGCCGGCGGGCTGACCCGTTTTTCTTTCTTTTCAAAAACATATTTATAACCAACTCAATCACAATTTCAAAAATAAATAATCATAACGTCTCAAAAATGTATTTTAAAACAAAAAATCACAAACTAAAGTATACAATCTCACAATAATATATCATTTTGATTTAAAACTTGTAAGTTCTAAACAACTAGCCAACATAGTCTTAAAATTTTAGACTTCTAGTTCACAATAAAGCTTCAAACTCCTATGTTTTAAACATTAGATACTCTATTGAAAGAATATGCCTCCATTTTTTCTATGCAAAAAAATATTTTTTGAGAAGACTTGTATATGAGTACTAACTAATTTAAAGAGTAAATTATACTGATAAATTAATGTCTTGTATATAATATAAATGTCTCGTATATGTTATAAATTACTCATAAATTACTTATCAATTGTAATATTACATAATAGTATAATCAATTTAATATTAATATTACTAATCAATTTAGTATAACGTGTTAAACCTTTGCAAAAGATTATAAATAATATTAAGAGTAAATTACACTGATATTCCATGAGTTTGAGTGAAATTATACAAATTATTCTTCCATTTTCTACACTTACAAAAAAAACCCTTAATTATTTATAAACATACATTAGATTGATCAACCATGCATGAGAAGTGTAATTTTTTAAACAAAAATAATGATAAATGTAATTAAGTTAAACATAATATCATATATGATAAAATTTAAACACTAATATGTAATGTCTTGTATATGATATAAATTACATTGATAAGCAATTTACTCATAAATGTCTTATATATGAATAATAAATTTGTTGCAAACGATAAATGTAAAATGCTTGGTTGAAAAACAATATTAAATTAACTACATTATTGAAATCACATGTAACCTTAAAATATTAAAGCAATATTAATGTTGGCTCGTCGGGCTAGCCCGACCCGCCGTGGCCCATCTAAAAAATGGGCTTTCAAACCGGGTTGAATATGGGCTTTTGAGCTAAAATCTCCAACTCGACCCGCTAAAAATGTCGATCAAAATGGGCTGGCCCGTTGAGCCAAAGCCATATTGTCATCCCTAAACACCATCATTTACCTCTTGTGTCACTAACAATGCATAAGCAATTAAATTATCACCATCACTGTACCTACGTGGCAATTTTAATTAGTCTTCTAGCTCTGTCTCGGGCAATACAATAATCATCTTATTGTTGATGAATATGAGAAGTGATATTATCATCACAATCAACATAATGATCATCAATGTTTGATTGATTTGCAGAGGAAGATGGAACATCAATATTAGGAGTTGTAGGCTTTACTATCAACTCCACCTTATCGCTAGTAACCTGCAGATTAACTGTACTAGTAGAAGAAGACACAACAGATTGTTATGCATAAAATAATAATGTATCCTCGTTAAAAGTCACATCTCTACTAAGAATTAATTTCTGTGACTTTGAATCAGAAAACCATAAGCAATATCCCTTAGACTCAGATGCATAACCAAGAAATATGCACTCAATAGCTCTTGGAGCTAATTTACCATCATTAACATGTGCATAAGCAGAACATCCAAATATTCTTAAATTAGAATAATCAACAGGATTACTTGACCAAATTTCTTCTGGAATTTTGAAGTCAAATGCCGAATGTGGAGAACGGTTGACCAAGTAGCAAGCAGTAGATGTTGCCTCAGCCCAAAGTTCATGCTGATGCCATAACCCAGCATTTGAGAGCATACAACGATCTCGCTCAAGTAAAGTCATGTTCATCCATTCTACAACACCATTTTTCTAGGGATTCCTTGGAATGGTTTTGTGTCTAGCAATATCATGATTTTTGTAGAATTCATTAAATTCACCATTACATAACTCTAACCCATTGTCTGTTCTGAGATTTTTCACCTTTTCCATGTCTGAGTTTCAACAAGAGTTTTCCACTTTTTGAAAGTGGAGAATGTTTCATTTTTATACCGCATAAAATAAACCCAAACTTTGCGAGAAAAATCATAAATGATAGTCATCGTATAGCGACATCTTCAATGGAAAGGAAATTTAGAAGGTCCCTAAAGGTCAGAATGAATATAATCAAGATAATACATTTGGTACGGTGAGTTGATGTAGAGAAACTAACATTTTTCTATTTCTCAAAAGCACAATGTTTGCAAAATTCCAACTGCCATATTTACCAAGATGACCTTGTTTGCTCAGAAGGTGCATGCCTTTTTCACTCATATGGCCTAGACGCATGTGCTATAATTTGATGACAACATTATCAGGCATTGAAGAAGATACAGTTGTTGAACCTGTCACAATAGAACCTTGTAAGACATATAAGCTATCAACTCGGTTAACCTTTAATAATACAATAGCACCTTTCAATACTTTTAAAATTTCACCTTCAGCTGAATGCCTGCACCCAAGAGACTCTGGGTGCCAAGAGAAATTAAGTTCCGCTTCAAATATGGAATATAGCGGACATTAGCCAAAGTTCTGACAACACCATCATGAGTCTTGATCTGAACTACACCTATTCCTGCAACCTTATATTGGGTATCACTTCCCATCAAAACAAAACCACTATCAACTTGTTCAAAAGTGATGAATAAGTCTTTATAAGGACACATATGAAAAATACATCCAAAATCAAGTATCCATTTGGTTTTACTCCTTTTATTAGAAGAGACAATAGATAAAAGAATATCACCATCAGAGTCGACTTCAATATTTGCAGCTTCAGGGGATTGTTGAGATTTTCCCTTTTCTTGTTTTTCCTGCTTTTTCTTCAAGATGAAAAAATCAGGAATATCATGCCCTGCTTTCTTGCAATAGAGACAAGTTTTGTTGGATTTGCGGACTCTGGATTTGAATCTGAACTTTTTATAACTGATACTCTCATTTTCTTGAGTTCTACCTCAAACACTTAAGCCTTCACCCTTGTCTACGGAATTAACTTCAAGATCAAATTTTTCTTCGGAAAATAAATTAGATTTTAACATCTTCAAAGGATAAGGTGTCATCGTTTCCATACAACATGATTTCTTTGAAGTGTTTATAGGTAGAAGGTAAAGAGACAACCAACAAAACAACTTTGTCTTCATCTTCAATATTAATATCAATATTTTGCAGATCCATAATAATAGAGTTAAAATCATCAAGATGAGTTTGAATATGAATACCTTCAACCATACAAATGGTATATAACCGTTCATTGAGACGAAACTTGTTTGTGAGGTTCTTGGTCATATATAAGGTTTCTAACTTCAGCCACAAAACCGCAACGGTTTCTTCATTAGCAACTTCACGAAGAACCTCCTTGGACAAGCAAAGTTGGATTGTTGAAAACACCTTTTCATCCAACTCGTCTCATTGGTCATCAGTCATGGAAGCTTATTTCTTTGACTTCCCATCTAAAGCTTTCTTTAGTCAGCTCTGTATAAGAACAACCCTCATTTGGACTCTCCAAATAGAAAAGATAATTTTGCCATCAAACTTCTCAATGTCAAATTTAGTAGACATCTTGAAGTTCACAATTGAGTAAGAGTTCTGATGCCACTTGTTAGGAATAGAGCACTAAGCGAAAGCACAAGATCAGATCAATTGAGAACAAAAGAGAATCAAGTAAAGGAGCGAAATAAATGAACACAAGATTTAACGTGGAAAAACCCCTCGGTGTGAGAGGTAAAAAACAACAAACGGTCACGAGAAAAATTTCACTATGTAAAAGGGAGAGTACAACAAATCCTCTAATAGTGATGAGGACAAAGAATTCTCACCACAATACACTCACACAATAAGAACAAACACTCAAATATATGCAAGTAGTATTGCTATGATACAAATGGTGAATTTGTGATGTTTTGATGTTCCCCATGATGTTGCCTTTTATAGGCAAAATATATGTATAAAAGAATCCTTGAAATGTCCGGGAAGAAAGCCTTGAAGAGCTTGAGAAACAAGCTATGTAAATGCTTGGCAAGCAAGTCTTGAAAATCTTGGCAAGGAAGCTTGCATGTTTTATACATAGAGAGGCAAATTTAATAATTGTTATTGTCATTGTTACTATAATTATTGTTGTTGGTGATAATGGTGGTTGTTTCTTCTACAAGTATCACTTCAACTCCTCCATGTGGTTATTACAAAGCAGTAGAATAGTGGGTTGACCATGGCATCCAACAAAGAAAAAGAAAACTTGGATCTACAAGTGGTAGTGTCTCAATGAAAAAGGAGGTTATGGAGAAAAATACCTACAATGACATCTTTTTAGACAACATCAAAACATTAAATAATGTATGATGTTAACCAAAGCTAGGGGATAAGGTGAGAGAGAAAAATAGCCCTTTTATCCAATGTTATGAAACTTGAGTCGCACATCAAATCAGAAAAGATTTTATATTAGGTTTAAATAGTTAAACCATCCAATAAAAATAGGTAATTTTAAATATAATTAGTAATTTTTATCCATAAATATATAATATATATAAATGTATGATTTTATATAATTAATAATTATGTATAATTATATTGAAGTAACTTATCTTCATCTTTATTTGGGCCGATAAAATCAATATGGTTTTTAAGGAAGTTTTATGGTAACTTCATCCTTTTTTCAAATGTTGTTTAATTTTATTATTGCAAGTTATTATACTCATTATATTTTATTTCATTTATTTTCTCCCAAATAAACTAACTTCATCCTATTCATCTAAATTGCACGTAAAATATGTTGATACATTGGAAGATGATATGCACTTCTATTATAGATTTCATATCAATATTATATTATGTTACATCTCATATGTAAACACTTTTGTTAAATTAAGTCTATATACATATGTAATTATTTCTTACATAACATTCAAACAATTGTGTTCTCGAACTTTCGTAAAAAAAATTTACCATGTGCATTCGCACGGATACCTTACTACTTTTAATAAAGACAGAGTAATTAAGGAATTGATAATTGTTATGATAGGAAATTTATTATTAACATGGACATTTGTGTTTCATGCGAAGGAAATCTTACCCCGACCTTGACTCGGTTTTGATGAAGACACCAACATCACAAAAAGAATTAAAATGACTCAAGACCTTGAAGACTTATAAACATGCTTATATGAAGATCATGACTATTTAGCTTCTAAGATATGTACTTCTATACTAAAGTCATTTACTTTGAGTATTACAAAATGCTCATAGGAAATCTTTTTGACATTATACTTGGTTTAAAAAGTGAACTTAAACTTTCAAAAAGGTGAATAAAGGGTTACTTAAATTGAGTAATAGGTTACCGTGATAGGTTACCATGTTCACTATATTAGTCAAACCATTTTCCAAATTTCACAAAGTATAGACCCAATTATTTCTATAACTCGACTCGAACATGTTGGTGTTATTGGTCCGATCAAGAACTGTGCACTTGACTGGTTTGAGTCGCCCATTTGATTGGTCATGCACCGATACTGATCTCAACCATTTCCATATGGTTAATTTAAGCGTAAAACTGGTTATTCAAATGAGTCTTGGTTGGACTGGCTAGTCAATTCTTTTAAAAAACATGCATCAAAAGGATGTCATTTTGAGAGGAAAAAAATATTGCGCTATCAATTTTTTTCTTAGAATTTGTTTACCAAAGTGAATAGAAAATAAGATCAAGATTTTTCATCCACTTATGGTGTAACCAAATATTAGTCGTTAAATTAAGTTTTAAATTTACTCATACAATTTTGTTGATATTAAAGCGTAATAGTGTAAAACTTATGTTATTTGATAATCATTTACATTTATTTATTACATTTTGTTGTAGTAAACTTCTTTTGTTGGTTGTTTAAGTATGCACTTTGTAATGCTAATGTATTTAAATTTGAAATATAAAATTATTAAATAATATTAATTATTATTATAAATTATTTAATGTAAACTGAGTCAATTAGACAAACTAATTAGAGGCTGGTCTCACCAGTAATTAACTCATTAACCTAATATGTTGACTGAGTGAATCAGTGTCACTTTAATAAAACTGTGGAGGACCTAATTAGCCACGAAAAGAGACCCATAATAACGTTGGAAAACTTGTTTATGTAGGAAAACCAAACAAGTTTGACATAAACAAGTAATGTACTTAATTTAGTTGAATACTATCCTCTCTATTTCTATATTAATAGGGATTAATGTACTTAATTTTACTTATATTTTTAAGGGGAGGGATCCACTTACTCCAAGAGTAAGTGGAAAAACACTTACTCCACATCATGACCATTCATTCTTGGGAATCCAATGGTTTGAATTGGTGAGTACATCTAAACCATTGAATTTTTCAAGATTGGATGACTAAGATGAAGAGTAAGTGTTTTTTGGAGTAAGTGGATTTCTCCCCTATTTTCAATATCAAAAGTGTTATTGCATTATATATAAAAAAATAAAAATGTTTTATAATATTATTTTTTGCGTTTTTATAGCAATTGACTCTCCATTATCCTTACACGATCTATTTATAAATATGCATTTATTAGCCTCTGTATCTGTTCTGATTTATTGTTTTTTTCTACACTATACAACTGTCCATTTATTACCCTCAGAATTTCGTCTATGAGAGTTGTCAAGGGTCGAAAATTGTTGCATTAAAATGTGGAAAATCAACAGCTAAACATTTTAGTTCAATAACTTTGAATGCCGCATTGGAAAAAGATAGCAGCATCAGACACGAAGTTAATCAGCACAAATCACACTCTGGCACATCCACGTGCGTGTCCTATGGTCCCTAATAATCCTCCAGCGTTTCATGAATTCAAGGACCACATACTCTTAATTTAGTTGAATACTATCTCATCATTAAATGGCACCTCATTATGATTTGTGTTGTGGTTGCGTTGTAACGTAATACGGCCACATTATTATGATTCGGTGTCACACTATAATTATAGTGTAATGCATTTGTGACCATCTGCACAATCATAATATTACAGTCGGCCACATCACATGATGTGGTCTGCAATTTGATGAGTGGTGACACCTCATATTTTGCAGCTTAATTTAGTTGAATACTATCTCATCATTAAATGGCACCTCTTCTAGTTAGGTTCAGCTTGTAACTGGTTTATAGTATTTGACTGTCCCACAGACACAGGATGAATTATCATTAGGTTTTTATGCGTAATGATCTGTTACCCCAAATCATGTTGCATCAATAACAATGAAGCACAAACAGAAGAAACAACGAATATTTAATTTTTTTAATTGATATTATATGTTTTTAAAGGTGCGGGACATAATTTCTAACAGCAAACCCTTGTTAGATTTTCACAATGCATGTTCTTAGGTTTTCTAATGTCAAAATAGGTTTAACTTTATCGTTACTGTGTTTATAGTTATTGTGACTGTTATAATATAGATCGTGTTCATTGTTGTGTGAATTATTTTGCGATAATAAAATATTTTTAAATTTGATGCATCTGATGTGGCTCAAATGTAGTCCGATGTGGTTACGTTATGGCCTAATATAATGCAGCCACGTCATTATGATTAAATGTCACACTACAATTGTCGTGTAATGTAGTTATGACTATTACCACAACCACAATATTACAGTCCCGTCACATGATATGGTCCACAATTTGAATGAGTGGTCACACCTCATATTTTGCAGCTTAATGAATTGAGGTCACACCAACTAGGAAATAACTTCCCCACACTCTTTTTACAAATGTTATATTCAAACTATTTTTCTATCAAGATGACCCAATTGTTTTATATCAAGGTGAAAGATGTTGTTATGAATGTAAGCCTTCTAGCTAGAATTGCCAGCAAATTAATGGCACTAAAGCAATACCATTACTGCATCTTAAAAATCGGTGTACCTTATGAATTTTACTGCCATATATATGCCACATTTTCATCAGCAATATATTTACAGTAACTTTCTTATTATGGCAACAAAAAATAATTGATGCATATTATTGAACTTCTGGCACAAAAATGTACTACAATATATCAACATTGACCCCATCATAGAAACTATAACTTGTATATATATATATATGGGCATAGCATAAATTAACACAATCAGTTTTTATTACTATGATAACTATAAGCATTTTGGAGAAAGACATAACTATAGAAAATCAAAAGGAGATTTACTTATCAAGCCTTTTCTTTCTTTGAAGAAACTATTCCATCTGTTCCTGCAATCATAGCATACTTGTCCTTCCTTGTTAAATTGGTGCATTCAAAACCAAGTGTCCCTGAAAGAACCCTTTGAATATAATTTGCAACTTCAATAGCAGATTTTCCTCCTTTACAAGTGAGTTCAGAAGGTAACTGATTCAAGAAAGTTATCTCATATGTAGGCATTGGATTCATGAACACAAAATAAGGATCCAATAATTTAAAACCTCTAGCTGATGTACCATAAAACACACTTTGCTTTGTGTTTATGGCAACTGGGACAATCCTATCTGTTAACTCAGCAAAAAGGGCACTGAACCTTAAAAGAAAGGGTTCCCTGCAAGTAGTACCTTCAGGACAAATCACTAAGTCACCTTCTTCAAGAAGCTTCTTAATGTTAGCTGCATCTTTCTCTCTTTCTCTTGTTAGGGCCACTGCTTTTATTGGTGAAATTATTTCAGAGAATTTGCTTATACTATATGTGACACAGCTTATTTTTCTTCCAAGTGCAACAGCTGTAACAACTGGGTCTAAAACTGTTCGGTGGTTACAAACAAATAGGACTCCACTTTTACCTTTCTTAGGGGCTGGTGGAGGGTTACCCTTCCTAATAACCCTAATTCCTAATAGTTTATAGTTGTACCAAGCAAGTCTTTCAGGTAAAGGAATGTTAAGGTATACCCTAAGGATAGAGAGTATAATACCAATTGGCATCCATAGGAAGGTTAAGAGTGCAACTATAGGGGTAGGTCTTTGAACTAACCTTCCTTCATGGAAAATAATTGGACTTAGAAGCTTGTTTCTTGGTAATGGCTCAAATTTGATTCTTGGTACTATATATCCTTCCTGCATGGAAAAGTGCAGTTAAGGAAATTATTTATGGACTCCAAAATTTGGACACATATAACATCTATTTTAGAAGAAAAAAAATGTACATAAATAAAATATGTAGGTGAAAAATAATATAAATATGTATGATGCAAAAAATTGGTGTACAAAAGGAGAGTTGGTATAACTAATGAATTGAATGGATACATGAAAATGAGCATGAGTGACATTTTTGTTTAATTTTTAACTATATCTATGAGTCAAATTAAAACTTGTTAGGTATATAGGAAGTTTTAATGGAAGGTGGGTGATGGAGTTGAATTCATTTGGTGGTTCACTTATTCTTGAAAATTATTGATAATTCATATAGATATAATCATATTGTGTTATTATACTTGCAAAAAGTGATTATAGGTATTTCAACATATAGAAGGATTGCATGTCACACAAACTTTATGTCTTATGTCCCAAAACAATTACATTGCACCAAGTAATATAAAAAAGTTATTATGTCAATGTCTTAAATCAATTACATTACACCAAGTAATATAAAAAAGTTATTCTCTATTTTTATGATTTTTCTATTTGATCAAGTGTCACTTTTAAATTGGATTGGGACACATAAAATGGGACATGCGATCTCTATTATGAGAAAGGTCTTGCTATGCAATGTTTTTAATGGCAGTTATGTTGCTGATTATGGAATTAATAAAATAGTTTTTCATTAATAAAAAATATTTCATTTTTACATTTATTAAAATTAGATTCAATGAAACTTATATTTTTTAATTTGTTTCTTTAAGTAGTAAGTTTAGACACTTGAGCATTTATACCTTTATGAAAATCTATATTAAACAATAAAAATTGCAAGTAATACCTGCATTAACATGGAAACAACTTATCCCAAGAACCCATATTTTTGTGTGGACCAAGCTGACACGGATATTAATTTCTTTTGAAGCATATTATGATGTATACTTGATTATTTTTCCTTACAAGATTATAGGTTAATTTTGACATATAGTATTTGAAAGTTTTATTAATACTATACCTACTCATTATCAAATCGGTCAAATTACGGTACTGGGATATTGTTTATTCATTAATTAAACTGCATATTGGTAAAATTAGATATACATATATAATATATTAACATTAATATTATATAAAAAAATCAATATTTTTATTTTTATTAAAAATTAATTTTAAATCGACCGGCATGATCGGTTTTGACCAGTTTTGGCCGATTTTGACCGATATAATGCATATCTGATCCGGTATAATTGTTGTACTATAGTGATATTGAGACCGGTTTACCGATTTACCGATTCACATTTTGTAATATTTCTTTAGATTATTAATCAATCATGTACTAATTACCAAATATTTAAAATTTGAAATAATGATAATGAAAGTAAAACTATATTGAAATTAAGTTCAAAATACCAACCTTGCAGATAGACATGAAATCATAGTCTGTTACACTATCTCCAAGTCCCAAATCTGGTAAATCATGACCAAATTCCTTAACAATAGCAACTTTCTTGTGCTCACCAACAAGAACACCAGGTTCCTTAACAAACCCAGTTGCTCTTCCTGATTTTGTTGTTTCTAGTTCTGTCCCAAGAACCTTATCAGTTCCCAAAAATGTCTTAACAAATGGTTCCACCATCAACCTTGGGCTAGCAGTAACAATGTATCGTTTTCCAAAGGAATTGAACACTTTCCATGTTTCTGGGTTCACGTCTTCTGCATAAAACCTTGGCAACACTGACCTTGACACAAGCTCAATGTCCCTGATCTTCAACCCAGTGAAGCTGATAAAGATCAATGTTTTTATGGCCACAGTTTCAGAGACAAATATGTATGTGAAGTAAACAAAAGGGACTGAAGCTAAAAGCACTAATGCTCTTAGAATGCTACCAGCTTCAAGAGCAATGAGAAGGTAATAAGGAAAAGCACTTCGAGACACAAGGAGAGTGCCATCTAAGTCTGAAACTACGGTTTGGTTTGATCTTTGTTTTGTGCTACATCTAGAGATTGGTTCAAAACAAGGAAAGGGTTGTTCCATGCCCATGGCAAAGAGAAAAAGAGTAAATATTAGAAGCCAAAAGAATAAGAGGAAGAAAAATAGAGAGTTTAGGTTGGTATTGTTTTGGAAGATGAGATTGTATAATGTCGTGGCTATAGAGAATAGCTTGCAAATGTTATGAAGAGAGAGAGGGTGAAAGGGAGGATTTAAAAGGAGAGGGAGAAGATGGTGAACATTTTTGGGTAAGGAATATAATAAATATAGAATGAAATTAAAACTACAAATTTTAAGTTGTTGGTTGAGTACTTTTGATTTTATATTTTTTAATTTAGACATAGATGGGTTAAAAATAAATATATTAGGAAAAAGTTGGTATAAGTCATATTATTTAGACGTAAGACAATGAGACTGTTAAAAGAAAGCCTAATAAGAAATATAAACCAAATGGAAGCTAAGAAAAATGAGTGTTATTAATATTGTATCGGTTATCAAATTGGTCGGGGTATTGAAGTAGTGATATAATGGTTCAACCAGTGTTTAATTAATTAAACCATATACCAGTGAAGTTAGAAATGCATATATAATATGTTAATATTGAAAAATCAATAAAAACAATATTTTTTTTAAAGATTAATTTTAAATAAAAAATCAGCTGATATGACTGGTACATTTCAATTGAAAACCGGCCAGTATGACCAGTTTGGTTTTGGCTGGTTTTAACCGATATGATTACATAACGAGTATAATTGTTGTACCATACCAATATTGGGACCGATTTATCATAGATGAAGAAATATTTGGAAATTAATATTTTTATTATTGGACATGATATATGATAAAACATTATATCATGACAGTGATATGATGTTATTAAACTGGCTTTTTCTATAAGAAACGTTCTTACCATATTTGGTAGACTAATAGTACAGTACTTGATATAATATGTGGAATTAAGATTGCAAATTTATTGTGTGGAGACATTGATAGTGTGACCTTTGGAAGAGAGTTATAACTTACAAGCTGGGTTAAATAAATGAAATAATTTTTGTATACTACTAAATTTAATGCATGCCAGACACTAATTTTTTTAAACAAGTTATATATTATGGTATGTTAGGTATAAAACTAAAATAATTTACAATATTTAGATATTATAAGAGAATATTAAAGTAAAGGGTAAAGATTGTGTTGTCTTTTATGTTGTTTTGGCGTGCATGGTAGGGCAGTTAGATGTGTGGGGGTCTTAGAGTAGTTGGAAGTCGATACCAATAGCCCCATTTCATTTAATTAGCCTACTTTTTAGTTCATTGACGCCGGCCTTGGCTGACTAATAAAATCCAGTCTCGGCTTCAATTGGTCTTGGATGTGCTTAATGAGTATATCCTATAATTGTTGCCTCAACGATTGCTTTTTGCATATGATATCGTCCTAGTTGAAGACTCGATGGAGGAATTAAATAGAAACTAGAAATATGGTGATAAACTTTATAAGCGCATGACTTTTGCATAAGTGGAAATATATGGAATATAAATTTAGCAATAGTCAGACAAACCTACTATTAAATTTGGTATGATCCATAGATGATTGAGAAATATCTTCTTGATGAACAAGAAGGATGAGAAGGAAAACTAACTCATTCTCATTGATAGAAATGGGAAGCCAATATAGCTTATTTATACAAATGAAATGGCTTGTGATCCAAGCTATACAAATGAAATGACTTGTGATCCAAGCAAAAATGAATGAAACAAAGTTAATAAACTATCTTTAACTCCCAACTATCTAACCACCTAATCAACTTCTACAATAGCCTGTAAAATATCTTTAATACCTACCGGAAATCATATCATACCACAAGTTACTAAATTAAGTATGTTGGGTAAATCATACAACACGAATAAAAAATTGAGGGAGATTTAAACTACAAGATTCAAGTGGGGTGAAGGAAATGGTTGGAGGCTTTAAGTGTAATATGTGATAGAAATATGACTAAAACTTCAAGGGGTATTGCTAATCATAAAATTGGTCTATAAATACCAAATGAGTGTCACAAACAAGTATAAAGGGGTTATTGAATCTACAAAGACTTTGTGGATATTAGTATTTCAACCAACAATTGTTATTCTAAGTGTTTTCAAATAGGGTTTGATGATTATTGATTACATTATGATTATTATTTAAAACTATTTGGACAAAGATGTTGGGATTGAACTTTCTGATCACTATCAATACATACATGATTCAATAATACTAATTCACTTAGCAATGATTCTTCCATACAAATGACCTCAAAGGTACTAAAACTTAATGTACTAGTCATCTTAGTAGTTTATGCAATAAAGCTCTACGTCTAGTAACTTTACACCAAAGATGAAGATTTATGACTCAAAAAATCACACATCTATGTATTGTAGTCTATACATGTGAATTTGAGTTAAATGAAACATCTCAAATGTACTACGCATTAATGTCTTGGTAATATTATTATCTCATCAAAATAGTTATACGTCTAGCAACTAAATTAACAAAATGAAGATATATGAAAGTTAAGCATATCACTATGTCCAGTAGTTTATGTTAACAAGTTAGAGAGTTATTTACTCATTGCATTAGTTCTATGTATTGCAACAAAAACAACATGCATGAGATCTCAAGTTGATATAAATCTATGTCTACCAATTATACCAAATTGATGAGTTGAAGAAGGTCAGAATTATAATAAGGATTTATCCAAATTTTGTTCATAATTCATACAATAGGATGATCAAACTTATAGTAGGCATTAAACAAATAAACAACTCATAAGAATTAAAACATAAGAAATTAGTATAAAAATTGAATTAATGTGCTTATATTAAGCTTGTATTACATTCAATCAAAACAACAAGAAAATGAGATACTCGTATTCATAATAACTAAATACAAGTAAAACGAAGAGAAAATACAACTCATGGGTGAGAATGTACCACTCCAATGAGCATGAATTATCTTCTCTATCACTTACACATTGTTTTTATACCTATGATGGAGCTTAACCAACCTAAAACTAAGAATATATCAAATTATAATTGTATTGCTCCAAGTGTATATCTTACAACCTCAAATTGACCCATTTTAAAATTTCTAAATTATGGCTTACGTGATGAGTGCACATTCATGCGATGAGAACATTGTTTCGTATTGCCAGACTCGATCTTTCACCGTACCTCCTTTCTCTCGGTGCACTTCATTGCGCTCAGCGCACTTCCTTACCCCGATTGGCATGGAAAGGCTGCTGAACGGTATCCGAGGCAATGATTAATTGTTGAATTACGTAATTAATTTTATTGGGCACATGATGATGCCTAACACAGGTTGCCAGTGAGCGTGAAATTTATACTTGGCTCAAGTATCAGATCCTATATGATCCACTAGGTGTGGTTCCTACGCTCAGCGTGAGTGATCTTTTCACGGAAAATTAGATTTTTTCGATTCTTCCTCTAGTTTTGACCTGCACAAACACTTCAATAGTGGTGATTAGAAAATTTACATGTTTTAATCTTTTATAAGCAGATAACCAACAATTTGGATTAAGTAAACTTATGATAATTTGGAACTTAATAGGTATTTTATGTCATATCTATAAGACCTACAATATTATATGGTGAGATAGAATGTTGGATAGTAAAATGCCTGCAAGAGAATAAACTCAATGTAGCATAGACGAGAATATTGCATTTGCATTGGATGAATGATCACACTAAAACAAAATAGGATTAGAAATGAATGTATTATGAGATAAAATTAGGGTAACTCTTATTATAGAAAAGATGGCAGAATTGTACCTTAGATGGTTTTGTCATGTGTGTAGGCGATCTTAGCCTAGTAAGGAAAGTAAACCAAATGGAGGTTAATCTAATTGTTAAAGCAAAGGGGACCAAGAAAAATCATAGGTGAAATGATTATGAAAGGTTTAGATATGAGTGTTTTATTAATCAACATAATTTATGATAGAATATTGGGGTGTCGCTTAACTCATATAACCGACGTTGTCTAGTGCGACTAACCCTATATTTTCATTGTTGCTAGCTATCATATATTGATATTGTTGATGCATATTATCTATCATATTTTCTATCATCTCAAATTTTTCTCTTAATACTATAACAATTACCAACATAACATTCTTAGCAATGCTCTTATAAATTTAATCCTTTCAATACTTTTATTACGAAGTACTCCAAATTTTATATTATTTTATTTAATTTAGCTTAGTGATGCCAATTAAAGAAAATTTCATATATCAACCCGCAGTCTGAATAATCTCTAATTCAATCGTATAAATTTATATAGATTTTATTGGTCTACAAGAATCTAAAATGTAAACTCAACCTTTATTTTTAGGATAAGATTATGCTAACCAATTAAAATGTTTACATTAGAAAATGAGAAATTAAACCTATTGGGTGAGATACCTCTTTATTAATGATATTTCCAACTCAAAATATTATATTTGAGTCAAAGTATATTACTAACAAGACGTTAGTCTAGTTGTGTAAGACCTCGTTAGATATCAGGTTGACCATAAAGTCAATGATTTGATTCTTGAGAGCGATACTTATTGGAAGAGACAATCACGAACCCAAAATAGATTAGTTTTTTATCCAAAAAATAAGTAGTATTAATATAATTTAATATGATGACTGATTGATATCATTATTGTGAACACACCCAATTTTTGTCCAACCCAAAATGTTTCCTTAAAAATAATTAAATATACTTTTCAAATAAATAAAGATGGTCATTAATTTGAGGAATTTTAGCTTTGATTTTAAATGTCTCAATTTAAACAAAGAAAAATCTTGATTGAGCATCGATGATATCATTTTTAAATAAATATTTCTCCAATATTTATTTTTTTGAGATAAACAAAAAAGATCATTAAAACATTACTTATTAGACATTCATTGGCTCGATAATGACACATAATCAACGTAATTTTCATTTTTATATTTAAACGAAATTTGAAAATGGTTTTAATTGAATTAAAGATCAATTATTAGTGTTTCTATTGAGGGAAATTCCTATTTAAAAGATCACATGTTAATTTTCCCTCTATTTTCATTTTCTTAATTAAATAAAAATAAAAAGTGCACTAAAATTTTATTTTTGTGATCCTATAAAATTCAAATGGTTGCTTTTCATCCAATGATAAATAATACCGAAACTATAAAAAGCATGTCATAAAACTATTCAGGTCAAATAATTATTTTTACCCACTTGCAGGTATTACAATAATTTTAGACTTTATAGTAATTATTAGATATTTTTATCACAAAATTACATTTTTTAAGTATCCATTAACCAAAAGTAACCATTTCGGATTTCCGAATTTATTGTGAAATTAAAATTTGAATTTTAATATTAATAATATGAGGAGATTTTGGAATGACAATTAATTGAGCAAATTAAGTAATTTTCATTTATATTTTGTAGCATGGTTGAAATTCATTTAAAAAAAGGAGGAAAATCACACATTCAAGGGGATTATTTCCTAATTCCTCCTAATGGTTATAACTACCTTTTCAAATATTAAAAAATGTTACCTGTAACACCCCGAATTTTAGTCTTTAAAAATTAGAGTATCAGTCCTGGAAGCCTCGCTTGATCCAGAGATTCTCGCTTGAACGAGAGAGGTGCATCTGGGAGGGTGAAATCTTGGGCTATACTGGAGGATTCTCGCCTGAGCGAGAGTTGTATCACCCGGGCGAGAAATGGCAATTTTGGGCAGTGTAATCGATTACACAGTCCATGTAATCGATTACATGCAGATAAAAGCATCAGATATGTGCATTTTACATGATGTAATCGATTACACAATCCATGTAATCGATTACATGCTGATAAAAGCATCAGATGTGCATGATGTAATCGATTACACAATACATGTAATCGATTACATGATGATAAAAGCATCAGATGTGCATGATGTAATCGATTACACAATCCATGTAATCGATTACATGCAGATAAAAACATCAGATATGTGCATTTTACACTATGTAATCGATTACACAATCCATGTAATCGATTACATCTATGCGTTAAGCAAAAATTGCTACCGTAAGATTCTCGCTTGAGCGAGAATGGGCTAGCTTGAGCGAGAATGGGCTCGCTTGAGCGAGAATTGGCTCGCTTGAGCGAGAACCCGACGACTGCTCTTTAAAAATAGAAACCCCAAACACATTTTAGGGTTAGAACTCGAAGAGAAGAGAGAGAAGGGAGCTTTTCAAGAGCAAGGAGCCTTAGGACTCATCTTAGAGCTTGCGAAGAGGTAAACCTCTTGTTACTAACTCTTCTTCTTCCTCTCTAACTTGTTTTGGGTATGTTGGATTTATTCTCCAAATGTGAGAAACCATGGAAACTCATCCTTTGGAGTTATGGTTCGTTTTATGTGTTTTTATCTTGTAAATTCTTAGTTTAGAGTTAGTATTTCGAGAATGGAAAAGGTTTGTGGGTTGATTCATGAAAACCCCAAAACCCTAAAGGGATAATGTGGTTAAAGTGGAAAATGGGTAAAATGCTAAAGGTAGAAAATGAGTTTACGTTCTAATGTTGAAATATGAGATGGATATGTATGTTTTAGATGGTTGTAAACTTATGATGAAAATAGTTTAGCAACATTGAAAATATGATGAATATCTTGTATGATTAAATGATGCAAAGTAAGTTGTTTATGTGATATTTGGAATAAATGACTAACATTGTTGTTATTGATGGAAATGAGGAAAGATCCTAAGGTTGGAGGGAATCGCGGAGGAGACTTTTAAAGTTACTCGGAACCGATCCCCAACGTTCACCAAGGTAAGGGATAAGTGGCTCTAATTCATACTCACTTATGTGAATGAGGTATGTGAAAGAGGTAACGTGTTGGTAAGTTTATGGTTGTTACCCTACCCGAGGAGGTAGTGGTTTATCATTGTGTCCTACCCGGAGTGGTAGCGGACTGTTATGATGTCCTACCCGGAGTGGTAGTGGACTGTTATTGTTATCCTACCGGGAATGGTAGTGAAGTATTATGTATGACTTGCCCTATGTGGTATTGTGTATGACTTGCCCTATGTGGTATTGTGTATGACTTGCCCTATGTGGTATTGTGTATGACTTGCCCTATGTGGTATTGTGTATGACTTGCCCTATGTGGTATTGTGTATGACTTGCCCTATGTGGTATTGCGTATGACTTGCCCTATGTGGTATTGTGTATGACTTGCCCTATGTGGTATTGCGTATGACTTGCCCTATGTGGTATTGTGTATGACTTGCCCTATGTGGTATTGTGTATGACTTGCCCTATGTGGTATTGTATATGACCTACCCGAAGTGGTAGTGGATCATTAAGGGAAATTGCCTACCCGAAGTGGTAGTGGATCATTGAGAAATTACATACCCGATGTGGTAGAACCGGAGGTGGTAAAGAGTAAGCCTGATGGCGAGAATAAGTAATGAGACAAAAAGATTTGAGATAAACGAAAATGCATGCTATAGGATATATAGTATGAGATATATATTCTATAGGGTGAATATGGATGATAAAGTGGAAGATGTGAACAATGAAAGTCATATGCATGTTATAGGATATATAGTATGGGATATATATTCTATAAGGTGAATATGAAGGATGAGAAATGAGAATATCACAATGAAAGTCGTATGCATTCTATAGAGTATATTGTATGGGATATATATTCTATAGGGTGGATATGAATGATGAGAAGTATGAGGTTTCAAAGGAACGTAGTAGGCGTGCTATAGAATATATATTATGGGATATATATACTATAGGACGAATATGAATAACGTGGAAATGAAAGAAAGAATATATGAGCGTTTACATTTATTTAATTGTGGTTATGATTTATATCAATGCTTAATTGTATTTGAAATGTGGATTATCGTGTGATGTTAGTTTTTAAACTAATGACTTACTCCCTTTTGTTTTGTGTGTCGTTTATGATAATCCCATTGTAGGTAAATGAAGGACTTTGAGGATGAAGCTCAATTAGGAAGCTTTTGTGTTTAATTACTCGCTTGTCTGTATTGCTAAGTGACGTTGTAGTTGATTTAATAGTATTATGGGATGACTGTAAATCCGTTTAGATCAATACGGATATGTGTAGTTATGGGCTTTATAACCTTGGGAGACCCATAACTGGTTGTATGTGGTAAATGCTATTTGAATGAATTATGTTTTTCCGCAACATAAATTTGTATGATAAGAAAATAGGGTAAAGAGTATTTTCGAAAATGATACTTGAGAGTTTTCAATGAAGGTGACGACTGTATGTAAGAAATGATTAAAATAAATGAAAAATTTTCAAGGGTAAAAATCGGGTCGTTACAATATGGTATCAGAGCATAGTTAATTCTGCGACCTAGGGCATGGCCTTACTTGCTTCTTTGTAACATGTGTAAAAATTTGACTAGTTGAGATTGTGTGTGTTGAATGTTTAAAGCATGTGGCTTTGGTATGATGACATGCGACTTGTTATGAGACTATGTGATTTCGTGACTTAAAATTTAGCTTAATGACTAGTGTAACAAGTGCAGTAGACTTCACTATGGAAGTACGTGCCCGGGAAAAGGGAATGAATGTTTCCACTGCAAGGAGTTTGGGCATATTAAAAGGTATTGTCGCAAGCTGGATCGGAGACCTAATGTCATGCATGCTGGGGAGGCAAGGGACCACGGCCGGATGGTTACCCCAAGTGGCGCAGGGACATCAGGTGTTGATGATCCGGCGAGAGGTAAACGCATGGTGACAGGTATTCCTTGTTTAGTGTTGTTGATTCGGGAGCGACACACTCCCTTATATATGATAAATGTGAAAACCGGCTGAAATTGTAAACTGAGTCATTACTTCCGACTTGGTCGCGTCGACCCCAATCTTTGTGCTGGTGGTGGTGTCGACGTTTATGTTCTAGTGTCCGATTGTGGTAAATGGTGTGATATTTACCGTAGATTCAGTCTGCTTGTCGTTATCCCAGTTAGATATAATTTTGGGGATGGACTAATTGTCAGCAAATCATGTTGTGATTGAATAGTGCTGACAAGGTTGTGGCGGTTAGGGATCTGTGCGAGATCTCTGACCAGGCTAGTGGTTTGGTACCAGTGTCGGCTAAGAAAGTCAGGACCCTCCTTCGAAAAAGGGATCGGTATTCATTCAGTAAATGTCACAAGAGGGTATTTAAGAACTCGTTAGTATTTCGAGATGTTAAGATTTGAAAGAACTATTTATTTTGTCTTGGAAAGTGGACTTTCGTCTATGAATGATTGACTTTTATAATAAGTATACTGACAAGAAAAATGTTTAAGTCGGGGATGCTTGTTTTCTCTTATGCGTTGTTAAAGGTTAATTCCCTTTGTTGGCCTTAGTGTGAATGCGCACGCTAAGAGGTGAAAATCATATTTCGAAAAATGAAATAGAGGTTGGATAAATTACCCAAAGGTCCTTGCGATTAATGTGTTTACATGGACGTTGACTAATCAGATGTATTATCATTTTGAGGTGACTTATGGTTGGTACCTCAAAATCGATTAAGTATGAAAAAGTTATTTTTGATTCTTGTGTATGAAGCTTCTGGTCTATGAAATTTATTTATTTATTTTTGTTAAAGATGAGTACCCGCCGTAACAAATGTATATTGGTATTGAACACCCAGCTATGTGCGGGGATGTTGAACCTCAAAAACTTATTTTGGATCGGGAGTGTCTCAGTGTACGGTTGGGGTAAATGGTAGAACCTTTACTATAGTGTTGATATGCGCGATGATGTCCCAGTTGGATTTAATCCTGGAAATGGACAAGCGATCAGCAAATTGTGTTATGTTTAACTGTGTGTACTTGTTGAGGTGAAGAATTAAGATCTAGTTGCATTGATATGTATATGGGTGCAAAAGGGTAAGACTTATAATGATAGTCGAGAAAAGAGGCTAGTTAAGTTACTTACCCCACCAATGTGATGAATGCAATGGAATAGACGTGAAACTTTTGGTCTCGAATGACCGGTTCTTTTGCGGTAGGACATTGGCAACGCATGAAAGAGTGGTGGTGATCCAAAATTGTCTGCGTTGAATGTGTACGGGCAGAAGTTGTTGTTGTTTCGTGAACGTCAGTAATGACGGTGTATGAGTGTGATGTAGCCATATGAGAGAAGGAGTTTTGGGTTGTGTTGAACTGATTATGTAAACTTTGTTTCATAAGTCGTGAATTCAAACCGTTTTCGAAAATCCTTTTCTTTGGGTGAAACATAGTGTGTGGCTAAGAAATGATTTGGTCTTATGTTGGAGAATTCTGAAATTTTAGCAACCATCTCGGGATAAGTATGAAGTTGTTAAGAAAATTTATTGATAAAAGACGCCCATGTATTTCTGGGCATAATGCGAGTGGGTTAATAAGTTTATTTTGCTGACAGAATTGGAGTGACCAAACCGAACGCAAGTTGTAGGTTGAGTGTTGGTTGACTTGTGCTTGCCGATTGGTAACGTAATACCTAGTTTTGGTGTGAATAAATGGTTTTATGGTTTCAGTGGAGGCTAGAAATTGGTAATTTCTTTAGACGATAAGATTTGATGGTAGAAATATTTGATGTAATTAGACAATTATTGGATAGTTGAATTGTGTACGATGGATGAGACACTAAGAGTCCTACTGTGTAAGTACTTTGTTGATTGAGTGAAATGAAATTGTGCTAGATTCTTGAGTGGAGATGAAACTAGCTAGTGTATGATGGATGTTAAAAGACGCATTTAGATAGAAATGAGGTAAGGAGTTTCCCATTCGCTAAAGTTCGAGAATGTTATCGAAATTCTTAACGTATGTTAGGATTGATAGATGGATAGGTGCTAGATACCTATGGTTCTTGACGAATGTAGGAAAGATCTTTAGACTAAATTACGGTTTAATTCTCAGGGCATTCGGGATATTAAAGGCTGAAACCTTAATATTTGGACATTATGAGTTAGTTCATGAATTGGTGGGTGATGTCACGGTTTAGTGGTGTATGCCCTTAGTGACTGATTAAGTAATCTTAATGGATTAGGGAATCGATTATGATTTTGGTGGAGTATCCTTGTGCCTAAGGTTTAGGTGATGATTTTGATTTCCGAGGTATGTTTAATTTTCGGGGACGAAAATTCTTATAAGAGGGGGAGGATTGTAACACCCCGAATTTTAGTCTTTAAAAATTAGAGTATCAGTCCTGGAAGCCTCGCTTGATCCAGAGATTCTCGCTTGAACGAGAGAGGTGCATCTGGGAGGGTGAAATCTTGGGCTATACTGGAGGATTCTCGCCTGAGCGAGAGTTGTATCACCCGGGCGAGAAATGGCAATTTTGGGCAGTGTAATCGATTACACAGTCCATGTAATCGATTACATGCAGATAAAAGCATCAGATATGTGCATTTTACATGATGTAATCGATTACACAATCCATGTAATCGATTACATGCTGATAAAAGCATCAAATGTGCATGATGTAATCGATTACACAATACATGTAATCGATTACATGATGATAAAAGCATCAGATGTGCATGATGTAATCGATTACACAATCCATGTAATCGATTACATGCAGATAAAAACATCAGATATGTGCATTTTACACTATGTAATCGATTACACAATCCATGTAATCGATTACATCTATGCGTTAAGCAAAAATTGCTACCGTAAGATTCTCGCTTGAGCGAGAATGGGCTAGCTTGAGCGAGAATGGGCTCGCTTGAGCGAGAATTGGCTCGCTTGAGCGAGAACCCGACGACTGCTCTTTAAAAATAGAAACCCCAAACACATTTTAGGGTTAGAACTCGAAGAGAAGAGAGAGAAGGGAGCTTTTCAAGAGCAAGGAGCCTTAGGACTCATCTTAGAGCTTGCGAAGAGGTAAATCTCTTGTTACTAACTCTTCTTCTTCCTCTCTAACTTGTTTTGGGTATGTTGGATTTATTCTCCAAATGTGAGAAACCATGGAAACTCATCCTTTGGAGTTATGGTTCGTTTTATGTGTTTTTATCTTGTAAATTCTTAGTTTAGAGTTAGTATTTCGAGAATGGAAAAGGTTTGTGGGTTGATTCATGAAAACCCCAAAACCCTAAAGGGATAATGTGGTTAAAGTGGAAAATGGGTAAAATGCTAAAGGTAGAAAATGAGTTTACGTTCTAATGTTGAAATATGAGATGGATATGTATGTTTTAGATGGTTGTAAACTTATGATGAAAATAGTTTAGCAACATTGAAAATATGATGAATATCTTGTATGATTAAATGATGCAAAGTAAGTTGTTTATGTGATATTTGGAATAAATGACTAACATTGTTGTTATTGATGGAAATGAGGAAAGATCCTAAGGTTGGAGGGAATCGCGGAGGAGACTTTTAAAGTTACTCGGAACCGATCCCCAACGTTCACCAAGGTAAGGGATAAGTGGCTCTAATTCATACTCACTTATGTGAATGAGGTATGTGAAAGAGGTAACGTGTTGGTAAGTTTATGGTTGTTACCCTACCCGAGGAGGTAGTGGTTTATCATTGTGTCCTACCCGGAGTGGTAGCGGACTGTTATGATGTCCTACCCGGAGTGGTAGTGGACTGTTATTGTTATCCTACCGGGAATGGTAGTGAAGTATTATGTATGACTTGCCCTATGTGGTATTGTGTATGACTTGCCCTATGTGGTATTGTGTATGACTTGCCCTATGTGGTATTGTGTATGACTTGCCCTATGTGGTATTGTGTATGACTTGCCCTATGTGGTATTGTGTATGACTTGCCCTATGTGGTATTGCGTATGACTTGCCCTATGTGGTATTGTGTATGACTTGCCCTATGTGGTATTGCGTATGACTTGCCCTATGTGGTATTGTGTATGACTTGCCCTATGTGGTATTGTGTATGACTTGCCCTATGTGGTATTGTATATGACCTACCCGAAGTGGTAGTGGATCATTAAGGGAAATTGCCTACCCGAAGTGGTAGTGGATCATTGAGAAATTACATACCCGATGTGGTAGAACCGGAGGTGGTAAAGAGTAAGCCTGATGGCGAGAATAAGTAATGAGACAAAAAGATTTGAGATAAACGAAAATGCATGCTATAGGATATATAGTATGAGATATATATTCTATAGGGTGAATATGGATGATAAAGTGGAAGATGTGAACAATGAAAGTCATATGCATGTTATAGGATATATAGTATGGGATATATATTCTATAAGGTGAATATGAAGGATGAGAAATGAGAATATCACAATGAAAGTCGTATGCATTCTATAGAGTATATTGTATGGGATATATATTCTATAGGGTGGATATGAATGATGAGAAGTATGAGGTTTCAAAGGAACGTAGTAGGCGTGCTATAGAATATATATTATGGGATATATATACTATAGGACGAATATGAATAACGTGGAAATGAAAGAAAGAATATATGAGCGTTTACATTTATTTAATTGTGGTTATGATTTATATCAATGCTTAATTGTATTTGAAATGTGGATTATCGTGTGATGTTAGTTTTTAAACTAATGACTTACTCCCTTTTGTTTTGTGTGTCGTTTATGATAATCCCATTGTAGGTAAATGAAGGACTTTGAGGATGAAGCTCAATTAGGAAGCTTTTGTGTTTAATTACTCGCTTGTCTGTATTGCTAAGTGACGTTGTAGTTGATTTAATAGTATTATGGGATGACTGTAAATCCGTTTAGATCAATACGGATATGTGTAGTTATGGGCTTTATAACCTTGGGAGACCCATAACTGGTTGTATGTGGTAAATGCTATTTGAATGAATTATGTTTTTCCGCAACATAAATTTGTATGATAAGAAAATAGGGTAAAGAGTATTTTCGAAAATGATACTTGAGAGTTTTCAATGAAGGTGACGACTGTATGTAAGAAATGATTAAAATAAATGAAAAATTTTCAAGGGTAAAAATCGGGTCGTTACAATATGGTATCAGAGCATAGTTAATTCTGCGACCTAGGGCATGGCCTTACTTGCTTCTTTGTAACATGTGTAAAAATTTGACTAGTTGAGATTGTGTGTGTTGAATGTTTAAAGCATGTGGCTTTGGTATGATGACATGCGACTTGTTATGAGACTATGTGATTTCGTGACTTAAAATTTAGCTTAATGACTAGTGTAACAAGTGCAGTAGACTTCACTATGGAAGTACGTGCCCGGGAAAAGGGAATGAATGTTTCCACTGCAAGGAGTTTAGGCATATTAAAAGGTATTGTCGCAAGCTGGATCGGAGACCTAATGTCATGCATGCTGGGGAGGCAAGGGACCACGGCCGGATGGTTACCCCAAGTGGCGCAGGGACATCAGGTGTTGATGATCCGGCGAGAGGTAAACGCATGGTGACAGGTATTCCTTGTTTAGTGTTGTTGATTCGGGAGCGACACACTCCCTTATATATGATAAATGTGAAAACCGGCTGAAATTGTAAACTGAGTCATTACTTCCGACTTGGTCGCGTCGACCCCAATCTTTGTGCTGGTGGTGGTGTCGACGTTTATGTTCTAGTGTCCGATTGTGGTAAATGGTGTGATATTTACCGTAGATTCAGTCTGCTTGTCGTTATCCCAGTTAGATATAATTTTGGGGATGGACTAATTGTCAGCAAATCATGTTGTGATTGAATAGTGCTGACAAGGTTGTGGCGGTTAGGGATCTGTGCGAGATCTCTGACCAGGCTAGTGGTTTGGTACCAGTGTCGGCTAAGAAAGTCAGGACCCTCCTTCGAAAAAGGGATCGGTATTCATTCAGTAAATGTCACAAGAGGGTATTTAAGAACTCGTTAGTATTTCGAGATGTTAAGATTTGAAAGAACTATTTATTTTGTCTTGGAAAGTGGACTTTCGTCTATGAATGATTGACTTTTATAATAAGTATACTGACAAGAAAAATGTTTAAGTCGGGGATGCTTGTTTTCTCTTATGCGTTGTTAAAGGTTAATTCCCTTTGTTGGCCTTAGTGTGAATGCGCACGCTAAGAGGTGAAAATCATATTTCGAAAAATGAAATAGAGGTTGGATAAATTACCCAAAGGTCCTTGCGATTAATGTGTTTACATGGACGTTGACTAATCAGATGTATTATCATTTTGAGGTGACTTATGGTTGGTACCTCAAAATCGATTAAGTATGAAAAAGTTATTTTTGATTCTTGTGTATGAAGCTTCTGGTCTATGAAATTTATTTATTTTTTTTTTGTTAAAGATGAGTACCCGCCGTAACAAATGTATATTGGTATTGAACACCCAGCTATGTGCGGGGATGTTGAACCTCAAAAACTTATTTTGGATCGGGAGTGTCTCAGTGTACGGTTGGGGTAAATGGTAGAACCTTTACTATAGTGTTGATATGCGCGATGATGTCCCAGTTGGATTTAATCCTGGAAATGGACTAGCGATCAGCAAATTGTGTTATGTTTAACTGTGTGTACTTGTTGAGGTGAAGAATTAAGATCTAGTTGCATTGATATGTATATGGGTGCAAAAGGGTAAGACTTATAATGATAGTCGAGAAAAGAGGCTAGTTAAGTTACTTACCCCACCAATGTGATGAATGCAATGGAATAGACGTGAAACTTTTGGTCTCGAATGACCGGTTCTTTTGCGGTAGGACATTGGCAACGCATGAAAGAGTGGTGGTGATCCAAAATTGTCTGCGTTGAATGTGTACCGGCAGAAGTTGTTGTTGTTTCGTGAACGTCAGTAATGACGGTGTATGAGTGTGATGTAGCCATATGAGAGAAGGAGTTTTGGGTTGTGTTGAACTGATTATGTAAACTTTGTTTCATAAGTCGTGAATTCAAACCGTTTTCGAAAATCCTTTTCTTTGGGTGAAACATAGTGTGTGGCTAAGAAATGATTTGGTCTTATGTTGGAGAATTCTGAAATTTTAGCAACCATCTCGGGATAAGTATGAAGTTGTTAAGAAAATTTATTGATAAAAGACGCCCATGTATTTCTGGGCATAATGCGAGTGGGTTAATAAGTTTATTTTGCTGACAGAATTGGAGTGACCAAACCGAACGCAAGTTGTAGGTTGAGTGTTGGTTGACTTGTGCTTGCCGATTGGTAACGTAATACCTAGTTTTGGTGTGAATAAATGGTTTTATGGTTTCAGTGGAGGCTAGAAATTGGTAATTTCTTTAGACGATAAGATTTGATGGTAGAAATATTTGATGTAATTAGACAATTATTGGATAGTTGAATTGTGTACGATGGATGAGACACTAAGAGTCCTACTGTGTAAGTACTTTGTTGATTGAGTGAAATGAAATTGTGCTAGATTCTTGAGTGGAGATGAAACTAGCTAGTGTATGATGGATGTTAAAAGACGCATTTAGATAGAAATGAGGTAAGGAGTTTCCCATTCGCTAAAGTTCGAGAATGTTATCGAAATTCTTAACGTATGTTAGGATTGATAGATGGATAGGTGCTAGATACCTATGGTTCTTGACGAATGTAGGAAAGATCTTTAGACTAAATTACGGTTTAATTCTCAGGGCATTCGGGATATTAAAGGCTGAAACCTTAATATTTGGACATTATGAGTTAGTTCATGAATTGGTGGGTGATGTCACGGTTTAGTGGTGTATGCCCTTAGTGACTGATTAAGTAATCTTAATGGATTAGGGAATCGATTATGATTTTGGTGGAGTATCCTTGTGCCTAAGGTTTAGGTGATGATTTTGATTTCCGAGGTATGTTTAATTTTCGGGGACGAAAATTCTTATAAGAGGGGGAGGATTGTAACACCCCGAATTTTAGTCTTTAAAAATTAGAGTATCAGTCCTGGAAGCCTCGCTTGATCCAGAGATTCTCGCTTGAACGAGAGAGGTGCATCTGGGAGGGTGAAATCTTGGGCTATACTGGAGGATTCTCGCCTGAGCGAGAGTTGTATCACCCGGGCGAGAAATGGCAATTTTGGGCAGTGTAATCGATTACACAGTCCATGTAATCGATTACATGCAGATAAAAGCATCAGATATGTGCATTTTACATGATGTAATCGATTACACAATCCATGTAATCGATTACATGCTGATAAAAGCATCAGATGTGCATGATGTAATCGATTACACAATACATGTAATCGATTACATGATGATAAAAGCATCAGATGTGCATGATGTAATCGATTACACAATCCATGTAATCGATTACATGCAGATAAAAACATCAGATATGTGCATTTTACACTATGTAATCGATTACACAATCCATGTAATCGATTACATCTATGCGTTAAGCAAAAATTGCTACCGTAAGATTCTCGCTTGAGCGAGAATGGGCTAGCTTGAGCGAGAATGGGCTCGCTTGAGCGAGAATTGGCTCGCTTGAGCGAGAACCCGACGACTGCTCTTTAAAAATAGAAACCCCAAACACATTTTAGGGTTAGAACTCGAAGAGAAGAGAGAGAAGGGAGCTTTTCAAGAGCAAGGAGCCTTAGGACTCATCTTAGAGCTTGCGAAGAGGTAAACCTCTTGTTACTAACTCTTCTTCTTCCTCTCTAACTTGTTTTGGGTATGTTGGATTTATTCTCCAAATGTGAGAAACCATGGAAACTCATCCTTTGGAGTTATGGTTCGTTTTATGTGTTTTTATCTTGTAAATTCTTAGTTTAGAGTTAGTATTTCGAGAATGGAAAAGGTTTGTGGGTTGATTCATGAAAACCCCAAAACCCTAAAGGGATAATGTGGTTAAAGTGGAAAATGGGTAAAATGCTAAAGGTAGAAAATGAGTTTACGTTCTAATGTTGAAATATGAGATGGATATGTATGTTTTAGATGGTTGTAAACTTATGATGAAAATAGTTTAGCAACATTGAAAATATGATGAATATCTTGTATGATTAAATGATGCAAAGTAAGTTGTTTATGTGATATTTGGAATAAATGACTAACATTGTTGTTATTGATGGAAATGAGGAAAGATCCTAAGGTTGGAGGGAATCGCGGAGGAGACTTTTAAAGTTACTCGGAACCGATCCCCAACGTTCACCAAGGTAAGGGATAAGTGGCTCTAATTCATACTCACTTATGTGAATGAGGTATGTGAAAGAGGTAACGTGTTGGTAAGTTTATGGTTGTTACCCTACCCGAGGAGGTAGTGGTTTATCATTGTGTCCTACCCGGAGTGGTAGCGGACTGTTATGATGTCCTACCCGGAGTGGTAGTGGACTGTTATTGTTATCCTACCGGGAATGGTAGTGAAGTATTATGTATGACTTGCCCTATGTGGTATTGTGTATGACTTGCCCTATGTGGTATTGTGTATGACTTGCCCTATGTGGTATTGTGTATGACTTGCCCTATGTGGTATTGTGTATGACTTGCCCTATGTGGTATTGTGTATGACTTGCCCTATGTGGTATTGCGTATGACTTGCCCTATGTGGTATTGTGTATGACTTGCCCTATGTGGTATTGCGTATGACTTGCCCTATGTGGTATTGTGTATGACTTGCCCTATGTGGTATTGTGTATGACTTGCCCTATGTGGTATTGTATATGACCTACCCGAAGTGGTAGTGGATCATTAAGGGAAATTGCCTACCCGAAGTGGTAGTGGATCATTGAGAAATTACATACCCGATGTGGTAGAACCGGAGGTGGTAAAGAGTAAGCCTGATGGCGAGAATAAGTAATGAGACAAAAAGATTTGAGATAAACGAAAATGCATGCTATAGGATATATAGTATGAGATATATATTCTATAGGGTGAATATGGATGATAAAGTGGAAGATGTGAACAATGAAAGTCATATGCATGTTATAGGATATATAGTATGGGATATATATTCTATAAGGTGAATATGAAGGATGAGAAATGAGAATATCACAATGAAAGTCGTATGCATTCTATAGAGTATATTGTATGGGATATATATTCTATAGGGTGGATATGAATGATGAGAAGTATGAGGTTTCAAAGGAACGTAGTAGGCGTGCTATAGAATATATATTATGGGATATATATACTATAGGACGAATATGAATAACGTGGAAATGAAAGAAAGAATATATGAGCGTTTACATTTATTTAATTGTGGTTATGATTTATATCAATGCTTAATTGTATTTGAAATGTGGATTATCGTGTGATGTTAGTTTTTAAACTAATGACTTACTCCCTTTTGTTTTGTGTGTCGTTTATGATAATCCCATTGTAGGTAAATGAAGGACTTTGAGGATGAAGCTCAATTAGGAAGCTTTTGTGTTTAATTACTCGCTTGTCTGTATTGCTAAGTGACGTTGTAGTTGATTTAATAGTATTATGGGATGACTGTAAATCCGTTTAGATCAATACGGATATGTGTAGTTATGGGCTTTATAACCTTGGGAGACCCATAACTGGTTGTATGTGGTAAATGCTATTTGAATGAATTATGTTTTTCCGCAACATAAATTTGTATGATAAGAAAATAGGGTAAAGAGTATTTTCGAAAATGATACTTGAGAGTTTTCAATGAAGGTGACGACTGTATGTAAGAAATGATTAAAATAAATGAAAAATTTTCAAGGGTAAAAATCGGGTCGTTACATTACCTTCACGTGCGTCATAAATTAAGTGATTTTCATTTATATTTTATAGCATGTGTTGAAATTTATTTAAAAAAAGAGAGGAAAATCACACATTCAAGGAATAATTTCCTAATTCCTCCTAATGGTTATAGCTACCTTTTCAAATATTAAAAAATGTTACCTTCACCATAAAGGATAAGGATATGCTTTCCCAAACCATGTCTCTGACCAATGAAATCCAGAGGTGTCAAAACGGACTACCCGTGCGGGTTCGGGTTAAACCGGACCGGGCTAAAAAGCACGGATACAATTTATGTATATGAAAATGTAGCCCAAACCCGCCCTCAGCGGTTTTCGGGTTCTGGCGGGCTGGCCTGCATAATATTAAAAAAAATTAACGTATTTAATATATATATATATATAACATTTTATATTAATGCATAATTTTTTAACACAATTGTTATACCCAATGCAACCAAACTTATAGATATAATGTCATGTGTTTAAGTTAAGACGTGATGTCAAATCTGCCTATATGATTCATAACATAACTCATTTATTAAATATCTTATTGTTATTAGACTCTCAATCTCTAACACGATATAATTTGTAACTTCACTTCAATATAATAAATGAATACACTAACATATAATATCACTTTAGTTTGTAGTAATGATAGTATAGACTCAAATTCAGAATGAATTCTATGTGTCGAATTATAATCAGCATCATAATAATTCTTTACTTTATTATAGATATATTTTGTATACTCTTTACCAACATTTTCATTGTGAACTGTTAAATTTAATTTTGTGAAATTCTCTATGGTAAACAATTAAGTTGTGATTCGTTGAAAAAGTTATTTTCTTTATTATGTTTTTGTTGTATAAGTTAAATCTAATTAAATATACAATTAGGAAAAGAAAAATGGAATCTATATAGTTTAATGTTCTCATTTAATTTGATACACTATTTTGCTAATGTGCTTAAAAGTATATTAAGCAAAATAAGAAAAATAATATAATGTTTAACATGATAACATTATTGTAATTTATAAATATTTATGTTATAGACATTACTCTATTTTTTATTCAAAGTTCATAACACAATATTTATCATCTATTACCTATTTTTTATTATAAGTTATTTTGTAAAATAATCTTCACTTTAAGCTTATTACCAAGCCAAATGTCCCAAAAAAAAGTTTTAAAATAAATAAAAACGGGTAGCCCGAGCCCGCCCGGGTAAGCCCGGCCCGAGTCCGGTTTTAATATAGTCCGGCCGGGCCGAGCTAAAAAGCCCGAATTTACTAAAAAATGTCAAATATAATACCCAAGCCCTACAAAACTCCAGGTTGTGGCGGGCCGGCACGCACAGGCCCGCCCATTTTGACAGCTCTAATGAAATCATGTCAAGTAAAAATTAAATATTTATCATTTTTTCTGTTTTCGGTTTATTAGTATTGATCGAGGATAGGGATGGCAATGGGTCCGATTAGTATATTACTCGGACTCGCCTCGTTGCTTCATTGTTTAACCCATACCCGCCCTAGACCCATGCTAATATCAGCTGGGTATTCTACTTGCGGGTCCTTGGGTACCCAGCAGATCTATGGGTACCCATAAATTCAAAAATTAAAAAATAATTGCAAATAATTTATGCATTTGTGTATTTGTTTCTTAGGATTTTATATTATTTAGACAATCAACAAGATAAAAAATTATAAAACTTAATTTAAAGTTTTAAACACAACTTATAATATTAAACACAACTCATTTTATTCAAACAAACATTAAAAACAACTTCAACATTATGATGAAATATTCATTTTATAAGAACTCTTCAATTAACATAACATTATTAATCACACATATTAATTAACAATATAATATTATTGCTTAAAACATAACATCACAGTTTAATAACATAACAATCACATTTATAAATTAATATGATATTATAATTATGGTTTAAAATGATATTATAATATAGATTAACATTATAATACAATTATGTTGCTATATATATAGATCTAGGAAGAAATAACGGGTCCGGATAGCCACAGGTCTGGATAGTTCATTACCCAAACCCAGACCCATCTAACAATGGGTCTTAAAAACGCGAGTTCTAATTGTTGGAATTTCTGACAATTTATGGGTCACAAATATAATTCTATAATTGTGTTATAGCCATTATTTATTTAACCAATATATATAAAATGGTCTTATGGATTAATTTGGTGGCTAAGGGCATATGTGTCATGAAATATTATGAGTGTAGATACATTCGGGCAATTTCTAGTTTGATGAAGGGACTGAATTAGAATATTGCAACTTAAATGGTAACCGTTAATGTTACCTTTATGGGTTATGGTCCCCAGTTGCAGAGCAACGGGTTTATTGAGTAACTGATGTTATAAGGATTGGTTTATGAGGATATGTGACTTAAGTCACAAAACCAACATATATAAAGAAAAAGAGAAAGGCATAAGGTACCAAGCCCTCTCATTCTCACTTTTGCAAAAGAACATCAGAAGCACTCTCGTTCTCTCTGAATTCCCCTCTAGCGGAGCGAACGGAAAAACATCAGGCTCTAGCAACCGAAACATCCTACAACCCACATACCTCGGAGCATTCGGAATGGCTAACCAAGGTATGCGTTTTCTTCTTCACTATGAAACCAATTGGTGTTTTCTTCGGTCTGGATTAGGATTGTTCCATTAGGGTTTATGTATGGGCATAAACATTTGGTTTCGGAACAATGTCCTAATCATTCGGTTTCGGGGATATGATTAGGATTAATCGGAAACATCCAACAAAGTGGTATCAGAGCCACCCCAATTTGGTTCATATATGAAATTTGGGTTTTGTATGATGTTGTTCATGTTTTCCCCAAATTGAGTTTTGTTTTGCAAAATTGATGATTGCTATAACATTATTTTGAAACAATAGCAATCATAATGTATTTTTTTTGCCTGTTTTGGGGTGAATTTTGCGAAAAACCCGATGGAGATCCTCCATATTCGTCAAAACCCTCGGATAGACCAAGGGTTCTCGCTCAAGCGAGACACCTCTCGCCCAAATTTCATGAGTTGCTCGCGAAAGTTGGCGCTCGAGCGCGAGACCTCTCGCTCAAGCGACGTTGAGGCAGTAGCTACGACAAAAAGGTTGGGTTCTCACTCAGGCGAGACCCCCTCGCTCAAGCGAGATTCAGGGACACTTTTAGGGTCTTTTTCAAGTAAATTTTGTGACTTTGGTATCTTTATGCATTAAACATGGTTATGATATGGTTACCCGCTGAGTTGTCTGTTATTTCAAGTGAGCCAATTGAAGTGGAATGTCGCCCAAGTGACCTCTTTCATGGATATAACTCATAAGGAATATTAGATGTTGGTGTGTGTGGTTATTCATGCGGATATTAGCTGGCCCTAAGGAAAGTTAATGTTTGGCCGAAGATCATGCACACTGGCGATGATAAACATGTGATAATTATTCAGTTTTATACATGTGACTGATGAATCAATCCAAAGAGGGGTTCGTCCGTTGACATGTCTTATTATCAATGTTGATCATTGCAACAAGAGTACCACTTGCAGTTAATATTACTGTCCAAAGACTTGATAATAATGGTGCGCTAGGTATCTTGATTGGGACATACCATTGTTTATAGCATATTGATGATTTTGAGTTGTGAGCATGTTTTAATATATTGTCTTTTGTTCTATTCAGCACCAACTATTGCTTATATATCTGCAAATCTGAATTCGGTTCCGGTCCTCAATGGAACAAATTTTGAGGACTGGAATGAGAACATGGAAATTGTTCTTGGCTGCATGGATCTGGACTATGCATTAAGGGTAGAGCAACCACCTCCTCCTTTGGAATCCAGCACCTCTGAAGAGAGGAAGGATTATGAGAAGTGGGAGCGCTCCAATCACATGTGTCTCATGATCATTAAGCGCGGTATTCCAGAAGTCTTTAGGGGTACTGTCTCTAATAAGGCGGAAACAAGTACTCTGTTACAGAACTTGATTTCCATGAGGTATCAAGGCAAGGGAAATATAAGGGAACATATTATGGGAATGTCCAACATTGTCTCAAAGCTGAAAGCTCTTATGCTTGAGATGTCGGAAGACTTGCTCATCCATCTGGTTTTAATTTCTCTTCCTGCACAATTCAGTCAGTTTAAGATTTCCTATAACTGTCAAAAGGAGAAATGGTCTCTTAATGAGCTCATTTCATTTTGTGTGCAAGAAGAGGAAATGATGAAACAAGAGAGGACAGAAAGTGCCCATTTTGTTAGTACCTATAAAGACAAGGGCAAAAGGAAAATAATTATGGAGCCTAAGAATGAAGCTGCAAAGGGTCCAGTGCAAAAGAAGCAGAAGGAGGTTATTGTTTGTTTCTTTTGCAAAGAATCTGGACATTTAAAGAAGAAATGTGAAAAGTATCACGTTTGGCGTGCTAAGAAAGGTACATTTCTTGCTTTGGTCTGTTCTAAGGTCAATTTAACTTCAGTATCTGGAAACACTTGGTGGTTAGACTCCGGTTCAACTTCTAACATCAGTGTTTACTGCAGGGTTGCTTGAACTACCGAAAGCCTAATTTTGTTGAAAGATACATATTCGTTGGCGATGGAAAATCGGTAGAAGTTGAAGCTATAGGACATTTTAGGTTATTATTAAGTACTGGTTTTTATTTGGATTTGAAAGACACCTTTGTTGTACCGTCTTTTAGACGGAACTTAATTTCTGTTTCTTATTTGGACAAATTTGGTTATTATTGTTCATTTGGAAACAATTCGGTTAAATTGTCTTTAAATTCGAATATTGTTGGAACTAGTACTGTTATGATGGATGATAACCTTTATATGTTAAATACTGTAGCTGATTATAGCGAAACCTTGAATGTGGAATCACGTGGTACTAAACGTAAAATTGATAATAATAATTCAGGTGCATTATGGCACAAGCGCCTAGGTCACATTTCTCAAAAAGAATTGAGCGTCTTGTGTCAGATGGGATCTTGAATTCCATTGACTTCACAGACCATAAGGTTTGTGTTAAATGCATAAAAGGTAAACAGACCAAACAATCGAAAACTGGTGCATATAGAGCTTCGGACGTCTTAGAATTGATACATACGGACATATGTGGGCCATTCCCTACGACTTCCTGGAATGGTTAACAGTATTTCATATCATTCATAGATGATTATTCTCATTATGCATACATTTTTCTTATTCATGAAAAGTCCCAATTAGTGGACGTGTTCAAAACTTTTAAGGCTGAAGTTGAAAATCAACTCAGCAAAAGGATAAAGTGCGTCAGATCTGATCGTGGTGGTGAATACTATGGTAGATATGACGGTTCAGGTGAACAACGTCCAGGGCCTTTTGCCAAATACCTAGAGGAATGTGGTATAGTCCCAAAGTACACTATGCCAGGATCGCCTAGCATGAATGGTGTGTCTGAAAGACGAAACCGGACTCCTAAGGATATGATAAGGAGTATGATTTGTCATTCTACCCTACCAGAGTCACTCTGGGGAGAGGCACTTAAGACTGCAGCTTATATTCTTAATAAAGTACCAACTAAAGCGGCTGCCAAAACACCTTATGAGCTTTGGACTGGGCGAAAGCCTAGTCTTAAGCATTTTCATGTGTGGGGATGTCCAGTTGAGGCAAGGCCTTATAGGCCTTATGAAAAGAAATTGGACTCCCGTACAATGAGCAGCTACTTTATTGGTTACTCTGAAAAATCAAGGGGCTACAAATTTTATGATCCAAATTTAAGATCCATATTTGAGACGGGTACAACCACGTTCTTTGAGGATATTTAGTTTGAGGGGGAAGATAAGGTAAGAAACCTTGTCTTAGAGGAAGAATCGGTATCAATTCTAGATCCGATTCATATAGTTGCTTCTGATGAAGCAAATTTGGAACCTCTTCAAGACACTCTCCCTACTCAAGATGAGTTAGTAATTCATGAAGGACAAACTCAAATTCCTCAAGAACATGGACAAGAGTTGCAAGAGCCTATAGCTTTGCGTAGATCCACTAGAGAAAGGAGGAATGCAATTCCAGATGATTACATCTGCTTTCTCCTGGAACATGAGGGTGATGGTGTTATGGATAACGATCCTTCAAACGTTCGAGAAGCCATCCAAAGTTCCAATTCGGAAAAGTGGATTGAAGCAATGAAAGTGGAGTATAAATCCTTGCAAGACAATAAAGTTTGGGAACTTGTCCCATTACCAGAAGGTAAGAAACCCATTGGTTGCAAATGGATTTTTAAGACCAAGCGGGATTCTAGTGGTAATGTGGAAAGGTATAAGGCACGTCTTGTAGCTAAGGGTTTTACTCAAAAGGAATGGATTGACTATAAAGAGACTTTCTCTCCGGTATCATCGAAAGACTCTCTTAGGACAATCCTCGCTCTTGTAGCTCATTATGATTTGGAGCTTCATCTGATGGATGTCAAAACAGCTTTTCTCAATGGAAACATTGATGAAAAGATTTATATGGTGCAACCAGAAAACTTTGTGTCGGGAGACCCAAAGAATACGGTTTGCAGATTGACAAAATCTATCTATGGACTAAAACAGGCGTCTCATCAGTGGTACCACAAATTTCATGAGGTGATTCTCTCCTTTGGTTTTGAGATGAATTCAGTCGAGGATTGTGTGTATCGCAAATTCAGTGGGAGCAAGCACATTTTCTTGCTCTTGTATGTGGATGACATACTGCTTGCCACTAATGATGTGGGTACCTTCTTGGAAACCAAGTCATTTCTCTCCAGTAATTTTGAAATGAAAGATATTGGTGAAGCTTCTTTTGTATTAGGAATTCAGATACACCGAGACAGATCTCGGGGTATTCTTGGATTATCACAGAAGAGCTATGTAGAAAAAGTACTTAAAAGATTTGGCATGCAGAATTGTAAACCAATGGATACTCCAGTTACTAAGGGAGACAAATTTAGTCTCAATCAGTGCCCTAAAGGAAATCTGGAAATTCAGGAAATGCAAAAGATCCCTTATGCATCAGCTGTAGGGAGTCTAATGTATGCTCAAGTATGTACGCGTCCGGATATAGCGTTCATAGTTGGGGTTTTAGGCAGATATATGAGTAATCCAGGAATGGATCACTGGAAAGCAACCAAAAGGGTCATGGGGTACTTAAGGGGAACAAAAGACTATATGCTCACATATAGGAGATCAGACCAATTAGAGATCATTGGGTATTCTGACTCCGATTTTGCGGGATGCCAAGACAGCAGACGATCCACTTCGGGCAATGTATATCTGTTAGCAGGTGGTGCAGTTTCTTGGCGCAGTGCCAAGCAAACTCTTGTGGCTTCATCCACAATGGCAGCAAAATATATAGCATGTTATGAGGCATCACATCAGGCGACATGGCTGAGAAATTTTGTCACTGGGCTGCGGATTGTGGAAGGAATTGAAAGACCACTAAGGATATAATGTGACAATAAGTCAGCCATGTTGTTCTCCAATAACAATAGGAGTATAACAAAGTCAAAACACATCGACATAAAGTTCCTAGTTGTTAAGGAGAAAGTACAAAGCGGATAGCTTTCCATAGAACACTTAGGCACTAACTCCATGATTGCGGATCCTCTTATAAAAGCTATCACACCCAAGGTCTTTCATGAGCATACTGCTCACATGGGTGTTCTACAGTGTGAGGATCATTTGGTTTAGTGGGAGTTAGAACGTGTATACACTTTTATGTTTTATGGAATTTCAGTATTATGTATGAATACTTTGTATTCAAACTTCAATTGATTAATCATTCAGTTTGGTATTCTGTCATTATGCTTTGTACAATAAGGTTTTATGTTATAATTAAGGATCTCACTAAAGTAAAGTAGGACCAGTTGAAAATTGACATGTAAAGACCATATTCATGTGATTTTCATGCTACACATTTCATGATGTATCTATGTCATTTGGTTGTGTCAAAGTTGGTGATCATTGTTGAATTAGTCATGATTGATATGACGAAATTCACTGTGGTTCGATACGGAGACGGGACTAATGGACGGGATAATTTGGGTATGCCTATGACATAATGGTATATTAAGCGCGCAATAAGGATAACACGTATGGTGAATCATATATGTGACCAGTGGGAGATTGTTGGAATTTCTGACAATTTATGGGTCACAAATATAATTCTATAATTGTGTTATAGCCATTATTTATTTAGCCAATATATATAAAATGGTCTTATGGATTAATTTGGTGGCTAAGGGCATATGTGTCATGAAATATTTTGAGTGTAGATACCTTCGGGCAATTTCTAGTTTGATGAAGGGACTGAATTAGAATATTGCAACTTAAATTGTAACCGTTAATGTTACCTTTATGGGTTATGGTCTCCAGTTGTAGAGCAACGGGTTTATTGAGTAAGTGATGTTATAAGGATTGGTTTATGAGGATATGTGACTTAAGTCACAAAACCAACATATATAAAGAAAAAGAGAAAGGCATAAGGTACCAATCCCTCTCATTCTCACTTTTTCAAAAGAACATTAGAAACACTCTCGTTCTCTCTGAATTCCCCTCTAGCGGAGCGAACGGAAAACCATCAGGCTCTAGCAACTGGAACATCCTACAACCCACATACCTCGGAGCATTCGGAATTGCTAACCAAGGTATGCGTTTTCTTCTTCACTATGAAACCAATTGAGGTTTTCTTCGGTCTGGATTAGGATTGTTCCATTAGGGTTTGTGTATAGGCATAAACATTTGGTTTCGGAAAAATGTCCTAATCATTCGGTTTCTGGGATATGATTAGGATTAATCGGAAACATCCAACACTAATTACCCACGGGTCCAAAACATGGACTCAGACCCAACCCGTTGCGGGTATTTTTTGCGGGTACCTGTGGATCCGGGTAACCATTGCCATCCCAAGTCGAGGACGTAGTTTGAGATATGATTTCAGGCACCATATCCTTATCCCACCACCATAAAATGCAATAAAAGTGGATTTGGAGCTGCATGAAAAGACACAAGAGAAGAAGTAGAAGACAAAAATGAGAGTTTGCATTAGATAAAAGACATGGAAAAAAGCAGGAGAATGTGAGACTCCAGATAATTTGATGATTTAAAATAAAACTTTAGTTGAAACTAAGTTAGAATCTAAACTATTAAAAAAATTAAACGTCATATGTCATCATCTCATCTAGTACTAGAGAGGATCTTGATTCAGACGTTGCTGGAAATGTACGGTTCAAAAAATGGTAGGAAAATGAGTTCCTTATTAAGTTTGCCACATGGCTTTAACCCAAGAGAAGTGTACTTATTCTCATTTAAAAAAAACGTCTCCTACACCTCCTCATCCATTTTCACTGTTTCTTCCTCCAACACATTACATGTTGAGCTAGCCTATGTAAGATGGAAATGATGGAAACACCTACATGAATAATGGTAAAGTTTGGATGTAACTAATGGAACCCAAGTATGAGATGTGTGGATAAAATATGGGATTCGCCAAGCATTCTATTAAGAAGTGATCCAGCTTTTTCTCAAACTCATGGACAAGGTAGTAGCCAAGTTCAAGCATCAGCGACCCAACAAGATAATTGTGACCGAGACAGCAAGGTGCATGACCAAGTCAACTCGAATCGTTATCGTGACAACAAGGTGCATGACCGAGCCAACCTGAATTATAACCGAGACAGCAAGGCCAAGGCTCCTAACCAAGATGTGTCTGATCAAGTCATCAACAATGTCAATGTGCATAAGACTTTTGACCTAGATTCTTGTGGGTTATCTGGTCGAGTCATTCATGGGCCATCTAAACTAGGTCATGGGCCATATGAAAAGGGCACACATCTAGGCATGCAACACATTAGAACCTTTTTGAGGAGGCAACTTCCTAATTAAGTGCATTAGGGGAGGAGTCCTACAAAAATGACACTTTGATCAAGCAACTTTTCTATGACAAACACTTTTGGCATAATAAAATAAGGATGTGAAGTCATTAGGGATGGCAATGGGTACCCAGATCTGCGGGTACTCGCAAATAATACTCGCAACGGGTCGGGTCTAGATTCATGTTTTGGACCCGTGAGTATTTGAGATCCGCAATTTTAAGACTCGTTGTTAGATGGGTCTAAGTCCATGTAATGAGGTACCCAAACTTGTGGGTACCCGGACCTGCTATTTCCTCCTAAATCTATATACATATATATACATATATATGTATATATACATATACATATATATACATGTATATATACATATATATATATATACACATATATGTATATATGTATATATATATAGCAACATAATTGTAATATAATATTAATTCATAAATATGATTGTTATGTTGTTAAACTATGACGTTATGTTGTTAAATAATGATATTATGTTGTTAACTCATATGTATGATATAATGTTATGTTAATTGAAGAGTTCTTACTAAATGAATATGTATACATATATATGTATATATATGTATATATATATAGCAACATAATTGTAATATAATATTAATTCATAAATATGATTGTTATGTTGTTAAACTATGACGTTATGTTGTTAAATAATGATATTATGTTGTTAACTCATATGTATGATATAATGTTATGTTAATTGAAGAGTTCTTACTAAATGAATTTTTCATCCTAATGTTGAAGTTGTTTTTAATGTTTGTTTGAGTAAAATAAGTTGTGTTTAATAGTTAAATTAAGTTGTGGTTAAAATTATGATTTATAATTTTTTTCTCTTTTTAATTGTTTATATAACATATAAGATAGCAGGAAACAAATATAGAAGTGCTTAAATTACTTGGAATTATTTTTAATATTTTTTAATTTATGGGTACTCATGGATCCGCTAGGTTCCCAAAGACACGTGAGTAGTATATCCAGTAGGTATTAGCTTGGGTCTGAATCCAAAATTGAAGCAATGGGTGGGTCCGAGTAATACACTACATGAACTCATCAAGACTCATTGTCATCCCTACACGTTGTGGCTATTACAACAAAATACTCCCCAACAACTAAATTCTACTGGTCAATTTTGCCTTTCATTTCTTCTATTATTTATTTATTAATATTGTTTATTATAAAAAATTATGTATACATAAATAGATAATAAATACCTTTATACCTTTAGTTTATTTTAATTAGAATAATATCTCTTTTTTAATCTAAAATTAAGATATTGTTATGAAGATTGGATAATGAGTTTACCACATTGTTGCATTTTTCTTTTCATTCGAATTGAGAAGCGGTTGTGGTCATTAATATTGTCTATGTTATTTATTGAAGCGGTCATAAGTGACAAATGTCAATTTTCATCTATTAATCTTCTTTCAATCAATTTAAATAATTTCTAAAATCAAACAAATAAAATAGTCAGTTTTAAATCAGAACTACGTAGTCTTGATTCCCTAATGTATATTAGGGATACTGAGAAGCAAAATTAATTTGTGTCAAACACTAAAATAAAAAATAAAATATTTTGTTTTAATAAATAAATCAATAGGTATATTTAAACCATGCAATTAGTTAATGTACCGTTTTGTTACGGACAAACGGTGTACTAATACCTTATCTGATCCAAAATCAACTTTTGAACCCAAAGCTCTTATTCGAAATAACATTTTATCCTAAATTGAACTTTATTTGAGTTTTCCACATTTTAACCACGAAAGACATAGTGAAGATTCCAAAAGAGATCGCACAACAAAAAATAGAGGCGTGACAGTTAGCGACTTTCAATGAAGTTACGCAGCCGAAAATCGGATTTTAACAGTTTAACTTGAAGTCATAGATTTTATACCATAAGATGGAAGCTTCACTTTAGACATTAGATTGCATGCTACACTCTATAAAAGAGGCTGATAAAAAATAATCTTGTCAATATTTGTACAAAATTGGTATAAAAGTCATATTATGATGTCAAATAATTTTTATTAGCATTGTGTAGATTAACTGATGGGGTTTGTTCTCTATAGTATTAAAAGTTTACTAGGAAGAGTTTTATTATCGATTATAATTCTGGGCTTTGATATCATAAAAGGAATTATTTTCCTTATCGCTTTTCATTAATCTGGAACCATATATATAACGATTAAGTCTGTCCAATATAAAAACCTATTAACTATATATCAATGATTTGCTTAAAATAAATTAGGAATGTATTGAATAGAAAAGATACATATATAATTACAACAATATTTTAGTAAATATTCTAGTTTATCAATTGTGATTTGGAATGAAGAATATCTTGTAAAGGAAATTATAAAATCTGTTTTGAATACGAAGAAATACGATGAATTCTGGACATGTGGTAAATTAATATACTAAAATTTCCTTTACTTTTTAATAATTGCCAAGAAAGAAATAAACATCATGTTCTTTGTTCTAAAATTTATGATCTCCTATGAAACAAGGATTCATGCCTAGATAAAGTTATGTGTCACAATTTTTTTAAATACACAATTTTTTAAAAACATCATTTCTTTAATTTATTAAATACACAATTTTTTAATAAAAACTTTTTTCTCCATCACTATCTTTAAAGCAATTGTTAATAAAACCATTAAAAACTGAAAGAAATTTTATAAGTATGTTTCGGACATTATTAAAAAAACAACAAATGAAATGTTTCGTAATTTCGTTAGAAAGATGTGTATTTAATTTAGTATATATTAAAAACGTGTTTCATCTTCTTTTACGAGCGTTTTATTTTGAAATTTATTTTCTATTTATTATTTTAATACTTAATTAGAATTGGGATTTTACTATTCATATAAATAAGACTTTTGAATTTGTTTCTTTATGATGACGCTCTTTTCGTGGACAGTGTATCAATGTACTGCGTCCTCTTAAATCTTAATTAACTCATATTCAGAAAGCATTCATTTAATGATATAAGACACTTATACTTTCCCAGTATGATCAAAGGTCAAGATTTTGATTCATGGAATCAATATTTATTGGGATGAGCCGTCATCATTACCAAAATGGTGAGAATATACATTTGGAATATTAAAAATCTTAATTAACAACTAAACACAAATTATTGATATTAAAGTCTATAATAGGGATGACAATGGTGTCAGATGGACACATGTACTTGTTACTCATATCAATACTCGTACATATATCCACATTATTTATAGGTATTCATGGGGTAGTGTCAGGGTATTCAACGAATTTTCACTTTTAATTAAATATTTATATATTTTATAGTAATAAATATAGAAATGGTGGGGATTCACTTACTCCAAGAGTAAGTTTAAAAAAACTTATTCCACATCTTAATCATCAATTATAGGGAAATTCAATCGTCTGAATTAGTGGTAGAGTAAGTCTTTAATAAAAACTTATTCTTGGATTCAATGAATCCTTCCTTATATAGAAAATTAATTATTACTTCCATAATATAAGATGTATATGGTAATTTTATAGTTTTATAATCCAATCACTAAAATTTATTACGAAATAATAATAAAATAGATAATAAATAATATTAATAAAGTTCAATGACTATTTACGAATACCTATTACGAATATTTTTATGGGTACTCACAAGTTGAATTTCTTTTATCCTCCCTATGCTATCGATCGATATGGCTTGAAGCTAAGCCTAGACTTGAAGCAGTGCTCTTTGCACGCTAACTCAAGTGGCCAATAATTCTTCGTCTTTAATAAAAATTTCAAAGTCAAACCCTAAAAGCCGGCAAGAAATACTTCAATTTTGTATGTAATTTATGAGCTGTGATATTTGGTAAGAAACGAATATACGAATAAGGTTATAAAAATAAACTTAAAAGTTAAAGAGAGAGAAATGAGTAAAAATAAATAACAAATAGATTTTTTTTGTACTGTAAGAGAATTAAAAACATTTTATCCCACGTTTATTAAAACACTGTCTTATTTACTGGTTCAACTGAAAAATTGGTAAATTGTTCTTATACTATCATATTATAACAAGAATACTAGATATGAAAATAAACCGGTCAAAGTCAGTGATTACTAGAAATTACGGATCAAAATCAACCACATATTATTCTATCTGTCATAATTGGTTTGTAAATGTTAACCCTGGATTTTAATAGTTGTTTGCAACGTAATTTCAATAAATCACTTATATATTATAAATAATAATACTTATATTCATCCTATATTTATTATAAATATATAACTTGACCGGTATATAATTTAATTAGTAAACTACTGATTAAATTATTATATCATTATAAATATTCTGAGTAATATGATAATTAGTAAGATACTAATAACATTGATTTTTGTACGAAAAAAGAATTGCAAATTTAACTGTTATTTTGACAAATTTACCTAAAACAAATTTGTTATCCTATATTTTTTAGACATTTTTGACATATCCATTTCATACAAAATTTTAGAAAATAATGTATACATTAGGAGTATAAGAATTTTTATAAGATGAGTATATCATCTACTATTAATAAAATAAATAATTATCTACTCTTAAATAAGACAAACATGAATCATGAATAAGGTAAAACTATTATCTGTATATTCATAAATTTTATCTCCAAAGGATTTTATTATATTTTTTTGGTACATAGAATATTATTAGTAAGAGAAGATGTTAAATTATATTTATTCTTCTAAATGATCTCTTCTTCCAAAAGTTTGTAAGAGTTAGATTCAAACGTCAACAAACTTTATTTTCTCTTTGTCTAAAAGAAACCGTTTTGACAACACAGTAGATAACAGTTTGGCAAACTGAAATGAATAAAAAATCATTAAATTGTTGTGCCTAAATTATGAAACCCCATGCATAAATTAATGATAGTGGTAATTAGTAAACTTTTGCCTCTATACCAAACAACACCAAAATAAAATTTTCTCAACAACCTCAAAAAACCATTTAGACGTTGGTTATTGACAATTTCTTCAACTATCAACCAACTCTTAGTTCTCTCTCACCACTCAAATTTTCTTATCTATACATCTTCTACTGTATTCCCCTTTTCTTTCATACATGTTATCGTAACTTATAGCAATTCTAAATGGCACGAAATAATATTTACTGGCTGAGTCACGACCATGTCGCTTTCTTTAAGACGTTTCGTGGTATTGCCTAAAATGTGCAAGCAAACTATCAACCACGTCTTCCACAAGATGAAACAATCTAGTTCTCTGTTATCGAATTCTTATTGTACTGTAAGAACCGATCTTGAATACACCCACCACAATATGGCTACCAGTGTCAATTCTCGAAATTCTCACAATATGGCTATCAGTGCCAATTCTCGAAATTCTCACACTATAGCTACTAGTGCCAATGTTCGAAATTCCCACAGTACAACTACTAGTGCCAATTCTTTTTTCAAAATCTGACTATCAGTGTCAGTTCTCAAAATTTCCACACTTTGGCTACAAGTGCCAATTCTTTTCCCACAATCTGACTTCTAGTGTCAGTTTCCGAACTTCCCACAATATGGCTGCATGTGCCAATTCTTAGTGCCACGGAAAGAAAGGGAGATAAATTTGTTGGACATGCGTCGGCGGAAAATATGATGGAGAAAGAAAAAGTTAAGTAACAGCGTACTCAACTTTGGTGCAAGAAAATATGACGGGAGGATGCTTCTATTTATAGCATGAGATTTTGTCAAAACTCTTGCATCCTCCTATGTGGGACATGTAATATTTTCTTTCCAAAATCTTCCAATGTGGGACTTTGAATTTTTCCAAATTCTTCCAATGTGAGACTTGTGAATTTTTCCAAATTCTTTTAATGTGGGACTTGTGAGTTTTTCAAATTCACATCTAAAGGTCCCCACTAATGGCATCCAACTACACAAGTTCTAACAATCATCCACTTGAAATTAAAAAACGATTTCCAAGAATTTTTGTGGTCTCAATAAGATTGTGCATAAACAAAAGTGTCATTCGACTTCAACCATTGCATAGTGAATAAAATCTAGATTTTACTAGAGTGACTCGTAGTCTTGAACTCTATCTCCGACATCGAACCACACACAACCTTTTCAAAGGTGTATTTAGTAAAGCTCGTGCGTTAAAGGTCATGCACGTCTATCCTAGTTTAGTGAATGCTCTAGAAATTTATGCCCCTAAATTTCATAGAAAGTGGCCCCCACTTTCACATTCACATATGTGAAGAAGATCTTGCTCCTGACCTTGACACGGTTTTGATGAAGACACCAATATCACAAAAAGAAGAAAGGAAGAAGACCGACAAAGACTATCGAAGATAAAATTTCAAGATTTAGAATCTAAGTCTTTAGGTACTTCTATCCTTACAACTCATTTATTTACTTACTTAATAATGCTCAAAATTGTTTTCAAGAAAATCAGGAAAAACTAAGTGTGATTAAAAATAATTTTCAAAAACAACATGTAACGGGTTACCATACTTGAGTAACAAGTTACATGAGTGAGAAAAGTGTTTTCAAACCTCTAACAGCTATGAGTAATCCATTATAGACTTTGGAGTAACAGATTACCAATTTTAGTAAACAAGGTAATCGATTACTCAAAGTAGTGTAATCGATTACACTAAGGCAAATTCACAAAGCTGTCAAACAGTGTTGTTGAGTAATCGATTACTCAAATCCAGTAATCGATTACACTGTGTGAATTTTCAAAAAGCTGTTAACAGGATTGTTGGGTAATCGATTACCCATTTGCAGTAATCGATTACTGAGAGTTGTTGGATCAGTTTTTCAGATTTCAAGTGAAAGGGTTTCACTCCAAACTGATTGCTTTTCATTCCAAACGAAACCTACTCATGCCTAAGGGTATTATGGTTGATTGGAAGACTATATAAAGGCATTGATACACTCTCACAACACACAACAACTCTCATAATAAAATCACACAAAACTCTTATACTTTTCTGAATTTTATGCACTTTTCTAAGCAACATACTCTCGAACTTTCAAAGTATTTCTCAGTTGCTTCAAAGTGCTTTACAAACATTTTCAAAGTTAAAAGAGCATTATTATCTCAAGTATACGAGTTGTTATTGGATTGCAAGTTATAGAAATTGTCATATACACTTGTAAGGCAATCCAAGCCAAATTGTACATTCTTCACTTTTGCAAAGTTTACTTTCTTTCACAAGGGTGTGAAGAGAAAGGGTGAGTGACTTGGTATAGTGTTTACCAAGGGAGTAACTTGGTATAGTGTTTACCAAGGGTGTTACTTGGAATAGAGTTTTCCAAGGGGATTAAGTATAAGTGAGTGTGTAAGGTACAAGGAGATCTCGGGGTGAGATATTTGTAATTGCAACTCATTATATTTAATAAAGAAATCTCTTGCGCGTCAAGAGTACTGGACGTAGCCTTCGGTGGACAAGAAGGTGAACTAGTATAAAACATATGCGTACTCTCTTTCCCTTGTAGAAAATTTGGCCATACTTATTGCAACAACTAGTTCACCCCCTCTCTTAGTTGCAATCTCAGTCTTACAATTGGCACCAGAGCTATTTTTCAGAAAGTTACTCTCAAAATATGATCATGCTACAACATGGCCTCAAGATCATTCCTAGGAGAATGATCCAACATAAACAGACCTCCAACCTTTGTTGGAGAGTGTTACGACTTCTGGAAAATCAGAATGAGGATTTTCATAGAGTCGCAAGATTTGGATATCTGAAATGCTATCGAGGAAGGACCATACGTGCCATTTACCATTGTCAACAGCATCAGAGAGACAAAGCTAAAATATTCATGGAATGATGAAGATAAGAAAAAGGTGCAATATGATTTGAAATCAAAGAACATCCTCACATCGACACATGGAATAGATGAGTTCTTTAGAGTGTCCAACTGCAAATCCGCTAAGGAAATATGGGACACTTAGGAGACAACTCACGAAGGTACCGAAGAGGTAAAGAGATCGAGACTCAACACTCTATCCCAGGAATACGAGATGTTTCATATGAGACCTGGAGAGAAGATCTTGGATCTTCAAAAGAGATTCACTCATCTCACTAACCATCTTATTGCACTTGGCAAGGTGCTGTCAAATAGTGACTTGAACTTAAAAGTTCTAAGGTCACTAACAAGAACATGGCAACCAAAGGTAACTGCTATTTCCGAAAAGAAAAATCTTTCGAAAATGAAATTGGCTACTTTGTTTGGAAAGTTGTAGGAATATGAACTTGAATTGAGTCAACTTGATCAACACGAAGAACTAGAGAAGAAGAAGAACATTTCTCTCAAGGCAAAAGCTGAGAAATATGATTCATCGGAGAATGAAGACGACAAGGAAGAGACTGACGACATGAGCCTCTTCGTTAAAAAGTTCAGCAGGTTCCTAAGAAGGAACAAAGGCGGAAGAACCAGACAAATAAAGAAGTTCTCCAAAAGCAATGAGGCCTCCACTTCAAACCAGAATTTTACATGCTTTGAGTGTGGCAAACCTGACCACATGAAGATGGATTGTCCAAGCATTAAGAGAGTTCTTTCAAAGGAAAGAATGAATTAAAGAATGGACGAAGAGCCTACATCGCTTGGGAAGACAACGACACAAGTTCAGCCTCTGAACCAGAAAGCAAAGAGAAGGCGTATCTCTCTCTCATGGCGTCTCATCATTCAGACGATGAAGAGGTAAATGAATCTATCCATTTTTCTTCTTCCGAATTACAAACTCCATTTAAAGTCCATCCAGCTAGGTGGCAGTTTGTCAATAATGGCAGCCACTTAAAATTGCTCATCTAGGGGCATACCCTCATAAATGATTTCATGAGCAATTTTCTGTATCTCGTGGGACTGAGACTCTACTGATTTATCATCAGTCATCTTATACTGGAGGTAGCGACTAACAACATATTTCTTAGTCTCAGCTTCCCTAGTATCATATTTCCTTATGAGTACATACCAAACTAGTTTGGCAGACTTATATGGGCTGTAGTAATCATATAGATCATCATACAACCCATTCAAAATGAAATTCTTACATAAGTAGTCATTTTCATTCCAGTGAGCTATATGAGTAGCAAGTTTACCCCTTTCCTCTTTTTCAGCTTGTTTAGGCACAACTCGGACATTAGTTTTCAAAACATGTGCAACCTTTTTTACCGTGATGAAAAATTTCATCTTGGTTTGCCAACGTTTGAATTTAGTCTCATCAAACCGAAATGGTTTGTTCACGTCGAAGCTATTCGGACCAGTAATATTATCTACGAATGCCATTGCATTAGGAAACGTCTTAAAATTGTTGTTACCGTAACTTGCAGCAATTCTAAATGACACGAAATAATACTTATTGGTTGAGTCACAACCAGGTCGCTCTCTTTAAGACGTTTCGTGGTACTGCCCAAAATTTGCAAGCAGACTATCAACCACGCCATCCCCAGGATAAAACAACCCAATTCTCTGTTACTGCATTCTTACTGCACTATAAGAACCGATCTTGAATACACTCACCAAAATATGGCTACCAGTGCCAATTCTCGAAATTCCCACAATATGGCTACTAGTGCCAATTCTCGAAATTCCCACAGTATGGCTACCAGTGCCAATTCTTTTCCCACAATCTGACTTCTAGTGTCATTTTTCGAACTTCCCACAATATGGCTGTTTGTGCCAATTTTTAGTGCCACAAAAAGAAATGGAGAGAAGTTTACTAGACAAGCGTCTGCCGAAAATATGAGGGAGCAAGAAAAAGTTAAGTAAAAACGTACTCAACTTTGGTGCAAGAAAATATGAAGGGAGGATGCTTCTATTTATAGCATGAGATTTTGTCAAAACTCTTGCATCCTCCTATGTGGGACTTGTGAGATTTTCTTTCCAAAATCTTCCAATGTGGGACTTTGAATTTTTCCAAATTCTTTTAATGTGGGACTTGTGAATTTTTCCAATTCTTCCTATGTGGGACTTGTGAGTTTTTAATTTCACATCCAAAGGTTTCCACTAATGGCATCCAACTACACAAGTTCCAACATTGTTAAGATTCTATCTCAAAGAAAAGTAGTACAACATGTATTTAAATCATTCCCGATATAATTAGGTAGACGGTGTGAGACTTACTTCCCACGTGCTCCCTCCACATAAGTCTGTCAGACCAGACGAATGTTTACATTTGCTCCATAACTAAAGGGTATCTTTTGGCTTTTGACAACCGGAAAGAATTTAGGCTCTGGCTCTGATATCATGTTAATGGTTCATCTCAAAACCATTTGGCAATGAGAGGAGTAACCCAACATGTATTTAAACAATTCCAGAATTAATGATGGAGACAACGTGAAATAGTTCCCACATATACGCCTCTACAAGGGATGGCAATGAAAACCGAACCCGTGGGTACCCGTCCGAACCCAACCCGGATATAATGGGAAAACCTCGATGTGAATGAGTTCGGGTTCGGGTTTTACCCGAGTTCAAATTTCGGGTTCGGGTTCGGGTTTGGTATTAACAATATCAAACTCGAACCCGCTCCGAACCCGATTAATATATATAAAACTATAAAATTATATATAAATACATACATAAAAACTATATATATAAATTTCACACACACATATATATATATGCTATATATGTATAAATTTCACACATATATATATAAGCTATACATATATAAATTTCATACACATATATATATAAACTATATATATTAAAATACATGTTTTTCGGGGTTTTTTCGGGTTCGGGTTATCCGAAACCCGACGGGTTCGGGGATGGTATCATTATTTCTTACCCCGCTTAATTCGGGTTCGGGTTTGGGAAAGCACAAACCCGACCCCGACCCCGACCCGCCCCATTGCCATTCCTAGCCTCTACGGTTGGAAAATAACAGTGTCACCTCAAACCACAAGAAAGTAATTTTTCTCAACAACCTCTAAAACCATTTGCGAGTTGGTCAATTAAGATTTCTTCCAAGTATCAACCATATTTCTCTCATAAGGTGGGTACCCGTTCATCCTAATTGTTATACGAAATATGAGCAATGTAAAAAACTAGGAATTTATTTAACATTCTAGAGGATTTGATTCATGAAACTGTTATATAGGATAGGTTATATTCTCATATATTTTCCGTTTTTGCTTGATATAAATATTCCAGTAAATGTGATTGATTGTTCAAAAAACACCATCCACTAAAAATTAAAAGATTAGAAAGAAAATAATATAAAAGTCATTTTACATGCAAATTGAACATTAATTTCCATGAGAATCCAACATATTTACTTCCTTCGCAAAGTGGGCTAATTTGTAGTTTTCATTTTTTTGCTGTTGTAGCTATTTGAAAAGAAAGAAAATTTATTTTGCATATATTTCCGAATTTTAAGGACCGGGACATGAAATTGTAAAAAAAAATTATTAAAAGTTTAAAACCACTATTACATGTACAGACATTTGAGACTACTAAAATTGAAAACACTCATGTTTTTACAATTGTTAATAAAATAAGAGAAAAAAATAGTAAATAGGGCAAAAAAAATATCACATTGTTTTCATAATTATAGTTATTAGCAGAAGAATAAAATAAAATAAATTAGTAAATATGGCAAAAAGGAATAAAAGACTATTGATGTATCTTTATGAATTATGAGTGAATCTGATCATGGCCACCTCTTAAAATGAGTGTTCTATATCAGACACATTTGACGGTCATATTTCTTTGATATTCATTTTTTATAGACAAATGTTATTATGTTATTAGTTGTAATGAGTGAAATTTAAATCTTTAATCTTCCTATTATTCCATTCATTAAACTCTCTATATTAACCACTTGTCTAACTTATGACTCAATTTCTTTGATATTCCTTCAACAAGAAACTTTATCCATATTCCATCTGTACACCACACAGATAATCCAATACCACAAAGGGTAAGTCTACATCACAAAAGTGTTCCATTGCCACAACCGGCAGTTCTACACCTCAAAGGTGATTCATTACCACTACGGGCAACACTACACCACAAAGGTGTTCCATTACCATTACGCGCAACACTACACCACAAAGGTGTTCTATTAGCACTACGGGTGACACTACACCACAAAGGTGTTCCATTACCACTACGGGCAACACTTACACCACAAAGGTGTTCCATTACCACTACGGGCAACACTTACACCACAATGGTGTTCCATTACCACTACGGGTAACACTACACCACAAAGGTGTTCCATTACCACTACGGGCAACACTACACCACAAAGGTGTTCCATATTACATTGTATCATAACCATGTCATTTTACACGCATAATATAGTTGCATCATCTTAAATATAATGAAGATACTTATCCCTTACTACGTATAAATAGCTCACAACACAATCATTATCATACAACATAATCATATCTATTTGTTGTCGTTAAACAACTTACCACACCATCATTGCTACAAACATACCCATATATGTTTATAACAATAAACACCCACCACTTATAATCAACACTCATAACACATCATTGTCATAAACAAACCACACACAATATATTTTTCATCATATAACACATTAACGTTAGCATCATCTTTCATGACGGCGTATTACCATAAGTGAGCATATTGCGTTTTATCTAAATAAAAGGTTTTCCTACTCATATATCTCCATTTTTATGGCTAATACATCCTCATGTAAAATAAAGACTCTCACATGCACCACAAACACCCAAGAGAGTTTCTATCCGTTAACGTGTTCCGATTCTTGAGGGAAATCAGAGAAGATGACTCTAATGAAATATTCTAAGACCACAATGGTCTTCTCCCTCACCTTAGGTTGCGTAAGCTCCATGGATCCACAAAGAGCTTCATCTCCCTCCATTTCCTTCAACCTCCATTGTTGTTTTTCCTCTCAAAAGCTCTCCAATGTTCCATTAAGAAGTAAGAGGAAGAGGTTTTGATGTGTTTTTTAGGTTTAGATGGGGAATGAGTCAGAATCTATGGGGAGCTGCCGTTGGGAGTGAAATGGGAGAAAAGAACATGAAGATTTGGGTTTGTTAAACCATTTATTTTCTTTTATAGCTGGGTACTCTCGCTCGGGCGAGAATATCTCGCTTGGGCGAGAAACCCACGATATTTTAATGTTCCAGACACGGACTCTCTCGCCTGGGCGAGATTCTCTCGCTCAAGCGAGAATCTCACAGCCTACCCAGGCTTTCTCTCGCTCAAGCGACCCATTCCTCGCTTGGGCGAGACTCCCAGAATTTCCAAATTCAAAACACTGATCCTCTCGCTTGGGCGAGATCCTCTCGCTTAAGCGAGAATCTGGCAGTATGCCCCATTCTTCAAGACTGTTACCTAATTTCAAGGAGGATAAATTTGGGGTGTTACACCTCCCACTAGCCAAACATTTCTCCCTTGACCGAGCTCACTTCCCACACTCACCTCACCCTCCAACCGTGTGTTGACTCAGTAACACGTGTGTGTCACACGGTGTTGACTTGGTCAGCCACATAGTCTAAAGCGAAAATAAAATATAAACTATTTTAAATAAATATAATGTTGGATCCAAGCCCAAGCCCGAGCTAGCCGGACGGGCGGCGGAGGAGGTGGTGGTGGTGATGCGCATGGGCGTGGTGGGGGGGGGGGGGGGGGGGGGGGAGGTTGTTTGTGTTAGTCCTAACTCACTCACAAAACTCATTGTACCCCTTGAGGAACATCCCAATAGATGAGTTTAAGGCTAATAAAGCCTTTCAACTTCCATCATCCAACCTGTGTGAGACTTGGAGAGTTTTTTAATTCTGCACCCCAAGTTACCCCATTAATGATCACATTAATATGTTTTAAAGACACTTTAAAACCATCAAAATTTAAACAGTAATCGATTACTCAATGAGGGTAACAGATTACTCATTTGTATACAATGTTTGGATAATTGGTTACCTAGTGCGGTAGTGGGTCATAGAGAGCTATTACACTAGACTTTTGAATCCAAACTCAACAACTTTCATCCAAAATGAATGAGTTTCATTACAATCGACTTTTGCCTTCACTTAGGGGTATGGTGGTTGGTTGGAAGCATATTTAAAGGCACTAAGACTCCCTAATTCATACACTAATTTTCAGAACAACTTTCATACACTTTGTTCTTGCAACTGTGAGTTATTTCTTTCAGAATTTTTCTGAAGTTGCATTCAAGTGTTTTTCTAAAGTTTCACAAATTAAAACACTTGAGCATTGTTTATTATTCACTATGAAATATCATAAGGATTGCAAGTGTAGAATTGTAATATTTTCTAATCAATCTTTGCCATAGTCATATTCTTCATTCTTGTAAAATTGATGTAAACTTTTGACCGTAAGGTGTGGTGAAAAGGGAAAGAGTAAAACTTGGAAGAAGTGTTCTTCTAAGTGATGAGATTGTAGTGAGTGTGTATTGTACTCATAATCTCGAGAGTGAGATTTCTAATTACAACTCATCGAATCAGTAAAATCTCTAGTGTGGCAAAAGGACTCGACATGGCCTTCAAGTGGACAAGAAGGTGAACCAATACAAAAGCTGATGTATCTTTACTCCTCACTTTTATTTATGTACTTTAATTTTATGCAACTTAATTCCCGCTGCACTATACTCTACTTGTTTAAAGTTGCAAAAAGTATAAATTGTGTAGAAAACTAATTCGCCTTATCTTAGTTTGCCATCTTTTAGTTACAATTGCCACCAGAGCTTAGGTAGGGTAAGATACTCCTTATATCCTACACTCTAAGATGACCTCTGAATCCATTTTGTGAGAAGGTTCCAACATTAAACACCCTCCAAGTTTTATTAGAGAATGCTATGATTTCTGGAAGATCAGAATGAGAATCTCTATAGAATCTCAAGACCTTGATATCTAGAATTCGATTGAAAAAGGGCCTTATGTACCATTTGTTGTAATCACTACTGCGAGGGGAAAAAAAACAAAATAAATCTTGAAGGATGACAATAAGAAAAAGGTGCAATATGACCTTAAAGCCAAAAAGATCCTTACTTCATCCCTTGGTATTGATGAGTTCTTTAGGGTGTCAAATTCAAAGTCTGCAAAGGAAATGTGGGACACATTAGAAACTACTCATGAGTGGACTGAGGAAGTGAAATGTTCCAGACTTAATATTTTTTCCCAAGAGTATGAGATGTTCCATATGTAACATGGAGAAAAGATATTTGATATCCAAAAACGGTTCACTTGTCTTAAAAACCATTTGATTGTCCTAGGCAAAGTTTTGTCAAATAGCGACCTAAACTTGAAAATCCTTAGGCCCCTTTCAAGAACTTGGCAACCCATGCCATATCAGAAAAGAAAAGTCGATCGAAAATGTCATTGGCTGCACTTTTTGGAAAATTACAGGAATACGAGTTGGAGTCGAGCCAACTCGAACAACACGAAAAACAAGAAAAGTAGAGGAAAAATATATCTTCGAAGGCAAAGGCGAACACATGTGAAACATCTGGAGATGAATCATAGAAAGAAGACATGAAAGACATAAGCATGCTTGTACAAAAGTTCAGTAAATTCTTGAAGAGGAACAAATGTGCAAGGGTTCGACCAACTAGAAGATTCACCAAGAGTAATGAGGCTTCAATATCAAACCAAACATTCACCTGTTTTGAATGTGGAAAACTTGGATACATAAAAGCGGATTGTCCTACCTTAAAGAATAATCCCTTCAAAGGGTAGCCAGAAAAGAAGACTAGTATAAGAGCAATATTGTATGGGAGGACAAGACATAAGTTCATATTCAGAACCAAAAAATGAAGAGCAAGCTCACCTATCTCTAATGGCGTGTCATCAATCCGATGATGATGAGGTAAATGAATCCAAATCCTTATCTAATTTTCTTTTTTTAATGAACTTCAAAATGCCTTTAATGATTCACAAAAAATATGTTATGTTTTCCAAACTTTTATTAAAACAAAAAAAATGAAATCAATATTTTGGAAAGTTATAACAAGTCTTAAAGAAAGATATAGTTTTTTTTTTAAAAAGTAAACCTTCTTCTTCCACATGTGCATTGCTCTTGAAACTAAAATTTCTAAATTAAATCTTGAACTTAAGTCACTTAATAAGAGCAGTCACAATTTGGACAAAATCATAAAAGTCCAAGGATATTCAAAAGACTGTATAGGTTTTGGCTATGCACATAGTCATATGGCAAAAAATAAAAATGAGGAGCACTATAAAATTTTAAAAAGAAAGTATCAACACTAAATCCCTTTCTTAATTAAATTTTAGGATACATAAGCATCTACCTACATGTTCTTATTATAAAAATGTTGGTCACACACCAAACACTTGTCATATTAGAAAATATGGTGTGTCATCTGACTAATATAGATGGGTAGAGAAAGGTGCTAACCCACTAGGATCCAAATCAAAGTGAGTACCTAATGTAATGTGATTGTTTTTCAGGAAAGTTTGGAAGATGCACATGAAATGTGGTACTTGGACTGCGGATGTTCTAAACATATGTTGGGTGTCAAGAAAAAATTTTGTCATGACTCTAAGAGACAAATGATTTGTCACATAGACAATAATAGAGGAAAGATACTTGGAGTTGGTCGTGTCGAGAAGTCACCGTGCACTACTATAGAATGAGTACTATATGTTGAGGGCCTCAAGCACAACTTATTAAGCATAAGTCAATTATGTGACAAAGGCTATCATGTGGTGTTCTACCCCGAAAAATGCATCATCGAGGATAAGGTATCAAAAGATGCTAAACTCATAGGTAAAAATAATATCTATGTGACTGCATTGAATGACATTCCTATGAAAATTAAATGTTAGGCAGTAAATGATCACGATGCATGGCTTTGGCATAGGATAATTTCTCATATACATATGGACCATTTCAATAAATTGATTAAGAAAGATCTTGTAGTTGGTTTACCTAAAATGAAATTTGTTAAAGAGAAATTGTGCGATGCATGTCAAAAGGGTAAGAAAAATAAAGTTTCTTTTAAGTCTAAGCTAGCATATAGTTTCTTCTGATAGGCCATTATGTATAATTGTTGCATATGAGTATGTTTGGTCCTTCTATGACAAGAAGTTTTGGCGGCAACTTTTATGCACTTGTAATAGTAGATGATTTTTCCAAATTTACTTGGATTCTCTTTTTAGTCCATAAAAATGAGACGTTTCATGCCTTTCGCAAATATGCGAAAAGAGTTCAAAATAAAAAATCTCTAAAAATCACTGCTATTAGAAACGACCATGGGGGAGAGTTTCAAAATGCTTTTTTTTGAAGAATTTTGTGATAAGTATGGAATATCACATAATTTTTCTGCTCCTACAATACCACAACAAAATGGTGTTGTAGAGAGAAAGAATAGACCCGTAGAAGAGCTAGCCCATACCATGTTGAATGAAATCAATTTTCCAAAATACTTTTAGGCAAATGCAATTAGTACGGCTTGCTATGTGACCAAGTGTATCTTGATTAGACCTATTCCTAAGAAAAGCACCTGAGTTATATAAAGATAGAAAATCAAATATTTCTGATTTGCATGTTTTTGGTTATAAATGTTTTTTTAAATAATGGTAAAGACAACCTTGGTAAATTTGATGCAAAATCTGATGAAGAAATTTTTCTTAGTTATTCTCTTACAAGTAAAGCTTGTAGAATTTTCAATAAGAAAGCTTTAATCATTAAAGAATTCATGCATGTATCATTTGGTGAAACTAACCCCTCCATGCATGTAATCAAAACAGACACCAAGGATTTGAACCTTGTAGTTGTTTACAATATGAGGTAATTAGCGAATCACTGATTAAAACATTGTATCACTATACTAATAATTTAACCCATTTGATAACTAGCACCATATTAATCACACTACTCTTCACTAATTATTGAATGCTAAATATTTCATCATTATGAATTTATATTATAAGAGTGTAACACAGATATGTTATGTATTCAAAATATTTGATTAACTATGAATTTATATATAGAGAAGAAATGGCATAAAACATAATGTGTAAATAAGGAGTTGTCCTATAAATACACTAGGCTGATGGAAGTATTGCTATATCCTTCAAACTAGTTAGGATTATTAATCTAGTTTGTTAAACGGATTAACATTTTTCTTTGAATTATTGTAGATTTAGTTAGAGTCAAGTAAATTAAATTTAACTAAGGTTTCTGTTTTGTGCAAAAGATGTTATATGAAGACGGAATAAACCATAACATCATTTTCATATGTTGTATGGCATGTCCATAACACTATTAGTAATTTAACATAAGTGCAGGTGGATAATTTTATACTATAAGATGATAATAATAATAATAATAATAATAAATTACAGGTAGGAAATAGAAATCCAGTATTAGTAATTTGCCAGTTATTTTTTTCAGGCACTGCTTTAACTTCAATGTAGCATCACTTTGACTTGAAGGGGATGACCCTGATCACTATCTGATGGTACAAAGCTGACAGGGCTGCCCCAATGAAAGGCCCAACCCAGAAAATCCACTGCACCAAAACCAAAATCATACAGTTTGATAATCTTTAAGGGTTTGATTGCGAGTTAGATTTGCAGGGGAATTAAGGAAAAAATAAGAGTTGAGAGCTATGAAATACATTTGTGAGGTGACTCTTAAACCATTCATTTCGCTTATTTCCCCTCCAAAATTCAACTTACAAACGAACCTTAATAATATGATAGACTTAAGAGTAAATTACACTTACATCCCCTGAGTTTTAGTTAAATTACGCAAATCACTCCTCCATTTTTTATACATACAAAAAACCCTAATTTATAAATATACATTACACTAACAACCCCTTACAAAATGCATCAATAATTCTAAGGATATATTATTTAAATCACCTTTATACTATATTATAATGGGGAAAAATAATGAAAATTTATTGACTCGTATACTTTTGGACTTGTTTTCACAATATAATATATTTTCTTTAGTTTAATTACATTTATCATTTTTTGTTTAAAAAATCACACTTTTTTCTCATGCAATGGTGGTTAGTGTAATGTATCTTTATAAATTATGGGTTTTTTCTAGGTAAAAAAATGGAGATGTGATTTATGTAATTTCACTAAAACTTATGAGTATGAATGTAATTTACTATACATTTAATAAAGATAATGCAGCTAAAATTTACTTATTAAAATAAAAATAAAATTTTTAGATAAAAGTAAAGGATAAAGATTATTCACACGATCATTCCCAGATTGATACCAGTCCCTGTAATAGGAATTGTTGCCAAATGAACCAGAAACACAGCAAATCCAATAGGCAGTGGCGCTAAAATCTGATACATTCAGATTTGTAAAACCAGATTAATTATTATCAAAGTAATAAAAATTCAATTTTTAAATTATTATAACCATAATGTTGTGGTTTAATATTATACAACAATCAAACTTTTATCTGAATAGGTGAGGTCGACTACATAAATCGAATGATGTTATAATGTTTTATCATAAATCATATTCATCGAGTAGATTATCTTCGTCATTTAAACAATAGGAGGGCTTACACCACCACCACGAACTTAGTAGTCTAGCTTAAGGGCTGCCTAGTTTGTCCTAGCTAGGTTAGTGTCTAGGTGTGTGTTTCTAAATTTATTTTTTGTTATGTTATGATTTTTGCGTGAATATGCATTTTGAATAGTGTAAATCTTAAGCTTGAATCATTACGTGCAAGTACCTTAAGCCATTTTTTCTGTTTATATAGCAGATAATCGATTATTTACATATGGTAATTGATTATTTGCAAGGAGATTGTGCACTTATTCAATTTTCTTTAAACTGCTTAATAAAAAGCACACCTTCTAAATTGATTAAGACAGTAAAAATGTTTTAAAATCTTTCCATACTTTTGGTTGTTTCTTTCATATTCTATCATTGCTTTTTGATTATGTCAAAAAGAGGAGAAAGTGTTGTTTGAGTTTGCAGGTTGTATGCTTCCACAACCAAACCAAAAGAATAATGAGATACCCTACACATACATCATGCATGGATTGAGGGGGAGTACAAAGTAAAGGAGAGCACCACATACAATTCACAACCATAGCAAATACATGATAGTCATCAAGCTAATAAATCAAACATGCATACAAAGTTTTTAGTTTCTTTGAATCTTAAGAGTGAAAATGATAGAATTTTAGCATTCTTTTCAATTGTGCCTCTTGTTACACATTTACATACAAATATTGCATTGATCACACTTAACCTTTAAAGTTTTTGTGAGATTTCCATTTTAGGTTTGTAGCTGAGTTTTAGTGATCATATTAGCACACTTTAGGTGCACACAACTTAGAACCAATTTTAGACAACGACATTAGATTCTCTATTTGTGTTGAGTATCACCATTAGTAGAGAATTGAGTGAAAATACTAGCTGCGGTTAGGTGATGTCTTCACAATTTACAAGAGTCTTTGTTGGAGGAAGAAATGGTTGGGGCTGGACCGTGAGAAAGATGTGGTTATCCTTTAGAGACGGATATAAGGTCAAACCATCTTTGAGATACTTTAGGGTCAGGAAGGAAGTCTTGTAAATTATTGGAAGTATATTTGTAAAATACATTTGATTCCATTAGTGAAGAAAAATATCCCAATATCAGAAGGGGTGTCTGGATGTAGTTTGCAAGTGGACAAACAAACGAACAATGATAAAATTAAACTGTTTTTTCCAAGATTTTATTGTTGTGAGTAACTCTCACCTCCAAATAAACAATACATGACAACAAATTTTAAAAAAGAATAAAAAAATAACATATTTATCAAATAAAAATAAAATAGTTATAAAGGTGAAAAATATCTACCATCTCCATTAATAATGGGTTTTGTGGTACCCATTTATGGCAAACCCTTACTAGTTAGCCCTACTCATTTACATGCTATTATAAGCTAAAAATGGATGCACTGTAATTCGTTTTTAAATTAGATCAAGGTGTATGCTCTACCACATTAAAATGGATTCAATAAGACTAAGTTTTGCATGTCGTTGTCATGGGGTTATCTCATTATATCATCAGTATGTATGGGCAATTTTTTTATATTATTCGCAAAAAGAAAACATGTCTTCTATAAAATAGTAATAAAAATTTAGGTGAGTTGGATCTCATACTCCATAAAAGTATTACTCAACCTCACATAAACAATGAGATTCAAAGTCAGATCGTTATAAATTAGAAGTCAAATTTTTCATTGACTAATAGAATATTAAATTAAAAATTCCGACTTTCTTTTTTGTTTTTTTCTTGGGCTATGTTTGAGAGGAATCTAGATCCTCTCCAGTACTGGATGAGATCATGACATGTGGCATTTGATATTTTTTAATGGTTTTGATTTTAACTTAAAATTGTATTGCAAATGATCAAGTTAATCTTAGCCTTACATTCCTGTACTGGACTTTCCAGTACAGGAGAGGATCTGAACTCGTTTGAGAGTATTGTTTTGGAGGGGAATAGAAGAGAAAATTGACTTTGGAAAAAGTCTCTCTTGTTTAAAAGTTTAGGGTTTTTCTGAAATCCTAAAACCCATTACATGCTCATTTTCATGGTTTCTTTAATTTGAATTTTTTTTGAGACAAACATGTTAAAGTATCTAATTGCCTTTAATAAAATTTTATAATTACATTCTTGATATTTCCCATTTTAATTAGATTTTAAAGGGAGAGTAAAACGATATTTTTGTATTATGATTACTTTAGTATTCTCCCATCTAAAATTCACACTTTCAAACAAATGAGAAGTTTAACTTGATTTATCTTCTTTTCTTTTCCCTTATTCCCCTTTCTTACCCCTCTATCTCTTTCATTCTCTTCTCCTCATAAATCTCAAACATAACCTTAGAGCGTTCGATCTAATAGATCAGATACTAATTTACTCTTCTAATATATTAGATGTCTAAGGAAATACTCCTCACAGTAGTGTTTTTACATGCATATAAATCCTGCCATTGATCTTATAATTCAATATCAATAAACAGAAGTGAATTCAATAAACTATAAAAAATTGAATGTTTATATACACCACCTTTACTAATTATTCTATAAACTATCAAGGCTCAAGCATAAAGTTGCTTTTGGATATGATCCTCTTGTAAAAAAATATTCTCCATCATCAGATCTAGATAGGCCATAGACACCTCAATTCTTTGTCTCAATTATTATAAATTTTGGATTAAAAATGGAATGTTTAAACGTGTTAGGCTACTATTTTTTAATAGGTAAATTAAAATGATATATTTAAAGTAAAATTTATAGTTATGAATATAATTATTAAGAAATTTATTATGTAGATATTAACAGTCCTATTTCTATTTTTATGATGAGAAAAAATTAGAAATAAGAAAATTATGGAACATCTTTTTGATGAAATGTTTTGAATTCAAGGAGACCATTTTCATGAAAGTTTCATGAAAGCATGTGAATTCAAATAGGCATACTTTTCATGAAAGAGCAACCACTCGTTATAAATAAAGGTTACGATCTCTAAGTCATATGCACAAACTAATCAATCAGCTTCCTTCCTAAGGTCCCATAATTGGAAATGTGATACATTAAGTCATAGAGAGAAATTGTGCAAAATGGCTTGGAACACCATAAAACCTACATGTTCCATCATGAACATGAAACTGGATACAAGATAAATGACATTAGTTCGTTCTTCGTATTATCTTGGAATATATTAAGGTACACTTCCGCTTTTGATGTGAGCCCAATGTAGATCAAGAAGTCATACATGACTTTGGAGACCCAATGATCAGAACAAGAGCAAAGAAAGCCTAACAAGCACTCGACCATTTAGCTGGAATTTTAATAGAAGCAAGCTCAAATATGATTCATGAAGCATTCAAATTGTATCATCCAAATAGAAGCCCTACATTAAAGTGGCGTGTTTGGAGAAGGTGGATGGTGTGGATTTGTGAATCAAGTCAGATCATTAAGTTTTCATTCAATATGTGAAGAATTGTGTGAGTGTTCACCAACATGGTGATAGGAATCTTGAGTGTTTTATGATAAGAATAAAGTCATGTAATTCATGTAGAGTCATTCAATAGAAATTACAACTGCCACTTAAAGTTGAGAGAAGAGGCATGTGTTTATATCTTTGTTGGCTGTCATAAATATTTGGTGGCTATTAAAGATAGATTTAAGTGTTTTTTTATTGTTTTTAGTGTGTGAAGTATGGGTGAAGTAACTAATTAGTGTTATAACTATGCTATTCATGTGATGGTTTTTCTTTTTATTCTAATGTCAAAGAGTTGGGTAGCTACATTATATGTAAACGTGAAACACCTTGAGAAAGGTAAGTTTGAAGTTATTGAAAATTATCCTTTATTAGTGAGCTTGTTCTCCTAAGTTCTTGGTTGAACCATTATTAAGTTCTTATCAAAAATCTCATAATTCTTGTAGCGAACATCACTTAGACTTATCTAACAATTCAATTGTTTGCACCATTTATTTTACATATTTTCCACATTCTTCTTTACTTCTAATATTTCCATAACACTTAACAAAATTTCCATAAAAAGAACATAAAAAGACAACCAAACGGAATTGGTTGTGATAAACTTTTGACACTAGCAGTCATACTCTGGAAATTTCGAGAATTGACACTGGTAGCCATATTGTGGTGAGTGTATTCAAGATCGGTTCTTACAATGCAGTAAGAATTCGATTATAGAGAACTTAACTGTTCTATACTGGGGACGGCGTGATTGATAATTTGCTTGCACATTTTTGGTTGTATCACGAAACGTCTTAAAGAGAGCGACCTAATCATAACTCAACTAGTAAGTATTATTTTGTGTCATTTAGAATTATTGGAAGTTATGGTAACAACATCTTTCAATACCCTACCCCGAACCCGTATATATAAAAATATAAAATTATATATAATAACCCAACGACTAGCAAGTGTTGTTCTTGTGGAGGGATTACTATACGCAAAGAAAATAATATTATGACCACTGGAATTTAAAACTCTAAGAAGGCACTGCAGAGTGAATAACAAAGTGTAGATTTTAGACGCAAGGACATAGTTCTATTGAATAGCTTGTTTTTTATTGTTGGGGAAAACCATGTTAACACTGGAATACATTTGACATTACAATGAAGGATATCATTCATCTTAATATGTGATATATATAAATTTGATATATATATATATATATATAGTATAGAAATATATGTTTTGGGCGGGTTTTCATCGGGTTCGGGTTACCCGAAACCCGACGGGTTCGGGGATGATATCTTTGTTTTCAACCCCGCTTGATTCGGGTTCGGGTTTTGAATTCCGGGTTCGGGGTTGGGTAAGCACAAACCCGACCCGCCCCGTTGCCATTCCTATTAGTAATTGATTATTTTTGTTGATAGTAATCGATTACGTGTTGAGATAATCAACTATCCTGAACTGTTTTTTCAATATTCTCATTAACCGGAAAAACAGCATTAGTGATCCGCTACACCTATTCACCCTTATCTTTTAACTTGTCTCTACCCAACATTCTCAAACAACAAAACTATGTAAATTTGAATGGAAGTTTTAACATTGGCATCAACCATTCTAACATTTTATTTTATCTATTTTGAATTTTGTTTATTTTGTTTTGTTTTTCCTTGTTTTTAGGCCTAAATTTAGCAATGGTTTGTGAAATGCATAAATTCAGAAAACGTAGAAATAAAATTGTTACCACAAAAACTTGTAGTTTCCTTTGTTCTCCCTGAATTTGACACCACTTGATAAGGTCCTCCGAAATAATTGTTGTAGAGAAGAAACATATGGTCTTAATAGATTCAAAAGCCCTTTTTGAATGAAATAGTAAGTGAGGAGTGTTAAAGAAAAGATTGAAGATGGAATGGTGGGAGATAAAAAATGAAATGATAAAAAGATGAATGATATCACTCTCAATGATGAATGATAAACTAAAGGTTATATGCCATAAGAGATGGTTAACCTTATGGTAAGTCTCTACGTAATTCAGATAAGAACCTATTAGGACATTTCTCATAAATACTCAAGGGAAATGATCTATACTTGGTTATTATTCTCCATTCATTTGGAAAATTTACTTATAAAGGGCAACTACATTAGACAAGAAGACAACACATGATGACATTATAAGTTTTGATGTATCATTAAAAAATTGTCTACTAATAAGCATTCTGGATGAGGATCTTCTATCCCCAAGCCTGTCTCAATTTACTGTCTCAACCAATTAGAAATTTCCACATAAATAAAAATAAAATAAAAAAATAACTTGTTTATCTTACTTGCTAAAATGTGATTGACTTAGGACATGGTTGAGGACAAGTGATACTTATTCAAGCATTCTAGGATAATGAAAAGGCAATCAATCATCCACAATTTCTCATTGATGATGTCTCATGCTACAAAGCCACAACTTCTAGTGGAAGATGGCCTTATGCTACAAGACCCATTTACTTCCATAGTGCATAAAATTATGAAAAAATATGCAAAACTTGGTCATCACATGGTTAGAATGTGTATGAATATACGATCGTGTGTCTTAGCCAGAAACTCTCATAAGTCATACCTTTCAACCCAGTGAACCATCCTTGATTCCAAATCCTCTTCCTTTCGTTTGGTTTCAAATGGGTGTAATGCCTTTGCTCTCTTGTTTCTTGCCTTTTGATTGAACCTCTTAAGAGTTAGAGTTCTTTAACAAAGTTTTAAATTTCATATATTTTAAATTACAAAGAGCCCTAAAGTGTAATAGAACAAATCTAGAATTTATAAAATTAATATAACAAAATAAAGTACTAAAAAAATGAAGGGATTCAAAATTCAATATAGATATCTTTTTTATTTAACATGGTACCCTAATTAAACCAGTCAAAACCAGTGAACCGGTTTAAACTAGTCAAAACCGGTGAACCGGTTTAAACCAGTCGGTTTGGACATTAATTTTTTTTTTAAAATTTCAAATTTTCAATTCTTCACAAATTCTTCAACTTCAATGATTAATACTTGTGTCATTTATTTGTATTTTGCATCTGTTAAGTGATAATTTTGGATTAATATATGTTTTGCACTTTAGACTTTGATTTTGTTAAAGACTTAATGTTGTTTGTTTGTGTGAATTTGGAGTAGATTATGAATATAGATTATAAATCTGAATATCTAATTATTTGAAATTTTTTGTTATAGGTTTACATATATATATATATAAGCAAGTATGTCTAGTTTAACCGGCATGCGGTTTAATTACTGAACCACTAGTTGAACTACTGAATATCTACTTACTGAATCATGATTTGCACAAAGTTAGCAACAACAAAAAGACAAATATGGCCAATGAATTAACCTGATACTATAGGTTCTAATTGGAAAAACGTATAATTGAAACGATGATAAACTCTCTACACCTTTCTTGGAAGAAAGAAAAATGTCAATCACACTAAAGGCTTTGGTTTCCGTGGGAATGAGGAGCTAAAGCCCTTTAGTCTTGGATTAGATGTAATTATTTAAAGTTGATGTATCTAATATGACTATTTGATTTATTTACAATATTATTCAACTGTTTTTCTTATCTACTCTTGTTTCTCATGCTTGTTTCGTTTGATCACCGAAAATATGATTTAAGGTTTGAAATTGTAATGGAAATTTCATGTTTAAAAACCTAGAGTATTTCATCTAGTGACATGTTAATTCTAGGTACGAAATTATTGAACTAGTCGTTAAATACTCGTTTTTATTACGGTTGATTGATTAATTGTTCAAATGATTCAGTATTGCTTATTTCACTTGTTTATGTGTTTATTTACATATTGATAAATAGATAATAACTTGTATTAAGAAATTCATAGGAATAATCATATTTTTTAATGTCACAATATATTGGATATTAATAGACCTGTCAAAACGGGCTACCCGGACGGATTCGGGCTAGCCCGCTTTTGATTCGGGCTAAAACGGGCCAGGCTAAAAAGTCTGGTTATATTTTATGTTGCTAAAAATGAGGCTCAAACCCGCCCAAAGCGGGCTGCGGGCTGCGGCGGCCCGGCCCGGATTATTTTATTATTTACACCAATGCAAAAAACTGATGCTTTTAATATGTTGTAATCGATTACGAGTATATTGTAATCGATTACATCATGTAAAATGCACAGGTCTGATTAGTTTATCAGCATGTAATCGATTACCAGTTTTTTGTAATCGATTACACTGTTTAAAAAACAGAACACTTGTGCTTTATTGCAAATGATCTTAGTTTCATGCATGAGTTTTTCAAAGATCAGCCAATGGCCCGAACCTGAACGGGTAAGCCCGGCCCGAGCCCGAATTTATTGTGGCCCGGCCCGGCCGGGCTAAAAAATCCGGCTTAACTAAAATACTCAAACTTTAGTACCCAAGCCCTATACCTTTTCGGGCCTTGGCGGGCCGGCCCGCTATACCCGGCCCATTTTGACAGGTCTAGATATTAAAGGTTGAATAATGGAGTCTAATTTCATGTTCTTCACATTCAATTCATTATCGTCAACTCTTTTATTCTTACTTTAATATCACTTTTATTAAACAATCTTCCAAATAAAACTTCTTTTGTTACCTAATTTGGTTGAGTTTGTTTCATAGAGACATGGGAGCGATTACATTGCTAAGAACCTAAGCATTATGATTGTAAGCCACAAATATAATCATTGAGAAAGTACAAATTACAACCCGGAGAACAAATATTATCAATCAAAATGTTCTGGCCTTGTAGCAATGCGGTATGATATATAACTAGGTATCATGAGCATCTTAATCGGTATCTGTCAATAATTCAATATAATAATCAAACTAGATTAACCATGACCCAATTTTCTCTTAAACTGCATTAGGAATTAGGAAATTATAATTGGCTGCGTTAAGCGTCCAGATCAAGAAATCCTAGCTATAAGCTAAGACATTTTAAAATGTAAGATCAATTAAGCTTATGTGTAACACATGTTGAGAAGTAAGTCTCACATCGTCTATCTCATTGTTTCGGGAGTGATTTAAGTAATTGTTGGATTACTCCTCTCATTGCCAATTAGTTTTGAGATGAAACCTTAATATAGTATCAGAGCTAGAGTCCAACTTCTTTCTGGTTGTCACGAGCCAAAAGATACTCTTTAGTTATGGGTCAGAGGTAACTCTTCGTCTGGTCCCAGGTCAAAGGTAACTCTTCGTCTGGTCCCAGAAATCGAACATTTACCTTTTGGTCTTTTTGGGATCTAATAAACCTTACACCACTAGACTAAGCAACTTGTTCAATCATATATTTTCGATCTCTGCCTCCCAACTGTCCCTAGCTGCATGTGAAGGCACATTGAAGCCGTTTTCTGTTATCAATGTAGCGTGTAATAGGATTTTTGGGAGTATGATTCCTCTCGATTAATGGAGAGGCAAGTAAGTTTTTTATGTGTATTATAAGGGTAAAGATGTAATCATCTTTTAAATAAAAATGGCAAAAGTGACATTGCATCTTCCACTTTCCTTGATTTTTTGGGTACTTGTCTCTCCATTAATGAAGAGGAATCTTACTCATCTTTTAGATCAGATCAGTTAGCATGTGCACATTTGAACTCCTTGATTCCCTCAAAAAGAAAGAGAAATTATGATCAACTTTCAACACAATTATACTAATATATTAATAAAGAGAATTGGTTCCCTTACTCTACATCTTAGTCATCAATTTTAGGAAATCTAATGGTTTGAATTTTCCTGAAACTGATGTTTTAGATGTGGAGTAAATTTTTTAATCTAAGTGGATCCCCTTCCATTAACAATCGACTAATTGTCAATTGTGAACGATATTAAATATCTGAAGTTAAAGACTTTACTGACAATGTGCATAATGTTGATACTCATCTATAACAGCTAGTTTAGAACATGTTTGTGTCTTTTGACCCCAAAAAAGAACATGTTAATTAGTACTGAGTTGCTACTGTATTAATATATCATTAATAATTACTCACACACTATTAGTTGGTACAATCTAGTGCATATTTGTGACATTTAAATTTTCAATCACTCACATAATAGTCTTAATATTGCCCAAATATTAACATTGACTAAGAACAACATTAATAGTATTTTGTAGGATCTCACTATCAACTCATCTACTTGATATTCACAAATTTATATTATAATATTTGAGGGAGATTAATATTCTTTATAGAAATATTGAACGGAAATGCCTTTATTTAATAATAATAATAATAATAATAATATTATCGTAACATAATTATTCCCATCTACACACTAATAATCTCCTACTAATACTAGAGTCAATCAAGCATATGCTTAATACATATTGCTTTAATATGACTATCATGCTTATGTTGTTGAACAGTTTTAGTCAAGGGATCAACAATATTATCAAAAATGTGTACTTTGCTTATTTTCATATCTATTTTGCCGATATCTTTTGGATGAGATATGTTGAGTTTATTCAATTGTAAAGACTCACATTGGATGTGTGGGGAGGAGTAAAAGAGTTTATAAGTAGAAAAATATATATGGAACTAATACCTTAAGGTTTTGGTTCAAGACGTGTGTCTCACTTGTGACTCTCCGCTCTTCTCATACCCCAGTAACAATGGAACTCTCCGATGGTTGGAGGCTCCCTGGTCGCAGTCTGGTCCAGCAAGATGAAATCGTCTAAGGATATACTTGTATTATTGATTTGATCTTGGTTACTTAGCTTGTGCAATGCTCCATTATTATCACAATACATACTTAGTGGGTCCATGATGCTAGGAAAAACAACTAGTTCCAAATGAACTTCGTGATCCAAACTACTTAACATAGCATACATGATAGATCCAATTGTTGAGACATATAAACTCTTATTCATGTGGTCTATTTCTTCCTTATTAGAAGGAGATCATGCCTTTATTATAATCTTAGATTTTGAAAAGTTTCAACCTTTATATTTTTGTTTACGTAGACAACTTGAATGTAACCTATACAACAAATGAAGGCTACAAATGGTTGATGCAAGTGGATAAACATGTTGGTGTATATGGGGGGTGGAATTGGATTTGGATATTAATATTAAAATAATAATCTCATGTCATCACGTTCCTAACTAATCAAACTTTACAAAATAATATTAAAATATTAATTTCTGATTTCGTAATTTTTCTTTTTAGTTGAATAAAGTTTTCTAATTGACTTGATACACAAAATAGAACATAAATGATGACATGTAATCCTCATCTCTAACGGTAGTACCCACTTAATGCATTTATTGCTCTTTCCTATCAAATGATTCATGCAAAGCTAATATGGTTGTTATATGGATCACACATGGCTTGAGATTTGAGCTTCAGAAAGGTTCAATGATCTATCTCTAGACGCAATTTCTTTGGTTCAGAAAATAGACATTACTTACTGTGGTCATAAATATGTTGTTTATGGATGTCATTGGTCTTTGGTTCCCTATGACTTAGTCTTGTATATTTTTTCAATCTGTACCAAAATTAGTTTTATTGGATTCCACCCAAACTTGAAATGGATTAGAAATGGATTAGTATTAATTTTTTTAAGCAAGTCAATCTATTCCAAACGGACATGGATCATTTAAATTTTTTGCTAAAACTATCCAAATTAAAAAGCAAACATCTTAATTTTTTCATGTTATTGACACATCCATTGCAAAAGTCTCATTGTGGACCATATAAATCATAATCTTGAAGTTCAAGTTCGCACTGAAGTCCAAAACACACATAGCCATCAACCATGCAGAAGAAGGCTAGAAAGATGGATGTGATCATGAAATTTATTGTCCATAACTTCGGCGAGAACAATAAATTTGGGATATACAATCACAAATTAATAATTAAAATTAAAAGTCGGGTAATAATCATATGATCACTTAAAACAATTATATGCATTTATTTTTAGAGGGAATCCACTTACTCCAATAGTAAGTTTAAAAAACTTACTTCACATCTTAGCCATCAATTATAGGGAAATCTAATGATTTAGATCTACTCACTAATTTCAACCATTGGATTTCCCTAGAATTAATGGCTAAGATGTGAAGTAATTTAACTTGGAGTAAGTGGATTATCTCACTTTATTTTTTAACATTAACTATTTAAATAAGATACAATGATCAATAATTCTTTTTTTTTTCTTTCCTTTTTATACTCAATTAATTAATTTCACATAAATGGAGTTGATCAAATGGTCTAATTGATCAATTGTCACAAATAAATTGAGTTGTGTATTTGGGACCCTAAATGGGAGAGGTAAATTTCTATACTCTATATTGAGGGGTCCATAAAGACAAGCAAAGGTTGTTCTCTTATCTTAATACACTTTATCTGTATGGTCATCTATCACCAATTATTATTAGAAGCAAAATATTCCTAAGCTCCAAAACTATGCTTTGGGTGTAAACCTAAATAGCCTCTGTAAAGGAAGTTTAATGAAGTCTCTTTTGTGAAGTGTATACTATACAAATAATACATACTTACATAGTGATTGACCAGTTTGACCGGTACGGTTCAATTGAAAACTGACCGGTTTTGACCAGTATAATTGCATGACCGATCTAATTTTTGTACCGTACTAGTATTGGGACCGATTCACGGTTTACCGGTTGAACTGGCCGGCACTAACTGTTTTTACAATTATGTGTTAGGCTAATTCTCTCATAACCAATTGATTTTGTATGGAACATTAACACCTACATCATCTATTTCCTCCGTATTCCACTCAAGCTTTATCCACAAAAGTAAATTTCAAAGGGATTGTTGGATATATATATATATATATATATATTAAATAATTAATGATTTTTTATCATCGAAATTAAATTTATTCATAAGGAGTTTAAGAAATACAATAAATATTTAATAGTAAATCGAATAATAAAGGTGTATAATGTGTATGGATTATTGATTTATTAATTGTGATCTCAATCATTTATCCAAGTGAAGATATGTTTATGACAAATGATAAGACTTTACATATCCTACTTTTGAACAAGTAGTGGGTCAAGTTTTGGATCCGGCTGAAAATGGTGGTTGTATTTTTTAGCATCTAGTCGGGTAGGGTTGGGTTAGTGGTGGTAGACTTAGGTAGTAAAATTTATATTTTTACATGTTACTTTTTCACGGATTTTTATTCATAATATTGTGTTAATTATTTAACATATCATATATGTTAATTAAGTGTGTGATCACCGACTTGAGACTGGGCGACATAAGCATGATCCAGGTATTCTCAGGTTTCGACCGGGCAATTAGATAGTCCAGATATTCTCAGGTTTCGACCGGGCAATTGGATAGTCCACTTATGACATCCCTATACTAGGCCCTCGACGTAAGCCTGCCATACCATCTGAACCACGCAGACCTTTGTCATGTGTCGCATGCTACCTGCGTCTAACTATACCTTTAGGCGGTAGACAAAATAAAACCTATGGCACAATGACACATACTAACACAAGCGTAAGTCAACTATCCATAGAGTGTGGACCTACCAAACTCGTCTAACACATGGAAAGCGACCTTTGCCTGTCTGGAGTAGACCCGACAAGTCATTTGATCGGTTATGCCAACAATATCTACAAGGGAATATTCTTATCACCTCTCCACTATAAATAGTGAGTTCCTCCCTTAAGAGAGTTTACTTATTTACTCACTCTCTCACTTGTCTATACTTTATATCTTGATATTATTCTCTCGAATGTTCTACCTATCTCATAATGATTTGATAATCGCATAAACTTTTCAGGTACCTCCTCTAGTGCAGTCAAGCATCCCTCAGACGATATTAGAAAATTCCTCACAACTTTCGTACATCAGACTTTGCCGTCTCATACTAGAGAACAATATATATGACAAATAATTTAAATTAATTAAATTTGGAAAGTATCTTGTGAAGATAATATGCTTGTTGTGCAACCTCTTCCAGCCTACTAAATTATTTGTTCCAATTATTTTCTCACAATTTTGTATCGTAATTACATTTGAAATTTTTTCTTATATCTCTTTTAATCTTACTTTTTCTTATAACACCTGTAATATTATATAGAATTGAATGTTAGATAATAAAATATCATAATGAGAATAAACGTCATGTACTATAGATAAGAATGTTATGTTAGCTGAGACCTATAGTAAAAAAAATGATAGAATAGTGTCTTTAAGTGGTTTGAACATGTATGAATGAGATCAATAAAAGTCCAAGTAAGAAGCGCAGTTCTAATTGAAATTAGCCTCATTCCTATAAGAATAGGGATGCGAAGAAAAACATAAATCAAACGATTACGAAAAATTTAAAATCAATGTTTTGTCAATTAACATGATTTATAATAAAATTAAAGTTTAGAATTAATTTCTTTTAACATATGTGGTTGTCACTCCCAATAATTTCACTCTCATGGATAAACATTGGTGTTTAACATTATCTCATATTTGTTGGAAAGTAAGTCTCACATCACCTATCTCATTGTCTTGGGAATTGTTTAAGGTCGTGACTAACCTGCTAACTGCAGGTTAGTTCGTTTCAATGCGAACTGTTATTTTAGCCGTATGATTTTTTTCAATTCATCTAAGTCGTTGGATATGTGACTGGGTACCCGGATTGTGTTTGACTGAAGTCGGTTTGGGCCTGAGTAACATATCTGAAGAAGTCGGTTTGGGCCAGTGTATTTTCTGTAGAGAATTCGGTTTGGGCCTGAGTAACTTCTCAATAGAAGTCGGTTTGGCCCACTGTTTCTTCTCTATTGAAGTTGGTTTGGGCCATGGATACATCTAGGTAGCTCAGTTTAACCCTTTTTTTCCCGTGTATTATCCCAATTGTTTTGCACAATTTAATTATAGAAAAATAAAATATAAAAAAATAAAATGAAGTAATTAATAATAAATTAATATATTTCAACATAAATTTAAATTAAAAAATCTTAAAAAATCTAATGATTTCCTAAATGACCTCCCGTTCCACACCTACGTGGTTGCCTAGTACGTCTTGTCCTTCGAAGCTCAGCCGCTGGCGGGTCTGGAACTATATATGTCTTCCCCGTTGGAAAAATATTAGTGTCAACCATAAAAGAACTTGGACCGGCACCATCTTGGTTGAAGTTGTAGCCTATATCATTAAAAGGTTGATTCGTCGAGTCAGGTGTACCGAGTAAGTTATTCATAAAGTAATTATGATCGGTAGAAAATGAGTGGCGGCTAGGCATCATATCATCAATGCGATGGTTTGTGACGGTTCGTGAAAAGACATTCTTCCTGGTTGAATGTTAAACGAGGCAGACACTGTTGGTTGATACAAAGGATTTTGTGACATAGTAGGCGGGTTCATAGTAGGTTGGAACATTGATGTTTGAGGTATGGGAGGTTGATTTGTATAGTATTGTGGTGGTTGAATTGTATAGTATGGGTGTTGTTGATTTCTATTGTATAGGGGTGGTTGATTTTGTTGGTATGTGGGTGGTTGGTATGTTGGTTGTTGGTATGTGGGTTGTTGGTATGAAATGTTGATTTTGTTAATAATTTATTTGTCGGGGGTTTCTTAATTGTGTTTCTGAAGATAAGAATAATCTAATATTTCTTTTATACCACATTATATATTGTGTGTGGATTGGATATTGGATTTGAGGACCTTGTTGGACTTGATCCATCCGATGACTCCAATAGTCAATCCACTCTGCATATCTGGTTGCTCAGTTTGTATCTAGATTACCCCGTTTGTCAACTCTGTGTAGGGCATCTAGATTATGCGGTGGTTGTGGCAAATCTTGCAGTAATCTAAATTGTAGTCTTACTCGATCTGTCTGATGTCATTCGACAATGGAGAAACAGATCAATGTTGTGCAAGCACTCCAGATATTCTTATCTTCTAGAACTTCACGTGGTAGATTGTCGACATAATTCTCATATGGAAGCCATTTAAACTAATATGTGAAAAAAAAATATTGTTAGGAAATTGACACGTTGTGTTAATTTAATTAAGCAAGATTTGAATAATAAAATTATTACATCGTTGACATCCATACGATCCAAGCGTGACCTATATACAGTCAAGTCTCCATGTGGAATTCTTCGGTAGTTTAGATTTCTTTGACCCTACCTACAAAAAAATAATTAATTTATTAATCTTAGAAGTAAAAAACAGATCAATAATATATAATGTATAGTAAATAATTTATATTACCTTGAAGCAAATGGATATGTGGGTAGACGATCAACTATCGGTGCCAAAAAAGGTAGGCGATACCATGCCCAGGACTGTAGAAGTGTCAAACACCCACACATGGCTTTTGCATTAGGCTTTGTTGCCCGACACATTTCCCTATACAGGTTTGCTAAACAAGCCGAACCCCAACTATATCGGTGAACTCTTGTTAGATCTCTTAGTAAAGGTAAGTACATTAAATGTACCCTATTATTTGATTTGTCGGGTAACAACTCACCGCCTATCATGTATAAGATTCGTGCCCTACAAAATTGCTCTTTTTGCAACTGTGTAGGGCAAGAGGGTAGTGTTTCAAAGTTATCAAACAACCAAGTTAGTTTTAACTCGCATCCCCTCATGTCTTGTTCGTCTCCAAGAACTTTTCCCAATAGTTCTTCACATATTTCATTCCAATCAAAATATGTAGGCCCAACTATTGGTAGGCCATTCACATTCACTCCTAATTGGAGTGACACATCTTCTAATGTTATGGTGCATTCACCATGTGGTAGATAGAAAATGTGTGTTTCTGGTCTCCATCTTTCAACAAGAGCAGTAATTAAAGATGGGTCAATGTTGAAAGATCGAAGACTAGATAATTTTGAAAAACCAGTGAGTTGTAATTTATCATTTAGTAATGGTTCCTCATCAAACATATTGACATGTCTAATTCGTAGAACATCTTTAGATGGTTCATGTAAAAAAAGTAAGTAATTAGTAGTGAATTAATAATTAAGAAAAATATAAAATAAAATAATAAAACTAATTAACGCTGAATTTTTAAATAATAGAACTAACATGTTACTTTAATGAACTAATTCATCCATAATACATAATCATACATAATGAGATAAAATAACTATCTGGGTAGGACATATATCACAAAATTCATGTATTTTATTATTATGAGAAGTATAGAATTTACATATTCCTACTTTTCTGCAAAAATTTATGAGAAGTATAAAATTTACATAATCCTACTTTTCTGCAAAAATTTATGAGAAGTATAAAATTTACATACCAACAAAAGAATTACCCGGAGATAATCATACTTAAAACTGAAAAATAAAATTTATGTATTGTATTTTAATACATAATCATACTTTTCTAATTATGAGAAGTATAAAATTTACATAATGACAAAATTCATGTATTTTATTTTAATACATAATCATATGTTTCTAATTATGAGAAGTATTAAATTTACAAAGCTTATCTGCAAAAATAATAATTGATGAGAAGTATAAAAATAATAATAATTGATGAAAAATTAATTGATGATAAGTTGATAGAATAACGAAATATTTAAATGTTGGATATACTATAAATTAACAGTTAAAGATACTAAAATAACCAAAAATAATAACCAAATAATTGATGACAGATGATCTGTGTTGATCTTGTAGTCTAAGTAATGATTCAGCCATCGTTGAAATAAAGAATTTGCTGGATAAAAAATTATAACAGAGAAGTGAAAATTGTATTGTAAGTGATTGTTTGTGTAAGTTTTGGTTTATGTAGTTAGCATAAATAGATAGTTTGAATTGGTAGAGATGAATTATTTTCTGCACACACCTACGAGACATCCAATCAAAATTCATGCACTCTGCAAAGCATTGAAGTGTATTGGAACCATGGAAAACTGCCTGCGTGTGCCAAGTGTCCTAAAGTGTCCTGTCACGCTGACAAGTGTCCTGCAAAGCTGGCTTGCGTGTCCGCCACATTGACAAGTGTCCTGCAAAGCTGCCTTGCGTGTCTGCCACGCTGACAAGTGGCTTGAATAGTGCTGAAGTTATGGTGGCCCAAACCGACTTCTCTTTGGATGTGTGGTTGGGCCAACCCGACTTCAGTGAAGGTTTTGGTATCCCACAAACCGACTTCTCTACTAATCCAGGTACCCGCCAACCCGACTTCTGTACTAATCCAGGTAACTCTCAAACCGACAACCCAACTACATTCATCTTCCATCATTTTATTTTCATCTTCAAACCGGTGCTCATTTATTACGGTTGATCAATTTTATGACTAATGCATTTATTGCTATAGGGTGATAAAGTGTAGTAAGATTTGTATTTAATGGACAAAGCATTCAATTTCATCCACATACTTCTTAAACCTTGCATTTAAAATTTTCTGAACTGTTGAATCCATGGCTGATGGTGAAGATGATAATAATAGTGTAAGTTTTTGTTTTTGTTTTAAATGTTCTTTAATAATTTTGTATGTAATATATAGTCATTGACTTGTTGAATTTTTCAGGAACATGACAAATTAATTAATGACTATTTCTCCGTTTCGCAAGCAAGGTTACATAACACCCTACAAACATCACTCAAAGCTCCATATCTACTGGTTTTAACTGATTCTCTGCTTAACTCGCATTGTTGAAAATTATGGGTTGGAGGAATCACGAATCATCGTTATCATCATGAATCATCACAAATCACCACTCATAGGAGAAATATTATGATTGAAAGAACAACCACTCTAGGAATCTAGGAAAGAAGAAGAATGTCAACCAACAAAATGGTTATAGCTTCCATGGGAATGAGTAACTAAATCCTTCTCTCAGGTTAGATGTAATTATTTGAATTCGATATGTTCAATATAACTATTTAATTGTTTAATATTATTCCATTGTTTTTTCTTGATTGTTCTCATTCTTAATGCTTGTTTTGATTTGATCACCCAATACACGATCTAAGGTTTAAAGATGAGTAATGAGAATTTTCATTTTTAAACTAGACCTAAAATATATCAACTTGTAATATATTGATGCCTAGAAATAGGATTTTTTGAATTGGCCATTATAATATCCACATTATTATGATTAGATGATTAATTTGTCAAGGAATTGAGAAATAATTTATTTAGTCATTTGATATGTTTGCTCAAGGAATTGATAAATAGATAAGAACTGATGGTAGAGAAATCATAAAAATAGTTATATATAAATGTCATTATTTGATACTAGAGAACAAATAGTGTAATCTAATCCCAAGTTCTTCATTTCTCAACTTGAAATCTTCAAATCGGTTACTTTTGCATTAGTTTAACTTTAATAATTTCACTCAACCAAAACCATTTTCAATCCAAATCCAAAAAAGTTTGATAATTAAAAAAATGTCAAGCAAGTTCTTGTGGATTCCACAAACTTGTATACTTATTTGCGACAACATGTTTGGTTACAAATAACAATTAATTTGTCGGTTAGCAAAATGATTCCAATGTCAAGGAATTGCGTCTAGATATTTTATTTTTTAGAAAATTTTATTTTATTTGTTAATTTTAATTTTTCTGTTTATTATTATGGTTCTATAACATTGCAGCAAGAAAATAAAAAAGTATAATTTTATTTGTTTCAAGTTTTTATTTTCGTGTTCTTACTCTTGTTGTTTTATTTTCTCTCAGTAAAATAATGTTCACCGGTAGTATGTTTAAGTTGATTATACATGGTAAAGGTTCTAGTGCACCATGGGTTTTATGATGCTAGATCACGACTTGAATATCCATGATGCAAATAATACTCGTTCGTACTTGCAGATAATACTCACAACGAGTCAAGTCTGAGTCCATGTTTTTAGACTCGCAGGTAATTGAGACACAAGATTTTGGGACCCCATGTTAAATGGGTTTGGTTCACGTAATAAGGTACTTAGACACACATCTACCTGAATTCGTTATTTATTTCTAAATACATATATATAGGAACATAATGGTAATATCATATAAACATAATTGTAATGTTATATTTTTAATTCATATTTATAATATCATATTAATTCATAATTGTGATCATTATTTTGTTAATTAATGATGTTATATTGTTAAGCAATTATGTGATATTATGTTGTTAATTCATATGTGTAATCATAATGATGAAGTAGTGACTTTGTTTTTTATGTTTATTTGAGTAAAATGAGTTGGTTTTAATAGTCAATTTAAAACTTTATATCATGTTTTATAATTTTTCAATTGGTAATTGCATAAATAACATATAAGATCATAGAAAATAAATACACAATTATATAAATTACTCGCAAATATTTTTAACTTTTTTAAATTTGTGGCTACCCGTGAATATGTATGTAGCCAAGGACCCCTCGGTAGTAGTACCATCGAGTATTAAAATGAGTCTATGGTGAGTCTGACTCCAAAAAATTAAGCAACGGGGTGAATCGTAATGCACTACATGAATCCATTGTCATCAATGATATATGAATATGAATATGTAACTTGTAAGGACATAATAATTACTCATCCTATTTTAGTTGTAGTATCCGGAAACACAAGAAGGATCCAGCAAATAAAGTACGAAACCTGACAAAAGATTCAGCAACTAAAGTACAATGCAAAATTATATGTTATCAGAAAATATATAATTATTTGCAATAAATAATAAACCTTAAAGAAATAAATAACTTTACCTAAAAACAAATTATTAGAATTTTTATTAAGCTGTTTATTTTTCATTTGTCATAAATGGAGTACAATAAATTAGATGGTATAATCAGTGATTTAAATTGCGGATTACATCAGTTGATGTGACCTCAATATTACAGTTGTGGTAATTACGGCAACCATAACATACTGTAATTGTGGTGTGACTCCAAATCATAATAATATGGTTGCATCAAGCTGCAATGCAACTGCATCAGACCACATCAAGACGCATCAAAATTCAAATCAATTCATACTGATCGGAACAACGTCTCAGTCCTTTAGTTTATCTCCAACCTCTGTGTAATCAACTCCAAGAATCGAATGAGAATAGGAACAAACAGTGAATTTGGTTTTTCAATGCTCTCTCCATTTAAGATTAAAAAGAGAAAGAAAAAGGTACCCAGTCATTATTACAAAGCACCTACTTGGTTGCTTTCCTCTTCTTCATTCTCCACTTTGCTTTTTCCTATAAATATTTAATATTTATCATTAAAAAATGGGTTGGTTAGAGTAAGTGTTTTAAACTTACTTCATATCATAGTTATTAATTTTAGGGAAATTCAATAGTTTAAATCTACTCACTAATTCAAATCATTAGATTTCCATAGAATTAATGCCTAAAATTTAGAGTCAATAGATCCCCATAAAAAAACAGCCTCATCTTTTTTATGATTTATTTAGTTGAAATAAATGAGAAAGATGAGAAGTATTAAAAACGAGAATAGGAAGATAAAAGAAAATTGTGTTTTCTTCATTTTCCTCTTTGTTTGATTGTGTAGAAAATAAGAAGAAAATATGTTATACTTAAAAGAGAAAATATCTTAAAAATAAAAGAAGATTATTATTTTATTATGACTAATAATTTCTGAAGTTAATATTATATATATATATATATTTTGTAAGTTATAAACATTATTTTCCCTAATAAATAATTCTTCTATTCTTTAATTAAATTTTACAAAATTTAAATTTATTTATTATACATGTATGGCTAACAACTACGTGATATTTTTGCGCTAGTGTTTTATTACAAAGTCTTCACGTCATCACATGCAAATTCGTTTTACAAATTATCGGGAAATAATTATGTGTATATAGTTATATTAATTCACTGTGAATTTATCATGAAATTGCAAAGTAAAGAAACATTAGAGTTATTTTGTCCAAATACATAATTTAAGTTCTCATTGAATAAGGATGGCTTCTCCTAGAAACTATTTGTCTTCATCAGTGTAATGAAAACCATGCCGTACCGGCCGGTTCGGTCGGAAAATTGGCGAACCAGACTCCTAACCGGTACGGCACACCTGTTGTATCGGACACGCAAGAGAACCGGTCAAAACCGGTGAAAACGGTGAACCGGTTAAAACCGGCTGATTTGTATTTTTTTTAAATTTCATCCATAAAAAGTGAAAATACGCTACCTCACATTTCAAATTTTCAATTCTTCACCAATTATTTAACTTTAAGGATTGATACTTGTGTCATTTATTTGTATTTTGCGTTTGTTAAGTGATAATTTTGGATTGATATCTGTTTTGCACTTTAGACTTTGATTTTGTTAAATACTTAATGTTGTTTGTTTGTGTGAATTTGAAGTAGATTATGAACATGAATTATAAATCCGAATACCTACTTATTTGAATTTTGTTTATTATAGGTTTACATATATATAAGGAGGTATGTTCGGTTTAACCGACATGCGGTTTAATTACTGAACCACTGTACCACTATACCAGTACTCTGACCGGTTTGATAACCGGTACGGTTTTAATAACATTGGTCTTCATGTTCCAAATTAATCATCTTGCATTAAGTAATATAAAAAAATTTATTTTCTATTTTTTAATTTTATTTTTAATCATGTAACATTTTTTAATTAGATTGAGACACATTTAAGACATAAAAAATAAGACACATGATCTCTATTTATTGTGGTTTATCTTTTTGTTCTTCATTCCCCTATTTTCTCTTATATATGAAATTAAATAAAAAAGATGTGAGGAGAGAAGTTGAATAGAAAGATTATGTTTCTTTCATTTGGTTGATGAGAGAGTTCAAGAAGATAGAGTAAAATATGAGGTAAGACCCACCAAATTTCTTTCCTCTCTAATATGAAGAGAAAATGCGAGAGGAAAAGTGGTAAGTAAAATCATTTATTTATCTTCTTTTTATACACAATCAAATAATACAAAACTTCATTCCATTTCTTCTATTGTTCTCTCTTTTACTCTATTTCTCATATATTTATCTCTTCTTACTTTCTTCTCTCGAACCAAATGGAGCATATATATATATATATATATATATATATATATATAAATAAGTTTTATATATTCTCATCATCAATAATAAAAGAATCTTATCATCAACTAGGAGTGAGCGCATCTCGGGTTGGATTGGGTAAAGCTTGTCTTGTACCCGATCCAAAATATTAGTAGGGCCATTTTTTTAAACCGGACTCGACTTTAGACTTGGAGGTAACCCGACCCCAAATATCGATTGAGAAAACCTTTGAACCCGAACCTGACTCTACACCCGATTAACTATGATACATATATATTTTAGATAAAGTCTTCTCAATATTTCACATATTATTATGTATATATAATTTGATATATGAAATAATATATATATATATATTAAAAAATTAGAAAATCAATAATATTTTCGATCAAAGAGATGTCAATACTCTATAAATAATTAAGTGAGTCTCCATGACATAGATGAAGACGAGTTATATTTGTCTCATACCTGACTCTAAATATTATTTGAGTATATTTTTTGAACTCAAACTTATTCTTAAAACTGAAGAGACCCGACCCTATTTAATTCCAATCATGACTGAACCATGGAAAGCGGGTAGAGGCATCATCAACCTTATATATACACATTTAGTTGAATAGTAACGAAAAGTGTCTTTTACAGTCTCTGAACCAAAAGAACTAAACGGATAATTTACTGGCATGGTGTAGTTTGACTACACTATGCCAGCTTTGGTGTAGGAAAAAATTTATTTACCGTTTTAGTGTAATTTTTGAATGTCGTGGATGGAGACCACGACATATGTGTCGCATTCCAAACATGCGAGATTCATGGTGAGGTAAGTCGCATTCTGAAAATGCGACTTTGGTGTCGCATTGTTAGAATGCGACATCCCTCAGACCCCAAACAGTAGCGTGTTTTTGGTGTTTTTGGTGTTTTCTACCCTTATCCTAATACCCTTTTTATGCATTGTAGTTTTTCTTATATTTTTGTATTTTATGTTTTATTTTATTAGTATTGAATATTTGTAATAGGAAACGAAATAATAATAATTGATAATCAAAATCACAATTTTAATTAAAATTCAAATTTAGTACATATTTGGAAAAAAAAATAAAAAACATAACAAAATCTATTTCCTAATGGCGTCTATGAGATGATGTGCCGCATGGAGGTGGTCTTTTCCTTCGAGGTGGTTGCACTCTTAAGTTTGGTTGTGTTGGTTGTCTTGTTCCACCTCTAACTAACTGAGGCACCTCTTCCTCCTCCTCTTCATCATCTTCATCATCTTCATCATCCACTTGTGTCGGCATTGTAGGTTGATAGTATTGTTCAGAGTTGAATGCCGACAATGGTGTTGTAGAAGTCGTTCCAAACATAGTTGGTAATGACTCTTCATAATGTGATGAAGATCCGAATTGATGAGAGATTGAATAATCACTCAACGCTCCAAAACTTTGAAATTGAAATGGTTGTTGAGGAACGGGTGATTGCTGAGTAAATGCCTGCGGATGAGTATCAGTTTGAGTTTGACTCTCAAACTGTTGCTGAAACTCAGGTGCAACTGGCATAGTCGGAGGTGCCTGATAGTTACTATCGGAGAAGGCCGTTGGAAGTAGTTTAGCGAATGCATCAATCATGTCATTGCACTGCAAGTAAACGCCATGTATGAATTGCATCGGGTTGTCATGAACGGTTGATGGAGCACATTGATCTCTAATTGATCTAATGAAATTATACTGCAAAAAAATAATAATGTAAGAACGTGAATATAAATATGAAGAAAAAAAAGAAGAAAAAAATATTACCGATCCAGATGAATATGCCCCGTCGGGAGATATGTACTTTCTTGTCCTTTGTAGGTACCACTGCATGTACTCTGAGTAGTGATACAAAGGTTGTACATTCGGCAAACCATTCATAACATAATCTTCCCGATGATTCCATATCTGGATCCACTGATCATGCTTTTGTTGCCAGTTGTAGTCATTCTTCCCTCGAAGATCCATTTTGTGTTGTTTTTGCAGGTTAATTGGATCTTGAGGGATTGGTTGTTGTAAACCAAATTGTCTCATAACTCGATCAGCAGCATGCCACTCAACTAATGCAAAACATATAAGTGGCACGCGTGATCGAGCCATATCTGGTATCTGACCCATAAAATCAATATTTTGTGTCCATTAACACACTCTGCTAAGTTAGTCGTCATATGCCCATAACGTCTCCCTTCATCATATGATTGTGTCCATTTTTCTTTAGGGATGTTGTCTAGCCAAGCTGCTGCTCTGGGATTTTTTTGACGCAAATCATCAAGCATACGCTCAAAACGGGGCCGCATCAACTCATATCCTACAACATATACATCAAAATTAACATTAACTACATAATATGAATAACTTTTGAGTAACTCAAATTTAACATTAAGGTCATAATTAACATTAACTACATACCCATTTGAATAACTTTTTCTTTAAGGTCACCATCTTTGAATTCTTTATTGAAATTGCTTGCAACATGACGAATACAATATACTGAATATGCATTACACCATTGACAAAGCTCAGTGCGAAGTGCACCCAACAAACCTGTACCTCTATCTGATATTATACATATATTCGGTTGTGGGGTAACATAAGTACGAACATTGTAGAAAAACCACTCCCATGCTTCTTTAGTTTCTCCTTCGACAATGGCAAATGCAACAGGAAATATTCGTCTATTACCATCTTGCGAACTTGCAATTAACAAAGTTCCATTATATTTTCCGGTCAAGAATGTCCCATCCACTTGAAGGATCGGTTTGCAAAATCCAAATCCTTCAATACAAGGCTTGAAAGCCCAAAAAACTCTATCAAGAATTAAACTACCACTCTGATCATGACGAGATGATGCATATCTTACAATTGTACCAGGTGCATAACACTGGACAGTGTTAAACCAACGAGGTAACTCCTTGTAAGATCCCTCCCAATCACCATAAATTTGTGACATTGCAATTTGTTTAGCTGTCCAGGCCTTTCTATACGTTACCGTATAACCAAAACGAGTGACAATTTCTTTTACTAATGCTTTAACTGGTATACCAGGATCTTCCGATACTAAGTGAATAATACAATTTGCAATGAATGATGAATTTAATTTCGTATGATCTTGAGAAATATTAGTGGATACACATGTGTGTGTTCCATTAATTTTTCTAATCTCCCATAAATCTCGCTTTCCATTAAGTGATGCCCTAATTCTCCATTGACATCCACTACCAAAATATTTACACTGTCCGACATATCTATCCGGTCTTGACTCTACAACAATGTAGTCAACAGAATTCTTAATATGAAACTGTTTTATAGCATTTATTGTTGCATCCTTTGATTCAAATTGCATGCCAATAAACAGTTCATTATCAAAGTCATTACTTAAATTATTTTTTCTATTTTGGATATCTTGTCCAGCATCTGAATCAATGGTAACGAAAAATGACGAAGGAGTACCGTATGTTATGTTAGCTAGTTCACTACTATCAAGCTCCAAATCTTCTTCATCATCACAACATAGCTCAATGTCTTCATCATCACTAAATTCGTTGACAATATCTCTAATAATCACCATCTACATATGAGCATAAACAAAATATAAGATAAAAACATTAATACAAAAAATGTTGAAGAAAACTAGAAAATCGGCAAACATACCTCGTCTCTCTGTAAATACAGTATCGGCTCGCCCCTGTCTTATATAGAAGAACAGATGTCGCATACCTACAATGCGACACCAATCTCGCATACCGTAGATGCGACTTAGCCCCCATGATTCTCGCATTCAAGGAATGCGACTCCTGTCAGTTTGTCGTGTACTGGGAATGCGACAAACAAATATGTCGTGGTCCCCATCCACGACATTCAAAAAGTTACACTAAGGCGGTAAATAAATTTTTTACTACTCCAAAGCTGGCATAGTGTAGTCAAACTACACCATGCCAGTAAATTTTCCAGAACTAAACTACCAACATTGAAAACTCTTCAGAATTCTCTATTCTTTCCCTGCTTTTGCGGCCATAGCAGTCTTTCAAGGTTCGGCGCTACCTTTTTACTGTGCCAATTTGTGGCTGCATTAAGTACTTTCTATTATTATGCTAAGTTTTCAATCTAAAGTTGAATATATTTCCTTTCTTACTTGCATTTAAAGCCTCCACTGTCATAATCTATGAATGAAGATTTCATAGCAGTAATCATTACTACTGTTCTGTCATCATTATCATCACTCACAGTGTACTAAACTCACCATAGAACAAAGAAAAAGGTAACCAAAAAAGAAGAAAAATCACATGTGCAGTGAGTGAGTAAAGACATTATTCTAAACAAAAGTCTTGGAAGGAAGATCTTTCACTTCAGTTTTCTTCTTTCTTTCTTCAAGCTTTTAGAAGAAAGAGACTTCTCAAATTGTTAACTAAAGGTTAGTGGAAATTTGATTGTTAGTATTTCATTTCCTTCAACTTTGGCTCACTTATTTCAGTGTAAATCATCTCTTTTTGTTTGTATTTTTTGTTGTTGGTATAATCAAAGGTATCACCCCGACTATTAGTAAGTAACTAATTATTTTGGGTACGTGAGTATTCCTTTTAATAAGAATTGATAACAGGAATCGAACATTTGACATTTTAGCCTATGTGAGATCTAACAGAGTCTTACATTACTAGACCAACACATTGTTTGTTCTTTTATTATTCATATTTATACTTTTGTTGGAACACTACAAGGGAATTTCAAGCTATATGGATCTGGGGTGTGTTTGGATCATGGTTTTTGTGACATTTATTACTGTCCCTTTATGTATTTCAGATTCACAAGGATTTAGACAATGTTGTCTCAGAATCAAGGAGAGGAAGCAATAGTCCAAACCTTAAGTGGGACAGAGAATGAAAGTGTCACAACCAAGGAAGAAGAGAAGGAACAAGACCATTCTATATCAAATCTCAAGAGTTTCTTTTGGAATGGTGGTTCTGTATGGGATGCATGGTTTAGTTGTGCTTCAAATCAAGTAAATTAAGATATCTTTCTCTTTACTCATTTCTATCTTTTGATTTTGTAACTGTCCGTCCCAACAAATATCACTTTCTCAGGAATCGAGCCTTTGGCTTATATCGATGTGGAATAAATATGATTTAACTATGAAAGATTAATTTTTTTATAGGTAGCTCAAGTGCTGTTGACACTGCCATATTCTTTCTCTCAACTTGGGATGGTATCAGGAATATTGCTTCAGGTATTCTATGGCATAGTTGGAAGCTGGACTGCATATCTAATCAGTGTTCTCTATGTGGAGTATCGCACTAGAAAGGAAAAGGAAAATGTTAGCTTCAAGAATCATGTTATTCAGGCTAGTGTTTTTGCATTCTCACTATTTTATTACTATGCTTCTATAACTTTTTTTATTTCCATGGTTCTTATCCCTTCTCAAATTATTTTTGAGCGTTTGGTATTTTAACATGTTCGAATGAAACTTACTTTTAATAGATAAATTGTACCCGAAGATTTTTAGTTGAGGTCAAATTAGTATTTTTCTTTATTAAATTTGTTAAAAATAAGAGACTAATTTGACCAAAATTTTAAATTTTCTATAAGTGGGATCAAAGTATTAAATTGTGATCGCGATTGCGATAATGGTTGTGTTTATTGCGGTTGCGGCTGTCGCAATGTGGACTGCGGCGGTTGCGGTGTGAATTATTTTGTGATCAAAATAATATTTTTGAATCTGATGCGGCCTGATGCGGTCCGATGCACTTCAAATGTAATTTGATGCGGTCCAAATGTTATCCGATACGGTTGCATCATTGTGATTCATAATCACACTATAATTGACACTGTAATTGCGGTGGCTACCACAACCGCAATATTCACGGCCGTATCAGTTGATACGGTCTGCAATTTAAATCACTGAGTGAGACCAATTTGGTAACCTCAAAATTTGAGGACCAAATTGGATCCTTAGTTATATGATAAAGGTTGGTCACTTTTTATCTTACTACTACACGATATTCTTTAAGATGAACCCGGTACGTGGTATACTAAATTCCTTATGGGAACCATGTAACTATTCTGGATCTTTGCTCTAATTTTATAAATGTTTTGGTTACTCAAAACTCCTAAATTTAAACTGTTTAAACAATATTTGTGAGAAATTAAGAACTACAATGTCTAAATTGAAATTCTCAGTTTCTGATTTGCAGTGGTTTGAAGTACTTGATGGGTTACTGGGTCCATATTGGAAAGCATTGGGTCTAGCCTTCAATTGTACTTTTCTCCTCTTTGGATCAGTGATACAGCTTATAGCATGTGCAAGGTGACATTTCTGCTTCATTTTTTAAGGCAATTTGAATTAACCTGAAATTGGGTTTCAACTTACTTTAACATTTTTTATGTGTTGGTTATTTATTTGAAGCAGTAATATCTACTACATAAATGACAAATTGGACAAAAGGACTTGGACCTATATTTTTGGAGCTTGTTGTGCTACCACTGTGTTCATACCTTCCTTCCATAATTACCGTATCTGGTCATTTCTGGGTCTTGGAATGACCACTTACACAGCTTGGTACCTTGCTATAGCAGCTATTATTCATGGCCAGGTATACTAGCTTTTTATATTTTTGAATCTGATACGGTCTGATGCAGCCCGATGCGGTCTGATATGATCCGATACGGCTTGATGCGGTGCGGTCCGATGCGGTTGTGTTGCGACCTAATGTGGCCGCATCCTTGTGATTTGGAATCAAACTGCAATTACTGTATGATGCGATTGCAGCGGTTACCACAACCACAATATTGTCTGCAATTTAATTAACTGGTTTTGGTGATCCTTGATGAACCCTTGTTCTTTAGAGTAAATATCATTTTAGTCCTTAAAAATTTCTGCGTCTTCTAATTTGATCCCAAGAAAAAATTCAATTTTGTATTGAATGATGACGAATGTAAATCAAAATACTCTATATCAAGTGTTATAAAATATGTTAAAAATACTAATTTGACTCACATTTGATATCATTAGTAACCACATTGAAAAATTTGAGGGACCAGAATATGTATTTACTCTATCCTTTATTATGTCATGTAATTTTGATGTTACAAATTATGTGACAGGCAGAAAATGTGACTCACTCGGCCCCAACAAAAGTAGTGCTATATTTTACCGGAGCCACTAACATTTTGTACACGTTTGGTGGACATGCTGTGACTGTGTAAGCTTTCCTTTTTTCATCACTAGAAGAATTTTCTTGAGAAAATTTATTTAAATAAAAATATTAAATATTCCATCGGAAGATAATGAGTTTATTATATTAAAACTTATTTGTAATTTTCTTATTTTCCTTTCTATTTTTTGGGTTAATTTTTTTAATATACATTTCATCCTACTAGTGAACATATAGACAGGGTCTTACATCATGGTATGAAATCGCAATAATGTTATAGTTTTATGAGTTCCTGTAATCATGTCAGAATCAATAAAAGCCCCATGAAACACATCTTTGTTGTGTTAAGGTTTTGAAATGTTGTGACACTTTTATCATTTTATTTACCGATAGGATATTATAAAATTCAGGAGTCTAATAATCCTTCTTTTACTTTTGGAATAATAAAAAGTAACAGTTTTATTGCCTATTTTACCACTATCTTTTTATGCTCATGAATCTAAAAAGCACTTTTTAAAAATGATTATTATTATTGATGATGGATTAAAAAGTGAATAATAATGGTGTGAAATGTTGCAGAGAAATTATGCATGCCATGTGGAAGCCACAAAAGTTTAAGTACATTTACTTGATGGCTACTTTATACGTGTTCACATTAACGATTCCTTCTGCCGTTGCCGTCTATTGGGCTTTTGGTGATGCACTGCTTAACCATTCCAACGCTTTCTCTCTCCTTCCTAAGAACGGTTTCCGTGATGCTGCCGTTATTCTCATGCTCATTCACCAGGTAACCTTACTATACATACACCTTTGCTTCAACATCTTAGATTCTTAGTCTTAATAATATTAAATATTTGCTTCAATCATCATTCATATATATATATATATAGTTGCAAGTTTAATTCATAAATATATGACTTGTCCACGTGAAAAGAGTGAGTTTAGATGCTCTCTAGTTTTAATGGTACAATTATCTTGTCAAAATAGATACAAGGATACAAGTGTCATTATATAAGACTTTTTCTTTGTTTTTGAGACCACTTCCGTCTCCTCATGGAGTCTCATTCCCTACTTGGTAGAGATGTGTGGTAGGTAGATCACCTGTATTAATTCCCACCCCAAAATTATGTCCCGATCTAATGAACAAGTGACACTTCATTATAAAGAAAAATAATAAAAATACAAAATAACATTTTTATATTACTTGGAGGAAGTTGATTGGTTTACGACATATGAACATTATTATTTTGGAACATGTGGTTCTTACTCGTGATGTTTGACACCAATTTTTTTTAAAGGTTTTTGGATCTTTAATTATTTTTTGATTAAAAAATTTCAAAACCTGTAAATATCATGTGTTAAATAATTTATGTTTATATATAAAATAATGAGTTAGATATTGGTCTAAAAACTAATGAGCATTAAAGAGAATGGTAAGATTCATTTAGTCCAAGAGTAAGTTTTTTAAACTTATTCCAAATTTTATCAATTCTAGGGAAATCCTATGATTTGAATTAGTGATTAGATATAAATGATTGGATTTCCCTAAAATTGATATCTGAGATGTGAAGTAAGTTTAAAAAACTTAATATCGATGTAAATGGATAACTTCTCTAAAGAAAATGGACAAAATTGGAGAAAAGGAAATTGAGGCACTGTGCCACTGTCTCTGAAAACTAAATTGAATGAATTTCAGTTCTTTCATTTCTCTTTTATCTGCAATTTTCATCTGCATGTTATAATTCTAACTTTATTAATTATAACATATATATATATATATATATATAGTAGTATAAACAATCATATTAACATCATCTTCTCTTTTATGAGATAATAGAAATTTCACACTATTAACACAGTTATCTTTTCCATTTTTACAAACATATGGACACAGTTTATCACATTTGGGTTTGCCTCAACACCATTATACTTTGTATGGGAGAAAGTAATAGGGATGCATGACACAAAGAGCATTTGTTTAAGGGCACTAGCAAGGTTACCAGTGGTGATACCAATATGGTTTTTGGCTATAATTTTCCCTTTCTTTGGACCCATAAATTCTGCTGTTGGAGCTTTACTTGTTAGCTTTACTGTATACATCATACCTTCCTTAGCTCATATGCTTACTTACAGAAAAGCTTCTTCTAGACAGGTAAATCTCTTAACCATCCCTTCACATGTCCTACCATTATATTGTATTATGCTACTTGTGTTTCCCTAAATTTATTGAGTGGGGTTCATGGGCATAAGATATATTATGTTACCCCATCAAAATTCTATTGAGTTATTGAATTATTGGGACATGGATTTGGTTCAGTCACTTTTGTGGCCCAATGCAATCTTAGCCATAGAAAAAATCCAGGGTCACCTATTGCACGAGGCTTCCACATAGTGAGGTCAGGGATTTTATGTAGGCAAGCTTTCTCAGAAATGAATAGGTTATTTCCTAGATTTGAATATGTGATCTCTTGGTCAATAATAAGGGACTATATCCTTGTGTCTAGGTACGGAATTAGTGTATGTGTGACCCATGCACAAACAATCACTTAGGAATAGAACTTTTCTCCCGTACTGAAATATGAGGCAATTGATATGTTTCTAATTTTTATTAATTTAATTTTAAAATAAAAATTAAATATGGACCTTTCATTTTTTTTGGATACCACATGTCATGATCTGGATCCAATACTGAAGATGAGACCAACCCATTACTTAGGATCCTATTGAGAAAAGCATATATGTATATGTATATTAGTCAAGTGAGAACAATTGTTATTTTGAGAAATGAGAATAATTGATATGGACCAAAAACGGTCGTGATCAGAAAATGTCCAAAAGCATTTTATGCTTAGATTTGGAAATATTTTAAGTGAAGAATTGAGGGAAGGTAGGGTGTCAATTTCTTTTAGTTATTTGGTACTATTAGATTATTGTACTATGCATCTGATGAGCTGGTACAAGTGATTGATCTCTTTCCCCCAATAATTCTCATAAAAATGTGACTATTCAGGACAACTTTATACAACAACTCTGTTTTTTTGTGTAAAATATAATCATTTGATAATTCTTTAGCAAGATAATGTGAACTTTGCATGTAAAATTATTATATACTGCAAGAAGTTATGTGCATCAATTATTCAATTCTCTTAAGGAGAAACGGTGGAAATGTGTCACACAAAAAACCCATATGTGGACAATAGTTTTCCTAGTAGGGGCCCCTCCTAGATGATGTTATTTTAAGCCCATAGATATTTTTGACATAATATTATTAAATCTCTCTATTTGGCATTATCACTTTTCCCTTTTTGGGATTATATGAGTAATACAATAGTATTGCAGGGTCTAATAAGTGAAGATAAATCCCCTTTCCCAAAAACATGGTGTCTCCATGTCTCTTTCCTATCATATTTCATCAACTAATATAAAACTTTTATATATTATTTTTAGAATTTTTCTTTCTATTTAAATGACTTTTTTTAATTGGAAACAAAGATGACAAAAATACATATTACCCATCAAAATACCCGAAATGAGTATTTGTAAAAATAACTTATGAGTTGGACTATGGGTATTAGCAAAACCTATTGAATATTTATATTTGTCTATTTTATTATTATTTCTTAATAAAATGTAATGATTAGACTATGAGTATTATTATTATTTCATATATATTTTAATAAAATTTAATGATTATTATTATTATTTCGTAAATAATACGGATATAGGTATGAGTATGTACTAACTGTGCCCACCCGGCCTTGTTGTGTTTCCTAATTGGATGAGACAAGAAATAAGGATAAGAATATGGACAGATGATCTCTGTTACTAATAAGTTACCTTACTTTTGTTTATTGATTTTGCAGAATGCTGCAGAGAAGCCTCCTTTCTTTATTCCAAGCTGGACTGCAATGTATGTATTCAATGCATTCATAGTGGTGTGGGTTTTTGTACTTGGGTTTGGGTTTGGAGGATGGGCCAGCATGACCAATTTTGTCAGGCAAATTGACACCTTTGGGCTTTTTGCTAAGTGTTACCAGTGCAAGCCCACAACACTGCCACGCGTTGCGGCGGCACCACCACCACATGCCCGCCACTAATCACAGCTGAGTTGACTCACTTACATCTACATATTAAAGAGTTCAGCTTCAATCACATTTTCCCTAAACATTTTGTATATCATAACATGGGGAAAATGGTTAATACTTCAACCCTTTCATTTTGCATGTTTTGTCCCTTTCTTTGTTAAGTAGTTTGTCACCTCCTTTAAAGTGTAGTAATTAAAAAGTGTATCAAATGCTTATGATTCCATGCTATAAATGCATAGGCTAATTAAGATAGATATGTATTTTGTATCTTTCTATTTTTTCTTGTCCTCTTTTAATGTCTTGGATGGGGGATATAAAGATTTTGTTTGCCATTTTCTTTTTGAGTTTATATATATGTATAGTGAAAAGATTTATACACAGGGCCTTTTCTTTATTCATTTAAATTATTTTTAATTTAAGAGTTAATCATTTTAATGAATGATGGATGATACAGTAATAGTATATAAAACTCTTACGTTATATACATCCTTTTTTCTCTTTCTTTTTTGACTCTGTAATATTTATGCATAATAGATTTATAGCACATTATCCTTTGTTTATCTATATTATTAATTTTAAAAGTCAATAATAATTAAATATAGATAATGAATGATTTACTAACAATTTTAGTGCATATAATTTTTATTTCTTTGCTTATTGATTTCAATCTCATCACCACTTTTTTGCATTCTTTGGGAATATGAGTTCTATAAAACAATTTACTATAGTAGAGTCATTTTTTAAAATTTGGACATGATTCTAAATTTAAAGTTAACTCAATCCTAAATATTGATTGAGATAATATTTGAACCCGAATTTAGACCCCAGTAAATATAATGCATATCTCATTTAGATAAAGTATTTTCAATATAGATGTAATTTGACATATGAAATGATATATGTATATATTGTTAATCATGTATACATGATATATAGATACACATACATATAAACATTATAAGTGAGTGACCACGAAACAGGTTTGATCATGTTTGTCCTATACTCGACCTTAAATATTATTTATGTCTAATTTTTGAACTCGAACTCAACTCTAAACCCGATGAGACCCAAACCTATTTGGTCCGACTGTGATCAAATCAAATTGGGTGAGCGGGTAGGGTCGGGTGTTACTAGTAACTTATTTAATACTCCACTCAATGCTTTTGGACTCCCCATTCTTCATTCCTTGTGAGGGAAATGGGGCTTGGACCCATGCCATGTTCACGTGGGCTGCACATGGGCTCATCTTCCTCTCACGTGCCATTATTACCCAATAATGATCACCTTATCAAGAGTTGTTGGATTTATTGTCACGATTTAATTAATTTTAACAAATTTATTTGATATTGGTTTTGTTCACGATTTTATCTATGTCTCCAATCATCAAACCTATGAACAATTGATAATTAGATGATATTTGACAAAGAGTAATATAGTTTGTTTAAGCAAAAAAAATAAATAAGGGAGAGATTCACTTACTCTAAGAGTAAGTTTAAAAAAATTTATTCATATTTTAACCATCAATTGTAGGAAAATCAAATTGTTTAAATTAGTTAGTAGATATGAACAATTGGATTTCCCATAGAATTGATAGCTAAGATGTGGAGTAAGAATTATAGAAGTTTTCATAATATTTGAGTAAAGGTTGTAGAAATTTTTACATTAAAAGCCAATTAAAGAATTAAACGATTCCAACAATTTAAAGAGTATAAAGTAAACTTAGTCATCTTTTTTCTTCCTTTCACTTTCTCAACTACCCAAAAAATCAAAGAGAACTTTTAACCCATAAGTTCAGTAGTTAATCTCAATTAGTTCATTGTTATTTTTTATTCTCAATGATTTTTCATGAGTAATCAAGCCTTTTGACCCTACCCGTATCCCTAATTAACTCTTGCAAATTTAAAATTCAACCTTTACTTTGGTGCACTAGATACTTTCTAGTTATATTGTATAGAGAAAAGGAATGTGCATATCTTTCTTTACTTGTAAGTGGAACTAGTTGAATGTATGCAGATTCTACAAATACTGCCTTCCAACTAGTCCCAATTCCAAAATTTGATGAAATGTACAGGAATTTAACTCCAATCATTCAGTGAAAGTGTAAGTATAACATTGATAGTAAAAAATAGATCACTAGTGTGTAAGAAATGTGTCTTGTGACATTAAGGGACATACTATTTTGTTATTTGAATGACATAACTATTGAATGAAAAGTTATCAATGAAATAATAAGACTCTTGGGAAATAGTCTATATATAGTGCTTGATAGAAGCACTATACTAATTAGAAAAAGACTTGAAACATTATCCTATCTCTATCCATAAAGTTTGTGTCTATCAGTCAATAATAAAGGAAAAACATAGAAAAGAATGGAAAGAGATAGAAGAGTTTCTCTATTGACTAAAAATAACACAACACATAAAGGAAGATCGCGTCGCCATTGATAGAATTAATCCATAACCATTCTTATTATATGAAAGCTATAAAATCTAAAGATTCATTTACAAGTAGTTTCCAAAATAAAACTTACATAGTGTTGTAGCCATTAAGTATAATATGGAGAGTGAAAGTGTGAGTAATAAATCTTGCACTAATACATTGATTTTTGCAAATTGCAACTTATTTTCCCCAATTTCTTTCGTCCAAAACACACACCAAATATTTGGTTCATAGATTTTAAAAATATGTAAAAAGTAAGGTTCTTCAACTATGATTTGGGTGTGTAATAAACTTTTCCCATCTAAATTATTTAAAGTAGAATTCAAGGTTTTTTTTACACCTTTGTAAAACGAATGCACCTTAAAGTTTCTGGGATATTTTTTTAACAATAAAAGAATATTTTGTAAATGTACCAAAGTTTAAAGGTTCATTTTACATTGTTAAAATTTATTGACTAAATTACACATTACATAAATTACCAAAGTCTAAAATTTATTTTACACCTCTAAAATTTGATGATTAAATTACAGGTCACCCGAAGTTAATGACCATTATTTTTGTACCTTTATTTTCATGGGAAAAAGGTAATATTATTAAAATCGAGTGAGGGTTACAATATTTATAAAAAGAATTTTATAGAAAAGAAAATTAAGACAATTGAGTAAAACAATTGTGAGGGTTATATATGAATTGGAATAAGGTACTTCTGATCCATATCCTCACACGGGGGCGACGTAAAAAAAGAAAGTGAGGTGTGGGGTTTCTCTTGCTATTGGCATAGTGAGCCGCGACGAGAGGCCTGTACGACAGGCTATTAGCTTAGTGGTAGAGTGCACCCCTTATAATTGTGTCGTTGTGGATGAACTGTGAGGGCTTTCAGTCACATGGATAGTTCAATGTGCTCATCGGTGCTTGATCCTGACATGTGAATCATCCAATGTAGATTCAACTTTCTCATCAGGAGGATAAATGTGATGATTCAGGTGAGATCCAATGTAGATCCAACTTTCTATTCGCTCGTGACATTCAAGCAGTCTAGGATGACTTGCGTAGTCGACTTGATTGAGTTAAAGAAGATATCATTCTGAGTTAACTAAATGACTAAATTACACATTACATAAAGTTACCAAAGTCTAAAATTTATTTTACACCTCTAAAATTTATGATTAAATTACAGGTCACCCGAAGTTAATGAATTTTGGTACCTTTATTTTCATGGGGAAAAAAGGTAATATTATTAAAATCGAGTGAGGGTTACAATATTTTTAAAAAGAATTTTACAGGAAAGAAAATTAAGACAATTGAGTAAAACAATTGTGAGGGTTATATATCAATTAGAATAAGGTACCGTAGATAAATTACATTTTCTTCTAATCCATATCCCCACATGGGGGCGACGTAAAAAAAGAAAGAGAGGTGTGAGGTTTCTCTTGCTTTTGGCATAGCTAGCCCCGACAAGAGGCCTGTACGACGAGCTATTAGCTCAGTGGTAGAGTGCACCCCTTATAATTTTGTTGTTGTGCATGGACTGTGAGGGTTCTTAGTCACATGGATAGTTCAATGTGCTCATCGACGCTTGATCCTGACATGTGAATCATCCAATGTAGATTCAACGTTCTCATCAGGAGTGTTGTGAATGCTTGAAATATGTTATTGCATTAGTCTCACATCACCTAGTATTGGAATAAAGTAGAGTAACCAATATTATATATTGGACTCAGGTCCCTTGTTGTAATGTGCACCAGATGTAAGCACCTAATAGAAACTCCCCATGGGAACTTGGGCCCATAGGTGTGATAGGGTTGGTAATCCTTATTCTCTAATAATATCTTGGTAGCCGCTCAGTGCTCCTGGGGACGTAGGCACAATTGGCCGAACCTCGTTACTAAATTCCTTGTTTCTTATCTTCTATTTATTCTATGCATTATTTGATTGCTTGTGACCAATGTTGCGCAATGATCGCTTCCGCTGCACAACAATTTGTATCAAAGCCAATTGGTAGATGACTCTTAACCTAGGTGCTAGATAATTGTAAAAGAGAGTGAAAGCAAGTTGATTAGACAAGGTGCGTCAAAGTTACTATGCAAGGATAAATAAGATGAGTTGAAGGAGAAGAAAACATGGTGGAACTATGGTGGAAGCGATATATGTTGATCTAGAATCCCTGAAGTTCATATACTGGATTAGGATCAAGGTGGAGATAGGGACTCGAGTATTGAGTTTGACCCTGAGACATGTGTTGACAATATCTCTCTAGATATTGAGAGAATGGTCTCATTTGAGATTAGAAGTGACATATTTGGGACGTCATAGTGAAAGATATTAATTGTTAGTAGATCCACAAAAGCACAGAGGCGCTGGCTGACTTTGATGCACATTGTAACATGAGCATTGGCTATGATGCAAGTTGTAACACGAGCATTGGTAGAGATGCAATGTGTGACATGAGCAATGGCTTGGATGCAAGGGTGTGGCACGAGCAATGGTTAGCATTACAGAAGGTGTGTGCTGTGAGTATACTCCTTATGGTGGAGTATGATAGTTCTTTTGAACTATGATTGTTGGACTAGACAATGATGGTAGCGGTTGAGGCTTTCCAAGGAAGCTCTAATGTTCAATTTGATCGAGTATTGAAGAGGACGGTTGTTGGTGAACTTTTGTGTAGAGGTTCCATATATCGAAAGACTTCCTAACAATTGATGACTAGGCGGTGTGTTCTATTAGATGGCGGTACTGAAAGGTGCACTAAAAGTTCGGAGAGTTAGGCTCTTGGTAACATCATCAAGGATACTCAGAAGGTTTATGCTGAAGGGGAGTAGACTCTTATGTAGAGGATTTGATAAAGAGAATTATGCATTGAGCAAGGTGGAGGGAAATATTCGCTAAGGTGGAGAATCTTGTGTAGGTTTTCTAAGGAGCGAGATATTCGTCTATTTCAGTCAAGGTGGAGATTGTTGTGAATGCTTGAAATATGTTATTGCATTAGTCCCACATCACCTAGTATTGGAATAGAGTAGAGTAACCAATGTTATATATTGGACTCTGGTCCCTTGTTGTAATATGCACCAGATATAAGCACCTAATAGAAACACTACATGGGCACTTGGGCCCATGGGTGTGATAGGGTTTGTAATCTTTATTCTCTAATAATATCTTGGTAGCCGCTCAGCGCTCCCGGGGACTTAGGTACAATTAGTCGAACCTCGTTATCATATTCTTTGTTTCTTCTCTTCTATTTATTCTATGCATTATTTGATTGTTTGTGACCAACGCTGCGCAACGATCGCTTTCGCTGCACCAACAAGGGGGATAAATGAGACGATTCAGGTGAGATCCAATGTAGATCCAACTTTCTATTCACTCGTGACATTCAGGCAGTCTCGGAGGACTTGCGTAGTCGACTTGATTGAGTTAAAGAAAATATCATTCCGAGTTAACTAAATGGACCAAGTTGTTGTTAGTCAAATGATGCTCTAGAACTTTCAAATTTCTTGTAAAACGGTAAGCTCATATGCATGAGAAAATGTGTTATTGAGTATGTGAACCTACAAGTAAACAAAAGATAGCAATAAGACTCAAAGTGCTCATTACAAAGACTACATAAGTAACCCCTCCCTCTGATGGGGTGACCCCCATTTAAAACTTCCAAAGTGAGCAGTCTATTCTGGAGAAGTTGTCATGTAAAAGCAGTAACCTTTAAAAGAGCTCTGAATCCCCATAAGAGATTGAGATGAATGATACCCCACATTTTAATAAAAAATATTTGAAATGAAATTAACTTTATAATTAGTTACAACAAACTTTAAATAATCTTAATTATCACATAGAAAATTAAGTCTTTAAACTATACTTCATCCTTCATAAAATGTTTCGAATCATAATTAATTAGTTTTCTAGTTTCCTTATTTTTTCAGCTCTAATGCGTGTATGTTCTCTCTTTTGGGTCAACTTGTTGTACTTTATGTGTTAGCACATTGGGCCTTAAGTTTGGGATATCTTGCTTTTGGCAGGTCAAAAACTGAATGGTAAAAAAACAAACTTGTTCATTTGGGATGCGAAACTTACACTAGTTTATAGTATGTATAAGCTATCATAAATAAATTAATTGTTGAATATGTGGCTCTAATTTAACCACATAACTATTGTTTGTTTTTTGGGGCTAATATTACTTCATTCATGCTAAGTTTTTTCAAACTTTGCTACTGTTCATGCTACTAGCAATTATTACTTTGCATATTAATATGTAGCACTTATTCCTTCAATGTTAAGAATGCTATTTTTTTATTATTCTACTTGCATGCCATTTGCCTATAAAAGGCAATGAAATGAAGTGAAGAAAAATCATTCAAAACACAAAACAGAGAGAGCATACCAACTTCATTGAGCTTTAGAATTATTTTATATATTTTGGTGAGCTTTATCCTCACTACTATAAAAGGATTTGTTGTACTCTCCCTTTTACATACTGAAATTTTGCTCTTGAGCGCCCGTGGTTTTTTAACTCTCACACTGAGGGGGTTTTTCCACGTTAAATCTTGTGTGTTATTTTCTTGCTCATTTACTTGCTTCTATATTATTCTCAATTGATCCGATCTTGTGCTTCCACATTGTGCTCTATTCCTAACAAGTGGTATCAGAGCTATTACTCAATTGAGAATTTCAAAATGTCTAAATTTGACATTGAGAAGTTTAATGGCAAGATTAGCTTTTCTATTTGGCGAGTCCAAATTAGGGCCGTTCTTATCCAGAGCGGATTAAAGAAAGCTTTAGACGGAAAGTCAAAGAAATCAGTTTCCATGACTAGTGACCAATGGGATGAGTTGGATGAAAAGGTGCTTTCAACAATCCAACTTTATTTATCTAAGGAGGTTCTTCGTGAAGTTGCAAATGAAGAAACCGCTGCGACTTTGTGGTTGAAGTTAGAAACCTTATACATGACCAAGAGCCTCACAAACAAGCTTCGTCTCAAAGAAAGATTATACATTTTCTGTATGGTTGAAGATACTCTTATTCAAACTCATCTTGATGATTTTAACTCTATTATTATGGATCTGCAAAATATTGATATCAATATTGAAGATGAAGACAAAGTTGTTTTGTTGGTTGTCTCTTTACCTTCTACCTACAAACACTTCAAAGAAATCATGTTGTATGTAAATAATGATTCCTTATCATTTGAAGATGTTAATTCTAATTTATTGTCCAAAGAAAAGTTTGATCTTGAAGTTAATTATGTGGACAAGGGTGAAGGCTTAAGTGTTCGAGGTAGAACTCAAGAAAAAGGTACCAGTTATAAAAAGCAAGGCAAATCCAAATCCAGAGGCCGCAAATCCAACAAAACCTGCCGCTATTGCAAGAAACTAGGGTATGATATTCCTGATTGCTTCATCTTGAAGAAAAAGCAGGAAAAACAAGAAAGAGGAAAATCTCAACAGTCCCCTGAAGCTGCTAATATTGAAGCTGACTCTGACGGTGATGTTCTCTTATCTGTTGTCTCTTCTAATAAGAGGAGTAAAATAGAATAGATTCTTGATTCTGGATGTACTTTTCATATGTGTCATTATAAGGACTTATTCATCACTTTTGAACATGTTGACAATGGTGTTGTTTTGATGGGAAATGATACCCAATGTAGGGTTGCAGGAATAGGTATAGTTCAGATCAAGACTCATGATGGTGTTGTCAGAACTTTGACAGATGTCCGCTATATTCCAGATTTGAAGCGGAATTTAATTTCTCTTGGCACCTAGAGTCTCTCGGGTGCAGATATTCAGCTGAAGGTGGAGTTCTAAAAGTATCGAAAGGTGCTCTTGTATTATTAAAGGCTAACCGAGCTGGTAGCTTATATGTCTTGCAAGGGTCTGTTGTGACAGGTTCAGCAACTGTATCTTCTTCAATGCCTGATAATGATGTCACCAAATTATGGCACATGCGTCTAGGCCATATGAGTGAAAAAGGCATGCACCTTCTGAGCAAGCAAAGCCATCTTGGTAAACATGGCATTGGTAAGTTTGAGTTTTGCAAACATTGTGTTTTTGGGAAACAAAAAAATGTTAGTTTCTCTACAGCAACTCACTGTACCAAATGTATTCTTGATTATATTCATTCTGACCTTTGGGGGCCTTCTAAAGTTCCTTCCCATGGAGGATGCCGCTATATGATGACTATCATTGATGATTTTTCTCGTAAAGTTTGGGTTTATTTTATGCGACATAAAAATGAAACATTCTCCACTTTCAAAAAGTGGAAAACTGTTGTTGAAACCCAGACAGAGAAAAAGGTGAAGAAGCTCAGAACAGACAATGGATTAGAGTTATTTAATGGTGACTTTAATGAGTTCTGCACAAATCATGGTATTGCTAGACACAAAACCATTCCAAGGAATCCTCAGCAAAGTGGTGTTGCAGAACGGATGAACAGAACTCTACTTGAGAGAGCTCGTTGTATGCTCTCAAATGCTGGGTTATGGCATCGGCGTGAACTTTGGGCTGAGGCAACATCTACTGCTTGTTACTTGGTCAACCGTTCTCCACATTCGGCACTTGACTTATAAGTTCCAGAAGAAATTTGGTCAGATAATCCTGTTGATTATTCTAATTTAAGAATATTTGGTTGTCCTGCTTATCCACATGTTAATGATGGTAAATTAGCTCCAAGAGTTGTTGAGTGCATATTTCTTGGTTATGCATCTGAGTCTAAGGGATATCGCTTATGGTATTCTGATTCAACGTCACAGAAATTAATTCTTAGTAGAGATGTGACTTTTAACGAGGATGCATTATTATCTTCTGGAAAACAATCTGTTGTGTCTTCTTCTACTAGTATAGGTAATTTGCAAGGTACTAGCGAGAAGGTGGAGTTGATAGTAAAGTCTGCCGCTCCTAATGTTGATGTTCCATCTTCATCTACAAATGAATCAAGCATTAATGATCATTATGCTGATTGTGATGACGGTACCACTTTTCCTATTCATGAACAAGAAGATGATTATTGTATTGCCCGAGACAGAGCTAGAAGACATATATGCTTACCAAGCTGTAACGGCCCAAAAATTCTACCCTGGAACTTTTATCTTATTTTAACTCATGCAAACATTCAATTCGTTTATGTACCCTGATTATTAACTGAATATGCGTTACATGGTTTATCTTGATTATTTCCGGACTATTTATCATGCGATATCCATACATACATTCCTAATACAGAAAAACATAATTCATATTAATGTAACCTAGTAACTACCGCATACAATTAGCTATGGGATTCCAAACACCCATAGCTACACATATCCCGAGTTACTAGTCTCCATGATTAATATCATGTAAAAAATAGTATCCATAATTACCATTAGTTACTTCAAGTACAACCAAATGTAGTCACAAAAGAATGGATAAAGAGACATCAAAATAAAGGTATCTAATCTCCTAGTCAAAAATCATCTTTTCCCCGCCCACCTACCTGCAATGGGATTAACATTGACCACACACAAGTAACACAAATGAGTAAGTCGTTAACTCAATAAAACATCAATGTAAATTAATCCACATTTAATAGGGTTAATTAACAATCTAAATTAAATCCACTTAAAACAATTTTCGTCATCAGTACTTTTGAAAAACCATGCTACATAACTCGAGTTAAAATCACTAACCCATTCTGGTATGCTAAAACGAGTTTTATTTCCATTGGCACTCCACCAATACATAAACAGTAAATTCACTCCTCATCACTACAAACATACCCATATATGCTTGTAGCGACTAAGTGATTTACAATTCATTGCTTTGTTCCGAGTTTTATTTCCATTGGCACTCCACCAATACATAGACAATAAATGCACCCAACATCATTACAACATATCGTATATGCTTGTAACTACAAAGTGACTTACAATTTAATGTTTTATTCCGAGTTTTATTTTCATTGGCACTTCACCAATACATAGACAATAAATGCACCCGACATCATTACAACATATCGTATACGCTTGTAACTACAAAGTGACTTACAATTTATTGTTTTATTCCGAGTTTTATTTCCATTGGCACTTCACCAATACATAGACAATAAATGCACCCGACATCATTACAACATATCGTATATGCTTGTAACTACAAAGTGACTTACAATTTATTATTTTATTCTGAGTTTTATTTTCATTGACACTCCACCAATACATAGACAATAAATGCACCCGACATCATTACAACATATTGTATATGCTTGTAACTACAAAGTGACTTACAATTTATTGTTTTATTCCGAGTTTTATTTCCAGTGGCACTCCACCAATATATTAAACGGTAAATACACCCGACATCATTACAAACATATCCACGTATGCTTATAACTACAAAGTGATTTACAATTTATTATTTTATTTCGAGTTTTATTTCCATTGGCACTCCACCAATACCTAAACCGTAAATCCACTCCTCATCATTATCAACATACCCATATATGCTCATAATGACTAAGTGATTCACATATCATTTCATTATCCACATCAGAAAATCCACGCATTTTCTAACATCGTACATAAGTTAAAGACTTATCCTTACCTCGGTGAGTGTTGGGTTTGGTTTTTGGCGACTTCGTAGGTTCCACCGACACCACCTCCAACTTTAGGATCTTTCCTCATCCCACCATATAACACAATGTTAGTCATTTATTCCAAATATCATATAAACAACTTACATTGTGTTATTTAACCATATAAAATATTTAACACGTTTTCAATGTTTCTAAACTACTTTCATCATAAGTTTACAACATCTAAAACGTACATACTCATCTTCTACCTCTAACACTTTACCCATTTTCTTCTTTTACCACATTCTCACTTTAGGGTTTTGGGGTTTTCATGAATCAACCCACTAACGCTCTCCTTTCTTGAAATATTAACTCTATACCAAGAGTTTACAAGATAAAAATAACATAACACGAACCATAACTCAAAAGGGTGAATTTCCATGGTTTCTCTCATTTTGAGAAGAGATCCATAATACCAAAAATGGGTTTTCAAGAGAAGAAGAGAGTTAGAATATAGAGTTTTACCTCTTCTCAAGCTCTTGAACAAGAATTAAAGCTCCTAAACCTTGGGAATACTCTCTTCTCTCACTTCTCTTCAATTCTTAACCTAAAAATGTATTTGGGGTTTCTCTCATTTAATGCTCTCGTCGGGTTCTCGCTTAAGCGAGCTTATTCTCGCTCAAGCGATAAAATCCCGCCCATTTTAAAAATTCAGATCTGACCCTCTCGCTCAAGCGAGGGATTCTCGCTCAAGCGAGAATCTCACAATCTCAACAGCACCAAAATGCCATTTCTCGCCCAGGCAAGACAATTCTCGCTCAGGCGAGAATCCTCTAGTATAGCCCAGGATTTCACCCTCCCAGGTGAGCCTTCCTCGCCCAAGCGAGAATCTCTCGCTCAAGCGAGAATCTCTCGCTCAAGCGAGAATCCTAGGACTGATACTATAATTTTAAAGACTTAAATTTAGGGTGTTACACAAGCCACTGCCAAATACCAAGTTCCAACATTGCTTGGACTTGGTTGGTCTCTATAATATTTGAGCACCCTTCGAGGATTTATTTGGCGACGAGCAACTTATCAAATTCGAGCCAAAGTGGAGATTGTTGAATATGTGGCTCTAATTTAACCACATAGCATTGTTTGTTTTTTGTGGCTAATATTACTTCATTCATGCTAACTTTTTTCAAACTTTGTTGCTGCACATGCTACTAGCAATTATTACTTTGCATAGGAATATGTAGCACTTATTCCTTCAATGTTAAGAATGCTCTTTTTATTATTATTCTACTTGCATGCCATTTGCCCATAAAAGGCAATGAAATGAAGTGAAGAAAAATCATTCAAAACACAAAACAGAGAGAGCATAACAACTTCATTGAGCTTTAGAATTCTTTTATATACACAAGTGTTTTTGGTGAGAATTCTTATTCCATTTGAGAGAGTATTTGTGAGAGAAAATATTGTTCTTTATCCTCACTACTATAAGAGGATTTGTTGTACTCTCCCTTTTACATAGTGAAATTTTGCTCTTGAGTGCCCGTGGTTTTTAACTCTCACACTGAGGGGGTTTTTCCACGTTAAATCTCGTGTGTTATTTTCTTGCTCATTTACTTGCTTCTATATTATTCTCAATTGATCCGATCTTGTGCTTCCGTATTGTGCTCTATATTATTGTTAAGATCTAGAACATCATGTTTTTTTATAAAAATAAATAAATAAGAGAAAGTGTATTGTTCTCATGTATTTGATTGGAAAAGAAGTATTCATCGATACGACGATAACACGAAGATTGTTGGTTTCTCTCGCTTGATCTATTGCTTAATTGCACTTTATCAATGGAGACAATATCTCTTAGTTGGATAGAGTGAGGACCACATCCTTAATTTATAAGACATGACAAGGTGCTTTCATGAGATACATTCCTTCATATAACATGACTTCCATAGAGTTAAGTCATTTCACATACCTTTCATGTAAGATGACTTTCTAATTAGTATGTAATTTCACATTTCCACTCATGCAAGACAACTTTCCAAATAATCATGTAATTTCACATAGTATCTATTTTGATTACATTTAATTATTCATAATAAAAATAATATTATAATAAATGATATTTCTGATTAGGCAATGTGATTTAATTATATATTTGTAGACCATGTTTTAGAAGTATAAACAAATATATTGATTGTGTGTTTGATCCTCCATAATAACACTTTTGTAAAAATTAAGTCATTTTAAATGAAAATTGGCATATATTACCAATATGGTTTAAATGAAAAACGGTCGGTATTATGAAGTGCCAACATTATCACAAGTTTACTATCAATTTTCGTGGCACTTTTACTCTTTACTTAACACAAATTGTTGACTTTATACTCATAAGTGATTAAGTCTTGTTAATTGGCCAAATATTATCTTTGAAGTGTTTGTGTAGGCTAAAACTAGAGCAATGACTCAAAAAAGCTAAGTTTTCGGGGAGAAATCACTCAGGCTCAACAAAGAAATCAAGCCCAACGGATCAAGCAATATCTCATACATGTGCTTGGCTCCAATGTCATGTTCAAAGATAGTGAGAACCTAAGCCATAAAATTTCTGCTAAGGGGCTTGAGATTGATCAAGCCAAAGTAGATGTCATAGAAAAGTTGTCGCTTCCAGCTAATATCAAGGGGATGTCAAAGATAGGCCCCCTAATAAATTTGCTAAAGAAAGACTCTCCCTTCCACTTTGATGAGTCTTGCCTTAAAGCTTTTGAGGAGCTTAAGCGTGACCTAGTTACCACTTCGATAATCACTATACCTGATTGGAAAACTGATTTTGAACTCATGTACGATGCAAGTAATTATGCTAGCAGAGCTATACTAGGACAACAACAAAAGAAAAATTTCCATATTATACACTATGCCATCAAGGTTTTAAAAGTTGCGCAAATTAACTATGCAACTACTGAAAAATAGTTGTTGGCCATAGTATATGCCATGGAAAAAATTTGTAGCTACTTCATAGGCACTAAGGTTGTTATATACACTAACTATGTCGTTATTAAGTACTTATTTAGTAAGTTGGATTCGAAACTGTGACTAACCCTCTGGGTTTTGTTGCTTCAAGATTTTGATATGGAAATCAACGATAAAAGTAGCAAGGAAAATGTGATTGTTGATCACCTTTCAAGATTGATCAATTCTGAGGTGACCACTAAGGAAAAGGAAATCACTCATGCATTTCTCGATGAGAAACGTTTTTGCATCTGCGAGAGGCCATAGTTTGGTGACATGGCCAACTATAAGGCGACATGAATCCTTCATGATCTTGCTTATCAACAAAAGAAAAAGTTTCTTTGGAATGCTACTCATTATATGTGGGGTGATCCTCGTCTTTTCAAAATTGGTGTTGATGGGCTACTTCGCTAGTGCATTGGGCCGAATGAAACTAAGAGTATCCTTTGGCATTGTCACAACTCGCCCGATGGCGGACATTATAATTGAAATATAATTATTGTTAAGGTTCTTCAATCTGGGTTTTATTGGCCCACACTTTTTAAGGATGCACATTGTCATGAGCAAAGTTGTGACGCATGCCAAAATAACTAGGGGGATCGGTAAGCGGAACAAAATGTCGCTTAGAAACATATTGGAAGTAGATGTGTATGATTGTTAGTGCATCGATTTTATAGGACCATCCCATCCTCCCACTCAAGTTTGTATATTCACGGGAAATCTTGTCATTTGTTCGTAGAGTTAGCAATAAGGCTTATTGGGCACTAAAATTCTTGAATTTTGATGAGAGCTAGGATTTGGTTTAGCGAGAAGAAGATAAGAAATCAAGTCCATATTACTCTTACACCTTCTTCATTATATTGTTGTGAAAGGACCATATTGTTTGCATGAAAATGGACAGGTTTTTTCTTTCATTTCAGCCAAAGTCATATTTTCTCCACACAAATTTATTTATGAAGTAATTCTTAATAAAACAGAATTATACTCATTTTTCAGTTTTAAAATCATATAAGAGCAAATGTATTCACTAAATTTTGGAAGGATCATTATTTTCCCGTGGTCATGAATTTACTTTAAATTGTTCCAAAGAATATATAGATTTTTAAGTTGAGATGTTCATTCTTCAACCCTTCATGGATATGATGACCAAGGACAATTATAATTTTTATTTTATCCCAAGTGAATTTATCATTTCTTTAATTACTTTAATGGTTTCTCCAAAATTCTTGGACTTTAAACAAAACTCGAAAATTAACCAACAAGACGTTAGTCTAGTAGTATAGTTAAGATCTCGTTAAATCCATAGAAATACCAAAAAGTGAAGGTTCGATTACTAAGAGTAATACTTATTGGATTGACCAGTCACAAACTTCAAAAGAAATTAGTTCATTACTAATAAGTGATCTCGATAATACCAAAAAAAAAATCTCAACCATTAACAAGATTAGTCATTCTTCTGTCTTCCCAGTGATGAAAAAGGCTAAAATTTCAAGATTTGTTAGGTTGGACATATCTGATACTATCATTAAAAATGTAAAAAAGAATTAGAAAGTTGTGGAACTTATATAATTTAAAGAAATAAATGTGTAAAATATTAAAGTGATAGACTTAATGTATAATTCTATGTGATAATTGATTAACAATAGGGTTAATTAAGTTACTTTCAATTTGTTAGTTATGATATTGTATTCGTTAATCGATTAACAATATAGTTAATCAATTAACTAGTTAGTTGTTGAGTTAGTTAGATGGGGTTTGCTAACATGGGAAAGATATATTTTAGTTAGGTACATGTTAACAAAGTGTACCAAAAAATTTGGACAAAATTATCCTTAAAGTTTTGTGTAACATATTTTAGTAACCAGAGTACTTGTGTAATTTAATTTTATCTCACATACCCCTAAACCTCAATCCCTCCTCATTTCAATCTTTCTAATTTTCAAATCCCTAATTTTCTCTCCCCTCTTTTTAAACAAAATTGAAACTAAATATTCTTCTCCTTTTACCTGCGTTTCTCATTCTTCTTGAAAACTGAATCAAGCTTTCATTCCTAAACTTGCAGCATTTTGGGCTGCTATATTAAAAAGAGCATTTCCGATATTGAAAAAAATACATAGAGTAATACAATTCCAAGTGATAAAAAATAAGATAATATTTTATGACTATAAAATTAGGAGAACATTTTAATCCATTATATAAGAATAAAAATTGTAATATATATAGGGGTTTCAGTGAGAAACACGGGTAGAAGAAGGAGAAGAAAATTTAGTTTCAGTTTTGTTTGAGAGGAAGAGGAGAGAAAATTAGAGATTTGAAAGTTAGAAAGATTGAAATGAGGAGGGGTTGAGGTTTAGGGGTGTGTGAGATAAAGTTAAATTACACAAGTAGCCTAGTTACTAAAACATGTTACACAAAACTTTAAGGGTAATTTTGTCCAAATCTTTTGGTACACCTTGCTAACATGTACCTAACTAAAAATACAGATTCCCCATGTTAGCAAACTTTTAATTAAGTTACTTTCAGTTTGTTAATTATGATATTGTATTCGTTAATCGATTAACAATATAATTAATCAATTAACTAGTTAATTGTTGAGTTAATTAGATAATGTAGTATATAAAAGATGATTCTCTTAATCTTTGTAACTCAAATTCAATTCATTTTCACTTATGAAAAACTGATTCAAATCAATTCCTTTTCACTTAGAAAAACTCATTCAAATCAATTCATTCTTTCTAATTCTTTCTTTAGTTCTCTTTCATTTTCTCATTCATGTCTTTCTCATCTTTCTTAATATTCAAAAAAATTTATTTCATGACTCATACCAAATTTTAACATGTTAAATTTTACAATCAAATCATTCATAATATATATAGTTTGCTAACACGGAGACTTCCTTTTTTTTAGTTAAGCATGTTAATATTGTATATCATAAAAGTTGAACAAAAATATACTTAATGTTATGTTGGAAAGAATTTTGATAACAATAATATTTTGGTAAGTTTCTATTCTGAACATTAAAAATAAAAAGTGCACCAAATCTCATGTTTTCAAAATTAAACTCATCAGACCAAAAGTGTAGCAAGAACCCTCAAATTTTTTCAATGTCAATATTCTATTTTCCAATCTTTTTTATTAGATTTCAACACTAGTGCTTGTTGTAATCCTTATATTTCTTGAAGTGCAAAGATGAAGCCACAATGGTTTATTAGCTTATGCGTCATTGCGTGCATCAAAAAAGTAAACTTTGCACCTGCGAAATTCTATAACTTGAATTTGGAAGTAAATAATTAAAATTTTGTAATTGATATTTACTTTAATCAGTGTTTTGAAATTATGTGAATTCACTTTGGAAGTAAATAATTAAAATTGAGGAGAGATACACTCACTACAACAACAGTAAGAATTAATTTACTCACTAATTCAAACCATTAGATTTCTCAATAATTAATGGCTATGATGTTGAGTAAGTGTTTTAAACTTACTCGTGGAGTAAATGGATTCCCTTAAAATTTTGTAATTGATATCTACTTTAATCACATAAATTAATGTAAATGAAAAAAATGTCAGTTTTCGATATATAAATTGGAAGATAGAAGATTAAGATTGAAATTTTGGGAATTAGGGTTGTTAGGTGCTACTTCTATATTTTTTGTGAGTTAAAGTACAACTTTATCATACACAATACTAACATACTCTTAATTAAAAATGAGGTTTCACGTATGACAATGAAAACTGAACTCGCGGATATATGTCCGAACCAAACCTGAATTTAATGAGAAAACCTGATGTCAATGGATTTGGGTTCGGGTTCGGGTTTGGTATAGTTAATAATACCCTACGCTGAACCCGATTAATATATGTATAATTATAAAATTACACATAAATACATATATAAAATTTATATATATAAATTTGACAATGTATAGAAACTATATGTACTAGCATGTCGATAGGCATTTCGTCCCTGCCGACCCGCATTCTTATTTTCTAGTATTAAATATTTAATTTTTATATATTTCATTTTAGATAATTATATCAAATTTTTTGTATTGAATGTATATGATATTATAATTTATGTAATATAAAAATATGAAAATGAATTGTACATTTTTAAAATTTATATTAAAAATTATATTGGTGGTTTGATATTTTCAATATATCTTATAACTTTCATTGATATTTCTTTTATTGTTTGATAAACATTTTAATAATAGTTAATTAGATAGACAAAATATGCAATAAAAATTACACCTTTATATGGTATATATGTATATATATATATAAATATATATAAATATCTGTTTCAGGCGGGTTTCATCGGGTTCGGATTACCTAAAATCTGACGAGTTAGGAGATGACATCATCATTTTCAATTCCACTTAATTCAAGTTTGAGTTCTGACTTTGAATTTCGAATTCAGGGTTGGGTAATCACAAACCCAAACCCAACCCCAACCCATTGTCATTCCTAGTTTCATGTTAACAAACCTCTCTCTCTATATAAAGTAATTATTGAAATTATAAAACTAAAATAGCATAAAACTACTATCCATGTATATACAAATGATTTTAGTATCTATATTGTGTAAAAGATTATTATATTATTAGTTATCTTCCACCATTTATTATTAATCGGGATTCACTTAAATATTTTTTTGGTATATAATAAATTAAGAAGATTGGGATAGAGTCATCAATTTTTTTTTGATATTTTTATAGATCTTATTTTAATCTAAACATCTGATTATGAGTTTTGAAAATCATAGTTATTAAAATCGTTTCGTGCTAGACGGTTAAACTGATTATCCGGTGAATCAGTCTCAATACCAATATAATACAATAATTATACCTAACATGCAATTATACCGGTAAAAATCGGCCAAAATTGGTAAAAACTGATCATATTAGTCAGTTTTCGATTTAAAAGTACCGGTCATACCAGTTGATTTTTATTTAAAATTAATTTTTTAATAAAAATAATTATTGTTTTTTTAACATTAATGTTAATATATTATATATGTATATCTAATTTTATCCGTATGCGGTTTAATTAGTGAACCATCGATTAAACCACTATATTAGTACTCCTATCGATTTGATGACCGATTCGGTATTAATAACGCTAGTCAAAATTGTTATATCTAAAAAATTGTCATTTTTCTTACCAAAAAAAATCACAAATAAATTCCTTTTTAAATAACAATAAAATGAGCCCATGTTGAAATGAAAATAGAGGGAGAGAAAACACTGCACATTTTCTCTTCTTAAACCTTATCCCTTATGTTATCTTCAAAACCAGCCATGGCATCTTCAATTCTATTAGCTTCACCTTCTTCACTCTCTCTTCAATCTCACACTTCCTCTTCTCACCTTTCCTTTTCTCACTCTCAATCTCTCTCTATTCAATTTCATTCTTCACTTTCTCTTTCATCACCTTCTTCAACCCTTTTACCAACAACCCCTTCTGGTAAAAAAAAACCCATAAGAATAAGATTTCATACTCTGCATTGAAATAACTATGTTTTACTATGAATGATTTTTAATAACCCATTACCCAATTTTTTTTTTTTTTGTAGTTTACTGTGGCAGAGGTGATAGGAAAACTGCCAAGGGAAAACGCTTCAACCATTCATTTGGAAATGTAAGATTTTTGTAATTTCTTAGTTTATAGCATTGATTATGTGCTTAGTTTTGTTCAAGTTTTAATTTTTTTTTTCTTCATGTTTAGCTTTTGCAAAACGTTTTTTTGAACAGTAGAATGGAACACTTTTGAGATTAAGTCTCATATCGCCTACCTGTTTCGGTAACGACTTAAATAGCTGTTGTGTTACTTCTCTCGTTTGTCAATTAGTTTTGATATGAAACCTTAACATGACATCAGAGTCAGAACTCAACTTTTTTCCGGTTGTCATATCCTGTATACATTATTGGCATAAAATGTGACTATGTATTTCATGTGTTGTGGATTTTAATTGTAGTTGTTGTTTTACAAATAATGGAGTTGTTATTTTTTATGATGTTATTGTTGTTACTAGGCAAGGCCAAGGGACAAGAATAAGGGTAGAGGGCCACCAAGGATTGCTGCACCACCAGCACCTCTGAAGAAAGATAAGTACGAAGATAACGAGGTCGTTAAGATTGATATCGACGAGTCTCTCTTCGGCTGATTTTAGTAGTGGATTGTAATTTTCAATATTTTCATGATTTTTAGTTTTTATTACATGAATTCCACTGTGACATATACAATTTGAAATTTGCTTAATTGAGGTCATTGTGCTTTCTTTCTCTTATGTTAATCTTTGTCGTAGTTTTTAAATTGTGGTTCCGGTCATTTGCATATATCACAATTGTCGACAATTGCGGAAAAGTGCAGCAGATGCTACTGCACTTGTGTTTGTCATGTGATAAAAAGTGTTTGCTTTAGCATGTAATAATGCTACTGTTTGAATCTCAAATAAGCACTTTGTGGCAAAAAAGAGTGATGAACCAAATATAAACTTTAGTTGGGTCTTCTTAAAATCAAAGGAAATGTTACTTAAAAGTTAATTTTGATTATAACTAAGAAGATCAGAAGGAAAAGTTGAAGCATATTATGTAGCACCAGAAATCACTATATTGTTCTTTTTCTTTGTTTTCTTCAACTGCACCATGTTCACCATTCTCTTCATGTCATAATAGTAGTAGTTTATTAGAGTTGATGAAAGGTGGAACCTAACCCTAAGATCATTGTTTCACATTGAGCATACTAGTTCGACAGTCCGTTCCGAGTTTTTTAACGGCTAACCTATGTTTAAGTCCATATTTCTCTGTGTTAGTTATATAGATCGTGGTTTCGGCTGTCGATGTATATTTTGAAATTAGCAAACTCGGATTGACTATGAAAAAAACTCTAGAAGATTGATAGGATTCAATTTGTGGAAATGTGGAGGTTCCGTGATATTTGTGGTAGAAACTTGAGAGTTAGAGATATAGAGCAAGGTGATTGGTATTTCAGGTTGAAAGCTGTTATGATTGAAATGATAAGGTAACAAAAACAGTATTTTGGAAGAGAATTCTTTCTCTTTGATAGGCTTGTTCTTATTGTTTCATGTGATTGATGAAAATCTGAACTATTTTTGAAGTCCACAACTATCACCTAAATACTATATGTTTGTGAATGACAATGTTGTTCTGATATAAGTCTTCCTATGATACTTTTCAAATGTCATTCTGCTACTCTTTTTGTTCCATAGATCCACCCCATAAGTCTACCCAGTGAGCTAATGAAGGAGTTTAGCTTATTTTTTATGAACCGTTTAGGATGCAAGCCTTTTGGGTTAGCTCACATTGGTCTTGTACTTAGGGATTACAATGAAAACCAAACTTGTGGGTAACTGTCCGAATATAACCCAAATTTAATGGGAAAATCTGATGCGACTGAGTTCGGGTTTTACCCAAGTTTAACTTTTGGAGTCGAATTTTACCCGAGTTCAACTTTTGGGTTTGGTACAGCTAATATCAACCCTGAATCTGATTAATATATGTTAAATTACCAAATTATGGATGAATCTCATACCTGCCCATTTATACTTCTTTGCGAACGCACTTGCCAGTATTATTTAGAATTCAAAAAAAAATACAAAATCATTTGTCACAAGCACCATAAGTGATGGCCAACCTGCACGATTCTCATAATTGTTTATGGGTAAGAGATGCAATTTTAACCCGTTTGACAATTTTTCTCGACATGTTTCCTCGTCAAGCTTGAGGACATCTCTGTTTGGTAATTTTGGATAACGACATTTTGTATGATATGTTATGTCATCAGTAGATCATAACATTCATCATATAGTAAAATTGTAAATGAAGTATGGACATGTAATTCAATTAATTTCAATATTTTTAACATATTTGATTGTCTTGCTTATATGCATTCATCTAGTGATGAACTCTCTAAACTTAATGATAACTCAAAGAGTCGTATTTTCATAGGATATACCATGGTGTGATGGGGTTCAAGTTCCAGATTCTAGTTTATAGAAAAGTGGTGTTGAGCAGAGATATGATGTTTAATGAAGATGTCATGCTGAAACAATCATTTTTTATAGAGGTGATAGACCAAATGGAGAGGCTTTGGGATCAAATGGTTAAAGTGAAGAAAAGGCAATGAACCACGTACTAAGTATCTACTTGTCATAGATAGGGATAGATGTCCTATCAAACCCCAAGAGATATGTATTTGAGGATGAGATTTTAGTTTCTCTCCATATGAGTTTAGGAGATCTATGTAGCTTTCAAGAGGTTATAAACAATCATTTGAAAGAACATTTGATAGGTGTCATGATAGAGGAGATGAAGTATTTACACAATAACCAATCTTCAGAACTTATCTCATTGCCCAAACAAGTGTACAGTTGGATACAAGTGGGTGTACAAAAGGAAGCCATCAATATGAGAAAAAGATAGGGAAAAGTTCAAGACTTGTCTTATAGAAAAATATATTCGTAGCATAAGGGGTCGACTACTATCAAGGCACTACTTGCCTTGGTAGTCAGCTGTGATAAGCATTTAGAAAATATAGATGTGAATCCTTCATTTCTCCATGGTGAATTAGAGAAAAAATTTATATGACACATCCAAAAGGGTTTAGTGCAGGTGGACAGAGTCATTTGGTTTTCATGTTGAAGAAATCTCTATATGAGTTGTAGTAGTTTTCCATACAGTAGTACAAGTAGTTTGACACTTATATGTTAAGCTTGAATATAAGTATTGTGAGTATGATTATTGTGTCTATATAAGAAGCCTCGACAATGAGTCTTTTATTTTTCTACTACTATATATAGATGATATGTTGCTTGCTATTAATTGTTTGAGTGATGTCAAATAGTTGAAAGTTATGCACGACAAAGAGTTTTACATGAAAGATTTAGGGACTGCTAAGAAGATTATTAGGATGTATATTCACAATGACTTGAGAGCTAGAAAGTTGTGTTTATCCTTGTAAAGTTATATTGAGAAGATCTTGGAGAGATTTGATATGAGAAATATTAAATTAATAAGCATTTAGTTAGAAAATCACTTCAAGCTTTCCATATATCAAAGTCCAAAGATGAATGAAGAGAAGAAATACATGTTAAAGTCCCTAATAAGCATTTGGTTGCTTGGTTTTGTATGTTATGGTGAGCTAGACTAGAGTTAGCAAAAGGATATGTCAAGACAAGGAAACAACATTGGGTGTCAATTAAGTAGATTTTCAAATATTTAAAGGGGACTATAAGTTTCGCTATCATGTTTGACTACCCTGTATGATATAAAAGTGTGATATTTTAAACAAAAAATGTGTGACGTGTGTAATTAATTAAAAAATATTGTATATTATGTAGACAAATTCAAATAATATAAGAGTCAGTACGTCTACATAATATATGAGTTATTTAAACATTTCTTTGAAATTATTAATATATTTCGTAATGACAAAAAAATAATAAAGAAACATTGACTTTTGTACTATTTGAAGTGTTACACAATATACAATATTTTGTTTAACTTAATTATATTTATCACAGGTTTTTGTTTGTTTAAAATATTAAACTTTTATAACATTGATGAGTAATAGTATAATATATGTATAAAACTATTCGTGTAAGAGATAGATGGTTGGTGTAAAGACAAAGAATGAACGAGTGATTTGTGTAATTTCATTAAAACTCAAGGGTATGAGTGTAATTTACTAAAAAATATATTAAAAAATTAAAGTATATTGATATTTATAATCTTTAATTTACATTGAAAATTAATATTTTTAATCTAAAAAATAAATAAAAAATAAGACTACACCCTCCAGAAATGGAAAGGATCCAGGAATCAGTGATTATTACGCATATACCCTGAGCCAATTAGCTACAAAACCTTATTAAGAAGGAAAGTAAGATTATCTGTGCCACCCACAACACTTTTTCTGTGGCATATCAATCCTTAAAGTGATGATGATGATGATGAAATCCCTTAGCAGCTCTTGTTCTAAAGCCATACTTCACAAGTCACTATCTTCATTTCCCTGTGTTACTTCTAAAGTTCATGTTTCTGATAGAACAGATTTTTGCTTCAACCTAACCTCAAAAAATGACTCCAACTATTGCTTCCTGAAACTGGTCCAAAACAACGGTATTGTTGTTCGTGCTGTGCCATCAAAAACCCAGGTCTCTTTCTTTGTCTTTTTTCTTACCCAAGTTTTCCTTCTCCTTTTGGTTTCTTTTTTTTTATTAAAGTTTCATCCCAAAACCAATTGGCAATGAGAGGTGTAACTTTTTAAAACATAAAACTTTTTACTTTTCTATTACCGGAATAACAATTTTCTGTTCCAAAAAGTGTGTCTGTACTTCTGATTGAGAAAAAAATATTAAAATTTTAATTTAAATACATTTTTTCAACAGATCAGAAGTGATGACATACTTTTGGGATAGAAGATGGATCCAGATATGAATGGTACAACTTGAACATTTTTTTTAATGCAACTATACTAGCTAGGCAAGTGTGATAACATATATTGATGTAATTTGTGAAACAAAAAAAGTGAAAAGTATAATTAAGTCAAAACCAAGGAGGTGGGAGGTTATGAATTAAGCACATGAGTAGAGGGCAACCCAGAAGACTAGTTATTAGGTCGAGAGCCTCATGGCTTAAGTAACACATGAAGTTTGTTATTCTACTCAATGTGAGACTTCTAACCTTGCCGCCCCCTTTAAGAAATTTGTTAAGAAGTGTTTACCTTCATTCATTACCTTTTGATGTTGAGGAATAAGCTGAATGTATATAGTATTTTGACAAATTTGTTGAGTGGTTGTCTTGGTTTGTAAAATTTTGCAGGTGGATTTTGAAACTATAGAATCTGAATTGGAGACTGTAGATTCTCAAGATCAACAAACTGAAGAAAGTGAACAAACAAGTGGGTTCAATGGCCTTTCAAATACTAATGTTAATTGCATACCACTAAAATTCTAAAATTATGTAATTTGTTGTGCAGGTGAATCAAAATTTGTTCGTGTAACATTTCAGTTAGAAAAAAATTGCGACTTTGGTGAACAATTTCTAGTAGTTGGAGATGATCCTGTGCTTGGTTCGTGGGATCCGGCAAATGGCTTATCAATGACCTGGTCTGATGGGCATATATGGACTGTCGAGCTAGTGAGTAGAATTTTATTGAAGAGGAATGTTAGCGAAAGATTCGTAATTTCGTTCTGTTTAAGACACTTTATATTATTCGGCCACATGCTGATATCTCTCATATTCCTCTAAAGTATAATTTGAACAAAATAAATTGAGTGTGTAAGATGTGGCCCAGTGTTTTAAATTACGGTTGCGGTTGCGATTGTGATAACTGTTGCGTTTACTGCGATTGCAGTCATTGCGATGCGGATTGCAGCACTTGCGGTATGAGTTATTTGTTATTAAAACATCATTTTTGAATTTGATGTACCTGATGCAGTCCAAATGTGGTTTGATGCGGTTGCGTTGCGGCCCGATGCGGCCGCTTCATTGTGATTCAGAGTCACATCGCAATTGCGGTGTGATGCGGTTGTGGCATTCACCGCAACCGCAATATAGCGGCTGCATCAGGTGATGCTGTCCGCAATTTAAATCACTGATATGACCTAATAAGAGATAGCATGGTAAAGAGAGTGCACAAAATAGTCTGTTATTAGCATTTCTCTTTTCAAATATATGAAAGTATTGTTTTGATGGTAAACTTTGTAAATGCTGTTTATACTTCCCTTCATATAATCAGGATATGCCTACTGGGAAATCAATCTTGTACAAGTTCATACTGAAGGGGAAAGCAGGTGACATTGTTTGGCAACCGGGCTCGGATCGAACTATTCAAACTTGGGCAACTACGAAAAGAATCATTGTTTGTGAGGATTGGGAGAATGATGAACTTTCAAAAATAATAGAGGAAGATCAAGTTGATAAAACAAATGAGGAAAGCCAGGTTGACCGAGAAATGTCAAGTTTTACTGAACATCTTGATAATCCTGAAGAGGGATTGGTATCTGATGTATCCAAAATATCAGGCATTGAAGATAGCCAAACTCATTCGGAGGAAAAACCGCCTGGTGAACCAGACCTGCTTCAAATCAATGATTATAGTATTTCTTCCCCGTCAGAGAAGCCGGTGGCTATTGTTGCAGAAAATATAGGTTCCTCAGAGGATCTCATTAACTGCAGTGAAGAATCGGCAGATAGTCCCGGAAATGATAATACCATACATGTTGGACACAATGGAATCGATGTACCAATAAAGAATCAGGAAAGGACATCTGTGGAGAGCAACTTATTCGATTTCGAAGGAAGTCCCGTTCTTGTAGTTGTACCTGACTTAACTACGCCCGTTGTGGCAAATGAAGAAGCAGGTTCGGGTGAAGTTCAAGAAAGTACTACCGTATACACTCCGATTGAAGCTTTTGAATCTAAGGACCAGAACATACCAGAGGTAACTGCTTGATGAGTCTGAGGATAACCGATTAGAATCTTAGATAGTAAACAGAAGTATGCTGTTTCGTTTTGTATCGTCATCTATGTTTATCGATGAAGTAAATTTAGTCGACTTCCATGGCCTATCATCTTGTCTCTTATGTTATATAACTAATAATGCACATGAAGACCAATAATGGAAGGAAGAAAAGGTGTTTCCAATTCAATTGTTATCACTAATTTAACATATCATAATCATAATTGTTACCAACAATTATAGATCACAACCAAATAGCCAAGCTATTATTTTGAAAGGTGCTCCCATGATTTTTTCCTTGTTGAATAACACAAGCCATGATAACAAACCAGTTACTGAAACTTGCAAAGCATTTCATATAGCATTGCCATGAGATTATACTCATATGGTACCTTACAATTTCCCTACATTATAAAGCACAGTAGCTCTTTACTTCACTGCACTAAAAACATCTGATGGTTATTTTGCAATACATTGCGGCATTGTGTTTTTTTGTCTTCTAAATTGATGCATAGGCGAAATGATGAAGAAAGACTTAGAATTCAATATTGTGTCAATGAACATAATTTATAATTGAGCATTATGACGTCATTCGATCCATGTAGTTGATTAAAGGCTTGGTTGTTGTTGAAATTGATGCGGTTGTTAAATTGTTGATGCTAGTGTTAATGTTTCTTTATCTTTATTTTTTCATGTGCTTGAACTGAAAATGTTCAGTTCACTAAGGAGCAAGAATTCAATGATGGCACACCCCCAGTGATAAACTCAACACTGAAAGAGCCAGAGCTGCTTCACAATGAATATGAAGAGCAGTCTCATTTAGCACCAGAAATGGAAGATAGGTCAATTTCCGAGCCAGTTGATGGTAATGTCGTGCAAAACGACATCGAATGGGGCCGTCAAACGGTACTGAAGTTCCTAACAAAACTTGGGTTGTTTTGATGTCAACTTTACAGAAACACAGGAGGAAATCTGACTAAAAATCGTCACGGATTCTATGATTGTTCTGGTCCATTTGTCTAAGGTCTGTTTGCAAGTTGATTATTACATTGCAATGCAGGGAAAGGAAAATCTTGATGTCATGAAGTACATTGATCAGATGGCTCTGAAGTTTTTCGTTTTCCTTTCTTCCCCTTTAAAATCTAAGTCGTAAACAGACCCTAAAATTTTGGTCCGACGGTGGGAAAGATGGATAGGAGATCAAGATGTTTCTTGTTGAGTGTAGATCCTATTATCTCCTGAAGATAATGTTGTTGTGTACTATGATATCATTTTGTATGATTTTATCATTCTTTCAATTTTGGCCACCTTTTGTATATAGTACTAAGATTTTCATGGGGGATAAAGAGCTTTGGTTATGTATAAGACAACTAATTTGTAATCACTATCTGGTGTAATAAAATTTCTGAAACAACTTTTATGTCATTATATGGGTTCTACATTTCATAACATGCATATTGTGTTTATAGAAGTTGGCAGGAAGACAATGAAAACCGAACCCGTGGGTACTTGCCTGAATCCAACCTAAATTTAACTGGGAAAACCTTATGCGATTGAGCTTGAGTTCGAGTTTTACTCGAGTTCAACTTTCGGGTATGGGTTCAGGTTTGTTTCAGTTGATACATTACCCCGAACCCGATTAATATATGTAAAATTATAAAATTATAAAATTATACATAAATAAATGTATATATATATAGAAATTTGACATATATATATATATATATATATATATAAATATATCTTTCAGTCGGGTTTTCATCATGTTCGGTTTACTCGAAATTCGATGGGTTTGGGGGTGATATTATTGTTTTTAACCCCGCTTAATTTGGGTTTGGGTTCGGATTTTGGATTCGGAATTGAGTAAACACAATGTCTCTGTCTCTGTACAAATGTTTGTACGATGTCTCTATACAACCTGTTTGTACAATGTCTCTATACAATCATAACATGTTTGTACAATATCTCCATACAATTTGTTTTCTTGGAAATGGGAGTAAAATGATTAAAAAACAAAAGTCATAAGACTTTTATTCTTTTTCTTAAATGAGAATTATGTAAGAATACTAAAATCTGTTAACCTACAAGCTCATGAATTCGGAGCTTTTCTTTCTTCAATTGGCCTTTGTGCTTACTAGCCTTCCTTTTTTGTTTTGTTAATGCTCTTCCTAAAGATACCTCATGGCCAGATTAGAGTAGCAGCTGTCAGCCTAAGATCAGAGAAGAAACAAGTCTATTTTAAGATCTTAACCGGTCATTCGGACAATTCAAAAAGGCGTGTTGTTCATCGGATAATTTCCAAACACTAGTATAGGGACCACATCTACAATCTGCCTGCCACGCCACCTATACATGACTGTCACATCACCTGAACAACACATACCTTTGCAACATGCTACATGTCACCTGCACATTACACCTACCTCTATCAGGCGGCAAGGACAAGCCTACAATACGGCTACTCAGCCTACCACAGGCTATAAGTCAACTATGTATAAAGTACAAACCTGCAAGAGCCGTCCAACATGGAAAAATTAACTTCCGCCTATCTGGAACAAGTCCAATAGGGTCAGTTGGTCGACCAGGCCAACAACCTTTATAAGGGGATATTTCATGCATCTTTCCATTATAAATAGGAGCTCCTCCATAAGAAAGTTATTCTGAACTCAAAACTATTTCCATTCTCTTACTCTAGCATTTTGTATTCTCTCCATTCTCCTATCTCTCTCAAAAACTGATCTGAATATCGCAGAATCTTTTTAAGTACCTTATCAGACGTTCCTAGATAAATCTCAGACAACATCAAAAAAACTCTTCACTAACGATAGTCCATCCAGATTACACTTCACCAAGCCAAAAGAATAATTACATCTCTAGAATGACAAATATTTATCATCTCTTATACATTGATTGATAGAACAAAAAAACAAACAATATTAATCTTTATTTTTGTAATTAATTTTTTTCTTTTTGCTAACACGACATAATGTTGAAAAAGATTGTTTTTATTCTACATACGTCTCTTTCAATGTCAATCAGTTTATACAATGGATTGATGAGTGTTTTCTAGACAGATATTATTAAAAACTGTTAACCTACTTAAACATTTCTATTAATTGGTCTTTCATGCTCTTAAAGTAGTAACTTTTGTTTTTCCATTTGGCTTTTGTGTTTTGCTATAACTAAGAGTCTTATAGACTCATGCATAAAAAATCAATTTCTTTAGTAGTAGCTTTTGTTTCTTCATTTGGCTTTTGTGTTTTGCTATAAATAAAAGTCTTCTAGACTCAAGCAAATAAATTCGATTTCTTTGAAAATATATAATTGTACTTTTTACCAATGTCGTTATTAGAAATTAAATATTTGATCTAATTCGATATATTAAGAATTTAATATGGTTTTATACCACTCAATAAATGTTTCATAGGTAAATAGCTTTTATTTGACATAACTTATAGCTTATTAGTCTTTTTAATACTATGCTAAAAATATTATTTTTTGCTTCGTCATTAGACTGATTGAAACAATAAAAGGACAAATAATATTTTTCTATTTTTTGGTGAATTATTTCTTTTCTTTTTACTAATTGGAAGAAGGTAAAACTAGATTCTTTTCAATGTATATCTCCTTTCAAAAAGATCTCAGATTCGTTTTCATCATATTTTAAGTGTTGTCTCTAATATATGTGCTTGGATTACTTGTGATTGAATCAATGTTACTCATACCGTATCAGTCATCAAACAGGTAAGGTACTGATATAGTGGTATAACGGTTCAACTGGTGGTTCACTAATTAAATTGTATACCGGTAAAATTAGATATACATATATAATATATTAACATTAATGTTGAAAAATCAATAAAAACAATAATTATTCTTATTTTCATTAAAAAGTTAATCTTAAATAAAAATCGACCGGTATAACCGGTACGGTTCGATTGAAAACCGATCGGTATGACCGATTTTGACCGGTTTAATTGCATAAGTGGTATAAATATTGTATCATACCAATATAATTGTTGTATCATATCAGTATAATTGTTGTACCATACCGGTTTTGGCCAACACAAAACAATTTTTATGACTATGGATTGAATTGTTAAGATAAAGTTTGTTATTAGAAAAATTAATATGATGGCTGATTTTATGGTCAAACTTAGATCGCTTTTTTCGGACACATTCAAGATTTGGCACCTAGCCGGTTAGCCCCGCCTGGATGTCAACATCTTCTGAACATGGACTTATCTTCTTTATCTTAGGTTTTGCATTTTTTTTTCTAATTCCCTTTGTACCAAAAATATATTGTATATCCCCTTTCTTATATTAGCATATCTTTTTCTTTCTTAACTCTTCTGATAAACAAATATTAATAATTAATAATATAATAAATAAAAAATACAGAGAATTGTAATTCTAAGGCAATATTAACTACTGCTCTAATATTTAATCTATATTTTGTATTTCTTTAAACAACCTTAAAAAATACTCATTAACATACTCCATAATAATATAAAGAAGAAATAGTTGTTTTCTATAAGTTTTCGGTCGTTCCCCATTATAACTATACCACCAAACTAGGTTATCATAAATTAATAATAGTTTAATGATTTTAAGACTTTATATCATTAAACCAACGATTTAATAATATGACTTTAACCTTTTATAAAGAGAAAAGTTATGGGTTACATGTTTCATGAAAGAAGGCCCAAACTTCAATGCCCCATTCTATAGTTTCAAAATTTCGAATTTAAATTTTGTCATCTAATTTCTAAAGTAATAATAATATTATTAGAGTTGTCTGTGATATTGGTGAAGTTCACAACTGATAATATTGAAAGACAATCTAACCTCTAAAAAAGTGTCATCTGAGTTCATTTAGGCCCATTCAATTTTAAAAGTTTTGAAATTTTTATAAAAACATCTTAGTACTTTTCTTTTATAATTTTTAGTTTGAAAACTTTTAGTTTTCAAATTTAACAATTTCTTGCAAACTATATGAATTCATGATTTTAAAGCATTTTCTATCCTCATATAACACTAACAATAGTTTATTTTGATATTTTTTACTCTCGTTATCGATATCTTTTGTCCACATTGTCATATACACCCTTTTCCTTTTGTTAGGATCTTCTCAAACCCTCTACTATCGTCACATACAAGGATAAATAAAAGTAGGGTAAGACATGTCCGTTACCCAAATTTGAATGTTAGTTGAATTATTTTTTAAATCTAAATTCAGTTCTAGACTTGAAACTAAACTGACCCCAAATATGGATGAGACTAACATTTGAACCTAAATCTGATCATAAAACAGATTAAATATGATACATATTTATTTTAAATAAAGTTTTTTTAATATTAATTATTATTATAAATATATAATTTAACATATGAAATAATATATGTAGTTGAGGAAAAATAAAGAATCGATGATACTTTCTTTCGGTCAAAGAAATGTCATTATATATCAATGTTGTGAAACCCGAGCCGGACGTCAAACCGGAGAAGGTCTTGTATAGGTTCTAACCGGTTTAACCGGTTAAGCCGTCCGGTCAGACCGGACGACAATATAATATCATATATAATTATATATATATACATATATTATATAATTAATTAAAATAAGTGAATAAAGCTTACACATAAATCAAAATAAAAGTGCATCAAAGTTTAAGTCTTACATAATTAGAACAATAAATCAAAACACATCTCATTTAGAGAGTAAACATTCTAATTCATCTATGTATCATTGTCTTGGTTAGATCCTAAGTTTACATTGTTGGTTAAAGATGTACTTTGAGTGTAACTATCTACATCTTCTTGAGGAAAAGAGTCTAAATTAAGCAATCCATCAATAGTAATATTTTGTCATTCAACCATACCTACAAATTAGAATATACGTTAGATTAATATGTATAATAATTAGAAAATATGTATAATACTGATCTTTGAAAAACTCATGCATGAAACTAAGATTATTTGCATTTTTAAACAGTGTAATCGATTACACAATCCTGATAATCGATTACATGCTGATAAACTAATCAGACATGTGCATTTTACATGATGTAATCGATTACAATATACTCGTAATCGATTACAATATACTCGTAATCGATTACAATATACTCGTAATCGATTACAGCATATTAAAAGCATCAGATATGTGAATTTTACATGATGTAATCGATTACAATATACTCGTAATCGATTACATCATATTAAAAGCATCAGATATGTGCATTTTTTACATTTTTTTTATTTTACCAATCCGGCCGGTTTAACCAACCGGGTTATTCCGGTTTTACTCGGTCTAACCCGGTTGGACCGGATTTTCCACGGCCCAAAACGGCTGGAAACCAATTCCGGTTTTCTACATGTACAGGACCGTTTACTCAAACGGGTAACGGTTGGACCGGCCGGTCCGGTCCGGTCCAAACAACACTGTTATATATAGAATTGAACAAACACACATTCATATGTGTAAATAATAAATTTACACTAAAAACTAAAACAATGATCAAATTTTGTGCTCTATTTTTGTGTGGAAAAGAATGAATGTTATATTGTAAAGCATACATACTAAAAGTTCCGTTCCGGATCATTTGTAGTTTACTCTTAGTCTTAACTTTAAAAATCATTTTTTCACTATCATTTTTAGAGAATCATTAAAATTCCAACTAAAAAGGTGAAAAAAATTTCATTATAAATGAGGATCCTCTCTCTATATATATATATATATATATATATTTAGCAAGTTAAAATGTGTGATATTTATTAAAAATGTTAAAACATACTTACTAAAAAAAATGTTAGTTAACCTGATTTGATTAATACATACTAAAAATGTTAGTTAACCTGATTTGATTTTCTTTATCATCTAAAAACTAATTCTTATTACCTAAACGCCTTTACGATATGAAATATATTGAAAATAAATTTTGAATTAGATGAAAAATATCTTCAAAAATGAAATCATTTAATAAGGTAAAATTAATTAAAATTTACATATGTTTAAATCATTGCTATCTCATTAGTTACTAAGAATACTTTATATCTTACCTATCAATTTTAGGAAAATCCAACAGTTTAAATTATTGACTAGATATAAATTATTACATTTACTAGAATTAATGGTTAAAATTTGAAGTAGGTTTAAAATACTCAGTAAATGAATATATATATTCTGCCTATGCATTATCCATTAGGAAGAGGAAGCAACAAACCTAGTAGTCTCAGCAAGTTGTGTTTGAAGATAATCGGTGCAGTTTTTTATCCTTTGAACTTTCTTTCTTAGAAGAGAACGGAACTTGTGAATGTTCCATAATGATTTTGTGTTTTTTCAGCAACTTGGGTCTTTTTCTATGTTTGAGTTTTTTAAATTATGTTTCTGTTTCTCCATTACAACTTTATATGATAATATGTTTATGTTGTTGAAATTGCAAATGCATTAGCATGATAAGTTTTTGTTTAAATGCTCAAATGGATATTTATATATAATATCTGACTCACATTTCTTTCTGTTTACTAAACATTGTTAAGTGTTTGTTTAAATGCCCAAATGAATGTTTATATAATATCTGACTCACATTTCTTTTTGTTTACCGAACATGTTAGCCGTGCTTCGCGAATTGCAACGTTATATCATTCTATTCACATTCTTGCTTAGCAGACACTAGTTTTCATCCATAGCCATAGGAAAGTGTCATGTTAGTTTGGCTACACCATTTTTCAAAACCTGTTTTACTTTCTACAAGATGGTTCTGTGCAAAAGTGTTTAATATGATGTTCTGCAATGAAAAAACTTGTGTGCATAACCCTTCTTACTTAGACAGTCATAAGAGTTATTATTCACATAAAATAGAACATGAGAGTTGATGAAAGTGAATATTGCATCATAGTTGCAATAATCTACAGTTAGGATTATAATGGTTGTTTTTTTTGTAATACAATCAACTGCTAAATAATGAACTGATATGCTTTTGTAAATGCCAGGGAGAAAGTATCAATGTCTTTCTATTACTTCAATCCTATCCCTACTAGCGTTCATCTCATTCCAGCAGGCTTGTCCAGAAAACTCAAGATTCCAAATCTTCTTCACAGGGTAAATTCCTTGGGCTGATTTTCGTACAGTTGAGTTAGGCACTTAGGCTGAGTAATGTTTTCAATTCTAATACAAGTAAAGTTACAAGACTAAGAACTATAAATGCATAGTTTCATCGACTTGGTTGATTTACAGCCAAGAAACATATAACATATTTTAAAGTCAAAACATCATGTGCCATGAGTTCTCTTTCTTTTATTGTAAAATATGTTCATGGCAACATGGAGTGCCTATTGGGATAACTTCATTCCTTAATATGGAAAATTGTTAATATTCATTGAATGCTTACTACTATAGTACTCCGGCAAGCTAATTGGATTTTAAAAATTGCCATAGACTGTTCAATTTATAGATGAATTTGTTTGATTTCGTTTCTGATTCCTGATTCCTCTTGTGAATTTATTCTCCATGGCAACTTTTATGATCTGTGCTGATGTGTACCTCCTCAATTGCTTGTAAGCCAGAAAAAGAGGTGTGGTACCTCCTCAAGATCTTCAAACATTACAGCATTTTATGGCCTGAAGACCCCTCCTTATGAACTTGTAAGTGAATCATATGCTGCCGAAATCCATGTTTGTGTATGGCGTTAATTATACTGTTTTGGCCTATATGGTTTTGTTATTTGAGTCAGCTACTGCAGTAATAAGTTTATCTAAAAATTAATTATGGTAATTTTTTTCATAGGCTAAATTGGCATATTTACTATTGTTTAAACTAGTTACAATAATTATTGCCATTTTACCTGTTATCATGATCAAGAAAAAACTTCAATTTAGAATAACATTATACACAATGGAATTAGAAGGGTATATTTTTTAGGAAACATACAACCACATCCAACATGTTGCGGTGGATTTACTAGTTAGAATAGAATTAGAAATGAATGCATAAGGGAAAAAGTTGAAATTGCTCATATTGAAGAAAAAATGTTAGAATCGTGTCTTAGGTGGTTTGGACATGTGTTGAAGAGACCGGTAGAAACCCCAGAGAGCAGATCAAGTGGAGGTTAGTGTAATTCCTAGAGGAAGAGGAAGGGGAAAACCATAAGCGAAACGATTAGAAAAAGTTTAGATGTCAATTTTTATCAATGAACATAACTTATGATAGAGCATTATGGCGTTATTCGATCCATATAGTCGATTTCCCCTAGTGGGATTAAGGTTTGGTATTGTTACACAACCTTCAATGAAATCTACTATGTAGCTTATATAGGATAGTTAATAATGTGTCAAATCACGTTGTGCCCGTCTCCTACTTCCCCAGCTATTAGGGCAATTTACTTTGCTACTCTGGATGTCAAATCTCAGTTTTGTCCTTCTTTTCTGTAGTTTTCCACTAGTTTTTCAAGGTAGACTTTGTAACTTCAATTTCAGTGCTTAAACTCCTCCTCCTTTGACCAATATTGTGTGCCTGTCTTCTGAGCTTTAAATGTCATTGATCCAAACCCTCCATCCCTCTACTTTCTGGTTCAACCCTGCCATTATCCGGCGACCCAGTGCTATTGCGGTGATTCTGGTGTATTCAATGTGCTTTTAGGCCCCTTGTTCAAAACCCAACTCGCTTGTTAACAGCAACCCTCCTCTTTTCGCAGGTCTGAGCTATGTTTTTCGAACTCCACTCTCTTTTGTATGTTCTCTTCCTGTATACCTTGCTACCAACCATTGTATTTACTTACTTACTCTGTTTTCAAGCTTTCTTGTTCTTTTCTTTTTTGGTTGTTGTGTACTTAATATGTTACCACCTTTTTTGGCATCATCTTCTTCCTTGACTAACTGGTTAATTATGCCTTACATTGATGGTGATTGTGTGCATATACTATAGACTTTTGATTATAAATGATAAATGCTTTTAATTTAAATTATTTTTTATCTTTAACATTTATAGTGTAGTACTGCTATAACATTTCTTTGGGATGGGCGCTCTGCGCTGATATCTGAGATTTACTACCTGGAGCTTACCTTAAATTATTTATTATATTTTAAATCTAGTTCTCTATTTCATGTCTGATTTTTTTCCTTAGTATTTTTTATTCCAACTCTTGGAAACATCTGCTTCACTTGCGAGAATAACATTGTGTATATCTACCCTTTCTAGACCCCACTAGCTGGGAGTTAAGCCTAGTTATTCTAAATACGGAATGCTAGCCACGACAAACAGTCACTAGCAGGCCCTTTAGATCATTGTTTTAACTTTTCTATGTTCTTTAGTTCAAATTACAAACTTGAATCTTCAAATTGTAGTACTTATTCCAAGGTTGTTCAGTATTCATTGATAATTTCTTCATCACTAAGATTTTTTGCTGCTTCATTATTTATAGGATGCATTAGAGCCATATATGAGCAAGAGGACACTTGAAGTCCATTGGGGAGAAAATCATAAGAACTTTATAGATGGTTTGAACAAGGAGCTGGAGAAGGATGACATACTATATGGTTACACCTTGAATGAATTAGTCCAAGTAACATACAACAATGGCAACCCCTTGCCCGAATTCCAAAATGCAGCCGAGGTATTGATGACATTAGTAACTCTAGCTTATTGGTTTTGATAATTTAAGTTAGGCTTTTAATATGTGACTAGTCTTTCAATTTTGATTTAGATCTTCCTATAAAAAGGTTTGGTTATGCATTTCTAAATTTTTTGAAATACCTATTTATTCTCCCCTAATTACATGAATAGTAGGGACTAAAAAAGAAAAAACCAAATATATAAAGACTAAAAATAAGAGAACATCCAGGACCAAAGTAACTATTTTTGTATGGGAAAGGATGCAAAACCATTTTTTTATGATGAACAAAATCAAAATCACCTCACTAAATAGAGACTAAAAACATATGCCTTCAACTTATTTAAGACTCTGAAGTTGCTTCATTTTTCATATATAATCATTCACAGTGTTCTACGGTGTATATTATATAATAAAAATAGAATCTATATGCTGTTGAGAATATTGGCCTTCTCTACGGTTTGCCGAAATTACACTTCGTCCTATCCTGTCTTCCTTCAGAAATTGCATTCACTCTCTTCTCTTTAATTTTATGTCTCTAAACAAGGCTAGACAAGAGTTTATACGAGTGGAAAAAAATAAACTGGCCCGTTAGAATGAGAGAAAATTAAGTAAATCTCAAGGAAGGGAAGTGTAATTTGCTTAAAATGATTGACTATGGGTTATTCTTATCCCAAAAATAAAGAAAAAGAAATTTCCCCAATAAGGAAATTCAGATTATTTAAGATTTTGTTTTTGGATAATAAAAGTATATTAGATGATAGGAGAATTGTACAGAGAAAGACATCCTCCCAGAAAACAAAAACAATAAACTAGGATGTAGAGCTATGGAACAAACGAGAAAGAGTCACTGAATATCCTACAGTTCCTTTCCTACCATATATACACCAAAGGTTAGCAAAAACAACACACTACCACAAAGCTTTGGCATCTTTACATGACATAAAACCTCTAAATTGAGTAGCAAGAGAAGAGTGTAGTTCCATAGGGAAAATCTAAGATTTTTCAAAGATACCAAACAATCTATTATAGTACATTATTTTGGAGGCATGTATTGCTGTACTTTACTGTGGAAGGGGATACTATATGACTCCTTTAATTTCATTATAAAAAAATGTTTATTACGCCAATTAACACTTCGTGCAAGGATGCTACAATTGTGGTCGCTAAGTGTTTTTATACTTAGAAGCACTCTGTACATATATTGTTGTTACCCAATTAATTTTTTCTCCTCCTGTCACAGGTTTGGAATCATGACTTCTTCTGGGAAACCATGCAACCAGGAGGGGGTGATATGCCCAAACTACGTCTCCTTGAACAGATTGAAAAGGATTTTGGATCATTTGCGGATTTTAGAGAGAAGTTTATAGAAGCGGCCCTTGGGTTATTTGGTTCTGGCTGGGTTTGGCTAGTTTGTAAGTCAAATCCTACACTACACCCCTTCCTATTCTTTCTAAAGGATTGTTGAAAGTGATTCCTATATCTTCTTAACGCTATAAAATCCTTTTTTTTTATAAGCAAAAATATTAAAAAGGCATAAGGGGTGTCAACCCGATTACAACTTGCAACACAGGTCCGTACAAGTAATAGGATCAAACCACCATTGTGCAAAAGATAAGGAATTACAACCAACAATATTTGTAAATCAAACCCAAGATCTAATTTGAATCATATCCATAATGTCGATATAACTAAAATTTGCTTCTAGTGTGTGCAAATCTAAAATTAAAACCTAAAATTTGTTTTTTCGGGTATGTTCTCAATTTCTCATTGCTTTTATGTCACTGAGAAGATTTGATTTTTCTATGCTGGATGCACTAACTAGTCTTTTCTGGTAAACTGGTTTAATTCTAGAATATTTGCATTGTAAGACCTTTTGGGTTTGTTTTTGAACTACGCTGATCTGTCTGTGTATTGTCTTAACTACAACCTCAGTGTTTGATATTTCGATATATCAATGCCAGTATTGTTTCTTATATCCATTTTGGTTGATTGTTTTAGTAAAGAGAGAAGAAAAGCGACTCGAGATAGTTAAAACTTCAAATGCCATTTGCCCAATTGTGTGGGATGACATAGTAAGTTAATTTCCAGTTTCCTCCATAAATTTGTTTGATTTAATATTGGCAATGTACTGAATGGAGTTCATAATGTTTTCTTGCACAGCCAATTATCAATTTGGATTTGTGGGAGGTATGATTATCTCTCCATCTCTTAAATATAGTACTAATGGATGCACATATAAATTACCTAGGAAGAATGTTTATGCTGTCATCGTTAATTAGCGTTTATGCTGTCATCGCTAATTGATGTTTATGCTGTCATCACTAATTAACGATCTTTTCCTTTTTCGCAGCATGCATACTATCTGGATTACAAGGTATGCAATAATAATCATCACAGATTGTCACTTATTTTTCCGAAAATATATTAACTTAACTATCCTTGTCTGGTTTTTGGACAGAATGACAGGGCAAAGTATGTGCATGTATTTATGGACCATCTTGTGTCTTGGAATGTTGCATTAGGACGCTTGGCATGGGCACAAGCTTTTGTGAACTTGGGAGAACCTAAGATTCCTGAAAAATGATATGCTGAAATGCTTAATGGTAACAGTTCATATAATGGGTATATTGCATCTTGGGTGTTGTTATAGAATTCAAGGACTTCACACTTGGTCACAGGTTTTTTGATCATATGGCCAAAAAGAAAAGAGTAGGCTTTGGTCATTGTTATTCATAGTGCCCCAATGTTTTTCATTGTTATAGATCTTTGTGGTTGTCAATTTTTACTAGGCTAGGATTAAGGACAACTAGGTATAAGGTGGGTCAAATGCACTTAGAGCATGACGCAAGAAATTCAATGTATTATTACAATTACAATCAAGTTTTCCCCCTTCTAATGGGGTTAGCTAACATAGATTTAATGATTCCATTATTTTCTACTGTCTATGTTACTGATAAGTCTTAAATTAATTGAGGTACTAGATCTTTACTTGAACCAAAATAAATTATTAGTTGAAAAATCTCATAACCAGTTAAAGGGTGTATATATTATTTCATATGAGAGTGTAGTAGTGAATGAAATTGAAATCAAGTGGCTGGGTAGTTTCATCATGGTAAGCAGAAGGATTTGGTGACTATGAATGTTGGTAACATTGGTGAATAGAAAGTCATTGAATCGGGGATATATCTAGTGAGAATGACTAACTTATATGAGTAAGATGAATAATTCTCAGTTATCCGATTAAAAATCAAATGTTGAGATTAGATTATTAATTTTAATTCCTACGTGCCTCTGTGCAAGTCCAAATAAATTTTGTATCATCTGCGCTTTAAACTTACTCCACATCTTAGCCATTAATTCTAGGGAAATCCAATGATTTGAATTAGTGCGTAGATCTAAAACATTGGATTTCCCTAAAATTGATGGCTAAGATAAAAAGTAAGTTTAAGAGTAATTGGATCCCACCCTTATAACTAATAGCATAATTGAGATTTGAGAAGCTTTGAGTTTTTAAGCTTCCATGTTTCCACATGCATAGAACCTAAAAGCTTATGCTCCAATTCCTCTTCCATAAGTTTTTAAGTTTAACAATCTAACGTATTTGTTGGATTTTCCAATTCCAACTTCTATTCTTATTTAATGTTTTTAGTTGAGTTTTCTAGTATTTTAAGTTGGTAGTCCATAATATTTTTGTCAAACATTATCTTGTATATACTGAATATACAATATATATATATACTCATGCATTGTATTCTGTTATATTTTATTACTTTTTATTTAAATCTTAATTTTATCTAATCATATTTTAAATTACAAAAATAATAATTTCTAAAAGACAATCTAATCCAACAGTTTCAAGAAACAAATTTTGAATTAGAAATATTAAATTCATGTAAAATTTTGGAACTCAAAATAGCAATGGAATTATAATTTTTTTTTTCAAATTAAAATTAGAAAAACTATATATGGAATCATTTAAAAACATCATTTACATCTAAAACTTTAATTTTTTTAATTTTAAAATCTGAAAGATAAAAAACTTTAATTTGTTATAACCTTAAATTCAAAACATCAACAGTTTCTGAAAAAAGATCTAAATTATAAGTCTTAAAATCAATAAAAAATATTACAAAAATTAACAGTGGAATGAATTTAAAGGTCATTCAAATTTAAACTCTTAACTATTTAATTTATATTTATTCTTAGTTGGTGTGTGACTTAAACTCACAGTTTTGTATATGAAATTGAAAGTAATTTGGCAGCGGAATAGATCAAGTAACGATAAAAGAATGTTAGTAAGATTAGAGGTGATGTAGGTGTCACAACACTTGAGGTGTTGATAAGCCAAAGATGAGGTTCGCCATAAGAAACTTGTTTTCTTAATAAGAACTATTATCTTGGTTCAACCAAGAAAAATTGGAGAAGACATAATGCTCTCACAAGGAAATAATTCCAAAGTTAATTCAATACAAAGTTGTATTATTCATCATGGAATTCGGATACATATAGGAGTGACAAGCCTAACATGGTAATTTCCTACATTATTATATTGAAGAAATAATTAAAGAAGAAAACATGATTCCCTTGTGACTTTATTGCATTCTCGGCCTCATGAAGAGATTGAAGGCTTGCATCTTTGGATTCTATTCAACATTGAAGAACACGACTAAAAGATTAATTCCATTTGATCAAATGATAAAAATGTGAGTTAATTCCCTCATTAAAACCTCCATGGTCAACTTGGGTGATGAACATAGGATCCTTCTTCAAAGGATAAATTCCCACGACACAAAATGGATTCATGCGGGCTAAGTAGCCTATGATTCCTTTTGTGTACTTATGTTCCTCAAGCTTATGTAAGCAACGACCAAAACAAAGAAGTAATTCGGTCATGATGGCCCATTTATGCTTCAACGGCTCTCCAAGGAATTTATGAGTCCCTTATGATCAATTGTCCAATAACACACGACTAGCTCAAGTCATGAAGCAATAAACAACGCATTCAATGTGGCAGTTACATATAGATGATCATTTGCTTCACACTTTGACACTTATTCAAATTCAAATTTAAATAAAAATCACACATGCTGAACACATATGAGGTGGGACAAAGGATGACTCATACATTTATTGAAATTAATGCCAAAACTCCAAAGTTTTGATGCACCAAGGCTGACTCGGTCAGGCCTATGCCCAACGGCCATGCTGGTGCGCTAGGCGTCTGTCCCTAGGTCAGGTGCCACGCCCAACACCTAGTCTCCTATGCCAGACGTCCAATGTCTTGGTCAGATTCCTTGGTCAGGCCAACTTGGCCCAACGCCTGGTCCCGCGCTCAGCGTCCTTGCCTAGACGCCCAACTCCACATCTTAGTCTAATGCGCCTAGTCCCATGCCTCGGTCAGATGTGCTTGATGCGTATAGTCCATGCCTCGTTCAGATGTGCCTAGTCCCATGCCTCAGTCAGATGCGCCTTGACCCATGCTTATCGCCTAGCCTGGTGCTCATGTGCTCAGCGCATGATCAAGTCCCTCCATGACTCGGTCAAAAGACTGCTGCATGATTCAATAGGTCAACTTAGCATTAACTTGGGCTAACTTAGGCTCACCATCTTAGATCATTCTTATGAGTAATCCTAGTACATTTTGTGCCTTTTGGCTCTTGCCCTTGTCATGGGCCATGAATCCCTTCTAGCACATCATGGTCTAGCTTGACCTTACCTAAAATTGCATCAAAGATTTAAAATTAAATATGAACTAATATTTCGAAAATATTAAAGTATGAGGTAATAATAGAATAATTGATGATATATCATTCAACTTTAAAATTTCAGATTTTTAACTCAGGTTGAACTAAAGACATCTATTTACTATATAAGAAAATGATGTTCTTGACACTATTCATGTTCCACGTGTCACCACCTTATCAATTTTGTAATGACCCGATTTTCATAACTCGAAAATTCTCTTTTAACAATCCTTATTCGTGAAAGTGCAGTGATTACTTTTGAAAGACATTACTCGGACAGTTTGGAAACTTGAAATATTCCAAACCCCTTTCATTTCAAAAGCATGTCATTACACTTCCGTTCAAATACATCTTTTATACAATTAAACTTTCTCAAAATTACCTTGAATACAAACATTAGATTCACTTCATTATACACTTACAAGAAAGTTGTTTACAAATATTCATCATATAACATATTAATTACATGTTATCTACTACTCTATCATGTACTCTTCTCCACAAGCGTCCAATGCGCTACCTCCACAACCTGAACCCAAATAATACAACACATACAAGGAAAGACAGAGGGAGTAAGAACCAACTTCGGCGACCGTAGCGTGGATTTACATGGAGTAATGACATTAAAGTATTAAAACCACACACATCTAACATCATCATGATATGTATATATCAATCAACACATATTATCCATATTCATCCTATAGTACACATATATCCCATACTATATGTGTTCTATAGTGTGCATACTTATTCATCGCATTTTATCTATATTCACCCTATAGTACACATACATCACATATTATATGTGTTCTATACTGTGCATACTTATTCATCGCATTTTATTCATATTCACCCTATAGTACACATACATCCCATACTATATGTGTTCTATAGTGTGCATATTTATTTATCGCGTATTATCCATATTCATCCTATAGGATATACATCCCATAATATATATCCTATGACATGCATATGATTTTCATTCCGAGTATACACTTTTCACATCCTTCACATTCCATAATAATTTACCCTTGATCTCATTCAACAATTCTGCACCGTACAAATAATCATCATACCCCATCGGGCAGGTCGAGTTTCCACATTACACTCACATCCATGTCATACACCGTCAACACAAGGCATTATTTTATCACCATAAATAACATACAACACCTTCATTGTCACAAACATACCTTTATCCATTTTAACACATTCACAGCTCATCACACATTCATTGTTACAACACACTTATACATGTTTATAACAATCAACCACTCACAACATACTCATTTTGATGAACATACTCATATCCATTTTGACACATTCACAACTCATCACACATTCACAACTCATCACACATTCATTGGTACAATTCACCCATACATGTTTATAACAATCAACCACTTACAACATACTCATTTATGCTTATGACCATAAATATCTCACACACCATCATTATCACACAACATAACCATTATCATAAACAAACCATGCATAACATATTCTTCATCATATACACATTAACATTAGAACCATCTTTAATGACGATGTATTACCATAAATGAGCATATAGCGTTTTACTCAACTAAACGGTTTTCCCCACACATATATCTCCACTTTTATGGCTAATACATCCTCATGTAAAATATAGACTCTCACATGGACCACAAATTCCCAAGAGAGTTTCTATCCGTTAATATGCTCCGATTCTTGAGGGAAATCGGAGATGATGACTCTAATGAAATACTCTAAGACCACAATGGTCTTCTCCCTCACCTTAGGTTACGTAAGCTCCGTTGCTCCGCAAAAAAGCCACATCTCCCTTCATCTCCTCCAACCTCCATTGTTGTTTTTTCACCTCCAAGCTTTTCCAAATGTGTCACCATGAGGCAAGAGGAAGGTTTAATGAGTTTTGAGGCTTAGTGGAGGGAAAAATGGTCCATTTGGGTGGAACCACCGTTGGGAGAGAAATGGGGAGAAAGGAAATGAAAATTGGGGTTTCTAGGTCCCCTTTTTTCACTTTTATAGTCACTGCGACGAGTGTAATCGATTACCATAAGTGTGTAATCGGTTACACTGTGTTAGATGCACATATCTGATACTTTTAATTCTATGTAATCGATTACGAGAACAGTGTAATCGATTACATCATGAAAAATTACACATGTCTGATCAGATATGACCATGTAATCGATTACCATGACCATGTAATCGATTACCATGACCATGTAATCGATTACATCATGAAAAATTACACATGCCTGATCAGATATCAGCATGTAATCGATTACCAGGACCATGTAATCGATTACATCATGAAAAATTACACATGCCTGATCAGATATCAGCATGTAATCGATTACCAGGACCATGTAATCGATTACACTGTGTCAACAGTCCAAAATTGTCATTTCTCGCCCAGACAACTCTCTCTCAGGCGAGAATCCTCCGGTATAGCCCAGGATTTCACCTCCCAGGTGATCCTTTCTTGCTTAGGCGAGAATCTCTCGCTCAAGCGAGACTTCCAGGACTGATACTAAAATTTTAAAGACTAAAATTTGGGGTGTTACAAATATGAGGATTGAATTTTGCAAAAGAAAAAAATAGTATAAATTTAAAAGAAGACCTGAAAAAGATAACTTTTGGGGAGTTACAAAATGGTAGTATTAAATAGGTGACACATATTTCAAGAAGTTTAAAGTTAGAGGGGGAAGTAAGTGATAATAATGATGATTGAGAAATACATTCTATTATGGTGATATATATGGAATTAATGTTTATTTTTTATATTTCTCTCTCATATAATCAATCAATCATAACTAAAAATAATGGTAATGCCACCATTTATTTATATTTATAAGGTGAGTGATTGTAAGTTATGGGATAAATATAGAATTAAAAAAATTAAATGGAGAGAGATATGTCGTAGTTCTGGAATTGAGTCAACAACAACATAAATATGGTGGAGGAAGAAAATATATTCATATTATTCACATAACTATCATATTTATTGTTTGTGTATTGAAATGCATTTATTATAAAATGATGTAATGATTTATATGTTAAATTATATTCGTCAATTCTGATTCTATCAACAATTCGTTCTAAAACATTTAAATAATATATATACATTATTAATTAATTAATGATATGAAAATAATTGAAGTAACTACAGATACCATGAGAGAGAGAATGAGAAGAAATATTAGTTTACTAACTTGAGAATTTCCGCCATTTCCATTTCAGTTTAGGAAAATGGCTATCCAATATGTACATAGTATATATATGTTGATTTGCTAATAACAAGAATATACATAAAATAGTACATAATGTGAATCATAAATATATAACTGAATTATTTTAAGAATAACGGATAAAAAATAATGAAATTGTGATAAAAACAATAACATTGTATCTATTATCGATAATATTCTTCCAAATAATTGAAAAGAAACTTAAATTTTTTAACGTCAATTTTTTATAATAAAGTCTCTAAAATAATCAGAATGTGTCATTAACCCTTATAGGAAACAAAAATACAATTTTTTGGCTTATAAAAATCATCTTTGATTTGATTTAATTGTCATAATAAAATTGATTCTTCTACATTTATTCTATTAAAATCAAACATATGATATATAAAGTTGTGTGCATTGTAATACATATTTAATTTATATTTAGTTTGAATTATTTATAATTCCTTAATTAAGGCAATGTTCATTGTGGATAATTTTATTTTAGAGTTTATAGGTTCATGTTCATGGTATTTTTGGTTTCTTCTATTTTTTATTTCACTTTATGCTTAAAAACGAGACCTTTTTATTTTTGCATGTTAATGGTGTATGGCTTCTTCCATTTTGTCTCATTTTTTGTTATGTTAATGATTATCAAGAAAAACAAGATCTTTTGTTTATGGTAAAGCTTTTTATTTTTATTTTTTAATAAAAGATATTTTTTAAGCCATATCTACCAATAGACCAACTTCACGGCTTAGACCTAGGTTATGTTAAACTTTAATCTTTCCTAAACTTTCATTTTCAGTTTTATTGATAGATTAATTTTTTTATTTTATTGTTTAATGTCCATTTTCGTTTTTTTGTGACTCATAGTGACATATATGTTTTGAACCGTTAATAGTGGAGTCAGTAACCATGAGTTTCCAACATTACATGTTAGCGTTAGGAACTTTAGTCACGGGGTGGAAGTGACGTGAATCATTCGCTCCAATGTTTAAGACCTTTTGCTACTTCAAATGTTCAATGTTTATATTAATTATATTGAAATTATTAGATATTGGCAATTGTCTATGATGTACATTTTTTAATCTTTAGATAATTTTTGTTCTACTTAATTAGTTTTGTCACGTGGGGTGATCAATGTCATCGAAACTTTGATATTGTCTATCAACACTTTTTATTAACTAATCATTATTATAGATTTAAGTTTTACAAAATTATCATTGGTATCAATATGGAGAAATTATTACGAGCACAAAATAAATTGTTAAGTTTATTTCATTATTTTAAAAAAGTTTGCATTGCACATCCAAAAATTTAAATATAGTAATTATATTTCATATGTGATCTATAATCATTTTCATGTTCATCTAGGCTGATGATAAAATTTGACAACCCTTAAAAATGTATATTTTGATTAACAAAAGTAAGACATTCCTACAACCAAAATTTTAGCTAATGCAATGAATGTTTATTAGAGAAATAATTTGAAGTATAAAAATATTAAACTTCTCGATATATTGAAAAGTAATTAATAAGACAATATTTTTTACAAATGAAGTTCTATTATTTCAGATGTTTGTTGTCTAAATACTAGCAGATCTACATCTATGGTCTTTTGGAATGTATCATTGTTAATTCAATGATATCTTACCATTGGACAGATATTTCAGACATTACACATACCGAAATAAGGGTGGGTAATCCAAAACCAATTTCCTAAATAAGTCATCTAATATTTTGCATGTTCATGGTTTATTCAAAGTTTGACTATATTTATGACTACTATTAATAAATAGAATTAGATGAAACATGAACTTCTATGTTCTAGAACGTTATGTTGTGGCTATTATATATTGATATAGATTTATTGCCAATACATATAGAGGAGAAATCCACTTACTCCAAGAGTATGTGAAAATAAACTCTTCCACAACAAATTTTGGTCTTGAGTTGATATTGTGATTATGGACTTATTCAAGAGTAAGTGTCAATACAATTAGCAGAGAAATACGGGTCATATACTTACATGACAAATTCTATGTGATTGTGTTGAATTGTTTCTATTTATTTCACTATCTTTCATGTTTTTCGAATAAATTTAATTATCAATTTAATTTCTAATAATTTCAGCATGGACTTACTTTAGACATGCCTATGTAGATGGAAGACATCTTGCAAAGTCAGTAGTTAATTGTCCATGTACACCAAAATGTTAATATTAACTGACGAATAGGGACAAAAGGGCTAATGTGCTTCCATGTTGAAGTTATTTGCAACTAAATTGGTAATTTAAATTTATTAGGGACTAACTTGGTAAGGTCGAAAAATATGAGGGGTCAAAATGGATAATTACTCTGAAAATTAAGAGATGAACTTACTTTGAAGCTTCTTGTCCATATACTTGCAGCATCCAAAAAATAATTGAAAATTAGTACATATAATGTATTAACATAAATTTAAAATAGAATAAAAATAAAATAAAAAGGAATGAAATGTAGGACGGGGGAAGCATACGTATTTATGACGATTTTAAGAATGAACATACTCAAGAAGAGAACTAATCAGATTGGGGACAATGGAAGAAAGAATTAGGTTGTAAAAAGAAACCTAAAACGACTTCGCTTTTTAATAAAATTGTTAGAAATATTTTACATGTCATCCAATGATGTGTTAGATATGTCTACGTGGACGGAACACATCTTGTTAAGTCATCAGTTAACGACTCACTTAGATCAAGCCATTAATGTTAACTGACGGGTACGAGCGAAAGGACTAACGTGTGTCTGCGTTGAAATTATTAGTAATTGAATTGGTAATTTAAATTTATTAGGGAATAACTTGGTAAAATCAAAAAAGAGCCCAAAATCAGTAATTACTCTTATTTAAATAACTATTTATTCACGTGGTTGGCCAACAATAATTTTTTTTGCACACAACAATTGTGATAGGTTTGAAATATGGATTAAAATCAAAACATAAGCACTATAAAACTTAATTAAGCCAATTGGTTTTATGGTCACCATAACAAAAATTCCCAAATTGTCAAATTTCAATTTTCAATAAAATATATGAATAAAAAAATTTAACAAGACAAATAAAAAACAATATATGCATATTTAAATAAATAATTTTTTTACAAACTACATAAGATATTAAATGTAAATAATGTAAAGGAACACACAAATATAAAAGAAAAACACAGATTTACTTTGGTTCACTCTTACATGGCTTATGGTTATACCAAATCCTCAAATCCTCAAATCATCAATAGATAAAGTTGACCCCACTTAGTAGGATTAAAATTTTGATTGTTGTAAAAATTTATGAGTTTATAATATAAACAAACAACTCCTAAATCCTTCATGTGACTTGTATCTTCAAAGCCATTGTAGATGGTCGATCTTCCATCATTTATTAGAGTCAATCACAAAACTCAAAAATATGATAGTATAATCCCTATGATAAATTATTTTAACCACCCTATCAATTTTTACTTCTTTATATGGATTATATTGCTACAAGCTTTAACCACCAATTCTTTTAATTTATTTAAGCACATTTGATGGTGGAAAAGGAACCAACTCAATTTAAATAAACACAGATCGAGAAGACTTGAACCACGAACTTGAATCACACCTTATATGTGGTTCACAATGACCTTGTGGTCCGTAGTGGTAGACATTAAAACAAATATACACACAAGAAACCCCAAATTAATTGCACCAAATTCTAAATCATTAATTCAATCAATTAACTATTACGAAAGTTAGGTTGTCATCTTATTTTTATGGTATATTTGCGAGTTGAGTTTTTAAAAGAAATAAAAGAAAATGATGCTTCAGAGTCATCTCACGAGAGGTAGTCGTGAATTTATAGGAATGACAACGTGACGGGTCGGGTTTGTGCTTACCTAACCCCGAACCCGAAATCAAAAACCCAAACCCGAATCAATCAGAGTTGAAAACAATGATACCATCCCCTAACCTGTTGGGTTTTGGGTAACTCGAACCCGGAAAAAACCCGAACCAAACATACATATATATATATATATATATATATATATATATATAAATATATCTTATATATGGACATGGTACAATACAATTTCAACAATATTTTCTGGTTTATCCGGTTTGATGAAATGTGGTTCAATTATCATATAAGGTACTAGTATTGGACCAAATTTCCCGTTAAATAGAGGATATTATTACTCTGTCATTTAAGATTCAAAAGATATTTTGGACAATTTAAATTATTAAAACCTAATATTAAAATCTCTCAATTTTTTCTCTCACACTTTCTCTCTAAACTTCATGGCTTCATGCATATCTTTATTGCCGTGTTTGAAAAATAAGCCAAAATAAATATTCATTTAGTAAAAAATAATTATTGTTTGAATAAGGCCTTAAGGTAGGAAAAAATAAGGCCTTATAATTATTGCATGAATATATCCTTATTTGTGAAATTTATATATGTATTTATGTGTAATTTTATAATTTTATATATATTAATCGGGTTCAGGGCGGGTTCGGGGTATAATATTAACAATATCAAACCCGAACCCGAAATTTGAACTCCGATAAAACCCGAATCCAATTACATCGGGTTTTCCCCGTTAAATTTGGGTTTGGTTCGGTCGGGTACCGCGTGTTCGATTTTCATTGTCATTCCTAGTGAATTTGCACGAGGGAGGAATCATGCTTGTGTCCCCTAAAATGGTGAAGTGCTATAAGTGGCTAGGTTGAACTCACGATGGTTCATGCAGGATAATATACTCCATAGGAGAAGAGGGCTTGGTGGTAGTACAATGGTGACAATGTGAAGGAAAAGGAGGGAAAGTTTAAGTGTGAGATCAACAGAGAAAAGAAGAATGTGATAATGGAGGAAATGAAATCAACAAAATTTAATTAATTTGTGTTGATTATTTTATTTTTGACCAATAAAATATGTTCATATTCAACTAAACTAGCACATCCAATTTCAACATGTTTTTTTTATTTCTTTTTGATGGTTTGAGTTTTCCGCATAAATTAAATGAATTAGTCTCTTCTCAATTACTGGAGAGGACAATTCTATTTTTTAGTGTAATGTTAAGGGTAAAAATATGATATTAGGATAAACTAAAGAACATAAATGTCACTGTGATTTAGTTTTTCTATATATTTTAAGACAACTGTCGTCTCCATTATTGGAGAGGAGTCTGACTCAAATTACACTGTTACCCAAATGAACTTAGTTTATTAAAAAAACTCACAAAAAATAATAAGCAAAACAAATTGAGCATATTTTTTCAACTTATTTTATTATTTTGCAATTTAATCTTCTTAATCAAACAAGCTTCAAAGAAAACATTTGTCAAAAATATGTTTGAATTATATAGTCTAACCAATGTTACGAGGATCAGACTTGATCAGTTGGTTTAATCGTTGATTGGATTTGAAAGCAACTATGATTTGTGTCTAAACTGAATGAGAGGTTGAATCCATTTGAACCGAGGAAGCTATGGTCCGATTGTGTTAAAGTGTAATAACCCGAAAATAAAGTAAACGATTCACTCAATTTGTTTTAAAAAAACATAACATTAATTAAGATATTTTGTATTTAATATAATTATATATTTAGATAAAATTATTAATTATATACTTTTTTTTTATCTCTATCAAACGGTTTAATCAACTAAAATTAATATAGGGCTTAATGTGCAACTCTGATATAACAACATCATTCTAAATTCAAGGTGATGAAATTACAGTGGATCATTTAACCAATGAACTGTAAAGCACTCTAACCGTTAACCATAACCCAACCTTCTCAAACAAAAAACCAACATTCACAGATTATTCAACATCACTTCTCACGTCACTCTTGATCAAATATAAAACATCTCTCCCTTCATTTCACTATAACCATGGCCGCAACCACCGCTGCCACGTCATCATTCATCGGCACACGCCTCCGTGAAATCCAATCCAATTCGGGAGTGTGAACTTATACATGGAAGGTGGGCCATGTTGGCAACATTGGGTGCTCTTACTGTTGAGTGGCTTACCGGTGTTACATGGCAAGATGCCGGAAAGGTAAAATTCTTTTCTGATAATTCTAATTTTGTTTGTTAGATTTTGTTTGCGAGTTGATTTTCGAGGCTCTGAATTATTGTCCAAAACCTAATTCGTAAACAAATTATAAGCATGCATGCATCTGCATGGCTTCAGAATCTTGATACATAACTAGAGCTTATATGGTTCTTTAATGCTGCTGTTTTATATGGTAATGCTAGTTCCGAACCCAGCTTCCTTGATACTCTTATAAAAATTGGAGATCAAAATTAATTGGATGAGATCCACCTACTCCAAGACTAAGTTTTTTAAACTTACTATGTATCTTAACCATTAATTCTAATGAAATCTAATGGTTTAAATTTACCAAATAATTCAAACCATTACATTTCCCTAGAATTGAGATGTAGAGTAAATTTAAAAATTTTACTTTTGGAGTTATCGGATCCCTCCTCAATTAATTTACTCATACTTTTGATTATTCATAAAAAAAAATATTATTCTTTTATTAGTCAATACTCTTATCAATTTAGTTTTTTAATTATATTTTTTACTATTCAATTTAGAAAATAATTTTAAATTTATAATCAGTATGTAAAGAATATAAATAGACGATTGAGAGAAATAATGGTCTCATCTTTATGTCTATAGATACCAACATGGCAATAGTAGTGGTGTAAGTACTACACTCTCACGTCTTACTTAAAATGTTAGATTTCTAGGACCTACCCATGTTGGGAAATATAATCATTCAAAAATTAGTTCCTTACTCAATGAAGAGATATCCTGAGCTGTATAAAAAAAATCTTTGATCCTTATATGTGTATGTTTTTAATTGTTTTCCATATTGATGTATTAAATTTTGCTTTTGGGATGAATCCATTTACTCCACATCTTAGTCATCAATTCTAGTGAAATCCAATGGTTTGAATTAGTGAGTAAATCTAAACCTTTGAATTTCCATAGAATTGAAGACTAAGATGTGGAGTAAGTTTAAAAAACTTATTCTTGAATTAAATGAATCCCTCATATTGTGTTTTATCTTTCTTATTCTACAAACAATGTTTAATAATGTAGAAAAAAAATACAATGAAATTGGGTGTTCTTTCTTTTTAGTAGTAAAAGAAGGCCTTGTTAATTAATTATGGAGCTTATAGATGGGTCATCCTACCTTGGGCAACCACTTCCATTCTCAATCCCCTCATTGATTTTGATTGAAGCTCTAGTAATAGGGTACACTGAGTTCCAAAGAAATGCTGAACTTGACCCAGAAAAGAGATTGTACCCTGGTGGCACCTTCTTTGACCCTCTTAACTTAGCTGCAATTCCTGAAAAGAAAGCTAATTTGCAAACATGCACGTCTTGCAATGCTTGCTTTCTTAGGCTTAACAGTTCAAGCTGCTGCTACTGGCAAAGGTCCTCTTAACAATTGGGCTACCCATTTGAGTGACCCTTTTCACACAACCTTTGCTGACACATTCTATTCCTTATCTTAAGTCTTGTTTGTATCTCAGTTCATATATTGTGCTTTGAGCTTTTGGTTGTGAACATTTTACTGAGATGGATTAGTGGTTCTGAAATTAGTAGCGTGTGACTTATTAGAGAGGCTTAGCAGAATGTTTATGGTTGATGTTAGTGTTCTGTTATAAATGTTAATTAAGAATAAATGATGGATATTACCGATTAATCCTAATCGTATCCCCGAAACCGAATGATTAGGACATTGTTCCGAAACCAAATGTTTATGCCCATACATAAACCCTAATGGAACAATCCTAATCCAGACCGAAGAAAACCCCAATTGGTTTCATAGTGAAGAAGAAAACGCATACCTTGGTTTGCCATTCCGAATGCTCCGAGGTATGTGGGTTGTAGGATGTTCCGGTTGCTAGAGCCTGATGGTTTTCCGTTCGCTCCGCTAGAGGGGAATTCAGAGAGAACGTGAGTGCTCCTGATGTTCTGAATTTCTTAAGTGAAAAGTGAGAGCTTGGCTTAACCTTTTGCCTTTCTCTTTTCCTTTATATATCCTTATAACATCAGTTACTCAATAAAACCCGTTGCTCTGCAACTGGGGACCATAACCCATAAAGGTAACACTAACGGTTACCACTTAAGTTGCAATATTCTAATTCAGTCCCTTCATCAAACTAGAAATTGCCCGAAGGTATCTACACTCATAATATTTCATGACACATATGCCCTTAGCCACCAAATTAATCCATAAGACCATTTTATATATATTGGCTAAATACATAATGACTATAACACAATTATAGAATTATATTTGTGACCCATAAATTGTTGGAAATTCCAACAATCTCCCATTGATCACATATATGATTCACCGTACGTGTTATCCTTATTGCGCGCTTCATATACCATTATGTCACAGGCATATCCAAATTATCCCGTCCATTAGTCCCGTCTCCGTATCGAACCACAGTGAACTTCGTCATATCAATCATGACTAATTCAACAATGATCACCAACTTTGACACAACCAAATGACATAGATACATCATGGAATGTGTAGCATGAAAATCACATGAATATGGTCTTTACATGTCAATTTTCAACTGGTCCTACTTTACTTTAGTGAGATCCTTAATTACCTTATTGTACAAAGCATAATGACAGAATACTGAACTGAATGATTAATCAACTGAAGTTTGAATACAAAGTATTCACATAATACTGAAATTCCATAAAACATAAAAGTGTATATACATTCTAACTCCCACTAAACCAAATGATCCTCACATTGTAGAACACCCATGTGAGCAGTATGCTCATGAAAGACCTTGGGTGTGATACCTTTTGTAAGAGGATCCGCAATCATGGAGTTAGTGCCTAAGTGTTCTATGGAAAGCTATCCGCTTTGTACTTTCTCCTTAACAACTAGGAACTTTATGTCGATGTGTTTCGACTTTGCTGTACTCCTATTGTTATTGGAGAACAACACGGCTGACTTATTGTCACAGTATATCGTTAGTGGTCTTTCAATTCCTTCCACAATCCGCAGCCCAGTGACAAAATTTCTCAGCCATGTCGCCTGATGTGATGCCTCATAGCATGCTATATATTCTGCTGCCATTGTGGATGAAGCCACAAGAGTTTGCTTGGCACTACGCCAAGAAACTGCACCACCTGCTAGCAGATATACATAGCCCGAAGTGGATCGTCTGCTGTCTTGGCATCCCACAAAATCGGAGTCAGAATATCCGATGATCTCTAATTTGTCTGATCTCCTATATGTGAGCATATAGTCTTTTGTTCCCCTTAAGTACCTCATGACCCTTTTGGCTGCTTTCCAGTGATCCATTCCTGAATTACTCATATATCTGCCTAAAACCCCAACTATGAACGCTATATCCGGACGCGTACATACTTGGGCATACATTAGACTCCCTACAGCTGATGCATAAGGGATCTTTTGCATTTCCTGAATTTCCAGATTTCCTTTAGGGCACTGATTGAGACTAAATTTGTCTCCCTTAGTAACTGGAGTATCCATTGGTTTACAATTCTGCATGCCAAATCTTTTAAGTACCTTTTCTATATAGCTCTTCTGTGATAATCCAAGAATACCCCGAGATCTGTCTCGGTGTATCTGAATTCCTAATACAAAAGAAGCTTCACCAAGATCTTTCATTTCAAAATTACTGGAGAGAAATGACTTGGTTTCCAACAAGGTACCCACATCATTTGTGGCAAGCATTATGTCATCCACATACAAGAGCAAGAAAATGTGCTTGCTCCCACTGAATTTGTGATACACACAATCCTCGACTGAATTCATCTCAAAACCAAATGAGAGAATCACCTCATGAAATTTGTGGTACCACTGACGAGACGCCTGTTTTAGTCCATAGATGGATTTTGTCAATCTGCAAATCATACTCTTTGGGTCTCCCGACACAAAGTTTTCTGGTTGCACCATATAAATCTTTTCATCAATGTTTCCATTGAGAAAAGCTGTTTTGACATCCATCTGATGAAGCTCCAAATCATAATGAGCTACAAGAGCGAGGATTGTCCTAAGAGAGTCTTTCGATGATACCGGAGAGAAAGTCTCTTTATAGTCAATCCCTTCCTTTTGAGTAAAACCCTTAGCTACAAGACGTGCCTTATACCTTTCCACATTACCGTTAGAATCCCGCTTGGTCTTAAAAATCCATTTGCAACCAATGGGTTTCTTACCTTCTGGTAATGGGACAAGTTCCCAAACTTTATTGTCTTGCATGGATTTATACTCCTCTTTCATTGCTTCAATCCACTTTTCCGAATTGGAACCTTTGATGGCTTCACGAACGTTTGAAGGATCGTTATCCATAACGCCATCACCCTCATGTTCCAGGAGAAAACAGATGTAATCATCTGGAATTGCATTCCTCCTTTCTCTAGTGGATCTACGCAAAGCTATAGGCTCTTGTAACTCTTGTCCATGTTCTTGAGGAATTTGAGTTTGTCCTTCATGAATTACTAACTCATCTTGAGTAGGGAGAGTGTCTTGAAGAGGTTCCAAATTTGCTTCATCAGAAGCAACAATATGAATCGGATCTGGAATTGATACCGATTCTTCCTCTAAGACAAAGTTTCTTACCTTATCTTCCCCCTCAAACTCAATATCCTCAAAGAACGTGGTTGTACCCGTCTCAAATATGGATCTTAAATTTGGATCATAAAATTTATAGCCCCTTGATTTTTCAGAGTAACCAATAAAGTAGCTGTTAACTGTACGGGAGTCCAATTTCTTTTCATAAGGCCTTGCCTCAGCTGGACATCCCCACACATGAAAATGCTTAAGACTAGGCTTTCGCCCAGTCCAAAGCTCATAAGGTGTTTTGGCAGCCGCTTTAGTTGGTACTCTATTAAGAATATAAGCTGCAGTTTAAGTGCCTCTCCCCAGAGTGACTTTGGTAAGGTAGAATGACAAATCATACTCCTTACCATATGCTTAAGAGTCCGGTTTCTTCTTTCAGACACACCATTCATGCTAGGCGATCCTGGCATAGTGTACTGTGGGACTATACCACATTCCTCTAGGTATTTGGCAAAAGGCCCTGGACGTTGTTCACCTGAACCATCATATCTGCCGTAGTATTCACCAACACGATCAGATCTGACGCATTTTATCCTTTTGCTGAGTTGATTTTCAACTCCAGCCTTAAAAGTTTTGAACACGTCCACTGACTGGGACTTTTCATGAATAAGAAAAATGTATGCATAACGAGAATAATCGTCTATGAATGATATGAAATAATGTTGACCATTCCAGGAAGCCGTAGGGAATGGCCCACATATATCCGTATGTATCAATTCTAAGACGTCCGAAGCTCTATATGCACCAGTTTTCGATTGTTTGGTCTGTTTACCTTTTATGCATTTAACACAAACCTTATGGTCTGTGAAGTCAATGGAATCCAAGATCCCATCTGACACAAGACGCTCAATTCTCTTTTGAGAAATGTGACCTAGGCGCTTGTGCCATAATGCACCTGAATTATTATTATCAATTTTACGTTTAGTACCACGTGATTCCACATTCAAGGTTTCATTATAATCAGCTATAGTATTCAACATATAAAGGTTATCATTTATCATAAGAGTACCAGTTCCAACAATATTTGAATTTAAAGACAATTTAACCGAATTGTTTCCAAATGAACAATAATAACCGAATTTGTCCAAATAAGAAACAGAAATTAAGTTCCGTCTAAAAGATGGTACAACAAAGGTGTCTTTCAAATCCAAATAAAATCCAGTACTTAACAATAACCTAAAATGTCCTATAGCTTCAACTTCTACCGATTTTCCATCGCCAACGAATATGTATCTTTCAACAAAATTAGGCTTTCGGTAGTTCAAGCAACCCTGTAATGAAACACTGATGTTAGAAGTTGAACCGGAGTCTAACCACCAAGTGTTTCCAGGTACTGAAGTTAAATTGACCTCAGAACAAACCAAAGCAAGAAATGTACCTTTCTTAGCACGCCAAGCGTGATACTTATCACATTTCTTCTTTAAATGTCCAGATTCTTTGCAAAAGAAACAAACAGTAACCTGTTTCTGCTTCTTTTGCACTGGACCCTTTGCAGCTTCATTCTTGGGCTCCATAATCATTTTCTTTTTGCCCTTGTCTTTAGAGGTACTAGCAAAATGGGCACTTTCAGTCCTTTCTTGCTTCATCCTTTCCTCTTCTTGCACACAAAATGAAATGAGCTCATTAAGAGTCCATTTCTCCTTTTGACAGTTATAAGAAATCTTAAACTGACTGAATTGTGCAGGAAGAGAAATTAAAACCAGATGGATGAGCAAGTCTTCCGACATCTCAAGCTTAAGAGCCTTCAGCTTTGAGACAATATTGGACATTCCCATAATGTGTTCCCTTATATTTCCCTTGCCATGATACCTCATGGAAATCAAGTTCTGTAACAGAGTACTTGTTTCCGCCTTATCGCTTTTTGCAAAGCGCTTTTCTATCTCAGCAAGGAAAAACTTGACACTTGATATCTTTTCAGATACAGTACCCCTAAAGACTTCTGGAATGTCGCGCTTAATGATCATGAGACACATGCGATTGGAGCGCTCCCACCTCTCATAATCCTTCCTCTCTTCAGAGGTGCTGGATTCCAAAGGAGGAGGTGGTTGCTCTACCCTTAATGCATAGTCCAGATCCATGCAGCCAAGAACAATTTCCATGTTCTCTTTCCAGTCCTCAAAATTTGTTCCATTGAGGACCGGAACCGAATTCAGATTTGCAGATATAGAAGCAATAGACGGTGCTGAATAGAACAAAAGACAATATATTAAAACATGCTCACAACTCAAAACCATCAATATGCTATAAACAATGGTATGTCCCAATCAAGATACCTAGCGCACCATTAATATCAAGTCTTTGGACAGTAATATTAACTGCAAGTGGTACTCTTGTTGCAATGATCAACATTGATAATAAGACATGTCAACTGACGAACCCCTCTTTGGATTGATTCATCAGTCACATGTATAAAACTGAATAATTATCACATGTTTATCATCGCCAGTGTGTATGATCTTCGGCCAAACATTAACTTTCCTTTGGGCCAGCTAACATCCGCATGAATAACCACACACACCAACATCTAATATTCCTTATGAGTTATATCCATGAAAGAGGTCACTTTGGCGACATTCCACTTCAATTAGCTCACTTGAAATAATAGACAACTTAGCGGGTAACCATATCATAACCATGTTCAATGCATAAAGATACCAAAGCCCCAAAAATTTTCTTGAAAAAAGACCCCAAAATTGTCCCTGAATCTCGCTTGAGCGAGAGGGGTCTCGCCTGAGCGAGAGGGGTCTCGCTTGAGCGAGAGGAGTCTCGCTTGAGCGAGAGCCCAACTCCTTTTGTCGCAGCTACTGCCTAAATGTCGCTTGAGCGACAGGTTTCTCGCTTGAGCGATAGGTTTCTCGCTTGAGCGACAGGTTTCTCGCTTGAGCGAGAACCCAAACATTTTGTTGTAGCTACTGCCTTAATGTCGCTTGAGCGACAGGTTTCTCGCTTGAGCGAGAACCCTTCGTCTACCCGAGGGTTTTGACGAAGATGGAGGTTCTCCATCGGGTTTTTTTTCGCAAAATTCACCCCAAAACAGCCAAAAAATGCATTATGATTGCTAATGTTTCAAAATAATGTTATAGCAATCATCAATTTTGCAAAACAAAACCCAATTTGGGGAAAACATAAACAACATCACACAAAACCCAAATTTCACATATGAACCAAATTGGGGTGGCTCTAATACCACTTGATGGATATTACCGATTAATCCTAATCGTATCCCCGAAACCGAATGATTAGGACATTGTTCCGAAACCAAATGTTTATGCCCATACATAAACCCTAATGGAACAATCCTAATCCAGACCGAAGAAAACCCCAATTGGTTTCATAGTGAAGAAGAAAACGCATACCTTGGTTTGCCATTCCGAATGCTCCGAGGTATGTGGGTTGTAGGATGTTCCGGTTGCTAGAGCCTGATGGTTTTCCGTTCGCTCCGCTAGAGGGGAATTCAGAGAGAACGTGAGTGCTCCTGATGTTCTGAATTTCTTAAGTGAAAAGTGAGAGCTTGGCTTAACCTTTTGCCTTTCTCTTTTCCTTTATATATCCTTATAACATCAGTTACTCAATAAAACCCATTGCTCTGCAACTGGGGACCATAACCCATAAAGGTAACACTAACGGTTACCACTTAAGTTGCAATATTCTAATTCAGTCCCTTCATCAAACTAGAAATTGCCCGAAGGTATCTACACTCATAATATTTCATGACACATATGCCCTTAGCCACCAAATTAATCCATAAGACCATTTTATATATATTGGCTAAATACATAATTGCTATAACACAATTATAGAATTATATTTGTGACCCATAAATTGTTAGAAATTCCAACAATCTCTCATTGATCACATATATGATTCACCGTACGTGTTATCCTTATTGCGCGCTTCATATACCATTATGTCACAGGCATATCCAAATTATCCCGTCCATTAGTCCCGTCTCCGTATCGAACCACAGTGAACTTCGTCATATCAATCATGACTAATTCAACAATGATCACCAACTTTGACACAACCAAATGACATAGATACATCATGGAATGTGTAGCATGAAAATCACATGAATATGGTCTTTACATGTCAATTTTCAACTGGTCCTACTTTACTTTAGTGAGATCCTTAATTACCTTATTGTACAAAGCATAATGACAGAATACTGAACTGAATGATTAATCAACTGAAGTTTGAATACAAAGTATTCACATAATACTGAAATTCCATAAAACATAAAAGTGTATATACATTCTAACTCCCACTAAACCAAATGATCCTCACATTGTAGAACACCCATGTGAGCAGTATGCTCATGAAAGACCTTGGGTGTGATACCTTTTCTAAGAGGATCCGCAATCATGGAGTTAGTGCCTAAGTGTTCTATGGAAAGCTATCCGCTTTGTACTTTCTCCTTAACAACTAGGAACTTTATGTCGATGTGTTTCGACTTTGCTGTACTCCTATTGTTATTGGAGAACAACACGGCTGACTTATTGTCACAGTATATCGTTAGTGGTCTTTCAATTCCTTCCACAATCCGCAGCCCAGTGACAAAATTTCTCAGCCATGTCGCCTGATGTGATGCCTCATAGCATGCTATATATTCTGCTGCCATTGTGGATGAAGCCACAAGAGTTTGCTTGGCACTGCGCCAAGAAACTGCACCACCTGCTAGCAGATATACATAGCCCGAAGTGGATCGTCTGCTGTCTTGGCATCCCACAAAATCAGAGTCAGAATATCCAATGATCTCTAATTTGTCTGATCTCCTATATGTGAGCATATAGTCTTTTGTTCCCCTTAAGTACCTCATGACCCTTTTGGCTGCTTTCCAGTGATCCATTCCTGAATTACTCATATATCTGCCTAAAACCCCAACTATGAACGCTATATCCGGACGCGTACATACTTGAGCATACATTAGACTCCCTACAGCTGATGCATAAGGGATCTTTTGCATTTCCTGAATTTCCAGATTTCCTTTAGGGCACTGATTGAGACTAAATTTGTCTCCCTTAGTAACTGGAGTATCCATTGGTTTACAATTCTGCATGCCAAATCTTTTAAGTACCTTTTCTATATAGCTCTTCTGTGATAATCCAAGAATACCCCGAGATCTGTCTCGGTGTATCTGAATTCCTAATACAAAAGAAGCTTCACCAAGATCTTTCATTTCAAAATTACTGGAGAGAAATGACTTGGTTTCCAACAAGGTACCCACATCATTTGTGGCAAGCATTATGTCATCCACATACAAGAGCAAGAAAATGTGCTTGCTCCCACTGAATTTGTGATACACACAATCCTCGACTGAATTCATCTCAAAACCAAATGAGAGAATCACCTCATGAAATTTGTGGTACCACTGACGAGACGCCTGTTTTAGTCCATAGATGGATTTTGTCAATATGCAAATCATACTCTTTGGGTCTCCCGACACAAAGTTTTCTGGTTGCACCATATAAATCTTTTCATCAATGTTTCCATTGAGAAAAGCTGTTTTGACATCCATCTGATGAAGCTCCAAATCATAATGAGCTACAAGAGCGAGGATTGTCCTAAGAGAGTCTTTCGATGATACCGGAGAGAAAGTCTCTTTATAGTCAATCCCTTCCTTTTGAGTAAAACCCTTAGCTACAAGACGTGCCTTATACCTTTCCACATTACCGTTAGAATCCCGCTTGGTCTTAAAAATCCATTTGCAACCAATGGGTTTCTTACCTTCTGGTAATGGGACAAGTTCCCAAACTTTATTGTCTTGCATGGATTTATACTCCTCTTTCATTGCTTCAATCCACTTTTCCGAATTGGAACCTTTGATGGCTTCACGAACGTTTGAAGGATCGTTATCCATAACGCCATCACCCTCATGTTCCAGGAGAAAACAGATGTAATCATCTGGAATTGCATTCCTCCTTTCTCTAGTGGATCTACGCAAAGCTATAGGCTCTTGTAACTCTTGTCCATGTTCTTGAGGAATTTGAGTTTGTCCTTCATGAATTACTAACTCATCTTGAGTAGGGAGAGTGTCTTGAAGAGGTTCCAAATTTGCTTCATCAGAAGCAACAATATGAATCGGATCTGGAATTGATACCGATTCTTCCTCTAAGACAAAGTTTCTTACCTTATCTTCCCCCTCAAACTCAATATCCTCAAAGAACGTGGTTGTACCCGTCTCAAATATGGATCTTAAATTTGGATCATAAAATTTATAGCCCCTTGATTTTTCAGAGTAACCAATAAAGTAGCTGTTAACTGTACGGGAGTCCAATTTCTTTTCATAAGGCCTTGCCTCAGCTGGACATCCCCACACATGAAAATGCTTAAGACTAGGCTTTCGCCCAGTCCAAAGCTCATAAGGTGTTTTGGCAGCCGCTTTAGTTGGTACTCTATTAAGAATATAAGCTGCAGTTTAAGTGCCTCTCCCCAGAGTGACTTTGGTAAGGTAGAATGACAAATCATACTCCTTACCATATGCTTAAGAGTCCGGTTTCTTCTTTCAGACACACCATTCATGCTAGGCGATCCTGGCATAGTGTACTGTGGGACTATACCACATTCCTCTAGGTATTTGGCAAAAGGCCCTGGACGTTGTTCACCTGAACCATCATATCTGCCGTAGTATTCACCAACACGATCAGATCTGACGCATTTTATCCTTTTGCTGAGTTGATTTTCAACTCCAGCCTTAAAAGTTTTGAACACGTCCACTGACTGGGACTTTTCATGAATAAGAAAAATGTATGCATAACGAGAATAATCGTCTATGAATGATATGAAATAATGTTGACCATTCCAGGAAGCCGTAGGGAATGGCCCACATATATCCGTATGTATCAATTCTAAGACGTCCGAAGCTCTATATGCACCAGTTTTCGATTGTTTGGTCTGTTTACCTTTTATGCATTTAACACAAACCTTATGGTCTGTGAAGTCAATGGAATCCAAGATCCCATCTGACACAAGACGCTCAATTCTCTTTTGAGAAATGTGACCTAGGCGCTTGTGCCATAATGCACCTGAATTATTATTATCAATTTTACGTTTAGTACCACGTGATTCCACATTCAAGGTTTCATTATAATCAGCTATAGTATTCAACATATAAAGGTTATCATTTATCATAAGAGTACCAGTTCCAACAATATTTGAATTTAAAGACAATTTAACCGAATTGTTTCCAAATGAACAATAATAACCGAATTTGTCCAAATAAGAAACAGAAATTAAGTTCCGTCTAAAAGATGGTACAACAAAGGTGTCTTTCAAATCCAAATAAAATCCAGTACTTAACAATAACCTAAAATGTCCTATAGCTTCAACTTCTACCGATTTTCCATCGCCAACGAATATGTATCTTTCAACAAAATTAGGCTTTCGGTAGTTCAAGCAACCCTGTAATGAAACACTGATGTTAGAAGTTGAACCGGAGTCTAACCACCAAGTGTTTCCAGGTACTGAAGTTAAATTGACCTCAGAACAAACCAAAGCAAGAAATGTACCTTTCTTAGCACGCCAAGCGTGATACTTATCACATTTCTTCTTTAAATGTCCAGATTCTTTGCAAAAGAAACAAACAGTAACCTGTTTCTGCTTCTTTTGCACTGGACCCTTTGCAGCTTCATTCTTGGGCTCCATAATCATTTTCTTTTTGCCCTTGTCTTTAGAGGTACTAGCAAAATGGGCACTTTCAGTCCTTTCTTGCTTCATCCTTTCCTCTTCTTGCACACAAAATGAAATGAGCTCATTAAGAGTCCATTTCTCCTTTTGACAGTTATAAGAAATCTTAAACTGACTGAATTGTGCAGGAAGAGAAATTAAAACCAGATGGATGAGCAAGTCTTCCGACATCTCAAGCTTAAGAGCCTTCAGCTTTGAGACAATATTGGACATTCCCATAATGTGTTCCCTTATATTTCCCTTGCCATGATACCTCATGGAAATCAAGTTCTGTAACAGAGTACTTGTTTCCGCCTTATCGCTTTTTGCAAAGCGCTTTTCTATCTCAGCAAGGAAAAACTTGACACTTGATATCTTTTCAGATACAGTACCCCTAAAGACTTCTGGAATGTCGCGCTTAATGATCATGAGACACATGCGATTGGAGCGCTCCCACCTCTCATAATCCTTCCTCTCTTCAGAGGTGCTGGATTCCAAAGGAGGAGGTGGTTGCTCTACCCTTAATGCATAGTCCAGATCCATGCAGCCAAGAACAATTTCCATGTTCTCTTTCCAGTCCTCAAAATTTGTTCCATTGAGGACCGGAACCGAATTCAGATTTGCAGATATAGAAGCAATAGACGGTGCTGAATAGAACAAAAGACAATATATTAAAACATGCTCACAACTCAAAACCATCAATATGCTATAAACAATGGTATGTCCCAATCAAGATACCTAGCGCACCATTAATATCAAGTCTTTGGACAGTAATATTAACTGCAAGTGGTACTCTTGTTGCAATGATCAACATTGATAATAAGACATGTCAACTGACGAACCCCTCTTTGGATTGATTCATCAGTCACATGTATAAAACTGAATAATTATCACATGTTTATCATCGCCAGTGTGTATGATCTTCGGCCAAACATTAACTTTCCTTTGGGCCAGCTAACATCCGCATGAATAACCACACACACCAACATCTAATATTCCTTATGAGTTATATCCATGAAAGAGGTCACTTTGGCGACATTCCACTTCAATTAGCTCACTTGAAATAATAGACAACTTAGCGGGTAACCATATCATAACCATGTTCAATGCATAAAGATACCAAAGCCCCAAAAATTTTCTTGAAAAAAGACCCCAAAATTGTCCCTGAATCTCGCTTGAGCGAGAGGGGTCTCGCCTGAGCGAGAGGGGTCTCGCTTGAGCGAGAGGAGTCTCGCTTGAGCGAGAGCCCAACTCCTTTTGTCGCAGCTACTGCCTAAATGTCGCTTGAGCGACAGGTTTCTCGCTTGAGCGATAGGTTTCTCGCTTGAGCGACAGGTTTCTCGCTTGAGCGAGAACCCAAACATTTTGTTGTAGCTACTGCCTTAATGTCGCTTGAGCGACAGGTTTCTCGCTTGAGCGAGAACCCTTCGTCTACCCGAGGGTTTTGACGAAGATGGAGGTTCTCCATCGGGTTTTTTTTCGCAAAATTCACCCCAAAACAGCCAAAAAATGCATTATGATTGCTAATGTTTCAAAATAATGTTATAGCAATCATCAATTTTGCAAAACAAAACCCAATTTGGGGAAAACATAAACAACATCACACAAAACCCAAATTTCACATATGAACCAAATTGGGGTGGCTCTAATACCACTTGATGGATATTACCGATTAATCCTAATCGTATCCCCGAAACCGAATGATTAGGACATTGTTCCGAAACCAAATGTTTATGCCCATACATAAACCCTAATGGAACAATCCTAATCCAGACCGAAGAAAACCCCAATTGGTTTCATAGTGAAGAAGAAAACGCATACCTTGGTTTGCCATTCCGAATGCTCCGAGGTATGTGGGTTGTAGGATGTTCCGGTTGCTAGAGCCTGATGGTTTTCCGTTCGCTCCGCTAGAGGGGAATTCAGAGAGAACGTGAGTGCTCCTGATGTTCTGAATTTCTTAAGTGAAAAGTGAGAGCTTGGCTTAACCTTTTGCCTTTCTCTTTTCCTTTATATATCCTTATAACATCAGTTACTCAATAAAACCCATTGCTCTGCAACTGGGGACCATAACCCATAAAGGTAACACTAACGGTTACCACTTAAGTTGCAATATTCTAATTCAGTCCCTTCATCAAACTAGAAATTGCCCGAAGGTATCTACACTCATAATATTTCATGACACATATGCCCTTAGCCACCAAATTAATCCATAAGACCATTTTATATATATTGGCTAAATACATAATTGCTATAACACAATTATAGAATTATATTTGTGACCCATAAATTGTTAGAAATTCCAACAATCTCTCATTGATCACATATATGATTCACCGTACGTGTTATCCTTATTGCGCGCTTCATATACCATTATGTCACAGGCATATCCAAATTATCCCGTCCATTAGTCCCGTCTCCGTATCGAACCACAGTGAACTTCGTCATATCAATCATGACTAATTCAACAATGATCACCAACTTTGACACAACCAAATGACATAGATACATCATGGAATGTGTAGCATGAAAATCACATGAATATGGTCTTTACATGTCAATTTTCAACTGGTCCTACTTTACTTTAGTGAGATCCTTAATTACCTTATTGTACAAAGCATAATGACAGAATACTGAACTGAATGATTAATCAACTGAAGTTTGAATACAAAGTATTCACATAATACTGAAATTCCATAAAACATAAAAGTGTATATACATTCTAACTCCCACTAAACCAAATGATCCTCACATTGTAGAACACCCATGTGAGCAGTATGCTCATGAAAGACCTTGGGTGTGATACCTTTTGTAAGAGGATCCGCAATCATGGAGTTAGTGCCTAAGTGTTCTATGGAAAGCTATCCGCTTTGTACTTTCTCCTTAACAACTAGGAACTTTATGTCGATGTATTTCGACTTTGCTGTACTCCTATTGTTATTGGAGAACAACACGGCTGACTTATTGTCACAGTATATCGTTAGTGGTCTTTCAATTCCTTCCACAATCCGCAGCCCAGTGACAAAATTTCTCAGCCATGTCGCCTGATGTGATGCCTCATAGCATGCTATATATTCTGCTGCCATTGTGGATGAAGCCACAAGAGTTTGCTTGGCACTGCGCCAAGAAACTGCACCACCTGCTAGCAGATATACATAGCCCGAAGTGGATCGTCTGCTGTCTTGGCATCCCACAAAATCAGAGTCAGAATATCCAATGATCTCTAATTTGTCTGATCTCCTATATGTGAGCATATAGTCTTTTGTTCCCCTTAAGTACCTCATGACCCTTTTGGCTGCTTTCCAGTGATCCATTCCTGAATTACTCATATATCTGCCTAAAACCCCAACTATGAACGCTATATCCGGACGCGTACATACTTGAGCATACATTAGACTCCCTACAGCTGATGCATAAGGGATCTTTTGCATTTCCTGAATTTCCAGATTTCCTTTAGGGCACTGATTGAGACTAAATTTGTCTCCCTTAGTAACTGGAGTATCCATTGGTTTACAATTCTGCATGCCAAATCTTTTAAGTACCTTTTCTATATAGCTCTTCTGTGATAATCCAAGAATACCCCGAGATCTGTCTCGGTGTATCTGAATTCCTAATACAAAAGAAGCTTCACCAAGATCTTTCATTTCAAAATTACTGGAGAGAAATGACTTGGTTTCCAACAAGGTACCCACATCATTTGTGGCAAGCATTATGTCATCCACATACAAGAGCAAGAAAATGTGCTTGCTCCCACTGAATTTGTGATACACACAATCCTCGACTGAATTCATCTCAAAACCAAATGAGAGAATCACCTCATGAAATTTGTGGTACCACTGACGAGACGCCTGTTTTAGTCCATAGATGGATTTTGTCAATATGCAAATCATACTCTTTGGGTCTCCCGACACAAAGTTTTCTGGTTGCACCATATAAATCTTTTCATCAATGTTTCCATTGAGAAAAGCTGTTTTGACATCCATCTGATGAAGCTCCAAATCATAATGAGCTACAAGAGCGAGGATTGTCCTAAGAGAGTCTTTCGATGATACCGGAGAGAAAGTCTCTTTATAGTCAATCCCTTCCTTTTGAGTAAAACCCTTAGCTACAAGACGTGCCTTATACCTTTCCACATTACCGTTAGAATCCCGCTTGGTCTTAAAAATCCATTTGCAACCAATGGGTTTCTTACCTTCTGGTAATGGGACAAGTTCCCAAACTTTATTGTCTTGCATGGATTTATACTCCTCTTTCATTGCTTCAATCCACTTTTCCGAATTGGAACCTTTGATGGCTTCACGAACGTTTGAAGGATCGTTATCCATAACGCCATCACCCTCATGTTCCAGGAGAAAACAGATGTAATCATCTGGAATTGCATTCCTCCTTTCTCTAGTGGATCTACGCAAAGCTATAGGCTCTTGTAACTCTTGTCCATGTTCTTGAGGAATTTGAGTTTGTCCTTCATGAATTACTAACTCATCTTGAGTAGGGAGAGTGTCTTGAAGAGGTTCCAAATTTGCTTCATCAGAAGCAACAATATGAATCGGATCTGGAATTGATACCGATTCTTCCTCTAAGACAAAGTTTCTTACCTTATCTTCCCCCTCAAACTCAATATCCTCAAAGAACGTGGTTGTACCCGTCTCAAATATGGATCTTAAATTTGGATCATAAAATTTATAGCCCCTTGATTTTTCAGAGTAACCAATAAAGTAGCTGTTAACTGTACGGGAGTCCAATTTCTTTTCATAAGGCCTTGCCTCAGCTGGACATCCCCACACATGAAAATGCTTAAGACTAGGCTTTCGCCCAGTCCAAAGCTCATAAGGTGTTTTGGCAGCCGCTTTAGTTGGTACTCTATTAAGAATATAAGCTGCAGTTTAAGTGCCTCTCCCCAGAGTGACTTTGGTAAGGTAGAATGACAAATCATACTCCTTACCATATGCTTAAGAGTCCGGTTTCTTCTTTCAGACACACCATTCATGCTAGGCGATCCTGGCATAGTGTACTGTGGGACTATACCACATTCCTCTAGGTATTTGGCAAAAGGCCCTGGACGTTGTTCACCTGAACCATCATATCTGCCGTAGTATTCACCAACACGATCAGATCTGACGCATTTTATCCTTTTGCTGAGTTGATTTTCAACTCCAGCCTTAAAAGTTTTGAACACGTCCACTGACTGGGACTTTTCATGAATAAGAAAAATGTATGCATAACGAGAATAATCGTCTATGAATGATATGAAATAATGTTGACCATTCCAGGAAGCCGTAGGGAATGGCCCACATATATCCGTATGTATCAATTCTAAGACGTCCGAAGCTCTATATGCACCAGTTTTCGATTGTTTGGTCTGTTTACCTTTTATGCATTTAACACAAACCTTATGGTCTGTGAAGTCAATGGAATCCAAGATCCCATCTGACACAAGACGCTCAATTCTCTTTCGAGAAATGTGACCTAGGCGCTTGTGCCATAATGCACCTGAATTATTATTATCAATTTTACGTTTAGTACCACGTGATTCCACATTCAAGGTTTCATTATAATCAGCTATAGTATTCAACATATAAAGGTTATCATTTATCATAAGAGTACCAGTTCCAACAATATTTGAATTTAAAGACAATTTAACCGAATTGTTTCCAAATGAACAATAATAACCGAATTTGTCCAAATAAGAAACAGAAATTAAGTTCCGTCTAAAAGACGGTACAACAAAGGTGTCTTTCAAATCCAAATAAAATCCAGTACTTAACAATAACCTAAAATGTCCTATAGCTTCAACTTCTACCGATTTTCCATCGCCAACGAATATGTATCTTTCAACAAAATTAGGCTTTCGGTAGTTCAAGCAACCCTGTAATGAAACACTGATGTTAGAAGTTGAACCGGAGTCTAACCACCAAGTGTTTCCAGGTACTGAAGTTAAATTGACCTCAGAACAAACCAAAGCAAGAAATGTACCTTTCTTAGCACGCCAAGCGTGATACTTATCACATTTCTTCTTTAAATGTCCAGATTCTTTGCAAAAGAAACAAACAGTAACCTGTTTCTGCTTCTTTTGCACTGGACCCTTTGCAGCTTCATTCTTGGGCTCCATAATCATTTTCTTTTTGCCCTTGTCTTTAGAGGTACTAGCAAAATGGGCACTTTCAGTCCTTTCTTGCTTCATCCTTTCCTCTTCTTGCACACAAAATGAAATGAGCTCATTAAGAGTCCATTTCTCCTTTTGACAGTTATAAGAAATCTTAAACTGACTGAATTGTGCAGGAAGAGAAATTAAAACCAGATGGATGAGCAAGTCTTCCGACATCTCAAGCTTAAGAGCCTTCAGCTTTGAGACAATATTGGACATTCCCATAATGTGTTCCCTTATATTTCCCTTGCCATGATACCTCATGGAAATCAAGTTCTGTAACAGAGTACTTGTTTCCGCCTTATCGCTTTTTGCAAAGCGCTTTTCTATCTCAGCAAGGAAAAACTTGGCACTTGATATCTTTTCAGATACAGTACCCCTAAAGACTTCTGGAATGCCGCGCTTAATGATCATGAGACACATGCGATTGGAGCGCTCCCACCTCTCATAATCCTTCCTCTCTTCAGAGGTGCTGGATTCCAAAGGAGGAGGTGGTTGCTCTACCCTTAATGCATAGTCCAGATCCATGCAGCCAAGAACAATTTCCATGTTCTCTTTCCAGTCCTCAAAATTTGTTCCATTGAGGACCGGAACCGAATTCAGATTTGCAGATATAGAAGCAATAGACGGTGCTGAATAGAACAAAAGACAATATATTAAAACATGCTCACAACTCAAAACCATCAATATGCTATAAACAATGGTATGTCCCAATCAAGATACCTAGCGCACCATTAATATCAAGTCTTTGGACAGTAATATTAACTGCAAGTGGTACTCTTGTTGCAATGATCAACATTGATAATAAGACATGTCAACTGACGAACCCCTCTTTGGATTGATTCATCAGTCACATGTATAAAACTGAATAATTATCACATGTTTATCATCGCCAGTGTGTATGATCTTCGGCCAAACATTAACTTTCCTTTGGGCCAGCTAACATCCGCATGAATAACCACACACACCAACATCTAATATTCCTTATGAGTTATATCCATGAAAGAGGTCACTTTGGCGACATTCCACTTCAATTAGCTCACTTGAAATAATAGACAACTTAGCGGGTAACCATATCATAACCATGTTCAATGCATAAAGATACCAAAGCCCCAAAAATTTTCTTGAAAAAAGACCCCAAAATTGTCCCTGAATCTCGCTTGAGCGAGAGGGGTCTCGCCTGAGCGAGAGGGGTCTCGCTTGAGTGAGAGGAGTCTCGCTTGAGCGAGAGCCCAACTCCTTTTGTCGCAGCTACTGCCTAAATGTCGCTTGAGCGACAGGTTTCTCGCTTGAGCGATAGGTTTCTCGCTTGAGCGACAGGTTTCTCGCTTGAGCGAGAACCCAAACATTTTGTTGCAGCTACTGCCTTAATGTCGCTTGAGCGACAGGTTTCTCGCTTGAGCGAGAACCCTTCGTCTACCCGAGGGTTTTGACGAAGATGGAGGTTCTCCATCGGGTTTTTTTTCGCAAAATTCACCCCAAAACAGCCAAAAAATGCATTATGATTGCTAATGTTTCAAAATAATGTTATAGCAATCATCAATTTTGCAAAACAAAACCCAATTTGGGGAAAACATAAACAACATCACACAAAACCCAAATTTCACATATGAACCAAATTGGGGTGGCTCTAATACCACTTGATGGATATTACCGATTAATCCTAATCGTATCCCCGAAACCGAATGATTAGGACATTGTTCCGAAACCAAATGTTTATGCCCATACATAAACCCTAATGGAACAATCCTAATCCAGACCGAAGAAAACCCCAATTGGTTTCATAGTGAAGAAGAAAACGCATACCTTGGTTTGCCATTCCGAATGCTCCGAGGTATGTGGGTTGTAGGATGTTCCGGTTGCTAGAGCCTGATGGTTTTCCGTTCGCTCCGCTAGAGGGGAATTCAGAGAGAACGTGAGTGCTCCTGATGTTCTGAATTTCTTAAGTGAAAAGTGAGAGCTTGGCTTAACCTTATGTCTTTCTCTTTTCCTTTATATATCCTTATAACATCAGTTACTCAATAAAACCCGTTGCTCTGCAACTGGGGACCATAACCCATAAAAGGTAACACTAACGGTTACCACTTAAGTTGCAATATTCTAATTCAGTCCCTTCATCAAACTAGAAATTGCCCGAAGGTATCTACACTCATAATATTTCATGACACATATGCCCTTAGCCACCAAATTAATCCATAAGACCATTTTATATATATTGGCTAAATACATAATGGCTATAACACAATTATAGAATTATATTTGTGACCCATAAATTGTTAGAAATTCCAACAATAAAATCAACATAGACCAAAAAAATGATGTGTTTTGATCCTCGCAGCACCTTGCAGGTGTTGCCATTTGGTTCTTAAAATTAGCAAAGTAAATGGACTTTAGGGCAAGAGTGACCGATCTCCAACATGGTTGAATAATCTTCCTCAATCTTGGTTTTAAAATTGTTATCATAGGGAATTATACTTAAAAGTTATACAAATCACATTTTTACATCTAAACAAATGACACTTAATTTATACTAAGAGTTTAATATTTATGTCTGTTAGTGTTATGAAGAAGATAATGCTCCTGACTTTGGTACGATTTTGATAAAAACATTAAAATTAAAAAAGAAAAAGAAAAATGAAGAATAAATTGAAGACAAAGATTCAAGCTTCAAACAAACAAATAGGAACTAAGCATTCAATAGATAATTCTTTCCTTATGCTCTAAGTAACTTTAGTAGCAATGCTCAAATGGAAGATAAAATAATTTTGAAAGAAAATTGAAAACCTCTTAGGTAAAGTAAAAACAATTTTCAAAAAGCTAAGTAACGAATTACTTGACCTGAGTAACAAGTTACCAGACCTAGGTAATAAGTAACTTGAATTGTGTGACAGTTGGTAACAGGTTACCGGGAAGGCGTAACAAGTTACTAACTAAGTAAAAAGTTAGCAGCGAAAATAAGTCAGTGTAACCGATTACTACAAAGCAGTAAGCCTTTATTGCTCAACAGAAGGTTGGGGTAATCGATTACACCACATTAGTAACTGATTATTCCTGTCGTAGAAAATCGAGGTAATTGATTACATCACAGTATAATTGATTACACAGAGCTGTTGAAAGTAATTTTTCATTTCAAACTCAATAGCTTTCATCCAAACTCATTGTGTTTCATTCCAATCATGACCCAACTTCATGGAAAGGTATATTGGCTGATTAGAAGCATATTTAAAGGTCTTGAAACATCCTCTTGGAAGAAGAACAAAACATACAAATACACAAACTTTTACATACAATTCTTTACACTTTTTATTCAACTTTGTTTCTAAATTTTCTGAAGTTGCTTTTAAAGTTAAGTTCTAAAGTTTTCACACTTAAATACTTACAAGAACATTCTATACTAAGTGTATTAAAGAACGAAAAAAGGATTGTAAGTTATATTATTGTTATATCTTGTAAAGACAATCATGTCATATATTCATTATTCACTTAGTTGTAAAACTTGTCATCACATGAGTGTGGTGAGAAGGGAAATAGAGTACTTGGAAATGTTATTTTCCAATGGTGTAAGATATTTGTGAGTGTGTAAGGTACAAGGAGTCTCAGGGAGAGAAATTGTAATTACAACTCAAAATATCTAGTAAAGAAATCTTTTGTGCTGCAATAGTACTTGACGTAGCCTTCAATGGACTAGAAGGTGAATGAGTATAACACATCTATCTACTTTATCTCTTCTCTCTATTCATTTACTTGGTTAATATTTTCTGCAATATTATCCGCTGCACTATATTCTGATCTTTAAAAGTGAAGTAGAAAAAATTGACCATATTGTTCTAACAACTAATTCAACCCCTCTTAATTGTCATCTATACTTACAAGTGTAAAAAGCTTTGCACTTATAACACACAATCGACCATTTATTTGTATTACTTTTGTTTGAGAATCAATGATAATATATGAATGATGGATGATATGTCAACACTGTAAAAAAAGTTACATTGTCACTATATACATATTATATCATTGTATCTAATAGTTAGAGATAATATATTATTGCCTAATCCTTATAATAAAGTGCTAATTTTGTATGATATGGGAAAATTAAATACTTTTAAATAATGTAAGTTATGTATCTATATACTATATATGAAAAGAAGGTTCTCTCATGTTATCCCATGACAAGTGTTACAACCTCAACAATAATTTTCCCTCCCAAAACACCCTATTTTCTTATTGTACAACCTATCACATAAGATAAAATTACATCTTACTCATTCATTACCTATTATATTATTTAACAACATATAATAATAATAATACTAAAAATGACACTCACAATAAAGACATCTCACTTTGTACAACCTCACACGTAGGATAAAATATATATTTACCCATTGTTCATTACTCAATATATTACTTAATAAGATATAATAATAATAGAATTGAATAGTTTTATTGATGAAAATATAATCATTTTATAAAATTATTCTTGAATTGGTAATACAGGTAACATGAGTGTTCTTAACATTGCGCAACTATATGGGCAACATGTGTGTTTTAACTATGGGAATGTATAGGTAACATGTGTTTTCTTAGCAATGCGAATGTACGATTAACACATATGTTTTAACCATTAAAATGTACGGGTCACATGTTTGTTCTTAACAATACGAATACACATGTAACATGTGTATTTTTAATCATTTTAATATATGGTTTAAAATACACATGTTTGTACGAATAATGCGAATATACGAGTAACAGTATAGGTAACATGTACTCTTCTTAGCATTGTGAATGTACGAGTAACATTTGTGTTTTAACCATTGAAATGTACGAGTCAAATGTTTGTTCTTAACAATACGAATGCACATTTAATATATGTATTTTTAAACATGCGAATGTATGAATAACATGTATGTTCTTAACCATGTGAAAACACATATAATATGTGTTATTAATCATGCGGCAAAAAATACTTCCCAATGCATATGCACGGGTAACTTGCTAGTTGTTAGTATAAAAATTTGTACACATTTATATTATTTATTTGTATTACTATTACTTTTTTGGAAGAGTCAATGTAGATTATAAATGAATGTTAGATGATGAAGTGAGAATACATATTTTCCCATACTTTTAATAACTTTGTGACATGTTGCACAAAGTAAATGATAACAAGGATTTTAATAAAAATAATTCAGTTTTAAATTAAATCGAAAATGAAAAATTAAACATGATATCATTGTTTCTTTTTTTAGAGAAGAGAAAGACTGAACAAACCATAGTTATGAAAACCGTACTATATCGGCCAGTTCGATCGGAAAACCGGTGAACCGGACCCATAACTAGTACAGTATGGATGTTATACCGGTCAAGTAACAAAACCGGTGGAAACCGGCCAGTTTTGACCAAAACCGGTGGAAACCGATTAAAACCGGCCGGTTTCCCTAATTTCACACTAGTACCAAATTAAAGATCTGCCACAATAGTGTAACCACAGAACAAGTACAAAAATGACATATCTGAAAATAAATAAAAGAACATGTTTTAGATAAAAATCAAACCTTTGATATTGTTGGAGGAAGAATGCAATGAATGGAAGCAAAAGAATCAGTTAAGAGAGAGAAAATAATCGGTTGAGAGAGAGGATGGTGGAGGAGCTTTGGAGAAGAGAGATTGAAATGAAAAATGGGAAATGAAAAAAAAATGAAAAGTATATTAAAAAAGAGTGATTGTGAGCTGATTGAGAAACCAAAGTGTTTAAGAAAGAAGAGAAACCACAATGTTTAAGAAAGAGAGAGAACCCAAACTAACAAAATGTTTAAGAAGGGAAAAAAATATTTTTCTTTTTTCACATTGACAGTTCACAGTTTAGACATCACAAACTAGTTAGATCATCATGATTTGCATCACCAACTAGTAATTAAAACTGACTAGTTTATATTTTGTGTTTGTTAAGTGATATTTTTGGATTGATATATGCTTTGAACTTTAGACTTTGATTTTGTTAAAGACTTAATGTTGTATGTTTGTGTGAATTTGGAGTAGATTATGATTATGAATTATAAATTTGAATATCTACATATTTGAAATTTGTTTGTTATAGGTTTATATATATAAGCATGTATGTCCGGTTTAACCGGTATGCAGTTTAATTACTGAACCACTGGTTCAACCACTGTACCACTATTCCAGTACCCTGACCGGTTTGATAACCGGTACGGTTTTAATAACATTGGAACAAACGCATTCCGATATTGCTCCTTGAAGTTAGCATAAACAAACAAAAGAATGGGTTTCAATTGTGTTAAAATTTTATAAAATAATTTGTTTTTAATTTTTTTTCAAAAGCAACTATATAGTGGCTGCAATAATTTGCAAGAATTACTTGATTTCAAAAAAAATGAAAGTAAAGAGATAATAACAAAAGTACTTTATTTTGGTTGATATCTGAAGTCTTTTCTCTAAAGATTTTTCATTATTTATATATTAGGTACATTCGGGCTCCAAACAATCAAGCATTCTTTCACTTACCATACTGCAAAATATTCTTTCATTATCGAGCCAATCGAGATTTCCTACAACTCCTTAGGCGATGATATGAGGATATGAGATCAGTTGAGTTTATAACTCAATTCAAGAAGTTTGTTACTTCTTGTGGTTGAGTTCTTTGATATGTGTTTAGTTTGCTTTCCTTTAACGCAATCTAAACAAACATCCCAATTGCCAAAATCCAAAAGAAGTAAAATCCCACTTTTCGTTAACCTTATTATCTTTTCGTAAACATATTTCTTATCAAAATCTTTAAGTTTGCTACCAACATCAGTTTAACATTAAATAAATATTTATTAAAATTAAAATTGAAGCAATACAAATTATTCATTAATGTACCATAATCGAAATATTACGAATGTTTATACAAATTAAAACTAGAATGTCCAATCTTAAAATTAAATACTATACAATTCAGCCTCACAACAAAAACCAAGTTCCTGACACATTCAGGAACACAAAGACACTTTTCTAGATCTAAATAGTTTTCATTATCTAGCTAGGATCAATTTGTATGTTTTAATTCCATGAACTCGTGCCTTAATTTTGTTCCCCATGTAAATAAACTTCTCAATTTCCTAGGTTCAGATTGAAAGGAATCCCTGCATAATATGTGATACATGAGTTGTTGTAGTAGTGTCTAACCACCGAGTATTGTTAGTAACCTCAATAAGAAATGATTCATCTATAACGGAAACAAAATGTATACCTTTCTTTTCAAACAATTTCTTCCTTTTAGGACAATCCTTCTTATAGTGCTCATTCTTCTTATGGAAAAATTACTTCATCTCTTTATGGATTTTCCCTTCTTTAATGGGGATCTTTTTCTTCCTATTTCCTTTGTTCCTATTGCATGGCTTGAATTTGCTGGTGCTAGTGGGCTCCTGAATGGATAAGTGAATGAAGTTATTCTTAATTTTTTTTAACCTCCCCTCCTCCTGAACGGGCATGACCTTTACTTCCTGAAAATTTCATTTTTCCTTTATGGTGTTGTAATTCACTAGAATTGGCGAAACACAATAGAAAGGGAGTTAATAATCATGAATGGGCTAATTACATGAATCACATCCAGATTTTCCATGCTAGTTACATAATCATGAATGGGTTGCGACCAATCAAACTTCTTAGTCGTCAGCTCTATCATGAAATTTTCCACCACATGGTTATCAATAATGTCTGATTAGGTGTACTCCTTGATAATTATCATAAATTCCCTTGCATTATTCCTCTTAGGCGTAGATGACTTTGTTAAAATAACTAAGATTATGTATGTGATAATCAATTAACATTGACTAATCGATTATATAGATATTGAAATTGTTATAATTTTGTAAGAGTTAATCAATTAACAATGTAATTAATTAATTAACTAGTAGTTGATTTTAGTTGGTTAATTGTTAGTTAGACAATATAGTATAAAGTAAATTATACTGACACTCATTGAGTTTTAGTGAAATTACATAAATCACTCATCCATTTTTTACACCTTCAAAAAACCCATAATTTATAAACATACATTACACTAAAAATAATAAACAAATGTAAACCAAATAATAAACCACGCATACATGAGAAACAAATGTGATTTTTTAAACAAAAGAAAATATTAAATGTAATTAAGTTAAACAAAATATGATATATTGTAGAAACAAATTCAATAGTATACGAGTCACACATTTTCATTATTTTTTGCCCGTTATAATATAGTATAAGAGTTATTTACATAATATCTCCTTAGAATTATTGATGTATTTTGCAATGAACCAAAAAAATGAAAATGTATTGATTTGTATAATATTTGGATTTGTCTCCACAATATATCATATTTTGTTTAACGTAATTACACTTACCATTTTTTATTTATTTAAAAAAAGCACACTTATTTCAAATACAGGGGTGATGAGTGTAATGTATGTATAAAAATTAGGGGGTTTTGTAGGTGTAAAAATGGAGGGATGATTTGTGTAATTTCATTAAAACGCAGAGAGTGTCAGTGTAATTTCATTAAAACGCAGGGAGTGTCAGTGTAATTTCATTAAAATTCAGGGGATGTTTTGTGTAAATTCATTAAAACTCATGGACATACCCCTTACGTTGTATCTCACTCATTTTCATCAAATCATTCAATAATGATTCATTCATTTCATTTTATTCTTTACGCTTCTCATTCATGTCTTTCTCATCTTTCTTGTTGATCAAGAAAACCTTCTTGCATGGCTCATAGATTGACATTTCCATCAAGCTAAGACTCAACCTGTTTGACCGCTCCCAAGCCTCATATAGAGTCTTGTCTACCTCCGAGCTGGTCTTAGTTATGGTTGGTACATTATCCATAATGATGGTCAAGTCCAACTCCATAACACCCAATGAGATTTGGATATGTTCGGACCAATCAGTATAATTTAGTCCGTTGAACTTGACACATCCATTGCATAAGGCAAATGCATTGAATAAAGTTGAAATAAGACATGTTCACACTTTAATGATTTAAATAAGTCTTTATGGTTTCAAACTAAACTTTTATTTATGCACTTAGTTTATATTTGGATAAAATTTAAATGCATTAAACTTTATTAATTATGTCAAATATTACTCCTTAAACATGCATGTTATCTTTGGATAAACGAACATAAACAAATATGCTTAAAACTTTAATGTCATTAAATACATGCAAAAATTCACCTTTGGGAGATCAAGATATGCATTATAATTAATGAAGAAACTCAATTCATTATCCTTATGACATCATAATCTTAATTATATGCAATGATCCGCTTTTGAGTGATTATGATATGCATCACAATTAATAAATAAACACAATTTATTATCCTAATGACTTCATTTTTTAAAAGTATTGAATTTAACATACTTACAAAATTAACACCAGCCCAAACAAATAACATGAATCATTGCAACAGAAAAATATGAAATTCTAGTTCTTAGCATTAGTACGTTTACAATAGTTTATACATGGAAAGTTTACACATAGTGAAATCCAAGGCATTTTTTAAGAAGCAACATCTAAGCTGAGATTGGTATTGCTTCATGTAGAACTGTGTAAGCAGAATTCTCATATTTACCATCTCACCTGTTTTGAATAAGAGAAATAAATTTTGGTTACTAATGAACTTTGTTTAAAGCATAATTGTTGAATCAAATAACCAACCTGCATTAATCTCTTTCTTAAATCTGCATCTCCAAATTATCCTGGAAGGGCTGAAAACACATCTTTTAAGCTATGCTAATTGTTGGAACTTATTTCGTATCATTTAGAATTGCTGCAAATTACGATAACAACACTAATGTAAGAGCCAAATGGCCACTCATGCTTCCTTCATGGTGCAGCAAGGATCAAAACACATATTTTTTTGGTCTCTCTTGATTTTATTCTTAATTAACATTTATAACAGAACACTAATACCAACCATAAACATTCTGCTAAAGCATCTCTAATAAGTCACACACTACTAATTTCAGAAGCACTAATCCAGTTCAGTAAAATGTTTACAACCAAAAGGAAAAGCACAAATTTATAAGATACAATATATGAAGTGAGATACAAAGAAGGATTAAGATGAGGATGAGAATGTGTCAATGATGGTTGTGTGAAGAGGGTCACTCAAATGGGTAGCCCAATTGTTAAGAGGGCCTTTGCCAGTAGCAGCAGCTTGAACTGCAAAGCCAAGGAAAGCAACCATTGCAAGACGTGCATGTTTGATTTCAGCTAATTGCAAAGTAGCTTTCTTTTCAGGATCTGCAGCTAAGTTAAGAGGGTCAAAGAAGCTTCCACCAGGGTACAATCTCTTTTCTGGGTCAAGTTCACCATTCCTTTGGAACTCAATGTAACCTATTACTAGAGCTTCAATCCAAATCAATGAGGTTATTGAAAATGGAAGTGGTTGCCCAAGGTAGGATGACCCATCTACAAGCTCTACCTGAAATCATAGCTCCATAATTAATTCACAAGGCCTTCTTACTACTAAAAAGAAAGCACGCCCAATTTCATTGTATTTTTTTCTAGCTTACAAACATTGTTTGTAGAATAAGAAATGTAAAATAAAATTTAGGACAACAATATGGAAAACAATTAAACACATGTATATATTGGGATATCTTTGTGCATGGGCTACATAATTTTTACATGGCCAAGTGAAAAAAGCATATAAGTGGAATTGACACCAAATCTTGACTGAAAAGCTTAAGTCATTAGGTTTATGAGTTCATCCACTTATATCCTCTTTAACTCATCCACTTTTACACAATATGAGACTTCCTCATCCGAATACCCAATAGTATACACATAAAGATGAAACTATTATTTCTCTCAATGGACTATTTTATGAATAGAGATATCTATTACCATTCATATCCTAATTTACTTATCGGTTCAATGAAAAAGTGACAATCCATTACAAAAACAAATTCTAAAAATGCTAAGTAATATTTGTATACTACTCAAAGAAAGTTGATTGGCCAGGGACATGAAAACATATTCATTTTAGGACACCTGATTTAACTCCTATTTTATATTCTTAATTACAAACCAATTATAAGTAATATTTGTATACTACTCAAAGAAAGTTGATTCGCCGGGGACATGAAAACATATTCATTTTAGGACACCTGATTTAACTCCTATTTTATATTCTTAATTACAAACCAATTATAAATTAATTTTTTTATTGATTATTAAAATTATAACAAAAAAAAGGTAATCTTATCTCAGGCTAGGGGTGAGCGGGACCCTACCCGCTAACCCGATATGGCCAGATCGTGATCGGGTCTAAAAAGGGTCAGGTCTCATCGGGTCTAGGGCTGGGTTCGGGTTCAAAAATTAGATCCAATCAATATTTAGGGTCGGGTATGGACCAAACATGACCCGTCCCATTGTCACTCACTTATGATGTTTGTATGTGTCTTTGTTCAAATATATATAGAGTAATGATTTTTTTTGGTCGAAAATATCATTGATTATCTAATTTTTCATCATATATACATATTTAATAATATATACACATATATCAATTTATACATCAAATTACATATACACAATAATAAATAATATTTAGAAGACTTTATGTAAAATGAGTATATGTTATATTTAATCGGGTCTTGGGTCGGGACCGGGTTTAAAGGCTGACCCTGTGAATATTTAGGGTCGGGTTAACTCCGGGTTTAGGGTCGGATCCGAGCTCAGAAAAATGACTCAAACATCATTTAAGGTCGGGTAAAGACAAGCCTTAACCCGTCCCACGCTCACCCCTAGCTCAGGCTTCCACTTAATGGAGTCTTCAGAAATGGTAGACATACATACGTGTCAAACAGAGAGATTGTTTTCGGGATTTGAAATTATAACTTTAAAAGAAAAGAACCATACCTTTCCAGCATCTTGCCATGTAACACCGGTAAGCCACTCAACAGTAAGAGCACCCAATGTTGCCAACATGGCCCACCTTCCATGTATAAGTTCACACTCCCGAAACCTTTGAAGCCCAAAAACTTCACTATAAGGCTGAAACGGCGTCGATTTCACATCAGAAAACTCTGTTCTTGTTCCAATAATATCACCAGCCAAGTTCTTCGCAAGGTTCTGATCCAAAGAATCAAGCTCGAACTGCAAGTACTCCGCAGGTTTACCCAACCCGAATGGATCGAAACCATAATCTCCGACGAGGCTTCCGTCAAGCCACTCCGGCGCCTTCGCTCCCGGAAACCATAAAGGCCGATCCGTACTCTGCTTCGATGGTCTCTTCGCCGGGGAAGGTTTCTTTTTCCCGAACCCGAATCGTGCTTGTACACGACCCGAATTGGTTTGGATTTCACGGAGGCGTGTGCCGATGAATGATGACGTGGCAGCGGCGGTTGCGGTTGTGGCCATGGTTATGGTGAAATTAAGGTTAGTGAGTGAAAAGAGTTTGAGGAGCTTGTGAGGAAGAAGGGATATATATATATATTTGATGAAGAGTGAAGTGAGAAGTTTGGAGTAATCATTATCACCATTAATGAAGAGATAAATAGTATAAAAAATAAAATATAATATGATAATAATACATTTTTATTATTTTATATAATATAATAATACTTTTATAATAATAAATACAAATAAAATTAAGTAAATGTCTATTTATTAATGGAAAAGATCATTCTATTCATCTCAAGTGTAAGATATTGAATAATCTGTGAATGTTGGTTTTTGGCTGTTGGATTTGGGAGAGTATCCATCTGACGGTGGAAAGGGGCTGGGGCTTATCTTTATGTTTATCTGCTGGTGTTGATGTGGGCCCGGTGATCGCTATTATTTTGGAGTAAGAACTTGTGGTTGTGGTTATTGTTAAAGGGTCTTGTGGTTTATATTTCATTGGTTAAACTTAAATTGTCCCCTATGATCTTATTATGCGTTTTTTTATACTACCAAAAGAGTCCATTACATTATAGATAAAGAGTTAATTTTTTTATTATATGATTGTCCATTTCAATAAATGTTATTCTAAAAATTGAACTATTTCTTTTTTAGTTATCTTGATGATCTAACGGAATGTTATATCAATAAACCAAACCCTCCTGATTTCACGAGGTTACAATATATAATTCTAACTTATTATTTTTGAAAATTATCTTTTTTTTTTATGTTTGTTTGATTAAGAAGATTAAATTGTAAAATGATAAAATAAGTTTAAAAATAGGGTGAAATTGTTTTTGCTTATCTTTTTAAACTAAGTTTGTGGGAAAAAACTCAAACCATGAAAATGAAATTGGGTAACATGCTTAGTTTACGGGAAAAATTCAAACCATGATTTCATTAAGTTGGATAACAAGCTTAGTTTATGGGGAAAAAAGTCAAACCATGAAAATGAAATTTGCAACTATCTATATCTTCTAACTTAAAGATTTTTCCAACTAATCACATCAAATAATACATAGAATAATACATTTTGTGAGACAGAATATGTGCAACCATAAATTATAAGGTCATTATGAACAACATATAAGGTGTGAATCAAGTTAGTGGTTCTAGTCTTCTTGATCTGTGTGTGGTTTCAAGCTTGTAGTAATATAATGGATTATAAAGAAATAAAAATGGATAGTTTCATGAAAATAATTTATCATAAGAATTATACTCTCATTTTCTGAGTTTTGTGATTGATTCTAATAAGTATCCGGTATCAACAATGGGTTAGAAGATACATTTCAAGTGAAGGATTTGGGAGTAGCTTGTTTGTGTTGTATCATAATAAACTCATAAATTTTTATAACAACAAGGAAACTTTAATCCTTTAAATACTTTATCTATTATTTTGAGGGCTTGATATAACTTTTAGTTGGGTAGAGTCAACCAAGGTAAATCCATGTTTTTATTTTATATTTCTCCTTTACATTTATTATGTTGGGTATTTTATAAAATTTCTATTTAATTAAATATACATATCATGTTTTTTATTTGTCTTGTTAAATTTTGTTACATTGCAATATCTATATATTTAGTGTATCATCTATCATTTATTTGTATTATTTTTTGAAGAATTAATGATAATTAAATATGAATGATATAACAATAATATATAAAAGGCTGATAGTGCATAGAAGTAATACATTGTCAGTATATATATTTTTTTCCCATTTTATTATTTAGCCTTATTTTGAAAATTGGAATTGAGAAATTTGAGAAAGATTTTTGTTGTTGTTGTAATTCATATATTTTATCACCCTTATTTCGGAAATTGAAATTTGACAAATTGGGAAAGATTTTTGTTGTGCCTATGAAACCAATTGGCTTAATTAAGTTTTTAGTACTTTAAACTTAAGAATGTTTTGGTTTTAATCCCTATCTATTTTAAACCAACCAAAATCGTTAGATGTTCAAAAAATATTGTTTGAACTCTTGATGTGATTTAACTAAATCCCAGGTTCGCATGCCATATGTATACAATCCAACTAGAATCCGAAAGACTCATCTCATTATGATCCTCTCCATTATTATGAATGACAATAAAAATCGAACCCATTGGTACTCGCCCAAACTCAGCCCGAATTTAACGGGGAAAATCCGATGTAATTGTGTTCAGGTTCGAGTTTTACCCGAGTTCAAATTTCGGGTTCGGGTTTGGTATTGTTAATGTTCTACCCGAACCCGATTAATATATATAAAATTATAAAATTACACATAAATACATATATAAAAGCTATATATATATACATTTCACACACACATATATATACACTATATATATATATAGATTTCACACACACACATATATATATATAAACATATGTTTCGTTCGGATTTTTTTCGGGTTCAGGTTACCCGAAACCAGACGGGTTCGAGGATGATATCATTGTTTCTAACCCCGCTTAATTCGGGTTCGGGTTTTGGATTTCGGGTTTGGGATTGCGTAAGCACAAACCCGACCCCCCGACCCGCCCTGTTGCCATTCCTATCCATAATAGAGGTAAATACACCTTAAGATATTCTAAAGATATAATAGGGGTAAATACACCTTAAGATATAATGAGATGTCATTTTTACCCCTATATATAATGCAAAAGTGATTAGTGGTCTCTCCATTACTGGAAAATATCCTTTCCACTCACCAAACCCTTGTACTCAAGTCTCAGCCCAAAATATGCATGCAGTAATTCAAAAATATTATATAGAACCCTTATTCTATTCAATCGGTTATGAAACCAATCAAGATACTGATATAGTGGTACAATAGTTTAATCGATGGTTTAATAATTAAACTGCATGTCGGTTAAATAAGACATACATGCTTAAATAAATATAAATTAATGCAACAACCGCAAAACATATATCAATCCAAATTTATCACTTGAAAAACGCAAAATATAAATAAATGTCACAAGTTTACAACTCAGTCTAGAAAACATATAAATTTGGAGTTTTTTTAAATGCAACAACCGGCCGATTCAGTACAAGTTCAGCTAGTTCACCGGTTTTGAGAAATACTGGCTGGTTTTGGCTGATTTCCACCGATTCTGGTGCATATCCGCTACAACAACCGTCTCGTACCGATAAGGGGTCCAGTTCACCGGTAAAGTACGATTTTATCAACATTGCCCTTATTTATATTCTAAAGTTATTCATCAACTAGCAAAAAGATGTAGTTATTCATATTGATTAATTTATTGAAGAATCTTTTTGTGATGATATTATTTCTATTTGAACAATTAAATAGAATGAAATAGATATCATGTGAAATGACATTACCATTTGGAAAATGAAAGATTATGTGAAATAATTTAAGACAGTTGTTTTTGTATGAAAGGTTATGTGAAATGGCTTAACCATTTGGAAAACCATGTTCCATGAAAAAAGATGATAGAAGAATCTTATCATATACCCTATAAATTAAGGATATGATCCACACTATGCCCAACAATGAAATACAATATACCCATCAAGATGTATAATTAAGAAATGAGTCAAGAGGGAGAAACCAATATTATATGGATTATGGAGAAATCAACATTATAAGAAGAATATGTTCCTAGCAAGACTTCTCCTTCAATGAGTTAATGAGAGTGATATGTTTTTTCTTATTTATCTTTGCGAAAAATATCAAACTTCTAGATCTTAGCATTAATAAGTTTACAATAGTTTATGCATATATAAGCTAGTGAAAGTTTAAACATAGTGAAAATCCAAGGAATTTATGAAGAAGCAATATCTAAGCAGAGATTGGTATTGCTTCATGTGGAACTGTGTAAGCAGAATTCTCATATTTACCATCCCACCTATTTGGAATTAGAGAAAGAAATTTTGGTTACTAAAGAACTTTGTTTAAAGCTTATAATTGTTGAACCAAAACTCAGCAACAACATACCTGAATTCATCAATTTCTGGAATCTGCAGTTCCAAATTCTGCTGGAAGGGCTGAAAAACCAAGTCTAACTTTTCATCATCTACTCTGTCAAGTGATGCAGGTTCCCACTGAACAAGTTGATTAGTTAGTATTATGAAAGAGAATTATAGTTTGATGATAAGTTTATAACTTTCTAGGATTTAAATGGCATTCTAAAAGTTGCTTTAATATATGCATTAGTTTCCTAACAAACCATGGATATCACTTTTGTTGCCTAGTTTTGGTGCATATAAATAAATGTCATTTGGGAAGATTGGCATCTAAGCAAAGCTTAAAGAGAAGGGCTATACTTTAGATTATAAGAGATGAAGAAGTAGTAAGAAAGCTGCAAATTTGGGTTCTTCCATATGCTGTCATGTAAGCTATTATTATATACAAGTTGTTTTCATCTATGAATGCAAGAAAGTTTAAAAAAAAAATCATTTTAGTTGTACTTTTTCAAACGATTGCATCAGTAGTTGGGATGACAAAAAACCTGTCCCATAGGTACTCACTAAAATACCTACAATAGATATCCATAAAATAATGTATGAGTGGGAATGAGTATTATGATACCTGCCTCGTGGGAACCCATGTATTTATAAATTTATTTTTTTAATAATGTTTTATTATTATACTTATATATTATCTATTTTATTATTAGTTTATAATGATTTTTATGATTGAAATATAAATGATATATTTAACATTTATTATCTATGTAAGAATTATTTTATATATATTAATTATTATAAAATATATAAATATATATTTAAACTTAAAAACTCGTTTGGTACCGCGTATACCCAATACCCACAAGGGTACTCGCAAATATCACGGGAATGAGTACGGAAAAGCATTACCTGCGCCTGTCCCGTTGGCATCCTTAATCTGTAGTGGTCCCGTGGACTCTCGCAGCCCATGAGTGAATAGAAAGTTAAATCTAAATTGGTTCTCAAATGAACCACCCCATCTATCCACATGAGGAGAAGTTTGGTTTCAAACCTCAGTTCGAACCGGAGGAGAACTACATCATCCTAATGTGTTTTTGATGATCCAAATCTCATGGTCGGGTGGCGATGAACACACATAAACCAATGGTCCTATTCTAAAAAAGCAAAGTCATAGCTTTCAACTTATGGAACCGATTGGTGCAACTCCCTAGTTAGTCTTATCTTTTGATTACTAAGATTAAGCAAAAGTCAGAAAAAAAAACTGAACTTAATTAGTTAGATTGAGTGTTTGACTCGCACTTTCCCATCCAATAATCCAATACATATAGGACCATGCATGCAAGTTCAAAAGAGGAGAAATACACATAAACTTCAGAGGAAGAATTGAGAATACCTTTGGTGCGTTATCCTTGTCAATGGTGAGAGCTCTAATACCCTTTTCATCAAAAGACAACAAAAAATTACTTCAGCTTTTAGTATGGAACACAATTCCAAAAAAATAAAAAAAAATAGTTGCATTCTGTCAAAATTTTCTCTAGTAATGAGATTTCATCTTTTACCTCATACATATCCTCAGATATTGTACTTCTTAGTATATTTATTGTTAATCTGAACTCCCTTTTTAGACATTCAGATAGTGTCTGATTCCTTCCTTCACGAACCTGCACATATCCAAGATAATATGTATACAGAAGCATGAAACTCTAGCAATAATTGGTCTCAGTGTTTTAAATTGCGGTTGCGGTCGCGATTACGGTAATGGTTACGTTTACTGCGATTGCGGTCATTGCGCCCTTCGCGATGCGGATTACAGCTGTTGCGGAGTGAATTATTTTGTGATGAAAACAACATTTTTGAATCTGATGCGGCCCGATGGGCCTGATGCGGTCTAATGCAGTTGCGTTGCGGTATGATACGGTCGCACGTCTCTCATGGAAGACTTGCTTTTTCCACGTCTCTCATGTTAATTCAATCAAATTCATGTACAAAGACTAGGTTGGTTACTAACTAGTGTTGGACCAGACTACGACCGGGGAGCCTCCAACCATAGGGGAGTTCCATTGTTACCGCCTTACCCGGGTATGTGAAGAGTGCAGAGCCAACAAGTGATGCACCACGTCTTGAACCAAAACCTTAAGGCATTAGTTTCATGGGCCTTTTCTACTTATAAAGTCTTTTAATCCTCCCCGCATATCCAATGTGAGACTTCACACTTGAATAAACCCAACAACTAGGTCTGCATTTACATTTTCTGTTCATTGTCCTCTTTGTTCTCTTTTTCAATTAGGTTTAATCTAGTTTTTTTTATCTATGTAAATATGATGTTTTTGGGTTTAGTCCATACTAGAATTTTATTTGGTTTTCATCTCTAAAAATTCTTTTTTGAACTGCTTTAATGCCCTTAAGATTATGATTTTGGCATTCATTCCCTTATCCAAAATATGGCATTAAGTAAAGATGCGAGACGATCCACCATGTCAGTGTGGTCATGTGGCAGCCAAACACACCAATCGATGACACATGACATTCATGTTATTTTTCTTCGTATTTTCCCCTATTTATATTTATATTAAAAAGTTCATGTACCATCGGTTGATATGGTTGACTGCCACGTGACAATTCTAACGTGGCACAATATACGTATGTGTTATCACTTAACAATGGCTTATGGATAGAGGGATGAATGTCGAAATCTTAAACTTTATCGAGACGAAAAACTTATTTAAGCCTTATTTATTTGGAAAATAAGGGACTCGAAAACAAATAAAATTTTAATAGGTACTATAACCATATAGCATAATTTCATTACATATTTTCAAGCTTGACTTTTTTATTTGCAAATCATAATTTGAAGAACTCAATATAGTGAGAAAATTCAGTCTTAAAATATCACCAAATTCATATGCTAAAATACTTACCGATCTTAATGCTATTTTCAGTGCAGTAGGTGATGATCTTTTCATTCCTTTTAAATAAGAACCTATCCACCCATTTCCATCTTTGTTTGCTTCAGCTTCCTTCATTCAGATCAAAGCACATAATCATATATAGTAGCCTAGATAGAACACAAGCATGTTATAAGGTAATAATATTTATGTAAATGTTAAAAAACTTACAAATGACTTAATAATTTCTTCAACAGAATCCTTTGAGAAACACTCATCAATTATTGACAACCTGAAAGTGTCCAAAGTACAATTTGCAGGTAGTGGTAACAGTGAGAATAGAAAAGAAATTGCATATCATCATTGATAAAAAATTGTTTACTTGTTTAAGATACTCTTTTCATCAAGTTTGACTTCTGAAGAAAATTCTTCAATTACTGATCTTACAGCATTTTCATCACCAGAATTTAAGCTAATCAAGCTCTTCTCTAGCTCAGCGATTTTCTGGCACAGAAAATGTTACCACTGTTTATTAAATAACACTTCAAAAACATATTATATCAAGAAAATTATTTGTAAAACGGAACAAATTTATTAGAGCATTTAAAATTTAATGCTTAGTGAAATTTATTTCCTTTTAAATCCAATGGTATGACAAAACTGGGTTTCTAGTAAAAGATATGAAAAATCTCTTATGGTAAACTGAGGAATTTTATTCACATCAAAACTCCCAAATTCCCATGTGATATTTTTTGTACATTAACTAGCAATAGCATGCACCTCTTGCCCTGCCAACAGTGAATTATGAATCTATGATTACACCCTCATGTGTGAACATCATTGGTTTAAATTATGGACCGACAACAATATTGCGGTTGTAGAGTGACCCCGAATCACACGCAATATTGCGGTTGCGGTGTCACTTGGAATCACACCGCAACTGCGTCACACCGCAATTGCGGTCCGAATCACAATGATGTGGTCGCATCGGACCGCAAAGCAACCGCATTGGATCACATTTTGACTGCATCAGGCCGCATTGGATTCAAAAATATTGTCTTAATCACAAAATTATTCACAATGCAACAGCCACAATCCGCATAGCGACGGCCATAATGATTACAATCGCAATAAACGCAATCGTTACCGCAATTATGACCGTAACCACAATTTAAAATACTGGTGAGCATTAAACATTGTGAGCAAGTTCCTTCTACAGAGAGGAAGAGACAGGCATGAAATTGAAGATAATAAAACCTCGGAAGAGACAAAATGGGTTGCAAGTCCAGCTGCGACTAACTCCTTCCCATTCAACCGTCCTCCGGTAAGTGCTAAGAATTCACCTGCATATTTCCATGCAAGATTTAATCTAAGCATTTTTCTCTGCCATCTACAAACATATTTTTCTACTCCTTATTTTAAATTCTTTTCTCTGAGGGGAAAACGTTTGAAAATTCTGTGCCAGATAATGCTTACCAAAATGCCCGGGTAGATGGGAATGGATGTAAGAGAAGCCACAATCAGTATGAAATCCAAAACTTGCTTCAGGAGTGGCAAAAACCTACCAAAGTATTTGTTTTAACACACCACAAAAATTAAGGATGGCAATGCATTAATGATTATACTCACACTTTATCTTTATTTATAACATGATTAAGTGTGTTTCGACAAATTTCTTGGGTTTATTCAAGTGTGAAGTCCCACATTGGATATGAGGGGAGGGGTGAAAGAGTTTTTTAGTGGAAAAGGCTCATGAAACTAATTCCTTAAGGTTTTGGTTCAAGACATGGTGTCTCACTTGTGGTTCTCCACTCTTCCTATACCCGGTAACAATGGAACTCCCTGGTGGTTGGAGGCTCCCCGATCACAGTCCGGTCCAACAAGTGGTTTTAGAGCCGATAGTTCGGCTGAGACATAGTGGACTTAAGGGGGAGCAGACCATAAAGTGTGCGGTACACGGACTTAAGGGGGAGCAGACCATAAAGTGTGCGGAGATTGTTAGGTTTATTCAAGTATGAAGTCCCACATTGGATATGAGGGGAGGGATGAAAAAGTTTATAAGTGGAAAATGCATATAAAACTAATGCCTTAAAGTTTTGGTGGCTCTCCACTTTTATACACTGGTAATAATGAAACTTCCCAGTGGCCGGAGGCTTCCACAGTTTGGTCAACAAAAAAAAACTTATTTAGTGTTGGTAAACACTGATATTAAGAGAGAACTTTGGGCTGAAAAAATGATGAAAATTAAGCAGAAGTTAACGAAAGATGAGCTAAATAAATGCTCACAGTTTTTTCAGTAACCACAGAGAACTTCATTGGGACCATCAAAGCTGAACCTCCACCCATAGAAATTCCATTAACAAGAGCAACCTATTGCAACATAGTAGCACAATTGTAGAAGAAATAAGACTTCACTAAAATTTGACAAGCAAGTAATCCTTTAGAAATATAAGGACAAAGGAGAATGAAGTTTCTAAATAGAACCTGTGTTTTCTTATAGGTATTAATGTGATAGCAAAGCCAGTAATATCTGTAAACCACTTCAACACAGGAATCCTCTGTCAAGAAGAAATGCATTATTCTTCAAAGAGGATAGATAAATGTAAAGATATGCTCTAACTGGTTTCTCTCTTATGCATCATCTACTAGTGTTAACTCAGAAAAGGAGTGAAATCTCTATCTTAACTTGTTTGCACAGAAACATTTTCATTATTGAGAATGGTGCACTTACTCGTTTTCTTGCCATCATAGAATACTCTCAAATCCCCGCCCGCAGAAAAAGCCCGACCGGCTCCCTGGAAAAAGATTGTGCAGCAATTAAATTTGTAAACAAGTGAAGTAGTAACTGCCACAGGAAGGTACATTGTTTCATTTTCTTAGGTGCTTCCATGGCAAGAGAGCTTTATGGTGACAAATAAGTAATAATTTCTTGCTCTATATCACTTAGGGGGTGATAAATCACTATTTCAGGTCATTATTGACTCTTATTAAGATTGAACTTCAAATCTAGAACTTTAAAATTATGAAGATCAATCAAATCAATCTTCTTTAATATTTTCTAGTTTTTGTGGAACTAAAAACAGGACACAATGAAATTGCATGTCCTTAGGGCATGTTTGGCACACCCTATAAGGCATGACTATATAAGCTAATGCAATACATTATGACCTTATACATATTAGTTATTCCAAGTGTGATTTAGTGTCCTGTGTTAAGAGATGAGTAGCCCAACAGGTATTTAAACCATTCCCGAGACAATGAGTTAGGCGAAGTGAAACTTATTTCCCAACATGCCCCATCCACATAAGTCTGTTGTACTAGGTGAATGGTTACATTTGACCCATAACTAAAGGGCATCTTTTGGCCCATGACAATCGGAAAAAAGTTGAGCTATGACTCTAATACCATATTAAGGTTTCATCTCAAAACCAATTGACAATGAGAGAAGTAGCCCAACGGATATTTAAACTATTCCCAAGACAATGAGGTAGGCGATGTGAGATTTATTTCCCAACATATTGAAGAAATCTCACACATGTAGAACTGAATGAATTAAAGAGCATATAAGTAGATAGACTCATAGATGTAATGCATTACAGTTTCGGCTAACAAAATATGGTGTCAAGCTCACTTATATGTTTCATTCATTTAGTCGGTGAAAGAATACTTCAAGACATAGATGAAGATCTCATTGTTTGGATTCCCAATCCCAACAACTGGTATCACAACCCATGGTTTGATGGCTAAATCGAGTTTTGAAGCAAGAAGTGGTCGATAGATCTGCAAATTGTGTCAACAATAGTCCTGACCAGATCTTGATGGCAAGCCAACAATGATACAACTAGATAGAGAGTTGCGATCTAATGTAGCTAATACTCGAAGGGATTAACTCACATTTGAGGGGAAGATTTTGAGTATTCCAAGTGAGTTAGTATACTGAAGAAGTCTAACCCTGTGTATAATAGGTGATGTAAAGAGTATATAACTGGATGGACTCAAAGAGTCAATATATGTTGTTAAAAGCATTTATATGCTTCTTTTGCTTAACTTATGAAAAATATTTTAGACCATGGATGAAGTTCTCTCATTGTTTGGATAAACTAAGTAAATAACAACCTTTATGATAATTAGATCTGCTTTGTCATCTTTCTCCCACTTTTCCAAATATTCTGCCAACAGAGAGACCTGAAAATATAATATATAAACATTTAAAAATAAATAAAAAAACCCATGAAAGAAAGATTTTCATAGTGGAATGGAGTAGATTTACCAGTTGAGGTGAGATCGCATTCAATTGCCTTGGCCGGTTCAAAGTGATCAACCTTACATTCTCTATCTCTTCTCCAATGACATCCTTAACATAAAAACCAACGACCTTCGTCAGTGATTTAAATTGTGGACAACATCAACTCATGCGACCACAATATTGCGGTTGTGGTGGTCACCGCATCATATCACAACGCATAGACCACATTTGGACAGCATCAGACCGCATCAGATTCAAAAATATTGTTTTAATCGCGATCGTACTTTAAAGCACTGATCTTCAATTTATAAATTATCATCATATATTTTTTTACCGAGTTGTTAGTCTAGTAGTGTAAGACCTCACTGGATCCAGTCAAATGTTCCATTATTGAGAATTACACTTGTTGAAGGGCTATACACACATTTAAAAATAGAGAGAAGAAAAAGAAGTGAAAATGAGGGAATTATTACAGGCTTCCTTAGTTGCTTACCTGTTCATCTGGCAATGCTGCAGAAGAAGTTGCCATTTAAATTATTCAGAAACCAGTTTGATGCAAAAGCTGCAAAGACAAGCCAAAGAAATAATGACAATTGAGCACATTAATGAAGTAAAGAAGCAAAAGGAAGATTATAAGTATAGAAAGTAAGGTGAATTAAACCAATAAGAAAGAGTATGAAGAAAAGTGATGTAGAACAAAAGTCAATGGACAAGTGAGGATGAACTTCACTTTGGTTGTAGAAAAAAGTAAATGGTTGGAGAAATCGATTATAGCTTTTTTATTATCAAGTTTTAGTTACTAGCTTAAACACACTTTTTAAAGATTATTTTATAAGTAATTTTATATCCTCCTACTCATTCTCCTAAACACACTTTTTAAAGATTATTTTATGAGTTATCAGACAGCTTAAACACACTTTTTTATGACTAGAAAAATTAACATAAGAATTTAAGAATTTAATATGAGGAACTTTTCACCTACCATTATGAGAAAATTAGTTCCAACTACCATTTGGAGAATATAGTGGCTCCAACTAACACCCCTATCTTCTCTTCATCCTTACGGTACATGTTTCAACTTACCTCTGACTAGAAAACTCAGTTACATATGTATTAAAGGGATCTACTTACTCCAAGATTAAGTAAAAAAATTTTACTCAACTTCATATTCATTCATTCTTGGAAAATTCAATGATTTGAATTAGTTAATAGATCTAAACCATTGAATTTTTCAAGAATTGATGACTAAGATGTAGAGTAGGTTTTTTCCACGTACTCTTGGAATAAATAGTTTCCTCATTTAACCAGCTGAAATCAACTGATTATGATTATGAGGTGTTGTCTTATATAATATTAAAGTTTTAAAGATTTAAAATATACTGTTATATTTGAGTTTGGATCATCTCCATTAATGTAGAGTCAATGTTTTAAAAACTAAAGGAAAATGAAATATTCAATTACACATATATCTATTTGATTATAATAAAATTACATTTTTGCAATTAAAAACAAATGAAAATTATACACTTGTTTTATCTTTCTATTAATGGAGAAGATACTAGTTACAATGATGTGTTTCCAATGTATATTTAATTAATGAAGCCCGGTAAGAAATTTAAAGTTATGTGTGCACTTATGCTTGGTTTAGAGAAGAAAATATAATGAAAGAATATAAAAAAAAGAATATGATTGGAAAGAAAGAAATAAAAAATGAGTTGATTGTAAGAGTTGTTTGGTAGGAAAAAGAGATAAAATAATTAGAAACAATAGAAAATATATTTTTATTGAAAAAGACAATTTTACCCTTACAAGTAATAATAAATATTTGATAAAGTTAAAGTCATTATAATCATTTAAAAAAAACTCTCTTCCTTTCCCTTTTCTTCTCACGTGAGAGAAAAACTAAAAGTTGGTGGGTCCCATCACTTTTATTTTCTTTCTTTTCAAACTCTCTCTTTGAGTTACCAAATGAGTGAAAAAGTCTTCCTCTCCTTCGATTCTCTCATTTCTTTCTTTTTTTCCCTTATTCTTTCCAACTAAAGACACCCTTAGAGTTGATTGCACGAGATATTTGTTATCTTTGTTTTTAATGTAGCCTAGTCCTCCACGATAAGAAAGATTAGTTTTAATAAAAAATATCTAATAAGGAACTTTGGACCTATAATTTTTCAGATTTTAATAGGATGACATGGTAGGAATATTAATATTTCTATAAATAGGCATTCTATTAAAACGGTGTATATGATGAGGGGACAAATTAGAAAGGATTATAACAAATGACTCCTATGAGATTAGATGAATAAATAATTAATTAAATAAGATAATTCCATAGTTATCATCTCAAAAGGAAAAGCTGATACCAACACGGTATTCAAGTAATAGTATAAGATGTCTAAATCTTCACGATGACCAAAAGGTTAATGGTTCATTTCCTATAAGTGATAATTGTTGGGAAGGATAACCGCACACCCAAAAAGGAATTAATTCCTTACTCATAGGCAAAATAAATATCATTGGTAATATCAAAAAGGAAAAGCTCATAGTAGTAATTTAAATAAATGATTGTTAGGGATGGAATTTTAATCATATAAATAAGAGGAGGAACATCTCATAGACGAATACAGATCCTCTCATATACTGGAGGGTTTAGTAGATGCAGAAATGCTGACATTTGGGTCTAATACAAATTTCAAGTTTTTTCAATTAATTTTTTTTTCCTAATCTTCAAATGAATTTAGACCTCATATTCCAGTACTTGACTATCAAGTACCGGAGATATCTCAACCTCTCATAGACAGGAAGGTAGTTAGAAATTGGCTAGACAGATTCATTGGGAATCTAACTATGAGAAATGGAATTGCTATCTTCTTTGCAATAAACAATATTCATATTTTATTTTGGATCTAATTGGTCTTAACTACAAAATTTATTTATATGTTTTGGTCTACTTCTTAACATATTGGGTACAGTATTACCACTGGTATGAAAGCAATGAAGTTGTGCATGGTGAAGAAAAACGCATGGATTGAAGCGTTGACAATTGGAACTATAAGAGAGAAAACATTCGCAGTGAGGTCAAACCTTTGACGGCAACACTAGAAGCAACGCCGAAACTAAAAATTCCTGTCTTTTCAAGAGAAATGCAAGAGATGATATGTCTTCTCAATAAACATTGGCTACCCGCACTTTTTACGGGTATCCGTGCGAGTAACAAATATATGTGGATACCCAATATGTTTTTTTATTTTAATTATATTTTTATATATTTATAATAATTAATATATGAAAAATATTATTACTTGTATAATATGATATATATATATATATAAATTTATGATTATAGTCTTATTACTAAAATTTATTATAAAATAAAAATAAAATAGACAAATATAATGTTAAAATAATAATATTAATGTATAAATATATAAAATATTTAATTAAAATATTAATATAATAATATTAATGTATAAATATATAAATATATAAAAATATAATTAAAATTGGAAACTCGTTGGGTACCCGTGGATACCCACTACCCGCACGGGTACCCACAAATAGTGTGGCTACAAGCACATGTATGCACTACTCATGCCCGCCCGGTCCTGTTGTCATCCCTAACTATGATTAAATGTCCTCTTAGCCATCCAGGGCAACAAATAAATTTGGACAATGGTGGTTCATCCTCCACTCAAGGTGGCAAAATTCATGTAGGGAATGATCCCCACTACTCCCGACTCTACAAGCTGAAAGGTTGGCCAAGTTTATCGGCTACAAGTTGACCTACATACGGTATGCCAACATGATATGGATGGTGGAGCAAGATTTTCAATTCCCGCTTGAATTAGAGGCAAAATGGGCCAACACTTTCTAGAGCTTCATGATAATATTTCCCCCTCTCTAGTTCAGGAATTTTATAGCAACTTTCAATATAAGTATGGGAGATATGTTAGTGTCGTTAAGGGAAGGCTGATCATTTTGGATGAGGAGCTATTTTTTGATATTGGAGGTCTGGCTAGTGATGGCTTTCCTCTAGGCAACTGCAATAATGAGTTGTGGAATTATTACGACTCTACTGAGATGTACAAGTCATGCCTTAGATGACCATATTACTATGTGCAAGATGAGTTGACTAAGGCTGGATCCATGACTGTTGAGAATAGGCTTCTTCATTATCTCATTGTCTATTGAACTAATACATGCTCAACCAACGGACACTGACTTGAAGCTTATGTGTGTTGTAAAGGAAGGGAATATGGTACATTGGTCTTGTTGAGATTCTTAAAGTGATATATGGAATCGCTTCATCTTTATCAAGATTGCTAACCCATGAGATCTTTATGTCTCGTGTCATTGAGAATGTTTGTATTGACACAACTAATGAGGAGATAATTGCTGTAAATCCCAGGGATCATCTCATAAGAGATAGTCCGATCCACAAGATGAGTATTTACAAAAATAGTGGATTGTGGATGTATCATGAAGACTATCAGATTACGATTGAGATTTCTGATGAGGAAGAGGATGTTATTCAAGCTAAGCAAACCCAATCACCACAAACTGATGAGGCTCCTAATATGCCTTAAGCACCATCTTTTGATTGGACTCATTTGGATGCTATGGAACAACTCCTTAATGAGCGCATTGGTAATGGAATGCAAGAAATGGAATATAGGCTCATGGCTGCGTTTTAAAGAGAAGAATACACAAACAATACTAATTTTGAAATCCTTCGCTTCGTGTTCTCCACTTTAGGCTTCTTTTTTCAACCACCTCCTAGTAGCTAGTCTAGTTAGTGCAATATTAAGTAGTCATAGTTAGTTTGGTCTAGGGTATGCGTCTTGTTATGTCATTATTGTGTATTTTGTACTTATGACTCTATGTTTGGTTAATATTATGATTGTCTTTGATGTTTTGGCATATGTATTTTATATTGCATTGACTTGTGCTTTGATGTATGAAATGGATGGATATTATGAACTATATATGTTGATCAGTTTTCCATTATTATATTTCTCACTATCTACTTTTTACAACTGCTATAATTGTTGAATATATGTTGAAATCTAACATGTCATCACAAAGAAAAATCACGAATTCTCAAAGAATTAATGAAATCTACTATATTTAATCGATTAACGACAGATCAAATCGATTAACAACAACAAAATTTTCCAATTTCATTAATTTTATAACGTACTTAATTCATTAAGTCCATGTATAATCGATTAACACCACAATCAATTGTTTTATCTATTTACTTTTGGCTTATTTTTTCCTAGAACATTGTTTTTTAATCATGCCAAAATGGGAGAAAGTTGTTGTCTAGGTTTTACAGATTTAGTGCATTACAAGCTTCCGCAAAATACGAAAATATCAAATGCACAAAGTGAGGGGGAGCTAATCTTCAAGCTCAAAGCAAATCTCAAAACAAGTTGATTGTCTTTCAAGAAAGTTTCAAGAATTGCAAGATTGGTTTGTCATCTTCAAAAAGGGGGAGATTGTGAATGCAAGTATGCAAGAACATGATTTTGATGAAGACAAAGCTTAAAGGTTAAAACTTAAAGATAAGGACAAATCAACAACAACAACATAAAAACTCAAATTAAAGCTTCAGGAAAGGATCAACAAGGCTATAGTAATCCTTTTCATTTTAGGTCCTAAGATGCTTTGAATGGGTAGAGTCTAATTTAGGTGAAACTTATGATAAATATCACATATTAGAATATGAACATAATGCATATGAGATTTTCATACATAACATGACTTAGGTGCATTTAGCATGCTTGCATGATTTTGGGCATTAATACTTATATCATTTTTAAAAATATGCATCATGCATTAATCATTCATGTTAGAGGTTCATTCAAAATTAACTAAGTATTTTCAGGAAAAAAAACATTAAACGATTAAGACATTAATTAATCGATTAAGTCTTTGCAAATTAGAAACACATTAATCGATTAAGACATGGTTAATCAATTAAATCAGTTTTTGTTTTGGATTCTTGGAAGTTTTTAAAGAAACATTAATCGATTAAGTAGTTAGTTAATCGATTATCACCAGCAGAAATAGTTTGAAAATGAATGGTATTTCACCATCCTTTCCCATAGGAAAATGCAACATACTTTTAAAATAACTTGATGCATGATTGATACATGTTTTTCAAGAATAATTTTCTGAAAAATTTCATGTGAAAAGAGAGAATTTTTTGAATCTTTGAAAAAGTTTTACTTTCAAACATTGGGTGTTTTCAAAGACTTTTCATAATCATCTATAAGATTGTGAAATCCATGAAAGGGTTCTGAATCTTAGTGCATGATCAGTACATTGTAGGTGCAAAAGAACTTTGGATACATCTTTATGGTCGATTTGTAAATTTGTCTCTTTGAGGTTGTGAGGTATCACCTTGGAGGAAGAGAAAAATTTAGGATAAATCCTAGGTTATGGTCAAGGTCCAAGAAGAGGTCTCATTAGGTATACTTGATTAGAAGTGGTCAGGAGCCATCAGAAGCTAGGTCCAAGGGAATTCTTGGTGCAAGAAGTGTTTTGTACAAACATTTGATTTCTTCTTAGTAAAACAAATCTCCCAAGATCGGAAAGGAATGACTGGATGTAGATTGCATTCGGACTGGCAATCGAACCAGAATACATTGGTTATGTTATCTTCTCTTTTACCATACTCTTTTACTTGCATGCAATTATCGTATTTTCACTTTATTTGATTATATTCATTTAGAAATCGTTGCATAAGTGAATCTGTTTTGTCAATCAATTTTAGTAATCTGCATAAGTGCATATTAGATTAGGTTAATCACTACTTTCTTGCTGCATTAAGAACCAAAAGATTTTGAAGAAAACCAGAAGGTTAATCGATTAAGCCTTCAGTTAATCGATTAACTCCAATTTTCTTTTAATTGATTAAAAAATCATGTAATCGATTAAAATCAATAGTTTTTGAGATTATCTTTTATAATTCGAATTGATTTTAATTGTTACTTGAACCACCTATTCACCCCTCTAGGTGAAGTTAAAACCCTTATTAACCAACAACTATTACAAGTCTTATTGGCCCTAACACCAGTTAAATTATCCCCAGAAGATAGCCCAACGTCGTCAAGAAGAAACCAATCTCATGATTGATTGCAACATCGTAGTGGTGCAAATCACGGTCAAGCCTATCAGCATCCTTCATCTAGCATAGATTGAACATGACCATGACGAACAACATCCCAATGATTATATCTCTGCTATCTTCCTTCAGAACCTCTATTAGCGTAGAGCTGATAAATAATTGTGGGATTCAGATGTTAGATATCCTTACCCGAGAACGACAACTTGATGATGATCCTATCTGATGCTCCTATATGAGTTCTCATAGAACAGCGTTCCTGGTGAATGTTTGAAGGGTGATCTTCTTGTTGTGAGGACTTCCACTTGAGCCCGGTTTTGGAATTTCTAACAATTTATGGGTCACAAATATAATTCTATAATTGTGTTATAGCCATTATGTGTTTAGCCAATATATATAAAATGGTCTTATGGATTAATTTGGTGGCTAAGGGCATATGTGTCATGAAATATTATGAGTGTAGATACCTTCGGGCAATTTCTAGTTTGATGAAGGGACTGAATTAGAATATTGCAACTTAAGTGGTAACCGTTAGTGTTACCTTTATGGGTTATGGTCCCCAGTTGCAGAGCAACGGGTTTTATTGAGTAACTGATGTTATAAGGATTGGTTTATGAGGATATGTGACTATGTCACAAAACCAACATATAAAGAAAAGGGGAAAGGCATAAGGCAAGCCAAGAACTCTCACTTTTCACTTAAGACATTAAGGAACATCAGGAGCACTCTCGTTCTCTCTGGATTCCCCTCTAGCGGAGCGAACGGAAAACCATCAGGCTCTAGCAACCGGAACATCCTACAACCCACATACCTCAGAGCATTCGGAATGGCAAACCAAGGTATGCATTTTCTTCTTCACTATGAAACCAATTGAGGTTTTCTTCGGTCTGGATTAGGATTGTTCCATTAGGGTTTATGTATGGGCATAAACATTTGGTTTCGGAACAATGTCCTAATCATTCGGTTTCGGGGATACGATTAGGATTAATCGGAAATATCCATCAAGTGGTATCAGAGCCACCCCAATTTGGTTCATATGTGAAATTTGGGTTTTTTGTATGATGTTATTCATGTTTTCCCCAAATTGGGTTTTGTTTTGCAAAATTGATGATTGCTATAACATTATTTTGAAACATTAGCAATCATAATGCATTTTTTGGCTGTTTTGGGGTGAATTTTGCGAAAAAACCCGATGGAGAACCTTCATCTTCGTCAAAACCCTCGGGTAGACGAAGGGTTCTCGCTCAAGCGAGAAACCTGTCGCTCAAGCGACGTTGAGGTAGTAGCTGCAACAAAATGGTTGGGTTCTCGCTCAAGCGAGAAACCTGTCGCTTAAGCGACGTTGAGACAGTAGCTACGACAAAAGGAGTTGGGCTCTCGCTCAGGCGAGACCCCTCTCGCTCAGGCGAGATTCAGGGACAATTTTGGGGTCTTTTTCAAGTAAATTTTTGGGGCTTTGGTATCCTTATGCATTAAACATGGTTATGATATGGTTACCTGCTAAGTTGTCTGTTATTTCAAGTGAGCCAATTGAAGTGGAATGTCGCCAAAGTGACCTCTTTCATGGATATAACTCATAAGGAATATTAGATGTTGGTGTGTATGGTTATTCATGCGAATGTTAGCTGGCCCAAAGGAAAGTTAATGTTTGGCCGAAGATCATACACACTGGCGATGATAAACATGTGATAATTATTCAGTTTTATACATGTGACTGATGAATCAATCCAAAGAGGGGTTCGTCAGTTGACATGTCTTATTATCAATGTTGATCATTGCAACAAGAGTACCACTTGCAGTTAATATTACTGTCCAAAGACTTGATATCTAGGTATCTTGATTGGGACATACCATTGTTTATAGCATATTGATGATTTTGAGTTGTGAGCATGTTTTAATTTATTGTCTTTTGTTCTATTCAGCACCAACTATTGCTTCTATATCTGCAAATCTGAATTCGGTTCCGGTCCTCAATGGAACAAATTTTGAGGACTGGAAAGAGAACATGGAAATTGTTCTTGGCTGCATGGATCTGGACTATGCATTAAGGGTAGAGCAACCACCTCCTCCTTTGGAATCCAGTACCTCTGAAGAGAGGAAGGATTATGAGAGGTGGGAGCGCTCCAATCGCATGTGTCTCATGATCATTAAGCGCGGCATTCCAGAAGTCTTTAGGGGTACTGTCTCTGATAAGATAACAAGTGCCAAATTTTTCCTTGTTGAGATAGAAAAGCGCTTTGCAAAAAGCGATAAGGCGGAAACAAGTACTCTATTACAGAACTTGATTTCCATGAGGTATCAAGGCAAGGGAAATATAAGGGAACACATTATGGGAATGTCCAATATTGTCTTAAAGCTGAAGGCTCTTAAGCTTGAGATGTCGGAAGACTTGCTCATCCATCTAGTTTTAATTTCTCTTCCTGCACAATTCAGTCAGTTTAAGATTTCTTATAACTGTCAAAATGAGAAATGGTCTCTTAATGAGCTCATTTCATTTTGTGTGCAAGAAGAGGAAAGGATGAAGCAAGAAAGGACAGAAAGTGCCCATTTTGCTAGTACCTCTAAAGACAAGGGCAAAAGGAAAATAATTATGGAGCCCAAGAATGAAGCTGCAAAGGGTCCAGTGCAAAAGAAGCAGAAACAGGTTACTGTCTGTTTCTTTTGCAAAGAATATGGACATTTAAAGAAGAAATGTGAAAAGTATCACGCATGGTGTGCTAAGAAAGGTACATTTCTTGCTTTGGTTTGTTCTGAGGTCAATTTAACTTCAGTACCTGGAAACACTTGGTGGTTAGACTCCGGTTCAACTTCTAACATCAGTGTTTCATTACAGGGTTGCTTGAACTACCGAAAGCCTAATTTTGTTGAAAGATACATATTCGTTGGCGATGGAAAATCGGTAGAAGTTGAAGCTATAGGACATTTTAGGTTATTATTAAGTACTGGTTTATATTTGGATTTGAAAGACACATTTGTTGTACCGTCTTTTAGACGGAACTTAATTTCTGTTTCTTATTTGGACAAATTTGGTTATTATTGTTCATTTGGAAACAATTCGGTTAAATTGTCTTTAAATTCAAATATTGTTGGAACTGGTACTCTTATGATAAATGATAACCTTTATATGTTGAATACTATAACTGATTATAGCGAAACCTTGAATGTGGAATCACGTGGTACTAAACGTAAAATTGATAATAATAATTCAGGTGCATTATGGCACAAGCGCCTAGATCACATTTCTCAAAAGAGAATTGAGCGTCTTGTGTCAGATGGAATCTTGGATTCCATTGACTTCACAGACCATAAGGTTTGTGTTAAATGCATAAAAGGTAAACAGACCAAACAATCGAAAACTGGTGCATATAGAGCTTCGGACGTCTTAGAATTGATACATACGGATATATATGGGCCATTCCCTATGGCTTCCTGGAATGGTAAACATTATTTCATATCATTTATAGACGATTATTCTCGTTATGCATACATTTTTCTTATTCATAAAAAGTCCCAATCAGTGGACGTGTTCAAAACTTTTAAGGCTGAAGTTTAAAATCAACTCAACAAAAGGATAAAGTGCGTCAGATCTGATCGTGGTGGTGAATACTACGGTAGATATGACGGTTCAGGTGAACAACGTCCAGGGCCTTTTGCCAAATACCTAGAGGAATGTGGTATAGTCCCACAGTACACTATGCCAGGATCGCCTAGCATGAATGATGTGTCTGAAAGACGAAACCGGACTCTTAAGGATATGGTAAGGAGTATGATTTGTCATTCTACCTTACCAGAGTCACTCTGGGGAGAGGCACTTAAGACTGCAGCTTATATTCTTAATAGAGTACCAACTAAAGCGGCTGCCAAAACACCTTATGAGCTTTGGACTGGGCGAAAGCCTAGTCTTAAGCATTTTCATGTGTGGGGATGTCCAGCTGAGGCAAGGCCTTATAGGCCTTATGAAAAGAAATTGGACTCCCGTACAGTGAGCAGCTACTTTATTGGTTACTCTGAAAAATCAAGGGGCTATAGATTTTATGATCCAAATTTAAGATCCATATTTGAGACAGGTACAACCACGTTCTTTGAGGATATTGAGTTTGAAGGGGAAGATAAGGTTAGAAACTTTGTCTTAGAGGAAGAATCGGTATCAATTCCAGATCCGATTCATATAGTTGCTTCTGATGAAGCAAATTTGGAACCTCTTCAAGACTCTCCCTACTCAAGATGAGTTAGTAATTCATGAAGGACAAACTCAAATTCCTCAAGAACATGGACAAGAGTTGCAAGAGCCTATAGCTTTGCGTAGATCCACTAGAGAAAGGAGGAATGCAATTCCAGATGATTACATATGCTTTCTCCTGGAACATGAGGGTGATGGCGTTATGGATAACGATCCTTCAAACGTTCGAGAAGCCATCCAAAGATCCAATTCGGAAAAGTGGATTGAAGCATTGAAAGAGGAGTATAAATCCATGCAAGACAATAAAGTTTGGGAACTTGTCCCATTACCAGAAGGTAAGAAACCCATTGGTTGCAAATGGATTTTTAAGACCAAGCGGGATTCTAACGGTAATGTGGAAAGGTATAAGGCACGTCTTGTACCTAAGGGTTTTTCTCAAAAGGAAGGGATTGACTATAAAGAGACTTTCTCTCCGGTATCATCGAAAGACTCTCTTAGGACAATCCTCGCTCTTGTAGCTCATTATGATTTGGAGCTTCATCAGATGGATGTCAAAACAACTTTTCTCAATGGAAACATTGATGAAAAGATTTATATGGTGCAACCAGAAAACTTTGTGTCGGGAGACCCATAGAATATGGTTTTCAGATTGACAAAATCCATCTATGGACTAAAACAGGCGTCTCGTCAGTGGTACCACAAATTTCATGAGGTGATTCTCTCATTTGGTTTTGAGATGAATTCAGTCGAGGATTGTGTGTATCACAAATTCAGTGGGAGCAAACACATTTTCTTGCTCTTGTATGTGGATGACATACTGCTTGCCACTAATGATGTGGGTACCTTGTTGGAAACCAAGTCATTTCTCTCCAGTAATTTTGAAATGAAAGATCTTGGTGAAGCTTCTTTTGTATTAGGAATTCAGATACACCGAGACAGATCTCGGGGTATTCTTGGATTATCACATAAGAGCTATATAGAAAAGGTACTTAAAAGATTTGGCATGCAAAATTGTAAACCAATGGATACTCCAGTTACTAAGGGAGACAAATTTAGTCTCAATCAGTGCCCTAAAGGAAATCTGGAAATTTAGGAAATGCAAAAGATCCCTTATGCATCAGCTGTAGGGAGTCTAATGTATGCTCAAGTATGTACGCGTCTGAATATAGCGTTCATAGTTGGGGTTTTAGGTAGATATATGAGTAATCCAGGAATGGATCACTAGAAAGCAGCCAAAAGGGTCATGAGGTACTTAAGGGGAACAAAAGACTATATGCTCACATATAGGAGATCAGACCAATTAGAGATCATTGGGTATTCTGACTCCGATTTTGCGGGATGCCAAGACAGCAGACGACCCACTTCGGGCTATGTATATCTGTTAGCAGGTGATGCAGTTTCTTGGCGCAGTGCCAAGCAAACTCTTGTGGCTTCATCCACAATGACAGCAGAATATATAGCATGTTATGAGGCATCACATCAGGCGACATGGCTGAGAAATTTTGTCACTAGGCTGCGGATTGTGGAAGGAATTGAAAGACCACTAAGGATATACTGTGACAATAAGTCAGCCGTGTTGTTCTCCAATAACAATAGGAGTACAACAAAGTCGAAACACATCGACATAAAGTTCCTAGTTGTTAAGGAGAAAGTACAAAGCGGACAGCTTTCCATAGAACACTTAGGTACTAACTCCATGATTGCGGATCCTCTTACAAAAGCTATCACACCCAAGGTCTTTCATGAGCATACTGCTCACATGGGTGTTCTACAGTGTGAGGATCATTTGGTTTAGTGGGAGTTAGAACGTGTATACACTTTTATGTTTTATGGAATTTCAGTATTATGTATGAATACTTTGTATTCAAACTTCAGTTGATTAATCATTCAGTTCGGTATTCTGTCATTATGCTTTGTACAATAAGGTAATTAAGGATCTCACTAAAGTAAAGTAGGACCAGTTGAAAATTGACATGTAAAGACCATATTCATGTGATTTTCATGCTACACATTTCATGATGTATCTATGTCATTTGGTTGTGTCAAAGTTGGTGATCATTGTTGAATTAGTCATGATTGATATGACGAAGTTCACTGTGGTTCGATACGGAGACGGGACTAATGGACGGGATAATTTGGGTATGCCTATGACATAATGGTATATTAAGCGTGCAATGAGGATAACACGTACGGTGAATCATATATGTGACCAGTGGGAGATTGTTGGAATTTCTAACAATTTATGGGTCACAAATATAATTCTATAATTGTGTTATAGCCATTATGTGTTTAGCCAATATATATAAAATGGTCTTATGGATTAATTTGGTGGCTAAGGGCATATGTGTCATGAAATATTATGAGTGTAGATACATTCGGGCAATTTCTAGTTTGATGAAGGGACTGAATTAGAATATTGCAACTTAAGTGGTAACCGTTAGTGTTACCTTTATGGGTTATGGTCCCCAGTTGCAGAGCAACGGGTTTTATTGAGTAACCGATGTTATAAGGATTGGTTTATGAGGATATGTGACTATGTCACAAAACCAACATATAAAGAAAATGGGAAAGGCATAAGGCAAGCCAAGAACTCTCACTTTTCACTTAAGACATTAAGGAACATCAGGAGCACTCTCGTTCTCTCTTGATTCCCCTCTAGCGGAGCGAACGGAAAACCATCAGGCTCTAGCAACCGGAACATCCTACAACCCACATACCTCGGAGCATTCGGAATGGCAAACCAAGGTATGCGTTTTCTTCTTCACTATGAAACCAATTGGGGTTTTCTTCGATCTGGATTAGGATTGTTCCATTAGGGTTTATGTATGGGCATAAACATTTGGTTTCGGAACAATGTCCTAATCATTCGGTTTCGGGGATACGATTAGGATTAATTGGAAATATCCATCACCCGGATCTCATCCTTTGCCTTGAGCTAGGCAACCTCCTCCCGACATAACATCAGATGCTCCTTAGCTCTATCAACTCTTCCTTATGTCTCAAGCAAGCTGGTGTTAAGACGAGACTTTTCTTCTTCCAGCCCCTCAACCCTAGCAGCGACCAAACTCAACTCTTGTTGAATCGAGTGTAACTAGGTCACAATATTTTCCGCCTCCATTCGGGCTGCATCATACTTGCCAATAATAATAGACATATGCTCCCGAGCTGTCACGGCTTAGCTTACCTTCTAACAAGCCTCCTCCATTGCTCACCTTAACTCGGCTTTCAAAACCTCCTCTGACTCAAAATACTTCATCATAGAAAAGCTCTTCATTGACCAATACTTCAAGTTCCTAAAAAAAGCAAGAAGAGGTATTTGATTGAAGGTTTCCTTGTTCTCAATAGAAAAAAAACAACTTGTTAAGACCCCGAGGAACCGAGAAATTGTGGGCTGATCTCCAAGAGCGAGTCAAGGAGCGACTATTACTAGACTTGCCTTTGTTAGCCACCAGAGCAAGATGAGGGCGATGAGGATTCGTCTGAGCACTAGAAGGAGGAATATAAGCTTTTGTGGTAGGACGGGAGGACGAACAACCCCCGATAGGAGTGTCTCATGCCCGAGAAGAAGATGGAGAGGACCTTCTACACTGACGCTTCCCATTGGATATAGTGTTTGGGTTATGCAATCCCTCGACAACACCTACATTTTGGGTAGTATTCCGCAACAACTTTCGGACCTCCTTAGGACTTGCCATCTGATCTAGGACCTTCGGACCTCCGTAACAACACCTCCTCACTTCTTTATTTCTGAGGAAACCATCTGATCTAGGACAACTAAGTCGCTTTCTTCATGGCTATACTTCCTGAAATCTCCCTGATGACGCTCTCGGTTCTAGTGGAAAAGAAATAACCTCTCACCAATTAGGTGGTAAGCCTACATTGTATTATCTTTGTGGAGGTCAACCCTGTAGAAATCCTTTTTCCAATGCCTGAAGATCGACTCAAAGGGTAAACAACGCCCTACCACTCCTGGGCTGAATGCATGTCCACCCACGACGCCCTGCCCACTCCTCGTCCTATTTGTGCTACAAGTCACCCGGAACATCCAGAAAAAGACCATAAAGTACCATGACATACCCCTTGCCTAGTAGAACAGGTTGAAAGCCCAAATTATCCCCTATGAATTCAGATATAGTTGAGAAAGGGCCACCTTCAGGTGGCCATAGACCAAGGTGTACCGCTTGTCTAGAGGAAGACGAAGCCCAAGCTTCCATGAAAAGGCTACGTATAGATAGAATGAGTTATAGTCACCGCTCTCCACCTCACGGTCAAAGCAGACCTTATCATCTCTTCCTAGGGCATACAAAGTGAAGTGGTCCGACATCCCAGCCACCAAGTCAACAACCGGACTATCCCGAGTAAGAAGTAGCTCTTTATTCCCAACACCTCATGGTCAACATAACAATAAAGAGAATCGTCCCCCTCATGCCCACTTGGGATCCTATAATGGTCAGTCCGAGAAGAAAAATCTCAAGTCAACATGCCTCCAGGAGAGTCATCAGTTACAAATGACTCGAACTTACTAGTCAAAGACACCTACACTCCACAAGAAACTACCCTACTAACACTACGACAAGGGAGGTAGAAATACTAAAGGAAAGCGAAGACAAAGATAAATAAGACAAAGATAAAGAAGAAATGTTACTTTGAGTTAAAGACGAAGGAAAGTCTTTCACGATGTAAATAAATGTTGAAAAATTTCTACAACAAATAACGATGTAGCAAAATATCAAGTGCAATCCATTGGTGTCCTGAGAATCAATGTGAGTCATTTATTGCATTTAGGAATCAGAACGACTCATTTAATGCGGGAGTTGAAAAGACTTAGGTCGAACCACACATCACTAGATGTCGTCATTATACAGACGATGCAAGACCCAAGGCTTCCCTATGCAATCACGTGACGTAATATCGATGCACTTGATAATCCAAACAACGAGTACTCAAGAAGACTAACCGAAACCCGAATAATTATTCAAAATTGGGCGAGTAAACTATTTCTCGCACTTGGTCACACACCCAGAAGGTCTCATCACTCGGCCACACAATCAAATTTACTGGAACGCCTGACTTTCGGCCATACCATTAGATTGGTGGCAACTATCCTATACTGATTCTGAAGTACACGTCACACCCGAACTAGAGTGACAATGACTATTACAAGACTGTAAAAAGTGAGCTTGGTCCGATCATTCCCGAGCAACTAAATAGTCCATGAAGATATATAGTTGACCGAACAAAAATGACAAGATAACACAAGGACCACCTCTTACACCAATCTGATGCGCCACCTCCATAGGACCATCATACCGCCTGAATAGAGCAGACCTCTGCCATCACACCTTTTAGAAGATGACAAAATGGGCGTATAATACAATAACACAACTTAGCATAGGCTATAAATCAAGCGTCCCCATAGTACGACCCTGTTAGAGCCTCCTGACACGAGAAAATCAACTTCTGCATGTTTGGAGTAGACCTGACGAAACCATTTGGTCAAGTAGGCCAACAACATCTATAAGGGAATAATCCTTTCATCTCTCCATTATAAATAGGGGACTCCTCCCCCTATAAGGAAGTTACATTGTACACTTATTTACTCTGTATTTCTTAGTATTAGTCCATATTATCTTATCTACACTTGTTTACATTCTACACTTGTTTACATTCTACACTTATTTACTCTCACACGACATTAGAAGATTTCACATTAGCTACCACACATCCAAACTCCCCACTTCTCAAGACAAAAGAACTCCAAAATGTTGATGCTTAAAGCTCACTACCAATTGAAGATTTAATTATTTACATACAATTGCAACTTTTACAAGCAAGCTAGCAGCAACAGGAGAAGCTTGTAAGGGAAATAAATTTTGTGAATACTTTAGTTTGTGAATAATACCATTCTTTTATGGTGTAAAAAGGTGTAAGAAATAAGAAAGAAGATAATAAAAATTGTGATGGATAATATAATAGTGCATAAATCATTATTTTGTAATTATTACTTTAAGACTTATTGAAGATAACTACAAATATGGTAGACAACTCGAAATCAAATAAAAAAATTCTTATTTTATATAAAAAATTGATAATGTCATTACTAATGAACAATAAAACATTGGGGCTTATATGATGTACATCTTTCTCAATTTTCCCATCATGTTATATGATTAATAAAAAAATACTTAAACCTAGTGGCTTGTAGTATAAATATAATATGATCTTCAATCTTTACCTCTAAGGTAAAAAATATAGCATTACACAAACTATAGCTATATGGGAATCCTCTAAGACCCTATCTTGTGTTGTCACACCGATTTTGATCCCACCATACATATACGTGATTGCTCCAATGTAAGCATTTCAACTCCTTTCTTGTTTAGAGTTTTCCACAATACCTCTTTAGACATCTTATTATATGCCTTCTCCAAATCAATGAAGCAGAGCTATAGTTACTCAACTTAGCAGAAAATGACTACTAAATTAGGCTGGTGTGTGATTAGCATAAACATACTACTCAACTTGAGCATATACAAATCTCTACAAATATTATAGTTAATAAATACATTAGATAAAAGAATATAGCATTAGAGTACCTAGCACAACAAACTCATGTCCTAAGAAATTCATTCACAACCCTGAGATACAAAACTTTGGCAGCAGGGATATTTTCACCACTCATAGCAGTTTGGCTACATATCTGCAGAACAATTAGTTCCGGAAAAGGTTTCGTGGAAAAACAATGACCAAGACATGTGGATCCCAAGTTCGATTATATCGTTAGACTATTGATGTTTTTGTTTGTTTGTTGTGGTTTTCTTCGGTAATCGTTCGAAACTCTTTCTCACTTGCTGCAATTAGGCGTTTAACAATGTCATATGTGGTAAGCCTGATGCTGCATAGAGAAACTAGGAAGAGATCAGTAACTAATGACAATCTACTTTGAAGTAGAAACATAGATGATCATGATTAGCACTACTTTTCATTACTATGTATGCTTAGTGGCATGTTTTTCGATATCGAAAATAAACGACTTAGTTTGAGACAAGAACTTTATCCATTTATTTCTCAGAAAAGGTGCAGGGAGTTAAATTTCAAGAAAAAATGGTAATATCAGGAGGCATGGTGATAAAGATTGAAAGTAAAATAACTCAAAATCGAAGATCACGGAACCTGCTGTTTGGTAGATTTTTTAAAGCATTGGGCACAAATCCACGATACAATCCAATAACACCATCCCGTGCCACAATACCTGCATCAATGAAGTAAATCATTTGGCAATAACACAAACTACACAAGCATTTTAAGCTTTGAAAACCCCTATCATTTAAATAAATCCCAAAAAATGAACCACCTTGGATTATGTACTCAAAATCAATTATTTTTATATTATTTATACTGTTGAAACTCAGGCAAAATACTAAAAAGGTTGGGAAGTGATAATGCCTGAAATTTGAACACTGGGCACAGCATATTCTATTGTCTTTTAGCTGTATAAAGTTCCACATAAAACAAATGTTATAGTTCATCTCCAAGTACATTTAGAAAATTACTTTGGAGGAGGCACACACACAATCACAATCTGAGAATTGAAGACAAAAAGTAGAATCTTAAGTTTCCACAAGTAGGCAAAGACACAAAATCCTATATCATACTTTAAAAGTTTCACCTATGACATTTTAAAATTTTAATCATAATAAGAAACCAAATGTAGACTTTGATGGGCTTTGTTTGGTAGGGACTAACTAATCCATGCTTGTCTTCACAGCCAGAAACCACATAACTGCATGTATGCATGCCTCATCGAACATCTAGAAAGTTACCATCCTGTATTATCATACAGCAATTCAAATAATTTTTTTTTCTTTCGATGAAATGCAATCCAAATAACTTCCCAACAAGTGCACCACCCAGCATTTTCAAATTTAGCAATACCATTGCTGTATATTGCAACCTTGACTATAAACATATGGGCAATTCTATTTGCACCAGTAAACCTTTCAGCATATAAAGGAAAACAAAAGACAACTGTAAGAAGACAAATGAACTGGTTGACCTCATTCCGTTAAAGCAATACGCAGTAAGAGTCTCGATTCCTCCTAAATATGCATAAGATATCATTTTACCGAGGACCATTCGACTTTGCTTCTTTATTAAAAATACTGGTATCCAGTCAATAGTAGGAAAATTGTGAATCACTGTGAACCAGTGACTGACTTGTTGATAAGGATGGATTCACCACAAGAAGGTCAGCATGTTGATAGAAACTAGTGTGTTTACGTTCATCCATGACAGTTAAGTATGCATGCACTTGTTATTTCATAAACTACTTCATTAGTAACATTCCTCGTATAGTCAATATAAGCTAGGATGAATACACCCAACTAAAATGGCTATCTACACTGCATGTGCATATCGGAATGATAAAATAAACAACACTTAGCGCAGAGGAACCTATGGTGATAACTTTAGTTGACAGGAAATTTTCATATTGCTTACCAGTACATGTCTGCTTAAGGAATATTGAATTTCGGACACCAATTAAGTTAATTAATTACACCAGCTACAAACCTCTTAAGAACCATGAGCCAAGGAATAATATTAAGGGTTTATAAACAAAGTAACAAAAAGAAACCCATCATTCTTAGTTTATTGCCCTTATAAACTTCTAAGTTGAATTATCAATGGAGCTTATATTTATGTGCGCAAATATAAGTGTATTGGTGATTGTAAAAAGCTGATACTAAAAAGGTAAACTGAACCAATCTCACCTGAAATGGCATCTAATACTGTCTTATAAGGTGTACCCTTCAATTGCATCTGTCTTCTCACAGTGTCCAGAGGATAGCATGTAAGCGTGGCAAGTGATGCCGAAAGCACAGCAGTGAGTAGTGACGTTTCAGTTCTTTTTTGATACTTCTCTGGCAACGACTTCTTTAATCTGTTATCCATAAAAGATCGGGATGTTTCAATTTCCACGTCCCAATCTCCAATTTACTGGAAAGATTAAAAGATTAGTATCTTGTACTCACAAGTCAAAAACACAAAAGTTCACTGCAATATAAGGAGCTATTCCAATGAGAGAAGGCCCAAGACCATAGTAGAAAGATGCAAATCCTTCCTCTTTTAGCATGCTCAAGGCAACCTGGATCAGTCGCAATAGGATTCATCAATACAAATGCAGGTCTCGTGATAGTACTAAATGCAGGTCAACCATACCTCTGACATGCTTCGGCAACCAGGTTCAACAGCTAATCGTAATCTCAGTACATCTAATGGGTAAGTTATCTGCATACGAAGATACCAAATTAGATACATACATGTACATCAGTAAAAGAAATGAGCAGAATATAGTAAAAATGAATTACTAAAAAGAAAAATCGTGCAAGTGTTACACAAGGTTTAATCTAGGTCTTGCAAAACGGACCAGGTATACTGGGCCGACCCACCAAAACCCGAAAATGTATAGGGTCTGGTTATTAAATTTCAACCATTTTGCTTAAACCAGGCTTTTTATCCCAATCTGACTGGGCCACAGTAAATCCGTGCCCGAGCAGGGCTTACCCGTCCGGGTTCAGGCCAGAATAAAAACTTTAATCCCTGTACAGAAACACAATATCATCATGAAAGCAACTGCTAACTATCAATAGACCATGCAAGAATTACTTACAAAAGTGGATGTCATGCCAGCAAACGCACCTGCAGCAAGTCTTCCCACAACAGAGAGTTCACCATTCTTTCCTCTGAATATTTTCTGTAAATCAAAAAGTATAACTTAACCTAAGCATGTGATATTTGGTACTAGAAACTCTTGAAATACAGTTAGTGGTTAACCTTATAAATTTCATAAGCAAAAAGCTGAACAGCACTGTAGGGTATAACTCGAATCACCTGGAACATTAAAAAAATAAAAACCACTAAAACAAATGAAAACACTAGCAAACATTACAAGCATATATAAATACATAGATACCAATAAATTTGTTGCTAATTATAGAAACCTGAGGGAGGTTGCCCTTCCAGTAACCTTTAATGCCTTCTTCCTTCCCTATAACTGTAACGGCCTGAAATACTTGTCCATGTAAGCTCCAAGAAATATTTTATAATGTAATGTTCATATCAGTCATTAGAGAGCCCAATGCATTTAAGATGGGCAAAAGCAAAATCATCAAGCAGGGATGTTGGCTAGACCAACAAAAAACATTTTGTGTGTCATGTAAATAGACATCCTTAATCAAAGGAACTCACTAGTGACATTCATAAATCTTTTACAAGTCATTTTACCAGTCTTCACAGGATTTCCCAATTTCATTTCTCTAAACAAATGGTTTTGAAGAAAAAAAGGAGAAAAGAGACTCTGAATAATATCAGATCTGATTATATGATTGGTTAGAAAACTCTGCACAAGGCTAATAATTAATATACTAATAGTCGATGTCAAGAAGAAGATTAGCATAACTATTAACTAGCACAAGCCAAGGCTAGCAACACCAGTCTTCACAGGATTTCCCAATTTCATTTCTCTAAACAAATGGTTTTGAAGAAAAAAAGGAGAAAAGAGACTCTGAATAATATCAGATCTGATTATATGATTGGTTAGAAAACTCTGCACAAGGCTAATAATTAATATACTAATAGTCGATGTCAAGAAGAAGATTAGCATAACTATTAACTAGCACAAGCCAAGGCTAGCAACACCCTCTTTTCAACACTCACTTCAGCACACTATTGTTGATGGAGGTCACCCGTGTCCCACAAAATAGAGAGTGGACTCATGTGAATTAGTGGGTCCAACATGGAACTCAGTCTATAATAAGGAGTGTATAAAAAAAAAGTGTTAAATAGAATGTGTTTCTAGCATTCCTCACTTCAATGAGACTATTATCATAATAAGATCCATATAAACAATAAGAAACATAATATGCCAACAATAATTATAAGGCTGCACCATTAAGTGCGTATAGCCTCAACCAACTCGCGTGTTAAGCATTTACGAGCACAACAGTCAGACAATCACATTGTTCCACTTTCAATAAAGGACATTTACAAGCTAGTAATAACAACAATTTCAGTGGTGATTGATTAGGCAAGCTAGAAGCAAAAACATTACACCACAGATTCTCCACATTGAAACACCTTAGTAGTGTCGAAGGTTTATATAGACTCGGGTTGAACCTGGCAACATTTATGCCATTTTAAAATATAATTTAAAATTATAAATAAATAGTGTAGATGCCCATATTTGTCCCTCTGAAAAAGTGCATCCCCAATTTAGTCCAGGGAAAATGAAAAATCTCAACAGTCACTAAGAATACTAAACAGTTCTTGATATAAACTGATATGCCCCTCAGTTTTTCTAACAGTGACTAATTTGACAGAAATTTGAGATTCTTACAAACCAAGTTGAGATTTTTTTTCATTTCTCAATAGTCAAAACCAGTGATTTAAATTGCGGACCGCATCAACTGATGCGACCACAATATTGTGGTTGCAGTGGCCACCGCAATTGCATCACACATCAATTGTAGTGTGACTTCGAATCACAATGATGCGGCCGCATCAGACTGCAACTCAACCACATCGGACCGCATCAGACCACATCGGATTCAAAAATATTGTTTTAATCGCAAAACAATTCACACCGCAACAAACGTAATCCGCATCCCAATGGCCGTAATGACCGTAATCGCAATAACCGCAACCATTATCGTAATTGCGACCACAACCGCAATTTAAAATACTGGTCAATACTAAATTTGAGAGCGTATTTTTTCTCAGGGACAATTATCCGTAATTACTATTAAAACCAAGTGCATATTATAAAATTCAATAATAAATGCATTGCTTTATATCAGTGTTTTAAATTACGACTTTAGTCCCCGAGCAACCGCAATATCACGGATGCGTCACAATTTCACAATTTGAATCAGTGGTTTAGATGAATAATAATTATAATACCTCAACTAAACTAATCGTCTTCTTGGCACTCTCTTGTCCAACTCTCACACCATAAGTCTGCAAATAAACAAACATAAATTTAATTCATAATTTCAATATACCAAATTAAAATAAATAAAAATAAAATGCCGATAAGGGATAAAATAGGAATTCATAAAAAATCCAATTTCAAAACAGCGCACCTGCATGAGGAGCTTGATCCGGTCGAGCGGAGCAGTGACGGTCTTCGCGGCGGCGCCAGCAATAGCTCCGGCAAGGAACAAGGCGGCGTCTTTAGGAACGAGTGCGACAACGGCCAACGGGTGTTTCATAAGCTGAGACGGTGTCGGCGTGGATTCTTTGTGAAATTTCGTTTCTGCCACTGAGACGCATGCGAATTTACAAGTGATGCCACTGGCGTCGAAAGAGAGGGTAGCGTGGTTAATGAGAGGTTGGCGATGATAAACGACGTCGTAAGAAGAGGGTTTAAGGTGTGGGATATTACGGCATGTTATGATGACTTTGTCCTCTGTCATAGTTGGATGGGGAATTTGGTCTGAGTTTGAGCCAATCAATGTTACAGTGTACGTACGAATGAACCAAGAGAGAGGTATATGGAGTTTGATAACATCATCCCATGTTGGTAATAGTAATGTATACCTAACTAATATTGGTATAAGAATATGGTTAGTTGCTCAATTAAAGTTAAGGTAGATACACTCAAAAAATAAGGTACTTATCATCTATTCTTAATTTCGTGCACTCCTAGAGAAGAAATATTTTCCTCTAAATACAAGCACTCTCGCTTATAAAATACAATGAGGTGTTGATTTTCATAGATGAATATAAGAGTATAAATACAAGAATGACTAATGATTCTATTCTATAATCATGCTAGTCATTATGATAATAATCTTATAATAATTGTAATTGCAAATGCTATTCATTATATGATATAGCATAATTATACTAATGGTTTAATTATAGATATTGACTATTCAACACATGATTGATATAGTCATGGAATCCTTATATAAAGGGATTTCATTCTTTAACTCCCCCTCACAAACTGATGGGTGAAGAATACACCACAAGTTTGTCTCTGGGTTGATTGAATCGTGCATGGGTCAAGGCCTTGGTGAGACAATCAGCAATTTGACCAACTGATGAAACATATGATACAATGACTTTATCTTGTAGTACTTGATCTATGATGTAGTGCACATCAATTTCAATGTGCTTTATTTGAGCATGCATGACTGGATTTGAGGCTAGTGCCTTGGCACTTAAGTTATCACACCACAATGTTGGTTTCCTTGGCAGTGGGAACTTTATTTCATCAAGGAGTGAACGAGTCCATACTATTCCAGCAGTGAAATCAACCAAGACCCTATATTCTGACTTTGTGCTAGACCTTGAGGCTATTTTATACTTTCTTGAGGACCAAGAAAGACACATTGACCTGCCATAGACTTTCGATCATCCACACTAATGGCTCAATCTACATCTGAAAATCCTACCAAGTCTATATCAGTATAGAGTTTAATGTGTAGACAATGATAGATGGTGCCTTAGAGATATCTCAAAATTCTTTTTTATGCCCTACCAATGATCTAAATTGGGAGAGCTCATGAATTGACTAAGCTTGTTGACAGAGAATGCAATGTCAGGTCTTGTGTTTGTCAAGTACGGCAAGGCCCCTATGGCTTGTCTTCAAACAGTTGGATCTTTTAGTTTCTTCCCATGAGCTATAAATTGTCTTCCATTTATCATGGGAATTGGACATGATGATGCACCTTCCATCTTGAATTATCCTAGCACATCCTTCATGTACTTTGATTGTTTTAAGTACATACCAGTTGTACCTCTATGAACCTCTATGCGACCAAGACCCTTTAGGGAGAACACAATATTGAGTTGTTTGATAAAGGCTTCCAAGAACTTGGTGTTATTTCCTGTCACAATTATATCATCTACATATATTAAGAGGAAAGTTATATGATTTTTACCTCTTAAAGTGAAGAATGAAAAGTCACTTTTTGTGTCCCATTTCAGCAAGACATTTTTGAGACAGTCAAACTAGGCTCTTGGTGCTTGGTTAAGTTCATATATTGTCTTAGATAGTTTGCAAACATGATTGGGTTTGATAGGATCTACAAAACCCTCTGGTTGATTCATAAACACACTTTTCTTTAGATAACCATTTAGGAAAGTATTATTTATGTCAAGCTACTTGACTTCCCAATTGAGGTGCACTGCAATTGTGAGTATAATTCTGATTGTACATGCTTTGACAATAGGACTAAAGGTTTCTTCATAGTCTAATCCATCTGTTTGTTGGAACCCTTTACAACTAGTCTTGCTTTTCTCCTTTCAATTGTGCCATATGCTTTGTACTTGGTTTTAAAAATCCACTTGGAGTCACTGATGGTCTCTTGGTCTTGATATGGTACTAATGTCCATGTCTAATTGATCACAAGTGCCTGAAACTCCTTGCACATGGCTTCTCTCCATTGTGGTCTTGTAATAGCTTCTTTTGCATTTTCTGGTTTCCTTTCTTCTATGCATTTTTCAGCCAAAGCAATATATGATAGCTTTGGCTTGTGGATCCCATCTTTGCTCCTTATGCGCATCCAGTGAGTATTGTTGCTTGTGCCTATCCCAATAAAGTCTGTATTTATATTTGTATCTGGTTCAGCAGATTCAATGTCATTATTTTGAACTGGTTCATTAGTAGCTTGTCTTATGCTAGTGTTGTCTCTAGAGCTCTTAGTTGGTTCTTTTTCAAGATTTGAGTTGTTGTTAGCTGGAACACTTTCTTCCCTAGGTAGAGTACCTACAACATGCAATTGAAAATAGATAGGTGGATTTTCGGTTAGTGTTTTTTTAGAGGGACTCTTGTATTAAGAAAGTCATCATGGAATGAGAAATGATCTTCATTGATGACTACATGTCTTGAGATGAAGACTCTTCCATAATAATTGACACACTTATACCTTTTGTGAGAGTTGCTATAGCCCAAGAATACACATCTAGTTGCATGGAACTGAAGCTTATGTTGATTGTAGGGCTTGAGGCAAGGATAGTAGACACATCCAAAAGGCTTCAAGTAGCTGTAGTTAGGTTTCTTTGCATGTAATGAGTAAGGGCTTTCATTTTAGGTGACTAATGAGGGCAGCCTATTGATAAGATAAACTATAGTGGAAAATTCTTCCCACCGGTAACTTAGAGGCATTTTTTCTTGTGCCAATAGTGTCAACCCAAGTTCTGCAATGTGCTTGTGTTTTCTTTTAGCCATTGATGCATATGGGCATGACATTATGAGTTTCATTCCCGTTTCTATGGAATATTTCTGAACAAATTTATATTTACCACCACCATCATACTAAATTGTTTTAATTCTTTTGTTAAATTGATTTTCTACCATGTTTTTCAATTGAATGAAGATATGTGCAGTATCTGATTTTTGTTTTAAAGGGTAAATCTAGTGAAATCATCAACGAAATGAACATAATATTTGAAACCAGATGATGATATTATTGGTGCAGGACTCCATACATTAGTATGAACCAACTCAAGGATTTCCTGAGCATGATATGAAGATGATTTAAAAGGTAAAAGGTTCATCTTGCCATATTGGCAAGACTCACAAAAGCTAAAATGGTCATTAGGTGGTAGTTTCACATTACAACTTTTCAAGACTTTGTCTAAGAATTTATTATTTTGGTGGCAAAGTTTCCTATGCGAGCTCTGCTTAACAGATACATAAGCACATAGGTCTTGTTCAATTCCTAAGAGCTGATACAGACCATTCTTAAGTGTCCCTTATAGAATTTCCCTCCTTGTCACCTTGTCCTTCACAAAGGAACAATTTGCATCAAACTCAACAAGGATAATATTATCAACAACCAACTTAGACACACTCGATAGGTTTTTGGTAATATAAGGCAAATATAAAACATCATGTAAGTTGAGTGAATTGAGTTTCGAAGCACCTGATCCAACAATCTTTAATTTTTCACCATTTTCTACTACTAGAATTCTTACCATGATGTTCAGTCAGATCTTGGAACTTATCAGTCTGGTGTGACACATAATTGCTTGCACCACTGTTAAAGTATCAGTCATAATCTTGGACTGAATTTTGTGAAGCTGTGAAGGCATTGTGAGCTCCTTGCTTGTTACTATATGTTGAATGATTAGAGCTTGAGTAGCCTTTATCAAACCTGTAGTAGCACTATATTGTTGTATGTCCAATCTTACTGCAAACCTGACATGTTGGCTTGAATGTTCTACCTCTTCTTCTGCCTCCTATCCATCATCTGAAGTTTGAACTTTTCTAGTCGTTGTTTGTATTAAACTTGTCAGTTTTTTAGCAACATTTGTTGTTGCTTTGAAGGTGAGGTTGATGAGGTTATTTAGTTCCTCAATTCTATTTTCAAAGGTAAGCAATTGAGCTTGTACGTCAATCCAATTGAGTGTAGTTTGATCAGATGGTTTGACAACTAAAAGATTATATTCAGAATCCAAACCATTTAGAGTCTGAATAATTAGATCAGAATTTGAGATTGGATTGCCTGCAAGCTTTTATTATCAGCCAAATTCTTCATTTTGATTAGGTTATCTTCCATTTTCATTCCTCATTTTCAGGTGGTATGGAATTCAGATTTGAGATAAGTAAATCGCGACCTTGTATGAGCACCATCTAGACTTTGAGCTTCATCCCAAAATTGTTTTGAGGCTTCACTATGCAATAAATGTGTTGCTATGTCGATAGTCATTGAGTTCATCAACCAACCATTTGTTGATCATATGCTTTCCAATCTTCAAAGTCAGGATTGGACTTTTTGCTTGAATATGCAAAAATGATGAATTCTTCAGGGCACTCCTATGTCACTAACATGTAACCACCGAGTCTGATACCTCTGATTATTGGCAACACTAGCGATTTTCATAGTTGCTCAGTTCTATTTTCAAAAGGTAAGCAATTGAGCTTGTACATCAATCCAACTAAGTGTAGTTTGATCAGATGGTTTGACAACTAAAAGATTATATTTAGAATCCAAACCATTTAGAGTCTGGATAATTTGATCCGAATTTAAGATTGGATTGCCTGCAAGCTTTTATTATCAGCCAAATTCTTCAATTTGATTAGGTTATCTTCCATTTTCATTCCTCATTTTCTGGTGCTATGGAATTCAGATTTGAGATAAGTAACTCGTGACCTTGTATGAGCATCATCTAGACTTTGAGCTTCATCCCAAAATTGTTTTGAAGTTTCACAATGCAATAATTGTGTTGCTATGTCGATAGTCATTGAGTTCATCAACCAACCAAGGAGTTGTTGATCATATGCTTTCCAATCTTCAAAGTTAGGATTGGACTTTTTGCTTGAATTTTCAAAAATGATGAATTCTTCAAGGCACTCCTTTGTCACTAACATGTAACCACCGAGTCTGATACCTCTGATTATAGGCAACACCAGCGATATTCATAGTGGATAGTTATCACTGTCCAACTTGACAAATGCACTTGATAGTAGATCATTTTTGTGATTTGAATTAGCAACAAATGACATGATTTGTTTTGGATCAAGAGCCTTCAACATTTAAGTGCTCTGATACCAAGTTAGAAAATATAATCAGGTGTTGATTTTCATAGATCAATACATAATATAAATACAACAATGACTAGTGATTCTCATCTTATAATCATGATAGTCATCATGACAATAATTACAATCGTAAATGTTATTGATTACATGATATAACATAATTATACTAATGACTTAATTATAGTGATTGACTATTCAACACATGATTGATATAGTCATGGAAACCTTATATCAAGGGATTTCATTCTTTAACTCTCCCATAGTTGTCGTCGTTCTGAAACAGAGCTGCAATTGCATAGTTAGTAATTTTAATAACTATGCATTATTGGGCAACAAAGAGATTCATTTTCTTCCTGCTCATCGTGACATACCTATTAATGATCAAATTCACATATTATTGCTATCAAAACCTGGATGTTCTGTAAGTATTATAATGAGGGTGTTTGAATTGGAGACGAGGATAGAGGCAGGCCATTTACCATTTTTAGAAAAAGACATTAGAAATTTTATTCAATCTCACACTAATGTTGGTAAAAATAATGATGCTTTAGAGGTTCTAAACTTATGCAAAAGTCTAAAAATAAAGATGACGCATTCCAAAATGATTTTACAATGGATGAAAGTAACAAATTGGAGCATATTATTTGAATATTTGGTGATTCTATTCGAGCATATGAAGGACTATGGGTTGGGGCTAATAATCATGAGAATTCAATTTTCTTTGGTTGTGTTCTATTGTGAAATGAGAAGATACCTTCCTTCACATGAGCCTTAAAGGTAAATTCATATTATTTGAAGTTGTTTTATGACTTATGTTTTAACTTTCATAGTTTAATCATTTTTATATTATGCGTTATTTTTCAGTGTTTTTGTACTTTGTCAAAGGAAAATATCCACAAACAATTCTTACTAATCAAGACCATGCACTTAAAGAAGCCGATTCAGTGGAATTTCCAAACACAGAACATGTATTTGGCATATGGCATATTGTGTCAAAGTTCTCAACATGGTTTTCCTTCTCTTTGGGTCCAAAATACGATGACTTTAAATCTGAGTTTTATAGGCTATACAATTTATAATGTGCAAGTGACTTTGAATGACAACGGAAAATAATGGTTGACAATCTTGACCTAAATAAGTAGAGCTATCAAAATGGGCGGGCCCGTGCGGGTCGGCCCGCCACAATCCAAAATTTTGTAGGGCATGGGTATTATATTTTACACTTTTTAGTGAAACCGAAGTTTTTAACCCGGACCGGCCGGACTATATTAAAACTGGGCTCGGGCCGGGCTTACCCGGACGGATTCGGGCTACCCGTTTTTCCTTATTTTAAAACCTTCTTTTTGAGACCTTTGGTTTGGTAATAAGTTTAAGATGAAAATTATTTTACAAAATAACTTATAATAAAAAATATATAATGATAAATATTGTGTTATGAATTTTGAATAAAAATTAGAGTAATGTGTATAACATAAATATTTATAAATTATAATAATGTTATCAAGTTAAACATTATATTATTTTTCTTATTTTGCTTAATATCTTTTTAAGCTCATTAGCAAAAGAGTGTATCAAATTAAATGAGAACATTAAATCATATAGATTATATTTTTCTTTTCTTTTAATTGTATATTTAATTAGATTTAACTTCTACAACAAAAACATAATAAATAAAATAACTTTTACAACGAACTGAAAGACAACTTAATTGTTTACCATAGAGAACTCCACACAACCAAATTTAACACAACAGTTCACAATGAAAGTGTTGGTAAAGAGTATACAAAAGATATACATACACAAAGTAAAGAAATATTATGATGGTGATTATATTTTGACACGGTGAATTCATTCTGAATTTGAGTCTATACTATTATTACTATAAACCAAAGTGATATTAGTTTTTTTTACTGTATCCATTTATTATATTGAAGTGAAGTTACAAATTATATTGTGTTAGAGATTGGGAGTCTAATAGAAATATGATATTTAATAAATTAGTCATGTTATGATTCATATACGTAGACTTGACATCATGTCTTAACTCAAACACAGAGCATTATATCTATAAGTTTGGTGGTATTGGATATAACAATTGTGTTAAAAAATTTATGCATTAATATCAAATGATATATATATTAAATATGTTAAAATTTTAATAATTTTTTTTAATATTATGCAGGCCGGCTCGCCACAACCCGCAACCCTCTTAGGGCGAGTTTAGGCTACATTTTGAGATGCATAAATTGTATCCGAGTTTTTTAGCCCGGTCCGATTTAGCCCGAACCCGTCCAGGTAGCCTGTTTTGACACCTCTATAAATAAGGGTCAACATATTGACTCATTGTATTCTCATTGTCAATTTTAGGCTTTGACTTATTTGAATGACAACTTTTTCGCTGGAATGACAACAAATGGACGTTTGGAATCTATAAATGCATATACTAAAAAATTCTTGGATGTCAAAACGAGTTTGGTGGTCTTTGTAAACCAAGTATGAACTTACTTTCATACTTACCATGGTGTAACGTTCCTTAACTCATTGTATTCATTCTGATTTCTTCATGCAAGTTATGTGTTTTTATTTATTGATTCATTCCATTTAATCCTAATGCTTATTTTAGATTGATCACCTAAAATACATTTTCAAAGATCCAAAAGTCTTTTGTTGGATGAATCAACAAATGATCTAATGCCATATAGTTTGGTTCAATATATATATATATATATATATAACATGTTGATGTATTTTTTAAAAATGAATTATTTATTTGAGTTGTCCAAATGAACCAATTCGAACTGAACCATATAGTTTGCGAACTTTAATTATGACGAACTCAAGTCGAGTTTCGAGCTGAGCAAATCATTATCAAGCTGAATCAAGTTGAACTCTAGTTTGACTCGGTTCGGCTCATTTTCAGCCCTAATCATAAGGAAGAAAAGGAATTTAGATATTGTAAAGGCTCATGCAAAAAAACGACCAATCAAACTGCATTTATGGAGAACCATTTTGATGAGCTAGGTGGACAGGATAAGATAAAAGGAAGGCATGTCTTCAATAGATTGGACCCATGTGGATTTCCCAACCATTAATAGGAAAATGCGGTATAATAAAAAAAAGGAAACGACTGTAGGTATTTTTTGTTCGGAGGAAATGTTTTTTATTTCTATTTCATGTTTTTATTTTTTTTAAATAAATTTTATTCCATGTTTTCATTTTCTCAAAAATATGTTTGTTATGATTATTTTCATTTTCAAAACTCTTCACTCTAAACTTCATAAATGAGGTTAATTAATCTTGCAAATAATTTAATTCTAAATTTTATTCACTAAAATAATCAAGTCATTGATTTATGAGATGTCTTCATATTTTATACTTAAATTTTTTCAAATGGATTTTATGTCAACAATATATTGAACACCTTTAATTGTTGAACTTGATCATTAGCCATCACAAAGACGTGTGAAAGATCATAATGAGTATCATGCACTTGCAAGTGCTCTCTAAAAAGTTAAGGTCAAAATAAATGTACTTTGAAATAACTTAAGGGGTGATAATTTTCTTCTCAAAGTCATATATTACCACACTCATCATGAAGATGTATGGTAGTTTAAACGAGTGAGACACACATTAATTAATTTTGACATTTTTGTTGATTAGTGAAGAAAATAATTGAATATATTTCATTCATTTCATATCCTTTGATGTTTAAAGTTATGCATATAATTTAAGAAATTATTAAATGATATAAAAGTTTGGTATTATTTGATTAAAATAATCAAATTTAATGTGAAAATTGAATTAATAAGAAATGAAAAATAGACGTGATAAAAGAGGAGTAATAAATATGAGTATAATTGGAAAATAAAGTATAAATATGTATTGAGTTTCTAAAACATCAAAAGATTTGGAATAATGTTTAAAAGTTAAAAATAAAAAATATAGAATGAATGGAATAATAAACGTGTTAAAAATTTCAAAAAATATCATCGCCTCATTGTTGAAAATGTAGGAAGTGATATTTTTCATTTTATGAATTTCCGAAAATGAAGCTATGTATTTTGAAATATGAAACAAAAATAACGATGCAAACATATTTTTCATCTTCTAATGCTTAATGCTTATTTTGTGAAAGACGATTTGCTAAATATGATTTTGAAAATGAGTTAATGAAGAAATTATGGTTCAATAGCCTAAAGCATATGATTAATCCTTTTGTATAATGTTAGACGTAATTTTATGCTTAATTGTCACATGTGTGTCTGTGTTCCTAAGATTGCTAGACATAGATTCATATAAGCATTGAATAACTCGCAAACTTGTTAACATATATTACTAGAGATAGATATATGCTTAACGGTTCATATAGTTTAATCATGTTAATCTAGTTGCTAGACATAAAACTATTAGTGTAGACCAAGACATTAACAACTAATATAATTGAGGTGTTGCACTTAACTCAATTTCACATGCATAGACTACTAGACATAGAAGTATGTTATGTGGGTCATAATTCTTAATCTTGTGTATAAAGTTGTTAGATATAGAACTTTATTACATAAATTGCTAAAATAACTAAGCCATTAGTTTTTAGTGGTATTGAAATGCATTATCGTGTAAGAATCATTCTTGAATGATTTGTTTAATTAGTTCCGAAGTTATGGAAAATGAGTAGTAGATTAATCCCACATCGAAATTTCAGCATCTTTATTTTATAGTAAATTTTATGTCTTACAAACGACATTACCAAAACCTTTTGAAAATAACTTTGGATAGTAATTTGATTGATAAAGACTAGATTTAGCAAGTCTTTATGAATACGACAAACCCCATATTCTATACTTGTTTGTGACACTATTTCATAATTTCAATACTAATTTACCAGCAATAGATTGTGTCTTAAGTTAGAGCATACTCCATAACAACCTTATTTCTCATAGTCTAGAGTATGAATCTGTCTGTGAAATTGATCATTGTGAATATCCTGATTTCTCCAAGTCCATAGGAAATAACATGCAGACATGAAAATGTTTCTGCTGGTACAGAAATTCTTTGTAAGATTGTCCCTTGCCCATTTTTGAAAGTCAGTCGAGTAGAAATCGCAACATCCTTAGTCGTTACTCTCATTTCCTTTGAGCACGACACAATATACGCGAGATCCGATATGCTGCACTTTCAAACCAGCATTTTCACAACCATTGAAGAAAAGCAATTCATCTTCCTTCCCGATTCGACGTCTCCAGCTCATTAAAAAGGCTGGCCATGGTAACACTACATCTCCCACTAACACAAGGATATAAAAGTCAGTAAAAATGTAAATTCGAGAAACTAAAGCTTGTTTTGATTAAAAGATGATACCAGCGTTTTCATCATCGCGCGTTCGCGATAAAGCTTTCCTATCGCCGGGCTTGTAACATTTGAGAAGAAAGGAAATGGTCTGTATCAAATTTGCATATTGTTTCACATCTACAAGCATTCAAGAATTAACAGAGACATATCAATGACCATTTGCAATTGTATTCATCACAAGCTAAAATCTATATACAAATTTACATTATGAGAAGAAGAAATCAAAGGAATTATTATATTAGTGTGAGCTTAGTACTTGAAGGTTAATATGCGTGTTCCTAACATGCACAACAGAAAATAATAGATCTATTTGTGTTAAAATATGCCTACCAGGTAACAATGACGCAAAAAACTTTTATAAAAATACCTCAGGAGACTGATAGTTTTAGAAAATTTTCTCCTTCAAAATACTGCCACCCTGATTTTAGAAGATGGTAGAACAACACTCTTGCTGAGACATTGAGAGTGGAACTTAACTGATTGATTGTATTTTGTTTTCTTTATTCTGGAGTGGGTTATGCAGGTAGATCGAACTCTTCCTAAAAAGTTTAATCTGACTTGCATAACGATATCAGTGTTCGTAAATTTTGTTCATTGGTGATAGATTTACTCTTACCTTAAAAAAGAGAAAACTAACTTAACCAAGTCACCAAGTTAAAAATAATGATCTTACACAATAAGATATCACTTGCAATGATCAGGTCCCAGTCAGGGACAGAATTTGGAAATTTGTCTCCCCAGGTGTCTGAAAAATGAAAATACAAGCACGTTTAATATATAAGAGATATTAAGCTCTAAAATTCAAAAATAAAACTTATATAAATAGCAAAATAATAGAGAAAAATTGATACAGATCAAATAATTTAACTATGTATGGGTTGGGTTGCCACTTCTAAAAATAGGAAACAATGGAATTATGGACTCTGGAGTGCTTTTCATGATCGAGAAAATGTAGAATACTCATCATCCACATGTCGGGGATGACAATGCAAAACAAGCAGATTTTATCTTCATTCATAGGCACCGAGTGATGTTAACCAAGTAATAAGGATGAACTAAGAAAATATCAAAAAAGATTTTAAACTTCTATCAAAAGGACAACTTCATTACCCTTGAAATACAGACACACTACATTGAAATCCTTTTCGGTAGTACGAAGTAAAAGTTGACTACATAAATGAAAGAGAACTCACGCTTTATGTGAGGAATTACAGGTATTTCATTTGCTCTGCAGTTGTGAGCTATGTTATCCTCTATTTCTTGATCCTCGTAGTCCGAAGTTGTAATATCAAGATTATATGTTTTTAGGAGAAATATCGCCAAAGCACCTGTGCCACTGAAATTGGATAGAAATGCTACATGAGGAAGAAAAAAAAAGTCTAAAATGTGGAGACTGGAGAGCTGTCTGCGAACGAAATGAAATCATATAATATTGAAGGGCTCATTCTTTATTCATGATATTGTTTGTGACTTATAAGGTTTAGGGCTATAGGGAAGAACGAAAAAATAGAAAGACGGGAAAACTAACACAAAATATATCATTGATGGGGTGTAAAATGATACAAGATCATAAGCTAATACTTCTATTTATACAAATAATTAGGTAAGGTGTTAGTTCTATAACTACAAGCTCAATCCCTAGTTCACTAACAATAAGACTGATAACCTCATAACATGTAATAAGCCAAGGCCAGGCTCAAGCAAGCATTTTATAAAAGAGGCCGAAGCCTGTTTAGGCAAAGTCTAGCATATTTCCACCCCTATATGTGACCATAAGTTGTGTCTACCAATTCTGGTGTTCAAGCTTTTCATTTCTCCTTTTTTATTTTGTGCACGGCTAAGAGAAATGTGGTGGTGTTTCTAGCAACCAGGAATGTTATGACCAACCAGAAAGGTGTAAACGAAGGTGCCGAATAGTCTGAGGGCAGTTATCCCAGGTTCTTGTGGTTTTGGCCAGCCAAAAAGGTGCAACCAAGGGTGTCAAAGATTTGGGAGCGCAAATCATCCAAGTTTCTTTTCTTCTTCTAGGACATTAGGTGGTCGAGAATTGTTTGGATGGTTCAGCATCTTCTCTTCTCTCCTAGCCCTAAACCTATAATTCTTTAACAGGTGCTGTTAAGTACTAGTATCTTGTTCTATGAAACAAAAAAGTAGCATTAAGTTCTTTATTTTTGAAGGCTTGTTAAAATAACGAGATTTTCAGTGAGACATATCTCATGGTAACACAAACATTGTATTATTTTAATCTCTCGACAAAGATCAATGCACCATCTGTCACTACAAACATGGTACAATACACTTATGTTAGAGATGGCAGCAATTTGCTTGCCACAGAAGAAATATGTACAACCAAGAGTAACTATTGATGGATGTGTAAATTTGATGCAAAAGTCGTATGATCAAGTCAAGATCACTTCACAAAGGAATGTCCGAGAAATACTTCTACACTTTTTAAATAACCATAGTTTAATCAAAAAATTTAAGGTACAAGTAACTGAAATACCTTCCCAACTCAATGGCACGCCGTCCTTCAATGTATGATCTGTGCTGAACTAACCACTCTGCAAATGCAAATGTCCCCGGCCAGAGTAAATTAGCATTCAGTTGATGAAAGGAAAATTCTCGAATAATCAGCTCCTGCATACAAGAGGAAGCACCACAAACCAGTAAAATGTAAGAAGCTAAGAAAACATCGAGCTGAAGCAGAACTATATTAGGCAGTTTGGAGGTTTTTAAGCCCCGTTAAGGGATTTCGCATAAAACTATCATGTCTAACTTGAAAACACAAGCTATTAGGCGAAGAAGGTCAATGGAGCAAAAATAAAAATGAACACTGATGTCTTTCTTTAACAAGCCTTAATAAAACAAAGACCACCTCAACAGAAAAAAGCAAATGGCTTCTGTTCTCAACAAAAGTAGACATGGATACACCTAAACTACAATAGACAAAAACTGCAGTCTAATGGTAAGACTACTTAGTGTGCAGGCCTAACTAAAACAATGGGCAACAAGAAACAGTGGGGCAAAATGTGTTCGGTATCCTGATACCAATTTTATGTACGACCCCTCTTAGTCAACACTTTTCAAATAATATCTTGTTCAGAAACCACAGCACAACTATTTGGTGGATAGATTGTTACAATGTTATGTTTGTGTCTCTGATATGTTTGTATCTCTGACTATAACATGATTAAATTGCTTGGTAAAGCTAAAAGGGATAGAAACTGAGTTGGTGGAAATGGATAGCGGAACAAAAAGTATATGTTGAAAAAATTATTTTCATTACTGTACCATAGTTTAAGGTAACGAGGGAAACAAATTGATCCACACATGGTGTTCCATCACCTGGAAAAGACCTATGATAGGGTGTATCAAGAGAAGTTTTGTGTAAGCCATTGGAGAATAAGAGAGTTTGATCAAGCCTTATCCCCACAAGCGTAGATGTTATTTCCAGGATTTGAACCTGTGACCTCTTGGCCACTAACCAGCAAACTTACCCTTACACAGAGGTTCACCCTCTACAACAATGATATATGTGGTAGGGTTAAAACCAGTGTGCGAAGACATGGTAGAGCTACATATGATTTTTTTTCTTATAACCATAGGTTTTAACCAAGGGGCAACTTTGAAAACTAAACTTTTTACCTAGGTTCTTGACATTCTTACTTAAAATATCCAAAAATCAGTGCCTCAATGCATTTTTTATTGAAGGTGATACCGTCTTTGTGATAGAGTCTGAGAGGGAATAAATGGTGGACTAGAATTATGGATAGTAGGAAATAAATGCTTTTCCCTACTATTAAGTTAAGTGAAAGAGATAAAGACATAATCTGGATTATATCACATCACTTCTTTTATAGGATCTTATGGAGCCAGTTCATGCAGTACATGATTGGTCGAGTCTGATCATAGAAAAGATTCTCTTCAAAGGAACCGGCCTATCCTTTGTCTGTAGGGTGCTTTTGCGCGGGAGTTGGAACAAAGACGCATTTAATTGTAAATTCAAATGCACATGGCTTCCGTTTAAGTACAAGTAAAACAAGGTATGTGGAATGAGATTTCAATAAGACATTTGTTAGCACTAGCTTGGGGTGAAAATCAGAGATCACGCCATACCATAAGTCACACAGATTAAGTGTCTTGAGTCTATCATACAAAGTGATAGAAAACAATATCGAAGAAGTATATCATGGGAGTCAAGCTGGTGGATGAAATGATGAATGCTTCAGGTATTATTTGTGATTGAAAGGTACTTATCAAGCTTAAAGAAAAAATTTGCAACACAGTCATGAGACAAACAATACTTTATGGTACTGCACGTTGCACAGTAAAGTGCCAACAAGAGCATATGATTAGTGTGGCAAAGATGAGAATAATCCATTGGATGAGTGGGAACAGAAGAACAAAGTAGTAGGAGTGACAACTATTGACGAAAAGATGGTATAATTGCAACAAAAATAGTTCACACAAGAAGACCAATAGAAGCTCTATTAGAAGAGTTAATCAAATGAAGCATAGGCTAATAAGTAATAAGTAAAGGTAGAGGATAGCCAGAAAATAGAGATTGAAGAAGACCAAGGAAAACTTGAAGTTAAATCATCGGAATGGATTTAGATTTAAATTATCTCCCTGAAAATTCAGTTTTTGAAAAAGCACACCAACTTTGTTTGATTCATGCAACCACCGACCACACTTAGTTGAGAAAATGTATTTACAATACCATATTATTTTTCAATGAGAAAATTATAGAAGGATACTACTGCAAATATTTATTTGTTACAGTTGAACACTTAATACACTTTCACTTCAATTATAGAGTAACTTAAGAGATTAAAACTTTGTAGCTTAAAGAAATTTGATGATGGCAACTTCATCTATAATACTTTATTTTCATACCCAACAAGCGCATAACATTAATCTTGCTGTATTTTCACCCCAACCAAGCACACCTAATCTTTCTGAAACAATGAACAGATTGCCTGAGATACAGAGATTTAAATTGCGGCTGCATTAAGCATCATCTGATACGGCCGCAATATTGTGGTTGCGGTGACCACCACAATCACAACCACATCACACAGCAATTGCAGTGTGACTGTGAATCACAATGATGTGGCCTTATCAGACAGCAACGCAAACACATCAGACCACATTTGGACCACATCAGTCACTGTTTTATTCACAAAATAATTCACACTGCAATAACCACAATCCACATCGCAACTGCCGCAATCGCAATAACCACAACCGTCGCCGCAATCGCAATAACCACAACCGTTGCCGCAATCGCAATAACCACAACCGTTACCGCAATCGCAACCGCAATGTAAATTCTGCTTGAGAATGAGTAAGAGGCTAAGATCTTACTAGCAAACACTGGCTTTCTGAGACCACCGAGACACTAAGATAAGTCACCCTCATCCTGTTAAAGTGTGCCACTTAAAAAGGAGTGACACACTTTCTGTCCACAAAGTGTGCCACTTAATATGAATTGTTGAACAAAAATGTTTAAATTAAAAAGTATAATAATTTTAAGTATTTTTCTGACTAATCACACGAAATGTGACACATCAAGTGAACACACTGAGTGACACACATCGTGAGATAGAAGATGTGAAACTAAGACGATGAATTTGGTTAAACAGAAATTGATGATGTTAAAGGTGAAAACTTTACCATTCCCGGAAATTGGTGCTTCCTCTCGACATATATTTCCTGAGTGTCGGAGTTTTCGTCGTCTGCATTGAGAAACAGAAGAGAGAGAATTGTGTGAAGGTCACATAAGATGAAGAGAGAGAGAGAGTGAGAGAGATTACTAGTAGGAATGTCATCTTCTTCAGAGAAGAGTGATGATGGAGAAAAGAGAGCTATGTCCATTCGTTATGCCTCACCAGCCAAAAGCCTAAGTAACGCTTTCACCACTTTTGGGCTTTTATTCTTGGGAGGGATCCACTTACTCTTAGAGTAAGTGGAAAAAACTTATGTGGATCAAAAAGTTTTTTCCACTTACTCTTGATCCCCTTTATTCTTTGGAAAGGGATGCACTTGCTCTTACAAAATCTACATCATTCATTTTGTTAACGGCAAATTATTAGATTTTCAAAGAATTGATGGTTAAGTTGTGGAGTATGTTTTTTTAATTTATTCTTGGAGTAAGTGTATTCACTAACTTCTTCTTTTTGTATTGTTTTTCCAACCACTTCTTCTTTTAAAAACTCATCCTGCTCTCTTGTGGGACTCCTCTAAAATGTTCTTCCGTAATTTTTCATCACGAGGCACACACACCCTCCCTTTGTAACGCAACATTCCACTAGGGTCCGATACGAAGTCGGTTTCCTTCCCAATCATCATCAAATCTCGTTTAACCATGAGTTCACTATCCTCAACTTGCATTACCCGAGTTTGATCAAAAAGTTCATTTGTGAACTTAAGCATTCCTAATATCATACTATGAGGCCTTATTTGAATGTCCAAGTTCATATCCCTGAACTCTTCAATCAGTTTCCCTTCTCTAATCATTAAAGCCGACATGTGTAAAGACTTCCGACTTAGAGCATCGGCCACCGCATTGGCCTTTCCCAGATGGTACTGCAACCCAAAATCGTAGTCCTTAAGGAACTCCATCCACCTTCTCTGTCTCATATTCAATTTCTTTTGATCAAACAGGTACTTTAAACTCTTATGGTCGCTATATACCTCAAATCTTACGCCATAAATGTAAGGACCCGATTTTCGTAATCCAAAAATTCTTTTTAAAACCTTGTTCATGAAAGCGAAGTGATTACTTTTAAAAGACATTACTCGAACGATTTGGAAAACCTGATTGAATATATATATAAGTTCAATTCATCTTTCTGGTGCGGAAATAATCAATCGTTCACTTCATTAAAAATATGTCATTGCATTTCCTTTTAATTACACAATTTAGATACAATTATTCATTCTCAATAATACTTTCATTTCACATCATCTAATATCCTAACTATACATTTAGGAGAAAGTCACTCATACATAAATCCCCTTTAACATACTCTTCATATTACATGCATTATTCAATTACAACATTGAGAACATAAAGCAACTACTCAAATATGTACTCTTCTCCGCAAGCATCCGATGCGCTACCGCCACGACCTGAACTCAAATACATAACACATATAAGAAGAGACGAAAGGGAGTAAGAACCAACTACGGTGACCGTAGCGTGGAATTACAGGGAGTAATGACATTAAAGTATTCAACCTATACACGTCTATCATCAATCATATTAAACATATACAAATCAACATATATTTTCCATATTCATCCTATAGTACACATATATCCCATAATATATATGTTCTATAATGTGCATATTTATTCATCTTCTATTATCTATATTCACCCTATAGTACACATATATCCCATAATATATATGTTATATAGTGTGCATATTTATTCATCACATATTATCCATATTCACTATATAGTATATATATCCCATAATATATATTCTATAACATGCATATTCAGTCATTCTAAATCACTTTCCTTTTCATTACGTAACTCCTTTGTACTCCCATATACTACGATTAACATTTATTTATCCAATGCCACCTCGGGCAAGACTACACCACGAAGGTGATTTCAATACCACGTTGGGTAAGGCTACACCATGAAGGTGATTTCATTACCACGTCGGGTAAGTCTACACCACGAAGGTGATTCATTACCACGTTGGATAAGTCTACACCGTGAAGGTGATTTCAATATCACGTCGGGTAAGTCTACACCACGAAGGTGATTCAATACCACATCGGGCAAGTCTACACCATGAAGGTGATTCCAATACCACATCGGGTAAGTCTACACCGTGAATGTGATTTCAATACCACATTGGGTAAGTCTACACCACGAAGGTGATTCATTACCACGCATCCTTTATTACAAATATACCAATCTCCATCTTAACACATTAACAACTCATCACACATTCATTGTTACAAACACCCCAGATATGTTTATCACAATCAACAACTCACACACAATCGTTATCACAAAACATAACCATGTCTACTTTTACCATTAAACAACACATATTACCATCTTTATTATAAACATACCACACACAACATATTCTTCATTATATAACACATTAACGTTAGAATCATCTCTCATGAGGATGTATTACCATAAATGAGCTTATTGCGTTTTACTTAAATAAACGGTTTTTCCCACAGATATATCTCCACTTTTATGGCTAATACATCCTCATGTAAAATAAAGACTCTCACATGGACCACAAACTCCCAAGAGAGTTTCTATCTGTTAATATGCTCCGATTCTTGAGGGAAATCGGAGATGATGACTCTAATGAAATACTCTAAGACCACAATGGTCTTCTACCTCACCTTAGGTTGCGTAAGCTCCATGGATCCACAAAGAGCTCCATCTACTTCCATCTCCTTCAACCTCCATTGTTGCTTTTTCATCTCCAAAGCTCTCCTAGGTTCTATTAAGAAGCAATAGAAAGAGGTTTTTATGTGTTTTTTAGGTTTAGTGGAGGAAAGAGTCGAAATCCATGGGGAGCCGCCGTTGGGAGTGAAAGGGGAGAAAAGAAAATGAAGATTAGGGTTTGTGAAACCCTCTCTTTACTTTTATAGCTAGGTCTTCTCGTTTGGGCGAGAATATCTCGCTTGGGCAAGAAACCCACGATATTTTAATTTTTCAGACACGGACTTTCTCGCTTGGGCGAAATTCTCTCGCTCAGGCGAGGAAACTCTCGCTCAAGCGAGGATCCTCTCACTCAAGCGAGGATCTTACAGCCTCAACAGGTCCTGAATGCCACTCTTCTCGCTCAGGCGAGACCACTCTCTCTCAAGCGACGACTTTCTCGCTCGGGCGAGATTCCCAGAATTTCCAAAACTAAAACACCGGGTCTCTCGCTTGGGCGAGACCCTCTCGCTAAAGCGAGAATCTAGCAGTATGCCTCATTCTTCAGGACTGTTACCTTATTTCAAAGAGGGTAAATTTTGGGTGTTACAATAAAGATGGTGTCTCCATATTTTTAAGGCAAAGACCACTGCAGCTAATTCCAAATCGTTGGTAGGGTAGTTTTGCTCATGCGTTCTCAACTATCGCGAAGCATAAGAAACAACCTTCCCTTCTTGCATCAACACACAACCCAAACCTTGCTTGGAAGCATCACAATAAACACTGAAATCCCGATCAGTACAAGGAAGAACCAACACTAACGCTGTAGTCAACCTTCGTTTCAACTCTAGAAAACTTTCTTCACATCGGATTGTCCACACATAAGGTTCCCCTTTTCTGGTGAGCTTAGTCAAAGGTAGTGCTAACTTCGAAAATCCCTATATGAATTTTCGATAATAACCAGCCAAACCCAGAAAACTCCGGATCTCAGTAATTGACTTGGGTACTGCCCATTCCATAACCGATTTAACTTTTGAATGGTCTACAACTACCCCTTCCTTGGATATTACATGTCCAAGAAAATTCACCGATTCCAACCAGAAATCACATTTAGACAATTTAGCATACAACCGGTTCTTACTCAGAAGCTCTAGAACCATCCTCAGGTGCTCTACATGTTCCTCTTGGCTTTTGGAGTAAACCAAAATGTCATCAATAAATACCACTACGAATGAATCCAAATACGGATGAAAAATTCGATTCATGTAGTCGGTAAATATCGCTGGGGCATTCGTTACACCAAAAGGCATGACCAAATACTCAAAATGTCCATACCTCGTCCTAAAAGCAGTTTTAGGAATATCCTCCGACTTCACACGAAGTTGGTGGTAACCCAACCGAAGGTCAATTTTTGAAAACACCACCGCTTCCCTCAACTGATCCATCAAGTCATCAATCCGAGGCAACAGATATTTGTTCTTAATAGTAACCTTGTTCAACTTCCTATAGTCAGTACACAACCGTATACTACCATCTTTCTTCTTAACCAACAAAACAGGCGCACCCCACAGCGAGACACTAGGACGAATAAACTTCTTTGACAATAAGTCCTCAACCTGCTTTTTTAACTCGGCCAACTCTAACGGTGCCATCCTATAAGGAGCTATAGAGATGGGTCCCGTTCCAGGTACCAAATCAATAGAGAATTCAACTTCTCTCACTGGAGGCAACTCCGGAATGTCACCAGGAAATACCTCAGGGAACTCACGAACTATCGGAATGTCCTCAACTTTGGGTTTCTCAATACCCTCCAGGGATGCCAACAACATAAACACGACTCCTCCCTCCTTACAGGAAGTCCTGACTTCCTTTGCCGACAACGGCTTCATATAACTAACCTCATGAGAAATCCCATCTGGATTTCCGAATACCACGGTCTTATCAACACAATTAAGCACCACATGATTTGTCAACAACCAGTCCATTCCCAGAATTAGATCTAACTGGGATAGTGGTAAGCAGATTAAATCCACGGTAAATGTCCTACCGTTTACCACTACCGGACATCGAGACACAACTTTCGACACCACCACAAGTACATCAGTTGGGGTGGATACGACCAAGTCGAAAGGCAACGACTCAGTTTGCAATTTCTATCTATCCACGCATTCAATAGATACAAAGGAGTGTGTCGCTCCCGAATCAAATAACACTAAAAGAGGAATATCTGCCACCATGCAATTACCTTTTATCAGGCCATCTACACCCGATGTCTCTGCACCACTCATGGTGAACATTCTGCTAGTGGATCGAGGTCGTTCAGCCCTCACAGCATTCACACTCTGCTGTAACTTGGGACAATATCTTCTGATATGCCCAACCTCCTTGCAGTGAAAACAGGTAGGTGTCGTTTCGGGGCATAAGTCACTGACATGAGTTCGGCCACATTTGCCGCACAAAGATGGAGTTCAACCGTGACCCTCCGACATTGGCATGAGTCCTTGGCCCATGCGAAGTATAACCCCGACTTCCCGTCGGAGGAGAATAAGGCTTCCGTTCCTCCTGAAATGCCTTGCCCTTCCCTTTCCCATGCGAGAAGTTCCGTTGAGGCCCAAAGTGTTTGGGAGGAATCACCTTAGTTGTCGCCGCTTCATCGACTGCCAAATCATCCTCATACACCCTACACTTGTTCACTAAGGTAGGGAAGTCAACAATCTCCTGGTGCTCAAACATGCTTTTCAACTTGGTCTTCAAACCCGATTCGAACTTAAAGCACTTGGACCTTCCGTCCACCTCCAATTCGGAGTAAGGACAAAATCGGGCCAATTCTTCAAACTTGGTTGCATACTCTCCCACTAACATGTTTCCCTATTCCAACTTCAAGAACTCCATTTCCTTCTTCCTCTTCAGATCAGCAGAGAAGTATTTATGAAGGAATTTCGCCTTGAATGTACCCCAGGAAATCAATTGTCCCTCCGCCTCCATTTAGCGTCGAGTGAACTCCCACTAGTTCTCGGCTTCCGTCACTAGCATATAAGTGGCATATGCCAACTTCTGAGCCTCCGAACAGTTCATGGCTCTCAAGATCCGCTCCACCCCTTGGATCTACTCAATGGCAGCATCAAGAGCAAATCCCCCGTGGAACTGACTAGGGTTCCTCCTGCAGAACTCATCTAAACCTCGGTATTATGCCGGTTCAGGTGGAACTAATGGTTGTGAACTCGGACTTGGTGCCGGATTCTGGTTCAGGTTATGCAAGTTCTCATTGACTTGCTGCAATGTCGCCACTATCTGAGCCAACAAATCGTTCGGGACGTTCTAACTTGTTCCTCTTCCCCTTCCTCTTCCTGCCATGGGTACCTGTACTCACTCACTTGTCAGCAATTGAATTTTGTCTAAACAAAGCTCACCCAACTACTTAACAAGCAATACTATCAAACAATTTCAGCACATAAAGATTACAAAGAAGCATGCAAGGCCATATCCCAGGCCGCATGATTAACTATGCTCTGATACCATATTGTAAGGACCCAAATTCTACCCTTGAAATTTTTTCCTTATTTTAATCTACTTTCATACATTTTTATACAAATTACATTTACCAATAAAATAACCTTTCTTTAAAACCTTACTTTCCCTTTCGTACATAAACCATAAACCAATAACAACATGTACATTCGTTTGACAGAAAAACATAATTCATATTAATGTCGCTCGATAACTACCGCATACAACTAGCTATGGGTTTCCAAAACACCCATAGCTACAAATGTCCCGAGATACCATTATCCATGTACAAAAAATCATGCCCATAATTACAAATAGTCAGTTTCAGAATACAATCAATTAGATTACAAAAAGAATGGACAAGAGGGCTTCAAAAACAAAAGCCTCTAAGCTCCTAATCAAAACATCTGTACTTCTCCATCCTACCTACAATGGGATTTGTAACGACCCGATTTCTACCCTTGAATTTTTTTTTTCATTCATTTTAATTCCCTCTTACATACATTCATCATATTACTTAAAACCTTCAGGAATCATTCCTTAAAAATACTCTTTACACCTATTATATTAATTTAAATTGCGGAAAAACATAATTCATTCATTATTATTCTCATTGGGTACTAAGAGCCCAAAAGTTATAATACTCCAAATATAACAATACCCATGGTTACAAATACCCAAATAAATGTCAGTCATGGTTACAATCATTCAAATCCACAAGTAGTCATTTAAAGTACAAAAACGCAAATAGTGAATCCAACGTCTAAAGCTCCTAAAGTTCCCGAACTAGCATACTCCATTCGTCTATTTACCTGCAATGGGATTATCAATGACGAAAGTACAAAACACACAAAGGAGTAAGTCGTTAATTCAATAAACGTCATTATAAGATAATCCACATTAGAAAAAAGGTTAGTAAACCATTTTCGAAATTCATTTTGTCTTGCTGCATAACTTGAGCCAAAGTCGCTACACCCCTCAGGGTTAGCTAAAAGCAGAATCTCGTTTCTCTTAAAACAAATCACGCTTATATACTCAAGCCAGAGTTTATGCTTCTATACTCAAGCCAGAGTCGCTAACCATTCATGGTCGGCTAAAACATATTTTCCTTTCATCGATCTCCTCATAAATCATTTTCATGCTTCTATACTCAAGCCAGAGTGTATGCTTCTATACTCAAGCCAGAGTGTATGCTTCTATACTCAAGCCAGAGTGTATGCTTCTATACTCAAGCCAGAGTGTATGCTTCTATACTCAAGCCAGAGTGTATGCTTCTATACTCAAGCCAGAGTCGCTAACCATTCATGGTCGGCTAAAAATGTACTTCTTTTTCATTCGTTTCACCATAAATCATTTCCGGTAAATCCACGCCCACATTAGTATAAACACACCCATATATGTTTATACTAAATATGTGATTTACACTCAATCATCGCATAACCAGAAAATAACACATACTTTCCTTTCCGTAAATCTACGCCTGCTTTAATGTAAACACACCCATGTATGTTTATATCAAATGCGTACTTTACGTATCAATCATTGCATAATCAGAAAACTCACATTTTCGATTCCAAATGCTCAATTAAAGACTTACCCTTACCTCGATGAGTGTTGGGTTGGTTCTTGGCAACTTCTCGAGTTCCACCGACACCGCCTCCAACCTTAGGATCTCTCTTCATCCCACCACATAACACAATGTCAGTCATTTATTCCAAATATCACATAAACAACTTATATTGCATCATTTAATCATACAAAATATTCATCATCAATATTCAACCATCTAAAACATGCATAACATCTCATATTTCAATATTTGGGGGTAAACTCATCTTCTACCTCTAACATTTTACTCATTCTCTCCTTTTACCACATTTTCACTTTTGGGGTTTTTGGGGTTTTCATGAATCAACCCACAACCCTTTCCATTCTTGAGATACTATTTCTAAACCAAGAGTTTACAAGATAAAAACAACATAAAACGAACCATAACTCTAACGGATGAGTTTCCATGGTTTCTCATGTTATGAAAATAAATCCAACATACCCAAAACAAGTTAGAGAGGAAGAAGAAGAGTTAGTAACAAGAGGTTTACCTCTTCTCAAGCTCCAAGATGAGTCCTAAGGCTCCTTGCTCTTGAAAAGCTCTCCTCTCTCTCTTCTCTTCGAAGTTCTAACCCTAAAATATGTTTTGGGTTTCTATTTTATAGACACTGCGATAAGTGTAATCGATTACAAGTATAGTGTAATCGATTACACTGTGTAAATTATATAGGCATCGTCGCTATGTAATCGATTACCAACATGGTGTAATCGATTACATTAATACGATGTAATCGATTACCAGAAGTGTGTAATCGATTACCAACATGGTGTAATCGATTACATTGTGTCAGATGTACATATCTGATGCTTTTAATCATCATGTAATCGATTACCAGGAGTGTGTAATTGATTACCAGGAGTGTGTAATCGATTACACTGTGTCAGATGCACAGGTCTGATTAGTTTATCAGCATGTAATCGATTACCAGCAGTGTGTAATCGATTACCAGCAGTGTGTAATCGATTACCAGGAGTGTGTAATCGATTACACTGTGTCAGATGCACAGGTCTGATTAGTTTATCAGCATGTAATCGATTACCAGCAGTGTGTAATCGATTACACTGTGTCAACAGCCCAAAATTGCCATTTCTCGCCCAGGCGAGAATCTTCCAGTATAGTCCAGGATTTCACCCTCCCAAGTGATCCTTTTTTCGCTCAGGCGAGAATCTCTCGATCAAGCGAGCTTCCAGGACTGATACTATAATTTTAAAGATTAAAATTTGGGGTGTTACAGGATTAACATTGACCATACACAGAAAACACAAAGGAGTAAGTCATTAACATAATAATTGTCAATGTACGTCAATCCACATTTTAATAACGTTAAGTAAACAATTTAAAGTTAAATACACTTAAAACCATTTCCATTGTTTATACTTTTGAAAATCATGCTACATAACTTGAGTCAAAGTTTGCTACATTGCTTGAGCCAAAGCCGCTACACCACTTAAGGTTAGCTAAAACCGATTTCCCTTTTCTTTTGAAAACGTGCTACATAACTTGAGCCAAAGTTTGATGCATCGCTTGAGCCAAAGCTTGCTACATCGCTTGAGCCAAAGCTTGCTACATCGCTTGAGCCAAAGCTTGCTACATTACTTGAGCCAAAATCGCTAACCAATCATGGTCGGCTAAAAACGAGTTTTCTTTTCATTGACACTCCATCAATTCATAAACAGTAAATCCACACCATCATCATTACAAACATACCCATATATGTTTATAATAATTAAGTGATTCACAACTCAATTTATTATCCACAACCAGAAAATCCACGCATTTTCTATCACAATGCATAAGTTAAGACTTATCCTTACCTTGGTGAGTGTTGGGTTTGGTTCTTGGCAACTTCGCAAGTTCTACCGACACCGCATCCAACTTTAGGATCTTTCCTCATTCCCACCATATAACACAATGTTAGTCATTTATTCCAAATATCACATAAACAACTTATATTGCATTATTTAACCATACAAGATATTCATCATATTTTTCAATGTTTCTAAACTACTTTCATCATAAGTTTACAACCATCTAAAACATATATATTCATCTCATATTTCAACATTAGAATGCATACTCATCTTCTACCTCTAGCATTTTACCCATTTTCCACTTTAACCACATTTTCACTTTAGGGTTTTGGGGTTTTCATGAATCAACCCACAAACTCTTTCCATTTTCGAAATACTAACTCTAAACCAAGAGTTTACAAGAGAAAAACAACATAAAACAAACCATAACTCAAAAGGGTGAGTTTCCATGGTTTCTCATATTTTGAGAAGAGATCCAACATACCCAAAATGAGTTTCAAAGGGAAGAAGAGAGTTAGAATCAAGAGTTTTACTTCTTCTCAAGCTCTTGGACGAGAATCAAAGCTTCTTGCCCTTGGAAAAGCTCTATTCTCTCATCTCTCTTCAAATCTTAACCCTAAAATGTGTTTGGGGTTTTCCTCATTTAATGCACTCGTCGAGCTCTCGCTTAAGCGAGCTCATTCTCGCTCAAGCGAGAAAATCCCACCCATTTTAAAAACTCAGATCTGACCCTCTCGCCCAGGCGATGGAACTCTCGCCCAGGCGAGGCATCTCTTGCTCAAGCGAGAATCCTCTTGCTCAAGCGAGAATCCTCTCGCTCAGGCGAGAATCTTACAGCCTCGATAGGTCCAAAATGTCATTTTTCTCACCCAGGCGAGCCAACTCTCGCTCAGGCGAGACCACTCTCGCTCAAGTGAGCTAACTCTCGCTCAGGCGAGAATCCTCTTGTATAGCCCATGATTTCACCCTCCCAGGTGAGCCTTTCTCACCCAGGCGAGAATCCCTTGCTCAAACGAGAATTCCAAGACTGATACTATAATTTAGAGAATTAAATTAAGGGTGTTACAATTTACCAAGAGACTCGAGGTTCTATTTATAGGTGTGAGTACCTAAACCACTAGAATAAAATGACTCATATTGCATTCGTCATAATAAATGAATGGCCACATGAAGCGCAAATCAATTGGACTCTAGCATGTGCTAGTGTGTGGGACTTAGGCCACCGGACTTGCTATATTTTCAATTCATATACTTTAAGGTTTCATCAATGATTTCAACAATCTCTCACTGGAATTTAAAAAAAAAGTTTCAAAAAGAAATGAGTAATATCTGGAAGGTTAAGCAGAAAGATGGGTATCTCGTGACTTGAACACCTACATAGTGAGCAACATTAAGAGTTTTCTAGAATGACTCGAAATCTTGAACTTTTCTCTTACATTAAACCACACATAATTTTTAAGGGTGTATTCTAAAAAACTCGTGCGTTTAATGTCATGCAAATCTATCCTAATATAGTGAATTGTATATAGTGTAACACCCAAAAATTAAATTTTCCTAAGATTTATGAAACTCAGGATATCTGGGAAATACTGGGAAATTCTTACTTGAGAGAGAGGGTCTGTAACCCCATAAATTTTTGATATTTGGAACATGGTGAAACTCAGCCAGTCTGGGAGCTACTGACTAATTCTCACCTGAGCGAGAGAGTCTCGCTTGGGCGAGGGTATCAGTGTTTCTCCCAGTATTTTATGTAGGAGTCTCGCTTGAGCGAGATGTGGCTCGCATGAGTGAGAGAAGCCTAGCTTGAGCGAGAGTTGGCTCGCCTGCGCGAGGGAGAGTGTGTTGAAATTGAAGGATCCTCGCTTGAGCGAGAGCGTCAATCTTTGAAAATTTAAAAAGGTGGGGTTTCTCGCCTGAGCGACGCATTCTCGCTTGGGCGAGAATGTAAAATCCTGAACCCTAAAATAGAGCCCCAAACACGAAAATGGAGAGGTTTTTGGAGATAAAAGAGAAGAGGAAGCGACTTTCTTGGCAAGAGCTCGTGTAAAGGCTAAGAGAATCTAGAGAAGAGGTAAGCCTCTTGATATTACCACTCCTTCTTACTTAGAAACTCATTGTGGGTATTTGGGTCTATTCTCTTTGAGTTGAAAATCAAACAAACTCTCCCTTTTGAGTTGTGATTCGTTTTATTTAACTTCTTTCCTAAAAAACTCGTAGTGTAGAGTGCATATTTGGAAATGATGTTTGAAAAGTGTTGATTTTAGGAAACCCCAAAACCTAGAAACGAAATGGTGAAGAATGTAACACCTAACTTTAAGTGTTTAAAATTATAGTATCAGTCCTGGGATGCTCACTTGAGCGAGGTATTCTCGCCTGGGCGAGAAAGGCTCACTTGGGAGGGTGAAATTGTAACGACCCGATTTTCTACCCTTGAAATTTTTTCATTTATTTTAATCATTTCTTACATACAGTCGTCACCTTCATTGAAAACTCTCAAGTATCACTCTTTGAAAATACCCTTTACCCTATTATATTATCATACAAATTTATGTTGCGGAAAAACATAATTCATTTTGATAACATTTACCACATACATCCAGTTACGGGTTTTCCAAGGTTATAACGTCCATAACTACATGTCACCATATTATCCTAATCAGATTACATTTATCCCAAAATGCTATCGAATCAACTACAACGTCGAATAGCAATAAAGACACTCAAGTAAATAGACACAAAGACTTCCTATTTGAGCTTCATCCTCAAAATCCTTCATTTACCTACAATGAGATTATCATAAACAACACGCAAAACAAAAGGGAGTAAGTCATTAGTTCAAACTAACATCACATGATAATCCACATTCAAATACAATCAAGCTTTGATGTAATTCATTAACACACATACGAAATTATAAACATTCAAATCATCTTCCTTTAATTTCCACTTTACTCATATTCATCCTATAGTATATATATCCCATAATATATATTCTATAGTATGCATATTACGTTCGTTCGAAACATCATCGATCTCGTTCTTCATATCCACCCTATAACATATATATATCCCATAATATATATCCTATAGCATGTATATTACTTTCTTTCTCAACATCTTCCTTTTTATCGCTCATATTCACCCTATAGAATATATATCCCATACTATATATCCTATAACATGCATACAACATTCATGTGACATTCACATTTCTCGTCATTCATATTCACACTATAGAATATATATCCCATACTATATACCCTATAGCATGCATATGACTTTCATGTGACATTCACGTTTCTCATCATTCATATTCACCCTATAGAATATATATCCCATACTATATATCCTATAGCATGCATATGACTTTCATTTTGACATTCAGTTCTCATCCTTCATATTCACCTTATAGAATATATATCCCATACTATATATCCTATAACATGCATATGACTTTCATTACTCCGAGTCATCTTTTCATTGGGCATCCCCCAACAATGTTACTTTCAATTGAGTCATCTTTTCATTGGGCCCCCCCCAACAATGTTACTTTCATCGGAGTCATCTTTTCATTGGGCCTCCCCCAACAATGTTACTTTCATTTGAGTCATCTTTTCATTGGGCCTCCCCCAACAATGTTACTTTCATCGGAGTCATCTTTTCATTGGGCCTCCCCCAACAATGTTACTTTCATCGGAGTCATCTTTTCATTGGGCCTCCCCCAATAATGTTACTTTCATCGGAGTCATCTTTTCATTGGGCCTCCCCCAACAATGTTACTTTCATCGGAGTCATCTTTTCATTGGGCCTCCCCCAACAATGTTACTTTCATCGGAGTCATCTTTTCATTGGGCCTCCCCCAACAATGTTACTTTCATTTGAGTCATCTTTTCATTGGGACTCCCCCAACAATGTTACTTTCATCGGAGTCATCTTTTCATTGGGCCTCCCCCAACAATGTTACTTTCATTTTTATAACAGAAAAGTCACGCATTTTCCAACATAATGCATAAATTACAGCCATATCATTTTAAACCATTACCATACACATTCAATCCATTAAACCAATGTCAAGAGAAAAAATTAGAAATTCCCACATATGGGTCAATATCATCAAATACAATGTTTAAAATAAAAACATAAACGCAAAATGATCCAAGCAAGCTAAGAGACTCCCAGATACAAAAACTCCCAACTCATTGGCTTTACCTACAATCCGATTACCACGGATTGAGCAAACAAGAAAACATAGAGAGAGTCAGTCATTAAATTCATGCAATAAATAACATAGTGGATTTAAATAAAATAATGACATTAGATAATTACAAAGAGAAGACATATATACATTCCAACACAAACACAACCATAATCAATTTGTTCACTCTACCTCGAATTAAGTCATATTCATCACACTATTAAAACATTACTTAAAACCACTAGTACCCCCAAGGGTACAATCAATTCCAAACCACGAAGGCAGGTCGAACTCCATACCACATAGGCAGGTCTAATTCCATACCATAAAGGCAGGTCAAATTCCATATCACGAAGGCATGTCAAATTCCATACCACAAAGGCACGTCAAATTCCATACCACAAAGGCATAAACTTCATGCCACAAAGGCAGGTCAAATTCCATACCACAAAGGCAGGTCAAATTCCATACCACAAAGGCAGGTCAAACTCCATACCACGAAGGCAGGTCAAAATCCATACCACAAAGGCAGGTCAAACTCCATACCACAAAGGCAGGTCAAATTCCATAGTCAAGTATACCATTCACATAAGATAAGACTAATGCGGTTAAATAGGAAGCTTATGGTGTTTCCCGTTTAATCGTTATAGTCAATGGAAATCCTCCAACTAGTGAGTGTCGTTGGAGTTTCCAATGTCACAATTCTAATACCACAAGGTTTAATGTTACTCCCTCACCTGAGGATCCGCTAATGCTTTATGCTAAGTAGCTTTATTGCGTTCTCCGCTGTCTCCTCCAACCTTAGGGTCTTTCAACCCCAACACAACAACAATCGCAACACATCATTTCGCATGTCAAAACAATATTCGAACCCACAAGAAAAGCAAGTTTACATTATCTATTCTACCCATTATTTCAACAAAAGGGTTTTTCTCCACATTTCAAATGGCCTGATGGTTTCTGAAAACAACATCAACAACACCATTTTCAAAAATAACCCATGCACTAGGAATTTCACAAGGTTTTCTAAGAGAAAAACGAACTACAACCTCAAGAAAGGGTTTGTGGGGTTTTACTCCCACCCATGGAGAAGAGACCCAACCTACCAATCAAGATTTTCAACAATAAGGAAACTAAAATAAGTAACTTACCTCTTCTTAAGCCTTTCTTTCGACTCTAAGGGTTCTCAAATCGCCTAATCGCTTCTCCTCTCGTTTTTTTCGAAAAAGTGACCCAATTCTCACTTGGGACTTCTATTTTAGGTTTCAGAATTTCGTACTCTCGCCCGGGCGAGAAAAGGCTCGCTTGGGCGAGAATCCACGACTCTTCAAATTGCTATGCACTGATGCTCTCGCTCAGGCGACGTTGTCTCACCCAAGCGAGATTCATCTAGTCTCGATAAGGCTCTCTCGCTTAAGCGAGTACTCTCTCGCTCAAGCGAGATCACCAGAAAAATCTTGGGGAAAACGGTGAGTCCCTCGCTTGGGCGAGACTCTCTCGCTCAAGCGAGAATCACTTAGTAATGCCCAACTATTTGAGTTTCACAAGTCTCTAGAAAACGTAATTTTTGGGATGTTACATTCCGTAGGCTAAAATGGTTAGACGAGAAAGACCAAATATTTCCTATTTAACCATGTTAGTCTCATCTGATGTTATTTAATGTTGTGATTGTGATGTTTGACCTGCCTTCGTGGTACGGATGTTTGACCTGCCTTTATGGTACGGATATTTGACATGCCTTAGTGGTATGAATTTGATCTGCCTTCGTGGTATGGATATTTGACATGCCTTCGTGGTATGGATTATACCTGTCTTCGTGGTATGGATATTTGACCTGCCTTCGTGGTATGGATTTGACCTGCCTTAGTGGTATGGGTTCTGGATTTTGCCCTTGTGGCATTGATGGCCTTGAGCGGCGTAGTACTTATATTAACATGATGTCGGTCAGTTTGGATAAGTAAGTAGGTCCTTGGTTGAAACCTGGATGAGATGATAATGTAATGAATAACTGTATATAGTTTTATAAATTCAATGTCTATTATTCTATTTAAATCCACCATGTCATTTATTGCATGAATTAATGACCGAATGTCTTTATGTTTCTTTGTTGATCAATCTGTGGCAATTGTAGGTGAAGCGGTGGACTAGGAGATTTCAGAGTTTTGGGAGTGATTTAGCTTTATTGGAATTATTTGTGTGATTCCCTGTTTTACCTTAAGTTAGTTATTTATTGACTTCAGTCCCATATGTGGGAGTTTATTGTATTTGACATTAAGTTTACTGATTGTTGTTCATGTGGGTTGTAATGTATGGATAAACTTTTTTTGTCTTATTGAATCTATACCTTATGGATGAGATGAAATTTGGAGTATTTATCTACCAAATATATATATATATATATATATATATATATATATATATTATTGAACTTTATTAGGTGATTAATCCTTAAACGAAATAATGGAAATTAGTTTATACATTTTGAGAAAATTATAGTTTGAGATATTATAATTAGAAAAATCGAGAATTTTCCGTGATAATAAATTGGGTCGTTAGATAAAGAATTATGCAAATAATTTCATAAGAAGTGACATACACTTTCACATTCAAATAGGTGAGTTTATAAAAAATACCCACGTAGTCTAGGTACTGCACTTCAAATAAAGTATAGATCTCATTAAGAGTTCATATTTTTTTTAGTATAGTTCTCATTAAGAGTTCGTATTAACTCACCCTCTAATTATTTCAGGAATCGTGCTTCTTTAATTTATAATAGCATGTTTATCTCATATTATTTACAACTTATTATTACTCATTAAATCTATTTCTTTAGACCTCCGGTCACTTTTTTTAATAACTTAGTTGAGTTACAATAATGAGTGGCTCATCATTCTAAAGAAAATAGTCACATTCCTTTAGAGGTTTTTAGGACTTTCACTTTAGGTAATCTTTTCATCATAGGATCAGCTCGATTCTTAGTAGTGTGTATGTGATTCATTCTAACAGGTCTTGTATATAGTAACTGTAAGGACCCAAATTCTACCCTTGAAATTTTTTTCGTATTTAATCCAATTTCATACATTTAACGATAAATTATAATTACCGAGTGAATGAACTTATTTAAAAGATCTCACTTCCTTCCTCACACCCAATCTATAAACCAAAAGTACAAATCAAATCAGATAGCAGAAAAACATAATTCGTATTAATGAAACTTAGTAACGACCGCATACAATTAGCTTTGGGTTTCCAAAACACCCATAGCTACATATATCCCGAGTTACTAGTTTCCATGAGTAATACCATGTAAACAATCATGTTCATAGTTACAAAATAGTTAGTTCAAGTACAACAAATGAGGTTACAAAAGAATGGATAAGAGACATCAAAATAAAAGTCTCTAAGCTCCTAATCAAAAACACCCATACTCCTTCCACCTACCTGTAATGGGATTAACATTGACAATACACCAAGAACACAAAGGAGTAAGTCGTTAACTCAACAAATATCAATGTAAGTTAATCCACATTTAACAAGGATAACTAAACGGTTTAAAATCAAGTTTACTTAAAAGCCAATTTCAACGTTCATACTTTTGAAAACCATGCTACATAACTTGAGCCAAAGTTTGCTACATTGCTTGAGCCAAAGCTTGCTACATTACTTGAGCCAAAGTTTGCTACATTGCTTGAGCCAAAACTTGCTACATTACTTGAGCCAAAGTCGCTAACCAATCATGGTCGGCTAAAAACGAGTTTTATTTCCATTGGCACTCCACCAATACGTTTTTCCGAGTTTTATTTTCATTGGCACTCCACCAATACAAAAACAGTAAATGCACCCGACATCATTACAAACATATACATATATGCTTATAACTACAAAGTGATTTACGATTTATTTCATTTCTCCGAGTTTTATTTCCATTGGCACTCCACCAATACATAAACGGTAAATCCACTCCTCGTTGTTACAAACATACCCATATATGCTTATAACAACTAAGTGATTTACGCTTCATTGCATTATTCCGAGTATTATTTCCATTGGCACTCCACCAATACATAAACGGTAAATCCACTCCTCGTTGTTACAAACATACTCATATATGTTTATAACAACTAAGTGATTTACTAAACAGTTCATTATCCACATCAGAAAATCCACACATTTTCTATGACAATGCATAAGTTAAAGACTTATCCTTACCTCGGTGAGTGTTGGATTTGGGTTCTGGGCAACTCCTCAAGTTCCACCGACACCGCCTCCAACTTTAGGATCTTTCCTCATCCCACCGTACAACACAATGTTAGTCATTTATTCCAAATATCATATAAACAACTTATATTGCATTATTTAACCATACGAGATATCTATCATATTTTCGATATTTAGAAAGTAAACTCATCTTCTACCTCTAGCATTTTAACCATTTTCCATTTTAATCACATTTTCTCTTTAGGGTTTTGGGGTTTTCATGACTCAACCCACAAACCCTTTCCTTTCTCGAAATACTAACTCCATACCAAGAGTTTACAAGATAAAATAACATAAAAATGAACCATAACTCAAAAGGATTAGTTTCCATGGTTTCTCTCATTTTTTAGAAGAGATCCAACATACCCAAAAAGAGTTCCAAAGAGAAGAAGAGATTAGAATCAAGAGTTTTACCTCTTCTCAAGCTCTTGGATGAGTATCAAAGCTTATTATCATTAGAAAAGCTCTCTTCTCTCGTCTCTCTTCTTTTCTTAACCCTAAAATGTGTTTGGGGGTTTCTCATTTAATGCAACTCGTCGGGTTCTCGCTTAAGCGAGCTCATTCTCGCTCAAGCGAGAAAATCCCGCCCATTTTAAAAACTCAGATCTGATCCTCTCGCTCAAGCGAGGGATTCTCGGTCAAGCGAGAATCTCACAGTCTCAACAGCCTCACAATGCCATTTCTCGCCCAAGCGAGCCAACTCTCGCTCAGGCGAGAATCCTCTAGTATAGCCCAGGATGTCATCCTCCCAGGTGAGTCTTTCTCGCCCAGGCGAGAATCTCTCGCTCAAGCGAGAATCCCAAGACTGATACTATAATTTTAAAGACTCAAATTTAGGGTGTTACAGTCCTCCCCCTCTTATAAAAATTTTCGTCCCCGAAAATTAAACATACATCGATTCGAACAAATGAGGGTAATCCTCCCTCATTTCACGTTCCACCTCCCAAGTAGCATCCCCTTCGTCTATTTGGCTACACAACACTTTCACCAAAGGAATCTCTTTACCTCTCAATCTTTTGATACTGGCATCCATGATTCTCACAGGCAACGTCGTAAAAGTCAAGTTATCCTTCAACTCTATCTGGTCCGACTCAACCACATGAGATGGATCCCCAACATATTTCCTCAACTGAGACACATGAAACACATTGTGGAGATTCGACAACAACAGAGGTAAAGCAATACCATACGCTGCCGACCCAATCCTCTTCAGTATTTGATACGGCCCGATAAATCGCGGAGTCAGTTTACGGGACTTTAACACTCTACCTATTCCGGTAGTTGGGACTACTCTCATGAAAACATGATCTCCCTCGTTAAACTCAAGAGGTTTTCGCCTCTTATCGTAATAGCTTTTCTGCCGACTCTGGGCTATCCTCATATTCTCCCGGATTTTCTTGATCTTTTTCGTCGTCTCTTGGACCAGCTAGGGTCCCAAAATCAAGTTCTCCCCCGTTCAAACCAACTCACTGGAGTTCGACACTTCCTACCATAGAACGCCTCATAAGGTGCCATTCCAATACTCGAATGGAAACTATTGTTGTAGGTAAATTCAATCAGAGGCAACATGTCATCCCAACTCCCCGGTTGTTCCAAGACACAAGCCCTCAAAAGATCTTCCAATGACTATATTGTTCTTTCCGATTGTCCGTCCGTTTGTGGATGATACGCTGAACTTAACTTCAACTTAGTTCCCAATGCGGACTGCAAACTAGTCCAAAAGTTGGAAGTAAAACGGGGATCCCTATCTGATATAATGCTCGACGGTATCTCATGCAAACGAACTATTTTCCGGATATACAGTTCCGCCAATCGTTCTAGGGAGTACCTCATGTTCATCGGCAGGAAATGAGCAGACTTAGTGAACCGATCTACTATTACCCATATTGAGTCGTATCCTTTCTGAGTTTTAGGGAAACCCGATACAAAATCCATGGAGATACTATCCCACTTCCACACAGGAATCTCTAGGGATTGTAACTCTCTCGCCGGTCGCTGATGCTCAATTTTGGCTTTCTGACATATTAAACAACTCGAGACATACGAAGCTACATCCCTCTTCAACCCTGACCATCAGAACAATTTCTACAAATCTTGGTACATCTTGGTAGTTCCCGGGTGAAAACTCATCTTGCTCTTATGAGACTCTTCCAAAATATTCTTCCGTAATTCTTCATCACGAGGCATACACACTCTCCCTTTATAACGCAGCATTCCACTAGTGTCCGATGCGAAACCAGTTTCCCTGCCACTTAGCATCAAATCTCGTTTGGCTATTATCTTGATATTCTCAACTTGCAATACTCAGATTTGATCAAACAGTTCGTTGGTAACCTTCAGCATTCCCAAAATCATACCATGAGGCTTCATCTGAACATCCAAGTTCATATCTCTGAACTCTACAATCAGTTTCCCTTCCCTAACCATCAAATCCGACATGTGTAAAGATTTCCGACTTAACGCAACCCAAAATCATAATCCTTAAGGAATTCCATCCACCGTCTCTGTCTCATATTCAATTCCTTTTGATCAAATAGGTACTTCAAACTCTTGTGGTCGCTGTATACCTCAAATCTCACGCCATAAAGGTGGTGTCTCCAGATTTTTAAGGCAAAGACCACTACAGCTAATTCCAAGTCATGGGTAGGATAGTTTTGCTCGTGCATCCTCAACTGTCGAGAAGCATAGGCAACAACCTTCCCTTCTTGCATCAGCACACAACCCAAACCTTGTTTGGATGCGTCACAATAAACACTGAAGTCCCGATCAATACAAGGAAGAACAAAACTGGCGCCGTTGTCAACCTTCGTTTCAACTCTTGAAAACTTTCTTCACATCGAAGTGTCCACACATACGGTTCTCCTTTCCGTGTGAGCTTAGTCAACAGTAGTGCCAATTTTGAAAATCCTTCAATGAATTTACGATAATAGCCAGCCAAACCCAGAAAACTCCGTATTTCACTAACCGACTTGGGCACTGCCCATTCCATAATTGCTTCAACCTTTGAAGGATCGACAGCTACCCCTTCCTTGGATATTACATGTCCGAGAAAGTTAACCGATTCCAACCAGAAATCACATTAAGACAATTTAGCATACAACTGGTTCTTACTCAAGAGTTCTAGAATAATCCGCAGGTGTTCAGCATGTTCCTCTCGACTTTTGGAGTAAAGTAAAATGTCATCAATAAATACCACTACGAATGAATCCAAATACGGATGGAAAATCCGATTCATGTAGTCGGTAAATATTGTTGGGGCATTAGTTACACCAAAAGGCATGACCAAGTACTCAAAATGCCCATACCTTGTCCTAAAAGCAGTTTTAGGAATATCCTCTGACTTTACCCGAAGTTGGTGGTAACCCAACCAAAGGTCAATCTTTGAAAACAACACCGCTCCTCTCAATTGATTCATTAAGTCATCAATTCTAGGAAACATATACTTATTCTTGATAGTAACCTTGTTCAATTGTCTGTAGTCAGTACACAACCGCATACTACCATCTTTCTTCTTAACCAACAAAACAGGTGCACCCCACGGCGAGACACTAGGACGAATAAACTTCTTTGCCAATAAGTCTTCAACCTGCTTTTTCAACTCAGTCAATTCTAACGGTGCCATCCTATAAGGAGCTATAGATATGGGTCCCGTTCCAGGCACTAAGTCGATAGAAAATTCAACTTCTCTCACTAGAGGCAATTCCGGAATATCACCAGGAAATACCTCAGGAAACTCACGAACTATCGGGATGTCCTCAATCTTGGGTTTCTCAATACCCTTCAGGGATGCCAACAACATAAACACGGCCCCTCCCTCCTTACAGGAAGTCCTGACTTCCTTTGCCGATAATGGCCTCATGTTAATAACCTCATCAGAAATCTCATCTAGATTCCCGAATACCACGGTCTTATCAGCATAATTAAGCACCACACGATTTGCCGACAACCAGTCCATTCCCAGAATTATATCTAATTGGGATAGTTGTAAGCAGATTAAATCCATTGTAAAAGTCCTACCATTCACCACCACTGGACATCGAGACACAACTGTCGACACCACCACAGGTACATCAGTTGGGGTGGATACGACCAAGTCGAAAGGCAACGACTCAGTTTGTAATTTCAGTCTATCCACGCATTCAATAGATACAAAGGAGTGTGTCGCTCCCGAATCAAACAACACTAAAAGGGGAATACCTGCTACCATGCAATTACCTTTTATCAGGCCATTTGCACCCGATACCTCTGCACCACTCATGGTGAACACTCTGCCAGTGGATCGAGGACGTTCAGCCCTCACCGCATTCACACTCTGCGGTAGCTTAGGACAGTGTCTTCTGACATGCCCAACTTCCTTGCAATGAAAACAGGTTAGTGCCATTCTGGGGCACGAGTCACCAACATGAGCTCGACCACATTTACTGCACATAGGAGGAGAGTTCAACCGTGACCCTCCGGAATTGACATGAGACCTCGGCCCATGCGAAGAGTAACCTCGACTACCCGTCGGACGAGAGTAAGGTTTTCGTTCTTCTTGAAACACCTTGCCCTTCCCTTTCTCATGCGAGAAATTCCTTTGAGGTCTAGAGTGTTTGGGAGGAAGTGGTTTTGGCATCATCACTTCATACGCCTTCATGTCATCTTCCACCATTCTGCACTTGTTGACCAGGGTAGCAAAGTCGGAGATCTCTTGATACCTAAGCATCGTCTTCAGTTTGGGCTTCAAACCCGATTCAAATTTCGAGCACTTGGACCTTCTGTCCACCTCCAACTCCGAGTAATGGCAAATCGGGCTAATTCTTCAAATTTGGCCGCATATGCTCCCACCGACAGGTCACCCTGCTCCAATCTTAGAAACTCCATCTCTTTCTGCCTCCTCAAATCGGCAGGAAAATATTTATGGAGGAATTTCACCTTAAATGTATCCTAGGAAATCAGCTGTCCCTCCGCCTCCATTTGGCGTCGAGTGAACTCCCACTAATTCTCGGCCTCTAACACTAACATGTAAGTGGCATAAGCCAACTTCTGAGCCTTCGTACAGTTCATGGCTCTGAAGATCCGCTCCACCCCTTGGATCCACTCGATGGCAGCTTTAAGAGCAAATCCCCCATGGAACTGACTGGGATTCCTCCTACAGAACTCATCCAGCCCTCGGTATTCTGATGGCCCAGGTGGAACTAGTGGGTGTGAACTCGGACTTGGCGTCAGATTCTGGTTCATATTGTGCAAGTTCTCATTGACTTGCTGCAATGTCGCCACCATTTGCGCCAATAAATCATTCGAGACATTCTGACTTGTCCCTCTTCCTCTTCCTCTTCCTGCCATGGGTACATGTACTCACTCACTTGTCAGTAATCGAATTTGTATAATAACAATGCACATAACCACTTTACAATTAGCACAATTCAAACAATCTCAACACATATGGTTTTCAAAGAAGCATGTAAGACCATACCATAGGTCGCAAGATTAACTATGCTCTGATACCATATTGTAAGGACCCAAATTCTACCCTTGAAATTTTTTCCGTATTTAATCTAATTTCATGCATTTAACGATAAATTATAATTACCGAGTGAATGAACTTATTTAAAAGATCTCACTTCCTTCTTCACACCCAATCTATAAACCAAAAGTACATACCAAATCAGATAGCAGAAAAACATAATTCATATTAATGTAACTTAGTAACGACCGCATACAATTAGCTATGGGTTTCCAAAACACCTATAACTACATATATCCCGAGTTACTAGTTTCCATGAGTAATACCATGTACAACAATCATGTTCATAGTTACAAAATAGTTAGTTCAAGTACAACCAATGAGGTTACAAAAGAATGGATAAGAGACATCAAAATAAAAGTCTCTAAGCTCCTAATCAAAAACACCTATACTCCTTCCACCTACCTGCAATGAGATTAACATTGACAATACACCAAGAACACAAAGGAGTGAGTCGTTAACTCAACAAATATCAATGTAAGTTAATCCACATTTAATCAGGATAAATAAACGGTTAAAATCAAGTTTACTTAAAAGCCAATTTCAACGTTCATACTTTTGAAAACCATGCTACATAACTTTAGCCAAAGTTTGCTACATTGCTTGAGCCAAAGCTTGCTACATTACTTGAGCCAAAGTTTGCTACAATGATTGAGCCAAAGCTTGCTACATTACTTGAGCCAAAGTTTGCTACATTGCTTGAGCCAAAGCTTGCTACATTACTTGAGCCAAAGTCGCTAACCAATCATGGTCGACTAAAAACGAGTTTTATTTCCATTGGCACTCCACCAATACGTTTTTCCGAGTTTTATTTTCATTGGCACTCCACCAATACAAAAACAGTAAATGCACCCGACATCATTACAAACATATACATATATGCTTATAACTACAAAGTGATTTACGATTTATTTCATTTCTCCGAGTTTTATTTCCATTGGCACTCCACCAATACATAAACGGTAAATCCACTCCTCGTTGTTACAAACATACCCATATATGCTTATAACAACTAAGTGATTTACGCTTCATTGCATTATTCCGAGTATTATTTCCATTAGCACTCCACCAATACATAAACGGTAAATCTACTCCTCGTTGTTACAAACATACCCATATATGTTTATAACAACTAAGTGATTTACTAAACAGTTCATTATCCACATCAGAAAATCCACACATTTTCTATCACAGTGCATAAGTTAAAGACTTATCCTTACCTCGGTGAGTGTTGGGTTTGGGTTCTGGGCAACTCCTCAAGTTCCACCGACACCGCCTCCAACTTTAGGATCTTTCCTCATCCCACTATACAATACAATGTTAGTCATTTATTCCAAATATCATATAAACAACTTATATTGCATTATTTAACCATACGAGATATCTATCATATTTTCGATATTTAGAAAGTAAACTCATCTTCTACCTCTAGCATTTTACCCATTTTCCATTTTAACCACATTTTCTCTTTAGGGTTTTGGGGTTTTCATGACTCAACCCACAAACCCTCTCCTTTCTCGAAATACTAACTCCATACCAAGAGTTTACAAGATAAAATAACATAAAAATGAACCATAACTCAAAAGGATGAGTTTCTATGGTTTCTCTCATTTTTTAGAAGAGATCCAACATACCCAAAAAGAGTTCCAAAGAGAAGAAGAGATTAGAATCAAGAGTTTTACCTCTTCTGAAGCTCTTGGATGAGTATCAAAACTTCTTGCCATTGGAAAAGTTCTCTTCTCTCACCTCTCTTCTTTTCTTAACCCTAAAATGTGTTTGGGGGTTTCTCATTTAATGCAACTCGTCGGGTTCCCGCTTAAGCGAGCTCATTCTCGCTCAAGCGAGAAAATCCCGCCCATTTTAAAAACTCAGATCTGATCCTCTCGCTCAAGCGAGGGATTCTCGCTCAAGCGAGAATCTCACAGTCTCAACAGCCTCAAAATGCCATTTCTCGCCCAGGCGAGCCAACTCTCGCTCAGGCGAGAATCCTCCAGTATAGCCCAGGATGTCACCCTCCCAGGTGAGTCTTTCTCGCCCAGGCGAGAATCTCTCGCTCAAGCGAGAATCCCAGGACTGATATTATAATTTTAAAGACTCAAATTTAGGGTGTTACAGTAACTCTCTGAAAGTGTTGTGTTTACGATATATTTTCATTCTCTTACCGTTATGAGAATGATTCTCAACTTTTGCAATAGTTGTAGTACTATCACAATGAATCGTCAACACAACTAATATCGTTCTTCCAATAATTGTTGCTAGTGCTATGTGCAAACACTAAATTTTGTTCAACCTATTTTTATAAAACAAAAAATATGAAAATTATAAATGACAAAATAAAAAATAACTAAAAGGTCATTTTAGTCATTCTTATGATTTTATAGAGTCAAATAATTATTTTAGTACATTTATGAGTATTATAATAATTTTTGAATTTTATAGAATAAGAAATGATTTCTCTCCTTCGAAATTTTGAATCATAATCAATAGTCGACTATTTACCAAATGCTTGGTTTTGGATTATAAAAAACATTATCATTGATGGTTTTGATTTAATTTAAATTTTAAAAACAAAACATTTTATTAATTAGTGCATTGATGAGAAGAGTACCCTTTCTTTTCAACATATGCCAAATGCTTGACTACATGGAAAATACACATACCACAAAGTAATAAAAGAACACACTAAAAACGAAAAAAAACACCAAAACACCAAAATAAATCATGGCTAATTCATTAGTTGCATTCGTTGGTGAGTATTTGTTATTGTTGGAGATGCTTGGAATATGTTATTAGATTAGTTCCACGTCGCCTAGTATTGGAATAGAGTAGAGTAACCAATGTTATATATTAGACTCAGGTCTCTTGTTGTAATATGCACCAGATATAAGCACCAGATATAAGCACCAAATATAAGCACCAAATAGAAACATCCAATGGGCACTTGGGCCCCTGGGTGTGATATGGTTTGTAATCCTTATTCTCTAATAATATCTTGGTAGCCGCCCAGCGCTCCCGGGGACATAGGCACAATTGGCCGAACCCCGTTACCAAATTCTTTGTTTCTTCTCTTCTATGCACTTTATTTGATTGCTTGTGACCAACGTTGCGCGACGATCGTTTCCGCTGCACCAACAATTGGTATCAGAGCCAATTGGTAGATGGCTCTTAACCCAGGTGCTAGATAATTGCAAAAGAGGGTGAAAACATGTTGGTTACACAAGATGTGTCAAAGGTACTATGCAAGAATAAATGAGATGGGTTGAAGGAGAAACAAATATGGCGGAAATATGGTGGGGGCGATATATGAGTTGATCCAGAATCCTAGAAGTCCATGTATTGGATTAGGATCAAGGTGGAGATAAGGACTCAGGTGTTGAGTTTGGCATAGAGGTGTTGGCTAACTTTGATGCATGGTGTAACATGAGCATTGGCTTTGATGCAAGGTGTAACACGTGCATTGGTAATGATGCATGGTGTGACATGGGCATTGGCTTGGATGCAAGGATGTGAAACGGGCATTGGTTAGCATTGTGCAAGGTGTGTGCTGTGGGTATACTCCTTATGGTGGAGTATGATAGTTCTTTTGAACTATGATTGTCGAGCTAGACAATGGTGGTAGCGGTTGAGGCTTTCCAAGGAAGCTCCAAGGTTCACTTTGACTGAGTATTGAAGAGGACGGTTGTTGGTGAACTTTTGTGTAGAGGTTCCATATATCAAAAGACTTCCTAGCAATAAGTTGGCTAGGCGGCGTGTTTCATTTGATGGCGGTAACGGGAAGCTGCACTAAAATTTTGGAGAGCTAGACTCTTGGTAACATCATCAAGGATACTTAGTTTATGCTAAAGGGGAGCAATTTGTTAAAGAGAATTATGCATTGAGCAAAGTGGAGGCAGATATCCGCTAAGGTGGAGAATCTTGTGTAGATTTCCTAAGGAGTGAGATATACGTCTTTTTCAATCAAGGTGGAGATTGTTGGAGATTCTTGAAATATGTTATTAGATTAGTCCCACATCGCCTAGTATTGGAATAGAGTAGAGTAACCAATGTTATATATTGGACTCGGGTCCCTTGTTGTAATGTGCACCAGATATAAGCACCAGATATAAGCACAAAATAGAAACACCCCATGAGCACTTGGGCTCATGGGTGTGATAGGGTTTGTAATCCTTATTCTCTAATAATATATTGGTAGTCGCCCAGCGCTCCCGGGGACATAGGCACAATTGGCTGAACTCCGTTACCAAATTCTTTGTTTCTTCTCTTCTATTTATTCTATGCACTTTATTTGATTGTTTGTGACCAACGTTGCGCGACGATCGCTTCCACTGCACCAACAGTTATACCCACTTTTCTAAGTCGTGGAGTAAGATTGTGGCTCTATTGCATGTGATCATAAATATTAGTATGACAGAACTTAGTGAGATGAAGTTCTCAAAATATTTAAAAAAAATAGTTATTATAAGTTGAATATGTTCATAAACCTCATGTGCACTCTCATATATATCACTTTCTCTTTCTTCCATTTCTTGTCCTAATCTTCTATCTTGATCTACATGTATTAGTTTTTATTCATTTTTTTGTCTCATTATTTTATTTATTCCTTTTTTATAATTCTTTATACAACAATAATCAAATATTGCTAAATGTATTATTTTTATTATAATTGTAGTTGAATATATTATAATTTGCATTGAGTTATATGTTTTTTTTTGTAGAAATTAGAATATAGTGAGGGCAAAATAGGAAATTAATAATTACACCATCTTGGGTAGTTATTTTGTGTTTTAGCTTTATTAATAGTATAAATATATAAATTAATTGATATGTGGTTTAATTTGTAAATTGATTGTTGAACTATTATATCAATATTACCTGTATAAAAACTGATTTGATGATAAGGCAAATTCTAAAAAGGATTACTATATAATGGTAAAAATGACATGAAAAAGAAGCATTGTAACACCCTTAATTTAATTCTTTAAAATTATAGTATCAGTCATAGGATTCTCGCTTGAGCGAGGGATTCTCGCCTGGGCGAGAAAGACTCACTGTAAAGACCCGATTTCTACCCTTGAAATTTTTTCGTTTATTTTAATCATTTCTTACATACATTCATCATCTTACTTAAAACCTTCAGGAATCATTCCTTAAAAATACTCTTTACGCATATTATATTATCATATAATTTAAATTGCGGAAAAACATAATTCATTCATTATTATTCTCATTGGGTACTAAGAGCCCAAAAGTTATAATACTCTAAATATAACAATACCCCTGGTTACGAATACCCAAATAAATGTCAGTCATGGTTACAATCATTCAAATCCACAAGTAGTCATTTAAAGTACAAAAACGCAAATAGTGAATCCAACGTCTAAAGCTCCTAAAGCTCCCGAACTAGCATACTCCATTCGTCTATTTACCTGCAATGAGATTATCAATGACAAAAGTACAAAACACACAAAGGAGTAAGTCGTTAATTCAATAAACGTCATTATAAGATAATCCACATTAGAAAAAGGGTTAGTAAACCAATTTCGAAATTCATTTTGTCTTGCTGCATAACTTGAGCCAAAGTCACTACACCCCTCAGGGTTAGCTAAAAGCAGATTCTCATCCTTTTTACCAATAAAACACGCCTCATAAACTCGGGCCGAAGTGTTGCTACATAAACTCGAGCCGAAGTCGCTACACCCCTTAGGGTTAGCTAAAAACAAATTCTCATCTCTTTTATAAAGAAAACATGCCGCGTAAACTCGGGCCGAAGTGTTGCTACATAAACTCGAGCCGAAGTCGCTACACCCCTTAGGGTTAGCTAAAAACAAATTCTCATATCTTTTATAAAGAAAACATGCCGCGTAAACTCGGGCCGAAGTGTTGCTACATAAATTCGAGCCGAAGTCGCTACACCCCTTAGGGTTAGCTAAAAACAACTTCTCATCTCTTTTATAAAGAAAACATGCCGCGTAAACTCGGGCCGAAGTGTTGCTACATAAACTCGAGCCGAAGTGTTGCCTCATAAACTCGGGCCGAAGTGTTGCCTCATAAACTCGGGCCGAAGTGTTGCCTCATAAACTCGGGCCGAAGTGTTGCCTCATAAACTCGGGCCGAAGTCGCTAACCATTTCTGGTCGGCTAAAAATATATTTTTCCTTCCATCGATTTGCCATCAATCATTTCCCGTAAATCCACGTCATCTTTAGTATAAACACTCCATATCTGTTTATACTAATACGTGATTTACAATATAATTATTGCATGGCCAGGAAACACACACCTTTTCCATCTTCCGTAAATCTACGCCTACTTTAGTATAAACACATCCATATATGTTCATACTAAATGCGTAATTCACAACTCGATCATTTCATAACCAGAAAATACCCACATTTTCCTTTTCCGTAAATCTACGCCTACTTTAGTATAAACACACCCATATATGTTCATACTAAATGCGTAATTCACAACTCGATCATTTCATAACCAGAAAATACTCACATTTTCCTTTTCCGTAAATCTACGCCTACTTTAGTGTAAACACACCCATATATGTTCCTACTAAATGCGTAATTTACAACTTAATCTTTGCATAACCAGAAAATACACATTTTCTATTTCAAATGCAACATTAAAGACTTATCCTTACCTTGATGAGTGTTGGGTTCGGTTCTTGGCAACTTCTCGAGTTCTACCGACACCACCTCCAACCTTAGGATCTTTCCTCATCCCACCACATAACACAATGTTAGTCATTTATTCCAAATATCACATAAACAACTTATTTTGCATCATTTAATCATACAAAATATTCATCATCAATATTCAACCATCTAAAACATGCCTAACATCTCATATTTCAATATTTCCAAAACTACTTCAATACAATTTTCTAAATATCAAAACATACATGTTCATCTCATATAACAACATTAAAGCACTACTCATTATCCACATCTAACATTTCATCTTTTTCTCTTTATACTCATATTCTCATTTTGGGGTTTTTCATGAATAACCCATAAAACTTTCTATTCATCAAATATCAACTCTAAACCAAGAGTTTACAAGATAAAAACAACATAAAACGAACCATAACTCTAAAGAATGAGTTTCCATGGTTTCTCATGTTTTGAAAATAAATCCAACATACCCAAAACAAGTTAGAGAGGAAGAAGAAGAGTTAGTAACAAGAGGTTTACCTCTTCTCAAGCTCCAAGATGAGGCCTAAGGCTCCTTGCTCTTGAAAAGCTCTCCTTTCTCTCTTCTCTTCGAAGTTCTAACCCAAAAATGTGTTTGGGTTTCTGTTTTAAAGAGGTGTCGTCGGGTTGTAATCGATTACCAACATGATGTAATCGATTACAACGTGAAAAATGCGCATATCTGATGCTTTTAATACGATGTAATCGATTACCAGAACTGTGTAATCGATTACCAGCAGAGTGTAATCGATTACCAGCAGAGTGTAATCGATTACCAGAAGAGTGTAATCGATTACCAGCAGAGTGTAATCGATTACCAGCAGAGTGTAATCGATTACCAGCAGAGTGTAATCGATTACCAGCAGAGTGTAATCGATTACCAGCAGAGTGTAATCGATTACCAGCAGAGTGTAATCGATTACCAGAAGTGTGTAATCGATTACACTGTGTCAGATGCACATATCTGATGCTTTTAATACGATGTAATCGATTACCAGCAGTGTGTAATCGATTACACTGTGTCAACAGCCCAAAATTGCCATTTCTCGCCCAGGCGAGACAACTCTCGCTCAAGCGAGGCTTCCAGGACTGTTACTATAATTTTAAAGATTAAAATTTGGGGTGTTACAATCCTCCCCCTCTTATATGAATTTTCGTCCCCGAAAATTAAACATACCTCGGAAAATAAAATCATCACCTAGACCTTAGGCACAAGAATATTCAACCAAAATCACAATTCGATTCTCTAATCCATTAAGATTACTTAATCAGTCACCAAGGGCATACACCACTAAACCATGATATCACCAAACCAATTCATGAACTAACTCCTCAATGTCCAAATATTAAGATCCTAGCTTCGAACAACATTGAATACCATGAGAACTAAACCATAATTCAGACTAAAGATCTTTTCTACATTTTTCAAGAACCATAGGTATCCATCACATATTCATCTATCAATCCTAACATACGTTAAGAATCCTGATAACACTCTCGAATTTCAGCGAATGGGGAACTCCTGATCCCATATCTATCTAAATGCATCTTTTAACATCCATCATACACTAGCTAGTCTCATCTCCACTCGAGACTCTAGCACAATTTCATTTTACTAGATCCACAAAATACTTACACAATAGAATTATTAGTGTCTCATCCATTGTATACAATCAAACTATTCAGTAATTGTCTAATTACATAAAATATTTCTACCATCAAATCTTATCGTCTAAAGAAATTACCGATTTCTAGTCTCCACTGAAACCATAAAACCATTGATTCACACCAAAACTAGGTATTCTGTTACCAATCGGCAAGCACAAGTCGACCAACACTCAAACCTACAACTTGCGTTTGGTTTGGTCACCCCAATTCCGTTAGTAAATATAAACTTATTAACCCACTCGCATTATGTCCAGAAATACATGGGCGTCTCATATCACTAAACTTTTAACAACCTCATACTTATTCCGATATGGTTGCTAAAATTTCGGAATTCTCCAACATGATACTAAATCATTACTTAGGCACAAGCTAAGTTTTCCCAAAAATGATTTTCGAAAGCGGTTTGAATACACGACTCATGGCGACCACGTCGTGAAACAAGGTTCGCACGCTCATTTCGATACAACCCAAAACTTCTTCTCTCCTATGGTTACACCACACCCATACACCGCAATTACTGACGTTCACGAAACAACAACAACTTTTGCCGGTACACATTCAACGCAGACAATTTCGGATCACCACCACTATTTCATGCGTTGCCAATGTCCTACCGCAAAAGAACCGGTCATTCGAGACCAAAAGTTTCACGTCTATTCCATTGCATTCATCACATTGGCGGGGTAAGTAACTTAACTAGCCTCTTTTCTCGACTATCATTATAAGTCTTACCATTTTGCACCCATATACATATCAATGCAACTAGAACTTAATTCTTCACCTCAACAAGTACACACAGTTAAACATAACACAATTTGATGATCGCTAGTCCATTTCCAGGATTAAATCCAACTGGGACATCATCGCGCATATCAACACTATAGTAAAGGTTCTACCATTTACCCCAACCATACACTGAGACACTCCCGATCCAAAATAAGTTTTTTTTTTTTTTTTTTTTGAGGTTCAACATCCCCGCACATAGCTTGGTGTTTAATACCAATATACATTTGTGCGGGTACTCATCTTTAACAAAAAAATAAATTTCATAGACCAGAAGCTTCATACACAAGAATCAAAAATAACTTTTTCATACTTAATCGATTTTGGGGTACCAACCATAGGTCACCTCAAAATGATAATACATCTGATTAGTCAACATCCATGTAAACACATTAGTCGCAAGGACCTTTAGGTAATTTATCCAACATCTATTTCATTTTCGAAATATGAGTTTCACCTCTTAGCGTGCGCATACCCACTAAGGCCAACAAAAGGAATTAACCTTTAACAACTCATAAGAGAAAACAAGTATCCCTGACTTAAACATTTTTCTTGTCAGTATACTTATTATAAAAATCAATCATTCATAGACGAAAGTCCACTTTCTAAGACAAAATAAATAGTTCTTTCAAGTCTTAACATCTCGAAATACTAACGAGTTCTTAAATACCCTCTTATGACATTTACTGAGTGAATACCGATCCCTTTTTCGAATGAGGGTCCTGACTCTCTTAGCCGACACTGGCACCAAACCACTAGCCTGGTCAGAGATCTCGCACAGATCCCTAACCGCCACAACCTTGTCAGCACTATTCAATCACAACATGATTTGCTGACAATTAGTCCATCCCCAAAATTATATCTAACTGGGATAACGACAAGCAGACTGAATCTACGGTAAATATCACACCATTTACCACAATCGGACACTAGAACATAAACGTCGACACCACCACCAGCACATAGATTGGGTGGTCACGACCAATTGGGAAGTACTGACTCAGTTTGCAATCTCAGCCAGTTTTTCACATTTAACACATATATCAGGGAGTGTGTCGCTCCCGAATTCAACAACACTAAACAAGGAATACCTGTCACCATGCAATTTACCTCTCGCCGGATCATCGACACCTGATGTCCCTGCACCATATACATGGTAACCATTCTGCCGATAGATTGAGGTCGTCCAGTCTCCATGGCATTCATACTCTGCCGTGACATAGGACAATACCTCTTGACATGTCCGGTCTCCTTGCAACGAGAACAGCGATTTGTCGTTCCAAAACACGATCCTCCATCATGTTTTCGATTACACTTGTTGCACCAGGATGGGGAGTTTAGCCGTGATCCCCCGACATTTGCATGGGTCCTCGGCCCATGCGATGTGTACCTCCGAGTGCCAGCAGGTGAGAGACAAAGCTCTTGCTCTTCGGAAAACATCTTGCCCTTGCCCCTTCCGTGCACAAAGTTCCTATGAGGCCCGACGCTCTTGGGGAAATTGGATTTGGAGGTCGCCACTCCATCCGCCTTCATGTTAGTACACCCCATCCCTAGGGCCCACTGAACAGCAGCATTCGGAGCGAATCCGCTTTGGGACAGAGAGCCTGGAGCTGGAACTACGCTCCGATTCAAATTTCGTAAGTTTTCATTCATGCCCTGAAGCACCTCTAACATCTATGCCAAGAGATCATCGGAAGTATCCTGGCTCGTTTCTCTTCCTCTTTCAGCCATGCGTACCTGTACTCATGTACTAGTCACTAAGTTAACTATCAAACCAGACAAATCAGCACATAACCATACAACAGTTCACTTAAACCACATAGTCCCATCAATTACAAGATACAAAGAAGCAAGTAAGGCCATACCCTAGGCCGCAGGACTAACTATGCTCTGATACCATGTTGTAAAGACCCGATTTCTACCCTTGAAATTTTTTCGTTTATTTTAATCATTTCTTACATACATTCATCATCTTACTTAAAACCTTCAGGAATCATTCCTTAAAAATACTCTTTACGCATATTATATTATCATATAATTTAAATTGCGGAAAAACATAATTCATTCATTATTATTCTCATTGGGTACTAAGAGCCCAAAAGTTATAATACTCTAAATATAACAATACCCCTGGTTACGAATACCCAAATAAATGTCAGTCATGGTTACAATCATTCAAATCCACAAGTAGTCATTTAAAGTACAAAAACGCAAATAGTGAATCCAACGTCTAAAGCTCCTAAAGCTCCCGAACTAGCATACTCCATTCGTCTATTTACCTGCAATGGGATTATCAATGACAAAAGTACAAAACACACAAAGGAGTAAGTCGTTAATTCAATAAACGTCATTATAAGATAATCCACATTAGAAAAAGGGTTAGTAAACCAATTTCGAAATTCATTTTGTCTTGCTGCATAACTTGAGCCAAAATCACTACACCCCTCAGGGTTAGCTAAAAGCAGATTCTCATCCTTTTTACCAATAAAACACGCCTCATAAACTCGGGCCGAAGTGTTGCTACATAAACTCGAGCCGAAGTCGCTACACCCCTTAGGGTTAGCTAAAAACAAATTCTCATCTCTTTTATAAAGAAAACATGCCGCGTAAACTCGGGCCGAAGTGTTGCTACATAAACTCGAGCCGAAGTTGCTACACCCCTTAGGGTTAGCTAAAAACAAATTCTCATATCTTTTATAAAGAAAACATGCCGCGTAAACTCGGGCCGAAGTGTTGCTACATAAACTCGAGCCGAAGTCGCTACACCCCTTAGGGTTAGCTAAAAACAACTTCTCATCTCTTTTATAAAGAAAACATGCCGCGTAAACTCGGGCCGAAGTGTTGCTACATAAACTCGAGCCGAAGTGTTGCCTCATAAACTCGGGCCGAAGTGTTGCCTCATAAACTCGGGCCGAAGTGTTGCCTCATAAACTCGGGCCGAAGTGTTGCCTCATAAACTCGGGCCGAAGTGTTGCCTCATAAACTCGGGCCGAAGTGTTGCCTCATAAACTCGGGCCGAAGTGTTGCCTCATAAACTCGGGCCGAAGTGTTGCCTCATAAACTCGGGCCGAAGTCGCTAACCATTTCTGGTCGGCTAAAAATATATTTTTCCTTCCATCGATTTGCCATCAATCATTTCCCGTAAATCCACGTCATCTTTAGTATAAACACTCCATATCTGTTTATACTAATACGTGATTTACAATATAATTATTGCATGGCCAGGAAACACACACCTTTTCCATCTTCCGTAAATCTACGCCTACTTTAGTATAAACACATCCATATATGTTCATACTAAATGCGTAATTCACAACTCGATCATTTCATAACCAGAAAATACCCACATTTTCCTTTTCCGTAAATCTACGCCTACTTTAGTATAAACACACCCATATATGTTCATACTAAATGCGTAATTCACAACTCGATCATTTCATAACCAGAAAATACTCACATTTTCCTTTTCTGTAAATCTACGCCTACTTTAGTGTAAACACACCCATATATGTTCCTACTAAATGCGTAATTTACAACTTAATCTTTGCATAACCAGAAAATACACATTTTCTATTTCAAATGCAACATTAAAGACTTATCCTTACCTTGATGAGTGTTGGGTTCGGTTCTTGGCAACTTCTCGAGTTCTACCGACACCACCTCCAACCTTAGGATCTTTCCTCATCCCACCACATAACACAATGTTAGTCATTTATTCCAAATATCACATAAACAACTTATTTTGCATCATTTAATCATACAAAATATTCATCATCAATATTCAACCATCTAAAACATGCCTAACATCTCATATTTCAATATTTCCAAAACTACTTCAATACAAGTTTCTAAATATCAAAACATACATGTTCATCTCATATAACAACATTAAAGCACTACTCATTATCCACATCTAACATTTCATCTTTTTCTCTTTATACTCATATTCTCATTTTGGGGTTTTTCATGAATAACCCATAAAACTTTCTATTCATCAAATATCAACTCTAAACCAAGAGTTTACAAGATAAAAACAACATAAAACGAACCATAACTCTAAAGAATGAGTTTCCATGGTTTCTCATGTTTTGAAAATAAATCCAACATACCCAAAACAAGTTAGAGAGGAAGAAGAAGAGTTAGTAACAAGAGGTTTACCTCTTCTCAAGCTCCAATATGAGTCCTAAGGCTCCTTGCTCCTGAAAAGCTCTCCTTTCTCTCTTCTCTTCGAAGTTCTAACCCAAAAATGTGTTTGGGTTTCTGTTTTAAAGAGGTGTCGTCGGGTTGTAATCGATTACCAACATGATGTAATCGATTACAACGTGAAAAATGCGCATATCTGATGCTTTTAATACGATGTAATCGATTACCAGAACTGTGTAATCGATTACCAGCAGAGTGTAATCGATTACCAGAAGAGTGTAATCGATTACCAGCAGAGTGTAATCGATTACCAGCAGAGTGTAATCGATTACCAGCAGAGTGTATTCGATTACCATCAGAGTGTAATCGATTACCAGCAGAGTGTAATCGATTACCAGAAGTGTGTAATCGATTACACTGTGTCAGATGCACATATCTGATGCTTTTAATACGATGTAATCGATTACCAGCAGTGTGTAATCGATTACACTGTGTCAACAGCCCAAAATTGCCATTTCTCGCCCAGGCGAGACAACTCTCGCTCAAGCGAGGCTTCCAGGACTGTTACTATAATTTTAAAGATTAAAATTTGGGGTGTTACACTCACTTGGGAGGGTGAAATCCTGGGCTATACTGAAAGATTCTCGCCTGAGCAATAGTTGGCTCGCTTGAGCGAGAGTGATCTCGCCTGAGCGAGAGTTGGCTCGCCTGGGCGAGAAAAGTGACACTTTGGACTTGTCCAGGCTGTAAGATCCTGGCTTGAGCGAGAGGATCCTAGCTTGAGCGAGAGATGCCTCGCCTGGGCGAGAGGGTCAGATCTGAGTTTTTAAAATGGGCGGGATTTTCTCGCTTTAGCGAGAATGGGCTCGCTTAAGAGAGAACCCGATGAGTTGCATTAAATGAGAAACTCCCAAACACATTTTAGGGTTAAGAATTGAAGAGAGGTGAGAGAATAGAGCTTTTACAAGGACAAGGAGCTTTGATACTCATCCAAGAGCTTGAGAAGTGTTAAACTCTTGATTCTAACTCTCTTCTTCCCTTTGAAACTCATTTTGGGTATGTTGGATCTCTTCTCAAAATGTGAGATGTAACACCCCAAATTTTAATCTTTAAAAATATAGTATCAGTCTTGGAAGCCTCGCTTGATCGAGAGATCCTTGCCTGAGCGAAAAAGGATCAGCTGGGAGGGATACTGGAGGATTCTTCCCTGGGCGAGAAATGGCAATTTTGGGCTGTTGACACAGTGTAATCGATTACACTCTGCTGGTAATCGATTACACTCTGCTAGTAATCGATTACATCTGCTGGTAATCGATTACATCGTATTAAAAACATCAGATATGTGCATCTGACACAGTGTAATCGATTACACATTTCTGGTAATCGATTACACATTGCTGGTAATCGATTACACATTTCCGGTAATCGATTACACATTGCTGGTAATCGATTACACATTTCCGGTAATCGATTACACATTGCTTGTAATCGATTACACATTTCTGGTAATCGATTACACATTGCTGGTAATCGATTACACATTTCTGGTAATCGATTACACATTTCTGGTAATCGATTACATCGTATTAAAAGCATCAGATATGCGCATTTTTCACGTTGTAATCGATTACACCATGTTGGTAATCGATTACAACCCGACGACACCTCTTTAAAACAGAAACCAAACACATTTTAAGGTTAAAAACTTTGAAGGGAGGTGAGAGAAGAGAGCTTTTCCAAGGGCAAGGAGTTTTGATACTCACCTAAGAGCTTGAGAAGAGGTAAAACTCTTGATTCTAACTCTCTTAAACTCATTTTGGGTATGTTGGATCTCTTCTCCAAATGTGAGAAACCATGGAAACTCATCCTTTGGAGTTATGGTTCGTTTTATGTGTTTTTATCTTGTAAATTCTTAGTTTAGAGTTAGTATTTCGAGAATGGAAAAGGTTTGTGGGTTGATTCATGAAAACCCCAAAACCCTAAAGGGATAATGTGGTTAAAGTGGAAAATGGGTAAAATGCTAAAGGTAGAAAATGAGTTTACGTTCTAATGTTGAAATATGAGATGGATATGTATGTTTTAGATGGTTGTAAACTTATGATGAAAATAGTTTAGCAACATTGAAAATATGATGAATATCTTGTATGGTTAAATAATGCAATATAAGTTGTTTATGTGATATTTAGAATAAATGACTAACATTGTGTTATATGGTGGGATGAGGAAAGATCCTAAAGTTGGAGGCGGTGTCGGTGGAACTTGAGAAGTTGTCAAGAACCAAACCCAACACTCACCGAGGTAAGGATAAGTCTTTAATTGAGCATTTGGAATCGAAAATGTGAGTTTTCTGATTATGCAATGATTGATACGTAAAGTACGCATTTGATATAAACATATATGGGTGTGTTTACGTTAAAGCAGGCGTAGATTTACGGAAAGGAAAGTATGTGGTACTTTCTGATTATGCGATGATTGAGTGTAAATCACGTATTTAGTATAAACATATATGGGTGTGTTTATACTAATGTGGGCGTGGATTTACCGGAAATGATTTATGGTGAAACGAATGAAAAAGAAGTACATTTTTAGCCGACCATGAATGGTTAGCGACTCTGACTTGAGTATAGAAGCATACACTCTGGCTTGAGTATAGAAGCATACACTCTGGCTTGAGTATAGAAGCATACACTCTGGCTTGAGTATAGAAGCATGAAAATGATTTATGAGGAGATCGATGAAAGAAAAATATGTTTTAGCCGACCATGAATGGTTAGCGACTCTGGCTTGAGTATAGAAGCGTAAAATCTGGCTTGAGTATAGAAGCATACACTCTGGCTTGAGTATAGAAGCATACACTCTGGCTTGAGTATAGAAGCATACACTCTGGCTTGAGTATAGAAGCATACACTTTGGCTTGAGTATAGAAGCATGAAAATGATTTATGAGAAGATCGATGAAAGGAAAATATGTTTTAGCCGACCATGAATGGTTAGCGACTCTGGCTTGAGTATAGAAGCGTAAACTCTGGCTTGAGTATATAAGCGTGATTTATTTTAAGAGAAACGAGATTCTGCTTTTAGCTAATCCTAAGGGGTATAGCGACTTTGGCTCAAGTTATGCAGCAAGATAAAATGAATTTCGAAAATGGTTTACTAACCCCTTATTCTAATGTGGATTATCTTATAATGACGTTTATTGAATTAACGACTTACTCCTTTGCGTGTTTGTGTTCTTGTCATTGATAATCCCATTGCAGATAAACAGGTGACATGAGGGGGACTCATTTTTGGGGGAGCTTAGGGAGCTTATGTTTTGGAATTTCTTTATTTGCACTATTTTGTATATGAGTGCTTATTGAATTATTTTGGGAATATTTTGTAACTATGGATATATGACTTATACGATTGATTGCAATTCCGCATATATGTAGCCATGGGTATTTTGGAAACCCATAGCTAGTTGTATACGGTAGACGCTAGGGTTTAATGAAATGAAAAATTTTCAAGGGGTGAATTTTGGGTTCTTACAATTATGGTATCAGAGCATAGTTAGTCCTGCGGCCTAGGGTATGGCCTTACTTGCTTCTTTGTAACTTCTAAATGATTGGACTATGTGATTTAAGTGAACTGCTGTGTGGTTATGTGTTGATTTGTTTAGTTAAAACCTGGTTTACTAACCCATGAGAACCGAGATAAACAGGTACCCATTACGGAGATGTCTGGAAGAGGAAGAGGAAGAGGATCGGGTCAGAATGACTTATTGGCTCAGATTGCTGCAGTGCTGATGAACATGAACGAGAACTTACAGCACCTGAACCAGAACGCGACGCCGAGTCCGAGTTCGCAACCATTGGTTCCACCTGGGCCGGCTGAATACAGAGGTCTGGATGAATTCTGCAGGAGAAACCCCAGTCAGTTTCAAGGCGGATTCGCTCCGGATGCGGCCATTGAATGGGTCCAAGGATTGGAAAGAATCTTCAGGGCCATGAGCTGTTCTGATGCTCAGAGGGTGGCCTACGCCACCTATATGCTGGTGAAGGAGGCTGAGAACTGGTGGGAGATGACCCGGAGACAAATGGAGGTCGAAGGGCAAATCATCACATGGGGAGCTTTCAAGAGTAAATTCCTCCATAAATATTTTCCTGCAGACTTGAAAAGGGAAAAGGAGAGGGAATTCTTGCAATTGGAGCAAGGGAACATGTCGGTGGGGGAGTATTCGGCCAAATTTGAAGAATTGATCCGGTATTGCCCTTATGCTGAACTAGAGTTGGACGGGAGGTCCAAATGTGTGAAGTTTGAGATGGGGTTGAGGCCCGAACTCCGGGTGACATTTGGTCACGAAGAAATTTCTGATTTCCCTACACTAGTGAACAAGTGTAGGATATATGAGGATAATGTGAGGAGGAGGGACGCTGCTGCTAGAGAAGATAACCCTCCAAAACACTATGGCCCTCAACGGAACTTCTCACATGGAAAGGGCAAGGGCAGAATTTTTCAGGAGGAACGAAAGCCTTACTCTCCACCAACGAGTAGTCGGGGAAATACTTCACATGGGATGAGGACTCATGGTAATGCCGGAGGGTCACGGTTGAACTCTCCATCCTTGTGCGGCAAATGTGGCCGAATTCATGTGGGTGACTCATGCCCTAGTACGACACTTAGCTGCTTTAGCTGCAAGGAAGTTGGGCATGTCAGGAGATATTGTCCAAAATTTCCACAGAGTATGAATGCTGTGAGAGCTGAGCGACCTCGATCTACTGGCAGGGTGTTCACCATGAGTGGTGCAGAGGCATCGGGTGTTGATGGCCTGATTAAAGGTAAATTGCATGGTGACAGGTATTCCTTGTTTAGTGTTGTTGAATTCGGGAGCGACACACTCCCTGATATATGTGTTAAATGTGAAAAACTGGCTGAGATTGCAAACTGAGTCAGTACTTCCGACTTGGTCGTGACCACCCAATCTATGTGTTGGTGGTGGTGTCGACGTTTATGTTCTAGTGTCCGATTGTGGTAAATGGTGTGATATTTACCGTAGATTCAGTCTGCTTGTCGTTATCCCAGTTAGATATAATTTTGGGGATGGACTATTGTCAGCAAATCATGTTGTGATTGAATAGTGCTGACAAGGTTGTGGCGGTTAGGGATCTGTGCGAGATCTCTCACTAGGCTAGTGGTTTGGTGCCAGTGTCGGCTAAGAGAGTCAGGACCCTCCTTCGAAAAAGGGATCGGTATTCATTCATTAAATGTCACAAGAGGGTATTTAAGAACTCGTTAGTATTTCGAGATGTTAAGATTTGAAAGAACTATTTATTTTGTCTTGGAGAGTGGACTTTCGTCTATGAATGATTGACTTTTATAATAAGTATACTGACAAGAAAAATGTTTAAGTCGGGGATACTTGTTTTCTCTTATGAGTTTTTAAAGGTTAATTCCCCTTGTTGGCCTTAGTGTGTATGCGCACGCTAAGAGGTGAAACTCATATTTCAAAAATGAAATAGAGGTTGGATAAATTACCTAAAGGTCCTTGCGACTAATGTGTTTACATGGATGTTGACTAATCAGATGTGTTATCATTTTGAGGTGACCTATGGTTGGTACCCCAAAATCGATTGAGTATAAAAAAATTATTTTTGGTTCTTGTGTATGAAGCTTCTGGTCTATGAAATTTATTTTTTTGTTAAAGATGAGTACCCGCCGTAACAAATGTATATTGGTATTGAACACCAAGCTATGTGCGGGGATGTTGAACCTCAAAAAAAAAAAAAAAAAAAAAAAAACTTATTTTGGATCGGGAGTGTCTCAGTGTACGGTTGGGGTAAATGGTAGAACCTTTACTATAGTGTTGATATGCGCGATGATGTCCTAGTTGGATTTAATCCTGGAAATGGACTAGCGATCAGCAAATTGTGTTATGTTTAACTGTGTGTACTTGTTGAGGTGAAGAATTAAGATCTAGTTGTATTGATATGTATATGGGTGCAAAAGGGTAAGACTTATAATGATAGTCGAGAAAAGAGGCTAGTTAAGTTACTTACCCCGCCAATGTGATGAATGCAATGGAATAGACGTGAAACTTTTGGTCTCGAATGACCGGTTCTTTTGCGGTAGGACATTGGCAACGCATGAAGTAGTGGTGGTGATCCGAAATTGTCTGCGTTGAATGTGTACTGGCAAAAGTTGTTGTTGTTTCGTGAACGTCAGTAATTGCGGTGTATGGGTGTGGTGTAACCATAGGAGGGAAGAAGTTTTGGGTTGTGTCGAAATGAGCGTGCGAACCTTGTTTCACGACGTGGTTGCCATGAGTCGTGGATTCAAACCGCTTTCGCAAATCATTTTTGGGAAAACTTAGCTTGTGCCTAAGTAATGATTTAGTATCATGTTGGAGAATTCCGAAATTTTAGCAACCATATCGGAATAAGTATGAGGTTGTTAAAAGTTTAGTGATATGAGACGCCCATGTATTTCTGGACATAATGCGAGTGGGTTAATAAGTTTATATTTACTAACGGAATTGGGGTGACCAAACCGAACGCAAGTTGTAGGTTTGAGTGTTGGTCGACTTGTGCTTGCCGATTGGTAACAAAATACCTAGTTTTGGTGTGAATCAATGGTTTTATGGTTTCAGTGGAGGCTAGAAATCGGTAATTTCTTTAGACGATAAGATTTGATGGTAGAAATATTTTATGTAATTAGACAATTACTGGATAGTTTGATTGTGTATAATGGATGAGACACTAAGAATTCTATTGTGTAGTGGATCTAGTAAAATGAAATTGTGCTAGAGTCTCGAGTGGAGATGAGACTAGCTAGTGTATGATGGATGTTAAAAGATGCATTTAGATAGATATGGGATCAGGAGTACCCCATTCGCTGAAGTTCGAGAGTGTTATCGGGATTCTTAACGTATGTTAGGATTGATAGATGGATAGGTGTTAGAGATCTATGGTTCTTGATGGATATAAGAAAACTCTTTAGTATGAATTATGGATTAGTTCCCATTACACTCGAGTTATTAAAGGCTGAGATCTTAACATTTGGACATTGAGGAGTTAGTTCATGAATTGGTTTGGTATATCATGATTTAGTGGTGTATGCCCTTAGTGACTGATTTAGTAATCTTAATGGATTAGAGAATCGAATTGTGATTTTGGATGAATATTCTTGTGCCTAAGGTCTAGGTGATGATTTTATTTTCCGAGGTATGTTTAATTTTCGGGGACGAAAATTCTTATAAGAGGGGTAGGATTGTAACACCCCAAATTTTAATCTTTAAAAATATAGTATCAGTCTTGGAAGCCTCGCTTGATCGAGAGATCCTCGCCTGAGCGAAAAAGGATCAGCTGGGAGGGATACTGGAGGATTCTTCCCTGGGCGAGAAATGGCAATTTTGGGCTGTTGACACAGTGTAATCGATTACACTCTGCTGGTAATCGATTACACTCTGCTAGTAATTGATTACATCTGCTGGTAATCGATTACATCGTATTAAAAACATCAGATATGTGCATCTGACACAGTGTAATCGATTACACATTTCTGGTAATCGATTACACATTGCTGGTAATCGATTACACATTTCCGGTAATCGATTACACATTGCTGGTAATCGATTACACATTTCCGGTAATCGATTACACATTGCTTGTAATCGATTACACATTTCTGGTAATCGATTACACATTGCTGGTAATCGATTACACATTTCTGGTAATCGATTACACATTTCTGGTAATCGATTACATCGTATTAAAAGCATCAGATATGCGCATTTTTCACGTTGTAATCGATTACACCATGTTGGTAATCGATTACAACCCGACGACACCTCTTTAAAACAGAAACCAAACACATTTTAAGGTTAAAAACTTTGAAGGGAGGTGAGAGAAGAGAGCTTTTCCAAGGGCAAGGAGTTTTGATACTCACCTAAGAGCTTGAGAAGAGGTAAAACTCTTGATTCTAACTCTCTTAAACTCATTTTGGGTATGTTGGATGTAACACCACGAATTTTCTGATTTGAAATTATGATTTTTATGAGTTTTTATTTTTAGAAAATGAATTTTCTGCACTAACTAGTAAGGAATTTGGCTAAGCCACAGTTAAGTTTTAGCTTTGTTTGATTATTTCCTATTTTTAAGGGAAATTTTGATAATTTCGGAGACAGTGGGTTCTGGACCACTGTCGGGGATAAATTCTGCTCGATACGGCTCAAAAATGTGATTTTGAGTTCCGTAACTCGGAATCGAATTCCGATCGCTCCGTTGGCTTCGTAATTTCATTTCGAGTCAATCTAGACCCCGAGTGTACCCATATATATTTTCTAAATATTTTCACTCCAAATTCTGTGTTTCGAAGTTCTAACCGTAAACCAAAATCGGGAGATTGTATATTTCCGGACGAAATTATCTGAAGATGTTCGGACACGACTTTTATTGGGAAATTACATCATATCAATAAAGTTGGAAGTCATCATTTCATGAGCCACTTACTTGTTACACAAGTAATGCAAAAGCTTCCAAAAACCCCTAAAACACTCAACAAATCCTCTCACTCCACCACCATTAGACACATCACCTATGCTAGTCTAAAGCTACTTACTTTGCATTAAATTTTAGGATTTGATGAGGGTGAGGCTCTCCTATAAATACCTCACCCCATCCTCTCATTTTTACACTAAATTTCTTATACAAACTAAGGTAGCCTTTTATTTTATCTTCTTCATCTTCTTCTCATACTTCATAGAAAGTTATGAGCTTTTATTATTTTGTTCATAAGTAGAGTTTATATTTGTTCTTTAAGTATTTTATGAAAGCATAAATAAAGGGGATGATAATAAAATCATATGAACCTTTATGTAGTTTTTGACTTTTGTAAATCTTGAAATTTCTTCCTTGTTCTTAGATGGAAAAACTATATCTTTGGACAAGGTTAGATGAGTTATTTATTTGGAAATATTAGAAATTATTGTTAGTATTTGAATATGTTTAAAGGTGATGATTTTAACATCAAAGGAACCTTTAATGTGTTTAGGAAAAAGTTTGTAGTTTATTCTTGAAAGTTTATGATGTTGATGAGTTGTTGAAAATATTTCATTTTTTGGATAGTATTATGTTTTAAAAGTGGTTTACATATTTTACTCTTTGATTCCCAAGTTAAAATAATGATTTGGGATAAAATATGATTTATTAAAGTCTTGACTTCATAAACTTAAAGTGTTATGAAGTTTTAGATATTAAAGTAGTAGAAAGTCTTACATTATGATTTATTTTCATGACCATGAAAATAACACTTACTAACCCTTGAGGTTTTTTCCTAAAATATTAGGAGGTGTTAAGATGTTCATAGAAAATTGTTGTATTTATTTTAGTTGACTTACTTTAAAGTGGTAAGAATAACTAAAAGATGTTTAATGTAAAATATTAAATTAAGAGTCATTCTTTTTCATGACTATGAAAATAACACTTACTAACCCTTGAGGTTTTTTCCTAAAAAAATTAGGAGGTGTTAAGATGTTCATGAAAATTTGTTTTAGTAGTATACTTGAAATAATGAGAGTTACCTAAAAGTCTTGACTTTATAAACTTAAAGTGTTATGAAGTCTTAGATGGTAAAATGATTCAAAAATGTTGAATCTTAGTTAAGTGAACTTACTTTAAAATGGTAAGATTTACTTAAAAAGTATTGATTTAAAAATATTGATTTTGTTTAAATTGACTTACTTTAAAAAGGATAAGTCTAGCTTAATAATCTTATTTTAAAAAGGTTAGTTTTAGTAAAAATGTTTTACTTACAAAAATAAGATTTATGAATTATCGGAAAAATGCAATGAAGTGGGAATACATGTCTAGAAAGGTTCTGTCTAAGGAAAGACTTGGTATTTAAGGGTGTCTTTATGACCCACCTCTCTTTCCTGGGAACTAGCCTGGTGTATATCCACAGATTACGACATAATTTCGGTACAAGTTTTATTGAAAATTTTACTTAAAAAAGTATTATTTGATTGTAAGATTTTCGATGACAAATGATGATTCAAGGATATTCAACCTTGAATTGGATGGACGAAAGCAATTAAATTCATTTTAAATCGGAAGTTTTATCTTCGCGTAAAAAGTTGTTTCGTAAGTATAATAATTATCGTCATTTAACTAATTAACGTTATTTTAGCATAACGAAGAGTTCGAGAGGAGAACGGATCAAGTAAGCTCACCTGCAAACAGAGAACCTAACGACCCGACACACTCAGGTGAGAGAGAACACATCGCGACATAGTGGTTTCCGAATATGGCACCCGGACCTCCAAACTATCTCAAAAGTTTGGAGTTGCCCTGAGTATTAAGAAAGCTTGTACTTAAGCAATTGCATGTTTGTTTGGATTAAGTACAACAATATTTCTTATACCGATTTATGTTATGTTTATATATGCAAATACCATGTTTACTCTTGAATTATAATGTTTGAATGGTTATTATGGGAATGATATGTATGTGATAATTTTGAAATACAAGGTTTAAAAACATTTGATATAAATGAGAAATATCGGGTCCCATAAGAAGCATTCCTTTTGGAGCGGACATCCTTTAGGAGATGTCTTAAGATGGGCCGATTATATAAAAGAATGATTAAGAGTTCGGATTTTGCTAACTTCGGTTAGAGAGCATATGCATTATGAATAACGAAGTAGTGGAGAGGAAACATTACAGGATGACGTATGAGCACTGAGATGCAAGGAGGGCGACTTTGCTTGACGGTGGTTCGTCAACAAAGCCTTGAGGGAGAGTCTAGGTGAGACGAGTCCCTTGTATTCCTAGGAGAGGATATCCTGTTGGATCGGACAGTTCTCACAGCGCAAACTAGACAATCTCTGACGACCCCTCGATTTGCAATCATGATCGATGAAAGGGATGCCCAGAAAGCGTTGCTACGACACCGTCCTGTTATGGACAGTTCCTTTGGAACAGATCGATCATTCATCCTTGCGAGGATGTTATTTATTTTGGTGCGTACAATCGGCTTGGTATGGGACCTGTACTCTCGGTTGTTTCCGAATAGGCTATTTGGGTGGATAATGGTGTAAGGTGGATGAAATGACATAGCATTCATACATTGCATTGCACGAACGTTTATTTTTATACTTGAGATATAATCATTATTCCTCTTTAGTATTGTGCATGTGAGATCCATGATATATTAATTACGACGATATATTTATATTGTACGATGACTGTATATTATTATGTGATTTGTCAGATGATTGAATTGCATGTTATGAAAAGTATATTTTTGTCTGAGTGTCCTATTCAGAGTAAGTCCACGCCGTCAATGAATTTTGTTCATTAGATGTCTTACTCTCTCTACTTGTCTATTCTTGTACTTGTTTATAATTTGGACAGATGGACGGGAACTCTACGCGTATACGGAGATCCCTTCCCGACCCTCCAAGCTCCTCGTTGGAGCCGATGGAGGATGAGTCAACTGAGATAGAGGCTGAGGCGGATGCTGACGAGGATGGAGTGTTAGAGCTGGTGAACATAGAGAGTTCCATCGAGGTGATAGAACTCTCATCCGACTCTGGCACAGAGGAGGATCCCAGTGAGTGTTCTAGAACTCCTAGCAGTGCGGTATCTAGCCGTTGAGCTATGGGTTTGTTGTTCTTTTTGTTGTGCATGTTTTGGGGATGTTGTGTAGTATAGCATTTTGATATGTTAGTTGGGCGATGGGTATGTTCCGCCACGATTAGATATTTTGTATAAATACTAACTGTTGAATGATGAAATAAATTCCAGGGAAGTATTGTATCATTCCAGTTACCGTTAGGTAACAGTTAGTGATTTCCGCATAGTATGTTACTTAAGGTGATGTCCCGAAAAAGAAACATTTTAAAAAGGAAACAATATTTTTTTCATCACCAATTAAAAAAAAAAAAAAAAAATTTTACCCATTTTTCCGCATTAAAATTAAGGTGTATTTTTCGGGGCGTTACATTGGATCTCTTCTCCAAATGTGAGAAACCATGGAAACTCATCCTTTGGAGTTATGGTTCGTTTTATGTGTTTTTATCTTGTAAATTCTTAGTTTAGAGTTAGTATTTCGAGAATGGAAAAGGTTTGTGGGTTGATTCATGAAAACCCCAAAACCCTAAAGGGATAATGTGGTTAAAGTGGAAAATGGGTAAAATGCTAAAGGTAGAAAATGAGTTTACGTTCTAATGTTGAAATATGAGATGGATATGTATGTTTTAGATGGTTGTAAACTTATGATGAAAATAGTTTAGCAACATTGAAAATATGATGAATATCTTGTATGGTTAAATAATGCAATATAAGTTGTTTATGTGATATTTAGAATAAATGACTAACATTGTGTTATATGGTGGGATGAGGAAAGATCCTAAAGTTGGAGGCGGTGTCGGTGGAACTTGAGAAGTTGTCAAGAACCAAACCCAACACTCACCGAGGTAAGGATAAGTCTTTAATTGAGCATTTGGAATCGAAAATGTGAGTTTTCTGATTATGCAATGATTGATACGTAAAGTACGCATTTGATATAAACATATATGGGTGTGTTTACGTTAAAGCAGGCGTAGATTTACAAAAAGGAAAGTATGTGGTACTTTCTGATTATGCGATGATTGAGTGTAAATCACGTATTTAGTATAAACATATATGGGTGTGTTTATACTAATGTGGGCGTGGATTTACCGGAAATGATTTATGGTGAAACGAATGAAAAAGAAGTACATTTTTAGCCGACCATGAATGGTTAGCGACTTTGGCTTGAGTATAGAAGCATACACTCTGGCTTGAGTATAGAAGCATACACTCTGGCTTGAGTATAGAAGCATGAAAATGATTTATGAGGAGATCGATGAAAGAAAAATATGTTTTAGCCGACCATGAATGGTTAGCGACTCTGGCTTGAGTATAGAAGCGTAAACTTTGGCTTGAGTATAGAAGCATACACTCTAGCTTGAGTATAGAAGCATACACTCTGGCTTGAGTATAGAAGCATACACTCTGGCTTGAGTATAGAAGCATACACTCTGGCTTGAGTATAGAAGCATGAAAATGATTTATGAGAAGATCGATGAAAGGAAAATATGTTTTAGCCGACCATGAATGGTTAGCGACTCTGGCTTGAGTATAGAAGCGTAAACTCTGGCTTGAGTATATAAGCGTGATTTGTTTTAAGAGAAACGAGATTCTGCTTTTAGCTAATCCTAAGGGGTATAGCGACTTTGGCTCAAGTTATGCAGCAAGATAAAATGAATTTCGAAAATGGTTTACTAACCCCTTATTCTAATGTGGATTATCTTATAATGACGTTTATTGAATTAACGACTTACTCCTTTGCGTGTTTGTGTTCTTGTCATTGATAATCCCATTGCAGATAAACAGGTGACATGAGGGGGACTCATTTTTGGGGGAGCTTAGGGAGCTTATGTTTTGGAATTTCTTTATTTGCACTATTTTGTATATGAGTGCTTATTGAATTATTTTGGGAATATTTTGTAACTATGGATATATGACTTATACGATTGATTGCAATTCCGCATATATGTAGCCATGGGTATTTTGGAAACCCATAGCTAGTTGTATACGGTAGACGCTAGGGTTTAATGAAATGAAAAATTTTCAAGGGGTGAATTTTGGGTTCTTACATGAGAAACCATGGAAACTCACCCTTTTGAGTTATGGTTCGTTTTATGTTGTTTTTCTCTTGTAAACTCTTGGTTTAGAGTTAGTATTTCAAGAATGGAAAGGGTTTGTGGGTTGATTCATGAAAACCCCAAAACCCTAAAGTGAAAATGTGGTTAAAGAGGAAAATGGGTAAAATTCTAGAGATAGAAGATGAGTATGCATTCTAATGTTGAAATATGAGATGAATATGTATGTTTTAGATGGTTGTAAACTTATGATGAAAGTAGTTTAGAAACAATGAAAATATGATGAATATCTTGTATGGTTAAATAATGCAATATAAGTTGTTTATGTGATATTTGGAATAAATGACTAACATTGTGTTATGTGATGGGAATGAGGAAAGATCCTAAAGTTGGAGGCGGTGTCGGTGGAACTTGCGAAGTTGCCAAGAACCAAACCCAACACTCACCGAGGTAAGGATAAGTCTTTAACTTATGCATTGTGTTAGAAAATGCGTGGATTTGCTAGTTGTGGATAATGAATCAAGTTGTGAACCACTTATTTATTATAAACATATATGGGTATGTTTGTAATAAAGATGGCGTGGATTTACTGTTTATGAATTGATGGAGTGTCAATGAAAAGAAAACTCGTTTTTAGCCGACCATGATTGGTTAGCGACTTTGGCTCAAGTAATGTAGCAAGCTTTGGCTCAAGCGATGTAGCAAGCTTTGGCTCAAGCGATGTAGCAAGCTTTGGCTCAAGCGATGTAGCAAGCTTTGGCTCAAGCGATGTAGCAAGCTTTGGCTCAAGCGATGTAGCAAGCTTTGGCTCAAGCGATGTAGCAAACTTTGGCTCAAGTTATGTAGCATGATTTTCAAAAGTATAAACGATGGAAATGGTATTTAACTATAAATTGTTTACTTAATCTTATTAAAATGTGGATTAACGTACATTGACATTTATTACGTTAACGACTTACTTCTTTGTGTTTTTGTGTATGGTCAATGTTAATCTCATTGCAGGTAGGTAGAAGATGTAAGGACGTTTTGATTAGGAGCTTAGAGGCTTTTAATTTTTGGAAGTTCTTATATTCATTCTTTTGTAATATGACTGACTGTATTTTGGACATGGATAATTGTAACACTGGATATTCGTAGCTATGGGTATTTTGGAATCCCATAGCTAATTGTATGCGATAGTTATCGGGGATGCATGAATGAATTATGATTTTCTGTTATGCGAATGTGTGTGTTATTTTGGACTTATGAAATGGGTACGAGTAGGAAATTGAGACCTAACTTAAGTTATTGGCATTTATGTTTAAAAGTCGTAGGAAAATGCATAAAGGATGAATAAAATAGGGAAAAAATTTCAAGGGTAAAATTTGGGTTCTTACAAGCATCATCTTGTGTGATTGTTTGAGTATATACTACTACTTGAATGATAAAAATGCAAATAGTTAATTAAACTGAAATCCTGAGTTTTAGTGAAATTATACAAATCATCTATTCCTTTTTTGTCTTTACACAAATTATCTATTATTTTTTGTCTTTACACAAACCATCACTCTCTCTTACACAAATCGGCCTTAATTTTATACATATATTACACTGACCACCCCTTATAAGATATAAGTGTAAAATTTTAAACAAAAAACGTGTATTGAGTGTAATTAAGTTAAACAAAATATTATATATTGTGTAGACAATTCCAAATAGTACAAAATTGAGTATTTTTTTATTATTTTTGTTTCATTACACAATATATTAACAATAAAGATGTTTATATAACCCTTATACTATTTTGTTATAAATCAAATAATGAAGATGCATCGACTCTTATATTATTTGGATTTGTTTACAAAGTATACAATATTTTGTTTAACTTAATTACACACATCACTTGTTTTTTGTTTAAATATTACCCTTATATCTCATCAGAGATAGTGAGTGCAATATATATTCAAAATTAGGGATGGTTCGTGTAAGCACAAAAAATGGATGGGTAATTTGTATAATTTCACTAAAACTCAGTAGTGTCAATGTGATTAACTCAAATGATACTTGTAGAGTAATGGTACTAGTCATATCATTAATAAGAATGTAATTGCAAATGAGAATTTTGGAGAAAAAGAAAAGGCAGTAGATATAGAATATGGATCATCTCCCGTATTAGATGATCAAGTATTGACAAAGATAATGACATGTAACACTTAAAATTTTAATAGTATAAATTTTAAATTGTTTTTAATTAAATTTTATTTTTAAACCTTTAAATTATTATGGACCTCAAATTCTAGTCCTGGACTGTATACTAATGGAGAGTATCTAGTATATATAGTTAGCAAATAGATATCTTAAGTTTAACAAACAAAATGAAATATGTTCAAACATTAATTAAAATATAAAGCAAAAAAAAAAGGCAATCACTACTATACCCTTCAAATTTTGTATATTATATTTTTCATTGAATCAATACAATGGTGCTGTATTACATAACCAGCTGCTAAAGATGTATGCAAGAATGACCCAATTCAAGAATATATAAATATTTAATGATTATCACGACCTAAATACACAATTTTCTTATTCTTTTTCTTGTCCTTGAATTCCTTGATGCTTTTTCTAAGTTTTGGCCATCCTTTTTTACAAGCAACAACAACCTTAACTCCACCTTTGACAACTGCTTTTTTTGCCTTCTTTGCAACAACCTTGGCTTTCTTTGCTGTGTGCTTAACCTTATCCTCAAAATCTGCCATGTTGAATTCTCAAATTGAATTCAATAATGGCTTCAAGGATAAGCTAGCAACACAAACAACTTTAGTTTTAGCAGCACCAAAATATAAAGTTCTGCAAAGCATTATTTATGCATTGTCATGTATATATATATATATATATATATATATATATATATATATATATATATATGATTCCAAACTCTAATGATAACTCCTTGACCAAAGTCAATTCTAATATTATGAAATTATATTATTACACCGTTGGAATTATAATGTTACAATAATTACCTCGTGTGAAAATAAAAAAAATATTTTCTTTACTTTCTAATAAAAAATTGAAAAATTACTATTCAAATAGAAAATTTTGAATATTTTTTTCCTTCTTATTGTTACTGTTTTCATACTACAATATTATGGCCTACATAATTATTATAAATTTTAATGTTTTTAAAATTAAGGAATACATATTTATTATGAGTTATACATATTTCTTATTACTTATTTTATGATTAAACAATAAATATGTATAAATTATTAGTTATTACCTAAAATTAAGGAATCACAAATTAAATTTATTGAAATTGTATTAATATTTGAATTAAAAATTTTCCTAATATTATTATTCTAATTTAAGGTGTAATCATATCAAATCATTCATTACCTAAAAATTACAACGAATCGCTTTAAGAATTGGTAAAAGAAATTTAAAATCATACATATATTAAAAATTATAAATTGTGTTGGTTATAATTTCAAGGTTATATTTCTATTTTTTAAATTCTAATATTATGATATTATATTATTACACCGTTGGAATTGTAATGTTACAATAACTGCACAATGTGAAAATAAAAAAATATATTTTCTTTATTTTTAATAAAAATTGAAAATTACTTTTCAAATAGAAAATTTTGAATATTTTTTCTTCTTCCTATTGTTATTGTTTTCATACTGCAATATTATGGACTACATAATTATTATACGTTTTAATGTTTTTAAAATTAAGGAATACATATTTATTATGAGTTATACTTATTACTTATTTTGTGATTAAACAATAAATAAGTATAAATTTATATTAGGCATTGCCTAAAATTAAGGAATCACAAATAAAATTTATTGAAATTGTATTAATATTTGAATTAACCATTTTTCTAATATTATTATTCTAATTTTAGGTCTAATCATATCAAATCATTCATTACCTAAAAATTATAACTGACCACTTTTAGAATTGGTAGGAGAAATTTAAAATCACACACATATATTAAAATTTATAAATTGTGTTGGTTATAATTTCAAGGTTATAGTTCTATTTTTTATATTCTAATATTATGAAATTATATTATTACACCATTGAAATTGTAATGTTACAATAACTGCACAATGTGAAAATAAAAAAAAAATATTTTCTTTAATTTTTAATAAAAAATTGAAATTACTATTCAAATAGAAAATTTTGATTTTTTTTCTCTTCTTATTGTTACTATTTTCATACTGCAATATTATGGACTACATAATTATTATGAGTTATATATATCTCTTATTCTTTCTAAAATTAAGGAATACATATTTATTATGAGTTATACATATTTCTTATTACTTATTTTATAATTAAACAATAAATATGTATAAATTTATATTAGGCATTTCCTAAAATTAAGGAATCACAAATAAAATTTTATTGAAATTGTATTAATATTTGAATTAACCATTTTCCTAATATTACTATTCTAATTTTAGGTGCATTCATATCAAATCATTCATTACTTAATATGACAACTAATCACTTTTAGAATTGGTAGGAGAAATTTAAAATCACACACTTGTATTAAAATTTATAAATTGTGTTGGTTATAATTTCAAGGTTATAGTTCTATTTTTTATATTCTAATATTATGAAATTATATTATTACACCATTGAAATTGTAATGTTACAATAACTGCACAATGTGAAAATAAAAAAATATATTTTCTTTACTTTTTAATAAAAAATTGAAATTACTATTCAAATAGAAAATTTTGATTTTTTCTTCTTCTTTCATACTTGAATATTATGGACTACATAATTATTATGAGTTATACATATATCTTATTCTTTTTAAAATTAAGGAATACATATTTAGAATAGTTATACATAACTCTTTGTTTATCTCATTGTACAATTCGACTCTCATCTAATGTAAAAATGTAGAAGTACACTCCTTATTTTGCAAAGGAACATTTTGTTTCCATAATTTGAATCTTTAATCTTTTGGTCATTAAGAATCAATCTTACTATTTGCTATATGGTAAAAATGTGAGGCAAATAAATTCTCAATCCCTTAATAATTATATTTTTTGTCTACACCATCCCATTTGTCAACCTCAATAATTTACAAATAATACATAAAAACAACTTCAAATGACTTAATAATTACCATGTTTCTAATTTAATATTTAATTTTTTTTTAAATAAATTGAAATTATTATTCAAATAGAAAATTTTGAATTTTTTTCCTTCTTATTGTTATTATTTTCATACTGCAATATGGACTACATAATTATTATGAGTTATATATATCTCTTATTCTTTTTAAAATTAAGGAATATATATTTATTTTGAGTTATACATATTTTTTATTACTTATTTTATAATTAAACAATAAATGAGTATAAATTTATATTAGGCATTGCCTAAAATCAACGAATCACAAATAAAATTTATTGAAATTATATTAATATTTGAATTAAAGATTTTCCTAATATTACTATTCTAATTTTAGGTGTAATCATATCAAATCATTCATTACCTAAAAATGACAATTGATCGCTTTTAGAATTGGTAGGGAAAATTTAAAATCACACACATATATTAAAATTTATAAATTTTGTTGGTTAAAATTTCAAGATTATAGTTCTATTTTTTAAATTCTAATATTATGAAATATGTCAAAACAAAAACTTAATGAAATATGTTCAAACATTAATTAAAATAGAAAGCAAAAAAAAAGGCAATCACTACTATACCCTTCAAATTTTGTATATTCTATTTTTCATTGAATCAATACATATAAGGGTGGCATAATAATTAATAATGGTGCTGCATTACATAACCAGCTGCTAAAGATGTATCCGAGATTGACCCAATTCAAGAATATTTAAATATTTAATGATTATCACGACCTAAATACTCAGTTTTCTTATTCTTATTCTTGTCCTTGAATTCCTTGATGCTTTTTCTAAGTTTTGCCCATCCTTTTTTACAAGCAACAACAACCTTAACTCCACCTTTGACAACTGCTTTTTTTGCCTTCTTCGCAACAACCTTGGCTTTCTTTGCTGTGTGCTTAACCTTATCCTCAAAATCTGCCATGTTGAATTCTCAAATTGAATTCAATAATGGCTTCAAGGATAAGCTAGCACACAAACAACTTTAGTTTTAGCAGCACCAAAATATAAAGTTCTGCTAAGCATTATTTATGCATTGTCATGTGTATATATATATATATATATATATGATTCCAAACTCTAATGTTAACTCCTTGACCAAGTCTATGTATCAAAAATTTAGAAGGGTTAACCTTGAAATGTGCTAATCTTTAAGGCCTTTCAGCCAACCATTTTTGTTGTGGAAAATTTGTTGAATACAAAATTATCTTAATGGTCAAAATTATAGCCATTGGTTTTATCTAACTTTAGTTTTAGTTTTGGTTGCAATTTTGCTTTGGACCATTCAAGTTCAACTTATATGGGTCATAGACCAAATAAAAAAGAATAAGAAATTTTAGAATGTGTTGCCTATTTGTAGAGGTTAATTAAAGATAAGATCTTTAAGCCCCTCTTTATAAGAATAAGATGGAACCTTTGTTTCATGTCTGAAATTTTTGCTTGGTATCATAAGTATCGCTCCCATGAATATCGAACCTCTAAATTTTTGGTGTACATGAGAATTTAGTGGAACCACTAAACTAACACATTGTTAATTTTCATCTCTAAAACTTGTTATTAAATCTATATATCTATAAGAAAAAGGTTCTACCACATCATCACTAGACACATGTCACACTCTCCTTCACTTTTTTCCCTCCTAAACATGTCCATACATTATCATGTTCCCTCACACACTCTATTAATCCTTCATTTTTTATATCAAAAACTCAATCATATTCACATATTCTCGTATTCTCATATTCTTTTTTCATCCAAAAATCTTTCTTCATTTTCCCTAAATCAATTCTTATATTTCTTCATTTTTACTAAACTCATATTCTTATTAGAGATCCTATTATCCTATTATGCACATTCTTTATAATATTGTTAAAACAATCCTATTATTTTGTAGATCTATTCTTATTCTGTATATCTCATATTTAAAGTGAATATTTTATTTATTTTTTGTTCATTTTGTATATATGTTCTTATTTTGTGATTTGTTCTTATTTTATCATTGATTTTTTATTTATTTTTCATTGATTTCCTTATATTGTACATGTGTTCTAACTGATTTCATTATTTTGTAGATTTGTTCTTCGAATCGTTCTCTTCGTTAGTTTCTTATAAGTAAGAGTATCATCTACGAGTATCATCAAACCTTCAAAATATATGGTTGTTAGTTGTTTGTGTGCTTTTGTTATTAACTTATTTATCTATTCATCATATCTCGTTTTTATCATTTTTTCTTATTATTTGCAGTTTGGTTATCCCTTTAAGTTTTTTTTCTTCTCTTAATCTCTAATTTTATTTATATATCTTTTATTCAAAGATTCACTACTTTTCTACAACATATTTATCTCTTTATCATATTTTACCATAATCATTTTCTCTTTTCATTTGCATTTTGGTTCTCCTTTTAGAACATATTCACAAGTTAGTTTTCTCTATCTTCATCTCTTATTTTATTTTTATACATTTTTTATTCAAATAATCAGATTTTCAATTTTTTTTGCATGTTGTTATAAACACTTAGAGTGTATCCTCCTTTTAAATTTATTTTGATTTAAGTTTCATTCTCATATGTGATATTTGTTTATGTGTCTTTCAATAACTCAAATGTCAAGAATATAAAGTTTTTTCATTTTTCTAAAAAGAAATGTGCAGCTGTTCATGAAAGTTAACATAATCATATTCTCTTACCTTTGAGTATATGTTATGATAAAAACAAAAATTTATTATTATTTAATTAAAATATACTATGAGTACATTTTTTCTTCATTTTATACTTTCATTGAATTTATTAATCATTACATATATTATATATTTATTAAAAAATGACACCATAAAATTTTAATACCTTAAAAATACTAATGTTTGGATTTTCAATGGACCATTTCCCATGTCACATATGTGAATTTTATTAATTGTTAATTAAAGATAATAAAATTTATGAAATGGTCATTTATATGAATTATGGATAATTATGGAATAATAGCGGTTGGAGAGAATCACTCTCAAGATTTAAGAGTAATTAATGTGAATAATGAAATATAAAACATAGTAGAATAACAATAAAGGAAATTCATAAGGGAATAAAAACTGGATAGGTGAATAATGACAATAAATTTTGTTATACTATTGTAATTTGTAATTGAATAAGTAAATAAATATCGATAGCGTTGAACAAATATCGTCGATCAGTTGCAAATTAATAATTAATAATTACTTTGAATATATCACCGACCATTAAGAAAGAAATAAAACTGATGAATATAAGGGAATAAAACACATATTGTCATTTAATGTGGTGCTTATTGGTGAGATCAATGATGCTATTCAAGTTGAAAAATAATGTATAGTAATTAATCACTATATGCAAATTAATATGTGTGCTTTATTTTAAAAAAACAAAAAATTAAATATAATGTTCTCATTTCCATTTATTAATATTGTTCATACATTTCCATTTATTAATATTGTTCATACATTTTCATTACTATCTTTAAATTATTTTAGTAGTTTTGATCCTAAATAATTAAGACCTTCATTATTTTGAAAAAGAATCAAACTATATAATTACAACTTTCTTATTTCAATGGTCATTTATTACTAAAATTTCATTTATATCTATTAAAATATTATCATCAAAGTTGTCATACTAAATGATTAAATCCGTATTTATTTTGAAAAGAAATATAAGTAATTAATTAAAATTTCCCCTTTTGTATACTTTAAAAAAATGAAATAATAAACCAATTATAATAAAAACTAATAAGAAATCATATTCCTGAAATAAAATAAATTATAAACAAGTTACATTAAGAAATAATCACAATAAATCATAAAACTAAACAAGTTCTCCATATGTAAGTCTATATTAAGAATGATAAATATAAATTTTTATTGTATTTATTAGTTAACAAAATATATAGACTATAGAGCACACAACATACATTATATGTGTTCATATGGTTATTAAGAATACACAAGCTGTTTGTGCATCTGAATGATTAAAGCACACCTATTACATGTGCATTCGTAAACACATGTTACCCATACACTTTTGTAATTTTTTGATTGATTTTCATAGTCAATAGTCTATATATTTGGTTAACTAATAAATAAAATAAAAAATTGTATTGTTTATTCTTAATATAGACATGTACATATAGAAAACTTATATATTTGTTAATATAACCTGTTGATATTTTATGTTATTTCCACAATATTATTTCTTATTAGTTGTTAGTATAATCGGTTTATTATTTTATATTTTTTAAAAGGTATACAAAATTGGACATTATAATTAATTACTTTGATTTTTTTTTCAAAATAAATACGAGTTTAATCATTTAGTATGACAAAATAAGTACCAACCCATGAATGAAACCTCTCATTGTAAGTATGAGAGAGATGAAGAGGTAGCAGATAGGTAGGAGTATAAAAAATGAGTAAAGAAGATGACAATGATCATATTTAAATTAGCAAATAAATGATTATTTTTAACAATTAAAATTTAGAAAGAGTTATTAATCATGATTGCCCTTTGAATGTCATTTATTCTGTTTTTTTAAAATTAAATAGTTGTTCATCACAATTAATTTTGGGATTTGATTGCTGATTGTGTTTTGGGTTGAATTTCTCTTTAATGTATATTACACATGATTGTCTTGAATGCTTTTTATTTTGTTTTTTTTTATAAATTAAACACTTGTTCCCCACAATTAATTTTGGGATTTGAATGATGATTGTATTTTGAGATTAAATTTCTTTTTAATCTCTATTAGGCATGATTGCTCTTGAATATCTTTTATTCTGTTTCTTAAAAATTAAAAATTTGTCCACACAATTAATTTTGGGATTGATCATATTTCCAATTCTAATTAAAAATGTGTTTTTCAATTTCAACATTTTTTAGTCAACTCCTACTAATTTGTTCAAATCACAAAAACAAAAGAAAGTGGTGTCTCAAGAGTAACATCTTCTAGAATTGATTTTATTGTCATAAATGAATAAAATTAGCAGCATATCCCTATCAATAATATTTTTTTCAGTCATGTTATTCTTCTACCCATACTTAATCGTTTAAGAAAAATAAGTTGATCATATTTAAATGAGCAAAAAAAATGATTATTTTTAACAATTAAAATTTAGAAAGAGTTATTAATCATGATTGCCCTTTGAATGCCATTTATTCCGTTTTTTTAAATTAAATAGATTTTCCTCACAATTAATTTTGGGATTTGATTGATGATTGTGTTTTGGGTTGAATTTCTCTTTAATGTTTATTACACATGATTGTCCTTGAATGCTTTTTATTTTGTTTTTTTTATAAATTAAACATTTGTTCCCCACAATTAATTTTGGGATTTGAATGATGATTGTATTTTGGGATTAAATTTCTTTTTAATCTCTATTAGGCATGATTGCTCTTGAATGTCTTTTATTTTCTTTCTTAAAAATTAAAAATTTGTCCACACAATTAATTTTGGGATTGATCATATTTCCAATTCTAATTAAAAATGTGTTTTTCAATTTCAACATTTTTTAGTCAACTCCTACTAATTTGTTCAAATCACAAAAACAAAAGGAAGTGGTGTCTCAAGAGTAACATCTTCTAGAATTGATTTTATTGTCATAAATGAATAAAATTAGCAGCATATCCCTATCAATAATATTTTTTCAGTCATGTTATTCTTCTACCCATACTTAATCGTTTAAGAAAAATAAGTTGATCATATTTAAATGAGCAAAAAAAATGATTATTTTTAACAATTAAAATTTAGAAAGAGTTATTAATCATGATTACCCTTTGAATGCCATTTATTCCGTTTTTTTTAAATTAAATAGATTTTCCTCACAATTAATTTTGGGATTTGATTGATGATTGTGTTTTGGGTTGAATTTCTCTTTAATGTTTATTACACATGATTGTCCTTGAATGCTTTTTATTTTGTTTTTTTTATAAATTAAACATTTGTTCCCCACAATTAATTTTGGGATTTGAATGATGATTGTATTTTGGGATTAAATTTCTTTTTAATCTCTATTAGGCATGATTGCTCTTGAATGTCTTTTATTTTGTTTCTTAAAAATTAAAAATTTGTCCACACAATTAATTTTGGGACCAATGTACATATGAGTAATATGTATATATCATACAAAATGATCCAAAAAATTGTAAAATGCCAAAGAGGAGAGAAGATAATTGAATCCATTGGTTCTACCATTCTCAATGAACCCAAATGACTGCAGTAACATAAGCAACAAATATATATTTTAAACAATAAATTTTTAAAATCATCGAATCAAAAAATAAAATACAAAACCGTAAATAACTAACCATGATTCTTACCTTATTTCAGAGTATAATATACTTCATGTGTTTCTGAAACATGCAAAACAAAAAATTAAATTAGTGATTCTCTGTATAAAAAAGTGTATAAATAAAATAAGATTAAGAGAGATAAAACTAAAGTGTAGAGATGCTAGAAGGAAAAATCAAACTACAAATAAAGAGAGAAAATAGAAAGAACGAAATAAATATATCAATAATAAAAACAAACAAATGGAATATTGCAACTGAATGTATATATATATATATATATATATATATATATATATATATATATATATATATATAATGAGATCGAGTACATTCCACATGTTTTGAAGGTTTGGTCGTCCTTTAGGATGATACCCTTGCTTATCAGACGTTAACGAAGAGAACTGTTGAAAGAACATATCAAAAAATAATGAAATCACTAAGAACACTAATAAAAAATAAAGAAATCAATGAAAAAGTAAACAAAAAAAAATAGTTGGAAAGGAAAGATTGTTGAAGAGAATGTTGTTTGAAGAGAAAGAGAAAAACATATATTTTGTGATGATGACAAAGTAAATCCTGCGAACGAATTGTAGCAGTATGGGAGAAATGAAGAGTTAGGGGATAGATGAAGGGGTAAGGGTAGAAATAAAAGGAAATGAGCAAACATAAGGCCAAATATTAATTAACATTTAAATTGTTAAAATATAAAATGTAGAAAAAATGATGATGTAGTGTGGGAAGATACATAGTAGTAGTATAGAACACTGTAAGAGAGGAAAAAATTGATAAGGATATGACATGTTGCAATAAGGACTTTATTTTGTTATATAGTATATAGATGAACTAATTATGGGCATGTATGCTCATTGTCCTCAAAACATTTTAAATCTTTCAAAGTATAACATCTTTACCACTCTTGCATGTTTAATTTATATACCTTTTTACTTTCTAGCATTTTTATTCAAAATTTTTTGTATAGTTTTTGGTATATATAAAAAATTGCTGGGTTAGAATTGTTATTTGACCTAAACTTTAGAAGCCGAAATTATTAGGCTTGAATTCCCTTGAATGCCTTTTGTTTTTTCATTTTCTAAAAATGAAATAGTTATTAATTATATTTTAGAAACTGAAATTATTAGTCATGATTGTCTTTAAATACCTTTAATTCCGTTTTCTAAAAATTAAACAATTGTTCCTATATTTAATTGTATTGAAATTGTTCATGCTCCTTCCTTCTAACTTAATTGTAAAGCCTGCAAAATTTCCCCTATCAATCTAGACGCAAAGGAGGAGGAAAAAGTGGGAATGAGACAATTTATACTATTACACTTTGAAGAAAAACTTCCTTATTGCAATCAATTTTTTCCATAATAGAACGTATATATTTCTCTATAAAGTCAACACATTTTCTACTAACATTAATTGTTAAATTGGATTTACTCTTTGACCTTTAATTTTAGGATTTAATTGATGATTATGTTTTGGAATTGAATTTCTTTAATATTTACAATTTTATAACAATCAAAATATTAAAGCAATAGATGTATCTATTAAAGTGCATCATATTTCCATTTTCAATTAAAGCAATATAAATTTATAATAGATTCTAAAATAACTCATAATATTATAAAAATAACAATTTTTTTATCCTTTTAAAATATGTACATTTAGAAAAATAATATAAATATCACACTCCATTGAAAAATATATCTTCTAAATAATAGAAATGAAACTTCAATTTTTTTACATAAAAGTTTTTATAAGTTCTTTATCCATAGGGTAAGCTTATACATTAGGTAGTACCCAAAAAAGTTCTCACAATTATAAGTTAATTATTAAAATTATATTTGTTTTTTATAGTTAGGAAAATTTCTATAAATATCATTTTATATTATTGAAACCACTTTTTTTCATCTTTGCAACCCTCTTGTAAAAATAAAAAAATTATTTTTTATTCAATATGTAATATTAATTTTAAACAAGTATATGATTACTCATTAGTCTTAAAAACCCTCAATAGCTTTTTTCTTCGAATTATTTCATATTTGTAGTTCTCAAATCAACAAATGAATGTAAAGAAATGCATCACACATAAGAAAGATAATATACAATGATATAACACTTTTTTTAAAGCAAAATATGCTAGTCATTATCAAATTGAATTTTGTATAAGCTATTTTTTTTTCTATACAAATAAAACTAACGTTTGGATCAATAAAAGAGAAAATATTTTATGCATCAATACAAATATTAATCATTATCAATTATTAATAAGTCTTGAATGCATAACAAAAGACACAATAAATCAATGTTGTGAAACACAAGTAAGATGTCAATCCGAAAGAACTTCCGTATTAGGTCTAACCGGTTTAAACAGTTAAGCCGTCCGATCGGAACAGATGATTTTAAATATAATTAATAATTTTTATCTATAAATATATATAAATGTAAAATTTTATATAATTAATAATTTTATATAACTTTGAAATAACATCTTTCTATCTTTTTTGGACCGAAATAAAACAAAACATCAAAGCATAGTTGTAAAAACCGTTTCGTGCCGGCCGGTTCAACCGGTGAACCGGTCCCAATACCGGTATAGTACAACAATTATAACAGTCGTGAAATTATACCGGTCATACCGACCGATTTTCAATTGAACCGTATCGGTCAAATCGGTCGATTTTTATTTAAAATTAATTTTTAATGAAAATAAAAAAATTATTGTTTTTTTTTTATTTTTCAACATTAATGTTAATATATTATATATGTATATCTAAATTCACCGGTATGCGGTTTATTAGTGAATCATCGGTTGAACCGCTATACCACTATACCAGTACCCCTACCGGTTTGATGACCGATATGGTATTAATAACACTGCATCACAGTAATGTTCCATTTTTTTTTAAATTTTAAGTGAACCGTCAAGTTTTCCCCGGGTTATTCCGGTTTAACCGAGTTTAGCATTGTCGAACCGAAATTTTTCCGGTTCAAAGCGGTCAAACTACTCATTCGGTTAAGACTACAATACAGAGCCGTTTTCAAGTCCGATCAGCGATCGAACCGGTCGTAAATGACACCTGGACAACATTGAGGATGACAAGGACAAAACTTAGGTACAATATTAATAAAAGATTTGATCCGTGACTATGCTTGCAAACTGCTCTGCCTCACATTCTTAACCTTACAAGCACTCAAATCGATTTGGAACATGAAAATTCCGACTCAACTCGATTAAATTTGGTTAACTTGGAAATAACTGAAAGCTACTCAGACGATTCACTTACAAATTAAAAATGGAGAAACACTACTCCAATGTTCTACTTCATTCCCATAGAAAACGGAGAAATGTTATATATTAATTATATATAATCATGCATTTATTTACAATTATATATTTATAAATAATTATTAATTATATATGACGTCATCTAATCCAACCGAACCATTTAACTAGTTAAACCTTATGCAAAATCCCTTCCATTTATAATGTTGGCCTCGAGTTTCATAATATTGGATCATATCATAACACAAGTCACTAGAATGAAATAGTGGAATCCTTAAAATATCATATGTAATAGAAATGTGTAATTCAAGTTTAAGGAAAAGTTTTATTGCTCCCTGTAATTGTTGCCTTGCCCCGATTTCATCAAGTTGCTAGCAACTAAGTCCCTAAAAAACAAAGGATCTGTCACATATAGTAAGAGAATCTGTCAAATATTGTATCATATCATCAGTGTTGATTATTTTAAAATATAGAACATATAGATGTTTAGTGCTTAGGTATAGGTATCAATTCTTTGTATAAAACTGTGGATTGGCTACTGCAGGTATTTATGTAAGTGCTAACCTTTCTTGTATACAAAAATCAAACTAGCATTTTCTCCATTAATAGAGAGACAAGGACATGTTTTTCCTTTATTTTTAATGGCAAAAGTGTAATTTCATTGTAATCAAATGAATATATGTGTCATTGTAAGTTGTATTTCCCTTTGATTTTTGAAGCTCATGTCTCTCCATTAACGGAGAGGAACCTAACTCACAAAAATCTGTAATATTTCACCAGAGTCTACATAGAAAATATATTTGTGATGAAGGAAGATTATAAATCATATGTGATGGAGGAGTATTATAAATCATGCTACAAGGCAGAGTGTTAAGGTTCTATCTCAAAACCAATTGGCAATGAGATGATTAGACCAACATGTATTTAAATCATTCCCGAGACAATGAGTTAGGCGACGTGAGACTTACTTCCCAACACATCGTATAAAATCTTCACCACCATTGCCTTTCATTTTCTCAATGCTTGATTTACATAAGAGGGACTCTAGCATTATTAGCATGCATTTTTGTTTTGTTGGTTCACAAGGCAAACTCATTAGCCTAATATTCTTTATGAAAACAAAGTGAATGACAAAATTGCAAAATTTGAAGTATAGATTTGAATGGAATTTGCAGCAAATGTACTTTGCAACAAGGCCACAAAAGCTTACAAGCTTAAAAGGTGCATAGGCTTAAGCATTGGCAAAATATATGCTAGTAATCTATCATTTACCAACAGCTTGGAGTATTATGAGTAACTGAAAAAAGTAGTAAGAAGCTCCCCCTATTGTTGCATACTGCAGCTTCTCTTTTCCTTCTACAACGACGAAATCGTCGTCCTTCGATCGATTAAAACCTCCAGCTAACCATCCAAGATTTCTGTAACCTCCATTATACAGCTTTGAAGCTGCTGTTATTGACCTGAATCACACAGCAAAACCATCAAATAGTAGAGACTTTAATGCCATAACCAACTTGTTCTGCTAGCTGAGATGACTTTATGTTTAGTACTGAAATTGGGAAAGTTCACATACACAATACAAACTACTAATGCTTCAAATTTCTTTGAAGATTTTTATTGATTGAATAAAAAAAGAGAAAGAGTTAATGAAAAATTAACCACTTCAGTGTGCCATTTTTTTAATTCTTGTATATTCTTAGTTATACACAGGAAACAAATAAGAAAAACAACTAGCTTCTCTCCAAATGAAGTTAACTGAATCTACTTTCTAGTTAGTTGATAAATGATGAAGATAAACTCCAAGAATGCTAAATAAGTAGGCTGCATTGAACCTTTTCTTGTCTTCAGAGGGACTAATTTAGATCTTCAATATAATTTGTAAAATTAGTTACATATATGTATTACATTTGTATCAAAGTTCCTTGTCAAAATTATTTGTTATTTATGTACAGTGATTTAACTTGCGGACAACATCACATGATGCGGCTGCAATATTGCGGTTGTGGTAACCACCACAACCGCATCCCAGTGCAATTGCAGTATGACTCCAAATCACAATTTTGCGGTCGCATCAGGTCACAACACAACCGCATCGGAATGCATCAAACCGCATCGGTTTTTGAAAATGTTGTTTTAATAACAAAACAAATCACACCGCAACGACCGCAATCCGAATCGCAATGACCGCAATCATAGTAACCACACCCATTACCGCAATCGCGACCACAACCGCAATTTAAAACACTATTTATTTATTTATGTGTGATGCATTCCTTTGAAAATTTTCCTAGATCAATCCTGATATGTGTCATGAAATGACATAGTCTCATTAAAAAAAGGGTGGGACAGTGTTTAAGACTCACAGTCAGTGGAGTCTAAGAATAATAGACTGTTTCCGGGATTTGAATTCGTGACCGAGGTATGGTCACTAAGCATCAACTTTTGTGCCGAGACTTACCCTTTATCAGATTGGCAAAAATGTCATTTCAATTAAGTGCTAGAAACTGAATCTAAATTATCACTTTAGTCAAACTCAAAGCTATGTAGTATACATTTGATATAACAAAATAACCATATCCTAAAACAAAACAATTTATTCTAGAACCTCACTCACCTCAACCCTTCTCCACATGCCACTAAAACCTTGGTGTCCTTACCAGGAATGACCATTTCCACTTGGCTAAGGAACTCAGGGTTTAAGGTAGTAAAGTATTGTCCAGTCCACAAGCCAATATAACCAAAATGAACCCACTTCTTAAGCAAAGTTATAGGACTATTATCAGTGTCTTCCACAAACATTGGCACATGCAAAGACCCAGTTACATGAGCCTTCTTTCTCTCCCATATTGGCCTAACATCAAGGAGAGTAAACCCATCTGAATTCATAGCTATGGATGCATCTTTTGGCCATATAGTCTTGATAGTACCAACTTCTATGAGCTGCTTGGCACTACTAGTAGTGGTGGAGGATTTTGCAGTGATGAATCCAAATCTTGTGGTTCTTAATGTTCTTATTTTAGAATTTGGTTGTGTCTTGTGGTTTAGAATAGAAGTCTTGAAGGGATGGTTAAGGGTTGCCATATTTCTATGTTTCTCTCTTTGTTGAGTATTTACATGTATGATTGTGTTGTTATCCTAAAGGATTTGATTTGACTTGTTATAGATGATAATAACCATTGGCTTTCTGAATTTCTTTTTTGTCTGTTTGATGCATGTTTTTTTATTACCTACACATCATTCTATTCTATGAAAGGCATTCTATTCTCTTTTAAAATTGATTACTCAAAAATTTATATTACAATTTTTATTTTGGAACATATTAAGAAAATTATCTTTATTCAATGGTATTATGTTCTATCATAAAATTCAGGAATAAAAAATTGTTATAAAATATTAGAATTTGCTTACAAGTAAATTGAATATTCTCTTGTTGGTCAAGTCTTATTATACACATTAAAATGTGTGCGGTGCATAATTTTGATGAAGACAAATCTAAATCAACAACATTAAAGACTCAAGTTCAAGCGTCAAGAGGATCAACAAAAGCATAAGAGTAATTTTCATTTACTCAGGTCATAAGATGTTTTGAATGGGTAGAGTCTAGGAAAGATATACCCAATGAAAATATCATAAATTAGAATGATGATTATGATGCGTATGAGATAAACATTCATACATGACTTCATGATTTTGATGCATTAACATTCATGCATGACTTCATGATTTTGATGCATTAAAAAAGGTTAAAGTTATGCCATTTCAAATCATGCATCATACATTAATAAATTATATTAGAAGTTCATAGCATATAAATTAAGTGTTTTTTAGAAAACAGTTAATCGATTAAGTTAATTGTTAATCGTTTCAGTCTTTGTAAAATGAGAAGCTCGTAAATCGACTAAGTTAATAGTTAATCGATTAAGTCAATGTTAGTTTTGAAATTTTAAAGAACGTTAATTGATTAAGAATCATCATAATCGATTAAACTGACCAAAAACTGATTAAAATTGAAGGTTATTATATCCAACAAACCCCATGAGTAATTGACATGTTTTTCAAGACCAAACCAAAGAGTTTTACAAAAAAAAAGAGCAAGAGACTTTGAAACACAAGAAAATAATTTTTCGTGATCATACATCATCATATTCTAAGATTATAGGATATCAAGAAGGTTTAGATATATTCTGAATATAGTATATACTAGTACAAGAAAAGGTGCAAAAGTATTGTACACAAGAAGAACATTCGATTTGTAATTCATCTTTCAAGGTGTGAGGTGTAACACACTAAATTTAAGTCTTTAAAATTATAGTATCAGTCCTAAGATTCTCGCTTGAGCGAGGGATTCTCGCCTGGGCGAGAAAGGCTCACCTGGGAGGGTGAAATCCTGGGCTATACTGAAGGATTCTCGCCTGAGCGAGAGTTGGCTCGCCTAGGCGAGGAAGGCTCAACTAGGAGGGTGAAATCTTGAGCTTTATGGAAGGATTCTCGTCTGAGCGAGAGTTGGCTCGCTTGAGCGAGAGTGGTCTCGCCTGAGCGAGAGATTGGCTCGCCTGGGCGAGGAAATGTGATATTTTGGAGTTGTCGAGGCTGTAAGATCCTCGCTTGAGCGAGAGATGCCTCGCCTGGGCGAGAGTTCCCTCGCCTGGGCGAGAGGGTCAGATCTGAGTTTTTAAAATGGGCAGAACTTTCTCACTTGAGCGAGAATGAGCTCGCTTAAGCGAGGACCCGACGCTGTTACATTAAATAGGGAACCCCAAACACATTTATGAGGGTTAACCTAGAGAGAAGTGAGAGAAGAGGGCTTTTTCAATAGCAAGAAGGCTTGTGAGTCATTTAGAAGCTTGAGAAGAGATAAAGCTCTTGATTCTAATTCTCTTCTTCCCTTTGAAACTTATTTTGGATATGTTGGATCTCTTCTCAAAATTAGAGAAACCATGGAAACTCATCCTTTCGAGTTATGGTTCATTTTATGTTGTTTTTATCTTGTAAACTCTTGGTTTAGAGTTAGTATTTCAAGAATGGAAAAGGGTTTGGGGGTTGATTCATAAAAACCCCAAAACCCTAAAGTGAAAATGTGGTTAAAGGGGAAAATGAGTAAAATGCTAGAGGTAGAAGATGAGTTTACTTTTTAATGTTGAAATATGAGATGAATATGCATGTTTCATATGGTTGTATACTTATGATGAAAGTAGTTTAGAAACATCGAAAATGTGATGAATATCTTGTATGGTTAAATAACGCAATATAAGTTGTTTATGTGATATTGGAAACAAATGACTAACATTGTGTTATATGGTGGGAATGTGGAAAGATCCTAAAGTTGGCTGCAGTGTCGGTGGAACTTGCGAAGTTACCAGGAACCAAACCCAACACTCACCGAGGTAAGGATAAGTCTTTAACTTATGCATTGTGATTGGAAAATGCGTGAATGTTTCTGATTATGGATAACGAAATGAATTGTAAATCACTTAATTATTATAAGCATATATGGGTATGTTTGTAATGATGAGGGCGTTGATTTACTGTTTATGTATTGGTGGAGTGCCAATGGAAATAAAATTCAAAATAATGAAATGAACTGTAAATCACTTAATTGTTATAAGCATATATGTGTATGTTTGTAATGATGATGGTGTCGATTTACTGTTTATGTATTGGTGGAATGCCAATGGAAATTAAACTCGTTTTTAGCTGGCCATGATTGGTTAGCGACTTTGACTCAAGTAATGTAGCAAGCTTTGGCTCAAGCAATGTAGCAAGCTTTGGCTCAAGCAATGTAGCAAGTTTTGGCTCAAGCAATGTAGCAAGCTTTGGCTCAAGCAATGTAGCAAGCTTTGGCTCAAGCAATGTAGCAAACTTTAGCTCAAGTTATGGAGCATGTTTTCAAAAGTATAAACAAAGGAAATGGTTTTACTTAACATTATTAAAATGTGGATTAACGTGTATTGACATTATTTTACATTAACGACTTACTCTTTTGTGTTTCTATATATGGTCAATGTTAATCTCATTGCAGGTAGGTGGAAGATGTAAGGATGTTTTGATTAGAAGCATAGAGGCTTTTAATTCTTTTTTGGAAGTCATTATATTCATTCTTTTGTAATATGATTAACTGTATTTTGAACATGAATATTTGAAACTCTGGATATTCGTAGCTATGGGTATTTTGGAATCCCATAACTAATTGTATGCGGTAGTTACCGGGATATATGAATGAATTATGATTTTTGGCTATGCGAACATGTGTGTTATTTTGAGGTTATGAAATTGATAAGAATAAGGAAACGAGACTTAAGTTGAGTTGTTGGTATTTTTATTTAAAAGTCGTAGGAAAATGTATGAAAGATGAATAAAATAAGGAAAAAATTTCAAGGGTAGAATTTGGGTCCTTACATGAAGTATCACCATAGAATGGGAGAAGAGTTTAGAGAAATCCTAAGCTATAAGTGGTGAGGCTATCCATTAGAAGCTGGGTCCAAGAGGTTCTTGGTGGAAGACTGATTTTAAGAATATTTCAATTCTTCTTAGTGAAAGAAAATCTCCTAGATCAAAAGTGGAAGACTAGATGTAGATTGTAGTGGTTAGCAATCAAACTAGGATAAAATCAAATGTTAAAAATTCTATTTTCCCTAATATTCTACGTTTAACCAATTATCAATTTCTATTATCTAGCATTGAATTCATATTAGAGTTGTTGTATAATTTTCTCTACATGATTGATCGTATAAAATGAATTGTTACAGTGTATGAAAGAATAGATTGATCATTGCATATCATTGTGTCAAAGAGATACATATTTTCAAGAAACAGATTGAATTAATCAATTAAGCCATGAGTTAATCGACTAACTTCATAAATATGTTAATGGATTAAGTAAGTTGTTAATCGATTAAATGAAGGAAAATATTAAAATATCTTTCAAAATATAAAAGTTTGAATGGTACACCAATACACCTATTCACCCCCTCTATGTGTTAGAGCCTATGTTATCTAACTAGTGGTATCAAAGCTAGTTCAAATTAGTGGTAGCTTAATTTCTAAATTCATGAGATCTTAGGAATAGCAAACATGGGCTCTACAAATCACTTTAGTGGTGAAGGTTCCTCAATTAAATGCCCTCCGGTGTTTAGTGGAGAGGGTTATGCTTATTGAAAAGTGAGGATGAGGATATTCATAGAGACCATTGACACTGATATTTGGGAAGCCGTGCAAAATGGACCCCATGTACCATTACACATAGTGGATGGTGAAACAAAAGAAAAACCTAAGAGTTTGTGGACGAATGATGAAAAGAGAAATGTACAACATAATTTAAAAGTTAGGAACATCATCACATTTGCACTCTCTTATGATGAACTCTTTAGAGTTTTATAATGCAGGAGTGTCAAAGAAATGTGGGATACTTTACAAGTAACTCATGAAGGTAAAAGTGAGGTTAAGCGTGTTAGACTAAATACATTAACTCATGAGTATGAATTATTTCATATGTTTCCAAATGGATGTATAATGATATACAAAAAGGTTTTACTTATATTGTTAATCATCTTATTCCTTTAGATAAAGTGTTTGCAAATGTGAGATTACTAATAATATTTTAAGATGTCTTGATAGGACATGGCAACCCAAAGTGACCGCAACTGTGGAATCCAAGGATTTAGACACAATGTCACTTGCAACTCTTTTTGGAAAACTACAATAGCATGAGATGGAGCTTGAACGTTTAACTCTACTTAAAGAACCAGATAAGAAGAAGAAATGAATTTCCCTCAAAGCTACAACTTCAAATACAAAAATATAAGAGGAGAAATCAAATGAAGAAGAAGTTGTTTCGTCTTGCATTGATGATGAAACTATGATACACCTAGTTAAAAAATTCATCAAATTTATAAAGAAGAAAGGAGAGCTCAAAAAGTTTCAAAGGAGAGACACAAGAGACTCAACAAATAGGAGCAAGTACTAAAAAGACAAAATCACTTGCCATGAATGCAGGAAGGTAGGAAACATAAAACTCACATGTCCTACCTACCTCAAAAGAGTTGAGAATGATAAGAAGGACACAAGGGACATCAAGTCCAAGAAAGCTTATATTGTATGGGATTTGATCGAAAAAGAAGTAACATTAAGCACTTCAGATGATGAAGAATTGACAAAACTTTGCTTAATGGCTCAAAATCACAATTCATGCGAAAACAATGAGTAAAATGAGCAAGGTGACTCAAGTGAGGTAAACAACTCCAATTCCGATTGTGATTTCGATAATACCCCCACATATGATATATTATATACTGCTTATGTTGAATTGTATGAAGAACTCAAGAAATTAGCTAAAATAAATGTTGATAGAAAAAGGTTGATTTTGGTGCATGAGAAGATTATTGGAATACAAAAGGTTATTGATGAGCTCAAACTCCAAAATGAAACATTAGATCTAATTTTGTTGAACAAAAGAATATAGTTTTAGAGGAGTTAGCAAGAACCATGTTAAATGAAAGTAAAGTTCTCAAGTATTTTTGGGAGGATGAAGTACATACCACTTGTTATGTTATGAATAGAATCATATTAAGGTGAATTCTTAAGAAAATCCTCATCTTGGATTCTCCATAGATATTCCAAAGTGCTCAAGTGTGGTGGTAACTATAATAGCATAAGTTAGTGCACCATTTTTATCCCAAAGATATTGCATTTGTTGCATAACTATGAATGCCCAATTAACATGTTTGTTATTCTTAAGGGCATACATAAGTTGTAGTTGTTAGTTTAAATTTTTTTTCATGAGCCTTTAATGGTTCATAAGAACCCTTTAATTAGGACCTTGACATTATGACATTCACATGTGATAAAAGAAGAGATTGAAGAATACATGGTTCCCTTTCAGTATCTATTCAACTGCACTTTTTGCTTGTCTTTCTTTATGGTGCACTTTATGGTTGCCTTTGTTTTCACCTCTCTGTCTTCCTTTTAGGTGTTCCTTGATGATTATAAACTCAGTTTCTTTTCCTTGTCTATATGGCACTGCACTTTCCTTACTCAGCCTCCATTGCTTCTCTAATTTTCACTTTGTGTTTATACTCATCAGATAGCAAAGAAGGACATGACTTTCCCGATGCACAAGTGCTCTATTTATAAAAGGGTTTAGAAGGAGTTATTGGAGAAAATAACTCCTCCACTTTCATAGAAACTTCCCATGAAGTGAGAGGGGAGGGAGTTAAACACACCCACTAGTTTGATCCATCAATCACCAACCACCATTACATTAGGTACTTTTATTCTAACTAGTAACTTTGAAGAACATGGACCACTATTGTTAAATTAATCTAACAGTAGTCTCATATCATTGATTTGAGAATGTTTGGAAAATTTGGGAACAACAACATAGCTTAAAAAGTAATGCAACATCTAGGGTGAGATTTCCAACAAAGAGGAAATCTCGATTTTTAACATATTCAGCCACTACATTTTGCTTTTTGCTCAAAATTTCCTCTTGAGGAAATCGACATGAAGAATATTAGAACTTCTTCTTATCGAATTCATCCCAACTACTATCTTAATAAGAATAGAATGAGCTGATGTTATTAACGTAATGGACATCTTACATTGTTGACACTTGGATTACAAACAGTTATTTTTGTAATAATATATACTCCTTAATTTTAAAAAAATAAAAACCTTTCCTATACATGGTAATTATTGATATGTACATAACTATTCACTATTTCCTTCAATATTGGTTTGGGAAATTTTGACATTGTATATAAATGAATATTACTTCTCAATGACTTTCTGCGGTGTCATTATTACATGATACATTTTTTTCGAAATAGGTTGCACAATTATCATTGTAGGTATTTAATATACAAAACAATTTATTTGAATTCAACGTTATAATGATACTTACAAATTATATTTATTTAATGTTTCTGGAACACCATTATTACTATGACAGAGTTTTACATAAAAGGGTTTGAGTATTATGTTATGTTGTAAGGTTGTTTTTATTAAGGGATAATTTAGTCATTCGAGTGGGAGAATCGTTTGGTTTTTTTAATTTTTTAATATTCGTTTGTGCAATTACCATTCAGGGTTATAATTGTAGTTTCCACATTCACTTTAATGTGTGTCCCCACGTGTTCATCCACTTCATTTACCACTTCCCTCTAATGCTCCATTTATCCTTTAACACTCATTTCTCTTCATTCTCATTTCTTATACTCGCCCTTCCTCAAAGTCCTGAAGGGAGCAATATTTTAAACTTGTCATTCTTGAAATGTTAAAACTGATTTTTTCGTATATGCTCAGTTTTTGGTATTATCAGAAGTGATCCAAACGAAATATGGATTCCAATTCCTTTTATGGTTGGACACGACGTGAAGGTCCTTATTGATCTGGAATTACCTCCTTTAACACTTTTTCTCGGTGTCCAGATTATATATCATTTCACTTTTTATTTTTTGTTACATACTTTCTCATTTTTTGTTAAAAATTAGACCATTTCTACATTGTATGGGTTTCCAAGTTACATATTTTCTCATTTATTTTCTTGAAAATGATATATTTTCTTTGTTATATGGGTTTCCAGGTTACATACTTTCTCTTCTTTTTTTATTAAAAATGAGACATTTATTTCTATGGAATAACATCATTTTTGAGGTCGGTAGTAAACTGGAATTTTCATGAAAATAAGATCTTTACTACATTCTCTTGGTTTCAAGGTCACCTATTTCTTAGTTTTTTTAGTTAAAAATGATACAATTACTAGTTTATTTTGGTTCCATTTTTTCATTTTTGTTAAAGATGAGCTCTTTTTTACTTCGTTTCTATCAGTAGGTTTCCAACCACCTCTGTTCCTACCCACTCATTTAGTCAAAGGTATGTTTTTTTTTTTTCATGTTCACGACGTTAACATTTAGTTTAATGTTTACTAATGTTGGATTATAGGTTCTATTTGTTGTTTTTAGTTCAAGCTTTACTAACAAGGTAACATTTTTGGCCATTTCTATTGGATGAAGTTTTTTTTTTTTTTTTGAGTTCAATATAACATTTTCTGTATGAGTTTAAGATAATATTTGTTGTACGAGTTCTAGATAATACTTTCACTGCCACACACCGGATCTACCATTGCTGACACCGTCACCGAGCCATCACAAGACCCATGTTAGTCATTTTGATATAACTATCTTATCATTTTCGAAAAATGATTTATGTCTTACAAAATCAACTCATAACTTTAAAGTATACATTTTGTGATAATGTCATTTTATTACGTTTAATATCATTTTGCGATGTGTAAAGATTTGTAGATTGATTCAAGAGTACATATTTTTTATTATACAAGATAGTATCTTCGATCTATTGTATTTAAGACTTTCAACTTTTACTAAAAATTCATCGTAGACCTCAAGTATATTTGTTCCATGATTCTCACATGTAGTGAATGGAAAAATTATTGTGACCCTTTATTTCTCCGAGCTATAGATTAGTTTTTTTTTTTGCTTTATTTCTCATTGATTCAGTTGTTTTGAGTTATTGTACTTTGTTTTGTGCTATTTCATAACATTAGAATTGTAAAAACAGAACTATAACATTAGAATTGTAACCAACAGAATTTATAAATAGGTCTAAAAGTGACCAGCTATATATTTTAGCTAAGAAACGATTTGATATTTTACACCTAAAAATAAAAAGGTTAATTCAAATATTAATACAATTTCAATCAATGTTATTTCTAATTCCTTAATTTTAGGCCATGTTCAATATAAATATAAATTTATATTCATTTATTGTTTAATTCTAAAATAAGTAATAAGAAATTTTTATAACTCATAACAAATATGCTTCCTTAATTTTAAACAATGCTCATTATGAATATATTTTGTATAGAGTTTAGATTTTATTCTAATATTGCAATGTTACTATTGCAGTATTAAAATAGTAACAACAAGAAATATAACATAAAAAGAATATTAATAATTCTCTATTTTTAATATTTGTGAGTAGTTATTTAGAATAATAACTATTTTTGAATTTTATTTGTTTGGTTTAGAATCAAATAATAATAATGTGTATAATATTTTTCCTCTTGGTAAGTATGCTTGGAATTTAATCCATAATGGTGATGGTCACAAGTTATCGGTGCAAGTGCTTCATCATAAATATCTAACAAATAAATTCACTTTATTTACTACTAACAAATGCACTCGCTCCATATAGAGAAGTACATGATATCAGTCTAAGATACATAATATAAATCAGAAGGACAAAACCAAAATTAACTACATTTCTAAAAAACTTGAATTACATGAATAGTAACCTTAGGAAAATGACTAATTCAAATATTAATACAATTTCAATCAATATTGTTGTATAATTCTAAAATAACTAATAAAAATATGTATAAATCATAACAAATATGTATTGTAAATAACAGAAATAGAACTTCAATAACGTAGATAGATAAACTAAATTAAAACAATGAAAATATTAAGTCAAATATGTTTATTATAAAAGTTATAGTTTATATTAGAAAAAATAATGTAAAGAATAATAATTATGTACATATATAAACATTGATATTATAATAATTTTAAATATTTATATTTATGATTGTGTGAATTCATAATATTAAAAATATCAAATCTATAGCATAAAACATAATGAGTGTCAATCTAAATTAAAGATAGTAATATTATTATTTTTATTGATGTTTTTGAATAATAAAATTGTGATAAAGATAATATATTGTATTCATTAAGGAAAATATTCTTCCAAAAAAATAATTGAAACTTCCAATTTTTGTGATAAAGATAATAATATTGTATCCATTAAGAACAATATTCTTCCAAATAAAATAATCATTAACCCTTATAGAGAAAAACCAATATTTTTGGCTTAAAAAAAGTCATATCTTTGATTTGATTTAATTGTGATAATGAAATTGATTCTTCTATATTTATTTTATTAAAATCAAACATAAAATATACAAAATTGAATGCATTTTAACACATATTTATTTATATTTGGCTTAAATTATTTTTTATTCCTTAATTTAAACAATGCTCATTGTGAATATTTTTTTTAGAGTTTAGATTTGATTCTAATATTGCAATGTTACTATTGCAGTATTAAATTAGTAACAACAAGAAACATATCGTAAAAATAATATTAATAACTTATTGATGAATTCATAATTTTATTTGTTTGTAGTTAATTTAAAGTCAAATAATAATATGTATTTTCAAAATAATCGTATTTTAGAATCATATAATAATATGTTATAATTTTATTGATATTTTTTTAATTATTAGGATAATGATGTGTTTTTCAGGATTTTATAAACTCTAATGCTCTTCATCTTAAAATAGAGCAATACAACGTATAATAATGTCTTTTTCTATCCTTATTCTATTAGAAAATATGTACAAGTTTTTTTATATGATATATATTAAATTTTGTTTCTTATTCTTTAATTTTAGACAATTGTGACACCCTCAATTTTAAGTCTTTAAAATTATAGTATCAGTCCTGAGATTCTCACTTGAGCGAGAGAATTGTCGCTTGGGCGAGAGAGGCTCACTTGGGAGGGTGAAATCCTGGGCTATACTGAAGGATTCTCGCTTGAGCGAGAGTGGTCTCGCCTGAGCGAGAGTTGTCTCGCCTGAGCGAGAGTGGTCTCGCCTGAGCGAGAGTTGTCTCACCTGGGCGAGAAGTGGCATGTTGGAACCTGTCGAGGCTGTGAGATTTTCGCTTGAGCGAGAATCCCTCGCTTAAGCGAGAGGGTCAGATTTGAGTTTTTAAAATAGGCGGGATTTTCTCGCTTGAGCGAAAATGAGCTCGCTTGAGCGAGAATCCAACGAGTTTGCATTAAATGAGAAACCCCAAACACATTTTTGGGTTAGAAATTGAAGAGAGAATAGAGTTTTTTCCAAGGGCAAGGAGCTTTGATACTAATCTAGAAGCTTGAGAAGAGGTAAAACTCTTGATTCTAACTCTCTTATTCCCTTTGAAACTTGTTTTGGGTATGTTGGATCTCTTTTCAAAATATGAGAAACCATGGAAACTCGCCCTTTTGAGTTATGGTTCGTTTTATGTTGTTTTTCTCTTGTAAACTCTTGATTTAGAGTTGATATTTCAAGAATGGAAAGAGTTTGTGGGTTGATGCATGAAAACCCCAAAACCCTAAAAGTGAAAATGTGGTTAAAGAGGAAAATGGGTAAAATGCTAGAGGTAGAAGATGAGTATGCACTCTAAGGTGGAAATATGAGATGAATATGTATGTTTTAGATGTTTGTACACTTATAATGAAAATAGTTTAGAAACATTGAAAATATGTTAAATATCATATATGGTTAAATAATGCAATATGAGTTGTTTGTGTGATATTTAGAATAAATGACTAACATTGTGTTATATGGTGGGAATGAGGAAAGATCCTAAAGTTGGCAGCGGTGTCTGTGGAACTTGCGAAGTTACCAAGAACCAAACCCAACACTCACCAAGGTAAGGATAAGTCTTTAACTTGTGCATTGTAATAGAAAATGTGTGGATTTTCTGGTTGTGCAAGGATTAATTGGTGAATCACGTATTTATTATAAACATATATGAGTATGTTTATAATAAGGATTGCGTGGATTCACTGGGTATGATTGATAGTGAAATCAATGAAAAAGAAACGTATTTTTAGCCGACCATAAATGGTTAGCGACTTCGGCCTGAGTTTATGTGGCAACACTTCGGCCCGAGTTTATGTGACAACACTTCGGCCCGAGTTTATGTGGCAACACTTCGGCCCGAGTTTATGTGGCAACACTTCGGCTCGATTTTATGTAGAAACACTTCGGCCCGAGTTTATGTGGCAACACTTCGGCTCGAGTTTATGTAGCAACACTTTGGCCCGAGTTTATGTGGCAACACTTCGGCTCGAGTTTATGTAGCAACACTTCGGTCCGAGTTTATGCGGCATGTTTTCTTATAAAAGGGATGAGAAATTGTTTTTAGCTAACCCTAAGGGGCGTAGCGACTTCGGCTCGAGTTTATGTAGCAACACTTCGGCCCGAGTTTATGCGGCATGTTTTCTTATAAAAGAGATGAGAAATCGCTTTTAGCTAACCCTAATGAGTGTAGTGACTTTGGCTCAAGTGATGTAACACGAAAAATGAATTTCAAGTGATTTACTAACTTTTTCTAAATGTGGATTATCTTATAATGACGTTTATTGAATTAATGACTTACTCCTTTATGTGTTTGTGTTTCGTCATTGATAATCCCATTACAGATGAACAGGTGACCTGAGGTGGTCTTATTTTTGGAAGCTTAGGAGTTTTATATTTTTGGATTTCAATTATTAGCACTATTTTGTATATGAGTGCTTATTGAATTACTTGGAATATTTTGTAACTATGGATATATGACTTATACGATTGATTGTAATTCCGCATATACGTAGCTATGGGTATTTTGGAAACCCATAGCTAGATGTATGCGGTAGACTTTAGGGTTTAATTGAATGAATTATGTTTTTTTTTTGCAATATAAATTGTATCGTAACATCTTATGTTAAAAGTGTTTTAAGGAGTGATAATTGAGAAATCAAAGTAGTATGATGACTGTATGCATGAAAGGATTAAAATAAAAGAAAAAATTTCAAGGGTAGAATTTGGGTTCTTACACTTACTAACAAACTACTTTATACTATGTAAATAAATTCATATAAAATATATTATCAGCAGTGTGAATGTACAAGTAACCTACTAGTGGTAAGGTACTTTCATGCAAAATGAACTAAAAGGTTTTAACTCCATGAGTATCTTTTTTCCCTTAATAGAAGAAAGGAGTTTGTTTCTTTTGACTTTCATATTAAAGTAAAATACCCTCACTAATTCAGGGAAATATGCATTTTGTTCTAAACATAAATCTAGAAGAATTTGTTGCCTAAGGAATTCAGGAAATTGAAATTAAGCAAATTCAAAAGAATTAAGCATATCATACCTGGGAGTGATCATTTCCCATCCTAAGAAGTATATACAAGACATTTTTCTTTGCTCATTGGTTGGGAGTAGCCTTGACAAATTCAATGGATTAGTCTCATATGCACCCACTTGACCTCTTTTAGAAGGCATAAAGCGAAGCTTCTTAGTTCTGGAGGAAGAAGCCATAGATTTGAAATTTTGATTTCTAGGGTTTCTCAAAAATTTGAAATTGGGGATTCTTGATTTGAGGCACAAAAGCTAAAATTTGTGGTTGCAAAATGTTTATAATTGAAAATGTACTATGTTAGCCACAAATTTCACCAAAACGATCAAGAAATGTAGTATGTTATGAAGCAAAAGTTGAACTTAGGTCTATTTCATCTACTATGCCTAATTTTCTCCTCATTTTATAAAAAAAAGGTTATTTTTCTAAGGGCTTAGTGAATATGTCTATAGTTGATCATGAATATCAACAAACTCTAATTCTACATCTTTCTTTTGATCATGGTTCCTAAGGAAGTGATGTCTTCTATCTGTGTGTTGGTTCCAGAATATATTACAAAGGTTTGTGCTTAGCGCAATTGGGAGGTGCGCTCAGCCTAGATTTTGCGCCCAACGCGATCTGTTGCGCTGAAAGGTTGAACCTAGCCAGTTGAAGAGTGTTAGGTGCTTAGTGCATAAACGGTGCCATAATGCTAACATTATTTAAGGAGATTCATTTCGATGTATTGAGACAGACCTTGTAATATTATTTTGTAATATTTCCTTTCTGAGTTTTTAATAGAGTTTAGCTCACTTAGGTCATTGGAACTAAGTGTAAGTACTAGAAGAGTTAACATGAGTAGCCCATGAGTTGTGTTTTATCCCTATCTTAACTAAGTTATTCCTTTGTTGTGATTGAATGTAATACAAGCTTGATCTATACACATTGATTGATTTAGTATTAATTCATGAAGCTTTGATTCTTTTGAGTTATATGTGATTAATGCTTGATTTAAGTTTGACCATCTTATTGCATGAATTGTGAATGAAATTCTTAGAGGAATCCATGCATAATTCTTAACTTGTATAACTCGTCAATTGGTATATTTACTTGACATAGACTTATATCAAAATTGTCATCCCATGCATGTTGTTCTATTAATATCTAGACATAGAATTAATTTTATAACTTCATAACTCTCAAACTTGTTAGCATTGACTACTAGACATGGAGTTATGTTTAACGGTTCATAAGTTTTAATCTTGTTAATCTAGTTACTAGACATAGAGCTACTTTAATAAGCTACTAGCATAGACTAAGACATCAGCGGTTAATACAATTGAGGTATTGCATTTAACTCAACTTCACATGCATAGACTACTAGACATAGAGGTATGTTATGTGGGTCATAATTCTTAATCACGTGTGTAAAGTTGCTAGACATAGAGTTTTATTGTATAAGTTGCTAAATTTACTAATATATTAGATTGTAGTAATCTTGAGGTTATTTACGTGAAAGAATCATTACTTAAGTGATTTTTGTGTTACTGAGTCGTGTGTATATTGATAGTAAATACAAAATTCTATCCAAATATCTTTATCAATGTATTACAATCATATTGCTTATTGTAGTGTCATCAAACCACAAACCAATTGAAAGATAACTAAAAATAATAATTGTTATTTGAACATCGCAAGCCTCTATGATACGATAACCCCTTAGTCTTTACTTTTTTGTGACACCTTTGTTATTTTTATATCCAATTTGTCAATTAGGAGGTATTGAGGTACCCAAACGCATAGGTGCTCGAACCCGCTATTGCTTCCTATATATACTAGCGTGTTAACAGGTACTGTCGTGCCTGTCAACCTACATTCCTATTTTGCGATTGTATGTCAACACGTATTTTGTGCTCCTAATGTCAATTTTTCTCTATCCTTGGCATGTTATGTAGGGCTAAGGTTGATGACTAAATATATTAAAGTAGAGATTATTATTCTTTATTTCAAAGTGTCTAGTATAATTAGTAAATATTTAAATCAAATGTAAAGTTAGTCTTCAATAGTAATAATTCAAAGTAATGTTTAAAATTATACCAAATCACAACCAAATAGAAATAAATAGAAAGGTAAACTATAATGAGAGCACATACCTAAGATAGAATACCGAATGCTAGCATACTCACTGATCAACTTTGCAATATACCACCTACAAGTGTTAAAAACTTTAGTCTTTAAAATCACGAAAAAATTCAAAACTTAGAGTAAAGATATAATAATTGAAAGCCATGGCAAAAAATACAAAATAAACTACAAACAAAAACATGTAAGCCTCATTTCCAACACAATATTAACCCAAAAATATATTAAAGAATGTGTCACTTTATCTTTGGTTGGAGGGTGGACAAAACTCCTTCCCCATCTTAAAGTGACCTGATTTATATAAGAATTGTGTTGTTGTCGTGGTTCCTAATTACCATCATAGAGGAAGCTATAACTTGCCCCATGAGTGTTGTATGCCATTGATTTACATTGTAAAACGTGAGTTCAATGAGGAATGAATAGTTCATAACAAGAGGTTGGAATTTAGAATCCTTGAGGATTTCTTTTTGTGGATGAAAAAAGTAAGAATGATGAAAAGAAAATAAGAAAGTTATGTGGAAAACTACATGTGGTTTTTAATTATGGAAATTGTATTGATTAATTAAATGTTTTTAATAAGGAAGTTATATGCGGTTTTTGAGAAGTTGAAACTACTTTGATGACTGAGCGTAAATTAGGGAAGTAAAAATTACTCAAGGTTAGCAGTTAGAATATATTTTCCTTTATGTATTAGAATATATTTTCCTTTATCTATAAGTAATATTATTTAGTTCTATTAATAGTTTAATAATTGAGAGTAATATGGTTATTTGCCATGTTACTGTTAAAAAAATAGGAAGAAAAGAAATTAAAATAATTTGTCATGTTCCACAATCTTCTCATACTTATAATGTAGGAAAGAAATAATAGTTAACCAAATAATATGGAACATGTATTATGCATATAGTGAGTGAGTTACATCGAATTTTGGTTTTATTAAGTTGTATAGATTAGCACAATTGATCTTACTTTTATTTATTACTATACTTGTTTCTTTGGTAATCTTTAATACTTTTTTTGTTACACTAGTAGATTTTTAATCTAGTATATTTTTGGAAACAAATTAGTTAACAAAACCCATCTAGTATATTTATTTTTGGTCCACAAAAGAAGCAAAACATTTGAAAATTGGGCCTAGATTTAACATCCTAGGTGTGAAGTTCAAGTACGATGATGTTTTGTTGAATAGCCCAGTTATGTTTCTTCTATGTGGATGAGTTTCTTCTCTTATTTCCACCGGTGAAAATACACACATTACTCCGGTCACAAATTTTGTAAACTCAGATAGAGAAATAAGGCCAATGGGTATTGATTACTATAAAATTCTTAATGTAGATCGAAGTGCTAAAGATAATGATCTCAAGAAAGCATATCGGAAACTTGCCATGAAGTGGCACCCTGATAAGAACCCTAACAATAAGAAAGATGCTGAAGCCAAATTCAAACAAATCTCAGAAGCTTATGATGTATGTTTTAATTCTATAGAAGTTTGTTTCTTAATATAGTTAATGTAATATGAATTGGGTTTTTTTTGACAATGTGGGATTTATTAAAAGTTTCCTTTTTTTCTTATGATTTTAACTTATGGGGTATTGAATTTTTTTTGTGTGATCTGAATGATTTTAATTGTGGGGTTCCTTTTAAATTGATTTGTGAATAGGTATTGAGTGATCCACAAAAGAGACAAGTGTATGATCAGTTTGGTGAGGAAGGGTTGAAGGGACAGGTGCCACCCCAAAGTTCTGGTGGATTTTCCAGTGGAAGTGATGGTGGCGGGCCGACGATGTTCCGGTTTAACCCCAGAAGTGCAGATGATATATTCTCAGAGTTCTTCGGGTTTTCGAGTCCATTTGGTGGAATTGGAGATATGGGTGGTCGTGCTGGTGCATCTGGCTTTCAAAGGGGTATGTTTGGCGATGACCTTTTCTCGTCGTTTAGGAGTGGAGCTGGTGAAGGCTCTGGCAATGTACATGTGCCAAGGAAAAGTGCACCCATAGAGAGAACTTTGCATTGCAATTTGGAGGATTTGTACAAAGGAACCACCAAAAAAATGAAGATTTCCAGGGATGTTACCGATTCCAGTGGGTGAGCTATCGACTTCAACTTATTTAGCATCTTTTGTCAATTTACTTTCATGAAGAAATTTTGTGAAGGTATGTATGTTCAGTATTTTCTGGATGGATTTAAGTTACTAAATTCCAACTCAACTTTATGACCATATGTTGTTTTTTGAGGATCAATTGTTAGGATCATTTTGGTATGCATTATATGCATCTTTATACTTTCATACGGTCATCAAAGACATTACTAAAATGAAAAATTGCATATTTACAGTTTGCATTTTTCAACATTCATTTGAAAATTTGAACTGGTTAGTTGTGAATTGTGATGATTACTAATATGTGTATTTTGGGAGTGAGATCGGTAGATTAAAAGTTGTGGTTATTCACTTGGTAGAGATATCTTTGTATAAGAGTCAATTTGAAGTTATTGGCAATGGCAATAGGTTCCATATTTTAAGTGAAAAAGAGTTTAGTATGTGTGTGTACGTGAAGTTATTGGCAATGTGCAAATATTATATTTTGTGCCTTCATCGCATTTTCTTGTGGTCTAAGTTATGATTAATATGTGTGTACGTGAAGACATGATTTCTAAATGTTTTAAACAAATAATGCTCATCAACCAATGAATGTTCGTCATAATTGGTTCTCACCTCCGTAAGTTTACCTTTCATCTCATCGACTATTCGTCGGAAACTAGAAGGTTATTTACTTCATGTCTTTTACTAGTCAATGCGCTGGGAAATGATTGGCTCAGTTAAGGTGCAAACTCAAAATTTAGTAATTCTTAAATTATTTTATTGGAAACTAATTGGTTAACTATTTTATATGTAACTAACTTCCTTCCACAGTAGACAAGGAACCAAACTCATTCCACGTCGCACCTCTAAGGATCATGTTTTATGTATTTCTCTTGACTTGTTTTATTCCTTGGCACAAGGTATATTTAGTAGTAACAACAAGTTAAATTAGTAAGTCTAGTGGCCAAAGAACTAAAGTCTTTCATATTATTCGTTACTACGACTATTTAATTCACTATATGTTTTCTTATTGTACAGGAGGCCCACTACAGTGGAGGAAATTCTAACAATTGAGATTAAGCCAGGTTGGAAGAAAGGAACAAAAATAACTTTTCCAGAGAAGGGAAATGAACAAAGAGGAATTATACCTGCAGATCTCGTTTTTATTATTGATGAGAAGCCTCATAGTGTCTTCAAGAGGGATGGCAATGATCTTGTTGTCACCCAGAAAATATCTCTCGTAGAAGCCCTGACAGGTTACACAACGCAGCTGACAACCCTTGACGGGCGGAATCTTACGGTCTCCATCAACTCCATCGTTAGTCCTTCTTACGAGGAAGTTATTAAAGGAGAGGGTATGCCCATTCCCAAAGAACCTTCCAAACGGGGTAACTTGAGAGTCAAATTCAACATCAAATTCCCCTCTAGGCTTACATCAGAGCAGAAAAGTGGCGTCAAGCGATTATTGACATCTTCTTGAACAGTGTGGTACCTCTCCTAATCATTTAGCAAACCATTTAAGATTACAATTATTTTATTCTCGGTTATTGAATTTCAAAATGGATATTCTTGTCTTTGTGTACTGTGTTTTAACTTGTTTGATGTTCTATTTACGTTTTTTGGCTTTTTTTAGTCAAAAATTGTCTTAACCACTTATCTATGCAGATTAAGGACTTAGTTTTGTCTTTTTCACTTATCTTTTGAGTTCTTAGTTGTTACTACTACAAAAAGTGGAAAATCACACCCTCCAAACCCTTATGGATGGAGAGTCCAATATCATACAAAACAACATACTGGAATCCCATATATATGATGTGGAACTCTATTTCCGTATCATTCAATTGGATCCAAACATATATCTTTGTTCAGCATTTCAATTTTCGAATATTCACATGCACATTACCCGGACTAGAAGAAAAGCTTTAGAAAGCACATGATGGAGAATGAGGTAAAGTTGAGTTCTGACATCTGATACCAATATTTAGATTCCATTTTAAAATCAACTCCTAATGAAAGGAGTAGATTATAGGTAAGATGCACTTAAGAGATTGAGGTAGATGATATTAGATGTGTAGCACACTTTTTAATGACTTAATAACGAGTTTACACAAGTTTGGTGGATAGACTGTTGCTGACTTCAAGAGGTTCAAGATTTTAACTTCTTTCATTAAAAAGAGAAAGAAAGAAGTTTTTTAACATCTTGCACAATCATCGCCAGTGTTGTAAAAACCGTTTCGTGTCAGTCGGTTCAACCAGTAAACCAGTTCCAATACCGGTACGGTATAACAATTATACTGGTTATGCAATCATATTGATCAAAATGGTCATATCGGCCGGTTTTCAATTGAACCGTACCGGTCATACGCTCGATTTTTTATTTAAAATTAATTTATAATAAAAAAATTGTTTTTATTGATTTTCAATATTAATGTTAACATATTATATATGTATATCTTACTTCACCGGTATGTGGTTTAATTAATGAACCACCGATTGAACTACTATATCACTATACCCTGGTTTGATAATCGGAAGGGTACCGATAACACTAGTCATGGCCCTTGTTTCCCTTTGAACTGTGGTAATGGTAACTATCCTATTTTTATTTAGTTTCTGACTCATTTGTTAGTCATATGGATTAGCAACTTTTGGTTGTTACCGTTATTGATTTCTAACTATCTGCATGTATTAGTAATTTAGGATCATGAAGCAACTAGATTGCTCTTTTCCCATCTTGTAATTTGGAATATTCAACCTAGTAGATTTGTCTTTTCACATCTTGATTGGCTTCTGTTATATTCTTGAAATTAAATTGGGCATTGCATAAGATTAGTCTTTACATTTCTAACTGACAAAATCTCCACTTTAATAGAGTCTGGACCCCTTTTTGGTAATTGACAATTTTAATTTTTATAAATGGTAAATACTTTGTGTTATAATTTAAAAATAAGGGTTTTCTTAAAAAAAAACGTTGGTCTAGTGGTGTAAGATCTTGCTAAATCTTCAATATGACCAAAATGTCATTGGTTCGATTCCTGGGAGAAACATTTGTTGGGAGAGTCAGACATGTACCTCGTAACAAATTAGTTACTTTTAATATCGTTATAAATAAGGATTCTATTAACCTATCCTCTACAGTACTGAATATAGATGCTGATATGCGGTTTACATTTTTAATCATACATACTCCATTCCTTTAGTTTTTTTAATCATATATACTTTTTTAGTATCATATTCTGAGGCTAAGAACTCAGTTTAAATTTCACCAATGAAGGATGAGTTTTGTCATCCACTACCCATAGGTAATAATGGTTAAGAAAATAAAAGAGTAAAGTCAGTATCTACAAAATTAAAAGCATTGAATTTTAAACATTTAATATATTATTTTTCTAAGTTAACTTTATGGGGATGGATTGTGGCTACTTGTTGTGCATATAATAATATTATTTTTAGATAATGGAAAAATGAAAGATATTGGTCCATTTTGGTAAGTGGCTAAAATGTACTTCTTTGACTTAACTTTATGTAAGTGGAAAAAGTATCTAAACTATACTTCCCAATTAACAAAACTCCAAAATATAAAACATAGGAAAGTTAGAAATAAGTGTTTTCAACATGTGTCTTGGAATAAAGTACTTAAAGCAAATTTAATATAATATTGGCTTCTCTACTCCCTTCACTAATTTTAATACCATGGTTTATTTGTGAGTGGAAAGGAAAATTAAATAATTTTCAACTTTCATTTTTTCCACACCTTAAATATTATTGAAATACAATGATTTTCATATTGTTTTATACTAACCGTGTAAGAGTTTTTTACACTGTCAATGTATCATTCACCATTGATTTTCAATGATTATTGACTCTTAAATAAAAGTAATACAAATGAATGATTAATGATATATTGACTGTGCATAAATCTTTTCAGTGTGTAGATATTAGAATCTTACAATCTTGTATAAATCCTTGCAAACCTCAAGTAGTGGATACATTTTAAAGTAATGTGTTATCACAATTTTTGAATTCTGAGATTATATATGGGCAGAATATTACATTAAATATCAATATTATTAATATTGTACCGATCGGGATACTACTATAGTGATATAGCGGTTTAATTGGTGGTTCATTAATTAAACTACATACTGGTAAAGTTAGATATACATATATAATATATTAACATTAATATTGAAAAATCAATAAAAAACAATATATTTTTTATTACAAATTACTTTTAAATACGACCTGTATGACACGTATGGTTCACCCAGATGATAATGCAACGAAGTGTGCACACGCGGTCAATCTATCCATAATCACCCAAATGTCACTCTGACCTTTGGAAGGAGATGAGTGAGCTATGAAGTCCATTGACAAATCATCTCATACCTTTTCTGGAATTTTAAGTGGTTGAAGTAGTCCGTGACTTTTACGTGCTATATATTTGTTATAGTGACAGATTGCACAATTTTGGATGAAGAGTTTCAGATCCCTTTCGATGCCTAGCCAGTGACATGAAGTCATGAGTATGGTAAGAGATGGTTTCTAACCTAAATGTCTAGTTGTTGGGGATTCATGAATCTCCATGGTCAAGGTAGAGTGCAAATCCTAGAAGTCAAGTATGTAAATCCAATTGCGATATAACAATAGACCTTGTGAAATTGAAATTTTCATTGCCAAGAATCATGGAACTCATGTTTGGTCAGTAATTTTTGCTCTAAATGAGGGGAATAAAATGATCGCAACTTGTCCAATATCATTGGAATTGTTGTGGATAAGGCATATAAGACGACTAGTTCTTCACTGTGACATATGCTCAAAGCATCCACAACTCGATTAGATGTACCAGTGTTGTACTTAATCTCATAATTGAACCAAATGATTTTAGTATCCCATTTTTGTTGTTCTGGGGTATGAAATCCTTATCTCACTAAATGCTTTAAACTTTGTTGGTATGTGTATATAATGAAATGTCTTCTGATTAGATATTGACGTCATTAATTGATAGGTTCTATCACGGAGAACATCTCTATGACATATGCAGAAGCATTCTACATGTAGAAGAACATTTTTCTACTGAAGAAGGCCATGGGTGACCGTCTTGAGACAAGGCAACACTAATCTCCACCACTGAGTCATCCGTTTCAAAAGTAAATGTTTTAGAAAAGTCATGCAATTGTAACACTAAGGTTGTTGTCATGTTTTTTTAAGTTTTGTAAAGGCCTGATGAGCCTATGTACTTCATGTAAACTATTGATGTTTCGAACAAATTTGTGATATAACCTAGTGATGCCCAAGAATTCGTGTAGGGTCATGAGGGAACGAGGTTCTAGCTAGCCTGTCATGGCTTGAACTTTGTTGGGATCTGGTTGGACTCTCGCTACATAAATAATGTGTCTCAAATGACCAACTGAATGAACACTAAATGAACACTTAGATAGTTTGGCAAAAATTCTGTTATAAACCAATAGGTCTAGAATATGTTCTAAGTGAACTTCATGACCAACCAAGCAAGAACTATAAATAAGAATTTCATTGGGGAGAACCCCAATAAAAATCACCAGGGATAGGGTCTTAAAAGATCGTTCATTGCTTGCATTAGTCAGCCCAAAACATAGGTCAACCTTAGAAAGGATAGTTACCTCCCAACTTATCCATTAGTTCATCTATGGTAGGGATCAGAAAACGACCCCACACTATGATAGAGTTAAGTGCATGATAGTCTACACAGAAATGCCAAGTGTCATCTTTCTTCTTGACTAGAAGAACTAGGGATGAGAATGGACTTGTGTGGGGCTTATGATCCCTTCTTCAAGCATGTTTTAGATCATGGAGATCATCGCCTCCTTTTGAGAGTAAGAATATCTATAAGAATATAGTTATATAATATAAAAAGGGAGAGTATCCATTTACTCCAGGAGTAAATGAAAAAACATTCTCCACATTTTAGTCATCAACTCTTGAAAAATCCAATGGTTTAAATGTATTTACAATTTCAAATCATTATATTTTCTAAGAATGAATAACTATGATGTGGAATAGATTTTTATGAGTAGATCACTTCCCTAATAAAAAAGTATAATACATATAAAATATTTAATTAAAAAATAAATTTATAAATAAGTGGATACTCGTAGAGTTGAATATCATAATACTCGTTCTCACGGGACATGTTTTTTTTGTCAACAATCGTATGTGATTCTATTTTCCTGAAAAAACGGCTGTGATGGACGAATTAATCCTACCTATTCAACTGGCATAAATTACGGATGGCTAAATTGAGACAGATTGCTTAAAAAACGTGCAGAATCTGTAATAAAATACGTTTTAAATCAAAATTCAAATTTGATTCATTGCAATTACCACCGCAAGTGTTGATTCTTTAGTCATGAATAGCATGATTTTAGGAAACAATTAAAAACTACCAAATCAGGTCATTAAATTTGAATAACTACATGTTTTACGTTTTATATTGCAGCCAACCTAATAAATAAGAAACAATAAATATAAGTTGCATTCATGATTTACTGTTTATTGTGGTCATCCATATATACATTTTTTATTATTTTTTTGATCGGCAAAAGAAGATTTTACTAAAGATGAAGAATAATACAAATAGAGGAAGAGTTAAAGGAGAAGAAAAAAAGAATTACAAATTACACTTTAAAAGTATACTCCAACCTCATGGAGCTCTTGATCCAAAGCCAAACATTCACCCTAGTAGTATCCAGAACAAGAAGAGTAGATGGTCTAACATTGTTAAAGATGATGTCGTTCCGATGTAACCAGATGACCCAGATAATAGACAACCAAATCTTGCTCCAAGCTTTCCACCCCTTTTTATCCTTCATCAAACCAATGTGATTAATGTAATGCTTGATCGGAATAAGAGGTAAGGCGACAGAGATACCAAGTCAATCGTACAATAATTGCCAAATATGATAAGTGAAAATGCATGAAGAAAACAGGTGATTTGAAGATTCCAAGTGGTCATTACACAAAGAGCAAAAGCTTCCGCCGCCATTATCAAAAGAAACATCCCGCCTGAGAAGAGCATCCATAGTAGGGATTCTATCTTGAAAAACCAGCCAACAAAACTAATGACCTTAGGGAGAGCCTTTGATTTCCAGATGGAATAAGAGTTCTGCAAAGTGAGTGGAGATTGCTGAACTGGAGGACGAGTAACTGATTTGACGATGTATTTCTTGAACTTATCATGCTTCCATTCCCAGTAGTCTGTTTTGTTTCTAGAGAGAACCACATGTTTAATGTCATCCAGAAAAGCACGACAAAGTTCATGTTCCTAAGAAAAAAGGTGACGTCTCCCGGTTCCACTCCTAAGAATCCCCTACCCAACTACCAAAGTTACAAATATTGTCATTAGGCGAGGTGTTAATGTTATAAAGACGTTTGTACTTCGAGGCTAAAGTAGAAGACCCAACCCATAAATCATGCCAAAACATTATCACTACTACAAGATTCCATCATGTGACACAACTAAAAATATCAATACATTGTAAGATAAAGTTATACAAATAAAATTATTAAATAATGGAGAAGAGAAAAGTTAGAGATTTGAAATTTGAAAAAGAGCGAAATGAGGAGGAGGATTGAAGTTTAGGGGTGGGAGGTGAGACAAAGTTAAATTACATAAACACCTTTATTACTAAAACTTATTACACCAAAACATTTAGGGTTTTTTGTCCAAATCTTTTGGTACAACTTGCTAACATGTACCTAACTGAAAAAACATTTTCCTCATGTTAACAACTTCCTTAAATAATATACAAAGTAGTCTAAGTTATTTATTTAAAAAAGAATTGGCACATGTTTAAGTCATTTCCCCTTTTTCTTTCATTGATTGAAAATTGTATTATTCTTCTTGGGAAGAAAAGATGGACGACCCAATTCCCCTTATCATAATCAATTGTCATATATAAACCATTATTTGTAGTTAGATCGTTCTCATGTGATTTGTAATAATCTAAAAAAAGGATTATTCCAACATTGTGTCTTTATATTTTTGGTCAACAATATTATTGATTTTTATTTTATTAGTCAAAATAGCATTGAAACATTTCATATTCTTTATCATCTTTATACCATGGAGTATTAAGATTCTCCTCCATAAATAATAGTTACATTACTATTTTGCATTATATTTTGATCATATTGTTTTTAATATAAAATGTGTACTCGTCGTAGAAGAAAATAAATGAATACTTGGACTATTGACTATATTCATCTCAATCTTTCGGAAATACAATATGTATTTAATTTTAACTCCTCAATAATGCGAGTTTTTAGTCATTTTATCAAACATCAATTGTGCTCTCTGAAAATCCAATTTTCATTCTTATTTGGGTTAGAACTCCTTAATATTTATTTACGTCTTTCATCATATGGTTGATCATCATTATCGACTTGTGTGTAAAACATATAAGTGTGTTTGCTCCAATTTTTTCCTTGATGCATATAATATTTCATTTTCTAGTAATTTCTTCTCAAATGTTCTTTCGGAATAACCTGACTTTGGAATGTATGTGGAAAGGCATATGTCAAGAGTTTCATCAACAAATTATCACTTAAATACAAATTCATGTCTTGATCGATTTTTTACATATTCTTTTAATTATTCATATAACGCTTAAACAAGTACATAGTTGTGTCTCTCGAACAAGATGATTGGTTAGATGAACCATTAAGTCATAGAAAGAAGGTAGGAAATACATCTCAATCTCACACAAAGCTGCAATAATTTCTCTTTGTAATGCAAATAGTTTCCAATGGCCAATCATTTTGGTATAAATTTTGTTAAATAAAATGCATAATTTAGTTATGGTGCCTTACACTTTTTTTTTAGGAAAAGTGGATCTTATGCCAATATGTAAGAAATACTCTATGACAATCATGAGACTTAAGACCTTCTAATTTGAGGTCTTTCATTGATACGAGGTTCCGGATGTAGAAATATATGTTTTCCCTTCTTTATCGCCCCAAAGTATTTTCTTATTCTCATACTAACAAAATATCATCTTGCATTAAATTCATCTTTAGACTTATCTAGAATATTGAGTAAGGTATCAATGAGAATTTCAAATATACTTAATTCAATATGTATAACATTGATAAACCTTACATTCATTGGTGTAATAAACCTTACATTCATTGGTGTAACAAAAGTGATCATTGTACAACATTGGCCACAAACAATCAAATAAAAGAAATAGAATAAATAGAAGAGATGAAGCAAAAAAAAATTATCAGTGTTCGATCAATTGTTCCTACATTCTTAGGAGCTTTGAGCGCTATCAAGATATTATTATTGAATAATGATTACAAACTCAAACACACCCGCAAGCCTTAATGCCCATAAAGTGTTTCCAATTGATACTTATAACTGATGCATATATTTGATGCATTGTTATAACAAAAGACTTTAGTTCAATATACAACATTGGTTATTCTTATTCATTTCAATACTAGGAAATATTGGACTCATAAAATAACATTTCAATCATCCTCAATAATCTCTACTTGATTGAAATAGACAAATATATCCCCGATATTCTTTTTAACAACTCCTCCACATTAGAGTCTACTCCCTTTCAGTATAAGCCTTTTTTAGTATCATTGATGATGTTACCAAGATCCTAGCTCTCCAACCTTGTATTGCAGCTTCCCGTATCGCAGTCTAATGGAACACCTCACACAAATCTCCATTTCTAGGATACCTTTCGATATTATGGAACATATACACCAAATTTCAACAACAACCATTATCTTCAATATCAAGCTAGATGAACCGTGGATCTATCTTGGAAACCCACAACGGCTAATACCATTGTATGTTTGCTAACTGATAAATTGGTCAATTAAAATACCAAATCGGGTGTGACAAACAAGTATAAAAATGTTGTTGAATTCACAAGGACTTGCTTGACACTAGTCTTTCAACCAAAAAAATGATATTCTATGTTGATTTCAATTCGGTTTTGGTTTCTTTTTTTATTACACTATTTTTTGACTAATTAATTAAACTATTTAGAATAAAGATAGTGTGATAGAACTTTATTATTCACTATCAATATACACTCGATTCAACAACTATAACTAGATGAATTTCTAGTAACTCTACTCATAAGATGAAGAACTAGGACTCACAAAATACACATCTATGTCTAGCAACTATACTTGTGAAATTGAGTTTTAATGCAACACCTTAAATGTACTAATCGATAATATCTTGATCATATTAGTAGCTTATTGAAATAGCTCTATATCTAGAAATTATAATAATAATATGAATGTTTATGAACCGTTAACATACCTCTAAGTCTCAAAACTATGTTAACAAATTTGAGAGTTATAAATCGTTCAATTAGCTCTATGTCTAGAAACTAAAACAACAATATGCATAATGTGACTAATTGATATAAATCTATGTCTAGTACTTATATCAATATGATAAGTTGACGAATCAAAACTTATAATGAGAATTTCTCCATTCATTTTCATTCAGAAAATAATGCACAAATGTTGTCAATCTTTAAAGTGAGCATTGAGCACAAAACCAACTCATTATAATCAAAGCATAACGAAATAGTATAAATTCGAATCAAAGTGTTCACATCAAGGTCATATTATATTCAATCATAACAAGGAATAAATTTAGCTACTCACAGACATGATAAATAAACAAAAGTTGAAAAGAGAAATGCAACTAAGAGAAAAATTACCACTCCAATGAGCATGTATTAGCTCCTCTAGCCTTTCCTCATAGCTTTTACACCTTGAATGGAACTTAAACTAGCCTAAGAACTAAGAATACTTCCAGTAGAAAGTGTTATGCTCGAATGTGTGTCTCAAGTGTCCAATTTGATCCCCTTTTAAAGAGTCTAACACATCCTATTTTCGTCCAGCTCAGAAATTTTGATGGAAGAAACGCTTCATTTGACCAACCTCGACCTTTCATTTAGACAAGATGTAGCGGGCCAAATTTCCCAATTTCGGCAAGCATAGGAAATTTGCTAGACGAAATTCATGAAGAATGTTATGCCATAATTTGTTCTTTATTTTGCCTAACGCGAGGATTGCACTGCATGGGGTTCTATCGGTTGCTCTATCTGCCCAACATAGGGATTGCGATGGGCATGACTTCTTGGGTTAGTCTAGTCAGTTGGGCATGGTTTATGTACTGGGTTTGAGTTGTTCTTATCCGAAAACTTGGTTTTTGGCAATAATTCCTCGAGTTTTGGCTTACAGAAATACTATAAATGTAATATTCAACGATTATCATCATATTGTTAAGCTTTAGGAACAATTTTCCGAAAATTGGAGTAAGTTATGAGTTAAAGTACCATAAAAATGATAGTTACGTTATGATATTTTGGCATTAACAACTCTCCCCAACTTAGAACTTTATTTGTTCTCAAACAAAAGTGCAAACTAGAGTTTTCAAGAACATGTTTTGGTTTTCAACAATATAAATCATAGTAAAATGATTATGGCATGCAACTCAACTAAAATGAACTCAACCAATATAATATCTCAATAGTAAACAATTCAAATGTTGTTAAACCGGGAAGTGCATTTCTCTCAAAGTGTTTATCTCACTCTCTCAAGAAGTGTATGTCCCTCATTAGCATGCATTGAACAAACAACAAAGATCTTAATAGGTTAAGAGAGAAATTCATACCCTCACTAATTATTTCACTCAAGTGTATCAAATTAACTTTTTTTGTACTACAAGCTAGCTTTATACCCTATTACTTTTCTATCACACTATCTTTCCTCTTTTCATTCTCCTCTTTTTACAAGGTTTTGGTATTTCATTCATGAGACTAAATGATGGTTTACAACACACTTTTACATCATATTGTTTCTTCCCACGTTTTTCACATAAACTATTCCTTCTCCCTAACTTGGATATAACCACAATGTATAACAATATATAACAATATGTCTTATCCGACAAGAATTAGGAGATGTTCATTATTTTCATTAATGGTTCAAGGGTTAGGGTCGATAAAAAATGTAAGATTCAAAGTGGCTATCAAAGGGTAATGTGGTTTAGGTAAGCTTTTTGGCCAAGTGGTTAATTCAATAAAAAAGTGACTTGATCCTTTTTATATTTTCTATTATCGTTTCAATTATAGACGCAAACAAAATCAACTGACATCTATTCATAAACATGTGATTCATAGTTTATCAGCTCAAAACTCACACCATTCGCTATATCATGCATTTCTCTTGATTTTAAAGAACTTCATGTTATATTTGACAAGGTCTACATAATCATAGTATCTAAACATGAGGATATCGATTATGAGTACAACCACACAAATTCAAAAATTCAATCATCCACTAAGCAATCTCTACTTATTGTGTTAATTAAACAACGAATCAAATTAAACCCAAACATTCTAGATAACTCAATATTTCAGACATTTCAAAATAATCTCAAACATTAAACATTGAACACAATCATATGCACAAATAAAAAGGTAAAATAAAACATCACATAATTCGAGTCGATTCCAACTAGGCACAATGCTTCACCCCCTCCATCGAGTTTGGACTGACCTCAGTCTTAAGAAGCATACAATACATTAAAATTCCACCAACCGGGTTCCAATATGCACAAGAAACTAACATCAAAGGTACAAAATAATTGAAACACAAAAACAATAATGACACCGGTTGCCTACTAGCAAGCGCTTCTTTAACGTTAATAGCTTAATGTGTGATGAATCACGGCTCACTGAAGTGAGTAATAGTGACAAACTTTTGGATTTCATCACCTATATATGGCTTAATGCATTTCCTGTTGACTACCCATGATTTTTGTGTGGCGTGGTCTACTAGTTCAATAGCATAGTGAGGCATGATCTCCTTGGTCACAAATGGACCTGGTAAATTATATTTAAGCATTACTAGGAATAACTTCAATCTAGAGATGAACAATAGACATGTTGTCCTATATGAAAGTCTCGTTTGATGAGCTTGTTGTCATGGTATTTCTTTACGCACTTTTTCTATAACTTAGATGAATTATAGGCTTGCAGCCTAAATTCTTCTAGTTGGTGCATATGGGTTAACCTTTTTTCATTAGCCAAATTATCATCAAAGTTGAGAAACTTCATTGCCCAGTATGCCATATGGGCTAACTCGACGAGTAAAGGGCATATTTCTCATAGATGGCCTGAAAAGGAGTGAATGCAATAGGTGTTTTAAAAGATGTCTGGTATGCCCAAACCGCATCGTCCAACATTAGGGACCAGTTCTTTCGAGATGTTGAAAGACTTTTCTCTAGAATGTGATTTATATGTCGGTTGGACATCTTATATTTCCTATTGGTTTGGGGGTGGTAAGGTGAAGCCACCTTATGTTTCACCACATAGTCTGCTAGAGCTTTGACAAGCTAAGTATTGCACAAGTGAGAGATTCCATCACTAATGATGACTCGAGGTGCACCAAAATGGTTAAAAATGTTTCTTTTATGAAATTTGATCACCATCTTGCCATTAGCAGAAGGATAAGCATTTGTTTATACCATTTGGAGACATATTCCACATCCAAAAGAATGTATAATTGTGAGTGAGAGGATGGAAACGATCCTATAAAATCGATTCCCAAAAAATCAAACACTTCTACTTGTAGAATATTCTAAAGCAACATTTCATTCCGCCTACTAATCCCTCAAGTTCTTTGATATGAATCACAACGCTGCACATGGTAGCGTGCATCCTTAAGTAGCATGAACCAATAAACCCCGGATAGGAGAACCTTAGTAATGGTTATCTCCCCATTATAGTGTCAGCAATATGGTGAGTTGTGACAATGCCAAAGTATGCTCTAGCTTCCTCCGTCAGTCGAAGCACCCTATCGACATCAATTTTAAGCAAGTACGGATCATCCAACAAATATTATGTAGCATCCTGAATAAAAAATTTCTGATGTTAATAAGTAAGACAACAGGAATGATTCACAATCCCTTATAGTTGGTAAGGTCTATGAATCACAACCTTTCTCGAAAATGAAAAAGCTTCTCGTCAGGAAATGCATCATTGGTTTCCCTTTCTTTTGTGATCACTTCATTATTGTTCATTATTGTCTACAATGTCCAAGTCAAACTCTTGTAGCAACAAAACCCAACGAATTAATCGTAGTTTGGAGTCTGACTTACTCAGAAAATATTTGATTGTGACACGATTAGTATAGATAACAACCCTTCGAGCAGATAAGGTAGCTCGAGAATTTTCCACTACATGCACTATAGTCAGCAACACTTTTTCAATATTTGCATAATTAACGTGAGGAGTGTTTAAAACCTTGTTGGCATAGTGTATAACATAGAAAATTTTATCTTTCTGTTGGCCTAGTACGACTCCGATTGAATAATCACTCACATCACACATAAGTTCAAAATCACTTTTCAATCCATGTGTAGTGATCATCAGAGTGGTAACCAGGTTCCACTTGAGCTCCTGAAAAGCTCTTAGGCGAGACGCATCAAAGTGGAAGGGTGAGTTTTTGTTCAGAAAATTGCTTAGGGGCCACACAATCTTTAAGAAGTCTTTGATAAAGTACCAGTAGAACCCAACATGTCTAAGGGAACTCTGAATTCCCTTGATATTTTTCGAAACTGAAAACTTCTCAATAACAATTCCTTTTGTAACCATAAAATGACATTTCTTCCACTTCAAGACCAATTTGGTCTTCACACATCTCTTTAGCATGATCTCAAATTTTAAGACAAAGGTTAAACGAGACCCCAAACACGGAATTGTCATCCATGAATATTTTGATGCATTGCTCAATAAGATCAGAGAATATAGCTAGCATACACCTCTAGAACGTAGATGGTGCATTGCATAGCCCAAATGGCATACGCCGATAGACATATACACCAAAGGGGGAGGTGAATGCAATTTTCTCTTGATCTTTAGGGTCAACCGTGATATGATATATCCAGAATAACCATCATGAAAATAATAGATGGTTTGTTCCAATAGTTTTTCAAGCATTTCATCCATAAAGGGTAAGGGAGTTATTGTTGGATTTAGGCAGCATTGTCGTTGAGTGATGAGTTTGAAGCTATCCTCCATATATATTTTATGTATGCAATAAGGTAGATTGGTCCCCTTTAATCAGCTAGGGTTCACCCTATAGCCTCAAATTTTTCATTGAACATCTCAAGGAGCTCCTCTTCCTCCTTTTCAAACTAGAAGTTGCTTATGATTACTGATTTTCCGATTTCTCCTTCTAAAAATACATATTTCTAGTGTGAAGTTAATGTTTCTAACTTCAGTTTCTTTTCCGGCATAACATCATCAGTTCCTACTTCTACATCCTCAGATGATGTAGAAGGCTTAGAATCCAACATATTATCCTCAAAGATATTCTCCAAAAGGTCAACCATTTGTGCCTCATCCTCGGCCTCTCTGTACACTTCGTTTATTACATCCAAAGAAACACAATGACCCTTGTACATGGATGGTGCATGGCCTCAAAGACATCAAAATTCAGTTCCTCATCTTGCACCCTTACTTTAAGTTTACCATTATTTATATCAATAATGACCTTAGCAGTCTTCATGAATGGCCTACCTAAAATGAGTGGCACATCCACGTCCTCATCTATATCCACTTTTACGAAAACATCTTCTATAACTCCACGAGAATATTCAAAGGATTAAATCTCCATATTTCCTATCCTACGAAGCATAAAGAACGACATCAAATTGATGCTAAGTCAAGGAATTTCCCAATTTTGTCAAGCGCAGAAAATTCGCTGGGCAAATCAAATGAGAAGACATTAAACCATATAAATATCACTTTTACTTTCTTAATTGTGTATTTAATTAGATTTAACTTCTACAACAAAATCATAATAAAGAAAATAACTTTTACAACAAAACTAAAAGACAATATATTGTTCACAATAGATAATTTCACAAAACCAAATTTAACATAATCGTTCATAATGAAAGTGTTGATAAAGAACATACGAAGTATCTTCAAACATAATGATAATATATTACGATGGTGATTATACTTTGAGATATAGAGTTCATTCTGAACTTGAGTCTATATTATCATTGCTATAAACCAAACTGATATTATTTTGTATAGTGTTCAAAGATTTATATATTAAAATGAAGTTACAAATTATATTATGTTAGGGAGTGAGAGTTCAATAGAAATGAGAGATTTAATAAATGAGTTATATTAAAATTCATATATATCGACTTGACATCAGTCTTAACTCAAACAGAAGAGATTTGATATATAAGTTTGATTGCATTGAGCACAACAAGTGTGTTAAAAAGTTATACATTAATATCATATGATATATACATACATATATATATATATATTAAATAGATTAAATATGTTAAAATTTAAATAAATATTTTTTAGTATTATGTGGGTCGGTCTGCCACAACCCACAACCAGATTAGGGCGGGCTTGGACTACAAATTGATATGCATAAATTATATTTGGGTTTTTTAGTCCGGTGCGGATTAGCCCGAACTCGTTCGAGTAGCCCGTTTTAATACATCTAGGAACACTCTTGTATCCAAATCGATGCACATGTCACATTTCCGCATCTCTAGCAATGTTTATCTTGCACCTTATAACAAATTAAGTTAAGGATAAATTATATAAATAAAATAAAATTGAAATTATTTTTTAAAAATAATAAGTATAAACTATGGCAAAAGTAATTTTCTTAAAATTATATAATTTTTTATTTATAGGATTATAATTAGAGAAACAAATGTATGAGTTTTTTATTCATATTTTATCATTATTGACTCTTCAAAATAGTAATACAAATGAATGGTTGATCATGATTGACAAAGTCAACACACACTTGGCACATGTGTTGACCAAGTCAACATGGCCGTTGCTAACATTTAAGATATGAGGGAGATCAAGTTAAGGTGACTGTTACTTCTATCTAGGTTGCCGGATCAATATGGCTATATTAGATGAAATCTTTTTCTGGATCGTCTGGTTGATGTGGCCGTTGGGGCTCTCCGCCTATAAATAGAGGTTTCTGTTAGATTATTTCAGCAATCAAGTGATCCATGTGCTTAAAAGTTACTAGTTTGAATTAAAGTGCCTAATGTGATGATGGTTGGCAATTAATGAGTCAAACTAGTGGGAGTTATGAGTAACTCCCTCCCCTCTCACTTCATGAATAGAAGTTTCCATGATAGAGGAGGAGTTACAACTCCTCCTACTCTCCTTCTATAAGAGAGACACTCACATATCAGAAAAGCTATGCTATTTTACTATCTCATAACCAGAAACAAACATAGAGAGAACTCAAGGTATTAGTGTCTGAATTAAAGAAAGTGTAGTGTCATATAGAGAAGGAAGGAAACTGAGTTCCTAATCATCAAGGAACGCATAAAGGGAAGGCAGAGATGTGAGAACGAAATCAACCAGAAAGTGTACTAGAAGATATATTGCTATGGAATCAGGTATTTCTCGATCTCTTCATCTATCACATGTGAATGTCATAATGTCAAGATCCTAATTAAAGGGTTCTTATGAACCATCAAAGGCTCATGAAAAGTATTTTATAAAAGTCTAACAATTGGTATCAGAGCATCAGGTTGTGGACATTATGACTTTCCTTATTTCCTTATGCAAGTCCTTTCAAAAATTGCATTAAGGGAAACTGTGATATTCTATTTGCACCACTGTTAAATGTCTCATTGTATTTTATAACATAATCTCTTCACAATCATTATTTGTCTCTTTGAATTATTGTTATGATGTGAATACCCTTATGATATGTTTTATTGAATATGAAATATTAACTCCTGGAACAAGATGATAATTTGCTACTAACGCATGTTTATTTGTATGAGTGAAAGAGTAATTACTCTTCAACAGTGGCAATGAAGTTACTCTTCAACAGTGGCTATTATAACAATTGGCTTTAAGTAGCTTTTTTCTTTTTCTTTTTTTGCTTACTGCGGATAAAATAAGAGGCTAATAAAAGAGGCTATTAAAACAACAATTGGTGCGGAACAGTGCAACAGTGAATTTTTTTTTTAATAAATTTACTTCTAAAGAAATAGTGCACCATTTTTTTTAAATGAGACCATATTGGAAATATGACATTTCGCACCATGTCTCTGTTGGATTTTAAGGTTGAAAACCACCTTTGAATGGTTTATCCAAAGATAAACCATGTCTCTGTTGGATTTTGGTCCACAAAAGATTGCACTACACAAAGGTGATTTGGTTTTAAAATGGAACCAGGTGGATCATTACAAGTAACTAATATTATGATGTCATAAGGATAATGTTTGTTCATTAAATCATAATGCATATCATGATCACCCAAAGGTGGATTATTGCATGTATTTAATGACATTAAAGTTTTAGTCATATTTGTTTGTGCTTGTTTATCCAAAGATAACATGTATGTTTAGAAAATATGATTAATTACCATTAAAGAATAATATGAGACATCATTAGTAAAGTCTAATGCATTTAAATTTTATCCAAAGATAAATTAAGTGCATTGATAAAAGTTTAGTTTGAATCCATAAAGGTTTATTCAAAGCACTAAAGTGTGAGCATGTCTTATTCCAGCTTCGTTCAATGCATTCGCCTTAGGCAATGGATGTGTCAAGTTCAACGGACTGAATTATGCTGATTGGTCCGAACAGATCCAGTTCTCACTGGGTATAATGGAGTTGGACTTAGCCATCATTATGGATGATGTGCCAACCATAACTGAGAACAGCTCGGAGGCAGACAAGACTCTATATGAGGCTTAGGAGCGGTCAAACAGGTTGAGCCTAAGCTTGATGAAAATGTCAATCTCTGACAATGTCAAGCCGTCTATGCCTAAGACGGATAATGCAAGGGAATTTATGAGAATGATCAAGGAGTACTCCCAATCAGACATTACTGATAAGTCTGTGGTGAGAAATCTCATTACAGAGTTGACGACCAAGAAGTTTGATTGGTCGCAGCCCATTCATGATCATGTAACTAGCATGGCAAATCTGGCTGCAAAAATGAAAGGCATGGGAATGGAGGTGACAAAAGCATTCTTAGTACAGTTCATCATTAACTCTCTTCCTGTTGAGTTTGGCCAATTCCAGGTGAATTATAACACCATAAAGGAAAAATGGAATTTTCAGGAAGTTAAGGCCATGCTTGTTCAGGAGGAAGGGAGATTAAAGAAAATGAAGAATGACTCCATTCACTTATCCATTCAGGAGCTAGGTAGCACTAGCAGATTCAGGCCAAGTAATAGGAACAAAGGAAAGGGGAATGAAAAGATTCCCATTAAAGATGGGAAAATCCATAAAGAGATGAAGTGTTTCTTCTGTAAGAAGAATGGACACTACAAGAAGGATTGTCCTAAAAGGAAGAAATGGTTCGAAAAGAAAGGTAAACTTTTTGTTTCCGTTATAGATGAACTATTTCTTACTGAAGTTCCTAATAATACTTGGTGGTTAGACTCTGGTGCAACAACTCATGTGTCACATATTGTGCAGGGATTCCTTTCAATCCAAACCCAGGAAAGTGAGAAGTTTCTCTACATGGGGAACAGAATGAAGGCACGAGTTCATGGAATTTAGTGGAAACTATTTAGATCTAGAAAAGTGTTTTTATGTTCCTGAATGTGCCAGGAACTTGGTTTCTGTTGCTAGATTGGATTGTATAGGATTTAATTTTATGATTGAACATTCTGGTTTTAAATTGTATAAACATTCGTACTATTTTGGTTCTGGTACTTTAATGAATGGTTTATATTGTTTCAATCTTGATTTTAAATTTAAGAAATCTTTATTTAATGTTGAACATGAAGTAAGTAGCAAGCTTAAAGATTTTAATAATAAGAATTCTGCTTACTTGTGGCATAAAAGATTAGGCCATATATCCAAAGAAAGGATAATGAGGTTAACTAAAAGTGATATATTACCTCTTTTGGATTTTGGCGATTGGGATGTTTGTTTAGATTGCATTAAAGGAAAGCAAACTAAACACATATCAAAGAACTCAGCCACAAGAAGTAGCAAACTTCTTGAATTGATACACACAGATATTTGTGGTCCTTTTGATGTTCCATCTTGGGGTGGTGAAAAGTATTTCATCACTTTTATAGACGACTACTCACGTTATTGTTACCTATATTTGTTGCATGAAAAGTCTCAATCATTGGATGTCCTAAAGGTTTTCATTGATGAGGTTGAACGACAACTTGAAAAGAAGGTTAAGGTTGTGAGGTCTGATAGAGGTGGTGAATATTATGGAAAATATAATGAGAATGGACAATGTCCAGGACCATTTGCAAAGTTTCTCGAAAGTCGAGGCATATGTGCTCAGTACACTATGCCTTATACACCGCAACAAAATGGTGTGGCTGAAAGGCGGAATCGTACTTTAATGGAAATGGTTAGATCAATGTTGAATCATTGTGATGTACCTTTATCGTTGTGGATGTACGCATTAAGGACCGCTGCGTATCTGCTGAATAGGGTTCCTAGTAAGGCAGTTCCTAAAACTCCCTATGAGTTATGGACTGGAAGGAAACCCAGTTTGAGACATCTCCACGTTTGGGGTTGTCCAGCAGAAGTAAGGGTGTACAACCCACATGAAAAGAAGCTTGATGCAAGAACCATTAGTGGTTTCTTTATCGGCTATCCGGAAAAGTCAAAAGGGTACAGATTTTATTGTCCTAACCATAGTACGAGAATAGTTGAGTCTGGTAATGCTAGGTTCATTGAGAATGGTCAAATCAGTGGGAGTGATAAATCACGAAAGGTGGATATTATAGAGACTTCAGATAAATCTTCTTCACATAAGATATCTCCTCAGGTTGTTGTTCCTCTAGTTATATCACCGTCTAATAACTCTCAGAGACAACAAGATAATATCCAAAACCCACTTGATGAACAAATAGTTAATGAACCGATTAAAGAAGTAATTAATGATCAAGTGATGGAGGAACCGCAAGAAATAGCATTAAGAAGGTCTGAAAGGCAAAGAAGACCAGCTATTTCTAACGATTATATTGTATATTCACTTGAACATGAATGTGACTTAAGCATTGATAAAGATCCAGTCTCGTTCATACAAGCCATGGAAAGTGACAATTCTGAAAAGTGGCTCAATGCTATGATCGAAGAGTTGAAATCAATGGACGATAATAAAGTTTGGGATCTAGTTGAGTTGCCTGAGGGTTCAAAACGAGTTGGCTGTAAATGGGTCTTTAAGACCAAGCGTGACTTGAAAGGCAACATTGAAAGATATAAAGCTAGACTTGTCGCCAAAGGTTTCACTCAAAAGGAGGGCATTGATTATAAAGAAACTTTCTCTCTAGTTTCTAAGAAAGATTCTTTAAGAATTGTTATGGCTTTAGTGGCTCATTATAACTTAGAGCTTCACCAAATGGACGTAAAGACCGCTTTTCTGAATGGTGACTTAAACGAGAAAGTTTATATGAACCAACCCGAAGGGTTTGTGACCACGGGAAAGGAAAATCTAGTGTGTAGATTAAATAAGTCAATATATGGACTAAAACAAGCTTTCAGACAATGGTATATAAAGTTCAATGATACCATTACGTCATATGGGTTTGTAGAAAACACTGTTGGCCGGTGTATCTACATGAAAGTTAGTGGAAGCAAGTTTATAATATTAGTCCTATATGTTGATGACATTCTGCTTGCTACAAATGATAAAGGATTGTTACATGATGTAAAGAAGTTTCTCTCTAATAATTTTGAAATGAAAGATATGGGTCAGGCATCCTATGTGATAGGAATAGAAATATTCCGTAATAGATCACAAGGATTGTTGGGATTGTCTCAGAAAGGATATATCAATAAAGTATTAGAGAGATTCAGAATGGAAAAGTGCTCCGCGGGGATAGTTCCAATCCAGAAAGGGGACAAGTTCAGTGAAAAGCAATGTCCAAGGAATGATTTGGAACGTAAGGAAATGGAATCTATTCCCTATGCATCAGTGGTTGGGAGTTTAATGTATGCTCAAACATGCACTCGGCCGGATATCAGCTTTGCTGTTGGAATGTTAGGCCGATATCAAAGTAACCCCGGAATGGACCATTGGAAGGCTGCAAAGAAGGTTCTAAGATATTTGCAAGGCACTAAGGATCACATGCTCACGTATAAAAGGTCAGATCATCTTGAGGTGATCGGTTATTCGGATTCAGACTATGTAGGATGTGTGGACTCAAGGAAATCTACATTTGGGTATGTCTTCTTAATGGCTGGAGGAGCCATATCATGGAGAAGCGGTAGACAATCCGTAATTGCTACGTCCACCATGGAAGCTGAGTTTGTGGCATGCTTTGAGGCCACAAACCATGCATTGTGGCTGCGGAACTTTACTTCAGGGCTTGACATTATAGACAGTGTAGCTAGGCCGCTGAAGTTTTATTGTGATAATTCTGCAGCTGTCTTCTTCTCTAAGAATGACAGATATTCCAGAGGTACCAAACATATGGACTTAAAGTTTCTGTCAGTTAAAGAAGAAGTACGGAAAGAGAAGGTGTCTATAGAGCATATTGGTACCGATCTAATGGTAGCGGATCCGTTAACTAAGGGATTGTCGCCCAAAATTTACATTGGCCATGTAGAAAGGATGGGCGTTATAGATAAGTCCTTGTTAATGTGATAATACCTGATGTATATATACATGTTTAGATGTTTGCTTATTATTGTATGACACATTTGAATTCAATGAAAGTTTCATTTCCGTAATTAAAGTTCAAGTTATCCATATTAAAGAATGTACTTGTATGGTTTTAATGAGATAACTTAGTGAGTTTTCAAAAGGTAAATGAAAACTCAAATTAAAGTTAATTGAGTTGAGTTGGTTGTGATACATGGAAGGGATCAGGTTGCCTCACATAATTTGTGACCGCCATAATTCAACCATTTCAATTCAATCAAGGATGATGATTTGTAAGGTTCAATTAAAGTGCGCAATTAAAGTTATGAATCTTCAAGTCATCACATGGACCAAGTGGGAGATTGTTAGATTATTTCAGCAATCAAGTGATCCATGTGCTTAAAAGTTACTAGTTTGAATTAAAGTGCCTAATGTGATAATGGTTGGCAATTAATGAGTCAAACTAGTGGGAGTTATGAGTAACTCCCTCCCCTCTCACTTCATGACTGGAAGTTTCCATGATAGAGGAGGAGTTACAACTCCTCCTACTCTCCTTCTATAAGAGAGACACTCACATATCAGAAAAGCTATGCTATTTTACTATCTCATAACCAGAAACAAACATAGAGAGAACTCAAGGTATTAGTGTCTGAATTAAAGAAAGTGTAGTGTCATATAGAGAAGGAAGGAAACTGAGTTCCTAATCATCAAGGAACGCATAAAGGGAAGGCAGAGAGGTGAGAACGAAATCAACCAGAAAATGTACTAGAAGATATATTGCTATGGAACCAGGTATTTCTCGATCTCTTCATTTATCACATGTGAATGTCATAATGTCAAGATCCTAATTAAAGGGTTCTTATGAACCATCAAAGGCTCATGAAAAGTATTTTATAAAAGTCTAACAGTTTCCCCCATTCAGAAGAGCACACCAATTGAGGCGCATTTCCTCAAGTTTTCTTCTCTTCCTCTCTGTCGATTTCTGCTCCCTTCTTTGTCTTTCTTTCCAGTATAATAGAATTGGCACAGATAACTATATTGTGAAAATTTGAGAATTAACACAGATAGTCATATTGTGAGAAATTCGGAAATTTAAGAATTGACACTAATAACCATATTGTGGATATTTCACAAACTGACACTAATAATTATATTGTTGATACATTCGAGATTGGTTCATACAATACATTAAGAAAATAAAAAAGAGAACTGTGATATTTTATTTTAGGGACATCACGAAAAGTATGAAAGAAAGTGATGTGATCATGACTCAAATAATAATAAATCTTGGATGCCCATAATTAATTAATTGTTGGAAGCCACTTGCAACAAAAATATCTATTTAGAACTGAAATGGATCCTATCATGAATTATGAAATAGTGACGTGATTGAATTGGGGTAGCTAATATTAATATTTTATTTAGTTAGTACAATGCATTAAACACGTGCATTTTATAAGTTATAATGGCTTGAACAAGTGGAAATATCAGTGGAGAATTCATCCACGTTTATTTCCCTGCCAAGACTAATTAACAGTAGTGGCCATTGTGTAAGAGGACCACGATTTCGGACTTATATTTCAAAACAGAACCCATCACATCAACCTAAGGGGACAATGGTGCAGAAAGGTCCAACACTAATTCAAAATATTAAAGAGACAACTCAAATTTGGTTGGTTGGTTCCATTATTATTAACCAGCATTAGGTTTAATCGGTTTAAATCGTTAAACTGTTCGGTTGGACCGAATAATTTTAAATATAATTAATAATTTTTACCTACATATATATAATTATATATAAATGTAAAAATTTATATAACTATTAATTTTATATAACTATATTAAAGTAAGATTTCTTTATATTTTGGACCGAACTAAAAAAACAATAGAGCAATATTATATTTTTTAAATTTTAAGTGAACCGCCTGATTCATTTCCCGGGTTATTCTGGTTTAATTGGGTTTAGCACGGTTGAAATGGAATTTCTCCGGTTCAAAGCGGTCTAACTTCTCATTTGATTAAAACTACAAACTAAAATCGTTTTCAAGTCCAGTCAATAATAAGACCGTTTGATCTGGTCCAGTTATTATAACACTGGTATTAACTCTCTTTTAGTTTGAACACTTAAAAATGGATCAATTACTTTTTTATGATCTTGTGAACACTTAAAAATGGATCAATTACTTTATGATCTTGAAAACTCTATTATAGTTTGGATGTTCTCATGTAGAGAATAATAATAGTAGTTAGACTAAAAATTCATTACTACTGTAGTGAACACAACTATGTTGAAATTAAATTTTGCAATATAAATAACTTGTGTTTTAATAATGTATAAATTTTATTCCAATATCAGTGACCGCATCCTGCCAAAAACAGTTTGCATATATAAAAAAAAAGTTGTGGGATGTTAGATAAAGCAAACGAGTGGCATGTGTTTTTTCATTGAATAAGTCCATCAATTGTTTTACCTAACATCCCACTAGTGATAAAAAGTCATTTAATCATTCATGTGTTTTAAATTGTGATTGCAATCGTGATTACAATATATTTACCACAATTAAAGAATATTATGAGAAAATATAACTGACGTGATTATATTTGCAATTGAGATGTCATCGATTAGATTCCCAAAATTACAATAGTATGGTAGAAATTCATATAATAAAATACAATTTATCACTGAAAAATATCATTCCCCACTATCTTCTTTCCTTGATTGACTAGGGGAATATCGCAATTTAAGATAAAAGAAGTCAAAAAACGAAATAGTTATGAGATCTGAATGAATTTTTTTCCTACTTTACCCATTAAATAGAAAAATCAAAATATCTTTAATTTTCTATCAATCAAATTATTGGTTTTGTAAAGTAGAATAGCAATATGATATGAATTATTCAATTAGATTGAAATCAATAACCTTTTACAAATTATATATAGAATCAAGTTTGAGAAGTTGAAGATTCAACTAATTGGGCTTTCCCAGTTGGTCCTTTTGTCCTAATGTAATGTCTATATTCATCATATGTCCTTGGAGGGTAAAGTGCTGGCCTATCATTGGTCACAAGTTCCTTAGCAGGTTGAATCAACAAATCACTCTTAGGGTTATAAAAGAAGGCCAATGAAACTCTATCTTTGTTTGAGTTCACAATCACCCTATGTTCAACACTCTTGTATATTGCATTGCTCAACACCTAACAAGATAAACAAGACATATTGAATAACAAGTAAGAACCACAAATTTGTGAAATCACGTGGATTTAAGAAATTTTGGATCACACATGTAATGATGTTTAAATGTGTTAGGACTGTTATTTTAAATAGGCAGATTGAAGTGATCTATCTAAGTAAGGTTTATAGTTATGAAGATAATTATTATGAAAATTATTGTGTAAATTCCAAATGTTGTACTTTTTAATTTTATGATGGGCAAAATTAGAAATTAGAAAATCAAGAAGCATCACTTTTCGTGAAAGTGTAAACTCGTATGACAAAGGGTTGCCCTTCTTATAAATAAGGGATTGTGCTCCTCAATTGTAGACATGCAAAAGGACACAACCAAATCATTATTTTCATCCCATTATAGGAGAAACTAAGGCTAAGAGTGATTTATAATTGGAAAATGAAATAACTTACATGCTCTACTATGAACATGCATGGATATGGTGGATACAAGATTAAAGACAACTAAATATCATTCACCATATTTTCAAAATGAATATATCAAGGTACGATATGCTTCTGCTATATACATCTATACAAATTCTTGAATTAATGTTGTAGAACTACCTGAATTTGGTCACCAATATTGATGATGAAAGCATTTGGGACATGCTTAATAGTGATCCAATCATCTCCTCTTCTCACTTGAAGTCCAGACACATAATCATCTGGGAGAAGAATAGTCATACCACCAGGGTCAGAATGAGGGGATAGGCCAAGAGTAAGGTCAGGTTGTGGACATTTTGGGTAGAAATTTGTCCTTAAACAACCACCAATATCATTTTCTCCACCAAATGCATTTAGAAGGAAATCCTCTCTTAGACCAAGATTTATTGACATTAACTCAAGTATCCTTCCACCTAGCTTAACCACTTCCTTACCATATTCATCCATCACACTCCTTTTAATATTATCATGAAAAAAGAGAAAGAAAGTTAAAGAAAACATAATTTTAGTTTTTTTTATTTACATGTATATTAGAGTTACAAGAAGAAACAAGAATGTGAAGCAGAAAATACAAAGGTTCAAGGATTTGTGATTAAAAAATTGAGAGAAGTAAAAAACAAATTTATAAGGCAATCACTACTATTTGTTATCCAATTATAATAGGATATCATGTGCTTGCTCTTCTTCCCCTAAAATCATAAATAAATTCGAAAAGGGTTTTCATTAATTTTGATAACTTTTTTTCTCACAGTCAAGCACTCAAACTCATGTTATTTACATTATCTATAGATGTAGATATCGTTTTCTTGTACTACCAAATGTATTTTCTCATATTACATGTAAGACATTAATCTCTTTTGGGATGTGTCATTGCCCCTCCCAACAAGTCTCTCCCAAGAATTGAACTTTTGAATTTTTATATTTCTAGGATCTAGCATAGCTTTACACTTTGTTTATATATGTGAATAGAGTTTGAATACTTCATTCGTTTCACATGATAAGTTTAAGTTTGTACCCTACTCCCCATAAATAAATTCCAACAAGAAATAAGACAGAAATAATTAAAAGTCATGCATACATTTATGATTTATCTGACTAAAGACCAACTACAAAATATTTACTAATAAAATTGTGTTGGTTGTTCAACTATAAAACCGATTCCAATATCAGTAGAGTATAATAATTATACCGATTATATAATCATATCGGTTAAAACTGATCAAAAATTTATATTAGCTGGTTTTCAATTAAACCATACCAATCATGTGGCCGATTTTTTATTTAAAATTAATTTTTTTTAAAATATTTTTTGTTGATTTTTCATTATTAATGTTAATATATTATATATGTATATCTAATTTCGCTGGTATACAGTTTAATTAATAAATCACCGATTACCGTATTAATAAAATTGGAAGTGGGTTTCAATGAGCTTTGTCATTAAACTCAAATTGTAGAAAAGTTGATTATGATGTTCAACAAGCATTGATGACTCCACCATAAGACACGGCTCCACCACACTCGTATGTTATTGGTTCCCTACCCTTAAAATTATCCTTCCTTATATACTTTTTTATTAGCACATATCTGAATCTGAATATAAAAAAATAGAAGACATTCTGCATGTGCAACACGGTTTTGTGAAACCCAGCACACGTAACTTGACGGGTCCAAATAAAAAACATACTGATATAAAATTATCCTTTCTTTTATTTTTATTTGGAAAAGGATTCACTTACTTTCAGAGTAAGTGGAAAAAAATTATTTCTTATCATGATCATTCATTCTTAAAAAATCTAATGGTTTGAATTGATGAATACATCTAAACTATTGAATTTTCCAAGATTAGATGACTAAGATGTGAAGTAGGATTTTCCAAGTTAGTGAGAAATAAAAAAGTTAGAAATGGTGATATATGGTTAGATATGGTCTCAAAATTTTGATATACAAATAAGGTAAGAAGAAGGGAGTTTTTTTAACAAGACACCATTTATCATATATAGGGAGTAAAGGGAGTTTTTGTTTTTAAAAAAGAAGTGATATATAGAAAATTAAATATAAACAAAGCGTGAATAAATTATAAAAATAATAAGATAAAAACAATTCTTATCTACATATAAGATAGAGTAATGTTTTATTAAGGAAATTTTGGACAACTTCTGTCGTCCTTCGGTTCATAGTTTTTCATATGCTATAATTTTTGGAAGTTGAAAAATAATGATTTTGTTTTAAAAAATGGGTTAAATTGCATTTTGATCTTTTATTTCTTAATAAAATTCCATTTTGATCCTTTCATGTTTTAATTGATTTATTCATTCCTTTATGTTTGAAAAGATTTATGTTTGTTCTTCATCAATATGTTTTTCAAAACATAAAAAGGAAATGAATCCATTTAGTAAATTTAAAAAACTTACATCTTAATCATCAATTTTAGGGAATTCTAACTATTTGAATTAATGAGTATAACTAAACCGTTGGATTTCCCTAGAATTGAAGGTTAAGATGTGGGGGTAAGTTTAAAAAATTTACTCTTGGAGTAAGTGGATCTCTTCTCAGCATAAACTACCAAAATTAGAATAACAATTAGAATACACATATACAAATTAAGAGAAGAGATTTATTTACTCCAAAAGATTTAGTATATCTAAACCATCGGATTTCCATAGAAATTATGACTAAGATGTGGAGTAAGTTTAAAAAACTTACTCTTGAAGTAAGTGAATTTTCTCCCACAAATTAAAGGACTAAAATATCATTTTTAACCCTAAAAATGAAGTTGTATTGCACAAAATACCTCAAAGATGTTGGAAGTGTAGGCCACTTGGCTTGATCCCTAAGTGAAGAAGGCATGTAATTGAGAAAGAAATAGTCACTCCAATCCAAAATAGCACCTTTTGTAAGTCCCAAACGACTACCATATCCTTCATAAGTCTTAGGTGAATTAGCATAAACTTCCTTAACCTCAAGTGGTTGATGAAAAAACTCACTCCAAACTTCCCTAGCACAATTCATCAATTCATGGCTAACTCCATGATTAACCACTTGGAAGAAACCCCATTTCTTACATGCTTCTGAAATGTGCTCAAGTGTTTCTTCTCTTAGCTTCTTGTTCTCACCATAAAGGTGTTGCATATCAATGACTGGTATATAGATATCATCAACTTTTGGTGAAGTAATAATGGTTTTGGTGGGTCTTTGGGATTCAGATTTTATGAAACGTTTTGGGATTGAGGTTATGCCACTTTCAGATAAGGATTGGACTCGAATCACTGGCTCGGGCCATTCTTGACAAGCCATGGTTTCTATGTTGAAATAGAAGAAAAGTCAGATAAGGGAACACTAGAGTGTGTTGGGTTTGAGATTGAGAGCAAAAGAAAGGAACTATATATAGAGATAACTATGGTAGGAGACCTCATATTTAGGCTCCATGGATAATAGTGGTATGTGTTTCACTTATGTACATGGTATATATGTGATGACTCAGAGAAGGAGAAGGAGTAGGGATAACAAAAATATCTGACTCGTGAGTATTTGTTAAAATATCTGACTTGTGGGTATTCGTCAAAATATCTACAATGCGTACTTGCAAAAATAGCTCGTGGGTGGGAACGGACATCATGATATCCACCCTGCAAGTACCCATGTATATATTTTAATTAAATATTTTATACTTAATTTTTATTATTTTGATATTATATTTGTCTATTACTCTATTTTGTTATTATTTCATACTTTATTATTATTATTTTAATATTATATTTGTCTATTACTCTATTTTGTTATTATTTCATACTTAATTATTATTATTTTAACATTATATTTGTCTATTATTCTATTTTTTTATTATTTCATAATAAAATTTAGTGATAAAACTATAATCATAAAATTATCATATACATGTCATATTATTTAAATAATAATTATTTTTATTATATTAATTATTGTAAAATATGTAAAAATATAATTAAAATTGAAAATATGTTTGGGTACCGTAGATACCCGCTACCCGCATGGGTACCCACAAATAGTGCAAGTATGGGCACAAGTATGCACTATTCTTGTCTGTCCAACCCGTTGTCATCCCTACTAGAGAGGACAATCCTGTTTTTTTAGTGTATTTTTAAGAGTAAAAATATAATATGAGTGTAAATTAAATGATGCAAGTCTTATTGTCTTTTGATTTTTCTATGCATTTTCATATAACTGTCATCTCCAATAACGGAGAGAAATAGAGAAGTCTGACTCTTATGTGATACATAGGTCAATGAGAAAATTATGCTAAAATAATATAGTACATGTTTTTATACCCTTATGTACAGTGTATTTATTTATTTATATTCTAAATTATCTATATTTATAATCGGGGAGAGATTCGCTTACTCCAAGAGTAAGTGGAAAAGACTTACTCCTCATCATTATCATTCATTTTTTGGAAATCCAATGGTTTGAATTGATGAGTACATCTAAACCATTGGATTTTCCAAGATTAGATTGCTAAGATGAAGAGTAATTTTTTTCCACTTACTCTTGGAGTAAGTGGATCCCTCCCTTTTATAATCTACCAAAAAGGGAGTCTGATTCCTCTCCATTATAGGATAGGGCAATACATAACTATGATTATAATATGTGGCAAAAACAAAATTTTAATGGTTCAGATTTTAACTTTTTTAATTATTTTTATGAATATTATCTCCTCTCACATTCCCAGTACTGGACTCTCCGGTACTGGAGAGAAATCCATTTCCAAAAAAAGGACTAAAATGATTCAAATTTTCAAATAGATAATCTAGGAGAAGAAAGATGTGGATCAATAGACACCAAAGCACTATATGATTTGTGCTGAATGAAGGGTGCCTCAAAGATAATACCAGAAGGGTCCACAAGTTTGTAGGCTAGGAAAGGAGGCTAATTATTTTCACATTAAGGAAACATTCATATTAGATATAGGATATGGTTCTCTTCTAGTGTTATTCTAAGCTCTTTCATTTTTTTCACATTGGTATATTGACCTCGGGACGTGTGTGTTAAGCAATTATGTAATGCAAATCGCTCTTGAGTTAATTACACTGACACCTCCTGAATTTTAGTGAAATTATACAAACTATCCCTTCCTTTTTTGTTCTTACACAAATCACCCCTAATTTTATACATATATTACACTGACCACCCCTGATGAGATATAAGTGTAATATTTTAAACAAAAAACATGTGGATGTAATTAAGTTAAACAAAATATTATATATTGTATAGACAATTTCAAATAGTACAAAATTGAGTGTCTTTTTATTATTTTTGTTTCATTACACAATATATTGACAGTTATAATGAGATGTTCATATAACCCTTATAATATTTTGTAATGAACCAAATAATGAAGATGCAATGCCTCTTATATTACTTGGATTTGCCTACGGCCTACGCAATATACAATATTTTGTTTAACTTAATTACACATATCACATGTTTTTTTATTTAAAATATTATACTTATATCTCATCGGGGTTGGTCAGTGTAATATATATACAAAATTAGAGGTGATTTGTATAATTTCACTAAAACTCATGGGGTGTGAGTGTAATTAACTCTTAATATATCAGTTGGTATTAAGGCTAACTGTATATGTTGTGTGCAGTCAAAAACTTGTCTCCTTTGCAGCTCTCACCCTAGCTATCTTTTGTTCCAATGAAAATAGAAGGAGCAAAAAGACAGGAGAGAAAAGTAGAAGAAAAGTTTCTTTTCTTTCATTTGGTTGGAAAGAAAATCATAGGAATGAAAGAAAAAAAAGGTAATGTGATCTATTAAAAACTTTTTATCTCACGGAGAGAAAATGAATAGGAAAGTGATATTTGATATAAACTTAATATTAATAAGGATTGTTTTTTTGTTGCTGAACATTTTTCAATTCACTAATATACACTTTTTCTTTCTTTTATATCATACAATTAAAAAATGACTTTTTTCTTATTATCTTTCTTTTCTTCAACTTTCATTCCACACATTTTTCCTCTTAAACTAAATATTTTGTAAATCAAAATATAACTTTGTTAAAATAATTACTTTATTTCTTACATATTTTTAACATTTTTAGATGATATTATGTCGATATATGATAAATTTAAAGTTACGATAACTTTAGTTCTTTTATAGAATGAGAAAAAATTATGGGATTACAATGCCTATATGTTTCTCTCCAACATGAGAGGAAAACTCAAGTGAAGAAAGCAAACAAATACAGTAATGAAGACGTAAAGTTTATTTAATTATTGAAGTTTAGTTAAGTGACTAAAATTTAATGCTTTAAAATAGGTCCTACTATTAAAATCCATAGTAAATGATAAGTTATTTTAGGTTACAGTAATGAGGACGTAAAGTTTAATTTTAGTGTGGTAATTATTAATGTCTTTATCAGTATTTTGATAATAGAAAATTAGGATTTTGGCAATTAGTAATTTGTGTAGTTACAATTTGATTTTTAATTCCCAATAAACAGTTTAAGCTTGAATAATAACATTGATATATATACATATGTGCACATATTTACATATATAAAGAGGAATAGAACTTAAGTCAATTTGTATGAAAATATTAATTCTAATATACATAAAATTTAATGTAAAAAGTATATATATATATATATAATTATAAAATACTTTTTAAAATATGTATGAGCATGGATATATTATGTATACTCATATTATTTACATATATAATATATGATTATACATATATAATATATGATTATACATTTAATATACAAATTTAAATACTCTATATATATACATATATATATTTATAAGGAGTTACTCGCATGAAATTAATGTATCATTGTGATAAATGAGAACATTTAATATATAGATCATTGGATATAATTTGAATGGTCAAGATTAAAAAACATATACACATGACTATTATGTGACCAATAACTAATTTTTAATTCGAACCTTCCATTATTAACTATAAGGATCAAATTTATTGTTCTCATCATTTTCTATCATATGTCCATATATGTTAACATATATAATGGAACAAATTGATGGAAAACATTCACACTTTGACAAACATTCAAAGTGCACTAAACAGTTGAGTCTACATTGTCAAAACAATAATAGGATTAGTTAAACAGAGTGCATTCATACAATCACACCATTGGCTCCAACATGTAAAATAACAGTACGTGTAAGGTGTATGCATTGCTTCTGATTCAAATACAGCACCTAATAAAAAAGTCCCCATCTAACAAAGGAACCAAAAAAATCACCACAAAGAAAGAGATAGGAAGAATATTACACTATTTAGAAGAGATTGAATAGAGGCCAACACTACTCAGTCCCTAAGTTTACAGAACCATCTTTCATCAACTTCAAGCTCAAGCTGTTGAATCTCCCTCGTGAATAATGCCGAGATGCTTTTCTCCAATCTGTCCCGGTTTTCATCATAGCCACAAATTCCTCATAGCTGATGCGTCCATCCTGTGATTATTCGAAGAATTTTAGAATTTAAGATTCTACGACTAATTCTACGAAGGAAAAAACCCATCGAATGTTCACCTTGTCTGTATCTACTTCTTGGAAAATATCATTTGCTATATCTGCAGAATCATCTGCTCCATCTTCCATCAATGCGTTCCGTAGGTCATCTGGTTCAATATAACCATCCCCGTCTTTGTCGAAATAGGAGAAAGCCTTACGAAGGTGCTCGTCATTTGCCAATCTTTTTAAATGAAGGGAGACAGCAATGAATTCTCCATAATCAAGTGTTGATTTCCCATTAGTGCCCACCTACGGTAAACAATAGTTTAAAGACAAAACAAGAACAATCTAGAGCTGGCATGTTAAAACTTCTCAATACTCTACATATAAATGGCATGAAGACAGAACATGGAAAAGAAAAATTAACGACGTGAACATGTTGAACCGTGATGGACTACTGTCGGGAAAGCAAACACAAAAGTTCATTTTTCTCAGTCATATATTCTTCAACGATGAAGCTTCGCTACCTACTGTAGGGAAAGCAAACACAGAAGTTCATTTTTCTCAGTCATATATTGTTCAATGAAGAAGCTTCGCTACCTAAGATATCCATCTAACTCGATAAGGGGATGTTACAACCATTTGGACAACATCTCTTTTGTGAGCACAAACGAAGAAACCAATTAAGAAACAAAAAAACATCAAAATCACAATAATCGGTACATAAGAGAGAGCAGGGAAGTTTGTTACAACAAACTATCATTCTCAATCCAAATAAGTTCCTAGAATCATCTACAAAAACGGTTATAATTTTTCTAAGGAATTAGTGGCACTGTTAACTTGTCATGAATAGATCTCTCAACAGCATAAGAAATGTGCACCATGTGAAGTATAAACAACAAAGTCAAACGAAAAACCAAATCCAGAGAAAGAATAAAAAGTTATGGTTTTACCATTATAATATGCCTGAATAATACATGTTTAATTCAAATGATAAATGAAAAAAATATCCGATACCACATAAATGCTTGTGAATGTTTAAAATTGAAAAGATTGGTCAAGTCAGTCCAAACAATTTTTTATATAGGAAAAAATCATTATAAAAGATAAGATAATAATAATCCAATAATAACAAGATAAACATAAATTATATATAAATTCAAATAAAACGAAACTAACTAAATCTTAGATAAAATAATGTTGTATCAATCCAAATATCCTCTAACACCTCCACTTAAACTAAAGCTTAGTAAGTTTTAAGCTTGTTATAGATAATTCCTCTAAAAATGAAATAATCAAATAATTATATGGACTCTACAAAAATCGTTGGATAGGTGTTTTAGGCCACAAAATCTGTAGGTATAATTACCAACCGAATGATCAATGATAAAAAAAGAAGTCATCACTAATATAATACATTAGTGGGAGAAAAGGCACAACCGGAATGATCGTCGGTGGAAAGAGAAACCAGTGGTATAACCACCAATGGAATGATCTTAGATGAGAAAAGAAGTCACCACTAATATAATTCATCAATGGAAGAAAATGGCACTACCAGAATGATCGTCGGTGAGAAGAGAATCTAGTGGTATAATCACGTCAGAATAATCGTCGATAGGAAAAAAAGTCACCTACTAATATATATAATTCATTAGTGGGAGAAAATGCACCAGCAAATGATCATCATTAGGAAGAAACATCATTAGCATAATCATCATTGGGAGTGATCATCAATGAGAATAAAAGTCAATACTAACATAATTCATCAATGGGAGAAAAGACATAATAAGAACGATTGTCTGTAGGAAGAGAGCACCACACACATAAATATAAAGGAAGAAAGTTAATTGTAGTGGAGCATGTTGGTGATAGTTTATTTTAGATGATTGTTGCATGTAATTTGGAATTGTCAGATTGATAGGAAAGAATGAATACTAACGGAACGTGACAGGAAAAAGGGAGGTGACTAATCGAAGTTCTGAATTTTCCGGGATATCAATAGCTAAATAGTGATGGCACAGCTCACCGAGGATGATATGCTCGGTTTAGAAGTTTAGATTTCAAAAGATTGATCAAACTCAAGTATGGGTTAGTCCAAACAAATTTTTATATAGGCAGAAGTGATCACAAACGATAAGATAATAACAATTCAATATTAACTAACAAGATAAACATAAATTATAGATAATTCAAATAGAATGTAACTAACTAAATTAATCTTATTCTTATCACATGCATGAAGTGCCATGGATTTACTTTGGTCTAAAAAAATTCATGGAATTTTCTTTGGTCAATTTGATGCAGTATGACATGCTGCAATTGACAACTTTATCATGCCCAGAGTTGAGACAACATAGTCTAAAATAAAAATAGAAATTTGACCATACTCACAGCTTCAATAAGCATCTGAACTTCAGAGTCAGCAAGTTGGGATCCAAAATTTTGAAATCCAGATTTTAGTTCTTCAATGGAAACAATACCATCATTATCACTATCCATCTTCTTGAACATATCTTTGAGATCTTCAACTTCTTCAGTGGATAGGAAATCAGCAATGACCTGTTTCAAAAGTTCAATCTTAACTCCAATATTCAATAGAACCACAGGCTAATGATAACAGCATATGCACTAAACCAACCCTAAGGGCTTTTCTTTTGAATCTGTTCATCACTGAAAATTGCTTGAGTCTTGATTTGACAACATCTCCAAGAGGAACATTAGGAGCTTTCTTAGCATTTTGAAGCCAAGGATGCTCTACAAAACATGAAAAGAAAAACACAATGAAACGATGCATTCGTTCTCATAATTCGTTAGCGTAATAACCTTACTATAATCTAATTCAAATCACCAACAAAGAACTACCTACTATAAAAACTTGTCTGTATGCAATTGAGATTCCATCTTCATTTTCTATTGCAATATTTTTAGGCAAGAAATCAAAGTTATTGAGGAAAAGATTTGAGATTGAGAGGCTAACATATCAAATATATTCATAAATCAAAGCCCGAGTAGCGGAATATCATACTTAAAGATAAAACTCACAAATGTACCTAGTTACTATGTTTTGTTTTTACTATTCTGTTCACCTACAGCATAAGTTTCAACTTATGATAACAGATTAACATAAATGGACACATTGTATCTCAAATAACAGAAAAGAGGGAAAAGGCAACTGCCATAAATAAAGCATTTAAAGATTTAAAATTTGGCATCTTCCAACTTGAAAATAGCGTGCAAAAAAGATCGGAGAAAGGTATCCTAATGCTAAATTTTAGTGTTACTCAAGAAGGTGTATGAGAGCAGATAAAACATACCAAGCACTTGTTTAGCAGTTAATCGAACTTTAGGGTCTGGCTCTAACATTTGCCTAACAAGATTTTTAGCACTTTCAGAAATACTGGGCCAAGGTTCCCGTTTGAAATCTATAAGCCCGCGAAGAATGGCCTGTGCAACCCCTTGTTCAGATTCTGCATTAAAATTAACCTTCAGGTGAGATATAAAAAGTTTTCATCTGACCTTGTGAAATGATAAAGAAACCAAATTTAAAGGAATAAAACATGCACTGCAAATATGAACCAAAAAAATCAGTGTCATCCAATCAACGCATTGCCCACAAGCATTAGTTTTTTGTCAGCACCTTTCAAATCAAAAAAGAAAAACAGAAAATGAAAATGTGCAAGCATTAATACAGAAAATAAGGAAAGCATAAAAGCCATCCATGACCCATGGTCATATGAATAAAGGAGGCCTGGCAAAAAGAGCAATACAACAATCTTGGATTCAGAATGTGATTACCGGCCCAAAATGGAGGAACACCACACAGTAAGATATAGAGAATTACTCCCGCACTCCATATATCTATTTCTGGTCCATAGTTCCGCTTGAGCACCTCTGGAGCCATATAATATGGACTTCCAACAATTTCTGAGAACCTCTCACCTGGAAATTTGAGTGTTACAAATAACATAAAGATGGAAACATGGCAAACACTACAATTCATTACAAAAGATCGAAATATAATGTTGAAACATCAGTAGGCAATGCAATACAATGTTTTATCAGATGGAAAAGCATCAAAAAGAGTGGTAATGCATGGAAGAAAAAAACCTGTACTTTGTCTGAAATTATGATTACAATATCGTAATGCTCCTCACCACAATTGTTGAAGCAACAAATAGTTAAGCACTGAATGAAAAACAAAGATGCTGTTTCTAACTTCTTGTACCATCATGTACTTTTCACCAGAAAACAGGATAAAAGAAATCTATTGTTTGTACATGGCCATGTAAAGATCACAAAAATTAGTAGAAACCAAATTACTCTGATTTTTTTAATAGAAGAGGAACTATAGAAGAAGAAAAGAGGAAGAGAAATAAAATGACAGGAAGGTAAGATATCAATCACAAGAAAACAGTTACAGAGAAAAATACAAAGAAAAGACTAAACAAAACTACAGAATAACGGTGCACAAAGGAAGTCCAAATGCAAATTTGAAACAACAACCCCCTTAAAGAGAGAAGCAAAAAACCTACTTCCTTCCATCAACATTTCTACAGACATCGATACACCTTGAAAAAACAAAGCATTCCTCTCCAACCAGATGCAACCGAGAATAGCAAACACAGCAAGTTCCACAAGATTATGACCTACTGTCTTCTTACAAACCCTTCAGACCTTATTGTCAATAGGGTTTCTAACCCACTATTCTCCACAAGAACCAAATATCCCACACAATAGGAGATTTGCAATCGAACAATGTAAAAACAGAAGTATAACAGATTCAGAATTGTTCATACACATGACACAAATATTTAGGAGAGATGGCTGTCTTAGAGCTCCTCTCCAAATCTAAGAAAATCATCCAATCTTAAGGACTTCTGTGAGTCGCAATAAGCGGCAGATTGACATCACACACATTCTGGTTCAAACTACATGCTGAAAACAACCTAATGCCATCAGGAAGAAGGCTCTTGAAGAAAACACTGACAAAATTCCCATCAAAATAACAATTTTAGCCACCAAGTTACCCAACCCCTGACCTCATTCACTATTTAGCCTACAACAAAATTCTCAACCTACTAGATGATCCTTCCTCAGCTCACCAACATCAAACCAAAGGAAATCTCACATAATCATCTCTGATCTCTGTGCCACTCCAACAAGTCTTAATAAGTCAAATTTGAACAACAAATGAAAAGTAAGCTCCGGTCAAATTATCCAAATGTTTAGAAACCTTTTGAACCACAAGATCCAAAAAGAAAAGACACTCTGGGTTTCCTCCTAAAGGAATGCCCAAATAAACCTAAGGCAATTGAAGGGTTTGCCAACCAGCCACATAAGCAAGGGAACCACACTCATGTTTGACTCTGGTTGAAGCTGCCGCAGTAGCTGTCTGATTACTCCTCAGGTCTTGTGAAACAAGTGAACGACGACTGAAAGAGACTTTTGGGCTGAAAATCAAGCTAGGGTTACGTTGGGTCCCTCGTTTTCCATGAAAACATGTCGACCTGAAGAAAATCAGAATTGTTGATGTGGAGCAAAATCGACGATACCACAGCTTTTACGATTTTGAATCACGGTCACAAGGATTCAACCTCATTACAGTTTTCCAGTAAGATCTGGGTCGCTCCAGCCCCCAAAATTCACACAACCGTGCAATCCTAGGGTTAAATTGCCATCTAAACAACCAGGTCTGCAATCATTTTAAGTCTCAGTAAAACAATGTAATTTGGAGGGGGGTGGGGGTGGGGGTGGGGTAAAGCACACAAGTCCAGAATAACCCCAAGCCACTAAAAGTGGAAGGATTATCATTAAAACATAAATAATAGCAATACCTATAAGTAACCAACAAAACATCCTTACCATAAGAATCAAACATTCCTTATTTGAGTTTATTCTAATTGACCATATTCAATGTAAGTACAAATAATGTTAACAATATATCGGCCTAAATATCACCCTATCAGTTAATAAAGAAAGTGCTAAACTTCAAAGTAAATACATTGAACATAAAATGCATTCAAAACTATAACTTTAGTAATTTGGAGGATATAGAAAGTAACAAACTAATTCCCTAATCCCACATCCAAATTGTTCAAAACTTCAAATTCAATCTTCCCTACTACGTACTTCAGTAAGATAAAACAACCACATTCTGAATTCCAAAACATCAAAACATTGATTTGAATCTTACCTGGCTTGAAGAATATAGAGAGACCAAAATCAATAGCCTTGAGGGGTGAATTCTCCTTCTTATTGGCAAACAAGAAATTTTCAGGCTTCAAGTCCCTATGAATAACCCCATGCTTGTGGCATAGCTGCACAACCTCCACAATGGTCCTTGTAACCGCAGCCGCAGCGCGCTCTGTGTAGTGTCCACGCGCCACGATCCGGTCAAAGAGCTCACCGCCCTCACAGAGCTCCATCACAAGATGCACGGCACTATCGTCCTCGCACGCCTCCCGGAGGCTCACGATGCTGTTGCTATGCGGCAGGTGGCGCATGATGGCCACCTCCCGCCGCACGTCCTCGACATCAATGGCGCTCCTGAGCTTCCGCTTCGAGATGCTCTTGCAGGCAAGGAGCTCCCTCGAGCCGCGATCGATGCAAAGGTATGTAACGCCGAACTCGCCCCTACCAAGTTCGCGGTCCACGAGATACTTCTCCTCGATGTTCTCCTTTGGTACGCCGGCGAGTACGGTGACCGGAAGTTTCTTTGCGGGGACGGAGGAGGAGTCACGCTTACCGTGATCGTGGCCGGAGAAGCTGGATTTTACGTCCTCACGGGCTACAGATGCCGGAGATCTGCAGCAATTTCCCATTTTCCGGCGAGATCGTGGTGGTTGGTGGTGAAGTTAGGGTTTCAGAGACATGGTAATGCAAAAGAAACGTGAAACCGAACCCTAGAAAAGAAGAAGAAAGGGGTTATAATTTCAATTTGAGAAGCGTGTGAAAATGAAGTGAGAGAGAGTGATGAGTTTGAAATAGGAGAGAGAAAGTCTTAAGAGTCAAAGGCTGTTTGTCTGGGTCTGTACGGTAACGGCTGATGCTTTTGCAGGAGTGAAATGAAAGCCAGGTAGCCCGTCTTTTTTGGTGCTAAAGACATCATTTTTTATACTTTATTATACATTCTCATTAGTTAATATTAGTGTTGATAAAATCAAGGAAAATATTATATAGTTTATACTAAATTCTCATAATAATTCTCTTACTCATAAGAAAGTGGTATATGTCACTTATAAATTAATCGATAATAAATAATGTATCACTTTATGACATAGGTCACTTTTTTGTAGGTAGGAGGATTAGTGGGAAGATTTAGTAGGAGGATATATCATTACTCTAAAATCATACTGTACAGACTGATTTGACCGGAAACCGACAAATCAGATCCCTTACTAGTACGGGATGGTTGTTATATCGGGTACTAGAACTCGTTGAAACCGGGCAAAATTGGCAGTTATTCCTCAAAATCAGTGAAACGACCATATTTGCACTGAATAGACTGGTTGTTGCTTTTAAAAAACAAGCCAAAACGATAACGTTTCATTTAGACCCAAAGAATGAAAATCAGGGTTTTACTTTCACGGTTTCACTTTCACAATTTCACTTTCATTCTCCATTCACGATTCTTCAAGCTTCCATTGCTAACTTGTATGAAAAATGACATTGTTGTATATCAATAAAACTTACAAGATGATGATGGCGCACAACTCAACTCATGGAGAATGTGAACCTAAATGAAGACAATGTGGGTCAGGGTTGAAATCATGAAATGGAACATCGATATGAGATAATTTTGACTCATTGGTGTTAAATGTTAAAACTACAAATTTATATGTTTTGTGGACTGAGTTGTAACCTTTTTGACATTTATTTATATTTTGCGTTTGTTAAGTGATACTTTTGGATTAATATATCTTTAGACTTTGATTTTGTTAAACACTTAAAGTTGTTTGTTTAAGTGAATTTTGAGTGGATTATGAATATGAATTTTAAATTTAGGTATCTACCTATTTGAAATTTTTCTTAGAGGTTTATATATATATATATATATAAGTATAAGCAGATGTGTCCAGTTTCACTAACATGTGGTTTAATTACTGAATCATCAATTAAACCAATGTACCACTATACAAATATCTGACCAATTTTATAATTGATACGGTTTTAATAACACTTATTAACATCTACGTTTTTTCCTTATTTAAATTTTAGAACATGTCATATACTTTATATTTATAATAATATAATTAACTATTAATTCACTATAATTTGTTATAATATATAAATAAATTATGGGGCATTAATACGAAAATATTATTGTTTTATTATAAATTAAAGAAATAAGTTAGTTGGACATAAATAAATAAAAAACAATATATTGCATTAATTAAAATACATTAAAGATAATTTAAAAAATGCAATAAAATAATATATTATATTATATTAATTAACATCTCAATCCATTTATTCTTTCTTTTACTTTTTGTTATAAGATTTAAAAAAGCTCAATTCACTCTTTTCATTTACCATGTTTTTCTGTAGCACAAATTCTTTATTTCCCTAGTTTTCTTCTCCTTTCATCAATTGCCAACCATCTTCTCCTCTTTATAGTGTCGTCATCAAATTACTATCGATTTGAATCATCAACCATCATCCCCTTCGTTTGGATCGTTTGATTTGGATTGTCTCTACTCTGTACTTTTTTGTTTCAATTTCATTTTCTAGATTCTATTTTTTGTAATGGCCATTATGGATTTGCAAGTTTCATACATTGATTTATACCTTATTATTTCTTTTTCTTCTTAATCTATGACATACATATGATTTCCTTTCCTTTTTTATGCATTTGGAGTTCACATCTTCTATTAAGAATGTTTATGTAAAAAGAGTATTCTTAACTCACACTAGCAAATGAGAAAGAATATGTTAAATAAAGGAGTTGGAGTTGAGTCAAATACAATTCAACAAGTTAAGTTCATGAATAGGTTTTGTGTGTGTTTGTTTGTGTGCACTTTTTAAGCATTTAATTTTATGTTCGTTGGCTGCATAAATTTGAGTTTGTTAACTAGCTCAAAAGTTCGTGAACTTCAATTGAGTCAAACTTCAACTGAAAAATAATTTAACACGAGTCAAATTTGGCTTGAAACTCGACTCCGATAAAATTTGATTCGACTCAACTAAGTACTACACCTAATGGTATGATTTAACTTTAATGTTTTAAGAATCTAATACACTCTTATATTTCATTTTTAAATCATACATTTATTTATTAATTGTATTTTTATCACTTATTTTTCAATTTATTTTCCAATATAGATTAAATGAGCTATTTTAGTCAATTTTTATATCATTTAATGATTACCAGGTTTAGCAAGCAACCTAGATTCAAAAAAACCTTCTTCCAACAACAAAAATATTATTTATACTAAATATAAATATGATACTTATCATACATTATAAGTTAATGAGTAAATTACACTTACACCCCCTAAGTTTTAATGAAATTACACAAACCACTCATCCATTCTTTGACCTTACACCAACTACACATCCCTTCTACACAAATCACCCCTAGATTTATACATATATTACACTGACTACCCCTGCATGTTATAAAAGTGTAATATTTTAAAGAAAAAATGTGTGATGAATATAATTAAGTTAAACAAAATATTTTATATTGTGTAACATTTCAAATAGTACAAAAGCGAGTGTTTCTTTATTATTTTTGTGTCATTAAAAAATACATTAATAATTTCAAAGAAATGTTTAAATAACTTTTATACTATCTTATAACGAGCCAAATAATGAAGACACATTACTCTTATATTATTTGAATTTCTCTACACAATATACAATATTTTATTTAATTAATTACACACATTATACATTTTTTTTTTAAAATATTACACTTTTATATCATGCAGTGATAGTGAATGTAACATATGTACAAAATTATGGGTGATTCGTGTAAGGACAAAAAAGTGAGGGGTGATTTGTGTAATTTCACTAAAACTCAGGGGGTGTAAGTGTGCAACATCAACAATTAGGATTGAGACAATTGTTGAAATTAATGATATTAAAACGGTACCGGTTATGAAACCGACCAGGGTACTAATATAGTGGTACAGTGGTTCAACCGGTGATTTAATAATTAAACTGCATGTCGATTAAACCGGACATACATGCTTATATTTATATATGTAAACCTATAACAAAAAAATTAAATATCATGTATTTCTACAATATGAGCAGTTAAGAACGATTAAAAACAATTCCATTATTCCTAAATATAAAAATATGAGTAACAATATCAGATAACCAACCAATTCCATTATTTGAAAGCATCAAAAATTCCATTCCATTATTCAAAACATTAAACATTTCAAAATAATCAATACCATTAACAGAACATAACAATAACATAATAGAGACAATAACCAATAACATTAACTTATATGAGCATTGAATAAACAAAACTACTTTAGTTATTTCAGCAATGGTTGAAGAAAACCCTTTACCCAAAACGACGCACTTTAGGGATGGTTTTTTTTTTAAAATATATATGTATAAACCGGCCAGTTTTCACTGGTTTCGATTGGTTCATCAGTTTTGATCAAAATCGGCCAGTTTTAATCAGTTTTTACTGGTTTTATTGTTTATCCGATATAACACCCGTGCCGTATCAGTTAGGGGTCCGATTCATCGATTTTCCGGTCGAACCGGTTGATACAATATGTTTTTTTATAACCATGGTTGAAATTTAAAATTTTAACTGATTTAGTAGTAAAAAACACTTGCCTAAGGTTTTTTATATGAAAAATCATATAATTCAGAGTCTCGTATTAAATTATAATTTTGAATCTTTAATTAAAATATAATTTTAAATTTTCAAGTATTATAATAAATTTGGACAGTGCATAAAGTTTGTACTAATGAATTAATTGTAAAATACTTTTTTTAGAAAATGATAGGAATTGATTTGGCATGAGGTAAATGCATAAAAAACAACAATTAAGGAAATCATTTTATTGCTTTATTTATTGTTATTTTATATTTCTTAATATTGACATTAACATTATTCAATATCTTTTCTTTTTAATTTTACACATTGAAATGAAGTTTGTTATATAAATTATTATTTTGATTTTTTATTCAAAATAAAAAATAAATATTATGTGAAATTCAACTTTTTAAATTTAAATTTCTAATTTAGTTGTATAATTTTAAATTTCGAGTATTTTGATAATTTTTTTTTTATCATATATCGACAAAAACGTTTTTTAAAAATATTTTATTTTCTCCACCAGTGGAACTTCTTTGATTTAAATTGTAGTTTTCATCTTCCTTATTTGATTTAAAGATTTTAAAACTTTAACATTGTAGTAAGGCTCACCCCCAAAATCTATCATATTAGTCCATTTAGCAAACTTGTCACACCATGCTAAAGCATATACACAATCCCAAAAATAGTAAACAATATCCTCAAGTGTTAGCAAATCAAACCACAACTGCTAAAGCATATAACACATCAAGCAATTCATTACAGTGACATGTGAAACCCTTGACATATATTCTTCCTTCATCAATCTTTGGATATTGATATACCAAAAGTTTGAAGTAATTTGTCATTGGATTCCTCACTACTTTAACATTGCTCATATATGGTCTCTATGTGATATTTTCAATATAGTTGTATTGAGAATTTTTGTTTTTATGAAGTAGAATAAAATTGTTCTGAATGACTTAGGAAAATCACATTTTTCAATTTTTTCACTACACGCAATATATTTTATGTATGAATCATTTTCAAGAATACTTTAACTCAAAATCATATTTAACTCTTTGTTTTTCGGAAAGTATAAAAATGCATAACTTTTCTCAAAACTTTTTCTGAAAAAACTTGGATAATTTGTTTGCAAAAGTGTATGAAAGTGTTGTGTAAAAGTGTGATTCATTTTCAGATGTTTAGGATAATATTTGTAGAGTTTAGAAAGGTCTCAAGCTTAATTCCAAGAAGTACAAGACATTTGGGAAGATACTCGCTAGTTTGGGTATATGTTGGTTGAATTTCAAATTCAAAACATATGACTTTCCGCACATAGTAATTGATTACTAGAATGTGGTAATCGGTTACTGAACCATATTGTCAACTGAGTAATCGATTACCCACCTCAGTAATTGGTTGGTGTCCCTTTTTACCAATTTGGAGACATGTTAGTGTGTCTCAAATAACCTCGTTTCAAGAAACCTATTACTTGGTTTTCTAACTCATTTTTAGAAACATTGTTACCATTTTCCACCCATTAAAAATTTCAAAAACGCCTTTCAAGAGATTTTATGTGACATAAAAATTAAAGCGACAATAAAGGCAAGACTCTAAACTAGAAAGCAATAGAATCTTATCTATGAACTTGTGCATTCCACTCTTCAATACCTTCAACTTTTTCTTCTTTTATTGATGTTTGTGTTTTCATTAAAATCTAGTCAAGGTCAAGGAGAGACTCTTCTTCACAAAAATATCATTGTAGGTGATCCCTTTATGCATAGAATATCATTTTACTACAAGAAGAGTCTTGAACTTTTCCCTATCTTTTTCTTATAATGTTCGCTTCCTCTTGTGCAATCACTCAACTATACATTTATATGAGGTCAATGAGACAAGCTCCAAAGATAAGTTCTTTTGCAAAGACTTCATCTCCTCTATCATGATATTCATTCATTCTTATTTGTCTTGGATGCTTATATCATCTTGAAACTACAAGGAACTCCTGAACTTATATGTAGGTTTGATAGGATTTCTATACCTATCTTTGACAAGTAGATACTTCTATACACCTAGATTCTCTACATGAGAATCATCATGTTCTTGACTTGAACTAGTGCATGATCCTTTGACTTTCTTTACTTGAATTTTTTCATTTCCGATCAGAATCATATTTGATCTCAAAGTCTTTTCATTTAGCATGAACACCTCTATCAAAATGAGATGTTTCAGTATGGAATCTTCATCAAACAATGCATCTTTGTTCAACATCACCTTTTAGGAAATTAGATCCCAAAACTTGAACCTATTCACACCTTTTGTATAATCTATGAAGATACACCTCTTTGACATAGGATCAAGTGTACACCATTCATGACTAGGTACATGCACATAAGTAGGACAATCAAACATGTACAAATCATTGTAATTGATTGGGTTACCTATTGAAACTTCCTCTACAACTTTACCATCTAATTATCTACCCAAAAACCTTTGGAAAGTCTAGAATTTGATCTTATGCATTTGGATTTTTTTGTAAGACTTTTATTCATCCTCTCTACAACATCATTCTACTGAAAAGTGCCTCTAAAATCCATGTTCCTCACATTATTTCAGGAATTGTGAGTATTTGTACTCAATATCATTTTCTAATCTCGAGTATTTTATTTTTATACTTGTCTCGTTCTTTTCCTCGATGTTCCAAAATTCGAACTTGACAAAGACTTCCAACTTATATTTGAGAAATGTACCCATATCTTGTGAGAAAAATCATCAATGAAAGTTACGAAATTCCGAGAACCTCTTAGAGATGGTTCCTAAGTTGGTCCCCATTTATCGATGTGGAGATAGTGTAAATGTCTCGATTTATGTGTTGGCCAACCTTGAAACTAACTCAGGTGTGTTTCTCAGACACATAATACTTGCATAATTCTAGCTCACATATGCTCATATGACCTAAGTGTGTGTTCCACAATATGGTGGCGTCATGATCATAATCTATTGAAATCTATTCAGCCTCTCCAAGAACTCCACCTACAAATATACTCCCTAACAACTTATAAATGTTGCATGTAGCCCTCTGGCCTTTCGTCAAAATTAGACCACATTTGCATACTTAGAGAGCATCAATGTCCCTATCAAATCTAGCTAAATCCTTTGTCATACAATGTTCCCAAAGAAATCAAATTCTTCTTCAAGTATATTATGTGCCTAACATCACATAACATCTTCACAACACTATCATCCATCATAGTTCTGATTTATCCCAATACAACAAATGCACATGCTTTATCATTTCCCATATACAACAAACCAAAATTGCCTGCCTATATGTGGCGAACCATTCTATGTTTGGTGGCCTATGGTGGGAGTAACCAATATCAAGTATCCACTCATCTATACATTAATTGATTTAATGATACATATAACATATCACCTTCATTGTTGTAACTGAAATCATCTTCATGTGTAGCGTTTTCAAATGAATATGCTCCATAATTCTCCACTAGCTTGTTTGGACTCCATTTTTTGGAACAATCCATTCTGCAACGTTTGGTCTATTTTCACTTAAAACATTATATTGGTGTTTTGGCCCTGGAATTCAATTTACCCCTTTTGCACGACCTCGTTCACATTATTTCCTCCCATGCGCTTGGATCTCTATCAAATAGAGACTATCGCTTTGAGACTCATCCCCTACATTCCATTTTCTTTAGTTGTGAGACAAAAGTACATCCATGATCTCATCTAGTTTAATTGAATATTTCCCGTATATCAATATTGTCACCAAGTGTTCGTAGGAATTGAGCATAACACAATAAAATGATTGCTTTATCCTCATCATCAAATTCCACATCAAGTTTATGCAAGTCATTGATTACTAGATTGAGAATATTGAGGTACTTTTTAATATCATTACTCTCTTCCATCTTCGGACCATAAAGGCTATTTTAAAGTACTACTTCTTTGTTAGAGACTTGAACATGAAATGTTTCTCTAATGTATCTCATACTTCTACTTGTGATGTCAAACCCGTAATGTAACACATTACCTCATTTGATAGACGAAGTTGTATGGTTCGTGATTTCTCCTTCAAATATTCTTAATGTAGTTGCTTCATATCATTAGGTTTATTCTCTAGCAATGGTTTCAATAGATCTTTTTGAGCCGACACATCCTTAATCCAACTTTGCTATAATCTGAAATTATCAGTTCCATCGAACTTCTCCACCTTGAACTTGTCACATGAGATAAGAGCCATCTAATACCATTTGTTGGGATAAAGCAAAAAATTGAATAGTAAATAGAATAGATAGAAGAAAGATAAACACAAAGAATTTGTTAATGAGGACCAACCAATTTGTGCCAAGATCCTTCAGAGCATTGAACAACTACCAATATGTATTAGAGAATAATGATTTTTTTGTGGATATTGTATATCTGTAAGTTTACATAATATATATATATAGTCATTTATCCCAACCACTTTACAACATTCCAAGCTCAAAACCCGAGTTGTTGTTTTTTTGGAGGAAAAATGGTAGAAATATGAACCATTTGCATAGCAAAAACATGAGTGAAATGTACTCTAACCAAAACAACAACCGAATAATTTACTAAAAAGTTAAAGGAAACTTACTTTCACACTCAATTTCAAAATAATTAAATATGGGCTGTCTTCTATTAAGTTCTTATTCAAAGTAATATGAAAAATCTACTCTATTATTCACTACAATTACTAACTTCTTCCAAATACCCTTAAAATCAAATTTTCTTTTATAGATGACTTTAAAAAATGATAAGTCCTACATTAAATAGGATGGGAGTGAAGGAGAGAGGCTAATGCTATATATTGGACTCAAATTCCTTATTATAACTTGCACCAATTAGAAACATCATATGGGTCATGTGCCCATCATAGATGTGCTTGAGTTTGTAATCCTACTCCCTAACAATATATTTGGTTTATTAGATTGTTTGTGACTAATGTTGTGCAAAGATTGCTTCCTCTACACCAACAATTGGTATTAGAGCCCATTTCACAGATGACTCTTAATCCAGAAGCTAGATTTATGATGGAGAAGTTCAATATAACTAAAACATTGGATTGTGACAAAGAAGCATGAAAGATTTTTTGGTTGTACAAGGTTTGTCAAATGTATTATGCGAGGATAAATAAAATGAGTTGAATGAGAAGGAAACATGACATGACCGTGGTGGAGGCCACTATCATTTATTTGATTAGGACCCAGGTGAAGATAGGGATCTAGGTGGAGCATCAAGCTTTGAAAAAGGTGCTGGTAGTATCGCTCTAACTAACGAGTAAGATGATATCATTTGGGATGAAGAGTGGATAGGGTTGTTCATTACTAGCAGATACACAATAGCACACGAGCATTAACTGACTTTGTTGTAGGGTGTAGCACAAGCATTGGCTCGGACGTAGGTGTAACACATGTATTGGTAGAGATAAAGAGTGTGACACAAACATTTGCATGGATGTAAAGACGTGAGATAAACATTTGTTAGAATGGATGCAAGGTGTATGGTGGGTGTACTCCTTAAGGTAGAGTATTATAATTCTTTGAACTATCATTGTCATTATGTATGGATGGTGGTGGTAGTTATTGAGGCTTTCCAATGAAGTTCCATAGTTTAGTTGAGCTAAGTATTGAAGAGGGCGGATGTTGGTGAACTTTTATGTAGAGGTTTCATAATATTGGAAGACTTCCTAGCAATTAAGAACTAGACGACATGTTCAGCTGGATGGCAATATGGGAAGCTTCACTACATGTTTGGAGAAGTTGCACTACAAGCATGAAAAGTTGGAATATTACAAAAATCATCAAAGATATTCGGAAAGGATTACACTGAAGGGGGTAGACTCTCATGTGGAGAAATTGGTTAAAGAGGGTTAGAAATTGAGCAAGATAGATTTCCTAAGGAGTGTGATATTCACAAAGTTGAAACTGTTGTATAGATTTCCTAAGGGATAAGATATGCACCAAGGTGGAAAGTTTTTGTATAGATTTACTAAGGAGCGTATATTTGTCTATTTCAATAGAGGTGGAGATTATCAAAGATGTTTGAAACATATTATTATAGGAGGTCCCACATTGTCTAGGATTGAAGTGGAGGAGAGAGACAAAGTTATATTAGACTCAAATAACTTGTTATAACTTGCACCAATTAGAAACACTCTATGAGCCTTGATGATTGTTCCAAAGCTTGTAATCACATTCTCTAATAATATATTGAATGCGCTTTACGCTCCCAGTGACGTAGACATAATTGGTCGAACTCCATAAATGACTTGGAGCTTTACACACTCAAGTATCCTAATCCTAAAATGACTTGCTCAAAAATTTAATGAGACTCTTTTATGATATAATTGTCATTGCTCAATTAGCCATGTATACAAATTATATTTATTTTGAATTTCATGTAACTTATCCACATGCAACTTCCCTCTATCAAGATGTTTACTCCACAAAATGTGTAATCTTATTTTTCTAATTTTTTTTGCACCTTTAGTTATATCACCCAATATAGTCTTTCATCATCATATGAGCTAGACTTATCTCACCACTCATTTTAAAGAATATGGTTCCTTATCTCACATACTCTCTACATTTCTTGGGAGCATATTACCTTATCTAAAAATGTGTTCTACCCTCGAAGAAATCTCTTATTCTTAAGCCAACATGGCTGAAAAGCACTTAACTCATGTTCTTTTTACTTAGTTATATTTTTATGCATCGCCCCTTATCTGATTCCAGTAAAACAATCTCCTTGGTCAGGGCCAATTCCTTATCTCTGTATCTACCCAAATTCTTCAATCTAGTATTATAAAAAATTGGTTTGGATCGACTGGTTCAACTAGTTCAACTGTGAACCAAATATCTTATTAGTCCGAGCCTTTCATCTTTTATATCAAAATCAGGATTACTTAGTTCGACTTGATCGTTTAAGCCTAAAACTGGTGGATTAAATGGTCGAACTAGTTGGATCGATTGAGTAAATAAAAAAGTATTTGTTATAACAACCAAAACAATGTCTTTTTTAGATAAAAAAATTAAATGCCTTCAACTCATTTATAGATATGTTTGTCATATGTTAACTTAATTTCTAGCAAAATTTTACTTCCTTAATTGAATTTTAAAATTATTTGTGTATTTTGTTGCAATCAAAACATACAACTTATGTTGATTTATGATATTTCCAACTTATTTGTGATATTTGTGGTAGTAAAATCTTCTTTGTTAGTTGTTTATTTAGGTACAATAATGTTTTTAAGTATAGAATTATTAAACTACTATTACAAAAATTTAGAATTTTTAATCTAACCGGTCCAACCATTGATCTAGTGGTCCAATTAATAACTCTTTGATGCAATATCCTTGCTAAGTCATTGACCAATCCTAATTTAATAATAGTGCTCCAAACTACCATATAATTTTGTAAAAGTTGCAATGGCATGATGCACAAAAAAGTAATAACTCAGAATAGCCTAAAATAATTGGGCCTTGGTATGGGTTCCGACTTTCATTACATGAGTTGTCTCAAACTAATGGCCTTACCCGGTGAACATTTGGCTCAATCAACCCAATACTCATTTGGCTCAATCAACCCAATACTTACTTCACAAGCCAGAGTTATTACATATTTATATAGGGTGAGTATAAAGAATGACAACGGAGCAGGTCAGGGTTGGATCTGTGCTTATCAAACCCCGAACCTAAAATTCAAAACTTGAACCCTAATTAAGCGGACTTGAAAACAATGATATCATTCCAAACCCGTCGGATTTTAGGTAACTCGAACTCGATGAAAAACAGCATGAAATATATATTATATTATGTAAATTTTGTAATATATATAGTTTTTATAAATGTAGTAGGTGTAATTTTATAATTTACATATATTAATTGGGTTCAGGACGAGTTTGAAGTAGGGTATCAACTGTAGCAAACTCGAACCCAAAAATTGAACTCAATTAAAATCGAATTGAGTTTGAGAAAATACATGTGAGTTCGGTTTTTATTGCTATCTCTAGTATAAACTCGCAATACTTTTCTATCTTATACTACTTTCTGATAGTAAAAGAAATTGAAATATCCAACAGTAGCACAAAAGGCTCTCTTCGCTTCAAGCACAATTCAGCTAAATGACAATCTTTATTCAATACCTAAAGTTTAGTTCTACTTATCATGTAACAAATAAGAACTCTAATCTACAAAAATATCAAAAATATTAAACAGCGTATTTATACTTCAAAGTTTACATGCCAAGGTGGCAAAATTCTCAACTTGAAATTCCTACAACTTCATTGACAAACTCATGTAGTAAAAGGTCCAAAATTTTGTGCTCAAACAACAAACAAATTTCTTCAAAGGCTTCATTCTTTTTTGGTGTGATGTTTGATTCTCTAATATCCTTTTGTGTTAAAGTGTGAAGCTTCATCAATAATTCTGAGTAATACTCTGCTTCCTTGTTGAGATCAGTGTATGCACAACCTTTAATATTGTTTGTCTTGTCTTCAACAACATCATCACCTAAGTGGCTTGTGCTATGACTATTATCTGCAATAACAATAATGATAATGATAATCAAATATTTAGTTAAAAGTATTAAGTTGACAATGCATAATGCATCATGATGTAGCCACACTTATAGAAGCTATGAGTCAGGGCTACCCAATGTTTACTTAGCCCTAGTGATTTTACGGTTGCAGTGATCGCCACAACCGCATCACAGAGAAATTGTGGTGTGACATCGAGTCACAATGATGCGGTTGCATCGGATCACAGCGCAACCGTATCGAACCGCGTTTGGGCAACATCAGGCCGCATCAAATTCAAAAATATTTTTTAATTACAAAATAATTCATTTCGCAATATTCGCAATCCACATCACAACAGTCATAATGACCATAATTGCAGTAGCCACAATGACGACAACAACTGCAATTTAAAACAATTGTTAGGCCTAAAGGTACTCTAATATAATGCATTTTAAAACTAATATAATGCATTTTAAAACTAATTAAGAGTTTCATGTTAAGGTTCCATTGTGAAAACCAATTGGCTATGAGAGGAGTAGTCGACCATATATTTAAACCATTCTCGAGAGAATGAGGTAGGCACGATGTGAAACTTAATTCCCAACATTCCACACCAAAGTAGTAAAAATGGATCAAAGACAAATTCAATTTCAAATAAACCATTAGTCCATAACTAAACAACTTTAAATAATAATAATAAATAAACAAAGTAAGAATGTAATTAACATACCTATAAAATTAGTTTCATGAAGGAAAGGATAGTGATTGGTATCTAGAACAGAAACAGGACTGAGATTTTCTGAGTTATTTTCTGTCTCTATTTTCTTCTTATGTGACTTCTGGCTTCTTTTGTTGACTATGACTTTTGGTTCAACAAAACCTTTCTTCTTCTTATTTGTCAATGAAGAGTTTGTTCTTGAAGAAACATTAGACAAATCTTTAACTTCACAGTGATGTTTTCTAACCATTCTACTTTGCTTAGAAGAAGAAGAAGAAGAAAGGGTCCTTCTTGGTTCATTCTTCAACTTAGAAATCTTCTTGTTCTTCCCTTGGTTCAATTCTTTCTTCACATTACTACTAACCTTCTCTTTCAAAATTTCTGTGTTCTTATTATTACTCCCTTGTTTCTTCTTTTGTTTCAATTCTCTGATACCCTTTTCCTCTTTCTTCAACTTACCTTCTTCACCATCACCCCAATAAAGCACAACAAGATCATTGCTTTCCCTCTTACCCAATGCAGGAACCTCTCGAAACGATGCAGAAGTTTTCACTTTACCATTGTTTCTGGCTTGTTTTAGATCAAACTCTAGCAAGTAATCAACAAAATTCACTGACCTACTTCTTGGAACAGAATCATGGGTTGAAAATTTAGTGTTTGGAAGTGAATCTAAACCCATTAACCTTGCTATAACTCCAGGGGTAGTAGCTGCATATTCATCAATAATTGTATCTCTGTTTAATGGCACAAGTTGCATAAGTTCTTGTTTTTCTGGCTCTATAACATGATCATATGAATGCAGTGGTGGAATAGTTTTATTGCCAACACAAAGAAGCATTTGTAAGAAACCAGAGAAACACTCAGATTTTGATTTGTGTGGTTTAGCCATAATAATTAATTAACCTTCTAGTTGCAATGTAGTGATGTAGAGAGAAGAGAATGGTCACTGCAATGGTTGAAAAGATAGGTGATGATGTTTTAATGTGAGTGCAAAAGGTGATTATGAATGATTAAATAGTAGAAGAGTAGAGTGGTGGGTGACAAGATTTAAGTTTTAAGTTAGGAGAGAGTACCATGTGATTAATGAAGGTGATAAACAATTAATTCTTAATCGATTAGAGTTTACCTACTAATACACTATAAATAAGAGTCGAGGTGGCTTGCCCTAAATGTTGGTCAGATTATTTTTTAGAACACGAACTTGACATGGAACTAACCTGATCCCAAATGTCATTTGAGTTAGTCTTTGAATTCTAAGACTGATCCTAGACCCGATTTAATAAAATGCATATTCCTTTTAGATAAAGTTTCTGAATTTGACATATGAAATTATATATGTATATATTATTAATCATGTATATATAATGAAAAATTAGAGAATGATACTTTTGACTAAAGATATATCATTACTTTGTACAAATTTGGATAGGCACATATATAAAGATGATGAACGAGTGACCATGAGATGAGTCGGGTCATGTTTGTCCGTTATCTGACCCTAAATATCGGCCAGATCCAATTTTTGAACATGAACTAGAATGCGACCCTAGATCCGATAAAACTCGGTCATATTCAGACTGAATCATGATTGAGTCAAGCCGAATGAGTGATCATGATCGAGTCTTATTCACCCCTAAATGAGAGTATCATGTTTTTCTTTTGAAGTTTTTTTCATTTTAAGTTTTATCTTTTAAGGTCTTTACTTAATAACACCAAGAAAAAACCATTTGATAAATAACAAAGAAAGACATAGACATCATTGCTTAGTGAATGAACATTATTCAATTCATATAGTGAAGGCACATAGTGAGATAAATATTTGGATATGCTGTTAATTTTTTATAACTAATCATATATTAACATATCATTAAAGATATTTTACTCTTATAGCAACCATCTAATCATATATAAGGTTTGTAAAATTAAATAATTACACCAAATATTATCATTGGTAACTTCAATTGAATATCTCCATTAGTCACATCACTAATATTTTTTACACATGACTAATATTTTTTTACAATTGGATTTAACATCTACAAAACATTTTTTATAGCCGTATATAATATATAAAACAAAAGTAATGTACTTTGAGTTTAATATATATACCATGTTAATTTAATGTTTTTTACACAGTTAACACACCATTTATAAATCATGTTTATTACTTCATTAATTCAAGAATTAATGATAATTAACACAATATAATATATTGTAAAAACTCTTATTAAATAAATATTAAAAGCATGTATTATATAGAAGGAGAATATGATTAAAAAATGATGTGCATAAAGGACTATTGGGGGAGAATGGGTCGTTGAGTTCACACCATACTGGGATGCTATCTAGCCCTGTAGGGTCTACCAAAGTATACATTATTTAATATTTAAGAGAATGGAATGACTAGGCAATGACTCTAATTTCTTACATCTTCCTAACTCACATTTTTGCATTGTGTAGGAATTATCCTCAAGTACTACAAAAAACAAAAGAAATAATAATATAATAAGACATTTTTATCATTTTATTTATAATAGAATAAATACTTTTATTAATAAAAACACAAGTAAAATCGAGTATATGTTTATAGTAAGGAATTTGTAGTTATTAAAGTGGTACTTGAAATTGTAGTCCAAGTCCTACAATGCTAACGCGTGTGAATGATGTTTTGCCATTTTAAAACAACGTGCTGCCGAAGTTGCTGACTATTGAGGTCAGATATGCCAATGTGGTGGTCCACCCTAACATGGAATTGAACAATGCTTTCTAAGAAAAACTACACCGACTTTGTTGACTCCTTTCCTTTGTGGTTCATAAATGTTTTTGGGTATGATGTATTGTGTTAGTCTTGTAATGGTAAGCTTAAGTCTTATTTCAAATGGGTCCAATAAATTGGAAGCCCATGGTTCATTGCAATAAAAAATAATATTACACTGATACCTATGAGATTTAGTGAAATGATACAAATAATTTTTCCATTTTTTTCACCTACAAAAACCCATAATTTATAAATATACATTACACTAATCACCCCTGCATGAGAAATAAGTGTGATTTTTTTAAAAAAAAATTGATAAATGTAATTAAGTTAAACAAAATATAGTATATTGTGGAAACAAGTCCAATAGTATACGAGTCAATACATTTTCATTTTTTTTGTTCGTTCTAATATAATATAAGAGTGATTTAAATAACATCTCCTCATAATTATTGATACAATTTGTGATGAAACAAAAATAACGAAAATGTATTGATTCATATACTATTTGGATTTGTATTCACAATATATCATATTTTGTTTAATTTAATTACAATTATCATCATTTTTCATTTAAAAAATCACACTTATTTCTCATGCAGGGGTGATTATTGTAAGATATGTATATAAATTAGGGGTTTTTTGTATGTGTAAAAAATGGAGGAGTGATTTGTGTAAAATCACAAAAACTCAGGAAATATCAGTGTAATTTACCATAAAAAAACAACATTTATCCCCCATTTTACACCCACATATTTTAAAATATTCAAAAGAGCAATTTCACAACATCTCATTTTACAAATCAAATTATATTTCCTATCATTACTTCTTAATTTTTATATCTAAATGTGTCTCATAAAACTCATCCAAAAATTAAATGACAATTTTAAATTGTGAAAAAATATGTGCTCCCAAAAATACCATCCTCCCCTAAAACTACCCTAACAATCTTTCAAACCTCATTCTTTCACTCCTCTTCTACCCCATCTCTCATTTACCCACTAACACATTCTCCTCAACATATACCCACAAGGTTAGTTCCATTCTTATTATTTAGTGTTGTTTGGTAATAAATTTGACATTGCACATATAAGATTTTGTGTTTTTCTAGATTTATGTATTTTTGGTATCCTACTTGACCTTGTTTACTCACATATAAGTAGGCAAGGTCAAGTATATGTGTTTTTGCCAATAAAATAACATATTTTCCAACAAAAAACACATACTTGATCATAATCATGCATATATAGGCGAGGTCATATAGGACAATTTTCTTTAAGAAATGTCATTTATATGTGCCAAGAGAAAAAAACATTCCAATACCATTGAAATAAATTATTCTCATATAATAGAGAAGTTGAAATCCTAAAGTGTAGTTTTTGGTAGAATCTATGTAATGCCAAGAGATGGTTTTTTTACGAGGGAAAGGAGTGAGAATGTATGTCAATAAAGGACAGATCTATTGAGTTTTTTAAATTTACTACATATCTTAGCCATCAATTCTTAGGAAATCCAATGGTTTAGATATACTCACTAATTCAAACCATTGGATTTTCCTAGAATTAATGACTAAGATATGGAGTAAGTTTAAAAAACTTACTCTTGGAGTAAGTGAATCCCTTCCCATGCCAATATGGATGGGGATGAAAGATGATTTTTTGATGTTTTAGAATGAGAGAGAGATACACGGTTTGGGATAAGTGAGATTTTTTTATTCTTTTTAAAGTGATGTTACTAAATTAACCCTAGTAGTGTTCTTATCTTTCCAATGTAAAAATAATATTTGTGAGCAAATTTTATAGCATACAATATTAACATGTATCCAACTAGAAAAAGAAGTTCCCTACGTTAGGAAATCTAAGTTACAATCCATATATATGATTATAATTAAAAATTAGTTATTGGTTACATGATCACTTTTTTTAATTATTAATTATTCTTATTTTCCACAATAACAAATGTTATCATCTGAGTTACTTGCTATATAATATATATATATATATATATGTGTGTGATTCAAGTGAGAACAATTCTCATATAAAATTTATGAGAACAATAAATCTGAGCCTTAAAACTCATCATGAATGATTAAGATTAAAATTTAGTTATTATTCACATGATAATGATGTGCATGTATATTTTAATCTTGATCATTCAAATATGATCTAATGATCCATATTTTTTCTCATTTCTCATAATATCACATATCTTTTTAATCTTGATCATTCAAATAATATTCAATAACTCATATTAATTATTCTCATTTCTCATTATACCGCATTGTTCTCGCGTGAATCACTCCCTATATATACATATATATGAGTAACTCAAATGAAAACAACTTTCATATAAAAATTATTAGAACAATAAATTATCTTAAAAACATTCATGAATTGTTAAATTGGAAATTTATTAACAATCATATGAGTAGATTACAAACTTACCATGATACACATTAATGTTCTCATTTCTCACATTATCAATTTTATCACTTGAGTCACTTTCTATCCACACATATACATGTAAACAATATTTACTATATGAACTTTAATTGGTAGCTACATTTGTTATTAACATTCACAAACTTTCTCTATATGGATATGTATAGTCCACCAAAAGCCTTCAAATTTATGTTGATGAGCAACATAAATTTGAGCTCATTACCCGCTCAAAAGTTTATAAACTTTAATTGAGTTGAACTTGAGCTAAAAAAATAGTTTAGTATTGAACTCGATTCCAAACTTGATAAGAGCGGAATACAGCCATAATATCAAATTGAAAACCTTAGTTGATATATAAAAAGACTATTGACAATAAGTTAGATTTTGGAAACAATATGCATAATTGGGCCTAGTGACCTTACTCTTAAAAGGGCAAGGAAGTGGAAGCATCATTATTTCCAATCTTCATTAAAATGCATTTCAAATGAATGAAGATCTTACAAATATCAAAACACCATTTCAAATGAATCCAGAAATATTTGATAAACAGAATAAAATGACATCAATTGCTTCAATTATATCCAATTATCATTCAAGTTTGGTGTTTGAGTTTGTGTGAAGAGGTAATTAATTTCACGAAGATAATAAATATCACTTCATCAAGAATAAACAATTTAAGACTCAATGCTTGCTCTTCAAGGAACACAATACTCTTACCATTCTAGCACCAAAAAAATACATATACCCTGCTCAATGCTCACGCTTCAATAGCATACAGATAATTATTTGTTATTCTTGGTTACAAGGTTATGCAAACAAAACATACAACACTCAATTGGGTTGTCAAGGGATAAAGTGGTATGTTTTTTAAGGAATAACTGTCTTGATCCTTTCCATGGGTCAGAATCACTTAAACAAGTAGAGACTCAAATAAATTCAATTGTGTTAACTAACTACAAATTCATCATGTTTAATGTGTATCACTAACTATCACTCAAGCTCACATATTCATACCTTTCTCTATACATATTACATATATAAGTATAAGACAATATCAGTATTATCAAATAATTTCAATAAATATGATGACCATGATATAAATAAAAAAATGCCTAACAAAATAATATAAATTATTATTTAAATCTAAATACCCATATACTCGGATATATCCAGTTAACCATAATTATTATGAATATATTTTAAATTTTAGGATCTAGATTCCATGTCTATTGAAACCTCTTTAAGGGCTTGAAAAATTCTTATAAATAGGAATGAAGATATTTATCCTCCACCCTTTTGGTATTTTCTTAGCCCCTCGTGATCTTATTAAATAACCGTGAGTCATCTTATGCCTTGTTCTCCTAGAACTTTACATGCATCAATATGTATATTGTTTGGTCTAACCACGTTGTAATTCTCCACCATTTTTCAAAGCTTATTTCACTTCCAACTCTTTAATTCCTCCACATTTTTGTGTTTCACCAAGTCTTTTCTATCTTCATCTTTAATGCATTTCATTTTGTTCAAGTCTCTTGTCTTCCTTTTCATACCTACTTCCTTTTCTTTCCCCTCCCTTGCAACTAGAGATTTGTATAACTCATCATACATTTCACCTATAGTTTCGCTTACCGCTTTCTTATTCTCTTTCTCAGATACCTTTTTTTTCAACTTTTAGGATTTTTAAACCATAACCAAGATTTCATTTTCACCTTATTTTTATCTTGGACACTTTTGTCCCACGACTATGTCCTTCGCTATCTTCTTAACTCATTTAACGTCTCTTCCCATATATTATTAGCACTTCCTTATATATCTGAGAACCCTTTAGTTGAAACTTCTACATTCTTCTCCTTTCAATTTTCACCATTTAATTTATAATTAGAAGATGTGAGATGATAAAATGGAAAAAAATAGTATATCTTTTAGGTTTTTTTCTAATAAATTAACATTGACAGCTTTATTGAAAAAAAAATATGAACCAAAAAAGTCTTGGACTTCTTCTATTTTTAGAGAACAAATATCCTATGTCCTAAAACAATTTTGTCTTTATATTCTCATCCAATAAAATTATATCAAATAATATAAAATATTACTTCATATTTTTATAACTATTTTTCTGTAATTAAATCATACATTTTGATTAATGCAGAATATGACACAAAAAGTGACAACAGATCTCCTTTCATTTTTTTTTAGAATAGCATCATCACAGAGCAACATAATCTCCCAAAAAGGCAAAAACATAATAGATCAGATTAATCCTAAGCTCTCTCTTTCCATTTTCTTCTTCTTCTTCCAATGGATCGAACTCAAATACTTCTTATTGGGTTACCAATTTTTCTCTTCTGTTCTGACATTTTTAACCTTTTCACTATTCCATCACCACCTTCCAAACCAACCCATTACCCTTCAATCCACCCTATACCTCAGTCTCAGTCTCGATCACATTTTCAACAACCCCTTGAATTCCCATCACAGGTTTTTTGTTTTTATTTTTATTTATATATATATATATATACCTTCATTTTTCTATTCAAAATTATGTTTTTTTATTTTTTATCATTTTGTTATATTGTTCATTGATTTTCTATTATGTTTGTTTCATTGCAGAAACAAAGTGGCATTGGCCTGATTGGAGTTGGCATCACTGTCAACATTGACTTCTGCACTTCATGTTCTTTTAAGTTTGTTTCATTTCTTCTTGTTTTATTTTTATCTAATTGTTTTATGAGCATAATATCTATGCAATATCACTGTAAAGATTCATGCACAATCATCTTTTATTTATATGAGAATAAAATATCTCCTCGTATTAACTTATCTCCTTATATTCACTTATTGTTTGACATGTATCTTATTTGTTTTCGCTCTAGAAGTTTTTATTTTAAAATATATTATGGAAATAAAAAATAAGGCAGATGTCAAACAATGACTGAATGTAAGGAGATAAGTTATCTTCTGCTATGAGGAGATACTTTGTTCTCATACATGTATAAATAGTATCATGTGTTATTGTTGTTTAAAGAACAACATCTATTACCATAACTCAATTAGATCAATTTGTTCAATGGTATTGGTATATATGCAGAACTTGTTTTCTTAATAATATGTTTGAAGTATATTGAAATCTTACTTTTCATTTTAGCGGCATTGTATTTGTGCTTGATACAAAACTGAGAATTTGTCAACTCCTCCATTGGACTAGACTTTCCATCCAGTGATTTAAATTGCGGACCGCATCACCTGATGCGGCCGCAATATTATGGTTGTGGTGACCGCCACAACCGTATCATATTGCAATTCCGGTGTGGCTCCGAATCACAATGATGCTGCCACTTCAGGCCACAAAGCAACCGCATCAGACCATATTTGGACTGCATCAAACCGCATCAGATTCAAAAATATTGCTTTAATAATAAAATAATTCACGCCGCAATCCGCATTGCAATGGCCACAATGACCGCAACCACAATAGCCGCAACCGTTACCGTAATCGCGACTACAACCGCAATTTGAAACACTTTTTCCATCTTCTAGCTGACCTTGCTAATTTAGCTCCTTATTTTGTTTCATTTATAGAATCCATATATTTTCAATTAGATCAATTCTGAATCCATTTTGTATAATTTTCATGACTTTTGTTGCAGGGGAACTGCAGTTACGGTTAAAAACATGCTGGAATCTGTGTTTCCAGGGATTACTGTTATTTTGGCTAACTATCCACCTCCACTTCCAAAGCGCATTCTTAGCAAAGTAGTACCGATGGTGCAATTTGGAATTGTTGCGATTATAGCGGCGGGTGAACAGATCTTCCCTAGACTCGGAATGACACCACCAGCATTGTACTATTCGTTGCGCGCCAATAAGTTTAGAAGCATCGCAAGCACTTGGCTTCTTGGAAATTTCCTTCAATCCTTCCTACAAAGTTCTGGTGCTTTTGAAGTATATTGCAATGGTGACTTGGTAAGTCCTTGGTTAATGCAGGCATTTAATGTAGTGTCTTATGTCTATGATGGGGTGTACATCTTTAACTTCTAGGAGGAAACTCCAAAATTTGTCAAGTTATATGGAAGCATATTGCAGATATTAACTACCAACATGACGTTGGTCTAGTGGTGTAAGGTCCCGCTACATCCCAGGATGACCAAAAGGTTAAAAGTTCGATCCTGGAAGTGACATTTGTTGGGAGAGGTAGACACACACCCCGAAAGGGATTAGTTCCTTACCCAAAAGGTCAGGGAGTAACATTGGTAGTATCATATTGCAGATATGAACTAACAATATGAAGGACATTTGTGAAGTTTCTATATTGTCCAGTTCATATGCTCCAAATCAGCTTCAAAGCATATTGCACATCTGTGTTCCTTTATAGTCCGTTTGCAAGTTGGATTTTGGAGGAAAATGAAAGACTCCAGACCCATGAAATATACTTGTGAGACTACTCTGAAGTCTTCATTTTCCCTTCCTTCCCCTCCAAAATCTAACTCGCAGACAAACCCTTGACATTTGATATAATTTTGGTAAATTTGCCTAACTCTTATATTATATTGCTTCTTTGGACATTGTAGATATTTTCCAAGCTGAAGGAGAATAGATTCCCTGGTGAAATTGAGTTGAAGGAAATTGTTAGCAGAAGATTAGGTAACACTAGATATGGCAATGGTATTGAAGGTGTTGTCTGGCCCTAGAGTCCTCAAAACGATAGTTTATTGCCCGATATACCGAATGCTAATCGGGGATTAGATTCTGACGAAAATACAAGACATAATTTGAGATGATATAGAACTCAGATAAATATTTACTATTTTCTTAATGTTATAGACACTCTTAGATAGTAATTGATTGAGCAAGCATTGGTTTTACCTAATCCTTCTCTGTAGTTTTTACTTTTGAAGCCACTTGCTTTTCATTTAGAAGAAGAAGAAACATATCAAAGTTACATAATAGTTTGAGATAAAGTAATGAATGATAACATTATATGTATGCTCTATTTTTGTATTGATAAACAAGTATATAGAAACTAAACAAGTGGTTCCAACTTAGTTTAAAAGGAAAAGGTTCAGGTGAGGCTGCTTTAGTTCAAATGCTAGGAAAACTTGTTCATGTTTCTAAAGGAAAGGTTTGCATACATTTCTCATGTTTATAATTGAGGACAAATCTCCACTTGATTCTATTTCATTCTATATGAGTTGATGGTCTAGTGGTGTAAGATTTTACTAGATTCTTAGGTATTGTATTAGGCTAAATGTCAAAGGTTTGATTCATGTGAACGATACTTGTTGGATGAAGCAGTCATACACTAAGAAAGTGATTAGTTTCTTACTGAAAAAGGTGCAAGGATACATTTGGTTATACCAAAAAAGTGCAAAGGGTATACCTTTGATTGTACCAAAAAAAAATCATACATTATTATATCCACCCTTAGTTAAGTGAAACTATGAATAATGGAGAGGATAATGTCAAATATCAAATGAAGGAAGATAAATTATTTAAGGTCTCAAAGCCTCTCGTGTCATTAAGGAAACAAAGGAGATCAGGGCTCATGAATACAAAATAATCAACTACAGAAATAGTAAAAGAAAGACATATATAGTCCAATGTTCATTAATCCCATGGTTATTCTTAGTTGAAATTATAACATTATTTCCTGGTTTAGTGTAAGATTTTTATTTATTAAGAATATTCTTTTTACAAAAATATTTTTATGGTTATTCCTATAATAGAATGTAGACCCCATATAAAAAAGGAGGAGATAGAAATTGTGTGATAGACTCTTGGATATGTTGTTGGAATTAAGTAAGAATGACATTTATTATTGTGTGAAAAAAATAAATATTATTCTTAATTTTTAGTAACTAAATGTGGCCAAAGCATAAAAGTAAATGGGGATGTAGCTCAGATGGTAGAGCGCTCGCTTAGCATGCGAGAGGTACGGGGATCGATACCCCGCATCTCCATTTTAATGCTTTTCCTTTGAAATTGTGGCCAAATGTATGCACTACATGAGAGAATATCCAAATTTGTGTGCTCTTCTTTTTATCACTTGTCTCATCACTTTCTCTTTTTCCCAAAAACTCAAATAGCAAATGAAATTTAATGAATGACAGTAATAGAGTATTGTTCCTTGATTATTACTGCTAATGGTTGCACAAATATTAGACATAGACCATTACCCACTTGAATTAGTATTGTACTATTTGACAAATACCCAGGAGTTACATTGTTAATGGGGTATGGGAAGAGTGTAAAGTCACAAGTGATGCACCACGTCTTGAACCAAAACCTTAAGGCATTAGTTCTATGAGCCTTTTCTACTTATAAAGTGTTTTACTCTTCCCCGGATATCCAATGTGAGACTTCACACTTGAATAAACCCAACACAAACCATGAAATAATGTCTCTATACACTTGTGTGAATAAGGCTGCGTAGATCCACATTCCCTAAAACCTCATTAAGTGGAAGCCTTGTCCCCGGATATAGACGTGTAGAACAGTGATTTTGATTTGTTCTTTGAATTGAGCAAATTTGACACTAGAACTTATTTCAGTTGCAGTTTGGAGATTTCCATGTATATATAATAGTACTACAACAATAACTATCCCTTTTCTCACTGGGTAGGATTTACTATAAGAATGGAAGGATTAATGTTTTATCAATCATATAAGAATGAACTGTGGAAAACAACAATATGGGCACATAAAGGTAGCAAATAGAAGACACTGAGATAGACTTCAATTTTAACTAGAACTGATTGTTTTAAGTTGCACTTTCTGGAGTAAGGGAATATTAGAAACAGAAGTTGAAAGAACCATAGATGGGTTCTTCTTTTGAATTTCCATAGTGATCATTGGGTCCATAGTCCTTCCATTCAGAAAATTTGAGTACCAAACAGCAGAGAGCTTAGGTTGTCTCTTTAAGGTTGGATCCTTCATGTCTATGTAATATAGACCAAAACTTGATTCATATCCTTCTAGTATCTCAAACACATCCAAGAATGACCACACAAAATAACCTCTTACATTTACTCCATTCCTTTCAATGTGACAAGAATAATGGAAAAGATAGTTAGCAAATAAAATATGCTAAAGGAAATGCTAAAATGAAGATCTTGTTAACTTGTATTTGGCTTCTCTGAGTACACCTTTGACATAAAGTGTAGGATCATAACCATTGTCCATTGACGACAAAATTGAGCGACTAGAAACTCACTTACCCCTAATTACGACACATGTATATTCTGTTATGAAATGCTTGTATCTAATAAAATTTTAAAAACATTTTCTCTTCGATGATTAGAAACTCGTAGTTTACTCTCTAAGGTGTCACCATCATTTGATGACAACAGTGATTTAACTTGCACTCCACAGTCGCAATTGTAATCACAATATTGTGGCTGTGGCTAAGGAGTGCTCCAAAATAGCATCACGGCTGAAATTGCAGCCCCTCAACAAATATTTTCACAATTTTATCCAATTGTGGTAAAAGCAACGTAATTGCGATGGTATCCATAATTTAAAACATGGTACCTTCAAAACATCCCTACTTGGAAGTGAAAAATAAAAGTACCTCAGTATATCAGGTATGCTCCCAATGTAATCATGCAAGGACTTCACCCTTGACCAATCTTCCAATGATGAATTCCAATGTGTTTGTTGACCTGTGATGTTAAAAGGTTTATCATACCACATGCACTAATGTTTTTATAACAAATAGATATATGTTATCAATAAAAAAATTAAAATTACAATGTTTTGAGGGAGACAAGGGATAGAGATGCATACCATTTTCATGAATGTAAATTGGAATATTTCCATAAGTGTTCCTCAATGAATCAAGCAAACCATGCAATGCCCAGGGTACAATTGGAATCTAAACTAACAAGGTAGTTAGTGTAAACATCACTATGCCTTAAAGAATAATAAGAACAACATCATATTCATACTCTATTCTTACCTTATCTGTAGATGTACCATTTCCAAAGACAGCTACAACCAGAAACAACATATGAGTTCTCTCAGTTCCTCAAAACTTGAAGATAAAACAAGTGCATACAAGTGTATATAAGAGTAAACATATATGTATAGACTTGAGTTATCAACAAATAGTGCTATTGATTATGTTAGTAAAGACAAATGTAATATGATAGAGGTAAGAAAGAAAATGAAAATGGTTGTCTTATTTGGGAAACTCGATCTTGGATTTGATTATTAAGAGCATATTGCATTTGTATACTAGGGTAGGGTCTATGTGTGTATGAGATATGACATGTTTTAATGTAAAAGAAATTTAAATCAGGGTGAGTGAGTCCATTGATTGCCAAAGATGATCTAAGAATTGAACTATAAAATTAACAGGTACTAGCGGTGATTTAAATTGCGGACCGCGTGATGCGACCGCAATATTGCAATTGCGGTGGCCACCACAACCGCATCACACCGCAATAACGGTGTGACTCCGAATCATAATGATGCGGCTGCATCAGACTGCAGTACAACTGCATCGGACCGCATCAAGCTGCATTGGACCGCTTCAGATTCAAAAATATTGTTTTAATCGCAAAATAATTCACACTGCAATAACCGCAATCTGCATTGCAATGGCCACAATGACCGCAATCACAATAAACATAATCGTTAGCGCAATTGCGAACACGGCCGCAATTTAAAACATTGGGTACTAACGTTAGAAAAATCACGAAGTTCTTAGTGGAAATTAAAGGAAATAAAAATCACAAATGTTGACATGTAATCTCACTAAACTAGCATTTAAAATTGTAGTTATGTTGTGTTTATCGCAACTGTTGAAAATTGCGAGAAAAAGCAATTGACGCGATAACAATTATGTTTGCAATGTCCCGAAACCACAATATGCGACTCCAGTTGCGGTTGTGAAGTGTAATTAAACCTCCATATAGAATCGACTGTGAAAAAAAAATGTTTGGGTTAGAACATAAACATACGTTGAAGTTCCACACCCATATCTTCTGTATAATCTTTATCCTTTATTTGCAAGCTACCAGAGTTGTCCTTAACATAAAATGAGAAGTAATAATTTATTCCTATGAAGTCAATTGAGCCCTTAACCAGATTGGATTCACTTTTACTAAATAAAGGAAGTTTTGAGCCAACATTCTTTTTCATTGTGTCAGGGTATTCTCCAAAAGTAAAGGGATTCAGAAACCTGCAATAACAAAGCAGACATGAAATAGGTCTAGAAATTAATGCCTAAGTATAAAGAGATATGTTTTTTAGTTTATTCAAGAAAAATATAGTTTTGGATGTGCAGGTATTCTTCACTAGGATAATGATAACAAATATATTGGAGACATATATCACTACCAAAATATTACTTACCATCCAACAAAGAAGTCTTGGACCCTTTTAGTAGCGCTTATATCTTCACTAGTATTTGTTAGAGGAAAAAAGCCAAAAGTAAGGAGATTAAACCCAATAAATCCATGCTGCCTGTCCTGCATGTACCAAATATTTTTTTCAAAACAAAATACTATAATGATTTTTATCCTCTTCAATATCATATCATAATTATCACCTTAATTATATAATATCCTCAGTAATTATGTTACTAGTGTTTGATATACTTGTTAGTTTTGGAGTGATAGTATGAATTTGTTGAAGCGTGATTGGTTAAGAATGGATAGTTTAAGACCTTATAAGTAGATGAACTCATAGATCTAATGAGTTAAGGTTTTAGGTCAAGATGTTGTATGAGGTCTGCTTATTGGATGCTTATGTGTAAATTTCCACTGTAAACAAATAAGAATGGTCTTACCTGGTACTTTTTTCTATACAGGTTTGATGCTGATGCATGTGCTAGCAACATATGATGGGCTACCAAATATGGCTCAGTTGAGGAATTGCCGTCGGAGCAATTATATATTAAGGATTGTGCAGAGGAAGGAGAACACCGTTGAGGTGGTAGGAATCCAACATCATAGCCCTCAACTGCAAACACATTTCCTTCATTCACTGTGGTCCAATATTTAACTCTATCACCAAACTCTCTGAAGCATATATCCGCATATGCTGTGAAGTCTTTTCTGTAATATGTAATATGTTAATCACATAAAGAAAGTTTTTTTTCGCTCTTTAGTGCTAGATGCAATTTGTTTGAACTCATATCTAGTGTAATAAGGTGATGCAATCAGATACTTGAAGTTTAGGAACCATACACAATTTTTCGGCTAATCCATCCTTTATATTCATCCTCAAGTGCTTGTGGTAGGTCAAAGTGTACTAATGTAACATGAGCTTGGATTCCTACGAGATGCAGAAAAACAGACAAGAATAAATATGTATCAGGATGAAATTTTGAAGAGTTTTTCTTAGGTATTAATTAAATGTTAAAAGGTAAATGTAGCTTGCAAAATAACCTTGGCTTATTAGTTCATTGATAAGGTTGTTATAATAATGTAATCCCTTAGGATTCACTGGCCCCTTACCATCTGCGAACACATTGAAATCAAAGTTAAACTATAAACTAACATAGTAGTTTGATGCATGAAACTTAAGTTTTAGATTCTCATGTGCAATGCACCAGAATCAAACGAAGTGTATGGTAAAGATATAGCCTTTGATATTGTCTTAGACACTATTTCTTATCCGAGAATAATCAGTTCCCTATATATGTCCTTGCTCAGATAGAAGAATCTCTCATTTGCATCATTTGTGTGATTGTACCTGGAATGAGTCTTGACCATGATATGGAAAATCTGTATGCATCTAATCCCATTTCGGCCATGAGTTGAACATCTTCCTGCAATAAATGAATGTATATGCATACTTATAATAATCTATAAATAAATACAAGGAAGTCCTTTATGTTAGAAATTTTTTTAGGTAAAGAAGATTAACTAAAACCAGTCTATGTAATATGTCAAATATGTGACAGTTTCTGTTTACAGGGTCATGGTACATACATATATAAAGATTCTTCTTTGTGCATGTATATACCACATCTACTAACCTTGTATTTGTGATATTGATCGCATGCAATATCTGCATTACCCGAGTACATATTTGCTGCAAAATTTAATTGAAATGTGGAAATTCATTAGTGATTGTAATTAACAGGAATTTTGGACATGTCTCATTTTACTTTGTAACTAAGCTAGATGAATTTTAGCAACATACTTTTTTCAAGCAACATAATTTGCTTAGTCACATATGAGCCCCATCCCTATCATAGTGTTACTGTGTTGCAAGCACTTATCAATAGCATGAATTTATTCTAAAGTTTTATCTTAATGCAGTTACAAATCTGTGATCATCAATATATTTTATCAACAGAAACCCACCAAGTATTTTTCCTTTTACTACAATCAAAATCTAATGTTGTTGTTCCTATTGTTTTGTACAGATTACCTTTCAATTTATATATGGAGAGAAAATCAGATAAGATATTTTGTAAAATAAACCTCTTGCACTGTTTTTTATGGTAACTAAAACAACTTAAGAAAGCAAGAATTTAGCATAGTAACACACGGTTTTTGGAAGATAATAGAAAGAAAAGAAAGACTTGAGAATCATGAATTAAATTATAAGACTCTAAAGTCTTTTAATTCCCTTTCTTCTCTTCCAAAATCTAACTCGCAAATAAATCCTTATGGTCTAAGCTAACAAGTAGAAATACAATAAAAATATGAACTAAGAAACAAATCATTTTAATATAAATGAACACTTAATAAAAAATCTGATTGATAACTGATAAAATGAGACAAACTATTGAATCATTAAGCTTAAGTTGAGATTAAGAAAACCAAAAACTAAAAAATGCTACAATTAAAAAAATAAAGTATATATGAGAGTAAATAAATTAGGAAAGAGCACCATTGCCAGCATGTGCAAAGGTATCCCATATGCTTGGCTTCCTTCCATCTTCATTTGCTGCTCCTTCAACCTTTCACATAATTCCATTTACATGCTTTAATATAATTAGCAAAAGTCGAAAAAGTTCTAAGCGCTCGATTTTTAAGAGGAATAACTATAGATTTCGAAAATGATTAATTCTTTATCCATAAGTTATGGGTTACATTAGTTACACACACAAAAAGAGATAAGTATATAGTAATACATACATGAAATGATTAATATATTGTTGATATATAAAGGTAAATATATAGAAGAGGAAGAGAACCTGATAAGCTGAAGTTGATGCACCAAACAAGAAGTGAGGTGGGAAATCATCTCTACTCAAAGCATCACCAAAAGGTACTAAAACCAATATCATCAAAACTAAGACCTTCATTGATATTATTGTTATTCTTCTTATTATCATATGTATGCATAGAACGAGATGAGTTGGAATATTTAACCACACAAAGAAGAACCTACACAAATTCCACTTTCTCTGTTCCTATATTTAAAGTAATTAAAAAGTACATCTTTCAGCATTTATATTAGTTATATAATAATACATATGAATAATGGATATATTCACGATGAATAAATATTTTATTTGATGATGAGTAGATATTATACACTTAAAGGTTAGTTTTGGTTGGAAAGAATAAGCAAAAAAGAGAGAAAGGAAATAGATAGTTGAAGGAGAGTTCGATTATTTATAAAAAAAATTATTTTTTTCTCCCATATGATTTTAGGGGAGGGATTCACTTAGTTCAAGAGTAAGTAGAAAAAAATCTACTCCATGAAATGATGTGGAGTAAGTTTTTTTCATACTCTTAGAGTAAGTGGATCTCTCCTCATGATTAACCACAAGTGAGACACCACGTCTTGAACCAAAACGTTAAGACATTAGTTTCATAGACCTTTTCTACTTATAAACTTTTTTACTCTTCCCCGCATATCCAATGTGAGACTTCACACTTGATTAAACCCAACTTCTTTATTTTAAAATTTATGTAGAATATTTTTCTCAAATGATATTCCTTGTGGGTTACGTATAAGACTTTATTTCCACGACAAAAGATATAATAATTTATGTTTGTTTCTGACTAAAGTGAAAAATGCTTTGAAGTTCATAATAAAGGGGAGAGCGTCACTTTCAAGAATAAGAGTCAGGAATAATCATCTTTATTGATGAAAAGACAAATACTTATTTTTTCCTTATATTTTCTAATAATAAAAAGTTTTATTTCAATATATAAAATAATAAAAATATCTTAATATATTATATATTTTCTTTTTGTAATATTTAATTTTCTATTAATAGAAATGATTTTTACCTATAAACAGTGGTTCATGTTGGTCGACATGATACCATAAAAGTAGAAACTCTAGTTGAAGAAGACAAGCTCCATCCAATTCCACTAAGATAGGAATCAAAATTTTAAAACTTAAAACTTTAATTAATAGAAGTAATATTTATTGAGAAGGAAACATTTTTTTTATAATTAAAGGTATCGCTATTTTATGAGTAATGGATTAATTTCTTTTAGGTAAGTGAATATATTTTTTAATAATTTTCACTCACATGGATTGAACTTTTTATCTATATGGGAATCTAGTAAATTTCACACCATTAGATAAAGGTGTTCTTGGTTACTTTACATTAATAAGAACTTTTTCACATAAAATATGTATATATTGGTATCATAAGAGTTTTTTATACTGTTATTATTTTTAGGGGAAAATATATTATATTTACACTAACAAGTGCATAAATATTATAATTATTTAAAAATAATATTTCCATAATTATTCAATTTTTCATATCTTAATAGGTTCATCAAATATAAATTGCCCCGTTAACTTATTTAACAGCATCAAGTACAATTCAATACAAAAAGTTTTTGTTGATTCTAAGAGTGACAGTGTGTGACATTATAATAAATTTTTTAAGTTATATAATTTTGTTTTTTACGCTATATTTTAATTTTGCTGTATATACGACAATAACATGTATATATGTTCAAAAGTCAAAACGTCAGCTTTGAAATGAAGCACTCGAAATTTCTACGAGAGCCAATTAGTCATTGTTCTTGACTTTTTTTAGCCATTTATTAAAGGGAGATCCACTTAATTCAAGAGTAAGTATAAAAATACTTATTCAACATCATGATTATTCATTCTTGGGAAATCCAATGGTTTGAATTGGTGAGTACATCTAAACAATTCGATTTTTCAAGATTGGATGACTAAGATGAAGAGTAAGTGAAAAACTTGGAGTAAGTGGATCCCTCCCCTTTATTAAATGGGGCAACTCTGAAGTCCCTCACTAACCCAAATGGATTCCCAATAAGTACATGTTAGAGATGAAAATTGGTCGGGTAAATGTTGTAAAAATCAGTCTGTGTTAGTCGTTTTAATCAGAAAGCTGATCTGATATGGTATAACAATTATACTAATAATGTAATTATATTGATCAAAATCGACCAAAATTGATCAAAACAAGTAATACTGATTGACTTTCAATTAAACCGTACTGGTCATACCAGTCGGTTTTTATTTAAAATAAATTTTTAATGAAAATAAAAAAATCGTTTTTTATTGATTTTTCAATAGTAATGTTAATATATTATATATTTATATCTAATTTCATAGGTATGTGATTTAATTAATGAACTATTAGTGGAATCACCATACCACTATATCAGTACTCTGATCAGTTTGATAACTATTATGTATTAATAACATTGGGTCTGGTAATAGAGTAAGAGTACATGTCCTCACAAATTTACTTGCATGATGCAATTTGACTGTAAAATTACGGTGTTGTTGCACTTTTTTTATTAATTACGAAACTAATGTAGCTTTTAAAAACTCGGCAATTTGGATAGCCAAGTTTCTTTTTTTTTCCACCCCACGAAAATCAGCAATGGGGTAGGAGTTTATTTTTTATTTTTTTATTTCTCCCTCCTAAATCGGCAATGGGGAGGGAGTTTTTTTTTTACAATTCTCTCATAAAACTTCACTCCCATTCGAACTTCTCATTTTTTTTCTTCTCTCCTAAAACTTCACTTTCATTTAAGGATGGCAATGGGTACCCGGACCAGCCCCATTCTTTCATTTTGGGACCCATACCCGCCCCAGACTCAGGTAGATACCCATCAGTTTTGCTACCCGTGGGTCCATGGGTACCCAGCGGATCTACGGGTACCCAAAAATTCACATAATATTTAAAAAATTGCAAAAAAGTTATAAATTGTAAAAAAATTATAATGCAACGTGTGAGAATGAAAAAAGAAGCAAATGATAAAAAATTATAAAACATAAGTCACAACTTTAAATTGTTAGGAAATTGAGTTATGTTTATATATATATATATATATATATATATAAAAGGAGATGAGGAGAATAAAGAAAATAAGGGAATTAAGATTTAGGGAGGAAAAGTATGTGTTAGGGTTAGAAATTAGAAAATAAGGAATTTGAGTTATGTTTATATATATATAAGAACGGGTCTGAGTATAGCGGGTCTGGGTACCACATTATCCAAACTCGCCCCATTCTATAGCGGGTCTGAAAAATACCCAGCCCAAATACTCACGGGTCCAAAATAAAGACCCAGACCCTACCCGTTGCGGGTATTTTTTCTGGGTACCCACGGATCCGGGTACCCATTGCCATCCTTACTTTCATTGGAGTTTTTTCTTATTTTTTTATTGCTAAATCGAGTATCACACTTTTCTTATTTATGAAATCTTTTTTATTGTTAAAGTTTTTATATAATTGGAGATACATCAAATATGTTCTCCAAAATATTTATGATGAAAATACTTATTTTCTGTAATCTCCGATATATGTACCTTTCTATTTTAATATCATTCTCCAATATTTATTTTCTATAAAGCTTTTAGTTTTATCAAATATTTATTATTATTTATATGGTCAAAATTGTTTTCTTAATAAAAAAAATGTATTTTTCTCCCTTTAAATGATATAATAGGAAACAAACTTTGTCTTTTTAACTAAATTTATTTTTAATTTAATTTCTCTAATATATTTTTCCATCTTCTCTTTATTGTAAAATGGATGTGGAATATTTTTATCTAATGAGATTCCTTGTGGGTTACATATAAGACTTTATAATCTGGAGATTAGGGATGTCAACGGGGCCAGATGGGCATAGGTAGTGCATACCCGTGCTCATGTCTGCACTATTTGTGGGTATTCATGCGGATAGCAGGTATCCGCGGGTACCCAACGAATTTTTACTTTTAATTGTATTTTTATATATTTTACAATAATTAATATATAAAAATAATTAATACTTAAATAATATGATATGTATATGATAATTTTATGATTATAGTCTCATCACTAAATTTTATTATGAAATAATAATAAAATGTACAAATATAATGTTAAATTAATAATAATTAAGTATAAAATATTTAATTAAAATATATACGCGGATACCCGCAGGGCGGGTATCATGATACTCGTTCCCACCCATGAGATAATTTTATGGATATCCACTGCCGATATTTTGACGGTTACCCACGAGTCTCGGTATTTTTGTTATCCCTACTGGAGATTGCAACAATTGATATAATAATTTATCTTTGTGTTTTGACTAAAGTGACATAATTTAATTTGTAATAAATGCTTTATAGTTTTGACTAAAGGGAGAGAGCGTCACTTTCAAGAATAAGAGTAATGCAAATGTGGTCCATGTTGGTCCACATGATTCCATAAAAGGAGAAACACCAATTGAATAAGACATGCTTGATCCAATTCCACTAAGATAGGGAAATCAAAATTGGTAATAAAAATAACTTATTTAACATCTTAATCATCAATTTTAGGGAAATCTAATGGTCTAAATTAGTGAGCAGGTCTAGACTATTAGATTTATCTAAAATTAATGGCTAAGATGTGAAATAAATTTTTTAAACTTATCCTTGAAGTAAGTAGATTCATTCTCAATTCTAAAAGTTAAAACTATAATTTTAAATACTTAGGGGAAACATTTTTTTATAATTAAGGGCATCACTACCTTATGAGTAAAGAATTAATTTCTTTTATGTATGTGATTATATTTTCTAACAATTGTCACAAACATATATCAAACTTTTCATCCTTTGGTCTATCTTGGATCGAGTGAATCCTACACTATTAGATCAGCGCCTTATTGGTATAGAACACTTAAGATACTTTACGGTAATAAGAACTTTTTAGAGAACAATATGTATATATTGGTATCATAAGAATTTTTTATACTGTTATTATTTTTAGTGGAAAAAATATATATTATTATTTTTAGTGGAAAAAATATATATTATATTTACATTGACAAGTGCATAAATATTAGGGATGAAAATCAAATATGATTTTGGAAAAGAAAGATAATGTTGGAATGGAAGCTCAAAAAGAGCATAAAGAAATTAAATGAGGATGTAGCTCAGATTAACAAAGATCATTTCTATTAATGGAGAGACAATTACTTGTTTGTCCTCATATTTTCAATGGCAAAATTTTGATTTCATAGTAAATAAAAAATATAAAAGTATTATTACATGTTGTCTTTTGTTTGTTGTTATGTGGTATTTGCCTCTCAATTAATGTAGAGGATCCTTACATAGCTCATATGGTAGAGTGTTCATATGCGGGATTTTTTTATTAGTTTTGTTTTCAATTTCATTTAATATGATATCCTTCTCAAATATGAACTAAACAGTAGCCATATAAAATTTGGCCAAGTGCATACACAAGATGAGAGAATACCTAAATTTGTGTGTCATTTCTTTAATACATATACTACACCAGAAAACTTCTGTAAAAGCGGTTCTTCAACCACACATCCTAGAAAAATAATGTTAAACAAAAGGCAGAGAAAAATTATACAGCGCATCTTTAAGAATTCGTCGTTAAAATTGATAAGCGATATAATGTCAACAACGCAACAAAAAATATGCGCAATAGAATAATTGTTTTAATTCGTAATCTTTAACGGCGCAAATATTGCACATCGCTGTTAATAGGTATATGTTTAACAACGCTAATATTGCACATCGCTGTTAATAGGAATATGTTTAATAGCGCCATATTTAATTTTTGCTGTTTATGATTTTATATCTTATACAATGTACTCTATAACATGCGTTGTGTATAAGATATGTTTTTAAAATTTTACAATTTCTGAACAACATTATTTCATCATCTCATGTATTAAATTATTTTCGAACCCCTAGAATTCGTTTTGCTTCGTGATATGAGTTTCTCACACGAAGCAATAAAGATATATGTTTCCCATAAATCTTTGAGTCAATATATTTAGCATGTTAATTATTCTTAAGAATTTCATTCTAACTACATCATTGAAAGAAAATGAAGTTCATCAGAGATATTGATTTACCTTGGAAGAATATTTCATGGATGCTGAAATTGAAACTTAGAACTATTTTTCATCGGATGAAAATATATGGAGATCCTTGCGTTTTGTTGATTTTCATTGATCGTGAGGTGTTTTAATTTAGTTATTTATTTAAAAAAAAATCATTTATGATTTAAGATTTTGATTTGATCCATCATGCATATTATATGTTTATGTAATAGGAAGATAAAATTGAGGTTGTTGTTAATGAGAGTTATATTCCACAACTGCCAAATAAACTTAGGCAATGATATAACTATATTCTTGAAAACTTTGATGGTGCGCCAAATGATGGGTTATATGCATTTTCTAAAAATATTTATTACAAGCTAATATTTCAAGATGGATCAGTATTGAAGATGTGATTCATTTTTTTGTAATTATTGAATTTGTAATCATGTTTAATAATTTATTAAATCTTAAGAATTTTATTTTCAAGGAATTATTCACAACTGAAGGGGGTGCTGACCCAGACTATATTGAATTTCTTAATTCTATTTTGGAAGATGAAGAAGATCTTGGGTTTCCGGATTATGTTAATTTCACTAATTGAACAATGTTGATGCATTATGCATGTTAATTTTTTTTCTCTGTTTTATTGTCTTTTTTATCTGTTATATTCTGGACATTTATTAATATTTTGGATATTTTAATTACCAATGATGAACATTTATTTTATGGCAATTCTATTTTATTTTCTATGTTTGGCAATTCTGTTGTATATATATGTAGGTATTTGGAAATTTCAGCAATAAAGATTGTCCAGCTCTCGAGTCAAGTTAGAAGTTTGTTTCAGAATAGACTGTAACAAATTACATTTATAGATTTTAAGGATTTTAAGGTATATATATATATATATATATATATTGTAACATAAGCTAGGATTTAATGTTTCCATGTAACAAAACATAAATAAAATGTAATTTTCATTTAATTTTCAATATATACAACATATATTTTCAATTAATATTTACATCAAAACCCCAAAACCCTAAAGTGAAAATGGGGTTAAGATGGAAAATGGGTAAAATGTTAGAAGTAGAAGATGAGTTTACTTTCTAATGTTGAGAATATGAGATGAATATGTATGTTTTAGATGTGGTAAACTTATGATGAAAGTAGTTTAGCAACATTGAAAATATGATGAATATCTTGTATGGTTAAATGATGCAATATAAGTTGTTTATGTGATATTTGGAATAAATGACTAACATTGTGTTGTATGGTGGGAATGAGGAAAGATCCTAGAGTTGGTGGCGGTGTCGGTGGAACTAGTGCAGTTACCAAGTACCCAACCCAACACTCACCAAGGTAAGGATAAGTCTTTAATTTGTACAATTGAAATGGAAAATGTGTGTATTTTCTGGTTGTGCAAGGATTAATTGGTGAATCACGTATTTATTATAAACATATATGAGTATGTTTGTAATAAGGATTGCGTAGATTTACTGGATATGATTGATAGTGAAATCAATAAAAAAAAAGAAATATATTTTTAGCCGACCATAGATGGTTAGCGACTTCGGCTCGAGTTTATGTGGCAACACTTCGGCCCGAGTTTATGTGGCAACACTTCGGCCCGAGTTTATATGGCAACACTTCGGCCCGAGTTTATGTGGAAATACTTCGGCCCGAGTTTATGTGGCAACACTTCGGCCCGAGTTTATGTGACAACACTTTGGCCCGAGTTTATGTGGCATGTTTTCTTTGTAAAAGAGATGAGAAATCGCTTTTAGTTAACCCTAAGGGGTGTAGTGACTTTGGCTCAAGTGATGTAGCACGGAAAATGAATTTCAAAGTGATTTACTAACCTTTTCTAATGAGGATTATCTTATAATGACGTTTATTGAATTAATGACTTACTCCTTTATTTGTTTGTGTTTTTGTCATTGATAATCCCATTACAGATAAACAGGTGACATGATGTGGTCTTATTTTTGGAAGCTTTAGGAGCTTTATGTTTTGGTTTAACTTATTAGCACTATTTTGTATATGAGTGCTTATTGGATTACTTGAAATATTTTGTAACTATGGATATATAACTTACCTGATTTATTGTAACTCTGCATATTCGTAGCTATGTGTATTTTGGAAACCCATAGCTAGTTGTATGCGGTAGTCACTAAGGTTCAATTGAATGAATTATGTTTTTCTGCAATATAAAATGTATGGTAACATAATATGTTAAAAAGTGGTTTTACGGAGTGATTAATGAGAGATTAAAGTAAGATGATGAATGTATGCATGAAAGGATTAAAATAAAGGAAAAATTTTCAAGGGTAGAATTTCGGTCCTTACAAAAGTATCGCTACATAACTTGAGCCAAAGTGTGTTACATAACTTGAGCCAAAGTGTGCTACATAACGTGAGCCAAAATGTGCTACATAACTTGAGCCAAAGTATCGCTACATAACTTGAGCCAAAGTATAGCTACATAACTTGAGCCAAAGTATCGCTACATAACTTGAGCCAAAGTGTGCTACATAACTTGAGCCAAAGTGTGCTACATAAGTTGAGTCAAAGTGTGCTACATAACTTAAGTCAAAGTGTGCTACATAACTTGAGAGCCAAAGTATGCTACATAACTTGAGCCAAAGTGTGCTACATAACTTGAGCCAAAGTATCGCTACATAACTTGAGCCAAAGTATCGCTACATAACTTGAGCCAAAGTATCACTACATTACTTGAGCCAAAGTGTGCTACATAACTTGAGCCAAAGTGTGCTACATAACTTGAGCCAAAATGTGCTACATAACTTGAGCCAAAGTGTTCACTATCAAATCACATACAACATGTACATTCCTCATATCACTCTCACAATCAACCTAGATCATACTCATAACAATACAACAATATCATTCACAATATAATCATTTCCACTATATTATTCTCACATCACAACTTCACCATAACACGAAATACCACATCAATTTCATAAACACAATGTATATCTCATTTCTTACAACAATAAAGCAACCCACAACATAATCATCATCATATAACATATTCATCTCATTTCATCACGATATTATCATTCATATACACAAATAACGATAGAACAATCTGTCATGACGGTGTATTACCATAAATGATTATTTTGCACTTAGTTTAACATAAGGTTTTTCATACACATATAGTTCCATAATTATGGCTAATACATCCTCATGGAAGATAAAGACTCTCTCACATGGAAAAACAAGCTTCCAAAGGAGTTTCTGTCTAACAACACTTTCCGATTCGTGAGGGAAATCAAATAAGATAACTCTAATGAAATACTCTAAGGCCACAATGGTCTTCTCCCTCACCTGAGTTTGCATAAGCTCCATTGTTCCACAAAAGAGGAACGTCTCCCACCATCTCCTTCAACCTTCACGTCCCCTTTTCACATCCAAAGTCCACCAATGTGCCACTAAGGAGTAAGGGGAAGATGATTTGATGAACTTTTAGGGTCTAGAGGAAGATATACTCGAGTTGGAGGTGTAGCCGTCGTGGGGAGTGAGAGGAGGAGCAAGAAAATGAAGATTATGGTTTTTGAAACCCCTTTTTACTTTTATAGTTGCGTAGTCTCGCCCGGGCGAGAATGGCTCGCTTGGGCGAGAAGCCCTCAACTTTTCAAATTTCCAGACACTAACGCTCTCACCTGGGCGAGATTCTCTCGCTCAAGTGAGAATCTCACAACCTGTCCAGGTCTCTCTCACCTGGGCGAGATTCTCTCGCTCAAGCGAGAATCTCACAGAATGCCCAGAAAAATCTCATTAGAACATTGAGTATCTCGCTTGGGCGAGATCATCTCGCTCAAGCGAGAATTGTCCACTATACACCCCAACACTTTAAGTTTTCTAATCATTCTGAAAACGAAATTTGAGGTGTTACATGATGTTATCTATGTTAATTTCTGGACCTAAACAACCAGGAAATGACATAGACATATATTTGGCTCCATTAATTGAAGACTTGAAGCAAATATGGGAGACCAGTATAGATGTATATGATGTGTAACACCCCAAATTTTAATCTTTAAAATTATAGTATCAGTCCTGGAAGCCTCGCTTGATCGAGAGATTCTCGCCTGAGCGAGAAAGGATCACCTGGGAGGGTGAAATCCTGGACTATACTGGAGGATTCTCGCCTGAGCGAGAGTTGTCTCTCCTAGGCGAGAAATGGCAATTTTGGGCTGTTGACACAGTGTAATCGATTACACACTGCTGGTAATCGATTACATGCTGATAAACTAATCAGACCTGTGCATCTGACATAGTGTAATCGATTACACAGTCCTGGTAATCGATTACACAGTCCTGGTAATCGATTACAGAGTCCTGGTAATCGATTACACAGTCCTGGTAATCGATTACAGAGTCCTGGTAATCGATTACACAGTCCTGGTAATCGATTACAGAGTCCTGGTAATCGATTACACAGTCCTGGTAATCGATTACACAGTCCTGGTAATCGATTACATGATGATTAAAAGCATCAGATATGTACATCTGACACAATGTAATCGATTACACCATGTTGGTAATCGATTACACACTTATGGTAATCGATTACATCGTATTAATGTAATCGATTACACCATGTTGGTAATCGATTACATAGCGACGATGCCTCTATAATTTACACAGTTCTGGTAATCGATTACATGATGATTAAAAGCATCAGATATGTACATCTGACACAATGTAATCGATTACACCATGTTGGTAATCGATTACACACTTATGGTAATCGATTACATCGTATTAATGTAATCGATTACACCATGTTGGTAATCGATTACATAGCGACGATGCCTCTATAATTTACACAGTGTAATCGATTACACTATACTTGTAATCGATTACACTTATCGTAGTGTCTATAAAATAGAAACCCAAAACACATTTTAGCGTTAGAACTTCGAAGAGAAGGGAGAGAAGAGAGCTTTTCAAGAGCAAGGAGCCTTAGGACTGATCTTGGAGCTTGAGAAGAGGTAAACCTCTTGTTACTAACTCTTCTTCTTCCTCTCTAACTTGTTTTGGGTATGTTGGATTTATTTTCAAAACATGAGAAACCATGGAAACTCATTCTTTAGAGTTATGGTTCGTTTTATGTTGTTTTTATCTTGTAAACTCTTGGTTTAGAGATAGTATCTCAAGAATGGAAAGGGTTGTGGGTTGATTCATGAAAACCCCAAAAACACTAAAAGTGAAAATGTGGTAAAAGGAGAGAATGAGTAAAATGCTAGAGGTAGAAGATGAGTTTACCCCCAAATATTGAAATATGAGATGTTATGCATGTTTTAGATGGTTGAATATTGATGATGAATATTTTGTATGATTAAATGATGCAATATAAGTTGTTTATGTGATATTTGGAATAAATGACTAACATTGTGTTATGTGGTGGGATGAGGAAAGATCCTAAGGTTGGAGGTGGTGTCGGTAGAACTAGAGAAGTTGCCAAGAACCGAACCCCAATACTCACCAAGGTAAGGATAAGTCTTTAATTTTGCATTTGAAATAGAAAAGGTATATGTTCTGGTTATGCAAAGACTAAGTTGTACATTACGCATTTAATATAAACATATATGAGTGTGTTTATATTAAAGAAGACGTAAATTTACGGAAAAGGAAAATGTGTGTGTTTACGGGTTATGCCATAATTATATTGTAAATCACGTGTTTAGCATAAACATATATGGGTGTGTTTATACTAAAGATGGCGTGAATTTACAGGGAATGATTGATGGTGAATTCGATGGAAAGAAAATATATTTTTAGCCGACCATGAATGGTTAGCGACTTTGGCTCAAGTTATGAAGCAATACTTTGGCTCAAGTTATGTAGCAATGCTTTGGCTCAAGCTATGTAGCAACACTTTGGCTCAAGTTATGAATCAATACTTTGGCTCAAGTTATGTAGCAATGCTTTGGCTCAAGCTATGTAGCAAAACTTTGGCTCAAGTTATGTAGCAATACTTTGGCTCAAGTTATGTAGCAACGCTTTGGCTCAAGCTATGTAGCAAAAATTTGGCTCAAGTAATGTAGCACAAAATGAATTTATAAAACAAATGGTTTACTAACCCATTTTTCTAATGTGGATTATCTTATAATGACGTTTATTGAATTAACGACTTACTCCTTTGTGTGTTTTGTACTTTTGTCATTGATAATCCCATTGCAGGTAAATAGATGAATGGAGTATGCTAGGTCGTGAGCTTTAGGAGCTTTAGACTTCGGATTCACTATTTATGTTTCGTATTCTAAATGACTACTTGTGGATTTAAATGTTTGTAACCATGCGTAATGTTATTTTGGAGGATCAGAACCTTTGAGGTCTTAGTACTCATAGTGAATGATATGAATGAATTATATTTTTCCGCAATTTAAATTATATGATAATATAATAGGTTAAAAGATTTGTTCAAGGAATGATTCATGAGGACTTCTAACTAGAATGATTATGTATGACATTATTGATTCGTGGATTGAGTGTGAGGAGAGAAATAAGATTTTGGAGTAAGGATATTAAATTGGTAATGTGAGTTATGAGTGATTGCATGGAATTGAATTAAAATGAGAAAAAATTTCAATGGTAGAAAATCGGGTCGTTACATGATGCGTATAGGGAAGAAAGGTTCAACTTGACGACTTTGTTGTTCGGCACAATCAGTGATTTCCATGCGTATGGTAATCTTTCAGAATATACTACAAAAGGGAATCTTGCATGTCCTGTATGTGAAGACAATATTCAATGAGGTTGCCACACTATAAGAAGAATGTCTACCTTGGTCACCGTATATTTTTGCATGCATATCATCAATATCGTCGATGGAGAAAAGCATTCGATGGGAATAATGAAGAAAGTCATGCTCCTTTGCCGTTGACGGGTGACCAATTATTTCAAAAGGTAAAGGATTTGAATAATAACTTCGGTAAACCTTTTGCTGCAAAAATGGTCACAATTGGTGGGTGGAAGAAAAGTTCAATCTTCTTTGAATTGTCGTATTGGAGCTCATTATATGTAAGACATTTTCTCGATGTTATGCATATTGAAAAAATGTATTTGAAAGTCTCTTTGGTACTTTACTCAATATCCCTGGTAAGTCCAAAGATGGCTTGATGCTGAAGATGATCCTTTTATATACAAGAGGTGATCATGATGAGGGCCTTTGGGTGAATGAAATTCTTACCGGAGAAGACAATAATATTACAAGCAAAAAACCATCAAAGAAGAGGAAAAATTAGATGCATATCTTTGTATAAATATAGCATAGTTTTATTTGTTTGTAATTAACACTTTTACATATATTAGCATTGTGTTTATAATTTTGTTTATTTGTTTGGAATAATATTCTTGGGTTGCATTGTGTTTATAATTTTGTTTGTTTCATTGTGTTAATGTGATGTTCTAGCTTGAATATATATAATATAGTAAGTTTGTTGAGAGTCTGTTGGTTGAGTGTTTGTTGTGGTCTCTGGATACTGGATAGTTTGCAGGTAATAATAATCCACAGCGCATTCTAAGAGGAAATCTATAAACTACTGTTGTAATATGGCGCTGGTAATGTGAGCCCTGCAAAAGCAGTGGCTGTTGCAGTTAATAAACAGTACATTCTAAGAGGAAATCTATAAAGCGCTATTGAACAAAGCATATGAGAGCATTGAATAAACTGTGGCTGCTTAATAATGCGTTGTCCTACGTAAACTATCAGACAGCGCGTCTAATAATGCGTTGTCTTACGTAAACTCATACGATAGTGTGTTATTTAAGTTGTGTTGTGGTATACAAACATTAAGACAGCGCAACTACTTACTAAAATAATGTGTTGTGGTATAAAACATTACAACAACGCCACTTATAACGTCCACTGTTGTACGATATTGCTTTTTACAGCGCTACGTGTGAGTTGTTCTGTTGTATATTTATCATAACACATCGCTAGTTGTAACCCACACTGTTATATTTGCCAGTTCCGTAACAGCGCATAACTTAGGCTGCGCTGTTTTAAAATGTGGTATACAACAGCGAAATAATAAAGTGCGGTTAATGACTACCATCTACGACTTCGGTCCAACAGACAGCGGCGGGACATGTTATCCTAAAGCCAAAAAAAACATTGTTGTTCAACATATCTAGCGTAGTGATATTACATTTATTCTATGTGAACACTCAATTTTGTCCGAACTATATTCTTAAATAAAAAAAATCTTAAAACATGTTTGAAGAACCAATTGTTTCCATTTGACTTTTTATGAACAATCACAAATCATTTTTGGGTTATTAATGGTTTTTTATAAATAAATAAAAATCAGTTTTAAGAAGATTGTTAAAGGAAAGTTTGAAATCTATTGAATAAGGCTTGAAATGGTGAATGGAGTAACGTTTGGTGACTTAACTACTGAATATAAACTAGCAAGATACCCGTGCGGATGCACGGGGTGGCATTTTTTTCCGTATGGTTAAAAATATACGTTTTATATGTACATTCGTTTAGTTAAAACATACATGTTACTTGTGTATTTGTATGAATAAAAACGCATATGTTATTCGTGCATTCGTATTGTTAAGAAGACACATGTTACTTGTGTATTCGCATGATTAAAAACACATGTTACTCATGCATTCGTATTGCTAAGAACAAATATGTGACTCGTATATTTTAATGGTTAAAAACAAACATGTTACTCGTACATTCGCATTTCTAAAAACACACATGTTAAAACACACATGTTATCCGTACATTGACATTTTAAAAAACACACGTGTTATTCGCATTCGTATAGTTAATGCAGACATGTACTATATTTGCATTCAAATAGTTAAAAATACATATGTTACTTGTGTATTCACATGATTAAAAACACATATGTTACTCGTGCATTCCTATTGTTAAGAGTACACGTGTGACTCATACATTTTAATAGCTAAAAACAACCATGTTACCCGTAAATTTGCATGAGACGTTATTTTTTTGTCATATGATTAAGAACACACATCACATGTACATCCATATGGTTAAGAACATACATGTTATTCGTGTACATCCATATGGTTGTAAGGACCCAAATTCTACCCTTGCAAATTTTTTCTTTATTTTTATTTATTATAATTCTTTCATACATACATTCATCATCTTACTTAAATTCCTCATTAATCATTCCGTGAAACCATCCCTTTAACCTATTACATTATTATACGATTCATATTGTAGAAAAACATAATTCATTCAATTAACCTTTAGTAACTACTACATACAACTGGTTATGGGTTCCTAAGAATCATAATGCTCATAACTACACATCTCCAGTGTTACCTTAATTAGAATTATATTCATCCCAAAATATTATCTAGTCAATTACAATGCCAAAGTAAAGATAAAGAAATCCAAGTTAATAAACACATAAGATTCCTAAGTGAGCTTCCTCCTCAAATCCTTCATTTACCTACAATGGGATTATCATAAACAACACACAAAAACAAGAGAGTAAGTCATTAGTTCAAGACTAACATGACATGATAATCCACATTTTAAATACGATTAATCATTGAGATAAATTATAACTACAAGCATGTAAATGTAAACATTCATATATTCTTTCTATCACTTTCATATTATTCATATTCATTCTATAGTATATATATCCCATAATATATATTATATAGCATGCATATTACTTTCATTCCAAAAATCCTCATTTCTCATCTTTCATATTCACCCTATAGTATATATACCCCATAATATATATTCTATAACATGCATATTACTTTCATTCTAAACATCCTCATTTCTCATCATTCATATTCACCCTATATTATATATATCCCATAATATATATTCTATAGCATGCATATTACTTTCATTCTAACACACTCATTTCCCATTAATCGTATTCACCGAGTTCTTTCACAAAGATAATCTTCTACCACGTCTGTAAGGACTGAAATTCTACCATTAAAATTTTTTCATTTATTTAAATCATCTCTTACATACATTCCTCATCTTACTTAAAACCCTCTTAAATCATTCCTTGAAAATACTCTTTACACCTATCATATTAACATACAATTTATATTGCGGAAAAACATAATTCATTCAATGAGTAATTACCACATACGACCAGTTATGGGTTTCCCATAGTTATAACGTCCATAACTACATATCTCTAGTAATATCCTAATCAGATTTACATTCATCCCAACATATTATCTAATCAACTACAATGTCAAAGTAACGATAAAGGCATTCCAGTTAATAAACACATAAGATTCCTAAGTGAGCTTCCTCCTCAAATCCTTCGTTTACCTACAATGAGATTATCATAAACAACACACAAAACAAGGGAGTAAGTCATTAGTTCAAAAACTAAAATCACATGATAATCCACATCTCAAATACGATTAAGCTTTAATATAATTTATAACCACAAATACGTAATTGTAAACATTCATATCTTCTTCCTTTAATTTCCACATTACTCATATTCATCCTATAGTATATATATCCCATAATATATATTCTATAGCATGCATATTACGTTCTTTCTAGGCATCGTCCTTCTCATTATTCATATCTACTCTATAGAACATATATCCCATAATATATATCCTATAGCGTGTATATTACTTTCATTCTCAACATCTTCCTTTTCATCCTTCATATTCACCCTATAGTATATATATCCCATAATATATATCCTATAGCATGTATATTACTTTCATTCTAACATTCTCATTTCTCATCATTCATATTCACCCTATAGTATATATATCACATAATATATATCCTATGGCATGAATATTACTTTTATCATTCACATCCTCATTGTCATCCTTCATATTCACCCTATAGTATATATATCCCATAATATATATTCTATAGCATGAATATTACTTTTATCATTCACCTCCTCATTTTCATCCTTCATATTCACCCTTAATCGTATTCATCGATTTCATTTCCCATACCACATCGGGCAGGTCGAGTTATCCCCATACCACATCGGACAGGTCGAGTTATCCCCCATACCACATCGGGCAGGTCGATTTATTTCCATACCACATCGGGCAGGTCGAGTTATTTCCATACCACATCGGGCAGGTCGAGTTATTTCCGTACCACATCGGGCAGGTCGAGTTATTTCCGTACCACATCGGGCAGGTCGAGTTATTTCCGTACCACATCGGGCAGGTCGAGTTATTTCCGTACCACATCGGGCAGGTCGAGTTATTTCCATACCACATCGGGCAGGTCGAGTTATTTCCATACCACATCGGGCAGGTCGAGTTTACAATAATCCACTACCACTCCGAGTAGGACAACAACAATAATCCACTACCACTTCGGGTAAGATAACAACAATAAACCACTACCACTCCAGGTAGGACAACAACAATACTCTTACAAATACATTACCTCTTTCACATAGCTCATTCACATCAGCGAGTATGATTTAGAGACACTTATCCCTTACCTTGGTGAGTGTTGGGGATCGATTCCGAGTAACTTTAAAAGTCTCCTCCACGATTTCCTCCAACCTTAGGATCTTTCCTCATTTCCACCAATAACAACAATGTCAGTCATTTATTCAAAATAACACATAAATAACTCGTATTTCATTACCAAACATACAAGGAATTCACATATTTTCAAGATTTCCAAAACTACTTCAACACAAGTTTCCAAACATCTAAACATACATGTTCATCTCATATATCAACATCAAAGTACAAACTCATCATCCACATCTAACATTTCATCCATTTCTCTTTTTACTCATATTCTCATTTTGGGTTTTTTTTGGGGTTTTCATGAATAACCCACAAAACCTTTCCATTCGTCAAATACCAACTCTAAACCAAGAGTTTACAAGAGAAAAACAACATAAAACGAACCATAACTCTAAAGGATGAGTTTCCAAGGTTTCTCACATTTTGAAAAGAGATCCAACATACCCAAAACAAGTTAGAGAGGAAGAAGAAGAATTAGGGACAAGAGGTTTACCTCTTCTCAAGCTCTAAGATGATTCCTAAGGCTCTTTGTTCTTGAAAAGCTCTCCTATCTCTCTTCTCTTCAAAGTTCTAACCCTAAAATGTGTTTGGGGTTTCTAATTTAAAGAGCAGTCGTCGGGTTCTCGCTCAAGCGAGCTCATTCTTGCTCAGGCAAGAAAATCCCGCCTTTTTAAAATTTCAGATCTGACACTCTCGCTCAAGCCAGGGATTCTCGCTCAAGCGAGAATCTCACAGTCCCAACAGGCTTCCTCTCGCTCAAGCGACCCATTCCTCGCTTGAGCGAGACTCCCAAAATTTTCCAATTTCAAAACACTGATCCTCTCGCTTGGGCGAGGTCCTCTCGCTCAAGCGAGAATCTGGCAGTATGCCCCACTCCTCAGGACTGTTACCTAATTTCAAGGAGGATAAATTTGGGGTGTTACAACGTCGGGTAGGTCTAGTTAATTCTCCATACCACATCGGAAATGTCTAGTTTATTCTCCTTACCACATCGGAAAGGTCTAATTTATTCTCCATACCACATCGGGCAGGTCGAGTTAATCATCCATATAACACCTTAATTTTTGTTTTCGGATTGATTGGAAAACTTAGGGTGTTGAGGTGCATGTTTGACCATTCTCTCTTGGACGAGAGGGTCTCGCCTAAGCGAGGGACTTAACGTTTTAAGTTTGAGAAGTATAGGAACCTCGCCCAAGCGAAGAAGTGGTCGTTTGAGCGAAAGTGAAATCTGGAAAAGCTGTCAAATTCTAGCTCGAGCTAGGATTTTCGCCCAGGCTAGAGGGGGCCTTAGCATACTGCCCGATTCTCGTTCGAGCGAGAAATCCGCGCCCAGGCGAGAGCTTTTCAGTGTGAAATGTGAAAAAGGGGATCTAGAAACCCTAATCTTCATTTTCTTTCTCCCCCTTTCTCTCCCAATGGTGGCTCCACCCAAATGGACCATTTTTCCCTCCACTAAGCCTCAAAACTCATCAAAACCTTCCTCTTGCTTCATGGTGACACATTTGGAAAAGCTTGGAGGTGAAAAAGCAACAATGGAGGTTGGAGGAAATGAAGGGAGATATGGCTCTTTTGCGGAGCAACGGAGCTTAAGCAACTTAAGGTGAGGGAGAAGACCATTGTTGTCTTAGAGTATTTCATTAGAGTCATCATCTTCGATTCCCTCAAGAATCGGAGCATATTAACGGATAGAAACTCTCTTGGGAGTTTGTGGTCCATATGAGAGTCTTTATTTTACATGAGGATGTATTAGCCATAAAAGTGGAGATATATGTGTGGGGGAAAACCGTCTATTTAAGTAAATCGCTATATGCTCATTTATGGTAATACACCGTCATTAAAGATGGTTCTAACGTTAATGTGTATATGATGAAGAATATGTTATGCGTGGTTTGTTTATGATAATGGTTATGTTGTGTGATAATGATGGTGTGTGAGATATTTATGGTCATAAGCATAAATGAGTATAAGTGGTTGATTGTTATAAACATGTATGAGTGTGTTGTAACAATGAATGTGTGATGAGTTGTGAATGTGTTAAAATGAATATGAGTATGTTTATCAAAATGAATATGTTGTAAGTGGTTGATTGTTATAAACATGTATGGGTGTGTTGTAACAATGAATGTGTGATGAGTTGTGAATGTGTTAAAATGGATATGAGTATGTTTATCAAAATGAGTATGTTGTGAGTGGTTGATTGTTATAAACATGTATGGGTGTGTTGTAACAATGAATGTGTGATGAACTGTGAATGTGTTAAAATGGATAAAGATATGTTTGTGACAATGAAGGTGTTGTATGTTATTTATGGTGATAAAATAATAAGATGTCTTGTGTTGATTGTGTATGACATGGATGTGAGTGTAATGTGGAAACTCGACCTGCCCGATGTGGTATGTGGATTAGTTGTACGGAGCAGAATTGTTGAAAGAGATCAAGGGTAAATTACTACGGAATGTGAAGGATGTGAAAAGTGTATACTCGGAATGAAAATCATATGCATGCCATAAGATATATATTATGGGATATATATCCTATAGGGTGAATATGAATGATGAGAAATGAGTATATTTGGACGAATAAAATATGCACACTATAACACATATATAGTATGGGATGTATGTGTACTATAGGGTGAATATGGATAATATGTGATAAATAAATATGCACACTATAGAACACATATAGTATGGGATGTATGTGTACTATAGGGTGAATATGGATAATATGTGATGAATAAGTATGCACACTATAGAACACATATAGTATGGGATATATTTGTACTATAGGGTGAATATGGATAATATGTGTTGATTGATATATGCTTATCATGATTGATATTAGATGTGTGTGGTTTTAATACTTTAATATTATTACTCCATGTAAATTCACGCTACGGTCGCCGTAGTTGGTTCTTACTCCCTTTGTCTTTCCTTGTATGTGTTGTATATTTGGGTTCAGGTTGTGGAGGTAGCGCATTGGACGCTTGCGGAGAAGATTACATGATAGAGTAGTGGATAATAAGTAATTGATATGTTATATGATAAATATTTGTAATATGAAGAACATGTTAAAGTGAATTCATGTATAAACAACTTTCTTGTAAGTGTATAATGAAGTGGATCTAATGTTTGTATTCAAGGTACTTTTGAGAAAGTGTAATTGTATAAAGGATGTATTTGAACGGAAGTGTAATGACATACTTTTGAAATGAAAGGTGTTTGGAATATTTCCGCCTTATAAATTTATAAACGTATTCACTCAAGTTTCCAAACTGTTCGAGTAATGTCTTTCAAAAGTAATCACTTCACTTTCACGAATAAGGATTTTAAAAGAGAATTTTCGAATTATGAAAATCGGGGTCCTTATAATCCATACCACATCGGGCAGGTCTAGTTCTTTCCCCATACCACATCGGACAGGTCTAGTTAATTATCCATACCACATCGGGCAGGTCTAGTTCATTCCCTATACCACATCGGGCAGGTCTAGTTAATTTTCCATACCACATCGGGCAGGTCTAGTTCATTCCCCATACCACATCGGACAGGTCTAGTTAATTATCCATACCACATCGGGCAGGTCTAGTTCACTCCCCAAACCACATCGGGCAGGTCTAGTTAATTATTCATACCACATCGGGCAGGTCTAGTTCATTCCCCATACCACATCAGGCAGGTCTATACCACAATAATCCACTACCACTCTGGGTAGGACAACAACATTAATCCACTACCACTCCGGGTAGGACAACAACAATAAACCACTACCACTTCGTGTAGGGTAACAACAATAAACCACTACCACTTCGGGTAGGGTAACAACAATAAACCACTACCACTTCGGGTAGGGTAACAACAATAAACCACTACCACTTCGTGTAGGGTAACAACAATAAACCACTACCACTTCGGGTAGGGTAACAACAATAAACCACTACCACTTCGGGTAGGGTAACAACAATATTCTTACAAACATATTACCTCCTTCACATACCTCATTCACGTCAGCTCATAGAAGTTAGAAACACTTATCCCTTACCTTGGTGAACGTTAGAGTCGGTTTCGAGTAACTTTACGAATTTCCTCTGTGATTTCCTCCAACCTTAAGATCTTTCCTCATTCCCACCAATAACAACAATGTCAGTCATTTATTCAAAATAACACATAAACAACTCGTATTTCATCATCAATCATACAAGATATTCACATATTTTCAAGGTTTCCAACACTACTTTAATACGAGTTTCCAAACATCTAAAACATACATATTCATCTCATATATCAACATTTAAGCACAAACTCATCTCCCACATTTAGCATTTCACCCATTTCCCGTTTTACTCATATTCACATTTTGGGGATTTTGGGGTTTTCATGAATAAACCAACAAAACCTTTCCATTGATCAAATACCAACTCTAAACCAAGAGTTTATAAGAGAAAAACAACATAGAACGAATCATAACTCTAAAGGAAGAGTTTCTATGGTTTCTCATACTTTGAGAAGAGATCCATATATCCAAAAACGAGTTTGAAAGGGAGAAAGAGAGTTAGAGTCAAGAGATTTACCTCTTCTCAAGCTTCTAGATGATTCCCACGAGTTCTTGCTCTCAAAATCACCTTCTCCTCTATTCTCTCTCAATTTCTAACCCTAAAATGTGCTTGGGGTTTCTATTTTAAAGTGGAATCGTCGGGTTCTCGCTCAAACGAGCCCATTCTCGCTTAGGCGAGAAAATCCCGCATTTTTAAAATTTCAAATTTGACACTCTCGCTCAAGCGAGAATCTCACAGCTTCGACAGATCCCGAATGCCATTTTTCTCGCCCAGGCAAGACAACTCTCGCTCAGGCGAAACCACTCTCGCTCAAGCGAGAATCCTTCAGTATAGCCCAGGATTTCACCCTCCCAGGTGAGCCTCTCTCGCTCAAGCGACAATTCTCTCGCTCAAGCGAGACTCCCAGGACTGATACTATAATTTAAAGACTTTAAAATCTAGAGTGTTACAATGGTAGCTGATGGTAATGGTAGTTGATGGTTATTAGTATTAAATATTGTAAATGAAAATTCAATTCCTGAGTTATAAGAATTGATTTAAGGAAATTAATTGTTGGATATAATTTTAAAATATGTACCTGGTAATTGTTCCTCATGATTCTTTTTCTTCTTCTTAAGTAACATTATATTACATCATACTTTAATTTTCTTCATTTCTCATTCAAAGCTTTTCATTATTCTGACTTTGTGATTTTGGTTACAGAGAGTTCATCATTTTCGGGATAATGTGGATGAGAATTTAAAAAATTATTTTTGTTTTTACATAATCAAATAGCATAATAGGATAAGAATTATTTCTCCCCCTAAACTCATATATCTTTAATATAAATTAATATGAGAATATTATAATGAATGTGCATAATAGTATAATAGAATTGCTAATCAGAATATGATTTTAGGGAAAATGAAGAAATATAAGAATTGATTTAGTGAAAATGAAGAAATATTTTTGGATGAAAAATAAATATGAAAATATGTGAATATGATTAAGTGTTTGGTAGAAAGAATGAAGGATTAATAAATGTGACATGCATGCATCATTTCAATGTATGATATGAGAAGTGACATGCATGTGTTATTTTGATATATGATATAAATGTAGAGGGTATTGATAGAATGTGTGACTATGCATGGTAGTTGATGGTTTGATGCATGATATGAATGTAGATGATAATGATACAATGTGGGACTATGCAGGGTAGTTAGTGAGAGTGTTTGGGTGAGAAAACTTTGTATGAGAAGATGACATGTGTCCAAGACTAATGTTGTTCCAGTAGCTTGCAACAATGACACGAGATAATCTTTACTGGCTGAGTCACGACCAGGTCGCTCTCTTTAAGACGTTTCGTGGTACTGCCTCAAGGTGCAAGCAGACTATCAACCACGCCGTCCCCAGGATAAAACAGCCCAGCTCTCTGTTATACGATATCTTACTGCACTGTAAGAATCGCTCTCGAATACACCCAAAATATGGCTACCAGTGCCAATCCAGAAATACCCACAATATTGGAATATCTTATTCCAACTCTAGTGCCACGGAAAGAAAGGGAGAGAAGGAGGCCGGAAATGCGTCGGCAGAAAATTTTGAGGGAGAAAGAAAAGAGCAAGTAAATTCGTACTTGCTCTTGGTGCCTTTTTTTTTTAATGAGTAGGGGAGGCCTCTATTTATAGCGTGAGGCCTCCAACGGACCCTCCATCCAACGGCCCAAAAAAATTGCATCTACGGCGTGGAGGAAGCTGGGGCGCGGATCCACCTCCTCAAATACCGGGTCATGCGAGTCATGCGGCGACTCGAGCATGTTCTCGATCCTTCCTTCCTCACGTCTCACGTGTGGTGACTTGGTCAATCATGACCTGGTCATCCACACAGCCCGAATGCATGGCAAAGGCCCAATGACCTTCTAAATAAAAAATAAAATAAATAGATAAAATAAAGATTTATTTTTGTACAAAAAGAATGTTGGGCCCAAGCCCGAACCGAGCCGAGCCGGCCGGACGGCGGCGGAGGAGGAGGTGGTGGTGGTGGTGCGCGCGCGCGCGTGTGTGTGGGGGGGTTTTGTTTGTGTGAGTCCTCACCCACTCACAAAACCCATTGTACCCCTTGGGGCACACCCCAATGGTGGGACTTGAGCCTTATAAGGCCTTCCACCTTCCCTTCTCCAACCAATGTGGGACTTGGAGAGTTTTTTGAAATTCACACTCCAAGCTCCCTCTTTAATGGCCACTTTAATGTGCTTTAATGCATCTTGAAACCAACTCTTTTCAACAATCCCCCACTTGATATTTTAAAAAACGATTTTCGGGAATTTCTGTGGTCTCAATAAGATTGTGCATAAATAAAGGTGTCATACGACTTGAACCTTTGCATAGTGAGTAAGATCCAGATTTTACTAGAGTGATTCGTAGTCTTGAACTCTATCTCCGGCATCAAACCACACACAACCTTTTCACAGGTGTATTCAATAAAGCCCGTGCGTTAAAGGCCATGCACGTCTATCCCAGTTTAGTGAACGCTCTAGAAATTTATGCCTCTTAAATTTCATAGAAAGCGGCCCCCACTTTCACATTCACATAGGTGAGTCTATCAAGAGTACTCCTGTAGTCTAGGTACTCCACTCCAATTGGAGTATAGATCTCATTAAGAGTTTATCTCATCCTTACATATACTGCAGGAATCATGCTTCTCATAATTTCATAGCATGTCCATTCTCATATCACTTCACAACTTGTTATTACCCATTGAACCTATTTCTTGGGGTCTCCAGTCAGTTAGGTCGGGTTACCATCGTGAGTGATCTTCGTTCTAAAGGCAATAGTCCCATAAGCTTAGAGGTATTATGGACTTTCTCTCTAGCTAGTCCTTTCGTCAAAGGATCTGCTAAGTTATTCTCAGTGCGTACGTGATCCACTCTCACAGCTCCTGTAGAGAGAAACTCTCTAATGGTGTTGTGCTTACGACATATTTGTCGTTTCTTACCGTTATAAAAACGGTTCTCAATCTTTGCAATAGCCGCGGTACTATCACAATGGATCAACACAGCTGGTATCGGTCTTTCCCATAGGGGAATCTCAGCTAGCAAGCTTCTAAGCCAGCTTGCTTCTTCACTAGCTGTTGCTAGTGCTATCATCTCAGCTTCCATAGTGGATTGAGCCAAAATAGTCTGTTTCTTTGATTTCCAAGAAACAGCTCCACCAGCTATGCTAAATATATAGCCACTGGTTGCTTTGGAATCATCTGAAAGAGTGTTCCAATCAGCATCGCTGTATCCTTCTAGGACAGCTGGAAACCTTTTGTAATGTAAACCAAGGTTTATAGTTTTCTTAAGGTATCTCATTACCCTTTCAATAGCATGCCAATGCTCCATACTAGGTCTACTGGTAAACCTGCACAATAGTCCAACAACATAGGCAATGTCGGGTCTAGTGCAATCAGTGGCATACCTAAGGCTGCCAATGATGCTAGCATATTCTGTTTGTCTTACACCTTCACCAGTGTTCTTAAAAAGTTTCACACTTGGGTCATATGGTGTGCTAGCAGGTTTACAGTCAAAGTATTTATATTTCTTTAGGATCTTTTCTACATAATGTGATTGATCCAGAGAAATCCCTTCCTTTGACCTAGTAATCTTTATACCAAGGATTACATTTGCCTCTCCAAGGTCTTTCATATCAAAGTTGTTACACAACATTGATTTCACATTATTCACAACATGAATGTTGGAACCAAATATGAGTAGGTCGTCTACATAGAGACATATGATAGTGTAAATGTCATTTTCTGATTTGTAATAAATGCATTTATCACTTTCATTCACCTTAAACCCATTCGATATGATTAAGTTATCAAACTTTTCATGCCACTGTTTAGGTGCTTGTTTAAGACCATACAATGACTTGTCTAACTTGCAGACTTTATTTTCTTGCCAATGGATTACAAAACCTTCAGGTTGTTCCATGTAGATTTCTTCTTCCAAATCACCGTTTAAAAAAGCGGTTTTAACATCCATTTGATGTACTACTAAATCATGTATCGCAGCGAGCGATATTAGTACTCTAATGGATGTTGTTCTAGTAACGGGTGAAAATGTATCGAAGAAATCTACATTCTCTCTTTGTCTGAAACCTTTGGCTACAAGGCGAGCCTTGTATTTATCCACTGTGCCATCAGGTTTCAGTTTCTTTTTCAAAACCCACTTACAACCAATCGGTTTGCAACCAGGTGGCAAGTCAGTCAAATGCCAAGTCTTGTTAGACTCTAGAGAATCCATCTCATCATTTATGGCTTCTTGCCATAAATCAGCATCCAAGGAAGTCAAAGCTTCTTGGATAGTTGATGGATCATCTTCCAATGTATAGACCATATAATCAGGTCCATACTCTCTAGCAGTTCTTGTTCTCTTACTTCTTCTAGGTTCTACTTCTAACCCATCATCACTATCTCTAATCACAGGTGTGTGACTAGATGATGTGCCCCCACTATTCCTCAATTTAAAAGGGAATTTCTTTTCATCAAAGTCAGCATCATTAGACTCAATGATTACTTTAGCGTTAAGGTCATAAAACCTGTACGCTTTGCTGTTTATAGCATACCCAATGAATACACATTCATAGGCTCTACTAGCGAGTTTAACTCTCTTGGGGTCTGGTATCCGGACATAAGCCAGACAACCCCAAGTTCTGAAATAAGACAAATTAGGTTGTCTATTCTTAAAGAGTTCATATGGGGATATTTTGCTCTTAGTCTTGGGGACTCTATTTAGCACATAACACACAGTTAATAAAATTTCACCCCACCAAGAGGGTGCTGCACCAGAACTTAACATGATAGCTACTACTAGTTCAGTTAATGTTCTATTCTTTCTTTCAGCTTTACCATTCATTTCAGGTGAATATGGTGCAGTGGTTTCATGAATAATGCCTTTTAATTTATAAAAATCATTAAACATGCTAGAATCATACTCAGTGCCTCTATCGCTCCTGAGTTTCTTTATTTTCTTATTGAATTGATTTTCAATTTCAGTTACATAGACTTTAAACATATCAAGTGCATCACTTTTATTTTTCATAAGATAAATATAAGTGAAATCAGAGCAGTCATCTATAAAAGTTATAAAATATCGTTTACCATTTCTGGTTAACGTTCCATCTAATTCACATATATCAGAGTGTATCAAATCTAAGGGCTCAGATTCTCGCACTACTGATTTATGTGATTTTTTAGTTATTTTAGCTTGACTGCATGATTCACAATTTTCAAAATCATTTTTAGATAATTTGGGAATTAATCCTAAATTACTCAAATTTGTAATAGCACGTTTATTAATATGACAAAGTCTAGAATGCCAAATAGAAAAATCACACATCATGTAAATAGAATCAGAAATTTTATTAATTGAAACTTCAACATTTAATTTAAACATGCCATCAGTGGCGTACCCTTTCCCTACAAATACCCCATTCTTAGTAAGAGTGTACAAGTCTGCTCCTATAGTCTGGGTAAAACCAGCCTTATTAAGAAGTAAACCTGATACTAGATTCTTCCTCATCTCTGGAGTATGCATCACATCTTTGAGTATCAGAGTTCTCCCAGATGTAAACCTCAGCTCCACATCACCAGTTCCAGCAACAGTAGTGGTGTGAGAGTCTCCCAGCAGCACTTTCTTGTTATCAGCATTCGTGTATGTTTTGAACATAGCACGATCATAGCAGACATGGCGGGATGCACCAGTATCTACCCACCACCCATCACTTCCTCCAATCATTGTGACCTCAGTCAACACTGCCACAAGTGGATCCTCAACCATGTTAGCTTGTGGAGGATGATCCACTGGTTGGTTCCTGCACTTTCGTGCCATATGACTTGGCTTCCCACACTTGAAGCAGATAAATAGGTTGCCAGAGTCATTCTTAGCGGGTGGTTTAGCATATTGGATCTTTTTAGAGTTCCAATTCTTGTTGCGGCTGGTGATCTTAGCCTTATTCCCATTGCGGTTCTGATTCTTAAAGTTGCTGCCCGAAGGCTTCAGAACTGCACCTGAGAATTTCTTTCTAGTGCTATGGCTTGATAAAGCCAACACTTCTTCATTCTGATCTTGCTTACGAGCCTCTTCCTCAATGCGAAGACGAGTGATCAGAGATTCCAAAGAAAATTCTTTGGTCTTATGTCTTAAGACGTTTTTAAAGTCCTTCCAGCTAGGTGGCAGTTTGTCAATAATGACAGCTACCTGAAATTGCTCATCTAAGGGCATACCCTCAGTGATGATCTCATGAGCAATTTTCTGAATCTCGTGGGACTGAGACTCTACTGATTTATCATCAGTCATCTGATACTTGAGGTAGCGGCTAACAGCATATTTCTTAGTCCCAGCTTCCTCAGTATCATATTTCTTTTTGGTGCCTGCCAAACTAATTTGGCAGATTTATATGGGATGTAATAATCATATAGATCATCAGACAACCCACCAAGAATGAAATGCTTACATAAGTAGTCATTATCATTCCACAGAGCAATATCCATAGCTAGTTTTTCCCTTTCCTCTTTCTCAGCTTCTTCAGGGACTACTGGAATATCTTCCTTCAAAACGTGGGCAACCTTTTTAACCGTTAGGAAAAATTCCATCTTGGTTTGCCAGCGTTTGAAGTTAGTCCCGTCAAACCTGAATGGTCTGCTTAGGTCGAAGCTGTTCGGACCAGTAATATTATCTACGAGTGCCATTGCAGACGAAACGTCTTAAAATTGTTGTTCCAGTAGCTTGCAACAATGACACGAGATAATCTTTACTGGCTGAGTCACGACCAGGTCGCTCTCTTTAAGACGTTTCGTGGTACTGCCTCAAGGTGCAAGCAGACTATCAACCACGCCGTCCCCAGGACAAAACAGCCCAGCTCTCTGTTATACGATATCTTACTGCACTGTAAGAATCGCTCTCGAATACACCCAAAATATGGCTACCAGTGCCAATCCAGAAATACCCACAATATTGGAATATCTTATTTCAACTCTAGTGCCACGGAAAGAAAGGGAGAGAAGGAGGCCGGAAATGCGTCGGCAGAAAATTTTGAGGGAGAAAGAAAAGAGCAAGTAAATTCGTACTTGCTCTTGGTGCCTGAGCCTGAGCCTGAGCCTGAGCCTGAGCCTGAGCCTGAGCCTGAGCCTGAGCCTGAGCCTGAGCCTGAGCCTGAGCCTGAGCCTGAGCCTGAGCCTGAGCCTGAGCCTGAGCCTGAGCCCGAACCGAGCCGAGCCGAGCGGCCGGACGGCGGCGGCGGAGGAGGTGGTGGTGGTGGTGCGCGCGCGCGCGTGTGTGTGTGTGGGGGGGTTTTGTTTGTGTGAGTCCTCACCCACTCACAAAACCCATTGTACCCCTTGGGGCACACCCCAATGGTGGGACTTGAGCCTTATAAGGCCTTCCACCTTCCCTTCTCCAACCAATGTGGGACTTGGAGAGTTTTTTGAAATTCACACTCTAAGCTCCCTCTTTAATGGCCACTTTAATGTGCTTTAATGCATCTTGAAACCAACTCTTTTCAACAACTAATAAATGGAGAACCTTTTTTTCTTATAGTATAATAGATAAGAGATTACAAAGGATGATAAAGCTAGATGTCTATTTACGTTCATCATTTATATCATATGCCAATCTATAGATAAAGAACAAAATACAAATGTTGCTGCTACAAATAAAATCTAAATCAAGAACAAACATGAACCATTTAAACAGAGATGGGTGATACTTGATGCAACAAGGATTATGAAGACAAAAGACTTATTCAAGCTGGTATTTGCAAGAAACTGGTCAGCAATCTAGCATTAGGGCTATTACAATGGCATAATTAGTGATCAGAATTAAGGGGATAGTCAATAGTCAATCAGTCTTGATTGACATTTGATGACAGATAAGAAAGCATGTGCTTAAATGGCAAGCAGAAAAAACAATCAATGAGTAGTTACAATCCAAATCAGAATAATGTTACACATAGTGGCAACTCAAGAGACCTCACAAGGCTACCAAACAACCTCAAGTTAACTATAAAGAAGCCATCTCTCACATACGAAAAGGGGATACCATTGAGAAATAGATATCAAAAAAGCCAAAGAAACACCCCACAGATAATAGCCAGAAAGCCTCATACCCAACCATTCCAACCAACACCAAACCTCGTATCCGTCCACATAGGTGGTGGAAATCAAAGTGAAGTTATAAGGAAATATCAGCAAAGGAAAGGGATCAGCATCAAGTACATTACTCAAGAAACCATAACATACTCAGGGGTATGATACCTTACCAATGTTCCTTGCCTCTTTCGGAAGCCACCGCAAGATGTGGGTTGCATAAAAAGGAAAGATTGGGAACCATGGATGAGAAAGTAAGGAAGACGAAAGGAAAGAAGGGAGAAGGAGAAACCACCTCAAGGTTGAAGATGAAGAAAAGGGAATGGGGTTAGGGATTTCTTCCCTTTCTAATTTCTATGTTTCACGTTTATGGGCAACCCCTTTGTGGTTTTTTTTTATTTTAAAATTTATTTAGTTTTTCATGGTTTTTTTTTTATTTTTCATGCTACATACTATAAGTAAATATCAAATATTTTAAATCTAATTGATATCGTTTCTAAATTATTAATTTCATATTTCAAAATATGTTAACTAAAAAATATCTTATCTACTTAAATGAATTTATATTATCTTCTTACTTAAATGAGTTTAAATTGAATTTTTATATTAAGGTCACTCTGACTTCTCTGAAAATGGGAAGAAGGTGAACGACCAATATCGTCTTTAAACTATTAATTCCTTATCAAAAGTATTTCAGAAAAATCATATTGTATGACTTAACTACTTCAACATATTTTAAAATTACTCAAACCAATTTAATTATTTTTCAAACCAGAACTACGTAGCCTTGATTTCCCTATTGTACATAGGAATACGTAGAAGCAAGATAAATTTTTGTCATACACAACAATAAAAATACAACATTTCGCTTTAATTACTGAATTTTAATAAAGAATTTTTATGGGTATAAAAGTCCATGTTATTAGCGATGGTACCGTTTTAATACGGGCGGATGATCTGCTAATACCTTACTCGATCCGTAATTGACTCCCGAGCTCAGAATCTCTGCTCAAAGACCAAATTGTCCAAATTGGGCATGTAGAGAGTTTTCTACGTTTTATCCGCAAGAAACGTAATGTCGACTCCAAATCAATCGGAAGAGATAAAAATCAAGTTCGCCTCTTCCAAGTCGCAGGGCTGGTCTTCAAACCGAAAATCCGGTCGCAACACTCTAATTTCTATAATCTCTAAATCCATGTTATCTTCTCTTGCTCTTCTTTCTAATCACTTTCTATCTCTCTCCAATGATGATATTTTCCATTCCAAAACCAAAATGAAATTTATTAAAGGATAGTAATATAGTATTGTTCCATAATCATTATTGCTATTGATAACACATATTACACTTATATCACTATTTGGTTATGTCTTTAAGACCTTTGCAATGGAAATGCTCACTCAAGTCAAGAATAAGATTATACTATATTGATCCTCAAAGTGTAATATAAAAATCATATTACACTCTATGTGAGGATCAAATTGACTGAAACAGTTGTTGTAATAGAACATGTCACATATTGTGTAGATTCACATTCCCCAAAATGATATGATAATTTGAAGGATTAATATGATAATTTCCTCAAGTTATACTATATATCATGCTTTCACAATTTCAGTTATTAAAATGATATTTTACCATGTTTATTTTAATGTTCTATTGCAATGTTCACAAAATGATGCACTTTTGGAGATCTTTTTGTTTTGGTGAAAGAAACAAACATCTTAATAGAATACTGACCCTTGAGCTTATTTCATTTGCAGTTTCAAGATTTCGATATATATAATAGTACTGCAAACAATAATCATCTCTTTTCAAACTTGGTAGAATTGACTATATGAATCAAAAGATTAATACCCTATCATAAATCAAATGTATTTACTAGTTATACGATAACAAAGCCAATTGCAATCTTTATTCAAATTTGATATCCTGATTTAGCAGTCTAAATCAACTTCCTTTAGATTTCATCCAACACCTCTTCTCGTAAATGTTTTATCAATCATATAAGAATGAACTATGGAAAACAACAATATGGGCACATAAAAGTAGCAAATGGTGACAAAATAAAAGACATTGAGAGATACTTCAATTTTAACTAGAACTGATTGCTTTAAGTTGCACTTTCTGCAGTAAGGGATTTTCCATAGTGATCATTGGGTCCATAGTATTTCCATTCAGAAAATTTGAGTACCAAACAGCAGAGAGCTTAGGTTGTCTCCTCAAGGTTGGATCCTTCATGTCTATGTAATATAGACCAAAACTTGACTCATATCCTTGTAGTATCTCAAACACATCCAAGAATGACCATACAAAATAACCTCTTACATTTACTCCATTCCTTTCAAGATGACAAGAATAAAATATTGTCAGCAAATAAAATATGCTAAAGGAAATGCTAAGATGAAGATCTTGCTGAGTTGTATTTAGCTTCTATAAAGTGAGAATACACCTTTGAGGTAAAGGGCAGGATGACAACAATTTAAATGTAAAAAGTGTTACTAGATTGACACCACCTTAGTTAATCTTTTATGCATATTTAGCCATAGTAATAAGTATAGAATGATTATGCTTAATTCTTCTCTTTTACTTAATTATATTTTGAGGAGGGATCCATTGACTTCAAGAGTAAGTTTTTTAAACTTACTTCATATCTTAGCCATCAATTATAGAGAAATCCAACGGATTGAATTAGTGGGTAGATCTAAACCATTGAATTTCCCTAGAATTGATGGCTAAGATGTGGAGTTAGAGTAAGTGGATCTCCACTCTTATATTTTAATACCCATCCTTTATCTATTAGAAAAAACACTCCCTTGTTTTTACCATCACTTTTTTCATCTAGCCGATTATTTGTTTACTTAAATAACAAAAACAACAATTTTCTAGTTGATTACATGATTATTTATTGAGTGGAGGTTTGGTAACAAATTTACCATGAATATCATAATTTATTATTTCTACTCCATTAAAAAAACTACTAGCACAATATAGAACTTGCATATCAGATTTCCACTCCATTAATTTCTAATCCATTAATTCCTACTCCATGACAATGTTAATGATTTACTATATTGTACAAGTTAGCATATTTGGAGCAGACTGCGACCGGGAAGCCTCCAACCATCGGGGAGTTCTATTGTTACTGGGGTATGGGAAGAGTGTAGAGCCACAAGTGAGACACCACGTCTTGAACAAAACCTTAAGGCATTAGTTCCATGGGCCTTTTCTACTTATAAACTCGTTTACTCCTCCCCGCATATCCAATGTGGGACTTCACACATGAATAAACCCAACAAGATTTATTATATATACAAATGTACATGCATAATTACAATTTTCTTAGTCTTGGCCACATGCTTAAAAATCGAGGCTCCTCCCATTTTTAGGTTTTATTCAAGTGTGAAGTCTCATATTGGATATAAGAGGAGGAGTGAAAGACTTTATAAGTGAAAATGCCCATGGAACTAATGCCTTAAGTTTTTGGTTTAGGACGTGATATCTCACATTTGGCTCTCCACTCTTCCCATACCCCGATAACAATGGAACTCCCTGGTGGTTGGAGTCTCCCCGGTCGCAGTGTGGTCCAATACCCTTAATTAGGACACATGTATATTCTATTATGAAATGCATGTCTCTAATGAAAATTTAAAAACATTTTCTCATCAATGATTAGAAACGCACAGTTTACTATCTAAGATGACACCCTAGTTTTGAGACAACAGTTTTGTAAATTGCACTCTATAGTCACAATTGTAATTACAATATTGCAGTTTGGGAGTTCCTAAAATGGCATCGCAACCGAAATTGCATATCCATCGACATCATATATTTACAATTTTTCTGCAATAATTGCAGTAAATGCAACGTAACCATGCTTAAAACATTATACTCCCTTTGACACATCCCCACTTGAGAGTGAAAAATAAAAGTACCTCAGTATATCAGGTATGCTCCCAATGTAATCATGCAAGGACTTCACCCTTGACCAATCTTCCAATGATGAATTCCGTTGTGTTTGTTGACCTGTGACGTTAAAAGGTTTATCATACCACATGGACTATTGCTTTTATAGTAAGGATCAAAGGGAAACTTTTGAATTGTTGATTTAGACCACAAGGAGATACATATATGTCATCAATAAAAAATTAAAATTATATTGTTTTGAGGGAGACAAAGGGATAGATATGCATACCATTTTCTTGAATGTAAATTGGAATATTTCCATAAGTGTTCCTCAATGAGTCAAGCAAACCATGCAATGCCCAGGGTACAATTGGAATAATCTAAACTAACAAGGTAGTTAGTGTAAACATTCCTATGCCTTAAAGAATAATAAGAACAACCCCATATTCCTACTCTATTCTTACCTCATCTGTAGATGTTCCATTTCCAAAGACAACTACAACCGGAAATAATATAAATAGTTGTCTCAGTTCCTCAAAACTTGAAGATAAAACAAGTGCATACAAGTGATTATGTTAGGAAAGACATTTGTAATATGATAGACATAAGAAAGAAACTGGAAATGGTTGTCTCATTTAGGAAACTCAATCTTGGATTTGAATATTAAGAGCATATTGCATTTGTATACTAGGGTAGGGTCTATGCATGTTAGCATCTAAACGAAATTTCAGTAAAAATGTATTCTAAATTGTGGTTATGTTGTGTTTACCACACTTGTTGAAAATTGCGGGAAAAAGCGACTGATGTAGCTACAATTACGCTCACAATGTCGGTACAGAGATACCCAAATCTAAAATATTGTGATTGAAATTGAGGTCGTGAAATGCAATTAAAAGACTAAAACTTACTACGGCAGCATATAAAATGAAGAGAAAATTATTCCATGTAGAAAAAAGCCAAGTTCATAGTGTTTAGGATGAGATCTCATGGAATAAAGAGATACTAACATATAAGTTACTTGTTAAACCTCAAACATAGAATTGATTATGTGGTAAAAAATGGTTGGCTTAGAACATATACGTACGTTGACGTTTCACACCCAAATCTGTCGAGTAATCTCTATCCTTTATCTGTAGGCTGTCAGGGTTGTCCTTAACATAAAATGAGAAGTAATAATTTATTCCGAGGAAATCAATTGAGCCCTTAACCAGATTGGATTCACTTTTGCTGAATAAAGGAAGCCTTGAGCCAACAATCTTTTTCATTGTGTCAGGGTATTCTCCAAAAGTAAAGGGATTCAGAAACCTGCAACGACAAACCATAGATGAAATCAAGTCTACAAGTTAATGCCTAAGTATAAAGAGATATGGTTTTTAGTTGATTAAAGAAAAATATAGTGTTGGATGTTTAGGTATCCTTCACTAGGATAATGGTAACATATATATTAGAGACATATATCACTACCCAAATCTCACTTACCATCCAACATAGAAGTCTTGGGCCCTTTTAGCAGCACTTATATCTTCAGTAGTATTTGTAAGAGGAAAAAAGCCATAAGTAAGGAGATTAAACCCAATAAATCCATGCTGCTTGTCCTACATGTACCAAAGATTGTTTTCAAAACAAAATAATATAATGATTATTATCCTCGTCAATATCATAATTATCACCATATATAATATCCCCCATAATTATGTTACTAGTATGTGATAGACTTGTTAGTTTTGGAGCGAAAGTGTGAATTTGTCGATGTCTCACATTAGTTAAGAATGGATAATTTGAAGACCTTGAAAGTAGATGGACCCATAGGTCTGACGATTTAAGGTTTTGAGTCAAGATGTAGTGTTAGGTGTGCTTACTAGATTCTTATGTGTAAATCTCCCATTGTCCTATTGTTGACTCCAATCCCAACAAGTCGTACCAGTTTCTTGTGGATGGATATTATTGGGTTCATTTGTGTTGATTGGCACATTATTTGTAAATCTCCATTGTAAAAAATAAGAATGGTGTTACCTGATACTTTTTCCTATACAATTTTGCTGCTGATGCATGTGCTAGCAACATATGATGGGCTACCAAATAGGGCTCAGTTGAGGAATTTCCCCCGGTGCAGTTATATTTTAAGGATCGTGCAGAGGAAGGAGAACACCGTTGAGGTGGTACGAATCCAGCATTATAGCCCCCACTTGCAAAAACGTTTCCTTCATTCACTGTGGTCCAATATTTAACTCTATCACCAAACTCTCTGAAGCATACATCCGCATATGCTGTGAAGTCTTTTCTGTAATATGTATTATGTTAATCACATAAAGAATGTTTTTTTCTATCTTTAGTGCTAGATGCAATTTGTTTGAACTAATATCTAACATAATAAGGTGATGCAATCATATACTTGAAGTTTAGGAACCATACACAATTCTTCGGCTAACCCATCCTTCATATTCATCCTCAAGTGCTTGTGGTAGGTCCCAATGTACTAATGTAACATGAGCTTGGATTCCTACAAGATACAGAAAAACAGACAATAATAAATATGTATTAGCATGAAATTTTGAATATTTTTTCTTAGGTGTTAATTAAATGTCAAAAGGTAAATGTAGCTTGGAAAAGAACCTTGGTTTATTAGTTCATTGATAAGGTTGTTATAATATTGTAATCCCTTAGGATTCACTGGCCCATTACCATCTGCGAACACATTGAAATTAGAGTCAAACTACAAAAATAAAATGACATTTTGATGCATGAAACTTAAATTTTAGAAGGTCATGTGCAATGCACCAGAATCAATCGAAGTGTATGGTAGAGACAACCTTTGATATTATTTTAGACACTATTTCTTATCCTAGAATAATCAGTTCCCAAAATGTTCATGCTCATATAGAAGAATCACTCATTTGTAACATTTGTGTGATTATACCTGGAATGAGTCTTGACCAAGATATGGAAAATCTGTATGCATCTAAACCCATTTTGGCCATGAGTTGGACATCTTCCTGTAATAAATGAATGTATATGCATACTTATATAATAATATACAAATAAATACAAGGAAAAACTTTATGTTAGAATTTTTTTAGGTAAAAGAAAATCAACTAAAACCAGTCTCTGTAATATGTCAAATATGTGACGGTCGCTATTCATAGGGTCATTACATATATAAAGATTCTTATTTGTGCATTGTATATACCACATTTACTAACCTTGTATTTGTGATATTGATCGCATGCAATATCTGCATTACCCGAGAACATATTTGCTGCAAAATTTAATTGAAATGGAGAAATTCATTAGTGGTTGTAATTAACAGGAATTTTGGACATGTCTCATTTTACTTTGTAACTAAGCTAGATGAATTTTAGCAACATACTTTTTTCAAGCAACATAATTTGCTTAGTCACATATGAGCCCCATCCCTATCATAGTGTTACTGTGTTGCAAGCACTTATCAATAGCTTCAATTTATTCTAAAATTTCATCTTACTGCTGTGATCATCAATATATTTTATCAACATAAATCCATTGTAATTTTTTTTCTTTTAAGAGTATGTTATTACCTATGACAAGAGATTCTATGCTTATCTTTTCAGGGTACAAGTATTTTTCCTTTATTACAATCAAAATCCAATGTTGTAATTCCTATTGTTTTGTACAGATTAACTTTCAATTTATATATAGACAGAAAATTAGATAAGATATTTTGTAAGAAAAACAAAAACACCTCTTACAGTGATTTTACTGAAAATAATATTTGGCAATAACAGGAACTTTATTTCCTCATCATGAAAGAGTATTTAGTGTTTCTAGAAACCTTATATGTTGGCAATCTTTGCACAGTATTTCAGTTTTATTATGGTGAAATGAAATTGCATTTTTTTCAAAACTGTAATAATTAGTTAATCTTCACAACACAAACAAAAATATAAAGGACTTTTGAGATTGGTTTTTTCATATAAATGAACTGAGAAACAAATCATTTTAATATAAATGAACACTTAATAAAAAATCTGATTGATAACTGATAAAATGAGACAAACTATTGAATCATTAAGCTTAAGTTGAGATTAAGAAAACCAAAAACTAAAAAATGCTACAATTAAAAAAATAAAGTATATATGAGAGTAAATAAATTAGGAAAGAGCACCATTGCCAGCATGTGCAAAGGTATCCCATATGCTTGGCTTCCTTCCATCTTCATTTGCTGCTCCTTCAACCTTTCACATAATTCCATTTACATGCTTTAATATAATTAGCAAAAGTCGAAAAAGTTCAAGCGCTCGATTTTTAAGAGGAAGGCTTGTTAAGAGGAATAACTATAGATTTCGAAAATGATTAATTCTTTATCTATAAGTTATGGGTTACATTAGTTACACACAAAAAAAGAGACAAGTATATAGTAATACATACATGAAATAATTAATATATCGTTGATATATAAAGGTAAATATATAGAAGAGGAGGAGAACCTGATAAGCTGAAGTTGATGCACCAAACAAGAAGTGAGGTGGAAAATCATCTCTACTCAAAGCATCACAAAAAGGTACTAAAACCAATATCATCAAAACTAAGATCTTCATTGGTATTATTGTTATTCTTCTTAACAGTTATTCATAGAACGAGGTATGAGTTGGAATATTTAACCACACAAATACCACCCTCTCTGTTCTATTGGTCTAAGTAGAACCTATATTTAAAGTAATTAAAAAGTACATCTTTTTGTAATACTAATGGAATGTCATATTGACTAATTATTTTTTGAGTGTGTGACTGTTGTTTGAGTAAGTGTTGCTTAAAATAATGAACTTTAACCTTTTAAATTATTCGTGAATTCAGTGAAACTTTACACAATATAGATAATAAAAAATTGTTTTAAAATGTGAGAAAAATATATATGATTATAGTTTTTTATATTATTATTTCATTTTTCATCATTTATATTAGAGATATAATAATACAGATAAATAATTGATATATACTCACGATGTATAAATATTTTATTTAATGATGAATATATATTATAATGTTACGTTATCTTTGGTCGGAAAGAATAAGGAAAGCAAAAGAAAAGAAGTAAAGAATTGAAGGAGAGTTCAATTCTTTCTCTCATTTGGTAAGAGAGACTATAGAGAGAAAGAAAATAAAAATGGTAAAATCACCAACTTTTAGTTTCTCTCTCATGGGAGAAGAAATGGGAAATAAAAGAATTTTTTGTAATTACTATTAAATATTCATTATTATTTATAAGGTAAAATTATCTTCTTAATAAAAATATATTTTCTCTTTGTTCTGATTTTAAATGTTAAAATAAGAAATAAACATTGACTTTTTTATGAATTTTAAAGAAATTTATTTTTAATTTAGTCTCTCTAACATATTTTTCATATTCTCTTTATTTTAAAATGGATGTAGAATATTTTTCTCAAATGAGCACTACGCCAAAAAATGTCTTTAAAAGTGGTTCTTCGATAACGCATCCTAGAAAAATGTTGTTAAACAAAAGGCGGAGGAAAATTATATAGCTCATCTTTAAGAATTCGTTGTTAAAATTGATAAGCGGATATAACGTCAACAACGCAACAAAAAATATGTGTGGTTGAATAAGTGCTTGTTTTAATTCGTAATCTTTAACAGCGCAACTATTTTGTGGCATTGTTAATTGGAATATGTTTAACAGCGCAATATTTAATTTTCTCTGTTGATGAGAACTCTTCTACAACGAATTTGTAGGTATGTGCTGTAGATTTGATATCTTATACATCGTACTCTATAACATGCGCTGTTTATTAGATAGGTTTTTAAAAATTTACAATTTATGAACAACATTATCTCATATATTAAATTGTTTTCAAACCCCCGTAATTCATTTTGCTTCGTGATATGGGTTTCTCATACGAAGCAATAAAAATATCAGTTTCCCATAAACTTTGAGTCTATATATTTAGCATGTTAATTATACTTAAGGATTCATTCTAATTACATCATTGAAAGAAAATGAAGTTCATTAGAGATATTGATCTATCTTGTAAGAATACTTCACAGATGCTGAAATTGGAACTTAAAACTATTTTTCATTGGATGAAAATATGTGGAGATCCTTGCATTTTGTTGATTTTCATTGACCGTGAGATGTTTTTGTTATTTATTTAAAAAAATTCATTTATGACTTATGATTTTCATTTGATTCATCATATTATATGCTTATGTAATAAGAGGATAAAATTGAGGTTATTGTGAAGGAGAGTTATATTCCACAACTGTCAAATAAACTTAGATAGAGTTTTAACTATATTCTTGAAAACTTTGAGGTTGTGCCAAATGATGAGTTATATGTATTTTCTGAAAATCCTTACAAACTAATATTTCAAGATGGATCAATATTGAAGATGTGATTCATTTTTTCTGTTTGTAATTATTGAATTTTAATCATGTTTAAAAGCCATTATTCATTAAATCTTATGGATATTATTTTAAGGAATTATTCACAACTGCAGGGGTGGTGCTGACCCAAAGTATATTGATTTTCTTAATTCTATTTTGGACAATGTTGAAGAAGTAGATGTAGAATTTCTCTAATTGAACAATGTTGATGCATGCATGTTAATTTCTTTTTTTTTCTTTCTGTTTTATTGTCTTTTTTTCCTATTATTTTCTAGACATTAATCACTATTTTGGACAATATATAATTTGGATGTTAATTACCAATCATGATTACTCACAGACTTACGCCACATATCCAATCACTTAAACGATTTAACTTACAATTCAAATTCATTTTTTTAAGTTAATCATTTTCACTTATAAAATTATTATCAATTTTTTCAGTTATAAATAAATCCTGAACATATATATAATCACTTAAACAATTTAACTAATTGCAATTCAAATTCATTTTTTTTAAGTTAATCATTTTTAGTTATAAAATTATCATCATTTTTTTCAATTATGAATATGTAACAGAAAATTATTATCATTGTCAACAACACATCATATTATTTCGCTGTTGATCATTCATATTTTTCTATCTTCAACAACGCAACATTTTAACTTTCTGTTGATCATTTTAACTCGCTGTTGAACATTTTAAAACTTTTTGATTGGAAATGCTCATTTAAGTCAAGAATAAGATTATACTGTACCCTTTTAAATATGAATTATATTCATATTGAAGATCTTCTTTCTGTTTTGGTCAAAGCAACAAACATCTCATTAGAATACTGACTCTTGAGATTACTTCATTTGTAGTTTCAAGATTTCGATATATATAATAGTACTACAAACAATAATCATCTCTTTTCAAACTTGGTAGGATTAACTATATGAATCAAAGGATTAATATCTTAACATAAATCAAATGTATTTACTAGTTATACTACTACAAAGTCAATCTTTATTCAAATTTGATATCCTCCTAAGTGCTAAGCAATATAGCAAGGAATTCAAAAAGTGATGCAGAATGAGCAACATTTAGCACTCTAAATCAACTTCCTTTAGATTCCATCAAACACCTCTTCTTGTAAATGTTTTATCAATCATATAAGAATGAACTATGGAAAACAACAATATGGGCACATAAAAGTAGCAAATGGTGACAATATATAAGACATTGAGAGATACTTCAATTTTAACTAGAACTGATTGTTTCCAGTAAAGGATTATTGGAAACAAGAGTTGAAAGAACCATAGATGGGTTCTTCTTTTGAGTTTCCATGGTGATCATTGGATCCATTGTCCTTCCATTCAGAAAATTTGAATACCAAATAGCAGAGAGCTTAGGTTGCCTCCTTAAGGTTGGATCATTCATGTCTATGTAGTGTAAACCAAAACTTGATTCATATCCTCCTAGTATCTCAAACACATCCAAGAATGACCATGCAAAATAACCTCTTAGATTTACTCCACTCCTTTCAAGATGACAAGAATAATGAAAAAGATGATCAGCAAGGAAAATATATTGAAGGAAATCCTAAAATAATGATCTTGTTAAATTGGATTTGGCTTCTATTAAGTGAGATTACACTTTTGAGGTAAAATGCATGATCACAACCATTTAAATGTAAAAAGTGTTGCTAGATCTTAGTTAATATTTTATGCATATTTAGTGACAGTAATCAGTATAGAATGATTACCCTCCCTTGTTTTTACCATCACTTTCTCATCTCCAATTATTTGTTTACTTAAATAACAAAACAACAATTTTCTAGTTGATTACATGATTATTTTGAGTGGAGGTTTGATAACAAATTTACCATGAATATCATAATTTATAATTTCTACTCCATTAAAAAAACTACTAGCACAATATAGAACTTGCATATCAGATTTCCACTCCATTAATTTCTAATCCACTAATTACTACTCCATGACAATGCTAATGATTTACTATATTGTACAAGTTGCTATCAGATTTATTATATATACAAATGTGATAGTTACAATTCTTATTAGTTGATATCTTTCTTAGTCTTGGCCCCTTGCTTAAAAATCTTGGCCCCTCCATTTGTTAGGTTTTATTCAAGTGTGAAGTCTCATATTGGATATAAGGGAAAAAGTGAAAGATTTTATAAGTAGAAAAGACTCTTGGAACTAGGGATGGCAATATGGGTTTGGCCCATCGGGCCAGCCCGTTTTGATCGACATTTTTGGCGGGTCGGGCTAGAGATTTTAGCCCAAAAGCCCATATTCAACCCGGTTTGGAAGCCCATTTTTTAGACGGGCCAAGGCGGGTCGGGTCGGGCTAGCCCGATGGGCCAACATTAATATTGATTTATCATTTTAAGGTTACATGTGATTCCAATAATGTAGTCAATTTAATATTGTTTTCCAACCGAGCATTTTACACATACTGTGTGCAACCAATTTATTATTCATATATAACACATTTATGAGTAAGTTACTCATCAATGTAATTTATATCATATTTTGTTTAACTTAATTACATTTATCATTTTTTTGTTTAAAAAATTACACCTCTCATACATGGTTGATCAATATAATGTATGTTTATAAATTAAAGGTTTTTTGTAAGTGTAGAAAATGGAAGGATAGTTTGTGTAATTTCCCTAAAATGCATGGAATATCAATGTAATTTAAATGTGTTTTTGAAAAGAAAAAGAAAAACGGACCAGCCTGCTGGCCTGCCAGCCCGGCCAAATATGGGTCAGGCTGGCATTTTGAGCCCTTTTAGCAATAAGGGTCGGGCCAACCCAGCCCATATTTTGGCGGGCCAAAGGCGGGCCGGACAAGGCCGGGCCGGGCTAGCCCGTTTTGCCACCCCTACTTGGAACTAATGCCTTAAGTTTTGGTTTAGGATGTGGTGTCTCACTTTTGACTCTTCACTCTTCCCATACCCCGGTAACAATGGAACTCCCTAGTGGTTGGAGGCTCCCCGGTCACAGTCTAGTCCAACACCCCTCATTAGGACACATGTATATTATGTTATGAAATGCATGCCTCTAACGAAATTTTAAAAACATTTTCTCATCAATGATTCGAAACATACAGTTTACTATCTAAGACGTCAGCCTCCTTTTAAGACAACAATTTTGTAAATTGTGCTGTACGGTCACAATTGTAGTTACAATAGGAGTTCCTAAAATGGCATCACAATCGAAATTTCAAATCCATTGGCATCATATATTCACAATTTTCTGCAATTGCAGCGTAACCACGCTTAAAATATTATACTTCGTTTGACACATCCCTACTTGAGAGTGAAAAATAAAATTACCTCAATATATCAGGTATGCTCCCAATGTAATCATGCATGTAATTCACCCTTGACCAATCTTCCAATGATGAATTCCATTGTGTTTGTTGACCTGTGAAGTTAAAAGGTTTATCATACTACATGCACTATTGTATTTATTCTAGGGATCAGAGGGAAACTTTTGAATTGTTGATTCAGAGCACAAAGAGATAGATATATGTCATCAATAAAAAAATTAATATTACATTGTTTTGAGGGAGACAAGAGATAGAGATGCATACCATTTTCTTGAATGTAAATTGGAATATTTCCATAAGTGTTCTTCAATAAGTCAAGCAAACCATGCAATGTCCAGGGTATAATTGGAATCTAAACTAACAAGGTAGTTAGTGTAAACATCCCTATGCCTTAAAGAATAATAAGAACAACACCATATTCCTACTCTATTCTTACCTCATCTGTAGATGTACCATTTTCAATGACAGCTACAACCGGAAACAACATAAATAATTGTCTCAGTTCCTCAAAACTTGAAGATAAAACTAGTGTGTATAAGAGTAAGGATAGAAGTCTAGACTCAAGTTATCAAGTACTACTGATTATGTTAGGAAAGACAAATGCAATATGATATAGACATAAGAAAGAAAGTTAAAATGGTTGTCTCATTTAGGAAACTCAATTTTGGATTTGAATGTTAACAACATATTGCATTTGTATACTAGGGTAAGGTCTATGCATGTTTGCATGTATACTAAATTTCAGTAAACAACTATTTCAAATTGTGGTTATGTTGTATTTACCACACTTCTTGAAAATTGCGGGAAAAAGCGACTGATATAGTCGCAATTGCGCTCACAATGTCGCTACAGAGATACCCGAAACCACAATATTGTGATTGAAATTGAGGTTGTAAAATGCAATTAAAATGCTGAAACTTACTACTACAACAGCAAATAAAATGAAGAGAAAATTATTCCATGTAGAAAAAGCCAAGTTCATAGTGTTTAAGATGAGACCTCATGGAATAAAGAGATACTATCATATAAGTTACTTGTTAAACCTCAACATAGAATTGATTATGTGATAAAAAAATGGTTGCCTTAGAACATATACATACGTTGACGTTCCACACCCGTATCTACCATGAAATCTCTATCCTTTATCTGTAGACTGTCAGGGTTGTCCTTAACATAATATGACAAGTAATAATTTATTCCGAGGAAATCAATTGAGCCCTTAACCAGATTGGATTCACTTTTGCTGAATAAAGGAAGCCTTGAGCCAACATTCTTTCTCATTGTGTCAGGGTATTCTCCAAAAGTAATAGGATTCAGAAACCTGCAACAACAAAGCAAAGATGAAATCAAGTCCAGAAGTTAATGCCTAAGTATAAAGAGATATGATTTTTAGTTTATTAAAGAAAAATATAGTGTGGATGTTTAGGTATCCTTCACTAGGATAATGGTAACATATATATTATAGACATATATCACTACCAAAATCTCAATTACCATCCAATATAGAAGTCTCGGGCCCTTTTAGCAGCACTTATATCTCTAGTAGTATTTGTGAGAGGGAAAAAGCCATAAGTAAGGATATTTAAACCAATAAATCCATGTTGTTTGTCCTGCATGTACCAGAGATTGTTTTCAAAACAAAATAATATAATGATTATTATCCTCGTCAACATCATAATTATCACCAAATATAATATCCCCAAAATTATGTTACTAGTGTGTGATAGACTTGTTAGTTTTGGAGTAAAAGTGTGAATTTGTTAGATGTCTCACATTAGTTAATAATGGATAATTTGAAGACCTTAAAAGTAGATGAACTCATTGGCCTAACGAGTTAAGGTTTTGAGTTAGTATGTAGTGTCACGTCTGCTTATTATATTCTTATGTGTAAATCTTCTGCTGTCTTATTATGGACTCCAATCCCAACAAGTAGTAAGAGTTTTTTTTGGATGGACATTATTGGGCTCATATGTATTGATTGTCACATTATTTGTAAAACTCTATTGTAATCAAATAAGAATGGTGTTACCTGGAACTTTTTCCTATACAATTTTGCTGCTGATGCATGTGCTAGCAACATATGATGGGCTACCAAATAGGGCTCAGTTGAGGAATTCCCACCGGAGCAGTTATATCTTAAGGATTGTGCAGAGGAAGGAGAACACCGTTGAGGTGGTATAAATCCAGCTTCATAGCCCCCAATTGCAAACACATTTGCTTCGTTCACTGTGGTCCAATATTTAACTCTATCACCAAACTCTCTGAAGCATACATTCGCATATGCTGTGAAGTCTTTTCTGTAATATGTAATATTGTTTATCAAAGAAAGAATGTTTTTTCTCTCTTTTGTGCTAGATGCAATTTATTTGAACTCATATCTAGCATAATAAGGTGATGAATCAAATACTTGAAGTTTAGGAACCATACACAATTCTTGGGCTAACCCATCCTTCATATTCATCCTCAAGTGCTTGTGGTAGGTCAAAGTGTACTAATGTAACATGAGGTTGGATTCCTACAAGATGGAGAAAAGCAGACAAGAATAAATATGTATCAGCATGAAATTTTGAAGAATTTTTCTTAGGTGTTAATTAAATGTTAAAAGGTAAATGTAGTTTGCAAAAGAACCTTTGCTTATTAGTTCATTGATAAGGTTGTTATAATATTGTAATCCCTTAGGATTCACTGTCCCTTTACCATCTGCGAACACATTGAAATCAAAATCAAACTAAAAAATAACATGGCAGTTTGATGCATGAAACTTAAGTTTTAGATGCTCATGAGCAATACACCATAATCAAACGAAGTTTATGGTAGAGACAACCTTTGATATTATTTTAGACACTAGTGTTAAGGTTCCATCTCAAAACCAATTGGCAATGAGAGGAGTAGCCCACAAGTATTTAAACCATTCCCGAGACAATGAGGTGGGCGATGTGGGACTTATTTCCCAACATGCCCCCTCCACATAAGTTTGTCGGACCAAGCGAAGAATTACCTTTGACCCTTAATAAAATGACATCTTTTACAAGTTCTTATCCTAGAATAATCATTTCCCTATATGTCCTTGCTTACATAGAAGAATCTCTCATTTGCAACATTTGTGTGATTGTACCTGGAATGAGTCTTGACCATGATATGGAAAATCTGTATGCATCTAATCCCATTTTGGCCATGAGTTGGACATCTTCCTGCAATAAATGAATGTATATGCATACTTATATAATAATATACAAATAAATACAAGGAAGACCTTTATGTTAGAAAGATTTTTAGGTAAAGAAGATAAACTAAACCCAGTCTCTATGTTAAATATGTGATAGTTACTATTCAAAGGGTCATTACACATATAAAGATTCTTCTTGTGCATGTATATACCATATCTACTAACCTTGTACTTGTGATATTGATCAATTGTGATATCTGCATTACCCGAGAACATATTTGCTGCAAAATTTAATTGAAATGTGGAAATTCATTAGTGGTTGTAATTAGAGTAATTTTCAATATGTCTCATTGTACTTTGTAACTAAGCTAGATGAATTTTACAAAACATACTTGTTTCAAAAGATTCTTGGTTTTAGGTTGTTATTTGCTTAGTCACATGTGAGCCTCATCCCTATCATAGTATTACTGTGTTGCAAGCACTTATTAATAGCATGAATTTATTCTAAAATTTTATCTTAATGCAGTCACAAATCTGTGATAATTCTAACATGATCATCAATATAATTTATTAACAGTAACTCATTGAGTACATGGAATTCTCAAGATCATTGTCACTTTTTTCTTTCATCAGTATGTTATTACCTATGACAAGAGATTTGAGACAGACAGAAAATCAAATAAGATATTTTGTAAGAAAAACCTCTTACATCTTTCTTTATGGTAACTACTTAATGTAAGAAAGCAAGAATTTAACATTGTAACACACGGTTTTTGAAGGATAATAGAAAGAAGAGAAAGACTTATGAATCATGAAATACATTATAAGAATGTAAAGTCTTTCATTTTTCTTTCTTTTCATCCAAAACCTAACTCACAAATAAATTCTTATCATCTAACAAGTAGAAATACAATAAAAATATGAACTAACAAACAAATCATTTTAATTGAAACTTAATAAAAAATCTGATTGATAACTGATAAAATGAGACAAACTATTGAATCATTAACCTTTAGTTGAGATTAAGAAAACTAAAAAACTGAAAAATGCCACAATTAAAAATAAATAAAGTATATATGAGAGACAAAATAAATTAGGAAAGAGCACCATTGCCAGCATGTGCAAAGGTATCCCATATGCTTGGCTTCCTTCCATCTTCATTTGCTGCTCCTTCAACCTTTCACATAATTCCATTTACATGCTTTAATATAATTACTAAAACACCAAAAGTTCAAGCGCTCGATTTTTAAGAGGAACACTTGTTGGGAGTAACAAGACTTCAAAATGGATTAGTTCTTTATCCATAAGTTATGGGATACCATTAGTTACACACAAAGATACAATTATATAGTAATACATACATGAAATAATTAATATTTTCTTATATTTGTCGGCTAAGATGTGGAGGAAATGGATCCATCATCTTGTTGATATATAAAGGTAGAGATATAGAAGAGGAAGAGAACCTGATAAGCTGAAGTTGATGCACCAAACAAGAAGTGAGGTGGAAAATCATCTCTACTCAAAGCATCACCAAAAGGTACTAAAACCATTATCATCAAAACTAAGACCTTCATTGATATTATTGTTATTCTTCTTATTACCAAGTATGCATAGAACGAGGTATGAGTTGGAATATTTAACCACGCAAAGAAGAACCCACACAAATTCCACCTTCTCTGTTCTAGAACCTGTATTTAAAGTAATTTAAAAGTACAACTTTTTGTGATACTAATGGAATGCATGAGAATAATCATTTTTTTGAGTGTATGATATATATAATTATAGTTTTTTATATTGTTACGGTATCTTACACCATTTATATTATTCATATAATAGTTCAAATTTAAAACTGAAATTTTAAATACTTAAGTGGAGATTTAATTTATAGAAGTAATATTTTTCGAAGGGGAAATTTTTTTATAATTAAGAGTATCACGTAAGTAATTAATTTGTTTTAGATATGTGATTGTTTCTCCTAACAATTTTGACTCACATGGATCAAATTTTTTATTTTTTTGTCTATATGGGGATCCAATAAATCTAACATAACTAGACGAACGCCTTATTAGTAGAAAACACTTAAGATACTTTACGATAATCAGAACTTTTTTAGAGAAAAATATGTATGTATTGATATCATAATAATTTTTATACTGTTATTATTTTTGGGGGAATGCATTGTGTTTACTCCAATGATGGGCATAAATATTATACTTATTTTTTTTAAATTGTCTCTATAATTATTCAGTTTTTCATATCTTAATAGGTTTATCAAATACAAATTGCCCGATTAACTTATTTAACAACATCAAGTAGAATTCAATACAAAAAGTTTTACTGAATCGAGTGACAATGTCATACATTATATAATAATTTTTTTAAGATATATAATTTTTGTTTTTTACGAGATATTTTAATTTTACTGTATATACAAGAATAATATGTATAGGTCTTAAATTTTCCTAGAATTGATGGCTAAGATGTGGAATAAGTTTAAAAAACGTACTCTTGGAGTAAGTAGATCCATATCCTTTATTAAATGGTGTGAACTGTGAAATACCTCACCAACCCAAATGGATTTCCAATAAGTACATGTTATCCATAAAAATTCGTCTAGTCAGTTTTCTAAAAACTAATTCATTACATTCTGTTTAATTAATAAATCGATCTTAATATTGGTATGATACAATAATTATATTAGTTATATAATTATATCAGTCAAAATTGACCAAAAATGGTCAAAACTATTCGTACCAACCGATTTCAATTGAATTATATCAATCATACCGGCCGATTTTTTTTATTTAAAATTAATTTATAATGAAATTATCGTTTTTATTGATTTTTCAATATTTATGTTACCATATTATATATGTATATCTAATTTCACCAGTTTACGATTTAATTAATGAACTACCGATAAAAATATTGAACTATTATATCAATACCTTAACCAGTTTGATAATCGTTATGTATTAATAACACTACCTCTGGAAATATAGCAAGAGTACATGTCCTTATACTGGCATTTAAAATTAAAAAAAGTTACTCATATTGGTTTCCCTCCTTGTCATTTTAGTCAATTTATAGTTAAGGAAACTTGTTGTTAAAAGGTTTTGTATTTATTTTGGTTTATTAATCTTAATGTCATTTACTTATTAAAACAATTGTTACCTATTTGATTGTGGTTCATTACTAATTATTTATTATTAAAAAAATTCATTAAATAAAAATTCCATGAAAACTATTTAAACTTCATTTGTTTTGTTAGTGATCATTATCAACTATTTATTTTTTTTATTAATTATTGTGACACCCTAAATTTAAATTCATTAAATTATAGTATCAGCCCTGGGAACCTCGCTTGAGCGAGAAAGGTGTCGCCTGGGCGAGAGAGGCTCACCTGAGAGGGTGAAATCCTGGACTATACTGAAAGATTCTCGCTTGAGCGAGAGTGGCCTCGCCTGAGCGAGAGTTGTCTCGCCTGGGCGAGAAAAGTGACATTTCGGACCTATCGAGGCTGTAAGATCCTCGCTTGAGCGAGAGGATCCTCGCTTGAGCGAGAGCTGCCTCGCCTGAGCGAGAAATACCTCGCTTGAGCGAGAGCGTCAGATCTAAAACTTTAAAAAGGAGGGATTTTCTCGCCTGAGCGAGAATGGGCTCGCTTGAGCGAGAACCCGACGAGTTTGCTTTATAATAGAAACCCCAAACATATTTTAGGGTTAGAAATTAAGAGAGAAGAGAGGAGAAGGTGATTTTGAGAGCAAGAACTCGTGGGAATCATCTAGAAGCTTGAGAAGAGGTAAATCTCTTGATTCTAACTCTCTTTCTCCCTTTCAAACTCGTTTTTGGGTGTATGGGTCTCTTCTCAAAGTATGAGAAACCATGAAAACTCTTCCTTTAGAGTTATGGTTCGTTTTATGTTGTTTTTCTCTTGTAAACTCTTGGTTTAGAGTTGGTATGTGACGAATGGAAAGGTTTTGTGGGTTTATTCATGAAAACCCCAAAACCCCCAAAATGAGAATATGAGTAAAAAGGGAAATATGTGAAATGTTAAATGTAGAAGATGAGTTGTGCTTTAATGTTGATATATGAGATGAATATGTATGTTTTAGATGTTTGGAAACTCATAATGAAGTGGTTTTGGAAACTTTGAAAATATGTGAATCTCTTGTATGTTTGACGATGAAATATGAGTTGTTTATGTGTTATTTTGAATAAATGACTGACATTGTTGTTATTGGTGGGAATTAGGAAAGATCCTAAGGTTGGAGGAGATCATGGAGGAAACTGGTAAAGTTACTCAAAAACTGACCCCCAACACTCACCAAGGTAAGGATAAGTCTTTAACTTGTGCATTTGAAATAGAAAATGTGTGTATTTTCTGGTTGTGCAAAAGATTAAGTTGTGAGTCGCGTATTTAGTATAAACATATATGAGTGTGTTTATACTAATGATGGCGTGGATTTACGGGAAATGATTGATGGTGAAATCAACGAAAAGAAAATATATTTTTAGCCGACCATGAATGGTTAGCGACTCCGGATCGAGTATATGTAACAACACTCCGGCTCGAGTATATGTAGCAACACTCCGGCTTGAGTATATGTAGCAAGACTCCGGCTCGAGTATATGTAGCAACACTCTGGCTCGAGTTATGTAGCAAACTTTGGCTCAAGTTATGCAGCAGGGTTTTAAAAAGAAAAGAGAATCTGCTTTTAGCTAACCTTAAGGGGTGTAGCGACTTTGGCTCAAGTGATGCAGCAAAGGAAATGAATTTAAAAATGGTTTACTAACTCCTTTTAAATGTGGATTATCTTATAATGATGTTTATTGAATTAATGACTTACTCCTTTGTGTGTTCTGTGTTTTTGTCATTGATAATCCCATCGCAGATAAACAGGTAGAATGAGGATGCTCATTTTTGGAAGTTTTAGGATCTTTAAATTATGGATTTCTTTATTTGCACCTTTTTGTATCATGATTGCATATTTGAGGATTTTAAGTATTTTGTAATTATGGGTATAATAACTTGTGGATAATTGTAACTATGGATATCTGTAGCTATGGGTAATCTTGGAAATCCATAGCTAATTGTATGCGGTAGTTCCCGAAATGCATTAATATGAATTATGATTTTCTGTTAAATCGAACGTATGTGAATATGGTGATATAGAATAAGTATGAACAGGAAAGCAGGATTAAAATAAGCATGTTGAAATGGTGATAGTAAGCATAGGAAAATGCATGTAAAATGAATAAAATAAGGAAAAAATTTCAAGGGTGAAATTTGGGTTCTTACGATTACCACTTAAACTTTATTGTTGGTGAAATAGGTTACTATGTAAAGATAATGCTAAATTACTAATAATGAAAAATTTCCACACATGCATTTTGTTTGTATAGATTATCACTATTATTGTATCAATCTCTTTTATTTATCATCTTCTTCTCAATAAACTTGTATTTTGATGATGATATATGTTAAGTGTCAAAATATTCGCAAAAATATTATCAATTTGTAACACTTTAACTCTTTACTTAACCCAAATTGTTTGCTTATATGATCATAAGTGATTAAATTATGTTAAGTGACTAAGTATCACATTTGAAGTGTTTGTAGAAGCTTAAATAAGAGAAGATTTGGATGCATGAATAATGGATAATAAAATCTTATCTTATTTGGCTGGCTAAGTAGAATGTGCAATAAAAAATTGGCATACAAGGAAAGAAAAAACTTAAAGGTGGAAACGAACTACAAAATAATAATCCATAAAAGTAGTAAAAGAAAGACATATGGATGGAGTCCAATGTTCACTGCAATATGAAAGCCAAAGATGAGTTTGGAATACAAAGATACACAATGCCAGAAAACGTCTTTAAAGGTGGTTCTTCAACCGCGTATCCTAGAAATATGCTGTTAAAAAAAGGTGGGAGAAAATTATACAGCGCATCTTCAAAAATTCGCTATTAAAATTGATAAGCAGATATAATATCAACAACACAACAGAAAATATGTGTGGTTGAATACGTGCTTGTTTTAATTCGTAATATTTAACAGCGCAAATATTGCACATCCCTGTTAATAAGAATATATTTAACAGCGTTTGTTTTTGTTTACGCTGTTGATGAGATATCTTATACAGCGCATTATTCAATATTCGCTGTAGATTTGTTAGTTTATACGACGTTTGCTACAAAATGCGTTGTTGTTACTCTAACATTATCAAAAACATATTCATTATAAAACTTGTAAAATAAATAAGAAATAGTAAAAAATATTTTTTTTCTAAATTTCAGGGTGCACTTTTCTAATGTAGTGAGAACATTTGGATAGAATGAATTTTTCTACCCTAGATGCATATATAATATGTCCAATTCCGATTAATGGTTCAAAAGTTATGTCAAAAATAATGATACAACACCTTTAACAGCGCTTATTTACACAAACTGTTGTTTATATGACATCTTTAACAGTGTTTTTTTACACAAACGCTGTTTATATGACACCTTTAACAGCGCTTGTGTAAAAAACGCCATTAAATGTGTCATATAAACAATAGTTTGCGTAAATAAGCGCTGTTAAAGGTGTTATATCACTATTTTTGACATAACTTTTGAATCACTAATTAGAATTGAACATATTATATATGTATTAGGGGTAGAAAAATTCATTCTATCCAAATTTTCTCACTATATTAGAAAAGTGCACCCTGAAATTTAGAAAAAAAATATTTTTTACTATTTCTTATTTATTTTACAAGTTTTATATTGAATGTGTTTTAACAGCATATTTTAAGAGAGCGATGTTAAAGTCATACATTTTTGTTTTATTAGGCACGAATCTTTGCAGATTTAAAAACAAAATCTCTTCAGCTCTTATTCTTCTTCTTTTAGTTTATCTCTTCAAGTAAGTTATTAGTTCACGTTTTGTCTATTGAAGCATAAAGTAAATCATTCTCTTTGATTCACTTTTTCTTCTTCCATTTACAGACAACGGCGGGACGCGCTGTCCTAAAGCAAAAAAAATGTTGATGCTCAACGTATCTGGTGTAGTGATAATTTTGGAAAGCTCAAAAAGAGCATAAATAAATTAAATGAGGATGTAGCTCAGATGAACAAAGATCCTCTTTATTAATGAAAAGTCAAGCATTTTTTTGTCCTCGTACTTTCAATGACAAAATTGTGATTTCATAGTAAATAAAAACATAAAAGTATCATTGCATATATCTTTTCTTTGTTATTGTATGACACTTAATGGAGAAGATCCTTACTCAGCTCAGATGGTAGAGTGCTTGCATGCGTGAGGTACTGGGATCAATACCTTAGTAACTTCATTTTAAGATTTTTTTTTGGTTAGTTTTGTTTTCATTTTCAGTTAATGTGATAAATCTTAGTTTTAATGTGGGAAGTTTAAATGATAGTTATAATTGTCCCTGATTTTAGGTTATTAACATATCAGTTCTCAAAGTGTAATATAAAAATCATATTGCTCTCTGTGTAAGGATCAATTCGATTGAAACAGTATGGAACATGCCACATATTCAAATCATGTAAATAACATCTCTATACACTTGTTTCCACAAGATTGTGTAGATCCACATTTCCCAAAATTTCATGAGGGGGAAGCCTTGAGTAATTTGAAGGATTAATATGATAATTTTCTCTAGTTTTAGTAAATTTCTCATGCTTTCACAATTTCAGTGATTAAAATGATATTTTACCATGTTTATTTTATTGCTTTCCTGTAATGTTCACAACATGAAGCATTGTTTGGAGATCTTCTTTCTGTTTTGGTCAAAGCAACAAACATCTCACTAGAATACTGACTCTTGAGATTACTTCATTTGCACTTTCGAGATTTTGATATATATAATAATACTACAAACAATAATCATCTATTTTCAAACTAGGTAGGATTAACTATATGAATCAAAGGATTAAAATCATATCCTAAATCAAATGTATTTACTAGTTATACTACTACAAAGTCAATCTTTATTCAAATTTGATATCCTCGTAAGTGCTAAGCTATATAGCAAGGAATTCAAAAAGTGATGCAGAATGAGCAACATTTAGCACTCTAAATCAACTTCCTTTTGATTCCATCAAACACCTCTTCTTGTAAATGTTTTATCAATCATATAAGAATGAACTATGGAAAACAACAATATGGGCACATAAAAGTAGCAAATGGTGACAATATATAAGACATTGAGAGATACTTCAATTTTAACTGGAACTGATTGTTTTAAGCGAGAGGGAGGTGTTGCCACAGGACGAATCTCGCCTGGGCGAGAAAATGTCTCCCGAGCGAGAGCATCAATTCCTGAATGATGCGAAAAGTCGTGGGTTCTCGCCCAAGCGAGCCTATCCTCGCTTGAGCGAGAGTCCGAAATCTTAAAACCTAAAATAGACGTCCCAAGTGAGAATTGGGTATTATTTTCGAAAACCAAGATAAGAGGAACGGTTGGGAGAGTTGTGCACCCTTACAGTCAAGGAAAAGACCGGAGAAGAGGTAAATCGCTTAACTTGGCCTCTCTTAGGGTTGAATGACATAATTTCGAATGGGGTTTCTCCTCCATGATTAGGAATAAAACCCCATAAACCCTCTTTCGACATTGTGGTTCGTTTTGCTTTGGAAAACCTTGTAAAACTCATAGAGTATGAGTTGTTTTTCGAAAATGGGTGTGTGAGGAGTTGTTTTCAAAACCGTAGAGTCATTGCAATATTAGGGAAAACCTTTTATTGAAGATGAAATGAATAGATGATGTTTTCTTTTGTTGTTTGAGTATTGGTTAGTACTACTAGTGTTTTGATATGTAAATTGATGTGTTGTAATTGTTGTTGTTTTGGGTTGAAAGACCCTAAGGTTGGAGGAGACGGCGGAGAACGCAACTGAGCTTTAGTGTAAAGCCTTAGCAAATACTCAGGTGAGGGAGCAACATTAACCTTTGTGGTATTAGAATCATGACATTGGAAACTCCAATGACACTCACTAGTTGGAGGATTTCAATGGGTTAACACGATTAAACGGGAAATCTCAAGAGTTTCCTATTTAACCGCGTTAGTCCTACTGATGTGATTGTTATGTTTGACTATGATATGGATTTTGACCTGCCTTCGTGGTATGGATTTTGACCTGCCTTCGTGGTATGGATTTTGACCTGCCTTCGTGGTATGGATTTTGACCTGCCTTCGTGGTATGGATTTTGACATGCCTTCGTGGTATGCATTTTGATCTGCCTTCGTGGTGTGGATTTTGACCTGCCTTCGTGGCATGGATTTGACCTGCCTTTATGGTATGTATTTTGACATGCCTTCGTGGTTTGGATTTTGGGATATGCACTTGTAGTATGGATTTTTGATTGTGGTTCGAATGGTTGAAAATTGATTGTACTATGGATGGGTGGTATGATTATGACTAATGGTTCATTGAATCTCATGGATGTGTTTGTGCTGTAACGATGCGTAGTTCCTGTTTCGCAATGTTCTAATGTTATTATTCTATTTAAACCCACCATGTTATATATTGCATGTATTTAATGACTGACTCTCTCTATGTTGTCTTGTTTACTCAATCCGTGGTAATCGGATTGTAGGTGGAGCTAAGGAATAAGAGACTTCAGAGTCTTGGAGTAATTTCGTTGCAATGGATTTAGTGTGTGTTATCTAGTTATTTTAAACAATTGTAATTGTTGATATTGGACCCGTTTATGAGAGTTTTCATTTATGTTTTAGAGGTGTGGTTTAATAGACTAAAAGGTGGAGAAACTAGTGTTGTGGAATTACCGTACTGTTTTTCCTTTTATTGTTTTACCTATACTATTGGAGTGGATTTTGGTTGAATTGGATTTTACTGAGTTATATCTATTAAGAACATATTCGGTTAGAAAAGAATTGAAATTTTTCCGAGTTGTTAAATTGAGGTGTTACAATATCCATTTGGATGGATACCCAATCCATCCAAAAAAAATAAAAAATAAAAACATTTTTTTTTCTCAAAAACACGTGCAAACTCCTTTTTAATAAAATGATTACTTCAAAAGTTGGATTACCTTTTCTAACAAAAACATTAATCCAACAAAATCTTGATTTCTTCTTCTATTATTGCTTTCTCATTTCCATTAAAGGTTTCATTTTCCCAAATAGTTTATTTTGATTTTGATTTTCTTCAAGATTGATTGATATATCTTTTGATTCCTTATATATATATTAGAATATTGTTTGTTGTATTGTATTGTAGATGCATGTGTTGTAATGATAAACTACTTGCTGATTATTGTCATAATTGTTACTAGTTATTTCTAAGCTTCAAACTTATGTTAATGCAACATTGTCAATTTATGTTATTTTAGTCTCAAATTTTGATGAGAAAATGCTGTAATTTAATTTTGTGGATTTGTGTTTGCTTGAAGTTTATTGGTCATGCTTTTGGTCTAAAATCTTTTTTTTTACTTAGCATTCACATAATTGCATTGAATGTTTAACATTTCTTGTCAATTCTATTTATCTTATACTCCCTTCAATTGAATATTTCAACTATCTATCAATCATGTAATTTAACTTTAGTAAATATAATTTATGTTTGTAATCAACCAAAAAACATGAAGAGTGAGAGAAAAAGCAAAAAAAATCTATGAATTCCACGATATACGTCAAATTTTTATAACAATACTAACCTGAAACTCACATAAGATTTTAATACTGAAAGTTTAAGTTTAACCATATGAATTACCATTAAAAAGCTTTAATGTTAATTTTTTTAATTTATTATTCTTTTAAGTTTTGGATAAAAACTTCAAAAGTTCACATTTTTGAAAGTGTTTTTAAAAAAAAACACTTTTTAAAAATGTTTTTTTAAAAGAAAACACTTTTAAAAATTGTGAATTAGTGGATTGGATTGGATATCCATCTATCCAAATCCATAAAAATAGAGTCATTGATAGATTGGATGGATTATAATCCATTGGATATGGATGAATTGGATAACTTTAAAATATGGTTTAAATGGATTTATATGGATTGATGAATGACTTTCCATCCATCCATTTTCATCCAAATCCAAAACCATTCAAATCCACTCATTTGCCACCCTTAGTTGGTAGAGAACACTTAAGATACTTTACGGTAATAAGAAATTTTTTAGAGTAAAATATGTATATATTGGTATCATAAGAATTTTTTATACTGTTATTATTTTTAGTAGGAAAAATATATATTATATTTACATTGACAAGTGCATAAATATTAGGGATGGAATCCAATGTTCATATGAAAGTCAAATATGATTTTGGAAAAGAAAGATAATGTTGGAATGGAAGCTCAAAAAGAGCATAAAGAAATTAAATGAGGATGTAGCTCAGATGAACAAAGATCATCTCTATTAATGGAGAGACAATTACTTGTTTGTCCTCATATTTTCAATGACAAAATTGTAATTTCATAGTAAATAAAAAGATAAAAGTATCATTATATTTTGTCTTTTGTTTGTTGTTATGTGATACTTGTCTCTTAATTAATGGAGATGATCCTTACTCAGCTTAAATGGTAGAGTGTTCGTATGTGGGAGGTACAAGGATCAATACCTCGTTATCTTCTCTTGCTCTTCTTTCTAATCACTTTCTATCTCTTTCCAATGATGATATTTTCCATTCCAAAACCAAATGAAATTTAATAAAGGATAGTAATATATTATTGTTCCTTAATCATTATTGAATGATAACTCACATGTTACACTTATATCACTATTTGGTTGTGTCTTTAAGACCTTTCGAATGGAAATGCTCACTCAAGTCAGGAATAAGATTATACTATATTGTTTTAAATATGAATTATATTCTTATTAGATAAATCTTAGTTTTAATGTGTGAAGTTGAAGTGTTAGTTGTATTAGTCCATGATTTTAGGTTATTAACATATCAGTCCTCAAAGTGTAATATAAAAATCATATTGCACTCTATGTGAGGATCAATTTGACTAAAACATTTGTTGTAATAGAACATGCCACATATTCAAATCATGTAAATAACATCCCTATACACTTGTTTCCACAAGATTGTGTAGATCCACATTTCCCAAAATTTCATGAGGGGGAAGCCTTGAGTAATTTGAAGGATTAATATGATAATTTTCTCTAGTTTTAGTAAATTTCTCATGCTTTCACAATTTTAGTGATTAAAATGATATTTTACCATGTTTATTTTATTGCTTTCCTGTAATGTTCACAACATGAAACATTGTTTGGAGATCTTCTTTCTGTTTTGGTCAAAGCAACAAACATCTCACTAGAATACTGACTCTTGAGATTACTTCATTTGCACTTTTGAGATTTTGATATATATAATAGTACTACAAACAATAATCATCTATTTTCAAACTAGGTAGGATTAACTATATGAATCAAAGGATTAATATCTTAACATAAATCAAATGTATTTACTAGTTATACCACTACAAAGTCAATCTTTATTCAAATTTGATATCCTCCTAAGTGCTAAGCAATATAGCAAGGAATTCAAAAAGTGATGCAGAATGAGCAACATTTAGCACTCTAAATCAACTTCCTTTAGATTCCATCAAACACCTCTTCTTGTAAATGTTTTATCAATCATATAAGAATGAACTATGGAAAACAACAATATGGGCACATAAAAGTAGCAAATGGTGACAATATATAAGACATTGAGAGATACTTCAATTTTAACTAGAACTGATTGTTTCCAGTAAGGGATTATTGGAAACAAGAGTTGAAAGAACCATAGATGGGTTCTTCTTTTGAATTTCCATAGTGATCATTGGTTCCATTGTCCTTCCATTCAGAAAATTTGAGTACCAAACAGCAGAGAGCTTAGGTTGTCTCCTTAAGGTTGGATCATTAATGTCTATGTAGTGTAAACCAAAACTTGACTCATATCCTTCAAGTAACTCGAACACATCCAAGAATGACCATACAAAATAACCTCTTACATTTACTCCATTCCTTTCAATGTGACAAGAATAATAGAAAACATAGTCAGCAAATAAAATAAGCTAAAGGAAATCCTAAAATGAAGATCTTGTTAAGTTGGATTTGGCTTCTATAAAGTGAGAGTACAACCATTTAAATGTAAAACAAATGTTACTAGATTGGAGCCACCTTAGTTAATAAGTATAGAATGATTTTGCTCAATTCTTCTCTTTTACCTAATTATATTTTAATACCCATCTTTTCTCTATTAGACAACACACAAAAACAACCCCTTGTTTTTATAAGATAAACAATTCAATTATTTTATTGAATTATTAATGACTTCCTTTTTATAGGAAAGTAATACAAGGAAAAGAGGTTGTTGTAATAACTAAACAAAACAACATCCTAAAGTTATGCTAGGATAAAGATAATAATAAGGAAAGGAGGTTGTTGTAACAACTAAACAAAACAACCTCCTAAAGTTATGCTAGGATAAAGATAATAATAAGGAAAGATTAACAACAGTTTGAAACTAAGACTAAACTAACAATATTCTAAAAACATAAAAACAAACTGAAGTTGAAATTATTTGTTAAACAAAGTGAGGTTGGAATTATATTTTAATATTCACCGCAAGATGAACGGTCATGAGACTAGGCCAATCTTGGACAGTAACGTGGATAATCTGGCTAAAGCAAGAGGCTTATTGAGAGCATCGGCTAACTGATCATCTCCAGGAATGTGTTGAACTCGAAGCTTCCCAAGTTGAACCTGTTCACGGACAAAATGAGAGGCTAGAGCTAAGTGCTTCATTCGTGAATGAAAGACCGAGTTCCTAGAGTATTGAGTAGCACTCAGGTTGTCACAATATAGTGTTGGTGAAGAATGGAGGGTGACACGTAGTTTAGTTAGCATTGATTGTAGCCAAAGTAACTCAGCAATAGTGGATGCAACAGCACAAAATTCAGCTTCAGTTGATGATCTAGCAACTCGTTGTTTTTTAGAACTCCAAGACAAGGGATTGCGACCAAGATAAACTATATAACCAAAAATTGAGAGATAAGTATCATGATCACCATCCCAATCCGCATCAGTATAAGCATGAAGGCAAGGTGGGGAGTCTCGATGAAAAACCAGACCATGGTCAATGGTGCCATTTAGATATCGCAACAACCGTTTAAGAGATGTTAAGTGTAAGTCAGTTGGCTTGTGCATAAATTGTGATAATTTATTTACTGCAAAGGCAACATCCATACGTGAAAGACAAATATTGCAAGTCTCCAACCAAGGCTCGATATTTAAATTGATTGGACAAGGCAATACCAGCAGTGACACTAAGTGGAGGATGAACTATCATTGGAGTTGAAACTGATTTAGCATGAGTCATGTTTGCACGAGTTAGGAGATCACCAATGTATTTCTTTTGATTAAGAAACAAACCATGAGGGTGATGGATAACTTCAACCCCAAGAAAGTATGACAGTGAACCCAAATCTTTCAAGGAAAATCTGGAGGCCAATGAATGAATAAGCTCCTGCGAGGCATTGGGAGAAGGCCCAGTAGTGATTATGTCATCTACATAAACAAGCAAATAGAATATTTGATCCTGTCTATGATACAAGAATAACGAAGTGTCAGCAATTGAGTTTGTGAACCCGAAGGAAATAAGAAATGACCAAAGTTCATTGTACCAAGCTCGTGGGGCTTGTTTGAGGCCATAAATTGCTTTCCGGAGCTTACACACATGAGTAGGGTTATTTTTGTCCAGGAAACCAGGTGGTTGAGACATGTAGACATCCTCTTTCAGAGAATCTTGTAGGAACGCATTATTGATATCAAGATGTCGAATAGACCAGCCACAAGTCACTATTAAGGTCAATATCAAGCGAATGGTAGTTGGCTTGATAATAGGACTGAAAGTCTCAGTGAAATCAATGTCTGCACGTTGATGAAAACCCTTTGCTACAAGTCTAGCTTTGTAGCGTTCAATAGCACCAGAAGATTTGTATTTGATGCGATAGACACATTTGGTGCCAACTAAGTTTTGTGATGGGTGAGGAGGCACAATATCCCATGTTTGATTTCGAATAAGAGCTTTATATTCATCGGTCATTGCAGCTCGCCATTGAGGGTTTTTAAGAGCTTGGGTAGTGGTTTGTGGTTCGGTTTGAGAGAGGTTAAGAATGGTTGTGTTTGTATATTTGGGATCTTGCTCCTGACCTTGGCATGTTTTGATGAAAACACCAATATCACAAAAAGAAGAAAGGAAGAAGACCGACAAAGACTATCGAAGATAAAGCTTCAAGATTTAGAGTCTAAGTCTTTAGGTACTTCTATCCTTACAACTCATTTATTTACTTAGTTAATAATGCTCAAAATTGTTTTCAAGAAAATCATGAAAAAACTAAGTGTGAATAAAAATAATTTTCAAAAACAACATGTAACGGGTTACCATACTTGAGTAACAAGTTACATAAGTGAGAAAAGAGTTTTCAAACCTCTAACAGCTATGAGTAATCCATTACAGACTTTGGAGTAATAGATTACCATTTTTAGAAAACAGGGTAATCGATTACTCAAAGTAGTGTAATCGATTACACTAAGGCAAATTCACAAAGCTGTCAAACAGTGTTGTTGAGTAATCGATTACTCAAATCCAATAATCGTTACACTGTGTGAATTTTCAAAAAGTTGTTAATAGGATTGTTGGGTAATCGATTACCCATTTGCAGTAATCGATTACTGAGAGCTGTTGCATCAGTTTTTCAGATTTCAAGTGAAAGGGTTTCACTCCAACTGATTACTTTTCATTCCAAACGAAACCTACTCATGCCTAAGGGTATTATGGTTGATTGGAAGCCTATATAAAGGCATTGAAACACTCTCACAACATACAACAACTCTCATAATAAAATCACACAAAGCTTTTATACTTTTCTGAATTTTCTGCACTTTTCAAAGCAACATACTCTCAAACTTTCTAAGTATTTATGAGTTGGTTCAAAGTGCTTTTCCAAACATTTTAAAAGTTAAAAGAGCATTATTATCTCAAGTATACGAGTTGTTATTGGATTTCAAGTTATAAAAATTGTCATATACACTTGTAAGACAATTCAAGCCAAATTGTACATTCTTTACTTTTGCAAAGTTTACTTTCTTTCACAAGGGTGTGTGAAGAGAAAGGGTGAGTGACTTGGTATATTGTTTACCAAGGGTGTAACTTGGTATAGTGTTTACCAAGGGTGTGACTTGGAATAGAGTTTTCCAAGAGGATTAGATATAAGTGAGTGTGTAAGGTACAAGGAGATCTCGGGGTGAGATATTTGTAATTGCAACTCATTATATTTAATAAAAGAATATCTTGCGCGTCAAGAGTACTGGACGTAGCCTTCGGTTGACAAGAAGGTGAACCAGTATAAAACACATGTGTACTCTCTTTCCCTTCTCTTTGTTAATTATTTATCCTTCCTAAGTCAATATTTTTCTGCACAATATTTCTGCTGCACGTTAACTTTGATATTGCAGAAAAATTGTCCATACTTATTGCAACAACTAATTCATCCCCCCTCTTAGTTGCAATCTCAGTCTTACAGTTGCCAACTAAATTTTGTGATGGATGAGGAGGCACAATATCCAATGTTTGATTTCGAATAAGAGTTTTATATTCATCGGTCATTGCAGCTCGCCATTGAGGGTTTTTAAGAGCTTGGGTAGTGGTTTGTAGTTCGGTTTGAGAGAGGTTAAGAGTGATTGTGTTTGTATATTTGGGATTGGGCTTTTGGATGTTGTTTTGTAGTAATGGTTCGAGAGGGTTGAGTGGGAGGTAAATGGGAGAGTTGAGGTGATGGCAAAGGAGATGTGAAGGTGGACTGTGATTGCGATGGTGTAATAGTAGCAGAAGCAGATGGTAGGAGAGCATGAGAGACCGCAACATGAGACTCCTCAGTGGGCAATATAGGGACATTAAGTACAGTCCATTCCTCAACAGAATATGATCTTGATGGCTCAATATTTTTGCACAAGTCAACAAAAGGAAAAACATTTGTGTTTTGTATTGGTAGTGTGGAGCCATCTCCTATCATTAGTTCTTTAGTGCTGTCATAGGGAGCATGGAGTGATAGGTTTGAGAGATCATTTGTAACATGATGAGATGCACCACTATCAAGAAGCCAACCATTTGATGGAGGATGCATGGCAGTAGCAACATTTGCTTGTGGTGCATGGGCAGGTTGATAGATTTGTTGTTGCGAAGAACCATGAGAAGATGGGGCCCTGGTACGGTACTGAGCAGTGTTGACTGTGGCTGGAAAGTTGGAGGGAATAGCCTTAACAGAGGCTGTAATCTCTTTGGTGGTGAGTTTTTCATGAAGTTCTTCAAAGGTAATAGGAGTATCACGAGCATTGACTGCATCAATAACAAATTCATATAGTTCATAGTCTAAGTCGGATAGTACATTTTCAATAATGTCTTCACGGTCCATTGGTTTCCCATGGAAGGAATACGATCAGCGCAGTGCTTAATAGATTGCAGGTAGGAGGTGATGGATTGTGTAGAGTGAGTAATCTGGCTAAGATGGCTTTTGATCTGCTTGAAATGGCCTCGGGATGGGTTAGCATGTGGTAGCAAGCACGTTCCATGCTTCCTCTACTGTCTTAGCTTGTGAAACAAGGGCAACAATGTCATTGGATAGTGTGCCAACAATAGTACCGAATATTAAACGGTCTTGGCGAAACCATGAGAGAGCAATGGGATTTGCAGTTGAGACATCATTGTCATCAGTTATATATGGTGGTGGGGAAGGAAAAGAGTCATCAACATATTTCCATAGGTCATATCCAAGTAAGATGGCTTGAAGCTAGGTTTTCCAGACAACATAGTTGATGGAGGTGAGCTTGATAGCGTTGTGGACTTGAATATGGGTGAGGGTTTGGAAGGATCATGGATGTTAGGGATGATGGCGTTTTCAAAAGACATGGTGGGATGGATCATTCCTCTGATATCATATAAGATAAACAATTCAACTTATTTTATTGAATTATTAATGACTTCCTTTTTATAAGAAAATAATACAAGGAAAGGAGACAACCTCCTAAAGTTATATTACGATAAAGATAATAATAAGGAAAGGAGGTTGTTGTAACAACTAAACAAAACATACTCCTAAAGTTATACTAGGATAAAGATAATAATAAGGAAAGATTAACAACAATTTGAAACTAAGACTAAACTAACAATATTCTAAAAACATAAAAACAAACTGAAGTTGGAATTATCTACCAATTATTTGTTTACTTAAATAAAAAAAACAACAATTTTCCAGTTGATTACATGATTATTTATTGAGTGGAGGTTTGGTAACAAATTTACGAGGAATATCATAATTTATAATTTCTACTCCATTAAAAAAAACTAGTAGCACAACATAGAACTTGCATATCAGATTTCCATTCTATTAATTTCTAATCCATTAATTCCTACTCCATGACAATGCTAATGATTTACTATATTGATATCAGATTTATTATATATACAAATGTACATGTGATAGTTACAATTTTCTATTAGATTATATTTTTCTTAGTCTTGGCCCCTTGCTTAAAAATCTTGGCTCCTCCCCTTGTTAGGTTTTATTTAAGTGTGAAGTCTCATATTAGATATGAGGGGAGGAGTGAAATACTTTATAAGTGAAAAATATTAATGGAACTAATGCCTTAAGTTTTTGGTTCAGGACGTGGTGTCTCACTTTTGGCTCTCCACTCCTCTCATACCTTGCTAACAATGGAACTCCCTAGTGGTTTGATGCTCCCCGGTCGCAGTCTGGTCCAACACCCCTTATTAGGACAGATGTATATTCTGTTATGAAATGCATGCCTCTAACGAAATTTTTAAAACATTTTTTCATCAATGATTAGAAACATACAGTTTACTATCTAAGATGTCGGCCCCCTTTTAGGACAACAATTTTGTAAATTGTGCTCGATAGTCACAATTGCAGTAAGAATATTGCGGTTTAGGAGTTCCCAAAATGGCATTGCAACCGAAATTGCATATCCATCGCCATCATATATTCACAATTTTTTGCAATAATTGCAGTAAACACAACGTAACCACGACTACAATTTAAAACATTATACTCCCTTTGACACATCCCTACTTGAGAGTGGAAAATAAAAGTACCTCAGTATATCAGGTATGCTCCCAATGTAATCATGCAAGGACTTCACCCTTGACCAATCTTCCAATGATGAATTTCGTTGTGTTTGTTGACCTATGAAGTTAAAAGGTTTATCATACCACATGCACTATTGTTTTTATAATTGGGATCAGAGGGAAACTTTTTAACTGTTGATCCAGAGCACAAGGAGATAGATATATGTCATCAATAAAAAAGTAGTTACATTGTTTTGAGGGAGACAGGGAATAGAGATGCATACCATTTTCATGAATGTAAATTGGAATATTTCCATAAGTGTTCCTCAATGAATCAAGCAAACCATGCAATGTCCAGGGTACAATTGGAATCTAAACTAACAAGGTAGTTAGTGTAAACATCCCTATGCCTTAAAGAATAATAAGAACAACACTATATTCCTACTCTATTCTTACCTCATCTGTTGATGTACCATTTTCAATAACAGCTACAACCGGAAACAACATAAATAATTGTCTCAGTTCCTCAACTTGAAGATAAAACAAGTGCATACAAGTGTATATAAGAGTAAACATAGAAGTATAGAGGGAAGAGAGAATACAAGTGCATGAAAATGGTATATAAGAGTAAACATAGAAGTATACAAGTGCATGAAAATGGTTGTCTTATTTCGGAAACTCAATCTGGATTAGAATATTAAGAGCATATTACATTTGTATACTAGGATAGGGTCTATGTGTGTATGAGATATGACATGTTTTAATGTAAAAGAAATTTAAATTAGGGTGAGTGAGTCCATTGATTGCCAAAGATGATCTAAAAATTGAACTACAAAATAAACACGTACTAGCGGTGATTTAAATTGCAGACCGCATCACCTGATGCGACCGCAATATTGCAGTTGCGGTGGCCACCGCAACTGCATCACATCGCAATTGCGGTGTGACTCCGAATCACAATGATGTGGCATCATCAGACCGCGGTACAACCACACCAAGCTGCATTGGATGCATTAGGCCGCATCGGATTCAATAGTATTGTTTTAATCACAAAATAATTTACACCACAACAATAGCAATCTGCATCGCAATGGCCGCAATGACCGCAATCGCAATAAACGTAATCGTTAGCGCAATCGCGACCGTGACCACAATTTAAAACACTCGGTACTAACATTAGAAAAATCACGAAGTTCTTAGTGGAAATTAAAGAAAATAAAAATCACAAATGTTGACAAGTAATAATCTCACTAAACCATTATGTAAAATTGTGGTTATGTTGTGTTTACCACAGTTGTTAAAAATTGCGGGAAAAAGCAATTGACGCGACAACAATTATGCTTGCGATGTCCCAAAACCACAATATGCAACTGCAATTGCGGTTGTGAAGTGCAATTAAACCTCCATATAGAATTGGTTGTGATAAAAAAAATGGTTGGTTTAGAACATATACATACGTTGAAATTCCACACCCACATCTTCGTTGTAATCTCTATCCTTTATCTGCAAGCTGTCAGAGTTGTCCTTAGCATAAAATGAGAAGTAATAATTTATTCCTATGAAGTCAATTGAGCCCTTAACAAGTTTGGATTCACTTTTGCTAAATAAAGGAAGCTTTGAGCCAACATTCTTTTTCATTGTGTCAGGGTATTCTCCAAAAGTAAAGGGATTCAGAAACCTTCAATAACAAAGCATAGATGAAATCAGGTCTAGAAATTAATGCCCAGGTATAAAGAGATGTGGTTTTTAGTTTATTAAAGAAAAATATAGTTTTGGATGTGCAGGTATTCTTCACTAGGATAATAATAACAAATATATTGGAGACATATGTCACTACCAAAATCTCACTTACCATCCAAGATAGAAGTCTTGGGCCCTTTTAGTAGCACTTATATCTTCACTAGTATTTGTTAGAGGAAAAAAGCCAAAAGTAAGGAGATTAAACCCAATAAATCCATGTTGTCTGTCCTGTATGTACCAAAGATTTTTTTCAAAACAAAATAATATAATGATTATTATCCTCTTCAATATCATATCATAATTATCAGCTTATATAATATCCTCCGTAATCATGTTACTAGTGTTTGGTATACTTGTGAGTTTTGGAGTGATAGTGTGAATTTGTTGAAGCGTGATTTATTAAGAATGGATAATTTAAGACCTTATAAGTAGATGAACCCATAGACCTAATGAGTTAAGATTTTGGGTCAAGATAATGTGTAAATCTCCATTGTAAACAAATAAGAATGGTGTTACCTTGTAATTTTTTCTATACAAGTTTGATGCTGATGCATGTGCTAGCAACATATGATGGGCTACCAAATATGGCTCAGTTGAGGAATTGCCGTCGGAGCAGTTATATATTAAGGATTGTGCAGAGGAAGGAGAACACCGTTGAGGTGGTAGGAATCCAGCATCATAGCCCCCAATTGCAAACACATTTCCTTCGTTCACTGTGGTCCAATATTTAACTCTATCACCAAACTCTCTGAAGCATATATCTGCATATGCTGTGAAATCTTTTCTGTAATAAGTAATATGTTAATCACAAAAATAATGTTTTTTTTCTCTCGTTTGTGCTAGATGCAATTTGTTTGAACTCATATCTAGCATAATAAGGTGATGCAATCAGATACTTGAAGTTTAGGAACCATACACAATTCTTCGGCTAACCCATCCTTCATATTCATCCTCAAGCGCTTGTGGTAGGTCCCAGTGTACTAATGTAACATGAGCTTGGATTCCTACAAGATGCAGAAAAACAGACAAGAGAAATATATATCAGCATGAAACTTGTCTCTCAGGCGTTAATTAAACATTAAAAGGTAAATGTATCTTGCGAAAGAACCTTGGCTTAGTAGTTCATTGATAAGGTTGTTATAATATTGTAATCCCTTAGGATTTACTGGCCCCTTACCATCTGCGAACACATTGAAATCAAAGTCAAACTACAATATTACATGGCAGATGGATGCATGAAACTTAAGTTTTAGATGCTCATGTGCAATGCACCAGAATCAAATGAAGCGTATGGTAGAGACAACCTTTGATATTATTTTAGACACTAGTTCTTATCCTAAAATAATCATTTCCCTATATGTCCTTGCTCACATAGAAGAATCTCTCATTTGTAACATATGTGTGATTGTACCTGGAATGAGTCTTGACCATGATATGGAAAATCTGTATGCATCTAATCCCATTTTGGCCATGAGTTGGACATCTTCCTGCAATAAATGAATATATATGCATACTTATATAATAATATACAAATAAATACAAGGAAGACCTTTATGTTAGAAAGTTTTTTAGGTAAAGAAGATTAACTAAAACCAGTCTCTGTAATATATCAAATATGTGACAGTTGCTACATATATAAAGATTCTTCTTGTGCATTGTATATACCACATCTACTAACCTTGTACTTGTGATATTGATCGCATGCAATATCTGCATTACCCGAGTACATATTTGCTGCAAAATTTAATTGAAATGTGGAAATTCATTAGTGATTGTAATTAACAGGAATTTTGGACATGTCTCATTTTACTTTGTAACTAAGCTAGATGAATTTTAGCAACATACTTGTTTCAAAAGATTATTGGTTATAGGTGATTTGCGTAGTCAACATAAACCCATCAAGTATTTTTCCTTTACTACAATCAAAATCCAATGTTGTAGTTCCTATTTTTTTGTACAGATTTACTTTCAATTTATATATAGACAGAAAATCAGATAAGATATTTTGTAAGAAAAACCTCTTACACTGTTTTTTATGGTAACTAAAACAACTCCATATAAGAAAGCAAGAATTTAACATTGCAACACATAGTTTTTACTGAAAATAATAATATTTGGCAATAACAGGAAGTTTATTTCCTCATCATGAAAGAGTATTTAGTGTTTCTAGAAATCTTAGATGTTGGCAATCTTTGCACAGTATTTCAGTTTTATTATGGTGAAATGAAATTGCATTTTTTTTCAAAACTGTAATAATTAGTTAATCTTCACAACACAAACAAAAATATAGAGGACTTTTGAGATTGGCTTTTTTATATAAATGAACTAAGAAACAAATCATTTTAATATAAATGAACACTTAATAAAAAATCTGATTGATAACTGATAAAATGAGACAAACTATTGAATCATTAACCTTTAGTTGAGATTAAGAAAACTAAAAAACTGAAAAATGCCACAATTAAAAATAAATAAAGTATATATGAGAGACTAAATAAATTAGGAAAGAGCACCATTGCCAGCATGTGCAAAGGTATCCCATATGCTTGGCTTCCTTCCATCTTCATTTGCTGCTCCTTCAACCTTTCACATAATTCCATTTACATGCTTTAATATAATTAGCAAAAGTCGAAAAAGTTCAAGCGCTCGATTTTTAAGAGGAAGAGTTGTTAAGAGGAATAACTATAGATTTCGAAAGTGATTAATTCTTTATCCATAAGTTATGGGTTACATTAGTTACACACAAAAAAAGAGATAAGTATATAGTAATACATACATGAAATGATTAATATATTGTTGATATATAAAGGTAAATATATAGAAGAGGAGGAGAACCTGATAAGCTGAAGTTGATGCACCAAACAAGAAGTGAGGTGGGAAATCATCTCTACTCAAAGCATCACCAAAAGGTACTAAAACCAATATCATCAAAACTAAGACCTTCATTGATATTATTGTTATTCTTCTTAACAGTTATTCATAAAACAACTAGATATGTGTTACAACAATTCACCACACAAAGAAGAACCCACACAAATTCTACCTTCTCTGTTCTAGAACCTGTATTTAAAGTAATTTAAAATTACTTGGAATAATCATCTTTTGTACTGTGTGATATATCCCATTGTAGTTTTTATATTATTATATTATTCAGCATTTAGATTAGTTATATAATAATGCATAGATGAATATTGGATATACTCGTATAAATATTTTATTTGATGATAGGTAAATATTATATTTTTAGGTTACTTTTGGTTGGAAAATTAAGCAAAGAAAGATAAAGGAAAGAGATAGTTAAAAGAGAGTTTCATTTTTAATAAAAATATTATTTCTTCTTCCTTATGATTTTAAATGATATAATAGGAAACAAATTTTGACTTTTTAAGTAAATTTATTTTTAATTTAATTTCTTTAATACATTTTTCCATCTTCTCTTTATTTTAAAGTGGATGTATAATATTTTTCTCAAATGAGATTTCTTTTGGGTTATATAGAGACTTTATTTCCTCGAGATTGCCACAAAAGATATAATAATTTATGTTTGTTTCGGACTAAAATGACAGTAACTTAATTTGTAATAAATGCTTTGAAGTTTAGGCTCAAGGAGATAGCGTCACTTTCAAGAATAAGAGTTATGCAAATGGTGAGAAAGGTTACATTGATCCAGAAACAAATACTTGTTTTTTCCTTATACTTTTAATGATAGAAGTATCATTTCAATATATATAAAATAATAAAAATGTGTTTATATATTATATTTTTATTTTCTTTTTATAATACTTAATTTTTCATTAATGAAAATGATTCCTATCAAATAATGTTGGTCGACATTATTCCATAAAAGTATAAACAGTAGTTGAATAACCTTCATCCAATTCCCACTAAGATAGGAATCTAAATTCTAAAACTTAAAACTGTAGTGGAGGTTTAATTTATAGAAGTAATATTTATTGAGGGGAAACATTTTTTTTATAATTAAGTGTATCACTAACTCATAAGTTATGAATTAATTTCTTTCAATTATGTGAATTTCTCTCTTAATAATTATCATTCACATGAATCGAATTTTTTATTTTTTATCTATCTGGGGATCTAATGAATCTCACACTACTATACAAACGCATTGTTGATTACTTTACATTAATAAGAACTTTTTCACATAAAATATATATATATATATATGCATATATTGGTATCATAAGAGTTTTTAATCCTGTTATTATTTTTCTGAGAAAAATATATATTATGTTTATATTGACAAGTGCATAAATATTATAATTATTTTTAAAAAAAAATCTTTCCATAATTTTTCATATTTTATAGGTTCATCAAATATAAATTGCCCCGTTAACTTATTTAACAGCATCAAGTACAATTCAATACAAAAAGTTTTATTGATTCTAAGAGTTATATAATTTTGTTTTTACGCGATATTTTAATTTTGCTGTACATACGAGAATAACATGTATATATGTTCAAAAAGTCAAAACGTGACGCTTTGAAACGAAGCAAAGGAAATTTCTACGAGAGCCAATTAGTCAATGTTCTTGACTTTTTTAGCCATTTATTAAATGGTGTCAACTATGAATTCCCTCACCAACCCAAATGGATTTCCAATAAGTACATGTTATCAGTAAAAATTAGTCCGGTAACTGTTGTAAAAATCAGTTTGTGTTAATCATTTTAATCGGTAAGTCGATCTGATATGTTATAACAATTATACTAATTATGTAATTATATTGATTAAAATCGGTCAAAATCGATCAAAACCAATAATAATGATCAATTTTCAATTGAACTGTACCGATCATGCCAGTCGATTTTTATTTAAAATTAATTTTTAATGAAAATAAAAAATTAGTTTTTTTATTGATTTTCAATAATGTTAATATATTATATATTTATATCTAATTTTATCGATATGTGATTTAATTAATGAATTACTGATGGAATCGTTATACTATTGTATCAATATTCTGACCAGTTTGATAACTATTACGTATTAATAGAACTAGGTCGGGTAATAGAGTAAGAGTATATGTCTTGACAAATTTACTTCCATGATGCACTTTGAATGTAAAATTAGGGTCTTGCTGCACCTTTTTATTAATTATGAAACTGATGTAGATTTTAAGAACTCGGATATAGGATAACCAAGTTTCTTTTTTTTCACCTACCCCGCAAAAATCAGCAATGGGTAGGAGTTTCTCTTTTTTTTATTACATTTTTCCCTCCTAAATCGACTATGGAAGGAAGTTTTTTACAATTCTCTCCTAAAACTCCACTCTCATTGGAGTTTTTCAATTTTTTTCTTCTCTCCTAAAACTCCACTCTCATTGGAGTTTTTTTCTTATTCGTTATTGCTAAATCGAGTATCACACTTTTCTTATTTATGAAAAAAAAATATTGTTAAAGTTTGTATATAATTGGAGATACATCAAATATGTTCTCCAAAATATTTATGATGAAAACACTTAATTTCTGTAATCTCTGATATATGTACCTTTCTATTTTAATATCATTCTCTTATATTTGGTTTTTTTTATATTGTGAGAAGAAATGGAAAAATAATAGAATTGTTTTTACAATTAGTATAAAGCTCTTAGCTTTATCAAATATTCATTATTATTTATATGGGTAAAATTATTTTCTTAATAAAAAATGTATTTTTCTCCCTTTAAATGATATAATAGGAAACAAGCTTGACTTTTTAACTAAATTTATTTTTAATTTAATTTCTCTAATATATTTTTCCATCTTCTGTTTATTTTAAAATGGATGTGGAATATTTTTATCAAATGAGATTCCTTTTGGGTTACATATAAGACTTTATATCCTGGAGATTGCTTCAATTGATATAATAATTTATCTCTATTTTTGACTAAAGTGACATAATTTAATTTGTAATAAATGCTTTATAGTTTAGACTAAAGGGGGAGAGCGTACTTGAATAAGAGTAATGCAAATGTGGTCCATGTTGGTCCACATTATTCCATAATTGGAGAAACACTAGAATAAGTCATGCTTGATCCAATTCCACTAAGATAGGGAAATCAAAATAGTAAGAAAAGTAACTTATTTCACATCTTAATTATCAATTCTAGGAAAATCTAATGATCTAGATTAGTGAGTAGATTTAGACTATTAGATTTATCTAAAATTGATGGCTAAGATGTGAAATAAATTTTTTAAACTTATCATTGAAATAAGTAGATTCATTCTCAATTCTAAAACTTAAAACTATAATTTTAAATACTCAAGGGAAACATTTTTTTATATAATCAAGGGTATCACTATCTTATGAGAAAGGAATTGTGAACACCCAATTTTGTCCGGCCCAAAAGTCATTTTCAATAAATAAAAATAAAAAAGTATTTTTGAGTATTTTCAACAAAAAATAACATTTTTTATGTGCCCAAAATAGAAATGATTTGAATTTGAATTTTTAATTTATGATTTTCATTAAATTCGAATTTTAAACATTAAATATCATAATAACACAGATTAAAGTTTTGAATTTGAACTAAAAGCAAAAAAAATCAGAATCTCCTTAATTTTCTCTTGGAAGTTAATAAAATATTTGATTTGATTTTCAAACATGTGTCAAAATTCAGCTTTAAATAGCCATATAACACATGAGATGATGGATTAACAACTCCAAAAATTCACCCATCATCTATTCTAAAAATCCTCAAAATTCCTCTAAATCAAATTTTTTATTACAAATGTATGACACATTTAATTTTCTTCCTTGATATCCTCTAAAGAATTAATTAAGAGATTATATTTGATTTAGACATGTGCTAAAATACATAGTCTATAAATAGAATGATTCACTCACCTAAATAAAAGAATTATGTTTCCCTTTATTCTCTCCCTCGAATTAATTAGGAGATTGCATTGGATTTAAACATGTGCTAAAATATGTAACCTATAAATAGAATGCTTCATCACCAAAAAGGGAAGAATCTTCTTTTCATTTTCAACTCAATTCCCTCCCTCTAAAAAACTCATCTCAACCTATCAACGTCACTCCATCTCCTACGATTCAAACAAGACATTCATCTTCTTCCTCCTAACACCATACACAAAAATATATTAGAAAACAACTCCAAAAATTCATCCATCATCTATTCCAAAAAATCTTCAACAATCCTCTAAACCAAAATTCATTCATCAATCATTTTCTTCTTTAGATATTACATTTCATACATAAACATCCAAAAAGTATAACCTTCCACATCATCCAAAAAGTATAATCTTCCACATCACACAACAATCCTCTCAATCAATATTCATTCATCAATCATTTTCTTCGGTGTTGCCATAAACTTAGATTCACTGCATATGATCATTCGAAACTAGGTATGTTTTCTTTTACTCATATTTTGTACATTATTATCCATACTGAGTGATAAATGAATGATGCAGAATCACACTTTTCTTTTCATTTTAATTTAACAATGGATTAATTTAACATTTTTTAGATATTAAGTATAAAGACAGATCTGTTTGTAGAAAATTAAAGTAACAACTATTCTAATTTTTAAGGCATGATGCGGTGACGGACACTTGGGCTGCACTTCACTTTCTTAAAATTTAGGAATAATTGCTACCATATTTGGTTATTAAATCTAAAAATATTTTTATAAGAAATGAAAAGGTAAATTAACATTTTTGTTAATAAATTTAAATATAATTTAAAATGAATATCTTAACTAATCTTTAATATGAGATGCGGTATCGGACACAATGGTTGTACTTCACTCATATTAATATAAAATTAGTTAAGATTAAACATCACATTTTCTAAACAATGATAAATTTAACTCAACCAATAAATCTTTTTCTACCAAAAGAACTATGTAGTCTTGATTCCTTATCTTTATAGGGATACGTAGGAGCAAGATTACATATTGTCAGACACAACAAAAAAATAAATAAAATCTTGCTTTTTTTTATAATTAATTAAATAACCAAATAATTTAAAGTATAAATTAAGTCATGCAATTTAGTGAGGGCACCATTTAAAATGGGCATATAGGGTGCTAATACCTTCCATAGTCTGTAACCGACTCCCGAACCTGGATATCAAAGTCCAAGGCCTAATGTAATTGGGCTAAAAGGTTTTTCTACATTTTTTTACCATAAAATGTAGTGACGACTCTAACAAAGTCGTGCGGCCGAAAATCAGGGCGCGACAGGAATTAATTTCTTTTATGTGTAAGGACCCAAATTCTACCCTTGAAAAGTTTTCCTTATTTTATTCATCCTTCATACATTTTTCTACGACTTTTAAATAAAAATACCAACAACTCAACTTAAGTCTCACTTCCCTACTCTTATCAATTTCATAACCTCAAAATAACTCACATGTTCGCATAGCCCAAAATCATAATTCATTCATATATCCTGGTAACTACCGCATACAATTAGCTATGAGATTCCAAAATACCCATAGCTACAAATATCCAGAGTTACAAATATTCATGTTCAAAATACAGTTAGTCATATTACAAAAGAATGAATATAAGAACTTCCAAAAAGAATTAAAAGCCTCTATGCTCCTAATCAAAATGTCCTTACATCTTCCACCTACCTGCAATGGGATTAACATTGACCATACATAGAAACACAAAGGAGTAAGTCGTTAACGTAAAATAATGTCAATACACGTTAATCCACATTTTAATAAGGTTAAGTAAAAACTTAGAATTAAATAAACTTAAAATCATTTCCTTTGTTTATACTTTTGAAAACATGCTCCATAACTTGAGCTAAAGTTTGCTACATCGCTTGAGCCAAAACTTGTTACATCGCTTGAGCTAAAGCTTGCTACATTGCTTGAGCCAAATCTTGCTACATTGCTTGAGCCAAAGCTTGCTACATTGCTTGAGCCAAAGCTTGCTACATTGCTTGAGCCAAAACTTGATACATTACTTTAGCCAAAGTCGATAACCAATCATGGTCGGCTAAAAACGAGTTTTATTTCCATTGGCACTCCATCAATACATAAACAATAAATCCACACCATCATCATTACAAACATACCCATATATGCTTATAACAATTAAGTGATTTACTGTTCATTTCATTATTCCAAGTTTTATTTCCATTGGCACTCCACCAATACATAAACAGTAAATCCACACCATCATCATTATAAACATACCCATATATGCTTATAACGATTAAGTGATTTACAATCCATTTCATTATCCATAATCAGAAACATCCACGCATTTTTCATCACAATGCATAAGTTAAAGACTTATCCTTACCTCGGTGAGTGTTGGGTTTGGTTCCTGGCAACTTCGTAAGTTCTACCGACACTGCCGCCAACTTTAGGATCTTTCCACATTCCCACCATATAACACAATGTTAGTCATTTATTTCAAAGATCACATAAACAACTTATATTGCATTATTTAACCATACAAGATATTCATCACATTTTTTATGTTTCTAAACTACTTTCATCATAAGTATACAACCATCTAAAACATGCATATTCATCTCATATTTCAACATTAGAAAGTAAACTCATCTTCTACCTCTAGCATTTTACTCATTTTCCCCTTTAACCACATTTTCACTTTAGGGTTTTGGGGTTTTTATGAATCAACTCCCAAACCCTTTCCATTCTTGAAATACTAACTCTAAACCAAGAGTTTACAAGATAAAAACAACATAAAACGAACCATAACTCGAAAGGATGAGTTTCCATGGTTTCTCTCATTTTGAGAAGAGATCCAACATACCCAAAATAAGTTTCAAGGGGAAGAATAGAGTTAGAATCAAGAGCTTTACCTCTTCTCAAGCTTCTAAATGACTCACAAGCCTTCTTGCTCTTGAAAAAGGCCTCTTCTTTCACTTCTCTCTAGGTTAACCCTCATAAATGTGTTTGGGGTTCCCTATTTAATGTAACAGCGTCGGGTCCTCGCTTAAGCGAGCTCTGTAACGCCCCGAAAATTACTTCAATAATCTTGCTCGAAAATGGGTAAAAAATTTTTTTTTTTTTGAATAAAGGAGCCATAAAAATTTATGTCCTTATCTTCGTTTCATTTTCGGAACATCACTTAAGTAACATACAAAGCGGAAAATCACAACCATTACTTAATGGTAACTAGAAAACTCAATATAACTTTTAATCATACTTCATTAGAAAATGTTGGTACAGGTACAAGGCGGAATCCTAATCGTCGCCCAAATAAAAACTACTACAAAATAAATTCCCTACACAAGTACACTAATCAAAAGTACAAGGGCCTGTGTAGGTATAACAGATTCCCTCAATCCTCCATGCCCCCTCTTGGGACATCGAAAAGTGGTAACTCTGAATCCCGATCGAACGATCCATCTGAACAAACGCGGATAGAAGACAAAAAGAAAGAAGAGGGGGAGTAAAACATCTAATGAAATACTTATCATTGACGTCGTGGAATTACACAGAATAATACACCAAGGCAACACATGAGTACATATATATCATGTGATTATACAAGCACATAAAAACAATGAATGAAATATAAAACTCGAGGATTTAGAAACAATATCGAAGAATATCATGTATGCAATGCGATGCATGAGTCCACCATCCTTACTCCTTTATCCTCCCAATAACTATTCGGAAATAACCGAGAGTACAGGTCCCATAACAAGCCGATTTGAACGCACCAAAATATTCCTCGCAAGGATATATGATCGATCTGTTCCAAAGAACTGTCCATTTCAGGACGGTGTCGTATCAAACACTTTCTGGGCATCCCTCTCATCGATCCTGATTGCAAAGAGGGGTTGTCAGAGATCATCTAGTTTGCGCTGTGAGAACTGTCCGATCCAACAGAATACCTCATCCAAGAATACAAGGGACTCGTCTCACCTAGACTCACCCTCAAGACTTTGCTGACGAATCACCGCCATCGCCGTCCCTCTCAACATCTCGGGGCTCGTTCGTCTCCCGTAAATTTCCTCTCCACTACTTCATTATTCATAATGAGTATGCACACTAACCGAGGTTAGCCAATTAAATCTTTTAATCATTCTTTTAAATGATCGGCCCAACCTAAGACATCTCCCAAAGGAATGCTTCTAGTGGGTCCCGATCTTAACACATATAACAAAAAGAGAGAATAATTTCGGCACCACTACGAACCATCGCTGAATTATCCTGGATGGCTCCTCTAGCCAAGCCTCTTACGGTCAAATAATCTCGCTGCGTGGGCATAATATCACACCATTGGCCTCACCTTTAACAAAGCAATTCCTTACTTTTATTACTTTCAAGAATTTCATATAGTTGTTTACCTTTACAAATTCTTGATGGCAAACATGCCATTGGGCTCTCGTATATATGAGAGTTATCATTCCGACGACTTAAAAAGAAGTCATGTCTGTATGGAGCCCGCTCGCTCAAGCGAGAGCTGTCTTGCTCAAACGAGATGCTTCCATTTTTGAGGCATTTGTGGCTAAAGCGAGAGTTGTCTTGCTTAAGCGAGAAAACAATCAGTTCTCTTGGTGCCTATTTTAGCTCAAGCGAGAGCTGTCTCGCCTCGAGCTAAAACACTCGTTTTCTCTATACACTTCTCGCTCAATCGAGAGTTGTCTCGGTCAAGCGAGAAGAACCTAAATATCATTTTAATTACTTTTCTCAAGGAAAATATTTCTCATTTATATCAAATGTTTTTAAACCTTGAATTTCAAAATTATCACATACATATCATTCCCATAATAATCATTCAAACATTATAATTCAAGAGTAAACATGATATTTGCATATATAAACATAACATAAATCGGTATAAGAAATATTGATGTACTTAATCCAAACAAACATGCAATTGATTAAGTACAAGCTTTCTTAATACCCAGGGCAACTCCAAACTTGTGAGGGAGTTTGGAGGTCCTGATGCATATTCGGACACCACTGTGTCACGATGTTTTCTCCCTCACCTGAGTGTGTCGGGTCGTTAGGTTCTCTATTTGTAGGTGAGCTTACTTGATCCGTTCTCCTCTCGAAATCTTTATTATGCCAAAATAACGTTAATTAGTTAAATGACGATAATTATTATACTTACGAAATAACTTTTTACGCGAAGATAAAACTTCCGATTTAAAATGAATTTAATTGCTTTCGTCCATCCAATTCAAGGTTGAATATCCTTGAATCATCATTTGTCATCGAAAGTCTTACAATCAAATAATACTTTTTAAAGTAAAATTTTCAATAAAACTTATACCGAAATTATGTCGTAAGCCGTGGATATACACCAGGCTAGTTCCCAGGAAAGAGAGGTGGGTCATAAAGACACCATTAAATACCAAGTCTTTCCTTAGACAGAACCTTTCTAGACATGTATTCCCACTTCATTGTATTTTTCCGATAATTCATAAATCTTATTTTTTGTAAGTAAAACATTTTTACTAAAACTAACCTTTTTACTTTTTTAAGTAAATCTTACCATTTTAAAGTAAGTTCACTTAACTAAGATTCAACATTTTTAAATCATTTTACCATCTAAGACTTCATAACACTTTAAGTTTATAAAGTCAAGACTTTTAGGTAACTCTCATTATTTCAAGTATACTACTAAAGCAAATTTTCATGAACATCTTAACACCTCCTAATTTTTTAGGAAAAAACCTCAAGGGTTAGTAAGTGTTATTTTCATAGTCATGAAAAAGAATGGCTCTTAATTTAATATTTTACATTAAACATCTTTTAGTTATTCTTACCACTTTAAAGTAAGTCAACTAAAATAAATACAACAATTTCTATGAACATCTTAACACCTCCTAATATTTTAGGAAAAACCTCAAGGGTTAGTAAGTGTTATTTTCATGGTCATGAAAATAAATCATAATGTAAGACTTTCTACTACTTTAATATCTAAAACTTCATAACACTTTAAGTTTATGAAGTCAAGACTTTAATAAATCATCTTTTATCCCAAATCATTATTTTAACTTGGGAATCAAAGAGTAAAATATGTAAACCACTTTTAAAACATAATACTATCTAAAAAATGAAATATTTTCAACAACTCATCAACATCATAAACTTTCAAGAATAAAATACAAACTTTTTCCTAAACACATTAAAGGTTCCTTTGATGTTAAAATCATCACCTTTAAACATATTCAAATACTAACAATAATTTTTAATATTTCCAAATAAATAACTCATCTAACCTTGTCCAAAGATATAGTTTTTCCATCTAAGAACAAGGAAGAAATTTCAAGATTTACAAAAGTCAAAAACTACATAAAGGTTCATATGATTTTATTATCATCCCCTTTAGTTATGCTTTCATAAAATACTTAAAGAACAAATATAAACTCTACTTTATGAACAAAATAATAAAAGCTCATAACTTTCTATGAAGTATGAGAAGAAGATGAAGATAAAATAAAAGACTACCTTAGTTTGTATAAGGAATTTAGTGTAAAAATGAGAGGATGGGGTGAGGTATTTATAGGAGAGCCTCACCCTCATCAAATCAGAAAATTTAATGCAAAGTAAGTAGCTTTAGACTAGCATAGGTGATGTGTCTAATGGTGGTGGAGTGAGAGGATTTGTTGAGTGTTTTAGGGGTTTTTGGAAGCTTTTGCATTACTTGTGTAACAAGTAAGTGACTCATGCAATGATGACTTCCAACTTTATTGATATGATGTAATTTCCCAATAAATATCGTGTCCGAACATCTTCGGATAATTTCGTCCGAAAATATACAATCTCCCGATTTTGGTTTACGGTTAGAACTTCGAAACACAGAATTTGGAGTGAAAATATTTAGAAATGCGTTCTGAATGAACTTGATGTCTATCTTGACTCAAAAACACGTTATTGGGCCGAATTCGGGCTATTTGGGCCCGACGACAATTCAAAAATATTTCGTCACAGAAAATTACGAAATTTACCATAAAATAGGAAATCACAAAACAAGACTGATATTCAACTATGGCTTAGCCTAAATCCACACTGATTAATTTCTAAAATTAATCGTTGATAAAATAAATAATTAATAAAAACTCATAAAAATTTATAATTCCAAATCAGAAAATTCGTGGTGTTACAAGCTCATTCTCGCTCAAGCGAGAAAATCCCGCCCATTTTAAAAACTCAAATCTGACCCTCTCGCCCAGGCGAGGGAACTCTCGCCCAGGCGAGGCATCTCTCGCTCAAGTGAGGATCCTCTCGCTCAAGTGAGGATCCTCTCGCTCAAACGAGGATCTTACAGCCTCGACAGCTCCAAAATATCACATTTCCTCGCCCAGGCGAGCCAATCTCTCGCTCAGGCGAGGATCCTTCCATATAGCCCAGGATTTCACCCTCCTAGTTGAGCTTTCCTCGCCCAGGTGAGCCAACTCTCGCTTAGGCGAGACCACTCTCGCTCAAGCGAGAATCCTTCAGTATAGGCCAGGATTTCACCCTCCCAGGTGAACGCTTTGTTGGTAGTAGGGGTGACAAAATTATCCACAATCCATCCAAGTTAAATCTATCCAAATCCATTCATTAGAGCTAATGGATTTAAATGGATATAATCCAATGGATAGTGTTTATAATAGATGGATTCAAATCCATCCATTATATCCAATGAATATCCATGGATATATCCATTTGATGGATACTCAATTCATCCTAAAAAATAAAAATAAAAAACATTTTTTTCTCAAAACACACGTGTTAACTCCTTTTTAACAAAATGATTACTTCAAAAGTTGGATTACCCTTTCTAACACATTAATTCAACAAAAGCTTGTTTTCTTCTTCTATTATTGCTTTCTTATTTCCATTGAAGGTTTCGTTTTCCCTAATAGTTTATTTTGATTTTGATGTTCTTCAAGATTGATTGATATATATTTTGATTCCTTATATATATATTAGAATATTGTTCGTTGTATTGTGAATGCATGTGTTGGAATGTGATAGCAACCCTCCTAGGCCCAAGCCTAAGAAGGCCAACAATTCCATCAAGCATGTCATACAACTAGATGAACCACCCGATGGAGGTCACCTTTCCTTAAGGGCTTAATGATCTTTTCTTTATTTTTGCATTAAATAAGTGGAGGTCTTATGTACCACCATTATTTTAAGTCATGTTTTATTTTACTTGGACTAATAAAACTGTGGACCAACTAAAGAGAATTTAGGTGGCTACTCTTAATGGATGCATTGGAACAACATTGGACTCTTAATTAAGACGTTGATGTTTTCAAGACTCTTAATTAAACCGTGGACCAACTAAAGAGAATATAGGTGGCTATTCTTAATGGATGCATTGGAACAACATTGTACTCTTAATTAAGCGGTGGATTTTTCAAGACTTTGAAGTTTGAATCCACATTAAAGCCACGGCCAGAAAACGTTGCTGCCCAGCCAGGACCACATCCGCTGCTGACTCAGCCTAGGCGCCTCTTTTGCCGCCAACATTCAAGGCCAGGTAGCATTCCCCATCTACTGTCCACATTTAATTGAATTAGCAAACAAATGTGACACTTAAAGTGTATTATTGCAGAAAACCCACCCATACCCCGAAGCCAAGTCAAACCTCACCAAAACTCCCCTAACTCACTCTCGATCAGAACAACCCAAACACAAACCATACCCAAAGCATTTCCGTCATCTAATCCCTCGTGGTCAGAAGACTAACCCATACCCCCAAAGCCTACTCCAACCCACAAAATCCCCAACCAAACAGCCCCAAACACAAATATAACAAAAAAATAACCAAAATTCATGTAACTCCTCATTTATAAAACCTAGTTTTTCAAGCAAAGCGATCATAAAAAACACCAACCCCCCAAGGAGGTTGCTGTTAGAATGATAAATTACTTGTTGATTATTGTCATGATTGTTACTATTTATTTTTAAGCTTCAAACTTATGTTAATGCAATAGTGTCAATTTATGTTATTTTAGTCTCAAACTTTGATGGAAAAATGCTTTAATTTTGTGGATTTGTGTTTGTTATAAGTTTATTGGTCATGCTTTTGTGTAATTTTTTTTACTTAGCCTTCACATAATTGCATTGATAGTTTAACATTTCTTGTCAATTCTATTTCTCTTAGAGTCCATTCAATTGGATATTTCAACTATCTATCACTCATGTAATTTAACTTTAGTAAATATAATTTATGTTTGTAACCAACCAAAAAAACATGAAGAGTGAGAGAAATAGCAAAAAAATCTATGAATTCCATGATATACATCAAATTTTTTTAACAAAACTAACCTGAAGCTCACATAGGATTTTAAGACTGAAAGTTTAAGTTTAACCACGTGATTTACCATTAAAAGATTTAATGTTAATTTTTTTAATTTATTACTCTTTTAAGTTTTGGATAAAAACTTCAAAAGTTCACATTTTCAAAATAAAACACTTTTTAAAATTGTGAATTCGTGGATTGTATTGGATATTCATCCATCCAAATCCTTGAAAATAGAGTCATGTATGAATTGGATGAATTATAATCCATTGGATATGAATGGATTGGATAACTTAAAATATGGTTTAAATGGATTTATATGGATTGATGGATGACTTTCCATCCATCCATTTTCATCCAAATCTATCCATTTGCCACCATTATATTTGACACATGCCAAAAAAGGTAAACAACTAAAGTATCTTTTAAACCAAAACATATTGTTTCAATTTCTAGACATTAAAAAAATTACATATGGATTTGTTTGGTCTATCTAGGATAAAAAATTTCGTAGAAATTATTATGCTAATAATACCTGACTGTTCAAGATTCACTTTGACATTATTTTCGGAACATAAAATGATTCTTTTCAAGCTTTTAGAAAATATAAGAAGATGAAAAATTAGTGATGAAGGAGAAGAAGAAGGTTAGGGTTGAGAGAATTGGGAGAAAATGTAAATCTCTATTATTGAAATATCAAACTGAATTAGTTATAATAAACCCAAGAGCAGGTATTTAAATGAGATAGAGAAAGGCAAAACTGAAAACTAAAACAGTTACAACGGAAAGGGTTTGTTACAATAAAACTAAAATAAGATGGCTTAAGGCTAACTCTAATATAACCCCCCATGAAGTGGAAGTATTCTGATCTGTTGTGGAAATGTTGAAGAAATCTTTGACTTGTAGTCGTTGTCTAAAACCCAAGAATTTGTCACTGGTGTGGGGTTTTGTGAGTACATCTGCAGTTTGAAGGGCTGAAGCAATGTTCTTAACAAATAGAGTTTTGTTGTGAATTTTGTTTCTAACAAAGTAAAGATCAAGTTCAATATGATTTGTTTTTCTATGCAAAACCGGATTATGAGCCATAGCCACAGTGCTAAGATTGTCATAGTAAATGGTGGGAGTGTGGAATGAAAACCTTAATTCCTTGAGAAGAGACTCCACCCACATGAGTTCTTGAGCTGCAAGAGCCAAACTTCTGTATTCTGCTTCAGTGCTAGATATGGAAATAGTAGCTTGCTTTTTAGACCACCAAGTAATAAGATTGGGACCAAGAAAAACACAAGCACCGGATATGGACTTTCTGTCATCAACATCTGAGGCTCAATCAGCATCACAAAAGGTTGTAAGATTAAGAAGATTGGAGATGACAGTCTTTTGAAGATGCATACCATAAAAGATGGCGCCTTGAAGATACCTATGTATTCATTTTACTGCAGCCCAATGTGAGTTATGGGGAGTACTGAGAAATTAGCACACTTTATTGACACTATATGCTATATACCTGGTCTAGTGACAGTAGCATATTGCAAAGCACCCACAATTGATCTATAAAAGGTAGGATCACTAACAACATCATCACCAACTTTAGATAGTTTACAATTGCTTATCATGGGAGCAGTAACTGATTTAGCTAAGCCCATATGAGCTCTATCTAAAGGATCCTTAATGTATTTGGATTGAGACTTGAGAACTGAACCATTGGCAAGATGTTTGACTTCAATACCAAGAAAGTAGTCAAGTTTGCCTAGCTTCTTTAAAGCAAAAGCTGAACTAAGAGCATCAATGACCTTATGAACATGAATTGAGGATGATCTTGTGACAATGATGCCATCCACATAGACAAGGACAAACAATTTGTAAGTAGTAGAGGTATGAATGAAGAGAGAATTGTCACACCTGCTGTCCATAAAGCCAAGAGTAATAAGAGTGGATTTCAGTTTCTCAAACCACTACCTGGATGCTTGTTTAAGACCATAGATAGCCTTGTTGAGTTTGCAAACCAAAGTCTTGTCAGGATGTTGAATGTCGGCTGGTTGTTGCATATAAACTTCTTCATTGAGACATCCATTAAGAAAGGCATTGTTTATGTCCAGTTGTTCAAGAGGCCACTCATAAGTGATTGCTAAGGTTAGAAGAGTTCTAATTGTGATAGGTTTTACCACTAGAGAGAAAGTTTCAGTATAGTCAACTCCCATCCTTTGATGAAAATCCTTAGCAACAAGTCGAGCTTTGTGTTTAAGAATAGAACCATCAGGATTTTCCTTCACTCTAAAAACCCACTTACACCTTATAACTTGTTTATGAGAAGGAAGAGGAACAAGGGTCCAAGTTCCTAAGGCAATTAAGCCATTATATTCAGCTTGCATAGCTTGGAAGAGGCAGACTTGTAATGGAAGGGAAAAGAAGTCTCATTAAAAGTAACATCCTTAGAAATATAGATCCTACCATTTGGAGATAAACATTTATAGCCTTTATGTTGAGTGGAATATCCAAGGAAAACACACTCAATGCTTCTAAAGTTTAGTTTGTGCTTATTATAAGGTCTGAGAAGTGGGAAACATGCACAACCAAAGACCTTAAGAAAAGTATAGTCAGGAACACTACCATACAACACCTGATAAGGGGATGTGTTGTTTAAGACAAAAGTGGGTATCCTGTTTATAAGGTAAACAGTAGAAGTAAAGGCATATTCCCAATAGATTAAGGGCAAGCGAGCATGAGTAATGAGTGTTAGTCATGTCTCAACTATATGCCTATGTTTTCTTTCTACTGTCCCTTGTTAATGGTGAGTATGAGGACATGAAATTCTATGAATGATGCCGAGACTAGTTAACAGAGAAGTAAAGGGCCTAAATTCTCCCCCAAAGTCACTCTGAATAGCCTTGATAGTCTTATGAAATTGTGTGTGAATATACTTAAGGAAGTACTGAAACATGGATAATGTATCAGACTTCTGTTTCAACAAAAACATCCATGTATGTTTAGAATAGGCATCAAAAACAAATAAATAATATCTAAAACCAGACTTAGAGTAATAGGGAGAGGGTCCCCAAAGTTCAACAAATGCCAAATCAAAGGTAGAAGAGTAAACAGTAGTAGAATTAGGAGCATACAATTTATGAGCTTTACTCATGCAACAAGAAGAACAAAAGTCTAAAGCAGATTTATTCTGATGAGAAATCTTACAATGTTTGAGGACATTGTGGACAATGGTCTTATGAGGATGACTAAGTCAACAATGCCAAAGTTGAAAAACACTAAGTGAAACAGGATTAGCATCACCAACAGGTGTATGAGTATTATTATGAACAGGGGTATGTGTATTAGATCCTATATCAACGAAAGGACTAGGTAAAACAAGAGTAACATCATGAACGAATTTACTGTGAACAGTAGAGCCTAAGTCAACAACATTATTTTGTGAAAGCAAAGAATAACAAGGAATATAGCTTGGCACTAGACTGTGAAAAGCATAAAGTCCTTCCTTCGTGAGAGTGCCTCAGAGAAGAATCTTATTAGTAGCCTGAGATTTAACAAAACACTCGTTAGGATTTTTAGTAATACTCACAATACAACGGCGGAGAACGATGAAAACTTCTACCACCTCTCAGATGAGATCCATGGCGGAAGGTGCGACCTCCACGAGATCCACCATATGGCTTTCGTCCTTCCTGAAGATTATGGGAACATTCTTCTATTAATTGTTTTCGAAATGCCGATTTTCCTGCCATCCTCATTACTAGGCTAAGGAGATAAGGAAAAAGAGAGGGGCCCTTAGTATGTGGCAAAAAAGGCAAAGCAGCAGGAGAGACCTCGCTTTCATGGATGCTCCAGTTACCGAAGATCCAAAGCAAAGGAAGAGCGAGCTCTGATTCCCAGTTCGTTAATCAATAGAAGATACCCACGGGTTACTTCCTTTCACTAGAGGACAAAAAATGATTAAAATTCGAATGCAATGGTAATTGCACCAGCGATGGAGAAATCGTAGAATTCGAGTACTGTTTTGATGAAACATGACCAGACGACAATGAAGGTGATGAGGCAGCAGAAATATTAGCAGATAGTGCATCATAAAGTACATTGGATTTGTTTTTCTCAAGACGCGATTCAAACGTTAACAAAAAGGATTCAAGGATGTGGAGTGTTGGTAGATTATCTTGACTCTCAATTGATGTAATAACCGATTGAAACTCCTCATTAAAGCCATCAAGGATATAATCAATGTGTTCCGAAGTGGTAATATGAGCACCAATGAAAACCAGAGCATCAACCAGATTTTTAATTTGAAGAAAATAAACAGCAATAGAGGAAGAACCTTGTGTAACGATCGAAGTTGAGATCGAAGTTAACGACTCCTAGCCTTCGTCTGAGAACTGCAGAAGCTGTGAAGCTCCTCCCACGGTTGCCATGAGTGAGTACAACCAACAAAACGCGGTTGAAGACTCTCAGATAAGGAATTGAGAATCCAAGAGAAGATCGCCCGATCTTGCTCCTCCCAGCGCAAATAAGCAGAATTAATTCGATTAATCAATCGATCATCGTCGGAGAGAAAACGATGAGGAATTTCAGTGCCTTCAACGAATCGATTCGCGCGATTTGATGTAAGTGTCACAACCATGAAGTGACGCCACACTAAGAAGTTTTGTTCTGTGAGTTTCATCGAAGGAGCGAGAAGAGTGAGCGATAGTGAAGCTGATGGCAGCGGAGAAGACGACAACGGTGGTGAGGTAGGGAGTGTGGCACTAGGAACGGCAGAGGAATCCATTGGCTCAAATGATACCATATAAGAAAATGGAAGATTAGTGAAGAAGGAGAAGAAGAAGGTTAGGGTTGAGAGAATTGGGAGAAAATGTAAATCTCTATTATTGAAATATCAAACTGAATTAGTTACAATAAACCCAAGAGCAGGGTATTTAAATGAGATAGAGAAATGCAAAACTGAAAACTAAAACAGTTACAACGGAAAAGGGTTTGTTACAATAAAACTAAAATAACATGGCTTAAGGCTAACTCTAATAGAAAACATGCAAAACATGTTCAAAATGAAATGCCATTGAAAATTCCTTCTATTAGAAGTTATTATGGAGGGGAATTTCAAAGTGTCATGTTTGAAGATTTTGTGGGATGAAAATGGTTTTCACACAACTTTTCAGCACCTAGAACACCACAACATAATGGCGTTGTAAAAAGGAAAAATAGGTTCGTAGAAGAATTATCTAGAACAACGCTAAATTAAATAAATCTGCCTAAATAATTTTGGGTTGATGTTGTTAGCACTACTAGCTATGTGTGGAACCACATTTTAATTAGACTTATTTAAAGAAAGCTCCTTATGAACATTATAAAGGAAGAAAACCTAATATTGCCCACTTGCATATTTATGGTTGTAACGTTTTGTTCTAAACAATAGAAAAGATAATCTTGGTAAATTTGATGATAAGTCTGATGAAGAAATCTTCCTTGGCTATTCTCTTAGAAGTAAAGTGTATAAATTTTTTAACAAGAGAACTCTTACAATTTAAGAATCTTTGTATGTTTCTTTTCATGATACTAACCCCTCTAAGGAAGAATTTTTTTTAATTCTTGGTGAAGAAGATGAAGAAAATTTACCAAGTACATCCATCAATGATGCTTCAAATGAAGTAGAAGAACAAAGTAAAATAGAGCTAGTGAAGTATAACAATATGATACCCGAACTTGAAGAGCAAACTCATTATGACCGAAAGAATGGATAACTCATAGAAATCATCCAATTGATAACATCATCGAAGATATAAATAGGTGTGTATCCACTAGACTTAATTTCAATGAGAATGTTTTAGCATGACTTTTGTTTCTCAAATTGGACCATATAGAATAGATTATACTATAGAAGATGAGCATTGGATTATATCCATGTGAGAGGAAACTATATGATGAAAATATAATTATTGTTAGAAATAATACTAGACTAGTAGTTCAAGGATATAGTCAAGAGGAAGACATGTATTTGATAAAACTTATGCACTTGTTTACATCTTACTTTTTGCTACGAGCCGAGAAACTGTTGGAGTCATTAATATTGTCTCTGCTATTTATCGAAGTGGTCGAATCACAACAAATGCAATCTCTTCTGCCATTAATCCCCTTCGATTAATCAAAATAATTTATTTAATTTAAATCACTAATTAATCATTTACCAACCAAGAACTATGTAGTCTTGTTTTTTCTATTGCACCTAGGGCTACATAAGAGCAAGATAAACTCGTGTTAGACAAAAAGTTAAAAAAGAAATATGTTATTTTGTTTTAATAATTAATTTTTGAATAAGATAAATTAAAGGTATAATATAGTTCATGCAATTAGTGAGAATACAATTTTATTATGGAAAGATGAGATGATAATATCGTCCCCAATCTGTTATCGAGTTTCAAACTAAGAACTTTTGGTTGAAAGACCATATTTTCCCAAATTTGTCATAATAAATTATTTTCTATGTTTAACCGCTAAAAAATAGTGGCGATTCAAAATCATTTAGGAGACGTCGGAGTCACATTTGACCTCTTCCTAATTGACGTATCCAATAATCTGTCAAGGATCAGTTCATGACAACTTTTAAATTTAAAGACTCTCTTTTATATTTATTCCCCTCTTTGAGTGTGATTGAAAGGCTTTTAAAGTTGTAAAAGTAATTTTAACAAAAAAACCATTGTTTATTTTTGAGCCTTGAGAGACTAGATGCAAATAATACTTCAGTCTTTTAGCCTGGATAGGCTAGATGTGCAAAGAATGGTTGTTGCTATAATCAGTGTTGGATTATAATGAAATTTTGGCGCTCCCAAGAAACTAGGTGTAGCCCACGATTTTAGGTGTTTCAATTTTCAATCTATAAACTCATTTATGTTTAAGTTTATATAATTGTTTTTTTTTGTAGAGTTTTTGTAAAATTGTTTTTCTGATATATTGTTTAAACTCTTCCATTTTCGTATGAATTAGTAGTCTAGAAATTCTTGTCAAGAACAAACGTGTTAATAGTTTAAACTGTATTTGTGATCAAAATTTTGTTACTTTTGATCAATCTTTTGAATTGCCCAAAATGATTTTAAAGTTTATCTAAACCTTGGAAAATATAATTCAACCCCATCTTATAATACTTCTGATTTTTTCACTTGAAAAGTTCAAAAATGGTATTATGAGAGAATTCTCAATAAATGGATATTTATATGGTGTTTGTTATTCACAAGAAACCAACTCATTAAAACTTATTTTTGGTATTACGAGAGAATTCTCAATAAATGGTATTGTGTGAATACAAATGTATATAAAGACAACTAATAAAATCTTAACAACACAATAATAATTTAATTTTAATTAAAATTTAGTCATAAATGATAATAACAAAAAACATAAATATACTTGTCTTTAGATATGACGTATTGTATATGTTTTCATAGAAGTTTTTATATTGTGCTGACACTTGCATTGTTGGAGGTCCTCCATTCAAGTAAAGCTATCATCTTCTAATATGCCTGAAAGAATTCCATGACAACATCACTACCTCCATAAATGTTCTTTACATATAACATCACCTGCATAATTCTTAAATTATTGCAATGAAAATTTTTTTGAACAATTTTTAAAAATATACTTTCTAGAAATGATTTAAAAATAATATATCTCTATTGTAATCTGTATGAAAATATGAAGAGGGTAGATTTAACAAATAAAAATACTTGAGAAAAAAGTGTTAAAATCTGAAGAATCTGAGTAAAAAATACTTAAGTATTAAAGCCAGCAGAGACTGTACAAAAAATTACAAGTGAAAATCTTTCATAGTGAAGCAAATCTTGGTTGTATATACTAAGGATTGAATGTAACTCTGTGGTTTGAAAGCAAAATTGTGTAAATCAATTGTTATTTCTTTTCCTTGTAGGAATAGAACTTCTTTTTGCATTATTACAAAGTACAGGAAACTGCATAGGTAGGATTTTGACACATGGCAAAAACAAAATTTAAATAGTCCATATTTTTACTTTTTTTTAAATTAATTTTTTTTAAAAATCACCTCTCTCACTTTCTCAGTACTGGACTCTCCAGTACCGGAAAGGAATCCTTTTCAAGTCAAACCAATAACAAAGTCAATAAAATCACTACAAGCACACATTAGAACATAAAAAAATGCACATCAATCAACTCCAAATGCTTAGTTAGTACCATTGTACCAAATAGCAATAATTAAGTACCTAGTGATTATCTTAAGCTACAAAAAAGCAATAATCACCTTAAAATCAGCAAACTGAGATTAATCAGTCATCAACTTCTTCACTTGGACTAATCTCACCGAACCATCTAGGAGGATCATATCCATTGCCACCTTGTACAAGGAGCATAATTGTAACATCAAGACAATATATCTTAAATTCACAACTAAAAGTATAAGCATGGTTCTAAATTCCAGTTGCATCCATGGTTTTTGTGGTCATGTTTCGACGAATTGCAAGAAAATGCAGTTCATGCAACAATAATTCTCATTGCATAGGCAATATTGTGACCATAATGCAATTGCTGCTGTGATTTAGAACCCGTTACTATAAGTAAATCACGAAACATATCGAAGTTGATTGTCAATACCAAGGGGATTGCATCGACAGATACGCCATGTAGTCAAGACTGTACCCTTCATAACTCCATATCTTTTATAAGCTTCCATGGAATACTCACTGCAAGTTGGAATGTAACGACAGCTCTTTGGCAAGATTGGTGAAATCTCCCCTTCATATATGTGTACGAAAGAAAACCAAGTCCCGAAAATATAATAACAAACAACAACCAAAAGTGATAAGGCTTATGAAAATTGTCTGAAATCCTGAAAATAGAAAAGTTTAAACAGAAATTGGGGGATGAGGGGTCATTATGTTACAATCAGTACCGCTTTCATTTCAAAAGTTACACTCGCTTCAACTGAGTTACTCATTATAATTAGACTGACCCAAGGGTATCCCTCACCTTATTGTAAGGAACTAATGCCTTTCGAGATGCTGACTTCCCAACAAATGTCGCTCCCAGGAATTGAACAATCAGTAGCACTTTCATTTCAAAAGTTACACTCGCTTCAACCTAGTTACTCATTGTAATTAGACTGACCCATTGTTTTAAATTGTGGTTGCGGTCGTGATTGCGGCAACGGTTGCTGTTACAGCGATTGCAGTCATTGCGGCCACATTGAATTGTGAATGCAGTCATTGTGTTGTGAATTGTTTTGTGATTAAAACAATATTTTTTGAATCTGATGCGGTCCAAATTCAGTTGTGTTGCGGCCCGATGCAGTATTGCGGCCACATTGATGCAGTCCGCAATTTAAATCACTGGACTGACCCAAAGGTATCCCTCGCCTTATTGTGAGGAACTAATCCCTTTTGGGATACTGCCCTCCCAACAAACAAACGTTGCTCACACGAATCAAACATTTGACATTTTATTCAATCCCGGGGAAGTATAGCTTTCAAATAAAAAGGAATCGTACACGCCAGACGAGGAATACTTAATAATTCTCATTCGAAATGATAATTATGTAATTGAGCAAATAAAAAGGAAGGAAGAATAATGATAACTAACTTTTGTAGAATCTTAACATAGCAAGCGCAGCTTTAACTCCTAAATTGTTAACCTCGCCATCTAAAAAATCAAATTCAGTGAAAAGTTAATTAGCTTAGTGTAAACAGACGCAGAGAGAGAAATAAAGAGAAAGAGGACCTTGAACTGTTTCAGGGTTTGAATCGCTATCGAAAGCACGAAGAGTTGAAGTGTGGCGTGGAATAGTGTTGATTTTGAGAAAAGAGAGATTATTATGGTTTTGAAGTTTGAGAGAGGAATTTGAGTTGAGAGGTACAAGAAGAGGAACAGTGGCCATGGCTCACGCTCAAGGTTGTAATCCTTTCCTTTCTTATTAATTCTACTTTTTGTTGTTGTTACAATTACCGATATGGTAAAAGATAGTGGTCAATTGAATTTAAGAGTAAGTTTTTTAAACTAAATCTAAACTATTGGATTTTCCTAAAATTGATGGTTAAAATATAAAGTAAATTTAAAAAACTTACGTAAGTGAATCCCCACCCATTATAGAATATAGATAAAATAAAATCAAGGTTTTTCAAATTTTAAATAAATTTATTTTGGTTTTATCATGTTTTTTTAGGAATTTTAAGAACATAAATTTTTTGGTGGAGAAATCCACTTACTCCAAGAGTAAGTGGAAAAGACTTACTCTTCATCATAATCATTCATTTTTTGGAAATCTAATGGTTTGAATTGGTGAGTACATCTAAACTATTGGATTTTCTAAGATTTGATGGCTAAGATGAAGAGTAAGTATTTTTCACTTACTCTTAGAGTAAGTGGATCCCTCTTCAATTTTTTATACTCACTATTTTATGTCATTTTTATTATTATTAATGAGAAATAGTTATCTCATTAGGATATGTGTGGTATTGCTTCTCACTTACTAAGGTTGAGACCTTTTATGGTAGATATTGTTGCATAAACCCCTTTCTTTTATATTTTTAGAGAAAGAGAATTAATATACTACCTATTCGAAATGATGCATAATTTTCTCTCATATTTTATTTTGGTATATTTTGGATATTTATTTTTAACGAGAGAATTCATTTTTGATAAAAATTATAATATATATTTCTCTCATATTTTAAAACAAATATTTATTATCTAGACCACCAACGAGGCATTATCCACTTATGTAAGATCCGTTAGATTTTTAGATGGACCAAAATATTAAAGTTTAATTCTTGATATAACACTAATTAAGAGCAACAATAATATATTGTGAAAATGATTAATTCTTTATCCTCTTCGATTTCGATACGTGGATAAATGTTTTAACACATATCTCTATGCATACTTGGTAATAAGAAGAATAACAATAACATCAATGAAGGTCTTAGTTTTGATGATAATGGTTTTAGTACCTTTTGGTGATGCTTTGAGTAGAGATGATTTCCCACCTCACTTCTTGTTTGGTGCATCAACTTCAGCTTATCAGGTTCTCTTCCTCTTCTATATATTTACCTTTATATATCAACAATATATTAATCATTTCATGTATGTATTACTATATACTTATCTCTTTTTGTGTGTGTAACTAATGTAACCCATAACTTATGGATAAAGAATTAATCATTTTCGAAATCTATAGTTATTCCTGTTAACAAGTGTTCCTCTTAAAAATCGAGCGCTTGAACTTTTTCGACTTTTGCTAATTATATTAAAGCATGTAAATGGAATTATGTGAAAGGTTGAAGGAGCAGCAAATGAAGATGGAAGGAAGCCAAGCATATGGGATACCTTTGCACATGCTGGCAATGGTGCTCTTTCCTAATTTATTTACTCTCATATATACTTTATTTTTTTTTAATTGTAGCATTTTTTAGTTTTTGGTTTTCTTAATTTCAACTTAAGGTTAATGATTCAATAGTTTTATCAATAAGATTTTTATTAAATTTTCATTTATATTTTATTAATTCAATTAAAATTATTTCTTTCTTACTTCATTTGTTCTTAGACTTTAAATGTCTATTTGCAAGTAAAGTTTTAGAGGAAAATGAAAAGAAAGACGTCAGAGTTATATCATAGGTATATTTCATGACTCTCGAGCCTAAGAGGGGGGGTGAATTAGATGTAGAGACTTAAACTGAATTTTTCTACTTTTATTATAAAACTTTGTAAGTTAAAGAGAGTGTTTATGAGCGGAAGTATTAAACAAAAATAGTTGAGTAAAAGTAGAAGATAATACAAAATGTAAAAAGTTAAGGAAGAGAAGATCACACCAAGATGTATACTGGTTCACCTTCAATCTGAAGGCTACGTCCAGTCCTTCTTGTTACCATGAAGATTTTTCCACTATTGCTAGAACCAATGTTACACCTTCTTCGTCTTCTTCCAAGACTACTCACCTATTCCACTAGGCATTAGGCTAACACCGTTCTTCACAATATACTGCACTTCACCACACTTGGTGAAATGTTTACAAGACACTAACTTGTATTCTTAAGATGGTTTTTTACAAGGCTTTTGAATGAGTGACTCTCTAATAGTAATTGAAACTTTAAGGATTGAATCACTCACTAAATGATCACTTAATTTAGAATCAAATAACTTGGATAAAGGCTTTTGTTTGTGCTTAAGACTTTGAATAATTTCCAGAATTGGAAAGATATGAAAATTGATATCAAAGTCTTAACACTTAAGAATGAATGACAAAAATTATGAGAACTTTGTGACTTTGTGATTATGAAAGTTGTATTCAGAATTATATTTTGAAAAGCAAGTCATAGAACACCTATTTATAGTGTTTAATTCGTGCACATTAACTAGTATGAGTTTGTGAAAAGTTAAGAGCTACATCAGTTCATTCAAAACAGAACCAATATACTGTTCTGGTATGTGTAATCGATTACCATATGGTGTAATCGATTACACCAGTTAAAAATTTCAAAAACAAACTCAACGGATTGATGTAATCGATTACCAAACATTGTGTAATCGATTACAATGTGAAAAAATGCACGTATCTGATGCTTTTAATATGTTGTAATCGATTACAAGTATATGTAATCGATTACATCATGTAAAAATTTAAAATACAAAACTCAACGGATTTATGTAATCGATTACCAAACATGGTGTAATCGATTACAATGTGTAAAACGTACATATCTGATACTTTTAATATGTTGTAATCGATTACGGTTATGGTGTAATCGATTACATCACAGAAAATGCACAGGTCTGATGAGTTTATCAACCTGTAATCGATTACCAGAGTAGTGTAATCGATTACATCATGGAAAATGTACAAGACTGATGAGTTTATCAATATGTAATCGATTACCAGAGTAGTGTAATCGATTACACTGTTTAAAAACAGAACACCTATGCTTTAGTGCAAATGATCTTGGTTTTATGCATGAGTTTTTCAGAATTTAGCCTTTATCGTATAGTTAAGAGATTTTAAGATTAAGTATCGTTTTACCTAGAAGACTTAGACTACACATATGAGCTTCTTTGACTTTTGATTTGTCAGTCTTCTTTTTGCATTTGATGACATAGTGAGCATCATCAAAACCTTAGCCATAGGTTGGGAAAGATCACCATCTTCACAGTTCTTAGACTTTAAATGTCTATTTGCAAGTAAAGTTTTAGAGGAAAATGAAAAGAAAGACGTCAGAGTTATATCATAGGTATATTTCATAACTCTCGAGCCTTTCTTTCCTCCGGTACCCTCAAAAAACCAATTTGCAAATAGATTGGAAGTGTTTGTGTACGGTAGGAGAGTGTACTGGTGCCACTAGAATAAATATCTATTAAGCCTCACAAGTACATATACTTAGTTATATGTAAAACCTGAATATAAAAAAAGCAATATCAAAGGTTCCTGTTTATATTTTTGTTTAATTTGTGCTGTGAAGATTATTAACTAAATATTACAGTTTTGAAAAAATGACATTTCATTTCACCATAATCAAACTGAAATACTGCAAAGATTTGCAACAAATAACAGATTTCTATAGTAAAATATGCTTAGATCTTACTTCTTGTTATTGCAAAATATTATTTTCAGTAAGAACTGTGTGTTACAATGTTAAATTCATGCCTTCTTATAGTAAGATGTTTTATTTACCTTATAAAAACAGTGTAAGAGGTTTTTCTTCCAAAAAAATATTTTCTGATTTTCATTCCATACATATATATAAATAAAGTTAATCCGTTCAAAATTAACATTGTAACTACATAATTGGATTTTGATTGTACTAAAGGAAAAATACTTGTACCCTAAGAAGATAAGCATTGAATCTCTTGTCATAGGTAATAACATACTGATAAAAGAAAAAGAAAAAAATGACAATGATCTTGAGAATTCCATGTACTCAACGAGTTAGAGTTACTGTTAATAAAATATATTGATGATCATAAGTTTGTAATTGCATTAACGAAAAACTTTAGAATACATTAAAGTGGTACCAAATCATCTATAACCAAGAATATTTTGAAACAAAAATGTTGCTAAAATTCCTCTACCTTAGTTACAAAGTAAAATGAGACATGTTGAAAATTCCTCTTAATTACAACAACCACTAATGAATTTCTCCATTTCAATTAAATTTTGCAGCAAATATGTTCTCGGGTAATGCATATTGCATAAATGATGTACTACCGCCATGACTCTTATTAGTTCTTGTTCTTAATCATGACTTGTAATGTAATGAATATGGAAAACATATTCTGATTATGCGCATTATGTTTGATGTTTATAAAATCATGAATTGTATTGTCACATGAGACAAGTGGGAGAATGTAAGAATGTTTCTTGTGACATGAAGGGACATACCATTTAATTGATTGAACGACATAACTCTTGAATAAAAAGTTGTCAATGAAATGGTAAGACTCTTGAGAAAGAGTCTATATATAGTGCTTGATGGAAGCACTATACTATCATCAGAAAAGGACTTGAAACACTGTCCCTATCTCTGCCCAGAAAGATTGTCTCTATCAGCCATCACTAAAGGAAGAGCATAGAAAGCAAGGGAAAGAGATAGAAGAGTTTCTCTATTGACAAGAACAATACACAACACATAGTGGATGATCATATCGCCATGGAAAGAGGTAATGCATAACCATTCTTATTATGTGAAAGCTATAGATTCTAAAGATCCATTTTTACGTGTTTTCATGATTGAACTTACATGTGGTATCAGAGCACTGTGTTTAAGAACTTATAGTTTTCCATTAATGATGATTTGATCCTGAATGATATTAATGTTCTTGAATGTTTAGAAAACTCATATATGATTATTTCCGCTGCATTATAACAAGAAAGAAAGTGTAAATATGTATTCACGACACTGTTCTTGAATGTTTCATTGCACTGTTCACATTAAATAAGTATTATCTGCACTGTTCTTGAATATTTCATTGCACTGTTCATATTAAATAAGTAATGAAACTTATATGTATTCACTGTTAGATGTATATTATATGTCGAATGTTATATAGAATACATATCTGTTAATGCTATATATATATAAAAAACAAAGTAGTGTGAACATATGATACATATATAATATGAACACATGAACCATAATATTCTATTTTTCTTTTGGTTCAGTTTCTATTATATATATTCTGCACTGTTTCATGAAACGCGGCTCTTTTGTGTAACGCTGTGCAGAAATTTTGCACAGTAACAATAAATGTATATTGCTCTGTTTTATAATTATATATATTCGTATATATGCAAACATAGTTACTGTTTCCTTTTATTTAATTATGATTCATTTGAAATAATAGTATATGAATTGTTGAAAGTTAAACAGAACATAAACATGGAAAAGGAACAGTAAACAATGCAATATGAACCGAACAGAATATAAATACTACTTTACAATGTTTCTCTTTTATATTGAACATTATACAAAGAGTGATAACATAATGTTAATTTGTAATGTTTGCCTTTTATATAAATGATTTCTGTTTTACATTGTATATATGTATGTAAAACAGTAATAACAAATATACATATATTTAAAATTATATATATCTATTCATAAGAAACAGTAACAGTAAGGAATATATATATAATTAAGTTACAATTTCATTTGAATTTTGATGCAATTGTTTGATGAATACATATAACTCCATAATTTATGTGTTAGTTTGAGAGTCATGTGTATGTAATATTATGACTTGTTAGATATTTGGAATTATTGTATGATAGATTTGTTAATCACCAAAGTGATCAAATCTTTATGTTTATTTAATTCCAAAATTGTATGATCATATTTTATTTGTTTGGAACTATTGTATGATAGATTTGTTAATCACCAAAGTGGTCTAATCTTTATGTTTATTTAAATTCCAAATTGGATGATCATATTTCATTTACTCATTAATTTGATACTATGAATGATATAACAATTATTGATTTATGAGCAAATTGAAGTTCATTATTATAAGACAGTTAAGAATCGCCCAAAGGTTGATTATTTGTTCTTATAACCAATGAGCATAAATGTTGGTAGTGTAAATGCATCATTAGTTATATTTATATATCCAAAGATAGTAAATGTTTCTGATATATGCATGTATCGTTGCCAAATTATGTGAATTTCTTTAGTATCATTATGCCTAGTATGGTATATTGATGGATTACCCAAAGGTGAACATCAATATGCACTTATGAAGTAGTTTGAATTAATTTAACATGTTAGCATGTAACTCAAAGCCTTAATGTTTTTCATTTTAATTTTATCGATTGCAGTACCTGTTGCTTTGCATTCACAATTCTCATCTATTTCAACTTTCAATGGACTTAACTTCTCTGAATGGAGTGAACAAATCCATTTTTACCTTGGGGTAATGGATTTAGATTTGTCACTTAGAGAAGATAAGCCAAGTGCTATTACAAATATAAGCACTGACGAACATAAAGTTCATTATAGGAATTGGGAAAGATCAAACAGATTGAGTCTAATGTATATGCGAATGAGTATTGCTGGCAACATTAAGTCAGCTCTTCCTAAAACTGAAAGTGCTAAAGAAATGCTAAAGTTTGTGGAAGAGCGCTCCCAAACTGCTGACAAGTCTCTTGCTGGGACACTAATGAGTACGTTAACCACCATGAAATTTGATGGTTCTCGTCCTATGCATGAACATGTCATTGAAATGACAAACATTGCAGCAAGACTTAAGACATTGGGAATGGATGTGGATGAGAATTTCCTTGTGCAATTTGTATTAAATTCATTACCTTCTGAATATGGTCCTTTCCAAATGAACTATAACACCATGAAAGATAAATGGAATATGCATGAATTGCATAGTATGTTAGTTCAAGAGGAAACCAGAATGAAGAGTCAAGGAAATCATTTCATCAATTATGTTAATCATCGAGGAGCTAGAAAGAAAGTCAGTAAGAAACATGACAAGAAAGGGAAGGGACTCTTAAAGATTAACGAGTCATCTTCTCAAATCCATACGAAGGAACATCATGACAACAAATGTCATTTTTGTCGAAAGATTGGACATTTCCAAAAGGATTGTCCAAAACGCAAAGGTTGGTTCGAAAAGAAAGGTAAGCCTAGTGCTTATGTATGTTTTGAATCAAACTTAGCAGAAGTTCCTTATAATACTTGGTGGATTGATTCTGGATGTACTGCTCATGTTTCTAATACTATGCAGGGATTCATTACGACCCGAACTACAAGACCAAATGAAAAATTTGTCTTTATGGGAAATAGAGTGAAGGTTCCAGTGGAAGCTGTCGGGACTTATCGTTTAATCCTTGACACTGGACATCATTTAGATTTATTTGAAACCCTTTATGTACCTAATATATCTAGGAATTTGGTTTCTTTATCTAAACTTGATGTTGCTGGATACACTTTTAAATTTGGAAATGAATGTTTCAGTTTGTATAAATATACTCATTTGATAGGTAATGGTATATTATGTGATGGATTGTACAAGTTAAATCTTGATAATCTTTTTTATGAAACACTTTTAACCTTGCATCATAACGTTGGAATTAAGCGTGACTTAATTGATGAACGTTCTGCTTACTTGTGGCATAAGCGTTTGGGACATATTTCCAAAGAAAGAATGAAAGGATTAGTAAAGAATGAAATCCTTCCGGATTTAGATTTTACTGATCTGAATATATGTGTGGATTGTATTAAAGGTAAAGAAACAAAACACACAAAGAAGGGAGCCACAAGAAGCACTAAGCTTCTTGAAATAATACACACTGATATTTGTGGACCTTTTGATGTTAATTCTTTCAATAAAGAAAAATACTTCATTACCTTCAATGATGATTATTCACGTTATGGTCATATCTATTTATTGCGTGATAAATCTCAAGCGTTAAAAGCGTTAGAGATCTATATTACTGAAGTTGAAAGGCAATTAGATAAAAAGGTGAAAATTGTCAGGTCTGATCGAGGTGGTGAGTATTATGGAAGATATGATGAAAATGGACAACATCCAGGTCCATTTGCTAAATTTCTTGAAAGTCGTGGCATATGTGCACAATACACAATGCCAGGTACACCACAACAAAATGGTGTATCAGAAAGGCGTAATAGAACATTGTTGAATATGGTTCGGAGTATGATGAGTAATTCATCTTTACCCATTTCATTGTGGACTTATGCTTTAAAAACCGCTATGCATTTATTAAATAGGATTCCTAGTAAGGCAATTCCAAAGACTCCTTTTGAACTGTGGACAGGAAGGAAACCTAGTTTGAGGCACCTACATGTTTGGGGATGCCCAGCGGAAGCTAGAATTTATAATCCACATGAAAATAAACTGGATGCAAGAACAATCAGTGGTTATTTCATTGGTTATCCAGAAAAATCAAAGGGGTATAGATTTTATTGTCCAAACCATACTACAAGAATTGTTGAAACTGGGAATGCTCGATTCATTGAGAATGGTGAAGTTAGTGGGAGTGAAACACCACGCAAAGTGGAAATTCAAGAAATGAGGGTGCAAGTTTCATTTACTTGTGTCTCTAATAATGTTGTTCCTCAAGTTATTGAACCAATTAATAATGATGAAGAACAACAAAATAATCCCATTACTCAAAATGAAGTTGATGAACCTATAGTAGAAGAACCACAAGAAATAGCATTAAGAAGATCTCAAAGAGAAAGACAATCTGCTATTCCTGACGATTATGTGGTTTATCTACACGAGTTAGAAGGTGACATAGGAATTGAGAATGACCCAGTTACGCTTTCACAAGCCATGGATAGTGATAATGCCGATAAATGGTTAAATGCCATGAAAGATGAGTTAAAGTCTATGAAACAAAATGAGGTTTGGGACCTTGTTGAGTTACCACAAGAATGCAAAACAGTAGGTTGTAAATGGGTTTTCAAAACCAAACGTGATTCTTATGGTAACTTAGAACGATACAAGGTCAGACTTGTTGCAAAAGGCTATGCTCAAAAAGATGGTATTGACTATAAAGAGACATTTTCACCAGTCTCTAAGAAGGACTCTCTTAGAATTATCATGGCATTGGTGGCTCATTATGATCTAGAGTTACACCAAATGGATGTGAAAACCGCCTTTCTAAACGGGGATTTAGCAGAAAATGTCTATATGGATCAACCAATGGGATTCATAGAGAAAGGAAAGGAACATATGGTGTGTAAACTTAAGAAATCAATATATGGACTTAAGCAAGCTTCCCGACAGTGGTATCTCAAGTTTAATGATATTATTGTATCCTTTGGGTTTAAGGAAAACATCGTTGATCGATGTATATACCTGAAGATCAGTGGGAGTAAGTTTATCTTCTTGGTTCTATATGTTGATGACATCTTGCTCGCAACTAATGATCTTGGTCTTTTAAATGAAACTAAGATGTTCCTCTCTAGAAATTTTGAAATGAAAGATATGGGTGAGGCAAGCTATGTGATTGGAATAGAAATATTTCGTGATAGATCACAAGGATGGTTAGGCTTATCTCAGAAAGCATATATTAAATTTTTTTTAGAGAGATTCAAAATGAATAAATGTTCAGCATCTCCCGCTCCAATTCAGAAAGGGGACAAGTTTAGTATCATGCAATGTCCAAAGAATGATTTGGAACGGAAGCAAATGGAAGAAATTCCTTATGCATCTATAGTTGGGAGTTTAATGTATGCTCAGACTTGTACGAGACCGGATATTAGTTTTGCAGTTGGTATGTTAGGAAGATACCAGAGTAATCCTGGTATAGAACATTGGAAAGCTGCAAAGAAAGTTCTGAGATATTTGCAAGGTACAAAGGATCACATGCTTACTTATAGGAGATCGAATCATCTTGAAGTGATTGGTTATTCGGATTCAGACTTTGCCGGATGCATAGACACAAGAAAGTCTACGTTCGGTTATGTATATTTGTTAGTTGGAGGAGCTATCTCATGGAAGAGTGCGAAGCAGACTGTCATTGTTGCATCCACTATGGAAGCTGAATTTGTGGCATGCTTTGAGGCCACGGTTCATGCTAAATGGCTACGGAACTTTATTTCAGGACTTGGGGTAGTCGACAATATTGACAAGCCGCTGAAAATTTATTGTGATAATTCCGCAACAGTCTTCTTTTCTAAAAACGACAAGTACTCCAAAGGTGCTAAACATATGGAGGTGAAATACTTTGCCGTTAAAGAAGAAGTTCAGAAACTTAGAGTGTCAATTGAGCATATTAGCATTAACCTTATGATTGCAGACCCTTTGACGAAAGGGTTACCGCCCAAAATATTTACTGGTCATGTTAAAAATATGGGCATTATATGTGCAAATGATTGTTGAACATTATGTTATTAATAAAGTCTCAATTTTCGACACTTTGAGCTCATTAATATTTAAGTTTCTGGTTAATATTTATTTCCATACTTTTGTACACATGTGAAAGGATAGTAATATTGGAAATAAAATTTTCTTTCCAAATGACATTATTATGTGATTCCCATTAATGTGTCATGTTATGTATAAGGCTAATATAGTAGTACATGGAAGGGACTATATCGCATAAATGATGTACTACCGCCATGACTCTTATTAGTTCTTGTTCTTAATCATGACTTGTAATGTAATGAATATGGAAAACATATTCTGATTATGCACATTATGTTTGATGTTTATAAAATCATGAATTGTATTGTCACATGAGACAAGTGGGAGAATGTAAGAATGTTTCTTGTGACATGAAGGGACATACCATTTAATTGATTGAACGATATAACTCTTGAATAAAAAGTTGTCAATGAAATGGTAAGACTCTTGAGAAAGAGTCTATATATAGTGCTTGATGGAAGCACTATACTATCATCAGAAAAGGACTTGAAACACTGTCCCTATCTCTGCCCAGAAAGATTGTCTCTATCAGCCATCACTAAAGGAAGAGCATAGAAAGCAAGGGAAAGAGATAGAAGAGTTTCTCTATTGACAAGAACAATACACAACACATAGTGGAGGATCATATCACCATGGAAAGAGGTAATGCATAACCATTCTTATTATGTGAAAGCTATAGATTCTAAAGATCCATTTTCATGTGTTTTCATGATTGAACTTACAATGCAGATATTGCATGCGATCAATATCACAAATACAAGGTTAGTAGATGTGGTATATACAATGCACAAATGAGAATCTTTATATATGTGACATGTTGGGAATAAGCGATCAATTAAATAATAAAAGAGAAGAGAATAACACAAGGAATTTGGTAACGAGGTTCGGCCAATTGTGCATACTTCACCGGGAGCGTTGAGAGGCTACCACTATATATTAGAGAATAAGAATGTGTGTTTAGCTATTGTTCTTCTTCTTACATTAGGTTTACATAACATAAATATATAGCTCTCTACCCCAATCATTTACATCAGCCCAAGCCCATAACTTGTATTGCTCTTATGATGAGAAGATGACCGATCCATTGAATATGAGCCATTGCACAACAATCTCACCTTGGCGAATATCATTAATCTCCATCTTCCACCATTGGATTGGGGGTGCTCCATAGTCCAACATTAGTGAATGTTCAGCAAGCTTAGACAATGTCTGAACTTGTCTGTGGTAACCGACTTGGTTAACATATCAGTTGTATTTTCTGAAGTGTGAACCTTCTGCAATAGTATCTGCCCACAAGCTACCAACTCTCTGTGAAATCTCACATCAATATGTTTGGTCCTAGTATGATACACTTGGTTCTTTGCCAAGAAGATAGCACTCTCATTGTCACAATGCAGCGAAACTCCACCTTGTTCAATGCCTAATTCATTTAACAGCCCCATAAGCCATTTGGCTTCCTGAGAAGCTTCACCAGCTGCCATGTAATCTGCTTCAGTTGTGGACATAGCAACAACTGACTGAACTGATGATCTACATATAATTGGTCCACCTGCAAGGGTGAAGACAAACTCTGTTGTGGACCTTCTATCATCAAAGTCTCTTGCATAGTCTGAATCAACATAACCAATCATTGAAGGCTTACTCTATTGGCTGTCAAACATAATACTGAGACTTGTAGTCCCCTTCAAATATCTGAAAATCCATTTGACTACTTCTCAATGTTGTTTCCCTAGTTTCGACATATACTTGCATACTTGACTAACTGCACGTGTCAAGTCCGGTCTAGTACAAACCATAACATATATCAAGCAACCTACTACACTGACATATGGAACCTTTGACATGTACTTCTTTTCTTCACCTGTATTTGGACACTGATATAGGGAAAGCTTGAAGTGATTTGCCAACGGAGTTCTCACTACTTTAGCATTACTCATATCAAATCTCTTTAAGATCTTTTCAATATAGCTTTGCTGAGAGAGCCATAGCTTTTTAGCTCTCATATCTCTGTGGTTAACAGCACTCAAATGGTTAACAGCAATCAACATATCATCAACATAAAGTAGCAGAAAAATAAAAGAACCATCGTCAAGACTTCTTACATAAACACAACAATCATACTCACAACGCTTTTAACCGAGCTTCAACATATAAGTGTCAAACCGCTTGTACCACTTTCTGGGAGACTACTTCAACCCATATAGAGACTTCTTCAACTTGCAAACCAAGTGACTCTATCCAGCTGCACTGAACCCTTTTGGTTGTGTCATGTAAATTTTCTCCTTTAGCTCACCATGGAGAAAGGCAGTCTTCACATCCATTTGTTCTAAATGCATATCTCGGATGGTTACCAAGGCAAGCACTGCCCTAATAGAAGTGTGTCTCACATCTTGGGAGAAAAATCTCATTGTAGTCGATCCCCTTTTGTTGTGAATACCCATTTGCTACAAGACGAGCCTTGAACTTTTCCCCTTCTTTTTCTAATACTATTGGCTTCCTCTTGTACACCCACTTGCACCAAACTACATGCTTGTCGGAGGGCAATGAGACAAGGTCCCAAGTTTGGTTTTTCTATAAAGACTTCATCTCCTCCAACATGGCACTCATCCATTGTTCTTTCTCCGGGCTGTTTATAGCATCTTGAAAGCTACATGGATCTCCTGAACTAATATGGAGAGCAACTGAAGCCATATCTCTCTAGAGGTTTGATAGGAGGTCTATCTCTGTCTCTGGCAAGTAGATACTCTTGCACACCTGAACTCTCAGCCTGAGAATCATCATGTTCTTGACATGAACTAGTGCATGATTCCTTGCCTTTATTCACCTGAATCGTTTCACTGTTCACTAGAATCATATTTGATCTCAAACTCTCTCCATTGAGCCTGGGAACCTCTGTCAAAACTGACTCTTTTAGTAGAAAATCTTCATCAAACACTACATCTCTGCTTTACACATCTTTTCTGGAAACTAGATCACAAAACTTGAACCACTTCACACCTTTGGTATATCCAATGAAGATACACATTTTTGACTTGGGATCAAGTTTAGATCGTTCATAACTAGGTACATGTACATAAGCAAGACAACCAAATATGCGTAACATATTATAATTGACCGATTACCTATCCATACTTCTTATGCAACTTTACCATTCAATGAAGCTCGTGGTGATCTATTGATGACATAACATGCCATACTAAGTGCCTCTGCCCAAAATCATTTGGAAAGTCCAACATTAAGTTTCATCTGACCCTGTCTATAAGAGTTCTATTCATCCTCTCTACAACACCATTCTTCCGAGGAGTCTTATTCACTGAAAAGTGCCTCTGAATGTCATGTTCCTCACAAAACTTCTAAAAATATGAGTTCTTGTATTCCATACCATTGTCTGACCTCAGGTATTTGATTTTTCTACCAGTCTGGTTCTCTACCTCTGCCTTCCAAACCTTGAACTTGACAAAGACTTCTGACTTATGATTCAGAAAATATACCTAGACCTTGCGAGAAAAGTCATCAACGAAGGTAACAAAATATGTAGAACCTCCTAGGGATGGTTCCTGAGTGGGTCCCCATACATCAGTGTGGATATAGTCTAGAATGCCCCGAGTCTTGTGTTGGTCAGCCTTGAAACTAACTCGTGTGTGTTTCCCAAGCACACAATACTTGCACAAATCTAATTTGCATTTGCTGACTCCCCTCAACAGTCCTTTTTTGTATAGTTCTGTCACGCCACACACACTAATATGACCCAAACGCAAGTGCCATAATTTTGTAAAATCATGATCCGAATCTACTGAAATCTCTTCAGCCACTCCAACAACTCCACATACAACTATTCTCCCTAACAACTTGTAGGTGTTCCTAGAAATTCTCTTACCCTTCATCACAGTCATAACACTTTTTCATACTCGAAGAATATCACTATCTCCATCAGCTCTATAGCTAAATCCTTTGGCCGGCAATGTCCCCATAGAAATCAAATTCTTCTTCAAATCTGGTATGTTCCTAACCTCACATAACGTCTTCACTACACCATCATCCATCACAATTTTTATTTGTCCCAAACCAATAATTCCACATGCTTTATTATTTCTGAGATACACGAAACCAAAATTATCTGCCTTGTATATGGTGAACCATTTTCAGTTTGACGTCATGTGGTGGGAACAACCAGTGTCAAGTATCCACTCTTCTGCACTATTATTTGATGATACAAATAGTAGATTACCTTCACTGTTATAACTAGAATCATCTTTTTGTGCAACATTTTCATATGTAGATACTCTATCTTTCACCACCGGCTTGCTAGGACTCCATTCATTAGGACAATTCTTTTTTTAATGTCTAGTCTGTTTGCACCTAAAGCACTCTAGTCGTGTTCTGCCCTTGGAATTTGTTCTTTTCCCTTTGGCAGGACCTCCTCTGCCTTGTCTTCTCCCTCACGTTTGGCTCCCTTTTACATATAGACCATCACCCTCGGACCCTTCTCCTACATTATGTCTTCTTTGAGTGTGGGACAGAAGTGTATATGTGATCTCATCTAGTTTGATTGAGTTTTTCCCGTATGTCAAAGTTGTCACCAAGTGTTCATAGGAATTTGGCAAAAAACATAATAATATTATTGATTTGTCCTTATCATCAACCTTCACATCAAGTTTATGCAAGTCATTGATCACTTGATTAAAAGTGTTAAGATGTTGTTGCAAATCAGTACCATCCTGCATCTTCAGGCCATAGAATCTCTGTTTCAAATACAACTTATTTGTTAGAGACTTCGAAATGAACCGCTTCTCTAATGTCTCTCATAGCTCTGTTGGTGACGTCAAATCCATAACATGATACATCACCTCATCTGATAGACAGAGCCGTATGGTTCCTGCAGCCTTCTCCTTCAACTCTTCCCAACCTAGTTGGTCCATACCATCTGGTTTATTCTCACGCAGCGCATTTGATAGACCTTGTTGATCCAACACATCCTTAACCCTCATTTTCCACAATCCGAAATTACCACTTCCATTGAACTTCCCCATCTCGAATTTGGAACTTGGGTTAAGAGTCATCTGATACCAATTTTTGGGAACAATCGATTAATCAAATAGTAAAAGAGAAGAGAATAATACAAGGAATTTCGTAACGAGGTTCGGCCAATTATGCCTACGTCCCCGAGAGCGTTGAGAGGCTACCACTATATATTAGAGAATAAGGATGCGTGTTTAACTATTGTTCTCCTTCTTACATTAGGTTTACATAACATAAATATATACCCCTCTACCCACCATTTACATCAGCCCAAACTCATAACTTGTATTGCTTTTATGATGAGAAGAAGTCCGATCAATTGAATATGAGTCATTGCATAACATGACATATTACAGAGACTGGTTTTAGTTGATCTTCTTTACCTAAAAAAGATTCTAACATAAAGGTCTTCCTTGTATTTATTTGTATATTGTTATATAAGTATGCATATACATTCATTTATTTCTGGAAGATGTCTAACTCATGGCTGAAATGGGATTAGATGCATACATATTTTCCATATCATGGTCAAGACTCATTCTAGGTACAATCGCACATATGTTGCAAATGAGAGATTCTTCTATGTTAGCAATCACGTATAGGGAAATGATTATTCTATGATAAGAACTAGTGTCTAAAATAATGTCACCAAACACTTTGTTTGATTCTGGTGTATTGGGCATGAGCGTCTAAAACTTTAGTTTCATGCATCAAACTATCATGTTATTTTGTAGTTTGACTTTGATTTGAATGTGTTCACAGATGGTAAAGGGTCAGTCAATGCAAAATGATTACAATATTATAACAACCTTATCAACGAACTAATAAGCCAGGGATCTTTCGCAAGCTATATTTACCTTTTAATGTTTAATTAACACCTAAGAGACAAGTTTCATGCTGATACATATTTATTCTTGTCTGTTTTTCTGCATCTTGTAGGAATCCAAGCTCATGTTACATTAGTACATTGGGACTTGCCACAAGCACTTGAGGAGGAATATGAAGGATGGGTTAGCCGAAGAATTGTGTATGGTTCCTAAACTTCAAGTATCTGATTGCATCACCTTATTATGCTAGATATGAGTTCCAACAAATTGCATCTAGCACAAAAGAGAGAGAAAAACATTACTTTTGTGATTAACATATTACATATTACAGAAAAGACTTCACAACATATGCTGATGTATGCTTCAGGGAGTTTGGTGATAGAGTTAAACATTGGACCACAGTGAACGAAGGAAACATGTTCGCAATTGGGGGCTATGATGCTGAATTCGTACCACCTCAACGATGTTCTCCTTCTTCTGCACAATCCTTAACATATAACTGCTTCGGGGGAAATTCCTCAACTGAGCCCTATTTGGTAGCCCATCATATGTTGCTAGCACATGCATCAGTAGCAAAATTGTATAGGAAAAAGTACCAGGTAACACCATTCTTATTTATTTACAATGGAGATTTACAAATAATGTGTCAATCAACACATATGAAGCCAATAATGTCCATCCACAAAAAACTGGTACTACTTGTTGGGATTGGAGTCCACAATAAGACAGCGAGAGATTTACACATAAGAATCTAATAAGCAGACCTAACACTACATCTTAACTCAAGACCTTAACTCGTTAGGCCAATGGGTCCATCTACTTTTAAGGTCTTCAAATTATCCATTCTTAATTAATGTGAGACATCAACAAATTCACACTTTCACTCCAAAACTAACAAGTCTATCACACATTAGTAACATAATTATGGGGAATATTATATATGGTGATAATTATGATATTGACGAGGATAATAATGATTATATTATTTTGTTTTGAAAACAATCTCTAGTACATGCAGGACAAGCAACATGGATTTATTGGGTTTAATCTCCTTACTTATGGTTGTTTTCCTCTTACAAATACTACTAAAGATATAAGTGCTGCTAACAGGGACCAAGACTTCTATGTTGGATGGTAAGTGAGATTTTGGTAGTGATATATGTCTCTAATATATATGTTACCATTATCCTAGTGAACGATACCAAAACATCCAACACTATATTTTTCTTTAATCAACTAAAAAACATATCTCTTTATACTTAAGCATTAACTTGTAGACTTGATTTCATCTATGCTTTGTTGTTGCAGGTTTTTGAATCCCTTTACTTTTGGAGAATACCCTGACACAATGAAAAAGAATTTTGGCTCAAGGCTTCCTTTATTCAGCAAAAGTGAATCCAATCTGGTTAAAGGCTCAATTGATTTCCTCGAAATAAATTATTACATGTCATTTTATGTTAAGGACAACCTTAGCATCCTACAGATTAAGGATAGAGATTTTATGGTAGATATGGGTGTGGAACATCAATGTATGTATATGTTCTAAGCCAACCATTATTTTTACCACATAATCAATTCTATGTTGAGGTTTAACAAGTAACTTATATGTTAGTATCTCTTTATTCCATGAGGTCTCATCCTAAAAACTATGAATTTGGCTTTTTTCTACATGGAATAATTTTCTCTTCATTTTATATGCTATCGTAGTAAGTTTCAGCATTTTAATTGCATTTTATAACCTAAATTTCAATCACACTATTGTCGTTTTGGGTATATCTGTAGCAACATTGTGAGCGCAATTGCGACTATATCAGTCACTTTTTCCCGCAATTTTCAACTATGATAAACACAACAACCACAATTTAAAATAGTTGTTTACTGAAATTTCGTTTACATGCAAAGATGCATACACCCTACCCCTAGTATACAAATGCAATATGCTCTTAATATTCTAAACCAAGATTGAGTTTCCTAAATGAGACAACCATTTTCACTTTCTGTCTATCATATTGCATCTGTCTTTCCTAACATAATCAGTAGCACTATTTGTTGATAACTCATGTCTATACTTCTATCTTTACTGTTATACACACTTGTTTTATCTTCAAGTTTTAAGGAACTGAGACAACTATTTATGTTGTTTCCGGTTGTAGCTGTCTTTGAAAATGGTACATCTACAGATGAGGTAAGAATAGAGTATGAATATGGTGCTGGTATTGTTATTTTTAAGGCATAGGGATGTTTACACTAACTACCTTGTTAGCTAAGATTCCAATTGTACCCTGGACATTGCATGATTTGCTTGACTCACTGAGGAACTCTTATGGAAATATTCCAATTTACATTCATGAAAATGGTATGCATCTCTATCCCTTGTCTCCCTCAAAACAATGTAATTTTAATTTTTTATTGATAATATATATATATATATATATCCTTGTTATTAAAACAATAGTGCATGTGATATGTTATTAACCTTTTAACTTCAACACATTGGAATTCATCATTGGAAGATTGGTCAACGGTGAAATCTTTGCATGATTACATTGGGAGCATACCTGATATACTCAGGTACTTTTATTTTTCACTCTCAAGTAGGGATGTGTCAAAGGGAGTATAATGTTTTAAATTGAAGTCGTAGTTATGTTGTGTTTACTGTAATTATTGCAAAAAATACAGTTTTAAGTTTGAACTATTATATGAATAATATAAATGATGAAAGATACCGTAACAATATAAAAAACTATAATTATATATATCACACACTCAAACGATGACTATTCTCATGGCATTCCATTAGTATCACAAAAAGTTGTACTTTTAAATTACTTTAAATAAGGTTCTAGAACAGAGAAGGTAGAATTTGTGTGGGTTCTTCTTTGTGTGGTGAATTGTTGTAACACATATCTAGTTGTTTTATGAATAACTGTTAAGAAGAATAACAATAATATCAATGAAGGTCTTAGTTTTGATGATAATGGTTTTAGTACCTTTTGGTGATGCTTTGAGTAGAGATGATTTCCCACCTCACTTCTTGTTTGGTGCATCAACTTCAGCTTATCAGGTTCTCCTCCTCTTCTATATATTTACCTTTATATATCATCAATATATTAATTATTTCATGTATGTATTACTATATACTTGTCTCTTTTTTTTTTGTGTAACTAATGTAACCCATAACTTATGGATAAGAAACTAATTACTTTCGAGATTCATAGTTGTTTCTCCCAACAAATGTTGCTTTTAGAAATCGAGCTATTAAACTTTTGGTCTTTTAGTAATTATATTAAAGCATGTAAATGGAATTATGTGAAAGGTTGAAGGAGCAGCAAATGAAGATGGAAGGAAGCCAAGTATATGGGATACCTTTGCACATGCTGGCAATGGTTCTACTTGTTAGACCATAACGATTTATTTGCGAGTTAACTTTTGGAAGAGAGTGAAGGGAAATGAAGGACTTTAAAGTCTTATAATGTATAGATTCTCAAGTCTTTCTTTTCTTTCTATTATCCTCCAAAAACCGTATGTTACAATGTTAAATTTTTGCTTTCTTACCTTAAGTTGTTTTAGTTATCATTAAAAAAAAATGTAAGAGGTTTTTCTTACAAAATATCTTATCTGATTTCTGTCCATATATAAATTGAAAGTTAATCTCTACAAAAACAATAGGAACTACAACATTGGATTTTGATTGTAGTAAAGGAAAAATACTTAATGGGTTTATGTTGATAAAATATATTGATGATCACAGATTAGTAATAGCATTAAGATAAAATTTTAGAATAAATTCATGTTATTGATAAGTGCTTGCAACATAGTAACACTATGATAGGGATAGGGCTCGTAAGTGACTAAGCAAATCACCTATCACCAAAAATCTTTTGAAACAAGTATGTTGCTAAAATTCATCTATCTTGGTTACAAAGTAAAATGAGACATGTTGAAAATTCCTCTTAATTACAACAACTAATGAATTTCCCCATTTCAATTAAATTTTGCAGCAAATATGTTCTCCGGTAATGCAGATATTGCATGCGATTAATATCACAAATACAAGGTTAGTAAATGTGGTATATACAATGCACAAATAAGAATCTTTATATATGTGACATATTATAGAGACTGGTTTTAGTTGATATTCTTTACCTAAAAAAGTTTCTAACATAAAGGTTTTCCTTGTATTTATTTATATATTATTATATAAGTATGCATATACATTCATTTATTGTAGGAAGATGTCCAACTCATGGCCAAAATGGGATTAGATGCATACAGATTTTCCATATCATGGTCAAGACTCATTCCAGGTACAATCACATAAATGATGCAAATGAGAGATTCTTCTATGTGAGCAGGGACATAAAGGGAAATGATTATTCTATGATAAAAACTAGTGTCTAAAATAATATCAAAGGTTGTCTCTACCATAAACTTCGTTTGATTCTGGTTCATTGCACATGAACATCTAAAACTTAAGTGTCATGCATCAAACTGTCATGTTATTTTGTAGTTTAACTTTGATTTCAATGTGTTCGCAGATGGTAAGGGGCCAGTGAATCTTAAGGGAGTACAATATTATAACAACCTTATCAATGAACTAATAAGCCAAGGTTCTTTTGCAAGATACATTTACCTCTTAACATTTAATTAACACATAAGAAAAATTCTTCAAAATTTCATGTTGATACATATTTATTCTTCTCTGTTTTTATGCATCTTGTAGGAATTCAAGCTCATGTTACATTAGTACACTGGGACCTGCCACAAGCACTTGAGGAGGAATATGAAGGATGGGTTAGCCGAAGAATTGTGTATGGTTCCTAAACTTCAAGCATATGATTGCATCACCTTTTTCTGCAAGATATGAGTTCAAACAAATTGCATCTAGCACAAAAGAGAAAAAAAAAACATTATTTACGTGATTAACATATTACATATTACAGAAAAGACTTCACAACATATGCGGATGTATGCTTCAGAGAGTTTGGTGATAGAGTTAAATATTGGACCACAATGAACGAAGGAAACATGTTTGCTATTGGGGGCTATGATTCTGGATTCCTACCACCTCAACGGTGTTCTTCATCCTCTACACAATCCTTAATATATAACTGCTCCGGTGACAATTCTTCAACTGAGCCATATTTGGTAGCCCATTATATGTTTCTAGTACATGCATCAGCATTAAACTTGTATAGAAAAAAGTACAAGGTAAGAACATTCTTATTTGTTTGCAATGGAGATTTACACATAAGCATCCAATAAGCAGACGTGACACAACATCTTGACCCATAACCTTAACTCATTAGGTCTATGGGTTCATCTACTTATAAAGTCTTAAATTAACCATTCTTAACCAATCACATTTCAACAAATTCACACTATCACTCCAAAACTAACAAGTATATTGAACACTAGTAACATGATTACGGAATATATTTTATAAAGTTATAATTGTGATATGATATTGAAGAGGATAATAATCATTATATTATTTTGTTTTGAAAAAAATATTTGGTACATGCAGGACAAGCAGCATGGATTTATTGGGATTAATCTCCTTACTTTTGGCTTTTTTCCTCTAACAAATACTAGTGAAGATATAAGTGCTACTAAAAGGGCCCAAGACTTCTATCTTGGATGGTAAGTGAGATTTTGGTAGTGATATATGTCTCCAATATATTTGTTATCATTATCCTAGTGAAGGATACCTTCACATCCAAAACAATATTTTTCTTTAACAAACTAAAAACCATATCTCTTTATACTTAAGCATTAATTTCTAGACCTGATTTCATATATGCTTTGTTGTTGCAGGTTTCTGAATCTCTTTACTTTTGGAGAATACCCTGACATAATGAAAAAGAATGTTGGCTCAAAGCTTCCTTTATTTAGAAAAAGTGAATCCAAATTGGTTAAGGGCTCAGTTGACTTCATAAGAATAAATTATTACTTCTCATTTTATGTTAAGGACAACTTTGGCAGCCTATATATAAATGATACAGATTACACAGAAGATGTTGGTGTGGAACTTCAACGTATGTATATGTTCTAAGCCAACCATTTTTTTATCACAACCAATTCTATAAGGAGGTTTAATTTCACTTCACAACCGGAACTGTAGTCGCATATTGTGGTTTCGGGACATCGCAAACATAATTTTTGTCACGTCAATTGCTTTTTCTAGTAATTTTCAACAATCACGGTAAACACGACATAACCACAATTTTTAATGTTGGTTTAGTGAGTTTACATGTCAACATTTGTGATTTTTATTTTCTTTAATTTCCACTAAGAAATCATGATTTTTCTTGTTGGGAACAGGCGAGCAGTCAAATAGTAAAAGAAAAGAGAAGAGAATAACACAATGAATTTGGTAACGAGGTTCGGTCAATTGGCCTACATCTCTAGGAGCATTGAGAGGCTACCACTATGTATTAGAGAATAAGGATTTGTGTTTAGCTATTATTACCCTTGTTACATTAGGTTTACAAAACATAAATATATATAGCTCTCTACCTCAACCCTTTACATCAGCCTAAACCCTTAATTATATTGCTATTATGATGAGAAGAGACTCGGTCCATTGAATATGAGCCATTGCACAATAATCTTCACCTTGGTGAATATCATCAACTTCCATCTTCCACTATTGGGTTGGGGACGCTCCATAGTCCAGCATTAGTGAATGTTCAAAAAGCTCAGATAATGCCTGAACTTATCTATGGTAACCGACTTGGTTAACATATCAGCTGCATTTTCAAAAGTGTGAACTTTCTGCAATAGTATTTTCCCACAAGCTACCAACTCTCTGATCTTGTGAAATCTCACATCAATATGTTTCGTCCTAGCATGATACACCTGGTTCTTTGCCCAGAAGATAGCACTCTGAATGTTATAGTGCAGCGAAACTCCACCTTGCTCAATGCCTAATTCATTTACCAGCCCCATAGGGCTTCCTTAGAAGCTTCGCCAACTACCATGTACTCTGCTTTAGTTGTGGACATAGCAACAACAAAGTGAAGTGATGATCTTCACATAATTGGTCCACTTGCAAGGGTGAAGACAAACCCTGTTGTGAACCTTCTATCATCAAATTCTCCTGCATTGTCTGAATGAACATAACCAACCACTAAAGGCTTACTCTATTGGCTGCCAAACATAATATCGAGACCTATAGTCCCTTTCAAATATCTGAAAATCTATTTGACTGCTTCCCAATGTTGCTTCCCTGGTTTCGACATGTACTTGCATATTTGACAAATTGCAAGTGCCAAGTTCGGTCTAATACAAATCATAGCATACATCAAACAACTCATTGCACTGGCATATGGAACCTTTGATATGTACTTATTTTCTTCATATGTCTTTGGATACTGATCTAAGGAAAGCTTGAAGTGATTTGCCAATGAAGTGCTCAGTACTTTAGATTACTCATATCAAATCTCTCTAAGATCTTTTTAACATAGCTTTGTTGAGAGAGCCATAGTTTTCTAACTCTCTTTTCTATGTGAATCTCCATCCCAAGAATCTTCCTAGCAGCCCCTAAATCTTTAATGTCAAACTCCTTGCCCAACATGTCTTTTAGCTCACAGATATTACTCAAATAGTTAGCAACAATAAACATATCATCAACATAAAGTAATAGAAAAATAAAAGAACCATCATCAAGGCTTCTTACATAAACACAACAATCATACTCATAGTGCTTGTAACCAAGCTTCAAGATATAAGTGTCAAACCGCTTATATTACTGTATGGGAGACTACTTCAACCCATATACAGACTTCTTCAACTTGCAAACCAAGTGACTCTGTCCAGCTGCACCAAACCCTTCTAGTTGTGTCATGTAAATTTTCTCCTCTAATTCACCATGAAGAAAGGTAGTCTTCACATTCATTTGTTCTAGGTGAATATCTTGGTTGGCTACCAAGGCAAGCATTACCCTGATAAAAGTGTGTTTCACCAATGGGGGAAAATCTCATTGTAGTCTATCCCCTTTTGTTGTGAATACCCTTTTGCTACAAGTCGAGCCTTGAACTTTCCCCCTTCTTTGATCTCGTGAACTAATATGGAGAGCAACTGAAGTCATATCCTCAAATTCATATCTCTCTATAGGTTTGATAGGACGCCTATATCTGTCTCTGGCAAGTAGATACTCTTGCACACCTGAACTCTCCGCTTGAGAATCATCATGTTCTTGACTTGAACTAGTTCATGGTTCTTTGCCTTTATTTACCTAAATTGTTTCACCAAATATGTGTAACATATTATAATTGAATGAGTTATCTGTCCATACTTCTTCTATAACTTTACTATACAATGAAGCTTGTGGTGATCTATTGATGACTTAACATGACATACTAAGTGTCTTTGTCCAAAATCATTTGGAAAGTCCATAATTCAGTCTAATACATCTGACCCTTATTGTAAGAGTTATATTCATCCTCTCTACAAGACCATTCTACTGAAGAGTCTTTTTCACTGAAACGTGCCTCTGAATGCTATATTCCTCACACAACTTCTTAAACTGTGAGTCATTGTACTCCATACCATTGTTTGACCTCATGTATTTTATTCTTCTATCAGTCTGATTCTCTACCTCTGTCTTCCAAACCTTGAACTTGGTAAACACTTCTGACTTATGCTTCAGTCATCAAAGAATGTAACAGCATACCTAGAACGTCCTAGGTATGTTCATGAGTGGTTCCCTATATATCAGTGTGACATAGTCTAGAATGCCCCGAGTCCTATGTTGGCCAGTCTTGAAACTAACTCGCGTCTGTTTCCCAAGCACACAATACTTGCACAAATCTAGCTTGCATTTGCTGACTCCCCTCAACAGTTCTCTTTTGCATAGTTTTGTCACGCCACACACACTAATATGACCCAAATGCATGTGCCATAATTTTGTAGCATTATGGTCTGAATCTACTGAAATCTCTTCAACCACTCCAACAACTCCACCTATAATTGTTCTCCCTAACAGCTTATAGGTGTTACCAATAGTCCTCTTACCCTTCATCACAGTCATAGCACCTTTTGTATACTTGAATAATATCACTGTTCCCATCAGCTCTATAGCTAAATCCTTTGGCATGAAATGTCCCTAAAGAAATCAAGTTCTTCCTCAAATCTAGTATGTGTCTAACCTCATATAACGTCTTCACTAGTCAATCATCCATCACAATTCTAGTTTATCCAATGCCAATAATTTCACATGCTTTATTATCTATGAGATACACGAAACCAAAATTGCATGCCCTGTATATGGTTAACCATTCTCTGTTTGGTGTCATGTGGTGGGAACAATCAGTGTCAAGTATCCACTCATATGCACAATGATTTGATGATACAGATAGTAGATCACCTTCACTATTGTAACCTGAGCCATCTTTCTGTGCAACATTTGCATATGTAGATACTCCATATTTCCCCACCGGCTTGCTAGGACTACACTTATTGTGACAATCCTTTTTGTAATGCACATTCTATTTGCACTTAAAGCGTGTTTCCCTTGAAATTTGTTCTTTTCCCTTTGGCAGGATCTCCTCTGCCTTGTCTCCTCCCATGCGCTTAGCTTCCTTTCACACACAGACCATCTCCCTCAGACTCTTCTCCTACATTCTGTCTTCTTTGAGTGTGGAACAGAAATTAGATGTGATCTCATCCAGTTTGATGGAGTCTTTCATGTACGTCAATGTTGTCACCAAGTGTTGATAGGAATTTGGAAAAGAACATAGTAATATTATTGCTTTGTCCTCATCATCAACTTTCACATCAAGTTTCTCCAAGTCATTGATCACTTGATTAAAAGTGTTGACATGTTGTTGTAAATCAGTACCCTCCTGCATCTTCAGGTCATAGAGTCTATGTTTCAAATACAGCTTATTTTTAGAGACTTAGAGATGAACCGTTTTTTCTAATGTCTCTCATACCTCAGTTGGTGACATCAAATCCATAACATGATACATCACATCATCTAATAGACAGAGACAGATGGTTCTCGCAGCCTTCTTCTTCAACTCTTCCCAATCCAGTTGGTCCATACCATTTGGTTTATTCTCACGCAACACTTTTTGTACACCTTGTTGAGCCAACACATCTTTAATCGTTCTTTGCCACAATCCGAAGTTACTAGTTCCATCGAACTTCCCCGCCTTGAATTTGACACTTGGGTTAAGATCCATCTGATACCAATTGTTGGGAACAAGCGAGCAATGAAATAGTAAAAGAGAAGATAAGAGAATAACATAAGGAATTTGGAAACGAGGTTCGACCAATTGTGTCTACGTCCACGGGAGCATTGAGAGGCTACCACTATGTAATAGAGAATAAGGATTTGTGTTTAGCTATTGTTCTTACTTGTTACATTAAGTTTACATAACATAAATATATATATTCATTTACCCTAACCTTTACATCAGCCCAAACCCATAACTTGTATTGTAATTATGATGAGAAGATGTTCGGTCTATTGAATATTGTCATTGCACATCATTTCTAATGCTAGTACTCAGTGTTTTAAATTGTGGTTGCAGTAACGATTGTGGTTATTGCAATAGCGGTCATTCCGACCATTGTGATACAGATTGTGGTGTGAATTATTTTGCGATTCAAACAATATTTTTTAATCCGTTGCGACCTGATGTTGTCCAATGCGGCTTGATGCGGTCCAAATACGGTCTAATGCATTTGCATTATGGTCTAATTCGGCCGCATCATTGTGATTCGGAGTTAATGCACAATTGCGGTATGATGTGGTTGTGGTGACCACCGCAACCACAATATTGGGTCGCATCAGGTGATGCAGTCTGCAATTTAAATCAAGCTTGTACATGTTAATTTTATAGTTCAATTCTTAGATCATGTATGGCAATCAATGGACTCACTCACCCTGATGTAAATTTCTTTCATGCAATCATGACATATCTCATACACACATAGACCCAACCCTAGTATAAAAATGCAATATGTTATTAATATTCAATTCCAAGATTGAGTTTCCGAAATGAGACAATTGTTTTCACTTTCTTTCTCACCTCTATCATATTACAGCTGTCTTTACTAACATAATCATTAGCACTATTTTTTTATAACAAGTCTATACATATATGTTTACTCTTATATACACTTGTATGCACTTGTTTTATCTTCAAGTTTTGAGGAACTGAGAGAACTCATATGTTGTTTCTGGTTGTAGCTGTCTTTGGAAATGGTACATCTACAGATAAGGTAAGAATAGAGTATGAATATGATGTTGTTCTTATTATTCTTTAAGGCATAGTGATGTTTACACTAACTACCTTGTTAGTTTAGATTCCAATTGTACCCTGGGCATTGCATGGTTTGCTTGATTCATTGAGGAACACTTATGGAAATATTCCAATTTACATTCATGAAAATGGTATGCATCTCTATCCCTTTGTCTCCCTCAAAACAATGTAATTTTAATTTTTTATTGATAATATATATATATATATCCTTGTTATTAAAACAATAGTGCATGTGGTATGTTATAAACCTTTTAACTTCACAGGTCAACAAACACAATGGAATTCATCATTGGAAGATTGGTCAAGGGTGAAGTCCTTGCATGATTACATTGGGAGCATACCTGATATATTGAGGTACTTTTATTTTTCACTCTCAAATATGGATGTGTCGAAGGGAGTATAATGTTTTAAATTGTAGTCGTGGTTATGTTGTGTTTACTACAATTATTGCAAAAAATTGTGAATATATGATGACGATGGATATGCAATTTCGGTTGTGATGCCATTTTGGGAACTCCTAAACCGCAATATTGTAACTACAATTGTGACCGGAGAACACAATATACAAAATTGTTGTCTTAAAAGGGGGCCGACATCTTAGATAGTAAATTGTATGTTTCTAATCATTGATGAGAAAATGTTTTTAAAATTTCGTTAGAGGCATGCGTTTCATAACAAAATATACATGTGTCCTAATCAGGGGTGCTAGACCAGGCTGTGATCGGGGAGCCTCAAACCACTAGGGAATTCCAGTGTTACCGGTGTAGGGGAAGAGTGAAGTGTCAAAAGTGAGACACCACGTCCTGAACCAAAAACTTAAGGCATTAGTTACATGAGCATTTTCCACTTATAAAGTTTTTTACTCCCCCTTATATCTAATATGAGACTTCACACTTGAATAAAACCTAACAAGAGAAGGAGCCAAGATATAAGCTAATAGAAAATTGTAACTACCATTTGTATACATAATAAATCTGATATCAATATAGTACATCATTAGCATTGCAATGGAGTAGGAATTAATGGATTTGAAATTAATAGAGTGGAAATCTTATATGCAAGTTCTATATTGTGCTAGTCGTTTTTTTAATGGAGTAGAAATTATAAATTATGATATTCATGGTAAATTTGTTACCAAACCTCCACTCAATAAATAATCATGTAATCAACTAGAAAATTGTTGTTTTGTTATTTAAGTAAACAAATAATTGGAGATGAGAAAGTAATGGTAAAAACAAGGGGTTGTTTTTGTGTGTTGTCTAATAGATAAAAGATGGGTATTAAAATATAATTAGGTAAAAGAGAAGAATTGAGCAAAATCATTCTATACTTATTAACTAAGGTGGCTCCAATCTAGTAACATTTGTTTTACATTTAAATGGTTGTACTCTCACTTTATAGAAGCCAAATCCAACTTAACAAGATCTTCATTTTAGGATTTCCTTTAGCTTATTTTATTTGCTGACTATGTTTTCTATTATTCTTGTCACATTGAAAGGAATGGAGTAAATGTAAGAGGTTATTTTGTATGGTCATTCTTGGATGTGTTCGAGTTACTTGAAGGATATGAGTCAAGTTTTGGTTTACACTACATAGACATTAATGATCCAACCTTAAGGAGACAACCTAAGCTCTCTGCTGTTTGGTACTCAAATTTTCTGAATGGAAGGACAATGGAACCAATGATCACTATGGAAATTCAAAAGAAGAACCCATCTATGGTTCTTTCAACTCTTGTTTCCAATAATCCCTTACTGGAAACAATCAGTTCTAGTTAAAATTGAAGTATCTCTCAATGTCTTATATATTGTCACCATTTGCTACTTTTATGTGCCCATATTGTTGTTTTCCATAGTTCATTCTTATATGATTGATAAAACATTTACAAGAAGAGGTGTTTGATGGAATCTAAAGGAAGTTGATTTAGAGTGCTAAATGTTGCTCATTCTGCATCACTTTTTGAATTCCTTGCTATATTGCTTAGCACTTAGGAGGATATCAAATTTGAATAAAGATTGACTTTGTAGTGGTATAACTAGTAAATACATTTGATTTATGTTAAGATATTAATCCTTTGATTCATATAGTTAATCCTACCTAGTTTGAAAATAGATGATTATTGTTTGTAGTACTATTATATATATCAAAATCTCAAAAGTGCAAATGAAGTAATCTCAAGAGTCAGTATTCTAGTGAGATGTTTGTTGCTTTGACCAAAATAGAAAGAAGATCTCCAAACAATGCTTCATGTTGTGAACATTACAGGAAAGCAATAAAATAAACATGGTAAAATATCATTTTAATCACTGAAATTGTGAAAGCATGAGAAATTTACTAAAACTAGAGAAAATTATCATATTAATCCTTCAAATTACTCAAGGCTTCCCCCTCATGAAATTTTGGGAAATGTGGATCTACACAATCTTGTGGAAACAAGTGTATAGGGATGTTATTTACATGATTTGAATATGTGGCATGTTCTATTACAACAAATGTTTCAGTCAAATTGATCCTCACATAGAGTGCAATATGATTTTTATATTACACTTTGAGGACTAATATGTTAATAACCTAAAATAATGGACTAATACAACTAACACTTAAACTTCACACATTAAAACTAAGATTCATCTAATAAGAATATAATTCATATTTAAAACAATATAGTATAATCTTATTCCTGACTTGAATGAGCATTTCCATTCGAAAGGTCTTAAAGACACAACCAAATCTATATACTATATAAGAAAATAAGGTTCTTCTTGCCACATGTCATCTCCTCATCAATTCTTTTCCCTCCTAAAGTGGTTTATACTACTACTATGTATCTTCCCACACTACATCCTCATTTTTTCTACATTTTATATTTTAACAATTTAAATGTTAATTAATATTTGGTCTTATGTTTTGTTTTGTGAAAAAGTATCAACTATTGAACATTAGAGGAGAATAAAATCCCTTTTCACATTCAACCTATTTTCTCTTTATGTTTCTCATTTCCTTTCATTTCTACCCTTACCCCTTCATCTATCCCTTACCTTTTCATTTCTCTCATACTGCTACAATTCGTTCGCAGGATTTACTTTGTTATCATCACAAAATATATGTTTTTCTCTTTCTCTTCAAACAACATTTCTCTTCAACAATCTTTCTCTTCCAACTATTTCTTTTGGTTTACTTTTTCATTGATTTCTTTATTTTTTATTAGTGTTCTTAGTGATTTCATTATTTTTTAGATATGTTCTTCAAATCGTTCTCTCCGTTAGCGTTTGATAAGCAAGAGAAATAAGGTAAGAATCATGATTAGTTATTTACGGTTTTGTATTTTATTTTTTTATTCGATGATTTTAAAAATCTATTGTTTAAAATATATTTGTTGCTTATGTTATCGCAGCCATTTTGGATCATTGAGAATGGTAGAACCAATGGATTCAATGATCTTCTCTTTTTTTGGCATTTTGTTTATCTTTGACAATTTTTTGGATTGTTTTGAATGATATAATTAAAAATAATAATATGTCATAAATTCTAACTTTTCTTTTTCTTTTTACATCTACATGTACTAAAATAGTTATAAATTCGAACCTTTCATTTTTACGTTTCATGTATAGCAAATGTGTAGTCAAATGCTCATGAAGTATTTAGTTAACTAATTAAACAAATTTCTCTATTTTTATACATAAATGTAACAAAAATAAAGATATTTTGTTTTCAGATATAATTTCCTTATATTATTACAATTGTTCGTAATTCTTAACATAGGTGAATGCATATCACATTAGAGACAACCTTTATTTTGAAAAATTAATGCCTAAATAGTGGTAAATAATGTGTGATATCAATTAATATATTATTTTAGTTGGTTGTAATCCAAAAAAGTAATGTCTACTTTATTTTGAAAAAAAACCTAAACATTTAATTACAATATTCTCATTTTAATTTCATTTATTACAATTGTTCATGCATTTAAATAGTGCTGATTGATGATCATTTATTACTATTAATTTTTAACGTTCATACATTTTAATTTCATTTATTACTACTTTAATTGCTGATCATTTTAAACTAATAATTAATAACTATTTTGAATAAATATTGCCGATCATTAGGATAGAAATAAAACTGATAAACATGTCTAAGGGAATAAAAATAGATATTGTCATTTAATGTAGTGCTTATTGGTGAGATCGGTGATCCTAAATAATTAAGGTCTCTAATATTTTGAAAAATAATTGAACTAAGTAATTACAACTATCATATTTCAATTATCATTTATTACTAAAATTTTATTTTTATATATTAAAATATTATTTTTGAAGTTTTCATACTAAATGGTTAAACCCATATTTATTTCAAAAAAATTCTAAGTAATAATTACAATGTCCCCTTTTGTATACTTTAAAAAAAAATACTAAATAATAAATCAATTACACAATTAATAAAAAATGATATCCAAGAATTAAAAGAAATTATAAACAAGTTACATTAAGAAATAATAACAATAATGTCATAAAATTAAACAAGTTCTCCATATATACGTGTATATTAAGAATTAGCAATATAAGTTTTTATTTTATTTATTAGTTACCCAAATATATAGATTATAGAATTTGAAAATCAATAAAAAAGTACCCAAATTTAGAATACACATGTAACATGAATGCACATGTAATATGTGTGTTAGAATACAATGTGTTATATCTAATACCCAAATTTATTAGCACATGTGTTCTTAACAATACGAATGCACATGTAATATGTGTGTTTAACCATCCAAATGCATAAACAACATGTGTGTTCTTAATCATATGAATGCATATGTAATGTGTGTTTTTAATCATACGGCAAAAATATTACCTCGTGCATATTTGCACGGGTTATTTGCTAGTAGTGATATAAGTGTAACATGTGAGTTATCATTCAATAATGATTAAGGAACAATAATATATTACTATCCTTTATTAAATTTCATTTGGTTTTGGAATGGAAAATATCATCATTGGAAAGAGATAGAAAGTGATTAGAAAGAAGAGCAAGAGAAGATAATGAGGTATTGATCCTTGTACCTCCCACATTCGAACACTCTACCATTTGAGCTGAGTAAGGATCATCTCCATTAATTGAGAGACAAGTATCACATAACAATAAACAAAAGACAAAATATAATGATACTTTTATCTTTTTATTTACTATGAAATTACAATTTTGTCATTGAAAATATGAGGACAAACAAGTAATTGTCTCTCCATTAATAGAGATGATCTTTGTTCATCTGAGCTACATCCTCATTTAATTTGTTCATCTTAGCTTCCATTCCAACATTATCTTTCTTTTCCAAAATCATATTTGACTTTCATATGAACATTGGACTAAATCCCTAATATTTATGCACTTGTCAATGTAATTATAATATATATTTTTCCTACTATAAAAATAATAACAGTATAAAAATTCTTATGATACCAATATATACATATTTTACTCTAAAAAATTTCTTATTACCGTAAAGTATCTTAAGTGTTCTCTACCAACTAAGGGTGGCAAATGAGTGGATTTGAATGGTTTTGGATTTGGATGAAAATGGATGGATGGAAAGTCATTCATCAATCCATATTTTAAAGTTATCCAATTCATCCATATCCAATGGATTATAATCCACCCAATCTATCAATGACTCTATTTTTATGGATTTGGATGGATGGATATCCAATCCAATCCACTAATTCACAATTTTAAAAAGTGTTTTCTTTTGAAAAAACATTTTTAAAAAGTGTTTTTTTTAAAAACACTTTCAAAAATGTGAACTTTTGAAGTTTTTATCCAAAACTTAAAAGAATAATAAATTAAAAAAATTAACATTAAAGCTTTTAATGGTAAATCACATGGTTAAACTTAAACTTTCAGTATTAAAATCTTATGTGAGTTTCAGGTTAGTATTGTTATAAAAATTTGACGTATATCATGGAATTCATAGATTTTTTTTGCTATTTCTCTCACTCTTCATATTTTTTTGGTTGATTACAAACATAAATTATATTTACTAAAGTTAAATTACATGATTGATAGATAGTTGAAATATTCAATTGAAGAGAGTATTAGATAAATAGAATTGACAAGAAATGTTAAACATTCAATGCAATTCTTTGAAGGCTAAGTAAAAAAAAAGATTTTAGACCAAAAGCATGACCAATAAACTTCAAGCAAACACAAATCCACAAAATTAAATTAAAGCATTTTCTCATCAAAATTTGAGACTAAAATAACATAAATTGACAATGTTGCATTAACATAAGTTTGAAGCTTAGAAATAACTAGTAACAATCATGACAATAATCAGCAAGTAGTTTATCATTACAACACATGCATCCACAATACAATACAACAAACAATATTATAATATATATATATATAAGGAATCAAAAGATATATCAATCAATCTTGAAGAACATCAAAATCAAAATAAACTATCGGGGAAAATGAAACCTTCAATGGAAATGAGAAAGCAATAATAGAAGAAGAAATCAAGCTTTTGTTGGATTAATGCTTTTGTTAGAAAGGGTAATCCAACTTTTGAAGTAATCATTTTGTTAAAAAGGAGTTTGCACGTGTGTTTTGAGAAAAAAAAATGTTTTTATTTTTTATTTTTTTGGATGGATTGGGTATCCATCCAAATGAATATATCCATGGATATCCATTGGATATGATGGATGGATTTGAATCCATCCATTATAAACATTATCCATTGGATTATATCCATTTAAATCCATTAGCTCTAATGGATGGATTTGGATGGATTTAACTTGGATGGATTTGGATGGATTGTGGATTGTGGATAGTTTTGCCACCCCTAGGAAAAGGGATAAGGGATACTCAGAGGAAACAACCACTGGTGCAATCGGCAATGTCGACGAACTGAGGGACACTGTTGTAGAGAGGAACTCTTGGTGGTGTTGTTAGGCCATGAACCATTGTGAGCAACACAAAGGCCCTAATTGATGGCTTGTGGCTAGTGTGCTCAACCCATTGTAAACTGGAGAATGAAAAAAATGAAAACAACCACGTAATAAGATGCAAACTAGATAAATGTGCCTCCTTTTATTATTATGTGTTTGCCACTTGATCATATGTTGTTGCAATATGCATGAAAAGTATTGGGTAACTTCTCATGCACAATCCTTGTAATTCTACACCATCTTGGCCATAAATTTTTTGATATTCGTATTCAAAACTTCAACCTCATAATCTTGGATGATAAGAGTTTAAAAACACCTAAAGGAGGGTGAATAGGTGTAGCGAATCACAATTCCCGCTTTTCCGATTAATTAAATATTCTAGAAAATCATCAGTTTAATCGATTATGTCTGCTCTTAAATGATTAGCTCTAGCTATGTTTAATCGATTAACACAAGGTTTAACTGATTAATCAGATTCTTGTTTTCTCGAAAAAAAATATAGTTTTATTCCATAGAAAATTATAGGGATTTAAACCAATTCCAAATACAATCTAGTTAATGAATTTATATCTAAATATTTATATATTCACAACATGCAATAATCTCACTAATTAAAGCAATCTAATTATATAAGGTGTAAATCAACTGAAATTAAAGAGATAAGGGATAGAGAAAATTGAGACGACGATATTTTATCATGGTTCGAGTGCTGATCCACTAGCAAACTACACTCAGGCCCCCTTCTGATCTTGAAAGATTTTTTTTCACTATTCGAAATCATTGTTATACAAACACACTTCCAAAATACAAGACTCCCTTCTTTGCCTTAGAGCTCTTGAATGGTTTGACCTTCTACCCGCTTCTAATGGATACTCAACACCACTTCTAACAGTCTGGCCTCAGCCACTCTTAACTCCCAACCAAGACTCTTGTTTACGTGAAACCAACCAGTACCTAACCGCGGCTAGGATTTCCCAACACTATTCTCTAACATGGTGATACCAACACTTAGAGAATTCAAGATAATTGTCTAACAAATTTACAAGTTGTGTGCACCTAAATGTGTTAATTATACAATCAAGAACAACACTAAAATTATGTCTAGAAATCTCACAAAAACTCATAAAAATGATGTGTGGTTATGCAAGGTTTTTCGAAATTGATTTGACAATGATGCACCATGGATAATCTTCTATGAAACTATCATATCTCTCTTTATTTGAATCAAAGAAAACTAATTCACACGGCAAGAAAACTTTTGCTAAAAGAATATGAAAATTAAAATCAAGATGTGTATGAATCTATTGAGCAATCTATGAGCACATGGGGAAAATCATATTTTATACAAAATTATTTTTTGTTGGATTTAATCGATTAACCTGCAGCTTATTAGATTAATGATCTCAAGAAATCCAAGATTTCAGCTACTGTAACTCCATTTAATCGATCAATCTCATTCATAATCGATTAACGGGTTCCCAAATTTATTTAATCGATTAACACAAGTTATAATTGATTAACTGTGTTGAAAACCATTTCTTTGATGCATGATGAATCTTCTACATGATGTTTATATGCATGATTCATGATTTCTAAATATGTATAAACCAAATTTAATGCACTAAAATAATGTTAATCATGTGTAAATGCATGTGCTTGTTAATCATGTATGTATATATGTATGCAAATCTCATTTTAAGTTGATTCAATTTTAAGATTGTGAGACTTCCATTCCCGATTCACCTACCCTAGACTCTACCCAATTAATCATCTTAAGACTTCTAGAGATATAAAACTTTAACCTAAATCTTCTTAATTGAACTTGACATTTGGCTTTGTTGTTTGTTGAGTTGACCTTCTCTTCAAACTTGTCTATTATCATTGTCTTCATCAAAACAATGTGATGATGCATACTTGCAATCTCAATCTCCTAATTTTTAATGATGATAAACACTTGTGTGTGTATTTGTTTGAAAGTTTGATGACAGTCAACTTGTTTTGCAATTGTTGTGAACTTGATGTGTTGCTGTTCCCTTACTTTGTTCTCCCCTCAATCCATGCACGAGGTTAGTTTATAAGGTAGGCTTTATTTCTTTGTGGAAGCAATGAATGTGTGAATTTTCTACAACCTGCAAAACTCAAAGAAAAACCTTCTTCCCCTTTTGGCATGATAAAAAGGTAAGGATAAAATACAAATATAGTCAAAAGTACGGAAAAGTGAAGTATTAATTGGTTAAGCAGTCTATTAATCGATGAAAGAGTTTATAAATTATTTGAAATATTGAGCACAAATCTGCACTTAATCGATTATTTTTGTTATTAATCAATTAAGGTGCTTAAAAATAAAAAACTTGTCAATTGTCGCTTGCGTAGCATTACCAAATTTGCCTACTCTAAGTATCTTGCCTCGGTTGTTGTCGCCATATGTGACATGAACTTTCTCCTTGAGTGATAATTCTTGGTACTTTGATCTATCACATATCATGTGCCTAGAAAACCCGCTATCGTGTTCTAAGGCACACCTACAAAACAATGTTACTTGCCAATTTCAGGTACCCAATTTATGTTGGATCCTTTCTTGTTAGTAACCTTAGAAAATTGTCCCTTTTGAATCGACACATAATGTCCATTTGGCACACCAAGCATCCCAATATTACATGAACTCAAAGTATGACCATGCATTCCACAATAAAGCAAGTAGGAGACTTAGGATATGAAATTTTTTAAAAATTTACTTGTTTCTTGTGAAATTTTGTTATTTGCATGTATATATCCCAAACAGGATGTATTCCCAACATTTTTATATATAGCAAGTAATTTGTTCAAGTTGTGACTACTTGTTATTAAATTTGCAATTTTCTCCTTCAAAAATTTATTTAATTTTTCCAAGAAAGTGCAATTTTATTCGATTAACCTGCAGCTTAATTGATTAACGATCCCAACAAATCCCATTGAATTGTGAAGTTTGATCTTGAAAGTATCACACAAATTTCGTAATTCACCACCATTGAGATAAGAGCCATGACTATTCCTTCTAGGATTCCATATCTTCAAATAATCTCTATCGGAGGAATTTGATGAACACCTTATAGGTAATATTGACATATGATAAAGCTTTTACCTATTTGGTGAAGTAGTAAATTGTGAATAAAATGAAATGATGACTATTAGAAGCCTTTGGATTGATGGGCCCGATCAGATCAATTCCCCACATGGAGAAAATCCATAGAGCAAGCATACAATGCAAGGAAAAGGTAGTGCATTGATTCTATATGGTCATGATTAATTGAGCTTCCTTTGTATCAACGTGACATCTTTTTTACAACACTTTACTATTCAGGAAAAAATGTCATTGCCAACCAACGAATTGTCTCTTTGTTTGCATCGCTTGCCTCATTTGGATACTCTATATTCTGGGTATACTGTTTGATATCATGATACTAGGGCTCACCATTTGATTCTAACTTATCAAAATAGTAATAAGGTTCGTCTTGGGTGATTACTTGTATCGTTCAAACATTAGTGCATACTTCCAGCTTAGTCATCACGGTCAACGATGCTAAAGCATCTACAAATTAATTCTTATCTCACTACACAAGAGTTACTATTCAACATCGCTCACTTTTGGGATTCAACAGCGCTTTCGGATACTAGCTATGTAAGCACAGTAGAATGTTAGGTTTGATTCAACAGCACATACGCGAGCATTGTTATATATATTACACATATAACAGTGCTTACTATAAGGGGCGATGGTGTATGTTATACTTACAACAATGCTTAGGAAGCGTTGTTGTATGTATCACATATTACAACGCTCTCTAGAGGGAGCGATGTCGTGTGTATAACATATAACAACACTCTATACAATGATACATACAATAGAGCTTCCTAGAGCTCCCCCTAGCAAGCATTGTTGATTGTTGTACAACTTATTACCCGCATATATATATTATATTCAACAACAAATATCCAAAAATTTATATTAACATCAATATGTTACAAATTACAAACAAACAATATCAAGCCAATTATGTTTTGGCAGAAACAATTAGATAAAATTACAAAGACATTCATCATACAAATTACAAACAAATAATATTAGTACAAATTACAAACAAACAAAATCCATTAGCACATTTTTTATCTACATTTTCCTTTTCTTTGATTGTTTGAGGCTTGCATTATCCTTGTCTAAAGAACATATTGATTCACCTAAAGTCCTTCATTGTGATCATCTCTTATATGTAAATCATCATTGCAGTTGGTCCGCTTTCACGCGACTATGATGTCCCAAAAAAGGATCATCTTCAGCATCAATATCTTCATGTTCTTAGTCATCTATATTATTGACAATTATTTTATTAGTCAAATGAACAATATACCATTTCATATCAGCTACCATAAAATACTTTTTGAGCTGGTGATGCTATAATAAATGACTCATCTTTAAATCATAACATATTAATATCCACCTGCCTGAACCACAACTCATTAACTTGAAATTTATTGTTGTTATTAACCCACATACAACAAAAAGTCGGCAACCAAAATATTGTGTAATTCAATTCTCATATTGGTTCAATGACCCCAAAGTATGACATATTCACATATATTCGGTTTCTATCTTTGGCACTTGTAACACCCTAATGTAGAAATAAAATTATAACGACGATCACAATATTGGTTAATTTTGATATGAAAAATAGTACATATTTTCTTTAATACAACATAAACATGTCACATATAGATATATTTATAAAAACACAGCAACACAACTTATGGCATTGGAGTAGTCTCCTAACACCATCTCTAGATACATAGTCTCAAAATAGATCACTAGTCACCACCATACATAAGTCCATGATAAATACATGCACATCAACCAACTGAGTGCACATGTTACAAGTGTCACCATACATCAGGATGTCACGTAATGATGAGAGGGACCAGAACAAAAACTAAGAGGAACGGTAGGCATTGGTGTGCATGAAATCTAAATCGATTATGCCTATGTTCTTACATATAATTACTCAACAAGAAAGGTGCAAGATTTCTGCACACAAAAGTGTTGAAATTATAGGTATGAGGTATAAAAAGAGAAAATAAAATGCTCAAAATAGTAAATTGTATAGTAGTATGAATGATGATATTGTGTTTATTTTATTGTCTTAAAAGGCTTACAACTAAGTCTTATTTATACTAATATCATACTCCTGATTAAACAACAAACAAATCATAATAAACTAATTTGTATCCTAAGAGATCTTCTAAGATACTCTAAACAAATCTAAGATATGATCATAATATGATATATTCTCTTAAGATATTCTAAGATAATATCATATATTCAAAAAGAACGATCGAGTTGTAATTAGTCTTTTGGGGTGTGAGGTATCACCTTAGAAGAAAGAAGAATTCAAAGGAAAATCATATGCTAGAAGTGGTGAGGTACAAATCTCCTAAATCAGAAGGGGAAGACTGGATTTAGGTTGCAGTGGTTGGCAATTGCACCAGGATAAAATGGATATTGTCAATTTTCTCTTATCCCTACTCTTTTACATTTGCTTAATTATCAATTTCCATTATCTTGGATTGTATTCATATTAAGATTGTTACATAAGTGTCATTGTATGATTGATCCCACTGCATTTCATTGTGTCAATAACAAAAGATTTTCAAGAAAACTAAATCGAGTTAATTTATTAAGACTGAGGTTAATCGATTAAGTGAAGCTTTCTGTTAATTGATAAAGTAATATTTTAATCGATTAAACCCGTGAAAATGAGCGAATACCTTTCGTAATCGTATATTTTTAATTGTAAATCAAACCACCTATTCATCCCCTCTTGATATGTTAGTCCCCTTGTTATCCAACCGTTTTAATATCTTAGAAAAAAAGGCAAGTAGATGGCATGGAATTAAATGTAGTTAGTTAGAGTTATTTATCACTATATTTTTGTAACTATTTATCTATTTTAACAGGTTCACTTATTTTTTAAATGTTGAGATATCCGGATCAAAACTAAATTTCTCCTTAAACCTATGATCATTATTTGAATTTCACACTAACCTTTTCTATGCTCAAACCTACAATTTTATGCTCAAACATTTCATCCCAAATCGACCAATTGAGATACAATCCCAAATATGGTGACAAAATTTGTATTTACACAAATTGGTCCAACCACATTTATGGACTACTCTTTATTTGTTTTAACAAATTGCTTTATATGGTCGTGTATAGATGTATTATGGGCTGGATCCTCACGATCACAGTGTAATTAGAGTTTTTTTGAATTAATACAAAGCCAATTTGATTCAAAAAAAAATTGCTTTGTATTTACAGAAATGGGTCCAGCCACATTTATTTACTATTCTTTTTTGTTATGACAAATTGATTTGAATTTATAGAAATTGGTTATGCAATTTAGTAATGATATATATAAATTTAATAAAAGTAGACTCAAGTATTATAATATGACTGAGTCCAAAGGTGAGTGTCATTCAATTTTTCACACAATGACTACTTGGTATAGTAAGATCCTTTGATGACATCACTGAATTAAAAAAATTAAAATTCTATATAATGTTGGTGTGAAATTTTTACACAGATAGCATATTATCTACTGTAATTTTTTTTGTAGAGTTAGTAATAGACTAATAGTTATCATATGAATGATGGATGATACATCTATAGCAGTAGTGATTTAAATTGCGGACCGCATCACCTAATGGGCCGCAATATTATGGTTGCTGTGACTGTTGTAATGGCATCACACCACAATTGCGGCATGACTCCGAATCACAATAATGTGGTCACATCGAGTCACAACGCAACTGTGTCGGACCGCATCAGATACAAAAATATTGTTTTAATCACAAAATAATTCACACCGCTACGACCGCAATGACCGCAATCACATTAACCACAACCGTTATCGCAATAACGACCACAACCACAATTTTAAACACTGTAAGCTAACTTGCAGTATAAAAATTATCACACCATTAATGTATACATATTATTATCTAAAAATAGATTCTTTCTTTTTTATAAGCAGTTTTTTAATGGGGTGAGAATGGAAATTGTGTAGCTTCTCATATTTGAATTCAGGTGTTCACAATATATTCTCACCTAACAAGTGAGCCAAGTCTTGGGAAAGAAATTAGAATCCATAAAAAGAGCATCATGAGAATTATTCAACCTCATGGATGTAGTGAATAAATTTATAACTGTCACAGCATTGCTGTTTTACAATCTCAGAGAATAATACTTTATGAAAGTGCAGAGTCAAATAAAATGGCATACATGTGATTATTTTCTCCCCTTAACTTACTACTTTGGAAAGGGGTAATTGATAATTATATGATTACAAATGACAAGAGATGAGTATATTAACTAATCCCATGGATCCAAAGTTATGCTTTTAGTGGTAGTTCTGTGTGAGTATAATTGATGCCTCTATCACCATCTACCACTTGCCCATTACCTCTCAGGATCCTGCATTATAATCCAGAAAATATAAATATAGGTCTTGAAATAGTATAGCATAAAAAATGAAATCACCCGAAAACCGGTTTTCCGGTGACAGACAAATTTGAGGATAAAAGAACAGCGAAGCCTTAATTCCACTAGAAAAAAAAAAGTGGTGCTAGAAGAATCGCTACACCAAAATTTTCATTTAACAACGCACATTCAACAGCATCCGTGTGTGGAACACTGTTAAATGATAGGCAGATGAAAATCAACAACACTCAGTAAAACCGGCAATGTTAAATCTGTATAATCAACATTATCTACTTCACTGAGCGTTGTTGTTGTATGATATTGTTGATTCTCAATTGATGAGGTATTGTTGTATATACTATATAGCAAAATCAGCGCTTGCTTGAGAAAAAGTGCGCGAATGTCCACTTTCTAGTTTTTACAAAGCTAGCTTGAATAGACATTGTTGAATGTCCACTTTCTATGGCACCTATGTGAAGCGCCGTAAAATCTAACCGTACATCCTAATGCGCTCACATAGACAATGTCAAAAAACACTATTGAATGTCATATTTCAGCATTATTATTTTGCAATTATGGCATAGCAAATGATGCATTGATGAAGTGTAAACCCGAAACATAGCAGAAACCCAAAAAAATAATCAATAGTTACATAGTGTTCAATTGAAGTTCTACTTTGTTTAATATAAGCAGAATTCAATACCATTTGTTTGTCAACAAGCCCTCAACTCCCACAGGGCCTCTAGCATGAATTCTACTTGTACTTATTCCAACCTGTTCAACAATTAATAGAATCAAGAACAAATGATAAAATAAAATACATCAAGAAAAAAATGACAAATGCTTTCTGAAAAATACACTACCTCTGCACCAAGCCCGAAGCGTGCTCCATCACAAAACCGCGTACTCGCATTGTGAAATACAGCAGCACTGTTTGTGCACCAAGTAAAAATGCATATGTTGCATAATAAACAACATCATGTGAGGAACAAGATTTATTCACATTGAAATTATGAACAGAAACACACATTGAGAAATGAACACTATTTAAGGTACAACAATGACAATAACCAGAGTTTTTCCGCACTAGGTTGCGAGACAATAATTCAAATTGTGGACCACATCACATGACGCGGCCGTAATATTGCGATTGCAGTGACCGCCGCAACCATATTATACCACAATTGCGGTGTGACTCTGAATCAAATGATGCGGCCGCATTGGGCCGCAACGTAACCGCATCAGACCACATTTGTGCCACATCAGACTGCAACGCAACTACATCGAGCCGCATCGGTTTCAAAAATATTTCTTTACTCACAAAATAATTAACACCAGAACAGCCGCAATCCGCATCGCAATGGCCACAATGACCGCAATCGCAATAACCGCAACGACAATTTAAAACACTATTAGGGAGTAACAATGATAACAGACTAAATAAAGTGGGTCAGAAAATCAGCAATTTTTTGCTGAATTAGGAAAAATTCTAAACCATCACTCATGGGCAAATAAATTAACAAGTTACAAATAAAAAAACATGTAGGTAGTTCAACATCTAAAACTTTCTTTTCTCACCTTTACACTATAAATTATATATATGGAACTAAAGAAAAGTAACAAATGTAAAGATTTGCATGATTGGATAGATGTTATGCCGCAATGTTGACAAAAATAATATCAAACTTTGTTAGATCCTTTGATTCCAACCGATATGTGGTCATGCCACATTAGTATTAGTTGGAATCAAAGGATCTAACAAAGTTGCTGACCAAGAAAAATAATAACTCACACACCTGTCAACTTGTCGTAAGAAAGTTTCAGCAACTTCACTGTCTTCTGTAACAATGCATTCAGTATGAGAACTGCAGAAACCGCAAAGAAAGTAGGAAATTTTAGAAACGATAATGCAAATGGTATCAATGATCAAAATGAAAATTATGCAGAAGTCATGCCTTCCATGTTGATTTATGTGATCAATGGCAGCAAATACATCTTCTACGATTTCAATTGTGCAAGCAAGTGAGCTATACTCATGGTGAAAAGAGCTTGATTCAGGAATTTTTAGTAAGGAACTGGCTCTAGGACCACCAAACAGTTGAACACCTGCAAGCCATATCTTCTTGGTTTAAACAAGTTTTCGATTTTTGAAAGCAACTGCAGTGGACAGCAGTGCTTGCACCATCCATATCTGAAAGTAATTACATAAAATGGCAAACACAAAGACACTATAAAAAAGGGTGGCTCAGTGCATGGGCTCCCACTTAGTGGGGTCTGGGGAGGGTAGATCTACGCAACCTTACCCTGCAAATAGAGAGGTTGTTTCCAGGATTTAAACTCGTGACCTCATGGTCCTAAGTAATGATGACACTAATAAATAGAAAATAAATTACATTTCAGTTTCATAACCGACAGATGGCTTTCAGTTTGTTTTTATGAATGCAGATAAACCTTTTTCCTCTTTAAAAGAACTACGCTCGCACACTATGTGTTTACATGCATAATTATTTTCTTTCAAAAGCTTTTCTCCAGATAAGAATCATTTTTCTCCTTCTTTTGAATAAGCACTTCAAGAATCCAGGGATTAACAAAAGAACAAAAAAATTAATTGGAATCAATCATCTTTATTATAAGTTCACTAGCAAGTAAGGTCAAACCTTCGCGTTGGAGTTCAATGATAAGCTCATCAAGTCCACTATTACTTGACAGATCCTTGTGTACAAGAAGAGTTTCCTAATAATATCATGACACAAAATATATTAATGAGCACAGTCAATAGTTTCCATTCACATGAGGCACAACAAATCAGCAACATTCAAAAGGATAAATGGATGTAGATGAACATATTTTACTGAGAGCATTGTGGATAATGTAAATGCTAATTACCATTGCATTGCATGCTGCAGGATAATCAGTTTTTGCATCCCTAACAATCTGCTTTGCCATATCAATGTTAGCAGCCTTGTCAAGATACACATGACAAATTCCATCTGCATAACAAAAATAACAGCTTCGGCAAAATCCCTAGTCATTAACTACAAATACCAAGTTTGTATGTGAATTACCGGCATGACCAAGAACAGGAATTTTTGTTGATTCTTTAATCTGGGAAACAAGCTTGTTACTGCCTCTAGGGATCACAAGATCTATCACATCATCAAGCTGTGGAAAATTATGGTTAGCGGAAAATCATCACATCCAAACAAATATAAGGATTTTAACTTGTAATATCCACCTTGAGAAGATCTGGAATTTCTTCTCTTGAAGTCACAAGCCCGATAATTTTATCCCCGATAGTATCTGGCATCACTGAAGTAATGACCTATAATAAAGAAGAACTATTGAAGGACAGAGACATAATAATAAATAAAATGAAGTTACATAAAAAAGTTCAATTCTGTTTCAGATTAGTCTTATAGAACAGCATCCTCAACTAAAATAAATTGTTAAACCTTGTGTAAGACTGCATTTGATCGTCTTGCTTCCTTCCCACCTTTAAGTAGTAAACCGTTCCCACTTCGAATTGCCAACGCAGCTATCTATTAGTCCATTTCAACAAACAAATTGAAGATTGGTGTTCAAAACAACTAAGCCAATTTAAACAACATACTTGATCTGTAAAAGTAGTCACAAGTTTGCATAGAAAGGACAGTATTTGCCATGATTATCAGCTTATTGAAAGATGGAAGAGGGATGAGAATCTTAAATTCACCTGAACAAGGGCATCGGGTCGAGATTCAAATATAACCAGGAGGACACCCAAAGGACACGATATTTTCTCCAGGATGAGATTATCAGCTAACTGTACACATTGTAGCCACCAGAACTGTCAAAATGAGTGTTGAACAGTAGGATGTGTAGATAATAACATTATTGTTTATTCTTTTTTCTTATATCAATATCAGTGAACAAAAGTTACAAAGCCCATTACAGAAATTGTTACTATATGTAGAAAAGAAAATATTGGAAACATATTACATACTCTTCAAAGTTCAAACACTTTTAAGGAGGAAAATGTGGATATTCCAGTATCACATGTTATTTTTCAGCAATTTGTTTTGTATCTTTTCTATTTTTAAAATAAATAAACTAAGATAAATAAGATGATTAAAAAGAGTGACGGGTCTTAACCTCAGTTCTCTTTAAAATTTGACCAACTGGTTCTTCCATGTCTGCCAGCATGCGCACAGACTTTACAAGGCCGGAAATCTGCCAAGTACAATAATCTCAAGATCAGGCAAAAACATGCTCACAGAGAAAACTTCAAATGAATATGCTTTGGAAAGTGAGAAAACATTTCGACAAATACAACAACGGAAAGCTGGGCAAGTCATGCTACAACATTTAACTCTAGTATGAAAACAATGAAGTCTTGCCTTCTCAGGCTTCAGGGTTAAACGTGATATCAGAGATCTTTCGTATCCAGCTGCCTCAGCATCAGCAACATCAGCCTTATTCTCAAGTGTTATTATACTTGCGTTTTTTTCCAATGCATCAGCCATTGCCAGCAATATTTTCTTCCTTTCTTCAGAACTTAGGACCTGAAACCAAAAATATCAACATAATACAAATGATTACTTATCTCATTCATTGTGTTGGTAACAAAAAATTACGAAGAATGAGGCCAATGAAAGTAAGGCAGGCCTACAGAACTCATAAATATGTAACTGTGCTTACCTGAAGTTGTCTAGAACCATCACGTGCTGCAACTGCCATTTCATGCGCGCTAACTTCCTTTATGTTGATCCACAAATGTGCATCTTTATGAAAGACAGTACCTATTCTCTCCCCCTGAAGCACTCGCATGATGTTGTTTGTAGTATAGCCACTTCAAAGGAGGTTGAAATACAATCCAAAATCATTAATAATGCAAAATATACTTGAAAATATACAACATGTTCAAACTGTTGCTCACAACAGAAATCAACAGCTTCTTTTTATCATTTTGACTATTATCAATGCCACAAGACAAAAGTTCCATCTTTATTCTTCTTCTTTTCTCCCTGTGTTACTAACGGAACACCTGTACTCCATTGTCAGATCACTTCCATAAACAACTTTAAGAGATGTTCTAAAAAGGGAGAGGAATAGGTGCAGATCCCTGATACAATTTCACATCATATAAAAAGTACCTTTGAGAACCAGTTCATAAGAGAACCTCAGTCATTACAGTCTTCCCCATTTCTTTGTTTACAATTTTACAATTCAGGGTGAGTGCATAATTCCCTCGACAGTCAACCCATAGATCAATTAATTAAAACAACTTCTCTATTGTATAAAACTGAAACAAAAAATAAATATCTTGTATGCAAACACTTGCTGTATAATTAAAAACACAACACAAAATGCAATTTACCTAGTTATAACCACTGGGATGCCAGCATAAGCAGCACAAACAGCAGCATTAACTTTTGCAGTCATACCCCCTCTGCCCAATCTAGACTTGTCTCCAAAAGTAATTTCTCCGTGATGTTTCTCTTTTATATATGTATGAATTAACCTTGAGTTTGGGTCACTTGGAGGACCATTATAAAGGCCTTCAACATCGCTCAATAAAACAAGGAGATCAGCCTTAAGTTCAAGAGCTAATAGGCCAGCCAAACTGTCATTGTCCCAGAAAATACCAGAAGAATCCTGCAGATAGAGCTTACAATCAAAGGGTAGTTACATAATACAAAGCCACCATGTAGCAGATATGTTTTATTTTATTTTGATTAGTAGGATATGTTTGTTTTGTTTTTGTTAGTGTGCATATCACAAAGCCAATAAAATCAAAGTACAATATTGTTGATGTAAACAAGAGTTTTGACTAAGGCAGTTTCATTATACTATGACAACAAACAAAGGAAAGATAGTTATCAATTCAAATGAAATAGTGCAATAAAAATGATCATACCTCATATGGAGCCTTCCTAGTACTAACAGCATCATTTTCATTGAAAATGGGAATAACCTTTAAATCTAATAATGAGCTCACTGTGTCCGATAGCTGTTTTCTAAAACCTGCATCCTTAAAAAACCCATCATTCACAAGAAGTTGTGAAGAAGTCACATCAAGCTGCAACAGGAAAATCCGATATCAGCATCAACATGCAGGAAAAAATAACGGTGCCTGCTAATGTATAAAGGTAAAACAAACACATATCGGAATCGGAGCATAAATGACAAGAAACGTAGGATTTATCAACCTGACTGAACATGGTATCATAGAGAGCCATTAGACAGCTCTGCCCGACAGCTGCGCATGCTTTTCCGTCAAGCTCATTTTGTGGGTTTTGAAGATCAGAAAAGCTGCATGACAAGTAAACACTTTCTTTCAGGGTCATCATTCTAGTTTACTGTATATGTCAAATTAACAAAAAAATGAAATTTGCATGAACTCCTTCAATCCTACATCAGTCTTAAACTAATTAAACAAAGATCAAAGGGGAAACATGCTTTGAGTTAGGGATGAAAAAGTAAAAGTATCTTCAGTTCTGTTAACAATTTCATTTTGTTCAACACTGCATACAAAACTCATACTTTTCTGCAGCTTTCATCAAATTTCTCAAATTCAGGTAATGGAAAACTATGAACTCATTATTAGTTGGTGTCGGATTATAGAACTGTCAAGGTGGTTCAGATCTCGTGTGGTGTTCAGAACTATCAGAGAATTTACAGTTTCCATACCTGCTATTGGCCAATCTGCGAAATCTAAGTCTTTGCCGGCCAAGACCAACAGCACCTGAAGTCACCAATATAACTTCATATCCTTGAGTATTTAGTTCTTTAAGCTGTCAACAATTTTATTACAAAGACAGATTTCAGTTAGTCACTAATAATTTATATAAGTGTGTTGCACCTTTAAAATTGTGGTCGTTGCCACGACTGCAGTCACCGTTACTACAATTGTGGTCATTGTGATGCGGATTGTGATCATTTCGGTGTGATTTTTTTGTGATTAGAAAAATATTTTTGAATTTGATGTGGTCCACTGCAGCCTAATGCGGACCAAACATAGTTCGATGTGGTTGCGTTGTGGCTCAATGCAGTCGCATCATTATGATTCGGTGTCACACCGCAATTACAATTATGGTGTGATGTGGTTGCGACAGTCAGTACAACCATAATATTGTGACTGCATTAAACATTACGTAAACTTTTATTGAAAAACTAAATACACCACTGAACTATATAGTTATCATATTAACCTGCTCACAGAGAGCTCCTATTCTGCCCACTGCTAATCTTCCATCATTTCTGGTAACAACAGCAGTTCCAACCTTCAATCAAAAATCAACATTCAACAAACAAATAATGTGTTAGTTTCTAAACATAACAAAAATACAACAGCAACAACCGAGCCAATTAAGCAGCATGTTTAAACTAGACCTAGACTATGTTTAATTCTAGGAATAGAGTTAATTAAACGAGTCATTATAACACTCAATTTCTTATAATTTATCGATTAAATTGAGGATTCGTTCAATCATTGATCTATTTATGCAAGGAATCGGTAAATAGATAAGAACTGGCGAGAAATTCACAGGAATAGCCATTTTTATTATGTCATTATATATCGGATACTCGAAGTCGAATAGTGAAGTCTAATCACAGTATCTTCACTGTCAATTCAAATTCGTCAATAACTCTTATTCACCTAATGAAAAATGTAATATCAACCAAGTTGTTAGTTAGCATAACTTTTTTTAATACATAACTTTCGATTTAAAATAACAACCAATTTGCCGATTAACATAATTCATAGTACATGCATCGAACGATATCATAATATTTTAAAAAATGCATGATGATAATGATGAGAGTACCTTAACAACAAGACGCTTAACGTTTCTTACAAAAGAACGAGAAGGATGATGATCTTCATTTTCAGAAATGGAGTTAAGGTGATGAAGTATACCATTTTTCAAAGGTTCCATAATAAGTTATGGTATTGGGACAATAACAACAATGAATGAGATTCACTTATAACAACAAATGATGCTTTTAAAGACATTTTGAATTTCTTGTTTTTGTTTTTTATTTTCTATAAACAAGCTGTCTTGTTTTTTGCTCTCCTTTTAAATATGAAAGTCTTACAACTTTGACTTCGAAAATATTAGAGTTTGTCATTAATGCATAGAGATTAAAAATGTATTATATGGGGAGGGATCCACTTACTCCAAAAAACACTTACTTTTCATCTTAGTCATCCAATCTTGAAAAATTCAATGGCTTAGATGTACTCACCAATTCAAACCATTGGATTTCCCAAGAATGAATGGTCATGATGTGGAGTAAGTGTTTTTCCACTTACTCTTGGAGTAAGTGGATCCCTCCCCGTATTCTATATATATTACTTCATATATTACAATTATATGGAAATTCAATAGTTTGAATTAGTAGTAGATCTAAACTATTGGATTTCCCTAAAATTGATGGTTAAGATCTTGGAGTAAGCGGATCCCCACACTAAAAAGAAATCTTAAATAACTTTTACATTATCAATACTAGTGTGTCGACAGACACTTCGTGTCTGCCGATCCGCATTTTTATTTTATTATATTAACTATTCAATTTTTTTATATTTTCTTTTATACAATTAGAATGTTTTTGTGTTTATGTTAAAAAAATGCAAATAATTCAATTTAAGGTAAGATAGGTGGTTAATGTGCTAATGGTAGTTACTTAGGATTATATGGTTTTTTTGTATAAATTAAAAAATGTAAGGGCAAAATAGGAAAATAAAAATTACACAATTGTGGTAGTTATTTCATGTTTTGACTTTATATATAGTATAGATATAGTATAGACATATATGTAAAATAAAATTATCTCTATATTAATGACGTAAGGATTTTTAACATTATCATTATATCATTTACGATTTTTTAATCAGATGAGAGATCCATTGACTCCAAGAGTAAGTTTTTTAAACTTACTTCACATCTTAGCCATCAATTATAGGGAAATCCAATAGTTTGAATTAATAGTAGATCTAAATCATTGGATTTCCCTATAATTGATGCCTAAGATGTGGAGTAAGTTTAAAAAAACTTACTCTTGGAGTAAGTGGATCCACACCCTTTTAATCATCATTGTTTTTCTTGAATAAGAAATAATACAAAAGAATAGAGGATTATATATTGACTATGTACAAACATTTACATTATTTGCTGTACATAAATATTACAATCATATATTAAACTTTTTATTCTAATAATTTGTATTTTTTTCTTATATTATGTAAAATAGGATTTGATAAAAAAAAATCTTTTTAATAGCCTAAAAGCACTTAATGATATTTTTAATAAAATTATAATCAGGTATGTTCATTCATAATACCTTATTTTCAACCATATCATGTTTAATTTGATAAAGAAAGAAAGAATTACTTTTTCCTCTCCTAATATTCAAATATAATTTTGTCCCTAAAGATAAAATAAGAATGGAGAGTAGTAAATTGGTAATATATAAATTGAAAATGTACCTTTCCAAAAACAATACTATGTATTTATTAACATTTTACTCGGTTCGTTTCACGAAATAACAATATTATTTTGTTCATATTTATATTTAATATTATTTTTTAAATATCATTTTATTGAATAGTAAAGTATACTGTATGATTTGTTTTAAATTTTAAATAAAATAGGATGTGAAACGAATAATTGTTTAAAAATTCAATTATTTATAAAAGTTCATCTCAGAGTTAAAGGCAATGTTATAAAATTTGGCTTACAACGTCTACTTCAATCGGTTCAATCATGAACCGTGTATGTTACCGATATGCATCTAGCCATTTTATATTAAAATTGGATTGATTTGATTGTCTAAGCCTAAAATTGGTAACTCAATTTGATGGCTACACCGGTTGGATCAAGTTAATGAAAAATTATTATTTAAAAAACAACTAAAAATATATCGTTGAGATGGAAAAAATCAAACAATTTTAACTCATTTGTAGTTATGTTTGTCATTTATTAATTTATATTATAACAAAATTTTAGTTGTTTAATTAAATTTTAAACTTATTATGCGCTATTGTTACAATTAAATCATATCATATATGATATTTAATAATATTTTTAACTTATTTGTGATATTTTATAGAAATGAAATCTTCTTTATTAAATATTTAATTTAAATTTGGAGTATATCAATCGGTCCAACCATTGACTCACTAGTCTAACTATTAACTCGTTAGTTCAACTATTAACTTATTGATTTAGTATCTTGACCGAGTCATTGACCGATCCAAGTTTAATAACACCGTTACAAAGTGTTATGAATGGCCACTATTAGAATGAATGGCCACTATTAGAATGCAAGAGTTTTCTTGCATCTTCTGCCACTATTAGAATGCAAGAGTTTTCTTGCATCTTCTGCATGTGACAATTATTTTTTGCTTGCCATCTTCTGCATGTGACAGTGAAGTGGCACTGCATAAATTATCTTCTTTTTAAAAATCATAAAAATCAAAATATTTTTCTGTACTCAAAGTGTTAGAATTGAACTTAGTGTTTTTGAGATATATATTTTTTGTGTCTAAACCTTTTATATTTTTCATCAATGAAGCATAGTTTTACTTGAGCCGTGTAGGATCAAAACTCTTCCTACAAAAATACTATTATTTACTCCCACTAGCCTCAAATAAAAGCAAAAAAAAAGCATCAAAATTTTTAATATCAAATATAAATCAATTTAACAACTTTTGAAATTTCCAATATTATAATTGGTTTTCATATATCAGATGATGAATAATAATTAGTATTATATATTTTATTAAATGAAAAGAATTAAGTACCTTTTATCTAATTTGCTTAGTATGTGAGAAATAATATAATATATTTATAAAAAACGGAAAAATGAATTTTTTACTTATTTAAAACAAAATATCCAAAATTACTGGTTAGTATTCATTCTCTAAATAAGAATTTTATTAAAAAAGTCTCGTAAGAATTTCTCCTCACTCATGGTATAATATTGAAAAACATTTACTGTTTTCAAATTTAAAGGTAAAAATAAATTGAATTAATTTTTCTCTCCTAATCTATACAATTTATGTACAAAGAAGCCGTTGGTCTAGTAGTATAAGCATCTGCTAAATCTTCAGAATGACCAAAAAGTCAGAGGTTTAATTCCTGTGAGAAATACTTATTTGGAGGGATAGTCATGCACTCAAAAAGAATTAGTTCCTTACCCAAAAATGAGAAAATTTCTTTTATAGTACAAAAAAAAATCTATAAATTTATGTACTTTTCTCCAGAAATATTTATCTTGATTTAATAAGTGGTGAATTATATAAGTTTAGCCAAGGTTATAGAAAATTGATATTGTAAGTGATTTTTATACTATTACTATATCATCTATTATATTCAATTATTATTGACTTTTAAATATAAATAAGATAAATAAATGGTGAATAATATACTAAGTGTAAAAAAAATTCACTATCAATATATAAATATTACACTCTTTATAAATTACATCAATAAATAACTAAGTGGTGAATTACATTTATATTGGTATATGGTGCATTAACTCAATATTTTAAAATTTTAAATATTTTATATTCCAATATAAATTATATTCTCATTGCCGATAGAAATAAAGTAAATTTATTTAAGGTTACCGCAAAGGAATTTTGACCACATAAAAGTGGGGGTTTTTAAAATAAATCTACTATACAATTCATAATTACACTTATTCCCAAAAATATATTTGTTTTTATTATTTTCATTACAAAACCTTTCACTCTAAACTTCACAAACCTGAACAATTACTAGTGGATATATTAAACTGTGAATTCTCATATTGGATATAAGATGGTGAATAAAATAGTTTGTAAAATAGAAAATGTTAATGAAACTAATGACTTAAGGTTTTGGTTCAAGACATGATGTCTCACTTGTTGCTCTTCACTCTATCCATAATCAGGTAACAATGGAACTCCTTTGTGGTTGGAGGCTCCCTAGTCGCAGTATGGTTCAACAAGTAGTATCAAAGTCGATGGTTTGATGCTAACAGGAAAATAGGAGTATAAAACTACCCCAATATCAGAAAACAAGTATATAAATAAGAGGTCATCGTATCCACAATGGCTCGCAAGATTATAGCCTTTCAATTTTTCATTTAATGTTTTAAATGAGATTGTAATGGTAAGTGTATTTGTGACATTGAAACTATTCGTAATTTTAATATAATGAGAATGAGAGCTACAGTTGAAGTTCATATTTGTTTTCCATATACACCTGATTCTTAATTTACATCCACTCGATAATTGTTAATCCATATAATAACCTCAAATCACTAAAAAATAATACTCTTAGTCAGTTAGCAACTTATGTTGTAAAGCCTTATGTCTAGCAAAATCATAAGATTAAGAAATATGACTTGCAAAATATTGGCTCTATATCTAGTAATACATGCATGCAAGTTTAGTTAAAATGCAATACCTCAATTGTATTAGTCGCCAATAATATCACAATATGAGTATTATGTCTAGATAGTAATAAGTAATATGCATGATATGACAAATAATATAAGTCTATGTCTATAAAATATAATTCAAAATAATGCAAGTAAGAAATTAAGCAATTTATTCAATAATCTTGCAAATATTTGATCAAACTCAAAGTAAGCATAAAACAAGTACATAACTCAAATATAACCAAATTTTTATGGCTTAATGGTGAATTAATGTATATACGACAAGTTCATGCTACATTCAATCCCAACAATGGAGTACTTAGTTACTCATTTCCAGGAGTACTTAGTTACTCATTTCCACACAATGTAAGTAAGATAAAGATAATACGAAGTTCATGGGGTGGTAGAACCACTTACAAATGAGCATAGAATAATACGTGAAGTGCTTACACTTGGTTTCTATGATCTAAATGAATTAAGCTCTCTATAACATAGTAAAATGAAGATTACAATTCGAAATAATAAGAGTCTTCCTTTTGGCTCAGGTTGGAAGTCTTTAAATACTTTTATGGTGTTGGCTTTTGTGCTCAACAAACTGCCTGTGCGCTGAGCGTGGCTTCCAGTTGGCTAGGCTTGATGCTTGGACGCACCAACATCCACTGAGTGTGCTTTAGGCATTAGGCGCACCACCCAATCTGCTCAACGCAATTGGGGTGCTGAGCATGGCTCCTCCTCTACTGGGCATGGCCTTGACGCTAAGCACACCTATCAGATGCTCTATGATCCACTCAATGTGATCCTTGCATTGAGCTTGACTGAGTTTTGTCTGGAAGCTTGGAATTTTTTGATATTTCCTCTAGAGTAAGCATGCAAAACACTTCAGAGATGATATTTGGTAAATTAACAATTCTTAATCATATATGAGTCCATTTTCATCTATTTGAGTTAGGGATGGCAAAAATACTGAGACCAATGGACACCCGTTAAAATACGTGCAATGGGTACCCGCAAAAATAGCTCATGGGTGGGAACGAGTATCATGATATCTGCCCTACGGATACCCGTTTACATATTTTAATTAAATATTTTATACTTATTTATTATTAATTTAACATTATATTTGTCTAATTTATTATTAATTCATAATAAAATGTTGTGATGAGACTATAATCATAAAATATCATATTATTTAAGTAATAATTATTTTTATATTTTAATTATTGTAAAATACATAAAAATATAATTAAAGTTGAATATTTGTTGGGTACCCGCAATTAGTGTATGTATGGGCACAGGTATGCACTACATGTATCTGTTCGACCTTGTTGCCATCCCTAATTTGAGTTTATTAAGTAGTTAAAATGTCATGAAATTAGTGAGAAGTATAGGATCAAATTGACATTTAACATTTAACATTCAGTTGGGTCATAGTGGACTTAAGGGGATACATACCAGAAAGTGTTTGGTACTCACACTTGAGGAGAATATTGTTGGATTTATTCAAGTGTGACGTCTCACATTGGATATGAGAGGAGGAGTTAAAAAGTTTATAAGTAGAAAAGACACATGTAACTAATGCCTTAAGGTTCTGGTTCAAGACGTGGTGTCTCACTTGTGGTTCTTCACTCTTCTCATGTCCAGGTAACAATGGAACTTCCCGGTAGGTGGAAGCTCCTAGATCGTGGTCTGGTCTTATAGTTACTCTTGCAAATAATTTAATTCTAAATTTTAATCACTAAAGTAATCAAGTCATTGAGTTTATAGGAAATATTCTTATTTGATATGTGTGTTTTCTTTTCCAAAGGATTTTATGTCAACAATAGATTGAATATCTTTAATTGTTGAGATTGGTCATTAACTACCACAAAGGCATGTGGAAGGTCACAACGAGCAGTCGAGCATCATGCATTTACAAGTGCCTCAAAAAAAAGTTGAAGTTAAAATAAATTAGTAACGTACAAGTGATCTATTTTTTAATTCAAATTACACTAACTTCATGGGATGATAATTTTCATCCCAGAGTGATATATTATCATACTCATAATCGAGTTATTTCATAAAAGTTATGTTGGGAGAGGAAACAAATAAATTTTATTATGAATGTGTGCGATGATTTGAATGCGAGAGAGATTCATTGATTGATTTTGGTATTTTGTTGATTAGTAAAAAGAGTAATCGAAAGTTATATTTCATCCATTCCATATCTTTTTATGTTTAAGTTTTTCACATAGTTTAAGAAATTATTAAATAATATAAAATTGATACAGTTTGACAATAACCACATTTAATGCATATTGAAAAATGAATTAAAAATAAATGAAGAAATAAATTGTGAGAAAGATGAGTAATAAATAAAGGTATAATTGGAAAGTAAAGTATAGATATGTATTAGGTCTCCACAACATCAGAAGATTTGAACTAATATGAAAAACTTAAAAAGTAAAAAAAAAGGAACAAATGAAGTTATAAAAGTGTGAAAAATTTCAAAAAAATATCATTGCTTCATTCTTGAAAATGTCGAAAATGACATTTATCATTTTAAAATATCTAGAAATGAAGCTCATGTTTTCTAAAATATGAAATAAAAACAACAATCCAAACATGTTTTTACTCTACTTTTCTCATTGTGTTGAAAACGGAAACAAAAATATCACCAAACAAAACATACCCTAATATTTGTCATTCTTATTTTTCCTTATTTATTATTTGATTGTAAGTTTCTAAAGTAGATTTATTATAATTAATTTAGTTATTTAATGCTTAGTTGTTTTAAAATAATTATTATATGTTTTATTAATAAAGGTGTTAACGAGTGTTAAATGTAGGAGTTACACAATTATAATGGAAAAGGTGATTATAATGAAGTATTTAAGTATCATTTAAGGAAAATATCATTTAAGTATTTAAGTATGTAATTAATTAAGTATTTAAGCATAAGAGGTATTTCAGAATACCATTCTAGAAAAGAGTAGAATCATACTCACCAATAATAAATCTTTCATACTTATTATTTTGTACTACTCAAATTTTATAATAAGAAATAATTATTTTATTAAAAATTATGTTAACTTAGATTTAATGGAAGTTGAATTATATATTTTTAGTAAGAATTGTTTGGACATAGAAGATCTCTTTTCTAAAAAAAGAAATAATGATATTTTCCTGTTCTGAATGGACCAATACATGTAGTGATGGTGACATGTGGTGTTTCAAATTATTTTCAATTAAAATATTTTTTTAATCTTCAAATCAATTTGGGTCTCACATTCCAGTATTAGACTATCCAATACTCGAGATAATCCCAACCCCATAAAAAAGAGTATGAAAGATCCAAACAAGTTGCTGACATAGGCAACTAAAGAGAACTTGTTGTTGAACCAAAATTACATTCAAACTCATTTGCAATATGTTGAAGGCAAGAAAAATAGCATGTTCACTATTCTCAACTTCTAAAATGCAAACAATTATTAGTTAATAATTTTTAACTTATTGAATCCATCAATGTCAATACTAAAAGTGACTTGATATTTTACCATTTAATAGTTTCAATTGAACTATGTGAATACTTCTTCCATGTGCAAGTTGATTTGCAAATTGAAATTCATGATTTTTCTATCTAAAAAAAGACAAATCCTTGGGACCCATCAAGAAATTGCTATTGGAATTTGCAAATAAACACGCAAAGAATTTGCACAGAAGTGACGTGAAGAATCTTAATTACACGCATTTACTATCAATTATATACATTATTTTTTTATAGTAAAGAATTAATTTATTTAGGAATATGTAATTGTCCTTCTCAATAAATGTCGTGTATATGAATTGAACTTTTGATTTTTTGATCATTCTAAAATCTAACAGAATCTTATATCACTAGACTAACGCTTTATTTATTTGATAGGTTTTGAGATCAAGTGAAGTTGGTATTTATTTTGAATAAGACAAAATATTATACAAGCATGAAATGGAGTACACGTAAATTAGGCTATTTGATATAGAAAATTGGATTGTTGAATTGAAACAAGTGCACGTGAAACATATCTGAAAATACAAATAAAAAATTAATTGATTTTAAGGTCTATATGCCTTTGTTTTGTTTGGTTAAGAGAAGAAAGTATGAAGAGAGAAAGATTTTTTAGAGATAATAAAGAGAAATGAAGAGATGAGAAAGAGAGTAAATTTTTATATTGTTAGATTGAATGAAATGAAAAAGAAAGAAAGAAGAAATAAGTGTTTTATTCTCTATATCTTGTTTGGTTGAATATAATGAAATGGAAAATTGTTATTTTTGTCAATCATCTTAATTTATTTTCTAAATTTCATTATTCAACTCTTTTTTCTCATATTAATCCCTCCATTTTGCTATGATCTAGTGCATTCCTTTCATCAGTTTTTTGATATTGTGAATGGTCGTCCTATTTGTCTATTGTTTTGGTAAAAAAAGTATGTTTTTTTATGAATAACAAAAATATACCAACTTCCAATATTCGTTATAAATACTTGTAATATTAACATATGGGTGATGATGATACTCTTCTTGCAAATACCCATATACTTATAAATTTATTTTTTAATTGAATATTGTATATTATATTTTCATTACTTTAATATCATAATTATTATTTTATAATAAATTGTAGTAATTAAGATATAGTGATAAATTTATCACACATATATAATTTATTTTTCATGTAATAATTAACTTTAAATGTTTATTGATTATTTAAAAATATATAAATATATAATTAAAATTAAAAATCATTGGGCACTCGCCCCACAAATATGTGAGGGGCACAAGTAAGCATTATCTCCATGTGCCCCACCCAATTGCAATCCTTAGTCATTTTGTGCACACTTTATCCTCCAAAACAACATTCATTTTGTGCACCATTGGCAGTAGCATTGAGGGCCTCCAAAATTATATTATTCTCATGCACCATCTTCTTCCTTTGTTGATATGGCAAGGTCTATGATGGAGGGCTCAATTGTACAGCGTGGTAAAAATATCCGACCCGTGGGTACCCATCAAAATATCTGCAATAGGTATCCATAAAAATAGCTCATAGGTGAGAGTGAATATCATGGTATCTGCCCCGTGCGTTATACTTATTATTATTTTACATTATATTTGTCTATTTTGTTATTATTTCATAATAAAATGTAGTTATTAAACTATAATCGTAAAATTATCATATACATATTATAAAAATATATTTAAAATTGAAAACTCATTAAGTAATCGCGGATTATCCGCACGAGTACCTACATATAGTGCGGGTATGAGCACGATTATACACTACTCGTGACCGCCCGACCCCATTGTCATCCCTAAGTATGGGATAGGCACCATCTTTAAGCTATGCCCTTGTTGGTTCCATCGTGAACCTCGACCGTGACGTTTTGGTACTTATGATATTAGGGTTTTAGAGAAAGACGACGAAGGTATATAGAGAGAGGAACGATGACAACAATGGTAGCTTAAGGTTTGAAAATATTGGAAGTGTGGCAAGTGGTGAAGGAAATTCAAGGTAAAATAGATTATTATGAAGGAAAGTGAAGGAAAAGATGGTGAAATCGAATAGGAAGAAGGCCTCGATGAAACTGTGAAGGAAAACTAGTTAAACAAAGAAGGAGAAAGTAAAAGACTACAAATAAACAAAAGGAAAATGATATATCCTCATACTAAATCTTAAATAAACCAATCGCTAATAAATAAAGTATTACTTTGTGGCATATGTCACTTTTTTGGGTAAGAAGATTAGTACGAGAATTTAGTTGGAAAATATAACATTACTCTCTAAGCAAAATAATGTTATGTTAGAACTTGACATATAAAAAATTAATTGGCCAGAAGACTAAAGAAAGCTTAAGAAAAGTTAAGAGAATGAAGTGAAAAAAGAGTAGTTGAAAGATCAAATTAAAAAAATAAAAATTAAATTAAGGAATATATAACAATTTTAGAAAGACAAATCTATATGGGAAGGTTGACAGTCCTTTTTTACTATGGATTTTGTTGTTAACCAATTTTACTAATGGGAAGGTATAACATGAACGTTAGAGTTAATTATATTGACACGTCTTGAGTTTTAGTGAAATTATATAAATTATTCTTTTTTTTTGTCTTTACATGAACTACTCATCTCTCTTACACGAACTACCCCTAATTTTATACATATATTACGCTGACCACCTCTGATGAGATACAAGTGTAATATTTTAAACAAAAAACATGTGATATGTGTAATTAAGTTAAACAATATATTTTATATTGTATAGACAAATCCAAATAATGTAAATGTCAATGTATCTTCATTATTTGGTTCATTACAAAATAATATAAGAGTTATATAAATATCTCATTATAATTGTTAATATATTGTGTAATGAAAAAAATATAATAAAACACTCAGTTTTTTACTATTTGAAATTGTTTACATAATATATAATATTTTTGTTTAACTTAATTACATTCACCACACGTTTTTTGTTTAAAATATTACACTTATATTTCATCAGGGGTGATCAATGTAATATATGTATAAAATTAGGGGTGATTTGTGTGAAAGTGAGGGGTGGTTCGTATAATGACAAAAAAGGGAGGAGTGATTTGTGTAATTTCACTAAAACTCAGAAGATGTCAGTGTAATTAACTATTATTTATAAACATTTTCTTTCATTCATACCGGTGTTTTAAATTTCACTTTGTCGCCCCAATTACGAGTGTAATATTGTGGTTTTGATAGTTTTTACAATGATATCATGATTGCAATTGTGGTTTGTCGCGACCCGATTTTCGGTTGGAAGACCGGCCCTGCGACTTGGGGAGAGGCGAACTCGATTTCTACCTCTTCCAATTGATTTGGAGTCGCCACTACGTTTTTTTGCGGTTAAAACGTAGAAAACTCAAAATATGCCCAATTAGGATAATTTGGTCTTTAATCAGAGATTCTGAGCTCGAGAGTCGATTACGGATCAGGGAAGGTATTAGCACCCCGTCTGCCCGTATTAAAACGGTACACTCGCTAATAACATGAACTTTTATACCCTTATAATTATTTATTGAAATTCAGTAAATAAAAACAAAATGTTTTATTTCTTATTGTTGTGCCTGACAAGAATTCAACTTGTTCCTACGTATCCCTAGCTGCAATAGGGAAATCAAGGCTACGTAGTTCTGGTTCGAAAATTAATTAGTGTTGGTTTAGTTTGTTTGAAAAGTTGATGTAAATTGTATTCTCTTTAAGAAAAGATGAAGCAGCAGAAACTAATGTACGCACCGTATCAAATCTTAAAGAGATTTTGAAATTAATTAAGATATTGTGTTGAAATTTATTTATCCTTAAGATAGATGAAGCAGCAAGAACTAATGCCCGCACCGCATCTAATCTTAAAGAATGTTTGAAATAGTTTAAAATATATTATTGAAATTTATTCACCTTTAAGATAGATGAAGTAACAAGACTAATGCATCATATCTTAAAGAGATTTGAAATAGTTAAAAATATATTATTGAAATTTATTCACCTTTAAGATAGATGAAGTAGCAAGACTAATGCTCGCGCCGCATCATATCTTAAAGAGATTTGAAATAGTTAAAAATATATTATTGAAATTTATTCACCTTTAAGATAGATGAAGTAGCAAGACTAATGCTCGCGCCGCATCATATCTTAAAGACCATTTGAAATAGTTTAAAATATATTATTGAAATTTATTCACCTTTAAGATAGACGAAGTAGCAAGACTAATGCCCGCGCCGCATCATATCTTGAAGAAATTTGAAATAGTTTAAAATATATTATTAAAATTTATTCATCTTTAAGATAGATGAAGTAGCAAGACTAATGTCCGCGCCGCATCATATCTTAAAGGGATTTGAAATAGTTTAAAATATATTATTGATAAAAACTATAAATTCGCTCAAACAATCAATGCTTGCAATTTTAAAAGGATTAATTTAGGTAAAAACATAAAAAGGGATGACATTCTAACACCGCTTATTGTTAATTAATCATAAACTAATAACTAAACAAAATACCAAGATAATAAATAAAATAAGAAAAATAAAGAAGGGTAAAAAAGGGAGGACGGGCCGAAGCCCACTTTCCATGAAATGGAATTGGGGAAGAGGGGTTTTGTTGTTTTTCTTCATTTGGTTAGTTTTGGGGTGTTGGGTGGCGTTGAGAGGAGGGAAGTGAGAAGAAGAGAGAAAAGAGAAGACGAAGGGGAGAAGAAGATGGGTTCGTGGGTTTTCTCCTCCGGAAACGGCAGCGGCGTTTCCGCTCCGGTGAAGTTTGGCTCTGGTCCTCTTCTCTGACGACGTTGATGCGGTGGCTTCAATTCCCTTCTCTGTTATGACCTGAAAGCGGCTCGAATTTGTGGCTCGAAATCGATAGAACCACAAGGATTCGGTAAAGAACCGTAACCCATTCTCAGTTGGAATTTCTATTGTATATAAAATTAGACATAGCTATCGATCAATGTCGTCGTATCAACATGGCAGGTGATGTTAAGATTCTCGGAGTGAGTTTATTTCCATAATACTATGAATATATGCAAGCGACAGTTCAGTTTTAGAGATAAAAATGGTGTTTCTTGATTTGGTTTACTGATTATTATTATACCTTGCCTTTGTTTAGTCATGAAAGATATGCTTAAGATTATAAGACCGATCCTATGCATGAATAAATAACAGTTACACCACCAGCCTAGGACTGTTCATGAAAGACATAGTAAATAGTGAGAAAAATCTATTTACAATTGTAGTTTCAAATTGAGTGTCTTTAACATTGCTGAACATAATGCTACATGAGGACTATTATGAGCCTAATAGAATACCAACCTGGATTACCTACTTACTGCAATAGTCCTGCTTAAGAGATTGCCAATTCTCGGCTAGCCGCTAGCTCCTTCCCTCTGTTGTATGCTTTGTGTTTTGCGTCGGATTCTTGTTAAGGCTATTGTATGATATGCAAATTTCTGTTTGATGCGTGTTATGTGTGAGGAAATTTATGCTTTTGGTGTGCCGTTATTTGGGTATTTTTCTGGGTGAGTTGTTCTGATTGATGTGTTCCGGTATTAGGATGTTATGAATGGTATATGAGTGGTGGACGAAAGTAAAGTGAAAGTCTTTTGGATGAATACTAAGGTTTATGCCAAAACAATTGCATGTATCTCTCTCCCCCTTGTGTATGTGTGTGGTCTTTCTTTTATAGAGCTGTGAAAACCCTTTCAATTGCTCATTGATTGCCAGAAATATCCCAGACTTTAGTGCTTCTTGGGCTCTTCTAATTGCATTTCTTCACTGGTCACCCCTTCTGCATTCTGTGCCTTTCAAACTAGTTATCAATGCAGTGTTTGTAACTGAAATTTGCATATCCCAATAGGCAACCATCTGATGTATATTTCTGGCTAGTTTCCCTTAGGATTTATTATGTAATTGATTTGGCAGTAAAGTCATTTATGCTGTGTATGTAACTGAAAATAAATAAATAAAAAGTGTCAGCCTTGCATCTGTTGATTGCCTCTCACACGTCATACTTGACTGATTACTCAGTTATTGGCTTGACTGTAATGTGCATGTTGCTTGTCATTCTCCATAAATTCCTTATTTAATTATTGCTTTGCAACATCTATCATCCTGTTAATTCAGCCACTAATTAGTGAAACTTTTTGCAGGTAGTTGCAACCATCATTTGGTATTCTTTAACTTTTTGCAGGTAGTAAAGCATATTGAGTAAGGAGTTGTAGGTGTGATAAATCATAGCTGCTATAACCAAAATCCCCCCGTGTTGTGCTGAAATCCTCCTCCAACCAATGCATAATGTCAGTGATAGCATTTGGTACTGCATCATTCGGAACCGTTCTTGAAGCTTCTCCCGATCCTATATTAAGCTCTCCAGCTTATACTTTGTGATGATAATAGGAGTCATGGCGGACAATGATCTTTTATTTGGTTGAATGAAACTTGTTGGAGCAGGACCGCTTTGGTGCACTCAATACAACAATATACCCACATATCACAAGGACAATTGTATCACATACCCACATAATCATTTGTAGCTTTGCGTTTTTGATATAGTGCACATAATGTTTATCATGAATTTAATCCAATCCTTACCATTTCTTTCTTCTTTTGGTGGCTAATCTGAATTGTAGTGACTATAAAAAAAATGGTATCCTTTAGCCTCCAAAACCATAGCTTCAAAACCATAGTTTGAACATTGACAACTTCCGACATCTATGAGTTCAAAATTCTTGCTACCTTTAGCAACCAACTAAGCAATTTGGATTTTTACCTTGCTCTACAACATTCTCTAAAAAATTTAAAAGCTTTTTTCTAATAAATTATGAACCGAATAATCATCATAAAGTTGGTTATGAGACGCCTAAATATTGTCTTCTATTTTTTGAAATTTTTTATTGTTTTAAAATCTTCATATTTTTTATTTTATAAATAGGCCGGACAAATTTAGGTGTTCACATGGTTGCATGTATCACATTTTCCCACATTTTTTTACAATTATGATAAATACAATATAATTACAGTTGTAGTTTAAATCAGTGATTGATTATCTTAGATTTTATACAACATTGAATATAAGAGGTTATTGTCAGATTTTCCTTATGATCGGTGAATTCCAATCCTCTAAGGATTTTGAATTTCATGATCCTCACATATTAAAATAAGAATATAGATACAAACATACTTGGATTCATGTTATTGACATTTCATTGGTATGTCTTAAGAGTATTAGTATGATGATCTTCCTCCCGGAGTTCCTCATAAGACTATATGTTTTCTCTCTGATGAGGAGAATAGAAATTGTGTTGTGATTTGATGTATTAGGGACCATAATCATTTCATATGTGTTAACAAACAAAGTTTTCATTATTCACTATGGGCTAACATATGTATTCAATTCGCTCTCATATCAGTTTCTAGAAGTCATATGACTTATCAAGATTAGACCACTTAATTTAGATCTTTTAAATAAATAGCTAATATAACAATACTAAACATGTGATGCTCACATATAATTAGAAATCATAAATTTCTAAGAATCTCTGACCAGTGGTTCATATTTTTCCTAAAAAAATTATATAACATATTCATTAGGTGTACATCTATATGCTATTTATATTTAGACTCTATTTAATAGAATATGACACGTCTTATATATCAACTATGCAACCACCACGAACTTTATCACAATCAAGCATGTCTCGACGATGATGTTAACCATATTAATATACTGAATGACATAGATCAAATATGGATGAATGACATGGAAGTTTTAAGCAATGTGATCTCAAACAGATCTATTTGCAATTGGTCATTCTTTAGCCTTTAAGGAGATCAATCCAAAGTAATCTTTTTATTTTAGGTCCTAAGATGCTTTGAATGGGTAGAGTCTTTGTTGAGTGAACCTTATGATAAATCTTTACATATTAGAGTATGAACATAATAACTAAGTTGAGTGCATTAATCATTTATGTTAGAGGTTCATGGAAAAATAACTATGTATTTTCAGAAAACCATTAATCCATTAAGTACATGGTTAGTCAATTAAATCAATTTATGTTTTGGAATCTTGGACGTTTTAAAGAAACATTAATCGATTAAGTGGTTACTTAACCGATCATCCCTATAAAAAAATAATTTGAAACTAAATGGTATTTTACCACCATTTTCCATAAGAAAATGCAAGACATATACATGAACTTGATGCAAGATTGATATACGAATTTTCAAGAGTATTTTTCTGAAAAGAGTGATATAAACTTTCATGTGAAAGAGAGAGAGTTTTGCGAATCTTAGAAAGAGTTTATTTTCAAGCATTGAGGGTTTTCAAATATTTTCATTTTGTGTCTCACAATCTTCAAATTCATATGTGAGATTGTGAGATTCATTAAAGGGTAATTTGTTCTGAATTTTAGCGTATGATTAGAACATTATAGGTGCAATGAATCTTGTACACGTTTTATAGGTCGATTTGTAAATTTGTCTCTTTGGGGTGTGAAGCATAACCTTGGAGGAATAGAGAAATTTAGGAGGAAATCTTAGGCTGCAGTCAAGGTCTAAGAAGAGGTCTCTTTGGGTATCCATTAGAATCTAGGTCCAAGAGAATTCTTGATCAAAAAATGTTTGTATAAACATTTGGTTTCTTCTTAGTAAAGCAAATCAACCAAGATCAGAAAGAGATGACTATATTTTCACTATATTTTTACTTACATGCAGTTATCCTAGTTTCGCTATATTTGATTACATTCATATGGAGGTCACTGCATAAGTGAATCTGCATGATTAATCATCTTCATAATTCTATTTAAGTGCATATTAGATCAGATTAATCGATGCTTTCTTACTTCATCAAAAATAAAATATTTTCAAGAAAATCACCAGGTTAATTGATTAAACCTTCTATTAATCGATTAACTCAAAGTTTTTTCTTAATTGATTAAACAACCATTTAATTGATTAAAATCATTAATTTTTAGATTATCTTTTGTATTTGAATTGATTTTAATTGTTACTTGAACCACCTATTAACCCCATACAGGTGAAGTTAGAGCCATTGTTAACCAACAAGTGACGTCAGAGTTTAGTTCAGATAAGTTCTAGCTTAATCGCTATATTCATGAGATCATAGGGAGATATATATATATATATGATGGGCTCTACGAATACATTTGGTGGTGAAGAGTCCTCTATCGATCGTCCTCCTGTGTTTGGTGGAGAAGGCTAAGCCTACTAGAAAGTTAGAATGAAGATTTTCATAAAGGCCGTATGTAACGACCCGATTTTCTACCCTTGAAATTTTTTTCATTTATTTTAATCCTTTCTTACATACAGTCGTCACCTTCATTGAAAACTCTCAAGTATCACTCTTTGAAAATACCCTTTACCCTATTATATTATCATACAAATTTATGTTGCGGAAAAACATAATTCATTTAGATAACATTTACCACATACATCCAGTTACGGGTTTTCCAAGGTTATAACGTCCATAACTACATGTCACCATATTATCCTAATCAGATTACATTTATCCCAAAATGCTATCGAATCAACTACAACGTCGAATAGCAATCAAGACACTCAAGTAAATAGACACAAAGACTTCCTATTTGAGCTTCATCCTCAAAATCCTTCATTTACCTACAATGGGATTATCATAACAACACACAAAACACAGAGAGTAAGTCATTAGTTCGAAACTAACATCACATGATAATCCACATTCAAATACAATCAAGCTTTAATGTAATTCATAAACACACATACGAAATTATAAACATTCAAATCATCTTCCTTTAATTTCCACTTTACTCATATTCATCATATAGTATATATATCCCATAATATATATGCTATAGTATGCATATTACGTTCGTTCGAAACATCATCGGTCCCGTTCTTCATATCCACCCTATAACATATATATCCCATAATATATATCCTATAGCATGTATATTACTTTCTTTCTCAACATCTTCCTTTTTATCGCTCATATTCACCCTATAGAATATATATCTCATACTATATATCCTATAACATGCATACAGTATTCATGTGACATTCACATTTCTCGTCATTCATATTCACACTATAGAATATATATCCCATACTATATACCCTATAGCATGCATATGACTTTCATGTGATATTCACGTTTCTCATCATTCATATTCACCCTATAGAATATATATTCCATACTATATATCCTATAGCATGCATATGACTTTCATTTTGACATTCAGTTCTCATCCTTCATATTCACCTTATAGAATATATATCCCATACTATATATCCTATAACATGCATATGACTTTCATTACTCCGAGTCATCTTTTCATTGGGCCTCCCCCAACAATGTTACTTTCAATTGAGTCATCTTTTCATTGGGCCTCCCCCAACAATGTTACTTTCATTTGAGTCATCTTTTCATTGGGCCTCCCCCAACAATGTTACTTTCATATGAGTCTTATTTCCTTTGGTACTCCCCCAAATAGATTGAATTCGTTTCGAGTCTTATTTCCTTTGGTACTCCCCCAAATAGATTGAATTCGTTTCGAGTCTTATTTCCTTTGGTACTCCCCCAAATAGATTGAATTCGTTTCGAGTCTTATTTCCTTTGATACTCCCCCAAATAGATTGAATTCGTTTCGAGTCTTATTTCCTTTGGTACTCCCCCAAATAGATTGAATTCGTTTCGAGTCTTATTTCCTTTGGTACTCCCCCAAATAGATTGAATTCGTTTCGAGTCTTATTTCTTTTGGTACTCCCCCAAATAGATTGAATTCGTTTCGAATCTTATTTCCTTTAGTCTCCCCCAAATAGATTGAATTCGTTTCGAGACTTATTTCCTTTGGTACTCCCCCAAATAGATTGAATTCGTTTCGAGTCTTATTTCCTTTGGTACTCCTCCAAATAGATTGAAATCATTTTGAGTCTTATTTACAATGGGACTCCCCCAAATTAGATTGAAATCATTTTGAGTCTTATTTCCATTGGGACTCCCCCAATAATGTTACTTTTATTACCATAACAGAAAAGCCACGCATTTTCCAACATAATGCATAAATTACAAACGTACCATTTTAAACCGTTACCTCTTTCACATACCTCATTCATATCAGCAAGTATGATTTAGAGACACTTATCCCTTACCTTGGTGAGTGTTGGGGATCGGTTCCGAGTAACTTTAAAAGTCTCCTCCGCGATTTCCTCCAACCTTAGGATCTTTCCTCATTTCCACCAATAACAACAATGTCAATCATTTATTCAAAATACCACATAAATAACTCGTATTTCCTCATCAAACGTACAAGATATTTACATATTTTCAAGGTTTCCAAAACTACTTCAATACGAGTTTCTAAACATCTAAATTATACATATTCATCTATTTCTCTCTTTACTCATATTCTCATTTTGGGTTTTCATAAACAACCCACAAAACCTTTCCATTCATCAAATATCAACTCTAAACCAAGAGTTTACAAGAGAAAAATAACCTAAAACGAACCATAACTCTAACGGATGAGTTTCCATGGTTTCTCATATTTTGAAAATAGATCTAACATACCCAAAACAAGTTAGAGAGGAAGAAGAAGAGTTAGAAACAAGAGGTTTACCTCTTCGCAAGCTCTAAGATGAGTCCTAAGGCTCCTTGCTCTTGAAAAGCTCCATTCTCTCTCTTCTCTTCAAGTTCTAACCCTAAAATGTGTTTGGGTTTCTATTTTTAAAGAGCAGTCGTCGGGTTCTCGCTCAAGCGAGCCCATTCTCGCTCAAGCGAGAATCTCACAGTGAGCAATTTTCGCTTAGCGCATAGATGTAATCGATTACATGGATTGTGTAATCGATTACATCGTGTAAAATGCACATATCTGATGCTTTTATCTGCATGTAATCGATTACATGTATTGTGTAATCGATTACATAGTGTAAAATGCACATATCTGATTCTTTTATCTGCATGTAATCGATTACATGTATTGTGTAATCGATTACATCATGTAAAATGCACATATCTGATGCTTTTATCTGCATGTAATCGATTACATGTATTGTGTAATCGATTACATCATGTAAAATGCACATATCTGATGCTTTTATCTGCATGTAACCGATTACATGGACTCTGTAATCGATTACACTGCCCAAAATTGCCATTTCTCGCCCGGGTGATACAACTCTCGCTCAGGCGAGAATCCTCCAGTATAGCCCAAGATTTCACCCTCCCAGATGCACCTCTCTCGCTCAAGCGAGAATCTCTTGATCAAGCGAGGCTTTCAGGACTGATACTCTAATTTTTAAAGACTAAAATTCGGGGTGTTACACCGTAGACACAAATATATGGGAGGTCGTGCAAAATGGATCTCGTATTCCACTACACTTAGTGAAAGGTGAAACTAAAGAAAAGCCTAAGAGTTTATGGACTAATGATGATAAAAGATAAGTGCAACACAATTTGAAAGCTAAAAACATCATCATTCATCACTCTCTTATGATGAATTCTTTAGAGTATCTCAATGTAAAAATGTCAAAGAATTGTGGGATAATTTGCAAGTAATCCATGAAGGCACTTGTGAAATTAAGTGTGCTAGGTTGAATGCTTTGACTAATGAATATGATTTGTTTCATATGTTTTCTAATGAATCAATAAATGACATACAAAAACGATTTACTCATATTGTTAATCATATTGTTGCATTAGATAAAGTGTTTGTTAATGGTGAGCTTAATAACAAGGTTTTGAGATGTCTTGATAGGCTTGGCAACCAAAGGCGACAACTATTGTGGAATTCAATGACTTAGATCAAATGTCACTTGCAACACTTTTCGGATAGCTACAAGAACATGAGATGGAGCTTGGACACTTAACACTTCACGAAGAATCGGATAAGAAAAAGAAAGGAATTTCCCTCAAGGCGACAACTTCAAATGCAAGAACTCAAGAGGAGAAATCATATGATGAAGATTCCGATTCTTCCAATATAGGTGATGAAACTATGACACTCATTGTAAATAAATTCAGCAAGTTCTTAAAGAAGAAAGGAACGTTCAGAAAGTTTCAACATAAGAAATTCAAGAGACTCCACCAAGAAGGGCATGAACTCAAAGGATGAGATCACTTGCCATGAGCGTGTGAAGGTAGGACACATGAAGTTCTCATAAAAGTTCCAATACCTTCTACTGCAATTCTTTTTCTCACCCATAAAGATGAGTCTTTCATTATTACTTGGTTGTCAGCTCCATATGCAATCATGTATAGTGATACTTATGTGAGTAGTAGAACCATAATCCACCCACTAAACATCATAGAGTACAAAAACTAAATTAACTTCAGAACCAACTAGAGTGAAAGATTTATTTTTTTACAAGACATGTAACATGCTTAGGACACTCCTTCTCATTATTCTTTCATTCATTCTTCTTAGAAGTCTATTTTGTATCAACCTTATTCTTTCATTTATTATTCTAAGTGGTCAAAGCCAAGCAAACACTGTGTGTCTTATTTTTGAGCATTTTCTCCTACTTCTATACGTAAAGGAACCATTAGTTATTGTAAATAGTATTACTCACTTTCAATTGCTCAAAGTGTGTAAGAAGTAAGATCAAATTCAAATACACGAGCAAATTCTTACCAAACTCTAACTTTAGTTTTGATGTAAGACTATACATCTCCACAATGTACTCCCTAATTTATGATGGGTTAATTACCAATCCTCTAATAATACTCTTAATATTTCATTAGTATGCCTTAAAACTAGGGCTCATTCCTTTCTGACTCAAGTACTGATGCGTGTCAAGGAGTTATTAGACACCAATTTGGTTATAGTATTGGGGCTTACTGCCAAATAGGGATCTTGTTTTATCATGCATTCTGGGCTTTGGGTTATTATTCACGGTGTGTGTTTCTATATAGCCTAAATCGTCAACCAGAAAATTTCTGAAACTGATTGACATTTTTTAGTTCTTTTCTCATAAAATTAATATATACTATGCAATCTTATTTGAATGGTAAAAATTGAAGGATAATTTCTCATAATTTTTATTAAGTGATCATGTGATAATTAATTAACTTCTAATCTTAATCATCTATATACTTATATGACATTGATTTATTGTTCGGACAATTTTTATATGAAAATTAATCTCAATTGGGCTTCTCTCAAGCCATTGCCGTATATTGGATTAAAAAAATTTGTTTTCATCGCAAAATAATTCGCACCAAAACAACCACAGTCCACTTCGCAACAACACAATCACAATAACAGCAACTGTTACCATACTCCCAACCGCAACCACGATCGCAGTTTAAAACATGCTAATATTAAATAGAGTAAATTACCCTAACACCCCTGAGTTTTAGTGAAATTACACAAACCACCCTTCATTTTTTACCTATACAAAAAACCTCTGATTTTTGTACATACATTACACAGACTACCCCTGCATGTGAAATAAGTGTGATTTTTTAACATAAAAATGATCATAATTGTAATGAAGTTAAACAAAATATGGTAAATTGTAGAGTCAAATCAAAATAGTATATGAGTCAATACATTTTCATTATTTTTGGTTTATTATTAATTGCATCAATAATTATAAGAATATATTATTTAAATCACTCTTATACGATATTATAACGAACAAAAATTAATGAAAATGTGTTGACTCGAATACTATTTAGACTTTTTTCTACAATATATCATATTTTGTTTAAATTAATTACATTTATCATCTTTTTTATATAAAAAATCACATTTATTTCACATAAAGAGTAGTTTATGTAATGTATGTGAAAAAACCAGAGTTTTTTTGTATGAATAAAAAGTGGAGGAATGATCTGTGTAATTATAATAAAATTCAAGGCGGAGAGTGTAATTAACTCTATTAAATAATAAAAAAATGTAGTTTGAACAATATATTGTTTAGTGTTCCCAAAGGCCAAGTCCAAGCAAAGTTGGTGAACAAAACTTAATCTTCCTCTGACTCTGTCTTTCTCTCTAATCACACCATCAAATTCATCTTCAAAACATAAAGCAAAAAAACAACAAAGAAACTCCAACAATATATAATTCTCTAGTGTTAATTAAACATTAACTATCCATGGCTAGTGTAGAGTCTTCACCTTCATCAGAGATACCTCTTAGCATCAGGGTCAACTCTAGAAGAAGCAACAACACTGTGCACCCATTTGAGATAACCTTAAACCAAACAAAAACAACAACAAATGAATATAGGGAAGTGAAGAAACATTACAAAAAATGGTTTCCTTGGTTGATACCATTATTTGTTATTGCTAATGTCATTGTTTTTGTGATTACTATGTATGTTAATGATTGTCCTAAGAATTCTGTTTCATGCATTGCTGGCTTTCTTCATCGTTTCTCCTTTCAACCTTTCAAAGAAAATCCACTCCTTGGGCCTTCATCATTGACGTGAGTTTTTTGTTGTTGTAATTTTAGTTTTTTACTAAAAGTTTATTTTATGGTGTATTTGTTGTGGCTTATTGTAGGTGAAATAGTCACTTATTTTTAAAAAGGTTTTTTCAATAAGAGATTGGTCTAGTAGTGTAATGTCTCACTGTAGTAAGAAAAAAAAACTTCTTTAGGGGAAGAGACAATGATGAATTTCGTAATTCCCCACCGTGGTGGCCGACTAGCTGTGACTAAGTGTTCAGTTAACATGACGTTCGTGTAATAACAACACTTGTTAGGGGAAGAGACAATGATGAATTTCGTAATCCCCCACTGAGGTTGTCGACTTGCCGTGACTAAGTGTTGAGTTAACATGAAGTTCGTGTAATAACAATACTTGTTAGAGGAAGAGACAATGATATATAACATGAAGTTCGTCTAATAACAACGCTTGTTAGGGGAAGAGACAATAAATGATGTACAGAAAAGGAATAATTCTTTACTATGGATATGGTTGATAGTCCCAAATATTTAAAGTTTTTAGGGACTTCAACTTCAAGTTTTATCCTACAAGCTTATCATTACTGTGAATCTTAAGCTTCAAATTTTGAACCTAATAAGTTAATCCAATTACAAAATATATTTTTTCTTTCAAGTTTGTTCCTTATTGGGAAATAATTCGCAAAAGAACTACGAATTAGTACACAAAAACCAATTTGCAAAAAAACTTTGAATTGGTAGATAAAAGCCAATTCGCGGTTCTCTACTAAACTGACAGAATTGTGTTTTAATGCTCGTGAAATTTAGGATATGTTTGAACAAAGTTAAACAAAAAAAAGTGATTCTTCTATAAAAATGTGAGAAGCTGTAACATATGGGATGAATTTCATTTTGAGCTTTCTCTATATCATACCCCCTTCATACAATAGTGAAGTTGAATGATGTGCCTACTAAACTTTATCAACCTACTAAAATGCTTGAGATTTGAAGTTAGATAAATGAAATTTGATAAAATTAATCTGTTAGAAGAAGCCTTAATTTGTAACTAGCATATAGTCTTCTAAGGACTATAATATGGTTTTACTTCTTTTGGTTTTTTCTGTGGCAATGAAAGTTAAGGATATTGATGCTGTTTATAGTGGATTTCGTTAAACTAACACAATTTAAATTATGAATTTATTGTTACTGTGATTAAACAATTTAAATTATGAATTATGAATTGATATTGATGTTGTTTATAGTGGATTTTATGGGTTTATTTGTGGCACAGGTTACAGAAGATGGGGGCTCTTGATGTAAACAAAGTGATTCAGAGACACCAGAGATGGCGCCTCATCACTTGTATGTGGCTACATGGTGGGGTTTTCCATCTGCTGTCAAATATGTTGGGCATTCTAGTCATTGGAATTCGGCTTGAGCAAGAGTTTGGATTTGGTATGTCTATCATTCTCAAAATTAATACCAGTGTTAATTGTGGTTATTGCGATTGCGGTTATTGCAGCCGTTGCGATGCAGATCATAGTTGTTGGGTGTGAATTATTTTGCTATTAAAACAATCAGTGTTTTAAATTGCGGTTGCGGTCGCGATTGCGGTAACGGTTACTACAATTGCGGTCATTGCAACAGTTGCGATGCGGATAGCGGCCGTTGCGGTATGAATTATTTTGCGATTCAAAAAATATTTTTGAACCCGATGCGGTCCAAATGATGTCCGATAGGTTGCATTGCGACCCATCATTGTGATTCGGAGTCACACCGCAATTACGGGGTTATGCGGTTGCAGCGGTTACCGCAATATTGCGGCCGCATCAGGTGATGCGGCCGCATCAGGTGATGCGGCCGCATCAGGTGATGCGGTACACAATTTAAATAGAGGAGGGATCCACTTACTCAAAGAGTAAGTTTAAAACACTTACTCCACATCGTAGCCATCAATTCTTGGGAAATCCAATGGTTTAAATTAGTGAGTAGATCTAAACCGTTGGATTTTCCAAGAATTGATGGTCATAATGTGGAGTAAGTTTAAAAAAACTTACTCTTGGAGTAAGTGGATCCCTCCTCATTTAAATAAGTGAAAACAATATTTTTGAATCTGATGCGGCCTGATGTGATCTGAGGCAGTCCGATGCGACCTGATGCGGTCTAATGCGATTGCGTTGCGGTCTGATACAGTCGCGTCATTGTGATTCAGATTCACACGCAATATTGCGGCTGCATCAGGTAACACAATCCACAATTTAAATGATTGATTAATACCTTGTTTCTCATTTGGAATATATATTTTCTGTGTACCTTACAATTATCTGTTTCTGTCAGAGGCAATGCATGTGAAAACTTTATGATAATTGTTATATAATAACATATACCAATGACAGAAATAGAAGTTTTTGGTTCTTCTCTTTCTACTATTCTATATTACTAAGATGTTTTACTCTTAACATGGTTCTGAGTAGAAAAGTAAATCAATTAAACTAACTAGATAGTAAGCATGATATCAAAGTTTCTACCCCAAATCCTTGTTGTGTGTATGGAAAAAGACTTTGTTGGTTGAGGCAAAATTCACGTCGATGATCTCTATGCCTCGGAAGAGTTTGGTCTCTCGCTATATGTTAAAGGATACCATTGGTGCACACCGCAAACCATCTTAATTTTAGAGAGAGAGCCTTGATACAACAATAACTTGTGACCTCAAATTAAGGGTTCAAATCTTGGAAAAGGTCTCTCCACTTGTGGAGTATGGTTGTGTATATTTACCCTCTTTATGGACTTATACACGGCTACCCTCTAAACAATAAGAAGATTAGTACATTATTCTAAAAATTATTTAACCACAAATACTGTTGGGAGATATTCATTCATTAACTATATCATTCTTCCTTGGGTTAAGTGAAAGAAAATATAAATGAGTTTGACACCACATCTTGACCAAAAACCTTAAAACATTAGGCCTATGAGTTCATCTACTTATATGCTCTTCAACTCATCCACATTTACATAATGTGAGGTTTTTTCATTCACACTTGAAATATCCAACAAATGAAAGGTAGTGTTGGGAACAAGCGATCAATCAAATTAGAGGTGTCAAAATGGGTGGGCCCAACCGGACTGGCCCGCCAAAGCCCGGAAATTTATAGGGATTGGGTATCAAATTTGGTACTTTCCATTGAATCCGGACTTTTTAGCACGACCCGGCCGGACTATATTAAAACCGAGCTCGGGCCGGGCTTACCCAGGCGGGTTCGGGCTACCCGTTTTTCTTATTTATTTTTATTTTTTAGGGACTTTTGGCTTGATAATTAGCTTTGGGTGAACATTATTTTACAAAATAACTTATAATAAAAAGTGGATAATAGATATTGTGATATAAATTACAATAATTTTATAAAGTTAAACACTATCATATTTTTCCTATTTTACATAATATCATTTTAAACATAATAAAAAAATAGTGTATCAAATCAAATGATAATACATTAAACCATATAAATTTCACTTTTCCTTTTTTAATTGTGTTTTTAATTAGATTTAACTTCTACAACAAAAACATAATAAAGAAAATAAATTTTACAACAAAACTAAAAGACAACGTAAATGTTTATAATAGAGAATTTCACACAACCAAATTTAACATAATAGTTTACAATGAAAGTCTTGATAAAGTGATAGCAATCCACCAATGACCATCAACTTGGATGATCTAATGGGCCTAAAATGGCTCATAACTCGAGTCAGGGCCAAGAAAGCCCAAAGCACTCTTGGCCAACTTGTGCTAAGTCTCCAAACCTCAATTGGGCCAAGTGACAATACGAAGTCCATTAATTGCCTATCCATAGAGGCTGAACCCCTTGAAAGCCACGGCTAAGAGGGAGAGACATAAATTTAGTTTGCTAAAATTCATTAATAAGTGGGGCTGCCCACATGCATATTTATTTTTATTAATGCTTAATTATCTAATAAAGTATGTTATTATGTGAAGGCAAAACAAGAATTCAGATCGGGCAGTCCATTAAAGGCCAGCCAGATTTTCTCCCCTAGTTTCCAAGTCAAGCCAATATCCCACGTTTTCAGCCTAGCATTCAAGGCGTGGAATCAAACCAAATTCAAGACCAGACCCAACAAGAGGGTGTTTAAGGCGCCTACCATATTATTTGCCTAAGGCTTTATTGCGTTTTCAAAAGCCAACACACATCCCACATTTTCCGCCCAAGTTTCAATGAGGCTTTTAATGAGATGATCACCCCATTCATTCGACCAAGCCTTGATAATAATTCACACATGGCTGTATACCAATTTGAATTGGGAATTAAAGCATTCCCATATTTTCTGCCCAAGCTTCAATGAGGTGTTAATTCATCCATCCAGTCAGCCAAGCCTTGATTACATTTCACACATTGCTGAATTCAAATTTGAATTGGAGTATAAAGACACCCACCATATTCTCTGCCCAGGTTTCAATGAGCTTTTTGAATGAGCTACACATCATATTCAGCTCGGTTTTAACTACAAATTACACATAGCTGAATATGAATTTGAATGGCAAAAAAACGTGGTGAAATATGAATTAGTAAAGGCACTTAGTATCATTGTTTTCAGCCCATGTTGGGAGCTAGCATTCATTGTAATAATAGGCTGAGTTTAAATTCGAAATAAGTCATGTAATTTCATATTATGGGAGCCTTCAAGGCCAACCCACCAATATATGTACTCTTGAACATATGAAATAAGATAGCTTGAATTTTATGAAAAATTGCTTTAGTGAGAATTTTCTCCTAAGACTCTTGGTTGAACCAAGGACACTTGTTCTTATCAAACATCATTGTTTGTGGCGAACTACCTTTGACTTATCAAACAATCTAGTTTGTGGCGCCCTTCCATTTCATTTTTCTTCACCATTTCTTTTATCCAACATCAAACCGAAACATTCCATACCAAACCATGACACACAACCTCAGCCTATAACAAAGCCTAACCCCCACCGAGACAGCCTAGCCTAAAACACTTACCACCTCTTGGCCAAAAAGCTACCCAGGACAATGAAGTCTCGGTCAGAATTTTCTAGCCAAACACCATTCCAAAACAACCACCCCCTCGGTCATAAACCAAACCATACACAACCAGAACCCAAGGCCAACCCGAAACACACAAAAATCACCCAAAATTACCAACAAAGAAAACCAAAAACGTCCTAAGTCTCACCTTCAAATAAAACGATCGAAACAAATACCAACCCCCACAAGGAGGTTGCTATCATAAAGAGGATACAAAAGATCTTTAAACATAAATTAAAACAATGATTATTACAATGACATATATACTTTGACATATAGAGTTTATTATGAACTTGAGTCTATACTACTATTACTATAAACCAAGATGATATTATTTTTTATTGTTTCCAAAGATTTATATATTAAAATGAAGTTACAAATTATATTTTGTTAGGGAGTGATAGTTCAATAGAAATGAGATTAATAAATGAGTTGTATTAAAATTTATATACGTGAACTTGACATCACGTCTTAACTCAAATACAATGGATTATATTTATAAGTTTGGTTGCATTTGACATATCAAGTGTGTTAAAAAGTTATACATTAATATTATATGATATATATATATATATATATATATATATATATTAAATAGATTAAATACGTTGAAAATTAAATAATTATATTTTACTATTATGCGGGCCGGCCCGCCATAACCCATAACTCGCTTAGGGTGGGCTCAACCTACAATTTGTTATGCAAAATTTGTATCCGGACTCTTTAGCCTGACCTAGATTAGCACGAACCCGATGTGGGCTAGCCCGAACCCGTCCGGGTAGCCCGTTTTGACACATCTAAATCAAATAGTAAAAGAGAAGAGAATAAAGATTTGGTAACGAGGTTCGGCCAATTGCGCCTACGTTCCCGGGAACTTTGAGAGACTACCACTATATATTATTAGAGAATATAGATTTGTGTTTAGCTAGTGTTCTTCACATAAATATATATCCCTCTACCCTAACCCTTTACTTCAGCCCAAACTCATAATTTGTATTACTGTTATGATGATAATAGGTTTGATCCATTATTATGAGTCATTGCACAACAGATATACAATAAGACTTCTAGTATTAATTGGTAGTGAAATGTTAAGGAGATGGTACCCTGTACACTCTAGACTTGAACAGAAGTTTTAATCTTTAGCCTTCAAAAGTCTTAATTCAGGAATAATACTAGCTATACTGTTTTTTTTTTATCTATGAGCATAACAAAATGTTACTAAACTTAATTCCTTATTAGTGTCTATTTTAGAAGCTATGATTTTCTGATTTGATGTCACTATTTTGACTAGCTTTAAAGTATTGACTAATTCTACTAAACTCACCTTACAGTGCTTGTTGGACTGCTATTTGTCATTTCTGGATTTGGGGGAAGTTTGATTTCTGCTCTTTTCATTCAGTTAAACATTTCTGTTGGTGCACTTTTTGGCTTACTGGGAGGCATGCTTTCAGAGCTCATTACTAACTGGTCAATATATGATAATAAGGTTGTCCTTAAATTTCTCATATCTTAACTCAACATCTCAAAAGGAATGATTCTACTATGTAAAAGTCGGTTTGTGCCGGCCAATTCAAATGTAAACCGGTCTCAATACCGGTACAGTATAATAATTATACAGATTATGTAATTATATTGGTCAAAACTGACAAAAACCAGTTATACTGGTTAATTTTCAATTGAACCGTACCGGTAATACCGACCGATTTTTTATTTAAAATTATTTTTTAATGAAAATAAAAAATATTATTTTTTAGGGGAATGATCCACTTACTCTTGTGGAAAAAACCTACTATATCATTCATTCTTGAGAAATCCAATGGTTTGAATTGAATTGGTGGGTATATCTAAACCATTGAATTTTTAAGATCAGATGACTAAGATATGAAGTAAATCTTTTTCACTTATTCTTGGAGTAAATGGATAGCTCCCCTATTTTTTATTAATTTTTCAGTATTAATGTTAATATTATATATATATATATATATATAACTTCAATATATAGCTTAATTAGTGAATCAACATTTAAACCGTTATATCATTATATTAACCGATTAGATTGATAACCGGTACGGTATTAATAACATTAATAACAGTTGAGAATAGATTTTATTTTCAAGTGCAGGTAGCAGCACTCTTCATCCTTGTGGTGATCATTGTTATCAATCTAGCAGTTGGGATTCTCCCACATATGGACAACTTTGCTCATATTGGAGGCTTTCTCACAGGATTTCTTCTTGGATTTGTGTTTTTCATACGCCCTCAGTTTGGATGGGTTAACCAACAATATGCTCCAGTCGAGTATTCTCCATCACAATCACAAACCAAGCCAAAATTCAAGAAATATCAGTGCATATTGTGGCTCCTTTCCCTCATCATTCTAATTGTTGGGTAAGCATCTAAAGTGTAGTGTTTCTTTTTCTCACAATATGCTGCTTTGGGTAAAATATATGATGGTAGACTTGAGCATTATTAACCCTATTGAAGCATCTAAATTGCATTATTAATCCTGTTGAAATGGGTTTAAGCATAGATACAACTTTGGGTAAGGGCTTAGATTCAGTTTCTACCTTCTAGTATACTAAGGGTATGTTTGCGAGTTTAATTTTGGAAAAAGTATGAGAAAGGAAAGGCTTGAGAGCCATGAAAAAAACTAATGAGATGACTCTGATGCTTTTCCATATCTCTTCATTTCCCTCCAAAACTCAACTCGCAAACGGACCCTAACAGAGAAATACATGTAGCGTCAAACACAATAACAGGCCGCAATGCAACCGCATTGGACTGCATTTGGACAGTATCAAGCCGCATCGGACTGCATCAGACCACATAGGCCGGCATCGAATTTAAAAATATTGTTTTATTCACAAAATAATTCACACGTCAGACCGCAATCAAGCTGCATCGGACTGCAATCCGCATCGCAACGGTCACAATGACCGCAATCACAGTAACTACAACCGTTACCGCAACATAACCACAATTGCAATTTAAAACACTAGTACTAAGTAATTGCTAGTTACACCAGCAGAAGTAATATATAGAAGAAGGAAACTTCTGAAATATCACCAATTCTATGAGCAAACTTTGGCTTAATTAATAAAGCATCTTTGGCCTAATTCTAGTATTGTCTTAATTAGTTGCGAAAATAATGACACCCGTGACGATTATTTAGTGCTAGTTTCTCGTCATGCAAAAGTAAATATGGCTAGTATGATTGTTTATAGTGGGATGAGGACGCACGAGACACGATTATTTTAAATTGTGGTTGCGGTTGTGATTGCAATAACGGTTGTGGCTACTAATATGTGGTTGTGTTGCGGCCCAATGTGACCACATCATTCTGATTCAGAGTTACACCACAATTGCAGTGTGATGCGGTTGTGACAATCACCCAACTGCAATATTGCGACTGCACCAAATGATGCGGTCTGCAATTTAAATCACTGTCAAAAATAAGGTAGCTAGGTTCTATTGAACCATTTAAATTTTTTACCTTCACCCCCACAGAACAAAGCAACACAAGGTTGATACAAGGTAGACTTACCCTACACTAATATACGTTTGCATGTATTTAAGAAATTCAGTTTTCTTCATGATTGAATTAGTATTTTGTGCCTGACCAATCAGTGTTATTTGTATCTATGATTTTGTTTCAGCTCATTCTGTAACTTTGAATTTTAGTTCTGTTTATTGATGCAAATTGTCTATTTGAAAGGCTTTCTGTTTGCTTGGTTGCGCTTCTCCGAGGTGTGGATGCAAATGATCATTGCTCAAAATGGAGCTGCCATACTCAGCCTGCATATTGTTTGGTAAGCATTTTTCGATTTTTCGAGTCTAACTCCTCTTCAGTACTTAGATATATATTAATAAGAATAATTTTTGTCGTTCAATTTATTTGTCAATTTGGAAAACCAAGAAAATATTAGTAAGAATCTATCTGGTTTAAGAAATTGATTTCTACTTTCATTTTTTGTCTTAAATAAAATTACAAAAATGTCACACTGTATTTTCTAGAGTAAAAGTACAGGATACCTTGAAAAAATGTTTTTATTATTTCTTATACAAATATTTTTTGTTGCTACTAAGGATATCCCCTTACCTTATGGGTAAGGAATTGCTTCATTTTATGGTGTGTGATTGTCTCTCTCAACAAGTGTCATTCCCAAGAATTGAACCCTTAACCTTTTGGTCGTCCTAGGATTTAACATAACCTTACACCACTAAATCAACATCTTCTTGGTTTCTTATATAAATATTTGAAATAATATTAATGGAAAATAAAAATGAATTAAAAAGGGAAATGGTAACTAGTGTCCTTCAAGAAGATTTATATGGAAAACTGATGTATGTATTCAATATAATGAAGTGTGATATACTTAGGTTCAGAAAAATACACTTCCTATTATTGGTAGCTTAACTAATATATTAAGAGTGAGTTAGAATCCTCTTCAATAATAAATAAAATGATTTGATACTTTTATTATTGATATATAATAAGATGATACTTTTATTTTTATAAGCAAATGCAAAAATGATCTCCATTACTTAAGAGATCAGCATTAGTTAGCAAGACCCAAATAGAAAACGTTTGTTTAAACCAAACTAGTTTTTCCATTTTTGTTCCTTATCTCTTGGTATCTCCACCAAATAGAATGAGAGAGAACATTGATTGAGTGATAGTATTTGGAGCATTTCAATGAAGGGTACTTTAGTCAAATGTTATGCATTACAATTTTAAGTTTGTTCCTCATCTGATAGTTTAAGGAAAGAGTAATGATATATCCTCCTACTAAATCCTCCTACTAATCTGCCTACCCACAAAAAAGTGACATATGTCACTTGTAAATCAATCACTAATAAATAAAGTATAACTTTGTGACATATGTCATTTTTGTGTGGGTAGGAGGGTTAGTAGGAAGATATATCATTTTCCTTAAATAAATCTTTAACCAGTTTCTTGTATTAAATTTCAAAACCTATTTACTAATCTCTAAAAATAAAAAACATATAGGTCTTACCATCAGCTATACCAATTTTTTTTCATTACATAACTTTTTTGATGATCAAAGAGGTCATGTACTGCAATCAATGTTGTGACGACCCGACTGGATCGGGCAATTTGATCGACTGATCGTTGACCGGACTTGAAAACGGCTCTGGTTTATAGTCTTAACGGAATGAGGGATTGGACCACTCTGAACCAGGAAAATTCTGATCTGACAGTGTTAAATCCGGTTAAACCATAATCACTTTAAGTGAACCGGACAGTTCACTAAAAATTTATAAAAAGAAATGGAACACTATATTTTTTTGTTTTATTCTAATCCAAAAATAGATTAAGAGATGTTACTTCAATATAATTATACATAATTAATAATTATATAAAACTTTGTGTTCATAAACGATTTAATTATATATGAAATAGCTGGTTCGACCGGACAATTTAACCGGTTAAACATAATATGCGAACTCTTCTGGTTTGGTCTTCTACTCGGGTTTCACAATATTGTAGTCAACCATTGAAAAAATCATTTTTTATTCTCAATTCCTGATATTTATGCTGTCCTAAGCTATGTTTGTTATTTTGTTTTTGTATTGGTTTCTGGATATTAATGTTGCTGAAATATCATAACTGCAGTCCAACCAGCTTGGCAACCAGCTGAACATAACATGCTCAAGCAATGGTAAATCCAGTGTCTACTACATTCAAGATCCAACCAATTCTAAGATCCAGCAATTGTGTACTCAGCTTTGCGCTTGAGTTTCGACCAAAAAGGTGATCATTGGAATGAGATCTTAGTTTGTTCATATTAGTGTTCCAAGTAGTGATTTAAATTGTGGACTGCATCACCTGATACGGCCGCAATATTGTGGTTGGGGTGATTGCCGCAACTGCATCACATCGCAATTGCATTGTGACTCCGAATCATAATGATGTGGCTGCAATGCAACCGCATCAGGCCGCATTTGGACCACATCAGACCGCATCAGGCTGCATCGGACCGCATTAGGCCGCATCGGACCTCATCAGACTCAAAAATATTGTTTTAAATAACAAAATAATTCACACTACAACGGTCGCAATTTGCATCACAATGGCCACAATAACCATAATCGCAGTAGCTGCAACCTTACCGCAATTTAACACATTGGTTTCAGGCTTTCTTGAAACACCATAGTGTCTTTTAAGTTGTATCTTATATATTTGCCTTATTGAGGATAAGAAAGATAGTTTACTTTTGACTGTTGTAGTTTTGTTTATCTCCTTTTTTGTGTATAATATTGATTGGTTTTCATTTTTTTTTTTTGCTACTTATTTTCTGCACAGGATCAAAGTTACACTTGCAGATGATTTATCTTGTAAAATAAAATATGGGTTCACAATGCCTAAACATTCTTCACTGCAAAGACAAACACAAGAAGTGCTACTACTAGTAGAGTATACTACACCTCTTCTTGAAGTAGATATGTGTTCTTATAAGTTTGTGTCATCATCACTACTAAGATTAATAAAAACAATCATATTTTTTATTTATCATATTGTTATGTTTCAATTTGGTCATCTAATAAAAAGAAAACACTAGTTTAGAATTTTACTTTTTGACGTTTGTCAATATTATCATTCACTTAGAACATGTTATATTTGTAATGGAATATACCGAATCTCATAGGGGATTCTTTTACTATCACTGATTTCTTCTTCATCTTCATCATCCTTACCACCTTAGTTTCTTCTCCATTTATCCATCTTCATCTTCTCAATCACCATAATTTTTTCTCTACTATAAGTCAGCCAACAAACTATTCAATAAAAGCTAGAAATTTTTTACTCCAAGTTAAAGTTTTTATTATATAAATTCTAAGGCCATTTCTATCTAAAATGTTTCCATTTTACATTCTTATGCAATCCTATAATTTGGAGTGATTCTAGTTCTTAATTTAGCAATTCATAATGTTACCTAATAACCTTGCTTAATTAAGGTTGAATGTGTGACTCTTGGTGTTTCAAGCAAGGGCAAAGTTGGAATAAAAGTTTGGATCCACTATTTGTTAATGAGTTTATTGTTTACTTAGATAGGATGAACTATTCTCCGGTATCAAGTCCTCCTGTACTGGATTTGTATAGAGAATGAGAAATTGTTAATTTTTTATATGATTTAATTTAGAAATCAATAAATATTTGTACCATTGGATTTTTGTGTGTGCCACATGTCAAGAGATCTACCACTAGAGAGGATCTCAACTCACTTAGATGCAATAAGAGCATTTCCAAACAGTTGTCTGTAACCAAAAGCATATCGTCCGTAACCAAAAGTTGATCGTCCGTAAATTTTAGTGCCACTAGGAGTTTTATGTTTTTTTCCGTAAATGGAGAACCTTTCAACAATTGGAGCATGATTTGCATTTCCTCTGAGCACTTAAAATAAAAAATGAATAAAGAGAAAATGGAAAATATATTAACCAGACACAAACAATGAAAAGGGACTAGATCGCCCGACACACCAAAAGTAGCCCCCTGCTACCCCAGAGATAGGCCGACAAGTCCATATGGTCGGTCACACCAACAACACTAGTCAAAAACAGCTTCATCCACATCCTCTATAAATAAAGGCTCATTCCCTCACAACAATAAGCTCTAAGCAGCCTTGAGAGATCATAACACACTTGAGCTATCCCCACTCTCTAAGCCATACTTCTATCTATTTGACATATTACTAATTCTTATTGAGTTACTAATAATCCCATTGTCATTTACTGCTTTATCGTCAGAGCACCTCTTCAGTTCCCCCAACTGGTTCAAGCTTAACCCGGATGAACCTAGCAGAAGGAAGATCCCCTCAGGACGCACACCCCTAGATAGTCCAACTCGGCGACCTCCAGCTCAAGACCAACACACCAAATCGTGATCCTTGAGCCAAACCTCTATCTGGTTCACCCTCCCGTCGCAAGACCAAAGAATAATCGTCATATGTGAACAAAAGTATAAGAGTTTTATTCACAGTCATTGTATCATCCGACATTTGCGTTCATAATTGATTCTTAAAAAAGTAATAATATAAATAATGGTGAATAATGTAGTAATTATGTATAAATCTTTACTGAATTAATATATATTATAGTGTTATTAATATTGTACTAGTTATCAAACTAGTAATGATACTAGTATAGTGATATATCAGTTTAACGCGTGACTCATCAATTAAACCGCATACAGGTGAATTTAGATATACATATATAATATATCAAAATTAATATTGAAAAATCAATAAAAAATTATTTTTTATTTTTATTAAAAATTAATTTTAAATAAAAAACAAAAAATATGACTAGTATGATTCAATTAAAAATCATATGGTATGACCAATTTTAACCGATATAATTGTATAATTGGTATAATTAGTTTACCATATCAATATTGAAATCAATTTAGCAGTTTAACTAGTGTTATTGTGACTGGAACGTACCGGTCGGTTCAACCGGTCCAACCGTCACCCGTTTATATAGACGGCGCCGTACATCTAGAAAATCGGAGAGTCTTTCCAGCCGTTTTGAGCCGTGGAAAAACCGGTCCAACCGGGTTAGGCCGGGTAAAACCGGTTGGTTAAACCGGCCAATTTGATGAAATTAGAAAAATGAAATAAAAAACCTGGGATAGAGAATGAAGAAAACCCTGTTTCAAAAGAAAACGAAGAAAACCAATTTGCTTTTGAAACAGAAAACAAAGAAACCCTAGCCGCCTAGACTGAAGAATAAGAGAGTCTTGTCGTCTCACCGTCACCATCTCACTCTCTATTTCACAGTTTTACTTTTTCATTTTTTCACGTTTTCTCACAATTTCATTGAAGATAGAGGGGTGCTGTTTCTTTTTATGACGGAGGGTTGTATTCTGTAGTTGGCGGTAGCCCCGCAAAAGAACAAAATGGTACAACTTAATATAATCTAGTTTTTTATTTAATAATTCATTTCTTCTCACTTTGAGTTTATACAACATGGTTTTTGTTTGACATGTAGACCTTCCTAGCATAGGCCAACACCATTATAAAGTCCTCTATTTGAGGACCCAATGATTCCTAGAATTCTATGTGATGCGGAACTTGTATCAACCCATAACTCTACCAAATTATTTAATCTAAGGCTGCCTTTGGTTGAGGAGAAAGAGTGGAAAGAAGTTAGAGAGAAAGTGTGCATTTCTTCCATTTGGCTAAGGAGGAGAAATGAGAAGAAATAAGAAAAAGTGTGGTGGAGTCCATGAAATATGTTTCTCCTCCCAAGTGAGGAGAAAATGAGATAAAAAGAAATACCAAAATCTGTTATCTCAAACTGTGTCCTAAATCATGTCCAGAGCAATGATATTGAAATAAAAAATAAAAAGTAATGAATATTATAATTTTGTAATTGACATGAATGTTTTCATTGATTTGGAATATAATTTTAAACATAATTTTGGACGACAAATCATAGTTTAGGAAATAGTGAAGAAGAAACACTTATTTCTTTATATTCTTTATCTATACAACCAAAAAACTCTAAAATCCACTATATTTCTCACCTATTTCTCTCTTTTCATTATCTCTCACATATTTCTCTCTTCTTATTTTCTTCCTCCAACCAAATGAAGCATAAATATTGGTACCACTGCTTGTCACATAAATTTAGTCTCAACTTGCAACACATAGTTCACTCAACACATTTTGGTTTTGGAACCTATATAAGACATTTTTCGATTTAACGTCCAGCTCGGATTTCATAATATCGAGTTTAACTGACCGGTACGAACTAGCTTTTACATACTAACAGAAAAATATAAATGTTAATGGAAAAATATATTATCACGATATATGAATTAATGATCCACACTCTCGTTGTAGTCTGCTCCCGATAACCCACTCACACTCATATTCTCACCACTCTAATCAATGACCCTCTGAACTTCACTTCCTCATTCATGGCTGTTCGTGCCTTCAACCCTCGCTACTCTCTCTTCTCTTCTCCTATTCCTACTCTCTCCTCTCCCCTCCGCCTCTCCTCCTCCCTCCACCACCGCCACACCATTCTCCGCTCCTTCCCCTCCCTCCCCTTCCCTTCTCATCCGCCGTTCTTCTCCGTCTACGGCCTTCGAAGCCGCTCCATTCATAGCCTATTCGACAGCGTCATGGAGGAGCTCCAGGCCATACGCAAACGCAGGAAAATAGTTTCCAACGCTTCCAAGTCCAAGTACCTTTCTTTTAACTTAACCCTAATTATTAATGCTATATCTTCCATCCTATTTTAATTGTCATTTTAACATTTTTCGTAATGTTTGCTACTAACTACTTTCTTTTACACTAACACGGCCTTGGTTTATTAGTGTATGACACACTGTTATTAATACGGTACCGGTAATCAAAGGTTCAACCAGTGTTTCATTAATTAAACCGCATGTGGGTGATATTAAATATACATATATAATATATTAACATTAATGTTGAAAAATCAATAAAAAAACAATAATTATTTTTATTTTCATTAAAAAATTAATTTTAAATACAAACCGACTGGTACGACCGATACGTTTTAATTGAAAACCAGACAGTATGACCGATTTTGACCGGTATAATTGCATGACCAGTATAATTATGTACCGTACCAGCACAAACGATTTTTATAACTATGGTATGACCACACTAGATTCTAGAAAAACCAAAATGTTAAGAGTTCTCGGGATATGTGGCTTAGCTATATGGTGAAACAATACTATTGGTAGTATAAAAAAACTACTTTCTTTTACTTGTTTGCCCTTAGTCTTATATTGCCCTTCATGAATTCATTAGAGTTCGTTTGGAGTTGAGTTTTGAAGAGCATATAAGAGAAACGGAAGTCTTGAGAGCCATCAAATACATCTATGAGATGGTTCTGAAGCCTTCTCTTCTTCTCCAAAACTCAATTTGTAAATGGAAATGTAGTGTAAGTAATATAGATAACTCTAAGAGACATCAGTTAGGATATTTTAGTCAAAACTATATTATTTTATAGAGTAGTTATTAGTTAACACCTATAGTGATTATATTAATCTGTGTATATTACCTTGAAGTGACAATTTAAATGGGACGAAGGGAGTATATTTTTTGGTGTTTGAAATCGGGAATTTTGCAAGAAATGATTGTTTTGCTGGAGCAGTAGATAAATATATATTTATTAGCAGTTTTTATTTTATTTTATTGGTTTTAAGTATCTTTTGTTTGTGTTTGGTAGAGGTTCTGAAATTAGATTGTAATTTTGAAAAAAAAAATATTCTAAAGCTCAAAAGTGCAGTTTTTTAAGTTAAAAAAAGTTGAATGTTTTTGCACAATGGTTGTTGCCAAACATGCTTAAATAATGGGTACAAATTTATATGCAAATAATACCCTTCTTTATTCAATAGAAGCTCTACCAAACACAGAATATTTGTTTCACTTTTTTCTAGCTATAATAAAAACTGCTTCAATTTTTGATAATTTTAACTTTTGTATAAAGCTTGATTTGGTTTTTCCAAGCTTTGCCATTGCTTTAACATTGATCTTAATTTTATTTTTTGATTTGAAAGCATGGGATTGTTGAATGAAGAACTTGTGGAAGATAGGGTTGTCAACCGTTCATTGCAAAAAGGGTTGCTTTTGGAGTTGAAGGGGGATTCTGATAAAATATTGTTAGTGGTTTCTCAAAGACCTGATGGCAAGAGGAAGTGGATGGTTTCTGATCAGGTTCTAGTAGAAACAACATAATGCGGCATGTTTAATAGGTTGCTAGGTGTCAGAATTTCTTGTGTTTTTCTAAATGCTAAATATTACTAGGTTTTATGTAGTCTGACTATTCATTGTTTTTTATTGGGCTGAAGAATGGTGTCACTTCTTCCATTAAGCCACAACAAGTAACCTATATTGTTCCTGGTATTCACAATTTTGACCCAGCAGATATCACAGATTTTGCTCAGAAAGCTCAGGACAACATGGTCAGTTTCAGAATAGGTCAATAGGATGTTAATAGATATGCCAATTTTATAAGTTGTTATTGCGTCAATAAGAAAAATTGGATGATATGATGCAGGATTTGTCACTACTTGAATTTGCTTGGGCTGAGCTCCTTGAAAAGAATAAATCTGTGACAGTTGAAGAGTTAGCTGAGGTAATTTGATTTATGGACTGGATGTCTAAGTATGCTTTCCATATCCTTACAAAATTTTTTGTTCTGCAGATAATTTTTGGCAGTTCTGAGCCTCTTGAGAGCTATTCTGCTCACATGTTGCTGTCAAAAGATGAAGTATACTTCACTGTGCTTGAGACTAAGGGACCTCGTTCCATCTATGGACCTCGACCAAGTAAGCAGGTAGACATATTCCTTTCAGGTTTAAAGTATCTTTATAAAATGAAAGGACTATTCTGTACACTCATATAAGTGTTCCGAGTACTTCCATAACATGTATATATATGGTCCAGGAAGAGCCTTGCATTATTTTGGTTTGTTTTGTTTTTCCTTAACATATTTTGGATTTCAGGTAAACTGGGATCAGCATTTGTAGTTTAAACTTAATACTTATGACCACTTTAGTTGTTGCCTTGTTATTTAACAGAAGAAGTTTGCCACAAGGCATGAAGTATACTCCTTTCAGTTTTAAAAATATCCTAATCGTTGTTATTATTGTATATTTTTCGCATGAATTGTTTCTTTTAGACAGTTTCTTTTGCACAACTGCTGAATTGAGATACCATTAGGCTTTTGGCTTCTTTTTTGGTGTAAAGTATGTAGCCTTTTTAAGCAGGTTTCCTTACAACTATACAATAACAATCAAACTTTTATCCCACTAGGTGGGTTCGGCTATATGGATTGAATGATGCCATAATGCTCTATTATAAATCATGTTCATTGACAAAATATTGATCTCTAAGCATTTCTTAATCATTTCGCTTATTATTTTTCTTGGTCTCCCTCTTCTTCTAGGAATTGGGTTAGACTCCATTTGACCTACTCTTCTTACGAGAGCTTCTAAAGTATCCTTCACACATGTCTAAACCTCATAAGTCACGATTCTACCATCTTTTCTATAATAGGAGCTATTCCAAATTTCTTCCTCATGCATTCATTTCTAATCCTATTTTGTTTAGTGTCTGTTTATCCAATGCAATATTCTCATATCTTCTACATAGAGTCTATTCTCTTGTCGATATTTTATTGTCCAACGTTCAGTTCATACAACATTGTAAGTCCTTTAGCCGTGTGATAAAATTCCCCCTTAAACTTGGGTGATATATTTTAATCACATATGATATCTGAAGCACGCTGCCATTTGATCAAACCTGTTTGAATCCTATGATTCACATCTTCGTCAGCTTCTCCAGTTGACCCAAGATACATAAATCTAATGACTTGTGGTATGATATGATCCTCAATCTTTACTTCTACAGTAGGGTTTGTCTTCTTCTTACTAGACTTACACTTCCTGACTTCGCCTTGCTCCAACTGATTCAAAATCCATGTGTTTCTAAATTTTATTTCCACATTTCTAACTTCCCATTTAATTTCTCTCTTGAGTCTCCCACTAAGACAATATCATCAGTAAAAAAACATGCATTGTGTCATTGGTTGTTGGATATCCAAGACCAACGTAAACAAGTTGATGCTCAATGTTGACCCTTGATGTAGTTCTATGTCAATAGGAATGTCTTCTAAGAACCCGTCTTGTGTTCCCATGCTAACTTTGATTCTATCATACATATTCTTGATTGCTTGAATATAGGCAATTCAAACACCTTTCTTCTCTAGAGATTTCCGTGAAACCCCTCTAGGCACCTTACTAACACATTCTTCAAATCAATGAAGACCGCGTGCATGTCCCTTTGGTTCGTCCAATATCTTTCTATCAATCGCCATAGCAATTGTGTAGCCTCTATGGTCGACCTTCTTGGCATAAAACTAAATTGATTTTTAGTGATATTTGTCTTTTGTCTCAACTTCTGCTCAATTATCTCTCCCATAGCTTCATAATATGACTAATGAACTTAATCCTCCAATAATGAGGGATTTTGTAGCCAAGCTACTTTATAGTTTCTTCTTTCTTTGTTGATTTTATTTTCTGTTTTGGTTAAGGAGGACCCCTTATCCCACAAAGTTTGTTGTAATTTTCTTCCATTAGTGTCATAGGAAAATAGGGCAAGTTACATTAAGGTAGTTAAGGAGATGCATTGAGAGGTATGGGCTGATGGGAATTATCTTTTGTGCTTGAGATTTAGTCATCATTTATAGTGCAAAATCAGTAATTGTTCATTCACTTCATTGGATAGCCACAAAAGTGTAGGACTTTCTAGTTTATGAAGCTGTGTTTTTTTTACTGTTTGCTTTTCTTGTTATATTGAGATGTCTAACAGTGATATAAAAAGTAAATATATATCTAAAAATAGTTTTTTTGAAAAGGAAGGTGGAGGAGCTTATTCGTAGGAAGCTTGCAAAGGAAGCTTCTGAGAAAGAATTTCAGGAGTTTATTGAATTACTGGTCTCCGCAAAATCAATGCCTTCACAAGATAAACCTCCTAAATATTCCTGGATGGACGAGGAGAAAATCCAGAGTAGAATTGAGTCACTTGAAGCATATGCTATTGATGCATGTAAAAATGACGAACAGAGGAAAACAGCTGGGATGGTATCTTCTTCCCTCAAACCCTAGTTATTTTTGGACTTAATATAGCATTGTGTCAAATAGTGATTTTCTCCATGTAAGGAAAATGGGGAAGAGTGGAAACAATTTGACTGAAATAATTTAGTTAGACTCCTTGTATATGTATTTATTATATTAATGAATTGGATGAAGTACAAGTGTATTACAAGCGGGGAAAAGCCTGCCTCAATTGTATTCGTCACTTACAGAAAGTATTACTTCCTTAAAGTATGAAATGCCAATCTTGGTATTCTGTTGTCTCTTTACTGCTATGATTTGAAGAAAATCTTACAGTAATTATGTACTGAAGGAATTTTTTTATAATAAAAATGCGTGTTTAAACCCATTCATAATTTTATTTATGTAATCAGAGTTGACTTGTTCTTCTACTAAGTTCTTCTTTTGTGCCACAAGCAGATACTTAAGGAAATAGGTCTGGCAAAAACAGCATCTTCAGCTGTGAATCTCCTGGTAGATATTGGATATTATCCTGTACACGTGAATCTTGATTTGTTGAAGTTGGGTATTCCCACTGTTCATTCAGAAGAAAACATATCAGTTGCTCAAAGTCTTCTATCAAACTCATATGATCAAGATGAGGTGTGTTTCCTTTGCCTTGCAATATTGGCAAAATACAATGTGTCATATGTGTTCTTATGGATAGATTCTTTAGAATGATACATTAAATTGCATACAATTAATATGATGAAAAATTGACATTATTAATATATACCTTTACATTTCTTTCCATGAAAACCAAATATTTAGTCTACATGGTATAAAAGTAATGGTAATGCTTATCGGTGAAAGAGAAATGAAGCATGGTGAAAGAGAAATTGTGTCTCAATTACCCCATAAATAACTGAATTTGTATTAATCTGATACAATAATTTGGGTTATTGAATCTAGATAAGAGATTTGGATAAAGTGAAATACATTAAAGATGAGAATGAAAAAGTCTTGGTGAATGATAAAAATATTAAAGAAGGATGGAAGAACTATTTTCACAAGATTTTCAATGAAAGACATGATTTATTGCTTTCAGATAGACTAAACACGAAAGAGGAGATAAAAGTTACACTTTTAATCTAAGAATATGCCAAACGAGTGGAGAAGAAACATTTTAATCTTTATTTATAAGAACAAGGGGGACATGAAATTGTGCAAACTATAGGGGATTAACCTCATGAGCCATACTATAAAGTTATAAGAGAGGATAATTGAGTATGAAGACTATATATTTGCTACGGCGATTGATGGAAATATTGAATTAAACAAAGAGACTTGTAGATGGTCTACACTGATTTGAAGAAGACATATCATAATGTGCCTAGAGAGATTTTGTGGAAAGCTATATAGAAGAAAGATGTTCTGATTGCATACTTTCTATCAATCAAGGATACATATGATGGGTCAAGATCATATAAGAACACAAGATAGGGTCTGAGAAGATTTTCCTATTGTCATAGGACTATACCAAAGGTCAACATTAGCCCCACTTCTTTATATGAGGCCTTTTCGTAGAGCTCCTTTAATGTCCTTCAGGATACCGAAAACGTCGTCCAATGACTCTCAAATGCAAAGGCAGAGAGAAAGAGGATGTCCCCCTCCTCTCTTCCCAAACTGCCATTTGTTTGATATACCCCTTAATATTTGGTTTCATCTGGCTCCCATACCTAGAAATTTGACATGAACATTAATTTAGGGTACTATGCAACCAAACAAGGGCATCACTCAAGCATGCCTAGAAATTTAACATGATTAATAATTCCATATCCTTACATTTTATGCCTTCTATAATGTTTACTCTATATTTTGGTTGTCAGATACTTATTGTGTTTTATTATTGTCAGATCAATAGGAAGAATCTTACTGATTTAAAGGTTTATGCCATTGATGTTGATGAGGCTGATGAGGTAAGCAATCAACCGTTTTTAATTGTTAGCTACATCTAATTTTTGGAGCCTATAATTTTATTAACTAACCAGTAAATGTAGCTTGATGATGCTCTGAGTGCAAAGAAGTTGCAAGATGGTCGAATTAAAGTTTGGATACATGTTGCAGACCCAACTAGATATGTTGAACCTGGGAGCATTGTGGATAGGTAGCTGGTTGAAATTCAATTCGTCATATTAATAAATGTCTGCTGTTATGCCTCATTATACTTCATTGCGTGCAGGGAGGCTATGAGAAGGGGAACTTCTGTTTTCTTGCCCACTGCCACATATCCTATGTTCCCAGAAAAGCTTGCAATGGGGGGTATGAGTTTGCGACAAGGAGAGCTTTGTAATGCTGTTACTGTATCAGTTGTGCTGCATAATAATGGCAGGTAAATTCAATTTCACTGATTGTATGCTGTGGTTAACTCACCTGATGACAAACTAGTTGTAGAACATGAGATTAAGCGGAGTGAGGAAACCTGTTAGCACTCGTCTGGAAGTGGGACTGTGAATAAGAGTGGGGCTGCTTACTCTATTCCAGCTTGGATATAGTCTCTTATAATTTAACTTTGATTTTGTGTTCTATGATTGAGTATTTGACACTTGAAATTTGGATAAAAGATGAATGTTAGACTTATTAGGAGACTGGGTTGTATTTCAAAGCTCGCTGTTCCTTCATCCGTTGTGTAAGTCTGAAGCATTTTAGGGTTATTTCTAGTTAAGTCACTGAATCACATGGAGGAGGACTGTTCACAAGTCTCTGTTCTGCTGCTCATACATTTTACGGCCAAATTCCAGCATCCGATTGAAGTCTCGGCTAAGCCCACTCCTTTACACAGCTTTTGTTGGCACCTGGGTTGGAAGTCCTCTGTTTCCTACCATCACTTTGGAGGTCCTCTTTTTTTGAGAAGCTTTTCCAGCTATGTTTAGCAAGATTCTTCCCTCGCTGATCTCTGTTATTGACATTGTTATCAATGTTCCTTGGATGAATGGTGATTGAGTTTTAAACTGTTACTTTTGAGTACTAATGATGATAATGTTTGACATTCTCGGTATCTTTTTTAGTTTTGAGCATCTATATATTGTTGTGTACTATATCCCATTTACCTGCTGCGATCCAGGATTAATTTCCATGGTGGTAGGAGTAGTTATAGTATTCAGCAGTGTTTTAAAATGTGGTTGCATTTAAGTTGGGTTACTGCAATTGTGGAAAATGGACCTCAATTGCGGTCGCGATGCCGTCATGAAGTACAATTTAAAACACATTAAGTAATGATGATGATAATAATAACATAATACAATAATAAATTCGACAACATGTTGATTGTTGGAGATGGCTTTCTGTTAATAATGTTCTATGTGGGTGTAACAGCATTGCAGAATGTTCAGTGGTTAACTCAGTGATTAAACCAACGTATATGCTGACATATGAGAGTGCATCTGAGCTACTTCATTTGAACCTGGAGGAGGAGGGCGAACTCAGAATATTATCTGAGGCTGCAAACCTTCGTTTAAATTGGCGCCGTCAACAGGTTTAATTTTGTTTTTTCTCCACTCATTCATTTTTTCTGTTTCAAGGAGTTACATTTTATTCTTGACCACTTCTAATAAAAGTATTTGATTCATACTATTTTAGATCATGTAATGTGCTGCAGGCTTGCAGCTTGTAACTTGGTAGTTGAAATTGAAACTAATTGAAAAATTACACATTGTAAATTGTAATCACATTTGAGGAATATCTTTCAAATTCACTGATTTTCTACTGTACTAAGTAGTCAACAGCACAGTATCACGCTGTGATAGCGGCATCACGGTGGTTGTCGGCCCTTCCATGCGACAGAAGGGTGTATAGCGGTGCGGATAGCTGTCGCACCTGTTCTAGGTCAAGGAGCAGCAACTTCATGGGCCAAATTGCAGGACAAAATCCACTCCAAAACGGCTGTGTGAAACCGTAATTTTTAAAGGGGAAAATCCCTTTTTGCCCTTATTTTTTAATACATGGTATGTTTTTTAGGATTTTGGGTAATTTACCCTCCCCTTATTCCCTCTTCTATAAACACGTGAGCAATGCCTGAAACCCTAAAATAAAACACATAAAATACTGCAGCAGTAACTACAAAACATGTGAAATCTTCTTGCCCTTCTTTCCCTCTCAATATGCAGCAGTAAGTGCAAAACATGTGAAACCCTCTTCTCCTTCTTTTCCTCTTTATGCAACGGTGAATAAGCTCTGCAATTTTGGCCACTTACTCTCATCTCAACTTCCCAGATACATATTTCTAGGGCAAAGCTTATTTCCCTCATTTCCAATCTCACATACCCACTTCTTTTACAACCATGGTCTCATCTAAATCTCCCACTATGACACCATTTTAGTATTTTAGGTATTCCCCCTAGCTGTAGCGGTCATCCCACCACCCTCTATTCCACTATGATGTTTTTTGGGTCGACCACTATACTCCGCTTTCCACAGTTGACTATCTAGCTACTATATCTAAATAAATCATCACTTATATATATATATATATATATATTTATAAGAAGACAAATTTTATGCGAATCAGTGCATTTGTATTATTTTTTAGATAAAAGAAAATGTCACAATGTAAATATTTTGTGTATAATTAGGAGAAAAGGGGGTGACTCAGTGCACGATGCTCCCACCTTGTGGGGCTTTACAGATCTTATGATTAGCGACACTTACCCTTAAAAATGCTACGAGAGAAGAGATGATTGCTTTCCATGTCCCAAATCATCTGCAAAATTTGTTTCCATTAAAAAACTCACCCATTATCTTAAATGTTAAGCTACCTTCTATCCTTCATATTGTGTTTTTCAGAAACATGGCTCGAGGTCTTTACCACCTTGAATCATCTCAAAACCTTGGGAGAAACCTACTTTTCTCTTTTCTCTCTTCCTCGAAGAAAAATGTCATTTGGTTTTATCACTTATACACAAGTCATCCATCAGTATTTTAAAAATTATTTTCTCCAACTGTTTCAAGGGCTAGATATGACTAAGTTTCACTGTGATATTTGTGAATTGGCCAAACATGCTCGCATATCTTTCCCTGTTAGCAATAAAAGAAGTTCTCATCCTTTTAATTTGATTCATAATGATGTTTGTGGTCCCTCTACTATACCTAATGTTTCTAAGACTTGCTAGTTTATTTCCTTAATTGATCACACAGTTTATACCAAACTTTTTCCTTAAACAAAAATCTGATGTTAGTATTATTATTCATAACTTCCACTTGATTCAAATTCAATTTGAGGAAGGAAAAAGAATGCTAGGGACTACTTCAATCACACCTTGTCACCCTAATTTCAATCAAAAGGTATTATGAGTGAGTCATCAATGGTTTATGCCCCTCAACAAAATTAGGTATCCGAGAGGAGAAATGGACTGAGCCTTACTCTTTCAAGGGTTTAGGGTTCTTATTGGGGATAGGTTGTTCTTATTGGCTCATACATGATAAATAGACTGCCCTCACCTGTGTTGGGCATCAAAAGTCCTATGAAGGTTGTTAACAATTTCTAAGCTAACTTTAGAACCTCGAATGACCTTATACCTCAAGTCTTTGGGTATATCGCCTTTGTTCATGTCCACAATCAACATGGAGGTAAGTTCGGCCCCGTGCAGTCATGTGTGTCTTCCTTAGTTATTCATCCACTCAAAAGGGATACAAATGTTATCGTTCCTCATTAGGTGTGTAAGCGGTTCCAGTTTAAACCGCATAACCGGTAGGATCGAATTGAAAAACGTGATTCAGTTCAATTTCTCGGTTCAATTCTTTTTTGAAGGAACCATTTAAGATCGCCTCAGTATGTGGTTCTAGAGATTCAGGAACATCTCGAACATTCAGATGCAATGGGTATAAGCAAAGCCAAGGCCATCACAGTCTCTTTATAAAAGATGCATGGGGTGTGCCTATTCTTTTTATCTATGTTGATGACATTTTATTCAGGGGAAATGATGAGAAAGAAAAGCACAAATTGTGACAGAGATTAATGCAAGAATTTGAGATAAAGGAGTTGGGGAAATTGAATTACTTTCTTAATATTGAGGAGACATATTCCACTTAAGGGATTTTCATATCTCAGTAGAAGTATGCGGCTGGTTTATTGGCAGAAAAAGAAAATTGGGTGCAAACCAACCTGTACGCTATTGACTCATAATCATAATTTGGGAGAAGCTGAAGAAAAACCTCCGGTTGACAAGAGGATGTATTAGAGGTTAGTTATTAAACTGATATACCTAGCTTATACTCGGCCAGACTCGGTGAGCATGATTAGTCAATTCATGCATGATCTGGGAGAACCTCGTTTTCTAGCTATGTATAGGGTGTTGCATTACTTGAAAGGCAATCCTGGTAAATGAATTATATTCAACAGGAATGATAGTCTTGCTTTTGGAGTCTATACTGGTGCTGATTATGTTAGTTCCCTAGTGTACAAAAGATCAACTACCGAGTATTGTACGTTCCTTGGAAGTAATCTGATAACATGGAGAAGCAAGAAGCAAATCATAGTGGCAAGATCACCTGATCATCAACAAAATCAGTATTCAGAGCTATTGCTCATGGATCAATAATCAATATTGCCCATAATCCTATACAACATGATAGGACTATGCATATTGAGATAGACATGCATTTCATCAAAGAAAAACTGGAGGAAGACTTAGTGTGTATGTCCTATGTTCCATCAAAACATCAGTTAGCTGATGTTTCAACAAAGAGGCTGAGCAGTCCAAACTTTCATGACATAATATCCAAGATGGGAATGGAAGACATCTATTCCTCAGCTTGAGGGGAAGTTTCACAATCACAATGTAGATATTTTGTGTATAACTAGGAGAATCAGATAAATTAGAGCAAGCCTGAATTTTTTGGGGGGAAATTATTGCACCTAAAAGGTGGAGACAGAAATCTGAGAATTTATGGGACTATCCATTGAATAATAGATTTGGCCGAGTGAATAATTTTGCTTGGTAATTGAAAGTTGAAACACATGCTTGTGTCTGATGCTGCTTTTATAAAAGGATTAATTAGTTAAAATTATTAGCCTCTGATAAAAAAATTCCATTCTTTGTCTTTGTTCAGGGTGCTGTTGACACAGCAACATTAGATACTCGCATTAAAGTGTCTAATGCAGAGAATCAGGAGCCATTAATAAATATTTATGTGGAAAACCAGGCAGACCCTGCAATGCGACTGGTCTCTGAAATGATGATACTGTGTGGTGAAGCCATGGCCACATTTGGGTCCCGTAATGACATTCCTTTGCCATACAGGGGACAGCCCCAGTCAAATATTAATGTTTCTGAATTTGCACACCTTCCAGAAGGGCCTGTTAGAAGCTATGCCCTGGTCAAAGTAATGCGTGCTGCACAAATTGATTTCAGGAAGCCAGCACGCCATGGGATTTTGGGAATTGCTGGTTATGTTCAATTTACATCTCCCATCCGTAGATATTTGGATCTTCTTGCTCACTATCAGGTAAGTTGTTTCCAATTTTATAATTTACAGGAATAATAGATTGCATACTTTGATGCACACCTGCTTTTGAGTTTTGATTTATGAAATAGGCAAGTATCAATAAAGTGGAAAGAAGCAAGAGGCAGAGAATTCAGAAAATACCACTCTGCGTACTTGAATTATCTACCTGTGCTGGGTGGAATATAACTACGCAAAATATAGCTGTTATATTCCCTGTTTTATAAAATCCTCATGTTGTGTTTGGATGCAATTGAATTCCGCCAATTTGTAAATTTTTTTGTGTGCATGGTATTTGTGCAATTAAATTTTAAATATAACTTTTCAAAACATAATATAACAACAATAATAATCAAGCCTTAGTTTCATTAGGTGTGATCGGTCACACGGATCAAATGACGTCATAATGCTATACAATAAATCATGTCCATTTACAAAGCATTATTCTCTAAATCTTTCCTGATTGTTTTGTCTATGGTTTTTCTTGGCCTACCTTTACCTCTAGAAATTGGGCTAACCTCCATTTGATTTAATCTCCTTACCGGGGCTTCTAACATTCTCCTCCCAAAGTGTGATTCTACCATATAGTCTACAGTAGGAGTTACCTGAACTTTCTCCCTAAAGCATATATTCCTAATCCAATCTTGTCTAATGTGTCCAATCATCCAACTCAACATTCTCACATCTACTACATTAAGTTTATTCTCTTGTTGACATTTTATCATCAATGTAATAATATTTGTTGATATTTATTATGTTTTGAAACATAATAAATTTCAAATGATTATTTTTAGGGAAAAACTAAAAAAATGAAACTCTTCTAGTATTATTGTTTCAACTTTTTTATAAAAAAATCATCTCATTTTATACTATCCAACTCAAAAATCTTGGACAAGCCTCATATCTTCTAGAGCTACCTGAGCTACTTTGGTTGGCCCCAGTGCTCACCAGGTAAAATCCAGTTACTCACCACCTGGTGTTCAATGTCTTCTGCTGTCGGCAGCGAGAACAAGAAAGGGAGCAGGTGTTACAAACAACCTGCTCACACGTTGTTTATAATTGCTCCATTGAAACCAATGACATCATGTTGCTTATCTCGTAGGTTGTGGCACCAGTAATATTGTCACCGTTGGTGGAGTTTCAATTTCTGGTTACAAATGAGGAGGGGGTCGAATGAAATTGACTACATAGTGAAGGGGAATTAGTGTAAGATTTTAGGATTCCACTCAATTTGATGGGATTTCAAATTCTTTATTGAATCATAAACTACCCGCTAAAAGTATTCCATAAATTTAATTTTTTTGGGTACTACTAAGGGCATCCCCTCACTTTTTGAGTAAGGAACTAATCCCTCTTGGGGTGTGTGGCTGCCCTCTCCCAACAAGTGTCGCTCCCAGAAATCGAACCCTTGACATTTTAGTCAACCTGAGGATCTAGCGAGGTCTTACACCACTAGACCAACACCTGTTGGTAATTTTTTTTATTATTATTAAATATATCAAACCGTATATCCTATAATAAGGCATTTCAAATCTTTTTGAGCAAAATATATAGCTTTCTTAAAATTCATCTGAAAATACTCTTTAAAGATATATTTGGGGGAGATCTTTTGGTGAAACCGAGCTAGTTTTTTTGTTAGTTTTCAGTTCTTAGTGTATTTGGTACGGGTGGCATGCCCACATCTTTAAGGATGCCTCCTTACTTGTAGCTTGTGGTGATATATGATTGTGTTTATGACTTCACTGGTGCTCTATTCATGGTTGTTTTGACTTTTGAAGAAATTTAAATCTCTGATAAGCAGAGACTTGACAGCTTTGTTGAGTTTCTTATTGTCATTGTTGCTGTTTTTCTATATCTTCATTCTCTTCTGTTTTTGAGGACTTATGATTTTATCCATCCCAATGTCTTCTCTACTCAGTATGAGAGTGGCTTTGTTCTACCTTATAAGCATATTTCCTTTAAGAATTGCTGTTTAGTTATTCCCCATCGAGCTTCCTTCAACGAGGCATTTATTGATGTCCTGTGAAATTCATGTACTTGTAACATTAAGTGGATTCATTAATGCACAAAATTAAACACTTGAGACTTGATTCTATAGCTTCAGTAAATCCTGTTTTAGTCCTTATGGATATATTGATCATCATACCATCATGAATTTAGCAATACTATTGAATGTGCAACATGTTACTGTAGTAATGTTTAAGTTGTGGTCTTTTCTCCTTAACTACCTTCATAAAATTTTTATTCTATATGTATGACTGTAGTTGCTATTTATGCCGCATCTTGGTCTTTTTTCTAGAGTTTTTAAACATGTTCTGTTTTTTTTAGGTAAAGGCATTCCTTAGAGGTGAGCCTCCACCCTTTTCACCTGGTAAGCTTGAAGGGATAGCAGCAGTAGTAAATATGAAATTTAGAGCAGCGAGGAAGCTCTGCAGCACTAGTCTTCGATACTGGATATTGGAATATTTACGAAGACAACCAAAAGAGAAAATATATCGAGCATTGGTAATTAGATTCATTAAAGATCGAATTGCAACTCTTTTGTTGGTTGAGGTAAGCAGCTAATGAACCTATTAGATAATCTGTTTTTAAGTGCATATCATTTGTTGATTGTCTCTATATAGTCAATTACGGATAGCGGACGACCCCAAAAAACAATTTAGCGGGATAGCTGCTACAACTGAAAAAATATAAAAGTAATTTATTTTATAGCCTACACATATAAATACACAAAAATACTAACATACACTCTATCAGATTGTTTCTTCATAAAATCATCCATAAATTATTGTTTTATGTATTCTGGAATTTCCTCGCAAGCACTTACATCCCCTATCACTCCCATTTGGCGTTTCTTGGCTCTGGTTATCCCACCAGTACTGGTATGACCATAAAAATTACATGTAACACTCTTTTTATTGTTAGGATCTTTCATGTGATTCCATTCCCATGCCATATGAATATTATTTCCAATGGGTTTCAGCAACATATCATTGGGAGTGGGTATGGCAGTGAAAGGTTGAGATTAGGCTGTGATTGAGGGAAACTTAGAAAAATAATTGGGTATGAGGCAGAAAGTAGAAAGGAGTAGATAGTGAGGCAGGAAGGAGTGAAGGGGAGAAAGAGAGTTTTAAGTTTTAGGGAAGAAGTAGAAAAATAAAATGAATTCAGAATGTAGAAGAGGAAGAAATGACAAAGTTTTAAATGAGAGAAAAAAATAAAGAGATTTAGTTTTAAATGAGGGAAAGAAATAGAGGAAAATTAAATGAGGAGAAGAAAGAGAAAGAAATTAAATGAGGGAAAAGAAGCGGAAGGGTTTTATAAAAAATCATAAAATCCTAAAAAAACTAACAGTAAAAAAATATGGGTAAAATAGACTTTTTCCATTTAAAAAATAGGGTTTCACACTTTCACTCATCTTCAACCTCTTGCAGCTTCTGGACTGCGAAATGGAGGCAGACCAAAGCGCGATGGTCAACCGCACTGCTAACCACCATTATGTCGCCGGGAGGGGCCGATGACCTCTGCAATAGTGCTATTGCACTGCTATAGCACATGATTGACTACGCAGGATTGTCTCACTGGCAAATCACAGCATTGTGTTAAACATGTAGATGAGTAGCTGCCTTAAAAGAGTTCCATTTCTGATTAGTTAGGGATGTCTTAATTTTTAGATGAATAGTGAAACATGCAGAAGTGGAGCCTAAGTGCTATGACTAAAGTTGTTTCTATGTGACTAGGAGGTTCATAGGTTTGAATCTGGAATCTGTCTTTTGCGAATGCAAGGTAAGGCTGTCAATAGTAGACCCACTTAGTTGGTCCAATCCTTTCCTTTGGATCCTACATGTTGGGAAGCCTTATAGTGCTATATTTAGGGGCAGAAATGAGTTGAGTCGAACTTGGCTTAGCTCAGCTCGATTCATTAACGATTGACTTGAGTCGAGTTTTGATCCGAGTTCAATGTCAAACTATTTTTTCAGCTCAAGTTCGGCTCACAATGAAGCTTGAAAAACTAGCATCTCATTCCAACCAAATGCTCTACTGAATCACAAAGCAAGCAGATTGCCAAAATTTTAGCTTCCTGCTAGAGATGACCCCCTAAAGTTAATCCTCAGGAGCATCTTTAAATCTATGAGGCAAATCCACTCTTCACCAAAAACACCAACACCTTATTGCGAAGAAAGGAAGCCGGCAAGCAATGAAAAAACAAATGAGAACCAGTTTCTGAACTAGATCTGCACATTACACAGTAGTTAGGAGATAAAGTAGTGGGAGGTCTTGGTACAAACATTTTCTGTTAAGCAGATCTGTCCAGACAAACGATTTGTCCGATTATCGGACACATTTCCAACACTGAAACTCCCCCAATTGTGTGAGATACCCCTCTATAGGTGTCCGATTAAAAAATATTTTTTGTTGTCCCCAAAATAGCTAGACACCAATGATTTAAATTGCGGACCACATCTCATGACGTGGACACAATATTGTGGTTGCAGACTTGCGGTGACCGCTGCAATCGCATCACACTGCAATTGCGGTGCGACACCAAATCACATTTATGCGGCCCTATTCGGCCGTAACACAACTACATCGGACCAGATCAGGCCACATCGGACCGCATCACACCATATCGAACTCAAAAATATTGTTTTGATTACAAAATAATTCAGACCAGTACAGAAATTAAAATGTTATAATATTCTAGTCTTGTTTTACATGAATTGTTTATAGATACCCTCCCGTCAGAGGTATTGTTTTTACTAGTGTTTTCAGTCCATGTTATAATATTCTAGTCTTGTTTAATTCTCGTTTTGCAGGTTGGATTTCAAGCTTCTACCTGGGTCTCTGTTGGAACTCACATAGGGGATGAAATATTAGTTAAGGTGGAAGAAGCACATCCTCGTGATGATATTATTTTTCTGAAGGAGGTCATAAAAGGTTGACTTAAGAGTTAAGAAATGTTTTTGAGAAGGCTTCCAATGTAAAATTTATTCAAAAAGGTAATCAACTTTCTATGCATTCCTCTCCCATTTCTATATTTTTTTGTCAATGACAGCGAACCAAACCATTCTCACTCAGCTTGGCTGCAAGGATGCTCCCTCATCTTTTGGCATCTAAGAAATATCACGCTTCGCCGGAAAAACCTCAACTTTTTAAACTTTGTGAAGCTGTTCAAATTTTGTATTACCATTCTGGCTGAGAATTTCAGAATAGTTCTAGCCAACATATCCAGCCTTCATCACCCAAGCAGTGTACAATCCTTCCCATTGTCGCCAATCATACAACGGCATAAAGCTAGCAGGTTTTCTCCCTCGTAAGCGAGTAAGCTTTGTCCGTTCCATTGATTTGGTAAGTATTTCCTTGACATGAGCTAGTTATAGTAATATGTCACCTTTTCTTCCTGAGAATTCATGGTTGAGATTTTATTCATCATTTTACTTTCTTGTATATGCCAGGCTTATATAAATATGTAATTGAGTATTGTAATCTTACACGCTTTGTGCCAAAAGATATAAGGATCTGACTTGCAATACATGGTCATATGAAGAGACATTTATGACTATAATTTATTATGAAGAGGATCTGAGGGAGTGAACAAGTGTTGGAATCCCAAATAAATGGTTATCATAATGACTTGTTTGGTTTAGTTCCCTCCTTCAATTTCCCTCTATCCTCTATGTTACAAGGAAAATTGGAGTTGGTAAAGTGGGTTTGGACAAAAAAAGTAAAGTAAAAATGACTTTTATATATATTATTGTGGAGTGAGACTCTTTTCCATTACGTGAATTGACTTTTTCCTTTGTATTTTAAGGGTAAAACCTATTTTAAATAAAAATGATATAAATGTCATTGTATGTTATTTTTCTTTTGTTTTTTTACAGCACTTCCTTCTCCATTGTGTCTCATCATTGTGAGTGGGTGGGGGTGTTAAGAGAAATTTGTTAGATTTTGTTTGTTCTTTCAAATTAGTGTGGTGTTGCTATAAAAGTGTAATGGTGTTGCTGGTATATTTATCACCCAGCACTACTTTTTAACTAAGTGTGATGTGCATGTAGCATGCAGCTCGTTCTATTATGAACTTGAAATATGTTTCACTTGTTAACTTGTTATAAATTATAATAACTCTTCAAAATGGTTGTTCCTACCTATATCAATATATTAGGCCTATATGAATAAGTGTTGAAGTTAGAGCTATAAGTGGTTGTACTTTAATTCATCAGATTGGGTTGATCTAATTGGTTTCTTGGTTTGGTTCGGTTCGGTTATTTTATGAGAGAATTGTTTAAGATCGGCTTGCTTCACAGTTCTAGAGATTTAGGATGTTGGTACACAAGGGTTCTGTACTTCACTTAGAGGGAGGTGAATAGGTGGTTCGGTACACGATTATCGTTACTCGATTTACAAAAAAAAATACAATTTTCATCAATGTTTAATCAATTAGCTGATGCTTTAATTGATTAACTACTTCTGCATATAATCGATTAACCAGTTCTTGTTTCTTGAGAAACAATTTTCTTTAATCACCAAGTTTACCAAGATTTAACAAAACTAGTATGCACTCTTAGACATGATAACATGCGGTTAATGCACAAAACAGAATATGCAATTAACATAGAAAGATATAAATATCAAGTAAAGAAAACGAAACAGTGCGAAAACATAAAAAGTTAAGGGTTAAGAAGAATAAGTCGATAGCTTTTATCATGGTTTGTTTGCTTGTCCACGTACAAACTATATATAGGCATCCCTTTCTGATCTTGAGAGATTTTATTCACTATAAGAACAAATGTTTACAAACACTCTTCCAATCACACGAGTCCCTTCTTGGCCGTAGAGCTTCTAATGGTTTGACCCTCTCACTTGCTCCTAATGGATACTCAACACCACTTCTAACGGTTTGGTCCCAACCATTTCTAACTCTCAACCAAGACTCTACTTAAGTCAATACCTCAAAGTACCTAGCCGCAACTAGGATTTCCTAAATCATATTCTCTCTTACAAGGTGATACCAATACACCTAAGAGAATACAAAACAATCGTCTACAAAAGTGTATACAAGTAATGTGCACCAATTGTGCTAATACAACACTTATGATCATAATCTAAGAACCAGTCTACAACTCTCACACACTCCGAATATGAAATGTGAGATGCAAGGTTTCTTTCTAAAAGGTTTGATAATGTGAATCTTAAAAAACTTCTCTAAAGACTCATGAAGTTTTCTCTTCTTTTCCTGTTTTTCTCTTTTTCTAGAAACACTTAGGAAAATCTATCATTGGATATGAAAATATATGAACAAATCTGATTTTCGAATAACTCTCTGAATGATCTCAAATCTATGAATCTCTTAACGCAAATGGAAAAAAATGGTTTAATATACAGTTATGTTTTCTGGTATATTTAATCGATTAGCAGTCTACTGAATCGATTAACAATTATTTAAAAGTCAAAATTTCAAAAACTTTAACTACCATTAATCAATTAACCCTTAACTTAATCGATTAACTGGTTCTCATTTATGCATAGCTTAATCGATTAACTAAACCTTAATCGATTAAGAGCTTTATGAAAAATATACTTTAATGCGATATGAACCTCCTACATGATTCGTAAAAGTATGATGCTTGATTTTGAATGATGTATGATTTAATACTCTGTTTAATACATCAAAATCATATGATCATGTATTTATGCATGTGCATGTAAATTATGTATGTATGCATGTAAGTCTCATTTTAGTTATGATCAATTTTAGGTTGTGAGACTTCTATTAAGTTTATCTAGCCTAGACTCTACCCAATAAAATATCTTAAGACCTAATAAAATATAAAAATACTTGGCCTCTAGATCTTCTTGAATGTTTGAGCTTGAGTGAACATGGGCCTTGACTTTGACTTTGTTGTTTGTTGATTTGTCCATATCTTCAAGCTTGTCCTTAAACTTGTCTTCGATCTTTGTTGTCTTCAACCTTTGTCTTCATCAATTCAAGTTTGTCTTTAGACTTTGTCTTCAACCTTTGTCTCCAACCTAGTTAAGCCACATATAACATATTGCTTGGGTGTTGCCTGAGTCTGGTCTGAGAGTGCCTGAGTAGGTACCTGAAAAGATACACTGACTCTTAAGTCAGTATATGGAGATATGTGCGTAGAGAGAGTAATGTGTAAGAGAATATGAGAGTAAGAGATGTTAACTTCCTTATGACGGGTCTCTTCTTATTTACAGAGGAGGCAAACATGAAATATTCTCTAGTAGATGTTGGCATAGCTGAACATTTTGCCATGTCAGGCCTACCCCATAAAAGCCTGGATGCTTTATCCATGTTGGGCGGCTTTGGAACATCCGTACCCTGACTGGTACAACGCTTTATCCAGGATGGTTGACTTATAGCCTACTCCAGCTGTTGTAGTCGTATTCTTATTGTACAGTAGGCATGTTCTTATTGTATAGTAGAGTACGGTGCAAGGCGCAAAGGGTGTGGTCAACTTTGTAGGAGAGGTCTATGCTTGCGCATGCGGCATAACAATCATGGTCAGACGACATGACAGTCTTGTAAAAAATGTTTGCAGTCCTGCACAATACTAACAAGGGTCTGTCCTATCATTGTCATCCTTTACCTAGCTAGGCCGACTATCCGTGCATAATAGACAACTGTGTAATTTGGACATCTCTTGCCTCTATTCATGGGCACTTGGGGAAATTATCTCTTAGATGGGTCTTGTTGTACTGTAGCATAAAGGATTAATTTTTTTTAGGTATTCATAATAAGAGATTTTTTTTTTCTTTCAAAATAAGTAGCTTTTAACGTTAAAACAAAATCGCACATTGAGCTTTGTTGATATTTTTTTAGAGAAGTTACTAGATGATTTAGGACCAATGATCCCAATCAAATTCTCACCACTAATGATGTATTAATAATTTAAAATTAAATGAGTTTATTACCAAAAAGATATATATATATATATATATATATATATATATATATATATATATATATATATATATATATATATATATATATATATGCAGTTAAGACCATTGGTCCGGAGCATGTAATAATTTCTCATTTTGCTGCTTAAAACTGAAAATTCACATATATGATTAAGTCCATAATCTCCCACGTCACTTCTAAGTAAGGATTTCATACAATTTAAATAGATGTTTAAGCCTTAAAAGCACTTTTCATCTGAATCAAACAACAACAAAGTGTTGGTGTGTAAGGCCTTGCTAAATCCTCAGGAAACCAAAAGGTCAATAGTTCGATTCCAATGAGATTGTATCCTTAAACGGCATTGGTCAAACTTGAGTCTCTGAAACCCATATCCACTAGTTGGTTTCAAGATTATCAATCATTTCATTAAACAATTATTAATTTGATGTATATATAACATTGTTAAGTATCACTGAAGCAATGTATCACAGTACCAGCAATCACAACACTAAACTCCATCCAGTTATATTAGCTTAAAAAAACATCTGGGAATGTATTCTTAAAGCAATTTTCTAAAGATATAGCAAATCCACAAGAGGAGGGATCCATAACTTACTCCACATCTTAGCCATCAATTCTAGGGAAATCCAATGGTTTGAATTAGTGGGTAGATCTAAACCATTGGATTTCCCTAAGTTTGATGGCTAAGATGTGGATCTACACCCAATCCAGAATTGATTTTAATACAGTTTTATAGGATGTAACTTGTTAATCACAATGACCAACAACAATTGGCAATTTTGAGAGCACCCTTATCAATAGTAAATGATGGAAGTACATCATTCCCAAACAATCTAACAAGAATGGACAATGCCAAGTTACAAATACCAATTATAATTTATAACCATGCCAACACGGAGACCGAACATGAATAGAAAAAAACGAATTAGAAACAGGACATAAAAAGGTAACATTTAGCATATAAGCACAAGTGAAGGTAGACTGTTAAGAAATCAAAATACATAAAAAAATGTTAATTAAAATGGTCACAAAACAGTTTGCTACATTTATGTAGTGTTTTGCCAGGTTTATTTACTTGACAGGCCATGTTGTGGCCAAAACTTAATTCCTCATGCAACTAAAATGTCTAAATCTCTACATTTTCATTATTAGCCAAGATTCATCAACACTGCTTTCTGCGCCTAATTAATTTCGTAGGCAACTAAACTCATCAATGGTACATAATGTGCAGCTTTTGAGTTTAGAATTCAGATAAGGAGCACATAAGATGCTAATTCCTTATATCTCCATATCAATAAACAACGGCTTTTGACAGGAAATACAAAACTATATAAGATATAAAAGAAAGGGTGGCTCAATGCACGAGGCCCCTACCTAGTGCGGTATGGGAATGATAGATGTATGCAGCGGTACCCTCACAAGCGAAGATGCTGCGCGAAGATGCTGCTTCCGAGATTTGAACTCATGACCTCCAAGTCACAAGGTAAGCAACCTTACCATTGCACCGACAAAACTATACATAAGATATATGACCAAAATATCTTGGAAGAGTAATAATGAAATAATGGAGCTGAAAACAACTTCCTTGGTCATCCCACCCTAAAAAAAGTATAGCAAATCCTAAGTGGATAACATACAAAATAGGCAGATTTTCAATGTATTGCTTAGGGACTAGGTTGATCAACCAATTCACATATTAAAGTGGTTTATGAATGATGATCATCAAATACAGACAAGGTGCCAGTAATTATATATGTGACAGAAGAGTACCTGAAACTTGAAATTCTTGGAACAAAAGTAGGATTCAAAATTTAGCAATCACTCAATAAGCCATGAACCTGAGGCTTCCATCTCATAGTTTTTTGGCTGCAGAGGAAAGGGTAAAAGTAGAAGGGAATGCAGGACAGTATAGACAGAAGGAGGGAACCTTTCTTCCAGAAGAGGGAGACCGAACAGTAATATATACTTATATACAAAATAAAAAATGCATTAAAGCACAAAATTGTTAAAAACATTAACACAGATAACAATGTTGTTTGGTTGTTACAATAATAAACAGAGCAAGCGAAAATAACTATTAACATTTCCATAAATTTTCATAAGTGTTGTTAAAAATCAATCAAGATGATGTTTAACACTTTAACATAAGCCACACACATTCATTAGGTGCTTCATCATCCCTCACGAATGTTAATTCTCTGCTATTGTCAGACATAATATGACTACAATAGAAAAGAAAGGAAGTTCAGTAAAGCATATATTATTAAAATTAATATTGTATAAAGTTGACCCTTAAGCTTAATCAAAGAAAGGTTAGCTAATTGAACATTAACAGTATAATAACCTCATTTCAGGACCATTGTTGTGTATTCAAGATCTCAGAGCTTTAACTAAAACAAATGTAATGGAAATGGAAGCAAAATAATAAAACTAAAATGACAAAGTACAAACATGGTAATCCATGTCCTAATAGGAAAGTGCATCAAATGTTCATGTAGTGCTGATAAATAAGCTTTAACTAATTTCACAGTTTTCATTTTAGAAGAAGAGTTTTACAACATTAAATAATTATTCAAATTTTTCGCTGCAAAAAAACAGGCCCCAATTCAGATCCTAAGAAAAGAAACTGAGTTTTGGTCCATCAAAATCTCAAATACCAGTTAAATTAGCCCTTTACAAAACATATTTTGTGGACACATTAGACCTCCTTATCCGGGACTGTATTTTTACTGGCATATCACATTTGAGATTTTTATGACCTTCTTTGTGATTGGTTTTGGAGAAGAAATGAGGGAAGGATCAAACAATCACTTCTCTTTCTTCGCCTCTGCGAACCAATTCTCAAACAAACCTATGACTTTGTTTGTGAGTTGGTTTTTGGCGGGGGAAGAAGGGAAAGAGAAGGCTTGAGAGCAATCTTAACGCTCCCGAGCATTTCCCTTCCTTCTATTATCCTAAAAACAACTCACAAACAGACCCTAAGGATCAGAGCTCAAGGATCAAAATAGAGGGCCCATTTTTCACGGGAATGAATTTAAGTATTTACTTGAAAAGAAATCGTACATAAAACTCACCCATGAATCCATATTCCTGGATTACAAAACAGAAATGGCTCCAGCAGAATGTGAGCTCTCCCAAACTTCAATACCTTCGACATCTTCTCTACTAACGAACAATCTATCCCCGCCACCTTCGATCTTCCTAATCGCCCCTCTCTCCGAATCCTCTCTTTTATCGACAAAATTCCTCCTAAATAATCCATCACCCTCACTTCCTCTCTCAACATTTGTCGCCTCTTCTTGCACCCTCGACCAAACCTCCAATCCTCCACCTCTCCCGACAAACACCTGCCCCTTGTAACAACTTACCACCATACTACTCCCCTCTTCACCATTCATCACCAAACTAGGGTTCTTCTCCTTCAAATAAATCCAAGGATCATCCTTTAAATTTCTCATATCTGCCATAGCTAAATCCCCTGACTTAGAACACAATTTAAACAATGCTAACCCTTCCACATCAACATCAATTGCAGCAAATGAATCTCCAAACCTACTACTCCGTCCCGCACCGGGTTCACTCGTCTCCCAAATCACCTCCCCTGATCGCGGGTCCCACAACCGGATATAACCGGAATATCCAAATGCTCCACCAGTAACTGCGCTCCCAACGAGAACGCCGGTTGCTGGCACAAATGTAAGCTTTCCGGGAACTATGTTCTTCGCCTGGTTCCCGGATTGACGCCCTAACTGCGAAACCACCTGAATCCTCGTCTTATCCACTTCAAGAATGCAATTCTCGCGGTGCAGACAATCGAACGAAGCGAAAACGGAACCATCCGATGCGGTTATCGCGTTGACTCGCGCCTTAAAAATTCGAGGATCCGTTGGATCGTTCCACTGGACTGATCCGACGTGGCGGCTACCGGAGAAGTCGTAGAAGTGAAGTCCGGCATCGGAAAGCGATCCAACCGCCGCGATCTCCGGCCAGACTCTGCAGATCGAGTCGATATCGTCGAGATGAGTACGAAACGTTCCGGTGTGGAGGAAATTCCAGTCGTAGCTGGACACCTGTCCGCCGTGAGCAATCCAAACGGAACCGTTATCAGCGGCAGTGAACGCCGAAGGAAGACCTTCAGAAGCAGGACGTATAGATCCGACAATAGATGCATCGATGCCGGAGAACGGCGGAGGAGCGGTGGCGGAACGGAGCTGAGAGTCAATGCCATAGTAGAGAGCTTCGTCGGCGAGTTCTTGTTTGGAAAAGCGGTTAGCGGTTGAAGGAAGGTGATTGGTTCGGAGAAGAGAGAGTAGAACTGAAAAGATTTCTGGATCCCGGTCTATGAAAACCGGGTTCGGTTCGTTTGAATTCCGGTTCGAGAGAGCGAAAAGGAGAGAATCTGGACCGCCGGACCGGATTGTTGAAAGTGTTGTCTCGAAAAGCTTACCGCCAACGTTGAGTTTGATGCGGTCGGTTGTGTGTGAAGTGCTCTCTTCCTCCATCAATTCAATTAAGATGAGGTGCTTCTTCTTTCATTGTTTTCTCTATTTTAGTTCATATTTTTTAGGTAAAAGAAGAAGAATAAAACACTTTAACCCCAAATGATTTGAGGATTTACCAAATTATTCTACTAAATTATCCTCTAAATTATTATAATTATATGAAAGTTATATATCTTACCAAATTATATAAATACTATAAATTTATCATTACTCATTTGTAAATAATGTGTAAACTAATAAGATCATAAATTTACATATTATCTTTTATGATTTACTTATTAAATTGTTCAACTAAATACATTTTTATGATAGTAAATTACACTGATATTCCATGAGTTTTAATAAAATTACATAAATTATTCACACATTTTTAAAACCTACACAAATCACTCATAATTATATATGTAACATTACACTAACTACCCATGTAAGATAAAGATAAGTGTAATTTTTTAAACAAAAACTGACGACGAATGTAATTAAGTCAAATAAAATATATTACATTGTGAAGATAAATCCAAATAGTATAAGAGTCTATGTATATTCATTATTTTGGTTAATTACAATATAATATAAGAGTAATTTAAACATCTTCTTAGAATTATTGATGTAGTTCTTAAAGATGTATATTTATTACCTCATTTGTTGAACAAAGATTTATGCTCTCCTAAAGTTTGTGATCTTTAAAAATGTAAAAATAATTGGCTAAATAAGATTATCCCAATCTAAAGTTGGTTAAACCTTGCCCATTATTAAATTGGCTTAACAATTAACCTAAAAGTTTGTTGAAGAATTACATCATTATCATCTCATTCATTTCCCAAAATACTTCTACCATGTATCTTTATGTTCATTACAACCTTTCTCCCAAATGATATGATGCATACCCACTAACTCCGAGTTAGCATTAACATCTTAATCAATCTTATATAATTATCCATCTTTCTAATAATTGGTCATCCCAACTTGGTTCATTTTTTGTATCTAACCATTACTTAGTCCAAATATACTTAGACCACCATAAAGCACCTATTGCAATTCCATTCGACCAAGTCCAAACTTCAAATCACTTCCCAAGTAAGTTGGAAAAGCTCTAAGCTTGTATAAGTCTTTTATTGTTCTTATTTGGCTCACAAAAAGTGCTCAAAAGCTCATGTCTAGGTCTTTTAGATGTTCTAAAACCATTTACACTCATGCTCATTATCTTATCTCTTAACATTTAACATCACCATCATTTTAGATTTGGACAAACAACTTTTAAGTTACAAGAATAAAAAGTGTTACTTGGGGCATGCATTTAATACATAGCTAGAATGAGTTAACACTTACATAGAGACTTTAAGAAATGTTTTCCTAAATCTTTCAAAAAATTCCACAAGTCTTAGATGATAAAGAAATAGAATTCTTGGTTCAGTTCTCTAGCTTAACAACTGAAAAATGGATTGATCAAATTCTATTGAATATGACTCATAGTGATCATTTATCAAAGAATAATTTTGGTTATCAAATGATTGAACAACAGGAGCAATTTACTTACGATACTTAGTTGACATTCATAAAAAGTATTTAATGAATTATGAGTTTAATACATACAAATAGATTAACTCTTTAAGCATGTATCTTTTCGCCAACTAAACTCTTAACCAAAATAGATGATCTCGCTTAAAATCATTTTGAAAAAAATCGAGAAATATAACATTTATATGTCAAATAAATTCTCTAATTGGATATGCACTGAGAAAGTTCCATAACAACATATCACAATGTATAACAAAACTGAATTACCTTAAGCCTTCATTTGGTAGGGAAAAAGTTGAGTGAGAGAAAAGAGTGAGAGAGAGATTGAAGGGAAAGAGAGGATTTCTCCTCTTTGATTGTGAAGAGGGAAAGAGAGGAGAAAAGAAAGAAAAAAAAAGGTGTGGGCCCCACCATAATTTCTTTCTCTAATTTGGAGAGAAGTGGAGGAAGTAGGATGATTTTATATAAAATGACTACTATACGTTTTCTATTTTTCTCTCTAATTATTGATTTTAAACACTATTAACATACATAAAGTAACTCTTTTAGATATAAAAAATGTTAATAAAAAACAATTGAAAATATAATAAAATATATTTAATAAAATTTACAATTTAAAATTATAACATTTATTTTTAATTAATAATAAAACATTTTTCCCACTGTTTTATTTATTTAGGGGTATTCTTGTCTTTTGAAGTAAAACATCATATTTCTCTTATCAATTTCTATCCAACCAAACAAAAGAGTAAGAAGAGAAAATATGTCTTTATCTTCGTTTTCTTTCTTTCTTCTCTTATATCAAACATTACAAAAATCTATTATATTTCTCTTCTTTCTCTTTCTCCCCATACCCTTTCTAATCTATTTCTCTCTTCTTATTTTCTTTTTGCAACCAAATGAAGCATAATAGTCTAACTCATAATATTCCCCTTCATAGCAATAGCATTTAGCACGTGACAACTAGAATTAAAGGCAAATATTATCATGCTCCATGTTAAATTTATATAACTATTGAATCTTTTTATCAAATCTTATCATATTTCTTCTCTTATCAAATATAATAAGTGTTAGGTGTTAAAATTATTTTAATTCAAAAAGACTAATTTAACACCTTTTGATTCTATATACCTACTTTATGCATTCATAATTGGTAATTTGATAAATATTTGGATTAATCATTTGAATTAAGTTTTCATGACATTTCAGGACATTAGAAGGGAAAACAAGCAAGGATTTATGCCAAATGACAAAAAACAGTGAAGTCACAAATCAGTTAACCTACGCCCAGCGTGGGAATGATGCTCAACGCAAGCTACGCTAAACGTGGAAGGCTCACTAAGCACAACTTGCCCAAATGAAGAGTCGGGCCAAATGAAGAGGTGCGTTGAGGGCAACGCCTCTGCACCTAGTGCAAGCACCAAAACTCGGATTATTAAAAAGAGATCGGAAATGCAAAAAAATACACAATTACCGTGATTGTTAGTTCCCAAATGAGTCTTGGATGATTTTAGAATGATTTCTATTTTCCTTAGTCCTTAGAATAGTATGAGCTGTAAATGAGATGTAAAAGTGAGAGAGTATGAGTGATGAAGTTGTTAAAGGTTCATAGAGGATCTATCACTTCTCCATGAACTATAATTTTCGGCATTATTCTGTATCTTAATGCTTAGCTAAGATTACTCTCTAGATTAATTGTAATATTCATTTGATATAACATTTGGAATTGATTTATAAATGACTTCAAGTATTGATTTTCATTAATTTCCTTGTCATGCTTAATGCTTATTTTGTGAATGGTTATCTACTAAGTATGATTTTGGAGATGAATTAGTGAAGAAATTCTAGTCCAATACTCTAAAACATGTAATTCATCCTTTTTGTATAATGTTAGACGTCGTTTTATGCTTAATTGTCACAATGTGTGTATGTGTTCATATGATTTCTAGATATAGATTCATATAAGCACAAAATAACTCTCAAACTTATTGGCATAGACTACTAGACATAGATGTATGCTTAATGGTTCATATAACTTAATTTTATTAATCTAGTTGCCAGACGTTGAGCTATTTTGATAAAGTGTTAGTATAGACTAAAATATTGGCGGCTAACACAACTAAGGTACGTACTTAACTCAACTTCACTTGTATAGACTACTAGACATACAAGTGTATTATGTGGGTCATAATTCTTAATCTTGTGTTTAAAATTATTAGATATAGAGCTTTCTTGTATGAGTTGCTAAAATGACTAAGACATTATTAACTTTTATTGGTATTGAGGTCCATCATTATCATTGTATAAGAATCATTCTTGAATTATTTGCTTTATTAGTCCTGAAGTAATGAAAAATGAATAGAAGATTAATCTCACATCAAAATTACACCATCTTTAGTTTATAGTAATTTTACGTTTTAACAAACAAACACCATCAAAACCCTTTTGAACTAGTTTAGGATAGTAATCTAATTTTTGAAATGCTAAATTTTGCAAGTCTTTGTAGATATAACAATTCCCTTACTTCATACTTATTTGCGACACCGTTTAATAACTTCAATACCAGCAATCTCATTTAGAACAATAAAAAGCACATTGAACTTAATTAACAAAACTACCTCATGCATGGCCTCTCATTCCCCTCATATTCACCTACACAAAAATCTTATATTTACTATGATGTCCTTTGCTATCCATGAAAAGAAATATTTTATACTTACTATGATGTCTTTTACCATCAATGATAAACAATATCTCGTTTAAAAAATAAGTTAACTTTCATTAAAGAAAACAAAATTTTAATATTTTATTTTTAATTAAATGATTATTTCTTATTTTAATAAATGGCACAAATCATAGGTACTCTTCACACTAACACCTAAGCAAGACACGATGGGAAATTTATGTTAAGAGTTAATTTGACTTTTAAATTAGGTCTTTGGTCTTACCTTTTCGTTTATCGCATATAGAGTGTAGAGACTCGGTTGAGATAACTCTTCTTTTTGGGTAACTCAACATTTTCTTCCTTGGTTTTAAAAAATTCTAAGCGTCGTAATGAGCTTCTCTTCTTGGTTGCTGTTTGGTGGATATGGAGGGGAAGAAATAGTTCCACCTTCGATTTGTCCACCTTAGATCTAAATGTTGTAGCTCGCAATGTTCATAAGGACTTTTGGGAGTGGTGTCAACTAGGGAATGATGACTTCACAACAAGGAGCTATTTGTGTCTTCCAGAAATAGGGGGGTTAAAATTAATGTGGATGGTAGCTGCATCAGAGACTCTAGTGTTATGGGTGGTGGAGGTGTTCTTCGAGATCATGAAGAAAAATGGTTGTCTGGTTTTTCTGCTAATTCTGGTGTGGGATCCCCTATTCTAGCGGAACTTATGGATATGGATCACGGCTTGGGATTAGCGTGAAATTTGGGTTGTAAGCAGATTATTCTAGAATCTGACTGTCTCGAAGCAGTCCAAATTATTTTGGAAGATATTCACATTCATCTTCAGCAAATCGGGAAGGTTGTCTATGAGGTTCGTTCTTGGCTTTCTCGCGACTGGCTAGCTGAGATTAAGTTTGTTGTTTGTGAGGCTAATCAAGTAGCGGACTACATGTCAAAGCTTGGATCTCATTCGTCTGAGCAGTTGAGAACCTGAGATTTGGCTCCTCCAGCTTGCCACTACTATCTTGCACATGACCTCTTTCTTGTCACCTTGTTCTTTCTTGTTTTGTTTGTTTCATTTCCAATGTATCAAAAAAACATATAGAATGGAGATTTAGAGAAGTCATGGACACAAGCTACAATTTTTGTTTTTATTTTAAAGCTTTTCATAGAATTCGTTGTACAGAAATCAAAACTAGCAAGTATGATTTTAGTGGAAAATATTTTTATATTTTCTTTACAAAACTTATGACTAACAAACACAACTTCACTATGCCATTTTTTAAAACTTGTGGCTATGAGGCACAATTTCTTTATGCTATTTTAAAAAATTTATTTAGGTAATCGTTTCTTCAAACCAAGATTTTCTAAAAAGTGTTGATACACAAGGACTTTATACTTCACCTAGAGAGAATGAATAGGTGGTTCGGTACACGATTATCGTTATTCGATTAACAAAGATATTCTAAACTTCTCAATCGATTAACTGATGTCTTAATTGATTAACTACTTCATATATAATTGATTAACTCAAATTACGGCCTAGTCACGATTACAAGTCAACTTTGCATAAAGTATGGCTTAGTCGGGCTGCCCGACATGGATAAAGCAACCCCCTGATCATCCAGGACAGACCGACAAGCCCAAACGGCCGGCCATGCCAACAACATCATCTAGAGAGTATTCCATCAACCTTCACTATAAGAAGGGGATCCACTCCATAAGGAAGTAACACTATTCCCTCATATCATGAACTCTTACTCTTGTCATTCTATACTCTCTAACCTATCTTCCTGGTCACATACTGACTTAATCGTCGAAACACCTTTTCAGGTACCCTCCACCAGCGGGTCCATACTCAACTCGGACAACTCAAAGAAGTCCTCTTGTCCCACTATTACCCGACCTAGGCTGAGCAGTCAGACGCTACAGGAAGACCTCTAGCCCAACTATTGTCCGATTCAACTACGTGATACCACACTAAAGAATATCATCCTTTGTCTCAGTCTTTCTTTCCGATATACCAAAAAAATCATTAAAACTAAGTTAGCTATATCCTCGAACGACTTTTAAGACATTATTGGGCCAAAGTTGGGACACCATCGTTGAATACATATATTTTGTGTAGTTAATTAACAATATTAATTTAATGTTCCGATGAATAACTAGGGAAATGAGAGATTTTACAACACCCATTAGGTAAAGTGTTATCAAATAAAGAGAATGAACAAGACACCAAATTAATTTTATGTTCATTCTTATATAATCAACTCAACTCGGTTACATAGATTCACACGTATCTCCATAATAAAATATTATAAACAAGATATATATTAACATTACATTAGTGTATTTTCTAGTAGTCTTGTAATTATGTAATATGGTCACTCTAGGATACTATACATATTTACGTATTTACTATACATATGTACATATTTACATATGTATAGTAACTCTAGGATACTATACATATTTACAAGAAAATGACATTATCTAAGAAAATAACATAGGCTAGAAATAAAATGTATAGTTAAGAATGCCCTCATTATTCCAATAAATACCTTAAGTCCCACATAATTTCCTCCATAAGATCATGAAAAACCAAATCTTCAACTTCCAAACCAACAAATTCAGCAGATAACTGAAGATTCATCCACCCATCATGCTTTTCAAGATCTCTACTTACATGAACATCTGTGTTTTGATTAGCCTTGGATTTCAAGCTCAATGATTGGCTCATATGATTCCACACTTCATGGAGAATGTGATTCCCTATTGGCATTGGATGAATGTATGAAAGATATGATAATTGTTTTGGATAGTAGCAGCAACAACTTCCATAAATTTCCAACAATGCTTCATTAATTAAATCAAACAACACATGATGATTGCAATTGTTGCTATGTTCATAAGTACAGAAATCTGGGTCATTTTCCATTTCTTCATAAAGTAATGGATCAAGTGGTTGTTCACTAGAATGCCATGCTGAGATTGATTCATTACTAATAAGTCCTGATATCTCAAGTACATATTTCACATAATTATACTCAGCTTTGTATTTTGTGTCCACATGAAATTCAGGAATCTCATAGTTTAAGTGCTTTTTGCTTAGAATCTCACTCACTTTAAGTGAATCCATCTTAGCCTCTTGTTCAACCACATTATCCAATCTCTCAATGGGTCCACACTTTGATTTTGAATCTATGGCATTAAAATATGCATGTTAGTAACTTCATTTGAAATTATTTACACATTTAGTATCACTATTTCACATGATTATAAGTTCATGCTGATAGAGGTGGAGAAAAAAAATCAAAGTTAATTCCTAAAGCTATATATATGCTTTCGGATGGGGATCACCTATGCCAAGTTGGTGTCCCCAACTCTCTCCCGACCAGTTATTTACTGTCATGTCATCTAAAAATTCACCTCACTCTTCCACTAAAAACAAATCTTGTGACTTTCCTTCTTTTTTAAATGACATGACAATAAATAATTGGCCGAGACAGGGTTGGAGACACCAACTTAGGACAAGTGATCCACATCCACATGCTTTACAGCCATGTGAAATAATTGAAACTGACTAATCAATTACCTACCTTTGATGATTAATCTTCTAGATGTTCTAGAAACATCTTGAGGATCGAGGAATAGACTAATAGTTTCTATATCATTAAAATGTACTCAATAAACTAACCGATGAAAATTCTAGAATGATATAGAATAATCAAGAATCTAAACTTCCTAATTTATGATGGTGATGCTAGTCTATAATCTAATTTTCTAGTGCCAAAAGCAATATAATCTATTTTTCAAAGTCTTTTTCTACAATTATAACAATAATCTATCTTCTAAATTACTATCAGAATGATAGTCTAGTCAAACTGTATAGTATAGATTAAGGATTAGAATCAACTAAGGAAACTGATACATAATAAAATACTAACATATATAATAAGATATACAGAAGATAATATAAAAATAAAAGAACCATATCTGACAAGATTTTAATATAAACAAATAATCCACTAAATTTATGCAGATCATGCCATCTTTGTCTATAATTACATAATGTCAAGGAATAAACTGAATTGTTGCAATCAATTTTAATGCTGCTGATATCTAGCTCATGAAAATGGAATGTGAGTATATTCCTACATGATCCATATATGCTCCTAATGACTCATCTGAATTATAGGAGTTTGTTTTTCAATTATCATGCAGCATTCATTTTATATGCATACCTCTATGTTAATAGATTCATATAATACTGTACCGGTCATCAAACTGATGAGAGTGGTATAAGCGATTCAACCGGTAGTTCATTAATTAAACCGATAGGTATGACCGGTACGGTTCAATTGAAAAACGACCGGTTTTGGCCGGTTTTGACCGGTATAATTATTGTACTATCTCGATATTGGGACCAGTTCACCGGTTTACTGGTTGAAACGGCCGGCACGAACCGGTTTTTATAACTATGCATAAATACATTTGGAAAACAAACCCTTTTAGATAAATACAACATAATTAGTAAACAAGTGTTTGGTTGAGGTCAAACCTGATGCTGCTACTGCAATCTTGTCTTCATATTTTAGTCCAATATCTTGGTCATTAAAAGTGCCATTATTTTTCAAAATACTGTCTCCAAAATCATCAATTATCATGCTCACTTTGTTATTAATCTCACTTATAGAATCTGATCTTGATCCTTCAATGTTAGTACTAATCAATGGATCATTTTCACCTACACTGACAAGGTTTTCTTCAATCAAATTTTCCACAGGTGTATCTAACTGCAGTTTACATTTCGAATGTACATTAAGGCCAACCCTGTTTTTCGGATAACCAATACTTTCCGAACCCATAGTTCCATCCATAGGAGTAATAATTGGTTTAGTAAGAGATAGGACATCAGAAAACTCTCCATTAGGATAAGAATAGTAAAAGGATTGAAGATCAGGTAATGAAAGAATTCTTTTAATCGGTTTCGGCATCATCAATGGTGAGGCTGCATCTTTTGTTCTTAACTTTAGTTGCTCAGATTGAGTGTGCTTTCCTTCTGTGTTGAAGTTGTTGTCAAAGAGATGTGAATAACTATCTAGTGGTTCTTCAAGAGAGGAAGTTCTTCTTATCGGGCGCTGGCGACGCTTAGTAAAAGAATGAGTCCTTCCATTAAAACTTGCACGACGATGTTCGCCTTTTGTAGCAATAGTAGGATTTGTCAGTTTCTTTAGAATTTCCTTCTTCAAATCATCTGAAATCCCATGGCCTTGAGGAATTTTATCAATGACAGAATCAAGAGTAACACGAAGCTTTTCGTTCTCGTTCTCTCCGGTTATAGGCACTATTTTCTGCTTGAGAATCTTAACTTTTGTCATTACCTTCTGTTTCTGACCCTTAGCAGATCCTGAAGATTGAACTTCTCTTACTTTCATTCCATCATTCATATCCAAATTTCCATGTAATTTCCATTTTGCTACTGATTCCATTGCTGGTTCCCAAAAACCAATTGAGGATAGAGCTGGGCTTTGTGTTTTATTGTAAAAGTGTAATCTTCCTACCACTTTCGGTACAGAACCATTGCCTGCCATATTTTTCATGGATATTGAAGCCTTAGAACCTTGAATTTTCGGTGATGATTGAGACAAAGGAAATGACACAGACCTAGTCAGTGTCATTTCCGCGCAATTGACCTGTTGTTTACTGAAGTGATAGGCCAAAGGACAGACCGGGTCTTGCAGATATGTTAACAGAAAATCTTTGTCCATGTTGATTGGATACAAACTCTTAACAAATTTCTTGAAAACATGAGGGAAAGGACCAGCTGTTGGTTTCATTGCAGGTTTTATCTTATCTTTAACATTTGACTTCTCCAAATCACGATCCGGAGTATTTTCGATTGATCGTGACAAAAGAGGCCGAGTGGAACCCGTATGATGTCTACTCCTCTTCTTAGGTATCCCTTTGATAATAAGAGCTTTGATTTGGCCTCTTACTGTGTTTTTTGCTACTGATGAAGACATTTTCACCTTTTCTTCTACCTGACAAGCTTCAAATTAGAAACAACCTTAATTTATTTCTCAGTAAATTAGTACACTCATTCTGAATAAATAAGAAACCAACACATGCAAAATCCAGAATCAGTTCAATTCAAACAATGATATCATATTCAAAAAACAGTGGCAACCAGTGATTTAAATTGCATCAGCTGATGCAACCCCAATATTGCAGTTGCGACGACCACCACAACCGCATCACACCACAATTGCAGTGTGATTCCGAATCACAATGACCACAATCGCAATAGCCACAGCCGTCACCACAATCATGACCGCAACCACAAATTGAAACACAACTTATCTATATTCTGTATATCTGGTTGAGCAGGAAGATATTTATGGGTGATTTGTATATACTATGTTCCTAGGAACAGCCTTTCCGCTTGCGGGGATAAGGCTGTGTACATCTATACTTCTCAGACCCCACTAAGTAGGAGTCTCGTAGACTGGGCCGGCCATTTTGCATATACTAGGTTAATAAAGTTGGGGATATTTGAGGTAAAAGTTAAACTAAAAGGTGAGAATGTACATATGAGTTTCTTATCTCAGAAAGGTTGTGTCCTCCCTTCCTTTTGTTAGGTGAGAAGGCATTATCTCTTCCTTCAGGTATGGTTCCTGCATGAGATGAAGTGTTATACCTTCACATCTACCATTAGATGATACTGAAAATTCAGGGATATTTTACTCAATCATCTACATAAGCAGAAGAAAGGTGTGTATTTCATAACAAAGTATAAAGTCTAAACAATACCAACAATCAACCATTTATCCAAGTAGGTGCGATCGGCTACAGGAATCGAATGACACCATAATGTTCTATGATAAATTATGTTCATTGGCAGAGAGCATTGATGTCTAAGGCTTTCTTAATCATTTCCCTATGATTTTTCTTGGTCTTTCTCTTCCTCTACTCTCCTTATGGGGCTTCTACCTGTCTCCTCCACACAGGTCCAAACCATCTAACGCGCGATTCTAACAACTTTTCTATAATAGAAGTTACTCCAACTTTTTCCCTAATGCATCCATTTCTATTTCTATATTGTGTGTGTTCACTCATATAACAATAACAAGTCCAAACTATGAGAATATTTTTAAACCAATCATAAATCAATTGAAACCAAGACTAAGGTATATAAATCTTGATTTTGTTAACCATTTTACTGATTGAAGGAAAATCAGCTCCAATTTAGTTCAGATGTGGGCACAACACTTCTTTATAAAACTTAGGTAAAGTATCATATGTGCTAATGGTACAAGTGACCTATTAGAGGATGACACGAAGACATTTTTATTTACTTTTAAGGAATGAACATTTATTAGATTTACAATTAAACATTTTTTACCTTAAATAAATAAAAATGTCCACGTGTCATCCTCTAATATGTCATTTGTACTACTAGCCATATTTTACCTAAGTTTTGTCCTTTAATTAATAGGGTAGTTATACTCCCTACAAAAAGGTGACCCGACTGTCACCAAAGAATCTGAGAATGGTAGATATACACAACCTTATCTTCGAAATGAAGACATTGTTTCCCAGATTTGAAATCATAACCTCCAAGTCGGAAGTAGACAAACAATCACGAGACTCTTTAACCTGCCCCTCTAAATAAAGTATAACTTAGTAGGAAGAAAAGTATTAGAGAAATGAGAAAAATAGACATACCAGCATCATTTCTTTGTCCACCATCTTTCCTATGTCCAAGTCTTTTCATGAAATGACGCAGAGGATGGTGCTTAATAATATGAAAAAGGCTCTTACCACATTCTGGATTATTATTATTTTCCCTAAATGATTCCATATATTTATCCTGCTTCTTCTGTCTTCCCATGTTTCACAAGATTCACCTTTCAAACCTCTTTGATTGATGTAGAATTCGTAAGCATGCACCCACAAGCTTCTTAAACCTGATACAAGTAATAATATATATAAGGTGTTTTAAATTGTGGTTTGGCGGCAACGGTTGCGGTTACTGTTATTGCGGCTCTTGTAATGTAAATTATTTTGTGATTAAAACTATATTTTTGAATCTAATGTGTTCTGCAGTTCAGTACAACCTGATGCAGTTCAAATACAATCCGATGCAGTTGTGTTGTAACCCGATGGGCCACATTATTATGATTCCGAGTCATATAATTATTACGGTGTGATGCGGTTGCGGCATCATCGCAACCACGATATTGCGGCCGCAACAACATACAAATACCATATGGTTCTTTTTATTAGACATCATTATTTCAAATTCCACATCATATCATCTATCCTTCCCAAATATTATGGTAGTGGTAATTATCACAACTATACCATTTATGGAATAACACCAAATCACACGGATGTCGTAATTCGAATTATAGATGCCACAATAATCATGATCACAGTAATTATAAACTTGATAAACAATGGACTTATAAAATGATAATAATTATGGCTACCCTAAAATTAATACAATTTTTGGAATCCTCGACGAAAATCTTCTGGAAGCAAAATGGCATATAGAACATAAAATCATTATCATCCAAAAGTAGAAAAGGTTAAAATATCTCAAAAAAATACTAGAGGCTTTAAATTTGCATCTACCATATTTTCCTACAATTTCCCACAATCGTAATAAACACAACATAATCACAACTTCGGAATAATTTAAAACAAAGAACATTGTTCATTGCATGCAAACATTATAAAATGTACGTAAATTTTATTTTCTAACAACATGGATTATTTTGATTGTTGATTGCATGTTACTAATATAGAAAAGAATGCATACTCAGTAAATTAAATATGAGTATGAAGGTTTGAAAGATAAAGAATAAGAGAGGGTATAAATTAATGTCACCTTTTGGAAGAGAATTTTATATGGCACCATATTCCATGCAGTTATCCATGAAAAGAAAAGGTAACAAAGAAAGTTGTTTGTTATTGCTTTGTTTTGGATAATTAAAGATTGAAGCGTTTTACCAACAACAAAAGCCAAAAAACAGAAACATTCCACCACAGTTCTCGGATTGTTATCTCTTTCGTTTGTTATGTCCTATTTTTATATTTATTTTATAACTTTTTAAAAATTTATTTACTTTCTTTTCTTTTGATTAAAACAAGACTTTGATTTAGTTGTATAAAGACTCTATTGGATACTAAAAGGTTAAATATTCGATTTCTGTAAGCGACACTTGTTGGAAGTGAAAATTACACACCCTAAAAGAAATTGTTATTTTTTTGTACTAGCAATTGTATTCTTTCACCATATAGGTAAGAAACTAAAGGGTTCATTATTGACACGTAGGAGATACTATTGGTTATACTAACAAAAACTAGTTAAGTAAATGTTTAGAAATATGAGAGAGGAAAGACACCTTGGATAATTATATATCTAGTAAGCAAATCTATTAACTATATAATAAATAAAAAAGGTTATCCACATCATCCTTGAACATGTGTTGCATCCTCAGTCATTTTCCCCCGCTTAAAACGTTCCAGACATTATTGTGTGCCTTCACACATTGGATATGGGTCTCTACTCTTTTTCCTTCCTTATTTTATTATAATAAAATCATATGTTTAATATAGATAAATACACATTAAACTCCTCTTAAGAGTTTTTTTTGGAACTCTGAGTGACTTTTTCATTTACTCACATTTCATTCTAAAGCATAGAACCCCTGTTTCTCTCCTTTTCACTTCCTCATTTCATCATTTTTCTTCTCTTCCACACAAATTTTTTCTCTTTATGGTTTGTATTCTTCTTCCATTTTTTTTGCGGGAATGTTTTATAATTGACTTTAGAGCGGTAAAGTCCATTCTTTATTGATTTTTTTTGTTTAGTTTATAGATATGTTCTTATTGTAGGATAACTGAAGCAGTGAGTTGTATTCAAATATGATGTCTCTTATTGTTGGTTAACCCTTGAAGCATTGTTGTAGGTTATTATTCTATATCTTTGTGCATCTCTTATTTTGTTTATAGACTTTTCTGCTCAAGAAAATCATTACTTTCACAAACACCATATGGATTGTCTTGATACCAGGTTATAATATAACCGTTGAAGATGTTTTCGACAACAATGGAGGGTAGAGAGGAAGAGAAAAGTTAATAGTCCGTGATAATTTGGTATTTTGATCATTTTCCCTTCAATTTGTAAGGAAATAATTATGTAAAAGTAAACACTAGAGAACGCATTATATGTTATCCTACCTAAACTAGAGCAAGAAATAACACAATATTGTTTTCGTATGTGTTTTTATAGTTATTTTGATTTAACTATCTTATCATTTTAGAAAAATAATTTATACCTTACAAAATCAACTCATAACTTTAAAGTATATATTATATGATAATGTCATTTTTATTGTGTTTAATGTTATTTTGTGATGCGTAGAGATTCTTAGATTGATTTAAGAATATATTTTGTATGTACATTTTAGTTTTTTATTCTAGTATTTAAGACTTTCAACTTGACTAGAAAATGCATTCAAGACCACAAGTGTAATATAATCAAATCTTCATGGAAAATTATGCAATATAAGGTATGTTATTATTTGCATTTATTTCAGCATGGAAATTTTATGCAGCGTGCAAATTTGCTTAGCTAATTGAAAAATATGCAATATAATCAAACATTTATCGGCCATGTACGTTATTTTAAAATTTATTTAATATAAAATCAATAAAATGCTTACTAAATTAGCTTCGCTTCCATACACATAGTTAAAATAGAAATTCAAGTAAACTAATTGAAACAATTGGCTAATAAATGAGGATTACAATTTATAGGTTCAACTTCATACATGAACGACTAATATAAATGTGTGGCAAGATTTGAGATAGAACTCATCAAACTCATATGACTTAGAATATAATAAATTTTCATGTGACAAGAAGAAAGATATTGATTATACTTTCCATATAGAATATAATAAATTTAGATCAAGCATACAAATAACTTTAATTGGGCTAATTTTTACAATCGTTATAGCAAAATATAAAATACAATTTGCTGGAATATAAGTCATATAAACTTGAACCCTTTAAATAATATGATGATTTGCTAGGGAAAATGCATACCCGTGTCATTCCTTAAAACATACAACTTAATAATATGCACATTTTTCTAATTTTAAAAATGACAATGATCTCCCCTATTTTACAATTTTAATCTTTTTCACACTAATTTTACCTCATTGTTTGTTACAAATTAAGAAAAGGAAAAATTATAGCTTAAGAGTAATTAACATTAAAGTATAGTCATTATATATACTAGCGTGTTGACATGCATGACAGTGTCTGTCAACCCGCTTTTCTATCATTTGTAATGTGTAGTTTACATGCAATAGTAAATGATAATGAATAGTGATAGTGAGAACCAAAATTATTGGTGGATTTCTTTGTACTTTTAGGCTAATTAACTTTTATCAACAATAAAATCACATTTTATTCAAAATTGGAAACTGTCATGATAATCTTTATGAAAAAATTTTAGCAGTTAATAAGTAACTATAACATGGAAAGTGAGAATGGGAGGGAGGTTTAAGAGTTGCTGATCATTTAAAAAAACACATGAATTGAACTTTGAGAGGGTCATGATATGATTTGTATAAAAATGAAATTACAAATGGTAAAGGGTAAAATAGGAAAACATAAATTACACCATGGGCGGTTAATTTATGTTTTCCCTTTATAAGTGGTATAAATTATAACATTAAAGTGCAACAAATATATGTTATGTCCCAATACATGCTATGTATTATGATTAAAATGTTATTATGTTTCTTAATCAATATACATAGCATATATTTGTAGAGTCAACAATTACATTATGCCATTATATTACAATTATATTGTTTAATAAAAATTATTGATATGTGTAACAAATTTGTAGAGCCCACAGTTACAATTATATTGATTAAAAAATATTAAAGTGCACCATTACATTATAAATTATAACATTAGAGTACACCTAATATATGTTATGTGTTGTATTAAAACATTAAAATGCACTCATTATGACATTAGAATTCTAACGGTGTAATAATATATTTTCATAACATTAAAATTTAAAAAAAAAAAGAACTGTAACCTTAGGATTGTAATTAACAGAACTTATAAATTTTAATATATATGTGTTTGTGATTTTAAATTTTTCTCTATTGGTCCTGAAAGTGAACAGCTATATTTTTAGCTAAGAAATGATTTGATATTTTATACCTAAAATAAAATAATAACCTTAGAAAAATGACTAATTCAAATATTAACACAATTATGATTAAAATTATTTTGGTTTCCTTAATTTTAGACAATGTTCATTATAAATACAAAATTATAACTATTTATTGTTTAATTATAAAATAAGTAATAAGAAATACTTATAACTCATAACAAATATGTATTCCTTAATTTTAGACAATACTCCACATGAATATATTTTTGTTTAGATTAGATTTGATTCTAATATTGCAATGTTACTATTGCAGTATTCAAAGTAATACTAAAAAGTATAACATAAAAAGAAAATTGATAATTTTCTATTATTAATAGTTGATATTAGTTATTAAGAATAGTAACAATAGTAATAGTTTTTGAATTTTAGTTGTTTGCCGTTATTTTAGATTCAAACTAGTAGGATACCCGTGCATGCGCATATATGTTTCTTAATAATATTGTAATATGAAAATAATTATGTAGACAATATTTTAAAATTTTATATTTAAATAGTAATTTCAATTTTTTATTAAAAAGTAAAGAAAATATTTTTTTTATTTTCACGTTGTGTAGTTATTGTAACATTACAATTCCAACGGTGTAATAATATAATTTCATAACATTAGAATTTGAAAAATAGAACTATAACCTTGAAATTATAACCAACACAATTTATAAATTTTAATATATGTGTGTGATTTTAAATTTCCCCTACCGATTCTAAAAGTGATCAATTGCAAATTTAGGTAATGAATGATTTGATATTATTACACCTAAAATTAGAATAGTAATATTAGGAAAATGGTTAATTCAAATATTAATACAATTTTAATAAATTTTATTTGTGACTCCTTAATTTTAGGCAAAGCCTAATATAAATTTCTACTCATTTATTGTTTAATTATAAAATAAGTAATAAGAAATATGTATAACTCATAATAAATATGTATTCCTTAATTTTAAAAATAATAAGAGATATGTATAAATCATATTATTATGTAGTTCATAATATTGCAGTATGAAAATAGTAACAATAAGAAAGAAAACTAATATTCAGAATTTTCTATTTGAATAGTAATTTCAATTTTTTTATTAAAAAGTAAAGAAAATATATTTTTTTATTTTCACATTGTGCACTTATTGTAACATTACAATTCCAACGGTGTAATAATATAATTTTATAATATTAGAATTTAAAAAATAGAACTATAATCTTGAAATTATAACCAACACAATTTATAAATTTTTATATATGTGTGTGATTTTATATTTCCCCTACCAATTCTAAAAGTGATTAGTTGAAAATTTTAGGTATTGAATGATTTGGTATTATTACACCTAAAATTAGAATAGTAATATTAGGAAAATGGTTAATTCAAATATTAATACAATTTCAATAAATTTTATTTGTGATTCCTTTATTTTAGGCAATGCCTAATATAAATTTCTCATCATTTATAGTTTAATTATAAAATAAGTAATAAGAAATATGTATAACTCATAATAAATATGTATTCCTTAATTTTAAAAAGAATAAGAGATATGTATAACTCATAATAATTATGTAGTCCATAATATTGCAGTATGAAAATAGTAACAATAAGAAGAAGAAAAAATATTCAAAATTTTTTTTATTAAAAAATAAAGAAAATATATTTTTTTATTTTCACATTGTGCACTTATTGTAACATTACAATTCCAACGGTGTAATAATATAATTCCATAACATTAGAATTTAAAAAATAGAATAATAACCTTGAAATTATAACCAACACAATTTATAAATTTTAATATATGTGTGTGATTTTAAATTTCCCCTACCAATTCTAAAAGTGTTGAGCTGCAAATTTTGGGTAATGAATGATTTGATATTATTACACATAAAATTAGAATAGATATTAGGATAATAGTTAATTCAAATATTAATACAATTTCAATCAACAACACATAAATAGGTAAGAAATCCATCATTTTTTAGCAAACCTCTCTCTTAATCTGAACCACCCTTTAACACACCTTTTGCCTCTCAAGAAACAGAAAAAGATTCAATATAACATAAAGATGAAATAAAAAAAGATAAAGATGAAAACTTTATAGTAAACGTGAAAAAGAAATGATTTGGAACAAAAAGAAAAAGAAATGATTTGGAACAAAAAGAAAAGAAATGTAAAAAATAAACTGTTCCACCGTTAGCCTGAGATGGTTACATCTGTTTGTAACCATTCGGAAGTGATGAGAGTGAGGGTGGTAGTGAGCATACACAATGAGAGTGATGGTGGTGAGAATGTGAGAAATTGGTTACAAAGTGAAGAGATGTGAAAGTGAGGGTGAGCATACAATGTGAAAAGAGATGTGAGAGTGACAGTGGGAGTGAGAGTGAGAGTGAGATTTTAGAAGATAGAGGACGTGTGACTCTAGGAAGAGGAAGACCAAAAGTGATAAAGGACATTTTATGTAAAATACAAATTGTCAATATTTTTAATTGTTATAATAAATAAATAAATGCACAATTACATAATTGACCTTAAAAAATTCAGGTGTCACAAATGTGGTAGTCTATTTTATTAATTGAGGAGACATTTCTATTCTTATATAGATATAGATAATAATAATGTTTATGTCGAAATTAATCTTATTTTATAGTCAAATAATAATGAGTTATAAATTTATTAATAATTTTTTAATTAATATGATACAAATGTGTTCCTCAATACTATATAAAGTCTCATGCCCTTCATCTTCAAATAAAACAATACAAAATATTATGATGTTTTTTTCTATCTCTGTCTTACAAGTAAAATCAATAACCAAAAATAGAATAATAGTAACCTTGAGAAAATGACTATTTCAAATATTAATACAATTTCAATTAAGATTATATTTTATTCCTTAATTTTCATTATCTATATATATATATATATTTTTAGAGTTTATATTTGATTCTAATATTGAAATGTTAGTATTAAAATAGTAATAATAGGAAACATGTCATAAAAAAATATTAATAATTTATTGATGAATTAATAATTTTATTTGTTTGTAATTATTTTAGAGTCAAAAAATAATATGTACTTTGAAAATAATTTTAATTAAGAATCAAATAATAATGTGTTTTAAATTTATTTTGCACATGATATATATATATATATATATATATATATATATATATATATATATATATATATAGTCAAATGAAGAATGAATGGTTTTAACAAAAAAAAATATACAATGAAATTAGTTTACAATATTTGTGTTTTTATATATTTCATTTTATTTTATCAAATTATTAAACAATATTACTAATATATATACATATAATAATATTGATACTTATATGTTTCTAAATATGCCCCAAAATCAACCTATCTCAATTGAATGCATGAGTATTATAAACATTTCTAACCATGTGAATGCACACATAACATGCATGTTCTTAACCATGTGAATACATGGGTAACATGTGCATTCTTAACCATGTGAATGAACGAGTAACATATGATTTCTTAACCATGCGAATGCACGGGTAACATGTGTTCTTAAACAAACGAATGTGCAGATAACACGTGTGTTCTTAACCATACGAATACACGAGTAACATGTGTGTTCTAAAACATGCGGCAAAAAAATACCGCATATGCGAATTCACGGATAACTTAGTAGTTGTTAAGATAACTATTTGATTTCCAAATTGAATGATGGCAAGAAATTTAAGTAAAGTTTAATTATTAAAAAAATATGTTCTTTGTTCATGATAATTTCATTTTTACTAGTAATCTCAATAAACTTTGGATAAAACTACAGTTGTATGATTCACAAAAATAAAAACAATGCTAATTACCTAATCCAAGATTAAAAAAATCGAACAAAGTTTAAAACATTCATTGTTATATCTTACTCTCTCTTTTCTTCCTTATCATTGTCACCATTATTTCATAATTATCATTAATGTTGATGTAGTTGTCGCACTACGCCAGATAACGCAATTAATGATAGTCATTCAACCGTGCTTTCTAGAACAATATTGTCAAAAACAAGGCGGAAGATAATCAACACCGCTCATTAAAGCAAGCGCTGTTAAAATGGATTGGTGGTTATCACTTCAATAGCGCAGAATTTCAAGAGTGCTATTGAATTAGCATTGGCTTGAATGAGCATTGTTTAATGGCGCTCGTTTAAGAAAACGTTGTTAATGTCAATCTATTCGACAACGCTCATTGTAAGGAGCGTTGTTGAATATGACATATCAACAACACTTGCTTAAAGAAGCGCTCTTGATATGTTATGACGCTTAAATATCAAAAAATGTTTCACTTCCCTATACACTCTTAAACATGTTCCATCAAAAAACCACATAGTCACTTAGATCACTTCAATAATGCAGACTTTCAGGAGCGTTGTTGAATTATCGTTGGCTTGAATGAGCGTTGTTTATCACTATACACACAAAAGACGACTCTTTCTAGGTAAAATCATCTTCTTTATATTGACTTTATACTTATGTTTTTGTATATATGATTGTTGATGTTAATGTTATTTTTTGTGTGCAGAAAATGAGTGATGAAAACCGCAAGAGGATATCTAAACCTTTGTATCCATACTGAGCTTCTCGGGCGGAATATAGAGGAATCGAGGAAAAATTGTAAGTATTATTAATTTGTAAGTATATTATTGGTTATGTCTTGTATCCATATCTAATTACATTATTATTGGTTATGTTTTGGTAACTGGTGTCGCGACCCGATTTTCGGTTGGAAGACCGACCCTACAACTTAGGGAGAGCTGAACTCGATTTCTACCTCTTCCATTTGTTTTGGAGTTGCCACTACGTTTTTTGCGGATAAAATGTAGAAAACTCTAAATATGCCCAATTTGGATAATTTGGTCTTTGAACAGAGATTCTGAGCTCGAGAGTCGATTACGGATCGGGGAAGGTATTAGCACTTCGTTCGCCCGTATTAAAACGGTACCCTCGCTAATAACATGGACTTTTATACCCTTAAGATTATTTATTAAAATTCAATAATTAAAGCAAAATGTTTTATTTTTTATTGTTGTGCTTGACAAGAGTTCATCTCGCTCATACGTATCCCTAGGTGCAATAGGGAAATCAATGCTACGTAGTTCTTGTTTGAAAAGTAATTAAGTTGATTTGAGTAGTTTAAAGTATGTTGGGGTAATCAAGTCATACAATATATTTTTTTCTAAAATATTTTTGATAAGGAATTAATAGTTTAGAGACGGTGTTGGTCGCTCACCTTCTTCCCATTTTCGGAGAAGTCAGAGTCAACTCGAACCATAACCTTACTATAAAAATTCCATTAAAATTCGTTTAAGTAATAAGGTAGTTTTTATTTAAAACATTTTTGGCATGAAATTAATAGTTTAGAGTCGGTGTTGGTTGCTCACCTTCTTCCCATTTTCGGAGAAGTCAGAGTCAACTCGAACCGCAACCTTACTATAAAAATTAAATTAAAATTTGTTTAAGCAATGAGGTAAATTTTATTTAAAACATTTTAGCATGGAATTAATAGTTTAGAGTCAATGTTGGTCGCTCACCTTCTTCCCATTTTCAGAGAAGTCAGAGTCAACTCGAACTGTAACCTTACTATAAAAATTCCATTTAAAAATCGTTTGAATAATAAGATAATTTTTTATCTAAAATATTTTGTCATGGAATTAATAGTTTAGATTCGGTGTTGGTCGCCCAACTTCTTCCCATCTTCGGAGAAGTCAGAGTCAACTCGAACTGTAACCTTACTATAAAAATTCCATTTAAATTTGTTGAGTTATTATTTTTAAAGGATATATTTCTATTAATCTTTATGTTGATGTAAAAAATCATATAACTATTGCTTATTAGTTCATAGAAAATAAACTCTACTAATTAATTTTAACACAGGTTAATACAAAATCATGAAACAAACAAATATATAAATAAAAAGAATTAAAAACATTTAAGAATAAATTAGGCAAAGGGGGTAATACCCCTTATTTCACATCTAGCAAGGGAAATAATCCCTAAACTCGCATTTCCTTCTCCATTTCTTTACTTCCATCTTCCTCTCTTCTCCTTCGATTCTAGCGGCATCAATTATGGAGGAGCATTCGTGTCGGTAGTGGAAGCAACCATGGAAGACAGCGGCACCAAGGCTAATGGTCACGGCTCATAGGGGAGACATGGTAAGGTCTTCTCCTTCTTTCCCTTTCTGTTGTATGGAATTTTGCATATGTATATAACAAATACCAATGTATGTATATCTTTGATTTGTATATGTTTGTGTATGAGGTATTTTTGTAGTGGTTACGCTATGAAGAGGGTAAGGGTTGAGTTATAGGTGGTGATTGAGAGATAATGAGGTTGAGGCGGTGGATAGAGAAAGATGACGGTGTGTGGTATCTGGATTGGGGTGAAAAAAACGAGTGTGGGTTTTTTATGTGTATGTAGCTGGTATATATGTCATATGTAGGTATTCTGTCTCCCCATCTTTGAACCAGCTGATTGCCTTTTATAATGGTTGAGGTTCATGAGAACATCCTGTTTTTTTTTTATACATATCTCATCATTCACTGAATATCTGATTATTCCCTTTTTTATATTGATTGTCAATCATGGTTTTAATTTGTCAATCATGGTTTTAATGTTCTTTATTGCCTTAGCTTTCTTTCTCGATCTCTAGTTGCCTTATTGGGACTACTATTTTGATGCTCTACTTATAATTGTTGATTATCACTTTAATGCTAATCAGTTTTGCTGCCTAATTATGCTTAATTTATCATGATCTTTAATCTACATATCCTTAGTGTCATCTTTTTGGGATTAGGTTGATCAGTAAATGTTGTTTTATTAAATGTATTTACTTATTACTATTTTTTTTGGAATCTTGTTTAATTGTTTTTATTATCTTAATGGTGATTTGATTTTTTTTTATTTTCAGAGATTGAGTGTTGATTTGCTTTAAGCTATAAGATATGGTGGATATATAACTTGGGAGAATCTTCTCAATAAGGCACCTGAAAAAATTGGGGGGTGGGTGGTGTAACACCCTAAATTTAAGTCTTTAAAATTATAGTATCAGTCTTGGGATTCTCGCTTGAGCGAGGGATTCTCGCCTGGGCGAGAAAGGCTCACCTGGGAGGGTGAAATCCTGGGCTATACTGAAGGATTTTCGCCTGAGCGAGAGTTGGCTTGCTTGAGCGAGAGTGGTCTCTCATGAGCGAGAGATGGCTCGCCTGGGCGAGAAAAGTGATGTTTTAGACCTGTTGAGGCTGTAAGATTCTTGCTTGAGCGAGAGGATCCTCGCATGAGCGAGAGGATCCTCGCATAAGCGAGAGATGCCTCGCCTGGGCGAGAGGGTCAGATCTGAGTTTTTAAATAGGCGGGATTTTCTCGCTTGACCGAGAATGGACTCGCTTAAGCGAGAACCAGACGAGACAACATTAAATGAAAAACCTCAAACACATTTTAGGGTTAGAAATTGAAGAGAGATGAGAGAATAGAGCTTTTCCAAGGGCAATGAGCTTGGATACTCATTTTGGGTATGTTAGATCTCTTCTCAAAATGTGAGAAACCATGGAAACTCACCATTTTGAGTTATGGTTCGTTTTATGTTATTTTTCTCTTGTAAACTCTTAGTTTAGAGTTAGTATTTCAAGAATGGAAAGAGTTTATGGGTTGATTCATGAAAACCCTAAAACCCTAAAGTGAAAATGTGGTTAAAGAGGAAAATGGGTAAAATGCTAGAGGTAGAAGATGATTAAGCATTCTAATGTTGAAATATGAGATGAATATGTATGTTTTAGATGTTGTAAACTTATGATGAAAGTAGTTTAGAAACATTGAAAATATGTTAAATATCTTGTATGGTTAGATAATGCAATATAAGTTGTTTATATGATATTTGGAATAAATGACTAACATTGTTTTATATGGTGGGAATGAGGAAAGATTCTAAAGTTGGTGGTGATGTCGGTGGAACTTGCGAAGTTACCAAGAACCAAACCCAACACTCACCGAGGTAAGGATAAGTCTAACTTATGCATTGTGATAGAAAATGCGTGAATTTTCTTGTTATGGATAATGGATTGAGTTGTAAATCACTTAATTATTATGAGCATATATGAGTATGTTTGTAATAATGATGGTATAGATTTACTGTTTATGAATTGATGGAGTGTTAATGAAAAGATAACTCGTTTTTAGCCGACCATGAATGGTTAGCGACTTTGGCTCAAGCGATGTAGCAAGCTTTGGCTCAAGCGATGTAGCAAGCTTTGGCTCAAGCGATATAGCAAGCTTTGGCTCAAGCGATGTAGCAAGATTTGGCTCAAGCGATGTAGCAAGTTTTGGCTCAAGCGACATAGCAAGCTTTGACTCAAGCAATGTAGCAAACTTTGGCTCAAATTATGTAGCACGTTTTCAAAAGAAAAGAGAAATCAGTTTTAGCTAACCTTAAGGGGTGTAGCGGCTTTTGCTCAAGCAATGTAGCAAACTTTGGCTCAAGTTATGTAGCATGATTTTCAAAAGTATAAACATTGGAAATGGTTTTAAGTGTATTTAACTTTATATTGATACTTAATCTTATTAAAATGTGGATTAACGTACATTGACATTTATTTCGTTAACGACTTACTCATTCGTGTTTTCTGTGTGTGGTCAATGTTAATCCCATTGCAGGTAGGTGGAAGATGTAAGGACGTTTGATTAGGAGCTTAGAGGCTTTTAAATTTTTGAAGTCCTTATATTCATTCTTTTGTAATATGACTAATTGTATTTGATACATGAATATTTGTAACTCTGGATATTCGTAGCTATGGGTATTTTGGAATCCCATAGCTAATTGTATGCGGTAGTTACCGGAATGCATGAATGAATTATGATTTTATGTTATGTGGATGTGTATGTTATTTTGGTAGTAGGAGATGGGTATGAGCAAGGAAATGAGACTTAACTTAAGTTGTTGGTATTTTTATTTAAAAGTCGTAGGAAAATGTATAAAGGATGAATAAAATAAGGAAAAAAATTTATGAGTAGAATTTGGGTCATTACAGGTGGGGTTTAGTTTCATTTTTAAGTGAATACATTATGCTCTTTTTTAGTATCAAATATTGTTTATTTAAAACATTGTTTTCAGACATTATAAATTACAATTTTGAATTTCTTTACTATTTATTATCAGTTTTTTTTTAAATGTATTTTGGGCCGGACAAAATTGAGTGTTCACAGCTGCCCATATTTGCTTGTTGCTTACTTGAAAGCAAGTAAATTGAAGTTTGTATGCTATCATAGTAAGTAACTAGTAAAGAAATGAATATAAATTTTGTCGAGACCTAGACAATGGACCCAATGCAACAGTTAGAACAAGAATGTATGAATACATGTGTCATTCTAGACAATAAAATAAATTTGCGAGCATTTCAGACTCGAGATGATAAAATAATTTCGCGAGAACTCAGTGGCTCGAGACAATGAAATAAATTTGCGAGCAATTAGTGGATCAAGAGTATTCAGTGTCTCAAGACAATAAAATAAATATGTGAGCACTCAATGGCTCGAGAGAACTTAGTGATTCAAGACAATAAAGTAATTATGCGAGCACTCAGTGGCTCAAGACAATAAAGTAACTATGCGATCACTCAGTGGCTCGAGAGCACTCAGTGGCTCAAGACAATAAAGTAATTATGTGAGACTTCAATGGCTCGAGAGCACTCAGTGGCTCAAGACAATAAAATAAATATGCGAGCACTTAGTGACTCAAGACAATAAAGTAATTATGCGAGCACTCAATGGCTCGAGAGCACTCAGTGACTCAAGACAATAAAGTAAATATGCGAGCACTCAGTGGATCGAGAGCACTCAGTGGCTCAAGACAGTAAAGTAAAATATACGAGCACTCAGTGGCTCGAGAGCACTCAGTGGCTCGAGACAGTAAAGTAAATATACGAGCACTCAGTGGCTCGAGAGCACTCAGTGGCTCAAGACAATAAAGTAAATATGCGAGCACTTAGTGGCTCAAGACAATAAAGAAAATATGCGAGCACTCAGTGGCTCAAGAGCACTCAATGGCTCAAGACAATAAAGTAATTATGCGAGCACTCAGTGGCTCGAGAGCACTCAGTGGCTCAAGACAATAAAATAAATATTCGAGTACTCAGTGGCTCAAGACAATAAAGTAATTATGCGAGCACTCAGTGGCTCGAGAGCACTCAGTGGCTCAAGACAATAAAATAAATATGCGAGCACTCAGTGGCTCAAGACAATAAAGTAATTATGTGAGCACTCAATGGCTCGAGATCACTCAGTGGCTCAAGACAATAAAGTAAATATGCGAGCACTTAGTGGATCGAGAGCACTCAGTGGCTCAAGACAGTAAAGTAAATATACGAGCACTCAGTGGCTCGAGAGCACTCAGTGGCTCAAGACAGTAAAGTAAATATACGAGCACTTAGTGGCTCGAGAGCACTCAGTGGCTCAAGACAATAAAGTAATTATGCGAGCACTCAGTGGCTCAAGACAATAAAGTAAATATGCGAGCACTCAGTGGCTCAAGACAATAAAGTAAATATCCGAGCACTCAATGGCTCAAGACAATAAAGAAAATATGTGAGCGCTCACTGGCGCGAGAGCACTCAGTGGCTCGAGAGCCCTCATTGGCTCAAGACAGTAAAGTAAATATGTGAGTACTCAGTGGCTCGAGATCACTCAGTGGCTCAAGACAGTAAAGTAAATATGCGAGCATTGAGTGGCTCGAGAGCACTCAGTGGCTCAGGACAGTAAAGTATATATGTGAGCACTCAGTGGCTCGAGAGCACTCATTGGCTCCAGACAATAAAGTAAATATGCGAGCACTCGGTGGCTCAAGACAATAAAATAAATATGCGAGCACTTAGTGGCTCGAGAGCACTCAGTGACTCAAGACATTAAAGTAATTATGCGAGCACTAAGTGGCTCAAGACAATAAAGTAAATATGCGAGCACCTAGTGGCTCAATACAATAAAATAAATTGCGAGCTCTCAGTGGCTCGAGACAGAAAAATAAATTGCAAGCTCTTAGTGGCTCGAGACAGAAAAATAAATTTGTTGTTTGTTTAAAGAACGTTCTGGCGTCTGAGTCCAGCAACATCATAACATTTTGGCGTCTGGGTCCGACAATGTTTTTTTAGAATGTTCTAGCATATAAGTCTAGAAGCGTAATAACATTTCAGCGTCTGAGTCCGACAATGTTTTTTTGAGGACGTTCTAGCGTCTGAGTCTAGCAACGTTATAATATTTCGGCGTCTGGTTCCGATAATGTTTTTTCTTTAAGAACATTCTAGCGTCTGAGTCTAGTAACGTTGTAACATTTTGGTGTCTAGGTCCGACAATGTTTTTTTTAGAACGTTCTAGCGTCTGAGTCTAGCAACGTTATAACATTTCGGCGTCTGGGTCCGATAATGTTTTTTCTTTAAGAACGTTCTAGCGTCTGAGTCTAGCAATGTTGTAACATTTCGTCGTCTAGGTCCGACAATGTTTTTTTTAGAACGTTCTAGCATCTGAGTCTAGCAACGTTATAAAATTTCGGCATCTGGGTTCGACAATGTTTTTCTTTTTAAGAACGTTCTAGCGTCTGAGTCTAGCAACGTTATAACATTTCGGCGTCTGGCTCCGACAATGTTTTTTCTTTAAGAACGTTCTAGCATCTGAGTCTAGCAACGTTGTAACATTTCGGCATCTGGCTCCGACAATGTTTTTTCTTTAAGAACGTTCAAGCGTCTAAGTCTAGCAACGTTATAACATTTCGGCGTCTGGCTCCGACAATGTTTTTTCTTTAAGAACGTTCTAGCATCTGAGTCTAGCAACATTGTAACATTTCGGCATCTGGGTCTGACAATGCTTTTTTTAGAACGTTCTAGCGTATGAGTCAAGCAACGTTATAACATTTCGTCGTCTGGGTCCGACAATGTTTTTCTTTAAGAACGTTCTAACGTCTGAGTCTAGCAATGTTGTAACATTTTGACGTTTGGGTCTGACAATGTTCTTTCTTTTTTAGGAAGTTTTAGCATCTTAGTCTAGCAACGTCATGACATTTCGGCGTCTGGGTCTGACAATGTTTTTTTTAGAAAATTAGTTTGATTGATCACCTCTGACGGTGTGATTATGATGATTGTATGGAGTATGCTATATGATGCATGAAACTCCTATATGTATTAGTATGTTTCACTTGAATTGGTGATATGTATGTACGTGCATGATGCACAATGATTGAAAGTAGAGTATGTTTGTGAGATGAAGTATTGTATGAATTTTGGTTGTGTTTGTGTGATGTAGTGGTGTAAGAACCACAGTCATTCGATGATTTGGTCAAAATAACATTCAAGTTTTGAATAATTGGATTTGAAATTTTTTGATTCATTTATCTTCAAAATTGCTCTTCAGCATCCTCACAACTTTTGATTTCAATATATTTTCCTGTCTTTGGTTGGCAGAGCTGTTGTTGAGTTGATTGCTTTCTAAGATCACTTTGGTCCTTCGAGAAACTGCCCCAGTTTGCAGTAGGTGAATCAGTGAAATGCCCTAGTGTTTTGTTAATAATTTATTGGAAGATTATGATATCCAATAAATTGCCCCAGTGTCTTTAAGAATTTATTGGAAGAGTAGGATCTCCAATAAATTGTCACAATATCTTTATCATAGACTTGTGGGGAATCCATCCAATAAAGTGCGAGGTGAGCCAAAAATACCAGTGGTTGTAGAAGTGGGAGGGTTGGGATCCATAACAATAATAGTAGAGACCAAATACATGAAAACTATTACTTTGAAAACGCGTATAGAGCCCATTTTATCTAGTGTTGTGTTCTGCAGGTTGTGTGAGGTTATATGCTTCTATTTATTGAGCAACTACAAATGATTCCTTTAATTGATTAAATATTAACTAATCGATTAAATATTAACTGATCGATTAATGGCCAACCCACAGTGCATGCAATTGCATGTCATTGGCACTTTTTTCCTGGTTCAATGTGAGGGACCACAATCCATGCAACTGCATGTCATTCTCACTTTTTTTTCTTCTTTTCAATCACTTCTCTTACACCCTACTTCAACCTTCCCTATATCTAGGGATGAGTAGGACCCGACCCTACCCGCTCACGTGGTATGAACTGATCATGATCGAGTCTGAATAGGGTTGGGTTTTATTGGGTCTAGGTTGAGTTCGAACTCAAAAATTAGACTCATTCAATATTTAGGGCCGGATAGGGACCAAACATTAATCGTCCCGACCCGTCCCATGGTCACTCTCTTGATATTTGTATGAATCTCTATTCAAATGTGTACAGAGTAGTGATACTTTTTGTCAAAAATATAATTGATTTTCTCATTTTTCATCATTTATAAATGTTTAATAATATATATACGTATATTATTTTATATGTCAAATTACATATTCACGATAATAAATAATATTTAGAAGATTTTATCTAAAATGAGTATATATCATATTTAATCGAGTCTAGGGTCGGGTCCGAGTTCAAAGGTTGACCCTGTGAATAATTAGGGTCGGGTTAACTTCGTGTCTAGGGTCGAGTCCGGGTTCAAAAAAATGACCCGACCAATATTTAGAGTCGAGTAAGGACAAACTTTAATCCGTCTCAACCCGGCCCACGCTCACCCCTACTTATATCTCTCTCTTGGTCTCTAGACTAATGAGTTACCTTACAATGTTTATCTTATTTTAAAGGAGAATAAATTAATAAATACGGTTGCATTGTTGTACTCTATTTTCCTATTGGTACAGGAAGGTGAAAGGTTTTTGGGATTTTGTAGAAACAAAACATGTATCGTAAAAGAACAATGTACTTATAAATTATCTATCAACTAAAAACAATGTACATGAGAATCATACTTTTATATTTCACTGAATACTCATAGACTATACTTATAGATTATTTATCAACAACATTCTAGTGATATTCACATTCACATGTTTGTAAGTTATAAAATACTAGTGGAATTCTCACCGACCAAACCAATTTATATACATATATATGAGTCATTTTCTAGTTGCAGAATCATAATCCATGCTTAACTAACAATATTCATTTAATAAGAAAGTTAATAAAACAATTATATATACTCATACTTTCTTGCTGCACTTAAATGATGCTTTGTTGCATATTAACTCATAGTTGACTATCATATATCCATTTAATAAGATACTCTGCTTGATGTAGAATATAGTATATAATTGTAATGATATAAAAATAACAAATATACGATACTTTCTTGTTACACTTAATAGTGATTTGTTAGTGGGTAAATGTAATATGGAAAGCATAGATACAAATATTAAGTTGTATTTATAGAATAATATAGAAAATGTCACAATAATAAATAATAAATGAAAATTATAAAGAAAATGTGTCAATAATGGTGACAATAATATTTATACAATAGTAAATATAAAAATTTATATTTCATATTTATGTCCATAAGGATGTTAGTTATAAAGAAAACATGAGGCATATGAAGAGTGAATTGGTGAGTTTTTTGTTCCCATGTATGATTTTTCATTATTTCTTCCCTTCTAACTTATGCATATTAACTTTTTAGTGTTTTTTGATATGCAACTCAATATATATTGTCCTTCATTTTCTATATCTGTTGTTGTCAAAGCTCTAGAGTGTGTGTTTTTGTATCCATCTCTCACAATTCACAAACATGCAATCTCTTTTCATATATCACACCACCACTTAGGGATGAAGAAGAGTGGGAGAATAAGGATGGTGAATAGGAATAGACATAAGGGTGACAAAATGATTATCTTTGAGGCTATTTTGGTACAGGTTGACACTATTCTTTAGACTCGTGTACTTTTTTTCTGATCTCTTTCAAAATGTTATATTTTACTTTGTCTGAGGAATTTAATTAATATTGGTCATTGGAGTTGAATAGTTTTATTAACGAAAATTCAATCATTTTATAAAATTGTACTTCAATTGGTAATACGAGTAACATGAGTGTTCTTAACAATGTGAATGTATAGACAACATGTTTGTTTTAACTATGCGAATGTATAGGTAAATGTATCTTTTTAGCACTGCAAATGTACAAAAAACATATGTGTTTTTAACCATTAAAATGTACAAGTCACATATTTATTCCTAACAATATGAATGCACAGGTAGCATGTATATTTTTAACCATGCAAATATATGAATAACCTATGTACTTTTAACCATGTGAATGCATATGTGTAATATTTGTTATTAATCATGCGGCAAAAAATACTGTCTCGTGTCTCGTGCATGTTATTAATCACCGGTAACTTACTGGTTAAAATTTAAAATTAACCGCTAACTACCTTATATTCCTCAACCCTATTAAAACACAATTGAGTGACATTTATGTCAGTGAAAAAATATTATGCCCCCATTGCACACTTCTACTACTTCTGTTTGTCTCCTAAACCAGGACTCACAAATAAGGCTTGTAAAAATTTACTCTCACCTCTCCCTTTCTTTCTCTCTTCTTCTCTCTCTCTCTCATTTTTTTCGCAACCAAAAATTCTTATACTCAGTGTTTTAAATTACGGTCACATTAAAGTTTATAGCAATTGTCGAAAATTGTGGGAAAACACGACTGATTGTATAATGTAATTTAAAACACTTGTTATATCCTTTTGATGTTATAGTGGTCAAAAGGTATAACATGTTGATAAAGTTGCAAGACATGAAATATAAAGAAAGGTAAAAATTGGGTTTACTTAAAGTATAAAGTTTCATATTAGATATAAAACATGTTTTAAGATTTTGGTTTAATACGTGTTTATGGTTCTTCATTCTTCTCATGTCCCGATAACAATGAAAACTCTGACAGTTGGAAGCTCCCCTATTATCGAACATCTAGGTTTAAACTAGAAAGAGAATAATATTTTCTTCTTTCCCTTCCAAAACTTTTCGTGTGAAGTGACTTTTATGGACTCTTCCTACTATTTCATTTCAGGGTTATTCATTCTATGATCTTATATCATATCATCCTACATTATCAAACACAGTAATGGATCAACAGGTATAGCATCTTCTTCTCTTAGTTCTTTTTTGTTTCTCTTGTTCATTCTCTTAGTTCAGTCAATTCATATGCACACACAACATGCATGATGCAAAGATTGATGTTAATTCTTATACAAAATGGAATGCTTTTAATCATTGTTGAGTTTTTGGCTATGGCAGGAAGAAGGGTGGCCATTGGGGCTGAGAATATTGAATGCAAGAAGAATTGGGTTGGTCACAAATCATGATTCCTCTGTTGGATCAATTTCTTTTAGCACTTTGGTCACTGCTTCACCCAACCCATCAATTGATTTGTCCTCAGATCTTGATACTCAGGTTTGTGATTTTATGTGATTTTTTTTAAATTAAGAAATGTGTAAGAGTATAATACCGTAAAGATTTATATATAATTGATATATCATTCAGCATTTATTATTCATTTGTATTAGTTATATCGAGTCAATGGTATAAATATGGATAAATAATAATTTAATAATAATGTAAAAAACGGGTTTCGGTACATCAATTTTTTCCTTTGTGATAGGCCCACTTTGTTTTTTGTATTTATGCTTTCTCCATATTTCTTATTTTGTGTGTTTTTATTTATTTATTATTATTTTTATCATTTTCCCTTTTGTATTTTTACAAAATGGTCACCCCTATTTAAAATTAGACTCTCCCTAAATATGAGGAGGGAATAAAGTTTGGTGATTTCCAATATTATTTATTTAAAAGATTATAAAATCTGGACTGTGAAAAATAATATATATCACATATCATAATCTTAACTTAACACTAGCCTCTATAGTGGGGAGGGTTCACTGTTTAAGTGGGTCTGTCAAATATTTTTATTTATAAATTGATTTGGCTTGTGGTATATATAAAATAGTGACTACTATGAATTGCTTACTTTTTTGGCTATTGGTCACATCAAAACATAGAGCACAAAGCATGCCTTATATATTTTTCATATACTTTATGATAATTAATAATACTAATAATATTGATGAAAAAGAAAGGTATATATGTCTATCTTAAATTTGAGATGCCTTTCTCTTTAGTTCTGGTTTGAATCATGGTCTATGGCTTTTGACTAAGTACTTTGTCTAATTGTGTTTATTTCTGTCATGAAGAAGAAGCTTTCTTTTACTTTTTAATTTTGTTGAGTCTTAATGATAACTGAATAGGAAAAGGTAACTTCATGGAACAATGATCAATGTGGTCTCTTTACGAGTTAAATTTTGGAGTGAAAAGATAAAATTTCAGAATCATTTTGTAAGTATATTTTATGTTTCTCATTTTTATTATTTTCTCTCCTAAACCTAACTCGCAAATAGACTATTGTTCTTTTCGCATGGGTCATGCATGCTATGGAAGAAGATGGCATTGATTTTACTTTTCTAGACCTCCAAAATTATGAGAAACACATTCTAAAACAAATCAAATAGTGAACACTAGTACATTTTCCCCGTATCTATTTTTTACTAACTCTAGTAATAATTATTATAGAGACTTGACAAAATGTTACGTTAGCTCTTATCTGCCTAACACAATTTTGACTTTTTATTCGGATCGGTCGTGTTAGAATTCTCTATTAATTGGTGAAATATCAATCTTAGAATCTTGAATCTTATGATTCTCACACAATATGTAAAACAATGATACAAGTCAATCAATGTCATACCTGAATCCATGTTCTCAGATTTGTTCCTTTGTATGCCTTTGTAGAGAGGTTTTGGTATGATGGTCTTCCTCAATCAAATCCTTAATTCCTCTTGGGACCTTCGTTTTCTCTTTGATGGGGAGAGATGAAAATTATGTTTGATTTGGTGTATTGGGGACCATAACCTTCCTGATGTGTTAACTTAATAGGGTTCTCATTATTCCCTATGAGTTAACTACTCTGGGTATCCACTCATTAAGCTCATATCCATTATCACTTTACATTTGAAGTCAAAAGGGTTGTCAGTAATAAGATCACTTATTTTATAACCCCGAAAATAAATAGCCGATATAATTGTATAAATATATTATGTCCACCTTAATTAGAAATTATGAATTTCTAACAATCTCCCACTTTGGCTTCATATTTTCTTGAACTAATTATATCACATATTCTTTAGGCGCGCTTCAATATGCTATTTATATTTAGACTTCTCCTTAATACAATCTGGTCCATCTCATATATCAATTATGGAACCACTGCAATGTTCATCACATATAAGCGTGACTCGACCACGATGATCACCACATTAATATACTTAATGACATAGATCAAATATGGATGAGTGACATGGAAAATTTCATGCAATGTGATCTAAAACATGTCTATTTCCAACTAATCCTTCTTTAATCTTTAGTGAGATCAATCCAAAAGTCTTTAATATTGCAACACAACAGTTACAATAAACACATTCAAAATGGAACAACAAACCATCAACTTTATTATGCATAAAAAATGTGTATAACAACCAAAGTAAATCATAAAACATATAGACTCCCACTGAACTAAGGCATCTTAAGGAACAACACCCATATGAGCAACATGCTCGTGGAAGACTTTAGGTACCAGACCCTTAGTCAGTGGATTACCTAGCATAAAATTTGTCTCTATATGTTCTCTGAAAATTTGCCCATTTTGAATACTTTCTTTAACAACTAAAAACTTGATGTCAATAAATTTTGACTTTGTAGAACTCCTATTATTATTGGAGTAAATAACTGCGGACTTGTTGTCACAATAAATCCTCAGTGGTCTTTCAATATCATCGACCACACGTAAGCCATTGACAAAATTCCGCAACCATATGCCATGGTCTGATGTCTCAAAACAAGCCATAAACTCCACAACCATGGTTGAAGGAGCTATGAGTGTCTATTTAGCAGACTTCCAAGAGATTGCACCTCCAGCCAATACAAACACATATCCAGAGGTGGAGCGTCCGCTGTCTTGACATCCAGCAAAATCGGAGTCCGAATACCCAATGATCTCTAAATTCTCAGACCTCCGATAAGTGAGCATGTATTCCTTTGTTCTCTTCAAGTAACACATAACACGTTTGACTGCATTCCAGTGATGCATTCCAGGATTGCTCATATATCTTCCCAAAACTCCCACGACAAATGTTATGTCGGGGCATGTGCAAACTTGATCATACATTAGACTTCCTACTGCCGATGCATAAGGAGTATTTTGCATCTCGTATCTTTCAAGGTCATTTTTGGGGCACTGTTCGAGACTAAACTTGTCTCCCTTAGCTATAGGGGTATCTCCTGGTTTACTATCTTTCATGCCAAATCTATCTAGGACTTTGTCAATATAGCTTTCTTGTGACAACCTTAGGATACCTTGAGAACGATCTCTTAGTATCTGAATGCCTAATACAAAAGAAGCTTTCCCAAGATCTTTCATTTCGAAATTCTTCGTTAGAAATCTCTTGGTCTCATACAATAGTCTCATATCACTGCTCGCAAGCAATATATCATCGACATATAATATCAGGAATATAAATTTACTCCTACTGAACTTGTGGTAGACACAATCTTCAACTTTATTTGCCTCAAACCCATACGAGGTAATAACTTGATGAAATTTGTGATTCCACTGACGAGAGGCTTGTTTAAGGCCATAGATGAATTTCTTTAATTTGCACACCACAGATTTTGAGTCAATTGATTCAAAGTTTTATGGTTGCAGCAATTATATTGTTTCTTTAATGTCACAATTTAGAAACGCAGTCTTAACATCCATCTGATGTAACTCTAAATTAAAATGAGCTACTAGTGCCAATATTATTCTAAAAGAATCATTCGAAGATACTAGAGAGAAGATTTCTTTATAATCAATGCCTTCTTTCTGAGTGTAGCCTTTAGCAACTAGACGCGCTTTATATCTGTCAATATTACCTTTTGAATCCCTCTTGGTTTTAAATATCCATTTGCAACCAATAGGTTTCGCACCTTCAGGTAAATCGACAAGATCTCAAACGTCATTATCATGCATAGACTTTATCTCATTCTTCATGGCATCAATCCACTTTTGAGAGTTAGAACCTTTCATGGCTTGACAGAGGTTCAATGAATCATCCTCTATTAACTCGATGTCATCCTCATGTTCTTGAAGAAATTCAATATAATCATCTGAAATTGCATTTCTCCTCTCTCTAGTGGATCTCCTTAATGACACTTCTAATTCTTGAGGTTGTTGAATTTGCTCTGAATGCACTTCAGCGAGAACCTCATTGTTGTCTTGCTCTGGAATATTGTGAGGAACAATATTCTGAACATTTTGTTCTACTAACGAAGTTGTTCCTTGATTGGTAATAGGCACAAGAACTTGTTCACCATTAGTGGCAGATTCTTCCTTAAAGACAACATTCTTTATGTTCTCTTCTTTCCCAAAATTAACTTCCTCAAGAAATCTCACATTTCTCGTCTCAAAGAAAAAACTTGTTGTAGGATCATAAAATTTATAGCCCCGTGAACGTTCAGCATAGCCAACAAAGTAACAGCTAACTGTTCTTGAGTCCAATTTTCTTTCATGTGGCCTATAAGGCCACACATCAGCTGGACAACCCCAAATGTGCAAGTGTTTGGTATTTTACAAGTCCAAAGCTTATATGAAGTTTTGTTAACTGCTTTTCTTGGCACCCTATTAAGGATGTAAACTGTGATATTTAAAGTTTCTCCTAAACAGACTCTGGTAATGAAGAATGATTAATCATACTTCTCACCATATCCTTAAGAGTTCAGTTTAGTCACTTAGCAACACCATCCATGATAGGTTTGTCTGGCATAGTGTATTGCAGAACAATTCCATTTTCTCTTAGGAAAAAATGCAAATAGCTCTTTCACAGCATCCTTATTGTTCTTTCTTTTCTTATTCTGAGATGTAATGAAATGAGCACTTTCAGTCTTATCTCTCTGCAGCCTCCCTTCCTCTTGAGTGTTGTAGCTCACTTTGAATTTCCCAAAGTGTGCAGGAAGCGAGATCAAAACCAAGTGCACGAGCAAGTCTTCACCAAACTCTAACTTTAGTGACTTGAGTTTTGACGCGAGATTTGAAATCTCTATAATGTACTCCCTTTGCCTTTATACTTCACGTAGATGAGTTTACCTGAAAGGTTACTCGTCTCCGCCCTTTCATTTTTTTTTTTGGCAAAGTATTGTTCTATTTCTTTAAGGAATTTCCTTGCATTTTGATCCTTAGAAATAGAGCCCTGAAACGCTTCTAGAACAGAGCGTTTCATGATCATTAGACACATTCGATTAGAGTGTTCTCATTTCTCAATTTTGACTTCATCGAGGTTTTCCGGAGTAGAAATAGGTTTCTTCAAACGAAGTGTCTGATCTAAATCCATACAGCCGAGAATAATCTCTACGGCTTCCTTCTAGACCTTAAAATTTGTCCCGTTCAGTAATGGGATGTCATTAATTTGAGCATAAATATTTGAAGTACTGGTAAAACACATTGAATCCAGTAGAACAAAGAACAAAATAAATTGCAATCATTCTTGCAATAAATTCACATCAAGTTTAACCCTTAATATCAATGGGATACATCACGAGTTACCTAGTACAACATTAATATTCAGTCTTTGGACAAAAATTATTAACTTATAAGTGATACACTCAATGTAGTAATCAAATATTGATAATCAGTCATGTAAAACAATAAACATTTTTTTGGACCGACTTACTATTCACTTGGGAAGCTATATGATTATCACGTATTTATTACCACAAGTATGTTTATAATTTTGGCCAAATAGTAGTCTTCCTTTGGGCAGATCACTATTCACATAAAAAATGCAAACATACAATTAGCTTGATATTCCATATTCATTGATAATGGAATTCTTGTTGTAATGATCAAACATTGATCCTAATGTACGTCAAATAATAAATCATTCTTTGGACTTGTGTATTATTCACATTTGCAACCTTATAATTATCACATGTTTACCATCATATGTGTGTATATTATCCGGCTAAATAATAATCTCCCTTTGGGCCGATTAATACTCGCATGAATATATATAGCACTAATATTTGACATTTATTATGAACAATTACACAAAAGATGTCACTTTGGTTACGTCTTATTTCTATAGGTTCACTTAAAAAAAAGTCAAACAATCTTATAATCCAAAAAAGACAATCATGTAACATATAAAATAAGACATTCACATAATAGACCCATCACAAGATACCTAGCACAACATTAATTTCTAGTCTTTGGACAGAGAAAATCAATTTGCAAGTGGTACTCTCAATGCAATGATCAAATATTAACAATTAGTTCTGTCAAACAATAGTCTTTCTTTGGACCGACTATCATTCACATGAAAAATCTTTATAATTGTTACACATTTATCATCTCAAGTATGTTATTATTTGGCCAAATTGTGTCTTCCTTTGGGCCGAACGCAATTCGCATAAATAATCTCATATTCATCTGTATAATTTTAATCAAATTCCACAATAGAGGTTACTTTGGCAACATATTGCATCAATTGATTCCAAATAATTACCAGACAAAACAAAACACTATGGGTTCATTACAAAAAAAAATATAATCTTGGAATTAAAACTTTCAGATTTGATATCTTTTATGATTAACAAATCTAATAACATAATATAATTCCAAATCAAATATGCTTATGTATATCTTAAACATATACAATATATATTTGATCAAATCATAATTATATATATAACACATATGCACATATTCAGATTGCATAATATACCAATGTATAACATATATATCTATCGCTTCAAACTCAATATATATGACGCAAACACATATATAAGAAGACCATATGCAGTGTACTGTGAATTTAGCATACAATGAACACATGTAACTTCAACAACAATGTTAGATAGTCGTCATCACAACATACAATAAAGAAATATATATTAACTTTAATCAGTAATTCCACACATCACAGCAGCCTCAAGCTGGAAACAATTATATATGTATATATGTATCTTTCAATTCGCAATATGTATACAAGGCCATGAATTTCATATTGTATATGTATAAAAGAAAAAACACGTCTTAACTCATATATACCTTAGAAGTTAATGCAATGTCCATGTACAGATCTGAATATATACTTCAACACATGTTACAAGGATTCATAATACAAATTACTCATGATTCAAATAAGTGGAAGCATATAAGAGTTATTCTCATTATTCATAAATACCCTTTTTTTTTATAACCATAGCGGAAGCATGTCTCAAATTTGAAATTAGGGTTCATAAAAAATTGGGGAATTAATACCTTTGATGAAGAATCATAAAATTCAGAACCTAGTGCCTTTGATACCCCTTGTTAGAATTCTCTAATAATTGGTGAAATATCAATCCTAGAATCTTGAATCTTATGATTCTCACACAATATGTAAAACAATTATACAAGTCAATCAATGTCATACTTGAATTCATGTTCTCAGATCTGTTTCTTTGTATGTCTTCGTAGATAGGTTTTGGTATGATGGTCTTCCTCAACCAAATCCTTAATTCCTCTTGGGACCTTCGTTTTCTCTCTGATGAGAGAGATGAAAACTATGTTTGATTTGGTGTATTGGGGATCATAACCTTCCTGATGTGTTAACTTAATAGGGTTCTCATTATTCCCTATGAGTTAACTACTCTGGGTATCCACTAATTAACCACATATCCATTATCACTTTATATTAGAAGTCAAAAGGGTTGTCAGTAATAATATCACTTATTTTATAATGCCGAAAATAAATAGCCGATATAATTGTATAAATATATGATGTCCACCTTAATTAGAAATTATGAATTTCTAAAAGGTAGTTATTGCGTCTCTATTATTAAGTTGGCTCATGCATTTTGACAGCAGTTTTCATCAGCCATATCCCTAACTTCATATAGCTTGATTTAGTCCACTAGATCATTCTTCCAAGAGAGGAACATCACACTTGGAAGCTACATTGGTATTTCTAGCATCCTAGATTTCTCAAGAAGATCAACAATGGCAAGAATGGAGGAACCCTCATCAAACTACAGCAAAAGAAATCACAAGTTGAAGTTTTGCTTGTTGTGGCTTTGTTCAAAGCTAACTACTGATGAAGTGAGAATGGATGATGATCCCTCTCTTGGTCACAACCTTGAGGAAGAGAGAAGAGTTGTCAATAGTTGCAGAAGGAACCAATGATTTCAACCCAATTCTAGACACAAACTCGCTATCTATCAGGGATGAAGCTGCATTTCAATCATCAGCTTCGGTCGAGCGAGATCGTGAAAAAGAGCCAAATAGTGCATTGGAACACAACAATGGATATGCAGCACCTATAGCTTTCTCTTGTTTACAACATCAAAAACCTTTTGTTACATATTTTATAAGGAATATACATATACATATACATATACATATATATATATATATATATATATATATGTTAACATTCAAGGTAATAGGATATTCTATTTTATACTCCATTCTATCCCAAATCTGCTTTTAAGTTGCTATTGATGAATGCGTTCATGGTAGATTTGTGGTTGTAGTATAATACAATTACTGAGGCCGATGCAGTATTCAAGTTAAAATACAAAGAAACAAACTGCTTCAAGTCTTTGAAACACCAAAAATTTCAGATGGTCTGGACCAATGATTTAAATTGTGGACCGCATCACCTGATGTGGCCGCAATATTGCAGTTATGGTTAGGGGTGAGCATGGGCCGTTTTTTTGAACCCAGACCCGACCCTAAATATTCACAGGGTCAACCTTTAAACCGAAACCCGACCCTAGACCCGATTAAATATAACGTATACTCATTTTACATAAAGTATTCTAAATATTATTTATTATTGTAAATATGTAATTTGACATATAAAATAATATATGTATATATATTATTAAACATGTATATATGATGAAAAATTAGAGAATCAATGATATTTTCGACTAAAAGATTATCATTTATCTGTATATATTTGAACAGAGACACATACAAACATCATGACCGAGTGACCATGGGACGGGTCATGTTTGATCCCTACCCGACCCTAAATATTAAATGGGTCTAATTTTTGAACCCGAACCCGAACCCGGCCCTAGACCCGATGAGACCCGATCCTATTCATGCCCGATCATGATCGGGTCATACCAGGTGAGCGGGTAGGGTCTCACCCCTAGTTGTGGTGACCGCCGCAATTGCAGTGTGATTTCAAATTACAATGATGCAGCCGCAAAAATATTTTTTTAATCACTTAATTCACACCGCAACGGCCGCAATTCACATCGCAACGAATTCAATCTCAGTAACATCGCAACGGCCGCAATTTAAAATACTGGTCTGGATAGAATATGAATCCTAGCCAAAAAAAGATTGAGTATGAATATAGAGAAAATGCCAAAATGGCTGAGATGAAGATAATCCAAGCACTTTTCATGAGATGTTCACCCGGCTTCAATGAAATGAAATCAAGTAATAAACTCCACAAGGGTAAAGAATGAGAATATATAACATATAGCCCCTCAATGTGAGTACAATGTAAATTTACCACTGACAAGGAATCACCTTTATATCATTTAATATTTGACGCTAAAATTTCAACAAGAGAATAAATTTAATATCAGAGAAAAAGTTGGGGTAACTCCTATTGTTGAAAAGATGTTAAATTCATTAAGTGGTTTGGACACGTCGAGGAGACCGTTAGAAGCAACATTAAGGAGAGTAGATCAAATGGAAGTTAGTCCAATTTTCAGAGGTAGAGTAAGAAAAAACATAGGCGAAAAAATTAAGATTTAGATATCAATGTTTTGTCAACGAACATGATTTATAATAGATCAGTATGGACTTGTTTGATCCATATAACTAACCCGACGTACTGAGAATAAGACTTTTGTTGTTCTATCATGAATGCTATATATACTAAACATTTTGTAACAGGAAGACACAAATATCTTTGCCATGTCCAACTAAAATACTACAACAACCAAGCCTATTGATCTTGGTGATCCTTCAGACAACTTGAAAAAATGAATTCAAATAACATACAGATGCAACCAGCTATTCCACAGAAAGTGTAGAACTGCCATTCATAACAGTTGCCTTCTGTTTCGGAAGCAAAAAGTCGAAAAACAATTATCAAGGCTCAAAAGACCCTCTCATTATTTCTCAGTACCAACCTTTCCTGAATTGCAGCCAGCATTCCTTCCGAATGAGCCCATGGCTGACAAGCCCTTAAAGCTGCTACTCCCTTCACTGAAATTTGATTTTCTCGATCTCCTTGGCTTCGTAGGGCTGGATTCCACTTCTTCTGTATCACTGCTAGTCTTAATCTTGGCAAGAATTAATTGAAGAATGGTACCTCGGCAAAATGGACAAAGTGGTCCGGCAGCACAAGCAGTTGCAGGATCAGGTTTCTTGTGGCAGCATAGTGCTATGGTGCAATGAGCACACATTTGATGACCACAAGGTCTGACCTCAATCGTGCACCCTTGTTCGAAGCATATACTGCATAGCTCCATATCGCTGTCCTATACGAGGAGAAATAACGAGCAAATAAGTAATGCATTAATTTTAAGGGAAACGCGTTATCATGCTCAAGCGATCTATTATATCAAAAAAGCTATTGCATTCACATAGCCTCTGATTATTCATGCCCAAGGGAAGGATTTACTTTTAATGACAAGGAATGAATTATACTGAAATTGGGATACTCGGAAAACCTATAATCAAGATCGAAATGTAATGGTTATGCATGAGTGAACCAAACACTATCCACTCTAGGGTTCTATCATAGTAAAACACTACAACAACCAAGCCTTTATCCCACTAGGTGAGTTCTGTCGGTCAAACACTAAGGACAATAATTATTAGTAGAATAAAAATGTTGTAAACAAGTAAAACGCTCAAAGATTACATTGCATTTTCAGATGACATAATTTTCATGGACACCAAAACACATTGTCAAGGTCTCTACCGAATTCTTATATTTAAACTAACCCACGATAAAACTTACCGATTTAAAAACCTCAGAGTCGGAGGCAATATCATCATCTTTGCTTCCAGAGTGTAGTGGAGATGGAGGCATGTCAGCCTTCCTTAGTAGGGTCTTTTCCCTCTCCATGTTAGCTTCTAGCAAGGCCTTTTCCAATAAGGCTTTTGCTTCCTGATTGAGCTCACTGATGAACTTCAATGGGGATGGCCAAACAAGCAGTGGTGCTGATGAAGGATTGAGCAGGGCAGCACATGCCTTACGCTTGTTCTTAAGAGCAACCGAGAATGGTATTCTCCTACAAAGAATCAGTTGCAACACAATTTTAAACCAGATCTTAACAAGTCGATTTTGATGATTAAGAAATCAAGAAAAAACTCAAGCATAGTTTGACAAAATAGGATCAAAAAAGTGAAGCTTGTATGTTACTTTAATTCTTTTGTTATGCATGAAGTGAAATTAATAAAACATTCAAACTTACAATGAATGTCAACATGGTATCTATACAGTAATTAATCACCGCTCATCGGTGTGGAATTTTAGACTAATCGCATTGTTTCTGAAAGAGTTGAACGAGATAATTACTTACCCTGAGGAATCTAATTGAAGCCTATCCGCTCCCCGAGCAAGCAACATCCGGACACATTCCACAGAACCACCACGAGCAGCCATATGAAGTGGCGTGCTTCCAGGATAACTGCCAATGGTACTTCGATCAATCTAAATAAAAAACCAGCAATATTCATCTAAGAAAGTCTAATATCTTCGTACGACAATTACCCATATCCACCCGTGGAAGCACAAACAAGAGCCCCACTGTCTAAAAGGGAACGAAGACATTCGGTCTGTCTTTGACGAGCAGCAAGGTGCAGCGGGGTTGCACCATTTCTATCTCTAATGTTCACAAATCTTTCAAACCCCCTGGCAATACCATTGGACAAATCGGAATTAGTATGTTGCTGTTCTTGCATCAGTGTGACATTTGAGTTGTAAGAGAGAGAATCTAACCAAGAATCTGCAACCGGTGTGGAATGAGCAGCAGAAAGAATAGCCTTAAGGCAACCTACATGACCATAATAAGCAGCATAGTGCAAGCAGGTTCTTCGACGTAAAGAATCAAACATCAATATCTGAAACATTATAAGATCATACCATTATCATTCCCCAATCTGGTTAATCTATGACCAATAGAGTCAACACCAATTCAAAAAACTACACACTCACATAATTTAGCTTATTTGTTCTTAGTTTCATTTTTTTCCTTTTCAAAATAGACTCAAGAAAGAACTCTGGCCTGAAAATTTTAATTGAAAGCAAAATAAGCTCATCCAAACCATAGTTTTTAGGTTTCATCATTAATCTTGTATAGTTGCATACTATGTACTAGAATTGACCAGTGGTTTAAATTACTGCAATTGCGACTATACAGCCGTTGCGACGCGGGTTGCGGCCATTGTGGCGTGAATTATTTGTGATTCAAAAAATGTTTGAGTTTGATGGGCCCAAATGTGGTTGTGTTGCGGCCCAATGCAGCCTCATCGTTGTGATTCGGTATCACATCGCAATTGTGGTGTGATGTGGTTGCGACGGTCACCGCAATATTGCAGCCGCATAACGTGGAAATGCAATCTGCAATTTAAATCACTGGATTGGACTATCAGCCTACCACATACCAGGTTCACCTTAAAGAAAAATTTCTAAGAACAAATGACAGAGAAAGAATAAAGAATAACACAAACATACATTAGCTCCGGCTTGAATAAGCTTTTCCACACAACCAGTCTTTCCATGCATCACAGCTAACATTAATGGAGTCTTCAAAAAAGATACAAATAAGCAACATAGAACAAAACAAGAATACAAAGTCCAAAGTACAACAACCAAAATTCACAAAGATTTACAACTAATAAAGACATAAGAAACAAAAAAAACCTGTTTATGATGATTCAGGATATCCACTTTAATATTGTGTTCCAACAACATAGAAAGCATCTAACCAAAATAGAGAAAAAGAACACCATAACTAAAACAAAAAGTAGCAATAAACACATAACAAACGAGTTCTATAGTGAACTCAGTTGATACATATGCTGCAGGGCATCTGAGTTCAAATTCTGACAATTGTGTTGTCCCATCCCTCAAAAGATAAAAAAAACAGCTCAATATACGAGACTCCTCCGTAATAGGGTCTGAGGAAGATACACAACGTTATTCTCATACGTGGAGAGACTATTTTTAGTATTTAAACATATGACATTCAGACTACAAGGCAAGCAACCTTGTCGTTGTATCTGAATTCAAATTCCGACAATTGTATTGTCCCATTCCTCAAAAGATAAAAAAAAACAACTCAGTACACGAGACTCCCCCATAATAGGGTCTGAGGAACACAGCATTATTCTCACAAGTGGAGACACTATTTCCAGAATTTAAACATATGACGTTCTTCAGACTACAAGGCAAGCAACCTTGTCGTTTCATATGAATTCAAATTCCGACAATTGCGTTGTCCCATCCCTCAAAACATAAAAAAAAACAGCTCAATACATGATACTCCTCCGTAATAGGGTATGAGGAAGATATATGTACACAGCGTTGTTCTCTCAAGTAGAGAAACTATTTCCGGGAGTTAAACATACGACCTTCATACTACAAGGCAAACAACCTTGTCGTTGCATCGATATCCCATCCCCTGCAAGAAAAAAACATGGCAACAAAAAAAACAACCTCGATCCGACCATTGGAAGCTGCTAAATGAAGTGGAGAAAGCAAAGAATGAGCAGTGAGATGTTCCAAAACAGTTGGGTCTTTTTGCAATATGGCTTCAACCATTTCCAACTCTCCATTGGCAACTGCACTGAATAAACCATTCTTCTCATGCTGTTTCCTGCAACTTAGTTTCTGACCCATTACCTCACGCGCCGCCGTGCACGGTGGTTGTTGTGGTGGTTGGCGACGAGTGAAGTTGTGGTAGTTGGTTAGTTGAAGATGATAGATAAACTAAGTGTTGGACCTGCCCGCCGCGATTTCGGGCAGACTGACCAGCATTTTATTGAAGACTTGTCTACTTCTCTATGTTCATACTTCCACATTCAAAGTAATTGAAAGTTTAATTATTTTAACTTTTTGACCATAGATATTTCCAAGTATGTAGCTTCTTGTGAGATTCCTAATCATCATTAATTTGAAGGAGTTGAACCCAAATTATAAAATATGGTCTATTTATATTTATTTTATGGTTTGACAAATTTAGGAATCGTCAAATCACATATTAAAGAAAGATACTGTGAAATAATATTGTATTATTGTTTGAATTTTTTAACCAATTTTGTTTGAATTATAGTGTTATATATATTATTATATTAGTATTTTACTACTTACTAAATTGTTATATATATATATTATTTGCCTAATCCGTTTTGGAACATATCTTTTAACTTTTGTGATAGTAATTTGAAACTAACATATATCATAAATTATTATACATATATTCATATATATTACAAATTGTGAATTGTTATTATATATCTTACTAATCCATATATATGTTATTAAATTTTGATATATACTAGTGAATTATATATGTTGATAATAGGCATATATATATATATATATATATATATATATATATATATATATATATATATATATATATATATATATATATATATTACCAATTATGGAATGTTGTGTGTGGTCATAAGCTTTAATAGTAGTATTTCTTATTTTATGAACAAATAATATCACTTATAATATATTTTAGACTTTTAATTGATACAAAATTGTTTTATAGAAAACAAGAAAATCATGAAACTGAATCAAATTAAATCATTCATGAACGGTTTACTTTCGTTCCTACACTAAAATTTGTTGTTAATTAAGGTGAATCAAACTATGTCTAAATATTCACTCACTGAATTCCTCCAAAAATTGAATCGAACTTGTATTCCGCTAATTATGAAGAGATTACGGACATCTTATGTTTGGTTGAGGTGAAAAGTGAAAGAATGAAAGAGGAAAAAGTGAAAGAGAATTAAATGAATATTTTTAATAGTTTGATTGCATTCAATAAAGGGGAGGGAAATAAAAAATGGTGGGAGTCATACCTTTATGTTTTCTTATTTTCTCTCTAATATCGGGAGAAAAACACAAATGAAGAATAATGACGACAATTTTTTCTTCCACTAATCTCTTATACATATTAAAAACATACTTTGTGTTAATCACGCTTCTAAATGTCACTAATATCATAAATTTCAACAAAAAAAACAAATGACATATACATGCCAATATTAATAAATAATATTATTATTTTCTCCTCACTTTATTTTCATTTTTATTATATCAAACAACTATAAAATCACCATATTTTATCTTCTCAATTTTTTTCCTCAACTTTTCTTTCCTTAACTTTTCTTTTATAAATCAAACATATTGTTATAGTATATAATGTGTAATATTGTCACTTTATAAGTGATTAGTTAGGTAATACTTAATTATTAATTTTTTATTTAAATACATTTTTTCAATTCATCTCAACAAATGACACATCTGAGTGTCACACCTTTTTTCGAATAACAGATGTGCTCTCAAGCTGAAAAAACATTTTATTTGAGTAGAGTTTATCGCTGAAATTAAAATTCTCCATCCCATTTACTTCAACCCTCTTGTAAAAATAATTTTTTATAATAAAATTTATCAAAAATTTCATTTACTAATGAAACTAAATCATTTTCTCTTTCCACTCAAATTATTTTAGTAAATAAGAGTATTTTAATAACAAATTTATTTATTGTCACTACGCTAGAATTTGATTAACAATGGTCATTTATCAATGCTTGTTAGTAGAACACTATTAAATGTAAGGTAGGAGAGAATCAACAACGCTTGTTAAAGCAAGCACTGTTAAATGTTATTGGCGGATACACATTCAATATCGCTTGCTACAACTAGCGCGATTGAATGTTTGCCTCAAAGATTCAACAACGCTCTTTGAAGCAAATATTGTTAATTTGCATAAATTTAACAATGCTCTTTGTACTGAACGATGTTGAAACTCGTTTCTTTTCGTGATTTTGAATACTTTTTTAATTAAAAAGTAAAAGAATATTAACATATATTTTTGTATTGTGATTAAATTAGATAATTGATATATTTTCTAATATAAAATTATATTTTGAATGTTTAATAATAAATTTAAAATATTTATACCATTAATATTAATAGTCTAAAATTTTATTTAATTAATCTACTAAATGTATTTATGAATGTCTAATTTATTTTTTGAAAAAATAATAATCAATAGCACTCAATGAAACAAGCGTTGTTGAATGTATATTCACCTATTAAATTGAACATCGCTTGTTTTAAGGAGCGTTGTTAAATGTATAACCGCCTATTACATTCAACATCACTTTTTTTTAGTGAATGTTGTTGAATGTCAACAACGTTCTCTGTAACAACAATCACTTTAATTAACGCTATTAAATGTCAAGTATCAATAACGCTCATTATAATGAGCGCTATTGAATGTTACAAATGTTTAAAATTCAAAACCCGAATCGTTTCTCTCAACACTTTCAAACTTGTTCTCACATAGAAAACCTCATAACCTCATAAAACCTAATATGCTCATATAACTCTCATTCACTCGTAAAACTCCAATAATGTATTCTCACATTGGTGATGATGATAACCCATAAAGTCAAAAACATACTTCACGTGGAAATGACTCTCGTGAAGAAGGTTATTCGTGCAAGAAGTAAGAACATCAAGTTTTGAAGCATTACATGATTATAGACAATCAGCTAGTTTTCGTTACCTTTGAAGTCCCATGTGAATCTCTTTTCCCTTTTTATCCATTTTTATACATTATTTTATTTTTTATTATTTCTATAATTCTTTAATAATTAATAAGTGTATTTTTATTTTTTTGTTCTAATAATTGTAATTAAAAATAATTACAACTTAAATAATATAAAAATTAAAAATGTTATACATATTTTAGGAGTTTAAGATGGCAATTGTGACTCGTTCTATATCATTCCTTTCGACTCGGGTTAAAAAGTGACTGCAATCATTAGTATTGTCTATGTCATCTCTCAAGATGGGGGACAGTTCATGATCAATGTTGTCTCTTTTTTCTTAAACTTATTAATTACCAAAAATTGTTTAATTAATAATGAGGTTACAACTCATTCTCTATCTTACTTTTTGCTTCGAGTTGAAAAATGATTAGTTATTGGATTTGTCTCTCTTATCTCTCTCGATGTTGGAAGTCGATTAACAACCATTATGGTCTCTTCTACTATTAATTCACTCTCAATTAATTAAATACGTTTATAAATTAATTAGTAAAATTATTTTTTCGAAATTTATTAGTGGTTCAAAACCCGTGTTATATTTCAATTTATGCTTCAAGGCGATAAATAATTATGGTCATTAGTATTTTCTTTGTTAACTCTCAAAGTGAGAAGTCGTTCACAATCAACACGATCCCTTATGTTATTAATTCCCTTTTGGTTAATTAAATTATTCCCTTAATAAAAGTAAAGTAAATCTATTAATCACTTTTCAACTCATAATTACGTAGTTTTGATTTCTCGATTGCATAAAAAGATATGTAGTATCATAATAAACTTTTGTCAGACATAAAAATAAAAATATTATTTTGTTTTAATAATTAACTTTTAATCAAATAAATTAGGGATTTAATAAATCCATCATATTAGTGAGAGTACAATTTTATAACGAATGAATGATGTGCTAATATATTCTCTGGTTTGTAATTGACTCAGCTCATAATTTTGGTTCAATGATCATATTTTCCAAATTAATCATAAATGAAATTTTATACGTTTAGAACACAAAAAGTATAATAGCGACTCCAAATTATCCATGAATGGTCAAAATTTCATCGCAACCTCTTCTTTAAGTCGTGTAAACATTTGTTTCTCACAGTGTATATACAAGATAACGCAGCTCATTAATTTGCAGTGGTTCTAACTTCTAACTAAATGTCTTCTCTTCTCATAATTGTAAGTAAATGTAAACATTTGGTGAAAAAAGTTTAGCAAAATAACTTTGAAAAAACGTTTCTCAATATGTATAATGATACATATATGTTAATAGGGTGAAGATTCTATTAATGTTTTCCCTCCATTTGATGTTTATTTAATTCATGGTCAAGAATGTTTTAACTAAAATTATATTCAACATTTCATCATATAAATGAATTATTAAGAGATGAGATCTGACTTTAAACTCAACTATATAATCTATGAAGAGGATACATAAAACTTTGTGAAAGTATCAACTTGTCAATATTTTTACCAAGCCGTAGGTCATAGAATAACTTGCACATTTAATAAGCTGGAAGCAAATGATGTATGTGCTTTAGGGGGGCTAGTCGTAATTTTATAATTCAAAAGTTTTTGTTTGAATATTATAGCTAATTTTATTTAGAGTTGTCTTAACATTGGTTAAGGAATACTAAAGAAAAAACTAGCATCAGAAGATTATGTCAAACACTTTTCAAAGGCAACTTTTTCTTTTCCTTAAATAATGCCTTTTGAAAAAAGTAAACATTTTCTTTTTATCATACATTAAGGCATTCACATATTCAAATTCAAGTTTAATATTTCCAATGATTTCTTACCATTTAAGATATTGATGGTTTTCTATTACTAAATTTTTTATAGAGTTGAAAGTTGATCAACTTGGTGTTAAAAGTTTTTATTAAGTATCCAGTAGGTTTTTTTTATTTGGGTGAGTTGGGCTGAGGGGATTTGCTCTATGTCTCTTCAACTTAATAAAACCTTCCCAATATCTATCCAAAGTCCAAATAGATCGTTTTATACAATGTAAAGCTGAAAAGTAAAACTCATTTAAAAAATGGTAAAAATTTATATATGTATCATTTATTATTCATTTATATTACTTTTATTTAAAAATTCATGAGGATTAAAAATGAATGGTGGATGATAGGTATTGCAAAATACCCAACCCGTGTGTACTAGTTAAAATATCTGCAATGAGTTCCTACAGAAATAGCTCATGGGTGAGAACGAGTAGCATAATATATGTCCTGTTGGTACCTGCGTATATATTTTAATTAAATATTTTATATTTTATTATTATTATTTTAATATTATATTTATATATTTTATTATCATTTCATAATAAAATTGACTTATGAGACTATAATCATAAAAATATCATATACATTTCATATTATTCAAGTAACAATTATTTTTATACGTTAATTATTGTAAAATATATAAAAATATAATTAAAATCGAAAATTTGTTAGGTATTCGCAGATACCCACTAACCACACGGGTACTCTTAAATAGTACGGGTATAAACAACTCTTATACCGCGGATATCCATTGCCATCCCTAGTGGATGATACATATATAAACAACTCTTATACTTTTCAAATAAATGAGCACAATGAGAATAAAATTTCGATCTAAACAAATGCACAAGTGTTTCACTAATACATTGTTTATGCCCTTTCATTTGGGACAAATCATTGAATGACATACGAACAGTTTCAGAGGGTACTAGTAGACAAGGCCAAAGTCTAGGCATAGTTTTTTTGGAAGAAGAGGAAGAAAAGAAGCTATAATGAAGGAAAATATGAGAGTATATTATGTTCCCTAGGAAAATTAAGAGAACTTTCTCTCACAAGTGAAGGAAGGGAACTGTTTTTTCTCTAAGAAATCACTATTATCAATTTGATAACGGTTGCCATATGTGAAAAATGTACAGATTTTTCCATTATCTAAGAGGGACTAGACAAACAGAGATTGTGACAACAATTGCCTTTAACTGACTCAATACATCTACAACAACGAAATATTAAGGGGAAGAAAGAATGAAAACTTTTGTTTCTTACTTGGTTTTTTGCTATTCCGGTGTTATGCTTTTTTTCCTTTTTTGGTTGCTGATAGTGTTTTTGTATTAACACATGGTGCCCCTGCGGCAGTTAAGAACACCTGCACCATAAGTGAGAGTTCCAACCAAAGAAGAGGATTTGGCACCAAGACTTGAGGCTCTAGCATAGCTTGCAGCAGTTCTGACTCCTGAAGCAGTGAAAAATGCTCCATTCAGTAGTAGGTCTCCCTTAGACCTCCAATTCCATTCTTTCCATTGGTCCCCTGCATTCACCCTATGTGTTACCTGCCCACATCAATTTTCCCATTTTTAAACATATAATTCCATCGAAGTCATAAATGGAATGCTGATAATAACAATTAAACTATAATTACATAATTCTCCCATTCATCGTAAGTACTGCATACGAAGTTCACTATATCACGTACTCGTACCGTGTAATAGGTAACTATGAATTAAACACTTAAAGATGTTAACAAATTACCTCCTTAGCGAAAGGGTTCTGAGGCGCAAGGTATCGATTACCTTGGCTGTTAATTGTTGGATTAGCACTGCCACCAATTGCATACATTTCCCAGTGGGTATAATCATTGTTTACCACATGGAAATACCCATGTCTGCACCTGCATGATGAATAACCCAACTTCTTTGTTTATAGATGTTGTGCAATAACTCATATTCAATGGACCAGACATCTTCTCATCATAACACCAATACAAGTTATGAGTTTTGGCTGATGTAAATGGTTGGGTTAAAGGTATATATATATTTATGTTATGTCAACCTAATATAACAAGGAGAACAATAGCAAAACACAAATTTTTATTCCCTAGTACATTGTGTTAGCCTCTTAACAAATTTCTTATGTTATCCTCTTCTATTTTACTATTTGGTTGCTCGCTTGTTCCCAACAATAGATATTCATAGCATCAATGAACCTATTAAATAAAAGCATTTGATAGATTTATGATAGTATACAGCCACACTCACATCAGGTACAATCATAGAATAATAAAAGATAGATTCTCGGTATAAGATAAAAGCAGTTCCTTATATTCTTGTTAAATGACAATGTCTTCAATAGAAGATTTTACCTTGGCATTCTTTGAATAAGGCCCTCCCCAAAATGGTTGTAGGCAATAGTCACTTGCATCTGCTTGTCTCTTACGTAAGTGTCACTGTGACCCAGTAGCATCACCTGCATACTGAAACTTCAGCTCTTCCATTTTAAGTGTTACGGCATGCTTCCCGCACACTAACTACTGTAGTTAGTTGAGTAATGTTATATCCACCTTAAAAAAACAAATTTAAAAATCCTTCTAATCATAAAGAAGTGATAGTGTCACTTTGAACAACAAATGTCAGCTTCACGTAGATACAAAGTAACACATGTGACTTTCCTAAACTTTTAGGCTTTTTTAGGCAGAGGATATTGCATCTTCCTTGTTAGTTACCTAAGACATTGATTGAAGCATAAAATATGGGTACCTCATTGTGGTGGGTGAAGTAGTTGTTGGAAACTGTAATGGCAGTTGATCCCATAATGGCATCAATAAGGCCATCTGCACAATTAGACAATGAATTGTGGTCAATCCATATATGGCTTGAACCAAAAATGGAAATTCCATCTCCATCAGCCATGGTCCGCCATCCATAATGTGAGGGTGAACTACGGACCATGGCATTGCCAGTAGGCTTGCAGTCATGGATATGAAGGCCATGGATGATGACATTGGTAATGAACTGGATTGTAATACAAGCACCATAAGCAATGTGCACATTGACACCACGAGCATCTATGGTCTTGAAGCTATTCATAATCAGCTCTTGCTTCAAAGTGATAACCATGTCCCTCTTGAAAACAATCCACAAGGGCCTGTCTTGAATAACTGCATGGCGGAGGGTACCTGGTCTGGGGTTGACAGGGTCATCATCACCTGGATCACTCACAACATAGTACCTTCCATCACGGCCACCAATGGCATTGTGCCCGAAGCCGATGGCGCAATCAGCTAACCGCTTTCGTCGAGCATACCAAGTCTTATCACAGCGCCAGCAGTCATCAATTGGGTTACCAGTTCCACATGAGAAGAAATTCAGATTCCTCCTTGCTGTATGATTGTGAATGCTCCTGTGTTCAAATTTATCAAACTAACATTAGCACCAGCACAATCTTTAACTGTATTATGTTTTATTTGATTGCATATATTCTAGCTATTGTTTTGTTGCACTCGTGCTCTCCCACTTATTGGTACCTGGAGAGGAAGATGTAAACAATCTTAACCTCACAAAGGCAGAAAACTACTTCCAAAATTTGAACTCATTACCATAACGAAAACAACTTTACTGTTGCATCAAATATCACCTCTTATTTTGATACACTTATAAATTATTAAAAGTAAATGGTTATGAAAGTAACTTTTTAGAGCTCAATCTCATTTAACTTTACACCAGCACAATAGTATATAATATAAAACAAGTTAATTGTTGAGCTCTGCATGAACATCACAGCTAGGGGTGAGCAGGACCCGACCCTACCCGCTCACCCGGTATGGTCCGATTGTGGTCGGGCCTGAAAATGGCCGGGTCTCGTCGGGTCTATGACCGGGTTCGGGTTCAAAAATTAGACCCAGTCAATATTTACGGCCGGGTGGAGACCAAATATGACCCGTCCCATTTTTACTTTCTCATGATATTTGTATGTGTCTCTGTTCAAATATATACAGAGTAAAGAAACTTTTTTGGTCGAAAATATCATTGATTCTCTAATTTTCCATCATATATACATGTTTAATAATATATATACACATATATTATTTTATATGTCAAATTACGTATTCACAGTAATAAATAATATTTAAAATATTTTATGTAAAATGGGTATACATTATATTTAATCGAGTCTAGGGTCGGTTCGGTTTAAAGGCTTACCCTGTAAATATTTAGGGTCGGGTTAACTCCGGGTCTAGGGTCGGGTCGGGTCCGGATTCCGAAAAATGTTCCGAACAACATTTAGGGCCGAATAAGGACAAACTTTAACTCATCCTAACACTGCCCACGCCACCCCTAATTACAACAACATATGAAGAAACAATTAATAGTTTAACATGAAAGATACAAACAAAGCATGTGGCACTATTTATGTTTGTGATTACAAATTTCCAACCAGAGCTAGACTAGTGGGTCATGTGGGGTCTGCAATTATATATACTGATAGGGTGATACGATCCATACGGAAAGTTGGGGTTGACAACTTACCTCAATTTCTCGACAAGCAATAGATGCCAAGGACCAAGGCTAGAGCTAATTTCTGCCAAGACAGGGACATAATTCTCTAATTCAACAAACGCATATCAAAGTCACGGCACTGTGTATCAAATTTGGGTCATCCTATGTGGTACTGAATGTGAACCGCATAATGATTTGAAGGTTTAAAAATAAAATTTAATTAAAACAGTTTAAAATCTACGCCATTAAAATTTTATAAGTGCCATCAATATCCGGGGAATGAGATCACATGTCCCCAACCCTGTCTCAAAAGCTGTACCAAGTCAATCATATTTCAGCAAATAAGATAAATATGCTATTTTTTATTTTCATTTTATTTATGTGGCAATTTGTAATTGGCTGGGACAGGGAATATGGACAAGCTTTGGAACAGTAGATCCTCATTCCTCAGCCGGTACTAGATTCTCATGGATGGATGAAGATCCTCTGTCCCTAAATCCTATATCATTTCCTTTCCCAACCAATCAATATTTATCAAGTCATATAAAATTTACACATTATCTTTTAGTTAAATATTTTTTTTCACTAACAGATCCTTTTTTATTTCAAAACATTTCACCTTCATCTACTTCACCCACTCATTTTTTATGTTTGGCCTGAAGAATACAAGTTAAACAAACCACCCCATTTCTTCTTCGGGTGTGTTGTGAAAAGTTCTTAAATTCACTTTCTACAATTATATACCTTTTTCCTTTTGTTATTGTTCATCTTGCTTTCCCAAATTCATCCAAGGAGAAAGACGAAAATAGGAAATTGGAGATGTGAATAAGATCCGAACATCAAAAAAATTAATTATAAAAACCACACCCCTTCACTACTTCTTTAATACTGTATACGATGGGAGTGACAAAAATGAATTTGATGGAAAGGGTGGGATTGTGGGAAAGATGAAGAAGATGAAAGGTTTACAAGGGAGTGAAAGGAAACAAAAAAAAAGGAGTTGCAGTGAAAACAAAGTTATAATTATCTAAATAATTATCATGATGATGTGTATATTGTTTATGACGTGGCAGAAATTGGTTGGTTGGGACAGGATTTGGGGATAGAGGATCTTCATCCCTCATGGAGAGGATCCATATTCATCAAATTCATCTACTAATAAGGCGTCGATCCACTTATATAAAGTCTTACTAGATCCAAAAAGACCACAAAGGTCAACGGTACAATTTCTACAAGCCACAATTATTGGAGGAGTTGTCACACACCTCAAAGAGGTTGAAGGGATACCCTTAATAATAACATCAAAAAATTCATCCTTCGACATATCGCTTATTGATACTGATACTACCTATCAACTATCAAGTAACTATTATTTAGCTGTCGGTGGTGATTCATAATCATTAACATCCCAATAGTTAATAAGTTCATTGAGGTCTAATTGAAAGACAACCATATAATTGTGTCAGACACAGCAGTTGCTAGATCTGCCAAAATACAACTATGTGTGGAATATATTTGGTTAAACCCAATCTGATCAATGTGCAGTTTGGAGTTTGTGTCTCGTGGACAGGGTGATACAAATGTAGCACATTCATGTGGCATACCCTACCTGTTTGGATAATGTAGAATTTGCGTGTATAAGATCTAATACCAAGTTTTCTCTAGTATAGTAATTTATAATAACATGGTAGGACCAAAGAATCATATGCAATATCGTACTACAATTATTGTATCCATGTGTACAGACTTTAGGTATTTTCTGATTTGCATGCATCAACCATTGAATCCTCTGTATTTTGGGTTAATATGCAAGTTTGTTCTATCGTTTTCCCAACCATAAAGGTAAACGACAATAAAAAAAATGATAGAACAATGGGCCATTTTTACCATCAGAGATTAGAATGGGTAATTCGGATAAAAAATATAAAAAAATCGAATAAAATTTTAAGTGAGTTAGCTGTTAAATTTCTATCTCAAAACAAATTGGTTACGAGAGAAGTAGCTTAAATAGTATTTAAACCATTTGGTTATGAGACTTACTTCCCAACCTTAGTTAGTTGGTTTCTTCATCAAGTACATCTTCAGTTAGGTAGTGAGATTTAAACTCACCCTAATGGGCCATGAACCAAACCAAACAAGTTTCTCATGTTGATATTTTTGAATCCTATTAATTGGTATTGGACCTAGAAGAAAGTAACTTCAACCTACTCGACCAATGAATGTGATTTGGGAAGCAATTAGAGGGCCACAAAAATGTAGATGTAAGGAGAAAGTTAGATGTAAGGAGAAAGTTAGATCCATAATATGCATAAGAAATGACTTGAATGAAGTCATGTGACGTGGATTTAGGTATGCAGAGGTATTCTTGGAAACTAAATACATATTAGAAAAAGTAAAGGAAGTAATATCTTATAAGTGAATTGGAATCATTTCTGTTAGTGGATTCTACATTACTAGAATGCGAAGGAAATAAGATATTTAAAAGAAATTAATTAAAAAATAAATATAGATCTGAACCATTGAAAAAATGGTGCACATATAATAATATGAGCGCGGTATTGGACTTTCCGATATTGAAAATGAGGAATAAGGCAGGCCAGATTAGGGGACATTAGCATGTGGTTAAGTTGGCAAATAGAATATGCTTAAACTTACTAATTTAAAGAGATAACGTCTGCAAGATCATGGTGATTAATTTCTAATAACCATGGAAAGACGTGAATGATTAACTAAAGCAAGCATCTTATTTCATATAAAGTGGGAAAATATAGATTTTAAAGATTTATTGTGCCGTGGATGAAAAGGAATAGATGTCCTCATACGAAGGGGAATCCAATATGCCCTACATATAAACTTTCAATAAATGGTTCATGTTCAAACGATTCTAATTTGATCTTTGTAGGGGCAATGTTGTTTCTCCATATTGCTCACATAGTCAAGTACTCATCGAGCCTACATATTGCAAACTAAGTTCCACAATGCTACCACATATAGGGCTTGTCATAAAGGAAATGTTATCATAAATAATAATAATAATGCACGTAGAATTGATACCAAGTAATATGTAACTACTATTGTGCACCTAATTTCCCTTAGTAATGATTTGGTATTCTACGTGAATCATTCATGAAGGCTATCTTAAGTGTATCATTACTAATTAATCATAACCTTATGGTTTATTGTGGTTAAGGATAAACAGAAAGTAATGCTGCTAGCTTTCTGTCAAAGCAGTAGGTTGAACAAAAAGATAAAAAGTACTAATTAGACCCATCTCCATTATTTAGATAAGAGTGAAAATGAATATAAAAATCAAAAGATAATAATATTTATATTTTTTATTTACATTCATATTATATTTTTATCCTTAAAAATACACTTAAAAATATAAGTGTCCGGAAAGGAGTCTAACTCAAAAATTACATGAGCTAGACCTCTTTGACAGGGCTTTCTCACATAAGGCAAATAATAAAGGTTGAAAGAGACACATCCAATATATTCCAATAGTGGAATCATAAGAAGTTATGGGTATTTTCCTTAGTTTCTTATAGTTTATTTGGGACAAAGATCACTCGTCTCACTCCATATCCTAATCTATGTATTAATCTATGTTCCGAGCCAATTAAAATGTTGATATTTGTTACTTTTTATTTTTTATTTTTTATTTTATTCATATAACAGCATTTCAATTGACTCGGGGCAAAGATTGAGACAAGAAGTGAGACATGTTATTGTGTCAATTTATATGTCATGGGGTTCTAATCTTAAGCACAAGACAAAAAAATAAACTATTCCGTATGTGCGTTATAGAATGTTGCCTTATATGATTTTAGAAAGTTAATCCATTTTTTAAATATAAAAAAGTCAAAAAACATTAAAAAGATTTAAAAACTGTTCCACATGTGGATCATAGAATTATGTCTTATATGATTTTAGCATGGGCCATAGATATAATCAAATGAAAGTTAATCTAATTTAAAAAAAAAACATAGAACAAAACAATTAAAAAAGATTTAAAAATTTTATGTTAGATGATTAATAATTTATAATAGAGTAAAAGCACATGACATATGATAAGGGAAAAAAACAAATATTAATATATTATAACTTAAAAAAGTCATAAACAAAACGAATTATGATAAGTTTTATATATAAAAAACTAAAAAAGGAATAGAGAGGGAGAGAGAAATATTACATTTCAACCATAGAAGCTATCTCCTCTGGGTTATCAACGGCATGTTCATTTAAAGTAGCAGCATCACTTGATCTGAAAAGTTGTACCAAAAATATCAATTGCTCAAATCAATAACAATATATTGCCCAATCTTCAAGCAAAATTTGACTGAAATCACATTACATTGCTCATTTCATTAAAATAATCGATTTCAGACACAAGCAATATTTCTTAAAATGCCACTGAATTGAGATTCCAACTTCAAAAAGAAAATTTTACCCAAAATTATTATCAAAACATTTTAAAAGAAGGCAATGGTTTAACATAAAGTAATAAAATATTTTAAGCAATATTTTTGAAAATTTTACTACTTATAAATAAATATCAAAGTAGTTAAAAAAATTGTTCACATTTTATAGATTTTTTCTTGAAAAAATAAAATAACATAATAATGTTAAAAACAATAATTTTATCTATTAATGCAGAGATAAATACTTATTTTATGTATTTTTAATGGTAAAATTGTCACTTCAATATATATAAAATGATAAAAGATGTTTTAACATGTTATAATAACATTTCATTTCTTGCCTTAACTCCATATTAACTAATCTGAGATTCTTCAGATCGGATCTCAAGGGCTCAGATTGATCCTACACGGCAAGCTCGAACAAATCTTAATCCAACGGTTCTCTAGTCCAAACATCCATGATCAGAACTTGCACGACGTCGTTTTGATGATCTAAACCGCGAAAACGGAAAAAACTCGAAACAGTAGTAACTACTAACTACTAGTGCTAACTACTAACCTTTCCGCCATTGAAGAGTTCTTCAATCTCTGCAACCACTCCATACCTACAATGTTCCTATTCACCACAGCATCAAAATTCATATATGTCACAAACACATTGCATTTATAGAAAGAAAAGAAAAAACCAGAACAAAAAAAACTGTGAAAGTAGGAAAATTAACACACTGATTCTCATTGATTGCCATGGCACAAGTTGAAAGCAGCGCCATAACCATAACTAAAAACGTGAACGAGTTTGCGGAAGACTCCATTTTTGTTAGTTATAGTTTTTCTCTGATTGTGTTGTTGTAGTAATGAAAGTGTGTTGAGAAGAATAAGAAGAAAATGAGGTAATTATTATGTGGAGAAGGAGGGAGTGTGGGTTTATATAAGAATAATAGCATGGCATGTAAAGAGAACAAGAGAGATAAAGAGGGAACATGATGCATTGTTTTCGGATAAGATGATAAGACATTTATATCTTTTATATATAATGAAATAAAAATTTTGACATTAAAAATATAAGTAAAATTAAGTATTTGTCTATCCATTAATGGAGATGATCTTTGTTCACATAAATTAGGGTGATCGTGAGCATATTCATTTATGAAAATACATGAAATATCATATTTTATACACCCTAAATATGAGCATGATGGATTTGAGTCAACTTTATAATTAAAAAGAAATAATTATATTTACACCCTTGAATTTTAGTGAAATTACATCAATTGTCTCTTCCTTTATTGTCCTTATAAGTACGAAACAATTCTATTTCTTACACTAATCATCCCAAATTTTGTATATATATTATACTGATCACCCCTACATACGATATAAGTGTAATATTTTAAACAAAAAATATGTGACATGTGTAATTAAGTTAAACAAAATATTGTATATTGTGTAAACAAATTCAAATAATATAAGAGTCAATGTGTCTTTATTAGTTGGTTCATTACATAATAGAATAATAGTTATATAAACATCTCCTTATTAATACATTTTGTAAAAAAAACAAAAATAATAAAGAGACACTCAACCTTGTACTATTTGGAACTATCTACCCAATATATAATATTTTGTTAAACTTAATTACATCCATCTCACGTTTTTATTTAAAATATTACATTTATATCTCATGCAGGGTGATCAGTGTAATATATATACAAAATTAGAGGTGATTCGTGTAGGAGGGAGGAGTGGTTCGTGTGATGACAAAAAAATGATAAATTATTTATATAATTTCACTAAAACTCAATGAATGTTAATGTAATTAACTCTTAAAAAATAATGAAAAGTACATAACAATAGAATTTAAAAATAATCCCAAAAATTAAAGAGTTTAAAGTGAATCAAAAACCGAAAGGAGATTGATGGCCAAGGGTAAAGATATATGAGTAGTTTGATGATGGAGGTGGGATTTGGCATTTTTAAACCAGGAATACTTGACTTTCATTTTAGTTGTAGGTGTAACTAGCCCACTATTAAGGACATAGGAGAAAGAATTAATAGAAAAAGAGTTGTGGTATAAATATCCTTATTAGTACATAAACCAACTAACAACTTATGCATTTTGTTATCATTTTAAATTGGATGATCCATTAATCATACTGATAGAGATTTATAAATGGATCCAATTTTTTTATTTTATTGGAGATTTGGAATAGGTGAACTCTACACGTATATCTATTAATGCTTACTTAATATGCATAATATGGTGATACCCTCGATTGTACCAACTTACATGTTTCTCCTCCATCAATGAGTACTAGTTATTGTTATTTTTATTCCTTGATTTGTCCGATGATAAATGTAAAATGAAAGCATAGCCCATTTTCCTTATCTAATCTAGTCTTGAGCCATTTCAGTATGGTGTGCTTGGTTACCTTAGCCTGGCCATTTTCTTGGTTGGGTGGTTGGGGATGCAACGAATCGCACGTTGAGATATTGATAACACACATAAAGTTAATGATATTTCATAACTAATTGATTGAGCAACAACTCCTAGACCACACAAAAAGGAATACTTATTAACTATCACAACTTTTAAATTATACATAACAATGTACTAGTTCAAATAATTTAATATTATATATTTTTCAAGTCTAATAAAAAATCAAAATATAATATTTAATAACATAATGTTTGTGGACAATCTGTCGTGCTAGTTAATAATCATGGGTGGGTGGTCCCATGACATAGCGCGAATTGCAGATGATAGCTACAGTAATACTCACATTAAGTGTTTTAAATTGTACTATGTGTGCTCGTAATAACCACATTTCCCACCATTGTGATAATCATTAACACAATTTCGCAACTTAAGGAAAACTCATCACTTTCTCTAACTACCATTATCTACTTATAATTTATCTCATCTCTTACTAGCATGCACATCGTCGATCACTCATTTTTATTGTATATATCACTTCAGTACGATATTCAATCTCTTCAAATATGATTCAATATGGGTCTCCTCCCATTTTTTCCTAACCTTTTGCCTCATTTTATGACTCATCCTTTCTTTATTTATTTTATTTTGTTTCACTACCTACGTCAACCTTATTTGTTTTAACTTCTCTCTCCACTTCATGACCACTCTTCTTCAACAATAAAATATTTCTTATAAACCAATGTTTCACTAATATTATTACCAATCATCTCACCAAATGTTGTTGTGATGATGTTTCATTGATACTCAAAATTGGTTCAATGTTGGTAATGAGTGCTTTTCATTGATCTTCTGCTAGTTGTTCTTTTAATTGACTTACTCGAAGCTCACTCATTTTCTTAGTCATTTGTTCCATCTGAATCTCCAAAATTCTTGAAGGGGGTGTCAGTGTTCTTTAGGTTGCCCATAATCATTTGCTTAAACTGATTTAGAGTGTCCTCCAACATAGAGTGTGTGTCATGATATGGTGGTTAGTAAGGTGGTTTCGTGTTGGGTGACCCTGCATCTTGCCTCCATGGTTAGTTGTGTGTTTGGTTGAAACTCCAATTGTTATTCTGATAGTAACAATGTTGGCTTTGTATTTTTTGAACTCCCAAGTATCATACCTATTCCACTTAAGGAGGTAAACAATAGTAAGTAGGGTGATCCCCGTAGCAAACATCACACCATATCATTTGTCGACCATGAGGAGAATCTGAGAGTATTTTTTATTTGTTGATGAATGCTGGCCATTTGTTTTATAAGTAACTCTAGTTGCTAACAAATGAACTTGCCTTGGGCCAAAAAGTCCATCATGCATGTCCAAATTTAGAACTCTACAGATAAAGTAACTGTTGTGCTCCAAACTCCATCCATCTCCTCGGACTCCCAAGACGGTGTGATTTGGCATCATATCACATTAGGTGTATGTACATCATACTCAACTCGCATAAACAAGAATTAATACAAAACTACAAGTGCAGGTCAATTTGTCAAGAGAGATAAAAGCGATGAGAAATTAAAAACAGAAAATAAAAGCTTAAAAAGATAATAATTACTACAATACTAAGTATCTAGATGCAAGTCTCCGACAATGATATCATTTTGCTAATCGGAAAATTGGTAAATGAAATTACCAAATCGAGTTATAATAAACAAGTATAAATGATTCTTGAATCCATAGTAATTTGCACTTCTTTCTCAATAACAAGCATAAGCTCATGATTCGCAAATATTACCCACAAGAAAACTCCTACCATTCTTGTTAAGACCATCATAGATAACAAAAATTGGCTTCCACTATCCATTCATGTATAAATTTTTATAAGGTTTACTTAGAGCATCTCCATTAGCAAATATCAACTTCATTATTATTTGGGTCTAATATGACATTTTATAGTTTAATATACATCTCAAAAATTACAAATAACATTTACTTTTTCTCTATAAAGATAAATATCATTTTTATTCATATTTGGGCCTACAACCTATCACATAATTTCTCTCTCTTTTTCTAATAAGAATAAAGATAAGAATACTCGTGTGAAAGAAATATTTTTAATAAATAAGAATCTTACAATAATAAAGGAGATAATGATATTTTCACAAAATGAATAACCATTCCATATATATGTTTTTTTATATATATCCCATAAGTTATGATACTATTTTAAATAAGTCTTATAAATTATAGTTAACATTTTAAATTACCTAAATAAATAAAAAGTTTAAAGACGATGTCGTTTTAATGCTATGACAAACATTGCCACTATTCTAGACGATTCTGGAAAGAAACCTCCCAATCCCTTATATACTCATTTTTTCGCATATAAACTTCTTACTGCGAAAATCGCTTTTTCTTCTATCTCCGCATCCAAACAAGCCCTTATTCTCGAACCGTAAGAGAGAGAGAGAGAGAGAGAGAGAGAGAGAGAGAGAGAGAGAGAGAGAGAGAGAGAAAATGGTGGAGATAGAATTTCAAGAGACTGAGGAGAATGTACACACTGTGATTCCTCCCAAATCAGTCGCCACCGCAAAATCGTCCACTTCCGACGTAGACACCGGAAAGGAAGTTTCCGATGGCTTTGAAACCGCCAGTGACGCAGAACTAGGCAGCGACGATGGTGGCGACGGAGGGGATGCGCTTGAAGAACAACCACATCAGCAAGAACAAGAGCAAGATCAGGATCAGAAACAGGTTGTTCGCGATGCTTCCAACGATGTGTCGAACAGTGAAGAATTGACACAGGTTCTATTTGGCTTGGAATTTTTTTTATTTAAGTTTTTTTTTTTTAGGTTTTTGTGTGATTGCTTCAGGTTTTTAATTGAAATGGTTTTCATGAAATGTTGAATCCGAACAAGCTCTATACAAGAATACACTTATAAATGGCACTAGTTTTCTTCAATTTTGAAGAATTATATTCTACGGTTGAGGCTAATTTATTAGAAAAGCTTGAGTACAATTTATTTACAAGTAAAAAAGTAATCAATTTTGTGATTTATGAGCTGCATCAGATTTTGGTGGTGGACTAACTGTTGAAATTATTGTAGTGTTTGGTAGACACTATAGAACTGTAAAAACCAATGCTGTGATTTTGTTGTGATTTTATTGTATAGGACTTGAGGGTAAACCTCGGCACAACATTAATGTTGCTTGTCTTGTGACATGGGTTCATTTCAAATTTTGGATATAGTCTATTCGCTTTCAACTTAAGACTGCTTACATCTACCCTCCCAAAACCTCACTAAGTAAGAGCGTTGTGCGCCAGACCTGCCTTTATTGAATAGGACTGAACATTACATAAAAGTGAGATATTTTCGTTACCTAAAATAGGTAAAACCAAAGATAACAGAGCAAAACCATTCTATTAATGTCTTGTTCCTTTCTATTCCACTGTGTTATATTCTTTGGTCGTGTGCCAACTGCCAAACACTACTTATTTGTGGATGATTAAGTTCTTCTTTCTATCAAATGTATATGGTGTTTATATATGAAAACAGTTGTCGTGTTTGCTAGATTTCTATTATACAGGTTTCATTTCTGTAAAAAAATATATAAAACATGGAAGGTTCTTTCCTAAGAGTAGAAAGTAATTGAGTGCTGTTGCATTATGTAACAGAAAAGATTAGCCCAAGCAAATGAAGCAAAGCTTGAAGGGAATAAGTTTTTTGGAGATGGGAAGTATGAGGAGGCGCTATCACAATATGAACTTGCTTTGCAAGTTGCACCAGACATGCCTTCATCTGTGGAAGTTCGTTCGATTTGCCATTCAAACCGTGCTGTGTGCTTCCTGAAATTGGTATGCTTTTCTTTTTATCCTATGAGTGAGAAGAGAAATTGTCAATACATTGATGCATTATACAGAGTATTCTCTATTTCTGCTAGACAGCTTAGTGGTTCTACCTTGGTTCTTGACATTGCTGTGTTCGAGTTCAATTGTGTTCAGAAGTATAGACTGAAGTTTTAAGTTGTTTTGGTCTCAGCTCATCTAGATTTTCTCTTACATGCTTGTCTAATTGGAGCTCAAAGCTGGTTTTGGTCTCATCCCAGCTTCTAGAAGAGTAGAAATCAAGTATTATTTGGCTAATTGAAAATTTAAGATTATTATATATACATATTTATAGTTTTGTATGAAATGTTTTTGTTGTTGAAAATTTATAACATAGAAGAACTTTTTAGTAGAGTGAAAATGGAGAAAGTGGAACTGAGCTTAAAAATTGAGATACAAAAACATGAATGTTTTCAACTATACAACAAAATTATTTACATACCAGAAATGGAAGCTCCCTTTAAAAAACCATGACCAGAGCAGGAAAGTGAAACTTGAAAATCCTATATGATTACAAGTTCAAGGGCAGTGATACACCTTTGAAGATGCTGGCATTATGGACCAAACATAAGCAATATTGATTAGCATTAGCTGAATTAAAGCAATATTGAATAGCATTAACTGAATTTGTTGTAAGCTTCTAATATGAGGATAGTTCGTTACTATAAGCTTATTAGGGTATTTACATATTAATTATTGCATAACAAAAAAAGTTTGGGACTTCGAATAAAAGTTGTTCCGGATTATACTTCAATCAAGGAATCTGTTTAAGCGGAAGACAAAATGATTTGCAGCTAAATACCATAAGGATTCAATTAGTAGTGCATTTATTGCCAAATTAGTGCTGAGCATTTTTGTTCTCTTTTATACAATTATTTTTTCGTTTTGTATATGCAGCTTATTAATCCTATATTGTAGGCACTTTACATAGTAAATTCTTATTCCAGGTAAATATGCTTAGCAATCAATCTGAATCCGTTTCCCTCCTGTTATGTTTGTAACTGATTTGATTTTGATAGACCGGCAATTAAACTTCTATATAAAAGAAGAGTAAACAGAGGCAGTAGTGAGCAGCAATTGCATGTGTTATCAGAAGATTAAAGTAGGAATTGGGGGTTCAGATTTTCTTGAACATGGAGAGGTTTTGGGGTGGCTTCATTTAGGAAAAGATAAAACTTTGAAGTTTTGATTTTCTTTCTTTCCCTTCTACCTTCATCTCTCTCTAGATTATTCTTCTGTCACTTTCTTTGTAATCGAAGCTTTGCTCAATGAATTTCCTTACCATTTTTTATAGTTAATACCAGTATATTTCGAATTTCTTTTAAATATGGCATGACTCATGACGATTTTAATTTAAAACATGGTTAATATACCTCAGGGAAAATATGAAGACACGATCAAAGAATGTACGAAAGCATTAGAACTGAATCCCATGTACGTTAAAGCTTTAGTACGAAGAGGAGAGGCTCATGAAAAGCTTGAACATTATGATGAGGCCATTGCTGGTGAGTTCAGATTTAAAGTTTTGTGACTATTGTCTTTAATTGTTTAGTACTAGAGGGGTGAGCCTTGGCACAATGGTAAGTTTGCCACTTTGTGACCTAAAGGTTTATTGGTTCGAATCTTACAAACAACCTCTCCGCTTGTTGGGGTAATGTTGTGTATATTTATCCACCCCAGATTGTATGGTGCTTCTTTCATTCATATACATCTTCCTTATGCTTTTGATGTGTTGATACATGTTTTGCACATTGATAGCATTCAAATTTTACAAACTTCCTTGTGCATTTATATTCTGTTCTTTTCATTCAAAAAAATTAAATAAATGGCAGATATGAAAAAGATCTTAGAAGTTGATCCCTCAAATGATCAAGCTAAGAAAGTCATTCGCCGACTGGAACCCCTTGCGGCAGAAAAGAGGGAAAAGATGAAGGAAGAAATGATTGGTCAGTCCTTTTGTTTTCTTTCTCATTGTTGCTGTTTTCTTATTCATTTATTTATTAAACAGCCTGGTACAAGCTCATTGCATTACCTCTGTTCTACATGTATGTCTTTTGTAATTTGTTATCTACTTATCTATATAACTTTCTTTGGTCTGTTCAATCAAAAACAAAAAACTTTCTTTAGTTTGTCCTTTTCTTTTTCTCACAACTCCAAAACTAACATGCATGATGATTGATGTATAAGAACTCTAAGTGTGAGCAGAATATCCTGTCTCAGTTGCTACTGTGAAGACTTGTTTGTACCTGAATATAATTTAATGTGTCCATTAAATTCACTCGATCTCAAGTGGTTCTTGTGGATGAAGTGAAAATATTTGTTAAGCGAAATACGATAAATGTTCTGAAGGAATTATTTTAGCAATGGAATCTGTGGTTGTCTATCAAAGATTCTATTACATAAACATGAGTATTTGTATATGAATTTATTGATATTTCCATGTGATTTGGAGCATGTTTGACTATCCTGACTCACTCAGCTATATATAAATGTATCTTGAATGCAGGAAAACTAAAAGAAATGGGAAATTCGGTGTTGGGTCGGTTTGGGATGAGCGTAGATAATTTCAAAGCTGTCAAAGATCCAAACACTGGTTCTTATTCTATCTCATTTCAACGATAATTTTGGTTATGCAATCATATAATCTCAGCTGTTAGGAAGTCTATACTGATACACATTTCTTATCAAAAAAAGAATGATACATGTTTGAGTCTGAAGGGCATGTTATTTATTCTTCTTATTAATGCCTAAGTCTTCTAATAATCTATGTTTTTTCCACCGTTCTCTGTGTATTAATGATGGCTTGCAAGTGCATTATTATTGTCCAGAAAGAAAAATATCCTTCATAACACTTTGTTGTTGAATATTATCTAAACCAATACAAATAATTTGGGGACTGGGTCAGAAAATAGAAGGCAATAACATGAATGGTTTCCTGATGATACATTCTCTCACCATGGTAAACTAATTTTCAAGGTAAATTATCTTAATGCAGCAATTGATTGCTTTCTTGATCCAATATTTTATTGGAGTATTTTCACAAGACATGCATATTTTTTTGATTTGTTTTGGGATTACCCAGAGTATCCCCTCGTCCTATAAGTAAGGAACTAATTCCTTTTGAAATATGTGACTGTCCCTCTCACCAATTATCGCTTTTAGGGGATTGATAATGCCACATGTATGACTTCATTGATACATGTTAGTGTTATGATGAATTTGTCTGGCCGTAATGATTAGGAGGGAAGTGAAGTCAACAAAATGTTCAATAATTTATTTAAAGGATGTTGCAGTTGAAGAGAAAATATAGAGCTTATAGAAAGCAAAAGATCTGCAAAAAAAAAATGAAGCAATTAACTGCTTTCTTATACACATGCAAACTGTGGGAAACAGTGTTCTATCTACCTTCCAACTCATTCATTTTCATATCTCAGAGAGAAAAAACTTATTACAAGCTTAATTGGTTATTCACTCCTTCATCGATATTTGTTAGCATAAAGTAAGAAAAGAGTACTTGTTGTCTTGCCTAGAATGTTTTCTAAAGAGTACTTAATTAAACCATGAGTGGCTTGCTGAAGAAAGGATACTTAGTTGTTGTGACAAAGAAGATTTAGTTGAGCCACTAATGACTTATGAGAGAACCCTTAGTTGTTTAGGAGCCAGAAGTTGCTAAAGCCTGGATGTAGCCCAAATTTTGGCCAAGCTTAATTTTGGTACTAGAGTATCCTTTAGTTTATGGGTAAGGATGAACTAATCTCTTTCGGGGTGTGTAGCTACCCTTTTAGTAAGTGTTGCTCCTAGTAATCGAAACATTGACTTTTTGGGTTTTTTTAGATTTATTAAGTCATTACACAACTAGACAATTCTTTGGCCTAGATGTAGTAGTAAGTTTTGGGCTGAGCTTGGTGATTGTGAATATTTATATCCCTTATGTTTTATTTAGTGGCTATATTGTATTTATCTTACAATAAAATTAAGATAGTTTTGTTTAAAGCAATATTTTGAGAATCAGATTGATCGCTGACTGGACTTAAAAATAATTCTGATTTGCATTCTTAATCGAGTGAAGGGTTAAACCTTTTTGAAAAATTTCAGTACTTTTTGAATCACGAAAATTTTAGTCCGACTATGTTAAACCCATTTAAATTGTAATAACCTGGAAAGTAAATCTAACGGTTTATTAAAATTAAAAAATGTAGCACTGCTCTGATATTTTATTTTACTTTGACTCAAGAAAAAGATAGAGAAATATTACTGCAATATACTTATACATAAATATTAATTATATAAAATTTTGCATTTATATAATTATATATTTATAGATAATTATTAACTTTATATAAAATCAAGTAGTTAATTTTATATTATTATTAAATTGGTTAAATCTAATATGATATCTCTTCTAATTTGATGATGCCAGAATTAAGTTTCATAACTTCAATTTAAAGATAAAATCTTAAAACCTACTTGCAGCAGACAATCTATTTTGACTTGTTAAAATGTGGCGCAAATTCAATAATGTATGTTCATCTAATTTTAATATGCTCATCTTTGAAAATTAAAAAATGTCAAGAATGAAATAAAAATTGGTACTTTTATGGCAGTAGAAGGATGAGAATGACGACTGAAACAAAATAAGTACAGCTTGGCACTTATAGGTGAAAAGTATGTTTATCAATCAAACCAGGGTGTGAGTTTAACAATTGATTGTTGGACTTTAATACAAAATTTGAATTATCTATGCTTGACTACGCATTTCGTTGACGAGAATTAGAAATTGCGTAAAATGATTCTTATTTTTTGAACAATTAAGAATCACAAGAGAGAGACGATTGTTAGAAAATTCGAAAAATGTCTAGAAAGTTGGTTGATTGGCAAAGTTTTCACCATAACAGTACATAATGTTGCAATCTCATATTTAAAAGATAGAATGGAAGACTAGAATTCACATCCATAAAGAGAGAGCATATGCATGTTAGATGTTCTCCAACTGATGGTGAAAATACTAACATGATTCAATCATCAAATTTACAAGTACAATTAGATATGTTTGTGCATCTCCTACTTGATTGGATATGGTTAAAATCTACATAAAAAAAACTAGAGTTAATTACAATCACTCATGAGTTTTAGTGAAATTAAAGAAATCAGTTATCTTTTTTTGTCCTTACATGAATTATTCCTCCCTCTTACACGAACCACCCCTAATTTTATACACATATTACATTGAGCACCCCTCATGAAATATAAGTGTAATATTTTAAACAAAAAACATGTGATGTGTGTAATTAAGTTAAACAAAATATTGTATATTGTGTAGACAAATTCAAATAATATAAGAGTTAATGCATCTTCATTATTTGGTTCATTACAAAATAATATAAGGGTTATATAAGTATCTCATTAGAATTATTAATATGTTGTGTAACGAAACAAAATAATAAAAAAACAATCAGTTTTGTACTATTTGAAATTGTCTACACAATAAATAATATTTTGTTTAACTTAATTACATTCATCACACGATTTTTATTTAAAATATTACACAATCAGTTTTGTCAGTGTAAGGTACGTATAAAATTATGGGTGATTTGTGTAAGAGAGATGAATGGTTCGTGTAATAACAAAAAAATGATGGATGGTTTGTATAATTTCGCTAAAACTTAGTAGGTGTAATATAATTAACTCAAAAAAACTATGATACAAGATGAGTGTTCTGTGCAATGGGATGTTCCTACTACGTGAAAATCTAAGTTATATTATACTTGAAAGTGCATTAAAGTTTCAAAAGGGTTTTAAGAGACTAGGTGAGAGAGATTTTGATTTTGTATTGATGCAAGGTGGGGTCCCAAAGAATGATGATTAGGATAATTCCAAATACTTTATTAAATTCCTGAAATATTTTATGATATCACTAAGAAAATGTCTAGATCAACTTATGTGACTTCTTCTCTATATTTCAATGAGTATTGTGTGATAATGATGACACTAGAGAAATGAATCGGAAGTCATGACTAGGGATGGAAACAGAAACCAAACCCGTAGGTATCTATCTGAACCCAACTCGAATTTAACGGTGAAAATTCGATGTGATTTAGTTCAGATTCAAGTTTGGGTTTTACCCGTGTTTAACTTTCGGGTTTGGGTTTGGTAGGGCTAAGACCCTACTCTGAACCCGCCCCGAAGTAATATAATTCAATTTGTAATTGAAATTTCTATCATATATCAATTTTCTTAATTTTTAATTTAACTTTATATACTATTGGTTCTTGAAACATAAAAGAAATGAAATAATAAAAAAGAAAATAAAATTGATAGAGAAAAATAAATTAAAAGTATCTCATGGAGAGTTTGGAGAAAAACAAGTCATATTTTTTATATATTACTAGTGGAAGGTGAATTCCACAAAAAAAAACATCTTGCACAAATAGTTAGAGATGTAGTGCTCGTGTCAACAGTCGTTTCTCTACTTTTTGCACGGGTGGTAGAGTTTTTAATTGTTATAAGAGTTCTTTTTTTCCAAAACAATTGAAGCAATAGATGTTAAAAGAGTTATTTGAGAAATGTATTTTATTTATTTATTATATTCTAACACATGAGATATTACTATTTTTTAAAATATATTAATTAATTTAATACATTTTTTTAGAATTTGAACCAATCCCATAACAAATGATGAATATTATGATGGTGGCTCTAATTCTCTAATTGGTTGCATTATTACCAATTTTATTGCTCGGAAAGTTTTATTGTTATTAATTGTCAATAAACACTATCTAATTGTTTAAAATTATGTTACAGATGCTCATATTGTTGTTATTATCCTCTTGTTGTGACTGTTGTTGTTGTTGTTCTTTACTTTATCGTTGTTGTCTTGCTATTTTTGTTGCTTTTTATGTTGTTTACTTTCAATGTTACTGGAAATTTTTAATACTATTTTGATGTTGTTGAACACTATTTTTCATTGTTTTATGTTTAATATTTTGTCAATTTTATGAGTTTTGAATGTATATGCAACTTTAATCTTTTATAAAAAAAACTATCCAAATCGAGCTGAAACTGCATATAATATTTGGATCGGATTGAGTGAGATATCTTGATATAAACAGATTGAACTAGACTACATGTTAATTACATGTTTGGATCAGATAATTTTTTGCCTAAAAACTGATCCAAATTTACCACACATACCCCTAAAAATTGATGCAGAACTAAAATCAAGGCTCTTCCTAGATAGACACAATATGTCTACTAAGGTGACCGAAAAATACAAAATAAAAAATATAATAAACTCAAGTTCTTAATAATTAAAAAATAAGCAACAAAAAAAAATATATTACATTTCTTCACGATTTCCACTAGACATTTTTAAAACATCAGTGTAAATTATTATAGATAATTAAATTATTTTTATAATTAATGCATTCTCATTTTCCCCTCGTGAATTGTATTAAATTTTCCTTTTTTTGTTTAAATTTTGACTTAATTTTTTATTTTCTTATAGATTCTCATCTTTCCCCAACATCTTGACCTCCATTATAATAATGCTAAAGACCAGAGTCTTTGACATACTATCATACTAACACATCCAAGCATGGTAGTTAAAATCGCAATCTTACTCGTGAGATCGTCCGCTTTTACGATCTTCAACCCCCAATTCGTGCTTAATCTTAGTTCTGGGCACGCCTCCATGAGATCGTGTGAGATCGTTGTGTTGGAGCATATGATCGGTTGAATCGACAATCTCATTGATCTCATATTCACTCTTCACCTCTTCTTGTCTCATTCTCTATACAAACTTCTTGTATTGATTCATTAGATTCATGAAGGAAGTAGAAAGATAAGAAAACAAAGCAAAAAAACCATAGAACTTTCTTATTCAGGTTATGAGATCCAGCAGCCATATATTTCAAATGAAACAAGGAACATAAACAAGTAGGGAAAAGTTAGTAAACCCTAATTGACAACCCTATGTTTACGATCTTTGACTGCTCTCCCAATTTTAAGTAAAATCTCGATTTTAAGTGTTATGCATTCAAGTCACTCAATCACTACTCTATAAGCAAAGGAACATAAGAATGTAGACTCAACTCTCGACACATATTCAGTTAAGATTAAGAGAGGCGAAGACATAAAAATGTGAATTTGATAGATATTAAAGATGAAAGGTGGGTGTGTCAGAGATTAATATGTGGTAAAAGGAATAAATGTTTGTTAAAAAGGGTATTTTGAGAAGTTAGGGTGAAAACATTTAAAGGCTATGTCTATTTAGACTGACAAATGTTACTACATCACAAAGGGAATAAATATTGCTACTTAATATATATACCCTGCAATTGTTTTTATTCAATAAATAAGAATTTAACGGTTAGTTTAGTAGTGTAAGGTCCTACTAGATTCACAAGTATCGTACTAATCCAAAGGTCAAATGTTTAATTCTTGGGAAGGACACTTCTCAGGAAGGGTAGCCACATATATTGAAAGAGATAAGTTCATTACCCTCGAAAGAGATAAGTTCCTTACCCATAGGGTAAAGGAATACTTTCATTATACCAGCAAAAAAACCAACATGTGGTCATGGCCACAAAAATATATACCGTCCAGAAAATAAAGACAAAAGGCCATTAACCGAGAGCATTTGATCTTGGTGAATATCAATTAACACAATAGAAAACTTACATAAAGAAGAAACTCATTAACAATTATAAATATTGAAGGTGGAGTTGTATAGTGCATGCATAAAAACTTGCAAGTGAAATATGCAACTACATATGGGAAGTGACAAGTACAGCACATCTCATAGACATAGGAACAATATTGAGATTTACAATATAGATTAACAAAAGGTGGGGTTTGAGCAAACTTTTCTTGAATCAAGAACAGCCAAAACATCTACATATAGAGGAAATACCAGATGGAAGTGGTTCTGAATCAGGCTCCGGTTTTTTTCGAGGAAGTTGCTTAAAAAAGGCTTTCACAGCTCCTGTCACTCCATCCTCATTCTCCATGGCCTTGGCAAGTTCGGTTGCGCGCTCCTTTACCTGGCATTGTATTAAGAAATTAAATTTGATGGTTATCTTCGATTAGATTGTAACGATTAGATTGTAACCAACGACACTACTGATGAATTCCACCAAATTTGGATTGTGTTGCACAACGCCTCAATATCAGCAACTTAGTCAAGCTCTGCAGGGGACTTAACCCTTAACAGGCACAGTACATATATAACCAATTTCCCCATCCCACAAACTTAAATCTCAACAAAGTTTTAAGCATGAAACTAAAAATTTGCCATAATGGTTTAACAGGTTCACGATTGCATATGAATTAAGTACTAATACCCAAGGATCTGTACAAGGAGCTCAAGCAAAGCTATTATGACACCTTATACCTTTCCCTATAGGGGTTGTTTGGTTGAAGGGATAATTTTTCAGTGCTGAGAATCAGACTCCAGGGAAAAATATTCAAGGATGATACTCCCCAGAATGTATTAATCCCACATTTGCTTACTTTTAACCATTCCAAGTGTGTTCAACAACATTCTCATAATACATAGCAAAGCATCAATTTTATCACAGTTTTCTCTATCACTTTTTACATCATCAAACTTGTAAGGTTAAGGTTCCGTACATGTACCCTTTTCATACCCTCTAGGTGGGAGCCTCGTGCATTGAGCCACTTTTTTTTTAAATTTTTCGATTAATGTAGTCAACTTCACCTAGTGGAATTAAGGCTTGATTGTTGTTGTTTCTTAAAATCTCTCTCAAGGAACTATTTCATTATAAGCTGTTTTCAACACAAAATACTCTAATCCAAACACGCCTCTATTGACAATGCATAAAGAATCTAGCTTCAATAATTACTTCCAAAAGAAGCAAACTCCTTTTTCCTGCTTATTAAACATTTAAAAGCATACATATTTCAGGAATATGATTGTTACCTTGGGATCTAGCATAAAATTAATTGCATCAACCAACTTGGTAAGTGAAAACTCATCAACTGGGATAGGTGGAGGACCAACTCCTCTAGCATGTACTCTGTCACCCCAAAATGGTTGATCACCGAAAAATGGAACTATGGTTGTTGGGCACTACCATAAAATATACCAATTAATTGAAGCAGAACCAAATGATATGATACTTATTAAAGATTAAAAAAGCTATTAATTTCTTACAGCAGCTTTCAGCCCAGCAGCTGTTGTTCCTGCACCTCCATGATGCACCTAAAAACAACAGGTAAAGGTATAAGAATAAAAATTTGCATATGATAGATCATTGAAACCTGAAAATCCAAACACCAAGACTAATAATAGAAAGTACTTTAGATATGGATGGGCTATCCAACAATCACATGATCATTAATGGAAATTGTTTGAAGACGAGAAACAACAAGCAATATGAACTACAAGTACTGAACTATTTGATCTCACCACAGCCTTGCAGTGTAAGAATAGCCAGTCATGAGGGATATTATCCAATAAATATATCGACTCCTTTGGTTCTGCCACTGGGAAGAAACATATTTAGTTAACAAAAAAGAACTAATAAATTACTACAATAAGAACGCAAGAATAAGCAATATTCATACAATTCCCAAGACCTCCCCATCCTTTATTGATGATTCCCCTCTGTCCAGTTTTCTCCAGTGCTTGTACAATTATTTCTGTCATCTTTTTTGGTTCTTGAACAGGCTGTAATAAGAATATGAGAGAGAGAGAGAGAATCAATAAGATTAAAGAGCTATACAATCAATCATCCTTTTGAGAACTTCATACAAGAATTACCAAAGTCATGGAATGATTAAAAAAACTAAATATTAAATTTCCATAAGCTAGTAAAACATAATAACAAATATTATTTTTAAGAAACTCAATGACACTAGAAGATGGCAAAGAGAAACAAGGGGAAGAAAACACCGGAAATTATACTGACTTGTCCGGAGGATTGGCTTAATTATGTTGAAATTCTTCTTGTTTTCAAAATTATGTTGAGCTTTTTGAGGTTTGTGTTGCCTTTAAACTTACCTCCTCTGACATTAACTAATCATTAACATTACGTTTATTCCCCTGTTTTTAGGAGCATAGGGTGTCATACCCCAAAACCTGGAGATCAGTGTACTTATCCTTTAAAATTGAACAAATTCAGCTTCCAACCAAAACAATTAAAGCAAATAATGAAGCATCTAATTTCCTTACCTATTCGCCAACCCACTTAGTTTCTTGTAGGCACCTAAAATTGATCACCCTCTTAACCATTATGTCTTACTATTTCTATTGATCTATCCCTAAGAGTGCCTAAATTCCATTTTTCGATTTGTATCCTAGACCGGTGAACTAGCTTCTTTACCCGCACCTGCTCATGCAAATGTGGAACCCTTGCTTATTTTTTACTACATTCAGATGGCGATGAAGCGACCCTTGCTCAATTAACATTGTACCCGAGTGATACAACAGGTTGCTTCTAGGCAATAACCTAGTATTAACATTATCACATCGTTGACCCATATCATTGGGATTTAACGAAGTTTATGTTGGTTGTCGAATACCTAATACAACTTTCACCTTTTATCCAGGCTTAGGATCGACTATGAATAACATCAAGCACACATGTAATAAATGTATGATGGAAATAAATACACTCACCAGGCTGCCAAATCCAATGTAAATAGGCTCATCACCATCTTCGAGCCATTTTACAAGAGACTCCGGAGGTTGAAAGCTTGACGCAAGATCAAGGAAGCAAAAGCCTACTACATCAATTTTGGGTCCCCAATCTGCAAACCAAAAAATATAAAAACAGTGTGGATCACTCAACCAAGAATCAAGTAAGAGAAGATATAGTATAAGTGGTTATTTTAATTAACAGTTAAAAAAATGAGAAAAGAGAACTTTAGCTTGTACCAAGCGCATGTTCAATAACTCATTGATTAAATTACTATCAGTCAAGGGAGTATAGAAGCTTCGTTCTGCAAAAGGGAAAGGGGAGAACTTGTTCCAGAAATGAAATTACTTTTTCACTAAAAATTTCTATTGTTCATTGAATGAAATCTTATCAAACATACCAAGGGAAAAAATGAGTATAGATTAGAGTTTGAGCTCTTACTGAAAAGGACATGCACATAAGCACAACTAATTAAAAACAATTAAGGAACAGCACTCCGCAATATTATGAAACACACAAAGGGAACTGCATGTAAAAATGAATACAAACTGTTAAGATTGAGATCTAACGTAACCACCTTTGGGTTTAGGAACAAGGTGAGGACTCCATATATAAGCATGTGGCACATCAGTCTCTGAGCCTTGTGAACCACTTAAATATGTGACCGGTCGTAATTTCAACTTTTTCTTCCTAAGGTCATTAATCATGTCTCGTATTCCCAGCCAAATCAATGAGTCAACTATTTGATATGATAGCTGAAGAATCATTCACAACCAAAATTTAGTTCAAACAGAGGCATAAAATTTAAGAAGGATGACAAGAACCAGCAGTAATTAAAGAACTCACCCTATAACCAGCCTGTTGCTTTACACGAGACAAAGGATGTGGAAATTCATTAGTTGGCCTGGGACAAAAAAACAGTGTACATAAAATGCAGATCTCAATCCCCAAAAAAACTAAAACTAACAACCAATTGTTAAACCAATAAAAGAAACAACAGTGAATGAGAAAATAACTTGAGTGAATATGAAACAGTAAGATAACATTACCAAGATGAAACTTACGTCCATGGCATTGTGAAAAAAATGTGAATTGGAATTTTTAGTGCCTCTGCCACATGGGTATGCCCTAAAGATGTACATTACAATGTCATTTGCAAAGTACAACAAAGATATGAATAAAACTGCTATAACAAAAAAAAAATATGGATAAACATGTACAATGAATTTACCATATCCTCAAACTGTAACTGGAAATAACTATCGTACCATAAGCTGGGGGATTTGCAATGATTGCATCTGCTTTAAAGGGGACACCAGAATCAATGTCGGGTTCCTTACAAGCTGGAAGCAGAGAGTAAATAATCTCTTTCATCTGATTTCTCTGAATAGGTATCTCGGACGGTCCTGATGGCAAAAAGCCCTTGTTTTTAACCATATCTGCTCCAAAAAGAATTTAAAGGTTCAAAGTAAAATGATAGAACTCATTTCACCAAAACAAAATCAATAAAAATATATTTAAATAGAACTCAAATTAAAAAAAAATTAATAAACTTTCATGATCTTGTTGGAATTAGTGGTTAATAATTTCTAAGCTGCCAATATTTTACCCAGAATTCATTTTTATGTAACTTTGCCAAACAAAACATATTGGAGGAGGTTATGGAAAAGAAGAAATTAATAAATCACATAGCCAACAGAAGAACAAATTTGTACATGGGTACATGGTACGTACAACCAGCTAGGACTTTTGGATCACCACCTAATGGATAAAACTCCAAACCAGCTGTCAATACAAACTCCTTAAAATTTGAATGTGTTGCTAATCTAACGCGGTGGCCATAATCCTGCAGATAAATGCGTATAAAAATTCCTCAATTTTGTGTCAATAGTATTTAAACACAAATTATAAACATAACTAAAAATTTCAGTTCATAGCCTTTTTACCATGAGAAGACTGATTTGAACAATATTTTCAATATATAAGTTAGAACGGTGACACTAGAAAGCATGTCTGTCTGACGAAGCAATAGAACTGGGAAGTCACAAAGAAACTAAACTTATAGCCAAAAATACTAGAGACTAGTGAAAGCAGTACCACATGTGGAATCCAAGTTTCTATTATCTTATTTCTCAAGGTTCTACTTCAATTTCAACTTTCCTCTCGAAGATCAAAAACCTAGTTGATGCTTTAGTGTTCATAGGTACTCCTATTTCGGTTACAGAACATATAGATTATATTTTAGATGGATTAAATGAAGAGTATCAACCTATAATTACTTATGTTGAGAGTCAACCTGATCCTCCTACTCTTCACAATCTGGAATCATTCTTGTTGACGTTTGAATCGAGGTTAGAAAAGCATAAAACCAAGGCAATCTCATATGCTATTTCAGTCAATGTTGCTACGGATTCTTCTATGTCTTCTAAACAAGTTTTGTCTCAATCTCGTTATGCATTTCCTTACAATACTTCGATGACTCCAACATATTCTAACGAAAATGAGTTGCAAGGTAATTTCTCTCCTGGTTATGGTAATTCTGGAAATTATCGTGGAGGAAGAGAATGTCGTGGAGGTCGTTCTCGTGGAAGTAGGTTCTTCAGGTCTTCATCTGTTTACTGTGACTATTGTAATAGATATGGTCATGATCTTGCTATGTGCTATTATGCACCTCCAAATTTTGGTGATACTCTTGTTCATGGAGCTAACTATGGGATGTCTGGATCCTATCAGCCACATCCTCCTATGCCACGTCACACTAGGAACTCTTATCCTTCATTCATGCATCATCCAAATGGAAATTCCAGATATCCAGCTCACTTCTATCCTGATCATTCTTCTGATTTCTACAATGGTTCTACTCTGTCATCTAACTTGGCTCATCACTATCCTGACTCCTTACTTGGCCCTAGTCCAGTTCATGAACAGCAATCATAATTTCAACAATTATGCAATGACAGCTTGTACTGACTACAAGGATCAGCCTCCTGCAAGGGACAATAGGCATGTTACATGGTTTCCTGACTCAGATGCCACAAATCACCTTACAACTGATCCTTCATTGATTCATAAACCAATTGAGAAATTTGGTCATGAACAGATTTATATGGGTAATGGTACTAGTATTTCCATTTCATCTGTTGGTCACTCATCTTTTACATCTAATTTGCATCCTCATGTCTCACTTTCCTTAAGTAATCTTCTGTGTGTTCCATCAATTACTAAAAATCTTCTTAGTGTTTCACAATTTACTAAAGATAATTCCTGTTTCTTTGAATTTCACTCTAATGTTTGCTTTGTGAAATCACAGGCTACTAAAGAAGTCTTACTTCAAGGGTCTCGGACAAAGTATAAATCAAGCTCAATATGTTTGGTTTTACTATGCAGAAATGGATTATGTGACATTGCCACAATTCTCAAATTGTCATAAAGGATAAGAGTTGTGTAAGAAAATTTGATCTCTTGTAAAAGGGACTCAACCCACATAAGCTCTTGAGCAGCAAGAGTCAAGCTCCTATATTCAGCCTCTGTGCTGGACCTGGAGACTGTGCTCTGCTTCTTGGACCACCAGGTGATTAGATTAGGACCAAGAAAACCACAGGCACCTAAGATGGACTTTCTGTTATCCACATCAGAAGCCCAATCAGCATCACAAAAAGTTGTGAGAGTAAGAGGAGCTGAAACAGCAGCCTTCTAAATAAAGAGACCACAAGTGGCAGTGCCTTGAAAATACCTAATGATTCTCTCGACAGCTGCCCAATGAGAATTGAGAGGCTGACTAAGAAATTGGCAAAATTTGATTACACTATAGGTGATATCTTGCAGCGGAGATGGAGACGGGGAAGGCAAAGGAGAAGAGAGAATGCAAATAGAGAAAGAAAGAGAGAGAGAGAGAGATCAAGGAATGAAGAATGAAAATTGAAATTTGTTATTGATCCAAGGGTAGTTACAAGAGGAGGGAATGAGGCATATATACTAAAGGTTTGACAGCTCAATATAGTGAAGCATAGTCACAACCTTTACCTCAACTCAGAAATAATATTGAGATTACAAAATAACAAACCATACCCTACTCTAATACACACTGAGGGCAGCACATCATGAAAGGCATAGAGTCCCTCTGAAGTGAGAACACCTCTTAGCAAAACCTGATCAGTAGCCTGAGATTTGACAATACTAGATTAAGGATGAAATTCAAAATAACAAATGTTGTCTTGTGCAAACTGAGAAACACTAAGCAAATTTTTAGTAATAGAAGGAACAAGTAAGTTTCTAAGAGAAAGAGTCACATGAGGATTAAAGGATGAATGAAACTTAGAATAGCCACAAGCAAAGATAGGGATACTAGAACCATTACCCATGTATATCTAATCTGAAGTGAACTTTTCAGTAGGCTCTTGAACCAGAGCAGGACCGCATTGGAGGATTGGTGTTATAGACAGGTGCACCACCAGAAGATGAAGTTGTCATAGGAGCCAAAATGACCTCGAGCAGCAGGATGACCTTGAGCAACAACGTGAGAAGAACCAAACTGAGAACCGGAAGCAAAATGATCATAATGACCTGTGAGTGGACCCCTAGGATGAGAGAAATGCGGTCCAGGATAGTGATTGAAATTCCTTGCAACATGAGGACAGGAAGTAGATGCAAAATTAGAGTATTGTCTGGACATAGGAGCACCAAAGCCAGTAGGAGAACCATAATAATCTAGTCCAAATGCATAAGGTGCATAATAGCAGTATGAGATCTCAGGTCCATACTTGTTACAATACTCACAAAATAGATAGCTTCCATGTGGCCCAAAGCCACCACGTGTTCTACCACGATTACCACGAAAACTACTTTTGAAGCCAAAATTTACCTCAAAATGAGAAAGAGGACCCTCATTATGTGCTCTAGGAACAGAAGGTGACAAAGGAGATCTAACAAGATAATTGTGCATTTGAAAATTGATAGAGACAAGACTAGATGGAGATGCAACAACAATATTAACATAAAGAGCATCATAAATAGAATTGGTGTGATTTCTTTCCAAGCGAGCTTCAAAATTTAGAAGATGAGATTGTAGAGCATTGATGGAAGAAATATCCTCTTGACTCTCAACAGTAGTGATGAGAGTTTGAAATTCCTCAAGCAATCCATCAAAAATACAACCAATGTGTTCAACTAGGGTTATTGGAGAACCTATGGAAATTAAAGAGTCAACAATTACCTTGATCTTCATGAAGTATTCTAAATTTATATTAGCACCTTTAACAACAGACCTCAATTGTGCCCTAAGTTGTCTACTCTTGGCCTTTGTCTGAGCATGACAGTACTCACTGATCTCACACCATAGCTGAAAGATGTCTGCAACCAATAGCTCTAGGTTGCAGAGAGAAAATTGAGGAGCCACGAAAGGATCATTTGATCCTGCTCTTCCCAGGTTAGATAAGTTGGATTAATACGACAGAGAAGACGATCTTCTTCTTTGAGATATTTCTGTGGAATATCATCACCAGAAACGAACCTGAAAACACGGTTTGAGGTGAGAACAGCCACGGTGAATTGTTTCCACGCTAGAAAATTGTGTTATGTGAGCTTCATTGTTGAAAGAGGAAGAGTGAGAGGAGGAAAAGAATGTTGAGGAGAAGCCATGGATGGAGAAGGAGAACCAAGATCTTCAGAAACATGAGTCATTAAAGGCATGATACCATGTAAAAGTGAGTGAGAAAGTGAGAACACGAAGAGAATAGAGAGAAAATTGAGAGAGAAAGTGTAACTGCTTCTATTGTGGTAGTTACTGAATTTCTTATTATGAAAAACTTGATTGGTTACTCTCAGAATTTAGAGTAGAATGAATTGATTTTATTGAATTATGCTGAGAATACAAGTCATATATACAAGACTAGAAAGCTATTTTAGGAAATATAATAACAGCACCTAGACAACTAGATCCCTATGATTCAGGAATATTATAATTGTAATCTGCTAAATAAGGAAACAATATAACAACTAATAAAACACTGATTCTAAGAGAAATAATACAATTAATACAATATATTCTAACAGTTACAAGTGTGTGTACCTCTATTTATAGAGTTGTACTCGTGGCAAGTTTATTAGAAAGTAAAACAGAAAATACAAGCCTAAACCAAGCCTAGACCTAACTAACTGGCAAGCTGTTATTACAAAATAACAGTATGCTCTAATACTCAACAATTGTTTAAATTGTGCTTACTAATAACAGTTTATGAGAAAAAAGCATGCTAGTAGACACACACGTACTTACACTCATACATACATGCATACATAAGAATGGAAAATCAATCAATTAGAATGTCTCTATACCAAAAGTCCTGTCTATTTTAAAACATGGCCACATATATCCCTGTGTACCAATATAAGCATAATATGTATTATAAAACAGGAAAAGAGAAAATTGAGGCATAAGAAAATGCTTCTTACTTGCAAGCGTTTGCCAATTGCAACAAATGGCTGCACATCTCCTCGTGTACCAACAATAAGCATCACTATATTCAATGGCGGGATGTAATGTTGGTCCATAGCATCAGGTGAATCATCAATGGCATCGTCCAAATGTTTGGATCGAACCCCAAGAGCTTCGGTTTGAAGATTTCCAGGAACTTCAAACTCTACAGTTCCATCATCTTTTACAGTAGCTATTCTGTTCAACAATCTAATCTGCACAGTTGTAAAAATCATCTGAGTCACAGCCATATATGCTTAAAAACAAAGATAAAATGATGATTATGATCACAAAGAAATAAAAGAAAATAAGGCACGGTTGAATGTAATACAGGAACCATGATCAACTTCTGTTTAGCAAGGCAACACAAGTTATGAGGTCAGTTAACCCTGCCTCCATTCCTTTCTTTATAAAAATTACTTTTTTTATAACACAAGTCATGAAATAACAAAATAACATTAATCAAAAATAGGCGTTTTCAACTCTGCATGTTGCTGTACTTTAAAAATGGGATATGGGAATGAATGAGAATAAATGGGAACATGGAATGGATGGGAAATAGGCAATTGGCACACTACTGGTAGCTGCATGTTTTAGTGGGTTTTATTTATATTTATTACTAATTACTAATTACTAATTAAAAATTACTAATTATGCTCCAATTAAGAATAAGGAATTTTATTTCTTTATTTTAATTTTATCCTGAATAAATAGGTTTAAGTCCCATAAAGTGGTTGCAGGTCCAGGAGAAGAGAAATAACAGAAACGAATAAAAAAGACAGCGGTGAGTTGGATGTCTAAAAATATATTTCCTTAGACCCTAAGCATAGCACTACATACTCCATTCCCTTAACCAGAGCATCCCTTCCCACTCATCTCCCCTTCACTTAGGCATACTGCTACTGCACCAAATCTGCCCCGCAGTGCCAGCGCTGACCACCCAGTGCCACAATTGCGGCTCCCCTCAAGCAGGTCCACTTCTGGCTCATGACTCCCTCCATCAATCTTGTTCTGATTTTTCCTTTCAAGGTTTTAGAACACTTCTCTGAGCAGTTTGGATCAAAAACGGCCTAAGCTTGGGAATGCAATGCAAGTACCATAGCGCGAACTGGGTTGCAGGGTTACTTTTTTATTGGCACATCATACACATGCAAGTGGTGAGTTTTAAGCTCAAACCTTTCCCATGCCACCATTTTCGAGAAAGGAAGAAAACGACCCAAGTCTGGGAATGCAATGCAAGTACCATACCATGAACTGGGTTGCAGGGTTACTTTTTATTGGCAAATCATATACATGCAAGTGGTGAGTTTTAAGCTAAAACCTTCCCACGCCACCATTTTGGAGAATGGCAGAAAACGACCCAAGTTTGGGAATGCAATGCAAGTAACATACGGTGAACTGGGTTGCAGGGTTACTTTTTTATTGGCAAATCATACACATGCAAGTGGTGACTTTTAAGCTCAAACCTTTCCCATGCCACCATTATCGAGAAAGGCAGAAAGACAAAGATTCCATTCACCAAAAATTCATTCCAAAAGGACCTTGTTCCCTTTTAAAATTATGTAAACTAGAATAGGGAGATGGAAAGAGAGATTTTACTGAGATTCAAAAGCTGTAAACTTCTATTATGATTCATTAATTATTACAATAGAGTAGAGGAGTATTTATAAGCTGCTGTAACAGCTGTCATCTAATCAGCACTAACTAAGCCTAACCGCCTCTGCTGTCATTCACAGAGGACAGCATAGGCTTGCTTCCATGTAATACTTAAACGGATCACTAGTCTTATTTCTCTAATCTACTGCCCTGTAACTGAGGGTGGTTGACTAGTGCCAAAAAATCAACAACTCTGAGTTGTTGCTTGAGACAAGCAAATCAAGTTGCTGATAGAGGCTTAATTTGTTAATAAGGGGGAGGAAAGGGAAGGAGGGTACAGAGATCAGTTAATAAATTTCCTTCCCATTGTTTGGATGTATGTTATCCTCAGAAGTTCTCCACATTAGGGAACTTTTAAATGTTCTTAAAAGTTTTGGTGATAACGTGATAATCCCCATTTTACTCACCTCATTATAAAAGCCTCCCAAAAAAATGAGCTTTACTAAAACCTTCCACTCCTCTCATTTCTCTAACCATATATCCCATCTAAACATAGCCTATAGTTTCTTCTTTCTTTTGGAGGAGCACAACAAGAATTTCTTTTTAACCCACAGTCGTTCAACTACTGAAGAACCAATGCCACCACATGAAAATGCAACCTTGACAGAGGGGGAAACGAAAAGTAAGAGATATCATAGATCACAATAGTGTACCTTCTCCTGGACAGGAACTTTGTCATCAAAAATTTGCGCTGCATCTTCAGGCCTTACATGTCTATGCTTCTCTGTTTTTGACCTTTCCCACTTAAATGTATTTGAACTTGACTCCAATTTATCTCCATGTGATATATCTGCTGGCAGAGTGGTCACTTTAGACAACCCCTTGCTAGGAACACCTGAATAAGGGGATAAAGCAAGATTATCATAATATATATCAGAAAAGAATAATATTGAAATTAAGTCATCAAATACAAGTTCAGATAAAATGTATGTGCAATATCAAGAATGCCATGAGATGCTTGTCAGTCTGTTACGGGAAATTATAGAAACAGAACACTAGCAGAATTGAAAAAATGGAGAATGGTATTTCGTTAAGGTAATCTGCTCCAGCAAGGAAAACCCTCCAAAATCTAAAGATACTTCCAGAATGACAATTCACAGCTAAATGACTCTCCTAGATACCCGTTTACACCCACACTCCCTGACAAACTCAACAAATAAAGAGATGTGTAATATGAATTAAACTAGGAATAAAGAAATATAGAAATAAAACCAACTTAGTTAAACAGTGTTGTTTGCGAAGCTGAGCTGAAAGCAAAGCTACAAATTCTGGAAACTGACAAGCCAATCTATAGTACTCTATCCATGTGGCATCCTCTGCAGCTACATGAGCCCACTGCACCAGTACCTCTGTGACTGTCGTCCCTTTTTTCTGCACCATCCTTTAAGCTAAAACTTAGTCAGGTCGTAGTTCAAGTATCACGCGATCATTGATTCGAGGTAAAACTAAGTACAACTGTTTCGACAAATGTTGATGCTTGAGGAGGCAAACATGGAAGACATCATGTATCTTAGAGCCAGGGACCGACCTACGTTGCCTATAGTGAGGGCATGTCCCCCAAAAACTTTTTTTTGTTATTTGCTTATTACACATATATATAAATATGTTTGATGCTTCCCTCAATGTAATACACATACAAGCTTTAGAGTTGCACTAAAGGCTTTAATTATTTGGTCATTTCTACTGGTGGTAAGCGCGTACAACTATACAAGTTAACAACTACTAATCAAATATTTTGTCCATGCCATAAGTCCATAACTCATTACTATTTCTCAATAAAATATCCCTGATAAAATATATTTTGTGAACACAGAGCAAGTACATATTTAAAAAGTTATAAGGAACATATTTTGTTTCTTGCTAGCATTGGCACACACTTTCAAGCTTCAAAGTTAGGTCGAGTATTTTGTTCTTTATAAAATTGGGGTTATTTTTCTAATGATGGGTTAAGCTCATTTTTTAGTTTGGGACTTTAACTTTACCTATTATAAATCCATTTACCTTTACATTTTGTTTCTCTAAAAGTCAAGGTTAATTGTGGTTATTCTTATATTTATTTTAGTTCTAGCAATGAAGAAGTACTTAAAAAGAAAATCAACATTGGAGCAACCATCTTCTCCTCCTACTCGGGCACTAGTTGCAATCATATTATATATTTTTTTCTAAACAAAAACATCAATTACTAATATGAGTACAAAGGAGAGATGATTGTTGTTATGATGTTGATTGTTTTTTTTCATGGATGGATCAAATATTTTATTTCTGAATTGTGACCACTAATGCAAGTAGCTCTTTTACCACACTAAAGTATGCAAAGGCCCATGGCTTTATAGAAATCAAGTCATTGCAGTACGGAGGCCTTTGTGACACTTGTTTTAAGTGTTGCAAAGGCCATTTCAACATTTTCATCCCAACTAACAGTATCCATTTTAAGCAGCTGTATAAGAAAGAGCATAACATAAGAAATTCAAAAAACAAATTAAGAGGTGTCATAAATGGGAACTCAGAAGATAATCCCTACAACAAGTTTTAGGGATCAAGAAATTTATACATGTTATATACAATGTGTGTATGTGTGTCTAAAAATTGAGTGAAGATTACACTCACCAGGCACCTCACCCCCTTTTAAAAGTTACTCATTCTAGAATCTACTTTCATGTTTAGGTAGTGGTCCAAATAGAGACCACCGTGTGATTTCCTAAAAAGAAAATTGTTTCATAGCTTGTAAAATAAATTCCAATTATTAGCCCACATTATGTTAAACTCTCATATTGTTGATTACATAACAGATTACAAGAGTGAATAGCCAAATTCAACTCTGCAAGATTTGATCAACTTCACAGTGACCAACCACATTTTAGCCCATTAAAGTGTACAAATAATCAGTGAAATCTATCCTTTCTTACAAGTAAGTGTGGAAATAGGTCATGCTGCTTATCAGAGGTCTATTACCTGGCCTATAATAGGTTAGGTCAGGTCAGGTTTTTTTGTGAACAAGTCAAGCTCAGACTTTTCAAAAAGCCTATTTAGCTTAATAGGTCAGGCTTTAGGCCATCTATAAGGCCTATTAAGCATAATAGGTTGACCTATTTAATTATACTATATAATAATATTTATATTTTATTATTTTAACATAATAATATTACTATATATGTATTTTTAATATAAAAATATACCCACAAAAAATATAATTGAATTGTTGGAGTTATATGAATCTAGTTAAAAGTAAGCTCAATAGTCTATTTAAATGTAGGCATGGTGGCCTATTTCAAGACCATATAGTATAGTAGGACTTTAGATAGGCTAAGAGGTCAGACTTTTAAACAGGTCAGACCTAGGTTTTGAATTTTTTTTAAAGAATCTAGGCTCAGGCATATTTAAGGCAAAGTCTGGTCTTACATGTTTTCAGCCTTACTTTCAAGTCAAATTGGTCACTGTAAAGCAGTGTTATAAAACCCGGCTCGGATCGATTGGATGAATCGTGAACTGGACATCTGACCTGTTCGAACCTCTCATCTAACCAGTTTTGCATCAAAATCAGATTGACTCGGTAGGTTTAAGCCTAAAATTGGTGACTGGAAGGTCGGACTGGTTGGACCGACCGAGTCAATCAAAAAATATTTTTTTTTAAATAATCAAAACAATCAAAATTATCGTTGTTTAATTAAATTTTAAACATAGTGTGTGTTTTATGTTGTATGACTGTGTTTTTAACTTATTTGTTACATTTTATAGTAGTGAAATCTTCTTTGTTGATTGTTTAATTAGATATCATAATGTTTTTAAATTTGGATTATATAGTTATTAAAGAATTTAAGATAATATTATGATTTTTTTAGAATTTTTAATGTAAAGTGACTCAGCCTCCTAACTGAGTCATTGACCGATCCGAGTTTAATAACGCTATAAGGCAGCAGTATCACTGAGTTTAACACATTTTTATGGTCCACTCGAAGTTCCAACGGCTTGATTTTGAATCCAAAATTTTAGTTTTCCTCCTCTACTTCCCAATAACTAAACCAAACAAACAACTCAGAACACCAAAAAGCTAAAACCAAATCAACAACCAAACACAGTTCAACTTCACAAGAAAACAAGATTCTCACTATTCCGCTTTCATAAAAATTGAACACCGTAACTTAATTCTACACACAAGCTAAGAAATGAGAAAAATCAAGAGAGAAAAGAATTGTACTGACCTGAACTACTGCTAGCGTTATCAACAACGGAGCTTCCATTGTTTTCAACATCCTTGCTTGCAATTCCATTCCTTGCACCTACTTCGTGCTCCACTCTCACCGAAACATCGCTCGAACTGGAAGATGAGTGTTGGCGATTTTCCGGCAACTCCGCCATCACCGCCGCCGTATACGAGTTACGAATTCGTCGGCGATAACCTAGATTCGCAGCAATAAAAAGAAAGTAGAAATTGAATTGAATTCAATAAATGAGATTTGAGAGAGAGAATATGAGAGTGAAGAAGGTGCTATCGTTATAAGATGGGTTTTCCTTCACACGCAAGAGGTGCTACAAAACCCGGTCGGACCGGGTTCGACCGCTTATTGAACCGGGTTTGGAAGATTGGGTTTGATGGAAGAGTGGACACGTGTACACGAAGATATTTTTTCACTTTACAGGCTGTGGCATTCGATTCCATTTGGAATTTTTTATACAAATTGATAAAAAAGTTAAGAAAATGAGTCCATGTGGATAAATAAACATTTTAGTTATAATTGGATTCCATTGTGTATTTGATTCTAAAGAAAATAATAGTGATATATGATTGTTTATTCATTTTGGTTTTAATCTTTTTTTATCACATTTCAATCACCTAATTTATTTATTAACAATGTATTAGTTTAATGGTGTAAGTTTTTAGTATATCCTAAATTAAAGATGATAATAGGTACCCGGATCCGTAGGTACCCACAAAAAATACACGCAACGGGTCGGGTCCGGGTCTATATTTTGGACATGTGGGTAATTGAAACCTGTGATTTTAAGACTCGCTATTAGATGAGTCTGAGTCCGGGTAATAAGGTACTCAGACCCGTTATTTCTTCCTATATATATAACAATGTAATTGTAATATCATGTTAATCTACATTGTAATATCATATTAATCCATATTTATAATATCATATTAATTCATAAATGTAATTGTTATGTTGTTAAACTGTGATATTATATTGTTAAACAATGATATTATGTTGTTAATTCATATGTATGATGTAATGTTGTATTAATTGAAGAGATCATATTAAATGAATTTTTCATCATAATGTTGAAGTTGTTTTTAATGTCTGTTAGAGTAAAATTATTTGTGTTTAATAGTCAAATTACGTTGTTTTTAAAACTTTAAATTAAGTTTTATAATTTTTTCTCTTGTTAATTATTAAATAACATATAAGATCGTATGAAATAAATTCACAAATGCATAAATTACTTGCAATTATTTTTTAATATTTTTAAATTTATGGGTATCCATAAATCCGTTGGGTACCCAAAAACCTACTGTTAGTATACCCAGCAGACATTAGCATGGGTCTGGAGCGGGTCTGGGTCCAAAAGCATGCATTTCAAACAGATAAAACGGACGACTCAACACATTATTATATAAAGTATTAAACATCAAATATGCAAATGTATATTATTTTATCAAATGTGAAAAAATATGTTCTATTTGTTATATACACATTTATATGTCAAATGTAAGAAAATATTACCATTTATATGCATTTGTATTTTATATTATATATATGCATATATGTTAGGGATAGAGCGCAATGCGGAAGCACAAGATCGGATCAATTTAGAACAAAAGAGAAGCAAGAAAAAATAAGACACAAGATTTAACGTGGAAAAACCCCTCAATGCGAGAGTTAAAAAACCACGGCCGCTCAATAGCAAAATTTCACTATGTAAAAAAGGGAGAGACAATAAATCTTCTTATAGTAACGAAGATAAAGAACAATATTTAATCTCACAAATACTCTCTCAAATGGAACAAGAATTCTCACCAAAATACACTGTGTAGGAAATCTAAAACTCTTTGTAATTTTGATGTTATGATAATATGTCATAGCATTGCCCTTTTATAGACAAGTGAATAAGAGAGAAAAATCTTATAATATTTAATAAGATTTAATATACATATGAGAGACACAAACTTCTCAACAATGCAATCAATAATCTTATTAAATAATATTTAATAAGATTTAATGAAAGACACAAATTTCTCAACAATATATACTATCCATTTTGTATTTTGTATGTAAATTATGTACTATGCATATTTTTTATTATATATGCATTTATATTTTATATGTATTGTTCCATTTGTATGATTGTTTATCATGATATATACATTTGTATATTTGTACGCAAATTATATACTATTTATTTTGTATGAAGAGTATATAAATTTGTATATTTGTATATATATTTTGGGCGACCTGCAAACCCGCTTTGCTCATGTTTAGGGTGAGCAAGGCATGATATTGTGAATACAAATATGCATTGCATAATTTTGATGAAAACAAAGCATGAAGATATGGACAATAAATCAACAATAATATTGAAGACTCAAGTTCAAACGTCAAGATGATCAACAAAAACTTAAGAGTAATTTTCATTTCTTTAGGTCCTAAAATATTTTGAATGGGTAGAGTATAGGAAAGATGAACCAAATGAAATCTCACAAATTAGAATGACGACTATGATGCATATGAGATTAACATTCATACATAACTTCATGATTTTGATGCATTAACATTCATACATGACTTTGATGCATTAACATTCATACATGACTTCATGATTTTGATGAATTAAACAATGTTAAACTTATATCATTTGAAATCATGCATCGTACATTATTAAATCATGTTAGATGTTCATAACATACCAATTAAGTGTTTCTAGAAAACAATTAATCAATTAAGTCTTTGCAAAATGAGAATCTCGTTAATCGATTAAGTTAACAGTTAATCAATTAAGTTAGTGTTAGTTTTGAAATTTTGAATTTTTAAAGAACATTAATGATTAAGTATCATTATAATCGATTAAACTAAGAGAAAACTTATAGGCACCGAAGGTTATTATAACCAGCAAATCCCATGAGTAATTAACACGTTTTCAAGATCAAACCAAAGAGTTCTGGAAAAAAAGAGCTAGAGTTTTTTCAGAAAACACGTCAAAGTTTTCATGATCCTTTGCATCTCATGATCATACATCATCATATTATAAGATTGTAAGATATCAATAATGTTTAGATATACTCTTAATAGAGTGTATACAAGCACAAGAAAATATGCAAAAGTGTTGTACACAAGAAGAACATTCGATTTGTAATTCATCTCTCTCTATATGTGAGATATCACGATAGAAGAATAGAAGAGTTTAGAGAAATTCTAAGCTAGAAGTGGTGATGCTATCTATAAGAAGTTATGTCCAATAGGTTCTTAGTGGAAGATTGATCGTGAGAACATTTCAATTCTTCTTAGCGAAAACAAATCTCTCAGATGAAAAGAGGATGATTGAATGTAGACTGCACTGGTTGACAATAGAACCAGGATAAAATCGAATGTCTAATCCTCTTATCTCTAATCTTTTATGTTTAAGCAATTATCAATTTCTATTATCTAGCATTGAATTCATATTAGCGTTGTTACATAATTGTATGTGCATGATTGATCATGTGAATTGAATTGTTGAAGTGTGTGAAAGAATAGATTGATCATTGCATATCGTTGTACCAAAGAACTACATATTTTCAAGAAATTGTTTGAACTAATCGATTAAACCATGACTTAATCGATTAACTGTAGAATTTTGTTAATGAATTAAGTAAGTTGTTAATCGATTAAATCAAGGAAAATCCGAGAATATCTCTCAAAACCTAAAAGTTCAAATTATACACCATTATATTATACTTATTCACCACCTCTAGGTGTGTTAGAATCATTGTTATCCAACAAATATTTCATGCCTTATTTAAAAACGGGCATGCTCATGCCCATCCTAATTTAAGTAGACATTACATGGGCACAGATAGAGATACCCTAATTGTCAATACTAGTACTAATGGTCTAAAAGTAAGTTTTATACACTACCCGTTCATCTTCGACAATTTATTTTTAATTATCATTGACTCTTCAAAAATAATACAAATGAATGATGAATGTTATAATAAATGTATATAAATCTTGATAATGATAATGTGTAAATATTCCATTCATCAAATATTTAAATATAAATCTTTTTATTTAGTTGGAACCACTATCTTTAATGCTGCTCGGGTCCCACATACGTGTTTTTTTATTGCACTTAACACGAGAATGACTTTTCCTTCTTTCATGCCAATTTTCCAATTCATTCCCATTTCCAAGCATATACATACATCTTAGTTCTTACTTTATTTTTTAGAATTTAATATAATAGAATGTAATTTAATATAATAGATGCATATACATACATCTTAGTGTATCTATCAATATTAATAATTTTTTGTTTGTATATAATCATTACTTTATCCACCATTCATTTGTAATATTTTTCTTTACGAGTGAATGATAATTAAGTATAAATATTTATAATGTATAAATTTTTTATACCATTGCGTACATATTTTTTCCGAAGATTTATAAAAGTTAATACATCCTTCATATGTTAGTTATAATTAAAAAAATGAAGTAAACAATATTAAGTATTATTAAACCAATAATATTAAAATATGAATGATATATAATAAAAAATGTATGCATTGATTAGGGGTGAGCATGGGTTGGGACGGATTAAGACTTGTCATTACCCGGTCCTAAATGTTGTTTGAGTTATTTTTCTGAACACGGATCTCACCCTAAACCCAGAGCTAACCCGACCCTAAATATTCACAAGGTCAACCTTAAACCCGGACCCGACCATAGACCCGATTAAATATAACGTATATTCATTTTACATAAAGTATTCTAAATATTATTTATTAATGTGAATATGTAATTTGACATATAAAATAATATATGTGTATATATATTATTAAACATGTATATATAATGAAAAATTAGAGAATCAATGATATTTTCGACCAAAAAAGTATAATTACTCCGTATATATTTGAACAGAGACACATACAAACACTATGAGTGAGTGACCATGAGACGGGTCATGCTTGGTCCCTACCCGACCATAAATATTGATTGAGTCTAATTTTTGAACCCGATCCCGACCCTAGACCCGATGAGACCCGACCATTTTCAGACTCGATCATGATTGGCCATACCGGGTGAGCGGGTAGGGTCGGGTCCTACTCACCCCTAGTATCAATGATGTATTAGTTATATATTATCATTATATCATCTATTATTCATACTTAATTATTATTGACTTTTAACTATTCAAAAAATAATATAAATAAATGAGGATGATGTAGTAATGGAGTGTAAATCTACCCTAAGATTATATAAGAGTGATGATCCACTTACTCCAAAACTAAATTTTTTAAACTTATTTTATATCTTAGCCATCAATTCTAGGGAAATCTAATTATTTAGATCTATCCACTAATTCAAACTATTGAATTTTCCTAGAATTAATGGCTAAGATGTGAAGTAAGTTTAAAAAACTTACTCTTAGAACGAATAAATCTCTTCTAGTTATATAATATAAATTAGAGACCATGTAGAAAGAGGGAGAAGAAAAAGAAAGTGTTTTATGTTTATGTGAGTTTTTGTTTCATTCCTCTGTGTTTGTTTTTTAATTTTGCCGCACAATTCTCGTCAATGTCGCGCATATTGAACGCTGTTGTCGCAAGCCACGTTTTCCCATTTCCCCCTTTCTCTTTCTTCATCACTTCAATCATTTTCAATTCCCTTTTCTCATTTCAATTCATTCATATTTTTTTATCGTCTTTCTCTGAAGAAGCCTCAATTTCCACTCCGATTTTTATCACACTTTGATCCAATTTTGGGGATGGAAAATAGAGGTGGAACAGAGGAAAATAGACTCTTTTGATCATTGCTTTTATTTATTTCCAATTTCAGGTTCCCATTTTTTAATTATTTAAATTTTTTTTATAAATTTTTAATTTTGATTGTTTCCATTTTGTATTATTGCATGAATTGAATTGGTGAAGTTCTTATTTTTAATCTGTTTTCTTCATCCTGATTTGTTAATACTTGTTTAGTAATTTTGATGAAGGTGGTTGTGCAATTTGATTGATTTAGATTATTGGGGGTAAAAGGGTTCTCAATTTTGTTGGAAAAATCTTCATAATCTTGTTGTAGTTGCTCTTTTGTGCCTTGTCAATAATCCAAGATTACTTCATCTGTGAATATACAACAAGGTAAACTTGGAGTTAGTGAGAATTTTCCCATTTTCTTTTTCACTTTGTGGGGTCTAAATTGAATCTGTTTTGTCGCTGGATCGCAGTGTATCTCTCTTTGGTTGCGAAACCGTACGTGGTTTCTTGCTGAAGTTCTGAAAATATTGTATCAACTAGTAATTTGGACATCAATTTTTGTAATTACATGTTGAAGTTGCTGTTTCCTTGAACTTGGATGAGAATAGTGTAGAATGTGGGTTGTTCAGCGATTAGTACTTCTCGGCCTATTACTGTCTCGGTATTCTGTAAAAGAGTTTGCTACTTGAGAAGTTGAGAAGGTATTATTTATGGCACTGAATAAAGCAGGAAACCTGTTAGGTTCTAATACTGGGAAGGATCATTGTTTGTTTCGTAATGACGGAATTGCTTGTAGAAGAGTTCCTGTTTCACCTGAGATATTCGGAAAACATGAAGATAGGTTCGGGTTGAATAGGGAGAATGGACACATCAAGTATGAAGGTCTTACAAAAATTTTGGGGTTGAGGAGAATGGAATCTGAGAGTTCTGAGATAAGCGACTTTATTTCTATGAAAGAGCCGACCCAGGAGATGGAAAATGGGGCTTTTGTAAATAGTCTAAGCAAAAGCAATAAAGAAGCTGGTGCGTCCCATACCTCAAAGAAAGCCGTTGGTGAGTCCGTTACTGACGTATCTGGTCATGGCCCAATTGTGTCCCCTCGTGTCCAATATGGATGTGAATCTACTTATTCGAACGATCATTCTGGTTCAGGAGTGCTAGATGAATCTCGATCTGGGAAAATGAAGTTTCTATGCAGCTTTGGTGGGAAAATATTACCAAGGCCCAGTGACGGGAAACTCAGATATGTAGGGGGACAAACTCGAATGATATCGATCCGAAAGGATATCTCATGGGAAGCACTTACCAAGAAGTCTTTGGGTTTTTGCAGCCAGCCTCACACAATCAAATATCAACTTCCAGGGGAGGATCTTGATGCTCTAATATCTGTCTCCTCCGATGAGGATCTTCAAAATATGGTAGAGGAATATCACGGGCTTGAAAGACATGAAGGGTCTCATAGACTTAGAATATTTTTAGTTCCTTTGGGTGAATCTGAAGAGACATCTTCATTTGAGGCAAGCAGCATTCAGCAGAGTGATCCTGGCTACCAATATGTTGTTGCTGTGAATGGCATAGCCGACTCTACTCCCGGGAAAAGCATTGGAGAGCAGTGTTTGACAAATGAGGGAAGTCAGTTGGATACAAGTTTGAATCTTGCTCCTTCTCCCAATTCCCCTTATACTTCGGATGCCAAGGGTGGCGGTGGTAATGCTTCAAATCCAGATGGAACTTTTTATGATTCGCCGATTCTTCACAGATCTCCCAATCAATCTCCACTAGTTTCCCCTATTCCAATCGAGGGAAGAGGTTCAAGCATCGGTTATACACAGTTGCTTCGTAATAATTCATGCCAAGGAAGTATTGAGAGCAATACATCCTTTATCACAGCTCAGCTACAACCTGAGAACTCCAGCATAAGCACTGCTGATTGTAGATACCCTCAACAAGTACCTGTGACTTTGCTAAGTGACAGTCACCGTAATCAACACAATGATGTTGTTAAGCCAGAGAAGCATTATGTAGAGCATTTTCGCAACAGCAATCCTAACAAAGAATCAGTGACTCCTTTATATATTAATCCAAGTGAGGGCTATAGTGATGAACATTTTGGTAAAAAGCCCTTGCATAAGGAAAGAATATTCCACTCTGGAAATCCTCCTTCATGTTTGGATGATCTAATCTGTCAACAGGCTGAATCTGATGGTATTACTTACACCCCTTTTGTAATGCCTCATGCTTTTTCTGATTCGCAGTTGCATGAGAGTGAAACTAGATCTGGTTACTGCTCACAAGAAGGAACTGGCTTATCTTTCTCCTTGAACCATGCAAAGGCTCAGTCGTCTTCAATGTTATTGTCCAGTGTCTCACAAGGGGGCCTTATGGAGCCACACAATGATTCTATTCTCCTTTATCCTCAAGTACAAAGTATGTTAACAAATAATACCGAGTCATCCGAGTTGCACAAAAGGCGAGATGTTGCATCCTCTTCTCCATATTCAGAGTCATTAGGAACCGATGATCCTATTCATAGGGATAGCATTTTAATTGGAAAAAGGTACCCTGTTGCTCAAACTAATCTAAGTGGATCTAGCTTCCTAGTGAAGCAATCTGAGGACAATTCTTTGACTTCAGAAATGATTAAGAGAACTGAAGAGAAGAATCCTACTGAAATGAAGGATAGCAAGATTTACGAGGGTAAAACACCCGGTGCTCATAGGGTTCATGTCACTGAATTGAATCTTTTGGACTCCTTCCCATCTAATAATTTTAGTGCCAAGGTTAATATGCAAAACGATTGGGAGCTACCTCCCGAGGATAGCGTTGCTGTATCATTAGGCACAGTGGGAGCCCGCATCAATAATCACATGGACAAGATCCCTTCTCATCTTAACCCGAGCCAAAGGACTAGTGACAGTAAGAAATGTGCTGTGACTGAAGGTTTGAATGGTGAACAAGGTACTGGTTTTTCGTTGACAAGAAACTCTGTCTTAAATGGCCCAACTTCCAAAGGTGGAGAAACCACTTGTGACAAAATTTCTCGTGGCGATATGTTTGAACTGTCAACTGACTTAGATTCTTATAAAGCTTCACAAGTTCAACCTTCTATGAATCCGAAGGGTATAGGTCATGGTCCAAATTCAAACTTGCCTATGAATCACCAGCCCAGTCCAAAGAAGAACATTTCTTTTAAGAAAATCCCTTCCTTTATTGATCATGACTTGATAACCAGCCCTGAACAGATGGTTGATCAGGTTACCGGGCGACATTTTGCTGAAAAGTCAAAAGCTGGCGATGTCATGTCGGAGCTATCAAGAAGACCAGAAAAGTGCAATGATGTAAATCAAGTGGAGGCATGTGTTGTAGTAGAAGACGTGATTGGTGTAGTTCCTCCGGACATTTATTCTTCTTTGGCAACCACCCAAAATATTGTGGATGAAATTGGAAGTCGTGTTGTATCCTTGTCTCCTACGGAGGAAGAGAGCAACATCCTAGAGTCTGAACCTGAGGTATGAAAAACATAAATAAGATTGGAATCTTAGCTAATTTCCTAATGGGTTCTGAATATTTTGCTTTTTTATTTATAGGATTTTAAAGACGATGAATCAGACAGGAATGAATTCCTTACTGATGCAATGATAGCAGAAATGGAAGCAAGCATCTATGGTTTGCAGGTTGTCCATCACTGAAATGTTCCATTTTTTATTTTTATGCTTCCAATATCAGAACTTGTTTTGTTTTTATGCTGATTATCATCTTGCTAGCTTCAAATGCACTTTCACATCCAGATATCTGTATAGAATGTTAGGTTTCAACAGAGGACTCATTTCTTGTTCAGAAAATTTAGCAAATTATAGATGTTGTTTTTGCTTTAAACTCGGGAACTCCTGTCTTTCGTTATGAGAGTTTTATTAGCATTCAATTGTAAAATACTACACAATTTTTTTACTATTCTATCACCTAATCTCGAATAGGTATTATTTGATGAATTTATTACAAAAATGTCAATTACTGATAACTTATAGAGTAGCCGAACAACTGTCATCTAATGGCAGCTCAACTGTACACCTGTCAAATACTGACAACTTGTACAGTTGCTTAACTACCTTTAACTACATCCATAATTAACATCTATTCTACCTCTCTAATACAAAAATTTGATTTCAGGCTTTTTATGATTTTTTTGTAATTTGTTTTTGATAAATGGAATTTTATTTTCTAATTTACATCTTTTAAACAAGGGCCCAAATTAAGTATTTTCATGTGTTCAGATCGGCAGAGATGATGCTTCAGAGAGTTTGCATAGTCAGTCATCTGATCAATAGAAATCCACAGTCTCATAATCATTTTCCTTTTCTGGAATAGAACCCTCCATTTGTTACTTTTTCAATTGCTGTGAATACCATCATCTAAAGTTTGCAATTTTGATGAATTCTCCCAAGTTGAAGAGCTTTGTGATGCCTAGTTTTCTATAACCCCAGATGCGAATGTTCTTCTGCCACAGTTGATACACAAAATTTATTTTTACTTCAATGAACAATAAATGCACACTACCTTGCTGCTAATGCGACAGAATTGACTTCTACGGTTAAATAGGCCTAAAGGCCAATAATCTTGTGTTTTCTTACGAAATCTTCAATCACATTGTGTGTATTCCTATTATAGGATCGTTGGGTGCTTCTTACTGATGTTAAATAATTTCCCGTTTTCTGGTGTCTTTCTACTTTAGATTATATAAACAATTTTCCTATTGGCTATAACTGACTTTTTAGCTTCTAATTCAGATAATAAGGAATGCTGATCTTGAAGAACTTCAGGAATTAGGATCTGGTACTTATGGAACAGTTTATCATGGAAAATGGCGGGGATCAGACATTGCTATTAAGAGAATTAAAAAGAGCTGCTTTGCAGGGAGATATTCCGAGCAAGAAAGATTGGTGAGTCTTTTGTGCAAATCATTTCTCAACACCATCTTATGTATGTATAATATGTTGCTGACCAAAAAAAAATATGTATGTATAATATGTTTTATATCTGTATCTCAGTTTGGTCTTAAGCTATACTTACTTCTGATAATCTTATGTTTAGGAGGGTGGGTCCCAAAGTAAAACCGCAGTCATTTACCTACTAGAACAATGTTTGTAGACTTTTAGACGCCACATTTCCAAAATGCAAAACCCAAATCCCTTTCCTTAGTTATATCCAGATTATGGATATGATTCAAATTAGATCTTGGGTTTGGTTTAAAAATATTGTTGGTTGTAATTCGTTATCTTTTGCACAATGGTGCATTGATCCTATTACTTGTATGGACCTGTGTTGCAAGTTGTAATCGGGTTGGCACCCCCTGTGCCTTTTTAATATTTTTGCTTATAAAAAAATCCCCTTCCTTAGTAGGATGCTACTGATCTCCGAAATGTGACTTAATTTAAAGCATAAGCTGTAGAATCTATACAAACCAAATGAAGGAATGTATTGCATACTATTTTGAAAATAGAGAATAAAGTATCTCCTGGTAACAGGAGATTACTTATCTCCTTTACCCGATGAATATATTACACATGTCCTGTTTAATGTGATTTTTAAAAACTTAATCATTCAGCACACTGCTTGGTATTGACATGACGGTCAGCCCAACCGTCATGTCAATACCACGAGTCGCTTCCCATTCTGGTCCTCGTCATCTTCTGCACAACAAAACACTTTCCACAATGTTGTTCAAAAATTTCTCAATCCTCATAAATTTGAAGAATTTCTAAGTTTGGGTTTTATTGACTGCAACCTGTTTGATGAAAGTCATGTATAAACTAGACTAATTTCAAGCTTTATTTTTCCGAGTCTGTTTTGTTGTAATGGTTGTCCAAGGAATTGTCTCTAGTTTCAACCCTTTTCATCTCATGGAGACGTTGCAGACTCAATTTTATTTCTTGTGTTTCTTCTATAATTGTATTTTAGTGATCATATCGCGGCTTGTGCAAAGATATTAAGAGGTCTAATGAAATCTACCTAGGTGGAACAAAGAAGAAGAATAAGGGGAATTGTAGAAGGTGGAAGGAGAAGTTGAATAGGTAAGTGAAGGGCCAATTTTATTGAAGAGGTTGAGGGTGACAAAGAAAGGAAAGTGAGATTAGAAAATGGGGCAAGACAAGGTAGAGACTAATTCTTCAGGATAAGCATCTGGCTAAGGTTGTTTTTGCAGCAAAAATGGAGAAGCGAAGGGTGTTTTTTGCTGAATGTTTATTTTTTAATAATTAAAAAACATTAAGTAGGACATGTGTAACATTTCCATTGGGTTTAGGAGATTCATAATCTCCTGTTATTAGGAGATACTTTATTCTCTTTGAAAATATTATGATGTTTTATGTCTCCATCTCAAACCTAGCTCTGCACATCTATATCACGAAACAAAAAATAAAGACAAAGAAAGCGCTCTGTACTAATACTGATTATTTTTCTTGGTTTTGGTTAGACAAAAGATTTTTGGAGAGAGGCACAAATCCTTTCAAATCTTCACCATCCTAATGTGGTTGCATTTTATGGGATAGTACCAGATGGATCTGAAGGAACCCTGGCAACCGTAACCGAGTATATGGTTAATGGTTCCCTTAGGCATGTCCTCGTCAAGAAAGATAGGTAGCGTTTGTTCTTTTTTCTCTCAATATCATTTTAATTGTTATTTATGCACATACCAAGTCTCCAACTGTTGGTGCAGATTACTAGATTGTCGTAAAAAGCTAATAATTGCCATGGATGCATCTTTTGGTATGGAATATCTGCATTCAAAAAATATCGTCCATTTTGATTTGAAGTGTGACAATTTGCTAGTCAATCTAAGGGATCCCCAGCGGCCCATATGCAAGGTAAGAATTCTGGATGTACAGTTTTGTTTCATTTCACAAATGAATACAGATTTTGTGATTAATTTGTGTCCAGAATCATTGTACATACGTCCGGGTTCGTTGTATATATGTTACTTCATATCTAGTAATTAAGGAAATTAAGACTCATGTTTATATTACATTAATTAATATGTAGTCAGCATCCTTGATATGATTGAGATGAGAAATGGTTCATACAGTCTGGGTCTCTTCTCTCTCTCCCTCTCTTTCAACAGAGATGAAATCATAAAAGTTTGTCACGTTAAATTCTTTGCTTGCCTTTACTAATTAAATGAGCTATGAAATGCTCTGAACAGTGAAAAAGCAGGTTTGAGAACCCAAAAATGAAGTGAAAACATGCAGTTATCTTTTTGGTTGGAAACGATTTGCATGGGACAAAGGAGGATGATTATCACGATGATTTGATTTAATTATATTTCTTTATTTGATTTTACTGGCATCTTTATTACTGTTTGAATTTTATGAATTTGTCTTACCTAATTCGACCATGTTTTTTTACTATTGTTTTCCAGGTTGGAGATTTTGGATTATCAAGAATTAAACGTAATACCCTTGTATCTGGTGGTGTTCGTGGAACCCTTCCATGGATGGCACCGGAGCTGCTGAATGGCAGCAGCAGCAGGGTTTCTGAAAAGGTTAGTTACATCATACATATAAGTTTAACTATTTGAATGATACCGAGGAATCAGTGAATCTTTTGTGGGTATTTAGCTTGTGGAATGAAATTTTCAGGTCGATGTTTTCTCCTTTGGCATCTCAATGTGGGAGATATTGACTGGGGAGGAACCTTATGCAGATATGCACTGTGGTGCCATTATTGGTAAGATTATGTCAACAATATTACTCTTTTACTGGTTCAGTTTTTTCCGTGCTAATAGTTTCTAATGTTTTTAATTATAATTCATTGATGTCAATAAAAGCTATGTTAATCAACAGATAAAAATATCGACTGCATAAGTAGTTGAGAATTTAAGAGCAAAATTCAATGTTTTATCGTATAAGAAGAAGCTTTTAACAAAGGATTGGGCTAGAAGAAAATTAATCTCTTTTACTGTAGATGCTTACATTACTTGGTCTAGCTATGACAGATATCTGAACTGGATATGAATATATAAATTTGCATCTTTGACATATTGATGCTTTATTCATTTGTTGCACAAAGCATTTTTCATTGTAAAGTAGTTTTGATTTGCTGCTCTTATGGTAAGATCCTTGCTTTGGTTAAAGGACAAAATAAAAATGTGGCTTCAAAAAGCAAATAATACAACAGGGTAGGAGTTGTTCCAAAATGTAAATAATTCCTCAGGGCAACATTTGAGTCTTACACCGGACTATAAATACAACAACAACCATGCCTTATTTCTAGTAGGTGGAGTTTACTACATGTATAGAAGGATGCCGAAATGCTCGATCGTAAATTATGTTCATTAACTAAGCATGTTCTCCAAAGCCTTCCTAATTATTCAATCTATAATTTTTCTTGGCCTCTCGATGCTTCTACAAAATGAACTAACTTCCCTTCGATCTACTCTCCTCACTGGGGCTTCTATTTGTCTCCTCCACCACAAAGCCCAAACCATCTAAGGTGAGCTTCTATCATCTTTTCACAATAGGAGTTATCCGACTTTCTGTCTAAGTTATTCGTTCATAATCCTATCTTATCTAGTTTGTTCATTCCTCCAATACAAAATTTTCATATCTATTACATTGATTTTATTCCTTTGTTGACATTTTAATGCCCAACGTTTGGCCCCATACAACTTTGCAAGTCTTAATGTCATGCAGTAAAATTTACTCTTAAGCTTGAGTGACATCTTTCTATAACATAACACCTAGAATGCTCATTCATTTCGTCCATCCCGCTTGAATCTTATGGTTTACATCTTCCTCAATTTCCCCATCGTTTTGTATGGTTGACTCAAGATACTTAAACCTTGTGTCTTATGATATGGTATGATCTCCAATTTTCACGTCTTGCTAAACTCACACTCCATATACGCCATCTTATTTCAACTTATATGAAATCCATGTGCTTCTAAAACTTATTTTCACATTTCTAGCTTCCCATTTATTTCCTCTCTCAAGTACCCAACTAGCACAATATCATCTATAAAAAGCATGACATCGATTCTTGGAAGAAGCTCAGAAAGCATATCTAAGATCAATGTTAAAAGGTCGGGGCTCAAAGCTGTTCCTTGATGTTGTCCTGTAGAATTAGGAAAACCTCTTGAGACCTTATCTTGTGGTTTCACTCCAGTCTTGATCTCATCATACATATCCTTGTTTGCTCGAATGTAGGAAATCCTAAATTCTTTTTCTCTAGAGCTTTTCACAATATCTCTCCAAGTACCTTAGCATTTACACTGGAGTATAAACACTGATTAATAATTGTGAAAGATGTGTGGTTTATGGTCTCTTCAGGAACAAATTTAGGATGGTTTTACAGAAGTTTGAAATTGGGTCTGAAAGATAATGTAAATCCTTTCATGTAAGCACTTAGAAATCAAATAAATATGATTGACTTGTATAAGATCAGTATTTAAGTAGTATAAGATAATCTTGTGTCTTGCTATGTTACTCGGACATTTATGACCACATTATATGGTTAAATGCCTTGGATAACTTGCATTTCCATAATTGTTTACCCTCCTGTTAAATTAGTTGTGTAAAGCAGAGATTTGTTTGTTTGCGTTTCACTCAATTGACCGCTATAATGGATACTATGGGCATAATTTTTTTTTATATTTAATATTTTATACATAGAAACTTTCAACTTAACTACTTACTGGAATAGGAATGGCATTAGGGCGGGTCGGGGTCGGGTTTGTGTTACCCAACCCCGAACCCGAAATCCAAAACCCGAACCTGAATCAAGCGGGGTTGGAAACAATGATAGCATCCCCGAACCCGAAAAAAAACCCGAACCAAACATATATTTTTATATATATATATATATAGCTTATATATATATGTATGAAATTTATATATATACCTTATATATGGACATGGTACAATACAATTTCAACAATATTTGCTGGTTTATCCGGTTTGATGAAATGTGGTTCAATTATCATATAAGGTACCACCAGTATTGGACCAAATTTCCTGTTAAATAGAGGATATTATTACTCTGCCATTTAAGATTCAAAAGATATTTTGGTCAATTTAAATTATTAAAACTTAATATTAAAATCTCTCAATTTTTCTCTCACACTTTCTCTCTAAACTTCATGGCTTCATGCATATCTTCATTGCCGTTTTGAAAAATAAGGCTGTATAAATATTCATTTAGTAAAAAATAATTATTGTTTGAATAAGGCCTTAACGTAGAAAAAAATAAGGCCTTATAATTATTGCATCAATATATCCTTATTTGTGAAATTTATATATGTATTTATGTGTAATTTTATAATTTTATGTATATTAATCGGGTTCGGGGCGAATATTAACAATACCAAACCCGAACCCGAAATTTGAACTCGGGCAAAACCCGAACCCGAACCCAAGCACATCGGGTTTTCCCCGTTAAATTCGGGTTGGATTCAGGTTGGATTCGGATTGGTACCCGCGGGTTCGGTTTTCATTGACATCCCTACACTGGAATACTTGCAAGTACTTCCCATGACAGACTCCTCTTTCTTCTGTTTCTTGTTCATTGCTGGTTCTTGAAAAAGTTGATAGCATTGAGCTTGTACAATAGGAATTTGACAATTTTAGGCATAGAGATAGAGGTGTCTAAATTTGATAAGGATACAATACCATACAGTTAACAAGCTATGATTTCTCCTATTAAGGAATTTATCTTGATTTGATTTGATGGCCTCATAAAACACAGATTTTTCAGTAGAGAAATGGTTAGCTGGGTATAGAAAGTGTCCACTTCATGAGAAATTCTGGTTATGCTATTGCATGGCGTAACTTTTGGTTCATCAATTTTTTTATCATTTTGCACATGCTTCATAATTATTGTTTGCAATGCGTATGAAGAGTTTAAGTCTTGGATAACAAATAACATTTGTTGGTTCTGCATAAACTCTTGACATGGGAATTTGTTACGTATTATGATATCCGTGATTTAAGCTTTTTACTTCTGTTTCATATATAATTTGCTTACTTCCGAGATCCACATTATATATAATGGGGCATATCAGTGAGAGAAATGTCTTATTATTAGAATTATATTAGAATAGTGCTTTAGTATATTTTTAGTTATGCACTATTTTCTGTTTTCAATATTCATTGATGAGCTGACATTCATTTCTATTTTTCTTAACCGTTTTCTCATTCTCTCCATCTTCTCTCTTAATATCTTCTTCTTCATTTGCTTACAATTTACATGGCAACTGCTATGAACACCGGGACCGATTCATCTCCTCCTTTATCTCCTTCCGCTGCGCCACCGCTACAAGCGGTTTCTACACCACTTGTTCTCCCTCTTCCTTCGATTAAATTCACGGAGAAGAATTATTTGGTTTGGAGGCACTTCATGCTTGCAACCCTAACTTCTAATCGTGCGAATCAATATGTTTTAGGAACTGAGATTCCTCATAGGTTTCTTTCTGAAGATGATCGTTTGATCAATAAAGTGAATCCTGCATATCTCCGATGGGAGGAAGTTGATCAAACTGTTCTATCGTGGATTCTGAACTCACTTTCGGAGAGTTTACAACCACGAGTGTTTGGCTGTGTACACTCGTGGCAGCTGTGGGAAGAGCTGGATTCATATTGCAACTCTCAAACGAAAGCTCGTAGTCAACAACTTCGATCTCAGCTACGCTCGGTTTCGCAAGGTGCATGTTCTATTTCTGAGTATTTTACGAAGATTAAAAGCTTAGTTGATGCTTTGATCTTCATCGGAGCTCCAATTTCAAGTTCCGAGCACATTGACTATATTTTAGATGAATTAAATGAAGAATATCAGCCTGTGATTACATCTATTTAGAGTCAAGTAGATCCTCATTCTCTTCGTAACATTGAATCATTTTTGCTTACTTAAGAATTGAGGATGGAGAAGCACAAACATAAAGCACTCTCAGATGCTCTTTCGGTGAATGTTGCTTCTAATTCTTCACCTAACTCTTTAGCTCCTGTTAATTCTCACTCTCGTCCTTCATTGATGATTCCTGCCTCACATTATTCTCCTAGGTCAGATAAACCTCCTACATATGGTTTTGGTAATTATGGTAACTATCGAGGAGGTTACACTGGTAATCGAGGGCGTTGTGGTGGTCGTCACCGTGGTGGACGTTCATTTGGCCGGAATTCGTCGTTGTTCTGCGTGTATTGCAATCGCCATGGTCATGACGTCAGCACGTGCTATTATGCGCTTGCTCACTTTGCAGGTTCTCTAACCTACAATGGGACACCGTGGCCAACATATGCATTCTGCACATGCTAATCACTTGCCACGTCAACCACCACAACCACGTCATTCAAATTACAACTCATTTCATCCCACTTATGGGCCTCCAACTTATCCGGCCCATTTTCTTCCTGAATTTCCCATGGATTTTTACACTCCTCCTTTCTCCTCTTCTAATCACAACACTGATTCTGTTCTTGGACTTCACAATATCATCATCAACCTTATGCAATGACTGCTCAAGCCTCTAATAGAGAATATCAACCTCCACCTCGTGACAACAACCATGATCTCTGGGATCCTGACTCGGGAGCTACGAATCATCTCACTTCAGAACCTTCGTTGATACATGAACCAGTTGAATCCTTCACTTCTGATCAGATTTACATGGGTAATGGCTTTGGCATTAAAATACAGTCTGTTGGAAATTCTTACTTTACTACTAAACTCAATTCAAGTTTTACGTTTTCTCTAAACAAAATTCTTTATGTTCCCTCAATCACTAAAAATCTCATTAGTGTCTCACAGTTTACTAAGGACAATCAATGCTATTTTGAGTGGGGACTTGTGGGGACCTTCTCCTGTTTATTCCTCAACAGGATTTAGTTATTACTTATCCATCATTGATGCTTTCAGTAAGCACACATGAATATTTCTTTTGAAGTTGAAGTCTGAAACACTTTCAGTGTTTCAGTATTTTCTTCAGTATGTCAAAACACAGTTCACTCACTCTGTCAAGTCTGTTCAGAGTGATTTTGGGGGAGAATTCAGACCCTTTAGTGCCTACCTGAAAACACTTGGGATTGTGCATAGGATATCATGTCCTCACACACATCACCAACAAGGCACAATTGAAAGGAAACATAAACACATTGTTGAAACTGGTCTTACTCTCTTGAGTCATGCTCAGTTATCCACTTTGTACTGGGATCATGCTTTTTTGACTGCAGTGTATCTTATTAACAGACTACCTTCAGTTAGTCTTAATCATAAGTCTCCCTATCAACTTTTGTTTGGTAAATGTCCTGACTATACCTTACTCAAGGTTTTTGGTTGTGCTTGTTATCCTCTTCTTAGACCTTATAACAATCACAAATTGAGTCCAAGATGTTCAGAGTGTATTTTTCTGGGATACTCTCCAAGTCATAAAGGGTATAAGTGCATGACTAAGGAAGGCAAAGTCTATGTTTCAAAAGATGTTATTTTCAATGAGTATCATTTATCATTTTCCCTCAGCAAGTCTTACATCTCATTCTGTTCCAATTGTTGAGTCAATCCCTCCAAGTGTCAGTTACTCACAACCTCCTATTCATGTTTCACCTCCTATTCCTTTGTCTTCTTCTCACACTCATCCTGTTGGTTCAACTAGTCCACTCTCCAATTCATCTAGCCTGTCACTTCTAACTTTGAGTTTATACCTTCACTATCTCAGCTTGTTGATCCTCAACCTTCAGTGCATCCTATGCAGACTAGGTCAAAGTCTGGGATTTCTAAAACAATTCATCCCAGAGTTCATTTAGCTCTTTGTGAGCCAACTAGTGTTAAAGCTGCTCTATCTGAACCACTGTGGCAGCAAGCTATGAAGGTTGAATATGATGCTCTCATGGCTTTGGGAACATGGTCCCTAGTTCCTCTTCCTCCTCATAAACAAGCTATAGGGTGTAAATGGGTGTTTAGGGTCAAGGAGAACCCAAATGGCACTATTAACAAGTATAAGGCTAGACTTGTTGCAAAGGGGTTTCATCAACAACATGGTGTTGATTATAATGAAACCTTTTCTCCAGTGGTTAAGCCAGTTACTATTAGAATTCTTCTTACTCTAGCTGTCACTCATAAATGGAAAATAGAGCAGCTTGACATCAACAATGCCTTTTTGAATGGCATTCTAGATGAAGAGGTCTATATGACTCAACCTGCTGGGTTCCAGAATAGTGATAAATCTTTAGTATGCAAGTTGCACAAAGCCATTTATGGGCTAAAGCAAGCACCAAGGCAGTGGTTTGAAAGGCTAAAAAGTTCTATTGTCAGCTTTGGGTTTAGAGTCAGCAAGTGTGACAACTCTCTATTCATTCATACAACTATGAGTCATCAACTCTATGTCTTAGTCTATGTGGATGACATAATAGTAACTGGATCTTCTGCCTCTCTTGTTCAGAAAGTCATCACAGATCTTAGCAATACTTTTGCACTCAAACAGTTGGGGACTCTGTATTATTTTCTTGGCATTAAAGTCAAACACAAGGAGGATGGTTCTATCTTTTTATCTCAGTCAAAGTATGTTAGAGATCTTCTAGCTAAGGCTAACCTAACCACCTCAAAACCTAGTATCACTCCTATGGCTTCTAATTGTAAACTCACCAAACATGGATCTGACATTTTTGAAGATCCCACCTTCTACAGGTCCATTGTAGGAGCATTACAGTATGCTACTGTAACCAGACCAGACATCACCTACTGTGTCAATAAAGTCTGCCAATTTTTAGCCAATCCCTTAACTTCTCATTGGGCTGCTGTCAAAAGAATTCTAAGATACCTGCAAGGTTCTAAGACTCTTGGTTTAACCATTACTCCTGCTAGTGCTGCCTCTAATCTTACAGCATATTGTGATGCTGACTGGGCCTCAGACATGGATGATGGAAAGTCTACCTCTGGTGCTTGTCTTTATCTAGGTCCAAATCTGGTCACTTGGTGGTCCAAAAAGCAAAATACTATTTCTAGGTCCAGCACAGAGGCGGAATATAGGAGTCTGACTTTGGCTTCTCAAGAGTTAATGTGGATTGAGTCTCTCCTTAAGGAGCTCAATGTTTCCTATCAGACTCATGTAATTCTTTGTGATAACTTGAGTACAGTTGCTATGTCTCATAACCCAGTTCTGCATAACAGAACTAAACATATTGAGTTGGACCTTTATTTTGTCAGAGATAAAGTTCAGAACAATAGTCTTATAGTCAAGCATGTTCCATCTGAGTTTCAAACTGCAGACATACTCACCAAACCTCTCTCTAACACTCAGTTTGTTACTCTCAGAAATCAGCTTCATGTTCTAGATGTCAACTCTGCTGGATAATATTTTTTTAGACCTTCCTGTTCAGGGGGGTATATTAGAATTATATTAGAATAGTGCTTTAGTGTATTTTTAGTTAAGCACTATTTTCTGCTTTCAATATTCATTGATGAGCTGACATTCATTTCTATTTTTCTCTATTCATATAAATATAGATTTTCTCATTGTAAGAATTTAACAAATTTATTATCAATAAAATCAGTAACCGTTTTCTCATTCTCTCCATCTTCTCTCTTAATATCTTCTTCTTCATTTGCTTACAATTTACACTTATAATGAGAGATGGTAGGCCTCAGTATTAACCATTAGATTAAAGTCAACGGATCAGATTAAATCCGCAACTATAAACCCACATGGCACTTGATTTCCCAACCCAAGGGCGAGTTTTCACAACACAACATCTCCTTCACTAACTGTGTCCCCTGCATTCCGTCTTCATCTCCTTCTTTGTTCATATCATAGCCTAACAATAATCAATTTCCATATTTATGTATGTTTATTAATGAATCGGTAAACTTATAGGAATTATAATTAACACTGGTTGCACTATGAGGGAAAACACATCCGTACCATCGCAGATCTCGACTGCTGAAACTTGATTGCAATTGTTGCTACAAATCCATGACAAAGACGCCCTTCAAATAGCATGTCCATTTGGGATTCTATGATTCTTCTCTAAACCCCTTTCTAAACTCCAATGTTGGTTCATCTGAATTTCACAATTAGTATATTTATTGAGGTAGGATGAAGATGTAGCAGTAAAAGCAATGCTGCGAAATGGTCATTGTTATGGTGGGATGGATGTGTTAACAAACATATTGCACAACCATTGGCTTATTTCAATAATAGTAACAATCGAGTCTGAGGTTGTCTGTTCTATGATCTCAGGCATCTAGAGGGTCATTCTCATACCGGGTATTTTTGTTTTTAAACTAGTGTTTTTTTCCCGTTCTTTAATTTTTTAAATGCATTATGCGCATTCTTCTTCCATTAATAAGTGCTCATTTTGCTGCCTATGTGCCTATATTGATTGGAGAATATAGAAAGTAATGGAACTTCAATTTGAAGAGGATGTAGAGGAAGATTTGGATAGGAAGAAGATACCTTGCAATTTCGTAATATCTAAAACAATGGAACGTCTTTGAAGCTATTGGTAATAGGTATCGGGTATTGGGAATCATCTTCCTAAGAGAGATGAAAACATGGTGAAAGTGTTTTTGGGAACAGGATGTAGATGCACGTGGGTATAAAAATCAATTGTCACATGGTTTTATAATTGTCGATTTAATCTTGTCGTGTGATTTTAATCTAAGGGTAATTATTGAGTCCTTTCATCTCTCATAATAAGACATTCTTCTCATCTGATATGCCACCAATATATACATTGTGCTGCAAGTGTCCATGAAGACCAATGTGTTATTTGTTTGTTTTGTTGTGCTCTAGATTTAAGTTGTTGTTTTCCTGTGTGTACTGTAGCTGCTGTAATTGGAAAGTTTCTTCCTCAGTGGCATGAAAAATACTGGTGAATGTAGGAACATATCTGAATAGAACAAATCATGCAAGAAATAAAATGACGTAATTTTTTTCAAATTTTGATGAAAAATAATGGTGAATGTAGGAAGATATCTGAATAGAACAAATCATGGTGAATGTGTTATTTGTTTTTTCAAAATTTGATTATATGTTTTGCTACTTTGGAATTTAGCACAACATTGCATTCTGAAACTAGTTTAATAATAGAATTTGTTAAAAAAGATTGGACAAAGTACAGTGAACTTATTCATAGCCAAAGTTGGCCACTAGAAGAATATTAGATTTCTACCTCACATTTTTGGCTTTCTCCCTTTTTCATAATGTTCTTTTAGGGGGGATTGTAAAGAACACTCTCCGACCACCTATTCCGGAACGTTGCGATACTGAATGGAGGAAGCTCATGGAAGAGTGCTGGTCGCCTAATCCCGAAAGCCGACCATCATTCACAGAGATAACACGCAGGTTACGATCTATGTTTATGACCCTTCAAGCAAAGAGATTGTCAGGTAAGGCCTAGTGCTTCTTCTCGGAACCCTTCAGGCATAAATGCTTGAAGGGTTAGCATAAATGCTTGAAGGGTTAGCATAATACTTAGCCATGATATCTTCATTTGTTTATTCTTTCTTGTAAATGTTGAAGTTGAGATCTTGGTATATAGTATAGATTGTATCTCAATTTTTCTGATAAATCTCTGCCAAAAGAATAGACAAGGAAAAAAGGTTTCTTTAGTGTACATATTGGAGAATTGTGCTTGTAAGATATGTTCTAATTGATGTGAGTTTTCTCCCTTTCCCCTTCCATGTATTCTTCCTCTTTTTTGGGGTCAGAATATTTATACAATTTTTGAGTGTCACTATTTCTTTGAACATATTTCTTTCCTTCATCCCTTTATCCAAATTATTGAATTATTGAATCAAAAGTGAGTACAAGTAATCATATGCTAGGTGCATATTCTGTAATTCATAGTTTTCTGAAATGCATATTTAAAGCAAGATGAATTATGGGATTATTTAGAAAAAATGAATGCAACGAGAATGTAAGAGTTTTTTACATTGTCACTGTATCATTCACCGTTCATATTTAATAATTATTGACTTTTAAATAAAAGCAATACAAATTGATGAAGCATGATGGACTGGACTATGTATAAATATTTAGGTGACTAATTATTCATGTATACAATTATACAGTTGAATAGAGTAACTGTAGAGCAAAATCATTTCAAATTTGAAGTACATCTTCATAATTAATAGGTGCCTAATTATTCATAGATACAATTACACACTGCCAGATAATATGTTGATATAGTTTCAACAGGTTGATAATAAGATCACATGGAATCAACATAAAATTTTCAACAAAAATAATATGACCATCTATCCCATAATAGCCCAAGATATACAATATAAATCACCTTCACTAAAACTTCAAAGAATCATTTAAATCTCAATGTAAAAATGGGATTCAACCCTAAGTCACTTTCTTAATTTGCTTTCTTATACGAGTCATTGTAAAAACCTTGAATGACCTCATTTATGATAATAATGTTTTCTTTCTTAGGGCACATGGGTATGATATGACCTCATTTTTGACCAATTCATTCCCACTTTTGTCACCCTTCTTCTTTAGGCCACATTTTGTTGCTGATTTCTGTTGACACATCATATTTTCTTCACATATATGAGGCCCTAAGTTTATTAAAACAATTATAGACAATTTTTTATGGGGATTAGGAAAATCGTGGCTATAAGTTCTCACACCTTATATGTTAGAGGTTTACCAACAAAATTGATTTTTTTACACATTATGTAAAACTTAACCCCAAAAGTTGAGCAAAATATCGATCTATAAATTTCAAATCTCGACGAGCCTTAAAATTTTAACTATCTTATCTTTATTATCTTATTTACCAAATGAATTTTAAATAGAAATATGAAATATACTAAAATCATTATAGGATTTATAAAAATAAATATATTCATAAAATAAAATACAAAAAAATATTTACTTAAAATTATTATTTTTTAAAATGGACCCTTTATGATCGTGGTCCTGAACGGTGACCAAGAAATTCACTAATTTTAAAATGGGGTTCATGTATTGCATTCTTTGGCACATTTTGGTTATCATGAGTAATAATTTGTAATACATCTAAACTTCAATGCAAAGGCAAATAAATTTAAATTAAAAATATTATATTTCTCCTCTTATTTCCTGTACTGGAGATGAATTGTACCAGCCTTTGTGTGGAAGCGTCTAATTTTGTATTAACCTTGCACATCTTTATTACTTCTTAAGTTATATTTGTCAATAATTATAGGCCAATTATGTTCAAATTCTTTAGGAGAACTTATCTTATACAACATGTAGAAATCAACAACATTTTTAGGGAGTCATAAGGTGGTCTGGTGGTTAAGGTGGAAGACTTAAGGAATATGGTGAAGGAGAGTTATAAGGTGGGTTGACTCTTAAAGAGGAGGAGTAAAGTGAAGGAAGTTGGGGGTCGAGTCTCGTCCACAACAAATACTAACATAATATACTAACAACTAACATTTGCCAATAAAAATAAAAATCAACACCATTTTTGGTAGTCATGTCAATGAAGATATGTGAACCAACAACTGAATTTTGAAGTTATGTGCCATATACAGAAGCAATGTTGTGCAATTGGCATTTCACTTGCTACTACTTCATATATCCAAGGGTCTTGATATGTTATTATAGTTTTATGGGGCTTATTCATCATTGTAACAAAAGTATGTTTCATGATTTTTTGGTACTATCAAGAGATGAACATCTTCCCTTGATTTAGAAATTAGTGATTGCAATTGCTTGAAAAATAAACCTTCATTCTTTGCATTTGTAGTAATAAACTTTTAAATCATTTGTTTTGTACAAGATGTTAATGGATTTTTCTTATGAAATTGGGTAATTATAATTTACCATAAAGAATGATTTTTCGGTTAAGGTTTTATCTCAAAATCAATTGACGATGAGAGGAGTAACTAACATGTATTTAAAGCATTCCTGAGACAAAAAGGTATACGATGCGTGACTTACTTCCCAACATATTTACTAAATAGATTTTTGCTAGTTTCAGTATTGGGGTAATTGCTAGTGTCAATAAATAGATTTTTTTTCCAGTAATTTGTTCTTCATGTTATGTGAAGTGGTAAACTCAAAAGAGAATAAATCAATGTTGTAAAAACCGTACCGTATCGGCCGGTTCAATCAGAAAACCGGTGAACCGGACCCCTAACCGGTACGGTATGTATGTTATACCGCATATGCAATAGAACCGGTGAAAACCGGTTAAAAACCAGTCAAAACCGGTTTAAATCGGCCGGTTTGTAGATTATTTTTTTTTTTTGAATTTCAAATTTCCAATTCTTCACAAATTCTTCAACTTGAATGATTGATATTTGTGTCATTTATTTGTATTTTGCGTATGTTAAGTGGTAATTTTGGATTAATATATGTTTTGCCTTATAGACTTTGATTTTGTTAAAGACTTAATGTTGTTTGTTTGTGTGAATTTGGAGTAGATTATGAATATGAATACCTACTTATTTGAAATTTTTTGTTATATATATATATATATATATATATATATATATATATATATATATATATATATATATATATATAACCGGTTTAAATCGGCCGGTTTGTAGATTATTTTTTTTTTTTGAATTTCAAATTTTCAATTCTTCACAAATTCTTCAACTTGAATAATTGATATTTGTGTCATTTATTTATATTTTGCGTTTGTTAAGTGATAATTTTGGATTAATATATGTTTTGCCCTTTAGACTTTGATTTTGTTAAAGACTTAATGTTGTTTGTTTGTGTGAATTTGGAGTAGATTATGAATATGAATTATAAATCTGAATACATACTTATTTGAAATTTTTTGTTATAGGTTTACTTATATATATATATATAAAAGCAAGTATGTCCGGTTTAACCGGCATGTGATTTAATTACTGAACCACTAGTTGAACCATTGTACCACTATACCAATACCCTGACCGGTTTGATAACCGGTACGATTTTAATAACACCGGAACAAATGCTCTTTTTTTCTTATCATTTGTATTTCATAAAATCTGTATGTTATTTTCAATTGTGTAAAGTTTTGCCACATTTAAGGGGATAGTTGTAAGAATCATAAATTCAAGGTCAACTCTCTTATTAATATCATGATAGTTCATCAAACCATTTATGCTACTAGTATATATCATTTAACCTGTTATTCATTAATTGAACGACATATCGGTAAAATTAGGTATACATTTATATTATATATTAACATTAATGTTAAAAAATTAATAAAAAATGTAATAAATGCTTTTAAGAACAAATGTTAAGTCACTTTAAGAACAAATTGTAATTTTATACAAAAACCGACAGGTATGATCGATACGGCTTAAATGAAAATCAGCTAGTATAACCAGCTTTGACCGATATGATTGTATAACTGGTATAATTATTGTACCGTATCAATATAGAAATCGATTCCTCAAATTTTCTGGTTAAAATAGTTCGATAGAATTAGATTTTCATGACAATGGTTCAACTATTTTCTTTCACTTTACTACTTGTGTGGAGATACTATACTTGTTGGTGATTTAAAAATGGTCATAATATAGAAGCTTTCCAAAAAATATATTTACCTTTCCCTTATAACTTGGTAGCATATTAGAATCATCAAACCAATGTATAAGCTTATAAAAATATAACCAATTATTGTTTGCCATGTTTCACTATATATCACACAATTATAAATATCATACTATACCGGCCGATCAACTGAAAAGCTGAACCGATCCCCATATCAACACTGTATGATAATTATATTAGACTTGCAATTAAACAAATCAAAATCGATAAATACTAAAAATTATCAGTCGAATAATATAGTTAGCTATTAATAATTAAATTTATACATATAAGTATATTATATTTATTATAATATATATAGTGATTGAACTAATGAATCATTAATAAAACTATTGTATCATTATAACAATACTCTAATGAGTATAATAGGGAGTACAATATTAATAATTCTTATTTCCTTCAGTTCACACTATCAATACATATAAATTCTTATTTTAATATTGACTAGTCACTGTTAAGCATATAGAATAAGCAAAATAAGTGGCTGCTTTAACAATCATTAAATTAAATTATTATTCAACTTACTTTACTAGCCCTCAATGTACTGGAGGATCCAGTACAGGAGATGATCCGTATTCTTTACCAGCACAAACACTTATACTTATCGACACATCGATAATTATAAAAGTTTAGACTCATGCAAACATCCCTACATTCTTCATCGTTACATACCTTATAATTATCATCTGGGATGAAATGCACAAAATGAAGGGTTGTTGTTAAAACTAAATGAAAAAATATATATGAAAGTTATGGAAAAAAGAGAAATGAAAAGGAGGAGGAAGAATCTTACTAGCATTAGTGATTGAAATAAATAAGAGGAAAAATAAGATCAAGACATAAACAGTGTTGAAAGTTTTTGTCATAGTTTTCCACATCTACTTGCTAATGAGAAATGGTTTCATCTCTTTATATATTAAAAGGTGTAGTATTTTGCATGTCATTAAATATTTCTATAGCATTTCTTAATAGTAAGTTAATGTTATATGTCTTGATTGTAGATTACATTATAGGGGTGTTTTCCCTTTCATAAACAAATAATGATTAACCTAAGTAAGAAAAGATTACAACTCTTGAAAGGTCATCTTTTTTATGAGACAATATTTTATTCTTCTTTACTTCCTTTCCATGATAGATAAGGGCAAAGAATAATGCATGATTCAGCCGGTAACATATTATAGGCTTAAATTAGAAAGGATGAAGGATCGAGAATAATCCCTCTAAATGTTTATGTGTTTGATTTATTTTTCATATTATCATTGTTAACAATTTTACAATTAGTATTTTTTTAAAAGAATATATTAACAGGAAACATATTTTGAAAATACACTTATAAGTAAGAAATAAGTAAGAAATGATATAGACATACACTAGATATATATGACATATCTCCTTGGATATGCATGAAGTGCAAGTTTATGATGTTATCTATGTTAATTTTTTGTCCTAAATAAGTACGAAATGATATAGACATACACTTGATTCCATTAATTGGAGACTTGATGCTAACATGTGAGACACATAGAGAGATATATGATGTAAAGACCCAAATTCTACCTTTGAAATATTTTCCTTATTTTAATGCATTTATTCTTACATTCTCCACTACACCTTAACTAATCAATATTCGTTACTTAAAACTCAGTTATCATACCATACTATGACACTTATTTATAAGACAGAAAAACATAATTCATATATTTCTTTCCCTGTAATTACCGCATATGACTAGCTATGGGTTTCCAAAATACCCTTAGCTATGAATATCCAGCATTACAAAAATGTAGAAGGTAAATCAATTAGGATTACAATCATCCAAGTAGCAATTTACATCACAAAAAGCAAAATAAGGATTCCAAGTTCTAAGCTCCTAATGCCTCGAACCGAGCATCCTCAACTATCCTGTTTACCTGCAATGGGATTATCAACGGCAAATACACACAACATACGAAGGACTAAGTCATTAATTCAATAAATATCTTTAAGCGATAATCCACATTTTAAAAGGTTTAAATAACGACTTGGTGTTCGAAGATAAACTCAACATGTCATATTGCCCATCTCATACCACCTCATTTATCATCTTTGGTCTATACGTTCATCCCTACCATACCTTGTCACCTCACTCATCAATACCACATCATATCGTTACTTTCCACATATACATTTACCTCTTCATTACCACATGGGGCAAGACATACAATCCAATACCACGTAGGGCAAGTCATACACAATACCACATAGGGCAAGTCATTCACAATACCACGTAGGGCAAGTCATTCACATTACCACGTAGGGCAAGTCATTCTCATTACCACGTAGGGCAAGTCATTCACAATACCACATAGGGCAAGTCATTCTCATTACCACGTAGGGCAATTCATTCACCAATCATATACATATTCAGAAATTCCACACAATTTCTAGCGTCGTATATAATTAACAACTTCTCCTTACCTTGGTGGGTGTCGGGGTGGGTTTTGGGTAACTTTGCAAGATCCTCCGCTAACTCCTCCAACCTTAGGATCTTTCCTTATCCCCACCAATCAATAACAAAAGTCAGTAATTATTCTCAACAACATATAAAAACTCATATCTCATTTTGTAAATATATAGGACATTCACACATTTCCAACATTTTCCAAAACCACTTTCATTAGATGTTTCCAACATTAAAACATACATATTTACTTTCTATTTTTGCATTAGAGCACCTACTCATCTTTTCCATCTACCATCTTACCCATTTTCCATTTTTGACACATTCTCATTTTGCGGTTTTGGGGTTTTCATGAACCAACCTACAAACCCTTTCCATTCTTGAAATACTAACTCTAAACTAAGAGTTTACAAGAGAAAAACAACATAAAACGAACCGCAACTCAAAAGGGTGAGTTTCCATGGTTTCTCCCCTTTTGAGAAGAGATCCAACATATCCAAAAAAAGTTTTAAGGGGAAGAAAAAAGTTAGAATCAAGAGTTTTACCTCTTCTCAAGCTCTTAGATGAGTATCAAAGCTCCTTGCCCTTGGAAAAGTTATCTTCTCTAACCTCTCTTCAATTTCTAACCCTAAAATGTGTTTGGGGTTTCTCATTTAATGCAATCTCGTCGGGTTCTCACTTAAGCGAGCCCATTCTCGCTCAAGCAAGAAAACCCCGCCCATTTTAAAAACTCAGATCTGACCCTCTCGCCTAGGCGAGAGAACTCTCACCCAAGCGGGGCATCTCTCACTCAAGCGAGGATCTTACAGCCTCGACAAGTCCAAAATGTCACTCTTCTCGCCCAAGCGAGCCAACTCTCGCTCAGGCGAGACCACTCTCGCTCAGGCGAGAATCCTTCAGTATAGCCCAGGATTTCACCCTCCCAGGTGAGTCTTTCTCGTCCAGGCGACAATCCCTCGCTCAAGTGAGAATCCCAGGACTAATACTATAATTTTAAAGACTTAAATTAAGGGTGTCATATATGATGGGTATAAGGAAGAAATGTCCAACTTGAGGATTTGTTGTTCATCATAATCAACTATTTTTCGTTATATTGCACTTTGTGAAGATATAGTATAAAATGATGGCATTTTACATGCCTTATATGTGAAGACAATATACATTCGACGATGTTGTATGGAACACTATAAGAAGAATATATCATGGACCTCGTTGATTTTTGCATTAGATCATCATTCAATGGGAACCATAAATAAGGTCATGCTCATTTGTCGTTGACAGGTGACCAATAATTTCAATAGCTGAAGGTATGGGTGTAAAAGTCCGGTTCGGTTTTTGGTGCAAATCAGTGACCGAATCAAACACAAATATATGGTCCGGTTCACCTCAATTAACCGAAAATTTTATTGCAAGAACCGAATTGAACTGCTCATGAATGGTTCGGTTCGGTTTGGTTCCACGGTTTTCATATTTATTTTAAAAACAAAATATGCATCAATTGAAAGTTTAAAATATAATAAAATAGACATTGTTTGTTCATAAAAGAAAAAACACTACTATTATTATATTAAAAAAATTGAAACTAATAATTGCTTGGTAGTAATATATATAGCAATTGTATAATTTAGGAACATATAAATATATATTAGTAACATTTACAATAATATAATTCACGATTAGTAGCATACATAAAAATTTACTTACATATATGTCAATTAGTAACATAACATTATAATTCACATTTAGTAAAATATATAGCAATATATGTATAAATATTTATGGTATATGTTCCTTTCAAACTCAGTACCACGAAAGTTAAAATATCTGTTCAAAATCATCAAGACACAGAAAAACTAGCACATATATATAAAAATTTAGTAAGTAATAACATATATAACACTAACATAATAACAATTTAGTAATATTTATAACACTACAATTCACACAAAATTGATAATTTAAGCCACAAAATTGGTTGAAAAATTCAAACAACAGCATAATATTAGTCTATACTATCTATTTCTTTAATATGTAGTTCAGTTAGGTTCCAACGGTTCCTAAATTTCTAAAACAATGAACCAAACCAAACATAAATGATTCCTTAAAACAATAACTGAATTGAACCGTGAAATTGAACTGAATCATATTTTGTGGTTCGGTTCGGCTCCGCTGGTTCTGCGATTTAAACCGTAATTGCTTACACCTCTACCTAAAGGTTTTAAGTATTAATTTTGTTAAACCTTTTGTGAGACAAATGGTGGTGGAAAAAAGGTCAATTTTCTTGAATTTGCATATTGAAGGTCATATTGAAGGTCATATTGAAGGTCATTATATGTAAGAAATTTTCTCGTTGTCATGCACACTAAAAATATATTTGAAAGTCTCGTTAACACACTACTTAATATTTCAGGTAAAACTAAATATTGCTTGAATGCTATATTGGACTTGGCTAGTATGAGAATATGAATAGAATTGGAGTCGGTACAGAAGGGAAAACATATTTTTCTACCCTTAGTAGTTCATATTTTGTCTAGGAAAGAGAAATAAAAATTCACGTGTAGGATGAAGGATTGCACCCATTAATAGGTCGTGTAGTAGTTGCCTTGTTGAGCAACCAAAGAGTTATGTGTGGGGATTGTTTCCTTTTAAAGGATTCAATAAAACTAGACAACTCTTGGGCCTATGAACGTGGGGAATTAGAGAATTAGACTTGATGAATGTACTTTTTGTTCATTTGGTGGAGCCATGCTTGGTCAGCCACAACATTATATGTATCACATTTTTACTCATGAGTAGCAAGTTGAAGATTATTTTGGATTAAATCCCCTTTAGTGAACCAAGACACCATTATTCTTACTGGCGAACTTCATCTTTGCTTATCAAACTCTTGTTTGTGGCACCTAATTACAATTTCATATCTTACCCATACTTTTTTATCTTTCAAAAGGTTCAAAGTTCAATTCTTGTGAGTGACGCTTTTGAGATGGGTGATCATACACCTCGAAATGAATTAATTTTTTACCAAAAAGTTGAGATGATACCTTTGGTAGTACCAGAAAAAGAAGAAGGTGAAAATGGTAAATTCAAGGGAGAACAAAAGTCCCTAAGCTTTTTATTATTTGTAATTCACAAAATGAATTTGTCATTTCTAATTTCATTAAGCTTTACCGCATTTAAGGTGATTACTTGTGTCAATATTGTATACTTGTTTGGTGTTTAAAGATGGTCATAATATAAAGGCTTTCCAAAAAAAATTATTTACCTTTCAACCTTTCCCTTAAAATTTAGTAGCATATTAAAATCATTAAATCCAATGTATAAGCTTATGAAAAAATAATTTAATTATTGTTTGTCATGTTTAAGTTTATAATCATGTTACACAAATATTTTCTATCAATAAAGATTTATTTCCTTCCATTGACACTATCAATACATATAAATTCTTATTTTGATAATTGACTAGTCACTCTTAAGCTAATAGAAAAAAAGCAAAATAAGTGACAACTTTAGCAATCACTACATAAAAATATTACATATTATTTAATTACTGTTGAATGTAATATTTATACACTGTCGGTATAAAGATTTATATACAATTACTAAATCATCAACCATTTATTGGTATTACTTTGATCATTATTTTCTAAATTGCTACTAAACTTACTTTACCAGCACATACACTTATACCCATCGATGCATTCATAACGATGAAAGTTTTGACGCACGCAAATACCTTTACATTGTTCATCGAAGTTACATATGATATAAATATCATGGCCTGTGATGGAATGCAAAAATGAAGGGTTACATATGACATAAAATTAAATATATATAGGGTAATAATATCTATACACTATCGCTATAAAGATTTATACACATTCGGTACATCATTCATCATTCATTTTTGTATTATTTTTTAGAAGACTCATTGATAATTAAACATGAATGATAAATAATAAATTATATAATGGTGTTGAATAAAATTCTTACATTATCGGTGGATATATACATGTTTTGCTCATATATAATATGAAAGTTATGGAAAAAGAAATGAAAAGGATGAGGAAGGAGCTTACTAGCATTAGTGGTTGAAAGAAATAAGAGGGAAAATAAGATGAAGACATAAACAATGTTGATAGTTTTTGTCATAGTTTTCAACTTCTACTTGCAATGAATGAGAAATGGTTTGATCTCTTTATATATCAAAAGGTGTAGTATGTTGCATCTCATTAAATATTTTTGTAGCACTTCTTAAATTCCAACAAGTTGCCACCTCTTAATACTAAGTTAATGTTATATGTTTTAATTTTATATTACAGGGGTGTTTTTACTTTAACTCACAAATAATGACTTTTTTGGTAGTATTCCCTCACTTTTTGGGTAATGAATTAATCTCTTTCGGGATGCGTGAATGCTCCTCCCAATAAATATCGCTCTCAAGAATCTAACTTGATAAAATAATGACTAACCTAAGTAAGAAAGGTTCAAAAAAAGATTAGTACATACTCTTTAAAGGTCATCTTTTTTTATCAAATAATATTTTATTCCTCTTTACTTCCTTGCCATGATAGATAAGGGCAAAACCCTAAAAGATAGAAAGTGATGCTAAATATTAGTGAAATTGTTCAAAGAATAATGCATGATTGAGCCCACAACATATTCTAAGCTTAAACTAGAAAGGATGAAAGATCCAAAATAATTCGCCTAAAATGTTTTGGTGCTTGATTTATTCTATATTCTCATTGTTAACAATTTACAATTAATATCTTTTAAAAAATAATATATTAAAAGGAAACACATTTTTGAAATTATTGAATAACAATTTTACAATTAACCAATGAAAATATAAGAAGGTTAATTTTACAATTAACCAATTAAGAAGGTTACACATTCTTACTTAAGTTTTAAAAAAGGAAACACATTTAAGTTTCATTTTTGAAATTTTTTGTCAAGATAAATAATATATTGTATGTAATTAATTTACACTAATCATACATTTAGTAGTAGTTACTATGATAAAATGGACAGAAATAAGAAACAAAAAATAACTGTGAACATCTATGTACAAGTATTTACATATTTTTAATATAAGGATTAAATTGTTTTTTTATCTTAATAGCTTTTAAGGGGTGACAAACCAACCTCTAGGAGCTAGAACCTTCATTATCATGATACCAAGAGTTTGGTATCTTAAAATTAAGTATTCGATTTTAAAAAAGTGTGAATTGCTTTCCATGTATTATATGTTGATGACATATGTCATATCCCAAAGTTTCAACACTTTAAAAAATTAAATATTTATGAAGGAATAGGAATTTAGGGAGGAAGAGGAAAATAATATGTTAATGAGTTAGTTATTATTACATCCCCTTACTGAAATTACATAAATAATCTCTCTCTTTTTTGTCCTACGAGAATAATCTCTCCCTCTTACACGAACCACCCCTAATTTTGTAAATATATTAGACTGATCACTCATGCATGAGATATAAGTGTAATCTTTTACACAAAAAACGTGTGGTAAGTGTAATTAAGTTAAACACAATATTATATATTGTGTATATAATTCCAAATAGTACAAGACTTAGTATTTCTTTATTATTTTTCTTTCATAAAAAAATATATTAATAATTCTAAGGAGATGTTTATATAACTCTAATATTATTTTGTAACGAACCAAATAATGAAGACATTTTGACTGTACACAAGATACAATATTTTATTTAACTTAATTACACATGTCACACATTTTTGTTTAAAATATTACACTTATATCTCATGCAGGGGTGGACAGCGAAATATATGTACAAAATTAGGGGTGATTCGTGTAAGAGAGAGATTGTTCGTGTAGGACAAAAAAATAGATTGTTTATGTAATTTCACTAAAACTCAAGGGTGTAAATGTAATCAACTCTATCTTAATTGTCAAGAATAAAAATATGAGAAAATATGTTAATGGGAAAGTGGAACTTTGCCAAAGTGTTAATGGGAAAGAAAATATGAGAAAGGGATTTAGAAATTGAAAAGGATAATAATTTTTTTGGTCAACCATGAAGGCCCAACATAGATTAGGCTTGGTTAAGGCCCAAAAGTAAAATAAAGAAAAGAAAGAATAAATAAAAATGGGTAGGGAATTAACTATTTAGGCCCATGCAATTATTGGGATAAAATTGAATGTGCTCAAGGCTTTAGTAGCAGGAGTGTAAGTGCGTGGTTTGTAAAGACCGAAATTCTGTAACACCCCAAATTTTAATCTTTAAAAATATAGTATCAGTCCTGGAAGCCTCGCTTGATCGAGAGATTCTCGCCTGAGCGAAAAAGGATCACCTGGGAGGGTGAAATCCTGGACTATACTGGAGGATTCTCGCCTGGGCGAGAAATGACAATTTTGGGCTGTTGACACAGTGTAATCGATTACACACTGCTGGTAATCGATTACATGCTGATAAACCAATCAGACCTGTGCATCTGACACAGTGTAATCGATTACACACTCCTGGTAATCGATTACACACTCCTGGTAATCGATTACACACTCCTGGTAATCGATTACACGATGATTAAAAGCATCAGAGTATGCATCTGATATAGTGTAATCGATTACACACTCCTGGTAATCGATTACACACTCCTGGTAATCGATTACACGATGATTAAAAGCATCAGAGTATGCATCTGATACAGTGTAATCGATTACACACTCCTGGTAATCGATTACACGATGATTAAAAGCATCAGATATGTACATCTGACACAATGTAATCGATTACACCATGTTGGTAATCGATTACATAGTATTAATGTAATCGATTACATCGTATTAATGTAATCGATTACACCATGTTGGTAATCGATTACATAGCGACGATTGCCTCTATAATTTACATAGTGTAATCGATTACACTATACTTGTAATCAATTACACTTATCGCAGTGTCTATAAAATAGAAACCCAAAACACATTTTAGGGTTAGAACTTCGAAGAGAAGAGAGAGATGAGAGCTTTTCAAGAGCAAGGAGCCTTAGGACTCATCTTGGAGCTTGAGAAGAGGTAAACCTCTTGTTACTAACTCTTCTTCTTCCTCTCTAACTTGTTTTGGGTATGTTGGATTTATTTTCAAAACATGAGAAACCATGGAAACTCATTCTTTAGAGTTATGGTTCGTTTTATGTTGTTTTTATCTTGTAAACTCTTGGTTTAGAGATAGTATCTCAAGAATGGAAAGGGTTATGGTTTGATTCATGAAAACCCCAAAAACCCCAAAAGTGAAAATGTGGTAAAAGGAGAGAATGAGTAAAATGTTAGAGGTAGAAGATGAGTTTACCCCCAAATATTGAAATATGAGATGTTACGCATGTTTTAGATGGTTGAATATTGATGATGAATATTTTGTATGATTAAATGATGCCATATAAGTTGTTTATGTGATATTTGGAATAAATGACTAACATTGTGTTATGTGGTGGGATGAAGAGAGATCCTAAGGTTGGAGGCGGTGTCGGTGGAACTCGAGAAGTTGCCAAGAACCAAACCCAACACTCATCGAGGTAAGGATAAGTCTTTAATATTGCATTTGAAATAGAAAATGTGTATTTTATGGTTATGCAAAGACTAAGTTGTAAATTACGCATTTAGTATGAACATATATGGGTGTGTTTATACTAAAGTAGGCGTAGATTTACGGAAAAGGAAAATGTGAGTATTTTCTGGTTATGAAATGATCGAGTTGTGAATTACGCATTTAGTATGAACATATATGGGTGTGTTTATACTAAAGTAGGCGTAGATTTACGGAAAAGGAAAATGTGGGTATTTTCTGGTTATGAAATGATCGAGTTGTGAATTACGCATTTAGTATGAACATATATGGATGTGTTTATACTAAAGTAGGCGTAGATTTACGGAAGATGGAAAAGGTGTGTGTTTCCTGGCCATGCAATAATTATATTGTAAATCACGTATTAGTATAAACAGATATGGAGTGTTTATACTAAAGATGACGTGGATTTACGGGAAATGATTGATGGCAAATCGATGGAAGGAAAAATATATTTTTAGCCGACCAGAAATGGTTAGCGACTTCGGCCCGAGTTTATGAGGCAACACTTCGGCCCGAGTTTATGAGGCAACACTTCGGCCCGAGTTTATGAGGCAACACTTCTGCCCGAGTTTATGAGGCAACACTTCGGCCCGAGTTTATGAGGCAACACTTCGGCCCGAGTTTATGAGGCAACACTTCGGCTCGAGTTTATCAAGCAACACTTCGGCCCGAGTTTACGCGGCATGTTTTCTTTATAAAAGAGATGAGAATTTGTTTTTAGCTAACCCTAAGGGGTGTAGCGACTTCGGCTCGAGTTTATGTAGCAACACTTCGGCCCGAGTTTACGCGGCATGTTTTCTTTATAAAAGAGATGAGAATTTGTTTTTAGCTAACCCTAAGGGGTGTAGCGACTTCGGCTCGAGTTTATGTAACAACACTTCGGCCCGAGTTTACGCGGCATGTTTTCTTTATAAAAGAGATGAGAATTTGTTTTTAGCTAACCCTAAGGGGTGTAGCGACTTCGGCTCGAGTTTATGTAGCAACACTTCAGCCCGAGTTTACGCGGCATGTTTTCTTTATGAAAGAGATGAAAATTTGTTTTTAGCTAACCCTAAGGGGTGTAGCGACTTCGGCTCGAGTTTATGTAGCAACACTTCGGCCCGAGTTTATGAGGCGTGTTTTATTGGTAAAAAGGATGAGAATCTGCTTTTAGCTAACCCTGAGGGGTGTAGTGACTTTGGCTCAAGTTATGCAGCAAGACAAAATGAATTTCGAAAATGGTTTACTAACCCTTTTTCTAATGTGGATTATCTTATAATGACGTTTATTGAATTAACGACTTACTCCTTTGTGTGTTTTGTACTTTTGTCATTGATAATCCCATTGCAGGTAAATAGACGAATGGAGTATGCTAGGTCGGGAGATTTAGGAGCTTTAGACGTTGGATTCACTATTTGCGTTTTTGTACTTTAAATGACTACTTGTGGATTTGAATGATTGTAACCATGACTGACATTTATTTGGGTATTCATAACCATGGGTATTGTTATATTTGGAGTATTATAACTTTTGGGCTCTTAGTACCCAATGAGAATAATAATGAATGAATTATGTTTTTCCGCAATTTAAATTATATGATAATATAATAGGTGTAAAGAGTATTTTTAAGGAATGATTCCTGAAGGTTTTAAGTAAGATGATGAATGTATGTAAGAGAGAATTAAAATGAATGAAAAAAAAATTTCAAGGGTAGAAATCGGGTCGTTACAAATTCTACCCTTAAAAATTTTCTTCATATCCTATTCATTATGCATTCATTTCCTCATAAATTTTATCGACAATTTCCCACAACCTTATTTAACTCTTACTTTCTCATTCCTACTCATTTCATATTTAAAAATTGCATATGTACTTATTCGACAGAAAATCATAATCCATTTCCATATGTCATGCAACAACCGCATACAACTAGCTATGGGTTTCCAAAATATTTATAGCTACGAATATCCAGAGTTACAATAAATCATGTAAGTTATATATCCATAGTTACAAAATATTTCGACTAATCCAATAAGCACTCATGTACAAAATAGTGCAAATAAGTGAAACCAAAACATAAAGTTCCTAAAGATTCAAAAAATGAGACCACCTCATGTCACCTGTTTATCTGCAATGGGATTATCAATGACAAAAGCACAAACGCATAAAGGAGTAATTCATTAATTCAATAAACGTCATTATAAGATAATCCACATTAGAAAAGGTTAGTAAATCACTCTGAAATTCATTTTCCGTGCTACATTACTTGAGCCAAAGTCGCTACACCCCTTAAAGTTAGCTAAAAGCAATTTCTCATCTCTTTTATAAAGAAAACATGCCACATAAACTCGGGCCGAAGTGTTGCCACATAAAATCGGGCCGAAGTGTTGCCACATAAACTCGAGCCGAAGTGTTGCCACATAAACTCGAGCCGAAGTCGCTAACCATTTATGGTCGGTTAAAAAAAATACATTTCATTTTCATTGATTTCACTATCAATCGTACCCAGTGAATCCACACAATCCTTATTACAAACATACCCATATATGTTTATAATAAATACGTGATTCACCAATTAATCCTTGCACAACCAGAAAATACACACATTTTTCATTTCAAATGTGCAAATTAAAGACTTATCCTTACTTTGGTGAGTGTTGGGTTGGGTTCTTGGTAACTGCACTAGTTCTACCGACACCGCCACCAACTCTAGGATATTTCCTCATTCCCACCATATAACACAATGTTAGTCATTTACTCTAATAACATATAAATAACTTATATAACATCATTTAACCACATAAGATATTCATCATATTTTCAAGGTTTCATAACTACTTTCATCATAAGTTTACAACCCTCTAACACATACATATTCATCTGATATTTCATCATTAGAAAGTAAACTCATCTTTTATGTAACATCCCTCCTTTCAACACCTTGCTTAGGTAGACATAGGATTGTGTATATATATATATATATATATATATATATATATATATGTATGTGTATTCATGTGCTTATATATATGTGTGATTATATTTTTATTGATATTAGAATGCTATATGTTTAATAATTCTTTGAAAACAAGTTAATCTAGTTAGTTTCAAAGTTGCCCAAGTTTAAAGTCTAGCCGTGATCGGGTAACGTATCGTCTTAGAATTTTAATTAGAATTGGTCTAAGTGACCACCTAACCTATTAGATTTTATAATGCTTTATTGATGTTGATTTTTGAGGATAGAAAGTTATTATCTTAGTGTTATACTATGATAAATAACTTAATTAAATTTTTTAGAAAAGTGGTAGTGTTAATGTACCTTTGAACTGGATTGCCCGAGAGTGCCCGTAATCTTTCTATCAGTTCTTTGAGTGCTTGAACTATCATCTAGACTCTCATAGACATTGTTTAAGATTGTATTAGGGTGTCTTAGAGCACAAGAAAAACACATCCATGCACTACACCAATTGCCCAAACCAAATGCCACACCATACACTTAAAATTTTGCTAAATGCCTAATCCTTGTTTAATTCTTAATGACACCCCAACCCAAAATATCTTCCCCCACTAACTCACCCCTAACACTTATATATATATATAGACTTAAGGGGTGGGGGTTGAATATCACACTCTCACTCTCACACCTCCTCACCAACACCACCTTCACTCACCTCCTCTTCTTCTCCCCAACCAAAGAGGGAGGAGAAAACCTCCATCTTCTCCACCAAAACTCACATGCAAGCCACCAAATCTCTTCCCCAAGGTATGGTGATCATGTTTATGTTCTCATTTCTTCCATCTCTAGGTTCTTTATAGGTTATTTCTCCTCTTGATCACCAATGACTTAGGTGAAATTCTAGAATGAGTTGTTTGTAACTTTGTTCTATTTTCTTCTCTAGATTTTCATCCAAGGAGGTAGTCAACCATTTCAAGGTATGAGGAATCCATTTTGATCTCTGATTGTATAAAAATGACATGCAAACACTGTTTTGGGGGTTACAAAAATTCTGCTCTAAGTGTAGTTAGTGATATGATGCTAAATTGTTGTTGTTAGGTGTTGTAGTTGAGTTCTAGGCTTCCAATTGAGCAAAAAACGGTTGTGGCTATGCTAAATTGTCATTGAATGTTGGAGAGCTTTCTGTTTGCAGGTTGAAGCTGCTAAAAAATGTGGATTAAGGGTCCCTAAACTCTAACTCACTTCCTTACGTTGTTGTTAGGTTATAAAGAGTATTTTAGGTGTTGTGTTTGTTCTAGGGTGTTTAGGATTGAAAAACTCTTGCATGTGTTATAAGCTTTGTTTAACACATTGAACTCATGATTTTTAACTCATTTCAAAAGGTTAGAACTCGAAAATGTTGAAGGCTAAGAAGCCATGCAAATTCGGTCCCAAGTGTTCAAGAGTTAAGGAAACCCTAATACCTTAATTCCTTGATAACTTGAGTTCCTAACGTCCAAATTTTGCGTATAATATATGCATGTGTCCATATTTTAAATTCCTAGCTAAATATCATTCTTTCAGGGACAAAAAAATTCGAAATCCTCACTGTTTAAAGGGAAAAACGAAAACAGTCCCTAGTGCACTTTGGGATAAATGTAATCTGATTAGGATAATATGGTGACATGTAGTTATGGACGTTATAACCTTGGAAAACCCGTAATTGGATGTATGTGGTAAATGTTATCTAAATGAATTATGTTTTTCCGCAACATAAATTTGTATGATAATATAATAGGGTAAAAGGTATTTTCAAAGAGAGATACTTGAGAGTTTTCAATGAAGGTGACGACTGTATGTAGGAAAGGATTAAAATAAATGAAAAATTTTCAAGGGTAGAAAATCGGGTCGTTACAAATATAGCTTTGGAAAGATTCATGTTATTACATGTTTGGATTGTATCAAGAAGCCTAAGGACCAATCACAAGAGGATCAAAGATCAAGAAGAAGCATGACTTACTTGGAAAATTATGAAAATGGAACAATACTATTCACAAATATTTTTTGGAGCTTACCTTTTGCATAGGGTATCATGGTAATTACCTTGATTCTAAAACTTTGTTTTAAATTTGAGAATTTGAATTTTTCAAGTCAATTCTAGAGTATCTACATTGATATTTGATTATTAATGATACATTACCCCATACATATTGGAGCATAATTATTAAAAACATTTCGTGCCAACCGGTTGAACCGGTAAACCGGTGAACTGATCCCAATATTTGTACGATATAATAATTATACCGGTCATGCAATTATACCGGTAAAAACCGACCAAAATCGGTAAAAACCGGTCATACTGGCCGGTTTTCAATTGAGCCGTACCGGTCATACCAGTCGATTTTTATGTAAAATTAATTTTTTAATGAAAATAAAAATAATCATTGTTTTTTATTGATTTTTAAACATTGATGTTAATATATTATATATGTATATCTAACTTTACCGGTATGCGGTTTAATTAGTGAACCACCGATTAAACCACTATACCACTATACCAGTACCCCGACCGATTTGATGAGCGGTACGGTATTAATAACATTGTATTGGAGTGTCAATTACTTGTAACATTTCGTCCAAGAAAAATCATCATATTTGGTTGTTTAATGATTTAACAAATATTTTTGTAATGACAATTCTTTATATTTGGAATAAAAATATTAATGCTACATTATAAATTTATTAGATTTTCTAATAGAACTGAGTCAACTTATCCAACTATTGGTCCACTAGTCTGGCCAATAATCTATTGACTTTGTACGTTGACTGAGTCAATAACCAGTACGAGTTTAATAACAATGACTCATATAATAAATAAAAAATTTAATTTAAAAATAAAGTATTAATAGTTTCTAAATTAATTAATTAGTGAAATAAAAACCAAAAACTTAGACTAATTAGAAAGTGAAAGGTGTCAAAATGTTTATATTTTCTGTAATCTATTAACTATATAAAAAAAAAAGTTTATCCACATTATCCCTGGACATGTGCCGCATTCTCACTCATTTCTTCCTCGCTTAAAATGTTCCACTTATTACTGTGTGCCTTCACACACTGGATATGGGCATCTACTCTTTTTCCTTCCTTATTTTATTATAATAAAATCATGTTTAATGCAAATAAAAACACATTAAACTCATCTTTAGAGGTTTTTGAAGTTCGAGTGACTTTATCATTATCTCACATCTATTACTATATAATAAAAGAAACTCCTTTTAGCCACATGTCATCTCCTCATCACTTTTTTTCCTCCAAAAGTGTTATATGCTACTACTATATACCTTATCACAATACATTCTCACTTTTTATACATTTTATATTTTAATAATTTAAATGCTAATTAAAAATACAATCTACTCCTATTGATAATTCAATTCATTCTTCCTCTTATTTTTTACCTATTTTTTCATGGACACAAATGTTCATAAATAATTTTTGTAGAAGAAAAAAGTTGGAAAAACTTTGTATCCTTGAATTGAAAATTAGAAACAACAAATGTATTTGATATTTATGTTTTCCGTTTTTCGCACTTAAATGTGTAAATATGGTCCTTTGAATCTCTCCAATTTAACATATACTACATTAATCAATATATCATCAAATTTGAGTAGTTGATTCGTCAATAACTCAATAAGACTAAACAAATTTGTTTCTGTAACCTTCTCACCTTTACTAATTATATTCAAGTATATACACTTAACCAATTCTAAATCACTAATAATATTTCATCATCCAATTAATTAGATTGAAAAAAACTATACAATTTTACCACATTCAATATTTGCATTAATCTATCTACTTTATTTAACGTTTACTAATACTATAAGAATTAACGTACTTTATTTAAATTGAAAAAACTATAGAGCTTTACCTCATTCAATATTTGCATTAATCTATCTACTTGTCACCTCATCAAAGCTTTGTGATACTTTACCAACTGAATTTTAATATCAGATTCATTGGATTTTAATTATTCCCTATTATAATTAAAAAAATCAAATTTGAAATTGAAGTTTTTTATAACTTTTAAAATATATTTTTAGTAAAAAGACTCATAGTATCAGGATTTGATTTCCCTATTTTCATTAAAAAAAATCATATTTGAAATTGAAAAATTATTTCATTTTCTAAACTTTTACAGTCTCATGTTTCGATTTCTTATTTTTGTTAGAATATTCAAATTTGAAATTATCATTTATTTTCATTATGTGTTTGAATAGGACATGAGTAATGTAAGAACCCAAATTCTACCCTTGAAATTTTTTCCTTATTTTAATCCAATTTCATGCATTTAACTATAAATTATAATTACCGATTGAATGAACTTATTTAAAAGATTTCACTTTCCTCATCACATCCAATCTATAAACCAAAAGTGACATACCAAATCAGATGACAGAAAAACATAATTCGTATTAATGTAACTTAGTAACTACCGCATACAATTAGCTATGAGTTTCCAAAACACCCATAGCTACATATATCCCGAGTTACTAGCTTCCAGGATTAATGTCATGTACAACAATCATGTTCATAGTTACAAATAGTTAGTTCAAGTATAACAAATGAGGTTACACAAAATGGATAAGAGACATCAAAATAAAAGTCTCTAAGCTCCTAATCAAAAACACACTTACTCCTTCCACCTACCTGCAATGGGATTAACACTGACAATACATCAAAGAAACACAAGGAGTAAGTCGTTAACTCAACAAATATCAATGTAAGTTAATCCACATTTAATAAGATTAAATAAACGGTTTAAAATCAAATTTACTTAAAACCATTTTCATCGTTCATACTTTTGAAAACCATGCTACATAACTTGAGCCAAAGTTTGCTACATTACTTGAGCCAGAGCTTGCTACATTACTTGAGCCAAAGTTTGCTACATTGCTTGAGCCAAAGCTTGCTACATTACTTGAGCCAAAGCTTGCTACATTACTTGAGCCAAAGTTTGCTACATTGCTTGAGCCAAAGCTTGCTACATTACTTGAGCCAAAGTCGCTAACCAATCATGGTCAGCTAAAAACGAGTTTTATTTCCAATGGCACTTCACCAATACATTTTCCGAGTTTTATTTCCATTGGCACTCCACCAATACAAAAACAGTAAATGCACCCGACATCATTACAAACATATCCATATATGCTTATAACTACAAAGTGATTTACGATTAATTTCATTATTCCGAGTTTTATTTCCATTGGCACTCCACCAATACATAAACAGTAAATTCACTCCTCATCACTACAAACATAGCCATATATGCTTGTAACGACTAAGTGATTTACATTACATTTCATTATCCACAACAGAAAATCCACACATTTTCTATCACAGTGCATAAGTTAAAGACTTATCCTTACCTCGGTGAGTGTTGGGTTTGGTTCTTGGCAACTTCTCAAGTTCCACCGACATCGCCTCCAACTTTAGGATCTTTCCTCATTCCCCACCATACAACACAATGTTAGTCATTTATTCCAATATCACACAAATAACTCATATTGCATTATTTAACCATACAAGATATTTATCATATTTTCAATGTTTATAAACTACTTTCATCATAAGTTTACAATATTCATCTTTCAATATTAGAATGCTTAGTCATCTTCTACCTCTAGCATTTTACTCATTTTCCTCTTTAACCCCATTTTCACTTTAGGGTTTTGGGGTTTTCATGAATCAACCCCAAACCCTTTCCATTCTTGAAATACTAACTCTAAACCAAGAGTTTACAAGATAAAAACAACATAAAACGAACCATAACTCGAAAGGATGAGTTTCCATGGTTTCCCTCATTTTGAGAAGAGATCCAACATACCCAAAATAAGTTTCAAAGGGAGGAAGAGAGTTAGAATCAAGAGCTTTACCTCTTCTCAAGCTTCTAAATGACTCACAAGCCTTCTTGCTCTTGAAAAAGCTTTCTTCTCTCACTTCTCTCTAGGTTAACCCTCATAAATGTGTTTGGGGTTCCCTATTTAATGTAACAGCGTCGGGTCCTCGCTTAAGCGAGCTCATTCTCGCTCAAGCGAGAAAATCCCGCCCATTTTAAAAACTCAGATCTGACCCTCTCGCTCAAGCGAGGATCCTCTCGCTCAAGCGAGAATCTTACAGCCTCGACAGGTCCAAAACATCACTTTTCTCGCCTAGGCGAGCCAACCCTCGCTCAGGCGAGAATCCTCTAGTATAGCTCAGGATTTCACCCTTCCAGTTGAGCCTTTCTCGCTCAAGCGAGCCAACTCTCGCTCAGGCGAGAATCCTCCAGTATAGCCTAGGATTTCACCCTTCCAAGTGAGCCTTTCTCGCCCAGGCGAGAATACCTCGCTCAAGCAAGTATCTCAGGACTGATACTATAATTTTAAATACTTAAAGTTAGGGTGTTACAAGTAACATTTGTGTTCTTAACAATGTGAATGTACGGGTAACATGTGTGTTTTAACTAAGCGAATGCACATATAACATGTGTGTTCATAACAATGGGAATGTACGAGTAACATATGTGTTTTTAACCATGTAAATGCATGGTTCACATGTGTTCTTAAAAATACAAATGCACGAGGAACAGATATTTTTTTAACTATGTGAATGTACAAGTAACATATGTATTCTTAACTATATGAATGCTCATATAATATTCGTATTTTTAATCATACAACAAAAAAGTATCGTCTCGTACGAATGCACGGGTAACTTAATAGTTTCATTCTAAAGTGGAGAACCTTCTCTTTCTCTCATTTTCACTCCCTTATTTCATCATTTTTCTTCTTTTCCACCATTTTTTTCTCTTTCTAGTTTGTATTCGTTTTCCATTTCCCCCCGAATATTGTATAGTTTACTTTAGAGTGGTTCTATGTATGTAGATCTATTCATTGATTTTTCATTGAAGATATTGAATTAAAGTCCATTTTTTATTGATTTTTTTATTTTATTTTGTAGATATGTTTTTATAGGATAGCTGGAGCACTGAGTTGTCTCTAATGACGTGGGGAGCAACGAGGGTTGTGTTTAATATGGTGTCTAATATTTTTGGTACACCCTTGAAGCATTGTAGTTTAATATGGTGTCTAATATTGAATTAAAGTCCATTTTTTATTGATTTTTTTATTTTATTTTGTAGAAATGTTTTTATAGGATAACTGGAGCACTGAGTTGTCTCTAATGACGTGGGCAGCAACGAGGGTTGTGTTTAATATGGTGTCTAATATTTTTGGTACACCCTTGAAGCATTGTAGGTTAGTTTTCTATATCTTTGTGTATCTCTTATTTTGCTTATGGACTTTTTGCTCAAGATAATCATGATTATCACAAACATCATATGTATTGTTTTTATACGGGTTGTAATATAAACTAGCAAGTTACACGGGTCAGTATTTTTTGCTGCATGATTAATAACACATATTACATGTATATTCAAATGATTAAGAACATACATGTTATTCATATATTTGCATGTTTAAAAATACACATGTTACCTGTGCATTCGTATTGTTAAGAACAAACATGTGACTCATACATTTTAATGGTTAAAAACACAAATGTTACTCGTACGTTCGCATTACTCGTACAAACATGTGTCTTTTAAACAATACATTCGAATGGTTAAAAATACACATGTTACATGTGCATTCGTATTGTTAAGAACAAACATGTGACCTATACATTTTAATGGTTAAAAACATATGTTATTCGTACATTCACATTGCTAAGAATACACATGTTACATATACATTCGCATGATAAAACACACATGTTGCTCATACATTCGCATTGTTAAGAACACTCATGTTACTCGTAGTACCAATTCAAGAATAATTTTATAAAATGGTTACATATTCATCAATAAAACTATTCTATTCCAATGACCAATATTAATTAAATTCCTTATACAAAGTAAAAGATAACATTTTGAAAGAGACTCAGTTAAGGAAAAAGAAGATACATGAGTCTAAAGAATAGTGTCAACCTCCACCAACCTAGCCTCACAGATAATGATTCTACCACACTTATGTCTATTCCTCTTCACCATCCTTCTTCTCTCACCCTTCTTCATCCCTAAGTGGTGGTGTGATATGAAAAGAGATTGCATATTTGTGAATTGTGAAAGATGAACACAAAAACACACTCTAGAGCCTTGACAACATAAAAAGTGACAGAAATTAGATTGTGAGCTTGCATATCAAAAAAACACTAAAATGTTAATATGCATAAGTTAGAATGGAATGAGTAAAGAAAATATTGAATTAAAAAATGGAGGAAAAAAATTCATTTCTACCCTTATTAGATAATGAACTAAAAAATGGAGGAAAAAAATTGACAAGATAATGAACTAAAAATTGAAAAAAACAATTCAAAATAACACAAAGAAATTCAGAATAAAGTGTAATGATAAGTCATCAAAAATGTTATCTTGAACTAAAAAATAATAAAATAAGCTTCATCCATCAAAAATGGCCAAAAAATGTTAATATGTCAAATAATTTTTTACATTGTTAGTAAATGTTGAAAAGACGTAATGATATTAAAAATGTCATTATGTAATGACAAATTTGCCCTTGAAAAATCCAAGTGTCAAGCATATGGTATCCCCTCAATAATTACTATTCATCTCATTAGTTATGTTAGCCTATCAAGTTTGGATGGAAAAAATGAACGTGGTTGTGACAGATGTGAAAATGAATAGTGCTGGAACGTTTTTCTTATATATAGTATATAGATTAAATGTTATTATTATTATTATATTTTATTAAATAATATATTTTTATCCTATGTGGGTGGTTGTACAAAATGAGGTATCTTATTACATAATATATTAGGTAATGAATGGGTAGAGTGTACATTTATCTAGTGTGAGAGATTGTACATTAAGAAAGTGAGGTGTTTCGGGAGAGAAAACTTTGGTTGAGGTTGTGACACTTGTTATGAGATGAAATGAGAGAACCTTTTTTTATTATATAGTATATAGATGTTGAAAATGGTTTTTATAGCGGTGACACATGAAGAGAAAAGTTAATAGTTCATGATAATTTGATATTTTGATCATTTTCCCTTCAATTTGTAAGGAAATAATTGTTTAAAAGTAAACACTAGAAAACGTATTTTATGTTATCATACCTAAACTAGAGCAAGAAATAGCACAATATTATTTTTCGTTAAGATACATGAACGACTGATATAAATGTGTGGCAAGAATTAAGATAGAAGTCATCAAAACTGATACTTCACCCTAAGCAAATGAAGAGCAATGATATTGGTTATACATTGATAAATATAAGGACCAAAATTCTACCCTTTAAATTCTTCTCATTTTAATATAGATATTTCATATTGTCTATATTTCTCTTCAACTAAACAACATTCAATACTCTATAGTCAATTATCACAATAAACTAGAACCCTTCTTCCCATGGAGCAGAAAAACATAATTCATATATTCCCTTCTTGGTAAATACCGCATATGACTAGCTATGGGATTCCAAAATACCCATAGCTATTAATATCCAGATTTACAAAAATATAGTACTAATCCAGTTAGGATTTACAATTATTCAATTAACAGTTTACATCAATCAAACAAAAAGAATAAGACTTCGAGTTCTAAGCTCCTCATGCCTCGAACCGGGTATCCTCAATTTCCTCGTTTACCTGCAATGGGATTATCATAACAGATATACACAACAACAACAAAGGAGTAAGTTATCCATTCAATAAGTATTCGTAAACGATAATCCACATTTTAAGTTTTATAATACAAGAAGTCATAAACTGATAAAATCCACATCTCCTGTTTATCCCTCTCCAGTTATTACATCCACCCTTTTGAATTCACTCATTCATCTCTGTCATACCTTGTCACCTTCTTCATCAATACCATTTCAAATCATTATTTTCCAATTGCACATTTACCTTTTCATCACCACTTGGGTCAGGTCATATACAATACCACATAGGACAAGTCATACACAATACCACATAGGGCAAGTCATACACAATACCACATAGGGCAAGTCATACACAATACCACATAGGGCAAGTCATACACCGATCGTATACATAATCAGAAGATTCACACATTTTCTATTATCATATACCATTAATAACTTCTCCTTACATTGGTGAGTGTTGGGTTGGGTTCTTGGTATCTGCACTGGTTCTACCGACACCGCCGCCAACTCTAGGATCTTTCCTCATTCCCACCATACAACACAATGTTAGTCATTTATCCCAAATATTTCATAAACAATTTAGATTGCATTATTTAACCATACAAAATATTCCTCATATTTTCAATGTTGCTAAACTACTTTCATCATAAGTTTACAACATTTAAAACATACATATTCATCTCATATTTCATCATTAGGAAGTAAACTCATCTTCTACCTCTAGCATTTTACCCATTTTTATTTATAGGGTTTTGGGGTTTTCATGTATGAACCCACAAACCCTCTCCTTTCTTGGAATACTAACTCTATATCAAGAGTTTACAAGATAAAATCATATAAAACAAACCATAACTCAAAAGGGTGAGTTTCCATGGTTTCTCTCATGTTGAGAAGAGATCCAACATACCTCAAAACAAGTTTCAAAGGGAAAAAGAGAGTTAGAATCAAGAGATCTACCTCTTCTCAAGCTTCTAATGACTCAAAAGCCTCCTTGCTCTTGAAAATACTCTCTCCTCTCACTTCTCTTTAGGTTAACCCTAATAAATGTGTTTGGGGTCCCCTATTTAATGTAACAGCGTCGGGTTCTCGCTTAAGCGAGGGATTCTCGCTCGGGCGAGAAAATCCCGCCTATTTTAAAAACTCAGATCTGACCCTCTCGCTCAAGCGAGGGATTCTCGCTCAGGCGAGAATCTCACAGTCCCAACAAGCTTCCTCTCGCTCAAGCGAGGGATTCTCGCTCAAGCGAGGGATTCTCGCTCAGGCGAGAATCTCACAGTGTCAACAGCCCCAGTTTGCCATTTCTCGCCTAGGCGAGGCAACTCTCGCTCAGGCGAGAATCTTCCAGTATAGCCCAGGATTTCACCCTCTCAGGTGATCCTTTCTCACTCAAGCGAGAATCTCTCGCTCAAGCGAGGATCCGAGGACTAATACTATAATTTTAAAGACTTAAAATTTGGGGTGTTACAGTAAACATGACAAGAGTGTAAGTTTCACATGACTTATAATATAATAAATTTTCATGGACAAGAACAATGGTATTGAATATACTTTCCATATAGAATATAATAAATTTATATCAAGCATACAAATGACTTTAATTAGACTAATTTTTACAATCGTTATAACAAAATAAACATACAATTTGATGTTAATGTTTTGTTTGAATATAAGTGTTATAAACTTGAACCCTTTAAATAATATGATGATTTGATAGGGAAAATGCATGCCCGTGTCATTCCTTAATTAAAACAAACAACTTAAAATAAGGGGAAATTCCCTTGGCACCCATTAGATTTGACACAATAATAGACACACTTTTTTAATTTTAAAAATGACAATGACCTCTCCTATTTTGCAATTTGAATATTATTCACACTAATTTTACGGCATTGTTTGTTACAAATTAAGAAAAGGAAAAATTATTACATGATCATTAAGAGTAAGAAACGTTAAAGTGTAGTCATTATATTATAATATTAAATTGCATCAAATATATGACATGTCCCAATACATAAATTATATGACATGTCCCAATACATGTTATGCATTACGATTAAAATATTATAATGTTTATTAATCAAAATATATGGCATATATTTGTAGTGTCCACAGTTACAATGCATAAATTACATTAAGAAACATTAAAGCACGGTCATTACATTATATAATTTAAAGTGCAGTCATTACATTATAATTATATTGATATTGATTAAGAAAAAATAATGGTATGTGTAACAAATTTGTAGAGCCACGGTTACAATTATATTGATGAAGTAATATTAAGGTTTGGTATTACATTATAACATTAGAGTGCAACAAATTACAAATATATGATATGTGTTCTATTATAACATTAAAATGCAATGGTTATGTCATTAGAATTCTAATGGTTTAATAATATATTTTCATAACATTAGAATTTAAAAAAAAAATTGTTACCTTAGAATTGTAGCCAATAGAATTTATAAATTTTAATATATATGTGGTTGTGATTTTAAATTTTCTTCTATTAGTTTTGAAATTGACCAACTATATTTTTAGCTAAGAAATGATTTGATATTTTATAACTAAAATATAATAATAGCTTTAGGAAAATGGTTAATTCAAATATTAATACAATTACAATTAAGGTTATTTTTTATTCCTTAATTTTAGACAATGCTCATTATAAATACAAATTTATAATCATTTATTGTTTAATTCTAAAATAAATAATAAGAAATACTTATAAGTCATAACAAATATGTATTCCTTAATTTTAGACAATACTCATAATGAATATATTTTGTTTAGAGTTTAGATTTGATTCTAACATTACAATGTTACTATTGCAGTATTCAAATAGTAACAATAAGAAGTATAACCAAAAAAAGAATATTGATAATTTTCTATTATTAATATTTGTTAGTAGTTATTAAGAATACAAACAATAGTAATAGTTTTTGAATTTTATTTGTTTGCAATTATTTTATTAGAGTAAAATAATAATGTGTATTTTGAAATTTATCTTATTTATAGTCAACTAATAATGAGTGTAAATGTATTGATGATATTTTAATTAATATGATAATGATTTGTTCCTCAATACTTTATAAAGTCTTATGCTCTTCATATTCAAATAGAAAAATAAAAAATATAATGAAGTATTTTTATATTTTTATCTTGCAGGTAAAATCAACAACCAAAAATAGAATAGTAACCTTATGAAAAAGACTATTTCAAATATCAATATAATTCCAATTAAAGTTATTTCTCATTCCTTAATTTTAGACAATGCTCAATATAAATATTTATTTATAATCATTTTTTGTTTAAATCTAAAATAACTAATAATAAATATGTATAATTCATTACAAATATGTATTCTAAATAATAGATGAATAAACTAAATTCAAACAATGAAAATATTAAGTCAAATAAGTATATTATAAAAGTTACAATTTATATTAGACAAAAATAATATAAACAATAACAATAACTTTCATATGTAAACATTGAGCTATTAATATTATTGATATTGAAATTAATTTTAGGTATTCATATTTATGATGGTATGAACTTATAATATTAAAACTATTAAATTGTATAAAACATAACGAGCCTCAATCTAAAATAAATATAATAATATTATTATTTTTATTAAAGTTACTCAATAATAATATTGTATTCATTAAGGATAATATTATTCCAAATAATAGAAATGAAACTTATTAAAATAATATTTTTATTAAATTTACTCAATAATAGAATTGTGATAAAGATAATAATATTGTATACATTAAGGATAATATTCTTAAAATAATAGGATAATAATATTTTTATTAAAATCACAATGTATCATTGACCCTTATAGAGAAATAAATAATATTTTTGACTTAAGAAAAAATACACATCTTTAATTTGATTTAATTATGAAAATAAAATTGATTTTTCTACATTTATTCTATTAAAAACGATCATAAGATATACAAAGTTGTATGTATTATAACACATATTTGATTTATAATTTTTTAAATTATTTCTGATTCCTTAATATAGACAATGCTCATTATTTGTACTAGCATGTTGATAGCCCCTGTCGGGTATGTCAACCCATTTTTTTATCGTTTGTAATGTGTAATCTACATAAATAAATGTATAATGTAATAAATTGTGTTACATATTGTAATTTGCAGTTGAATATATTCAATTGTATTAATTGTTCAATATTAACGAAGGGGTATATATACAATTGTGTTCCTCCGGAATATAGTTTTACAGTTGATCTTATTCAATTGGTGTAATTGTTAATTTTTTTCAATTACATAATGAGTAGTTATTTTATGTTTTCCTTTTATTAAGTAGTATGAGTATAAGTATATAAATGGTAAAGGGTAGAATAGGTAAACATAAATTACATAATATGTAGTTATTTTATGTTTTCCTTTTATTAAGTAGTATAAATATAGATATTTTTTATTGTTTAGTGTAAGGACCTAAATTCTACCCTTGAAAATTTCTCGTTTATTTAAAAATCATCCCTTACATACATTCATCATTTTACTTAGAAGTCCTCATGAATCATTCTTTGAACTAATCTTTTAACCTATTATATTATCATACAATTCATATTGCAGAAAAACATAATTCATTCATATCATTCCCTATGAGTACTATGACCTCCAAGGTTCTGATCCTCCAAAATAACATTACGCATGGTTACAAATATCCAACTAATGGTTAGCCATGATTACAATCATTTAAATCCGCAAGTAGTCATTTAGAATACAAAAATATAAATAGTGAATCCAAAGTCTAAAGCTCCTAAAGCTCCCGACCAAGCATACTTCATTCATCTATTTACCCGCAATGGGATTATCAATGACAAAAGTACAAAACACACAAAGGAGTAAGTCGTTAATTCAATAAACATCATTATAAGATAATCCACATTATAAAAGGGTTAGTAAACCATTTTTGAAATTCATTTTGTTTTGCTGCATAACTTGAGCCAAAGTCGCTACACCCCTCAGGGTTAGTTAAAAGCAGATTCTCATTTCTTTTAGAAGAAAACATGTTACATATACTCGAGCCGGATTTTTGTTTATACACTCAAGCCAGAGAGCTTCACTTATATACTCAAGCCAGAGTTTCGCTTATATACTCAAGCCAGAGTTTCGCTTATATACTCAAGCCAGAGTTTCGCTTATATACTCAAGCTAGAGTTTCGCTTATATATTCAAGCCAGAGTTTCGCTTATATATTCAAGCCAGAGTTTCGCTTATATACTCAAGCCAGAGTTTCGCTTATATACTCAAGCCAGAGTTTCGCTTATATACTCAAGTCAGAGTTTCACTTATATACTCAAGCCAGAGTCGCTAATCATTCATTGTCGCCTAAAAATATATTTTCTTTTCATCGAATTCACCATCAATCATTTCCCGTAAATCCACGCAATCTTTAGTATAAACACACCCATATATGTTTATAATAAATACGTGATTCACAATATAATTATTGCATGACCAGAAAATACACACATTTTCCATCTTCCGTAAATCTACGCCTACTTTAGTATAAACACACCCATATATGTTTATACTAAATGCGTAATTCACAACTCAATCATTGCATAACCAGAAAATACACACATTTTCTGTTCCAAATGCACAATTAAAGACTTATCCTTACCTCGGTGAGTGTTGGAGTTTGGTTTGTGAGTAACTTTACCAGTTTCCTCCACGATATCCTCCAACCTTAGGATCTTTCCTCATTCCCACCAATAACAACAATGTCAGATATTCATTCAAAATAACACATACACGACTCATATTTCATTGTCAAACACACAACACTTTTATACATGTTCAATGTTTCTAAACTACTTTCATCATGAGTTTCCAACCATTCTAAACATACATATTCACCTTGTATTCAACATTATAACACATACTCATAACACAATCATTCTCATATCACATAATCTCGCTCATTTGTTACCTTTAAACACTTATCACTCAATCATTGTTACAAACATACCACACCAAACATATTATTCATCATATAACATTTAACACATTCACTCTTATGACCACATTTTCCTTTTTGGGGTTTTTGGGGTTTTCATAAATCAACCCACAAACTTTTTCCATTCTTTGAATATTAACTCTAAACCACGAGTTTACAAGAGAGAAACTAAATAAAATGAACCATAACTCAAACGGAAGAGTTTCCATGGTTTCTCATATTTTTTAGAAGAGATCCATACATCCAAAACAAGTTAGAGAGGAAGAAGAAGAGTTAGAAACAAGAGGTTTACCTCTTTTCAAGCTCTAAGATGGATTCCTAAGGCTCTTGCTCTTGAAAAGCTCTCTTTTCTCTCATCTCTTCAAAGTTCTAACCCTAAAATGTGTTTGAGGTTTCTATTTTAATGTTGTCTCGTCGGGTTCTCGCTCAAGCGAGTCCTTTCTCGCTCAAGCGAGAAAATCCCGCCTATTTTAAAAACTCAGATCTGGCCCTCTCGCTCAAGCGAGAGATTCTCACTTAAGCGAGGGATTCTCACTCAAGCGAGGGATTCTCGCTCAAGCGAGAATCTCACAGTATCAACAGTCCCAAAATGCCATTTCTCACCCAAGCGAGACAACTCTCGCTCAGGCGAGAATCCTCCAGATAGCCCAGGATTTCACCCTCCCAGGTGAGCCTTTCTCGCCCAGGCGAGAATCTCTCGCTCAAGCGAGAGTCCCAGGACTGATACTATAATTATATGACTTTAAAATGTAGGGTGTTACAATCATTCCCCCCTAAAAGAAATTTCGTCCCCGAAATTTGATTAGGTTACTCTCATGAATACACCATCATCGCCTAAACGTTAGGCATAAAATACCCTCAATCAAGCTTAGACCCAACCGTCTAAACCATTACTATCCTTGATACGAAATACTATGGGGCATACCACTCAGCAGTGATACCTCATCGCCAAATCATGGACTAACCTCAGCAGTCCATATACCATGGTCAACCATGAGAACAACTAAGGGAAAATTACCACAACCGGAATAAAGATTCCCGAACATTCTCTCGGTCACAATAGATCTCTCTGATCTATTACTACAATCATCGTTCAAAACGATCAACATATACAGTGAGATTCACAGTAATACCTTCAAATTTGGAAGAAAGTGGGACTTCATACCCATATAATATCAAGATGTACTAGTTCGCATCCCACATGCAAAACCTAGATCGACATCCACTCAATAGAAATAACATCATTTCATTCCACACATATGCAATAATCACAATTTACTCAAAAATTCTCAATTCATACTTGCTACACACAAAAACATGGTAGTCATCCAACAAGTAGCATTTAGGCAAACCAGATTTTTTTTTTTTTGAGTCATTCCGAGTACAAAATCAAATTACCAAGTAATTATCCACTCAACCAAACATTCTTACTACAACGATTGCGGTTCAAGAAGATTTGCTAGTTCATCGTCCCAACTAAGCATACAAGGTCACAAACTCAATTGAATCACATGCTCGACCACCAATGCTCATTGCAATTTTTACCAACACTCCACCTAATAATTTACGTTATGTTTGGATATTTCATTTACAATTGCAAATATACATTTAGTACTCACTTATAAAGCATGTCTAGAAACACTTAGTCTGAGTTACTTCACACAGTTTTTAGCAATATTTCATTCGCTTGGGATGCAGTTGTTAAACTTTTGGATTTTCAACATGAAACTTAATCAATGTTTAGCCGAATAGTACACTTCTTGCAAAAATGATTTTCGAAATAGATTGGATGTAAGTTTCATGGCAATCATCTTGAGGAAGCAAAGGTTTTCATAATCACTCCAAAATAACTCAAAACCCTTTTTTCCTCATGCAACACTGAATGTTCAAATCACAACTTTCAAAAGGTTAGTTAGTTCTTGAGTGACATTCCATTCAGGACACGAGAGTCCTCATAATCCATTTAACTAAACTCACCTATGCAATAATACTCCCATTATGCATAGCAATCACCGACACACATGATACAACATACGTTTTTGAGGTTCAACATCTCCGCACGTAATTTGGTGTTCACTACCAATATACATTTATTACAGCGAGTACTCATCTTTAACAAAATCAATTTTTATAGACCAGAAGCTTCATGCACAAGAATCAAAAATAACTTTTTCATACTGAATCGATTTTGGGTTACCAACCATAAGTCACCTCAAAATGATAACACATCCAAATATTCAACGTTCATGCAAACACATTCATCGCAAAGACATGTAGGTAACTTATCCAACCTCTATTTCATTTTTCGAAATATAAGTTTCACCACTTAGCATACGCATACACACTAATGCCAACAAAGGGAATTAACCTTTAACAACTCATAAAAGAAAACAAGGATCCCCGACTTAGACATTTTTCTTGTCAGCATAATAATTCTAAAAGTCAATCATTCATATTCCCCATTCAATGAAACACAAATCATTTACATGTTCATAGAACTCTGTCAATTTACTCTTCCATTTATTACCGAAATGGATAACATTCTATTTTCATAACTCATGCATCAAGGGACAATTAACCAAGCATTAGCACTTAAACTCAAAAGATATTTCACCATTGTCATACAGAACATGTCACACACAAATTCCTCATTTCCTTCAGCTTTCTAAACTTTCATGCAGGATAAGTAAATTTGTATGCAAGAATAAGTCAATATCTACCTGTTCATTTCCAAGCAAAGCAGACAATTACATGTTTGCAGACTCCTATAATTTAAAATTTTGCATGATTACACGTCATACAATAAGGATGTAGATACTTAGTCACCACGTCTCATAATCAATTAATCTTTACCTCAAGCATATTCGTTTTTAATCTTGAGGAATATATAATCAACAACATATCTCAAAGGACTAACATTCCATTCATTATCAAACGTCATTCATAGAAGAAAAATCCACTTTCTAAGACAAAATACATAGTTCTTTCAAGTCTTATTCTTTTGAAATACTAACGAGTTCTTACATATCCTTCGGTGACATCAACAGAATAAACATTGATCCTTTCCCTTAAGAGAAGTTCTGACTCCCATAGCCGACACTGGCTCCATACTACTAGCCTGGTCAGAAATCTCACACAGATTCCCAACCGTCACATCTTTGTCAGCACTATTCAATCATAACATGGTTCGCTGTCAATCGGTCTATTCCTAGAATTAAATCTAACTGGAATAATGACAAGCAGATTGAATCTATGGTAAATATCACACCATTTACCACAACCGGACACTAGAACATAAACGTCGACACCACCACCAGCACACAGATTGGGGTGGACACGACCAAGTCGGAAGTAATGACTCAGTTTGCAATTTCAGCCGGTTTTCACATTTAACACATATAAGGGAGTGTGTCGCTCCCGAATCAACAACACTAAACAAGGAATACGTGTCACCATGCGATTACCTCAGATCAAACCGTCAACATCGGTCGTATCTGTACCACTAACGGTGCTCACTTGGCCCGTTGTACTAGGCTTCCCAACCTTCACAACATTTACATTCCGAGTCAACCTTGGACAAAACCTTTTTATATGCCCCTTTTCCTTACAGTGGAAGCAACCATTTCCCGAACCAGGACAAATGTCTCGCATGCTTCCGCCCACATTTGCTGCACATAGGAAATACGTCGGGTTGAAATCCTCCAATGGTAGGTTTCAGCCCTTGATAAACATGGTTACGACGGACACCAGTTAGAGCATATGATCGTTGGCTTTCATTCACCTTCTCCTCATACATCCTACATCGGGTCAGACCATCCGCTTCTGATGCATCTGCACCACATATGGTAACCACTTTGTCGATAGATTGAGGTCGTCCAGTCCCCATAGCATTCATACTCTATCGTGACATAGGATAATGCCTCTTTATATGTCCGGTCTCCTTGCAACGAAAGCAATGATTTGTCGTTCCAGGACACAATCCTTCGTCATGTTTTCGGTTACACTGGCTGCACCAAGGTGGAGAGTTTAACCATGACCCTCCTTCATTTGCATGGGTCCTTAGTCCATGCGAAGTGCAACTCCGAGTACCAACAGGTGGAAAATAAGGCTTTCGCTCTTCGCAAAACATCTTATCCTTGCCTCTTCCGTGCACAAAGTTTCTTTGAGGCCCAAAGTCCTTGGGAGGAATGGATTTGGAGGTCGCCACTCCATCCGCCTTCATGTTAGTACACCCCATTCCTTGGACCCACTCAATAGAGCATTCGGAGTGAATCCGCCTTGGAACGGAGAGTCTGGACCTGGAACCACGCTCCGATTCAGATTCTGTAAATTCTCCTTCATGCCCTGCAGCACCTCTACCAGCTATGCCAACAAATCATTGGGAACATTCTGACTCGTCCCTCTTCCTTTTTCAGCCATGTGTACCTGCACTCACGTACTTTTCGGTAGACTAATTTTATAACCAGACAAGCATCACATAAACACACAACCGTCAATGCTAACCAAGCAGTTCAAGCACAAAAAGATCACAAAGAAGCATGTAAGGCCATATCCTAGGCCGCAGGATTAACTATGCTTTGATACCATATTGTAAGGACCCAAATTCTACCCTTGAAAATTTTTCATTTATTTAAAAATCCTCCCTTACATACTTTCATCATTTTACTTAGAAGTCCTCATGAATCATTCTTTGAACTAATCTTTTAACCTATTATATTATCATACAATTCATATTGCAAAAAAACATAATTCATTCATATCATTCCCTATGAGTACTAAGACCTCAAAGGTTCTGATCCTCCAAAATAACATTACGCATGGTTACAAATATCCAACTAATGGTTAGCCATGATTACAATCATTTAAATCTGCAAGTAGTCATTTAGAATACAAAAACATAAATAGTGAATCCAAAGTCTAAAGCTCCTAAAGCTCCTGACCTAGCATACTTCATTCATCTATTTACCTGCAATGGGATTATCAATGACAAAAGTACAAAACACACAAAGGAGTAAGTCGTTAATTCGATAAACATCATTATAAGATAATACACATTATAAAAGGGTTAGTAAACCATTTTTGAAATTCATTTTGTTTTGCTGCATAACTTGAGCCAAAGCCGCTACACCCCTCAGGGTTAGCTAAAAGCAGATTCTCATTTCTTTTAGAAGAAAACATGTTACATATACTCGAGCCGGAGTTTTGCTTATATACTCAAGCCAGAGTTTCGCTTATATACTCAAGCCAGAGTTTCGCTTATATACTCAAGCCAGAGTTTCGCTTATATGCTCAAGCCAGAGTTTCGCTTATATACTCAAGCCAGAGTTTCGCTTATATACTCAAGCCAGAGTCCCTAACCATTCATGGTCGACTAAAAATATATTTTCTTTTCATCGAATTCATCATCAATCATTTCCCGTAAATCCACACCATCTTTAGTATAAACACACCCATATATGTTTATACTAAATATGTGATTCACAATATAATTATTGCATGACCAGAAAATACACATATTTTCCATCTTCCGTAAATCTACGCCTACTTTAGTATAAACACACCCATATATGTTTATACTAAATGCGTAATTCACAACTCAATCATTGCATAACCAGAAAATACACACATTTTCTATTCCAAATGCACAATTAAAGACTTATCCTTACCTCGATGAGTGTTGGGGTTCGGTTTGTGAGTAACTTTACCAGTTTCCTCCACGATCTCCTCCAACCTTAGGATCTTTCCTCATTCCCACCAATAACAACAATGTCAGTTATTCATTCAAAATAACACATACACGACTCATATTTCATTGTCAAACACATGAGTTTTATACATGTTCAATGTTTCTAAACTACTTTCATCATGAGTTTCCAACCATTATAAACATACATATTCACCTTGTATTCAACATTATAACACATACTCATAACACAATCATTCTCATATCACATAATCTCGCCCATTTGTTACCTTTAAACACTTATCACTCAATCATTGTTACAAACATACCACACCAAACATATTATTCATCATATAACATTTAACACATTCACTCTTATGACCACATTTTCCTTTTTGGGGGTTTTGGGGTTTTTCATAAATCAACCCACAAACCTTTTCCATTCTTTGAATATTAACTCTAAACCACGAGTTTATAAGAGAGAAACTAAATAAAATGAACCATAACTCAAACGGAAGAGTTTCCATGGTTTCTCATATTTTTTATAAGAGATCCGTACATCCAAAACAAGTTAGAGAGGAAGAAGAAGAGTTAGAAACAAGAGGTTTACCTCTTCTCAAGCTCTAAGATGGATTCCTAAGGCTCTTGCTCTTGAAAAGTTCTCTTCTCTCTCTTCTCTTCAAAGTTCTAACCCTAAAATGTGTTTGGGGTTTCTATTTTAATGTTGTCTCGTCGGGTTCTCGCTCAAGGGAGTCCTTTCTCGCTCAAGCAAGAAAATCCCGCATATTTTAAAAACTCAGATCTGACCCGCGAGAATCTCACAGTATCAACAGTCCCAAAATGTCATTTCTCGCCCAGCCGAGACAACTCTCGATCAGGCGAGAATTCCTGATAGCCCAGGATTTCAGCCTCCCAGGTGAGCCTTTCTCGCCCAGGAGAGAATCTCTCGCTCAAGCGAGACTCCCAGGACTGATACTATAATTTTATGACTTTAAAATCTAGGGTGTTACATTTAGATTTGATTCTAATATTGAAATGTTATTGTTGTTGCAGTATTAAAATAGTAATAATAGAAAACATATCATAAAGAAATATTAATATTCATAGTTTTATTTGTTTGCAGTTATTTTAGAGTCAAATAATAATATGTAATTTGAAAATAATCTTATTTAAGAATCAAATAATAATGTATTTTAAATTTATTTTGGGCATGATATATATACGTCAAATGAAGATTTAATAGTTATAACAAAAAATACATACAATGAAATTGGTTCACAATGTTTGTGTTTCTATATATTTCATTTTATTTTATCAAATTATTACATAATATTAATAATATATATAATAATATTGATACTTAGTGCTTCTAAATATGCGTCAAAATCAACCTATCTCTTGTGAATGCATGGGTACTACGCACATTCTTAACCATGTGAACGCACAAGTAACATGCATGTTTTTTAACCATTATTGAATACATAGGTTACATGTGCACTCTTAACTAAGTGAAGGATCACGTAACATGTGCATTCTTAACCATGCGAATGCACGAACAACATGTGTGTTCTTAACAATGAGAACGCACAGGTAACATGTATGTTCGTAACCATGCGAATGCACCATTAACATATGTGTTCTTAACCAAACGAATGTGCATGTAACATGCGTGTTCTTAACAATACAAATACACGAGTAAGATGTATGTTCTTAATTATGCGCCAGAAAAATGCTTACGAATGCACGAGTAACTTACTAGTAATTAGAGGTGTCAAAACGGGCTACCCGAACGGGTTCGGGCTAACCCACATCGGCTTCGGGCTAATCTGGACCGGACTAAAAAAACCCGGATATAATTTAGGCATAACAAATTGTAGCCTAAGCCCGCCCTAAGCGGGTTGCAGGTTGTGGCGGGTCGGCCCGTATAATACTAAAAAATATATTTTTTAAATTTAACATATTTAATATATATATATATATATATATATATATATAATCTATAAATTCTTAACATACTTTTTATGCCCAAGGCAACCAAACTTATAGAACTAATGTGTTGTTGTGTTTGAATTAAGACGTGATGTCAAGTCCACGTATATGAATTTTAACACAACTCATTTATTAAATCTCTTATTTCTATTGAACTTTCACGCCCTAACGCAATATAATTTGTAAGTTCATTTTAATAAATAAATATTTGGACAATATAAAAAATAACATCGTCTTGGTTTATAGTAATAGTAGTATTGACTAAAGTTCGGAATGAACTCTATATGTCAAAGTATAATCATCATCGTAGTATATGATAATTATGCTTTACTTTATGTTTGAAGATACTTTGTATATATCAACACTTTTATTGTGAACTATTATGTTAAATTTGGTTTTGTGAAATTCTCTATCGTAAACAATTATGTTATCTTTTAATTTTGTTGTAAAGTTATTTTCCTTATTATGTTTTTGTAGAAGTTAAATCAAATTAAATACACAATTAAGAAATGAAAATTGAGATTCATATGATTTAATGTCTTCTCATTTGATTTGATACTTATTTTGTTATTATGCTTAAAATGATATTATATAAAATAGGAAAAATATGATTATCATGTTTAGCTTTATGAAATTATTGTAATTTATAATACAATGTATATTCTCTATTTTTTATTATAATTTATTTTGTAAAATAATTTTCACCTAAATCTAATTATCAAACCAAAGGTAGCAAAAAAATAAAAATAAATTTAATGGAAAACGGGTAGCCCAAACCCCCGGGTAAGCCCGGCCCAAGCCTGATTTTAATATAGTCTGACCAGACCGGGTTAAAAAGTCTGGATTTAATGAAAAATACCTAATATAATACCCAAACCCTATAAATTTTCGAGTTTTGGCAGACCAGCCTTATTAAGCTCGCGTGACACATGTACTAGTAATGTTTATAATTTATTTCATTTACCATTATTTTCTATTAATATCTAGTAAATAATTATATTACTTATTTATTTATTTATATATGAATTGATTTTTGTGGTTCAACTACTACAGTTCAACTAGTGATTTAGTATATATTTTGAATTTTGACGTGTATCCTTTTAACAGTGATATCACTTATTTAACGAGTCCAAAATGACTCATAAAATTGGTTTCGAGTCTTTTATTATTTTATTTTTATTTAAAAATAAAAATGGATGGGAAATTTAAAAAAGTGAAAATTTATTTATCTTCGTTGATTTAATTCAATTTAATATGTAATTGGGAGGGGATCCACTTGCTTCAAGATTAAGTTTTTTAAACTTACTCCACATTTTATCCATCAATTCTAGAGAAATCCAATGGTTTAAATTAATGAGTAGATCTAAACCATTGGATTTCTAAAATTGATGGCTAAGATATGAAGTAAATTTAAAAAACTTACTCTTGAAGTAAATGGATCCATTATCTATATAATTATTAGTACTTTATTGAAGTATGACTACAACTATATCAAAATAATTTGATTTAATTTGTTTAATTTATTTTGAAATTGAAATTCTTGCTTTTTTTTTTTACAAATTTTGATGAAATCAAATATGTAATGATTAAACAATTTCAACCAAATTTATCACATTTTTTATTATATACATTTTAGCTTTTATTTTTATTAAAACAAATGTGAGATGTTCATTGGAATGATCTCCAATTTTGTTCTAGTACAAGATAGTTATTTCCCATTACAAAAAAAAAAATAGATAAGTAAAAAACTGTTAAATTTTGCCTTTGGTACGCTGTCATAAATACTTTAATACTTGTGAAAAAAACATGTCAACTTTGCTTTGGACTTATGTTTTTTATTCAATATTTGAGATCATTGTATTTTTGCATTATATTTTGATTTATGAATATAAATTGCTCACCACCACAATAACTAATGATTTTTTTTACTTTTCTTAGACCAATCAAAATTAATAAGTACTATTTTTATTGCCTTTTAGAAGAAAAGACATAAATTAAAATGGACCGTATCAACTAGTTCATTTGTAAAATTGATAAATTAAAATATTGGTACAATATATTAGTTATATAGATGATTTTCATTTATATTCTAGTCATACAAGTTGGTTTCATTTAAAATTCACATATACATATGTGTTATTTAATTTTTACCAAAATATTATTGTGAATTATCAAACATATTACTACTACATTTTTCATACTTCAAAAAGATGGTCCTACTACAATGACAAATATTTTACTTTATCAAATAGTGTAATTAAAAATATTTATTAGATTTTGTTTTTATAGATTTCCATATTAATATTAATATAATATATATGTATATACAACTTTAAGGAAAAAATGTGAAAGCAATTTGTAAGATTTTTTTACATTATTGTTATATCATCCACTATTTATTTTCGATCATTATATTCATAATAATTTTACTGCTACCTAGTGTAACTATTCCTAAATGTCTTCCAAGAAAATTTATGCAAACATTAATAACTATTATAATTATACCCTTAGATTTAGAAATGGGTACCTTCTACCTAGTTAATAAAAGAGTAAAAAAATTATTCACCGTCACTTTTTACGATATTATTGATTATTGATATGTATTATTTTTATTCAAAAATCAATAATTATTAATTAGACTCGACCTTGATATTTTCTCATAATGGTAAGAGAAAAAAATAAAGCCCATAGTTTATATATAATTAAAATATGAAATTATTGACACTTCATAAATTTTAGTATATTTACACATAGTATCCTTACTTTTTCACATTTGTACAAATTGTTATAATTTATATGCATTCGTTACATTTAATACAACGTAGAAAATGTGGTCGTAATTAGATTATCCTCCGACTACGGTGATAAATATAATATCTTGAAGACAATGAATGATGAATATAATTAAAATCAACCACAAGAGTGAATATGATTTACTCATAAAAATCATAATTATGATAACTTTAACACCAAAACTTGAAGATGAAATAAATTTAAATTTATATACTTGAAATTTTAAGGAAAACTTAGCAAAGGAATTTCCTCAAAGTAGTAGTAATATCTAAAAGTCTATAATAATACAATCAAACAATGGTCAATGCAAACTATAACTTATTATAGTTATACAAAAGTGGTAATTCCAATTATAAAAATTAAAAAGTCATTATCTCAAAACAAGTAAAAAAAATCAAACAAGGTAATTAATATATTAATTATTATTAATTTTAAAATAATATAAATCAATATTAAATGATTGATTAACTATTGTAAAAAAAATTATAAAGAGAATGCATATATTAATATCTTTGGATGGATGCATCAAACTTGTGATATTATCAGAGGAAAAATGAACTTGAATATTAACACGTGTACAAAAAAAATTAGAGAATAATATATATCCTCTTACTAGGAGATAACTTATTTCTTTCAGCCAGTAAAAAAATGACATGTATATTGTTTTGTTTAATTTTAGAAATATTTTTGTAGAAAATGATTAAATGATACACATGTCATGATTTTACTGGATGGAGGAGATAACTTATCTCCTTATACCTGGAGATACATTATTCTAAAATTTTTATACATTTTCTATTTAAAAAGTGTCAAATAAATTTGCACGTGCTCATTTAATCGTTAACAACTATTGAATTGTTTTTCTGTGCAAAATAGGTTACTCTTCATTTTGGTTGGTGAAAACCTCATCACATTTGAAATACTCATACATTACGTGGAAAACGTGCAACTTCTTTTTTTTTCCCTCAAAAATTATAATTCACTTTTCAAAGTGTAATATCTACATTGAAATAGATAATAAAATATATTCTTTCCTTAAATTCATTCGTTGATTAAGATGTGTCTTATTTCTTCTTTTATAATATATTTTAAATGAAAACTTCTAGAAAGAAAATAAATATGAAACATGTCAAAGAGTAAATTTAAGAAGATAAATTATCTCATCGTATAAAAAGATACTTTATTCTCATTACAATAATATCATCTTCATTACTAGACTCTAGATTATTAGGGGAGGATTATTTTTTGTTTCAATTTGTATTTATTTAATTAAAAATAATATTAAATACTGACCCTTAATTTTTGTGGTGTAATGTGTTAGGGTCTAAAGTCCAACACCACACTCTCATAGATGATCTCAGTCCTTATAAGTGTGTCTAAATATTTATAATTTATCTATTTAAATAGAATAATTATTTGACGTATGTCTTATATTTTTTTTAGAATTTTTCATTTTAAGATATATTGTTAAAAGAATAAATAATACACATGTAAAACAATGAATAAATTTAATAAGATAAATTATTTCCTGGAGATACTTTATTTTATTATATATAATTCTTTCATTCCAAACTATCCTATGCTAAAAATTGAACATGGAGAAAGCAATTCAAAGACAAAAAGTCCTTCTTGAACATCTCCAACCTATCTCTTCAACTTCATCCTTTTCTTCTCAAACCCATCAACCTACTACTCATCTCTCTGTAAGTTTATATTACTACCAGTATTTTAAATTGCGGTCACAGACATCTTTGTGATTAAGTTGCTTTTAAGTTATGGTTGTTGTGGTTGTGGTTACTATTGGGACACTCGTAGTGAAATATAAAACAATGATTATTATCATTTCAATCTTTTAAGTTTATGTAATAGTGTTGTCACAATACAATTCTATTATTTTTATGTATTTCATGTATTATATTATATTGCATTGCTTTGTTTTTTTGGTGCAAAGTGTTTTTTTATTCTTCTTTTTTTAGTGGTTGTTTCATTATTAACTTTCATATTAATGGTACTGTTTTATTTTTGTCTTATTTATGTATTGGTTATGCAAATTAAATTAAAGTGAATTGTAAAGGTGGAACAGAAATGTAACTTATGATTATTTGAATCTATTTACATTTCAACTTTTGAAGCAAATTAGAAATGCTACACTTGTTTCTACAACTTTGGTTTAAGTGTGATGAAATTGATTTAATTCTTTTTTTTTCCATTTATTATTAGGCTTCAAACTGTGCTGCTGGGAATTTTTCTGAAGATGACGTTGTGGTTGTAGCGTAAGTTCATTATTGTGCACTATCAGCGCATTGTTTTAAATTGTAGTTGCGATCCGATTACGATAACGGTTGTGGCTACTGCGATTGCAGTCCTTGTGGCCATTGCGATGCAGATTGCGATCGTTTCAGTGTGAATTATCTGGTTATTAAAAATCCATGCGGTCCGATGTGGTCCGATGCAGCCTGATGCGGTCCAAATGTGGTCCAAAGTCGTTGCTTTGCGGCCGCATCATTGTGATTCGGACTCATGCTACAATTGCAGTGTGATGCGGTTGTGGCAGTCACCCGCAACAGCAATATTGTGGCCGCAATTTAAATCACTGATCAATACTAACCTTTTGTTTGTTTTTTGGTTTATCTTTTGGATTGATGAAACCAATGTTTTAAATTGCGGTTACGGTTACATGTTTACCACAATTGTGGGAAAATACTGCTGTCATGTAGTTCGCGGAAATTCCTGAAACTGCAATATTGCAATTTAAAACGATGAATGAAACTAATGACTTCAATTTCACTTGAATAATAACCAGTGCATATCGGACTCCACTTTGTAAAGCAAAGCGTGGGGGCTTCAAGGATACCTATCCAGATGATCTACTTGCCACTGTTCTAAAGGTAAACTCTTTGATTAATTTGTTGGTTATAAGAAAAATGGTTTAGTGGCCATTTCTATTGTTCCATGATTGGAAGTTATTTGCCGATCTCAGCTAATGAGATTAAGACTTGATTGTTACTATATGATTGAAAGTTATTTGCCTACCTCGGTTATTGAAATTAAGATTTGATTGTTGTTATATGATTGAAAGTTATTTGTGTACCTCAGATAGTGAAATTAAGATTTGATTGTTGTTACATGATTGAATATTATTTGTCGACCTCAGCTAGTGAGATTAAGACTTGATTGTTATTACATGATTGAAAGGGTTTCGGTCAAAATTATCTTAAGCTTCATTTCTTTGACTATTTTTTTCCCTTTCCTCTTTCTAGTTTCTTATTTTTTTGGTTCTCATGTAGGCTGTAATAGAGAAAACAAATTTGGATCCAAGTGAAGTTGGAGACATAATTGTTGGCACAGTACTTGGACCAGGATCAGAAAGAGCAACTGAATGCAGAATGGCAGCATTCTATGCTGGTTTCCCTGGTAAATTGAGCTTTTATGAGAAGCTATATTTCTAACTTCACTAAAAAAAGCTCTTGATTTATAAAAGCTTTAACCAAAAGTACTTTTAATAATTGTAGCAAAGCACAAAGTATCTCTTAATTTCTGCAGAAGTATACAACAAAATCACTTTTATGATAATAAAATGAACATTTTGTTAAGTTTGAAGTTAGCATGGTTTATATGAAATTTCTGACTAACTTTACTAACTGTAAAAACTCACAAAGTGGGTTCATTTTCATTCAGTGTTCAGAGCTAATGTATTTTTCTCAATTTCCAATTTTTATCTGATCTGTTCCTCAACTTTTTGACCAGAAACGGTGCCTCTTCGAACTGTCAATAGGCAATGTTCATCTGGCCTTCAGGCTGTTGCTGATGTTGCTGCATATATAAAATCCGGCGCCTATGACATTGGTAAGAATGAAAATAGACTGTGTCAATGTTGGTGTTATTTATTTTGGTTTTTGCCTAATCATACTATAATTTGATGCAGGCATTGGTGCTGGATTGGAGTATATGTCACAAGTTAATACTTTAAGCTTTGGCAAAGTTAACCCAAAGGTACATTGCATTTGTATTTGTTAAAGTTCACATTTCATTTTAACATATGGTTTATTCAGCTTGACTTTTCATTATGCCAACAGGCAAAATTGTTTCCGAAAGCCGGGGATTGTCTTCTTCCCATGGGAGTCACTTCAGAGAACGTCGCAGCGCGTTTTGGTTTGACAAGGCTAGAACAAGACCAAGCTGCTGTAAGTTTTATCACAAGTTTCTTCTTCCTTCATTGTTAAATATGCTATGAATCTGTTTAAGATGTATCTCCTTTAATTTGTGTTATTAGGTTGAGTCTCATAGGCGCGCTGCAGCTGCAACAGCATCCGGTAAATTCAAGGATGAAATCGTTCCAGTTTTTACAAGGGTAAGTGTCAAATTCAGAGACTAACTTCCTTCTAGTACTCATAATTCACTATTAATGATTTTATTTTCCGAAGTTTGTGGACCCGAAAACTGGAGAGGAGAAGCAAATTGTAGTATCTGTCGATGATGGTATCCGACCACAGACAACTTTGGCAAGTTTGGCAAAGTTGAAGCCTGTATTCAAGGCTGATGGTACCACAACAGCAGGTAATCAAATTACATATGTTCATTAATTTTGTAACTATGCGTAAAATCGTCAGCCGATGAATCTTTTCGCTCTATATCTCATTCCATTTTTAACTTCAGGGAATGCAAGCCAAGTCACTGATGGTGCTGCAGCAGTGCTTCTTATGAAGAGAAGAATAGCATTGCAAAAAGGGCTTCCTATTCTTGGAACCTTCAGGTAAATAATAATGATGCAAAAACAATGAAATCCTTTTATCAAATATCAGTTACATCAATTGTGTATACACAGTCCTACATGTATCCTTGAATTGGTGCACCACTTGCATAGAGTTCCTGCAGTTCATGTTTTTTCTTCTTCTGTATATTCCATATCTAATCTACACAATTAACATTTAAACAATTGATTTGATTATGTTCATTTAACATCAAATTACAAAGACAGTCTTAGTATCTTTTTTTTTGTACTACCAAGGGTACCCCTTCACCTTTTGGGTAAGGAACTAATCCCTTTCGGGATGCGTGGTTGCCCTTCCCAGTTAGTGTCGCTTCCAGGAATCGAATCTTGACCTTTTGGTCATCCTAGGGATCAAGCAGAGCCTTACACCTCTAGACCAACGCCTTGTTGGTACAGTCTTAGTATCCTGAAAGTACATTGTAGATAAATATAAACTATAGACAAAAATGTGCCAGAGATTCAGATAACATGTTAATAAAAATGTAAAATACTCCTAATTTTGTAGGACATGCATATTACATCCCCTTAGAACATGAAAAATATTCCTAATTATACACATAAAATTACTTATTCAGTTCTTCATGTGAAAAAGTTTCTGTAATGAAAGATACTTAAATTTTGATTCCTCATTCTAATACAACCTCATTCTTCATCCTTGATTGAATTTCTTAGGACTTTTACTGCTGTTGGAGTAGATCCTGATATCATGGGTGTTGGACCTGCTGTTGCTATTCCAGCTGCAGTAAAATCTGTTGGCCTTCAACTTAGTGACATTGGCTTGTTTGAAATCAATGAGGTAACAAAGTTTTAGTACTTTACAAGATAATTGACAACACCCTTTGATGTCAAATATACAACTTTACTAAATCTTGTACTAACCAATATATTGGTCTTGTTTAGGCCTTTGCTTCTCAGTTTGTTTATACACGTAAGAAATTGGGACTTGATACTAACAAGGTCAATGTCAATGGTGGTGCCATCGCTTTTGGACATCCTTTGGGCGCTACAGGTAAGGTTCATCGATCTTTAGTTAGAATCCGAATGAAGTCAGTGCACGAGGATCGTACTTAGCATAACTATTTCATGTCAGGTGCACGGTGTGTTGCAACATTATTAAATGAGATGAAGCGTCGCGGGAAGGATTGTCGCTATGGTGTAATCTCGATGTGTATAGGTTAGTTTTTCTTATGATCTCTTCCCACCTCAAACTAGATAAAACTATTGAGCATATTAGCATGACATATAGTACTACATAATCATTTTATTTATTAAAATCTAGATTAGTTCCTGTGAAAAATGTTTACAATGTGAAAAGTTTGGGTGATAAAATTTTAGAATTATTTCAAGATTCATAGGACAAAATGGTCATCTGATTGTGGCTGAATGCAAGTTAAAGAGCTAGTTTGGCAAAATCTATGCATTGACTCAGTAAGAGTTTTTTACGTTATCGGTGCACCATCACTGGTTCTTAAATAAAATTTATACATGTAAACTTTTATACTATCATTACATATATATTTAAACTCTAAAATTAAAAATAAAAGGAGGATCCTGTGAGTAAATCTTTAATGCATATGTGGAAGTTTGTTGCATTTCTTCATTTTTCTGTGATCATTAACCACCTTGCAGAAATTTATTATGATGTTATGTGCATATTAAGTTAATACAAAAAGAGCGTAATATGTATGTACCGTCAGTGTACAGATTAACATATATATTTATACACAATCCGTACATCATTCATCATTTATTTGTATTATTCATATTTAAAAGTCAATAATTAAATATGAAAGATGGATAATGCAGTGACAATGTAAAAACTGTCACGATGTCGGCCGGCCACTGATACATGCATGAGAGAGTTTATAATGTTATTTGTTTGATTGATTAATATCATAATTGGGATTTGAATAATTTCAGGGACAGGCATGGGAGCTGCTGCTGTATTTGAAAGGGGTGATTTTGAAGATTAGTTACATTTTAGAATTATTTGAAAGAGTATCAATCTTTTTTGTCAAAGATGATTCATATATTTATGGTTTGTAACCATTTTCTACATAGTAGAAAACAATAAATGTTTATCACACCAAAAATTAATAATTTGAAACATTTTGAACATGTTTAATCTTTGCATATGGATGGACGGTGCTCATTAATGTGCAGATCTTCCCTATTTTTTAATATTTTAATTTTTTTTCACGTTTTTCAAGATTTTTTTGTTTTACAAAATCAACCATTGTTATTGACAATAACCGGTGTTATTGATAATGGATCGATTATCAAACAATGTACCGGTATAACAGTTCATCATTAATTAAATTGTATACATGTTAAGTTAGATATACATATATGATATATTAACATTAATATTGAAAAATCAATAAAAAATATTTTTTTATTTTTATTAAAATTAATTTTTAAATGAAAAATCGGCGAAATGACCGGTATAGTTTAATTGAAAACCGGTCAGTATGACCGAATTTGGCCGATTTTGATCGATATGATTGCATAATTACTATAATTGTTGTACCGTACTGATATTGGGACCGGTTTATCGGTTGAACTGGCTGACATGAACCGATTTTTACAATAATGAAATCAACCCACATTTTATATTACATTTTCTGACAATATAATTATTTATTATTCACCATTTAATTCCTTATTTCTTCGTTTTTCTTTAATGTATTTTCTAATGTGAATTTAATTAGGGTTATTATAATTAGCATTTCAAATTTTTACATTTTTTTAAACTGTGTATAATGTTAAACATTAAAAGAAAATAAATGGAGAGACATGTAGAATTTAATTGTGTTTTTGAGAAACTGACAACTAAGTACCATTAATGATCTAAATCAATTGGTTGAGTTGTTCTATCTTAATGGAATGTATCGAATTTGTGTTTGTTAGGGAAATATTTGCATCCTTAACTTTTACTAGTTTATACACATTATTATCTATCACAAACATATCAATGTTATAAATAAAGTGTTGATCTAGTGAGGTTAAGATCTCGTTATATCTCAAGAAAGATTAAAAAAGTTAAGAGTTCGATCCTATAAGTGATATTTATTGTGAGAGATAGTCATAAACCCTAAAAAATATTAATTCATTACTCATAGGGTTAGGAAATACACTTGGTAGTACAAAAAAAACATTAATGTCAAAATCTAAACCTTCATGTTTTTCACAAAAGAAAGAAAGAGCATATCATTCCCCATAGACTTGAATTGTAGGAGACTTCTTTAATATAAACAATACCATAGAACATCGATTACTCTAATATTCATAGAAATATTATTTTTCTCCATCTTATCTCATTTTATTCCTTAATAGGACGAATTTGGATCATCTGCTGTACTGGAGAATCCAGTTCAACTAGAGATTATGACATGTGTCACTTAAAAAAGATTAAAGGTACAGATTTTTAATCATTTTCAATTAAAGTTTTTTTTATTTTAAAAAAATTTCAGGTCTTATATTTCAGTACTAAATAGTCCAGGAAAAGATCCGAACCTATTTGTACATTAGTGGTGGAGATAAAGTACTTCCTTGTTAAGCACATGAGGACCATTCTTAATTTTTACTATATGAGAAGGTGCTTATATCATACACATTTCTTCATGAACATGATTTTTTAAATAGTCATATTATTTCACATAATATTTTCAGGCAAGAAGACTTTCTAAATAGGCATATCATTTCACATCAAATCTTTTTAATCTCAAATAATCAATTATTAAAAGAGAAATAATGTCAATAAAATAAGTTTGTTTGATAAATTAGACAAAATAATTTAACTATCTCATTAACTATTAAACAAACATAATTCTTACACTCTCTCAAGCAAGATTCGACTCAGTTTATAAAGGATATCATTGGTTTATCCTAAAACCAGTATATCACTTTAAACTAATTTATTAACAATAATCAATTCAATTTTACATCTAATGGTTAAAATTTTCTAATAATTATATTAATTGTTATCTAAGTTTCATAAAAACTAATGGGCAATGAGAGAATCAAATATTTAAATCATTTTCGAGAGTGAGGTAACTAATGTGAGACTTCTTACTTCACAATAAACCCCCACTATAGAAGTCTGCTAGACCATGAAATGTTACTTTTGAGTTTTGACTCATGACTAAATGGTATATTTTAGCCATTGACAACTAGACAAAAGTTGGGCTCTAGATCTAATATTATGTCAATGATCAATCTCAAAACAAATTGACAATGAGAGAATTAATCCAACATATATTTAAATCATTACCGAAATATGGAGATGGAGGATGTACAAATTACTTTCCAACATGCGTCCTCCACAGTAGCTCGCAGGACAATGTTAAGGGTTACCTTTGACTCATGACAAGTGGAGATAGGTTGGGTTTTAGCTTTTATATCATGTCAATGTTTCATCTCAAAATCAATTGGCAATAAGAGGAGCAGTCCAACAAGTATATAAATCATTAATGAGTCAAGCAAGTAGATGATGTTGTATTTAATTCCCAACATGACTCCTCCATAGTAGTCTGACAAACAAGATGAAATGTTATATGACTCATGACAACCGGAGAGAATTGAGATATGACTCTAATATCATGTCAAGGTTTCATTTCAAAACCAATTGATAATGATAGGAGTCGGCCAATAGGTATTTTAACCATTAGCTAGTTATAGATGTAGTCGGTGTAGAGCTTACTTCCTAACATGTCACCTTCAAATAAGCATGTCGGACAAGACGAACAGTTACCTTTGACCTATGACTAAATGACATTTTTGGCTCATGAGAACTGAAGAAAGTTTGGACTATGTTCTGATACCATATCAAGATTCTATCTCAAAACCAATTGACAGTGAGATGAGTAACCAACCGGATATTTAAATCATTACCATAATAGGGAGGTACACGATATAAGACTTAATTCCTAGCAATTCCCTATTTTTTCTTCTAATTATATGCTCCAAAGTTGATCTAAAGTAGAGGAAATAAGAATTAATTTTTATAATTATATATCTAAAATCTTGTTTAGAATTGGTAGAAGGTTCTAGCAAAATTAAGCAATTAAGATAAACTTTTAATAGAAAAAAAGATTTGAGCAAGCTCTACATTTTTTATTGTACCGCCTCGATTTTCAGCTACACGACCTCTTTGGGAGTTATCATTGCATTTTTTATAGTTAAAATGTGGAAAACTCAATTTGAGCCCAAATTGGATAAAATAATCTATTTATTTGGAGGTTTGGATTCGAGAGTCGATTATGAATGAGGGAATGTATCAGCACTCTGTTCGCTCATACTAAGATTAGGAATGGTAACGGGGCGGGGCGGGGCCGGGTTTGTGCTTACCCAACCCCGAACCCGAAATTCAAAACCCGAATCCGAATTAAGCAGGTTGGAAATAACAATACCATCCCCGAACCCATCGGGTTTCGGGTAACCCAAACCCGAACCAAAACATATATTTTTATATATATATATTTTATATATATATATATATATATATATATATATATATATATAGCTTTTATATTTATATATATTAATTGGGTTTGGGGCGGGTTCGGGTAGGGTATTAACAATACCAAACCCGAACCCAAAATTTGAACTCGGGTAAAACCCGAACCCGATCATGTCAGGTTTTCCCGTTAAATTCGGGTTGAGTTCGGGCGGGTACCCGCAGGTTCAATTTTTATTGTCATCCCTAACTAATATGAAAATCACACTAATTGCATAGAATTTATTATACCCTTGATTTAAACGCTTAATTAGTAACAAAATATTTTTTATTTTTTGTTGTTTATGATAAAATGAGATCATACTCCTATGTACCTCAAAAGTAATAAAGAATCAAGACCATGTAGTTGTTAGTTTAAAAAATTGGTAAATTGGTTTGATTAAAAAAATTAAAAATTTGTTTGAATTTAATTGAAATGGAACTAATATACGAATAGTCAACATTGATTACTTACTCTCTTCAAACTTCGATATATAGCATAAGCAATACAAGTGACCGCAACCGATTCTCGACTCGAAGCGATGAGAAAGACACAATACGAGTTATAACATCGTTATTGAATCCCAAGAGTAATAAAAAAATATTTTTATCTTTGATAATTTAATTTATTTTCTAAAAAGATAGAATTAATAAGTGAAGAGTGGTCATTAACCATATTCTAATTTCAATAAATAGGCACAAGTGAGTGCAATTGTTTCTCGACTCAAAGTATAAAGCAAGATACGACACGAGTCATAACCTCACTATTAAATTCTTAAAAATTCTATTAACTTTTTTGTAAATGAATTAAAATATAATAACATTATTGTAAATTATTATAAATAGATGTGGCAATACTAGCATTAAAATGCAATACTATTAAGGTTACTATAGATTAATGCCGTTTTTATTAAAAAAACAAAAGAAACCCTATTAATAAAGCTCGACAAGATAAAATGGAAGAGAAACCTAGATATTAAGATAAGGTTTGGCAACGGTAGAGGAACCCCACCAACAGCAACAGCTCAAGGTTGCCAAAGAAAAGCTGAATGTCGGGCCGACGGCAAATGCGAGACGACCATGGGCTGCTCGGCTCTGCAAAGCCAGAACCGACCGGGGGTGCCGATGACCCTAAACCAGAACAAATGTGATTGATCCTTGGCAGGGTTGTATAGCACTTTGTATTATTTGAAAGAATAGTACAAGAATCATAATCCCACACTAGGCTCTAACAATTCTCCTTCTGGTTCCTCACCCATATAACATAAAATTCCCTTTCCAAAAAACTAACAACTAACCGCTACGGGTATTTTTAGAAGTTTTTAACCAAAGTTTCCTATTTCCCCTTCGATATACATTTTTAATATTAGGCTTTGGCCTAACCCTATCAAAAGGGAAGCAAAAGAACTAAGCAGCAGATAACATATAAGCTGGTATAGTTCATTAAAATAAGCTAATTTATCAAACACCACCAAATAGCTTTGTCTAGCTGCTTTTTGGTTTTATCAAACACACTCAAGCTAAGTACTGATAGGTACAACTATTCTAGGTAATAGGAACATTGTATACATAAGCAACAAAAAAGTGAAAATCAATATACAATAAATATTGCTTCTTGGTTTCCTTTTTGGTTCTGCATTATGATACAAGTTGATAATGTTTCTCTACTTTGACGACTTCAACTATGATGCATATATCAATCAAAGACTATTCCCCTTGTATGGTACAAAGATTAAAAAATATATCAATCAAGAAGCAAGTTACTGCATCCAAAAGAAATGAACTACTAGTATAATGCATAAATCAGCAAAAGTTGTAATTTCAGCACATAAGATTTCATGGGAATTTTTGCTATGGTAGTGATCAACACAGTAAATGCTTCAATTTGACCAGGGGCATATCAAATGCTTTAATGGAAGGAAGACTATATATGTAGCTCTACAATTTGGTAATGCATAGATGGTAAAATGTGTAATTGAGACCCTGTAATAATATTGCAAATAGATCAATGAAGGAACAAAATTATACTGTGACATAACTGGCATCAAAACATATCAAATGTAGCTTGTAGCTTATCAAGTAGCTTATAGTGTTTTGACCCAGATAATAAGTTAGTAAAATTGTTCGCTAAACAAAAATTAAAGGTAACTTGTAACGTTTTTGAAAACTAGCTTTCATAAAGATAAGTTACATTTCATAATTCATATCACAATTTTACCTTGAAATTTTTATCAAGTTACATCAATTACCTCAAACAAGTTTAGAAATTAAGATATTTTGTATGCTAGATATATAAATGTTTTTCCCTAGTAACATAAAAGCCAAAATAATAAATTATATGTTATAAAAATAAACAATGGTCATAAATAAAATAATTTATTAATAAATTAATAATGTAATATCTATGGACTGTTAGTGTAAAGATTTATACACAATCAGTAAATAATTCACCATCCATTTGTGTTACTTATTTTTAAAAGTCAATGATTATCAAATATGAGTGGTGGATGATGCAATGACAATATGCAAATCTCTTATACTGTCAGTGCATACATATTTTTCTCATAAATTAATAAATTACTAAAAAAATATAATATTTCATGTCCTTTTTAGTGATATATTAAATTCCAAATACTTTTAACAGCTAATTTTACAGAACAACTTTAGTTCAGGTACCTTAACAACTATAAGTTAGAAGCTCCCAACTAATTTTTTTGAATAGAGCATTAACTAATTTTGTTGAATAGAGCATCAGTAGTTGATCAGTTTACCTGGTACAGCAATTTGACCCTTATCAATCAGATCTCTCTAGCTCCCGAAATTTTTTATCCCATTCACGAGACTCGTAGTCTTGCTCAAGTAAGTCCTTGTCGGTACTATATACAATTTGATCTGGTCCTATCACTGTTTTTTGGGCCATGTCCCGAGCACTGAAAAGCTGAAAGCCATAAAAGAGAATTTTCTAAGGGTCTGTTCGGATGAAGTAATCTTAAATTTCAAAAAAATATTTCAAGTAACCAGCAACAATTCACAGCGACATAGAAAAAGCACATAAAAAAACAACAACTTGTACCAAAAACAGAACTGTGCATAAGATCATCCACAATTGTGAACGGCTTTTCGGATCTTAAAATGGGACCCGCTACTTATTTTATATTTGCTTACACTTGCCAACAGCTTAAGAACATTCACTCCAATAGTGAACATCTATCATTTGTCTCCGATCACATATAAGATCGAGTTGCAAAATAGAAACGAGTTCTTAATAAAAACGTCTCCCATAGTGGTGAAGAACATGATGAATGTTCTTAAAAATTTAAGAACCCGCCCACCATTGTGGCCTGCTCTAAGGCAGTAATACACTTATTGGATGTCATTCAGTAAGCAGCAACCATTCACAACGAAATAGAAGCGATATGGAATGCACTAATATAATAATGTAAACTTCATTCTAAAAAATCATTTACAATCTTACATCTTTTATCTTTACATGGTCATTGATTTTATAAGAAATAAAACTGTTGAGCAATGTTTTGATTTGATAAACAATATTCAAGAGTTATGGTAGTATATATAGCAAAATCTAAGAGAAATTAGGATTTAAAACAGATCCAACGTTTCTTTTCTCCTAGTTTATCTTAGGAAAATACTTCATAAACTTCAAAGGAATATTCTCCTGAATTTTATAGTCTATAAAAATTTATGTAAGCAATGCAATCTATACTATAGGATCATGACCAAAGTTTCATGTCATACTCAGATTTTTCATAGTTTTCATGGGGGCAAAACAGATAAACAATACCTTCTGCCTCAGTGAAATGTCAGGCAATTCAAGTGCTCTTGCACACTGCTGTCTAACTTTATTTCTATTTTCAATCTGGGCATTCTTATTTCGAACAAGAAACCATCGGACAAGAGGAATTGCAAAGAAGGAACCAGCATATATCTGCACATATTACGATCCAATGATTGGAGACGGCAGCCAAGCTAAAAATGAATGCTAATAATTATAAAAACAAGGATTCACCTTCCTCATCCACAAAATATTCAAGTTTAGCACAAGAAAAGTGCAAAATAGTTGCCAAATTATCAACATATTTTTAACAGCAATTATAATACATTCTTTTTATCTAATATTTCATGGCCCATAGCAATGAAAGATAAGCATCAATTACCATATGCTGATCAACCATCTTTCATCCTTTAGGATCATCCCTATGTCATTGGCTCTAGCATTTGTCTTATAATTTATACCTATAGCTAGAATACACCTTATATAAGGGTTGAGGTTTACTTTAGAAAAGAACACTATTTGTTATAATTCAAGTAATGCATATGATTAGCTCACTTTATCCATCATCTCATGTGATAGGAGCAGTAGAGTGAGCCAACTCACTCATAGACCTATGGCCTGGCAGGTTTATGTGAAGAGACAAGAGGTAGGAATAGAAAAGGGAAAGTGAGAGGTGAGCTAAATGCTAGTTAAAAATTGGGGATGGAATGAACTTATACAGGGGTCAATATAAGATGAGGTTAAGAGAGTGGGGTAGTCAGTTGTGCATTTGGCATTTACTGGGCAGAGAGTGCCCTATGCTTTCCTCTGACGGAGATTTAGCTCAGGGGGTACAGAGGTTTTTCCTTGTAATACGTTTCCATTTCAGTAAATAATGTGCCTTTTACTTTTTTCTAATTTCTGGTCACTAACAGTTTTCTACACTTCCATTTCTCTTTTTCTCCCTTCATAAATAACATAGATGCCATACTGGCGAAGATCAGACCTTTTTACACAGAAAATAAATCATTGGAACCTACATAGTCCATCCTGGATAGTGGAAAGAACTGGTCAATGTTTCTTAGCTCTACCACTATCCCACACTATACCAATTTGCTCTACAATCTAGACTTAAAACTATCTGCTCTCATGTTTCAAATCTCAAAACTTATATGCAAACTTTAAAACCATATTTCTCAAAGAAAATCAAAGTAGCATCTTAAATCAGAAGTGAGAAATGACCATAAAATTCTCCCAATTAGCATCATCCTAAATCATTATGCTCCTTCAAAAAGAAAATTTGTGATTCCTATTCCAATTTTGAGAATCTTAGTTGTTTGGAAATGAAAATACTAGCCATACTCATACCTGAAGAAGAGGAAATATGTCCGCTACAAATTTAATGAAGCTACTTCTTGCAACTGGCATATCTCTTTGGATCAATGAAAAACAGAAATGAGGGCACTGAAAGAACATCAGAGAAAAAAGTAACTAATGCATCATGTGAAGAACATACTTCAACATAGTTCCAAGAATAATGACTCCAAACAGATTAAGACCACCCAGGCCAATGGCCATTGCTCTCTCTGATGAGCTGGTTTTGCTGCAGAAGAATATTCACCCATGTTACGGTTTCACAGACGAATAACAACTAAATATATGTCAGACAAAAATACAATGAAGAACCTGAATTGCCATTTATTCTCCTGGAAAAACTTCTCAATTCCTCCAACCCAATCTGCCCATCTTCTTCCAACATACTCCTTCCGCTTACCCTTTTGAGAAGCTGTCTTCTGCAGAGATGGAAACCTATATAGGATATTTCCCTGCATAACAAGCAATCTCCATGTAAATATACAGATGGGAAAGAACTATGTTATATTTTATATGTAAGTGCCAATTGGTATTATGCTAAAAATAAGAACTTAGTGCTTTATGCAAAACAAAATGAATTAAAAGTTAAAACAATTATATGTTGCATCCTTTTTAAAGAAATTTGTCAAGTTATGCCAACCGGAGGGTCATCTTGTGAACACTACTGTGGATGAAAATAAGAAGGAATAAGCTATTTTTTATCCATTACATTGTCTCAGTATACTACCGCATCACCATAATATATATATACCTCCTCATCAACTTCAGGTTGACCATCAAATCGTAAAAGCACGGGTAAGATATAGGATTCATCATCCTGGAACCAACCAAAGATACAAGGTCAAACAGGAAGACAAAAAAAACAAAATAATATAACATCATAAAAGATGCATGAGCATTTTGGTCGCAATATAGAGAAACTGCAGAAGAATAAATAAATAAAATGCAGTAGACCACAAGGTAAACCATTTACGCCTTCATTTAAATCCATTTACCCAAATACAATTGAGTACAAAGGAAGCAAATAGTCATACCATACGAATTCAAGAATGGTACATATCAACATCATTTAGAAAAGCTTCAATTTTATATTAAGCTCATAGTTTTAGTAATAGTATCTACAGGCTACAAATTAGAAAATCTATTTATTCATTTATATTATAACAATTGACAAGGAAATAAGGATCCAAAATGAAGAAATGGTAGAATAAAAACCAAAGAAAATGTGGAAAAAATGTCATCGACAGAATAACAAACTATTTTATGCCAATTCAAATCCAACAAAAAAATCATCAAAATATCCTGTTGAAGAAATAAATTACCTTAAGCCCATCCATGGAATCTATATCAAGATATGGAGCAAGTTCTTCAGCTGCAACAACACCACCATTAGATGTTATGTATTGCCCAATCTGCATGTAAATGAGCAATGTGGAACAATCAATGGAAATAGACATGCTTAGGTGGATGAGAAAGGTAATTAAAAATAATAAAAAAAGAATATATTTCTAAATGGGCTATCTTCGAAATGACATAGTGGATGATAAAAACTAAAAGTAAAAGAAAACCAACAAAGTAGTTTGTGCAATGTGTTTGTATGTGTGTAATTAAGAACAAAAAATGACCAGACTTTGACAAGTGGAAGCATTAACATAATGAAGTGGAAAAAGGAACGAAAGAAAAAACTCAATCATCAAAGGCAACGGACCACTGAATTCAGTCCTCAATTATTACCAACTTCCATCTCTCTTCTTCAATTCCTTGATTGGGATCACCATCTCCAAATACAAAGGAGAAGACCTATCAAAAACATTATCAGAATCCTTGATCTTTATTAGAAAAATTAGAAAAAGAAAAGGAAAATCACAAGAGAAAAGACAGATGTCAACTTTAAATCACACACCGATTCAATGAAGTTAAACTTCCCATCATCAGTTTGTATCCTCCGCCTCCTATAATAATATGGGTCCCAGTACCTTCAACGGTGTAAAATATATACATCACCAAATATGTCTGAAGAGGAGTAAAAAATATATATAATTCAACTTAAAAGTTTAAACAGTAGCAAACACTTCAGCTCCAATAAACGTTGGGCCCTTACAGCCTATAGTATCGCAACTGGTTCCAGCTTCATAGAAAATAATTTTAGTGCAAATGGGTATTAAATATGAATATTCATACATTACATGACTGCTTTTCGTCAACAAACTTACAAGTGAAATTAATAATATAGCTTTAATGTTGTGTCAAAGTTCAAATCTAAAGTGTTAACCAAAAGTTCCGTGGAAGAAAATAAGGAGGGCGACTAGAGAACCCAAATTAACTACATTGCATTACAAATATCAGATATGCACTTGCTGACCAACCAGCTTTTAAACCTCCTCTTCTTTATCCTCGTTCTTCTCTTCTTTTTGTTTTTACTCTTTCTGAGTTGCAAACTTCCAAAGGAAGGATCAAAACTCTCGGTAACTAAAAAGTGTAAAATGGCAACCCAGTCCACGAGGCTCATACCTAGTGGGGTCTATGAAGGGTAGATGTGCGCAGCCTTACGCTCACAAGCGAAAAGGCTGTTTCCAGAATTTGAATCCATGACCTCCAGGTCACAAGGCAGACAGCCTTACCATTGCACTGAGGCGCACCAAAAAGTAATTTTTTTAAAATTCTAACTATCAGAAGACTGCAAGAACCATAAATGAAAATATTCAAGCTATTAGCTATAAAATGCAATTCCTAGACTACAAAACAGGGGAGCACCCATAGTTACAGGTTTCTGTACTTCCTGGTACACATAAGTGATACTAGTATGTGGATGAGGTAATCACTTCTGACCGTATAATTAAAAACCTTTCTTTACACTGTCAAGTGCCATGAGTTACAGTTAGTATGTGTTTCACATGATACTGAGAGGACCTAGTAACTTTTGGACCATATCTTCCTCTCTCAATACCCTCTCCCCCAAACCACAAAATAAATATTGAAGTAAATAATTACCAGAATAAGTCTAATGGATTGAAGTAGAAATTGAACCCTGAATCATATGATCTGCCTCCACGTCTACCACGATTGTCCTCCTCACTGCAATTAAACCAGTGTTAGTTGTACCCAAAAAACATTGTTAGTGAATTGACGTCACACAAGTTCACAGGATAAATTATATTTGGAGCAATCTCACATGACATAAAAAAGTGTTCAGGAGAATTCAAGATATCAAAGTTATGAAGTACCTTCTGCTGCTAGTAATAAGAGCAATTATTGTAGTGTAAACAATAACAATTGATGCAATAAGTGCTGTCCCAAAAGAAACTCTTATCAAGTATTCTACTGCAGCCTGTCAAAGTCAATGTTATTATCAACAAAACAAGCCCAGGTAACAAAACATGATCAACAAGTATTAGAAGAGAAGATGACAATCTCCAATACCTTAGTTTTTTCAACAAAGGGTTCAGCTTTAATCCTAAATGACTTGGTGTTGAGCTTCAACCGATAATCTTTCGGAAAGACATACAGAATGTCACCTTCCACTGAAACCTGCAGAGACCATCACGACATAATTGTACTTTCATGATAAAAAGTTGCAAAAAATAGAAAGCCACAAAGGCCGAAGCATGGATACGACATGGTACACAGATACTACACAACACAGACATGGGCATGACAAATTCTAAAAATAATAAGACAAGACAGAGCTATTACACAAGATCTAAAGCTAGTATAAGATTAACATAAAAGCACAAATATTAAATTAAAGATTGAATTAATGTTTTAAAAGTTAGTACAAATCATTGTAAGCGTACTAATTATTATGACATTTCAATCAAAAGTATTAAAAATTCAAAAAGTATAATTAAAAAATTGTAAAATAGTAAAATTCTAATAGGAGTATCCGAAAATGTCTATTAACACGTGTATGAATGGAAGCAGACTATTTTAAAGTGCATATGCTTCCATACCAAAATTAACTAACAAGAGTTTTCTTACTTCGCAGTGAACCCCATAGATATCAATATATCCATAGACTGAAATTCATAACATCATCTATCTTTAGTTCCTAATCATAATCAGTTAGGACTTACTATGAAAACAAGTCAATAACAACCCCATTCATGTAACTCAAGTAACAAGTAGTGCAGAGTATAACATCAATTTAGTCCCTGAAATTGATATCATCAATCTGGTCCTTTTAGATTACAAAAACATCAATTTAGTCCCTGAATTTGCACAATGTCAGTCAATTCCCTACCAAAACTAAATTAATCAACTGATGCTGAACAAAGTCAGGGACCAAATTGACATTTTTGTGAGATACTATATTAATCAATGGTGACAATCTCATAGACCAAAATGACATTTTACTCAACAAATGCACAAACGGTCAAAGTTATTGGTTGTTGCCCTAACACATAATTAAACGAAGGAACCATGTAACCAATGATTTAAATTGCAGACATCATCACATTACACCGCAATTGCGGTGTGACTCTGAATCACAATAATGATGCGACCGCATCGGACCACATTTAGAGTGCATCAAGCCGCATCGATGCACATCAGATTCAAAAATATTGTTTCGATCACAAAATAATTCAAGCCGCAATAAACGCACTGCGACGGCCGCAATTACCGTAATCACAGTAAACGCAACCGTTACCGCACCCACAATTTAAAACATGTAACTATGCTATAACACCATTAAAAGAAGTAATAATTCACCAAACATTAATTCACGGACATAAAATGTGAGTATCTGAGTTAAAACAAAAATCGAAACCTCTAAGAATCCATCAGTATCAGCAGCAATAGCTTGAAGAGCTTTTTGAGCTTGATTCAAGTTAAGCCCAGCTCTACTAGCTACATCACCAATTGTAACCCTTCCTCCACAACCATCCACAGCTTCCATTGTTCGTTTCCTCACATCGGAAGAAAGCTTATCAGTCTCCAATACACCGCCGGGTCGAGGAATCCCTCCGCCTATGTCCACCGTAGCCCTAACCAAAACCCTAGAATCCCAATTCAACCTTTTCGGAAGTGGTCGGAAAAGTGGGTTTGGAGAAAGAGAGAATTTTGAGGAAGTAGGTGAAACAGAACGAGGATTAGAGAAGAAGAGAGAAGAAGAAGAAATTGGTGTAACACTGAGGCATGTGAAAATGGTTGACATTTTCAAAAGTGTTTGTTACAAAATGAAAATGAAATTGAAATTGAAATTGAAATTGAAATTGAGACTAATTTCTAGTTTGTTCTTCTTCTTTTTTGTTGATACATGGATGGAATAATGTTAAGATTAAAAAGAGGAATAATGAGATTTATAAAGTATTGGAATGTTAAAGATGGGAATGAAATGAATAAAAGTGTATATAAGTAAGTGTGTGTATGTGGGGTTGTGAGAGAAGAAGGAAGAAGGTGAGAGGATGAGGCCTTGCATATATATTTACTTATTTGTCCTCATCACAATCAATTATCAAATACCAACCTCATATTATGGAGTAAGACTCCTTTTCATTAATAGAGAGAGAAGTATCAAAAAAAACTAAAGAAAGTGGAAGATTCAATGTTATTTTTGTCCTTTTTATTTTTGAAGATATTACATTTATACCCTTAAAAGTAACATAAAAAATAACTTATCTCTCCGTAATGGAGAGGATCTTTTTCCCATTTTATGATTATGGAGAGGATTCACTTACTCCAAGAGTAAGTTTTTTAAACTTACTACACATCTTAACAATCAATTCTAGAGAAATCCAATAGTTTGAATTAGTGAGTAGATCTAAACTATTGGCTAAGATCTGGAGTAAGTTTAAAAAACTTACTTTGAAGTAAATGAATATCTCCTCTTATGACTATATCAACCTCATATTAAGGGTATTTTCTGATCGTATTGTTAATGAATTGATTTTTTATGGAGTGTGCAACCGCAACTCATAATAATAATAATTGTCGCTCACAGAAATTGAATATTTGACTTAATTCAATACTTGGAGATCTAATAAGATTTTACTACACTAAATCAACATTCCGTTTGGTATTAAAAGCTTGTAAGAGAATAGAAAAATTAATATTTATCTACTAGTCATTTATCTTTCGTTTATATTATTTTTGTTTAAGATTAATAGTGCAAAGATATTAAATTAGTTTATAATATTAGATGATAAATATAAAATTAAAATAAGCTGATAACTTTATATGTTATTCCAAGTTGGTTACTAAATATGAACTTAAAAATTAAAAGTTTATTAAATAAATTTACTTATCAAGTACAATTAAGATTATTTTTATCAATAAGAATATATAAGTTATGTCATGAACTGGCCAGACACAATTCAAGGGTAAAGTTTATGAAAAAGGTTAATACTTTATAAAAAGATATTATAATATGATTTCTATGAAACAATTTTTAACTTTATGCTACTAAATCTTTTCCGTTATTTTAAATTACTCATTGGATTAGATAAAAAAAGTGTTGGATAATTACTTGGAAAGGATATTTGATAAGTCCTTCATTAAGTTATTACAAACATTTTAATAATTACCTAAAATATAGTGGGTTAATTAATTTAACTCATCTATAAAAATCAAATTTTCATATTATGACTAATAATCAATCAGGTTAGGTCATTGTATAGAAGCGACACACTATATTACCCAGATAAAATATCAAAAGAGAAAGGATTTTGCATTGTCATCTGGATATAGTGAAAATAAGTGATGGTTCTCATATTGGCATGAGCGAGTGCTTGTAAAAAAGCTAGTTCACCACACTGTGATATGAATCGGAACATGAAATATAAGCACTCTTACAAGAAAATCAATGGAAATAGTTGACACAATGATTAGGAGGGAGATTAATTTTATAAGCCTACAAGAAACTAAGTAGGTTGAGAAAAAGACAAGGGAATTAGACACTTCGGGTTTTAAGTTGTGATACATCGGTAAGACAAAATCGAGTAATGAGGTGGGTATAATTGTAGATAAGGAATGGAAGAAGGATGAAGTGAATGTAAAAAGAATGGGAAGACACAGTTAATGTCATTAATGTTTATTCACCCTAAGTGGGTCTAGATGATTATCAAAAGATTAAGTTTTAGGAGGACTTAGAAAGTGCGGTAGAGACAATACCTTTAGGATAAACAATTTTCCCTGGAAGCAATGAAATATTTGAAGATGTTCATGGTGGATGTGGAATGGCATAATCAAATATGAATCAGACTATTTTAGACTTATCTTTAGCTTTTGATTTTTCAATAGCTAATACGTGTTTTAAGAAGTGGGAGAAGCATCTTATCACATATAAAAGTGGAGTTGCATCTTCTAAAATTGATTTCTTTATGGTAAGGAAATCATATGGAAAGTTTTGCTTGAATTGCAAAGTGATACTTGGAGATAGCTTGATGAACCAACATAGAGTTTTGGTAAAGGTCAAGATTAGAGTGGAAAGAAAAGTACAACATATGATCCCAAGGATTACATGGTGGAAATTGAAAGGAGAGGAACGTAGGAGCTTCATCAAAGAGTTTTGGAAGAAGGATTTTGAGAATTACAAGGAAGTGTTGGTGGCATGTGGGAGGAGATGACCAAAGGAATTAGGAAGACGACAAAGGAGATATCGGCCAAATCTAGAGGCTCTACACCAAAGTGTAAGGAATCATGGTGATGGGGAAAAAATGTCCAAGACAAAATGAAGGTGAAAATGAAATGTTGTAAATCATGGTTTATGTGTAAAAATTCTATTAGTTGGAAAATTACAAGGTAGCTAAAAAAGAGAGCAAGAAAGCGATAAGTGAAGGTAAAAATAAAGCGTATGATGAGTTATACAAATATCTAGGTATTAAGGCATGAGAAAGAAGTGTCCAAAGACTTTCAAATGGTAGGGAAAGAAAGACAAGAGACTTAGACAAAGTGAAAAGCATTAAAGTCGAAGATGTAAAAGTCTTGATGAATGACAAAGACGTGAAGGAAATGTGGAAGAACTATTTTCATAAGTTTTTCAATGAGGGACCTGATTCATTGCTTTCTAATATACTACACATGAAAGAGGGTGATCGAAATTATACCTTTTATTGTGGAATTTAGGAGTTGAAAGTGAAAGAATCTTTTAAGAATGATGGAGAATGACAAAGAGGTTGGACCCGATAATATACATATTGAGGCCTGGGAGGTTGTAAGAGAGCAAAATATTAGATGACTCACAAAGTTATTTAATGAAATCAAGAGGTCTAAGAGGATTCGAGGTGAGTAGAGGAGAAACATCTTAATCCACATTTATAAGAACAATGGTGACATACATAATTGTGCAAATTATAGGGGGATTAAGCTCATGAGTCATACTATGAAGCTATGAGAGAGGACAACGAGCGGAGGTTGAAACAAGAGACAAATATCAGTGCAAATAAATTTGATTTTATGTCGGGGAGGCCAATTATGGAGGCTATACTAGCTACAACATTGATGGAAAGATATCAAATGAACGAAAAGGACTTGTACATGGTCTTCATTGATGTGGAGAATGCGTATGATAAAGTGCCTAAATAGGTTTTGTGGAATACTCTAGAGAAGAAATGTGTTCACATTGCCTATATTTGAGCAATGAAGGATATGCATGATGAGGTCAAAACAAGTGTGAGAACACGACGAGGTTTCAGAATATTTTCCTATTGCCATAAAATATTATCAAGGGTTAACATTGAGCTCATACTTGTTTGCACTGGTCTTGGATATGCTCACTAAACATATCCAAGAACTAGTGCCGCAATACACGCTCTTTGCAAATGATATTGTCTTAATGGGAGAGTTGAAAGAGAAATTAAATGAGAAGTTAGAATTGTGGAGACAAGTTTTAGAAGCGCATGAATTATGTATAAGTCGAAGTAAAACAAAGTATATGAAATGTAAGTTTAGCAAAAGAAGAACAAACTCTATCGTAGATGTAAAGATTGAGGGTAATATCATATCACAAGTCACTAAATTTAGGTATCTTGGGTCAATTATACAAAATGTTGGGGAAATTGACGTAGATGTGAACCATAAAATTCAAATGAGTTGGATGAAATGACGAAGTGTTTCAAGTGTCATTTGTGATAAAAAAAGGTATCAGTCAAGCTTAAGGGGAATTGTAGTGCACGACTATAAGACCTACGATGTTATATGATATTGAATGTTGATCGATAAAATATCAACAAGAGAATATACTCTATGTAGTATAGATGTGAATATTTATGTTGAATGAATGAGCATAGTAGATAAGATAAGATTAGAAATGAATATATCAGGGAGAAAGTTGGAGTCGCTCATATTGTAAAAAAAATGATAGAATTGTGTCTGAGTTGATTTGACATATGTGAATGAGACTCGTAGAAACTCCCTTAAGAAGAGTATATAGTTTTCACTTCCTAAAGGAAGAGGAAGACTAAGAAAAATCTTAGAGGAATGATAAAGAAAGATTTAGAACTAAATATTTTGTCAATAAATATGATTTATGATAGAACATTTGACATTATGAGTTGTTGTAGTAAATAATTCCTTAAGTGCAATAATAGGAATTTGATTATTACTGTAAGTACCAAAATTGCTTTATTAATTAACAAAGACAAAAGTAATTTATACTCCAAGAATATTAATCTCTAGCTATCTATGGAAGACTTAGGTAAGAGTAAACTCACAAGTGTTTCATTAAAAATGTTTGAGGTATTTTAATTATTTTTTGATATTATTAGTGATATTTTTTTACCTTTTGGATAAAAACTAATTTCTTTGAGATGTATGGTTGTCCATCCCAACACGTGTCACTCACATGTATCAAATCTTTGATTTTTTGCTCTTTCTGGGATCTAGCATAACCTTATAATATTATACGACCGTCTCGTTGATAATATTATTAATAATTATAATAGTTATCTAGTTTTTTTATTCATGTCATATTAATAAGGGGCCTCATGTTTTTATTCCATTTTCCAGTTTTCAAAAATTTGTGGGAGTAGCACCCACCGCCCAATAATAATAAATAGTATAATAATAATTATTATTATTATTATTATCCCACTCACTAAATATTAATGATTTTATATCCTCAATTCATAGGAACAGAACAATTTAAGTCTAATTTTGATATAGATGAAACTTTATAATTTTTTTTAAAATAAGGTTAAAGTTGTAGCATAAATATGTTTGATAATCTACCTATATTATAAATCCAACTTATTTTTATGGAAAAACAAAAAATTGAAGCTCATCTAGTTGTTTATTCCAACGTTTATTTATTTTACTAGCAAACTATTAGTCTAGTAATGTAAGTACCTGCTAAATCTCAAAATGACTAAAAGGTCAAAAATTCGATTTCTGGAATCGATACTTGTTGGGAGGGGTAACCACGTACTTCAAAATGATTAGTTCCGTACTCAAAAAATGTGAGGGATACCCTTATTAGTAAAAAAAATCATTTATTTTTTAGTAAATTACACTTACACCCCTGAGTTTTAGTGAAATTACACAAATCACCCTCCATTTTTTGTCCTTATACGAACCACCCCTAATTTTGTACATATGTTACATTGACTACCACTGCATGATATAAATGTGTAATATTTTAAACAAAAAACATGTTAGTGTGTAATTAATTAAACAAAATATTGTATAATGTATAGACAAATTCAAATAATATAAGAGTCAATGCGTCTTCATTATTTTGGTCGTTATAAAATAGTATAAGAGTTATTTAAATATTTCTTTGAAACTATTAATGTATTTTGTAATGACACAAAAATAATAAAGAAACACTGACTTTTGTACTATTTGAAGTGTTACACAATATACAATATTTTGTTTAACTTAATTAAATTTATCACACGTTTTTTGTTTAAAATATTACACTTTTATGACATACAGAGGTAGTCAGTGTAATATATGTATAAAACTAGGGGTAATTCGTATAGGAGAGAATGATGGTTGGTGTAAGGACAAAGAAATGAGGGATGATTTGTGTAATTTCATTAAGACTCATGGGGTGTGAGTGTAATTTACTCTTTATTTTTCTATTGAAATGAAATTTTCCACTTTACCCTTAATTTCAATGATATTTGCCTCTCATTTACTCATACAAAACTCATTTATCTTATGAGTTATATTGTTTTTAAATATTAATATTGATTTTTATGTTGTTTTTTATTGAAAAAATTAACATTTATCACAAAATAATGAAAATAAAAACATGTAAAATAATAACAACATAAACAAATAATCTTACATTTTTTTCTATATTTTATTATGTAAAGAAATAACCTAAATCAAAATATATTTGTACCTTACCCAAACAAACTCATTAGTTACTTGGGAATAACGTAAATCAATATATAAATTTTCAGTTTTTAAATTGAAAATATAATATATATATATATATATATATATATATATATATATATATATATAAAAGTTCAATTTATTTGTGTTCGCAATTTGTTTTATTTTTTAACAACGTGTTTGGGAATAACGTGGCAGTTGGCTTCATGAAACAATTGTCACAGTCTTAAAAGAATCTAGGAATGTTATCTTCGATTATATGGTTCTACATGATCTTCTATGATTTTATTCAGTCATTTAACAAATAGTTTCTTTACAAATTGATTTTTGAAGGATAATAAAATGAATAGTGAAATTATACAAATTACCCTCTTTTTTGTTCTTACACGAATCACTCATACCTCCTATACGAACCACCCCTGATTTTGTATATGTATTACACTGACTACTCCTGCATGTTATAAAAGTGTAATATTTTAAACAAAAAAAACGTGTGGTGAGTGTAATTAATTTAAAAAAATATTATATATTGTGTAACATTTCAAATAGTACAAAAATCAATGTTTCTTTATTATTTTTGTCTCATTACAAAATACATTACTAATTCTAAAAATATGTTTAAATAACTCTTAACGAGCCAAATAATAAAGACGCATCGACTCTCATATTATTTGAATTTGTTTACACAATATACAATATTTTATTTAACTTAATTACACACGCCACACGTTTTTTGTTTAAAATATTACACTTTTATATTACGCAGAAGTAGTCAGTGTAACATATATACAAAATTAGGGGTGATTCGTGTAAGGACAAAAAATGGAAGGGTGGTTGGTGTAATTTCACTAAAACTCAGGGGATATGAGTGTAATCTATATATCTATATTAATTGAAGGGGCTACGGGAGTTACCAAAATGGACATCTTATATGCTTGACACCTTACTTATTTAAGGGTATAATTGTCATTTGCTTTAACTTTAAATAAACTAAAAAATAAACACGAATTCCCTAAAATAACCCTCATTATATTTTACTTACTATTACACAGTTAGGGGTATTTTTGTATATTACTTTTTTTTGAATTACTAAAGTCTGTAAGCATTTATTACTGCAGGGCGATAAAATACTAAAAGATCCTTCCAATTTGCCAAACGTTTGCTATTAAGGTAAGGTTATTTTTGTAAAATCAAATTTAAAGTACTCATTTCTCATCATTCATTGAGACACACTTCTCCACCTACTCATTTCATCTTTCTCAATCTCTTATCTCTCTCAACATTTTCTCATCACTCAATTCATCTTCTTCTTTCTAATATCTTCTTCTTTCTTCTTTCTTCTTTCTACTCTCTTCTTTCTCAACAATTTCTCACGGCATCTTCTTTTTTCTACAATCTTCTTTCTTTTAATCTTCAATGCGATCATTATTCTTCACAGAGGTACACGTATCTCATTGTTTTTGTTTATTTTTTTATTATATTTACGTTTTTCTATTCGTCATTTTTGTGTTCGAGGTAAAATGTATTTTTCATTTTGTAGATCATCTTCTTCAAGGTAAACATATTTCTCATCTTTTGTTATATTTTTCTTTATTTGTCATAAAGATGAAACTTTGACACATACTTTGTTGTTTTTCTTTATTCCAATGTACTATCTGTCTCACTTTATTAAGGTTAGGATTTCAAAATTCAAATTCATTTTCTTATCTCTTTCAATATGATCTCTTTCTTTTGAATCTCTTTCTTTCAAATATCAAATTCACATTCTTCCCTCTTTTAGTCACCTACCCAAAAGGTATGATTTTTTTTTTGCCGTGTTCTTAGTCATATTTTTTCTGAGATAAGATTTTTCTAGATTTGCATATTTTATTTTGTGTGTATCTTGCTGTTGCTTCATTTATTTCTACACATGCACTAAATCAATCAATTTTTTCTTCATAAGAGATATGAATAAGGTAATAAATTTTATTCATTTTTCCTCACCATTTTTGTATCATAAGAGTATTTGCATGTTTATTTTGTGTCAACTGTGCTACTTAAAACTCCATAACTCCCTTGATCTTAAAAATTTGAGATAAAAATGTTCATATTTTTATGTTTTTTTCTATGAAATGTTGTGTTAGCTTCACAATTTTGATTTGTGTTTCGCAGCTCATTTGGTGCTTCACTTCTATTGTCCCAAGGTATTTTCACATTCTATCATTTTTATAGTAATGATCCTAAGGTGTTTGATGAAATATTTGAATTGTTGTGGTTTAAGTTTTATGTGTGTTTAACATTTCTTATGTTAAATAAGATCCTGAAAATTTAAGATTGCGATTAACTAGAAAAGTCTTTGTTTGAATATTTCTATGTTGATTGTTGCTAATACTTTGATTTCATTTTGAAACTTTATATTAAATTGTTAGCAAGCGAATATGACTCTACACCACAGTATGATAAGAAGATTATATATTAATTAATTTTGAAATTATTTGACATTGTGTATTGTTATTTTGTAATTAGAAAATTTGATGCTCATTACAGGACACCACCGCTTCAGAAGTCGAAAAATTGAATTTAGTTTCAGACGGGTTGTGACTTCTCAATAATTGTTAGCATCATTCTTCTCAATGAAAGAAAATAATATTCAATCTGAAATTTATGTATTTGACTGTCAATTGTGCTACTTAAAACTCCATAACTCCATTGATTTAAAAAATTTGAGACGAAAATGTTCATATTTTTATGTTTTTTTTCTACGAAATGCTGTGTTAGCTTTACAATTTTTTTGTGTGTTTCACAGCTCATTTAGTGCTCCACTTCTGTTGTCCCAAGGTATTTTCACATTTTGTCATTTTTATCGTAATGATCCTAAGGTGTTTGATGAAATATTTGAATTGTTGTGGTTTAAGTTTTATGTGTGTTTAACATTTCTTATGTTAAATAAGATCCTGAAAATTTAAGATTGCGATTAACTAGAAAAATCTTTGTTTGAATATCTCTATGTTGATTGTTGCTAATACTTTGATTTCATTTTGAAACCTTATATTAGATTGTTAGCAAGCAAATATGACTCTACACCACAGTATGATAAGAAAATTGTATATTAATTAATTTTGAAATTATTTCATATTGTGTATTGTTTTTTGTAATTTGATATTGATGGTTTTCTGCTTAATGTTTTGAAAACTGCTTAATGATTTGTCTATATTTGTTTATCTCTTTATCTCTAGATTTGTTGTAGTTAATTTATTAAACTTTCACAAAATAGACTAGGTTTTCTGAAAGTCAAACAAAACTCCGAAAGGGATAATTCAAATATTTGGTTATTGGTCAAAACTAGAAATCTAAGCATTACATATATGAAATTTATACAAGTCATTTAGAAATTAGGTGTTTATATATTGATAACTCATCACTTTATCATGGATATGATCTGTAACGACCCAATTTCTACCCTTGAATTTTTTTTTCCATTCATTTTAATTCCTTCTTACATACATTCATCATATTACTTAAAACCTTCAGGAATCATTCCTTAAAAATACCCTTTACACCTATTATATTATCATATAATTTAAATTGCGGAAAAACATAATTCATTCATTATTATTCTCATTGGGTACTAAGAGCTCAAAAGTTATAATACTCCAAATATAACAATACCCATGGTTACGAATACCCAAATAAATGTCAGTCATGGTTACAATCATTCAAATCCACAAGTAGTCATTTAAAGTACAAAAACGCAAATAGTGAATCCAACGTCTAAAGCTCCTAAAGCTCCCGAACTAGCATACTCCATTCGTCTATTTACCTGCAATGGGATTATCAATGACGAAAGTACAAAACACACAAAGGAGTAAGTCGTTAATTCAATAAACGTCATTATAAGATAATCCACATTAGCAAAAGGGTTAGTAAACCATTTTCGAAATTCATTTTGTCTTGCTGCATAACTTGAGCCAAAGTCGCTACACCCCTCAGGGTTAGCTAAATGCAGAATCTCGTTTCTCTTAAAACAAATCACGCTTATATACTCAAGCCAGAGTTTACGCTTCTATACTCAAGCCAGAGTCGCTAACCATTCATGGTCGGCTAAAACATATTTTCCTTTCATCGATCTCCTCATAAATCATTTTCATGCTTCTATACTCAAGCCAGAGTGTATGTTTCTATACTCAAGCCAGAGTGTATGCTTCTATACTCAAGCCAGAGTCGCTAACCATTCATGGTCGGCTAAAAATGTACTTCTTTTTCATTCGTTTCACCATAAATCATTTCCGGTAAATCCACACCCACATTAGTATAAACACACCCATATATGTTTATACTAAATACGTGATTTACATTCAATCATCGCATAACCAGAAAGTACCACATACTTTCCTTTCCGTAAATCTACGCCTGCTTTAATGTTACTTTACGTATCAATCATTGCATAATCAGAAAACTCACATTTTCGATTCCAAATGCTCAATTAAAGACTTATCCTTACCTCGATGAGTGTTGGGTTTGGTTCTTGGCAACTTCTCGAGTTCCACCGACACCGCCTCCAACCTTAGGATCTCTCTTCATCCCACCACATAACACAATGTTAGTCATTTATTCCAAATATCACATAAACAACTTATATTGCATCATTTAATAATACAAAATATTCATCATCAATATTCAACCATCTAAAATATGCATAACATCTCATATTTCAATATTTGGGGTAAACTCATCTTCTACCTCTAACATTTTACTCATTCTCTCATTTTACCACATTTTCACTTTTGGGGTTTTTGGGGTTTTCATGAATCAACCAACAACCCTTTCCATTCTTGAGATACTATTTCTAAACCAAGAGTTTACAAGATAAAAACAACATAAAACGAACCATAACTCTAAAGAATGAGTTTCCATGGTTTCTCATGTTTTGAAAATAAATCCAACATACCCAAAACAAGTTAGAGAGGAAGAAGAAGAGTTAGTAACAAGAGGTTTACCTCTTCTCAAGCTCCAAGATGAGTCCTAAGGCTCCTTGCTCTTGAAAAGCTCTCTTCTCTCCCTTCTCTTCGAAGTTCTAACCCTAAAATGTGTTTTGGGTTTCTATTTTATAGACACTGCGATAAGTGTAATCGATTACAAGTATAGTGTAATCGATTACACTGTGTAAATTATAGAGGCATCGTCGCTATGTAATCGATTACCAACATGGTGTAATCGATTACATTAATACTATGTAATCGATTACCATAAGTGTGTAATCGATTACACAGTGTAAATTACAAAGGCATCGTCGCGATGTAATCGATTACCAACATGGTGTAATCGATTACATTGTGTCAGATGTACATATCTGATGCTTTTAATCATCATGTAATCGATTACCAGGACTCTGTAATCGATTACCAGGACTCTGTAATCGATTACCATGACTCTGTAATCGATTACCAGGACTATGTAATCGATTACCAGGGCTCTGTAATCGATTACCAGGGCTCTGTAATCGATTACCAGGACTCTGTAATCGATTACCATGACTCTGTAATCGATTACCAGGACTCTGTAATCGATTACTAGGACTGTGTAATCGATTACACTGTGTCAGATGCACAGGTCTGATTAGTTTATCAGCATGTAATCGATTACTATCAGTGTGTAATCGATTACACTGTGTCAACAGCCCAAAAATTGTCATTTCTCGCCTAGGCCAGACAACTCTCGCTCAGGCGAGAATCCTCCAGTATAGTCCAGGATTTCACCCTCCCAGGTGATCCTTTCTCGCTCAGGCGAGAATCTCTCGATCAAGCGAGGCTTCCAGGACTGATACTATAATTTTAAAGATTAAAATTTGGGGTGTTACATGATCCAATCTAAAATGGTTAGCAAATATTTCAATCATAATATTTTCATTAAATATTTAATTTTCTTATGCAGTGTTTTTTTATAACGTTGATTCATATCATAGAGATTTAATAAAGTTTTATGTTGACTGTCAATTGTCTAACATAATAACATCCATTTTTTTTGGGTGTAGGACCAACTATATATAACATCAAGTACATAAAGGCATTATGGTGTCATAAAAAATACATGATTATTTAAAATGAGAGAGCTTACATGGTGACTCTATTGAACCTTTGAATAGGTACATGAGACACTGGCAAATGAAGTGGTTGGTAAAATGAGTGCACCTCCCAAAAGTGATGGTTTTGTTTTTGGCTTTCCAACAAGATTGGGATTATGGAGAACACAACAATATGGTGCTTGAGATGGAGCAAGTGAAAGGTGGAAGTCCATATGGTGCAGGAACTTACCATATTCCTGTGTTCACTTCAAATGCATAGTAAAACAGAATCCAACATAACCATTAAGATTTTCTGGGAAAAGAGGAATAGTGATAAGAGGTCTTACCATACATTCAATAGAATCACCATCTTATTTGACACAATATGTTTTAAACTATGTTAATCCCCAACAACTGTTATGAATGAAAGTTGTTTTTGTTAACATGTATTCATCAAATTATGTTTAATATTGTTGGAAGTAATTTTTAATATTCACAAATTATCATATTATTCTTTAATAAAATTCATACAATACGCATTACTACCCGTGCGAATGCACGGATAACTTATTAGTTTACGCTAAAATGAAGAAAAAGATTTAAGAACCAAAATATATACTTGTAAAATAACTCTGAAATTCTTAATTTCCTCTGATTCCCCTCCAAAGATCAATCCAGAAACAAAATTATTAGATAGATTGATCCAAAGTAATTGGACTTTTAACTAATTAAATGAATTCTTGTCATATATTAATGGACCCAAAGAACATGAAAATGAACTCATAAAGTAAAATGAACTTAATTCCTTTGCACCTTTCTCATCCATTTTCTCACAAAAACTCACACCAAGATACTCATATTTAATTCTTCTAAAAACCCAACAACTTAAAAGTTAATTTCCCTTCTCTCAGCAAAAAATTTCCCAGTGGTTGATTCATCAGAGAGAAGAGAAAGCCATACTCCACTATCAGCTCCTTCCTCAACACTGTTATTTCCTGCATACCCTGTAAGAGCTGTCTTTACCCAACCTGGGCAATAGCAATTGATACAAACCTTCTGACCGACCGGTCGCTCAGAAAGCTTTCTCGCCATAAGTCTCGTGAAAGCGTTAACTGCGAGTTTCGATAACGAGTAGTCGGTATAGTTTTGTGGCCACCCACCCGATGTCCAACTTCCATCTTCCACTTGCTGTAGAAAAGTACACAGAGTATTGTCAATCAGCTCCTCTGAAAGGGATTCCACATCACTCAGTTTTTCCCACAATGCTACATTGCTGATTCTCTGTCAGAAATGGGAAATTTTAGTTTTGAGCTTATAAAATCAGACATCTATTTTGAAGAGATTGTAAAAGCTTTATTCATATTCATAAGCATAAGTCCCTTTTTCTGTCAACTCAGTCACAACATATAAACTTATTAAGAGTTACCACACTATGCACATTTACATCCATCATATGTTCAAAGCTAGTTCTGTTGAGTTTATTCAAGTGTAAAGTCTTGCATTGCATTGGATATGGGGGAGAAATGAAAGAGTTTATAAGTGAAAAAGGCTCGTGGAACTAATACCTTAAGGTTTTGGTTCAAGACGTGGTGTATCACTTATGACTCTACACTCTTCCCATACCCCGGTAACAATAGAACTCCCTAGTGGTTGGAGGCTCCTCATCGTAGTCTGGTCCAACAAGTTGGAAAAGCATTTAGACATACATGATTATTATATACATTACCCCAAATGGCTGCACAAGTGTCACACACAAGAGAACCTTGTAAATAAAAAGCTATGTACAATCTAGCAAGCAAAAAATTAAGCTGTGTCCCCAAACTTCACTTTATGAACTATCCATGAACCATTTACATGCAAAACAAAAAGGATAAAGCTCCTCTAAAGTATGAGTTCCCTCAGTTATAATGTAAACACCCAATTTTGATCGGGGTGGTTAATTTTTTTTAACTATGGATATTTGCATAACAAACATAAAGGAGGGTAAGGGACCCTTTAGGCCCATGCGATTTATGGTTGGAAACCGTAATCTGTTATCTCTTTAAAAGGAAAGAAACAACCAACTAAGAACAAAAAAAAAAGTGGCAACTTTAAAAGAAAGAGTTTATCTGATAAAAAGAGAGAAGGATATACATCGAGATAGCGAGACAAAAGCATTGAGCCAACACCGATATTCTATTCTTGGCAGCGGAAATGCAAAAGAGAAGAGCAAAGATTCCCGACCCAGAGCATTTTATTGACTCAACCACAAATCTATTGAATGAAGGCTTTTAGGTGCTTACTCTCAGCCACTAGTTAGAAAGAAGGAAGGAAATCCCTTGACTTCGTTTATGCCCTTATGCAGTAAAGAAAGAAAGTGAGGCGGGCTAAGATTCCATTCGAAGTAAGGTAACATGATTCGATAATTAAAGACCAGAAAAGCATTGGAGTCTTTCTTTTTTTATGATCTCCGACCCCGCAAGGCACTACTGTAGAGCACTACTGGGCGGAGCTTCTCAATCCAATTCCTTACCACAGCAGCTCTTCTTAAGCTTCTCGCACGAGCGCGGTTCAAGGCTTCCTGTCGATGCCGAGCCTCATCGACCCAGAGAGGGAAGGGAAGGAACGTGCCCAGCCCACGAGGGCACCACCAGATGTTGTAGATTCACTTACTAAAATCAGTACCATGGCTTTCAATTTAAATGGTTTCAATTTCAACCAATCTGTAGTTGATAGTCAAGGTCGTGTAATTAATACCTGGGCTGATATTATTAACCGAGCTAACCTTGGTATGGAAGTTATGCATGAACGTAATGCTCATAACTTCCCTCTCGACCTAGCTGCGGCCGAGGCTCCATCTATAAATGGATAATCTTTTGGTCTTAAAGTATACGAGCTTTTGAGAGTAAAGGAGCAACATCAACTACAAGTAAATGACTAAATATCGAAAATCATAAGGAGGACATTATCACAACAGTAAATGTGATAATTCCCTCTTCATTCTATTTTTAACCATCCCGATCAAAATTGGGTGTTTACATATAGTAAACATACAACAAGTAAATGAAAGACACTACAAAAAATAACAACATAACGCAGTGTGCTTCTAATGGAAGATTTTATTAATAGAGAAGAAGAAGAATACAAGGTATTGAATTACAAGGATCCCACGATCCACTGATTCCACAATCAGCCAGTTTATTCTAAGAATTGCCTAACTATCTCTTCCAGCTAACCCTATTTATTAACAAACTCAAAACTGTAACTAACTAACTGTCAAAACAGTTAAGGTAGTTATCTAACTTCCAAACCTTCCTATCTCCTATTTTATACACATGCCTAATCTTTTGATTGGCTTTGACTTCTGTGATCTTATCAATACTCCCCCCTAGACTTTCTAACTTGTCCTCAAGTTAAAAATTAGGAAAATTCTCCTTCATTGTAGTTGCTAGCTCCCAAGTGCATTCATAACTAGGAAGATTCTGCCATTTTACTAAGACTTCCACATCTCCTTGCTTATTAACCTTGCTGTCAGTGATGTCCTCAGAACTTACTTCTAACTCCAATTCTTTAGATAACATAGGAGGTAAGGGTTGAGGATGCTGATGGTGCTTGAGAGTTTTCTTTAAGAGAGACGCATGGAAGACTCAGTGAATTTTAGAATGAGCAGGCAAGTCTAGTTGATAAGCCACAACTCCCACCTTCTTAAGTATCTTATAAGGGCCAAAGAACTTTGGAGCAAGCTTAGCATAGGGTCTGTTGGCTAGTGACTTCAACTTGTAGGGCTGCAACTTAAGAAACACCCATTCTCCCACTTCAAACTCAACATTCCTCCTGTGTTTATCAGCATACTGTTTCATGGAGTTCTGTGCTTTAGCTAGATTACCCCTTAATTCTTCTAAAATCTCATATCTCTTATTCATGAGTTGATTGATCTCTTCTACCTTGGAAGGTATAGTTCCTGCCTTAAGTAAGAGAGGTGGATCCCTCCCATACAAAGCTCTGAATGGTGTCATCCCAGCTGACGTGTGATAGTTGGTGTTGAACCAATACTCTGCCCAATGCAACCAGTTTATCCACTGCTTGGGTTTTGGTCCTGCAAAGCACCTTAAATAGGTTTCCAAACATCTGTTTGTAACCTCAGTTTGTCCATCTGTCTGAGGATGATAGGCAGTGCTCAATTTAAGTTGATTTCCAGCCATCTTAAACAGTTCCTTCCAAAATAAGCTAAGAAACAGTGGGTCTCTATCAGAAACTATGGTAGTTGGGAACCCATGTAACTCTACAACCCCCTTCTGGAACACCAAAGCAACATCCTTGGTTGAATAAGGGTGTCCTAAGGCAAAGAAATGAGCATACTTAGATAGCCTATCCACTACCACAAATATAGTGTTCTTACCTTGAGACTTGGGTAGCCCACCAATGAAATCCATGGATATATCCATCCATACTTGTAGAGGAATGGGCAGAGGCTGCAAGAGACCTGCATGAGCTAATGTGGAGTATTTATTTCTCTGGCAAGCATCACATCCAGCAATAAAGGCCTTGATGTCTGATTTCATTCCATCCCAAAATAGAAAACTTGAAATCTTCTTGTAAGTCTTGAAGTAACTGGAATGCGCTCTTGTTGGGGTCTTATGGCATTCAGAGAGTATGATAGGAATCCTATTAGAGGATTTAGCCAAAACCAGTCTACCTTTATAGTACAAAACCCCTTGTCTTAGTTCAAAATCAAGGTGGCTAGTGGAAGAGATCAATAACTCCTGCACCACCTTCTTCCATTTAGGATCCAAACTCAAGTCACTAACCCAATTATCTAGGTCTTCATGAGATATCACAAAAAGTGCAGTATACATTAATCTTCTAGAGAGTGCATCAACTGTTGAGTTGTCCTTACCAGGTTTATATTGGATTTCAAAATCCAACTCAATCAACTTAACTGCCCGCTTGAATTGTTCATCAGAAAACAGTCTTTGCTTTGCCAAAAACTTAAGGCTTCTCTGATCAGTTCTGATAATAAAGTGTCTGCCCAAAAGATAATGCCTCCATTTTTGGACAGCCTGCACTAGAGCCATGAGTTCTCTTTCATAGACTGATTTATGTTGAGCTCTTAGGGACAATCTTTTACTCCGGAAAGCCAAGGGTCTGCCATCCTGCATAAGCACAACACCCAAACCTTTACTAGAAGCATTTGTCTCTACCACAAAAGCCTTGTTGAAATTAGGGATGGCCAGCTTAGGTAGGTGCATCATAGTGGCCTTCAACTATTTAAAGGCAGAGTTGGCCTCATCTGACCACTTAAAAGAGTCTTTTTTAAGTAAATCAGTGAAGGGACTAGCCAACTTGCTATAGCCCTTCACAAACTTCCTGTAGTATCCTGTTAGCCCCAAGAACCCTCTTAAGCCTTTAAGATTGCTGGGAACAGGCCAAGACTCCACATCTTCCACCTTAGAAGAATCAACAGAAACCTGTCCCCCTGAAATAATGTGGCCTAGGTACTCTATGTCCTTCTGGCCAAATCAACACCTTTTGAGGTTAGCCTTTAGAGAATTTTCCATGAGCAAAGACAACACAATCCCTAAATGTTGGCCATGAGATATTAAATCTGGGCTGTATATCAAAATATCATCAAAGAAGACTAGGGTGAATCTCCTTAGATGAGGTTTCAAAATCTCATTCATTAGGGCCTGGAAGGTGGAATGAGCATTGGTTAGGCCAAAAGGCATAACCATGAACTCATAGTGGCCTTCATGAATTCTAAAGGTTGTCTTCTCTATATCTTCAGTCTTCATCCTAATCTAGTGGTATCCAGATTTGAGATCCAGTTTGGAAAACACCCTAGCTTGTCCCAATTCATCCAACAGCTCATCAATCAATGGTATGGAAAACTTGTTAGGAATAGTGACCTTGTTCAAGGCTCTATAATCAACACAAAACTTCCACCCCATTTTTTTTAACTAGCAGAATAGGGCTTGCATAAAGGGCTAATGCTAGGTCTAATGACCCCTACCCTAAGCATCTCATCAACCAACCTTTCTACTTCAGCATTCTGATAATAAGGACATTTGTATGGCCTCAAGTGAGATATGTCAGCACCTTCCTTCAAGTGCATAGCATGGTCATGTGACTTAGTAGGAGGTAGTCCTTCAATATCTTGAAAAACTTGCTGGAGTTTTTGTAAAACTCCTTCCAATTCTGTAGGCACCAGGTTGCTCTGCTCATTAGTTCTGTCACATTGTAACAATAACCCTTCTCCCTCTTCCAGCAACAATGGCATAAAGGCACCAACATAAACTTCAGCCTTGGTTAGAGCAGGATCACCCACTATGGTAATGATGACATCTTCCTTCTTAACAGTGAGCATCATTCTACCAAAATCTGCCTTTACCTCCCCTAAACTAGCTAGCTATTCCAGACCCAACACCATGTAAACACCCTTCAAAGCAAAAAGGTAAAAGTCTTGAATTACCTCTAGTTGTTGAAGGAGGAGTTCCAGTTGAGTACATTTGCCTTGACACTTGATATGGTGTCCATCACTCACCTCTACTACATAAGCTTTAGTGGGTTCCACCTTGATATGCAAGTCAGCAACTAGATCTTGGGAAATGAAGTTGTGGGAGGCACCACAATCAATCATGACTACAACTGGCCTTTCTCTCACAATTCCTCCTACCTTCCATGACCTAGTAGAGGTCAATCCTATCATGGAGTATAATGACAGTAATAGGGAATTAAAGTGTTGTACCTCTGCCCTTTCAACCAACTCCTCTTCATCTTCATCATCATCAATTAGGAGTAACATCTTGAATTACTTGTTTTTACATCTATGCTCCCTAGAGAAGGGTTCATCACACTTGAAACACAGTCATTTCTTCCTTTTCTCCCTCATTTCAGCACTAGAGAGTCTCCTATAATCACCTAACCCTTTAGAAGTTTCTGTCTCTGGTAAGAGTCTAGAAGATCCCACCACACTTCCCATTGAAGATACTTCCCTCTTGTTGTTATTTGTTGCAGCAGGGTCCAAAGTGACTACCCTATTGTAAGAACTTCCCTGGGCAGCACTAGTACTCCTTCCATACCCTGTTGCAGCCCTTTTCTACACAACCATGTTCTTTTGCTCAATGAGAATAGCCTTATGGATGACATCTTGAAGAGTAGGCAACTCATAAAGCTTGACTTCTACTCTTATATCCTCCCTCAGCCCATTCAGAAACACCCCCCTCAAGAATTCTTGATTAGTTCCCCCTAGGGTTTCATAATACTTTTCAAATTCTTCCACATAGGTTTCCACATCCCCCTTGCTTTAGAGACAACAACAACTCAAAGAGATTTTGGACCATAGAAGGTTGGAACCTTCTAACTACTGCAATCTTGAAACTGTCCCAAGTGGGTGAGGGGTTACAACCTTCCCACCACCGGAACCAACTCAAGGCCTTGCCTTCCAGAGCAACAATAGTGGCCCTCATCTTCTCTTTCTCAGTCACAGCCCTCATGGAAAAATATATCTCCAACTTCTGTACCCATCCATAGGCATCTTCTCTCATAAAGATAGGAATTTCTAACCTTCTCCATTTGTCACTTGTTGGTTGGACTTGGTGACTTTCCACTTCTTCATTGTCTTCACTGCTTTCTTCTCCCCTAGAGACTCCTAGCTTCAAAGTTATGGCAGCAAGTAAATCCTCAGCCTTTTTAGTTCTAGCTTCATTCAATTCTATCCTACTTCTCATCTCCTCCTTTTCTTGTATCCAACTATCCATGGTTCTTGTTTTGCTTCTTGTAGAGACCATAAATGTGCAGCAGCTTGAATGGTGGTGGTTCCCTTTCTCTTGCGGGCACCAAGATGGTGCTCTGATACCAGTGATAACACTGCTATCAAATAGAAAGTAGAAAAGATAGAAAAGAAAAGTCCCTAAGCCAAACCAGAAGGTTGATGGCAGGGCTCTAATGGAAGATTTTATTAACAAAGAAGAAGAAGAATACAAGGTATTGAATTACAAGGATCCCACGATTCATTGATTCCACAATCAGCCACTGATTCCACAATTAGCCAGTTTATTCTAAGAATTGCCTAACTATCTCTTCCAGCTAACCCTATTTATTAACAAACTCAAAACTGTAACTAACTAACTAACTGTCAAAACAGTTAAGTTAGTTATCTAACTTCCAAACCTTCATATCTCCTCTTTTATACACATGCCTAATCTTTTGATTGGCTTTGATTTCTGTGATCTTATCAAGGACATTCCAAAGCCACCTATCTAGTGGTTACAAGATATCCAAAATCATCGGGAAAACTAGTTAAAGAACGCTTAGATCTCCACATATCCATAGAAGTGGAAGCAGAAGCCATAAGGGGAACAATGGCTCCTTTACAACCTTGTAGCAGCTAACTAAAATATTTTGCCACAAATTGTATGTTTAAAGAGAAGTTTAACAAATATATCACTGCAGAATGCTAGAAGGAATTACAGGAAAATTCAAAGGATTTTTAATTTCAATCAAAAGAGAATATAGATGTTAGAAAGCAAGTGATGTGATAATACCAAAAGGAAAAAAGGAAAAATATTGTGCTCTTTTTAATTTCAGAATATGAAAATTTCTGTGGGAAAAATATGCATATTAACCCCAGTGAGAGGACAGGGTGTTGCATGTTTCCTCGAAGAAGGCAGGAGGAACCGTGGAAGAAAATGAAAGAGCCATGAGATTACTCATGACGGAAAGAGTATAAGGAGATTTTACTTACATTCCGTCTTCCATTTAGTCGACCAAGGCGCGAGCTTACATTTACAATATGAGCACCAACAGTGGATGGTTTCAACAATGGAATCATAGCTTCAATCATACTCTTGGTTCCATAATAATTTGTTTTGACAACCTTATGGGCATTTTCAACTGAGTTATCAGACCCAAGATTAAAATTTACACCAGCATTATTTACCTGCAGGTTTTAGAAGCATAAAAATAAGGTGATATGTTAAACCACATCCTGCATGTTTAGCATTTATAGATCATTTATAAAACCAAATCTAACAGCCAACTATTTGGTGAATATGATAGAAATTGACACAGAAAAGATAAGCCAGAAGTAATCAAAATGGATAAAAACTAATATTTAGATCCTAATAGCACTTGCTAATTTAGTTAAAATCAGAAAATAAGGAATAGATCACATTTTAGAAACCAACCAGAATATCCAAACCACCATAGTTTTCCTGCAACCACTTGACAAACTGGTTTATGGATGAAGAGTCTTCTATGTCAAGTTGATGATAAATCAGGTCAAGACCATCTTCTTTTAAAACCTTGATTGATTCGACACCTGCGGTAGCATCTCTTGATGTCAGTATGACAGTCAACCCATGAGCAGCAAGTTGTCTGCAAATCTCAAAACCAATTCCTCTGTTTCCACCAGTAACCACAGCAACAGTTTCCTTGGACCACCACCTAGGACGACATCAAATCGAGAAAAATCAATACAAACTATGAGGAAGATTGTTCTTGTAATTTCCATGAAATATGGATGGTTAAAGGCTGAAAGAACAAAAAAAGTCAAAACAAATGCTGACAGCTTGATGCTCGCCAAGTGGAAACTGGCAATACTCTAAACCTTAAATCACCCCATGTAGTAACTAACATATGGACATTCTCATTAGCTTGATTGAAGGTATCTGTGACAAGGTCAGGGGGGAGGAGATCTTGACAAATTGACATTAGCATACACCAAACATTGAAAGAAAATAAAAATAAAGTGTGAAAATTGATAACTAATTCCAAGACAGTAAAATGGCGGCCCAGTGTACAAGGCACCGACCTAGTGATTCTAGAAATGGTATATGCACGCAGTCTTATCCTCGCAATCAAATAAGTTTTTTTTCCAGGATTTGAACTCATGACCTCCACCAACTGAAAAGAAAGAAGACCTAACAATAACCGTTGTGCAAACTTACCGTTGTGCCGAGACTATTAGAAAAAAAGCAGAAGACCTAACAATAACAATAACAATGAGTCTATGATCATAAAAAAGCTTCAAGAGACATGAATCTTCGTGAAGATTTAGAAGCTGAAAAGAAAGAGGATGTAGAACAAACACCGTTTGAACAAGATGATGACAAAGTTACCAGATATTCAAATTTTCTACTAATAGAGAAGCTAAAAATCGAAAAGACAAGATAACATAAACCTCTTGAACAATGTGAAGCTGGACACATCGAAGGAGTAAAACAAGTGATAATGGTATTGCCACTCCTAAGGATATCAAGTCATCATCAATAAGAAAAAGTGAAGAATCCCAAGCAAGAAAGCCAGCAACAAAGATTGTTAGCATCTTAACATATTATTATCGATGCAGCTAAAAGGGAAATTAAGACCGCAGATTCTCTCATCCATGAGGGTGAGCCTCGACACAAGGATAAGGTTGTTTCTTATCGACCAAGAAGGCACAAGTTCAAATTTTCGAAACAAACTCTTTGCTTGCGAGGTAAGATACATCTACACTACCCTACTAGGTGGCAGCTTCATACATTGGACTCTTTTATGCTCTCATCCAACAAAATGGATGCAATAAAAGGCTATACATATTTCATGAGTTAATTAAGTATACAAAAACGCAATCTCATAATTAGGGATATAAATAATTAAAATAAGTCAAAAGTCATTAATTGAACAATTTTAAGAGCCCAAATGTCTGTTTACGAGTTCAGTTTTGGAGGGAAAGAAAATGAAATAGAAGGCCTGAGAACCATGAAATAGATATTGGAAAGTAAGTCCCACATCGCATACCTCGTTGTCTCGGGAATGATTTAAATGGCTACTCCTCTCATTGCCAATTGATTTTGAGATAGAACCTTAACAGGGTACCAGAGTCAAAGCTCAACTTGTTTCTGGCTGTCATGGGCCAAAAGGATGACCTTTAGTTATGGGGCAAAGATAATATTTCCTCTGACAGACTTATGTGGAGCTCGTTGTCTCGGGAGTGATTTAAATACTTGTTAGACTACTCATCTCTCATTGCCAATTGGTAACAATAGACAATGATTCTGAAATCTTCCATATCCCTCCCTTCCAAATCTAAATTCGCAAACGGCCCTTGGACTCTTAGAGTAAGAGTCCTACCATTGGGCCTATAAATTAGTCATTTTCAATGTGAGAAATTCAGATGATTCAAAACAGTTGCAGTAAATAACAGATTCTATTGTTTATTTTACAGATATGAATATAATGCAAAATAACAAAAAGGGAATGTATCGAAGAATGAAAATATGAAGAAAAATTGAACCTTTGGTGATCAGAATAAGGAATTGTCCTCAAAAGACGTATCTGTTGAAGTCTATTTTCTCTTCGCTCCTTCGCTTTTTCTTTGTTACCCATTTCTCTCACTCTATCACAGTGGAATCGTTTTTTCAAACCATTGGAATTTAAAATTAGGGCAATTCAATATACACTACAAAAAACAAATTATAATTATTTACGCCATAATCAAATTGTTTCTGTGTGCAAATTTGGTGTTTACAGAAATAAAGTTAAATTTACAAAAAATTATGCCAAATTTGTCATGAAAAATAGTCTTTTGACCCCAAACTTAAAATTTATAGAATGTAAATTTTATTTTCAAATACCAGGAAGATCAAACTCAAACATATGAATATTTGGACGGATAAAAATGAAGATTTAATATTATATTGACTAGTGTATTGTCCGTCAATCTGATTTTCTTATCGTTTGTAACGTGTATATGTAATAAATGAATTATATTAGATATTATAATTTAAAGTTGAATATATTCGATTGATGCAATTGTTCAATCTTAATGAATGAATTGAGAAGAAAAAGGACGAGAGAAAACATGAGATAAACATTTTAATAGTTTTGGATACAAATCATCATAGCTCAATTGAAATTAGAAAATTATATTATCATGTTATATGGTTTTTTTTTTTGTAGAAATTAGAAGATAATGAGTGGAAAATAGGAAAACATTAATTATACTATAATGATGTATTTATTTTGGATTTTGACTTTATTAATGAGGAATGATGTATTTACCTCATGATTAAGTTTTTTTAATTTACTCTACATATTAGCCATCAATTTTAGGAAAATCCAATAGTTTAGATCTACCCACTAATTTAAACTATTTGATTTCCTTAGAATTGATGGCTAAGATATGGAGTAAGTTTACTCTTTGAGTAAGTAAATTTTATCTCTTATTAATAATATAGATATAGATAATTCAATTTATTATATTAAGAAAATAAGGTGTGCACTTATATGTAATGTAAGAGCTTTTTTACGTTATTAATATTGAAATTAGTCTATTGTGAAAATTAGGTCATTGGTTTGATAGTTTTTAATAAAGGTGTTTTATTACTATAGGATAAGTATTTGAATTATTCTAGTTTTTTATTCCTAGTTTTTACATTAAGGAATAATGTATCTCCTGGTATAAGGAGATAAGTTATATTTTTCAGACACTAAAATTATGACATGTGTATCATTTAATCATTTTCTACAAAAATATTTCTTAAACTAAACAAAACAATACACATGTTATTCTTTTACTGGCTGAAGGATGTAAGTTATCTCCTGGTTGGATGATGTAAGTTATCTCCTGGCTAGAGGAGGTAAGTTATCTCCTGGCTAGAGGAGGTAAGTTATCTCCTGACTAGAAGATGTAAGTTATATCTTGGTATGAGGATATATTTTATTCTCTTTATGTTATTCGCCTTAATGCTAAGGCTTATATAAAGGAATCCTTATATAAAGTCATCATTATATAAGGTTGTATTATGTGTGAAGAAGATCTTGCTCCTGATCTTGGCACGGTTTTGATGAAGACACCAATATCACAAAAAGAAGAAAGGAAGAAGATCGACAAAGACTATCGAAGATAAAGATTCAAGATTTAGAGTCTAAGTCTTTAGGTATTTCTATCATTACAACTCATTTATTTACTTAGTTAATAATGCTCAAAATTGTTTTCAAGAAAATCAGAATAATCTAAGTGTGAATAAAAATAATTTTCAAAAACAACATGTAACGGGTTACCATACTTGAGTAACAAGTTACATGAGTGAGAAAAGAGTTTTCAAACCTCTAACAGTTATGAGTAATCCATTACAGACTTTGGAGTAACATATTACCATTTTTAGAAAACAGGGTAATCGATTACTCAAAGTAGTGTAATTGATTACACTAAGGCAAATTCACAAAGCTGTCAAACAGTGTTGTTGAGTAATCGATTACTCAAATCCAGTAATCGATTACACTGTGTGAATTTTCAAAAAACTATTAACATGATTGTTGGGTAATCGATTAACCACTTGCAGTAATAGATTATTGAGAGCTGTTGCATTAGTTTTTCAAATTTCAAGTGAAGAGGTTTCACTCCAAACTGATTGTTTTTCATTCCAAACGAAACCTACTCATACCTAAGGGTATTATGGTTGATTGGAAGCCTATATAAATACATTGAAACACTCTCACAACACAATACATACAACTCACAACTCATATTTCAAACTTTCTTTAAAAGCTCTCATACTTTCTTATTTTACTTACACTTATCAAGCAGCCTACTCTTAAACTTCCAAAGTTATTTTGAAGTTGCTTCTAAGTGTCTTTCATATTGTTAAAGAGCATTATTATCTCAAGTATAAAGAGTTGTTATTGGATTGCAAGTTATAGAAATTGTCATATAACTTGTAAGGCAATCCAAGCCAAATTGTACATTCTTTACTTTTGCAAAGTTTACTTTATTTCGCAAGGGTGTGAAGAGAAAGGGTGAGTGACTTGGTATAGTGTTTACCAAGGGTGTGACTTGGAATAGAGTTTTCCAAGGGGATTAGATATAAGTGAGTGTGTAAGGTACAAGGAGATCTCGGGATGAGATAATTGTAATTGCAACTCATTATATTTAATAAAGGAATCTCTTGCGCGTCAAGAGTAATGGACGTAACCTTCAGTGGACAATAAGGTGAACCAGTATAAAACACATGTGTACTCTATTTCCCTTCTCTTCCGCTGCACATTAACTTTGATATTGCAGAAAAATTGGTCATACTTATTGCAACAACTAATTCACATCCCCCCCTCTCAGTTGCAATCTCAGTCTTACAATTGGCACCAGAGCTATTTTTGAGAAAGTTACTCTCAAAATCTGATCATACAACAACATGGCCTCAAGATCTTTCCTAGGAGAAGGATCCAACATAAACAGACCTCCAAGTTTTGTTGGAGAGTGTTACGACTTCTGGAAAATCAGAATGAGGATTTTCATAGATTCGCAAAACTTGGATATCTGGAATGCTATCGAGGAAGGACCATACATTCCATTTACCGTTGTCAACAGCATAAGAGAGACAAAGCCAAAATCTTCATGGAATAATGAAGATAAGAAGAATGTGCAATATGATTTGAAAGCAAAGAACATCCTCACATCGGCACTTGGAATAGATGAGTTCTTTAGAGTGTCCAACTGCAAATCCACTAAGGAAATGTGGGACACTTTGGAGACAACTCATGAAGGTACCGAAGAGGTAAAGAGAACGAGGCTCAACACTTTATCCCAGGAATACGAGATGTTTCGTATGAGACCTGGAGAGAAGATCTTGGATCTTGAAAAGAGATTCACTCATCTCACCAACCATCTTATTGCACTTGGCAAAGTGCTGTCAAATAGTGACTTGAACTTAAAAGTTCTAAGATCACTAACAAGAACATGGCAACCAAAGGTAACGACTATGTCCGAAAAGAAAAGTCTTTCGAAAATGTCATTGTCTGCTTTGTTTGGAAAGTTGCAGGAACATGAACTCGAATTGAGTCAACTTGATCAACACGAGAAACTGGAGAAGAAGAAGAAGAACATTTCTCTCAAGGCAAAAGCTGAGAAATATGATTCATCGGAAGATGAAGACAACAAGGAAAAGACCGATGACTTGAGCCTCTTCATTAAAAAGTTCAGCAAGTTCCTAAGAAGGAACAAAGGCGGAAGAACCGGACAAATAAAGAAGTTCTCCAAAAGCAATGAGGCCTCCACTTCAAACCAGAATTTTACATGCTTTGAATGTGGCAAACCTGGCCACATGAAGATGGACTGTCCAAACATCAAGAAAAGTTCTTTCAAAGGAAAGAATGAATTAAAGAATGGATGAAGAGTCTACATCGCTTGGGAAGACAACGACACAAGTTCAGCCTCTGAACCAGAGTGCGAAGAGCAAACGCATCTCTCCCTTATGGCGTCTCATCATTCAGACGATGAAGAGGTAAATGAATATATCCATTTTTCTTCTTCTGAATTGCAAACTACATTTAATGATCTACATGATGAATACATGAAATTGTCAAAAAATGTTTCTAAAACAAAAATCTGAACTAGATTCTCTTAGAAACATACATTCATCATCCTCATGTTTAAATTGCATTACTCTTGGCAACAAAGTTTCTACATTGAGTCTTGAACTCAACAAAATGAACAAGAGTAGCAAGAGTTTGAGTAAGATCATTAATGATCAAAAACACTCTACGGACCGAAGAGGTCTTGACTATGGAAAAAGCTCTGCTCTTAAGAAACAAAGTAAGTCTATCATAACAGACTTTCGGAAAACATGTATCCATGCATTTACACTTAGCAAACATAAATCTAGGATACATATGCATCAACCTATTTGCTCTTATTGTAAAAATCATGGGCACACACCAAATACTTGTCATATTAGAAAATATGGTGTTCCCTTATGATATTTTAAATGGGTTGAGAAAGGATCTAATCATGTAGGACCCAAAACAAGTTGGGTACCTAATATAACTTAACCTATTTTGCAGGTTGATTTGAGCGTCGCCCGCAATTTATGGTACTTGGATAGCGGTTGCTCAAAGCATATGACGGGCGATAAAAGTAAGTTCTCTATCCTCACTCTAAGAGACAAAGGCTATGTCACATATGGTGACAACAACAAAGGCAGAATTCTTGTAGTTGGTAGAATTGACAAGCCACCTTCAACAACCATAGAAGGAGTGCTGTATGTGGAAGGATTTAAGCGCAATCTTCTAAGCATAAGTCAACTTTGCGACAAGGGCTTCCATGTATCATTCTACCCAGATAAGTGCATTGAAAGTAAGGAATTTCTAAACTCTAAACTTGTTGATAAGAGAATTAATAACATTTACATGATAGATATATATTCATCTCTTCCTATAAAATTTTTAGTTTTAAATGACATTCATGATGCATGGCTTCGGCATATGAGAATTGCTCACATACATATGGACCATTTGAATAAGCTAATCAAGAAAGATTTGGTTGTTGGTTTACCCAATATGAAGTTTGTTAAAGACAAACTATGTGGTGCATGTCAAATGAGTAAACAAACAAAAACCTATTTCAAGCCAAAGCATATGGTTTCTTCGGATAGACCATTGCAGTTACTACACATGGACTTATTTGGCCCCTCAAGGACAAAAAGTCTTGGTGATAACTATTATGCTCTTGTTATAGTAGACGATTTTTCACGCTACACTTGGACTCTATTCTTAGTACATAAGAATGAGGCATTCAAAGCCTTTAGCACTTATGCTAAAAGAGTCCAAAACGAAAAGTCACTTAAAATCGCTGCTATAAGAAGTGATCATGGGGAAGAGTTTCAAAATGCTTCTTTTGAGGAATTTTGTGATGATCTTGGGATTAATCACAACTTTTCTACTCCTAGAACACCACAAAAAATGGTGTTGTGGAGAGAAAGAATCAGTCATTAGAAGAACTCGCTAGAACAATGTTGAATGAAACTAACCTCCCAAAGTAATTTTGGGCTGATGCGGTAAGCATCGCTTGTTATGTTTCAAATATAGTTCTAATAAGACCTATTCTAAAGAAAACCCCCTATGAACTCTTCAAATGAAGAAAACCAAACATTTCACACTTGCATGTATTTGGTTGTAAATGTTTCATCTTGAATAATGGCAAAGAAAACTTAGGCAAGTTTGATGCAAAGGCAGATAAAGGAATCTTCCTAGACTATTCTCTCACGAGTAAAGGTTATAGAGTCTTTAACAAAAGAACTATAGCCATGGAAGAATCTGTCAGTGTCTCCTTTGATGAAACCAATCCTCTAATCAAGGAAAGGTTGGCCATTGATGAAGAAGATTTGCCTAATCCTACTTTTAATGAAATGTCATTATCGAAACTACACATAATATAGAGCATGTGAAAGTGGATGATAATCCTTCTACTCAAGAAGAGCATATCCACTCTGATTTACCTAAAGAGTGGAGAACTCATCGAGATCATCCTATAGACAACATTATTAGCAATATTAACAAAGGTGTTACCACCCGTTTAATGCTAGAAAATGCATGTCTAAACATGGCCTTTGTTTCTCAGATAGAACCATCTAAGATTAATGAAAAAATCGATGATGAACACTGGATTCTTGCTATGCAAGATGAACACTGGATTCTTGCTATGCAAGATGAATTTAACCAGTTTGAGAGAAATGAAGTTTGGGAACTTGTTCCTAGACCTAAGAATAGGCATGTAATAGGAACTCGTTGGGTGTTCCGAAATAAATCAGATGAAAATGGTATAATCATTAGAAACAAGGATAGACTAGTGGCCCAATGATACAACCAAGAGGAAGGTATAGACTTTGATGAAACATTCGCTCCGGTTGCTAGACTTGAAGCGATTAGACTGCTACTTGCATATGCATGCTCTTTAAACTTTCATCTTTACCAAATGGACGTAAAGAGTGTGTTCCTTAACGGGTATATACAAGAGAAAGTATTTGTATAACAACCTCCTGGTTTTGAGGACTAAAAACACCCCTCTCACGTATACAAGTTAAAGAAAGCCCTTTATGGCTTAAAGCAAGCTCCACGTCCTTGGTATGATCGTCTAACTAACTTTCTAATAGAAAAAGGTTTTAAAAAAGGCAAGGTAGATACTATACTCTTTATTAAGAAAATAAATCATCATACTTTACTTGTTCAAATCTATGTTGATAATATTATTTTCGGTTCTACTAACGAAAGTTTGTGTAGTGAATTTGGCAATATGATGCAAGGAGAATTTGAGATGTCTATGATGAGAAAGTTAAATTACTTTCTTGGACTCCAAATTAAGCAACTTAGCGATGGAATCTTTATAAGTCAGTCCAAGTATTGCAAAGACTTGTTGAAAAGATTTGAGATGGATGACTGCAAGCCGATTGCTACTCCTATGGGATCAAGTACCTATATCGATGCTGATGACGCTGGGAAATGTATTGAAATATCTAAGTATCGAGGTATAATCGGATCTCTTTTATATCTTACTGCTAGTAGACCTGATATTATGTTTAGTGTATGTCTATGTGCGCGATATCAATCTAAACCCAAAGAGTCACATCTAGTTGTCGTTAAGAGAATCATGAAGTATCTCAAAGGCACAACCGATGTTGGACTATGATATCCCAAGGGAAGCGTATGCGAATTGGTTGGCTTCTCGGATTCAAACTTTGCGGGATGCAAGTCTGAGAGAAAAAGTACAAGTGGTACTTGCCACATTCTAGGGAATGCTTTAGTTTCTTGGTCTTACAAGAAACAAGCTTGTGTTGCCTTAAGCACCACTGAAGCGGAATATATTGCTGCTAGTAGTTGTTGTGCACAAGTATTGTGGCTCAAACAACAATTACGGAATTATGGCTTAAACTTAGGTTGAACACCCTTGAAATGTGACAATACTAGTGCTATTAATCTCACCAAAAATCCGATTATGCACTCAAGAACCAAACACATTGATATAAGGCATCATTTCCTTAGGGACCATGTCCAAAAGAAGGATGTGTTGGTACAGTTCATTGATACTCAAAACCAACTAGCGGACATATTTACTAAACCATTAACAAAATAATATTTTTATAAAATTAGACGAGAATTAGACATTCTCGATGAAGCTTACTTGTCCTAATATGTTTAAATGTTTATATGTATGTTTCATTGTTTATAACCAATGTCTACTTGATCTTAAATTGTGTGTTTTATGCTTTAATTTTCAAGTTTTTAGAGCTAAAAATTCAATTTTAGCATCAGTGGGGAAACAATATGTTAGAGTAATTGATTACTGTAATGGTGTAATCGATTATAGAGAGACGTTGTTTGAAAATTTTGAATTTTTGAAAGTGAGTAATCGATTACTTACTCAGTGTAATCGATTACTCTGTGCAATTATATATATGAACTGAGAAAAGAGTTTTCAAACCTCTAACAACTATGAGTAATCCATTACCGACTTTGGAGTAACAGATTACCATTTTTAGAAAACAGGGTAATCGATTACTCAAAGTAGTGTAATTGATTACACTAAGGGAAATTCACAAAGTTGTCAAACAGTGTTGTTGAGTAATCGATTTCTCAAATCCAGTAATCGATTACACTGTGTGAATTTTCAAAAAACTGTTAACGGGATTGTTGGGTAATCAATTACCCACTTGCAGTAATCGATTACTGAGAGTTGTTGCATTAGTTTTTCAGATTTCAAGTGAAGAGGTTTCACTCCAAATTGATTGTTTTTCATTCCAAACGAAACCACCTACTCATACCTAAGGGTATTATGGTTGATTGGAAGCATATATAAAGACATTGAAACACTCTTACAACACAATACATACAACTCACAACTCAGATTTCAAACTCTCTTTAAAAGCTCTCACACTTTCTGATTTTAATTACACTTATCAAGCAACCTACTCTTAAACTTTCAAAGTTATTTTGAAGTTGCTTCTAAGTGTCTTTCATATTGTTAAAGAGCATTATTATCTCAAGTATAAAGAGTTGTTATTGGATTGCAAGTTATAGAAATTTTCATATACACTTGTAAGACAATCCAAGCCAAATTGTACATTTTTCACTTTTGCAAAGTTTACTTTCTTTCACAAGGGTGTGAAGAGAAAGGGTGAGTGACTTGGTATAGTGTTTACCAAGGGTGTAACTTGGTATAGTATTTACCAAGGGTGTGACTTGGAATAAAGTTTTCCAAGGGGATTAGATATAAGTGAGTGTGTAAGGTACATGGAGATCTCGGAGTGAGATAATTGTAATTGCAACTCATTATATTTTATAAAGGAATATCTTACACGTCAAGAGTACTAGACGTAACCTTTAGTGGACAAGAAGGTGAACCAGTATAAAACACATGTGTACTCTCTTTCCCTTCTCTTTGTTGTTTTTCTATCATTCCTAGTCAATATTTTTCTGCATAATTTTTCCGCTGCACATTAACTTTGATATTGTAGAAAAATTGGCCATACTTATTGCAACAACTAATTCACATCCCCCCCTCTTAGTTGCAATCTCAGTCTTACATTGTGAATAATTTGGAAAGACCACTCTAATTAGGTAATAATGAGTCTATGATGAGGACAAAGGATAAGTAAATGTGACATGCACATAAAATCAGGCAAAAAAAATTCCTACGATTTTTCTGTCACGCATAGGAGTGTAAGCAGCTTAGGTTTAAACCGTGAAATTGGTATAAATGAACTGAATCAAACCATAAAATGTGGTTCAGTTCGACTTCGTGATTCAGTTATTTTTTTAAGGAAACATTTATGTTCGGTTCAATTAATGATTTTAGAAATTTAGAACCCTTAGAACTAAACTAAACCACATATTGATGAAATATATACTATAAAATAATGTTGTATTGTTGTTTGAATTTTTTAACCAATTTCGTAGTTTCAATTATCAATTTTGTGTAAATTGTAGTGTTATTATGATAGTCTTATATATGTTAATACTTAAATTGTTATACATGCATTGTTATATAATATTAACTACTAATTGTAATGTAATATTATATATGTTACTAATTGATATATATTTTATTAAAATGTTATGTATCTGGTGAATTATGTTGTTATATATGTTATTAATTGTGAATTATACTATTATATAAGTATTTATCAGCTTTTGTATTCCTAAATTATATACTTATTGTTATGTTTCTAACAATCATTGAATGAAACTAAAAACTAAACCGAACTGAACTTTTATGCCCTGACTCACGCGCGCACTTTTTAGTTCTTTTTATTGGTTTCTCTGTTCTTTTCAACTGTTTGTTTTCTCTTTTTTATATTTCAAAGTTTGCTCTTCTATTTATAGGAGAGTTTTGTAAGGTCCATATTAAATAATGATTATTTATTCAAATTAAATTGTTAGCCACTAAATTTTTTATTAATTATTTTTACATAGATGAACTTATTAGAACTAAACTATTGATAATCAAATGTTTTATAATTGATGAGTGAGAATCGAACCGTCAATACAAATAAAATTGATTTCAGGATATTTAAAAAATGTTCTTTCTGTAATAAAAATATTTTTACAAAACTATCATACAAGGTAAAATATTTTATTTAACTTCCAAATTTAATAAAGGATTTGTTTTGGACAAAATTTAGTAACTTTATAAAATCCCAAAAATTAGTCTAATATTCATAAATGAGTAAAAATAATTATTTTACACCATTAACCTAAAATTGACTAGAATGCTGGTTTTATTATATATATTTTTTGTAAAATTAAGTCGAACAAAATTGAGTGTTCAGAATATTATATCATTGATAGCAATCATGACATTATCCTAAAATTTTCAATTAGGAACAAGGCTAATATAGAGATCCATGTCCTCAAATAAAAGGCCTTCAATCTAGATGGTTAGTTATGCCACATTAATGGTATTGTGAGTTCGAATGAGAAGTATGCCTAGTTATGTGCCAAAATGAATTAATAGTATGTGTAATATAATATGGTGTATTTGAGTGGACTAGGTGTACATAATATTAAGACAAATGTTTCTTTGTCTCAAAAATTTTTGTTCTCATGTTCCTAATCAATCAAATTTCATGAAATAATATAAAAATATTAGTTTATAATTTTATGATTTTTCTTTTTAAAATAGTTACACTTTCTAATTGGACAAAGACATAAAATATTACAAATGACAAGTGATCTGCATTCTCATATTAATTGTATTGAGTGAGAGAAGGATATAGATCAAACGTGGACAATTACAAACCCATGGGGTGGAACCATATCACAAGACAAGTGTAAGAACTAGAATTTTCTAGAAAACACTAGAACTATGATCCTCCACCGCTGAAGTTGTAGGAGCAATTAATTTCCTTAATTCTTGCATTAGTTTATAGTTTATACATCTATTTTTTTTATAGGTGTTTGGGGAAGGGGATTCTCTGTCCCATAAACTTCTTGTCTCCTTGTTCCCGCGCTAATTAAAATTTGACAACAAATAAAAAGTAACACTTTATTTTAATTTTATTTTACAAAAAATAATAAATTTAATCCACATGTCTAAATATAAGTGGACGAGACAGGGTTGGAGACACCAAGTTGGGTCAGGTGATCTCCTTTCGATGTTTGGAAACAAACTTTGAACTTAGATGATCATGGATAAGAGAATAAATAAATGACATCAAGTTTTGAAGCAAAACTGATATCTAGACACAAGCTTGTACCGGGAGACTTTCTGCCTAGGCACTGATCTAAGTGTCTAGGCACTAAGTAGCATGTTTTCTCTAGATTGTGTTGTTGGCAAGGTGGCTTGACCTCACCTTTCATTAGGGATGACAAAAATACATAAACTCGTGGATACCTATCAAAATACCTGCAATGGGTACCCGCATATACATTTTAATTAAATAATTTATACTTAATTATTACTAATTTAACATTATATTTGAATATTTTATTATTAATTTATAATAAAATGTAGTGATGAGACTATAATTAATTTATAATATTTTATTATTAATTTATAATATTTTATTATTAATTTATAATAAAATGTACCCACAAATAGTGTGGGTATGGGCACAGGTATGCGCTATCCGTACCTGTCTGTGCTCGTTGTCATCCCTACCTTTCACGTTCTGCTTCACGTGTTGAGTAGCCAACGCACCAAATCAGATTGAAGGCTCATCACAACAATGCGACCACATCGGGTCACATCGGAACACATTAAAAGTTCAAAAATAATTCTTAATCATAAAATAATTCACACCAAAATATTGTAATCTGTATCATAACGACCACGATATTCGCAATAACAACCGTAATTTAAGATATTGATGAAACTTGCTCTTTCTCCCTTTTGTTTCTTTTCAGTTTTCCATGAAGAACTAATTCTTCAACTTATGGATTATAAGGAACTTATTGTTGAAACATGTTATTTGATTTTAATTATGAATGAAGTATTGTTTCTATATTAATTGATTGTATGCTTAATAGTTACTGGGGATGTGTCCAAGTCTTGGCACGACTTAGTTAAGGTTCTTTCAATTGAGAATTTGGGGGAAAATATGGTATCAATTAATCTACATTCTTTGTAATTTTAGGAATTCATTTGTGAATTGTGCAAGGCTTTTATTTGAATTCCACAATTGTGGTTGTTGACATTATTAATTGGATTTAAGAAGGATTTGGGTAATCCTATTTTTCAATAGAAATATTAATAAAGGAATTGATGATTGTTAATTTGGGGATTCATTGTTAAGATGGATATACATGACTATTTTTTATGAGTAGTACGCCAAAATTCGTATTTAACAATGGTTATTTAATTGCCCTTGCTAGTACAACATTATTAAATACAATGTTGAAGATAATTAACAATTCTCTTTTAAGCAAGCGATGTTAAATTTGATAGGCAGAAGATAATCATCATCGCTCTTCTAAGCGAGCGCTACTGTATGTTTGCCTAAAATGTTTAACAACGCTTATTTAAGACAACACTGTTGATTCACATCTATTCAACAACGCTAACTTGAATGACCGTTGTTGAAGATGATATATCAACATCGCTCGCTATAAGGAGCACTGTTGAAGATGACATATCAACAACGCTCGTTATAAGGAGTTTTGTTGGTATGTTACGAGTTTTAAATATCAAAAGTTGATTAACTTCCCTCTATACTCTCAAACTTGTTCAATCAGAAACCCTCATAGTCTCATACACTCAAAAAACCTTACACACTCTCAAACTTGTTCAACCAGTTAATCCACTCAGATCACTCAAAAAACTTTATCAATGGCTTCCCAAAGTGGTGATGATTCTCACAGTGGTGATGATGCTACCCCGCCAGATAACCAATTGGTTATTCATAAATGTATTCCACGTGGAATGACTTCCATGAAAAAGGTTATTCGTGCTAGAAGTAAGAGCGTTAAATAACTGGTTGAATGAAACATAAAAGGCTAATCATTAAAATATATTTTTATATAATAATATTTTATATATAAATTTTAGGGATTAATTAAGGATGGAGGGACAGTTGTCAATGATGCGTTCTTTCCCTCGACTCATTCTTCGAATGATCGCGTTATGATGTTTCTTTTCAATCGATTAATCCCTAAAATCAACAAAAAAATACTTTTTTTGATTATGTTAATAGTCATTAGTAATAAAATTATTTTCAAATCAAATAAATATCACCATCAATTGAAATAGTAATCAGATTTCCTTATTAAAGTGATCATTAATGAAAATTATATGTATATATATACATATTTAAAGTTATATCACATGATGATATTACTATAAATGTCTATATATAAAAAATAATTAATATTTTGGGGATTAATCAAAGATGGAGGAGGGTCGCGAAAATGCTTCTCGTCCTCAAATCATCTTCGAATGGTCGCGCTACGTCACTTCTCTTCACTCGATTAATTCCCAAAATTAAAAAATACATACTTTAATTAAATTAATAACTAATATCAATAAATTCTTTTTTTATAAATAAATATGAAATACAACCTTTTAGAAAAAATCTAAAAATTACCAACTACACTATGGATGGAGGGACGGTCGCCCCTTAGGACTTCTTTTCCTCAACTAATGCATTGGACGGTCGTGCTACGCCGCTTCTTTCCCTAATTAAAACAATTAACCAAAAATCACATATAGAACTATGTAGCATTGATTCCCTTAATAGGGATACGTAGGACCAATGTTTCACTTTGTCAGACACAACAAACATAAAACAAAATTGTGTCACCTCTAATAATTAATTAAATAAACCAAATAATTATAAAAGTATAAAATATGTCATATAACTTAGTGAGGGGTACCACTTAAAGCGAGCGGATAAGGTGTTAATAACTTCCATAATCCGTAATCGACTCCCGAACCTGTATATCAAAAATCCAAAGCCCGTTGTAATTGAGCTAAAAGATTTTTCTATTTTTTTTACCATAAAATGTTGTGGCGACTATACGAAAGTCGCGCGGATGAAAATCGGGACGCGACAAGGTTCAATGTAATGCTATGTTCTATTGTTTTAAATATCATTTATGTTTTGTTCTGGTGTTGTATGTCTTTTGTTGTTGTTATGTTCTAGTTGTTCAATGCATTTTCTGTAGATATGTGTGTTTTGTTGTTTTGGATGTATTGTGTTATGTGTGTGCTTAACTGTGTAGAATTAGGAATTATGATCTTTAATAACACTCTTTTAAGTGTGGTTGAATATTTGAACATCGAATATACAAGAACGCTCTTTTACACCAGCGTTGTTGATTTGCATATATTCAACAACTCTTCTTTACGCAAGTGCTGTTGAATTGCAAGGATTCTTCACAATTAAGCATACACATAACACAAGGCATCATTGTTGTAATCGATTAAGGAATGTTTAATTGATTAACATAATTAAAATTTGTTCCCAAGTAATCAATTCAGGGTTGTTTAATCGATTAAGATGCTTAATAGAAATTATGACTTTTAACAATGCTCCTTTGGATAAGTGTTGTTGAATATTTGAACATCACATATAGAATAACACACCTTTAAATGTGTGTTGTTCAATTTCTTCACTACAAAACTTCAGAATTTATAATTAATTCTTACATTTTATATTTTGTGTTATTTCTTTTATCTCATTATTTTAATTAATTGTCATTATTTGAATGTCAATAAAAACACAATTAATTAGATATGTCATTAATTGTTCTACATAAGTAGTTAATTATTATTATTTGAATGAGATATTTTCAACAACGCTCAACCTCAACACATTTAACACTGAAAATTCACTTATTCAACACCGAATTGAAAGTGAGCTTTTGCTCTCATAATCCTTGGGAAAATAGATAGAGACTCCTCTTTGAATCATCAGAAGAACTATAGTATATGTGAATCATCTTCTTCCTCAATTCTTCATATTGCACAACTATTTCCGTTGTTGTAGTCATTGGTTCAGTATGGACGGGATCACTTTTTCCAAAATCGTGTCTTCATTCATGTCCCGACCAATAATATTGTGTCACGTTATTTTAAAAGTTCAATTATAAATAGATATTTTTTTAGTAGAACATTGATATATATTTTTTTAAATGACATGTCACAGTATTATTGGTTGGGACATGAATGGAGATACAATTTTGAGAGAGGGACTAACTCAAGACATCTAAAGAGGTGAACAAAGTCTCCATTTTTACTGCCCAAAAATCATTATTTTTGCCTTCAAATAAAGGAACTTGGACATTGTATAGTCACCTCAAAATACTCACTTAATCACTCCACTAAACACTGATTATTTCCACATATCTATACTTCTAAATCTACACTAATATAATGGGAAAATATGTTCTAATTAATAAGGTGGTGTAATTTTTATTTCTCATATTACCCTTGCTAATAACTATCTATCTATACTAATACTTATCTATATCTATACTATATATAAAGCCAAAACATCTTATAACTACTTACATGGTGTAATTTTAAATTTTTTATTTTGTCTTTCTAATTAACTATTATACAATGTTTACCATACAATAAAAGTTAGAAGAAGTTACATATATTAAAAATATCAAAACAATAATGTAATTTTTAATATAAGTTTTAATAATATCACATTTCATTCTCGTATTTTTCTATTACATAAATTATAACATCATGTACACTTAATTCTCTATTACATAAATGTGATATAATTCTCTAAAATGAAATATATAAAAATTAAATATTTAATACTATAAAATAAGAATGTGGGTCGGCAGGTATGAAGTGCATATCGACGCACTAGTATTAATAACGTATAACCTCATCTTTTCATTAACAATAATTAATTTTCACTAGAACATTAATAAACACAATTTCTAATTGGAAATGCTTGAGTCATATTCTTTGAACCTCTAATGCCCCATCATACTTTAAGCAATGATATGTAATGAGACACATCATGGGGTTCCATATCTTCATTGGATCCAACTAATATTAGATGTGGGAACTCAAAACACAAGCATGTAACAATGTGGGGTTTATAGATCCTTCATGGAATGTATGTCTTATTCTCATGCATTTTTAAATTATTGTGTGAAGTTCATCCCTATATATATAATGTGATATTGATAGTTCCCCAATTTGTACCCACAATAATTCATTCCTTATGAATCATTTTCTCCTATGCCCCACATTCTCAACGGTTAATACTTAATTCCCATACATTTGTATTCCCCCACATCCCCCATACATTTCAATTCTATACCTCATCTCTATCATTTTTATGTAACCACCATTAAGAAAAATGGGTTTAAGCTATAAAACTAGTGTTGGGAAGTAAGTCTCACGTCACATATCTCATTGTTTTGGGAATAGTTTAAATACTTGTTGGGTTATTTCTCTCATTGCCAATTGATTTTGAGATGGAACCTTAACATGATATCAGAGTCAGAGCTCAACTTATTTTCGGTTGTCATTGGTCAAAAGATGCCCTTTAGTTATGGGGCAAATGTAACCTTTCGCCTGGTCCGACAAACTTATGTGGAGGGGACATGTTGGAAATTAAGTCACAAAACGCCTACCTCATTGTCTCGGAAATGGTTTAAATACCTGTTAGACTACTCATCTCATTGTTAATTGGTTTTGAGATAAAACCTTAACAACTAGTATAAAAATAAATTATAAGACCAATTTGAAAACCAATAAGTTAAAAGGCCTATTTAAAAAAACTTATAATATAAATTTGAAAATATAAAATAATTTAGAAGAAATGAATCTAGTTGTTTTGTCTCTTGTTTTTAATTTTTAATATTTTTCCATGCATTCACATCTTGCTATAACAACATATACTTATTAGTTGTTACACATGATTGAATATCCATTTTCCCTTCTTTTTTGCCACATTTTGAAGGATACATTTTGTCATAGAATTTAAATTCATGAAACATGAACATATATGCCTTGAGACACATTAGTATTACATGTTAATCCATTTATGATTTGGGCATTAATCAAATCATAAGAATATACTAAGATAATGGAAGAGTTCATAAGTGCAATTGTCATATACACTATATTATTTAATATAAGTTATTTGCAGCAAATATATGCTTATGAACATGTTTCTTGGGACTGCATTACCAAAGTAAGATAAATGCATGAGTGAACATTTATTATACATTGGGTTTGGTTAAATACTGAACATTTATTATACATAATCCATAATCCCAAAGATGTTTCTCTCCATCAAGTGAGATGAATTTCTCTATAAATAAAGACGCTTGAAGGTAAAAATGTAATACGAATTTTAATTTCTCGAAATCATCCTTCATTTTTCTAATGCATGAGTGTAGGAAACATAAATTTGTAAATTACTAATAAAAGATAAGCTTGATTTGCCTGAAGGGAATTCGTTGTTCATTCCATTTGCATCTAATATACTTAAATTAGTGGGGGCAAATCGAACCTAAAGATTAATGTGTTAACACACGCTTTGAAGGTTTATACATGCATATCCATCAACTTTTACTTTGTTCAAGTGTTGTAGCATTTTCCTATCATTCAATATTTTCTAACAAACCATCTCGCACATAAGTTTGGGTCCATAGAAACACATCAAAAGCATGCAAAGTGTATGGCTAAGAAGTATGTGACATAGACTAAAATGTCTTGTGTCTTAATATCACAATCATACAAGTGTTTGGCTAAGAATCATGCCACATACATTGAAACATTCTAGTTTCTTAATTCTTCATTTACCTTTATGCATACCATATATGCTATATATAATAAGCTTCACTTCAAGCCAATGAGAATCATAAGCCAACCTCTTCCTTAAGTTCACTGCAATATTGTCTTTCTCTTCACACCAAAGGCCTTAAAATAAATAAAAACATTGCATATATATATATATATATAAAGTGTGGCATTAAAGTATATCCACATCAGCCATGCAGGTATGTTCAGTTATTATATAATAATAAGATATGAGTTTATTGGTATTTGATAGTAAAATATTGTATACTATCATTTTAAATTTCAGTCACGATTATTGTATCATTGTAATGTAAATTATGACGGTTTTGGTATGAATTTGGTATGTACAGTTTGATGTATTTGTGGTGTAGTCTGATGTAGCCTCATTCATTGTAATTTAGTATTACTCCACAATTGTATAGTGATGCAGTTACAATAATCAATACAATCACAATATTGTAGCCACATAAAATAATGTGGTTCCCAATTTGAAACAATGTTATTTAGTGTATCATTCATTATCCATATTATTGTACTTAAAAGTTAATAATAGTTAATAAATGAATAGCTCTTTTGGTGTATAAACAGATTCTTGGGTGGCTCTTATTAAAGGGGGAACATGATGAACAAGAGAGACAAAACAACACTATCAAAGGTGAGAGCCATTCTTACAAGTTACACTCTTTTTTATTTATGATTCACCCTTCTGAAAATATTTCGTGAGTATCTATCATTTCAAGTGTTTTATAAGATGAGTTTGTCGCAATAATAAAGTTATTTATCTTGTAATCTGATAATCATGAATTCATATCCTATAAAGAGTCTCTTTGCTCACGAGAATAAAACTACATACATTTACCTATACTTTGTGAATCACTTTTTTTTCCCTTCTTTGAAGTACTTATTTTTCTAAAATATCATGACACTTTTATACCTTATTTTAGTGCATAAATAACTTATTTTATGATGTTGTTTTAGGTAAAAATGCTAAAGGTAAAGATGCAATTATACTTAAGCATATGAGGGAAAGAACAAAAAGAAAGAAAGGGATGAACAAGCTTCACATCAAGAAATTGAAGCTACTTGTTTTTAGTTTTATATGTGGAAAAAACAATATTCCAAAGACTAACAATTACAAAATAAGAAACATAAATAAAAGAAGAAAGCATTTGGTACACTCTTTGAATATGAAAGGAGAAGAATTATCCCAAGGAGTAGGAAGTACTAAAAGGGAAGAGGAAAGTAGAAAATTCAATGACATTAAGGTAAATCTTTTTTTTTTCCTTTATTTTAAAGTTAAAAACACTAAGAGGAAAAAAATTCAATATTTTCAATAGCCACTATTTTTTATGGTTTGGTTAGTTTGGGAGAATAGAACATTATCTTCTATAGTAATATTTGATTTGTTCAATTTAGTGTAAGTAGGTAACATTACTTTGTCAAAGAAAATTTGAAAGAAGAAAAAAAGATGTTGTGTTGTTTTATTCCAAAATAAAAATAAGAATAATATTTTAGGTATATCGTAGAGGCACACTACATGAAATACATTTCTCTTTGGGTTAACAATTAGAAATAAACTTTTTTTAAAATAAATTATTTTTAAGAAATTATATTCACTTTTTTCTTTAACTAAGAGAAATGTGTTAGACTTTGATGTCTTACTTGTTTCTCTAGGAGTTGTTCTAAATCCCTACTCCAAAAATACAAAGTAGTGTTATTTAAACAATTGAAACTAATTTATGTCACTTATTATTTATCTTTTATCTTTATACCCATCTTAAAAACAACCTAGAAAATAAATAACAATTTAAATTTGTTATAATTTGATTGACTAAATAACATTATTTTTCTTATTGACTAAATTATACAATTTGTTCATATCTTCTCTTCAGGTTTTACCACTCCCAAGAAGTGGATCCATAAAATCAATTATAGATGATGATCAACTTAGCAAGATTAATTTCACATTGGATATGGAAAGCTATTTCCTCTCAACAATTTCAATAGCTTCCTTCTCTAACAATGGACAAATCCAAAATACATATTCACCAATTTGCATCATTCCTCATGATAGTGTCCATAAGATTTGTAGACAAGAAAAATGGATCACCACAAAAGATTGTAAGCCAACTTGTCCTTTCATATTTATTTACTTTATTTCATATATATACATACATTAAAAAAAATACTTATAACGATGTGATATTTATGTACTGTCACTGTAAATATTTATCCACAGTCAATACATAATATATCATTCATTTGTATTACTTATATTTAAAAAGTCAATAATGACTAAATTCTAATGATGAATGATACATTGACAGTATAAAAAATTCATATGATATCAGTGCATACATTTTTGTTCTACTTATAATTTGTTTTACTAAATACTTCACTAACCCTAAAATATTTCTTTGTATTCTTCTTTGATGCATAGTTGTGGTGCTGGAGCTATGAAGAAATGTGTATAAGGAAAATATTCTATCATTTCATGGATGATGAAATGTTTATGATGGAAAAACTACTTCACAAATCAATTGTTGGTCTAATTTGATATTTTATGTTACTCCTACTTCACAAAAAATGGAGGAGATGCATTGATATGTGAAATAAATTATGTGGCATTTTAGTTGATGATGATTGATGCATATAATGAGAACTGATTAATACAAGTATGATGGCCAAATTTGTTGCATTTTTTATTTCTCAAGTGTAAGATGATAAATTTGAAAACAATTGGAGTTTTTAGTATGAAAATTTCCCAAAACCTTAAATTTATTAAAACTTATAAAAATATAGTTGAGGTTGTTGCTTTTGTTTTTTTGTTTTTAAAGCACGGCATGAAAAACTCCAAAAAATTTGATAATTGTTACATTATGAGGCAAGTGTGAATATGATAGAAAATTTAGTGGATAATGATTATGATTAATATTGGAAATTAAGCCGCCTTACTCGTGCTCACACAATGACCACTTAAATTAGGGTAGGTATGAGTATGTCTGCTTTAAATATGGCATGAAATATCACGTTTTGCTCACCCTAATCATGGGTAGGATAGGCTTGGGGGCCGCCCTAAATAAAATTAAAAAATTATATATAAAAATATGAAAACCTATATACACTTCATACAAAATAAAAAATACATAACTTATTGCATGCAAATATATAAATGTTTTTATAATAATAAATAATCATACAAATGGAACAATACATAAAAAATTATATTGCATATATATAATACAAAATATGAATAGTACATCATTAACCTACAAAATACAAAAGTAATAGTACATATATTTGTATATATAACATACAAAATACAAATGCATATATATAATAAGAAAATGATAATAATTCTTACATTTGATATACAAATGCATATATAACAAATGGAATTCATTTTTGTACATTTGACAAAATACATATACATTTGTATATTTGATATTTAATACTTTATCTAATAATGTCTGTGGACTGCTCATTTTGTCCGTTTGAAATGCCCGCAAGTGAATAAGACATATTGGGCGAACATTTTAGGACGGATGAACACATTAGTCTGCTAAACTCATTTGAGCATTGAATAAAGTCTTATATAATGTCTGGAATTGTAATCAAAGATGGAAGATATAGATATATACATCAAATGATAAGAAGTCATATATATATATATTCCAAAAAAATTAATATGGAATTGAACATGGTTCAAAACATAATGAATTCAAGTAATTACATTATTCCCAATATCAAGACTCAACGAAACCAATGTATTAAATACTTAGTCTAAAAGAATACTTTATGAAGAGTGTTTGAACATCTTTTGAAGATTGTCTACAAAAAGAAAAAAGAACCTTACATGATCAATACAAGGGATAGAGACTAGAACAAGAACAAAAGAAATATAAGATCTTAAGAGATAATGAAAATCTTTCTTGAACAAAAATTCTTTATATAGAATTATAGCTTAAGTATATCATAATATATTTTGCAAGAGTCAAATTAAATTAAGAGGGAAAATTGAGAGTATGCGGTCTTAAATCTTAAGATATTTTCTTTGTGAGTTCTAAACTCCACTAATCTAATGTCTTAATACCCTTATCTAGTTAGTTGTAATAGATCAACAACAAGACTTTACTTGAGAATATAGAGCATAGAGAGGTTTGGTAGGTAAAAAATACTTAGAAACGTTTAAAGGTTATAGAAGCTCGGTCTAGAAAAACTAATTGATTGTTAGAGCCTGAAGCGGCCTCGTGTAGAAAGAATACTTACTTGAAGAGATGTTTACCTGAAGAGGCCTCATGTGATACATCAATAGTTCATAAATAAGAATTCAAGTCTTCAATCAAAAAAGAGTGGAGTGTCAATGAAGAATGAATATACAGTACAAGCATAGACAAAGAGCACAATTGAGAAAAAGTGTAATAATCACATCAAACGCTTTATGCTTGCATTTACTTCAATATTACATTTAATAGCAATACGGATAAATTGAACGATGTTGTACAATCATTTGATGTTTAATTCATAACTTCATATTTAATGTTAGAGCCTAGAGATTGAAGGTGTACATACAATACTCGTCCTTTTGAGCCTAAAAGAATACTTATTGTTGAATGTTGGGATTAATTATAATGGAATCTTGATTCTGCCAAGAAATTGGATGTAGCATACGCTATTGGATGAACCAACATACAATATATTTAACTTGATGATCGAGATTACATTGTGGTATCAATCATTTTACTTAAATATATTTTATGTCTAAGTTTAATCAAAGACGAGTTAATCATCTGAAAAGTATTTCTGCTAGGCGATTTAAATTGTTTTAATCATGAACAAATCTTGTAAACCAATAAAAAGTTGATAAGCACAATCCAATCATCTTCTTCTATTATATTTGTTAATCATAAAATAAACACATTGTTCTATTAAGGGAAAAAGTTGAAAATGTTTTTTTGGAAAATAGTTAAAAAAAACTTTGCAACTATGTGTATCTCACGAAATCAAAGCTTTGATGGAGTGCAATTGTACCACTTACTCACCAAAATGTGGTTGATTTGTGCTATGGGATAGATATGACTACATTTCTCATTCTTTCATTCTTATTTAATAGTTATGATTAATGATTCCTCCTTTTTATATTACTAGTAATGTTATAAATAATAATGAGAAAAATCATAAAATTATTCAATTCTATCTCAGAATTAAAAAGTTTCAATAATAGAAATTGAATAGTGAGGTTATAACTTATGTCGTATCTTACTTTCCATACAGGAAGAATTGCTCATTTAATATATAAACTTAAATATGATTTTGCTCCATACAGGAATACTATATTTTGAATCAAAACCTTAAGACATTAATTTGATGAGTGATAAAGAATAACATGGGTCTAGGTCATGAAGTTTAAGCCCAATATTGATATATGCAATTTCTGCATCTCATTCTCACATGATCTCAATCATCTCTTCCATAATTCATTCTTCATATTCCAAACCAAGGTTGGTATCCCTTCTCTAAATTCTTCTTCTGATTTCACTTTCTATTGAATTTTCATCCTTTTCACAATTTCTAACTTATTTTTTTTATAATTGAAAAAGTATAGAGAAAGAGATAGAAAATGGCGTTTATGAAGGGAAAACCATTGATAACTAAAGTTGCAGCATTGGCAAAGTATGGAGTTCTACCAGGAACAATGGTGGCTGCTCTCATTTATTCTCCTCCTCGTTACCCTTTATCTTCCAAATAGCATCATTGTTATTCTAATTGTGAGTCTTTAATCTTTCCAAGTTTTGATTTTTCATTCATTTTGGGTTGTTTTATGTTAATTGTAATGAGTAATTTATGTTAGTGTAAATACCCAAAAAAAATTGAATTGGGAGAACTTGAAGCCGGAATGTTAAGGGTTTTGGAGTTGATGTAACCATATCATGGCCGCAATTGTGGCTGCATCAGTCCCATTGTAATGTCAAGGTTTTGGAAGTATCCGAAAACACAACCGCGACTGTTATTTATAACCTGGATCCCTACAACTTGAAAGGGATTACTCTTAGATTGTTGCAGTAGGCTAGGAAAAACAAAAGTGTGCCCAATTTTAGTTTGAGAATTTGAAATGCTGATCAAATTAGTTCTTTTCCATGGATAAATTCTGGGGACATATTATGTCAATGTTAGGGACTATTTTGTGAGTGCTAGCAGTGACTCTAATGAACTAAATTAAAATAAATTAATTTCTGAAGTACTCAAGGATGAATTTCGGTTTTATGCTCCATTTATTCTCATTTTTTGATTTGGAATAGTTGTTGTCAGTGTTTTAAATTGCGATTGCGGTAACGGTTGCGGCCATTGCGGTGTGAATTATTTTATTATTAAAATAATATTTTTGAATCCGATGTGGCCTGATGCAGTCCGATGGGCCTGATGCGGTCCATATGTGGTCCGATGCGGTTGTGTTGTGATTTGGAGTCACACCGTAATTGCGGCATATTTTTGAAGTAGTGCTGTAGTTTATTACACATGCTGTTAATACTCAATGACAGTGGTGTGCCACTTTTACTGCTTACTCTGAAATCTATCAGGCTTTAGAATGAGTGTTCTGGTCTTGTAGTCATCTATGGTGATGTAAAAGAATATTTTTTAAGAAATCAGTAACGGTGCATCTAAATTAGCATGGCCAAGTTCTTAAATTTGCTGCCAAGTTGCAACTTGCAACTCATATTTAGACAAGACAAGAGTTTCATGATTTCTGCATGTGTATGTATGGATGCAAAAATGAGTTGTTTCTATCTTCTACTCTCGAATGTGTTTGTGTTTGTCTCATTCAATTAGCTTCAAAGAAAAAATTAAAGTGAAATGATCCTTCATTGTTAAGAGTTTTATACTAATACTAATATCTACAAATAGTTGACACCTAACAACAACAACAGTGACCAAGGCTTTTCCCACCAGGTGGGATCAGTGTAGTCAAATCGCGTCATGGCAAATTACGGTGCAGTTTTCAGCAGAATTCCATCCGCCATGTTAAAATATGGCGCTAAATGGCATGGCACCCGCCATTTGGGGGGTTTTGGGCCACCATGGTGGTGGCGATTTATGGCAAGTTTTCTAAGGATAATTTTGGGTTTTACCCAAAAAGTCAAGGGTAATGCTGTGGAATGCTTTATTGGGTCCTCTTAGTAACCTTTTTAGATCCCTTGGGAGAAAAGATCTAACCATATGCATGATTTTTCTCTCTCAATAGCTGTTTCTTTGATAGCTTTGATGCTTGGTATAATATTAACTGTCAAAAGAAGGACACTGTCTTTCTGATTTGCAAGTCTTCTCCTATCTGGCACTCAGCTATGTGTTTTGGTGCAGTGAATCCAGTTTCTTACTAATTATAAATATACAAATAACATCCTCCATTGAGTATGGTTTTGCTTAAACACTTGCCTTTAATGTTTATTCATAATGATTCACTGAGCATACCATCAATATGAATCTCATGTTTGTGAGAGCACTATAGTCTATGAAGCACGAACACTTCGAAATAGTCGTTGTGTAAATGTCAGTGTCAATAGGACACATTTGCACTGGACACTTGCAGACACTCCTATTTTGTATCTTACAACTTTCTAACATTTACTTTTTTTTATTTTATACCATTATATATGGAAATGTCATGATCATTAAGTAAATGTTTGCATTTTATTGTATATACAAGAACTCATACTAGTTTTTAAAAATATGATTTCCTTCTTTTAGTTTAAGATTTGTGCTTTCATATGATTTACGATAGAGCATTATCGCGTCGTTCGATCCATGTAACCGACCTCACCTAGTAGGATAAAAGTTTGGTTGTTGTTGTTGTTATTGTTATTGTTGTATCTTGTATCATAGTCTTATCGTGCCATGTGATTTTTAAAATTTCTCCCATCCCAATATTTGTTTTATTAGAATATATATTTGTGCTTCCTAAACTATAATATTGAAGTGAATTTGAGCTCTTCCCCTAAACTATAAAGGGTTCGATTCTTGAGAGTGAGCGAGACACTTGTTGCGAGGGGCAGTCACGCATCCCGAAAGAGATTAGTTCTTTACCAGTTTACCCAAAGGGTGAGGGGATACCCTTGGTAGTACAAAAAAAAAACTATAATATTGAAGTGAATTTGAGCTCTTCCCCTAAATTTGTATAATTTGCAGCTAAACAAAAGTTTGGAATAGATTTGTGTGTACTAACAGTTTAATTTTTAATGAAACAGGGCCATTTGGGTTGCTTGTTGATGCATGTAAACAGTATGTGAATCCTTCAATGAAGTATGTTCCATAATAAAGATGGAGACAATTTGTGTCCCCTAAATTTTATTTTGTTATTGTCTTGTGGAGACACTTTGTTTCATATGGTTTTTGTGCTCTTCACTTTCTTGTGCAAAAATGCTGAATTTTCAAGCAATGCAAGTTGCCCCATCCACTATAAGTTGTGGAAGACCATTTTGAATAACATTTCACATTTGATATGTTATCAAAGGCAATTTATCTGATTTGATATTGCTCCTAATATTGCTGAACTTTGTTGCCTAATTTATATATTGATTAATTTAGGTGGGTTTTTGATTTCTTGATATACTACTGGTTGAGTTTTGAACTAATGATTTCCATATCCCATACTAAAAATTATTGGTTTATAAGTTGGGGAAATGCACGGTAAAAGCAATTTTATGAAACTCGAGCCGGTCATCAAACCGGAAGAAGTCCCATATTAGGTTTCACTGGTTTAAATGGTTAAACCGTTCGTTCTGACCGGATAATTTCAGATATAATTAATAATTTTTATCTATAAATATAAAATTAATAATAAAGTATTATTACATTGAAGTAAAAAAATTTCATCTTTTTTGGATTTGAGTAAAACAAAAGATTAGAGTAATATTCCATTCTTTTAATTTTTGAGTGAACCGTCCGATTTTCTTCCCGGGTTAATCTGGTTTACCGGGTTAATTAGGTTTACCGGATTTAACACGGTCGGATCGGAATTTCACCAGTTCAAAATGGTCTAACTCTCATTCGGTTAAGACAATAAACCACAGTCGTTTTCAAGTCCGGTCAGTGGACAGACCGGTCGGACCGTATAGTACAATCCAGTTCTCATGGATAAGCCACATGTTAGAATTGCTTGTAAATCATGTTTCAAGAAACAATTTTTGCTTTTCAGAAACTAAGATGCAACAATACTATTACCAAGCTAATCACAATACTATTACCAAATTTATACAATTCTATAAATGAAATCATCAAGAGTTTATGGAGAGGGGAAAAGAAAAAAAGGACAATATGCAAAGGTAAACATCATATATGACATACAAATATTTGTTTTCCTTCTTCTCACCCTATTTTCCACACACAAGACTTAGAATGTCTAATGAACAAATCTAAAATGTTCAATTTATGCAAATACATTAAATTACACAAAAACATGAATGACAATCCAAGATGAGTGAGAAGAGAGACTCATCCACCACATTTGAACCCATGGCACACAGAAAGAACAATGATGAGAATCAACACAATTATGATAGCAAGAACTATTAGCTTTATCTTCATATTCTGATACCACATCTTTCTCCTCAACTGGGTTCCTTGCTGTCTGAAATCTTGTGCCTACAAAAACATACAAATTGATATTCCAGTTACATCACTATAGTATTTCAACAATAACCATAAATACATTATACCATGTTTTATATGTATATATATATATTATTTCATGAAACTCAAATATTTGGACTTGGTTGCATTTGACAATAACATATCAAAATTGATTTTGCAATTTGCATATACTACTAGGAAGGTTCATAAAATTTGTGTGAGATTTAAGTATTTAATCCAATAAAATACTACTCCTAATGAAAAAGCATATAAATGTAAACTTTGCTGCATCTAAAATCATCTCCTATTCAATTTCCCCCCAATAAAAGTATCTCACCTGAGAGCGAAGATTCTCTGTTTTATCCACCAAAATTTCAATCTTCTCTCCACGATCAAGAACCTGCATATAAGACATAATAGAATGGTTGGCCACATTTCATATGAAATTCCAATAACCTCAAACTCAATTGTTTTGTAAGCAGCAGATAATGGGTTCAAATCTTGGAAATAGACTATTCGCTCGCGAGGATAAGACACTTTTGTTTTAGATAAATGAGTACTTATGAATAACATTTTCAAGAAATATAGTAAGTAATATATATACCTTGTCAATATTTTCCATCATAACTTCTTTTACTTCAGAAACCTGAGCTCTTACTTTTGTAAGTTTGCTAACCTCCTCAGGATGTTCCATGCAGTACTCCATATGCTCCTTCAGCTTTGGCCTGAACCATATTTAAACCAAAACTTCATAAAAGTAACTTCTCAGCGTTTTAAATTGTGGTTGCGGTCGCTATTGTGATAACGGTTACATTTACTGCGATTGCAGCCATTGCAATGCGGATTGCGGCAGTTGTGGTTTGAATTATTTTGTTATTAAAACAATATTTTTGAATCTAATGCGGCCTGATGCGGTCCAAATGTGGTCCTATGCGGTTGTGTTGCGGATGCGGCCACACATCATTGTGATTCAGAGTCACACCGCAATTGCAGTATGATGCAGTTGCTGCAATCACAACAACCGCAATATTGCAGCTCAGGTGATGCGATCCGCAATTTAAATCACTAGAAATTCTATTTAAAAGTGCAAAGTGAGGAAAAAGTACCCAAATTCTTTGTTAAGACTTTTAGCAGGTGCTGTTGCAGCTTTTCCTCCTCCATATCTTTTACTAAAATCCTCCTTCACACGTTCAAGATAAGCCATCGGAATCTGTCTACCAACCGATTCCCCTGCCACCACACAGTATGCTACAAAATCATACCTCGAGTTAGACCAATTACAGTGTGACACCGAATCATAATGACTCGCGAGTACGGGAAACATAAAAAATAAGAAAAACAATTGCAGTGTGACACCGAATCACACATAAAAAAAATAAGAGAAGATAAGTAACTGAATCCATTATGAAGAAGGTAGTTGAAGGTATGGGCATCAGAAGTGTAAGTAAACTTGTTGTTAGAAGATGGTAACTTCTGGAGACACTGTAAAGCTATGGCGGCGAAGTTACCGCTGAAATCAGTATGCTCCGCCAGTATCACCGTCCCACGCGCCACCAAACTATAGATCAGAGATTGTTGTCCCATCAGAGAGAGAAAGTGAAGATGAGAGGATAGAGTTGTCGTTTGATGTTGTCAACTTTGAGAAAGTGAAGATGAGAGGATAGAGTTGTCCTTTGATGTTGTCAACTTTAACACAGAGAGAAATGTCAATTATGTACTAATTCTAGAAACTAGTTTATACATCAATAGTTTGTGTTGACTGGTCCTCTCAAATTACTGTTGCGGTAACAATTGTGGTAACGGGTTATTATTATGACAATCATTGTGATTATTGTAATGCAGATTGCGGTTGTTGTGGTGTTAATTATTTTCCAATTAAAACAATATTTTTGAATACAATGTGTTTGATGCGGTCCAAATATGGTTCGATGCGGTTGCAATATGATATTCAGAACTACACCACAATTTCGGTATGATGCGGTTGTGATGGTCATCGCAACCACAATATTATGACCGCATCAGTTGATGTGGTTCACAATTTAAATCAATGATTTAAATTAAATTTAAACATCATATACTCTACTTTCATCTTTGACTTATTTAATACATTAATTAAATAATAAACTTCATTTCTAATTCCATCAACTGAGTTTTTATAATATAAACAAATGAAATTATAAAAGGGTAATGTTTATGGGAAAATGATTTTTTTTATTCTGTTGGAGTATTGGAGCATCATTCTCATGATCATTGTTTTTTGGAACATCACAGTGGTCAAACATGATTTCTTTCAAACATTTATTTTGAAACAAGTACACCTTAAAACTGTTCTAAGCTTGAATAGTGTTGGATGTATTTTTCCTTTCTATTGAAATATTCAACCTTCACTTGTCTATTATGTTTATTTGGCAACATATGCTATGAAGCATGCACACTGAAATAGTCATGTGTGCATGATACTTACATGTTTCATTCTCTGTTATGTACTATGAAGTCTTCAAAGTTCTCATCTTTATGGGAATAAATTTCTTCGTATAGGGATGACAATGAATTTGAATGAGTTCAGGTTTATCTTTCATTTTAGGACTCAGACTCATGCAGGTGCTTGTTGGGTCTGCTACTCACGAGTCCTTGGATATCTGGTAGATCCGCGAGTACCTAGAAAATCAAATAATATTTACAAAATTTGCAAACAAGATATGTTTCCTACGAAAATAATAATCATAATAATAATTACAAAAGTGAATTAAAATACAAATAGACAATTTTAATTTATACTTACATAAGCTTAAAAAGGACGGCTGAATGCACGAAACTCCCATCAAGTGAGATTTTACAAGGGTTAAATGTATCCAAGCGAATATATCATTTCGAGGATTTGAATCTATAACTTTAGTATTACATCGAGACTCGCCCTGAATTTCATATTATATAACTTAAAATTCACAAATCAAGTGAGAATTTGAATTCATTGATCTCTTCAGTAAAAGATCCACCAGAAAATATGAAAAAATTATATATCTGTTGACCATGACAGCCTTATTTAGATTGGAGAAATATAGGAGATTAAGCAAATTCAGTATATATCACTCAAAAGCTAAATCATATAATAACATGCCCATGAATCAGACATCATTGGCTGAACTTGAAGCAGGATCTTCCTTGTTGGCAGGTTCAGTGTATGGTTCGGATGCATCAGTAGACCGAACCGAAGTGACCGAATCCGATGAAGAATTTGAAGGTCTTGGAGATGGTGAATTTGCAAGTTTTGTATCAACTGCAGACTTGGAAATAAGTTCTTGTGCCTCCTTGGCTTCTCGCGCTGCTTTTTCCTTTGCTTTTTTCGCTCTTTCAAACACGTCTTCCTGCGTAAGCATTTCATTTTCTAATCAGGTAAAGGACATGACTAGAAAAAAGATAGAAACTGGAAAGTGGCATGCAAAAACATTGATCAACATGAAATTATAAATTTCATAAGTGTGCCTCACCTTAGGTTCTTTTCTAAGACCAATTGATAATTCGAAAGCATTGAAAGAAATATTCGACATTCTATTCGAATCCAAGTAACAAACAGGCAACCGGCATACATCGGCTATTGAACAAACATTGAAGTTGATCCTTACTGTTAGGACTTAAGACAGAAGGGCATAGGATTTCCAGGCCAGGCCCACCACTGCTGTACACAAGGAATCATATAGGCATCGTTCTTAGCGCCCGTTAATCGTGGCGAAATGTTCTAGATGTTGGCTGAATAGCACTCAGATTCCCAGGTTCAAGGAATAAAGGGATAAAATCCCCCGATCCCGAAATAATAAGGATAAGAACTCTATGGTTACTTCCCTGTCAAGTACTACTACATAAAGGAGGCCAAGCCCTTAGGTTTATCTTCTCATACACATCGTTTGTAGCCTCCTATTACCATCTCTAACTTGAGTATTAGAGTGTGTTTTATAGTTACACCCCTTCGCACGACACCGCTGTTCTAGGAGCATCGCTAGGAGCGAGCACTGTGAATCTGTATCCATTCTGTCTGCCTAAGGCAGGTATAATCCATACCTGAGTCTTGAACAGAATACAAATGTTCATGATAGCAATCAAAACATCTCAGATATTGTGTTTGGAGAGTTCTGCATGGTTACCCGCAAAAAAACACTACAACCCTTGTCTAAAAATTCCTTCTAGATAATATGATGAAGCCATCAACAGAATAGAATTCCTATATAATAATTTTAAATCTCCAATATTTCATTGTTCTAAGAATATTCACTGCAACCAAATTTTACTTAGAAGTATAACATAGTTAGAAACCAAGCAGGGAAATACACATCCCTTGATAATTGAAGGCAAGAAAAGGACAGCATTTTTTCTCTGTTATCAAGTTATTCTGTCTTCTTTCATTACCTTATCATTCTTAGGGGATAAGCATTAAGCACCAGAAAACTAAGAACTGATAAATTTTATTAATGTTATGCAGAAAAGCACAGAATTTAATCATTGCTCCATAAATAACTAAATATTAATAACTATCTAGAATACTACTGACTAATGAGTGCTAGACAAAAAACTAACACTAGTAATAAATATCTCCAGAGAGTGAGTCACGGTGCAATGGTAAGGTTTCTGTTTAGTGACCAAGAAGAGGTCACAGGTTCAAATCGTGGAAACAATTTCTACGCACAGATAAGGTTGTATACATCTACTCTCTCATACCCTACTAAATGAGATTCTCGTGAATCGGGTTGCTCTTTTTTAATAATAGATATCTCTAAGGTAACACAATAAAGTAGAACTAACTAACCATTACAAGATAATAACAATCCCTAATATTACTAAAGATAATGGTAGAGTAGTAAGATAAAAATAACTCATTGATAATTGATAAGGATTTATCAACAACCTAGTTTTTCTAAATGACAATATGTTTATTTGGGTCTCAAAAGTTTACTCATTTCCTTTATCCTGCAATACCGTATTCCGCCAAATGTCATCCAAGCATATTAGAGTATAGCATTTGATAGTCTAAGTCTAAGTGTCATTGCATTAAACTAAGAAACTGTTTCAGTTTCAAGACTTAATGACTTGCTGTAATTATATTGTAACTGATTGTCAGTTACAAATTGTTGGCTTCCTTGAGAGTCTGCTAACTCTTCTATATAAGAGTTGAGCCTATTAATTGTAGGATAACAAATCAATAATAATAATAAGCATTTCTTATGCTCTTAGCAGATTATTTTAGCTTTTCTTTTATGCTCAGTTTATAGTTTTTACATGGTATCAGACCTCTAATGGCCTCAGCCACAGATCCTCCTCCTTCACCTCCATCCCCACCTCCTTATGCTCCTTTACAAGCTGTCTCTCCTTCCCTTTCTTTACCTATTCCAACAACCAAACTTAGTGAGAAAAACTACCTTACATGGAGCCAATTCATGATTGCAACCCTCAAATCTAATAGAGCTCTCAGATTTGTGCACCTTCCTGATGTTCCAGCCATGTTTCTCTCTGAGTTTGACATAATTCATCAACATATTAATCCCTCTTATCTTAGTTGGGAGGAACAAGATCAGACAGTTTTCTCATGAATTCTCAACTCTATCTCTGAGTCCATTCAACCTAGAGTCTTTGGCTGCACCTCCTCCTACCAACTATGGGAAGAATTGAAGGCTTTCTGCAATGGTCACACAAAGGCCAGAAGCAGACCGCTCAGAGCTCAGATTAGAACTCTCTCTCAAGGCACTGACTCCATCTCTGTCTTCTTCTCTAAGGTAAAGGTCATTACTGACTCTCTTGCATCCATAGGCACTCCAATCTCTACTGCAGAGCATGTGGATTGCATATTAGATGGGCTCAATAAAGACTTTCAGACTATTATCAGTCATTGAAAGCCAACTTGAGCCTCCATCCATTAATGACCTAGAACAGTCCTTGCTAACCTTTGAATCAAGACTGACCAAGAACAAACATAAAGCTATATCATATACTCTTTCTGCTAATGTGGCATCTATGTCCTCTCCCAATTAATCCCCAACCTCTGTCTCCAAACCAAGATCCCCACCCTCTCACAGATTTGACTCCACATCTCAACCACCTCACTACTTGAATGTCAATGCAAGAAATGGTCGTTTTGGAAGAAGAGAGGGCAGATTCTCTAGAGGAGGAAGAAATCAAGGTAGGCCTGGATCTAACTATTTTTGTTCCTACTGCAAGAGACCTGGTCATGATTTAGAGTGGTGCTACTTTGCCCTACAAGATCCCTCTTATCCTTTCTACTCTCCTCATCAACCATCTCATCCACATTCTATATATCTTATGTTTCCTATACCCTCTGGATTTAATCATACTCATACTTACAACAACTCAAGACCTCCTCCTCAACAATTTTCCACTCACAATGCCTACCGTGGAAACAATGCATCATCTTATTCTTCTGGACCTTACAATCAACAATCATACTACACTCCTAGACCTGCTCATCAACAAAATCAGTCCTATGTCATGAATGTCACCACTGGACCAACAGATATCAAGCACTCCATGTGGTACCCTGATTCTGGAGCCACAAACCACATCACATCAGATCCTGCATTGGTTCATGAGTCTGTTGAATAGTTTGGGCCTGAGCATCTATGATAGGATCAAAACCCATCAAAACATTAAGCATGTGTATAAAAGAGGAGTTAGGAAGGTTTGGAAGTTAGATAACTAACTTCCCTTAACTGAATTGTCAGTTAGTTAGTTAGTTAGAGTATTGGCTTGTTATTAAATAGGAAAGGCTATGAGGAGGAAGATAGGCAATTAATGAGTAGGAAACTGATTGTGGAATCAGTAGGGGATTGGATCGTGAGATCCTTTCTATTATCTTTCTCTTGTAATTCTCCTCATATTCTTTCTCTAATAATACAATTCAATAGAGCCCAACCAAGAACACTCACTGTTTTAGCTTTGGGACAATTCTTTTCATTCTACTCTAAGATACCAGTGACTATCAATCTATACATGGGTAATGGTTCCAAAGCACCTATTTCTTACAGTGGCACTACTTCTTTCTTATCTCCTTACAATAACAATATTTCTCTTTCACTTAACAACCTACTTCTTGTTCCTACAATCACTAAAAACTTAATTAGTGTCTCTCAATTTGCCAAAGACAATAATTGCTTCTTTGTATTTCATGCTAATGAATGTTTGGTGAAATCACAGGATTCTAAAATCATCCTCCTCAAAGGGTCTCTCACCTCAGAGGGATTATATGCCTTCCCAAGTCTTCTCTTAAAGAAACTCACTCATCTTGCCTCTGTTTCTCCAACAGATTGCAAGCCCACTGTTTTCACTACTTCTAAGTCTAGTTCTACTTACAATTTGTGGCATAGCAGACTAGGGCATGCTCATGCCACTATTGTAAACAAAGTACTTTCCCATTGTAATATTCTCACTGTCAATAAAACAGATTTTGACTTTTGCAATGATTGTTGTCTTGGCAAATCTCACAGAATTCATGTCCCTAAGTCTACCACTGTTTACTCTAAGATCTTGTATATGTTGATGTTTGGGGAGTTGCTCCTGTTTTATCTGATCAAGGCTTTAAGTACTATCTGTCTATAGTTGATGCCAAAACTAAATTCACTTGGTTGTATCTTTTAAAACTAAAGTCAGACACATTTATTGTGTTCAAACATTTTGTCACTCTTATCCAAACACAATTCAACTATGTGATTAAAGTTGTCCAAACAGATTGGGGAGGTGAATTTAGACCTTTCACCTCCTTCCTAACTAATTTAGGCATACAACATAGACTCTCTTGTCCTCATACTCACCATCAACATGGGACAGTGAAAAGAAAACACAGGCATATAGTTGAAACAGGATTGACCCTACTTGTTCTTGCTCACTTGCCATTGAACTTTTGGAGTTATGCTTTCACCACTGCAGTATTCCTCATCAACAGACTTCCCTCTCCTACAATAGCCTACAATTCACCATATTTCTCACTCTTCAACAAGCAGTCTGACTACACTACTCTCAGAATCTTTGGATGTGTTTGCTTTCCTTTATTCAGACCCTGCAATGCTCATAAACTTCAGTTTAGGTCTGCAGAGTGTACTTTTTTGGGCTACTCTACTAGTCACAAGAGCTACAAGTGCTTATCTACTGATGGCAGACTCTACATATCAAAAGATGTGACATTCAATGAAGCAGCTTTTCCCTACAAGTCTATCAATCCTACAAATACCACCGATAGTTCAAGCATGGCTAATTCACCTATCTTTCACTCATTTCCTTCACAATCCACTGATTCTTCATCTCAGTCTCCTACCATCACTCATCAACCTTCACAACATACAAACAACTCATACAGCAACAATTCACCTAATGTCTCTTCTTCTTCTCAATCCTCACCTAACAGTACATCTAGTCATACTCATTAATCTTCCTCATCTACCAGATCAGACACTCAGTTCTCCTTGTCTGCACCTATTTCTATTCATCCAATGACTACAAGATCAAAATCAGGTATCAATAAGTCTATTGTTCCTAACTTAATAACTTTGTTCTTAGTTAACCATGAGCCAACCACCACTCAATAGGCTCTACAAAGTTCTATTTGGAAGTCTGCAATGCAAGAAGAATATGATGCTTTTAATGCAGCTGCAAACTTGGTCTCTAGTGCCTCTCCCACCTAACAAAAAGGCCATAGGCTGCAATAGGGTTTTTAGGGTAAAGGAAAAACCTGATGGCTCAGTTCATAGGCACAAGGCAAGGCTGGTTGCTAAGGGGTTTCATCAACAAGAAGGAATTGATTACAAAGAAACATTTTCACCTGTCATCAAACCTGTTACTATCAGGGTCATCCTTACTCTTGCTGTAACTTATGGATGGGTCTTAGAACAGCTAGACATCAACAATGCCTTCCTAAATGGCATTTTGCATGAAGAAGTCTATATGACTCAACCAGCTGGTTTTCAAAATGGTGATAAAAGTATTGTTTGCAAGTTACACAAAGCTCTATATGGTCTCAAGCAAGCTCCTAGACAGTGGTTTGAGAAGCTTAAAGATACTCTTCTTAGATTGGGTTTTAAAAACAGTAAGTGTGACAATTCTCTATTTGTGTGTGTCACTGCCTCCTACAAAATGTTTGTTTTGGTTTATGTATCATCACTGGGTCATCTAAGTCAGCAGTGTCTCAACTCATTGACAATCTCAGTTCAGAATTTGCACTTAAAAGGTTGGGCAAACTGGACTACTTTCTAGGAATTGAGGTCAAGCATCTCTCAAATGGCTCTCTCTCCCTTTCTCAAGCCAAATACATTAAGGACTTGCTCATCAAAGCAAGTATGGACACTGCTAAGCATAGTCTTACACCTATGGCCAGCACATGCAAACTGACCAAGACTGGAGACAAAGTGTTTGACAGACCCTCTTTGTACAGGTCCATAGTGGGAGCTCTACAATATGCAACAATAACAAGGCCAGATTTAGCTTTTAGTGTTAACAAAGTATGTCAGTTTATGAGTAATCCTTTAGAGGAACATTGGGTAGCTGTGAAGAGGATTCTTAGGTATCTAAGATGAACTATTTCCCATGAGATACATCTCAAGTCAGCATCTGTCTCACACTCTCTACCTATCACTCTTACTGCTCTATGTGATGCAGACTGGGCCACAGACCCTGATGACAGGAAATCTATCTCAGGTGCTATACTTTTTATTGGTCCTAACATTATAACTTGGTGGTTAAAGAAACAACAAGCCATCTCTAGGTCCAGCACTGAGGCTGAATACAGAAGCCTGACCTTGGCAGATCAAGAGATGATCTGGGTTCAATCTCTTCTTGCTGAACTAAGAGTTCCTTATCAAACACCTCTAATTCTGTGTGATAACTTAAGCACAGTTGCTATGGCTCATAATCCTGTTCTTCACAACAGAACAAAACACATAGAGCTGGATTTGTTCTTTGTTAGAGACAGAATTCAGGACAAAACTCTTCTTGTCAAGCATATTCCCTCAGATTTTCAAACAGCAGATATACTAACAAAGCCTCTACCTACTGCAAGGTTTCTATCTCTAAGGAAGGAACTCAGAGTAGTTGACTTAGCATCACTAGTCAACCACCCTTAGTTTCTGGGAGGTATATTAGAGTATAGCATTTGAGAGTCTAAGTCTAAGGGTCATTGCATTAAACTAAGAAACTGTTTCAGTTTCAAGACTTAATGACTTGCTGTAATTATATTGTAACTGATTGTCAGTTACAAACTGTTGGCTTACTTGAGAGTCTGCTAACTCTTCCATATAAGAGTTGAGCCTATTGCTTGTAGGATAACAAATCAATAATAATAAGAAGCATTTCTTATGCTCTTAGTAGATTATTTTAGTTTTTCTTTTATACTCAGTTTATAGTTTTACAAAGCACTGCTACCCTTAAAATTTTAGGCCATCAGCATCGCTCTATTTTTATTTTTGTTCCCAACAATCTACCCAGTCTGAGTAACAAATTATCCCCAGATCTTAATCTGGATAGGACACTGTACCTTAATCTGGAAAATGAAGGTGAGTGTCGGAAAAATGAAAAAGTTCCCAAGGTAACAATTGGAATTTGGAAATTTATATTTTGATAAATCGACTACTTCCATTAAAATAATTAAATGTTTGCCGAACCAACTACTACAACGACCTAGTGTACATTAATGTCCAATAAAAGGGCCACACTGTACTCTACATGTCAACTTGCAACCTGCGATTATTGTCGGAGCATCGAAAATATAATTAGATACCAATAATGTCTATTTAGTCCTAAGGGAAGCACATTATACGAGTCAGACAAAAGATTGTAGAATAAGACTATACTAACTTAAAATGCTTCTTACCTGAAAACCTTGCACTTGTTTCTGTTGTTCTGCTTGCAGTCTTCCAACTGTGCTCAAAATCTCACCAACTGTGGACTCAATCCGCTCATTTACGGCTTCAGCTACAGCTTTTCCCAAGAAAAATGCATCCAGAACACTTCTGCTGCTGCTATCACCATCACCTGCAAGAAGTCAATTGTAAAAAAATGTACTAAATCGAATACTCAAAGGAAGAAAAATAAATCGAATTTCAATTGGGTTAGTCTTTCCCTCGTAAGCTACTTGTTTATGGGCATGTAACAACGTATTTGAACAGATAAATCCCCAAGAAGGGATTACCAGTAAACTGTGAGAAAACCCAATTTCCTTAGTAAACTGCAAAATCGATAATGGAATATCAAACTTACCATGTTCAATTCAATCATTTCAGAAATTCATTTCATTTTCTCAATTTCATTTCTAGCATGGGAATAAGAATGTTGACAGTTCTGGGATCTTGAATTCAATTGAACCAAATTGTGAAGTCACTAAATACAGATCCCTCTACTTCTAACTGTTGAGGTATCACATGCAGAGACAATACAACAAACAACAACAAAGCCTCGACCCCACTACGTGTGGTTAACTATATGTATCAAACGACGTCATAATGCTCTACAATAAAACATGTTCATTGACAAAACATTAATCTATAAGGGGTCTGTTTGCGAGTATAATTTTGGAGGGAAAAGAATGGAAAAGGGAAGGTATGGAAGCCATAAAATATACTTTTGAGATGGCTCACAAGCAGTGTTTTAAATTGCGATTGCAGTCACGATTGCGGTAACGGTTGCGGCTACTGCGATTGCGGTCATTGTGAAGTGGATTGTGGTCATTGCGGTGTGAATTATTTTGTTATTAAAACAATATTTTTGAATCCGATGCGGCCTTATGCGGTCCAAATGCAGTCCGATGCGGTTGCGTTGCGGCCTGATGCGGCCGCATCATTGTGATTCGGAGTCACACCGCAATTTACGGTGTGATGCGGTTGCGGCAGTCACCGCAACCGCAATTTACGGTGTGATGCGATTGAGGCAGTCACCGCAACCGTAATATTGTGGCCGCATCAGGTGATGTGGTCCGCAATTTAAATCACCGCTCACAAGTCTTCCTTTTCCATCTTTTTTTCCCTCCAAAACTCATCTCGCAAACGAACCCTAAATCTCTCTTAATTGTTTCGCTTTTGTTTTTTCCTGGTCTCCCTTTTTCCTCTTAAAATTGGACTAACCTCCATTTCATCCACTATCCTTACTCAGGCTTTTAAAAATCACATCCACACATGTCTAAACCACATAAGGCACGCGATTCCACCATCTTTTCTACGATAAAAACTGCTCCTACTTTCTCCCTAAATCCTAAACCATGCAAAAACCAACTCCAAATAAAATAAAGATAAAAACATAAACTTTAATATCTTTGAAACCCTATTCATATAATTCAACAACATGTAATTAACATCAATATAGCAGAGAAAAAAACAATCTTAAATTACAACAAAAGAATATTAAGGTACCAGAGGAAGGACCGTTAGGCCTAATGCTACTATTGCATTGAAATATTCCCAATTTGTGAGAACCCAATTTGAAGGGAAGTGCAATGGATATGGGTTTGTAAGAAGGAGAAAAAGAAGAGAATTGATAAAAGGGAAAATGGGATTTTGAAAACGTAAGAGAGGAAGAAGAAGAAGAAGAAGAAGAAGAAGAAGAAGAAGAAGAAAAAGTGGTGAATGCTGAAGCTGAAACCATAGAGTTCATTTTTTCAATGCTTAGAAACTGAAACAAAGACACAGTTTTTGTTCTATCTGTTTTGTTTGGTCTGTCTGTTAAACCCACATGCTAGTGGGGAAATGGGAAGTGCTTTGAAATGAATATCTACTTAGGTAACTGTCCAATCTGTATCTGTAATAATAGCAACAAGTATCATATTCCGGCTGTACTACCGTATCGACATATACTTCGTATTTGCCTATTTATATTCTTATTTTATTATATTAAATATTCAATTTTTATATATTTTATTTTATAGAATTATAATGTTTTTTTATTAAGGGTACTTTATGTTAAAAAATGTATTTATTATAATTCAATTTAAGGTGAGATAGATGATTAATATGCTAATGGTAGTTACTTAGGATTATATGGGTTTTGTTGTAGAAATTAAAAAAAGTAAGGGCAAAATAGGAAAATAAAAATTAAATTTAGGATTATATAGTTTTTTTTGTAGAAAATAAAAATTATATTATGGTGGTAGTTATTTCATATTTTGGTTTTATATATAGTATAGATATTTATAAATTTAATTTTAATTAAATATCTTATATATAATATTTATTATTATTATTATTTTAATTTCATATATTATCTATTTTCGTTTTAAAAAAATTAGTTTATTTGTCTTTTTTAAGTTGGTCACATAATTTGTCTTTGATAAGTTTGAGTTTAGCCAAACCAACTACAAGTTCATGTTTGATCAATTTATTTAAATGATCTACATGAATGTAAAATATTCTCCTATGCCATAATTATGTATCATTATTATTAACTATAAGATATTTGATGTTAAGGATATGTTTAAATATGTCTCAAAATCATAATAGGCACAACAAAGTCCTCATAATATGCATAAGCCTCTTCTGTCTCAAAATAATGTGTCACTTATTGTAATTGTTCAGAAAAATATTTAATTATTAAACTTTAAATTTAAATATATTTTCAATCAATCATTATAAGTGACATGTGCAATGATATACTGGAGTAATAGTTTGACACTAATTAAAAAGTGTACAACTTTTATTTTTTCAATATAATAATATAAAATTTATCTACTAAAGCTTTCTTGATTGAAACATCCATACATGTTTTGCCTTCTCTCAAGTACCCAGGTTTTAAATTTTTTATTTTCAAAGTTATAATAAAAAATTTAATTTTTAATTTTTTAGGAGTGGTCCACTTACTCTAAGAGTAAGTTTTTTAAACTTACTTCACATCTTAGCCATCAATTCTAGGAAATCTAATAGTTTAGATCTACTCACTAATTCAAACCATTGGATTTCCCAAGAATTGATAACTATGATATGGAGTAAGTATTTTAAAGAATATTCTTCGAGTATTTTAAACTTAATGGATATAAAATGCATATAATTTAGATTCTATTGTGTGGATGTGAAATTTGTATTTAAAATAGTTTAGATTATGATAATGGTTTCATAGTGAGACTTTATTTGGATAATATTTGAACATTAACCTTAAATATCTCTAGTGGTGTGTTATAGTACAATGACAACCATAATGCACCAAAATTAATATCTACTCAACTGATATCAAATCAGGTAAACATTAATAATAATGATTTGCTGAATTTGCATACTCTGAAAACATTATGTGAATGATTGTGAGTGTTATAAGCTACTCTCATATTGTAAAAATCGGTTTGTGACGGTTGGTTCAACCGGTAAACTGGTCTCAATACTGGTACGGTACAACAATTATATCGGTCATGCAATTATACTAGTTAAAACCGGCCAATACCAGTCGGTTTTCAATTGAACTGTACCGGTCAATTTTTATTTAAAATTAATTTTTTAATGAAAAAAAATGTTTTTTATTACTTTTTCAACATTAATGTTAATATATTATATATGTATATCTAACTTCAGTGATATGCAGTTTAATTAGTGAATCGCCGGTTGAACTGCTATACCACTATATCAGTACCCCTGTCGGTTTGATGACCGATACGATATTAATAGCATTGGTCATAATAGTATACGTGGCCTTTCGACTTAAGATGAACACTTGTATAGTTAATACAATAGACTTGTATAGTTAATACAATAGGGTGATCAAAATAGTTGTACTTGGAGACAAACAATTACAATGAATTGTGTAGAGTGATATGAGTTTATAGATAAGATATGTCCCTAATTGAGACCATAAAATACATAATCATGCTCATGCCAATATGGAATATCCACATAACTATGTCTACTCATGAATCAAGAAACAAAGGCAACACTATACAAGGATTACATTTCATGCATTGCAGTAAAGGACAATCCCATACACGAAATTTTCACATCATAAAGTCTGAGGAGTGTAGACGTATTCAATATTACTATCAACATTACAAGAACAGATGCACATATTAATGCATATGATTCAAATAAACTCATTTAACACATTAATGCATATGATTCTAATCTTAATCTTTAAGAGAAAATAGAGCAGCTTTAAGAGTTTCCTTATGAGAATCTGATTCAAATATACCAAAAGGAAAATAGTCCCTAAAAAGTGTTCTTATTCAAACAAGTGATGATTTATTCTCAGGCTACAATATAATCCTTCAACAAAAATGCTACAATTATCAAATTTCAGAATCAATAAAAAGCCAGTAATAATTGATTACAACTTTCCAGCTAGTACTCTTATAAGAGATATGAATATAATAGAACATACCAAGTAATCTTACAGTCAAAATAATACAATGGCCATGAAAATATTCGCGGCGCTGCACTGCACATGAACATGAACATACTGTCAATTGAGCGCTACTACGTTCACGTCGATCAACGAGTTTGTTACGATAATATCTCTTCCATTATCTTCCTTTAACTGATCAAGAGTTGCTAATCTTATTCTGATGTGCAGTGGTTTCATAAAAATAAGATCTCTCAAATCACCCTTGGATTGCATCAAAAATGCATTCCATAAATCTCTCTCTGTTTTACCACATTGCTTTGAGCTCAAAATGTCAAGTACCCTTGCTGCATGTTTCTCTCTGCTGCATCCTTTCGAGTTTTGAGTGAGTTTACAATGCAGTACCGCGTAGATAATAACCTGCATTAAATGACTAAGATGTTAGTATAACCGTTGACATATTCGACCTAACCGACCAAAGTTCATGTAGTCAAGTGGACAATTCAAATGGCAATGTTACAAGATGTTCTGAACTCCCTTATGGATCTTTGGTATGGTGTTCCCATTAACATTTTGTGGTAGTGAACATTCATGACCATTCTTTCTCTTGCCAGGAGTGTATGTTCCAAGAAGTTACAGGCTATGGACTAATGATTGAGTTATAAATAAGCAGTGGAAAGGAAAATGGTCACAGAGGGTGAGCCTCGGCGCAACAGTAAGGTTGCAGCTTAGTGACTACGGGTTCAGATATTGGAAACAGTCTCTTCACTTGTGGGGGTACCATCCTCAGACCCCACTAGGTGAGAGCCTCATGCACTAGGTCACCCTTTTACTGAAGAAAAACATGCATATTGGTGTGTGATATATGGAAAGTGTTAAATGAGGAGAAAGATATAATTGACTTGGTATGTAGTTGATGAAATAATGTGTTGAAATTATAGGGTTTTGATATGAAACGGGAAAAATGAATGTTCAAAATAATAAATTGTTAATTTGTTATTGTGATGAAAATGTATCAGAAAACGTATAATACTAATCCCTATTTATATAGATTCTAGATTTCTGGTTAAATAAGGAAACAAATCATAAAAGATAAAATAAAGTAATTTAAATCCTAAGAAATCTTCTAAGATACTCTAAACAAATCTAAGATATAATAATTATAATATGAGATATTCTCTATATCCAAGTATTATATAGATATTCCCTATAATATAATTTAAGATATTCTAAGATACTTTCATTTATTCTGATGTAATTAACTTTTAGAAAATGCCACAGAGCAGACCAAATTTACTCTCATTGCCATCTTGGTAATCCAGATTCTAACAAAATTAATGGCATGTGAAGAATAAAACATGGCTAAAACAAATAAGCATACCTCACTTGTTCCGGAGCTAGTGCATACACTACAATTTATGTGAACTTTATCATCTTCGACCATTGATTTTTTATCGATTTTATCCGGATCATCGTTTTCAATTGATATCTCTGATTGAGGTATGACAAGATTATCCAATTCGTCGTACCACTGTTGTGCAACACCAACCTGCAACAAGAGGCAAGAACACATGTTACTGCAAATGAAGAAGCAGGCTACTTCACTAAAACAAATTCCGATTGCAAAACAACCTTCTTTAAGGATCCTAGAATATCATCCACTTCAGAAACTTCAGTAGCTGCACCTCTAGCTTGACGCCATACACAGGATTCTTGTAATGGTTCTACAAGCTCGATATCGGTAGGAATATTTACACTTAAGTGTATATCAAGCCTGCCTGTTACACATTGCAGAGAAGTTCTAGATTTCCGAAGATAATTAAGAAGTAATAATTTGTACTGCAGTGTGACAATGTTTAAGCATGGTAGTCAAAATCACAATCCTACTCGTGAGATCGTCCGATTTTACGATCTTCAACCCCGAACCCGTGCTTGATCACAGTTATAGGCACGCCTCCATGAGGTCGTGTGGGATCGTCGTGTTAGAGCATAGGATCGGTTGAATCGATGATCCTGTCAATCCCATATTCACTCTTCTCAACCTCTTTCCATCTCCTTTCTCATTCCATAAAACTTTCATTTTCTGATTCGTAAGATGCATGGAGGAAGTAGAAAGATAGAAACGGGAAGCAAAAACGATTGAACCTTCTTGTTTTGGTCGTGAGAACTACAAGCCATGACATGTTTCGAAAGTAAGGAGGAAGAGAAACGACTGAGGAAGAGAAAAGTTAGTAAAACCTAATGGCTTCAAGCCTTCAATAAAACGCACAGTTTAGGGTGCAGGTAAAGATTGGGTTGACTTCCTTAGGAAAAAAATATGGATTGGGCTGTAACATGGATTTTTCTACAATCTTAGTTTTATTCCTTCAAATATTGGTTCTTTTTCTAATTTATCCTATTTAGCTAACATATCAAAAAAATAAAGATTGGGCTGTAATATGAGTTTTCTTACTAGCTTAATCTTAATCTTTTAAATATTGGTTTACTGAGTACTTTAACCTATTATATATATGTGTGTGTGTGAGTTTCTATATATATTAATAAGTAGAATCTTACGAGTCGTGTTTTGATCCTACATTTACGATCTTTGACTCCCCTCCTGATCTTAAGTAAAATCTCAAATTTAACTACCTTGTAGATTGATGTATCCATAAAGGAAGTCAGATCATATGCACTAAAACCGATAGGGATATCAAGTAATTTATATACACACTAAGCAATCCCTCAACTGATTCATGACATAATGTTTTAAATTCGCAGATGCCAATTTATTATGTAAAATGACCTGGTAGAATCTCGAAATGTTGCAGATGATCAATCGGGCTACCCATAAGTCCATTTCCGCTGTCATAACAGTAATGTGATGGAGAAGTTAGTATGTTTCAATAGAAGATAATATTTCATCTTCAGCAACACAGACAGAAATTTAGGATTCGGAAATAAAACAACCTACAAAGCTTCAAGTCATGTGACTTACACAGCATAACAAGTCTCGGGAGGGAAATTTAACCAGTAAGGTAGTCCAAGTATCCCAAAATTAGATAACTGGAAGTTTGAATGGACCCCGGATTCTCTGTCGACTTTCAAAATCCTCTGTCCAACTAGTGAGACACAAAAAATTGGGAGTGAACAAAAACTAGAGAATGCAACCATATAACAAGCCATGAAGTGTTTAGATATAAGGGGAAAAGAACACCTGTATCACAAATGAAAATGTGATGCTGCAAAATTGTCAGCGAAGACAAAAGATCGGAATTTGGGAGGCCGTCCAGCAAACAAGCATTATTACTTCGCCGTTGAAACCAATCGCGGGGAATCTGATCTAAGATGGATAAATTTTTCACTATCTCCTGTCCACAGATCTCTAGAATTCTAGGAGCACCTATTTTGAAAATAAATTGTACAAGAATCCATTAGTTATAGCCTGATAAAAAGATAGTTTTAATATGCAGACATGTAACCAATATCCAATCGAACCTTTATAAACATCATCTATCTTTCCTGAACCAAAATCCATGGTCCACAAAGTTTGAAACCTGAAAATAATGGTGGCAAGCATTAAGGGGAGACAGAAAATAAGTTTGAACCATGTAACATTAGCATTGCCATCTATTGTTACCCATATAGCAGAAGGCAGTTTAGTTGAGAGGTGGGCTCGAAATGTGAACATTAAAAATCTACATCCCTGATGTTTGGAGACGGTTGTGTATGTGTTAATACCCTCATTTTATGTGTATTATGGTGTCGTTCGATCCATGTAGTCGACCCAGATAAAGGCTTGGTTTTTGTTGTTTTATTTATCTCTTCTAAACATAGAAAGATGGAAACAACCACACGCTAAATTCCTATTACCAACTAAAATGTGACCAAATGCCAACTTGCCAAGTTAGAAATATTCAATGATGCAATCCTATCAATCACATCGACAAAAGAAATCCATTTTATCTTTCCTCAATTCTGCAAGGTTGTTCACAACTTTCGCAACAAAAAGGTATGAACCGGGGTTCTCATCATGAACCCAAGAATCTTGTTTACATCTGAACTAAAACATTCTGGTCTACAGCCTTCAGAAAATTGTGGCCTAATAATACTTAAATGGTGGGATAAAATCCACAAGGTAAAGAAAACCAGTGACTTGCTTTGTTAGTTGCTTTGGATTCAGACCCAGTAGAAGAGAGCCAAATCTCTCTCCCTTCTCCCATAGAATCCTTCCTTTTAATGTTTGTGAGCTAGGATTTGATTTTATTCGGTTTTTGATGATGCAACGAATGAGAAAATTTGGGTTTTCTTGGAATGTTTACTTTATTTGAAGTTTTAACGACATCTAACAGGTCATCATCACTGTCTATTCAATGGCTATAGAACATGGATAAGAGAGAAAGAGAGATTAAAAAACTCAACGCATATGACTCGTATGGAACGGAGTGCAGACACAGAAAGTGGAACAGCAAAAACAAAGGGGTACCATTAGGCTATGAATCTTAGATCACAAAATATTATATCAGAATTAACTGAAAATGGTTTGATTTTTTCTCTATACTTAAGGAGATCTCAGTGTAGGAGTTTAAAAAGTTAGCATATTAAATTTGTCAACAGTATTTCCACAAAAAAGATAAAAGCAATGAATCCTTCACCTGCGATCTATAACGTGGAGAGTGTTATCAGCTGATTTCAACAGATGCCAAGGGAAATATAACGATTTAGGATCGAATACTTCAGAATCTTCCTCAATACTGGTATCCTCACTGCTTTCTAAACCAAGCTTATTTGTGACCCAATTCCATATGCTAAAACCTCCTTTGCTAGAGACTCTGGTCGGATAAAGAGTCTCCACTTGTCGCGCACCCATGTCAGCTTTCCTGATTGCATGGTTCTTAGAGAACACGAGAAAAAGGGATGAGAGGGATATAAGTATGTACATCTTCTAAATCTGTCTACATGAATAAAAAGGAACTTCATAACTAATAAAAAAAGATGAGCTTATGCATTGTCCACACTTCAAGCTTATATGGCTTTTGCATGATGGGGCATGTTAGAGATATGATAACATCGATTCATGTGTTCACATTACAGCTTAAGCTTTTGGGTGAAAAGTCTAAGCCTTTAATAATAAGGGTGTTAAATGTTAATTTATAGCTTCTAAAGGAAGTAATTGGTTCATGTCTCACAAATATGGGGGTTTCCGCAACAACAAATAAAGAAAGAAACTAACACAATAGCTTCCTCTGGTTGGTAGCTGATTCTATGAAATGCTAGCATACACAGTAATGTTAAATCGAGAAGGCCCCTCCTCGACTCTTAAGCAGTTTTCCTTCCCCTTTAAAATTTTTCCATATTTATGTCACGGTATAAAATCATAACCATTATGCTTTTTTAATTATTCATTACAGGGAGTCAGGATGGTCACATACCACCAATACCATGGGTGAGCACGGCCAGTTCTACGAACCCAAATTCCCTTTGCATCTGAACAAAGCATTACAGCCCTCTCCCTACAAGATTTACCCTTGATAGACTTGGGTCACTTCCATTGCACCATCCGGTGCTGGTAATTATAACCTTATTATTACTCGGTCTTGTCCCTCTGGGTCTCCACCATAATATACGGGTGACCCAATGCACAAGCTCCCACCTAGCAGGCTTTGGAGAGGGTAGATGTATGCAGCCTTACCCTCACAAGCGAAGAGGTTGTTTCCAAGTTTTGAACCCATGACCTCCCCAAATCACAAGGCAAGCAACCTTACTATTGCGTCGAGGCTCACCCTCTTCTCCACCATAATATATATTTAAATTATTAAAAAAAGTTGAAATCTCCCTCCATATGTAAAACTCAACTGGCATAGCTCCAATGAAGTTAGCTATAACAAAATATAGCTGTGGAATTAAAATAGATGCTTTTTTTTTATTCATTTTTGCACACATAGTGAGTTGATATGGAAGTACCTATGATTACTACAGATTAAAATATGCAAATTATCACCAGAAAGTTAAGTCATTTTGCAGGTAACGATTATAGAGGGTGGAACTTTATGAGTTCTCCCATGTTTAGGGTGGTTATTAATACTCTGAGTATTAAAAATTAACCAAAGGTTGAATTTATTCTATCAGCAGAAAATTGGACATTCATACAAATCCCAGAGAATCAGTTCAACAAATCATATGGCAGCCTTGAGAGAGCTAAGGATAACCAAATAAGGGGAAATATATTTTATATAGTCAGATAGATGCATACGAATTTCCATAAAATTTGATGAACCTGGGTTAAAATATGATAATGAAATATTACATAAATGATAAATCGAAATACATACCTCTGAATCCACAAAATATAAACAATCGTCATCAGCGTGGTAATAAGAACCTGCAGGACGCCTTAATCTAGCAGACTCAAAATCTCCATCCTCAAACCCTGGGGAAGAACCAATCTGAAGAAGAGACAATGAGAGTGTGATAGTCTTTGATTTTTGGTTTCATTATTTTAAGAATAACAATCAAGCCTTTATCCCACCACGTGGGGTCAACTACATGGATCGAACGACACCATAATGCTCTAACATAAATCATGTTCATTGACAGAGCATTGATTTCTACGATATTAGGATAAGAGCCATGATATTAGAGATTAGAAATAACTAGAAAAGATAGTGACTTTTATCCTGACAGTCACAGATAGATACAGGTAACAAGTTGAATATGAAAAATGTCAATTTGGTGTTTGCGTAACTTCTGTTTCATATGAAAATTTAGAAAAAAATCTCATAATAGTTTATTGTATCCTGGAGTTGATTACGATTGATTATGTCATTATCAGTAAGAGTGCGAAAAGTGCAACCTCCCTAAGCTCCCACTTGCCAACAAGTGGCTGGACAAGCAAACTGAGACAGTGTTGGGATCCCGGAGGCGAGCATCCAGGGCCAAGACAGACAGGAGGGACCCCAAATTTAATCGAGATGGGGAGAGAGAAGAGAGAATTCAAATTTACTTTTTTCAACAAGATACTCATTCGGGATATTGGTATCTACTTCTCCAAGCACAGCAATATAATCTCAAAGGCTGGCAATGCCATAACTTGATATTCTGCTTTTGCATTAGACCTCGCAACAAAACATTTCATACTCTTCCAACAGACAAGGTTGCTTCAATAAGATCATGATACCTTAATTTTCAGTCTGAATTGAGAGAAGCAGCCCAATCTAAATGAATAAAGGCAATTACATAGGTATGCTTATCTTGCATAGAGATAAATTCTCTTCCTCTTTTTAAGGAGTGGGCAGGAATGGCAACGGAGCGGGGTGGGGCGTGGTCGGGTTTGTGCTTACCCAACCCTGAACCCGAAATCCAAAACCCGAACCTGAATTAAGCGGGGTTGAAAACAATGATACCATCCGCGAACCCGATGAAAACCCGCCCGACATATATTTATAAATATAGGTCCTATAATATGTCAAATTTCTCTCTCTATATATATAGTTTTTATATATGTATTATGTGTAATTTTATAATTTTACATATATTAATCGAGTTCGGGGTAGGGTATCAACTGTACCAAACCTGAACCCGAACCTGAAAGTTAAACTCGGGTAAAATTCAAACCCAATCACATCGAGTTTTCCCCGTTAAATTCGGGTTGGGTTCGGGCGGGTACACGCGGCGGTTTTCATTGTCATCCCTAGGAGTGGCAATCATTGTTATTTCCACATATATGATTTAAATAAGCCATTTTCTGCCACCTTATTCTCCAATTTGAGGGCAATAAATTTGGAGAGGAAGTTATCCTTCAAGTATCAGTGTATTTATTATTTCTCAAAACACACAATTCATAGAAGGGTGAAGATGTAGGTAGGAATAGATATGCTCCTAAGGTGAAGCCACAGAGAATAGACACTTTTTATGGAACCCGTGTCCGTTTTACTATCACTATATTCGACTGAAAAGCATATAATACAAGACCTGAAATCAAAATGAATCTTGTCCTGCACTTAATTCAATAAATTGAACACATACACAATCCAGAATCTCTCCATCGCCATCAGATACGATGATCCTATGATGATTGCAGTCGGAAAAGAAGAGGCGGTTAGCAGTCTCATCTGCAGAGACACAACCTGTAAAATAGGATAAAAGATATTGAAATATCAAATTAGTTTTGATCACAATGAACTAGACAGAGGAGGAAGAAAAAAAAGTTATCCTCTAAAATCTTCAAACAATATCTATTGTAACTCTAGAAACCTAAATCTAATGCCTCTCTGCTAAAACCTTACAAATCTCACTCAAACGTTCAAACAATAAATATCAAAAAGTTAAAACAAAAATAAGTATGGTAGATGAGTTATTCTACTATTATTTCCTTCTCAGTCTTACCATTTTAGTTCCTCAAAAACTTAATGGGAGACTTCTAAGTCGATGTCTTTGTTAATCATTCCTTTGATTTGTTCACCATAGCCCAAAACCAAAAATTATGCTCTTTCCAATGGCCCTTCACTTGCAAACTTTTCTTCTAGTATTTAATCTAGAATGTGCAACCCGGCTTAAGCCTATTATTATTGCTCAGGATTTAAAATATTTGTCTTTAGTACTTAACAGCATTAACATAACCAAAAACAGAAACAGCATAAAACTTCAGCTCCTAACATTTGTGTGATAAGCTTTGGAGTTTGAAGACTAGTAGCTACTTGTTTCTAGTAGCAATAGAGTGTAGCAATAGACTAGTAGCAACTTGTTTCTATTATCTACTCTCTGTAAATTACATTTAGAAACAACAAAGGACTATACTCAACAAAATCATGTGCTTTTTTAAGGTGTTTGGTGTTCATGGCTAGAGTCTAATGTTCCACTTTTTTAACAGAATCCTCAGGAACTACAGCTTTCAAGGGACAGATAGACTTGAGTTATAGACTTCATTGTGGGTCACAACTCATTGCTTTTTTCCACGGGAACTTCTTTGCAAGATTTGTGAAGACACTTTGCAGCACTGTTTAGGCAATGCATTGTGTTTATTTGTTTTACTTTTTACGGAAAAGTGCAAAACCACCTCCTAAACTTTATGACTTTTGCAAATAGGCACCATTAACTATTGTTTCTTCTCAATAAACCCTTAAACTTGGACTATCAATGAAATTGGTCTTTCCATTAACTCTGTCACATTCTTTCCATTAACTCTGTCACATTACTAACTGTGAATAACGCAACACGTTCATTCTCCACAAACCTTAACTGTTCATTTTTTATCTTCACTTCTTTTTTTAACCTTTTTAACACTTACATTTAACACAATCTTTGTTCTTCCAAAAAGATTTTGTTCTTCGATGTCTTCAGCCTCGACTACCACTGCTTCACCAATGTCCTCCTCAGCTAATCACACTAAAACCTCACCCACCACTACTACCCACCATGTCATCCCTAAAGGTTTCTCTCTAGTCCTTAACTCCCTTGACCTACTGTCACTTCATCTATGCCCTCTACTCCGTCAATAAATTCAGCCCCGCTGTAAACTTATGGAAAACAGGGACTTCCTTAACTCCCTCTCTGACATTTGGGCCTCAATATCTATTTACTATTTAGACGACCTGCCGCGAGGAATGGTTAAAAAACTTCAGAACTTCTCCACAACTTAGGCGGCCAAGTACAGATAAAAAATTGATTAGTAAAATGTGTGAAAAATGAAAGGTTTGATTTGTTCCCTGTTCGGAACATAGCGGAGAGTTAATGGAAGGATCAATTTCAATAATGGCTGGAGTTTAAGGATTAATTTGGAAGAACTAATAGTTTATGGTGTCTATTCACGTAAGGCATAAAGTGTGGGGTGTTTATACATTTCCCTATTTTCTATTATCTTTTTTCCTGTCGTCTACAGGATATTATTTTACCTCTCAGCCATGTACTCTAAAATCTTCTACTTACCCAAAGGATTTGGTTTTAGGGAGAGGGCATAAGAGCCAAAGAAGTTTTCCTGGAGTTATTGTAATTGCCTTGGTCTAGTTTGGTCCTTAAACAAACAAAAAAGTGGATAAAAGTGAGTGGTCAAGTTATCTAATATTTGATTATCACAATCACTTTATATGCCATAAATATAATACTTCGATTAGAGCGACTATCCGAGAAAAAAAAATCTCCCTGGGTTCCCAAGTTGGGCCAAAAAATGTCCACTAAACATGTGGAATATGCAGCAGATGCTCATCTCTAACTACGCTGTATGACTGAAACTAATTGAATTTAGTGTTCTTGGTCCTCAACGTAGTGTTGGGATTAGGAGATATATTCCTGAGGTAGCAAGTTAAAATGATGGTAAGAGAGGAAAACCATTGAACATTTGAACAGATAAAATATCAGTTAAATGTTGTAACCTATGCATTCCTACTGAATTTCATGCATGTTTCGCAACACCGGTACTCTTCACGAAAACAAACATTTCCTTTCCTATGTATATAATCTACAACAATCAGTGGCAACTAGAAGATGACACATTACAAGACATACATGCATATTCTATGTATAACATGATAGTAATCTGGGGATTAGATATCTGATTCCGTATGGTTCGTTCTCACGAAATTTGTCACCCAACAGTACTAGGAGACAGTAGATTGGAATCAATATAACTTTTAACTGACCATTTAGTCGAAGTTTATATTTAATACCTGGATAAGAGAGAAGTAAATTCTGGAGAGGATGACAAATATATTGATCTTCAGTGATCCCGTTTTGGATCCAAGATGGATGAATCAAATCAGCAAGTGATTTAGCGACACCATCCGATTGATTCTGTAACTCCCGAACAGCTACATTTCATACCAAAATCAAAATTATATAACTGCATACCTAAAACATGAAAATGTGACAATCATAGAAACTGCAGTATTACCTTGGTATAGAATTTCAAGGTCCATGTCCATTTCCTGATAAATTACTGGGTTCTGAAAATTTTTAAATAATATGTAGCATGCGCCTTTCTCTATCTACAAATATCAAAAGAATCGTTGTAAATAAATTTCTATAGATTATCACTATATATACTCAGAAATATTTACAAATAACACAGTAAACAAAAACATTATAAAAACTGAAAACTTGATTCTGAAACATCAGAAAGAAGTGCTACTACAAATGCCATTCAAAATAATAGCAAAAGCAACTTACAATTTAAGGACACTAAGATTGGGAACATTAAATCCTTTTAAGTTCCATATTCTATCTACAAGCAATTTTTGGCAATGGCAGTATCCGCTAAAAAATTGTACGACCAATTTCAATTTCAGAATGGTTTATAAAGAATTATCTTCCCTCACAGAACTGTAGTACATTGCCTACAGAAATTTGGACAATACATAAGTAAACAGAACATTGTTTTTATAGCCTTCTAGACATCCAAACAGAGCCATTCCGAGGATTATACAACAAATCGGTCTTATCAAGATAATAGCAACTCACTATGAGTTTGTAGCAAAGACCATGTTAAGACTGATTGCTCGATGTCATGTCTTCTCCAGTTGCAAATTCTCTACACTCACACAAAACTCGTAAACATGCGCTCTAGTGTTGTAAGCAACAAAGCCTTCGGCGGATTTTTGTGACATCTAGGTCCTCAGGGCTGATAATTCAAATTAGATTGTTCATTTTCATTTCAGGCATAATACATTTAAATTTTCATAGACAGACACATCTGATTGGGAAGATATATTATACAAGTTTAGACTATCAGGAACCTTAATCTTCAGTTTATGACACCATCAGCAAAGACAAATTAGTATTGCCTTGACAAATCATAATCAACATGTCAGATAATGCTACTAACCTACGATTATCTAGTTTTAATGAGGATGATGACGAGGATGGAGATGGTATTGGAAGAAGAAATCTACCACGTCTGGTAAAGATTTCAACTATGATGACAATCACCACTTGAATGATATGTTGTGTGATAACTTAACTACTTAAAAAGTTCAATATTGGGGCCAACGGAATTTAAGCAAACTATTAAACATCATAATGGTAGATGTATTAGTCTTCACATACAACAAATTTTATCGGTTTTCAAAAGCTAAACAAGGAATTTTACCTTACCTCGGGAAATGTCTGCTGAGACAACAAAATGGGGAGTGTAATATTCTCTGTCAACAGTAACTGTGCTAGGTTCAGCTGATCAGTAGAAGAGTGAATCGGATTCAAGCCCATGATGAAAATGTGGGGTAGCCTGCACCGGAATATATTTTAATTATTTACAAAAAAAAAATCATGTTTGCACCAAGCCTAGGAGAAGAAGAAATAATACATATATTGCATATCCTTCTTAAATCTCATCTGGATTGTCTTCAGTTTTTCGAATATAACGTCATGGTCAAAATTCCTTGCAGCAAGAACCAAGAAGATCCCATCTCCTCCAAAAAGTGGTTTATTTTTGCCAGATATATTCAACCAACAGTGGTTGGTTCCTGCAAACTCAAACAAAGAAGCAATGATTTAATGGGGGAAATAAACGATTTAACTTTGTTACAATTTCGTCTTAGAACCGGATTCGTGCTTTTTAAAACATAATAATGCATGGAATTCAAATAAAACAAAAGTAATATAGCAAGTATATTAATGACATGCTTGAACAAAATGAAAATGCTTTGGATTCGCCGGTTTTCATTCACATTTTTGCTCAGGCGATGGAATTCACTGTTTTTTATATTTCTAAAGCATCTACTTCCTTTTTTCTTTCTTATTTCTCATTTTTTTCTTGCAGAACTCTATCACTTCTGTAAGCTATCGTCGATCAAAAATTTCCCCAACACCATGACATCACATCAATATCATGGTGCTGTGCCTAAGTTACAAAGTTGCCAATCAATGATTTATGCCCTCCATCTCTAGAAGAGGCACAACTCTTCCCTTGTCGTCACTAAGATCTTCAAATTCAACACATAATCTCTACTTGTCGATAATAACTTGTTTGTTCTTACCTGATCTATCCCCCAAGATGCCTCTGGTACACACTACACATAGCTACTAATATTAAGATAAGTCACACTCACGCCATTTGATCCATGTAGCCCGACCCCACCCAAAAATCTTAGTTATTATTGTATGCTCATGTCATGCCAACCGAAAAATCTGAATTGCGGCACACCATGCTGCAATGCAAACGGTAAGTTTAAATTGAAAATATTGCTTCCCCAAAGAAGTTGGTATTGAGGCATACCATGTTAACCAATTGTCTTTTAACTATATTCATGATCAGCAAACAAATACGTTTTCAAAAATCGAAAAAAAAACAGAACTTCTTTACAGGAAATAGAACTATGGAAGTATGAAACAAAAACAGAAAATGTTTTCAGAATTCAGATACCAAACACAACCTTAAATAAAGGCGCTTTTCAAAAAAGAGAAAAACAAGCATGACAACCCAGAAAATGAGCTGTCCAGTGCACGAGGCTCTCACTTAGTGGGGTCTGGGAGGGTAGATGTATGCCGCCAGGATTCGAACCCGTAATCTCAATTTCGTTAAACAACCAATTAACATTGGTATATTAGTAAAACAAATAATACCTTCAAAATCATGCAATGAATCTTTGAGGAAAGACAAAAGATCAATTTCAGCTGCAGGTTCATGTGATACATCAGCAATTGTTGACAACAACCTGTAAAATACTAACAATCATAAAGCTATAAATTGGTAACTGATGAGACTTCAAAAAGTACTTAAATTTACCTTTGCCCATTAAACCCTTTAACCTGAATACAATTAACAATTGGCTTCTGCAAAGTTAATAACTTAAAAGCTGCTTTTTTTCCAGATTGTTGATAACAATCACCTAGAGAGACAAAAACATAGGGAAAAATCAATTTTTTACTTGTAATTCATTATGTTTAGATTGCTTTCAAAGCAAAAAAAAAATGAGAGAATGAATGGAAGGGGTTGAAGAGAAACCTGAGTAGAAAAGGGGTGCTAAAAATCTTGAGATTTCCCTCACACGACGATGCCTCAGAGCCATTATTTCTGTGTGTGTGATAAACTCAAGTGGGATTTGAGGGTTTAACGTTGGTGCCTTCTTCCTTGTGTGTGGGTTTTAACTTTTAAGGTTTAAGTCTGAACCAAATAAAAAATGTTGTCTACTACTAACAAAAATACAAAACAATTATATGGAAACAAAATCACAAAAATAACCACTGCTCACAACACTGTTATTAAAATAAATTCGTCCATATCGGTTTAATCGATTTAATTGGTCTTAGTACTGATATGATATAATAATTATACCTGCTATTCAATTATACCGGTTAAAACTGACTAAAATTGGTAAAAATCAGTTATACTAGATTATTTTTAATTGAACTATATTGGTTATGTCCGTTGTTTTCGTTTAAAATTATTATTTTAATAAAATGATTTGTTTTTACTAAAATATAGGTATGAATGATCAAATACACAACTAATATATTTTTTATACATCTAAAACATAATAATAAAAACTTGATACCAATTAAAAATTTGTACATTGAAAGCAATATTATTTCTCACTTTCCAAATACACCATAAAAGAATTCCAAAACAATGGGTGGCAATATTATTTAGACAAAACTTACGTACAATTCCTTATGTACAAATGATGTTTGTAGCATAATGTGACACGTGTTCATTCATGTCATTAAGTCTCTTTTTTTTATAATTAATAATCTGTCTCTTCAAATTTTAGGTGATGAGTCAACACATATCACCTTTTAATATGCTACAAACATAATTTATACATAAGAATTATTTCTCCATATTATTTTGTGTGTATGATATGGGTGGCTTGATCGCTATTTATAGATGTGCCCCAGATAAAATCTCTTTGATTTTCTCGAGCTTATAAGCACACCTCCTGCAAAAGATTTGTCTCCATGAAATATGTAGGGAACGCTGCAATAACTGACCTTGCAAGAGTGACATGTGCTTCAAAATTACGGAACGTTCTTCTTTTTGTAAGTAAACTAAAAGGTTCATTATCGTCGTTTAATAGGTCACATGTACTACTAACACATATAATATTTTACCTAAGTTTTGTCCTTATAAATTTTATCCATGATGTATTGGTAGGAACACCAGTAACCTTTTTATGAGCAATACTAACCTTTAAATACGTTCCAGTTGTCTAGGCATGGCAACGGGCACGGGCGGACATGGGTAGTGTATACTCGCGCTTTATACCGCACTATTTGTGGGTACCCGTTGGATGTGGGTATCCACGGGTACCTAATGAGTTTCCAATTTTAATTATATTTTATAATAATTAATCTATAAAAATAATTTTTACTTAAATAATATAATATTTTATGATTATAGTCTTATTACTAAATTTTATTATGAAGTAATAATAAAATAAACAAATATAATATTATATTAATAAAAACTAAGTATTAAATATTTAATTAAAATATATAAGCGGATATCCGCGGAGCGAGTATCATGATACTCGTTCTCACCTATGAGCTATTTTTGTGGGTATCCATTACGGGTATTTTGACGAGTACCAGTTATCCTTAGTTTTAACCTTCATTCCCGATGAATAACAAAACTCATTAAGAGAAGATGCCATGATATTGATTTGCCTATACGCAAAATACCATTTTATGATAAATTAGCAAATATGAGATATTACTAACTTAAAAGAACCACATAAAGTGCAAATATTTGGCAATAAATACAATAATAGTCACTACTAGATTAATGTAATTCTAGCTTTTATACATATAGAATATACAAGTAGAGAGATAGGAATGGCAACGGGGTGGGTCGGGGTCAGGTTTGTACTTACCCAACCCTGAATCCGAAATCCAAAACCTGAATTAAGCGGGGTTGGAAACTATGATATCATCTCCAAATCCGTCGGGTTACCCGAACCCGAAAATAACTTATATATATATATATACATATATAGTTTGGGGAGGGATCCACTTATTCCAAAAAATACTTCCTCTTCATCTTAGCCATCCAATCTTGAAAAATTCAATGGTTTAGATGTACTCACCAATTCAAACCATTGGATTCCCAAGAATGAATGGTCATGATGTGAAGTAAGTGTTTTTCCACTTACTCTTGGAGTAAGTGGATCCCTCCCCATATAGTTTTTATATATGTATTTATATGTAATTTTATAATTTTACATATATTATTCGGGTTCGGGGTTGATATTGTTAATACCAAACCCGAACCTGAAATTTGAATTCGGGTAGAACCCGAACCCAATCACATCGGGTTCCCCCGTTAAATTCGGGTTGGGTTCGGGCGGGTACCCGCGGGTTCAGATTTCATTGCCATCCCGATTGTCGGAACCCGATTTTCGATTACGTGATCTTTTTGGAATCGTCATTACGTTTTTTTGTGTCTAAAATGTAGAAAACATTATTTTTAGCCTAATTTAGATAAAATGGTCTTTTGGGTTAAAGATTTGAAATCGTGAATCACTTAAGATGTTATCATCACTGATCGCATAAATTATTTTATACCCTAAACTTGTTTAATTATTTATTATTAGAAGGGGAAATACTTTTGTTGTTGTTATTGTGTCTGGAAATATAGGATTTTACTTATACATATCCCTATTAGCAATAGGAAATCAAAAGTGTGTAGTTCCTAGTTAAAATGGTTAAGTGATTTGATAAAAAAAAAGGAATTATTTGAATTTTATTTGAGATTTTAGGACTTTTGTTGCCTATTGGAGATGGAGATTTGAAGGTTGAAGACATTGCAATCTTCTGAAGCTCACCTTGGTGCTCTTCTATGAAGGATTTTCATCTTCCATCCTCCACTTTAGTGGTTACTATGGAAATGAGTTACTTCTTGTTGAGATTTGATGTTGTTATTCACTTTGATGTATATATTTTGGTTCATTTCAATATATTCATGCTTATACAATGACTTACATGATTTTTTTCTTGTTTTCAATGCTTGTTTTAGTTTGATAACATAAAACATGATTTTAGATGTTGAATGTGTTGTTGGAAATCAAATGTTTGAGTATGAACTAGAATATGCCATATAGTGTGTATCTAATTTATAGGAATCTAGTTTAAATAATTAGTTAAAGTAGCGTTCAAGCTTATTACAAGTCACTTTATTAATTATTCAAGGAATCGATGATTAGAGAAATAAATTGCTAATATTCTCATTGAGGAATTAATGATGCTAGATATTCATGATGTTGAAGGAATCAAAATATAGATAGGATATGTGAGTTAGATCATTCATATAATGACATATTGAGTAGCGAAGCTTAATCCCGATGTCTTTTATCGCTTTAATCTTTGTTTTAATTTGTAGTTGTTTAGCTACTAAACCTCATAACCAAAACCATTCTAAAAACATCTTAACTTGAGATTGTAATCATTGTTGAATAACTTAATATTGCTAAAGTCCATCCGTATACAATAATTCTGTATACTTGTTTGTGATAACCCATTTTGATATATCATTGACTAATTTGTCAGTTAGCAAAAAAAGTACCGAACTTGTGTATAGATATTAAGCGAATAGAAAACAAGCTTCATGAGAGGAAAAATTGATGGTCAAGTGGTTATTTGCTTTTTTTGGGTACATAGTTATTTGCTTTAGGTAAAGAAGAATTAATGAAGCTAACATATAAAATGTGAGCACTTGACTACAATTTTTAGAGTAAAACTATAAGATAAAATATTATAGTATTAACATGTTCTATTTTATTTTTTAAATAAAAAAGTCTTTGAGAGAGAGACCATTCAATTAACAAAGATGTGAAATATAAAGTGTAAACATTTAAATTCAAATCACATTAGTTATACAATTTTCTCCTAGCTTAAAAAAATGTTCTATAGAAAAAATAAATTAAAATTCAATAGTTTTTTTTTTTGGTTTAAATGAGGATTGTAAATAAAAAAACTACAAATTATGGATATATGAAATGTCATACTCACATTTTATTTCCATCAACTCTACTACAGCTACCTTTATGCATTTGCCCCTTTTATATTTTATTAGTATAATACTGTTAATATTTATATACAATCAAAATATCGTACATCATTCATTTCTATTTCTCATATTAATGTTATTAATATTATACTAGTTATCAAACCGGCTAGATACTTGTATAGTGTTACAATGATTTAATTGGTGGTTCATTAATTAAACCACTTACCGCTGAAATTAGATATACATATATAATATATTAACATTAATATTAAAAAATCAATAAAAAATCGGCCGGTATGACCAATACGGTACAATTAAAAACCGATTGATATGACCAGTTTTGACCGATATGATTGCATAACCAATATAATTGTTGTAGCTTACTAGTATTGAAACCAGTTTATCAATTGAACCGGCTGACATGAACTGATTTTTATTTTTATAGCACGGACTCTTACACTATCAATAAATACGTGTTTTTCTCATATTTTATAACACAAAAACAAATCAAATAACCAATATATAAGTAATAAAGAAGAACATATAAAAAGAGAAGGAACCTAAGTGTTATATTACATTGGGCTTTGAAGCCCAACCCACAACCATAAACCCTAATCTCGAACATTATATATTTTCCCAAATCCTTCTTTCCCAAATTCCAAGCCGCAGAAGCAACGAAAGAGAGAGGAGCGAAAATGGTTTCAGGATCTGGAATCTGTGCAAAGCGCGTGGTGGTGGACGCGCGCCACCACATGCTAGGTCGTCTTGCTTCAATCGTGGCTAAGGAGCTTTTGAATGGTCAAAAAGTAGTGATTGTAAGGAGTGAAGAGATTTGTATCTCTGGTGGTTTGGTTAGGCAGAAAATGAAGTATATGAGGTTTCTTCGTAAACGTATGAATACCAAACCTTCTCATGGTCCTATTCATTTCCGTGCTCCTTCCAAGATTTTCTGGCGTACTGTTCGTGGGTAATGATTTTATATTTTCAAATTTTGATTTTGATTGTGAAATGTTTTTTTTTTGTGGTTTTAAATGTTGGGTTGTTGTTAGTTTTTGTTTTTTATTGTTGGGTTTTTTATTTTGATTAATGTTTGTGTTTTTGTGGTATAGTGTTATGTTTTTGATTCAGTATTTATATGATGAATTAGTATATATTTGAATTTTGTAAATATGGTTGGGTAAGACAAGTAGCTAGGGTTATCAGTGATTCTGATTCAGATGTGGTTAAGGACATTTTTTTGCTCCTTCCAAGATTTTCTGGAGTATTGTTCGTGGGTAATGATTTTATGTTTTAAAGTTTCTTTTTTATTTTGATTATGCAATGTTTTTTTTGTGCTTTAAATGTTGGGTTGTTGCTAGTTTTTGTTTTTAATGTTGGGTTTTTTGTTTTGATTAATGTTGTGTTTTTTTTGGGAATAGAAAGTTGTGATTTTTATGTTTTTGATTCAGTTTTTATGTAATAAATTAGTATACATTTGAATATTGTGAATATGGTTGGCTGAGATAAGTAGTTAGGATTATCAGTGGTTGTGATTCAGATGTGGTTAAGGACATCTTTTTTGTGTTGTTTTGTATTTTTACTTTTATTTGTATGAAACTCTGGGAATGTGTATTGCTGATTTCTGCCTAAGTTTTTCTACACAATGCCGAAAATGTTCGTTGAAATTTACTAATTCTGTTCTAAGTTCTTGATATTTCAACTTTTTATAGAATGATTCCACACAAAACAAAGCGTGGTGAACATGCTCTTGCTCGTTTGAAGGTTTATGAGGGTATCCCACCTCCATTTGACAAGCAGAAGAGAATGGTTGTCCCTGATGCTCTGAAGTAAGTTCTATTTTTTGAACGCCGACTTTGAACTTCAGGTTTATTGAGTTTGTTTTTCTAATACTGAACTGATCAATTGAATCAGGGTCTTGAGGCTTCAGAAGGGACACAAATACTGTCTGTTAGGTAAATTGTCATCTGAGGTTGGATGGAACTACTATGATACCATCAAGGTACGTTCCTCCCCCGAACTTCCGACTTCTTTTTTGATGCTGCAGCCTGTAACTAATCTCCTTAATTTGAATTTTGATGAAGTTATATACTGTTAACATGATCTAATTTAATTCCTTCAATGATCTGACTACAAAGTAACTGTTTGTTTTTTATTGAGATAATATTATTTTGCGACTGTTTTGTTACGTTTTCTTCCCGGACTTATGGATGTAATGATCTGTTGAGTAATGTTCCCCATGTATCTACACTTATATTCAATTATGGGAATAGAAAGGAAAAGTTTCTTCCCCGAGTTATGGATTTAATGATCTGTTGACTAATTTTCCTTACCTATATAGGGGAATAGAAGTTAAGTTGTTCGAATTCAATGTTGTGCCATATATTTTTTACTTTCGAAAAGGGAAAGTTATTATGTTTATTGAAAGGATGTTTTTTTGTTTGTCTCAGGAGCTGGAGAAGAAGAGAAAGGAAAGATCACAATTGGTTTATGAGAGAAAGAAGCAGCTCAGCAAATTGAGGGTGAAAGCTGAACAGGTTGCTCAACAGAAACTTGGTTCCCAACTTGATATTCTTGCTCCTGTTAAGTACTGAGTAGTGTTTTGGTTAGTGGTTTAATTTAAGTCTTTAAAGCTGAGTCATATCAAAATGAACTCCCAATTTTGGAGATTGTATTTGTCATTGGATCTTATATCTGTTGAACTTTTAAGCTTTTTTTCATTTGTGTGTTTCTTTGGAATCATGTCATTCTGATAAAATTTATCTTTTGCATTTTGTGGATCCCCATTTTGCACATGTTGATGATTCTATACTTCAATACCCACCATATCATTGATTCAATTAATTCTCCTTAATTAACCCATCATTTTGTGGATGCACATTTTGCACATGTTGACATAAAAGTCAAGGTATTTTGTTCATCCTCAATTTTATTCTCAATACTTAAGGTCACAAACACCTTCAGTAATGAAGATGAACAAGGAAAAGAGATTGAACAAGAACAGGCTCCATCTTGAACATCTTGACTCTCCATCCCAAAGAGCTCCCCGGTCGGGTGGGAAATGATATCAACTTGCCGGTAACAGGATGTGCAATAGGCATGGCAAATTGTCTAAGGTCATAGTCATCTACCTTGCCTGAATGTACATTTCCCTCTACCCTCTAAGGTGGTTATAAGCCTCTTGTCCACTCGGTTATAAGATGACCTAATGAGTGGCACAAGACCAGAGTCTTGCACATGCTGTTGAACCTCAACTTACAATTCTTGAAAGTTGGACATGTTATCTGGTCATGCTCTGTTGTTGCACCTATCCAGAATGTCACACTGGCGTAAACAAAACAAAATTGAACACGTTTAGTAAATTTTTTCAATCTAACTGAAAATAAATATGTTTAGGTTACAAAAACCTGGTCTCGACAATCGGCTTATGTTGCCTTGCCAATTATTTTGGCAACATGATTCAAATAAGATTGCAACAATATTATGTTCTAATTGTCAGCAATCTAATTCCCATACCAGATCCACCACCATTCATTATAAGAAAAGGAGGAACTAGACTCTGGTGATGTGGTGGATGAGACAATAAGGCCAATGTTCAAGTACCCCGATTTTCCTGCTTGACGTCGTCGTTCCTTTCCTTGTGCAGCACTATCTCAAGAATGAACACTTTGATTCTTTGTTCTTACCATTGTCATAATAACAACATAAACAATGTTAAGAAAGTTATAGATTCAATTCTAAGTAGCTGATTCAAAAACATACAAGGTACAAGATACTTTTGCTCCGTTGTTGCAGATGAGCCCTTAAGAACATCTAGCCAGGTGCAACAAATATTATTCACAAGAAATTGAAAGCACATATTCTATTCAACATTGATCCTTGAATGTACTTTAGGAAAAGTGAATAGCATGAGCAGCTTTGTAGCAAAATTACACAAAATAGCAGGAAGATGAATAGAGAAGAGATAGGAAGATAGGTAAAATTAACAGATTGCTGTAAAAGTGTGAGTGCAATGAGCCAAGACAGAGAACTGATAAGATTCATGTCACGAGTTGAAGATTACCAACAGAGAACTAAAGATTCATGTCACGAGTTGAAGATTATACCAACACAGAGAACTGAAGATTCATGTCACAAGAGTTGTTGGGTGACCCATATTACAAAAAATTGATATGATTAGAGGGTTGAGCAATACAGAATGTGGTTATGAAGAAAGGTACCTGAAAATCGGAGCCGAAGAAGGGAAAAAAATAATAATAACTACACTTAATAAATTCGCCAGTCTGGAAAAGCCACATGGAGTATGAATAGAGTGAAAGCTGATGTGGAAAATGCTCATATGTAATAAACGATAGATTATAATAACTACACTTATCTATAGAAAGATTCTAGTTCAAGTTAGGACAATACAGGTTTATAGTTGCACCTATCACTCTACCAGTACTGAAACCATGATTACAATTCACTGTACCACGTATCGGATTCGTCGTAAAGAATGTGTCAAAATTAATATAAAAAATGACAAACTGCGTACCTAGTGACCCACATATCCGTATGGTGTTGAGTACCAACTAACTATTTGACAAACTACCAGTAGTCCATACAAGAACATGATCCATGCTCGAAATGGTGAAAGCGCTTCCTGTCCCTAACAGTTATCTTACGCTCAAAAATTTTCGAGATTAATTTCATTGAAGAATGACAATCTTCACAAATTCTCAAGTTCTTAACAATCTGAAGTGGTGTATTTGGGGATGTACTAATTAAGCCAAAGGCAACTGCAATCTTCTCACTGTGATAGTGCAGCACATTTTCTTTATTTTTGTCATCCATCTTAAGCAAGACTTGTGTGGTGTCTAGCCTGTAACCTTCCAAATTCAACTTTTTGGAAATTTCCTCTAACATTGAGTGTATATCTTTGGCTCTAGGATGGGAATCATCTTCAACAAGAAATTCATGAATAATACCATCAATCTCAATCCAACTACAGCCAGGGTCTTTCCTTATGTTCATGTCTTTCATCATTAACCTCACCTCTGCCACTGCATCCCAATCTCCTGCTGAGGCATACATGTTTGATAGAGCCACATATGCCCCACTATCATGTGGAGCCAATTGCATTAAAACCTCAGCTGCACGCCTTCCGATTTCAATATTTTTATGCATCTTACAAGCACCAAGCAAGGCCTTCCATATCACATCATCTGATCTTATTGGCATGTTTGATATAAGCTGCTCAGCTTCTTCTAGATAGCCAGCACGACCGAGGAGGTCAACCATGCACCCATAGTGTTCTACCCTCGGCTCTAATCCTACGAGATTCACCATGTGATTAAAGAATGATCTACCCTCGTCGACTAAACCTGTGTGGCTGCAAGCGGTTAAGATGGCTATGTATGTGACATCACTAGGAGTTACTCCACTTCTTTTCATCCTTGAAAAACAATTAAACAAATCATTAGCTCTGCCGTGCATGGCAAGACCACCAATTATAGCATTCCAAGTTATAACATTATTCTTCGGAAGTGTCTCAAAGACCTGAATTGCCTTCTCAATGTTCCCACACTTTGCATACATATCCACCAAAGCAGAACCAAGCACATCATCAATCTGAACCTTATTCTTCTCTGCATACAAATGCACCCATTTCCCCAACTCAAGTGCTCCAAGACATGAAATCGCAGGCAGCACACTGACCAGAGTGACCCTGTTCGGTGACACATCTCCCATCTGCATCTTATGAAACATTTCCACAGCCTCCGCGAAGAATCCATTTTGTGCATAACCGGAAATGATCGCATTCCAAGAAACCACACTTCTACGGTGCATTTTGTCAAACAATTTCCTAGCGGCCTTAAGTTTCCCAAGCCTCACATACCCATCAATCATCACATTGCACATAACCACATCACCCTCTTGCTTCCTCTTATCTCTCACCATTCTGTTCATATCATCAATACCATTAACATTCCTATAAAACAAAACATGTGCATCTTCCATATTCCCACACATCACATACATCCTCAGAAGATTGGTGACTACAAACTCATCATCACCCAATCCAAACTTAACAACCAAACCATGAACCTGCTTCCCTTCTTCCAACCTGGCCACAACTGAGCATGCCTTTAACACAGAAGGGAAGGTAAAACCATTAGGTTCCACAATGCCATCAGACACCATCTTACAGAAAAGCATTAAGGCATCAAATGGCCTATCCTTGCTTTCAGAAAATGACCTGATCAAAGTGTTCCAAGCAAAACAATTTGGTTCAAGCATTTGGTCGAACAGTGAGAGGGCATAATCAGTATCACGAAAATCTGAGGTTGCAGAAAGCTTAAGGAGCTCTATTGCCACATTGGGGTTATGGGTTTGAGCTGTTTTGATAAAAAAGGCGTGAACTTGCTTCAATTCTCGCATGCTCTTGCATAATCTGATTTGTGGGAGTTGCAAATGTGGATGAGATGGTACAGTGTTTGGGTTCATCATCAGAGAATTCATCTCTGCAAAAAAATATACAAAAATGTGTGGATGACATTAATGTACTAGTATTTATTATACAGTTTTTTAAAAAAACCGGATAATATTGATCGGGTAAACCGGTGAACTGGCGAAGTATTTGGTCTTTTTTTGGCCATCAAACCACACTAACCGAAAAACCGGAATTAAACTGTGTAAAGTGGTCAAGAACCATCAAAACTGAATGTCACACGGTTTGGACCGGTTTACGAAAATGAGATAAGTAAGAGTGATAAATTGATGGATTTGGATGCTAATACAATTCATGTAAATTTGTTTAAAATATGAGTAATGCTATATCATATTACTAAATTTTCCTACTAATCCTCTACTCACAAGAAATATCAATCACTAATAAATAAAATATCGACATATATGAGAATTTAGTAAGAGAATATATTATTTTCCTTAGAATATATTTTACGTTATCTAGTCCATCCATATTCAAACTTAATTAATTTCAATCATCCAATTCATTTATGATTCCATTTTTATGGATTTGGATGAATGTATATCTAATATATTTGATTTTTAGTAGAACTAAAAACATTATTGAAGAAAACCATTATTTTAAAAATTACTATCTCAATAGAACATTTTATAAAATCACATTTTAAAAAACACTTTTAAAATCATTTAAAAAAACACTTTTAAAAGTCATATTAAAAAAATGATTTTTTTGCAAGATTCTAGAAGCATGTGACACTTAATATTGTATGAGTACGTCTTTAACAAATACTTATAAAATGTAATATTTATGTATTATAATTATAAAATTTGTAGATAATTACTATATTATTAATCATTCATTTGAATTATTTTTTTCGAAAAGTCATTAATGATTAAATATAAATGGTAAATGATGCATTGAAAATGTATAAAACTCATACAATATCAATATATATTTCTCTCAATGTTATATACTCAAGAGTAAACTTTTAATATTAATTACATTAACATATATTATAATTGATATTAATTTAATAAAATATTAAAAGTGAAAGTGAGAATCATGTATGAATTTGCTTGAAGTTGGTTCTGCCTAATAGCTCTACGAATGCTTAAAATTTCATTTTATTTTAATTTATCTATATTTTATCTTGTTAGTTATTATTAAGATCGTTATTATCTTATCATTTGTAATTTTTTTACCTATATAATAAAGAGTACAATATATATGTACTTTCATTATAAAAATTTATACACACTTACAATATCATCCACCATTTATTTGAATTATTTTTTTGAAGAATCAATGATGATTAAATATTAATTTATATATATTTTATCTTATTAATTATTATTTGGGTTGTTATTATATTATCATTTGTAATTGATTTTACCTATAATAAATTATTTGGACCGACATATATTTGAGTTTGATCAATCTTTACCGTCCTAAAATAAATCTCTACATGGTATCAAATTGATTTCATCATATGTCACATGTTCGGTCATTATTCCCCTATCCAAGTGTCAAAATTTTGTGTGTTCAATAAACTTGTTTAATATTATACTTCAATTTTTTTCATATCACAGAATCATTTTTTTTAAAAATAATTTTCCACTCATTGCATGTTCACTAAACTTACTTGATATCACAAATCTAAATTTTTACGTGCATTTTGAACTACATCTATGCATTTTAAATAACCTTTTTGAATTTTATCAATATATTTTAAAATAGTGAATAATGTATCTCCTGGTATAATGAGATAAATTATATTCTTCAACCACTAAAATTGTGACATGTGTACCATTTAATCATTTTCTGTAAAAATATTTCTAAAACTAAACAAAATAATACACATGTCATTCTTTTATTGGCTAGAGGAGATAAGTTATCTTCTAGTATGAGGATATATATTATACTCTTTAAAATAATCTTTTAAATGTTTACTTAACTACATATATGGTGCTATGAATAAATGACCATCATAGTCTTAATATTTAATTGTTTATTTATTTTTAAAATTATATGAGGTTAAAATTAATATCAATTGGTAGTTGAAATTGATATTATATTTGTAACCAAAAACTCGTTAACCGCATTATATATTAATTAAATGAAATATAATAAATAAATATAATGTAAAATCAGATGATAAGGAATAAATTACACAATTTTTCAATCTCTATAACAAAAAAACCAATTAAAGACTGAAATTGATATTATATTTGTTAATAACAATTAATATCAATCATACACACTAATATTATTATGCTTAATGCTATTTTTATGTGATAAATTTTAATATATTCATTGTAACAGTTATTGATCAATTTTTTACTAACTCTCCATAACCGAAAAACAGTTAATATCAATTAGTGAGTGAAATTAATATTATATTTGTAACTGAAAAACTGTTTAACCACATTATATATTAATTGAATGAAATATAATAAATAAACGTATGTAAAAAACGGATGATAATAACTAAATTACAATAAATCAGAAAACAATTTTCCAATCTCCATGACAAAAAACAATTAATATCAAAAAATGACTAAAATTGGTATTGTTTCCAACTATATCTCCTTCTTAATTTTTATATTTATTATAATGATACAAATTAGGTAGACATGTAAAATTACACTAACACCCCCTGAGTTTTAGTGAAATTATACAAACCACCCCTCCATTTTTTTGTTCTTACACAAACCGCCCCTAATTTTGTACCTATGTTACACTGATTACCATTGCGTAATATAAAAGTGTAATATTTTAAACAAAAAAAGTGTGACGTGTGTAATTAAGTTAAATAAAATATTGTATATTGTGTAGACAAATTCAAATAATACGAGAGTTGATGCGTCTTCATTATTTGGCTCGTTACACAATATTATAAAAGTTATTTAAACATACATTTAGAATTAGTAATGTATTTTGTAATGACACAAAAATAATAAAAAAACATTGATTTTTGTACTATTTGAAATATTACACAGTATATAATATATTTTTAAATTAATTACACTCACCACACGTTTTTTTGTTTAAAATATTACACTTTTATAACATACAGGAGTAGTCAGTGTAATATATACAAAACTATGGGTGAGTGTAATTTACTTTTTTTGCATGTATATAATATTAGCGTGTTGATAAACACTCCGTGTCGACCGATCCATATTCTTATTTTATTATATTAAATATTCAATTTTTATATATTTTATTTTATAACATTGTATTAAGAGTACTTTATATTAAAAAATGTATTTATTATAATTCAATTAAAGGTGAGATAGATAATTAATGTGTTAATGATAGTTACTTAAGATTATATGATTTTTTTTGTAGAAATTAAAAAAATATAAGAGCAAGATAGGAAAATAAAAATTACATCATAATGATAATTATTTCATGTTTTGACTTTATATATAGTATAAATAAATATAGATATAGATAAATAAGGAGATTCAAAATTATTTTTTTGAAGTTGACTTAAACTTAAACTTAGTGGATATATATTAAACTTAAACTTTACTTAAAAAACAATTATCATGTGCTAAGAATATATATAATTTTTTTGTAGAATTATTTATTCTCAGCAGCGAATGCGAACTTTCCATTGTAAGCAAAAGAAAGCAGCGAAAGTTGCAGTCACAGACAACAAAAATTGAAGTCCATTAGAACTCTTTGTGATTGCATTTACCATACAAAATCACTTCAACAATTCTTCTTCTTATCGGTTTTCTCTCTCTCAAATCCAACTTTTTTTTTATTTTTTTATTTTCTATTTCTGCCTTTTTAGCTAAGTTTCTTTAATCTTCTCCACAAATAGAAGGAAAATGGGTTGTGTTGGAATTGTGAATTAGTAATTTATTCAAACCATGATCTTGGGTTTCTCTTGTTTTTTTTATTTGTTCAATATGATCTTTTAACCTTTTGGGTACTTTTCTATTGAGATTTTGATATCTGGGTCTGTGAAAATTTAGGATTTTGATATCTGGGTCTCTGAAAATTTTGGATTTTGATTAGCGGGTCTTCATACAGTTCATTCCATTTGGTACTTGTGGATCAGAAATTTTGGATTTTGATTAGTGGGTACTTGTGGATTTTGAAATTTTGGATTTTTTGAGCTCTATAAGGATAGACAAATGGCTTTGCAGGAAATTCATACTTGGACTTTAGGAAGTCTTATTAGAGCCTTTATTGACCTTGTTCTAGCTTATTTCTTGTTATGTGGATCAGCTATTGCTTTCTTTGCTTCCAAATTATGTATGTTTTTTGGACTTTATTTGCCATGTCCTTGCAAAGGGAGTTTTTTGGGGTATAGGAATAGCAATTTCTGTATGCACAAATTACTGTTTGAGTGGCCTTCAAGGAAGATATGTTCCATTAAAGTGATTGCGGCGGAAAGGTTTCCATTCGATCTTGGTCGAATGAAGAGTCATTCCTGCAATGTCCGTGACAAAATAGTGGAAGATAAGACATATGATAATAACAGGCTTGTTGAGTTGGAAGATGAGGCATCTTGTAGTTCATGTTCAGGGCCAAATTTGCTTTCCCTAGTTGATAAGGAAAACATTTATGATGCTAAGGGAAAGAGGATTATTAATCTGAAACGAAGGTCTGGAATTCGGCGTAGGAGGAGGGGTAATTATGACTCTGCGAAATTCTCTTCGGTTGTTCCATCTCATAATCTCCAGTCTGAAGTTGCCTCCACTTCCTGCTTGCCTTGTGATGGCAGTGTAAGTATAGGTCAGACGAATCAAAGCATAACTCGTGCTTCGGAAAAAGAAGTTAATGTGCTTGGTAAGTGAGAAATTATCTAAATAATTTTTTTCATTGACAGTACGAAGCTTCATATTATTAATGTGAATTTGCATCCCTCTAGTATATGCAATACTCTCAGCCATGTTAGCAAATTTTGTACTTGGAAGATTCTGTTGTATCGGTAGCCCGCAACAATGACACGAGATAATCTTTACTGGCTGAGTCATGACCAGGTCGCTCTCTTTAAGACGTTTCGTGGTACTGCCTCTAGGTCCAAGCAGACTATCAACCACGCCGTCCCTAGGATAAAACAGTCCAGATCTCTGTTATACGATATCTTACTGCACTGTAAGAATCGCTCTCGAATACAACAAAAAATATGGCTTCTAGTGCCAATTCCAAAATACCCACGGATTCCTGTTCCAACTCTAGTGCCACGGAAAGAAAGGGAGAGAAAGGAAGCCGGAAATGCGTCGGCAGAATTTATGGAGAGAGAAAGAGAAGAGCAAGTATAATCGTACTTGCTCTTGGTGCGAGTTACAATGAGGAGGGGAGGCCTCTATTTATAGCGTGAGGCCTCCAACCGACCCTCCATCCAATGGTTCAGAAAAAATCCATCTACGGCGTGGAGGAAAAAAGGCGCGGATCCACCTCCTCAAATACCGGGTCATGCGACTCGATCTCTCGCTTCTCGATCCTTCCTCACGTGTGGTGACTCGGTCAAGCTTGACCTGGTCATCCACACGGCCCGAAGCAAAGGCCCAATGGCCTTCTAAATAAAAAATAAAATAAATAAGTAAAATAAATATTTATTTTTTCAACAAAAAGACTGTTGGGCCCAAGCCCGAACCGAGCCGGCCGGACGGCGGCGAAGGTAGTGTGCGTGCGCGTGTGTGGGGGGTTTTGGGGCACACCCCAGTGTAGGATTTTAAGACTTATAAAGCCTTTCACCTTCCTTCCTCCAACCAATGTGGGACTTGGAGATTTTTTGAATTTCACACTCCAAGTTCCCTCATTAATGGCCTCATTAATATACTTTAGTTTCACTTTGAAACTATCAATTCTCAACAGATTCTGTTGTTGAACACCAATTATGTATATTTTTATTATTTAATCGCCGTTGGATATTGGCTTTTAACTTTCTGTGTTTTTTGCCTTCCTCTTAATTAGACATTGAAGATGCCCAAACTGGCCATGATTTGGATGAACAGACTTGTCACAGTTACGAATTTAATGGATCAATGATTGATAGTCCAGGACGGGACAAATATTCATCTTCCCCGGAAAACTACTTGAGTGATGCACAAGACATTGTCCAGGTTGTTGGAAATGAAGAGATCCGTATAAATATGTTGGAAAATGCGCTTGAAGAAGTGAAAACTGCCTATGCTGCTCTTTACCTAGAGCTAGAGAAGGAGAGAGCTGCAGCTGCTACTTCTGCCGATGAAGCCATTGCTATGATATCCCGTCTGCAGGAGGAGAAGGCATCAATTGAAATGGAAATGAGGCAATACCAGAGGATGATAGAAGAAAGAGTCAACTACGACGAAGAAGAGATGAATATTCTGCAAGATATCCTTATAAGAAGGGAGATGGAGAATCACTTCCTGGAAAAGGAACTCGAGGCATATAGGAAGTTGGATTTGAGAGGAAGTGATCAGTCCAATGGCAAGCCGAAGGTGATGTTTGATGAATGGGGACAAAGACCTGCTATTTCAGTTGAAACACGGGAAGATCCACCACAATCTGAAAACAACACCATGCCAATGGTTGAGAAAGATGAAATATCAAATATTTCGTCAAAATATATGGTTGCTCAGACTTGTATTAATACCGAAGTTGGAAAAGAGCCGGAGAAAAACACACAACAAAAGGATCAAGCACACGGCAATCTGCATAGCTCCACTAATGATGCTGAACCCGATGTTCTTGATGTGCATGTCATAGATGAGAACATAGGACTCAGGGAAGAGGAAAATGAAAAGATTAGCTGCTCTTCATTTAGTACTGATTCAAATGAACCCAGAAATAGATACCTCGATTTTGGAGGCAATTGTCCAAGAACAAGCAAAATGGTAAGTGTTACTAGTGTTACTGGCCGAACGAGTCAGTTATCCATGTTATCTACCGTAAGATGCAAAACTCTGCCTTTTGATTCAGGAAGTGATCCTTCGTGTGCCGTCCATAACGAAAAGTTAATGATTGACAAAGAAATTGAGTTTCTTGGAGAAAGGCTGAGGATGGTACAACTTGAAAAAGAAAATTTGACTCTCTTTGCCGAGAATGGAGAAAGTGAAAAAGGCCGGTTGAAGCTTCTGGGACTTCCATGCCCCCTTCATCAGCAAAGGTATAATTTAACACTTGTTATACAGTACAGTGAATTTAACACTTGTTATGCAGTATAATGAATTTAACACTTGTTATGCAGCCATCTATTATTGTTGACTAAACTTCATAAGATGATTTTATTTGTAATTGTACCTTCTTTCTAGTATATAATGATTTCTAATTATGCTTAATATGTGCTTGCATAATAAGTATGTGGAATCATGGACATAGTCAAGGTAGTGGATTATCCTTATGGCGAGGTAGATCTTCTTATCTTTATTGAAGATCTTTGAAAAGCTCAAAGTCTGATATTTCATGATGAAGGACTTGGTTGGAGAATAGATTTGAGTCGTAAGCCTGAGGAGTTTAGCAACGCGATCTAACAACAATGAACTATGTGATCAGAATAACTTTCGTTTTAATAATTCCATCCGAGTAAAAATTTCCATGTTCTCTCTGTAACCATTCGCCACTGCACATAAGGAAAACGTCAAAACTCGAGCATAGTCATTAAGTTCCAAATCACACAAGAGTTGTGGTACCACCGATTGTGATAAACAAATGTTGCCTGATACTGAGATTCCTAATGTATTTCTTATTTGCATAGTGAATGCTGAATAATAATTGTTAGTGATAGTGGGTCTGACCCTTTTATTGTTGTGTTAGTTAATGACCAATGCTAACTATGCCCCTGCCTTTTCAGGTCAGCTTGAGGAAAATACGCAGCGAAATCGCATCTTTGGAGACAAGTGAACAGCTAAATGATGTACAATAATGCGTTTATGTGTCACGAGCTTTGCGCCTCGGCTCGATAGCCAGTACCGTTAGGAACTTGTAAATGACCACCACCTTTGTTAGGAACTTGTAATTCACCAGTAGTTTGTTTTCCCTGTTATAAATAGACTTTTAGTCCATTAAGATCAATAAGTATTCAAAAAACACATCAGTTTTGAATCCTAGGCCAAGTACAGGTAGTGTTTTGTCCCATGTTGTAATATGTTTTTGCACTTTGCTTGATAATGGCACAAATTATGGGACATTGTACCTTGTGGTATCATGCATATAGAAGACAGCTTTAAGGGTGTAATTAGTGTTCAGATTTTATTTGGTATGTAATTAATTTTATTTTGTTTTTACTTAAAATATTCTATTTCTCAATCAAATTGTATAATTTTGTTGTGATTGAATCCCAACTTACTTTGGTCTATTATATTACTCTTTTTTGTAACAAATTAATCTAATCAACTTTCAATTAATTGTACTATAGGAGGCAAAAAGACCATAAGGAAATGGAAAAAATCCTAATAAAGTGAAGGTTTCAACAAGTTTTTGGCCTCTAAAAAATCATGAAAAATTTGTCTTGGTCATGATGCAGTGAAATATTTGTATCATTCCATGTACTCATTCACTTTCATTGGTTAAAAAAGTGAAACATGAATTTAATATATATTAACTTTATAATTTTCTAAACAATGAAAATGAAGAGGTATATGAAGTGATACATATTGGGATAGAAATGTATCGAGAGGAATAAAAATACACACCGGAAAAGATTAGTATAAAAAAATGATTATGATATTGTGAAGATATTGGTTTGGATTATAAGCCCATCCAATTAAAATGGGCAAATTGTAAGCAAGTGGCTGAGCCTACTCTCTATTCTGCCACTTTCCGCCACAACCACAACCACAACCACCCTCTCACCAACCACCCAATCACTTTATAACAAAACCAATATCAATTATTGACACATAATAACCCTAATAATAATGACCACTCCTTCTTCACCAACAAAGAAACCCCAACCCATTCCCTGGACCCACCAAGAGACTCTCAACCTCATCAGGGCGTACCAAGAAAAATGGTACGCCCTGAAGCGGGGCCCACTCCGTTCCAACCAATGGGAAGAGGTGGCTGTTGTCGTAGCCGCTCGATGCGGCTACGACTTCAACCACCCTTCCAAGTCTGCTATCCAGTGTCGCCACAAGATGGAGAAGCTTCGACAGCGCCATCGCGCCGAGAAACACCGCCTCGCTGGAGGTGGTATACATCAGCCACGTGGCTGGCTCTATTTTGGACTTATGGATGAGCTGGAGCGTGGGCCCATGCCTATCTCGGCTCGGCCCCTAACCGCTCTCAGCCCTCCTTGTAATTACATCGATAATGATAATGATAATGATGATGATGACGACGATGATGATAATAGGATGATGAATTATGTGAAGTCGAAGAGTATTAGTTATATTCTTAGTGAGAGACCAAGAACAACAAAGAAATATGGAGGAGAATTAGGGTTTTCGAGGGAGCATGTTCTTCCGAAAGGTTTTTGGAGAATGGATTACGATGACGAGAACTATGATGATGATGATGATGAGAAGAATGAGGATGAGGAGAAGGAGGAAAAAAAAGTGGTGGTGAATAAGGAAGGGTTGATTTTGGGGTTAACAGAAGAAATAAAGGATTTTGGTGAGAGGTTTATTGCAATGGAGAATTTGAAGATGAGGATGATGAAAGATACTGAGAGGTATAGGGTGGAGATGGAGAATAAGCGGACCGAGATGATCCTTAAATCGCAGCGCAGAATCGTTGATTCGATCGGGAGGGCTTTCGGGTTGTCTAAGAAGATGAAGATTGGTCATGAAATATGAAGGTTTTCATTTTTCATGCCTATCTTTTTTATCATTGCTGTGAATTTTTTTCTTTTCTTGCCACTGTTAACCTTGTTGTAGGTTTGTTTTATTTACTTGTTTTACAATAATTTCATTATTCTCCGATCCGTTGTTGTTGTTTCCACTCTAAGAATATCATTTGTATTGTAAGACTCCTTAGGAAGGAAGATCATACCTATTTTATAAATTTACAGCTACTCAGTTGATTTGCTTGCAGAATATGAAATTCAATGATCAAAGTAAATTTTAGTTGCTTTCTATCAAAATAAGAGTAGAAAGGAGTAGTTTGTATTCTATGCTGCAGTTGATTATGCTATTTCTTGTTGTAATGATTTATGATAGAGCATTATGACATCGTTTGATCCATGTATTTGACCCCACTTAGTGAGATAAATGCGTGATTGTTTTGTTGTTGTTATTACCTATATCTCGACTCACCCCAATCACCCGAGTGTAACTTAGTTTTTTTGGTATTAGTTTCTTGTTTTATACTAATTTTTAATCCATTACATGATGATGGTTGGAAGACATGTTCCAAATCAACAAGCCATTAGGGAAACAAGCTTTAGCATTAGTTTATTATATATAATGCATGTAATATCTTTATTGTATTAGTTTTTTCTTTTGGACTTTTAGTTCAGACCTATGAGAAAGTCGTCTACTATAATAGCTGTTTATTGTTGTCGACTGCAATAGCAAAATGTTTGCATTTCCCTTTGTTGCACACTGATCGACTTTACCAGTAAATTACCACTTTTAAGGAAGAGTCAATTTTGAACTAATACTTCAATCTTCTGTATCGTTATTGAACATCTTCAATTTTATAACACAGTTCTATAGATTCTTAGGGACCTATGATAAAGTTTAGGACCTTGGAGGTAAATATGTCTTCCAAGAACCAATTCCAATTCATTTGTGGGGGAATGATTCATCTCTTAACATATTCAACTGGAAATGGAGGTTATTAGTAGTTGATCCTATCTATTATTTTTTGTATGTCTCTTGTTCTTACGCTATAGTTTGATTTTCACCCCAAAGTTAGAGAGTACCCAGAGTGGAATTTGTAACAAACCTGCAACTTTGATAGGTTAGTTAGAGTGGGAATATAGGGAGAGAGATGGTAAAGGAAAGATGCATGCAAATTCTGAAGTACTGCAATTTTAGAGAGACAAGCCTACGGGTCGCTTCTGTAACTGGATAACCAGCACTGAAAACCGTCTTTACATCGGACGGTTTGGTGTTTTTGAGATTTGGTGCCATTTGACTAGGGAGGATCAGACCCTCTAAGTCTGTATTTTATATCTTTTCTTTTTAGTTATTTCAGCTTAATCAAGAGGGAATATCCTCATTGTATGTAAGGAGCTTTGCTCCAAATTCACTGTTAAACACTATTCCGGGCTTTTCAGTCCCTATGAAATTGGTAGCGGAGCTCCCAATCCTGAGAGCATAAACCTGCACGGTATCAAATAAACTCCGGAATGATTAGATGCTTGATAGACAAGGGAAAGAAAGTATTGTTGGAGGAGATTGAAGGCTCCGAAATTTGAAGAAGGTGGGTCATTAACATGGAAAGGTACTTCTGCGCATATCAATACTGATCTGCATAGAGACAGAAATGACCCATCTATCAATTATTCAGAAATGGATTTGAGGTTAGGGAACAGTAGTGTAGTATGTAGCTGTTTTCTATCTTTTCTCTCTTGTTATTGCATCCTAATCAATAGGGAATATCCATTGTGAGGAGTTTAGCTCCAATTTACAAGTTCGATACTATTTTGGGTATGTCAATATATCCCCTACCCTATTGAGTAAGGATCCTCTCGGAGAGAGAAGTGTTATCAAACACAAAATAAAAAATAACAGTCGATATTATGACACTTTTACCCTTAAAAGCAAAACAAAAACAAGAACTTTATTCTTCAGTATTAGAGAGGATCTTTCTTCTATCTAACTTTGGTGGCTGGTGGTTGCTTCCTCCCCACACAAAAAAACAGCCATTTTTTATTTATACCACAGTTATGGGACAAATGATGAAAGGCTCCTCATTATGATTTTTCCAATATTATACATGCTTCACAATGCTTATAATTTCAGTTCTATGACAAGACATGATTCATAGAACTGAATATAGTGTACTAATCTTCCTGACACTATAATTAGTTTGTGCTAATTCTACTGATCTGATTCTGTTTTTCTAGAAGGTTTGCCTTTCTTTATACCACAGAATGGTAAACTTTCAAGAAGAACCAATGATTTGGCTCAGCCATACAAGTAGAAGAAACCTTGGAGGAATATCTTTCTCATTGTTCTGTCAATTTCAGTAGAGCAATAAAATCATTCTGTTCTTTTTCGTAGTTGATCCATTTCATAGAGATTTTACCGAGTTTTACAGTGGCTATCGACTGCCTAACACAATCTTCACCATTTATCTGGGCTTAGGACTAGCTCTGTATAACATCGTAGGCAGGTTGTTGTTATTTTCTGTAGTGGGTTCCTAACAAGGGTTGTTATCAAGTTTCTGGTCAACATATTTTGTGTTGTTCTTCATTTCTGCTATTCCTTTTTATTTGCTTTGTAACTTGAGTGGAGTGAAAATGTGACTATTGTTCTTTAACCTAAATGTAGTATAGTTTATTGTTTAAATATATTTACCATTACAGACATAAGTAATGATTCCTTTCTCTGCTGTGAAAATTCCGACTTCAATTTTTGAGATTAAATTATCAAACGATTTTTTTAAGAGAGTTAATTGTGTTGTGAATGATTTCTTTGAAGAACAATTTGATGATTTTTTATCCTGTTGCCAAATTGTCTCTAACAAAAATTGCATTATATTATAACTAGTTATTTTATTTAAAAAAAGCAAATGGTATTATATAAGAAACAAAACTAATAAGAAGATGATGAAATTGATACTTGTTGGGAGAGTTAGTCATGTATAGTTCCTTAGTTAGAAAAAGTGAATTATATGTATCTCCCGAGTTTTAATAAAATTACATATATTATGCCTCATCTTTTTATATCTCCTTCAATTTAACACCATTAACTAAAAGTTAAGGTGATTGTCTAAAATATTAAACTACCCTTTATTTCAAAAAATATAACTCTTCTTTTCTTTTAACACAACAAATTATCTTTCTTAAACTATGGTTCATGTGTATATTCTCACAGTAATATTTAATAATTTATATGTGTATGTTTGATTAAATAAGAAATTTTAGAAACAAATCCTCTCCAAAAATATATTATAAAAAATAATCATTTTATTAATATTTATCAATTTATATATATCTATGTGTCAATTAATATTCATTACAATTCTTTCAAACATTTTATCAAATAAGTTGTGAGCAACATCTTAAAAGTTAAAACATGTTTTATATGAAGTCTAAAAAGATTATTTTTATCATAATGTTTCATTAAATGACATGTGATATGTAGATAACATTATTGTTTAATATTCAACTAATGACATGGGCTATAATGTGCATATATAAATGATGGGATATTTGTGTAGGTGTAAAAATAGAGAGATAATTCGAATAATTTTATTAAAATTAAGGAGAAATATATATAATTTACTCATAAAAAAGAAATGAAAATCATACTTGTGGGTACCTGTCTGAACCCAACCCGATGTGATCAAATTTAGGTTCACATTCGGATTTTAGATTTTGGGTTCGGAGTTGAGTAACACAAACCTCACATCGACCCGACCCGACCCATCTTCTAAAAAATATAAGAAAGTGGGAAGAGATTTAGTGAGAGTAAAATGTTAGGTTGAAGTGAATTTTGAAATAGTATGGGTTCACAAGAATCCTTTACGCATTGCTCTCACAATAATCACACCTTATACTGCCCCCTCCACCCTCACCCTCACCCTCACCGTCACCACCACCACCGTCACTGTCCCCACTGCCCACTCCACCACCGTCATCACTCTCATTCCATCTTCCAATCCCATCTTCTTCCCACTCCCTTACCCATCCCACCAACTCATGTTCTTCATCATCATCAACCCAATACTCAGTAACACACTATATCTTCCCCTTTTCTTATTATTATTATTCTTATTATTAATTATTCTTATTATTGCAATTCGTATTGAATTCGTTCTTGCTTACCAATTCGTGGTTCTTTTCTCCTACAATTTAAGTTAAAGAAAGAATAAAGAAAACATAGCGTAATTGGTGATGTACACTCACCTACATGACTAAGTTACAACAAACAAGAAATAATTTTATCATGTAGTATTTGTTCTAATGGTGAAGCCAAAGTTGATTCAAACCTATATGAAGCGAGACTAGAAATGGCTGTGCATGGAGTTATAGAAACCCTACTGAGTATACCCCTAATGTACCGTATTTGATAGGGTAAAGTACGGCATACTACGTACCCATACCTATACCAAAGAGAACCACATATTAGGCGACTGTGGGACATGATTTATGATAGCATTATGTCGACCTCTGATCATGTAGCTTACGACACCTAGTGAGAATAAAGTTGGGTTGTTGTTGTATATATATATTGCTATGATAATGGGCCTAAAAAATACTAAGAGACATAGCCGTTTGTGAGGAGGAGCACATCTTATGTCGTACAATATGTGTCACTCCATGTGTCATGAGCTGTAATTGGTTAGAAAAATATTTAATAATTATATTTTTAACTTAAATGCATTTTCTTCAACCAATCACAGTTCATGGCACATAAAGTGACACATATTTTGTAGGACAGAAGATGTGCTTCCTTTGTGAGGATTGTAAAGAAGAGTATGATGCTGGAGTTCTGAGTTGAGAGCAAAGATAAATTTCCCAAGTCAACAAATTTTCTATTTTATTATATACATAGGAAAGGATGTCTCACATGTATCTTACACTTGGACACATTAGTTAAGAGAGGTGCAATTTAGTTGGAGATTTCTTCAAAACTGAAGATGTTGAAAGAAATGTAGAATAGCAGAGAATCTAACTTACAAATTAATCTGAACAGGTTGTTGTTGGTCATTGGTTGCACCTGTTAGGGATGTTATTTTAAGACTAAATGTTGGCCGATAAAATGTCAACAAGAGAATAGACTCCATGTGGCAGAGATGTGAATGTTGCGTTGGATGAGTGGACACATTAGCTAAGATAGAATTAGAAATGCATGCATTAGAAAGAAAGTTGGAGTAACTCCTATTGTAAAAAAGATAGTAAACTCGCGTCTTAGGTGGTTTGGAAATGTGTGGAGGAGACTGGTACAAGCCGCCGTAAGGAGAGTAGATCAAATAGAAGCTAGTCCAATTCCTAGAGGAAGAGAAAGACCAAGAAAAATAATAGGGAAATTGATTAAGAAAGACATAGAGATCAATGCTTTGTTAATGAACATGATTTATAATAGAACATTATGGCGTCGTTCGATCCATATAGTCGACCTCATCTAGTGGGATAAAGGCTTAGTTGTTGTTGTTGTAATCTAAATAGGAACCTGATGTTATCCATTGTAGGCTAAGCATACAGAATTAAAAGATACTTCAGGTATCTATAAATTCAAAGATTGTGTCAGAGATTTAATGAATTTAAATTGAAGATCCCTTTATCATAAAAAAGTTGAAGTTGCTTGAAGTTTCCTTCATGTTCAAGAAGATGCTATGAAGTGCTATACTTTTGGTTTAATCAACAAATATGTAAATTGTGTGGCAAAGCTGGATTATAAAGCAGATAGTTTGAAACTTTAGGTAAAGATTGTAGTTTATATCCTACTGAAACAAATTGAAGTTTCAAAGGGAGCTTGTTACCCAAAAAACCAAAGAATTAGAAGTCAGAAGATGTTGCAAAGTGCAATGCTTGTCAGTTTTGAATAAAAACATTATATTTGGAATTCAACCATTGAAAAGTGATTGTGATTTCCACCATGCATTTAGGGAACAAGTATGGAACACTTTAAAGGTTTAAAGGCAACCAATAGTTACTTTAAATTAGATTCTGGATGTTGTGCAGTCATGGTTAGCATGAGGAATCTAACTTTTCATTTCTGATTATGCATTGTTTGATTTTCCGTTGTATCTATTTTCCGTTTTCGAACATGAATCCATGTAATTGATTGAGCCTTATGCTCCAGTATGGCTAGTTCATCTAGTACTTTGTTTATCCTTATCAAGGTAAATCAATCTACTGATGCTTTTTGTTGGTATCAGGATTTCACAAGAGTTGGAGCATATAGAGCTAGAAGATGATGAGGAACTGGATGATGAGCCAGTTTTTGTTCTAACTGATGAATGGAGGGAGTTCTTTGCAAAATCTGAAGCTAAGAGGAAACTAGGTAATGTGTGAATGTATTAATCTATGTTTGAGTATGTTTACTTTATTCTCAATTCTCAATTGATGTTGCTGTTGAGCAAGTCATTTAGGCCTACAATACTGTCTGGTTCTTTGGACTTGTCAAATCTGCTTTAAGTCAAAACACACTAAAACTCCTGTCTGCATAATCGATGTGTTTTAATAGAGTTTGAATAGCCCAGATAAAAATATGTATGGATAATCTAACTCATTTTTGTACATATCATGCAGAGAAGAAGCAAAACAAGAAGGGAAAGAAGTAAATTAGGAAGAAAAGATTTCTGTATGAATAATCAAAAGGTTTTTATAAGGGTGGTGCTTGAGATCCTGCTATAGATGATACAATTTCTTTCAAACCAGATGAGAGGATTAATCTTCACTTTGCTTGTGTTGTAAGACAGAAAGGTATATTGTCTGCATTTTTCAGATGAACAAATTACTTACTAATTGGAGTTTATGTTAAATGCATGAATTACCCCTCATTGAGAAATTTGGCCAATAGCTATATCTATCCAAATCTTTTAAATTGTGGTTGTGAAATGCATAGGTAATGAATGATGCTATCTCATATTGGGAATAACCTGAAGCAAATGAATTCTGAAGGATGTTGGTCAAATGCCATAAATGTAGTAAACCCATGAACTGTAATTATGAACAAATCATTTAAATTGTTGCAGGCATTCATCATAAGTTCTGGAAGGTTCTCTTGATCTCTGGAAAATATCGCCGATGCGCTTACAATAAAACGAGAGTACCTGAAAGAAAAACCGATGAGGGTGAGCCCTAACGCAATGGTAATGTTGTCTGTCTTGTGACATGGAGGTCATGAGTTTAAATCCCGAAACAAGCTATTCGCTTGCGAATATAGGGCTACGAGCATGTATCACTAAAAGTCAAAAACCATGGTAGTGAACTTAATGTGCATGAATTGAACAAATGTAACTATTGTTTCCAATGGAGCTATATAGTAAGGGGTAGAGATTCTCTACTGTTATGGGAAAACATGATAGAATCACAACCAATGACTAAACCATCTTCAGTAACACACATGACATGAATGGAATCTTTTTTCTGAATTGATTTGTTCAAATCATCACTTTGCATAGTATGTTTTTCAACCCACCCAAATCTTTTGCAATTATTTGAGTACTTGCCCTTGCATAAGGAATCACCCATCAAGTGGAATCAAATCAAAAGGAAATTAAATAAAATTATTCGTAATCTACCATTCATCCAAATCCAAGGAAATTAAATAAAATGTTTTAAACAATTAATTTCAAAGGAATTTTTATAGCAAAGTTATGATTCGAGTTGATTCTCACTTCTCCAAAAATGGGAAGAAGGTGAGTAACCAACACCGTATCTAAACTATTAATTCCATATACCAAAAATGTTCTAAATAAAATTACCTTATTACTCAAACGATTTTCAAAGGAATTTTTATAGCAAAGTTATGGTTCGAGTTGACTTTAATTTCTCTGAAAATGGGAAGAAGGTGAATGACCAACACCGTCTCTAAACTATTAATTCCTTATAAGTATTTTAGTAAAAAATTATATTGCATTACTTAGTCACTCCAATATATTTTAAATCAACTAAATCAGTCAATTAATTTTCGAACCAGAACTACGTAGCTTTGATTTTGATTTCCCTATTGTACTCAGGGATACGTAGGAGCAAGATAAACTATTGTGAGACATAACAATAAAAAATAAAATTGTTATTACTGAATTTTAATAAATTTATTTAAGGGTATGAAAGTTCATGTTATTAGCGAGAGTACCGTTTTAATACGGGCAGACAAATTGCTAATACATTCCCCGATCCGTAATCGACTCACGAGCTCATAATCTCTGTTCAAAGAACAAATTGTCCTAATTGGGCATAATTTAGAGTTTTCTACGTTTTAACCACAAAAAACGTAGTGACGACTCCAAATCAATCGGAAGAGGTAGAAATCGAGTTCACCTCTCCCTAAGTCGTAGGGTCGGTCTTTCAACCGAAAATCGGGTCGCGACAATTATGTTTATTTTAGATTGATGCTCATTGTGTATAAATATTTGAATGTATTTTTAACATTCACATACAATATAAGTAATGTTATTTTATTTGATTATATTTTACCAAATAATCATTGTTTTAAAATACTCATACATTTAAGTTCTTTTTCTATAGTTTGGAAGAAACATTTTATGTAGACCATTTAGAGTTGTGGTATTTCTATTATTTTTATAACAACATATAACTGTGACATTTTACTATATATCATATAAAAATAATTGAACATATTTTCGTCTAAGATAAATATAGAAAAAGACTTTGTTATTCATTGTATATCTCTATTTGAAGATGAAGAGCATCGAACTATATAAAATATTGATAAATATATCATTATTCTAAAATAAGATTATTTTCAAAATACATATTATTATTTGACTTTAAAATAACTACAAGTAAATAAAAATCTGAATTCATCAATAAATTATTCATATTCTTTTTATGATATGTTTCTTATTGTTTCTATTTTAATACTGTAATAATAACATTCCAATATTAGAATCAAATACAAACTCTAAAAAACATATATGTTAAAACCAAATATAAATCAAATATGTATTATAATGCATATAACTTTGTATATTTTATGATTGATTTTAATAGAATAAATGTAGAAAAATTGTAAGGACCCAAATTCTATACTTGAAATTTTTTCCTTATTTAATTCATTCTCTCATATTTATCTTATACATTTTTAAAATACCCGATGGTTTAACTTTGATCACCCATTAACTCTTGCTCGATTTATTTAACATGCATCATCAAATACACATACTCATGTTGCAGAAAAACATAATTCATATTAATATTCCATGGTAACTACAACATACAACTAGCTGTGGGTTTCCAAAATACCCATAACTACAAATATCCAGTGTTACAATACTCGGAGTTAAAAGTATACAAAATAGCATTTAGTCGATCGTAATACAAAAGGGTCAAATAAAGGAATCCAAGTTTTAAGCTCCTAAAGCATCAAACCAATAATCCTCAATTTACTTGTTTACCTGCAATGAAATTATCAATGACAAATACACAAAAGATACAGAGGAGTAAGTCATTAATTCAATAAATGTCATTAAACGGTAATCCACATTATAAATAGAGTTAAATAAACGATTTGACATTCGAATCTAAAATCAACATATCATATTTCCCATCTCATACTAACTCATTCACCACTTTTATTTATAGCTTCTTCCTTATCAAACCTTGTCACTCATCAATACTACACCACATGATTACCTTTCACATATATATTTACTTTTACATTATCACATGGGGCAAAACATTCAATTCAATGCCACATAGGGCAAACCATTCGCAATACCACCCAGGGCAAGTCATTCTCATTACCACGTAGGGCAAGTCATTCGCAATACCATATGGGGCAAGTCATTCTCAATACCACGTAGGGCAAGCCATTCTCAATACCACGTAGGGCAAGTCATTCGCAATACCACTTAGGACAAGTCATTCTCAATACCATGTAGGGCAAGTCATTCTCAATACCACGTAGGACAAGTCATTCGCAATACCACGTAAGACAAGTCATTCTCAAATCATATACATATTCAGAAAATCCACATATTTTTTATCGTCATATATAATTAACAACTTCTCCTTACCTTGGTGGGTGTCGGGGTTGGGTTTGGGTAACTTTGCAAGTTCTTTCGCTAACTCCTCCAACCTTAGGATCTTTCCTCATTCCCACCAATCAACAACAAAAGTCAGAAATTTATTTTCAACAACATATAAACAACTCATATATCATTTGCAAACATATATGACATTCACACATTTCCAATATTTTCCAAAACCACTTTCATTAGAAGTTTCCAACCCACAAAACCTTTCCATTCATCAAATACCAACTCTGAACCAAGAGTTTATAAGAGAAATACAACATAAAACGAACCATAACTCTAAAGGATGAGTTTCCATGGTTTAACACGTTTTGAGAAGAGACCTACCATACCCAAAACAAGTTTCAAAGGGAAGATGAGAGTTAGAATCAAGAGTTTTACCTCTTCTCAAGCTTCTAGATGAGTATCAAGGCTCATTGCTCTTGAAAATGCTCTATTCTCTCACTTTTCTTTAATTTATAACCCTAGAATGTGTTTGAGGTTCCCTATTTAATGTAACATTGTCGGGTTCTCGCTCAAGCGAGCCCATTTTCGCTCAAGCGAGAATCTCACAGCCTCTACAGCTTCAGGGTGCAATTTCTCGCATAGATGAGACAACTCTCGCTCAGACGAGATCACTCTCGCTCAAGCGAGGATCCTCTCGCTCAAGCGAGGATCCTATCGCTCAAGCGAGAATTCTTCAGTATAGCCCAATATTTCACTCACCTAGGCGACATCTTTTTTGCTCAAGCGAGATTTCCAAGACTGATACTATAATTTAATGACTTTAAATTTAGGGTGTCACAAAAAATCAATTTCCTTATCACAATTAAATAAAATCAAATATATGACTTTTTAAGCCAAAAATATCATTTTTTCTCTATAAGGGTCAATGATACATTGTGATTTTTTAAGCTAAAAATAATATTTTAAAAATACTTTTTATTATTTGACTTTAAAATAACTACAAACAAATAAAATTCTGAATTCATCAATAAATTATTAATATTTTTTTATTATATGTTTCTTATTGTTACTTTTTAAATACTGCAATAGTAACATTGCAATATTAGAATCAAATCTAAACTCTAAAAAAATATCCACAATGAGCATTGCCTAAATTAGGAAATCATAAATAATTCAAACCAAATATAAATCAAATATGATATAAAAAGCATACAACTTTTTATTTTTTATGTTTGATTTTAATAGAATAAATATAGAAGAATCAATTTCATTATCACAATTAAATCAAATCAAAGATATGACTTTTTAAGCCAAAAATTAATATTTTTATTTATAAAGGTTAATAATAAATTGTGATTTTTGTAGAGACTTTATTACAAAAAAATGACGTTAAAAAAAATTGAAGTTTCATTTCTATTATTTGAAAGAATATTATCCTCAATGGATACACTATTATTATCTTTATCACAATTCCATTATTAAGTAACTTCAATAAAAATAATAATATTACTATCTTTATTTTAGATTGAGGCTCATTATTTTTTAGAATATGGATTTCATAATATGAATATTTAAAATTAATTTTAATATCAATAACATATTTAGATATGGTGCTTTTTATTATTGTTGACATTATTTTTTCCTAATATAAACTGTAATTTCTATAATAAACATATTTGAGTTAATATCTCCATTGTTTTAATTTAGTTTATTCATCTATGTTATTGAAGTTTTGTTTCTATTATTTACAATACATATTTGTTATGAATTATACATATTTGTATTATTTATTTTATAATTAAAAAACAAATGATTATAAAATTATATCCATAATGAACATTGGCTAAAATTAAGGAATAAAAAATAATCTTGATCGAAATTATACTAAAATATAACTCTGATATTTTACTATATATCACATAAAAAGTACTTTACATTTTGTCTGTAGAATAGAGATAGAAAAATAAATTGTTATACTTTGTATTGCTCTATTTGATGATGAAGAGCGTGAGAATTTATAAATAGTGAGAAACACATCATTAACCTAATAATTAAAAAATCATTAGTAAATTTATAACACATTATTATATGATTCTAAAATAAGATTATTTTGAAAATACTTAATATTATTTGACTTCAAAATAACTACAAACAAATAAAATTATGAATTCATCAATAAATCATTAATATTCTTTTTATGATATGTTTCTTATTGTTACTATTTTAATACTGGAATAGTAATATTGCAATATTAGAATAAAATCTAAACTCTAAAAATATATTCACAATGAGCATTGTCAAAATTAAGGAATCATATATAATTCAAACCAAATATAAATCAAATATGTTATACAAAACATACAACTTTGTATTTCTTATGCTCAATTTTAATAGAGTAAATGTAAAAGAATCAATTTTATTATCACAATTAAAACAAATCAAATATATGACTTTTATAATAAACATATTTCACATAATGTTTATGTTATTTTAATTTAGTTTATTCATATGTGTTATTAAAGTTTTGTTTCTATTATTTACAATACATATTTGTTATGAGTTCATATTTTTATTAGTTATTTTAGAATTAGACAACAAATGATAATAAAATTATATCCATAATAAGCATTGCCTAAAATTAAGGAATGAGAAATAACTTTAATTGAAATTGTATTAAAATATAACTGTGACATTTTATTATATATCATATAAAAAAACTTGTAAATACTTTCCTGTTGTAACACCCTAACTTTAAGTACTTAAAATTATAGTATCAGTCCTGGGATACTCGCTTGAGCGAAGTATTCTCACCTGGGCAAGAAAGACTCACATGGGAGGGTGAAATCCTGGGCTATATTGGAGGATTCTCGCCTGAGCGAGAGTTTGTTTGCTTGAGCGAGAAAAACTCAACTAGAAGGGTGAAATCCTGGGCTATACTGGAGGATTCTCGCCTGAGCGAGGGTTGGCTCGCCTAGGCGAGAAAAGTGATGTTTTGTACCTGTCGAGGCTGTAAGATTCTCGCTTGAGCGAGAGAGTCAGATCTGAGTTTTTAAAATAGGCGGGATTTTTTTGCTTGAGCGAGAAAGGGCTCGCTTAAGCGAGGACCCGACGCTGTTACATTAAATAGGGGACCCCAAACACATTTATGGCGGTTAACTTAGAGAGAAGTGAGAGAATGGAGCATTTTTAAGAGCAAGAAGGATTGTGAGTCATTTAGAAGCTTGAGAAGAGGTAAATCTCTTCTTCCCTATGAAACTTGTTTTGGGTATATTGGATCTCTTCTCAAAGTATGAGAAACCATGTAAACTCACCCTTTTGAGTTATGGTTCGTTTTGTGTGGTTTTTCTCGTGTAAACTCTTGGTTTAGAGTTAGTATGTCGAAAATGGAAAGAGTTTGTGGGTTGGTTCATGAAAACCCCAAAACCCTAAGGTGAAAATTGGGTTAAGATGAGTTTACTTTCTAATGCTGAAATATGAGATGATTATGTATGTTTTGGATAGTTGTAAACTTATGATGAAAGTAGTTTAGCAACATTGAAAATATGATGAATATCTTGTATGGTTAAATGATGCAATATAAGTTGTTTATGTGATATTTGGAATAAATGACTAACATGGTGTTGTATGGTGGGAATGAGGAAAGATCCTAAAGTTGGAGGCGGTGTCGGTGAAACTTGAGAAGTTTCCATAACCAAACCCAACACTCACCGAGGTAAGGATAAGTCTTTAACTTATGCAATGTGATAGAAAATGCATGGATTTTCTGTTGTGGATAATGAAATGTAATGTAAATCATTTAGTCGTTACAAGCATATATGGATATGTTTGTAGTGATGATGAATGGATTTACTATTTATGTTTATGTATTGGTGGAGTGCCAATGGAAATAAAACTCGGAATAATGAAATGAATCGTAAATCACTTTGTAGTTATAAGCATATATGGATATGTTTGTAATGATGTCGGGTGCATTTACTGTTTTTGAATTGGTGGAGTGCCAATGGAAATAAAACTCGTTTTTAGCCGACCATGATTAGTTAGCGACTTTGGCTCAAGTAATGTAGCAAGCTTTGGCTCAAGCAATGTAGCAAACTTTGGCTCAAGTAATGTAGCAAACTTTGGCTCAAGCAATGTAACAAATTTTGGCTCAAGTTATGTAACATGGTTTTCAAAAGTATGAACGATGAAAATGGTTTTAAGTAAATTTGATTTTAAACCGTTTATTTAATTTTATTAAATATGGATTAACATACATTGATATTTGTTGAGTTAACGACTTACTCCTTGTGTTTCTTTGGTGTATTGTCAATGTTAATCCCATTGCAGGTAGGTGGAAGGAGTATGAGTGTTTTTGATTAGGAGCTTAGAGACTTTTATTTTGATGTCTCTTATCCATTCTTTTATAACCTCACTTGTTGTACTTGAACTAACTATTTGTATCTATGAACTTAGAGATTGTTGTACATGACATTAATCCTGGAAGCTAGTAACTTGGGATATATGTAGTTATGAGTGTTTTGGAAACCTATAGCTAATTGTATGCGGTAGTTACTAAGTTACATTAATACGAATTATGTTTTTCTGTCATCTGATTTGGTATGTTACTTTTGGTTTATAGATTAGGTATGATGAGGGAGGTGAGATCTTTTAAATAAGTTCATTCAATCGGTAATTATAATTTATAATTAAATGCATGAAATTGGATTAAATTAGGGAAAAAATTTCAAGGTTAGAATTTGGGTCCTTACACCTGTAGGATAGAAAAGGACATTGTTATATTGTTTATTCCTCTATTTCAAGATCAAGAGTATCGAACTTAAAAAAATAGTGAGAAACATATCATTGCCTAATAATTAAAAATCATCAATAAATTTATAACACATTATTATATGATTCTAAAATAAGATTATTTTCAAAATATATATTATTATTTGACTTTAAATTAACTAAAAAAAATAAAATTATGAATTTATTAATAAATTATTAATATTTTTTATGATATGTTTTTATTACTACTTTAATACCGCAATAGTGACATTGCAATATTAGAATTAAATGTAAACTCTAAAAAAAATTCACAATGAGCATTGCCTAAATTAAGGAGTCACTATTAATTCAAAACAAATATTAATTAAATATGTGTTACATTGCATACAACTTTGTATATCTTAAGTTTGATTTTAATAGAATAATGTAGAAGAATCAATTTCATTATGACATTTAAATAAAATCAAAGATATTGTTTTTTTAAGTAAAAAATATTATTTTTTTCTCTATAAAGGTTAATGATACATTGTGATTAGTTTAGAGGCTTTATTACCCAAAAAATGACGTTAAAAAAAATAGAAGATCCATTTCTATTATTTTGAAGAATATTATCCTTAATGCATACAATGTTATCATCTTTGTCACAATTCAATTATTCAATTTCATTATTCGTTAATTACTTGAATTTGACATAAATATTAAATTAAACATCAACATAAATAAATAAGAAATCAAAATAACATCAACTTATTTAATCTATAATCTTTCCATGGAAAGATTGATTCTTGAAGAACAACTGTGAATGTGTTTCCTTTCTCTCATTCTTAAAACAATGGGTGATAATTTAGGTATATAATAATGAATGTATTTCAATACACAAACGATAAATATGATAGTTATGTGATTGATATAAATATCTTTTCTTCTTCCACCACCACCAATGTTATTTCTGCATCACCTAATTCCATAACTACTGTATATCTTTTTTCATTTCTTTTTTATTTAATTCTATATTTATACTTTAACTTACAATAACTCACATTATAAATATTAGTTATGGTTGATTGATTGATTGAGGGAAACATAAAAAAAGATAAAAAAAGATTCCTTATGTATCATCATCATTGAATGTCTTTCTCAACCATCATTATTCTCACTTACATCTCCCTCTATTTTTAAACTCAATCAAATAAGACGTCAAAATTTGTGCCACATATTTAAACTCAATCATACATACACTGTCACGCTACATCCTCACCAAGAGATACCATCAAAATAAGAAATATAATTTAACATATTCTAGAGCAAACTAAAATATAAATGCTAAATTTATGGGTATCCTAAAAACAAAAGATAAAGAAATATATACATGTGACATGATGAGAATACTAAAATCAAATGATAAAGAAATATCCATATTTAAATGATAGTGAAAATAAAAAAAGGATTGCATCAAATTAATACCAAATAAATATTAAAAACATGAGCTATTGTTGGGAGAGGAGTATGAGTTTGAGAAAGAGGGACATCCATTAGAAAGTAACGGGTCCGATTTAATGAGGTAGATTTCTTGGGAAAAAAACACAAAAAGTAATGAAAGAAAATTGAAAACAGTAAGCAAAACAGAAAACAAAGAATGGATGGATTGAATGCTTTCTGCCACAAATATATTAGGCTCTTTCCCCCCTTAAATCAATGGCTAACCTGAATGTCTGAGTGTTATGACAAATCGGTGAAAGTGTCATCCATAGTAGCTTCAGTGTGTGAATATAAAAATGTTATCTTGAACTCATACAAAAAATATTATCTTGAAAGCATACAAAGAAAGTTATATTGAACTCAAAAATAAAATAAAAAAACTTCATTCAACAGAAATGACCAAAAATGTTACTTTGTTAGTAAACGTTGAACAAAAAAAATCAACATTAATGTAAATTAGAAAAACATAAGTGAGTATGAGATGTTAAACATCAAAAATATGAAAAAACATCAAGAACATAGGTGAGTATGAGAGGTTAAACATCAAAAACATGAAAAACATTAAGAAAAAATAGACATCAAGAATATTCCCGTAACTAAGAAAAACAAAATTTCCGTAACTAAAAAAAAATCAACTTCAAGAACATTAAAAAACACACCTTTGAGTTATTAAGTGAGTAGGAACATGAAAAACAACTTTTGAACGAAAAATTTAGCGATTGGTGTCACGGGTAAAGAAGCTATTATGCTAAGGATGAAGAAAGAAGTTTGCGGAAGAAAAAATGGTGAAAGTTTAGTGAGGAAGAAGAAAGAGAGAGGAGAGACGAGAAGGAGAAATAAATGGAACTAAAAGAAAAAGTCTTTCCAGTTTAAGCTCTCTCTCATTCATAATTATGCAATATCTAAATTATCCTCACCACAACCTTAACACCTACCTATCACACAAACCCATTTTTGTAATATCATGAGGTATATAATAAATGAGGAAAGAGATACCTATTATTTTATTCCAAAAAATATTGTGCACTTACTAAAATGCCCTCAATGAAATTAAATATATATAGTTAATGATGATGTGTTTAGTTTAGTAAGTGACTTATACCCAAATTGTTCTTTAATTTTTGTAAAGAAAATGGTTTTGGATTGACAAATTTATTCTTAAAAAATCCACATGTCAATAATATGGTAGTCTATTTTTGTAATTTTACTAATCGTTTTTATTCTCATATAGATATAGATAGTAGATTCTCGTGAGACATGAATCGTTCCTTTTGCGGTCATTTATAGTACTTTTTTCCTTCATAACTTTTGATCGAGATATTTACTGAGGATTCTCAATGATCTTTAATTTGTATATATATTTTATATCCATGCGGTCTTCAAATGATTGCCTTCAGTTATGACCAACAATAGTACTCTTGAAACCAACCATCAATGGATGATTGTTCTCAATAATGAGATCATGAAATGTATGCAGAGTAAAAATGATATTTATTTATGCATGAGCTGCATGAAGTGGACCACTTCTTCTTTTTTTATCCACATTTACATGGATTAAAATGTCGCATTTAATTTAAGAGAATAATGTATCTCCTAATATAATGAGATAAATTATCTCCTCCAACCACTAAAATCGTGACATGTGTACCATTTAATCATTTTCTACAAAAATATTTTTAAAACTAAGCAAAACAATATACACATGTCATTCTTTTATTGGCTGGAGGAGATAAGTTATCTCATGGTATGAGGAGATACATTATTCTCTTAATTTAAATGATACATGAAAACATGTAATACCAACCAAGAGGAGATACTCCTTAAAATGCATGACATGCATTTTAAGAAGTATTTAATTTATTTAGGGATGCATGAATGATATTATTTTTACGCATTTGATACATTGAAGTGCATGAGATATAGTTAAAGAATGCATGCGATTTTATTTTAGAATGCATAGGGCATCTTGAAAATATAATTTATAATGCATATGATTTGTAATATGGGAGCACATCTTTGTCACAAAAAGTATGTTATTCCCCGTGTCATCATTTGTTATTGGTTGGAGGAGATAAGTTATCTATTGATATGAGGAGATACATAATTTTCTTATCAATGAAATGTGGCAGCACATTGAATATCACACTATTTGAGACATTAGATATACTCCTTTATAATACATGAAGGTAACTATTAAATGCTAGATATGAAATGTTTGAAGATATAAGAAGTGTTTTATTTAATTTTATTTTTTAGATAATGCACGAGGAGATTTACGGTAATGCATGAAATAATATGGTGAAATAACATATTAAAATTTACATTATGATAATGCATAGTTTGAATGATTTAATTTTATTTTTGATAATACATGCATGAATGAATAAGTGGATGAATGTTTGAATGATGAGTTTTGTTTTGACTCCATGTATGTATAGATGAATGATCGGATGAATAAGGGGAGGAATGAGAAAATGATGTAATTTTTCTTTTTAATTAATGTATGCATGAATGAATAGGTAATTGAATGACCGAATAAATAGATAATTAGGTAAATGATAATACGAAATTGACCATGTCTTGGGGTGGTTTAGCTATCACTATAAATCTAATAACTGGATATAGGGCATATGTGTGTGCCAAAATGCAAGAGTACCATGTTGTTTGTGTTGGTGGGAAGCATACAAACTAAATTTATATTAAGAATGGATGAATATATACAAAGGAGTAAAAACAATTATATTAATTTAAAAGATCAAACAAAGTGAAAGGGTATTAAGTTCCGTAAAATCAATTGTTCTAGGTCTGACTCTCTCATAAAAAAAGATATTGGGTGGAATTATCATTTGTAGTGACCCGATTTTCGTTTACACGACTGTCCAATTTCAGAATGTGTTGGTCCTTAAAATAGAGTTCTAAGCTCATTAATCGATTAGAGATGGAGGAAAGTATAAACACATTGTCTTCCATATTAAAATGATACCCTCATGAATTGCATAGAATAATTTATACTTTTACTTACCCTCATCACCAACCTTCCTCAATCCTTAATATAGTTATTATTTATATATTTTCATAAGAAAGAATTTTAGTGAACAAAATGACATATGACAACCGATCAAATGATGACCCGAGGAAAAAAGTGTATCATTACAAAGAACTAAGTGACATATCACCATTGTTCAAAAGATGATTCAATTAAAAAAGTAAATCCCAATTTATTAAAATAAAAAGTAATCATTGTTGTTAATGAGTACAAACAATTTTATTAAATATTTTGGTCTTTTATTAATTATTCATTATTGTAATTTTTTATTTGTTTATTATTAAGTGAATTTTATATTTATTGTTGATAATAGAGAAGGGAAATAATGAATTTCAACCATTATTTTAAACATTTAGTTATTATTAAAAAAATTTATGTTATTTTACTGGTCATATTTATTACTTACATTTTTTATTATTAAAAAATGAAAATAAAATAAATATTAATGAATAAAGTAAAATATATATTATTATAAATGATGTAGAGTTATAAATAAAAAAATTAAATGAAACTTAATAATGTAAGAAAAGGTGAAAGGCAAAAATACATGCTGGTTGGAATAAAATAACAACAAAGGAAAAAGACATCACAAATGAGTGTAGGATACAGAGTGCCTCAACATAGTCAAAAGCTAAAAATGTTATTACATTTACACTTAAGGTTAAAAATGTTATTACATTTTATCTTAAGGATAATAATGTCAACTTACATCTCCATTAATAAAGAGAATCATAACTCGTTCATAATTATATAGCTCTTATTCTCTTTAGGGTTGATTGGTTGCTCACAATTTTTTAGGGTGAGAATTGGGTTGGCCTCCATGGGTATATGTAGATAGAAAACTAGGTTCTTTGATATTTTCTCGTGTATTTATATTAGGGTGTAGGAAGGTTATAGTTGAAAATATAGACTTTGGGATAAGAAATATTTCGTGGATGTGCCATATTTTTAAATGCCGATAAGATTTGATATATTTTAAAAATTATTTATATGATTTGGTATATTTTAAAAATTCTATTAGGATTTAGTATATTTTAAAAATGATGATTGAATTTGGTATATTTTAAATTGTTAATAGAATATTCCATTTTCTCTTAAGCTCTAGTATATAAATTAGGCCTACAAAATTAGGTGCACATATTTATTATAAGACATTTTTAACTAAATTGCAGACAACAATAAAAGTAGTTACTTTTCTAATTTTTTAAAATAATATAAGATTATAATTTTATATTGATTTAATATTGCTCATTAATTGATAGTGTCAATGACAACAAAAAAATAGAGATAATCACAATTTTTAATAGGATCAAAATAGAAAAGAAAAAATAAATATTTAATAGAAAATATGAAATTCTTGTAATAAAAAGAGTAAAAGACCATCAAAACATTTTACAAGGCGTGTTATGATAAGGACAACATCAACTACTTATTAATTCTTTTCTCTTACATTTCCATAAATCATTAAATGTTTTATTGATTCCTGATTTTCCCAAAAAATATATTTTCTATTTGTATTAGTAAATATAATAATAAATTAATAAATATTCATTATGACATATAAATAAAGGACAAAAATCACATGTCTGACTTCCTGTCTCACTCAATGTATCAGACAAATCAGAATGTTGCTATATAAACAAAATAAAAAATAAACTTTTTATTGGTTTGGTACATGGAGTGAGACATGTGATCTTTGTCCATGTACCAATTTCTGTCTCACTCTATGTACAGACCAATCAGAATGCTACTATATAAATAAAATAAAAAATTTAAAAAGTAAACTTTTTATTGATGTAGTACATGGGGTGACACAGATAATTTTTGTCCATAAACAAAATGATAATTCCATTCTTTCAAACCTTTTGGCAGTCCTTTCCTTTGTTTTCCACTCTTTTATTCAAAAGCAAAATATTATTTTAATACCAAAACAACACCAATAATAAATTACCTTTTATTATATATTACCATATATATATATATATAATAAGAATCAAAGGACCAATGGTTATATTAAAAGGCATAGTAAGAAAATTTTGTTTGACATATAATATCAAATATCCCATTATTGCATGTTCTGTGACACAATGGGAACAAAGAAGGGTCTTTCACCAATGAATGCTTTGATTGGATGGTTGAGCAAAAGATCTAAGAAAGTTAACATATTATTGTTGATCTTGCTTTCACTTTGTGCTTTGGTGGCTCTAAAGTTTATTGCTCTCAAAGAATCCCATTATTTCTACTTGGCTTCTGAAGCAATCTATCTTGCTGGGACTCTTATTCTCTTCTACAAGCTCTTCACTCAGAAGACATGTTCTGGTACATTTAATTCCCTAGTTTTGATGTTTCTTTGTTGTTGTTGTTAGTATTCACACCTTTCATGTTTTCGATTATGAAATTATACGTTGCAATTGCAATTTCGGTAACGATGCTATGATTTTTAGAGTGCCCATGACTAGATTGCTCGATTACATTAATATTTGATTTATGTTTTCTACACATTTTCACAATTGCGATAAACACAATTGATTATAAAAGCGACCTCAATCACAAATTAAAAGAGTGTTATGGGATTGTTGTTCTCTTTTGTGGAACAAAATTATTTGAGGAAATAAATAATTATAACTAGGTCTAAATATAATTTTTCTTTGAGTCCTTGATATTGTCTAGTCTTTTCTGATCAAAATAATTCTTCTTGCTTTTCTCCTTGTATGCACTATAATGTCTAGAAAAAGGATGAACAATTTAAATCATCATTCAAGTGTATCATAATATGTCCATAATTTTAATTCGCAAATTTGAATAAATAATGAAGGGTTATATTTCTTTACCGATAAACAAAGATGGGGTATGAGGTATATGTATAATTTTTGAAATTCAAGATATGATATGATACTTAAAATGATTTTATAATAAAAACTTCAATTTTATATACATTGTAAATATGACAAAACTTAGGTAAAGTAACATAGATGCTAACAGTATAATAACATAATTATTCATAGTGGTACCATAGGATTATATTTATTGCAAATATTTGTTCATTTCTTATTAATACATAATTTTATGATAACATCAAATAAAACGTAATTTTTGCCTATATTAGGATACATTTTTTCCCCACGTAGGAATGTAATGCAAGACATGTTTTAGTATAATTTAAAAGAAATCTTACGTCTATATTATAGGGGTGTGAAAGACAGTGAAAAAATCGTCAAAAATATTTTATTTATATCTTAATCATATCTAAAATGTATTGGATAATAGGATTTAAAAAGATATTATAAAATATATTGTTTGATATGTATATGATGGTATTAAACCTATAACTATATTACCAATGTTTTTGATAGTTTTGGATTATATGAGCTTCCATGATTATGACATATGTGATAAAGAGATATTATTATATTTATTCCCCCATGGAATCTTGGTTATTTTTATCGAGTATTACAATAATAACATTTAAATACCTCAATTTGCCATCAAGATTTCATAGTTTTATTAATACCTTCAGACATGAATATGTTGTGAAATATATAAATTGAGATTGATCTTTATCTTTACCTTCTAATTTACACTCTAAGCATCAAGTAGCATTTTGAGATTGATCTTTACCTTTTAACCTTCATCACTTTATGAACTTGCCATTGTCTTGAATATTGCATATATTAGTATTTTTTTTAAGCAAATGTGTAATTACACCTGATATATTAAGAGAAAACTTCAAGGAAGTAAATTACAAGTGTCGAAACCTATAAATTGGGAAACCAACTAAATTTTCCTCTAAGGCAACAACAAAAACTGATCAGGAAGTTATTGGTCGCGCTTGGGCGACAGGTGCCGCCTGGGCGAGAAACCCAGAGAAAGATTGTTCTTCAATGTAAGAATTGTGGCTTGAGCGCAAACATCTCGCTCAGGCGAGAGATCCACAGTGAAATTGGTCTTCCAACTTGAAGATGTCGCTTGAGCTTGATCCTCACAGATATTACTATGAATTGATGTGTTTTAAATAAATGATATTATTAACATTAGTATACTATAGAATCTCAAATCAACCTTTCATTGTTGTTTTAAGGTGTATCACTGAAGACACAAGAGCTCATGGCTACATTCCTAGTAGCAAAGTTATGTTGTAGAATATTCTTCTTTGAGGTTGACATCCACTTTGTACTAGATGTGACATCTCTATTGTCAGTGTTATTGGTCATTTGGATGATCAGATTCAAGTTGAAGTCATCTTATATAAAGGAGTTGGACACCATTAGACTTCCTTTGTGGTAAATAACTAAATATTATCAATTCTTACACTTTTTGTTTTGTGATTTTATAGCATAAAATTGATTCCTTCCTTATATCATAGATCTGTTGACCTAAATCATGTCTTATAGGTTGTCTCGTCTAATGATAATGAAGTAGAAACAATGATAATAATGCATGTTTAGATTTTTTAATTGATATAGCATGTCTGCATTGCCGAGATAACAGATCTTAGTTCTGAATATAACGTATGAGTATTACACTTATTGGCGTCTGCGGAGGGTAGATATATATAGTCTTATACGCGTAAGTGAAAAGACTGTTTTCAGGATTTAAGCTTATGACGTTGATGTTCGTGAAATATGCATAAATCAATTTTGCATTATTTCTTCCATAAGAACCATAGAGTTAACATAAAATATGCATCTATTATGCCATTGCTAACAATTTGTTCAGTTACATACTTTGGAGTTCTGAAACCATAGAGTTAACATAAAATTGAAGTTGTTAATCTCTTAATGATGGAAATTTTGAAAAACCCAAAATCAGTATCTGATTTCTAGGGAATGTATAAATTTGAGAATATATAGAAAATCAACAGGGTATACAACTGTTTTGTGCAGTGTATTATAGTTACATAATTTCCTCATTTACCATACGTATCGTATACCAAATTTTCCATACCGCATACTAAAAGTGACAAACTGCCTACCCAATTGAACTACGTATTTGTATCATATACCATGTAACTATGACTTACACTATCCTACACAACTACAAACTTAATCCCAACTTCAAGTTTTTTAAGCATGTTTTGTTGATTATCTTGTTCACATTTTCTTGTTTTATATACAGATATGCTAAAATGACATTGATTACTTATATATCATTCTTGTTTTCCTTGTCATGATTTTTAAGAGTCTATGATGGCATAAATGATACAAATTAAAGACATCAATAACATATATATATATACACTATGAATTTTTGTTCCAGATTGTGCCTTGTGCAGTCATTGCAATTGTAGCACACCCTTATACAATGTATTTTCGAATGTATGGAATTTTTTGGTCATTTTCTGTGTATTTGGAAGCAGTTTCTGTTCTCCCTCAACTACGTTATATGCAGAATGCAAAGGTTTTGATCTTCATACTTTCTTCTAATATATATATTTCAATTCTTTAGAGAAAATATTATAACTATTGTGTGTTTCTAGTTGATTGAACCCATGACAGGAAAATATGTATTTGCTCTTGGTCTTTCAAGGTTCTTTGGATTGGCAAATTGGCTTATTCAGGTGAGATTAATTTTTTAGATGGGTTTGTCTTTAGAACTTCTTGTTTTTCATATACTGAATTTTAGAGAAACACAATCCCAAATGGAAATTAATGGAGCTTTTATTTTTTTTTATCAAGAACCAAAAGAATTGTTCCAATTTTATACATTATTTTACTTAATTTCTGTATATGGGAAGTAAAAAATTTCATATGAGTTTTCTCCAAAGATATTTTATTACAAATCATCTATGAATTAAGAAAAATGTACCAAATTAAGTCATATACTGATAGAGTAATTTTCTCTAAGAAGGTTAAAGAAGATTTTTTTTTCTTTTTCCTTGACTTGACAAAAGCATTTTCAAAAGATTTTTTTTTTATTTTTCAGGGACCTTAGTATAAAAACTAAATTTGAATGTTACAGAAAAAATAAAAAGAAATAAAATGTGTATGTTAAAATGTTATATGTAGAATTTTTTAGCCCTAAATTAATCCTAGCTATATAGGGTGGTTGTTTAGTTTCTTTCACTAGGTCCCCTTTTTGCATTTTGTTGTGCCTAGTGCCTTATCAAAAAATCATCCACCACTTTTTATGTGTACTCCTAAAATTATCAAAGCATTCTTAATGATAGAACTATAAGATAGGAAATATATGTTGGACTCTCTCTATTTAAGGCCAAAGTCACCCTTATGTAAATATAGCAATATTATATGCAAACCAAATCAACACCAACATCCCTAGCACCATGTTTTGGAAAATAAAGTAGAGTTTCACAAACTTTCAAGCTTCTTATTTCTCCTATATTTTATAAATGAGGAAGGTTGAGAATATTATTGTTACATTTGAGTGTGTATATAACATTTTTGCTGTCTAAACTTTAGCTTAACTATATAAATTTCTGAAGTCCATTTATAAGGCTTTTAAAACATCCTTCCGGTATAATAAGAACACTTTTTAGGCAAAGTTTTTTATTAAGACCTACGCTTTTCTCATAACTCAGAAACAAACTTTCTACTTGTAGGTTAAGATTGTGTACATCTATCCTCCTCAGATTTTACTAAGCAGGAACCTCGTGCATTAACTCGTCGTTTTTCTTTATAAGAACCTAAGTGCTCATATTTTCATGGCTCAATCAATAGATATATCTCTTGGGGACAATAATAACTCAATTAACTTGTAATTTGATTTCTAATCATTTGCAGATTTATGAGACAAAAGGGAGTTACTTTTTTTTGGATGCGGGTGGCTATTTCTGGTACTTGATAGGTTTTATTGCAGAGATGGTTCAATCATTTATCTTAGGAGACTTTTGTTACTATTACATTAAGAGGTAGGCCCATCTTTCCCCTGTATCAATGTAAAAATTTATACATAGTTAATATTTTATCCGCAATTTCATTTGTATTAGTTATATTTAGGAGTCGATGATTATTAAATATTGAATAGTGGATGATATATTAACTGTGTAAAAACTCTTACATTATCTTTACGCATTTTTCTTTCTTGTATATTTGACTAAATACTTGTTTTGCATTGTTTTCTTTTCAGTTTCATGCAAGGGCAGCTTTTGAAGAAGATGCCTGTTTAAGGATCTTGATTTTCTACCACATAATATGTTGATTCCGAGTTAAGCAACTTGAATACTTTGGGAACCAGAATAATAAAACCACAAAAAACACAGATTGGAGTACTATCGAAGCTTAGGAGCATGAATAAATTCAAACCACCAAAAATGCAGGTCAATATACTACCGGTATTTGGGAATAAAAATAATAAAACTAATATGAAACAGATTGGATATTGTTCAGACTTAGAAAGAAGAATAAAAAACAACCAAAAATATATGGTCGAGGTACTGTTGGAAATTGGGAAGATTAACAAAAGTAACCATGAGTGCAGGTCAAGGTACTGCTAGAACTTGGGAATAAGATGTATGATCTAGAAAACATGAATATTTTAGAAGCATCTCAGGATTACGGGATTCAGAGAACATAAATTGTTTAGAAGAATGTTAACCGTATGAGACCCGAAAAGAATGAATTTTAAAAGCAATTTTGAATTAACATTGAGGCTCAAGCCCTAAAAAGAATCAATTTTACAAGCACACTAAGTCTTCCTTTGATAGTGTAGAGAAAGAGAGGAAAGAAGTTGGGAGGAGAAAAATTGTAAAGAAAATAGATTTTTCTCTTGGTGGAGAAAAGGGAAAGGGTGGAGATAATAAAATGTAGGTGGGACCCACGCAAAATCTTTTCTCACCAAATATGAAGAGACAACTAGTAAAAAATGTTGGATGACATGAAATGACAAATATGACTTTGAAATATAATAATATAATATATAATATAATAACAATGTTCTATTTTTTTTTGTTATAAGGGTGTTTTCATATTTTCAAATATAACATTTTTCTCTCTTATCCCTTTCTCTTCTCTTTCATTTTCTTTTCACTCATACTAAACAATATAAAATATTACTTCCTTTCTTACCACTTTCTCATCTTTTTCTTTCTATTTATTATATCTCTCACATATTTCTTTCTTCTCACCCAAAGAAGGCATAAGGGTAGAGGATCAGAATTAGAAAAGCATGATTGTGAGAAGCACATAGAGGGCCTCAGACCTAAAAGGCATGGACTTTTTTTTATATTTAATATGATTGAATCATATGCAAATGCATGTATTATGGTAATAAATGTTGTGTAGATGTGGCATGATCTGATGTCATAAGAAATGAATGATACAAATGTTAAGATGAGTAATATATATTTATTTGAATACAATGGAATGAGGAGTAATACTAGTTTATATTCAGAAATGTTCTAGTGTACCACTCATTCTTTTCTTTACTTTTCTTTTTGGGATGACATAAAATCTATTAATTTTTCATTGTTTATAACTTTTATGGAAACGATTGAAATGCAATCCTTGTTGACCATTGAATGTCTTATTTGCTTGATCAATGGCTTGCGGCTTGCCTTCCCTTTTCACATTATTTTATTGTTAGTATCAAAAGAAATAATCAAACAAGTTTATGGTATAAAACTCTATGTCTAGTATGTAAGTTATTTTTGTTATTCATAAATAATTAAAATAAATAATCAGACAAGTTTAAGGTCAAAATTAGTCCATGCAATTTTTGAGAGTGTCATTTTAATATTGGTGGATGATGTGTTAACACATTCCTTGACCCGTAATCGAATCCCAAGCTTAAAACTACTTTAATGACCAACACATTCTGAAATTGGGCATAAATTTGGTTTTTTGTGTTTTGTCAGCAAAAAGTAGTGCTGACTCGAAATCATTTGGAACAGGACCGAATTTCCATTTTCTTCCTCCTAAGTCGTGTAACTGATGATATTTGGACAAATGTTTTTCTGATGGCACAAGGCTTCATCATAATTTTTAAATATTAATAAGGTATCTTTAATCACTCTATTGTAGCCTAGGTATATGAAAGTATATTATTTCAGAATTACCCACAAAGTATCAATAGTCCCTTGAAAGTAGTTTTCAACCATTTTAAATGACATTCAATTGTCAAAGAAAATAGCATATTCTTCCACACAATTAATACATAGCCCCCCTCCCCCCTTTTGACCCAAAGGATAAAAAAATACAAAGTAAATCAAAATAAAATATTCCTCGCTGAAAATGCGAAAGAAAAATATACAAAAAGCTCGCCAAGAATTCTCAATTAATATCTCGAGCAAAAGTTAGGGCATTCAAAATAGAGTAAATACCTATTTTGATTTCTCGTGTTTTATAATTTTGCCAAGTTAATCCTTAATAAAATTAAATTACCAATTTAGTCCCCGAAAATTTCAATGTGGACCCACGTTAGTCCTTCCATCCATACCTTGTCTGTTAACATTGACGGCTTGGTCTACGTAAGCCGTTAAGTGCTGACTTGGCATGACGTTTTTCATCCATGTGGTCTTGTGTCACACGTTAGTGATCCATGTAAATTTTGTTGTTGAGAAAAAGCAAGGTTGTTTTCGAAGTTTTTTCGATTTTTGAACCGCATCCTAGTACTACACGACATCATTGTGGGTTACTGAATTTTTTGCAAAAACTAATCGACTTCATTTTTGGGTTACTAATTTTAAAAAAAAATTAAACCCAAATCGATGCCGTTTTTGGGTTAAGTGACTTGAAACATAAGTAATTTACACAAATCCTTATTTGATAAATGACACTTTACATGCATGTTGTTTGTAGGAAAGTGAAGTTGGTTGATCTAGGTTAGAAACTCCCAAACAACCCAAAACTGTTAGATACCCTTTATCATAATATATCAAATGTTTAGGTTGATATATTATGATAAAGAGTATCTAACAGTTTGTTTCCCTCATATAGAAGAATGAAAGTGTCAGAAAAGGGTATGGAAACAAGGAGAAGATGTAGAAATATGAAAAACTATAACCTTGAAATAAAAACACCCATAGAATTGTCTCATTGGGTTCTAAAGAGTTTTTAATGTGTATATAATTACAACCCTATTATAGTGGCAGATTGGAGGAGAAAACATTGGCTTGCATTTTGACCCATTAGCCACACTAGAGCTGCTCAGATCAGGTCTACTATAATTGCCATGTCGCCATAGTTTTTCATCTTCAATGGCTTAGAGTTGATTTTAAAGGTCGTAAGGGAGAATGAAACTCGATTATGTACTTTACTAGTTTTAAATGGAAGAAGAGATCCAAAACAATGTCATTTTGGGTTTAAAATAAATAAATAATCCAAAACGATGTCATTTATTATCAGGATATGAGTTAAAAAAATGAAAAAAGTTTGAAAACAACATTGTCTTTTGTCAAAAGAAATGTTATGTGGTCTGCTGATGTGTAACACAAGGCCATGTTGACGGAAAACATCGTCAAGTTAGCACTTAATGGCCCATGTAGACTAAGTTGTTAACGTTACCTGACGGGTATGCATACAAGTACTAGTGTTGGTCCACGTTAAAAAATTTGGGGACTAAAATGGTATTTAATTTTATTAAGGACTAAATTGGTAATTTAATATTGTTAGAGACTAACTGGGAAGGACTAGCGTCGGTCCACATTAATTGACGGATATTTACTATTAAAATATACTATAAATAACCGCAAATGGAACGATTCATGCCGCATGGAAATATTATTACCTTGATCGTAGGTCTTTATCCATTCCATCAAAAGATTGTGCCACATCCCAAAAAAATTAATTGATTATTGAATGTGAGAAAATTTTGAAAATATGATAATTAAGATGAGAGAAATGTGAGTATGGAAAAACATATTTTTTAGCCTTATTATATTTTTCAAGGAAACCCTTAGCCAAACCATGTTACTGCTAACCGACAAATTAGTCTATAAAGAACCAAATGGGACGAAATGTTATTATTCTAATTTGATTTTCAAAGGGATGTTTCATTATTTTACTAAGTATAAATTAACTATTGGATAAAATTGTTGGAATTTAAATATTGGCATTGAACTTTACTACTCACTAACCATACATATTAAGATCAATCACACAAAATAATTTAGTAATGATTCTTACACATCAAGGGACCTCACTTGTACTAAAAGTAAATGTCTTAGTCAATTAATAGCTTATGCAATAAAACTTTATGTCTAGTAACTTTACACACAAGATGAAGATTTATGACACACAAAACATATTTGTATGTCTAATAGTCTATGCATTTGAAATTGAATAAGTGCAACAAAATATGTTGGTCATATTAATAGCTCATCAAAATAACTTTATGTCTAACAACTAAATTAATAAGATGAAGATATATGAATCATTAAGCATATATCTATGTCTAGTAGTTTATGTTAACAAGTTTAAGAGTTATTCGATGTTCGTATGAATATATGTCTAATAATCATATTAGCACAGGCGCACATGTGATGCATAAGCATAAATTTAGGTCTAGTTTAGGCTCTTATAACCATAGGGAAAAGTGCAGTTGATACCCCAACTTATGATCTCTCTAATTGTAAGGCCTCTTTCATGCCAAACCTCACTTTTTGTTACCTCCACCGCATAATGGCAAAACCACTTTTTTGGACGTGGGAAGAGTGACGAAAACGTGTGATCCGATGAACTTTTTTTCCATATGGTTATGCTCAATGAATTCAAGGTGGATACATGATCATTCTTGGCATGACACCTTCTCAAGGTTGTACAAGAACAATCTAGTACCATTGTTATTGGTCGGCTTATCACCATGATAGCCCTTCATTTTAATTTGGATTTGGTCGATTTAGTCCCGATTGCAGGGAACACACATTGATCTTCAAGCATGTGTCTCCTTAAAGATGGTGGTAAGGGAGGGCTCTTTATATTGCCTCCCCCTGAAGGGATAATGACATCCCCTTTCCTTACCTAACCCTTTATGCACCACAATTCAAAACAGGGCCAACTGGAGAGAGCACGATTATTCTAATAGCGTTTCATTGGTCGTTGAGCCACCATCTCCCTCCGCACCTAGTCCATTGAGGACATATAGGCCATATGGTTCATCTTTCTCTTTTTGTAGGTACTTCTGCTACACCCAAGGAAACTAACTTTTTGATTGAGTGAAATTATTAAAATTAACCTAATGCTATAGTAAACGATTTGAAGATATTAAGTTGAGAGATGAAGAACCTCATATTAGAATTGACTATTTGTTCTCTAGTATCTAATAACGACATTCATATATGACTATTCTTATGATTTCCCCACCACTAATTCTTATCTATTTATCAATTCCTTGAGTAAACAAATCAAATGATTAAATAAATTAATCCACAAATTGAAAAATTAGTCATCTAATCATAGAAATATGTGTTAGAATGGCTAGTTCAATTAATCATATTCCTAGGTATCAATATGTTAGTAGTTGATATATTATAGGTATAGTTTAAACATGAAAATTCTCATTACCCTTAATTATACCTCATATCATACATTGGATGATCAAACCAAAATAAACATTAAGAATAAGAATAACAAAGGAAAAACAATGAAATAATATTAAATAATTAAATTGTCATATTGGACACATCGAGTTCAAATAATTACATCTGACCAAAAAGAAGGATTTAGCTACGCATTCCCATGTAAACTATAGTCATCTGGTTGGTTCACAATCTTCTTCTTTCCAAGCTTCCTAGAGTGGTTGATATCTCAATCCTAATATTTTATGATTCTAAGTCGTGATCAATGATAATTCAACCCCTAGCTAGTCTCCTAATTTATCTTAACCTTGCATAGATTTTTTCTCCTTATCTCCAAGATATTGATTAACATTAGGAGTTTGCGTCTTTATATTCAAATATTTTGATTAGAATGTGGTGATTGCATCTTTATCTTCAAAGATTATGATTCGCATTATCTTTTGACAACTTTTGCTCCTTTTAGACTCTAGTCACCTAAAATAGCATAAAAACACATATAACATGATTTGGTGCAAATATTTGACTCAATATATACTATGAATTATATTTATGCAGACTTTTAGGGTTAAAAGGTGCTCAATTATCCTTATTATTTAGGTAATTTTCACAGTTAACAAATTCATACACCCATAAATCATACAAAGGAGGTCGCAGACTCCAAAGAAGCATTAAGCATAACATATGCAACTAATAAAAATTGATACATCATAATTAAGCATAAAATTGAACCCGAGTGTATACATTAAGTGGGTATTACATTCAATCCCAACTTTAGAAGAGCCTAGCTAAACATTTTAATTTCATGAAAACTATGGCAAAGATAGAAGAGAAAATACACAACTCAAAAGAGAAAAGATATCTCATCCGTAAGTTTACATCAACTCCTCTAATTATTCCCCCTCGCATTTACATTTTGTTTCTAGCCTATACTAGCCTAGAAGCTAAAGGAGATAAAAAAAAATATAAATATTACTGAGATTAGTATGTGGGAACAAAATTGGATTCGTTCAAAGTATTTTTCGATCTCATTTTAACAATATGATTTTTAGTCTTCCTTTTAAAAAGTTGTGCACGAGCATTGGAAAAATGGCAACGTCTCAATCTGGGATAGTTTTTGAGATGATTCTTGTCTAGGACCTTTTACATTAAGCTTATGAGGACAATTTGAACAGAACGATGACTCACAATATCTCACATTGGTACAATTTTTGGGTTGATGTAGTTTTTGATGAAGAATATTCCAAGAAGCCCAAAATTGAGCAATAGTGTAGTTGCTTATTATATGTCTATAAGTCACGTCAATCACAAAAAAATAAATATCTATCAAGTAAGCAGGGAATGGTCTTGTATTATTACCTTCAAGAAGTATTTCAAGTGTAGCATGAGTTGTGACCCATACACATGGATAAGTCTTTTGGTTCCTATCTAAAGAGACAAAAAAAACAAGAAAAAGGAAAGAATGCTAAGTTGAAAATGTACACAGGAGTCCTAAGAAGAGGAGGAAGGTACTAAGGATTATAATAAAAAGAGAGTTCCTCACATATACTTACATTAAGTATTTTGGGCAAATATTAGGGAAAATGAGATTAATGACCTTACAATGAAGGTTTACTAATGTCAATTCACGATTAAGCTTTTTGAATAAGTTATAGGCTCTGAACGAAATTTGGAAGTTCATAGTAAGTCATTGATCGAGCAAACAAGACATTCAGTGATCAAGAAGGATTACATTTCAGTCATCTCCATAAAAGTTGTAAGGAATGAATAAATTGATAGATTTTATGTCATCCCAAATGAAAAAGGAAAGAAAATCATGATTCAAATTCAAACTAGAGCATTTCTAAATATAAACAAGTCTTATTCCTCATTTTATTATATTCAAATAAACATATATTATTCAGCTTATACATGACATCATTTGTGTAGTTCATTTCTGATGACATGCATATCTTTAGAGTCGCTACATATGATTCAATCATATTAAATAAAAAAAAGCCCATGCCTTTCGAGTCCTAGACCCTTGACGTGCTTCTAACAAGCATGATTTTCTCCCGACCCTCTATCCATTCTTTGGATCAGAGAAGAAAGTGAGGAGAAAAATAGTAAATAGAAGGAAAAAGATGAGAAAGTGGTGAGAAGAGAAAGAGGTAAGACATAAAGTTTTTATATTTTTGTGTATAAGTGAAATGAAAAAGAAATAGGTAAAAGAGAAAAATGTTATATTCAAAAATACAAAAACATTTTTATAACAAAAACATTGAACACTATTATTATATCACATTGGTATATTTCATGGTCATATTTGTCATTTCATGTCATCCAACATTTTTTATTAGTTTTCTCTTCATATTCGGTGAGAAAGGATTTTTGTGTGGGTCCCACCTACATTTTAGTTTCTCCAACCTTTCCATATTCTCCACCAAATGAGAGAAAAATAGATTTTCTCTACAACTTCTCTCCTATCAACTTCTTTCCTTTCTCTATACAACCAAAGGAAAACTTAGTGTGCTTGAAATTGATTCTTTCCCGGTCTTAAGCCTCAATGTTCTTTCAAAATTGATTATTTTCAGCTCTCATATACTTTATTTGCTTTTAACATTCATTCTTTTGGGTCTTTACCCTTGACATGCTTTTAAATAATTTACTGGGTCCCGTAACTTGAAGATGCTTCTAAAATATTCATGCTTTCTAGATGTATCTTGTGTATTCAAGCAAGTTCTAGCAGTAGCCTGACTTGCGTTTTTGGTTGTTTTTATCATTGTTCCCATGTTCCGGGAATACCTTGACCTACATTCTAGGTTGCTTTCATTCGTGTTCCCAAGTTTCAATTGTAAACTCATATGCGTTCTTGGTAGTATTCATTCTTGTTCCCAAGTTTTGATAGTATCACCGACATGTTTTTTTGTTGTTCTATTTTTCTTGTTCCCAAGTTTTGGCAGTACACCGACCTATATTCTGGCTATTTTTATTCACGTTCCCAGGATCTGGCATTATCCATACCTACATCCTTGGTTATTTTTATTTTTATTCCCAAGTTCTGGCAATACCTTAACCTATAGTCATTGTTACTTTTGTTAATCTTCCCAAGTTCCGACAATACCTCAACTAGATATTTTTGGTTGTTTTTTATTCTTCTTTCGAAGTTCGCACAATACCCATTCCGTTTCATGTTAGTTTTATTATTTTTGTTCCCAAGTTCAAGCAGTATACCGACTTACATTCTTGGTGATTTGTATTTATTCATGCTCCTAAGCTTCGATTGTACTCCAACCTATGTTTTTTGTGGTTTTATTATTCTTCTTCCTAAGTTCTGACACTATCCCGACTAGCGCTTTTGGTGGTTTAATTTTATAATAAAATTAGATGTTTAAAATATATCTTGAGAGTGTTCCTAGACTCATTGGATACAATCATCTACTTTTGATTCATCATTAGTATTTAATTGGCTGGAAATTTATTGGTAAGTAGTGTGCTAATAAACATTTAATTGCAAGTTGGTGGCGAGTTTAGGACCCTACAACATGGTACAAGTTACATTAAGTGGTCTACTAATACATAAAAATACGATGAATAATGAATAGTATAAGTACAATTTTATAAAACTAGCCAACTAGGGGTGCTAAAACTATCAATTATAATGATAAAATGTACACAACAGAATCCTGAAGTGTGAGTGGTTCCCCACAGAAATAGATTATCATCTTCAAAAAAACATGCAAACAATGCAAGTCTTGGTATTAAATTCATAATATCTTAACTCAAGTACTGCTTAACTCTGAATCAACAGGTTGAGATCTTCTCCAGTACGGGAATGTGAGGCCCAAATTCATTTTAAAAATTAAAAAAATATTTTAATTTAAAATAATTTAAAATATGCATCATTAAAAAATTTCAAATGCCATATGCCATCAACATATTATATGTCAGAAAATCAAGATCCTTAAACAGGCATCTTCCTCAAAAGCTTCCCTTGCATGATACTGAAAAGAGAACAATGTAAAACAAATATTATAGTCAAAATATATAAGAGAAAAATATATGCAATCATAATGTAAAAGTTTTTTTTTTACATTGCAAGTATATCATATTTAGAATTATATATATAAATAGTTATACTATTTTTATTTATCAAATTTTAGAAATATTTATATTAGAGAATATAGAATGTAATAGAATATTTATTCATTTTTTAATCATAATCGTCTCTTAAATATAATTAATATAAATGAAATGATAGATAATATATTGACTATGTATAAATCTTTACGTTGATAATACATCTATAAAGAAAAGAGATCGGCATACCTCTTAATGTAATAGTAACAAAAGTCTGCTAAAATAAATGATTGAACCATCTCTGCAATAAATGCTCCTAAGTACCATAAATAGCTACCCTCATCAAAGAAAAAGAAATGCCCTCGAGTCTCATAAATCTGCACATGATTAGAAAACAAATTACATGTTAATTGAGCCATGACAGTATGAGCACTAAGGTTCTTATAAAGAAAAGTTACAACTTAATGCTTGCGGTTCCTGCTAAGTAAAATCTGAAGAGAATAAATATATGCAATCTTACCTTCACAAGCAGAAAGACTACTTCCGGGTTATAAAGAAAAGTGTAGATCATTAAAAAAAAACCTTACAAATGGACTTCAAAAATTTCTATAGTTAAGCTAAAGTTTAGACAGCAAAAATGTTATATACACTAAAATGTAGCAATAAAATCCTACACCTTCCTGATTTAGAAAATATAGGAGAAATAAGAAGCATGAAATTTTGTGACACTCTACTTTATTTTCCAAAACATGGTGCTAAGGATGTTGGTGTTGATTTGGTTTGCATACAATATTGCTCTTTACTTCACATTTTAGCTATCAATTATAGAGAAATTCAATGGTTTAAATTAGTGAATAGATCTAAACAATTGGATTCCCTAAAATTGATGATTAAGATGTGGGGTAAATTTAAAAAACTTACTCTTGGAGTAAGTGAATCCCGCCTCATCCTTAATGCAATTGAAGGAGTGCTCATAAAAAGTGGTGGAAGATTTTCTCATAGGCACCAAAAAATGCTAATAAAGGGCCTAGTGAAAGAAACTCAAGATCCATCCTATATAGCTTGGATTTAGGGGTAAAAAAAATTCTACAAGCAACATTTTAACATACACATCTTATTTCCTTTTCTTTTTCTGTAACATTCAAATTTAATTTTCGGAGTAAGGTCTGTGAAAAAGAAAAAACAATATTGTATGACTTAATTTGGTACATTTTCTTATTTCTTAGATGATTCATGATTAGACAAATTTTTTTTTTTACATATACAGAAATTAAGTAAAATAATGTAGAAAATTGGAACAATTCTTTTGGTTCTTGATAAATAAAAAATCAAAGCTCCATTTCCATTTTGCAATGTGTTTTTCTAAAATTTAATATATGAAAAACAAGAAGCTCTAAAAACAAACCCTTTTAAAAAATTAATCTCACCTGAATAACCCAATTTGCCAATCCCAAGAACCTTGAAACACCAAGAGCAAATACATATTTTCCTGTCATGGGTTCAATCAACTAGAAACACACAATAATTATAATACTTATACTTTTCTCTAGAAAGAATTGAATATATATATATATAAATGTTAGAATAAAGTATGAGGATCAAAACCTTTGCTTTCTGCATATAACGAAGTTGAGGAAGAACAGAAATTGCTTCCAAATACACAGAAAATGACCAAAGACTTCCGAAAATCGAAAAAGGGTGTATTAAAATTGCAAGGACTGCACAAGGCACAATCTGGAAAAAAAATTCATAGGATATATATATTTATATGTTATTGGTGTCTTTAATTTGTATCATTTATGCCATCATAGACTCTTAAAAATCATGACAAGGAAAACAAGAATGATATATAAGTAATCAATGTCATTTTAGCATATCTGTATATAAAACAATGTTATTAAAACCGTACCGGTTATCAAACCGGTTAGGGTACTGGTATAGTGGTACAGTGGTTCAACCAGTGGTTCAGTAATTAAACCGCATGCCGGTTAAACCGGACATACTTGCTTATATATATATATATGTAAACCTATAACAAAAAATTTCAAATAAGTAGATATTCATATTTATAATCCATATTCATAATTTACTTCAAATTCACACAAACAAACAACATTAAGTCTTTAATAAAATCAAAGTCTAAAGTACAAAACATATATTTATCCAAAATTATCACTTAACAAACGCAAAATACAAATAAATGACCCAAGTATCAATCATTGAAGTTGAAGAATTGGTGAAGAATTGAAAATTTGAAATTTAAAAAAAAATAATAATAATAATGTACAAACCAACCGGTTTACCGGTTTTCACCGGCTTTGACCGGTTTTCAACCGGTTTTGACCGGTTCTATTGCATATGCGGTATAACATACGTACCGTACCGGTTAGGGGTCCGGTTCACCGGTTTTCCGGTTGAACCGGCCGGTACGGCACGGTTTTCAAAACTATGATATAAAACAAGAAAATGTGAACAAGATAATCAACAAAACATGCTTAAAAAACTTGAAGTTGGGATTAAGTTTGTAGTTGTGTAGGATAGTGTAAGTCATAGTTACATGGTATACGATACAAATACGTAGTTCAATTGGGTAGGCAGTTTGTCACTTTTAGTATGCGGTATAGAAAATTTGGTATACGATACGTATGGTAAATGAGGAAATTATGTAACTATAATACACTACACAAAACAGTTATATACCCTGTTGATTTTCTATATATTCTCAAATTTATACATTCCCTAGAAATCAGATACTGATTTTGGGTTTTTCAAAATTTCCATCATTAAGAGATTTTTCAAAATTTCCATCATTAAGAGATTAACAACTTCAATTTTCTGTTAACTCTATGGTTTCAGAACTCCTCCAAGTAAGTAATTGAACAAATTGTTAGCAATGGCATAATAGAACAAGGTTCTTGTGGAAGAAATAATGCAAAATTGCTTTATGCATATTTGAGGAACATCAACAACAAAACTACAATTTCTCATATATGAATTTTGATGATGATACTAGTCTTATGGAAATCTCTCATTGACACTGTACTTTCTCAAAGCAACTCAATATATTAGGCTTTTCAAGTCTCATAAATAAATTTTTTGACTTTTCCCTTTAAACCAACCATATACACAAATTTATGTGACCTTCAACGCAATGGTAAGGTTGTTTGCCTCATGACCTGAATGTCATAAGCTCAAATCTTGAAAACAGCCTTTTCGCTTGTGCGCATAAGGCTACATACATCTACCATCACCAGACTCCAGTAATTATGATACTCATACATTATATTCAGAACCAATATCTGCTGTCTCGACAATGAATACATGTTATGCATGACAATTAAAAAATTTAAACTATCGCTATTTTCACTGTTTTTACTTCATTATTATTAGACGAGGCAACGTATGAGACATGATTTGGGTCTAATAGATCTATATAATCAGAAGAACAAAAAGTGTAGAATTGATGATGTTTAGTTATTTACCACAAAGGGAAGTCTAATAGTGTCCAATTCCTTTATATAAGATGACTTCAACTTGAATCTGATCACCCAAATGACCAATAATACTGACAATAGAGATGTCACATCTAGTGCAATGTGGATGTGAGACCCAAAGAGGAACAAGCTAGAACATAACCTTGCTAATAGGAATGTAGCCATGAGCTCTTGTGTCTTCAATGATACACCTGAAATCAACAATCAAATGTTGATTTTAGACTCTATACTATAATAATATTAATATCATTCATTTTTTTGGGTATACTAAGGGTATCTCATCAGCCTATGGGTAAAGAACTAATCTATTTTGGAATGTGTGACTCTGTCGCTCCTAGAAATCGAAACATTAACCTTTTAGTCTTTTTTGGTTTAGTCGGGCCTTACCTCACTAGACCAATATTGGTATAATATCATCCATTTAAAACACATCAATTCATACTAATATCTCCAATGAGGGTGTTCACCGTCTATTTGGATCAATTTTTATGTAAAAAATTATCCGATCCAAACACATAACTAACATGCGGTTTGGTTCGGACTAGTCTATTTATATTAGAATGTCCAACCCAATCCGACCCAAATATTATATGCGGTTTCGGTTCGGTTTGGATCGGTTTTTTTTATAAGATACTGAAATTGCACATACATTCAAAACTCATAAAAATGAATAAATATTAAGCATAAAACTACAAGAAAAATAGTATTCAACAACATCAAAACAACATTAAAAAATGCCCAACAACAGTAAGTAAATAGCAACATAAAACAACAATAAACAGCAAGACAACAACAATAAAAGCAAAGAATGACAAAAACAATAATAACAATGTATCAACAACAACAATATGAGCACATGCAGCATAATTTTAACAATTAAAAAGTATTCTACCGACAATTAATAACAAAAATACTTCCACGATAATAAAAATGATAATATTGTAGCTTGAGAGTCAGCACCGAAATCCTCTTCATTAGGTCGTGAGATTGGTTCTAAGTTCTAAATTTTTAATCAAATATAATTAATATAATTTATAAAATATCAACATGTATATGTAACGAATAAAAGAGACAAACAATTTTGGAGTTGAGACTTAGGATCAAGTCCGAAAGACACTTAAAAGTTTTAGACACTTAAATTTTACATACTATTTTGGTCCAGTTTGGACCGGTCTGAATCCAAGAAGTGAAACCAAAAATCAGACCAAACCGATCGATCTTTAAAAAATAAATTCAATACAATCCAAAGACATTCAATTTTTGCAATTTGGGCCTATTTTAGATAAATTTTCAATATTATTTTTAGATCGGTCTGGATTTGACCACCCTCCGATACGGAAGATAATGGATAGTTCACCAAGTAATGAAGGTTAAAAGGTAAATATCAATCTCAATTCATATATTGATGCCTAAAGGTATTAATAAAACTGTGAAAACTTAATGGCAAATTGAGGTATTTAGATGTTATTATTATAATACTCGATGAAAAATAGCATTCCATGTGGAAATAAATAAAATAACATATCTTTATCACATATGTCGAAATTATGGAAGCCCAAATAATCCAAAATCATAAAAATATTGGCTCATATCTTTATCTAATATCGATATATATTTAATACTATCAAATACATATCTAATAGTATTTTATATTTTTATATCCTTTCACCCAATACATTTTAGATGAGATATAAATAAAATATTTTTTTACCTTTTCTTAATTTTTTCACACCCCTATATAGAGGTAAGATTTCATTTTAATTATACTAAACATGTTTTTTGTTTGGCATTCCGACATTGGAAAGAATTAATACTAAACATGTTTTATTTGATGTTATCACAAATATGTTTTTATAAATTGTGATCATAAAATTATGTATTAATAAGAAATTATCAATATATCTCAACAAATATTTGTAATCTATATGAAATTATTCTAAGTGTCATATTACATCTTGAATTTCAAAAATTAAGTATACAACTGTTTCGATCTCATATCCGATCTTAATATATATTGGATTTGAGGTCACAACCTTAGGGTACGTTTTGTATAGGTAAAGAAATATATTCCTTCGTTATTTATTCTATGATGAATTAATATTATGGACACATTGTGATACACTTAAATGGTGATTTAGATCTCCATCCTCTACCTAGATATTGTGGTGCACACAAGGAGAAAATGAAGAAAAATTATTTTAACATGACAAAACTAGACAATAGCAAGAACTCAAAGGAAAAGGAAATTTTCAACCTAGTTATAATTATTTCTTCCCTCAAAAGATAACAATAACCCCTTGACATTATTTTATTTTGTGATTGAAGTCTCATATCCGATTAATCGTGTTTATCATAATTGTGAAAATTTGTAGAAAAATATAACAGATAATGATATAATTGCACGGACTAATCATGGATACTTATAAAATCAAAACATTATTACCGAAATTGTGATTATAGAGTTTGATTTAATTCGATTTCAAAGTATCAGAAATATGAATAGCATGAAAACTAACACCAACAACAAAAACATCAAAATCAACTATGTTGGAAAAAAGAAATGTACCAGAACAGTTCTTCTGAGTGAAGAGCTTGTAGAAGAGAATAAGAGTCCCAGCAAGATAGATTGCTTCAGAAGCCAAGTAGAAATAATGGGATTCTTTGAGAGCAATAAACTTTAGAGCCACCAAAGCACAAAGTGAAAGCAAGATCAACAATAATATGTTAACTTTCTTAGATCTTTTGCTCAACCATCCAATCAAAGCATTCATTGGTGAAAGACCCTTCTTTGTTCCCATTGTGTCACAGAACATGCAATAATGGGATATTTGATATTATATGTCAAACAAAATTTTCTTACTATGCCTTTTAATATAACCATTGGTCCTTTGATTCTTATTATATACATATGGTAATATGTAAGAAAAGGTAATTAAAGAAGATCTTGGTATTGGTGTTATTTTGGAAGTAAAATAATATTTATTTTTTGAATAAAGGAGTGTTAAACAAAGGAAAGAACTGCCAATTTTCAAAGAATGGAATTACATCATTTTGTTTATATGCCACAATGAATATTTGTTAACTTATTACTATATTTAATAAAACAAATAGAAAATATTTTATAATTTATTACTATATTTAATTCAAATAATTAGATTTCACTAGAATTGATCGTCAAGATGTGAAGTAAGTTTAAAAAACTTACTCTTGGAGTCAATGAATTTCCCCTCTCTATGAAAATATATAATATAAAAGAATTAATAAGTATTTGATCTTCTCTATCATAAGACTCTTTATAAAATGTTAAAATGTTTTGAGGGTCTTTTTACAATATATTTTATTTTCTATGAAACATTTCTTATTTCTTTTCTATTTTGCTCCTATTAAAATTTGTGATTATCTCTATTTTTTGTTGTTATTGACCGTATCAATTAATGATCAACAATATTAAATCAATATATGATTATAATATTATATTATTTTTAAAAAATCAGAAAAGTAACTAGTCTTATTGATATCTCCAATTTAGTTAAAACCTAATTTTGTCTGTCTAATTTATATACTAGAATAAGATAGAAAAGGGAATATCATATCAATATTTTAAAATATACCAAATTCACTCACCATCTTTGAAATATAATAAATCCTAATAGAATTTTTAAGAGAAAAATGTAAGAAATGACAATATATCAGTCTTACACACTATCACTGCATATTTCATCATTCATATAAATATTAAATACTTAACAATATTGAAGATATCAATATTGAATGATAGATGATGTAATGGGTGTGTATAAATTTTTACACTGACAATGTATAAATATTAAATTATAACAAATCATATCAATATCTTTGAAAATATCAAATCCTATTAGTATTTAACAATATGGCTTATCCACCAAATATTTCTTATCTCAAAGTCTATATTTTCAACTATAACCCTCATGGTCCCTAATATGAACACACGAGAAAATACAAAAGAACAAAGTTTTCCTTAATCTGTTGACTATGTTGTCAATCCTGTGTTCCATCAGTGTTGTCTGTAGGACTGTGTCAATCCCTAACTTTTGATTTGTATTGTTGCAGTCAATATCATACACTCATTTGTAAAGTCTTTTTCTTCCATTCTGTTTTTTATTTCTTCCCACATGTATTATTGGTTTTCACGTTTTTGTAACATTATTACTTTCATTTCTTCATTCAACTTTTTTATTTATAACTTTACATCATTTATAATAATATTTATTTTATTTTCATTTGTTTAATAATAATAAAAAATGTAACTAATAAATATAAGCAGTATAGTAGCATAAAATAATTTTTAATAATCGCTAAATATTTAAAATAATTCTTGAAATCCATAATTTCTCTTGTATATTATCAATATTTAATATAAAAATATTTTAAAGCGGAAAATTAAATAAAACATTTTATAATAATGAATAGTTAATAACAAACCAAAATAATAAATAAAAATACTTGTACTGTTAAGGATGGAGGAAAGGTCTTGAAGATTCACTTCTTGTCATCAGATCATCATTTGAATGATTGTTATCGGTCACTTTCGTTCTTTAGAATTATTTCTTATAAAAATATTAACTACATTCATCATATGTGACTTATGTTCTTTAAAACAATTAAAACACGCTAAATTAATCAAAGTAATTTTCTACCGGAAATTAGGTAAATCTTGTTTCCATAATGTATATATCGATATGTTGGAGCAATATAAACTATTGTTAGGTGCAAAAGAAATATCGGTGTTATTAAAGTAAATAATCAAACAAGTTTAAGGTATAAAACTCTATATCTAGTAAATACATTAATTTTGTTATTCATAAATAAATAATTAATTAAAAGAAATAACCAGACCATGCAATTTGTGAGGGTGTCGTTTTAATATGGGAATGATGTGTTAATTTTTCCTCGATGTGTAATCGAATCCCAAACTTAAAACTACTTTAATGACCAACACATTCTGAAATTGGGCATACAGTTTTATGTGTTTTGTCTGCAAAAGCATAGTATTGGCTCCAAATCATTTGGAAGAGGGCTGAATTCCCATTTTTCTCTTCCTAAGTTGTGTAATTGGTGATATTTGGATTATTTTTTTCTAATGACACAAGGCTTAATGATAATTTTTAAATATTAATAAGGTATCTCTAGTCATCATATTTCAGCCTAGGTATATTAAACGAGATTATTTTAGAATTACCCATAAAGTATCAATAGCCCCAGAAAGATAGTTTTCGACCATTTTTATTGACATTAAATTATTAAAGAAAATAACGTATTCTTCCACATAATTCATACAACATCACCCTATTTGAACCAAAGGATAAATCTAATACAAAATATTTCGAGCAAAAGTTAGTTTATTGAAAATAGAGTAAATACTCATTTTGGTCCCTCATGTTTTTCGACCTTACCAAGTTAGTCCCTAATAAAATTAAATTACCAATTCAGTCCCCAAAGATTTCAATGTCCACCAATGTTAGTCCCTCCATCCACATCCACCACTTAACATTGACGACTAAGTCTATTTGGGTCGATAAGTGCTGATTTGATGTCATATTTTTCGTCCACATGGCCTTGTGTCACACATCAATAGTCCACGCAATTTTTTTTTTGAGAAAAAGCGACGTCATTCTAAAATTTATTTCCATTTTCTAAACTGTATTATGATAATAAACGACATCATTTTGGGATATTTATTTTTTAAGAAAAACTTGAACCAAAACGACGTCATTTTTGGGTTACTAATTTTTTTAAAAACATGATACCCAAAACAATGTTGTTTTTGGTCATTTTGATAAAGACAATAACTCAAAAAGACATTGTTTTTGGGTTAGGTGACTTGCTTCAGACACAAGTAATTTATATAACCCATCTAATTTATTTTGTAGCCCTTATTTGATAACTGACACTTTACATGTATGTTGTTTGTAGGAAAGTGAAGTTGATTCATCTAGATCAGAAACTATCGCACAATCCAGAATTGTTAGATACCCTTTATGTTGGTAATTATATAGAAGACTTAATTGGGACATAATATAATATTTAGGGACTAATATGGATTGTTATATTTCTTTCAGTTTGAAGATGACAATAAAAGAACACCTACCATACTAGAAGAACCACTTACCGATCAATTTGTCATACTAGAAGTAGCTTCAATTCCAAGAAGGAAATCTTCAAGGTCATGCCACCAAGAACCACAAGAAAGAAAGAATGCAAAGAATAATTAATCCCTCTCATTTGATGTTTTTTATTTGATGTAGTCTTCTATTATGTTGAACTCATTTTCTTTTCATGGAAAAATTGTAATTCGTTAATGATCATTCACGGTTCATTGGTTAATTTGTTTAACTCTTTAATTTTGGTCAACATTTATAATTGATAGAATTTGGTTATTTGTTATACATTATGTTGTCATTTGTTATATTTTGGTAAACTCTTGTTTATTGGTTATACATTATGCTTTCATTTGTTATACATTATCTTTCATGGTTAACTAGCAAGTAACCCATGCATTTATACGAGAGGGTATTATTTTGTCGTATGATTAAGAACACACATTACATGTGTATTTATTTGGTTAAGAGCACACATATTATTTGTGCATTCGCGTGGTTAAAACACACATGTTACATGTGCATTTGTATTGTTTATAACACACATGTAATCAGTACATTCACACGGTTAAAAGAACATATTATTTTGTCGTATGATTAAGAACACACATTACATGTTTATTTATTTGGTTAAGTACACACGTGTTATTTGTGCATTTGTGTGGTTAAAATACACATGTTACATGTGCATTTGTATTGTTTATAACACGCATGTAATTATTGCATTCGCATGGTTAAAAACACAGATGTTATCCTTACATTCGCATTGCTAAGAACTCAAATGATACTCGTACACTTTTGTACTTTGTTGATTGATTTACATACTCTATAGCCTACATATTTGGTTAACTAATAAATACAATAAAAACTTATATTGTTCATTCTTAATATACATGTACATACAAAGAACTTGTTTAATTTTATGATTTTATTGTGATTATTTCTTAATGTAACTTGTTTATATTTTTTTATTCCTAGGATATTATTTCTTATTAGTTGTTAGTATAATTGGTTTATCATTTCCTATTTTTTTTCTAAAAGTATACAAAATGGGACATTGTAATTAATTACATAGACTTTTTTTTAAAATAAATACGGGTTTAATAATTTAGTATGACAACTTCGAAAATAATATTTTAATAGATAGAAATGAAATTTTAATAATAAATTGTCATTGAAATAAGAAAGTTGTAATTATATAGTTTGATTCTTTTTCAAAATAATCGAGGTCTTAATTAGTTAGGATTAAAACTGCTAAAATATTTTAAATATAGTAATGGAAATGTATAGACAATATTAATAAATGAAAATGAGAACATTTAATTAATTTTTTTGATTTTTGTGAAAATAAAGCATAAATTATTTTTCAACTTGAATATCATCATCTAAATCACCAATAAGCACTATATTAAATAACAATATATATTTATATTCCCTTAGACATGTTCATCAATTTTATTTCTCTCTTAATGATCGGCGATATTTATTCAAAGTAATTATTAATTATTAACTATTAGTTTGCAAATGATCAACGATATTTATTCAAGTTGTCAATATTTATTCACTTATTCGATTACAAATTACAATACTATAACAAAATTTATTGTCATTATTCAGCTATGCAGTTTTTATTCCTTATGAATTTTCATTTATTGTCATTCTACTATGTATTTTTTATATAATTTTGAGTAAATTACACTCACCCCTTGAGTTTTAGTGAAATTACACAAACCACCCCTCACTTTTTTGTCATTACACGAACCACCCCTAATTTTGTACATATGTTACACTGACTACCCCTGCATGATATAAAAGTGTAATATTTTGAACAAAAATGTATGATGATGTGTGTAATTAATTAAACAAAATATTGTATATTGTGTAGACAAATTCAAATAATATAAGAGTCAGGGGTAGTCAGTGTAATATATGTAAATCTAGGGGTGATTTGTGTAGGATGAATGGGTGGTTGGTGTAAGGACAAAGAAGAGAATGATAGTTTATATAATTTCATTAAAACTCAGGGGGTGTGAGTGTAATTTACTCTATAATTTTTTATCTTTTATTATTCACATCAATTATTCGTCCCAAGAGTTTATATTGCTCCAACATATCCCTATACACAATATGAAAACAAGACTTACGTAATTTTCGATGGAAAATTAATTTGATAAATTTGGTGTATTTTAATTGTTTTAAAAAACATAAACGACATATCACAAATGATATTGTTCAAATAACGAATTAAGGAAAAGAGTTGAATCTTCATTCACCTGTAATGTAGTTAATATTTATATATTTTCATAAGAAAAAAATTAAAAAACACCGTTCAAATGATGAAAAGAAATGAACATAGTTTATTAAATTAAAAAGTTATTTTGGTTGGTTATTAACTATTCATTATTTTAAAATGTTTTATTTAATTGTGTGCTATTAAAATATTTTATATTAATTGTTGATAATACATAAGAGAAATTATGGATTTCAAGAATTATTTTAAATATTCAGCTATTATTAAAATTTATTTTATGTTTTTTATATTTATTAGTTACCTTTTTTATAATTATTAAACAAATGAAAATAAAATAAATATTATTATAAATTATGAATAATAAATGAAAGTAATAATGTAACAATAAATTCCATAATATGCTGCGGGAAGAAATAAAAAAACAGAACCGAAGAAAAGGACCCGCTGCAATACTGAATGGATTCCTCTCCAGTACTGGATATATAAGAAGGTGCAATTTTCAAAAAAAAAAAAAATCTGGACTGTTAAAATTATGTTTTTGCCACGTGTTAGAATCTTAATTATGCATTGCCCTCTCCAGTAATGGAGAGGAGCCAGCATTACAGGATAGTCAAAAGAGTTGGGACAAAAGTCCACCGATGGAAAACTAGGTTCTTTTGTATTTTCTCATGTGTTTATATCAATGTTATGAAATCGAAGCCGAACGTCAAGCCGAAAGAATTTTCGTATTAGGTTTAACCGATTTAAACAGTTAAGTCGTTCGGTTGAACTGGATGATTTTAAATATAATTAATAATTTTTATCTTATAAATATATAATTATATATAAATATAAAATTCTATATAATTAATAATTTTATATAACTATATTGAAGGTTTTTCTCTATCTTTTTTAAACCGAAATAAAACAAAACATTATAGTAATGTCTCATTTTTTTTTTTAAATTTTAAGTGAATCGTCCGGGTTTTTTCTGGGTTATTTCGGTTTAACCGGGTTTAGCACGGTCGAACTGAAATTTTTTCGGTTCAAAGCGGTCCAACTACTCATTCGAAATTGTTTTTAAGTTCAGTCATCACAACATTAAGTTATATTAATTAGGGATCACGAGGGTTATAGTTGAAAATATAAACTTTTTGATAAGTAATATTTCTTGGATATGCCATATTGTTAAATACCGATTGGATTTGATATTTTAAAATATATTATATGATTTGTTATATTTTAATATTTATACACTCTTTGCGTAAAAACTTATACACATTTACTACATTATCCACCACTCATTTGGATTACTTTTTCTTTTTAAAGAGTCAATGATGCTTAAATATGAATGATGGATGATACAATAACAATGTATAAAACTCATATATTGTTATTTTTTACATTTTTCTCTTTAAAAATTCTATTATGATTTTTTATATTTTAAATAGGTGATTGAATTTGATATATTTTAAAATGTTGATAGAATATAAATTAGACGGATAAAATTAGGTGTTCATATTTCTAATAATATATTTTAAACTAAATTTCAGATATTCATAAAAGTAGTTCCTTTTCTGATTTTTTAAATAATATAATATTATAATTTTATATTGATCTAATATTTCAGATCATTAATTGATTGTGTCAATAACTATAAAAATAGAGATAATGAAATTTTTTAATAGGAGCAAAATAGAAAATAAATAGTAAATGTTAATAAAGTCAAAGATCAATACCAAGATTTTCTTTTATTACCTTTTCTTAATTACATATTACCATGTATATATAATAAGAGTCAAAGGACCAAGGGTTACAATCAAAGGCATAGTAAGAAAACGTTGTTTGATATATAATATCAAATATCCCATTATTGCATGTTCTGTGACACAATGGGAACAAAGAAGGGTCTTTCACCAATGAATGTTTTGATTGGATGGTTGAGCAAAAGGTCTAAGAAAGTTAACATATTATTGTTGATCTTGCTTTCACTTTGTGCTATTGTGGCTCTAAAGTTTACTGTCACAAATTCCGATTATTTCTACTTGACTTCTGAAGCAATTCATAATGCTGGGACTCTTATTCTCTTCTACAAGCTCTTCACTCAGAAAAACTGTTCTGGTACCTTTCTTTTTTCCTCAATAGTGAATTTTGATGTTTTTGTTGTTGTTGGGGTTAATTGTTTTCATGTTTTTCAGATTTCTGATTACTTTGAAATCGAATTAAATTACACTTTGTAATTACAATTACAACAATAACGTTATGATTTTATGAGTATCGACAACTAGACTTCGTAATTATGTCAATATTTATTACATTTTCTCCACAAATTTCCACAATTATGATAAGCCCAATTAATTGAAAATTGTCAAATTAAAAGAATAGGGTTATTGTTCTCTGAAGAAATAATTATATCTAGGTTGGAAATTTTCTTTTCGTCTGAGAATTTAATATTGTCTAATTTTGTTAGGTTGAAATAATTTTTCTACATTTTCTCCTTGTGTGCACCACAATATCTAGGTAGAGGATGAAGATCTAAATCACCATTTAAGTGTATCACAATGTGTCCATAATTCTAATTCGTCAATAGAATAAATAATGAAGGATTATATTTCTTTACATGTAAAAAAAGGTAACCTAACTTTATTATGATCTCAAATCCTAGATACATTAAGATAAGGATATACATAATTTTTGAAATTCAAGATACGATATTACACTTCAAATAATTTCACATGGATTACAAATATTTGTTGAGAGATGTTGATCATTTCTTATGAATACATAATTTTATGATCACAATTTATAAATACTTATTTGTGATCATAACATCAAATAAAACATACTTTTTGCCTATATCATGATTAATTCTTTCCAATGTGGGAATGTCAAACAAAACATGTTTAGTATAATTAAAAAGAACTATCACCTCTATATTCTATGGGTGTGACAAAATTAAGAAATGGTAAAAAAAATATTTTATTTATATTGCATCTAAAAGGCATTGGCAGAAAGGATTTAAAAATGTATTATAAAAATATAAAATATACTTCTTAGATATGTATCTGATATTATTAAATATATATCAATATTAGATAAAATAGGTGCCAATATTTTTATAATTCTGGATTATGTGGGCTTCAATAATTTTGTCTTGTTAATTTTCATTGAATATTACAATAATAACATCTAAATACCTCAATTTTCCATCATGTTTTCATAGTTTTATTAAAACCTTTAGAAATCAATATGTTGTGAAATATATGAATTGACATTGATCTTTACCTTTTAACCTCCATTACTTTGTGAACTAGCCATTGTCTTGAGTATTGCATATATTAGTATGAGATGATGTATTTAAAATGAATGATTTTTACCAATATTGATTAAGTGGTATAAAACCTCGCTAGATCCAAAAGGTCAAAAGTTCAATGATTTGATTCTTATGAGCGACACTTGTTGGGAGAGACATTCACACGTTCTGAAATGGATTTGTTCTTAACACAAGAGTGATGGGATACCCTTAATATACCAAAAAATGAATGATATTAGTATTATTATAGTATAGAGTCTAAAATTAATGAACATTTCATTGTTGTTTTCAGGTGTATCACTGAAGACACAAGAGCTCATGGCTTCATTCCTAGTAGCAAGGTTATGTTCTAGCATTGTCCTCGTTGATACTAGCATCCACACTGTACTAGATGTGACATCTCTATTGTCAGTATTATTGGTCATTTGGGTGATCAGATTCAAGTTGAAGTCATCTTATATAAAGGAATTGGACACCATTAGACTTCCCTTTGTGGTAAATAACTAAACATTATCAATTCTACAGTTTTTATTTTGTGATTTTATAGCATAATCTATTTATTGCTTATATGTATTGCATAGACTCAAATCTTATCTCTAACGATGTCTTCTATGAAGCAAAAACGACGATAATAATGAAAGTTTAAGTTTTTTAATTGACATAGATTTAAGAAAGTAGATGTATATAACTTTATAGGTGCATATAACTTTATATGGTTATTTTACAATTGAAATGTTGCATTTTACTCATGTTACATGCATAATTCACTAGACATAGAGGCATGAGTTGTAAGTCATTTTTCTTATTCTTATGCATCAAAATCACTACACAAACGTTTTTCTTCTTGCATAAGTGACAAACTGACTAAGACATTAGCAGTTAGTCATGTTGATGTGTTTATATGGACTAGTTGTCCTAAATAGTATAAAATATCGAATCAAAGTGGAAAGTGAGAGTGAGTGTGAAGTTTAACCCTGACTATATTTACTATTATATTAAGTACATTCGAAGTGTTTGTGTCACACAATAAACAACCCAAAAATATTGGATCGGGAAATAGTAAGTAGTTAAAGACTATAGTTTTAAGCATTTCCTTGTGGAGACAATAAATTACTTTCTATACTTGTTTGTGACACCAAGGTCGTAATCTTTCGCCTGTTTCCTTTAGGGTGTTCCTCAAATATGCATAAAAAACAATTTTGCATTATTTCTTTCACATGAACCTTATTCTATTATGCCATTGTTAACAATTTGTTCAGTTACATAATTGGAGGAGTTGTAAAACCATAGAGTTAATAGAAAACTGAAGTTGTTAATCTCTTAATGATGGAAATTTTGAAAGAGACAAAAGCACTTTCTGAAATTTAGTTTTTTCAGCATGTTTTGTTGATTATCTTATTCACATTTTCTTGCTTTCTATACAGAATTACTTATATATCATTTTTATTTTCCTTGTCATGATTTTTAAGAATCTATGATGCATAAATCACACAAATTAAAGACATCAATAACATATAAATATATATATCCTATGAATTTTTGTTTCAGATTGTGCCTTGTGCAGTCCTTGCACTTGTAATACGCCCTATTACTCATTATCGAATTTATGGAATTCTTTGGTCATTTTCTGCTTATATAGAAGCAGTTTCTTTTCTCCCTCAACTTCGTTATATGCAGAATGCAAAGGTTTTGATCTTCCTACTTTCTTCTAATATATATATAAATAGAGAATAATGTATCTTCTAGTATAAGGAGATAAATATTTCTAATACTAAGCAAAACAATACACATGTCATTCTTTTACTGGCTAGAGAAAATAAATTATCTCATTTATGAGGATATACATTATTCTCATATATATATATATATATATATATATATATATATATATATATATATATATATTCCAATTCTCTCTAGAGAAAATTATAAGTATTATAACTATTGTGTGTTTCTAGTTGATTGAACCCATGACAGGAAAATATGTATTTGCTATTGGACTTTCAAAATTCATGGGATTTGCAAGTTGGGTTATTCAGGTGAGATTAATTTTTAAATGGGTTGATTTCTTACAACTAATTGTTTTTCATATATTTTAATTTTAGAGAAATACATTGCCAAATAGAGCTTAAATGTTTTTAAGAAAAAGGAAAGAAGGAAAAAAGAACAAAATTTATATCAAGAACCAAAAGAATGGTTCTAATTTTATGACACTATTTTACTTAATTTCTGTCAATGAAATGTAAAAATTTATTTTTTGTCTAAAAGATATTCAATCACAAATCATCTATGAAATAAGAAAATGTATTAAATTTAGTCATACACCCCAAGAAGTAATTCTCTTTAGGAAGGTTAAGGAATATTTTTTTTCTTTTTTTGTGACCTTACTTTTAAAACTAAATTTGAGTGTTAAAATAAGATGTGTATGTTAAAATGTTGTGTTGGAAAGTAAGTCTCACATCGCATATCTCATTGTCTCGCGTGAATGGTTTAAATATCTGTTGGGATACTCCTCTCATTGTCAATTGGTTTTGAGATGGAACCTTAACAGGTATCAAAGCCAGAGTTCAACTTCTTTTCGGTTGTCATGGGTCAAAAGATGTCCTTTAGTTATAGGTCAAATGTAATCATTCGCCTGGTCCGACAGGTTTATGTGGAGGGGACATGTTGAAAATTAAGTCTCACATCACCTATCTCATTATCTCATAAATGATTTAAATATTTGTTAGACTACTCCTCTCATTACCAATTGGTGTTTAGATGGAATCTTTAGAATTTTTTACCACTAAATTCAAACTATAGGGTGGATCTTGAAGTTCTTTAGAAGGCCCTTTTTTTAGCACTTTGGTGCCTAGTGCCTTGTCAGAAAATATTCCACCACTTTTTATGGCTACTCCTTCAATTATCATTACATTCGTACTCATCCAAACCAATGTTTTAAATTGTGGTTGCGATTGCGGTAATGGTTGTAATTATTATGGTCATAGTCATTGTGGCAATTGCGATGCGGATTATGACCATTATGGTGTGAATTATTTTGTTATTAAAATAATATTTTTGAATCTGAGATGCAGTCCGATACGGCCTCATGCGGTCTGATGCAGCCTAATGCGATAAAAATGCGATCTGATGTGGTTGTATTGCGGCCCGATGCAGCCGCATCATTATTATTTGGAGTCACTCCGCAATTGCAGTGTGATGCAGTTGTGGCGGTCACTGCAACCGCAATATTACAGGCGTATCCGCAATTATCTAAAGAACATTATTATATGTAAACCCAAATCAACATCAACATCAACATGCTTAACACCATGTTTTGGAAAATAAAGATATGTCACAAACTTCCATGCTTCTTATTTTCTCCTATATTTCTTAAATGAGGAAGGTTTAGGATATTATTGTTATATTTTAGTGTATATATATAACATTTTTGCTGTCTAAACCTTAGCTTAACTATATAAATTTTTGAAGTCCATTTATAAGGCTCTTAGCAGGCACTTTTTAGGCAAAGTTTTTTTTTTGTAATAACCTACACTTTTCTTTATAACCTGTAAATAGTTTTTCTGTTTATTGAGTTAAGATTGTATATATCTACCCTCTTAGATCTTACTATGTAGAAACCTCGTGCATTAAGTTGCCGATTTTCTTTATAAGAACCTAAGTGCTCACACTCTCATAGCTGAATCAATAGATATTTCTCTTGGGGATAATAATAACTCAATTAACATATAATTTGATTTCTAATCATTTGCAGATTTATGAGACAAGAGGGCGTTACTTTTTTTTGGATGGGGCTGGCTATATCTGGTACTTGTTAGGTTTTATTGCAGAGATGGTTCAATCATTTATCTTAGCCGACTTTTGTTACTATTACATTAAGAGGTACGACCAATCTCTTCCCCTTATACACAGTCAATATATCATCCATCATTTCATTTGTACCAATTATATTTAAGAGTCGATAATTATTAAATATGAATAGTGAGTGATATTCTGATATAAAAAGACTTTTCCTTATCATTGCATGCATTTTTCTCTTATACATTTGACTATAATATTTGTTTTGCATTGTTAAATTTTCAGTTTCATGCAAGGGCAGCTTTTGAGGAAGATGCCTGTTTAAGGATCTTGATTTTCTGGCATATAATATGTTGATTAAGAGTTAAGCACTTGAATTAAATTTTGTAACATGCTTATTCTATGCATCACAAAGGTTGAAGGTTTTGAACAAGTAGTTTTATTATATAACGACCAAGAGCATAAGTTTGGATAGTATCAGAACTTAGGAATAACAATAATAAATTTGATTGAGGAAATATAAATTTGTTTGGAATGAGATCAAATCCTGAAAATGGAGATGGTGAAAAGTTTTTTTTGTTACACAAAAAAAAATTCATAAATGGAAAGACTTAAACAACTATAAGATAAAAATCATTTTAGAAAAACAATCATTTTTTGTAATGAAATTACATGAGATAGGGGAAAAACAAAAAAAAAACATATATGTGTAGTTGCCTAACAATCAGAAGAACATTGATGTGTCGGAAAATGAGTGTTAGAATGAAATCATACATAAAAATATAGAGGGAAAGAAAAGTTAAAAAATAAGAACTGAAAATGCTTAATTAAACAACTGTAAGTAGGGGTGTTTGAGGTCCATTTGGATTGGTTTTTAAGTAAAAAAATTATTCGATCCAAATACATAATTAGCATGTGGTCCGGTCTGATTTCGCTTATTTATATTAAGATGTCCGATTCAATTTGATCCAAATATTATATGTGGTTTCAGGTCAGTTTGGATCGGTTTTTTATATAAAAATTTAAAATTTGACATACACTCAAATACTAGAGTTTATGAAGAAAAAATAAGATATTGCATAGGGGCCAAGATACAACAATAAATTGAAAGGAGAAAACAAGAGAAAAACTTTATATGATACCATAACTGCCTAACTTAAAAGCATCCACAAAGAGATTTAAACATATACCAAGTTTCTAATAGTTCATCATCATTAAAAAAGATTGCAGCCTCCTAAATGCAGCCACTACAACACCATCAACTAATACATCCCAATCATTGGTTTGTCCAATGATTGTAGTTGATACCCAAAAGTAGCAGAAATATTTTCATCGAGAAGTTTCACCCAGATTTACTCAGGAAATGAATATTGTATAAATACATAGAAGAAATATTTGATTCTCTTAGTAGTGAGAATTGAAATATCAAAATAGTCCAATGATCCAATCAATTGAAACAATTCCATTTGAAGTGATGTTCTTTTCTAGCAATCATTATTATGCAACACATAGGTATTTTATGGGAATGAATGAGAAATATATGCAAATATCGTGTGTCTAAAAAATGACAAAATATTAAGCATAAACATCGGGAAAAATATACTTAAAATGGTTTCACTTAAACAATTTCGGTCCGGTCTAGATCCAAGAGGTGAAACCGAAAACCAGACTAGACTGATCGGTCTTTAAAAAATAAATCCAAAATGATCCAAACACATTCAGTTTTTGCAGTTTCGGTCTATTTTGAATTGGTTTTCGATTTTATTAACTATAATACAAAAGTCTTTTTAGAAAAATAATCACCTTTTCTATAATGAAAACGTTAGGTGCAACAATGGTGAGGGGGGAATAAATAAATAAAACAAACTTATTTAGTCACTTAATAACAATCATAAGGTTAATGTGCAAGAAAAATGAGTTTTAATAGGTTGACCAGTGAAAACAAATTTGTTTGGAGAGAAATATATTTTTTTATGGTACACCATTTAGATTTGATACTTCTATTATTTTTATAACCACTATGATATTTTAATGTACATATTTTCCTAATAAAAACTATTTCTTTTATAATATTTTCTTATGAGTTATTTTAGAATCAAAGTAATAAACTTATATTCATAATGAGCATTGCCTAAAATTAGGGAATAAAAAATAATTCAAACAAAATATAAATTATAAATGTGTTACAATGCTAATAATTTATGTATATTTTATAATTTATTTTAATATATTACTTGTAGAAAAACCAAATTCATTATCATAATTAAACTAAATCCAAGATATTGTTTTTTATTAAGTCATAAATGCAGGTAGAATAATAATATGATTGAAAAATAAAAATAAAATTAGCAGAGGTAGACAATTGTTACTCCTTTATCACAATTAAATCAAAATAAAAAAATTTCTCTTTCAAACAACTTTTTATTTTTGAACAAATTCATATAGGTGGGCTGCAAAATAAAAAATATTTATATACGTAGTTGCAATAATAAAAATAAAAAATGAAAAATATTATCATTTAATGATACAATTGTCATCTTTAGTTCTATTCAATAATTTTAGGAAATTGTTAAAAAAAATTAAACTTGGCAAGTCTAGCCCATGATAGTCAACATTGGCTGCAAAAGTTTTAATGTACATTGCCTACATTAAAAAAAAAAAAAATCCACTTACTCCAAAAACACTTACTCTTCATCTTAGTCATCCAATTTTGAAAAATTCAATGGCTTAGATGTACTCACCAATTCAAACCATTGGATTTCCCAAGAATGAATGATCATAATGTAGAGTAAGTGTTTTTCCACTTACTCTTGGAGTAAGTGTTTTTCCACTTACTCTTGGAGTAAGTGGATCCCTCCCCTTAAAAAAAGAGAGCAAATTGTGTCGGTTGCAAAACCGTGTCTGCTATTGTATTAATTGGTTTTAGCTATTATAGGAATCAAGGAGAAAAGTTAGTGTATTATTGTTATCTCAATACAAAATATTTGTGTGTTATATTTTCTTCCCATAGCATTTCTTACTATAAGGCAATTGCAATTTTAATTGCCAACAAAAAAATATCCTGAATGAAGATTTGATGTTCATACCTGTGCAAATTACTCCTTCATACACTTGTAATTAGTGGTATACGCGTTATAATTAGTGAAAATTGATCATTCATGTAATTGTTAAGTTTTTGTAGTTGACAAACATTAGAAATATAAATAAAATTCAAAAAAATTGATTAATTGATAATCAAAAGAAGTATAGAAAAAAGAAAATGAGTTTGAATTTCTCATTAAAATAATGGAGAAAATGTATAGAAAAAGAGAGTTTAGAAAGTGACTCACGTGTGTTTGATAAAAGAATAAATTAGAAGATCATACTTAAGAAGGTAATTGATTGATGATTTGGATGATGTGCAGAGAAAATGAAAAAATGATCAAAAGAATATAACTTGAAAATGACATTTGGGAAGTGACTTTTGAAAGTATCTAATTTTATAATTACACCAAGCTCATCCAATTCATATATAGATTGTTTATACATTGTTTGTTATTTAAAGATTGCATATTTTTTGCCTCCCAATTTTGTGAGTATGAGAGTCAAAACCTAGAAGTACATAATTTGTGAAACATTTGGAAAACTAGGAAGACTAGTATTACAAAATTAAATGAAAAATTATAGTGTAAAACATTTTTATCATTTTATATATAATGGAATAACATAATTGTCATTGAAAACAAAATGGAAAATAAAAAGTTCTCATGCTAGAGAGATTATTATTCCTAGTAAACAACCAACTTTGTGGGTATAATATTTGTTGGGTTTCTTTATGCCTAGGATTATTTTATTTGCGCGAGTATATTATCTCCTAATTAGAAATTGCTATAGCTTTTATTCAAAGAGGAGAACTAAGTCTAAATCTTATGTTGATTTAAAATCAGGAAGATTTAACTCTTACAGGATTCAGTAAAAATCAGGATTCAGTAAAAATCAAAAAGAAAGGTTAATAATAAAAGCAATATTGATTGTCGAACCAGTTCCTATGTTTATAAAAAATGATTAACAATTTATTATGTATCAAACCATAGGTTTTTCGTTATCAATCAAATATTATATGTTAACTTATTCATATATTTTTTGTATAATCAATAATATATCTTCACTTTATAAATAAAGAATTAATCTCTTTCAGGCTGTTTAGTTGTCCATTAACCTCACCCTCTTAAGGGCCTAGTATTTATATGTTTGATTGCAATAAAATGTTGTAACTTTAATTTAATATACTTCCCATGACATACAATATGATTCATAATTTTAACTATTTTAATGTTAATTTCCTTATTTTATTTATTTCTTTTAATTTTAAGCGAATTGAGGGTCATGTAAATGAACTAATCAGACTTGTATTGGACAAACATACATGGGAGAACAACATTACAACAGCCAAAATGAACATAACTTTGATCTCCTTCCTTGTTGTATGCTGCTACACCAACATAATTAAAGGTTGTCTCTAGAGAAGTTTATAACCAGAATTCTAAATACAATTGAATGGAATTACCTGTCCCAAAATAATATCATCATCTCTGTCCCGACCAATTAGATATCGTCATCTCATTTAAAAAATTCACATTACTTACATTTTTTTTTCTTGCATTTCTTTCTCTTTTTCTAATTGACCGGGACATAGATGGGGACACCATTTTGGGACAGGTGATCCCCATCCAATACAACCACGGTTAGCACATTTCTTTACATACGATCCTGAGTCATGGTCGTGTCCCAAAGCACGACTTGTGTACTATCCAACGCCCCAAGAACATTCAAAAGATCTATGATACATAGTGGTAAATCGACATCCCTCTAAAATTTTATCTTTTATGGGGAATTAGGATTTAAGGGATTCATCTTCCTCTCCTTATAGATGCCTTTATTATCTCTATTGTTTTATTCTTAATTATGACTGTATAATCGTTTCTGTTTCTAGGATAGGGTTATGTCTTAAACAGACCAAGCCTATATAGCATATAAGAACATGAGTCTGATTTGTTAGTTTCTTTAAAAAATATCAATCTATATCTGACATGTTTAAAAGTCTTGTCTAACCTAATAGTCAGTTTAAAGGCATGTTATATCAAGATATACACAAAAAGATAATTTTAATTAGACTTATCTAATTCTAACAATTAAATTATCTTTGACTTGAACCCACAACCTCATTCACTCTATTCCTTAAGCCTTTCACCTTAACCACCAGACCACCTTATGACTCTCTTGCACTGACTTTGAGTTGGCCAATTAGTAAGATGGTTCCACCTGTCAAATAACCTAAGATGTTTCATATAGGACGGCCCAATGTATGATGCTCCCACCCTCCTAGTGGGGTCTGGGAAGGATAAATGTATGTAACCTTACCTTCCTCTCACAAGTGGAGAGATTTGTTTTCAGGGTTTGAACCTCTGAACTCATGGTCACTAAGTAACGACCATATAATTGCATTGTGTCGATGCTCACCTTGCCTCATATATAAGCAAAAGACGCTCCTAAAGGAGCTAGTACCTCATATATCACTTTTAAGTCATGTTCCTGATTATGGCGTTTGTTGTAGCTAAAGTGGAGTGATTGTTTCCATGACAGATTAATATAGACAAGACTGGAATTGCCCCTTGCACCTTGGTGTTCGGAAATGGGTCTCCCATTACCCAAAACTATTCTTTTTAAAATTTACTTGATCCAACTTTCAAACAGTGCATTGTCTTAATTCCCATTTAGAGATGGGTTTCAGTTTTATAGATATGTTGAGTATTCTAATCCTAAATAGTTAAGTATTGATTCCCATTTAAGTGGAATAAACTAAACATCAAAAGAGACTGAACTCCATTAAATTTAATAGGAAATTACATTTAGGGGCAGAAATTAGTTTAGTTGAGTCAACTTTATCTCAACATTACTCAATTTGATAAAGATTGATCCAGGTCGAGTTTCAAGATGAGTTCAATAAAACTATTTTCAACTCGAATACGATCGATTCCAATAAAGTTCACAAATTTGATCTATTTAATATAAATATATATAACATTCATATGCTATGTTCAGAAGATGTTAATATAAAAGAACTCTCAAACACAGTTTACTGTTACATGAAAAGTGTAATATGAAGAAATATGGGGGATACAGTACAGTATACCTTATAAAAATAGCATCAGAACCCAAGGACTACTAAAATACAAAGGCAAGACTGATAGCTTTAAGACCCAGACAAACGAAATTATCAATATATGACATTCGGCTCAGATATTTTAAGTTGATTCAGAACAGTACTTGGTACAACTACAGTGTATAGCCCTTACTATAGCATTCAGATGGCAGCCAGTAAAATTAAAATGCAGCTCACCAACTCCAACAAGATTGTAAAATCATGGAATTATCACTAGCTAAAAATACTGAGTTTATTCATGTAGCATTCAGGTAAATTGGAAACAAAAGTTAATGCATAAAGAGTTGGGGTCCTTTTACTGAAAAAGAAATGGCATAGGTCTATGAAGCACAAATATGGATACCTGTATCGGATACGATACGTATTCCATATACCGATACACATTCTTTCTAAAATATAGGGTACGATACATTCAGGGATACATGTATAAAATGGTAAAAGAAATATATAAAATATGATAAAATTATGTGTAAATCAAAATATTCAAAGTAGAAAGTATAATGGAAATTGCAAATCATTATCCTCCATTAGTGTTTTCCTTCATTAGTGTTTGTCAATAAATAAGTTGGTATTTTCCTTGATTATTGGGATGGTTTGATTAAAACATATCATATCTATCCTAGTTTTTTGTTGAAAAAGTTTCAGATATGTATCTTATCTATCCTAGTTTTTTGTTCAAAACGTTTCAGATAGTATCTTAATATTTTTTTATTTTTTATTATTGGATACTCTACGGGCACGTATCCATGACAAATCGGAGCGTATCCGTGTCGGATACGTGTCCAACATCGACACGTGAAGGAGTTTCACGTATCCATGCTTCAGATGTGCCATATGTAAAGAAAAACTACACCAGTCAGGTAGTATGCTTTGACTTCTTAAGACTGATACGAAAAGAGATTGAAAACTTTTTTGTTATTCTGGGTCACTTTAGCTAGCTTCTTTTTTTTGTTTCTTTCCTTTTTGGGAGGATTACTCATCTTCCCAAGACTGATCTTTCCATCTCTTCTGTGATTTAAGTTTTAACATATTCTTTTTAAGGTTGCCTCTCTACCTCTAAACTTGCTATGTATGGGGAAGTGATTATGGCTCTATGGAGTTTTCTTGACAACCACTTGAAGGGAGTTGACATTTCATGTTAACATTTCAAACTTGCATGCATAAAGATTGGCCAGCTTTGCTGAATTCTTGATTCTTTTCTGTTTGCTGATGTATTAGTATTTGGTTTTTCTTTCTTTGAAGGATTTCATATCCTCCTTATCATTGTGTTTTTTCTTCCTTTTCTTATGACAGCGAAACTGATAGGCTTAGTCAAAGAGATAGAGCTCCTTTGAGACATGTGTATGTGAGGCGCAAGAATAGGAAAGAATCAAAATGAATAACTAACTAAAAGAAGAGTGGGAATAACTGATTAGCTAGCTATCAGTTAGTGTGCTCAGTAGTATAAATAAGAGCTTGAGTCATCTCTATAGTTAGTTTTTGGAGTAGTTAGAAGAGGGTAAAACTATTGGGAATCAGTTAGTATTCTTCTCTCCAAAGTTGTAATTCATTCTTCTCAATAATACATACTCTCTATATCAAGAACCACATTGATTCTTGATATGCATTCTTTCATTCTTTTGTTTTGTTTTCTGCTGTAAATGGTACTGGTCTTAACAGAAACAGATAAGAAGAAATTCTTGAGTATGATAAATAAGGCAGGGATACAAAATATGTGGATTAACTGATACAGAGAAAAATGAATACAGTAAATGAGATGTTTAGATAGAGAGAGAAGATTTATCAATTTTAAGGAAAATAAATAAATGAATAAAAGAGTCTCTATTTCTATAAAAACATGCTATTTACCTCATTTTCACATATTCCCTTTTTTATATAAAAAGAAATTTCATTAACAGACAGAAACAAATGCAATGAATACAAGTAAGAATCTTACTTCGTTCATACATCTTGAATTCACACCCTCCATATCAGAGGCATCATATCATTAAGGAGACAGTAGCAGAAAGCCAGATGGAGTCCAAGCCACTAAACAACCTTGAGAAAGAACAGGCCAACTTTGCTACATTATTGATTTCTTTTTCCTAGTTGATTTATTTGGTTTTTTAAGAATTTCGCATCCTTCTTATTATTGTGCTTTCTCTCATTTTGGAATGATAAAGTTTATTTTCCTATTAAAATAATGACAAACAAATAGTGTAGATTTCTAGAGTATAAATAAGGCAAGGATACAAAGCATCTAGATTAGTTGATAGAAAGGAAAAAAATAGTAAGTACATGATATGTTTACCATGATAAAACATTATCAATTTGAAGGAAAACATTTAAATGAATAGAAGTGTCTTTATTTGAGTAAACACTTTCCCTATTTGACTCATCTTCGCATATTTACATTTTTATCATAATAGTCAACCTCGTATAGTGGCGCGTAGCAGTCCACCCCAAAATCACTATTGTAAGGCTTTTTAAAAATAGAGTTATTTGTTTTTCATCTGGACTTAGTGTTAGGCTCTTTTGTTTCAGCAAAAGAAAACTGCTCCATCACAATCTAATGAATAAACATAGTGTCGCCATAGGAGAGGACGATCAACACATCATGGGAGGAGTCAATTGGGGCAGCTATGGTTGGCTGTGGTCGGAAAATCCTTGTTGGAGGGGTTCTATGAAGGGAACAACCAGAAAGAGGGGGAAATGCTGCATATAAAAGTGGGGTTAAGAAAGGGATTTTATGCCCTGTTCATGGCAGCAGTGGCTGCAATACACTGCACAAGAACACACGACGAGACCACTGAGCCGTGGCCAGGGAACACAATTGTGCTGCTATCGCCCGTGGTTGGCTACATAAGTGATTATATAAAAACAAATTTAAATGACATAAAGTGAAGAAATGCAAAAAAAAAAAAAAAAAAAAACTAGTAGGATATAGAATCCTCACAACAAGGAGAAAACACAACCAAGAAAAACAAAGTAAACAGCAGTCTAGCCAAGTTGCCTAATCCCTCAACATATCTATCCCTTAAAAGGACCATGTGCTTTACATCCAATAGATCCAAATACCCAAACACCTAATCTTATCGCAAATAAGCTATAGTGCCAAAGCAATCTCCTTATAGACACAAGAGCGGCTCCAGCCATATGCACTTAATTGTGGCATGGATTGGACATTATCATAAGACTACTGTAACACAAACTTGTTATATAAATTTAACATTTTATAAATTATATAGTGTGTTCATATGGGTATGATGTGTACCAACAAGGTATTGGTCTAGTGGTGTAAGACTCAGTTAGATCTCCAGAAAGACCAAAAGGTCAAAGGTTCGATTCCTGGGAGCGACACGTGTTGGGAGGGGCAGTCACACACTCCGAAAGGGATTAGTTCCTTACCCATAGGGAGGAGGATACCATTGATAGTACCAAAACATATGGGTATGATGTGTTATTCTAATTCGAAAACGACAACCATTTCCATTTGGATTCAAACTTTTGGCATGTTGAGACTTGAGTAGTGCAGAGTACTGGGAAACTGTTTTTCATATTTTTTTAAGTGTCACAACTTTCACAAAGATCAGGAAAGCAAAATTTATGGTAGTTTCATTTTATGAAACTTTATACTCCAGATTTGAGATATGGTCCTACGACAAATCATTACTGTTAATCCCGTTGAGGTCACAAACCCAAAAAAATGTTTTCACCTCAGAATGACATTAGTCTTCTACAACTTGGTTTTCGTTCAATCAATATAGATTTCCAAAATCATTAGTAGATCAAAACTGGAAGAGAAATAAAATTATAGACAGATGCTAAAAAACTAATGTCCAGATCCCTTGATACATGACTCTGCATGTTTTAAAGAACCTAGCAGAGTAAGTCAAACCATTTAGAAGTTCCCCTGCCGTCAAGGTTGTAGAAGAAATTTGGGAATCGAACAAGGTAAAAATCATAAGATGTGGAAATAGAGGTAGAATGCAAGGTAGAAAGTGGATTCTCTAATGCAGAAACATATTCCAACCACATCCATGAAGGGATGAAAAGTCTACAACCCCCACCACAAAAGAAAAGAAGTAATCATTAAAAACCACAGAAAAAAAATTACACACTTCCATGAGTAACAGCAAACAAAAACTTTCAAATGATAATAAGAATATCACAAACCAAGACAAGGAACTGCAGAACAATACCAAGAAGATGTCATAAGAATCTCAAAGACATAGCCAAAAAAAAGGTGGTTTATAGACACCCTTCAGTCGTCACATTCTAGAGTAAACTTCGTCAAATGAATGTTTCAAGCATCAACACAAACAAAATTGTAAGGACTAGCCATGGCAATGCAACAAAACTTCAAAACTGAGATACATTTTTGTTTTTTTCTTTTCTGCAACGAAGGTATCCCCTAGCCGGCAGCTGAGATTTTACCAAAATCGGTACAATTTCTCCCAATAAATACATTTTCTATCAATGAAGAAAAGCCCATCCATTATATTCAAAAGCAAGCAGGTGAACTGACTAACACAACAATAACGATTTGGCAAAATGACATCAATACCTTACAAAGTTTCATAAAACCACTCATACAGCAAGAATAGCTTAGCACCATAGGCTATAAAATTCAAACACCATAGAATCCTCCAAAACCATTCATTATTACACTGAAATCCCAAAATCAGAGCAAAGTCTTACATAGAAAATAACCAAGATGAAAATAAATATTAACCCAATGTGCCTGCCATGGGAGACTCATCATACCTTCTAATTCTTCTTACTACCTTTCCCAATCTCACCATCATCATTCACCTTCACATCATCTTTAACATCAGCGTTGTCATTGCCATCTTTTGCCCCAACTGCTGCTCCTCTAGGCAGGGGTGCCGTTGACAGAGGAATCGAGAGCTGGATGGAGCGCTTGCTGATGCCCTTCGAGGGCAATAGGAAATAGAACTCCGTGTTGCCGATTTGGAGAAGGTCTTGGGAAGCGAGCTTCACCGGAGGGTCTCCAGGGAAATGGAGTACGCCCTTGACAAAGACGCCATTCTTTCCGAGCACCTCGAGGGCAAAGTGGTGGCACGTAAAGTCATAATATATGCGTGCGTGGTGGCGAGAGATTGTAGTGCCACCACCAAAGCGTGAAAGGTCGACATCAACAGACGAACTTTTGGAGTTGCGACCCAAGAGGATTGAGTAGGTTTGCATGTAGAACTCGAAGTCCTTGCCTTGGAGTTTTGCGAAGCCGGCCTCAACCCTGCCATCAGCGCCGACAGAGCTTCCCATAGTGGCAGTCGAAAGAGAATGAGAAAGAGAGAAGAGGAATTCGAGTTTGGGAGAAGGGGTGTTTGGAACTTATTGGAGTTTGAACTTTAAACTTGGGAAAGAGTATTAAATACACAATGTCATGTATGCTAAGGTGGTCCTGAAGAAAATATAATTTTACCACTAATATTTTTATCAAAAGTGTCATCAAGTGGGAACCTCGTGCATTAAGTCGCCCTTTTTTAGAGATTTTATTAAGGATTCAATCATATTTGGTGTATGATAAGAGTTTATTGGTAACCATTAGTATCCTCATTCAATTACAAATTCTCACTAAAAATAAAATAAATCTCAACACAATTAGTAGATGACTAATTCGGATTTAATTCCTATCATATGTATCCAAAAGGCTTTGTGAGGCAAAACCCAATTCAGTGATCTTTATGCCTAGAAAGGTGGGATTAACTTTACCCTTCGGTTGTCGCTGCAGCTTCCCATGTTAATCATTTGATGTGTATCACATTACCATTTTTACCTGTTTGTCGCTCACATTTAATGAATATTTTTCGTAAGATATTTTATTTATTTTTCTGTTATTTTAGTAAGGAATTAACCTATATAGATAATGAATTACTATATTCATGTTATATAAAATTATCAGTGGCTATATCAATCAACAAATATTGGAAAATTTCACTGAGAGAAATTAATTAATTTAATAATATTTATCATATACAAAGAAGTAATTTGTGTATATAGTACTCCTTCAATTCCATATCTTTGTTGTTTAAGGTTAATACACATTGATTAAGAATTCACTAAAGAGTATTGTATTTTGACTGAAACCCCATTATTTATTTTTTAATAGAGAGAAGAAAAAGTAGAATTCTTTAATAAAAAGATAATCGGTGTATAATTACTGAATGATAATAGAATTGAAAAATAGTTTGACCAAACCATGAAATTGTAAAATGACAATACTTAAAAGGTTTGAACATGTGTGGAGGAGATCGGTAGAAGCCTCCGTAAGGATAGTAGATCAAGTGGAGGCTAGTCCAATTCCTAGAAGAAAAGGGAGACCACAAAAAATCATAGGAGAAATGATTAAGAAAGATGAAGAGATCAATGCTTTGTCGATGAACATGATTTATGATAGAACATTATGGTGTCGTTCAATCCATGTAGTCAATCTCACCTAGTGGAATAAAGGCTTGATTGTTGATGTTGTATAAAATGTATATATATAGGAATTATACTTAGCTACCCTTGGAAATAAATAATGGCATTACTATATAATAATAGTGTTCAAAAAATATAATTAATTAATTTCATAATAAATTAGTAAATATTAATATTAAAATTTAATTTTGATTTAGAAAATTATTAATGAAATTTTAATATAAGAATATATTAATTAAAGGCAAAAGAGTGGTAAAGATTGTGTTAGACATTCAACAACCAATGTAAAAAATTTGTCAAATCTTTATGATATGGATCTATGAAGCACCAACACTTCAATAACCTTCTTGTATTCGTGTTTGACACGTATCCGATACCGATACTTCATTGATACGTATCCATAGCGTATCGAAATTATATTTTTGAAAAATAAATAATTTATAAACCCAATACTTTCTGGATACTCTCCGATACTCTTAAAATATTTTCTTGATACCTCATAGACACCCAAAATACCACAATATAGCATTTTAAAAGAGAAAAAAGGCATAACACATCAATTAAGTAGAAGAGAAAACCATAATATGCAATCTACCAAGTTGACTTGTAGCAAGAGAAATAAAACAAAACACACGTATTGCATAGAGAATGAATAGGAAATGTATATGGATAATGTTGATCATTGATTAAATGGGATTGATCATCTTATGACAATATGAATTTCATTTTGTATTTAGTGATGTCTATAAAATATGTTCCCTATTTAGAAATTCAAAACAATTATATGTTTATTATGTTTTATGGATTTTATGTACATATATTATATGCGTACCTCAAACGTATCATATCCTACATTTTCAAGAAAATGTGTATCGACATATCAGATACATATCGTATCCGATACTCATATCGGTATCGTTGTTTCATAGATACTGATGAACAATATGACAATATTAATGCTAGACCGTTGCCAGAAGCAACGTGTTGTATTGCCCAGGTACGGTGCGAAAATGAGAATATAGGCAAAGTTTTTATGTTGGATTGGACAGAGTTTTTACATTCTAAGATAAAGAAGTTGGCTCATCAGTTTAGGACATGAATCAGAACATGAAATATAAGCACTCTTACATGTAAATCGATGGAAATAGTTGAGACAATGATTAGGAGAAGGATTGATTTTATGGGCCTACAAGAAACTAAGTAGGTTGGGAAAAGGCAAGGGAATTAGGCATGCAAGTTCTAAGCTTTGGTACACCGGTAAGACAAAATCGAGAAATGAAGTGAGTATAATTGTAGATAAGAAGTGAAATAAGAATGTGATGGATGTAAAGTGAATAGAGAAAGGATCATAGCCCTAAAGTTTGTAACAAAGGAAGATATCTTTAATGCGATTAGTGTTTATGCATCCAAGTAGGGCTAGAGGAACATGATAAGATAAAATTTTAGAAGGATTTGGAAGGCATATTTCAGGCAAAACCTTTAGGAAAAAATATTTTTCTTGAAAGTGATCTTAATAAGCACGTAAGGAGGGTCACTAGAGGATTTGAAGATTTTCATGGTGGATATGATATAGGAGAAGCAAATTCGGAAGGTAGGACTATTCAAAATTTCTCTTTAACTTTTCATTTTACAATAGTCAAAGTGTTTTAAGAAGCAAAGAAAGCAACTTATAACATAAAAGTGGGGTTGCAGTTCTCAAATCAATTTTTTCCTACAGGAAAATCAGATAGAAAGTTTTGCATGGACTACAACGAACTGAGACTTTAGATCAATATAAAATACTCCCTCGCACAAAGAATCTCTTAGCGAACTAAAAGACCCAATATGAGTTGTCTAGAGCCTCGTCCTAAAGGGGAGCTGCAATTAGCACTTTACTTTTTGAATTTTCTGGCATAAGAGGGCTTTTCTCTTTGCTCTTTTAGCATAATAAGAGCAGTTGGTAAGATTTTTATATAGGTACATACTTGGAGAGTGTTTAACGACCCAACATGGAGTTTTGGCAATAGATGTAAGAGTTAAGAGTGGGTTAGAGAGAAAGGACAATATAAAGTTCCAAGAATTTAATGATGGAAATTAAATGGAGAGGAATGTAAGAGATTCAATCAAAGAGTTTTGGAAGAAGGATTTTGGGAGGCACAAGGAAATGCTAATGATATGTGGGAGGAGATGGCCAAAGGAATTAGGAAGACAGCTAAGGAGATACTAAGCAAATCTAGAGGCTCTAAACCAAAAGGGTAAAGAATCATTGTGGTGGGACAAAAGAGTCCAAGACAAAGTTAAGATGAAGAGGAACTCTTATAAATCATGGTCATAATGTAAAAATACTGGAAGCTAAGATAAATACAAGGTAGCTAAGAAAGAGAACAAGAAAACGGTTAGTGAAGCTAAAGATAAAATGTATGATAGGTTATACAAATCTCTAGGTACCAGAGGAAAAGTGTCTACAGATTTTCAAAGGGTATGGGAAGAAAGACAAAAGACTTGGACTCAATGAAATGCATTAAACATGAATATGGACAAATCATGGTGAATGACAAAGATATTACGAAAAGATGAAAGAAATATTTTCACAACCTTTTCAATGAAGGAAGTGATTCCTTGTTTTCTCGTAGACTAAATATGAAAGAGGGGGGTCAAAATAATAATTATTATCATAGAATTTGAGTGTTAGAGGTGAAAGAAGCTGTGAAAAAAATGAAGAATGACAAAGCAATTGGACTAGATAATATATCTATTGACGTCTGGAAGGTTCTAGGAGAGCAGGGTATTAGATGGCTCACAAAATTGTTTAATGAGATCATAAGGTCTAAGAAGATGTTAAACGAGTAGAGGAAGAGCATTTTAATCTCTATTTATAAGAACAAGAGTGACATCCAAAATTGTGCAAACTATAGGGAAATAAGTTCATGAACCATACTATGAAGCTATGGGAGAGGGTAATTGAGCGAAGGTTGAGACAAGAGATGAATATCACTAAAAGTCAATTTGGTTTTATATCAGGGAGATCAAATATGGAGGCTTTATACTTGCTATGGCATTTGATGAAAGAGATATCAAAGGAACCAGATGGACTTGCACATGACATTCATTGATTTGGAGAAGGTATATGATTAGGTGCCTACTGAGCTTTTGTGAAAAGAAAGGTATTTGAATTGTCTACATTCGAGCAATCAATGATATGTATGATGGGGTCAAGACCAGCTTGAGAAGATATTCCTATTGTCGTGGGACGACAACAAGGGTCAACATTGAGCTCATACTTGTTTGCATTGGTATTGGATGTGCTTACGGAGTATATCCAAAAATTAATGTCACAATGCATGCTTTTGTGGATGAAATTGTCTTAGTGGGAAACTTGAGAGAGAAATTAAAATGGAAACTGAAAAAGTGGAGATAAGCTTTAGAGCACATGGTTTTCGTATAAGTTAGAGTAAGTTAGAGTATTTAGAATGTAAGTTTAGCAAGAGGCAAACAAATCATATTGTAGATGTAAAGATTGGGGATCATATCATACTACAGGTTACTAAATTTAGGTATTTTGAGTCAATCATACAAGATGATAGGAAATTTGACGGAGATGTAAACCATAGGATTCAAGTGGGTCGAATGAAATGACAAAGTGTTTCAGGTGTCATATGTGATAAAAAATATCACTCAAGCTTAAGGGGAAGGTTTACCGCACGACGATAACACATACAATGTTATATGGGACTGAATGTTAGACGATAAAATGTCAACAAGTGAATAAACTCCACGACGAATACATTAGACAAGAAAAAATTAGAAATGGATGCATTAGGGAGAAAGTTGGAGTAGCTCATAGCCTCATATTGTATAAAGGATGGTATAATCGCATCTTATAGGTGGTTTCGACATGTGTGGAGGAGACTGATAGAAGTCTTCGTAGATCAAATGGAGGTTAATCCAATTTCTAGAGGAATATGGATGCCATGAAAAATCATATGTGAAACTGAAGAAACCTTATAATGTCATTTAATTTATATAACCGACCACACCTAGTGGAATTAAGGCTTAGATATTGTTGTAATATATCAATTAGATATAGCAATTATATTTTTTAAACATAATGATAATCCAATTAACTTTTAGTTATCTATTAACCATTTTGTTGAGCAAGACTCCATCATCTTATATAAACTACGTTGTTTATCTGTACAATGTACATATTAGTTTTTACCTTAGTATTTTTATTATAATATATTGAATGATAAAATATTATTGTTTCTATAAACAAAAAAATATGAATATTCTAATTAAATTACTATGATTTAAATACCAACAGCTACCAAGATCGATTCAAGTGGTACATACTTGATTCTCATTAACAAAAGTTGCGAGTTCGTCTTGTGGATGTTCCCTGCTCTTTAAATTAATGTACGCTTTTTCGTTTACATATTTAATTGTTAATTATTATTCTTTAGCATTAATATGATATTTTGAAACTTTATAAGATTGTTTATATACCGCCACACCAGCAAGAACATGTTTACCCAGTGGATTGTAAAAATTGAAAGGAAACATGGAAAACAATCATACTATTGGGAGTTCAAAGGACGGAAGACGTGGAAAATAAAAGGGCAACCTCCTCACAAAAATGTATCTCATGCCATAACTCTACAACATGGAGCACAACTAGATGATGATCAGGATGCAACTTGGGATGGATAACTTATTTTGGAAAGCCTATTTTCTACTTTCAGCCTTGAGGACAAGGCTGATTCTTCAGGGGGAAGAAACAATAGTAAACTCTTATCTAGAAGATTAACTTAAAAATATGGGCAAATACAGTCTAGTTTGTATGCCTGGTAAAAGTAGTAGCCAAACAGCCAGACACTAGGGCTACTTAAAAACAACAGCAAGACCAATAGTTTTGCCAGCTCAAAAGAAACTGTCACTACATGCATACAGTCTAGAATAGCATTCAGAACACTACCAGGTACAACTACAGCATATAGCACTGTATATAGCATTCAGGTGACAATTACTAAAATGACAATGAAGCTCATCTACTCCCACAAATTTGTAAAGTCGAAAAACGAATGAGCTTATTAAGCAACTGAAAACAAATAATAGCCAGAACTAACCTCAGCATGAAGTTTCTCCATGGGGATCTATTCTCTTGGACGACAAAGATCAGCGAGAACAGTAGCTACAGCTGATACTACTTCATTTTCTTCTAATTGGCTGAGCTCAAGATCATCAACATCTCGATTTACTTGGGATTTGCCTTCGTTCATCTTATCTGCAGGAATCAAAATCAATAAATTATCATTAACTACAAAGTCTGAGTTTATTCACTAGCATCCAAATTGAAAAGAAATGTAAATGCAAACAAAAAAGGGTCCTTTTACTGAAAAAGAAAAACCACACTAGCCAGGTAGTATGCTTGGACTTCTTATCACCGATATGCAGAGAGACTGGACAGTTTTTTTGTTATTTCAAGTTACTTTAGCTTGCTGTTTCCTTTTTATGTTTCTTTCCTTTTTAGGAGGATTACTCATCCTCCACATGTAAGGGAGAAGAAAGAAGAGGGAGAGAAGAAATAAGGAAGAGAGAGAGAGAGAGAGAGAGAGAGAGAAACAGAGTGAATATGAAACAGAGAAATCAATTCTCTGAAACCTCATTAATGAAAGTTAGTTACAAGAGATAGGGATAGTGATATTTATAGAGGCGTCCCAAGATAGCTTGCACAGCAAGCTCATGTAACCTCTAACTAACTCTTACACAAACTAACTAACTTTCTAACTTCTTATTACACTTTTACTATACTCTAATATACCCCCCTGAAACAAAGGGCCCTGATCCAAGTTGAAGTGGATTTTGATTTGTCAGGATTATGTGTTGTAGTAGTCTTTAACTTGTAATTGATTTCTGAGAGCAACAAACTTAATTTTGGAAAGAAGCTTTGTTAGAATGTCTGCTGTCTGGAATTCTGGGGGTAAATGTTTAACATTGAGAGTTTAATTCTTTATTTTGTCTCTAACAGAATAGAGATCTAGCTCAATATGTTTGATCCTGTTGTGTAAAACAGGATTATGTGACATAGCAATTGTACTGAGATTGTCACAAAATATAGTGGGAGGATTATGTGAGAACTTTAGCACACTTAATACTATCCCCATCAACTCTTGAGAAGCTAGACTTTTGTATTCTGCTTCAATGCTGGACCTTGAGATAGTATGTTGTTTCTTGGACACCAAGTGACAAGATTGGGTCCTAGGAATAGGCAACTAGAGAAAAGGGATATGCCGCATAAACTATTTGGGTTAAGATGAGGTTTTAACACCCTGTTCATGGTAGCAGCCTCGATGAGCCATGAAAGTGACTGCGATGGGCCATAGGTCGTTATTTATGTGACACAAACATACTGCATCAACAATGTATCACAGCCAAAGGGCGCAATAGTGCAGCTATCGAGCACAATTGACCATATAGTTCTTTGTATAAAAACAATTTTCAATGGCACAGAGAAGAAAAAGCAATGTATTAGTAGGATATGGAATCCTTGTTAAAAATGGCAAAACACAAAACAAACAAAAGTAAATAGTAGTGTAGCAAAGCTGCCTAATCCCTCAATGATATCCTTGTGTTTTACATCAAATAGAACCTAAACACCTAATCTTGTCGTAAATTAGCTGTTGTGCCAAAGAAACCTCCTTAAAGATACAAGAGCTATGCTCCAACCATGTGCACCCAATTGTGCATAGATTGCCCATTACCATAAGACAGTAGCATGCACTTATTATATTAATTTCAAATTTTATATATTGTGTTTATATGGGTGTGATGTGCTAATTTAATTCTAAATTAACAGTCATTTCCATTTGGATTACAACTTTTGCCATGTTAGGTGAGTGCAGTCTTGAGAAAGTATTTTTTAAGTTTAATAAGTATTGCAAGTTTCAGAGCGAATCGAAAGGGAAAGATTTTGGTTGTGTCAAGTATGTTAGCCTGTGGTATAATTTGGCTTGACCAGAGTGACTTTTAGGAAGAAATGTTGGTCCTTGTTCTTCTGATCTTGTCTAAGGACACCTAGTTCTCTATTGTTGGTGCACAGCACATTGTTATTTTTTGGAGTACTCTGGTTATATAAAATTAATGACTTCATTTCAACATGCAAGGGTATTTTAAAAACTACCATGTTAATGATTTCCAATGTCTATTTCAAGTTTTTGTTTTTTCCTTCCCCTACAAAAGATATCTTATACTGTTCCTCATCACTCATTCTCCTTCTAGTAAGTTCATCTTCATTCAGAAGAAAATGGGTAATCGGGTTTAACAATAGATATGTGAATTCTCTTGTAATTTTTGAATTAGTGCCACAGTTTATTTTGGGCACAACAAAACACTGGTATGTGGATTAAGGCATAGACTCATGTGTGGTTTTAAATTGTTGTTGTGGTTATATTGCATTTACGCAAATACGGGGAATGCAACAGTTGTAGCCTCAACTGTGGTTGAGTTGTGGTTCTTAAGACTACCAAAACTGCAAGGTATTGGGATCTCCAACAATCAAATATATATACAACACGTGTCTACTATATCATGATCATCACTTTAGTTATGATAGTTTATGTATTATTGTCTACCATTCTTTCTCGCCATAAAAAGAATATATCTATCTTGAAACTTCAGGTCCTTGCATCCTATCCTTCTCTTTTTCATATTTGATTCTCTTCGATAGAAAATTCATTTATTAATCTCCTACAATTTAAACCTACAAATCTTTGACATTACAAACATTTATTAAGGAAAACATTTATATGTGCCTAAAAGATCCAGCTGTGGAGATGTAATGTGAAACTTTTTCCACCATACTTGCATGACCCCATGCCATAATATGTGTGGATGACATGTTGCCTATGATTGATCGGGTTACAGACCATGGTTCAAATGTGATGTGGGGAACAAACAACTGTGCATCCTCAATAACACGGCTAGTCTAATCAGGGGGACAGGGAAATAGGAAAGGGTAGCAGCAGGGTTTTAAAATGCGGTCGGCATCACTACAAATGGATTTCACGGCAAAAACAGGAAAAGAATGCATTGGAACAGCATTATTGCTGCAACATGACGGAATTGTGCTGCAGTGAATGGTGGTTCATCCCCACCTCATCGCTACCAGCTCCATTTCACAGGTCGAGATCTCAGTCAGCCTCCTAACTTTGTCCTCCTATGTCAGTTGAGCATATGGAGCCTCTTTATCTTCCATTATTATGCTTTTGTAGCTCTGTATTTTTGGGGCTTTTGGTGAGATGTGTTTGGCAGTTTGGCTTTTGAGAATAGAGTGGAGAATTGGGGGTACTGGATCGAAGACTCAGAGGGAGAACCCAGAACACGCGTCCACAATGCTGACGCCATTGAGAGAAGAGGGTGAGAGGAAATTCGTCACCGGGGAAGACAATAGAGGGAAAAGGAATGGATCTGAGTGAGGAGGCGATATGGAAGAATGGGAAATTGGGGATTGAGGAAATTACGGAAAGTCGAAGAACTAAGCCTGAGTAAAGTGAGAGTGAGTAAGGAAAGACGATGGTATTTAGCAATTATGAATAGAAAGCAAGTAAGGAAATTAGGGCAATTAGGAAGAGGATAGTGTAGAAAATTTTGCATCAGGGAAAAATCAATGATACAAATTCTTAAAAATGAATATAGTCTATACAAAATTAAAAATAAAAATAATCTCATGCCGCAACAATGACCGCAAATTAAAACATTAGGTAGTTGTAATATCAACGATGACGACAGCAGAAATGATGTTGCGTGCTTGTTTATGATATTCATCCCTCCAGAAATAGGTGATACTAATGAATGAATTGGAGACAATAGGTGATACCAAATTGGGGGAGACAACAAAATAACAGTCACACACACTAAAATATCAAAACCAAATCTTTTTACCATCACCTAAATCCTTGCACATTCAATATATGCCTTTTAGGTAGAATGGTAATGAAACATGCTAGGTAAAAATACAAGTTCAAATTCATCATACCATAGTTGTGAAGCTCTACAAAGGCAACAAAATTCACCATGCATGATATTCGAGAAATTTGTGGATTCTACCCAAAAAAACAAGAGAATGTTATATACTTGTATAGTTAGAAACTGGTCACCAGCACGAGGTTGCTTTTATGGTTTTATGAAACGTTATATACTTAAAACTCGAGATTTGAAGTTTGGACATTGGACCAAGAACAGATCATACTTATCAATCCAATTGATGACACAATCCTAAAATAACCACCTCAGAATGATATTAGCCTTCCACAACTTGCTTTTCACTGTGTCAATATAATAAGCTTCTCCTATGCATGATAGCCAAAATAATCAGCTTATAAATGCACATCACATTCAAGACTGAGCTTAGGTCAAATGAATGACTCATGCAACAAAACTTCAAAATTCAAGTAAAAAAAAAATTATGTGCACCAATAACCCTAAGGCCCGTAAACAGCCTATTCGCTTGCGAGTTTGATAAGGTTGTGTACCTCTACCCTCCACAGATCCCATTAGGTCAGTGGGAGCCTCATGCACCGGTCCAATAATAACCCTAATTCAAAATGAAATGTTAGTAAATTAAAACCTACAATAACAAAGTATATAATTCAAACGCCATAAAAAAGTAGTAGAAAGTGTTCATGAATAAACTAAAATCTGAATTGAAAACTAAGTGTTACAGAGAAAATAGGATGAAAATGAAATACTAACCCAACGCACATGCCATAGAAAACTCATCGATCCTTCACCTTCTTCTCGTCTATTTCCCCAATCTCACCATCCTTTGTCGTAGAAGAAACGCGCGCGGTGTAAGTAGATGTTCATGCCGCCGCCGAGTCGTGAGTGGTCGACGGCGACGGTGGTTGTTTTAGAGTTGCGGCATAGGAGGATATGATAGGTTTGCATGCAGTACTCGAAGTGAGACTCATCAATCCTTCACCGCCTTGGATTTAGCGAAACCGAGGTCGACGTCGTCATCGGCGGAGGCAGTGGCGGCGCCGGTGGAGGTTCCCAAAGAAACATTGAATATTTGAACTATCATGGCTTTCTTGGTTCTCTCTATTCACCACAGTTTCAAAATCAACACTTTCACCACAGTTTCAAAATCAACACTTTCACCACAGTTTCAAAATCAACACTTTCACCACAGTTTCAAAATCAACACTTCAGAAAATTGAGTGTAATTAGAATTCCGATTTTAGACCGGCTAGTAATCGAACTCTTAACCTTTTAAATTATTTAGATTTATTGGACCTTATACCGGAAGGCTTAACAAATAGAATGATAAGGAAGTTGGGGTTTAAATCTCATCACCATAAAATACTAACATACTAATATTTGTCTATCAAACATAAAATCATATTGTAAAATATATTGATTCTATAACCATGAAATAATGTATCAACATTGCTTGTAGATGTAAAAGTATAAATAAAAGTACATTCCATTTTAATCCTAAATGCTACAAAAATATACAGTGAATTTTAATTTAAATGATGGTCGATTATCCGGTTGTCAATTGTAATAAGTATATGTAGTATGGAGAGGGATTCACTTACTCCAAGAGTAAATAAAAAATACTTACTTTTTATCTTAGTCATCCAATCTTGAAAAATCCAATGGTTTAGATGTACTCACCAATTGAAACCATTGGATTTCCCAAGAATGAATGATCATGATGTGGGGTAAGTGTTTTTCCACCTACTCTTGGAGTAGGTGGATCTCTCTCCATGTAATATATGATCGTTAAAGTAAAATAATATGACATGTTTTTATATTCCACATGGCTTATCTAGATTTGGTATATTCTTTTTCAAACTATTTTCTAAATTCACTTATTTATGTATTTTTGTTGGGGGTGTATTGGATCTAAGGCATTGTCATTGCATCTTTATCACCATATATGAAAATGAAATTGATAGCTAAATATGGGCATAATGTTGCGAGTCTTAAACAAGTTTGAATAATTTTCACAAGTGACTAATCTCGCGAGTCATACATTATTCGTTAAAGCTCGATTTTGCCACATTGCACTACTCGGAGGTATATTTGTCAATCTTTCGCATTTTGGACTGCATAGGCGATGAGGTATGAGGCACGGTGAACAATGTAGTTAATGATGTTGAGTAGTGGTGGCACTGTATGAGGCGGTGGTGGAGGAAGTGAAAAAGAAGGTGGAGATGAAGGACTTCGACGTTCAAAATATGAAAGATAAACTTGATAATATTGTTGCTAACCATGGAGACGGAAGATACAATTTTTGCGGGCAGGGCATACAAGTTTTGCCTCTTTGCCATTTATAGTGGTTGGTAACATGTGTGCCTATTTATTAAAACAATAATAATTAAAAAGTAAAAATGTTTTATTACTTTAATTGATATGTGGAATTTAAATAATATGATTGTGGTCGGCGTCGTCTCTTCTTTTATGCTTCAAGTGAGAAATCGGTATACAATTATGTCATCTCTTTGTTGTAGATTTCAATTATCCTAAAATAATTAAATATTTTATAATAATTTCATTCATTATTAATTTCCACTTTACAAACAAATATAAAAACTACTTATTTAATCCTAATTATAGCTTTAAAATAAACAAATCAATTTTAAACATAGCTTTTATTCCCTAATGCATATATGGATACATGAGAGTAAAATTAATTATTGTCAATTACAAAAATAAATATTTTTTTAATTTAAGTTATACTAAAATAAATGAAGAGTATATTTAATCCTGGTAATTAGCTAGTTCATTGTGTTAATATATTTCTCAACATGTAACCGATTATTGAGCTTCAAACTCTTATTCAAAAGACCATTTTATACTAAATTAGGGATAAATAGAGTTTTATACTTTTAACTACAAAAAACGTATTGACGACTCTAAAAATTGCATAACTAAAAAACGGGGCGCGATAACTAGCTACATTAGGATGGTTTTCAGGAATTAGGCCCAAAGCCACTATTTGCATGTATTGCAATACCTTTACCTTTTTTAAAAACAAATATTTCCTTTTATTTCCAGCTTTAATTTTTTGTACATACTCATCCATCATTTGTGCACATTTTGTGGTTGAGAAGTTTATTTTTCAATACAGGGTTTTACGCTTTCCCACACTTATGCCCTGAACCTGAGTATTAGAGTTTAAGATTGACATAGAAGGGACATATGCTTTGTCGATAGTGGCCGAATATCAAATCTGGTATTAACGCGATGTATCACCTAAGTTGTTCGCGATATTGTGAGTTAGTTGTTTGAGGGGCTAGCCTCCTCTCGTTGCTAACCAATGATATTTGGTTTCCTTTCTTTCATGATTGGATGCAATCTGATGAACTAGAAGCCTATAACTTTTATCGAGTTCACTTTAAACCAGACCTGATACATTGCCATAAGGGTTGTGACCTTTAGACTCTTCATAACCTTTTAAGTATACCTTATTCAAGACAAGAAATCATAACCTATATTTTATACCTTGCAATTCATAAATTATGACATTTTGTCCCTCAAAAGGTGTCAATGTCTAAGTCTTATAAAGATGTTATTATACTCTGACACCCTTGTGTCAGAAGGACATATAATTTCCATTTACAACATGTCTGCCTATAAGCTCAACACCCTAGGGATTAATTTCGTTTATAGAAAACTCTTCAATAGGCTCAATGCCCTAGGGAAGAATTTCATAACATAATATGAGCTTCAGGTTATATCGTTTAATTCCAAGCTGGAGTTATTTTCCAATCACCAGATACTCGATGATGGGCTCATACTCTCGAGGGAAATTTTTCCATGATCTTACTAAGTTATATTGTTTATTTCCAAGTTAACTTTAAGAATATAATAAATGTCAAATACACTATCAAATTTAGCTATTTTGTAACTTAGGCTATATAGACCGATATTTAGTTTGTGATCCTAGGGGCATATAAAATGCATTAGCATCATTATACACCATGATCATGCATATCATTCATCTGTTCATACATATATTCATTTAAATAATACATTATGCAAGGAATCATCGATTTATTCAAGCATACATTTATTAAAAAATGCATTATTGAAACATTCATCGATCCCTTCATACACATCATGTTCATGTGTATCATTCATCCATTCACAAATACATTGATTCAAATAATATATTATTCAATCATTCATCAATCCATTCATTCAAGAAATACATTATTCAATCATTCATATATTCATTCATAATTTTTTAAGTGTAGGATGGAAATAGGTATGTAGAGCCACGAGTGGCTATGGGTAATACCTTTAACGAGTCAAATTTATATATTTTTGGACCTATAAGTAATGAAGATAAAAGAGTTTGAAATCCGTTGTTGAACAAGTCTGGTAATGAGATACTTAAAATCTCACTCTATCTATATATAACATAGATTGTAATATTATGCTAGTCAACAAGATGTGACATTATGTTTAAGCAGCGATGTTAAGTTTTTAACCTGATAGGTGGATGGATTTGTGGATGCATTCAATGAGTTGAAATATCAAATAACATTTTGTAATTTTTACTATTTGTTCTTATTTTCATTTCCTAAAATAACATATATAAGATTATTGGAAATATAAACACATTAGTAGCAATCATTTGTAATATGTTTTTTGAATTTATGGGTATGTGCGAATCTAGTGGGTATCGAAGGACCCGTGAATAAAGGAACCAATAGGTATCAACATAAGTTCGTGACAGATTAGAGTCCAAAAATGAATAAATGGTGCAAGTCCACGTAATGCACTACCCAAACCTTTCCATATCCATTATCATCCATATTCAAGAATTGGTGTTTGATAATATTTTTTATGACATTCACTAGTGTCTAGTAATCCGACTTATCAGATTGTTTAAAATCGTTACCTGTAAATCAGACATTTGCAAACCAACTTCTATACTATATCCATATTCCTTATAGAAGTGGTAGAGTGAGATCACGACTTTCACAAAACTTCGATAATCGATCATAAATTTAAATAATGAGATTAATGAATACTCAATCAATGGCTAATAATGTAGTTCTGCCTTTTTTTATTATAGAAGTTATAACCATATTAAATTATTAATGGCTGAAATTATATTCCATTAAATATTTCCTCAAAACATATAAATACAAATATATGAATTAAAATAATAATTGCCTTTACATTGGGCTTCTGGGTTGATGGACCCGGTTCCGGGTCACATTGTGCAATTCCGCGGCTTCAAAATCTCAAAACCCTAAACCCTAATTTTCTACTTATAAAAACACCCATCAACTCTTTTCTTCATTCTTCACCTCTTTCATAAACCCTTTCTAGCTGCAACCCTTGCTCACTTTTTCTTCTCTTTTCAAGATGGCTATTCCTAGAGGTAGCTAAAGAGATTTATCATTCTCAATTTCAATTTTGTTATGCCCACAACTTCGTTTTTCATTAAAAAATTTCTTACAGTATCTGCATGTTTTTTTCTTCTAAATTTATGAAATGGGGTCTGTGAAGTAGTTGGATTTAATTTTTTTGTGATGGGTTTAAATGGATTTGGGTATATGATGTAGTTCGATGCTTAAAGATTTGATTTTTAAGCGTTGCAGTGTCTGAAGAATTTACTTGTGACTAGTTGCAAGTATTTATTCTAATTTTGTTAACTGGGTTTATGAATTATTTGGCTTTGTTTTTTAACGTGTCTGATTTAAATGGAATTGGGTCTATGATGCAGTAAATCGCTTAAAGGTTTGATTTTTTTATTTTTATTAAGTGTTATGTGTCTGAAGATTCTACTACAGAGTAGCTGCAAGTTTTTTCTTCCAATTTTTTCATATTGGATTACGGGGTTATCAAAGATGCATTAATTGTTACTTTTTAATTTTTCAAGTGTTATAATGTCTATTTTTTTTACTTTTATTGGTAGAACCTTATTGTGATGTAGCATCATCAGTGATTCAATTGTGGACCGCATAATAATGTGGTTGCGTTGATCACCGCAACCACAATTGTGATTTGACTCCGAATCACAATGATGTGTCCACATTGGGCTGCAACACAATCGAATTGGACTGTATCTGTACCACATCGGGCCTCATAAGGCCACATCGGACTGCATCAGGTTGCATCAGATTCAAAAATGTTGTTTTAATAACAAAACAATTCACACTGCAATGACCACATTCTGTATCACAACGACTGCAATTTAAAACACCGAGCACCATATTTATTAAAAATGGCATATGATTTTTTCAGGTCGTGGTGGTTCTGGTGGAGGTTTCAGGGGTAGAGGTGGTGGTGACCGGGGTAGAGGGAGAGGATTTGGAGGTAGAGGAGGAGACAGAGGTGGAACCCCATTCAAACCCAGAGGTGGTGGCAGAGGAGGTGCCAGAGGTGGCCGTGGAGGAAGAGGTGGCAGAGGAGGTGGAATGAAGGGTGGAAACAAAGTCGTAGTTGAGCCTCACAGACATGAAGGTATTTTCATTGCTAAGGGTAAAGAAGATGCTCTTGTTACTAAGAATCTTGTTCCCGGTGAAGCTGTTTACAATGAGAAAAGAATCTCTGTGCAGGTCATTCTCTTTCTTTTTTGTCAGTACGAATTTTGAATGATTTTTGTATATGCTTTCACTGCCATATTTTTTGTGCTTAGATCTCTATACATTACTATTTTAAATGCAGTTAAATTTAATTATTATAATGTGGGATCCATACTTACTGATTTGTGCTTTCACTGCCATGATTTTTGTAGCTTTCACCAATTTAATTATTATAATGTGATATCTCTATACATTTTTGTAGCTTTTTGTAGCTTTCACTGCCATGTACTTGAAGATAATTAATTTGTGTCAAAATAGTCCCTGTTTAATCATGTTTTTGTTCATTTAGCCTTTAATTTGTAGAATTAAATTTCTCTACTATGTAGTTTAATAATAGTAAATGCAGTTTTGGTCCTTGAAATATTTTCTTGGACAATTTCCTTTTTCTCAATACATATCTGATTTATTATTTAGTGTTATATCATTATTTGTTGACAAATGAATTGGTGCATTGTGCAGAAGGAAGATGGAACCAAAGAAGAGTATAGAATTTGGAATCCATTTCGCTCTAAGTTGGCGGCAGCCATCCTTGGCGGTGTTGACAACATATGGATTGTAAGTAGATTCAATGTCTTCTGTATTGTTTTGCCTATATATCTTACATTGACATGACATTAATGTTGTGTATGTTACTTTTGACTAATAAAGAAACCTGGAGCTCGAGTCCTTTACCTTGGAGCTGCTTCTGGAACAACGGTCTCTCATGTGTCCGACATTGTTGGCCCGGTAAGTACCATTTCAAACTTCATTATCTTTACCTTTAAGACTTCGAAGCGATACTTAGATTATGGTATTATATATTATGCAGACAGGAGTTGTCTATGCAGTAGAGTTCTCTCATAGAAGTGGACGTGATTTGGTCAATATGGCGAAGAAGCGTACGAATATTATACCAATCATTGAAGATGCTAGACATCCAGCAAAATACAGAATGTTGGTTGGCATGGTAGATGTGATATTTGCTGATGTTGCTCAGCCTGATCAGGTGTGATTTTAAGAGTTTTGCATCTATATTATTTGAAAAACTGTTATACACTTATACTCTTGGGGGTGATATTTTTATCCCATATGCTTCTGTGATTTTCCCTTTGTATTTCCATTTACAAATATCAGGTCAGATAACTCTTCATATCATTTATGCAATGTAATTCTTTTGAAGATTTTTAAGTGTGCTACTATTGTATTTCTTCATGTCCAATTATTTGATATCTCTGCTATTGTTTTTTTATACTTTTTTTAATTTATTTTCTAGTTTAGTTGTTCATTTTAAGTGTTTTCTCCTCTAATTCCAACCCTTATTGTTGGTATTGGTGTATTGTTTTTTGTGTATTAACGTATTTCTTATTGTATGTAAGTATGAAAAGCTTGTTTTTTACATTTCCTTTTTAAAGCTTTTCTCTTTCCAAAACTTTTGTATTTTTAAATAAGTATTAAAAGCTTGTTTTTTTATTGTTTTTCTTTTCTTTGGTAACCTATTTTTTTTTGCTATATGTGCTGTGTTTGATTATCTATGCATATGATGATTTACTCGGATTCCCCTTCAAGACATCTTGGATGATGCAGACCCGAGATTCTGATGCGTGCCACTATTTGTGTCTGAGTTTATATTTTTTCTTCAAATTGATTAAATGATGTTTCAATTTACCTTTGCCGATCTTTTGTTCATTTAGTTTTTACTTGCACTGTTCAACTTTTGTGTTTATGGTTGTTTTATGATGTTAGTATAGTTTTCTATATCGTCCTCCTTTACTTGAATTCAAATTATTTTCATCGTGAAAAAATGTTTTGTAATCTGCCATCAACCCATTTGAAATTCAAGGATCTGTATAGTTATGCCATTTTGGTGTTTATTACAGGCTAGGATTTTGGGTCTAAATGCCTCATACTATCTTAAGTCTGGTGGCCATTTTGTCATTTCAATCAAGGTTTGTATCCATATCCTTTTTTTGTAGTATTTTGTCTTTGGTTTTTCATGAAATAGTTAATAGTACTTGTTCTCACATAATTTTGTTGAATATGTTAGGCTAATTGCATTGACTCAACAGTCCCAGCTGAGACAGTGTTTGCCAGTGAAGTGAATAAGCTGAAAGCTGATCAATTTAAGCCATTTGAGCAAGTTACTCTTGAACCATTTGAGCGTGACCATGCTTGTGTTGTTGGTGGATACAGAGTGCCCAAGAAGAAGAAAGATGGTGAATAGATTGCATTTTACTACTATGATGTGATGTAATATCAGTGGTGTTTGAAATTCTAGAACATGTTAAAGTTTTGGCTAGTATTTAGCTTTTGTGGAGATTATGTTGTATGATACTCTCTTTATGGTTATCAAACAATTGGTTACAATTTATGTTTCTTAATCAGTATTTGGTTCTACACTTTTTGCTGTATTTATTGGAGTTTTACTTTTATTACAATTGCTAAACTTTGTTAAAATGTGGGTAATGGGTTTGATTTCATATTTAATTTTCAAGTAGTCATAGAGTTTGGGTTCATTCTGCTTTGAAACGTACTGAGGAGTAACTTAAGAGTTAAGACTAGTGTTCCACTTTTTTTTTGTTAAAAATTTACAGTGGTTCAGCCTTCAATTGGTTAAGACTGTGAAGTAGGATTGTTTTTAAGTTTGGTTAGAAGTCGGTCTGGTTGGCCTTACAATTAGGACCTCCTTGGGTTAATGGTTTTGGGGTTGCCCCATGATGCTCTGCTTTCAATGAGGATTCTACCACAAACCAGTTTGACCCTCAAAATTCTAGCCTAAGAACCATTTTGGTGCCTGAATATAAAAGTCTAAAATGGCTAGCATTTTTTTGACTAATTTTTGGGACAGTCTCTATTAAGTACTATTTTGACTCATTGCTAATTTTAATGTTATCTTTTTTGGGATGAAATTGATTCATACAAAAATTAATAAGGACGAAAATGTATATGCACTCTAATAACACCAACACATAAATGACACAATTTACTTGGGTGTATTTGGTGTTTCCTAAATCATCTTTCCTAGTACAACTCATGTTTAAGGTGAGTTCAAATGCTAAAGTAGTTGCACTCTTCATTTTTGATATTTCCGATAAGACATGCATACAATGATACAAAAAAAGGAACATGAAAGGTAACTTAATGCCAAAAAAATAGTATAGAGAAGGGCAAGTTCTAAGATTTTTGCCAAAGTTAACAAATTGTTTGTCTGAGTTATTACATAATAGAGCTCTCTGACCCATAGGTGTGTTCAATAGGTTGGACCATGACTTTCAACTTAAACTCAATAGAATCATACTTGAGATCATCAGACACAAAAAAAGGAAGGAAAATAAATCTGGGTTATGTGAAACCAAGATACAAATAACAATAAAAATGTTCAGAATGAGAGCATTTATTCAATATCAGATAGTCCAGAAGCAGTAACATCAAGCTTTCAAAGGCCTCCCACTTTTACTAGATCTTCAAGTGCCTTAGAGATCTGTGCTTCTGATAATCCTTCCAATTTGATGCCTTTCTCAACACCCAAGTCTAGTAGTATTAAGGAACCATTGAGAATACGGAAATCAGGTAACCATTGCAAAACAATGCAAATAAAAACGATAAGCTACACGAAATGGATGAGAAATTTCACTAGACAAAGATAATAACTTCGAAGTCTAGGACAAAAATTCAAACTATATGAGAATAAGGATCAACCCACAATCACAATTGATATTGATATCATCCATAAGTTCAAGGCTTTTTTTGTTTAAAGCAGGAACAAAAAAATTCCTTTATCTAAGGTTCTTGCCTCCTACCAAATTGTCATATATACCTACTTATTAACATTGCATGCTGAAATGTTGACCAATATTAAAGTAAAATCAAATGAAGAGAATAAAATATGGTACTTTCATGCAACTAAATAGGAGAGAATGTTTAATTATTTTCATAAATATTGAGATATATTATTGGCAAATGCTTGCACAAACTCATCCCCATACAGATTAAACACCTGTACAGCTGAATTCTCAGTCACAGTGTTCATTCAGGTTGTGCATGCAAGAAAGTCTTTATTATGTTTTTGGATAAAATTGTGACAGATTAATGTTTAGTTTTGTACTGGCTACTAAGACTACTGTATTGTCATATATTTGCAGGATATGGAATTATAAGCTGACAAAGTGGGCTAACATATTCAGTCTCAGCATTAATTTTAATTTCTAAATCATATAAATCGATGTTATGAAATTAAGGGAATGGAAGGACTGAGAATCATGATGTAGGTTCTGAATGCATATTACGCCGTGATGAATTCAAATAAAAAACTAGAAGAATGGGATTTAAGAAGGGTGATACCATATCTTGCCCATAACTGGGGTTCGACTCCTTTGCATTCACGGATCAATATTGGCAATTTTGGGTTCAATGTTTTCAGTTCCTTATAATTCTTTTCTACAAATGCCCTGAGATAAAGGAAAAAGTAAAAGTTTACTTGTTATTCAAAAATGTATGACATATAAGTATAACTAAGCAACTAAGAGATATACCAATAATGCTGTGAAGTTTGACGTAAAAAAGGAAAATATAAGTATAACCTTGCAGATGAGCTTGCAGGTGATGACTGGCACAACAAAAACCGAAGCTCTTTTATGTTCTTTGAAATATGTCCTCTCCAAGCCATTGCTTCCCTAGCTCAAAGTTATGGTATTTGTCAGATTTTTCCTCATCACGACCCAAATGAAAAAGATGTACAGCTTAATAACAATGCTCGCTAAATTAGCACTGGCAATAGTCTGACTGAAAAAACATATATCCGAAGTCCAAACCCATTTCTACAAACGTTTGAACAACAACTTCGAAAGATGTTTCCAAATTTAAGAAACACACTGAGTACAAAGTATTGCAAATCCTATCTTCAAACAATCGACAACAGATAAAAAAGTTCAAAAAGAAAGCCTCTTTTCTTGAAGACGTATTTGCATTGTTTTCCACAGCACATATATGTCCAAGCTTACATGCCAATATTATAAAGTCAGAATAAAAAACATGAAAGTTCCAAAAGTAACAGCACTCTAAACTTCCCAGAAATTCAAGAAGATGGTTTCTGAAAATGGGTTCACTGTGATGTCAAGATTAACAAATTTAACCCAATCCTCTTTCCGTCTTCTTCCAATGAGCACATAACACTCAGACTCAGGACTAGCAGATTTTTTAAAGACTCAAACTTTTGAAAGTAAAATATTTTATGAAACTTAAAAGAGAAAATAGACCTTCCAAGCATATTACAACTCCATACCAAGTTCTAAAATATCTGTTAAAATGAATTGAACAAAAGGAAAACTTATTAGGTGGTGGATGGAAGGTTCTAAATTGTGGAGCATAGCAGCTGATATGGCGCAATATTGCAATTATGGTCACCGACTGTGGTAGTTAAAATCGAGATTCTACTTAGGATCGGAAGGAGAGTCAAAGATCGTAAACATAAGATCGTAACACGACTCATAAGATCCTACTTATCAATATATATGCACATAATTTAAATACATAAATAGATAAATAGTATCCAACATAGAGAATTTAAAAGGTTTCAATTGTTTGGGTATTATTTTTCTTCTAGACAATCATATGTTTCAGTACAGTTAATATTGTTCATTCAATAGTTTAGAGATTAGATACTTTTGTATTAAAAATACTTAGTATAAACGGGCCTGACCCAGTCCATTATTTCAAACCTAATTGCAGCCGTGAGAGAAAACATCTCCTTAAACCTAATGGCAGCCGTGAGTCATCGTCTCCTTCATTTTGAAACAGAACAAAATGCATAGAAAATAAACAAAACGAAGATACAGTTAAACCCAAAGAAAAGGAAAGTGGAGCTAGAGAGAGAAGAGAGAGAAAGGAAAGCTAGATCAATAGAGGAGATGAAAACATAGGAGATGTGTCGCAGACCAAAATGAGCATAAGGTGGAATCGGAAGGCTCGTCGACTTCATCAGTCATACATTCCAACTCGACAATTTCACCCGATTCCATGGAGGTCGAGCACGGGCTGAGATCGAGCACAGGCTATCTCTTGAAGATCGTAAAGTCGTGCGATCCCACAAGTGATATCACGATTTTAACTAACATCCAACTCAACGCCACAATTGCAGCATGGTTTCAATTCAAGTCATAGAAACCTACTGCAATAAAAACGGTCATATGGCCGCATCGAACAGCAACAGGCAACAATAAATTTACAAAATATCCAATTACCAAAAACAGCCACAATTCACGTCACAACGGCCACAATACCCACAACTACAACCGAAACCACAACTTAAAACAATGGTTGAATACGACAACAGAGATATACTTATGAAATTGTACAAGTCGTTTGGATGCAATGTACAAAAAATTGCATTCAACTGGCAAAAATCACAAATCAGGCAAAGAACATTTTACCATTTTCAGTGCAACAATTTCGTTATTTTTAATTATCATTTTTCAAAATGTGAAAATAATTAAAAAAAAATTGAACAAAAAATCAAACCCCACATCATAGTAGTTGAAACCCACAACATGAATCGATCAAATCATCCAAATTTATACAAAAAATTAAATCTTGAGAGTAATTGAAGTTATTATATGTTCCGATAGCACCATTGAGAAATAGCGAAAAAGAAAAGTGAAATTGAAATGAAAGGAGTGTGAGAGAAACCTAATGTGAGAATAAACGCGATTGCGGCAGTGCTGAGGTGAATGTGGCTTTGGGATCAATGGGGTAAGAATTGGGTAATAAAGAAATCACTAAAATTATATACACTTATAATGAATTATAATTTTGCATGTTAAAAAATGAAAAATGATAAAATATTTTCTAAATATTATCTTGATTAATGTGGAAAAACTCTCATGTTCAAATGGAAAAACGCTAAAAGTTATTACATAAATAAACATTGAACATAAAATGAGGAAACATTTTATATAATATTTTTCGTAGAGAATATAGATTAGTAAGGAAAAAATAGGAAACAAAAATTACACAACCATGAGTGATAGAATATAAATATTAAGTTATAAGATATATAAATGTAACTAGAGTTAATTTTTATTTACTATTTTGTTAGTTACAATATATTATAAAAGTGATTTAAATATTTTGTTAGAGTTATTGATACGTTTTGTAACAAATCAAATATAATGAATAAATATTGATTCTTATACTATTTGAATTTGTCTTTATGATTATATACTATATTTTGTTTGAGTTAATTACACTCATCACTATTTTTTATTTAAAAATTACATTTATTTCTCATACAGAGATAATCAATATAATATATGTATATAATTGAGAGTGATTCATATATTTTTAAAAAAGATAGATAATTTACACAATTTTATAAAATTTGGGGAATGTGTTAAAAATAAATACAACTCTTATCTATTATTTTCAAATATCTGCCCAATATTTACATGTTGAGAAGTCATCTAGGGGTATAGATGGCAACTTGGCTATTTAGATTTTATCTTTTCTAATCTTCAATGTTTAAAATCATTTAGGTTGAATAAAATGAATTAATCACTAATTTTGAAAGGCTTTTGATTTTCTCAACCCAATTTCAAACTCGTTTTTGAAAATGAATTAATTACTAACTCTTATCTATCGAAATTTGAGGAGGATAAATTTACACGACTTTATTTTTATAAATGAAGAAACTATTTTAAACATTGGGATGGATAAGACAAGAAAAGTTACCCTTACACAATAGTTCAACCTCTAAATAATATTATTCAAAATTTAATAGTTAAAAAGCATCTTATAACACAAAGTAAGCACAAACTTTAACTTGTTGAACATTGCATGAGAAGGAAGTGAATACAAATCAAATTAAACTCAATTGAAAATAGAATGTTAACCAAGTTTCATTGAATAAATCACAGGATGCATATGTTAATGAATGTCAAGTCACAATTCATATAAGAATCATAGTTAGCAACAAGGAAAATAATACATAGAAAAGATTAACAATTTTTATACATTTTTATCTATATAATCGTGCGGCCTATTGTGTAAGTGTTTGTTTATGAGTTTGGTTTTGGAAGGGAAGGAAGAGTAAGGAAAGACTTCTGAACCATCTCACAAGTATATATCATGGCTTGAAGCCTTTCCTTTTCTTTCGTCCTCTTCCAGAACCTAACTCGAAAATGAGCACTAAGTATTTATAGGTGAATTCCCTTCCTCCTATTATCAAAGACATAAATTCCTAGTTCCTAAGAAAAATGACATCCTATCTCCAATGACAACTTATTCACATTATGTTCTTAACATCCTTGTTAGTGTTATGTCTTTATATATTTCTCTTGTTAACTTGCCATGCATATCATATACTTATTCACACAAGGCTTATGTGAAATGATATTGGAAGATATATTATTCCTTAGTGGAAGTCTCTTAAATATTTCTGACTAAGATTTTACTAAAAGATGCAAATGAGTAGCACCTCAATGAAACCAAAAGGACTAAATGTTGAGGAAGTGCAATATAAATATATAAAAAGGGGTATGGGGAGGGTAGATATGTACAACCTTACCCTCACAAGTGATGATGTATCGAGGATTCGAACGCATGACCTTCAGGTCACAAGTGAGTAACGTTAATGTTGCTTTGAGTCTCATATTACTTACATATCTAGCACTTCTTAGTTCAATTGCAAACTATCTCAAGCATTGCACACTGCCAACAGAATTTGACCTTTCAATATATGTCCTTAACGATGTGACAAAAAATAACAACTCGTGCGAATGCACTAGTAACTTACTAGTTTATTATAAAATATATAACATCAGTATATGGTACTCTAACGCAGCATTGTGAAAACTGATTTTTATGGGTCGGTTCAACTGAAAAACTGGTGAATTGGTCCCTCTATCAGAACAGTATAACAATTATATTGGTCTATTTAAAAATAATGTTTATTGAAATTAACTTAACTTTTCACTAAAATGTTGGCATGGATAATCAAAGACACAACTACTACGTTTATTTATACTTCTAAAATATTGTCTACTATGAAATGAAATATTTTGTTTTAACAAATTGTATAAATAAAATCAGTTATCATTTTATTTATTAATTTTTCAACATTAATTTCAATAATATATATATGTATATAACTTCACAATTATAAAGTTTCATTATTGAATCACCAGTTGAATCACTATACCAATAGTCAAAGCGATTTGATAACTGATACTTTATTATTAACTATAGTTTAATGAGTGAATCAATCAATAAACACCTACCATATATGAGTTTTATATAATATCGTTATATTATTCACCATTCATATCTTATAATTATTGACTCGTTAAAAAATAAATGAAAATGAATGGTGGATGATAAAGTGTTGATACATAAATCTTTACTCTTCATAAAACATGAAAAAATTGTATAATTGATTGGGTCCGGCCCAAGAAAGTTTGATATTAGGAAGTTGTAGACAACCTCATTCTGAGTTATACATTGTTCTTGTTTCATGGTGGATGATGCTGAGTAAGTGGGTCCCACGTTCAATATCAAGAAGAAAATGGAACTTGAACAATGTGCAATGGTTTTCATCTCCTATAGAAATGGCTTCAAAACATGGTGAACTAAGAGTCTTCATTGTTGCTGGAGAGGTTTCTGGAGATTCCATTGCTTCTCGTCTTATGGCTTCTTTGAAACTTCTCTCACCTTTACCTCTTCGTTTTTCTGGTGTTGGAGGGTAACTTTCTAACCAACTATATTATAAATGTAATTGTTGAAATAGTTGAGATTCTGTAACAGTTAATCGATTAACAATTAGTTACTTTCAGATTGTTAGTCGTGATATTGTATTCGTTAATCGATTAACAATATAGTTAGGAGATGTAGTATATAAAGGGTAATTCCCTTTATCTTTATAACTCGATTCAATTCATTTTCATTAATGAGAAACTCATTCAATTCAATCCTTTCTTCCTCATTCTTTCTTCTTCTTCTTTAGCTTTCTTTCATGGCTCATACCAAAATTAATATGGTATTCAGTTATTTTTGTGTGTGGATATGTTTAGTGATAAAAATTATTGTAAAATGATGTTCTGAGAAATTGATTTTTGTGATAGAATCAGTTTCATTTAGGTACTCCATTTGGTTAGTCATTTTTACCTTATTAGTATCATCTGAATTTCTTGGTGAATTCAGTATGTGGTAGGATGGTTGAATGAGAGAATCTTGTATCTATCATTATTTTTTTGGTATAACCGATGATATCCCCTCACCATATGGCTAATGAACTAATCCGTTACGGGGGGACATGACTGCCCTTCTCAACAAGGGTCACTCACACGAATCGAACCTTTATGCTCCTAGGGTATCTATCATTAGTTTTGAAATAATCAATTAGTTTTTTTAATATGGAAAATAGCATCTTCACCGATAGTGTAAATATTTTTTACACTATCAACCCGTCATCCACCACTCATGTGTTCTTAAGCATAATACACTTGAATGGTGGATGATAGCTTGACGTTGCTAACAACTTTATAGTGATGATGCATAACAATTAAACTCTTTTTTACAAGCTTAAAACTTTTAGCTTCTCTATAAACTGTTTTTTCCCTATAAAAATCTCTTTTCATAATTTAATCAGGTTTATGAAAATTTAGATTAAACCTGAAGCTACATTTTCAGTTTATAACTTTTAATCTTGTATATAGGAAAATGTTTATAACTTTTAATCCTTTAGGATCTGTTTGCAAGTTGGTTTCTGGAGGATAATAGAGGGAAGGGAAAGACTTGGAAGCCTTGAAATACGCATGTGAGATGACTCTGAGACATTCCTTTTTCCTTCATTTCCCTTAAAAAACAAACTCGCAAACAAACTCTTAGGTTCCTTGATGGTAAATTTTTTTCTTGGGTATGTATCAGTTCACACAATTATGAAATTTGCGGTGTTGAATGAACTTAATGTTGGACGATTACATTAAGAAAAAGAGTTTCAATGTAGCAAAGATGAGAATGTTGCATTGGATGAGTGGACATACTAGACAAGATAAAATTTAGAACATTTGCTTTAAAGCGTAAGTTGAGGTAGCATCTATTATAGAAAAGATAGTAGAATCTTGTTTTAGGTGGTTTGGGCGTATGCGAAGAAAACATGTAGAAGTCCCAATAAGGATATTAGATCGGATGAAGGGTAGTCCAATAGTCAGAGCTAGAGGGTGACCAGAAGAAACTATAGGTGAAAGTGTGAAACTGTTAATAAAATTTTTGAGTAACATGGTTTGTGCATGCTCAAATAATTTGCTCATACCCTCTACACACCACGAACCATTTTGTGAGAACCGATTTGCGGTTCTTCTGCATTTTGAGACACGGTGGAGTGTGAATCAATATGCTAAGGCTTGACGCAAAAGGAGTAGTATACAGATGACAAAAGCATAACAGGAGGTGGCTGCTGCAGTAGAAGTGAGGAAGAAAGAAAATTGTAGTCTTTCTTATACCAAGATGGGCTTTTTTAAAAGAGATGAGACTTTATTTTACTTGCTAATATAAAAAATGTTCATTTTTCTACTCAGAAATGGGTAGACTTTAATCCTTGAAGCATGCTTATATATTTAGTTTAACCTATTTAATTATTCATAAAAACATAAATAAGTTTTAAAAAATTGAAGTTTATCCACTAAAATCCAAAAAACATATCAACTAAGTATACTCCCAACATACCATATATTTGATAAGGTAGCATTGCATGAGTCTCCCATCTAATCAAAACTGTGGAGGATAAATGTAAGCATCCTTACTCTCGCAAGCGAAAAGATTGTTTCCATGATTTGAACACACGGCCTTCATGTCACAACGCAAACAGCCTTACCATTGTGTCGGGGCGCACCTTATGTATCAATTGACTATTTGGTATTTTTACCGGCATTTATCATTGATATGTGTAAATGAAGATTGAATGTACATGCTGAGACTATCCTCAAAAATTTGTTTTCAGATGTGTTTTAAATGTTTTTATCAATTTCAGGGCTAAGATGTCCAGTGAAGGATTGCAATCTTTGTTCCCTATTGAGGATATCTCAGTAATGGGAATTTGGGAGCTATTGCCACATCTGTATAGATTCAGAGTAAGTAATTTACTATCTTAACATCATGCAGTATAAGAAAACTGTAGAAGAGAGATAAAGATGTTATAAATTTTTATTGGTTTATAAAATTGTCAGGTGAAATTAAAGGAAACTGTAGAAGCAGCTGCTATATTTGAGCCTCATGTAGTAGTAACAGTTGATTCTAAAGGTTTTTCTTTCCGCTTCTTGAAGCAGCTAAGAGGTACTAATGCGCATCGCCTCGCTGGAAAAGTGCCAGTTGATTATTTTAGAGAGGTATGCTCTATGCCAATGAGGGAATGCGTTTTGCAGCTATATACGGTCAGCGAAAGTTGTATTCGGCAGCACATTTTCACTATGTTGCACCGTCATTCTGGGCATGGAAAGGAGGCGAAGCAAGACTCGGAGGACTAGCAGCATTTGTGGACCATCTATTGTGCATACTTCCGAATGAGGACAAAATCTGTAGGTCGAATGGATTAGCTGCAACCTTTGTTGGGCATCCTGTCCTTGAAGATGTTCTAGAGTTGAATTTGGTATGAGCTCGGTATTTTTCATCATGTACTTTGTAGATTTATCATAAACTTTTATCTGTTTATTAGTAAATATTTTGTTGTTGATATTTCTCATCTAGTCGGGCCTTTTGATAGACATGATTTGGTTGTAAATGCTGGATTTCCTGTTTTCAGAGAAACAATTCGTCGGTCCATGAACGGTGGAGGGCTGAAGGAAATGGTGAAGACTTCCGAACTAAACATGCAGTGCCCTCAGGTATTGATAATTTGATGAAGCTCCCAATATTTTAAGCTTATCTTAATTGTTTATTGTTTCTGGTGCTGGTGCATGTAAAAGCTGGTTTTGATATTTCACCAAATCTACACCAATAAGTTTGTTTCCTGAGAGAAACATTTGTTTTTGTATTCCGGATATCGTGTACGGATATCTGGTTTACCAAGATGTTGCATAGCTCAGACTTTTATGAAAGTTAATTGTAGTTGGAAGAGAAAAGGGACAAAAGAACCTTAAAACAAAAAACAAAAAATAGGTTTATTGGTACAATCTTAAATTGTTTTGTTTAACATATATAGTCATAGTTTGCTTTAACATCAAATGATCTAATCAATTTTCACTTTAAAAGGAGCCACTGTTATCAGCTTGCTTCCGGGAAGTAGAGTACAAGAGGTCACTCGGATGCTTCCCATCTTTGCAAACACGTTCGAACTCCTGAAAGACACTTTTCCGAATTTGATGACTGTCATTCATGTTGCCCCTAATGAGCATGTGGAAAAGTTCATTGCTGGTGCTGTTCATAGATGGCCTGTGCCTGTTGTATTAATTCCAGGAGGATCAACACAACTCAGATATGATGCTTTCAGTGTAAGCACTATTGACTGACTATATTTACATTTACGGAGAAATTTTTATGAACTTGTTACATCGAAAACATATAATAGTGGTGGAGATTTGGTGTAACGCTTCTGTTATAGAAATCTGGATCTTCTGCTTCTACTTATGGTTGAAAGGAATGACATAATCTTCAAGGGAACTTCAATAAATAACAACCAAATCTTAATCTCAGTAGGTGAAATCGGCTATATGGATTGAACGATGCTATAATGCTCTATCATACTCCATAGTTAATAAAAGAGGTACAAGAGGATTTCTCAGGATGTCACGTATCCTAATACTACTATGGCCCAAGCATGCTTAACTATGAGCTCTGATGGGGATCTAGTGCATAAGTGTTGGTATTCGGGCTAGGGTCATTTTAATGGCTTGTTTATATTGTTCATCCGATTGCTTCTTTAGAGGTGTTTCCTTGATAGTTATGCAGAGAGCTTCACATGCCTTGTTACTTGATGCAATATCTTAGCTCCTAATTTCTTTTCCTTTTCTTTGTAGGATATGCATAGAGTCTTAGCTCTGTTTTCTTATCCTCCTATCTTGTAAAATAAAAGTGTCCATGTTTTAGTTTATATAGGAGCATATATTATGTAGGACCAAACTAAGAAACCTTAAATTTTTTAGCCTGCATATCTTGTAGGTATATTCAACTAATGATGTGAATAAAGATGAATTTATCTTAACTAAAGCTTTAACCCTTGAAGAATGCATGAGAGTGGGCCTGAGCGCAACACTAAGGTTGTTGCTTTGTGACCTGGAGATCATGGGTTCAAAACCATGATATAATCTCTCGCCATTTATGTGGATAAAGCTGTGTATATTTACTTTCCTCCACAGTCCACACCAGTGATTTAAATTGCGATCGCATCGCCCCATGCGGCTGCAATATTGCGGTGACCGCCACAACCGCATCACACCGCAATTGTGGTGTGACTCAGAATCACAATGATGTGGCCGCAACGCAGCCGCGTCGGACTGGACTACATCAGGCCGTATCGGACCACATCAGATTCAAAAATGTTGTTTTAATTCACACCGCAACGGCCACAGTCCACATCGCAATGGCCACAATGACCACAATCGCAGTAGCCGCAACCGTTACCGCAATTGCGACTGCAACCACAACCGCAATTTAAAACACTGGTCCACACCCTACCTGGTGCGAATATTTTGCATCGGGCCGCCTTTTTTGCGCTTGAAGACTGTATTCATATGTCTATTTATGTTGAATTAACTGCATTTCAGGCAAGTAAAGTTGCATTATGCACATCTGGGACAGTTGCTGTTGAGCTGCAACTTGCACGTTTACCTTGCGTTGTTGCGTATCGCGCCAATATTTTGACAGAATGGTTTATTCGGTACAAAGCTAAGATAAAATACATTTCACTTCCCAATATTCTCTTGGATTCAGCCATCATTCCTGAGGCACTTTTTCAATCCTGCACGCCACAGAATCTAGCCTCATTGCTCAAGTAAGACTGAATTTCATGTTATTTCAGATGTCACTAATTTTATAAGAAATTAATGCAGATTAAATGTCTAAGACTAGTGCTTGCTACAAGTATTAGAATGGGTTGTTATATGGGTTTTATTTTATGTTTGGTGTGTTATAAATAGAATAGAATATGACGTATTATGATTCCACTAAGAGTCTGTTTGCGAGTTTAACGGTTTCAGAGCTATCTCATAAGTATATTTTATGACTTCCAAACTTTTTTCTTTCCTTTCTTTCATCACGTTCGAAATACCGATTCGCAGACAAACGCTAAATGAGTTGGAATCGAAGTGAATAGAACACTATGTTACACTTCATTCTATTTGTGCATCAAATGCTATCTTAGGCAAAGGTTTTTAAGGTTAGGGTGTGTATCACCCAGGTTTTGAACCTGGCCACTGACACTTTTTATCCTGCAGCTTAACCGACTGAATCGTCCGTTATTAGTCCGACGAAAACCGACATTTTTCATCGGTATATTTGACACTAGGTTTTCTCTCATGATTATAGGGATTTAATAAGTGATAGCAGTTGTCAAGAAGAACAAATAACTGCAGCTGAAAAGTTTGTCAAACTTCTATTGCCTTCAGAAGGAATAAAGCACAATCTTCTTCAACAAGATTTGATGCCAACATATCCTAAGTACAGTCCAAGTGTAGTTGCAGCACTGACTATATTAAACTACGGGAATTCGTTACGCGACTAATGTATAACGAAGTCTTATTCGGCGAAAGCTCAACTACGACAACAACAATAATAATCAAGCATTATTCTCATTAGGTGAGGTCGGTGAAAGCTTGATGGCATTAAAAAAAATTAGTGTAAAAGTTGAAGGTCTGACTGAAGGTGGAGATGTTTTTAACATTTGGGACTTATGTCCTTTGTTTCTTGCCATGCAAGCAATCAGAGATACAAATCAGGTTACTTTTTACTATCAAAGAACTTTTTTTCATCCCATAACTTTATTGTTTATAGCATATTTTATTTTGAGATTGTTGTTCCCATTTAGTTGGTAAAAAAGACATGAATAGTTTTTGTTCATCCCCTGAAATAGTTATTTGGTTTGTGTATGACAACTTAAAAAAAATGATTTCTCGATGCTCCCACTTAGTGGGGTTTGGGGAAGGTAGATGTACACACCTGGATCCTTGGAGATAGAGATGATAATGAAAACCAAATTTGTGGTTACCCGCCCGAACCTAATCCGAATTTAACAGAGAATTTGTGGGTGCAGAGCTAAACCCTACCCCGAACCCACCTCAAAGTAATGTAATTCAATTTGCAATTGAAAGTTCTATCATGTATCAATTTTCTTAATTTCTAATTTAACTTTATATACTATTGGCCCTTTAAACATAATATAAATTAAATAAAACAAAAAATGATAGAGAAAAATAAAATAAAATGATATCATAATTTTCATCAAGTATATTCATTATTTTGCGTGCACTAGTTCCAAGGACCAAATCATTTGATGCTTACTTGGAACATCTATGTAGCATTAATGAGAGCTTGAATGCACTTAAGATATTCTCTCTATTTCCATGTGTTGTATATTATGTTTACAATGCTGAGATTATTTATAAATAATGTAGTCATTACTTCTAGTTTGATTTTCTCTTATATTTCTAGTTTGATTGTTAAGTTTTTTTTATGGAAGAAAGAAAACATGATACTCACAGAAAGTAGTGGCCAACATGCTTTACTAGAAACTTTGAATGCAGACATGTCTTAAACACACATGATCTTGAACACAAACTTGTTATTTTCAGACGATTTTTGAGAATGAACTTTTGATATTGTCTTAAGGATATATGATCAATGTGAAAACAATATTTCATAAGTTTTAATATGTTGTACTAATTATTTGATTTTCCACACTTAAGATAAACATATTAGAACGTTCAAACAATTCATTTTAATCTCATTTAATCTATTTGGAATCATAAACTTAGAAGATTAACACTTAGAATGTGTTCCAGACATCCGATGTCTTAACATATATATTCATTTTGTAATCTTAGATTGATTATAACGGAAACAATATAAAACTCGTGTTTGATGTATCTTATTCCTTAACTCTTTTCATTTCATTGCTAGTTATTCATTTTAGTAGCTTTTATCTTGGGGAGTTAATCCTTTGTATATCAAGTTTCTTTTATAAAATACATATTTTCAAATTGCTTTGTTCAAAACACTAGTTAATCATCTAATTTCTATTTTGTCAAAAGTACATGAGTCATTCATTTAAATTTTAAAGCTACTTGGAATTCTTCAAATTCTTTTAAAATTGTAAAGTTGGTAAACATAATTCAACAAATTTTGGATAATGAAATATTGGTATTATTCATGAATAGAGATTCACAACCATGTATATTTTTTCAAAGGTGGTAGTATCGAGTGTTTGTACATGAGTTTTTGAACGAATCTCAAAATGCCTTATAAAGTATATTATGATGAGATTAATAATAATGAGTGCTTTTGATATGGATAGTTAATTTAAATAAAGTTTTTAATGTATTTGTTACACCATTAATGGAATAATATATGGTTATAATTGATTATCGTATTTCTTGTTCTACAAGAAATAGATGAGTCACATCTCAATTTGTCAAATATATATTTAACCACTTTTTTTTTACTTCCATAAGTCAAATATATATTTAACCACTTTTTTATTACTCCCATAAGTCAAATGTACATACAAGATCTAAAATTAGGTGTTTTTAGCACATTTATTAAGAAGTTAATCTCAAAAATTGGTAAGTGAAAGTTTTATTTGAATGGGAAGGATTAAATCACCAATGAGTAGGACTTATTGTCTCAAAGAATGACTACATTCACACTCTATTCCCACTCTTTGAGTTGAACTTAGGGTTTCATGATTATAGACAATTCTTCTAAATCATTAACCTAATATAATAATGTATTTCCTGGTATAAGGAGATAAGTTATCTCATTCAACTACTAAAAGCATGATATATGTACCATTTAATTATTTTTTACAAAAATATTTCTAAAACAAAACAAAACAATACACATGTAATTCTTTTACTGGCTGTAGGAGATAAGTTATCTCATAATATTAGGAGATATATTATTCTCTTAACACAAATAGTAAGAAAGAAGGATTTTGAGTAATAGATAAAAGGTTCGAGGATTTCCGCACTAATTTTATTGTGGAATTTGTCTCAAAACTAGTTTTTGCATATAGTAGAAATAAGTTTCATATCGTCCAGAACCAACTTTAGCCTTTATAAACTCATTTGTAACTTGTTAATGATATTCTCAATTGCTAATAAATTTTTTTTTAAATAGTTTTAAATATTTAACCAGTTCCGGGAGAAGATTAAGATCTTAAATTAATAATTACTAATTATAAATATATACATTAAACTAATTTATTAGTTTAATATTATATACTTATTACATGTACCCAAATACCCAATGAAAGATTGCACTATCTTAAAAATTGAAAAGATAGGAATGAAAACCATATTTTACTCCAACCTAATTAGAGATAGTAATGGGTCTGAATAGTATAGTACCCATATCGATGTCGTCCATTCCTTTTGGATTTGGATTCACTCTGAATCTCTGCAAATATCCATTGGGTTTACTATGCTTACAAATTCAAAAAATATTAAAAATAATGGCGAGTCATCCAATTCTTACAATCCTATTATTGTAAACAATATAAGAGAGAAAAATAATAACAATTTATAAAACATAATTTAAACACAATATAAACTATATATTAAACGCAACTCTTTTTACTGAAACAAAAAATAAAAAAACAAAGTCATTAAATTTATTTAGTAAAAAATATATAACTAACTTAAATTACAACCACACTTATAAATTAATAACATACCATCAATACTTAACAACTTCATTCATTAACATAATATTATAATTATGAATTAATAATATAACATCATCTATACTTCTATACTATATATAAAGCCAAAATCCAAGTTAACTACCCACAATGGTGTAATTTGTGGTTGCCTATTTTGCCCTCTTTATTTTATAATTTCTACCAAAAATCATATATAACCCAATGTTCCTCTATATTAAATGCATATTCTATGTTATTTTTAAAGAATGCATCACTTTTATATAAATTATATATGTGATTATGGTTTATTCATTCACACTATTTATTTATCACATATCGGCAGATGCCCGTCGACACACTAGTAATTATAATTAAGATCTTTGATCCCAATTCCTAAAACACTTACCCATCATCAACCCTAAACCTAAGCATAAAATAAAAAGTAAATCAATAAATTGTAGTGAAGTAAATATGAATTTCACTTTTTCAATCAAACACTATTATTATTGATTGTGTATAAACAAAACCTCACATATTCATATTTTCCATCATTTGGTTTCATTTTCCCTCTGATTCCAATTGAAAACCCTTTCCATTGATATGTATGCTGATCGAGTTGACACTGGAACAAGAATATCCGTGAAGGAACGCCTTCATGGTAATTCTACTCGCCATCAACCCCAATTCACTCGAAAAAGGTTTCTTTTTTGTTTTCTATTATTAATTTCATTTACTTATTTATTTTCATGGGTTGCGGTTATGGTTGCGGTTATGTTGCGTTTACTGTAATTTTAATATCGGGAAAATGCGGCTGCAATTGCAGTTATAGACTATGGAAATGTGGTGGTATTGCTGCAATATTGTTACTTTGTTTCTTATTTTGTTAGTGAGAGAGTATAGGAACTTGGGTTTGAAGTCTTTATTTGTGAATGTATCTTGTTTAGTGGTTAAGGTTTTGGGTGATAAGGTTGGGTTTCTATTATGTTTTCAGATGTTGTTTGTTAGGGTTAGGGTTCATTTGTTTAGGCTTCTTTTGTTTATAAAAAAAATCACGTCTTCGCTTGCCTTGTGACCTGGAGGTGATGAGTTTAAATTTTGGAAAAGTCTCTTCGTTTACGAGGTAAGGCTGCATACATCTATCATCCCAGACCCGACTATCGGGCTGCCTTTTTTATATAAAAAATCACTTATAATGCCTATATGCTTGTTTAGTTTGGCTTTATTAAATATGTTTATACAAAGAAGAAAAAGCTGAAATTTAGCTTCTTGGAGACACAGTCCACTTGGCTTTTGACTACTTAGGATTGCTGCAAGACAATTGATTTTGGAATTTACTTAATTTAGCACTTGGCCATTTACTAATGTAGTGTTTAATGCATAGAGGTTTTGTAACTGACAATTGGATGGCAAATATTATGATGGAATTTGATTATTAGATTTTACCCGGACTTACTGGCTACAGTCAATGATAATACACTTCTATTTCATTTAAAATTCACGAATAGCAACTAGATTAGACTTTATAATCTGAGTGTTATGTGGTATGAACTCAATGAATGTTTGATTTAGCTTAACTTTGTCCCCCATCCCCAATAGATTTTCAGCTAAAAGCGCTCTCGGTCGCATTTTGATAATGTTATTTTCCGAGCACAAAATAAGCTAGTCCATTGAAATTCTACCTTTCTGGTTAAGTGATGCTACAAATGACGAGATGACATATTGCGAAATATTAGGGGAACTAGTTGGTTTTACTTTCTCTGCACTGAAGTGCTATTAGATTTCAGGCATGAGAGGCAGATTTTTTAATTTATTCCATTGATCCGTCACTTGGACTTATTCATAGCCTTTACTAGAACAAGTTCGGACCTTAATAAAAACTTATTACTCAGAAATCTGGGCATAGCTTTGGTGTTCTAAAGACTGAAACCAGATAAAGATATGGGAGGGTGGTAAAGTACGAGGAAAAATTATCATCAGGACATCAAAGGTTTTAACTTAGTAGTAAAAAAAGTAATGCGATTGTTTGGTTGGTATCCTTTGGTCAGGAGAGTGATGGACTGGTCTATGCTGTGAGTCTGTGACTTGGAGTGTGTAAAGACAGCAAGTAAAGAAGAAAGAGATAACTGAATTTTCACTTTCCTATTGATAGAATTGATTGAACTTTACAATTGATAGTTAATTCTATTTATATAGTTCTAGGTTCGATAGCTTAGGCTACAAGTTAGCTATAATAGTACAACGCAGTGCGGGCAGTCTACCTACGGTACAAGTCAGTACAGATCTTCATACGGTACAAGGCAGTACAAACAGACTGTTAGTATAGGCTAACATATAATGTAGCAACTAACTCCACTAACTGTTATTCTCTAACAGGGTGATATGTTTGGGTCTCTGTCTAGTTTTCGTCAATTGTTTTTTATGCATTTTCAATTAGCTTTTAATTTAATGTACTTTGTGGTTCTAAAGTTATTCTCTTTTTACATTATTTTACATAGAAATATATATATGCTTGAATATAATTTTTTATATTATGTAGCGTCTTACAAATTTTCATGTTAGGATTTTTCAAATTTTCGACCCCTTCCCATTCCACAAGGTTCTCTCTATTGACATTGCTCCCTATCAGGTTTTATGCTGAATTATGGGTATAAGGATGCCTATATGATGCTATACATAGTCGGTCCTAAGCCCGAATAAAAGGTGAAGGTTATGTTAGCCACTGTTAGGCAGCTGACAGCCAACGTGAAACTTTGTTGAATCTCAATGATATGGATTAGCGATTTGATAATGCTAATGTTAGGTCGTTGCCCATAGTAGCTGACCCCACCTAGTGGGGTAAAAGCTTGGTTGTTGTTGTTATCATCCTGCTACATAGGTTTAGAACTTCTGTTTCATAGATGAAAGATAGTCATGTAGCATTACATAATATAATGGTGGCTACAGTTGGCAGAAACATTTTAGTCAGAATCATGGTAGTTGGAATTGGATGAATCAAATTTCAACATTAGTACCCACTTCGTCTTACGTATTGCATGGGGTTCTGTTTCTAGTATGGAATCACACAGAGTCATGGTATTGTGCTAGAGTTGTAGGAATCTTGATTGTGTTCCGTTCCAATGATATAGATCTCAAAGGGTAAGGAGGCAAACAACCATTGTGGGGTGACAATGTGTGGCTGAGTTGGATGGATGTGGGTTGAATCTCATTGGCGGGTAGGTCTGACATGATGACTCTGGAAAAGGAGCTCTGATAGATAGAAATAGAAGCAGTAGACCTGTGATCGGCATGTGTGGATGCTTTGATGACAATGTGTCTCTGGTGGGAGGAAGCTAGAACCAATGATGAAAGTGTTTGGGTTTATCGGAGGTGGAACCCAAGAGTCAATAGTGCGCTATCGCACTGGGATAGAGGCATCGCAGTGATTGTCCGCCCTTCCATGTGACGAAAGGGCAATCATTGGCGCAAATGGTCGTTTTGTCTGTCGCAAGTCAAAGAGGAGTGACTTCACAGGCCAAATCGCGGGTCAGAACCTGCTCCAATAAGGTTGTGCATGCAACCCTAAATTTTAAAGGGGAAAAGGCCCCTTTTGCCAATTTTTTAATACATGGCATGGTATTTTAGGGTTTTGGGTAATTTACCCCTCCTTCTTCTATAAAACACGTGAGCAACAACAATAAAATAAAACATTTTGCAACATTAAAACGTGTGAAACCTTCTTTCCCTTTTTCTGCAGCAGTGAAGAAACTCTGCAGTTTTTGGCCACTCATTCTCATCCCAACCTCCCACATACACATTTCTAAGGCAAAGCTTCTTCACCTCTCCTCCCTTCTCACATACCCACTTCTTTCCCAACTGTGGCCTCATCTCAACCTCCCACCATCACACCCACTCGACCACTCCCAGTAGTGCCAAACAAAGTTTTCAACACTTCGAGTATAAATATTACTTAAATATTTAGTATTGTAGTGTATTTTCCCCTTAGCTATAGCAGCCATCCCACCACCGCTATTCTGCTATAGTGTTTTTGGGTCGACTGCTATGCTCCACTATTTGCAATTGATTACCTAGGGTGAAACTGTTTGGTAATCCACTTAGATAGTTGGAATGCTTTCTAGGTGTTGGTTAGTTGGGGACTGGGATAGTTAGAGAAATAAGACAGGTTGCCTAGAGATAAGAGGGGTTGATAGAAAGAATCATTTTGGAATTAAGTTCAATGTTGAGTATGTATTTATGTCGTTTTAATAGTTAACCATGAATCTTACAATTAAATTAACCAAATAAAAATAGGTCTTCCGATACACAATTTAACAACAATTGTGAGAATGTACATTTTAATGTCTTTTACTTTTAGTTATGACATATAGAAGTCAAAGTGAAGTTCCATTCATCTGTTGAGTTACTGCTGTTTAAGTTGTGTTAGTACGTTCTACTTTTAGTATGTTCATCTGTTGAATCTTACTGAAACAAAAAAAATTCTGATATTATTGAAAGTCATTTCTTTTCTACAGGCAGAGGCAAGATGACAAGTGGGAACATGATCTCTTCGCTGATGATGAACCACAAAATACTAGTATGAATTGATTATGTTATTCTCATGGAATAATTTGCCAGTGTTATTGGATGTAAATTGTTCTTTTAATGGGTTTTGACTGTTTGTTAATGGCTTCTGAAGATCGTAAAGTTACTGCACAAGATCTCCGTCTTAAGCTTCAAAGGAAAGGTCTTCGACCTGCAGCTCAGAGTGGAAAGAGTTCTGCTCCAAACATGCGTGATCTCCGTGAAAGGCTATCAGGGACAGTGACTCAACAACCTAAAAACTCTGACCTGCCAAAGTCAAAAGTGGTTGTTAAACCAAGCAGTAAAAGTGTTGGTGTTGAGGCTCCTACAGTACAAACCAAAAGACCAGCTAAACCAGCTCCTAAAAAGTTGTCACAGAAGGTAATTACTGTAGCGGTAATTATTTTTCACTAATTGAGAATTTTTTATTTGGTCAGTGTTGTCAATCTTAGTGCACGCCATGCCCTATCATTGTCATCCCTTTTCTGTAACTATGTACGTGCTATTGTATTTCACTTTTTTTGGCATAGAAAAAACTGAGGAAGACGAGTACATAAAGAGGTAAACACTGAGGTTGAGTCATATAACAAAGGATGCCAATCTCTCTGCCTATGTAACAACTAGACACCGTTTGAAGAGGCCATTAGCCAAACATCATACAGATGCTAAAATCCAAATGTATTCCAATTGAAGTATAGGCTTGAAAATCTTCCAATGAATATTCTAGCATTCCTCTCAAGCCATAAGCACCACAGAACAGCAAAAAGTAAGCATTGCCAGAGAATCTTAGCTTTCTTCCAGCATTCAAACCTGCCAAACTTGATAAGTAAAAACCAATGCAAATCCCCAGGGAAGAGCCAATATGCTCCTAAAGTTCCAAATCAATTTTTACTAAGAAAGCCCGCCCGCTGTAGAACAAAGCAGAAAGAGATGAACCCAGTTTCCTAATTGGAACAACTTAACATACACATATTGGAAGACAAAGTAGTATGAGGTTTGTGTTCACAGAGAAAGTCATTATTAGTGTTAATGTTGTTAAAAGCTGAAAAATAAGAAACTAGACTAGAGAGAGAAGAAGAGAAAGAGAGAGAAACCGAATCTGAATTTTATTTCTTAGAATTGAATCATTGAATACATTTACAATGATTGAACACCTATATATAGAGGTTTAGAAAACTTGCCAAGGAAGCTACTATAGGAGGTAACATGTACAAGTTACCTCCTTTCAACTAACTAACTGCTAAGAGAATAACTACTAGTGGCAATTGTCACTTTCATAACTACTATTCTATTCCTTATTCTCTAATACACCCACCCCCTTGAAATTGTGGGTGGTTGTTTAGAGATGTTGAATCAACTACTTTAAGTTGTTTCCTGAGAGATAAGAATCTTGAGGTAGCTAAGGGTTTTTGTTAGAGCATCAACTGTTTGGAATTCAGATAGAATGTGCTTCATTTGCAAGGCCTTTGTTTGAATTCTGTCTCCAACGAAGAACTGTAAAGAGATGATGTATTTGTGAACGATGAAGAAGAAAGGTAAACCCTAGATTTAGAAAGAGGAATGAACTGAATAATGTAACTAACTTTTAGTTAGTTACTTTGTATTGAAAATCAGAAAAATGAAAAGTTACAAATGAGGTGTGAGTCACTCCTATTTATAGGAGATGAGGTCACCTAAGCTTACAGCAACAGTGAATATAAAGAAAGAATATTCTAATAGAATAAAAATGAATATTCTAATATTCTAATAAGAACAGATGCAACTCATTGTGCTTTGTCCTCTTGTGAAGAACATGATTATAAGCCATAGCAACAGTAATTAGGTTATCACATAGGATAAGACTTCTATAGAGCTGTAGTGCTTGACCTGGAAACTGTTTGCTGTTTCTTGGACCACCAAGTTATAATATTGGGTCCAACAAATAGGCAAGCACCTGAGATGGGCTTCATGTCATCAGGATCTGTGCCCAGTTGGTTCACATAATGCTGTTAGAGAAAGAGGGAAAGTTGGTGATTCTGGTTAAAGGTGAATCCCATAAGTAGAAGAACCTTGTAAATATCCGTGAATTCTCTTTACTACTACTCAGTGATGTTCCAAGGGTTGGCTTATAAACCAGCAAACTTTGTTAACACTAAAAGTAACTAGAACCATCCTTGGTTAGTTTGCAATTGCTAGCCATTGGTGTTAAACTGGGCTTAGCAGAATCCATATCGGCCTTTTTAAAGAAATCTCGTACATACTTAGATTGAGAGAGAAACAAGAAACCATTAGCTAGATATTTTACTTCTATGCCAAGAAAATAATCTAATGAACCAATTTTTTAAGGGCAAAAGCAGTACTGAGTTTGTCAATAAGATCATGAGCCTGAGAATGAGATGAGCATGTGATGATGATATCATCATATACTAGAACAAAAAGTTGATGAGTGGATGAAAGGAGAATAAAAAGGGAATTGTCACATTTATTATTCCGAAAACTCAGCTGTAAGAGATTACCTTTGAGCCTTTCAAATCATTGTCTAGGAGCATATTTCAATGCATATAAGGCTTTATGTAGTTTGCATACAATGCCTTTGTCACCACTTTAAAATCCAGTTGGTTGAGTTATGTAGACTTCCTCATTCAGAAAACCATTAAGAAAGACATTATTAACATCTAGTTGTTCTATTTCCCAGCTATGAGTGATAGCTAGAGTAAGGAGAATCCTAATGGTGATAAGTTTTACTACTGGATAGAAAGTTTCATTATAATCCACTCCTTGTTGTTGATAAAAACCCTTTTCAACCAGTCTAGCTTTATACCTATTAATAGAGTCATCTGGATTCTCTTTAACTCTAAAGCCCGTCTAAAACCAATAGTATTGTGAAGAGCATGACATTGGAAGAACTAGTAGGAAAAGTAATAGGAACAATGGTAGTATGATGATAATTGAAGGAGAGATTGCACAAGGAGAGGATGTAGTGGGCTCTCTAGTGGAAGGAGAAGAATTCGGAGTGTTTGATGAAGGTTGTGATGAGACAAAAGAATTAGAGAATGGTGGGGAAGCATGAACAATAGTTGAAGAACTCTAGAAGAGGAATCAAAATATGGTAGAGTAGGTTGAATAAGAGGAGCATAGGGAAAGACAAATTCATTGAAGGTTACATCCTTGGAAATATACAACCTATCATCTTTGGACAGACATTTATAACCTTTATAATGGATGAATAGCCTAGAAAAGTGTACTCCGTGGACGCGTATTATAGTTTATGACTATTGTATGGTCTGAGTACTGGAAAACAAACACAGCCAAACACCCTCAAAGTAGTATAATTAGGAATAATTCCGAAGAGTAAAAAATAAGGAGATTCATTGTTAACGGTTGTAGAAGGTAACCTGTTGATCAGGAAAACAACAGTGGTGAAAGCATATTCCCAAAAGGACAAAGGTAGGCAAGGATGAGCTGGAAAAGCAAGTCTTGTTTCTACTATGTGTCTATGTTTTCTCTCAACTGTCCTTTGCTGGTGATGAGTGTGAGGACAAGATAGTCTATGTGATATCCCTAGAGGTTAAGAAACTGGTAAAGGGCCTAAATTCACCCCAATCACTTTGAACAACCTTAGCAACTTTATTAAATTGTGTATGAACTATTTGGATAAAATGCTTAAAAATGTGCACGATGTCTGACTTTTGCTTAAGAAGATAGAGAGATAATACCTAAATCTAGACTTAGAATATACTGGTGCAGGTCCCTAGAGATCAAGATATAGCAAATCAAATGCATTAGCATAGACACTAGAAGATGCAGGGGAGTGTAATTTGTGAGCTTTACCATAACAACAAGCTGTACAAAATTCTAGAACAATTTTATTTTGAAAAAGAAATATTATAATGATTAAGAACATTGTTTATTAATGCTTCATGAGCATGACCTAGCCTAAAATGTCGTAAATGTAGGATGCATAGTTGCTAGAAAGAGGAAAAGTAGAGACATTAGAGAAACCTTAGACTTGAAACTGCATGCAGAAGCAAAGTTGGTGGATGTACAGAGAGAGGAATCATTGGGGAAAGATTGTGAAAAGCATAGAGACCCTCTGAGGTGATAGACCCTTTAAGAAGAACTTGATTAGAACCCTGAGATTTTATAAAAATTCATTAGGATAAAATTTAAAGTAACAAGAATTATCCATAGCAAATTGCGAGGCACTAATTAGGTTTTTGGTAATTGTAGGATGAAGTAGATTTTGTAGAGAAAGAGAAATAATAGGATGCATAGGTGAGTTAAAATAAGTGTTTCCACTACAAGTGATAGGTGCTTTAGTACCATTACCCTTGTAAATGTGTTCTGGTTCTAAGTGCTCAACTTGTTCATGCACTAGAGATGAGTCTAAGATAATGTGACTAGTTGCACTAGAGTCTGGAAACCAAACTTTATGTTTGGTGTCAGGATTACCAGTTCTGACATTCTTGACATATGGATGAGCATTAGGAATATGAGAAGCACCAGGCCTAGTACCATATGAGGTAGATGAAGGGTAGCTGGATAGATAGGAGTTTGTGCCATAGAAGCTAGGAAAACCATTGTAGTGTTGTCAATGTGTTGGAGTTTGAGAGTAATAGTAAGGGTCAGGTCTTGACAATCTAGGCATAGAAGGGTACTGTGACCGAGAATGATGCGGTGGTGCATTAAAGGGAAGTGGGTACGGAGGATGAGGATAGTAAGTTTGGCTACTCATTGTTGGATCATATGGTGCATAGTGACACCATGCCACGTCATGACCATGAAAGTTACAACAGTGACATAAGTAACCACACCCGAGTACCCTTGAAAACGACCATCACGTGGAAACCTACCACCGTGATGTCCAGAACAACCACCACATGTGCTTCCATACACGTGGTGTGACACAGTTAAAACAAGGATGAGGAGGCGACCTAGTCTGTGAATACCTTGGAGGAAAATTCACTGGATTTGGTACTGAAACTGGAGATTGGGAAGGAGAAGGAACGATGACCACATTAGCAGAAAGAGCACCGTAAACTGATTTGTGGCGATTCTTTAAGAGATGTGACTCAAAGGTGAGAAGAAATTGTTCTAGGTCATGAATTGATCGAGGACCAATCCGACTTTCAACAACAGTTATGACAAATTGAAATTCTTCACTTAAACCATCTAAAATACAATCAACATGCTCTACAACAGAGATAGGTGTGCCAATAGAGATGAAGGAATAAGTGATAACCTTGATCTTGGAGAAATAGTCAGAGATAGAACTAGAATCTTGAGCAGTTGTACGAAGTTGAGCTCTCAATTGACGACGTCCCACAATTGCCAGGAATACATGCAACCAACAACCTTAGGTCGCAAAGAGTCATAAATTGAATTCAATAACCAATAAAATATGCTGTGATCTTGTTATTCCCAGTTGTAATAGCTAGGATTAACACGATTTTGAATCCTATCAAGGTCAGTGAGAAATCTTGGAGGAATTTCAGAGGATTGAACAATACGAACTGCTCTATTGGATTTCAACACAGCAAGAAAGCTACTAAAATGATTGAACACCTCTATATATGGAGGTTTTAAAAACATGTTAAGAAAGCTACAGCTACTACAAGAGGTAACGTGCACAACAAGTTACCTCCTTTCAACTAACTAACTGCTAGGAGAATAACTATCAGCGACAATTGTCACTTTCATAACTACTATTATATTCCTCATTCTCTAATTCTCTAATAAATGCAGCTTCCAGGCCATAGTTTCCTGGAAAGCTGTACCTACTATTCTATTCCCTATTCTCTATTTCTCTATTCCTTATTCTCTTATCATCTTCTTATGAGCATAGATAATACTTTTTTCAGGTGTTAATGGGTTTATTGGTGATCATTTTGTGTTTAATTCTCTGTATTTCCAAGTTGTATTTATTTTGTTTATAATGCCATAATTTCCCATCAAGTTAATGAAACTGTCCTCAATTTATGTTCATAATAATAGGCATAAGTCACTTCTTTCTAAATGACTTGTGATGTACAAATAAGGCGTTGGTCTAGTGGTGTAAGGCCCCGCTAGATCCCCAGGATGACCAAAAGGTCAAGGGTTCGATTCCTGGGAGCGACACTTGTTGGAAGGGACAGTCACGCACCTCGAAAGTGATTAGTTCCTTACCCAAAAAGGTGAGGGGATACCCTTGGTAGTACAAAAAAATGTCTTGTGATGCAATTAATTTGTTTATTAAATAAGTAAAATTAAAAGAACTTAAATCCTCATTCTTACTTTACAGGCTGATACTTCAGTGGATGAATTTTTGCAGTCCTTGGGTCTCGAAAAGTATCTCATAACTTTCCAGGCAGAAGAAGTATGCTACATATCTACTTATTCTTTTTGCCCTGTTAGAGAAGTTCATTGTCTTAATTGGGTTTCAATTTGATCATCAAGAGTACATATTTTATGTAAATGCTGTTTACAGGTTGATATGACAGCTCTCAATCATATGACTGATGAGGATCTCAAGGCTATGGGTATACCGATGGTACGTATCAAACCGATCTTTGACTCATGTTCATTTTCTGATTTTCTGCTTCCTCAACTATACTTTAATTTTGCATTTCCAGTGTTAATGGAACTGGTGTTCAAAATCAATATGTATATGCTCTTATAACTTGAAATGTTGCCTTGGAGGCCCTACCATTGGTAGGCCTTGTTTTGTACATAAATTATGACCCATCTTTTGTTCAAATCTTGGATACATCATTGTTTCTGATAAGTTGGTTATTAAAAGATAACAGCTATTATACGGCTCACTAATCAGTGACTTCTAGCAAGATTTTCTCAGCCATTTTCTTCACCACCCATGTGTAATGGGTTTCCGGTTAAGGAAGAACATTGGGTGGTTTGTGGGAACCAAACATTGGTTGGTCTGTGGGAACCAAACATTGGTTGGTCTGTGGGAACCAAACATTGGTTGGTCTGTGGGAACCAAACATTGGTTGGTCTGTGGGAACCAAACATTGGTTGGTTTGTGGGAACCATCAAAGGCAGCTTGCTCTGACTCATGAGTAGTGAGTATTTTAGAGGGTGAGACTCGGCGAAATGGTAAGGTTCTGTAAATTGTGACCTGGAGGTCAGGAGTTCAAATCCTGGAAACAAAAATCATCTTCATTTGCAAGGGTATGACTCTGTACATCTTTCTTCCTAGATCTCACTAGGTAGGAGCCTCGTGTACTGGATTGCTCTTTTTATGGTATAATGGTTTACCTTAAATTTGGGGTTTGGGTACTTGAGAGGATGTGTTATAACTGCATCTCAACCCTACATTTACTATGTCAAGCATGCACTTAAAACTGGACTAGTAATCCATTAATACCCTTATTTTTTTGGTTAAATGTATTATGATTATGCTTTGATCGTGCATAACTCTATCTCCAAGTTTAGCTTTCTCTATGAGATTATGGTTATGCTTTTGTTGGTTCTAGGGGCCAAGAAAGAAGATACTTTTAGCTTTGGAGACCAAAGTCTGACATGTAATATTGGAAATGATATTCTTATCTGGAAGGACCTGTTTAAGGATAGTGATGGATGGATAAACTCAACATAGTGTAATTGCTTGGCTATTTTAACTATCTTCATTTTCTTGCTTGTTTCCCCCAAATTATTAAGTCATGGATTAGTTTACTTTTGGAGTTTTATTTGGCAAAATCCATCAATATGTTGGAGCTCTAAATTGTACATCTTTGCTTATGTTTGTTATAGAATTTTTTTTAGTTTTGGGTTTATGTTTTTTATATAAACTAAGCTTGTTTGAGTAAGTTTTATACATCATTTACCATGTTTAATCATACATGAATAATGAATAATGGATGTTGTACTGACTGTGTATAAATATTTACAATTGATACTGCATAGATATTACACTTATAAAAATAGCATGTAAACTAAGAAAAACAATTTAACCTCGTCATTCTTTTTTTGGCACCGCCAAAGGTGTTTGAGAAACTAATCTCGTTCGAGTGCATGACTGTCACTTTCAACAAGTGTCGTCCATATGAATTAAATTCTTGGGATTCTGAATCGGAAATTAAAAAGATAAGACAAGACAATTTTTTGAGGTTTGCATACGTGGAAGGAATTTTCCTTATTTTGCAAACCCTTTATGGCTGGATTCCTCTAGTGAATGTGTTTTAACATTTAATGCTATGAATTGATAATGGATGATACCAAAATTGCAACATAAAACATGGGCTATGATTAATTCTACGCCATAAACCCATTGAATCAACTCAACCATTGAAAAATTATATTTACACAATATAAATGTAATAAAGTACAATTGATTTTTTACACTTTTTTTTGGTTGCCAAAAATCACTTTGGATTTTTTTTACACTTAATAATCATATGTGTACCCATATTTTAGGGTTATTTTGTTGGTCTTTAAAAACGTTTATTCTTTCATTTTTTATCCCTAAATAATGGAAATACCTATAATTGATTAATGATGTTAACTTGGTTTTATTAAGTGTTAGGTAAAAATTAGGTCACATCAACACCTACAAATGAAAGAACACATGCAATGGAAATGCCATGTTTAGCACTTTCACCCCACCAACCCTCCTTTTCTCTTTTTCAGCCTTCACATTTTCCTAAATATCCCTCCCTCCCAATTTATTCAACATATGGGTTTTCCACTTTGACTTTTTAATTTAATATGAACTATATTTTTCTCAAAATTCCTTGGTTTGATCAAACTTTACCATAGCTTAAAGTTTACCTTAGATAAGGAGTGATTAACATATAGTTATAGTTGGACCATGTTGGGGAAGAGGGCTCTAGTGATTATGGTAATTTAACAACATTTCAATCATACCACTCAACAAATCTAATAATTAATACATGACTATCAAGTATTGTCCTGATCACAAATCAAGAAGAGTAATAATAAGAACATACATACATATATGTATTATTGAATTTAATATATATATATGCATTATCAGTGTAAAGTTTTTTACAAGTTCAATAAAAACATTATTACATAGGGCAATGGAAGAAAGACTTGCCGTACTTGAAGCAATAACCCTTTGCATGTACCAGCCGAAAAATACACATTTAGTATATCATCCACCATTTATTTGTATAACTTTTTCTAAAGAGTCAATGATGATTGAATATGAATGGTGGATGATGCAATAACAATGTATAAAATTCTTACACGGTGAGTGCATGTTGGGAAATTTAGAACCAATTTCCCTCCTCTGTGTGATGCAAAATGGGCACTTGTGGAAGCGGCAAGTGAATAAAGTAAATAGAAAGAGTAGAAGAATGACACAAAGAATTTTAACGTAGAAAAACCTCATCAATGTGAGAAGGAAACAACCACGGGACCAAATTCAGAAAATATCTCCACTATAGAAAAGTAGGATTACAAAATCTCTCTTACAAAGAGGATAACACTCAATCTCACCCAAAAAGATGGAAATACAAACCCTCTCTAGTATCTCACTAGGAATACAAAACTCACAGTAAAGTGGATATAAGCTCTCTCACTTTCTCTCTATGTTGCTCTTTCTCAATTGTTTGGTTATTTCTCCCTCACAAGTTCCCTTTATATAGTGAAGGGAATGAATGCTTCACCATAAAGATATAGTGGAGGATTAATTGTTGTCATACTTTCAAGATACCTTGAAAATGCTATTCCAACTTTCTAAGTCGCACTTCATGGTTCTCAAGAGTCAAGGAGTAATTCCAAGACTTACTCCAACTTTCTAAGTTACACTTCATGATTCTCAAGAGTCAAGGAGTAATTCCAAGACTTACTCCAACTTTCTAAGTTAGGCTTCATACTTTCCAAGAGTTATTGGAAGAGTCATCATACAATGATTCATCTACCAAGTTGCATTGGTTATACTTCCACATCAATTAGGAAGGATTCCCAACAAATCTCCCACTTCTTGAATTAATTGAGTTGTATCACCAATCATGCACTTCTGAAACAATCTGTCAACTTCTTAAGTGAAACTGCCTTGATCATCATGTCGGACTAGTTGTCATATATATGAATTTTCTCTAGCTGCAACTTGCCATTCTCTAAAGCATTTCCTATCCAATGATAACGATAATCAATGTGCTTTGTCCGAGAATGAAATGTAGGATTCTTAGCTAGGTGAATTGCACTTTGGTTGTCACAGTGCAAAACATAGCTTTCTTGAACATAACCCAACTCATGCAAGATGTTTTTCATGTATTTTATCTCCTTGCCAACTTCAGATGCTGCAATGTACTCTACTTTAGTTGTTGATAATGCAACACATCTTTGTTACTTGGATTGCCAAGATACAGCTCCCCCTTCAAAGGTAGTTAGATAACCTGATATAGATTTTCTGGAATCTACATCTCCAGCCATGTCAGCATCAGTGTATCCTACTAACATATGATCTTCATTACCAAAACATAAGCATCTTTTTGTAGTTCCCCTCATCTTCAATGACTTTAATTCACTCTACTCTCTCATTCGTCTGCATGGCTTCTGAGAAGTCTTGAGGCTCACCATTGTCTGTCAATGTGATATAGTCTTCTTTAGGATACTTTGAAGAAGATATTTTGCCTCTTATAGAGCGCCTCAATTCAACTTGCATTTGATGCTCTACTTGCTCGGGTTCTTGATGCATTTGTGTGTCTACCACCATTTCATCATGATCTAACTCTTAATTAATATGGCCAGGTTCTATGTGAACATGATTTGCCTGTTGGTCTATATGTTCTGGATTAATCTGATGATCAAGATTTGTCTGTTGAGTAATTTCTCCCCTTGAATCAATGCGATCTTATGTCATGCACTAGTTTTTCTTATGAACATCTTTGATAGTCTGTTCCTCAAAGAACACAACATTTCTACTTCTCACAACTTCTTGCTTATCGGATCCCACAGTCTGTACCTAAACTCATCCTTTGGAGACCCAAGATAAATGCATTCCTTGGTCTTAACATACAGTTTTTTTCTCTCATCTTTTGGAATGTGAACGAAGACTCTACACCCAAATAGTCTTAGATGGTTGAAGGATGCCTTCTTCTTGTACCATACTTCCTCTGGAATTTCTCCGTTCAAGGGTCTTGATGGTGTCTGATTTATGAGATCTACTACAGTCTTCACTGCTTCGCCCTAGAAAGACTTGGGGAGATTGGCATATTGCAGCATGCATCTGATCTTTTCTTCAATTGTGCGGTTCATCCTCTCAGCTACACCATTCAACTGAGGAGTCTTTGGTGGTGTCTTATTCAGTATGATACCATAAGCCTTGCAATAGGCTTCAAATGGACCACGATACTCTCCACTATTGTCTGCTTTGAGACACTTCAGCTTCTTTCCAGTCTCACGTTCTACTAGTGCATGAAACTCTTTGAATGATGATAGTATTTGATCTTTGCTTTTCAATAGGTACACCCATACTCTTCTCGAGTAATCATCTATGAATGTGACAAAATAATAGGCTCCTCCAAGTGATCTTTCTGATGGTGCGCAAACATCTGAACGCACCAGTTTAAGCACTTCATCTCTCCGTGATGGAATGTCAGATATTTGAAAACTGACTCTATGTTGTTTACCATAAAGACAATGAGTACATGAGTCTAAAATTTGATCCTTTATACCTGGAAGGTGGTCTTTCGCGAGCATTTGAAGTGCCTTCTCACTCATATGCCCCAATCGTCTATGCCAAAGATCTTTGGAGTTGGTAGCAACATTTTCTTCTCCAGAAAAAATTCCTCCTTGCATAATATATAAAGATTCTTCCTTTGAGCCTCTAGCAATGACTAGGTTGTCTTTTGCTAGTTTCCATTTTCCAGAACCAAAGTGACTTGCAAAATCAGCATCTTCCAACTTACCCGTTGAGATAAGGTTGAGATGTATATCTGGGACATGTCTCACCTCATTCAGTACAAGCTTACCTCATGTGTCTGTTAGCAATACAATATCACCAATTCCCGCAATCTTGCTTGTAACATGGTTTCTCATTTTCACAGTACCATAATCACCTTTCTTGTAGTTTGAGAAAAAAACCTTCAAGTGGACTTACATGGAAAGAGGCACCAGAATCAACGATCCAAGAACAATCACCATATGCAACATTCAGGTAATTTTCTTCTCCAATGAGGGGAACATCATCGTCTGCGGCGATGGCTATGGTAGGCTTTTGACCATTTTTTCCTGGATCAACTAAGTTTTCATTAACATTTCCAGCTTTTTGGTCTCTCTCTAGGGATCTACATTTAGATCTCTAATGCCCTTCTTTACTACAATAGTAGCATATCATTGACCTCATGCGAGATTGAGAGTGACCTTTGAATATGCTTTTGCTTCTTCCATGAGATCCATTCTTCCCATGAGTTTCACTTTTTCCTTGTCTCTCCACAACGTTTGCTTTAGAATGGAAGGATATACTCCGTTCTTTCCTTATGGATTCTTCATTCAATAGATTGTATGAAACAGTGTCCATTGAGACATTCCCATCTGGGATAGAGTTGCTGAGCGTGACCACCAATGTATCCCAACTCTCAGGAAAATAACTCAGTAGCAGAAGTGTCTGCAGCTTATCATCAATCTTCATATTGGTCTTTGTCATAGATCAAGTTTTCTTTTGAATCATAGATCAAGTTTCGACCACAATTCATAAGCATTTGTGTATGTGGACACCTGCTCGAACAAACTTATATCAATATACTTTCGAATCATTGCAACAGCTTTTCGATTGGAAAGCTATCAATCTTTTCATCCTTACCTTCAGGCTTGTCTTTGCAAGAAATAGGCTCATGCATATCCTTGCAGTATAAATGATCCTCCATCATGGGTTTCCAAAAAGAAAAGTTGTCAGCTGTCAACTTGAACATGTCTCCATCAAATGAGACATTACTGACTTCTTCCATCTTGGACTACACAGGCTAAGCTCCCTGAATGAACTTGGGAGCTCTGATATCACTGTTGGGAAATTCAGAACCAATTTCCCTCCTCTGTGTGATGCAAAATGGGCATTTGCGGAAGCGGCAAGTGAATAAAGTAAATAGAAAGAGTAAAAGAATGACACAAAGAATTTTAACGTGGAAAAACCTCCTCGATGTGAGAAGGGAACAACCACGAGACCTAGTCTAGAAAATATCTCCACTATAGAAAAGTAGGATTATAAACTCTCTTATAAAGATGATAACACTCAATCTCACCCAAAAAAAATGGAAATACAAATTTTCTCTAGTATCTCACTAGGAATACAAAACTCACAGTAAAGTGGATATAAACTCTCTCACTTTCTCTCTATGTTGCTCTTTCTCACTTGCTTGTCTATTTCTCACTTTCTAAGTTGCACTTCATGATTCTCAAGAGTCAAGGAGTAATTCAAAGACTTACTCCTACTTTCTAAGTTACACTTCATGGTTCTCAAGATTCAAGGAGTAATTCCAAGACTTACACCAACTTTCTAAGTTAGGCTTCATATTTTCCAAAAGTCATTCGAAGAGTCATCACACAATGGTTCATCTAGCAAGTTGCATTGGTTATACTTCCACATCAATTAGGAAGGATTCCCAATAGTGCATACATCTTTTTCTCTTGCTTATCATCTTTAGAATAAATTAAAGCCTCCATGCCAAAGGAGATAATGATTTATTAATTACAAAAGCACCACACTTGAAGATTAATGGTAAACAAAGAGAAACTAAATATCCTTATAAGTTGAGCCTATGTGTAATTTAGTCTCTATTAAATATGTAAACAAGTCCAAATTCATGCAATTTTGGAAATAATGGGCTAAAGCATAAATGAGTATTGACATATGCATAAATAGGTAACTGTAACTACATTTTTAATGCTCAACCATAGAACCACAACAAGATATAGAGTGAGATTACATAACATGAAAAGAATAAAGACTATATAAGCATTTGTTAAGAGGAGTTCTATGAGGTTCACCACTTTTTGCATCATTGTTCTTATTAAAAGACTAAATCTGGTAAGTGGTACACAATATATTGAGGCTGACGCACAATATGTACTTATGGTTGAATGGTCTTTGGGTTGAGTTCAAGATTGTAGAATAGAAGATGGTGAAAGGTGTTCCAATTGTAGTTGAAATTCATCTTTAGACATGCTTCCACCATTGATCAATGATGAGTTTTGTCCGACAATGTTGGTGTTACTAGAGTAAGGGTGCCAAGTTCATAAAATACATCATGCTAAGTACAGACCAAGGAGTTGACCGAGCCAAGCAAGCAGCAGGCCAGGCGCTGGAATCACAAGACTAGGCGTTGGGCGTGCATCAAGCAGCGTTGGGCGTGGCAATATGTCACTAGGCGTTGGGCCAACTTGGCCTGGGCACAACATCTGACCAAGGCACATGCGCAAGAAGACTAGGCACTGGGCATGACACCTGACCAGAGGACATGTGCTTGACGCAACAAATCTGGCCGTTGGGCGTGGGCTTGACCATTGCAGTCGTGCAACATTGTTTTAGGATCATTTGCATTAAATAAGCAAGTGGGGCCATGTCTTTAATTCCCCTTGCACATGTGTTTGAATTTTATGATGCATCTATTTTTATTTTGAATTCAAATAAATGTTGTAAAAGCGTGAGCAAATAACTATCAAAGTGTAACCACCATATTAAATGGTGGAGAGAAAGTTGGCACATGTGTTTAAACTTTGATAGTCGAGTATTAAGTGAAGTGTGGACCATAGGGGAGCTCATAATTCCTTGAGGAGGTCCTTAGAACATAAATTGGCCATTATGGTCGAGTTATTCTTTGCTCATAGCCGTTGTGCACATTGTCTTGAAGAAGCATAAGTATAAAAGGGAATCCAATGCTGCCTAACCTTCATGAAACCCATCCAAGTCGTGTGGAAATTCTCCTTGAAGAAGAATCCAATGTTGTTCATCATTCATTCCTAGTCCTGAAGACTTTATGAGGTAAACTAAGGCACATTTTCACCATGTGCTCAAATGATTTATCCTCTTGACCAAGGACATCAATGGAGAATGGAATCCAAGATTTCTTTCTTTCAATACCTTCATGAGGTCGTGGACAACATGAAGTCTCCAAAGGAATCCAATATTTTTTCTTTACTTCTCTTATTGAATGTAGTAATGTAGGGAAATAAACATGTGTTTTGCGTAAGGCTTGACCAAATTTAGTCTTGTATAAGATTAGATTCAAGAAGAAGCCATGCTAGGCCATTAATTCTAGGCCATTAATCTTGTAATGAAGAATGGAATCCAAGATCTCTTGCTTTCAATACCTTTATGAGGGCGTGGACAACATGAAGTCTCCAAAGGAATCCAATGTTTTTTCTTTACTTCTCTTCTTGAATGTAATAATATAGGGAAATAAACATTTGTTTTGTGTAAGGCTTGACCAAATTTAGTCTTGTCGGATCATCTTGAATTAGGCCATTAATGCTTTGTCTTCTTGTAATTTACGTAGAAGCCATGCTAGGCTTACCATCTATATGTAGTTGTTTAACACCCCGAATTTTAGTATTTAAAAATTAGAGTATCAGTCCTGGAAGTCTCGCTTGAGCGAGAGATTCTCGCCTGAGCGAGAAAGGATCACCTGGGAGGGTGAAATCCTGGACTATACTGGAGGATTCTCGCCTGAGCGAGAGTCGGCGAGAAATGGCAATTTTGGGCAGTGTAATCGATTACACAGTCCTGATAATCGATTACGTGCTGATAAAAGCATCAGATATTTGTATTTGCATGATGTAATCGATTACACAGTCCTGGTAATCGATTACATGCTGATAAAAGCATCAGATATGTGTATTTTGCATGATGTAATCGATTACACAGTCCTGGTAATCGATTACAGCATATTAAAAGCATCAGATATATGCATTTTTAACTGATGTAATCGATTACACCATATGGTAATCGATTACATCTATTCGCAGAGCAAGAATTGCTCACTGTGAGATTCTCGCTTGAGCGAGAACCCGACAAATGCTCTTTAAAAATAGAAACCCCAAACACATTTTAGGGTTAGAACTTGAAGAGAAGAGAGAGAAGGGAGCTTTTCAAGAGCAAGGAGCCTTAGGACTCATCTTAGAGCTTGAGAAGAGGTAAACCTCTTGTTTCTAACTCTTCTTATTTCTCTCTAATTTGTTTTGGGTATGTTGGATCTATTTTCAAAACATGAGAAACCATGGAAACTCACCCTTTAGAGTTATGGTTCGTTTTATGATATGTTTTTCTCTTGTGAACTCTTAGTTTAGAGTTGGTATTTGAAGAAGTGAAAGGTTTTGTGGGTTGTTCATGAAAACCAAAAAAAAACCCCAAAATGAGAATATGAGTAAAAAGAGAAATAGAGGAAATGTTTGATGTGGAGGATGAGTTTGTACTTTGATGTTAATATATATGAGATGACACGTATGTTTAGATGTTTGGAAACTTGTATTGAAGTAGTTTTGGAAATATTGAAATATGTGAATCCCTTGTATTGTTTGATGATGTAATACGAGTTATTTATGTGTTATTTTGAATAAATGACTGACACTGTTGTTATTGGTGGAAATGAGGAAAGATCCTAAGGTTGGAGGAAATCGCGGAGGAGACTTTTAAAGTTACTTGGAACCGATTCCCAACGCTCACCAAGGTAAGGGATAAGTGTCTCTAAATCATACTTGCTGATATGAATGAGGTATGTGAAAGAGGTAATGGTTTGATACGATGCGTCTGTAATTTATGCATTATGTTGGAAAATGCGTGACTTTTCTGTTATAGAAATGAAATTAATATTATTGGGGGAGTACCAATGGAAATATGACTCAAATGAGATTAATATTATTGGGGGAGTACCAATGGAAATATGACTCAAATGAGATTAATATTATTGGGGGAGTACCAATGGAAATATGACTTAAAGGAAATCAATCTAATTTGGGGGAGTCCCAATGGAAATAAGACTCAAAACGAATTCAATCTAATTTGGGGGAGTCCCAATGGAAATAAGACTCAAAACGAATTCAATCTAATTTGGGGGAGTCCCAATGGAAATAAGACTCAAAACGAATTCAATCTAATTTGGGGGAGTCCCAATGGAAATAAGACTCAAAACGAATTCAATCTAATTTGGGAGAGTCCCAATGGAAATAAGACTCAAAACGAATTCAATCTAATTTGGGGGAGTTCCAATGGAAATAAGACTCAAAACGAATTCAATCTAATTTGGGGGAGTCCCAATGGAAATAAGACTCAGAAGGAATTCAATCTTATTGGGGGAGTACCAATGGAAATAAGACTCGGAGAAATGAAAGTCATATGCATGCTATATGATATATAGTATGAGATATATATATTCTATATGGTAAATATGAATGATGAGAAATGAGAAGGCTACAATGAAAGTCATATGCATGCTATAGGATATATAGTATGGGATATATATTCTATAGGGTGAATATGAATGATGAAAAATGAGAATGTCGCAATGAAAGTCATATGCATGCTATAGGATATATATTATGGGATATATATTCTATAGGGTGAATATGAGTGATAGAACGGAAGATGTTAAGGATGAAAGTAATATAGATGCTATAGAGAATATATTATGGAATATATGCTCTATAGGGTGAATCTGAATAACGAGAAGTACGATGTTTTTTTGAAGGAATGTAATATGTATGCTATAGGATATATATCATGGGAAATATATACTATAGGACGAATATGAATAACATGGAAATGGAAGAAAGAAGATACGAGTGTTTCATTTACGTACTTGTGGTTATAATTTATGTCAATGCTTAATTGAATTCTGAAATGTGGATTATCATGTGACGTTAGTTTTGAACTAATGACTTACTCCCTTTTGTTTTGTGTGTTGTTTATGATAATCCCATTGTAGGTGAATGAAAGATTTCGAGGAAAGAAGTTCACTTAGGAAGCTTTTTGTGTCTATTAACTTATTTGTCTTTAATTGCCACTTGATGTTGTAGTTGATATGATAGTATTATGAGATGACTGTAAATCCGTTTAGATTAATACGGATATGTGTAGTTATGGACTTATAACTATGGGAGACCCGTAACTGATTGTACGTGGTAAATGTTATTTGAATGAATTATGTTTTTCCGCAACATAAATTTGTATGATAATATAATAGGGTAAAGAGTATTTTCAAAGAGTGATACTTAAGAGTTTTTAATCAAGGTGACGACTGTATGTAAGAAACAATTAAAATAAATGAAAAATTTTCAAGGGTAGAAAATCGGGTTGTTACAAGTTGTATTCTATGATTAATAAAAATATCTTGAATTTGATAATTAACTTTGGATTATATCATTTGAGAGCATATTATCTCATAATTTTCTTGGCTGAACCAAGACCATAGTTCTTATCAAGAAACCAAGTTTCTTGTGGCGAACCTCACCATTGACTTATCCACACCTCAAGTGTTGTGGCATCTACACTACCTCTAATCTTACCCACAATTCTATTATCTTTACTTATTCATTCCACTGCATACAATTTACTTAAGAGTTTGAAGATTAGGATGACCAAGACAACAATGTCAAAGTATGAGAGATAGGTGATGGTGAACATGGTTGATTTGGGCAAGAGTGGGTTGTAACTTGTACATAGGGATGGAAACAGGTCAGGTCATGTCATGCTTTGACTTAAACAGTGTCAAAGTATGAGAGATAGGTGATGGTGAACATGGTTGATTTGGGCAAGACAACAATGTCAAAGTATGAGAGATAGGTGATGGTGAACATGGTTGATTTGGGCAAGAGTGGGTTGTAACTTGTACATAGGGGTGGAAACAGGTCATGTCAGACCATGCTTTGGCTTAAACAGGCCGAGCCTATATAGCACATAGGAGTCTGAGCCTAACATGGCCTGTTAGTCTGTTTAAAAGTCTGCTAAGGTAAAAAATTAAAAAAAAATTAAAAAAATTTATTATAATTATAGCAATTAGTGTGAATTTATTTACATTGTTATCACAATAATTTTCATCATCTTCCATTGTTGCATAATGTAATCGAATGATTTGTGGTGTCTTTGAAGTTAGAATATAAAAAACAATGTCTTTTAATATCATAGTAAAATATGATATTGTTCTAATATTTAATATGAGTTGAGTTATGTACTTAAACTCAAGTCTCAACAATTAAATATCCAATTATTAAATAGCTTAATCTCTGAATTCTAGTAGATTTACATAATTATTTTTTATTTAGTTTTTTGAACATTTTATAAAAATAATTTATAAATATATAATAACATTACATAGGCCGACCTGTTAGACTTAATAGGCTTTTTAAAAGGCATGGGTCTGACCTATTTCAGTTAAATAGGCTTTTTGAGAAGACTAAGCCTGACATGTTTACTAAAAAGGCATGGCTTGGCCTGTCATGTCATAGGCCAGGTAATGAGTCCCTGATAGGCGGTCTGACCTGTTTCCACCCTTACTTGTACACTTGATCTTTGTTCTTTTCGCGCAAAAGAGTTATCCTCATGTCCAAGCTCTTTACCTCAAAATTCCAAGGACACAATTTAACAAAAAAAACTAAATTAGTTTGACAAAGTTGAGATACTAAAATAAGATTTTTAGTAACATTCGAACATATAAAACTTGTGATTATTTAAGTGGCATGGAGGATGTTGGAATAATAGTGGAGCCAAAATGTCTAATGGAAAGAGTCTTAAAATTATTAACAATGAGTTTATCTTTACTAGTGTAATCAACACATAATGATAATTGGTCAATTTCATCAGTTACATAATGAGAAGCACCTGAGTCAAGGAGCCAAGAGGTGTTTTCATTGTATTCATCACCATAATGGATAAAATTAGCATGACGCCTAGGATAATGAGAAGGAATATTGTGTTTACGGTATTAGACATCAATAGTGTGTCCTCAACAATGACAATACTTTCAAACTAATATGGGGCATTATGTCTTAGAACATGACCTTCCATTGGCAAAAGAGAAAAAAAATAAGAAGATGATGAATGAATAATACTTCTCACTACATTAATCTCTTGAACCAAGAATCTCTTTAAACAAAATTTTTAATTGTGTTTTGTAGAAAGAAAACAACTCTATATAAAGACTACAAAACAACTAGAAACTAACCAAACTTTCCCAAAGTGGAAAAACAGAAATAACCACTTAAGGACCTAAAATTACACAAATATCCATGGCCAAAATAACAAGATTCCATCCAAGAATGAATCCCCTTCAAACATCTACCCACAAACTTGCTTTTGCAACGAGGCATTATTTGCTGTTCAAAAGGTAAGGTCATATGGCTTGATGTGTCTCGGTCAGACTTGAATCTGACTGAGCAACCTTGATGCACCTGACTCATGCCTTGATGCGTGTCTAGCAAGCAGACTTGATGCACCTGACTTTCATGTTGGCTTTCCTGATGCACATGCTGCTGTCCTTTATGGCAGTAGGAAGCATCTTCATGGTGAGTCCAAAAGCATTCCCTACATACATTAAAAGTGTCATTAGAGTACATCAAATTTAACATTATGGGTCAAAGTTTCCCATCTATGGTCCACGAGTGGCACATAAATGAGAGTTGGTTGACATGGATTGTGAGCGATATCCATAGTCGTACCCATTAGTAGTGTGTTGGGTATAGTAGTGATAGGAAAAGATTGTCATTGGTGGTCATCACGATTGAGAAAAATTGTTAGTGTGTTTTCAACTAATGACCATATGGTCTATTTATAGTTGAAACAAAGGGACTCGGTGATAAGGAATATGCCATTTTTGAATTAGCATACTCATAAGTTTGTTATCCCATTTTCAAAAATTTAATAACAATTAGTGGCATTCTTATCCTCTTGCAAACTATTTCCTCTTTTTTTCAACAAGTTAAAATCATAAATGCAACATATAAAGTAAAGAATAGATACTGCAAAATAAAAAGAGTAAAAGATATAGAGAATTATACCAAAATGTATCATGATTCACCTTCACCAATTAAAGGCTATGTCTAGCCCTATTGACTTGTTTCAAAAGATTTTTACTATGTAATATGAGTATCAAATACAAATCTTAAACCAAGATTTTCTCTATTTAACCACTTAAATCCCACACATGAAATTACATCACTTTCTTGAGCGCTCTTACCAAGCCTTATGGTGATTTTAATTTGTGATAAAAAGAAGAAGATTTAATTTGGCTAAGGATCACTAAACCCAATTTCCTTTTAAGTATGGATCATTTGAAAGAATAATCAAACAAGATATCACAAATGCTATTAGTTTTTCAAACTTGAAAGTGAAGAAAAATATTTCTGAAAAACTTTAAAAAACTAGAAGGCACAAAAGTGTAATTAAAGTGAAGTTCAAGTATGAGTCAGGTGTGTTTCAAGTGTAACTCAGTTCAAATGATTATGATGTTATTTATAGAGTTTAGAAAGGTTCCCAATTGCATTTCGGGAGGTACAAAAAATGTTTGTAAAGACACTCGTTCATTTAGGAAGATGTTGGTTGAGTTTCAAATTTGAAACTGCAGTAACAACATACACTAATCAATTATTGGATCATGATAATCGATTACTGAACTTTCACTATCCAACAAAGTAATTGATTACTCTCTTGCAGTAATCGGTCAGTGTCCAATTTTTCTAACATGTAACCTATTACTTTGTTTCAAGTAACCTATTATTATGTTTCAAGTAACTTGCTATTTCAAGTAACTTACTATTCTGTTTCAAGTAACCTATTACTTAGTTTTCCATAAAGACATTTTTAGATCATTACAAATCATTTTCATCCTTTTCAAGTAACACATTATCTCATGTTTCTATCCTAGGTGGCCTACAGGCATATTCACTTGGGAGGTGACAAAGCCATGTTTGATGAGATGATTGCCCTTCATGGTAATGTTTGATAAGATTTGGTAGTTGTCTTGAAGAGTTTAATATGGTTCGATGCCTCTCGGATCCAATAATAATACATTTATCTAATTGTTTATGTTGATGACATTGTCATAATTAAGATAGTTAAAATGAGATTCAACTTAAAATCGAAAAGAAAGTTAACAATTGTAAATATAAGATTGTAATATAACTCGTAAGATCTAACTTATTAATATGTATGTGGGTAGAAATCATAAGTCAATACTAAATATACTTAAAGCAACAAAAATATTATAAGAAATAACACAAAATCAAAGTCATAAGGGTATTACATATCATAATTCATATGTTATAATAGCAAAATAAAACAACCATATAAATTCAAGTCTGAAACTAGACCCTTCTAAAGTTAGTCTGTTCAAAAATTTGACAAGTGGGGGAACATTCATGTCTATAATTCTCATTAGATGTCTTAAGAAATCTTCTTTTATAAACAAGTGAACAAATATTTGATTTCATGTGCACTAGAAATTAGACAAATTAGTATTTTAAACATTGATTATGTTCTATAGTTATGAGGCCTTAACATGACAAATCTTACTCCTCTTATATGTTGTGCAATGACTCATATTCAATGGATCAAACATCTTCTTATCATAACAGTAATACAAGTTATAGGTTTGAGCTGATGTTAAATGTTGGGGTAGAGGACTATATATATTCATGCTATGTAAACTTAATGTAACAAGGAGAACAATAACTAAATACAAATCCTTATTCTCTAATACATAGTGGTAGTCTCTCAACGCTCCCGGGGACGTAAGCATTTGGTAAACATTTTGTTTAAAAGACTAACCTCCATTGTATCTTTAATTGTTTGGAGTTTAAATTATATGTTGTAATCCTATGTATAGCAAAAGAAAATTCATATGCTAATATTTCAGTAATCACAAGCATATTCTTTACCCACATGCAATAATGACAAAGATTCATAATGTATTAATTGATTACATATATCTTAAAACTCATATAGTGTCAATTTACTTATTTATGTGTGGATATTTTAATTATGTAAAAAATTTGGTACCATGACAATGCAAATTGATAAAATTACATGAAACATCCTTTATTTTAGGTTCATGATATCAAGTCAATCTCATTCTTAATTTGACTCGAACATGTTCAAATTCCTTCTGATTTAAAGACATATTTTAATCTAGATTTTGATTCAATGGACATTTAGAATTGAGTGAGAGATAAATCCTACCTATTTTCAATACATATGATTGATTAAAAATACATCGAAAAGACTAAAACTACAATAAAAAAGAAATTATAATGTACAAATTATTTAAATCATAATTATAAATATCATATCGTATTCATCCATTCACCAAGAAAACTTACATTCATACTAATACAATATAACCAATAATTATTTGTAACATGATCAATATTAAACTATTTTGAGTTATATATTATAAATAATATTATTAATAAAATTGATCATAATATAATAATATATAGAGAGATCCACTTATTCTCAGGATACATTTTTTAAACTTATTCCACATCTAATGATTTAAATTAGGGAGTAAATATAAACTAATGAATTTCCATAAAATTGATGGCTAAGATGTAAAATAAGTTTAAAAAATTTATTCTTAGAATAAATGGATATCTCTTTACCTATATAATCTATATACTACCGAAATATTGATATCACTATATCACTATAATAGTATTTAGAGGAAAGGGTGTACACTACTTTTGATACCGGTTTCATGAGTACATGCCCCTTACAATAATACAAAACGGCAGAAAAAAGGGAGAGGATATATTGAAACGGCGCATGATTTTGGTCTTTGTTGTGTCAAATAATCTCATAATCGCACATATCTCAAGCAACCATTGCTGTGCTCTGTAACCTCTCTCTTTCTCTCTCTCTGTAACGGTCACTTCTTGGTTGTGTTCTGAGAAAGAATATATATATATATATATAAAAATTAACCAAAAAAGTAAAGAAAAAACAAGACTTTGATCTTTGACTAGATATAGACTTGTTCTTGGTTGATCTTTTCTTCTAATATGGATTACAACAACTTTGATAACAAGTAAATCTTTCTTTCTTTTTCTCTTTCTTTGCTTTCATCTGGGTGTAATTTTTTTTGTATGTATGTTTAGTAAATGCATTATTTTTATTTATTTAAAGTATGTGTTTTTTGTGAATTTTTAGTGTTTTTTTGTGTTCTGTTTTGATCTTCATCTTGTTTTAGCCAAGACATCAAATGGGTTTTTTTTTGTTTGGTTGTTTGTGGCTTTTATTTGAGTATTGAGATTTTTTATTTGTGGCAAAGTTTAGGAATAAAAAATGGTTGATGATGATTTTGCCTCTGATTAAATTGGTGGGTCATCATTTATGCCCTTTTTGCTTTTGCAGTTATATTCATTGGTTAATGGCCTAATCTATCATTAATAGATGAAATAAAAATTCCATAATGACTTTATATGATTTGTAATGTACAATGTGGTCAATCTTTGCTTGTATATTGCTTTGATTGTAATGTCTCTAACCATTTTTTTGGGGACTGAGTTAATGTCTTGTAATTTGGTTCTGAAATGGACTTATGTTTTTTTCTTCTTCACTTGTCATCTATTTTAATGATTAACTTTTGTCAATGCTGCATGATAACTATGGTATTTACTTGTCTGCTATATCTTAGTGGTGATGCCACAAAGCCATCGGATTTGCATAAGATGGATTATTGTCTCGAAAACACTTCCAATTTTGGTAAGTCTTAATCGGCTTTTAAGTTAACTCTTCCACGTAAATGATGTCTGAGAAAAATTTACTGTTTTGTGCAGAAATTCCTGAAGATATGTGGAGTGATGTGCCACAAAATGAAGGAAACCTTTCCTACATTTTTGACGATGTTACAACCCCAGTTAAGGCTTGTGATTTTGCATACAATGTCAATCATAATGGTAATGTTAAGGCTTGTGATTTTGCATACAATGTCAATGTCAATCATAGTGTCAATGATGTGTCAATATGTTCTTTTAATTTGAACAATGGTGGATTTCAGATTTAGATGACATGCAGAAGGAACTAGAGGAATGTAGGGAGAATTCTCAAGTCAAGAGGAGACGGATGTTACAGTTCAACAGCCAAGATAGCGATCATTCTCTTTCCAGCGAAGATTTTTCTTCCGCATATTTTAAACTAAATGTCAGTGCTCGTTGCTTTTCACACTCATAACATGTCATATGGTTCCAACAATATGAACAATACTCAAGAAATGTTTGTTTGTATATGTGCAAATATGTAAATTTTGCCTTAAGTAATTTCCTTGTTGATATTACGATTATGTTCTTAGTTCGAAAAGAAATACGTAGTGTCTTCACTTTCATGACTTAACGTCAGTTATCCCTTGTCTTTCTGTGTTATTTTATCTTTTCTGATATCAGACTTAATAACCATCCTTTTTAACTAACATCTTTCTCTGTGTTATCTCCTTGTGCCGATTCCACTGTTGAATGGGGCATATTCACTATTCCACTGTTAATCCTACACGGTACCAAAGTTTGTGTTAGTGAGGTGTAGGGTTCAAATATTTATACCTTTGTTGTTGTAATTATGTAGTGGTAGGTTTCTTTTTTCATGAGTCCTCTGTGGTTATGGGCATTTGTTCCTCAACAAAGGGAAGTCTCTCTGTGTTTTGGATTGACCTACAATCTTGATTCTTTTCTCATGCCTTCAAGATTCAAGAATTAATGATTTCGATGAACTAACACTTGCACATGTTGCACAAATATATTAGTTTCAATGAGATGTGTTTACAATTGCATTATTAAGTCGTGGATTTGCCTGATTTTGTCACTATTACTTTGTTATGTATATAGGAGAAAGAAGACAACTCAATGAAGGATGTTTTTCCTGAAGTGTCACAATGGATGTCTGGGACAACAGGTTCTCCTTTTGTTACAATTTTTCGATGAACTAACTTTTTTCGGGTTTTCATCTCTGATTTCTTCATATCATTATGATATGCATCAGATAATGCATCTGCCTCTGGTTATGAGGACCTTTTGTCAACTGAAGGGTGGTTTGCAGAATGCTTCAATGATGCTGAGATGCAATTCAGTCCTGATGATTTGTATGCTTCTCTGGACCGATTGGTTTTTTTTCGGCACATATAATTGGTTATACATAATAATCTGATGATTATATTATTTGACACAGGAATATTTCAGGGGCAGATGGTGTTCAGTTTAATGTTGCAGGTAGATAGAATAGTTTTTCGTCCACTATTGTCTTTGAAATTTGTTTCTTTCATTCATTCTTACTCTTTCTTCCATGTATTGATTTAAAAAGAATGTTCCTCATGTAGGGCTCAGTGATGCAACACCATCATGTGAACAAAATTTGGTTCAGAAGCAAGTAACTCGAACCCGTGGAAATATTATCTTTAAAGGTTTGACTTCTGAATTTCTCTTTTCTGCTATATGTTATGTCGTATATGCACCAACGAAGTATGAGAAGTAAGCATAGCACTGACTTTGCAAAAGTTATTTTCATTCCTAAAGTTTGGCTCTAATACAGTAAGCTCATGCCCCTTATGCCCGAATTATTGAAAATAATAGTTAATATGATGGATTTTGACTCGGAAACTTATCCGGGCTTCTTTTTCATGGACAGGTAGGAAATCTTTTATAAGGACACCTACAAAGTTGGCTTCTTCCGTGGCCTATCCGTTTGCCTTTATTAAACCCAGTGGTGCGCATGGAGATGTAACTTTGAAGGAAATAAATCAGCGCATTCGAACTCCACCTCCTTCGAAATCAAAGCAAAGCAGTGATGATGATCCATCTGTTTACCCCAAATCTGCCTTCTCAGGTAAGCCTGTGGTTGGCAAAACAAAAATTCGCACCGAAGGGGGAAAAGGTAGCATCACAATTATGAGAACTAAAGGCTAAAGCGTAAGATGTTCGGTACTAACCTTTTGTCCGACCCATCAATGTGTGGGGTTGATTGATGAACTTCATTTTCTGCAATATATCTGGCAGATTATAGAAGTTGATACTGTAATATTTTTTTGTTCTTATTAATATATAAAATGCACCACCTTATTTGTTGTTTGTTTCCTAGTGGGGTCTAGATATAATCTTGTAGCTTTTCTTTTTGGTACATGTGTTTGTTTGAGCTAAGTCTGAAATCAGAACCTTGATGTTTCTTAGCTCTCTAGACCCCTGGCTCTGGAAATGACAATTTTACTGAGCTTGCACTTAACTTTTGTAATTGAAACATCATACATATTTAGTTTATGGCCTTGTTATGAAGTCTTGTTTCTCTCAGTTTTACAAATGTTGCATAAGGCTCACATGTATATAATGAATATCTATCTATGCTGTGTATATATATATCTTTTATATGTTCAAATAAATATTTGAGCACCAACAAGGCGTTGGTCTACTGATGTAAGGCTCCATTGGATGCCCATGTATCGTACTAGGTTAAAGGTCAAAGATTCGATAACGATACTTGTTAGGAAAAACAGTCCCATACCCCGAAGGGAATTAGTTCCTTACTCATAGGGTGAGGTGATATACCGTGATTTGTGCAGACGTTAAGGCTACAATTTTATTATCAAAACAAGCTATTAAAGCAAAGAACTTCAAACATGGATCTACATGTTTGTTTTATTTTCATAGTTATGTTCATAGTATCCCAAATAGCAGCAGAAGTAGAACAGAATAATTCCCCTGCCATAGTCTCATGAAATAAGTCAAGTTGGAAAAAGTGGCTGTGAGGATCAATTATAATTTGATAAAGCTATTATCTGTGTAAAAGTTTATTCCTCAATGCTTTTGTCTTTTTTCCATTTCCCATAACCTTTTCCTTCCCCATGGGAATCCTTGTGTGCTACCCAAGTAACAATGCATTCCTTCCCTTGTGTTGGGAAATGAAAAAGCTATTATGGTATTCATCCAACATGAAGTTTCCTTTTAATATTTCCTTTGAAAAGTGCAAAAGATGATGATATGAGGAACAAATGAAACAATATGACTCACTTTAATCCCTGATGTTAAAGATATTGTATTTGAAGTCCTATTTTTAATGATATGAAACTTACTATTTTTGTCAGATTAAATTAAATGTAGTATAACACAATGTTATGTGTTATGTGGTAAATTCTATGCTGGTGGGTCCATAGTGAGTTGATCTTAGTCATGCTCCTTTGAAAGTAAACTTACAATAGCTGGTAACTGTTGAGGTTTTAGAAGTATGCCATTGTCTTCTGTTTCTGTACTATTTGCACATTTCTCTATATACTCTTATCTCCTCTCCAATCTTTTATTGTATTAGATCAAATGAGTATGTATGGAAGGATGATATGGGCTACGATAACGCTCTGGATGATAAACAATGGTCTTCGATTGGTTCTGATGTGATGGTGTGGTGGCTAGTGTTTAGGCTTCGAGTTGGTTTTGATGGACATTAAAGGCAACACTACCGAGTTGGTGCCTAGATTATGTGTTAGAGATGAGTAGATTTGTAAGGATGGGCTAGTGATGGGTGGAGTTGGTGATGGTTTTGATTGGGTGATGGGTGGAGTTGGTGATGGTTTTGATTGGGTGTTGGGTGTTGGGTGAACTAGTCGGTGTGGTAAGGGTAAGTGTGGCCATGGTGGGAGCGATGACAGATGTGTGGAGCCGATGGCGAGGGTGGAGTTTCCAAAGCAGTGGTGGGTTATGATAGGATGGGGTGAGGTTGAAAATGAGGATAAATTGGTGATTTTGCAAATAGGACATGGATAAGATTAGGTTTTCATCTTAGTAGAAAAATTCTATAGAAAATAATTTAGCCATCCTAACATCTACATATATACAAAAACTTTCATTAATTCAATGGACGAAGGATCGACCTTAGTATCTTGTGTGACCTAAGAGCTAAGTAGTCAATAGTGCGCTATCACACTGGGATAACGGATTCGTCATAGTTGTTAGCCTTTCAACACGACGAAGGGGGTATAGTGGTGTGTGTGTGGTCGTCGTGCTTGTTGTAGGTCAGAGAGTACCGATTTCACGGGCCAAATCGCAAATTAAAACCCGCTCCAACAAGGTTGTGTGTGGAACCCTAATTTTTAAAGGAGAAAACTCGTTTTGCCATTATTTTTTAACATGTGGCAACAAGGCTCTAAGCAAAACCCTAGTTTTTAAAGAGGAAAACCCTTTTTTGCCCTAATTTTTTAATACATGAGATGTTTTATAGGTTTTAGGTAATTTATCCCTCACTCTTCTTCTCTCTTCAATAAATACGTTAACAATAGTCGTGAAGTAGAACATTCTACAACAGAAGCAAGTGAAACCCTCATATCAACATCATAGATACATATTTCAAAGGCAAAACTTCTTTCCCTCACTTCCCTTCTCACATACACATTTATTTCACAATCATAGCCTCATCTCAACCTCTAAGTTTTTACATTTTTAATTATACTACTTCATTCTCCAAGTTCCAAAACTTAAAAGAGTATAAATTACTTAAATTTTTAGTATTTTATTTTATTTTTTCCTTTAGTTGTAGTGGTTATCCTATCACCTGCTAACTTTCTATAATATTTTATGGATCGGTCGTTATGCTCCACTATCCGCAAATAACTATATAGCCTAAGAGTAAACCTATACTTTCATTCCTAAAAGACCATACAAACTTTACTTTGAAAAAGAAGTAGTTGATTTTGATTTTAAAAGTAAAAGTGTCATCTCATTTTATATAAAGAGTAAAAATGGCATATCATACTATTTTTTCCTTTTGATTTTGATGGATTTCCCTCTTCATTCCTGAAGTAAAAGCTCTTGTTAGTCCTCCAAAAATCCCATCACTCAATTGTTTTGTGTATTAAGATGATGATGTAAGCCTATATTTTCATCACCTTTGTCACATTAAGTCGATTCATATTGGTTTTATTTAAAGGATCAAGAGACAAGGTTTAAAATTGTGAGAATGAAATACATGGTAATGGTGTTCATGATTTTGATAAGAGAAGAAGTGAATGAGGACCTTTGTTTTGTTTTAATTACAATTTTTTTTTTGGAAAAAATGAGGCTAAGGCTCATGCAATATATATATATATGATCTGTGTGTACCCAAAAAGATTGTAAAAAATATTCTTCATTACTAATTCAACTAAATATGATGTTAAGATTATTTTAATAAATAGATTAAAATTTCTCAATCCATTCACTCAAACCCAATTTATTTACTTTCACCCTAACCTCTCACTCACTTGGTAGAAACTATATTCTTGAAGCATAGTCTGCAAACTAGAAAAACTCTATTCACTAATTTTTAATACAACATATTCGTCTGCATTGTTAAATCATTCCAGTATTTTATCACACTCACATAAATAACATCTGAAAGTGCTATTAAATCCCTAAAATAGATGTTGTTGAACTATAACTCTAACGTAGAGAAAACAATCATCTTATATGAGGAATGATGCATGGGACAAGAGTGATTTTTAAGTCAAATAAACACATTGGGTTGTTCTCATCATAGTAGAATCGTAGAGTAATGTTTTGGATGAGACATTTTTTGTATGATCAAGTGTATCCTCTCACTATATAGACAAGGAAATAATGTCACTCGCGGAACATGTATTCCCCTTCCAACAAGTGTCGTTCATAGTATTTGAACTTTTGATCTTTGGTCTAATACAATACTTGAGGATCCAATGATACCTTACATTAATAAACCAATGTTTCATTGGTAAGAAGGGACAATTTGATAAGGTAACTTTAAGTAGAAATATAATACTTAAAACATAAAAGGTGAGGACTATATATACTCCACTAAGAGTTAGATATATTAAAATGGACTATTCGAAAGAGTTCAGACTAGCCCACATTTAGTTTGAGTTAAAATAGATCAAGTTAAAGAGTTCAATTATATTTTTGCATCTTCCAAATTGTAACTTAAAGCCAATCGTAGGTTGTGACGGGTCAGCTTGAATAACATTATATTAAAAGAGAATGGATCCACTTCCTCCAAGAGCAAGTGGAAAAAAACTTACTCCACATATTAGACATCAATTCTTGGAAAATCCAATGGTTTAAAAGTACTCACCAATTCAAACCATTGGATTTTCCAAGAATAAATGACTATAATGTGGAGTATGTTATTTTCACTTATCTTGGAGTAAGTGGATCCCTTCCCATATTAAAAATGTTAAAATAATAAATTATGTTCGATAAGAGTAAGTGGATCCCTTCCCATATTAAAAAGGTTAAAATAGTAAATTATGTTCGATAAAAATCACTTTAAGAAGCTTTTATCCATTCCATCATCAAATAAGCATGTGCATAGTAACACTCGTGGACATTACAATTTTTTACCCAATGGTGTTTAACTTGAACAACTTATATTTGCCTTTATGATGTCTTATTAGATGAAAAATTGGGTAGAAAATGTGGTGATTTTTTTAGTTGTTTGGTATAATAAAAAATGAAGATAAAATAATATAATTATTATTAATAATGATATTTTTTCTACTACGAAGAGTATCTCATCATTTTATTAGTAACGAACTAATCTCTTTCGTGGTGTGTGATTGTCCCTCCAAATAAGCATCTTTCACAAGAATCGAATCATTGACCTTTTGGTATTTCTGTTGATCTAGCGAGACTTTACACCACTAAATTAACGTCTTGTTGTTTATTAATAATGATATTGACATGCACATGTTAGTTTATTTTCTTTGGAATTTTAGGAACTTATGGACATTTATAATTGTGATTAACATAAAATACAAATTTTTTAAATGTATAGGGAATTAGCGATGAGAATGATTTGATGTGTCACTAAATTTTTTGAAAATTATGGATATTTATATGTGTCACTAATTTTTTCGGGCAAGGATGTGATGTCCGAAAGTATGTTCCAAAACCATGTCCTCAACAACTGAGTGTCATATTAATTAAAAAAAATTAAATATTCATTATTTTCCTATTTTTCCTACATTGTCATTAGCTTGGGACATACTTTGGGACAATCTATCATGGTTTAAACAAATTAAATATTAATCTTTTTCTATTTTTTCTTCATTATCATTAGTTTGAGACATTGTTTGAGACATATTTTGAAATAGTTAACAATGGTCCAATTTTCTCAACTTGTTTTCCTCCCAATATTAGAGAGAAAATATAATAGCATGGGTCATACTTTATTTTTCTTATTTCCTTCATTCTTTTCAATGCAATCAAACAATGAAAAAAAATTATTTTCCTTCATTTTTAACATTTCTCTCACTTTCTTTCCTTCCTTTTCAACCAACCAAACATAAGCTATTGGAACTATTTGATTATTAAAACTAGCAAATAACCCATGCACGGGATAATATTTTTTTCGTATGATTAAAAACACACATTACATGTACATTCATATGGTTAAGAACACACATGTTATTCGTGCATTCGCATGATTAAACACACATGTTACATGTGCATTCGTATTGTTAAGAACACATGTGATCAGTGCAATCACATGGTTAAAAACACACATGTTATTCATACATTCGCACTGCTAAGAACATACATGTTACCCGTATATTTTTATACTTTTTTGATTAATTTTCATATTCTATAATCTATATATTTGGGTAACTAATAAATACAATAAAAACTTATATTGTTAATTCTTAATATACACGTACACATGGAGAACTTGTTTAATTTTATGATATTATTTCTTAATGTAACTTGTTTATAATTTCTTTTATTTCTAGGATATTATATTACTTGTGTAATTGGTTTATTATTTAGTATTTTTTTAAAAGTATACAAAATGAGACATTGTAATTATTACTTAGATTTTTTTGAAATAAATATGGATTTAACCATTTAGTATGAAAAATTCGAAAATAATATTTTAATATATATAAATGAAATTTTAGTAATAAATGATAATTGAAATAAGGTAGTTGTAATTACTTAGTTCAATTCTTTTTCAAAATAATGGAGAAACTAATTATTTAGGATTAAAACTGCTAAAATATTTTAAAGATAATAATAGAAATGTATGTACAATATTAATAAATGAAAATGAGAACAATTTAATTAAATTTTTAGATATTTTTATAAATAAAGCATATATACTAATTTGCAGGTAGTGATTACTATACATTATTTGCCAACTTGAATAACATCACTGATCTCACCAATAAACACCACATTAAATGACAATATCTGTTTTTATTCTCGTAGACATGTTTATTAGTTTTATTTCTATTCTAATGATCGGCAGTATTTATTCAAAGTAATTACTAATTATTAATTTGCAACTGATCAGCAATTAAAGTAGTAATAAATGAAATTAAAATGTATGAACATTAAAAAGTAATAGTAATAAATGATCAGCGATTAACGCTATTTAAATGCATGAACAATTGTAACAATTGTAATAATGAAATTAAAATGATATATTTAAATGCATGATCATTGAATCCATTGGTTCTATCATTCTCAATGGACCCAAATGACTGCGGTAACATAAGCAACAAATATATATTTTAAACAATAGATTTTTAAAATCATCCAATAAAAAATAGAATACAAAATCGTAAATAACTAACCGTGATTCTTACCTTATTTCGGAGTAGAATATACTTTAGGTGTTTCTGAAACATGCAAAACAAAAATTAAATTAGTGATTCTATGTATAAAAAAATGTATAAATAAAATAAGAGATTAAAAGAGATAAAACTAAAGTGTAGAGATGCTAGAAGGGAGAACCAAACTACAAATGAAGAGAGAAAATGTTCAGAACGAAATAAATATATCAATAATAAAAACAACTAATGGAATATTGCAACTGAATGTATATATATATATAATGAGATTGAGTACATGCCACATATTTTGAAGGTTTTGTCGTTCTTTAGGATGATACCCTTGCTTATCAGATGCTAACACAGAGAACTGTTGGAAGAACATATCTAAAAAATAATGAAATCAATGAAAAATAAAGAAATCACTAAGAACACTAATAAAAAATAAAGAAATCAATGAAAAAGTAAACAAAAAAAAGATAGTTGGAAGAGAGAGATTGTTGAAGAGAAATGTTCTTTGAAGAGAAAGAGAAAAACATATATTTTGTGATGATGACAAATTAAATCATGCGAACGAAACGTAGCACTATGGGAAAAATGAAGAGGTATGGGATAGATGAAGGAGTATGAGTAGAAATGAAAGGAAGTGAGAAACATAAAGAAAAATAGGTTGGAAGGGATTTCAATCTCTTCTAATGTTCAATAGTTGATTTTTTTTTTCACAAAACAAAACATAAGAACCAAACATTAATTAACATTTAAATTATTTAAATATAAAATGTAGAAAAATGAGGATGTAATGTAGGAATGTACATAATAGTAATATAGAACACTTTAGGAGGGAAAAAGGGTGAGAAAATAACATATGGCAATAAAGACTTTATTTTGTTATATAGTATATAGATTTGAAGTTAAGTAAAAAAGAAAATAAATGTTGGTTGAAATGTAGCATAGAGTGGAAGGTTCTAGAGGGTCTAAGATGAGATTATTAAATAGAGATTATATTATTATTATTATTATTATTTTATTGTGTCTCTAGACTCTTCCATTCTCTCTATTTTACATTTTTACTCACCTCTCTCATTTCCCACTCCATTCATTCTCTCTCTCTTCATAAGTATGTTTTTTTCTTCTTTTCTCTTCAACCCTTTTATCCCTCTTTAATTCTCTTATTACTTCGTTCTTATTTCAATTATTATTTGTTGTTTTCAGGGTTTTATCATCGTTTAAGATCTCTTTTGATTGTTGAACAATCCATCCATAATGTCTCATATCCTTTTATCAAAGTCTCATTTTTTTTAATATTTTTCTACGAATTTAGATTTATGTCTATTGCCCATTTTCTTCCCGTGAAGATTAACAGAGAATATTGCATTCTGCTTTGATTGGTAGGAAAAAAATTGGATTTTTTTTGCAATTGTTTATCTATCCTTGCATATTGGGAAAATTATACTAGTATTTCTCTTGAATTTGACATATTGTGTTAGATAGTGTTTGTTTCGATTAGGTTTTAAGTTCTTATTGGAACCATGTTGTTTTCTTCTTTCTTTTTACCTTTTTTGTCCCATTCAATGTTTTAGATTTGGGTCTATTACCATAATTCTACTACCATGAACCGAGTTTTTAACTCTAATTATTGGGGTCGTAATGTGACTTTTTTTGTACACCAATCACTGTGAGTTAGTGTCACATCGTAATTATGGTGTTGTGGTTGTCAATGTTGGTGTGACACATCAGTGGTCAACAATTTCTATCATACATCTAACCCGTATGATTTGTCACAATTATTGATTTAAATTGTGGATGGTATGACTGATCTAGTTGTAATATTTCGGTTGCGATGACATCATACTCAGACTTTAATGTAACAATATCGAACCGTATTTGGATCATATCAGGTTGCATCTAATTGCATAAAGTCGCGTTGGATTCAAAAATATTGTTTTAATTGCAAAATAATTCATACCATAATAATCGCAATTCGATCTTATCCGTAACCATGACCGTAACAATAATTTAAAAAAACAGTAGTTACACTACATAAGTTTACAGGACAAACAATTAAATCAAGTGATAATTGTCTGATTTTCCTTATCTTTCCCCATAAACCAAGATAAATTTGACTACTGTTCTATATGTTTATATGAGGTTGAGTTTGGGTGCCTCGAAGTGCAAGGAGGTTATATGTTCAAATCTCGAATCTCACTAAACAATTTCATGTATTGGGTAGTCATTTTTATGCAAGTTTGGTTGTCTATTCTTAAAATCGAATCATTGTTTATCTTTAACTGAAGCGAACGGGGTAGCCAGAGGGATCGAGACCGTGAAAGGGCTCAGGCCAGAGCCGGTGGAAAAACAAAGCAACCCAAGAATGATGGGTTAACACCAGAACAACGAAGGGAGAGGTTGTTTCGTTCTTCTTTATCCACTCATTTTGATACCATATATTCCTCAATGTACTTAATTTTGTTTGTTTGTTATTTTGCCACATTTTTATGCAGAGATGCAAGAGCATTACAAGAGAAAACAGCAAGAAAAGCAGCACAAGGTGGTGGAGGAAACAATGTAGGAGGCAGAAAAATAGCACAAACTCGTTAAGGATTTTTTATGATATGGGAAAATTTGTATTTGCTTATTGTGATATGGGTTTTTTGGATTAGAGTCATCTACTACTTATGTTTGATGGGGCATTGTTGTTTTTGGCTTCTCAACCTTTGACTTGTATCTTCTTATTTGAAATGCATATTTCTCTATAGCATTTTCACTTCTTTCAATTGATTTTGAATTATCACTATGTTTTTTGCGGTTAAAACGTAGAAAACTCTTTTTATAGCCAACTTGTATAAAATGGTGGAGTTGATTACGAATCGGGAATATATTAGCATATTGTCCACCCGTATTAAAATGGTATCATGGTTAATAACATGAACTTTTATGTTTTTAAAAATTATTTATTAAAATTTAGTAATAAAAGCAAAATATTTTATTTTTTATTTTTGCTCCTAGATATTCAATAATCAAGGTTACGTAATTCTAGTTTGAAAATTGATACATTGCTTTAAGATAATTTAAAATATATTGAAGTGGTTAAGTAATGCTATAGATTTTTTTTACTAAAATACTTTTGATGATGAATTAATAGTTTAGAGATGGTATTCGTCACACACTTTCTTCCTATTTTTATAGAAGTTAGAGACGATTCGAACCATAACTTTACTATAAAAGTTTCATTAAAACTCGGTTAAGTATTAAAATAATTCATTTTTAAAATATTTGATATGAAATTAATAGTTTAAATATGGTATTAGTCAATCACTTTCTTCCATTTTTAGAAGAAGTTAGAAACAAATCAAACTATAACCTTAACTATAACCTTACTGTAAGAATTCCATTAGAATGTGGTTAAGCGAATAAGATAATTTTTATTTAAAGCATTTTTGGTATATGAAATTAATAGTTTAGAGGCGGTATTAGTCATTTACCTCATTCCCATTTTCAGGGAAGTTAGAAATAACTCGAACCATAACCTTACTATAAAAAATTGATTAAAATTTGGTTAAGCGAATAAGATAATTTTTATTTAAAACATTTTTGGTATATGAAATAAATAGTTCAGAGATGGTATTGGTCATTCACCTTCTTCCCATTTCCAAAGAAGTTAGAGATAACTCGAACCATAACATTATTATAAAAATTATATTTAAAATCGTTTAAGTAAATAAAGAGATTTTCCCTTAAAAAACAAATTTAAAGTGACAAATTGAGATAATGCATATAACTTGATGTTTAAGTATACCTTATTATTGGTACTATTATTACAATAAATAATAAATTAAATGTCATATTTAAAAAAAAAAGAATACAAATAAGTAATTAAAAAAAAACAGAATAAACAAAACCAGGGAAAAAAAGATGGGTTCGGGTCGGTCCAGCAAAGAAAACCGGATTGAAGGGAGAGGGGTTAGATTTAGGTTTTCCATTTTTTGGTTTTGGGTTCTGGGAGAAAAGGGAGAAGAGAAGTGAGAAGTGAGAAGACGGAAGAGATTCGCGGTTCGTCTTCTCTGTTTTCTTCTCACTTCGTCTCAACGCCGTCCGCCACCATTTCCGATGATTAGAACGGGTTCCCTTCCTCCAGCGGTGGTGGTGGGATTCGAGGCCATCGTCCTCTTCTTCTCTTTTTTCGTCTTCGCCGGCGATGACATTAATGGAAGACGAAGGAACTAGCTCTTTTATATTCGGTCCAAGTCAATAACGGCCTCCACCACGAAGGGAAGCCTCGATTTTCAGTGGTTCTCACATCTCGAACCACCTCCTTCACGGTTACTCTAAAAACAGAGGTAAAGGAACCCTAACCCCATTCTATGCAATATTTTATTTAATTTTAGCATCGTAAGTTAGTGACATACGTATAGCATCGGGTTTCTATGTTGATTTATTCAATTGAAACTGTTTGAATATCATCGTAATGTATTTTCATTTCATTCTTATGTGAACATGGATGTATATTTGCTCTCTTAAAATATATAACCAAGAAAATGAATATTTCTAAATCATGTATGCAAAACCAGAATATTGATTTGCATCCGAATCACAGGGAATAGGCTTGTTAAACAAATTCATAGGTTGTGCACTTCCTGGTTGAATTTATGTGAATATGGATGACATATACATGTCTAATTATACTTTTTATGCCTTAAACTGTAGTTTGAATAACCAATTAAACCGGATGCATGCGCTATAACCATATGGATTTAGAGACTACCGTTCGGTTGAATATGGATAAATTCTTACCTGAGGGGAACGTTGCTGTTCTGTACCTTGTATTCTTACCCACAGTAATTATATTTTGTTTTCTTTCCCATTATTGGTGTCTTTTGAGTTTTTGAATGTAGAATAATTTTACACTGCAAAGAAAGGCACTAAAAGCTGTTAGCAATTAGCATACTATATACATGCATGCACTAATGATGTAAGAGTTTTTTATACTGCCGTCACTGCATCATTTACTATTTATCATTGAATCTCATAAATGGTGTATGATGTGCTGGCTGTGTGTAAATTTGTACTTATGAGTGCATAGATATTATGCTCTTGTTTAGAGAAAAAGATGTATGTAACGTAAGAGGTTTTTTACACTGTCGCTACATCAATGCCATGCATTTTCAATCATCATTGACTTACAAATGAATGGTGGATGATGCACTTAGTGAATCTTAATCTTTACAATGTCAATGTATAGAAATTACACTCTTGTTTAGAGGAAAAAATGTATGTACTGATAATGATTACATTGTCACTACATCATACTCATTCATTTTCAATCGTCATTGACTCACAAATGAATGGGAGATGATGCACTGACTATGTAAAATCTTTACACTTTCAATACATAGATATTACACTCATTTTAACATATGATATTTGGATATTGAGATAAGCAAACTTATCATCTTTCATACCTTGAAACAAAAATGAAAATATAGTGGAATGATATTATATTTAAAATTTTGAACGATGTTATAATTTGTAATTTGTATTGGTCTCTTTAGTATCTGAGACTTCATTTAGTAAGATGCTCATTCATTCAAGGTGGTTTTGTTTTGATCACATGACAAGACTGACACAACCTTTAACCTTTAACCTTTAAGTGGAATTGAAAATAATGATACTATCCTCGAATCAGTCGCATTTCGGGTAACCTGAATCTGATGAAAATTTGTCCGAAACATATATTTCTACATATGTTAATCGGGTTCAGGGATATGTATTTATGTGTAATTTTATAATTTTACATATATTAATTGAGTTCGGGGATAGGGTATCAACTGTACTGAACCCAAACCCGAAAGTTGAACTCGAGTAAAACTCGAACCCATACCCAATCACTTTGGATTTTCCCGTTAAATTTGGGTTGGGTTCGGGCGAGTACCTGCGAATTCAGTTTTCATTGTCATTCCTAGGTTCATTTAGAGATGTCGTATCATTTTATAGTACTTATGTGACAAATAGATATAATATGACATATGTATGACTGTTCAAATTGTGGATGGAATGCATGCAGGGTCGAGCTCCAAAAGCAATAATTATAGATCAATATCGATCTATGCAAGCAGGAGTGGCAAAGGTAATTCCTGAATCTCATTGCATATTATGAAGAAGATTCCTAAAAATTAGCTAGCTTGGCTCAATATAGAGAAATCAAGAAAACTTTAAAACCCTTGTTTATGATTCAATTGTAAATAAAAGGCTTTGTCAATGGTTGGTATAAAATGATTACAAATTATGGTCTTCAAAAAAATTAATGGTTAAGCTCCTTACTTTTTAATCTTAGTCGTTATATGTTAAATCAATATTTTGGGTGGGGATGTCTACGACTTGAAGTAGTGAAAGTATGGACGTTTTTTCGATGACAATGTTAACTCAAAAATCTGGTTGAGGCAATTTGTTGAGCAATATCACAATGCATTGAAAACTAAGATAGAGAAAGAAAATAGGGCTGATTTCTTTTAATTCATCTTATCAATTGATAACAAGTTTCCACTTTGAAATCAATTCCAAGAGACTTACACCAATGTAAGGGAGAGTAAGGATGAATGCAATAAGAAAAGGTTTGCATACACAATGCAATATAATAATGATACAGAGAGTGATATTAGATGCTTTTGTTATTTATTTGAATTCAGAGGAATAATTTGTAGGCATATGACAAAGATTTTAATTGAAAAGAACGTGAAAAAGATTCCTTCTCACTAAAGTCAAACTTGGCTGAGAAAAGATATCAAACATAGTTATTACTATGTGCTGAATTGTTATGACGATTTGGAGATTGATGAGCAACTCATACAATTTGATGAGTTGTGTGCTAACTTTTACGAGGTCATACATATGGCCAAATCGAGGAAAATGTGATTTTTTATGGAATTGATAGATAAGGCAAAGGAAATGCTCAAGGATATAGATTTGGATAGTAGTAAGAAAACCACTACTGTGTCAAGCTGACACATAGACCATGCAACTAAATCAAGTGAAAATTACTATCACCCTTATAAGTATATAGCAAAGGTCATCCACCATCCATGAGAAAGGAGTCTAAAGTTGAAAAAATAATAAAGAGGTAGATAATAATGTTTTTAAGTTATTTGAATTTCAACATGTTTTTTTGTGTTTCTTTATTAATATTATTATTACTTCAACTTGATAAATTTGACTTTTTTTTAGCAAACTATGTCATTTAGGTAGAAGAGCACCCACACCTAAAACTTTAACATCAGCTTCAATGATGCAGCTATCATTTACTAAAAACCCTCTATTTGGGTCCTTAACCCTTTGTTTGGTAGAGTAGAGTTAGGAAAGAGAGAAAGGGAGAAGAGAGAAGTTGGAGAGAAAAATTGAGTTTCTCCCATTTGGTTGAGGGGAGAGAAAGGAGGGAAAGAGTAAAAAAGTGCGTGGGTCCCATAAATTTTTCTCTCTTCACTTGTGAGGAGAAAATGAGAGGAGAAGAGAGTAACATAATAAAACACACATTTCTCTTCTTTCTCTTCTTACTTTCTCTTATACCAAACAATACAAAAAATCATATGTATTTCTCATCTCTTTCTTTCTTCACACTATCTTTCTCACATTTTTCTCACTACCCATTTTCTTCTCTTAAACCAAAGCCTAAATTCCGCCGGAGGAAAAAAGTTCCACACCGTCATTCGAATCACTGAAAGAAGCAGAGCCATTTTTAAAGTGCGCCTTTGCAATGGTTGATCATTTGAACTCGCTGTACTGGCAAAACAGACAGAGGTATAGTGGTATCAATTTCCCTATACTGTTTGAGTACTTCACCCACACCATCACTACAATCTTCATTAATCCATGGCTATTAAAGTCACAACAACTTCTTATTCTTTTATGAGTTTCACAGCATGGCTCCAAGCATAATTAACTAGACCTATCCAGTCCTCAACATCAGAGGTTTCAGGGTTACCTAGCAAAACTTTCCTGCATAACTCTCCCCTGCTATGAAAAATGTCCTTGAGGAACCAATTGTGTAAAAATGAGTAAGCATCATTAGCTGTGAGGCCATCTCCCAATTGTTCATAGTCACTGGTTGTATTTGAGTAGGAAAATCCAACTCCAACAGGAGATTATAAGAATAGCATGTTGGCTCCTTTGTTCTTATTAAATTTAAGGCCTTGGTCATCAACATCAATGGACCAATCTCTTGTGTTGCTCCATATCCCACAGAAGAGCACCCAGGACCTCCAAAATAAGCATAGGCTGCACAACAGACTCTTCATAGGGAATATACTGGTGTTGCTACACCAATCTGTTGCTGCTGCTGAACTGTGGCACCGCAGCAGCAAACTGATCCACATTAAACTCTCTCACAAATACACCATGAAGTTTGCTTGTGGATAATCAGCTAGCAGAGCAAATTCTACTCCATGTCTGACTCTTTTGTTCAAATAATATATCTGCCGAGCTGAAATTGGAATCTGCCCTAGGAGTAATAAAAAAAGGAAGAAGTTACCTGTTGCTTTTGAAGTTAGTGAGTGCATCATGGATTTTGGAATGAACACCAGAATGGAGGAATATTGGATTAGCTTCAATGTATTCATTTATTCCCCATAATAATCATCCTTTAGTAGTCTAAGGTGTTTCAACTATCCTAGTGGAACAAGATATCAATATCTCTTAGTAAGGAGCACATGCAAGAGAGTCGGTGTTGGGTGAAGTCTTCGGTGTCGTGTCTGATAAAAGTTTATTTTACTCCTACATATTCTTAGGTCTTCTATCTCTTTCAACTTGTTGTAAGTGTGCTGAAAGCTCTATATATTGTAGATGGTTTCCAAGAGGGGATAGTGGATGTTTTGGGATTTAGGGATGATGTGGGTACTTTCTTATACCTAAATAAACTGTTATTTTTTGATATAGAAAATATCCACAAATACTTATATTATTTATTTGTTATTTTTTAGAAACTAGTTTGTGTCGGACAAAAATCACAACCATAATAATGAGAGTCACCACCAAAATCATCTTCATTGGATTGTAAGATTCGTTCAAACTCTAAAAAAATGTTTCAAATATAATCAACATCATTTTAAAAATTGCAACATATACATGTGTCATAGAATATAACAAATAAAATATAGACAAGTTTGGAAGACACTTAAAAATGTTACACACTTAAACTTTACATACTATTTTGGTATGGTTTGGATCAATCTAGATCCAATAGATGAAACCAAAAACCGAACTAGGCTCATCGGTCTTTAAAAAATAAATCCAATACAACACAAACACATTCGGTTTTTGTGGTTTTGGTATATTTTGGATTGGTTTTCGGTTTTATTTTTGGACCGGTCTGAATTTGAACATCCTTAACCCATTGAATAATTTTTCTTTAAATATAAATCACTTTATAATACCAAGCAGAATTAAATAATTTATACCAAATATATCATTATATATTTTCATTCGATATTTGTTACTCCCACTATATTCCAACTTTAATTTCCCCATAATAATAGTTACATTAGGACTTGTAGTACTACAAGTGAAAATTAAAATAGAGAGAACATTAAATACACTTGATAAAAACTTAAATATGGATGATTTTGAAATAAATACATATTATTTCAATAAATTTAAGAGTAATAGTAAATTAAGAATTTCATATAAATAGAAATGAAGGAGATTACAAAGCAAACACAACCCAATTTCCAATTAAGAAAAAAAAAATGAACCATTAATCAAAAGATAATGATTAAACAACTTATCCTGAACTCAAAAACAAAACACACACCACATGCTATCTTTCAAATTTCCACAAAGGAATCTTTGAATAATTCAAAGACATGTGTGTATATATATTACCGACATAATAATAATTCATAGTCTCTCGTTATTGAAAATTACAACCAAATTACTAGTACTTATTTGAAAAAAAATTGTTGTTTGGAAATATAGTTCAGGTATAGTACTTTTTGCAATAATTGAGTTCCATCACATTTAATATAACATAGTCCTAATGTTAGTACAAAAGATACTTGTACTAGTTCTTCATTTTTTTAATTGGGAGAAGTAGTGACATACACGTTATAGCCATGTTGGCCTTGCAATAAAACAAGGCCAATTATTTATTTTTCAAAAGTGATTATTACATAAAGCACTTCTATGAGACAAAATTCTTTGTCTAGTTCATGTATCACAAATTCATGATTGATAAGTTATTTTCTTTCAAAATGATTTATTAAGTGTCTTAATCAAATATAAATTGTGGGAGATAAATTGATACATAAAATTTCAGACATCAGATTTGATTACTCGTGAACCAGTTAATTAAATTGCGGATACGGATGACATATGTTGTAAGATTGTGATTGTGGTGATCGTTGTAACTGTATTATATTAATGTGACACCGAATCATAATGATATAGTTGTATTTGGCCACAATGCAAGCGCATGAACCACATTTGGGTTGTATAACATTGAATTCAAAAATATTTCCCTAATCACAATAATTTCATATAGTAAGAGGGGAGGATGAAAGAAGTTTATAAGTGGAAAAAAGTTATGAAACTAATGAGTTAATGTTTTGGTTCAAGGCATGTTGTCTCACATGTGGCTCTCCACTCTTTCCATGCCCCGGTAACAACGGAACTCCCCGGTTGTCACATTTTGGTTCAACAATTTCACACCACAACAGTCGCAATCCACATAGCAGTAACCGTAACCGTAACCGTGAATACAATCACAAATTCAACCGCAGTTTAAAACACTGTACAAACAAACTCAAGTATGCATAAGAACCACATTGTCCATATCTATAAAATTGAACACCTACTACCCCAACTTGTTCTTTGGTTTGAACATAGGATGAACTCATCAACTTCAAATTACTTAGTTCTATTACTCCAAAGATCACCACATTTCTGCCAAAAAAATTCATTAAATTAATGGGTTTTGTAAGTCACAACATTTACTTACCCATTGTTTTGCTCATATTTGTAAGGTTCTATATATGTTTGAGCTCTTCAATTGATAGTATTACATCATCCAAATACATCAAAGATAATGAGACAATAACCTCAAACAACACTGAGTTCATGTTAGGATTCTTCAGCCCGGAAAATTCGTCGAATCGATATCTCGCAATCTGGTATATTTCTCGATCCAACATTGTATGGATAGCTAATAGGGATCAACCTGTTAATGATTCATTAGGAGTTGCTAAGATTCATAAGGATGGAAATTTTGTGTTAATGAATGGACAAAACCTTATGATATGGTCATCAAATGTTACAAGTAGTAATTATAGTAATTCAAGTGTTCAACTTCAAGATTCTGGAAATCTTGTGTTGTATGATGAAATCAGTGGATCAATACTATGGGACAGTTTCTCACATCCTGCTGATGCAGCTATTCCAAAAATGAAAATTGCAGCCAACCCTTATACAGGTAACAACATTTAGCTCCAAAACTTTCTTTTCTCTATTTCTTTCTTTGTTTACATGATAAAACATATCCATTCCATTCCGTCCTTGTGTTTCCGAAATAGTCTAAAAGTGCTTTGAATCACTGCTATTTGACTCGAACCAATTGAGGCAGTTCGAATTGTTCGTTGACACAGACAACAATTACTTATTTTGTAAACTTAGTTGTATATATAACTTAAGAGAGTGAGTTTGACATAATGATAAGGTTGTTGCTCAGTGACTATGAGGTCACAGGTTCAGATCCTGGAAATAGCTCCTCCGCTTGAGGGGGCAAGGCTGTGTACATCTACCCTCCTCAGATCACACTAAGTGGGATTATCGTGCAGTGGGCCACCCTTTTTAGTTGTATTAAGTGTTGTAAATTGCGGTCATGGTTGCGGCTACTGCGAATCCGGTTACTATGTCCGTTGCGATGTGGATTGCGGCCGTTGCAATGTGAATTATTTTGGGATTAAAAAATATTTTTGAATTCGATGTGGTCCGTTGCGGCATGATGCAGTCCAATATGGCTTGATGCGGTCCATATGCAGTCCGAAGCGGTTGCTTTGTTATTCGATGGGCCGTATCATTTTGATGCAGTGTCACCCCACAATTGTATTGTGGTGTGATTCGTTTGTGGCAATCACCGCAATTTGAAATATTGCAGCCGTATTACGTGATGCGGTTTGCAATTTGGGTAACTGGTTGTATGTATAACTGACTTTTATGGTACTTTTTTGGGTCCACCTATGTAGGTAAGAAACTAGAGTATGTATCATGGAAAAGTCCTTCAGATCCTTCTACTGGTTACTTCAGTTGTAGTCTTGAAAGGTTGAATGCACCAGGATTGTTTTTTTGGTATAATAAAACTAAGCCATATTGGAGAACTGGTCCATGGAATGGAAATGTATTCATTGGGTCACCAAGGATGTTAACTGATTATCTAGCTGGATGGAATTTCCATATTGATGATGATGGAACTCAATATCTAACTTTCAATTATGCAGATCCATTAAAGTTTGGAATCCTTTCTTTAACACCACTTGGAACACTTAAATTGGTGAGTTTTGCTAACAAAACAGAAATTTCAAGTATTGAGGTTGGTCAAAATGAATGTGATGCTTATGGAAAATGTGGGCCATTTGGAAACTGTGATAATTCTACTTCACCAATATGCAATTGTTTTAATGGGTTTGAGCCAAGGAATTCAGAGGAATGGAATAGAAAAAATTGGACTAGTGGTTGTGTTAGAAAAGTGGAATTGCAATGTGATAAGATGAATAAGGGAAGTGAAGTAAAACAAGATGAATTTTTGGTATATCATAATATGAAAGTTCCAGACTTTACACAGAGATCAGGTGCTTACCAAGATAAATGTAAAATTGATTGTTTGGCCAATTGCTCTTGTTTGGCTTATGCATATGATTCTGGTGTTGGCTGCATGTTCTGGATTGGAGACTTAATTGACTTGCAGCATTTTTCATATGGAGGAATTGATCTCTACCTGCGTACACCATATTCGCTAATCGGTATGTTATTTCCCGATTACGTATCATTTTAAATTATGGTCATTGTCATCAATCGAATAATAGTAGTTATTTTACATTTAATGTGTAATAATAGATAGTTACAAGAAAATATAGTTGGCACAGTTACAATTGTAATTCACCTGATATTCATAATTCATGTCGCATAACTCTATCAATTATAAACTGCTATTGAGGACAATTATCCTTGAGGGTCTGTTTGCGTGTTGAATTTTGGAGGGGAATGAAAGGCTTGGGAGCCATGAAATATATTGATGAAATGGTTCTAAAGCCTTAATTTTCCCTCTCTTCCCCTCCAAGACTCAACTTGCAAATAGACCCTAAAACTTTAGTTTGGAGAGTATTTTATTTTGACATGTTATCAACTTTCCATAGATAGTGATTTGTTTTGGGATTTCATTATAATATATGGTGATTGAATAACAGAAAGAGGTAAAAAAGGATACAAGGCATTGATTGGTTCCATTATTGGGGCAATAGGAATAATTACCTTAGCATTATGTGCATATCTTTTGTGGAGAAAATGGGCTGCTAAACAAACAGGTAACATATCCTTCTTACCTTATCTTTCTTATATATATATATATACAACAACATTCACATTCACATTTTTCTGATGCAAATTTATCTTTCAGGGTACGTGACTGCCCCTCCCAGTAAGTGTCGCTCTTACGAATCGAATCTTCAATATTTGGCTTAATACGATACCTGAGAATCTAGTGGGATCTTACAATACTAGAACAATGTCTTGTTTGGGAATTTAATATGTTTATAATTGACAATACAGGAAAAGGGCCTCAAAATACTAATATTGAAGACCAAAATCAAATGAAATTGGAAGAGCTTCCTCTATTTGATTTTGAAAGGGTTGCAGCAGCTACAAATAATTTTCACTTAGCAAATATGCTTGGGAAAGGAGGTTTTGGTCCAGTATACAAAGTACTAATTATATATAACAAATTATGTTTATCAACTTTCATATTATATTGTATAAATCAAATAATAAATGTTCTTAAATGCATCTAGGGAGTATTGGAAAATGGCCAAGAAATTGCAGTTAAAAGACTCTCAAAAGCATCTACACAAGGTTTAGAAGAATTCATGAATGAAATAGTGGTCATTTCAAAACTCCAACATAGAAATCTTGTAAGAATTCTTGGATGTTGTATTGAAAGAGATGAACAAATGTTGATTTATGAGTTCATGCCAAATAAAAGTTTGGATGCATTTATCTTTGGTTAGTTCACTACTCTTCATTACATTTGCGATTATGTTTACTGTAATTGCGGTTGTAGAGTGAAATTTAAAACATTTTGTGTATGAATTGTTAGATCCAATCCAAAAGAAAGTCTTAAACTGGAAAAAGCGGTTCAATATAATTGAAGGAATAGCTCGAGGTATACTTTATCTTCACAGAGATTCAAGACTACGAATCATTCATAGAGATCTTAAGGTAAGCAACATATTACTCGACGATGAGATGAATCCAAAAATATCAGACTTTGGTTTAGCTAGAATTTTCAAAGGTGATGAAGACTCTGAAGTTAATACAAGAAGAGTTGTAGGAACATAGTAAGATCCCTCTCTCATACTCATTGTGAGTACATGATTATCTTTATCTTGTCATATTCAATGGATTAATTGTTACTTGTATTTTTTGTCCTCTAAATGCAGTGGTTATATGCCACCAGAATATGCAATGGAAGGACTATTCTCAGAAAAATCAGATGTCTATAGCTTTGGAGTTTTATTGTTAGAGATTGTTAGTGGAAGAAGAAACGCTAGCTTTTATAACGATGAGGAACCACTAGGCCTAGTCGGATTGGTAAGTCTACTTGCGCATGAATCTCGTTTTATCAGCATTTTTAATTGCACCCCACAACCACAGTCATCATAGTCACAATTAGAGTCGTATCGATTACATTTTCTTGTAATTTTTGGCAATTGCAGTAAATGTCATCACGACTGCAACCGAAATTTAAAAGATTGGATTTCATTATTATATGTATGAGTAATAATTTGATTTGTTGTTTTTAGGCATGGAAACTATGGAATGAAGAAAATATTATGCCTATAATAGATGAAGAGATATGGGAAGCATGTTTTGAGAATAGTATTGTGAGGTGCATACACATTGGACTTCTATGTGTTCAAGAAGTTGCAAAAGAAAGACCAACTATATCCACTGTAGTTTTGATGCTAATAAGTGAGATTACACATCTACCCTCTCCAAGAAAGGTTGCATTTGTTCAAAAACAAAAATATTCAAGTTCAACATCCTCTCAAAAAAGTCAAGCTAGCTCCAACAACAATCTAACTATTAGTGAAATCCAAGCCAGGTAATAACAATATGGAATTATCAATGTCACAATAGAAAGATTTGTAGCTTAAAACTTCTAAACTAAGGTGTGTATCATTCCATGTACCATTTCATTCTCATTGGTCAAAAAATATAAAGTTAATATATATTTGATTCATGTTTTGCTTTTTTTACCAATGAGAAACAAGTGATACAAACTTTGGTATAACATTTGTGGCTCAGAAGAGAAGTTGATTGGTAATGAAAAGGGGGAATATTAGCTTCAAAGAGGATGTGGAAGTGATTTTGGTACAAAGCATAGAAGATAGGTGTTGTGTTGTTTGAGATTAGAGTAACTAAGTCATCCAAACTCCTTGTTGTGGGTTGATACAATATATAATCATATTCTATAAATATAGCTTAAGCCTCATTGGCCAATGATGTGGGATTCAAATCTAAACTCTCTTCCTCACCTTAATGTATAGTTCAAATTAAGAAAAGAAATGTTAGCCTATATCATATATAAACCAATTATTAATAAAATAAGCAAAATATTATCTTGTGACATCACCGTTATATATGTATAGAGATTTGTAAACTAATATATCATACTGATTTAGTAAAATGATATATCATTTTTGTTATCTATCGGGTACATATCAAGAAAGCATCATATAGGTGCACACAAAAAACATAAGTAGAAAATCATTTAAATCTTAAAATATTGAAATAGCAACAATCATCTCAATTAGGGAATTCTTGAATCTTTCATTAGATCACAAACTAAGCATTGATCTTCACATGTGGTCTCTGTTCACGGAAGATATAGGAGCCATAAGTCATTTTATTTCATAAAATTATAATCATTTAATCATAACCATATAATCCAAAAGAATACAAGAATATAAAGCCTCAGTTCCACCCCATGACTTAAATGGCTGATTGGATCACTTATGCGGCCATAATATTGTAGTTACGTTGACCGTCACAATCACATCATACTGCAATTACGATATGGCTCCAAGTCACAATAATATGTATTCACATCCGTTCGCAATGCAATTGCATCAGACTGCATTTGAGTCACATAATATTTTTTAATCACAAAATAATTTACACTACAATCCACGACACAAAGACAACAATGATAGTAACCTCAAGACTATACATTGAATATTGGCTTGATTGCAGGAACTGTGGCAGTGCAGATGCATAACAGTACTTCCCTGTTAGTGAAAACTAACATTTGTGAAAAAGGAGCGACATGTTAACTTATTTTAATTCGATGTGCACAAATTAGTGACAAATTTGGACTCCTCGGTCTTAATTGGATTTGTACATTTCGGATTTTAATTGGACTTGGAGATGATAACTGTTCCTTATGTGTTAACTTATAAGATTCTCATTATCCCTTGTAGATCAATTGTTTGGGTATTCACTCATACTCATTAAGCTCACATTTGTTATCAGTTTTAAAAGTCTTATTAGATGCCAGAAATTAAATCACTTATTTTGTAATCCGAAAAATAAATAGCCGATAAAATTGTATTAAATATATGATGCTCACCTTAATTAGAAATTATGAATTTCTAACAATCTCCCACTTGAGCTCCATATTTTTTCCCCAAACAATTATATCACATAGTCTTTAGGCGTGCATTCGTATGTTATTTATATTTAGACTTCTCTTTAGGACAATCTGGTTCACCTCATATATCAACTCTGGAACCATTGCGGCCTTTGTCACATTCCAGCGTGACTCGACTACGATAATCACCATATTAATATACTTAATGACATAGATAAAATATGAATGAGTGACATGGAAATTTCATGCAATGTGATCTCAAACATGTCTATTTCCAAGTAGTCATTCTTTATTCTTGAGTACCATCGATCCAAAGTCTTTAATTGCAACACAATAGTTGCAATGCACAAATTCAAAATGGAACAATAAACATCAACTTTATTATGCATAAAACTATATATAGAACTGAAAGTAAATCATAAAACATATAGACTCCCATTGAACTAAGGTATCCTAACAAATAACACTCATATGAGCAACATGCTCATGAAAGACTTTAGGTGTCAAACCCTTAAATAATGGATAACCTAACATAAAATTTGCCCTTATATGTTCTATGGAAATTTCACGGACTTGTTGTCACAATAAATTCTCAATGGTCTTTCAATACCATCAACTATACGTAACTCACTGACAAAATTTCACAATCATGGTATGATGTTTTAAAACAAGTCATGAACTCCATAACCATGGTTGAAGGAGCTATGAGCGTCTGTTTAGCAGACTTCTAAGAAATAGCACCTCCAGCCAATATAAATATATATCCAGAGGTGAAGTGTCTATTGTCTAGACATCCAGCAAAACTGGAATCAGAGTATCCAATGATCTCTAAATTCTCAAACCTCTGATAAGTAGGCATGTAATCGTTTGTTCTGTTCAAATAACGCATAACATGTTTGACTGCCTTCCAGTGATGTATTCCAAGATTACTAATATACCTTCCCAAAACTCCCACGAGAAAAGTTATGTCGGGATGTGTGCAAACTTGAGCATACATTAGACTTCCTACTATAGATGCATAAGGAATCTTTTGCATGTCGTATCTTTCAAGGTCATATTTGGAGCATTGTTCGAGACTAAACTTGTCCCCCTTAACTATAGGGGTATCCCCTAGTTTACTGTCTTTCCATCCAAACCTATCTAGGACTTTATCAATATAGTTTTCTTGTGATAATCTTAGGATACCTTGAGACACTCTCTTAGTATCTGAATACCTAACACGAAAGAAGTTTCCCCGAGATCATTCATTTCAAAATTCTTTGTTAGAAATCTTTAGGTCTCAAGCAATAGGCTTATATCATTGCTAGCAAGCAGTAATATGCAGATGCATATTATTTATTGAAAAAATATTTCAAAACATTTTTTACATAGAATATACAAAAATCCTTCCTAGTTTCATGATATCGCACGAAATGCAAAATATAATATTTTATACTAATGTGTGCAAATATAATGAATTCAAAAATTTGCCAAATTTTATAACATGATAGTGGAAACATAAAATCTTCAAATTAAAATTAAGGTTCTTACAAAATTTGGAAAGACAATCTTTATGGAGAATCATAATATTCGTAACCTATGCTCAGTTACCACTTGTTAGAATTTCATTTTGTGATTGGTAAACTACCAATAATAGGATCTTGAATATCATAATTCTCACACATAATACAAACAAAGATGCAAAGTCATACATGAATTCATGTTTGTCATGTCTATTCCTTTTGTATGCCTTTGGAGAGAGTTTTGGTATGATGGTTTTCTTCAACCAAATCATGAATTTGTTTTGGGACCTTCGTTTTCTCTCTGTTGGAGAGAGATAAAAATTATGTGTAATCTGGTGTCTTGAGGAACATAATCATTCCTTATGTATTAACTTATAAGATTCACATTATCCCTTCTAGGTCATTCATTTGTAAATCCACTCATTAATTACCAACAATATCCAAAGCTACAAACTAATAGGCTTACAAACTCAACAAGTTAGCTACCAACCATTCAATTACTAACATACTATTCAAAACTTGGATATGAAACTTTATAAAACATATCATACATTTACTAAACATGGACAATACTTACTGAATACAGATTTGTTGTCTTAAATCATGTTTTGCATCAATAAAAACATGTCATATCAATTAACAAATTTAAACATTTATTATTATTTTTATTTTTGCTTTATTATCATTAGTCCGAGATAAAATTGAGGACAACGGATCTTTGTCATACTTATAACCCTCTTAGGCTATGTTTGGGAGTTATGAGGAAAAGGGAAGGAGGGGAATCAAAGGGCTAGGAAGGGAAGGGGAAAGGAAGGCAATCATTTCCCTTATTTGATAGTATGAAATTTAGATGGGTAGGGTAAACTAATGATAATGATACAATATTATTTATTTTTCCTTTAAAAATGGACACTAATATATAATTATATAATACTACTATAAATATTTAGGTATTTTTATATTTTGTTTCCAGGAAAAACTCCAAATTTGGGGAAACTATAATAATAGACACATGAAAGATTTAAGAGGGTTTAACAAACCCTCCAAAATCTTCCAATCTCCTTCGTCCAACTCTCAAGCAATGAGATAACTTTCTAAAGTCATCCCTTCCCCCTCTAAAATCACACTCCCGCCTTAATAAACTTACAAAGAGAGACTTAGTTAATTACTCTATTATAACACACACAATAATTATCCACTTCTTTGAGTTAACATGAAGACTAAAATGGAAACATAGTTACCAACCCTTTAACCATTTACAAATTACAATCATAAGTAACCTCTTAAATGACTTACAACAAGCTATTCAACTCTAAAGAGCACAACTCAAGCACGATTACCATATAAATAACACTTATATAGTCATCTTTAACCAGACCCAATCGATAACCCTAAAAGCTCGTAGAATGTCGATCCACCACAATGGACCCATACAGAATCTATAGAATGCCGATCCATAGAATGTCGATCCACCACAACGGACCCATACACAATCTAGCCGTGTATTGCTACATTGGCACTAGTCGTGGGTCAAGCCACACCCTAGCGACACAATCGTGGTTACCATCATGCCCATGTCGAGTTTCCTACTGTAATTACAGCTGTTCATATAGTCCCAGCAAATGACTTCAAATTTCTCAAGGACCAAAATTTATTGTATGTGAATTGCTAGAATAAGAATGGATGAAGGAGTTGATTATTTATACATGCAAATACTTTACACTTTACAATTTCAGAAAATATACAATGCTAATAATTTGCCTGGGATGGGGAGTAAAAAATGGAGAACTCAACACAAATTTATTTACAGTAAGTAGCATCATGTAGTAGTTAATTATATTAAACTTCATCTTCTAGTGCAAATTGTTAGAACCTGACATAACAGAGTTATCTTCATCAACATACTTCCTTCTCCAATTATGAATGAATTTGGATTTGGTATGGAATGGCAATTCCTCTGCATCATCATTGAATATGGGCATCTTAGTTTCAAGATCAACGACTCACAAGCCAGCCCGGTTTAATTAAGATCTCTTCCTTAAAATTGCGGCCGGAGACTGACACTGACTCACCTTGTCGGCGATAACACTGAAAAGTATTCAAAGCATGATAAGATCATCCAATTCTTTAGACAACACTAGAGAAAGAAGAGTAGATAAACAAAATGCCATTAACTTTAACAATTTGTTAGTTTTCTGTCTAAACTCCATTCTTCATTTATATTTAAATTCATCCCGAGTGAGGTCTAGGAGGGTACATGTACGCATCCTCACTCTCACAAGCGAACAGGTGTTGTTTCCAGGATTTGAACTCATGACCTTCAGGTCATAAGGCAAGCAACCTTACCGTTTTGTTGAAGTAGACAGGCATTTGAGAGACCTGGACTGTGGACTCTACCTCGCCTTTCTCTCTTCCAAAATCAGAATACCCTCACTTCCATCCTGTACTCATTTATAATGACTACAACTCCCCCCTAGTGTTTTAAATTGCGTTTCCAGTCGCGATTGCGGTAACGATTGCGTTTACTGCGGTTGTAGTAATTGTGGTCGTCGCGATGCAGATTGCAGCTATTGCAGTGTGAACTATTTTGTGATTAAAACAATATTTTTGAATCTGATGCGGTCCAAATGCGGTCCGATGCGGTTGCATTGCGGTTCAATGCAACCGCATCATTGTGATTCGGAGTCACACCACAATATTGCAGCCACATCAGATGATGCGGTCCGCAATTTAAATCACAGGCTCCCCCTAATAGCTGTCTGTTAGAGACTGTTATTCTGTTACACTTAATCTTTTATTAACATATCCTAATAGGTCATAATCCCTATGCCATACTAAGGTACCCAACAGAATAGCATCTATATTGTTTTCTTTGCAGCACAGGAATACACATCAACAAGTCATAAAGTTACATTCTTTTGGCAACAGCTTTGCAGTACACTTAAGAACAGGATATGAAAGGGTTGGTAAAAAAGATCTATTTGAGACACGAATTGAGAGGATTGTAGACTAACCTTGTAACATAGAACGGTGTCATCGGGGTACATTGCAAAAAGCTTTGTACCAAGGCGTGCATTACAGGAATCACAAAGACTCTCATCGTTGATCTGCACATGCCTTGTTCTTTCATCCAGTCTTGATAATCTTGCATCAATGTCTACTGCACGAGATAAATTATGCATAATCTGAGGAAAAAAACTTATGTTACTAACATTACCATACCACAATACCTGTTGATTACAAAAGTACATGACCCTCTTGTTGCCATCAATGAAATGTCAAACTAGAGAGCACAATGAAAAAGTTATTTCAGGAAGCGTATATGATAGGACAACAACAACAACAACAACAAGCCTTAGTCCCACTAGGTGAGGATGGCTACAACGCCATAATTCTCTATCAAGAGTATATGATAGGAAATCTTGGTCAAAAAATAGTTCGAGTTTGGGAACAACTACCATCTTGAGTGGTTAAACATCCACGTAAACTAGTGATACTATAAAGACTACACTAAAGATCATATTAAAATGAGTAGTATACTTTGTTGGCCTAAGTATTTAAAAAATCTATTGTCAGCGTTGTCAAAATCTTGTGGAAAGCTGTCAACTTCATTCGGAGATAACTTTCACGACAGAGGATTACCCAATTACTATTATTGATAAATAACACTGCACATTTGACTCTGTTAAAGTTAAGTCAACCTATTCAGCAGTGAAAAAAATATGACAGTACCTGTCCTTGACGATGATGATGAACTCTGGCCCTGAACATTCTCAGTAAAGTCTCAGATGCGAGTTGAAGCGGCATATCTGGTGATAGTTTCTGAATTTTAAAGCCAAAATTATTAGTAAGTATATTCCAAAAGTAACAACAGTGATTCTGTGGAATGCATTCCATGTAGAAGTGTAGAGGGTAATGATCTACAAGTGAATGTAGTCCTTTCGGTGTAAAAAGTAACATCCAGTCCTGACAATTATACGGTGTATTTACTGCTTAAGCGATACATGCTTGCGCTTTTCAACTTTTATCTGGTGAGTAACTTGGTGTCTAGCTTCCACAGCTCCTCCAACATCTTTCGAATAAGTGATACACGTGAAAATTTGAAATTTTCAACCAAAGTGAAATGATAAGATCAAAGCTAATCAGAGAATTAAACATGTATATAGTAGGAGAGCTAGATAACTAACTATTCCTAACGGAATTGGCAGTTAATGACAGTTAGTTAGTTATTAGGTTTTCTGTTTTTGTTTGTTAAATAGGGGAAACTTGTAAATGAAACCTTAGACTTTTCTAGAGGAAAACTTACTGATTGTGGAATCAGTGGCTGATTGTGGAATTAGTTGGATCGTGGGATCCTTGTAACTCAATATCTTGTATTCTTCTTCTTCTCTATCAATAAAATCTCCATTAGAGCCCTGCCACCAACCTCTGTTTGTGGCTTAGGGACATTTCCTTTACTTTCTTTCTATCTTTTCTATTCTCTATTGATACCAGTGTTATCACTGGTATCAGAGCACCATCTTAGTGCCTGCAAGGGAAAAGGAACCACCACCATTCAAGCTGCTGCAAGTTTTATGGTCTCGACAAGAAGCCAAACAAAAAACATGGATAGTTGGGTACAAGAAAAGGAGGAGATGAGGAGCAGGATAGAATTGAATGAAGCAAGGACAAAGAAAGCTGAAGACTTGCTTGCTACCATAGCTTTAAAGCTAGGAGTCACTGGAGGGGAAGAAAACAGTGAAGACAATGAAGAGGTGGAAAGCCACCAAGTCCAATCATCAGGTGACAAATGGAGAAGGTTAGAAATTCCTATCTTTATGGGAGAGGATGCCTATGGGTGGGTACAGAAGTTGGAGAGATATTTCTCCATGAGGGATGTAGCTGAGAAGGAAAAGATGAGGGCTACTGTTGTGGCTCTAGAAGGCAAAGCCCTAAGTTGGTTCCAATGGTGGGAAGGTTGTAACCCCTCACCCACATGGGACAGTTTTAAGATGGCAGTAGTTAGAAGATTTCAGCCTTCTATGGTTCAAAATCCCTTTGAGTTGCTTTTATCTCTTAAGCAAGAAGGGAAGGTGGAAGCTTATGTGGAGGAATTTGAGAGGTACTCTGGAACCTTAGGGGGATCTAACCAAGAGTTCTTGAGGGGGGTGTTTCTGAACGGGCTAAAGGAAGAGATAAGGGTGGAGATCAAGCTATATGAACTACCTACCATTCAAGATATCATCCATCAGGCCATCCTCATTGAGCAGAAGAACCTGGTGGTGCAGAGGGGGACTACTACAGGGTATGGAAGGAATATGAGTACTTCCAGAGGGAGTTCTTACAACAGAGTGGTCACCCTAGACCATACTGCTACAAATAACTCTAGAAAGGAAGCTTCTTCTGTGGGGAGTGTGGTAGGATCTTCCAGACAGTTACCAGAAACAGAGGCTTCTAAAGGGCTAGGTGACTATAAGAGACTCTATAGTGCTGAAATGAGGGAAAAAAGGGAGAAGAGATTGTGCTTCAGATGTGATGAGCCCTTCTCTAGGGAACACAGGTACAAAAACAAACAATTGAAGATGTTACTCCTTATTGATGATGATGAAGAAGAGGAGGGGTTGGCTGATGAGGCAGAGGTACAACAATTCAATTCCCTACAATTGTCCTTATACTCCATGACAGGATTAACTTCTACTAGATCATGGAAGGTAGGAGGCAAGGTGGGAGAAAGACCAGTTGTAGTGATGATTGATTGTGGGGCTTCACACAACTTCATTTCCCAAGATTTAGTTGTTGACTTACAAATCAAGGTGGAACCCACTAAAGCTTTTATAGTAGAGGTGGGTGATGGTCATCATATCAAGTGCCAAGGCAAATGTACTCAACTGGAACTCCTTCTTCAACAACTAGAGGTAATTCAAGATTTTTACCTTTTTGCCTTGAAGGGTGTTGACATGGTGTTGGAACTGGAGTGGTTGGCTAGTTTAGGGGAGGTAAAGGCAGATTTTGGTAGAATGATGCTCACTGTTAAGAAGGAAGATGCTATCATTACTATAATGGGTGATCCTGCTCTCACTAAGGCAGAGGTTTCTGTTGGTGCCTTTATGCAATTGTTGCTAGAAGAAGGGGAGGGATTATTGTTGCAGTGTGGCAGATCTGATGAGCAGAACAGTTTGGTGCCCAAAGAATTGGAGGGAGTTCTACAAAATTTCCAGCAAGTCTTTCAAGATATTGAAGGACTACCCCCTACTAGGTCACATGACCATGCTATCTACTTAAAGGAAGGGGCTGATATACCTCACTTAAGGCCCTACAGATGTCCCTACTATCAGAAGGCTGAAGTGGAGAGATTGGTTGATGAAATGCTTAGGGCAAGAGTCATTAGACCTAGCATTAGCCCTTATTCAAGCCCTGTTCTGCTAGTTAAGAAAAAAGATGGGGGTTGGAGGTTTTGTGTTGACTACAGAGCCTTGAATAAGATCATTATTCCTAACAAGTTTCCCATACCTCTGATTGATGAGCTGCTGGATGAATTGGGACAAGCTATGGTGTTTTCCAAACTGGATCTCAAATCTGGATATCACCAGATTAGGATGAATGCTGGAGATATAGAGAAGACAGCCTTTAGAACTCATGAAGGCCACTATGAGTTCATGGTTATGCCATTTGGCCTGACCAATGCACCTTCCACCTTCCAGGCCTTCATGAATGAGATTTTGAAACCTCATCTAAGGAGATTCACCCTAGTCTTCTTTGATGACATTTTGATATACAGCTCAGATTTAAGATCTCATGGCCAACATTTAGGGATTGTGTTGTCCCTGCTCCAGGAAAACTCTCTCAAGGCTAACCTCAAGAAGTGCAGATTTGGCCAGAAAGCCATAGAATACTTAGGCCACATTGTATCAGAGGGGCAGGTTTCTGCTGATTCTTCCAAAGTGGCAGATGTGGAGTCTTGGCCTGTTCCTAGCAATTTGAAAGGCTTAAGGGGATTCTTAGGGCTAACAGGATACTATAGGAAGTTTGTTAAGGGATATGGCAATCTGGCTAGACCTCTCACTGAGTTACTTAAAAAATATGCATTCAAGTGGTTAACAGAAGCCAATGCTGCTTTTGAAAAGCTGAAAGCCATTATATTATGATGGAGTTACCTAATTTGGCCATCCCTGATTTTAACAAGAGTTTTGTGGTTGAGACATATGCTTCCAGTAAAGGGTTGGGGGCAGTATTGATGCAGGATGGGAGACCACTGGCTTTTTGGAGCAAACGTTTGTCATTGAAGGCTCAACAGAAGTCTGTATATGATAGGGAACTAATGGCATTGGTGCAATCTATTTAGAAATGGAAGCATTACCTTCTGGGCAGGCACTTCATTATTAGAACATATCACAGGAGCCTTAAGTTTTTAACAGACCAAAGGTTGTTCTCAGATGAGCAATTCAGATGGGCAGTGAAGCTAGTTGGGCTAGATTTTGAAATACAATTCAAGCCAGGAAAGGATAATTCAGCAGGTGATGCACTCTCTAGAAGAATGATGTATTCCTCCTTCTTTGTGGTAAATCATGAAGATCTAGAGAATTGGGTGAATGAGCTGAGTTTAACTCCCAAGTGGAAGAATGTGATTCAAGAATTGCTGGTATCTCCTACCAGACATCCTGGTTTTGAGCTAAAGAGAGGAGTATTGTATTACAAGGGCAGATTAGTATTGGATAAGTCTTCCAATAGGATTCCTCTCATATTAACTGAATGTCATGAGACTCCTACAGGTGGGCATTCTAGTTATTTCAAAACATTTAAAAAGATTCATTGTTGAGTGTGATGTTTGCCAGAAGAACAAGTACTCTACTTTAGCCCCTGCAGGACTCCTACAACCTCTACCCATACCTCAACAAGTATGGATGGACATATCCATGGATTTCATTGGAGGGTTGCCTAGGTCACATGGTAAGGATACTATCTATGTGGTGGTTGATAGATTGACTAAGTATGCTCATTTTTTTGCATTGGGACACCCTTACTCAGCCAAGGAAGTTGCACTGGTATTCTTAAAGGGTGTGGTAAAGCTGCATGGGTTCCCTACTTCCATAGTTTCTGATGGAGATCCCTTATTCCTTAGCTTGTTTTGGAAGGAATTATTTAGATTATTTGGCACTCAACTGAAGTTAAGCACTGCCTATCACCCACAGACAGATGGGCAAACAGAGGTTACTAACAGGTGTTTGGAAACCTACTTAAGATGCTTTGCTGGTCCAAAACCTAAGCAATGGCTAGACTGGCTTCACTGGGCAGAGTATTGGTTCAATACCAACTATCATTCTTCAGCAGGGATGACACCTTTTAGAGCATTATATGGAAAGGATCCATCTTTCCTAATGAGGGCAGGAACTATACCATCTAGGGTGGAAGAGGTCAATCAACTCTTGATACAGAGGGATGGCATTCTAGAAGAATTAAAGAGTAATTTGGTTAAAGCTCATAATTCAATGAAGCAGTATGCAGATAAGCATAGGAGGGAGATAGAGTTTGAAGTGGGGGAATGGGTTTTTCTCAAGGTGCAGCCCTACAAACTGAAGTCCTTGGCTAATAAACCCTATGCTAAGCTGGCTCAGAAATTCTATGGTCCTTATCAGATACTTAAAAGGGTTGGAACAGTAGCTTATCAATTGGATTTGCCTGCTCATGCAAAAATCCATTCAGTATTTCATGTATCCCTACTAAAGAAGGCTCTAAAACACCATCAGCAGCCTCAACCATTGCCTCATATGTTGACTGAAGAATTGGAACTGGAAGTACATCCAGAAGGCATTACTAATAGCAGGATTAATGGGCAGGGAAAGCAGGAAGTCCTTGTGAAGTGGCAGAGTCTACCTCTCCATGATTGTACTTGGGAGTTGGCAGAAACAATAAGGGAAATTTCCCTAATTTCAAACTTGAGGACAAGTTAGGATGTTTGGGGAGAGTATTGATAAGATCAAAGCTAATCAGAGAATTAAACATGTGTATAGTAGGAGAGCTAGATAACTAACTATTCCTAACGGAATTGGCAGTTAATGACAGTTAGTTAGTTATTAGGTTTTCTGTTTCTGTTTGTTAAATAGGGGAAACTTGTAAAGAAAACCTTAGACTTTTCTAGAGGAAAACTTACTGATTGTGGAATCAGTTGGATCGTGGGATCCTTGTAACTCAATATCTTGTATTCTTCTTCTTCTCTATCAATAAAATCTCCATTAGAGCCCTGCCATCAACCTCTGTTTGTGGCTTAGGGACATTTCCTTTACTTTCTTTCTATCTTTTCTATTCTCTATTGATACCAGTGTTATCATGAAACAAGTTTAAAACCTGATGAACTTAAAAGGGATTAATTATTTGTTAATCAAAATGCTCTACTTTAAGTGTTTATCCATCCAACAAATTGGTACCGGAAGACCCTCTCTTCTTGAAGCACATTGCAGGTTGCAACCAATTAACCTTTTGCAGTAGAATTAAAAGGGAAAGATGTTTAAAAAATATGCTTTTGTATCATGGGAAGGAGAGTGAACCTAATACCTCCAAAACTTGCAATGGGTCCAATGATTCTCCATGATTGTGGAGAAGGCGAACAGCAGCAGTAAACATGGGATCCTTACCATCTTGTGGATCCAAATACATTTCAAGCAACCTGACACCATTAAAGAAAAATACAAAAAGAGCATTTAAGGTAAATGTGTTAAATAATTTACACAATCTTGAATAATGTACTAAAAGGGTCAAGTGGAGACAAAACTGCATGTATGCATCGGCTCTGCCAATCTCAGCACAATACTGCTCAGCAGCTTCGCTGTCTTCTAGTTTCCTGGGAGCCAACATACATATATAATAAATAAAAAGTTGTATTTCCGATTTAGCACTTTGTAAGCCACTTGCATTCAACTGTTCTGTCACCACTAAAATATTCAAATTACTAGCATATCAACTAGTAATAATATTTGCATGTCTTTATGATATTCACAAAACCTCATATCATCCCAAAAAATGGGAAATCCAGATATCTTAGAAACATTTCTAATGGACCCGTGGAAATTGCCAAAATCCTATCCTGATACAGATATGAATCTAAACGATATACAATAAACCATAAATTTTAGCAAGACTGCAGAATTTTTATTTGTAAGTATAGTAATTGCAAGTTACTAAATTCTACAAGAATCGACTTATGTTTGTTAAAGTAATCCATGTTTATCATTTGGCTCATTTGGTGGACTATATAAGAGAGGCAAGATAGGATAGTGATAGTTTGTGTATCTTGTTACGATCCAGAGTTTGGTGAGCCAACAAAATAGGGTAGGGCTACCTTGTTGAACTATCCTATCCTATTCACCTAGGGTTCGTTTGGTGGACAGGATAAGAGAGACGAGATAGAATAGGTTGTCCTATCTTGTTATCCAGAGTTTGGTGATTCAACAAGATAGGATAGGGCTATGTTGCTGGCCTATCATATTCTATAGGACTAGTGCATTTTCCATTGGGGGAACTAGGTTAGGAATGTGCAGGATAGGATAGGGAAATTTTCCCTCATACCCTCACACTTTAACACCAATATCACCACGACCACAACATCAATGCCATCATTATCTGGTGCACACTAACACTGGACATGATAAGTGTTTATCTTGCTCGTATCTTATCATATTGTCTATCCTATTATGTATTTATCCTATTTTGTCCACCAAACGGTAAACAGGGCCGTAGTATATTTTCCATCTCATGGAGGGAGTTGAGTTACAAATGAGCAAGACAGAATAGTGTCGTGTTTCCCCCTCATTTAACACAATGAACACCACTACCACCACCATAACACTACCACCACACCAATGTCATTGTTATCTGGTGCGCAGCGAACAATAGAAAGAACGAGAGTTTATCTTGCTCATATCCTATCTTGCTCTCTATCCTATTCTATCCTTATCCTATCATGGCCACCGAACAAACGAGACTTACTCCACAACAATAACAACCAACACCTATCCCACTATGTGAGAATGATTGTATACATAAATCAAATGACGCATTGGGCCTCTACCATGAACCAAATTTTCAAAGAATCAACACGAGGTGAAGTAATCAGGATTGTGACAATCTTTATTATTAGACAAGAGTACAAAAGCAGTTATTAGAAAAGTAATCATATTAAACTGGAGGAACGATTCACATTCAATAAACAATCATATTTAACAGCACACAACTTTTCACTGTCAGCTATCCCACATCCCGATTCAATAATATAAATGACATGAAGAGACAGATACAAGATGAGGCATGTCACATGTACAAACAATTATACCACATATCCATCAGCATGCATAAGAGCAGTTTGTAACATTTAATACAAAAGCATAAACATGGTATCTTACAAATTATTCACAGAACTACAACTAAAAGAAAACGCATGCACATTTCATAGAGTGATCATGATAGTTTTGAGAGGGAATTTTGAACCTAATCTGAACTTACAGAGCCAAAATTTGGAGGACCAAAGTCTCTTGTCCTAGTCTTCTATATAGAATAGCCTGTCAGGTAAGCCAAAATAATTAAATGTAAGAATGTAAAACATCTTTCTATACAGAAAGGAAAGTATATCAACTGTCTATGACCATAGAACACAAAAATAGCACATTCACAAAAGTTAGATAGAGTTCGATATAGGCATAAGAATTAAAATTACCTTTTCTAACCATAATTCTGACCCTTCGATCAAGTCAAGAACTTCTTCTGGATCATACAAGTCTGAGGATTGCAAAAATATCTGAAGTCTTTCCCTGACAGAAGTCTCAAAGATTGAGTTCCTCAAAGTAGCAAAACTTTTGGTCTCAATATTTCCATTATCAAAATTTCCAGATATATTTTCAGACTCAAAGGCTTCAATTGCTGATTTGGCAAGTGAGAGTGCATACAATGTATGGAACTGAGTATCACAACAGTCCTGGTCTTCAATCAACCATTGGAGATATCTATAATGACAAGAAAATAAGGGTGAACTGAGGAATCAAAATTTTAACAAATAGAGTACGAATTTATATTATAATGGCAACAACAGCCATCCCCCTGGGTGAAATTTGCTAAAAGGAATAGATCAACACCATTGGGCTCTATCAAAACCCAAATTTTCAGTAAAACTATTTAGAGCCAGTCCTTTTTATGGTTTCTTACATAACATACAGAAACAAATTCAATAAACAGACTATAGAAGAAAACATTAAGGTAATTTAGTTACTTGAAATTAATAAAATAATAAAAACTGGTCTCTCTATGACAGATTATAAATAAGATTTGTGTACGAAACACGTCAAGAAAAAATACCCTTCGTATGTTTTTTAATGTGATGTGTATAATTTTTATATATATGTTCTGGCCTTACCCTGTTGTACTAAGATCATAATTTTACATGAAAAAATTAGTCTTATGCTTTTTCCCCAAATGAACCTCAGGTGATTAGCCTCTCACCTACCGGGTGATAGGATAATCCGGGTAACCGAAAAACAAAAATCTGAACTTTTCAATAAATGCCATACGAAGGATTCATAATATTCACAGGACCCGCAATCCCCAAAATTCAAGAAATAATGATATTAAAAAATGATCCGCAATTTTCCATCAAACCCTTGTATACAAAATCCCTCACAACGCACAACCAGAAGCAATTTCAATCTGTGTTATACTACATGTGGACAACAGATTAAGTGACCAACAACTGACACCACATTGCACACTATGCAGTGTTTCACCAACACATTACAACAATGATAAAAAACAGCACAACACTAACACACTCAACACCGTTTTACAACTCTTCCAATCTTGCATAACAGGTGGATGAATGATGATTCATGACTGATACTATGTAATAGCAAAAATGCAAAAGAGAGAATAGAGAAACAGGACACTAAATAATTTTAATTATGACAATGGGCAGAAATGGGATGCGCTGACGATAAAATTAACATAATACACCTATCTATGGTAACATTCTTGGAAATACAAGCATAATATATAAGAATATAACTAGTGCTAACACTTTCTAACACTAATGACAGCAACTACGTTTAACATATCCTTAGCAAAAAAATATAAGTAGTGAAACTGCAATAAAAGAATCATCATCAATTTGAAACATATGAGCATACTCCAACAGATAACACAATGGCATACCTCTGTAAGATTTCTACCTTCTGTGGATCAATAGCTGTAACAACTTCATCTGCAATAAAGAAATGAAGTAACATCTTACTAAGAATGTTGAAAATACAATAAATTCAGAGAAACAAAAACATGATGATATGAATTTTGAGAATCCGTTAGCAAAATGCACCATCATTGAGTGAGCCTCGAACTAGGAAAATTTAACAATAGATTCAAACTTTCCATTGCTTAATATAGATCACAAAAGCAGGTAATCCATTGAGTGAATCATGCTATATGATAAACAAGGACTCAAGATGTAATAATTATGGAAATCATGAGTGCAACCATTCTTAAGAATCAAGCCCAACCAGGAGACAGCTGGATCTCTCGTTTATCTGAAGTTAAAACTTTGACTACAAGAACCTGGCTGATATCTGCAATCTGAAACGATAAATTCAGAGGATAAATTATGATGTTGAACACATTCTAATTGCATTAAGAACACATTTCTTAATCAATCATACCCATCCTAGATGTTGTAAAATCAAATCTTGATCAGATGACTCCTCGAGAATTTTTGAAGCTTCGGCTGCAGCTATTGCCTTGCCAGAAATGAGGTTTTCCCCACTGTCCAGTATATTATTATCTGAAGCAATGTCTTTCCAGAGGCCAGATGAATAGTTTCTTGCGAGGATGCGCCAAATAGACACAGCTTTTGAGCTCATTCCTTTACTTGCACATAAGAAGGCCAGTGTTCGTAGATGCCCAGACTCCTCCAACATTTGTTCTAACTCCTCCTGCATATGGGACGCATTTCATAAGGTCATCTTTCAGGCCTTCCCCAGGCAATTACCATTATATCAAGCAATGCAACCTAAGTCTTCATTTAAAGGGCAACATGGGTTTAGACAAGGGGACCTTCTTTCCCATATATCGTTATCTCTTTTTCATATTCTAAGTAGGCTTTATTTTCTCACCTTCAATTTGCTTGCTCAACAATATTATCTTGTTGAAGAGCCTTGAATAAGGCCATACCAGGAACAAGAAACGATTTATCAAATCTTCTTATCAAATGTCTAATTCCTACTGCATAGCTTACTGTCCAAATTTGGAAAATGTTGTACTGAAATCTATGTTGAAATTATAGGGTTTAGATATGGAAGGAGAAAGGAGTGCTAAAAATATTAAATTGTATTGATCCTATTGTGAATGATGATTGATGATGTGATTATAATGTGATTAAATGATTATAATGTAATACAAAAGACATTAAACTAACCCCTATTTATACTAATACTAGACTTCTGATTAAATATGGAAAAAATAATAAAAGATAAAATAAAGTAATCTCAATCTTAAGATACTCTACACAAACATACGATATAATCATTATAATATGAGATATTATCTCTATATCAAATTATATCTAGATATTCTAAGCTACTTTCGTGCATTCTAACACTCTTCAACCAAAGAATTGTATAAATAACATCGATAAACTTATATAAATATAACATAAATAATTTGCACATAGCAAAACAGCTAACAATCTGCACATACCACTACACACCAGTTTGTAGAAGACGCCAGCCTCTCCATGTCCTCAACACGATTTAAAGCTCTATAGAGATGCATTAACAGAGTGTCAACTCCCTCCCTGACTGATTGTGTTAAGTCTTTTTCTCTGCATGCCTCCAAATACCTGTACATAATATTCATATAAAAAAGGTGAATATGAAAACAAGCCTAAAGGCATAATTTATGAAAGCTTTCATCTGAATCATTAATTTGTCAAACTACAATGATATTAGAATGAAGCCAATGTCGTTAAAACTGGACTGGACCGGTTAAACCGTGAACCAGACTCCTTCCCAGTTCTGGTTTAGTCATTTAACTGTTTTCACAGTCAATCCATGTTGAACAAGTCAAAAACCGGTCTGACCACTTCAAAACAGACCAACCCATGACCTGATCAACTGACCAAGGTTTGACTGACTTTCTTAAAAAAAAAAACTATTGCTCTCAAAATGCAGCAAATGAAAATCAAACTGCATTTTGTGCCAAGGTAAAGAACAACTCTATTATAGATCAGATGCTGGTTGTAATTGTTTAACCAGGTATATTTATTAAGTTATTGGTTTAGTGTCCCAAATTTTTAATGTTTTTCTTTTCCTATAAATTGAGAATTTGCAACACTGTCACACTTCTAATAAATGTGTATGTTCTTATATATGACTGGTTAAACCAGAACCAGAACCTTTTCTGGTTTGCCTTTTGGTCAGGCTTTTCTGATTTGTCATTTGGTCCATCTATAAAAATATTGATTCAAATCTAAATATTTCAAATATATTCCTCTTCCTCTACCCGAACATATCTTTATGATCTGCTCAAAAGAAGAGTCCCAAGGACAGATAGTTGAAGCTCTTATTGGTGTTTGTGTGACCTCAGCATCAACAGCAACATGACCCAAAAAATTGAGAAGAACAACTGAAAGGAATTAAAACCTGCTAATGTTCTTGATTGCTAACTCCAACAAATCACCTCTATTTGGTGGATTCAGAAAAAGATCATTATCTACTATTGTTTCTACACCTGCTTTCCTCAGGAAAGAAGCTCTCTGGATTGTCATCAAGCCATCATCTACTACATCTTCAAGAGGGGCAGGCGGAGGATGCAAACCCCAATACCGATTCCTCGGAACCTACAAAAGGCAGTATGAACCTCTGTACCACATTCATACAGCACAACCTTTAAACATTTGAAAATTAACAAATATTAAGGACAAGTACAGCGTCTCACAGCATCGCATAAAACCTAACAGAAAAATTAGTACTTAACCCTGCATCCAAAGTTGGTATTTATCAAGCATATCTTATAGCCCAAAGAAGATGGGGAGACTTGGCGCAAGGGTAAGGTTGTGCCTCGTGACCTAGCTGTCACGGTTCAAATCCTAGAAATATCCTCTCTTTTTTAAGGGGTAAGGCTAGGTGCATTGACCTTCCCCCAAAGCCTCGTGCACAGGGGCCCCTTTTTAATCTAATATCCCAAGAAATTCCAAAATCATTATACCTCAACTATTATGTACTAAGAAATTAAACGAGAAAACAATTCATCATGAGAGATCACAAAATACCAACTCATTTGCATGTTGCACCATCACAGGGCTATTTTCCAAAAACAAATATGAATAGCTAGACTTAATGTTCTTCAGTGAAGAAAGCATGATAAGGTTGTATATTTTGTCATGTATATGAACATAGAATGAATATATTATCCAAATAGTAAAAACAAACGATACCAATCTATTCAACAACATTGTTGCTTATCATACTCTGGAATGCTCAAACACATTGATGCATAAAACTGAATTAAAACCTAGTATTGTCCTTTACTATTCAGTAAAATTGAAATCTAGACATTTAAAAAAACTAATACTTCCGGTATAAAAACACTGATATCAGATTGGTCGTTTGCCATATTAGGGGCTCAAACCTAAGTACAATATATTCCCAGCCTCGAGAAAACCTGGATTCTTTCTCTCCTAGTTTCCTTCTAAATTTCTCAATGACTAATTTCTATGCTATTGCCCTATTTATTTCTGTCTAACTACTCTCAGCAGTTAGTTAAACTTTGACATTCAGTTACAATCCCCTGTGGCATGGCCTACCCGCTTGTGCCACTTCTCTCTCTTATAAACCTTCATAAACCTATCATATTGTCCCCATTATATCTTCATCACATTATCATATGTCCATAGATTAGAATTACTTTAGGTATTTTGCCATTATGACTTATGGATTATGATAAGTATGACCCTTATGACTTGAATGAGTGTTATTCCATATGGTTTTTTTGTCGTTATGAGTGTTATGGCTTATGTTATGAATTATTTTAGCATGTTTAATTAATGATCATGAATCTTATGATTCACAATACTAACTACCTTGAAGTGAATTAGTAATAAGATCTGAATATAGAAGCAAATGTAATGAATCACGTGTTAAAATTATTAAAAAATTAACATTCAAATAAGCAACCATACAAAATAATTGTTTTCATTTTATTTACTAATCACATTATAGAAGCCTCACACAAAATATAGGTAGGAATTGTTATTGTCACTAAAATGATTCACATTTGGTTTTTACAAATGTGATAGATCCCAAGGTGTGGATAAAATTTGGCAATATATTTTCTGGCCAGTTCTGACTTCTGAGTGAGAAAAGACTTTGCATGTGACCAAGATATTAAATATCAACTCATCAAAGATACAAATCTTCTGCCAAATTTACATGTCATGATAACTTTCAAAGAGATAAAACAATTTATAGTCATACAATAAGGAGAATGTTTTCACATTTCAAAAGTCTTATTTCAGGTGCCTTAGCACATTGGCCAGACACTAAGAACATACCAGCAACAAGATTTATGGAATTAATATATAAATAGGGAGACAAGAATAAGTGTACCAGCAAGGACCAACGGTTTGGATCTCGCATTATGAATGGGAATACTTCAGAAGGCTGCATTGTCTCAGAAAGCAAAAAGTGGTCCACTGCTTCTTCAAAATGCAAGTCAAAAAGCAAGAGGAACCCCACTTGAGCATGCACAAATGAGAGCAAATCTTTTGACATTTCACCTTCTGACTCAAGCTCCTCTACCAAGGATATGGCTCCCTTGTAATTCTTCTTCCTCAGAAGGTCTTTTATTTGTTCTTCAGAGCGTAATTTCTGATAGCAAACTACCTAGTAATATATATTTAAAAACAGATTATTGAAATTCTTCAATGACCTAGGGCTATGAGAGCATAGACAAACAGTGGCATTATGCAAAGTAAATTGAAAAAGTATTTGTCAAAAAGTCTCAAAGAGGAAAAATACCAACCAAAATATCTTCCCAAAAGTTTAATGAGTCGTGACCCAACGACAAAGACAAGAGAGAATAAAAAAAAGTAAACCTTGAGAAATATATGATAAGCACCGGTACAAAAAGATACAAGAAAAATTGAAAGAATGCCCAATTTTCCCAAACAAGAATTAGTGGTTCTTGGTTGGGTCAATGTGAATAGTACTTTATTGAAAGAATGGAAAGATTTACAAGAAAAATGAATTGTACACAATAGAGTCCCACGACCCTTCCCTTTGGTTCCTCAACCAATTCCAACTATTTTTCCCCTTCCTTTTCCAAGAAGCCAATTCTCTATTTATAGACTAACTAACAAACTAATTGTTTAGGGACATTTTAGTAAAAGTGTTATAATTAGGGAACCCCTAACTAAACTATCATATTCCCCTTTTATACACATTTTTAATACTAGGTCTAATCTTATCAATATATTTCCGAGCACTACCATGAGTGACTCTTGGAATTGGTGTTCAGACCATTAGGATGCAAAGAATACTTACTTCAAATGACTTGATGCCATAAAAAAGAAGGTAATATAGGGAAACGCCAAAGCCACTAGCTGCCAAAACCTTTTTATTACGCACGAAATTACAGAGACCCAAACACTGCCTATCCTTATTTAGTCTACAATAAGCCTCCCAACTAACAAGGTGGTCTCCAATGTTTTAAATTGCAGGCGTTGTTATGGTTATGTTGTGTTTACCGCAATTGCAAGAAATTGCATGAAAATGCAACCGCAATTGCGCTCGCGATACCGTTGCGGAGATTCTTGAAACCACAATATTGCAGTTGCAGAGTGCAATTTAAAACATTGGTGGTCTCTACTAGAATCTACCACCACTGACCAAAGGGAATTCCTCATAACTCTATTTTCTGGGCCACAACCACATAAATATGAAAAAGGTGGAGAAAGTATAAAGGGTAGAAGAGTAATGCAACTACCCAAAGAGAAAACGCAACTTCCAACAATTTAACCGCTTAGAATTCTTACAAACCACTGTGTCCCAAAAAGACAAAGAAAGAGGACTATGAAGAATTTGACAAATCAGTAAAGTAGCTAAAGCAGTCAAAACTTTACTATCTACATTCACACCCTCCAAACCACTTTAGGAGAAGTTAATCTTGAGACTATAAATGACCTCAATGAATTTCAAATAAGTCAGGCCCTTTTTTAACCCCTTGAGTTAAGTCAAACCTCAAGCCTTTTATTTACATCATTTGACCAACCTCAAGCCTTTTATTTACATTATTTGACCAACCTCAAGGTTCAGCGGATACTCAAAGATAAGCAATGGTGCATTGGTTTCAAAGTAAAATTGCACAAAATCACACCAATGCTCCCAAAGCATAAGTTGGGCCTGCCTTTGTTACATCTACTTGAAAATAAGGAAAATAGGCTGAATTGAGTGTCTTCAACTGATCACAGAAGGACTCGTTGTATAAATGAGTCTGCATTAATTTCAATGATCCACAATCCTAGTCTAGTAAAAGAATGAATCCTCAGATTGCTCCTAATTGGTCTTTAACTGATCATGTCATATACATGATATATTAACATATCAATGCATGAATTTTAACATCTTAATGAATGACTAGAAAAAATGTACTTTCTTTTTTATGGTTTTGCAACTATCAAGAAACAAATTTCTCTAGCAGTCTGTACAACCTGCCACTTCTGTATAGCAATGAATGTACATACAAAAATGGTTATCACCATTCACCAATTATGCAATAAAAGTCCCCAAATGAGGAAATCATTTACATTCCAAACTCTAAAAGGAGAATAAATTGGCACTTATTATACCAGAGGAAAGTACCATAGAAAGTAATATACAAGATAACTTTTCCTATTGTGCCAACTACTTTTACTGGCAAAGTCCAGTAACCAGTTTTCTGTCCGCTAAGCATTTCAACTTGTACTACTTTACTTCTTGCCTATCCTAGTGAAGCAACTCACTTGGTAGAGTTGCGGGACATAAAATGTGACCACCTAGGTTCAACCCATGCCTCTGCAAAATATTTAATTATCTACAACTATAGATAGAGCTTCCGAATTTATTCTTCTCCGTCAATTGTTTTTCATTGGGCATGGTCGTGTGATCAAAAGAGGAATTTGTTGTTATCATGACCTGGTCTTTATCTAGTGTATCTCAACAATCCATAAACCCAAGGACCCTCATAAAATATATACTAAGAAACCAAGCAACGAGCTAAGCAGACATTGAAGCTTACACCTTAGACTAAGATCAAAGACACATTTAGAAACGAAAAGAGAAGTATGCTATGCATATATTATGAATGAAGATCTTAGTGTGATCAGATTCACGCTTAAACATACCTTGGTAGCGGTCGCAACAGCAACAAGCTTCCCACCCTTATCTTCCTCAGTAGCAACAATACAAGGCCCAATTCCCTCCCCGCCAAACGGTAACACCTGAACACAACTACCAGATTTCTTATGATACAACTCAAGCTTTCCGTCACTCACAATAACCACATAGGAAGAAATCTCTCCAACGGAATCTAATCCGTGGCGGAACACAAGACTACCACCCACCGGCTGCCCAAGTGCATCCACAATAATACCCACATTGTCCACCAACAACAGCACCCTCTGCTCATTCTGCAACAACTTCAACCGCGGCGGCCGGGAAACATCGGGCAGCGAAAATATAACCCCACTCTGCCCACTAACACTAGAAATCAAGCTGTACCCGTTAACCGTTCCAACGATAATAGAATCGTCGAACCACACCATAGTACTAATTACCCCATCAACAAACTGAATCTCTTTCAAAACCAACAAAATCCCACCACCATCATCCTTGTCACTTTTATTCTTCCCGAAAACAAGCTCAACAAGTATCAACCTTTTCCCAACAACAAGTGCAAAGACACAATTACCCTCACTTTGAACTTCACCCCCCTCTCTCATTTTGAACCCATTTGTTCTAACCCCACCTCCCAATTTCTTCAAAAACCGTTGACTAGTGCTACGAGGGTCTCCGATCAAACCCGAACCGGAACCGTCTTTATCAAAGTCACTACTCCTAATTCTAACTCTCCTAGTGATCAAAGAAACATTCTTTGGGAAATTCAACTTAGTGGGTTGATTCTGAAGCATAAAATCAACCAAAAACAAAGACCCATGAGAGAGAAACAAGATTTTACCAAACTCCTTAAGAACAATGATGGATTGAATAGGTGAATCGGTGGAAACAGAGACGCTTCTAATAAACGACAACTTAGGGAGAGAAAGAGTGTCGTTTTGAATAGGATCGGTGGTAGTGGAGAGTGAAAAGAGGGTTCCAGAATGAGTACCAACGTAGAAGAAAGTGATGGAATTGAAAGTAGCGATAACGAGTGATCGAATTGAAGAAACTCGAGAATGAGTTGTGAGATCGAAGTGTGAGAGTGGTTCTAATACGCTGCGATTGTTCATTATGCTTCCTTTCCCTTTTCCCATTCCACAATTCACACTATAAAATATAAGGATAATTACTAATTCTTATAGTTTAATCGTGCTAAACCAAATTAAATTAGAATAATCCAGGAAGTGAACCAGATGGTTTACTTAAGATTTAAAAAAAATGAAATTACTTTGATCTAAAAAAAAGATAGATAAATGTTACTTCAATATAGTTATATGAAATTTTACATTTATATATAATTATATATTTATAAATAAAAAATATTAATTTTATTTAAAATCACCTAGTCCAATTGGATGGTCTAATTATTTAAACCGGTTAAATCTAATATGAAACCTCTTCTAGCTTGATGTCCGGGTTTCATTTACCCTAGTCGTGTTTATAGCGGTTTGGCCTAACATTGATTAGACCTGTATTTGGGTGTCAATTCTAGATTTGAGTTCAAACATTAAATCATATTAAAATATTTTATGTTATGCTTTTATTCACCATTGACTTTTATTTATAAGTTTATTCAATTGTGTAGAAACATATTCTATTTTTAACTCATAGTAAATATATAATGTTTTTTTATTTCAGCAGCATATCTTTTAAGGGAATTGATCCAGTTACTTCAAGAGTAAGTGTAAAAATATTTACTCCTCATCTTAGTCATCCAATCTTGAAAATCTAATGGTTTAGATGTACTTACCAATTCAAACTATTAGATTTCCCAATAATAAATGATCATGATGTGAAGTAAATGATTTTCCACTTACTCTTGGAGTAAGTGAATCCATCCTCATCTTTTAATACAGTAATGTCATCTTTTAATGAAGTTTTTAATTATTTTTGCTATCAATTTAGCACATAGCTGTGCAAATGATTTACAAGCAAAGTACCTGCATCATTTCATATCATGGTTATTTCTTCATTTATACATTCAAATGTTTTGCAAAATATTTGTATCTATATCATTTCATATGTTAAGTATATACACATAAGAAGAAATAATATTGAGAATAATTTTATTAAAGAGTAAAAAATGCATTATATTTAATAAGACGTAAGATCGGGTTCAAAAGTTAGTTTGATACACATTGAGGATCAGATAAGCTTTTGGGTCTAGGTATGGGTTAAAAAATTAGTTTGGTGTTGCTTTTGGATCTATAATGTTAATGATCATGTAAAATAGTACATTAATGAACAAGGCGTTAGGAGGGGTAATCACATATTCTGAAATGATCAGTTCTTTATCCATAGAGTGAACAAAAAATGAGTACATTCATGTTGTAATATCAAAGAAAGCAAACCCTATGGTTCTCGATTTTGAAGATTGTTGAACACCATCTGATTTGTGAAGCTTACCTTCCCTACATTTTCCATATTTTTTGTTAGTTATAAAGTGAATGGAAAAATTAATATCAAACTTTCAAGCATAATTTTTATTTGGGACATGGATCATCTGTTTTTAACGATATCTCATTTTTGTCTCATGCCAATGACATAGTACTATATGAGTAAAACAAAAATTAACATTTTAATTAGTTTGAGATCGGGAATAAAACGTCATTCGAGACATATACTCTATGTCCCTTTATGGCTTTATTCTATAACTTTAATGATGTGAGAGATGAAATGATTTGTGTATTGGTGAGGGCATTGATATCCAATTATTCATGTTATATTTCCAAACTCTACGTGAAAGCAATTGAAAGTTATTATAGATATTATATAAATTCGATAAAATTTTATATTAATTATTGACGCCTTAACATAATCTACACTTTTTATCTAATTATTATTCACTATAAGTATTAATAATATAAATTAATAGTGAATAATGTACCGACTTTGTGTAAATCTTTACATTGACAATTCATAGATATTTTACTGTTAATTGTTTTGATGACTTATATGACCTTTTAAAGGCTTATATTGATCTTTTTTAACCATGTGTGTTTATTGCTGCAAGTAGAGAAATTTATGCTATAAGGTTTCTTCCTAGAAAGTGAGCTTGCTTAGTGCCCTTACACAAATTCAAATTCTAAAAATAGATTTTTTTTAGTACGGTAGAATAAGACTACATACATCTATCTTTTACAAATTCCACTAAATAACAATGGATATATATATATATATATATATGAGGAAATAGATTTTTTTAAGGTTTTGATGAAAGATAACAACTGAAACATAAAAATGGGAGACAATATCTTCTTATGCAATAGATATAAATATTTGTCTGGTGATGTATCATATTAATGGATATAAATCACAAAATAATAAAGAAATGAATATATAGTTGGAAAGAATTAATTCCTTATTCACCATATGAATTAAAAAGGACAATTTTTATGGTAATTTTTCTAACTTCTGAACTAAAAGGCATTATTATGCTTAAGACCCAATAAAATTGATTCCATCAAACATAGTGGGAAGAGAAAAAATTCTTCAACCATAATCTTCATCATCAATCACAAAATAATAAAGAAATAGAAAACAAAGGAGAAAATGGAAATAGAAAACTATATAAATATACATCAAATATGAATAGCAAGGAGAAATACTTTAATTTTGATTTTCATTAATGAGGAGAGATATTTTTAAACTATATATTTTCCCTAATGCAACTCTAAGCAAATGTAAATGATAGTAACTAACATATCAAACAAGCCCATATATTCTCCGATACTGAAATGTGAGGGTAATATAATTTTACAGAATTTTGATATCATATATCAGCATTTCTGCTGAATACTACCGAATACTGGAGAGTATTTGCACTCAAATAAAAAATTCACTTAGCTCAAGCATTCTATATTCTATGTTACATTAACCTATAAGTAAGTGTTCCATATTTCTGTTACAATCTTTAATACGATATCTAAGAGTCCATCTTTCAAACTACTCTCTTCGATTGAACCCTTAAATTTCTCAAGAATACCCTCAAACATAGACTCAACCATTCCTCTAATACTATCTTTAAGAAGATCAAACACAGAAGTGAATAACATATATATTGCTTCAATCATTAGCTGAAAAATAAGGTCCAAACATGCCATAATGGCCTCACCAACTTGTCTAAATCCTTCATGAATTGCTTCACTAGGTACTTTGATTGCTTGAATTAACAACATAATGGCACAAGTAATAGTTGTTAACATTAAACGGATTAATAAACTACATAATGTTACTATAATCATTATGATTAGTCTCACAACAAGAACTAACATTGGAATGAAAGACAAAAACAAAGGTTTAATATAGCATTAAAACTATGGAATTTTCAAAGAATTTATAAGGGTTTCAAAGTAAGTTTATGTGAATATTTTACATAGCACTTAAAATATTGAAGCTTGTTCATTTGAGAGTTTTATAAGTACAAGATAATGCATTAGTTGTTACTTACTACACGTTATCTTAGAAAACTTGCAAGGATTGCTTAATAAATAAAATATTCTTAAATATATGTACAAACCAAGTTTGAGTCATTCACTCTATTACAAGTTTGTTTCATATATGCTTTGAAGCAATGTCATTTTAGTGTTGAGGAACATGAATATTTACTCTCACTATCAGTCCAATATAGTGATTTAAATTGCAGATTGCATCACCTGATGTAGTTGTAGTATTGCAGTTGTGGTGATCGCCACAAACACATCACACCGCAATTGTAGTGTGACTGCAACGCAACCGCATCGGACCGCATTTGGATCGAGGTCGCATCGGACCGCATCCGGTTTAAAAAATATTGTTTTAATCACAAAATAATTCACATGCAGCAGCCGCAATCCGCATCACAATGGCCACAATGACCACAATCACAGTAGTCACAACTGTTACCGCAACCGCAATTTAAAACATTGGTCCAACATATCATAGTGATTCCGCAAAATTTTACTTTAGATATTGACTGTTTAACAACCTTAAGTCATATAATAGAACATTATAACTTAGTTTAATCTATGACTTAAAATCGAAGCTTTTTCAACACATTTCAGCCTCACCTACTTTGTTATTTTTCACATATTGTGGAAATCTCTTCCCTGAAGTATATATAATTTTTTCATACCTTGATCCATAAGTCCCTCTTGAATTTTTAAGCTCAATTTCTATTAAGTTCATACAAATGAGCAAGTACAATTTTCCCCCTCTAAGGACATCAATATTCAAATAACATTGCATAATTTAAGCTTATAAAAACTATACATTACAGAAAGCCATATTACTAAAAACTATACATTATGCCAGAGGAAATGTGAACTATACAATTTAAACATAACCCAACACTCAAAAACTAAAAAATAAACTCACTATATATTGAAGAAAAAGTCACCAAAGTTACGATTTTGTAGCAATCTATGCATTCTTCGTTAAGGTTTCATCTCAAAACCAATTGGCAATAAGAGGAGTATTAAACCATTCCCGAGACAATAAGGTAGACGATATGAGACTTACTTCTCAATATGCCTTCCGACGAATGGTTACTTTTGACTTATAACTAAAAGACATCTTTTTGACCAATAACAACCGGAAATAAGTTGGGCTATATGTTAAGATTTCATGTCAAAACCAATTGGCAATGACAGGACGTACTTAAACGATTCCCAACATTCTTTACACTCCTACTCAATTATCCTTAAGCTTGTATAAATTGTCAATGTAATCTTCTGTTTCCCATAGGATAGTTCCAAAAGCAATAGCTTCCAAAACTAGCCTCTTAAGACTAGAAAATGAAGTCAATATATCATCATCATTCTCAACTAAACCTGATTCAAAATTCTTAAAAAGTGCACTACTATAACTCCCTACTAAATTCACACCCTCCTTATATCTAAATTTGTCACATCTATGCAATGATCCAGTGTGAAATCTCATAACATAACTTTTTATATCTTCAATTTCCTCTTCCTGTTGCACTAAACCTTGCCCTGTTGATTGCATGTTACTCGAATCGCCGAAGATAGTGTCTTCGAACCACCGAACAGCAGTCTCGTGTCCGAGACGAAGATCATGGTTCGATAAAGACAGGTTCTGTTCTAGGCGATACCTTAATGAAACTGACTTCAAAAAGTAGCCATATAATATGGAGGCAACATAAACTCGACCGAGTAAGAAATGTCGAATTTTGGTTGTTGCCCAACTCTCATTTACACTAGACTTTGGTCTCAAGCCAGTTACATTGGTTACATGTTCTTTGATTGTATTCAAAACTTCCAAGCTGTGAATAGATTCTAGTTCCCAATCTTTAGAGGGCAATATCTCTAACCTTCCATTGTAAAGGCAACTACAAAGCTTTGGGACCATTGGGACTCTTATCTCAGAAAACTTGTAAAGAATCAGCAAATACATAACATCTTCTACAGCAACTTGACATTGATTCTCTTTTACTTGTGCAATCCTTCTGCCATTTAGAAAAATTTCCAGTGAATAATATATTAGTATGCATTGATTTAAATTGCAGACCGTATCATGTGATGTGATCGTAATATTGTAGTGGTAGGGGCTACCTCAACTGCTTCACACCACATTTGCGGTATGACTCCAAATCACAATGATACGGCCGTATGGGACTGCATCAGGCCGCATCGGATTCAAAAATATTATTTTAATCACAAAATAATTCTCACCACAGGCCGCAATTTAAAACATTGTTAGTATGCGATCAACAAACATTTTAAGCACAACATTTAACTCAATCTGTTTATTTCATTCAAGTGTATAACAAGTCAGACCTATGAAGCAACCATACTTCAATATCCTTCACGTATGTGTAACTCATTTATTCCCTCACAATAAGTGTCGATTTTAGGAATCGGATTCTTAATCTTTTCCTCATCCTAAAAATCTAATTAATCTTTACATCACTAGTTAATATATGTGAATTAGGGATAATTATATATAATTATGGTTTCCTCTCACAAAGAATTTTTATGTGTATGTAAAAAAAAAGGCATCAAATTGCAATAAAAGATGCTTATTGTTCAGATGATTCTAAGTCACCAATTGGTCCAGTACAAGTGGCACAAACAAATCTAAGCCTCCAAATTTTATTGATTTTTAAATTAAATAATATAAAAAAAATTTAAAAATTATCCTCACAGTCTAATACTGAAAGATCTAGTACTACATAGGAGCCCAACCCATTTAAACCATCGAACTACAATCTCACATCTAATGAACTTGCATGTCATAGTTAAACATATATTTGAATTGGAAATATATATATATAAAAAAATAGATATATAAATATATAACGGGAGAAGATTCACTTATTTTAAGAGTAAGTTTAAAAAATTTATATCTTAATCATCAATTATAAGGAAATTCAATGGTTTAGATTAGTGAATAAATCCAAACTATTAGATTTCCTAGAATTAATAATTAAGATGTGGATTAAGTTTAAAAAAAATTATTTTTTGAGTAATTGAATCCCTCCTCATTTTTAAAAGTATATATTCTTTTATAAGCATGCATTTTTTATATTATAAATTAGCATAAGACCAGCCCAACACATGGCCCACTAATTCAAGGGGCCCAAAGAAAAAAATTATCTATACCTTGTGGGAGAATGGTGCATAGAAACATGTAATTATCATATTTATAATTTTTCTATCTATCTATCTATCTATCTCAAATATATTCATAAATATTACATTATCATCCATAGAAAAGGGTAAGTGAGGAACCTGTGAAGTAAGGTCTCATCATGAGAGTGAAATGAAAGTTGATTCATGTGAGAAAAAGCAGCTTCTCTATCAAAAGCCAAAAGCTTAAGCTCTTTTTCAACAGCAACATGGAACAAGAGTGGATGATTCTGCATCACACATGTGAGAGATTTACCAATAATGGACCTTGGTTCAAGAGGAGAGTTAAGACTGCTGAACTCACTTACCACTCTAACACTACTGTGTCCCCTTCTTGTAGGGACAACATACCTTAAGTGAATTGATGGGACAAAACTTAAGGTATTTTGATGAAGATACATAGAATTTTCCATACACAATATTACCATAATAATATGATTGAAAAAGTTTCTTGGTTTCTTAGTATAGGTGTATTAGTTTATATATATATATATATATATATATATATATATATATATATATATATATAATCGGAGAAAAATATATGAATTTTATATATTGTTACTGCATTATTCACCATTTATATTTAATTATTTAGTATTGACTTTTCGAAAATGAATATTTCGAATGAATGATAGATGATATATTAATTATTTATAAATTTTTACGCTGATAGTAGATGGATATTATATTCATATTATATATATATATATATATGTATGATTAGATAGGGTTATGAGACTTTTGAGATAAGGATAGGTGAGTGATTCATGAATCATGATATAGTAGTTGATAAGTGAGTATTCTAGTGGGACACTTGTTATGGAAACAGACAAAGTGCTTATTATTATTAAATCCTTTTATATTAGTGTAAAAATATAAAAAACAATTATATATTATTAGTGTAAAAATTATGTATAGTCATTACATCATGTATTTTTGGAGTTGATCAAATTATTCATAATTCATTATCCATCCAAATTCAAGAAAATTAAATTCATCCATTACAGCTAATGAATATAATCTAATGGATAATTTTAGTAGTCGATGGATTTGAATACACTAATTATATTCAATCAATATTCAAAAAATATATTTGGATGAATATCCAATCCATTCAAAAAATAGTGTTTTTTATTTCAATTTTATTAATCATCTCAACTGTCACTTTCGTGTAATATTTCTCACACTTACTTTGAATTTTCTATTAAATTGAAATCAGTTATAGGAAATGTTGATATAGTTAATATTAAAAGTTTGTTCTTAGGTAATAAAATATATAAGTATTTGTTAAGAACTTTACACGTAGAAATTTTAAGTGTCGCATGCTTGTAGAATATTGCAAAAATATATTTTTATAAAGTTCAAAAATCACTTTAAGAAAAAAAATAAAAACACTTTTTCTGATTTTAAAAAGTGATTTTTTAAAAAGATGATCTTAATTTTTTATTGAAATAATGGTTTTTAAAAGAATTATTATCTTCAAAATTGTTTTTAATTCCAATTAAAAAATCAAATAAATTAGATATTCATTTATCCAAATATATGAAAATAGAATCATACATGAATGTTTCATTCAGTAAATTTGGGTATGGATAATTTAAAATAGATTTATATAATAAATTAGATACTATTTTATTATTGCCTATAATATATAATATACTTGGAAACCATTTGTATGTGGAATTTAAAATTGGCTTTTCTTTCCACGGTTATAAAATTAAAATTGTATTGGTTGGTTCATCTAGAAAATTAGTAAAACTGTATGATTTTAACATGATATAATAATTGTATTGGTCAAAATTGAAAAATACGAAAAAATATTGGTCAAACTGTATCATATTATATTGGTCAAAACCAGTTTGAATATAAAAAAAATTAATATTATCAAAATGACACGGTAAGGGTTCAAACCAATGTTGTGAAACCTGAGTCGGACGTCAAGCCGGAAGAGCTTCCATATTAGGTCTAATCGGTTTAAACAGTTAAGTCGTCCGGTCGGATCGGATGATTTTAAATATAATTAATAATTTTTATTTATAAATATATAATTATATAATTATATATAAAATTTTATATAATTAATAATTTTATATAACTATGGTGAAATAATATATGTCTATCTTTTTTAGACCAAAATAAAATAAAACATTAGATTAATGTTCTATTTTTTTAAAATTTTAAGTAAGCCGTCTGGTTTTCCCCCGGGTTATTCTAGTTTAACCGAGTTTAGCATGATCGAACCAGAAATTCTCCGGTTCAAAGCGGTCCAACTACTCATTCGATTAAGACTACAAAACAGAGCCGTTTTCAAGTACGGTCAGCGGTCGAACCGGTCGGACCGTCCGGTCCAGTCCGATTATCATAACAGTGGTTCAAAGCTTGAACTTGATAGTTATTTGTAATATATTAGTCATTGAATCATTTCAATAATTGAATTATATATTATAATTAATAATATTTATATTCATACACATATATTATAAATATATTATGTTTATTATAATCATTTCAATTAAATGTATATTAAAATTGCATTTTTAAAAAAATAGAATATATAAAGTTTATTATTCCTGATAATGATAAATATAATTCTAAATAGATAATAAGAATAAGATATAAGATATAAGATGAAAATATAAATTTTTTAAATATAAAATAAGACAAGCCAAAAATACACATCTAACAATTAATTCAATTTATAACATTATATATTTCTATTTTTTAATAATATAATAATATATCATTATTTATATGGATATTTATATCTATATCTATATTCTATATTATATATAAAGTCAAAACATCTTATAAGTTATAACTACAAATATGATGTAATTTCCTCCTGTATATTTTGCTCTTCTAACAGAATTATCATTACAATGTTTTTTACACACCAATAATGTAACACCCCGAATTTTAATCTTTAAAATTATAGTATCAGTCTTGGAAGTCTCGCCTGAGAGAGAGTTGTCTCGCCCGAGCGAGAAATGGCAATTTTGGGCACTCTGAAACAGTATAATCGATTACACAATACTACTAATCGATTACATGCTGATAAACTAATCAGATATGTGTATTTTATATGATGTAATCGATTACATTATACTCGTAATCGATTACAACATATCAAAAGCATCAGATATGTGCATTTTTCACATTGTAATCGATTACAACATGTTTGGTAATCGATTACATCGAGTAGTTGAGTTTGTATTTTAAATTTTTAACTGATGTAATCGATTACACCATATGGTAATCGATTACACTCATCACTGTGACTATAAAAGTGAAAAAGGGACCTAGAAACCCTAATCTTCATTTTCTTTCTTCCCCTTTCTCTCCCAACGGTGACTCCACCCAAATGGACCATTTTTACCTCCACTAAGCATCAAAACTCATCAAAACCTTCCTCTTGCTTCATGGTGACACATTTGGAAAAGCTTGAAGGTGAAAAAGCAACAATGGAGGTTGGAGGAGATGAAGGGAGATGTGGCTCTTTTGCGGAGCAACGGAGCTTACGCAACCTAAGGTGAGGGAGAAGACCATTGTGGTCTTAGAGTATTTCATTAGAGTCGTCATCTCCGATTTCCCTCAAGAATCGGAACATATTAACGGATAGAAACTCTCTTGGGAGTTTGTGATCCATGTGAGAGTCTTTATCTTACATGAGGATGTATTAGCCATAAAAGTGGAGATATATGTGTGGGGAAAACCGTTTATTTGAATAAAACTCTATATGCTCATTTATGGTAATACATCGTCATTAAAGATGGTTCTAACGTTAATGTGTATATAATGAAGAATATGTTATGCGTGGTTTGTTTATGATAATGGTTATGTTGTGTGATAATGATGGTGTGTGAGATATTTATGGTCATAAGCATAAATGAGTATGTTGTAAGTGTTGATTGTTATAAACATGTATGGGTGGATTGTACCAATGAATGTGTGATGAGTTGTGAATGTGTCAAAATTGATATGAGTATGTTTATCAAAATGAGTATGTTGTGAGTGGTTGATTGTTATAAACATGTATAAGTGTGTTGTAACAATGAATGTGTGATGAGCTGTGAATGTGTTAAAATGGATAAAGGTACGTTTGTGACAATGAAAGTGTTGTATGTTATTTATGGTGATAAAATAATGAGATGTCTTGTGTTGACTGTGTATGACATGGATGCGAGTATAATGTGAAAACTCGACCTGCCCGAGGTGGTATGGGGATTACTCGACTTGCCCGATGGAGTATGATGATTATTTGTACGGTGCAGAATTGTTGAATGAGATCAAGGGTAAATTATTATGGAATGTGAAAGATGTGAAAAGTGTATTCTCGGAATGAAAATCATAAGCATGCCATAGGATATATATTATGGGATGTATATCCTATAGATGAATATGGATAATATGCGATAAATAAATATGCACTATAGAACACATATAGTATGGGATGTATGTGTACTATAGGGTGAATATGGATAAAATGCGATGAATAATTATGCACACTATAGAACACATATAGTATGGGATGTATGTGTACTATAGGGTGAATATGGATAAAATGCGATGAATAAGTATGCACACTATAGAACACATATAGTATGAGATATATGTGTACTATAGGGTGAATATGGATAATATGTGTTGATTGATATATACATATCATGATGATGTTAGATGTGTGTGGTTTTAATACTTTAATGTCATTATTCCATGTAAATCCACGTTACGGTCGCCGTAGTTGGTTCTTACTCCTCTGTCTTTCCTTGTATGTGTTGTATATTTGGGTTCAGGTTGTGGAGGTAGCGCATTGGACGCTTGCGGAGAAAAGTACATGATAGAGTAGCGGATAATATGTAATTGATATGTTATATAATAAATATTTGTAATATGAAGAACATGTTAAAGTGAATTCATGTATAAACAACTTTCTTGTAAGTGTATATTGAAGTGGATCTAATGTTTGTATTCAAGGTAATTTTGAGAAAGTGTAATTGTATAAAGGGTGTATTTGAATGGAAGTGTAATGACATGCTTTTGAAATGAAGAGTGTTTGGAATATTTCCGCCTTGCAAATTTATAAACGTATTCTCTCAAGTTTCCAAACTGTTCGAGTAATGTCTTTCAAAAGTAATCACTTCACTTTCACGAATAATGATTTTAAAAGAGAATTTTCGAGTTATGAAAATCGGGTCCTTATAAATAATATCAAACCACACATCTAACATAATTATTATCACAATGTTTTTCACACATCTAACAGAATTATTATTATAATGTCACACAATAAAAGAAATTAGAGGAAGTTACATACACCAATAATATTAAATCGCAAATGTAGTTTTTAATATAATTTTTAATAATATCACAATTTATTTTCATATTTTTTCTATTAAATAAATAATAATATTATGTATATTCAATTCGAAAAAAATGATATAATTCTATAAATTGAAATATATAAAATTAAATATTTTTTACTAGAAAATTAAAATGCGAGTCAACATGTATAAAATATCGGTTAACATGCTAGTTATCATAGTGGTTAATTGGTGCAGTTGTTTTATGTCTATTTTACCCTTATTAGAAATTTATACTTTTAACTCGGTAAGAAATGGACTTATAACTCATAAGGTCGAGAATTGGAATATTGTTATCAGTGTGGTGTTGCAATTCCTCATAAAACTTCAATGTAATATATGATAAATTTTTAGGTGTGTAATCATAGATGATGTCAACTATGATCATTCTTCAATTTGAAATTCAAACATTTAATTTGTAATCATTTTTATTATCTGATTTATTCATTCTTAACATTTATCCATTCATGATTCTTATATTATGTTTTTTAGTTTTGGTTTATCCATTTCTTTAAATGGGTTTCATAGTTAGAGAGATTTTAGGAATAGTTATGAAATCAATTTGTTACTTGATTGCATTGTTTTCTAATAGAATGAAATAATTAGCAATTATATTCAAAACAACAATCAATTTGATGAGGTTTATATTGAGTTCATATATCATTTGCAAAGCAGATATAAATTCATTGCATAATGAATATATTCACACTCCCAAGTTTTTGTATAATATAAATTATTTCGATCTTCCAACTTATAAGCTAGAGGGTGAGTTTCGTGCAACGGTAAAGACGTTGTTTAGTGACTATTAGGTTACATGAACAATTTTAGAAACAGTTTCTCCGCTTGTCGAGCAATGCTGCATAAATCTACTTCCCCATACCCCACTAAGAGTCTTGTATACTAAGTTGCCCTTTTTTCCCGACTAAGATTGAAGGTTAGAGTTCATATTATGCTTCTGAGAAACATATATCACTCTTGCAATGGCACAAAACTAATTTTGATTCAGCGTAACAGTAGTTCTTCCTTGGGAGTACATTTGTTGTCCCATAAAAGTGTGGCACTCCATGTGCCACAGCTTGTAATTGATTGAAAAATATATATTTAAGTTAAAAATTTAATAATTAAGTATTTTTCTGACCAATCACAAACAGTTACACATAGAGTGATACACTTTTTGGAACAGAAGATGTCCACCCTTGTTCCTTGAAGCAAAAAGTTACTTCTAGATGAAATGTTAACCATAAAGTATTCACTCAAAAAGTCAGAATGTTACTAACACCTGATATAAAATTGTCACTAAATTTTCAAAGAAACATATTCCCAATAATTGTTTCTTCTGCAATACCCAGCATTGATCAACACAACATGGAAGATCAATTGCTTGAAAAAGTTAGGCCTAAGGCTCAACTTACATTGAGAAAAAGGGCATCAAATTTATTCTAAATGCAATGGTTTTTTATAAAACTGCAGCAAAAGAGAGGAAGAAACCACACTAAGAGAAGATGCAGCCATGCAAGCACCGGCAAGCCATGGAGGTAATCTGATACCTGTAAAAGGGTACAAAACCCCTGCAGCAATTGGCATACCTAGAATGTTGTAGCCAAGAGCCCAGATGTAATTGAGCCGAATACGCGACATACTTTTTCGAGATAGATCTATGGCTGTAACTACATCTTCCAAGCTGCTTTTGACAAGAACAATATCAGCTGCTTCTATAGCTATATCAGTTCCAGCTCCAATAGCCATACCAACATCAGCTGCAACTAAGGCCGGCGAATCATTTATTCCATCACCAACCATCGCCACGGTCATTCCTTTCATCTGCATCCAGTTTCAGTTTCAAGAATCAGAAAGTGATCAAATATCTTTAATGTTAGTTAGGCCTTTATGCATTATTTTCAAACCAAGATGAGTCAACTGCAAGTCTACAACATTAATTTATTAGATCTGACTGAAAAAAGCTGTCCTTTAACAAGAGTTTCGAATAGCTGAATAGCTTACAAGACTGACCTGCAATTCTTTCACTTTATCAACTTTTCCCAGTGGATTCGTCTCAGCTAAGACTTCATCGATACCAACTTCTCTAGCAATAGCAATTGCAGTAGCAAAGTTATCACCAGTCACAATGATGCTTGCGATGCCCATAGAGTGGAGAAAAGATATGACACGCTTAGCCTCGGGCTTTACAGGATCACTTACAGAGAATGCTCCAGCAATTTTTCCATCAATTGAAACTAAAACACAAGTTCTAGCCTGAATTTCATTTTCAAAGATGTACCTCTCAACCTCTGAACATATTGGAACATTACAAGCATGCATGAGTCTCTTGTTTCCAACTAAAACTGTTCTTCTGCCAACTTTTCCGCATACCCCAGCTCCTACGTGTACCTCAAAGTCCTTCACATCTGGGACATCCTCAGCGCGGGAACCAAATTTCTGGCGCAGCCTCTTTGCATATGCCACAACAGATTTTGCTATTGGGTGTTCACTACTTGCCTAAAAAATTGTAGAATTAATTAGCTAAAATATTATAGAGAGATAGAGTTAAGATTTTTTTATTGGAAAAACTTCTCCATCATTGAGAATTGCCTCTTTTTGTTCTCAGTATACAAACATGCAAATTCAAATACAATACCAAATCCAAGGACACAGTAATTAGAAGTTTATAAAACTGTATTAAATGAAGACAAAATGTTATTTCCAGTGTTTTTCATACTTAATATCTACTTTATAGTATAAAACAAAATTTCTTGATCAAAATCGGATTCAGTTTTCATCTTCTGTATTATTCAATATTTTTCGGGCTTATGCTCCAAAATTGTTAATAAGAATAAACTGTTGTCAATCAAAATTATTAGAGAATACAGTTAGCTTTAGAGTTAGCTAATTTGTTTAGTTGTTAGTTAGTTAAGCTGACAACTGTTAGCTAGTATAAATACTCAGCTCACTCTTGTAATTATTCAAGGATTGAGAGATATAGAAATTTTACAGTTACAGTTACAAGCTTTCTTCATTCCCTATTTTCTTTCGTTTTGTTTATCTCCTTTGCATGGAATCAATCACCTCAATGGATAGTGCCTCCGATTCTGATCCTCATATTCCCAACTCCCCACCGCATTCTACTTTAGATACTGCTCTTCAGGCTGTGTCACCTCAATTCACTCTTCTGCTTCCAATTACGGTGCTGACGGAGAACTACCTCACATGGTGTCAATTCACATTGGTTGTTCTGAAATCCAATAGAGCTTTTCGCTTTGTGCGTCCACCAGAGATACCTCTGTGTTTTCTTGATTAGATTAACAATTGTGTTAGTCCTAGTTTCTCTAGCCGAGAGGAACACGATTAGGAAATTTTCTCATGGTTGATGAACTCAATTTCTAATCGCTTCACTTGACTTTTGTACTGCTTGTTGTTTTTGTAAAGCTGAAAGATTACATTCTCCTACTTCACCTAATGTCTGTCACAATTCTTTCGATTTGTTGTATCTAGATGTCTAGGATCCTGCACCCATTTAATCTGAAAATGACTTTAGGTACTATTGTCTATAGTTGATGCTGACACTAGAAACACATGGATATACCTTCTTAAACAGAAATTTAATACTACCAATGTCTTTCAACACTTCCTAAAAATGGTTCATACTCAATTTAGTAAAATTGTTTAGGGAATTCAAAGAACAGTAAATTTGACATGTCCTTGTTCATCGACACCTCATCCACTTATAAACCATACGTTTTAGGTTATGTGGATGACATTATTGTCACTGGCTCTTATTCTTCTCATGTCCAGCATCTTATTGACAATCCAAGCTCTACTTTTGCACTCAAGAAACCTTGATTACTTCCTTGGCACATAGAAGTCAAACATCTCCTAATGGCTCTCCATTTCTCTCTCAGTGTAAGTACATTAGAGATCTTATAAGGAAAGTTGATATGGATGCTGCTAAACATATCTATACTCCTATGGCTAGTAATTGCAAATTAACTAAAGATGTGTCAAATTATTTTGATAAACACTAGGTAGATCAGTTGTAGCTGTACTGCAATATGCTACAACAACTAGACCTAATTTGGCCTTCAGTGTTAATAAAGTCTACCAATTTATGTGTCAGCCACTGCAGATACACTAGATAACAGTAAGAGAATCCTAAGATACTTACAGTTACAGGACACCTCTACATTTGGCATGATTCTTCAACCTGCATCACCATCTAGTCCTTTATCTCTTACAGATTTTTGTGATGCTGACTATGCCTCAGACATTGACGATAGGAAATCAATCTCAGATGCCTGTTTATTTGTTAATAGAAACAAACCATCTCCTGGTCTAGTAGTAATAAAGCATAATACAAAAGCCATTCCTTGGCATCACGAGAAATGGTTAATGATTTGGGTGAAGTATTTACTTTTAGAACATCAGTTCCCTTATCAAACTCCTCTCATTCTTTGTGACAACCTTAGCACTAATGCTATGGCACACAATCCAGTCCTTTATAACATGACTACACATTTAATTGGATCTGTTTTTTTGTAAGAGAAAGAATCCAAACCAAGGCTTTGAAAGTCAAGCACATTCCATCTGAATTTCCATGTCTTAACTAGACCATTGGCTACATTAAGATTTCTCTCTCTCCAAAAGCATCTCAGCAGTTTTTTATTCTTCCAATCTGTAAAGTCACCCTCAGTTTTAAGGGGCGTATTAGAGAATAGAAGCAGTTAGCTTTAGAGATAGCTAGCTTTTCTAATTGTTAGTTTGTTATCTGAGCTGGCAGCTTGCTTTTAGCTAGTATAAATATTCAGCTCACTCTTGTAATCATTCAAGGATTGAGATATAGAAATTACAGTTTCAAGCTTTCTTCATTCTCTGTTTTATCTTGTTCTGTTTATCTTCTTTAAAAAATATCCGAGTTTCCAAATAAGTATCATTTGCAACATAAAAAGGTACCTCCACAGAAACTGTCATGTCACACAACTCCTCCATAGAAAATTTAGAAAACAGAACTGCACTAACTACCACTGGCTTCCCGACTGTTAGTGTCCCAGTCTTATCAAACACAACAATTTTTACCTGCATTGAGAACAACGAATAAGATTCACATGAAAAAATGGAAGTTAAAAGCGTGAAGAACCCAAGAATGGAACTGACAATTTTATTGAATGATTGACTAAAATGAAAAAGGAAAGGAGATTATCTCCTCCAAGGGTTTCCCCCTTTACAAACCAACTATAATCTTCTGGATAAATTCTCTTTATTCCCCTCCTCTCCTATCCCTTCTAACTATACTAATTCTTCTAACAACACTAACATCAAGAATGAAATAAAGTCAAACGGGGTCTTTGATAATAGCACATAAAACTACTATGCCTTTGACAATGATTTTTGTGCAGTCCTAATTTCTTGACAACACAACCCAAATACGAAGCTCATAGCAAGATGACACTATCATTTAGGAACACCCAGCCAGAAAAGAATAAGTGTTGACGAAATCTTTTGCCCACTTAATCAAATAAGCAGTTTATACATCACAATAGGTGACTTCAATCAAGGGGAAATGAAAGAACTGCATCACCAATAGAAAAAAAATGTAAGTCGCTTAATTGTACACATTTTAGAACAACCTAATTTTGACTGCTGAGAAAGAGTTACTATCATACAGAACAATGCTATCATGTAGTGATACATACTGTCTTCCTCTATCACTTATGTCTAGTTGCCATTTCAGAGACTTGAACACAACCAAACTATTTCCAAGAAGCAGACCCTACATTAGGTGATGTAACACCTTGCAGTTCACAGATTCTCAAAGATAACAGGGGAAACATTGATGGATGCTTTACTTTAAATATCTAGTATACATGTTTCACATATTAGATTGAGTGAATGTATTAGTTTAAACAAAAATAAATTTGTTGTAATTCAGTTTTAAGCATTTAGTTTGTAAAAGAATTTGTTAAGTTCTGTTTTAGATATTTTTAGTTGCAAGGGCATTTTTGTCTTTATGCCCTCACTATATAAATAGCTTTCAGCTATTCTTTGTAACAATTAATTCATTTTGAATAAACACTTTGATTCCTGAAGCTTCTCTCTTCTCTCTAGCTCCCTCTCTCATTTTTCTTTGCTTTTCTTCTTACTTTTATATGGTATCATCGTGCTATGGCGGCAACAACGAATACCGCTACCGATCCTTCTTCTTCTTCTCCTCTTTCACCTTCCGCTGCATCTCCGATACAAGCTGTCTCATCTCCTTTGGTTCTACCTCTTCCTTCTGTCAAACTCACCGAGAAGAACTATCTTGTGTGGAAATACTTCATGCAAGCTACTCTCACTTCAAATCGTGCAAATAGGTATGTGTTAGGCACCGAAATTCCTCATCGGTTTCTCATCGATGATGATCGGTTGATTAATCGTGTTAATCCGGCGTATTTGTGTTGGGAGGAGGTTGATCAAATGATTTTTTCGTGGATGATGAACTCACTCTCCGAGAGTCTTCAACCTCGCGTCTTTGGCTGCATGCATTCATGGCAGTTATGGGAAGAGCTAGATTCATACTGCAATTCACAAACAAAAGCTCGTAGTCGTCAACTTAGGTCTTAACTTCGCTCAATTTCTCAAGGTGCAAGTTTGATTTCGGAATATTTCAACAAAATCAAGAGTCTCGTTGATGCTCTAATATACATTGGAACTCCGATTTCAAGCTCTGAGCACATTGACTATATCCTAGACGGTCTCAATGAAGAATATCAACCTGTCATTACTTCAATTGAAACTCAGGTTAACACTCCATCGCTGCATAATCTCGAGTCCTTTTTGTTGACCTATGAATCTTGGCTTGAGAAGAACAAGCACAAGGCTCTCTCTGATGCCTTGTCGGTCAATGTCGTTTCAGATTCTACATCGAGGTCTTCACATCAGGTGAATTCTCAATCAAGACCTCCTTCAATGGTTCCTTCATCATTCTATGCACCTAGGTCAGATTTTCAAGCACCTGGTTCTAACTTCACTGGCTTTGGTAATTCTGGTGGTTATCGTGGTGGAAACTGTGGTCGTCAGAGAGGAGGAAGACAGTTTGGACGAAATACGTCGTCGTTTTGCGTCTATTGCAACCGTCATGGACATGACGTTGCAATGTGCTATTATGCACCGTCTCAGTTTGGAGGTCAACTAACCTACGCTGGACCACCTAGACAAATTCAACCACCTCATCTTGCTGCTTATGTGCCACGTCAATTTCTTTCAGTCTAAGTCCACTTTTGGACCTTCCATCTATCCAGCTCAAATCTACTCACAATATCCTCAAGACTTCTACACAAGCCAACAAGCAGCATACTCTCCTCCTCCCTATGGAGACTCTCTGCTTGGGCCTGGTCCACACTCAACAAACAAATACATTCCTCCTCCTCATCAATCCTTTGTTATGAACACACAAGCTGATCACAGAGAAGCAGAGGCACCTAAAGAGTCGAAGAATGCTATCTGGTATCCAGACTCTGGTGCTACGAATCATCTCACTGCTGATCCTTCTCTTGTTTATGAACCTACTGAGTCCTTTAACCACCAACAGATTTTCATGGGTAATGGTACTGGTATTGGTATACATTCAGTTGGACACTCTTCCATTGCTTCTCATTTTAATTCAAATACTAATCTCTCTCTGAATAATCTTCTCTTAATTCCTTTAATTAAGAAAAATCTAATCAGTGTTTCGCAATTTACAAAAGATAATTGTTGCTATTTTAAATTCCATTCTGATGTGTATTTTGTCAAATCTCAGGTTACTAATGAAGTCTTACTTCAAGGTTATCTCACCAAGGAAGGACTCTATGCCTTTCATGGTGTTATGTCTGGGTCTAAGTCTTCTAATTGTCTTTTATCTTTTACTCAAACTGCATTGTATCCTGATTTGCAAACTTCTGGCTCTACTGCTTGTAATAAATCTAGTTTTCATACTTGTAATAATTCTAGTACAATCTCTTCATTTTCACTATGGCATTCTAGGTTAAGCCATCCTCATGAACATGTTGTTAAAACTGTTCTTACTCAATGTAAGGTTCCCTATACTAATAAATCAACTTCTGATTTCTGTTCATCATGTTGTATGGGTAAAGCACATAGATTGTATGCCCCTAGTTCTACTATAATCTATGATACTCCTTTTGCTTTAGTCTATATTGACTTGTGGGGACCTGCACCTGTGCATTCAGCAACAGGTTTTAGGTACTATTTGTCCATTGTTGATGCCTATAGTAGACATACATGGATATTTTTGTTGAAATTGAAGTCTGAAACACTTAATGTGTTTCAGTACTTTCTCAAGTATGTCAATACTCAATTTCATCACTCTGTTAAAGCTGTACAGAGTGACTTTGGGGGGGAATTTAGACCTTTTAGTGAAGTCTTAAAAGGTCTTGGTATTGTTCATAGGATTTCATGTCCTCATACCCATCATCAACAGGGGACTGTAGAGAGGAAACATAGGCATATAGTTGAAACAGGGCTTACCTTGTTAAGTCATGCACATCTGCCTATGAGTTTTTGGGATCATGCCTTTGTTATTGCTGTTTTTCTAATAAACAGACTTCCCTCTACATCCCTTAAGCATAAGTCACCTCATGAACTTCTTCTTGGTTCAAAGCCTGATTACACCTCTTTAAAAGTGTTTGGGTGTGCTTGTTATCCTCTACTTAGAGCATTTAATAAGCACAAATTAAGTCCTAGAAGTTCTGAGTGCATCTTTTTAGGTTACTCACCAAGTCACAAAGGCTATAAGTGTTTATCCAAAGATGGCAAAATATATATTTCTAAGGATGTTACCTTTAATGAACATCATTTTCCTTCTGTTTCTGAAACTTCCTCACCTAGTCAGTCTCTTGATAGTCATCTCTTGCCTACTGTCCCAACAATGGTTTTCTCTCCACAGTTTAGTCCTATTGTGACTGAATCACATTCTCAAAATGTTCACACTCTTCACATGTCTCAAAATACACCTCTTAGTTCTAATCCTTCTCAATCTGAGTATTCTCCTACAATTCCTTCTTCCAGTACTTCTTTGTCTCCTTTAACAATTACACAGTCTTGTCATCCAATGCAAACAAGATCCAAGTCAGGAATTTTTCAGAATATTCTTCCTAGAGTTCATTCTGCTCAGATTGAACCTACCAGTGCCAAAACAGCCCTGCTTGAACTTGTGTGGCAGCAAGCCATGCAAGAAGAATATGATGCACTCATGGCTTTAGGGACATGGTCCCTTGTTCCTCTTCCACCTCAAAAAAGGGCAATTGGATGTAAGTGAGTTTTCAGAATCAAAGAAAATCCAGATGGAACAATAAATAAATATAAGGCCAGACTTGTGGCTAAAGGATTCCATCAAAAGTATGGTGTAGACTACAATGAAACCTTTTCTCCAGTTGTCAAACCTGTCACCATTAGAATCCTTCTTACTCTTGCAGTTTCTCATCAGTGGTCCATAGAGCAATTGGACATTAACAATGCTTTTCTTAATGGCATTTTGGATGAGGAAGTCTATATGACTCAGCCAATTGGGTTCCAACATAATGATAAAACTCTAGTATGCAAGTTGCATAAAGCAATTTATGGCTTAAAGCAAGCACCAAGGCAGTGGTTTGAAAGACTAAAGGGCTCTCTTGTCTCCTTAGGTTTCAAAGTCAGCAAGTGTGACAACTCCTTGTTTATTCATGTTTCATCTAATCACAGACTGTATGTGTTAGTTTATGTTGATGACATAATAGTAACAGGATCCTCCATTGCCCTTGTTCAAAAGCTGATAAGGGATCTTAGTCATACATTTGCACTCAAGCAACTAGGTCCTTTGGATTATTTTTTGGGTGTTGAGGTTAAACACATGCAGAATGGTTCTCTTTTTCTGTCCCAATCAAAATACATCAGAGATTTATTAGCCAAAGTCAATCTTTCTCAATCAAAGGCTAGCAGCACACCTATGGCTACAAACTGCAAACTTACTAAGCATGGTTCTGATGAATTTGAAGATCCTACATTCTATAGGTCAATAGTTGGTGCTCTGCAGTATGCAACAGTGACAAGACCAGATATCACATACTCTGTGAATAAAGTCTGTCAATTTTTGTCCAGACCATTGAATTCTCATTGGACTGTTGTCAAGAGAATTCTGAAATACCTTCAAGGAACAAAGTCCTTAGGATTAACCATTTCTGCAGCCTCCATATCATCTAACATTCCTATTACTGCCTACTGTGATGCAGACTGGCATCTGATATAGATGATAGAAAGTTTGTTTCTGGTGCATGTCTTTATCTTGGACCTAACCTTGTCACTTGGTGGTCCAAGAAACAAAACACTATCTCCAGGTCCAGTACTGAGGCAGAATATAGAAGTTTGGCTTTAGCCTCTCAGGAGATCATGTGGATAGAGTCCCTGCTACAAGAACTCAATGTGCCATATCAAACCCCTGTTATATTCTGTGACAACAAAAGCACCATTGCTATGTCACATAATCTTGTCTTATATAGAAGAACAAAACACATTGAGCTTGATCTCTACTTTGTTAGAGATAAGATTCAAAGCAAAACTCTTCTGGTTCAACATATTCCTTCAGAGTTTCAAACTGCTAACATTCTCACCAAACCTCTTCCCTAACAACCAGTTCATCACTCTCAGAAATCAACTCCATGTGTTTGATATTCACTGATTTGCCTAGTCAAAGAACCCTCTAATTCAAGGGGGTATATTAGATTGAGTGAATGTATTAGTTTAAACAAAAATAAATCTGTTATAATTCATTTTTAAGCATTTAGTTTGTAACAGAATTTGTTAAGTTCTGTTTTAGATATTTTTAGTTGCAAGGGCATTTTTGCCTTTATGCCCTCACTATATAAAAATAGCTTACAGCTATTCTTTGTAACAATTAATTCATTTTGAATAAACACTTTGATTCCTGAAGCTTCTCTCTTCTCTCTAGCTCTCTCTCTCATTTTTCTTTGCTTTTCTTCTTACTTTTATAGAACACAACCAAACTATTTCCAAGAAGCAGACCCTACATTAGGTGATGTAACGCCTTGCAGTTCACAGATTCTCAAAGATAACTGGGGAAACATTGATGGCTGCTTTACTTTAAATATCTAGTAAACATGTTTCACATAATTTATCCTTATAAACAAAAGTAGAGGAGAAAGTTCACATGTTGTGTTGTAACATATGCAAGCTTTTAATTAATATACTCTTCTAATGCAAGCACAGTTTAAATGCTACACCCCCACTAAGAGAGATACAGAGTAAAAGGTAAAAAAAGAATTTAACTACCTTATGTGCCTTTTCCAGTGCATCTCCGCCCTTAATGAGTACACCTAGAGAAGCACCCATGCCCGAAGCAACCATGACAGCAGTCGGTGTTGCTAGACCCAGAGCACATGGGCAAGCAACAACTAGCACAGAAATAGCAAACTGCAAAGCAAGCTCAAATGGATCCACTGCTTTTGGTCCTAAATGCTTAGGGTAAATACCAGCTTTCCCAGGAATGTACCACCCCAGCCAAGTTATGAGTGCTGCTACAACCACCTAAGAATGCAACAATGAATTGAGCAGCTACCCATAGATAAAATATTGTTGCAATGCTACTTTATCATCGCTTCATTTCAAGTCCAATAAGATTAGAATATAAACAAAAGGATGAGGCAAGAAACAGAATCAGAAAATTGATGGCACATATCTTCAAATGTTCAGTTCAATAAGATAAGCATAATTTAGGAAATTTTAATCAACATATGTAAAGCTCAGACTACTTGGAGATATGTTACATTAAAACACTACACTAGCATAAAACCTTACTTTTGAAAGTGGAAAACTGGAAAAGAAACCAGAAAAGTGTAGCTTAGGAAAAAAGAACTCACTATTGGAACAAAAACCCTAGAAATGTCATCAGCAAGTTTTTGAACTGGGGCTTTAGCAAGTTGAGCAGCTTCTACAAGTTGAACAATTTGAGAAAGTGCAGTGTCTGATCCAACATGTGTAGCTTTAACATGTAAGCAGCCATTCTCATTGATGGTTCCACTGATAACCTTTTTTATAGGCAAATATCAGTCTCATTAGTATTTTGTTAGAGAAATAATGTTGTCACCTCTCATGACTCTTGGTAGCAACTTTAAACTAATTTGAAACACTACAACTTGGAATTAAAAACAAAATCAAAGATTTAACATATTTCCCTACATCCCCTTCCCACAAAAATGGAAAATCAGGATGATATATCAATCTCTATCAACAAAAGTATATAACTTTTGAAGTTAGTCACTAGTAAACACATCAGAGTGAGGGTGTGCATCCACTCACTCATACTTTTGGTCACACACCTATCTGTTTTGGAACTCTCTTCCTACAACATCAACACTCGCTTCCGTTCCTGTTTTTGTCATAGTCACCCCTCTAATTTATGGGCTGCTTCTGCACTCATAATCACTAACAGGAAAATACTAGCAACTAAGAATCATACAATATGAACAATACCTTGTCTCCTGGACTTTTGTCAACAGGTCTTGCCTCCCCAGTGATCATGCTTTCATTAGCATAGCTCTGTCCTTTTATAATAATACCATCAACTGGAATTTTGGCACCAGGAACAATCTTAATTATGTCATTCTTTTGTATAAGTTGAGTGTCAATTTCTGTCTCTGCGATGATGTTTCCACCAGTATCGATTTCTATCAAATAAGCGTTATCAGGAACAAGTTTTGTCAGCTTTGCTAAAGCATCTGACGTTTTCCCTTTCGCCATAATCTCCAGATATTTTCCTAATAGAATAAAGGATATCAACATGGAACTGGTCTCAAAGAAATCCTGTCCTTGAAATGTATCTGAAGTTGATGCTTTTATCAAGACATATATCGAATAAAAATAAGCAGCATTAGTCCCTAATGCAACCAGAACATCCATGTTAGCAGATCTTCGCCTCAGGGCATGATATGAACCAATATAAAACCTAATAATAACAGCAAAGGTAATATTATTATAAATAACTCAATATGACGAAAAGAGATACTGTGTAACTGCATTCTGGGCTCTGGTCAATGAATAGTATAGATAACAAGAAACTAGGAATAAATAATTATTCATATAATAGTAGTAGTAGTAGTAGTAGTAGTAGTAGTACCTTTTCCCAACTATGAACTGGACAGGTGTGCTAAGGACCCATCTTAAAAGCAACCCAAGAGTGAGCATATTGTGGATCTTATAGTTTAACCAGTTGTCACATGAAGGAAACATAGGAAGCACCATGGCAAATACTAATACAGGAACAGAAAATAAGCAGCTGAACAAAAACTGGTTCCTATACATACAAATTTCATTCACCTTATCCCTTCCTATTTGGCCTGGAGGAGAGTATAAGCTTGCTTGATATATCTTGGTGCCACAGCTAGCTGCTTGAATGCAATGAATGAGAGTTCTTGGACCTGTAAAGTCTGGATCATAGCCAACTGTAACTGTATGGTTTGTCAAATCCATTTCAACATGATTCACACCTACCGCTAACTCAATACAAGACATTATTGCATCAACGTCTTTTGCAGAATCAACCCCTTCAACTTTTAGATGCACTTTGTTCACATCATTCCCTGAGCTAATAAGATCTGCTCCATAACCACCACCTTCTATAGCTTCAATTATCTTGTCAGCATTTGTGATGTTAGAATCAAAGTGCACTTTTGCCTCTTCTAAAGCTTGACCAACTATTGCCTTTTTCACTCCATCAACCATTTGAAGTGCATTCTCAATAGACTCAGAGCAGCTTGTGCATGTCATTCCCTTAATCCTGACTCGGCATACCGATATGTTTTGCTCTTGGACATTGTCAACTCTAAAGCCAGCATCTTCTATGGTTTCCTTTATTTTTTTCGCCTACAACAAATTTACATTAGAAATATCACCATTCTAAGTTAGTATAAATCATGGTTTTAAATTTCAATTGCAATCACAATGGCAGTTTGGTTCCATTTACTAGAATTGCTAGAAAATGGGACTGATGTGGCGACAATTGTAGTCTCATGTGGTTTCAAAGACTACCAAAAGCACAAATATTATGGACACAATTGCACTTGTGAACCACAATTTACAAACATGTTAAATTCAAAGTAAATTTAAAGAGAGCAACAGAAAAGAACAAATCAGTACAATAAGGATGCCAGACATTCCATATGTGGTAAAGATCATATATTTTTCAGGAAAAATAAAAAATAAAATAAAAACAGAGTAGTGCCTCTATGTTACAAAACTCATGAAGGTTCTAAATTGCAGTTCACTGATGCAATTGTGGCCGTAATATTACAGTTCCACAGGTGCGTCGCAATCACAATCACAGCCACGCCAGCCATCTTTTCTCCACAACCACGACATAAATCACAATCTAAAACCATAATAAAGCCCTCTTTTTAAATTGCACCCTGCCCGCAATATTGCGATCTCAGAGTCTCCGCTAAGACATCACAACCACAATTGCAGCAACATTTTTCCACATGCAACATGATTGCAAACACTAATAAAGCCCACTTTTTAAATTGCGCCCTGCTCCTCAATATTGCAGTTGCATTTCCCTACATGCACTATGATTGCAATATTGCGGTTGCATTTTCCCACACATAGCATGATTGCAAAAACAATTTAAAACACTACTTAAATTGCACCCTGCTCCGCAATATTGCAATTGCATTTTCCTACATGCAGCATGATTGCAATATCGCGGATGCATTTTCCCACACACAACATGATTGCAACCGTAATTTAAATCACTGATAAAACATGCATGATTTGTGAAGGATGACTTACAGTTACAAACTTCGGGGCATATTTGATTGCTGCTCTACCATCAAGTGGTGACACCATAACACTTTTGACCCCATTAATGTTTCTAACTGCAGATTCAACAGAGTTTACACATGAAGCACACTTTATATCACTTATTTGAAACAAAACTCTTCTATCTCTCACATATTCTTCTTCTTCTTCAGTCTCCAACAATGGTATCTTAACATCATCAACCCCACCATCTTTTTCCATTCCTGTAAAAAATATTCAAATAAAAAACCTCAAATGATTATTAAGTTTAAAAAGAAAAACATAAAAACTGCACAGTACCCAATGTTTTTTAAATTTTTTAAATTGCGGTTGCTTTTACCGCGATTATGTAAAATTGCGGGAAAATGCGGCTGATGTGACCGCAATTACTGAGACTCCGAAAACTTAATATTACAATTACAGTTATTATTACAATGATTGCGATTGTGCAATTTAAAAACAAATATAATACTGATACCTTAAAAGAATACAAATATGATAATGGAATTTATGAGATGAAAATATGATTAGGGTTGATAGAGAAGAAATGAATGGAGTAACGTAGAAAAGGTGTTTTTGGAGGAATCAGTGTATTTAAAACTTTTTGAAATTTCAACCACTTTTGCTTCATTTCCCACCAAAGTGATTATTTTATTTAGAATCTGTAAGGTGTTATGGTATTGGATCATAGCCATAACTGCTTAGGTGGCAGTTTCCACAAATTAAATAAAGGAGAGATGGAAAAAATACACATTTAGTGGATACCAAAAAGAGAAAAAGTATATTCATTAAAATATAATGATAAAAAATAGTTATAAAAACCGGTTTCTGTCGGTCGGTTCAACCGGTTTAAATATCATTATGTTATAACAATTATACCGATCAAAACTGGCTATACCGATCAGTTTTCAATTGAGCCGTACCGGTCGATTTTTATTTAAAATTAATTTTTAATGAAAATAAAAAGAATTATTGTTTTTATTAATTTATCAACATTAATGTTATTATATTATATATGTATAACTAACTTTACCGGTATGGGATTTAATTAGTAAACCATCGGTTGAACCGTCGTACTACTGTATTAGTATCCCTACCAATTTGATAACTGTTACGGTATTAATAACATTGTGTTAAACTATATAATTTTATTAATTATGTGAAAATTGATTATTATAAAATATATAAATATATTTAAATTTAAAAATTTGGTCGAAATTCGTGCATATTCGCTATTTGCATGTGTGTCCTGGTGTGACTATGAGTATGAAAACCAATACTCATATTTATCATGTCCTATTGTCATCTCTACGAAGCTTGTCTATATATCTATATTAATTGAATGGGCTGGAGAAGTTACCAAAATAGACATCTTATATGCTTGACACCTGACTTATTTAAGGGTATAATTGTCATTTGTTTTAACTTTAAATAAACTAATAAATAAACACGGATTCCCTAAAATAACCCTCATTATATTTTACTTATTATTACACAGTTAGGGGTATTTTTGTATATTACATTTTTTGAATTAGTAAAGTCTGAAAGCATTTATTACTGCAGGGCGAGAAAATACTAAAAACTCCTTCCAATTTACCAAATGTTTGCTTTTAAGGAAGGGTTATTTTTGTAAAATCAAACTTAAAGTATCTCATTTCTCTTCCTTCATTCAGATTTCAGACTCACCTACTGATTTCATCTTTCTCACTCTCTCTCATCTCTCTCAACATTTTCTCATCATCACTTATTTCATCTTCTTCTTTCTAATCTCTTATTCCTTCTTCTTTCTACTCTCTTCTTCCTCAACAATTTCTCATGGCATCTTTTTTCTACACTCTTCTTTCTTTTAATCTTCAACGCGATCATCACTCTTCACAGAGGTACACGTATCTCATTATTTTTGTTTATTTTTTTATTATATTTACGTTTTTCTATTCGTCATTTTTGTGTTCGTTGTAAAATGTATTCTTCGTTTTGTAGATCAGCTTCTTCAAGGTAAACATACTTCTCATCTTTTGTTATATTTTTATTTATTTGTCATAAAGATGAAACTTTGACACATACTTTGTTTTTTTTTATTCACATGTTAACCTTTAAAATGACACAAATATAGTTTTTTTTCGATCTGTAATATTTTTGTCTCATAGTTGAAGTTTTTCTTTCTTTCTGTAATATTTTCTCTCATTTTAATCATTATCTTCTTTCTCATGTTTACATTTTCAGGTAATTTTTCATTCGAGATTGTGAGGTAAAGCTTTCACCTTTCACCTAAACAAAAAGGTTGTAAAGTTTCTATCTTTGTAGATCAAACTTTTTATACAGTGTCATCTCTGTGTCATTTAGATCATAGTTTTTATACAGTTGAAATGTATCTTTGAATCATACAATATTTTTAAGGTAACATTGCTATTTGATTTTTCATATTCTATGGTTATTTGTCCTCATCTTTCTTTAAGATAACATCTTTAGTAACATGCAATATGCATATTCTACATTTTGATGAACAATCATAAGCTGTAGGTTACCCAAATTACAGCATGTATGATGAACAATAATATTCATTTCATAAGTTCAATATGTCATATACAATTTAATATTAGTATCTTGAAATATCCATATTCTGCATTTTGATGAAAATGTTAATTAGTAACAATGATAATAGTTATTATACATACATTATCAATTATTTTAGTTTGATGTTAATCCAAGTGGAAATTATTTTTCTTATTATTCACGTGATAATGCATAACTTATGCTTTAATTTATTTTTTCAGGTCAATCACCATAAAAATTTACAATGATGATGATCATTGCTTTACTTTTAAAGTTGAGGTGAGTTGACATATTATTTTCAAAATAACTTTGGGAAACACAATTAAATCAACTTAATTACCATCTTAATAACAATGGAAGAGACTCCTAGAAAAAAGTAACTTTTCTGTCATCGATTTCAAATTTTAAAACTTGGCACAATTCCATATTATTTTGCATTAAATTTTTGTACCCTCTTCATTCATTTTTCATACATCGATAACATTCATTGTTATTTATAGTTCATAATTATATTTAATGAATTATATATTTGACAATTTTTTTAATCCTTATCACATTTTAAAACAGGGAGTATTTTAGAGAGAGCAATCAAATTATAGGACAAAAAACATGAGATTTCTTGAGGTTCATAATTGCTATTTGATTTTTCATATTCCATGGTTATTTGCCTTTATCTCTTCTTTAAAGTAATATCTTTTGTACCATGCAATTTATATATATTATTTTTCTGTTGGTTGAATCATACAATATTTTGATTTTTAAATTTATCAAGATACCTTTTTAAAAAAAACATAATACTATGTAATGTTATTATAGACCACCTTACTAAACATATCATAAGCTGTAGTTTACCCATATTACATTATGTATGATGAACAATAATATTTATTTAATAAGTTCAATCTGTCATATACAATTTAATATTATAGTATTTTGAATTATGCATATTCTGCATTTTGATGAAAGTGTTAATTAGTAAATTACTGATAGTTATTATACTTACAAATCAATTATTTTATTTTGATGTTAATCCAAGTGGAAATTATTTTTCTTATTATTCACATGATAATGCATAACTTATGCTTTAATTTATGTTTTCAGGTCAATCACCATAAAAATTTATAATGATGATGATCATTGCTTTACTTTTAAAGTTGCAGGTGAGTTGACATATTATTTTCAAAATAACTTTGGGAAACACAATTAAATCAACTTAATTTCCATCTTAATAACAATGGAAGAGACTCCTAGAAAAAAGTAATTTTTCTGCCATCATTTTCAAATTTTAAAACTTAGCACAATTCCATATTATTTTGCATTAAATTTATGTATCCTCTCTCTCAATTTCCATTCTAAACGTTTCATTTCTTATTTATTAATATTAAACTTTGGATTTTGGGTGAACGTGGATAGGTATATAGATACTTCACAAATTTGGTTGTATGGAAGAAGAGTTATATTAATATTGTCTCATAATAGAACGGAGGGAAAGAACGAATCAAACATGAATTCATGCATTTGAGTATCCAACTATGGATCCAAGGTTCAATGATGTTTTCAACAAAACTATGGTCAATTGTACAACTATAGTTATGAAAAGAGTTCTTGAATTTTACAAAGGTTTTGAGCACATTAATAAATTGGTAGATGTTGGTGGTGGTCTTGGGATAAATCTCAATCTCATTACTTCCAAATATCCTCATCTCCATGGTATTAATTTTGACTTGCCTCATATCTTAGAACATACCCCTACCTATGCTGGTATGATATGATCCTCATTTTATTAGTTTCACTATTTGTTGCAAATTCCTATCCAAATAAGTTTTTTTTTTTAATTTGGTGAATTATCCAAAGAAGATTTATAAGCCTTCACAACTTTTGTATAACATGTGATATAAATATATATTAATGTTGCAAGCGTGGAACACGTGGGAGGAGATATGTTTGAGAGTGTTCCTCGTGGAGATGCCATTTTTATGAAGGTGGGTCAGGAATTATTTTTCTATAATTTCTCAATATTAAATTCCCATTATTAGTTCCAATACATTTAAGTTTATAGTAGCCTTAACTAAGAAGTGTATTTTGTGGACTAATATTGTCGGTGGATACTTCATGATTGGAGTGATGAGCACTGCTTGAAGCTGTTGAAGAATTGTCATAAGGCTACCCATGATGATGGAAAAGTGATTGTTTTAAAAGTACAACATGTGACAGCAATGGTTCATTTTATTAGTTTTATGATACTTTTTAAGCAATGGTTCATTTATTGCAACTATATTTCTCTTGCATTATTATTACTCTTCCACCAACTTTTTAAAAGTATAACATGTGACAGGTTGTGACACAACTTCCAAACTTCATCACATGATGTGACTTTTCACTTATCTCTATTTCTAATATCTTTGTCTTCTTACACACTCAACCTTTCATTTCTTGCATATATTCTCTTTATACATTAGCTTATGCTGATAATATTCATTAAATTATATATGTAAATAACATATATTTATTTATTTTTTGTTTCATTGCATGTCAACATGTTCTTTTCTTCATATCATTGGGAAAATAACTAAATCTAAAATCTTCTTTAATAAAAATTGAATGGGTTGTGACTATTACCAACATAGTTATCTCATTTAGTTGACACTTAGATTTTATTTAAATGAGTATATTTGTAATTACATGATTTATTAGTTTAGTAAAATAATAAAAGGAAATTGTGTATAGTATATTACTGAAAAGTAAATAACACTTTACTTTACTTATGCTTATACTTGTGGTGTAGTTGTTTGACTCTTTAGATAATAATGGATACAATCAAATAATGTTGACCACACAGTTGATGTTAAACTCACTTACAACCTTTACTCTATTGTGAAATATACTAACCAACAGATTTTTAAACTCACTTACAACCTTTGGTCTTTCTAAATCACAATATCATGTTGAAAGGTGAAAATCCAATAATGCTATTGAGAAATTTAGACTAATATGAATGATTATGTCGTTTATAAAGGATGGTCAGCCACTAAAGATAACAATAAATGACATTTATAAATATGTTTTCTAAATTCTCTAACCTATATTTTACAATTTATTTTGCATCATGTTCCAAACTTTTTATCATAACAATTATTTATTTAATTAATATAACAATTTCAATACTATCTCATTCGTTAACAACTATACATCAACGGTAAAATACATATAAATTATCTTTTATGAGGTAACCCTCCATAATATTCTTATTAATAAATTATGTTGTTATTCCTTAATTAAATTCCTGCAAAATACAATATCACCCGTACGAATACATGGGTATACAAAGTCTTAGTATATTTTTATTGTCATGCTGCAAATTTCAAAATCATTATTAGATATGTAAAACCCTAACTATAAGGGAAAGTTGATTGAGATAAAATAGGGTCATTCTTCTCATGTAATATGTGTCTAATCTAGCATTATTCATTATACGTAGCATATAAGTTATATCACCATGAAAGTATTATTTTGTGGTACCTAAAATATCATCTAATTTCGGAAAAATTACACCTTTTATTTATGTTGAATAGACTAATGTTATTTTGACTTTTCGTGCATTTATATTTATGTTATGACAATCAATAAATCTCAAGGTCAATCAGTAGAAAGTTTGAGGTTATATTTACCTAGACGAATATTCAGTCACAATCAATTGTACATAGTTATTTCAAGAGTTAAAAGCAAGAATTGGTTGAAGATTTTGATTCATGATAAGGATGGTAACCCACTAAAGTCAACAAATGTGGTTTATAAAAAAGTTTTTCAAAATCTTTAACATGTATTCATCAACTTATCTTTAATTATGCTATTTAAATTATATTTCTAATCATTTTATTATTTTATACAATAGGTTTTACGCTATGTCATTCCACAACAACTGTTATGAATAAAAAATGTACATAACGTTGATGTCTTATCTGGTAATCATTAATAAATGTTTAGTTCACTAAATACTATATAATGTTTGTTACTTTCATTTAATAAAGTTAAAATCGTAAGGTATAAACTATTAATTACGGTCCATTTAATTTTGTATTAATAATCTCGGAAGTAATTTTTAATATTCACAAATTATCGTGTCATTCTTTAATTAAATTAATGCAATTTTTTAATGGACTGATTAAATCTAACAAGACTTAATTAAAATAACTAATTCATAAGTGAATGAATTTTATTTTCATATCATACTTAATTTTGATTACTTTTATGTTCATTATTTCAAAATTAAGTATTCTAAGCATGTCTGTCAATAGCAAATTTCGGTTGCTATGCTCTAGAACAACGTTCTGTTGTGCCTATTATATATAGATATAGATTTAGTGGTAATACACATATAGGAGAAATCCACTTAGTGCAAGAGTAAGTGGAAACAACCTCCTCCACAATAAATTCTGCTCCTGAGTTGATATTATGATTATGGACTTAATTCAAGAGTAAGTGCCAATACAATTAGCAGAGAAACCAAAACGGGTCATATACTTACATGTCAAATTCTACGTGATTGTGTTAAATTGTTTCTATTTAATTCACTATCAATGTTATTATAATGAAGAGATGTTGTTCATGTTATTAGTACGAGTGTGTCCCATATTTAAACATTTGGAACATAGTTAGTATCAATTTAGTTCACCAAATACTATATAATGTTTGTACTTTCATTTAATGAATTTAAAATCGTAAGGTATAAACTATTTGTTACGGTGCATTTAATTATGTGTTAATACTTTCAGAAGTAATTTTTAATATTTACATATTATAGTCTTATTCTTTAATAAAATTCATGCAACACACATTACTACCCGTACTTACTAGTTAGATTTTAAAAAGAAGCTACCATTTGAAATAAAGTAAAACAAATAAAAAATTGTATTTACTCGATTTGATAATCATTACTCATCATCATTAGTTAAAAATTTATACTTTGATTATAATCATACATGTAGTTATTTTATATCTATTACTTTTGGTAATCACTTTACTAGTGTGTCTTATTTTTCAGATATTAAGTGTATATATAAAATTTATATAAATTTCTCAACTTGTACCTCTAACTATGATTAGTGTATCATTATATGTTTTTTCATATCTATTCTTTTAGGGGTGATGAAGAGAGATAATAGTGAAGTATGGTAATATATGTGTAATAGTAGTTATACATTGATCGAAAAGAATAATAGAGCATGTGAACGATTCTTTTAGTTATTATTGAGATATTACAAATGGATAAAATTGAAATATGGAAATTATGTCATGATGGTTACTAAATTAAATTGAATGAAATTATACAGATTCAATTACCAGAATGTCTTTTAGACATATTTTGTATTTATATAATAATAATAGGAGCAAAATTAGAATATAGGTTTTTAAATTACCTTAACACCCTTTAAGCATATTATGCCTTTATATAGTAATATAGATGAAAAAAAGTTTATTTTTACTTATCACCTTGCTTTTTATGACTTATGTAACACCTCAAATTTTAGTATTCAAAATTGTAGTATCAGTTCTGGAAGTCTCGCTTGAGCGAGAGATTCTCGCCTAAGCGAGAAGGGATCACCTGGGAGGGTGAAATCTTGGGCTATACTGGAGGATTCTCGCCCGAGCGAGAGTTGTCTCGACTGGGCGAGAAATGACAAATTTGGGCTGTTGACACAGTGTAATCGATTACATGGTCTTGGTAATCGATTACATGCTGATATCTGATCAGACATGTGTAATTTTTCATTATGTAATCGATTACATGGTCTTGGTAATCGATTACATGCTGATATCTGATCAGACATGTGTAATTTTTCATTATGTAATCGATTACACTGTACTCGTAATCGATTACATCATATTAAAAGCATCAGATATGTGCATTTTTTACATTGTAATCGATTACACCATATGGTAATCGATTACACGAGCGTCCGAGCTATAAAAGTGGAAAAGGGGATCTAGGAACCCTAATCTTCATTTTCTTTTCTCCCCATTCACTCCTAGCGGCGACTCCCCATGGATTTCGACAATTCCCTCCACAAAACCTCAAAAACACATCAAAACCTCTTCCTCTTGCTTCTTAATGGAACATTGGAGTGCTTTGGAGATGAAAAAGCAACAATGGAGGTTGAAGGAGATGGAGGGAGATGAAGCTCTTTTGCGGAGCAACGGAGCTTACGCAACCTAAGGTGAGGGAGAAGACCATTGTGGTCTTAGAGTAATTCATTAGAGTCATCATCTCCGATTTCCCTCAAGAATCGGAGCATATTAACGGATAGAAACTCTTTTAGGTGTTTATGGCCCATGTGAGAAGATGGTTCTAACGTTAATGTGTTATATGATGAAGAATATGTTGTGTGTGGTTTATTTATGATAATGTTGTGTTATGGATGGTTGATTTGCTATAAACATATGTAATATGAGGAATATGTTGAAGTAACTATGTTGTATAAATGATCTCTTTCAAAAGATGTAATAAGAATTAGCATGATTACCTTTATCAGTGTTGTAATTGAAACAAAGGATAATTGTATGAATTATGGATTAAAATAGAATGTGATATAATGTTTTTGATGAAAAGGTATTATTGATTATTTCCGCATTTTGAATTGGGAAACTTGACTAATATTTACATTTAATAAAGTTTAAAAAATTTTGGGTTATAAAATCGGGTCGTTACAATATGGTATCAGAGCATACGTTAACTCTGCGGCCTAGGGTATGACCTTACATGCTTCTTTGTGAAATTTGTATGAGTCAACTAATTGATTTATTCTAATTGTTTGTTAACTATGTGATAATTGTTGTTATGAAAGATTCTTGTTGAATTTCTTATTGAGAATTTCTTGAAGAGTGTTTGGTTGTAAAACTCTTGTTGAATTTCCTGGTATGAACTTGTGGCTGAATTTATTGTGTGAGACCCTTGTTGGGAATTCTCCGGTGAAACTCTTGCTGAAAATTTCTGGTTGTGAACCTCTTGTTTAAATTTCTTATGGTGAGTTATAGTTGTGATTTTATTGTTGAATTTCGTGATGCGAAATTGACTTGTTGAGAGTTCCTCGTGGTGAATCTCTCGTTATGAGTTTCTTGTCAACCTCTTGATGTGAACCTTCTTTTATCGCTAAGATTAATATAATTGAAGAGGAACGATTAGCTTAGCTTTCTTGGATGTTTGTTTATATGCCTATGTGGTTATAGTTGAATGAAATTAAGGTATTAATTGTTCGCTATGATATCTACATGAGAATTGAGAACTTTGTTAGCATTTTGAGAGGATAATAATTTGAAAGAACTATATATTTTGTCTCGAAAATTGGATTTTTATTCTATGGAGGACTTTTGATAATGAAAGGAATGTTTGTCCTTGTTAAAAGTAGAATCATCTATAACATGAGGATTTGTATGTCATGCTATGTGGTTTCCTACATGTTCCTATTTGAGATATGTTCTTAGTTAACTTGTTAGTCCCCAGAATCAAAACAAATATGCATGGTATAACGATTGACTGGTTATTAGACTCGGTGGCTAAACATCTACATTTTATTATATGACATGTAACCATGCAATTTTACTTTGTAAAAGTTTGCTAGCATGTGCTCGCCTATCTTGACTAGAAATGAATATGTACATCTTGACTTATTCCTGCATATGTGTTTGCTGGCAATGCATCAATGTTTAGAAAGTTGAATGAAATGATGAATTTGTGTGTAACATGTTTTATATGACGATGGTGAAATATATTTTTGAGGTTAATTGTTAAAGTCTGATAAATTTTTCCTTGATGCGTGATTTCTAGAAACCGTATGTTAATTATTTGGTAATAACTTGAAGAATAATGTAAAGGATTCATATGAACATGTAAATGAATATGTTTTATGGAATGTGTTGATCATGAAGTATTGTTTTTAGATAATATTGTGCTAACAAGGAAAAATGTAAGGAAAAGGTACCTTGTGTGCTTTGAAGAGACTAAGTTTTCAATCCTTACTTGTATGAGTTGCTAAAAGTCAATCCTACAATGCTTGCATAGGTTTTGGATTATTTTTGCTTAAAAGTAAACTCTTTGTTCAAAGTAATGATTGAAGTGAGTGAAGTATCTAAATGTCATTGTAATGATTATGTTTGTATAATGGTGGAATTTTCTTATGTGTTTATACATGAGGTGATTCCCTAAATTTTTTGAAACTAAAAGCGAATCGGTATGAAAAAAAACAAAATGGGCATAATAAAGTTAAGGTAACAAACTTTCATTATGCCAGTGTTTTCTTATATGTGCATAAATATGAACTTTGATGATGAATGTTGATGTTGTGTTGTTTCAGTTTTAGCGAGTCATCGCTAAACAAAACTTGCTTTCACCCTATTTGTAGGCAATGATAATGTAAATGGAAAAGTTATTTTTCATTCTGGTACATAAAACTTTTGGTCTATGATGGTTGACTTGTCGTAGTTGAATAATTAAATGCACGATATAGTGATGATGTACACCAACTTTTCTGCTTTGATATTGTACTTACAGAACTTGTTTCTGTTTCATGTGCGTCAGTAATTGCTATGCATACTTGTGTTTTTGTAAATGAAATATGAAGACTTTACTTTCTTGAATGGAGTGTAATTTCAGAGCTAACTAGTCTTTAGAAAATTGTGATTTGGACTTTCGGTGTCGCATGAGAGAATTTTTTTTTTTATTTTATTTATGAGGAGATGATTATGAAAACTTTGATTTCACGAAATGATTGTCATGCATCGTATATCTAATTTTTTTTTTTTTAAAATCATTTTGGGTGAAATGTATAATTTGGATAAGCATTAACTTTGTTCCCTGTTAAATATCCAAAAGGTTAGCAACTGTATCTTGTACGAATATGATGTTGTTAAAAACTTTGTGATGAAATTCTGATTATGTGTTATATGCATACCATGATAGTTTGAGTATCCATGTAATGCACATGTTATTGGAGTGAATGTTTATAAATTGCAATAATCATTGGTAACGAACCTGTGATTTGAGTTGACCTACGGTCTTGTACACCGAGTTGAGGCTAAAATGGGCGAATATTCTTCTACCGCATCCGTGTTTCGTAGGAATGTTTGATTAGATTGGATAGTTACTCAGTGATTTTGTTTGATGCTTTGAAAAACTCTAGAAGTCTTGTTTGTCTAAATGCTACTCGTTGAATGAATGACTTGTTTATGTGTTATAGCGAGTACAAGTTTGAAAATGCTAGTGAGAATTTTTGAGTTAATTGTGACTATTTTCATGTGTGCAATGAAATGATGTTGTTTCCATCGAGTGGATGTCGATCTAGGTACTGCATTTTTGGGTGCGAGCCAGTACATCTTGGTGAGCGATGAGTATGGAGTCTCACTTCGAACTGGGTTCGAGAGTGTTGTTGCGATTCGGACCATATAGGTTAATCGTTTTGAACGATTGTTGTAGTGATGGGCCAGGGAGATATATTGTGATGGTAGAAATATTCGATGTAATTAGACGATTACTGGATAGTTTGATTGTGTACAATGGATGAGACACTAAGAGTCCTATCGTGTAAGTATTTTGTGGATCGAGTAAAATGAAATTGTGCTACATTCTCGAGTGGAGATGAAACTAGCTAGTGTATGATGGATGTTAAAAGATGCATTTAGATAGATATGGGATAAGGAGTTCCCCATTTGCTGAAGTTCGAGAGTGTTATCGGGATTCTTAACGTATGTTAGGATTGATAGATGGATATGTGCTAGAGAATCTGTGGTTCTTGACGAATATAGGAGAAATCTTTAGTCTGAATTATGGTTTAGTTCTCATGGCATTCAGGTTATTAAAGGTTGAGATCTTAATATTTGGACATTGATGAATTGGTTTGGTGATATCACGGTTTAGTGGTGTATGCCCTTAGTGACCGACTAAGTAATCTAAATGGATTTGAGAATCGATTATGATTTTGGAGGAGTATCCTTGTGCCTAAGGTCTAGGTGATGATTTTATTTTCCGAGGTATGTTTAATTTTCGGGGACGAAAATTCTTATAAGAGGGGGAGGATTGTAACACCCCGAATTTTAGTATTCAAAATTGTAGTATCAGTTCTGGAAGTCTCGCCTGAGCGAGAGATTCTCGCCTGAGCGAGAGATTCTCGCCTGAGCGAGAGATTCTCGCCTGAGCGAGAATGGATCATTTGGGATGGTGAAATCTTGGGCTATACTGGAGGATTCTCGCCCGAGTGAGAGTTGTCTCGACTGGGCGAGAAATGACAAATTTGGGCTGTTGACACAGTGTAATCGATTACATGGTCTTGGTAATCGATTACATGTTGATATCTGATCAGACATGTGTAATTTTTCATTATGTAATCGATTACATGGTCTTGGTAATCGATTACATGCTGATATCTGATCAGACATGTGTAATTTTTCATTATGTAATCGATTACACTGTACTCGTAATCAATTACATCATATTAAAAGCATCAGATATGTGCATTTTTCACATTGTAATCGATTACACCATATGGTAATCGATTACACGAGCGTCTGAGCTATAAAAGTGGAAAAGGGGATCTAGGAACCCTAATCTTCATTTTCTTTTCTCCCATTTCACTCCTAGCGGCGACTCCCCATGGATTTCGACCATTCCCTCCACAAAACCTCAAAAACACATCAAAACCTCTTCCTCTTGCTTCTTAATGGAACATTGGAGTGCTTTGGATATGAAAAAGCAACAATGGAGGTTGAAGGAGATGGAGGGAGATGAAGCTCTTTTGCGGAGCAACGGAGCTTACGCAACCTAAGGTGAGGGAGAAGACCATTGTGGTCTTAGAGTAATTCATTAGAGTCATCATCTCCGATTTCCCTCAAGAATCGGAGCATATTAACGGATAGAAACTCTTTTGGGTGTTTATGGCCCATGTGAGAAGATGGTTCTAACGTTAATGTGTTATATGATGAAGAATATGTTGTGTGTGGTTTATTTATGATAATGTTGTGTTATGGATGGTTGATTTGCTATAAACATATATGGGTGTGTTTGTATCAATGATTGTGTGATGAGTTGTTGATTTGTTAAATGTGGAGACGAGTATGTCTATGAAAATGATTAAGTTGTGAGTCACTTATTTGCTATAAACATATGTGGGTTTATTTGTAATAATGATTTTGTGATGAACCGCTTGTTGGTGATAAATAGACATAATTATATTATGTGATGATGATGTTGTGAGTGGTTTTGTTGTGGTAGGATATGAGATACATTGTGTTTATGACATTGATGTGGTGTCTTGTGTTTTGAGGAAGTTGCAATGTTAGAATAATGCAGTGGAAATATTATATTGTGATTGATGTTGTTGTATGGATTTTGACCTGCCTTCGTGGTATGGATTTTGACCTGCCTTCGTGGTATGGATTTTGACCTGCCTTCGTGGTATCGATTTTGACCTGCCTTCGTGATATGGATTTTGACCTGCCTTCGTGGTATGGATTTTGTCCTGCCTTCGTGGTATGGATTTTGACGTGCCTTCGTGGTATGGATTTTGACCTGCCTTCGTGATATGGATTTTGACCTGCCTTCGTGGTATGGATTTTGACCTGCCTTCGTGGTATGGAATTTAGACATGCCTTTCGTGGTATGGAGTTAGACCTGCCCTTCGTGGTAAGGATGTGACTTGCCTTGGTGGTATTGATTTGATTGGCCCTTTGTGATATTGGGTTATCGTAGGAGTATTGTATTGTTTTGGAAGTGTTGAATTATCTAAGTGAAACGTGATGATTATACCGATTGAATATGTGAACATTATGTGGTTTAGGTATTGACTGGTATATAAATGGTATATGTTTACTATGATTGATTTTAGATGATTGTATTGGTTTTTATACTTCAATGATATTACTCCATGTAATTCCACGCTACGGTCGCCGTAGTTGGTTCTTACTCCCTCTGCTTTTCCTTGTCTATGTGTTATATATGAGTTCAGGATGTTGCTGTTGCGTCGTGGATGTTTGCTGATCGGAGTATAGACTGGAGTAGTCATTTTTGTATTCCAAAATTGTAGTTGTATAATATATGTAATATGAGGAATATGTTGAAGTAACTATGTTGTATAAATGATCTCTTTCAAAAGATGTAATAAGAATTAGCATGATTACCTTTATCAGTGTTGTAATTGAAACAAAGGATAATTGTATGAATTATGGATTAAAATAGAATGTGATATAATGTTTTTGATGAAAATGTATTATTGATTATTTCCGCATTTTGAATTGGGAAACTTGACTAATATTTACATTTAATAAAGTTTAAAAAATTTTGGGTTATAAAATCGGGTCGTTACAACTTATAACAAACAAAAGTTAGGTATAAGACCTCGAGGATTGGAGCAAAAAAATAATATTCATCACAATCTTTCATTTATTCTTAAAATAATTTGAAAAATAATTTAAAATTACTCATGATAAAAAATAACTATTATTAATTAGTGATGATACTAAATAAAGATTTATTTTTTCGTCATTTTTGATTTATCATTAATTACTTGTTATTGCGAACACAATATTTCCATTATTTTAGTTTTACTTTTATTAAATAAAATATTTTCATTTTTATATATTTATTATATTATTAGAAAATTTAAATGAATAAAATTGTATAAAAGAAAGTGACGTGTGAGAAGTTATTTTTGTGTTACAATCCAGTGCAGGCGGGTACACGGTTGAATCTTGTATTATTCAATTCCAACCGATTATCGTCGGTCGTGTGGCTGCTGTTCATCTTTCTTTTGATGACTTTCGGAGTCAACCGATCAATTGACGAAACGTTAGATGGTGCATACATGTGCCACTGTAATGGGTCGTTACCGCCTACAATAGTGTGGAATCGCCAGCTATCGAGTTAGTTGACGATTCCACACACAAGAGTCAATTCAGCTTTGCCAGTTCGTTAGAGTACAAATGTCATTGTACTCTTCTCTGCAACATATTTCATTTTTGCCACATGAACTCCATTCAACCCAATATTTTGTTTTGAAGTCTTTTCCTAATAAAATTTTGTCCCATTTTTATGCTAATTAGTTCAGTTTTGTTAACATTATTTTACAATAATAAAAAGATAATCATTCTTATAGACTTATAGTAATTAATATAAAAAAAATATTAGTAATCAGTTTCATCAAAAAAATTCATAAACAGCAAAAAATATATAATAATTTAAAAATATTAGTTAGTTTTTATATACTAAAAAGATATGGGTAGTTTTATTTTTGACTAAGAAGCAAAAATATTTTAAATAAACATAATAGTAGCCTTTTTAGGAAATAAAAAATATTGAAAATTAATTTCACTTCAATATTTGGCTAATAAAAGGATAATGATTAATTAACTTACCTTTTTTGAAATAAAAATGGAACCTTTTTATTAATAAAATATACAAAGTAATTAAGTAGTAATTGGAGTAACAACCAATATTATGATACCCGAGCCGAATATCTAACTGGAAGAGGTATCGTATAGGTTCTAACTGGTTTAACCGGTTAAATCATGGATCGGACTGGACAACATCAAAATATAACTTATTAATTTATTTATATATAACTAGCGTGTTGACAGGCACGGGCCTGTCAATCCACTTTCATATTATTTGTAATATGTATTTTAAATGTTATAAATGTTCATAATGATATAATGAATATTTCACTAAAATTATGTAGTAGCAAACTTAAATAAAGAATGTTTATATTTATAACCTTAGGAGCAAATGGGTTAAAAGTTGAAAAACAAAATCTAATTTGGTTGTAGGAAATTCTACTCAATCTCTAATCCATATAGGTATTTGTTTAATAATGGTAGGTACAAATGAAATTTATATATGAAGAGAATCAATATACTATCATAAAAGAGTTCAAATATTTGATAGAGTACACATTATATTAGAGAAATTATGAACAACATGTATTGTCAATTCCTGTGTAATTGAAAATATGTACCAAGGAAACAAATAATTGTTTCAATATAACCATACAAAGATATAGTGGTCATATATGTTTGATCCTCTATAGGGTTGCAGTTTTCACTTTTCAATTCTGTGTCATTTGACCACTTCTTTGTTATTAAATTTAAATGATTCTTAAAAAAAAACAATTTCGTAGTATATGACCAAATTAATGTGAAATTAGATACATGTGACAATTCACGCCAAAGAAAAATGTGACTATTGACATTTCTTCAGACAACATATAAGCAATGATAAGCGAAAAGGAAAATAATGATAACATTATTTATGAATGAAACTTAAGAAAATGTAAGTTAATTATAAACTTTCAGGGAGAATACATCTTAAAACAATATTTAGTGTATACCTCATAATATGTAAAACTTGTTAGAAGAGATAATGAAGGAGAAATGAATGTAGAGGAGATGTGGGATGAATATGGATGTCAACTTCTATATTTAAAATGTAAAATTGTTTCCCATAACTTTTTACCTGCAAAATGGAAAATTAAATATGTTAGAAGTTAACAATAAGAATTGAGTAAGTATAGATTAAAATTGTGGAAATAAGAAATTGTGAAAGGTAATTTGAAAGGAACAACTTCTTTCTTCTATTCATGCTAATTTAGAGAGAGTGGTTATGAGAGAGGTTGAAGAGGTTTGAGAGAGAGGTTGAAGAAATATTGTGGAAGTTAAAAAGCAAACATTAATTTACATTAAAAGACTCAAAAACTTATAAAAATATACAATATAAATGGTAAAAGGTAAAAGAGGAAAACATAAATTACACCATTTATAAGTAGTATAGATAATAATGAAAATCTTTGTACATGTTTATTAACACATTTATACAATTATACATTATGAATTAGTATACAAGTAAATTTGAAAAATAAACTATTAAACTAATGAGTATACAATAACACAATTATACATTAGATTTTTAGTAAAATAAAATAAACTAATATAGAAAACATAGCATGAAAAAGAAAAGGAGAGAGAGTAAAGTCAATAAAGCCTCATTTCAGTGTTAATAGTGGTGAGGGGCCTCAGTGATGTCTGTTCTCAACAAAATGAAAACAAAAATCTAAGCCTAACAATGGTTAAAGCTTTTAGCATAACTCATTAACAATATAAGGATTTGTTGACTCTTAACCAACTTGGAACACTGGACAATGTTGGACGACAACTTCTAGAGATTGACGGTGGACGAAGGACGAGCGATGGATGGTGGGCGACGGAGGATCGACGATTGTTTATGTTTTACACTTTTGCTTCGTTTCCACTTTCTACCAAAGGGTTTCATTTGGATGAGATATGTTTTTCTATGTTTTATTCCAGTGAGATTAACCCTCCTTTTGGCCTCTATTTTGAAGTCATTTGGACCGTCCGGTCTAATAACCGGGTTATTCCGGTTTAACCCATTTCAACTGGATTTTGCACGACCGGAAACGGTTAGGAAGAGCATTCGGCTAATTGGGTGAGACAAAGCCGCTTCCTACTACAACGGGTCACGGTTGGACCGGTCAGACCATCCGATCCGGTCCAGTCCTAATAACCCTGGTAACAACTATCCTACTCTTCAGGTATGAAGCAATGATAGATATTAAGACTTCATTTCATTTTCTTAAAATATATGGATAGTTGTTATACTATTTTTTTAATACATTCAAAATCTTTTAAACAAATATATAAAATCCTAACTAATCCCTTGGTATGAGATGTGTTATTGAACACGAGAGTTATACTTTACTCATTTTAATAAGAAAAATTAGTTAAATTTAAAATCACATTCCCAAAAAATAAAATCAACTAAAATAATAAATCATTTTCTACTAAAGAACTGCGTATAAGTAATTCTCTATTGCTCATATGGATACGTAGTTCTTTAATAATTTTCTAAAACATGACAAAGTTTTCACTTAAAAAAAAATAGTCAAAATTATAATTCATTTTTTTTTAACTTTTACCATTTATGATGCATCCATTGAGCCTTAATCTCATTAACTACACATTGGTCGGACAACATTATAATCCTATATTATAAATTATATTTATTAACAAAATATTTTTCTGTACATTTTTCTTAATTATTTTAGTTATGATTTTTTTTTCGTGTTCTTGTAATCTCATTTGCACATCCAAAATGTGGCATAAGTATCTCACATGACTATATAAGATATTCAAATTTCTCCTTATAATTTATATATTTTTGTATCGACAAGAGTATTCATCATTCTATAATTAATGAACTAATCTCATCGGAATGTATAATTGTCTCTCACAACAAGTGTCGTGACATTTTGATCATCCTAACCGGACCTTACACTATTAAATCAACACATTGTTACTAGGGATGACAATGGATACCCGGATCTGTAGGTACCCACTAAAAATACCCGCAACAGGTCGGGTCTGAGTCCATGTTTTGGACCCATGGGTAATTGAAACCCGCAATTTAAAGACCCGCTGTTAGATGGGTCTGAGTCCAGATAATGAGGTACCCAGAACCGTGGATACCCGGACCCGCTATTTCTTCCTAAATTTATATAGCAACATAATTGTAATATCATGTTAATCTATATTGTAACACCATATTAGTCTATAATTATAATATCATATTAATTCATAAATGTTATAGTTATGTTGTTAAATTGTGTTTTTATTTTATTAAGCAACCATGTTATGTTGTTAATTCATACGTATAATGTAACATTATGTTAATTGAAGAGTTCTTATTGAAAGAATTTTTCATCTTAATGTTGAAGTTGTTTTTAATGTTTGTTTGAATAAAATTAGTTGTGTTTAATAGTCAACTAAGTTGCATTTAAAACATTAAATTAAGTTTTATGATTTTTTCTCTTGATGATTGTCTAAATAACATATAAGATCCTAGGAAACAAATACACAAATGCATAAATTACTTGCAATTATTTTTAATATTTTTGAATTTATGGGTAACCATGGATCTACTGGGTAGCCAAGGACCTGTTGGTAGTATACCCAGCGAGTATAAACGCGGATTTGGGTCCAAAAATGAAGTAACGGGACGGGTCCGGATAATGCACTACCCAAACCCATCCAGACCCATTGCCATATCTAATTGTTACTGATTATAATTTATGTTATTAATAAACTTTTGCTTAGGTTCCACAATATGAATTAGATCTAATCCGACCCGACCCGACCCGACCCGGCCCAACGTGACCCATTCCACAACTATATAACAAGATTCAGTGCAAGTGAGACCTTGTTTGGGACATAAAAAAAATGAGTTTCAGCAATTCAATGAAGACAGCTTTCATTTTTCTCTTCTTCCTCGTCCTTGCTTTCGCATTAGGTATATATATCTCTCTCTCCCTTTCTCGTTTTCATGATTCGTTAAATCCACGACGCTAAAAACCTAATTCATCAATTTTCGTCGCTTGATCTGTAATTACTTCAGATCTCGTCAAATTTTCACTTCAATTCTCCAATTCCTATTATTTTATTAATCTTCATTGATCAGTTTCTTAGTTTTCATTTGTTTAATTTTGATTCAGTTTCTGCAAAGAAGTCTGGTGATGTAACAGAGTTGCAGATTGGTGTGAAGGTAACCTGATCTATTGATTATGGGAAAATGAGTTATCAAAAAATGTTTATTTATTTATTATTTTATTGAATTGTTGGATGTTTTGAGTTGATACTAGATTTCAATACATGAAATAGGTATATGGTTGTCTTGGATTCAAATTGAGTGAATAATAAATCGATTTGGTCCATTACACCGTAGGTTAATTTGAATTTGGTCTCTGGCTTTGTATGTTGTTTGTAAATTTGAATGGTCCATTACATCGTATGTTAATGTGAGGGATTTTATTTTTTGTCAGGACCAAATTGACTGAAATAAATATCATGGGCCGAAATGATGTTTTACTCGAATGAAGTTTCTGGGAAATGTATGACTTGGATTGTTTCCATTGTTAACAATGAACCATAAACTTGTTAGGAAATAATCCATTACATAAATTAAGAAAATTTGGTATATTTTGATTAATAGGAGTAATTTTTGAATTGGAGAAATATAATATTAAATAATTAATTTAAAAAGGTTTAAGAAACTAAGGAGATGGTGGAGGCACTGAGGCAGTAATTCTCATTTACTTCTCCTAACTAAGGGATGGAGAATTTAGGAGATGAAAAAAAAGATGTAATAAATAAGGGTAAAGTTGGAAATCAAGACATAATTAAATCTTGGGTTTCCAAAACATGAAGAAATTTGGAAGGCCAAAACACCAAAACACATGGAACGGAAGGAGTACTATGTCAGTAGTAAATAACTTAAGTTTACAGTTTTACACAAGCATTAAGAAATGGCTCAAAACATTAGAGTAGTTGTCTTATAAATTCTCATGGGTGATGTTGGAAAAAAAATGTAATGGATGCTCATTTCTTTTAAAGCTTTGATCAGAATGGGACAAAGCTAAATTTTGTAAGAGCCAATTGGCTAACAGTGACGGGACTATTAGTCTAGTTTTCTTGGTTGAGTTGTTGAGCTACCTTGTCAAAGGGTATTTTTATATAAATTAATAATTAAATTTCTAGCAATTTTAGATCTCTTATTATCTTTTTTGGTACATAAAGGTTTCAGTGAGTTGGGTTCTGGGGACTCACCATGGCCATGGCAGGCCTCAAGTCTCCATGAGCACAGTTACAGATTATCCACCACCGATGTTGTCACACTGCCAGCGATATTTTTTGGCAGATCCTTCTGCCATTCCAGTTCACAAATCCTTCTTCTATTAAATGAAAGGAATTATTAAATAAAAATTAAATTTTTCATTTTTTTGGGAATATAAGAAACATTCAATCCTTTGGTGATAGAAGGATTTGTAAGCCAAAAAGTAATGGTTATATCCCCTACCAATGATGTAACATTCTGTGTCTTTTTTTATGCTTATTTGTTATTTATGCTCTCTTTCTCTTTGCAGTATAAACCAGCGACATGTGATGTTCAAGCACACAAAGGTGATAAAGTCAAAGTACACTATCGGGTGAGCAATTTATGAGGTTTATGATTTCTTCCATGAAGATAAACTTAAGCAATAAGCCAATAATCTTAAGAGTTTATTTGGATAAAATATTTTATTGAGGGAATGTATTTCTATGCTACAATGAAATTTTTATTTTTAAATCTCTTTATTTGTTCATCTAATAAGGGATCATGCATTCACTTATTTTTGTGTGTATCTTATTCTGGCATATTTTATATATCATGTCTTTGCAGGGAAAACTCACTGATGGAACTGTTTTTGATTCTAGCTTTGAAAGAAATAGCCCAATTGATTTTGAGCTTGGTAGTGGCCAAGTAATCAAAGGTATGATGTGCATAAATAATTTTTGTTTTCTGAATTGGGTGAGTCTTGGCGCAACGGTAATGTTGCCTGCTTTGTGATCTTGAGATCATGTGTTCAAATCTTGGAAACAACCTCTTTTCTTGCGAATGTAAGGCTGCGTATATCCACCCTCCTCGAACCCCACCATGTGGGAGCCTCGTTACTGGACTTCTCTTTGAACACATAACTCAATTTGCTGACAAAAAAAACACATAACTCAATTATACCCTTCAAATTAAATTGCTTCGTATGAGGAACATCTCAGGAAAAATAAAAGACCATTGGAATACATGTATTTGTAACTTCATGATTCTGGCTTTTGATATTCTAAATGCTTGCTGTCTCATTAACTTGTTCTTTATGGGTTAAAACTGCAATGTGTTAAGCTATTTGCGAGATATGTAAAGTGAAGAGCACACCAGTAAGCTTTTTGCAACGTGTTAAGCTATTTTCTCTATTGATATCCTATTTGCATAAATCATTTTTGTTTTTTGAATTGGGTGAGTCTCAGTGCAACAGTAAGTTTCTTTGCCTTGTGATCTAAATAGCAAGTCAATAATGTTTATGTTGTGTGTTCTATTTGAAAGTATTCCAATAAAAAAGTTCATCTTGGAGCATAGCAGAATCTTATCCAAATGAATCTTATACCCCGGATTTGACTTGGATAATTGAAGCAGACTAAAGATCCAGAATATTTCCAGCATTGATTAGCCCCATTCGATTTCAATAAAGTAGGTAAATAAAGATGTCAGACTAATTGACACGATTATGTTTGTGCCAATTAGTTTCACCAAGCACCACATTTTTTAATTAGATGTGTGCATAGGGTGTCACTGTATATCTCATCTGCTCAGCTTTGACGAGTATAATATTCATTAGGCCATCTCTAGAGTAGATAAGATGATTTTTGGATAAGAATCTGCTTATGTGAAGATTGTACATTGATCACTTTAGCTAAAAGATAGACAAATTTGTCACTCGACAAACTTATTGCTAATTACCTCCTTTCTTTGATGGGAAACTGTGGAGGATTGTATGCTAATTACCTCCTTTCTTTGCAGGGTGGGACCAAGGATTATTGGGAATGTGTCTAGGTGAGAAGCGGAAGTTGAAAATACCAGCTAAACTTGGGTATGGAGAGCAGGGTTCCCCACCTACTATTCCAGGTAATTTACTAATGTTGATGATGATATGACATTGCTAATGTTCAACAGCCAAAACCTTGTTCTAGTTAGTAAAATTAATGTTTGACATCTAGATAGTGATCAGATTAGCCTATTTTTCTGAACTGGCCTATACACCAGGAGAAAATGATCCGGTGTAGGTCGTAATAACATGTTGCGTTACGAAATTACATTAGCGACACTGGTTCTGCTTGTTTCCTTAAAGATATGCCATTTTAAAGCTTAGGGGATGAGTATGAGTGCAATATGTCTTTCTATGTGGATATCTGTTTTAGATCGTAAACATATATATTAAACAATTTTATTGTAATGCACTTGTCACTATCAAGATTTTTTAAACTAACATTGTGGAATCTCTTGGATATGAACATGAATAATGTTTGGCTTTTGAAATAACTACCTTAAAAGTGATACCACATGTGATGTATTATTGTTTGATAGTTGATAATTTAGGATTTACACCAACAATGCATAAAACTTAAAAGTTAGACACAAAATATTAAAGGGCATTCTATTATGATAATTTAGGTCTATGATATGAACATGAATAATGCACCTTGTATTGCTTTTATGTATTTCATATATAGGCAACTATACCTCCTATTAATATATAAGGTAATAATTAATGTATGAGTTTGAACTTACAGGTGGTGCAACACTTATATTTGACACTGAGCTTGTGGGAGTGAATGACAAAACTGTTGAAGAAAAACCAGACTCTGAACTCTAGGCAAATGAGAAGAAATGGAAAGCTACACTTTTGACTATCCTTCTTAGGTTTTTCTATTCCTAATTCTTAAATAATGCATTCATCACCAAGGTTTCAGTGGTTAATTATGAGTATGAGGCTAATTTAGAATGATTTTTCTCTTGTAACCAATCATTTGGATACATCTGCATCTTATATTTATCTGCAATTTAGATTCAGTGAGAAGTTTCATAATTTTATAGATTAATTAAAGGTTTTAGGTATTTCTCTCTCTAATGTGGTACACATTTTAAAAATAATGCATGAATACAATATGTTTAGATACATATATATATATATATATATATATAATATGCACATAAAATCCTTTAAATATAATAAACGTGTACTTATTATTGTTATGAATTTGTAATTAAAGAATATATGTATTAGATATCAATAAATATAAAATAAAATTCATATTGTCATAAGAAATCATTGCATATGCATTTCTTATTCATTATTTATACAATACACAAAGCATTCCTTTGGTAGAGGAGAAAGGGATGAGAAAGATTTTCATGGAGTTTAAGAAGAGAGAGTAAGAAATGAAGTGGGATCCACCAAATTCCTTTCTTCTCTCATGTGGAGAGAAAGTGGGAGAGGAAGAGTGAGGAGTAAAATCATGTCTTTTTTCACTCGCAATAAGTCTAATTGGTAGATTAAATACCCTAATTTTTTTGTACTTAATTCTAATGTTATAAAAACCGTACCGTACCAGCCGGTTCAATCGGAAAACCGGTGAACTGGACCCCTAACCGGTACGGTACGTATGTTATACCGCATATGTAATAGAACCGTAACCAGTTTAAACCGGCCAGTTTGTACATTAATAATTTTTTTAAATTTCAAATTTTCAATAATTCTTCACCAATTCTTCAATGATTGATACTTGTGTCATTTATTTGAATTTTGTGTTTGTTACGTGATAATTTTGGATTAATATATGTTTTGCACTTTAGACTTTGATTTTGTTAAAGACTTAATGTTGTTTGTTTGTGTGAATTGCGAGTAGATTATGAATATGAATTATAAATCTGAATACCTACTTATTTGAAATTTTTTGTTATAGGTTTATATATATATAAAAGTATGTCCGGTTTAACCGGCATGCAGTTTAATTACTGAAGCACTGGTTGAACCACTGTACTACTATACCAGTACTATGACCGGTTTGATAATCGGTATGGTTTTAATAACAATGCTTAATTCATTGTGTTATATATTTTTTTTTCACTTAAAATATTATTGTATAGTAGTTTCGGTGTATATGAGGTATTTAAGAAAATATTTGAAAAGTATTGGAGACTAGAGAGTATTCGAAAATATCACATTTATAATTTATTTTTAGTAAAAACAATTTTGATATGTTGTGGGTTTGTACCAATGAAATACTAGTATCAAATACATATCACGTATATGTGAAAGTTATTGAAGTATAAGTGTTTTTAACTCAGCAAATAATATGACATAATATTGCCATGTTGATGTTAATGAGTGCTCTTACGGTATAAAAAATGGTAAGCTTGCTTGAGTCCAATTTTGGTGTTGACTTTATGGCACAATTTGGGGCTCAATTAGATTCTGCATTTTGTTTGTATGTGGAATTCTCCTTCATAAGGGATTAGTCCTCTTTTGAATAGGGATGAAACAACTATGAATGGATACATGTAGTAGTTATCCGCTACTCGTTTTGAAATCTTAGAGCGGATTTTTTGTGGGTATTTCTGGTATCTATAGATACAACGAGTACCTACAGATATAACAGATACCTACAAATTTTCTGTATTATCAATAAATTTCTAACTTATTACTTCTATTATGTTTAGCACTAGATGAAATTTAATTATTTTTTGTTCGTTACAATATAATATAGAGTGATTTAAACAATATCTCCTTAGAATTATTGATGCATTTTATAATTAACCAAAAATAATGAAAATGAATTGACTCGTATAGTATTTGGATTTATCTCCACAAGATATCATATTTTGTTTAACTTAATTACATTATCATTCTTTGTTATTTAAAAGATCACATTTATTTTCTTTTGCAGAGATAGTCAGTATAATGTATATAAATTAGAGGTTTTTTGCAAATGTAAAAAAAAAATGAAGTGGTAGTTTATGTAATTTCACTAAAGTTTAGAGGGTGTCACTATAATTTACTAAAAGAAATATTTGTTTATTTTGAATCCTGCCCTTGCATTACCCATATCACTAAACAATAGGAAACAAAACAAATTAAAACCTTTGGAGATTTGTTAGGAGTGATTGGGAAGGATTTTAATTTTGAAATGAAATGAAGAAGATTTCAAGGCAATGAATTGATGAATGATTCCTCATAATTGCTTTGAAAAAATGAGTAAGTTTGCAATGGAAATTAGTCTCAATTTTGGAACATTAAAAAACAATGAAGGGTGTTGATAATCTAAAAACTGCTATCAAACATGGTGAGTTATTGAGATTTTGAAACTTGGAAATTTTCTTCTAGTTTGCTGAATCTGAAATGACTACTTTCCACGATATAGTTATTGCCCCTAGGCTTTTATTATAGAGAGGTTGGAGTATTTAGAAAGTTACTCCTTGGGCCTTGGATTGATGTTTATTTTTTAAAAAATAAGTTGAAAATATAAACTATGTATGTTTGACAACCAAATGAGGTTTATAAACTCAGTTTTTTTTCCTGAAAAAATAAGCAAAAAATAGAAGCTCCAAAATCATGGGTTGGTTTATTTTTTTAGCTTATTTTTTCTCAATTTTTCTATTTCTCATTTACCCCATCATAACTTTATCTCTCTCCTCCTTTTTACTCTTCCACCAAACTCCATAACTCTCATTTTCATATCTCTCATCACCCAACCTCGTAATTTCCCATAACACTTTCATTTATCTATATACGAACAAAAAAATTATGTATAAAACTTTGTTATATAATATTAAAATTTCGTGAATTATGTTTAAACTCAATAAACCATAAAACTTTGTATAAAACTTAACGTTTATGTATTATTTATTTTGTGAATTATGTAATTAATTTTGGTAACTTTCATTTATTTATGTGTTATATTGTTTTTTAATATTGATATTGATTTTTATATTGTATTTTATTTTAATATATTTTTTAGCCTTTGTTATTATGCAATATTAAAAAATATGGGTTGCTTTATTTTTTTAGTTTATGTTTAACTATGTATGAGGTTATTTGTTTATGTTGATCTTATGTTGTTTTTTTAATATTAATATTAGTTTTTATATTGAATTTTATTTTAATAATTTTTTAGCCTTTGTTATGCAATATTACAAAATTAAAGTAAAAATATATGATGATAAATATTAAAAAAATGTATATTTAAAAAATAGTGTAAAAAATAACCAAAATAATCATAACATAAAACAAATAACCCCATACCCTTTTCTGTAATTTACTATGTAAAAATCAATCTTTCTATCTTATCCAAACAAAACAGATTAGTTTATATTCAATTTTCAGCTAAAGTACCAAAACATAAACATATTATAATCTTAACAGTTTATAATCTCACAGTTTATAAACTGAAACTAAAAACTTAAACCATACCAAACGCACGTTTAATGTTGAAACTTCCGTGAACAAAGACCACATGTGAAGATGAATGCGTAGTTTGTGATCTAGTGAAAGACTCGAGAATTCCCTAATTGAGATGATTGTTGCTATTTCAATATTTTAAGATTTAAATAATTTTCTACTTATGCTTTGTCTGCAGCTATATGATACTTTCTCGATATGTATCCGATAAATAACAAAAATGATATATTATTTTACTAAACCAGTTTATCAGTATGATATATTAGTTTGCAAATCTCTATACATATATAATGGTGATGTCACAAGATGATATTTTGCTTATTTTATTAATAATTGGTTTATAAGTGATATAGGCTAACATTTACTATGTTCATTTGAACTATACATTAAGGTGAAGAAGATAGTTTAGATTTGAATCCCACATCATTGGCCAATGAGACATAAGAAACATTTATAGAATATGATTATATATTGTATCAACCCACAACAAGGAGTTTGGATGACTTACTTACCCTAATCTCCTAATCTCAAACAACACAACACCTATCTTCTATGTTTTGTATCAAAATCACTTCCACTTCCTCTTTGAAGCTAATATTACTAATCAACTTCTCTTCTGAGCCACAAATGTTATACTAAAGTTTATATCACTTCACGTATCATTTGGTTCTCATTGGTCAAAAAAGCAAAACATGAATCAAATATATATTAACTTTATATTTTTTGACCAATAAGAATAAAATGATATATGGAATAATACGCATCTTGGAACAAAAGATGCGCTCCCCTTCACTTCAACTTAGAAATTTCAAGCTACAAATCTTTCTATTGTGACATTGATAATTCCATATTGTTATTACCTGGCTTGGATTTCACTAATAGTTAGATTGTTGTTGGAGCTAGCTTGACTTTTTTGAGAGGATGTTGAACTTGAATATTTTTGTTTTTGAACAAATGCAACCTTTCTTGGAGAGGGTAGATGTGTAATCTCACTTATTAGCATCAAAACTACAGTGGATATAGTTGGTCTTTCTTTTGCAACTTCTTGAACACATAGAAGTCCAATGTGTATGCACCTCACAATACTATTCTCAAAACATGCTTCCCATATCTCTTCATCTATTATAGGCATAATATTTTCTTCATTCCATAGTTTCCATGCCTAAAAACAACAAATCAAATTATTACTCATACATATAATAATGAAATCCAATCTTTTAAATTTCGGTTGCAGTCGTGATGACATTTACTGCAATTGCCAAAAATTACAAGAAAATGTAATCGATACGACTCTAATTGTGACTATGATGACTGTGGTTGTGGGGTGCAATTAAAAATGCTGATAAAACGAGATTCATGCGCAAGTAGACTTACCAATCCGACTAGGCCTAGTGGTTCCTCATCGTTATAAAAGCTAGCGTTTCTTCTTCCACTAACAATCTCTAACAATAAAACTCCAAAGCTATAGACATCTGATTTTTCTGAGAATAGTCCTTCCATTGCATATTCTGGTGGCATATAACCACTGCATTTAGAGGACAAAAAATACAAGTAACAATTAATCCATTGAATATGACAAGATAAAGATAATCATGTACTCACAATGAGTATGAGAGAGGGATCTTACTATGTTCCTACAACTCTTCTTGTATTAACTTCAGAGTCTTCATCACCTTTGAAAATTCTAGCTAAACCAAAGTCTGATATTTTTGGATTCATCTCATCGTCGAGTAATATGTTGCTTACCTTAAGATCTCTATGAATGATTCGTAGTCTTGAATCTCTGTGAAGATAAAGTATACCTCGAGCTATTCCTTCAATTATATTGAACCGCTTTTTCCAGTTTAAGACTTTCTTTTGGATTGGATCTAACAATTCATACACAAAATGTTTTAAATTTCACTCTACAACCGCAATTACAGTAAACATAATCGCAAATGTAATGAAGAGTAGTGAACTAACCAAAGATAAATGCATCCAAACTTTTATTTGGCATGAACTCATAAATCAACATTTGTTCATCTCTTTCAATACAACATCCAAGAATTCTTACAAGATTTCTATGTTGGAGTTTTGAAATGACCACTATTTCATTCATGAATTCTTCTAAACCTTGTGTAGATGCTTTTGAGAGTCTTTTAACTGCAATTTCTTGGCCATTTTCCAATACTCCCTAGATGCATTTAAGAACATTTATTATTTGATTTATACATTATAATATGAAAGTTGATAAACATAATTTGTTATATATAATTAGTACTTTGTATACTGGACCAAAACCTCCTTTCCCAAGCATATTTGCTAAGTGAAAATTATTTGTAGCTGCTGCAACCCTTTCAAAATCAAATATAGGAAGCTCTTCCAATTTCATTTGATTTTGGTCTTCAATACTAGTATTTTGAGGCCTTTTTCCTGTATTGTCAATTATAAACATATTAAATTCCCAAACAAGACATTGTTCTAGTATTGTAAGATCCCACTAGATTCTCAGGTATCGTATTAAGCCAAATATTGAAGATTCGATTCGTAAGAGCGACACTTACTGGGAGGGGCAGTCACGTACCCTGAAAGATAAATTTGCATCAGAAAAATGTGAATGTGAATGTTGTTGTATATATATATATAAGAAAGATAAGGTAAGAAGGATATGTTACCTGTTTGTTTAGCAGCCCATTTTCTCCACAAAAGATATGCACATAATGCTAAGGTAATTATTCCTATTGCCCCAATAATGGAACCAATCAATGCCTTGTATCCTTTTTTACCTCTTTCTGTTATTCAATCACCATATATTATAATGAAATCCCAAAACAAATCACTATCTATGGAAAGTTGATAACATGTCAAAATAAAATACTCTCCAAACTAAAGTTTTAGGGTCTATTTGCAAGTTGAGTCTTGGAGGGGAAGAGAGGGAAAATTAAGGCTTTAGAACCATTTCATCAATATATTTCATGGCTCCCAAGCCTTTCATTCCCCTCCAAAATTCAACACGCAAACAGACCCTCAAGGATAATTGTCCTCAATAGCAGTTTATAATTGATAGAGTTATGCGACATGAATTATGAATATCAGGTGAATTACAATTGTAACTGTGCCAACTATATTTTCTTGTAACTATCTATTATTACACATTAAATGTAAAATAACTACTATTATTCGATTGATGACAATGACCATAATTTAAAATGATACGTAATCGGGAAATAACATACCGATTAGCGAATATGGTGTACGCAGGTAGAGATCAATTCCTCCATATGAAAAATGCTGCAAGTCAATTAAGTCTCCAATCCAGAACATGCAGCCAACACCAGAATCATATGCATAAGCCAAACAAGAGCAATTGGCCAAACAATCAATTTTACATTTATCTTGGTAAGCACCTGATCTCTGTGTAAAGTCTGGAACTTTCATATTATGATATACCAAAAATTCATCTTGTTTTACTTCACTTCCCTTATTCATCTTATCACATTGCAATTCCACTTTTCTAACACAACCACTAGTCCAATTTTTTCTATTCCATTCCTCTGAATTCCTTGGCTCAAACCCATTAAAACAATTGCATATTGGTGAAGTAGAATTATCACAGTTTCCAAATGGCCCACATTTTCCATAAATATCACATTCATTTTGACCAACCTCAAAATTTGTAACTTCTATTTTGCTAACAAAACTCACCAATTTAAGTGTTCCATGTGGTGTTACAGAAAGTATTCCAAACTTAAATGGATCTGCATAATTGTAAGTTAGATATTGAGTTCCATCATCATCAATATGAAAATTCCATCCAGCTAGATACTCAGTTAACATCCTTGGTGACCCAAGAAATACTTTTCCATTCCATGGACCAGTTCTCCAATATGGCTTTGTTTTATTATACCAAAAAAACACTTCTGGTGCATTCAATCTTTCAAGACTACCAGTGAAGTAACCAGTAGAAGGATCTGAAGGACTTTTCCATGAGACATACTCTATTTTCTTACCTACATAAGTGCACCAAAAATATATCATAAAAGGAAGTTATACATAAAACCAGTTATTCAAATTGCAGACCACATCACGTGATGCGGCCATAATATTGTAAAAGGAATCACAATGATGCGGTCGCATCGGATCGCAAAGCAATTGCTTCGGACTGCATTTGGACCGCATCAGGCCATATTGAACTGCATGAGACCTCATCAAGTTCAAAAATATTTTTTTAATCACAAAATAATTTACATTGCAACGGCCGCAATCCACATCACAACGGACACAGTAACCGGATTCGCAGTAGCCGCAACCGTGACCGCAATTTACAACACTTAATACAACTAAAAAGGGTGGCCCACTGCACGATAATTCCACTTAGTGTGATCTGAGGAGGGTAGATGTACACAACCTTGACCCCTCAAGCGGAGGAGCTATTTCCAGGATCTGAACCCGTGACCTCATAGTCACTAAGCAACAACCTTATCATTATGTCAAATTCACTCTCTTAAGTTATATATACAACTAAGTTTACAAAATAAGTAATTGTTGTCTGTGTCAACAAACAATTCGAACTGCCTCAATTGGTTCGAGTCAAATAGCAGTGATTCGAAGCACTTTTAGACCATTTCGGAAACACAAGGACTCGATAGAATTGATATGTTTTATCATGTAAACAAAGAAAGAAATAGAGAAGAGAAAGTTTTGGAGCTAAATGTTATTACCTGTATTAGGGTTGGCTGCAATTTTCATCTTTGGCATAGCTGCATCAGCAGGATGTGAGAAACTGTCCCATAGTATTGATCCACTGATTTCATCATACAACACAAGATTTCCAGAATCTTGAAGTTGAACACTTGAATTACTATAATTACTACTTGTAACATTTGATGACCATATCATAAGGTTTTGTCCATTCATTAACACAAAATTTCCATCCTTATGAATCTTAGCAACTCCTAATGAATCATTAACAGGTTGATCCCTATTAGCTATCCATACAATGTTGGATTGAGAAATATACCAGATTGCGAGATATCGATTCGACGAATTTTCCGGGCTGAAGAATCCTAACATGAACTCAGTGTTGTTTGAGGTTATTGTCTCATTATCTTTGATGTATTTGGATGATGTAATACTATCAATTGAAGAGCTCAAACATATATAGAACCTTACAAATATGAGCAAAACAATGGGTAAGTAAATGTTGTGACTTACAAAACCCATTAATTTAATGAATTTTTTTGGCAGAAATGTGGTGATCTTTGGAGTAATAGAACTAAGTAATTTGAAGTTGATGAGTTCATCCTATGTTCAAACCAAAGAACAAGTTGGAGTAGTAGGTGTTCAATTTTATAGATATGGACAATGTGGTTCTTATGCATAGTTGACTTGGATCCGACAATGTTTTAAATTGCTGTTGAAGTTGTTATTGTATTCACGGTTGTGGTTACTGCAGTGTAGTTTGAGACCGTTGTGGTGTGAAATTTTTGTGATTAGAAAAATAATTTTGAATTTAATGCTGTATGATATGACCCAAATGCGGTCCATGCGGTTGCGTTGCGATCCAATATGACTACATCTTCATCATTATGATTCGGTGTCATATATTGCGGTACAATGCAGTTACGACAATTACCCCAACCAATCTTACAGCTGCATCATGTGATATCATCCACAATTTAATTAAGAATTAATTACACACATACCCTTCTACTGAAATTATACAAACCACCCATCCCTTTTTGTACTTACATGAACCACCCATCCCTAATTTTGTGTAATTAAGTTAAACAAAATATTGTATATTGTGTAGAAAAATTGAAGTAATATAAGAGTCAATGTGTCTTCATTATTTGGTTTATTACAAAATAGTAGTATCAAAGTTATATAAATATCTCTTTAGAATTATTAATGTATTTTGTAATAAAACAAAAATAATAAAAAGAGACACTCAATTTTGTACAATTTTGAATTGTGTGCACAATATATAATATTCCATTTAATTTAATTACACTCACCACAGTCTTTTTGTTTAAAAAATCACACTTGTATCTAGGGGTAGTCAATGTAATGTATGTACAAAATTAGTGTAAGAGATGATGATTCGTGTAAGGAGAAAGAAGAGAATGATAATTGATTAAGACACTTAATAATTTATTAATCAAAGTTTATAATTGATTAAGACACTTAATAAATCATTTTCAAAGAAAATAACTTATCAATCATAAATTTGTGATACATGAACTAGACAAATACTTTTGTCTCGTATAGAAGTGCTTTAGGTAATAATCACTTTTGAAAAATAAATAATTGGCCTTGTTTTATTGCAGAGCCGACATGGCTTTAACGTGTATGACACACTACTTCTCCCGATTAAAGTGCTAAGAAATGAAGAAAGAGTACAAGTATCTTTTGTACTAAGATTAGGACTATGTTATATTAAATGTGATGGAACTCAATTATTTAAAGCATAGTCAATGGTTTAATATTTTTTAATGAAATAATTTATTGTAAAAAGTATTATACCTGAACTTTATTTCCATAAAATAAAATTTTTCCCAATAAATATTAGTAATTTGGTTGTCCTTTTCAAAGTCAACGAGAGACTATGAATTATTATAAAGTCGGTATATATATACATGACTTTGAATTGTTCAAAGATTCGTTTGTGGAAATGTGGAAGATAGCATGTGGTGTGTGTTTTGTTTTTGAGATCAGGATATGATGTTTAATCATTATCTTTTGACTGATGATTCATTTGTTTTTTTCTTCTTGAATTGGGTTGTGTTTGCTTTGTAATCTATTCATTTATACTTATATGAAATTATTTCCCAAACATCACACCGGTAGGAGTACTGGTATAGTGATACAATAGTTCAACCGATGGTTCACTAATTAAACCACGTATTAGTGAAGTTAGATATACATATATAATATATTTGTTGGACCAGACTGCGATCGGGGAGCCTCCAACCACCGGAGAGTTCCATTGTTACTAGGGTATGAGAAGAGTGCAGAGCACAAGTGATGCAATACTTCTTGAACCAAAACCTTAAGACATTAGTTCAATGAGTCTTTTCTACTTATAAACTCTTTTACTCTTCCCCACATATCCAATGTGAGACTTCACACTTGAATAAACCCAACAATATTAACATTAATGTTAAAAAATAATAAAAAATAATAAAAAATAATAATTATTTTTATGTTTATTTAAAAAATAATTTTAAATAAAAATTGACCCATATGTATGACTGTTACGGTTCAAATGAAAACTGGTCGGTATGATTGGTGTTGACCGGTATAATTGCATGACCAATACAATTTGTACCGTACCAGTATTTTGACCAGTTCTGGTTCATCGGTTTACCGATTGAACCGACCAACACGAACCGATTTTTATACCTATGCTATTATTCTTAAATTTATTGAAATAATATGTATGTATTTCAAAATCATCCAATAATTAAATTTTTATCACTTGTAAATTAGTTGTTATCTTTATATATATATATATATATATATATATAGAGGATGAATCCATTGACTCAAAGAGTAAGTTTTTTAAACTTACTCCTCATATTGGCCATTAATTCTAGAGAAATCCAATGATTTGAATTAGTGGGTAGATCTAAACTATTGGATTTCCCTAGAATTGATGACTAAGATGTGGAGTAAGTTTAAAAAACTTACTCTTTGAGTAAGTGGATCCCCACCCATATATATATATAGAGTTAATTACACTAACACCCCCTGAGTTTTAGTTAAATTACACAAACTACCCCTCCCTTTTTTGTCATTACACGAACTACCCCTCTCTATTACACGAACCACCCATAATTTTATTCATATATTACACTAATTACCCCTAATGAGATATAAATGTAATATTTTAAACAAAAAACGTGTGGTAAATATAATTAAGTTAAACAAAATATTATATATTGCGTGGACAATTCCAAATAATACAAAACTGAATGTCTTTTTATTATTTTTGTTTTATTACACAATAAATTAACAAGTCTAATGATATGATTATATAACTCTTATACTATTTTGTAATGAACCAAATAATGAAGAAACATTGACTCTTATATTATTTGGATTTGTCTACACAATATACAATATTTTGTTTAAGTTAATTACAAACATCACATGTTTTCTTTTTAAATATTACACTTATATTTCATCAAGGGTGGTTAGTGTAATATATGTACAAAATTAGGGGTAGTTCGTGTAATGACAAAAAAAAGAGTGGTGGTTTGTGTAGTTTCACTAAAACTAAGGTGGTGTCAGTGTAATTAACTCATATATATATATATATATATATATATATATAATACTAGTATGTATTATCATCATAAAAAAAATAACATGTACATATTTTAATTCCAACACTCTTATCAAAATCACCTCCTTTAATGGTGAGAATAATATAATGGAATAGAATGAATCTTTCAAAAGAGTATTTGGTCATCAACAACAATCCTATAAAATCTAATTGTCTACCAAAGTCACCATGCTACAATACTTATAGGTTCTAACTTCTTCACAAAAAGAGTATAGAATGGGAGACAATAGAAAATCTTGAAATGGTATAAAAACCATACGGAGAATGCAAACAAAGGTGTAACCACAAAGCCCGATGTGGTATGGAGTATAACTAGACCTGCCCGATGTGGTATGGAGTATGACTAGACCTGCCCGATGTGGTATGGAGTATGACTAGACCTGCCCGATGTGGTAAAGAGTATGACTAGACCTGCCCGATGTGGTATGGAGTATGACTAGACTTGCCCGATGTGGTATGGAGTATGACTAGACCTGCCCGATGTGGTATGGAGTATGACTAGACCTTCCAGATGTGGTATGGAGTATAACTAGACCTGCCCGATGTGGTATGGAGTATAACTAGACTTGCCCGATGTGGTATGAAGTATGAATAGACCTGCCCGATGTGGTATGGATTATGACTAGACCTACCCGATGTGGTATGGAGTATAACTAGACCTGCCCGATGTGGTATGGAGTATGACTAGACTTTCCCGATGTGGTATGGAGTATAACTAGACCTGCCCGATGTGGTATGGATAATAACTAGACCTGTCCGATGTGGTATGGAGTATAACTAGACCTGCCCGATGTGGTATGGAGTATGACTAGACCTGCCCGATGTGGTATGGAGTATAACTAGACCTGCCCGATGTGGTATGGAGTATGACTAGACCTGCCCGATGTGGTATGGATAATAACTAGACCTGCCCGATGTGGTATGGAGTATGACTAGACCTGCCCGATGTGGTATGGAGTATAACTAGACCTGCTCGATGTGGTATGGAGTATGACTAGACCTGCCCAATTTGGTATGAAGTATAACTAGACCTGCCCGATGTGGAATGGAGTATGACTAGACCTGCCCGATGTGGTATGGAGTATGACTAGACCTGCCCGATGTGGTATGGAGTATGACTAGACCTGCCCGATGTGGTATGCAGTATCACTAGACTTGCCCGATGTGGTATTAAGTATGACTAGACCTGCCAGATGTGGTATGGAGTATAACTAGACCTGCCCGATGTGGTATGGAGTATGACTAGACCTGCCCGATGTGGTATGGATAATAACTAGACCTGCCCGATGTGGTATGGAGTATAACTAGACCTGCCCGATGTGGTATGGAGTATGACTAGACCTGCCCGATGTGGTATGGAGTATAACTAGACCTGCCCGATGTGGTATGGAGTATGACTAGACCTGCCCGATGTGGTATGGAGTATGACTAGACCTGCCCGATGTGGTATGGAGTATAACTAGACCTGCTCGATGTGGTATGGAGTGTAACTAGACCTGCCCGATGTGGTATGGAGTATGACTAGACTTGCCCGATGTGGTATGGAGTATAACTAGACCTGCCCGATGTGGTTTGGAGTATGACTAGACCTGCCCGATGTGGTATGGAGTATAACTAGACCTGCCCGATGTGGTATGAAGTATGACTAGACCTGCCCGATGTCGTATGGATAATAACTAGACCTGCCCGATGTGGTATGGAGTATAACTAGACCTGCCCGATGTGGTATGGAGTATAACTAGACCTGCCCGATGTGGTATGGATAATAACTAGACCTGCCCGATGTGGTATGAAGTATGACTAGACCTGCCCGATGTGCTATGGAGTATAACTAGACCTGCCCGATGTGGTATGGATAATAACTAGACCTGCCCGATGTGGTATGGAGATGTAGTTGGACCTACCCGATGTGGTAGGGATAAGAACTCGGTGAATACGATTAAGGATGAATACAACATAAGAGAAACGAGGATGTTAAGAGCGAAAGTCATATGCATGCTATAGGATATATATTATGGGATATATATACTATAGGGTGAATATGAATGCTGGAAATGAAGACGCTAAGAATTAAACTAGTATACATGTTATAGGATATATAGTATGGGATATATATACTATAGTGTGGATATGAATAATGGGAAGAACGATGCTTCGAATGAGCGTAATATGCATGCTATAGAATATATATTATGGGATATATATTCTATAGGAGGAATATGGATAACGTGGAAATGAGCGAAAGAAGATATGAATGTTTGCATTTACGTAATTGTGTTCATAAATTATATTAAAGCTTAATCGTATTTGAAATGTGGATTATCATGTGATGTTAGTTTTAAACTAATGACTTACTCCCTTTTGTTTTGTGTGTTGTTTATGATAATCCCATTGTAGGTAAATGAAGGATTTTGAGGATGAGGCTCAATTAGGAAGCTTTTGTGTTTATTTACTCGATTGTCTTTATTGCACTTTGACATTGTAGTAGATTTGATAGTATTTTGGGATAAATGTAATCTGATTAGGATAATATGGTGTCATGTAGCTATGGACGTTATAACTCTGGAAAACCCATAACTGGATGTATGTGGTAAATGCTATCTGAATGAATTATGTTTTTCCGCAACATAAATTTGTATGATAATATGATAGGGTAAAGAGTATTTTCAAAGGGTGCGTCTTGAGATTTTTTAATTCAAGTGACGACTGTATACAAGGGAGGATTAAAATAAACGAAAAATTTTCGAGGGTAGAATTTGGGGCCTTACATTATGGTATCAAAGCATAGTTAATTCTGCGGCCTAGGGCATGGCCTTACTTGCTTCTTTGTAACATGTTTATGATTTGATTGGTTGTGATTGTGTGAATTGAATGTTTAAAGCATGAAGCTTTGGTATAATAACATGTAATGTACTATGAGATTAGGTGATAACCTGACTTGTGTGAATTAAAATTGTGTACTGACTATCCATGAGCGCAGGTTGAGACATGGCTGAAAGAGGAACGAGTCAGAACGTTCCAAATGAATTGTTGGTTCAGATGGTAGCTGCACTACACCAGATGACCGAGAGCTTGCATAATATGAATCAGAACCCTGCACCAAGTCCGATCTCGCAACCCCTAGCCCCACCCGAACCGGCAGAGTACTGGGGGCTGGATGAGTTTTGCAAGAGGGACCCCAGTCAGTTCCACGGGGGATTTGCCCCTGCCCTTGAGTGGATTCAGGGAATGGATCGGATCTTTCGGGCAATGAATTGTTCGGAGGCTCAGAAGTTGGCTTACGCCATGTATATGCTAGTGAAAGAGGCCGAGAACTGGTGGGAGTTTACCCGACGCCAAATGGAGACAGAAGGACAATTGATTTCCTGAGGTACATTCAAGGAGAAGTTTCTTCATAAATACTTCCCAGCTGATCTGAAGCGGAAGAAGGAAATAGAGTTCTTGAAGTTGGAACAGGGAAATATGTCGGTGGGGGAATATGCGGCTAAGTTCGAGGAATTGGCACGGTTTTGTCCCTACTCGGAGTTGGAAGTGGATGGACGATCCAAATGTTCTAAATTTGAATCGGGTTTAAGGCCCAAGTTGAAAATAATGTTCGGACATCAGGAGATTGCCGATTTCGCTACCTTGGTCAACAATTGTAAAATGTACGAGGACGACCTGAAGTCGGTTAAGTTGGCTACACCTGAAATAATTTCTCCCCGGGACTATGGACCTCAACGCAACCATATGCGGGAGAGAGGTAAAGAGAGGGTGGAAGATGACCGGAAGCCTTATGCGGCAATTACTAGACATCGAGACCGAAATTTCCGAAGGTCTAGACCATTTACCGTTCCTACCGAAGGGGTTTCTACTCCCATGTGCAACAAATGTGGTAGACGCCATCTTGGGAGTACATGCCCGGGGTCGGGAAACAGATGTTTTCACTGCAAGGAGTTTGGGCACATTAAAAGGTTTTGTCCCAAGCTAGATCGGAGACCTAATGTCATTCCCGCTGAGGAGGCAAGAGACCACGGTCGGATAGTTACCCCGAGTGGCGCAGGGACATCAGGTGTTGATGATCCGGCGAGAGGTAAATCGCATGGTAACATGTATTCCTTTTAGTGTTGTCTAATCCGGGAGCGACACACTCCCTATATTTGCTGAATGTGTGAACCGACTGAGATTGTACACCAAGTTGTTGTTGTCGACTTAGTTGTACCCACCAACCCAGTGTACCGGTGGTGGATGTCGATGTGGATGTCTCAGTATACGGTTGGGGTGAATGGCAGAACCTTTACCATAGTGTTGATATGCGCAATGATGTCCCAGTGGATTAAATCCTGGAAATGGACTAGCGGTCAGCAAATCATGTTATGCTTAACTGTATGTAATTGTTGAAGTGAAGATTTAAAATCTTGTTGCAGTAATACGTATTTGTATGCTAAGGGGTAAGACTTATACTGATAGTCGAGGAAAGAGACGAGTTAAGTTACTTACCCGTCGATGTGATGAATACATTTTATTAGACGTGAAACTTTTGGTCTCGAATGACCTGTTCTTTTGCGGTATGACATTGGCAATGCATGAAATAGTGGTGGTGTACCTCAATTGTCTGCATTGAATGTTGTACCGACAAGAGTTGTTGTTGTTTCGTGAGCGTCAGTAATTGCGGTGTATGGGTGTGGTGTAACCACAGGAGAGAAGAAGTTTTGGGTTGTTTTGAAGTGAGTATGCGAACCGTGTTTCACGACGTGGTTGCCATGACTCGTGGAATCAACCATTTTCGAAAAGCCTTTTTGGGTAAAACATAGCTTGTGGCTAAGTAATGATTTAGTATCATGTTGGAGGATTCTGAAATTTAGCAACCATATCGGAATAAGTGGGAGGTTGTTAAAAGTTTAGTGATATAAGACGCCCATGTATTTCTGGACATAATGCGAGTGGGTTAGTAAGTTTATCTTTGCTAACGAAATTGAGATGACCAAACCGAACGCAAGTTGTAGGTTTGAGTGTTGGTCGACTTGTGCTTGCCGATTGGTAACAGAATACCAAGTTTTGGTGTGAATCAATGATTTTATGATTTCAGTGGAGGTTAGAAATCGGTAATTTCTTTAGACAATAAGATTTGATGGTAGAAATATTTGATGTAATTGGACAATTACTGGATAGTCTGATTGTCTACAATGGATGAGACACTAATAGTCCTATTGTTAAGTATTTTGTGGATCGAGTAAAATGAAATGGTGCTAGATTCTCGAGTGGAGATAAAACTAGCTAGTGTATGATGGATGTTACAAGGTGCATTTAGATAGATATGGGATAAGAGTTCCCATTCGCTGAAGTTCTAGAGTGTTATTGGGATTCTTAACGTATGTTAGGATTGATAGATGGATAGGTGCTAGAGATCAATGGTTCTTGATGGATATAGGGAAAATCTTTAGTCTGAATTATGGATTAGTTCCCATGGCACTCGAGTTATTAAAGGCTGAGATCTTAATATTTGGACATTGATGAGTTAGTTCATGAAATGGTTTGGTGATATCACGATTTAGTGGTGTATGCCCTTAGTGGCCGAGTAAGTAATCTTAATGGATTGGAGGATCGATTATGATTTTGGTGGAGTATCCTTGTGCCTGAGGTTTAGGCGATGATATTATTTTCCGAGGTATGTTTAATTTTCGGGAACGAAAATTCCTATAAGAGGGGGAGGATTGTAACACCCCAAATTTTAATCTTTAAAATTATAGTATCAGTCCTGGAAGCCTCGCTTGATCGAGAGATTCTCTCCTGAGCGAGAAAGGATCACCTGAGAGGGTGAAATCTTGGGCTATAATGGAGGATTCTCGCATGAGCGAGAGTTATCTCGCCTGGGTGAGAAATGGCAATTTTGGGCTTCTTTTTTTAACAGTGTAATCGATTACAAAATCCGGGTAATCAATTACAAAATCTGGGTAATCGATTACATGCTGATAAACTAATTAGACCTGTGCATTTTACATGATGTAATCGATTACACTATACTAGTAATCAATTACAACATATTAAAAGCATCAGATATGTGCATTTTTCACATTGTAATCGATTACACAATCCTGGTAATCGATTACATGCTGATAGACTAATCAGACCTGTGCATTTTACATGATGTAATCGATTACACTATACTCGTAATCGATTACAACATATTAAAAGCATCAGATATGTGCATTTTTCACATTGTAATCGATTACACAATCCCGGTAATCGATTACATGCTGATAAACTAATCAGCCCTGTGTATTTTACATGATGTAATCGATTACACTTACGACGACTGCTCTTTAAAATAGAAACTCAAACACATTTTAGGGTTAGAACTTTGAAGAGAAGAGAAGATGGTGATCTTTCCCAACCTATGGCTAAGGTTTTGATGATGCTCACTATGTTATCAAATGCAAAAAGAAGACTAGCAAATCAAAAGTCAAAGAAGCTCATATGTGTAGTCTAAGTCTTCTAGGTAAAACGATACTTAATCTTAAAATCTCTTAACTATACGATAAAGGCTAAATTCTGAAAAACTCATGCATAAAACCAAGATCATTTGCACTAAAGCATAAGTGTTCTGTTTTTAAACAGTGTAATCGATTACACTACTCTGGTAATCGATTACAGGTTGATAAACTCATCAGGCCTGTGCATTTTCTATGATGTTATCAATTACACCAAACTCGTAATCGATTACAACAGATTAAAATTACCAGATATGTACGTTTTTCACATTGTAATCGATTACACCATGTTTGGTAATCGATTACATAAATCCGTTGAGTTTTGTATTTTAAATTTTTACATGATGTAATCGATTACACTATACTTGTAATCGATTACAACATATTAAAAGAATCAGATACGTGCATTTTTTCACATTGTAATCGATTACACAATGTTTGGTAATCGATTACATCAATCCGTTGAGTTTGTTTTTGAAATTTTTAACTGGTGTAATCGATTACACCATATGGTAATCGATTACACATACTAGAACAGTATATTGGTTCTGTTTTGAATGAACTGTTGTAGCTCTTAACTTTTCACAAACTCATACTGGTTCATGTGCACGAATTAAACACTATAAATAGGTGTTCTATGACTTGTTTTTGAACACAATTCTGAATACAACTTTCATACTCACAAAGTCACAAAGTTCTCATAATTTCTCTCATTCATTCATAAGTGTTAAGACTTTGATATCAATTTTCATATCTTTCCAATTCTGGAAATTATTCAAAGTCTTAAGCACAAACAAAAGCCTTTATCCAAGTTATTTGATTCTAAATTAAGTGATCATTTATTGAGTGATTCAATCCTTAAAGTTTCAATTACTATTAGAGAGTCACTTATTCAAAAGCCTTGTAAAAACCATCTTAAGAATACAAGTTAGTGTCTTGTAAACATTTCACCAAGTGTGGTGAAGTGCAGTATATTGTGAAGAACGGTGTTAGCCTAGTGCCTAGTGGAATAGGTGAGTAGTCTTGGAAGAAGACGAAGAAGGTGTATCATTGGTTCTTGCAATAGTGGAAAAATCTTCTTGGTAACAAGAAGGACTGGACGCAGCCTTCAGATTTAAGGTGAACCAGTATACATCTTGGTGTGATCTTCTCTTCCCTTAACTTTTTACATTTTGCATTATCATCTACTTTTACTCAACTATTTTGTTTAATACTTCCGCTCATAGAAAAACTCTTTTTAAACTTGCAAAGTTTTAAAAGTAGAAATATTCAATTTAAGTCTCTACACCTAATTCACCCCCCCTCTTAGGTGGCCATCTATTCCTAACAATTGGCATCAGAGCTTAAAGTTTAGGTAATTTTCTCCTAAGATCCTACCTATGGCCTCAAAACAATATCTAGGAGAGGGATCCAATATAAATCGTCCACCAAACTTTAATGGTGAACATTACGATTTCTGGAAAATTAGGTTGAGAATCTTCATTGAGTCTCAAGACTTAGAAATTTGGGACGCCATTGAAAACGGTCCCTTTATTCCAAGTCATCTTAGTTGTGGTATAGTAGAAACAAAACCAAGAAGTGCTTAGGATAATGCAGATAAAAGAAAAGTATAATATGATCTAAAAGCCAAGAACATTATAACTTCGGCTTTGGGAATGGATGAATTCTTTAGAATCTCAAATTACAAAACTGCAAAAGATATGTGGGAAACCTTAGAGACCACCTACGAAGGAACAGATGAAGTTAAGCGTTCAAGACTCAATACTCTGTCACAAGAGTATGAACTCTTTAGAATGCTTCCTGGTGAGAAAATACAAGACATGCAGAAAAGATTTACCCACCTTACTAACCATCTCATTGCCTTAGGAAAAGACCTATCTACTAATGACTTAAACTTAAAAGTTCTTAGGTCCCTAAATAGAAATTGGCAACCCAAAGTTACTGCCATATCAGAAAAGAAGAGTCTGTCTAAAATGTCTCTTGCAACCCTCTTTGGTAAATTGCAAGAACATGAATTAGAATTAGGGAGATTAGAGCAAAATGAAGAAATAGAAAAGAAACACAAATCAATTGCTCTAAATACTGTCACTAAAGATAGAAATAGTGATATTGATGACGATGAGGACATGATTCTTCTAGCCAAAAGATTTAATAAATTCTTGAAGAAAAGCAAAAACTTCAAGAATAACAAATTTTCTAGAAAGAATGAAAATTCCTCCTCTGAAAACATCACTTGCTTTGAATGCGGCAAAAGTGGCCACATAAAAGCAGATTGTCCTACTCTTAAAAAGAAGGACAGCTATAGCAAGAACTTCAACAACAACAAAGTCAACAATTACAACAATAAAACAAAGAAGGCTTATATAGTTTGGGATGACAATGATATAAGCTCATCATCTGACTCCGACAATGAAGAGAATGCTCAAATAGCACTAATGGCTTCACACCAATCAGAAGATGAACTTGATGAGGTATGCTTTGGAGCAGAAAACGATTTATGGTACCTAGACAGTGGCTGCTCAAGGCATATGACTGGTGACAAATCAAAGTTCAGCTTTATTCTACCAAAAGATGGATTTGTCACATATGGCGATAACAATAAAGGTAAAATTTTAGGAATTGGAAGGATTGGTAAACCTCCACATGTTACTATAGAAAATGTCTTATATGTTGATGGCTTAAAACATAATCTTCTTAGCATAAGTCAACTATGTGATAAAGGCTTAAATGTCATCTTTAAGAAGGACTTATGTACTATAGAAGATAGCAAGACTCATAAGACTAAACTTTTCGGAAAAAGAACAAATAACATATTTATGATTTCCTTAAGTGACCAATCATTAAAAATCAAGTGTTTATCTGTCAATAATGATGATGCATGGTTATGGCATAGGAGATTTGCTCACATTCACATGAATCATTTAAACAAATTAGTAAAACATGACTTAGTCATTGGCTTGCCTAAAAAGAAATATGCTAATAATAAATTATGTGTTGCATGCCAAAAGAGTAAATTAAAGAAAACTTCTTTTAAACCTAAGCATATAGTTTCTACTAATAGGCCATTAGAATTAATTCATATGGATCTATTTGGCCCCTCTAGCATCAAATGCTTTGGAGGAAATTATTATGGTTTTGTTCTAGTTGATGACTTTTCTAGATATACTTGGACATTCTTGTTAGTTCATAAAAATGAAGCTTTTCATGTTTTTAGAAAGTATGTCAGTCGTGTTCAAAATGAAAAATCCATGAAAATTACTTCTATAAGGAGTGATCATGGTGGGGAATTTCAAAATGCTTTATTTGAAGAATATTGTGATGAACATGGAATTTCACACAATTTTTCTGCACCAAGGACTCCACAACAAAATGGTGTTGCGGAACACAAAAATAAACTTTTAGTACAACTAGCAAGAAGCATGATAAATGAAACCAATCTGCCCAAATACTTTTGGGCTGATGCTATTAATACTGCTTGCTATGTGTCCAATAGAGTGCTAATAAGACCTCTTTTGAAAAGGACCCCTTATGAACTATATAAAGGTAGAAAGCCAAATATCTCTCATTTGCATATTTTTGGGTGTAATTGTTTTGTTCTTAACAATGGAAAGAGTAAACTTGGTAAATTTGATGCTAAAGCTGACAAAGGAATCTTCCTTGGTTATTCACTCACAAGCAAAGCCTATAGAATTTTTAATAAAAGAACTTTAACCATCGAAGAATCTATACATGTTTCTTTTGATGAATCTAACCCTTCTATGGAAGAAAAAGTTGTTTGTGATGATCATGACAGTGATTTACCAAGCACCTCTCAAAATGAAGTCACAAAGTCAATGGAACAACTCAACCTAGAGCAAATGATGAAAGAAGAAAAACTACCTCATATCTCTACTCGAGAACACGATGGCCTTCCTCAAGAATGGAGAACACACCGAGATCATCCAATTGACAACATCATTGGAGACATCAATAAAGGGTCTCCTTTTTGATAATGTCAAAAGGGGGAGAAAAGGGTTGTATGTTCAAATGTATTTCAGGCACAATTTTTTTTTCAAAGTTATGCAATAAGACCAAAAGACAGGGGGAGAACCGCTAAACATGAATCAACTGTCAAGACATAGTTTGCCATCATCAAAAAGGGGGAGATTGTGAAGATGGTGATCTTTCCCAACCTATGGCTAAGGTTTTGATGATGCTCACTATGTTATCAAATGCAAAAAGAAGACTAGCAAATCAAAAGTCAAAGAAGCTCATATGTGTAGTCTAAGTCTTCTAGGTAAAACGATACTTAACTATTTTGCATTATCATCTACTTTTACTCAACTATTTTGTTTAATACTTCCGCTCATAGAAAAACTCTTTTTAAACTTGCAAAGTTTTAAAAGTAGAAATATTCAATTTAAGTCTCTACACCTAATTCACCCCCCCCCCCCCCCCCCCCCCCCCCCCCCCCCCCCCCCCCCCCCCCTCTCTTAGGTGGCCATCTATTCCTAACAAAGAAGAGAGAGAAGAGAGCTTTTCAAGAGCAAAGAGCCTTAGGACTCGTCTTAGAGCTTGAGAAGAGGTAAACCTCTTGTTTTTAACTCTTCTTATTCCTCTCTAACTTGTTTTGGGTATGTTGGATCTATTTTCAAAACATGAGAAACCATGGAAACTCATTCTTTAGAGTTATGGTTCGTTTTATGTTGTTTTTCTCTTGTAAACTCGTGGGTTAGAGTTGATATTTGATGAATGGAAAGGTTTTGTGGGTTATTAATGAAAAACCCCAAAAACCCCTAATATGAGAATATGGGTATAAAGAGAAAGAGATGAACATGTATGTTTAGATGTTTGAAAAATTATATTGAAGTAGTTTTGGAGATCTTGAATGTATGTGAATCCCTTGTATGTTTGATGATGAAATACGAGTTATTTATGTGTTATTTTAAATAAATGACTGACATTGTTGTTATTGGTGGAAATGAGGAAAGATCCTAAGGTTGGAGGGAATCGCGGATGAGACTTTTAAAGTTACCCGGAACCGATCTCCAACACTCACCAAGGTAAGGGATAAGTGGCTCTAATTCATACTCAGATGTGAATGAGGTATGTGAAAGAGGTAAAGTGTTGGTAAGTTTATTGTTGTTACACTACCCAGAGAGGTAGTGGTTTATTGTTGATACACTACCCGGAGAGGTAGTGGTTTATTGTTGATATCCTACCCGAGGGGGTAATGGTTTATTGTGTCCTACCCGGAGTGGTAGTGAACTGTTTATTGTGTCCTACCCGGAGTGGTAGTGAACTGTTTATTGTGTCCTACCCGAAGTGGTATCGGACTGTTTATTGTGTCCTACCCGGAGTGGTAGTGGACTGTTATTGTATCGTACCAAGAATGGTAGTGAAGTATTGTGAACTAGACCTGCCCGATGTGGTATGGAGTGTAACTAGACCTGTCCGATGTGGTATGGAGTATGACTAGACCTGCCCGATGTGGTATGGAGTATGACTAGACCTGCCCGATGTGGTATGGAGTATAACTAGACCTGCCCGATGTGGTATGGAGTATGACTAGACCTGCCCGATGTGGTATGGATAATAACTAGACCTGCCCGATGTGGTATGGAGTATGACTAGACCTGCCCGATGTGGTATGGAGTATAACTAGACCTGCTCGATGTGGTATGGAGTATGACTAGACCTGCCCAATTTGGTATGAAGTATAACTAGACCTGCCCGATGTGGAATGGAGTATGACTAGACCTGCCCGATGTGGTATGGAGTATGACTAGACCTGCCCGATGTGGTATGGAGTATGACTAGACTTGCCCGATGTGGTATGGAGTATAACTAGACCTGCCCGATGTGGTATGGAGTATGACTAGACATGCCCGATGTGGTATGGATAATAACTAGACCTGCCCGATGTGGTATTGAGTATAACTAGACTTGTCTGATGTGGTATGGAGTATGACTAGACCTGCCCGATGTGGTATGGAGTATAACTAGACCTGCCCGATGTGGTATGGAGTATAACTAGACCTGCCCGATGTGGTATGGATAATAACTAGACCTTCCCGATGTGGTATGGAGTATGACTAGACCTGCCCGATGTGGTGTGGAGTATAACTAGACCTGCCCGATGTGGTATGGAGTAAGACTAGACCTGCCCGATTTGGTATGAAGTATAACTAGACCTGTCCGATGTGGTATGGAGTATGACTAGACCTGCCCGATGTGGTATGGAGTATGACTAGACCTGCCCGATGTGGTATGGAGTATCACTAGACCTGCCCGATGTGGTATGGAGTATGACTAGACCTGCCCAATGTGGTATGGAGTATAACTAGACCCGCCCGATGTGGTATGGAGTCTGACTAGACCTGCCCGATGTGGTATGGATAATAACTAGACCTGCCCGATGTGGTATGGAGTATAACTAGACCTGCCCGATGTGGTATGGAGTATGACTAGACATGCCCGATGTGGTATGGATAATAACTAGACCTGCCCAATGTGGTATGAAGTATAACTAGACCTGCCCGATGTGGTATGGAGTATAACTAGACCTACCCGATGTGGTATGGAGTATGACTAGACCTGCCCGATGTGGTATGGAGTATGACTAGACCTGCCCGATGTGGTATGGAGTATAACTAGACCTGCCCGATGTGGTATGGAGTATGACTAGACCTGCCCGATGTGGTATGGAGTATAACTAGACCTGCCCGATGTGGTATGGAGTGTAACTAGACCTGCCCGATGTGGTATGGAGTCTGACTAGACCTGCCCGATATGGTATGGAGTATAACTAGACCTGCCCGATGTGGTATGGAGTATGACTAGACCTGCCCGATGTGGTATGGAGTATGACTAGACCTGCCCGATGTGGTATGGAGTATAACTAGACCTGCCCGATGTGGTATGGAGTATGACTAGACCTGCCCGATGTGGTATGGAGTATCACTAGACCTGCCCGATGTGGTATGGAGTATGACTAGACCTGCCCGATGTGCTATGGAGTATAACTAGACCTGCCCGATGTGGTATGGATAATAACTAGACTTGCCCGATGTGGTATGGAGATGTAGTTGGACCTACCCGATGTGGTAGGGGGTTATATTTGCGAAAGAACTCGGTGAATACGATTAAGGATGAATACAACATAAGAGAAACGAGGATGTTAAGAGCGAAAGTCATATGCATGCTATAGGATATATATTATGGGATATATATACTATAGGATGAATATGAATGCTGGAAATGAAGACGCTAAGAATAAAAGTAGTATACATGCTATAGGATATATAGTATGGGATATATATACTATAGTGTGGATATGAATAATGGGAAGAACGATGTTTCGAATGAACGTAATATGCATGCCCAATTTATTAACTTAAATGAATAATCAACAGCAAAAGTATATCACTCTGCTGTGGAAATGTTCAGATTTATTTAAAGTTTTAAACTGGTACATATAAGTCTCGCTGTGGATGAAAAAATTTAGACAGCGAAATAAAACGCATCGCTGTTGAATATAGAAAATAATGAATTATCCACAGCGAAGTTAAGCGCGTCGCTGTAAAAGATTGAAAAATATATAAATGGGATATGTGTAACAGCTCTTTTTTAAATGGTTTTGCTTCGTTATATGGGTTTCTCAGAGAGTGGTTGAAACATTAAAGATATCAGTTTCCCATAAATCTTTTAGTCTATATATTGAAACAAAATGAAGAAGGATTTCATCGAATCAAAATGCTCTCTATTTTTCATGGATATCACTTCACTGGAGATATGGATCTTCAAACTATTTTTCATGAAGATCTTTCTATTATGTTTATTTTTCATGGAGGTATTTTGGATTTTGGTTATTTATTTATATTTTTTTCATTTATATTGAACAAAAATGGGAACATGTCCTTTGTGATGTGTAATGCCTCAATTTATTAACACGAAATTTTTTCAATTCTTTTCTATTCTATGTTGCTTTGAACATAGATAATCCATTAAAATCCTATTCAGCAAAATCCACCTAGAAATTGTATGCAAAACGGTAGGAGAAATAAAGGAACAATTCCCCCCAATACCTATCCGTACGCATTCAATCAATCACAACAATGTCAAGATGTAAAATGGAAATTCCCACATACGGGTCCAATATTGTAACACCCTAAATTTTTTAAGCCTTTAAAATTATAGTATCAGTCCTGAGACCCTCGCTTGAGCGAGAGATTCTCGCTTGAGCGAGAGAGAGACTCACCTAGGAGGGTGAAATACTGGGCTATACTGGAGGATCCTCGCTTGAGCGAGAGATTCTCGCCTGGGCGAGAGAGACTCACTTGGGAGGGTGAAATCCTGGAGTATACTAGAAGATTCTCGCCAGAGCGAGAGTTGTCTTGGGGCGAGAAATATCATTTTGGGCTGTTGGCACTGTGAGATTCTCGCTTGAGCGAGAGGGTCAGATTTGAGTTTTAAAATGGGCGGGATTTTCTCGCTTGAGCAAGAGATTTCTTACCACAATAAAACATTTCCTAACATCATCGTCGTCATATAACATAATCATTTATCCATTTATCATCAATAAACCGCTCATCACAAAATCATTATTACAAACATACCCATATATGTTTATAACCAATAAGCGACTCACAAATTAATCATTTTCATTAACATACTCACACCTCTTTATCACAAATAAACAACTAAGAACATATTCATCATCATATAACATATTAACGATAGAACCATCTTTCATGACGGTGTATTACCATAAATGAGCATCTTGCATTTCATCTAATAAAACGGTTTTCCTACATATATATATATATATCCATCTTTATGGCTAATACATCATCATGGAAAATAAAGACTCTCACATGGACCACAAACTTACAAGAGAGTTTCTATCCGTTAACATCTCCGATTCTTGAGGGAAATCGGAGAAGACGATTCTAATGAAATACTCTAAGACCATAATGGTCTTCTCCCTCACCTTAGGTTGCGTAAGCTCCGTTGCTCCGCAAAAGAGTCACATCCCCCTCCATCTTCTCCAAATCTCCATTGTTCCATTTTCACCTCCAAGATTTCCCAAATGTGCCACCAAGAAGTAATATGAAGAGGTTTTGATGAGTTTTGATGTTTAGTGGAGAGGAGAATGGTTCATTTGGGTGGAGCCGCCGTTGGGAGAGAAAGGAGAGAAAAGAAAGTGAAGATTAGGGTATTTTTAAACCCCTATTTTACTTTTATAGATGCGCAGCCTCGCCCAGACGAGAATGGCTCGCTTGGGCGATAATTTCGCGATTTTCCAGCTTTTCAACTCTGACGCTCTCGCTCGGGCAAAAATCGGGCAGTATGCTAAGGCTCCTCTCTAGCCTGGGCGAAAATTCTAGCTCAAGCTAGAATTTGACAGCTTTTCCAGATTTCATTTTCACTCAAGCGACCACTTCCTTGCTTAAGCGAGGTCTCCGGAAAACTCATATTCGAACATCGAGCCTCTCACTTGGATGAGGTCTTCTCGCTTAAACGAGAATTGTCCAATATACACTCCAACACTCTTAAGTTTTCTAATCATTCCGAAAACGAAAATTGCGGTGTTACATTATTTATGTGTTTTCTTGATGTCTCAGGTTACCCTAAAAGAAAGGGAAAGTTTTCGCACCGCGGATAGTCAGGTTATACTTGAAAAGGCATTAGGGCTGCCTCAATACCCTGACCGTATCTGCGGTGCTGGATTTGGGGCTAGCAAACAGTTCGTGACCCCTTCTGCAAAGCGTCTAACAAAAGCAGATGCAACTATCTTGTAGGACAAATATGATTCTCTCCTTGAATGATTCCACGCAATGGAAAAGCGGATGAAAGCAGGTAAATTTGTTGAGGGGCCTGAAGCTTCTACTACCATGAAAGAAAGTAGTTTCACGCATCCAAGAAACCATATTCCCATTCTAGAGGTAATTTAATAAACTAATTTGTTTTAACTATCATTTGTTTTCACTATTGCTAATCTAATTCATTATATGTTTTTACTATCATTTAGGGAATAATCAATAATTGCAAACACCATGTACCCGAGTAGTGGCAATTGGCATGGTGTACAACACACATGATGCAATCATACATCATGCACAAATCTCCTCAAATCATTTGAAGGTCTCAATTGATATTTCAATTGAAGATGATGCATTGCTTTCAACTCCTGTTGATGAGGATATCATAACAGTTGGATTGGCTTTAGCCACTTTTGTAGCTTGACCAGAACATCTTATAGATGTAGTTCCTAGTATATGGTTTTCACCTTATATATGCTCATTCATTAATTTACATATTTTGATGTAGTTCCTATTGAATATTTCAGGGAAAGGTGTCTGTTGATTACCATAGTGCAACATCCCTTCCCAGAATAGATGAACCTGCATCTAAAAAGGCCAAAGTGGTGAAGTCTAAATCAAATCTAGAATCATCAGGGGAGGTACCCAAAAGTAAAAAGAAGGTGATGTTCATATCCCCTCAAGCTAACATTTTGGGTGCGGGTATGGTACCCAATGACACATGGAAGAAACAGCAGTTACAAGTAGTTGCTAACATTTTTCATAAAAATAAAGAGATTGCTGACTTATTCCTTGCACCTCTTAACACCGGGTAAGCATCATTTTTTTAATTGTTTTTAACAATGTTTTTGCTTAACATTTTATTAACCGTATGCATATATGTTTTTAGGCAACATTGGATTTTGGTTGTCATTAATCGGGTCATCCATCAATTGTTCTATTTTGATTCACTAAAAAATGGCGATTCGAGCAAGTATCCTGTTATGCAAGATATTTTTAATACGTAAGTGGACAACTCATTTAAATTTACTGAATTTTGTTTCACTTTCATTATCAGTTCATTTAAACATTATTTTCTATATTGTTTAGGGAATTGAATACATATAGAGCCCTAAACCCTAAATGTCAAAGACCCGCCAAGTGGATTCATGTTAAGGTATTGTTACACTAAACATCAAACAATGTATTATCAAGATAGTAGACGAAGGGGTCACGAACTGTTTGCTAGCCCCAAATTGATCAGAGTTACACATGTTAGACAAGGCATGGTGAGAAAAGCCTTGATGAGATGCATATGAAAGAAAACAACACTAACGCATATGAAGGAGATCGTTTCGATGAAATGGAAAATGTTGTCGAAGAGGATCTTCAAGATCGTCCTGAGATGTTTCAGCGGTTGATAAGTGGTGCTGAGAAACAATTATATGATGGTTGTACTAAATTCACAAGATTGGCAGCCATGTCAAAGTTGTACAAGTTGAAATCTAATAATGGATGGACTGATAAGAGTTTCACAGACCTATTGGCACTTCTGAAGGAAATATTTCCCGAGGATAACGTGCTTCCTTGTCGAACCTATGAAGCTAAACATATGTTATGCTTCATTGGCATGGATTACAATAGGATACATGCTTGTGAAAATGACTGCATCTTATTTCTTAATGAGTATGCTTCGTTGAAGTATTGTCTTAAATGTAATGCATCACGTTATAAGAAGGAAAACTCAATTATTGCCAATAAGGTTGTATGGTATTTTCCTATCAAATCAAGATTTAAGCGTATGTTTAGCAACGCTAAAGATGCAAAGAATTTGACATGGCATGCTGATGAAGAAAAATTGATCATGACTACCCTAGTTTTGGTCAAGAATCAAGAAATCTACGCCTTGCATTGTCAACTGATGGAATTAACCCACAAAGTGTTCAAAGTAGCTCCCACAGTACATGGCCAGTGATGTTGGTGATATACAACCTCTCTCCTTCACTGTGCATGAAACGCAAATATGTGATGTTATCTATGTTAATTTCTGGACATAAACAACTAGGAAATAACATAGACATATATTTGGCTCCATTAATTGAAGACTTGAAGCAAATGTGGGAGACCAGTATAGATGTATATGATGCGTATAGGGAAGAAAGGTTCAACTTGAGGGCTTTGTTGTTCGGCACAATCAGTGATTTCCCTGCGAATGGTAATCTTTCAGGATATACTACAAAAGGGAATCTTGCATGTCCTGTATGTGAAGACAATACTCATTCAACGAGGTTGCCACACTATAAGAAGAATGTCTACCTTGGTCACCGTAGATTTTTGCATACAGATCATCAATATCGTCGATGGAGAAAAGCATTCGATATGAATAATGAAAAAAGTCGTGCTCCTTTGTCGTTGATGGGTGACCAATTATTTCAAAAGCTAATGGGTTTGAATAACAACTTTGGTAAATCTTTTGTTGCAAAAATGGTCACAATTGGTGGGTGGAAGAAAATATCAATCTTCTTTGAATTGTCGTATTGGAGTTCATTATATGTAAGACATTTTCTCGATGTTATGCATATTGAAAAAAAATGTATTTGAAAGTCTCTTTGGTACTTTACTCAATATCCCTGGTAAGTCTGAAGATGGCTTGAATGCAAGATTGGACATGGTCAGTATGGGAATAAGAAAGGAATTGGGGCCAATAATGAAGGGAAAACGTACATTTCTACCTCCAGCAACTTATACTTTGTCGAGGAATGAGAAATTAGAATTTTGTAAATTTATTGATGGTGTCAAATTTCCAGAGGGGTACTCTTCAAATATTCAAAATCTTGTATCAATGAAAGACCTCAAGTTAATAGGTGTTAAGTCTCATGATTGTCATGTACTCATGGAGCATTTCTTGTCTATTAGCATAAGGTCTATTCTACCTAAAAAATTGCGAGGAACCATAACTAAGTTATGCTTCTTCTTCAAGACAATTTGTAGCAAAGTGATTGATCCTGTGAAATTACCTACATTGCAAAGACAAATTATTTTGACATTGTGTGAGCTTGAGATGTATCTCCCACCTTCTTTTTTTGACACAATGGTCCATCTTAGCATTCATCTTGTTCGAGAGATACAACTATGTGGTCCTTCCTAAATGAGATGGATGTACCCTTTTGAACGTTATATGAAGATATTAAAAGAGTATGTGAAGAATTGATCAAGACCAGAGGGTTGTATTGCTGAGCGATATATTGTTGAAGAAGCTCTTGATTTTTGTACCGGATACCTTGAAGATGGTGATTTCATAGGCATTCCAAAGCCTCGTTATGCAAAAGGGACATCTGGTGAAGCCATTACTGGGAAAGAAATATTGAGTATATCAAGAAGCGAATTGGAGCAAGCACACTTGTATGTTTTACATAATGCTGACGAGGTTGAGCCATATGTTTAAAGACACATGGATATGCTTAAGAAGTCTAACCCAAGTAAGAATGAAAATTGGATTTCCAAAGAGCATAATCGATGTTTCATAAAGTGGCTAAAACATCACATTGAAGAAAAGTTGAATATAAATGTGGATTCTGTTTCCGAAAGATTGAAATGGTTAGCCAATGGTCCAAGTATTCATGTCATATCCTACAGTGGTTACCTAATTAATGGGTTCACATTTTATACTGAAAAACAAGATAATCAAAGCAAAATGCAAAATAGTGGTGTGACTCTTGTTGCTCGAACTCTACATATGTCAAATGTCAAATATAGAAACCCAATATATGCAAACATGTCATACTTTGGGGTCATTAAACAAATATGGGAGTTGGATTACACAATATTTCGGGTGCTGGTTTTTTATTGTATGTGGGTTGATAACAATAATGGCTTTCGAGTTGATGAATTAGGGTTCATGCAAGTGGATCTTAATAGGCCAGGATATAAAGATGAACCATTTATTCTAGCATCTCAGGCTCAACAAGTATTCTATGTTAGTGACCCAGCAAATAAGAAATGGTCCATTGTTCTATTGACCAACAAAATCATCATCAATAATATAGGTGATCAAGAAGATATTGATGCTGAAGATGATCCTTTTTTTGGATATCATTGTCTAATGAGATAACTACAAATGATGATTTATATACAAGAGGTGATCATGATGAGGGCCTTTGGGTGAATGAAATTCTTACTGGAGAAAACAATAATATTACAATCCAGAAACCATCAAAGAAGAGGAAACATTAGATGCATATCTTTGTATAAGTATAGCATAAATTTATTTTGTTTGTAATTTACTTATAATTTTGTTTGTAATTTATTTGTGTGTAATTTACTAGAGAATTATTTGCATTGTAATTTGTTGACAGTCTGGTATAAGTTTGTTGCTTATATAACATTAGTGTGAATAATGTATTGTATTTTGTTTGCATTGTAATGAATAAAGATTGTTTGCATTGTAATTTTGTTGATAGTCTGCTGTAAGTTTGTTGCTTGTAAGGCTTTCTTCATTTCAACGTTTCACTTTTTTTATTCTTTGTTGAGTTTGTGCTTTCCAATGCAGAAAAACTTCACAATGATATTGACAAATAAATAGGTATTCTTTATTTACCATAATTTTATAATTCCTTTATTATAAGTTCAGATATAGTAAGTTTGTTTCATTGTTGAGTCAGTGCTTTCCAATGCAGAAAAACATCACAATGAAATTGACAAATAAGCATATATTCTTTATTTATCATAATTTTATAATTTTTTCATTATAAGTTCAAATATAGTAAGTTTGTTTCATTATTGAGTCAGTGCTTTCCAATGCAGAAAAACATCACAATGAAATTGACAAATAAACAGATATTCTTTATTTACCTTCAGATATAGTAAGTTTGTTTTATTGTTGAGTTGTGCTTTCCAATGCAGAAAAACATCACAATGAAATTGAAAAATAAACCGATATTCTTTATTTACCTTCAGATATAGTAAGTTTGTTTCATTGTTGAGCTTTGCTTTCCATTGATGTGTTATAGTAAGTTTGTTGAGAGGTGGCTGTGTGCTGTGGTTGAGATAATCAATAGCGCATTCTACAAGTAAATCTTTAAGCCGTTGTTGTAATAAATGTGCGGTCATGCAAAAACAGTGGCTGTTGCATTTTAATAAATAGCGCATTCTAATAGGAAATCTATATAGCGCTGTTGTAAAAAGTAAATCTATACGATGAACAATCGCACTTAATAATTCGTTGTCATACGTAAAACATAAGACAACGTAGTGTTTACATTGTGCTATCATACGTAAAACATAAGACAACGCAGTGTTTACGTTGTGCTGTCATACGTAAAACATAAGACATCGCAATGTTTACGTTGTGCTGTCATACGTAACACATAAGACAGCGAAATATTTACGTTGTGTTGTCATACGTAAACAATCAGACAATGCTACTTAGACTGCTGTCATACGTAAAGCATATGACAGCGCAGTGTTTTAGTGGTGCTGTGGTATATAAACTTTACGACATCGCAACTTATATAGTGTGCTGTCATACGTAATATATAAGACAGGGCGATATTTACGTTGTGCTATTATACGTAAACAATTAGACAGCGTTACTTAGACTGTTGTCATACGTAAAACATAAGACAACACAATATTTAGCGGTGATGTGGTATACAAACTTTACGACAACGCAACTTATACAGTGTACTGTCATACCTAAAATATAAGACAGCGCGATATTTAACACTACAACAGCGCAAAGACTTAGTGTTGTGGTATACAAAAATTACCACAGCTCTACCTATATGGTCCGCTGTTGTACTATATTGTGTTATACATCGCTACGTATGAGTTGTGTCCATTCTTTAATAGCACATGACTCAATATTCGCTGTTATAACATGTTGTATTCAACAGCGACTTTAGAAGCACGGTTAATGACTACCGTCTACGACTTCAGTCAAACAGACAGTCGCGGAACTCGCTGTCCTATTGCAAAAAAATGTGTTGTTGCTCAACGTATCTGGCGTAGTGAAAGAAAATAAGAGTACTAAAGGTAGGGTCTTACTTGATAGCAAGAAAATCGAGGTTTGAGTTCTATCAAGGTAAGTAATTATTAAAAAAATGAACATTAATTTTATCAAGGCCGAGATGATGATAAAATAGCCACATCTATAAAAATGAGGATGCTTGGATTGTATCGAGCCAATAATAAAAACAAGAAGACCGGTCAGATGTGGCCATAACTTGATATAGTAAAGATAAAAATGAGAACACAGGTTGGGTACTACCGGAACGCGGAAATTCATATCAGATCTGGAATCCTGGAAAATTATAACTGAAAGCACGACAAGCTCGGGTCCTAACAAGCAAAAGTTTTTCAAAGGAGAACGCATGTCGGGTACTTCCGGAAACACGGAAATTCACCTCAGGCTCGTGGTTTCGGAAAGATTGATTGGTAGCACATCAAGCTCGGGATGTGACAAGCACAAGTTTTTTGGCTATTAGCAAGGTAACTCCTCACTCTGTAGTTAAGAAACTAATCCGTTTTGGGATATGTGGTTATCCCTTCCAACAAATGTCGCTTATTGGAAACGAACCACTAACCATTTGGTTATCCTGACCAAAAGTTTAGGATACAGTCCCAATGAATTATATAAAAAAGATCTAAAGTCATTAGAATATACATTAATTTTAAATAAAAAATGATTAATTTTCTCAAATTTGAATTGCTAAGGAGAATAATAAAATTTTAAAACTAACAAAGTTATCAAGAGATTCCATAGACTCTTATGTTCAGAACATTGAGAAGTTTGTAATTTCAGTGTGGTATTTACAACAACTAAAGAATTTACAACAGTTAAATAATACAAGTTAAAAGTCTCTAAATAATTGTGGAAGAAAAGCATCACCAATGAAATATAAAATAAAAATAACAAGATAAATTAATAAACTAAATGTATTTTCAATCAAATAAGTTAAAAATAAAAAAAAACGATAACAGAAAATGCTAAAAAAAGTTAGAAATTTTTACCAGATATGGGTAAAAAACGAAGATTTAATGCTAACTCTTTTAGTTGCCCACTAAAATTTAACTTAAAACAATAAAATATTTTTATGACTCACAAGAATTACGCGATTTCTAAGAACTTTCATGATGTGTTCTTGATATTCTCATCAAGAGATTCATGGGATGTAAATTGTGTCCTTTATTTATTTTGTGTTTTTGTTCCTATCCCATTTCCTTGGTGTGTGATATGTCCATGTAATAGTTATGGTGTAGGGAATAATATTCCACCTTTTTTTTGGAATGATTTTAGTCGCAATAGATTAAGTTTGTCTAATTATAGGTTTTGTTAGGATATATGGTCACCTAAGAGGAGGGGGGTGAATTAAGTGTAGAGAGTGTTTATGAGTGGAAGTAGTGAACGGAATATTTGAATGGAAGTAGAAGATAATTGCAAAATGTAAAAAGTTAAGGGAAGAGAAGATCATATACTGGTTCACCTTCAATTTGAAGGCTACGTTCAGTCCTTCTTATTACCAAGAAGATTTTTCTACTATTGCAAACCAATGATACACCTTCTTCGTCTTCTTCCAAGACTACTCACCTATTCCACTAGGCACTAGGCTAACACCGTTCTTTCACAATATACTTCACTACACCACACTTGGTGAAATGTTTACAATACTCTATTTTGTATTCTTAAGATGGTTTGTAGAAGGCTTTTGAATAAGTGATTCTCTAATAGTAATTTGTACTTTATGGATTTGAATAATGATAACTTAAATTTGAAATCAAATAACTTGGACAAAGGCTTTTGTTTGTGTTTAAGAATGAAAGAGTGAAAAATTAAGAGCTTTGTGAGTATGTGATCATGAAAGTTGTATTCAGAATTCTGTTTGAAAACAAGTCATAAAACGGTGTAATCGATTACCATATGGTGTAATCGATTACACCAGTTAAAAATTTAAAATACAAACTCAACGGTTTGATGTAATCGATTACCAAACATGGTGTAATCGATTACAATGTGAAAAATGCACATATCTGATGTTTTTAATATGTTGTAATCGATTACGAGTATAGTGTAACACCTCGAATTTTAGTCTTTAAAAATTAGAGTATCAGTCCTGGAAGCCTCGCTTGATCCAGAGATTCTCGCTTGAGCGAGAGAGGTGCATCTGGGAGGGTGAAATCTTGGGCTATACTGGAGGATTCTCGCCTGAGCGAGAGTTGTATCACCCGGGCGAGAAATGGCAATTTTGGGCAGTGTAATCGATTACACAGTCCATGTAATCGATTACATGCTGATAAAAGCATCAGATGTGCATGATGTAATCGATTACACAATACATGTAATCGATTACATGATGATAAAAGCATCAGATATGCATGATGTAATCGATTACACGATCCATGTAATCGATTACATGCAGATAAAAGCATCAGATATGCATGATGTAATCGATTACACAATCCATGTAATCGATTACATGCAGATAAAAGCATCAGATACGCATGATGTAATCGATTACACAATCCATGTAATCGATTACATGCAGATAAAAGTATCAGATATGGGCATTTTACACTATGTAATCGATTACACAATCCATGTAATCGATTACATATATGCGTTAAGCAAAAATTGCTACTGTAAGATTCTCGCTTGAGCGAGAATGAGCTAGCTTGAGCGAGAATGGGCTCGCTTGAGCGAGAATTGGCTCGCTTGAGCGAGAACCCGACGACTGCTCTTTAAAAATAGAAACCCCAAACACATTTTAGGGTTAGAACTCGAAGAGAAGAGAGAGAAGAGAGCTTTTCAAGAGCAAGGAGCCTTAGGACTCATCTTAGAGCTTGCGAAGAGGTAAACCTCTTGTTACTAACTCTTCTTCTTCCTCTCTAACTTGTTTTGGGTATGTTGGATTTATTCTCCAAATGTGAGAAACCATGGAAACTCATCCTTTGGAGTTATGGTTCGTTTTATGTGTTTTTATCTTGTAAATTCTTAGTTTAGAGTTAGTATTTCGAGAATGGAAAAGGTTTGTGGGTTGATTCATGAAAACCCCAAAACCCTAAAGGGATAATGTGGTTAAAGTGGAAAATGGGTAAAATGCTAAAGGTAGAAAATGAGTTTACGTTCTAATGTTGAAATATGAGATGGATATGTATGTTTTAGATGGTTGTAAACTTATGATGAAAAAAGTTTAGCAACATTGAAAATATGATGAATATCTTGTATGATTAAATGATGCAAAGTAAGTTGTTTATGTGATATTTGGAATAAATGACTAACATTGTTGTTATTGATGGAAATGCGAAGAGATCCTAAGGTTGGAGGAAATCGCGGAGGAGACTTTTAAAGTTACTCGGAACCGATCCCCAACGTTCACCAAGGTAAGGGATAAGTGGCTCTAATTCATACTCACTTATGTGAATGAGGTATGTGAAAGAGGTAACGTGTTGGTAAGTTTATGGTTGTTACCCTACCCGAGGAGGTAGTGGTTTATTATTATGTCCTACCCGGAGTGGTAGCGGACTGTTATGATGTCCTACCCGGAGTGGTAGTGGACTGTTATTGTTATCCTACCGGGAATGGTAGTGAAGTATTGTGTATGACTTGCCCTATGTGGTATTGTGTATGACTTGCCCTATGTGGTATTGTGTATGACTTGCCCTATGTGGTATTGCGTATGACTTGCCCTATGTGGTATTGTGTATGACTTGCCCTATGTGGTATTGCGTATGACTTGCCCTATGTGGTATTGTGTATGACTTGCCCTATGTGGTATTGCGTATGACTTGCCCTATGTGGTATTGTGTATGACTTGCCCTATGTGGTATTGTGTATGACTTGCCCTATGTGGTATTGTGTATGACTTGCCCTATGTGGTATTGCGTATGACTTGCCCTATGTGGTATTGTGTATGACTTGCCCTATGTGGTATTGCGTATGACTTGCCCTATGTGGTATTGTGTATGACTTGCCCTAAGTGGTATTGTGTATGACTTGCCCTATGTGGTATTGTGTATGACTTGCCCTATGTGGTATTGTGTATGACTTGCCCTATGTGGTATTGTATATGACCTACCCGAAGTGGTAGTGGATCATTAAGGGAAATTGCCTACCCGAAGTGGTAGTGGATCATTGAGAAATTACATACCCGATGTGGTAGAACCGGAGGTGGTAAAGAGTAAGCCTGATGGCGAGAATAAGTAATGAGACAAAAAGATTTGAGATAAACGAATATGCATGCTATAGGATATATAGTATGAGATATATATTCTATAGGGTGAATATGGATGATAAAGTGGAAGATGTGAACAATGAAAGTCATATGCATGTTATAGGATATATAGTATGGGATATATATTCTATAAGGTGAATATGAAGGATGAGAAATGAGAATGTCACAATGAAAGTCGTATGCATTCTATAGAGTATATTGTATGGGATATATATTCTATAGGGTGGATATGAATGATGAGAAGTATGAGGTTTCAAAGGAACGTAGTAGGCGTGCTATAGAATATATATTATGGGATATATATACTATAGGACGAATATGAATAACGTGGAAATGAAAGAAAGAATATATGAACGTTTACATTTATTTAATTGTGGTTATGATTTATATCAATACTTAATTGTATTTGAAATGTGGATTATCGTGTGATGTTAGTTTTGAACTAATGACTTACTCCCTTTTGTTTTGTGTGTTGTTTATGATAATCCCATTGTAGGTAAATGAAGGATTTTGAGGATGAAGCTCAATTAGGAAGCTTTTGCGTTTATTTACTCGATTGTCTTTATTGCTATTTGATATTGTAGTTGATTTGATAGTATTTTGTGATAAATGTAATCTGATTAGGATAATATGGTGACATGTAGTTATGGACGTTATAACTTTGGAAAACCCATAATTGGACGTATGTGATAAAGGCTATCTGAATGAATTATGTTTTTCCGCAACATAAATTTGTATGATAATATAATAGGGTAAAGAGTATTTTCAAAGAGAGATACTTGAGAGTTTTTAATGAAGGTGACGACTGTATGTAAGAAAGGATTAAAATAAATGAAAAATCTTCAAGGGTAGAATTTGGGTCGTTACATATAGTGTAATCGATTACATCATGTAAAATGCACAGGTCTGATTAGTTTATCAACATGTAATCGATTACCAGGATTGTGTAATCGATTACACTGTTTAAAAACAGAACACTTATGTTGTAATGCAAATAATCTTAGTTTCATGCATGAGTTTTTCAAAAATCAGCCTTTATCGTATAGTTAAGAGATTTTAAGTTTAAGTATCGTTTTACCTAGAAGACTTAGACTACGCATTTGAGCTTCTTTGATTTTTGATTTGCTAGTCTTCTTTTTGCATTTGATGACATAGTGACCATCATCAAAACCTTAGCCATAGGTTGGGAAAGATCACCATCTTCACAGGTTCAAGCATTTGTAACTCATTATGGTTCTCTTGTACTTTGCTTCTATCGAATATATTCGGAGGTGCTCTTTCACCCTTTTTCGTTTAAAAAAAAAATCAATGGCTAGATTCTTGTAAGCGACACTTGTTGGAAGTGATTGTCACGCACCCAAAGGAATAGTACTAATGGGTTTTGTCTGCATTCTGGATCATTCTTAACCATAGTAAAGTTTTTCATAAGACTCCTGTTGACAATGGTTATCAAGTAATAATAGAGAGAGTGGAGTAATTAGAAAGATACTCCAATATACTTAATAAGAGCACAATGAAGTTGGATCAAGGATGAAAACGATCTTTTATAATTCTAATTCACAAATGATTGTTGTTGATTTGATTGCTATTTGTATAACTATCTGTTACAAATATGCGCTTTTTTTATAATAGAGGGTAAGTCTCTTCTACTTTCTTTAATTTTTTGGGTATTTGTCTGTCCATTAATGGAGAAGAGTCTTACTCGTCTCGATATATCAGTAAAGTTGTCTAACTTAGAGGACATGAATTGAAATATTAAAAACAATGTATTTGGTTGCAAACATGAGTAAGAGCATGACTTTGTATATCCACCATTCTAGACTCCATTAGTTTTTATATGTTTATGTTCCGCCAAAACCTTTCACCACTCTGGAATCTACACTTTTTATTGAAATAAAAATATGTTAACATGTATTTTTTCTGAACAATTCTTAGAGGAAGTGAAAAACCAATATAAATTACATGTGAAATGATTATCAAAGATTTAAATAACAATATTTTATCAAAGATATCATATTCATATAGCCATTCTCTCCTAATAAGATTTAAGCTTGTTAATCATTGTATATATATATTTTAAAAAAATCACACCATTGAATTGAATTGAACATATAAAAATATAATTCTAAGCTCTTATGCTATGAACCAATGATTCAGTTACAAAGGTGGCAAAATGAAAATTGGTCAAAGGATTCCCACAACATCCATTTCGGGATTGTTAGTTAATCAAATACTTTTTCTAACTACGTGTTATTAAATGAGTAATAATTGAATCATAAGGTGCTGTTATAACATGACATTTGGCACATTATTTCTCCATAACCAAACCATATATATATATATATATATACTATATTACTACTAATATTTATAGAAGCATTGTTAATTAAGGGGGGGAAATTAATAGAAGCATCTGAAAAAAAGTGAATAAGAGAAATATGGCAGATAGAGAGAGTGGAATTAAGAGGTTATGTGACAATAACTGTGGCTGCACAATTCCATGTTCTGGTGGTTCCACTTGCAGGTTATTATTATTTTTATAATTGATTCTGCTTCTACATTTAATACCCATTTTCATATTATTGATTCTGATTCCTTATTTTCATTACAGATTTTTTATTGTTGTGATTATGTGAAATAACAGAATGAAAAATGCTAGGTCAAATTTTTTGTGTAGCTTGTTTCTTTAACATTTCAATGTACCTATTTCCGAGACATTTTATCATATCCATCAAGAATAATTATTAAAATAGAAAAAAAAATGTATGCATGGGTATTAAAATCAAAATCATCTTATACTGGTTGGTAGTGTAAGGTGCTAAATCTTCACGGTTACCAAAATGTTAAAGGTTTGATTCTTTATATATACACTTGTTTGGAGAGACATTCATACACTACAAAAGAGATTAATTTCTTACTATAAGAGAATACCTTTAGTAGTACAAAAAATAGTAGTTATGCTGAAAGTTGTTGGCTCTAGGGTTTTGTGTGGTCTCGAATCAACATAATTGATATGTTTATTCGAAGTCAATAGTTTAGATGTGTTCAGACTATTACTATAGGATTAATGGCAAAATTTCATAATTTATAGAAAATAGTATTTTAAATTTTCTAATCCTAAAAGTTAATGTATATTTTTTCTGACTACTATTTGATTTTACAAAGACTAAAGACAATACAATATATTTTTTGATCTCTTATTCAATTTCTAAGATAATCTCATAAAGGGTACAAACTTAAGTGATAGAATAAACATCACTTTTTATAGACGTATATTAGTGGGGAGGGATTCACTTACTCTAAGAGTGGATAGAAAAACACTTACTCCACGTCATGACATTCTTGGGAAATCCAATGGTTTGAATTGGTGAGTACATCTAAACCATTACATTTTTCAAGATTGGATGACTAAGATGAAGAGTATGTATTTTCCACTTACTCGGATCCCTCCCATATATTAGTTAATAAGGGTTTTTCCCATAGCTTTAGAATATATTATTAAAAAAATTCCTTCCCACAACTTCTTTTTCTCATGTCATTGGGACATATTTTACAACCATGACCTCCATTGCCACAACTATCTCTAGAACCCTTATTATAACAATCACATTACTTTTTAAATACATTCATCATTATGTGTATATAGTGCATGTAATTATATATTACCACCATTTATATTTGTTTGTACATTTTCAAGATTTTTTCCCTATTTAATTATAAGTCATGTTTAAATGTTTACTACTGATTACTTTTCATGTTTATCTTTATTTAACATTTTCTTAATTCATATAAGTAATGGAAAAAATTAAAATTCACAAAACATAAATGATATATTAAAAAAACACAATAAATATTATGTTAGTTAACAAAATTATTATATTTTGGGAAACATTTACTAATAATACCTTAAATCCACTCATAACTCATAGTTGATATGTATCTTATTTCTCTTCTCCATATACATTTTCATTTTAAAATATATTATAAAAAGTAAAAATAAGACATACGTTAATCAATGACTGAATTTAACGAGATAAATTATTTCATAGTACAAGGATATATTTTACTCTCTTTGTAAATTTAATCATGAGAGTTAATCTTTAAACTATTATCAGTATATACTTCCATCTAATAATACAATGGTTCAATTATCATAACTTACCTACAATGTTTAAGTCTAACTAAATGATTCAACAACCATTATGATTTTACCCTAAAATCAAACCATTTTTTTACATCCAATGAGAGAAATCATATCAATAAGACTGAAACAAAATTCTTTAGACTTAAATGGCAATTCAAACATTCTCCATTCTACCATTTTACCAACATTATCCTTTTCTTGAACTTAAGTAGGATTGTTGTGGTTTCAATGTTTAAACTTGTTTTTTCAAAAATGTTTTCTTTGGGTAAAAGCGTAAATAACTTTAAATTACTGTAAAATAAGTAATTTTAAGAGAGATAAGAAAAACTAATAAAAAACAAATGATTATGGTTGTGCTATGTTGGTAAAAATTGGATATAAACTTATTCCTTTCTCTATTAGTGCAAAAAAGTATAAGAAGTTTAGTGGAAGAGGATCTAAGACTAAGTGGAAAAAAACATACTTCATATCTTAGTCATATATTCTAGAAAAATCTAATAGTTTAAATAACGTTAAGAATTTGTGTGATGACTTTAATACTTGTTTCACTGATATGATAAACTCACAGGTGCAGCAATAATGAGAGTAAACTTGATCACTCAACATGCTCATGTGGACAACACTGTGGGTGCAACCCATGTCTTTGTGCTAACACTATTGTTCCTGGAACTGGTTGCAAATGTGCCTCTGCTTGCACATGTACTTCCTGCCACACCTGAAACAAAAACGTTATCTGCGTAATATCTATGTATCGTTAGTGTAACAATTTTTATACAATCGATGCTTGAATCCATCATTCATGTATATTATATATATTGAAGGGTGGATGATGAGTCGATAGTATAAAAATCCTGACATGATTGGTACATAGACTATTTTCTAATATTAGAATAAGTTATTTTTAGTTAGAGTTTAATATTTACACTTCGTCTAAGTTTTTTACATCGTCAACGTATTATCTATCCTTCATGTGTATCACTTTAGGAGTTAACACGTGAATGAATAGTGAGTCATATACTGATGCCGTAAAATTCTTATACTATTGATGCATAAATATTAAATTTTTGTTATTTGTTACTTAATGCAATTTTTTATGTGGGTTGTATTAGCAACTTTGAAGGGGCTTCTGCCTCAAGACATTGTTATTTTTTGTAGTGGTGAATGAAGTATAATAAATATGAATTTATTCACTTTGTTGATGTAAATTATCTTATGTTATTTGTAGTTGAAAACTATACCAAAGGATACAAGTTTCATGTTTCATGTGTAGAAATTTTGGGTCACACATATAATATTTAAATGTGTTTATGTCATTATTTTGATTAGCCAAATTAAAGTGATCTGATTCAAGTAATGTTTATGGCTATAGGCATATTTATCATGAAAAGTCATTGTGTAAATATCAGCATCTTATTTCTATTTTTATGATGAGTAAAAATAAGAAATAAATGCAAAAGACATCATCCTTCATGAAAGGGAGTGAATGTCTTATAAATAGGGGTTATGGTCCTCAATTGTAGACACACCAAAATCTATATTCATTCTCTTCATCCCATTGCAAGAGGAACTAAGGAGTAAGGGCTACATTGGAAGATCACTAATCCATAAAGAAATTCATTTCTAACAAAGAAGATTTCATGAATCTTTCAGGTACGCTTCCGCTTTTTAGTCATTTTTGATGGTTTGAACATGATTGATATACTTGTTTGATAATGGTGTTTAGTATCTTCCATGATAAAAGATTACTACATCATGTCTAAAGTTGTTTATTATAAAATAAAAATGTACTAAAGTTTCAAAAACAAAGAAAAATGGAAAAGGCTTTTGGTTATCTTTTATTGCAATAAAGGGCAATTATCTTTTTTATCATAGAGAACAAAGTATCTCCTCATATTAGAAGATAAATTATCTGCTCGAACTACTACAATCATGACACATGTCATATTTAACCATTTTCTATAAAAAATATTTCCGAAAACTTGAAAAATAAGACAAATATTATAATTGTAATAGCTGAAGGAGATAAATTATCTATTATGAATAGATATTTTATTATTTAATATGATTATATGTGACATATATATTACAGCTGGTTGCAATAAAGTAGCCGAGGAATGGAATGAATTATAAATTATTCATCCAATTTACATTAACTTTAAGAACAGATTAAAGTGAAGCTAAAAGAACTTTCAACGTATTGGAAACTAGGATTTATATAATCAATGTCAAAATAACATTGAAATGTATATAGTATACCCTTTTGTAGACACTAAACTAAGGTATTTTATTGATAAGCATAAGTGGTAAGGATAGATTGGCTTATCTATTGGCAATGAAGTTGTTTTCTCGGAATCTGATATTTTTTTATAGGTAAATATTAGTATATTTATATTTTTTAGTATGTGAATTTTGAATCTTCAACCTCCTTAAGTTATTCACCGTAGCTACCGGACCACCTTAACACTCCCGAGAAAAAAGAAAACTATCAAGAAAGATTAAAAATCTTATATTGTATCAAAAAAAAGATTAAATAAACTGATAGAGACATGCGGATTATGGTAAGAAATGATTGAAATATAGGATATTAAGTTTTATTTTGATTATAAACCTTTTTTTAACCCTTTATGCTCACTTCTTTGATGCTTTTATCTAATTACTTGTATTCATATAATTTGACATGTAATATTCTCCAAACACTGTTTATAGAAGATAGGCTTACTTTATCAGATTCAGATAGACAACCAAGTTTAGATAGACAAAACTCAAAGTTTTACGATCATGATCTAGAATCAACCAGTCTTGTAAAAACCGGTTTGTGTCGATCGATTCAACCAGTAAACCGGTCCAATACCAGTACGATATAACAATTATACCGGTTATGCAACCATATCAGTCAAAACTGGCCAAAACTGTTCATACCGACTGATTTTCAATTGAATCGTACCAGTCATACCGGCCGATTTTTATTTAAAATTAATGTTTACTGAAAATAAAAAAAATTATTAGTTTTTATTGATTTTTCGATATTAATGTTAATATATTAATATGTATATCTAACTTCACCAGTATGCGGTTTAATTAGTAAACCACTAGTTGAACCGCTATATCATTATACCAATACCCTGATCGATTTGATAATCGATACGATATTAATAACACTGGAATCAACTACGATGAAAGACTCCATTGGGAAGCAAAAACATGCTGTGAGGTGTAACACAAATCACACTGTCTAACAACAAATCCAACTTAAGCAATACACAATGAAACTATGTGATTGTATAGTTTGTCAATATGGAGAAAGTTATAGATCAAACATGTGAACCAATTTGGAACTTAAAACAACTTTTACTCAACTTAATATACATGACTTGGCAACAACAATGAGGTAATATTCTTTACATCAGAAACAAACAATTTGGAGCCAAGTAAGCAGCAACTGATTTGCATTAATTGGGAGCCAAAAACTACATAGTATGAGTGAACAACTTAGGCTCAAATAAATGTGTTGGGGGATGGAGTTAAGGTTTGGTCATTCTCACCTTTTATCTCGAACCGATGTGGGAATTTGAGAGGTTTTGTATCCACCACTCAGAACCCAAATCTGGAGCTCAACTAACCTGCTCCCCAATCAAATCAAGACCAACAACTAGAAAGCTTATCCCTTGAAATAATAGGAAGTAGAAGTGAATTCCTTGGGCAGATAATAGACTTCTAACTGAGGCGGTTAACAAAATGAATGCGAGAGCGAGTTCTTTCCGGTATAGACGATTTTTCTTGGTCTTCCCGGTTTTCTTTGACAATTCTAGTTTGCTTAGTTCCTCAATGCCTGAATCTGAGGATGATCTATGAAGACTAGTAGATCGTAATAGGGTTTCTGATTCCTTTCCGAAGGCAACCAAATCTGTCTCTGACGATCTACCCAATTTTTTTGTAACCACCCACTCGTAAGAACTACCGAAGCGAAATAATCCAGATATCATGGCATTAAATTTAGTTACTGACATGGTATTCTCAAATAGAAGGTAAGGCACTATAAATGGAAATGACCGTGGCGCTGGAAGAACACTTAGGATAGACATGATTCCGGGAAGGTAACAAACAACCCAAGCAGGTAGCTCAGCTTCTGGAAGGAACATGGTCAATGGAAGAATGATACAGAAAAGGGTGAATGAATAAAATGGCAAGATAAGTTTCCTCAGGAGAAAGAAAAGAAATATCAAATTCGCCTTCTTTGCCCAACTAACCTGTTACAAATGGAATTAACATCAGCATAATGTTAGATATATCTTATCAGTCAAATTATTTTAATAAAAAGGATGACATAAATCAGTTAACATCACAAAAAGTGAGATATGGACATATAATTGTACAAATAATTGTTTGAAGCATATTTTTAGTTAAAACTTATTACCTTCTATCCTTTTCAAAGACAAATTCTACTTTTTATTTCATTCTCTGCATGAGATCTGTAATATATGAGCATTTAAACAGCTAAACATATAATACAAAGTTTGAGTAGCACTTGTGATGTAGGACTAAGAACGTAAACCGTTGGAGGCTTAGATCATGATGGTATGCTCAGACCATCATATATTGATGGACACAATTTACTTCATGCGGAGACCCAATTTTTTGATTGACAAAATTCCCTTTTCGTTTTCTTTTATGCAAACCTTTTCGAGGATATTTTCTGGGAGAGACGAGATGACGATAACACTTGATTGGTCGAGTATCTTAATATTCAATGGAGAAGAGCAGTTAACAAGTAGGCCACTAAATAAAGCACATTCAGAGGATGATGATTGGCAGATGGCCTTGTGTTTATCATGTATAAAGAAAATAATGGCGACAAAAGCAAATTTCAGTAAGCCTGCACTCTATTTCCGAGAAATAGTAGAGGCTTTAATAACGTTAGTTCAAGCATGAGAGTGGGTTCCATGCTAAAGGGTGTGACGGGAAGGTAATGAGCTATGAGTAGACTAGTCGATAGCTTTATGAGGAGTATCTAATGATTTTGTGAGATCCTTTCAAAATACCATTGCTGCAGCAGGATATAGTCGGATATATTTTAAAGAATAAAAAGGGTGAAGAAATCGTATGTTTAACCCATCAATAATCGAAGTGTGGATTTGGAGAAACTTAATAGGTTTCACAGACTTAAATGAGGCCATTAGGAGCTCTCTCAGGCCTGTAGGCAGACCAAATGCTGTCTGAATCCAATGCACCACGACCCTACACAGAACAAGGTATCGAGCCAGGTCGTGCACTTAATATTTCAGTACTTATTTGAGAATAAGGAATAGTTAAACAAACTGTTACTAAGGAATAGGAAAAAGTGACAACTGTCACTACTAACTGTCCTTGTTAGTTAGTTAATAGGAGGTAGCTTGTTGTGTACGTCTCCTCCTATAGTAGCTTCCCTAGCAATTTTCCTAGACCTCTATATATAGAGATGCTTAATCATTGTAACAAATCAATCAATTGAATAAGAAATCAAAATCAGTTTTCAGTTTCTCTCTTCTCTGTTTCATTTCTCTCTTCTTCTAGCTTAGTAGCTCTCTTTTACAGTACTTAATATGGTATGTGATATTTGTTACCAACAGATTGACTCTTCCTTGTATGCCGTTAAAAATAATTTCATGCTTCGATCTGCCGATTGACTTAAACACACACAGTCACAGAATAGCCATTTCCTGGATTGGTCTGAGGATACCATTCTCATGATAATAGTCACAGAATAATACTTTCCTGGATTTAAAAGAATTCAAATGCGTTAAAAATAAAGCATGCATAGAATTCAATACCTTCGAACGAAGTATATCAACAAAACACAAACGAAACAATTGCATTGGACCAGAATGCCAGCGGTGTTGCTGTTTCTTATATGCCTCATAGGTCTCTGGAAGTTCACAAAGGCACTGCAAGAAGCATAATAGATATATAAAAACTGAAAATTTTTATGATTAGGCCCCGAGATTTGAAATATAGCATACCTTAACATCATTGAGAAATATAAACTTCCAACCACAGAGATGAGCACGAACAGCTATATCCATGTCCTCAACAGTTGTTCGCTCCAACCAACCGCCACTTTCCTCAAGGGCCTTTATTCTCCAGACACCAGCAGTTCCATTGAAACCAAAGAAGTTAATGAACACACCATTCACCTGCTGTTCAACCTCGAAGTGGAAAGATAAGTTAATGTTCTGCAATCTCGTAAGCAAGTTCTCATCCTTGTTTACAAATGCCCATCTTGTCTGGACTAAAGCCAAGTCATCATTTCCCTTCAGTTAAGCAAAACAAGAACAAAAAATCTGGTTAGAAAGATGCTTAGTAAAGGACCCCAAAAGAATGATCATTTAAAATGATTGATTGGGTAGAGTCCAGGCTAGGCCAAAAGCACCTCTAGACCATAGTTATAAATATTGTATTGTACCGATTGCTTAAACCGGAAAATTGGTGAATTGATCCCCATATCAGTATTATATGGCAATTATACCAGACATGCAACTAAACTGGCCAACCAGAAAATACTGGTCAATACCGATTTGCGAATAAAATAATTTCATATTTTTCAAGATGACACATTAGGGATTTGAATGTTGAATCTGCTAGTAGTTTGTAACATGGTCAGTCATTGAACTATTTCAATAATTGAGTTATATGCTGCAAATAATAATATTTATCTTTATAAGTTTATTATACTTATTATAATATATAACTTAATTGGCATGTGGTTTAACTAGTGAACCACTGGTTGAACCACTGTGTCACTATACTAGTACTCCGACTAATATGATAACTGATACGGTATTAATAACACTGCTCTAGACTCTACAACTCAAAACTAACTCTAAGGATGTGTCCAATCTAAAACATGAAGAGATCATTATAAGCTTGCTATTTAACTATTTAAGTATAAATAGTAAAGATCTCTATACCTCTTCTCTTTCACACTCAAATATCTACTCATATATTATAAGTTTATAAACATAAAATTACCTTGAAATAAGGCACTGCCTTCTTTAAGAAATCTGGTGTTGGCTGAAAATCAGCATCAAATATTGCCACAAACTCATAATCCTTGACATAATCACAGCTCATTGCAGATTTAAGGTTCCCTGCCTTATAACCAGTGCGTATAAGCCGATGTCTATATATTATCCGGATACCCCGCTGCTGCCATTTCTGCACTTCTGCCTTGATGAGCTGTTGAGTATCTACATCATCAGAATCATCAAGAACCTGTACAAGCATTTTCTCCTTTGGCCAGTCCAGGATACAAACTGCTCCAATCGATTGCTGGTAAACCTATGAGACAACCAGACAAAAGTTAACAAAATAGAGTTTGGTGATATTAATGAATATATCAGATTCTTAATTTTTATTTTAAGGCATTTCACTTTACTTTTTATTTGATTTTGCTTTAAATGAAAACTTTTATTAATTAAAGGAATTGAAATTGGCTGCTGAAAAAGGAATGAATAAGTGGTAAAACATAAGAAACACAGAGGAGTAGGCAATGGAGCAATATCATTGATTTATAAATGCTTTTTAAACATGCCATACATTCTATAATAACAAATAAGCAATAACAAATTTTATAGAGGTATCTACGTAAATAAAATACTGGAAATATCTTCTTTAGTCTATGTTGCATTGAAAATTATAGACAAAATTCTAGCCTTAAGAAAGGTGACAGATTTATGAAAGGAATTTTGCAGGTGGGACCCACTGCATGGATCAAACGAGTGCCTTGTGACTCTTGTCAAAAACCAAAACTTTAGAAGTTTAAAGTTATAGCCATGAAATGAACCCAAAATTGCTTTATCGGGAAGAAAATATTATGTAATCTAAATAAAGTCCATGCACAAAATATTACAACTTCCCATTACAAATTATACTAGTGGAAAGAATATATTCCCTAAAGGGAAACAGATTATAAAACTGTTTACACTAGCAAAATCAACCTATGCACTCTTGTGAGTATCATGCTAAAAGGTTCACAGTACCAAAAAGATAACCAAATCATTTCTCACTAAGTAAGACCAACTACATAGATCAAACAACGTTATAGCACTATGTTCAAAACCGAATATTTAGAAAATTCATTCAGATCAAGGTCTAGTTCAATGATTTTTCTTAAAGTTTTCTCTCTTTCTCTACAACTTGTAATTCCACTTGTCTCACTACAGCTACTATAGGTCTTTTTTCTCAAATGACCAAACAACCTTAGGCAAGCTTTCTTCTCCTCAACGGGTGCTAATTCAACATTCCCTGGAACAGGTTTGTTCCTAATCTTCTCTTCCATGTTACTCATCCACCACAACTTTATCATCTACGTGATACTTGTCGTTGGCTCACATTTCTGCATACATTCAATTCCGTAGAACATGAACGGTCCCAGTCTTTAAGACAGCCAACCCCAGATACAAAAGTTAGGTGGTCGACAAGCCTAAGTTACAAGCCTAGAGTTTTACATACTTGTGAGTCCTGAATGTGGTACAGAAATTAGTGAAAGGGGAAATAAGTATATATAACTTTAAAAGATTAATGCTCTAATAATTTGTACAAAACCTAAGTGCTTCCATAAATTTCAAGCATGGAAGGGTTCAGGTTGAATTCTTACTCATGCTCTCTGGTTCTATTTCTCGATTTAATATTTTTACTTCATGGGCCAGAGTCCATAACTCCCCCCTGGTGGGATAAAGCTCGACCATTTGATTGTTGGTAACGGCCAGAATGCTTAGTTGTAAGTCTACCCTTTCCCGTTCAGCTTCCTTTTTCTCCTCATTAGAACCTCAAACAAAACATATCCTTCTTTTTAATCTCTGCATCAGTAAACTGTCTGTCACATTTGGTTTTACATGAAACTGCTATTTTGGCTGTTAAATGAAACCGGTTAATGTCATATAGACATTCATGAGCCCTTCCCATATTTTATTCCACGAAAGTTAACATGCCCGGTATGTAGTGAGGCAAATTTTCTTCACATATAGATTCAAGGCAACCCCCATTTAAGACTTTCCGAAAACCTCTTGATGTCGTCTATCCTAATGTAAATTAATGGCCACAATGCCTCATAAATTAGAGGTCCTTTTTCTTGTAGGGTTTAATTTGTTCACCAGTCAAAATGATTTGCAACACTCACTGAATATAAACCTTGAAATAAGAATAAAAGTGATGGAAAGAAAGAGCAAATTAGACAATGAAAATTTTAGTTGCTTCCACAAGGAAATTTATATTGAATACATATGTTGACAACTTCAAACCAAATTCAGGAGAAACTGTATCAGAACAATTTCAAGATTGTCAACTTTAGTATATATGTATAAATATATATATTTTTCAACCCAACAAATATGACTACAATTCAAATATATAGTATGTTTAAGCAAGCATTCCAACAAACCAGAAAGGCGAACCGAACCGATCTAATAGTATACGACAAATCACAAACAAATTAATAACCAACATCAACATTGATTCAAGCATTTAACTAAACACAAAGTGATCAAAATCCATAAACCAAAAAAATTTCTAACCTCCTTCTCATTGCACATGGGAATTTGGACCAACACCATAGGATAATCCTCCACATCGACGCCCCCATTGTCGGCATTGCTTTCATAATTCACAGCTGCGACGGGCTTGAGTCTCCAGAACTTGATCCAAAAACATCCCAAGATCAAAACTATCCTATCAACTGACTGCACTATGAACAACACAGTGCACAAATTGGCTAAACTCTGCAGCGGCGGCGCCAAGTACACGGCTCGAATATCAAGCCACTTGGCATAAACAATCCCTACCAATCCCAGCACATCGGTGGACCCCACCGATGGCGGGCTGAAATGCCATCCTTTAAAGTAAGCAACCAACTCAAACCCTAACAAAAGGATCACAACAATCAAGAATAACCTGATTGCCCGATAAAGGCGCGAAGACCCCGATTCGCCTCGCGAAATTGGCGAGGCGATCCGGCGGTTGGCTGTCCGAACCAAAATCACTAAATTATTTGATATCCAAACAAGGGAGCCTGCAATTTGCTGGAATCTAAGCAAACATACCCAGGAAAGCTGCCGTACGCTCCGGCCACGATCCTTCCCCACCGAAAGATCGGAAGATACACCGCCTCCGCCTCCGCCGCCGCCACCGGCGGCGGCGGAGTCGACATTTATGGAGTGAAAAGAAGGTGAAATGGGTTGATTGGATTTTTCTTCGAGAATATCAAGGTTGTTTTTTACCCTTTGCTTGTTCCACCATTGTTGAAACTCATAGTTTGGTGCACGAGACATAGAAAAGAAGAAGAAGATGAAAAAAAAAATTGAATGAAGCAAAATGGTAAGAGAAAAAAAGGTTGAATTTTTTTTTATGGGGAAATTGCTATGAATAGAAAGATAGAACAAAAAATGTTGGGTAGTGTTGTTGGGTTTCTGGGGTTGAGGTTGTTGTTTTTCTAGTTCCCACGCGCTTCTGAGCAGATTTGGTGGTGAAGACGGTGGCGCGTGAAGTGGGTTATGACTGAGTAGACAACTCAGCAAAAGTTGAGTAATTATTGAATTGGATATGGCTCTTCTTTCCTTTTCATAGAAAGGGGATTATTGATGTGCTTTCAATTAAATTCCTAATATTGTTTATTTTTTTAAGGTTGATTGAATAGAGTTTGACTCATCTCACCTCATTTACCTAAGAATTGGGTTACAAGTTTTAATGTAAATTGTTTTTTCAACTTAAGATTGACTTAATTAAAATTTATTTAACTTCAACATGAATTATTAAACTCAAATTTATGTTGTTTATTCACGAAAATATCATTGTTATGCATACATATATGTGCATATATAAAGAGAAATGTTATTTTTAAATTAATTTGTATTAAAAAATTCATTTTAATATATATAATTTTCATACATTAATACAAAAGTATATATAGTAATTTAAAATATATATTTATAAAATTTAATATCTATAGAAAGTCAGAAGGTGAAATTGATAGAGCATAGAAAAGTGATTTAGGTGAGAAAGAGAAAAGAGAAGAAGAAAGAGTAATTGGAATTTTATTAAAATGGAAAGTAGTTACAACTAAAATGGGAGAAGAGTACTTATAAGAAAATTCACCAATAGCGATAAGGAGAATGAGGGAGTAGGGTATCGCTTCGATGATACATGACCAGGTGACAACGAGGAAGACGAAGCAACAACAATATTGGCATATATTGCATCATAAATAGTTTTGGACTTGTTCTTTTCAAGTCAAGATTCAAAGGTCAACATAAACGATTCCAAATTGTGATGCATCGGCAAATCAACTTGACTCTCAATCGAAGTTATGACTGGTTGAAACTATTTGTTAAGGCTATCAAGAATATAGTCAATGTGTTCAGAGGTGGAAATGGGAACATCGATGAACACAAGAGCATCAACTAAATTCTTGATTTTAAGAAAATAAGTAGAAATAGAAGAAGAGCCTTGTGTAATAGAACGAAGTTGAGAACGAAGTTGTCGTCCTCGAGCATTCGTTTGAGAACTTCAAAAATTGTGGAGCTCCCCCACAGCTGACATGAGTGAGTGCAACAAACAACTTGAGGCTGAAGATTCTCACATAAGGAGTTGAGAATCCAAAAAAATATTGTGTGATCTTGCTCATCCCATTGTAAGTAAGATGAATTGACATAGTTGATGAGACGATTATCGTAAGAGAGGAACAGGTGAGGAATATCAATTCCATGCACGAAACGATTAGCTCTGTAAGAAGTAAGTGTCACAGTCATAAAATGCCTCCACACGGGGAAGTTATGTTCTATGAGTTTCATTGTTGGTGATGGAAGAATAAGCGGCGACGAAATGGCTTGCAAAAGAGAAAAAGACGATGGTGAAGCAGGTGGTGAGACTCTAGGAACGGTGAGATAATCCATCGATGATAACGATACAATATAAGAAGGTGAAATTGATGAAGAGGAGAAAAGGGGTTTAGGTCACAGAGAGAAGAAGCTGAGTAAGTGAAATTTTATTAAAATGAAAAGTAGTTATAAATCTAATGGGAGAAAAGTATTTATAAGAAAATGGAAGAGCTTAACAAAGTAAGCATTCATTTTCTATCCATATATCTAAACAGAATGTTATATATATATATATAAATAAATAAATAAGAGAATACATTTAAACAACTAAAACGCAATAATTTATTCTCTAATAGTTAGTATAAAGATTTATTATAGTCAATTTATCATACACCATTCATTTGTATTACTCTCATTTAAAAGTCAATAATAAGAAAATATGAATGGTGGATGATATATTGAGAGTGTAAAAATCTATTATTGCTCAACGCATACATTTTTTTCTCATATTTATATATGTGATGATACATTTATATGAAATTAAACATTTTCTACATTTATATGTGTGAACATCTAATTTTATTCTGTCTATATAAATATTGTTGATTATTACATTTTTATTTGTGAGGGATATAAAAAGTTTATGATGAAAATAGAACAATATAAATCCATGTTCCAACAATGTCTCGTGGTTTATCAATGCACTACAGTAGTCCATGTCACATGCTCATTTGTATGTGTGATTCTTTTCTTCCATACATTTTTACTATATATTACAAAAATTATTTCTTTACACAATTTCTTACATTATTTTATACATTTAATTTTTATTACTCTACATCTATTTATAATTCATTTATCAATCTTTATTTTATTTTGTTTAATGATAATAATAAAACGAACATTAATAAATATAAAATAGTTTTAATAATAATTAAATATTTATAATAAAGTTTGAAATACATCTATCTTCTATGGAAAACAATTAATATAAAATCACTTAAATTGAATTATGATAAAAATATGAAGGAAATGTTGTGATATCACATCTCTTTCTCTGGTAGATTCTTATATATATAAATAAATAAACATGTTTAGAGTATAAATTAGTTTATGAAATTAGTGAGGGTAACATTTTAATATGGACAGTGTGCTAATATCATTCTCGATATGTAATCGACTCTCGAACTTTAAAATCCAATGTAACGACAAATACATTCCAAATTTGGACATATAGGAGTTTTCCATATTTTGTTCACAAAAAACGTATTGTCAACTCCATATGATTTATAAGATGCTGAAATTTCCTTGTTCTCTTCACCTATATCATGCAACTTGTGTTTCACTAAAAATCAAGGCGTGAAATATGCATACATATATATATAATCGAGTTGACTTATGAACCTAACAAGTCGAAATATATTAGACTCAAGGCTGACTTCTTTATTAATTGAACTAAAATTTTAGCTCAAGTTCAATTCATTCGGTTCATGAACCATGTTTATCAAGTTAAATAACAAGTCGGGCTTCAAATGAATGTGGATTTGGTTCGATTCATTTTCGGTTTGGTTCTTCCTCCATGGAGGCTAAACTCTGGACTAAATTTCTTTGGTAATGTATCACAACTCTTGAGGTTTAGTTCTCAATACAATTTTCGGTTTCATTATTGTTGATTGCTTTTATCCTAATTGAGATTATGGTTTGCTTAATTTCATGATTAAGAATTAGGTTTGTAAACTGATTTTCGCATACTTAATCATTTTTCTAATGCATGATCGCTCAGTTTTTGTGAATTTGTTAATTGTTCAATGTTTAATATGTTTCGGTTGCTTGATTTTTATCTTTTATATTGACATTTTTAAACATAACCACTTTCTTATTTATTTTAAAATTACATAAATATATATACATATATAAGATATTACAATTTTAAAATATTAAAACAAATTTTAACTTGACATTTATTTGCTTTTAAAATACACATAAATAATGAATGATATATTAATTATGTAATTAAATTTACACTATGTATATATTAATCTTAAAATATATAACAAACTCATTTTGTAATAGATAGTAGTCAACTATTTTGATATTACTATTATAATTAAAACTTGCATGATATTTAAAGTATTGAGAAAGACTTGCATTCATGCGTGTCCTATGATTTCAATCAACCATAATTAAATTTATTAAAAATAATTAGGAAAAAGGAATGAAACTCTTATTAAAACTTCAATATAATATAATAAACAAGATTTACAATATATCATTTTTCTTTCCCTTCTTTGATAGCTTCTCCTTCTAAGATTAATAGTAAGTCTTTTACTAAAAGGAGAATTCCTAATATGTTAGTGGGATCCTTTAAATTTATAAGAAAGATTGGATTCTCAATCTCCCCAAATATATATATTTTTATGATTAGTGTAATATCTATGCATTGTCAGTGTAAAGATTTATATACCGTTGTTACATCATTTACCATTCATTTTGATTATTTTTTGAAAAGTCAATGATGATTAAATATCAATGGTGGATGATACACTATCATTATATAAAACTCATATAATGTCAGTCTATACATATTTTTCTCCATTTTTATTTATTTATTGTATTTTCTTTCCTTTGGATATTTGAATTTTTATGTTAGTGTGAGAATGTTTAATTTTGTATTCCTTTTTTATGAACACTAGTAGGATACCCCTGCATGTGCGTAGGTTATAGTTTTTTTTAATGATTTATTCAAAAAAAAAGTAAATATTAAATTAGAAACATGGTAATTATTAAGTCATTTGAAGTTATTTTTATGTATCATTTGTAAATTAGAGATATTGATAGATAGGATATTTTAGATAATTTCATATCAATCAAAAATAAGTTAGTATGAACAAAATTGTATGTAGTTATTGTTGGCATTTTATATTTTTATGATAATTTCAATTTTTATTAAAAATTAAATAAAATATTATTACAGTTTTTATTAAAAAGTAAAGAAAATATTACTAACCTTGAAATTATAACCAACACAATTTATAAATTTTAATATATGTGTGTGATTTTAATTTTCCCCTAGCAATTCTAAAAGTGATGAGTTACAATTTTTAGGTAATGAATGATTTGATATGATTACACCTAAAATTAGAATAGAATATTAGGAAAATAGTTAATTCAAATATTAATACAATTTCAATAAATTTTATTTGTGATTCCTTAATTTTAGGCAATGTCTAATATAAATGTAAACTCATTTATTGTTTAATTATAAAATAAGTAATAATAAATATGTATAACTCATAATAAATATGTATCCTTAATTTTAAAAATAATAAGAGATATGTATAACTCATAATAATTATGTAGTCCATAAAAAACTATTCAAAATTTTCTATTTGAATAGTAATTTCAATTTTTTTAATAAAAAGTAAATAAAATATTTTTTTTATTTTCACATTTTGTATAAGATGACACAATTAAGTATGTAGTTATTCACATTTGGTTAGGAATGGCAACGGAGCGGGTCGGGGTCGGGTTTGTACTTACCCAACCCCGAACCCGAAATTCAAAACCCGAACCCGAACCCGAATTAAGCGGGGTTAGAAATAACAATATCATCCCTGAACCCATTGGGTTTCGGGTAACCCGAACCCGAACTAAAACATATATTTATATATATATATATATATTATATATATATATATGTGTGAAATTTATATATATATAGCTTTTATATATTTATATATGTATATGTATATGTGTGAAATTTATATATATATATATATATGTGAGAAATTTATATATATATATAGCTTTTATATATGTATTTATGTGTAATTTTATATATATTAATCGGGGTCGAGGTAGGGTATTAACAATACCAAACCCGAACTCGAACCCGAAATTTGAACCCGGGTAAAACCCGAACCCGAACCCAATCATATCGGGTTTTCCCCGTTAAATTCGGGTTGGGTTCGGGCGGGTACCCGCGGGTTCGGTTTTCATTGCCATCCCTACATTTTGTAACCGGTCAATTTAGACTTTAAAGTATTTTCAAAGCTCAATTACGTATGTAGTTATTCTTGACATTTTAGATATTTATGGTAATTTCAATTTTTTTATTAAAAAGTAAAGAAAATATTATTATAGTTTTTATTAAAAAGTAAAGAAAATATAATTAACCTTGAAATTATAACTAACACAATTTATAAATTTTAATATGTGTGTGTGATTTTAAATTTCTCCTACTAATTCTAAAAGTGATCAGTTGCAATTTTTAGGTAATGAATGATTTGATATGATTACACCTAAAATTAGAATAGTAATATTAGGAAAATGATTCATTCAAATATTAATATAATTTCAATAAATTTTATTTATGATTTCTTAATTTTAGGCAATGTCTAATATAAATTTATACTCATTTATTGTTTAATTATAAAAGAAGTAATAAGAAATATGTATAACTCATAATAAATATGCATTCCTTAATTTTAAAAGAATAAGAGATATGTATAACTCGTAATAATTATGTAGTCCATACTACTGCAATATCAAAATAGTAACAATAAGAAGAAAAAGAAATATTCAAAATTTTCTATTTGAATAATAATTTCAATTTTTTTATTAAAAAGTGAAGATTTTTTTCTTCACATTGTGCAGTTATTGTAACATTGTAATTCCAACGGTGTAATAATATAATTTCATAATTTTAGAATTTAAAAAATAGAACTATAACCTTGAAATTATAACCAACACAATATGTGTGATTTTAAATTTCCCCTACCAATTCTAAAAGTGATGAGTTGCAATTTTTAGATAATGAATGATTTGATATGATTACACTTAAAATTAGAATAGCAATTTTTAGATAATGAATGATTTAGATAATCGATTACATCGCGACGATGCCTCTGTAATTTACACATTGTAATCGATTACACTATACTTGTAATCGATTACACTTATCGCTGTGTCTATAAAATAGAAACCCAAAACACATTTTAGGGTTAGAACTTTGAAGAGAAGAGAGAGAAGAGAGCTTTTCAAAAGCAAAGAGCCTTAGGACTCATCTTAGAACTTGAGAAGAGGTAAACCTCTTGTTCCTAACTCTTCTTCTTCCTCTCTAACTTGTTTTGGGTATGTTGGATTTATTTTCAAAACATGAGAAACCATGGAAACTCATTCTTTAGAGTTATGGTTCGTTTTATGTTGTTTTTATCTGGTAAACTCTTGGTTTAGAGATAGTATCTCAAGAATGGAAAGGGTTATGGGTTGATTCATGAAAACCCCAAAAACCCTAAAAGTGAAAATGTGGTAAAAGGAGAGAATGAGTAAAATGCTAGAGGTAGAAGATGAGTTTACCCCCAAATATTGAAATATGAGATGTTATGCATGTTTTAGATGGTTGAATATTGATGATGAATATTTTGTATGATTAAATGATGCAATATAAGTTGTTTATGTGATATTTGGAATAAATGACTAACATTGTGTTATGTGGTGGGATGAGGAAAGATCCTAAGGTTGGAGGTGGTGTCGGTAGAACTCGAGAAGTTGTCAAGAACCGAACCCCAATACTCACCAAGGTAAGGATAAGTCTTTAATGTTGCATTTGAAATAGAAAATGTGTATTTTCTGGTTATGCAAAGACTAAGTTGTAAATTACGCATTTAGTATGAACATATATGGGTGTGTTTATACTAAAGTAGGCGTAGATTTACGGAAAAGGAAAATGTGGGTATTTTCTGGTTATGAAATGAATAAGTTGTAAATTGCGCATTTAGTATAAACATATATGGGTGTGTTTATACTAAAGTAGGCGTAGATTTACGGAAGATGGAAAACGTGTGTGTTTTCTGGTCATGCAATAATTATATTGTGAATCACGTAGTTAGTATAAACATATATGGGTGTGTTTATACTAAAGATGGCGTGGATTTACGGGAAATGATTGATGGTGAATTCAATGAAAAGAAAATATATTTTTAGCCGACCATAAATGGTTAGCAACTTCGGCCCGAGTTTACGAGGCAACACTTCGGCCCGAGTTTACGAGGCAACACTTCGGCCCGAGTTTACGAGGCAACACTTCGGCCCGAGTTTATGAGGCAACACTTCAGCCCGAGTTTACGCGGCATGTTTTCTTTATAAAAGATATGAGAATTTGTTTTTAGCTAACCCTAAAGGGGTGTAGCGACTTCGGCTCGAGTTTATGTAGCAACACTTCAGCCCGAGTTTACGCGGCATGTTTTCTTTATAAAAGAGATGAGAATTTGTTTTTAGCTAACCCTAAGGGGTGTAGCGACTTCGGCTCGAGTTTATGTAGCAACACTTCAGCCCGAGTTTACGCGACATGTTTTCTTTATAAAAGAGATGAGAATTTGTTTTTAGCTAACCCTAAGGGGTGTAGCGACTTCGGCTCGAGTTTATGTAGCAACACTTCGGCCCGAGTTTATGAGGCGTGTTTTATTGGTAAAAAGGATGAGAATCTGCTTTTAGCTAACCTTGAGGGGTGTAGTGACTTTGGCTCAAGTAATGCAGCAAGACAAAATGAATTTCGGAAATGGTTTACTAACCCTTTTTCTAATGTGGATTATCTTATAATGACGTTTATTGAATTAACGACTTACTCCTTTGTGTGTTTTGTACTTTTGTCATTGATAATCCCATTGCAGGTAAATAGATGAATGAAGTATGCTAGGTCGGGAGCTTTAGGAGCTTTAGACTTCGGATTCACTATTTATGTTTTTGTATCTTAAATGACTACTTGCGGATTTAAATGATTGTAATCATAGCTAACCATTAGTCGGATATTTGTAACTGAGTGTATGGTTATTTCGGAGAACTATACTTATGGGGTCTCATTATCCGTGAGACATTACGAATATGAATTATGTTTTTTTGTCAAATCAAGTGTAGGTGATTATGGAATTTGAAAGTATGATAGTAAGTGTAGGAAAATGTATGCAAAATGATTAAAATGAATGAAAAATTTTCAAGGGTAGAAAATCGGGTCGTCACAGTGAAACTGTGAGAAATTGGTTACACAAAGTGTGAAGAGAGAGATGTGAGAGTGAGCATACAAAGTGAAGAGATGAAAGAGTGAGAGTGAGAGTTTAGAAGATAGAGATTTTGAAGTGAGATTTTTAAATACAAATTGTCAATATTTTTAATTGTTATAATAAATAAAAAATGTTCAATTACAGAATTGACCTTGAAAAATCTAGGTGTCACAAATGTTGTAGTCTATTTTAGTAATTGAGGAGACACTTCTATTCTTATATAGATATAGATAATGACATGGACTTTTGGATTTATGATGTTGTTTAGTTGTGATTTATTTTCATCTTTATGAATACTACTAAATATTTATATTATTTTCAATTCATATATGTTCATGAGTTGTCATAACAAAAAATTCTCAAATAGTTTTCATTGATGTGACAAGTAGGAGCTTAATAGATGATTTTGATATGCTATCTTTATTTTTTAGATTGCTTGTTTCCAACCATTAACATTTTTATTTTGTTAAAGAAATTGTGTATGAGATATAGATGGAGCCCATGTTTCAACATGAATTCTAAGCATATTCTTTATTGTGGTTGTTGTTGTTCCACTTTTTGATATGAAGTTCACATTTGCTATGATTGGATGTGAGGGTATAACCTATCAAAAAATTTCTATATTATTAATTGTTATTCTTTTTATTGACAAATATAATGACATATAATAGAGTATATAATATTTATGTTATGTATAATGTGAATACATCTTCTATCTCATAAAATACCCTACTATATATGTTATCACTAAATGATTGTATATTTTTTCAACTAATCACATTAAGTATTATATATAGTAACACACATTTTAAGATAAAGATGTATTTGTCTGTATAACTAATAATTCAAGAGTTTTTTTTAGAAACTCTTTATAATAAAAGATAATCATTTTCCTATTCCTAGCATAATGTGATTGGAAGATGATTTAGGGTTTTAAAATCACACATTTCTATACCCTGCAGTTAGAAAAGTGAATATTGTATATTCTTCAACTTGATCGTTACATAGGAGAGTACATGAATATATACAGAGAAATAGTAAAGTGTTGATCCTACAATCAAGCTAGACATAATAGCAATGATTCTATAATGATCACAGTACACTAATGCTTATTGATTACATTAAAGAGCATAATATGAAATAGCTTAACTATAGGGATTGACTAATTCATATCATGATGCTCATGATAATCCTTCATTATAGAGTCCTTAAATCAAGGGATTGATTTATTCTCTAACTTCCCCTCTCAAACTGATGGTGAAGGAATCACCCCAAGTTTGTCTCTTAATTGATTGAACCTTGTATGTGTCAAGGCTTTGGTGAGGCAGTCAACAATTTGATCAGCTGATGGAACATATGCTACAATGACTTTATCTTGTAGTACTTGATCTCTGATATAATGTACATCAATTTCAATATGTTTTGATCGAGCATGCATGACTGGATTTGAAGCTAGTGCCTTGGCACTCATGTTATCACACCACAGTGTCGGTTTCCTTGGATGGGGGAGTTTTAATTCAGTAAGAAGTGAACAAGTCCAAGCTATTTCAGTAGCTAGATCAGCCAAGGCTCTGTATTCTGATTCTGTGATGGACCTTGATACAACTTTCTGCTTTCTTGAGGACCAAGAAACAAGTGTCTCTCCAAGGAAAACACATTGACCTGCCATAGACTTTCGATCATTCACACTAGTGGCCCAATCTGCATCTGAAAATCCTGCTATGTCTAGGTCAGTAGAGCATTTAATGTGTAGACAGTAGTGAGTTGTGCCTTGGAGGTATCTTAAAATTCTCTTGATGCCCTGCTAGTGATCTAAAGTCGGAGAACTCATGAATTGACTGAGTTTGTTGACAGAGAAAGCAATGTCAGGTCTGGTATTTGTCAAATACTGCAATGCTCCTATGGCTTGTCTGAACTCAGTTGGATTTTTCAGTTTCTCCCCTTCAACTATAAACTGCTTTCCAGTGACCATAGGAGTTGGACAGGATGATGCACTTTCCATTTTAAATTTCCTTAGCAAATCCTTTATGTACTTGGACTGCTTTAAGTACATACCAGTTGCATCTCTGTGAACTTCTATGCCCAAGAAATAATGTAATTGACCAAGATCCTTTAGGGAGAACACAATGTTGAGTTGTTTGACAAAGGCTTCCAAGAACTTGGTGTTGTTCCCTGTCACTATTATATCATCAACATATATTAGAAGAAAAGTGATATGGTCTTTACCTCTTAGAGTGAAGAGTGAGGTATCACTTTTTGTGTTCTGAAAACCCCATCTCAGCAAGGCATGTTTGAGACTGTCAAACCAGGCTCTTGGTGCTTGTTTAAGCCCATATATTGCCTTAGATAATTTGCAAACATGATTTGGTTTAGCTGGATCTATAAAGCCTTCTGGTTGATGCATATATACTGTTTGCTTTAGATAACCATTGAGAAAAGCATTATTTATGTCAAGCTGTTTTACTTCCCAATTGAGGTGAACTGCAATTGCAAGAATAATTCTTATTGTGCTGGCCTTGACAACAACACTGAAGGTTTCTTCATAGTCTAATCCAGCTGTTTGTTGAAAACCTTTTGCAACTAATCTGGCTTTTCTCCTTTCAATGGTGCCATCTGCTTTGTACTTGGTTTTGAACACCCATTTGGAGTCAATGATGCTATCTTGAGCTTGATAAGGTACTAATGTCCAAGTTTGATTGAAATTCAGTGCCTGAATTTCTTTATGCATAACATCTTTCCACTGTGATATTTGAAGAGCTTCTTTTGCATTTTCTGGTTCCTTTTCTTCAGCACAATTTTCAGCTAATCCAATATATGGTAGCTTTGGCTTGTATATCCCATCTTTGCTTCTAGTGCGCATCATGCTTGCCTCGGGAAGCCTTATATTTGGTTCTAATTCAGCAGGTGCCTCAGGAAGTCTTGTGCCTGTATTTGATTCAGTAGGTTCAGTGTCATTCTCCTGAACTTGTTCATTGGAAGATTCAGGATTATTCTCTTGAACTTGTTCATTGGAAGCATCTGAGTTCTCAGTTGGTTCTGGTTCAAAATGTAAGTCATTGTTAGCAGGAACAATGTCTTCTCTAAGTGATGTACTTGTAACATGCAATGGAAAAAGACCAGATGAGCTCTTAGTTAGTGTTTTTAGAGGAACTCTTGTATTAAGAAAACCATCATGGAATGGGAAGTGATCTTCATTGAAGACAACATGTCTTGAGATGAAGATTCTGCCATGAGAATTGACACACTTATACCCTTTGTGAGAATTGTTGTAGCCCAAGAACACACATCTAGTTGTGTGGAACTGTAACTTGTGTTGGTTATAAGGCTTGAGACAAGGATAGCATGCACATCCAAAGGTCTTTAGGTAGGTGTAGTCAGGTTCCTTTTTGTGCAGAACAAAATAAGGGCTTTTATTTTGGGTTACTAGTGATGGCAGTCTGTTTATAATGAAAGTTGCAGTGGAAAATGCTTCCCACCAGTAACTTAGAGGCATTTTAGCTTGTGCCAATAGTGTCAATCCAAGTTCTGCAATGTGCCTGTGTTTTCTTTCAGCCCTGCCATTCTGTTGTGATGTATATGGACATGACATTCTGAATTGCATTCCTGTTTCTATAGCATGCTTCTGAACAACTTTATATTCACCACCACCATCACATTGAATTGTTTTAATCCTTTTGTTGAACTGATTTTCTACCATATTTTTAAACTGGATGAAGACATGTCCTGTATCTGATTTTTGTTTTAAAGGGTAAATCCATGTAAACCTAGTGAAGTCATCAATGAAATGGACATAATATTTAAAACCAGATGATGATATTATTGGTGCAGGACCCCATACATCAGTGTGGACCAATTCAAGAACTTCCTGAGCATGAGAAGAAGAGGATTGAAAAGGTAAAAAATTCAACTTGTCATACTGACAAGCCTCACAAAAACTAAGATTATCACTAGGTGATAATTTCACATTACAGTCTTTTAAAACCTTGTCTAAGACTTTATTATTGGGGTGTCAAAGTTTCCTATGCCAGCTTTCTTTGACAGATACAAAAGCACATGAGTCTCTTTCTTTTTCTGAGAGTTGATATAATCCATTCTTAAGGTTCCCTTTTAGAAGTACCTTCCCTGTCAGCTTGTCCTTCACAAAGCAAAAATTTGCATCAAACTCAACAAGAATATGATTATCAGCAGTTAGTTTGGACACACTCAATAGGTTTTTGGTAATATTTGGCACATATAAAACATCATGTAAGTTGATAGAATTTAGTTTTGAGGAACCTGTTCCAATAATTTGTAACTTTTCACCATTTCCAACTACTAGAGAATTCTTACCATGATGTTCAGTCAAATCACCAAACTTGTCTGTTTGATGTGAGACATGGTTGCTTGCACCACTATCAAAGTACCAGTCATAGTCTTGAGCTGAGTTTTGAGAAGCTAGGAAGGCATTGGGAGATCCTTGTCTGTCACTGTCTGTTGAGTGATTAGAGTTTGAGTAGGCTTTGTCAAACCTATAATAGCAATGCATTGCTGTATGTCCCATCTTGTTGCAGACCTGACATGTTGGCCTAGATGTTCTTCCTCTTCCTCTGCCTCCTCTCCAACCTCTAAAGTTGGAACCTCTCCAGTTGTTGTTTGTGTTGAACCTATTGCCCTTGTGATAAGCTTTGTTAACCACATTTGTTGTTGCATTGAGGTTTAGGTTGGTGAGGCTATTTAGTTGCTCAAGTCTATTGTCAAAGGTTAGCAATTGAGCCTGTAGATCAATCCAACTGAGTGTAGTTTGATCAGATAATTTGACAACTACAGGATTATATTCAGAATCCAAACCATTTAGAGTTTGAATGAGCAGATCAGAGTTTGAGATTTCATTTCCTGCAAGTTTAAGTTTATCAGCCAGATTCTTCATTTTGGACAGATAATCTTCCATTTTCATGCCTCCTTTTCTGGTGCTATGGAACTCAGATTTGAGGTAAGTAACTCGTGACCTTGTGTGGGCACCAGCTAGACTTTGAGCTTCATCCCAAAGTTGTTTTGAGGTTTCACAGTGTAATGATTGTGTTGCTATGTCAGCAGTCATTGAATTCATCAACCAACCAAGAAGTTGTTGATCATATGCTTGCCAATCTTCAAAATCGGGATTGGACTTTCTGGTTGAATCTGCAGCAATTATGAATTCTTCAGGGCACTCTTTTTTTCCTAACATATAACCATCGAGCCTAGCACCTCTGATAATAGGTAACACCAGTGATTTCCACAGTGGGAAATTGTCTCTGTCCAGCTTGACAGATACAGTGGATGGAAGGTCATTTTTGAGATTGGAATTGGCAGCGGATGACATGGTTTGCTTTTGGATCAAGAGCCTTCAAGGCTTAAGTGCTCTGATACCAAGTTAGAAAAGTGAATATTGTATATTCTTCAACTTGATCGTTACATAGGAGAGTACATGAATATATACAGAGAAATAGTAAAGTGTTGATCCTACAATCAAGCTAGACATAATAGCAATGATTCTATAATGATCACAATACACTAATGCTTATTGATTACATTAAAGAGCATAATATGAAATAGCTTAACTATAGGGATTGACTAATTCATATCATGATGCTCATGATAATCCTTCATTATAGAGTCCTTAAATCAAGAGATTGATTTATTCTCTAACTCATGCCATATGTCTTAAAAAGACAAAGGTATATAGCACTTGCATGTTGTATTATTCACAATTTTATTACAATGTTTATGGAGAATTAATGGTCTTATTTTTACCTAATTATAATAATGTTGTTGATATTATTGAAACTGAGAGACAAATATAAACAACAATGTGAAGGAATATTTGTCACCACAAATATGGAATAATTATTATTAGTAGTTTTATATTTTCATTTTTGTTACTAATGCTCAGGTGTAATTTTTGGTTATGAAGGATCATAGAGAAACAAATGAATTTTGGGATTATTATTATTATGTGGTTGTTATTGGAATTATTAATGTTCACAAACATGTCAAATGGGACCTTAATTAGCCTTTGGTTTTGCAAACAATTAGTTAATTTGGTGGTTAACATGATTCCCACCAAAAGAACAATTTGATAGTCTATAAAGTTTAAAAAACATAATAATATTTTTATAATTAAATGTCTAAATTAGTTATTTCAATATTAAGGATGAAAATTGATTTTTTGCACCAATTACTTCCTACTAAATCACATAAAAATCTTTATAAATCTAACACTTGGTAGGTTGGGACTGTCTCAATTATAAGATTCACCTTACAAGTAGGTGTTATCTCTAAGCTTAATTAATTTTGTCTCAAAGATATGAGTTTTGGGATAAAATTGAAAATGACGAGAAGAAATTGGTATGGACAGGTAAGGAACTAATCATTTTTGAAGTTTTACGGTTTTGTTATTTTGACATGCATGTATTATTTCTAGGAATCGAACTTTTAACTTTTGACTAATATAATTCTTAATTCCTGAAAATTCAATAAAATTTTATATCATTAGACTAATGTCTTATCGATAGATGTTGAGAGTCTTTAAATTAGAGAAAACAAATACATAAGTCAGCACAAAATAATTGGTGAGATTTGGTTGTTGAAACAAATGATGGGTTTCTGAATGGCCTTTCTTTTTGGGTGTGGCTTACATTTCTTTTTGTTAATATGCATTAAGATTATTGCATATAATGAGTGTTTAAAATTATTATATTCAATTAATGAATCTATATCAAAATTTAATTTAAATTCATATATATTAAACTTTAGTATATAAATTGTACAATAGAGGAGGCTCTCCCACTTTTTATATACACCTCACAAATATGGAATCGTACCCATTTTTTATGTGAAACCTTAAAACACCAATACTCACATTAATCTATCTTCTTTCACCATTCATTATTATATTATAATCAACAACATCACTCATTAAATATTTAATCCAATTGTACACTTCCTAACAGAAAATTCTTCAAGGAACATTTAGGTACTTATTCTTCCTTTTTTCGTAATATGTGTAAGAGTTTTTTACTTTAACCTATATAGATTTTCATGCCTAAAAATACTAAAGTGCAAAATTTCTTTTTCCTTAAATACCTAGGTGGGTAAGAAAAATATCCATTCATATAGATCCTTATGGATGTACATTTACTTTAAATATTAGTACATATGATATCCTACAGTTTAGGATTTTTTATTTATGAATGATCATAATTGTGTAAAAAAATTAATATTCAATGTAAATATTCAGGAAGGAAGAAACTTTGATTGATAGTTGGTGTTTTATAAATATGACCAAAATTCCCTTTATACGGGACAGTAGTTTCTAAACCGGTCTGTCATGTCTAACCATTGTCAAGGTATGCTTGAAAAAACTAAACTCGAAAATATCCACTTTTTGATTGGTTGGATATGAGCCTAATTCTATCAATTAGGTTTGACTAGTTGATCAGGGTGGAACACTAAAAAACAAGTTATTCCCGTAGGCGAAAGAAAGCAAATAAAAAGTGGGAATTAGGTCATATAACAGTGACAACTCTTCTTAGTAGGGCACCTACCCTAATGGTCATTATAATGCCTTATAAATCTCCCAAAATGGTAGGGACACATTTTTGTTGTTTTAGTAGAAGAATTTAATGATATTTCACGGAGAAGATCTTTTATTTGTGTTTTAAGAATAAAAAATTAAGAACATTGCATTATAAATCACTTTTTTTGGGAATTTGGTAGCATTTCCCTTTTTTAAAACTTTCCTTATGTTGGGGACAAAGAATATACTAGATTAGGACAATTCAACTGCCAACATTTTTTTTGTAATTAGGGAAGTTATCAGAATTTCACTTGTTGTACTTGATATTAAACAAATTTGATTAATAGAAAAGAAAAACAATCCCTTAAAAACAGGAAACTAAGGGAGAGAAATGCTTAATTTACCTATTAAGGGGTATTCAATCATGAAATTTGGTTAAATTAAAAAAAATGCTTCTACAAGAAATTCACCAATGAAAAACTTAATTATTCATTCACCGAAAATTAGCTTTATCAAAGAACAATATATATTATCCTACAAAAATATATCACTTCATATCACACTTTCTATAGGTATTATAAACTACTCATTATAATATCAGTCAGAATATTAATACAATGGTACAATTATTCAATTATTAATTACCAATTATAACATCAATCGGTGATTTACTAATTAAATTATATATGAGTTCAGTTATATTTATTCTAATAAATATAATATATATTTTAATATAAATATTAATATTTACAACATATAATTTAATTATTAAAAAAGTAATGATTAACTACGTTACAAAGGAGTATTGAGTTCAAGGTTCATATCATTTTGAAAAATTAATATTTATTTTTTCACTTATAATATGATACTAATTTAAACTAATCAATCATAAAAAAAATGGTACATTAAGTCACACATCATGTGATACAAAATAAAACTATATCTTGTCATTATAAGCTAGTCCTTTTGTCGGTTGATAGTGTATTTGGCTAAATCACACTATAGCCATTATTTAATATGAACCCTTTATTTCTCAAATTTCAATGGCAAAAAGTTATTGCTTTAGTGAAAAGTTATTGTAAGCAAAAAAACTACATAAGTAGTACTTGGTGGCAAAAGTAACTCAAGAAAATAATTAATGGAAAATGTTACATAAAGTAAAATTCAAATATTTAAAGAGATATTATAATTGGATGCCACTCTGGATATTCCTAATGAAGGTTGTGTACTATGTTTCATTCATTGGTTACCCATTATGATTGGAATAAATCTAAAAATATTATAATTATCTAAAGAAAGGAGAATAAATCAGGTTGTACAATTAAGGAAGATAATAAAATAATAAAAGAATCAATCCCTATGTGTTTGTAGTTTTAGGGGACATAAGACTCTGAGATTAACATTTTTATATTTCCACTTCTTCATATCTTTTTAAATATAAAAATTTGTTACTATTATAAAATACAAATCTCATAGTACATTATGATGTGCAACTGTTTTGCACTACATTCAAAGCATCTTTCTAATATTTAAATCATACAGCCAGACGCATCAATATAAAATATAAATGAATTTAATTTATATAAATACTTAGGATAAAGTTTTTTAACATATTAATACATCATCTATTATTCATATTTATTATTCTATTAAGCAGTATTGTGATAAACGGACTGGACCGGAAGGAACAACCGGTACGATCGCTGACCGAACTTGAAAACGACATTGATTTGTGGTCTTAACTGAATGGGTAGTTGGACCGCTTTGAACCGAAAATTTTTCGGTTCGATGGTGTTAAACACAGTTGAACTGGAATAACCCAGGAAGTGAATCGGAAATTTCACTTAAAATTTTAAAAAATGGAGAGATTTTACTTTAGTCCAAAAAAAAGATGAAGAAATTTTACTTCAATATAGTTATATAAAATTATTAATTATATAAAATTTTACATTTATATATAATTATAAATTTATAGATAAAAAATATTAATTATATTTAAAATCACTCAATCCAACTAAATGGTTTAACTGTTTAAACAAGTTATACTTAATACGGAACCTCTTCCTAATCTATCTATGCATGAAGTATTTTGTTATATAAAATTGGTTAAGATTGTAACCTACAAATCTTTTGTTAAAACCCTAAAACCTGGATTTTTGGCACAACCCTTTTCCAAACCTGAACTCCACTACAAATCATCTTCCTTTTAGCAAATTAATAATATAAGTTGGTGAGATTATAAAGTTCTATGATTCATTGGGTCTAGTCAGAATTTCACCTAAGCCAACCTGGGATTCTTTTTTTATGCTCAAATATATTAAATACAAGTTTTGTTTTAAGTACATAAGAAAATAGTTTGTTGTTTTTAATTAAGTATGCAATTTTGATTGTTTAGTCTTTGTAAAATTATAGTTTTTGGTTGAGTCTCTACACTTTCAAATTTTGATTTTACTTTTTCTGTCATTAATCACTTGACTGACAATAAGAACTAAAATTAAATAATTTAATATTTCAAGGATTAAAAACAATATTTACATGTACCCAAAAAAATGCATAATTTGTTGTCACTAAAATATTAAATAATATACATTTTTTTGTTTTCTTTAAATGGGTAGATTCTTACATGTAACCTCTTGCTTCTTGACACTTGGATTAATCTATTTTCTACATTAATAAAAATGAGAAAAAATACATAGAAGCTTTTGTTTTTGCCATTGTTATTAATATTGTAATCAATCTGGTAGGGGTACTTGTATAGTGGTATAGCGATTCAACCGATGATTCACTAATTAAACTGCATACTGGTGAAGTTCGATATACATATATAATATAATAACATTAATTTGAAAAATCAATAAAAAAACAATATATTTTCATTAAAAAATTAATTTTAAATAACGATCGGTATGATTGGTACGGTTCAATTGAAAATCGGCTGACATGATCGATTTTAACCGATATAATTGTATGATCAGTATAATTATTATATCATACCGATATTGAGACCAATTCACCAGTTTACCGGTTGAACCGGCCAACATGAACCAATTTTTATACCTATATGGACTTTTTGGTGAACCAAAGAAAAGTAGAGAGAGAGAGAACCCAAGAAATAACAAAGTTGACCCAGCTCAATTTAACAATATGTTCTAATCATTAAAATAAGACTTTTTGGACCAAAAAGTGGCCCCACTAATACAGCTGGTTACAATTCAAGAGAGAATAATATTGCATGATTTATGAAAGGTTAATTAATAATTGTTAATTGATAATTGAGAAGACTTTTAATAAGATTTCAATGAAGACCCATGAAAATTTTCAATGAATTGATGTGATGGATGAATTATGAAGCATGATATATTAGTAGACAAGTGAAAAAGGGTAACAAAAGCTGGTTACAAATTTTCTTAAAAATTAAAATTATATCTTACAGTTGGTGCAATAATCATAATAAGAAATTTGCACCAAAATACAGAATTTGTCCAATAATTTTACAAAAAAATTGCACTACAAGATTATAAATAAAAATTACAGAAAGGGAAAGAAAAAAGAAAATAAAAAAAAAGTTCCTTTGAATAATTCATGGGGTAGTTGGAATTAAATCTCTTGTTGTTTGTATATAGTAGTCTTTCTATTCATGTGAGCTTCAACAATGAATAATGATCATAGCTCAAGTTTCATATTTGATACTTGATTTGAACCTGCATTGAACCAAAAAAAACTTTATATCAATCTTAAAAAAAATTCGAATAATTTTAATCTTGCTCTAACTACAACTAGTTACTTTATAAAAATCAAAGTTATCCGAAAGTTATTAAGAACGATCGACTAAAAAAACATTTTTGTTGTGGATATAATGTAAATGACATTTCAAAATTTTGTTCTTTTATTACCATTGAAACTTGGTGTTTTGATGTTTGCAATTTGTCCAAATCCCATCTCAACAATGGTGTTCAAATCATCCTCACAAAATGTTAATGGATACTGAGAATCATTAGAAAGAAGAATCAGAAGAAAAAAAATTAAGAACACTATTAAAATTATAATGTATACTAAGAATCAATTATTACCTGAGAATCACTTTCATTAAATCCATTAATGTGACATAAAGTAGTATCTAATGTTTCCACTGAATTATGTGTCACATTTCCATTAGGAATGTTATAATCTTGCTGGGTCTGGTTCACATAAAAGGCTTGTGCTGAAGAATCTAATTGGAATATTGGGTTTGCCAAAGAATTATTTGATTGAAATATCTGAAATTAAATCAACAAATCCCAACTTAGGAAAGAAATAAAAAAAGGTACAAATTTTGTTGCAAAAATAAAACTTTAGGTAAATTTGTGAAACTTACATCTTTTGAGATAAGATTCTCAATATTATAATCCATCTTGGTATTAACAGAAGACAATTTCATTGACAAGAACTGCATAATCATGGTGAAAATGCATAACTTAGTGATCAAGAAAACTAACATTTATGACTATTATTTAAGATGCTTATATTGACCAAGATTATTACCTCAACTTGATGCTGCAATGATTGTACATAGTTTATAATTTCATCAAGCATAAGTGCTTTACCAATCACCTACAAAGGAATAATTTAAGCATAGCAAAATTAATAATTAAACAAATTTTGTTTTTTGCTTTTACCATAAGCTATTTTATTTTGACTTCTAATTTAGCTTATTTTCACACCTTATTGCAACCTGGTACAAGATCTTGTAGAAGCTTCATCCTCTCACCAATTTTCTCCCTACGTGCCTGCAATTTAAAACCATAATTCGAGCATCGATATTGCGATTTCGGTAATCTCTGGAACCACAATTTAAAACCATGACACAAATGTTTTTATAGAAAATAAAAGTAGTGATTCTTACACGTTCTGCAAGACTATGACTATCAGTAGCTTGACCCCTTCTTGCTCTAACATGAATGTAATCTTTCATAGGCTCAATAGGTTTGGAATTACTACTATCTCCTTTGATTTCTTCCTCTACCTTCACAACACCATTTTCATTTCCGTCGCCTTCATTTGACTTGTTCCGCTTCGCATTTAAGTCTTCGCTACCTTCAACGCCCTAAAGTGAAAAAGATTTAGAAAACATAGTTACTAAGAATGTGGTATACTATGCAGTTTACCCAGACGCGTGATTCGTCAGTTTTTACATTATTATTAGTTAAAAAGTTGTTACCTTATTAGAGATCGAAGTTTCTTTAGCTTTTCCTTTAGCAGAAGCTTTTCTTTTCCTAGAATTCATCATATCAGATGAAGATTTGACCCCAATATCTCCATTAAGATTTTGATCCAAGATCATAGATTCATCTTGAGAATTCATCATTTTTGTTTTCAATGATGGGCTACTTGAGACTCTACTCAAAATCTTCACATTTTCCATTACTTGATAAGATCCTTGTGCTAATTCATCATCATTGTTCATCACCAAGTGGCTACTTCTTCTGCTGCTTCTGCTGGCATTGAAACTCTTGCTTCCAAAGCAAGAAAGCTTCGCCGCCCTCGCGGCGAAGCCTCGATCTTCTGTGAATCCTTCCACACTAGTATTCAAGCTCAAAGGGGTGTTGTTAATAGTATTATTATTGCCATTGATGTAAGAAGTTCCTAACTTTCCAATGAACTCTCTTATTACTATATTGTCATTGGAGATGTTGGGATGAGTGAAAAAGCAATCTTGGTTTTGATGAGAAGAAGAATGAGTTTCCATTGGTATTGAAGAATGAGGTGAAGGTTCAAAGTGCATGGAATTTTGAAAGAAATGGTTTTCCATGAAGGGAAGAGGTTCAAGATCAAAAGGAAAATTATATAACTAGTTATAGTTAAAGAAAAATGGTTGTGGTTTATAAATCATATTAGAAAAGTAAGAATTTTTATTAATTGTGGTGGAAAAATGGAATCATTAATAATTAATTAAGTTGGATTAGAGAGTTTAGAAGTGAGATTAGAATTGGGTACTTTGGGTTAAATACAACACTAGATAGAGAGAGAAGATCTGTATTGACAAAATTTAAATAGTAATATATTAAATAAAGGTGAATGGTTGAATGGTGATAACAAAACATTGATTCATTCAAATGAGCCTTGTATGTGGGGTTATCTGAGTGGATGGTTAATGTCAATAAGTTTTTTTTTTTTTTTGGTAATAGTAAGTGTATTCCTTTACCTTTTGAGTAAGGAACTTCAGGGTGTGTGGGTGTCCCTCCTAATAAGTATTGCTCATAAGAGTCTCTTAACCTTTTAGTCATACTGAAAATCTAGTATAAACTTATACTACTAGACCAATATCTTATTGTTTGTGGAGAAGTTTTAATCTTGTGATGCGGCAGACCCTGACTAGCTTCTACAACCATGGTGGCCGTGATATTTGTAGTGCCGGTATAGCCAATATGGTTCTTTTCTATAAATTGGTCTAGAAATTAGTTACTAATGAAGAATACATCTTCTATTCACAAAGTATATTATAAGTTAGGATTAGTTAGAAAAATATTTAATAATTAAACTTTTAATTTAAAAATATAATTTTTTTAACCAACTATAATTCATGATATATGAAGTGACACATATTGTAAGATAATAAATATGTTTTGTTATCCGATAATACTAGTACTTGAAAAAAATTGTTGATCACAAGTATTTAAGTGGATCATACTTTTTGTCCTCTTTGTCTATCAATTGAGCTAACTCTTGGGGTGATTGTTTATTTATTTTTTTGGTAAAACTATAGAGTTAGGAAGGTAGTTGAAATCTTTAGGAATATATTAAATTGTAATTTCTTCTAAGTTCAAATTTATGCACTCAACCAATGGTTGGACAAGCACAAAAAGCAAACTATTGAAATGAGTTGTTATTTTAAATGGATTAAGAGTGAGATTAGTATTTATATTAAGTTACATTTATGACACAATGGTGTATGATTAACATGTTCTATAACTATAAGTCTAATTCCTTGTGTTTTTTTCTTTCTTGTTAATTGCTATTTTATAATTCTAACTATAATCATGTCTTTTAATTATGGTGTAAAGTTTTTGGACTTTGAGGAGGCCCAATATAAGATTAGTAGGAAGAAGTTTCATCTGACCCATGATCATGAAAGATACATGGTTTTCTTCTAATCTATTCCCATTAATGTGTGGAGTTAGAATCTTCTCTATTAATATATAGAAAAATAAGTACTTCAAAAAGCAAAGGAAAATACAATTTTCAATAACGTATTTATCATTCTAGTTATAATAAAATTACACTTTTACTATTAAAAATAAAAGGAAATACATATATTTGTCTCACAACTAATGGAGATGATTCTTATTCCCATTTTTTTTTTGGGTGATCACTTGCTTTTTACGAAGGTGAGGTAGGCAGTAGCCTTTTTTTCTTCTTCTGTGTGAAACACTAAATTTGTTAAGACTAGATACAGATATAAGAAGATAAGGGCATGTTTAGTTTTAGAAAAAAAATTTGTTTTCATGAATGATTAGAAGTGTTTTCATTTATGATTTATAAATTGACATAGAGGAGGGAAATCCAAGTCTTAGTCATCAATTCTAGGGAAATCCAATGGTTTTAATTAGTGGGTAGATCTAAATCACTGGATTTCCCTAGAATGAATGGCTAAAATGTGAAGTAAGTATAAAAATTTTACTCTTGGAGTAAGTGTATTCTCATTGTGATGTTATTTAACTGGTTGGAATTATAGGTGTCAAAATGGGTGGGTCTGGTCGGGCTAGCCCGTCAAAACCCGAAAAGTTATAGGGTTTGAGTATCATTGTGATGTTAATTACCAATGTTTCCTTATTTTTTTAGACATTTGGCTTGATAATTAGCATTATGTGGAAATTATTTTACAAAATAATTTATAATAAAAAATAGAGAATAAATATTGTGTTATAAATTAAAATAATTTTATAAAGTTAAACATTATCATATTTTTCCTATTTTACATAATATTTTTTTAAGCATAATAACAAAATAGTATATCAAATCAAATGAGAAAACATTAAACCATATAAATCTCATTTTTCCTTTCTTAATTGTGTATTTGATTAGATTTAACTTCTACAACAAAAAAATAATAAATAAAATAATTTTTACAACAAAACTAAAAGATAACATAATTGTTTACAATAGATAATTTCATACAATCAAATTTAATATAATAGTTCACAATGAAAGTGTTGATAAAGAGCATATGAAGAATTTTCAAATAGAAAGTAAAACATAATGATCATATATTACGATAGTGGTTATACTTTGACATATAGAATTCATTATGAACTTGAGTTTATACTATCATTACTATAAATTAAGATGATGTTATTTTTGATAGTGTCAAAAGATTTATATATTAAAACGAAGTTACAAATTATATTGTGTTATGGAGTGAAAGTTCAATAGAAATGAGAAATTTAATAAATGAGTTTGGTTAAAATTCATATACGTGTTAACTCAAACACAAGGCATTAGATCTTATAAATTTGGTTGCATTTGACATAATAAATGTGTTAAAAAGTTATACATTAATATCATATGATATATATATTAAATAAATTAAATATGATAAAATTTAAATAAATATTTTTTAGTATTATGCGGGCCGGCCCGTCACAACTCGCAACCCTCTTAGGGCGGGTTTGATAGACAATTTGATATGCATAAATTATATTCGGGCTTTTAGCCCCATCCATATTAGCCTGAACCCGATGTAAGTTAACCCAAACTTATCCGGATAGCCCATTTTAACACCTCTAGTCAGTTATTGTTATAATTTTAAAGATTTTACCTTTTTTTTTTCCAGAAATCTTTGAATCATGAAAGAAAATGAAAAGAAGGTGATATATATAATTATAAATGAAAACATATTTTGGAACATGAAACATGAAACATTTTCTTAAACCAAATAAGCCATATTTAATAAGGAATTATTGTTTGGTTCGGGATGAATAGTTCTAAACACGTCTAAATTATTAATTTTATTAATATGTATATGAATTTAATCGAGTAATACATAATTAATATGTCTAGGATCATTGATTACCGGACCACATAATAATTTCTCTCAAGTCACCTTCCCTAAAATAATAGAAAAAAGAAAACATCAATGAAGCAAATCTCACAAAATGACTAAGAAATTTCAAACATATGTCCCTACAACCTATGCAGATTTATTTACATCCTATCATTTAGGGATGATAAAAATATTCGGACCCGTAGGTACCCGTCAAAATACCTGCAATGGATACCCACAAAAATAGCTAATGAGTAGGAACATGTATCATGATACCCGTCCTGTGGGTACCCGCATATAGATTTTAATTAAATATTTTATACTTGGTTACTATTAATTTAACATTATATTTATTTATTTTTTATTACTTCATAATAAAATTTAGTAATGAGAATATAATCATAAAATTATTATATATATATATATATATCATATTATTTAAGTAAAAATTATTTATATAAATTAATTATTGTAAAATATATAAAAATATAATTAAAATTGGAAACTCGTTGGGTACCCGCCAGATACCCGCTACCCGCACAGGTACCTGCAAATAGTACGAGTATGAGCACGAGTATACGTTACCGTGCCCATTGCCATTGCCATTGCAATCCCTACTATCATCAGTGATTTACACCCCAAAATCTCTAAGTACTTAGTACTTAGGATATCCAAAGGGTGATTTATTTGTGCTATTTTCCTTTGTTTCAGTATGACAAACTTAACTTGATATCCAAAGGTGGTGAGGTATATATACTCGTGTAATAAACTTTGGAATGGAGTAATATACTCTTGATTTCAATTTTTTTTATGTTTAAGGTTATACACATAATTAAAAAAGTTAATAAATGATATAAAAGTTAAATATATTTTGACTAAAATAACTTTATTTAATGTACATTGAGAACATTATTAACAATGGAGAAATAAGGATTGAAAAATGAATAATAAATAAGTATATAATTGGAAAATAAAATATAAATGTTATTGATTTATTAAAAGTTAAAACATTAAAAAATATAAAACGGATGAAGTATTTGCTATGAGTAAACTAGGAGATCATTATATGGAAAGTGCGCACCACATGACTCATAATTAATAATTAATGGAGCCCAAATAAATTTTGTACTTATATAATTAGTTTTTCACTTATATTATTTTTACTTATTATATTAGAAACATGAGAAGGAGCTATTATTCGTTCTCATGACAATAAGAAAGAGCTAACCTTAATATGAACTCAAAAATCTAAGGGTTGAAAATGTGGAATTATGGTTGAAACTTATAGGTATGAACTTTGATATGAGTTTAATATTGATAAAGTATCAGTATAAATATTTATACACGCAATACGTCATTTATTTATATTACTTTTTCTACAGTAAGTAGTAATGTATAAAACTCTTACACTATCGGTAGATATATTTTTTTTTCTTGTTTGTTATTTGATGAGAAGTTGAAACCATTCTAAAGTTTTGAAAGTTAGCTACGTTCTAAATTTGTTGACAATTCATCAACCTTGTTTACTAAGTCAATGTGCCATAATCTCAATACACATTAATTAATTCCTATTACTAAACATGCTCCAAAATTATTCTATTATCCTTATAGCAACTTATCTATTGCAATAAGTTTAAATAGATAAGTTGCAATTAAATTACATATTTTCTATTTCAACTTCTCTCTCAAATTAAGAAGAGTGAATTATACTCCACATAAATAAATTAACAAGTAATTCATTAGAGAAAGTTGGGATAACAAGAATAGTTGAAATAATAGTAGAATCTTGCCTTAAATGGTATAAATATGTTAGATTAAATTAACTTGTCAAAATCAATATATCAGATTAAAGACATATAGTTCAATAATCCAATTGCTAGAGACAAATGGAGATTATATTTAAAAAAACTATAGGCGAAACTCTAAAAATTGATTTAGGAATCAATAATTTAACAATAAATAATTTATAATAAAATATTATCCTACTATTTGATTATTATAGTCAACCGTTAGATAGGAATAAGACTTAATTATTATTAAATTTCCATTTCATAAAGGTTGATACAATATTTTACACTATTAAACTTATAATCAATGGAATAAATTATTTGGATATAGTAAAGTTTGTTGCAACGTCAATCAATTAAGATTATCATGTGTGGCATTTTTTGGTCTCTATTAATGTCATTCCTAAGACAGAAGCATGAATCTAACCATTTCCTACCGTACGAATTTTATATATTATTACGTTATCATCCATTATTCACGTTTAATTATTATCGACTCTTCAAAAAATATAATATAAATAAATGATAAATTATATACTAAATGTGTATAAATTTTTATACTCATAATCCATAAATATTTCACTTATTCTAACATGAAACAAAAATGTTATATACTCATTATTCTATGTTACTATATTTGTCATCAATATGGTCATCTCAATAAATACATATATTAAAAATTAAATATAGTAAGTTAGTTGTTTATACAAATCATATCTACTTAATATATATTATATATTTTAGAGTGACTACCTGCAATAGCGATAAATGTAATCTTTTAAGCAAAAAAATGAAGATAAATGTAAGTAAGTTAAAGAAAACATGATATATTGTGAAGACAAATATAAAATCAATGTTAATTCATTATTTTTGTTTTGCTAAAAAATACTATAAGAGTAATTTAAACAACATCTCATTAATGAATCAATAATAATGAAGAGACGTTGATTGTCATACTATTTGGACTTATATCCACAATATGTCATATTTTGTTTAACTTAATTATATTTGTCTCACATTTTTTTGTTTAAAAGATTACACTTATATTTATTTCAGAAATAGTCAATATAATGTATATAAATTAATAACGGTTTGCATAGGTAAAAAAGTGGTATGATTAATATATTTTCACTAAAAAATTAAGAGATATTAATATCATAAAAGATTTCATTTTGAGAGAAAATGTGAGTAGGAGAAGGAATTTATCATGAGTATCGGAAATACCGAATGAATGAGATTAATTTATTTTGGAATTTGAAAACTGAATAGAAAACTTAACAATTACTCCTTGAGATGTGTATCAGACCTAACATTAATACTAGTTTGTCTCTTTTCAAAAGTAAGTGGAAAAAACTTACCTCATATCCTAGTCAATCATTCTTGGAAAATTCAATGATTTAAATCTACTCACTAATTCAACCCATTTGATTTTCTAATATTGAATGATTATAATATGGAGTATGTTTTTAAGAAGAGTAAGTGAATCTTTCATGAGTTTTTTTCTTCTGATTTTATTAGAGCTAACCATTTTATGAGTAAGAAACTCAATTATCTACCTACTAAGCTTCTTAGGCCATATGTCACTTTTAAAATAGTTATTAGGATAATTAATTAAATATTTTTCATAACACAATAATTCATAATTAATGTCAATTTATTTTTTACCTATCACATCCGTAAGGGTAGAAACAAATCTGACAATTTAGCAATGGTCTATTATTTGACCTATAACAGGTTAGGTCAGATTATATTTTTTTCATCAAAGGATCATGCTCAAGCTTTTTAAAAAACCTATTTAGTTTAACATGTCATACTTTAAGCCATCTGAAAGACTTAACAGATCAACCTATTTAATTATATTATATAATAATGTTCATATTATATTATTTTAATATATATATATGTGTGTGTAATTTTAATATAAAATATATGCACAAATATAATGTAATTAGTAAAGTTAGATGAACCTAGTTAAAATTAGGCTTATTAGTCCATTTAAATATACTCATGGTGTTTTTAGTATCATATAGCTTATAGTTTATGTGACATTTAAACAGACTAACAAATTAGAACAAATTTTTAAACAAATTAGACATATGTTTTGAATGTTTTTTAATCAGACTAATAAATCAGACTCAAAATCCTATATGTTCGATCTATTTAAGGCAGGATTTGATCTCACCTAATTCCACCCGTCAGTCATATGTATTCTTCTTCCACATATACAAGAAAATACTATCTTATTTAAAGAAAATCATTCATATAACACTTAAAGCAATCACTCATTCACGATCACTAGTTTTTAAAAAGTAATGAATATCATTATATAAAAAAATATATGGACTTATTAAAATTAAATCCATCAATGACTTAGCATAGGAGTACGATTTCAACATTTCCCAAAGGACTTGGTCAATTTCACCATTCCTTCACGCAAATTTTGATATTTTGAGGTATTGACCTATGAATATATGACCCTCTGAAATGACTCTTAAATATTAGTAATTTGTTACCATTTATATGTTTGAATGAATTTTTTAATGAGGAAAAAATGTATGCATTGACAATGTATGAATTTTATATATTCTTATTATATTATTCATTATTCATATTTGTTTATTATTGATTTTAAAAAAAATAATATAAATGAATGATAGATGATATATTGAGTGTGTATATATCTTTACACTGTCAGCTATTTTAATTTGTCTGGTTTAGAAGTTTAATTAATTGTCATTTTTTATGTTTATCCTTATTTAATATTTTATCTTTTTTATAATAAATTATTTCCAACTAAATTACATATATCAATGAAAGCAATGGCTTTTCTTGATTTTTTTAAAAACATCTTAAGACTATAATTTTACCCTCATTTAATATTACTCATTAATTAATAATCTAAATAATGATAATACTATTAAAACATTTATACAGTGGACATAATAATGTCATTGACACTTAACTTTTATTATTTATATTTAAAAGTAAGTTATCAATAATTAAATATGAATAATGAGTTATACAATGAAAATGTAAAAATATCTCATATTATAGGCATATACATTTTTTTTGTATAATAATATTATGTAAATTAACGTGAAATGTTTTTTATACTGTAGATGGATAAATAAAAGGTAGTGTCTTCCGTATAGAATTACGAGGAAAAAATATATACACTGACAGTGTATGATTTTGACACATTGTTACTGCATCATCAATCATTTATTGTCAATTATCATTGATTTTTTTGGAAAAAATAATTCAATTGGGATTCCAATACAATAAAATAGTGGATCTTTCCCTTTGTTTGGATCGATTATTATGGTACATTAGCATACTAGAATTATTCATATGGTGACTTTATAATACCCCTATGACTTATTCAAATAGACTTCAAATTTGACTTAATTTTGATACTAACATTGATGAAAGGTCTTAACTAAAATGGTCTCTTTCTTGATAAGTCACTTGTCCAATTATTTTACTAAACTACTTAACACCAACATTATATTACAAAATATACTTCAATTAAAAACCGTGTTCAAATAAAAGGATTAAAGGGAAAGATTTTTTATGTAAATAATAACGACATGGTTAAGTAATAAGTATCATTCAGTCGATGAAGTCTATAATTGAACCAAATATTTTATTCTTTCCTTTTTCCCACTCATATAAAGATGTGATGTAATTTGATTATAATAAAATAATCCCATTTAAATTTGCATTGAAAATCACATCAAAAGAAAAAGAGAATAATGTATCCGTACAAGGAGATAAGTTATCTCCTCTAACCACTAGAATCGTGACATGTGTACAATTTAATAATTTTCTACAAAAATATTTCTAAAACTAAACAAAACAATACACATGTCATTCTTTTACTGGTTGGAGAAGGTAAGTTATCTCCTACTATGAGGAAATACTTTATTTTCAAAGAAAAAAATGGTGTAATATATATGACAAATTTCTAAAACATCAATTTTATAAAATATAAAAAATTAAAACATCAAAATATATGAAAAAGATGGGTAATTAACTCAAATTAGTCACACAAATGAACTTAATCAGTACATGAATGAATATCACTTGTGCCAAAAATATTTTCATAGTTTTGTCTCATTCTAATAAAAAATTTAATATAATAAAGAATAACATGTATATTTCTTAGTACTCAAACTTTTTTATTATATGTCATAATTTAATTGAATTAATTAAGATATTACTAAAGACAAAATTGGAGAGAGTTGATATACATTTTTGATAGAGATAGAAAACATAAAATGTAAACATCAAAATTGAAATATATATCTCAACATAAAACTAATCCCAAAGCTAAGACAAGAAGTAATATACCACTTAATTACATGTATACCCTCAATTGATACATGGTTCAATATATAAATAAGAGGTTGTTTGTTGAGACACATTCAACATTTCTTTTTCTAACATACACAACATGGGTGTAACAAAAATAAGTAAAGCTTATTCAGCATCATGGTATAGTGCCATAATGTTATTGGTTATGATACTTTTTGGGTCTATAAGAGGGAATACCCTTCATGAGAGGCCTTGTGATGAAATATATGTGGTTGGAGAAGGAGAGACCCTTAACACCATAAGTGTCAAGTGTAGTGACCCATTTATTGTGGAGAGGAACCCACATATCCAAGACCCTGATGATGTTTTCCCTGGTCTTGTCATCCAAATCGTCCCGACAAATACTAACATTTGAGGACTTATGGTTGATTCAGGTGATATTAGATGTCTACTTTATCTGTAAAGACTTCTGTTTGAGTTTTACATATGTAGATATTTTCGACTCGAATAAAAAGTTAGAGAGCTTAATCCATTAGTCTTTGTGATCCTTGTATATAGAGATTCCCAAGAGGTACATAAGGAGGGGGAAATTCTTAATTTTTCTTACCTTTTTTATCCCTTTGGATTTATACTTAATTAGTTAGCTGACTAAGTGTGTTCTTTTTTTGTATACTGTTTCCTTTGGTTTTGCATTGATACATTTGTGACCCATTGTAGAAAAAAACAAACTATGCAAATATTATTGTTCCTATTCTATCTAAGAGGCATGTAAAGTACTGAACTTGAACTTATTTTTGTATGTGAGAATTATGTGTGTTGGAGCAATATGAGGTTGGATTGAAAGTGTGTCCAAAAGATAATGTATATAAGAAAGAAGATTCACTTATTTCTGAAGTAACTTAAAAAACATACTTCACATTTTAGACATTCATTTTATGAAAATGTAGTGTTTCGAGTTATTTAAATTAGTATATAGATCTAAATAATTATATTTTGATAGAATGAGTAACTAAGATGTGGAATAATTTTTTTTAAAATAATTTAAAATTTGGACCGATAATTTTTGTAAGGCCATATGTCATCATCTCCTTCGATATTGGACTCTCCAATACCAGACTAAACCATACATATGCTTAACGATGTTTCTCTAAGTGATTTTCCAACTTCCAAATATCAAGAGATGATTTGCAAGATTCTTGTGTTTTACCCTTTGTTTATTTATTTAAGAGAATAGTTGCTAATTTTTCTTTTGTATACACTAGACACCTATGTTTTGTTTCTTTAACCACTCTTTATATTATCCACCTTGTCAAATGGAATGAAATGAACTTGATTCACTCCTCTTCTTGAATTGAATACATCTCCAATTATTCTTTCACCTTCAAGCTTCATTTTCCTTTTAATACTAACGATTTTGGGAAATGCCACACTTATGGTTTTCTTAATACTATAGAATTAGACCCCAAAAAAAGACTTATAACAAGGGAGGGAGTAACTTCTTTAACAAATATTAAGAGTCAAATATTCTTTTGGTATAATTAAGAGTATCATCTCACGCTGAGTAACTAATCTATTTCGCGGTGTGTGAATGTCTCTCATAACAAATGCTGCCATCAGGAATCGATCATTTGACTTTTTAGTCTAGTAGACTAATATTTTGTTGAGGTTAAAAGTGGAGTATGGATGACACAATTACAACCTTGATGCTACAAAAACGTTGCCTTTAACATATATATAAATAAAATGTGGTTCAGGACCTCCCGTGTAAATTTGAATTGTACATTATCCTAAACTAAAATATGATTCAACAACCAATATCTTATCTTAAATAAACCAATTAATGATGTACGGGAAAATACATCAATTTTGTACCTAGGCCAAACATATAAAGAAGCAAATATAACACGTGCACTAATCAATAAATTTGATGAAGTAGCCATTAATGCAAAAACCGACCATAGATAGGTAAATAAAGAAAACCCCATCTTCCTAAAGTCAACAGAAAATAAAAACTTTAATTACAGCATATCGAGAGGATATATGGAAAAAATAATTTTTGAGCATTATGGATGTTGCGCCCCAATTTTCTGCCGCATGACTTTGTTAGAGTCGCCACTACATTTTATGGTAAAAAAATGTAGAAAAACCTTTTAGCCCAATTACATCGGGCCTTGGATTTTGATATTCAGGTTCGGGAGTCACTTACGGACTGGAAAATATTAGCACCATATCCGCCCATTTTAAATGGTACCCTCGCTAAATTGCATGGCTCAATTTATACTTTAAAGTTATTTGGTTATTTAATTAATTATTAAAAGAACAAAATTTTATTTATTTTCGTTGTGTCCGACAATATGTGATCTTGCTCCTACTTATCTCTATAAAGCTAGGGAATCAAGACTACATAGTTCTTTAGGTAGAAAAAGATTTGTTGGTTGGGTTAATAATATTATTGTTTAGAAAACGTGATGTTTAATGTTAACTAAATTTATATTAAAATGAGTGAATTTCTGATACCACATCTCATATTAAAGATTAGTTAAGATACTCATCCTCTTTGTGTTTTAAAATATATTTAAATTTATTTAAAAATATTAGTGTATTTACCTTTTCATTATTTATAACAAATATTTTCAGATTTAATAACCGAATATGGTAGCAATTATTCCTAAATTTTAAGAAAGTGAAGTGCAGCCCAAGTGTCCTTCACCGCATCATGCCTTAAAAATTAGAATAGTTGTTACTTTAATTTTCTACAAATAGATCTGTCTTTATACTTAATATCTAATTTTTTTTAAATTAATCCACTGTTAAATTAAAATGAAAAGAAATGTGTGATGCCGAGTCATTCATTTCTCACTCATTATGGATAATAATGTACAGAACAAGAGTAAAAGAAAACATACCTAGGTTCGAATGACATATGCAGTTGATCTAATTTTATGGCAACACCAAAGAAAATGATTGAAGAATGAATATTAATTGAGAGGATTGTTGTGTGATGTGGAAGATTATATTTTTTGGATGATTATGTGTGGAAGGTTATACTTTTTGGATGATTGTGTGTTGAAGGTAATGTCTAGAGAAGAAAATGATTAATAAATGAATTTTGGTTTAGATAATTGTTGAGGGTTTTTGGGAATAGATGATGACTGAATTTTTTGACTTGTTTTCTAATATATTTTTGTGTATGGTTTTAGGAGGAAGAAGATGAATGTTTTGTTTGAATTGTAGGAGATGAAGTGATGTTGAGAGGTTTAGATGACTTTTTTTAGATTGAATGAAATGAGGTGAAAAATGAAAAGAAGATGCATCATCTCATGTGTCATATGCCTATTTAAAGCTGAATTTTGACACATATTTGAAAGTCAAATTTGAAAATGAAATCAAATCCCCTATTAACTTCCAAGAGAAAGTTAAGGAGATTCTGGTTTTTTGTTTTTAATTCAGATTCAAAACTTTAATTGGTGTTATTATGATATTGAAGGTTTAAAATTCAAATTTAATACAAATCATAAATAAAAATTCAAATTCAAGTTATTTCTATTTTGGGCACATAAGAAATGTTATTTTTTTTTTGTAAAAAATACCCAAAAATACTTTTTTATTTTTATGTATTAAAAATGTCTTTCAGGCCAGATAAAATTGGGTGTAAACAACTGCCCCTCTTTACTTGCTTCTTGTCGGACAACATGCAAACTGAGATTTGAGTGGTGACCTGATAAGTAGCTAGTAAAGAAAATGAACGCTAATTTTGTTGAGGTCCAAATATACTTTCCGTTTGAGATCGTCAAATATGTGATCCTCAATCTTATAATTTTGAAGTCGTTAAGCACATGGGCCTCAAAATTATGATTTTTATTAACCAGCCAGGCACGGGGCCTGTAAAGAATGTCTTTGAGGTCGTCAAGTACGGGGTCCTCGAAGACATAAATTGAGGTCGTCAGGCATGAGGTCCTCAATCCTATAATTTTGAGGTCGTCAAGCATGAGACCCTCAAAATTATGGTTTTAATAAAACAGTTAGGCATTGGGCCTGGAAAGAATGACTTCAATGTCGTCAAGCACGGGGTCTTCGAAGGCACGGATTGAGGTCGTCAAGCACAGAGTCCTCAATCCTATAATTTTGAGGTCGTCAATCACGGACCCCTCAAAATTATGGTTTTAATAAAACAGCCAGGCATGTGGCCTGAAAAGAATGACTTCGAGGTCGTCAAGCACGGGGTCCTCGAAGGCACATATTGAGATCGCTAAGCACGGGGTCCTCAATCCTATAATTTTGAGGTCGTCAAACACGAGGCACTGAAAATTATGGTTTTAATAAAATAGTCAGGCACGGGGCCTGGAAAGAATGACTTCGAGGTCGTCAAGCATAGGGTCCTCGAAGGCACGGATTGAGGTTGCCAAGCACGGGGTCCTCAATTCTATAATTTTGAGGTTGTCAAGCACGAGACCCTCAAAATTATGGTTTTAATAAATCAGTCAGGCGCAGACCCTAGAAAGAATGACTTTGTGGTCCTCAAGCATGGGGTCCTCGAAGGCACGGATTGAGGTCGTCATGCACATGGTCCTCAATCCTATAATTTTGAGGTCGTCAAGCACAAGCCCCTCAAAATTATGGTTTTAATAAAAACAGCCAGGTGCAGAGCCTGGAAAGAATGACTTCGAGGTCGTCAAGCACAGGGTCCTCAATCTTATAATTTTGAGGTCGTCAAGCATGAGGTGTAACATCCTAATTTCTCTTTTCCTAAGTGTAGTGAGATTTGGGAAGTCTGGGGATTGCTGGACGTTTCTCGCTTAAGCGAGAGGGCCTCGCCCAACCGAGAGGTTTAGAGTTGCTCCCAGGATTTCTATGGGAATTCTCGCCTGAGCGAGAGTTGGCTTCGCTTAAATGAGAGGGCGATTGTGAACACTAATGGATTTTCGGATGAGCGAGAGTTAGCTCGCCTAAGCGAGAGGAAGGCTGTGAAGGCTGAAGGATTCTCGCTTGAGCGAGAGTTGGCTCGCTTAAGCGAGAGGGAGACTATGAACACTGATGGATTCTCGCTTGAGCGAGATCATCAGTTTTTGAAATTCAAGAAGTCGTGGAATTCTCGCTTGAGCGACATGTTCTCGCTTGAGCGAGAATCTAAAAATATGAACCCTAAAATAGAGCCCCAAACACGAAAAGAGGTAGACTTTTGGGAGAAAATAGTGGAAAAGGCGATTTTGAGAGCAAAACTCGTGTAGAGTTAACTAGAAGCTAGAGAATAGGTAAATCACTTGATTTTAACACTCAATCTAGTTTGAAACTTAACTTATTTTACTTGGGTCTATTCTCTTGCCATGAAAAACCATTAAACCCTCTCTTTTGAGTTATGGTTCGTTTTTATCTAGCTTTTCTATTGACAACTCGTGGTTTAGAATTTGTATTCGGAAATGGGGATGATTAGTGGTTGACACTTGAAAACCCCAAAACCCAAAACGAAAATGGTGTTAAGAATGTGTACGATTTACATGCTTGAAATTCCTAATGGGTTGGTTTTGAAAACCATTGAAAATATGAACCTCTTTTATGGTTGAATATGTAGTGTGAGTTGTTTATGTGATATTGTGAATAAATGACTAATTATTGTTGTTGTATGGTGGGAATGATGAAAGATCCTAAGGTTGGAGGAGGTGAAAGAAGAACTTGCAAAGTTACCAAAAACCAACCCCAACACTCACCAAGGTAAGGAGGAGCATTATACTTGTATAGTTTATTAATGAATAGGGTGGGTTTTCTGGATATTTATTCATAATAAATGAAAGAATTGAAAAACCTATTTTAGCTCCCCTAAGCGGTGTAGCAAACTTTGGCTCCAGTTATGTAGCACACTTTGGCTCAAGTTATGTAGCACATTTTGGCTCAAGTTATGTAGCACACTTTGGCTCAAGTTATGTAGCACACTTTGGCTCAAGTTATGTAGCATGGTTACATATACGTAAATTATGATAAACATCAGTAAAGGTAAATAAATGATCATTTGTATTGTAGTAAAGCTTGGATTTGGTAAATTGATTATGGTAAGGTATGGAAAGTGGTAGTTGTGAAAATGGTAATAGAGGTTCTTTATAGTAATTTATTTTTATATGTAATGATTTAGTTATTTGTCTAACCTTACTTAATATGTGAATTATCATATATTGACCTTTCTTGAGTTTAATGTCTTACTCCTTTGTGTTTTCTGTGTATTGATTATGATAATCCCATTGCAGGTAAAATGAGTATTTATGGAATGCAGTGACTAGATGATGTAAGAGCTTAGTGGCTGAAATTCTATGACCCCAATATTAGTGTATTAAATGACTACTTGTTGACATTAATTGTATTTATGTATACTTTAATTATGTAACCCGTAGCTTGACATATGATGACACTTATTTATAATATGGATGAGCATTATGATTTTCTGCCATTGGATGTGTTAAATGTATGAAAGTGGAAATGAACAATTAGGGTACTAATATGATGAAGGAAATAGATGAGTTGAAGTTTATGGTCATTTTGATATATTTCATGTTTCGAGAAATTATGTATTATTGAATTAAAAATTAACGAAAAATTCTAGGTTAAAAATTTGGGTTTTTACACGGCCCCCTCAAAATTATGGTTTTAATAAAGCACAAGGTCCTCAAGCACAGGGTCCTCGAAGGTACGAATTGAGGTCGTCAAGCATGGGGTCCACAATCCTATAATTTTGAGGTCGTCAAGCACGACCCCCTCAAAATTATGGTTTTAATAAAACATTCAGGCGTGGTTCCTGGAAAGAATGACTTATAGGTCATCAAGCACGGGGTCCTCGAAGGCACGGAGGTCATCAAGAACGGGGTCCTCAATTCTAAAATTTTGAGGTCGTCAAGCATGGGACCCTAAAAATTATGGTTTTAATAAAACAGCCAGGCGCGGAGCCTAGAAAGAATGACTTCGAGGTCATTAAGCACAGGGTCCTCGAAGGAACGGATTGAGGTCGTCAAGCACGGGGTCCTCTGTGACACCCTGAATTTGAAGTTATAAATTAGAGTGTCAGTCCTGGGAGTCTCGCTTGAGCGAGAAAGGTGTCGCCTAGGCGAGAGAGGCTCACGTGGTTGAGTGGAATACTGGGCTATACTGAAGGATTCTCGCTTGAGCGAGAATTGTTTCGCTTGAGCGAGAGTTGTCTCGCCTGGGCGAGAAATGGCACCCTGAAGCTGTAGAGGCTGTGAGATTCTCGCTTGAGCGAGAGAGTCAGATCTGATTTTTTAAAATGGGTAGGATTTTCTCGCTTGAGCGAGAACTCGACGCTGTTACATTAAATAAGGAACCCCAAACACATTTTAGGGTTAGAACTTGGAGAGAAAAGAGCATTTTTAAGAGCAATGAGTCTTGAGAATCATCTAGGAGCTTGAGTAGAGGTAAAACTCTTGATTCTAACTCTCTTCTTCCCTTTGAAACTTGTTTTGGGTATGTTGGATCTCTTCTCAAAATGTGAGAAACCATGGAAAACTCATCCTTTTGAGTTGTGGTTCATTTTATGTAGTTTTCTCTTGTAAACTCTTGGTTTAGACTTGTTATTCAAAGAATGGAGAGAGTTTGTGGGTTGATTCTTGAAAACCCCAAAACCCTGAAAGGAAAATGTGGTTAAAGAGTAAAATGAGTAAAATGTTAGATGTAGAAGATGAGTATGTGCTTTAATGTTGAAATAAGAGATGAATATGTATGTTTTAGGTGTTTGGAAACTCTTAATGAAAGTAGTTTGGAAACATTGAAAATTTATAAATTTCTTGTATGGTTAAAGATGCAATATGAGTTGTTTATGTGTTATTTTAAACAAATGACTAACATTGCTGTTATATGGTGGGAACGATGAAAGATCCTAAAGTTGGAGGCGGTGTCGGTGGAACTTGCAAAGTTACTAAGGACCAAACCCAACACTCACCAAGGTAAGGATAAGTCTTTAACTGGCATGTCGTATTGAGAAAATGTGTGGAATTGTTGTTTATGAATTGATGGTGTATCAATGAAAAGAAAACACGTTTTTAGCCGACCATGATTGGTTAGTGACTTTGACTCAAGTTATGTAGCAAACTTTGGCTCAAGTAATGTAGCAAACTTTGGCTCAAGTATTGTAGCAAACTTTGGCTCAAGTAGTGTATCAAGTTTTGGCTCAAGCGATGTAGCAAGCTTTGGCTCAAGCGATGTAGCAAGCTTTGGCTCAAGCGATATAGCAAGCTTTGGCTCAAGCGATGTAGCAAGTTTTGACTCAAGCGATGTAGCAAGCTTTGGCTCAAGCTATGTAGCAAGCTTTAGCTCAAGCGATGTAGCAAACTTTGGCTCAAGTTATGTAGCATGATTTTCAAAAGTATAAACGATGAAAATGGTTTTAAGTATATTTAACTCTAAATTGTTTACTTAACCTTATTAAAATGTGGATTAATGTACATTGGCATTTATTGAGTTAACGACTTACTCCTTTGTGTTTTCTGTATATTGTCAATGTTAATCCCATTGCAGGTAGGTGGAAGATTTAAGGATGTCTTGATTAGGAGCTTAGAGACTTTTAGTTTTCGAAGTCCTTATCTTCATTGTTTTGTAATCTAACTAATTATGTTTTGAACTGAATATTTGTAACCATGGGCATGATATTTGTACATGTTGGTAGCCATGGATAATTGTAACTCTGGATATTTGTAGCTATGAGTATTTTGGAAACCCATAGCTAGTTGTATGCGGTAGTTACTGGGATGCATTAATAGGAATTATGATTTTCTGTAGATGAACGTGTATGTGAATATTGCGTTATGGAATGAGTATGAACTAGAAAGTGGGATTTTAAATAAGGTTGTTGAATTTGTGATTATAAGTTATAGGAAAATGTATGTAAAAGGAATAAAATGGGGGAAATTTTCAAGGGTAGAATTTGGGTCCTTACATCCTCAATCCTATAATTTTGAGGTCATCAAGTATGGGCCCCTCAAAATTATGGTTTTAATAAAATAACCAGACACGAAGCCTGGAAAGAATGACTTCGAGGTCGTCAAGAATGGGGTCCTCGAAGACACGGATTGAGGTCGTCAAGCACGGGGTCCTCAATCCTATAATTTTGAGGTCGTCAAGCACGAGCCCCTCAAAATTATGATTTTTATAAAACAGTCAGGCACGGGACCTGGAAAGAATGACTTCGAGGTCGTCAAGCACGGGGTCCTCGAAGTTTAAAATTTAAATTATTTTCGGTAAATAGTGCAATGAGATATGTGGTACATGAGGTTCATGTTGATGCTTATATTTTAGTAGTTTGACTATGAGTGTGTGTAATGATGTTTGAGATATAGTTGATGCTTAATATGACATAATTATAATTTATAGATATTGTTGTCTGAATGCTTGTGTATGCAATATTGCGAGTGTTTATGTTGGTTATAGCTATAATAATTGATGCATGAATGAATTATACTTTGATTTATTTATAGGGTGATGCAGAGTGATGTTTTATGATGTGTGTAACTCATATGGATGATATTATAATTAATATGAATATACATTGACTTTAATATGGATATTTTTTTATGTATATATGATATGCGTATTAGATGTTTGTTGGAATGGAATGCAAATGTTCTAATGTATTAATCATAGTTTATTTCCTAGATGGAACTCATTAATTTTGCAGACTCGACTGAAACAACCTTTGTCGTATGTTGTTGATTGAGACTATAACTTTTCAACCATTAAATGTTGATCCACTTTACTTGAAGACACATTTCTTTTAAGGCGATCCATAAAATTGCCTCGGTGTAATCCTTGAGGACAATGAATAAACCCAGTTATTTTGCCCCACTGTATGTGTGCATGGATCTTTCTCAAAATTATTGATGTTTTTATAGCAACAAAATTGCCCCAATGTGCTTGTTATGAACTCTCATCTTTAACTAGTAGGTTATCACTTAGATTTTCCAGAAAAAATAGTCCTCGTTTGGGTGATCGAGGATGTGTAATAGTAAATCTTTAGCTTCAGAGTGTAAATTTAATTTTCCCTAATTTTTGCCAAAAATACCTTATGAAGACATCTGTCGGGAATTCTCTCATTTTATTATAATCCAAAGTCACCTTTGCAGGTTTTCGACTTAGAACTTCTCTCTTTTTCCTAGGTTGCCCAAGTGGGTTTTAAACCTAGCGCTTTTTTTTTCCTATTTTTGTTTTTGTTTTTGTTTTTCATTTTGCTTTTTGTGAACACCCCCGATGTTTTTGTTTTTTCGTTTTGCTTTTTGTGAACACCCCCCTCTTTTTTTTTGTTGAATGTGTTCTTGAAGATGATAGCTTAAGATCCTACCTCTTCTTATTTGAAGGATTTTGGCTTGTTGTGATAGAATCAACTTGGTGTCATGATAAGTCGCTTCATTATTGCCTTAGTTTTGGGCTTTATTATATTTTTTCACAACAAAATGATATCAACCCAAAAACTGCTCCAATTTGGCTTCTTGTGACTTTCCACTATAAAGTGCGATCAACCCAAAAACTGCTCCAGTGTGAGATAACATCATTCTATTGATCTGATACAGTTGGACTAGAAAACCTTAGACCAAGAATCACCCAAAAAAGTGCTCCAGTTCAGGAGGCTTCTATTTTTCTCTTTGATATAGAACTCCTTATTTCATGCATAACTCTTTAAAAAAAATACTAAAACAATGATCATGCAAACTTTGGCAAGTGTTTGGGTTACGATTGATAATGTGGTAGTGGTGATAAAATTTAATTTTGGTTTAGCTTGTGTAGATGTGGTGGTGGTGATGATAGAAGTTTAATTTGGGTTTAACTTATGAGTGGTGGTGAGTAAAGGTGGAAACAAGTCACACCGCCTATCAGGGGCCTATTACCTAACATATAATAGGTCTGTCCAGGCTATGCCTTTTTAGTAAACAGGTCAGACTTATGCTTTTCCAAAAATCTATTTAACCGAAATAATTCAGGCTCATGCCTTTTAGAAAGCATATTAAGTCTAACAGGCTGACCTATGTAATATTATTACATATTTATAAATTATTTTTATAACATGTACAAAAAACTAAATAAAAAATATATGTAAATAATCCACTAGGATTTAGAGATTAAGATATTTAATAATTGAATATTTAATTGTTAAGACTTGAGCTGAAGTACATAACCCAACTCATGTTAAATATTAGAACAACATCATATTTTACTATGATATTAAAATACATTGTTTTGTATATTCTAAACTCAAAGGCACCACAAATCATTCGAATACATTACGCAACATAGGAAAGTGATGAAAATAATTGTGATAACAATGTAAAAAAATTCACACTAATTCACACTAATTGTGAAAAAATTCACGCAACATAGGTAATAGGCCGCCTATCAGGGGCCTATTACCTGACCTATAATAGGTATGTCCAGGCTAGGCCTTTTTAGTAAACAGGTCAGACTTATGTTTCTCTAAAAACCTATTTAACCGAAATAATTCAGGCTCATGCCTTTTAAAAAGCTTATTAAGTCTAACAGACTCACCTATGTAATGTTATTATATATTTATAAATTATTTTTATAACATATACAAAAAACTAAATAAAAAAATTTATGTAAATAATCCACTAGGACTTAGAGATTATGCTATTTAATAATTGAATATTTAATTGTTGAGACTTGAGCTGAAGTACATAACCCAACTCATGTTAAATATTAGAACAATATCATATTTTACTATGATATTAAAATACATTGTTTTGTATATTCTAACATCAAAGGCACCACAAATCATTCGAATACATTACGCAACATAGGAAAGTGATGAAAATAATTGTAATAACAATGTAAAAAAATTCACACTAATTGCCATAATTATAATAATTTTTTCTAATTTTTACATAATTTTTTAATTTTTTTACCTTAGCATGCCTTTAAACAGACTAACAGGTCAGGCCAGACATTTAAACAGGTCAGACCTATGCTTTGAATTTTTTTTAAACAGACTAACAGGTCAGACCCAGATTGCTATATAAGCTTGACATGTTTAAGGCAAAGTCAGGTCTGACCTGGTCTTTTTCCACCCCTAATGGTGAGATTGAATTTAATTTGGGTTTGGCTAATGAAGAATAGATTGTTAAGCTTGTGTTTGGGCTTTGAGTGTGATTAATGATATTTAATTTGTGTGTTGGGATTGAAGTGGTGATGATGATTATAAATTTTAATCATATGTACTAAATATGAGATATTTCATAAAAAAAATTATTTCCTTAGTGGAGTTAGTGTTTCTCTCTCTCTCGATATGATGCACATATTAGGCAAATAAGTCCTCGACATGGTCTTTTTATGCTTGTATTGTGGTTTGGCTAAGGGTTTTCAAGAAAATGATATAAGACACAAAAAATATGTGTTTCCCATACCCACCTTTCACCTTTCTTCTTTAGCCTATTTCCAACAATTTTCTAGCATGACATTCAACTATCAAGTGAATTTTCCAAGTTTCCATAAAAATAGCCTAAAATTTCAGTGGGTCCATCAATAACTTTTGCTTATTTCCCTAACTTTTGCTTGAGCTATGAAATATGGATTCTCAATGGGTCTTTTTTATAATTTTTGGCTTTTTTCTTCAAGCTAGGAACGCTCCTTATATTCTTTTGTTGTTCAGTCAACTAAATGGTGTGATAGAGTGTATTTCACTTTAATAATTGAATGGCATGGAAAACGGTTGAAAAACTACCCTCCACACGGGTGGTTGACATATTGAGAGTTATTTAAAATTAATCTTCTTTCACGATGTTTAGGTTCAAATGGGGTGACTATGGATACCTCCATAGTGTTTGGAAATTACAAAAAATGCACTGTGTCATTAGAAAAACCTACCTGAAGATGTACATCATTTTGAGTTTTATATTTGCATCATCCTCCAAATCAATTTTTTTTAAATCAAGTATCTCATATTAATACATGGATTAACCTCATTCGGGTTTATTTTGTTGTGTTTCTTTGGATAAATATAGTTAGTGGAGTTAGTATGGTTGGTAGGGTGAGGTGTGATATGGTGAAATTTGCATGATCAATGCACTAGTGTATAATCGTTAAAAAAATATGCATTTGAAAATAGATTGGTGTTCATGACAAAAGAAATATGGATGGGTGTAGGAGTGGATGACTTTGATTAGGGTCTTCAAGTGAGAGGTTTTCAGAGTTAACATTGATTCCATTGGGGTAGGAGATGATGCACTATCTTGTATAACGGGTTTACTCATGTAGTCTCAACCATAAACTGGAAATCTTTCTATCTTCTTGAATGTCTTCAGTCTTCACCTTCAACAATGATTGCTTTCAGTCGAGTCCATCAATAATGCTCTTAAAATTAACCCTTATGTGATGAGTGCTATTAGCAGTGGATCATGAAATGTATGCATAATACATGTTTTTTTATGTATGATGTGCATGAAATTGACAAACTTTACATTTTTTTTATCATGTTACATGGATTGAAATGCAACCTATAACTCAAAAGTGCATGACATGCATATGAGGATGAATTTGACTTATTTTAAGATGAATGATACGAGAATGCAATTTTTTATGATGATGCATGAAAATGCAAGGGTGCAACTATGGAATGCATGCGATTCTTTTAGTGTTTTGAGACTCTTGGAAAATGTAATGTATGATGTGTATGATTTTGAATGCTTAAAGACTATGATATATGAGAACATGCATGGTTTTTTTTTTTGTTTTTTATGGTACTTAATGAGGATATTAATAATAGTTAATGATATAGTGGATTTCAATGCATAAAATGCTAATGCATGAATGATTTTTTTTTTGATGAATGCATGAGAATACAAGAATGAATATTTTTTTGGATGAATGCATGGGAATGCAAGAATGAATGAGTGTCTGTATGTCTATTTTTTAAATGTGCATGAATGTATAATGATTTTTTTTATTTTTTGAATGCATGAATAAACGAGTAATTGAGTGGATGAATGAGAGAATAAATGTTTGAATAATATATATGCATAAGTGAATGAATGATTGAACTATATATTTTTTTTTGATGCATGTGTGCATGATTTTTTTGTTGATATGTTTTTAGTAAATGTATGCATGAATTAAATGTCAAAAAATGCAAAATGCATGCCGCTTAGAGTAATAGACCCTATATTGGGGTGTTTTAGCCCTCATCACCATAGATAAAGTGTCATAATGATTTGACATTTGTCATATAATTCAGGCTAACCTTGAGTATAGGTGAGCTACACAGGGTTTTTTATTTATAACCCTTTAGGATGATAGATCCTATTATGGGTACTTTATTTTGCATATAGATGATGTGTCTATGGTGTAAAGATACCTATATGCAATGATATCCTACAACGTTTGGGCTTGAGGTGACACTTGGATCATAGGGGATATGAGTCCCAACTTATGGCATGATAATTCATACGATATGCTTCCAAAGTCCACACCGGCAAAGCAGATGCCCCTTCTAATCTAATGTTCGGGAATAGGACATAGGTATGTATACATACTATACTAGTGGAATGTATTTGTCGGGAAACATATGAATTTAATTTGAAACATTACCAAAAAACTATAACAACAAAACAGACAATTATTTAATAACAATAATAACAATTACTATATGAATTTGTTTGTAAAAAATAAAAATAAATAACCAAACAATTAAAAATTATAATTGGCCATGTAATTAGTAATTATGGGTCTTCCTCTCTTAAAAAATGTCGCCAGCTGTCGCGCCCTGATTTTCAGCCGCACGACTTTGTTAGAGTCGCCACTACATTTTACGGTAAAAAATGTAGAAAAACCTTTTAGCCCAATTACATTTGTTCTTGGATTTTGATATCTAAGTTTGGGAGTCGATTACAGACTAGGGAAGATATTAGCACCTTATCCGCCCATTTTAAATGGTACTCTCACTAAATTGCATGGCTCAATCTATACTTTAAAGTTATTTGGTTATTTAATTAATTATTAAAAAGAACAAAATTTTATTTATTTTTGTTGTGTATGGCAATATGTGATCTTGCTTACAACATTTGTGTCTGATACCGCATCTCATATTAAAGATTAGTTAAGATACTCATTCTCTTTGTGTTTTAAAATATATTTAAATTTATTAAAAAATGGTAGTGTATTTACCTTTTCATTATTTATAAAAAATATTTTCATATTTAATAACCGAATATGGTAGCAATTATTCCTAAATTGTAAGACAGTGAAATGCAGCTCAAGTGTCCGTTACCGCAGCATGCCTTAAAAATTAGAATAGTTGTTACTTTAATTTTCTACAAACAGATATGTTTTTATACTTAATATCTAAAATATGTTAAATTAATCCATTGTTAAATTAAAATGAAAAGAAATGTGTGATGTTGAGTCATTCATTTATCACTCATTATGGATAATAATGTACACAATAAGAGTAAAATAAAACATATCTAGCTTCGAATGATCCTATGTAGTTGATCTAAGTTTATGGCACACCAAAGAAAATGATTGAAGAACGAATATTGGTTGAGAGGATTGTTGTGTGATGTGGAAGATTATACTTTTTGGATGATTGTGTGTGGAAGATTATACTTTTTGGATGATTGTGTATCGAAGGTAATGTCTAGAGAAGAAAATGATTGATGAATGAATTTTGGTTTAGATGATTGTTGAGGGTTTTTGGGAATAGATGATGGATGAATTTTTTGAGTTGTTTTCTAATATATTTTTGTGTATGGTGTTAGGAAGAAGAAGATGAATGTTTTGTTTGAATTGTAGGAGATGAAGTGATGTTGAGAAGTTTATATGACTTTTTTAGAGGTAATGAAATGAGGTGAAAACTGAAAAGAAGATATCTTATCTCATTTGTCATATACTTATTTAAAGCTGAATTTTGACACATGTTTGAAAATCAAATTTGAAAATGAAATCAAATCCCCTATTAACTTCCAAGAGAAAGTTAAGGAGATTCTGATTTTGCTTTTAAGTCAAATTCAAAACTTTAATTTGTGTTATTATAATATTTAATGTTTAAAATTCGAATTTAATACAAATCATAAATTAAAAATTCAAATTCTAGTTATTTCTATTTTGGGCACATAAAAAAATGTTTTTTTTTTTAGAAAATAACCAAAAATACTTTTTTATCTTTATTTATTGAAAATGACTTTTGAGCCGGACAAAATTTGGTGTTAACAATAGAGTAATGAAATAATTACATAATTTGTGTGAATTTGTTGTTAAAATCGGTCGATATTTATATTTTACTGTGGCACAAACATAAAAAAAACTATAATCAATTTTAAAATCGGGTCATAGATTTTTCTAGATATTTTGTCATAGAGTTTTGTTATAGCATCTATGGTGATACATGGATGAATATGTGGACTTACATGCTTACCTTCTTCGCTACAAAGGACAATATTATCACATGAAAAATTAAAAGATCATTAGAGTTGAAAAATAAAGAGTTTCTAATTGACTTCTAATTTGATCAACTAAGTTAAATGGACTCTCTATTCACCTACCTATATCATATGAAAAATAAAATACACTTTAGTGGAAGGGATATCAGAAAAAATTATTATTCCATCTTTAGTAAAAAGTGAGGGATTCACTTATTCCAAGAGTAAGTGGAAAAAACCTAATTTACATTTTAATCATCCATTCTTAGAAAATTCAATGTTTTAGATGTACTCACCAATTCAAACCATTTGATTTTCTAAAAATAAATGACTATGATATAGAGTATGTTTTTTTCACTTAATCTTAAAGTGAGCGAATCCATTCCCTAGTAAAACTGTACTCTACTTTTTTTGGCAATTTTTAAAAGTTTGGTCTAATTTGTTGGCATTTAAAAGTTTATTATAACGTAAGACATTTAATTAGGCTAGTAAACACATTTTAAATAAGCTAACACATTATTATTATTATTATTATTATTATTATTATTATTATTATTATTATTATTATTATTATTATTATTATTATTATTATTATTATTATTATTATGTATATTTTATATAAAATAATTAATATAAGAGGAAAAATGTATAATAATTTCTTATAATATCATACAGACGTTACATTATTTATATTCATATTTAATCATATTGGTTGATGATCTATTGATCAGAAGGGTTTTGGCTTATACACAGAAATGACAACAGGTGGGTCGGGATCAGGTTTGTGCTTATCCATCTCCAAACCCAAAATCCAAAACTCAAACCGTAACAAAACATATATATATATATACATGATATTTGCCCTTCATCCCTGCTTATACATTAGAAGTGAGAAGCATGGTGGCAGAAGAAGTAGAACCCTAATAAATCATCCATTCAACCCTAATAACCCTGATTCGCTGTAGCATTCTACAACCCTGATTTTCAGGTACCTTTATATTTACACCTCCATTCACATTCCTCATTTATTCTCTTTTCATTCATTATTACCCTTTTTACTTTTAATTATCTCTATTTTCATTTCTGTGATTTCATTATATTACTCTCAACTAGGTCAGATCTTTTACAATTAACTCATGCTTCGATTACTTTCAACTGGGTCGGAACTTTTTCGGTCATTTTCCAATTTTCATGTTATAAAATCTTTGCAAGTTTTTACGCCTGCCACCTGTTCGACGATTTGCCTGGCCCAAGTTAATCTTGAAAATAATGAAAGTTTAGAGCAATCAAAGGATGCTACTGAAGTTTTGAGTAAATGGGGTTGCAATGATGATGATTTGACCAAGATATATTCCCGTTGCCCGTCGTTGCGCAATGCTGATGCTACCAATATTCAATCCAAGCTCTCTCTGCTTAGTGGCTTAGGCATTGGGGCATCTGATCTTGTCAAGATTATCAATTGTAGGCCACGGTTTTTTGCATCACGGATCAACGGTCGGTTCGATGAGAGGCTTGCCTATCTTACATCATTGTTCGAGTCGAAGGAGGTGCTTCATAAAGCCATTGTAAGAAACCCTTCGCTGTTGCTATATGACAATAGCCATGACATTCAAGCTACTTTTTTAATCTATGAAGGATTGGGTGTTAAGAAGAGTGACTTGATTCAAATGCTACTTTTGCGGCCTACACTTGTTTCCAGGACGTCTTTTGATGATGAGAAGCTGGAGTTTTTAAGCAGGACGGGGCTTTCCAGGGATTCGAAGATGTATAAATATGTCGTGACCCTAATCGGCATCTCTCGCTTGGAAACGATTCGTGAGAAGGTAGAGAATTTCGAAAGGTTTGGTTTATCTGAGGATGAGATATTTGATCTTTTTGGAAGGAGTCCTCATGTTTTGACCCTGTCAACTAATAAGGTTCAAAGGAATATGGTTTTCATTTTGGGCACAATGAAGCTTGAAGCTAAGATAATCCTAAAGTACCCACATCTCGTGTATGTTAATCTGGATACTGTTTTGAAGCCACGGGCACTTCTAGCAATGAGGATACGAGATATGGGTATTGAGATGAAAATCACAGAATCCACAATACTTCGCACATTGAGGATGACAGAAGAGAGGTTTTTAAATTTGTTTGTCAAATGTCATCAGAAGGAAGTTGCCAATGAATTAATGGAATTCTATATAAGGACAAAAGAGTCGAAGAGATTAGCTCAGTCGTCAAAGAAGTTCGTTCATAAAGGTTTCCCTTTCTGAACTATTTTTATATGCCTTGAAATGTTTTTGGAAGCTGAAATTCATATCCATTTCTGGCTAATCTGATTGATGCAAATTAATTTTCTAACACATGGTATGCATATCCGTCTCTCGTTGTGTCTGTATCATGATGTAGAATTTTTATATGTACTACAGCTTTGTGATACATGTGAGCTCCAAAGCTTTGAAGTCAATAAATAATGTAGTCTGAAGAGTTATCTTAGAGACATAAAAGCCATTATCAAATATACTATGACAGTGATTAGGAACTTAGTTTTGAAGAGTCGATCTCGCCAGCTCATGCTTCATAATTAAATTAAAATTCAGCAAATAGCAAAGTAGGCTTTTGTGTTATCTATGCTTGAAGCTTAAATGGCTGTTGCATGGAGAGTCATGCTAGATACTATCAGAACATTAGGGTTAGGAATCTACAAATATATAATCCATTATTCGGCTTCAGCCTCTACCTAACAACTTGGTACACATTTCTTTAAGATTAATTTCATTACTAAAAATAGTTTTTTCAGCTCAAAGCTATCTATGCAGTATTATATTATAAATCTTTTTACCACAAAAGTCAAATTTGAAATGCTGCCGCAATGATCTGAACAAGATTAATCTCACCCAAAAGCACACATGGATAACTTAACAAGGAGAGAAAAACATATAATCAAGCTTTTAGGAGAATTGAACCTTTGGTGTTTGACAAGTACTATTATTTAGATGTAAATGACAATACTGTGACAGGGGAAAGAATTGTTTTTTCTCTACATGCTGTGGTTACCTATAATCTATGAGAAGTTTTATCTTCATCTTTGTTGATTTCTCTTTTCTATATCTCCTACTGAGTAGAAGAGATGTTATTAACTGTGATAATGGTTATGAACAAGATTCATTTTTGTTTATTTGCTGGTATATGGACCACACTAATCTTTATAATAACCATAGTTGACTCAATCACCTTTTTATTTTAGTTCTGATAAAATGGTTATGTGATTCCATAGAGAATTTATCTCTGAATTTGACTGTTGCACAGAAATAGTTCACAAGTTTATTAGTAAAGAAGGGTTGGAATTGCAAATGATAGGTTTAGGCAATGGTTGCGGTTAAAAGAAGGGTCGAGTAGGAATGGCAACGGGTCGGGGTCGGGTTTGTGCTTACCCAACCCCGAACCCGAAACATATATTTCTATACATATATATATATATATTATATATATATCAAATTTATATATATCACATATTAAGATGAATGATATCCTTCACTGTAATGTCATATGTATTCCAGTGTTAACATGGTTTTCCCCAACAATAAAAAACAAGCTTTTCAATAGAACTATGTCCTTGCGTCTAAAATCTACACTTTGTTATTCACTTTACAGTGGTCATAATATTATTTTCTTTGCGTATAGTAATCCCTCCACAAGAACAAAACTTGCTAGTCGTTGGGTTATTATATATAATTTTATATTTTTATATATATTAATCGGGTTCGGGACGGGTTTGGGGTAGGGTATCAATTATACCAAACCCGAAAATTGAGTTCGGGTAAAACCCGAATCCAATTACATCGGGTTTTCAACGTTAAATTTGGGTTGAGTTCGGGCGGGTATCCGCGGGTTCGGTTTTCATTGCCATCTCTAGGGTCGAGACAATGGGGAAGGGCGTAATAAAATACTTATTGCTAAATTATTATGTGGGAAATGTTGCATGGCAGTTGTTAATTTGAATGAGAAACTTTTGCTGCTATGCTTGTGTTTTCTCATTCTTCTTGTGTAACACTAGAAGTTGTTTGATTGTGAATGAACTTTTCCCCTGATATGGTCCTTTTTAGTTTGTTTTATTTCTGAGCTGAAATTCAAACTGGGTATTAAAGCATTTCCTTCCAGTAATAACAGAGAGGGGGAAAATGACAGTTAAATTCAAACTTGTGTTGGTGCTTTATGCTCCCTTAGTCTTATTGTGGTTACTTGGAAGAAAGTGTTTCCAGATTATTGTGTATATAGTACACTTTATCAACTTAATATTTAATACTTTGGGAAACATAACCATAGGTTAAGACAAATTAAATATAAAAGTATGAAATAGTTCATAATTATATCACAACAACCAAACCTTGATTCCACTAGGTAAGATCGGCTATATGGATTGAACGATGCTATAATGTTCTGTAAATATGTTCATTAACAAAACATTGATTTCTAAGTTTTTCTTTATCATTTCCCCTATAGTCTTTCTTTTGGGTATAGATATTAGAATGTCTTCCAATTAATTGATACAAGAAAGTGTAATGTGATATAATGATTGGCATCATATATAGTTGAAGAAACTTCAATCTAGCCAATAGCCAATGTAAGCACAAAAGCAAGGTGGACAACTTACACTTCCGAGTTTATAGTAAGGGTTTGTTTGAGTTTGGGTTTTGGACGAAATGGAAAAGGAATGCTCAAAAGTGTATTTCATGACTCCTAAGTTTTCCATTTCTCATCTCTCCCTTCAAAACTCAAATGGCAATGGGATCATCCTTTCTTAAGTAATTGCAAGTGAATCTTTGATGGGATGCAACATCAGTGGATATTAGGGGCCATGGCTACCTATGCTCATTTTCCGGCCAGTTGCCACCACCCAACGCCGCCAATGTTGCATGATTCCACTCACTCTACATCCACTTAGGCCTTCAAGTTATCCATTATTAACTAAGGTGAGACATCAACAAATTTCATTTGATTTCAACAATCTCTCACTCAAGTGTTATTCTTAACATTTGTAAATGCTTCCCGCATTTGAATATGATGTTAAACCCAAGATGAGTCAAAGTGTGGCACAAATGCGACGAAGAGAAACCTAAGTCTTGTCGAAGACTGGACCAAGCATAATGTGGCGCTATATTATTTTCAGGATGATTTATCATTTTCCTTTCTAAATACATGGCTCATCTGAAATACATGGCTCATCTGAACTTAAAAACTAGGAAAATCTACAAACAATGGGTAATAGAGTAAATAATAATGATGACACCACATCTTGAATTAAAGTATTGAAATATTAAGTCTTTGTATTTATCGACTTATAATCATTTAAATGACCCATAATTAATTAGTGAGACTTTAACAAATTCACGTTGACTCCAAAAGTTTATTCCATTAACAACGCTCTAAAAATTTTGGTTGTAGATTATTCCATTAAAACATTAAGTCTTTCTATCCATGTAAAAAATCACCCATAGGTGACAAAAGTGAATTATATACACCACAATGGACAAGCCAATAGTAACAAACTCAAATGTGAAACACATAGCACTCATAATAAAAGAGAATCATGTTAAATTACTTTAACGAGGTAAGTGATCCATGTTCTTGAAAGTTACTAGTTTGAATGAAAGTACTTAATGTGATAATGATTGACAATTAATGGATCAAATTAGTGGAGGTGTGTTGTTAACACCCTCATTTCACATTTGTGGGTAGTTTTCATGATAGTGGATAAATTATTTTCTCCAATAACTCTTCTTAAACCCTTATATAAATAGAACACTTATACATTGGAAAAAGCATGTCATACTTCATTATCTTATGAGAAGAAACACAAAGTGAGAATTAAATAAGCATTAGTGGCAGAGTAAAGAATGCATTGGTATATAGAGAATAAAGGAAAGTGACTTTCTAATCATCAAGGAATGTATAAAGCGAAGACATAAAGGTGAAAACAAAAGCAACTAGAAAGTGCACTCGAAAGGGAAGCATAAATGAAACCAAATATTCATTAATTTCTTCTTTTATCACATGTGAATGTTATAATATCAAAGTCCTAATTAAATGGTTCTTATGAACTATTAAAGACTCATTAAAGTTTTAAACTATCCATGGGTATTAGAGCATTATCAATATTATCACATTCCTCGTGTTCCCGGAATTTAATGATGAGTACATTAAAATGGAACCAAAAACTTACTATTATGAAATGAAATGATTGTGAATGGTTGTATTTTAGTCAATCTGAATTTAATTATTTCAATAAAAGTAGTAACAGTTTTATGTGTTATGGGGCTGAAAATGAGAAATAATTATATTTGTATGAAAATTAATTATTGATATTGATATTAACTACAATTAAAATTATGTTGTACATCTGATCACTCAAAGGTAGATTATTGTATGTAGTTAAGATTATGATGTCATAATAATAATTAATGAGGCTTATTCATTAATTATAATGCATATCTTAATCACGCAAAGGTGGATTATTAAATGTATTTAATGACATTAAAGTTTTAAACATATTTGTTTGCCAAAGATAACATACATGTTTAAGTACTATAATTATTTATACATTAAAGAATAATATTAAACATCATTAATAAAATTTAATAGCAATCCGGGCGCGACATAAGGTGTGAACTCATGGTATAAGTGTTTTTTTACATTATTAAAAAGTAATTAATATGAATTTCATTTGCTGCCACCAATGCCTCCAAGCTGTGAATGGGCAGCAACAGAGATAATGGTAAAGGTCGGCAGGAAGAAGGGCATAGTTGACATTACACCATGCTGCCGCCATCAATGAAGGCGGTTAATGAACAGAGAGGAATGTCGTCACTAGAGGTGTCAAAACAGGCTACCCGAACGGGTTCGGGCTAAACCGGACTGGGCTAAAAAGCCCAGATACAATTTATGCATATTAAAATATAGCCCAAACCCGCCCTAAGCGGACTGCGGGTTGTGGCGGGCCGGCCTGAATAATATTAAAAAATATATTTAAATTTTAACATATTTAATATTATATATATATATATAATTTGATATTGATGCATAACTTTTTTAACACAATTGTTATACCTAATGCAACCAAACTTATAGATATAATGGCATGTGTTTGAGTTAAGACATGATGTCAAATCTACGTATATGATTCATAACATAACACATTTATTAAATATCTTATTTATATTATACTCTCAATTTATAACATAATATAATTTGTAACTTCACTTCAATATAATAAATGGATACAGTAAAAAATAATATTACTTTGGTTTATAGTAATAATGATATAGACTTAAATTCAGAATGAATTCTATGTGTTGAAGTATAATCACCATTATAATAATTCTTTAGTTTGTGTATAAATATATTTTGTATGCTCTTTATCAACACTTTTATTGTGAACTGTTATGTTAAATTTGCTTGAGCGAGAGATTCTCGCCTGAGCGAGAGATTCTCGCCTGAGCGAGAGATTCTCGCCTGAGCGAGAGATTCTCGCCTGAGCGAGAATGGATCACCTGGGAGGGTGAAATCCTGGGACTATACTGGAGGATTCTCGCCCGAGCGAGAGTTGTCTCGCCTGGGCGAGAAATGACAATTTTGGGCTGTTAACACAGTGTAATCGATTACATGGTCCTTGTAATCGATTACATGCTGATATCTGATCAGACATGTGTAATTTTTCATGATGTAATCGATTACACTATACTCATAATCGATTACATTATATTAAAAACATCAGATGTGTGCATTTTTCACACTGTAATCGATTACACCATTATGGTAATCGATTACACTTAACACGGTGAGATTATCTGAAAACATAAATAGACGTCCCAAGTGAGGATAAGGGTTATTTTTCGAAAAACAAAGAGGAGAGGAACGGTTTGAGGAGTTGAGCACCCTTAGAGTCGAGAAAGAGGTCGGAGAAGAGGTAAATCGCTTAACTTAGTCTCTCTTAGGGTTGAATGTCTTGTTTTGGATAGGGTTTCTTCTCCACGTTTAGGGATAAAACCCCATAAACCCTCTTTTGACATTGGGGTTCGTTTTGCTTTGGAAAATCTTGTAAAACTCATAGAGTATGAGTTGTTTTTCGAAATGGGTATGTGAGAAGTTATTTTCAAAACCGTAGAGTCATGGTAACATTAAGGAAACCTCTTTGTTGAAGATGAACTGAATGGATAATGGTGTCTTGTGTTGTATAAGTTTTGTTTGGTACTATTCTTGTCTTGACATGTAAATTGATGTGTTGTGATTGTTGTTGTGTTGGGTTGAAAGACCCTAAGGTTGGAGGAGACGGCGGAGAACGCAAATGAGCTTTAGTGCAAGCAGTAGTGGCTACTCAGGTGAGGGAGCAGCATTAACCTTTGTGGTATTAGAATCTTAGCATTGGAAACTCCAATGACACTCACTAGTTGGATGGTTTCGATGAATTAACACGATTAAACGGGAAATATCATGAATTTCCTATTTAACCGCGTTAATATTACGGTTGTGAATAATATGTTGATTATGGAATTGTGACCTGCCCTTCGTGGTACGGAGTTGTGACCTGCCCTTCGTGGTACAGAATTGTGACCTGCCCTTCGTGGTATGGAATTGTGACCTGTACTTCGTGGTATGGAATTGTGACCTGCCCTTCGTGGTATGGAATTGTGGCCTGCCCTTCGTGGTACGGAGTTGTGACCTGCCCTTCGTGGTACGGAATTGTGACCTGCCCTTTGTGGTACGGAGTTGTGACTTGCCCTTCGTGGTACGGAATTGTGACCTGCCCTTCGTGGTACAGAGTTGTGACCTGCCCTTCGTGGTATGGAATTGTGACCTGCCCTTCGTGGTATGGAATTGTGACCTGCCCTTCGTGGAACGGAGTTGTGACCTGCCCTTCGTGGTACGGAGTTGTGACCTGCCCTTCGTGGTACGGAGTTGTGACCTGCCCTTCATGGTACGGAGTTGTGACCTGCCCTTCGTGGTATGGAATTGTGACCTGCCCTTCGTGGTATGGAATTGTGACCTGCCCTTCGTGGTATGGAATTGTGACCTGCCCTTCGTGGTACGGAGTTGTGACCTGCCCTTCGTGGTATGGAATTGTGACCTGCCCTTCGTGGTACGGAGTTGTGACCTGTCCTTCGTGGTATGGAATTGTGACCTGCCCTTCGTGGTACGGAGTTGTGACCTGCCCTTCGTGGTATGGAATTGTGACCTTCGTGGTATGGAATTGTGACCTTCGTGGTATGGAATTGTGACCTGCCCTTCGTGGTATGGAATTGTGACCTGCCCTTCGTGGTATGGAAATGTGATATGTCCTTCGTGGCATGGAGTTAGACCTGCCTTCGTGGTACGGATTGTGGTGCACTTGTAGTGTGGATTTTGACTGTGGTTCGATTGATGGACATTTGATTTATATTATGTGTGGGTGGTGTGATCATGGTATATTGGTATATGGACTCTCTTGGATATATTTGTGCTGTAATGCTGTATAATTCCTGTAAAGTAACGTTTCAATGTTACTATTCTATTTAAAACCACCATGTTATATATTGCATGTATTTAATGACTGACTCTCTCTATGTTGTTTTGTTTACTCAATCCGTGGTAATCGGATTGTAGGTGAAGCTAAGGAATAAGATATTGCTGAGCCTTAGGGTGATTGTGTTGCTTTGGATTTAGTGTGCTTTTGAATTACTCTAGGAGTTTGTAATGGTTGATATTGGACCCTTTCATGAGAATTTTCATTGATGTATTTGATGTTCAGTTTATTAGACTAAAAAGTGTAGAACCTAGTATTGTGGAATCACTGTGCTGTTTTCCTTTTTATGGTTTACCTTACCATTGGAGTATTCCTAATTGAAAGGAAATTTTAAATGGTATGAAATTTTATTATGTTAGAAAAAGAATTGAATTTTTCTGTGTTAGTAACTTGAGGCGTTACAATATTAAGCAAAATAGAAAAATAATATAATGTTTAATTTCATAACAGTATTGTAATTTATAAATATTAACACAATATTTATCATCTATTATCTATTTTTTATTATAAGTTATTTTGTAAAATAATTTTCACCTTAAACTTATTACCAAGCCAAAAGTCCCAAAAAAGGTTTTAAAATATAAAAAACGGGTAGCCCAAACCCGTCCGCGTAAGCCCGACCCGAGCCCGATTTTAATATAGCATGGCCAGTCCGGGCTAAAAAGCTAGGATTCACTAAAAAGTATCAAATATAATACCCAAGCCCTACAAAACTCCGGGTTGTGGCGGGCCAACCCACACGGGCCCACCCTCGCCACCAGTTTGGCTTGGTACTCTTAGTTATATCACTCATAATATATATATGTCAAATTACATATTTATAATAATAAATAATATTGAGAGAATTTTATTTAATCGGGTCTAAGATCGGATTCAAGTTTAAAGACTTTCCAGATGGATATTTAGGGTCAGGTCAACTTCGGATCTAGGTCGGGTCCGAGTTCAAAAAAGTGGCATCCAACATTTAAGTCGGGTAAGGACAAACCTTAACATGTCTCAACCCGACCCCGACCCCGACCCATGCTCACCCATACCACTCATAATAAATACTCAGGTTAAGAAAACATATATGTAGATGATAGGACTTATGCCCTTTGAGGAAAACTCAAGATCAGGTTTAGGTGAATCTTTGATGGGATGCAACATTAGTGGATATTAGGGGCCATGGCTACCTATGCTCATTTTCCGGCCAGTTGCCACCACCCAACGCCGCCAATGTTGCATGATTCCACTCACTCTACATCCACTTAGGCCTTCAAGTTATCCATTATTAACTAAGGTGAGACATCAATAAATTTTATTTGATTTCAACAATCTCTCGCTCAAGTGTTATTCTTAACATTTGTAAATGCTTCCCGCATTTGAATATGATGTTAAACCCAAGATGAGTCAAAGTGTGGCACAAATGCGATGAAGAGAAACCTAAGTCTTGTCGAAGACTGGACCAAGCATATGTGGCGCTTTATCATTTTTAGGATGATTTATCATTTTCCTTTCTAAATACATGGCTCATCTGAACTTAAAAACTAGGAAAATCTACAAACAATGGGTAAAGAGTAAATAATAATGATGACACCACATCTTGAATTAAAGTATTGAAATATTAAGTCTTTGTATTTATCTACTTATAATCATTTAAATGACCCATAATTAATTAGTGAGACTTTAACAAATTCACGTTGACTCCAAAAGTTTATTCCATTAACAACGTTCTAAAAAATTTGGTTGTAGATTATTCCATTAAAACATTAAGTCTTTCTATCCATGTAAAAAATCACCCATAGGTGACAAAAGTGAATTATATACACCACAATGGACAAGACAATAGTAACAAACTCAAATGTGAAACACATAGCACTCATAATAAAAGAGAATCATGTTAAATTACTTTAATGAGGTAAGTGATCCATGTTCTTGGAAGTTACTAGTTTGAATGAAAGTAATTAGTGTGATAATGATTGACAATTAATGGATCAAATTAGTGGAGGTTTGTTGTTAACACCCTCATTTCACATTTGTGGGTAGTTTTCATGATAGTGGATAAATTATTTTCTCCAATAACTCTTCTTAAACCCTTATATAAATAGAACACTTATACATTGGAAAAAGCATGTCATACTTCATTATCTTATGAGAAGAAACACAAAGTGAGAATTAAATAAGCATTAGTGGCAGAGTAAAGAATGCATTGGTATATAGAGAATAAAGGAAAGTGACTTTCTAATCATCAAGGAATGTATAAAGCGAAGACATAAAGGTGAAAACAAAAGCAACTAGAAAGTGCACTCGAAAGGGAAGCATAAATGAAACCAAATATTCATTAATTTCTTCTTTTATCACATGTGAATGTTATAATATCAAAGTCCTAATTAAATGGTTCTTATGAACTATTAAAGACTCATTAAAGTTTTAAACTATCCATGGGTATTAGAGCATTATCAATATTATCACATTCCTCGTGTTCCCGGAATTTAATGATGAGTACATTAAAATGGAACCAAAAACTTACTATTATGAAATGAAATGATTGTGAATGGTTGTATTTTAGTCAATCTGAATTTAATTATTTCAATAAAAGTAGTAACAGTTTTATGTGTTATGGGGCTGAAAATGAGAAATAATTATATTTGTATGAAAATTAATTATTGATATTGATATTAACTACAATTAAAATTATGTTGTACATCTGATCACTCAAAGGTAGATTATTGTATGTAGTTAAGATTATGATGTCATAATAATAATTAATGAGGCTTATTCATTAATTATAATGCATATCTTAATCACGCAAAGGTGGATTATTAAATGTATTTAATGACATTAAAGTTTTAAACATATTTGTTTGCCAAAGATAACATACATGTTTAAGTACTATAATTATTTATACATTAAAGAATAATATTAAACATCATTAATAAAATTTAATAGCAATCCGGGCGCGACATAAGGTGTGAACTCATGGTATAAGTGTTTTTTTACATTATTAAAAAGTAATTAATATGAATTTCATTTGCTGCCACCAATGCCTCCAAGCTGTGAATGGGCAGCAACAGAGATAATGGTAAAGGTCGGCAGGAAGAAGGGCATAGTTGACATTACACCATGCTGCCGCCATCAATGAAGGCGGTTAATGAACAGAGAGGAATGTCGTCACTAGAGGTGTCAAAACAGGCTACCCGAACGGGTTCGGGCTAAACCGGACTGGGCTAAAAAGCCCAGATACAATTTATGCATATTAAAATATAGCCCAAACCCGCCCTAAGCGGACTGCGGGTTGTGGCGGGCCGGCCTGAATAATATTAAAAAATATATTTAAATTTTAACATATTTAATATTATATATATATATATAATTTGATATTGATGCATAACTTTTTTAACACAATTGTTATACCTAATGCAACCAAACTTATAGATATAATGGCATGTGTTTGAGTTAAGACATGATGTCAAATCTACGTATATGATTCATAACATAACACATTTATTAAATATCTTATTTATATTATACTCTCAATTTATAACATAATATAATTTGTAACTTCACTTCAATATAATAAATGGATACAGTAAAAAATAATATTACTTTGGTTTATAGTAATAATGATATAGACTTAAATTCAGAATGAATTCTATGTGTTGAAGTATAATCACCATTATAATAATTCTTTAGTTTGTGTATAAATATATTTTGTATGCTCTTTATCAACACTTTTATTGTGAACTGTTATGTTAAATTTGCTTGAGCGAGAGATTCTCGCCTGAGCGAGAGATTCTCGCCTGAGCGAGAGATTCTCGCCTGAGCGAGAATGGATCACCTGGGAGGGTGAAATCCTGGGACTATACTGGAGGATTCTCGCCCGAGCGAGAGTTGTCTCGCCTGGGCGAGAAATGACAATTTTGGGCTGTTAACACAGTGTAATCGATTACATGGTCCTTGTAATCGATTACATGCTGATATCTGATCAGACATGTGTAATTTTTCATGATGTAATCGATTACACTATACTCATAATCGATTACATTATATTAAAAACATCAGATGTGTGCATTTTTCACACTGTAATCGATTACACCATTATGGTAATCGATTACACTTAACACGGTGAGATTCTCTGAAAACATAAATAGACGTCCCAAGTGAGGATAAGGGTTATTTTTCGAAAAACAAAGAGGAGAGGAACGGTTTGAGGAGTTGAGCACCCTTAGAGTCGAGAAAGAGGTCGGAGAAGAGGTAAATCGCTTAACTTAGTCTCTCTTAGGGTTGAATGTCTTGTTTTGGATAGGGTTTCTTCTCCACGTTTAGGGATAAAACCCCATAAACCCTCTTTTGACATTGGGGTTCGTTTTGCTTTGGAAAATCTTGTAAAACTCATAGAGTATGAGTTGTTTTTCGAAATGGGTATGTGAGAAGTTATTTTCAAAACCGTAGAGTCATGGTAACATTAAGGAAACCTCTTTGTTGAAGATGAACTGAATGGATAATGGTGTCTTGTGTTGTATAAGTTTTGTTTGGTACTATTCTTGTCTTGACATGTAAATTGATGTGTTGTGATTGTTGTTGTGTTGGGTTGAAAGACCCTAAGGTTGGAGGAGACGGCGGAGAACGCAAATGAGCTTTAGTGCAAGCAGTAGTGGCTACTCAGGTGAGGGAGCAGCATTAACCTTTGTGGTATTAGAATCTTAGCATTGGAAACTCCAATGACACTCACTAGTTGGATGGTTTCGATGAATTAACACGATTAAACGGGAAATATCATGAATTTCCTATTTAACCGCGTTAATATTACGGTTGTGAATAATATGTTGATTATGGAATTGTGACCTGCCCTTCGTGGTACGGAGTTGTGACCTGCCCTTCGTGGTACAGAGTTGTGACCTGCCCTTCGTGGTATGGAATTGTGACCTGTACTTCGTGGTATGGAATTGTGACCTGCCCTTCGTGGTATGGAATTGTGGCCTGCCCTTCGTGGTACGGAGTTGTGACCTGCCCTTCGTGGTACGGAATTGTGACCTGCCCTTTGTGGTACGGAGTTGTGACTTGCCCTTCGTGGTACGGAATTGTGACCTGCCCTTCGTGGTACAGAGTTGTGACCTGCCCTTCGTGGTATGGAATTGTGACCTGCCCTTCGTGGTATGGAATTGTGACCTGCCCTTCGTGGAACGGAGTTGTGACCTGCCCTTCGTGGTACGGAGTTGTGACCTGCCCTTCGTGGTACGGAGTTGTGACCTGCCCTTCATGGTACGGAGTTGTGACCTGCCCTTCGTGGTATGGAATTGTGACCTGCCCTTCGTGGTATGGAATTGTGACCTGCCCTTCGTGGTATGGAATTGTGACCTGCCCTTCGTGGTACGGAGTTGTGACCTGCCCTTCGTGGTATGGAATTGTGACCTGCCCTTCGTGGTACGGAGTTGTGACCTGTCCTTCGTGGTATGGAATTGTGACCTGCCCTTCGTGGTACGGAGTTGTGACCTGCCCTTCGTGGTATGGAATTGTGACCTTCGTGGTATGGAATTGTGACCTTCGTGGTATGGAATTGTGACCTGCCCTTCGTGGTATGGAATTGTGACCTGCCCTTCGTGGTATGGAAATGTGATATGTCCTTCGTGGCATGGAGTTAGACCTGCCTTCGTGGTACGGATTGTGGTGCACTTGTAGTGTGGATTTTGACTGTGGTTCGATTGATGGACATTTGATTTATATTATGTGTGGGTGGTGTGATCATGGTATATTGGTATATGGACTCTCTTGGATATATTTGTGCTGTAATGCTGTATAATTCCTGTAAAGTAACGTTTCAATGTTACTATTCTATTTAAAACCACCATGTTATATATTGCATGTATTTAATGACTGACTCTCTCTATGTTGTTTTGTTTACTCAATCCGTGGTAATCGGATTGTAGGTGAAGCTAAGGAATAAGATATTGCTGAGCCTTAGGGTGATTGTGTTGCTTTGGATTTAGTGTGCTTTTGAATTACTCTAGGAGTTTGTAATGGTTGATATTGGACCCTTTCATGAGAATTTTCATTGATGTATTTGATGTTCAGTTTATTAGACTAAAAAGTGTAGAACCTAGTATTGTGGAATCACTGTGCTGTTTTCCTTTTTATGGTTTACCTTACCATTGGAGTATTCCTAATTGAAAGGAAATTTTAAATGGTATGAAATTTTATTATGTTAGAAAAAGAATTGAATTTTTCTGTGTTAGTAACTTGAGGCGTTACAATATTAAGCAAAATAGAAAAATAATATAATGTTTAATTTCATAACAGTATTGTAAGTTATAAATATTAACACAATATTTATCATCTATTATCTATTTTTTATTATAAGTTATTTTGTAAAATAATTTTCACCTTAAACTTATTACCAAGCCAAAAGTCCCAAAAAAGGTTTTAAAATATAAAAAACGGGTAGCCCAAACCCGTCCGCGTAAGCCCGACCCGAGCCCGATTTTAATATAGCATGGCCAGTCCGGGCTAAAAAGCTAGGATTCACTAAAAAGTATCAAATATAATACCCAAGCCCTACAAAACTCCGGGTTGTGGCGGGCCAACCCACACGGGCCCACCCTCGCCACCAGTTTGGCTTGGTACTCTTAGTTATATCACTCATAATATATATATGTCAAATTACATATTTATAATAATAAATAATATTGAGAGAATTTTATTTAATCGGGTCTAAGATCGGATTCAAGTTTAAAGACTTTCCAGATGGATATTTAGGGTCAGGTCAACTTCGGATCTAGGTCGGGTCCGAGTTCAAAAAAGTGGCATCCAACATTTAAGTCGGGTAAGGACAAACCTTAACATGTCTCAACCCGACCCCGACCCCGACCCATGCTCACCCATACCACTCATAATAAATACTCAGGTTAAGAAAACATATATGTAGATGATAGGACTTATGCCCTTTGAGGAAAACTCAAGATCAGGTTTAGGTGAATCTTTGATGGGATGCAACATTAGTGGATATTAGGGGCCATGGCTACCTATGCTCATTTTCCGGCCAGTTGCCACCACCCAACGCCGCCAATGTTGCATGATTCCACTCACTCTACATCCACTTAGGCCTTCAAGTTATCCATTATTAACTAAGGTGAGACATCAATAAATTTTATTTGATTTCAACAATCTCTCGCTCAAGTGTTATTCTTAACATTTGTAAATGCTTCCCGCATTTGAATATGATGTTAAACCCAAGATGAGTCAAAGTGTGGCACAAATGCGATGAAGAGAAACCTAAGTCTTGTCGAAGACTGGACCAAGCATATGTGGCGCTTTATCATTTTTAGGATGATTTATCATTTTCCTTTCTAAATACATGGCTCATCTGAACTTAAAAACTAGGAAAATCTACAAACAATGGGTAAAGAGTAAATAATAATGATGACACCACATCTTGAATTAAAGTATTGAAATATTAAGTCTTTGTATTTATCTACTTATAATCATTTAAATGACCCATAATTAATTAGTGAGACTTTAACAAATTCACGTTGACTCCAAAAGTTTATTCCATTAACAACGTTCTAAAAAATTTGGTTGTAGATTATTCCATTAAAACATTAAGTCTTTCTATCCATGTAAAAAATCACCCATAGGTGACAAAAGTGAATTATATACACCACAATGGACAAGACAATAGTAACAAACTCAAATGTGAAACACATAGCACTCATAATAAAAGAGAATCATGTTAAATTACTTTAATGAGGTAAGTGATCCATGTTCTTGGAAGTTACTAGTTTGAATGAAAGTAATTAGTGTGATAATGATTGACAATTAATGGATCAAATTAGTGGAGGTTTGTTGTTAACACCCTCATTTCACATTTGTGGGTAGTTTTCATGATAGTGGATAAATTATTTTCTCCAATAACTCTTCTTAAACCCTTATATAAATAGAACACTTATACATTGGAAAAAGCATGTCATACTTCATTATCTTATGAGAAGAAACACAAAGTGAGAATTAAATAAGCATTAGTGGCAGAGTAAAGAATGCATTGGTATATAGAGAATAAAGGAAAGTGACTTTCTAATCATCAAGGAATGTATAAAGCGAAGACATAAAGGTGAAAACAAAAGCAACTAGAAAGTGCACTCGAAAGGGAAGCATAAATGAAACCAAATATTCATTAATTTCTTCTTTTATCACATGTGAATGTTATAATATCAAAGTCCTAATTAAATGGTTCTTATGAACTATTAAAGACTCATTAAAGTTTTAAACTATCCATGGGTATTAGAGCATTATCAATATTATCACATTCCTCGTGTTCCCGGAATTTAATGATGAGTACATTAAAATGGAACCAAAAACTTACTATTATGAAATGAAATGATTGTGAATGGTTGTATTTTAGTCAATCTGAATTTAATTATTTCAATAAAAGTAGTAACAGTTTTATGTGTTATGGGGCTGAAAATGAGAAATAATTATATTTGTATGAAAATTAATTATTGATATTGATATTAACTACAATTAAAATTATGTTGTACATCTGATCACTCAAAGGTAGATTATTGTATGTAGTTAAGATTATGATGTCATAATAATAATTAATGAGGCTTATTCATTAATTATAATGCATATCTTAATCACGCAAAGGTGAATTATTAAATGTATTTAATGACATTAAAGTTTTAAACATATTTGTTTGCCAAAGATAACATACATGTTTAAGTACTATAATTATTTATACATTAAAGAATAATATTAAACATCATTAATAAAATTTAATAGCAATCCGGGCGCGACATAAGGTGTGAACTCATGGTATAAGTGTTTTTTTACATTATTAAAAAGTAATTAATATGAATTTCATTTGCTGCCACCAATGCCTCCAAGCTGTGAATGGGCAGCAACAGAGATAATGGTAAAGGTCGGCAGGAAGAAGGGCATAGTTGACATTACACCATGCTGCCGCCATCAATGAAGGCGGTTAATGAACAGAGAGGAATGTCGTCACTAGAGGTGTCAAAACAGGCTACCCGAACGGGTTCGGGCTAAACCGGACTGGGCTAAAAAGCCCAGATACAATTTATGCATATTAAAATATAGCCCAAACCCGCCCTAAGCGGACTGCGGGTTGTGGCGGGCCGGCCTGAATAATATTAAAAAATATATTTAAATTTTAACATATTTAATATTATATATATATATAATTTGATATTGATGCATAACTTTTTTAACACAATTGTTATACCTAATGCAACCAAACTTATAGATATAATGGCATGTGTTTGAGTTAAGACATGATGTCAAATCTACGTATATGATTCATAACATAACACATTTATTAAATATCTTATTTATATTATACTCTCAATTTATAACATAATATAATTTGTAACTTCACTTCAATATAATAAATGGATACAGTAAAAAATAATATTACTTTGGTTTATAGTAATAATGATATAGACTTAAATTCAGAATGAATTCTATGTGTTGAAGTATAATCACCATTATAATAATTCTTTAGTTTGTGTATAAATATATTTTGTATGCTCTTTATCAACACTTTTATTGTGAACTGTTATGTTAAATTTGCTTGAGCGAGAGATTCTCGCCTGAGCGAGAGATTCTCGCCTGAGCGAGAGATTCTCGCCTGAGCGAGAGATTCTCGCCTGAGCGAGAATGGATCACCTGGGAGGGTGAAATCCTGGGACTATACTGGAGGATTCTCGCCCGAGCGAGAGTTGTCTCGCCTGGGCGAGAAATGACAATTTTGGGCTGTTAACACAGTGTAATCGATTACATGGTCCTTGTAATCGATTACATGCTGATATCTGATCAGACATGTGTAATTTTTCATGATGTAATCGATTACACTATACTCATAATCGATTACATTATATTAAAAACATCAGATGTGTGCATTTTTCACACTGTAATCGATTACACCATTATGGTAATCGATTACACTTAACACGGTGAGATTCTCTGAAAACATAAATAGACGTCCCAAGTGAGGATAAGGGTTATTTTTCGAAAAACAAAGAGGAGAGGAACGGTTTGAGGAGTTGAGCACCCTTAGAGTCGAGAAAGAGGTCGGAGAAGAGGTAAATCGCTTAACTTAGTCTCTCTTAGGGTTGAATGTCTTGTTTTGGATAGGGTTTCTTCTCCACGTTTAGGGATAAAACCCCATAAACCCTCTTTTGACATTGGGGTTCGTTTTGCTTTGGAAAATCTTGTAAAACTCATAGAGTATGAGTTGTTTTTCGAAATGGGTATGTGAGAAGTTATTTTCAAAACCGTAGAGTCATGGTAACATTAAGGAAACCTCTTTGTTGAAGATGAACTGAATGGATAATGGTGTCTTGTGTTGTATAAGTTTTGTTTGGTACTATTCTTGTCTTGACATGTAAATTGATGTGTTGTGATTGTTGTTGTGTTGGGTTGAAAGACCCTAAGGTTGGAGGAGACGGCGGAGAACGCAAATGAGCTTTAGTGCAAGCAGTAGTGGCTACTCAGGTGAGGGAGCAGCATTAACCTTTGTGGTATTAGAATCTTAGCATTGGAAACTCCAATGACACTCACTAGTTGGATGGTTTCGATGAATTAACACGATTAAACGGGAAATATCATGAATTTCCTATTTAACCGCGTTAATATTACGGTTGTGAATAATATGTTGATTATGGAATTGTGACCTGCCCTTCGTGGTACGGAGTTGTGACCTGCCCTTCGTGGTACAGAGTTGTGACCTGCCCTTCGTGGTATGGAATTGTGACCTGTACTTCGTGGTATGGAATTGTGACCTGCCCTTCGTGGTATGGAATTGTGGCCTGCCCTTCGTGGTACGGAGTTGTGACCTGCCCTTCGTGGTACGGAATTGTGACCTGCCCTTTGTGGTACGGAGTTGTGACTTGCCCTTCGTGGTACGGAATTGTGACCTGCCCTTCGTGGTACAGAGTTGTGACCTGCCCTTCGTGGTATGGAATTGTGACCTGCCCTTCGTGGTATGGAATTGTGACCTGCCCTTCGTGGAACGGAGTTGTGACCTGCCCTTCGTGGTACGGAGTTGTGACCTGCCCTTCGTGGTACGGAGTTGTGACCTGCCCTTCATGGTACGGAGTTGTGACCTGCCCTTCGTGGTATGGAATTGTGACCTGCCCTTCGTGGTATGGAATTGTGACCTGCCCTTCGTGGTATGGAATTGTGACCTGCCCTTCGTGGTACGGAGTTGTGACCTGCCCTTCGTGGTATGGAATTGTGACCTGCCCTTCGTGGTACGGAGTTGTGACCTGTCCTTCGTGGTATGGAATTGTGACCTGCCCTTCGTGGTACGGAGTTGTGACCTGCCCTTCGTGGTATGGAATTGTGACCTTCGTGGTATGGAATTGTGACCTTCGTGGTATGGAATTGTGACCTGCCCTTCGTGGTATGGAATTGTGACCTGCCCTTCGTGGTATGGAAATGTGATATGTCCTTCGTGGCATGGAGTTAGACCTGCCTTCGTGGTACGGATTGTGGTGCACTTGTAGTGTGGATTTTGACTGTGGTTCGATTGATGGACATTTGATTTATATTATGTGTGGGTGGTGTGATCATGGTATATTGGTATATGGACTCTCTTGGATATATTTGTGCTGTAATGCTGTATAATTCCTGTAAAGTAACGTTTCAATGTTACTATTCTATTTAAAACCACCATGTTATATATTGCATGTATTTAATGACTGACTCTCTCTATGTTGTTTTGTTTACTCAATCCGTGGTAATCGGATTGTAGGTGAAGCTAAGGAATAAGATATTGCTGAGCCTTAGGGTGATTGTGTTGCTTTGGATTTAGTGTGCTTTTGAATTACTCTAGGAGTTTGTAATGGTTGATATTGGACCCTTTCATGAGAATTTTCATTGATGTATTTGATGTTCAGTTTATTAGACTAAAAAGTGTAGAACCTAGTATTGTGGAATCACTGTGCTGTTTTCCTTTTTATGGTTTACCTTACCATTGGAGTATTCCTAATTGAAAGGAAATTTTAAATGGTATGAAATTTTATTATGTTAGAAAAAGAATTGAATTTTTCTGTGTTAGTAACTTGAGGCGTTACAATATTAAGCAAAATAGAAAAATAATATAATGTTTAATTTCATAACAGTATTGTAATTTATAAATATTAACACAATATTTATCATCTATTATCTATTTTTTATTATAAGTTATTTTGTAAAATAATTTTCACCTTAAACTTATTACCAAGCCAAAAGTCCCAAAAAAGGTTTTAAAATATAAAAAACGGGTAGCCCAAACCCGTCCGCGTAAGCCCGACCCGAGCCCGATTTTAATATAGCATGGCCAGTCCGGGCTAAAAAGCTAGGATTCACTAAAAAGTATCAAATATAATACCCAAGCCCTACAAAACTCCGGGTTGTGGCGGGCCAACCCACACGGGCCCACCCTCGCCACCAGTTTGGCTTGGTACTCTTAGTTATATCACTCATAATATATATATGTCAAATTACATATTTATAATAATAAATAATATTGAGAGAATTTTATTTAATCGGGTCTAAGATCGGATTCAAGTTTAAAGACTTTCCAGATGGATATTTAGGGTCAGGTCAACTTCGGATCTAGGTCGGGTCCGAGTTCAAAAAAGTGGCATCCAACATTTAAGTCGGGTAAGGACAAACCTTAACATGTCTCAACCCGACCCCGACCCCGACCCATGCTCACCCATACCACTCATAATAAATACTCAGGTTAAGAAAACATATATGTAGATGATAGGACTTATGCCCTTTGAGGAAAACTCAAGATCAGGTTTAGGTGAATCTTTGATGGGATGCAACATTAGTGGATATTAGGGGCCATGGCTACCTATGCTCATTTTCCGGCCAGTTGCCACCACCCAACGCCGCCAATGTTGCATGATTCCACTCACTCTACATCCACTTAGGCCTTCAAGTTATCCATTATTAACTAAGGTGAGACATCAATAAATTTTATTTGATTTCAACAATCTCTCGCTCAAGTGTTATTCTTAACATTTGTAAATGCTTCCCGCATTTGAATATGATGTTAAACCCAAGATGAGTCAAAGTGTGGCACAAATGCGATGAAGAGAAACCTAAGTCTTGTCGAAGACTGGACCAAGCATATGTGGCGCTTTATCATTTTTAGGATGATTTATCATTTTCCTTTCTAAATACATGGCTCATCTGAACTTAAAAACTAGGAAAATCTACAAACAATGGGTAAAGAGTAAATAATAATGATGACACCACATCTTGAATTAAAGTATTGAAATATTAAGTCTTTGTATTTATCTACTTATAATCATTTAAATGACCCATAATTAATTAGTGAGACTTTAACAAATTCACGTTGACTCCAAAAGTTTATTCCATTAACAACGTTCTAAAAAATTTGGTTGTAGATTATTCCATTAAAACATTAAGTCTTTCTATCCATGTAAAAAATCACCCATAGGTGACAAAAGTGAATTATATACACCACAATGGACAAGACAATAGTAACAAACTCAAATGTGAAACACATAGCACTCATAATAAAAGAGAATCATGTTAAATTACTTTAATGAGGTAAGTGATCCATGTTCTTGGAAGTTACTAGTTTGAATGAAAGTAATTAGTGTGATAATGATTGACAATTAATGGATCAAATTAGTGGAGGTTTGTTGTTAACACCCTCATTTCACATTCGTGGGTAGTTTTCATGATAGTGGATGAATTATTTTCTCCAATAACTCTTCTTAAACCCTTATATAAATAGAACACTTATACATTGGAAAAAGCATGTCATACTTCATTATCTTACGAGTAGAAACACAAAGTGAGAATTAAATAAGCATTAGTGGCAGAGTAAAGAATGCATTGGTATATAGAGAATAAAGGAAAGTGACTTTCTAATCATCAAGGAATGTATAAAGCGAAGACATAAAGGTGAAAACAAAAGCAACTAGAAAGTGCACTCGAAAGGGAAGCATAAATGAAACCAAATATTCATTAATCTCTTCTTTTATCACATGTGAATGTTACAATATCAAAGTCCTAATTAAATGGTTCTTATGAACTATTAAAGACTCATTAAAGTTTTAAACCAACCATGGGTATTAGAGCATTATCAATATTATCACATTCCTCGTGTTCCCGGAATTTAATTATTGATATTGATATTAACTACAATTAAAATTATGTTGTACATCTGATCACTCAAAGGTAGATTATTGTATGTAGTTAAGATTATGATGTCATAATAATAATTAATGAGGCTTATTCATTAATTATAATGCATATCTTAATCACGCAAAGGTGGATTATTAAATGTATTTAATGACATTAAAGTTTTAAACATATTTGTTTGCCAAAGATAACATACATGTTTAAGTACTATAATTATTTATGGGAGGGATCCACTTACTCCAAGAGTAAGTGGAAAAACACTTACTCCACATCATGATCATTCATTCTTAGAAATCCAATGGTTTGAATTGATGAGTACATCTAAACCATTGAATTTTTCAAGATTGGATGGCTAAGATGAAGAGTAAGTATTTTTTGGAGTAAGTGGATCCCTCCCCATTATTTATACATTAAAGAATAATATTAAACATCATTAATAAAATTTAATAGCAATCCGGGCGCGACCTAAGGTGTGAACTCATGGTATAAGTGTTTTTTTACATTATTAAAAAGTAATTAATATGAATTTCATTTGCTGCCACCAATGCCTCCAAGCTGTGAATGGGCAGCAACAGAGATAATGGTAAAGGTCGGCAGGAAGAAGGGCATAGTTGACATTACACCATGCTGCCGCCATCAATGAAGGCGGTTAATGAACAGAGAGGAATGTCGTCACTAGAGGTGTCAAAACAGGCTACCCAAACGGGTTCGGGCTAAACCGGCTCGGGCTAAACCGGGCTGGGCTAAAAAGCTCGGATACAATTTATGCATATTAAAATATAGCCCAAACCTGCCCTAAGCGGACTGCGGGTTGTGGCGGGCCGGCCTGAATAATATTAAAAAATATATTTAAATTTTAACATATTTAATATTATATATATATATATATCATTTGATATTAATGCATAACTTTTTTAACACAATTGTTATAACTAATGCAACCAAACTTATAGATATAATGGCATGTGTTTGAGTTAAGACGTGATGTCAAATCTACGTATATGATTCATAACATAACACATTTATTAAATATCTTATTTATATTAGACTCTCAATTTATAACACAATATAATTTGTAACTTCACTTCAATCACTTCAATATAATAAATGGATACAGTAAAAAATAATATCACTTTGGTTTATAGTAATAATGATATAGACTTAAATTCAGAATGAATTCTATGTGTTTGAAGTATAACCACCATTATAATAATTCTTTAGTTTGTGTATAAATATATTTTGTATGCTCTTTATCAACACTTTTATTGTGAACCGTTATGTTAAATTTGGTTGTGTGGACCGTGGAGTTCTCTATGATAAACAATTAAGTTGTCTTTCAGATTCATTGTAAAAATTATTTTCTTTATTATGTTTTTTTTGTAGAAGTTAAATCTAATTAAATATACAATTAGGAAAAGAAAAATGGAATCTATATAGTTTAATGTTCCCATTTAATTTGATACACTATTTTGCTAATGTGCTTAAAATGATATTAAGCAAAATAGGAAAAATAATATAATGTTTAATTTCATAACAGTATTGTAATTTATAAATATTAACACAATATTTATCATCTATTATCTATTTTTTATTATAAGTTATTTTGTAACATAATTTTCGCCTTAAACTTATTACCAAGCCAAAAGTCCCAAAAAATGTTTTAAAATATAAAAAACGGGTAGCCCGAACCCGCCCGCGTAAGCCCGACCCGAGCCCGATTTTAATATAGCATGGCCAGTCCAGGCTAAAAAGCTAGGATTCACTAAAAAGTGTCAAATATAATATCCAAGCCCTACAAAACTCCGGGTTGTGGCGGGCCAACCCACACGGGCCCACCCTCGCCACCAGTTTGGCTTGGTACTCTCAGTTATATCACTCATAATATATATATGTCAAATTACATATTTATAATAATAAATAATATTGAGAGAATTTTATCTAAAACGAGCATGCATTATATTTAATCGGGTCTAAGGTCGGATTCAGGTTTAAAGGCTTTCCAGATGGATATTTAGGGTCAGGTCAACTTCAGATCTAGGTCGGGTCCGAGTTCAAAAAAGTGGCATCCAACATTTAAGTCGGGTAAGGACAAGCCTTAACATGTCTCAACCCGACCCCGACCCCGACCCCGACCCCGACCCCGACCCATGCTCACCCATACCACTCATAATAAGTACCCAGGTTAAGAAAACATATATGTAGACGATAGGACTTATGCCCTTTGAGGAAAACTCAAGATCAGGTTTAGGTGAATTGGTTGCACCTTAAATTTTCTCTGTTTTATGGTTTTACTCTATAGGAAACATAGTTTAGGCCAAAGACATTGCATTATCAAATTCAAAATGAAATTTTTACTCCATATTGAACAAGTAAACCCATAAACTCATTTTACAATCATAGATCCAATTTTCAATTCATAACCTTCCAAAGAAGTTCAATCAATGTGTCCATTACAAAAGTAATTCATTTTTTCTGCATAACATAAAAAGTCCAATTCAGACTTCACAACCAAAAGTAATTAACATCAACAAGTAATCTTACATCTTAATCTGATAGAGAAGCCAAGTTAGCATACAATGATTTGTCTAATCTGTGTGAAGGATATAGCATTGCATTTTCTATACATAGCAGCACATAATGGAGTAGATAACTATTTACTTTTACACAATGTAGGACAGTGATAACAATATGTACACTTCATAATAAGGACTCATGTCCAAAATCAGAACAATGAGGGGGGAATATAATTAACTAGTTACCAAACATGGCCACACTTACAAAAAACAGCATCATCCTACTGCATTTGTTGAATTGACAAAGTCTACCATTATATGTTACCTTGTAACTTAATCTACCTTGTAGGCCCACCCATGTTTGTCCAAAAATGCCTGCACTGCTTCTTTAATTGCCAAGTTCGGTACTAGCTGCGATATTTGAAGTGGTTGTCGCGTGAAGGGGTCAAACTTACCAACCTATTGTGTAGGAGAAGTTAAATGAGATTGAACATTCACTTTATTAAAATGGAAATCATCTGATCTGGACGATGAAACATAAAGATCGCGTTACCTTCTGCAGATGCTCAATAATCACTGCCCTCTCGTACGTATGTCCGCTCGGAGTAATTACCGGATCATGAAAAATATCAAGTGTAATTTTACAGCACAGATAATCTGGTATCTATAGGACCAAATAAGCAATCCGATTGGTTAATAATGCGGCAAACTTTTGGGGCACGGGAAAAAGATTTAATACGATAAAATAGTAAATAAAAAATGACGCTTGTGTGCACACCTCAGTTGGTATGTCATCCTCTGCAGCTTTATTGAAGACCTTTTCTAAAGCCTCTAATTGTTCCATATGGGTAGGGGTAGCAGTAGCATCTACAAATCCTTCAATTTGGGGCGCATCGAGAAAATGTTTCTCCTTTAGAGCAGACTCACAAGCTTCTCTGAAACATGAATGAAATTTAAGGCAACATTCGGTAAATAATAAATAATAAACACTTGGCTAGCCAGAAAGATGATGCAGCTAATAAAAAATATGACACCGATCATTAATCAATGACTCTCAGATGATTGGTCTGAAAACCACCACGAAAACATACTTTAAGTTCTGCAATTCCCAGGATCGCTTGCTCGACGAACGTTCCCACTCTAGGTACTTTGCTTTTGCAAGCTCTTGCCATATTTTTTCTACCATATATCCATTGGGATCAGCACCTCTTCCAAGATCCAAAGCCTTCATTTTGACCACAACAAATATGAGAATCATCTCTCATTTTAAAAATACGGGAAAATCGTTGCTCATATCTCAACAATCACATAGTAAATCAGCAGGGAAGTTATCTAAGCAATCTGACATTAAATTAAAAAATACTTCTCAAACCGGAAACTATCATATTCAAGCTAGGTGAATGAAATGAAGAAATGCTACCCCAACATTATCCATGATTAAAAAAAGTGACTCGAGATTAAAAATATTTTTTTACGCACAATTATAAAACCTTGGAACGGAATGCTAGGGCATTAAAAAACCAACAAAAGCATAAGCTCAGTGTAGCAAACACTAGAATGTTGCATAACATGAATATAAATACAAGACAAGATGGGACTAGTAAAGAAAACATTGCAGAGAAAACAGTGGTAGCACCTATTACCGAGAAAATGGTAGAATATTGCCTTAGGGTGGTTCGGCCATGTGAGCAGATGATCACATAAAGCCTCAATAAGAAGAGAGGATCAAATGGCAGGTAGCCCAATAGTTAGAGGTAGAAAGAGACCAACTAGTATAAGTGAAGCCATTTTAAAAAAAAAACTTAGATTTAAATGGAATTTCCGAAGACACGGTTTTCACGATATAATAACACAATGGCACCGTTTGATTATGTATATATATATAGCTGACCCCACCAAGTGGGGAAAAGGATTTGTTCCTATTGTTGACATTAAATTTAAATGAAGGGAAAACCACGTCCCTTAACAGCTGATAGTATGGAAAATTGACAATATTCTCAGCCGATTTGTATCTTTGGGTCATCTATAAAAAAAGTGAAAACCTACCCAACATAAATAATGACAAAGAAGCTGAGAAATGAAATGCAAAAGGAAAGGAAGAAGCACATGCAGAGTGAAACAACTCAAGCAGGGTACTGGCTAAACATTGAGTGTTAAGCTGTTCCCTCGCATAAATATACGTATGATGCTTTACTTTTGTCGAATTTAGCCATATTCCTCTTCTGCGCTGACGTATAAGTAGGGGTGGAGTGGAATATTGGATCTCAAAGGAGTGAAGGACAAACCACGAAAATACCAAACTAGATACCTTCTCAATCTCTCAAATTTAAGGTTTAAGAATTTCTTGTATGTTAGAAAGGACTCGTCAAAATACGAAAGCATCCACTTAACCTCCCATTCTCACAAAATTAAAAAAGGGAGTGAACACACTGAAAAGTTTACGAGTCCATTTTTCCTTCCTTTCATTGTCGAGGACATCTTTATGGGTCCAAAACACCAAATTTGACACTCAGAACAATTATGACCACAAGCATCAGTAAAAGTACTGCGAGACAACATGTCTGGTCTTCTTATCCATCCAGAACCACACAACATATAGCCCATTACTATCACCTATGTAATTATGGAAACTAAAACGATACTATACCTATCACAAAGTGGCAACAAGAATCAGCATTTCATACTTCTCCGAATCATACTAATTCTAAAATAAAATCCATGCTTTGGTTTACGAATCAGACAAGTTAACCAACCCAGTTGTTATATGAATTGGATATTACAATTTAGTGTTTAGAGTGAACTTTTGCATTCACTACACATAACATACCTCTCCTCTATTATAAAAACCTACACAAAACTCTATGCTATTTATCAAAATATTCTGCAACTCGAAAATGTTGTCAGACCGATATACTCATTAACATAGCAATTATCTCATTGATAATTGAAATCAACATTTCATTTCAACTGCAATGACCAGGAGTTTTACCACATCATCAGATAAAAATTAATCTACCGCTAAATGAAAAAACATAATACACGTTACATACTTCTACATCAAGAAAAGGCCTAATCTTCATATGAAGCATAAATAAATTCTTGAAACAGACATAACTAACTAACAAATATCAAGAAACACATAAAACAGCTGTACAATACAGACCTTCTGCAATTCTCTGATTCCCTTGGCATATTCCCCTCGATTTAGCAATGCAAGTCCCAACATATAGTGGGCCTGGGATATCATATTCAAAAGAAAGTTCTGATGGGAACAAGATAATCCAAAAACAAGGTACATAATTGCTGAAGTTGAATAGGCACATATAGAACAAGCAACACATCAGATATAAAATGCTCCACACAAAGACTCTCTGCAACCAGTCGTTTTATTAAACTGTAGATAGTTATTGCACAAACCAATGTGCAAAATCCACTGTGAACAAAAGTTTATACAGAGTTTATATATATTTTTTACAGAGGACAAATATGCATAGTATTAATAACTGCGAAGCTCTGCACTTTACATATCTCGCAAATAGCTTAACACATTGCAGTTTTAACCCAAAAAGAACAAGTTAATGAGACAGCAAGAGTTCAGAATATCACAAGCCAGAATCATGAAATTACAACACATGTATTCCAATGACTATAGCTCTCATTGACTACAAGGCCAAAAAGCTAAGAAAACCATAGGGCCAGTTTGTAGTAAAAAGAAAAGGAAATAGTTAACCTCCTTGTTTGCAAACTAAGCCAACTTCTAGATCCTATTATAAGTTTTGGTTGGTAGAGTTGAAAAACAACCAATGGGGATTTTAAAGTCGTCATCCCCAAAGCACACAAAATATAAGACTTCAGCGATTCCAGGCTCCAGAACATCGCTTCGGTTTGCTCCACCTCAAAAGCGCTTTTCTGGTCGCACTCTCGTTTTACACCTCCCTCTACAGAACTGTGAAAGTGTACGATCTAATGTTTAAAATTGCAATTTTAACTACCCGGATAATCAGCCAATTGATGCAACCAGGAAGTTTGCTTAAATTTCAGGTAGAACAAAAGATTTATATGGATATATGTTGGGTAGGGATATGAGATACAAGGATTTTTGTGGGAAGGAGTATGGTCGTGGTCCTTAAAATTGTCGGCTTGTCGCTAATGAATGTTTTCCTAGAGAACTACTTTAAGTTTCTAGAAGCTATTGCCATTATAGAGTTTTGTACAACATCTTTCTCTAGATACGACTAAATGTGCATAACTCAAATCAAAAGGAAACTCAAGATACTTAAACAATGAAGCCATAGAAGCTAAATAACTAATCAAACATGTAAGACAAAAGGAACAATAAAAAAGCAAAAACACCTTAACCAAATTGCTCTCCAACTGAATTGCTTTCCGACAATCTTCTTCTACTCTCTCCCAATCACTACATACAACACAAACCAACAAAACACATAACAAAATATACATACACACCCGTAAAGCAAATTTCAAAATAAATAATGAAAGAAAAAACCAACACCCAGAAACAAAATTCACAATCAAAATGGGTAGGTAGGTAGGTACCAAATACATACTTGCGTTTAAGATGGCACAAAGCGCGATTCGTCCAATACACCGGAACATTTGGGCAAAGTGTAATTGCCTTGAAATCCAAAACGAAACCCATGTAAGAAACAGTTCAAAGTTTCCATCTTTAAGAAGAAAACTGAGATTAACTAACAGCAACATTTTAAATCCGAGTTCACAATGTTATGGTTTTAGTAGTCTCCACAATTACAATACCGCGCAATAGTTCGGGATCACAATAAATGCAGCATAACCCCAACCACATCATCAATCTAAAACCTTATGAATACCCAAATTAATTTTGGAATCTCACTCCTCAAAAATCTCAAATGGTGATTAAAATTAGGGATTTTGACTGTCATTTGATACCCTTATTATGACCAAATTGGAATTTTTATTTGTCAAACAATAAATATACAAACTTGGATACTTAAAAACTTTATCAAAAGATGAAATTTTCAAAGGAATTAATCAAAATAAAAAAAATGATGAAGAATAATAATACCTCGGTGTATGCATCAATTGCAGCAGCAAAACGTTGTTTGCTGAAGTAAGTGTTGCCGTCTATTCTCAACCGCTCCGCCTGTTTCGCCGCCGCTGATAGAGCACCACCATTCGGACCCATCTCTCTCTCTCTCTCTCTTCCGAAATTGAATTTGAATTTAATGTTGATACAAATATTATAGATATGAATATCTTATGAATATGATATAAAAATTATGTATAGATATATTGTTGTAAATGTGTATAGGTATGAAGAAGGAATGGGATGAGAGTTTTCCAGATTATGAAGAAAGAAACCTAGCCGAAAATTTGTATTTTTTTCATCATTATTTACTAGTATTGGTGGATGATACACTTACTATTGATTATGTATAAATATATGAGGATAGATTAATTGACTTTAAGAATAAGTTTTTTAAACTTATTCCATATCTTAGCCACAAATTAAAAAACTTACTCTTAAAGTTAATAAATCTTACCCTAAATCTATATATTATCAACGCATTGATATTACATTCTTTACCATATTATATGTGACGACACATTATAAGTTGGTATGAGAAAAAAAATTATACGCATAATGTATGAGTTTTGAGTTTTATATTATTACTGCATATTGACTTTATATATTTTTATACCTAGAATGCATAGGATTTACAAGTGGACTAATATGTTGTTGGTAGTTGATTTAATGATTTCAGACCTCATTAAATATATAAATATTGTAACAATATTAAAAGGATGCTTAGGTTTAATAGTAAGGAACCATATTTCACTTACTTTTTATCATTCATATATGTTTGGAGAAAACATAAAATAAAGAATGACTTGTTATCTAAAAAGGTTGTACAAAAAAAAATATTTTCTATTTTCAAAAGTATATAATAGGAGGAAAAGAAAATGGTGTCTCATATATATGGTAAAATGTAGATCTTCACGTAGAGTATGAGGTGTAACTATATTTAACTATACTATATAATTAAAATTAATTAAACAATAATAAAATATAAAAAAAACATAAATAATTATTTTAACGTTTTAAAATAATAGTATTAATTCAAAATAGTGATAATTAGTAATAAAATATGTTAAAGAAAGTGAACCTTCATTTATAATATTTTCTTCTTTCTTTCATAAACTTATATTCGTCTCAAGGATAAAAGTTTAAGTTAATTCATTTTCAATATAAATCATTATATTATTAGCAAGAAATTCATCTTTTATCTTATTACACAATCTTCTTATGATTTTTTCATTGTTGAAAATAATCTTTCTATAATATGAGTTGAAATTGGAAGAGTAAAGATAAAATGAATGACTCAATCAAACAAGTAATATGCATTTGCTTTACCTAATTTTTTGAAGTTGCACTTAATTCATGTATAGTAGAAAATTTCTTTAGATATAAAATGACTTATGGCCTAAAGAAGACAATGTTGATACCACATGTAAATATTATCTTGCTCATTGAAATTCACATAGGACAAAATATTTCTACAATAATACTTACATTATCGAGAGAAAAAATAAATGTACCACATTCTAAGAGTTTATTACAGTATCATTGTCTTCCATATGCTACACAAGAAGTATTAAAACTAGGAATATAAATGTCATGTTGCTCAAGCAAACTAGTTTCTTAGTATTAACTATATGTTGGGAGTTTTGCTATATATATAGTGACAATTTATGATTTCTTTAATCTATTTTTGTCAAGTGTAAAATAAATATAAATTCAAATGAAGTAATAGTATTATAGTATTATAAGCAACATTAACATTTATACTTGTAAGAAACTTAATCCATTGGCTATATTTTTTAGAAGAAAAATCCAATGGCTATATTTTTTGGAAGAAAAATCCAATGGCTATATGTTAACCAAGCTAAGCTAAGAAAAGTGTAAATTCCAACCGGTATATGAGGCTCATTTGAAAGTGACATATGCTATTGGCTACTTTAATTGCTATATTTATGTTATTAGCTAAGTTAAGAAAAAATGTACACCTTCCCAAATTGGATTCATCTATGATCTATATCTATAATCTATATTTATATTTTTATACTATTAATAAAGCCAAAACTTAATATAACTACCTCATCATGATGTAATTTGTATTTGCCTATTTTGCCCTCTTTATTTTCTAATTTCCAAAAAAAACCATATATAACTCAATATTCCTCTCCACCTAATGCATATTTCATGTTATTTGGTTAACTATTTCTTTAGAAAAATCATTGTAACGGTTAGTTCATAGCATAATATAGAACACGATAAATTACTTTACATTCTTTAATGTAAGCACTAGGATCAAATATATGAACAAATTTAGATTGAAGGCAAAATTATATGATTTGAATAAATATCAATTCATATATCACATATTTTAATGACATTTTACAATATTAGACATTCATTGTATGTAGACTACACATTACAAATGATAGGAAAGCGGGTTGACAGACACAGTAGTGTCTGTCAACCCAAAATAACTACTCAACATGATGTAATTAATGATTTATTATTTAACTCTCACTATATTTTAACGCAATTATAATATATATATATATATAACATGATTCATTTATTGCATGTAGAGCACACGTTACAAACGATAGGAAAACGGGTTGATAGACACGGCAATGCCGGTCAACACGCTAGTATAAGATAAAATAAAAAGTGGTTCAAAATTTATATTATATATAAATGTGTTAATTCTAATTTCATTGTTAATAATTTAAAATTTTATTTAATGTTGTGAAACCCGAGCCGGACGTCAAGCCGAAAGAGCTTCCTTATTAGGTCTAACTAGTTTAAACAGTTAAGCCGTTCGGTCAGACCAGAAGATTTTAAATATAATTAATAATTTTTATCTATAAATAGATAATTATATATAATTGTAAAATTTTATATTATTAATAATTTTATATTATAATTGAAGTAACATATCTCTATCTTTTTAACCAGGTTTAGCATTGCCGAACCAAAATTTTTCCAGTTCAAATAGATTCAACTACTCATTCGGTTAAGGTTAAAAAATGGAACCATTTTCAAGTCCGATCAACGATCGAACCGGTCGGTCGGTCCGGTCTGTTTATCACAACATTAATTTTCTAGACAAATCCTATGATTTGAATTAGTGAATAAACAATTGGATTAAAACTGATGGTTATGATTTTCCTAAAAAAAACTTATTTCATGAAATGCTGGATTTGAATTTCCGATTGTTAAATATCATCATATAAATAACCCTAATTCCCAAACCTCTCTTCCATTCTCCACTGTATACCAGATTCAGAAAATCGCAGCATCGCTATCTTCTTCATCTTCTTGTGTAAAAGTACGTAACTTTACACGTTTGATTTATCAATTTTCGACCTTTACATGATTTTCACAATATCATAAATTCTCAAAAATTAGCTTCTTGGAATATGTTAGAGTAAATTGTTTATATTGATTCTTTTGTTGTGAAAGTTTAGTCCTTGATATATTATAGGTTCATAATTTTGATGCCCCTTTTATTACTGTTATAGATGATATGACATGAGAGATGATTATAAGTTAATCAAAGGGTTTATTTGATTATGATTAAGCCTGCAACCCTATTTTTAGAAGAAAAAAAATGTTTATAAGTTGTGATTTGAGAAGACAATTATGTCTTATAAGACAATTATAAGACAATTATGTCTTATAAGCGCCTCGCTTATAAGACCTTGTACATCATTTTTCGTTTTATCAGGTTAGTTTTACCGAACAATTCTAGTTCAATAGATTAGCTCCATGACCTTTTAGGCTTTAGCTAGTTTTTCATACTTGAGTCGGCTTTTCAACCAATTGTGTCAAACTGAGCCTTAATATTCATACTTTGATTGTATCGAAAGGCCCAATGAATTGGGATTTCCCTATTGGGCGGGTCATTTCGGGGCATGCAGATCGTTTATGATGAAGAGGATGAGCTTCAAGAGAATGATTTAGTGGTCAATATGCATTTTAGTAATCATACTGGGAGATTGAAACTGATCACTTTAGGTTTATATTTGTGTGATAGTACTTTGATGTTCTGTCTTTCATAATCAGATGCTGAAATGACTGCATATAATCTTGCTTTTTACCAATCAGCGTAAATGATCCGGTGCTCTTTATGTTGTTGAATGACTGTTCGTTATATGCATTGTTATCGTAAAGCGTTGTTGGCTTCCCTGCCCAATGTCTCGAATGTAACTAAAATCCATCCAATTTGGTATTTTGACTGATTATTGGGGTGTTATGGCCTTATCCATTATTCTGTTGTGACTGATTATTGATTGCTCCTGATCTTTATCCCTGTATGTGAGAACATCTTTTCTACATTTTTCCTTTTATTTTCTACAGCATAAAGCTTGTATTTTTTTATATGAACTCTTCGATTTGAACAAACAGATGAATAAAAGCTTTTGGTTGATCGTTAAGGTTTCTAAAACTTCAACATCCCAATTTGGCTTTAGAGATATCGATGTTTGATTTTATATCTAAGATTTCTTGTGAAGGCCATTAGCCTTGCTACAAAGTTACATTTTGCATATAACTTCCCTTCCATTTTCTATTCCACATCAGGTCATTAGCCTTGCAAGTTACTTGATTCTCACTGGGATTGTAAAATTTACACATTTATGTGCATGATTTGAATTTGTCGCCATTATGTTGTGTTGAAGACTTAAGTTTGTTGTATACTTTATATTTTTTCAAAGTTTTGTTGTATTTTCCATATAATTTTTACAATTTTGGGGCACTTGCGGGATTAGGAACAGGGAGCGGGGAAGTACTCCTTTCCCCCACCCTGTTCTGGTGCCATCCATATGTTTCAACGTTTCTTCACTTCCACGCACTTATGTATTTGTATATGCTTTCTTCTTTTGTATGTGCTCTCGCTGACCTTAATTTAGCAGGGGATCAATTGGTTTGTGAAACATGTCTGGGGAAGAGGAAGAAAATGCCGCAGAGCTGAAGATTGGAGATGGTAATCATATCCTCACTTACTGTGTTTTAATGTAAAAAATCCTAAGGGCGTGTTTGATATGATGTAAAAATGGGTTTGAATTTTTTTGGATGAGTTTTCAAAACAATTTTGCGAATAAGTTGATTCATAAATTTTTCTATCCCATTTATATGTCATAATCCTAAAGATTAACTTAGTTCTTGTAGAAATTGAAGTTTTTCCTAATAACCATAGCTCAAGTAACAACACGACTCTTAGGAGTTAGGAGATTACATGATTTCCAAACCGCAATGATGCCTTAGACTTCCTATCCCTACATTCATTTTCCTCTCACTCAATGTCTTGACTCTTGACTTCCTTTGCAACCTAAAGGAGAACTTTTACATGGTTTCCATATATCAAGTGGTGAATATACAATGTCCTTTTCACATAGGGATAGAGTTAGTTCTTGAACATGGTGTTGTGTCATATGCTAATGTGGAAATTCCTTGTTAATTTTACCTGCTATTTATTATGCTAATTTGATATGCCATGTTTGATCACATGAGCATTTGTGTAGTTCGGTATAATTGTTATTGTTTATGACTATGATTTCACACTAATGAAATAGATTTTTTCCAGAGTTTTTGAAAGCGAAGTGTTTGATGAACTGTGAAGTTTCATTGATTCTTGAACACAAGTACGAGCAGCTTCAGCAGACATCTGATGATCCCATGAATCAAGTTTCTCAGTGAGTTAAACCCTTTGTCCAGTTATTGTTTTAGTTTGACATAAAGTTCAGGAATAATGTTTTTTATGCTCCAAAAGCAATTTGTTTGTATATCAGGAGTAGGACATATGTAATCTGGCTTGCACTTTTAATTCCTCAAAGATCTTGTCTTTCGATAAATTTGCTGGAAATAGTCTCCCACCTTGGTGTCCTCTAACTTGAACAGTAGTGTTATAAAACATGTCTCCTGAATTCCACTCTCAATCCGACATCCTGCCAATTATAAATTTGACATTAAAATTGAGATGGAAGAGGAACCAAGCCGCCGAAAGTAATAATTAGCACCTTTTATTATTAATATTTTCTCTTTTTTCAGGGTCTTTGAGAAGTCATTACAGTATGTGAAGCGGTTCAGCCGTTATAAGAATCCGGATGCTGTTAGACAAGTACGAGAGTATCCTCCAAATTGTGTTTATTTTAATCATTTGCAGTTTATCCCTTACCATACATAACTTTCATGATAATGATTGAGCTGATTTTCTTTTCTTGGCTCCTTTGAAAAAAAATTAAAATGAAATTGTGTTATTCATTTGATAAATAGAGACTATTGTATCTCTGTTGGTCCATCTGAAGAATTGGTCTATGACTCTCCATTAATTCCTTTTTTCACGGAAGACAATAATAGTAAGAAACTTGAAAACATAAAGCCTTGAATCGGGATTGTGATCTTAACTAACTTACAGAATTCTTGCTAGATACCAATTGGCTGAGTTTGAGGTAATATGCATATTCCCTTTATGAACTCTATTTAGAAAGTGACTTTTCATCTCTTATTCAGAAAAGAGAGTGAACTCTCACTTCTTACATTCCAATATATGAATCTGTTTGTTTAAATGTATTCTTTCAGCTGTGTGTCCTTGGCAATCTTTGCCCTGAAACTGTGGAGGAAGCTATTGCAATGGTTCCTTCTATCAAGGTATTTAATCATTTGCTTCTCCATTTTTTTGTAAAATTTTATTTTTCCTTAAATCTGTTAGGTATGATAAACATATTAGCATCTATCATATTATGCATAACTTTCATGCTTCATTTGTTTTACTTACAGACAAGAGGACGGGCTCAGGACGATGAAGCGATCGAGAAAATGTTAACCGATCTATCGCTGATTAAGAAATTTGAATAGAACTTTCTGCAATTGTAATCTGTTAAACTTGTTTTGTACTTTCCAATTTCCATTATGGAATTTGATTGAGATGCATGTTGGTCAATGGTGTACAATGTGATTACTGTTTTGCTATGTTTGATCCTATCCCCTATGTATGACAAAGATAAACTATTCTTCTTGTGCTAGGAATAAAGGATGCTTTATAAACAAAAGCTGTTAAATTGTTACCCAAAAATTAAGATAATCAGTTGATAGTTACAATCATTTTGAGGAGAAGATTTTCATTAATGAATTGAAGCAAATATTATGTTTGCAAATAATCATCATAAAAACTATCATGAAACAAGTTTTTTTTTATTCTTTTGTAAAAGAGAAACCATACTCAACATAATGTATTTAGATTTCATCAAATTACTACTATATGTGCTATTGTGGATGATTTATTATAAAATAATAAGATGTTGTTCAATTTATGTAGTCGATATAGTCGATACTACTTAATGGAATAAAGACATAATTGTTATTAGGGTGAAGATATATTTACTTCAAGAATAAGTTTTTTAAACTTACTCCATATCATAACTATCAATTCTAGGAAAATTCAATAGTTTAGATTTACCTATTAATTCAAACCATTGAATTTCCCTAGAATTGATGGCTAAGATTTGGAGTAAGTTTAAAATTTTTACTCTTGGAGTCAATGAATCTCTCATCTTATTATTGTAGTATTAGAAAGGTGATATGAAGTAAATAAAATGAAAGATGACATTAACTCCTTCATACTGTTCACTCAGCCCATGAATCTGCAATCTTCTTGCAATTTAAATGCTAGAATATCTATTTTATATGCATATATAGGCCATAGTTATGGTGAATGTTATTAATACTTAATCAATAATCATTAAATATGTTAGAATACTGATATATTGGTATAATGATCTAATAAGTAATTTACTAATTAGATCGTATAGATTAGTTATGTACATATAATATATTAAAAAATAAATAATTTTCTACACAATTTAAGAAAGTAAAATGTGTATTCTAGCTTGGACTTTAAATTGGTCATGTGATTGTTATGCTAAAATAACTCAAGTGCATTTGTTAGAAGCACTAGAAAAAAATAGGGTTGTATGAGAGTTATAATTTTCCCATATGAAATTTCTTCTTGGAATTCAAAGTAAGAGAAGTTTCACGAAAAGGTATTGGTCTGAAGGTCCCATTAGATCCCTAGGAGAATCAAATGGTCAATGATTTGATTCTTTAAAGCGACACTTGTTAGGATGGACAGTCACACACCTATCCAGAAAGGGATTAATTTCTTACCCATAGGGTAATGAGATACTTAAGAGAAGTTTCACACAATTGAAACAGGTTAATGAATTTGATGTTTAGATTAGTCTGGAATATGTTTACATCACAGTGCTAGCACTATTGTTTCACAGCAAAAATTCAAACAAAAATAGAGAAGAAAAGAAGAGTTGAACTCTCTAACATTTTTTCACCTTTTTGTGTTTTTTCCATTGAATTTAGAGGCATACAAGTTTTGTTGTGTCTAAACATTTTGTCTCCCTATATCTTGACATCATGGTTATCTAATTTTGTTCTTAAACAACCTTTGTGCTTGAGAATATATGTATTTTATAGGCAAAGTTTTGTATCTAGGATATGGTATATGAGAACTTATACATCTATGGATTTAAACTCAGATGTTCATATTTTATGTTTCTTAACTCAGTTAAGTGAGTTAATTCTCATGGGCATAATAAAATACATACAAACACAATTTTTGCACAAAAAAAGTACATCACAATCATTAAATGATTGAAGAGTCCAAATACAAAGCAAACATCAACTAGATAGCACATCAAACACATGCATAGAAGAAAATAAAAGCAATTAAAAAAAACCAAATCATAGAAGATTTTAGGAAATAAGTACTCAACTCATATTATTGATAATCAATTTATTAAAAAATCAAAACATAGTTCAAACTAAGTTGCACTTCTCTGATATTCTGGCTTCGAGTCTTCTTTTCATCCTCAAAATATTTCTAAAAACATTTCTTTTTAAAAATCAAAGCTTCTTCACCGACATTTGTAAGCCCATCCATGATATAAATATCCACATAAGACCAAGCCTGAAGAAACATCCTGAAAATCAACATGCGATGACCAAACTACCTAGAATCTGAAAGGTCTGTTGAAGACAACCTCATCTCTACCACCACATCTAACCAAGATAGGGCAATGACCAAAGTGTAATTTAGGAAGGTTTTCAACATACGCTTCTGAAAAGTCATTACATCAACTGAAATCGGACAAAGCTCGATCAAAGTGCTTAGAGATATTACGATTACCTTGATCTCTACGGAACCAAGTAAATATGTTGTCCACAACTCCGAGATTCATAAGACTGCAAGAATACACAACCTTTGAGAGTTTTGTTGCCCTTGAGAGGATGAAATTACCCCCTCTGACTTCAGACGTAGGAAGAATTTCGTTGAAATGTCCTAGTATCAACCAAGAAATGTTCACAGAGATTAGCCAAGTACTCCCAAAGAGACTCCCGAACCAGAATGAAAGGAGTTGCATATACAATAGTACAAATCTCAGTGCGACCACCATTCTGAAGCTTCACTGAAATGACTTGAGAAAAAGTGTCAACAATAGTGTAACTTGAATAACTGTCCCCAAATTCCACCCGCATGACGAGAAGCTTCAAAAATCCCACAAGCCTGATAGCAATACTAAAAATGAGTTTCCATAAGAATGAAAATATCAGGTTACTGTCATTCGGCGACCATTTCTATTGATAGCTCCACGAACATTCCAAGATAAAATTTTAAATTCCTAAAATTCAGAAGTAATATTTTTGTTATAATATTTCATTAAATGATATGTGATACGTACATGAAACTATTATTTAATGGTCTACTAATGGCAAAGATAGTCTGTATAATGTGCATATATAAATTAAAGGTGATTTGTGTAGATGCAAAAAAGATGAGTGTTTTGTGTAAGTTCATTAAAACTCGATGATGTCCGTGTAATTTACTCTATAGAAAATGATAAACAAAGACTTAGATATTAATGTTCTATCAATAAACATGATATATGATAAATCATAATAGTTTCGTTCGATAAATGTAACCTACCTCACACCTCGTGACATAACGGTATAATTGTTTTATAAATTAGTAATATATATAAGAATGCAATATGTGTTATAGAGTACTATTTATTTATTCATAATTGGGTTTTAAGTACATATATCACATTTTAGATATAATATAATTTCTCCACTAATTTCATAAAAGAATATATCATATTAATTGATTGTTCCAAATTATTTTAATGCTATTGACAGACACCACTATAGCTAAAAGGAAAAGGACGAAAATAATTAAAGATACGCATGTGTCGGTTGGATTTCCAAAAAGAGAAGGAATCAAATTCCTGCAGCTTATCAAAAAAGTTGAAAAAAGCTATACAAAAAAGCCACAAGCAATTTTATCAAAGAAAAAATCAATGCCACTTTACCACGTTAGTCAAAGTCATTTAACATTATAAAAATCCGCATCAAACGGTCAGATACAGTACTCCTAGTGACATATAGATTAATCCGGTACCATACTATCGAGTACTAGAGAGACAAATAGTAGAAAAACAGTATGTTGTAATATTTACTTCATTTTATATATAATGAAATAATATTTTTGATACTAAAAAATAGGAAAAAGAAATCATTGTCTTCTATATTGGAAAGAATGTTGTCCAGATTCATCTAATTTATTTAGGTTATGAGAATATCATCTCGTGATTATATATCATCTAAGTAAATTAACAAATAATTTTGTATCATAAATTGTGAAATATTAGAGTGGGATTGATTTTTCAAGATTGAATTACTCTTATATTTCTTGAATAAAGCTTTTAAAATACTTAATAATACAACTTTTTTTAATAAAGAATAGTACTTTTAACCACTGTTGTGATAATCGGATCGGACAGTCCGATCGGTTTGACCGCTGACCGAACTTGAAAACGGCTTCGTTTTATAGTCTTAACCGAATGAGTAGTTGAACCGCTTTTAACTTGAGAAATTACGGTTCGACCGTGCTAAACCCGGTTAAACCAGAATAACCCGGGGGAAAAACCGGACGGTTCACTTATAATTTTAAAAAAATGAAATATTACTTTAATGTTTTGTTTTATTTCGGTCCAAAAAGATAGATAGATATTAGTTCAATATAGTTATATAAAATTATTAATTATATAAAATTTTATATTTATATTAATTATATATTTATAGATAAAAATTATTAATTATATTCAAAATCATCTAGTCCGACCGGACGACTTAACTGTTTAAACCGGTTAGACCTAATACGAAAGCTCTTCCAGCTTGACGTTCAGCCCGGGTTTCACAACATTGCTTTCAACTGATGGTTAAAAAACTAATCACTTTCCATGTGGGTGGAATCCAACAAATATTACTCTCTGAAATCGAATTTTATATTTGGCATAATACAATACTGGAGATCTAATGTATACTCAAACTACTAAATCAACAAGTTGTTAGAAATTAGTACAAACTTTAAAATAACATTTCATATTCAATTCCCATATAATGGCATGTGAACTTCACCTCTTAATCTCATAATCTTCAACGGTCATCCACTTGTTCAAATGAATATATCAAAGTCTACTTTAAGCAATCATTCTATGCCAATTCTTCTAAACAAACTTTTCTTTCACATGGACATGTGGTGGTAATAAAAAAACTAAACTAGGTAGTAGTTGCCTCATTTTTTGGACCAAAGATATATAGCTTTCAGACAAGTGAATAATTTAAATAATATTTAAAAAAATATTATTATAATAATATTGATTGATTCTCTTTGCTTCAATATAAAAAAATATATTTTAATATTATTATTTTCTATCATGAGTAGCATCACTCCAATAAACTAATGTTATGAAACCTGAGTCGGACGTTAAACAGGAAGAACTTCCCTATTAGGTCTAACTGGTTTAAATATTTAAGCCGTCCGGTCGGACCAAATGATTTTAAATATAATTAATAATTTTAATCTATAAATATATAATTATATATAAATGTAAAATTTTATATAATTAATAATTTTATATAACTATAACTATATTGAAGTAACATTTCTCTATCTTTTTTGGACCCATATAAAACAAAACATTAGAGTATTGTTCCATTTTAAAAAAAAAAATTAAGTGACTCCGTCTGGTTTTTTCCCCGGGTTATTCCGGTTTAACCGAATTTAGCATGGTCGAACCGAAATTTCTCCGATTCAAAGCGGTCCAACTGTACATTCGGTTAAAACTATAATACATAACCGTATTCAAGTCCGGTCAGCAATCGAACCGGTCGGACCGTCCGATCCGATCTGGTTATCATAACATTGCATTAAACTATTATTTTGATAAATCTTTCATTAGAATATGGGAGACAGGGATATGGAACTCCACACATTGATTATTATTTTAAAATTTGAACTCATGTCTTCAAATCTAGGTCACAAATCCTTGATACTTATATGGGTATATAAAGTAAATTTTCTCATTTCAAATGGTAAAGTGTCACAAGATTCGATCACTGTTAAATTTTTAATCCTCTAAGTTTAATGATTCTAAATTAATCAAGTATGATAATAATAAACTATTTAAATATAATCATTTGTACATAAAATTATAAAGTAAAAAAGATCAATTAATCTATTCCACGTTAGTTTTAAAACATCCTATAGAAATGGAAAATTATATAAGCTCATGACAAGTCTAAACTTTAATGAAATTCATTTTAAGAGTTGTCTCAAAATCTCATCCGTTTGTATAAAAAGTTCATCTAAGTTTCACGATGTGTATAAATTTGAAGGTGGACATAATTATCAAATGGAAATCATTATCTACACATGGTGTTAAAAGTGATTAATCAATTCATAAATAAGCAATCAAGTTATTGATGCAGCGAAAGCGATCGTTGTACAATGTTAGTAAAAAACAATAAAATAAAGTACATATAGCACACTCATCACCATGAGCGTTGAGCAACTACCAAAATATTGTTAGAGAATAAGAATTACAAACTATATCACACTCATGGACCCAAATGTCAATGAAACATTTCTAGTTGATACTTATAATTGGTGCAATGCAAGTAATAACAAGAGACTTGAGTACAATATATAGCATTGATACTCTCGTCCATTCCAATACTATGCAATGTGAGACTTTATACAATAACATATTTCAAGCATTCTCAATAATCTTTGATGATTATCTATATCCTTAGGAATCAACACAAGAATCTCAACTTTAACAAATATTTTGTTTCTCCTTGCTCAATGTATAATTCTCTTTAATAGCTCTTCTGCATAAGAGTCTGCTCCTTTTCAATGTAAGTCTTTTCGAGTATCCTTGATGATATTACCAAAAGCCTACCTTTCCAAAATTGTAGTGCAACTTCTCATACAGTCGTCTAACGAAACACATCGCATGGTTCTCCATTGTTAGGATGACACTTGATATTATGGGACATCTACACCAAAGTTCATCAACCACCTCCCTCTTCCTTACAAAGCATCAACCTCTACCACTATTGTCTACTCCAATAATCATAGTTCAAAAGAGATACTGCAAGCACTTGTCAAATGATATTCTATTTGACAATAGGATATTCTATTTCTTATATCAAATGAGATCATCCTCTTTAATAACTAGAGAGATATTGCAACCACTTGTCTCATGGCCTGACTCAACACCTGAGCTCCTATCTTCACGTTGGTCTCACTCCAATGCATGAACTTTTATGATTACAGATCCAACACAAATGTAGTCCCCATCATGGTCTTGCCACACTCCTTCTCCTTCAACTCATCTTGTTTATTCTCGCATAGTGCTTTATCAATTCAATATGTCTTCGAATTCCTTTAGCAATGTTAGTTAGACAACTCATTATCATATCATATTGTCATAGGGTAGGCGACATGCCACCTATATTCCCTTCTAACGAAAGGCGTTGGCAAAGAGGTTTTTTATCTCATGGTATGCCTTATACTGCAAAGGTTTATCAAAAAGATCTTGCTCCTGACCTTGACGTAGTTTTGATGAACACACCAATATCACAAAAAATAAGTAAAAGGACGAAGATCTTGAAAACTTCGAAGAAAAGCTACACAAGTTCAAGATCTATTAGAGTCTTCTAAGTTAGGTACTTATATCCCCAAAGTCTTTTATTAAGTTTAACCATATGCTCAAACCTTTTTGAAAAGTATTTCAACTTGGAAATCAAATGAACTTAATTTTTAAAAAAGCTAAGTAACAAGATACTTGACCTAAGTAATGGTTTACTGGAACCAAGTAAGGTGCTACTAGTGTAACGCCTCAAGTTACTAACACGGAAAAATTCAATTCTTTTTCTAACATAATAAAATTTCATACCATTTAAAATTTCTTTTCAATTAGGAATACTCCAATAGTAAGGTAAACCATAAAAAGGAAAACAACACAGTGATTCCACAATACTAGGTTCTACACTTTTTAGTCTAATAAACTGAACATCAAATACATCAATGAAAATTCTCATGAAAGGGTCCAATATCAACCATTACAAACTCCTAGAGTAATTCAAAAGCACACTAAATCCAAAGCAACGCAATCACCCTAAGGCTCGGCAATATCTTATTCCTTAGCTCCACCTACAATCCGATTACCACGGATTGAGTAAACAAAACAACATAGAGAGAGTCAGTCATTAAATACATGCAATATATAACATGGTGGATTTAAATAGAATAATAACATTAGAACATTTGCAATACAGAAAACACGCATCATTACACCTCAACACAATCCATCATTTACAATTAATACCTATGACAAGTAATAGGTTATTGGAACCAAGTAATGGGTTACTAGAACCAAGTAATTGGTTAGTGGAACTGAGTTACTGATTACCCAAACTGAGTAACAAGTCACCAAGAATTTTCTATACAGAGTAACCGATTACTCATGGGAGTAACAAATTACTCATTTGGGCATAAACTTTGGTTAATCGGTTATCCACGAAAGTAATCGATTACTGAGAGTTATTATTTCATATTTTCAAATCCAAACTCATACAGTTTCGCCCAAAACGAATGATATTACTCCAATCGAATTCTACCTTCATGTATAGGTATGATGATTGGTTGGAAGCTTATTTAAAGACACTTAGACATTCAGATTCGTACACAACTTTCACAACATTTACACATAACAATCACTTAACTTTTACATATACTTTTGAAAAGCAACTTGTGAAAAAACTTTTTGAAATTTTGAAAGTTACTGTCAAGTATTTTCTTCCAAGTTTTATACATTGAAAATACTTGAGCATCCGTGTTACTCTTAGTCTCTGGCTATAAGGATTGCAAGTTTACAAAATTCATATTCTTTCTACAATCTAGACCTGATATCATGTTTAATATATGTTTGTGTACACGATATAAATCAAAACCTAAAGAGTAACATCTTGTTGTTGTAAAAAGAATTATGAAATATTTGAAAGGAACAACAAATATTGAATTGTGGTATCCTAAAGGCAGTGTATATGACTTGGTTGGTTATTCAGATTCAGATAAAGTACTAGTGGAACTTGTCATATCTTATGAAGTGCCTAAGTCTCATGGTCATGTAAGAAACACACATGTGTTGCTTTAAGTACTTCTAAGACAATACATAACAACAAAAATTTGTTGTTCCCAAGTGCTGTGGCTAAAATAACCGTTACATGATTATGGTTTAGACTTAGGGTGCATTCCTTTGAAATATGATAACACTAGTGCTATAAACCTCACAAAGAATCCAATTATGCATTCTAAAACCAAACACATAAATATAACGCATCACTTCCTAAGGACCATGTCCAAAATAAAAATTTGCTTTTAGAGTTTGTTGATATTGATGATCAACTCACAGATATATTTACTAAACCTTTGGAAAAAGAACATTTTTACAAAATTAGAAGATAACTAGACATCTTAGATGAAGTTGACTTATCCTAAAAATATGTTTATATGATTACATGTTTGCTTCATATTGTTTATTGTATGTCTACTTATTCTCATATGTGTTTAAATTCTTCATTTTTTTTACAAACATTTTGGTCAATAATCGATTATCATGATAGAGTAACTGGTTACTCTGATGAGTAACTAATTACTGTTTCAAATAGAGAGATTGAATAATCGATTATTGTGGTGAGTAACCGATTACCTACCTTGAATTTCTAGAACATCGAGTTGTCAATATTCTAGTAACTAATTACTTTACATGAGTAACTGATTACTCTGAGTTTATTTTATAAGTGTCCCTTCATTTTTCAGAATTCTCATATTCTTCATCTTTACAAACCTGTGGTCACCCTCCACAACATAAAAATCCCATTTCTTGGCCATTTTTCTTGAAATTTTTGGCTAAACATATTACATTCTTGATTCTACACACATTCCAACAATAAATTTCAGTGTTTGAGCACTAAATCAAGAAACTCCCAATTTTAAAATCCTCAAAACCTAATTTTCAAAAATCTCCATTTTCATGGCTTCTACTTCAAGAACTAAGAAGCAACACTCCAATGCTACTCAAAGGAGTCAACCAAATGCTTCTAAGACCAATCCACTTTATTTGCCGAGGCTTCTTACAAATGATGTGAAACGTTCAGTGTTCTAGGAATATTTCCTTGGACAACCATTGATTGCTCCCAAGTATGGAAGGTTAGACTCATTTGGTTTTGAAATTTTTCATTTCCCTCAACTTCTTAGGCAATAGAATCTCTTTGAATTATATGAGGAAAAACATGCCTATTATCCCAAACTTTTGAGGGTAATTTATTGTAATCTGAACGTACGGAAGAATAAGTTATTTTCATCACTCAAAGGACAAGAAATGTCATGGATTTGAGAACCCTTAGTGCAATTTTCCTCAAAATACCATTCATTATAGTCAAACTCGGCTTTGGACTTCACTATCCATGGGAGGAGTTTGATAGGAAGAAATTCTACTATTCCTTATGTAGATTTCCTCAAAGGGATATAGAAAGTAAAAAGAAGATGGTAATGTATGAGTGTGTGGAAAATTGAGATATCCTCTCTATTAGAAATCTCACTTTATTTGATTGTTTGTTACATTATTTTCTTAGCTACGTTGTAGTCCCAAAGTTTTACAATCATTCTCAAATCAATGATATGGAACTACAACTAATGTATACTATTAAAAATAATATTTCCATAAATTTGGCTATGATGATAATGTGACACATGTGGTCATTTAGAGAGAAACACAATCTATTGCCTTATGCTATAATCATAACCACTATACATGAGCACTTTGGTACTTCCACTGCTAGGGAATCCAAGATAGTGCTTGATACAAGAGATAGCTAGATTGGTTTGGATGTGATCCACACAATGGGCTTCTTTCAAGACCTAACCAATCTGCATTTCAAGCAATGATCAACTAGTTGCTCCTACGAATGTTCCTATCTCTAATCAACCTCACCCTCAACCCTCTCAATTTCAATTTGATTCATCTTTATCTACAATAATGCCTACCAATCAGATGATCACATATGAGTTGGTTTCACTTAGAAACTACATCACCACAAGGATGGATACTCTTAATGTTCAGCACTAACAAGTTCAGGTTGAACTCAAACGATTATCTAAATGATTAAATTATATTGACATCAATGATGATAGTGATGAGCCAGAATCTTAGTTTAGGGTTGTTGTCAGTTTTTGGTTGTTGATTTTTTTGGTTAAGTTCATATGTTGTTTAATCTTTTATCTTTTCCAGTCTTGGTTTGTAATCGTTTAACATTACTATGTTTGTATGAACAATTTATGTTTCAATGTTGTTATGTTATTTTGCTTCCATCAGTTATCATCTCATAATAACATATCTAATTATTGTTCATAAGATCTATGTTTGTCATATCTTGTATCCTTTATATATATTGTTCTGCCTATGCAAACCTGACTTTTCCTTCTTTTTGGTGAAGTCAAAGGGGGAGATACAATAACATAACTAAACATATTTTTCCTTATAATTGTGATGTTATATCGTGAAAGAGTAATGTTATGTTTGTTAATCCATAATTATGATGTAATTTATTACTATATAAGAAAAAAAATGTTCCAATGCACTATTCACACAGTCCACATGTTAGCTCCTTATGCATTTTTTCCCGCCTAAACACACACTCACATCCTAACCGTTGATCTCTGCTCATCCACGTGTCTTTCATCCACAATTCTCCAACCTTTTCATTGTCCCCAAATCCACCAAACTCTTCATTTACCCTAATTTCGTTTCACCTGACTTCTCTCATCCTCAATTCTTCAAACTTCATCTGAATTTTCTCACCCCCAATACTTCAAACTCTTCATTTCCTTCATCTCACCAAAATCTTCATCATCCCTAATTTCTCCAACACTTCATTATCTCCCGATTTCAAAATACAAACTTGAGTTTATTCTTCAAAGAAGGTTTTTCTTTATTCATCTTCATCTTCTTCATTTTTCCTCTCTATATCATATTCTCTCTTTTCTCTTTTCTCTTTCTTTACTTTGCTCAAATCTTTAGATCATTTTTTCCGAGTTAAATGTATTCATCATTTTTCCTTTATATTTTTCGTTGTACTCATCATTTTTTTTATAAGAAAAAAAAGTTCTACTACATCATCAATAGATACATGTCACACTCTCCTTCACTTTTTTCCCTTCTAAGCATGTCCATACATTATTATGTTCTCTCACACACTCTATTAATCCTTCTTTTTTTTCTATCAAACACTCAATCATATTCACATATTCTCATATTCTTTTTCCATCCAAAAATATTTCTTCATTTTCCCTAAATCAATTCTTATATTTCTTCATTTTCACTAAACTCATATTCTGATTAGCAATCATATTATGCACATTCCTTATATTATTTTGTAGATCTATTCTTATTTTTGTATATCACATATTTAAATTGCATATTTTATTTATTTATTGTTCATTCTGTATATATGAGCTTATTTTGTGATTTTGTTATTATTTTATCATTGATTTTTGCTTATTTTTCATTGATTTTCTTATATTGCACAAGTGTTCTTTCCTCACAATGATCTTCATTTGAACTTCATGTATTAAGTGTAGATCTGACTTATCATCTTTTTCACGTTAAACATATTCATCATTTTTCCTTTATACTTTTCTTTCTATTCATTATTTTTTAAATATTTTTCTTTATTAACTATGGACTCTATTTGAACTTCATCTATTAAGTGTAGATCTGACTTATCATCTTCTTCAAGTTAAACATATTCATCATTTTTCCTTTATATTTTTCTTTGTATTTATCATATTTTTTTTATATTTTTCTTTACTAACTATGTTATCCATTTGAACTTCAAGTATTAAGTGTAGATATGACTTATCATCTTCTTCAATGTAAACATATTTATCATTTTTCCTTTATATTTTTATTTGTATTCATCATTTTTTTTTATATTTTTCTTTACTAACTATGATCTCTAATGAAACTTCATTGTCGTGATTTTTTTGAAATGTTATAAAAATCACTTCTTTAAGTGTAGATCTGACTAAAATCTTATAAAAATCAGACCTTTTATTTACTTTTACGTTGTCATAACTGTTAATGTCAACTTTATTTTTCACATATTAATATTCATAATCATATTCTCACTATTGACGTGATAATCATATTCACAACTTATGATATTTTATTGACGTGTTTTCGTCTTCATTAGAATGAAAATAAAGGAAAATTCATAAAGGAAAATATGATCAATCCCAAAATTAATTGTGTGGACAATTTTTTTTTTTAAGAAACGAAATAAAAGATATTCAAGAGCAATCATGCCTAATAGAGATTAAAGAGAAATTTAATCCCAAAATACAATCATCATTCAAATCCCAAAATTAATTGCGGGAAACAACTGTTTAATTTAAAAACAAAATAAAAGGCATTCAAAGACAATCATGTCTAATAAACATTAAAGAAAAATTCAACCCAAAACACTATCATTAATCAAATACAAAAATTAATTTTGAGGAACAACTATTTAATTTAAAAAACGGAATAAATGACATTCAAAGGGCAATCATGATTAATAACTCTTTCTGAATTTTAATTTTAATTGTTAAAAATAATCATTTTTTGCTCATTTAAGTATAATCATTGTCATCTTCTTTATTCATTTTTTTCTACCCCTATCTATCTCCTACCTCTTCATCTCTCCCATTGTTACAATGAGAGGTTTCTTTCATTGGTTTGGTACTTATTTTGTCATACTAAATGATTAAACATGTATCTATTTGAAAAAATCTAAGTAATTAATTATAATGTCCCATTTTATATAACTTTTAAAAAATATAAAATAATAAACCAATTATACTAATAACTAATAAGAAATAATATTGTGGAAATAAAAGAAAATATCAACAAGTTATATTAACAAATATATAAGTTTTCTATATGTACATGTCTATATTAAGAATGAACAATACAAGTTTTTATTGTATTTATTAGTTAACAAATATATAGACTATTTAGTATGAAAATCAATTAAAAAATTACAAAATTGTATAAGTAACATGTGTTTACGAATGCACATGTAATATATGTGCTTTAATCATTCAAATGCACAAACAATTTGTGTATTCTTAATAATCATATGAACACATGTAATATGTGTTGTGTGTTCTTAATCATACAACATAAAATACCGATCGGTACAAATGCACGAGTATTTTGCTAGTATTATATTAATGAAGAGATCTTACAGTTTTAATATACTTTATGATCTTATTTTAAATTATGATTGTTAGTTAAAATATTAATATATAATTGGAAATTTAAAGTGGTGTAATTGTATTTTAATTATGTTTTCCAATTATTATTATCATTTTTATTTTTACAGTCTAAAAAACATATGATTATAGGAAACATGAACTTAAATGCATAAGTTGTGTCACAAATTTGTAAATATTTTCTGAATTTTTGAGTACCCACATATTAGTTGGTTACCTACAAAATTATTGTTAACCGGAAAAACCTGTAATTAATAGACTCAATAAATATATATGTGATTCCAAATCCTAAAAGGATACAATGGGACGAGTTTGAATATTGCATTATCAAGAACCATCTAGACACATTGCTATCCCGACACCTAATAATGATATTTGACCAAGGTAGTGAAAGCTTTTATTCAAATTAAAAATTTCCTTACCGTTTATGAAGCTTCCAACTTTATTAACAATCCAATATAAAAATGATCATGAAAAATAAATAAATAAATAAATACAAGTAAGATTATCACAATAATATCTTATACTTGATTCTATCTCAACCTCACACTATATATCTCCCTTTCCCTTACCTTCACTTAAAACCACACTCTCTTCTCTCTCTCTCTCTCTCTCTCTCTCTCTCACTCACTCATCAATGGCTTCTCTTTCACCTTTTCTCATTGTAATATTCTCCATTACCCTTTTCTTCTTCTCACCAGTTTCTTCCATAACATGTTCCACACAAAAGCTTCCATCAAACCATTCCTACACAAACTGCACCAACCTCCCTACACTTAACGCCACCCTCCACCACACCTACAACGCCACCAACCACTCCCTCTCCGTCGCCTTCGCCGCCGACTCACCAAAATCCGATGGCTGGGTCTCTTGGGGTATCAACCCAACAGAACCAAAAATGTTTGGAACTGGTGCACTCATAGCAACTAAGGTTAATGGCAAAACAAACGTTAACACCTACAACCTTATTAGTCCTTCAGTTCCATATAAACAAGAGAAACTCTCGTTTGATGTTTGGGACATTTCTGTTGAGGATGTTAATGGTGTAATCACCATTTTTGCATCGTTGAAGGTTCCAGAGAAAGGTGATAGTTTAAACCAGTTATGGCAGGTTGGGCCAATAAAGAATGGAACAATTGGTGCACATGCTGTTGAGAAAGTGAATATAGGTTCGACGGCGCCGCTGCAGGTGGTGGCGGCCGCCGTAGCACCTAGCGGTAGTGAAAGTGGGAATAAGAATAGTGGGGTGAAGATTGGTAAGGGGTTATGTTTGGGGTTTGTTTTGGTTTTGATGAGTTTCATTAATATGTGATTCATGTTCATTATCCTTTCAATAAGTTTCTAGATCTATCATCCTAGTTAATTTTTTTATTTTAAATTATTTTTTTACCAATAATATTTATAACATCTATTCAAATCGAGGATGGAAATAGTATGTGTTGCTTGTAAGGATAAAGTTGTGTTCTTCATTTTTATTAGATCCGATAAGCTAGATGGAAATCTCTTACACTTATCCTCATTTTTAGATTATTTTTTGTGATTTAAATTTAGATGTATTAATTTATGTTTGCTTTTACTTTTAGAACAAAGGAAATGGGTTAAAAGTGGAATTGTGCATTGGAATGACAAATTTTTTTTGGCCAAAATGACATAAATACAATGTTTAATTTGCTGGTGCACCGGCTGTTTTCTCTCTTATTATTAGAAAAAAAGTTATTCTCTCTATTATTAAAGAAGAGACAAATATCTAAAAAAACATAAAAAATAAAATAATATTATGTTTTTATATTTTAATGACAATGATATGACACTTTTATCCTTGAAGTCAATTACAAAATCAAGAAATTGTCTCTCCATTGCTGAAGTAGATTATTTTCTCCAAAAAAAACGCTTAGAATTTTTCTTTCTTAGAAGCTAACTTCAATAATTGAACTTAATATTTATGGTATAAATTTTTCTACATGATTAATATATTATCTATTATTTATATAATTGTATAAATTTTTTAATTGTATCTATCATTTATATAATTGTAAAAAGTTATCTCATAAGTCATAATAATGTCAAGGAAATATTGGTCCCACTCATGTTCCTAGTAGACAATTTTAACAGTTGTAAATATTAATAAAAATAGTTAATTTTTCTACTCATAGCAAAAACGTGAGTGGTGACAACACATGATAGAGTGGTTGAGTAATTTTATTGTCTTCCATCATTGCTGCTTCACATTCCTACTTATACGAGTAAGCCCACCATATCCTTCACCTATTAATATCTATAGGACTTAAGATCTTATTTATTAATGGAGAGACAAATACATATAAAATAATATTAAAATATAATATGATCTAATATTTGTATCCTTAAAATATAATAAAATAATATTTTTACCCTGTGTGAAAGTACAACATTAATTAATTACTTTTTCATTAAGAGAGACGATCTTTTCGATATAGTGTAAGGTACTCTATAAAGATAATGACATGTAACAGAAAAGAAATGTTGAAGGGTTCATATTTTAAGTTATTTTTAAATAAAATAAATTTAAAAATTATGAATTTTTTTATATTATAATTCTAGTGTTGGACTTTCAAAATAATGGAGAAAATGTAGATCTGTTATTTAGTATCACCATGTGATTGGTTCATTGGATCACAAAAATCAATAACTAAATTCAATGATTTGATCTTGAAACAATCAATATGTTTGAATCCTTATTCAACTTGTTTAAATAGTTTGAACATGTAATTTGGTGAATGAATTTTTTATTTATTTTTAATTCAGATCAACACATCATTCTATAATTATTTTTATATATTTCTCTTAATAAAAAATATCATTTATTTTTAAATTAGTTTATTTGTTTTTAAATAGATCTCACAATCTAAAAATATCAAAACTTTTAAATTATTATTATTTTTAAAAATAATTCTACATTAATTATAACTGAATGTTAAAATTAATTTATATAGGCCTTAATAAATACAAATAGACTATCAATAAATTTTCTTGTTAAAAAATACCATACCATATATAGGATGATATTTTTCATTAAGTCAAACAAACTTTACATGTAATCAAAGGAATGGGTTTATTGTACTTTAAGTATAATCAAATGATACACCATACCTTGAAATAAATGGCTGAATATAATAAAAATAAATGCCAACCTTTTGCAACATGATAGAGTATAGTAATAGGATATGACAATAAATTTTGGAAGTTAAAAGTCAGAAGGCAATTATAGAAATAGTTATGGTAGATGAGTAGGTAATATCTTATTCTCTAATATATCTTTTTAAATGTTGTCATTTTAATACTAGTTATTTATCCTTGGGATAATTTTGTAAATCATAGTTTCATGATAATTATTTTTAGTATTTTAATCATTGAATTGTATTGGTATGACCCATAAATATTCATAACCCAATGTTCATGCTAGGTAATCGATTATTCACCAGAATGACCGTTACCAAATTTCTCTGTTTGAACCGGTAATCGGTTACTCATTAGAGTAACCAGTTATTGTCACTAGATTTTGAATTCTTCGAGTATCTCAATACCTGGTAATTGGTTACTTTACTATGATAATCGATTATTGACCAAAAAACATGTAAAAATGAAAAATTTAAACACGTATGAGAATAAGTAGGCATACAATAAACACTATGAAGCAAACATATAATTATATAAACATATTTTTAGGAAAAGTTAGTTTCATCTAAGATGTTTAGTTCTCTTCAAATTTTGTAAAAATGTTCTTTTTCCAAATGTTTAGTAAATATATTTTTGAGTTGATCACGATTCCTTAGGAATTGATGTCTTATATTTATGTGTTTTGTTCTAGAATACATAATTTTATTCTTTGTGATGTTCATAGCACTAGTGTTATCACATTTCAAATGAATGCACCCTAAGTTTAAACCATAATCATGTAATAGTTATCATGACCAATAAATTATTTTTCTTGTTATTGTACTATGACCCATAAATTACTTATTATTATTATTATTATATAATATATATAAAAACAAGGTTATATATATATATATATATGATCAAAACAAATTTTTGAAAAACACATTAATTATTTGAGTTGTCCAAATGAATTAATTCGATGTGATCCAAATTCAAGCTAAAAAAATAACCAGTAACGAACTCAAGTCGAGTTTCGAGATGAACAAATCTTTATGAAGTTGGGCTATGGTTTGCCTCGTTTCCAACCATACTTTAACTTTGGTGGTCCTATTTACAAAAAAAGTATAAAATTTAAGAAAATTATAAATAATTTAACTTTACTTTGTCAATTGATCTATTTATAAAAATGTATAAAATCAATAACTAAAGTGAGGAAATTTCTTACTGCAAGAGTAAGTTTAAAAAACTTAAACCACATCTTACCCATCAATTCTAGGGAAATTCAATGATTTGAATTAGTTAGTAAATCTAAATTACAAGATTTTCTAGAATTGATGACTAAGATGTAGAATAATCTTACAGTAGGTGAATCCCTTCTGATAAATAAATATGGATTGGTGAATTATCATTTCGAAATTACCTTTTTTTTGGTACATAAATTTACCTTTTTTTTGGTACATAAATTTACCTTTTATGAGTAAATTATAACTTTAAGTAGAGTGAGTAATAGAAAGGAGGGTTGGTGGTGGGGTGTTGCACCCCACTAGTACTATTGCCATTAGAATCCAACGCTATTTCCACATTAGATTCAAATAATACTCCTTTTCTTTAACCTTTTGTTGCTCAACTTTTTCCATGGGACCCAACATTCCATTATTTAAGCTTTCCATCAATATTTTAAATTACATTCCATAATTATAACTGAAACTATAATATAACAGTTTTAGAAGTTTTGGAATCACATTGCTGATTTTGTCACAATTTTCCTTAATCACATACCACCACCATAATTTAAAAAAAAAACCAATGTCATATAGTATTATAGAACAGAGATCCTGGACACATGACAAAAACGATCCTCCAATGACCATAATTTTATCTTATTTTTTAATTGAAATAAATAAAAAAATTAAAATAAAAATTACAGAATCATATTCCAGTACAGACCTATCCAATAATAGAAAGGAATTGAACTCAATATTATGATAGGGGATATCTGCACCTTAGGAATCAGTTTTGCAACCCCACCAATTCAATATGCTTGCACAAAAGTCTATGACAAGAAATAGTCCCTTTCATATGTATTGTTTTCTTTTTTAGTTCTTTACCAACTCTAAGTTCATTATAAATAGCTACTTTATTTGGTATAAATAGTGTACCTTAAAAGTGTTCCCTCTAGATTTAGGCTTCCTAATTGCATGTAGGGTCAGCCAAATAATCTTGGGCACCATTAATATTTCACAAACTACATCAGAATAATTCTTATATAAAAAATTGTGAAAACAATAAATTTGAGTCTTACAACTATATATAGATTATTAAGATATTAAAAATTAATTATTAATCATATAATATGTACATTTATATTTTAATATTGATCATTCAAATAAAACAGTTGTTCACCTCCTATATATATTTCCATAGTATAGGTAAAGATATGCATGTCATTTTATTTAACAAGCAGAATATAAATATGTATATTTTCTTAAAGTAATGCCTCCATGTATCTTATATTGTTAAAAGGTAACTTGGCATCTATAATCCCAAATAAGCATTTAAGCCCTTATATTTTTACATTTTTCTTCCTACATTATCTTCTAGAAGTTAACTTTCTTTTTTATCACTATTATCCTATCATATCACATCATTACATCACAACACATTAATCATATATTCCCTCTCTTTTCTTCCACCCTTTTTTCCCTTTCTAGACCTACACCCTTTAAAATGGGGTAAGATTATCATTTCCTTAACATTTTATTTATTGTTTTCCCATTTAAATAATCAAAATTTCTCACATCAAAGTATCTTATTTGTTATATAATTATAAATACGTATAATAAATAAAACAATAAGTTGAGGCCTGTACTATTCCCTTAGGGTTGTGTTTGGTTTAGTAGAAAAAAGTTGAGAAAAGAAAAATGAACAAAAAGTGATTAGGGAAAGAAAAAAATTAAGTATTTGCAACCAAGCCATCAAAGATTTTTTTTTCTTCTTGTTTTCTTCCTTTCTCTTTCCTTCTTTATTTTAAACGAATCATTCTGGTGTATGTACCAATAAGTAAGATTTCAAGATCAATGCATGTCTATTTAGTTGGTTGGTTGAAGGGATGTAATAATAGTTGGATCATAGGTTCCAGTTGTTTCTTTGAATTTATCACTAAAAGTTAAGTTTAGGAAAGAAATCGAGTTGAGTTTTGGAGGAGAACAGATGAGAATGAAAGAGTTCATATTAATCAGACAAGTGTATTTAATAGTTATCAAACATTTCCATACACTTTGTAGCACTCTAAAAAGAAACTCGCAAAACATACCCTAGCAAATTGTTTTTTAAAAGGTAACGGAGATAAGAGGAAGATTTCAAAACCATAAAATATATTTGTAAGATGATTCTGAAATTTTTCATTCCTCTTACTCTCCCTTCCAAAAAAAAAACTCGCAAATACATCCTACCTCAATGGTCTACTTTTGATTTGAGTTTTGGAGGGGAATGAAGATGAATGGAAGACTTCAAAGTCGTGAAATACACATGTAAGATGATACTTAAGTATTCCATTTTCTTTCATTTCACTCCAAAACCTAACTCGAAGATTGACCCTAAATCAGGGATGACAATGAAAACCGAACTCGCGGGTAACTACCCGAACCGAACCCAAATTTAACGGGGAAAACCCGATGTGATTGGGATTCGGGTTTTAACCGAGTTCAACTAATGGGTTCGAGTTTGATATAGTTGATACCCTACCCCGAATCCGCCCCGAAACTGATTAATATATGTATAATCATAAAATTACACATAAATACATATATAAAAGCTATGTATATAGAAATTTAATATTTATATAGAAATTTAATATTTATAGAACCTATATATATATATAAATATATCATTCAGACGGTTTTCATCGGGTTCGGGTTACTCGAAACCCAACAGATTCGGGGACAATATCATTGTTTTCAACCATGCTTAATTCGGGTTCGGGTTTTGGATTTCGGGTTCAAGTTTGGTTAAGCACAAACCCAACCCCGACTCGCCCCATTGCCATTCCTACCCTAAATGTCCTCTTAAGAAAATATACCCTATTCAATCTTAAACACCATCCAAAATTTTCTCCCATCCTTGTAAACCCCATCAATGTCCTCCACTAAAGGTTTCCCTTCCATCCTTCTAAACCCTCAAAAAGTCATCCTCCACCAAAATAATATATTTGTTGTACTACCAAGAGTATCCTCTTATACTCGTGTGTAACTGCCCCTTCCAAAATAAGTGTTATTCTCATGAATCGAACCTTTAACTTTTTAATCTTTCTGGAGATCAAGCAGTATTTTACATCATTAGACCACCTTGCGATACTCAAACTTCTGCCTGAGCATAACATCATATCATCACAAATCCAAAGAAATCATCATATAAGTTTATATTTTTAGGGTCATTTTATTCAGAGTTGCTATGAGTATCTACCTCCATATCAAACTTGAAGACTCATTTAATTGTGATTTATTATTTATGATTTTCAATTTATCTTTCATGCTATATTGTTAAACAAATATATAGCAGTTCTAAAAAAAGAGTAAAGGAATTTTATAAATAAATAAAGGGGCCATTGTTAGATTTAATATAAATTTTTTGTCAATATCATACTTTCATTTTAAACCTCAACTTGCGTAGCAAACTTACCTTAAAATGATTTTTTAAGAGTTCAACAAGAAATTAGTACCAGTATTATCAATATCATACCAGTTATCAAACCGGTGAGAGTACTGGTGTAGTAGTAAAGCAATTCAACTAGTGATTTATTAATTAGACCGCGTATCGGTAAAATTAGATATACATATATAATATATTACATTAATATTGAAAAATCAATAAAAAACAATATATATTTTTATTAAAAATTAATCTTAAATAAAAAATCAGCTGGTATAACCGGTATAACCGGTACAGTTCAATTAAAAACCGACTGGTATGACCGGTTTTGACCAATATGAATGCATAACCGATATAATTGTTGTACCATACCAGTATTGAGACCAATTTATCGATTTACCGATTAAACCGACCAACACGAACCATTTTTTAGAATACTGTTTAATACCATTAATTTCTTTTTCTGGAAGCAATAAGAGTATATCTGACATTTTCATTTATGTTATCAGTGGCTATATTTGTTTAAGGTATTGATCATATAAGTCATCAAGATTTTAGTACATGGAATTAGTATCAAAGTTAATTTTGTTCTGAATCACTTATCTAATGAATTGCTTGAAACATGCATGACTGAAGCAAAATATGTTTTGTTTTTGTTAGAAAATTTGTTTTGTTTGGTTCAGTTTAACAATAGTTTTCCTTGTGTATAAAAGAAAGTTCAATATTTACAAATATGTATCTACCTCATTCCATGTGAAGATAAGTCCCATATCCGATGAGATTTTGATGGAGTCAATGCTTATAAAGCTTAAACAATCATCATACTATTAGTTAACTTTTAGGGTTGAGTTATATGTAGCTAATATAATGATACCTGAGTTGGATATCAAACCATAAGAGGTCATGTATAGGTTCAAACCAGTTTAACTAGTTAAACCATTTAATTAAACCAGACGACATCATATATATCATATAATTAAAATATACATATGGACTCCAAATTAGTAATGGATGACGATTGAGACACGATAGAATTTCACGCTTGATTTCACACATGTTTCTTTTTTGTGGCTTTTTAAATATGAGCAAAACGGTATATCCAACCATCCAGTTTAAAGTGGATCGACATCCAATTCCGATTCCGACATAATCACATTTCTATCCAATTTTTTCTGATGTAATGTGGAAAATGTGATGTTAGAAGATTAAATGGATATTTATGGTTTAAATCTCCTTTAGTATGGTTGGATAAATTGTGTTACAGCAAGGTTCTTTAACTTTAATGTTATACACTATCTCTAATGCTATCCCTACAAACAAACCTACACAATCTTTTTGGCAGCACAGAAAAAAGTATTAGTTAAAAGCTATCTCCTGAAGCACTTGAAGTGTTTTCTGATGAACCTGGAAGAAAGGGAAAGGAAAAGAAAAAAAACAAGTTATTCACCAAATCATGGAGGTTACTATATGGCCAAGATGTGAAAACCAGACTGTACCGGTCGGTTGAACCTGAAAACCGGTCCTCATAATGGTACGGTACAACAATTATACCATCATGCAATCATACTGATCAAAACCGATCATGCCACCCAATTTTAATTTAAATCATACCGTTATACCAGTATCCAGTTTAATTAGTAAACCACAAGTTGAACCGGTATTCTGCTATACCAGCACCCTGACCGGTACGATATTAATAACACTGCTACAACAATCAACATATATTCTCTTTAAGCAAATCATTTGCCTCAAGCAAACATAAGCATCACAAGCATTTCTTAACATCTTGAGAATCTCACTTCCCAATTGCACAGATGAAACAACATTTGTTATGGTCCTGTAAGGACCATTCCTTGGTTCTTATCATTAAACAATGTCAACAAAATGAGATATAGAGAGACAAGTGTGCAAAATATAAGCTTATGAGTAGGTTGTAGGGTCCATTTAATAAATGGTGGAAATTGATTCATGCAATAAGTCAAACTTAGCTATGGCATTTGAATAGGTCATACCAAATTCCTTTAGGTATGTAGTACTTGTTTCTGACAAGAAAAACTTAAACAAATTATAAGAAACACTTAACTGCAATTGTATCCAACAATTAAGTGGAAAACTACTTGTTTTCAATAAAGTTAAGCAAAATTAATATTTTTTTACAAACAAAACAGCCAATAACCTTAATTGTACCATGTAGTTGATCTAGGGCCTAGTAATCTTGCACATGTTTAATTAGTATAATTAAAGGCTAGCTAATGAGATTCTTAAAGAAAAATACATATTATGAAAATTCTAAAGAAGCTTAAGCATAAAATTTGAAATAGATATTCATAATATAAAGGATGATACTTATTTTTTCAATTGGCTAATGTAAAGATATAGAGAACATGACATTGATATAGGAAATATGAGTGATTATGATTTTCATAAACAGAAGAATTTACCCATTCTAGATGTTGAGCAGTGATGCCAGAGTCACTTCCAGCATATATACCAGATAAGACCTGTCAGGACAAGAATGGAAAAATATCAAATTGAAACAAACATGCCGACAAAGATAAACCGTAAAATCTAATGTTCGATAAAGTACAAATCAGAATGTTTAACAAGAACATACTATGAATGACCCAGTGCACGAGGCTCCCACCTAGTGGGTTGTAGATAAATGTATGTGGTCTTACCTTGGCGGCCTTACAACAAGAACTAACTATGTGTATGGAAAAATATCTTAATAAGTTAGGGTGCCAAGAGTGAAAATTTCAACCAGCCCAAATATTTTACAGCTCCAAGGGATTCTTGGTCCATTTGGCTTCAAACCCACCATTCAACATAAACACGACATGATGGCATTACCTTCGAGACAGTCTCGAGAAACATGCCAGGGCGTACTGGGAGTGGCTTCCTTCCTGACGCACTTGCCTGAATAACACACAAGTTAAATACAACGTTACGACACTATATCTTGCATTCATGCATACACATTCCCCAGTTAAATAATACTAAAACATCCAATTCAACCCACCCTTTGGGTAGCGTCATCTTCATCCTCATTTTCCGGGCTGTCTGCACCTTCATCTTTTCCTAGCATTACATTTTTTATCATATCGAGCACAACTTTCCCAGGTTTTAAAGCCACCAACTTGGCTAAGAAGTTCACCTGCACTGCCAACAGTTTTAAAGATGCCAAGATGATATTTTCGACAATGAATGATGAATAAGAATTGAGTATGCATTTAGATCTCTACACATGTAGCAGAGGTTTCCAATCCTTTTTACAACAAAAAATTAAATAAGATGAAAGTAAAATATGGAAACCATATACAAACCTCGGCGGGAGGAAGAGTATATAATCCTCGGTTATTTCTTTCATCCAAAATTCCCCCTCCCATCATATTACGAGCTTCTTCTCTAATCAAAACAAGCCTTGCAAGAAGTTTCCGATCAGGTACAACACGACGGGTTTCCATTGTCTGCAAGGGTGTTTATAAAGACAAAACAATTAACCAAACACTATCCGAGATCCTTGTGATTCTTCGGTCGAGACTAGGGATAAAAAAAATGTCTCTCAATTGAAAGAATAAGAAAAGAGACCCATTTAAATATTAATACGAGGGCTTCTGGTAAAATGAACTTGAAAAATGAAAAATTCTGCTTGAAGACATGCAAAAGAAGAAAAAATAAAATATTATTCATATATACACAGATACATATCATAGACATTCAACAATAGCTTACATTGGTTTTCGACTGCCTAAAACAATATTCACCTTGTATCCAGGCTTACGGCCGAGTATGTATAGCATCAATCACACGTAGATACATGCCGACTCCACCTAGTGGGATAAAAGCTTGGTTGTTGTATATACAAATACATGTGCAAATTCGCATACATATAGACAGATAGAGAAGTTATTTTCAGCCTTTACATCAAAATGTGTTACTGAGAATATGAGACTATATCACCCAAATTCAAAAGTCAATCAACCCTTTACAGCTTCACTAACTTACCTACATCTTCATGCACTAACGTAGTGTTTGGTATACCTCTAGGAACAGGACAGAACAGAACATATGTGTTCTGTCCCATGTTTGGTGCATTTTATCGATGAAATGGAACAAGACACATGGATTGATGAATGGGACAATGTTATCACCCAAAAGGGTGTAACAAACAGGAACAGAACACGATTGTTTTGTTCAGTTCTATATTACGTAGTAACTGGGCAAGTATGTTCTGTTTTGTCATGTTATCGTGCCAAACACTACCTAAGAGTCCTAATAATTGTATGTCATAAGTCAAGTACTAAGTCTCTTGCTTCTACAATTTTGCTAGAAAACAAACATATAAACCGTCCTCCTTCTGGAATTCTCCAGTCTATGTTTACGTGTTTGTTTTCAGAAGAGTCTGGTAGTAATTTCATTGTTATGTTTGTGAGTTTGTAAGACACAATCGGCCGGGACAGTTGTGCAACTAGGCTTATCTGTGGGAAACAGTACACACTGATGAGGGTTCCGGTGTTCAGCTATCAAACATGTCCCAAGGGAAAAATTCATGAATTTCAGTAGCAGTGGCTCCACAGTCAATCATAGTGATCCGGGACAAAGATAAGTTGTTTGACAATTGTATTTGCTATCACTCTGAAACAAGAATTCCGCATTCAACCATTGATTTCAAAACAAATCGTGGTGAGCCTATGCATTGGAACCACTCATTTCAACCCCAGAAGGCTAACAAGAATATTCTGAATGTATGATAGAAGTGTGTTGTATCAAAAACTACAAAGATCGATTCATATTATTAATCTACGTCAGGTCCTAAGTTCTAACATGAAAAGAATGTCGATATTTCAACAATATCAAAGGCGCAATGCTTTGTTACCAGCCCTGTTAAGCACTTGTGTGTATCACAAGTACATCAATACTAATACCTGTCAACCAATAATGCTCAAAGATCTTAAACATAGATGAAGAACCTTGACTTAAACTATTTACGGGAATTCCATAATTACTATTAGAGAAAACCAAGTATCTTAAGGTCACAAGAAGATACAGGTCTGATTTAGGCAAACTTCCGAACGATTTAAGTACACTTTGCTGTTACTAATAAAAAGACAGTTTACTAGTGGCGGCCCAATACACGAGGCTCCCGCCTTGTGGGGTATAGGAAAGGTAGACGTACGCAGTCTTACCCTCACAAATAAAGAGACTAATTCCATTAAAAAGACAGTTTAATGATGACAATAAAATAGCCACCCATTATTTATTTAGATAGGCAATAGTCACCCGGTATGAGTATTAAAAATTTTAGCTATGTCTCCGGTAATTCATAGAATGCTTGAAATTTCTATAAATACCTCTAGTATATCATCAGCTTGGTTAGCTATGTCATTTAGATTTGCCCCAGGGATATGAATCTTCAAGTCATTCTCTCCTTTAAATTGACCACCACCAGCTGCAACTCGGCGTAATAATTCATGTCGGCTTTCTTTTTGGGGAGTTCTACATAGAAGACCAACCACTTGAACCTAGAAAAAGATGGGAGAATTACGCATTGATGTACAACATTAAAGTTGCAACTATCCTTCGATCAGAAAAAGTGGCTCAAAGAAAGTTCCTTACATGTGGCGGACATTTCTTCGTTAGATGTGATAATACTGTCTCCTTGATAACTTCCAACAGAGTCTTGCGCTGAATAGAAAATGCACAAAAGTTAATTCTAAATCACTACTTCATGCAGACTCTTTGGTCCAAGGGATATAAAATTATGGGATAGTGACATCAATTAAAGGAGACAACTTACTAATCAACAACCGAGTTCGGGGACAATTTAAGGGTGAAGAGAAGGGGTTGAGGGACAAATAAAGGTACAAAAGCTTGTCTCTTTATTTCTTCTATGAAACTCGTGATTTTAGCCAACAACTCACGTATAAAATATATAAAAATAAAATAAAAACATGAACTCGTTTCCAGAAGAGATCCAAATGTAGATTTGTCATCAAATATAATGTGAAGAACTTTTCAAATGGAATCAAATATGTGTGGTTCTAAATAAAATTGGAAAAGATTTAAACTTTTGTTTGGAAATCATACCCTATCATCCTGATCCTTCTCAGCAAGCTGGATCATGTAATCAAGGGCCAACATGAAATCAGATTCCATCTCATCAACCCTCTTTCCGATAACTCCTTGTGCAGCCAACTCCACGGCCACTTTTTCAGAGTCTTCGTCCATATCCATGTCTTCCAACTGGCGCCAAATTTATACATGTATTACTGTTAGACTAATCAAGGATTCACTGATAAAATTACACATTAGGATTCACGAAATACCATGCAAAGGCTGAAAGAATTACAGACATTACCATGAACAAGAGATATTAACACAACGAAGAAAAATTGCACGCTTTACATTAATGTATTAAGAACTGAAAACAGGTATCAGCAGTTATGTACACCAATAAAATGCACTCGGCTGGCATCCATAGTGCTTGCATTTTCATGTTTTGACTCCACCACGAAAATAAAAAATAAACAAATGCTATAAACTATAAAAAAAAGTTACAAAATAATTAATACTAGAAGCCTATTAACTGTGAAATCACTTATAAGCTGCACAAAAGACTTGACAAAAAGCACAAATAAATAAAATGAGCATCATATTCTTATCTCATGCTAAAAAAACTGTTAAGAATACCTTTAAGTGTATCAGTACTTGGTCAATGAGAAATAAACAACAGATGCACACTTAGACATGCATTATATAGACTTTAAAACTTAGTAGGAAGACAATTATTCCTCTACACTTAACAGAGTTCAAAAGATCATGCAACAACAATATTACAATTGGATGAGAGCGTCGCTGAAGAACAATTAAATTCACAATAGGGTTAAGGAAAAAAGCAAGAAAATTAAATATACCATAACTCAAGCCAAAAGAAGAATCTTTTAAAGGAGAAACAAAAACTGGGCCATCTAGATATAACTATAAGAATACCATTCTCACCACAACATTTCCGGGCTGAGTCTAAAGTAGTAATCCTGTTTGGTTAAGGAGATTTACAAATACCTAGCTTATGAGCCATAATTGGATAAGTCAATTGTAGTAGCTTATGTCTTAGGTTTTAAATCTGGGTGCACGACTGCTATAGACACCGCAATATTAAGGTTTTGGATGCCTTTGAAACCGTGAATGCAACCACTATTTAAAACATTTTATGCCTTAAAAGTTATAACTTGGGAGCTTTAAATTCTTGTACGCTTATGAGCTAGCTGATAAGCTAATTTTACCGAACATTTCCAATCTATTAGCTAGCCCGTTAACCATAACCTTTTAGCTCCTAGTTTTCAAGATCAACCAGTTTTTTCCAGCTAGTTGTGAGTCCATTCCACAGCATAATCCAATGAAACAACAAAACATTATTATCGATACTCTATTTAACATATCTCGATTACTAATCTGTGAGGAACTTACTAACCCACTAAATAGATAGCAAGATTGTGGTCACGGTTTCGGAAATCCAAAAGCCTTAAGGTTTCGGAAATCCAAAAGCCTTAAGGTTTCGGAAGCCGTACAGTTTCAGCAACTCCCAAAACCTTAACATATCTGCACAACGGCAAGGTTGTTTGTCTTGTGACATGAAGGTCATGGGTTCAAATCCTAGAAAAAGTACTCTCGCCTGTGAGGGTAAAACTGCATACATCAATCCTATCTATCCTCCCCAGACCGCGCTACATAAAATCCGTGTGCACTGTGCCACCCTTTCCCTAAGCTATCGTGGAATCAGATTTAAAACCTTTTGATAGATACTAAACTACATTGACAAATTCCTGTAAGCAACATTTGTTGAGACCGGCAGTTACGCATCCCGAAATGGATTAGTTCCGAACACATAAAAATATTGAAATTAAAGTAAAAGGGTATCTTCATTATGCATCTCATAGAATGAAAAAACAATAAATAATTAAAAAACTTACAAGGGTAATCATTTCCTCAAGAACAGAAATAACTTGATCCCCTCCTTTAAGGAGTGCTTCACGTTCAGTAGAAGTATCAGAATCAGTATCAGAATCAGAATTATTTGGGTTATGTTTGTTCTTTCTTTCTTTCAATTCTTCTTCTGAGTATCCACCACCAACTTCATAACTGGTACTATTATTATTACTACATGAAACCAACACGAAACTCTTTCTATTCCACTGATTCAACTTCAAATGAAAAGATGAAGATAATGGTGTTGGAATAATAGTGAGATTGGGATGAGTATATGGAGGAACAGAGAAGAAGAGTGAGGCACGAAGCATTTCCTATAGAACAATGAGGAACCTACGACAAAGGATAAGGAGAGGGAAAACACTAACATTTTCATCTCAAAAAACAACATTTTTATATATATCATTTTGGCTATCAATTCTAAGGAAATCTAATGCTTAAAATTACTGTTTAGATCCAAACTATTAGATTTTCCTAAAATTTATGGTTAAGATAGAGTAAATGGATCCCTCTTTTTTTAATGTATTTTAGGATGCAATGGTCCACTTAAAAAAAATATCTTTACAAAAAATAGAAGAAAATGTAGGGCAAAATATTAAAATGTGATAAAAATGATATTTTTATATATTATAATCTATGGGGGGAAAAGTTATAAGCAAGTGATTAAGAGATGAAGTGTTGTTTCAACTTTAATCAGAGATAGTTGGATTTAGGAGAATAATATTTTTATAATGCTAGTTCTGATTAATGGTGGTTTAGGTCGAATGATGATGTTATTGCTTCCAACCCTCATTGGTGTTGGCTATGGAAGCTAAAGGTTCTGGAGAAAGTTAACTTCACTTGTTGGCTTGCTATTCATAATGTTTTACCTACTAACTATCTCAGGTTTTTCTAGGAATTTGACTAGCTCTCCCCATTGCACTCAATGTCCCAATGTGGTTGAAGACCTTCTCCGTACTTTTCGAATTTGCTAGACTTATGTTCTCTTTAGCATTGATTGGGCTTTGACAATCACTTATTTTGCAACAATCACTCCTTCGCGCACTAGTTGGTAGATAATTCTCGACCTCCACATGGCCTTTTATTCCTTGTAGGTATCTGGTGGACTTCGAGATTGAGAAATAATTCTATCTTTGGGGCTAACTCGTGGGACATGCACCATGTGGTTAAAAGCGTTCACCAAGACTTCAGTGATTGGTGTGTCATTGACATTCAATACACTTATGTTTCTCTATCTAGTACTCATTGGATCAAACTAGAGTTTGGTTTCTTGAAGTTAAATGTGGATGATAGTTGTAGATTGGAAGATAGCTTGAGTTTTGGTGGTGGAGTCATCCGATATCGTGATGGTCATTGGATTTTTGGTTTGCAGCCAATTTTGGATTGGGGACTTCCATTATTGTTGAAGTCAAATCTATAGAATATGGCTTAAGATTGGGCCATTGTTCTATTATTTTGGAAAGTGATTGTATTAAAGCAATTCATATCTTTCTAAGACTTTGCTCATTGTTTGTGGTATGGAGTACTTTGTCATACATAATGGTCTATGGCCCATTAATAGTCCATGTATGAGGATGACAATAATAGAGTAAAAAAATACAATATCATATCTCATTTATTTCTAACTTACTTATTGTTTGGATAAAATACACCAAGTTATATGTAGTAAAAGCAAAATGGGTCACCCCTATCTATTTAGCCTACGTCCACAAATCATAAGTGTATAAATATATTCTATTATCTCAACTAGAGAAATTCACATATCTTGTTCCCATGAAGTTGTCATAACCTATTCTTCATTTATTAAGGATGCCAGCTAAGTTTTCATAATTCAATCTAGTTTCCACATTCATTTAGACCAACTTTGTTGACATAAAGTTTAAAACTTCATTCTGTTTGATATGGTTGGTTAGGACCATTGTGTTCAAAATTAAAACTCTATTCATGCTACCCTTGTTGGGAACTAGGACCAGGGTTACTATGTTGTCTCTTCCACTTTCATATACTACAATCTCACCTTTTGATTTTGTATTTTTGCTTGTTTGTTACAATATATGTGCTTCTTCCACTGTGTTTCCTTTCATTGCTAGGCTTCTTTGAATTCCTAGTGATTATTCTTATCTTGTTTGCATTGCTTTGTGGTATTTCTATTACCAGCCTCATTTCATTTTAAAAATTTATGTTTGATTGGCATAGATAGCTGTATTTCTATCTCCATGCCACTATCACCTTATCATTGGTTATAAATCCTTTTTTGTACTTCTGTAAACCGAATATAAGGATGGTTTGGTTTATGTTGATTTTCATTGTTGGAACCAAAACGGTTTGATTTGGTTCATTGGTTCACTTTTTTAATTGAACATATTAAATTTTGTCATGTGTCTTGTCTATAGGTTTTCCTGTGTGTTATATTTTTTCTATAGACTTGTCTTTACTCATTGATTGTAGAAAATATTCTATAGACTTATCTTTTTAATTGAACATATTAAATTTCTATAGACTTGTCTCTACCAGAGAGGTGAAATCATACTATTCTATATCAAATATCACATAATTATTCATTATTCATTATTGATTGTTCATCGATTTTGTGGTTCAGTTCTCGCAGTTCTTACCCTATGAAACTATGAACGGAGCTGATTACAAATGATTTCATAAACAAATATCCGACATGAACCATATAATTGAACCACATTTTTCAGTTCAGTTTAATACAATTTCATCCATTTCGTGGTTAAATCTAGAACCACTAACCCTTCTAACCTTATGTACCCAAATTTTTCCTTGATTTTTGTGAAAGAATCCACTAAAAAACTAGAATTCCTAGTAGGGTTGCATCTTTGAATTTTATCTAAAGTCCTTAGAGTTTTACCCATGCATGTACAATCCATTTGTAGCAAGGTGGGCCAATAGATTGAAGATGCATGCTCCATCTCATTGAACCATGTAAATAATATATAATATTTTATGAATTTAAAAACCTAATTGGTATACTTTACAAATGGAGAAAATATGCAAATTAGAGAAAGGTGGGTGAAGGGCAAGTTTTGCTAATTTCATCAATGCCTTGAAAACATGTGGGCTAGTTTGAGAAGATCAATGATGATTAAAAAAAAACATGCCACTATTTTTTATATTCTATAATTATATTCACTATAAATAAGATTAAAACAAATTGCATTTCCAATGCATGCTAATTGAAATAATATATATAATTAAATATCAATAATTTTTCAAAAATGAAGAAACATTAAATCATAGTAGTATCAAAATGTGAGCTTAGTTTAATTATTTAACAATTAGCAATTTTTAATCTATGATATAAGACACATGTTAAAGATATTTAAATGAGTAAACTCTATGGAAAAACTAAACATGACATTCCAATGTATTTGATATCACATCATCATATTTGTAAAACTTTATTGATTAAAACAAAATCATACCTCAATGAATTGGATTGATCTAATTTTTTTATTTTATTTTATTTTATTTATTTTGATCTAATTAATAAAATATTCAACAAAAAAGCTCCAATGTTCAACCTTTGCATAGCATTGTGCTTTTATAGTTTCTACTTAAATAGCTTTTCTAACCAAAGTTCCATTGCTAACTATGATTCAACCCAAAAGAATACATCAAAAGACTAAATTTTGAAGCACCCCAAATTTAACTAAACGGAAAAGTGAAAGAATAAACCACTAACATCAATATTCCATAATAATCATATGACTATAATGGTGATATTTTTTTTCCTGACATACATTGTTTTACATAAAATATTATCCAATTAATAAGTATCTATTCCTCTATTTCATTCTTATATACTTTGGCTTCTCAAATAAATTCCCATGTCTCATGCAACACATGTTGGTAGCAAGCAGCTTGAAAAGAAACACAACCCTCTCTTCTGCATTCATTAAAAAATGTGGGTCAAAAAATAATTGGAAAAATGAACCAAATCAAAATTTTAGCTAAATGTGTAAAATAAAAGGTATATGTTGGGAAGTAAGTCCACATCGCCTACCTTATTGTGTCAAGAATGATTTAAATATTTGTTGAGCTACTCCTCTCATCGCTAATTGGTTTTTAGATAGAACCTTAACATGATATCAGAGTCATAACTCAACTTATTTCCGGTTGTCGTGGGCCAAAATATGCCATTTAGTTATAGGTCAAAAGTAACTCTTCGCATGGTCCGACAGACTTATGTGTCGCCTACCTCAATGTCTTGGAATGATTTAAATACATGTTAAGTTATTCCTCTAATTATTAATTTCTTTTGATAAAGCTCAATTTAAAATTCCACATTTTTTGTGGCAAAAAAAATTAAAGGAGTTAGGGGCTCTACCTTTCTAGTTTTTGCATAAAGAAGTTCTGGTGAGATCTTGTATAAGTCCTCATCCACAGGTTTTGGTGTTGGTCTTGGCATGTGATGAGTTGGACTAAGTGATTTCTTCACATTATTGACCCAATTTAGCTTTTTAGCTTCCTTTTCATATTGGTCATGAACCTTTTCCTTCATTAAAGTCAAGGAACAAATTAAAAATTATATAAGTGCTTTTAAAAAAGTTATCTTTTGAAGTTACATGTGTGTAAAATGACTAGGCATGCATGGTTATCTAGTCATTAATTATTATGGCATGTTTTATATTCATTACTTTCTTTTAATGATACCTTATAGACCCCATTGTCTCTATTTTTAGTGACCAATTCACATGGAGTATATCTAAAGGCCAAAAGTTACACCCTTTGCACAATTAAAGTCCATCATTATCTCAATTCATTATAAAAATGAATGGGACATACATAATGAATCTAAAGAAAATCACAATGATACAGGAACCTAACATGTATTTATTTCCTATCCCGACTAATTAAAAAGTTTCACTTAAATAAAAAGAAAATTCTTAAAACTAAAAACTAAAATTTTCATATTACTTGGCTAAATATAAGGGGGCATGGTCTCTTCTTTTTGGGACAAAGGATCTTTGTTCTGATTTATGATGAATGAACAACTAGTCATAAATGAAAAATCACATTTTGAACCAAACAAACTTAATGAAATGGTTTTATAGGTCTTTTCATTTATAAACAATGTTTTGTCTCATTTTATCCAATGTAGGATTTCGTAAACCTAATAATGCCCCCTCTAGTATAGTTATCTCACACTTATGGGTCACTCTCCTTTGTATCCATCAAGTTCAAATCGAACTATCGAATCTGATATTACTTGTTAAGACCTGCTATCAAGAAGGCTTATTGTTACCTAGCTATGGACATAATGAAGAGCTATTCATAGGTAAGACAATATTTTTAGCTAATACCATAAGGTCATGTTTCATGGATCTATTCAACTCATAAATTTTTCCGTTCATTCAACCACCTTATATTTAATATGAAATATTTCTAGCAATACATTATAATGATCAATAAATTCAGATAGACATAGACTTCACGTTCTTATGATTTAATACTATTTTCTCGTTATATTAAACTTAAGCAAACTTCTATGGGGATACCCAAAAAATTAAGGTAACATCATTGAGGCGTGTCCTATAAAAGGCAAAGTTGCTTTCTTTTTCAACCCTACGGTCTACCCTATAGGTATGTGACTATGATGAAGCATGTTACTTTTTTGAGACACTATACTTGACTTAACAAAATTGAAATTGAATTAGAAAACAAAAGACCCTTTATCATGATTGAACTCCAAACACATACAAAACAACATTTTCCTAAAAAAACCAATAGTAAACAAATTTAAAGATAAAAAAAACCCTCATTCATATTTTCTATTTATATATTAAAATAACACTATTTTTATTACACCAAAGGCAACAAGATCGCTCTATAGATAAGGGATTCACTTACTCCAAGAGTAAGTTTTTTAAACTTATTCCACATTTTAACCATCAATTCTAGGAAATCTAATGGTTTAGATTTACCCACTAATTCAAATCATTAGATTTCCCTATGATTGATGGCTAAAACGTAGAGTAAATTTAAAAAACTTACTCTTAGAGTAAATTTAAAAAAATTACTATTGGGGTAAGTAAATCTCCTCCACACTTTCTATTAAAAATATCACGTCACATATTTAAGTTTAGATAAGATTGTATGACATACAACTATTACAAAACAAAGAAAACAAGAAGAGTTTTTGTGACATATAAACATACCTTTGTACTAGGAACAAGAATCATGGTTGGTGTAACAACATGATTTTCATACAAGTCACCAGTAACATAAAGATCACCTTGTTCTTCAGATTCAAAGCATTGTGTGAATGGTAGATTATCATTCCAATCCCAGCTCCCAAATGCTGGAATTTGCTTCCTCTTATAGTAGTACTCCTATTAAATTAATCACACCAAAAAATATATATAAATTATTTAGTTCATAAGATAAAAAAAATACAAAGAATATGAAAGTTAAATAAGATATAAGAGTATGAGAAGAAGTTGCATGCAAAAGACTTACTTCCATTGAAGCTAAAGATGTGTTAAGAGATAGAGAAAATGGTTTCTCTTTTTTTTTTTTGCTTCTTTGCTATGACTTTGAGCATTGGTTTTTGATGTATTTAAAGAGAAAATAATGTGACATTGAACTTCTACTTGAATCATGTGGGAGCTACAAATTTTACTTTCATTTGGGACCACCTATATTACTTTCTTTTTATATATTAAAGGCACTTATATATCTTGGACTCAAAGCCTAAAACTCAAAACTATTTATTAAGTAAAATCCATATAACTAGTTCAATAAAAAATGTGAATGTTGAAGATAAAATAAAAATCATAATTCATCCATGAAAACTTTTATTTGGGTTTAGAATAGTGAAAAAGTCTCAATTATATAAAAGCAATGAAGTTTTAATCTTATTAGATGAGGTTGACATCATAAATCGAACGAGACCATAATATTCTATCATAGTCATATTCATTGATAAAACATTATATCATATGGTTATCATTATATTGTATGATTGACCAAAGCTATTTAATTCTAATAACTTGGGGTATAGTATGATTTTCAATTTTTATTTTTATAATATAATTTATTCATTTCTAGCTAAACTTATTATCCATATGTCATATTTTATTTCAACAGATAGGAAAGTCGTCCTTTCAATGTATTATGAAAAATAGACAATTATGTTGTTATTAAAATGATAATTTTAGTGTAAACTTTAGGGGTGAATTAGTTTTGATTTTGAGGACTAATTAGACTAGTTTATTGGCATATTTTTTGAAAAATAACTTAAAAATCACCATTTGATTATAAATATATAAAATGTACTTATATTACATTGTTAAAGTGTTAACTAATTATGTCCTTCAACATATTTTCCCTTTTCTAAAACAATAACAATTTTATAAAAGATTTTATGAAAATAATATATCATTTCAGATGTAAAGCAAAATTGTTAGAGATAGAAGAAATTATAAGAGTTTGTATGTGTAGTGAATGATTATTGTATATTCATCTATTCATCAAAAAGTAATACACAACCTTATATAGAAGGCTCCATCAAAACAGAAAGAAAACTAACTCTCTAACTATAACCAACTAACTAACTAACCCCTACTAACAATAGTTAGTTTGACTTATACATTTGAATTATTCTACAACATTCCCTCTAGTTCAAATTTCCTAAAGATAGAACTCTCATCTCTTGTCTTATAACTTCAAATCTTTTCATCTTCAAAGGTTTAGTGAAAATATCTACTTTTTGCTTCTCAGTTGGACAGTACAACATCTTCAACCTGCCCTTATTAGAAAGGGGACAAAGAGATCAGATATAACAGAAAGTGATCGAGTAAGGTTAAAAAGGAAAGAACGGAAGGACTTAATTAACATTAACCTACAAAAAAAAAAAAACCCTGTATGTGGCATATTCAACCCCTCTTATTTGGAAACAATTATATTTATGATCTTTGGTGCTAATATTTGGGATTAACTTTTAAGTAAAATTAAATTTTTAAAGTGACATCAAAATTTTATTGACCATCTTTACGTAAATATATATTCATATAAGTCTTTCTCCTAATAACCATAATTTGTATGTAAATAATAATATATGTTTTTTCTTCTTCATCATTATTAAATATTAGAATATTGCTTAAACGACAACATTTGCTAAGTTGGCCAATCCCTTATATTACATTTTTTTAAACATTTATATAAAATGAAGGATATATGGTGAAACCCAAATAAAATAAATGACAATTATGAGTATAGTAAAAAAGTGCAATTTTTATTTTATGAAAAAAACTATAAAGTAATATACCTATTATGATTATATAGTTTTTATATAGTCAATAATAAATCATCTATTATTCATATATATTATATATTTTTAAAAGTCAATAATAATTAACAGATGAATAATAAATAATAAATAAACATTATACTCAATATATAATTGAAAGAAAAATATAGAATTTATTAACCATAAAATAGGATTCTTCTCAAATATTAGAGAGTTCAGTATTGAAAATGTAAGATGAGAAGATATTTTTAAAATCTTAATTTAAACAAATAGAAAATCTGGATCATTTAAATTTTATTTTTACTATGTGTCAAAAATTCTAAGTATGCAATTATTCTAACTTTTGAGTGGGTCTATAGTTATAGCTGGTTTGGCCTAGTTTGTCTATGAAGAAATGTGTATTCCAATGCATGTGAAAATGACCAAAGTTGGTTAATATTTATGATTATTTGGTTGTGAATACTCCAATCTCAATGCTATTGCTCGTGATGGGTTTATCTTTTTCTTCATCCACACGCATAGAGTCATAAGGAACATAGTGCTTTGTGCAATGCCATGGTGTGACATAAACAAGTCTTGTCTAACATTGAATTTCAAACTGTAGAGTACTCAATGAGGTCAACAACACACGTTACATGCTTATACAATTGTACAACTTTATGCCTTTTGAACTTACATACTCATATTGGACCATACTGCGATTGACTCGGATCATTATTGAGTTCTATTGTTATTGGGGTATGTGAAAAGTGAATAGCCATAATTGAGACACTAAGTCTTGAACCAAAACCTTAAGTATTTGTTTTATGAGATTTTTATACTTATAAACTTTTTTACTCATTTTCTCACATCCAATGTGAGACTTCACATTTGAATAAATCCATCAACTCAATTTTTTAGTACGTAGGAAAATGAAGTGGAAAAAAAGCCCTATCATCATTTTACAAGTTTATTTCATGACTTCAAAGTTTTTATTTTCTCATTTTTTTCGTTCAAAATCTAACTCCGAAACAAATCCTTCTTCTTTATTTGAGTGTTAGTGTTGCTGTAACTTCTTATGTCAATAAAAAGTGCAATTATATGAAGAGTAAGACTCATAAAAAATAAAGAAAATGGAAGATGTAATGTCATTTTTGTCCTTTTTATTTTTGATGATATTATAATTCTACCCTTAAAAGCAAAAGTAAAAAAGAACTTCTCTCTAGTAATAAATGAGAGGTTTATGACCCTTTCTTTCAACCTTTCATATATAGTCTCAAACTAAATTATACAAAACAATGAAGAGAAAAACTAAGAGCAATGTTCCAATGCCAAATTCAAATCCATCATAATCATGGTTTGAGTTGCTGATGACTTGATGGTTTAAACCTTTAGATAACTTTCCAAAGAAGGGACATGAAGAATGCAAGTAAATAAGCACAAATACTATAAGAACAAGAATCAAGAGTATAAAAATTATAAAACTTTTATCAAATATAAGTTGAAAAATAGATAATAACATTTCTAAAATGGAAAATAGAGTAGACCAACATATTAGGAAACCAAAGCCAATAACCAATAGAGAAGGTAACAATGGTGATGGTCCTCTTTCCATTTTCATAGTTATGTGTGTGAGAATATGTTTTTCACAATGTTGTAAAAAAAAGTGATTTAGAAGAGAATTTTAGTGATAAGTGTTTTTTGATTCCTGCATAAGGAATGGCTTATATTTTGTGGCATATATCTAATTAGTTGAGCTATCTCAACTCTCTTAGAGTAGATAACACTTTTCAATTCTCTATCATTTTATAAAATATATATTATATTAAAGGTCTATGAAGTAGGATACCAACTACAAGGTATGAAATTTAACTATGAATTGTGTCACTATCATAAGCGAGACCATTTTCCAAATTAAAGCTCTCATTTTGGCTATAAAATTAGAACTTTTTGAACCATCTAAGTCATAATTTACATAACCACTTTAACTTCTCCTTTTATTCTTTATTTTTCATGAGTTTTAAAAATTATTTATCAAAATCTTATAATGGGATAATTTAATTTTCTTACAATTAGCTAATTCATCCTATCTCCCTTATAACATAATTGACTTAACACTTTTTTTATAGAGGATAAATTATATTGTTGTTGGCTTGAGTCGCGACTAAGTCGCTCTATGTAATTCATTTATAGCGTTGACCTTAGTTATACAAGCAGTCGTGCAATCCCAAAGATAAAACTACTCAATATACGAACTTTGTTAGTACTCATCCATAATATAAAGAAACATGCACTATGTATTGTATGCATATGTTTTTATTAGTGAACTTAGATTTTTAATTTTGGTTGATTTTTAGTTATTCATTTTTTTCTCTCTATAAAAAATAAAACATAAACAACAAACTTAATATTTTCCTTACCATCAAATAAACTATTTCCCTATTTCAACGCTTCAATATGTTCCTTCTTTGAAACTATCCTCTTGCATTTGATTCATAACAAATCATTATATTCTTGACTTTCTTCAAAAATCCTCCAACAATACAAAGATCAAAGGAGATAAATCAAATATAGAAGGGTTTATATTGATCTTCCTCCATTCTACTACTCTTCCTATTCAATGGGAGATAGAAAAGGAGATATAAGAATATATTTCATATATGTTTTATTTTTTGCATCCATCATTGGTGGTGGAGTTTTTATCTCCTTATACATAGTCCAACCACATGATTCACAATATACAACATGGTATGTAATTATAGGCATGACCTTGGTTTCAATCCCATGGTTCTTTTGGTTTCTCCTCTATTTGTATACATGCTTTTTCTTTGGAACAACCCATGATGTCCAATTTGTTGATGAAGGTTCTAGGGTAACAAAATCTCCACCAACAACTTTTGTTTCCAACTCTTGGGACGCAAAATCTCCTATTCATTCCCCTCTAGGTGGAGGAGAGCGTCGAGTTCATTTCGGAGTAGTTGTTGAGATCGGGGATGGGTTTGATGGTGGTGATGATCAAGAACACCATCACCATGTAGATGATATTGAGAAGTTACAACAATAGTTACCTATTAGGCATTATATCAAATGTAGTATGTCATGTTTAATGTTATTATTCGTTAGGACGAATACACTAATTGGTACGTGATATGTCAATTACAAAATTCACTATGTAGTACATAAAGTAAATGAGTGATGAATCATGTCATTGTCATAGGAGAAGCAATGTATCATCATTGGTAATGGTTGAGACTAGAAAAAGTAGAATATCTTTAAACTTTGGTAGGAAACTTTGATTATTAATTAATGGGGTGTTATACCATATTAGAGGCAAGTGCAACCATAATATTGTTGGTATTTATTTTTAGTTGAATGCTCTTACATAGAAAGGCAAGCAATGTTTTTTAAGGTAATGTTTTAGGAGTTTGAGGGCCATGCATCCATGAGATAATTAGGTAATTACCTTAACGAGTAAACATAATTAGGTGATTTAATAGGGATTGTGTTGACATTTTGAGTCCTTTTAGTAATAAGAGTTGGATCGGGTCAATCCATATTTTGTCGGGCTGGACTGGACTGGACTGACTCATATTACCACCCCGAATTCCAAGCTCTTATCATAGAAAGGTGACAATGTTCCAATGGGAAAAGTCAAGTTGTGTACATGTACAAAAGGGTGACTCATGAGGTTTCCACCTTATAGGATATTTGTACAAGTTGATTTAATATTAGTGTGCGAGTTTCATAGTTATTAAGTCCTTCTTTTTTCCCATGTATATATGTCTATTTTTTTAATTATGCATGATAAACAAGGTCCAAGTCCCTAACAAACGAACAATGATCACATGTCCCCAATCCTATTCTAAACCCTGTCCCAAGCCCAATCATATTTTAGCAAGTAAGATAAGTATGTTATTTTTTATTTTCTTTTTATTTATATGACAATTTCTAATTGGCTTGGGACATGGTTGGGGACACGCTTGGGGACATGGGATCTCCATTCCCAACAAAGAATAAAACTACATGATCACTTTCTTCATTGTCATTATATTGTATTATCATAACAAAGAAAGCAACAATTGGATATAGTGTCAAATAGCATTTGTTTTTTCACAGTAGAAAACAAATCTAATAACTTAATATACTAATTAAAAGAAATATTATCTTTACCATGAAAACATGTTTCCAACATGAGCAAATATATTATTCAGTAATAGCCATATCAAATGAACATTATTAAATCTACCATATGACTAATTGGTGATTGAATTTACATTCTACCTTGTTTGATAACATTATTGAACTAAAGTGGCAAGCGTTAAACATTTAAACAAAACTTTTTTTTTTTGCAGATTCCTAATAAGCCAAATTAATGTGATTTATTTTTGGACCGGTCTAAATTTGAACACCTCTTATTTTCACACATTTTCCCTGAACTGAAATGAGCTTAAAAATCACAATCTACATTATCTTTTTTGTATACATAGAGAAAACCTTTATTGTTTCAATTCATAAGATTAGTTGTTAAGAAAACTAGAGAGAAATTGGATATTTAAGCTCAAAATTTCACCACTTTTTGACTACTAGTTTAACTTTTTTTATTTTTTTAAGAATGAAATTTGATATTTAAGCTCAAATCTTTAATAACAAGGTTGATATTTACTCTCCAATTACGTAGCACCGGGTGAGTATAGCTCGGGTAAGGTTTACCCATTCCCAACCCTAAATGTTAGTAGGGTCATGTTCTCGAACCACCTAATTTTATATCCGAAGTTAACTCGATCCCAAATATCGCTTTGAACAACCTTTGAATTCGAACATAGACCCGATTAAATATAATGCATATCACTTTTAGATAAAGTATTCTCATTATTTTCCTTATTATTATATAATTTGACATGGAAATGATATATGTATATATATTGTTAATCATGTACATAACATGACAAAATTAGAGAATCAATGATACTTTCGACAAAAGAGATATCATTATTCTATACACAATTCAATAGAAACACATACAAATATGATAGGTGAGTGACTATAGGAAAGGTCGGGTCTTGTTTCTCCCATATCAAATTCTAAATATTGTCTATCTAATTTTTAAACTAGAACCCTAGACTCGATGAGACCCGACCCTAATTAAATCCAATCATAATCCGATCAAACTGGGTGAACATGTCTGAATAGATTATAACTTATTTATGTTTGTTTGGTACATTAATTAAGAGATATTAAACCCTATAACTTACAATTATTGCCTAATGTATTTGACATCCCATTTGTGAGTGACCCAAAAGAGTAGAAAGTGGTGAAATCACAACAAGAAAAGCAGTTAGAGAATTGAATCAGAGAGAGAGAGAGAGAATTGTGAAAATGGAATATAGTTTTGATGAGAAAGATTATGTATCATGTTGTGGAAGTACTAGATTTGGTAAAGAAATGGTTTTAGCTTCACCTTTTTCATCTTTACAACAATCAATTTCAATTGCAAGACATATTTGGTTCAATAACGTTGATGTTAATGCTTGGCTTCAAGCTTTCTCTTCTCATCCTCAGATTGGTCAATCTCACTCTCCTTCTCTTGCTTCTCAAACCAGTGCTCAGTTCCGTTATCTCTCCTTTCTTTCTTATTACTTAATAATACCACTGTTTTAAATTACGGTAACATTGCTGTTGTTGCGATTGTGTTCATTGCGATACGGATTGCGTCTGTTCTGGTGTGAATTATTTTGGGACTAAAAAAATATTTTTGAATATGATGCGGTGCGTTGTGGTCTGATGCGGTTGCGTTGCAGACCGATGCGGCTTCCTCATTGTGATTCGGACCAGATTGATGATTGCTATTTACACTGGCCGATTATGTAATCTGTTTCGAGATATATGACTGTCCATCCCAATAAAAGTAATCTCAAGCAAAGAAACTGTTTCCGCGATTTGAGCCAATGACCTCCGGGTCACAAGGCAAACAATCTTCTCATTGCGTCGAGAGTGGAGACTTACCTTCCTTTTAGGATTGATTGTGAAAGTTTTGATTTAGTTTAAGGTTGTGTCTTCATCTTGATGGTGCTTGTTTGAATTCTTTTATACCTGATGTTTGCAAGGTAGTTGGTGAGAATTTTTTAACTCCTATTAACTTGTTAGTATCAATAATTTGAATAAGAAACTGTTTTTTGCAGGTGGAGTAAGGGAGAACAATCAACTGCTTTAGCAACTGCTACTGGTTCTAGCTTACAGGTTTGCTTGCTCCTGCCCATTGATTTAAATTGCGGACCGCATACCTGATGCGACAGCAATAATGCGGTTGCAGTGACCGCCTGTAACTCCGAATCACAATGATGCGGCCGCAATGAGACTACATTTGGACCGTATCAGGCCACATCGGACTGCGTCAGATTTAAAAATATTTTTTAATCATAAAATAATTCACACTGCAACGGCCACAATCTGCTTCGCAACAGCCGCAATGACCACAATGCAGTAACCATTACCACAATGCAGTAACCATTACCACAATCGCGACCGCAACCACAATTTAAAAACCTTATTTTATCTCTTGCCACTTAAAAACCTACAAGTTACATTAGTTTCTGTTTCTTGTACTACAAAATGTACAAAAACTGATTCTCTCTGTTCCCTTCTATCAGACTAGTTAAGAAGATTTGTCTAAGCATATTGAATTGTAAAACACCTGCTTTTAGAGAGTTGTGGTTTCATATTGTTTGTGCATTTTTTTTATCGTCTGGATCTGCGTCGTCATTTCATTTTACTATTGGTTATATGCTTTTGTTATTGTGGACGAACCATTGTAGTTAAACTGCGGTTTTTACAGTTTATAAATGAAAGTTGGTTGTCTAAATGTAATGGTCCATTTGACAATTGTAGGAACTATCTGAATGGAATGCTAAGTATATGAATAAGTTTGGGTTTGTATTTCTCATATGTGCATCTGGGAGAAGTACCGATGAGATACTCGCTGAACTGAAGGTAAAGTTGAATTTAAACTCTTCAGTTTCTATAGTAAATCTGATGTCTATGTGAGTCAAATTGTGTTAGCTATTTTATTTAGACATACTGTAGAGATCGAAAAGTAGGATTTTAGTTAATTTTTTTGAAGAATTCAGCATTTCAAATGATATACTGCTTGCCTTTTCGGGATTTGAAATAATGGTCAGCAGTAATATGGACAAGTTCTATGGCTGATTTAACATTGCTTTGGTTGATAAATGACTAAGGCATTTTCTTAAGAGACTGCTTCATGTTGTCACCAATTAATTCAGAGCAACTATAGTTTATATCAAAGTGGATGAGATGTCAGCACAACCATTGTTGAAATTCACCAAGTTCCTAGAAGTTTGTCTCAAGAATATGTTTTTTAAGATCACTAATTTCCTTGTGATTGAGAGATGCTTCTCATATTTTCTTGTTTTGAAGGACTCTAAGGGCAGGGAATATTACGTTTCCTCTCTTTTGTTATTTCTCGTCTATGCATAATTGAATTATTAAAAATTCGTACTTTATTTAGGATTCGAGTGAAAGAGATAGGAAAGTGAAATTTTTACTTTAAAATTTAAATTAATCTGTTTTACATTATGCAGAAACGTTATACGAACAGGCCGATTGTTGAATTTGAGATTGCAGCCCAGGAGCAAATGAAAATTACAGAACTACGCCTTGCAAAACTCTTTTCAAGTAAAGAAAACATTTCTTCTACAACTGATAAGGATTTCGTTGCTGTTTCTAAAAAGGCAGAAGGTACTTCCAAATTCTTTGTTTTGTTTTATGTTTGATTAAAATTTAAAAACACCTTTTCAAATGAATCTGGATCTGTTTTTGAAGGATAGATTTGTTATATATAGTTGTTTAAGTGACAACCCTTCTGCAGTTATATATACAACTGAATTTGGGTGACACAATGATTCTATCTGCTCAAAATTTAATGTGATCTGTTATAAATTTAAATATAATACTTGATTTGCCATTTAGGTTCCATTTCCGAGTTGAGTTTTGGAGGGGAAGGGAGGGAAAGAGAAGGTTTCAGAGCCATCTCACAAGTGTATTTCATGGCTCCCAAGCCTTCCCTTTCCGTTCCTTCCCCTCCAAAATCCAACTATCAAATCGATCCTTAGAATCCACCATCATGAGTCACAACTTTCTTATCTAGAAGTAGTAGTATCCAGTATTCGATTTTTTTTCATCCATTCATTAAGTTTCAGCATATCAGAAGTTGAGTTTTATTATAGTCAATTCTAAATCTATAAGATTCAAAGGATTTAGTATTAACTAATGTGTTAGAATCATGGCTTGTTGTACAATACCCCAACCATGAAACAGAGTATGACACACTCCAAGAAAAGGTAGCCATAGATCTATCATTGAGAGTAAAAACGATATCCTTAACTTCTGGTTCAGTATATGAAGATTTTTTTATACTAAATAGTCCTTGGATTCCTTTCGCCTTCGCTTCTGCCAACGCTCACGTTGTCTCGCGGAGTGCGGGCCAGAACTTCTGAAATAGACCACATTCGTCCTACTAAAACATGACAGAATACATACCTTACCATTGGAGATCTTGGTGTACTGCAGTGGGGTGGGACTTGTTCGAAATTTTTAGGGGTGCTGCTTAGCGAACAAAAGGTCACAGGTTCAAATCCTTGAAACAACCTCTCCACTTGCGGTGGTAATGCTGCACATCTATCCTCCCCGGAACCTACTAGGCGGGACCTTCTTACACTGGACCAGCCAATTTTTTCCACTTACAATAGAGGGCTCTTTTTGCAGTTTCACTCACTTAGAGGAGCAGTAAAAAAATTCAAAAACTGGTATGGAACCTTTAATCGGCTATTCAACCGAAGAGTATGGAATACTCCTTTATGTATCAAAGACTATATGAATGACATAGAGGATAGAAATGGCAAAATGAGTAAATCCAATTGTAGAGTTTTAATCAACTAGAACATAAGAGATTCCTTTTGTAAAATTGAAGAGGTATAATGAAATTTAGCCTTTCAATTTTGTTTTCCCAAATTGTAAGTCGCCGAATGTCCTCTCGACTCTTATTTTCCCTTTTTTATATCCATTCTAACTAACTAACTAACTAATCCACTCAAACCAACTCCTCTAACTATATAGACTAGCCCTTGTGTCCTCTTGACAATACCATTCCTTGAAATTCAACCTTGTGCTCAAGGTTGAAATCTAAAAACTGAAAATGAATCTGAGATACACCCTTCCCAAGTAGCTTCCCTATTGCTTTCTTCCACCGGGAGATGTGACAAACATAGGAATGCGTGCCTGTTATGGGAGCTGAAGCTGGACCACAAATGCACCAATATGCTTGAGGACCTAATAGGGGTCATTTCCCATTTTCCAATCACAGTTTGTTTGCCCGTAGATGCTTGGCTCATTAGATCAGAAAATGACCTCAGATGACACTTGCCGTATTTTCAAAGACCCACCTCCATATTCATCAACCCAAATACCGAAACAAAGTTGGAAATTCAGAGAACAATGATGTTAAGAGAGTGAAAGCAACCCACTCCACTATATCCTTATTTGTTGGAGGTTGGAGAACATCAGCACCCAAACTGCCACCACTTATTGGGGGTCTTTAGGTGAAAAAATGCATTTTAAATAATGGCACCGTGAAATCCAAACAACATCGCATGCTTACACACGTCATGTAGCATTTGATAGTTGTCACAACCTTTTTAGCTGTCGTGGCTCTTAAACCAATTGTCTGTTGTAAAACAAGCATCCTTCTGTTACCACACCGTGGTGACTCACCAGGAATGCTCTATCCTAGTGAAAACCATATTCTTAAATTTAAACAGGTCCTACCTAATATCGTCATAATGAGTCTCGCCTACTTGGGGTATCATGGTATCTCGCAGAGTATGCAGGCCAGACACCTTGTTGTTGGGAGCAACTATGCAAAGGATTACAGAAAACTGTTCTAAGCTCTGAGGATCATCATATCAAGCACATGAAAATCCTACTGTAGATGTAATTGGCTGCTGGCTAGGCTATGTAAAAGAAAAATGCAATTTTCGATAAAACAATAATAACATCTTACTCATGCAAATGTTCTTCCCCCTATGATTGCTCCTTGGCCATTTTCCTTGTAGTACCTTGTAATGGCATGCTGTTTTATCATTAAGGGTGGAAACAGGTGAGGCCGCCTACCAGGGGCCTATTACTTGGCCTATAACAGGCCAGGCCAGACCTTTTTAGTATACAGGTCAGGCTTAGGCTTCTCCAAAAGTCTATTTAACCGAAATAGGTCAGGCCCAGACTTTTTAAAAAACCTATTAAGTGTAACAGGCCGACATATGTAATGTTATTATACATTTATTAATTATTTTTATAACATGTACAAAAAACTAAATAATAATTTTTTTATGTAAATCCACTAGGACTTATTGTTGAGACTTGGGCTTAAGTACATAACCCAACCCATGTTAAATATTAGAACAATATCATATTTTACTATGATATTAAAATATATTGTTTTGTATATTCTAACATCAAATGTATCACAAATCCTTCGAATACATTACGCAACATTGGAAGATGATGAAAATAATTGTGATAACAATGTAAAAAATTTCATACTAATTGCTATAATTATAATAATTTTTTTAGCTTGTAAATAATGTGTTGAATTTTTTACCTTAACATACCTTTAAACAAGCTAACAGGCCAGACCAGACTTTTAAACAGGTTAGACCAGACTTTTAAACAGGCCAGACCTATGCTTTGATTTTTTTTAAACAGGCTAACAGGCCAGACCCAAGCTCCTATATGCTATATAGGTCTGGCTTGTTTAAGGCAAAGCTTGACCTGACCTGTCTCCACCTCTATTTATTATGTAGTGCACCTTCTTCCTTAGTTCCTAAAAGTTCTGCTGTTTGAAGTGGTCCCTCAACTCTATACCTCCTATATAATCTAGACATGTACAAATGAACTTGAAGTTCTGAATTCTATTATATTTTCCGTTCATTTCATGAGGTTACAGGTTCAAATCCTGGAATCAGTCTGTTTGCTTGCAGGGGCAAGGCTACGTACATCTACCCTCCTAAGTGGGAGTCCCATGCACTGGGCTGCCCTTTTTTTCTCCTTTTCGTGAACTGTTAAACATGTACTAAATGATTCAATACTGCATGGCGCTATCATTGTGTGCTATTAAAATAAAGTTCTTCCTATTGTTTGTATGATGTATGTGGTATGAGTGTTTAGTTCAAACACTTCATGTTTTGTGTCATGATATCTTTCATGTTTAAAACTGACCTTTCCTATACTTCTTTTTTGTTTTAATTTTTCCCAATGCTAGAAGATCGTATAAGCATTATTGGGGGTCATGTTACTTCTGATTCAACGAATTCACCAGGAAAATCAATTCAGCTTCCCTCCAGAACCCGTCCACCCATTACGACTCATGTGTTGGATGTTTCGCGAGGTGCTCCAGCTGCTGGTATCGAGGTACTTTTGGAAGCGTGGAGAGGCACACAGCCTCGTCCGACATTCGGGATTGCAGATGGTGGCAGTTGGATAGTTCAAGGGTCTTCGACGACAGATTCAGATGGCCGAAGCGGTCAACTGCTGAGCATAGTTGACGATGTAAACCCGGGGATATACAGGATAAGTTTTAACACCGGAAAGTACAATCCGAATGGCTTCTTTCCTTATGTGTCTATTGTGTTTGAAATCCTGGAGTCACAGAAAAAGCAACATTTTCATGTTCCATTGCTGCTTTCACCATTTTCTTTCAGCACTTACCGTGGAAGCTAGAAACATTGGAGCTCATGTTTCCCATGAATTCTTGAAGCTTTTCTTGAAATAAACATAATTAGGTGTCCATTTTATATCACAGAAAACTTATGAGTGTATCATTGGTATTTGCTTGATGTATGTTATCAATACTTCTGGGCTAATAATTGAGACAATATATAATAAATCAAACATTTATTTAAGGTCTGCAATGGTACTTTGTTCCATCCTTAATTCTCATTTTGTTTCTCAGTTGGTAGAGTTGTGAGACATAAAGTGTGATCATCAAAGTTCAATTTCTGACAAATGCAGTTGAATTCAAAGACAAAACACTAGGATTTAATGTTTTAATTTTCAGATGGACACAAATGGATGCATGTTCAAATTCCACTGTACATTAGAAAAACATGAACTTGACATTTTACTTTAATTATTATATACTTCAATAATACATGAAAACAAAAAAATAATAATTTAACCAACAAAGTGTTGGTATCGTAGTGTAACTTGCTAGATCTCCATATAGATCAAAAGGTTAACAGTTCGACTTTTGGGAGCAACACTTGTTAGGATGATGAGTCATGTGTTCTAAAAGAGATTAATTCCTTACTCATGGATAATCTTGGTTATACAAAAAAATAATAATTTATCTTCTCTTAACTTTGATTTAAAAAGAAGTGCTAATTAATATCAATATTTTAAGAGTCAAAGCCAAGAAAAGAGAGTCAAGGAAAGGTGGTAGCACATGACTGCATGAAGGAAGATTAATTCATAAGAAAAAGATGTTCTCGATAATGGAATTTATTTTAGTTGTCACTGCATCGTCTATCATTCTTATTTGATTATTATTAACTTTTAAATATAAGTAATACAAATGAATAATGTATGTATAAATATTTAAAAGTAAATCATTGACTATTGTTTGCTTAATTGTGTTTTGCTGCAACGTTTTGGGAATTCATTTTTTAGTTTTTTTTTTATTTTGGATGGGATTTGCAGATTTTTATTGGGCCCAAAAGTTCGGGCCTCCGAAGCCTGCACCCTTATGGCTATGCCATGGGCTGGTGTTGTACACAAGGTGAGCTGGTTCCATTACACCTTTAGTAGATAAATGCTACAGAGGAGGTGAATTTTATTGTTATATAGAGAATATATGTCAAGGGTTACCATGGTTAGGCTAGGTCCGGTAAGGCTTGCCCCTTACTCGATCCTAAATGTTAATTTTTTTTTTAAAACTTAGATCTAATTAAATATAATATATATTTTAGATAAAATATTCTCATAACTTATTATTATGGATATGTAAATTGACATATAAAATAATATATATATATATATTTTATTAATGATTTACATATTCGTATATGTGATAAAAATATTAGAGAATCAATGATATATGAAATAATTGATATATCCATTATGGCAAAAAATCATTTGTACAAGAATATCCTAAATAATTAGCAAAAGTAATTGAAAAAGCACAATAAAAAATATAAAATTATATCATTAAGTATGTTGTTACAAGAAAAATGCATAATTGAATATACATGTACAAACATAAATCATGGATGATCATGGTCAGGTTTAGTCGGGTCATGTTTGTCCTTTATTTAAAACTAAATATTGTTTGAGTCTAATTTTTGAACTTGATACTAGTCATAAACCCAATAAAACCTGACCATATTTAGGTCCAATTATGGTTGGGCTAAACCCAGTAAGCGGTAGGATAAAGTCATGTTTAGTATATGATGTCTATAACGAAGATGTTATATGAGGTTAAAACATATATATACCAGACTTGAAGAAGAATTTGATTTCTTTGGGGATATTTCATGTCAAAAGATTTAGCTATAGAGCTGATGGGGACAATAATAATCTTAGAGTATGCAAACTTCAAGAGACTATAAACAACCAGGAGAAAGAACAATGGATGGGTGAAATGATGGAGGAGGTGTAGTCTTTATACAAGAACCACACTTCAGAGCTTTTCCCATTGCCCCTAAACAAGTTTGTAGTTGGGTGCAAGTTGGTGTACAAAAGGAAGCCAATAATATCATAAAAAGAATGGGAAAGTTTAAGGCTCGTCTTATAGCAAAACAATATTTGCAACAAAAAGGGATCGACTATAATGAAGGGTCCACTGTAGCTGGACATAGTTACTTAGCTGACAAGTTGAAGAAGTCCCTCTATGGGTTGAAATAGTCTTTGAGATAGTGGTTAAAGCGATTTGACACTTATATGTCGAAGTTTGGTTATAAGCGTTGTGGGTACGATTGTTGTGTTTATTTGATAAGTTTTGGTGATGACTCTTTTATTTTTTTGTTACTTTATGTAGTTGATATGTTTATTGATGCTAATCATTTGAGTGATATGAATGAGCTTAAAGACATGCTAGGCAAGGAGTTTGACATGAAAGATTTAGGGGCTGTTAAGAAGATTTTTGGAATGAAGATTCACAAGGACTTGAGAGGTAGCAAAGCTTTGTTGAAAAGATCTTAGAGAGATTTGATATGAGTAACACTAAAGTAATGAGCACTCTATTGGCTAGTCACTTCAATCTTTCCATAGATCAGTGTCCAAAGACAAATGAAGAGAAAAATTTCATGTCAAAGGTTCTATATGCTAGTGTGGTTGGTTGCATGATATATTCTATGGTTTTCACTAGACTAGACTTTGTACATGCAGTTAGTCAAGTATGCAAGTACATGTCGAAACTCGGGAAACAACATTGGGAATCAGTCAAATGGATTTTAAGATACTTAAAGATCACTACACGTTTAAGTGTCATGTTTGGCATCCAACATACTAAGCCTACATTTGTTGGTTATGTTCATTCAGACTATACAAGAGATTTGAATTATAGAAGGTCCACAATTGGGTTTGTCTTTACCCATGCATGCGAACCAATCATGATGTGGATATCATTAGTTCAGTTTGTTGTTGATATGTCCCCAACTAAATCATAGTAAATGACAAGTGGTGAAACTTCTAAGAAAACCCTATGACTTATGGGTTTGGTAAATAAATTAGGTTTTGAGTAAGGTGAAAGTTCATTGCATTGTTACTATTAGAGTGTTATCTTCTTGGAAAAGAACTATGTGTATTTTCTGAGGATATAATTTATTTATGTATGTGTGCATATTCCAATGTTTGAAAGAAAATAATGACACTACAACATTTTTGGCTTATGGCAACGCCTCCATCTTCAACGGTTTTAAAACCGTGATCTTATAATATATTAGGCAACAGTTTCAAAACCGTTGCCTATTCATTGTATTAGACCACGGTTTTTGGAATTATTCTTACAACTGTGGCCTATTTTACTTTAAGACAACGGTTTCAAAACCGTTGCCTCACTACCACAGTTTTCTCTTTTAAAAATAAATTGTGTTTTCAAACTACAACGGTGGAAAACCGTACTCTTAAAAGAATAGGCAACATTTTTGTTTTTATACTCTTCTGCAACACAGTTTGAAAACTGTTGCCAAAGATTTTTTATAAAACAACATGGTTTTACTGGGTGGCCCTATAGTTTACAATACAAATGAAAAAAACCGTCACGTGCCAAAATAAAATGAATAAAATTGTTTCTTCCACCAAAATTCTTTTGATGTGCGGAATTTCTTTCTCCCTCCATCGAGCCATCATCTTCTCCGTCGAGCCATCATCTTCTTCGTTGAGCCATTATCTTCTCCATTGTGTCATTTTCCCTAGCATTTATCTTCTTTATGCCATTTTCCCTTTACTTAAGGTATTGTTTTCCTCTTTCACTTTTTAATTTCATCTTCCTGTACTTAATTTATTGATTTCCTATTTCAATAACTTAAGGTTTGTATTTGATAACTCGAAGATATTTCCTATTTCAATAATTTAGGGTTTGATGATGTTGACATGCCTCCATAATTAACCTTAGTACTATTATTGTCAAAGCCAAAGTTGTTGCTACTGCTAAATCAACACCCGTTTTCATATCCATATTCATTCAATGCCAAAATCAACCATCTTTTTTCATCAGGTGCTCATCGTCAAGTTCTTCTAAACTATGTCTCTATGCTTAACACCCATGTTCCTTCTCTATTAGTCGTTCCTTCCATCAACATGTTGTGGCTTAAGAATTTTCTCTTGACCCATACGTTGGTTCTTCTTTGATTAATTTCTATGTCAAATTTGGCTTCTCTGATGTTTACTCGCAAAGTGTTCGACTATATGCCTCATAGGAATGTTGTCCCTTGGACTACCATTTTTGGGTGCTATTCACAAATAGGCAGTGTTGATGAGGCATTTTATTTATTTAATTAAATGCGTACCAAAGGAATAAATGTTGATCTTGCTGTTTGGAGTTTCAGAAGTTATTTATTTAATCAGTATGGGTTTGTCTCTGATATAACTTCGTCGAATTCTATTCTTAATGTATATGTTATAAGTAGCTAGTTTTATGAATACTTGTTCTTGTTTTTTTTAGTCCTACTATTTGTATATTATCAATTTTGGAAGTCTCATTTTTGTTGATTGCAGGGATGTCTTAGTTTGAAAAAGAAGAAGATTTGGAAGCAAGTTAGTTGGGCATGTGCCAGTGGGATAATTAAGTCGACATAAGGTAATTTCTTATTTTCTCAAATGAATATGATCCTTTATTGTACTTATATATTAGCACTTAAGAGCATTGATAATTTGTACTTGTGTAAATCTTGTTTGGGAAGTATTGATAATTTGTATAAGAGCATTTTTTAATCCTTTCAAACACTTTAAGTCAAAATCTTATGGGAAAGTTTGTTAAGTCTTGTACTGAAGGTGGATTTGTTAAGAAACCATCATTTTACATGGTAACAAATGATTTGTTAGGAAAACATGGTTCATCTATCTGTGTGGTTTTATTTCTGACTAAGTCTGGTGTTTCTTCTTCTGATTTAGATGAACAAATAACCAGGATTGGCAAGAGAGATGTAAACCATGTTACTGAATTCTAAACTTTTAATACTTCAATCAATTTTCATTACACACACATTTCTAACTTAAACTTGTTTTGCTTTTTTTATTTTTGTTTTGCAGTGTCTCAGCCTTCTTAAAGCTTCTTTGATCTCATCTTTGGCTTTGTTCTAGGTCAATAAATATTTCCCATTAAGAATGAGAAAATTACTAAGTGAAATTGACATTTTCTACATTTTTATTGTTTTTATTTTGAATATTCCTACTGATTTTGTGTTGGTTATTGCTAGTGTTACGTACTTATGTACTTGTGTATTAGTTAAAACATTAGCGCTGATTAGCATTGACTAGATATGGAGGAATTAGCACAGACTAGTTTCTTTGTACTTGTGTATTAGTAGTTTTGTAGATACTAGTATATGTTGGACTAATTATTTTTAATTTATATTGATGCAGCAAAATCACTTGGAAGACAAATTGCCGAATATAGTACATGAGGACGAATATGTAGATTGGTCTTCATAATTGAAACATCAAGATTTCCTTTTTAGATTAGAATTATATTTTGTTAAACAATAATGAAAACATAATTGTATGTCTTTTGTAGTATCTTTTTAACAAATAGATGCACAATTGTATGACTTATTAATTTATATATATTAAGTACTTTTGTCATATTCGCTATACGTTAAATGTGATGTTTGACCAAAAATTACGTGTGATATAATGACAAAATTGTTTTTAAACATATGAATAAATCAATATTGTATAAAATGAGCAAAGAAAAACAGTTTTAAAGCCATACTACTATAGGCAACGGTTTGTAACCGTTTGTGTTTATGATGGAGAAAAACCGTTGCCTATTTGAAATGAACAAAGACAACGGTTTTTTAGCCGTTGTAAATGACCAAAGGCAACGGTTTTTACCTTTTTCTATAGGCAATGGTTTTTAACTGTAGCTGTTAATGATGAAAAAACCGTTGCCTATTTAAAACATTAGACAACGGTTTTTAAAAAGTGTTGCCAAAAGTCAGACAACCGTGGTCTTAGCCAAATGCAACGCCTCAGACTACCACAGTTAAAAAACCGTTGTCTTTGACAAAGACAACGATTTTTTTACTTTTGGCCACGGTTTTTAGCCGTTGCCGTAGGTCAAAAATGTTGTAGTGGGATGAGGGATAAATTGTTGTAATTTTTTTAAAATCATTATGAGTTAAAAGTGAAAAAAAAAAACTGTGCATCCATAAGTTATCATCTTTTTAACTAAACAGATTATTCAATTAACTTTATTTACCATACACCCTTAGTACCTTAACGTGGTGAAATAAATCATATAATTCTGACGAACATATTGTCTTGTTTATTAAGAATTTCCCTCGGGAAACATAAAACTTAGCGTTTGAGAATGTTTATTTTGGAGAGGTAATTTATGTTAAAGATATTTTTTGGCTCAAAGTTGAGCTTTGACTCTGTTACTATGTTAAGGTTTCATCTCAAAACCAATTGACAATGAGAGGAGGAACAAGTAGATATTTAACCATTCTCAGGATAATGAGATAGACGATATGAGACTTACTTCCCAACAATTTCATTTTTCTAAAAGTTAAAAACTATTTTTTGATCAATTTGTGATGTTTGGAAATTATTATTAAAATATAGAGCAACTTTATGTTCAATGAAAAAAACTTTGTTTTTATATAATCTTCGAAGTTGAGCATTATGGGTAAATGGTGCTGATTTTTTTTGAAATTGTATGAAATAAATATCATTATCAAATGATTTTCTTAATTATATATCGACTACCCATTTGGGTAAAATTATGTGTACAACAGTACAAGAATCCATGGTGCGGGTTAAGGATGGCAATGGGTACCCAGATCCACGGGCACCCGCAAAAAATATCCACAACGGGTCGGGTCTGGGTCCATGTTTTGGACTCGTGGGTAATTGAGACCAACAATTTTAAGACTTGCTGTTAGATGTGTCTGGGTCCGGGTAATGAGTTATCCAGACCCATGACTACTCGGACCCACTATTTCTTCCTATATATCTATATATATATATGGGTTTTGCTAACCTAGGGAAAAAGGTTTTTTAGTTGGTGCATGTTAACATTGTGTACCAAAAGTTTTGGACAAAATTAACCCTCCTATTTTAATTATAATAAAGTTAGCAATAAGGAGAGTTTTATAATTTCCATTAACTCAGTCATCCCTAACCTTCCCCTCCCCCATTAAATCAATCATCCCAAAACACCAAAATCATTCACCACCACTAAACCTCCCCACACCACCGCACCACCACTAAACCTCCCCACACCACCGCACCACCACTAAACCTCCCCACACCACCGCACACACCGCCGCACCATCGCCGCAACACACCATCGCACCACCATAACACACCGCCGTAACACACCGCCACATTGCGCAACATCGCCGCAAATGCAGTACAAAAATCAAAACTTGCTAATAAACCAAACAAATTAAAGCCAATATTAGCAACAGAATACAAACCAGAAGCTTGAACCATAACTGATATGGGCTTAGCAGAGGACCCAAAAATGCCACTAAAACCAACTCTAGCATAATTCATTTCACTGTCCTTAGTGACTTTACCAAGCCTCAAACCATAGGAAGTAGTACCACTATTGGTCATGCAAACTCTTATAGGTCTCAGAACACTACAATTTCTTGCTCTCGGCGATGTGGCGGTGTGTTGCAGCGATGTGGCGGTGTGTTGCGGCGTTGCGGCAGTGTATTGTGGCGGTGCGGCGGCGGTGTGTTGCGGTAGTGTGTTGCGGCGGTGTGTTGCGGCGATGCAGCGGCGGCAGTGTGTTGCGGCGATGCAGCGATGTGTTACATCGATGTGGCGGTGCGGTGGTGTGTTGCAGCGATGGTGCGGCGGTGTGTGCGGTGGTGTGGGGAGGTTTTGTGGTGGTGAATGGTTTTGGTGTTTTGGGATGACTGATTTAATGGGGGGAGGGGGAAGGTTAGGGACGAGTGAGTTAATGGAAATTATAAAACTATCCTTATTGCTAACTTTATTATAATTAAAATATGAGAGTTAATTTTGTCCAAAACTTTTGGTGCACAATGTTAACCTGCACCAACTAAAAAACCCCTTTCCCTAGGTTAGCAAAACCCTATATATATATAGCAATATAATTATAATATTATGTTAATCTATATTGTAATATCATATTAAATCATAATTATAATATCATATTAATTCATAAGTGTGATTGTTATGTTGTTAAACTGTGATATTATGTTGTTAAGCAATAACATTATATTGTTAATTCATATATATGATATAATATTATGTTAATCGAAGAGTTCTTACTAAATGAATTTTTCATCATAATTTTGAACTTGTTTTTAATGTTTGTTTGAGTAAAACGAGTTGTGTTTAATATTCTAAGTTGTGTTAAAAACTTTAAATTAAGGTTTATAATTTTTTTCTCTTATTGATTGTCTAAATAACACATAAGATCGTAAAAAACAAATAAACAATTGGATAAATTACTTGCAATTATTTTAATATTTTTGAATTTATGGGTACCCATGGATCCGCTGGATACCCGAGACCCGCAGGTAGTATACCCAGTGGGTATTAGCACGGGTCTGAGGCGGGTATGGGTCCAAAAATTAAGCAACGGGGCGGATCTGGGTAATGCACTACCCGGACCCATCCAGACCCATTGTCATCCCTAGTATGGGTAATCAATTTTCAAGAATTTTAACTATCGTTAGCTAAACCAATATAGAAACTTTTGGTGCAAAAAGTCCAAAGCTATTGGGTTTAGGCTTTAGGTGAGATTATTATAGGGATGACAAAAATACTCGGGCCCGTGTGTACCCGTCAAAATACCCGAAACGGGTACCCACAAAAATAGTTCATGAGTGGGAACGGGTATCATGATACTCGCCCTGTGGGTATCTGCGTATATATTTTAATTAAATTTTTTATACTTATTTATTATTAATTTAACATTATATTTGTTTATTTTATTATTACTTCATAATAAAATTTAGTAATAAGACTATAATCATAAAATTACCATATATATGTCATATTATTTAAGTGAAAATTATTTTTACAGATTAATTATTGTAAAATATATAAAAATATAATTAGAATTAAAAACTCGTTGGATACCCGCTACCCGCACGGTTACCCGCAAATAGTGTGGGTACGGGCACGGGTAAACACTATGCCCGCCCGTGTCCGTTGCCATCCCTAGGTGAGAATGGTCATGACCAATATCTTCATCCATATATATGAGTACAATAATTTTAGTTCACTTTTTTCCTATCCATAAGAATAATTTTATTTACCCATACACTAATCATTCCATGACTTAATGTTGAACTAACTTTGTTGGTCCCCAACTTTTTTTTTGGGATATTCAATTGATAAAAAATATATAGACTAATGTTTAGTCATCACTGACTCTTCAAAAAAATTAATATAAATAAATGGTGGATAATATACTAAATCTTTACACTAATAGTGTATATATATTACACTTTATTCCAATAGGTTATTTTCTTTCTTGGAAATTCTTGAGATATATTATTATATGAAGTTTCACATTGACTAATATTCAAATGGTGGAGAGAAAACGATACTATATATTGGACTCAAGTTTCTTGTTGTAATGTGCACAAATAATTAGCACTAATTGGAAGTTCTCCTTGGGCCCAAGGCTCATCGGTGTGTTAGATCTTGTAATCATTATTCTCTAATAGTATATTTGTAGCTGTTGAACGCTCTCAAGGACCAGACACACAAATTAGCTGAACACTGTTAACAAATTCTTTTGTCTTTTTCTCTTCTATTTATTCTTATGTCCTTTATTTAATTGTTTGTGCCTAATGCTACACAACGATCGCTTTCACTGTTCCACTAATTAGTATGAGAGCTAATTGGTAGATGACTCTTAACCGAGGTGCCAAATTCATAGTGGAGATGTTTAAATGAACCTAAAAACTTTGGGTTCTGACAAATGAGGGTGGAGTATGTGTTAGTTGGACACGAAAATATGCGAGGATAAACCAGATTAATTGAAGGAGAATAAAATATTACAAGATTGTGGTGGGGACCACAACCTTGTTGGATCTTGAACCAAAGAAGTCCATCTATTGGATTGGGACCAAGGTGAAGATATAAACTCAAGTGTTGAGATAGACTTTGAGAATCTCTTGATAATATCTCTCTAGATGTTAGAGGGTGTGATTTCATTTAAGACGAGAAGTGGATTATCCTTATGGCGTGTCTACGTTGTCATGGTGAATGATATTAATTTCTAGTGTATCCATAAAAACACATGGCGTTGGCTGACTTTTATGCAGGTTTTCACATATGTATTGGCTTAGATGCATGATGTGACATGGGCATTGACATCGAAACAAGAGTATGACAGAGGCATTGGTATACTCTTTATGTTATATGATAGTTCTTTTGAACTATGATTGTTGGAGTAGACAATAACGATAGTAGTTGAGGCTCTCCATGCAAGCTCAAAGGTTCGGCCTGATTGAGTATTGAAGGGAGCGATTGTTGGTGAACTTTGGTGTAGAGGTTCCATAATATCGAAATAGATCATAAAAATGGAGAACTATGTGGTGTATTTAGTTAGATGATGGTATGAGAAGCTACACTACAAATTTGGAAAGATAGACTTTTGGTAGAAGATGATAGAAGGAACAGGTGGGGGCAGCTGCCCCACCCTAATTTTTTATATTTTTTATTAAAATACTTCTAAATATTTTTTGTTATACCCAAACAACGTCTTCATGGAAATAATCGTTTAAGACTTACATTTTTATTCAACTTTTATTTTAATAAATATGTAAAATGGAATTTGTGTTATTCTTCTAAAATTTATAGATAATAGGTTAAGTTCTTTTAAACTTATAGATATTGATGTTGCTTATAATATTATGATTTCATTTGAGTTCGTAATAATTTTGCACATGATAAAATAGATTATGGGGATCACATATTGCCTTTATCAAATTTTCAGTCCAAAGTCCCAAGATCCCAATGTTTTTTATAGATATAAAATTGATAATATATGTATTGTTATGCAAAAATTATACCGTACGAGTTTAAATAAATAAGATAAGATTAACTTGATACATCAATTTCAACACTTTATTATTAATACCTCAATTTTACAAAACTGAGAAGTTTAATGCATATTACTTGTTTGGTTGAGTTACCCTTCTTATCTTAACTCTTTTATTTCAACTATTGCGAAAATATCATTTTCAGTAACGAAGACAACCAAACAAAATAAAAAAGAATTAGAAAGACAAAAGATTAACATATTGTAGAAAAGATGATGATTTATAATTAAAAGAAAATAAGTTAAATTTTGTATTCTAATTCGACAATCGATGAGTTTAAGTCTTTAAAAGAGCGAATATTGACACTTTAAATAAATGCACATTTTTATTTAACGTCTTTAATGATTAATTATTGTTATTTAAAATTAATATGTTATTTTGAAACTTTGAAACAATTATGTATGTTTCTTTATATTTTTTGTTACTCAATTAATTTAAAATTATAGATAATGAGTAAAGTTCTTTTACACTTGTAGATATTGATGTTACTTATAATATTATGACTTCATCTGAGTTCGTAATAATTTTGCACATGATAAAATTCATTATAGGTATCTTATATTGCCTTTATCAAACTTTGCATCCAAAGACCCAATATCCTAATGATTTTTATAGATTGTTTAATATGGATAATATATATATTTTTGTGCAAAAATTTACCCTACGAGTTTCAATAAGTAAGATAAGATTAACTTGAGATATCAATTTCAACATTTTATTATTGATGTCGTTAGCCATTCAGGTTTAAGAAGCTCTCAATCATATATGTATTAAGTGCAACATTTACAAAAAGTGAGAAGTTTAATGCATATTACTTGCTTAGTCGAGTTACTCGTCTTATCTTAACTCTTTTGGTTCAACTAGTGTGTATAGACCATTTTGAGTAACGAAGACAACCAAACAAAATAAAAAATTAGGAAGATAGAATATGAGCTTCTTGTAGAAAATATGACGATTTATATTTAAAAGGAGATAACTTCAATTTTTTATTCTAATTCAACCATCTATCCGTTTAAGTCTTTAAAAGAGGAAGATTGACCCCTTAAATAAATGCACAATTTTATTTAATGTCTTTAATGATGAGTTATTGTTATTTAAAATTAATATGTTATTTTGAAACTTCGAAACAATTATGTATGTTTCTTTTAATTTTTTTGTTACTCAATTAACCTGAAAACTTTTATGCTTGTAATATATTATTTTGAAACTTTGAAACAAATATGTATGTTTCTTTATAATTTTTTGTTACTCAATTAATTTAAAATTATAGATAATGGGTTAAGTTATGTTACACTTTTATATATTAATGTTGTTTATAATATTATGAATTCAACTAAGTTTGTAATAATTTTGCTCATGATAAAATTCATTACGGGGATCTCATGTTGCCTTTAATAAACTTTGCATCCTAAGTCCCAAGATCCCAATGATTTTTATAGACTGTTTAATACGGATAATATATGTATTTTTGTGAAAAAGTTACCAAATAGATTTCAATAAGTAAGATAAGATTAACTTGAGATATTAATTCCAACATTTTATTATTAATGTCTTTAGTCATTGAGGTTTGAAATGCTCTCAATCATATGTATTATGTGCAACTTTTACAAAAAGTGAGAAGTTTAATGCATATTACTTGCTTAGTCGAGTTACTCGTCTTATCTTAACTCTTTTGGTTCAACTAGTGTGTATAGACCATTTTGAGTAACGAAGACAACCAAACAAAATAAAAAATTAGGAAGATAGAATATGAGCTTCTTGTAGAAAATATGACGATTTATATTTAAAAGGAGATAACTTCAATTTTTTATTCTAATTCAACCATCTATCCGTTTAAGTCTTTAAAAGAGGAAGATTGACCCCTTAAATAAATGCACAATTTTATTTAATGTCTTTAATGATGAGTTATTGTTATTTAAAATTAATATGTTATTTTGAAACTTCGAAACAATTATGTATGTTTCTTTTAATTTTTTTGTTACTCAATTAACCTGAAAACTTTTATGCTTGTAATATATTATTTTGAAACTTTGAAACAAATATGTATGTTTCTTTATAATTTTTTGTTACTCAATTAATTTAAAATTATAGATAATGGGTTAAGTTATGTTACACTTTTATATATTAATGTTGTTTATAATATTATGAATTCAACTAAGTTTGTAATAATTTTGCTCATGATAAAATTCATTACGGGGATCTCATGTTGCCTTTAATAAACTTTGCATCCTAAGTCCCAAGATCCCAATGATTTTTATAGACTGTTTAATACGGATAATATATGTATTTTTGTGAAAAAGTTACCAAATAGATTTCAATAAGTAAGATAAGATTAACTTGAGATATTAATTCCAACATTTTATTATTAATGTCTTTAGTCATTGAGGTTTGAAATGCTCTCAATCATATGTATTATGTACAACTTTTACAAAAAGTGAGAAGTTTAATGCATATTACTTGCTTGGTTGAGTTACTCGTCTTATCTTAACTCTTTAGGTTCAACTACTGTGTGAAGATCATTTTGAGTAACGAAGACAACCAAACAAAATAAAAAATTAGCAAGATAAAATATGAACTTCTTATAGACAATATGATGATTTATATTTAAAAGGAGATAACTTAAATTTTTTATTCTAATTCAACCATCGATCAATTTAAGTCTTTAAAAGAGTGAAGATTGACCCTTTAAATAAATGCAATTTTTTATTTAACGTCTTTAATAATTAATTATTGTTAATTAAAATTAATGTTATTTTGAAACTTCCAATTCCAAACAATTATGAATGTTTCTTTCTATTTTTTGGTTACATTTACACTTGTATTATGTTAGATTGACCCTTTAAATAAATGCAATTTTTTATTTAACGTCTTTAATGATTAATTATTGTTAATTAAAATTCATATGTTATTTTGAAACTTCCAAACAATTATCGATGTTTCTTTCTATTTTTTGGTTACTCAATTAATTTGAAAACTTTTACTATTGTATTATGTTAGCTTGAAACTTTGAAACAATTATGTATGTTTCTTTACATTTTTTGTTACTCAATTAATTTAAAATTATAAATAATGGGTTAAGTTCTTTTACACTTTTAGATTTTGATGTTGTTTATAATATTATGAATTCATCTGAGTTCGTAATAATTTTTGCACATGATAAAATTCATTATGGGGATCTCATATTGCCTTTAACAAACTTTGCATCCTAAGTCCCAATATCCCAATGATTTTTATAGATTGTTTAATACGGGTAATATATGTATTTTTGTGAAATTATTTACCCTACGGCTCATTAAGTAAGATAAGATTAATTTGAGATATCAATTTCAACATTTTATTATTGATGTCTTTAGTCATTCAGGTTTGAAAAGCTCTCAATCATATATGTATTAAGTGCAACTTTTACAAAAAGTGAGACATTTAATGCATATTACTTGCTTGGTCGAGTTACTCGTCTTATCTTAACTCTTTAGGTTCAACTAATGTGTAAAGATCATTTTGAGTAACGAAGACAACCAAACAAAATAAAAAATTAGCAAGATAAAAGATGAACTTCTTGTGGAAAATATGATGATTTATATATAAAAGGAGATAAGGTAAAAAATTTATTCTAATTCAATCATTGATCAGTTTAAGTCCTTAAAAGAGTGAAGATTGACCCTTTAAATAAATGCAATTTTTTATTTAACGTCTTTAATGATTAAATATTGTTAATTAAAATTAATATATTATTTTGAAACTTTCAAACAATTATGTATGTTTCTTTCTATTTTTTTGGTACTCAATTAATCTGAAAACTTTTACACTTATACTCCCCCAATAATGTTTAATGCATATGAGTCATCTTTCCATTGGTACTCCCCAATAATGTTTAATGCATATGAGTCATCTTTCCATTGGTACTCCCCCAATAATGTTTAATGCATAAATTACAGACGTATCATTCTAAACCATTACCTCTTTCACATACCTCATTCATATCAGCAAGTATGATTTAGAGACACTTATCCCTTACCTCGGTGAGTGTTGGGTTTGGTTCTTGGCAACTTCTCGAGTTCCACTGACACCGCCTCCAACCTTAGGATCTTTCCTCATCCCACCACATAACACAATGTTAGTCATTTATTCCAAATATCACATAAACAACTTATATTGCATCCTTTAATCATACAAAATATTCATCATCAATATTCAACCATCTAAAACATGCATAACATCTCATATTTCAATATTTGAGGGTAAACTCATCTTCTACCTCTAGCATTTTACTCATTCTCTCCTTTTACCACATTTTCACTTTTAGGGTTTTTGAGGTTTTCATGAATCAACCCACAACCCTTTTCATTCTTGAGAAACTATCTCTAAACCAAGAGTTTACAAGATAAAAACAACATAAAACGAACCATAACTCTAATGAGTTTCCATGGTTTCTCATGTTTTGAAAATAAATCCAACATACCCAAAACAAATTAGAGAGGAAGAAGAAGAGTTAGAAGCAAAAGGTTTACCTCTTTTCAAGTTCTAAGATAAGTCCTAAGGCTCCTTGCTCTTGAAAAGCTCTCTTCTCTCTCTTCTCTTCAAAGTTCTAACCCTAAAATGTGTTTGAGTTTCTATTTTAAAGAGCATCGTCGTAAGTGTAATCGATTACCATATGGTGTAATCGATTACGTCAGTTAAAAATTTAAAATACAAACTCAACGACTTGATGTAATCGATTACCAAACATGTTGTAATCGATTACAATGTGAAAAATGCACATATATGATGCTTTTAATATGTTGTAATCGATTACGAGTATAGTGTAATCGATTACATCATGTAAAATACACAGGTCTGATTAGTTTATCAGCATGTAACCGATTACCAGTATTGTGTAATCGATTACACTGTCCAAAATTGCCATTTCTCTTTCACCCTCTCATGTGATTTTTTCTCGCTCAGGCGAGAATCTCTCGCTCAAGCGAGACTTCCAGGACTGATACTATAATTTTTAAAGACTAAAATTCGGGGTGTTACAATTATCTATATTTCTTTATTTTTTGCTACTCAATTAACCTGAAAACTTTTATCCTTGTAATATGTTATTTTGAAAATTTGAAATCTTTATATATTTTTGTTAAATGGGTTAAGTTATTTTACACTCGTAGATATTGATGTTGCTTATAATATTATGACTTCATCTGAGTTCGTAATAATTTTGCACATGATAAAATTCATTATGGGGATCTCATATTGCCTTTGAAAAACTTTGCATCCAAAGTCCCAATATCCCAATGTTTTTATAGATTGTTAATACGGATAATATATGTATTTTTGTGCAAAAATTTACCCTACGAATTGCAATAAGTAAGATAAGATTAACTTAAGATATTAATTTCAACATTTTATTATTGATGTTGTTAGCCATTCAGTTTTGAAAAGCTCTTAATAATCTATGTATTGAGTGCAACTTTTACAAATGTGAGAAGTTTAATGCATATTACTTGCTTGATCGAGTTACTCGTCTTATCTTAACTTTTCATGTTCAACTACTTCGTAAATATCATTTTGAGTAACAAAGACAACCAAACAAAATAAAAAATTAGCAAGATAGAAGATGAACTTCTTATAGAAAATATGATAATTTATATTTAAAAGGAGATAACTTAAATTTTTTATTCAAATTCAATCATTGATTAGTTTAAGTTTTTAAAAGAGTGAAGATTGACCTTTTAAATAAATTAACTTTTTTATTTAACGTCTTTAATGATTAATTATTGTTATTTAAAATTAATATGTTATTTTGAAAATTCCTAACAATTATGTATGTTTATTTCTATTTTTTTGTTACTCAATTAATCTGGAAACTTTTACACTTGTATTATCTTATTTCGAAACTTCGAAACTATTATGTATGTTTCTTTATATTTTTTTTGTTACTCAATTAATTTAAAATTATAGATAATGAGTTAAGTTTTTTTACACATGTAGATATTGATATTGCTTATAATATTATGACTTCATTTGAGTTCTTAATAATTTTGCAAATGATAAAATAGATTATGAGGATTACATATTGCCTTTATCAAACTTTGCATCCGAATTCTCAAGATCTCAATGAATTTTATAGATTGTTTAATATGGATAATATATGTATTTTTCTGCAAAAAATTTACCATACGGGTTTCAATAAGTATGATAAGATTAACTTGAGATATCAATTTCAACATTTTGTTATTGATGTTGTTAGCTATTAAAGTTTGAAAATATCTCAATCATCTATGAATTAAGTGCAACTTTTACAAATGGTGAGAAGTTTAATGCATATTACTTGCTTGGTCGAATTACCCGTCTTATCTTAACTCTTTTGGTTCAACTACTGCAAAAAGATCATTTTATATGATCAAGACATCCAAAAAAAAAGAAAATTAGCAAGATAGAAGATGAACTTCTTATATAAAATATGATGATTTATATTTAAAAAGAAATAAGTTAAATTTTTTATTCTAATTCGACCATCCATAAGTTTAAGACTTTAAAACAGTGAAGAGTGACACTTTAAATAAATGCACATTTTTATTTAACGTATTTAATGATTAAATATTGTTATTTAAAATTAATATATTATTTTGCAACTTTGAAACTATTATGTATGTTTCTTTATTTTTTGTTACTCAATTAATTTGAAAATTATTATGCTTGTAATATGTTATTTTGAAATTTTGAAATAATTATGTATGTTTCTTTATATTTTTTTGTTACTCAATTAATTTAAATTTATAGATAATGGTTTAAGTTATTTTACACTTGTAGATATTGACGTTGCTTATAATATTATGACTTCGTCTGAGTTCGTAATGATTTTGCACATGATAAATTCATTATGGGAATCTCATATTGCCTTTATCAAACTTTGCATCCAAAGTCCCAATATCCCAATGATTTTTATAGATTGTGTAATATGGATAATATATGTATTTTTGTGCAAAAATTTACCCTATGAATTTCAATAAGTAAGATAAGATTAACTTGAGATATCAATTTCCACATTTTATTATTGATGTTGTTAGCCATTCAGGTTTGAAAAGCTCTAAATCAACTATTATTAAGTGCAACTTTTACAAAAAAGTGAGAAATTTAATGTATATTACTTGTTTGGTCGAGTTACTCGTCTTATCTTAACTCTTTTAGATCATTTTTAGTAACGAAGACAACCAAACAAAATAAAAAATTAGCAAGATAAAATATGAACTTCTTGTAGAAAATATGATGATTTATATTTAAAAGGAGATAACTTAAAATTTTTAGTTTAATTCAACCATCGATGAATTTAAGTCTTTAAAAGAGCGAAGATTAACACTTTAAATAAATGCACAATTTTCTTTAACATCTTTAATAATTAATTATTGTTATTTAAAATTAATATGTTATTTTGAAATTTTGAAATAATTATGTATCCGCCACTGGCTTTTGGTAACATTGTCTAGGATAACATGAAAAATTTATGCTGAAAGGGGAGGATGCTTTCATGTGAAAGAGCTGATAAAGTGAATGAGATGTTAAACAAGGTGAACTTGAATAGGGAAATTAGACCCTTTGAAAATATTGAATCTTACAGAGAAGAAAAGTAAGAAAATATTTGATCTAGTATCACCAAAAGTGAAGCTTAAAGAGTACTTCTAAGTTATCCTTCCTTTCTAGTTATAGTTATTATAGTATCTCTATTGGAGAATATCAATTCTATTTTAATTTCAGTCTTACACATTATTTTAAAATTTATTATATATCTTTTTATAAATTAAAAATAATATTTTCTTTTTCTCGATAACGACAAATATAATTCTTATTCTTATTTTGGTCTCACAATTTTCTCTATACTTTTATATTTTATAATAACAAATAATTTATCTCTCCTCCTTTATGTTTTTTGGTCTACATTTTCTTATAAGAATAAACAAAATAATATTATTCTATTAAGGAGTATTCTTAAGAAATAAGAATCGAACAAAATTCTTATTTTAATAAGAATACCATAAGAATGGATGGCGGAAAATGCTCTTATCTATATATAATACTAATAAATGCAAGCTATATATTTTTCCTTTTAAAAATTTGGGTGCTCTCCCACTTATCCCATTGACAAGAGCTATTGGTTAAAAATAATAATAATTTCATTTAATGAATGTGACATTCCAACCAAAATTGACAATCTTAAATTTTTTTAGTTTCCCTCAATACTATAAGTAAATTAAAAACTAATTCATTAGAAGTGTGTAATAGCCCCTTATACCAACTTTGATTCTCTAAGATGAATCTTATTTTTTGACTTTTTGTAAAGTTTGAAAATCCATGAGACCTTACATTGATAAATTCCTTATCAATTAACGTTAAAAAAAGTTAAATATAAAAAAAGTTGGACAGGTTTGGATACATTGTAAAATGAAGGACATTTAAAAGTTTTAATAGATAACTAGTTGATTTAAAATTATGGGTTTATTTCAATTTTATTTATTTTTGTCACAATATATCTAAAAGTTGCAATAAATAATTAGTTGATTTAAGAACTGGATATATTTGATTTAAGAATTAGTGAATTTGATGAAAGTAGTTTGCATGTAGGCTTATTATTAATTTAATATTATTTTTGTGTAAGGACCAATTTTACCAACAAGGAAAGTTTAAGGGTTAATTAAGAAGAAAAAATAATTCATGATACCTACTTGCAAAAATACATAAAGTTAAGAGATGTTTTATCCACTTTTCCATTAAAAGTTTGCTATTAATGATCATCTATTAATTAATAATCAATAAAATGATTTTTAATTAATGAAAAAAATTCATATTAATGAATCATCATGAAAAAATTAACTATGGTTCATAATTAATGAATAATTATTAAAACATTAATTGAGGGTTCTCTATTATATGTCTTTGGATGCATTGCCATTTGTTATCCATTCCATTATTGCATTATAACTTCTGCAATTAAGACCGATTAGTATTTCTAATGACCAAAATAACCATTAATTACTAATACTTAATTAATTTAATAAATTCTAAAAAAATAGCTTAGAGGCCTACAATAAACTAATAATTAGGAAATTATGAAAATATTATATTTTCGACCATCATCACTTCCCAAACTTTGCTTTTTTACATGTCCTATGCAAAAAGGTGCATGTTGTTGAATAATTAGGTGAATATTGTCCTCTTCTACCACGTCCTCTCATACTGAGATGATACATTCGTTCATTGCATGAAATATTGTGTGCCCTAAACTTTTCGACTATGTTCCTATTTATTTATTTACAAACACATGAAAAAAGGTTTTTTATTTTTATGTCTGACAAAATAATATTTTTCTCTTGCGTATGCCTAAATGAAATCAATATTACACAATTTCATGTAGAAAAATATTTTGTTGGTTAAATATGTTTTAATTAAAAAGGCTGGGAGAAAGGAAACAACACTCATCATAAGCAATATTAGTGACTACTGCCACACCTCAACTCGAATTAAAAAAGAAGGAAATACATGATCATACCTATTACCATTTTCCTAACCTAAATTGTGATTCATTTAAGAAGATTTTATATTTATTAGAAGAAAAATGTAAAATAAAATAAACAATGTTAAGTGTGAATCATCATCCTTATTTGGTGAGATGTAAGATATAATCTTAGCTAGTCACTATCCCTCCCTTCTTTGGTGCAAGTAAGTACTATCAATTATTTTTTCTTCATAATTACCCCATAAACTTTAACTGGGATGACATAAAGCAAGACGACACGAAAATGGATGAGCAACTAGTCATGGAGAGTGAGGCGCTTGCATTACTAGTTTACCGCTGTGAGACAACCTAATGGTGGGTGCGAAACATGGACCAAAGAAGGGAGGGATAGTGCATTAGGCGCTAACAACATGACAAGCCAGTGATCGGCTAGTTATGTTGTTGGCGACGACTTAAGCAAACCAATTATCGACACACAACAACCGAAAAGAGAAAAGAGAGATGTGACAAATGTGAGAAATGACACATAATTCTTATTGGGATCCAAGTATAGGATATTGTAAAATTGTAGAAACAATTTGACAACAATTGTGAATATTTGGAAGAGATAACTTAGTTTTATGAGAAAAAGAGAGGTTGGTTGAAGACTCCAAAAATGATGGGTGATTACGAGGGTTGTACTTTAAATGAATGGAGGAGATTGAATGGGGTCCTACCAGCATGTTAGGAGGTGGAGTGGAGAAGATTAACATCCATTTTAATATTTTTCAAATCCTCACTAGGCATATGATAAGGAGAATAAGAGCAACCAATGGCAAACAATATATTCTCCACAATGATATATTATTTTAAAATTTATTACAACTTCCTATAGGAAATAATTTTTTTCATCCACAATGACAAACATCATTCTTATTCTTACTTGGGTTCCATAACCTACCCAATTCTCAACTAAACATATAATTTTTTTCGTTCTATCTCTTTATTCTTATTTAAGAACAGAATTCATAAAATAAGAATATCACAGTAAAGAACATAGTAAAAATGTTGTTATTCTATTAAGAACAAATATTGTGGTAGCTGTAAGTGTTATATTTTTATTATATATTTAAATATAACAAATATTAAGGTACATTTGATATAATTACTAATTTTATTAAAGTCATTCCATCCGACTTGATTATTTAATTAGTTAATTCTTCTGATTTAATGTCTAACTCATATGGTTGTAACTCTATGAGAATGAGAAATATATATACGTAGTGATAATGTATGAGTTTTATACATTGTTATTGTATTATTCATCATTTATATTTAATTATCATCGACTCTTTTAAAAAAGTAATTCAAATGAATGGTGAATAATGTGATGATTGTGTATAAATTTTTACATTGTGAGTATATAAATGTTACACTACATGAAGAAACTAACTATTTCAAATATAAAAATAAAGATAATAAGCTGAATCTAAACCAAAGTACCAAGCACTCCTTTACATATTAATAAAAAATAAGTATAGACAAAGTTTAAACAACATTGGGAGAATCTTTTTTGTTTTGTATTTTACATACCAAGACCTCATTAAAAATACAATTTAAGGCCAAACCAATCATATGATTTAAAAAACTTTAGGTTAATATGAAAGTTGGACCATACATTAGTTTATTTATAGAAATACGTGTTGGAAAGGTATTGCGGAAGGACAACGTGGTCTACAGTAATCTAATTATGAGATCGTGAAAGAGTGTTATATATTCCAACCAAGAACATGGTATAATATTGTGAGATATTAGTTTGTATATAAATATTATGAATGACATATGAAACCGTGTATGAACTTAAAAAATTAGTGTGGTAACACATGTTTGGGAGATTTTTACGTGTATATCCATTAACTTTTTCTTTATTAAAGTGTTATAGCATCTTCCCGATAATTAATATTTCTAACAAGTACAAGTCACATTTTGCATTGTATTTGTAACACAATAGAAGTTATTATACATTGAAAAACATTGAGTGCAAACATAAGAATGGGTGGTGGTGGTGGTGAGGAACAAGGGAGTAGTTTGCAGTTCACACCAACATGGGTTGTTGCTTTAGTTTGTACTGTGATTGTTGCTGTTTCACTTGCTGTAGAACGTTTACTTCACTATGGTGGAATGTTTCTAAAGAAGAATAATCAGAAGCCACTTTATGAAGCTCTTCAGAAAATCAAAGAAGGTTATTGTTCTTCCCTTCTTTTATGTTTTTTTAATACTTAATGTTATTTGGTACCGATTGTCATAAGGTGGTCTGATGGTTAATGTGAAGAGCTTAAAGAATAGAGTGAATGAGGTTGTGGGTTCGAGTCTCACCCATAATAAAAAGGAATTATAAGGTGGTTTGATGATTAAAGTGAAGTGGTGAAGTGAAGGAGGTTGAGGGTTCGAGTCTCGTCTCACAGCAAATACTAACATACTAACAACCCGTGTTTTAAGTTTACGGTTGTATAGTTGCGATTGTAGTCACGGTTGTGGGTATTGTGATTGTGGTTACTGACATTGTGGTGCGAATTATTTTATGATTAAAAAGTATTTTTGAATTCGATGCGGTATGACACGACCTGATATGGTCCAATGCGATCTTATGTAACTCAAATGCGATTGCGTTGCAGTCACATCTTTATGATTCAGCATCACATTGTAATTACAGTCTAGTATGGTTGCAGTAGTCACCGCGACCACAATATTGCGGCGGTGATAAAGTCCACAATTCTGTATATAACTATGTTTTACTTCATGTGATGCCATTTTCCAAAAAAAAGAGACAGATTATGTGCAATAACTATTACATAATGTATGAGTAGTTACAAATATTTTTATTGAAACTTGAAAATAACAGCAGAAGTATTTATGAAGCCTAATGTTGGAAGTCACACTTTGGGAATGTTAACAAGTGTCTAAAGACATGTTTAAGGTAGAAAAAGTGAAAAATTTATCTATAAAAATTATTAGACTTATTTTTTTGAACAAGGATCTGTTGTCTCAAATCATATCTCACACTTATGACGTTGAAAATAATGTTGTCGGAATTTGACTATTTTGTTGTTGATTTCAGAGCTGATGCTGTTGGGTTTCATATCTCTGCTTATGACTGTATCACAAAATTCAATATCCAAAATCTGTGTTTCAAGGAGTTGGACTGAACATATGCTTCCATGTAGCATTGAGGATTTAGGAAAAGAAGAATCAAAATCACCAATTTCACATTTTCAGACATTTTTCTCTTTCTCTGGCAATGCTAGGCGTTTACTTTCTGAGGGCCAACCAGCACCAGAGATCAAATCTGGATATTGCTCAAGTAAGGTAGGTATTAACACAACCGAGGGTATACACTTACTTCAAGAGTAAGTTTAAAAAGCTTACTCCACATCCTATCCATCAATTTTACGGAAATCCAATGATTTGAATTAGTGAGTATATCTAAACCATTAGATTTCCTTTGAATTGATGGCTAAGATGTAAGGTAAATTGATCCCCCCTCTTAACACAATAATACGATTCAAATATATATGCATATGACTTTTTTTAAGTGATCATGTTACCCATAATTAACTTTTAATCCTAAATATCCATGTATAACCATAAGATACAAAATTTACTGTTTTCACAATTTTTATAAGAGTAAATTACACTGAATCCTCTAGATTTTAATAAAATTACACAAATCACAAATCATTTTTTTAACATACACAAATCAACTCTAATTACATACATGTACATTATACTGATTACACTCATAAGAGAGCGAACTAAGAATAATTTCTATATTTTTATGCAAATTTTATCTAAAGTTACCAAATTAATAAATAACCATTTATCTGTACTTTTAATATGCACTACATGCAGGACCTATTGATATTATTGTTTTTTTGTTATCACTATCATTTCAATAACATTGTTTTGAAAAAATTTCTTTGCAGAACATGGTACCTTTATTATCCATTGAAGCACTGCATCAGCTACATATCTTTATATTTGTCCTAGCTATAGTCCATGTAACCTTCTGTGTTCTGACTATTGTTTTTGGAGGATTAAAAGTGAGTATATATATATATATGTACACCTTTATTATAAACTATATTTGTTCGAAATTCTGTTCTATTAACAAAGAACTGCATTTTATAGATACATGAATGGAAGAACTGGGAAGACTCCATAGCCAAAGAAAACTACAATACACAGCTAGGTAACGAAATTCGATCGGTTATGTTTGAATTCGCTGTTAAACAGAACTAATTCAAGTCAGCGTTAATTCAACAACGCATATTCACGCATGCGTTGTTGATGTTATATTCGTCTATCTAAATTAATAGCGCTTAGCTATTGATGAGCTTCCGTCTTGTATTTAACAACTTTGTTCTAGGAAACGCTGTTGAATGACCGATATTAAATGTAAATTTTGGCGTAGTGTTAGTTTCACAATTTAACTTTCTCGTTTAACTTGTGAAAAGAAGTTCAACTTTTTTGTCTAATTGCTATTCTATATGCAGTTATGAATCCTAAGGTGACTCATGTTCAGCAGCATGCTTTTATAAAGGATCATTTTACCGGTTTCGGCAAAGATTCTAGTCTTCTGGGTTGGGTGGTAGGTTATTTATAAGTATTCAATGTTCTGAAACCTGAAAGAGAAACTAAAGGATATATACTATTATACTCATGGCATGATAAAGCCCCTTCTAAATATGTTATTTTAATTTGAAGATATGCTGAATTTGGTCTTTAATTTAGATATAATGCAGCTATACAATTGCCATATTTCTTAGGAATTCATGCTTCATGCTTCATGTTTTTTTTCATCTTTTCTTGTATTGAAATTTTTTGAGATGTAACATTAACTTGGTATAAGAGCCAAAACCCAACTCATTTTCAGTTGTCATGGGCCATCATTTAGTTATGGGTCAAAGATAACCCTTCGTCTGGTCCGACAGGCTTATGTGGATGGGTATGTTGGGAAATAAGTCACACATCACCTACATCATTGTATCAAGAATAGTTTAAATACCTGTTGGATTACTCATCTCATTACCAATTGGTTTTGAGATGAAACCTTAAGGATGTGCACCTTGGGTTTCAGAAATTGGTTCCTTAGTTTGATGTATATTTTAGCCTAATCATTGGTCTTATAAAGCATTGTTTCTATTAGACCTCAAATTTACATTTATTGTCTCCAAACAAGTTTGATTATTACTATGCATATCTTTGATTCATGATTTCATGTAAATATTAACAATTTTCAAGAGGGATTAAAATGCTCAGTGATCCTTATTGTAGAGTGTAAATGACCACATAACACATGAGTTGAAATTAATGCTATTTTCCTTTACCATGTTGTTATTAACATTAATGGTGTTTCTTCTCATTTGTCATGTTTCTTTCAGAAAGCCTTTTTCAAGCAATTTTATGGGTCAGTGACAAAATTAGATTATGTGACATTAAGGCTTGGTTTTATTATGGTAAGATTTTGGTGTTCCATATTTACTATCAAATAATTTCCAAGATTGCCATTAGCTAGTAGCTTCTATGCTTGAACCATAACATTACATTTTTATTTGTCTCATTTTTTAGACCCATTGTAGAGGAAATCAAAAGTTTGATTTCCACAAGTACATGATTCGTGCCCTTGAAGATGATTTCAAGATAGTTGTTGGTATAAGGTAATTAAAGGATTCTATAGAATATACCTTTGTATGTAATAAACATTTATTCTTGACTATTATATTTTGATGGTTGCAGTTGGTATCTTTGGATCTTTGTGGTCCTCTTCTTGTTGCTTAATATCAATGGTATGCTACAATTATTCTTGACTCAACTATTGTATTTTCTATTTTTAAAATGAGAAAAAAATGTGTATAACATTGTCACTGCATCGTTTAACATTCATGTTTAATCATTTTTATGTTGAGTTTATTCAAGTGTGAAGTATCACATTGGATATGAGGGGAGAATTAAAAAAAATTATAAGTAGAAAAAAACCCATGGAACTAATGAACTAAGGTTTTGGTTCAAGATGTACTGTCTTACTTGTGGCTCTCCACTCTTCCTATACCCCGATAAGTTTTTTGGTACAACCACGAGTATCTCCTCATCTTATGGGTAAGGAACTAATCTCTTTCAGGGTCCATGACAACCCCTCCAAACAAGTATCGCTTTAAAGTCCCAAGAATTGAAACTTTGACCTTTGCCTAATATGATACATCGGGACTCAGTAAGACTTATTAGACCAACGTCTCATTGTTAAGTGGCCAATGTTGTTGATGATGTGTACCATGTGACATTGTTTACAAATGCAACAATGTGCTACTCATCTTTGTATGTGCTTTTGTTGAAGAAGTAAATTTAAATAAAACTTTTATGTGTATAAAAGGAAGGAGTTCAAGGATTTAGTTCCTTCTATATGCAAACAATGAATACGTAATTGAAACATGATCATCATTATAAAGTAATACATTTTTCCTATAAGGGTTGATTTTTCTAGTTGAATGTTTTTGGAATCTTAGTTGTTAGGGTAAAATGATTTGAATCTCAAGAAAATTAGGATGTGGGTTTTACTCTTTCAGGTTGGCATACATATTTCTGGATTTCTTTCGTTCCATTCATTGTAAGTATCTTTGATAAATTTGCTTGTCTTTTTCTATGTAACATCTTTACATTAATTTTACTTAGCCATGCCTTAATTTTGCTCAAGGGAGAGGAAAATTTTGAACATTGCAAGATATACGTTTCTTCAATAATGATAGATTATAAACTTGGAAAATTGTAGATAACATATAGAAGATGTTCTATCTTTATCTATTAGTTAAAATATTAAATTGACAACTACTTTTTTTAAGTTATATCTAGGTATGATCTAATTCTTAGTTGATGAAGATGTTAATCTTACCAAAAGTATGTTAGCTGTTTTTTTTATAATTTTGATATAGAGGTATCATCATTTATTGAGTTTATTCAAGTGTGAAGTCCCGCATTGGATATGAGGGGAGGATTAAAAGAGTTTATAAATAGAAAATGACAATGAAACTAATGACTTAAGGTTTTGATTCAAGACATAGTGTCTCACTTGTGTCTCTCCACTATTCTCATATCCAACAACAATAGAATTCTCCATACCCTACTAGGTGCAAGTCTCCTGCATCATTATGCTGCCCTTTTTAGTGCATGCCAATTCTCTATGCTAGTTGTTTCATTTAGTGAACCTTATATGTAATTTCTATGTTAAATTTTCTGATTTTGTGGTTTTGAAACTTCAGCTTCTGCTTTCTGTGGGCACAAAGTTGGAGCATATAATAACCCAATTAGCTCATGATGTTGCTGAGAAACATGCAGCCATAGAAGGTGAATTAGTTGTACAACCATCAGATGATCACTTCTGGTTTCATCGTCCCTACATTGTCCTCTTCTTGATTCACTTTATCCTTTTCCAAAATGCTTTTGAGATAGCATTCTTTTTCTGGATATGGGTATGTATTTTCTATCATACCACTATTACACTTTTACATGGGTGATTTAAATTGCAAGTTCAGTGGCCTCATTATTGCGGTTGTCACCATAATCGTATCACACCGCAATTACAATGTAACTCCGAATCACAATGATCCGGCCACATCGGATCACACTTGGACCACATTGGATTCAAAAATATTGTTTTAATCACAAAATAATTTATATTACAACAACCGTAATTCACATCGTAGTGGCAACCACAACCACAACCTCATTAAATGAAATATGTGGGGTAATGAAAACAAGTTATTTATATGATTAAACTTGTTTATATAATAAACTTCTTTATATGATTTAACTTATTTATGGGGTTGCGATCACCATCACCATACTAAAAACAAGTTTTTTTATTATTAATGGAAACAAGTTTTTAGCTTATGAAAGCAAAACAAGTTATTTATATGACTAATGAGTAAGATTAAGAAATTTCATATGGTAGCCATGTAGGGTAAATTTTCCAAATAGTAAAATTTAAAGAAAACAATATTAAAACAGAATTTCAAATGTCAAATTCATTCTACACATCACAAATTTTAAAAAAGGCAATTCTTTTTATATATTGTATTGATTGATTTTGAATGAGTATGATGTGATTAATTTGGTGGCAATTTTTTACTTTGTAATCAAAATAACCTTACTTGCCTTCTTATCTCAGGTTACATATGGCTTTGACTCTTGTATAATGGGACAAGTTGGTTACATATTTCCTAGACTCATTATTGGGTACCTACAACACTTAATTTCCTTTATATTTGTGACTTCTTTCTCAATGCATACAGAATTTCAATGTTTCTTCAACTTTTCCTTTTCCTATGTAGGGTATTTATTCAAGTACTATGTAGTTACAGCACCCTACCACTGTATGCAATTGTTACACAGGTGAGTTTGACTAATTTCATGTATGCTAAATTAAAGACCTAGAGGGTGAGTTTTGATTAAAGGGTAAAATCGGTGCTTAAGTCCGTTTGCGAGTTGGGCTTTGGAGGGAAGACTTCAGAGTTTTACCACAAGTGTATTTCATGCTCTCAATCCTTTCCCTTGCATACGTTACCCTAAAAAAACCAACCCGCAAACAAACCCTTAATAGCCATACATGAAGTCACGAGTTCAAATCCTAGAAATAATCTTTCCGCTTGTCGGGATATGGTTGTGCATGTTTACCCGCTTAGACTCCACTACGTGGGAGCTTTGTATACTAGGCAACTTAGTAAATTTGTTTATATCTTGCAACCCGAAAGTTGTAAGTTCAAATGTGGAAACAACATATTTATTTGTGAGAGTAAAATTGTGTACGTTAGACCTCATTAGGGTAGACTCGTGCATTAGACTACCCATTAAATTAAAGACATATTTTGCATTGTGATTAATCCATCATTTTATTTGGACACTATGTAGATGGGGACTCACTTTAAGAAGGGAATATTTGATGAACAAGTGCATGCACGCCTTGTTGGTTGGGCACAAAATGCAAAGAAGAAAGGATTAAAAGGTGATAGCCAACATGGCCAAGGAAGTTCTCATAACAATGGTGCTTCTGGAGTTCAGCTAGGGTCAATTTTCAAGAAGGCTTCTGCACCAGAAGACAGTGCCATTGTCCCCACAAATGAAGAGTCTAGGTTAATATAGCTAATAAACACATGAAGGAGGTGTAGATATGGCTTGTAATCTTAGTTTTATGTTCATCATGTAACACATGTTTGATTTTTATAATAATTGATTTGGTAAATGCTTAATTTATAGTATAAAAAAATTTATATAAGGGTATATTGGGAGATTGTATAAGCTGATTCCATCTTAAGGGATAAATATTGATTGGTTTCGTTGATGTATTTGGAGAACTAAGATATTTAAAAAAAATCATGAATTAATTTTACCATGAATTATTTGGGGATTGATTCACTTATTCTAAGAGTAAATGAACAAAATCTACCTCACAACTTATCAATAAATTATCTTAATTTATAACAATCTTGAAAAATTCAATGGTTTAGATGTATTCATCAATTCAAATCATTGGATTTTCCAAAATGAAATGATCACGATATGAAGTAGGTTTTTTTCATTTACTCTTGGAGTAAAGTAAGTGGATCTCTTTCGGAATTATTTTTACCATGGTTTCGTTAATTGATTTGTTTTAACTTTTTAGACTAGGTTTAAGGGTATCAGTTCCACCTAATTTTAGTTTATGTATTGACTAGGCACACACAAAGTAACTTGTTCTAAATAAGTGGTTATTTACTCAAAGATTGTCTAGGCTACGTTTTATTCACCAATTCAGGGTTAACACTTTTCTCATCAATGTAATAAAATGACACAATAATTATAAATTAAGACAAAACTCTTCTCAAAACAATAATTAGATGTTCTCAATGACAAATGGTTATAGTAAAAGAGTTACTATATATAATATATATATATAATACAGTAAGAATCAAACTCTTTTATTGATGTAATAGACTAATAGTAAATGATTTAATGATAATAAAATTTATGACATTGTCTCTAGATGAGAATCAAACACATAATAAAGATTATGTTTCAAAATCTAATTGACACACCTAGATTTGTAAGATTCAACTTTCTCTATTTACCTTACTTTTTCTTTTAAAATTATTTCAATATTGTGAATGGAGAAACGTATTTGAATGATTTTTTATTTAAACATTTTTTTTCATTTTAGTTAAAGGTATACAAATTTCAAAAATATTATTAATTAGATAGAACTTGCATTGTTTTTCCTTATTTGAATAACAAGCATATTTTGCCTTATGTTTTAAAACACAATTATAATTTTAAAAATTTATCAAAGTAATTTAATATTAAATACATTTTATTTGGGATTATAAACCATTTTAAAAGAAAATAGAACATATACTAATTTGGTTTTCGAATTATGATAATGCATATATACATGGGGCATTTATGTCATGGAAATTAAAATTTAACTAATTTAAGATAAGAAAGTTAACCTCTAGATCGATTTTGCGATAATTGACTAATTGACTTTGAATTAGCATTAGATTTTTACAAAAGGAAAAAAAATGCAATGTATTTACTATTTTCCATGCATGGTGTATGTATATTTAGAATATATTATTATTGATAATGATAGATTCTAATTTTAGCTTAGAAAGATAATATAAAAATGATGTAATTTAAAAATATAAATTCTTATGAATGATAAAATATTGCAAAAAAAAGTTATTTTATGTAAATATGACATTTATAATAGTAATTCTATTTATTGTTATAACAGTTTTCCTTTTCAAAGGTAGATACCCATAATACTAAAAAATAATAATATATAAAAGCTCTTGCCACATAAGTTATGGACATATGTTATCACCTCATGCAAATTTTTCTCCTCCAAAGGCTATCTACCTCTTAATATATAACCTCACACATAAGATAAAAAACTCCTTAATTTATGAAATCACTCTTCATGGTTTTTGAATGCAATGAATGAATGTATAAGTCAATCAATGAAAATTCTTTATTTTTGAATGCATAAGTCAATCAATAAAGATTTTATTCTTGAATGTATAAATGAATGAGCAATTGAATGAATGAGAGAATGAATGTATAAGTCAACCGATGAAGATTTTATTCTTAAATGTATAAATGAATGAACAATTGAATGAATGAGTGAATGCATAAGTCAATCAATGTAGATTTTTATTTTTGAATGCGAGAAATGAAATGTGACATTATATGCAATGTAGTGATATAAAATATATGGATGCATGATCATGATGCAAACAAGCTAAGCGATATAGCATGAATGGGAATTCACCCTTTTGTTTTTGTAACCTTTTGGTGGGTACGATGGTTATGGTATGGGTTAAAGAGAATAACCCCATATTTGTTGATATGAGAAAATTGTCCCTAGGGCTTTGAGACCCATTGGGTACATGATGAATAAAAATTGTCCCTCGGGCATTGGGGGCCCATCGATGAGTACATGATAAATAAAAATTGTCCTAGGGCCTCGAGGCCCATCGATGGGTACATGATGAATAAAAATTGTCCGTAGGGCATCATTGGGGCCCATCGATGGGTACATGATGAATAAAACTTCTTCCTAGGGCCTCGAGGCCCATCGGTGGGTATGTGTATTGCAAGTTTGCTATCCTTACAATGTAGGGTCTTGATACCCTTATTCCGTTCAAGCATGAAGTAATTTTTGAAATTAATTTGGGACGATATTATGATGTGCATGAATGCAAATGCAAAGTGGATTATGTTTTGCTTCCCGTGTCCTAAAAACAAGGTACACCTATAGGATTTTGGTTATTCTAATGGTCACGAAACTAAGGCGATTACTAGGTCTGTTTAAAGTGGACTCGATAAAAGTTTTTTTGGATTTCTAAAGATCACTAGATTGCTTCCTATCTTTAAAAGAAAGGAAACTATATATCATAGGTTAGTTACGAGAAGAGACTAGCTCCCCAAGCGGTTAACTTATAACATATGGGAACAATCTCATTGGTTTATCTTGCCAATATTAGATGTGACACAAGGTCACTTAACGGCAAGACATATATCCCTCTACTTGGAACCTAATCTCTAATATCCGGGTATAGGGCATATGTGTGACTCAAGTGTACAAAGTGGGTGTGTGGGGAAGCACGTGACACAAGGCCAACATTGACTGCTTTCCCTCTTCCCACATTAATCAATAACAGAAGCAGTACAAGCGTCTGGTTCTCGGCTCGAAGTGAGGAGAAAGATGCAATACGAATTGTACCCTCACTATTGAATCCCAAAAATAATTAAAACATTGGTTATTATTATATTTTTTACCAAGCTTAGAAATTTGTTTGAGTTTACCATGAATTAAAACAACAAAACAAAAAGTTATTTATCATGTCAATGTGACTATGGAATTTATTATGAGTTTAAGACACATATTGTTGTTTCTGCACTAGAATGGATTGCAACAATGATTATCAAAGCATTTGGGAGTAGTATTTATATGCACTTGATTTTTTATTTCTTAAAGTTTAAATATGAACATATACTATAATCTCAACAATGCATCAATGTGATTTTATATGTTCAAATGAACAGTGCATAAAAACAAATAGTTATGATACTAACCTTGGAAAGTGAATGGTGGAATTATGATTCCCTCTAGCTACTCTACTATTCCCTTTTGCTTTCTCTGTAATCCCCTTTTCTATGTGTTATGTACCTCTCTTCCTCTCCCCTTTTTTTGGTGCATGAATGTGAGATCCTATTTCTTTGAATAACACATTGACACATGTAATATTTGGAGATACTCTCCCAATTAATTCTTGAGAGGATATTAAGGAAAATAAAATAAAATGTGTCTTAAATTTCTAATCAAAAAATTATTTTGTCCATTATTATTTGGAATTTGAATCTTAATATATCTTATTAATTAGAAATTCGAATTTATTTATTACATTAAGTATAACAATTCCGATTAGGCAATTTTTGGTCCACATGTACTTGGAAAATATCTCTTACTAATTAGAAATTCGAATTTATTTATTATATTAAATATAACAATTATGTAATTTTTGGTCCATATGTATTTGGAAAATATCTCTTATTAATTATAAATTCAAATTTATTTATTACATTAAATATAACAATTCCAATTAGGCAATTTTTGATTCACATGTATTTGGAAATTATCTCTTATTAATTAGAAATTCAAATTTATTTATTACCTTAAATATAACAATTCTGATTAGGCAATTATTGGTCGTACCTGTAAAATATCTCTTTTATTTTTATTTAATTATGGAAAAAAATTATTGGAAAATCGAATTATGTTTTTTTTCAAAAAATGGAATATTTTAATACTTATGATAGGAAGTGTTCATCAAGTCACTTAATACTCATTTATAATTTGTTTCAAAAAACAATAATATAAAATGGTAATATTTGGTCATTATTGGGCCAATAATTATTCATGATGCATTTTGGCACATCATTATTTTAATCTTTGAAGCATGTTTATTATTTTTTTGTATCATTAAAAGTTAATTTGGGCCGAACAAAATTGGGTGTTCACAATAGTCAATATCATCAATTTTATTAAGTATGAAATCACTCATCATGTACTATTTTTTTAACTCACAAGTATGAGACAATCCTCCACAACACCCTATATTATTATGGCAAAGAATTTATATTACTTTGTCTATTGAAATAATAACAATTAATCTATCTACAAAATTAATATAAAAGTATCTACCTATTTTTAATTTGATGTCAGCATGATCTTAGTTTATTAATATTATTAGTGCTTTTCAGCACAATTTTGGTGCAATATTATATATTTTTTAAAGAGAGAAAATAAAAAAGAAAAAAGTCATGTGAAAAACGATGAAAGTAAAATCATGTGGTTCCACATAGGGGTTGGTCTATGAACTCTTAATGTAAATATTTTTACACAAGTAGTATATCATCCACCATTTATGTGTATTATTTTTTTGAAGAGTCAATGATAATTAAAAATTAATAGTGGACGATTATTAATAGTGTATCAAACTTCTATACCGAGTGTCAAAATTTAATAACCTATATTGTAAGAATTAAAAATAAATTAATGTTTCGAAAATGACTTTTTCAAAATGTATGAATTAACATTATTTTACATCTACACTCAACGTTAAAAAGAATTAACGGATGGTTAACGCAAGCTTTAGCCATTGCAAGAATTACCATGGACTTTTACATCATTTAACGTTAGTTCTTACCCATAGAGTTAACGTTAATCCTGAGATTTAATTAGAAAGCAAAACTGTCATCCAGGGCATGTGAGAGATCAATACCAATGAATAAAAATTAGCTTTATCAAAATAGTAAATAGTGGAAGACATAAAATATTAGCTAATACATTAAAAATGACATATAAATAAGTAAATAATATTTTTTTAGAACAACGACAAACTATTTAAAATTTGTGTATGAAAAGAAATTTGTATACAAATGATCGAGCAACAAAAAAATTCAGCTTCACAAACAAAGATGGAAAGAAAATTGATTATGCAAGAAAAACGAGATGCACAAACAAGAATGGAAAGAAAATTGATTATGCAAGAAAAACAAAATTGAATGGAATGTCACAATTCAAGTATTGTTCCTCTATAATATGTACTAACAAATAACATACTAGATTATATATTTTATATATGAGACTATTTTTACATACATTTATAACTTCGAGCAATAATTTAGATTTTTATATGAGAAAATTATGTATTCAATGATAGTGTATGAGTTTGATACACTATTATTGCATCATTCATGTTTAATTAAAAAAATAAGTAGTACAATGAGTGATGGATGATATACATATTATGTATAAATCTTTACATTCACGATATATAGATATTACACTCCTTATCTATTTCAGGAAAAAAAATCCATATAAATGAACATTTATTAGAGATGAATATTCATTTTTTTAATAGGTCGAACATGTCTACTATTAGTTCTAAGTTATTTTAACGATGTGAATGTACGTGTAATATGTGTGTTTTAACTCTACAAATGCACGACTAACATATGTGTTTTAACTATGCAATGTATGGGTAACGTGTGTTCTTAGTAATGCGAATGTATGGATAACATTTGTGTTTTTAACCATGTGAATGCACGAGTCACTTGTATGTTCTTAACAATATTTATGCAAGGGTAACATGCATGTGTATTTTAACCATACGAATGCGCAAGTAATATGTGTATTCTTAAACATATGAATATGTATGTTCTTAAACATGACAAGAAAATATTACCTCGTGTGAATGCATGTGTAACTTAGTAGTATATATATATATATATATATATATATATATATGATTATTTAGGTGAGTTCAATAATATATATTTTTAATGAAAGGCGAGTTCAATGCAAATAGTGCCACTAGTGATGGACCTAGTATCCTTAAAAAAAAATCCATAACATGTACCCACTATAATAGTTTATGAGTGAGTATACGTATTATTATGTTCATCGGATGGTGGGTACCTATGTATTTATAAATTTATTTTATATATTATAACTTTTTTCTACTTTAAGATTATATATTATATTTATTTTTATTATTTAAAAATGAGTTTTAATGATTGAACTGTAGTGATAAATTTATCATATACATTTGTGAATACTCATGTAATAGTTGTTTTTTTATATATCTTAATTATTACAAAATATATAACTATAGTAATTGAACTATAGTAACTATTACACACATGCAGTAATAAGTTACTATCTCATTTTTCTTTTAGATAACAACTTGCTTTATCTTAGGTAACCTATTATTATCTTTCAAGTGAACTATTACTCTGATTCACGTAATATGTTACTTAGTTCTACGTAACATATTACTCTATTTCACATAACTTGTTACTTGGTTTTCTAAAAAATCATTTTTAGAATTTTGTAACTCATTTTCGTCATCCTAAAAGTTTATGAAAATATTTTAAAAAATATTTCAAAGAACATATGTGATAAAAAATAAGAAGTGACTTAGTACAGGTTAGACCTATTGGAGAAATCAAATAAAACCTTATCTAACATTGTGTGTTTGCTTTCCATGCATCAACACATTTAATCTTTTTTCTTTTTATTTATTTATGCTGGTGTCCTCACCAAAAAAAAACCCACCAAGATCAAAGGAGAATGTCTTCTTTATATCCATTAAACACATTAATTTTTTAGTTTAAAAAAGATGGTATTGGTGTTAATAAGAAAGTAAGTAGTTCAAGGATTAGATGTGTGAGTTCGTTTTGAAAAGAAAAAAAAGTGAATGGAATTGTGAAAAATAATATAGTAGATTGAATTACTAACCTGTCAATTTTGCTTTCCATATATTTTTGTTACTCCTCCTCCTGCTTCTCTATGTCTTTTTCTTTCTTTTTGGCACTTCTCTATATTTCTCTGTTTTTGTTTGTGTTTATTGTGTGTTTCTCCCTTCTATTTATAGGGATCCCCTTTTATGAGTGCAAAATGACTTGAATGAATTTCAATATTTGAAAGTGAAAAATCTTCATTATTAGGTTAATAAGTCATGGTTAAGTCATTTGAAACCCTTATTGAATCAATTAAGTGTTCATTAAATCCATTTTAATTTTATTTTAAAAGGAAATAAAAATTTTGGAGGAGGAATTAACTTTGAAATATTATCTGGTCATTATTTGAGTTAATAAATGTTCATTAAATCATTTAAATTCATTTTTTATAAGAGTGAAAAATCCAAAATTATTTGCGTTCTCAAATTAATTTTCAAATCAAAATATTTCATTTATTATTATGATCATTAGTTAGATTAATTTTTTTAATCAAAATGAACTAGTTTTATTATATATTTTTTAATATTTATTATTATTTTAAAATATGGGCTGGATAAAGTTGTTCGATTTACAAAAAAAGAAGTCTTATTATGAGTATTGTGAATATAGATATTTTTTCCAAATTATTTACAAAATGAATATTAGTTTGTGTATATATATTAATTAGGGTTTCACTTGTCCCTATAAAACAGCCGCTTGATTATTTATTCTTGCTTCTTCTCCATTGTCAATACTTTCACAATTGTGATAGTCATCTATACACCTCACTCCACTCAATCTAAATTACCCATATTTTCTATACTTTCTTATTCACTTCTCATACACAATTAAGAAATATGCGTGCCTCTTCTAATTATTCTTCACTTTTTATCCTTTCCTGTTCAAATTACATGTTACATTTTATTTCCTCTCAATATATTTTCTTAAAAAGCTATGAATTTAATTTTCTATAATTTTGTGATTTGGGGTTAATTTTGTGAAAGGTTAAGGTTTAAATCGTCGATTTGGGATTTCGAGATTTATGTTTTGTCGATTTTTTGTCTATATGATGCAGTGATTATCAGATAGGTGGAGCTGGAAATTTTCAAGTTGGCTCTTTTTGGATGGTGCTAATTTTTGAACTTTAGGTTATATGTGAATTCTTCTTATTTCAATTTTTTTAATTCTAACCAAGAAGTTTCTTCTCCTTTGTTTTTGTTTTTCGTATTCTATTTGTGATTGTTTCCTATAGCTTTTTAGATTAGGTTTAAGACTTTCAATTCCACCCAATTTTGAAAAATCAAACACCAACTTAGCTTCAATTTATGTCTTACGATGTCATAAAACTAGGTTGTGCAATGTTTGACTAGACACTCAAAGCAACTTGTTATACATGAGTGGTTATTCACTCAAATATTCCCTAGGATGTTTTTTCTTCACCAATTAAGGGTTAACACTATTCTCATCAATGTAATAAAATGACATGGGATCATTATAAATTAAGACAAAACTCTTCTTAAAACAATATAATTAGATTTGAGCTCAAGTCGTCATGCTAAAATTTATTGTAATATAGTAGGAATCAAACTCTTTTATTGATGTAATAGTAAATGATTTAATGACATTAAAATTTATACAGTCACTAGATTCGTATCAAACACGAAATAAAAATGATGTTTGAAAATTTAATTGACTTACCTAGATTTGTAAGATTCAACTTTCTCTATTTGGTTTACTTTTTATTTTAAAAAAAATATAATATTGTCAAAGGAAATTAAAATCTATTTAAACTAAAATAATAAAAGATAAACATGTTTGCATGATTTCTTCTTTAAACAATTTTTTTTCATTTTAGTGTGCAGGTATACTAATTTCAAAAATGTTGTTAATTAGATATAACTTGCACTGTTTTTCCTCATTTGAATAATAAGAATATTTTTCCTTAAGTTTTAAAACACATTTATGTTTCCTATAATATAAAAATTTTATCAAGGTAATTTCATATTATATGATTTTTATGTTTGATTAAAAAATAATTTAAAATAAAATCAAACATATATTAATTTTAATTTTTGAACTAACTATGCATGTAAACTTGTTCATTTATGTCATGAAAAAATTAACAAAATTAGAGTAATAAAGTTAACATCTTGATTTTTTTCATAAATGGTTAATTGACTTTGAATTAGAATCAGATTTGTAAAAAAAAAGGAACAAATGTATGGTATTAGTTATTTTCGAGCTGTATGTATATTTAGTTTTTTTCTAGTCAAATGTATAATAAGTAATAATAAAAATTATTTAATGTTATTATTTATAAAAAATATCAATAAACTAATATTTATATTGTCAATGCACTAATATTCATATATGTCAATCAGTTTTTTTAATTCAATAAATTTAATATTTTATATTAATACTTATATAGAATACACTATAATTTAAAAAAATGAATTTATTATTATTAATAATGATAGATTGTAACTTTAGTATAGATAGATAATATAAATATGATGTAAGATGAAAATATAAATTCTTATGAATGATAAAATATTGTAAGTATATATATTATTCTAACAATTTTCCTTTTCAAAGGTTGACACCCTTAATGCTTGAAAATTAATAATAAATACTAAAATACATATGATTATTAAGGTGATTGGAGGTGTCTAAAATTAATAAAAAATACTAAAATACAAACGCCTTTTATTATTATTTAGGTGTCTGGAAGAAAATTAGAGTAATATATATTATCATCACTATGGAGATTTCTATATTTAATAGTAATTATTTCACAAATTATTATTATTATTAATATTGAAGTTGTAAAAACCGTACCGTACCGGCCGGTTCAACCGGAAAATCGGTGAACCGGACCCCTAACTGGTACGGTACGTATGTTATACTGCATATGCAATAAAATCGGTGAAAACCGGTCAAAACCGGTGAACCGGTTTAAACTGGCTGGTTTGTACATTATTTTTTTTTTTAAATTTCAAATTTTCAATTCTTCAACTTCAATGATTGATATTTGTGTCATTTATTTGTATTTTGCGTTTGTTAAGTGATAATTTTGGATTAATATATGTTTTGCACTTTAGACTTTGATTTTGTTAAAGACTTAAAGCAAGTATGTCCGGTTTAACCGTCATGCGGTTTAATTATTGAACCATTGGTTGAACCACTGTACCACTATACTAGTACCTTGACCGGTTTGATAACTGGTACGGTTTCAATAACATTGATTACACTCAGTTGAAAAGATTGTAATATTAAAATTTTAAATGATTAAATACGTAATCATAAATTTATTATAATTAAAAAATTAATTAATATAATGCCAAACAATTAAAACTTGGAAGAACTAAAATAGACGAAATATTATTAAGGACAACAAGGATGGAAATAATGTTATACTCTTCTCACCCTATTATGAAGAATTGCTTGAAATGTGATACAACTTTTCTTTTTGGTATGCAAAAGAATAATATTACTAAACGCACTGAAAATGCAAAGTTAGTATAAGGGTGTGATGATAATTAAACAAAAGTACAAAACAATTATGAAAGATATTGTTGCAACCTAGTCCGAGTAAGATGATGATGTTTTGTCCTTCTGCCCATTGATCCAAAGCTAAGATTTTATATTTGTAGATTCTAATGGTTGTTGAAGAGAGGGTTGAAGTGAATTAAAAATAGCATCATTTTATGATAACCAAATAGTTCATATTGTAACTAACCAAATGATGCTATAGAATTTCCAACATAGGCTGATTTGACCGAGTACAACTTAGTTTTGCCATGCTGCCACTCCTGTTTTCCTATAAAAACACATTCTTGAAGTTCTTACAAAAAAAAACATCAGTTAGTTCAAGTTCCCAAGTAAAATAATGTTGTCCTTTTCAAGTTAGGTTTCACTCCCACTTTCCCTCTGTGCATCTTAGAGTATAGAGTCTCCTAAATCTTGAGAGTAAGGTCATAATCCCAAGTCATTTATCATGCTAAAACCTAGTAGTAGTCTCATCCCTAACTCTATGAGTAACGACTTTTCAGAACCAATGGGTGTTATTGAAACTCCTTGTCTGAAGTAGCACCAAGATCTATAACCTAAGGAGATTTTTTAAAGGGGAAGTTTTCATCCCAACCCCAAGGGATTAGTGATTTCCAACCCATATTTAAATCTCATCACTTTACACCAAAGATTATCTCTCTCGAGAAAAAGATTCGTCATTGCCATTTGCATAAGAGAACAACATTGAATACATGGAAATGTCATCTTCTTACCACTCTAATAAAGTTAGAATCCCTTTCTAACCACTAAACACATCCAAATATTCCTCATTTTTATCTTCTTCTTCTTCATAATTCTCTCCTTTTGAATTTTTCAAATGAGGTTCCTCCTCCTCCCTTTTTCTCCAACTGGGTATACTCCTCCTCAACAATTTGTTAATTGCTTCCATCATCACCAAAATCATCATTTATTGCCACATCATCCTTTGCATTACCAACAACATTGTTTGTTCCTTGCATGTTGTCTTATTTTTATAACCAAAATGCCCAAAAAAATGAAATTGTTCTTTTTGGGAGTGAAAAATATTGAGATGAAATAATTTTTGTTACAACATTAAATTCTTATGTAAGCATTAACAACTTCGTTGGTGATATTGTTTCATGTATAAGAAGTTGTCGTTGTTGTACTAAAAATATAGATATTTCGTCTCATAGTTACTTCACTTAAAAATAATACATTTTTTTGGCATTACAATGAATGGTTATGGGAAAAAGAAGACAACTTTACAAGCACTAATAATGCTATTGTTAAAGCAACTATTAATGTGACTCTAGAGGGTGATTTATGTGGTAATTGAAGTGATTTTTCAATGGATGAAAATGAGGGATATCAAGGTGGAGAAATAGAAAAGGGAGGAACCTCATTTGGAAAAATTGAAAGGAGAGAATTATGAATTAGAATAAGAAGAAAGGGAATAAGAATTTTACGATTTCTTTTCAAATTAACATCTCTGTGTTGTGTATGTGTCCTAGCTTTTTACTTATTAAACTGGAGATTGGGTTTTTGTTCTTCTATTACACTTTATTTTATTATTTATTTGTATTTAATTTGAAAATATATTGAAATTATTCCAACCACATATATATATATATATATATATATATTATACATATATAGTTTTCATGATATAAGCTTAATTATATTAATACTTAGTTTTGATGATATAAGCTTAGATTAATATTTTCATAGAATTGGGTAAGATTTGCATAGAATTGTTTAACTAAAAGAGTATAGACAATATCCAATTGTTGGTAAAATTAAGGTAGTGAGACCTTGTGGCTCAAGAGCATGTGGAAACTCAAATCCTTTTGGATGAGCCAATTCATGATTTCTTGATCAATCTTATAACCAATCTTACAACAAAATATTAGGATTGCATTTTTTGTTTCAATTGTATCCTTGATTTGTTCTTAGTACTAACTAGCTATCATACATAGCACAATTCAATAATTACATATTATTGATCTTAATATCATTGACACATGATTTACAGGAAAATACTTTTGAGATCAAATTGTGGGTATTACACCAATTACCTTGGCCTCAAGAAGGAGTAATAACATTCTTGTATTTCCTTTTTAGAGACACAAGCATTGTGAAGTCATTAATTCTTATTCCATTATTAATTTCCATTTGCTAAACAAAATAACTCTCCAACTAAATCCATTAACTCATCAACCACTTCATTACTCCTTGTTTATATTGTTTTCGAGTATTATCAAGCTAGGTACATCTAAACACTATTCATCACCTCTTCATTCAATCTCAAAAGCTTATTGATTGATAATTAATATCTTGGGGATTCCACCATAAAATAGTTTTTTATTGGCCATTTCCACCTCAATCTCAAATCCTTATTTTAGGGATATCCACTTCTACTTGTCCATATGCACCATGTCATCATGAATTGAGAAATTGGTCTTAATTTCATTATATATAACATAGTTAACGTCAAACCGTGAATATAATTTTTGTCACGCACTATAAAACTTTGAATAAGAGAAAAACAAGTTGCTCACTTATTCATCCAACTCTCCGCATAAAGCACATTGTGTTGAGGTACTCACATCTGAGACACCTCTTCTTCCCAGGTTCAACGGCTAATTTCTACACTAAATATTTTATCTTTGTCGGAACATTCTTTGATCACATTTTCTTGAAGTAGTTACTATAGTTATTTACATCCTCGGTTTTTAGCAACTCATAGGCATTTTTAACTGGATATTGCTCTCCTTTATCATGGATCCAGATCTAACTAATGACACCATCTTGTTTAGGCATTGCTAATTCCAGAACTCTGTAGAGATCTTCATATTCCTCTATTTTCCAACTGAATAAACTCATTCTCCATTATATATTCCACGACCAAGCACAACTCCTCCATTCCCCAAGCAGCTTGTCGTTGCATTAGTGGCATTTATGTTTGACAGCCAAAATTAACTATGTAGAGATCTTCATATTCCACTTTTCCCCAATTGAATAAACTCATTCTCCATTATATATTTCAAAGTTTGCATACATATTACATTTTTTTTTACTATGGATCATTTAGATTTTATATAAGTCTATCTTATTGCTAGTTGGCATCTTTAATCATGCATCATAGGATTTCTTAATAATTTTTGAGATAGTTATTAGAATTTTGCATATTACATGCCAAAATGCTAATTCAATTCTGGGTGATCTTCTATAATTTTTTATATGTGAGACTATGTTAATTTTCAATATGGATGAAGTTTTATAGTTTACAAAATCAAACTTAAAATATATAAATTCAAATTTTATTTACACTATTCATAATTATCAGTGTTGTATTACAATTGTGGGTACAAAAATAATAATTATTTACTAGAACTTATATTGGTCGAAGATAAACCATGGCTCTACGTTTAAATATCTCTATTACTAAACTTCATATTTTAACAGAAGATAAACCATGGGCATAGCCTAAAAGTTACACCTACGAAAATAAAAATGTAGGTATAACTACTTATTGACGATAAAAAAAGTTTTCTGTAGGTAAAGGTTTTTGGGATATACAAATTGTTTATTTTCTATTACCAAGGATATTTTATTGTCACCATATTGCAAATTTCTCAGGCAGTAACCTCTTATCCTTTGTTTTTGTTCCTTGTATTCTTATTTGTAATAGATTTGCTTTAACTATGCAGATTATATCTTACATTGTGAAAAATATAGGTTGTGTCATGTCTTTACTAGACCGTCCAAGTAACTTGTTGTAAATGAAAACCAAGGTTTACATTTTTCTCTTCGACAAAGATAAGTTCAGAGACTCAGCCAGAAACAACTGATCGTATTTGTTCACTCGTTCATTCTATTATCGAATTTGGTTGCTTTTCTATGGTTGGTTGAGACTTGTTCTGGTGTTATCTCCTACCGAAAACTCCCACCATTTGCAACATCTTCTGTCGGTTAAGGGTAGAATGTTACAAGAAGTTTGCTCGGTTATTTGGATAGTTGGAATTTGGTCCATTTGGAAGTGTCGAAATGAAGTCATCTTCAACAACAAAATCGCGTGTATATGGAGAAACTAGTAGCGGATACTAAATTTAAATCCTGGTTATGAATCAAGGGTAGGAACAAATGAGCATGCATGTCTTGATTTGACTAGTGTACTAATCCGTCTATGTTTGGAATGTTAATGTTAGGACTCTTAGTTTTGTTGGGTGAGGGGTTTATTGTTGTTGGATTTTGTATATTTGTTTCCTTTTCTGTGTAAATTTCTCCTCCTTTAATAATTTTTTCACTTATAAAAAATGAGTGCTTATTCAATCAAAGATGACCTAAACATAAGACCAAATCTATTTTTTTTCACCAATTTAGGGTTCACAATCTTTTCATCAATGTATTAAAATGATAAATAATTAATCATTATAATAAAAGATAAAACACTTCTCAAAATAATAATTAGATGTCTTAAAATCGAATGATATTAAGGAAGAAGAAGAAGAAGAATGGGTTAAAGTTTTCTGTTTTTAGTTTTCTTTTTCTTGGGCTTTTTTGTTCTGTTTGGCCCACTTCTTTTGTTAGTTTTTTTAGTTTCTGGGTGGTTTTTCTGTTAGGTTAACCACCCATCTTTTCTATAAAAATTACTTTACTTTTTCTTCTTCAATTCAATGAAATATATGAGGTATTCTTTATTTCTTCCTTTTGCTCTCTTATTCTGAAATTCATCACTCACATCAAAGCCAAGATGAGATACCATGTTTAATATGGTATCAGAGCTTCTCTAGGCATAAAAAGGTTCTGCTGCTTTCTCATTTTCTTTCTCAGCTTCTTTTCTCCTTCGAAACACCTCCTTCCTCTCCATTATATTTCTTTGAAATCCCTAAATGGAAAATCGAGCCATCCAACCACTAAATCCTACACAAGATCCTTCATCCCTTTTCTTTATCCACCCTAATGAGAATCCTGGAGCTGTTTCGGTTTCCACGCTTCTAAATGGTGCCAACAATCATTCTTGGTCACGAGCTATGTTCATGGCAATAAAGACAAAGAACAAATTGCAATTCATAGATGGGACAATTGTGAAGCCTACTGTTGATGATCCAGATTTCACTGCATGAGATAGAAACAACACTCTTGTGGTTTCTTGGCTAATCCAATCAATTGGTGCTTCAATGGTTCAAAGTGTGCTATGGATGGAGACGGCTCTTGAGATATGGCAAGATTTGCGTGAGAGGTACTACCAAGGAGATATTTTTCGAATTTCAGATTTGTTCACAGAAATCCATACTTATAAACAAGGTAATCTTAGTGTGGATGCTTATTATAATCACATAAAGGGTCTATGGTAAGAATTGGACAATTTCAGTCTCATTCCCTTATGCCTATGCATTCAAAAGTGTTCCTATCATTTAGTTCCCACCATTAAGGGATATAGGGAAAATGATTATGTCATTTGTTTCCTAAAAGGACTCAATGACCAATATGGAGGGGTGAGGTCCCAAATCATGTTAATGGACCCCCTTCCCTCCATCAATAAAGCTTTCTCCCTTATGACTCAACAAGAAAGACTATTCAGTTCACAGTATAGTGAACCTAAGACCTTGATAAACACTGCTGATAGCAGATACAGCAACACTGCCAATAGTGAGATTAGCAGTGAGTCTGGGGATAGCTTTAGAAGTAATAGAAGCAGAGGCAGAGGGCGAAGCTTATGAAGAATTCAAAGTGGGAGAGGAAACAAGACTTGTAGCTATTGCCACAGAATAGGCCACACCATTGATCAATGCTTCATGAAACATGGATTTCCTCCTGGACTTTCCAAGAATTACATTATCAACAGTCTTTCTATATCTTAAGAAGATTCTTATCACTCTGACTCTCAACATGAGGCAAGGGAAGCACCTTTGGGCAGAGAATGATGATTAGAGTATAGGGGTCAATATCACCCCTCAACAACATCAAACTTTGTTGTCTATATTGCAACAGTCCACTCCCAAAGGCCATAATACAAATCAATTCAATACCAACTCAAGTGACAATAAAAACAAAGGTAGCAACTATGTTTTGAACTGTTACACTAAGATAATGGATTGGTATCTAGATACAGGGGCCACAGATCATGTGTGCCACACTCTATCCCTCTTTCAGACCTACAAATAAATTAAAGCCAACCATGTAAATCTACCTAATGGTAGCCAAATGTCAACCACTGTTTCAGGGAGTGTTATGTTTTCTCCAAACTTTTACCTAACTAATGTGCTTTACATTCCTTCGTTTCATTACAATTTGATTTCTGTGTCTAGATTGATTAATACCATTTCTTGCCAACTGACTTTTGCTAAAAACTTTTGCCATATCCAGGATCCCTCATCATTGAAGATGATTGGTGTTGCTGAGTTGAAGAATGGCTTATTTGCAATGAAGGATTCTTTGAAGGTCTTGCCCATGCCTTGTAATCAATACTATAGAAAAGTTAATTCTTTTACCATGTATGACAATAACACTTGGCATAATAGATTAGGTCATCCCTCTCATAATAAAATGATTACTATGCAAAAACTGTTTTCCAACATTAAATGCAAGAAAGTTTTAGATCTTTGTCATGTTTGCCACTTAGCTAAACAAAGAAAGCTTTCTTATGATAACAGCAAGACTAAATCTAGTTGCTTATTTGATATTGTTCATATGGATATATGGGGTCCTTTCTTTATCCCTAACACTCTTAGTCACAGATATTTTTTGACTATAATAGATGATAAATCTAAATTTACTTGGTTATATTTCCTAAAGCTTAAATCTGAGGTACTTGATTTGACTAAATCTTTCATCTCTCTTGTTTACACTCAATTTGGTTTGAAAGTCAAGTGCATAAGAAGTGACAATGGAAAAGAATTTTCCCTTAATCACTATTATGCAGAACAAGGAATTGAGCATCAAACCAGTTGGGTTGAAACTCCTCAACAAAATGGAGTTGTTGAGAGAAAACACCAACATATATTAGGTGTTGCTAGATCCTTGGTGTTTCAATTTAATTTACCTCATTCATTTTGGAATTTTGCTGTGAACCATGTTGTCTACTTAATTAATAGACAGCCTAGTAAATGCCTATCCATCCACAATCCTTTTAATATTTTGTATGGAAAACAACTTAGTATTTCACATCTTAAAGTTTTTGGGTGCTTATGGTATGTTGCTACCCTCACTTCTCATAGGAAGAAGCTTGACCATAGGTCAAGGAAAGGTGTGTTTCTTGGGTTAAAAAGAGGAGTCAAAGGTTACATGGTAATGGACTTTAGGAGTCATGAGATTTTTGTATCTCGAAATACCCATTTTTATGAGCATATTTTCCCTTTTCAATGATGTTCCTCTATGGAAGTAGACCCTGACTTTTCAATAAATGAAGGATTGCACACTGACTTGAACTATAATGCCAATAATGTTGAACCTAATAGCACTACTATCCCTTCTTTTGGCCACTGTGATCAGTCTTATGAGATTGCTACCTATAATTGTAGCAGAACAGTTGCCAAGATGATGTGCTCACTGATAATAGTGCCATAAATTATGAGACTCCTAATGATAGCCATACTTCTAGGAGATCTCTAAGAGTTAGTCATTGACCTCATTACTTACAAGACTATCATTGCTCTTTAGCCAATTCTATTTCTCATCCTGTGATATCAGAATCTTTAGTGACAAGGTATTCATTGTCTAAAGGTATATCCTATGATCTGCTCTCTAACACTCAAAGGCATTATTCTTTTAGCATATCTTCTAATGTTGAGCCTGATAATTACACTGAGGCTATCAAACATAAATATTGGCAAGAAGCCATTCAAAATGAGCTTAAAGCTCTAGATAAAAATGGTGTCTGGACCATAAAAAAGCTGCCCAAGGATAAGAAGGTCATAGGTTGTAAATGGGTCTTCAAGATAAAGTATAAATCTGTTGGGTCTATTGAAAGGCACAAGGCAAGACTTGTTGCCAAAGGATTCACCCAAACCGAAGGCATAGATTACATGAAAACATCTAGCCCTGTAGTAAAAATGACCACCATTAGAGTGGTCCTATCCTTAGTAGCAAAGAACAATTGGCATATGCATCAACTTGATGTCAATATTGTCTTCCTTCATGGTGAATTGAAGAAAGAAGTCTACATGAGAGTTCCTACAGGCCTTATTGTTGAACACTCTGATTTGACTCCCTCAAATATTTTCTAGGCATGGAGATAGCAAGGTCTAACAAAGGCATACTACTATATCAGAGAAAGTATGCATTGGATTTATTGGAAGAGGCTGGGATGCTTGGGTCAAAACCATGTTCCACTCCAATGGAATACCCAAAGAAATTGGTAAGCTCTGAAGCAGGCACACCCTTGATTGATCCTACTCCTTATAGGAGACTTATAGGCAAGTTAATATATTTAACTCAGACAAGGCCTGATCTTAGCTTTTGTGTTGGCCATTTAAGTCAATTCTTATCCAAACCCACTAACATTCACTTTGAAGGAGCCAAGAGAATATTGAGATATCTCAAAGGCTCCATCAGTGCTGGAATTTTCTTTTCTATTATTTCAGATCTCAAGATAAGAGGGTATACTGATTTAGATTGGGCAGGATATCCTGACTCTAGGAAATCTGTATCTGGATATTGCTTTTATCTTGGGAATTCTCTCATATCATGGAAAAGCAAAAAGCAACAAGTGGTGGCAAAATCATTAACAGAAGCAGAATATAGAGCCATGTCATTAGCAGCTTCTGAGGCACAATGGTTACTCTATTTGCTGCATGATTTGGAGATTCCTCATTTTCAACCTGTCGTGATGTTTTGTGATAACCAATTAGCTCTCCAAATAGCAGCAAATACAGTCTTCCATGAGAGGACCAAACATATTGAAGTGGATTGCCACTTTGTTAGAGCAGCGAATCCTTGTCTCCCAATCCTTTTCAGAATCTTGTTGGCAAGCTTGGAATGTTGGATATCCATATTCCAGCTTGTGGGAGGCTCTTAAAATCGAATGATATTAAGGAAGAAGAAGAAAAAGAAGAATGGGTTTAAGTTTTTTGTTTTTAGTTTTCTTTTTCTTGGGCTTTCTTGTTCTGTTTGGCCCACTTCTTTTGTTAGTTTTTTTAGTTTATGGGTTGTTTTTCTGTTAGGTTAACCACCCATCTTTTCTATAAAAATTAATTTACTTTTTCTTCTTCAATTCAATGAAATATATGAGGTATTCTTTATTTCTTCCTTTTGCTCTCTTATTCTGAAATTCATTACCCACATTAAAGCCAAGATGAGATACCATGTTTAACAAGATGTGTATTCAATGACAACACATTGTACGTACTAAATATGTTATTATAATAGATAAGCAATCAAACTATTTTATTGATTTGATAAGTAAATGATTTATCGATATAGTCACTTGACGAAATTTAAAATAAAATAAAAATGGTGTTTGAAAAATTAATTGACTCGTCAATATTTGTAAGATTAAACTTTTAAAAAATAATTCAATTTTCTTAAAGGAGATTAAAAAATAGTTAACCGACAATAATAAAAGAGATTCATTTTTGAAAGATTTTTTTCTATAAAAACATTTTATTTCCTTTTATTGTAAAAGAATACTAATTAAAAAACATTATTAGATAGATAGAACTTCCATATTTTTTTGTTTTAAGAGTAAGCATATTTTGTCTCATGTGTTTAAATACTTTTCAAACAATTCTTATTATTTTAGTTGAAGAGAAACTATATTTTTTTAAACATTAATTCCAATCAATCATGTTGTACAACTAAAAGTTTCACTATTCCTAAAAGGTTTAGCAAAATGAAAATTTGAATTAATAGCATATCCTAATGATAAAAGAAATGAAGCTATATTTTATAAAATAAAACTGAAATATTAAAATACATTAAATATTTAAGGAAAGCATTCATTTTTTTACTATATATCATACCCTATGAAAGATTTTTTCATTGACTTGTAAACTCTTTTAAATCCAATATTGACTCAACTGTTTTATGGCATTACATTTTACCATGGTGATAAGAGAATTTGGGTACCAAAATTACCTTCCTCATTTTGTCAAAAACCAAATATGTAAAATTTTAAAATGTCAATCATCTAATGCCAAATAATTAAAATTGGATTAACTAAAATAGAAGAAACATAATGAAAAAGAACTAGAATTGAAATAATGTTTTACCCTTTTGACCATATCTTATGATGAATTACTTGAATATGATACAACTCAACACTATAAAAGGTTAGAATCCATTTTCAAGTAGTAACCACATCTCTATCATCCTCCTTTTTATCTTCTTCTTCTTCTTCTTCATAATTCTCTCTTATTGAATTTTCCAAATGAGGTTCATCCCCCCTCTTTCTCCTATTTGGTATCTTCATTCTCACCAATAGGTTAATCACTTTCATCACCAACAAAATCATCATATATATTCATAACAATAGTTGCATTACCAACAATATTGTTTATTGCTAGCAAGGTTGTCTTATTTGTTCAACCATCCTTCACAACAATGCCAAAAAGAAAATGAAATTGTTCTTTTTGAGAGTGAAGATGTAAGATTGACATGAAATATTTTTTTTTATTATAACAACAAATTCTTATGCAAATAATAACAACCTCTTTGATGTTATTATTTCATGTATAATAAGTTGTGGTTGTTGTAATAAAAAAGTATATATATTTCATGTCATAGTCACTTCACTAAAAAAAACAATACATTTTGTTGGCATTTCAATAGATGGTTGTGGAAAAAAGAAGAGAACTTTACTAGCACTAATGATATGATATTGTTATTGCAACTATTAATTTGACTATGGAGGGTGATTTATGTGGTAATATAAGTGATTATTGAGTTGCATAAATGAGGATAATCTATTGGAGAAATTGGAAGGAGAGGAACCTCGTTTGGAAAAATTGAAAAGAGAGAATTATGAAGAAGAATAAGAAGAAATGGGAGAAGCAGATTAGAAGGGAAAACATGAATTATTTTATGAGTTTTTTTTTTAAACTAACATCCATATGTTGTGTATTTGTGCTAGTTTTTTTAGTTCTTAAACTTTAGTTTGGGTTGTTGTTCTTTTATTACACTTTATCTTATTATTTAATTTTAAAATTGTAACTGTTATTTTGTTCCTTCATTTTTATTTTATTTTATTTATTGCCTAACTGGATTATGATAATATTGATATTATGATTTTAAATTATTATTGTGGTAATGGTTTTGGCATTTTTATACTTTCTGTAATTACAAATAATCCTATGAAAATGTGGGAGGGTGATAAAAATGCAACATTATGGCTGAAATTGTATTTGTGAGCCAATGCATGAGACTATTGGAGGTACAAATTGTCAATCCACACACCCTTTTTACTTTCTTTTTCATTTTTATCTTCAATTTATATCTTTTTCTATAAGAAAATTTTATTAATAAATCAATGGTACAAAATTTACAAATATTGATAAGTAATCACATAATTACAGTATGAATTTAGGAATATAATGAAAGTAAACATTCACTTTAATTTATATCTTACATTTTTAAAAACATATGTTGTATCATGTCTCTACTAGAGAGTCCAAGTATTATAAAATAATAAAATGATAAAATGATAAAGAATATAATAAAATGATAAAGAATTATTATAAAATAATAATAAATATAATAAAATGATAAATAATTATTATAAAATAAGATTAAAAAATTCTGTGTAATCTATGACAACACATTGTACTAGAAAAGTTGTTGTAATACCTAACCAATCAAACTTAGTAAATGATATAATTTTTTGACATGGTTCTTAGATAAAAGTAAAAACATAATAAGAATGATGTTTAAATCATTTTTCAAATTATTCTCATCGATAATCATTTTTATAAGGAAATTTGTTTATTTTTTCAATTGGTGATGATATTTATTTGATTTAAAAAAATTATTAATTAGTTGCTAAGAAAAAGAATTATCCTGATTTTTAATGTTAAAAAATTTCTATTACTAATTAAAAATATTATTTTTAAATTTATATTTAATATTATTAAGGGAACACAATTTGTTTATTCCATTATATTTTAGGATTAATAGCAATACATAAAACATAAAACAAAAGGAGAAAATAATAGAACATATATGATTGGGTGCAGGAGCATGCGAGAGACTTAACCATGTGGCAGTCTTGTATTAGTTGGAAGAGTACATCGTTGACTAGGAGATGACGACGACCCACGTGGACAGTGGGTAGTGGCTAGGAGAGCAGAGCATAGAGACTAACAGTGCACTCGTCTACACAATATTTCTAGCCAATAAAAAGGATATACATCTGGTGCGGGGAAATGCAGCTAGGCGAACCCACGTGTCGCAATATGGTTGGTCAACTGCGCTTGATAAAGTCAGTGTTGGAAGAGACTCCACGCGGATTGAAGAGATTGGCCAGAAATGGGGAGCACAGATTGAATTGTGGGATTGCCCTTACAGGATAACACGATTTTCCATATGGAAATAAAGTAGCATTTCCCTATTAAATCATTGAAGAGATTAAGGATAAATATTCCATCACCCATAAATCTTTTTATTTTATTTTTGCAGATTTTTTATGTCTTTAATGTGATTTTTTTTATTTATAGAGAGATTTCAACGCATATTCTAAAACAAACCACTCATAATTCACATAATAAAATTCGAATTTGAAAATAATCAGAAATTCAAATATTTAAATAGAGGAATTTTGGATTTTGGGACATCTAAAAAAATGTATTTTTGTTCTAAAATAGTTCAATAATTTTTATAAAGTCAAATAATGCCCAAAATGAGCTAAACATGATTATTTGACCATTTTAAAATAGTTGTAGGTAGAAACATCTTTTTGGATAGAAAATTATTTTGTGATTCTATATAATCCCAAAATTATCACATTTCCCATAAATAGGTAAAAATCAATCATTTCACTCATATAAAATCACGAAAGATATATTTTGAGTTCACTTTTATTTTACAATTAAATAGAAAACGAAAATTAAGGAATTTTGGGATATGATTTTTCAAATAGGAATCTTTCCATAATTAGGATGATAAGTGACCACTAATTCACTTAAAATCTTTTTTTTATTTGATTTGATATGATATGATTTGTCATCCCTAAATCATTTCTAATAAGATTATGATAAAGATGAATATCTGAAGATTTAAAATTGACACAAAAATTATTTAATTTGATCTCGTTTGTATATTTTTATAATATAATAAATCTCCGAAGTTTTGATTTTTATTAGCATTTTTTGTCAAGATTACTTTTGAAGAAATATTTTTTTGTGAGACAAAATTGGGTGTTTACAATTGTCTCTCTTTACTTGTTGCTCACTTGATAGCTAGCAAGCTAGAGTTTGAGAGACACCATGGTAATTAACTAGTAAAGAAAAGAACATTAATTTTGTTAAGGCCTAAAAAACATATATTCGTACCTTGGATGAAGGGGAAACCACAGGTTTAGTGCAACAGTTCCAGAATCTGTTGTGGGGACCAGAGATTTTTTAAGGAAGTTCACGCGCTTCCTGTGATGGACGAGGGATTTGTTGACGTAGTTCCTATTGTGGATGCTTGAAATATGTTATTACATTAGTCTCACATCACCTAGTATTAGAATAGAGTAGAGTAACCAATGTTATATATTGGACTCAGGTCTTTTGTTGTAATGTACACCAGATATAAGAACTAAATAGAAACACCTCATGGACTTGTTGAGACAGTTTACGCGCCTGTCGTGATAGACCATATATTTTTTGAGTCAGTTCTCGTGCTTGTTGTGATGGAGCAGAGATTTGTTGAGACAATTCCCGCGATTGTCATGATAGACTATGGATTTGTTGAGGCAGTTCTTGCGCTTGCATGATAAACTATGGAATTGTTGTATGCTAGGGTTTGTAATCCTTATTCTCTAATAATATTTTGGTAGCCGCTCAACGCTCCCGGGGACGTAGGCAGAATTGGCCGAACCCCGTTACCAAATTCTTTGTTTTTCTCTTCTATTTATTCTATGTATTATTTGATTGCTTATGACCAACGCTACGCAACGATCGCTTCCGTTGCACCAAAAATTGGTATCATAGCCAATTGGTAGAAGGCTCTTAACTTATGTGCTAGATAAAGGCAAAATAGGGTGAAAGCATGTTAGTTAGACAAGCTATGTCAAAGGTATACAATGATAAAGGATATGAGTTGAAGGAGAATAAAACATGATAGAACTATGGTGGGGCGATATATGTTGATTCATAATCCCAGAAGTTCATACAATTGATTAGGATCAAGGTGGAGATAGGGACTCAGGTGTTGAGTTTGACCTTGAGACAGGTAGTGAAAATATCTCTCTAGATGTTGAGAGAATGATCTCATTTGAGATGAGAAGTGAAATATCTTAATGGCGTATCTGAGACGTCATATTGAAAGATATTAATTGTTAGTAGATCCATAAAAACATAGAGGCGCTGGCTGACTTTGATGCAAGGTGTAACATGGGCATTGGCTTTGATGCAAGGTGTAACACAACATTGGTAGAGATGCAGGGTGTGACATGGTCATTGGCTTAGATGCAAGGGTGTGACACGGGCATTGGTTAGCATTACGCAATGTGTGTTGTGGTTATACTCCTTATGATGGAGTAGGATAGTTCTTTTGAATTATGATTGTCGGACTAGACAATGGTGGTAGCGGTTGAGGCTTTCCAAGGAAGCTCCAAGGTTCAGCTTGACTGAGTATTGAAGAGGACGGTTGTTGGAGAACCTTTGTGTAGAGGTTCCATATATCGAAAGACTTCCTAGCAATAGGTGGCTAGGCGGCGTGTTCCATTTGATGGCGGTACAGGAAGCTGCACTACAAGTTTAAAGAGCTAGGCTCTTGGTAACATCGTCATGGATACTCAGAAGGTTTATGCTGAAGGGGAGCAAACTCTTACATAGAGGATTTGTTAAAGAAAATTATGCATTGAGGAAGGTGGAGTCAGATATTCGCTAATGTGGAAAATCTTGTATAGATTTCCTAAGAAGCGTGATATTCGTCTATTTCAATCAAGGTGGAGATTGTTGTGGATGCTTGAAATATGTTATTACATTAGTCTCACATCACCTAGTATTGGAATAAAGTAGAGTAACCAATGTATATATTGGACTCAGGTCCCTTGTTGTAATGTGCACCAGATATAAGCACCAAATAGAAACACCACATGGGCACTTGGGCCCATGGGTGTGCTAGGGTTTGTAACCCTTATTCTTTAATAATTTCTTGGTAGCCGCGCAGTGCTCCCTTGGACGTAGGCACAATTGGCTGAACCCCGTTACCAAATTCTTTGTTTTTTCTCTTCTATTTATTCTATGTATTATTTGATTGCTTGTGACCAACGCTACGCAACGATCGCTTCCGCTTCACCAACAGTTCATGCACTTGTCATGATAAACTAGGGATTTGTTGAGGTAGTTCCCGCGTTTGCCGTAATGGACCATGGATTTGTTGAGGCAGTTCTCGCGCTTGCCGTAATGGACAAGGGATTTGATGAGGCAATTCCCACGCTTGCCATGATGGACCAGAGATTTGTTGAGGAAGTTCCTACGCTTGCCATGATGAACCAGAGATTTGTTAAGGTTGTTCTCGCGCTTGCCATGGTGGACGAGGAATTTGTTGAGACAATTCTCGTGCTTGTTATGATGAACCAGAGATTTGTTGAGACAGTTTACGCGCTTGTCGTGATAGACCATATATTTTTTGAGTCAGTTATCGTGCTTGTTTTGATGGAGCAGATATTTGTTGAGACAGTTCTCGCGATTGTCATGATAGACCATGGATTTGTTGAGGCACTTCTTGCACTTGCATGATGAACTAGAGATTTGTTGAGGCAGTTTTCGCGCTTATCGCGATGGAAGTTGTAGTGATACTAGAAACTTTACTTTGGAATGGCATGGCACTAGGCCGATTGTTTATGCATGTTTGAATGCATGATTATTTGTGAATTTGCAATTTGGTGTTTGTTATGGAATACATGATGTATAAATTTCATGTTGATGTTAATATGCATTAATTTGAATATTGATATGCTTCAATATATGTATCTCATGTATGATTTGAGTATTCTATACTTTTTTAGTATAATGGAATGAGCACTAAAACCTATGCACAAATATTCTAATGTATCACACATAGTTTATTTTTACATTTTGTGGATCAACTTTTGTAGACTCGATTGAAGCAACCTTTGTTGTCTGTTGTTGATTGGTGTATCGAAAATTCCACAGTTTTCTTAAAGATAGCTTTCTTAAGATGATCATAAAATTGCCCCAGTATAATCTTGAGGTCAATGACTAATCCCAACCACACTGCCCTAGTGTAGGCAAGCAGAGGAATTCTTTCCCAAAGTGTTGATGTTTTTGTAACAACAAAATTTGCCCCATTGTGCTATTTTGAACTCTTGTCTTCATCCAAGTGGTTATTGTTCATAAACTTGCCTCAGTTTGGATGCTTGAGGATGAGTAGCATTAAACCTTCACTTTGAGGGTGTTCATTTTATTTTCCCTAACTTTTGCCCATAATACCAAAGGTACACCTATAGGAAATTATCTCATTTTATTATGATCATAAACCGCTTTTGCAAGTTTTCGACTTAGAACTACTTTCCTTTTCCTAACTTGCCCATGTGGGTTTTCAATCTACCACTCTTTCTTGCTTTTTAATTAAAAAAATTGATTTTTTTTAAACACCCTCAGATGTGATAATTCGACTTGATAGGAAGCAGAATGTTGAAGTTGTTCTTGATGGTGATAACTTAATATCTTTCCTACTGCCCCAATTTTGAGTTTCTTATATCTTTCTATTAGAAAATGGGATCAACCCAAAAATTGCCTCAGTTTTGGGCTTCTAGTGACTTTCAAATAGATGATGTAATCAACTCGATAATTATCCCAATGTGAAATATTGACAATCATCATTCTCCTCAAAATATGCTGGTAGACTTCGACGTGAAGACCTTAGACCATGAAACATCTCAAAATCTTCCTAAGTTTGGGAGGCTTCCACTTTTCTTTTGTTTTAGTGCTCTTTATTTCATGCATAACTCCATAAAAAGAAATACTAAAATTCAATGATCATGCAAACTTGACCACTGTTTGGGCTATAAGTGATGATGTGGTAGGGATAATAAAATTAAATTTGGGTTTGGCTTGTGGAGATATGGTGGTGGTGATGATAAAATCTAATTTGTGGTTAGGCTATGAGTAGTGGTACGATTATGATAATAGTGGAAAAATGACTTTTAACCCTATGCATTAAAAATGAGACAATTTATTAAAATTTTATGAGATTAGTGTGTCAACATTTTTCTGTCATGATGGACATCTTAGGTAAATAAGTCATTGACAAGGTCTTATTAAGCTTGTATTGTGGCTTGGCTAGTGGTTTTCAGGATGAAGATATAAGACTCAAAACATGTATTTCCCATACCCACTATTCATCTTTATTCTTTATCCTATTTTCAACAGTTTTTTGATATGACCTTCAATAATTAAGAGAATTTTTTAGGTTGTGATAAGGATGGCTTGCGATTCAGAAGAATATATTTCCATGAAGGTTTCCATTTACGCTAATTGCTATTGCACTTTTTCTTTGCCATAACTTTTGCCTGAGATATTTATTGAGAATTCTTAGCGGTTTTTTTTTATAATTTTTCATTTTTATTGAGTTGGGAACACTCTTTGTATTCTCTTATCCTTTGGTCACACGAAGACTTTAAAATATTATATTTTCCTTTAATACTTGAATGTCAAGGAAAACTGTTGAAAAACTACCCTCCATGTGTTGTCGACATATTGAGGGTTATCCAAAAAAAATTATTTCATAATCTCTAGGCTCAAATGGGGTGACTATGAGTATCTTCTTAGTGTTTGGAAATTACAAAGAAGTCTTATGTCATAAGAAAAAAAGCCTAAAAATGTACATCATTTTTATACTTGCATCATCCTCCATTTTGTTTTGGAATCAAATATCTCATATTAAATCATGGATTAATTTTATTTGGGTTTATTTTGTTATGTATTTTTTTGGATAAATATAGTGAGTGGGGTTAATACGGTTGGTAGGGTGAGGTATGAGATAGTGAAATTTGAATGATCAATGCATTAGTATATACTCGTTAAAAAAATATGTATTATAAATTAAATCTTTGCTCATGAAATATGGACGAATGTAGGATTGGCATGACCTTGGCTGGGGTCCTCAAGTGAGTAGAATTTTTCAAATTGGTCTCTAGTTGGGCTGAAGTAGGAGAAGGTGCCCCATCTTGTGTGACGAGTTTAGTTCATGTAGTCTTAATCACAAACTGGAATTTTTCTATCTTCTTGAATGTATTCAGCTTCAACTATGATTTCTTTTTGTCGAGTCTAATAATAGTGATCTTAAAATCAATTGAGTTCCCTTAACAATAAAATCATGAATGTATGCAAAATCAATGATTTTTATGTATGATATGTATGAAATGGACAAACTTTATATATTTTGTTTATCATGTTACATGGATTGAAATGCAATCTATAACTCAAAATGATGCATGAAATGCAATTAATACTCAACTTGAGCCTATACTACTTAGAAGTGCATGACGTGCATATGAGGATACATTTGATTTATTTTGGGATGTATGAATGATATGAGAATTCAATTATCTTTTTATGATGCATGAGATGTAGGAATGCATGTAATTTTATTTTATTTCTTGAATGCATGAAACTGCTAGAGAATACAATTTATGATGTGTATGACATTGAATGCATGAAGACTATCATATATGAAATGTTTTTTTTTTTTGCTTTTTATGATAATGAATGAGGATGCCAATAATAATTAATGAAATGATATGGTGGATTAGAATGCATGATATAGTAATGCATGAGTGAATGTATAAATAAATGTGTATTTTTTCATGAATGAATGACAAATTTTTCCTCTTTTTTCATGAATGGTTAAATGAATAAAAAGTAGATGAATGTATGAATGATGTTTTTTTTTAATGTATGTATTTCTGATGGATGAATGCATGCATAAGTAATGAATAATGAATTTCATTTATCTATATTTGTATGCATAAGTCAATCAATAAATATATTTTATTTTTTAATGCAAGAATGAATGCATAAGCCAATCAATGAAGATTTTTTTTGAATGCAATGAACGAATGCATAATCAATCAATGGAGTTTTTTATTTTTGAGTGTAATTAATGAATGCATAAACCAATCAATTGAGATTTTTATTCTTGAACGCATAAATTAATGGATGATTGAATGAATGATTGACTGAATGCATAAGTCAATCAATGAAGATTTTATTTTTGAATGTAATGAATGAATGTTTGAATATGCATTTATTGTTTTTGGGTTAATGTATGCATAGATGTAATGTGTGATAATGTAAAATACATGTCCCTTAGGATAATGGATCATATATTGGGTTAACTTAGTCATCATTGTGATTAATATGTAACTTTATAAATAAGAAAAATTTCTTATCGTTCAGACTGACCTAGGGTAAAGATGGATTGCCTTGTTTTTAGTGATAATCTTTTTTGGGAATAGGAATTCCTCTCAATGATGACTATCCAATCGTCTATGTTGCAAGACGAAATCTTACGTCATTAGGTCTTTAAGTGATATTTGTTTATTATTTTATATTGGGGGACAAGAGTCCCAACTTGCATGATATAGTACAACATGTTTCCCAAGATTCATAATGGGTATACCTACAAGGATTTTTGGAATATCTAAGGAACAATATCCTAGATTAAGACTCTAAGGTAAAATATATGCCTTAACAAGGTCTAGAATCTCTAAAAGGTGCCTATATTGCAACTATTTAAAGAAGAGAAACAGCAATATTAAGGATAAAAGGAATGAACCTTGCTTAAAAGGATTCTTGATGAGAATAAAAAAAAATTACCTTTATTTTTTCTCCAAATATTAATTTGAGTAAATTATACTCACACCCCTGAGTTTTAATAAAATTACACAAATTACTCCTCCCTTCTTTGTCCTTACACCAACCACCTCTCCCTCCTACACAAACTACCCCTAGATTTATACATATATTACACTGGCTACCCCTCCATGTTAAAAAAGTGTAACATTTTAAAGAAAAAACGTGTGATTAATGTAATTAAATTAAACAAAATATTGTATATTGTGTAACACTTCAAATAGTACAAAAGCGAGTATTTCTTTATTATTTTTGTGTCATTAAATAATACATTAATAATTTCAAATAAATATTTAATTAACTCTTATATTATTTTATAATGAATCAAATAATGAAGACGCATTGACTCTTATATTATTTGAATTTGTCTACACAATATACAATATTTTGTTTAATTAATTACACACATCATACGTTTTTTGTTTAAAATATAACACTTTTATATCATGCAGAGGTGGTTCGTGTAAAGACAAAAAAGTGAGAGGTGGTTTGTGTAATTTCACTAAAACTCAAGAGGTGTGAGTGTAATTTACTCTATTAATTTTCATAAAATCTAAACAAACAAACTTAAGTAATAAATGTAAGAATGAAGCCAATCAATAATCAAAACATAGACAAATGCAAATTTTGCTTGACAAATAAAAAACATTAATCCAAAATCAAGTTTTGTTCTTGACCATCTTGAAAAACACGTCCCAGAGATACTGTGATGATGCAGCAGCATGCATCATCACAATATTTAGTCAAAAGGGCTAAACTAATTGTTATAAAGTCATATACATATCACTAACAACACTGCATTTCTGACCCTTCACTATCTTCTGCATCTATAAAACTACCAATACCTTAAAATCTAACTACACAGAAAGCTTCTGTACAATACTCTCTTCATAACTCTGTTCGGTCAGAGCAAGCGCTGTAGCTGATACGTTGCTCGTAGTACTCGATGAGCTGGAACATAAGAAAAAAATTAGCTGAAGGTTAAATTGGCAACAAAATAAACGACTTCAGAACAACGACTAAGTCATAGTCCTATTAGGTGAGGTCGGCTAAAATTAAATATTGTAACAGACATCGGATTACCAGTAGTGGATAGTGTGACTTGAGATATCCGTTGTCAACCATCACTTCGGTTCCGTCCGATCTAGTAAGTTAACCAAACAAGCTATGAGTGAGGAAGCATGATATGTATGATTAACAAACATATATTATATATACATAATTTATCTGTATATACCATATTCAGTAAATAAAGGAATCATGGGTCTAATGCAAAATACTGAACACAATGAAATTTATCTGTATGATTAACAATGAAATTTGGAGTTTTAAGTTGAGGAACTAACCTTAAGGCCATAAAGGTCACAGAAATGTTTTTGCCGGATACCGTAGGTGAACAGCCTAATGGCTTCAAAATCTTGATAATATTGCAGATAGGTTTAACAAGAACCGTCTTCTTTTTACTGTTATTACCCGCATGATGAATATTCTCGGTTCGTGTGGATTCAAATGTACCAGCGGATGTGCTAATTGGTTGCTCGCCATTAACAGGCTCACTAGCAAGGGAGTCTTCCTTCAACTTCTTTGCAGAACCAGATTTCTTCCTTTTAACTCCTCTAGAGTGGTCACTTTCAACTTGTTCGGCAGAAACACCCTTCGAGTGACCATTCATCTGATCAATTTCTGCTGCAACCTTACCTTCCCGATAATGTATCGTGGGCTTGTCTGCACCATGCCTGCTGGTTGTGGCTGCTTTAAGCTCACTGAGCTTAGGATCATAGTCGTTTTCCTCATTGCCATTCGAAAGTTCTCGAGGATTTGAAGACCTACAACCATTAGAAGTTTCGGCTTGTCCAAGACTACTGGAATCACCTTTGTTTTCTAACACATCAGCGAAAAGCACGGGCTGAGGAAAAGCACAAGGATCGGTTAGAGTATGATCATTCAGAGGAGCTGACTGTGTATGGTTGTCAGCTGTAGTACGGGGAATATGTCTAAGGCTGTAAGGAGTATTACAACGCTCCTGCCTCTTCTTAAATTCGGCGTGATGATACACATTCGCGCGTCTTCGCTTACGCTGTTTTCCTGATCCCGAGCTTCAAAATCAAGAAGAAGAAAAAATTGTAAGCAGAAAAGTTAGACAATGTAGTCATTAAGTTCATCAAATTTCTGCACTTATCATACCTGTGCTTATAAGCTGTCAATTTGTAACCATATGAAACACAAACAAATGCAAAACAAAATTGGAACATGTCTTTCATCCTTATTCATAATTGTCAATGTCACAAGGAAGGAAAAGAGAATACCTCTGCTCAAAAGCCTCAATGATATCAGGAACATATGAAAGATGTTCAAGAGGTTCCCAAGTGTTGGCTGATTCAGGCCATCCAAGCCTTCAGTAACAAGTAAATAAATAAGTAAGACTACGGTTTTGTTAACACCAACCCGATGTTTTAGATTGCACTATGCAACCACAATTATAGCTACAGTACCACAGTTTCGGGCGTCTCACAATGGCATTACAACCGCAATTGTGGCGGCATTTTGTTGCAGTTTTTCACGATCGCGATAAATACAAATAACCACAATCGCAATTGATAACACTGGTTGAGGATAAGGATACAAAAACAGAAAGTATTTATTACATTTTTATACCCAATGTAATAAATGTTTTCTTTCTCAATAAAAATCTTCACTTCCATAAAAATAAAATCACACTCATAATTTTGTTCAGAGTGTGAATAGGTAATCTGGAGTGCTAAAAGCCTAATCTTTGGTCTGCAACCACAATTATGCCACAATATTGCAATTTTATCAGTCTCCAAAACCTCATCTGTGACCACAATTACGGTCTGCAGTTACAACAGCCACATTTTGTCCATAGTTTTCCACAATTAGGATAAATAAAATAAAACCACAACTGTCACTGTAACCACGATTGTTCTCGCCTGTATATAATCATGACTATAATTTAAATTGCGTATTGCATCACCTGATGTAGCCGCAATATTGCGGTTGTGGTGACCGCCGCAACCGCATCACACCGCAATTGCGGTGTGACTCTGAATCACAATGATGTGACCGCAACACAACCGCATTTGGACCGCATCAGATTCAAAAATGTTGTTTTAATAACAAAATAATTCACACCGTAGTGGACGAATCCACATCGCATTGACCACAATCGCAATAGTTACAACCGTTAACACAATCACCACCACAACTGCAATTTAAAACACCGAATTTTAATTCAGACAAACCATAACAAAAAAGGGGGCACTTACCACTTTACTAGGTACTGAACCTGACCCTGCATTTACAACAGTTGAAGATCAATCACATTGTTATGTGGGAAAAACAAACAAAATATTAGACAGGGTAGAGAGCAAATTGGTCAAAATCTAACAAAATACTTTATCAAAAATAAAAATATACTAATAAAATAAAACAAGAGAAGAACTACCCACTTCTGAATTGATAACAAAATAATTAAAGAGATATAACATATATAAAAAAAACATGAAAAAATCATAGAAGTATCTGAAATTAAAAAAAAACAATTTTGAAGATGAAAAAATAAGAAGAAGGAAATAAAGTTTAGACCTTTCTGATTCTCTTACGCCGAATTGCTTGAACAGGATACATTTCAGAATCAGAAGAAAAATGAAAATGTCCTTTTCCATTTTCATCAACTTCATCATCATCATCATCAGAATATTCTTTTTCATATTCTGAATTTTCCATAATATATTGTTCTTCCACTTTCTCTTTCCCTTTATCTAACTGGGTATCCTTATTCTTATTACAATCTACTGCTACTTCAACAACAGAAGAAGAATAAGAAGAAGAAACATTATTCAGTGCTTCTGAGGTTGTCTTCATTGTAGTTAACATCCAACAACAAAATCAAATTACAACAACAATATAAAGTAGATCCAGCTATTCTAAGATTAAATTTTGTGGCCAAGAAAAATCAAATTGTTTGAATTTGTGAATATATCATTAACTACAGATTGCCAAGACATGACATAAGTTTAAAATCAATTAATTTTAGAGAAATCTAATGGTTTATATCTACTTACTAATTAAAATCATTAAATTTCTCAAAAATAATATTTAAGATTTAAAATATATATTTTTAAACTTGGAATAAATAGATCATCTCCCTATATATGTAAATTGTATGCTATACTTTTTTTCTCATTCATAAATATATATAAATTACCTGCAATTTATGTAATATTTATATGAATTATAGGTGATTTAATATATTAATATGTGATTTATGTATACATATTTTCTAATTTTTCACTAAATCACATTTAGTTTCAATATATTCTACTCTAAAATTAAGTTAATTTAAGTGATCAAAGTTTATATTAATTTATTACTATATAAGAAAATAAAACTCTGTGTCACATCAGCTATGACATGTGTCATCACCACAATGATATTTTTTCCTCCAAAAATATTTCTTCATTTTCCCTCTAATATTGTCAACCTATACATGTTTCTTTGATTTAAGTTTTATCCTCATGTGTGATATTTGATTATGTGTCATTCAATAATTCAAATGTCAAGAATATAATGTTTCTTCATTGTTCTAAAAAGAGATGTGCAACTGTTCATGGAAGTTAACATAATCATATTCTTTTACATTTGAGTTCATGTTATGGTAAAAACAAAACTTTATTGTTATCTAATTAAAATATATTATGAGTACAATTTTTCTTTAACTTATACATTCATTGAATTTATTAACTATTACATGTTATATATTTATTAAAAAATGACACCATATTTTTTTAATTTTTTATCAAATGTATCGTATATGAATTGTGGGTAATTATGGAATAATAACGGTTGGTGAGAATTACTCTCGATATTTAAGAGTAATTAATGTGAACAATGAAAGATAAAAATTCATATAAAAATACATAGTAGAATGACAATAAAGGAAAATTCATAAGGGAATAGAAACTGCATAAGTGAATAATGACAATAAATTTTATTATACTATTGTAATTTGTAATCAAATAAGTGAATAAATATTGACAATGTTGAATAAATATCGCCGATCAGTTGCAAACTAATAATTAATAATTAGTTTAAATAAATACCGTCGACTATTAGGAAAGAAATAAAATTGGTGAACATAAGAGAATAGAAAAACATATTGTCATTTAATGTGCTGCTTATGCGTGAGATCGATGATGTTATTCAAGCTGAAAAATAAAGTATAGTAATCACTATATGCAAATTAGTATGTCTATATTATTTTAAAAAAAATCTAAAAATTTAATTATAATGTTCTTATTTCCATTACTATCTTTAAAATATTTTGGCAGTTTTAATCCTAAATAATTAAGGTCTCCATTATTTTTAAAAATAGTCGAACTATATAATTACAACTTCCTTATTTCAATGATCATTTATTACTAAATTTCATTTCTATCTATTAAAATATTATTTTCGAAGTTGTCATACTAAATCATTAAACTCGTAAAGTAGTGATAATTAAATTATTTATTAAAAAATATGAAATAATAAATCAATTATACTAACAACTACTAAGAAATAATATTTTATAAGTAAAAGAAATTATAAATTGTATTGATGATTTTTATTTAAAATACTTAAACAGAACATTATATTGATGACTACCCTTGTGGATCGAGGGGATGGGTGTAATTTTTTTAAACAAAAAAGGATCGATGAGTATAATTAAGTTATAACTATAAGGGTTATCACTGAAATTTACTCTTAATTAGATAATTGTACATTAATTAGGATAAATTGATCATTTTTTAAATTTGCATATAGAATTTTATTATGTAATATTCTTCTCTTTTATATGTTTAACCAACATATCCTTAGAATTATTAATACATTTTATAACAAACAAATGAGTTTTTTATAATTTATTATGTTTTTGTTTCCCTAGAGTGCTTATGAAATAAGTTTTGACACATATTAGCTACATTGTTAAGTATTATAATAATCATTTCTTAAAGCTTAGTAGAGAAACTGAAATCCAATTTTTGTTGAATCAGAAAACAAGTTCTCTCTATATTATTCCTTTAAACATTTTCAAAACATGTTAATTCTAAAAAATAACAAATATTTGAATAATAAGATACGCTCGAAGGTTTTATTGTTTCTTAGTAATGACATTTTAATATAAAAATACATCATTCTAATATTAGTTACAATGTTATCAGATTTTTATATATAAAATATGAATTTTTTATTTTATCTGAATTTGTCTCACTATCTTTAGTCATCTTCAATAAGTCTTAAAATAAAGATAACAAAATAATGGTTCATGCCCTACTATTTCATTTAAATCATTTCTTTGTTTTAGTCTTATATGGTTAGCAACAATTAATTGTATGAGGGATAAAAAAATATTGAGATTGAGTTTGTTATACTTATGAATCGTCATTTATTTTACAAACAATTATATCCACCAATTATAATTGTCATAGAGAAAAAATAATGCAACTTTTTTTTAATCTCACATAAAATTTCAACAACATATGGTACACAATGAAGTCAAATCCAAATTGTATAAAATTCAATGTCTCTTCATTTTTTTAGTTGTTACAAATTGCATCAATAATTCTAAAGAGATATTATTTAGATACACAAAAAAAAAAAGAATGATTTGATAATCAAATTCTATATGAAAATTTACTAATGATCAATTTATCCTAGCTAATGTTTAATTAATTAATTAAAAGTAAATTACGATGACACTTATTGTAGTTTAACTTAATTATATTTATGATATTTTTTTGTTTAAAATTATTATATTCATCTTCTCTACAATGATAGTAAGTGTTATATATGTATATAAATTAGAGATGATTTATGTAGGTGTAAAAATGGAAATTAATTTGTATAATTTTATTTAATGCCGATGCTAAAAAAATTAATAAGATTTGTCATAGATTTTCCATAATCATATGTTACTACATAGTGTATTGGTGTGCATTATGGTGCCTATACTAGGGGTGGCAATACGGGTCATCTCGGTCCACCTTTGACTCGCAAGAATATATGTTGGTCATGTTCCGACCCTTATTACTAAAATGACTCAAAATGCTAGTCCAACCCATATTTGGTAGGGCTGACACATTTTTTTTCTTTTTTCAACCACACATTTATAACCAACCTAATCACAATTTTCAAAAATAAATAATCATCACGCTTCATAAATGTCTTTTAAAACAAAAAATCACAAACCAAAGTGCACAATCTCACAATAATATATTGTCTTAGTTTAAAACTCGTAAGTTCTAAACAACAGATCAACATAGTCTTAAACTTTTAGACTTCTAATTCACAATAAAACTTCTAACTCATCATTTTTAAACATTAGATGTTAGGTTGGAAGAAGATGTCTCCACCTTTCTATGCAAAAAGTATTCTTTTGAGAAGGCTTCTATATCAGTACTAACCAATTTAAACAATAAATTACACTGATAAATAAATGTCTTGTATATGATATAAATTACTCATAAATTATTTATAAGTTATAATATTATAACCAATTTAGTATTAATATTACTAACCAATTTAGTATAACGTGTGGAACCTATGCAAAAGTTTATTAATAATATAAAAAGTAAATTACATTGATATTCGTTGAGTTTTAGTGAAATTACACAAATTATTCATCCATTTTTTACACTTACAAAAAACCCCTTAATTTATAAACATAAATTACATTGATCACCCCTGCATGAGAAACAAATGTATTTTTCAAAAAAAATCATAAATGTAATTAAGTTAAACAGAATATAGTATATGATATAAATTACACGCTAATAAGTAAATTTCTTGTATATGATATAAATTACACTGATAATTAATTTACTCATAAACGTCTTGTATATGAATACTAAATTAGTTCCACGCGGTAAGTGTAAAATGATCGGTTGGAAAACAATATTAAATTGGTTATACTATTGGAACCACATGTTACCTTAAAAGGTTAAAGCAATATTAATGTTGGCTCGTCAGGCTAGTCCGACTCGGCCCTCCGTGACTCGTATAAAAAAAGGTTTTCCAAACCGAGTTGAATATGTGTTTTTGGGCTAAAATCTCTGGTCCGACCTACTAAAAATGTCAATCCAAACGGGCTAGCCCGTCGGGTCAAGCCTATATTGCTATCCCTAATAGTGCTTGTTAACCATTTATTGCTTTATAAATTAATACTTTCATTAGAAGTTGTCAAAGCTAAAAATTCAAAAAATAAAATATATCTAAGTAATAATATTTAATTTTACATATATAACAAGGTATGAAAACAGAAATATAAATATAAGTTATTAGGGTCAAATATAAGAAAAGTGAGGGTAAAGTTAAAACATTTAAAAATTATCTCATTATAATAATTAGACTAGATGGAAAGGGATGAAAATGATTTTAATTAAAATCCATGTTTGGCACATAAATTTGGAGGGGTGAAAAATAAGAAAATTATACCAAAATCCCTCATATATTATTTTTATTTTCCTCCCAAATGTGAGGTTTTAGTTGCTAAAGTACTTTTAAACTTTCACCCACACCTCAACCAAACAAGATGAGCAAAAATAAAGCTTAAGTCCTCCCCCTTTATTCAACCAAATCAAATAAGGAAAAAATATATTCCATTACAATACATTACATTATCTTTCTTCTTCTTCATTGAAATCCTCCCCTAGTTTGAACCAAATATAGTGTAATTTTGATTTTAGTCAATATAAATTAATTACTTTTGATTTTATTCTCTATTTTTAATGAAATCACTTGAACAATATGCAAACATCTGATTAAGATAGTTAAAATGATAAATAAGCTTATAATTGAGTACGTAATGCTTTATGTTTTTATCAATATGCAAACATCTCATCTTTCTTGTTTCATAAAGAAGATCATCTATGGCTCATACTAAACTTTAACAGATATACTATCGAAAATAGTTCTGATAAATGTTATACTAAACAATGTTATTCAAATCAAAATAAGATAATATTATCGAAATAAATAATATCAGCTATGTTATTAGGTAAATTATTTACCAAAAGATAAATACTCGTAAAATATGTCTAATACAAATTTACTATGAATTTCAACAATATGTGAATACTTGAATAATATAATAAAATATTATTTTTATCTTAAAATATATTTTTCAAATAAATCTTACTCTTAAAAATTATAAATTTCTTGGATAATCATTCAAAGATTGATTGATCCTAAAAATCATATTTTTATTGATAAATCTATTATGGTAAATCAAGATTTTTCACTCAGATATCAAAAATAGAAATTTGGAGGTTTTGTATGTCTACCCTATAATTCACCTCATTCAACCATATTCTTCTCTCTCTCAATATATTATATATACATGGTAAGAAAATTAAGCATTGCCTTTATTGTATGAATCTATGGATTTAAGTAAGATGGAAAAAAATATTCATATGAAGGAATTAAAATAGAGTAGGTCAACTAAAGGAGTACATAGCAATATTTTATTAAAAATAGTGATAAGTGTTTACTAATAATAGCTTATTCTTTATGCCCAACTTGATGAATCGAATTGACAATTTATTGTATTATTTTTAAAAGGATTATAATAAATTGGAAAGTATGGGTCCCTGTATGTAAATTGGTTAAAGTTGCACTAAATTTGTTGATATAATATTTGCCACTATCCTTAATTGATAATGTGTTTTTATTTTGGATTTGACCCCACTTTTAAATTTTGTTAGTCTAATACTCTAGCTATCAAGAGGGATTGACCAATTCATTTTTACATAAATCATTGAAAATCAGATCTTTTCTGTTAATGAACCCTTCGATACTGAAATATGAGGATGAAAATATTTTTTATAAATTTTAAATTTATTTAATTTAAAAATAATAAAAAGTCTTGATCCTTAAGTTTTTTGTGTACTACATGTCGGCTCAATACTAAAGAGAATTGTCCCTTAGTTTATGGGGGCTAAAACCATATACTATTGTAAAACTAAAGTTGATGATTTTTCCATTCAACAAATGAAATTATTTTACCTCCCACTTTATGCTTTTGTAAGATACATGCCTCCCTAAAATTTCTCATAAAAACAAAGATAAATTGATTATTATACTTGTAAAATTATTGTATTCCATTAATAAGCAAAGATGTTTAAAATATCTAAACTTTATTAAACCAAACAAACAACAAAAGAAACATAGCTTGAGATAAAGCTGAGAAACACCAACAACAATAATTCCAAATTCTAGAAACCTAGAACATTAGAATTCACTAAAGGTGAGTCATGACCCTTTTATTCTAAAACAAGAAATAAGGTTTGAAATTAAACACAAACATACACTTCATCATATAATTTTGGACCATGATATATATTTTATTACATCTTTGGTTTTAAGCTTTTTCATGTGCACTTTCACTTGCAGTTGCAAGGGTCACATGTGCAATTTGATCCACACTTGCAACCACTTTCTTCAGCTTCAAAACCCATTTCAGATTCCTCAAAATTGGTCTTAAAAGGTGCAACACCCATAACTAGAGTCTCTGATGTTGTTATCTCTGAGTATTTGTTGCCACAACTACACCATAAGACAAATCAATAAATACATCAATCAATATACACATGATAACACTTGCTTGAAGAGATTTGAAGATGAAAAAAAAGTGTGAAGACACTACGCTAGATAATACAATTAACAACGGTCATTCTACTGTGTTTCCTAGAAAAACGATGTTAAAATCAAAAGAAAGATCATCAACGGTGTTTGCTTGAGTGAACGCTGTTAATTTGGATAGACATATATAACATCAATAGATAAGCATGAATAAATTAGCGTTGACTTGAATGAGTTTTGTTTAACAGCGCTCTTTTATTCAAATACTATTAATGGACATCTAGAAATTAGGATGTGAGTAAAAGAATTTATGTGTTTGTACAAAAACTTGCATATAAAAAAATTAACTTAAAATTTGTTGAATATTATATTAGACGATAAATTATTATTATATAATCCAATTATATTTATTATAAACCGATCAAAAGTATACCCTAAAACCTTTTGGAGGAAGGAAACAAAACAACTAATTTCATAAAATTCAGTCAAAATTGTATCTTTAAATCCAATCAAAATATTTCAAAGGACCCTGAAATTCAGAAAATTAATCTAAAAGGTACCCAAAATTCAAATAAAAAAAGGAGTTAGATCAAAACTTTCTAGACAAAAAAATTATTCAATCTTCTGAGAAAAGAAAGACAACAATAAAAACTTTCATAATAAAATATTTTCATGTGAATAAAATAATATTCGATATAAATAACAAAATTCTTCCAACAATTTTTTTATAATTGAAAGCATTTGATTGGATGTTCCTAATAAAAATAATACGAGAATTTATCGATTTTCTTACTTGCATCCGCTACCACATTTGCAGCTGCTACCACAACCACAGTTACTGCTACCACAACTAGACATTATGAGAAAGAAAAGTATATTTTTTATTATTTCTATGAATGAAAATAAGAACTAAGATTTCTAAGACTTAGAGGAATGAAAATTCATGGTGAGTGGTGACACCAATTTATAATCAAGTTGGGTGAGAAAGAGTGTATCTTAACTGTCCACGTGTCACAATCTTATTCAATTTGCAACTATGACTTATGCTACACGTTGATGTCATTTTCATTGCTCTTATTTTTGTGTGCTGTATAAATGGAATAGTATACCAATATAATAAAGGTATTCTTCTACACCACTTCTTTGCCTATTTTGTCATCATTCTTATTATTCTTTTTCGTTTTATTTATGAGTTAATCATAATCGATAAATAAAAGGTAGATAATTATAAAGGGAGTGATTCACTTACTCAAAGAGTAAGGTGACAATGGGTACTCGGATTCGCAGGTACCCGCAAAAAATATTCGCAATGGGTCGGGCTAGGTCCATGTTTTGGACCTGTGGGTAATTGAGACCCGAAAATTTTAAGACCCGCTGTTAGATGGGTCTGGGTCCGGGTAATAAGATACCCAGACCCGGGGTACCCGGACCCGCTATTTCTTCACATATATATATATATATATATATATATATATATATATATATATAACAACCTAATTGTAATATCATGTATATTATCATATCATATTAATCTATAATTACAATATCATATTAATTCATAAATGTGATGTTACGTTGTTAAGTAATAATATTATGTTGTTAATTCATATGTATAATGTGATGTTATGTTAATCGAAGAGTTCATACTAAATGAACTTTTCATCATAATATTGAAGTTGTTTTTAATTTTTGTTAGAGTAAAATGAATTGTGTTTAATAGTCAAGTTACATTGTTTTTAAAATTTTAAATTAAGTTTTATAATTTTTTCTCTTGCTAATTGTCTAAATAATATATAAGATCGTATGAAACAAATACATAAATACATAAATTATTTACAATTATTTTTAATATTTTTGAATTTATGGGTACCCAATCTAATGACCCGTAGGTAGCATACCCATTAGGTATTAGCATGGGTCTGGGGCGGGTCTGAGTCAAAAAAATAAAGCACTGGGTCAGGTCTGGTAATGCATTACCCGGACCCATCCAGACCCATTGCCATCTCTATCAAAGAGTGAATGGAAAAAACTTAATCTTCATCTTAGCCATCAAATCTTGGAAAATCTAATGGTTTAGATGTATTTACTAATTCAAATCATTGGATTTCCAAAAAATGAATGATCATGATGTGGAGTAAGATTTTTCGACTTACTCTTGGAGTAAGTGGATCCCTCCGCTAATCATAATATGTAGATATTAAATTTGGGTAGAGATCCACTTACTCAACATCTTAGCCATTAATTCTAGAGAAATTCAATGGTTTAAATCTACCCACTAATTCAAATAATTGGATTTCCATATAATTGATGGCTAAGATCTGAAGTAAGTTTTAAAAATTTACTTTTGGAGTCAACAAATCTCTTCTCATTAAATTTTTATATATCCCACAAATACATGTTAATTAAGAAATGTAATAATTGTGTTGAATTAGATTACATCTATTATGTTTTTTTTCCTAATATATCATTCATCTTCCTATAATCATTAAACAAAATATTAATCAATTAATAAAATATTGAATAAGCATAAACATGAAAAATAACAATTAAAATATAAAACGGGCAAATAAAAGAATAAAATATCTTCAAAACTGACAAATAAATAGGAAGATGGACATCATTTATTAATTTTTTATAAGTCCCCTTAGAATTTAAAAAAGTATCTACATATCTTATTTCTTTTTTTATCTTTTATGGATTTCCAAAACTATATTTAAACACATGCAAGTTGACATATATAAGTTATCTAAATAACATTTTTTGTATGAGAATAAGTATCTCACCATACCATAATATCAGTTCTTTTCTTCGACCAGTAAAATTATGACATGTATTCTAATTAACTACTTTCTAAAAAAATATTTCTAAAATCTAAAAAATTAAGACACATGCCATAATTTTAATGGGTAGAAGAAAAACTTATTCCTACTATAATAAAATATTTATTCTCATTTTGTATTCTTATCAAGAGTATAAATGTCGATTTGGATCAGTCTACCAAAAAAAAATAGTGAATCAAACCAATAAAAAATAGTGAATCAAACCAATAAAAAATAATAATTATAATAGTCAACATCGAAATACATGTCAAAACTCAAAACCATATGATAACTATCAATTAAAATTGATTTCTATAAAAAAATTAATATTTTTAAAATGAGACATTAATTATTTAAATTTTGAACTTAATAGTTATTTATAAATATAGTTAATTATTGAATCATTTCAATAAATGAGTTATATATTGTATATTTATTTAATTAGTATGACAATGGATACAATATATTAATAAGTGAGATTGTGGATAAGATGAAAGCTATTTCTCTATACTATAAAGCAGATTCCTTTCTTACATAACCCATCTTTCTTCTCTTATTTACAATCCCGATGATTTCATATCTACCACACACAAAGGTTATGAGTCCCATGTTAATGGCCACAAACTAAGTCAATAAAGTAATTAAGATATTAGATATTTATAGGTATTTTGAGTTGAGTGGGACTCTCCTCCTAAATTCAAAATTTATGACAACTCTCTAGTAAAAAGCATAGCCTTATTATTGGTTTGAATAAATTGAAATATCTAAGTTGTTAATATCTTTTAGTAACAATAAAATAGATGAAATTTATTCACTCTAAGAGTAAGTTTAAAAAACATACTTTATATCTTAGTCATCCATTTTAGGGAAATCTAATGGTTAGAATATACTCATTAATTCAAACAATTAAATTTCCCTAGAATGAATAGTTAAGATGTGAAGTAGATTTTTTAAACTTAGTAGTTAGTAAGTAAGTGAATCTTTTTCCATAATATATTCATACACAAAAACAAATTACAAATCATCCTATTAATACTTTACATAATGTAAATCAATTGATTTAGCTATAGCTGAAAAATATTCCTACAAAATTAGCTAATATATCAAGACAATATTTTGCTTATTAATGTAATAATCCTATGGAGAATGTGTATGTAGATTTTGAATGGCTATATATTTCAAGGGGACTAAAGTATAAGAAAATTTGAACTCACATATGGTAGTATGAAATGTAAGAAATTTTGAACTAATTCTACCTTATTGAATATTGTCATCCCTAAAATTCAACTCATTTTCTTTAAATTTTATTCTAAAAGTATTATTATATTTTGTAACTTTTAAATGAAACAAGGTTATTATTATATTTTCCCATACAATATCATGAAGATAAATTTAGGTAAGAAAATGTTTTTGTAGATGACAATAAGAAAATTAGATAAGTTTAACTAACATTCTTAATGTGTTAGTTTTTTTTTTCATATTTTAGAGGATGTAATATTTATGTATTGTTAATGTAAAGATTTATATACAGTATGTATATCATTCATTATTCATTTGTATTACTTATATTTAAAAGTCAATGATAATTAAATATAACTAATTGATGATCTAGTGAGAATGTAAAAACTCTTATATTGTCAAGAGATAAATACATATTTTTCTCTATTTAAATCCACGAAATATCAGTATATCAATTTAGAATACAATCATGAGAGCTAAAGTGCCACTTAATTTATATTCTTTTTGAATTTGGATCGGTTTGTTGACTCGGTTAAGATACTGAGTTTATGGGCCTATGATCAATCTAGTGGGTTATTAATTAAACGAGTTGACTTGATTCATATGAAAAATATAATAAATTCATAATATAAAACTATTTAATAATTTTGTATTGAAAATATAAAGAATTTATTTTTACATAACTAAAACAACTAACAAGAAAGATTCCACTACAACAAAATGTTGCAACAAAAGCACACAAATAAGTTTTTAACTTAATTAAACAACAAATATTTTGTTCCAACATAAGCTAATAAATAACAATTATAATTATTATAATGATAAATATGATTACAAAAATAAGTTGAAAGAACAAGATTGTTTTCCTCTCAAACTAATTATTTTGACATTTTTAAAACTAATTAAACCGTTTGAATCATCTATTTCATACCCAAACTGACCGAGTCAAATCAGTTCTTACCTATTTTGGTGCACAACCATATGGAAGCTAAGAGCAATTCAGACTGATTAGATACCCGATTCTTAGTCAAATCAATTGGGTTTAATACCTACACTTTGTGTCACCTTTGTAACATCTTTCAAAACCAAGAGTCAATAATTTATTTAAGAATTTAAATAATGGTTTTTTTTAAATGAGAATTTGAAACATTTTGGAAATAAGTTTAATACGTAGAATATTAAAATATTTCATTTCTCAAATGAGATGTTGCATCTACTATCAAAATATCAGTACTTAATAATTTTCTTTTGGGTATACGTTTTTCAAGAATAGTGCATGGCTATACAAAGCTACCCAAGACTCCGAATAAAATACAAGACGTATCGTAGGTTTAGAATTCAAAATAAGATAATGAAAATCAGTATATAACTATAAGAGTGAGATCCACTAACTCTAAAAGTAAGTTTTTCACATCTTAGTCATCAATTTTAGGGAAATCTAATGGTTTAGATCTACCTAAACCATTGGATTCCCCAAAAAATTGATGGTTAAGATGTGGAGTAAGTTTAAAAAACTTACTCTTGGAGCCAATGGATCCTCAACAAAATTTTGATCTTCCCTCCTACATTTCCAATCATGGATATATGTGTTGGGTATGCTTGAAATATGTTATTAGATTAGTCCCACATCGCCTAGTATTGAAATAGAATAGAGTAATCAATGTTATATATTGGACTCAGATCCCTTATTGTAATTGCATCAGGTATAAGCACCAAATAGAAACATCTCATGAACAGTTGGGCCCATGGGTGTGATAGCGTTTGTAATCCTTATTCTCTAATAATATCTTGGTAGCCGCTCAACGCTCCCGGGACGTAGGCACAATTGGTCGAACCCCGTTAACAAATTTTTTTTTTCTCTTCTATTTATTCTATGCATTATTTGATTGCTTGTGACCAACGTTGCGCAATGATCGCTTCTGCTGCACCAACAATTGGTATCAAAGCTAATTGGTAGATGGCTCTTAACCCAGATGCTAGATAATTGCAAAAGAGTGTGAAGGCATGTTGGTTAGACAAGATGCGTCAAAGGTACTATGCAAGAAAAAATTGCATGAGTTGAAGGAGAAGAAAATATGGCAGAACTATGGTGAGGGCGATATATGTGTTGATCCAAAATCCTAGAAGTCCATGTATTAGATTAGGATCAAGGTGGAGATATGGACTCAGGTGTTGAGTTTGACCCTAAGACAGGTGCTGGCTGACTTTGATGCAGGGCGTAACATGGGCATTGGCTTTGATGCAAGGTGTAACACGAGTATTGGTAGATATGCAGGGTGTGACATTGGCATTGGCTTGGAAGCAAAGATGTGACACGAGCATTGGTTAGCATTGACGCAAGGTGTGTGATGTGAGTATACTCCTTATGGTGGAGTATGATAGTTCTTTTGAACTATGATTGTCGGGCTAGACAATGGTGGTAGCGGTTGAGGCTTTCCAAGGAAGCTCCAAGGTTCAGCTTGACTGAGTATTGAAGAGGACGGTTGTTGGTGAACTTTTATGTAGAGGTTCCATATATCGAAAGACTTCTTAGCAATAGGTGGCTAGGCGGCGTGTTCCATTTAGATGGCGGTACAAGAATGTGCACTAAAAGTTTGGAGAGCTAGACTCTTGGTAACATCGTCAAGGATACTCAGAATGTTTATACCGAAGGGGAGCAGACTCTTATGTGGAGTTGTTAGAGAAGATTATGCATTGAGCAAGGTTGAGTCAGATATTCGCTAAGGTGAAGAATCTTGTGTAGATTTATTTCCTAAAGAGGGAAATATCCGTCTATTTCAATCAAGGTGAAGATTGTTGGGAATGCTTGAAATATGTTATTAGATTAGTCTCACATCGCCTAGTATTGGAATAGAGTAGAGTAACCAATGTTATATATTGGACTCAAGTCCCTTGTTGTAATGTGCACCAGATATAAACATCAAATAGAAACACCTCATGGGCAGTTGGGCCCATGGGTGTGATAGAGTTTGTAATCCTTATTCTCTAATAATATCTTGGTAGTCGCTCAACGATCTCGGTGACGTAGGCACAATTGGTCGAACCTCGTTACCAAATTCTTTGTTTATTCTCTTCTATTTATTCTTTGCATTATTTGATTGCTTTGTGTCCAATGTTGCACAACGATCATTTCCGCTGCACCAACAATTGGTATTAAAGCCAATTGGTAGATGACTCTTAACCAATGTGTAAGATAATGGAAAAAGAGGGTGAATGCATGTTGGTTAGACAAGGTGCGTCAAAGGTACTATGCAAGGATAAAAGAGATGAGTTGAAGGAGAAGAAAATATGGCGGAACTATGGTGGGGGTGATATATGTGTTGATCCATAATCCTAGAAGTCCATGTATTGGATTAGGATCAAGGTGGAGATAGGGACTCAGGTGTTGAGTTTGACCCTAAGACAGGTGCTGGCTGACTTTGATGCAGAGTGTAACATGAACATTGGCTTTGATGCAAGGTGTAACACGAGCATCGGTAAAGATGCAAGGTGTGACATGGGCATTGGCTTGGATGCAAATATGTGACTCGAACATTGGTTAGCATTGATGCAAGGTGTGCGTTGTGGGTATACTCCTTATGGTGGAGTATGATAGTTCTTTTGAACTATGATTGTCGGGCTAGACAATAGTGGTAGCGGTTGATGCTTTCCAATGAAGCTCCAAGGTTCAGCTTGACTGAGTATTGAAGAGGACGGTTGTTGTTGAACTTTTGTGTAGAGGTTCCATATATCGAAAGACTTCCTAACAATAGGTGGCTAGGCGGCGTGTTCCATTAGATGGCGGTACATGAATGTGCACTAAAAGTTTGGAGAGCTAGGCTCTTGGTAACATCGTTAAGGATACTCAGAAGGTTTATAGTGAATGGGAGCAAACTCTTATGTGGAGTTGTTAGAGAAGAGTTATGCATTAAGCAAGGTGAAGTCAGATATTCGCTAAGGTGGAGAATGTTGTGTAGATTTCCTAATGAGCGAGATATTTGTCTATTTCACTCAAGGTGGAGTCAGATATTTGCTAAGGTGAAGAATCTTGTGTACATTTCCTAAGGAGCGAGATATCCGTCTATTTCAATCAAGGTAGAGATTGTTGGGATGGTTGAAATATGTTATTAGATTAGTCCCACATCGCCTAGTATTGGAATAGAGTAGAGTAACCAATTTTATATATTGGACTCAGGTCCCTTGTTGTAATGTGCACCAGATATAAGCACCAAATAGAAACACCCCATGGGCAGTTGGGCCCATGGGTGTGATAAAGTTTGTAATCCTTATTCTCTAATAATATCTTGGTAGTCGTTTCCGCTGCACCAACAATATGTAATGTATATACATATTATATGTCCATCGATGTAGAACAAACAAAAGAAAAGACACCGAAAGAAGTAGAAAATCAAAACAACCATAACATAAATTTACACAGACTAGAACATTAAAGTAAAACGATAAATAACAATTATATAAAAATATCAATAATCTTAAAGATGTATAATATTTGCATTCAGAATATGGGGATTAATATTCTAAAGTACAATATGATCCAATAATAAGAACCACCAACAAGTCCTATTTGGATTTACTAAGAGTGAGGGTTTCCTACCAAACCTTCTTTATATTTGTCATAAAATCCAAAGTGGAGATCCACAAGGAAACTTGTTGGGTACCTGCGGATATACATTACCTGCACGTGTACTCACAAATAGTGTAGGTATGTGCATGAGTATGCACTACTCGTGTCTGTCCGTGCACGTTACCATCCCTATCCATAACTTGGTTGATAGCCTCTATCATGATAATGTTTAGATAAATTACAAGCTCAACTATCATACTTCATATTATGGGTGAACAGGACCCGACCCTACCCACTCATCCAGTATGGTTCAAAAATAGAGAAACTTTACTCCAATATAATACATAATTATTAGTTATATATAATTGTACATTTATATACACGTAAATACATATTCAATCGGTTAAACCTTATACGGAAGTCACCCTTTTCCAAATTTCATCAGGACAACCTTCTTATTTTTTCTACTGTACTTCTACTATAAAAAAGATTATTTCTATAGTGAATAATGACAAACCCTCTAAACCAAATATTTAATATACAAATTCTCCTATCTACAAGTGACGTATATCACACTTCTAAACCAAATATTTGTACGTAAAGTATATTTTTGTTTAGGAAAATTTAACATTGTCGCACCCCGATTTTCGGGACGAAAATGTTTGTTCACAAACATTTTTCTATATTTGCATATACCCACATGTTGAGTCTTGAGCAACACCTAAAGTCAATAACACTTTATCATGTCCTTTATCCATTAGTCATAAAAGTAAGGAAATTGAAGAATTTCGTTTAAATAGAAAAGGGCTACTAATTTATAGCTTGAAAAATACTAAGGTTGAATAAAGAATATTCATGAGAATACAATTTCAAACATTTTCTTGCACTATTAGTCAAAGTTTTAGACTCTTTTGTTCACCCCAGCTTGTATTTCATGCCATGAAATTAAAACTAAAACCATACAAATCAGTACACAATGATAAGATTTTAATCATCAATGTAAACATGACATTAATAATTTATTGATTTGTTGTAACAAATCTGTATGGAAATTATACAAAAGAGACTACAAATATTTTAATAAATTTTAACTACAAATCTATCAGGTTCCATGTATACATATAAAATAAAAAAAAGGACAGTCCATGCACAAAACTTCTACTTAGTGGGGTTTGAGGTGTTCAATGTTTCATCTCAAAACCAATTGATAATGAGATGAGTAACTCAATAGCTAATTAAACCATTCTTGAGGCAATGAGGTAGGCGGTATGAGACTTACTTCTGAACATGTCTCATCCATATAAGTCTGTCGGGGTTTGAGGTGTTCAATGTTTCATCTCAAAACCAATTGATAATGAGATGAGTAACTCAATAGCTAATTAAACCATTCTTGAGGCAATGAGGTAGGCGGTATGAGACTTACTTCCGAACATGTCTCATCCATATAAGTCTGTCGGACCAGGCGAAAAGTTACCTTTGACCCATACCTAAAGGACATCTTTTGGCTCATGACAACCAGAAAGAAGTTGGACTCTGGATCTGATATCATGTTAAAGGTTCAATCTAAAAACCAATTGGCAATGAGAGTAGTAGCCCAACAAGTATTTCAATCATTCCTGAGACAATGAGGTATGCGATGTAAGACCTACTTTTCAACACGAAGATGGTAAATGTACGCAGCCTTACCCCCGCAAGCGGAGAGGTTGTTTCCAAGATTTAAACTCGTGACCTCATGGTCATTAAGCAACAACATTACCGTTGCACCAAACTCACCCACGCTCTATACATACAAAACAAAGAGAGAGAAAAAGTAAAGTCTAGCTCTTATTTGATTATTGCAGGTTTTATCCACCTTTCAATGGTATACAATGTTTACAATTTTATTTCATGCACAGAATGCTATTTCTTTCTTCAAATGCTACTCTTTCTTGGCTTCTATACACTGCAATTGTTTTATAACAACACAACAAACATAGATGGCTCCAAACTCAATAAGAAATAAATGAAATGAGACTGTAAATGTGTTCATGCTCTCCCTTTCCTTTTGTCATCCAATGCCTGTCCCACAAAACAAGGGTTCATATGGAAGAAAAGTTCTATTAGAGAGATGTATTATGACAAACCATTTTGCAGAATTTGTTTTAAATGCTTTCTTCTTGTCTTATAGAACATAAAAGAAAACTAACATGATACTGATAATAACAAAAACTGAAGAGCTAAATATGCAGATAGAGCATCTCTAATGTTGTATGGGGTTAAATAAAGTTTCACACAACTATCATACAAGAGTTGCATGATTGGAGCAAGGTAGTTCAAAATGAGATTCTACTTTAGATTAGGAGGAGAGGCAAAGATCGTAAACGTAGGATAATAACACGACTCGTAAGACTCTAATTATTAATATATATATATATATATAAGTGTGTGTATCCCCAGTAAACGGTATAATGAATTGGGTCTGACCCTTGCTGACTCCATTTTCACCTCTTTACTATGTTGGGCCCATTATGTTAAAAACTAACCACTCATTCTACAATTCCATTCTTGCCCATTTCCTTAATCTCTGTCTCACTTGTGTTTCTTGACTCAACCGCTAGAGGCCATGGGGAGCTCGGCCTACATGCCCGAAGTGTCGCCACTGCTAATGATTCAACTGCCTGCATTGGCAATGGTATCTTTTCACCCATAAGTCCGCAACCCTTGATTCCACTAACCTTCTGCTGTTGCTACCCTCACAGTTCCCGTCGTCGCCCGTGCCTCAGCTACAATCTTTACGATGACCATTAACACCAATCACCATGTAGCGCTTCACTCATATTCAAGAAGAAAGGAGTAGCACATGTGTTTAGGGTTTTAATCAATCTGACAGGTCATGGACCAAAATGGAAAGTAGAATCAAAAGGCTTGTCGACTCCATAGATCCTATGCTCCAGCATAATGATTTCACACAATTCCATGGAATTTGAGCACGGGCTAGCTCTTGAAGATCATAAAATCGTGCGATCTCACAAGCAGAATTGTGATATTTACTACCTTGGTTGTAGGTAAAAAAAAGTAGGATGAGGTATATCTAAAAGTTGCATAGCCAATCAACAATAAAATTTATATGGGGTTCACAGGCTTAATTATCCAAGACTTGTCGGGCTTATTTTGATGAAAATTTTTACGAATGATTGGAGTGAAGAGGTACCCATGTAATGTGTATATATAAATCATGGGTGATTTGTATAAGTGTAAAAAGGATAGGGGTACTATGTGTAAATTCACTAAACTTCAGGGGTGTCACTATAATTGATCCTATAATTTTTGACAGACAAATCACATAACAAGGCTTGATTTTTGCAGGTAAGTTAAAGATCCTATAATTCATATTAGTGTTCTATTAGTTTCTTCAATAGAACAGCAATATGGATTCGATACGAATTTTCTTACATCATCAAAACTTCCATGCACGAAACTAGGATTAAAATTATTTTTCATTGCAATGTAGAAGCAACAGTTAATAGATAGAATACCTTACTCTGGAAGATTCGCATGGTTAACACAAGTGTGTCTCGCATTCTATAAAGAAAGGGTAACGAAAAGTGTTAATTATGTTGGTAAAATAAAGCAACTTTCAGATTTTTACAGATATAATTCAATGTTTTTTTTCTTCACGAAATTAAAGTAGTAACAGTGACTCATCACTATCAGGCATAAAAAGTTTAACCAATACCATATGTTGATATTGGAAATTTGTTTGGTAACAAATAAAAATACAACAATAAGTAGAATGCATTGAAGATGAAAGTGAAGCAATGTTATTATTACCGGACACTATATGTGCTAAGAGGATGGGAAGATCCATTTGAGCACGTTAACACAAATTGCGTTGAGAGACCACATGGAACTTTAATCTGCCGAACAACGATAAAAGGAAGTGTCAAGTAACTCTCTAAACAAGAAATAACTAGATGAAAAAATTTGAATCAAGAAAATGTAGAATTTATATGAATTATGTAATGCATCAAGCAGAGTCTACGAAAATATGAATGATAGTGTGAAAATATGTAATGTAGAATTATATGACAATAGTTTGAGCATGATGAGGAACAGTAAGAAAGACAGTTGAAGCAGTAGTTGAAGATGGAATTACAAAGATGTAAAAAGAATGATTTGAATAAGAAAGATGTAGTTGTGATTTTCACAAGTGTCATGAGTGTAGTACAAGGGAAATCCAATGAGTCAACCGCAACTGCAGGATAGAAGAAATTGGAGATCTGTCACCGACTATTGTATCTAAAGAAATGAATAAGGTAGATACATTTAAAGTATCTTTTTAGATGGTGTTTGTAGCAATCAACTTTACAGAGTTGAAAATGAAATATTAAGGACTGCTGTGCACTATGAACGACATATTTCGAGGAAGGACCTCTGAACAAAAGAAAACGAAAAGGAAATTGACACTAAGTCAAATATAACGTAAAATTGATTTGGTAGCAGTGAGCACTTAAAGAGAGGTTTTTTTGTATTTAAGAGGATACAGATAAAAAAAGTACTGTAATTATGTGAACATTGTCAACAGATTGAACATGTCCATCGACAGTAAGAATGCAAGGGAATTTGATACGGATTCAAACGGTTATGCATTTCAACAGATTCAAACCATTTGTATGTCAACAGATTCAAACGGTTTTCATGTATTTTCTGACGACGGAGGAAGAGGCATTTCAAACCTTCATCCGATGAAAGATATTGATTATGTAGTAGACAGAATAGAATATCAAGAGTGAGACGCCACATTTGTACACAACCACCATGGTTGAATGTAGCCTAATCAAAACTATTTATGATAAAGCACGATTTAAACTCAGGTTTGCATAGAATGTTTTGGTTAATGCAACCGGATAAACGGTAAACAATTTGATTGCTTAAGAAATAATTGTACAATACATTTATAGTTGTTACGGAACTACTAAGTACTTATGTGTATCACCAGAAGTTTGAATCACATACCGATAAGTCCTTCGAAAAATTCTCAGCAATCACAACAGCTTCAGTACCGTTAATCTTAATTTGGTATCCTGACCGTCTTAAGAACATGGTTGCTGGTTCCCAATTTTCAGAAGAATCCATCTGTCCGAAATGACCACGAAAATAAGAGGATGCATATTATGATGAAGGGGAACAGTGTATATTGTGTATACTTCAGATATGATTTTTATTTTAATGAAATTTTTTAAAGAATCGTGTAATTTAAATCATTAAGCAGAAAATGAGGACCTTTTAAATATCTAACACGGATCACTTATACAAATTTAGGGCTTCAAATCAAGAACTAAAAAGATTACTGTAGCCAACTAGCCATCATGTGCCAAAGGGAACAACACTCTTGCATGTTCAGACAACCCCCGGACTAGGGAACACTTGGTTCTTGTTTTTTTGGGGATTTTAGTTCTGATTTTGCGGTTACTGCTTTGAAATCATGAGTGATCAACAGTGTAATTTGCTACCCAATGTGGTTCAGGTTCAGGTGTGCTTTGAGTTTTTGGACTTTGGAGATGCTGCAACTAATTATTTGGGTGTACCTCCAGCACTTATATGTTGATAGTGTGTTTCTAATTGGTGTTTCGAACTAGTTTGACAACTAGGGGAAGATTTGGCTTCTGATTTCATTGGTTTATCTTGCTATTTTCTACTTTAGAGTCTAGGAGAGTTCACTTAAGGTTGCTCAGAGACTTTTGTATGATTTATGCTATTATTTAGTAAAGGGAGTGTTAGAGAATATTAGGACTATTACTTATTGGGTTATCATAGGCTTGAATTGGTACAAAAAGCTAAATATAATAATATAGTAATAAATATAGCCATTATGTTATTTACTCTAACTAGTGAAATCCCGGATGAGCAGAGCAACAGACCAGAAAAACACTATAGCCGGATAGCGGGATGATCACATGAACCACTTAAATAGAGTTCCATGAGGCTCCCACTATATAGTACATTGCTTTATCCCTACAAGCGGAGAGTTGTTTCAAGGATTTGACGGAAAAACCTATCTTTGCACCAAGATTCAGCATCTAAACCATTCTTTTGTGTTAACCAAGAGTATCCCCTCACTTTATGGGTAAGGAACTAAATCCCTTTCGGGGTGCAGATTGCCCAACCCAACAAGTGTAGACCACGGAGATTGAACCTTGGCCTTTAACCTTATTTGATACCTAAGGATTCAACGGAACCTTACACTGTTAAACCAACTCCTTGGTGGTGCCTCCGAACCATATAAATATATGCATATATTTAACGTAGCTAAAGAGACCGCCCCTCCCCAACACTCTCATGATTTAGGATAAGGCTGAATGCTTTACTATAAGGCTGAAATAAGGTCGAATACAGGGTCTGAAATTGAGTATTTCTTAGTCTGGGAACAAGTTGCACAGGATAAATGTCTAATTTCACCAACCCAATGCATGCCCTGGACAATCCCAGCTCGATTCAGGGTTTTGGAAGGGGTGAAACGACAAAAAAACAGCGAAAAAAAGAAAGATGGATATGGCTAGCAAAATAGGTTTTTTGTAAAGGCGTCAATGTTGCATCCATTACATTTCCGTCCACAACAGCCAGCTTTTGTGGCCACAAATGTCACTCCCAAAAAACCGCTCATCTAACTTTTGAATCAAAAGTGCTGCCAAGTGTAATTAAATCAAATTTAGAGAGCTTAGGGGATTAAAATTATAGTTTCAGAATAATTTCGATGGAGCTTTTCCTTGAGCTCAGTGTACTATTAAACGTAAATAGTAACCTATCTTTTCAAAGTCAAGATTTTTCATCATGTCACATACTGGCAAATTGCAATGACCTCAGGAGGTTCATGGTATATATTTTAATACTCAAATAGCTCTTTAATTACACCTTAAAGCAAACAGATTATGCATAAACATATAAAAGAATTGTCAAATTAAAACCAGACCTACCAGAAGTAGAACACTGAATGTTGCTTCTCCTTTAGAAAGATTTGAGTCAATCTCGTGCTGCATTTCTTCGTCTACACCACATGATTAAACATAAACAATAGATTAGAGTGCCATATGTTATATGAGATTAAGGTCGACGAGACAACTAGGACAGTGGGGCGACTAGGGTAAAAGGCCCAAATGATGTGAGCTCTGACACCAACTTGAGAACAATTAAAGGTATATCTGAATCGCTTGAATGGTATGACACTTAGCCACTAAATTTATAATACATTATGTTCAAACCTAAATCCCTTGTTTTTAGGGATTGGAATCTGCAAAATAGTTACATGAAATGATTGTCTAACATATAAACCTAATCATTCATGACCATTCACAGCACAACATATTTTTGGAGAAATGACGCTGATCTCTCCTAAGGTTTGGCTTAATTACACAGAGTGCTCCACTTGTTTCAGAAATTACACCAATCTCCTTTGAGGTTTATGTTATCATCACACTCATCTACCCTAAAAGGTGATAGAAACTACACTAACCTCTGCTAAAAGCAAGGTGACTGTAACTTTTTGAAGAAAGTTGTCGAATATAATGAAGTAAAACCACAAGAGGGATCAGTATGATTTAGGCTACATTTTCAGTATCAAATAGAAGAGAAAAGTGCCTAACTAGAGTGTGAGATTCAGCACCAAATAAACTTACCACATGTTATTTTGTTCTCACCCTTAGCAAAAAGCCTTACTAGTTCCCCCTGACAAAGAGAACAAATTAAGCCCAAAAAAGAAAACTGATTAGTCATGACATTCTTATAAAGAGAAAATATATCTTTCATTTTCTATGAAATATAGTAATAAAAAAGTTGTCATTTTTATATATAGTAATGTAAGAATATTAATCAAATTCAAATACTGAATCAGGAAGAAAAAATAATTAAATTCAGGGAGTAAACTATGAGATTTGTGCTCAAACAAAAGAGGTGGAAAACAAGGGTGTAGCTGGAAACTAACGAATTTAGACCTACAAAATAAATTTCATTTTACTCATGTCCTCGTATTCGTCTTTAGTCATTTAAAATTGTCAGAAAATCTAGAACCCTCATTATATTGAATTTGTCTTCATGGATAAGGATAAACATGCATAAAAGGGTGGGCTCAGTGCATGAGGTTTTCACCTAGTGGAATCTGGGGAGGGTAATATACGCAGCCTTAACCTTGTAAGTGGAGAGGCTGTTTCCAGGATTTGAACCTGTGGCTTCTTGGCCACTAAGCATCAAACTTACCATTGCACCAAGGCTCGGCCTCTAGGATAAACATGCATAACAGTACTCAAATGCCACCACACAAAACTATTAATACCAACAGTCTATTTGGTGGAGGAATGTTAATATCCCTCAACTAGTTATGAACATGAGAATAACTTGTAGAAGTAATTTCCTAACCAATCTCCTGAACAAGATGATACACTCACATCAGTTCACAGGAAATTTTGTGATAAGCCTAAAGTTCCACTAGACCATTTTAGAATGTCAACACTACATCTCGATGCGCGTAACTAAACAAGATCAGAAATTGACTAACAACCATAATTGAGAAGGCATTTTAAACAATGACATGCCTCAGACAGAGAAACAGCTACAAACTGCTAATAACCGCTTCAACGATGATCATAAAAATCACTTCAAACATTACTTTAGTAATTAACTTTTGCAACACCGTCAACAAAACCTTATCCCACTAGATGTGAAGTACATAATTTATCATAAAAAAACGGACAGCCCAGTGCCCGAGGCTCCCACTTAGTGGTGTCAGGGGAGGGTATAAAAAAAATCCATATTGATCTTCTGACGCTAATTTTCCACATTTATCAAGCATATCCTAAGTTAGAAAAAAATATATATACATACATACATTCTGTGCAACTATAGCATCCACAAATATGGTCATCAGTTATACCACATAATGTACACAACATCTATAACAAACTTATTCCAAACCTGACGGCCTTTATCATCCATTGGAATACACTCAACAGCTATCAGTTTATCAACATCATCAGCAGTAACTATATACTCTGGATTAGTGGCTCCTGAACCACATTATGTTGAACTTCTATCAGGTAAATACATTCAGTAAACAAGCAAAAATTACAACAAAATGCAAGAATTAAAAGTCCAATCCACCTTCAATGTACTGCCATGTGCCATCCTGAAGATGCCTCAACCACTGACATTAAGCAAAGAATTACGGTGACATCAGTAATATAAAAAATGAAAAGGAAATATATGGAATCATGGATAATATGCAAGATAAATTTTAATGGAAGAATTTTCACCTGAAACATGCAAAGAGAAGTTCCACGTACTGGATAACCACATCCGAGAAGTCTTTCTCCAGGAATAGCATCACCGATAATTTGAAATCCCTCAATGCCAGGGCCATCTAGAAAAATGTGACTCATCATTAACATAAAATAGGATATAGTATCCATTCTATTATAGTGGAAATCATAAATTACCCTCAGAAGCAGAGGACGCAATCTCATTGGTGTCATGTTGAGTTTGCAACAACTTGCTATCCAAAAAATTTCTTTCAATGATTCTGTCCTGCACTCCAATGTTATCAATTGACCCATATGGAAAAGAAACTTCCCTGCACAAATTGTTTCGTAGATAAGTACATACTCTTGAAAAAGTTGTTTCAACCATATAGGTTTAAACACAATATGATCCATGGCTCGATATTTTACTTCTGCAGAAATCAATCATCTATCACCAGAGATCCCGGCTAATTTGCATCTGTGTACGCAAAATGTCTATATGGGCATTATGTCATGCTAGCTAGCTAGCTGGGAATGATAAATATCCATTCGTCAACTTGAAGTGAAGTGCTGAAATGTCAACAATATCTTGCAATTACTGTATACTAACTAGTCATTAGGATAGATTATTTCTTACCTTTTTCTTACTATTTTTTAGGTAAACATTTAGTTCTCCGTAGACTATGTGTAATGTAGGTCCTTGTAAAGGGTAATTTATTTAGTTATAATAATCAGCCTTTTCATTCAAGTGTATAATCCATTTCCGTTTTCGAAAGATATCAACAAATATCATCACAAAGTAATCCTCACCGTTCTAGAGAATCTAGACTGACATTTTTTGTAAACATTTTAAAAATTCTAATATTAATATATTTATGTGTGTGTGAGTATGTGTGTTTGGTGTGTGTGGAGCATAGAATGGAAGTGGAGTGGCTTATGGTGAGAAGAATAAATCCTAACCTTTGGGTCATGAATGTATGGTGGTGCTCAAGAGTAGAGCATAAAAACATGTGACTTTTAAGTTTTAAGAAGTCATGTGACCTTTAAATAACTTCTAATGTTGACCATTTTGTGAGATTGAATGGTCAATATTGGCTCCTCTAGCCTTCTGGTACGTGTATCCGAGTAAGTTCGAACATATGTTGAAAGTGCAGAAGTGATAAATGGCAGTACGTAGAATAAAAGCAAATATTTTCCATCGCATTCTGTTAGATAAACACTAGAAATTTCTTCACCGCATTTTGTTAGATCCCCACTAGAAATTTCTTCACCATCCTTTACATTTCCCTAATCAAACCGGACAACGAACTAACTTCGCAATGAGAGAAACATTGCAGTTTTTTCAAACTGCCTAAGTACACAGCTGAAGATATGCTACACATTGTTCCTAACTAATGATGGATAAAGGATATTCACATTGCAAAACAGAAGTTGAAAAACAACACCAACCTATCAGCCTTAGAAATCTCCTGATAGTCGGCACCATTGTAAGCCCAGTTTACATTGCCATTGAGAACAGGGTGCATTTTGCTCATTGGTTGAGGATTTAGTTCATTCCAAAAAATATTTTGCTGGGAAAAGTTATGCTGAATCTGAAATGTGATCAAATTGTAACTAATGAGGAAGAAAGAAACTCTATAATGAAAAACAAAAAATATGAATAGCATGCAAGGAAATTACATGCAAAAGTACCATGAATTCATTATCAACATTACTCACCAAATTTCCAGAACCTTGACTTTCAACAACATGATTTCCATTATCAGCATGACCTTCTAAGGCAGAATTCAACTTTTCAATTCTATCCTGGAAAATAAAAGTAATCATTCATCTTTAGCAATAATCAACCAACCATTGCTTGTAAGAATGGCCTAACAAAGAGAAACTTCAGTTTACAACAAAGGGTACCATCAAAACAAGATATAACAAAAGAACAAGGGAGCAAATGAACATAAGGGGCATCGGCATAAAAATGAAAATTTTAAAGGGGGCCTAAAGGCCATCACACTAACAACTACCTATGATGGCACAGAAGCATGTAAGGAATCCTCCAGAGATGAAGTAAGACAGGTAGAAATTCAAGAAACAAGAGACATTGTAATCATAAAACACTCAGCAATGTTCTAAGTATAGCTAGCATCTCCAGCACCCATTTGTTATACTATGAACATGTGGTATATCAGTCATATTTATAACACAAGGTTTCAGAGAGAAAGACTTAGCAAAGGTAGTGATATTTTTTACTTTGACAAACGATAGAGATACAAATTATAATGCTGAAAGGGCACAAGTAAATCCTAAATGTGCATCATAAGTGTAGAAACTTACGTGTGAACTACGAACCCTCCATTGTAATTGATCATGTAAATTCTAGACAATGACAAATATAAGAAATATTATCAGTACATGAATAAAACAATAAGAAAAATCCATCCATTTATTTCCTTTGGTGTTCAAATAAAAGAAAATAAACAGAAACCATAGAATATAAACATGATGAATCATCCAGAACCGGGCTTCTCTACATTAATCTCAAGTAAATTATTTAAAAGGAACATGTTAGAACATCTATGTATATGGTAATATATTGTGTATATATGACATGATAGAATGAATTATTAGCAATTTCAGATATATGTTTTTTTCTTCTGATTAGGATAATGTACCTTCACAAGTAATTCTGATACTTTATATAATGAATTTGTGTGGTCAATCAAGAATGCAATTAAGCCCTAATTTACTCTCAAGTTGGTATCAGAGCAGGTTTCAATCCATCTCTTCAAAAACAAACTAATGTGCTGCTCCCACTACTCAGCAGCAAAATTTTCAAGCCTTGTTATGATTATGGTATTTGCAAATCTCATGCAAAGTGAATAAAATTTGCCAATATTAAGTGGGAGCCTCATGCATTAGACCGCCCTTTTAATATTAACATGAATGTGGTGTACATATGCATACTGTGACATCGTAATTCAATATATGATTACGATGTCCCTAAACCTCATGGGCCACCCTTTCTTAACATGAATCCGGCCATTATCAAATTTCCTTTTCAGTCAGTTATCTATCTACAATAAACATATGCATAGTGGCATACACACTCCACTTAGTAGAAAATTTGAACATTTAATAGTGGATCAAATTCTGATATAAAAAGTAGTGCACTACGCCAAATATTTACGGATAAATCCGCAGAACAATGTTTAAGGTTCTCAAGCTTTTACCCAGACATAGCCTTGAATTAATTGTCAGTTCAGACAAAAATTGCCATTTGTCATTAAAGGGACACTTCATAATACATGCAACTGGTGAAATAAGTAAGTTACATGGCAAGGATCAATGCATATCATGTAAAACCTATCATTATCCAGCACCATATTTTTCGAACCTTCACACTGTTGGATATTGCAGAGGCATTCATAACACGAGGCCATAGACCATATTCTGCCAGCAACCCCACCATAGATGACATGAAGATATATCTCTCGTCCTCTACAGCCTACATTAATGATTTCATCAGAAACAGAAACCAGAAGTATATCACAGAATAAAATGTGATTGTGAAGAAAAACATTGAAAACACAAGCATGCAACATAGCATTTTTAAATCATGTAGAAAATCATATGTAACTTGCAAAGTGTAACTTCAGGTCGAAGTACAAGAGCTGTCTCTTGTTGGGACCCAGTTGTCAAGTAGATCTCTGAACACCAAGAGAGTTGGGAATTTTCTTTGATTTGGATCACCCGAGTTCAGGATTGTCTGTCCTGCATGAGTTCATTCCACTATATTACCTATCTTTAATCCATATCCCTATGGTAGGTAGGTATTTATCTTTAATCCTTTTCTGTCTCTTTGATGTGAAATCTAAAAATATGAATTTTGATAACTTGGTGAGTAGGGAGGTATGTTTTCATCCGAGAAGGAAAAGGATTTGGGTCTTGACAATTTGGTGTCGGAAAACACTGCTATGGTAGGTAACAGTATAGGGTGTTTTCCTTTGGAACCTGATTCCCTATGGCAACCAAGTAACATGTACATAACTTCACAAATTATGGGGTGATTAAACTTATAAGCAATCCTGTGAAGCTATGGGAGAGGGTAATTGAGTAGACATTAAAACAAGAGACCAAGATTATAGAGAAACAATTTGATTTTATGTCGGGAAAGTCCACTATGGAAGCAAAATTTGCTGCGATTTCATGGAGAGATAATAAAAACTACTAATATATGGTTTTCATCAACTTGGAAAAGGCATAAGATAGAATGCCCAGAAAGATGTTTACAATATCAAATTTACTTTTAATCCAACTGCAAATTGTGAAATAAGTTAAGCAAACATTATTTTGGGTCGTAAGGTATTAGAATATACATTAGATTGTAATTCTTGTATTTCATTTTATGTATTTGTATTTTCTGTTCATGTATCTGCACTTAGTTAGTCTAACTAACTAAGTCTATTTTGTAACTAAGTCTGTTACTTAGATAGTGATGAGCTGGCATTCAGTTACTTTGTCCAACTCATCTATAAATTCAAACCTTGACTGTACTCTATCTTCAAGCTTTTCAGAAATAAAATCAGAAGCATTATTTCCTCTTCTCTCTCTCTTTATACTCACTCTTATTCTCTTTAGTCTCTTTCCTATTTTCTTTACTGTTTACATGGTATCAGAGCCACCATGGCGACTACCACCACAAACACTGGGACCTTGCCATCTTCGCCTCCTCGCTCTAGTTCACCTTCCGCTCCTTCACCGCTGCAAGCGGTTTCCACTCCTCTTGTTCTTCCTCTACCTTCGATGAAGCTCACTGAGAAGAACTATCTGGTTTGGCGACATTTCATGATCGCAACCCTAACTTCAAATCGAGCCAATCGATTTGTCTTAGGGACAGAAATTCCACATCGGTTTCTTAACGACGATGATCGACTCATTAACAACATCAATCCTTCTTATCTTCGATGGGAGGAACTTGATCAAACCATATTCTCCTGGATTCTAAACTCACTTTCAGAAAGCTTACAACCTCGTGTTGTTGGTTGTGTTCACTCATGGCAACTTTGGGAAGAGCTTGATTCATTTTGTAACTCTCAAACAAAAGCAAGAAGTCGACAACTTCGCTCACAGCTTCGTTCTATTTGTCAAGGATCGAGTTCAATCTCAGAATATTTCACGAAAATCAAAGGGTTAGTCGATGCCCTAATTTTCATTGGAACACCGATTTCGAATTCTGAACACATTGATTTCATTCTTGATGGGCTAAATGAGGAATATCAACCTGTCATCACCTCTGTTGAAAGCCAAATTGATCTTCCGACAATACACAACCTTGAATCCTTTCTCTTGACCTTTGAAGCAAGAATGGAAAAAGGTAAACAAAAAGCTTTATCTGATGCTCTTTCGGTTAATTTAGCATCACATTCTTCTCCTTCTTCTCAACCTGTAACTTCTTCTCTTCGACCTTCTTCTTCACAACATGCATCGCGGTTTGAGTATCATCAACATCCTTCTCACCTCAATACTTCTCCCAATCACTTTCGTGGTACTTATGGTGGAAATCGAGGGAGAAGATCTGGTTTTGGTGGACGTTTTTGTGGGGGAAGGACTTCGCCTCGCTCACAGCTCTTCTGTTCTTATTGCAATCACCATGGCCATGACGTCATGTCTTGCTATCATGCGCCTCCACCTTTTACAAGTCAATATCCACATGGCAACTACATGCAACACTTGGCTCAGTCTCTGCCACATAACTATACACCTCATCTTTCTTCCTTTTTACCTGGATATGGACCCTCTCAATATCCGGCCCACTTCTATCCGGAATATCCAGTGGATTTTTACACTCAACAAGCTCCACCTTATACTTCCAACATTAAATCTGAGTCACTGCTTGGGCCTGGTCCAAAAGGAGGTCTCCGACAATCACATCCTGCATATACTCCTTCCTATGTCATGAATGCACAAATTGGTAACACTAATGATCTTCCTCCTACAAAGGACACTAAAAATGTGACTTGGTTTCCAGATTCTGGAGCAACTCATCATCTGACTGCAGATGCATCTCTTCTTCATGAACCAACTGAAAAATTTGGTCATGACCAAATATTCATGGGTAATGGGATTGGAATTCCTATAAAAGCAGTTGGAAATTCTTATCTTACTTCTATTAATTCAAAATTTTCTTTACAATTGAAGAATCTTCTTTATGTTCCTTCTATTAAAAAGAATCTACTCAGTGTGTCTCAATTTGCAAAAGACAACAAGTGTTATTTTGAATTTCATTCTCACAATTGCTTTGTTAAATCTCAGGCTACTAATGAAATTCTTCTTCATAGATCTCTCACCAAGGAGGGACTATATGTGTTTCGTGGTCTTCTTCCCAACTCAAAGTTTTGTAATATGTCATCGAGTTTCAATCACAACAAGAGTTCTGATTTGTCTGCTACTACAGTTTCGAATTGTAATCAGTCTGTTGTAAGTCAATGTAATAACTCTAGTTCTAGTCATTGTAATTTTTCAGTTCCTATTTCCAGTTTTGCTCTTTGGCACTCTAGATTAGGACACCCTCATCAAACTGTTGTAAAAACTGTTCTACAATTGTGCAAAATTCCTCACACTAATAAAAATACTCTGGATTTTTGTTCCTCTTGTTGTATAGGAAAAGCACATAGACTTCATGCTTCTAGTTCTACTACAATATACACTTCCTGTTTTGATCTTGTATATGTAGATTTGTGGGGGCCTGCTCCTGTTTACTCTGTTAATGGGTTCATATACTATTTCTCTATAGTAGATGCTTATAGCAAACATACTTGGCTTTTCTTGCTAAAACAAAAATCTGAAACTCTTTCTATTTTTCAGTATTTTGTTAAGTATGTAAACACCCAATTCAATCACTCTATTAAAGCTGTCCAGAGTGATTATGGGGGTGAATTTAGGCCCTTCACTGCTTTCCTAAAATCCCTTGGGATTGTGCATAGGATATCCTGTCCTCATACACATCACCAACAAGGAACAGTGGAGAGAAAGCATAGGCATATTGTTGAGACTGGTCTCACTCTATTGCATCATGCCCATTTACCCTTATCTTATTGGGATCATGCTTTTTTAGTTGCTGTCTTTTGCATAAACAGACTTCCTTCATTAACCTTAGAGTCTAAATCACCATATTTTCTTCTATTTGGCAAGACTCCTAACTATAAAGAATTCAAAGTCTTTGGTTGTGCCTGCTATCCTCTGTTGAGACCTTTCAATAAGCATAAACTAAATCCTAGAAGTCTTGAGTGTGTCTTTCTAGGCTATTCCTTAAATCATAAGGGATACAAGTGCCTTTCACCTACTGGAAAGATTTATATTTCCAAAGATGTAGTCTTTAATGAATATCATTTTCCCTATAATTCACATTTTCTTATTGATCCTATAGCTAATAATCTTTCTTCAACAATGATCTATCAACCTACACCTCATCCAATTACCTCACCAAGCTCTGCTATTCATCTTCCTTCTAATTCTCCTCAACCTTTGTCCAATTCTCCACTAAACCAGTCACTTGTCTTTTCACCTGTTCATTCTATGTCTTCTCCTATTACTAGTTCATCCTCTTCTCTGTCTGGCTTCACTTCTCCTTCTGAATATGTTCCATCTCCTTCATCTTTGACATCTTCTTCACCTAGAGTCTCTCCACCTACCTCCTCACACCCTATGATAACCAGATCTAAATCTGGAATTACTAACACTGCTGTTCCAAGTGTTCAACTTGCTCAATGTGAACCAGTTAGTACTAAAAGTGCTTTGGCAGATCCAGTATGGCAGCAAGCTATGCAGCTTGAGTATGATGCTCTGATGGCTTTAGGTACTTGGACCTTGGTTCCACTACCCCCTCATAAGCAAGCCATTGGATGCAAATGGGTGTTTAGAGTAAAAGAAAATCCAGATGGGTCTGTTAACAAATACAAAGCCAGACTTGTTGCCAAGGGCTTTCATCAGAAGCATGGGGTGGACTACAATGAGACTTTCTCTCCTGTTGTCAAACCAGTCACCATTAGGATTCTGCTCACACTAGCTGTCACTCATCACTGGATAATTGAACAGCTTGACATCAACAATGCCTTTCTTAATGGCACTCTTGAAGAAGAAGTATACATGACTCAGCCTACTGGTTTTCAACATTCAAACAAGGCTTTGGTTTGCAAACTCAACAAAGCAATCTATGGCTTAAAACAAGCCCCTAGGCAGTGGTTTGAAAAGCTAAAAGGATCTCTTATTCATCTAGGCTTTAAGGTTAGCAAGTGTGACAACTCACTGTTTATTCACACTTCATCTAGTCATCAACTATATATCTTGGTATATGTTGATGACATCATAGTTACAGGATCCTCTTCTTCCTTAGTAAAGCAGACTATTCAGGATCTCAGCAAAAATTTTGCACTAAAGCAGTTAGGCACCCTGGATTACTTTCTAGGGATTGAAGTTAAACACAAGACAGATGGATCACTTTTTCTGTCTCAGTCAAAGTACATTAGGGATCTGCTTGCCAAGGCAAATCTGACATCTACTAAGCCTAGTATCACTCCCATGGCATCTAATTGCAAACTAACTAGACATGGATCAGATATCTTTGAAGATCCAACTTTCTATAGATCCATAGTAGGAGCTCTTCAGTATGCCACTGTAACCAGACCAGATATCACCTACAGTGTAAACAAGGTGTGTCAATTCTTGTCAAAACCATTGAACTCTCACTGGATTGCTGTTAAAAGAATCCTTAGATATCTACAAGGCACTCAAACTTTGGGCCTTTCCATCACTCCTGCAAACAACATGACATCCTTACCTCTGGTTGCATATTGTGATGCTGATTGGGCATCAGATTTGGATGACAAGAGATCTACCTCAGGGGCTTGCCTTTATCTAGGGACTAATCTAGTAACCTGGTGGTCTAAGAAACAGCAGACTGTTTCTAGATCCAGTACAGCAGACTGTTTCTCAAGAAATCATGTGGATAGAATCTCTTCTCAAAGAACTTAAGGTCTCCTATGACACTCCTACTGTTTACTGTGACAACTTAAGCACCATTGCCATGTCCCACAATCCAGTTCTACATAACAGAACAAAACATATTGAACTAGATCTCTACTTTGTTAGAGACAAAATTCAGAACAAGACTCTCTTTGTCAAGCATGTACCATCTGAATTGCAGACTGCAGATATACTCACAAAACATCTATCCAATAGTCAGTTTGTAGCATTAAGGAATCAGCTTCATATTCTAGACATTAGTGCTGAGAACTTGACCTAGAACAGTAGAGATCTACACCTTAGTCTTCAGGGGGATATATTAGAATATACATTAGATTGTAATTCTTGTATTTCATTTTATGTATTTGTATTTTCTGTTCATGTATCTGCACTTAGTTAGTCTAACTAACTAAGTCTGTTTTGTAACTAAGTCTGTTACTTAGATAGTGATGAGCTGGCATTCAGTTACTTTGTCCAACTCATCTATAAATTCAAACCTTGACTGTACTCTATCTTCAAGCTTTTCAGAAATAAAATCAGAAGCATTATTTCCTCTTCTCTCTCTCTTTATACTCACTCTTATTCTCTTTAGTCTCTTTCCTATTTTCTTTACTGTTTACATAAGGAAAATGAACATAGCAGTAATTACTATACAATGAAGTAATCATCCCATCTTAATAACTTCTGTAGATGGACCATCAAACTACAATTGTCTAGGTGATTATGACATTGCATCGACCCAATTAAAAGTTGCCATAAAAATAATCAAAAAAGAAGACGAAAATGCCAAAATAAAAAGCTAATATCATCATAAAATTAAACTTACTTTCAAATCATGAGCAAGTTTTAAATTTTCTTCAAGATCACCTTTCCTTCGTGCCAAATCATTAGACGCAGATGTGATGACTTCATTTTGCTTCTCATCAACTGCCTAATGAACAAATACCACACGTCAATTTTATAATTCAATCTTAGTAAGATTGACTAACATAAATATTGACTAACCATTCTTAGTTCAGAGAATTGCCTCTCTAGTTTGCATTTCTCATTCAACAGCTGCAGTTCCTGCATCCATTACATTTAATTAGTATCCTCAAATGCAAAAAACGTAGATATAATTTTCAATACTGTGAATAGTCCATACCTTCACACAGGCCATAGCAATCTGTTCACGAAGGGAGAGGATCTCCTCTTCTTTCACCCTGGCTTGTGAATAAAGTTCCTACATATAAACTTATAGTATAAAGGAATCATATGGAACTTTTTGAATGCTGAAAAGAAAAATTACATCCAAGAATGCATTGTGGCATTATCTAGCAAATATTTCATGTGTCATAATGCCTTTATTACCATAGCATCAAGGTCTTGGATGTGATTCAGTGCATCATTGCTTTTCAAATTTCTTTGAGCCAGTTGCGTTTCAAAATTGTGCCTACGATGCAAACAGCAACAAATTGATCACATCACATCTTAAACATAACAGATTGTAAATGTCTCAATAACAGGTGATGATAATGTGATATAAAAGACTCTAATTTATACTATCGCATTAAAGAAGGATACAATGTTGATGAGAAATTTAATAACTTTGACTATTGATTATTCCAATGTATTTTCCTACAAGTCATATTTTCGATTTCCTTACCATACTCTTAATCCAAAGATTTATATCATCATATGGCCATTTGGTAATGTAAAGATCTTTCATATGTCAAATCTTTTTATTTGGATATCAGCACATAACAGGAGTAACAATAATGACACGTTGTCGAATTCCAAACCCGCATGGTTGCTTCCTCTGATAAGCACGTTACATGTACAGCTAGCTTAGAAACAAATAACCGTAGCAGTCAGACAACTTTTTTCTTGTGGAAAAATATGCTTAGAATTCTAGATGAGTATTAAGCATTTGCTGGTAAATTTGGAGCAGTTACTAACAAGATGCTTCAAAATTTTCATTGAGAATAAGAAAGCTAAAATATTGTTTGCAGTGTATTATGCCAGAATCAAATGCCTGCATTTTCAAGGGAATCACTTTTTTTTCTTTACATATTAGTAAGAGTATAAGCATATATCTTCTTATATAAATAGCTACATTTTTTTATTTATATCTGCATTCAAGGTATTTATGTCTACTAATTTTATTACACTACTACTTATTACCACTACTATATCTTCTTATATAAATAGGTAAAATAGCTACATTTTTTAGCCTTCATGATTGATTGTGTTCTTTGAAGTTTCTATGTGTTAAGAGGATATGATATCTTACTTTCTGATGCCATGTTCTGCTTCTTTGTGTGTGATGAAATTTCTTAATTTATTTATGGTGAAACAAGGATTATTATTATGCCAACCGATAATAATACATCAGGATTGAACAATTTCTCTCAACAGGGAATCCGCCAGTTAGCTAAGTTAACCATTTATAGACTCGATGCTACTCAATATATTCTGCTCGATGGGGCCCGCCCCCTCAGCCTTCTTAAATCTAGCTCCTACCCTCAAACTCTAACCATATTCACAAAGAATCATTTCTGCATCGAAAAGAATAGTCTAATAGTTCTAAAGAATCACATCATGCTCTATGCATTACCTGTGTAGAACTTCAGGGCCTTTACGCTGTATGCCGTCATTTTTAATCCCATCCGCAGAATTTTTAACAGAAGACATAGAACGGCCTTCAAAAGGTCCTCTTCAAAATAACCTGTAATTGAATCATAGTTGGTTCTTTCCGTTATTACTAATAATTTCTTCGCATATAAGTAGGTTAAAAAATATCATATTCTGGTACCAGAAAACATCAATGCAGTATAAATGACAATAGAGCTAATTAGTGGATAACGATCATACACGAACAAAAATACCGTTTAAATATTCTAAACAAATAGAAAAATTACAAAACAACCATGATACTGACCAACCGAGGAACTTGTAAAGCTATCCAATTACCTACTAAACTCTGAAATTGTCAAATAAAAACCTCAATTTAAACAATAAACTTATGAACATCCTATTCCAATTCCACAAATTTGAGGTGCAATGCTCATTTTTCTATACATCATAAAGCATAACAGAATGAAAATTTCAACACGGCGCCGCGATACATCACACAAAATATCACTAAAAGTTTAAGCTAAGTAACAAATTAAATAACAGCACAAAATCTTATTCATCCACTGCACATGATAAAAAGTATAGATTCATTAAATACACATTTAAAAATCAGTATGCAATAAAAGCAAACATTATAATGTCTCATACTAATTAATTAAACCTACTTAGTCAATCAATGATGCATAAAATTGAAATTAATTATTTGACATGAATGCCCATGATAAAAAGATTTTCATTTATAATCTAATACACATGATTAAACACAAATTAGGTGGAAAAACTAGTCTATGTGATAATTCTTGAAATAAAAATTGGAGTGAAGAACACGAATCATAACTTACCGATAGAAAGTACAAGTTTGGAAATAAACCCAGAAATTATGAAATAAGAACAGATTGAGAATTGGGTTTGTGGTAAAATGTTGAAAGAGATAGATATGAATTGTAAAGGTGAGATTTTTAAAGAGAGGAAAAAGGAAAGAAAGAAAAAATGAAATGGAAATGGAAAGAAAGAAAATGGAAAGGAAATGTTTGGGTTAGAGAAGAAAGGAAATTGTATGAAATGAAATTATTGAATTAAGTAAAGAAGGAAAGAGGGTAGAAGACTTAATTGGAAATGTCAATGATAAACTGGGTTTTCTCAATTTTATTTTGACAGAAAAATCTATAAAAACTAATTTAACTTTAACTATTTTTTTCTTAATTATTCTTTATATTTTAAATTAGGGAAATTAGTTTATACATAAAAATTAATAATAATGAAAAACTCTAACTCATTTATTTTGTTTTAAAGATTATTAGATTATTATTATTTCATTTTATTTTATATTAACTAGTGTGTTGACAAGCACTATCGTGTCAGTCAACCCATTTTCCTATCGTTTGTATATTCGATTGGAGTAATTGTTCAATCTTAATGAAAGAAGTTTGAAGTTGGATACTTTTTTACTTTATGCAACTCTACACAATTGATTGGTTTGCTCAAATTTTATGATAGATGAAATGTAATTGTCATAGAAAAATTGGAGAAAAGGGAATAAATTTAAGTCATGGAGTTGTGAGAGAAAATAATTATTTTTGATTATTGAGGTATAGTTATTAGCAAGGGCAATATGGGAAATTAAAATTTTCATCATCTTGATTGTTATAATATGTTTTCCCTTTATATTAGTATTTGCATGTCGACAGGTATTGAGTGTACATGATATTATAATTTATATAATATAAAAATTTGAAAATGAATTATGATATTAATAAAACTTATATTAAAAATTATAGTGGTAGGTTGATATTTATTTTAACTTCTTATAACTTTGATGGATATTTATTTTATTGTACGGTAAACATTGTAATAATAGTTAATTAGAATAGTAAACTAATAAAATAGCTAATGAAAAATTACACCATGCAAATAGTTATAAAATGTTTTGGATTTATACATAATATAAATCAATGTTGTCTAACCTGCAATGTTGCAATGCATCAATTTCCTTGTTGGTATAGTAATAATTTAATAATATATTTATAAAATGATCAATTTCATCAGCAGAAAACATAGAGTTTAGGTGAGTATTATGCATATTTCCTGAACATTTGCCACCAACATATTGTTTCCTAATTTAATAAAAAAAAGCAGTGTTGTAGACGGAGTTTCCACTTAGTGAGATATGTAAATGGTAGATATATACAACTTTAATGCTCAAATAAATAGCAACATAGGCTATTTTCCATATTTAAATTCATAAATGTTAGGTCACAAAACAAGTAATATTATCATTGCGCCTAAAACCACTATCATCTTTAATTCATTTTAATCTCAATTTTTTTAATTGGTGTGCAACTTCTCCTTAATCACCACTTATCCAAGTACTAGTTAGAGTTTTTCATTATTATTAATTTTTATGTATATGGTATATTGTTTTACAATTTTGTGGGAGCCACAATCTAATATAGCTATTTTCCTATTACATTTTCTAATATATGGTATCTTAAAAGTTTGAACCTATTACCTTTTGGTCATAACACAAATAACATTACTTTATGATGAGATAATTAAAAACTATAAAACAACTATAATCACCTTAAAACATGAATTTTAGTTCATGTCTGAATTGAACTTTGATCGGGTTTACAAGTTTTAAGTATTATTTCTAGTCAATATGGACACCAAGATATCTTGTCCAACTTTTTGGTAAGGTATTTTTTGGTCTCTTATATTTTTCGATTTTACCATATTTGGTCTCTCAAAAATTGAAAAACATAGAATGATTTATAAAAATTTCAAACGTTGGTTAAATTAGTTCTTTTAGCATGTTTTATAACATGAACTAATTTGACCCACGTTCGAAATTTTTTAAAATCATTTTAGATTTTTCAATTTTTAAAGAATCAAATAATAAAATCGGAAAACATAAATTACCGAAATTTACTCTTCAATTACTTTAACTAACATATAGCTAACGTTATTACTCTTTCAATTTTTGTTAGTGTAGTGATGATAATAATTCAATTTTAAAATGTATTTCGTATAAAAATAAGAGAAAGTACAAATGGATTGGTAATCCTCTTTCAAAATCATAAAAAAAAAAACTTACTCAAAACTAAATAGAAAATGTAATTTTAGGAGATAATGACAATAATTGGCATAATAAAAAACTTACACATCTTTTTTCTTTTGTTTTGAATTTATTATTATAGTGTGTTGATAAGTACTCATATGTCTCTTAACCCGTTTTCTTATAGTTTATAATGTGTATTCTACATATTATAAATGTTCATAACGATATTAATGTGAACCTTATTTCGGTAAGTGTATAATTTTTAATATAATAGAAATTAACAAATATTAAGGACAAAATAAAGAATTGGAAATTAATCTATGATGATATTTATGTTTAATTTAAGGTGAAAGAGGTGATTATATGTTGGTAGTTACATATAATTATATGATTTTTTTGTAGAAATTAAAAATTGTCAAGGGCAAAATAGTAAAGTGAAATTACACCATAGTGGAAGTTACATCATGTTTTGTCTTTGTATATAGTATAGATAAATATAGAAATATTGATATAAATATTATTAAAGTTATAACTAAATTACTTTAAAGATAAATTCATATATATTAATTTGGTAAAATACACAAGTTATTTTTACAAATAAAAAATATGTGAAATTTATCTAGAGCTCACCAACAACAACACATACACGAATAATAATTTCAATAATCATTTGGAAAACAAGTATAGCATAGGGAACATTTAAGTATGGAAAGGAAAAATACTAAAGGGGATGAAATTAAATTTCATGATTTGTTAATTATAAAATATTTGTATTGAAATAGTGTGAAAACAAAACAAAAAAGTTACTTTACTTTTCTTTCTACAACTCTTCTCTTTGAAATTAGAAAACAAAATAATAATAACATATCATTTTCACAATCATAAGTAAATTATACTAATTTATGTAGGTATAAAACGGGAAGGAGTATTATGTATAGTTTAATTAAACTTCCAAGGATTTCAATAATTATTAAATTTATAATTACTATCTAAAGAAAATTTAGTTCTTAAAGATTATGGTATTAGGTCCTTGAAATATCTTAGCACCATTGGATATGTACTTTAATTGTTGTCAATTAAGTCTTTTAAATTGAAATTTTTTGTATCATTATCGACTATGCTTTCATCCTTAAATCCAAGATATTATTGCATTATGGAATCATATTAAGAATTTGTTACATACACTGATATGGAATTTGGAAATTTTTATTGACTTCTATAAAGTTTAGTATAATTGCAATCAAACCCCTTATATTTTATGAATTATTTCAATCTCCCATGACATTTATGCTTTTATTACATTTAACTCCCCCAGTGGGGTCCTCATTGAAAGGTGAGTATAGCTTTTGATTTGGGCCTAGGGGTATCCTAAGATTTTTAGGATATAGAACCTAGAATGGTGCATAGCTTTTTTCGGTAAAATATCAATAAGATAATAAATTTCATAAATCGTAGATAATAATATTGTGTTGGATGAGTAAACATACTAGAGAATAATAGTATAAATGAGAGTATAAGCCACATGTAGAAGGAGAGTATACCAAATGAGGGAACACATCTTTTATCCCAAAAAAGTGTATAATTTCATGTGATTGGACCCAAAAAAATATTTAAATATTACATTTTTAACTTAAATATATTTTTTCAATAATGTCACATGGAGTAACACACTTTTTGAGATAGCAGATATGCTCCCATTTAATGAAGATTAGTCCAATTCCTAAAGGAAAAGGTAGGTCAAAAAATCGTAGGGGAAACAATTAAGAAAGACTTAGAGATCAATGTTTTGCGAATAAACATGATTTATGATAGAACATTATGACGTAATTCAATCTATGTGCAGCCATTTCACCACCATCATGTATAAAAGTTAAGGATTGCACACAATTTGAACAATAGAGAGAATAATCATTTCACCAAATAAAACATATCAATGCATCTTGTAAGTTGTAACACCAAAAAAACATTGCTTTTGGTATGGTAGTTTTAAGTTAGAGAACAATGCAATGATGTCAATGTACAAGCACCTGCACACCCAACAAGTTTACCAACAAAACATTGGTCGAGTGATGTAAGGTTCCGCTAGATCCATAGGATGACTCAATGTTTTCTTAGTTCGGGTTATAGATCTCTACAAATGTCATTTTTCGGCGGTAGATTAGTTTGTTAGCACTCTTTAAACCATAATATAAGGATTAGAACAAAGTAACTGAGTTATATTCAATCCATGATGACGATCTTATATTAAAAAAACTAACATTATTTTAGGACAATAAAGTATGAGATACATAATTACACATTAAAATTGATTACATATGTCGTATATATCGGACATACCTTCTTAATCATTTCCTTGTGGAGCTACAATAAGTACATCCATGTTATCGGCATAGCCAGCATCTGCAGGTGATAAAATCTCATCCTCGGTTGTGAAATTATATCGACACCCGATAGCTCTTAAAAACTGGTAAACTTCAAACATGGTCGGCCTCTCCTTCGGAGTTTGCGAAACACAGTTGCAAGCAACCTTTAGAAATTGGAAAAGCTCATCGTCAACACCGTTGCCAACTAGTGATTTTTCGATCGCATCATGGAGCTCTGTGTTGCTTGAGAGCTGTGTAATCCATTCTACCAGATTTCCTTTAAAAGTTTCTGCAGCTTTAGACGCAGTGTTAGGCCTTTCACCAGTCACCAACTCGAGAAGCACAGTCCCGAAGCTATAAACATCTCCCTTTGGAGTAGCAACCAAAGTTCTTGTGTACTCGGGAGCAACATAACCGAAATCTCCAAACTCCCCATTTACAAAAGTACTCAAATGTGTATCAATTGGGTTCATCAGTCTGGCAAGGCCAAAATCAGAAATTTTGGGCTCAAAATCGGCGTCCAACAATATGCACTTAGAGCTTATGTTTCGGTGAATAATACGGGGATTGCAGCTATGATGAAGCCACGCAAAACCTTTGGCTGCTCCAATTGCAATTTTGAGCCTCAAAGGCCACTCAAGGGTGCACTCATCATCAGCGGGGTGTAGCTGATCATGGAGGTTGCCGTTTGGCATATTCTTAAAGACCAAAAGCTTCTCCTTTTTGGCCATGCAAAAACCTAAAAGAGGAACTAAGTTACGATGTTTGACAGTCCCAAGTGTAGCCATCTCGGACCGAAATTCTTTCTCGGAGTGTCGAGAATCCAGCAATCTCTTAACCATAAGTGATGTTCCGTCATCAAGTACAGCTTTGTAAAGGGTTCCTGTTCTTCCCGACCCAATGATATTGACATTACTGAAGTTGTTCGTAGCCTTCATGAGATCACTCAATTTCATTTTCGAAACTGATTTCTCAAAAGTAGAAACCTGATGACCAATTCAGTATAGTTAGATATAAATGTATAATATAATATCCTCATAAAAGTTCAAGTGTAAGGAAAACCATATCTATTCTTATTTTCTAATTTCGGCATTGAAATGAGTTTATCTTAGAAAATGCATCATTATGCAAAACAAGTCTTCCAATTTGACATAACCAACAATATTAAGGAGACATAGAATTTATTTATTAAGAACATGATTCAACTGAAAGTATTGTCAAAAACTGTATTCTTTTATTCCAAATGCTTTCCGAGAAACTATTTCCTATTGAAAATATTCAAAACAAATATTCGATGTTCTAAAACACAAAACGAATCCTTCTAAGTGTAATCATATATGACCTTCACAAAGCATGAATATTAACTTGCCTTTATTGCTTTAGTTCTCTTTAGATTTCTTGCCCATTTGTTTCCTTCAGGATCCTCTTCCTTCTTGACGACAACACGGCGTACGTAGAAGAACATTGCAATACCAACTCCTAATGCCGCAAAAGTGATCCCACCGACAGCAGCTCCAACTATAACTGAAGTATTAGTCTTGGAAGACTTGACCTGACAAACCCCTAAGGAACCTCCACAAAGACCTTGATTATTGGCATAACTTACACTAACATTACGACTAAAAGATGGGACTTGTCCCGACAAAAAATTGTTGGATACTGTAAACAACTTAAGCCGTGAGAGAAGGGCAAATTGTGCAGGGATTTGACCAGTGAGTTGATTATGGTCAAGTTTAAGGTCATTAAGATAGGTACAATTCGCAAGACTCACGGGTATTGGACCAGAAAGTTCATTTGAAGATAGATCAAGCGATGTCACATATTGTAGAAGAGTAGATATATCTCCTGGAATGGTTCCGTTGAGCTTGTTAAATGAAAGATCTAATCCTGTTAAACTCGAGCAGTTTTGAATGTCACGAGGAAACTGTCCCTTGAGTCCCTTATCCGACAATTTGAGATTCAAGACCCGGTTTTCGTCCGGGTGCCAACATTCAACCCCGACAAATCTGCAGATAAACCCTTCAGTATTGTTGTTGAAATTCCAAGAAGAGCGCAAAGATTTATCGGGATCTTGAAGCGATTCTTTGATCCTTCTCAAGCAGAAGATGTCACTCTCAGTCCCATAGGTCATGCCACAACTAATCAGCACCAAGAAATTAACAATACTATACGAACCGAAAATCCGGCTACTCAGGACCATCTCCACCAAGCTCCTCCTCAACACAAGCCAATCAATAATGAGTAATCCAACACTTCACTCAAATTGTTATCAAATTCAAGACAAAACACAAAATATAAACTTAATAGTACTACAATCCTCCTAAGAACACAGCCTGAGAAACATGGAAAAAAGAACAGAAACACAGTTCAGTACTTCACACAAACCAAGTCAAGCATCAAATAATAAACTAAACCAACACAAAGGCAAAAATAAAAAATCAAACCCTTACTTTTTAGACCATAAAACTCACACTGCGACAAAGAGTACTAGGTTTAAGGAGAAAAAAAACATTAAAACCCAGTGAAGTTGAGTCAAAATATGAATTGAAAAAATGAGTCTTTGCACAAATAATCAAATACCCACCAAAGTTTACAAGAAAATTTGGTATACCCAGAAAAAAAGAGTAAAAAAGAGTGAGTAAAGTTCATAGAATGAAGGGTATAAAGGAAGGAAGAGAAGAAAGATGTTACCTTTGAGAGGTATAAAGATTAAGATGAAATTGAAAAAGTGGTTGTGAATTATAGAAAAAGTGATGTGGAACGGGTCAAGCAAGGAATGCCAAAAATTTCCAAGCTTCAGAGAAGACCTTTGGAGTGTTGGAATGAGAAGACTTCTGAAACTGACTTTGTTGACTTACTTTCCTTCAAAATGAAAGCGACATCATTACATTATTCGATTTCTAAGAGCGACATTTAATAATATTTATCCCGAAAAAGTTATTTCCTTCTTAAGTATATAGGTTTAGGGATATATGTTAGGAGAATAATACTTGGGGATAGATTCATTTCTACTCCATATCTTAGTCATTCAATCTTAAAAAATCTAATGGTTTAAATGTACTCACCGATTCAAACCATTGGATTTCCCAAGAATGAATGATCATAATGTGGAGTAGGTTTTTTCCACTTGCTCATGGAGTAAGTGGGTCCATCCCCATAATACTTATCTACGTAAAAATTTATATATAGTCACTACATTTTTCATTTGAATTATTTTGTTTGAAAATTAAATGATAATTAAATATTAATGGTGAATGATTAGTCCGATATAAAACTCATAAATGCATACATATTTTTCTCATTTTTTGTTAGAGCGTAAAACCCATGGAGTCTAAAAATTTATAGTCATATCATTCACCATTCTTTTGTATTAATTTTATTTAAGATATAATGATTAAAAAAATGAATGATGGATAATATAGTGAATGTATATAACAAACTCATTAATGGGCAAAAGAAAATGGAAATACAATAAGTTGTTCACTAATATCACATGGCTAATATTGGATATTAATTAATTAGGATGATTTATAGGTTAAATTTATAAATTGTGAAGAATTTAAAGGGGTGTTATTATATTTTTCCTAAGCTTACAAAATGTAAAAGCTTCTGATATTATTTATGGGAGGGAATCAACTTACCTTAAGAGTAAGTGGAAAAAAGCTACTTCACATCTTAGTCATTTATTCTTAGAAAATCCAATGATTTAGATCTACTCACTAATTCAAATAATTTGATTTTCCAAGAATAAATAACTATGATGTAGAGTAAGTTTTTTTATTTACTCTTGAAGTAAGTAAATAGTATAAGCCTGAGTTTTGAAAAAGTGAAATTTGATGCAAGTAGCTTTTGATGAATTAAATTTACGTTTGTACTGTGTCATTTAAAATGACATTTAGTTAGTTATCAAATTACCCTGGAATTTTATTTTATATTGCCATTTCTTATAAAAATAATGTTGATGTATCAATTTTTAACAAAAATTAGTAAAACTATTAAATTAAAAGAATACAACTCTAACTAAAAATATCACAATTTAAATTAAATAAAAATATATATTTTAATTTATCACAATAACTATATATTACAAATCTAATTTTATGTTTAAAGTTGGAACAATTGTTACAATAAAATAATTTAGGATAGTAGATAATACATGGAAATTTATAAGTTTATGATTGTTAAGTGAATAAAATGTTTCAGGCAATTTTGGAAAGATTAATTTAAGTGTTTATTTCTTGTTTAAATAAAAATATAATATCTCCTAATAAATTAAACTAAAAATCATCACTTTTCTACCCATAGCATATTAGCGTTACTCTTCTTTAGAACTATAATAAAATACTTATCAACGTCTTAGTAAAAATTATTTGTAAAGTAAAACATAATTTAAGGTGTAAATACTAAAGAATGCCAAAACTTTCATACTTAACTATTTAATAAATTATATTAGGAGAAAAAATGTATATTGTGTAAAAGTTTTATATATTGTTATTACATTATTCATCATTCATATTTAATCGTTGTTGACTATTCAAAAAATAATAATCAAAATGAATAATGAATGATATAGTATTTATTTATGGGGAGGGATCCACTTACTCCAAAAAACACTTACTCTTCATCTTAGCCATCTAATCTTGAAAAATTCAATGGTTTAGATGTACTCACCAATTCAAACCATTGGATTTCCAAGAATGAATGGTCATGATGTGGAGTAAGTGTTTTTCCACTTACTCTTGGAGTAAGTGGATCCCTCCCCTTTATTTATAAATCTTTACAATAACATTGTATAAATATTTCATTATAATATTACATACATCGTTTGAGGTAGTCTAATAACAAAGAGTAAGTTCTGATCCGTTTTGGTGTAAGTTCTGAAATATTTACCATGTGCACTTTGTACGGAACTCGTTACTTCGGAACACATTTTTTTTTCTTTTCCCTGTATTCAGGTATGTAGAAAACAAATACCCGTTATTCGTTTTTCTGATCCCCGCTTTCCTTACTTTTCCCTTGTTTCGTGGATAAAATCCACGCTAAGCCTAAGTTTTTTTTGTTTATATATTTAAGTTGTACAAGTTATTTTTTATTAATGTTAAGTTAAGATTTGTTTTTATTATGTAAAATTAATTGGTTTTTTTATTTTGTAAATTTAATTGGTTTTTTTTATTATGTAAAATTAATTGATTATTTGTAGTATATAAAAAAATTGAAAATAGAATAATAATAAGGAAATGAAAAATTCATTTAGATTTAAAAAAATTAAATACATACAATCCCTAAACTATTAGTGACGTCTATGATGTGATCGGGTAGCCTTCTCCTATGTAGTGGAAGAACTCTCAATTGTTGTTGAGGGATTTCTACATCTCTTCCACTATCTCGTATTTGTAGTTGTTGCTCCTATTCCTCCTCATCACCATCACCATCACCACACCTCTCATTGTCCTCATTACCAAAAATATTGTCTTGTAAAGGCATAGTAGGACGATAAAACTCTTGTGTCCCATATGTCGACATTGGCGTGTTTGAAGTTGTAGCAAACATTGATGGTAATGAGCCTTGAAACTAAGAACTTTGACCATATGGTAGTTTGTTGGATATGTCGTGAATGATCCATAGGGTTGTTCTTCGTATAAATGAGGTGATGACATTTGTGGTTGAAACTGTGTTTGACTTGAACTTTGATGTTGATGTTCAGAGTCATAAGCAGGCATGTCAAAATGTTGAGCAGGAGGAGCTCGAGGTTGGGAAATGCTAAAGGCCATTGGATTTAACTATGTCAATACCCTCACCAATTCCTTACACGCAAGATGGACGTAGTTGATAGTTTGGATTGGATTGTTGTACGCTTGAGGAGAAATCGTTCTTTCCATTAGCTCATATGCAAAGTTGAACTGGAAAAATATATATATAAGAAATAGAAAATATTTCAGAAATAATTAAATAAATGAAATAAATTAAAGATTACTGCTCCAACAGAATATGCTCTATCTGGGGAGATATATCTCCTCGTGATTTATAAATAAACTACATATACTGTGAGTGGTGATACAAAGCTTCAATGTCAGGAACACCGTTGACTAGATAGTCTTCCCGACTCTCCCACATTTGAATCCATACTTCATGCTTTTGTGGCCAATTGTATTCGTGTTTGCCACGTAAGTCCATCTTATGAAGTTTGTCAAAGTTTGGTGGATCTTGTGGGATTGTTTGTTGCATACCAAATTGTCTCATAACCCGGTCAGCAGCATGCCATTCAACAGTTGCGAAACTAATTAATGGCACACGTGCTCGACAAATATTAAGGATTTGTCCCATAATATTCATACTTGTATATGGAGTCCAGACAAACTAAAAAAGAGATAGAGGAAAATAAATATATATTAGTTAATTAATATTTAAAACTTAATAAATAAATTATTAGGTAACAAGTTACTACTTAAACTTACTTGATCAACGCGCAAACGAACTAACATTCCACGAATGATGTTGGTTGTATGCCCAAGAATGTTGGTGGTAATAAGATGCTGTGACTACCTTCATAAATTACACAAAATTAAATTATATTAAAATGAAATGAAATTATTATATTATTTGAAACGGAAATTTTTAAAAAGTAATACCTTTTTACTAATAGAAAATTTCATAATGTGTTGTCGTGCAACCTTGGAGCCAGAATTGGGATGTGGTCATTTGCCCATGATTGAAGTAGTAATAGGCATCCCCCAACTTCTTCTTGATCTTTAAATACAACTGCACGACAGAGTCCTCGGTATAGACAAGCCAATACAGCTGATCCCCAACTATAGTCGAATGTCTTCGACAAATCATCAAGTAAAGGGAGATACATCAGGTGGACTCAAGACCCTGAAGTATCGGGCATAAGGAATCCTCCTATCATTCTGAGGATGAATGCTCGAGCGTGTTGCTCAACCACTTCGTCATCAACATCTTCAGGGAGTTGCTGGTGGATTCTCTCCAGCCAAGTATGTTGTACATTTTACCCATTGATTTGTCTATCGGTTGGGGCAACACCCAACAACTGGATACAAAGATCTTCCCAATCCATTGTCGTGTCTCCAGTAATAGTTTTGCCGTCAATAGGAAGACCAAGTTGGTAAGCAACATCTTCCAATGTAATAGTACACTCTCTATTAGGGAAATGAAAAGTGTGGGTATCTGGCCTCCATCTCTCAACCAAAGCTGTCAACAGATGATTGTTGATTTCAATACTACCCATTTCTAAGATGGGGCTGAAAGTAGTGTTGCAAATAAATTGCAACACGCGCTCATGAGGTAATGTTTGCCAAAAGTTGCATCTTGCACGAAATGTGATTTCCTCACTATCCCAAACATATTTCGACACATGATTTTGTTGAAGTCTCAACAATGAGGGGTTTGAGGGACCTGGACCAAAATGCTCCATTTTGAGCGGATATAAAAGATTATGTAACAAAAATATAAAGAATATATATTGAGAATATAAGGGATATGTGAGTTATGTTTGTGTGATTTGAGATAAAGGGGTTGGGGTTATTTATAGGGTTTACGAATTAGGTTAAATCTTGACTTTAAAATCTAACCGTTGAATACGTTTGTGTTATCAATGGATCGGATAAAATGTAGAGTGTTATCCATACCTTTCAAAACGGGCTACCCGGACGGGTTCGGGCTAGCCCGCTTTTGATTCGGGCTAAAACGGGTCGGGCTAAAAAGCCCGGTTATATTTTATGTTTCTAAAAATGAGGCCCAAACCCGCCCAAAGCGGGCTGCGGGCTGCGACGGGCCGGCCCGGATTATTTTATTATTTACACCAATGCAAAAAACTGATGCTTTTAATATGTTGTAATCGATTACGAGTATATTGTAATCGATTACAACATATTAAAAGCATTATTTTTTGCTGTTTTTTAAACAGTGTAATCGATTACCAGGATTGTGTAATCGATTACACTGTTTAAAAAACAACAAAACTGATGCTTTTAATGTGTTGTAATCGATTACGAGTATATTGTAATCGATTACATCATGTAAAATGCACAGGTCTGATTAGTTTATCAGCATGTAATCGATTACCAGGATTGTGTAATCGATTACCAGTATTGTGTAATCGATTACACTGTTTAAAAAACAGCAAAAACTAATGCTTTTCATATGTTGTAATCGATTACGAGTATGTCGTAATCGATTACGAGTATGTCGTAATCGATTACATCATGTAAAATGCACAGGTAAGAAAAGCCAAATGATAGGGAAGAAAATGAGTAGACAATGGCCCGAACCCGGACGGGTAAGCCCGGCCCGAGCCCGAATTTATTGTGGCCCGGCCGGGCTAAAAAGTCCGGTTTAACTAAAATACTCAAACTTTAGTACCCAAGCCCTATACCTTTTCGGGCCTTGGCGGGCCGACCCGCTATATCCGACCCATTTTGACAGGTATAGTGCTATCCGTGATTATTGGTCACGCATTCAATGGGTTTAGTGGACTAAGTCCACGAATTCCTAATTCCAAAAAAACAAATTACATGGTCTTGGACCACGAATAGCGAATTCCAAAAAGCAAAAAGCAGTATACGTGGTCTAGATCCACTAATTCCCATTTCTATACCAGAGGCCCAGAGAATCAGATTCCATACATGCATAGGTCACTTCGTTGGCTTGTGAATTCTGCATGCATTGACTAGAAATTTGTTACATGTTGATTAAATATACTACATTTATTGATAAAATATACTACATTCATTGATAAAATATACTACAGTCATTGATAAAATATACTACATACATTGTTAAAATATAGTATATTGAGTCATAATACACTAAATGACTTAACTAAATGCATTAAAATATAGTATATTGAGTCATAATACTAGTCATCAACATTGGGTTGTGTAGAACTCTCACCCACTTCTCTCAATCGGTATGGACACTTCTTCCTGTTATGACCTTCTGTTCTACACCATCCACATTTCTTAATCTGTTGCGGTTGAACTTTATCCATTTCATTGTGTATTCATTTAGTTTTTGGTCTGCCAGTTCATTTCCTATGCATAACAGGATTAGGAATGAATGACGGTCCGAAATAAGGAGGCCAATATTCTTCATTACCAGTTGGCTGAAACTCAAGTCCATACACCTTCAAAATATTGTCTAACCGATAAATTGGTGAAATAAATTGGTCACAATCTAAATTTAACGTTGAACATGTAGCAATTGCAAATTGTTTTCAGTAAATTTCACATCGCATGATATCACAATCTCCCTTGCCTCCAAGTCATACACACGATATCTCTTTTGTCCTGCGGATAACCAACAAAAATGCAAGGTCTCCCACTTGCCTCAAATTTGTTTCCCTTTTTTATTATCATGTGCACAAACGAGACAACCAAAGACTCGCATATGTTCATAAATGAGTCTTTTGTCAAATAAAATTTCATACAATGTTTTATTTCCAACAACCTTTGAAAGAAATCTATTTATTATGTATGTTGATGTTAAAACACATTTACCCCAAAAATCAATAGGTAAATTTGCCTGAAATCTTAATGCTTGTGTTATTTGAAAGATATGTCTATGTTTTCTTTCAACTACATCGTTTTATTGTAGGTATAAGTGCAAGTAGTTTATAACACAATTCCATGTTCAATATAAAATCTCATCATGCAATTTGAAGTGAACTCTCCACCATTATCACTCCTTATCCTCTTAACCTTTCCCCAAAATTGTGTGTCCACCATTTTGCAAAAGGCTATTAAATATTCACTCGCACCATATTTATGTTTAATCAACAAATATTGCTGCAATGGGGCCTCCTTTCTAGATACACGATTCTGAGAATAGGTTTGGAAAGCGACAACCTCGGAAATGGGTTTCCTTCCAGCGAAGATGAACTTTTGTTGTTCATCCTCCGACACCATATGATAAGGTGATCTCATTTTTGGTGTCAGTTTCATAGATCAAATGAGTTTTAGTGGTTCAAAAACTCCAATCTTATCAAGAATTCATAGAATTGTTCATTTTCTTCCAATGTTGCATGTACACTTCCTCCAAGTATATTTGGGCATGGGCAGACAGATTGGATTTCATCCCGAGTTCTCGAAACTTTGTATAATAGGTAGAGATTGAGGCATTTTCTTGACGTGTGGTGGTGAACGCACCCTTGAGTTCATAAGTCTGAGGCATTTTCTTAATCGAGAATTTTTATGGTTCCGCTAATGAAACCAATTTCTTTTTGCAGTGAAGGAAATTTCTCATCTCTTGCGACCAATATGCATAGTTGTTGTCGTTTAGGGTGTCATTCACATGCATCTGTCGTTGATAATTAGACGCATGCGTATAATAAATGAAATAAGGATCTTCTGATGGTAGGGGAGAAGAACCAGTCGACATTTCTTGAGTATTTTTGGCCATTCTATGTTTGGTGAAAGGTAATGTAGGCTAGGTTTTCCTTTAGGGTCATGGTTTAAGATGCTCTCATTCCATGATAAAATTAGGAGACTTGATTATTCACTATAATTAGGGGATGAATAAATGAACAAAGGTAATGGAACATCCAAGATAATGTAACTCAATCCCACAAAATAAGGAAGAGATTGGAATAAAATGAAAATAAATTAAAACAAATTATATAATATCTCTAAAATAGTTAATATCCACTAATATGAATAAATAAGGAAAACACTATTTCCTTCAAATTACTTATTTTAAATGTAATTATTTGTAGGCTGTTTGAATTGAGTATATATTATATATGTGCTTACATATATTTTTGGAGCATCTCTAATTTCCCACAATATGTGTGTCTTCATATAACATAAGCGGTTTGTAATTAGTTGACAAAATATATTTAACTGAAAAAAAATTAATTACTAATATATTTTGTTGTCTTAATTACTAAATTACCTTTCACTGGTTTGTGTAGCTTGAACCATTGTATACCACTTTTAGCACTCTATATCTCTGTGCCACGAAATTTAGTGCAAAATTTACTTTTGTTACTTCATGTTTCACTCTCTGTTTTGGGTCAATCGAAATGCTTATTTTTGTTATTTTTTATTTTTAAATTTTTTATTTTATTCATATAATAGCATTGTGATTTACTGGAGATAGAGATTGTAACAGGAAATGAGTAGGGAGGACAATGAAATCCGAACTCGAAGATATTCGTCCGAACTCAACTCAATTTTTTTTTGATAAAGTCAACCCAAATTTAATAGGGAAAACCCGATGTGAATGAGTTCAGGTTTTACCCGAGTTCAAATTTCGGGTTTAATATTTTTAATACCCTACCCCGAACACGATTAATACATATAAAATTACACATAAAGAGAAATGAAATCTAATCACTATTATGATAACTAATACCGTATTGGTATTAATAGAGAGACAATAGAGTGGTGACTCTGTGGTGATGATAACTGCAGCGCACACAGAGAACAAAATGGAATTTCAGATTTCTCATTCTTTCTCTTCTTAATTTATTTCTATCCCTATCATATCAATATCAATAAGGTAACTCTCTCTCTCTCTTCTTTTCTTTTTTCTTTATTTTATTTTCTTATATTCTCAGTTTAGATTTACCAACAACTCATTGGTCTAGTGATGTAAGACTCTGCTAGATTCATAGTACAACTAAAAGTCAATGTTCGATTCATGAGAACAACACTTGAGGGACTGCTATACACTCTGAAAGTTTAGATCGACTTTATTTTCTACTTTTATCAAACACAACAGTCCACTTTATCATTTGCTTGTTCTTCTAATGCTTCACTTCAAATGTTTTCCTGATTTTGTCCCACTTTCTTTTTTTAGGGTTTTTATTTTATTTACTGTCACTCAAAATTTGGATCAGAATTCCAGTTTTTAGGGATTTTTAGTTAGTTTTCAACTAAACAAATGAATACTTGTAATAATTTTTGAAGAATTTAAGTATGCCGTTCAAAATAGTAAAGTCGGTGAGCTTCTTCGGTTGCCCTAGACAGAGAGTAAGATTGCGTACATATACCTTTCTCAGAGAGTAAGAGAGTTCCGTAAACTGGGTCGTTCTTTCTTATTGTTATCAATGTTAGCTATAGAGTTTTGGTAGTATTGCATTGACACTATAGTTTATCACAAACTTAACCCGAACTTTACTAGATGCTTTTCATGTTTATGTTCATTCCGAATCATTATGATGAGTATTTGTAATTTCTGATAAGTGTTTAGTTCATTGTACTGCACAAGGTTCCTGCTTTTGTATGTTGAATTTGGTATTTATTTCATTGTTTTAGCGATGGAGGATACGGATTCATTTGCTACACTGATGGATTCTACATCATCCAAGATACAACAGCTCCAGAAGGCATTTGCTGAACTTGAAAGTTATCGAGCTGTTACGTTGAACATGAAGTGGAAAGAACTCGAGGCACATTTTCATGGGCTTGAGAAATCATTGAAGAGACGCTTTCATGAATTGGAAGATCAAGAGAAAGAGTTTGAAAATAAAACAATCAAAGCTCAGGAAATTGTCAAGAAGAGGGAAGCAGCTGTTGTTGCCAAGGAGCAAGCTACTTTGCAGAGGCTTCAAGAGAAAAGGGACGCTGCCGTATTTGCCATTGTAAATGCTCGAGAAAAACACCGGAAAGTTTCATCAAATGGGGATGAGGGTCATGGGACACCAGGAGTGGAAGAGAAACCAGTGAATAGTGTGTGTGTTGCTGCTGAAGTCAACTTACAAGATGTGAAAACTTCTCGTGGAAGTGCAAATGTGGAGTCAATGTCTTATCCAGATTTGGTAAAACTTTGTGAGGAGATGGATGCTGGAGGAATTCACAAGTTTATTTCTGATAACCGTAAAAACCTTGCTGCTGTAAGGGATGAAGTACCACTAGCATTAAGAGCTGCTCCTAATGCTGCTCTCTTAGTTTTAGATTCTTTGGAAGGATTTTACTACGTCGAGGTGCCAAATCACGATGTAAAGAAGGATGCATACTTATTGGGTCTTCGCCGAACCTGCATCATGTTGATGGAGTGTTTAAGTGTTCTGCTAAGCAACTCAGACAGTGTTTCTGATGTGATTTCAGAAGATATCAAGGACAAGGCAAAGGCAGTTGCTGAAGAGTGGAAACCAAGATTAGACACACTTGATATAGATGCCAGCAATGGGAACTCCTTAGAGGCTCATGCATTTTTGCAACTTATAGCCAGTTTTGGTATTGCCTCCGATTTTAATGAGGAGGAATTGTCCAGGCTGATTCCATTGGTGTCTCGGCGTAGACAAGCTGCCGATTTATGTCGTTCCCTTGGGTTGTCCGAGAAGATGCCTGGTGTGTATATGTTCACTTATAATATCATCATGGATTATTTTGCCAACCTAATGGATTGCAATGCAATGGTGATGAACTTTTTAATGTGAACTAATGTGACCTTAGTTTCTTAGTAGCATCCCAATGTGGTTTTTAACTTGCAAGTATGATGCATGAAACTGAAATTTGCATATTTAAATTTAATACTTCGGTTTACTTTTGGATGTGCAGGTGTAATCAAGGTTTTGGTGAACAATGGGCGACATATTGATGCTGTTAACTTGGCTTTTGCATTTGATCTTACGGAACAGTTTTCTCCTGTGCCTTTACTGAAGTCTTACTTGAATGATGCTAGAAAAGCTTCTCCTGTCAAAAGTGTTAACTCGTCTCCCACTGCACAGGTGTGTTGTTTAGTTTCTTCTATGTTATGTATTTCTTCTCTCTGTTTGTTTCCTTTAATAATTTGAACTATGGATTAGAAATATTTTGAATTCTTTTGATATTTATGTCCAGTTCCAATTGAGGTACCCTAATAGTCATTATTGCCATAATGAAATGTTGACTTTGGTAGTTGCAGAGGAATTTTCCCTGTTGTAAAAACTAGTTGTGTAGTAAGACTGTTAAAGATTATATATAACAGTAACAAAAACTCTTACCCTTGAGCTTATATTTCTTTGGTGCTAGAGCTTCATGAAAGCCTTAGCAGTCTAAAAGAATTTGATTGTAGAGTTTGTAGTCTTGGGTGTTTAGGGCTTTGTGGACTGGATATGCTTATTGGGAAAGGTCTTTAGGATTTGATGGGAAGTTAGTCGCACTTCTCGTGCCTCATTGTATCGGGTTTGGTTTAAATACTTGTTGAGCTATTCCTCTCAGATTCAATTTAAATACCTGTTATATTCTTGATTGGTTTTTGTGGTAATATATTGTTTTTCATTTTGCAAATATTCCCGATGACTTGCTGTTATCTCAGATCGAGGTTAATGAGCGAGAGCTGACTGCTCTTAAGGTTGTAATGAAATGCATTGAAGAACACAAACTCGATGAGCTGTACTCTAAGGATCCTCTCGAGAAACGAGTGATTCAGCTAGAGAAGGCCAAAGCTGACAAGAAGAGGGAAACTGAAGTGACAAAGCCTCAACCTAAGAGACCCCGCGCCAATGGTGTTGGATACAGTCCCCGTGTCACTAACATTCCTTCCGATAAACTTTCCTATGCTAGAGCTGCTGGCAGGTATTCGCCGCAACAGTATGTGTATGATCGGCCTTACATGTACGCCGGAACAACTGACAACCATTGCCCTCCTCTTCCGGGATCTGCAACCTACAACTTCTCTCCTAGTCATGTCAATTATTTCGGAAATGGCTATCACTACCAAGCAACATATCTCCACTAGTCAACAGAAATGTGAACAGGTGATTATTATGATCCTTTTGTTTAATATGTAGTCTTAACCTTGTTATGTTGTTGTATGTTGCACTTTTCAATGTAGTACTTAAGAATCACCTAAACAGGTAAAATGTGATGTTAATGTTTATTAACTTTTGTACTAGAAGAAGATATTCTGATCCTCTAATATGTGAACTCTGTTTTACTTACATGTTTACCTTGAAGCTTTTGTACTATATTTTTCTTGAATACCATTGGTTCCTCAATCATCAAAATCATTCTTCTTTTTTTCTCCCTTGTATTGTGTGATTTTTCATGTTTTAAAATTTAAACTCTCTTTGTAAGTTTTTCTATGAAATTCAAGCCTGGTTAAAAAATGCAACCTGCATTTTGGTACTACAAAGGGTATTCCCTCACCATACGGGTAAGAATTAATCACTTTTGGGGTGCATGACTACTCTTCACAAAAAGTGTCACTCTCAGGAATCAAACTTTTGACTTTTGGTCATTCTGAGGATCTAACGGGACCTTATACCACTAAACCAACACATTGTTGGTAAACAAACTCAAATACTGTAAAAAAAACATACCTATGTACCTCTTCTAAAATAACAAGGATGGGGATCCACTTACTCAAAGAGTAAGTTTTTTAAACTTACTCTACATCTTAGCCATCAATTCTAGGGAAATTCAATGGTTTAGATCTACCCACTAATTCAAAAAACAGCATAATAATAAAATTGATGGCTAAGATCCCTCCTCAAAAAACAATGTTTCATGTAAATTTTAAAATTAGACTCAAATAAAAGCAGTGGAAATAGTGATACTAATAGAGATGGCCTATGAAAAAAATTATAGGTACAATAAAAATAACACAGTATCTATGCTATAATTATAATAAGATTATCGCTAATTTGTAATGCATACCTATTGAACCCAGAAATCAATTTCATCAAATTTTTATGCAGTGATGCATATACAACTTATTCACCAGGAATAGTGTCTTGCAATTCAATCCCTTTTCAAACTCGTTTAATGGATGCCATATAGAGAAATAAAGTAAAATAGTTTATCCATATTATATATATATTATACTAAAATTAATGTTAGAAACTAATAAAGAATGAGATAAATACTTTTATTTAAATCATTTGTTAAAACAAATTGCGTGTGTTGGTGGTATGTACCATATTTTAATAAAGATAACGATTGTGTGCTTGATTCTCCATAATAACATTTTGGTAAAAATTAAGTCACTTTCATACAAATTTTATAATTTCAAATAAAAACATATTAATATGGCCGAAATGGTTTAAATGAAAAGGACTGATATACTCATTTTGATTGGTATGATTGCATGTCGATATGTTAATCACAATATGAACTGTGTAAAAATAATATTGCTAATTTGTAGTGCATACCTCTTTAAGACATAGGAGAAATCAATATCATCAAATTTTTAAGCAGTACCATACACATTTATTTTCATGAGGAATAGAGCCTTACTTACACTTGAATCTTTTTGGTAGTGTGTTTTGTATTCTATGGGTTATTGGGTTAGAAATGAGCAAAATTAGATATTGTTGTTATCTTGTGCTCATGAATTGAACACTTGATAGGTAAAAAGCTTATTCTATTCACAAGATTCAATCCATATAAAAAGTGTAGAAATAATATTGTGCCAATATATCATTGATACTCAAGTAAATGGTAATTTGTTAAATAGCCTTATTTACTAGTCTTAGTAGTCACTAAAATAGAGAAGTAAATTTAAATAAAACATTGTGGATGAGAAGGAAGGTGCATAATAAGTCCTTTTCACCCTAAATGTTAATTAATAATGTCTTTTGGGATGAGTGATAAATATAATGAACACTTCCTCATATCTCACTGAATTTGAGATGCTTCAAGGCAATGTAGTATATGCTATTTGAAATGGGCCTAAAGAGCCTCCTACCCAAGCAATATATCTAACCTTTGGAAGAGAGAACGAGTATAATCAATGTTGTGCCACAAAAGTCCATTCTCATATTTAACATGTCCAATTAGGTAGGATATGCAATTTGTAGGGATAATAATGAAAACCGAACCCATGAGTATATACCTAAATTCAACCAGAATTTAATGGGGAAAACCTGATGTGATTGGGTTCGGGTTTTACCGGAGTTCAACTTTTGGGTTTAGGTTTGAGTTTTGTACAGTTGATACCATACCTTGAACCTGATTAATATATGTATAATTATAAAATTATAAATAAATACATATATAACATAACATGTATATATAGAAATATATGTTTCAGACGAGTTTTCATCGAGTTCGGGTTACTCAAAATCCGACGGGTTCGGGAATGATATTATTGTTTTCAACACTGCTTAATTCGGGTTTGGGTTTTGAATTTCGAGTTTGGAGAGCAGAAAACCGACCCCAACCCAACTCGTTACCATTCCTAAAGAAATGATCCCCTTTTCAAGTGGTGAAAAATGTCAAGGATACAACTTACAGGTTGAGAAGAAATTAATGTACACAAAATAGAAGCACCAATAAGCATGTGAGGTATGATCTAGTTAGGATATCGAGAGAGATCAACATATATGTTCGGCTTCTCACTTATAGGCTGGTGCCTTATTAGTTTTAAGGGCAAAAAAAAATATTGGATGTTCACGTGTGGCTTCCAAGCCATATAAGTATATTTCATGACTCACAAGCCTTTCCTTTCATTTCTTTCCATAATCCAACTCGTAGAGAAACCTTACAGCATTTCTCATGAAACTAAAAGTGTTTTTGTTAGCTTTTTTATAGCAAAAGTATACTTATACATTTTCAAATACTATTTAAAAATTGTATGTAACGACAGAGTAAGAGTTTTATACATTATCGATGTATCATCTACTATTTATATTTAATTATTATTGACCATTTAAAAAAGTAATAGTAAATGATATATTAATTTGTATATAAAAATTTAGAGAACAATATATAAATATTACGCTCTTTTTTTATCAAAATACCTCAAACACAGTGTAAAAAGAAAACAAACCTTTGAGTTTATACACCACACATATTATTCCCCTTTAAAATAGCAACGTGGCTAATGTAAGATTAGACTCAAATAAAAGAAATAATATGTATTATTGATACTCAAGTGAATCATAATTTATTAAATAGTTCTATTTGGAAGTCTTAGCATTCATTAATGTTTGCATTGTAAATTCTATTGTACTTCCCAAATAATTTTTACTATATGGTTGATTTTTTATAATAGTTCTAAACAATAGTAACACTATGGGTAAAAAAGTGATGATTTTTAGTTTAATTTATTTGGAGATATTATATTTTTATTTAAACAAGAAATCAATATTAATCTTTCCAAAATGCCTAAATATATATATACTCTAAAGATAATATTTATGCACCGTTAGTTTAAATATAATGTTGTCAATGTATTATCATCCACCATTTAATTGTATTAGTTTTTTAAAGAGTTAATAATAATTAAATATAAATGATAGATGATGCAATAACAATATATAAAACTCTCTTAGTGTTAATATATATATATTTTATGTCTCATTCTTAATATCTCTGGTTCACCAATTCTAGAATAGAATGATGTATAGCATTCTTTAATAGTGCCAAATTCAAGCCCGTTAGAAATGCAACATGTATTTTTTTCCTCATTGAAAACAACACCACACATATATATATATTTTATTAGGAGAGATCTAATTACTCTTGGAGTAAGTAGAAAAAATGTACTCTATATCATAGTCATTCATTTTTAAAAAATATAATTTGAATTAATAAATAGTTAAAGTGTGAGTAGGTTTTTTCCATTGGACCCCTCCAACATTTTATAGCACACATGCTGATAATACACTTTAAAACATAGTCTTCCTTATATAATTAATATCTCTTCGTCTTTTTTTGACTTAAAGGAAAACAAATGATTAGAATAATATTTCATTTTTTTAATTTTTAAGTAAATCGTTCGATTTCATTTTCGGGTCAATCTAGTTTAACAGTTGGACCAAAATTTTCTTCGGTTTAAAGTAGTCAAACCTTCATTCCATTAAGAATGTAAATGAGATACATTTTTAAGTCTGGTCACCAATAAAACCCATGAAACCTCTATTACAACAATGAAAATTACACAAATCATTTAGCTCTTTTTATACATATGCAATTGGAGGTTTGAAGAATAATTTGTAGAATTAGGGGTGTGAGTGTAATTGGAACCACTTCTGAAACCACCGCACAATAATTCCGCCGCCTTGCCGTCACTCCGCCGCGCTTTCTCATTGTACGATCAAATCAAATTTGAAGGCTATACTGATACAGGATTCACCATAAATGGTGTTCAATATGAAGGAAGCTTGCTTTGTGTTGGAAATTTAGTCTTATATTGGTAACCTAACAATTTCTCTGATATCACTCCTCATAGGTTCATTCTAATCTAGATTGTTCGTGAGGGTAAGTAAATAAGAGAACACAAGTTGTCTATGTCAATTTTCTATATCACTTCTACGTGCCACCAGTTACAATTACAAACTCAGATGTTTTGTTAACTTTTGGTCATTTATTATTATGAAACTTTACTTGACGTGTCAATTTGTAATTGGTGACACGTGACATAGAGAAGTGAAAGAGACAACTTGTGCTTTAAATAAGACTGTATATATCTATCATTCTTAGACTCGACCCGAGTTTGAGTTTCGTATATTGGGTCACCCTTTTATATTGCATAATTTCTTTGTTTTGTGTAGGTATGGATGTAAAAACAGGTTCTAGTGATATTATTGGTTTGGATGGTACTCTTTCTTCAACCCAGTTTTTCCTTTCTGCTCTTTCATTTTCAGATAACTGGAAAAGGTTCAATCCTTCTCTTCCTCCATGGATTTGGGTCCAATTTCCAAAACATCGTTTCATATCTTCACATAATAAGGTCTTTGAAGGATACTTATCACTCGAGAACATGTGCTTTAACAATTTAACTCAGGTCTGTCTTTCTTAGATTTAATGTTCTACTAATCATTTTCGGGTTGCGTTGTACCTTCCCAAGTGTTGCTCTTAGAAATCGAACCCCTAGAGTTGATGTAACATAAGTGAATCATAAGGAAAGAAGATCCTCTCCCGAATCAGAGTTAGGAGTTCTTGTTTTTGCTTTTAAGGGTAAAAACGTCCTTTTCATTATAAATAAAATGATAAAAATGTCATTTCATTGTAAATAACAGAATAAAAATGTTTTTTTTGTAGCAGAAGTATCTCTCAATTACTGAAGAGAATCCTTATTCGGTTACAACGTTATTTCATTATAAATAAAAGGATAAAAATGTCATTTCGTTGTAAATAACGGACTAAAAATGTCATTTTGTTTTTGTTTTTGTAGCAGAAGTATCTTTCCATTACTGAAGAGAATCCTTACTCCGTTGTAACTTGTAACTGCATTATTACAGGAAGAAGAGAGTAATAGAAGTTCGACTTCGAAAGAAGAGTGCAATACCTCACATGGAGAAGAAGAAGAAGAGCTCTTTGATTATGCCACTTTAGTATGTATGGCCTACTTGGTCTTCTTGATCTAACATATGTTTATGTTTATTTTGGTTATTATTATCATTCTTGCCAGTTTTTGTAGTATTATTACCTATTACCAACAATGAAGTTTCTTCCTTTGTATTAGGTTCAGAGCAATTGCAATGAAGTAAACCACTATGATTTTCATATTGTCTACAGTCCTTCATATAGAGTTCCAGTGCTGTATTTCCGTGCATGCCATAGCGGTACGCTCGATTTTGTATTTTTGGTGTTTGTGTATCATAATCTTATTAGATGCATGACTTTGCACTTAATTGAAACTTCAAGTTTGAAAACCAAGGGAACCGTATCGTAATTTTGTCGGAAACTGGTTATATGAAATGATCCGGTGATCCTATTACAATGTTTATGTTGTTAGATGTAGATTCTGGATGCTGGCTAAATAAAAAAAACTGCAACTTATTGCATCTTTTTTGCTAGGTTAGACCGTTAGAGAGTGTAAGGCCATGTCTGCAATGCCACTGCAATTGAAGTTGTGGTTGGATTTTTTGGATCTATGACCTCATTTGTGGTAGTAAAAGAAATTTTATTGAAAAATGGGTGGAAGTGCAAGTGTAGGGAGAAAAGTACAACTTTGGGCTATACCACCTAGGTTGATCGTGTGATTCGTGTCGACTTTCTTGAATGCGATTGATTCTAAAATTTGGTCTTATAAGTTTTTGTTATTATCTATTAGCTATGAATAACAACTGTTTCTTTCTATATGCTAAATTCCGCCGGAACATATATTTAGACCTGCGTTCTTATTTGTTAATATACATTGTAAACAAAGGGGCGGCTCGATGCACAATTCTCCCACCTAGTGGGGTCTAGTAAGGGTAAGTGTATGGAGCCTTATCCTCGCAAGCGAAAAAGCTGTTTTCAGGATTTCAACCATGACCTATAGATCACAAGGCAAACAATATTTTACCGTTTCCCCATAACTCAGCCTCTTTGATTGTAACTTTTTTTTTTTGCATTGAGATGAATGATGTTCACTAGACATTTGATTGTTTGATTATGTAGATGGACAACCTTTATCGTTCGATGAAATTGAAAAGGACCTCCCGGGTCATTCTTCAAAGTTACTGTCAGAATCGAAATGGACATTCATAACTAATGAGGTAACTAGCTTATTTATTTCCAGAATATTCTTAGAAAATATCAATTTTTGGTGCACCTGTTTACTTAGTTTTATGAATGTTGATGAAAGGAAAATTACAAATCTAAGGATAATCTGTCTTAAAGCACCAAAATTGTCCCATTTTGTCTTAAAAGCACCAAAATCTAAGGATTACTCACAAACACAAGTTTACTGCATAAACTTCCAGATAGATAGAAGTTAAGAAAAAAACATCATTACTTAAATTTTGTTCAGAACCCCATTAGTCTATTACATTAAATGATTTCAATGTTGTATCTTATAGGAGCATCCATATTTGAATAGGCCATGGTACAAATTACATCCATGTGGGACAAGTGATTGGATGAAGCTGCTATTCCAAAATGACACATCTTTGAATAAAAATGGTTTCGTTATTGAACAATATCTAGTTTCATGGTTCTCAGTCATAGGACAAGTAGTTGGTCTCAAAATTCCTTTGGGGATGATGGATACAAATGTTGCTAACCATTCTTAAAGAGGCTTACTCATGCTGTCAAAATACATTATTTGAGGATCATAATAGAAGTTAGTTTCCATTACCATTGGGTCATAATTAAAGGGAAAAAAAGGTGCATGATTGAAAAAGTTAGTTGAACAAGTGCAGCTATGGTAATTTCATTTCCAGGCTTAAAATGCTCTGTGTAATAAAGGGTATATTATGTTATGCCTTCTAAACTAGCAATCTTCTTCATTGAAGTTTCAAGAAATGGAATTAGTTATCTAATTTGTTCATGATTCAGGAACCTTTGTTATGCTTTTATAAGTACAATCTGCAGCATATAATCTTATTACAAATTGTTCTTTTTGTTTGTCCCAATTTAGCACATATCCATGGCTTTGGCATTATCTAAGTTGATGTAGATTCACTCTCTTTTCACATAGTTACATGTTCCCTTTACAGCACCATTTGTGATGTGTGATAATTTGAGTACTGTAGATTTAGCACATAACCCAAGTTTAGGCCAAAAACTCTTGAGCATTGTAGCTTTAGAACAAGTTGAAGCCAAAAAATCTTGTTGTGAGACATGTTCCTTCTCAAAAGTAAATTTATGACATTTTTAACTAATCCTCTATATGCTGCTAAGGTTTTTTTTGGGTAGACATGACTTGGTTCCCCACCCTTGAATTAAAGAGTGGAGTCACTATGTTTTCAGAATGCATTGGTCTTTAACTAATCCTCTAATGCTCAATTTCATAAGCATTCGTCTTTAAATTAGAGATCTAGATTTGAGAGTCAATTGTGATCAGAAAAAATATTAGCACTTTGTCCGTCCTTACTAAAATGTTATCCTCATCAATTTTATGAAATACTTTATAGCCTACGCTTGTTTAAATATTTATTATTATTATTTTGATATTTAATTATTCATTAAGGGACTAAAATTGTATTTTCTTTATCTCGTTCTTATGTATTCCTATGTGGAATCAAGCCTTATGTAGTTTTTGGGTAAAAAATATTTGTTAGTTTAATTTTTATTTTAAGATTTGAAGAGATGAAACTCACCTTAGAGAGTGAAATACAACCATGTCTACTATCATATCAACTTAAGGAAAGAGAAATCATGCCCCAATTTTCAGTTCTTAAATGTTTTTTATAATAAGGTTAAAAGAGATGATAAATCACTTTTCATTATTTCCTCACTTATTTTAAGAGAATGAAGTATATCCCTATATTAGTTACTACATTTTAACTTAAGAGGGTAATCAATATGATTTTAATTATCATATTATTCCTAAATATATTTTGGTATTTAAATTTTATAGTTATTACTTGTTGGGAAGTAAGTTCCACATCGCTTACCTCATTGTCTCGGGAATGGTTTAAATACTTGTTTGACTACTCCTCTCATTGCCAATTAGTTTTGAGATGAAACCTTAAAATGATATCAGAGCCTAACTTCTTTCCGGTTGTCATGGGCCAAAATATGTCATTTAGTTATGGGTCAAAGGTAACCCTTCGTCTGGTTCAACAAGCTTATATGGAGGGGGCATGTTGGAAATTATCTCTTACATCGCCTATTTCATTGTCTCGGAAATGGTTTAAATACCGTTGGGTTACTCCTCTCGTTGCCAATTGGTTTTGAGATGAAACCTTAACATTATTAACATAAAAATTTAAAGAAACTAAAAAAGAAAATAAGCAGGCAGAACAAAGGGAAGTCCAAGACTAGTAGGGTCATCAGGCACAACTGATACAAGATTGTATAGTCTGAGGGAGACACACTTTTTACACTATCTTTGGTTCTATATAAAATAGAAAGAAAACAAGAAGAACTTTTTTTCCAACAATAAATAGAAGAGAAAGAAAATGTATGCATGAACACCACAAAAAACTTTTCATTCTTAGTCTTTGGAAAAATAAAGAACTAAAAAAAACCTTCAAAAATTCCAAATTTGTCAATCAACCATGAATAAATTGAAAAAACAATAATCTAGGTAAAAATATGTACAATGTAATAAACTTTTTTTGTTTATATTCATTTCTATGTGAAATTAATTAAATTAATTTTATTTTTGTTGCTTTTGAACTCCCAAATAAACGGTAATGAGAAGAAACATAATTACTTAAAATTACCAATAAAATGTTGAATAATAAATAAATTAGAAAGACAAATGCAAATTATGGAAATAAGATCATTAAAAATATAAAAGTGATTGTCAAAGATGTTATTTTTTCTTTAGATGCATTAGTGAGAAGAAGATATAAGATATCAATGATTTTCATTGAATTTTATTAGTAAAGATTATTATATTAAACTTTATAATTTATTTTTTACTTAAAAATATTAAATCAATATTATCATAAATAAATTATTTGTTTATGTAATTTTCGAAAGCAAAAAATAGTGTTAAAAAATTAGACATATTACATAATTTATATATATATAATTAGGATATCTTAGCTATTTTAAATACATTACGCATAATTATACATATTATTTCGTCTTACTTTTCTTCAATTCTCATTTTCGGAAATGGGACACATGTCAGATGGTGGTTGGATGAGACTCATCCGACAGAACAAGGCACAAATGATTGGACTCTGAATTGGTAAAAGGTTAATTCTAATCTCTATGTATTTTTTTATTGAGAGATAATTCTTCCATTTAATTTTGAATTTTAACACATGCCTTTTTAACACTTGAGTTTAGATATTAAAATTTTAGCAAATTTTATCTTCTTGGGTATTTTGAGTTCCTTGCTTATTTTAACTGTTTTTATTCTCTTGACCATCTAATCTATTTTATGGTAGTGTTAGATTTTTTATGCTAGATGACCAACTATCTTAAAATTGAGGGAACTGGTAGAAGGAACAATAGCCAAACCAAGAAGAAGGAACAACTAGCAAACATAGCCGCACCACAAGTAGAAAGAACACAAATGGAGTAAGACTTTTAATCTTGTAATAATCAACACTATAAATCGCTACATAATCATAAAAAGTAGAGTTATTAAGAGGTAAATGCTAGAATCTAAACAATTATATCAATCAATGCTTACCACCTCAGACGTCATTCCATTACAACCATATTACTAATCAACACCAGAAATACATTTCCGGTCACCTTCAACATCACATAGGGCGATACAATACCACATATGGAAAGTCATTCAACACCACATAGGGCGATAAAATACCACATAGGGCGATAAAATACCACATAGGGCAAGTCATTCTCACTTGGGACTTCTATTTTAGGTTTCAGGTTTTCGGGCTCTCGCTCAAGCGACATGGTCTCGCTTGGGAGAGAAGCCCTCGACGATTCAGTTTTCTAAACTATGAACCCCTCGCTTGGGAGAGCCCTTCTCGCTCAAGCGAGAATCACACAGACCACAAGGCTACTTGTCGCTCAAGCGACTGTCCATCGCTTCAGCGAGAATTGTAGAAAAACTCAGGTAGATTTCCCTGCACCCCTCGCTTAAGCAAGAATCAGCTAAAATTCTAAGTTAAAATATCACTTTGAAGAGGTGAAAATTGAGGTGTTACAAAAGACACAAGAGGGAGCCATGTCTAAAATGGTTGATAGAGAGGATAACAACAATAATAAGAGAGCATTTAAGACTTTTGGTCAGCATAATTCAACAATTTTGATAGAGCACCCGAGAATGCTAGACAATCAGAGATGAAGACATGTATTTAAAAATGCAATTTAATCAAATTGATATGAAATTTACTTGATTTAATTTGATTTGCTTATTTTCAAACTGCAACCTTAATTTATTCATTAACCAATTTTTGATGAAACCAAATCTCTGAAGATTTAATTTTTTATCATAGTGACTTATGCAACCAAATTAAATTATTAACAAATTTATTTGATTTGATCTAGTTTGTTTATTTCCGGACCACAATTTTAATTTATTTTTGCTTGTTTCTCTTTAATGACAGAGAGTAATATAAATTAATGGGTATAAACTATTTTGTTCATCTCTATCTCATTGTCTAATTTTTTTACTTAAGTGTGCTAATTAATGTATGATATGTACTCTTTATTAGTAGTTAATTTTATAACATTCAACAGTAAGACAAGATGCAATAAAAAATTGTGAGTGTAATAGACAATAAATCACTGGTATAGTCCCAAAAATCTATACCTAACATGTAACATACAAAAGTAAGACAATGGAACACTTAACATGTAACATTGTACTATGCGACCAATTGATAATGAAAAGGTTTGAGTAAACAACTTTGCCCATTATATTTCGGTAGTAAAACATCTTGATAAACGAAATACACTTTTAACTAACATAGTTATTCTCATGTATATATAGATACATAAGGTGATAAAGACATCATAAACATGAATTTATTTCAACATGCAAGGTACATTAGGAATAACTTTTCCAACTCTACCATGTGCATTGTTGCAAGAAGCTTGTGCCTTCATTTTTGGATTAGAAGAGACAATGTTAATTTGATCCAATATAATGTTGAAGCAACCATTGGAGCTGCAACTTAAGCTAATAGCTCTTCCATCAGCTGAAGTTCCTTCAAACCCTTTGAATGTCACTTCACTAATTTGCAATGATCCCTAATTTGTTCAAATTCAAACCATAAATATTATTAGCAATAAGTAGAACAAGTTGATAGAAAATTATATTATATAAGTGAAAGTAAAATAATTGCATACCGCATTTTTATTTGGATTTTTAGTACCATAGTGTTGGTCTATAACTATTGGGTAGCCAGTCTTTATAAGTTTGATATCCTCAAAAGTGACCTTTCTTACGTAACCTGATCCACCCTGCAAAAGATTATCATTTATTGTTACTATCATTCATTTAAATTGCAGACCACATCACCTGATGCAACAGTAATATTGTGGTTGTGGTGACTGCCACAACCACTTCACACCGCAATTGTGGTGTGACTCCGAATCACAATGATGCGGCCGTAACATTGGGCCGCTCAGATTCAAAAATGTTGTTTTAATGACAAAATAATTCACACTGCAATGACCACATTCCGCATCGCAATGACTGCAATCGTAGTAGTCAAAACCATTACCGCAATCATGACGACAACTATAATTTAAAACACTGATTACTATTATCATGTCAAAGACCACGAACCTAGCAGGTTCACTAATATTTTTTTATATTTTCGTCTCGAGTATCATAATATTGCTTATAATAAGAGATAATAAATATACTAGTAGTTTATTTATATGAGAAAATAATTATTCTTGTGGAGTAACTTGGTAAAATAGTTTTTATTACTACTGAATATTAGGACAAGTATCTTATGTTGTATTTATTATTTTGGCTTTATAAACACAAAATCTAAGGGCCATATATACTCACTTCCCATGTCTTGATTCTTGCTCCATTTGTTGTTCCACTGAAGGTGCAATTCTTTACATGAACTTCTTCAACTGTATCACGACGTTTATTTTCCCCAAGACTTCCAACACTGATTAATTCTCATACATGTTACAAATTTTAAAGATAAGAATAACAATGTAAAATAAAATTTTAAGAATGTAAAATCACAATCATTGATTTAAATTACCGACCGCATTACTAGATGCGGCCGCAATATTTCGATTGTGGCGCATCACACCACAATTATGGTGTGACTTCGAATCATAATGATGCAGCCACATCGGACCACAACGCAAACACATTGAACCGTAATTGGGCAGCATCGGGCCCATCGGACCGCAACACAACAACATTGAACCGTATTTGGGCAGCATCGGGCCGCATCGGATTGCATCAGGGCACATCAGATTCAAAAATATTAGCCACAATCAGCATTGCGACGGCCACAATGGCCACAATCACAGTAAACGTGCAACCGTTAACGCAATTGCAACCATAACCATAATTTAAAACACCGATAATATATATAGGAGTGTATTATTTAAACCTTATCCCATGGCCAGGTCCACAAGCAAGCCTAGTAGCATTGATATAAGAGCTGCCAGCTTTGATAGCAATGCAGTCATCACCTATTAAGAAATGTAAAATAGAATTTTATATAATTAATTAATAATCTTAAAATGGTATAATTGAGATATAATATATAGGGTGTAAGTTAATTAGATATACCAGTAGCTATAGTAGAGTCTTCAAAGACAACATTTCTAGAACCAGAGATGATAAATCCATCAGTATTAGGGCTATTACTAGGAGCATTAATATTCATATGAACAAATCTTGATCTGTCACCACTATTTATTGATATGTGTGCTCCTGGGCTATTAGCCAGGTTCACGTAACTAACACTTAGATCATTGCATGCATAAAACTCCAAAAGCTGCATTATCAAAGATAAGTTTTCAATAAGATATAAAATCATTCAAGAGTTTAATATTTATGTATCATCAATAATAATTTTTTTACATGTTCTTACATTATTTACGTTATTTATGTATATTATTTTTATTTAAGACACATAATTAATTGATAATGTGTTGGTTAGGTAAGAAACTCTTAAATATGAATGATGGATTAAGCTATTGGAACATGGGTTGAGATTCTCTCCAGTACTGGAATGTGAGGCCCAAATTGCTTTCAAAGCTAAAAAATATATTTTAATTAAAAATAGCTTAAAATCTACACCGTTAAAAAATATGAAATGCCACATGTTATCGTCCTAATCTGTACTGGACCCTCTAGTACAAGAGAGGATCTGTATTGATCGGAACATAGACTATTTTCTTCTCAATAGAGTCTCATATATCATTTGCAATTCATGTGCATTATTTATATTTGAGAGTTAATGGCAATTAAATTAAATATGAATAATGATTTGAGTAAGTTCAACAAAGTGTTTGAAACTAACTAGAATTATGTTTTGAATAATAATGAATATAAATAGATTCCAATTTAAAAGTATAAACAAATTAAGAATGGAGGAATAATATATAATGAATAAAAATAGATTCCAATATAAATAAATGATCATACACGAGGTCGTTTACAATTTCTGCATTTCTGCCACCAAGAAGAGCCATTGCCTTCAATTTTTCCCTCACCATCAATTTTGAGAGATTTTACATTTGAGATTCTAATCAAACGTATCTTATCTTTACCCCATTGATCCATATTTGGTGCTACTATGTTTCCTAAAAGCTGCAACCAATGTTGAAAAAATAAATATTATAAAATCACATTTTTAATCATATAGTAAAAACTCAGTTAGATTAATTAGACCAATGGCCTCTACAAATTTGTTTGTTTATTTTTATTTCTTCATTTAGAAATTCATGAAAATATCAATAGCTAGTTTTCCAATTATAGTTAGTTTGTCCATTACTTAAAACAAATAATAGGATCATATGGTTATTAGAAATATATAAATATATATAACTTTTTCTTTATTTATTATGATTGGTATATTGGATATTAACCATACCTGAATGTGAATGCTAGTAGCTTTGCATGGACCCTTTAACTCTAAGTCCTTCAACATGAATACTTTTCCTTTTGGTATAATAAGAGTTGATACCCCTTCAACTCCACATGCATTTTTCCATGCACTTAAAAATGCCTAAACTCATTTCAAAATAAAAATACTTTGTCAAATAAGGATATAACTCAATTTGTGAAGAGGTTATAGATTATAGTTATAGAGAGACAAAAGAAGAAACACATACATTTGCATCATCAGATTTTCCATCACCCTTAGCACCATAATTCATCACATTGTAACTTGATTCTTTGATTGCAAGTCCAAAATTCAACCTTGTGAAACATAGACATGGTGAAACAAAACTAAGAATCAAAATGCAAGAAATTACTCCCCCTTGCATTTTTTGACAAAGCAATGAGGAATTCTTAAACAATGTTGTGAATGCTCAAAATGATTAATAGTTAGTAAGAGAAGTAGTTACTTATGAATAGAGCATAGGTTAAGGAGTTTAAATAGCTAGAGGGTGTTGCTATTGACAATCTAGAAAATAATCCTATTAAAGAATATAGAAAAAAAAATTAATATTTAAATTTATCATATTTTTATTTATAAATATAAATTTACCATATTTTTATTTATAAATATAACTTTATCATATTTTTATTTATAAATGTGAATTTATTACATTTTTGTTTATAAATGTGACAACCATTGTTCCATTTAATGTAGCACACAGTGTGGAATATTTTAAAAAAATAAGTACTTTTTGACCATTATGAGATAGTGAGTGCTAAACTAAAATGTGATAAGATATATTATTTCACACAAATATAAACTACAGATATATTATTGAGTAGTTATTCATTTCAGTCCCTTATGTATTTCATTTCAGTCCCTTATGTATTTCATTCCTATTAACTTAGTTTGCTTTCAATATAAGTGTTCTTTAAAGAACAAATTAGTGAAAAATAAGATGGAAAACAAGTAATAGCAAATCTAGGGATGAAATATCTGGATTTAGGGGTTATGATTTTGTGTTTGTAGGAGGAAATGTGTGATTTTGAGAAAAGGGTGTGGATTATAGAGTTGGAGGGAAGGGAAGTTAATTGAAGTGTGAGATTGAGAAGTGATTAAGAGAGTGAAAGAGAGAAGAGGTTATGGTTAAGAAGATGAAAGATAATTTGGGAGAAAATAGTGACGAAGATAAACTAAACGATGCCGTTTTGTGTTTAAGTTTTTTTTTAAATAAATAAATAAAGAAAATGAAGTCGTTTTAGTAAAAGTTTAATTTAAATGATAAATAATGTGTCAAACTTGTGAGCGTGAACACAATGTTTGTATATGTCAGCAATTAACGACACACGTAGGGTCCGTTAACGTTAATGTACAAATAGGGATGTCAACAAGGTCGTTCGGGCACAAGTAGTGCTAACCTGTGCCTATATTTGCGGGTACACATGCAGATAGTAGATATCCGCGGGTACTCAATGAGTTTTTAATTTTAATTATATTTTGTAATAATCAATATATTATATATATGATAAATTTATGGTTACAGTCTAATCATTAAAACTTATTATGAAATAATAATAATATAGTCTTAAAATAATAATAGTAAAGTATAATATATATAAAATATTTAATTAAAAATATAATTTATAAATACACTAGTACCCGCTCATGATATTTGTTCCCACTTATAAGCTATTTTTAAGGATGTCTCTTGATGATATTTTTATGGGTACAACGAATCATATATCTCTTGTTCCCATTAATAAATTGAAGACATTAGGGACTAAATTAATAATTTAAAATTATTAGAGTTAATTTTTTTATTCGTTTTCACTAATTTCTTCTTTAAAGAACACATATATTGAAATTAAATTTAGTTGGTAAGGTAAAAATAAACAAGAGATTAAAATTGATAATTACTCAATTTTATTTTCTAGAAGGAGAAGAATCCTTAAAGTCACAAAATGCAGAAAAATGATTTGGCGATTTGGGGAAAAATGCTTTGCTAGGGTTCACAGTTGGGTTTCTCCACAATGGGTTCAAACACAATCATCCCATGGAAATTTCTCTTGGATTCTTCTTCTTCTCCTTCTTCTATTTCATCCCCTCCTATTCAAAAAAAATCTTTTGCAGATTTATTAAAGGTTTCGTGCGATGTCTCCCAGTTACCTCAACCATACACCAAAGGAGACACAATAGCAGTCAAGATTCCTGAGGAGGAATATCAAGCTGGTCTTCAACGTTGTAAAACTCATCTACATGGAAGGGTCATTCTCTCAAAAGGCGATGCCCCTATCAAGTTTCCAGACCTTAAGGCAAAGCTATCGGTTCTCTGAAAAAAGATAGGTAAGTGGACCATGATTTCTCTTGGTAGGGGTTTTTATGAATTCTCATTCTCCTACATTGATGACATAAGAAGGGTTTGTGCCATGGGTTCTTGGAATCTAAGCCCGAGAGTTATTCGGGTGTTTCTTTGGACTCCGGATTTTAATCCTAGTTTGCATAGGATGGAAAATGCACAATGTTGGGTTAAACTACTAGGTCTCCCACAAGAGTATTGGAGTCCGAAAATTATCTTATCCATTGCAAGGGGTATTGGAACTCCCATCTCATTAGATGAAGCAACTCATAGTAGATCATTTGGTCATTTTGCAAGAGTTCTGGTGGATATAAATCTCAAAGCTTCGCTCCCCGATCAAATCCTTGTGGAACGGGATGGATATGATTTCCTTGTGATGATGGAATATGAAAAATTGCCTGATGTGTGTACTGGTTGTCAAGCTATTGGTCATTTAGAATCCAAGTGCAGGAAAACTCCGAATAAAAATGTTGAGGAGGTTACTAAATCCTCCAATCAAGATACTATCATCCAAAAAAATGTTGAGGAGGTTACTGCTAAAAATGTTCCTGTTAAGGAGTTTTTTATTCATTTAGATATTAATCAGGAGGTGGCTGCTATAGATGAATTGGTGGGATCTCCTCCAAGAATCATAAATCCTTCCGTGAACTTAGGGAAGGAGGTGGATGTTATTGGGGAAGTAGATATGGTTAGAGATGCGGAGACCAACACTTCAATCATGACTACTAATATAGTCCATGATTAGGAGGGTGACCATGTTACATTGGTGAAACCGGTGAAAGTTATGAGCAATTCAATTGCAGCCCAAGACATGAGGATTATTGGCAAACTTTGGGCTGAGGGTCAAGCAAATGATGAAACGAAAGAGGATAGAGATTTCACTCCTGTTGTATCGAGTTCTCAAAAGAAGTCCTTAAAAAAGAAATGTATTTCTGTAAAGGCTCATAATACTCGTAAGGGGGGATACCTAAACTCTCTGAAATGAATTTATTATATTGGAATTGGAGGGGAATATGGAATAATAAGACAGAACTTGTGTCTCTCGAATAATCTAGACATGGTCTTTGTTTCAGAGCCTATGATCTCTCTAGAGGATATAAATCCTTTGTTTTGGTCTGCTTTAAACTTAAAGCTTTTTGTGGTTAATAACAGGGCTTCTTTGCTGCCTAATATATGGGGTCTTTGTAGAGTTGATTTATCTCCAATTATCATAGCTAACTCATCTGAACAGATTTCTGTTTCTATCACTTTGGACAACCAACTTGTGAATGTTTGTGCAGTTTATGCCAAAACTTGTTATTTGCAGAGGAGAAATCTTTGGTATGATATCCAGAACATTTTGTCTATTCATGTGGGTCCTTGGTGTTGAATTGGTGACTTCAATACGGTCTTGGGTGCTAATGAGTGCAGGGGCTTTGGTTTTCCATCGAGAATCTCTTCTGAGGATTTCAGGAATTTCTCTGATAGCTCTAATCTCATCCATCTCTTGACTCGGGATTCTGAGTTCACTTGGACCAATAGAAGAAGGGGAGTCAGGTTAACCAAGAAGAGGTTAGATAGAAGTCTTTATAATGACAATTGGTTGGAGGTTTGGAATCAAGTCGCTTGCTGCACACTGCCTAGAGTCGCTTCTGATCATAACCCTTTGTTGTTTTCTGCTACAAACGACAACGCAAGGAGGATATCTCAGTTCAGTTTTCATAGAATGTGGTTGAATCACTCGGATTGTAGTAGAGTGGTTGCTGAATCTTGGAGGAATGAGGTGTATGGTTGTCCCATGTTCATATTGTCTCAAAAGCTTAAGAATTTGAAAAGTGTGCTTAAGGATTGGAATAAGAATATCTTTGGGGACGTCCATCTAAGAGTTCAAAATGCCTTGGCCAATGTGGATCAAATTCAGAATCAGATCTCTGCTGTTGGTCCCTCCTCTCAATTACTTGATGATGAAGCAGATGCGCAACAGAGTTTGCTTTTGGCTCTTAAAATAGAGGAAGATTTCTGGCGAGAAAAAACTAGGCTCAACTGGCATAATCTTGGGGATAGGAACACTAGTTTCTTCCATAAAGTGACTAAGATCAAGCACGTTTCTAAATCTTTGACATTGTTAAAGGAGGGGGACCATTTCCTGACCAATAATGATGAGATTACTTCACATGTGTTGAATTATTTCACCAATCTATTTGCCTCTTCCAACATTATTTCTAACAATGGCTTGGTCCAATCTATGATTCCTAAGCTTGTCTCTGCAGGTGATAACTTGATGTTGTCCTCTATTCCTTCTGATGCAGAGATTAAGTCAGCAGTTTTTTCTATGAATGGAGATGGAGCTCTTGACCCAGATGGTTTTGGTGGGTGTTTTTATCAGCATTTCTGGGATGTTGTTCACAAGGATGTTTGCAACTCAGTTAGGCAATTCTTTACACAAGGATGATTGTTGCCTAATCTTAACTCTAATAAGGTGATTCTGATCCCTAATGTTCATAGTGCTAACAGTATTGAAGATTTCAGGCCCATTGCCTTATCCAACTTCCAATTCAAAATCATCACCAAAGTTATTGCTGATAGATTAGCCTTGGTTGCTCCTAATATTGTCTCTAGCCAGCAGAGAAGTTTCATTAAGGAGAGACAAATTCTTGATTGTCTTTGTTCCACTTCTGAAGCTATAAATCTTTTAGATCACAAAACCTTTGGTGGGAATCTGGCCATTAAGATTGATATTAAAAAGGCTTTTGACACGATGGATTGGAATTTCATTATGGAAACTCTTAAAGCCTTGGCTTTAATGAGAATTTTCAAAACTGGATTAGAGTAATTCTGCACTCAGCTAAACTCTCTATTAGTGTGAATGGTCAGATGGTGGGTTTTTTCTCTTGTACTAGAGGAATGAGGCAAGGTGACCCCCTTTCTCCCTTGTTGTTTTGCCTAGCTGAAGATGTGCTTAGTCGAGGTATCTCTAAGCTTCTGTCTGAGGGAAAAATCAGCCCTATCACTGGTCCTAAGCATCTGAAAACGGCTAGTCATGCTTTGTTTGCTGATGACATTTTGATATTTTGTAAAGGTATTAAAAGGGAGTTGTTTTGCCTAATACTTTGCTGCAGGACTATGCTTTAACTTCTGGCCAACATATAAATATTGCTAAGAACAAATTCTACACTGCTAATGCATCAACTAGGAAAATTTATAACGTTGCCTCTTATTTGGGTTTCTCTGCTGGTAACCTTCCTTTTAATTACTTGGGGGTTCCAATGTTCAAAGGAAAATCAAAGAGATGCCACTTGCAGACAATTGCTGATAGAATTGTAGCGAAGCTCTCCAAGTGGAAAGGTTCTGCTGGTAATGGGTAGAGTGGAGTTGGTGAAGTATGTGGTTCATAGTATGGCTATATATAGTTTCCATGTCTATAGTTGGCCTTCTCAGTTGATCAAGCAGGTGGATAAGTGTATTAGAAATTTCATCTACGCTGGAAACATTGGTGTCAAGAAAATTACTAATGTGGCTTGGCACAAGGTTTCCCTTCCTCTTAATAATGGTGGTCTTGGCCTTAGATCTTTACATCAGCTTAACAAGGCTGCAATGCTTAAGCTTTCTTGGGAGATGTTGGCCTCTCCTCATGACTGGGCAGTCTTTTGTAGGCAAAGGTTTGGTAAGTCTTCATTTTCCTCAAACAGACACTTCAAATCCTCTATTTGGTTTGGTATCAAACCCAATTGGTCCAAGATTTTGTAGAATTCTCTTTTCATTGTGGGTAATGGGCATGACATAAACTTTTGGACAAATAATTGGTTGGGTGATCCTCTAGTTGAGATCCTTCAAATTCCTGATACCTTGCACAATTTTCTTATAGCCACTATGGCGGACTTCTATGACGGTAGCAACTGGCTCCTTCCTCAGTCATTGATTAACAAGTGTCCATAGCTTAGTGCTAGAATTTCTCAAATTCAACCTACAACTGATAGATACATATTCATTTGGACTGGTACAAATGATGGTATCCTAACTCTGAAAGAGTCCTATAATTGTCTTAGCCCCATTAGTATTACGCTTAGCTGGTGCAAAATCATATGGTCTAATTCTATTCTACCTTCAAAATCTTTCACAACGTGGAGGCTTATTCATCAGAGAATGCCCACTGATGAAAATCTTATGAGTAGGGGTTGCTCTATGGCATCAAAGTGCAGCTTGTGTAATGCAAATGCTGAATCTTCTGATCACTTGTTCTTGGCTTGTCCATTTTCTATTATAATTTGGCAATGGTTGAGCTGCATCATTGGTATCTTTGAACTTGACTTCAATTGAGAACTTGCTGAAAACTTGCCAAATGCATTAGATTCCTCAGTCGAAGGAGGTGATTGCGGCTAGTATTATTCAATCAGTTAAAATTATTTGGTTTTGCAGGAATCAATTGAGATTTAGGGGCATAATTATCAATTCTGTAACGACAATCTCTAAAATTAAGCTGGCCATTAATATGTCAGGTAATTCCTCTAAAACTTGTGCCCACAATGACATCAAAGAGTTCACAATTCTAAAAATCTTTAACATCGACATCCACTACAATAAAGCCCCTCGGATCATTGAGATAACCTGGAGACCTCCATCTTTGGGCTGGATTAAGATAAATACAGATGGGGCTGCTCATGGTGCTCCGAGCTTATCAGGTGGTGGTGGAATTTTTAGAGATAATGAGGGTGATTTAATTGGTTGCTTTTCTGCCTCCTGTGGAATTCAAAATGCGATTTTTGCAGAGTTGTACACTGTCATTCTAGCAATTGGTTTAGCTTTTTATAAAGGTCGGAAGGTTTTCTGGTTTGAGTGTGAATCCACGACTGTTGTTGATATTTTTTTAGGGAAAGTTAAGCCCCCTTGGAAGCTTGTTTCTAGATGGAGACACTGTCAGTTCTTGTTGCAGAGCATGATTTGTCAAGTTTCTCATATATACAGAGAGGGTAATAACTGTGCAGATAAGTTGGCCAATTATGAGATTTCTTCTAATGCTTATACGTGGTGGAATGATGCTCCTTCTTTCATTTTCGAGGATTGGCGTAGGAATAGATTACTTATTCCTTCTTACAGATTTTGTAACTTGTGACCCTTTGGGGGTTTGTTGTTGTTCTTGCCCTTGCAAAATTTGCTTTCCTCTATGTGCAGTGGAATTACATGTTATGGCAGGTTCATCTGAAGAGGGACAAGTCATAGGCTGAAAAGGATGCTGCAGGTTGTGAGTTTGGCGCAGAAGCTCAAGTTGTGTTGGTTGTTGAAGTGTTGTTTGCTTTGTTGTCTGAACATGTGGCGACAACAATTGTTTTTAGCTGCGCCTCTGTTGATGTCTTATTGCTGTGATTTTTGTATGATTGGAGTGATCAACTTCACCAAGATCATTACATTGCCTTCAACCTTTGAGGCCTTGTGTGGTTTAAAAGGGGTAAGGGTAGCTTCTTGCAGGTTTCTCCTAATGTTATTTGAGCTTGGAAGAGGGAGTGCAAAAGCAGTGTATGATTTATCATTCTATTGCAATCTCCTTGCTGCTAAATTGGAGCTGGGTGGCAAGGATTTATTCCTAATCATAGGCTGTTTTCTTTATTTGGTATTCCTTGGAATATTATTTGGATACCTCCCTTTGTTACAAGCCTAGTGTGTTTGGCTTGGTCTGTTGCTTGGAACTTTTGTTCTTGGCTAGTTGTAAACCATTTGGTACAAATGAATGAATGAGCATGATTTAATTTTTAAAAAAAATCCCTACTTTATTTAAAAAAAAAAAAAAGCTACCTCTACCAAGATTTCAAAATAACGGAAAAATAATATCTCTCATGGCATGTCATCCCATATTTTCAAAGGTTTATATTAAAAGTATATAAAAAATGACCTTGAAATGAAAAGTAAAGAAAAATAAAAATAAAGTATGGACTATTTAAGTTAAAAATCCTAATGGCCAGTTGTTTTTTAAATCTGAAATATTAAAAAGAAAGTAATAAAATAAATGTCACTAATAGTTACTTAACATTTCAAACCGTAGCACACAAATAGCTAGAAGTTAGTTGATAAAATGGTCTGCCCATGATAAAACAGTCCTCTCACTAATAACATCAACTTTATACCCTCAAACAAATTTAGTTAATTAAAAATTTAAGTGTTAAAACAAAATATTTTATTTTTTGTCTGATAAAAGTTCATCCCACTCCTATGTATCTCTGGATTCATTAGGAAAATAAATACTACATATAGTTCTAGGTAAAATATTGAGTAGTGTTATTTTCATTCATTGATTTTAATTTTTATTTATTTTTGAAATATGATTTAACAATTATTTTTTGTCTATCTACTTTAACAGATTGTAGAAGCAACATGTTCACACTAAACCTAATTTTAAAGAGATAGATCTGATTGACCATTTAAGCGACCATGGTAGCAATACCCGCCGTGTCTGCACAACAAATCAACTTAAAATAATACCCTTTTAAGCGACCATAGTAGTAGACACTCGTGTCCGTGCTACAACTAGAGGTGTCAAAACAGACTACTCAGATGGGTTCGGGCTAGCCTACATCGGGTTTGGGCTAATCCGGATCGGGCTAAAAAGCCTAGATATAATTTATGCATAACAAAATTTGGCTCAAGCCGCCCTAAGCGGGTTATGGGTTGTGGCGGGCCGACCGCATAATACTATAAAATATTTATTTAAATTTTAACATATTTAATATATATATATATATATATATATATAATTTATAACTTCTTAACAAACTTGTTATACCCAATACAACCAAACTTATAGATATAATGTCTTGTGTTTGAGTTAAGACATGATGATAAGTCCACGTATATGAATTTTAACACAACCCATTTATTAATTCTCTCATTCATATTGAACTAACACGTTCTAACACAATATAATTTGTAACTTCATTTTAATATATAAATAAATCTTTGGACACTATAAAAAATAACATCATATTGATTTATAGTAATTGTAATTTAGACTCAAGTTCAGAATGAACTCTATATGTCAAAGTACGATCATCATCGTAATATATGATCAATATGTTTTACTTTCTGTTTGAAGATCATTTATATGTTCTTTACCAACACTTTCATTGTGAACTATTATATGTTAATTTTGGTTTTGTGAAATTTTCTATCGGAAACAATTATGTTATCTTTTAGTTTTGTTGTAAAATTTATTTTCCTTATTATGTTTTTGGTGTAGAAGTTAAATCTAATTAAATACACTATTAAGAAAGGAAAAGTGAGATTCATATGATGTAATGTCTTCTCATTTGATTTGATACATTATTTTGTTATTATGCTTAAAAAGATATTATATAAAATATAAAAAATATGATTATGTTTAACTTTATAAAATTATTGTAATTTATAATACAATGTCTATTCTATATTTTTTTATAAGTCATTTTGTAAAATAATTTTCACATAAGGCTAAGTATCAAGCAAAAGTCCCAAAAAATAAAAATAAATAAGGGAAATCGGGTAGCCCGAGCCCGCCCTGGTAAGCTCGGCCCGGGTAAGCTCGGTCCGAGCCCGCCCGGATAAGCTCGGCCCAAGCACAATTTTAATATAACCCAGTCGGGCCGGGCTAAAAATGTTGGACTCAATGAAAAGTGTTTAATATACTACCAAAGCCCTATAAATTTTCGAGTTTTAGTGAATCGGCCTGATCAGACTTGCCCATTTTGACACCTCTAGCTACAACTCAAATAAAAGGGGTAATAAATTTTATTTATGTTAAATTAAATTCTCACTCCTCATAAGTGACCATAATAGTAACATTGGTGGGCAAAGAGAAAAATTTATTATTTATTTAATTAATTGGTTAACCCTTTTAATTGATCATAGTAGCATACACTTATGTCTGCACTACAACAATTAAAATGGGCAAAATTTATTTTTATTAAATTACCTACTTACTCTTTTAAATCAACTATAACAAAATGCAAGTATACCATAACTCAATTCTTACTAAATAAATAAATTAAGATCGAACAAAATGCAAGTACATTACATAATTTTCACCCACTAATCCTTTAAAAAAGTTAATATAATACACCAGTGCAACTACAATAATCATTATGCCACTGTACCAACAAAAACTACAACAATCATTATTGCCTAGGTTTTATTTCTAAAAATATATAAATTAAGTAGTATGTTATAAATAAAGTACTTCTTCATATCATAAGATAATTTATCTCATTTAAAATATATTATAAAAAGAAAAAATAAGACACATATTAAACAATTAATGGATTTAAAGAGACAAATTATCTTCTAGTATGAGTGAATATTTTATTCTCATGTTGTATTATTACCATTATTTATATTTACATACAATTTATTCATTTTCCAAGAAGAGAACATTAATTATAGGGAAATCCAATGATTTAGATCTACTCACTAATTCAAATCATTGGATTTATCTAAAATTGATGATTAAGATGTGAAATAGGTTTAAAAAACTTACTATATCGGAGTAAGTGAATCCCATACCTGAATGTGATTGATTGATACTAAAAAATCATATTTATTTTTAGATAAATCTATACTATAGTAAATGAAGATTTTTCACTTAATAAAAAATAGAAAACTGTAGGTTTTACATCTAAATCAATTCCATTTTTTGGGTATGTGGGGTTTGACCATCTCATACTATATTTATAAAGAAAGAAGGGAAGCACTACTAAGGTAGCTAACCAGAATTCACGCTATTGTTTATTGAAGTTGGACTCATCTAATGAACTTGGTCCAATTAGTCAATATTATAATATTTAGTGGGCTAATTTTATGTGTGTGATCCTGGATAATTTCATGCATTAATTATACCCTTAATTAATTTATTAAAAATTTAATTACTAAAATAAATAATACATTTTTATAGTTATGTGTAACAAAAGTTTATCTTACCCATACATATCTCTAGATGAAATAAGAAAATCAAAACTTAGGTTTCAAGAAGTTTGATTAACATTTATTTGATTTTATAAATTAATTAAATTGAATAGAGAGGATTAATGGTTAAAGAGTCGACATTGATTGTTAATCATCTTTCCACTTCGATAAATAACAGAAGTACTAAAAATGATCACAACTATTTCTGGGATAGAAATAAAAAGCAAGATACGACATGCGTAATAATATCTCTATTGAATTGCAAAAAAAATAATTAAAACATTTTATTTTTTTAACAAATTATTTCTTTTTAAAGGGAAGACTTAGAGACGAAGAGTCGATATTGTTAGTTAACAATCTTTTCACTTAGATACATAGTAGAGGTAGTACAAATGATCACAATCTTTTATCGGCTCAAAGTGAAAAGTAGGATACAACACAAGTTCTAAACTCACTATCAAATTCGGAAAAAAATAAATTAAAGTGCTTTCAGTAAAAAATGATGGTAAAAAATGATGGCTTTAAAGTCATATTTCACCTTTTTCTTATCATCATCGTTCTAGGTAGATTTTGGTTTTGTTTCCTTCACACCATTGATTACAACAAAGGGTACACAATGCCCTTCTTCAATAACATTCCAAATATCAAGATCTTGAGATTCTTTAAAAATTATCATTCTGATATTCTAAAGTCATAACATTCTCCAATAAAACTTCGGGGCGATTGATGTTGGAACTGTCTCCGAAAAATAATTTATAGGTTATCTTAGAATGTAGGAACTAGGGAATATCTTACCCTTGCTTTGGTATCAAATGTAAGTATAATATGACAAACTAAAAGGTGGGCGGGGTCTGCGCAATTTAGGATTTTTCGCAACTTTAAACAAGTAGAGTATAGTGCAATGGAAATGTAAGTTGAAGAAAATAAAAGTATAGAATATAAAGTGGAGAATAGAGATGCACCAGGTTTTTATACTGATTCAACTTCTTGTCCACTTGAAGGCTACACCCATTCGTCTTGCCACACAAGAGATTTTTTATTGATTTGATTAGTTGTAATTACAAATTTCACTATGAGATTATGAGTACAATACACACTCACCATCTCACCACTTAGAAGAATACCTTTTTAAGTTTCACTTCCCCCTTTCCACCACACCCTATAGTGCAAAGTTTATAGCACATTTACGAGAATGAAGAATATGACTAGGGCAAAGATTGCTTAGAAGATGTAACAATTCTAAACTTGCAATCCTTATGATTTTTCACTATGAATAATACACAATTTTCAAGTGCCTTAGTGTATGAAAACTTAGAAAAACACTAGAATGCAACTTGATAAAAATTCTGAAAATTAAAACTTAAAGTTGCAAGAACAAAGTGTATGAAAATTTGTGATATATGAAAGTTGTTCTGAAAATTATTGAACGAATTTGGGAGTCTAAGTGCATTTAATTAGGCTTCCAACCAACCATCATACACGTAAGTGTAGGTAGAAGTCGATTGGATTGAAACCCATTCATTTTGGATGAAAGTTGTTTAGTTTGAATTTGAAAATATGGTGTAACAACTTTTAGTAATTGATTACTGCACTAGGTAATCAGTTACCCAAAATTCTACCTAATTGAGTAATCGGCTGTTCAAATGATGGAGCAAATAATAAAAATTATTAACACCTATTTCAACTTTATTCTAATATAAATTTAAAGATTGAAAAGTAGACGCAATCATATTGTACTTGTCTCCCTCTTTAAATTGAGATGTAGTAGCGAAAATAAGATTGTAATTCACTCTCTCAAGGTAGGGGTGGAATATTATGATTAAACATTATTTACACTCTTCAAATTTTCAAATAAAAATCACTCGACCAACAAACTTTCTTACCCTAGAACTACATAATCTTAGTTTCATATTACTCATGAAAATTAAAACAAGTTGATAGCAATTAATTAATGACAAACAATCATCCCCATAGAAAATAAATAAACTTCTATTAAAAACAAATTACCAATTTTTTTAATGATTCTTATTGGCACTATAGAGTTATATAAATTAGTGCCTACAGAATTTATTTGTTCTCCCATTTTTTTTTACTTAAATTGTGTTAATTTATGATATGTGCTCTTTATTAGTAGTTAATTTCATGACAAACAAAAGTAAGACACTATTGTGAAACTCTTGAGATGGAACATTGTATTATGAGACCAAGTCAATATTGGATATTGAAAAGGTTTGAGTAAACAACTTTGCCCTTTATTTTTCCATAGAAAAATATCTCTATGAATAAAATACACTTTAAAGGTAGATATCTAAATAATAGAAATTCTAGCCTTAGAAAAATGGAATAAAGACATAACCAATATGAATTTATTCCAACATGCCAGATACATGAGGAATAACATTATGAACTTTGCCATGAGCATTGATGGTAAAAGCTTGTGCCTTCTTTTTTGGGTCAGAAGAGACAATGTTAATTTGATCCAATGTAATGTTGTAGCAACCATTGATGGTACAGTTTAAGTTAATAGCTTTTTGTTTAGCACAAGTTCCTTCAAAGCCACGATATGTAATATCACTAACTGGCATTGATACCTAAATTTTCCAAATTCAAAACATAAATGTAATTTGCAATAAGTAGAAGAAGTTGATAGAAAATAATATTATAAAAGTAAAAGTAAAATAATAAATGTATACCGAATTATTGTTTGGATGTTTAGTACCATAGTGCTGGTCTATAATTATTGGGTTCTCAGCATCTATAAGTATGATATTCTCAAAACTGATTTTCCTTGCATAACCTGGTGCACCCTTCAAAAGATCGAAAACTCAAACACTTTATTAAATAAGAAAATAAATAGAAGTACTATTTTATATTACTCTCTTTTTGTTATAAGTCACTTTAACATAATTTAAATTAGTTAGTACTTAGTAGCAATATTTGTATTTTTTATTATATTTTTATATGGGATATTGAGTGCTAAATTTAAATGATTCCCCCTCATTTGATTTAGTATCATGAAAACATAGTTATCTTGATCAGCAACATCAAAATAGTTTCAATATCATGGGGTTAATTTCCACATAAGCGCGGTTAAAACATATCATATTCTACTGCGCTCATATAGAGAGCGTCCAGAAGCGTTCGTTGTTTTATCCATGAAATACGCGTTGTTGAAGGGCATCTCTGGCGTACGTAGTGGCTCGACCCTAAGGATCCACTTCTATTATGTTTTTTTGTTTGTTATTTTGGCTTTATAACACAAAGGTTAGGGCCATATACTCACCTCCCATGTCTTGATTCTTGCTCCATTTGTTACCCCCTTGAAGGTGCAATTCTTGACATGAATTTCTTCAGCAGTCTCATAATTCTGATCTACCCCAAGGCTTCCAATGCTGATTAATTCATACATGTTAGAAGTTGCAAGGATAAGAATAACAATGTAATAAAAAAATGTTAGGATTATAACATAATATATATTATATATATAGGCAAATTAAACCTTATCCCATGGCCAGGTCCACATGTAAGCCTAGTAACATTGATATAAGAGCATTGAGCTTTGATAGCAATGCAATCATCACCTATTAACAAATATTAAATTAGAATTTTTTATCATTAAAATGATCTTAAAATGTTATAATTGAGATTTAATAGGTTTAGAAGATAAGTTGTAAATTAGTTAGACTTACCAACTGATATAACTGAATCTTCAAACACAACATTTTTAGTATTCCAAAGGTCAAATCCATCAGTGTTGTGGCTATCACCAGGAGCAGTAATATTCACATTGGAGAATCTTAGATTCTCACTACAATTTATGGGTACATGAAATCCTGGGCTATTAGCCACGTTTAGGGAACTAACACTTATATCCTTGCACCCATAAAAATACAAAATCTGCATTATCAAAGAATTTTTTTAAATAAGATATACCATCAATATAAATAATCAACTGTTTAATATTTATGCATCATAAATACTAAGTTTTTTATCATAAGAAATGCCTCTTGTGACATGAAAGGATATACAATTTTGTTGTTAGAATGACATAACTCTTGAATGAAGAGTTATCAATGAAATGGTAAGACTCTCGAGGAATAGTCTATATATAGTGTTTGATGGAAGCACTATACTAACAAGAAAAAGACTTGAAACATTGTCCCTATCTATGTCCAGAATGATGGCCTCTATCGTCCATCAATAAAGGAAGAGCATCGAAAAAGGGAAAGAGATAGAAGAGTTTCTCTATTGACAAGAACAACACACAACACTTAGAGGAGGATCGTGTCGTCATGGATAGAGGTAATCCATAACCATTCTTATTATGTAAAAGTATAAATTCTAAAGATCCATTTACACATAGTTTCTGTAACTTAAAACTTACATTTACAAGTCATATATATGTATATTGTTTATATAACATTAACATATTCATATATAAACTATTAGAGCATAGACTATTTTGTTAATAATCAAAGGTATATATATATATATATAGTACACAAAACATAACAAAAGTGTAAGTTGTACAAAGTTTTTGAGACAAACAAGTATTATGTTTTGAAAAAATGATCAATTTATAAGTATAAAGAAGTTAATTATGGGAGAATATATAATGATCATACACTAGGTCTTTGACAATCTCTGCATGCCTCCCACCAAGTTTTGCCATTGCCATCAATACTTCCACCGCCATCAATTGTGAGAGAAGTTACATTTGAGATTGTAATCAAATGTAACTTATCATTACCCCATTCATCCATACTTGCTGCAACTATGTCGCCATAAAGCTACAACCAATGTCGAAAGAAAAAATATGAACATGATTAATACGATTAGGGATCCTCTCTATTAATGAAGAGGGAAATGAGATGTAAAACAAGGCAAAATGAAAAATGAAAAGACAATTATATCATTCTATTTACACTTGTAATGACATTTTTATTCTAAAAACATTCAATAGCACATTGATCATATATATATATTATCAACTTTACTTGAATGTGAATGCTATTAGCCTTGCATGGACCATTTAGCTGTAAGTTCTTCAACATGAATACATTTCCTTTTGGTATAACAAGAGTTGCATTCCCTTCAGTTCCACATGCATCATTCCATGCACTTAAAAATGCCTGAACTCAATACAAAATAACAAGACTTTGTCAAGTAAGGGTGTTAAAATTGGTATGAGTCATGACAAATCTTCTTGATGAACCAATAAAGATAAGAAATAAAAAATTGAATGAATTGATGAAAATGAATGAGTTACGAAGTAAGTGGTATGTCTCTTTATATAATATATTGTCTAATTAATAATTAAACCAACTAAAATCAACTACAAATTAATCGATTAATTACACTGCTAACTGATTAACTCTTACAGAATTATAACAAATTCAATATTTATATAACCGATTAATCATAGTGTTAATCAATTATCACAATATAATCAATTATAGATTATAGTCATAAAGAGACAAAGGAAGAAACACATACATTTTCATTATCAGATTTTCCATCCCCATTAGCACCATAATCCAACACATTATAAGTTGATTCTTTGGTTTCAAGTCCAAAATTCAACCTCGTAAAACATAGACATGGTGAAACAAAACTAAGAATCAAAATGCAAGAAATTAGTCCCCTTTGCATGTTTGACAAGAGAGAAAGCAATGAGGAATGTTTTAAACAAAGTTTGTGAATGTTCAAAATGATTAATAGTTAAGAGATGTAGTGAGTTGTGAATAGAGCAGATCCCAAGGAGTTTAAATACAGAAGATAATTTTATTAAGGAATGCAGAAAAATAGATATAATATTTAAATCTATCATATTTTTATTTATAATAATAATTTAATCATATATTAGGAAATGTTGTTTTTCCATTTAATGGGTAACACTTTCTCACTCCTTTTGACTGGTTATAATAATAATAATTTAATTTAAACATTTTAAAATAAGTATTGTTTGACCAATAAAAAAAGTGGGATATTGAGTGCTAAATTTAAATGTGATAATATATTCTTTCAAACAAATATGAAATTTTTTATTCCTCCTCATTTATCCTCATGTTCTTTTTTCTAGAAGGAGAAGGATCCTTAAAATTTTTAAGCAATAATATCATGCAAGATTTCAAAATAAGGGATAGGTAATATGTGGCATGACATGCCATCATATATTTCGAATATTAAATTGAAAGTATAATAACATAACCTTGAAGAGGAAAAGAAAAATCATAAAAGGATGTGATTACTTAAATTAAAATTCCTATACATTTCAAATTACAATATATCAGCTTAGATCCTCTTTAATATTTGGGGAGATGTTGACTTGTGACACTAGTATTTTTAAAGTTAAATCTTCAATTATTTTAAAAAAATAAATTATTTCAAAATTTATAAATATATTGTTTCACTCATAGAGAGGATTTCAATTCATAGCACACATAGTAAGAAGTTGACATGGTAAGTATCCTAAATTTATTTTACAATATCTATAAATATGTAATTTATTTTACTTAATTACTATCTTCAGTTTAAATTTAAAAGTGCTAACATATCTATATAACAGGAAATTGAATATTTAATATATAAAAATTGAATGATTACTTTTGTTAAAAATTTATTTCAATATTCAATTTTTATATATTTTATTTTATCCAATTATAATGTTTTTGTATTAAGAGTACTTTATGTTAAAATATATATTTATTATAAGTGAATTTAAGGTGAGATAGATGATTAATGTGCTAATAGTAGTTACTTAGAATTATATGATTTTTTTTGTTGAAATTAAAAGATATAAAAGCAAAATAGGAAAATATAAATTATATCATGGTGGTAATTATTTTATGTTTTGACTTTATATATATAGTATAGAAGTATAGATAAATGTGAGATAAAAGAAAAATATGGAAGATTTGAAAATAATGGATAAGTAACATGTCAAAATGACATGCCATCCTATATTTTTTTTTGAAGATTTAAGAGTACTTTATGTTAAAATATATATTTATTATAAGTGAATTTAAGGTGAGATAGATGATTAATGTGCTAATAGTAGTTACTTAGAATTATATGATTTTTTTGTTGAAATTAAAAGATATAAAATCAAAATAGGAAAATATAAATTATATCATGGTGGTAATTATTTTATGTTTTGACTTTATATATATAGTATAGAAGTATAGATAAATGTGAGATAAAAGAAAAATATGTAAGATTTGAAAATAATGGATAAGTAACATGTCAGAATGACATGCCATCCTATAATTTTTTGAAGATTTAAATTAAAATTATAAAAACAATGACAAGAAAAATTATAAATGCATACTTCAATTAAAATTCCTAATGTTTTTTCTTAATCTAAAATATTATCATGAAAAGAATAAAATAAATGCCCTTAATTACATTACCTTTCAAATTACATCAAATAAACTCATATCCTCTTTAGTACTAGGTGAGATGTTGACTTTTGACACCAATTTTTTTAAAAAAGTTCAGAACTTCATCTTTTTAAATGAGTAGTTGGACCGCTTTGAACCGGAAAAATTCTGATTCGACCGTACTAAATCCGGTTAAACCGGAATAACCCGGGAAAAAACGGACGATTTACTTAAATTTTAAAAAAATGGAACATTACTCTAATGTTTTGTTTTATTTCAGTCAAGAAAAGATAGAGACATGTTATTTCAATATAGTTATATAAAATTATTAATTATATAAAATTTTATATTTATATATAATTATATATTTATAGATGAAAATTATTAATTATGTTTAAAATCATTCGGCTTAATTATTTAAATCAGTTAGACCTAATACAAAAAATCTTCCTCCGAGACCCTCGGAGGGGGTGCTAGCTCATACCGTAGTAAACTCCCAGAGAGATATCGTAGATAGACAGGAACGGAGGTATGAGCTAGTACCCCCTCCTAGGGGGCACTAGTTCGTCTCAGGTTTCATAAAATTGATAAAAACTTAACATTGAAAAGGAAAAGTAACATCTTAAAAGCATGTGATTACTTAAATTGAAATTCCTAATGTTTTTTTTTAAATCTAAAATATCGTCAAGAAGATAATAAAATAAATGTTCTTAATTACATTACTTTTCAAATCATGATACCAGTTTTTATAAAGGTTCAAATCTTCAATTATTTTTAAAAGATTAAATTATTTCAAAATTTATAAATATATTATTCCTCTTACATTTCAGTATTAGAGATGATTTCAATTAGTACACATTGTTAGAAGTAAGTATCCTAAATTTATTCTATAATATCACAAATATATAATATGTTTATTTTTCTTAATTATTAACCTAAGTTTTAATTTAAAAGTACTAAAATATCTCTATAAAAGGAAATCATATTTGATAAAGCGAGAATGAAATTACTATTTACCTTTGTATCTATAAGTGTGACCATTTTTCTTGCTCAACATTGATAACCTGGTGATTCTTTTTTGTAAGAGATAAATATAATCAAAATTACCAAATGTTAAGATTTCGAAACCATGGTATATTTTCAAAATTTTAAAAACGTAGCCGTAAAAGGAAATAATCATCATAAGCTTATGTGATTGCTTAAATTAAAAATATTTGATGGATCTTTTAAAAATCTCAAAAATAAAAAAAGTAAAAACAAATGACCTTAATTAGTTTAAAATGTTTCAAAGCATAACCTTAATTTAAAATAATTCGAACACTTAGTATCCTTCCAATAAAGAGGAAACTAATCACTTGAATAAGATTACATATTCTTAGATAATTAGATCTACCATGTATCTAGATCTACCATCTGCTATATATTTGTATGCATTAAGTGTGACAAACTGTACAAGCCTGACCCAATGAAGATCACTAGACAAATATCAAGAACATCCTTAAGTACTTGAGAATGACTAAGGACACGTTCTTGATAGGAGCACAAGTTGTCTATGTCACTTTTCTATGTTACTTCTATGTGCCACCAATTACAACCTCACATTTATGTTTTGTTAACTTTTGGTTAGTTATTATGATGCAACTTTAATTGACGTGTCAATTTGTAATTAGTGGCACATAGAAGTGGCATAGAGAAGTGACATAGACAAATTGTGCTCTCTCGATAGATGTAGGGGAAGACAAGCTAAGTATAATAGATGTGATGCTAGCTTCCGAACTGATAAAGATGACTTATAATCATAGTTGAGTTCCAAATTATGTTTAAAGGATGGCGTTGTGATTTGGAAGAGTTCAAAGCATAAAGCATTTGTCATCCCATGGCTAAATCTCATTGACTACTAAAGAAATAAGGCATTAAGCATATGCCTAATTTACTCTAGTGTTAGTAGGAGATTGTGAATACATACATTTAGAATAAATAAATTTTGAACAAGTTTCACATTTCTTTAAAGAATATTAATTAGAATAATATATATAAAAATCTTCAAAATGATAAGAGTAGACCTGAAAGTTAGATTATACAAAAGTTTATTGATTTTAGGCCATCTCAAAAGCAAAATAGAAAATTATTAGTATTGCATGGAACATTTGTGCATGGATATTACCTCTCATTCTTGGAATAAAATACACATATATTACTCATACATGAATCATTCGCATCATTCAAAGCATGATAAACATCTGTTGGGGTTTTGGGCTCCCTTTCTATGTGGAGAAAAGCCCAATAAGAGCAAACCTTTGGTATCACTTAGGTCACATGGAAAGTCTGATTTTTTGGGCAAGTGGGAAGCAAAAAAGGCAAGAGAAAAAGTGAGAGAAGAGAAGAGAAACAATTTTCGACATACACATAGTTGCTGCACTAAATCGGCCGCCATGACTTTGTTCACCGTCCGATTGGGCTCAAATTTGGACTGCGTGTTCGTGACTTCTGGTTCTTCAATCTGAACGGTGAGATTGGCGAAACATTGTCTGAGGTGGGAGAAATCGGCGTTTTACAGTAGCTGCGAATTTGGGATTTCTAGTTCTTCATTATTCTCATTTTCAAGTTTATTGTTCTATTGCTTTGTACAATTGTTGAGCACGGTTTGTGCTACATTTTGAGACTCTCTTGTACCTGATTTGATTATAGTGAAGCTCTATTACTGGCTTGTGCCCGTGGTTGTTTACTTCTCACATTGAGAAGGTTTTTCCACGTTAAAATTGTGTCTCTTTGTGTTTGTGATTTTAAGTTGCTGCCATATTTGTTGATTGCTCCTCACAGATTCTCGCAAGTATGGGAAATTATTATTCGCTGCATATTGGCCTGTTATTTATTGTGTTGAATTTCCCATCAACATCATCATGATTCATATATACTATGAAGCCTAAACACCATTACTTTGCACATTTACATTTTGCTTTCTAAGTCATTGTGTGTGATGTGGTTTAAATCATGCTTTTCAGGATCTCATGCCTGATATGTTTGAAATTTATACTTTCCAGGATTTTGTGCATGATTTGTTTTAAAATTATACTTTACTGGACAACTTGCCTGAAGTATTTCAAAATTATACTTGTCCAAGACCTTGTGTCTCACGTGTTTCAAAACCAAACTTTCCTTGGACCTCTTGCTTCGCGTGTTACAAATTCAAACTTTCTAGGAACTCATGTCTAATGTGTTTCAAAATCATACTTCCCAAGACTCGTGATTGACGTGTTTTAAACTCATACTTTCCCGGATCTCATACGTGATGTGCTTCAAAATTATATTTTCCAAGATATCATGCCTAACGTGTTCCAAATCATACTCTCCAAGACTTTGTGTCTGATGTAAATTTATTTTATCTTTCGAATATATAGTTGTGAACATCCAATTGTGTCCAACCCAAAAATACTACAAAACCTCTTTTTAACAAAATAATAATATTGAATCTTTAAAGATTTGCTTTCATAAAATATTTTGGTCAAATAATTCGAAGATTTGAATATAGAAGATGCAAATCATATCAAATCAAGTATTTTTTTTCATATGAATTCGTTTTTTATCCAAATTTGATCAAAAGAATAACTTAAGGATTGCAATTTCAAAATTTTCAAATCAAATCAATTAAATTCGGTAACAAATTGGTTGAGGTTGCAATTCCTAAAAAATAACAATTGACATTTTTTAGTGGTGATTATTTACCTCATAATGACTCAAAACCAACTTCATTTTCGTTTTTTATGTAAACAAAAAAATAATCAGGTTTTTAATTTAGAATTAAAAATGATTTCAATCTCCCTTTAATCTCTCTAATGAATTAATGAAGATGTTCTCCATATTAAGCACATGTGATAAAAGTCTTAACCTATAAAGAGTGGGAGGTGCATATAGAAAAAGAAGATTAAAAAAAGGAGATCTGAAATATGCAGTACCAACCAAAAAAACATATTCATCAATAATCTTCTCTTAAAACCTCCTCCAAAAAATCCTGGAAGATATCGCAAAAACGTAGTCATATTTCTCTCAAATCAGAAAATCCACAACATCCAACGAATCCCTATCACACTATATTGGAAAACAACCTCCGATACCAACAATCCTAACATAAAAAGCTAAAAAAATACAAAATACCTAACCAAAAAACATATCAAATTCCTACCACACGCAGATCTTGACCTAAAGCATCTATCCTCTACTGTATAACACTAGAGGCCTACGTAGAAGTAGATGGAGAATCCTATAATGTGTTGTTTGATCTCCAACCTATCAAATTCAATGCATGTTCACAGGTTAATAAAGAATTCCCTAATGTAAATGCAAGGAGCAAAAGTGAATTAAAGAGAAATAAATGAGGTAAAATATAAGAATGATTCATCTTATGCTCGAAAAGAGAAACCAAAAGCTAATAACTTGCTTGAAGAGAGAAACTAAGAGAAAAATAGTAAGAACCGAATGATATGTATATTATTGTGTATGAGGTTTTGTTTTTAAATCTGCTAGGATTCGCGTCCACTGAAACAAAAAATGTATGGCTTTTAACAGCGCTCTATAAAGAAATAAAAAAGAAATAGTAAAAAGAGTTTTTTTTTTGGAATTTCAGGTGGTAACTTTGTGGCGTGGTGAGAAAATTTGGATAGAATAATTTTTCTACCCCAAATGCATATATAATAATATGTCTAATTCTGATCAGTGCTTCGAAACTGACATAAAAAACAGCATTTCATTACAACACTATTCACTAACTATTGATATCACACCTTTAACGACGCTTATTTAAGCAAAAATATCACTCACTAAGAAAACGCTATTGATATGACACTTTTAACTGTGTTCATTTAAACAATTGTTGTTTATATGATGAAATACTATTTTTGAGATAACTTTTAAATCACTAATCAGAATTGGACATAATATATATACATTTGGGGTTTAAAAATACATTCTATCCAAATTTTCTCATTACATTAGAAAGATATACCCTTAAACTCATTTAAGCATTGTTAAATGTGTGACTTTTAACAGTGCTCATTGTAATGAGTGATGTTGATATGTCACCTTTAACAACATTTGCTTAAAAAGAACGTTGTTGGAAAACATAACACGTCATTTGCTTCAAAGAGCGCTGTTAAAGTTATAATTGCCTATCACTTTTAATAGTGTTTGCTTAAAAGAGCGATATTGATTATCTTCCGCATTGTATTTAACAACATTGTATTAGTAAGCGTTGTTGAATGACCACTATTAAATGCAAATTTTGGTGTAGTGCAGTTTCAGACATTAGGGTTGCACTTCACATTCTTAAAGTTAATAAGATTAATTATATATCCACATCCTAAAAATCCTTTATTTTTAAAAAATAAAAAATTAGTAAAAAAAAAACATTTGTAAAGTAACAATTATCCTAAATTTTAAGGTATGATTTGGTGACAAATATTTGTGCTACACTTTACTTTCTTAAAATTTAGGAATAATTGTTACTATATTTCTTAAAATCTTTTAAAGAAAACGTGATAAGACACTAACTAATCCCTATCATGAGCCACAATATCGGACACATGAACTATACTTCACTCATATTAATAGGGTATTAGTTAAAAGTTAACACCTTATATTTTAAAATTATAATAATAAAATTAATTCAACCAACAAACCATTTTATACAAAAAAAACTACGTAGCCTTGATTTCATATCATAGATAAGAAAGAATTTAAAAATAGAGTTGATAAGAAAGAATTTAGGACAAATGTCGGACATTTTTGAAGTTAATAACAACATTTTTAAAGTTAATAAGAAAGAATTTGATTTTAATATAAAAAGCATCACAAACACAACAATTTTTTTTTGGTTCCTTTTTAATAATTAATTAAATAATCAAATAACTTTAAAGGGAGAAGATTCACATATTCAGAGTGTAAGTTTTTTAAATTTACTCCATATTTTAATTATAAATTATTGGGAAATCCAATGGTTTGAATTAGTGAGTAGATTTAAACCATTGAATTTCCCTAGAATTGATGGCTAAGATGTGGAGTAAGTTTAAAAAACTTACTCTTGGAGTCAATGGATCTCTTCTCAACTTTAAATTATAAATTAAGTCATGCAATTTAGTGAGAGGTACTATTTAAAATGATAATTAAGGTATCTTACGGTTTCAGACATTAGAGTTGCACTTCACATTCTTAAAGTTAATAAGATTAATTATATTTCCACATCCTAAAAAACCTTTATTTTTAAAAAATAAAAAAATAGTTAAAATAAAAAAACTCTATTTTTAAAGTAACAACTATCCTAAATTTTAAGATATAATGTGGTGACGGATACTTGTACTACACTTCACTTTCTTAAAAATTTAGAAATAATTCTTACCATATTTCTTAAAATATTTTAAAGGAAATGCGATAAGACACTAACTAATCCCTATCATGATGCATAGTACCGGACACATGAGTTGTACTTCATGTAACAACCCGAAATTCTACCATTGAAATTTTTTCATTTATTTAATCCAATTCCATACGCTTAGCAATCGATCATAATTACCAAGTGATTAAATTTATTTTTAAAGTCTCGCTTCACTCTCAAACCCTATCTTTGAACCATAAGTAACATATATCATTCGATAGCAGAAAAACATAATTCATTAATATAACCTAGTAACCTCCGCATACAATTAGCTATGAGTTTCCAAAACACCCATAGCTACATATATCTCGAGTTACTAGTTCCCCTGATCAATATTATGTACAAAATAATAATCATAGTACCATTAGTTACTTCAATTACAAATCAATTAAAGTTACAAAAGATTGGATAAATAGACGTCAAAACACAAAAGTCCCTAATCCCCTACTCAAAATCATCCTTCTCCGTCCACCTACCTGCAATGGGATTAACATTTACCATGCACAAACAACACAAAGGAATAAGTCATTAATTCAATAAAACGTAATGTCAGTTAATCCACATTTAATAGGTTTCAACAGTAATATGATTTAAAAACTATTAAAACCTTCTTCGTCATCTATACTTTTGAAGAAAATCATGCTACATAACTCGAGCTAGAGTCGCTAACCCATTCTGGTCGGCTAAAACGAGTTTTATTTCCATTGACACTCCACCAATACATAAGCCATAAATACACCCATCATCCCTACAAACATACCCATATATATTTGTAGTGACTAAGTGATTTATCATATATGTCATTATAATTCGAGTCTTATTTCCATTGGTACTCCCCCAATAAGTTTAATTCATATGAGTTATATTTCCATTGGTACTCCCCCAATAAGTTTAATTCATATGAGTCATATTTCCATTGGTACCTCCCAATAAGTTAATTTATATGAGTCATATTTCCATTGGTACTCCCCCAATAATATTTAATTCGTTTGAGTCGTATTTCCATTGGTACTCCCCCAATAATATTTATTTCATTTGAGTCATCTTTCCATTGGTACTCCCCAATAATGTTTATTTCGTTTGAGTCATCTTTCCATTTGTACTCCCCCAATAAGTTTAATTTATATGAGTCATATTTCCATTGGTACTCCCCCAATAATATTTAATTCGTTTGAGTCATATTTCCATTGGTACTCCCCCAATAATATTTATTTCATTTGAGTCATCTTTCCATTGATACTCCCCCAATAATGTTTATTTCATTATCCATAACAGAAAGTCCACGCATTTTCCACATAATGCATAAATTAAAGACTTATCCTTACCTCGGTGAGTGTTGGGTTTGGTTTTTGACGACTTCGTAAGTTCCACCGGCACCACCTCCAAACTTAGGATCTTTCCTCATTCCCACCACATAACACAATGTCAGTCATTCACTCTAAATAACAAATAAATAACTTATATTGCATCATTTAAACATACAAGATATTTATCATTTTCTCAATGGTTTTATACTACTTTCATTAAGAGTTTTCAACCATCTAAAACATACATATCATCTCATATTTTAACATTGTAAAGCAACTCATCTTCTACCTCTAGCATTTTACTTATCTTTCCTCTCCAACCTCATTTTCTCTCTCTAGGGTTTTGGGTTTATATGAGTCAACCCACAAACCCCTTTCTATTCTTGGAATACTAACTCTAAACCAAGAATTTGCAAGATGGAAACAACATAAAACGAATCATAACTCAAAAGGATGAGTTTCCATGGTTTCTCTCATTTTGAGAAGAGATCCAACATACCCCAAAGTGAGTTTACAAGAGAAAAAGAGAGTTAGAATCTAGAGTTTTACCTCTTCTCAAGCTCTTAGATGAATATTCAAGCTTCTTGCCCTTGAAAAACTCTCTTCTCTCACTCTTTTCCTTTTCTAAAACCCTAGATTGTGTTTTGGGGTTTCTCATTAAATGATGTCTCGTCGGGTTCTCGCTTAAGCGAGGGGTTCTCGCTCAAGCGAGAAAATCCCGCCTATTTTAAAAACTTAAATCTGACCCTCTCGCTCGAGCGAGGGATTCTCGCTCAAGCGAGAATATCACAGTGTCAATCAGTCCCAAATGCCATTTCTCGCCCATGCGAGACATCTCTCGCTCAGGCAAGAATCCTCCAGTATAGCCCAGGATTTCACCCTCCCAGGTGAACCTCTCTCGCTCAAGCGAGGATCCCAAGACTGATACTTTAATTTTAAGGACTTAAAATTTGGGGTGTTACACTTCACTCATATTAATAGGATATTAGTTAAGAGTTAACACCTTATATTTAAAAAATAATAATAAAACTAATTCAACTAACAAATCATTTTATACAAAGAACTACGTAGCCTTGATTTCCTAATAGGGATACGTAGGATAGTTGTTACCTTAAAAATAGAGTTAATTAATTATTAAATTTTTTGTTGTGTCTGACATGCTTTTAGATCCTACGTAGCCTTGATTTCCTAATAGTTATGCCATACTTTTTATATTAAAATCAAATTCTTTCTTTTGCATATTTATTTTGATTAAGTCTACTAATTATAACGAGATTAGCTTTTATTAGCATACCTAATTACTAATGATCTATGCTTACTAATATGTATTGTCACATTGTCATCAATGAGAAACAATGGTCTAGTTAAAAAATTAGTTAACTTAATGAGTTGATTGTTTCTTATTGTAGTAGAGAGTGATATAAATTAGGGGCTATAGAATATTTTTGTTCTCCCATTTTTTTTTATACTTTAGTGTACTAATGGATGGTTTTTACTCTTTATTTTTTTTTGGACAGCGAAATAAATTTTATTAAAAGAATGGAAATTTACAATGGGGAAAAACAAAAAACACAAAAGTTACAACATGATATTTATTTAAGCAAGCTAAAAGATGAACGATTCAATCCGAAAAAGGGTGTTAGGGTCCATTCCCTTTTATCAAACTAACAAAAAAAAAACACAAAGGTATATACTCTTTATTAGTATTTAATTTCATAAGATACAGAAAATTGTATTATTAGTTAGACCAATTGACTTTGGTTAGTATAAAGATTTGGGTAAACAAATTTGCCCATTATTTTTTCATAGAAAAATATCTCCATGTATGAAATACACTTTAAAGGTTGGTATTCTAAAGAATATATATATATATATATTTTTTGGCCTTAGAAAGAGGAAATAAAGACATAACCAATATGAATTTATTCCAACAAGCCAGATACACGAGGAATAACATTATGAACTTTGCCATGAGCATTGATGGTAAAAGCTTGTGCCTTCTTTTTTGGTTCAGAAGAGACAATGTTAATTTGATCCAATGTAATGTTGTAGCAACCATTGATGCTGCAATTTAAGTTAATAGCTTTATCTTTAACACAAGTTCCTTTAATGCCTCGGAATGTCACATCACTAACTGGCATTGATACCTAATTTTATCAAATTTAAAGCATAAATGTTATTAGCAATAAGTAGAAGAAGTTGATAGAAAATAATATTATATAAGTAAAAGTAAAATAATAAATGTATACCGCATCTTTGTGTGGATGTTTAGAACCATAGTGTTGGTCTATAATTATTGGATTGGCAGCATCTATAAGTATGATATCCTCAAAAGTGATCTTCCTTACAAAACCTGGTGCACCCATCAAAAGATTGAAAACCCAAACACTTGATTAAATAGGAAAATAAGTGGGATATTGAGTTCTAAATTATAAGTCACTTTGATATAATTCTCTAGCTAAATTTAAATGATTCCCCCTCATTGATTCAATATCATCAAAACATAGTCAACATAATCAACAACATCATAGTTCCAAAATTTGGGTACTTGTCTTTCCATTAATAGAGAGGAGTCTTACTCATACTATTGAGCTAGTATTTGAGTTTTCATTTTCATTTATGTATGCAATTTTGCTACTTTATATGAATAAAAGTTTGTGTGCTTTTGCTCCCATATCCATTAATGAAAAATCTTTATGTTTTGTTTGTTATTTTGGCTTTATGACACAAAGTTAGGGCCATATACTCACCTCCCATGTCTTGATTCTTGCTCCATTTGTTACCCCCTTGAGGGTGCAATTCTTAACATAAATTTCTTCAGCTGTCTCATAACTCTTATTTACCCCAAGGCTTCCAATGCTGATTAATTCATACATGTTAGAGGTTGCATATATAAGAATAACAATGTAATAAAAAATGTTAAAAATATATCATAATATATTAAATACGATGAGGATCACACACTTCGAATGGTGTCTCATTCCATATCCTAGACCAATGACATATTACCACATAAATAAAAGAAAAATTTCAAAAACAAAATTTAACATTCTCATTGGCTTGATACAGAGAATGAGACATCATTTGGTCGGGACAGGTGATCTCTGTCCATTATATATATAAGAAAATTAAACCTTATCCCATGGCCTGGTCCACATGTAATCCTAGTAACATTGATATAAGAGCAATCAGCTTTGATAGCAATGCAATCATCACCTATTAAGAAATATTAAATAATAGAATATTTTATCATTAATTATCTTAAAATTGTATAATTGATATTTAATAGGTTTTTAAGATAAGATGTAAATTAGTTAGACTTACCAACTGCTACAATAGAGTCTTCAATCACTACATTTTTAGAATTCCAAAGGTCAAATCCATCAGTGTTGGGGCTATGACCAGGAGCATGAATATTCATATTGAAGAATCTTACATTCTCACTACCATTTATTGGTATATGAAATCCTGGGCTATTACCCACGTCTAAGGAACTAACACTTAGATTATTGCAACCATAAAAATACAAAAGCTGCATTATAAAATAATTTTTTAATAAGGTATACAATTAATATAAGTAATCAAGAGTTTAATATTTATGCATAATGCTAAGTTTTTTACACATATTTATATTACTTATATGTAATAATCAATAATGATTAACATTAAAATATTCATATATATATATATATATATATATATATATATATATATATATATATATGATTGATAATATGTTAGAGAGGGTATGAAGAACATAGACTATTTCGTTAATGATCAATGGTTTATATGTATAGTCCACAAAACATAACAAAAGAGTAAGTTGTACAAAGTTTTTGAGACTAAAAAGAATTATTCAAACGTGAAGTTTCATATTAGATATGAGGGGAGAAATGAAAGATTTATAAGTGAAAAAGGTCTATGAAACTAATGTCTTAAGATTTTTGTTCAAGACGTGGTGTCTTACTTGTGGCTCTCCACTCTTCTCATTCCCCGATAACAATGGAACTTCCCAGTGGTTGGAGGTTCCCCAGTCACAATCTGGTCCAACAAGTGATATTATAGTTGATGGTTCGGCTGGGACATTTTGGACTTAAGGAGAGAGAACCTGAAACTGTGTGGTACCCACACTTGAGAGGATATTGTTCTGTTTATTTCCTAAGGAGCGATATATTCGTCTATTTCAATCAATGTGGAGATTGTTGGGAATATTTCTATTTTGTGCACAGTACAATGAGGGACCTCCGTCCAATATATAACATTTATATTCTACTGTATTTTAATACTAGACAAAATGAGACTTCATATAATAGCATATTTCAAACATCTCCCACAAATATAAATATACTCCAATTTATAAGTATAAACAAGTGAAATATGGCAGAATATATATAATGATCATACATGAGGTCGTGGACAATTTTTGCATGTCTCCCACCACATTTTGCCATTGCCATCAATCTTTCCACCACCATCAATTGTGAGAGAAGTTACATTTGAGATTATAATCAAACGTAACTTATCATTACCCCATTCATCCATACTTGCTGCAACTATTTTCCCAGAAAGCTGCAACCAATGTTGAAAAAGATACTTTTGTTAGAAAATGTCATTCTTAATCATATTGTAAAAAATTGTTTCTTTCTGTCTTTTTGGACACACAAAAAATTATTTTATTTTTATTTGTTCATTTAGAAATATATTTTTATAGTCAAACATTATTTTCTTAATTCTCAAATGAAGAAGGCACTACGCCAGTATATATTTTTAAAGGCGTGTCTTCGACCGCGCAACCTATAAAAATGCTGTAAACAAAAGGCGGAGGAAACTTATACAACGTAACATTAAGAATTCGTTGTTCAAATGAATTAGCGGATATAATGTTAACGACGCAACAGATAATATTTGCGGTTGAATATATTTTCCAAAAGTTTGAATCTCAACCATCACATTTTATCTAGCAACTCTAATAAATAATTTGATTCTTGAGTACTATTTTTGTATGAAATGATATTCATCTTATCCAAATAAGTATTGATATCTGATATTAGTTATATATTACTAAATCTTTCACAACATTTAATAGCACATTGATCATATATTATCAGCTTTACCTGAAGGTGAATGTTAGTAGCTTTGCAGGGACCTTTTAGGTCTAAGTTCTTCAACAAGAATACTTTTCCTTTTGGTATAACAAGAGTTGCTTTATTCCCTTCAGCACTACATGTATCATTCCATGCCTTTAAAAATGCCTAAACTCAATTCAAAATAAGAAGACTTTGTAAATTAAGGGTATAGCTCAATTGGTGAAGAGGTCATAGATTATAATTATAAAGAGACAAAGGAAGAAACACATACATTTGCATCATCAGATTTTCCATCACCCTTAGCACCATAATCCAACACATTATAAGTTGATTTTTTGGTTTCAAGTCCAAAATTCAACCTTGTGAAACATAGACATGGTGAAACAAAACTAAGAATCAAAATGCAAGAAATTAGTCCCCTTTGCATGTTTGACAAGAGAGAAAGCAATGAGGAATTTTTAAACAAAGTTGGTGAATGTTCAAAATGATTAATAGTTAAAAGATTTAAATAGAGCAAATGCCAACGAGTTTAAATAAATAAGATAATTTTATTAAGGAATATAGAAAAACAAATATAATATTTAAATTCATTAAGGTATGCCAATCAAAGATTTAAATTAAAAGTTAAAAACATCCTTGAAAAGGAAAGAAAAATCATAAAAGTGTGATTACTTAAATTAAAATTCCTAATGGTTATTTTTAATCTAAATATTAAAAAGAAAAGAATAAAATAATTAACATTAATGATATTAGATTTCAAATAGAACTGTCAAAATAAATTACCCGAACTGGTTCGAGTTAGTTTATATAGGGTTCAGGTTAAATCGAACCAGACTAAAAAGTTTTGGTATAATTTTTTTATATCAAATTGCAGCTCAAAACTTTCGTAAGCTAGTTGTGGGATATTAAAAATATTTATTTGAATTTCTATCTATTTAATTTATTTTAAAAATATATATAATTTAATATTAATATATAACTTTTAACACTTTGTTATGTCTAATTTAACTAAACTCATATATTTAATACCTTATGTTTGACTTAAGACATAATGTCACGTTCACTTATAAGATTTTTAACGTAACTCATTTAAAATATAGGGACTCTCACTTCCTAATATAATATAATTTTTTACTTTACTTTAATATCTCATCCCTGTCGGTCTCATTGGACGCATCCATTTTAACACATCTAATTTCAAACAATAGCATTGACATGATAACCAGTAAGTATCATAAATTCATTATATGATATCTACAAATATGTTAATTTATTTATTTTAATATAAAAAAGTCCTAACATATTTCTATAACATGAAAAAATAATTATTTATTTTAATATAAAAATTGCTATATATTTATTTATTTTAATATTATTTTTTGATCGGAAAAATAATAATATTACTAAAACGTAACAAAAGTGCAAGTTAGTAGATGGTTATGAAGTTAAATATAATAACAAACATAACAATTATAAAAGACATTCAATTGGATTTGCAAACCAATCAGAACAAGTTAATACAACTTTCTCGTTTTCTCCATTTGTCCAAAATCATCATTTATCTTTTTCATATTTGGAGAAACCTTAACTTCAAAAGAAATATATGGAAGAAATCATATTTCAAAAAGGAAGGGAATTTACTCTTAAACTTTGTATCTAAAAGTGTGAGCACTTTTCTTGCTCTACATTTATAACCTCGTGATTTTTTTTTTCTGTAAGAGAGAAATAATCAAAATTTTAATGTTAAGATTTTCTAATAATAGATAAATAGACATAATTGAAATGACTCGGCAGAATTCTTTCTAATTCCGTGGCACATTAAAATTGAATCAAAATAGAATAAATTGAATATTATATTTCTTACTAATATATTTTAAATAAATTATAAATATTATTAGATATTCTATGACTAGAATATCGAATAAATATACATTTATAGACGTATTAACAAATTAATATATATAATATAATAGTATTTTTTATATTTGAAAAAAATCTAAAAGCATAACCTTAAAAAAATGAAAGAACAATAAACTTATATGATTACTTAAAGTACAAATCTTTCATTGGTTCTTTTAAAAATTCAATGAAGTTTGAATTATTTTTATTTTTTGAATGCATATAAGAATGAATAAGTGAAGGAATGCATGAATAAGTAAATGAGTGATAATACAAAATGCATACCCCTTAGAATAATAAATTTTATTTTGACATCATTTATCCATCACTACAATATATAAAGTGGCATGAGAATACGGATCCTCTGCTTACAGCCAGAGATGACGACACGTGGCACTTAAAAATTTTTAACGGTGTAGATTTGAAGTTATTTTTAATTAAAACATTTTTTTTAACATTTCAAGCAATCTGAGCCTCACATCCAGTACTGGACCATCCAGTACTGGAGAGGATCTGTTATTTAGTTTACATTAACCTAGGACGATGGGCCTATTAATGGTACTTATCATGCAAATGAAATATTTATATGGCTTTAGTGATGCTTTGGTCACTTTATTTTTTGGACATGAGTATTAATGTATATTAAAAAAATGATATGCTTCTGAATAGTACGCATATTTATTTTTTTAAATATTTAAAAGTCACAATCTTAGGATAGGGTTCTATGCATATTAATGATGGACTCGTTAAAAGGCTATGAACTTCTAGAAGGTACTCAGATTGCTTCCCTTAAAAAATGGAATCCAAATATCATGAAGCTAGATATGAAATACCATCTCAACCATCTAACTCATAATACTAGTTACAATCTGACTAGTTCATCCTACTATTATCAGAGATGACGAATGTCATTACCATCAAGTCGAATGTCTCTCGTATCCTAAAAAATCTCTAATGTCCATGTATGGGACATGGTGTACAAATAGGAGTGTGACATATTCTCTATGATGGGAAGCCTATGAATTTAATAAATAAATAAAAACACATCTCAGTTATACAATTTATTGGAGTTGCCGTCATGTTTTTACGATCAAAATGTAGAAACTTTCTTTATACTCATTTTTAGAATGAATTGGGATTTAAGTTAAAGATCTAGATTCGAGCGTTGATTATATATCATGAAAAGTGTTAGGACTCTATCTATCTATACTAAGGTGATACTATCACTAATTACATGAAATAAATTATACTCCAAAGTTATTTAATTATTTTATTTATTCATAAAGGAAAAAATTGTTGTTTTTGACAAGATTATATATTGCTCCTACGCATTCCCATGGGTAATAGGGAATCAAAACAAGATTATATATTGCTCCGACGTATTTCATTCATTTATCATTGTTATTTTCATGTTTTTATATTTTTAAATTAATTGAAAAAATATTTTTTATTTATATGTCTAATAAAGGTATTATTTTTATTAGAAAAATACATTTATTATTTATTATTAAATATTATTATCATTTATTTATTACATGTCATCTTGCTACAAGCCATTAGAGGAAAATCGCATCGACATGTATGGATCATAAAAGAGCACATGAATCTTTTTAATGTGTTCTCGTACTCTTTTTTTCTTTTTTCGTGTTTCTTGTTGTTTGTCTTACTCTCTATTTATAGGGGTTCTTGGACATATATTTTCTTGAGAAAGAATTCATTGAGTAATGAGTCAATCATAACTAATTTAAACTTTAATTTTAAAATATGGCACGACTTTTAAAAATGATGTCTCTCATTTATTGAGTCCATAATGACCCATATTTTTTTAAAAATAATTATTTTTACTTAAAAACAAAAATGGAAGCCAAATTTGAAAACAAAATCAGAATTTATTTGTACTCCTTGATTTAATTTGATTTGTTTTAATTATTATTGTTTTATGATCAAATTGATATCAAAATTATTTGATTTGACCTGATTTAATTGCTTTCTTTTCAAATTTCAATCCTTAATTGATTTATTTTATGAAATCAAATTTGATTAACTTTTTTTATCAAAGTGATTACATTTTTTATTATATGTTTTTATCCTTTAATAGTTGTTTCTTTTTGCTTAACAAATATTTGATGATAATGGATTAGACAAAGTTATGTGTTCATAATCATCAAGGACCTTTGTGAGTCACCCTACCCTTCCGCAGATGAATATTTTGCATGCAAAGAAGTCCCTTGACGCATAAGTAATCGAAACTCCCGATAATATGATTAATATCATCTCTAGAGTTTCAGAGTGGGAGGATATTATGATACATTTATGGCCACATGTGAGTAATGAAGAGAAGAGAATGGAAATGTTTGAGAGCGATGAAATGTACGTCTATGAAATGATTCTACTCAACTCGCGAATAGACCATTAAAAACTGAAATAGGTAATCCATAAAGTGAATGAAATGCTCATTGACTTGGGAGGCTTCATTGACATAACCTTCCCTCATTGGCTTTTGGAAGAGCTACAACTTAGCAAGAATGACTTCTCATTCCATCATTGCAATGTTATCCTTTATTGGTGAAAAAGTATTCTTAATAGGCAAAATAAACTCAAGAGTATTAAGGGCAACCACAAAAGAACCAAATTTGATTAAATTCCTCATAATTGATCAAGCATTAATGTATGGTGAGATCCTCCGGTGAATCACCACAAAGGTTAAAACTGTTCATGAACAACTTTAATTAACTTACATGACTTTTTAATGAAGTTGTTATGATAAACAAGTATTTTTTATAATGTCATTGAATGTTAATATGAAAAACTTTTTATATTCAAATCAAATTCTTTCTTTTTCATTTTTTGTTTTGATTAAGATACTAATTGCAACTATATTATTTTTCATTAGCATACCTTGAACATAAATCATCTATACTCATTAATGTATATGTATTTGTCCCATTTGTCACGAATCAGAAAAAATCATCTGATTAAAAATTAATTAACTTCCATTAAATATAAATTATCACATTTTTAATGAGATATTTGTTTCTCAATGGTAGTGGAGAATAATATAAATTAAATTAGTAGCTATAGGATATTTTAGTTCACCCTAAAACTTATATTTTTACTTAACTTTACTAATGTAAGACATGTACTTTTTATTAGTAGTTAATTTCATAACATACACAACTAACACAATATTGTGAAACTCTTGATATGAAACATTGTATTATGACATCAATTGATTTTGGTTATTGAAAAGGATTGGGTAAACACTATGCCTATTATTTTTCCATAGAAAAACAACCGGGTGAATGAAATACACTCTATGATTTTATTCTAAAGCATAGATATACTAGCCTTAGAAAAAGGTAATAATAAAGACATAACCAATTTGAATTTATTCCAATATGCAAGATACATGAGGAATAACTAGTTCAACTAGCCTTTGAAGAGACAATGTTTATTTGATCCAATATAAATTAGAAGCAACCGTAATAGCTTTTTCATTAGCAGAACATGTGGATTAATGTTCAACATGAATTTATTGCAACATGCAAGATACATGAGGAGTAACGTTTTGAACTATTCCATGGGCATTTTGGCAAGAAGCTTTTGCCTTCTTATTTGGTTTAGAAGAAACAATGTTAATGTCCTCCAATCTAATGTTGAAGCAACCGTTTGAGCTGCAATTTAACCTAATAGCTTTTTCATTAGCAGAGGTTCCTTCAAAACCTTTGAATATCACATCACTAATTTCCAGTGATACCTAATTTATTCAAATTCAAAGCATAAATATTATTAGCAATAAGTAGAACAAGTTGATAGAAAATTATATTATATAAGTGAAAGTAAAATAATTGTATACCGCTTCATTATTTGGATTTTTTGTACCATAGTGTTGGTCTATAATTATTGAGTTGTCAGCTTGTATAAGTTTGATATTCTCAAAAGTAATATTCCTTACGTATCCTGATCCACCCTACAAAAGATTGAAAATTCAAACACTTAATTAAATAAGAAAATAATTGGAATTACTATTTTATATTCTTCTAGATATAATACCTACCTTGATAAGTTGTCAAAAATATATTTAATATCGTTAGTACTAAGTTTGCAACTTTAGCATTCATGCTATCAATGGCAAATATGTACTCTATTTAAAATGTTTTTTGGTAACAAGTTTCTAACCTTGACATTGGTGGTGGTTCTTATCATGTCAAAGACCACCAAACCTAGCAGGTTCACTTGTATTATTTTATTAAAAATAATCAATAACGAAATACATTTTATACTTCAAATTTTTATTACTATCTTCATAGTTAGATTATATTGAACCACTTTAAATCAGATGATTAGTGATCTTGGTCGGGGAACACAAACTTCTTCTCTCAATACCGACGGCTTTACAACCTTAATCTCAACCAACAAGGTTTTATTAGTGATCTTGGTCGGTGGGTGGATGGTAAATGGGAGTGGATCTTGCTTTGGAGGCGTCATTTCTTTACTTGGGAATCTGAGCTAAATGATTCTTTTCTAAATGAACTTCATGGTTCGGCGCTCCAGGTCAACAAACGAGACTCTTGGGAATGGAGACTTGAAAAGAACAAGCAGTACTCCGTTAAATCGGCTTATATAAGCTCCTATCTGACCATGCTCAACAACAATCTCTTCTTTCTCTGAATTCACATCTTCTCTAGAAGTCCAAATCTCCTTTGAAGGTTACTGCTTTTGCTTGGAGACTTTTCCAGGACAGAATTCTCTCTAAGTTCGCACTTCGGAGAAGGGGTATAACTCTATCTATTGGTGGTGGAATCTCTTGTTCTTTTTGCAAGGATACCCCATAAACATCTAATCATCTTTTCCTTTCTTGTCATATATCTTACTTAGTCTGACAACTTGTTTACAATTGGTTGGATATCAGCGTCGCATTGCCTAATAGTCATTTTCATCATTTTCTTTGCCAATATATATATATAGTATTTGCCAATATATATATATATAGACAAGAAAGGTTGGTCACTTTGGAGTGTGTTCTGGTTTACTATCATGTGGGCAATTTGGCTTTCTAGGAATGAGCTAATCTTCAACAATGTCGAATCTTCTCCAAATCCGATTTTCAAATCGGCAAGGGTTAAATCTTGGCTTTGGATCAGGAGTCATATGGGGAAGGATCATATATCATTCACAAAATGGGTCGCTAATCCTATTACTAGTCTTAACATGACCATGTAACTTTTCTTATATCTTTTCATTCCTTAACTTGTAACTATTCATTTTTCTAATAAAATTCCTTTGCTAACAAAAAAAAAAAAAAAAAAAAAAAGATGATTAGATTAACAGTACTCAGTGAGGGAGTAGTTTTCATTTTCCTTTATGTTTTATAATTTTGCAACTTTTTATTCAATGAAAGTTATGTGTTTTGTACCCATGTTATGTTGTGTTTGTTATTTTGGCTTTATAAAACAAAGGTTAGGGCCATATACTCACCTCCCATGTCTTGATTCTTGCTCCATTTGTTGTCCCATTGAAGGTGCAATTATTTACATAAACTTCTTCAACTATCTCATGACTATTATTTTTCCCAAGGCTTCCAATGCTGATTAATTCATATATGTTATAAGTTGCAAAGATAAGAATAACAATCTAATAAAAAAATGTTAGGAATATAACATAATATATACTATATATATATTGGCAAATTAAACCTTATCCCATGGCCTGGTCCACATGCAAGCCCAGTAGCATTGATATAAGAACAGCCACCATTGATAGCAATGCAGTCATCACCTATTAAAAAAATGTAAATCAGAATTTTTTATCATTAATTATCTTAAAATTGTATAATTGAGATTTAATAAGTTCATAAGATAAGATGTAAATTAGTTAGACTTACCAACTGCTATAGTAGAGTCCTCAAACACAACATTTTTAGAACTAGAAATGTCATAGGCATCAGTGTTGGGGCTATGACCAGGAGCATTAATATTCATATTGAAGAATCTTGCATTCTCACAATGATTTATGGCTATGTGAGATCCTGGGCTATTAGCCAGGTTCAAGGAACTAACACTTAGATCATTGCAAGATCTAAAACGCAAAAGCTGCATTATCAAAGAATTATTTTTAATAAGATATACAATCAATATAAATAATCAACAGTTTAATATCTATACACCATAATATTAAATTTTTTACATGCGGTTGGAGTATACATATTTATCACTCAATATGGTTAACACTAATATATAGCTTTGCATTATCACTAATATGTCAATATTATTTATCACTTTTAGTCAATGTTTTAAATTGCGGTTGCAGTTGCGATTGCGGTAACGGTTGCGGTTACTGTGGTTGCGGTCACTGCGACCGTTGCGATGCGGATTGCGGCCGTTGCAGTGTGAATATTTTGTGATTGAAATAATATTTTTGAATCTGATGCGGTTTGATGTTGTCCGATGCGGTTGTGTTGCGGCCCGATGCGGTCGCAACAGTGTTTTGTTGGGGTTTTTGGTGTGAAATTCAATCACACTGCAATTGCGTTGCGTTGCCGATGCGTTGCCGGCCGCATCCGCATTATTGCGTCCGCATTATGCACGCATTTTAGAACAATGCTTTTAGTTAATTAATAACTTGTTCAATGCACTCATCACTCAAACCCTTAACTAAAGGAACCTTAGATTTGAGGACAAAAAACACTCCATAACTCAAGCAATTGCAAAGATCAAAAGAGAAACTTCTTTATCTGGAAACAACTCTACAACAACTGCTTCTCCTTCTATGGCAGATTTGGTTACTATGAAGTTCTTTAGTGTAGCCATAAGGCTCAACATGGCTTCTAGGATCATAGAAGTTATTTGGAAGCCTCCTACTCTGGGTTGGATAAAAGTTAACACTGTTGACAAAATGATTGGATTAATTGCAAGATGAGGATTAACTCTATGAACTTAATAATTTCACATATCTTCATGGAGAGTAATTTTTGTGTAGATAAGTTAGTTTTTTTTATTTATTGTTGTGAATAGGAGGAACTTCTTCTCAAATCACATGCCTAATTTTATTAATGATGCCTATAAGTTTAGGAACTTATATATATGGGATGTAATTACACCTTTGCTTAAAATATATATATATATATATATATATATATATATATATATATATATATATATATATATATATATATAAATAAATGAAGAATGTGAGTAAGTTTTTTTTGGTATTACCAAGGGTGTTCCTCCACCCTATGGGTATAAAGAACTAAGTGCCGCTCTCAAGAATCGAACCCTTGACCTAGGTCATCCTAAAGATCTAGACATCTAGCAGGGCAATACACTACTAGATCAATGTCTTGTTGGTAATATAAGTAAGTTATGTATAAATATATAACTTAAGTATATTCCAATTGAAACTATAAACAAATTAAGTAGTATTATTTATATATAATGATCTTACACCAGGGCGTTTACACTCCTTGTTGCATGTCTCCCACCAAGTATTGCCTTTGCCATCAATATTTCCACCACCATCAATTCTGAGAGAATTTACATTTGATATTATAATCAAACGTGAGTTTTCATCACTCCATTTATCCATAGTTGGTGCAACTATGTCACCAGAAAGCTGCAACCAATGTTGAAAAATAAATATTATAAAGTGTCATTCTTAATCATATAATATAAAATCAGTTAGATTAGTTTGTTAATTTAGAAATTCAAGAAAATATTAATAGCTAGTTTTCCAATGATGCCATTACAATTGACGTATAACTTTGTAGAAAGAATGATTATTAGTATGGTAGTATTAATTATAGTCAATTTGAAAATAAAGTGGTAAATATGGAAAACAAAAAAATCTATAGTAATTATTAGACATATAATAGAGAGATATGAATATTAGAAATATGAAAAAAACACATTCAACATTTTCTTTATTTATTATGTTGGTAAATATATAGCTGACATTTTTCTAACACCAAGATTAAGAATTGCGCAACAATTATAATTTATTATAATATTTTTATAGTCAAATATTATTTATCTAGCAACTCTAATAAGTAATTTCACATTTTGTATGAAATGATATCCATCTTATCCAAATTTGAACATAAAAACATTTTACTTTACCTGAATGTGAATGCTATTAGCCTTGCATGGACCATTTAGCTGTAAGTTCTTCAACATGAATACTTTTCCTTTTGGTATAACAAGAGTTGCATTCCCTTCAGTTCCACATGCATCATTCCATGCACTTAAAAATGCCTAAACTCAATACAAAATAACAAGACTTTGTCAAGTAAGGGTTTAACTCAATTGGTGAAGAGGTTATAGATTATAGTTATAATTAAAGAGACAAAGGAAGAAACACATACATTTTCATTATCAGATTTTCCATCCCCATTAGCACCATAATCCAACACATTATAAGTTGATTCTTTGGTTTCAAGTCCAAAATTCAACCTCGTAAAACATAGACATGGTGAAACAAAACTAAGAATCAAAATGCTAGAAATTAGCCCCCCTTGCATTTTTTGACAAAGCAATGAGGAATTCTTAAACAAAATTGTGAATGCTCAAAATGATTAATAGTTATTAAGAGAAGTAGTTACTTATGAATAGAGCATAGGTTAAGGAGTTTAAATAGCTAGAGGGTGTTGCTATTGACAATCTAGAAAACAATCCTATTAAGGAATGTAGAAAAAAATAATTAATATTTAAATTTATCATATTTTTATTTATAAATATAACTTTATCATATTTTTATTTATAAATGTAAATTTATAACATTTTTGGGCTAGGGAATCAAAATGCAAGAAATTAGTCCCCTTTGCGTGTTTGACAGAAGAGAAAGCAATGAGGAATATTTTAAACAAAGTTTGTGAATGTTCAAAATGATAAATAGAGAAGATAATTTTATCAGTCCCCTATCTCATTACTTAAATTAAAATTCTTAATGTTTTTTTAAATATAAAATAATAAAATAAAATAGTAAAATAAATGATCCAAAATCATTATTATCTCGTCTCAATATCGTTTTGTAATCCTTTCTTCTTTTTTTCCTTCTGGTAACTATAATTTCTTTTTATTAAAATTATTTTAAAGTATACAACATCATTATATTATATTTAAAAATATGATAATTTATATAATTTAATATAAAAAGTCCTCACATACTTCTATGAGAATGAAATTTACTCTACACCATTATATCAATAAGTGTGACTAGTTTTCTTGCTCTAATTTTATAACCTCGTGATTATTTTGTTTAAGAGAGATAAAAAATAAATAATGCAATGTTAAGATTTCCAAATAATGGATAAATAGACACAATCGAAATCACCTCAACTCTTTCACATTTTGTGGCACATTAAAATTCAATAAATTGAACATTATATTAAATATTCTATAAAAATTTATAAATATCTAATAAAAAATTATAGAAATATTAAAAGATAAATATATAATCAATATGTAATATTAATTTTTTTATATTTTAATAAAATTAAAGCATAACTTTAAAAATGAGAGATTAATAATAAACTTATAAAAATATTTGATTGATTGTTTTAAACATCTGAAAAATAAAAAATAAAATAATTGAGATTAATTCATATCCTAAAATTAAATTTTTTAAAAGGAAAAAGTCACATTTTTTTTTATCGGCAAAAGAAGATTATTTTATTAGAAGAGGAAGAAAATACACCGAGGAGGAAAAAGTCACATTAACTCCATTTCAAACTATAAGCTACAAATTGAAATGTTAAGTATCCTAATATCATTATACAATAGGTACAAATAAGAATTAATATGTTTATCGACAATTAACAAAAGTAGGTAATTTAGTTAGTAGCAACAATTTGTAGTTTTTTTCATAAATTTCCTAAATTATCTTCATTTGAAAAGTTTATCAATTCAATTAATTCTTCTATCAACTTTAATTAACTTTTATATATTTATCTTAAAATTCTCTCTTTATATTAATGTTTGAGTATCTCAGACCAAACTGCGACCGAGAAGCCTCCAACCACCCGAAAGTTCCGTTTTTATCGGGGTATGGGCATAGTAGTGAGCCACAAACGATGCACCACGTCTTGAACGAAAACTTTAAGGCAATAGTTTCATGAGTTTTTTCTACTTATAAACTATGTTACTTCTCCCTACATATCCAATGTGAGACTTCACATTTGAATAAACTCAACAAACTATCTTTAAAATCTCATGTTTCCTAATTCTAGATCCATCCACCAATAGAAAATAAAAATAAAACAAATTTTTGGACCAGATATAAATGATAGTGGTGGGGTCGGAAACAAATTAAAATTTTGGAAAGGATGAATGACCCTCGCTCAACAAGATACCAGTTCGTACTGATGGGTTCAACCAATAAACCAATTCCAATATCAATATGATACAATAATTATACTGATTATATAATCTTATTGGCCAAAATCGATAATACCGGCCGATTTTCAATTGAACTATATTGGTCATAGGTCGACTTTTTATTTAAAATTAATTATTAAAGAAAATAAAAAAGTATTATTTTTATAGATCTTTCAATATTAAAATTAATTTATTACATATGTATATTTAACTTCACACGTATGTTGTTTAATTAATGAATCATCAATTGAACTGCTATACCGTTATATCAATATTTTGACCAGATTAATAATCGTTACAGTATTAATAACACTAGTTCAACTATTATTTTCGTTTATGTTTTATAATTTTATTAATTTTTAATTATGGAAGTTGGTGTGCTTTTGCACCTAGAACCATTTAAAAAGAATCTTATGTTTTTTTTTGTTATTTGGGCTTCATAACACAAAGATTAGGGCCATATACTCACCTCCCATGTCTTGTATTCTTGCTCCATTTGTTGTTCCACTGAAGGTGCAATTCTTGACATGAACTTCTTCAACTGTCTCATGACCATTATTTTTAATAAGAATAACAATGTAATATAAAATGTAAGGAATATTATATATATAGGCAAATTAAGGTGTCTATTGAAGGACATTATTTAAACCTTATCCCATGGCCTGTTTCACATGCAAGCCTAGTAGCATAGATATAAGAGCAGCCAGCATTGATAGCAATGCAATCATCACCTATTAAGAAATGTAAATTATAATTTTATATCATTAATTAATTAATCATCTTAAAATGGTATAATTGAGATTTAACAAGTTTATAAGATAAGATGTAAATGAAATTAGATTTACCAGTAGCTATAGTAGAGTCTTCAAGCACAATATTTTTAGAACTAGAAAATATTTTTAGGACATGCATGAGCTGAATCATTTGATAAAGAAAAAATTCATTTATTCTAAACATTTGGCTTCACTTCATTTGATTCTTATTTTTCAATCTCTCCTTTCTTTTTGTTTCACTCCTGCTCTCTCCTCATCACTAATTTCATCTTCTCCACAACACAAATTTCAAACTTCTAATCAATCTAACTCTCACTAACTCCTTTAACAATCTATTTTGGTTTCAAATGATTGGAAATGTTATGAAATTCAGTCTAGTGTAATATCAATTACTTTTCAAAACGAATTTGAATATTGTACACAACTTATCAATGATTATCTATATATTTCATTTTATTTTATCAAATTATTACACAATGTTGCGAATATATATATATCTTTAATAAGATTGATAGTTACGTGATTTTAAATATATGTCAAAATCAATCTGTCTCATATGAATGTACGAGTAATATGTGTGTTCTTAACCATACGACAAAAAAGTATGGTTAAAAACAATCTCCCACATAGGATAAAGACATCTCACTTTGTACAATCTCTCACACACGATAAAAATACACTCATACTCATTGTTCATTACCTAATATATTATTTAATAAGATATAATAATAATAACATTTAATATACATATAAGAAAAAAAGTTTCATCAATAATCATTTTCACATGTGTCACAAAATACCCTACATAATAATTACTAAAAGAAATACCATATGTTTGATACTTGGATTTTTCAATGGCAACTTTGTCAGTACATGACTTTTTAATATCATTGTAATGTAAATTGCATGATATTTCTATATGTACGCATTTAATATTGTTGGGGATACTTTAGACATTTCATCTCTACTTCATTCATCTCATTTACAAGTAACATATGTATTTTTAACTATAAAATATATGGGCCACCTGTTTGTTCTTAACAATACGAATGCATATATAACATATGCATGAGGCGGTATTTTTTGTCATATGATCAATAATACACATGTTACTCATACATTCATATAGTTAAAAATACGCATGTTATCCAAGATTTCAAAATAAAGGATAAGTAACATGTCAGCATGACATGCCATCCTATATTTTGAAGATTTAAATTAAAATTATAAAAACAATGAAAAGAAAAATCATAAAATCATGTGATTACTTAAATTAAAATTCCTAACTGTTTTCTTAATCTAAAATATTATCATGAAAAGAATAAAATAAATGCCTTTAATTACATTACCTTTCAAATCACAGCAAATAAGCTCATATCCTCTTTAGTATCAGATAGAGATGTTGACCTGTTATACCATTTTTTTTAAAAGTTCTGAACTTCATCTTTTTAAAATTTAATTATTTCAAATTTTATAAATATATTCTTCTTCTTCTGACATTTCAATATTAGAGATGATTTCAATTCATAGCCTAAATAGTTAAAAGTTGTCATGTCTCTATAATAAGAATATGTACAAATATATAATTTATTTATTTTACATAATTACTAACTTTTAATTTAAAAGTGCTAAAATAATTGTTGATACAGCGGAATCGATCATTGCGTAGAGTTGGTCAGAAGCAATCAAATAATGCATAAAATAAATAGAAGAGAAGAAACAAAGAATTTGGTAACGGGGTTCGGCCAATTGTGCATACGTCCCCGAGAGCGCTTAGTGGCTACCAAGATATTATTAGATAATAAGGATTACAAACCCTACACTACGCCAGATACGTTGAGCAACAACACATTTTTTGGCTATAGGACAGCGAGTTCCACCATTGTTTGTTTGACCGAAGTTGTAGTTAGTAGTCATTAACCGCTCTTCTAAAGTCGCTCTTGAATACCACATGTTATAACAGCGAATACTAAGTCATGAGCTGTTAAGGAACGGACAGATATAACAGTGCAACTCATACGTAGCGTTGTATAGTACAATCTAATACAACAGTGGACCATATAGGTTGCGCTGTGGTAATTTTTGTATACCACAATACTAAGTCGTTGCGCTGTCTTAGTATTAAATATCGCGCTGTCTTATATATTACGTATGACAGCACACTGTATAAGTTGCGCTGTCGTAAATTTTGTATACCACAACACCACTAAAATATTGCGTTGTCTTATGTTTTACGTATGACATCAATCTAAGTAGCACTGTCTGATTGTTTATGAATGACAACACAATGTAAATACTGTGTTGTCTTATATTTTACGTATGACAACACACAATATAAGTTGCGATGTCGTACAGTTTGTATATCACAACACCACTAAAATATTGCGTTGTCTTATGTTTTACGTATGACAGCAGTCTAAGTAGCGTTGTCTGATTGTTTACGTATGACAACACAACGTAAATACTACACTGTCTTATGTCTTACGTATGACAGCATACAGTATTAGTCGCGCTGTCTGATTGTTTACGTATGACAACACAACGTAAATACTGTGTTGTCTTATGTTTTAAGTATGACAACGAATTATTAAATGCAACAACGTTGTTCATCGCCGTATAGATTTACTTGTTACAACAGCGCTGTATAGATTTCCTCTTAGAATGCGTTGTTTATTAAAATGCAACAACAACTATTTTTGCAGGGCTAACCAGCTACCAACACATTATTACAACATCGGGTTAAAGATTTACTCTTAGAATACGCTGTTGATTTATCTCAACCACAACACACAACCACCTCTCAACAAACTTACTAATTACTATAACAAATTAACAGCAACGAAAAAAATATACTAATCATAAAATTATGGTAAATAAAGAATATTTGCTTATTTGTCAATTTCATTGTGATGTTTTTCTACATTGAAAAGCATTGACTCAACAATGAAACAAACTTACTATATCTGAACTTATAATAAAGGAATTATAAAATTATGGTAAATAAAGAATACCTGTTTATTTGTTCATTGTGATGTTTTTCTGCATTGGAAGAAGCACTACTCCATCACATCAAAACCATTTATTCCTATAAAAATTGGGCAACAAAATATAGAGAAAGTAATGCTATTAGAAGAGAAAAAAAGTAACTATACAAACTCAACAAAGAATAAAAAAAGTGAAACACGAAGAAATGAAGAAAGCCTTACAAATTCATGAGTTCATTATTAGTCCATTAGTCCATTGCAGGAATCTTATTGAGCGCACATCTGAATTATTATTCACAAGCTCAACAAAGAATAAATATAATGCATTATTCATACTAATGCCGATAAGCAACAAACTTACAGCAGACTGTCAACAAACTTACAATGCAAACAATCTTTATTCATTACGATGCAAACAAAATACAATGCATTATTCACACTAATGTTATATAAGCAACACTAATGTTTCCTCTTTTTTGATGCTTTCTGGATTGTAATATTATTGTATTCTCTAGTAAGAATTTCATTCACCCAAAGGCCCTCATTATGGTCACCTCTTGTATATAAATCATCATTAGTAGTTATCTCATGCGACAGTGATATTCCAAAAAATGATCATCTTCAGCATCAATATCTTCTTTATCATCTATATTATTGATGATGATTTTGTTGGTCAATAGAACAATGGGACATTTCTTATTTGTTCAATCAATAACATAGAATACTTGTTGAGCCTGAGATGCTAGAATAAATGGTTCATCTTTATATCTTGACCTATTAAGATCCACCTGCATGAACCCTAATTAATCAACTCGAAAGCCATTATTGTTATCAACCCACATACAACAAAAAACCGGCACCCAAAACATTGTGTAATCTAATTTGAGTACTATCTTGTTGAAGTGAGTGAGTGAGTGATACTCAAGTAATCACCATAGGGTTTGGTGAGGCATTGTAAAACAAGGATAGTGGTGTACTATCTTGTTGAAGTGAGTGAGTGATACAACTTAGGGGGAGTCTAGGTGCGACTTTGCTTGTAAGTTAAACTCATTCAATAGTGGAAGTCTCTTGTGGTTTTTCAAGAGGACTGGACGTAGCCTTCAGTGGTAGAAGGTGAACCAATATAATTTTCTAGTGTGATTTTTTTCATCCTTACACTTTTGTTTTATGCACTTCTTCTTCTACTAAACATTCTTCCGCTACAACTCTGTTAATTTGTACTTAAGTAGAAAAAGCTGAAAAGTTCCTAGTGTTTTTTAAAACAACTAATTCACCCCCCCCCCCCCCCCCCCCCCCCTCTTAGTTGGCCATCTATTCCTCCCAATTGGCATCAGAGCTAGTTTGGGTAAATTATTCCCTGATCCTATAAGATATGGCCTCTAGTAGATCAGTCCTAGGAGAAGGTTCCAACATCAACCGTCCTCCATGTTTTGACGGTGAAAACTATGACTTTTGGAAGATCAGAATGAAAATTTTCATTCAATCTCAAGACTTGGATATTTGGGATGCCATTGAAAATGGCCCCTTTATACCAAGTCATCTTGTCAAAGAAGTTGTCACTATCAAACCAAGAACTGCTTGGGATAATGAGGACAAGAGGAAAGTCCAATTTGACCTTAAGGCAAAAAACATTCTTACCTCTGCCTTAGGCATGGACGAGTTCTTTAGAGTGTCCAACTGTCAAAATGCAAAAGAAATGTGGGACACATTAGAGACCACTCATGAGGGAACCGAGGAAGTGAAAATGTCTAGATTGAATACTCTTTCACAAGAGTATGAAATGTTTAAAATGAAACCTGGTGAGAAAATTCTAGACTTACAAAAGAGATTCACTCATCTTACCAATCACTTGATAGCACTTGGGAAAATTATTTCTACAAGTGATCTTAACTTAAAAGTTCTAAGATCACTCACAAGAGCATGGCAGCCCAAAGTTACTGCCATCTCCGAAAAGAAAAACCTTTCAAAAATGTCATTAACTGTACTATTTGGCAAGTTACAAGAACATGAACTTGAACTTAGCCAACTAGAGCAACATAAGGAGAATGAGAAAAAGAGAAAAGCAATTTCTCTAAACACTCAAGTAGAGTCTTTTGATAACAAAAACTTTGATGAAGATATGTCTGATGACATGAATCTTTTAGTCAAAAAGTTCAGCAAATTCTTGAGAAGAAATAAGGGTACAAGATCTAGTCTATCAAAGAAATTTGCAAAGAACAATGATGCTTCAACATCTAGTCAAAACTTTATTTGTTTTGAATGTGGTAAACCTGGCCACATTAAGGTTGACTGCCCTACACTACAAAAGAAAAACTCAATCAAAGGAAAGATGGACAAGAAATCTAAAAGAGCATATATTGCTTGGGAAGACAACGATGTAAGCTCTGATTCTTATTCAGACCATGAAGAACAAGCACATCTTTCTCTAATGGCCTCCCATCATTCTGATGACGAAAATGAGGATAGTGATGCTGATTTAGATAATCCTTCCTTTTTAGAATTACAAGATGCTTTCATAGAACTTCACAAAGAATCTTTGAGACTTTCTAAGTTATGTTCCAAACAAAAAATTATTATTGAAAGCTTAGAAAGTCAAAATTATTTCTTTAAAAAGGAAGTTGTTCATCTCAAGGATAAATTTAATAAGGAAAGCATTACTTGTTTAAATTGTGAAACTCTAAACACAAAGTTACATTCCTTAAACAAGGAATTAGAAGTGTTTAAAAAGAGCTCTCACAAATTAGACAATATTTTACACAATCAAAGGCATACCCATGATAAACGTGGTTTAGGTTATTCATATAGCCATAAAACTAATGGTATGAAACAACCTTTGTTTGTTAAAGCTACTAGAAGCAATTCACATGATTACAAAGTTTCAAAATCTTGTGCTTCTATTTCTCAGCAAAGAATAAAACAACCTACATGTTTCTATTGCAATTGTATAGGACATACACCCAACACAAGCTTTATAAGAAAAGTTGGTATTCCAACTGGAAAATATGTATGGGTTGAGAAAGGCACTAACAAAAAAGGACCCAAATCACCTTGGGTACCTAAAATATAAATTTATTTTGTAGGTATGCTTTGGAGAAGAAAACGATCTTTAGTACCTAGACAGTGGCTTCTCAAGGCATATGACTGGTGACAAATCAAAGTTTAGCTTTATTATACCAAAAGATGGATTTGTCACATCTGGCGATAACAATAAAGGTAAAATTTTAGGAATTGGAAGGATTGGTAAACCTCCACATGTTATTATAGATAATGTCTTATATGTTGATGGCTTAAAACAAAATATTCTTAGCATAAGTCAACTATGTGATAAAAGCTTAAATGTCATCTTTAAGAAGGATTTATGTACTATAGAAGATAGCAAGGCTCATAGGACTAAACTTTTCGGAAAAAGAACCCTTCTTCAAAATTAGGGAAAAGCTTGGTATATTGGTTGAAAAATGATTAAGTTAAAAAAATTTCTATTTGAATCTTTATGAGATCAACTATGTGATATTGTGAGTATCTATTGTTTAAGTATATGATTTACTATCCATTATAGACTCTGGATAGCTTGCAATCGATTACATAGCTCGTCAATAATTTACAGTGTCTCAATTTCTTTATTTTTTATGATGTAATCGATTACGGCATCATTGTAATCGATTACATACTGTTTTAAAACAATTCCAGTTTCTCAATTTCTACAGTGTTTCGAATTTTATTATGATGTAATCGATTACGGAATCATTGTAATCGATTACATACTATTTTAAAACAATTCCAGTGTCACAGTTTCTTCATTTTTCATAATATTCTCTGATGTAATCGATTACAGCCACTATGTAATCAACTTCACCCTACCACAGATGCTCCATTTATTAGTATGATGTCTTTACTAATGTTTGCTTTGCATCCTTGAACTACAAACTTATGGATTATGCATGTTATTGTTCTACTTTATGGTTTAAAGTATTTTGTTCTAAATTATGAATGATTTTCTGCATATTATCCTTTCATTATTATGCTTAATCTGTTATTCATAGTCTCCTTTTTGATAATGTCAAAAGGGGGAGAAAAGGGTTGTATAGGGTTGTATGTTCAAATTTATTTCAGGCAAAAAAATTTCAAAGTTATGCAATAAGACACAAAGACAGGGGGAGAACCGCTAAACATGAATCAGTCCAAATACTGCAAAGCTTTAATAGAAAGATTCGACATGAAGGACTGCAAAATAATAGCTACTCCCATGGGTTCAAATACATACCTAGATGCTGATGAGGCTGGAACATCCATTGAAATTACTAAATATCGAGGTATGATCGAATCACTACTTTATCTTACTGCTAGTAGAGCGGATATAATGTTTAGTGTATGTTTATGTGCTAGATTTCAGTCTAAACCTAAGGAATCACATCTAATTGCTGTCAAACGTATTATTAAATATCTTAAAGGAACAATTGATGTGGGAATATGGTATCCAAAGGGTAGACTATGTGATTTGGTTGGATATAGTGATTCAGATTTTGTGGGCTGCAAAATGGATAGAAAAAGTACTAGTGGTACTTGTCACTTATTAGGAAGTGCCTTAGTTTCTTGGTCATGCAAGAAACAAGCTTGTGTTGCCTTAAGCACGGCTGAGGCTGAATATATCGCAGCGGGAAGTTGCTGTGCTCAAATACTTTGGCTTAAACAACAACTACGCGACTATGGTTTAAACCTAGGTTGCATTCCCTTGAGATGTGACAACACTAGTGCTATTAACCTTACAAAAAATCCCGTTATGCAATAAACCAAGAATAGAGGTCGATCTACAACCAAAAATTAGGAACGTAATAAATAAGAAACCAGAAAGCATGTCAGTATATTATCGAAATTTGGGAACAAAAAATAAAGACATACCTAGAAAGCATGTCAGTATATTTACAAGATATTATATATAAAAATTTTATTTTTAATTATTTTAATATTTATATCTAAATAATTGCAAATTTAAGAATTTGAACTCAACATATAATAAAATTAATAATATTTTCACATGCAACATATGTGTAACTAGCTATAAGACATGTCGATATAAAATATATGATTCAACAATGGTAATTACAAAAAATGTTGTTGAATATGTGAGAATCAGTAACACTCGCTTGACTGAGTTTTGTGGAATCTATATGTCATAAAATCAACAACATCTGCTTCATTGAACGATATCCGTCTAAAGCAATTACAATAGACACAACCTCTCTAAATTCATTTTGATAGTTTAGGCAAATTAAATGTAATAACGAGTGTTGAGGTTACATTTGTTGACTCTCTTGTTCTCATAGGACATAGATCCCTCAAGATATAGTTCCAAAGTTGGTTATTTAGAAAACATACTTTATAGAAAAATGTTTTCTATTGATCAGCAAAGCAAACTATTTATATAGCATAACAAACAGAAAAAATTGCTCCTAAGTAAATGATAAAATATTCTTATTGCTTTCACTCTTTATTACCTAAAAATAGCGAAATAAAAAAAAATTGATTAACAACTTCTGAATTATTCTAACCAAGATACACTCTACCTCTTTCTTTTGTTAAAATCTACCTCAAGGTTTATGGGGTGATATTATAGTTACATCCCCTTAATGCTATATAGTTGTTGGCCAAGGTTTGACTTGCATTTGGAGTAGTCTAGGTAAAATTATGTTGTGTTTATCATAATTTTTTGGCAGTTGCAAAAATGTAGATTGAAGTTGCAATGTGATTGAAGAAACTTCAACAATCATAATATTGTGTAATTTAAAATTTTGGTATTAGGATTATACTTACCTCCTCTATTTTAAAATCTTAACATTAAAATTTTGGTATTAGGATTATACTTACCTCCTCTAACATCAATTGTATATTATTATCAAAATTTTAATGTTAAGATTTCCAAATAATAGAAAAATAGACAGAATTGAAATAAACCCCAAATTATTTCGGATCTTCACGCAGATTATATGTGATATTCTTTATTAATATATATATGTATCTCTTGTTGAAAATCCTTGATTGATTGTTTTAAAAAACCGAAAATAAAAATAAAATGATAAAATAAAGAGAAAATTATACTGACATCTTCTGAGTTTTAGTGAAATTACACAAATTATTATTTCCTTTTTAAATTTATATAAATCACCCCTAATTATATACATATATTACACGACTACCCTATATGAGAGATAAGTGTAATTTCTTAAATAAAAAATGCTGACGAATGGAATTTATTGAAATAAAATGATATATTATAAAGACAATTCCAAATTGTATAAAAGTCGATATTTATTCATTATATTGATTAGTTACAAATACAGTATAAGAATGATTTAAACATCTCTCCATACAATTATTGATATAGTTTATAACCAACAAAAAATAATGAATAAATATTGATTCTTATATTATTTAGAATTGTGTTCACAGTATATTATCCTAAAATTAAAACTTGAAAAAGGAAAAAAATCACATTAACCACATAACATTTCAAACCATAAGCTACAGATTGAAATTGTAAGTATCCTAAGTTCATTATAAGTGAGAATGAAATTTACTCACCACCTCTAAATCTATAAATGTGAACCTTTTTCTGGATCCTCGGTGTTTTTTTCTCAAATGGGAAAAATCCTTAATTTCAAAGCTACCTTATGCCAAGATTTCAAAATAGAGGATAAATTGTTGATATAACATAACTTCTTATGTGCATTAATCCAAATTTTAATGAAAACTTCACGTAAAAGACTTTATTAACCTTAACTCATTATTCATGTCTACCTATGGTTTGTTTGGTATAGATTATTTCTGGTAGATTATGTTTATTTTTGAAAAATAAGCTGAAAATATAAACTATGTATGTTTGGCAGCCAAATGAAATTATAAACTCAGTTTTTTTTTAAAATAAGCTAAAAGAATAAGCTCCAAAATCGTGAGTTGGTTTATTTTTTATTAGCTTATTTTTTTCAAATTTATTCACTTCCTATTTTACTTCATCATAACTTTATATTTCTCCTTCTTTTTACTCTTACATCAAACACCATAATTTTTCACATCATCACCACCAAACTCCATAATTCTTATTTTCCTCTCTCTATCACTACCTAATACTCCATAACTCATCATAACATTTTCTTTTATCTATACACATATATGAACATAAAATTATATAAACTATGTTATGCAATATTAAAAAATTTGTGAATATGTATAATCCCCAAAACTTTTGTATAAAACTTAACATTTGTGTATTATTTATTTTGTGAATTATGTAATTCAAGTTTAACAACTTCTATTTATTTATGTGTTATATTGTTTTTTAATATTGATATTGATTTTTATATTGTATTTTATTTTAATATATTTTTTAGCATTCGTTATGCAATATAAAAAAATATAAAATTTATAGTAAAAATATATATGATGGTAAATATTAAAAATAATGTATAAAACAACCAAAATAATCATAACATAAACAAATAAACTCATACTCTTTTATGTGATTTACTATGTAAAAACAATCTTTCTACCTTACTCAAACAAAACAGATTAGTTTATATTCAAATTTCAGCTAAGGTACCCAAACATAATAGATTATAATCTTTAGAGATTATAATTTCACATTTTATAATCTCACAGTTGAAACTAAAAATTTTAGAATTGAATTTTCTTTTATTTTTTATTAAAAAATAGGTTGAACAAAATTATATGTTCATAGTCATCCATCTTTGGTGGTTGCTTGTCAAATACTCAAATAGCAAGCAAACCAAGGATTGGGTATTATTATGGTAAGTAATTAGTTAATAATATTAGTATAGTTTTTATAGCTGAGATTCTGAAATTGTCATCGCCTGAGTTCAAGTCAGCATATTGGTATATTGTCTAAACTTATGAATAACATAAAATAAAAACAACCCAGCGATGTGTGTGGCTCGGTACTGACCGAACTTGGGAACATGAAATAAAGACAAAGCAAGAACACATGTCGGATGTTACGAAAAGAAAATAAAGAAGCCAAGAAAGCATGTCCACATATAGCGTGAACTTAAGAACATAAAATAAAGACAACCCAAGAATTCAAGTGGAGGTATTGTCGTAACTTGGGAAAAGAAAATAAAGACAAATCAAGAATGGAGGTCGGTGTAATATCAAAACTTAGGAACAAATAATAAATATAAACTAAGAAAGTAGGTCGGTGTAGTACCAGAACATGCGAACATATAATAAAGACAAACAAAGAACACGGGTTGGTGTAGTGCCAGAACTTGGGACAAAAAACAAATACAAATCAAGAACACATGTCAATGTATTTTAAGGATGGCAAAATATCCGACCTGTGGTTACCCGTCAAAATACCCGCAATGGGTACCTGCAAAAATAGCTCATGAGTGAGAACGAATATCATGATACCCGCCCCTAGGGACCGCATATATATTTTAATTAAATATTTTTATACTTAAATTATTATTATTTTAACATTATATTTGTCTATTTTATTATTATTTCATAATAAAATTTAGTGATGGGACTATAATGATAAAACTATCATATACATATCATATTATTCAAGTAATAATTATGAAAGACAAATATCGTTAGGTACCCACAATAAGAATGTAGATTGCTATACCACCAAAACGTTGGAACATAAAATAAATACAAACAATGAATCTCAGAATGGAGGATAAATAAGTAGAAAAATGTATGATTGAATTCATTTTAATATTTAAACGCATTATGCAGGAATGAATGAATGGTCAATGAATGTTTGAAATATATATTTTTTAAATGTATGAAAGAATGGATAAGTCAAAGAGTGCATGAGTAAGTGAGCGATAATGCAAAAAGTATGATTACTTAAATTAAAATGCCTAATGGTTTTTTAAACCTAAAATATTAAAAAGAAAAGAATAAAATAAATGACATTAATTACAATACATCTCAAACCATAGCATTGCCGGGTAAGTATCCTAAAGTCATTATATAATATCTAAAAATATTATTATTTATTTATTTTGATATAAAAAGTCCTAACATTATTATATAACTGAAAATTATAAGTGTCAAAATTATCAACAATCCATATTAGATCAAATCCAAGCAAACGAAATACATCCAAATTCATCCATTTGAGCCAATCGATATAATTCATCGACAATTTTAGTAATGGATGGATTTGAATTAATCAATTGGATATGGATATAACCATTTTGATAAATATGCAAGGATATATCCATTTAGGTGGATATCCAATTCATCCAAAAACAAACATTCACAAACGATATTTTTTTCTTTTCCATTTCATTCACTATTGCAACTCTTAATTACTTGTAGCCTTCATTTGGTAGAGTGAAAAAAGAAGAGAAAGAGAATGAGAGGAGAGAAGTTGAGGAGAAATAGAGTTTTTCTCCCCTTTGGTTTAGGGGGAGTTTAAAGGGAGAGAAGGAAAAAGGGGTGAGACCCATCAAATTTGTTTATCCTCCAAAGTGAGGAGAAGATGAGAGGAGAAGAGAGACCAATATATGTTGTCTCAAACTCTGTCTCAAATCATATCTCAGAGCAATGATATTGAAGCAAAAAAATAAAAAATAATGAATATTATAATTTTTTTTAATTCACATAAATGTTTTCATTAATCCGAGACAATATTTGAAACATAATTTTGGACGACAAATCATTGTTCAGGGAAGAGTGGAGAAGAAACACTCATTTTTTTCTCTTCTTTTTCCATACAACCAAACAACACTAAAATTCACTCTATTTCTCATCTCTTTCTCTCTTTTCACTTTCTTACTCACATATTTCTCTCTTCTTATTTTCTTCCTACAACCAAACAAAGCTAAGGACATGTGTTTGTTTATATATTAATTTTTTTTAAAAACTTTACATATCTATATACTATATAAAAAAGAAAAATCTTGCCACATAAGCTAAGGACATGTGTCATCACCTCATACAAAAATTTCCCTCCAAAAGCTTTCTACCTCTTAGTATGCAACATCACACATAAGATAAAAAAATCATTTACGAAATCACTCTTCACGATTAATATCATTAATTTTATTAGTTAATACATTAAAAATGACATATAAATAAGTAAGCAATGTTATTTTTATAGAACAATGACAAACTATTTAAAATTTGTGTATGAGAATAAATTTGGATACAAATGAGCAGCAAAAAAAATCGAGCTTCACAAACAAGGATGGAAAGAAAAGTGATTATGCCATAAAAACGAAATGCACAAACAAGGATGAAGATAAAATTGATTATGCAAGAAAAATGAAATGCAAGGCAATGTCACAATTCAAGTATTGTTCCTCCGTAGTGTGTACTAATAAATATCAATTTACATTCCTTATATATTTCAGAAAACAAATTTATATAAATGAACATTTATAAGAGATGAATATTCATATTTTTAATATTTCGAACATGTCTACTATTAGTTCTAAGTGCTCTTAAGAATATGAATGTACGTGTAATATGTGTGTTTTAACTCTGCGAATGCATGAGTAATGTTTTAACTATATGCAATGCATGGGTAACATGTATTCTTATTAATGCGAATGTATGAATAACATCTGTGTTTTTAACCATGTGAATGCACGTGTCACATGTATGTTCTTAACAATATGAATGCACGGTTAACATGTATGTTTTAACCATGCGAATGCACGAGTAATATATGTATTTCTAACCATATGAATGAAATATAATATGTATGTTCTTAATTATACGGCAATAAAATGTCACCCGTGCGAATGCACGAATAACTTGCTAGTAGAACCTTAAAAGCCACATGCTTTTAGAAGTGACATATGTCACTTGTAAACCAAGACTTCACATCTTGACCATCAACTCTATGGAAATTCAATGATTTAGATCTACCCACTAATTCAAACTATTGGATTTCCCTAGAATTGATGGGTAAGATGTGGAGTAAATTTAAAAAACTTACTCTTGGAGTCAATGAATCTCTCCTCTTGTTAATAAATAAAGTATCATTTTGTGAAAGACATTACTTTTCTTATTAGGTAGGATAATATATTATTTTTTTCTTTTTTAAATAACAAGAAATCATAACTTTCTGACAATATTGCAAAAAATTATTTTTTGTAAGGAATGCACTATTCAGTACTGTATCTAATAAAATTGCTAATTTAGCTTGAATCTAAAGAAACACAAAGAAAATGGCAAAGCTTGTGAAAACATAAAAGACATCACTTCCACTTTCATGAGCAAAGGTTGCAATATTGCAAATAAAAAATATTTTTAAAAGTTCAAGTATCACTTTTTTTAAAAAGTGTTTCTTAAAAAACATTTTTTAAAAGTGATTTTAAAAAATGGTTTAGTGAAATATTTATTTTTAATATAATAATTTTTTTAAAAATGTTTTTAGTTTCAACTAAAAATAAATAAATAGATTGAATATCCATCTATTCAACCCATTAAAATAGATTTATGAATGGATTGAAATTCATCGAATTAGTTTAGATATGAATGAATTGAATAATTTAATTTATATGGATTGGTGAATGAATTCTCATCCATTAATTATGACTCAAACCCAAATTCATTCATTTGTCAATCACATAAAAAAATTGATATCTTATAAATACATATCTAAAGTAAATCATATATCAGGGTAATGAAATTTACTCTTAGCCTTTATATCTATCATATCTATAAGCTAAGTGTGAGCACTTTTCTTTCTCTACATTTATAACCTCAAGATAGTTTTCTCCGAGAGAAAAATAATCAAAACTTCAACGTTAAGATTTCCAAATAATGTATAAATAGACATAATTGAAATAACCCCAAATTCTTTCCAATTTTGAGACACAATGAATCGAGTTAAAATATAATAAATTGAGTATGATATTCTTTATTAATATATTAGAATATGTTTTAAATATTCTATTTATATTATAAAAAATCTTTTATTGATTGTTTTAAAAATCTGAAAAATTAAAATTAAATAATAAAATCAATGACATTAATTACTTTACAAAATTTCTAAGCATAAGCAAAAATTAAAATTTTACAAATTAAAAAATCACATTGGCAACATTACATTGCAAACTATAAGCTACAAATTGAAATTGTAACCATCCTGTGTTCATTATAAGTAAATGATTTCTCGAATGAGAGAATTTGTTGGATAAACAAATGTTAAAGAGACCTAGAGGGGATGAATTGGTGTAGTGAATCACTAATGTCGTTTCAATTATTCTTATTCTTGAAATCTTGAAAAATAGTTTCTTTTACAACAAGTATCTCCAAATTCAATAAAAAACGTAAGCAATTCACTTAAAGAAATGATATTAAATTATACACAGAATGTAGGTAAATACTAAGATCAATAAGAAAATCAATTGAATCGAACATAAAGACTGAATTGTAAACGAGTTAAGGGATAGAAAGAGTGCGACAACAAATTATCTTCGTTCGTTCCTTTGTCCACTTGCAAACTACATTTAGATCTCCCTTTTTTATCTTGGGAGATTTTTCTTCACTAATGGAATCAAATGTATTTTACAAACACACTTCCAATAATTTACGAGACTTCTTTCTCATCCCTATAGCACGTTCCAACCACTTCTTCCTCCCAACCAAGACCCTTGTAAATCGTGAAGACACCACCTAACCGTAGCTAGAATTTCTACTCAATTCTCTACTAATGGCGATACTGAACATACCTACATAATCTAATCTCATTGTCTAAAATTGGTTCTGAGTTGTGTGCACCTAAAGTGTGCTAATATCAATACTAAAATTCAGCTACAAACCTAAAATAGAAATCTCACAAAAACTCTAAAGGTTAAGTGTGATCAATACAAGATTTGCATATAAATGTGTAACAAGATGCACAATTGAAAAGAATGCTAAAATTCTATCATTTTTACTCTTAAGATTCAAAGAAATTAAGAATGTTCCCAATAGCAAGAATTTCGCTAAAAAAATGATATGAAAGTGAATTTCGGAAATATAATATATGATTACTATGAGCACATGGGTGGAAAGTCAGTTTTTATACAAAATTGTTTTCTGTTAGGTCTAATCGATTATCTCAACAAGTAATCGATTATCGACCCATTAAAATATGGTAATCTGGTTTTATGTTGGAAATAATCGATTGCCAATAGAATAAACAATTATTGAACCCAAGAAATCCAAGACATTGGCTATTGTAACTTATATAATCGGTTATTCCCATAAATAATAAATTATTCCCATAAATAATCGATTATTGAGTTCTCATGTTCTATATAACTGATTATCACACATGATAATTGATTATCAATGTTGAAAACTTGTTTCTTTGATGCATGATGAACCTTCTACATGATGTATGATTATATGATGCATGACTTTAAGTATATATCACTTTAATGCAATAAAATCATGTTTATGAAATGTATATGCATGAACATATCTATCATGTATGAATGAATGTTATCTCTCATTTTAAGTTGATTCACTTTTTAAGCTTTGCCAGACTTCCATTCTAGGTTCACCTAGCCTAGACTCTACTCAATCAATCATCTTAGGACTTCTATAAAATATAAAAGATTTTCCTAGGTCTAGAAAGACCTTGAGCATTGGCTTGTTGTTTGTTGAGTTGTCCTTGTCTTCAAGCATTCCTTAAATTCTTTGTCTTCATCAAAACTATAAGAGTTAAGAACATTTGCAATCTCAATCTCCACTTGTAATGTTGATCTCCCCCTTTTTTATGATGACAAATTTTGTGTGCATGTTTGATTTATAAACTTGATGACAATCGACTTGCGTTTGCTATGGTTGTAAATTGTATGCGCTACTCCCCCTCACTTTGTTCTCCCCCTCAATCCATGCATGAGGTATGTGTAGGGCAACTCATTATTCTTTTGATTTGGTTGAGAAAGCATACAATCTTCAAACTCAAACATCATTTTCTCCCCATTTTGGCATGATCAAAAAGCAATGATAGAATAAGAAAGAAATAGCTAAAAGTAAGGAAAGATTTTAAAACATGTTTACTATCTTAATCAATTTAGAAGGTGTATTTTTTATTAAGTAGTTTAAAGAAAATTGAACAAGTTCACAGTTTCGAATACCATATGCAAATAATCGATTACTCTGTTGTATAAACAGAAAAAATGGCTTAAAGTACTTGTACCAAATGATTCAAGCTTAAGATTTACACTATCCAAATTGCATATTCACATATAAGCAACAAAATAATCAATGCAAACTATATAAACATACAATAACATTCATTGATAAAAAATATTAGGATTGTAAGCCAAATATAATCCAAATACAAGTACGCCAAAATAACTAGATAGTGCAAGTAGATAATACATAGCAAAAGTCATAACAGGCGAATAGTATGGATCACTCCTTGTAGTGGTTCTGCCACCTCTAGTAGTGGATGAAGTTTATAGCCAGAAGAGATTAGAGTTGGGGTTGCTCTAATTAAGGTTTAGAACAATCAATTTGAATAAATTGTAGAAATGGGTGAAGCTTAACCGGAATTAAGGGGGGGAGGAATATACCCTATAACATGAACTTGAATCTCCTATATTACTATCAGTAATTGATTATATGTAGATCTAATCGATTATCGCTTTGCAAATTTTGTGAAGTTTTGAAATTTTTCTTTGAGGTAATAGATTAGTGAAGTAGTAATCGATTATTTTTCAACCATTTTTCCCCAGGTTTTATACTTATCTATGGGGTAATCAATTAGAACACATAATTATCGATTAATTGCAGTAAAATCACATATTTGAGTACACTGTGAGTAGTTCTTAGGGGTTGCTAAGATATGACTAGAAGAAACCTAACCTAATGACTTAATACACACTATCAAAAAAGTAAAGCAAACATGATTTCAAATAGGCACAATGAATGTGGGTTCAAATAAGATGTCGTAGAAACATATATGTATAACAAAGCAAAGGCATATTCAAGAACCTAAAACCAACTAGTTCAGATATGCACTACGCCAGATACGTTGTGCAACAACGCTTTTTTGGGTTTAGGACAGCGCGTCCCGCCGCTGTCTTTTTGACCGAAGTCGTAAATGGTATGTTTTGTAAGACTGAGATTGCAACTAAGAGGGGGGTGAATTAGTTGTTGCAATAAGTATGGCCAATTTTTTTTGCAATATCAAAGTTATTGTGCAGCGAAAATATTGTGCATTAAAATATTGACTTAGGAAGGATAAATAAATAACAAAGAGAAGGGAAAGAGAGTACACATGTGTTTTATACTGGTTCACCTTCTTGTCCACCGAAGACTACGTCCAGTACTCTTGACGCGCATGAGATTCATTTATTAAATATAATGAGTTGCAATTACAATTATCTCACCCCGAGATCTCCTTGTACCTTACACACTCACTTATATCTAATCCCCTTGGAAAACTCAATTCCAAGTAACACCCTTGGTAAACACTATACCAAGTCACTCGCCCTTTCTCTTCATACCCTTGTGAAAGAAAGTAAACTTTGCAAAAGTGAAGAATGTACGATTTTGGCATGGATTGCCTTATAAGTGTATATGACAATTTCTAGAACTTGCAATCCAATAACAACTCTTATATTTGAGATAATAATGCTCTTTAACAATATGAAAAACACTTAGAAGCAACTTCAAAATAACTTTGAAAGTTTAAGAGTATGTTGCTTGAAAAGTGTAAGTAAAATCAGAAAGTGTGAGAGTTTTTAAAGAGAGTTTGAAATCTGAGTTGTGAGTTGTATGTGTGTTGTTATGAGAGTGTTTCAATGCCTTTATATAGGCTTCCAATCAACCATAATACCCCTAGGTATGAGTAGGTTTCGTTTGGAATGAAAAGCAATCAGTTTGGAGTGAAACCTCTTCACTTGAAATCTGAAAACTGATGCAACAGCTCTTAGTAATCGATTACTATAAGTGGGTAATCGATTACCCAACAATCCTGTTAACAACTTTTTGAAAATTCACACAGTGTAATCGATTACTTGATTTGAGTAATCGGTTACTCAACAACACTGTTTGACAGCTTTGTGAATTTGCCTTTGTGTAATCGATTACACTACTTTGAGTAATCGATTACCCTGTTTTCTAAAAATGGTAATCTATTACTCCAAAGTCTGTAATGGATTACTCATAGCTGTTAGAGGTTTGAAAACTCTTTTCTCACTTATGTAACTTGTTACTCAAGTATGGTAACCCGTTACATGTTGTTTTTGAAAATTATTTTTATTCACACTTAGTTTTTCTTGATTTTATTGAAAACAATTTTGAGCATTATTAACTAAGTAAATAAATGGTGTATGTCATACATACAACAGCGCCACCTCCAACAAGCGATGTTATATATGTACATGACTTTTAACCGCGCTCATCACGAGTGATGTTAATATGTCACCTTTAACAGTACCAATTTAATAGCACTCGTATTAAATAAGGCAAAAATTATCTCAAACATTGTATCAAACACATAAGAAGCTTCAACATAATAAGAATGAAATCGAACCATTGTGTGAAATTATCTTCGTTAACCATATGTAGTAATGAAAACGATGAATGTGATGAAGATGTTGAGGACAAGCCCATGAATTTCCCCCCCCCCCCTAACCGAAAAAATAAGAGGACAAAATAATACAATGAGTAATGTCAACAACTTCCAATGTGAACCATTTGCATGTATTCCACTGAATGTAGGTATTCCACTGCTAAGAGTATTTGAGTGAACCATTTGTAGAGTTTCTGAGCAATGTCAACAACTTCCAATGTGAGTCACAACAAAATCTAAACACCAATTCAAGATATGGAAAAAGTGTAAAACAATGCACAAACACATCTGTGAAACAAGGATACCTCTTCAGGAAAGTAAGCATCATTTGATCTTTTCATCAATTCAGCCCTGTTACATAATTATAATAGAACAAAATAACAATTTTAAGTAACTGGTGAGGAAATTTTACATTAATTGGGGGCATATAAAACATGAAATTTTACATTAAACTGCAAGTTCATAAGTATTATCATAGACTCACATGTCTTCACCTTCACAATATCCAGTGACAATTCAAACATAACAACCCTACAACAAGAAAATACATACAAAGATTGCAAATTTGGTAAGTTTGTCCTGTGATATAAAATAAATAGTTAACGTATATGTAAATGAAAGGAACAAGAGTGAATCAAAGAGCAATAAATGAGGTAAAATAAGAGAATGATTCACCTTGTGCTCAGATAGAGAAACCAAAAGCTAATAACTTGCTTGAAGATAGAAACTAAGAGAAGAAGAGTGAGAGCTGAATTATATGTGTATTATTGTGTGTGATGTTTTGTTTTTAAATCTGTAAAGATTCGCGTCACTAAAAAAATGTATGACTTTTAACAGCGCTATCCAAAAAAACGTTGTTAAATGTGTGACTTTTAAGCTACACTAACTCTATCAAAACATATTCACTATAAAACTTGTAAAAAAAATTAGAAAAAAATGGTTTTTTTTTTGGAATTCCAGATTGTATCTTTCTAATGTAGCGAAAAAATTTAGATAGAATGAATTTTTCTACCCCAAATACATATCAAGTATGTCCAATTATGATTTGTGGTTCAAAAGTTATGTCAAAAATAACATTTTATCATAACACTATTTAGTACATTGTTAACAGCGCATGCGTAAATAAACGCTGTTAAATGTGTCATATCAACAACAAATGCGTAAATAAGCGCTGTTAAATATGTCATAACAACAGCGCAAACCTAAATAAGCGTTGTTAAAGATGTCATAACAACAACACCTGCGTAAATAAGCGATGTTAAAGATAGTGATATAGCATCTTTAAAACCGCATATTTACGCATGCGCTATTAAAGATTCTATATCACTATTTTTAACATAACTTTTGAACCACTAATCAGAACTGAACATATTATATATGAATTTGGGTAGAAAAATCATTCTATCCAACAAAGAAAATAATATATGAGAGAATGTTTTTTAGAAAGCGGGGTATAAGATATCAAATCCACAGCGCATATTGAAGAATTCGCTGTAGAAGATTTCCTATCAACATCGTAAACTAAAAATTGCGTTGTTAAACATATTCCAAATAACAGCGTAGCAAAAAAGCAGCGCTGTTAAATAGTATGAATTAAAACCAACGCTTATTCAACTATGCATATTCGTGGTTGCGATGTTGATGTTATATCCGCTTATCAATATTAACAGCGATTTCTTAAACACACGTTGTCTAATTTCCTCTGCCTTATATTTAACAGCATTTTTCTAAGATGCGCTGTTGAAGAACCGCTTTTAAAGACGTATTATGGCATAGTGATGATTCATCTAGAATTTGAAGTTCTATGTGTAACATAAAGAATGTATCCATATGAAGGGGCTTGGTGAATATATCGGCTAGTTGCTTTGAAGTTTCCACAAATTCAATAACACAATCACCCTTATGCACATGATCTCAAAGAAAATGATGTCTTATTTCTATATGTTTTGTTCTAGAATGTAGAATGGAATTCTTTAATAGGTTTATGCTACTAGTATTGTCACACTTGATAAAAAAATTATCAAGTTTTAGACCATAGTCTAAAATTTGTTTCTTCATCCAAAGGATTTAACACAACATACACCCGTAGTAATATATTTCTCTTTGGAGGTTGACAAAGCAACGCAAGCTTGCTTTTTACTATGTCATGAAACTGTGGAACTACCTGTATATGGCAAGTACCACTAGTACTCTTTTGATCCAATTTTCAGCCGGCATAATTGGAGTCGGAGTAACCTATTATAGAGAGTGGGGCATCCTTAGGATACTAATGTCCCATATTTATGGTAACTTTCAAATATTTCAAGATGCACTTAATTGCTGAAAAAGGTGACTTGTAACGACCCGATTTCTACCCTTGAAATTTTTTCGTTTATTTTAATCATTTCTTACATACATTCATCATCTTACTTAAAACTTTCAGGAATCATTCCTTAAAAATACTCTTTACGCATATTATATTTTCATATAATTTAAATTGCGGAAAAACATAATTCATTCATTATTATTCTCATTGGGTACTAAGAGCCCAAAAGTTATAATACTCTAAATATAACAATACCCCTGGTTACGAATACCCAAATAAATGTCAGTCATGGTTACAATCATTCAAATCCACAAGTAGTCATTTAAAGTACAAAAACGCAAATAGTGAATCCAACGTCTAAAGCTCCTAAAGCTCCCGAACTAGCATACTCCATTCGTCTATTTACCTGCAATGGGATTATCAATGACAAAAGTACAAAACACACAAAGGAGTAAGTCGTTAATTCAATAAACGTCATTATAAGATAATCCACATTAGAAAAAGGGTTAGTAAACCAATTTCGAAATTCATTTTGTCTTGCTGCATAACTTGAGCCAAAGTCACTACACCCCTCAGGGTTAGCTAAAAGCAGATTCTCATCCTTTTTACCAATAAAACACGCCTCCTAAACTCGGGCCGAAGTGTTGCTACATAAACTCGAGCCGAAGTCGCTACACCCCTTAGGGTTAGCTAAAAACAAATTCTCATCTCTTTTATAAAGAAAACATGCCGCGTAAACTCGGGCCGAAGTGTTGCTACATAAACTCGAGCCGAAGTCGCTACACCCCTTAGGGTTAGCTAAAAACAAATTCTCATATCTTTTATAAAGAAAACATGCCGCGTAAACTCGGGCCGAAGTGTTGCTACATAAACTCGAGCCGAAGTCGCTACACCCCTTAGGGTTAGCTAAAAACAACTTCTCATCTCTTTTATAAAGAAAACATGCCGCGTAAACTCGGGCCGAAGTGTTGCTACATAAACTCGAGCCGAAGTGTTGCCTCATAAACTCGGGCCGAAGTGTTGCCTCATAAACTCGGGCCGAAGTGTTGCCTCATAAACTCGGGCCGAAGTGTTGCCTCATAAACTCGGGCCGAAGTGTTGCCTCATAAACTCGGGCCGAAGTCGCTAACCATTTCTGGTCGGCTAAAAATATATTTTTCCTTCCATCGATTTGCCATCAATCATTTCCCGTAAATCCACGTCATCTTTAGTATAAACACTCCATATCTGTTTATACTAATACGTGATTTACAATATAATTATTGCATGGCCAGGAAACACACACCTTTTCCATCTTCCGTAAATCTACGCCTACTTTAGTATAAACACATCCATATATGTTCATACTAAATGCGTAATTCACAACTCGATCATTTCATAACCAGAAAATACCCACATTTTTCTTTTCCGTAAATCTACGCCTACTTTAGTATAAACACACCCATATATGTTCATACTAAATGCGTAATTCACAACTCGATCATTTCATAACCAGAAAATACTCACATTTTCCTTTTCCGTAAATCTACGCCTACTTTAGTGTAAACACACCCATATATGTTCATACTAAATGCGTAATTTACAACTTAGTCTTTGCATAACCAGAAAATACACATTTTCTATTTCAAATGCAACATTAAAGACTTATCCTTACCTTGATGAGTGTTGGGTTCGGTTCTTGGCAACTTCTCGAGTTCTACCGACACCACCTCCAACCTTAGGATCTCTTCTCAAGCTCCAAGATGAGTCCTAAGGCTCCTTGCTCTTGAAAAGCTCTCCTTTCTCTCTTCTCTTCGAAGTTCTAACCCAAAAATGTGTTTGGGTTTCTGTTTTAAAGAGGTGTCGTCGGGTTGTAATCGATTACCAACATGATGTAATCGATTACAACGTGAAAAATGCGCATATCTGATGCTTTTAATACGATGTAATCGATTACCAGCAGAGTGTAATCGATTACCAGCAGAGTGTAATCGATTACCAGCAGAGTGTAATCGATTACCAGCAGAGTGTAATCGATTACCAGCAGAGTGTAATCGATTACCAGCAGTGTGTAATCGATTACCAGCAGTGTGTAATCGATTACACTGTGTCAGATGCACATATCTGATGCTTTTAATACGATGTAATCGATTACCAGCAGTGTGTAATCGATTACACTGTGTCAACAGCCCAAAATTGCCATTTCTCGCCCAGGCGAGACAACTCTCGCTCAAGCGAGGCTTCCAGGACTGTTACTATAATTTTAAAGATTAAAATTTGGGGTGTTACATGACTCCTTAGGAGAGGCTTGGTATCTAGCACACATATATACGCTAAACATAATATCTGGCGACTTTGAAGTTAAATATAACAAAGATCTGATCATACCTCGATATTTTATTACCTCTATAGCCTTACCCTTCTCATCCTTGTTTAGATAACAAGATGATGTCGTGTGAGTTGAAGCCTCTTTGGATTTATCAATCTCAAACCTTTTTAGAAACTCCTTAAAATATTTGGATTGATGAACAAATATCACGTTGTTCATTTATTTAATTTGAAGCCCAAGGAAGAAAGTCAACTCGCTCATCATTGACATTTCAAAATCACCCTTCATCAAATCAGAAAATTCTTTGAACAAAATATCCTTAATTGCATCGCATACGCCTAACAGTATTTAGGCACCTTCTACTCATTTAACTTGGTCCTAGCCAACTCCTCAAGAACTCGATTTTTCTTCTCAACAACTTTGTTTTGTTGATGAGCTCTAGGAGTTGAATATTGATGTTATGTCATGTTTATTGCAAAACTTATCAAATAGGTAGTTCTTAAATTCACTACCATGTTCTCTTCGAATAGATATTATCTTATGATTGAATTGGCTTTGAAGAAGTTTGACAAGGTTTTAAAGTATTTAAAAGGTTCACTTTTTAAAATAAGAAGCAATGTCCTAGTGAATCTAGAAAAATCACCAACTATGACAAGTGCATAACTACCACCAAAGCTCATGATTTGTGACGGTCTAAACAAATCCATATGGAGTAATTCTACAGGTCTTGTTGTGGATACCACTATTTTTTATGAAAAAGAGTTTTTCACTTGCATGCATTTTTTGCAAGAGTTGCAAATACCCTCTATTTTAAAATTCATATTTGGTAGGCCATTTACTAGGTCCATGGAGGACAATGTTTCTAGGTGTTTCAAGTGGATATGTGCTTTCCGCCTATGCCAAACTCATAGATCACTTTCTTTTGAAATAAAACATTTTAAAAATAGAGAAGTGATATCTTCTAATTCAACCATATAGATGTTATTTATTCGGTGGCCTATAAACTTAACTTTATTGTCCATGCCATTGAAAATTATACAACACTTGGAATCAAAGGATATTTTGTTACCTTTGTCGTAAAGGTGACTTATGCTTAGCAATTGTGCTCCAAACCTTCCACATAAAGCACCTTGTTAATTGTTGCTTGCGAAGCATTTCCTATTTTGCATACTCCAAGTATTTTCCCTCGATTGTTATCACCATAAGTGACATGAACTTTTTCCTTGAGTGATAGTTCTATAAATTGTGACTTATCACCCGTCATGTGCCTTCATCCAAACTGAACAGATTTTCAAGTCCAAAATGAACAGTTTTCATCCAAAACGAATGAATTTCATTCCAATCGAGTTCTACCTTATCAAATGGATATAATGGTTGGTTGGACGACTATTTAAAGGCACTGAAACACCCAAATTCATATATAAATTTGTACATAAATTTTACATCAATCTTTCATACAATTTTTAAAACTTTCGTATACAATTATTTACACTTGTTTATGGAACTTGAGTTGTAAAAATTCAAATTTTTCTGAAGTTACACACAAGTCTTTGTCTAAAGTTTTTCAAACTAAAACTATATAAGAGCATTGTATACTGAGTATAAAAAGAGTCAAAGGAATGCAAGTTATAGTCATTTTCAGATCTCTTATGGCAATCTTTGCCCTAGTCAATTTCTTCAAACTTCTTTTATTTACTTTTCACCACAGGGTCTGGTGGAAAGGGGAAGAGTATTTGCTTAGAAGTGGTGCTTCTAAATGTTGAGGTATTTGTGAGTGTGTAATGTATTGGTAGTCTCGAGCTGAGATTTGTAATTACAACTCAAAATATCAGTGAAAAATTTTCTTGTGCTGCAAGATTACTGGATATAACCTTCATTGGACTAGAAGACGAATCAGTGTAAAAATCATTGTGTACTTTCTATCTTCTCCTTACTCTCTTAATTTTTTGTTTCTACTTGGCTATTTTTCTGCACATTTTTTCTGCTGCAACAAAATCTATTTTTATTGTAAAAAAATTCATCCTTGTCTAGGCAACTAATCCCCTTAGTTGTCATATTATATTTACAAATTCTTGGTTTTTAACATGCTCCTAACCATGTTTAGTAGAGTTCTACTTTTCATTTCTGCAATACCATTGTGTTGGGATGTATAAGGAACTATAACTTCATGAAAATTTCCCTCTCTGCTTCAGCTTAAAGTCACTCTTCTTTTCTACTTGAGCTTTAAATTTAATATGGCAAACACTTCACTCTTTCACTTTATTAGATTGATCCATACTTTTCTAATATGATAATTAATAAAAGTGACAAGTATCTAATCCCCAATGGAATTGGAATTCATCTCAAAGTATATCATATATCCACTTATGTTTAAATTGTTGCGTCCACTTGTTCATACAAGCTACCTACAATCATTGATATGTTCCAATATAGGAATGACAACAGGGCCGGACGGGCACGAGTAGTGGATACATGTGTCCATGCTTGCACTATTTACGGATACCTGTGTGGGTAGCGGGTATCCGCGAGTGTCCAACAAGTTTTCAATTTTAATTATATTTTTATATATTTTATAATAACTAATATATAAAAATAATTATTACTTGAATAATATGATATTTATATGATAATTTTATGATTATAGTCTCATCACTAAATTTTATTATGAAATAATAATGAAATATACAAATATAATGTTAAAATAATAATAATTAAGTATAAAATATTTAATTAAAATATATGTGGTTACCCGCGGAGCGGATACCATGATACACGTTCTCACCCATGAGCTATTTTTGCAGGTACCAATTCCAGATATTTTGACAGGAACTCACGAGTCGGGTATTTTTGTCATCCCTATTCTAATAGTCGATTTAGTTGCTAGAATGAAGCATGCTCTAGTTTTTACAATTGCATTATCATCTCATATATTACAAATAATGTAATATATGCATTGTCAATGTAAAGATTTATACATAGTTAATATATGGTTTACCCTCCATTTGCATTACTTATATTTAAGATAGTTAATATTGACTAATTATGAATGATGAATGATGCAGTGAAAGAATAAAAAACTCTTACGTTATCAGTACATACATTTTTCTCAATTAAAAAGAAAAATAAAAATAATGGTTGCTTATAAAACAAAAAACAATGTTAATATTATTTTTAAAATAAAATATATGCACTAAAATGATTTAATATAAGATGAGAATTCTTCTCCGTTACAACTAAGTACTAATTATAGACCAACCGTTAGACGCCACCAACTTTATCATAATTTAAATTTGTCCTCAACAACATCAATAATAGTGTATGGTAAAAACTAGAAAATAAAATGGGAAGCAAACTAAATTAAAGGATTATGTCAATAAGGATGATTTGGGATGAAGAAAACTAGTTTAGGGTTCAAAATTTCTTTTATTAGTACGGGCTAATCTGATACTTACAAAAATCTTAAAGGATTAAAATGAACTAATGTTCATTTCTTGTAGCTAGGTAGGAGGAAGAAGATGACATAAAACGACGTTGTTTTGTGTCTTAATTAAAAAAAATCAAAATGAAGTTGTTTCCGTGAGTTGGCAAATTATTCGGTGTCGAATCGCTACGTATAGTTAACGTGTAACGTCAGCGATTCTTTTAACATTAACAGACTCAATAGTCAATATAACAGAGGGATAAACATGAGTGTGTGTTTTAAAAGTTAGGAACAAAATGTTAATTTAAATTTATTATGGACTAATTATACACCCACGCGAAACTTGATAGATCAAAATGAGTAATTACTCTAGTATAAATATATAAATATATGTATATATTATTGGGGAGTCGATGAAAATACTTTCTAAAATATAATAGAATAAGGTGATAATTTTAGAGGAAAAATGAATATACTAATAGTGTAAGAGTTTTATAGATTGTGAGTCCATTATCCACTATTTATTTTTAATCATCATTAACTCTTCAAAAAATACAAAAATAGAATATGCAAGGACAAATCTTTGTGGGTATAGGTGGGAGCAACTGCCCCCATGAATTGTTTTTTCAAATTTATTACAATTTCTTCATAAAAAAAACTACTTGAATCTCATATTTTTTATTCAATTTGTAGCTTGGCCGATATGTATAATGTAATTTGTGTGATTCTTTAAAATTATAAATAATACATCAAAATCTCTTATACATGTAAATGTTAATATTGCTTATAATATTAAGACTTTGTTTGAGTTCATAATGATATTACAAATATAAAAAAGATTATGGGGGTCACATATTGTCTTTGTTAAACTTTGTAGCAAAAATCTTAAGATGCTAAGGGTTTTTAGTCGTTTAACTTTAATATTGATAATATATGTATTTTCTAGAAAATTAACTTGAGATATCAATTTCAAACAAAATTTCATCTAATTCAGAGTAAGATAGTAGATGAGTTTCAACAAAATTAAATAGTAAGATAATACATTTCTTGTAGAGAACATGGTAATTTATGTTGAAAATTTTACATCTAACTAAATCATAGATTTTTAATGATTTAAAAGAGTGAAGCTCGATACTTTAAATGAATGTTCAGTTTTATTTAACGTCTCTAATTGTTAATTACTATTATTTAGAATTAATATGTTAATTTGACACTTAGAAACAATTATATACATTTCTTAATATTTTATTGCAACTCAATTAATCTTAGTTATAAATTATAATTAAATATTGTTGTCCTCCAAACTTATTATCAAGACCCGCCACGTGATGGATGATGTGCTAATTGTGTATAAATTTTTACACTAACAATGCATAAATATTGCATTCATAATTTTCACAATTAATGAAAAAACAGTGAATGAAAACAAATGAAATAAAATAAAAAGTAAATTACACTAACATCATTTGAGTTTTAGTGAAATTATACAAATCATTATTCTTTTTTTGTACCTACACAAATTATCCTTAATTTATATACATATATTAGAATTAATTACTCATGCATGGGTGTGAGTGCAATATTTTAAACAATAAATGGATGATGGATGTAATTAAGTTAAACTCCAATGAGTGTTGGTGTAATTTACTCTTAAATAATTAATTATATATTATCTAGCATAAATTGTTCTTTTCTAAATTTGAATATAAAATATGTTTATGAAATCAATATTCTCTTTTGTTTTGTGTATTTTAAGCCAAAAATAATACAAAAATAAGTTGATTAATACATTTTGGGACTAATCAAAAAATGATATGTTTTTTTCGAAATCTTGTTGAGATTAAATAAAGTTGCATAATTTCTTCTTTATAACCATTATCATTAGCAAACATATTTGTTTGTACAATAAATAACGACTCATAAATACTTAGAAACTCAAACTATTTAAATTTAGTCTCAATATACTTTCTTTTATGTTCAAGACTTAAATTAGTTATTGTTAATAATATAAGTCTAGAACTAAGAAATGATTTAAATGGAACAATAGTGTATGAATCGTCCTTTTATTTACATTATTTTCAGACTTATTGGATATGACTAAATATATGATAGACAACTCAAACTCAGATAAAAAATCTTATTTTATATAAATAAATAATAATATTATAAATATGTTTGAATTGTATATTTTTATATAAATTATCATTACTGAAAAACAATAAAATATTTAAATTTATATTATTATTGAAATATTTGTTTTATGGTAGGATTAATACGTTTTGAAAATCATTTATCATATTTGGAAATCAAAGGCTCCTCCTAAGGTTATTAATTTTGTTTGGCGGGTTTTTCAAGATAGAAGATGCTCTTCTCAGGCGGGGTATTTCTTTTGATAATGGTGGCGGAAGCTTTTGCTCTTTGTGTAATGACCACTTTGAATCTTCAAATCATCTGTTTTCTTCATATACTTTCACTTATCATATTTGCCAATTATTGTACAATTGACTTGGTATCTCCGTCGCCTTACCTCTTATTTCGATCAATCATTACATTAATCACATTGGTTTGATGAAGGATAAAAGGGGTGGAAAGCTTGGAGCAAGATTTGGTTGTCTACTATTTGGGTCATCTGGTTACATCAGAACGAAATCATTTTCAACAATGTTCGACCTTCTACTCTTCTCGTTCTGGATACTGCTAGGGTGAATGATTGGCTTTGGATCAAGGGCTCCTTGAGGTTGGAATATACTTCTTATGTTGATTGGATTTCTAAACCTCTTGAGTGTTTAAAGTGTAATATGTAATTTTTTCTTCTCCTTTAACTCTTCCTCTATTTGTATCATTCCTCATCTTTAATAAAATATTTTTTTACTGATAAAAAAATATGTTTTGAAAATATTTAAGAGATTAATAAATGGAAATATAACTTATTGATTTGTGCAACTAAAGTTGAATTTCAATTTCTCCATTAAGTTGTAAGAAATAATCATTCTCATACTTAACAATACAGTATTTGTCAAAATTTATCTTTCGCCATTCCCTTAATGATGAGGACACAAAGTACAAATGAAACTAAAAACTAAAATCATATTAAATTGTAGAAAAAATTTATTTTAGTTCGTTACAAAAATTATAATGAGATGTTACTTAAATATACAAAACAAAAGAGAAGAGGGATATCATTATCAAATTATATATGCAAGTTTATAAAGTATCAATTTATATAACTAATTTATAATTTATTAAAAGGAAATTACACTTAGTAATATCTTTTTTAACTTAAAATATAAAACATTAAAAAATGAAATGTTTGAATTTATGATCATTTAGAAGAAAAATTATATCGTGTATTAATAGCCTATTATTTTTGTACACCATATTATTTATGTGTTAATAGTCCCTAATTTCAATTTAATAATTATTATGTTTATATTATATCCTTTCTTGCCATATGGTCCTAACAACTACGAAGCAAAAATTAATTATTTTTACATGAAAATATGCACTTTAAAGCAATGTTGTGAAACCCGAGCCGGACGTCAAACCGGAGGAGGTCTTGTATAGGTTCTAACCGGTTTAACCGGTTAAGCCGTCCGGTCGGACCGGACGACAATATAATATCATATATAATTATATATATATACATATATTATATAATTAATTAAAATAAGTGAATAACTTTGCACAAAGCTTACACATAAATCAAAATAAAAGTGCATCAAAGTTTAAGTCTTACATAATTAGAGCAATAAATCAAAACACATCTCATTTAGAGAGTAAACATTCTAATTCATCCATGTATCATTGTCTTTGTTAGATCCTAAGTTTACATTGTTGGTTAAAGATGTACTTTGAGTGTAACTATCTACATCTTCTTGAGGAAAAAAAGTCTAAATTAAGCAATCCATCAATAGTAATATTTTGTCCTTCAACCATACCTACAAATTAGAATATACGTTAGATTAATATGTATAATAATTAGAAAATATGTATAATACTGATCTTTGAAAAACTCATGCATGAAACTAAGATCATTTGCATTTTTAAACAGTGTAATCGATTACACAATCCTGGTAATCGATTACATGTTGATAAACTAGTCAAACATGTGCATTTTATATGATGTAATCGATTACAATATACTCGTAATCGATTACATCATAGTAAAAGCATCAGATATGTGAATTTTACATGATGTAATCGATTACAATATACTCGTAATCGATTACATCATATTAAAAGCATCAGATATGTGCATTTTTTACATTTTTTTTTAATTTTACCAATCCGGCCGGTTTAACCAACCGGGTTATTCCGGTTTTACCCGGTCTAACCCGGTTGGACCGGATTTTCCACGGCCCAAAACGGCTAGAAACCAATTCCGGTTTTCTACATGTACAGGACCGTTTACTCAAGCGGGTGACGGTTGGACCGGTTGGACCGGCCGGTCCGGTCCAAACAACACTGCTTTAAAGAATATTTCTATTTGTCATTTAATTTTATATTGATTCATTTGTTTTGAAAATATATTTCCTCACTTCAATTTTAAGTTATAAAATAGTTATAATAAATTTCTTCTCTTTCTATACGATGAAATATATCAATTTTTATGTATAACAGTTTTTAACGTGTAATTAACTTCTACATGTAATTAATTTCTTGTGTAACATAACAGTTTTAAAATATATATAATAGTCTTTTAATTCATGTCTATCTTTCCATATTATAAATAATATTAATCATAATATTATTATTTAAATTATTATATATATATTTAGTGTACTCTTTTTTTACGTGTACGTTAAGGATAAAAAAAATATTCAATTACATTGTTTTTGTACTATTAAAGAGAAGTAACGACGTAATAATAATTAAATATTTTGTGTGTAAATGTAATATGGAAATGAGAGATACAAATACTGAGTTGTATTTATAGAATAATAAATAAAACGTGTCAATAATGGTCACAATGATATTTATATAATAGTAAATATAGAAATTTATATTTCATATTTATGTTTACAACGGTGAAGTTATAAAGAAAATAAGGGGCCATATGAAGAGTGAATTGGTGGGTTCTTTGTTCTCATGTATTATTTCTTCTTACAACTAGCCTATATATACATTATCTCACTCACCTAACCTTCATTATCATGAGATCTTATAACTTCTAATTATTAGTGTGCAATGTTATAGGAGTGTTTCTAGCATCTCACACTCACCTCTATTCATACTCAGTAATTCACTCAAATGTATGTCTTTTCAACATTTACTAACAAGATAATATTTTTATTTGACAAATTAACATTTTTTTGGTCATTTTCGGTGGATGAAGCTTATTTTATTATTTTTGAGTTCAATATAACATTTTTTATGATTTATCATTGAACCTTATTTCAAATTTCTTGGTGTTGTTTTGAGAAGAAGGATGGTGAAGAGGAAGAGACATAAGGGTGGCAGAATTGTTATCTTTGAGCCTATGTTGGTGGAGGTTGACACTATTCTTTTGACTCATGTACCTTTTTTTTCCTCAATTGGGTCTCTTTCAAAATATTATCTTATACTTTGTCTGAGGAATTTAATTAATATTAGTCATTGGAGTTGAATAGTTTTATTGATGAAAACGTAATCATTTTATAAAATTGTATTTGAATTGGTAACATGGGTAACATGAGTGTTCTTAACAATGCGAATATACAAGGAACAATTATGTTTTAACTATGCGAATGTATATGTAACATGTGTCTTCTTAGCAATGTGAATGTACGAGTAACATATGTGTTTTTAACAATTAAAATGTATGAATCACATGTTTGTTCTTAACAATATGAATGCACATGAAACATGTGTATTTTTAACCAAGCGAATGTATGAGTAACATGTGTGTTTTTAACCATGTGAATTCATATATAATATGTGTTATTAATAATGCGGTAAAAAAACTCTCACCACGTTAGCTAGGGACATGTGTCATCACCTCATGCAAAATTTTCCTTCTAAAAGATCTATTGTAAGGACCCAAATTCTACCCTTGAAATTTTTTCTTATTTTAATTCATGCAAACATTCATTTTGTTCATATTTTATGATTAGTAACCGAAAATACGTTATATTATTTACCTTGATTATTTTCTAACTGTTTATCATGCAGTATTCATACATACATTCCTAATGCAGAAAAACATAATTCGTATTAATGAAACTCGGTAACTACCGCATTCAATTAGCTATGGGTCTTCATGATACCCATAGCTACACATACCCTGAGTTACACTTATCTGAAGGTTATTATATCCATAGTTACAAAATACTTTACACTATCAGATAAGCAATCATGATACAAAAAATGGTGCAAATAATGACATTTATAATATAAAGTTCCTAAAGCTCCCAAAAATAAGCCTCTTCATTCTACCTGTTTATCTGCAATGGGATTATCAATGGCAAATACATAAAACATACAAAGGAGTAAGTCATTAGTTCAATACACATCATTATAAGATAATCCACATTAAAAAGGGGTTAGTAAACCATTTTTAAATTCATTTTCTTTGCTGCATCACTTGAGCCGAAGTCGCTACACCCTTTAAGGTTAGCTAAAAGAAGATCCCCTTTTCTTTTAAAACGAAAATGTGGTACATATACTCGAGCCGGATTTTTGCTTCATATACTTGAGCCGGAGTTTTGCTTCATATACTCGAGCCGGAGTTTTGCTTTTTATACTCGAGCCGGAGTCGCTAACCATTCATGGTCGGCTAAAATTTTATTTTCTTTTTAAAACGAAAACATGCTACATATACTCGAGCCGGAGTTTTGCTTCATATACTCGAGGCGGAGTTTCACTTCATATACTTGAGCCGAAGTTTTTCTTCTTATACTCGAGCCGGAGTTTTGCTTCTTATACTCGAGTCGGAGTCGCTAACCATTCTTGGTCGACTAAAAATGTATTTTCTTTTCATCGATTTCACCATCAATCATTTCCTATAAATCTACGCCTTCATTAGTATAAACATACCCATATATGTTTATACTAAATACGTGATTCACAATATAATTATGGTACAACCAGAAATACACACATTTCTATTTCAAATGCACAAGTAAAGACTTATCCTTACCTCGGTGAGTGTTGGGGGTCGGTTTTTGAGTAATTTTACCAGTTTCCTCCAAGATCTCCTCCAACCTTAGGATCTTTCCTCATTCCCACCAATAACAACAATGTCAGTCATTTATTCAAATAACACATAAACGACTCGTATTTCATCGCTAGACACACAAGAGTTTCATACATGTTCAATGTTTCCAAAACTACTTCATTAGGAGTTTCCAACCATTCAAGACATACATATTCACCTCATATTCAACATTAGAACACATACTCATAACACAATCATTCTCATATCACATAATCTTGTCCATTTATTGCCATTAAACACTTATCACACAATCATTGTTACAAACATACCCATATATGTTTATCATAATAAACATTCACCTCTTATAGCAAATCAACAACTCATAACACATCATCATTATAGACAAACCACACACAACATATTCTTCATCATATAACATTTAACACATTTCCTCTTATGACCATATTTTCCTTTTGGGGGTTTTGGGGTTTTTATAAATCGACCCACAAACCTTTTACATTCTTTGAATATTAACTCTAAATCAAGAGTTTACAAGAGAGAAACTAAATAAAACGAACCACAACTCCAACGGAAGAGTTTCCATGGTTTCTCATATTTTTGAAAAGAGATCCATACACCCAAAACAAGTTAGAGAGGAAGAAGAATAGTTAGAAACAAGAGGTTTACCTCTTCTCAATCTCTAAGATGATTCCTAAGGCTCTTTGCTCTTGAAAAGCTCTCCTCTCTCTCTTCTCTTCAAAGTTCTAACCCTAAAATGTGTTTGGGGTTTCTATTTTAAAGTGAAATCGTCGGGTTCTCGCTCAAGCGAGCCCATTCTTGCTCAGGCGTGGAAATCCCGCCTTTTTAAAATTTCAGATCTGACGCTCTCGCTCAAGCGAGAGATTTCTCGCTCAAGCGAGGCAGTTGTCGCTCAAGCGAGGATCTTACAGCCTCGACAAGTCCTGAATGCCACTTTTCTCGCCCAAGAGAGACAACTCTCGCTCAGGCGAAGCCACTCTCGCTCAAGCGAGAATCCTTCAGTATAGCCCAGGATTTCACCCTCCCATGTGAGCCTCTCTCGCACAGGCGACGATTCTCTCGCTCAAGCGAGACTCCCAGGACTGATACTATAATTTAATGACTTTAAAATCTAGGGTGTTACATCTCTACATCTTAATATGCAACGTCACACATAAGATGAAAAATCCCCTTTACCATTTGTGAAATCACTCTTCATGGCTCATGTTACTCCACCAATTCACTCTTCATGGCCCATATTACTTCACTAATTCACTCTTCATATGACTCATGTTTTCTTTGTAAGTCTATCGTTATGGACATAAATATGAAATATAAATTTCTATATTTACTATTTTATAAATGTCATTGTCACCATTATTGACACATTTTCTTTATAATTCCCATTAATTGTATTAAATATACAACAATGACATTGTCACATTCAATTTCATTGAAAATCAATATTCTTGAGGAGGATGAGAAATTTGTGAACAATATTAAAATTTTGTCTTCAATCATGTACTTACCAAAATTGCACAATCTAATGATCTTTGATATGGTGTTAACATGTAAACCAATTTAAGAAATATGGTAAATTTATTAAAAGAATAAAAAATAAATCAAAACAGTAATTTTTTTATCACCTCCCATTGTTTTTTTATAAAGAACCGATCAGGATTCATTTTTAAAATTCAAATATAACCAAATCAACTTAGTCCATGTTATTCAATAGAAATAGAAATAGAAATATTCAAAGAAGTATTTTATCAACTTAGTCTTTCACTTATTATTATGTGGAGAATACTCCAAAAAGAATTGAATTGGATGTAGGTTCAGAGAAAGTTGTTTATATTCTCTACAATATACTCATATTATTGATTCAATTTATTCTTCCTCTTATTTTCCACTTATTTTTCATGGACATGTTCATAAATAAAAAAATTAGAAGGAAAAAATAAGTTGGAAAAACTTTTGGTCATTGGAATTGAAATTCAAAAACAACAAAATGATTTGTTATTCATGTTTTCTGTTTAAAATTACTATTACGATGAGTGTTTGAAAGTTATGTTGAGGCTACATTAGGGCATGACCACCCCATTGCTATTATTGGCCATACAATTCTTAATTTTAAGAATATCAACAATTTCTACATACTTGAAATTTTTTAACCTTCAAAATAAATGAATCATTACTCTCATCAGAATCCAAAAAAAATGTGTAGACCCAATTAAATGAATTTGAGAGAAAAATTACAAGTGCAATTTAAATGTGAATAGATAGACAATAACTCAATTTGATTCTAAGAAATTTGCAAGTTAGGATTAATGCATCATTTAAGATTTAAGACAAATAAAAAAAATAATTGGGGATGTATTATTTCTCTCACTTAAATGTTTAAATATGTCCACCTTCATTTTCTCTGCAATTTAACATTTCTTCCATTAATCATTATACCATTCAATTTGAGCAATTGATTTATCAATAACTTAATAAGACAAAAATATGTTTCTGCGACTTTCTCACCTTTACTAATTATTGATTCAAGTGGAGACATATAACTAATTCCAAATCACTAATAATATATTATCATCTAACTCATTATTCAATCAATTAATAATTTTATTATCCAATATTATGATCATACTGTTAGTAACAAAACCTTAATATAATTCATTCACCTTCTGTTATTTAGTTGTTTAATTTAAATTGAAAAAACTATATAGTTTCACATCATTCAATATTTGCATTAATCTATCTATTTTATTTAATGTTTAATATTACTCTAAGAATTATTGTACTTTTCACTCTATCAAAGCTTTATGCTACTTTTCTTACTGAATTTTAATAACAAAGTTCAAATTCTTTGGATTTTATTTTTTATTTATTATAATTGAAAAACAAATTAAAATTGAAGTTTTTAAAACTTTTAAATATATTTTTAATAAATAAGACTTATCTAATATCGTCATATGATTTCCCTATTTTCATTATATAATAAATCAAATTCGAAATTGAAAAATCATTTCATTTTCTACAACTTTTAAAATGTTTATTTTCAAAAAACATCACATAGTATCATGTTTTAGTTTTTTATTTTCATTACAAATTTCAAATTGTCATTTATTTTTCTTATGTGTTTGAACAAACAAGTACACAGTTAACACATGTGTTCTTAACAATGTCAACGTACAGGTAACATGTGTGTTTTAACTATGTAAATGTATATTTAACATTTGTGTTCTTAAATGCGAATGTACATGTAACATATGTGGTTTTAACCACGTGGATACATGAGTCACATGTGTGTTCTTAACAATACGAATGTTAAAATAGTTGTATATTCTGCTTTTGTATTTAATCGATTAACTATATGATTTATCGATTATCTGTGTAATTCTGTAATAGTTAATCGATTAGCAATATAGTTAATCGATTAACTGATAGTTGCTTTTAGTTGATTAGTTGTTTGTTAAGCAATATAGTATATAAAGGGGCATACCACTTACTTTGTAATACATTTATTCATTTTTCTTCATTGCATTCAATAATGAGAAGTTCATTCATTTCAATGGAGTCTTGATTCTCCATTCTTTCTTTAACTTTCTTTCTCATTCATGCATGTCTTTTCTTATCTTTCTTGTTCATCAAAAAAGCTTCTGTGCATGGCTCCTACCATTTTAACAATGAATGCATGGGTAACATTTGTTTTTAATCATGTGAATGCACTTCAGTAACATTGGTGTACTTAATCATGTGAATGCACATGTAATATATGTGTTTTTAATCATGCGGTAAAAAATTATTGTCTCGTGCAAGTGCACGGGCAAAAAGTACTATTATTACAATGTTTACCAATGTAATAATATAAAAATATCAAGTCACCAATGTAATTTTTAATATAAGTTTTAATAATATCACAATTCATTTTCATATTTTTTATTACATAAACTATAATACCATGTACACTCAATACAAAAAATTGATATAATTTTCTAAAATGAAATATATGAAAATTAAATATTTCATACTAAAAAATAAGAATGCGGAAAAATGAAATATATAAAAATTAAATATTTGATACTAAAAAATAAACTTAAAGGTTGAATTAAAGAGTGGAGGATATTTTTTAGAACTATTTTGGGTATATCATGCTAATATGTACCTTCATAAAATGGAGTGAAGTCATGTTAGTAATATATATATATATATATTTATACTATATATAAATGCAAAACATGATATAACTTTCACCATGATGTAATTTTCACTTTCCTGTTTTCCCTTGACACTTTTTAATTTCTACACACAAAAAATCATATCATTATATGTAACCACCACTCTCACCTTAAATTGAACATATATTATATATAAAGGCAAATCTATATATTTGTACTACTTAATAAAGACAAAACCCAAAATAACTTTCTCATTATGGTGTAATTAATGATTTCATATTTTGCTCTTACTATCTTCTAATTTCTACCAAAAAACCATATAACTTAAGGTATAATTTTCTAATTTCAATTTAGCGTTCATGGTAACCTCTATCCAAAACTCTTAAACTACTTCTTTCATATTCTCTCATATTTTTTCTCCCCTCATTCTTCACAATCAATTCATTCATTAAGATTGAACAAATACTCCAAATGAATATATTCAACTGCAAATTACAATATCTAACACAAACGATAGGAAAACAGATTGAAAGATAATTTCATCTTATGACCATTATCATTAGCAAATATATATTTTTGTACTTTGTACAATAAATGACGACTCATAAGTACTTAGAAACTCAAACTATTCAAATTTAATCTCAATATACTTTGTTTTATCTTCAAGACTTAAATTAGTTATTGTTAATAGTATAGGTCTACAACTAAGAAATGATTTAAATGGAACAATAGTGTATCAATCATCATTTTATTTACATTATCTTCAGACTTATTGGAGATGACTAAATATATGATAGACAACTCAAACTCAAATAAATAATCTTATTTTATATAAATAACTAATAATATTATAAATATGTTGGAATTGTATATTTTTATATTAAGTGTCATTACTGAAAAAACAATAAAAAATTTAAATTTATCTTATTATTCAAATATTTGTTTTTTTTGGTAGGATTAATATGTTTTGAAAATATTTAAGAGAGTAATAAATGGAAATATAACTTATCCATTTGTTCAACTAAAGTTGAATTTCAGTTTATCCATTAAGTAGTAAGAAATAATCATTCTCACACTTAACAATATAATATTTGTAGAAAAAACTTATTTTAGTTTGTTTCAAAAAATTTAATGAGATGTTGTTTAAATACACAAAAGAGAAGAGCATAAGGAATTCATTATTAAATTAAGAGTAAATTATACTCACACTCTCTGAATTGAATTTTAGTGAAATTACACAAATCATCCCTCAATTTTTTGTCCTTACACGAACCACCCCTAATTTTGTACATATGTTACACTGACTACCCCTGTGTAATATAAAAGTGTAATATTTTAAACAAAAAACGTGTGACATGTGTAATTAAGTTAAATAAAATATTGTATATTGTGTAGACAAATTCAAATAATATAAGAGTCGATGTCTCTTTATTATTTGGCTCGTTACAAAATATTATAAGGATTATTTAAACATATCTTTAGAGTTAATAATATATTTTGTAATGAGACAAAAATAATAAAAAGACATTGATTTTTGTACTATTTGAAATGTTACACAATATATACTATTTTTTTTAAATTAATTATACTCACCACACGTTTTTTGTTTAAAATATTACACTTTTATAACATGCAGAGGTAGTCACTGTAATATATATACAAAACTAGGTGTGAGTGTAATTTACTCTTATATTAAAAATGTAAATTTATAAATAATCAATTTAAGTAATATATAATTAATTAGGAGTAAATTATAATGAATTTTAAATATTGAGAAGAAAATGTAGCTAGGCTTAGTAGTGAAGATGGTCCTTTTGTAAGTTATCTTTTTGTGTATTGTGGGCAAAACGACGTCGTAATAGATTGATCTGTGTGGAAGGTGAAGGTGAAGAAGAAAATGTCGCAACAGCAAAACAGTAACATCCCAGTGAGCGAGGTTTTCTGGACTCTCGCTGATAAAGCTGACAAGAAATTCTCTAACATCAGAGATTTGCCTTATTACCAACGCACCAGGTTTCAATTTCTTTCTCTTTTTTTATTATTATTTATTTTTCGATAATTGTCGTCGCAATGATAAGATTGTTTGCCCTCTAACCTCGGTTGGTCCGAATCCTGGAAACAGTCTCTCTGCTTACATCTGCCCGAGTCTAGATGGTAGATGTAGGCAGTCTTATCCCTGCAAGTGGAAAAGTTGTTTTCGAGATCTCAGCTTACATGTCATACCTCATTAGCTTAAAGGGCGGCCCAGTGTACGAGGCTCTCACTTAGCGGACTTTGGGATGATATATGTAGGCAGACTTATCCCTGCTAGTTCAGAGATTGTTTTCGATATTTGAATCTGTGATTTCATGATCAGTAAACAACAACCTTACCTTTGCGCTAAATTCACCCTCTAAAGTTGATCATGATGTGGTTTATTAATTTTTTTATTTTATAAGTTCTAGCATAGAAAGCAATATTGTTTTTTGTTACTTAGAGGATGAAACTTAGGATTGGGTAATTTTATATATTGAGGGATTGTTTTTCAAGACCAATTAGAAAACCAAGCTTTAAATTTTAGGGCACTCTATTCTGGGTACTCATGATTTCTTTAATTTGATGGATCCATTGGTAGTTTTAGTTTGTATTTGTTGGTCTCTGCAAGTAAAATTAATAGGCATTGGGTTTGTTGTAGGCATGATACGTACTTTTATAAGGTCTTCAAGGTGTACACACACTTGTGGAAGTTTCAACAGGAGAATCGGCAGAAGCTGGTCGAGGCTGGGCTTAAGAGATGGGAGATCGGTGAGATTGCATCTCGCATTGGGCAACTGTATTTTGGGCAGTACATGCGCACCAGTGAGGCGAATTATCTATCTGAATCATATATTTTTTATGAAGCCATATTGACACGGGAGTATTTTAAGGAGGGGTTGTTTCAGGACGTTAATATTGCAAACAAACAATTGAGGTTTCTTGCTCGTTTCCTAATGGTGTGTTTGGTTCTGAACCGGAGAGAAATGGTACAGCAATTGGTTAATCAGCTTCAAGTATTAGTCGGTGAATGCAAAAGGACATTCCAGGTTTGTATATGCAGAGTTAGACTTAGACCCGATCACCCAATTATTTCAATACCATGCTTGGTTATAAATTGTAACTGCAATTGTAAATCTCTACATTTTGACAATTGATAGTTCATAAAAAAAATTATTTACCATAACTGATTATGGGATAAGGCTCCTCTAGAGTGACTTGGATTCTAAAATGAACAAGTAAGGGTGTATCCACCATTGATTTACTAAAGCGGGTTGAGATCTCAATGCGCTTAAGCTTACTATGGGTAGATATCCTCTTGCTTACTTACATTTAAGCTCACTTTAGAAGCGCTTTTCCTTTATTATGATATGTACATACTGCATTTGAAACTGTTTAATGCATTGTATTTTGTGGAAACCTCTATGTAAGGATGTTGGTTTTTCATGAATTGTTGGCTTGCTGTTTTACTAATGGATGTGTGGTGTCTCTAGTCTCTACCATGCAGCCAATGTTCTTCGAAATATATGTCTTGCTATCTATCTGCCGTGTATATTAAGGAGATAGATTGTTTAGGTAGGTGAAGTTAATTCTCAATTGTGGTAAAAAGAGCAAACAGATTTTGTTACATAAGCCAACTAACGGGGTTTCTCCAACCTATGAATGAATAGTCATGATAATATGATGGTCAGAGTAGGATCAATTATGGCGAAGTTCCCAATTCTGCAATAGATTTTTATGATTTGATTGTCAAGTATCGTATATCCTACAAGCTTAAGCTATTATGCCAATGCTTATATACATTGTTAATATCGAACATGCCCCTAACATGAGCCTTTTCGGCTTGAAGTGTGATAAAGCATAGGCCTGTTTTACCTGGTGCTGAAATTTACCTTTATTTAAAAGAATGACGCTGACAAGATTGGACTCCTGACAACTTAGTCAAGGGGACTTTTATACCATGCCAAGGACCAAATATCCTTTAAGCTTGAGGTATTAGTTGAAGGCTTATATGAATGGTTTTATATGTTACGCCAATGATTTTCTTTTGTTCCGCTGTCTTCGCTGATGAATGAGTAAGTCTGTTTTTTTATAATTAATGAACGAGCAAGTTTGTTGGTGATTGAACATCTAAACTAACTGCTGAGCTGCATAAACATGACGTGGCACTGTATCTTTAGAACAACCTAGTAAGCAACCTACATAGACAATTAGAGGGTTCCAAGAAAAACTTAATGTTACTCAGAATATTTTTCGTAGATTACATGTACAGGTGTATTGGCATTGACCTTCAAACCATATGGTTACAGGAAAGTGACTTTAAAGAGTGGAAGGTGGTGGTTCAGGAAATAGTCCGGTTTTTAAAAGCGGACACAGCTTTTATGAATATCAGGCCCTTGAGATATAGTCTAGTATTGGACCCTCATCCGGATACTTTACCAAATGTTTCTGCAGCTATTACAAAGCGAAATTTGAAATTACGAGATGCTGTATTAAGTAGCTTCCATCACAACGAGGTAAGTATCTGGGACTTTTTAATTTTGCTTTTTCCCTTATATTGAAGAAGAATATTTGTTGAAAATGATAAAATTAACATGATAGGTTTTTTTGCATCGTTGATTTCTGTAAAATGTTATGATCTTCCATTGTTGATTTCAAATGTTATCCCTGAACAGGTTAAGTTTTCAGAGCTCACGATCGACACTTTTAGGATGCTTCAATGTCTGGAATGGGAACCTAGTGGCTTATTTTACCAGTCAACTGCCTCAAAACTTAGTCATAATGGGGCAACCGGGGTTACTCGTATCAATTACTCCCAAGATATTGCTGATCCCACCCTACCAACAAACCCAAGGAAAGCTGTCTTATACCGTCCTTCATTGACACATTTTATAGCTGTAAGTATGAGAAAATATATGTTTTATTTCTGTTGATTTGGTAGGTTTTAGGTAAGGAAGGAGAAAATAAAATGATGTTGATACTAGATAGTAATATGATGATAATTTGATAAGATGATGGTGTGATACAAAAGACACAAGAGAATTTAAGATATTCTGATATACTTTCATATATTCTAACTAGTCTTATTTACACTAGTAGTAGAGTCCTAGTCTTAATTAAATAAGGAAATAAATAAGAGAATATAAAATTTATAAATAAAGAAACGAGTCCTAACGGATCTAGAATACTCTAAAAAATTCTGAGGTACAATAACGATATTATGAGATGTTTTTCCATATGTTCTAACAAGCTTTAAGCTTGTTACAAATTAGAAATTCCAAAAAGAAAATAAAAAGTAAAAGCAGAGCTCCGTAAGAACAATGGTCGAGAAGGTAACTCTGAGATGTTGGAAACACCAAAGAGACAAGAGTTGGTTGAAAGATAACTCATCAAGAGGCTGGAATGACTATCAGCCTGAAGAGCTTGTTGGAATGCTGCTTGACCAAGGAAGTAGAAACTTTGCTTGAAAGATGCTGAACAGAAATATTCTGGCAAGCAATTATACACAGCAAGAACTAAAACTTCTTCAAATTCATCAATGTTGGGGATGCATAAGTTTAAAAGATTTGGATCATACCATCTATTCTGTGTAAAACACATTCTGGATTTTCCCACTTCTTTGGAATTAAAAAATGATTCTTGATTTGAATCAGAGTGCCTAGTTATTTCATTATTGTATTTTGGGTTCCTTGGTAATTCAAGTATAATTTGGTTTTTGCTTATATAATGGTTAGGTTCTTGCCACAATTTGTGAGGAGCTTCCTTCTGATGGTATTCTCCTTGTATATTTGTCAGCATCAGGTTAGATATCCCTACTAGCATTGTCATCCCTACTAGCATATAAGCCTGTAAGCCTCTAGGGTTATTAAAATAGTACCCGCGGGTTCGGTTTTCATTGTCATCCCTACTAGCATGTAAGCCTGTAGGGTTATTATACCTCTGATTTTATTCAAATTTCTTTAGGGAGAGGTGAACCCTCTATTTTCTTCTACATCTCATGCAGGATCTTGTGGTGCTGCACAGAATGAACCTGGCTGTATACTCTTCGGTCCCCATGGAGATGGAGGTACTCTTAGTTGATCTTTTCATGTAGTTCCATTCTTGTACTGCCTGCTGCATTATATGCTTGGTTCTTTTTTTTTTTTATAAAACTCTTCAATGTTTTCAGAGCCCTTGTTAATTTAGATGCCACAAGTTAATGTATATAGGACAAGTGTGTTAGTTAACTTAGCTTAGAATCATATGTCCCGTCAAATCGGATTGCGTTGATTATGTAATGTAACACATGAATTTCCATTGGGCCTCTGCGCTCTGTTTCTGTCCCTTGGGGCCACTCTTTTGGGGCAGCTAAGGTCCTTAAATAATCACTTTAACTACCTTTAAGTAATATTTTAAATTGTTCAAGTTACCTATGTGCATGGCAAACTTATGTTGATAATATACTAAGCTGAAAGGGAGGACGTTACACCTTCTGTGCATAGCCTTAAGTTATTCTCCATGTTAATCTGCTAAAGTATGTCCAAGTAGGTTGAAGAGATGACATAAAACCCAAGGGTTTAACATTTATTATGGTCAACTAGGTTATGTTTTAGAAAATGTTGTAATATCTTAATAGTTCTCAAGTTCATAAACTTGCATAATGATGATGATATAGTGAATTCTCATATTAGACATGGTTCCGTTGTTATTGCAGAATACTTTAACTTTATACCTTTTCAGGATCAAACTGCATATATCCGTCTGACTTTCTACCGTTTACAAGAAGGCCACTTCTTTTAGTTATCGATAATGACAACAGCAAAGCATTTAAGGCAAGCCTTACGACAAGTTCATTTATCTCTTTAGTTTTTGTTTGATAAAATTACTTTTTGAATTTATCATGTTAGATAGTAGTTACCGTGTTAGGTTCCATGCGCGTTGGGCTCTGATACATGTTAGCAGTGATTTAAATTGTGGACTGCATCACCTGATGCGGCCACAATATTGCGGTGGTGGCACCGCAACCACATCATACCACAATTGCGGTGTGATTCGGCCGCATCGAACCGCAACGCAACCGTATTAGACCGCATTTGGACCACATCAAGCCGCACCGGGCCACATTGGACCGCATCAGGCCGCATCGGATTCAAAAATATTATTTTAATGACAAAATAATTCACACCGCAACATCCGCAATCCGCATCGCGACGGTCGCAATAACCGAAATCGCAGTAAACACAACCGTTACCACAATCACGACCATAACCGCAATTTAAAAAACTGCATGTTAGCTTCCATCTTAAAACAAATTGCCATTAAGTGGGGTAGATGATGGGTTTATAAATCACACCCCATGAATTGAGGCAGACAAGAAGAGACTTAGAACAATTCCAAATATCAATCTTGAATCTTCTACCAAGACAAGAGAAGTCCATATTTGGAAATAATTACTGCTTTAATTAACATCTGGCTAGTATAAATAATCCCTTTGTGTAGTTTGGCTTAGACATGCAAATCAGCATAGTCTTTCTAATATCATCAAGTGTATGTAATGTAAATGTTGTCTCGTTTCAATAAGAGGCAAGAAGTATGATACAATTGACTGAGATTGAGTCTTACAGAAGATTTTGCACTAGGGAAAGTTACTACTTTGTGGTTTTTGAAGTATTCTTGACTTATATATTCCTTCTTCCCATGACAATTTCAACTTTACAACATTTAAAAGGCATTTAATTAAAATATGCAGATCATAGAAGAATCACAAAAAGGAGAGTCAGTTGCTATGCTCCTTTCTCCAAGCTGTTCACCTCCTATTGCATCCAATTACTCACATCATTCAAATGGAAGCCTATTTACCATGTTTCTTACATCTCCACTGCAAGCTTTCTGTCTGCTGATCGGACTTTCGGGCACCGATATTGATTCGGTCTGTTATAAATATCTATTTTTTTCTTCATATTACAAAGTTCACATTTTTCAAAAAAACAAATATTTTCATTTTCTGGGAACTGGGAAGCATCTATACTTGGTTTCTCAGCAAACTTACATTTTATTTCAGGATACATACAACAAAGCCGAATTGCTTCTCTCACAATCATTGAACAAGTGGGGAATGGCTTTGGCAACATCAGATACACTTAATCCTGTTTGGGGACAGGTTTTAGGTGATCCCTTCATTAGGAGACTTCTTTTAAGGTAAAAGTTGTCTTCATTTCTGTTATCTTTAACTCGAGAGAAAGGTATTCAGGATTGCTTGAGGAATGAGGAATAAAAAATCATCACTAACTGATTTTAAACACATGATACAATGCATTTATCTACTTACAACAAACCATAAAAATAAAGAAATCTTAATAAAAAATCACTATCAAAACAAATTGAATCCTAAATATCTTGAGAATAAATAATACACAGCCCATATAAAGGAGATAGTTTGAAAACTCTCTTGAGTAGGAGCATATAAATATATGCACCAAGACTTTTAAAAATAAAGTGTCTTTGAGGACCCAAAGGGATCTTTTTAAGAATTCCCATGGATATTTCTCACCAGAGGACAGTGGCTCCATCATGTTGTATGGTTTTTTGGGTTGCCTCTGTAGGCTCTCAATACCATGTATGGAGGTCATGTTTTGAGACAGAAGAGAATTTGTGTAAACATTAATGACATAAAATACAGCGATACGATTTCCTAATTACCGTAATGACATGATTTAGCTATAGAATGAATCTAGTCTAGAGAGGTATAATTTGAATATCCTCTCTTTGTAGAATAGAAGTAGACTCTTAAAGTTCTCTTTAAATTTATTTCCACATGCATCAATCTCTACAATGGAATTCTAAATTCTCATTTGAAGTGAGTTAACCACTCAGAGTATCTTATCAAACTCAACCTTAACTAGTTTGTTTTTTGTTACTGTTTTAATGAGTAACTGGGAATTAGTCTAACCATACTGGTGTTCACAAATTCTGTTCTTCTCTTTGGAAATGAGACATACAAAATTACAAATAGCCTCACCCAACCCAAAACTCAAACATACCTAAAATTTCAGTTGAAAAACCTTTCAGCTTTGAGTTACTTTTACCTGATGCTGCTACCAAATGATAGGCTAAAGAATAATCTTCTTTATGTTCTTGAATTACTTGTGTTTATAACTGTGACTTTGTTCTCATATGCTTCTAAATAAAGTAGCAATTTTTTCCTTCCTGTAGATTCATCTTTTGCAAGGAAGTGTTGGCTCTATATGCACCAATATACAATAAAAATGAATTCCTTCCAACATGTGTTCCTTCTCTTTCAATGCCTGTCATGTCCCAAAGTGATTCATTTCAGAGTGTAATTCTGCAACTTGGCAGCATATTTGGTGCGACTAAGTGTTTCATCTTCTCAAAGAATGTTCTTCCTGAAAATCTACTTACAGATGTGGATAAATTGTGCACTCTATGAAGATAAGCAAAAGCTTCACTTCAGAAACATGATGTATACAGCTTCTTTGTATAGCAATCAAAATATGCTTTCCTAGAATATATGCTTTGGTATGGATTAAAGGGTGAAGTTTAGCGCAACGGTAAGGTTGTTGCTTAGTAATCCATGAGGGCATGAGTTCAGATCCTGAAAACAGTCTCTCCGCATACGGGGTAAGGCTGCATACATCTACCCTCATCAGAGTCTACTAAGTGGGAGACTCATACATTGGACGACCCTTTTTTTATATTGTTTGGTATGGAACTGTTGTGAGTATTATTAAACTAATCTACCAACAACAAAGAACATATGGGTGTGACTTTGACAAGAGAACCAGTTTTTGTTTTCTTTCAATAGAATGAGTGTCATGATGCTTTAATGTTTCTGGAATTATTCTGTTTTTCCCCCAAATTGAACTTTCATGCATTAGAATCATGGTATTATATCTGCATCTTGAACACCTTTTATTTACCAATAATGGCTGAAACAAGCAAAGTCCTTTAAACATTTTCAAATCTTGTCCCACATGTGGAAACTGATTTGCTAGTAGAAGATATATCAGTTGTGTATTTATTCACAATTAATATACACCTCAGGATAACTTAAATTTGTTTATTTTTATCCTATTCGGTACTGGAGATAGATTTTTTCTTTTATTTTGAATGACAAAAATGTTATTTCATTGTATTAAAGGATACAAGTATCACATCATTTTTTTTGTAGTATTGTCTTAACACGACTAAAGAGGATTCCTAATCATTCTATTTGGGTGAGTGAGTGTTATGTTGATATTGGTAGATGATAAAGGAAAAATAGTAACTAAACAAAATAAAAGATAACTATTTAATATACAGAAATTATCCTAAAATACTAGCAGCTAAATCATACTCCTCCCATTCCCTATCTTTTGTAGTTTTAGGTTTTTATTCTGTTTCAAACTTGTGGTTTCAATATTTAGATGCTTGGTCAAAAGTAATTCAATTTTATCCTTCCCACATACTTAAACTCTCATCTTTTTAGACCATAAATTAATTAATGAATTAATATTATAATTTTCAAGAGAATAGTATATGGACGTTTAATTAAAAATACTATAAAATAGAAATCAAATTAACGATTTCTTAGTAAATGTTTGAATACCTTCAACTTTAAAAAAAATAAGGAAGGATTGAGTAAAGTTTTGCATATCCTTACCTTTCAGTTCATTATATTGTTTAGAGTATGTATTGAAAGTATAAAGATTTATACACAATTATTAACTATTCACTATTCATTTGTATAACTTTTATTTAAAAGTTAATGATAATTGAAAATGAATGGTAAATGATATAATGACAGTATAAAAAATTATTACTTTATCAATGTATACTTCCTTTTCTCTATAATAGAAATTAAATTGAGATTAGACACGAGATAGATATAAAAATAAGAGTAATATATATTTCAGTCTCTCATGTTTTTTAACGTTATCAGTTTGGTACCTATAAAATTAAAAACCCCAAAATAGTCCCCAAAAACGGGCTATTAGTATGTTTTACAACACCTAACAAGGACTAATTTGAACCTAAAACGGGCTAATTTGACCTACATTTGAAATTTTTGGGAACCATTTTGGATTTTTCAATTTTCGAGGACCAAATTGGTAAGGTCAAAAAACATGACGACTAGAATAAGTATTTACTCTAAAAATAAAAGCAATGTAACATACTGTTGAAGTTACAAATAAACTTGGGAGGTGCCTCAGTTGTGAATAACCATGATTCCAAATCAAGCTATAAGAGGAAATATTTGTAATAACCATAAAACTTGAAGTTAAAAGATAATATAATCTGAAACTAATTAGAATACAAATCCCTCAGTGAAATTACACTGAGGCCTTATCTTGTTAAAAAGAATGCATAAAGGAAAGCACCAAACAAACCTTATTGCTATGTGTTGGACCAGAAAACTGAGTTCTCAATTACACAGAAGTAGCTGTCTCTTTGATAGGATGATCCTTGGACAATGTTTCCCAGTTAATTTGCCTAAGAATTTTGAATCTTTCATCCAGTGTCACGAAGCCGACTTCGGGAGCTACGATACCAGTAGTTCCAGCTTTATGGAGCAGTAAAACACTAGCCCCCAGATCAGGTCCATGAAGTTTTCCGGTCAGCAAAAGTCGGATAGGCATGAAAAGCGATTTTCCCTTGAACATGAAGAAGAACATACTTTTAAGTTATTGATATGCATGTCATATAGGTCAATTTTGAAAACCATTCCTATGAATCAAATCTCAACAATTTGACTCCTTCAACTTGTCAAACAATGCATATTAACTTCCTAAAGGGGGTTTTCTGCAAATTCACAGAGGGTTAATTTTGAACTACATTGCACGATTTAGTATTTACGAAATCGAATTGTTAAGAGTTTGAGGGGATTCCTTGCATTTTAGCCAAATACAATTTATTTAACGGCATGCAAATGGCGTTGCTGTTTGAGATTACCGAATTCAGCTCACCTTGCGGTTAAGTGATTTACCAAATTCTTTCACCCATTTTTGCCAGCTAGCTTGGCTTTCAAGTGCAGATACCAGATCACCATTATCATAGGCACCCAAGAGGCTGCCGGAAAATTCAGAAAGATTATCTTGTAAGACCGGTTCTGCATCTTGGCTGCCATTGACATGCAGAAAGCAGTAAATAACTAACCATTGTTAGAGCACATACCATCTGAAATGAATATATCACATACTAAATACACAAATTACATTTATAGAAAACAACAATGAGCTTCATGACTAGCAAAGGTAAATAAAAATTCACAAAAAGTTTTAGATTAATGACACATAAGAAGAGTCTCCTGTTAGAAGAAAATGAATATCACCTCTGTAAAGTTAAATGTAAAGGATAAGAAAGCAAGTTAGCAAGCACTTTTTCTGAATCGGTTATCAAGTCAATCCCATCCTTAAGTAGCTGAGCTGCTTCCTGTTAGACAATCGTCCGAAGACATGAAAATATCATACCAAATATCATTATATGCTTCAGAAATTGAAAAACTAAAACTGAAACTACTTATAAGGAGACTGGAACAATAATGCATGCAAGTGAGTCTCACATCGATGAAGGGCCCTTCCAAAACTGTAAGTAAGCCGGATGTCTTCCAGTGCTCTCCAATAAGGTTTGTGAACTCCTCTGCTGGATGTGCTCTTAAATAATGACCATTCATCCACCTAAATAGAAGACAGAAAGAACAATTAGAAGGCCATTAATTGATATTCTATTGTTTAACTTTAGAAGCAAAGCTTTGAAAGAACAGCCAATGGTAGAACTCCAATTTTCCAATTCGAATAAATTAACTAACAATACAAGAACAACCATTGGAAGTAAAATGGAATGTATATCCTATATTAAAAAATACACAGGAATTTATCATTTAGATCAAAAAAATGTGTAGGAAATTTGACCTATTTCATCTCGAGATAAAACAAAGGCCTACCATGGAAACCACATACAGGGTTGTCCATATAAAGTAGATAAAAAGATAAATTACCTTAACTTCGTCGAATCAAAAACGGCGCCACTTTTGTTAACACGTTCAATAGTGAATTTTTCAACTGTTTAACAAAAGCATTGTAAAGTAAGAAATGGTCAAACAAATTTCCAGATTAGTAAACAAACCATGAATAGCATACTACAAAAGGAATTCAGACAAAACTAACTAACCAAGTTGATCAAGGGTGAAAAACTCATTTTCGGTCCCATCACCCCAACCTAATAATGCTAGGTAGTTCACCATTGCTTGAGGTAGGTATCCCATCTCCCTGAACTGTAATACAGCAGAGATCAATGTTTGGAACTAATTATCCTTATAACTTGCCTTTTACAATTAAGAAAGAAACAAGAGTCAAGTGAGACCTCATAGCATAACTTTAAGACAGATAAAATGTGGAGATGAATCATCCCTACCTGACTCACTGATGTTGCACCATGTCGTTTTGATAATTTACTGCGATCAGGAGCTAAAATCAAGGAAACATGTGCAAAGTGAGGCATGGGAAATCCTAGTGCCTGTAAACACATTCATACACAGATGCAGAACAAAGCATAATCAATTTCCTAGATCATTGCATAGCACAAGGAAGAAAATTAAAACAAGGATTTCAATGTAGTGAATACAAAGAATTTTTGAAGAGAAATTTTTTAACCAAAAGCCTGCTCAATGGTTTAACAATATACTGAATTTGTTTATAAATAACCACATACTGACTTAATCAACTACTCTATTGGTTAACTTTCAGCTAGCTAGACTTTCTCAGTCTGGATTTCCGAAATCATAACTCTCCCAAATATCTTTCCCCTTTTACAGAAATAATAAATTTTAGAGATAAGAGAAAATAAATGAAACCAATCAAACAAGAAATGCATCTAGCAGATATAAACTGACAGCCCAGTGTACTATTATATTGTGAAAAATAAACAAACCATTACAACTTTCTCAAAGACACTTTCTCTATACTCAATCTCAGACAACCAATATTTTAGAACTCTCCCCAACCTTCTTTTGTTAAGTTAATTTCTGATTTGAATTAAAATTCATTTAATTTTGCCGTCCTTTATTATGGGGTTGCCTCTATTACATTGCATTCCCCCCTTTCGCATCATAGTTAAATTAAATAGTGCTAAATGCCTTTCATATGAAGCCTCTAGTATACCTAATCACTAAACGTGGTCTGTCATACTCTAGAGTCTAGACCACTGTTTACCAACAAATTTATCCCCTTTGGCTCTGTCACTTTTATTCCACCACAATATTAGATTTCATACTTCCAATAGAACTTTTTTTATTAAAGAATTTCCTCAACCTAACTTACAGTCAGAAAATATAAAGAACCAGAAAATGATAGAAACAATGCAGACTCTTAACTCTCACTGAATGAGTTCTTGCCTGCACTCGATCTCTTCTGTCCTCACATTTACCCCCACTTACTGGTTACCGCCAACTGAAGTTTCCTTCTCACCCATTTCTCACGGCCATGTAGGCAAATTGTTATGCTGCAGGCCATTAGTTTGAGTATTTCTTATTTCAAGGGGTCTATAAATGTTCCAACATATGATTCAAATGAGATTTGACAGGTTGATCTAGACATGTTCTGACATCGGAGTTCTGATAAATTCAAAAGGAATAAGTTCTGATAAATTCAAAAGGAATAAGATACCAGCTTCACATACAATATTTTCTCAACTAAATTTGGATTTTACTTTGTTGTTGGCTTCAATTAGGGAACAAACCGCAACGGAGTTGCTTTGAATTCTAAGGAAAAACAGATGGTATAAAAGAAGGTATGCTATGTAGCTTGCACTATACCTTGTATATCAATGCCTGCCTTAGAGTGTTTGGCAAATGCTCCTCTGCTCTGAATTACCAATATTTGTGGAATAAATCAGTGAAAAATATTCAGTGATAAATACAACTCGACTAAGGAATTATAATCACTACCTGATAACATGAGAAATAGACATGGTAGCATCATCCACCGTTACACAAAAGTTGTAAACAGGCTGACCATTACTCCTCATTATCACAAAATCTCCAAGTGTAGCCAAGTTCCAACTAACCTTCACGACACTACCAAAGAAAGTTAATAGCGAGTAAATGTTATTTTACAAGAAACGTTAAACTTTTTTTTACCAATGACTCGCACATCTAAAAAACCAAAAATAAAACTACTTCTGTGACAATATAGTATATTTAATCAGCCATTTCAAAACTCTAAGGGAGCATGGACAGAAGATTATGAGATGAAATAAAATACTTTCAAGTTCCAAGATATCAGTTGACTTCAGGATATTAGGGGTGAGCAGGACCCGCCCCTACCCGCTCACCCGGTATGGCCGATCCTGATCGGGCCTGAAAAGGGTCGGGTCTCATCGGGTCTAGGGCCGAGTTCGAGTTCAAAAATTAGACTCAGTCAATATTTAGGGCCACGTAGGGACCAAACAAGACCCGTCCCGACCCGTCCCATTTTCACTTTCTCATGATGTTTGTATGTATCTCTGTTCAAATATATACAGAGTAATGGTACTTTTTTGGTCGGAAATATCATTGATTATCTAATTTTTCATCATATATACATGTTTAATAATATATATACACATATATTATTTTATATGTCAAATTACATATTCACAATAATAAATAATATTTAAAAGACTTCATGTAAAATGAGTATACGTTATATTTAATCGGGTCTAGGGTCGGGTCTGGGTTTAAAGGGTGACCCTGTGAATATTTAGGGTCGGATTAACCCCGGGTCTAGGGTCGGGTCCGGGTTCAGAAAAACGGCTCGAACAACATTTAGGGCCGGGTAAGGACAAGCCTTAACCCGGCCCACGCTCACCCCTACAGGATATGAAGGTAACATGTATTAAGAGATATGAACCATATTACTTTTACAGTTTTACCATACAAGGTAAGAAATCATCAATCATACCAGAATAAAAACAAAAAAAGAATGAAAAACTGAAAAGGATGGAAAGAACTCACTTCGCCTCGTATTATGTCATTAATTTTTAAACTTCCTTCAGGGACACGAAACCGGTATGTATAAGGAGTTCCCTTTGCCAGCTCTTCTTCTACTTCCTCATTAGTTGCACTAGCCCATTTGCCTGTGTATACTGGAGGCAGGTTCTTTAGTTTGGCAACCACCTTCATTTTTTCTAGTTCCTGTTAACATGAATAAGAGTCAAGAAGAATCTTCGAGAAAGTCTCGATCAAAAAATATACATGCTTAAAAGTAGTTGAGTAAAAGATGACCAAACTCCAATGCCACAGTCTCATAACTGCATACTTTTTTCTAAGTGATATAAATCCCAAAAATAAGAAACCTTTGTGAAAATTAATTCTCAAATAAATGGAAAAGCATAATCACAGATGCAAAAAGAATTGAGTTTATACAGCGAAGACACACAGTGGATCCATAATAGCAAATCCAGTCATTGACAACTCAATGTACTTTCAAATTTTATTCAAGTTACTTAAAAAGAAAGTACAACTGAAGAACTAACCCAGCTGAAGCTAAGGAAATTTTTCCTCCGGGTCAAATGTACTTAAAAAAGGGCACAAATAATGCAATACAGTTAATGTCATTATTACAAATACAGTTGAAAACATGTTTCTAATTTTAAAGTTAGATAATTCGCAATGAAGGCAAAACTATTACATAGCAGACATTTTAAAGAATATGAGGAAATTCCCAAATCATATGACAAGGCAATAAAAAGGTTACAATGCATGTTACAGGACTTGTGTACAAATACCTCATTAGAGCAGAAGCAGCAATAAACATGACCAGATTCACGGAGTTTCTCAGCATATTGTTTATACAAAGAATTCCTCTCAGACTGCCTATATGGACCATAATCCCCACCAACACCAGGACCTAATAAGTTCACCACATTACAATTCACTGACTCTAACTAAATCATGAATAAATGTTGCTGAAGTAAAAAAAACTGAAAAGCGGCACATTACTTACCTTCATCCCAATCAAGGCCAAGCCAAGAAAGGTCTCGAAGCACGGCTTCCTCGGATTCCCGGGTAGACCTCTCCAAGTCAGTATCCTCAATTCTCAAAACAAATTTCCCACCTTTGGACCTGAAATTTCATAATAAAAACCAGAGAGAAAGAATCAAATCAAAACCAAATCACATCAACCAAACTTCCCACCTTTGAAACGACTAGCAAATAAGCTGGGAGTATAAAACTATAGCTCATAAACTAGCTGATTGAATTAGAACTGTTTAGAAGATTAGCTGCTATCTACTAAGCTAATCGGGGTTCATATCCTCTCTAATATTGGAAGGTCCAGTACTGGGTAGACATGATGATAAGTGACAAAAACAAAATTTTAAGGGTCCAGATTTTAATTTATTTTTTAATTAAATAATTTAACAAATTACAAAAGGATATTTCTCCCGCACATTCCAGTAGTACCGGAGAGGAATCCAATCCAGCTCATCAGTATCCAGTGATTTAAATTGCGGACCGTATTATCTCATGCGGACGCAATATTGCGGTTACGGTGGCCACCGCAACTGCAATTGCCGTGTGACTCTGAATCACAATGATGTGGCCGCATCGGACTGCAACGCAACCACATTTGGATCGCGTCAGGCCGCATCGGATTCAAAAATATTGTTTAATCAGAAAATAATTCACACCAAAACAGCCACAATGACCGCAATCAAATGCAACACCACAACCACAATTTAAAACATATCTATACAATGTGATAAACTCCTAACTTCAACCTCTAGTAATTTATCAAATATGAGCTTATTTTATTGAAATCAACCTTTTTCAAATAAGCTAGTCGACTAATTAAAAACACATAGTTGTGTTACCAAACACTTGAAATCACAGTTACATAATTCTAGAAATGACAGTTACATAATTCTCGAAATCACAATTACAAACCAAATAATTCTCTCATTTACCCTACAGTGCAAACAGCATAAAAATATTTCATAAAACTAATATAAAAAATGACAAACAACATAAAAATGTCTCATAAAATTAATATAAAAAATGACGAAAAACATATAAATATCTCATAAAATTAATATAAAAAATGACGAACAGCATAAACATGGTAGTAAAATTAATATAAGTGATGAACTGCGAAATATAAAGTGTGAAGAGTGAATTGAAACGGACCTAGCAAACAAGTAATTGAATAAGGCGGTTCTGGCACCACCGACATGGAGGTTACCGGTAGGAGAAGGTGCGAAACGAACACGAACTGGTTCTGAAAGTGCACTACTCACTGAAAAGGTTCGGTGGAAGAAGAAGAGGTTATAAGAAGAATGGTGCATTAATGGAGAAGAGGATGCAACCTTCTTCATCCATGCAGTAATCGCCATTGATTCTGATTCCTTCCTTATTCAACGATAAAAAATATTACAAAAATTCTACACTAAAACCTAATTTGCTTATACCAATGTTATACTCAATTCTCATTCTTTATGACAAAGTTAAAAAAATCTTGTTATTGAAAATGTAATAGATTATATTTGTTGGTTTTTATGAATCAATAGTTCAATTCTCCAAAATAACACTGGTCGAAAATGACAATCAAATATTTTGAAAGTGAACAATTCCTTAACAAAAGTAAAATAATATTTTTGGTAGTATCAAAAAAAATCAATACAAGTAATGATACAAAATATAATGTAATGATATATCATTAATAGTTTCTATATATAAGAAAAATGATTAGAATAAGATATGAAGAAAAAACAACAAGAACAGTATTGTAGTCCAAATTAAAAGTTAATTATTAATCACATGTTAATTATGTGCATATATCTTTTAATTTTGACCATTCAATAAGATCTAATAGTTCATATTAATTATTATCATTTTTTCACTTGAGTAGCTTTTGTAAATGGTATGTAGCATGCTCCATAAGTCTAGCAACATTTTTAAAACCCATATAAAATTGAAAATGAAACTAGAATTATAAAACTAAAAACTACTCAAACTCTAATGGGTGGAGGGTTCGTATACTTAACGAGAAAGGATCATCTCCATTAATTGAGAGGCAAGTACTACATTTTCTTTGTATTTTGAATGGCAATTTGTTATTCCATTATATACAAAATGATAAAAATGTATTCTCATATTATATTTCATTTGTATTTTTTGGTACTTGTCTCTCCATTAATAGAGAAGATCCATACCCATAATTAACATGCATCATCAAATGCCTATGGTATGATAAGACATTTAACAAAACAAACTCATAGCAAATTGTAACTCCTATAAGCAATAAAACATGATTTAGAAGGTAGCCTTCACCCAATTGAGATTAAGTGAAGAAAATCTGACAGAAAAAAGCTAGATTGTTACAGTTTAATTTTTTAAATACCTATCATCAAATCCAGCACATGGTAGAAATTAGGAAGACTTGAGTAATAAAAGAGAAGAAAATGAAAGAAACAATATAAAAATCACTCTATCCACATCAATGACAAATACAATAATAATCAAACCTTAGTCCTACCAGGTGATTTCTAGATCGAACAATGTTATACTACTCTATCATTGCACATAATTTTATTTAAGACAAATTACTTACATGCCTAACCTTAGAATAATCAATAATTGATATAATATCCAAATTCCAACCACAACCATGATTTTAATCAATTGCAATTTTGATAGTAACACAAAAACAATAAGCAATCCTATGTATACAATCAAAAGAATTCCATCATTCTGCTTAAAAGACATTATATGATAAAATGACAAGAATTTAAGATTCCTGTCCCATGTTTTGGAACCACATAGCAGCAAGTGTCACAATGGAAGCATATATCGAATTAGGTAACCTTTGCACCACTCGGCCAACACCTGGGACACCTTCGGTGGCTCTCTTTGTTGCTACTGCAACTGTTGGTGCTATAACCAGAGTGAGAATAAGTTTTTGACTAACATAAGTGAATGTTTCAGTTGTCATCTGCTCGATGAAACTATAAAATTCATCTCGATCAATTTCCCCATCGATGTTGATATCACAGTTCTGTACATTGTTATATGAGTAAGCAACAATTACAATATAAATATTAATAAGGTTTCATCTCAAAACCAATTGGCAATGAGAGGAGTAGTCCAATAGGTATTTAAATCATTCCCAAGAAACAATGAGGTAGGCGATGTGAGACTTACTTCCCAACATGCCCCCTCCACATAAGTCTGTCAGACCAGGCGAATGGTTACCTTTGACCCATAACTAAAGGGCATCTTTTGGCCCATGACAACTGGAAATAATTTGGGCTCTAGCTCTGATACTATGTTAAGGTTCCATCTCAAAACCAATTGGCAATGAGATGAGTAGCCCAAAAGGTATTTAAATCATTCCGTAGACAATGAGATAGGCGACGTGGGACTTACTTCCCAACAATAATCATATATTTGTTTCTCCAAAGTGAAATGTTCATATTTATAAGTAAACATAGTGCATAAAGTGATCTTATTATAACAAAATAAAGTACCTTAATGATTTCTCTAACTTTGTCTTTTGAAGGAGGATCAAAATGAGGACCAGGCAAAAACTTATTAATATCACTACAACAGAAAAACAAATTTCTTCATTGTTATATATCAAAAATAAATCTTATTAACTAAGAAAAAATGTTCAAGAGCAGTTCTTACTTGAACACAAGCAAAACAGCAATATACAGATCCTCGAAAGTCAAATTCGCTGTTCTTGATTGATTCTTCACATGATCATAAACTTGATTTGTTATCTTCCTTATTTGCTTTTGTCTCCATTCCTTACCTGTGTAAAGTACAACGCTACTAAATACAAGCAATAGCATAGAACACAAATACAAATCCATGTTTATTTTCATATGTTGTGTCTCTTACATATGCTATAATGCGATAACCGGTTAAGGGTATAACACAAGCAAGGGCATTGAGTACGTCAACTTTACCGCTACGTGTATGATTTATCTAATATATTGGATCTTACATATTGTTGCACCCGACTGCGGCCAGGTTGCCTTTAACCACCGAGAAGTCTCATTGTTACCTTATCGGGGCATTATAAGAGTGAAGAGTCACAAGTGAGACATTAATCAGTTATAAACTCTTCCACGAATCCTCTCTTATCCAATGTGATACTTCACACTTGAATAAACCCAACACATATGTATAAGGTAGTGTCCGATGAATGGAGGCATAAAAACTACATTATCGTAAACCAACTAACTCAAGTTCATGCAGAATAAAATATATGGTTTTAATCATCAAGAATTCTGGTTTATTGAAATAAGAATCATGCTGAACAAAATCATCAATAACTTAAGAGGTTACTTTCAGTGGTTAAAGAAAGAAAGATTTAGGATGTACTATCAATACTGAAATTACTGCAGCTATTTTTATTCTAATACTTTCTCTTTCCCTAGTCTCGTGAGCTTGGCGTAACGGAAGGGTTGTTTCATAGTGACCATAAGGTCACAGGTTCAAATCCTGAAAACAGCATCTTCGCTTACGAGGGTAAGGCTGCATACATCTACCCTCCCAAACTCCAATAAGTAAGAGCCTTGCGCATTGATCCGCCCTAATAGCTGACCCTACCTAGTGGGATAAAGGCATAATTGTTAGTTGTTGTACTTTCTCTTCCCCCTTCCTCTATGATTCTCATATCACTTTTTCTTCTTGAAGAAAGCAGACATAAATGTTTAGCAATTGTATTGTTACTATTTTACTAGAATTACCAAATTCAATTTCAATCCATACTCTAGTTAAAATCATAATCATGAACTTTAAAATCCTTGATTAAGAAACATATTTCTTATACTTATAGCATGCAATTTCCTACTTCCATAGATTCACAACATGATAAATTCAATCACAGAACAGACAATACAATATTAGAAGAATCAGGAAAGAGGAAATGACATTCCTTTCACAAAACTTCAAGCTTGATGAATATTGATCCGGACTCGAATCTTGCTCTGAGATCCAACCTAGAAGAGGTCGGTCAACGACATAGTGGCCTAAAACCAGTACGTGGTACGAATACAGGTACGTGGTTGACCTAGGTACGCAATTTGTCACTTTTTACAATAATTTTACTGAGATCTTCTTTATATTGATCTCGTTAAGTGATATACGATACGATGAATTCGGTACACAGTATGTAAGGTAAACGAGAGAATTATGAAACTATGCCTAAAACTAGTGAGCAGACTCCAATAGAGTACTGGACAATTCGCCCCCAGCATAGGCGGGGGAGATCCATTTCTAACAATTCCGCTTCCTTTACACAATAGGCACTACAATCTCAGCCTATCCACTCGTAATCGCTGTGACGCTGGTATACTAGATCCCATCGTAAAGGCAAGGCAATACTGAGCAGTAACATGATTTCTATGATACTATTACTGTTTGCTTCAACGCCATGCACAGACTGAACCAGGCAGAAGGAAAACGGGTGGTCGCTCCCCATAGTTATATGGTCTGTGGTACTGGTTCTATACGGTATGTTACTTTTTACATTATTATTACAAGACTTCTTTTGAGGGTAAGCATCCACGCAACGGTAAGGTTGTTTGCCTAGTGACCTGAAGGTCATGAATTCAAATCGTAGAAACAGCAGCCTGCAAGGATAAGCTAAACATATACCCTTCACTTACCCACTAAAAAGAGCGATTGATACTCTTGATAACCTTTCTTTCTGAACGTCCGTCCTCGCGGGGCGATTTGAAATGGTCGTACCACTGGTTGGACGATGGCACAGTAGGTGGAAACCCTGTGCATTGGGCCGCCCTTTCATGATATATGGTGTGTGATACATCAAATCTTATACCCAGTATCAGTGCTTTAAATTGCGGTTGCAGTCACAATTGTGGTAACATTTGTGTTTATTGCGATCACGGTCGCGATGTGAATTGGGACTGTTGTGGTGTGAATTATTTTATGATTAAAACAATATCTTTAAATTAGATGCGGCCTGACGGAGTCACGCCGCAATTGCGGACATATTCTTGAAAACAAAACAAAACAAAAAATCATGTCTTTGATTTGAGACATATTCTAGGACTCAACACAAGTTGACCCTGATTTCTCAGCACAAAAAAAGGGTAATCCTAAAACATTAAAAAAAAAAAAAGAGTTATGAACAAATTAAAAAAACTTGAGAAATAAATGGAATCAGATATATGCATAAAAATGAGAAATGGTGGATTTGAAAGATTACCTTTTAACTTATCTAAGAACTGTCCCATGATTCCAAACAAGGTTGTTATTATGATTTCTGTTGTGAAGCTTTTCAACAAACAACAATTAGTTGAGAAAAAGATATAGTGTGTTTGTGAGGCTTATAAATCACATGTTTTTAGATTAATCCATTCCCAAAATGCCATTTACTTATCTTATTATCATCATTTTGTTTTTATCTAGGCCCAATTCTAGGATGAATATGGATTTATTTTGAGTCATCAGAATATTAATTTTAATTTTAATTTTTTACTTTGTTCATGTGTTAATATGCATTAGTATCGGATAAGAAAATAGTTTAAGTAAATGATCACTCCTTAACTTTTCAAATAAATAATTGTGGATGTCTATATGCATATGTGTATCATAAACCTTTTCATTTACGCATCATATAGGAACCTGAGTAAAATATTTATGTATTGTTGGTGTAAAGATTTAAATATCATCTATCATCTATTTGTATTATTTTTTTATGAAAAGTCGATAATAATAAAATATGAATGTGGATAATATAGTAACAGTGTATAAAACTCATATATCATCATTGCATTGAATCAACACTAATTAAACAGAAAGCTTCTAAAAGTTGTTAAGATTTTAAAATAATGTCAAATGTTTAAAATATAGTAAATTCACACTCACAAACATCACCCCAAAGCTATTGGAGATGATGTGTTGCTCAAGAATCTTTATTTGATTGGTCTGAGACACTTTTGGGATATCAAAAAAGACGGTTGATCTTCATTCCTATGAATGGAGATTTGTTGTCTCCATTTGGTGTCCCAATAGTGTCTCAGGCCAATGAAAAACTGTCATTTAATTAAGATAAAAAAGTTATAAAATATAAAATAATATTTTATATTATTTGGTGCAATTTTATTGGACAGAGACATGGTACATTTATAACAGATGTTCCATTCCTATATGTCATGCTTTCACCTCTCTTTGTTGAGCTATAGTGTATTCACCAGATGCTTAAATGATCAATCAACATCACCTTTTCATTATTTAATCTTCTATTCAAAGTATAATTATTTTGGATTAGATTAATCATTCTACAATATAGTAATTTGGATTAAAATAATGAAGCCTTTGGGTCAAAGGAAAGTATTGATATTCATGTTGAAAAGTGAGAAAAAAGCCAAATAAATATCAAAGGGCAATAATGTGTATTTTACTTCCATGTGTTTAACAAATGCAGAGTCATAGACTTAAAGATTGAAACATGAGAATTTCAATTATTGTATGGTTGGATTTGTGTCACATATGTAAATTTTGAATCATATTATTCATACCTTTTTTTGAGACATAAGGAACAGCCAAGAATGAAAAGAATGCAAAGTTAAAACATCACAATTTTGACTAGCATCAACTATGAAAGCACAAACAATTCAATATCCTTCTCGTATCCGTGTCCAACACGTATTTAATATTGATACTCTCTGATACTTCATTGATACGTACTCATAGCGTATCGAAATTATATTTTTGAAAAATAAATAATTTATAAATCCGATACTTTCTGAATACTCTCCGATACTCTTAAAATGTTTTTCCGATACCTCATAGGCACCCAAAATGGCACACAATAGCATTTTAAAAGAGAAAAAGACATAACACATCAATTAGAAGAGAAAACCGTAATATGCAATCTACCAAGTAGACTTGTAGCAAGAGAAATAAAACAAAACACACGTATTGCATATAGAATGAATAGGAAATGCTTATGGATAATGTTGATTATCGATTAAATGGGATTGATCATCTAAAAAATATGTTCCATGTTTGAAAATTCATGACAACAATTATATGTTTATTATGTTTTATGGATTTTATGTACATATATTATATGCGTACCTCAAACGTATTGTATCCTACATTTTCAAGAAAATGTGTATCGACGTATCAGATACATATCGTATCAGATACATATCGTAACCGATACTCGTATCCTTATCTGTGCTTCATAGAGCATCAACATAAACCAAACCATGCAAAATCTCAGAAGTAATTAGCTTAAAGAAAAAACAGGTAAAATATAAATATCACTTTTCATTCTTATCATGAAATTATCATAAAATGTCACTGAAGAAGGAATTACATTTCAACTCAGACATAGCCCACAGGACAATCATAAACACCAAAGCTAAAGGTACAAAGAAGGCTCAACATTGAACATATAATTAGAGCAACAAGACTTAAAAGATCATAATGTATAGCAGAAGCATGAACTTTTTAATCGCGAGCAACGACAACGACTTGTTTACCGACATTGCGGCCCTTATAAAGGCCAACTAAGGCTGCAGGGCCATTCTCAATTCCCTCAGCAATGTCTTCAACATACACAACCTTCCCTTCTTTGATATTAGGCAACAGAAATTCCAAATATTTCGGGTAAAGGTGATAGTAATCAGTAACGATAAAGCCTTGCGCATGAACTCGATTATATATGAGCTTTGACAAGTTTTTTACACCTTCTTGTTCAATTAGATTATACTGTGAGATCATACCGCAAATCGGTATCCGGGCATGGACTTTCAAGTTCAAGAGTACAGCATCAAGTGTCTTTCCCCCAACATTCTCAAAGTAAATGTCTATGCCTTCTGGAAAGTACCTGATAATTTTATTGATTCAATAGTTATTACTAATGCATTGTGTTACTAAGTGAAGTAACTTCACACTTTTGTTATGGTTATGCCAATAAACAAAATGAAAGTAAAGTTTCTGTATACAACTATTAGATAATGACCTTTTCAAAGCTGCATCAAGATTTGGCTCTTCTTTGTAGTTGAAAGCTTCATCAAATCCAAATTTGTTCTTCAATAGATCCACCTAGTTGTATAAAATATATAACAATACATTAAAGTGAAATGAGGATTAAGTGTTTTTCTTCTGTTGAAGATGTAAACTGAGTGTATTTTAGGCCATTTTAATACTCCCCGTTAAGGTTTTATCTCAAAACTAATTGACAATGAGAGTGTAGTCCAATATGTATTTAAATCATTCTTAAGACAATGCGGTAGACAATGTGAGACTTACTTCCCAACATACCCCCGTCACGCAAGTCTGTCGGACCAGGCAAAGGGTTACCTTTGACTCATGACAACCGGAAAGAAGTTGGGCTTTGGCTTTGATATCATGTTAAGATTCCATCTCAAAACTAATTGACAATGAGAGGTGTAGTCCAACATGTATTTAAACCGTTCCCGAGACAATGCGGTAGGCGATGTAGGACTTACTTTCCATCAGCATTTACAAAATTTATAATTTGATATTTGACATTGAATAATAACATACCCTATTGACCCAAAAACTCCCTTCATTTGAATTCAAATTTCCATATTGTAGAATAGTTAGGCTAATTCAAAATAGTTGCAATTTGAGGAGTAGAATAAATAGTGAAAAGGGTAATGTTGATTTATCAATTATGCATGCACATATAGACACAAATAGAATATGAGTTTGGCACAACGGTAAGATTGTTGTTCAGTAACCATGAAGTCACAAGTTCAAATGCTGAAAATAGCCTAACTGCTAAGGCTGCGTAATCTACCCTCCACATACCCCATTAGGTTACAGGTTCAAATGCTGAAAATAGTCTCTCCGCTAAGGCTACGTAATCTACCATACTCAGGTCCCACTAAGTGAGAGCCTCGTGCATTGGGTCGACCTTTTATACACAAACACAAATATTTAGAGAAGTACCTTCTCTTTAGTTCCAGCACTTCCAACAACATAACAACCAGTCAATTTGGCAAATTGTCCAACAAGTTGTCCAACAGCACCAGATGCAGCAGAAACAAAAACAGTCTCTCCTTTCTTGGGAGACCCTATTTCAAAGAAACCAGCATATGCAGTCATTCCTGGCATACCTGTGTTCCAATAACAAAATTGCTTAATTAATAGATAAATAAATAACCAATTTATCACATACCCACATCAACTACGAGTTGGATTTTAGAGGGAAATGAAAAACTCAGGAGACATGAAATACACTTGTAAGAGTATTCTGATGAAGCCTTCCATTTCCCTTCATTCCCCTCCAAAACTCAACTCGCAAAAAAAACCCGATGGTCTGTTTGCGAGTTGGGTTTAGAAGGGATATGAAAAAGGGAAATAAAAAACTCGGGAGACATGAAATACACTTGTAAGAGGATTTCGAAGTCTTCCATTTCCCTTCATTTCCCTCCAAAACTCAACTCATAAACGAACCCCAATGGTCTGTTTGCAAGTTGAGTTCTGGAGGGGTATGAAAAAGGGAAATTGAAGACTTCAGAATATCTCAACGATATATTTGATGGCCTTCAAGTCTTTTCTTTCCCTTTCAAAATTCAACTTGCAAACGGTCCGTAAGTAAGAATCTGATTAAACTGAAATTGTTGAGTATACATACCAAGGATTCCAGTATAGTAGGAAAGTGGAACATCACTGTGCTCAATTTTGGTAACTAATTGAGCAGCTTTAACCAAGCTATACTCTTCCCATTTAGTAAAACCCCATACATAATCACCTTTCTTGTACTTTGGGTCTCCCGATTCTATCACTTTAGCCACACCATATCCAGCTATTGGCTGCAATGTTTTTCAAGTTGTCAACCATAGGAACATCCAAAATGAACATCCAAAATGCTATTGTTCACAACCAAACGGATCAAACATTTGTCTATCCGTCTGGATGTGAACAATAATAATTTATCTCTCGATATGTCCAAGTTTCGGACAAAATAATTGTGTATTTTGTTTTGTATATAATCGATTAATTATATACGGTTAATCGATTATCTGGGCAAATCGGTATTCGTTAATCAATTAACAGAATAGTTAATCGATTATCTAAATAGTTTTTCGGTCAGTTAAGATGAAATGTGTGGCGATAATCGATTAATCAACCGAGTTAATCGATTATCTGACTAACGGTCTCTGTTTTCTATTTGTAGTAGATATAATATATAAAAGGTTATTCCCTTAATCTTTGAATTGAATTCAATCATAATAAGAATAATCAATCACAATAATAAGATGTTATTCTTATACTCTCGTACTCTTTTGTTTCATCAAGAAGAAGATTATTCATGACTCATGCCGAAACAATATGGTAACAACAATTGTGGCAATATAAACCATAAATGGTGCATCTTAAAAGTTAACCAAACTCAAAGCATTGTGGAAAAGTTGATTAAATGATATAATTATGAAAGAAAAATGGAAAATTGAAAGACTTACAGAAGCAGGAGTATAAGAAAGAGACCCTTTACTTTGGGTGGCTTCAGACTTAGTCATAGGACCTCTCATATATGGATCACATGACAAATAGAGATTCTTGATCAACACATCATTAGAACCTTCTGGAAGTTCCAAACTGATTTTACTTTCAACAATGTTGAAGTCAGATTCTTCAGGAAAACCAGTTACATAGTTTCTTAGTGTCACTTGTTTGTTCCTCACTTCTCCCATCTTAGACTTCTTCTATCTCTTGTGTTGTGTTTCTAAGAGAAAAAGTTGGCCAATTCATATATAGAGACAATTCAAAAGGGTAAAATTGACAATCACTATCATTCATTCCTTACTTTATGTTATCATTTACTCCCTCAGTTGGTATGACTCGATCGTGCTTCAGGCCAATGATCCTATGTTTCATAATTTTTAATAAATCAAACTTCAAAAAATAATATTAAATTATTAATTTCTGATTTTATTATTTTTCTTTTTAGTTAAATGAAGCTCTCTAATTGGTTTCGTACATAAAGTGAGACATAAATTGGGACATGTGATTATCATCCGTAGTTAGTGGGTATCGTTGGATTTAAGTTTGGGTTTAATATTAGAACCGATTAATATTTAGAGTTAGGTAAGTATGACTACCCAAAATATTATTGATTCTCTACTTTTTGCATCATATATATATATATATATATATATGTCTATTCAATTATATATATATATTAATTGGGATTATTATTATATTATTCTTTTTCTTGTATTTTTATGTTATATATATAAACACTCAATCTAGTATCTTATTATTAATGGAATGATATCCTACTTTTACTAAAAATAGATATTTCCATAAGACAAAAAAAACATAATAAAGTGAAAAAATAGATAATTGATTATGTTTTTATGTGAAAATTGTACACCAATCATTTAAATTGATAATGTTAAAGTAAAATGGAAATAAATAATTGATAATGTTTTTAAGTGAAAGAATTGCACATAATCATGTAAATTGGTGATGTCTTTAAAATAATTTATTTCGTACATTTAGAACTTAATTTCAAATAAGTAATTAATATATATTACATTTAATGTTTTAAAATGTTTTTCAAAGTTTTCTAATGACTCTAACAAAAGATGTCTCAACCATAAAATTCACATCCGATATAAAAAAATTCTCAACCGAAAAACATTCAACAATTCATTTTCCTAAATTCTCATTTTACCTCTTCATTTCGTCTTCCAATCGTAACAAATTTTGTATTTTTTTTCTTAGAATCTTACTCTATCATACATTTCTAAATCTTGGATTTTTAGTTCAACATTCTTCTGTGATTTTATATGACTTATTTCTATTTTCCTTCATCTGAAGTTTTAACATTGGTACACTGTAACAAATAGTTTTTTTTATAGAGTATGAGATGCAATTAGGCATGCTCTATTTAAAATAATATCAAAAGATTGTTAAAAATACTTGTTACGCTAAAAAGACCAACTATACATTTATGAGATTGAAATATTTGAAAATGACAATAATATATGAAAATTATATGTTATTGTTATGAAATTTTATTTCTATTTATATATCTTCTAATTGAAAATATTTCCTGCAAATTTGTATTACTCTCACTTACTCTAAATATTCACACTCGTGGAAAATACATATATCATATATAGAAGTTAGTATTTCATATGATGATTGGTTAGTTTTTTATCTCGAGTCTTTAAATATACATTATTAAATTGTTTATATTGTTACTCTAACGTTAATTGTTCTAAATCTTGGATTATTAATTTCTGTCTACCATCTTTACAACTTTTCCATGTTTAATTTTTTACGAACCCGCGGATAAAAAATTTCTAACATTTTTCTTCATTTAAATTTTTCACTTGTAAATATTTCCTCCCACCGATAATCTTCTACATTTTAGATTTCCTTCATTGTATTAGTAATGGCTACCATCGCCAACAACAACATCTATACTACTAATAAAGGCAAAACATAAAATAACTACCACCATGGTGTAATTTGTGTTTTGCCTTATTTGCCCTCGTTAAATTATAAATTTTACAAAAAAAAACCATATATAACACCTTATAGCACATTTATATGTATATTCCTTATAACAACTTACCACTTGGACACTATTATATAGGAAATACATAGTTTTAATACATTCCTAAAATTTGAATTTAAGAACATTACTTAATTAAAAATAAGGACCATAAATATAAAATCATTCCTTGAATTTAAGAACATTACTTATTTTATAATGTAATGTTAGAACATATATTATATTTACAATTCCCCAAAAGAAATAGGAGAGGTGACATATTTTAATGGAAGATAATGAAAATAAATATATTTATTATTTAACTTAAAAAAATAAACGATGGATATAAAAAGTATATAAAGATACCCCTAATTTATGTACCATAAATGTAGCAGTATAAATATAATAGAAATGTAAATATAAGAATGTATCCAATGTAAATATATATAAACACATGTGAGAAAAAGATGAAGTAATATTTTTGTTTAAGATTTTAAGTAAGAAATAATAAGTATAAAAAAATTGATTGAATTTAGAGTAGTATGTATAAGTTTATAATGTCATTAAAGAGTTTTAGTTTCAACTACAATTGAAACTGCTAACCCACTCTTATTAGTAAAGTAACTTCTATATTCTTCCACTTCTAAACTGCAAAACAAACTAATACATCTAAATATTATAATTGTTAAATGTGAGTAACCTCTATATTTCAAACTTGTAGTTACTCCTCTCTCATTTCATTTTTTCTTCTGAGGTTTGCTTCCTCTCTCATTTCATCTTTCTCTTTCCGTAGTTTTTTCCTCTCATTGGGTTTGCTTCCCCAGTTTTTCCTTTTCATTAGGTTTCATTCATCTCTCCATTATTTTTAGGGTATAATTTTTTGTCAATCGATATAATTTTTTTGACATTATTCATGGCAGCTATCAAAGTTTTTGTTAACAGATGTATTAGATAGGTAAGGTATGTACATCTATTTTACTTTTCATTTCTACTTTCATTTTTATTTTTAGGTATTCTTGGATTCATATATGTTTTATTGCGGTATGAATTTATTATTTTCTATTTGTTAATATATTTCTTCATTTTCCCTTTCATAATGTGCAAACAATTATGCCATTAGTGGTGTGATGAATGAAAAATATATATTGGTAAGTGCACCATAGAACCTAAGATGTAGGATGGTAAGTGCATCATAATTATCATAGAGTTTTTTTTGCTTAGGATTAAAGTTACAACATTATGCACCATTGGAATTATTCTTCCAACTTAGTGCACTTAATGTGTTTGATAAAATCATACACAAAAAGATACAAAGTGAAAAAAGTGCATATGAAAACATTATGTTTTCATTCAGATAAATTAGAACAAAAGAAAGAGAAAAAGAACAACAACATATTATTATTATTGTTGTTATGAGTTTTTATTTGTTTAATTCCTTCTTTTTGGATCAGATTTGAGGCTTTCAAAGTTACACAAACACACATCAGAGTTGTTGTTTTCACTTTCTTCTTGGAAGTTGTTTCACTTTATTAATGGAAAGAAGTTTTCTTGCTAAGCAATTGTATTGTTCTGTCATCAATTCATGTATGTTTTCTTTATTCTTCTATACCCTTTTCCTTGAGTACTAATTTAATGTTTCATTATGTTTTCATTGAGATCAATGAGAATGAAACTAAACTTTTTTTTCATAAGTAAAGTAGACTTTTTTTGTTATGCATTAATCATTTATTTTATCCTTATTTTTTGTTGCAATATACTCCATGAGGAAAGAGCTATAATTTAGTAACATTTGGCATGACTTTTTGGTTATGAACTACCTCCAAGGGTTACTTTTGAAATTCAACAAAAACAATTAAATTTTTATCCCATTGAAAAGTAATGACAGGAAATTCATGCAAAATATTTCTCAAATGATTTACTTTCTGTTTCTATAGTGCCTATAAAAGCCATCATATATGAAAATATTGAAATTTATTATCTATTAGTGTACTAATATTTAATTTAGCAATCAAAATTCTTGAACTGGTAATTCATGAGTATAATTGGACTAATACAAAATGTTATTATTTTGTCATGATTTTGATGCTATTATTATCTTATTTAATTTGAGTACTTAGATGTTTGGTACAAATTGAGAACTACACTTACTTTTTAAGGTATAGTTTGAAAAGAAGTTCAATAATATTGCTCAACACAAAATATTATTAAAATAAAAATTATAAGGGTAACGTAGGAAAAATCATATACTACTTGACTATCAATAGTAATGAGAAAATGAGGCATCTAACCTATTTAGTAAGTGTCCACAAATCATAAGTGGGTGTGAGCATATATGTTTAACAATTTTGAGATAATTCACATGCTCTTTATAACACAGTAACAATTGTTGATAAATAATAATAAAAAGTAAAAAAAAAAACCATAAAACTGAAAAAAATATTAAACAAAGAAATTTAAGAGAGAAAACAAGAAAAACTTGATATGTTATTTGAACATATATTATTTGAAGTTGAGTAAACCACATGACATCATAAATTTGTTAAGACATTAAATCAAATTACATCATAATTTATTTGAATTTTAGTTCGGTTGTTTTACACTTACGCCTTTAAACCATTCACATTGTCCAACAGGATATTCAATCTTCATTTATCAGTAAAATCTCTCTAAAATTTGGAACATGAATCAAAATAAGTTTCCCAAATGAAATGAGTATTAGGAGTTCGTCCCTAACAATATCTTCCTCTAAAATTAGAGAAGCACTTCCTACAATTTTAAGACATCTAAGATAATGATTTCCTAACTAATGGACAAAGAGTAAAAAAATATAAGTGATTCCCACCCATTGTCCATAACTATATGTCGTCATTTTGATAATAATTATGGACACTTATGACTTATGGACCAAATATCAATTTTAAATAAAAACCCTCTAAAATTAGGAATATGGGTCGACATAAAATTATTTCAAATATCATGTCAAACGTTTAATACACGTAAATTATATATTTCAAACCAATCATAAGAAATATGTGTTGACAAGCACAAGAGTAAATAAAAATTTCTCAACCGAATATATAACACAATTATGAAATTAAATATTTATTTTGTATACGACCCAAAGTTACATGATCGGGCCTGTCAATATGCTAGTTCTTAAAAAAATGGCACATCAATTTTATCGGTAATAATATAATTATTATTAATAATAAGATTCAACATAAAAATATTGGGTATATCATTCAATTTTATTATTTCAAATTCTTCTATCCCAATCATTTTATAAATTTTTATTAACTTCAATAAAATAAATATGGAGAAATGTGTGTCATTATTTCTCTTTAAAACTTTGTTTCTCTATCCTTTGTAATCATTTACTTAATTCGATCTCTCAAATTAAAATCACATATATGCTGACAATAATCTCAAACAATATTTATTTTATCTCCCCTGCTACAATGTTTCATTCATTTTCTTATTATATTATTATTATTCTAAAATTGAATATTCGTCTAGAGAAAAATAATCTTTATTATTTGATAGATCTACAAATATAAAGCAAGTTTCTTACTCAAACATTAAAAAGTAGAACAGTATAGGTATTAATTACATGCTTTCTCACAAAAAGGGTTCAAAATAATATATTTTTTAAACAAACTTTAAAAAAATTGATAACTTTATTTTTTTTTAAATGGCATGCATCGTCCGAAAAAAAGTATGCTTGCATTAAAAAAACAAATCATAAAATATAAGTACGTATTTAATTTTACAAAATACAGATTAATTACATATAGATATTGATCTTTATGTTATCGTAATGCACAAACATCATATATCATACACATAAGTTACACAAAAATAAACTAATTAAAAATAATTATTCTCATAAGATTCGAGTAGATATTTCAATTTTTTCATTATTACATCATCAAAATAATTTTCCTATAAAGACTAATTATGTATGAAAAAACTGAATTAAATACAAATTGAGTAAATTACACTCACACCCCCTGAGTTTTAATAAAATTACACAAACCACCCCTCCCTTCTTTGTCATTACACAAACCACCTCTCCCTCCTACATAAATCACCCATAGATTTATACATACATTACACAGACTACCCCTGCATGTTATAAAAGTGTAATATTTTAAAGAAAAAATGTGTGATGAATGTAATTAAGTTAAACAAAATATTGTATATTGTGTAACACTTCAAATAGTACAAAAGCGAATGTTACTTTATTATTTTTGTGTCATTAAAAAATACATTAATAATTTCAAATAAATGTTTAAATAACTCTTATATTATTTTATAACGAACCAAATAATGAAGACACATTGATTCTTATATTATTTGAATTTTTCTACATAATATACATTATTTTGTTTAATTAATTACACACATCATACGTTTTTTGTTTAAAATATTACACTTTTATATTATGTAGGGGTAGTCCGTGTAACATATGTACAAAATTAAGGGTGGTTTGTGTAAGGACAAAAAAGTGAGGGGTGATTTATGTAATTTCACTAAAACTCAAGGGGTGTGAGTATAATTTACTCATACAAATTTTATTAATTAAACAATAATAACAAATTTCAGATTGAGACAAGTCCTCATAGTATCTATTAGATTTCCAGTGCATGAGAAAGAAGAAGATGAATTGATATTATTGTTTGATAAATGCTATTTACACTTTAAGAATATCATTATATAAGTAACGTGCCACAAAGGGAAAGTAAAGAAGGTAATTGACTAAATTAACTAAACCTCAACTAACTATATTCATTTAAGGTAATTGGGCTTCTAGAAATTGGACATAGGCAATTGGTCTTGTGAGCCCAATATAAAATAAACCAAGTTCTATTCAATACCCCATCAAGTTGGAAAGTGAATATTTTGCACTCCTACCTTGAACAAAATTAAAGGCAACAAAATATGTCGGGTTCCAAAGCTTTAGTGAAAAGATCTACAACTTGTTTCGTAGCGGAGATGAGAAGTAAAAAGAAAATATTAGTCTTCAATCGTTCACGGGTAACAAGGTAGTCAATATCAATGTATTTCATACGTTCACATAAATCTGAATTTGTTGCATTGTGTCTTACAGAATTATAGTCATATAAAGAATTACTTGTTTGTTTAATTGCACACACAAATCAGTTAATAGGAACGTTAACCAATGAGACCAAAGAATTGTCTAGAAATATACAAAAACCTGAAATGTATTTTTTAGTATCAGAGCATATTGCATATTGAATCATTAAACCCTTTGTTTTGCAAAGGAGAGGTAGGAGGGTAGAACAAGAATTGACCAGGAGTTCCATTGAGATATCTCGGGATTTTGGTTCATGCTTGGTGATGGAGATAAGTTGGTGATGACAGTTGTTGGACAACAAAGGTGATATGTATTGGTAAGATAGAGTAAGTGACCTACCAAATGCCTATACCACATTAGATTAGGAAATGCCCTTTGACCAATAGTGTTGGAACATGTTTATAATGTAGAAAACCTATTTTAGAAAGTAAATCAATAGTATATTTTTGTTAGCATAGAGTAATGCCTTTGTGAGAACGAGCAATCTCAAGGCAAGAAAATATCTAAGGAAACTAAGATCTTTGATTTTGAATTTCTCATTGAGATAGTCTTTAACATAGGTAATTTAATCACTATTAGTACATACAAGAATTAGGTCATCTACAAAAACTACAATAGCCGTAAAACTTGAAGAAGTGCGTTTAGTAAATAAAGAATGATCATGATGACATTAATTATAGCTAAGAGAAATCAATGTAACTATAAGTAATGAACCAAAAAGGGAAAGTAAAGAAACTACCTAACTAAATTAACTAAAACTCAAAACCAACTATATTTATAGAAGGTAACTGAGCTACTAGAAAATGAACATAGACAATTGGTCTTGCTAGCCCGATATAAAATAAACCAAGTTCTATTAAATACCCCGTTAAGTTGGAGAGTGAATATTTTGCACTCCCAGCTTGGACAAAATTAAGGGCAACAAAACGTGTCGGGTTCCAAAGCTTTAGTGAAAAGATCTGCAACTTGTTCCGTAGCGGAGATGAGAAGTAAAAGGAAAATATTATTCTTCAAACATTCACGGATAACAAGGCAGTCAATATCAATGTGGTTTTTACATTCATAGACAATATATCATATATTATTCATTTATATTACTTTTTTGAAAAGTCAATAATGATTAAACAAAAATATTAGATAATACACTAGCAATATATTAAACCACAAGACCACTATCAACAACACATATTATATCCGCCATGACAAATGGTCCCACCAGAGCCCAATTGACCATGACCATTGATGTCGTTGATGCGTTTATGGTCAATTTCAAGGACAACGAAATGAATTCATTTAAGTGCAAATCTCATAGAATCGATAACATCAATAAGGGAATCAATTATCATGACTTACACAACTTTATGACTTGACTTGTAACTCGTTTCGATCTCCGAATTTACATGTTGACTCACATTTTGATTGAAACATTATTAAAGTTTTATTTGATTGAACCATTTTCTGAGTTTTATTTGGCTCGTTGGATGAAGATTTTTGATGATATCAAATGAATGGATGATAACCATTTTAATCCTTATTTATTAAAACAACAATGACATACAAATTTTTTCCAATCTACATATAAATTAAGCTCATGAGCAACACTTTAGGGTTAGGAGAAAAAATAATTGAGTGGGAGTAAAGACAAATATCGCATATCTATGAAAATCTATTTGGTTTTATGTTGGGTATGTTCATCGTTCATATATTAATCATTATTGATTTTTGAATAAAAATAATATATATAAATGATAAATGATGTATCCATAATATAAAATCTTCATACTCATAATACATAAACATTAAACTTTTATTTATGCATATCTTTGGAAAATATTTTATACATTATTATATTTATATTTGTAACTTACATTATTTGTATCTCCTTAAAACTAATATTGTAAATTTATATCAACCTAGGTCATGTGATACTATTTTAAGGATAACAATATGGTGGATTGAGGTGTGATTTTTTTGGTACAACCAATAACATCTCACCACTCAATGAATAAAAATCTAATCCATTTATGGTGTGTGACTGTCGCTCGTATAGTTTCTTTAATCTTTTGGTCCTGATAAAGATCTAACATAATTTTACATCATTAAACCAACATATTAATAGTATTATTGATGTCTAGTTTGTGTTTACCTACCCAAATCTAAACATAACGGACCTTAATAAGACTCGTTTATCGGGTTGTGGGTAACCCAAATCTGTATTAAATTGAGATTGAGTTTGATACAAAAGCTACTAGTTGGAGTTAGGTTGTGATAGTTTAGGACTGAGTTATATATAAATATAAGAAAATAAAAGGTGTGAGAAACATAAACACAAGAGAAGTTAAATCAAGGGTTTGTGTGTTGAGAATGGAAGTGGAGTACGAAGGTGGCGTGAAGCCACTCGGTTACAAAGTAAAAGCTATGTCAAGAGAATCTTCTTCTCAGAAAGCAATGAATATTCTCGACACTGATCTTCGTACTCACTGGTCAACTGCTACCAATACAAAGGAATGGATTCTCCTTGAACTCAATCATCCTTGTCTTTTATCTCATATTCGGATTTATAATAAATCTGTTCTTGAGTGGGAAATTTCAGTTGGATTACGTTATAAGGTTAGCATTTCGATTTCAAATCCCGGAAACAGTCACTCCTGGTGACTCCGAGTTCAAATCCTGGAAACAGTCACTCTTGGTGACTCCGAGTTCAAATCCCGGAAACTGTCACTCCTGGTGACAACGAGTTCAAATCCTGGAAACAGTCACTACTGCTGACTCCGAATTCAAATCCTGGAAACAGTCACTACTGGTGACTCCGAGTTCAAATCCTGAAAACAGTCACTACTGGTGACTCCGAATTCAAATCCTGGAAACAGTCATCTGATGATTATTATTGTTATTTGTTTTGCAGCCGGAGACATTTCAAAAAGTTCGACCTCGATGTGAAGCACCTAGACGTGACATGATCTATCCTACAAACCACACTCCGTGTCGATACGTGAGGATATCTTGTTTGCGAGGAAATCCTATTGCTATTTTCTTTATTCAGGTATGATTCTTATGCTATTATGAACATTAATCGTAGATACATTAAGCATTGTTGTTTTTGATTCATTTATGGTAATCTCATTGGTTTTAACTTTTAAGTATCAATTCAAATTGTTTATACTATGTCTCTTGCAGCTAATAGGAGTTTCTGTAACTGGTCTTGAATCTGAGTTTCAACCTGTTGTTAATTACTTGCTACCACATATTTTATCCAATAAACAAGATCCTCATGATATGCATCTTCAGGTAGATTCGATCTTTCTTTATTATTGTTATTATTGCTATTATTATTGTTTCCTTTCTGATGTTCCACGCGTTTTAGTTGCTGCAAGATATGACGAATCGATTGCTTGTGTTTCTTCCACAACTAGAGGTAAACTTCGGCATTTTTCTTTCACCACTTTATTGGCTACTCGTTTTTAGACCCCCTACTTTCGTTATGCCGTTGAGCGTTGTATAAAAATTGCAGGCAGACCTTGCAGGCTTTCCGGATACCCCGGAGTCTAACCTACGTTTTCTTGCTATGCTTGCCGGCCCGCTTTATCCTATTCTTCATGTGGTGAATGAAAGGTTGGTTTTCTTTTTATATCGTTTTCACTGCCTAATTATTTGTCACTATTGAAGTTAATTCCTTAGGACCTACGCTACCTAATGTACAAGTAGTAAGTTAACAGGTTAGTCAAAACCATGCAACTTGTCCAGGAAGGCGGTTATAGACAGTTACACCTGACAACTGTACCAGCTGCAATATGTTGCACAATGTATATAAACTTAATTAACTAGCTTAAAGCCAGAATATTAATGCAAGCAGATTCAGTTACAGATTAATCATCTATTACAATTTCTCTCTCGTTTTCCTACTTAACTTTCATTCAATGCTTGAACTTCTACATGGTATCAGACTAGATAGTAAATCTGTAATTGATTCTGTTTGCATGTTCACTATATTTAGTTTGTATACATTACTGCAAAGCTGTTAATACAGCCAGTACAATAGACAGGTGTAATTGCCTATAACCGTCTGCTGGGACAATATGCAGGGGTTTAACTAACCTGTTACTAGTTTTACAGTAGATACCATAGGTCCTAAGGCACCACTCTAATCAAGCAAAAAGTAAGTTCCGGTTAGTGATCAGCTGCTGCACTGAAGTTGGATAACTTTCAGAAACTACATTGTTATCGACATATAAACATAGGCGCTGTGAGCAGGACCAGGGTGAACAGAATGGGAAGGGTCACACTTGCTGGATTTCAACCTAGAGCCTAATAGAGTCTTTGCTAGACATTCGAACCAGACCATATTGTGTTGTTCAACTTACATTCTTGTTCATAATTGACTACACACATAAGTAACTCAACAACATAATACACTTTTCCATTTATTATACTTACAAAAATATGGGGTTTGTGGGGAGCTTAACAGTACTCCGATTAAAATGGGTAGAGGGAGGCCACATAAAGATTTAGGGGAAACCTCTAAAGGAGACCTTATTTGCTATCATTTTTATTAATAAATTTGTCTTTGATAGAGCTGAAAGGTATTAGTCGATCCATGTAGTTGATCCTAATTCATGTGGTTCATGGCTTAGAATTGATATGGAACTATGGCTTGAATTGCTGAGGATTTTGACTACGGTTTTGCAGAATCTTGGTAAACCAAATATGTAATTAGACTCAGTCACTTCTGAACCTGATGCTTCTGAAGCACATCTCATTAATCTGTGTATGTACCAACTATTTTTCTATTCGTAATTGCTGTAGTACAAATAGTTTGTTTAATTACAGGACAACTTCAAAGCCTTCAGGTAATATGGCAGACCTAGATGTCTCCAGAAGTAGTCAACCGTCACCAGCCCTAACTGTTTCCTCTAACTTTGAGGTAGCTTCCACAACCATTTATTTCTAAGCTATCTGTACACATCATGTTTTCTGCAGTTTTTTTTGCATTACAAATATCTAGAAAATGGAAATAATGATTGACTAATTCCAGTGAAGTTTTAAATATCTTGGGTCAATCTTACAACACGATGGGGAAATTGATGAAGTTGTAAATCATAGGATTCAAGTGAGGTGGATGGAATGGCGTAGTACTTCAGGTTTCACATGCACAACTATAAAACCCGAAATGTTATATGGGACAAAATGTTGTGTGATAAACTGTCATCAAGAGAATAAAATTCATGTAGCAGAAATGATAATGTTGTATTGGGCGAGTGGACACAGTAGACAAGAGATAATTAGAAATAAATGCATTAGAGAACAAGTTGCAGTAGCTCCTCTTGTAGAAAAGATGATAGAATCAGGCTTTAGGTGGTTTGGGCATTGTGGAGGAGACCATTAGAAGATCCTGTAAGAAGAGTAGATTAAATGGAGGTTATTCCAATTTCTAGAGGAAGAGAGGGGTCAAGAAAAACCATAGGCGAAACGATTAGGAAAGATTTGAAGATCAATGCTTTGTCAATGAACTTGGATTTATGATGGAATATTATAACGTTGTTCGATTTATGCAACTAATCTCACCTAATGAGATTAAGACTCGGTTGTTGTTGTAATCCTAATAAAAAAAGCTAGCACAAATATTTGGAGCATGTGAGCTTTGTACATACTCTCAAGTTGCAACTAAATATTTATATTAATCTTGTTACGTAAGCTGTTAAGGGAGTCCTTACAGGATGTTTGTTTGGGGAGGGGCAATGTTAGGTGAACTTTTCCTAAGTGATACTATAATTACAATTGCTTTTTTTCAGTTCATATTAGTTTTGAGCCCAATGAGGTACTAAATGTTGGGTAGTGAGATGCCAACAAGAGCATAAGCCCAGCGTTTCAGAGTGAGCGTGTTGTGTTGGATTACTGGACATACAAGACAAGGTAGAGTAAAAATGAATGCATTTGTGTGAAAGTAGAGGTAGTACACATTGAAGAAAAGACCATAGATTCTTGCCTTAATGATTTAATCATGTGAGGAGAAAGCCCAAGTAAGAAAATTAGACAAGATGGAGGATATCCCAATAGCTAAACTATAGGTGAAACAATTAGAGAGGACTTTGATAGAGCATAATGGTTATTTGGTCCATGTTCCCGACCCAACTGGGTGGAACAGACTTTGGTTGTTATTGGTGTTTATATTATTACTCTTGAAGTATATAAACAGTCTTGGTAAATTGCTTTATATAACCTAGCCTTCCAAGTAATTTTTTTGATCGGCAAACCTTCAAAGTATTTAATATTTATTATTAAATGGTCATTACCACTGGTGCGACTTTCATCTTTTTCCCTTCTCCATTGTTTTTCAATGCAGCCAAGGAGATCACGAAGTGCATCACCTTTAGTTTCGTCAGCACATCGTACAATTGTTTTTCGACCAGATGCAATTTTTGTGCTGCTGAGGAAAGCATATAAAGATTCCGATCTCGGGTCTGTTTGTAGGACGGTATATACCTCTCACTTATTTAAATAAATTAAAAATATCTTAAATTTTGATTGAAAGGAGAAACATCCCTTTTTTTAATCTGTGCTCAACCCATTGTTTTGATGTGCTTTTTGGGGTATATATTTGCCTCTTTTTCAGGCATCTAAAATTTTACAGAAACTCATAAGCCCTGATACTGAGCAAGATGTATCAAACCCTCAAAATGAAGCAATCTCTCTTTCGGAAGAGAAATCAAAATTGGAACTGTTTAGTCCATTCACTTCAGTTGATTATTCAAACCTGTTTGGGGAGGAGTTTCGGATGCTAGATGAAAACTGGGATGGCAGCTATCTTAATATATTAGATATGGGTGCAGTGGAAGAAGGGATCATGCATGTTCTTTATTCATGTGCATCACAGGTTCCTTATAGTAAAATGATACTTGGTGACCAATGCCCATTTCATTCTTAATTTTTACAGTATCTTATCTAGATTGTTTAACGCTCGGTAGTTTACAGCCTGTTCTTTGCAGCAAGATGGCTGAGAGAACTTCAGATCTTTGGGCTGCACTGCCACTTATACAAGCTATGCTTCCAGGTTGAGTGTTGCTAATGAACTGTCTTGGGTTTTGAAATTTAAATTTCCAGATGACTTTTTTCCTGTATTTGACAGAAGCAAATGATTGTTTTTGCAAATTAGGAGTAAGCATCATAATTGGGATTAGTGTTCAAAAATGAGTTATTAAAAGCTATAATTTGATGGGAGGAGTTAGAAATAAAAAACTGAAATAAGCATTTTATAGAATAATATCCTCACTAGTGCACATTCCGAATGACATATACAACAACAATGTTAACCAAGCCTTAATCCATACCGCTCTATCGTAAATCACTTTCATTGATAAAATATTGATCTCTAAGCCTTTCTTAATCATTTTTCCTATTGTTTTCTTGGCCTTCCACTTCCTCTATGAATTTGACTAACCTCTATTTGATCTACTTTCCTTATGGGGGCTTCCATCAGTCTCCTCCACATATGTCCAAACGACCTAAAATGCGATTCTACCGTCTTTTCTGTAATAAAAGTTACTCAAACTTTCTCCGTAATGCATTCATTTCTAATCCTATCTTGCCTAGTGTCATTTAACCCAACAAATTAGAAGTCACATATATGAAAATTACAAACGTGTGGAATGTGCAGTCTATGCTTATGCTACTATTTAGTGCATTTGGTTGGTGGCTTGGTGCCTAAGAATCATATTTTTACGGGGTTTTGTTGGCTCAGCAGCAGGTGTTTTATTATGAAACATTCTTCTATTTGCTTGTGTTAGGTATACGGCACATGATCTTTGTACCTTCTAAGGAGGTTTCTGTAACTGTAACAATAATCAAAACAGAACAAGCTATTAACTGGTATCTTAACTAATTACATCACAGAAAATAACATGCTATTAACAGTTACCCCACTGTTAGTTAGCTAGTGCTATTCTCCAATATACCCCTTGAAGCTGGAGATGGTTGTTTATAGTAGAATAATAAAAAACTTTGAGATGATTCCTAAGACATAGAAACCTTGTTGTAGACAATGGTTTAGTTAAACATCAGCTGTTTGAAATTCTGATGGAATGTGTTTCCCTTGTAATGCCTTGCTATGGATAATGACCAGACCTAACTGAATGTGGAAGTGTGGAGTGATGAGCCAAGGAATAAGTGTTTGAGCCAAATGAATTGCGATGACCAGTGTACACTGGTCTTGAAGCCATAGGATGTTGAGAGAAATCGAGTCCTAGTTTATGTAGTATACACTGACGTGTTTGAGGCACATAATTCCCAGAGTGGTGTACTGGGGTGCACCAAAGGATGATGAATACGTTTGATTATTGGAACAACCATAAGGTTCATAGTAGCACCATGCCACATCATGACCATGACACTGGCTGTAATCACAAACGTAACTGCTAGGTCGTACCTGGAAAAAACCACCACCACGTCCAGAACATCCACCATAAGAATGAGCTGGTATATACTCTTGTCATGAATTTGAGGATGATTTGAATTGTGAAGGCATAGGAGCAAACATGATTAGTGTAGAAACAGATTGAGGAGACTGTGAAGGTGATGGAGCTGCTGCTGCATTAGCTGATAGGGCATTAGAGATTGATTTGTGCCTATTCTTCAGCAATCTGGACTCAAAGGTGAGCAAGAATTGTTCCAAATCATTTATAGAGGGAGGATCAACTTGATTTTCAACAGTTCTAACTACTGGTTTAAAGTCCTCATTGAGACCATCCAATATGCAATCAATATGTTCAGCAAGAGAAATGGAAGAGCCAATGGAGGCTAAAGAATCAATTAAAACCTTGATTCTTGAAAGAAATTCTAAAATTGAATTAGAACCTTGTAAGATGGTTCGTAGTTGAGCTCATAATTAATGATTTCATGCCTTAGTGTGTGAATTGCAGAAGGCATGAAGTTCGTCCCATTACTGCCATAAATACGTGCATCCAACCCACGAGGTTAAAGTGATTCGGAAATCAAGTTCAACAGCCACGAGAACACTGTTTCTTCTTGTTCTTCCCAGCTAGATAATCCAGGGTTGATACGTTGTTCAAGCCTCTTAGATTCACTTAGGAATTTTGGTAGTATCTCTGAATATTGAATAAACCTAAGTGCTCTGTTGGATTTGAGAAGAACTAACATGAATTGACACCATGTAAGATAATTCTTCATTGTTAGTTTCATGATTGGAATTGGAAGAGATAATGATGTAGAAACCGCATGAATAGGTGCAGCAGACGTTGTGTGTGGTGTAGAGGAATGCACAGGAGGATCAGAATTAGAGGCAGCGGCCATGGCAGCGATTGATACCATGTAAGAAGATAGAACTTGAAGTAGGAAAAGCTAAGAGAAACTGAAAAAATCAGAGATAATCTAGATGTAACTGTTTTGTAGCAGTTTTCTATTTTATTTAATTCATAATTGTTGAAGTTACGAAAGGTGATTCAACTATTTATATAGATGCCAAGCCTATGATAGCTGGCAACGCATATCTGCAAGCTATCTCAACTAACTACTTCACAAAACAGAACAGGCTATTAACATTTACCCTAATGTTATTTAGCTAGTGTTATTCTCCAATAGTAAAAATAGATATGCGGAAGGATGGCCATGCTTTGTTTCGTTAGTGTTTTCTCTCTCTTTTTCTTCTGATACTGAGATAGAACTAATTTATTATCATTAAATTTTTTCGTGCTCCTTTAAATGTCTAATTAAAATATTATGGAAGAATAAATTTAATGTGGATTTGGAATAAATGTTTTGATCTCCAGTTTTCCTTTTTAATTTCCTTCCAAGTAAGATTGTCATGGCTATTATGATTGCTTTTTCAAATTTGCTTTCTGAAATGTCCTATCTTTATTGTTTTGGCATTTGGTAGCTCTTCGCCCGTGGGTGAGCAATCCTTTTGACGTTGTTGATGACACATTTTCTCAGTGGAAGCAACCTATTGTACAGCAGGCCTTATCTCAGGTTATATTTGGAAATCTTTTATATGGATCCAACTGTCTTGATGTTTATAATTTTCATCTGTGGCATCTTTTAACTTCGTTCTGCTGATGTGTGTCATGAGCAGATTGTTTTAACAGCAACATCAGCTACTTATCGGTCACTTCTTCATGCTTGTGCTGGTTATCTGGCTTCATATTCACCATCTCATGTTAGTCAATCAGCTATTTCTTATTTTTAAATTTGATTTTTATTATTTTTCTTTTATATTCAATCACCATTTCATGTTGCCATACTATTTAACCTCCTTTTGTCGACTGGATTCACTAAAGCTACACAACCAAAACTTGTAGCACTTACCAAGAAAGCTAGTGATGTATTCTATACTCCATAGTGAAACACAATAGCCAGAACCATGCAAGGACATATGATACGAGGAAAGGATTTTAACAAGCATCATGCATTTAGGGGAAAGAACATTGGATTCCCTTTGAACTTTAACATTATCATTAAATAGTTATATAGTATCATATTTCTTGTAAACCAACATTTTATAGATGTAGAGACATCTTCTTGCTTCCTATTTTCTGGTTCTACTTGAAATGATTCTCTTTTCTTCTTAATGGCTGATTTGTCCTTAACTTATGTATAGGCCAGGGCTGCATGTATGCTGATTGATCTGTGCTCTGGTGTACTAGCACCATGGATGACTCAGGTGATTGCAAAGGTATGCTAGAACCTGATTCCACATGTTCTGAGAAATTTTCACAAATGTCTCCTCATGTTTAAATTGTGTTATATATGTGGTACTCAGTCAGAATCTATCTAGCCTTATTTGGTGAATGTGTGGTGTGCTCCACATCATTGGACAAATTTTTGGTGACTAACTTTAATAGTTTTTTTAGTAAGAAGTTTTTATAGCCATGTGCAACCCATGCTAGTATTCAGTTGTTAGGTCACTCAGGTGTGAAAATGTGCACAATTTTAGGGTAGTTTCTTTATTATCTGTTTAATGCAACCATTTCTTTTGCTCCTTGTGTCTAAGGATGTTTATCTTGTTTTTATTTCCATATTTGGTTCTTTCTTAATAATTAGTGCAGTAGTCATTATTTTGATTATTTCTTAAAATAGCAATGTAAAAATAAATTCTTCATTAACTAGTAGTTAGTTAATATAGTTGCAGAACATTTAAAGTTAAAGGTGTATGGGCACGTAGGATGGGTGTAATAGAACTTCGCCAGAGAAGATCATAAAAGATGAATTTTACTGATATAACTCCTGGGGTCCATACAAGTATTATAAAAATTACAGATATGAGGACACTGCTGTGAACATTTTCTCCGCATAAGATTTGAGAGTCCTGTGGAGATAGAAACTGGTTCAGATAAGATATAAGAACTGAATATTATTGTTGGATATCACTCTGAATTACACTGTATTATCTAGGTATTCAAGTGATTTATAAGGATATCTGATCATTTGTAAGGTTGTTACTGTACTTGCAGTGCAAATGTACTGTCAGCTGTACAAAGTGCAGCACATTGTAGTACACTTGTAAAGACTATATATTTAGTTATTCTTCCTTGTAATGTGTACAATGATTACAATTCAATAGCAGAAAATAGTTATTAAGCATCTCCCTCCTTTCTCTTCTGTCTTTTCATTATTTGATTCCTCTTATGTGAGACTCATTTGCATAGGTTGATCTTGCTATGGAGCTTTTGGAGGATCTTTTGGGCATAATCCAGGTTTGTTTGTCATTACTTCTTATATCATGGGTGCTAAACTAATCTTCATTTCTGCTCAGCTTATTGAAACTCATAGTTTGCTTACTGACAATATGTATCTTATGGACATTGATCTGTGGGCATACTTCCTTCGCATTATGACTTCCAAACTATACGTGGCTTTGTTAGCATGAACATCTTGCAGTGTGCTTTTGTTGAACTATATAGGTTGCAGTGCTAGAAAGTTGGTTTCCCACTTCAACCATTTCTGGTTGCTGACTATTGTATTTTACCGAGCTTCATGTTATGGTTTGAAATTAAGACCATGGCTTGTTTCTCAGGATGCTCCCAACTCACTTATTCGTGCTCGTGCCGCCTTGAAGTATATTGTGCTTGCTTTATCTGGGCATATGGATGACATACTTGGGAAATATAAGGTACTTCCGATAACCTAGATCTCATGTCTTGATAGATCTATCCCTGCCTGTAGGGGAAGCCATTACCAATAAAGAAATTCTACCTCTATACTTTCCTATTATTTTCCCTATTTTCTGAATCAGTTTCTATCTCTTTCCTCCGCACCAAGGGCAACTGTATCTGATAATATTTATTTTTTATGTTCTTATAAAAACTAAACTTGCCCACTCAAAACTGTTGAAAGGTGACAAGGTTAAAGGAGAATTATATCTGATACTCTACTGCTTATTTTATGTAATTCATAAAATAACTTGAGATGTGTAGGAGTATAGACACCTCATTGGTAAACTTAGCCTTTCTTATATTTACTTGTCTCTTTGTTGCATCCTTAAAAACCTAACATGAAGGTGCTAGGCGACTTACGTTTTGAGAATGTAATTAAAGAAATTTCAGAAGATGAAATTATTGGATTAGTTATTTTTCAAGATTGTGCTTTTCATTTGCCCATACAAACAAAAATGATAAGGGTCAAATTTGATTATGATTTTAATGTGCTTTTTGCAGGAAGTTAAACATAGAATCCTCTTTCTTGTGGAGATGCTTGAGCCTTTTCTTGATCCTGTCATAGCTGTATCGAAAAGTAAAATAGCTTTTGGAGATCTATCCTCTTCGTTTCCAGAAAAGCAGGAGCGCAACTGCATGATTGCTCTAAATATCATCCGTACTGCTGTACGAAAGCCAGCCGTGCTGCCTTCATTGGAATCAGAATGGAGGCATGGATCTGTGGCTCCTAGGTAATGCATGGCTGTCCTGTGTTTGCTAAAATATTTTGTTTTCAGCATCCTTGCATTTCATTTTATATATAGTTGATCTGTCTTGGTCTAACAATACAATAGAGAATGAACCATAATTTAGTTAAGTTCCTTTATGTCAAAATAAAATGCACACACATTTTTGTGTGCTCATTTGATAGACCCACAGACCCATAATTAGATGTGTCTAACAGGGGGCGAGGCGTTTCCTAAGAGGCATTCGGCAGAGGTGGAAGTTGAGCGAGTTAAGAGTCAGTAAGTGGATATGGAAATGGAGTGAGTAAAGAGGGCAGTAATTGGCATATACAGCTAGTGAGAGAGTCTGCGGATTCTCTAGTAGCTGCTCTAGCGTCTGCTGAATTAAGCTAGGTAGTCAATTGCGGATAGCAGAGCATAGTGGTGGACCCTAAAAACACTGGGTAGCTGGACAGCCGCTACAGCTGAGGGAAAAAATATAATTGATATATACCCTACACATAAATAGACAAAAATACTAAAATACACAAAATCAAGGACACATTCATAAATAATAAAAAATAAGTGTATGCTTCTAAGGCTTCCAATATTTCTGTAACACCATTGGGAGCACTACTGGGAGTGAGCGTGGCAGTGGGAAGTCGAGATTAGGCCATGGTTGTGCAAGAAGTGGGTACTTGGGAAGTTGAGATGAGAGTGAGTGACCAGAAATTGCAGAGCGTGTACACTACTTCACTGCTGCTGAAAGAGGGAAAGACATGGAAGAAGGTTTCACTGACCTCAGAACATGTTCAATGGCTGATTTACTTTACAGAACATGCTCACATGTTTTATAAAGTGGGAAGAAGGGGGAGGGGTAAATTACTCAAAATCCTCAAAAACCATGCCACATATTTTAAAATAAGAGCAAAAAGGATCCCCCCCCCCTTAAAATTAGGGTTCCACTCACAGCCTTGTTGGCGCGAGTTATGATCCCTATTGACTACCCAGGAATTAAGAGGTCTGCTGTTAGTATTTACGTAATGGTGTTAGTGGCAAATGAACAAGCTGTTAGCAGACAGAATAATAGTGGAAGTTAATGGGCAGATCAGCATATTCTAGTACTTTGAAAAGTTTGGCTTAAACCATAGGGAAAAGACTGCACTTGCTGCTCTGATTTTCTTTCTTTCTTCCTGTGCTCCTGTCTTTACAGTTTCTATTTCCTATCACTGTAATTGGGGCTTGCCTCCTTCATCTTGCTTCTGTTTTTTACTGTTAATTTCAGTTGACATTGTTATAATTAATTAGTAATAATGATTGAAAACTAATATAAGTTTCTTGTTTTTTGTGTGGAGGCATCTTGTTTAACATAATGAAACATGTCAGAAATTAATCAGTTTTCTGTTTTACACTTTGACTTTTTTCTGCAGTGTGCTTCTCTCAATATTGGAACCACATATGCCATTGCCAGCAGATGTTGACATTTGCAAATCTATTTTAAAACCACCTGAATCTGCTTCTGTTTCCCCTATTTTTTCTAATTTTAATGGTGGAGGTGCTTTCTCCAAGTTAAATAGCCAAGATGAGTCTGATGGTAAAATAGATGTTTCCGAAACATCAGGAAAAATTGATTCTGTAGAAGATCGCAATCTACTTTTTGCCCCACCAGAACTGCAAAGTAATATGTTGACAAACTTTTCTAAAAATGGCGCTGTCTCTAACAGTGGGGATTTGAGTTTGGAATCAAAACATGTGGTTGAGAAACATTCCACCCATCATTTTCCTACTAATTTTGTCTCAGAAGCTGGGCTTGGTTTTGAGTACTTCAACCTGCAGGCAGATTATTTTCAACTTCTAAATTATGATGATTGTGAGATTCGTGCCTCTGAGTTTAAACGCTTAGCTTCAGATTTGCATTCCCACAATGAGATAACTGTTGAAAGCCATGATGCGGCAATTGATGCTTTGCTGTTGGCAGCTGAATGTCATGTAAATCCCCATTTTATGTTGTCTATTGGACCCTCTTCGAAGTTTATGGACCTTGTAAACATTAAAGAAAGTAAAGTCTTGCCCTCTCATGATATCTTGAAGTTAAAAAGTGCTTCTGGTAAGAATAAAACTAATTTTGAAACACTAGCAAATATTGAAAGAAAAAGAGATAAAGTTGTTTTTCAAATACTACTCGAGGCTGCGGAATTGGATAGGAAATATCATTCAAAAGTAGCAGATGGGGAAGATGTTCCTTATTCTGCTGAAGGATTTGATGACCAGGTTATAAAACTGTCCCCCATTGATGTACAATATGCGGATGCTCTTACCTTGGTTCGACAAAACCAAGCTCTACTGTGCAACTTTTTGATCCAACGGTTGCGGAGAGACCAAATCTCAATGCATGAAATTCTTCTACAGAGTCTTGTATTTTTTTTGCACTCAGGCACCAAACTGCATTGCCCTCCAGAGCATGTGATTGATATCATTTTAAAATACGCTGAAGACTTGAACAAGATGTTTGCATCTTTTAATCATCAGCAGAAGGAAAGTAGTTTGCATTTAGCACAAGAAAGAACAGGTGTAGAGAGACGTTGGTTACTGCTACAAAGGTTGGTAGTTGCTTCAAGCACCGGAGGTGAGGAGGAAATATTTGGGACTAATATCCAAAATAGTTACCATTGTGGAAATTTAATTCCCTCCTCGGCATGGATGCAAAGAATTTCTCAATTTTCTGGTTCTGTATACCCTTTGGTTCGATTTCTTGGTTGGATGGCAGTATCCCGTAATGCAAAACAGTATATGAAAGATCGAATTTTTCTTGCATCAGATCTATCTGAGATAACATATTTGCTTTCCATTTTTGCTGATGATCTTGCTGTTGTTGATAATGTTGTCAATAAAAGGTTGGAAGATTCTACCATTGAAGGGTCACAGGTTGAGAGTGGTTCTTCAGCTAAAATAGAGTTTGAACGATGTAATCAATACCATAAGGATCGATCTTTCTCTGCAATCTATCCTGTCCTCTGGAAGCTTTTTCCTAATATGAAAAGGCAATTTGAAACTTTTGGAGAAGCTATCTTAGAGGCTGTTGGTTTGCAGCTGAGATCTGTTTCTTCCACTCTTGTGCCTGATGTTTTGTGTTGGTTTTCTGATTTGTGTTCTTGGCCATTTTCTTTAGCTTCTTCAATTGGCAGCGATAACTTAAAAGGTTATAATGCAAAGAATGCCAGAGCAATAATCCTTTATATACTTGAAGCTATTATAGTTGAGCACATGGAAGCCATGGTCCCAGAGACACCAAAATTGGTGCAGGTGCTGGTGTCACTCTCAAGTTCTGTATACTGTGATGTGGCATTTCTTGATTCTGCACTGCGTCTATTGAAGCCTATCATTTCATACTCTTTGACCAAGATCTCACATGATGAAAAGTTATTGGGTGGTGATTCCTGTCTTAACTTTGAGGAGTTGTGCTTTGATGTTCTTTTCAATAAAATTAAACAGAACAATGAGATCAAACATAGTTCTGAAGATAGAAGATACAATATTGCACTGGCTATTTTTATTTTGGCTTCAATTTTTCCTGACTTATCTATTCGCTATAGAAGGGACTTTTTGCAGTACTTATTAAGTTGGGCGAACTTCGCTGTTAATGAGTCAGCGATTTCTTTCTATGATTATCTCAGTGCATTTCAAAATGTTATGGATAATTGCAAGTTGCTATTAGTCAATACATTAAAAGCATTTGGTGGTATTCCTCTTCAGCTGCCCCCCACCCCTCATGTGAATGGTAGTGTGCTTTTTGATGATAACATAAAACCAAATGCATGGTTTCTCAGTGATGCTTATCACCCTTCTTCTGAGAATGTTCATAAAGTAGAAAGTAAGAATTCCATTGTTGACGTGGATCAACACGAGTTACCGGTTGATGATTTAGAAGGCTTTTGTAATGACTTAGTGAGTCTCATCAAAGAGCTTAATACAGCTATTGAGCGCTGTTGGAATCTTCATCATCAGCTAACCAGAAAACTGACAATAGCATCAGCAGAGTGTTTTGTCTTTTCGAAATGTTTGATTTCGGTTTCTCAAAGATTTCATAGTGCTGAAGATGATGATCAAAATTCTTCACTGGCTAAATCATCTGATCTCTTCACACATCATTGGAGGATCGGACTTGAAGGCCTATCTGAATTGATCGTTATGCTACAAGAAAGGAGTTGCTGGGAAGTTTCATGCTCCATGCTTGATTGCCTGCTTGGAGTGCCGTATGGTTTTTGCCTGGATAATGTGGTAGGCATGATTTGTTCTGCGATAAAGAATGTATCTTGTAGTGCACCTAAACTCTCTTGGCGCTTGCTGAGTGATAAATGGCTGTCTTCTTTAATTGCTAGAGGCATCTATAACAGTCGAGAAAGTGAGGTTCATCTCATAGACCTATTCTGTACATTGCTGGCCCATGCTGAACCTGAGCAACGTATTATAGCCGTCAAACATTTGGCTGAACTTCTTGGCCAATGTGTGGATGGAGAAAGGGCAGTGATAAGTTCCAAACTTTGCACTGACTTTGTTCCAAATAAGTTATCTGTATCTGTTCCCGATTATTTTCTATCTCATCTGGTTTCAAGTACTTGGGATGAGGTTGTTGTGCTGGTATCATCTGATGCATCATTGCAAATAAGAATTCATGCAATGGCACTTCTTTCAAATTACATCCCGTTTGCTGAGTGCCATCAGTTACAATCTTTTCTTGTGGCTGCTGATAGCATTGGTTGTTTGCGTAATGCACAACCATCGCATGATGGACCTATCCTACAACTTTCATTGGCACTTATTGCTTGTGCATGCATATACTCACCAGCTGAAGATATTTCTTTAATTCCTCAAAGTGTGTGGAGAACTGTTGAAACTTTAGGATCAACAAAACATGGTATAGATCTTTATCCTTTCTGTATCCGTGTGAAACGAGCAAGGATTATTTTATAATTTTGGATTAAGTTCATGCTTTAATTATAATTTTTATTTTCTGTTGCTTTTCTAGAGGGCCAGCTTGGGGACCTAGAAAAGAAGACTTGTCAACTTCTGTGTAGATTGAGGGATGAAGGGGCTGAGGCAAAAGAGGTATATTCTACAATGAGACTAGTCAGGCATACGTATGTAGATATAGCAAATTAAACCATTTTCATGCTCAAAGCATAATTTAGTATGTTTATGCTTATTTTCTTTTCCATAAATGAATTTCTTAACTATGCCTATATGTTGAAGGCTCTTAAAGAAGTACTTTCTTCGAGTTCTTCAAAGCAGTATGACCCAGATTTTGCTAACATGCGGGAGTCTATTCTCCAGGTAATGTACAATACGAAGTGTTGAGAAATCAAAGTTTTGTTTGCATTGAAGTCTGTCATTTTTTATGAAGAAAAACCGTGATTTGTCTGATTATTTCTTGAAGATGAGAATACCTATTTTTTTGACAACACTATGTATCAACCAATCTAATCTCTTTAGGAATCATAAAATAGAAGAACAGAATCATTATCTAAGGAATGATATAAATAAAAAATGGAAACAGTAAAATAAAATAAGGGAATGGACTATTTGGGTTTGACTAGTTATCAATTCTTACTAAACCCAATAAAAGATATATTAAAACACAATAAAGACAATATTTAATCACATAGTGATTCCCATGTAACTAACAACACTCACCCTCAAGCCGGGGAGTAGATGTTTGATCATTCCCAGCTTGTTTCTCAATTCTTCAAAATAATTCTTAATAAGGCCTTGGTTAACACATCAGCTATTTGGCTACCCGATGAGACATAATTCAACTCAATAAAACTTGCACTAATCTTCTGCTTTACTAAACATCTTTCAATCTCCACATGTGTTGTTCTATCATGATGAATGAGATTCTTGACTATCCCAGTGGTTGCCAAATTGTACACAATTTTCTCGCATTTGGCTACTTTGTTAGGTTTACAACTTATTTGTTAGGGTCTTAGAGATATAATAAGTCATGAATGCGCCTTCTCATGATTGCTTTAGTTTTTGGGAGAAATGGTTCATGACATGGTACTAGAGCTTCTATGACCAAGTGCTGTAGAATTCATTCCTTTCTGCCCCTATTTTTCTATGCCATGAGTTGAACTTTAGCACATAGTCAAGATAGGCCCGTGCATACATGCTTCTAACCAAATGGCTCTTGTATGAGTGGTTGTGCTAAAGACATAACAATGGCATTCATATGCCTTCACCTAAAAACTTTTAGGAGAGAAGGTTCATGACACATTACTGGGACTAGCTCTATCCCAAAAGTTAGCTCATTGGGTACCGTAATGAATCATGCATCCCTTGAAACATTGCCAGTTTTCACTTGTCATAAATACTGTTTTGTAATACTAGCCATTTTTTCTGTCAATTATTTTATCTTGTTTTTAAACATAAGTTGATTTGCAACAGGTCCTGTCCAATTTAACAGCAGTTCACTCATACTTTGATATATTCTCAGAGAAAATGGACCAAGATCGTATGGTAAGAGTGGCCATTAACCAAAGCCATTATTATTATTATTATCTTAAATTGTATGATTACTTACATATAGTTGAACATTCTATAGGAGCTAGAGGAGGCGGAATTGGAGCTAGAAATTATTCAGAAGGAACAAGCACTACCAGGACAAATGGAGGATTCTAAAGATGGAAATCAGACTCACAGTTTACCTTGTATGTATTTTGCATTCTAGACTAAAGCATCCCCCCCCCCCCCCCCCCCCCAAACCTTTCAAAACTGACAATTTGGCACAATGTGAACTTTGCAGCCTCTGGAAAGGATGTTTCACGGCTTCAGCAGATCAAAGAGTGCATTAATTCCATGTAAGTGATTCTAACTTTCTCTTTTTAAGCTCTGATAGACATCCAGTAGGAAGAGAGTGCCCAACAAAGTAACCCTGTAAGGAAAACACGTTGGACTCCCTCTTCTTTTTATGATTGAAATGTGTTCATGCATTTGGTTTCCTTTTGAAATTAGTTTGACAACCTATGACTTGGTAGCTCTCTTGAACTAATGTATTTCTTAGTTTTTTTCTTTCTCTCTCTTTTTTGTTTAAGAGATCACCTTATCTACTGTTTTGTTGCTTTTTCTCTAGTTAAAACTTCTTGTTATTCCTTCCCTCCCTTTAGCAACCAAAAGAAAAAAAAAAAAAACAAAAACTATGGAAGTGCCCATATGAATTCTAGTTATTATTTTCTACCCTATTCACACCTTATTCATGTCAGCATGACCTTCATATGCTCTTGATTCTGTATGCTATTGAGGTATGTGGCCAAGTGTTTGAAAACTTGTTGTTATGTTGCTATCAGAGAAAAGTCCAAGCTTAAAGAAGATATTGTAGCCCGCAGACAAAAGAAACTGCTTATGGGACGTGCCCGTCAAAAATATTTGGAAGAAGCAACTTTACAAGAATCAGAACTTCTGCTAGAACTTGATAGGTTTAAGCTTCTTATTGAGAATTTTGCTGCTACTTTGTGTTGTTTTGTTCTGAAGCTGAGTGTTTTTTAATTATTCAAAAGGGCAAGAGCAGCTGAAATGGAGAAAGAGCTAGAGAGACAAAGATTGCTGGAAATAGAGCGTGCTAAAACAAGGGAACTACGCCACAATCTTGACATGGAAAAGGAAAGGCAAACACAGGTAACCAGTGTGAAAAAATAGAGGAGCCCTAGATTTTGTTATTTTGCAAATATCCAATGCATACTTAAAATGCCTACTTAAACTAATAATCTGTCAAATTAGTATAGTACTACTAGTAGAAGCCCAACACTATAAGACTTGCTAAGTTTGACATTCAAACACAACTCCTCAAGCTGGGGTGTAGTCATGTACCTCTAAGGGACTTGCTAAACATATATGCCTATTGATCTTAGAACTTACAAATACAGCAACTATTTCTTGGTGTTAGAGTGTTATTGTAAGTGCCACATTGGTTGAATATTTGAGGGATTAACCATTTATGATAACTTGCAATCCCCCCTATGAGCTAATTTTTGGGTGGATTTAGGCCCAATTATTCTTACATTCGGGGATTGATTTTTCTCCTTTACGAAGTGCACATAACCTCAATGTGGTTGGACCTTTCATACAAGACTGAACTTGAGTATGTGTAGAGGTTCTCGATCATCAAATATGAGCTTAATCAGTTATGATTCACAACTATCAACTCCTGTGCAGCTGCCTTTGCTGTGTATGAACGCAAGTCATGAAATTAGGCCAGCAGCTAGTTTGCTTCTTACTTTTCCAGGATATCAAGTTTCCTCTGAAGATAACAAAGTACCCTAAAGTAGGACCACTACATGAGGAAGGGCTTCCCCAATCAGCTTCTGTATATCCATAGATTTCCTCATGTCCCTTGTGCTCTGAAGTAAGTCTGTTTCGAGTTGTTTGATGTATCAAAGTATCTGAACAACTGTATCCCATTGAGATTCAAATGTATAATAATGGATACATTCCAAGCAATCTTCAAGACTTCAACATCTAGGATCTGGTACTTGATCCCTTTGTGTATGGTAGGAACATTGATATTGAGATCCATGTGCACTCACTGGTTTGCATCCTTTGATGCCAGTTTCTCTCAGAAATGTCCAAAGATTTTATTTTGAGAGATAGAAATGGCATGTCTAGACTATGCCACCATTACCTTCAAAGCTTGTTCGATTCCCTGGTCTAGAAATGTTGGATAAATGTTTTTTAAGTGCTCAGTAGTGATTTGATCATAATCAGTGATGGTAATGTAATCCTCATCCAAATAGACATCAAGGTTGATGGATTAATCATAGAAATTGTGAATAGATGCTAGAGTGATTGGATTTTGCTACATGTCATGCTATGGCTTGAGCAGTAGTTCCGAAGAGGAAAAACAAATGGAGACATTGATTTTTGCTTCTAGGATTTGAGAATTTAGTTATTTTTTCTTTTTTCTTCAGGGACTTTGGACTAATACCTCTTCGTTATATGCAGAGAGAACTTCAGCGTGAAATTGAGCAAGGAGAATCTGGACGGCTTTCTCGTCGTGATTTTCCTTCCTCTACTCATAATAGGTAAGTTCTTAGATTAGTTACATATATTAGTGTTTAAACATATATTATCCCAACAAAGAATGTTTTTGTCAATTTTTTTTGTTTTTTATTCTGTTCGAATGTTTTTGACTTTATCTTGTCAGTTATGTATATCATTTCAATTTACAGTTTGTGTAGGTAAATGATTTTTTTGACATTTGTTGAAAACTTGATTGATCAAATAGTCTAGAGGGTTTTGGAACTAAGGTAGATGTTAGACTGCGCCGTAGGTATACTGCCTTGCATTGAGGTGTGTTGGAGACTAGTGTTAGTTGGTTTAACTTTAACAGTTAGTTGTTAGGATACTAGATTGCCATGCCCGCTGTACAAGCTGGTACAACCCTTAGTTTTATCTTCTAACCATTTTCTATAAATAGTGGTGCGGTTGCTATGTAATTAACTGAGAACAGAAATACAATAACTATTTCAGTTATGAATATGATCAGTTAGTAAAGCCTACATTTCAAGCTAAGTTAGAATAGAAAACACAATATGACCTGATACTGCACCCTTGCATGGGTCACTAACAAGGAGGTGTCATCTTTTTAGTGCTGAAAACTTGTTAGCCACTCAATTTATGACCCGCAGCTGTTTCATGGGTTCTAGATCTAAAGTTCGGTCATTAAGTTATTCATGTGCTATTTGTTTTATGGGCTTTGGTTACTTTGATCCATGCTTTTTTACTTCTAGTGGTGCATTCTCCTTTCCAATTTGCATTAGCTTATTTTATGCATTTATAGTTTTATACAATATCTAATATAATATAAAATCAAACTGAAGTAATAATTATCAAATAACATAATATATACCTTAGTTCTTATTGTTATTCTGTCATGTTTTATCACAAATATTTATCAAAGCATAATAGTTAGCGACAATGAATTTTGAATATTAACTATAAATGTCTTTTATTTTATGTATTTTTTATTTGAGTATTTATATGTTTGTAGTAAAGATTACTTATACTTTCTTAATCTTTATTGTTGTGGTCATCTCACTACCTGCTTTTCGGATATTGCATTTTGGGGTCAATCGCTATCCGAGATTCACTACGTAGAGTTGGGTTTTAGCAAATCACCCTCTAGTTTTTCTCTCTTTGATTTGTGTATGATATATGTCGTCTTGTTGTTTTGGATTTCTCATCTCGCAGTCGATCTCGGGATAGATTTCGCGAAAGAGAAAGTGGAAGATCTGGTAATGATGGGAGTGCTAGAGCTGGTAGTGGAAGCTTACAGCCTGAAGTTGCATCTTCCAGTACATCAATGGCAGCCCCACCAACTATTGTTCTTTCTGGCTCCCGGACATTTACAGGCCAACCTCCTACTATCTTACAATCACGTGATCGTCAAGATGACAGTGGCAGTATATATGAAGAAAACATAGATGGAAGTAGGGATTCAGGTGATACTGGCAGCGCCGGGGATCCAGAACTGATATCAGCATTTGATGGTCAGCCATCTGGATACGGGTCCCAACGGCATAATTCTCGGGGAAGCAAGCCAAGGCAACTTGGAGAACGTAGAGACAGGGGCGACAAGTCAAAGTGGGAAAGGAAACACTGATAGCGGTAGCCAGAATAGTTCTGTTCTGTACCTCAAAGTGCTATATTGCCCCAACTGAACAAAACCCATTTGAAAGGGTATTTACAACCCGGGATGGATTCTTCGATTTATCGGAGTCTGGAAAACCGTATGCAGAATCATGAGGAACACTCTGCTACTGGTTGAACAATGTTGAAGCTTGTTGTGGATGGTGAAAGAGATTCAAAGTCCATATTTCAGGTAATTGTATGAGTTTCTGTACAATAGTGTAGATGGTTGTTTAATAGATTATTCACATAGTTGTATACAAAGAAGGTGGTCTTAAGTTATATATTGATGTAGTTTTAATAGCTCTTGAATCATTAATATATTACTATTCTCTAGCCATAGCCAGTGATGAATTTAACTTGAACCAGTGGCTGTAAAGTTTTGACAGTATCACCAAATTACATTATATCATCTATCCAAACAATAATTGAATTTTTTAACCACTATAATTGTTTTATTTCGAGGCTGAGTTTGACGGAACGATAAACTTGTTGCTTAGGGATCATGAGGTTACGAGTTTAAATCTTGGAAACAATCTTTCCACTTATGGTGGTAAGACTGTGTACAACTATCCTATTCATGAACACAAGTTGTGTATGCCACTTCTATGTGTCACCACTCAATTTGTAACTGGTGGCACATAGAAGTGACATAAAGAAGTGACATAGACAATTTGTGTTCCCTATTTATACCTCACTAAGTGGGGAGTGAAGATCTTCTATACCACATTTTTTCTCTATCTCTCTATACCAAACCAATGAAATCATGTCAACTAATAAAATAATGTTATTAAATTTTTTTATCATCTATCAAGAAACAATAACTACTATTAGTTAACATGATTATATTGGCTTTGTATAGAGATAGAGAAATTGTGGTATAGAAGATCTTCACTCCTATCCGGGAGACTCGCACTACCATCCTCAGGGACTGGTTAGGAACAACATTAAAGAATTCCGTATATTTTCTATTGCCTTCATGGATTTTAATGGTCTTTAGCTCTATGGAAAGATTAAAAAAAGAGGAACAGTTTCTCTTCTGAGGTAAACAAATTTCTCTTCACTTATATATATATATATAACTTAATAGTATGTAAATTCTTATAAACTCATACATTGACTCAAAAGGGAGAGAATATATAGGAAGATTTTGTTATAAGGGAAGAGAAACTTCTCAAGATTAACCAGCTGAGTGGGAGATTAGTAAATTTAATTGACTCATATCAACTTCACTTCATATCTTCATGTTTGATCAATTAAATATGAACCTTAAGCTCCATAAGATCCAATATAATACGTGATTTGATATAATGCAGTCTTATATATTTCACTTATATGACTTATGAGTATTTTATTTAATATATATTAATTTATATCATTATAATTAATGGTTTAAATTGTAATACTCGATCAATGAAAGTTCATACAAAGATCAAGAGGATTCTAGTTTGGGTCGATACCACAAGAACTAAATTTGTTACATACCAAAGTCAATCACTCATATGTTTCCCTCTTGAGCATATTTTTTTAATAAGCATATATTAACACATTGATGAAACAAATTTAGCATCTCATACTACACTTCATCACTCATGTCACAACCAAAATTAATCTGTGAGAAATTTGATTCATGAATTAAAATAAAATGGAGGATGATACAAATAGAAAACACAATACGATTTGGATTTTCACACAAATTTTTCTAATGACACGAGACTTTTTGAATTTCCAACAACTAAGAAAATATCCATATTCACCCATTTGAGCCTATAGATTATGGAAGGATATTATTTCCAAATAACCTGCAATATATTAATAGACTTGTGCAGGGTAGGTTTTGAATTGTTTTCCTTAACATTCAATTATTACATAAATAAATACATTCATACAACATTGATCAAAGGATAAGAGAATACATGGAATGTTCATAACTCGAAATGCAAAACAAAAAGTAGCTTGATGAGAATCCTCAACAAATATTTAGGGCAATGGTTAAGGTAAAGAAAAGTGTTACATCATTAATCGCAAAAGAACCTGTTCATGGAAATTTTTTGCCATGTTTGGCCGTTCTTATCCCAACCTAGAAAATGCTCTAGATATTTGAATGTAATTTAGGAAAACTATTGAAAATAGGACAAAGAAGAAAGATGAAAGGTGTGTATGAAAATATGAAAGGTGTGTATGAAAATATGAAAGGTGAGTATGAGAAACACATAATTTTGAGTTTTAAAAGACCTTATTGAAGATTGATTTGCCTAAAATGCACACTAGAGCAAAAAAATATTGACTTCGCTAAATTCATAAAATTTTGATATAAAAATCTCATTTTTAATGGATAAGATTTAAATTCATGACATGGTACTAGAGCTTATAGTGTTGTAGACTTGAATCCTTTCTACCCCTATTATTCTATGTGCAAGTGTTTAGAATGTTTTTGACTTTATCTTATCAATTTTGTATATCATTTCAATTTACAGTTTGAGTATGAAACAATTGTTATCTAGTTAAGAATAACATTAAGGATATTTCTTTAATGTTGAAGACTATAAATTATGAATACCATTGATAACTTCACTAAATAATTATTGATCCATAACTGAAAAGGCTTGAACACTAGATCACATCACTATTCATTCCTTCTTCATTCACTATTCAATCTTTAGAAGGAATCATTAACCAATCATTGAGTGATAGAGAAACATTATAGCATTTCAGTGTATTTGTTCTAAACCCAAATCTTAAATAAATATGATAAAGCCAATGCTAAAAATATTTGTTTAACAAATTAAATATATAGAGAAATTGTCAGCAAATAACACTTGTGGATAGCCTAGAGAGTCTAAGTTCCAAACAAATAGGATAGATTAAGGTTCTATCTCAAAACTAATTTATAATGAGAGGAGTAGTCCAATAGATATTTAAACAATTCTTGAGATAATGAGGTAACCGATGTAGGACTTACTTTCCAACATGCCCACTCCACATAAGCATGTCGGATCAGGCGAATAATTTCATTTGACCCATAACTAAAAGACATCTTTTGGTTCATGACAACCGGAAAAAAGTTGAACTTTGGCTCTGATATCATGTTAAAGTTCTATCTCAAAACCAATTGACAATGAGAGGAGTAGCCCAACAAATATTGAAACCATTTTCGAGACAACGAGGTAAGTGATATGAGACTTACTTCCCGACATGCCCCTCCACATAAGTCTGCTTGACCAGACGAATGATTACATTTGACCTATAATTGAAGAGCATATTTTAGTCAATGACAACTGGAAAGAAGTTGAGTTATGACTCTGATAATATGTTAAGGTTTCATCTCAAAACCAATTGACAATGAGAAGAGTAGTCTAACAAGTAATTAAATCATTCCCAAGACAATGAGATAAGCGATGTAAGACTTACTTTATATTAGAGAATGTATATGAAATAACATTCCTCATAATATAATAATTAAGTAAGATAATTGATAACAAAAATAATGTAAATAGAAGTGTAAAGGATTTCAACGGTCTACTCTACACGACACATACTTAGGTTTATAAAAATGTAATATTTTTAGGCAAACTTACTTATATGGTGCACCTTGACCGTAAAATTATGGTTTTGGTGCATTTTTTTTATTAATTACGAAATTAGTGTAAATTTTGCAAGTCTCTCTCCTAAAACTCCACTCTCATTGGAGTTTTTCAATTTTTTATTTTTTTAACTTCTCCCTCCTAAATCGGCAATGTGGAGAGAGTTTTTCACAATTATCTCTCATAAAACTCCACTGCCATTGGAGTTTTTCAATTTTTATTTATTTATGAAATCTTTATTATTGTTAAAGTTTTTATATAATTGAAGATAATTTAAATATGTTCTCTAAAATATTTATGATGAAAACACTTATTTTATGTAATATCCGATACATATACATTTATTTAATTTGATATCATTCTTTACTTTATTTTCTGTTTTATTTGTCCAACTATTATATTATAGTTATATTTAAAGTGTTTCTCCATGTTTTATTTTTTTATTTTTATTTTTAATTTCTCCCTCACAATTCTCTCATAAGACTTCACTCTCAGCTGAGAAACACTTTAAATATAACTATAATATAATAGTTGAAAAAATATAATAGAAAATAAAGTAAAGAATTGTATCAAATTATAAAGAAATTAAAGGTACATGTATCGGATATTAATAAAATAAGTGCTTTCATCATAAATATTTTAGAGAACATATTTAAACTATCTACAATTATATAAAAACTTTGACAATAATAAAGATTTCATAAATAAATAAAAATTGAAAAACTCCAATGACAGTGGAGTTTTATGAGAGATAATTGTGAGAAACTCTCTCCACATTGCCGATTTAGGAGTGAGAAGTTAAAAAAAAAATAAAAAATTGAAAAACTCCAATGAGAGTGGAGTTTTAGGAGAGAGACTTGCAAAATTTACACTAGTTTCGTAATTAATAAAAAAAGTACACCAAAACCGTAATTTTAAGGTCAAGGTGCACGTAAGTAAATTTTTATGATAACTTTCACTAATGTTAGTAAAGGGGTACTCAATTACAAAATGTACGTAAATTTTTATGATAACTTTCACTAATGTTAGTAAAGGGGTACTCAATTACAAAATGTAGGTTACACACAAAATCTTATGATAATAGCACTATATAGCAACATTTGAAATATTAAAGCAGGGATGCATTCAAGACAAACTTTAATAATTGTTGCCTATAAATTTTAATATCTTGAAGACATTACTTGATTTTATCCTTTTCAACACAATAAAAAAATACTTCTATATACCATAATTTAAACCATTATTTAGTCATTCATCCCTGATACGATTTAACATCTAATTTTTTATAATGTCCATAGTGCAAAAAAGCTCTTTCAACTAATGTGTTTGTCACTAACAAAGATATACAATATTTTTTGTTGTTGTCTTCACAAGCTTTATAAAAGGAGGAGGGATCCACTTACTCCAAGAGCAAGTTCTAAACTTACTTCATATCTTAGCCATCAATTCTAGGGAAATCAAATGGTTTGAATTAGTGAAAATATCTAAATCATTGGATTTCCCTAGAATTGATGGCTAAGATGTGAAGTAAGTAAATTTAAAAAACGTACTATTCGAGTCAATGGATTCCTCCTCAATTCAAAAATCCTAAACATTACTAAAATATTAAGTCTATAAACTTTAAAGTAACAAGTTTACATGAATTCATGTTAATATTGTCACAACCTTGTCACAATAATGTTTAAATACATAAAGACATATTATCGTAGGTCAGAACTTTGTTCTTACCACCATGTTAATTTAAAAAACAACTATTGTATAAATTTAAAATTAGTATATCAAAGACCACAACATAATTAGAATCATGACAATTGGTAAGGAAATTATATTCATTGCAAGATGTTCTTATTCAAAAACGAAATAATTGGATTTAGTGACAAGTTGCATTAATTTTTTTTCCTTCACTATGATTGTATTATATATCAGAAGAAATCAAATCTAAGAAATTAATTATATTTATCAAAATAGATATCATCCCTAAACGACAAAGTTTGTACCTGCGTATGAGAATATATTACTTAGCGCACACAAACTTTTTTTAGTTATAACAAATGAACATTACTAAATCTACTTTATGAATAATTGATTATTAAATTTGCATTGTAACTTGTTTCAGAACATTATTCAATTGATATGTTAAAATGTTAAACTGACATGGTTGGTGTATATTCATAACTAGCAAGTTAAGCGTGCATTTGCACGGGACGATATTTTTTTGTCGTATGATTCAGAATACACATTACATGTGTATTCATATGGTTAAGAACACACACGTTATTTGTGTATTTGTAATGTTAAAACACACATGTTACATGTGCATCCATATTGTTAAGAAGACACATGTGACCATTGCATTCACATGGATAAAAATACAAATGTTACTCGTACATTCGCATTGCTAAGAAAACACGTTACCCATTCACTTTTGTACTTTCTTGATTGATTTTCATACTCTATAGTCTATATATTTGGTTAACTAATAAATATAATAAAAACTTATATTGTTCATTCTTAATATAGACGTACATATGGAGAACATATTTAATTTTATGATTTATTGTGATAATTTCTTAATGTAACATGTTTATAATTTCTTTTACTTCTAAGATATTATCTCTTAGTAGTTGTTGTAACATCCTGATTTTTGAGTCTTTAAAATTATAGTATCAGTCCGGGAAGTCTCGCTTGAGCGAGAAAGGATCACCTGGGAAGGTGAAATCCTGAACTATACTGGAGGATTCTCGCCCGAGCGAGAGTTGTCTCGCCTGGGCGAGAAATGACAATTTTGGGCTGTTAACACGGTGTAATCGATTACAAGGTCCTTGTAATCGATTACATGCTGATATCTGATCAGACATGTGTAATTTTTATTATGTGATTACACTATTCATGTAATCGATTATACTATTCATGTAATCGATTACATCGTATAAAAATGTCAGATATGTGTAATTTTTCATGAGGTAATCGATTACACTATGCATGTAATCGATTACATCATATAAAAATATCGCCACTGTGAGATTCTCGCCTGAGCGAGAATCCCTAGCTTGGGCGAGAGCGTCCGAGCTATAAAAGTGAAAAAGGGGATCTAGAAACCCTAATCTTCACTTCTTTTATCCCCTTTCACTTCTAGCGGCGACTCCTCATGGATTCCGACCATTCCCTCCACTAAACCTCAAAAAACACATCAAACCTCTTCCTATTGCTTCTTAATGGAACATTGGAGTGCTTTGGAGAGGAAAAAGCAACAATGGAGGTTGAAGGAGATGGAGGGAGATGGAGCTCTTTTGCGGAGCAACGGAGCTTACGCAACCTAAGGTGAGGGAGAATACCATTGTGGTCTTAGAGAAATTCATTAGAGTCATCATCTCCGATTTCCCTCAAGAATCGGAGCATATTAACGGATAGAAACTCTTTTGGGCGTGTAATACACCGTCATGAAAGAGAGTTCTAACGTTAATGTGTTATATGATGAAGAATATGTTGTGTGTGATTTATTTATGATAATGTTGTGTTATGGATGGTTGATTTATTATAAACATATATGGGTGTGTTTGTATCAATGTTTGTGTGATAAGTTGTTGATTTGTGGGTATATTTCTAATAATGATTTTGTGGGGAATGACTTGTTGGTGATAAATGTACATGATTATATTATGTGATGATGATGTTGTGAGTGGTTTTTATTGTGGTAGGATATATGATACATTGTGTTTATGACATAGATGTGGTGTCTTGTGTTTTGACGAAGTTGCAATGCTAGAATAATGCAGTGAAAATATTATATTGTGATTGATTTGGTTGTATGGACTTTAGACCTGCCCTTCGTGGTATGGAATTGTGACCTGCCCTTCGTGGTATGGAATTGTGACCTGCCCTTCGTGGTATGGAATTGTGACCTGCCCTTCGTGGTATGGAATTGTGACCTGCCCCTCGTGGTATGAAATTGTGACCTGCCCCTCGTGGTATGGAATTGTGACCTGCCCCTCGTGGTATGGAATTGTGACCTGCCCCTCGTGGTATGGAATTGTGACCTGCCCTTCGTGGTATGGAATTGTGACCTGCCCTTCGTGGTCTGAATTTGATTGGCCTTTGTGATATTGGGTTGTCGTAGGAGTATTGTATTGTTTTGGAAGTGTTGAATTGCCTAAGTGAAACGTGATAATTATACCGATTGAATATGTGAACATTATGTGGTTTAAGTATTGACTGGTATATAAAGGGTATATGTGTACTATGATTGATTTTAGATGATTGTATAAGTTGTTATACTTTAATGATATTACTCCATGTAATTCCACGCTACGGTCACCGTAGTTGGTTCTTACTCCCTCTGCTTTTCCTTGTCTATGTGTTATATATGAGTTCAGGATGTTGCTGTTGCGTCGTGGATGATTGCTGATGGGAGTATAGACTGGAGTAGTCGTTTTTGTATTCCGAAATTATATTTGTATAATGTATGTACTATGAGAAATATGTTGAAGTAACTATGTTGTATAAATGAACTTTTTCGAAAGATGCAATAAGATTAGCATGAATACCTTTATCAGTGTTGTAATTGAAACAAAGGATAATTGTATGAATTATGAATTAAAATAGAATGTGATGGAATGTTTTTGATGAAAAAGTATTATTGATTATTTCCGCATTTTGAATTGGGAAACTTAACTAATATTTACATTTAATAAAGTTTCAAAATTTTCGAGTGTTGAAAAGCGAGTCGTTACAATTGTTAGTATAATTAATTTATTATTTCATATTTTTTAAAAAGTAATACAATGATGAGTACTTTACGGGTTTAATGTTTTATTATGATAACTTCGAAAATAATATTTTAATATATTGAAATGAAATTTAGTAATAAATGACCATTGAAATAGAGAAGTTGTAAATATATAGTTTGATTTTTTTTCAAAATGAAGGACACCTTAATTATTTAGGATTAAAACTGCTAAAATATTTTAAAGATAATAATGAAAATGAGAATATTATAATTAAATTTTTAGATTTTTTGGGTAATAAAACAGACATACTAATTTGCATGTATGAATTACTATACATTATTTTCTAGCTTGAATAACATCATCGATCTAATGCACAAGCACCACATTAAATGACAATATGTGTTTCTATTTCCTTATGTTCACTCGTTTTATTTCTTTCCTAATGGTCGACAGTATTTATTCAAAGTAATTATTAATTATTAATTATTAGTTTGCAACTGATCGGCGATATTTATTCAACGCTGTCGTTATTTATTCACTTATTCGATTATAAATTACAATAGTATAACAAAATTTATTGTTATTATTTACCTACGTATTTTCTATTCCCTTATGAATTTTCCTTTATTGTCATTCTACTATGTATTTTTATGAATTTTTATCTTTCATTGTTCACATTAATTACTCTTAATTCTCGAGAGTAATTTTCTCAAACCGTTATTATTCCATAATTATCCACAATTTATATACATGATCATTTAAGTACTTGAAAAGTTTGTTTAGATGTAAAAAGCAGTGTGTGATAATCGGACCGGACCGGATGGTCCGACCGGTTCGATCACTGATCGAACTTGAAAACAACTCCGTTTTGTAGTCTTAACCGAATGCGTAGTTAGACCGCTTTGAACCGGAGAAATTCCGGTTCGAACATGCTAAACCCAGTTAAATCGGAATAACCCGGGAAAAAACCCAGACGATTTACTTAAAATTTAGAAAAATGAAACATTACTCTAATGTTTTTGTTTTATTTCGTCCAAAAAAAGATAAAAAGATGATAATTCAATATAGTTATATAAAATTATTAATTATATAAAATTTTAAATTTATATATAATTATATATTTATAGATAAAAAATATTAATTATATTTAAAATCATTAAATATAGACCCGTGGTTTTCAACATTTTCAATAATAAAGTAGTGATATTTTTTGAAATTTTTAACACTTTTTTTACTTCATTCATTCAATATCTTTTCATGTTTTAACTTTTTCAGTTTATTCCAAATCTACTAATTTTGGAAACTCAATAAATATTTATACTTTATTTTCACATATATATACTATTATTTATTATTCATCTTTTCCAACTCTATTTCCACTTTTTTTTTTCTATTCAATTCAAAATGTGCATTTAATTTAATTATTTTGATCAAATGATATCAAACGTATCATTTAATAATTTCTTAAAATATTTGAATAACCTTAAACATCAAAATTTATGAAATGAATGAAATATATTTTTCACTTACTCTCTTCACTAATCAACAAAATATCAAAATTAAGCAATTAATATTTTAGTCATTCACATCACGACGCATCTTCATAATATAATTTATTTATTTCTCTATGAGCATATCAACTTTTCTTCACCACTCTTAATGGTATTGTTAAAATAGTTCGATGACTGGTGTGGTAATATATGACTTTGAGATGGCAATTGTCGCTCCTTGAAGTTACAACAACCTGAATTAAATTATATAACACTTATATGTTACTAATTTATTTTAATTTTAACTTTTTGGAGAGAACTTGCAAGTGAATGATGCTTTTTATGATCCACCACATGTTGAAATACAATTTACTTGAAAAGAATATGCAAATATTAAATAGAGTAAATTACACTGATATCTTATACATTTTATTGAAATTTCACAAATCACCTATCCCTTTTTAAATTAAGCCTACATAAACCATCCATAATTATACACATACATTTTACTGATTACCCCATAGGAGAGATAAATGTAATATCTTAAACAAAAAATGATGACAAATGTAATTAAATTAAACAAAATATGGTATATTATGAAAACAAATTCAAATACTATAAGAGTTGATCTCTATTCATTATTTTGGTTAGTTACAATATAGTATAAGAGCAACTTAAATACATCTTTAGAATTATTGATGCTGTTTGTAACGAACAAAAATTAATGAATACATTGACTCTTATACTATTTGGATTTGTGTTCACAATATGCTACTTTGTTTGACTTAATTACACTCATCACCATTTTTTTGTTAATAAGATTACACTTAACTCTCTTATAGATATAGTGAGTGTAATAAATGTATATAATTCGGGTGATTTGTATAAGTTTAAAAAATGAAGAAGTTATGTAATTTCACTAAAACTAGGAATGTCATTTACTCTATTAAATATAAAGATATCCTATAAAATCAACGTTTTTAGTATTTTAGTGATTAAATTTTGTAATCGAATTATGTTCTAGAGTAATTTTCATAATGTGTGAAATTTAGAGCGGAGAATGTTGAAAGTGAAAATGATAATAAAAAACATATTTAAAAGAAATGAAACACATAGAAATAAAAATTCTTTTGAAAATAAAAACAATAAAAAAATAGAAAACATTTATTGAAATTAAATAGACCATTTTTGTCAAACCCATTTTTATATATAGAAAAATAATTTCATTAATTTTCAAGCTTTTGTAAGCAAGGATATTAGGTTTATACAAATATATTGAAATGTTTTTGCCCAACCAATGATATTTAAGTAATATTAGGCTTCTATAAAAATATTTAAATAATTTTTCCAAACATGTGTATTTTTTCATTTCATGTATTTATAAAATGTTTAAAATTTTATGGTCCAAATAGAGGTACTTTAGTCATATTTTTATTTTGTTATACAAAATTTAAGTTGATTTTATCTAACTATGAATATTTTAGCAATTTCCAGTATCTTATATTGTGTCTCTTTCCTCTTAGTGTATTTCTTAAAATTTATTTAAATTAATAAATCCAAAATCATCTTTTATGAATTGAAAATTATTCTTTTTATTTATTATTTATAATTACGTTTTATTTAATTCATTTACTTACTTTCTTTGCTTATTTAGCTTAAAAAGTACTTCATCAATCATTTTGAAATTACCATATAAATAAAAAATTAGTTTAAAAATAATATATTTTTTGATAAATTCGAATAATCCCTTTAATTGCTTTAAGATTTAAAATGAAGGTCACGTTATGCACATATATTTCTTTGTGCTCTTAGTAAGAAATGATTGTGGTTATATATAGTTCATCTGCCATTACTTTAGCCAATTGAAGAGAAATATGGTCTCTTTCATATTAATTAATTTCTCATTGACTATAATTCAAATATGTGTAAATAAAAATATTGTTTTTCTAAACTTTCTGTTTTTACTAAATAATCAACATTTTACTAAATTTGCTTTTGTTAATTAAAATTCAATTACTATTATTTATTAAAAATTATGTAGTCTTGATTAACTTATTGCACCTAGAGAATCTAGGAGCAAGACCGACTCTTTTAGATGCACTAATAAAAAAGTATTGTTTGGTCATTTGTTTGGTCTTCACCACTCTTAATGGTATTGCTAAAATAGTTCGATGACTGATGTGGTAATATATGACTTTGAGATGGAAATTGTCGCTCCTTGTCGCTCCTTGAAGTTACCACAACCTGAATTAAATTATATAACACTTGTATGTTACTAATTTATTTTAATTTTAACTTTTTGGAGAGAACTTGCAAGTGAATGATGCTTTTTATGATCCTCCGCATGTTGAGATACAATTTGTTTGAAAATAATATGTAAATATTAAATATAGTAAATTACACTGATACCTTATACATTTTATTGAAATTACACAAATCACATCTCCCTTTTTTTAAATTAAGCCTACATAAACCATCCATAATTATACAAGAGTGAAATATTTTAAACAAAAAACGTGTGGCGTGTGTAGTTAAGTTAAATAAAATATTGTATATTATGTAGACAAATTCAAATAATATGAGAGTCAATTCGTCTTCATTATTTGGCTCATTACAAAATATTATAAGAGTTATTTAAACATATCTTTAGAATTAGTAATGTATTTTGTAATGAGACAAAAATAATAAAGAAATATTGATTTTTATACTATTTGAAATATTGCACAATATATAATTTTTTAAATTAATTATACTCACCATACGTTTTTTTAAATGTTACACTTTTATAACATGCAGGAGTAGTTAATGTAATATATATAAAACTAGGGGTGGTTCATGTAGGAGGTAGGAGTGGTTCGTGTAAGAAAAAAAAAGGAGAGGTGATTTGTGTAATTTCACTAAAATTCTGGAGAGGTGATTTGTGTAATTTCACTAAAATTCTGGAGGTGTGAGTGTAATTTACTCTTAAAAATTTAATTTAACAAGTTTAGAGTATAATTTCTCTATGATTAGCAAGAGTCGTATTTTAAAATGGGTGAACAAGACGCTAATAATTTCCTTGATTAGTAATTCCCAACTTAAAACTCTAACTCCAATGACCACACTTTTCAAATTGTGAATAAAGTAAGTTATTTGCGTTTTTTAATAAAAAAACATGTGGCCCCTCTATATCATTCACAATCAATCAAATCTAATTTATTAGAGAAGTATTTGAATTAGATGTGTGAAAATGGGGCTGGCTAAAAGAAGCTGGTCCGTGCCCAAAAATTTACAGTATTATATTAGATAATTTTTATTGAATCCAGACTTTTTAACCTGACTCGACCGAACTATATTATAACCGGGCTCAGACCCGAAATTATATTAGATAATTTCCTTATTTATTTTTATTTTTATGGACTTTTGGCTTGATAATTAGCTTTGGGTGAAAATTATTTTATAAAATAACTTATAATAAAAATTAGAGAATAAATAGTGATATAAATTATAAAGTTAAACATTATCACTTTTCCTTTCTTAATTGAGTATTTAATTAGATTTAACTTTTACAACAAAAACATAATAAAAAAAAACTTTTAAGTAAAACTAAAAGACAACGTAAATGTTTACAATAGAAAATTTCATACAACCAATTTTAACATAATAGTTTACAATGAAAGTGTTCATAAAGAGCATACAAAATATTTTCAAACATAAATTAAAACATAATGATCATATATTACAATGGTGGATATACTTTGACATATAGAGTTCATTATGAACTTGATTCTATACTACTATTACTATAAATTAAGATGATGTTATTTTTTATAGTACCAAAGATTCATATATTAAAATGAAGTTACAAATTATATTTTCTTAGGGAGTGAAAGTTCAATAGAGATGAGAGATTTAATAAATGAGTTGTGTTAAAATTTATATACATGTACTTGACATTATGTCTTAACTCAAAAACAATAAATTATATTTATAAGTTTGGTTGCACTTGGCATAACAAGTGTATTAAAAGGTTATACATCAATATCATATGATATATATATTTTAAATAGATTAAACATGTTAAAATTTAAATAATTTTATTTTAGTATTATGTGGGTCGGTCCGCCACAACCAGCAACCCGCTTAGGGCGGGTTTGAGTTATAATTTGTTATGCATAATTTGTATCCGAACTTTTTAGTCCGGCCCAGATTAACCCGAACCCGTCCAGGTAGCCGTTTTGACACCTCTAATTTAAATAGAACTAAATAGTCAAACTTAAGAGTTAGTTAATAATTAATGAATTTGATTATTTATAAATTTGACTTTGAATTCATGAACTCACTTCTTTGTATTTAAGTAACTCCTTAGATCAATTGCTACATTTTATAACAAACTAAAATGAAATTTTTAGAATTTACTATGTTTTTGGTTCCATTTCTCATTTTTGTTACTCATCATTTGGGGAATGCTGAATTTGTTAATTTTAATGAAAACTTTAATGTTTCTTATGGCCAAGATCATTTCACCACACTTAATAGAGGAAGTATAGTCCAACTTTCATTGGATAATACATCAGGTTCTTTTCTCCTCTGTTACTTTCACAAATATTGATGCACCAAAAAAATTAGGTACACATTGATGTTTTTAGTTGCTTTGTTTTTAGTGAATGGCATACAAGGATTTTGGTGAGTATGGTGTTATAGCTTCTAAGTTAATAAATTTTTTGAATCAAATATTTTCGTGCATGATAATTAAAATCAGCTTAAAAGTGTTAAATAATACTACATATTAGGTTTCTAAAAAAATATTAATTAGGTAATCTTTGACAATTTTAAATTAGTCTTAAAATTAAAATATTCATAACAAGGAGGTGACCCACTTACTTCAAGCGTGAGTTTTTTAAAACTTACTCCACATCTTAGCCATCAATTCTAAGGAAATTTAATGGTTTGAATTAGTAGGTAGATATAAATCATTGGATTTCCCTATAATTGATGACTAAAAATGTTGAGAAAAACTTACTCTTAGAGTAAATAAAAATTTCACCCGTGATAACAAATTGGCGAAGTATACACTTTTATTTGATTTAAATCTTTCATTCTAACCTATAACAATTAAATTGAAGTAATGGGGATAATTAAAAATAATGGTATATTTAAGTACTTTGTTTCTATTTGATTTTTTTATTGGAAAATTCTCTACAATCCCAATTATATTGCAGGATGTGGAATCATATCAAAGAAGAGTTACAATTCAGGGTTCTTTGAAATGTTGATTAAGTTGCCACCTCAACGTTCTCCTGGAGTTGTTGTTACCTTTTATGTAAGTACTTAAATTTAAGTATTCCAAAAATCAATTATTAAATTTCTAAGCATGAAATAAATAAAAATATAAATAAAATCAATTTACACTAATTTTTTTTGGGTGAAATCAGTTTACTCTACTCAGTTAGATATATGTTTTGATTTAATTGTGAAGGTTGCTTATAAAAAAAATTTGATAAAAAAGAAAGTCACATGGTTCTAAACTGTTTTTAATAGTAACATTGTTATGCTTCATCTCTACTACCCTAGTAATTTTATCTACGACAAAACTTAGGTGTACATATGATCTATTAGATGATAATATGTTAAATTTTTATTTACTTTCAATATCAAAAAATGCTTTATTATAAATCTAATAAATGTTTATTCTTTATGTATTTAAAAATAAAACATTTTTTGACCTTGAAATTAAATTGAAAATCCACGTGTCATTCTGCAATAGGACACATGTACTACCAGCATTTATGGTACCTAAGTGTTGTGCTTTTATGTATTACTTTAGTCTTAGACTTGAAAAACCAATCATTTATTTTTACAATTGTTGGTGAAAATTTTCTCAATCATAAAAAAATAAAAATGTAATTTATTATTTTTAAATAAACATTGCTAATTGTTCTGTGGTTGATGGCAGTTAACCTCAAAAACAAGACGCCATGGTGAAAATCATGGTGAGATTGATTTTGAGTTTTTGGGTACAGATGGAGATCCGTTTAAGTTGCAAACAAATATATTTGCTAATGATAGTGGTGGTAGAGAACAAAGACTAAGACTTTGGTTTGATCCCACTAAAGATTTCCACAAATATGCAATTTTATGGAACCAATTCCAAATAGTGTAAGAATTCTTTCCACTTTTTTTAATCATTTCAATGCTATAAATCTTGGTGCTGAATTATTTTTAAGGTGAGCATATATATATATATATATATATATATATATATATATATATATATTAATGTAATGTAAAATCTACGATAGTAAGGATGGCAAACAAAATCCTTACCTTCAGGTAAAATTCGCATGAGTACGGGCACAAGTCACAAACGGGTATCCGCGGGTTTTACAAACGGGTGAGTACGAGCGTTGTGATACCTCTATCCTCGTGTATCCATTATATATGTAATTATAATATTATTCTTAATTAAAATGGATACTCTAACTACAATAACATTGTTATTCATGAATTTTCATTTTATTGAAGACTTAATATTTCGAAAGTAGTTTAAATTTAAAAATTTATATAACAATTGAATTTTCATTATTACTTTTCAATGTTGGAAATAATTGTTGAATTTGAATTACTGAATTTGTATAGATAGAAAAATATATACTTTTTCTTATATATGTATGTAGAAAAATATATACTTTTTCTCATAGCACACCAATGCACTAATGAGTCATTTTTAATATAGCAGTGCACCACCATTATATGTATAGAAACTTTCATATCTTGTAAAAAAATATACATAATAGAAGTAAGAAATTATAAATTCAACCATAATATAAGAAAATCGTGGGTACCCGTTGTATTCGCAGGTAGCGGGTAGCTGCTATTCGTGTCCGGCCGTGCCCGTTGTTATCCCTATATTGTAGTGTTAACTTATTAGAAGAGGGATGTCCTTATATTTGCTATCTCTCATCAATATTTGATATTCTTTATATAAATATTTTCTTTGGTTTTTATCCTCATAAACCCTAATATCACTTATATATATTCTCATACCAAATGCACAAGAAATGTCCTAACATATATTTATGTGAAATGTTTGAAATTTAGGCTCTTTGTGGACGACAAACCCATTAGAGTACACAAGAAGAACAATAGATTTGGTGTGAGATATCCAACAATGCCAATGTTTTTAGAAGGAACCATATGGAATGGTGATAATTGGGCTTCTGGTAAAAGGAAAATAGATTGGTCTAAAGCTCCATTTCAATTGCAATATCAAGGGTTTCAAATAAATGGTTGTGAATCTAGAAACAAAAATTGTTATTCCAACACTTTTTGGTGGAACAAAAGAGAATATTGGGATTTGACACCTCATCAGAAAACATCACTTCAACAAGTTAGAAAGAATTATATGTATTATGACTATTGCTCTGATAGGAAAAGGTTCAAGAGTGAATGTAACATAAAATGAATTATTGGGAAACTATATATTCTCACTTTTCTATTCAAATAAATTATAGGAAGTTGAAAGAAAATGCAAATAATAATATGGTGTGTTTGCTTCTGCTTGTGTAATAAGAAAACTTCTTGTTGATTGTCTTGTTATTTTTTCATTAGAAAGGTATCTTTCAATCATTCAAAGTAATTGTGGTTTCAATGGTGGAAAAAATGATTAAGTTAATTTATTCCATTTTTGCCTCTATGATAATGGGCAAGTAGTATAGGGAAGGAGTAGAATATCAAGCTAGCATATTTGTATTTTCAAAGTATTAAAAGATGACAATAGGTTTGATAGATCTGGGTAGTACATTATCTGGACTTATCCCGTTGTTTCATTTTTGGACCGAGACCATTCTCAGACTCGTACTAATATTCGTTGGGTATATTATCGGTGGATTCTTGGAAACCCAATGAATTCATAGTTACCCATAAACTCAAAAATATCAAAAATAATTGCAAGCAATTTATGCACATGCATATTTGTTTCTTACGATCTTATATGTTATTTTGACAATCAACAAGAAAAAAAATTATAAAACTTAATTTAAAGTTTTAAACACAACTTAATTTTACTATTAAACACAACTCGTTTTACTCAAACAAATATTAAAAACAATTTTAACATTAAGAGAAAAATTACATTATAACATGACATTACATGATACATATGAATTAACAACATAATATCATTGCTTAACAACTTAAAATCACAATTTAACAACGTGATAATCACATTTATGAATTAATATGATATTATAATTATGGATTAATATGATATTACAATTCGGGTACTTAAGAGTCTTGATATCTCATTACCCAGATCCTGACTCATCTAACAGTGAGTCTTAAAATCTCGATATCAGTTACTTACGAATCCAAAACATGGACCCAGACCCGTAGATATGCGTACCCATTGTCATCCTTATTTAGGACCTCAATTGTTAGAAAGGGTATTTAGATTAAAAATAACAGAAAAAATCAACTAAAGTTAAATACCCCTCATTAATTAAATATCCCTCACAATAATTAAAAAAGTTGTTGTGGTTGGTAAACTCAAATATGCCTCGTTAGTAAATGAATAATAATACTTATATAGTGTTTATTTATTAAGGTTGTCCCTACCAATAGCCTAAAACTATTGATATAGTTTTTGACAACAAAGCTTTTATCATAAAGGTGATAATTGTCCTTAACAAATGACTCAATGGCATATTTGAAATGTTACCAAGACCTCTTATTTATTGATGAAAACAATAACTATTCCTTGAATTCCAAAAATTCTGCAACATTTATATTTATATAAGTATTACTGTTCATTTACTAAAAGACATATTTGAGTCTACCAACCACAATAAATTTTTCTTATTATGTGGGATATTTACATAATGAGGGGTATTTAACTCTTTTTTTTAATTAATGAGGTGCTAAATTCATATTGAATCCTTGAGCATTATCATAGAAGCAAAAATGGAATCAATTAACTTGATTCAATTTTTCTCATCGTGCTTCTTCAATGTCGCGCCGCGACTTTCGGTCGCACGACTTTGTTAGAATCGCAATTACAATTTATGGTAAAAAAATTATAAATATCTTTTGGTCTGATCACATAGGGTTTAGGTTTTTTGTTGTTCTTGTGTATTTTTTTCATTGTGTGGTTTTTGGTGGAATGATTTTGGATTGTTGTGTGTGAAAGATAATGTTCGAGGAAGAAAATGATTGATGAATGAATATTGATTGAGAGGATTGTTGTGTATCATACTTTTTGGATGACCGTGTGGAAGGTTATACTTTTTGAATGATTGTGTGTGGAAGGTAATGTCTAGAGAAGAAAATAATTGATGATTGAATTTTGGTTTAGAGGATCGTGGATGATTTTTGGGAATAGATGATGGATGAATTTTTGGAGTTGTGTATCCCTCATCTCATGTTCCATATGCCTATTTAAAGCTGAAGTTTGACACATGTTTGAAAATCAAATTTCAAAGTCAAATCAAATCCCCTATTAACTTCGAAGAGAAAGTTAAGGAGATTATGTTTTTTTGCTTCCAATTCAAATTCAAAACTCTAATTTGTGTTATTATGATATTTAATGTTTAAAATTCGAATTTAATTAAAATCATAAGTTAAAAAATCAAATTCAAATTATTTCCATTTTTAGACACCTAAAAAATGTTATTTTTCGTAGAAAATACCCAAAAATAATTTTTATCTTTTTTTTTGAAAAATGTCTTTGGACCGGACAAAATTGGATGTTTACAACTGCCCCTCTTTACTTGTTGCTTATCGAACAGCAAACAAACTGAGGTTTGAGTGCTCATATGATAAGTAACTAGTAAAGAGGGACAATTGTAAACATCCAATTTTGTCCGGCCCTCAAAATTAGGATTTTTATTAAACAGTCAGGCACGAGGACTGGAAAGAATGACTTTGAGGTCGTCAAGCATGGGGTCCTCGAAGCCACAAATTGATGTCGTCATGCACGGAGTCCTCAATCTTATAATTTTGAGGTCGTTAAGCACGAGCCCCTCGAAATTATGGTTTTTGTAAAACAGTTAGACATGGAGTCCAGAAAGAATGACATTGAGGTCGTCAAACACGGGGTCCTCAAAGGCACAAATTGAGGTCGTCAAGCACGGGGTCCTCAATTTTATAATTATGAGGTCGTCAAGCCCCTCAAAAGTATGGTTTTTATAAAATATCTAGGTATGGGGCCTGTAAATAATGACTTTGAGGTCGTCAAATACGAGGTCCTCGAAGGCATGGATTGAGGTCGCCAAGCATGATTTCCTCAATCTTACAATTTTGAGGTCGTCAAGAACGGGCCCCTAAAAATTAAGATTTTATAAAACAGTCAGGCACAGTTCCTGGAAAGAATGACTTCGAGGTCGTCAAGCACGGGGTCCTCGAAGGTGCAGACTTAGGTCGTCAAGCACGTGATCCTCAATCTTATAATTTTGAGGTCATCAAGCACGGAACCCTCAAAATTATGATATTATAAAACAGCCAAGCACGGGGCCTGAAAAGAATGACTTCGAGACCGTTAAGCACGGGGTCCTCGAAGGCACATATTGAAGTATTCAAGCACGAGGTCCTTCATTTTACAATTTTGAGGTCGTCAAGCACGAGACCCTCAAAATTAGGGGTGGAAAAATGGGCCAATCTGGTCCGGCCCGCCTTTGGCCCGCCAACATATGGGTAGGGTTGGCCCGACCCTTATTGCTAAAAGAGCTCAAAATGTCAGCCCGACCCATATTTGGCAGGGCTGGCATGCCAACGTGCTGACCCGGTTTTCTTTTTCTTTTCAAAAGCACATTTAAATTTCACTAATATTCCGTGAGTTTTAGTGAAATTACACAAACTATCCTTACTTTTTCTACACTTACAAAAACCCCCTTAATTTATAAATATACATTACATTGATCAACCTTGTATGATAGTTGTAATTTTTTAAACAAAAAAGTGATACATGTAATTAAGTTAAACAAAATATGATATATGATATAAATTAAACATTGATATGTAAATGTCTTGTATTGTATATGATATAAATTACATTGATAAGTAATTTACTCACAAATGTCTTATATTTGAATAATTAATTGGTTGCACACCGTAAATATAAAATGTTCGATTGGAAAACAATATTTAATTGACTACATTATTTGAATCACATGTAACCTTAAAATGGTAAAGCAATATTAATGTTGGTCAGTCAGGCTTGCCTGGCCCGACCCGCCGTGACCCGCCTAAAAACGGGCTTCCAAATCGGGTTGATATGGGATTTTTGGCTAAAATCTCCAGCCCGTACCGCTAAAAATGTCGATCAAAATGGTTTGGACCATCGGGCCAAACCCATATTGCCATCCCTACTCAAAATTATGATTTTATAAAACAGCCAAGCACGGGGTATGGAAATAATGACTTTGAGGTCGACAAGCACGAGTTCCTCGAAGGCACAGATTGAGGTCGTCAAGCACGACATCCTCAATCTTATAATTTTGAGGTTGTCGAGCATGTGCCCCTTAAAATTATGGTTTTATAAAACAGTTAGGCAGGAGGCCTGGGAAGAATGACTTCGGGGTCATCAAGCGCGGGGTCCTCGAAGGCACAAATTGTGGTTGACAAGCATGGGGTCCTTAATCTTATAATTTTGAGATCGTCAATACGGGTCCCTCAAAAATATGGTTTTAATAAAACAGTTAGACATGGGGCCTGAAAATAATGACTTTGAGGTCGTCAAGCACGGAGTCCTCGAATGCACGGATTGAGGTCGTCAAGCATGGGGTCTTCAATCCTATAATTTTGAGGTCCTCAAGCACGAGGCGCTCAAAACTATGATTTTAATAAAATAATGAGGCATAGGACCTAGAAAGAATGACTTCGAGTTCGACAAGCATGGGGTCCTCGAAGGCACAAATTGAGGTCGTCAAGCACGGGATCCTCAATCCTAAAATTTTCAGGTCGTCAAGCACATACCCCTCAAAATTATGGTTTTAATAAAACAGTCAAGCACGGGCCTAAAAAAAGAATGACTTTGAGGTCGTCAAGTACGGGGTTCTCGAAGTTTGAAATTTAAAACTTTTCTAGTGAATAGTGTAATGGGATATGCGGTACATGAGGTTTATGTTGATGATTGTATTATATGAATTCGACTAAGCGTTGAGTAGGATGAGTATGCATAATGATGTTGTTGATGTATGATGTAGGAAAATTATAATTTAGGGATATTGTTGTCTGAATGCTTATGTATGCAATATAATGAATGTTCATGTTTATTATAGTTATAATGATTGATGCATGAACGAATTATGCTTTGATTCATATGGTGATGCAGAGTGATATTTTATGATGCATGTAACTCATGTGGATGATATTATGATTAATATGAATATGCATTGACTTGAATATGAATATCTTTTGATGTATGTATGATATGAGTATTAGATGTTTGTTGGAATTGAATGCAAATGTTCTAATGTATCAATCATGGTTTACTTCCTATAGGGAACTCATTAATTTTGCAAACTCGATTGAAGCGACCCATGTTGTTTGTTATTGATTGAGACTATAACTTTTCAACCATTGAACATTGATCCACTTTACTTGAAGGCACATTTCTTTTAAGGCGATCCATAAAATTGCCACAGTGTAATCCTTGAGGACAATGAATAAACCCAATTATTTCACCTCATTGTAGGCGTGCATGAAACTTCTCTCAAAAGTATTGATGTGTTTATAGCAGCAAAACAGCCCCGGTGTGCCTGTTATTAATTCTCGTCTTTAGCTAGAGGTTATAACTTAGATTTTTCAAGAAAATAGTCCTCGTTTGGGTGATCAAGGAATTTTCCCTATTTTTTCCCTTCATTTTGAGAGTTTAAATTTAATTTTCCCTATTTTTTCCTAGAATACCTTATGAAGGCATCTGTCGGGAATTCTCTAATTTTATTATAATCTCAAGCCGCCTTTGCAGATTTTTGACTTAGAACCCTTCTCCTTTTCCAAGGTTGTCCAAGTGGGTTTTCAACCTAACACTCCTTTTTGCTATATTTTGTTTTTGTTTTTTCATCTTGTTTTTTTGTGAACACCCCTGATGTGATGACTTGAATTGATACAAAGCAGAAGACTTGTAGGAGTTGTTGTTGAAAGTGTTCATGAAAATGATAACTTAAGATTCTACCTCTTCTTACTTGAATGATTTTGGCTTGTTGTGATTGAATCAACTTGGAGTCATATGAGTCGCTTCATTATTGCCCAAGTTTTGGGCTTTATTATAATTTTTCACAATAAAATTGGATCAACCCAAAAACTGTTTCAGTTTGACTTCTTGTGTCTTTCCACTATAAAGTGTGATCTACCCAAAAACTGCCCCAGTGTGAGATAACAATCATCATTCTAGTCACTCTGATCTAATAGAGTTGGACTAGAAAGTCTTAGACCAAGAATCATCCCAAAAAGTGCCCAAGTTTGGGAGGCTTCCATTTCTCTCTTTGCTACAAAGCTCCTTATGTCATGCATAACTCTTTAGAAAAAGATACTAAAATAATGATCATTCAAACTTCGGCAAGTGCTTGGACTATGATTGGTGATGTGGTAGTGATGATAAGATTTAATTTGGGTTTGACTTGTGTAGATGTGGTGTTGATGATGATAGAATTTAGTTTGTCTTTGGCTTGTGAGTGGTGGTGAGGTTGAATTTAATTTGAGTTTGGCTAATCAAGAATATATTCTTAAGCTTGTGTTTGGGATTTGAGTGTTGTTAATTATATTTTGTGTGTTGGGATTGAAGTGGTGATGATGATAATAAATTTTAATCATATGCACTAAATATGAGATATTTCATAAAAACATTATTTCTTTAGTGGAGTCAGCGTTTGTTTTTTGACATGATGTACATCTTAGGCAAATAAGTCCTCAACAAGGTCCTTTTATGCTTGTATTGTGGTTTGGCTAAGGGTTTTCGAGAAAAAGATCTAAGGCTCAAAACATGTGTTTCCTATACCCACCTTTCGCTTTTCTTCTTTATCCTAATTTCAACAATTTTCTAGCATGACATTCAACTATCAAGTGACTTTTCCAAGTTTCCATAATAGTAGCCTAAAATTTCAGACAAGAATATTTCACAGAGTAATTCCTTTTGTCATTGGTTTTGTATTTTTCTTTTATCCTAACTTTTGCTTGAGCTATGAAATATGGATTCTCAACGGGTCTTTTGTATAATTTTTTTTTGCTTTTTTCTTCAGGCTAGGAACGCTCCTTATATTCTCTTGTTCTTCAGTCAACTAAATAGAGTGAAAGAGTGTATTTTACTTTAATAATTGAATGTCAACGAAAACAGTTGAAAAACTACCCTCACCGGGTGGTTGACATATTGAGGGTTATTTAAAAATAGTATTCTTTCATGATATCTAGGCTCAAATGAGATGACTAGGGATATCTTCATAGTGTGTGGAAATTACAAAAAATGTCTTGTATTATCAGAAAAATCTGCTTGAAGATGTACATCATTTGGGCTTTATATTTGCATCATCCTCCATTTTAATTTTCATCAAATATCTCATAGTAATGCATAGATTATTTTATTGTGTTTTTGGGTAAGTATGGTTCGTGAGGTTAATATGGTTGGTAGGGTGAGGTAGGGAATGAAATTTAAATGATCAATGCATTAATATGTACTTGTTAAAATGATATGCACAAATGAATATTTGCTCATAAACTTTGGATGAGTGTATGAGTGCCTTGATTTGACTAAGGTCTTCAAGTGAGAAGTTTTCACATCGACCTTCATTTGGGCTAAGGCAGGAGAAGACACTTCATCTCGTGTTTCCGGATTAGCTCCTTTGGCATCAATTACAAACTGAGAATTCTCCATATTTATTGGATTTCTTCATCTTTGATCATGATCCCTTTCAGTCGAGTCTAACATTAGTGATCTTACAATCAATTGTGTGTCCTTAGTAATAGAATCATGAGATCCGTGTAAAAAATTGTTTCTTGTGGATACATGATATGCATGAAGTGGACATTTTTCTTTATTATTTCTTATCATGTTATAACCTATAAATAAACATGATGCACGATATGCAAGTAATGATAATGACTATGCATTTGATTTATGTTGAGATGTATGAATGATGTGATAATGTAAATTTTTAAATACGATGGATGAAAATGCAAGGGTGCAACTAAGGAATGCATGTAATTCTTTTAGTGCTTTGAGAGTCTTGGAAAATGTTTTATGATGTGTATGACTTTAAATGCATGTTGATTATGATATATAAGAAGATGCCTGATTTTTTTTTGTTATGATACTGAATGAGGATATCAACATTAGTAAATGAAATGATCTAATGAATTAGAATGCATGATATGGTAATGCATGAATGGTTAATTTTTTTTTATGAATGCATGAGAATGCCAAAATGAATGAGTGTATGTATGTTTATTTTTAAATGCGCATTAATGAATAATGATTTTTTTAATTTTTTGAATGCATGAATAAATGAGTAAGGGATGAATGAGAGAGTAAGTGTTTGAATGATTTATATGCATGAGTGGGTGGGGGGGGGGGGGGGGGGGGGGGTACTTTGTAAGTGTGTGAATCACTTTAAGCGGGAAAACTTTTGTTGAGAGTGTGACACGTGTAATATGTGTTGTCTTGTTTTTTATTTAAGTTTATTATCTGTATTTTATTTGCATTTGTACTTCATTTTTAACAAATGAAATATTAATGGTTGAATAATTCAATGTCATATTTTTTTTCTCTTTTATAATTATTATTATTATGTCAATTGGGATTTGAAAAGAATAGTTTGATTTGAAAGGATTTGAAAGGAAAGATTTGGATAATGAAGAGTTGCTTGTGATTTTTGGGATAATACCCACTATCATATTATACAGCCACATGGATGTAAGGAAGAGTTGGAAAATGAAGAGTTGCTTGATTTTTGGGAAAATACACATATCCATTTACTATATAAGGCCATTTGGATGTGGTAGGAAATAATCGAGAATTAACAGTAGATTTTTGTGTGGAAATTATAATGTGTGACAACCTGTAAATGTGTAGTAGTACACATGTTTAGGCGAGAAAATATTTTGTGTGTGAAAATGATGACATTGTCATTATACATCATCATCACAAAATCTTTTTTTCTCAATCATCATTATTCCCACTTATTATGTTTCTCTCTCTGATTTTAAACTCTATCAATTGAGACATTGAAATTTGTATCACTTATTTAATATTATCATTTTGTAATTTCCCAAAAAGAAGTAGAATCAAAATACAACAAATAATTACAATAATAAGGACACGGTCTGGATGAAGCAATATTATTTAAACAAAATATTCAAAAAATTACAATAATAATTACAATAATTACAACTTATTTAAACAATATTATTTTAAACAAAGTATTCAAAAAAATTAACGACATGGTCGAGATGAAGCAGAACAATATAAACGACAAAATAGTGAGAATATGATTATAAATATTAATATGTGAAAAATAAATTTGACATTAACATTTATGACAATGTAAAAGTAAATCAAAGTTGTGATTTTTATAAGATCATCTACACTTAAAGAATTGATTTTTATAACATTACAAAAAAATCACGACAATAAAGTTCCAGAGACCATAGTTAGTAAAGAAAATATAAAAAATGATCAATACAAAGAAAATATAAAGGAAAAATGATCAATATGTTTACCTTGAAGAAGATGATAAGTCAGATCTACACTTAATACATGAAGTTCAAATGAAGACCATAGTTAGTAAAGAAAAATATAAAGAAAAATGATGAATATAAAGAAAAATATAAAAGAAAAATGATGAATATGTTTATCTTAAAGAAGATGATAAGTCAGATATACACTTAACACATGAAGTTCAAATGGAGATCATAGTGGGTAAAGAAAAATGATGAATACAAAGAAAAATATAAAGGAAAAATGATGAATGCATTTACCTTGAAGAAGATGATCTAAAGATTTAAACAAAGTAAGGAAAGAGAAAAGAGAGAATATGATGTAGAGAGGGAATATGAAGAAGAATAAAGAAAAATATTATTTAGAGAATAAACTCAAGTTTGTATTTTGAAATCTGGAGACAATGAAGTGTTGGAGAAATTAGGGATGATGAAGATTTTGGTAAGATGAAGGAAAATGAAGAGTTTGAAGTATTGAGATAAGAAAAGTCAGACGAAGTTTGAAGAATTGGGGATGAGAGAAGTCAGATGAAATGAAATTATGGTAAATGAAGAGTTTGATGAATTTGGGGATAATGAAAAGTTTGGATAATTATGAAAAGACACATGGATGAGCAAAGATCAACAATTAGGATGTGAGTGTGTGTTTAGGCGGGGGAAAATGCATGAGGAGCTGACATGTGGACAATGAATAATGTCTTGGAACATCATTTTCTTATGTAGTAAATAGATAATAGATAAGCCAAATTAATGTGGTTCGATTTGGATCAGTCTGGTTCCGAGATTTAGATCCAGAAATTTATATGGACCAATCGATTTTTAAAAAATTAATCAAACATAAACCAATTACATTTATTTTTTAGGATTTTGGTTTATTTTAGTATGATTTTCGGTTTTAGTCTTAGACTGGTCTGAATTGGAACACCCGATTATGAACTAACTACTTTATGCTTTGGAAACTTGATAGTCAAATATTTTATTGAACTTTATGTTGAAAAATGAAAAAAAAATCTTTGGTAGATATAGAATAAAATATTAGTATTGACTTAAAAAAAACAAACTTTATATTAAAAAAAGCCATTGCTACATATGTTGAATGTGGAATACTTATGCAATGCAATTTCACTAATTTTATTGTCCTATTATCATTTTATTTTATACTTCATAATTTTTAAGAACACCTAATTTTCTTGGACCCATATTTATATATAGCAGAAAAAGAATAAGGGTATTTCAATATTTTTCAAATCCTTGACCATGTTAAGAGAGGAGGATAGCATATTGCTTGACCAATCATACATTTCCCAACATTCTTTGAATTATTTCTCAAAATTTCATCCAACCTAATAATCTTATATAAGATGTTGTCTCTAACTTGGTTTCTGATGATGACAATAGAATGCTTACTAAGATCCATCTTTCCGATGAGATAAGGGTTGTTGTCTTTGCAATGAATGTGGATGGGGCTCCTGGTCCAGATGCATTTGTGGAAAACTTTTTCCAGTCTTTTTGGGACATAATAGGCTTGAATGTCTGCAATTCAGTCTCTCAATTCTTCCTGCAAAGTTGGCTGCTTCCCAACCTAAATTCCAATTCGGTGGTTCTGATCCCAAAATTTCATAGTGCTGATAAAATAGAGGATTTCAGGCCAATTGCCTTGGCCAATTTTCAATTTAAAATCATCAAAGAAGTCCTTGATGATAGGTTGGTTGTGATTGCTCCTAATATTATTTCCAGCCAACAAAAGGGTTCATTAAGGATAGGCACATCCATGACTGCATTTGCTTAGCATCTGAGGGTGTGAATCTACTTGATCACAAAGTTTATGGTAGTAACTTGGTTGTAAAGTTAGATATCAAGAAAGCTTTTGACACTATTGATTGGTTCTTCTTGATGGATACTCTCAAAGCTTTTGGTTTCAGTAGTGTTTTCAATAACTGGATTAGTGTTCTCTGTAACGACTCGAATTCTACCCTTGAAAATTTTTCATTTATTTTAATCCTTTCTTACATACAGTCGTCACCTTCATTAAAAACTCTCGAGTATCTCTCTTTGAAAATACTCTTTACCCTATTATAATATCATACAAATTTATGTTGCGGAAAAACATAATTCATTCAGATAGCCTTTATCACATACGTCCAGTTATGGGTTTTCCAGAGTTATAACGTCCATAACTACATGTCACCATATTATCCTAATCAGATTACATTTATCCCAAAATACTGTCAAATCAACTACAATATCAAATAGCAATAAAGACAATCGAGTAAATAAACACAAAAGCTTCCTAATTGAGCTTCATCCTCAAAATCCGTCATTTACCTACAATGGGATTATCATAAACAACACACAAAACAAAAGGGAGTAAGTCATTAGTTCAAAACTAACATCACACAATAATCCACATTTCCAATACAATTAAGCTTTAATATAATTCGTAAACACACATACGGAATTGTAAACATTCATAATCATCTTCCTTTAATTGTCACTTTACTCATATTCATCCTATAGTATATATATATATCCCATACTATATATCCTATAGCATGCATACGACATTCATGTGACATTCACATTTCCCATCATTCATATTCACCCTATAGAATATATATCCCATACTATATATCCTATAGCATGCATACGACATTCATTTGACATTCACATTTCCCATCATTCACATTCACCTTATAGAATATATATCCCATACTATATATCCTATAGCATGCATACGACATTCATTTGACATTCACATTTCTCATCATTCATATTCACCCTATAGAATATATATCCCATACTATATATCCTATAGCATGCATACGACATTCATTTGACATTCACATTTCTCATCATTCATATTCACCCAATAGAATATATATCCCATACTATATATCCTATAGCATGCATACGACATTCATTTGACATTCACATTTCTCATCATTCATATTCACCCTATAGAATATATATCTCATACTATATATATCATATAACATGCATACGACATTCATTTGAGTCATATTTCCTTTGGTACTCCCCAAAAAGATTAAATTCGTTTTGAGTCTTATTTCCTTTGGTACTCCCCTAAATAAATTGAATTCGTTTTGAGTCTTATTTCCTTTGGTACTCCCCAAAATAAATTGAATTCGTTTTGAGTCTTATTTCCTTTGGTACTCCCCAAATAAATTGAATTCGTTTTGAGTCTTATTTCCTTTGGTACTCCCCCAAATAAATTGAATTCGTTTTGAGTCTTATTTCCTTTGGTACTCCCCCAAATAAATTGAATTCTTCTTTTTCCATAATAGTAAAATCACGCATTTTCCAACATAATGCATAAATTACAGACGTATTGTTTTAAATCATTACCTCTTTCACATACCTCATTCATATCAGCTAGTATGATTTAGAAAACACTTATCCCTTACCTCGGTGAGCGTTGGAGATCAGTTCCGAGTAACTTTAAAAGTCTACTCCGCGATTTCCTCCAACCTTAGGATCTTTCCTCATTTCCACCAATAACAACAATGTTAGTCATTTATTCCAAATATCACATAAACAACTTATTTTGCATCATTTAATCATACAAAATATTCATCATCAATATTCAACCATCTAAAACATGCATAACATCTCATATTTCAATATTTCCAAAACTACTTCAATACAAGTTTCTAAATATCAAAGCATACATGTTCATCTCATATAACAATATTAAAGCACTACTCATTATCCACATATAACATTTCATCTCTTTCTCTTTATACTCATATTCTCATTTTGGGGGTTTTTGGGTGTTTTTCATGAATAACCCATAAAACTTTCCATTCATCAAATACCAACTCTAAACCAAGAGTTTACAAGATAAAAACAACATAAAACGAACCATAACTCTAAAGGATGAGTTTCCATGGTTTCTCATGTTTTGAAAATGAATCCAACATACCCAAAACAAGTTAGAGAGGAAGAAGAAGAGTTAGTAACAAGAGGTTTACCTCTTCTCAAGCTCCAAGATGACTCCTAAGGCTCCTTGCTCTTGAAAAGCTCTCCTCTCTCTCTTCTCTTCGAAGTTCTAACCCTAAAATGTGTTTGGGTTTCTGTTTTAAAGAGGTGTCGTCGGGTTGTAATCGATTACCAACATGGTGTAATCGATTACAACGTGAAAAATGCGCATATCTGATGCTTTTAATACGATGTAATCGATTGCCAGGAGTGTGTAATCGATTACCAGCAGAGTGTAATCGATTACCAGCAGAGTGTAATCGATTACCAGCAGAGTGTAATCGATTACCAGCAGAGTGTAATCGATTACCAGCAGAGTGTAATCGATTACCAGCAGAGTGTAATCGATTACCAGAAGTGTGTAATCGATTACACTGTGTCAGATGCACATATCTGATGCTTTTAATACGATGTAATCGATTACCAGCAGTGTGTAATCGATTACACTGTGTCAACAGCCCAAAATTGCCATTTCTCGCCCAGGCGAGACAACTCTCGCTCAAGCGAGGCTTCCAGGATTGTTACTATAATTTTAAAGATTAAAATTTGGGGTGTTACATTCTCTACTATGCTAAACTGTCAATCTCAGTGAATGGGCAAAGTTTTGGTTCTTCATCTATAAAAGAGAGGTTAGACAATGTGTAACGACCCGATTTCTACCCTTGAATTTTTATTTTTCATTCATTTTAATTCCCTCTTACATACATTCATCATATTACTTAAAACCTTCAGGAATCATTCCTTAAAAATACTCTTTACACCTATTATATTATCATATAATTTAAATTGCGGAAAAACATAATTCATTCATTATTATTTTCATTGGGTACTAAGAGCCCAAAAGTTATAATACTCCAAATATAACAATACCCATGGTTACGAATACCCAAATAAATGTCAGTCATGGTTACAATCATTCAAATCCACAAGTAGTCATTTAAAGTACAAAAACGCGAATAGTGAATCCAACGTCTAAAGCTCCTAAGGCTCCCGAACTAGCATACTCCATTCGTCTATTTACCTGCAATGGGATTATCAATGACGAAAGTACAAAACACACAAAGGAGTAAGTCGTTAATTCAATAAACGTCATTATAAGATAATCCACATTAGAAAAAGGGTTAGTAAACCATTTTCGAAATTCATTTTGTCTTGCTGCATAACTTGAGCCAAAGTCGCTACACCCCTCAGGGTTAGCTAAAAGCAGAATCTCGTTTCTCTTAAAACAAATCACGCTTATATACTCAAGCCAAAGTTTACGCTTCTATACTCAAGTCAGAGTCGCTAACCATTCATGGTCGGCTAAAACATATTTCCTTTCATCGATCTCCTCATAAATCATTTTCATGCTTCTATACTCAAGCCAGAGTGTATGCTTCTATACTCAAGCCAGAGTGTATGCTTCTATACTCAAGCCAGAGTGTATGCTTCTATACTCAAGCCAGAGTGTATGCTTCTATACTCAAGCCAGAGTGTATGCTTCTATATTCAAGCCAGAGTGTATGCTTCTATACTCAAGCCAGAGTGTATGCTTCTATACTCAAGCCAGAGTGTATGCTTCTATACTCAAGCCAGAGTCGCTAACCATTCATGGTCGGCTAAAACATATTTTCCTTTCATCGATCTCCTCATAAATCATTTTCATGCTTCTATACTCAAGACAGAGTGTATGCTTCTATACTCAAGCCAGAGTGTATGCTTCTATACTCAAGCCAGAGTCGCTAACCATTCATGGTCGGCTAAAAATGTACTTCTTTTTCATTCGTTTCACCATAAATCATTTACGGACGCCCACATTAGTATAAACACACTCATATATGTTTATACTAAATACGTGATTTACACTCAATCATCGCATAACCAGAAAGTACCACATACTTTCCTTTCCGTAAATCTACGCCTGCTTTAATGTAAACACACCCATGTATGTTTATATCAAATGCGTACTTTACGTATCAATCATTGCATAATCAGAAAACTCACATTTTCGATTCCAAATGCTCAATTAAAGACTTATCCTTACCTCGATGAGTGTTGAGTTTGGTTCTTGGCAACTTCTCGAGTTCCACCGACACCGCCTCCAACCTTAGGATCTCTCTTCATCCCACCACATAACATAATGTTAGTCATTTATTCCAAATATCACATAAACAACTTATATTGCATCATTTAATCATACAAAATATTCATCATCAATATTCAACCATCTAAAACATGCATAACATCTCACATTTCAATATTTGGGGGTAAACTCATCTTCTACCTCTAACATTTTACTCATTCTCTCCTTTTACCACATTTTCACTTTTGGAGTTTTTGGGGTTTTCATGAATCAACCCACAACCCTTTCCATTCTTGAGATACTATTTCTAAACCAAGAGTTTACAAGATAAAAACAACATAAAACGAACCATAACTCTAACGGATGAGTTTCCATGGTTTCTCATGTTATGAAAATAAATCCAACATACCCAAAACAAGTTAGAGAGGAAGAAGAAGAGTTAGTAACAAGAGGTTTACCTCTTCTCAAGCTCCAAGATGAGTCCTAAGGCTCCTTGCTCTTGAAAAGCTCTCCTCTCTCTCTTCTCTTCGAAGTTCTAACCCTAAAATGTGTTTTGGGTTTCTATTTTATAGACACTGCGATAAGTGTAATCGATTACAAGTATAGTGTAATCGATTACACTGTGTAAATTATAGAGGCATCGTCGCTATGTAATCCATTACCAACATGGTGTAATCGATTACATTAATACGATGTAATCGATTACATTAATACGATGTAATTGATTACCAGAAGTGTGTAATCGATTACATTAACACTATGTAATCGATTACCAACATGGTGTAATCGATTACATTGTGTCAGATGTACATATCTGATGCTTTTAATCATCGTGTAATCGATTATCAAGAGTGTGTAATCGATTACCATGAGTGTGTAATCGATTACCAGGAGTGTGTAATCGATTACCAGGAGTGTGTAATCGATTACACTGTGTCAGATGCACAGGTCTGATTAGTTTATCAGCATGTAATCGATTACCAGAAGTGTGTAATCGATTACACTGTGTCAACAGCCCAAAATTGCCATTTCTCGCCCAGGCGAGAATCCTCCAGTATAGTCCAGGATTTCACCCTCCCAGGTGATCCTTTTTCGCTCAGGCGAGAATCTCTCGATCAAGCGAGGCTTCCAGGACTGATACTATATTTTTAAAGATTAAAATTTGGGGTGTTACACAATGGGATCCTCTATCACCCTTGTTTGTTTGCCTATGATCGAGGTCGTACCGGATGCAAATAATAAAACAATTAAGTATAGTACTAGGAAGTGACTCCAAGACCGTCTCTCAACGATTATCTTTTACACATAGGTTCGAACACCTTACACTCACACACAAGGGGTTTGCGGTTTTTATGGTATTGAGATCATTATAAAATGAGAGTGATGAGTTGAAAACTCACATGTGCAACCTAGGAAAATGAGAATAATTCTAGGCCAAAAACCTAAAAAGGTGACTTGAGATCATAATAAAATGGTAGAATTTATGATAGATACCTACACTAGGTTTTCTGGGTAAAATTAGGGAAAGTTAAACGAACACTGTGAAGGTGAATATTTACTATTTCTCATGCTCAATTACATAAGTTGGGACAACTTTTAAGAGAATTTAAGTTATAGCCTTGAAAGTTTGAAATAGGCACACTAGGTAGGTTATATGGATTACCTTAAAAGAAAAAGTGTCTCTAAGCAAAGTGGACTAGTTTTTTATCTTCTCTCTCATAACAGCACCATCATGAGATAGAACTCGTTCCTGTCCCGATTGTTCGTAATAGGCCGAAGAATGGTGAATTAGATCCATTAAAGGCCAACCCTTAGGAGTGTGAAAACAAAAGTAAATTTATTGTTTGATCAAACCAATCAATGGTGGTAAACAATGGTTGTTTATTTCAAGTCCACTAAAGTTATTGGATTTTTTACCATCCAAAAATAAAAATCTTTAGTGACAAATTTTTGCATGAGTCCTACCCATTTTCTTGCATTCAAATAAACATCAATATCACTTCTCATTTACATGCATTATAAGAATCATCCTACACCACCACCCAAATAAAAACATTATCACATTCATACATTAATCATTATACTACAAACATAAACATGAACTTCATTAATCACATACCATACTCCAAAACAATTATTATGCGTTTTCCATAATAATAACTTCATAGGCAAGGAACTAAAGCAATTTGGGCCATTCAAATCACTTTTGACTTGTAAGTTTTTTGGACTTGGAGATCGTAATGTTACAACATTGTTCTTAGACACCAACATGTTTGACATTCCTGGAATTAGATGCTAGAGCGCTCTTTCAATAAACATTGTTAAATTCATATGCGAAAATGTTATAACATTGATGGAATCAGATGCCACAACATTCTTTCGAAGAACATTTTCATACTTATACACTGAAATATTATGATGTTAGTGGACTTAGACCTATCAGCATTCTTTTAAAAAATATTTTCAGAGTTAGACGTCAAAATGTTATAACGTTACTCGACTTAGTTGTAAGAGCGTTCTTTTGAAAAATATTATCGGACTTAGACACTTAAATATTATGACGTTACTAGACTGAGACACTATAGTTTTTATTAAAATAAAAAACATTATGAGACTCAGAAGTGAAAATGTTATGACATTGCTCGACACAAACGCTAAAATGTTTTTTCAAAAACATTATTTTAAATTTGTGTTTCCAAGTTCCGATAGGACCTGTTGTGTTCTTGTTTTTTTTTTACTTTACAAATTCTTGGAGTACCTTTATCGAGCCTCTAGTAACACTCCGACCTTCGTTCCTAATTTTTTGTTTTTCCAAGTTCATGCAATACCCCAACGTATGTCTTCATTGATTTTCATTTTCATATATTTTAACCCTGACCTACATTCTTGGTTTTTTTTGCTGGAATTTCGACTTTACCATGACATGCGTCTTCAACGTTTTCTTATTTTCCTAGTTTCTAGAAGTATCCTGACTTGCGTCTCCAATGTTTTTTTCTAGGTTCCGATAGTACCTCGACTTGTGTCCCTAGTGTCTTGTTTCCCAAATTCTAGCAATACGACAACATACATTCTTGGTTTTATTTATTGTCCTGAATTCTACGAGTACCTCAACCTATGTCTTTTGGATTTTTCTCGAGTTCCGGGAATAGCTCGATGTGTGCCCTCAACCACTTCAGCTTCCTCAGCAAAGTATTAAAAGTTTCACTTGGTAAGTTATCTTAAACCTCATTTTGCTTACTATATGGTAAACGATAAGTAAAGAAGGGCAGTTGTAATAATTAAATATATATAATAAAAAGGATCACTTTGAAATATAAAAATTAAATAGATTTGGTTTCTTAGGAAAAAATAAATGATTGGTTTTTATTTAGGAAAGTAGATAATCTCTGACTCATATAAAAAGAGTAAATTACAATGACACTCCTAAGTTTTAGTGAAATTACACAAACTACCCATCCATTTTTTATACCTACAAAAAACCATAATTAAAAACATACATTACACTCACCTCCACTGCATGTGAAATAAGTATAATTTTTTAAAAAAGTGACAAATATAATTAAGCTAAACAAAATATGATATATTATGGAAGCAAGTCCAATAGTATATGAGTCAATATATTTTAATTATTTTTTGTTCGTTATAATATAGTATAAGAGTGATTTAAATAATATCTCCTCATAATTATTGACCCATTTTGTAATGAACCAAAAATGATGAAAATATATTGATTTATATACTATTTGGATATGTCTTCACAATATATCATATTTTGTTTTTTTGGTAAATATATCATATTTTGTTTAATCTAATTATGTAACACCCCAAATTTTAATCTTTAAAATTATAGTATCAGTCCTGGAAGCCTCGCTCGATCGAGAGATTCTCGCCTGAGCGAGAAAAGATCACCTAGGAGGGTGAAATCCTAGGCTATACTGGAGGATTCTCGCCTGAGCGAGAGTTGTCTCGCCTGGGCGAGAAATGGCAATTTTGGGCTGTTGACACTGTGAGATTCTATTTTTTTTAACAGTGTAATCGATTACACAATCCTGGTAATCGATTACATAATCGATTACACAATCCTGGTAATCGATTACATGCTGATAAACTAATCAGACCTGTGTATTTTACATGATGTAATCGGTTACACTATACTCGTAATCGATTACAATATATTAAAAGCATCAGATATGTGCATTTTTAACTGATGTAATCGATTACACCATATGGTAATCGATTACACTTACGACGATGCTCTTTAAATAGAAACCCCAAACACATTTTAGGGTTAGAACTTTGAAGAGAAGAGAGCTTTTCAAGAGCAAGGAGCCTTAGGACTCATCTTAGAGCTTGAGAAGAGGTAAACCTCTTGCTTCTAACTCTTCTTCTTCCTCTCTAACTTGTTTTGGGTATGTTGGATTTATTTTCAAAACATGAGAAACCATGGAAACTCATCCTTTACAGTTATGGTTCGTTTTATGTTGTTTTTATCTTGTAAACTCTTGGTTTAGAGATAGTATCTCAAGAATGGAAAGGGTTGTGGGTTGATTCATGAAAACCCCAAAAACCCTAAAAGTGAAAATGTGGTAAAAGGAGAGAATGAGTAAAATGCTAGAGGTAGAAGATGAGTTTACCCCCAAATATTGAAATATGAGATGTTATGCATGTTTTAGATGGTTGAATATTGATGATGAATATTTTGTATGATTAAATGATGCAATATAAGTTGTTTATGTGATATTTGGAATAAATGACTATCATTGTGTTATGTGGTGGGATGAGGAAAGATCCTAAGGTTGGAGGTGGTGTCGGTAGAACTCGAGAAGTTGCCAAGAACCGAACCCCAATACTCACCAAGGTAAGGATAAGTCTTTAATTGTGCATTTGGAATAGAAAATGTAAGTATTTTCTGGTTATGCAACGATTGAGTTGTGAATTACGCATTTAGTATAAACATATATGGGTGTGTTTATACTAAAGTAGGCGTAGATTTACGGAAGATGGAAAACATGTGTATTTATGATCATGCAATAATTATATCGTGAATCACGTGTTTAGTATAAACATATATGGGTGTGTTTATACTAAAGATGGCGTGGATTTACAGGAAATGATTGATAGTGAAATCAATGAAAAGGAAACGTATTTTTAGCCGACCATAAATGGTTAGCGACTTCGGCCCGAGTTTATGAGGCAACACTTCGGCCCGAGTTTATGAGGCAACACTTCGGCCCGAGTTTATGAGGCAACACTTTGGCTCGAGTTTATGAAGCAACACTTCGACCCGAGTTTATGCGGCATGTTTTTCTTTATAAAAGAGATGAGAACTTGTTTTTAGCTAACCCTAATGGGTGTAGCGACTTCGGCTCGAGTTTATGAAGCAACACTTCGGCCCGAGTTTATGCGGCATGTTTTCTTGGTAAAAGAGATGAGAAATCGCTTTTAGCTAACCCTAAGGGGTGTAGCGACTTTGGCTCAAGTTATGCAGCAAGACAAAATGAATTTCGAAAATGGTTTACTAACCCTTTTTCTAATGTGGATTATCTTATAATGACATTTATTGAATTAACGACTTACTCCTTTGTGTGTTTGTACTTTTGTCATTGATAATCCCATTGCAGGTAAATAGATGGATAAAGTATGCTAGGTCGGGAGCTTTAGGAGCTTTAGACTTCAGATTCACTATTTATGTTTCGTATTCTAAATGACTACTTGTGGATTTAAATGTTTGTAATCATGGCTAACTATTAGTTGAATATTTGTAACCATGCGTAATGTTATTTTGGAGGATCAGAACATTTGAGGTCTTAGTACTCATAGAAAATGATATGAATGAATTATGTTTTTCTGCAATATTAATTGTATGATAATATAATAGGTTAAAAGATTAGTTCAAGGAATGATTCACGAGGACTTCTAAGTAAAATGATTATGTATGTTGTTATTGATTCATGGATTGAGTGTGAGGAGGGGAAATACGATTTTGAAGTAAAGATATTAAATTGGTAATGTGAGTTGTGAGTGATTGCATGAAATTAAATTAAAATGAGAAAAAATTTCAAGGGTAGAATTTGGGTCCTTACAATATGGTATCAGAGCATATGTCAACTCTGCGGCCTAGGGTATGACCTTACATGCTTCTTTGTGAAATTTGTGTGAGTTAACTACTTGACTTATGTGCATTGTTGTTGACTATGTGGTAACTGTTGATGTGAGGAATGATTGTTGAATTCCTTGCGGTAAGTGTTTGGTTGTGAATTTATCGTTGGATGTCTTGTTGTGAGTTATTGATTGTGAATACCCAATTTCGTCCGGGGTCTTTTTTTAAAACTTTAAAGATGTTTAGGGAACGGGTCGCAATTACATAAATTCACAAGACTAACTACTAATTTCCATAAATAACACTTAACCCTAAACCTAGTTTTAAGGGGTCTATATAAAGACCCACTTAAACTAAACTAAAGGGAACTACTCCAGCAACCCTATCCTAATCCATACACTGAGCAGCCCCTACACCCAGAAAATACACTCAACCCTTCATCCCCACATCCTAAAACCAGTGTTTATCTAAAATCATTTCAGCACCCCTAAGACTCCACGCACAATTAGATAAGACATAGCAAAAATATCCTAACAGCAAGAGAGAAATAATCAGAGCATTCAAAAAACTCATAAACAACATAGAGAAGGATTTGGTTGCTAGAACATCTCCGCTAAGCGCCAATAGCGGCGCCACCACAGTGAGGGAGATTCAGAGCGTCTCCTGCGGCCTTCCAGGTCCAGTTCATGGCCTCAAACGCATGTCAAAACCTGGTGGTTCACTTGGTTTGCTACTGTTGCTTCCCTTTTGCCAAATCAAGTCTCCAACCTCACTTCCCATGTACATATTGGAAATGTTGCTGCAACAATGGTATTTTGGGGAAGACACAGGTCCTCCTTTTAGCATTTGCATTATGTCCACTATTTCTATTCATGTTTACTTCTTATTTATTTATTTGTTTTCATTATTTTCTTTTACTTTAATTCATTTCATTTTATTATTTCTTTATATCCATTAACGTTTATACTTACATATGTGTTTGCTTAGTGTTCTGTTTATATGTGTTTACTTAATATTCTGTTTATATGTACATATGTGTGCTTGTATTCTATGCATACTGTTTGTAGGTTTACTATTTGATAAATTATATATATATATATATATTATCGTATTTCATGTCCTTGTGCTTTATAATGAAATGTTAAGTTTATATGATTGATTCAAATGAAATTTCTAAAAAAGAGAATAGATAATTTTGGGTGTTAAAGGATAGGTTTTCTAATTATCATAATCATAAAGAGTATTCTATGATTTGTTTATTATAAAAATGATCAAATTCAAATCTTTTAATCATTATTAGTATCTACATAATAATTATAAATAACTAATAATAATAAAAGTATGCATGTTTTTTATCAATGATTCTATTGTTACTCGAGCGTAGAAATAGAACCTAATGTAAGAATTTGGAGATCGGTGAACGGACCGAACCATATCTTTCATTCCCTTCGAATAGAAAAGCGGTGAGCGGTTGTCGTACTGCCTCTTCTTTATATTTTAATGGAGTGACGGTAGATGGTCAGTGTCGTCCTTATCTTTTGAAATTCTTGCCCTAATTTTAATAAAAAATGATTACACTTTGAAAAGTTTGAATAAACTAATTAATTAGTCATTAAATATGACTCTCGTAAATATCAAATAGCCGTTATAATTAATGTGTATCATATTTATTTGAACTATCAATAAATTAGTTCCATTTTTGAAATTAGCCATTAAATATGATTCTCGTAAATACCAAATAGCCATTATAATTAATGTGTATCATATTTATTTGAACTATCAATAAATTGGTTCCGTTTTTGAAATTAATCATTAAATGTTATTGTAAATACCAAAAGCAATCATGATAATTAATGGAAATCATATTTATTTGAATCATCAATAGATAAGATTTATTTTTTTGAAATTTACCAAATGTGTAAATCAAGAATATAATCATTACCTCTTTGTGTGATAAATATTTCAAATAGTAAATTTTCAAATAAAACAATTCCATGAGAGGTATTTTCTTTGAATTCAAAGGTTATAAATAAATATCAACTTGATTCCTATTTTATTATCCTATTAGTAGGAAAGCGGTGAACGGCTATCGTACTGCCTCTTCTTTTCTCTAAGATAGATAACACAATAGAGATCAATTATCTCATTACCTTATTTAATTAAAAGCGGTGAGCGGCTATCGTACTGCCTCTTCTTTTATTATATGGGTAAGAATGATATGGAGTCAAGTTATATTTCATTTTTTAACCCTAACAATTATTAACCATTTCACCAATTCCTCAAACCATTTTTTTATAAGTAAAATTAACCCAACACACCAAACTTTTTCTACCAAGAACTACGTAGTCTTGATTTCCCTATTGCACCTAGGGATACGTAGGAGCAAGATGAACTCTTGTCGGACACAAAAATAAAAATAAAAATATCTTGTTTCAATAAATAATCATTTGACTTAACAAGCTTTAGGGTATATTCAATTCCATGCGATTATTGCGGGTACCGTTTAATAATGGGCGGACGGGGTGCTAATACCTTCCCCGATCCGTAACCGACTCCCGATTCCAGAATTCTAGTTCGAAGACCAGTCTTTCCAACATTTGGGCACAAAAGGGTTTTTCTACGTTTTGACTGCATAAAACGTAGTGGCGACTCCAAACCAGTCGTGCAACCGGTGTTCGACCGAAAATCGGGGCGCGACATTGATGAAGTGCTTGTTGAAAACTCCTTTTTGTAAAACTTTGGTTGAATTTATTGTGTGAGATCCTTGTTGGGGATTCTCTGGTGAAACTCTTGCTAAAGGTTTTTGGTTGTGAGCATCTTGTTGAAATGGTTTATGGAGAGTTTGTGATTGTGATTTTCTGGTGGGATTTCTTGGTGTGAAATTTACTTGTTGAAAGTTCCTAGTGGTGGATCACTTGTTTGAATTCTGGTCAACCTTTTGATGCGAACTCTCTTTTATCACTAAGACTAAGATAATTGAAAATGAAGGATGGAGTTGTGAATCACGCATTTAGTATAAACATATATGAGTGTGTTTACACTAAAGTGGACGTAGATTTACGGGAAAACGATTTATGGTAAAAACAATGAAATAAATCATAAATCACTTTGTAGTTATAAGCATATATGGTAAAAACAATGAAATAAATCATAAATCACTTTGTGTTTATACTAAAGTGAGTGTAATGTACTCTAAAAAAACACAATCGAAAATTTTGTAATGTACATATGCATTTTCTTTTCATCTTCCATTTTTATTTATTTATTTTAATTTCGTTTTTTAATAAAGAATGTTTTTCTTTTTGTTGTTATGAAATTAATAATTAATAATTTATTATTTTTCATTTTTTAATAAATAATAATAGTAATAAGTATTTTATTTTTATAAATAAATCGTGACTAATTAAATAAATTTGTTTTTATAAATAATAATAAATATTCCATTTTTTCAATAAATAATGACATGTTAAACAAATATTCTTCTCCTCAAATCAACAACAAAACATATTAAGGATTAATGAGATAGTAGTAATTAAAATTATATCAGCCACCCTTTTAATTTGATATGCAGTAACATACATAGCGAAGTACATCACTCTTTTGAGATATGTGTGCAAATAAGGAAAAGTGATAAACCTTATAATAAAAAAACCTTTAAAGATTGCAAAATGGATGCTATCATGACTGTGTTTTCACCCTCCTAGAGTTGAGAAGTGGTGTCATACATAGGGTTGTACTTCAATATCTTTGGGATAAAAATGATGACTATGATTAAACATTGTTTATTCTCTTTGAACCTTAAGAAAAAATAAATGAAAGAACAAAATATTTTACTATCATAGAATTGCATAGTCTTAATTCCCTATTACTCACGTGGATACGAAGGAGCAAGCTAATATTAATCTTATTAGACACCAAAAAATAAAAAAAATAAGGTTTTCCTTTATAAATAAACAATTGAATAAAATAATCAAACAACTTCAAGTTTTAAATTAGTCCATGCAATTATGAGGGTATCATCTAATACAGGCGAATGGGGTGCTAATACAATCCTGACCCATAACCGACTCTCGAGTCCAGATTTCAAATTTAAAAACAATACATTCCAAAATGAGCATAAGAGAATTCCGTAAAATTAAAGTGGCGATTCCAACATGTTACCTTTCCCATAATAGAGTAAAAACGAGTAGAGATACATCCTTAGAATTATTGGTGCAGTTTGTAACGGAAAAAATTAATGAATATATTGACTCTTATACTATTTGGATTTTTATTCACAACATACTATTTTGTTTGACTTAATTACACTCGTTACCATTTTTTGTTAATAAAATTACACTCAACTCTCTCTTACAGATGTAGTGAGTGTAATGTATGTATATAATTTGGATGATTTGTATATATTTAAAAAATAAAGGAATTGTCTAATTTTACTAAAATTCAGTAAATGTTAGTATAATTTACTATATTAAATATGAAGACATCATATAAATTCAAAGCTTTGAGTATTTGCTCACTAACGCTTTGAGTATTTTAGTGATTCAACGCTTTAAATAGAAATTAGTTTAAAAATAATATTTTTTATTGATAAATTCAAATAATCCTTTTAATTGATTTAAGATTTAAAATGGAGGTCACGTTATGCACATATATTTCTTTGTGCTCTTAGTAAGAAATGATTGTGGTATATATAGTTCCTCTGCCATTACTTAAGGCAATTCAAGAGCAATATGGTCTCTTTCATTTTAATTAATTTCTCATTTACTATAATTCAAATAATTGTAATTAAAAATATTGTTTTTCTAAATTTGTTTTCTTTAATAAATAATCAACATTTTCCTAAATTTTCTTTTGTTAATTAATATTCAATTACTGCATTTAGAGAATCTAGGAGCAAGACCAAATCTTTTAGATGCACCAATAAAAAAATATTGTTTGGTCATTTGTTTTAATAATTAAATATTTAGTTTTTAAGTATAATTTATTTATATAATTATTGAGAATGCTATTTTAAAATGGGTCAACGAGACATTAATAACTTCCCTAATTCATAATCAATTTCAAACTTAAAACTCTAAATGAATGACCACACTTTTCAAATTGTGAATAAAGTAAGTTATATGGGGATTTTTTTAATATAAAAACCTTGTGGGTAAAATATTTCAATAGAACTAAATAGTCAAACTTAAGAGTTAATTAATAATTAATGAATAATAACTAATAATCAATACTCTAATTAAGATAATTTGATTATTTATATATTTGACTTTGAATTCATGAACTCACTTCTTTGTATTTAAGCAACTCCTTACATCAATTGCTACATTTTATAACAAACTAAAATGAAATTTTTAGAATTTACTATGTTTTTGCTTCTATTTGTGATTTTTGTTACTCATCATTTAGGGAATGCTAAACTCGTTAATTTTAATGAAAACTTTAATGTTTCATATGGCCAAGATCATTTCACCACACTTAATAGAGGAAGAGTAGTCCAACTTTCATTGGATAATACATCAGGTTCTTTTCCTTTCTATTACTTTCACAAATATGCACCAAAATATGCATCAACTTTCATTGGATAATACATTGATGTTTTTAGTTACTTTGTTTTTAGTGAATGGCGTACAAGGATTTTGGTGAGTATGGTGTTATTGCTTCTAAGTTATAAATTTTTTGAATCAAATATTTTCGTGCATGATAACTAAATTCAGCTTACAAGTGTTAAAAACTACATATTAGGTTTCTAAAAAAATATATTAATTAGGTAACTTTAGAGATCCATTTACTCCATGAATAAGTTTTTTAAACTTACTTCACATCTTAGCCATCAGTTCTAGGGAAATCCAATCGTTTAGATCTACTCAGTAATTTATACCATTTGATTTCCCTAGATTTGATGTCTAAGATGTAGAGCAAGTTTAAGAAACTTACTATTGAAGTAAGTGGATTTCCTCCTATCTTTTGAAGCTTTTAAATTAGTCTTAAAATTAAAATATTGGTAACAAGAGATGAAATTCAGTTACTACAAGAATAAGTTTTTTAAACTTACTCCACATCTTAGTCATCAATTCTAGGGAAATCTAATGGTTTGAATTAGTTGGTAGATCTAAATCATTAGATTTTTCTATAATTGATGACTAAGATGTGGAGAAAAACTTACTATTAGAGTAAATAAAACTTCATCTCCAGTGATAACAAATTGGCGAAGTATACACTTTTATTTCATTTAAATATTTGATTCTAACCTATAACAATTAAATTAAAGTAATGGGGATAATTAAAAATAAAGGTATATTTAAGTACTTTGTTTCTATTTGAATTTTTTTATTGGCAAATTCTCTACAATCCCAATTATATTGCAGGAAGCGGATTCATATCGAAGAAGAGTTACAATTCAGGGTTCTTTGAAATGTTGATTAAGTTGCCACCTCAACGTTCTCCTGGAGTTGTTGTTACCTTTTATGTAAGTACTTAAATTTAAGTATTCAAAACATCAATTATTAAATTTAAATTTCTAAACTACTTTTAATAGTAACATTGTTATGCTTTGCATCTCTACTACAGTAGCAATTTTATCTAGGACATGTGACCTATTAGAGTTGACACATGGATTTTTTATTTACTTTCAAGATAAAAAATATTTTATTATAAATCTAATAAATGTTCATTCTTTATGTATTGAGAAATGGAACATTTTTTTACCTTGAAATTAAATAAAAAATCTATGTATCATCCTCTAATAGGTTATATGTACCATCAGCACTTATGATATTGCATCTTAAGTTTTGTCATTTTATGTATTACTTTAGTCTTAAACTTGAAAAACCAATCATTTATTTTTACAATTGTTGGTGAAAATTTTCTCAATCATAAAAAAATAAAAATGTAATTTATTATTTTTAAATAAACATTGCTAATTGTTCTGTGGTTGATGGCAGTTAACCTCAAAAACAAGACGCCATGGTGAAAATCATGGTGAGATTGATTTTGAGTTTTTGGGTACAGATGGAGATCCGTTTAAGTTGCAAACAAATATATTTGCTAATGATAGTGGTGGTAGAGAACAAAGACTAAGACTTTGGTTTGATCCCACTAAAGATTTCCACAAATATGCAATTTTATGGAACCAATTCCAAATAGTGTAAGAGTTCTTTCCACTTTTTTAATCATTTCAATGCTATAAATCTTGGCGCTGAATTTATTTTTAAAGTGAGCATATATATTCATATTTAATGTAATGTAAAACATATGATAGTGGAGAAGGCAAGAAAAATGACACACAAAAAACGGGTACCCAAAAAGACACACAAAAAACCCACTCACGAGTGCCCTTACGAGTATGGGCAGGTACGGGTATAGATAGTCTTAACTTATTAGAAGAGTGATGTCCTTATATTTGCTATCTCTCATCAATATTTAATATTCTTTATATAAATATTTTCTTTGGTTTTATCCTCATAAACCCTAATATCACTTATATATATTCTCATACCAAATGCACAAGAAATGTCCTAACATATATTTATGTGAAATGTTTGAAATTTAGGCTCTTTGTGGACGACAAACCCATTAGAGTACACAAGAAGAACAATAGATTTGGTGTGAGATATCCAACAATGCCAATGTTTTTAGAAGGAACCATATGGAATGGTGATAATTGGGCTTCTGGTAAAAGGAAAATAGATTGGTCTAAAGCTCCATTTCAATTGCAATATCAAGGGTTTCAAATAAATGGTTGTGAATCTAGAAACAAAAATTGTTATTCCAACACTTTTTGGTGGAACAGAAGAGAGTATTGGGATTTGACACCTCTTCAGAAAAGATCACTTCAACAAGTTAGAAAGAATTATATGTATTATGACTATTGCTCTGATAGGAAAAGGTTCAAGAGTGAATGTAACATAAAATGAATTATTGGGAAACTATATATTCTCACTTTTCTATTCAAATAAATTATGGGAAGTTGAAAGAAAATGCAAATAATAATATGGTGTTTGCTTCTGCTTGTGTAATAAGAAAATGCCTTGTTGATTGTCTTGTTATTTTTTAATTAGAAAAGTATTTTTCAATCATTCAAAGTAATTGTAGTTTAAATTGTGGCAAAAATGATTAAGGTAATTTATTATGCAACGTCCAGATTTTGTGTAAGGGCCAAAATTCTACCCTTGAAAATTCTTCTCGTTTTAATATAGATATTCCTATCGTCTCTATTTCTCTTCAGTTAAACAACATTCAATACTCTAAAGTCAGTTATCGCAATAAACTAGAACCCTTTTTCCCATGGAGCAGAAAAACATAATTCATATATTCCCTTCTTGGTAAGTACCGCATATGACTAGCTATGGGATTCCAAAATACTCATAGCTATTAATATCCAGCTTTACAAAAATGTAGTACTAATTCAGTTAGGATTTACAATTATCCAATTAACAGTTTACATCAATCAAACAAAAAGAATAGGATTTCGAGTTCTAAGCTCCTCATGCCTCGAACCGAGTATCCTCAATTTCCTCGTTTACCTGCAATGGGATTATCATAACAGATATACACAACAACAACAAAGGAGTAAGTTATCAATTCAATAAATATCAGTAAACGATAATCCACATTTTAAGTTTTATAATACAAGAAGCCATAAAATGATAAAATCTACATCTCTTGTTTATCCCTCTCAAGTTACTACATCCACCCCTTTTGAATTTACTCATTCATCTCTGCCATACTTTGTCACCTCCTTCATCAATACCATTTCAAATCATTATTTTCCAATTGCACGTTTACCTTTTCATCACCACTTGGGTCAAGTCATATACAATACCACATAGGGCAAGTCATACACAATACCACATAGGGCAAGTCATACACAATACCACATAGGGCAAGTCATACACAATACCACATAGAGCAAGTCATACACAATACTACATAGGGCAAGTCATACACAATACCACATAGGGCAAGTCATACACAATACCACATAGGGAAAGTCATACACCGATCGTATACGTAATCAGAAGATTCACACATTTTCTATTATCATATACCATTAATAACTTCTCCTTACCTTGGTACGTGTCGGGGTTGGTTGTGGGTAACTTTGCACGTTCCTTCGCTACCTCCTCCAACCTTAGGATCTTTCATTATCCCCATCACATAACGATAATGTCAGACATTTATTTCCAAATATCACATAAACAATTTATATTGCATCACTCAACTATACAAGATATTCATCATATTTTCAATGTTTATAAACTACTTTCATCATAAGTTTACAACCATCTAAAACATTCATATCCTTTCATATTTTAACATTGTAACTCAACTCATCTTTTACCTCTAGTATTTTACCCATCTTTCCTCTCCAACCTCATTTTCTCTCTCTCTAGGGTTTTGGGTTTTCATGAGTCAACTCACAAACCCCTTTCCATTCTTGGAACACTAACTTAAAACTAAGAGTTTACAAGGTAAGAATAACATAAAATGAACTATCACCCAAAAGGATGAGTTTCCATGGTTTTCTTCATTTTTGAGAAGAGATCCAACATACCCCAAAGTGAGTTTAAGAGAGAAAAAGAGAGTTAGAATCTAGAGTTTTACCTCTTCTCAAGCTCTTAGATGAGTATCCAAGCTTTTTGCCCTTGAAAATCTCTCTTCTCTCACTCTTCTTCTTTTCTAAACCCTAGATTGTGTTTAGGGGTTTCTTATTAAATGTTGTCTCGTCGGGTTCTCGCTTAAGCGAGGGATTCTCGCTCAGGCGAGAAAATCCCGCCCATTTTAAAAACTCAAATCTGACCCTCTCGCTCAAGCGAGAATCTCACAGTGGCAACAGCCCCAAAATGACATTTCTCGCCCAGGCGAGAATCCTCCAGTATAGCCCAGGATTTCACCCTCCCAGGTGAACCTCTCTCGCTCAAGCGAGAATCTCTCGCTCAAGCGAGGATCCGAGGACTGATACTATAATTTTAAAGCGAGAATCTCTTTCATATGCACTTTGGGATATACTAGAGGAAAGATGCATATGAAAATGAGGTTGAAGAGGAAAGATGAGTAAAATACTAGAGGTAGAAGATGAGTTGAGTTACAATGTTAAAATATGAAAGGATATGAATGTTTTAGATGGTTGTAAACTTATGATGAAAGTAGTTTGTAAACATTGAAAATATGACGAATATCTTGTATAGTTGAGTGATGCAATATAAATTGTTTATGTGATATTTGGAAATAAATGATTGACATTATCGTTATATGTTGGGGATAATGAAAGATCCTAAGGTCGGAGGAGGTAGCGAAGGAACGTGCAAAGTTACCCACAACCAACCCCGACACGTACCAAGGTAAGGAGAAGTTATTAATGGTATATGATAATAGAAAATGTGTGAATCTTTTGATTACGTATATGATCGGTGTATGACTTGCCCTATGTGGTATTGTGTATGACTTGCCCTATGTGGTATTGTGTATGACTTGTCCTATGTGGTATTGTGTATGACTTGCCCTATGTGGTATTGTGTATGACTTGCCCTATGTGGTATTGTGTATGACTTGCCCTATGTGGTATTGTGTATGACTTGCCCTATGTGGTAATGTGTATGACTTGCCCTATGTGGTATTGTGTATGACTTGCCCTATGTGGTATTGTATATGACTTGGCCCAAGTGGTGATGAAAAGGTAAACGTGCAATTGGAAAATAATGAGTTGAAATGGTATTGATGAAGGAGGTGACAAGGTATGGCAGAAATGATTGAGTAAATTCAATGGGGTGGATGTAGTAACTTGAGAGGGATAAACATGAGATGTAGATTTTATCATTTTATGGCTTCTTGTATTATAAAACTTAAAATGTGGATTATCGTTTACTGATATTTATTGAATTGATAACTTACTCCTTTGTTGTTGTTGTGTATATCTGTTATGATAATCTCATTGCAGGTAAACGAGGAAATTGAGGATACTCGATTCGAGGCATGAGGAGCTTAGAACTCGAAATCCTATTCTTTTTGTTTGATTGATGTAAACTGTTAATTGGATAATTGTAAATCCTAACTGAATTAGTACTACATTTTTGTAAAGCTGGATATTAATAGCTATGGGTATTTTGGAATCCCATAGCTAGTCATATGCGGTACTTACCAAGAAGGAAATATATGAATTATGTTTTTCTGCTCCATGGGAAAAAGGGTTCTAGTTTATTGCGATAACTGACTTTAAAGTATTGAATGTTGTTTAACTGAAGAGAAATAGAGACGATAGGAATATCTAAATTAAAATGAGAAGAATTTTCAAGGGTAGAATTTTGGTCCTTACAAGGTGAAATGACTCTTTATATGCATTTGTTTTAAGTATGATTATTTAAATTGCTTACCTAACCATATATAAAATGTGGATTATCGTATATTGATATTTACTGAGTTAATGACTTATTCCTTTGTGTTTTCTGTGTATTTGTCAATGATAATCTCATTGCAGGTAAACAAATGAATATGGATGCTTAGGTAGGAGCTTTAGGAACTTTAGTGATCAAGATTTCATGACTTTCACTATTCGTGCACTAAATGACTATTTGTTGACATGAATTGTAACTATGAGTACATTAATTTTGTAACCCCATGACTTGACATGTGATGATCCTTATTTATGTTATAAATGTGAATTATGTTTTTCTGCAATTGGAAGTAGCTAATGCATGAAACCGAAAACATATATTCAGTATTATAGATAATAAAATAAATGGAGTAATTTAAAGTATAAGGGAACTTTATGCATGATTTTAATTGAGAAACTATGTATAAATGAGTTTAAATAAACAAAGATTTCTAGGGTGAAAATTTGGGTCATTACAGGGAGTCAGTTACGGACCAGGGAAGGCATTAACACCCTATCCACCCATTTTAAATGGTACACCTCACTAAATTTCATGACTTAATTTATACTTTAAATTTATTTGGTTATTTAATTAATTATTAAAAGAAACAAAATTTTATTTATTTTTGTTGTGTCTGACAATGTGAGACCTTGCTCATACGTATCTCTATTAGGGAATCAATGCTACGTAGTTCTTTAGGTAGAAAAATATTTGTTGATTGGGTTAGTTTTATTATTTTTTTTAGAAAATGTGATGTATAGTCTTAACTAATTTTATACTAAAATGATTGAAGTACAACCCTTGTGTCCGATACCGCATCTCATATTAAAGCCTAATTTTGACACATGTTTGAAAATAAAATTTGAAAATCAAATCAAATCTCCTATCTATATATCTATATTAATTGAAAGGGCTGGTGAAAAGCCTAAAATAGATTTCTCCTATGTTTGACACTTGGTTTTTTCAAGGGTATAATTGTCTTTTGATTTTTTATTACAAAAAAATATGAAGACTAAAACAACCCTGCCTTTAAAATTCCTCCTTTTATTCAATTAGGGTCATTTTCGACTTTTACATAATTTTGAATCATTACAATTATTGTTCTCATTTATTGTTGCAGGTACAAAATTATCAAAAAGTATGTCCTCATTTATTACGTTTTCTTAAAAGGTCGGGGTTAATTCCGTAAATTGACTTTTTAAGTAAAAAAAACCTGGCCTTTTTTCCTCTCTTTTCTTTTGTCTTTTTCTCTCATTCACTCTCTCTTTTCATCTTCCCTTCTCTATCCACTGATTCACTCTCATATTCTCTTTTTTCCTCATCTTCTATTCACTCTCATGATCTCTTTCATTGTTTTTGTTTATATTTTTGTTTATATTCACCATTTTGTATTCATCATTTTTGTTCACGTATTCATCATTTTGTAGATCATCTTCTTAAAGGTAAACATTTTCCTAACTTTTCCTTATATTTTTCATTTCTGTCATAAAAATCACATCTTTCACACATACTTTGTTTGATGGTGTACCGTGTACCTTTTTTCTGAGAAATACTTTGCATGCATATGGTAAATGTTGTGAGACCCTAGGTTTTAAAGTCATTAAATTATAGTATCAGCCCTGAGAGTCTCGCTTGAGCGAGAGAATTGTCGTCTGGGCGAGAGAGGCTCACCCGGGAGGGTGAAATCCTGGGCTATACTGTAGGATTCTCGCTTGAGCGAGAGTGGTCTCGCCTGAGCGAGAGTGGTCTCGCCTGAGCGAGAGTGGTCTCGCCTGAGCGAGAGTTGTCTCGCATGGGCGAGAAAAGTGGCATTCAGGACCTGTCGAGGCTGTGAGATCCTCGCTTGAGCGAGAGCTGCCTCGCCTGAGCGAGAGCGTCAGATCTGAAATTTTAAAAAAGGCGGGATTTTCTCGCCTGAGCGAGAATGGGCTCACTCGAGCGAGAACCCAACGATTTCACTTTAAAATAGAAACCCCAAACACATTTTAGGGTTAGAAAGTGAGAGAGAAGATAGGAAAAGGTGATTTTGAGAGCAAGAACTCGTGGGAATCATCTAGGAGCTTGAGAAGAGGTAAATCTCTTGATTCTAACTCTCTTTTTCCCTTTCCAACTCGTTTTTGGGTGTATGGATCTCTTCTCAAAGTATGAGAAACCATGGAAACTCTTTCTTTAGAGTTATGGTTCGTTTTATGTTGTTTTCCTTTTGTAAACTCTTAGTTTAGAGTTGGTATTTGATGAATGAAAAGGTTTTGTGGGTTTATTAATGAAAACCCTAAAACCCCCAAAAATGTGAATATGAGTAAAAAGGGAAATGGGTGAAATGTTAAATGTGGAAGATGAGTTGTGCTTTAATGTTGATATATGAGATGAATATGTATGTTTTAGATGTTTGGAAACTCGTATTAAAGTAGTGTTGGAAACCTTGAAAATACGTGAATATCTTGTATGTTTGACGATGAAATACGAGTCTTTTATGTGTTACTTTGAATAAATGACTGACATTGTTGTTATTGGTGGGAATGAGGAAAGATCCTAAGGATGGAGGAAATCGCGGAGGAAATTCGTAAAGTTACTCAAAACCGACTCCAACGCTCACCAAGGTAAGGGATAAGTGTTTCTAACTTATATGAGCTGACGTGAATTAAGTATGTGAAATAGGTAATATGTTTGTAAGAATATTGTTGTTACCCTACCCGAAGTGGTAGTGGTTTATTGTTGTTACCCTACCCGAAGTGGTAGTGGTTTATTGTTGTTATCCTACCCGTAGTGGTAGTGGATTATTGTTGTTGTCCTACCCGGAGTGGTAGTGAATTAATGTTGTTGTCCTACCCGGAGTGGTAGTGGATTATTGTGGTATAGACCTGCCCGATGTGGTATGGGGAATCAACTAGACCTACCCGATGTGGTATGGGGAATTAACTAGACCTGCCTGATGTGGTATGGGGAATTAACTAGACCTGCCCGATGTGGTATGGAGAATGAACTCGACCTGCCCGATGTGGTATGGGGAATTAACTAGACCTGTCCGATGTGGTATGGAGAATAAACTAGACCTGCCCGATGTGGTATAGAGAATAAACTCGACATGCCTGATGTGGTATAGGGAAAATAACTAGACCTACCCGATGTGGTAGAGGATTATCTTTGCGGGAGACTTGTTGAATGTGATTAAGGGTGAATATGATTAATGGGAAATGAGTATGTTTGAAATGAAAGTAATATACATGCTATAGAATATATATTATGGGATATATATACTATAGGGTGAATATGAATAAGTGGAAAGGATATATTTGAAATGAAAGTAATATGCATGCTATAGAATATATATTATGGGATATATATATACTATAGGGTGAATATGAATAAGTGGAAATGATATATTTGAAATGAAAACAATATGCATACTATAGAATATATATATATATATATATATATATATATATATATATATTATGGGATATATATACTATAGGGTGAATATGAATAACATGGAGATGGAAGAAAGAAGATACTAACGTTTATATTTACGTGCTTGTGTTTATAATTTATACAACTGCTTAATCGTATTTAAAATGTGAATTATCATGTAATGTTAGTCTTGAACTAATGACTTACTCCCTTGTTTTTGTGAGTTGTTTATGATAATCCAATTGTAGGTAAACGAAGGATTCAAGGAGAAGGCTCACTTAGGAATTTATGCGTTTCTTAGCTTGGATTTCTTTATCCATATTTTGTATTGTGGTTTACTAGACACTATTTTGGGATAAATGTAATTCTGAATATGGTAACATTGGATATGTGTAGTTATGGGCATAGTGATTCTTGGAAACCCATAACTAGTTGTATGCGATTGTTACTAAGTATTAATTGAATGAATTATGTTTTTCTGCAATATGAAGTGTATGGTAATATAACATGTTAAAAAGTGGTTTTATGGAATAATCAATGAGGGACTTAAGTAAGATGGTAAATGTATGCATGAAAGGAGTAAAATAAAGGGAAAAAATTTCAATGATAGAATTTGGGTCCTTATAAATGTGGCTCCATTGTATTGATTTTTTTTAATGTTATAAAAATTATTTTTTGAAGTGTAGATCTTTCTAAAATGTGTTATTACTAACTAATGTCATAAAAATCACAACTTTCACATATACTTTGTTTTTTATAAGTATGCTTTTACCCTTTCGAATACATTTCTTTTGTTTTGTTTTGTTTGATGGTGTATTGTGGACCTTTTTTTCTGAGAAATACTTTTCATTCATATGGTTTATGTGGCTCCATTGTTTTGATTTTTTTTGGTATGTTATATAATCACTTTTTGAACTTTAGATCTTACTAAAATTATGTTATAAGTCTTTAATATGTCATAAAAATCACAACTTTCATGTTCTTCTATATTGTCATTACTTTGATGTGCTTCATTTTATTTACTTTTTTTTAACTTTTGCTTAACGTACTTTTGAGAGGATTTCATATATATATCAGTATAATTTCATTATATGGGCCTTTCGACTTTGTGAAGGATCTCAATGACTTCAACCACATTTGGAAGATTGCTGTTTGATATGTTCAACTTTTGTATGTTCAATGTCATGGAAATGATCTTCATCAATTTTATACACATCTTATTTGGTTCTACTTTTTGACTGATGTTGTTGTTTATGTATTGTTTATAGAACAAATGCTTGAAAAAATAGAGACATTAACTTCTTTAGTGTATTATAGTTTATTTCAGTATATAGCAAGATGAAGATGATCTGAAGGCATTTGCTTTAGTTCTTGGAGTATTTGAGGTAATTTTTGAAAATCTTTTAGTTCTTGAAGGCATTTGCTTAAGTTCAATGTCATGGAAATGATCTTTATTAATTTTATACACATCTTATTTGGTTCTAATTTGAGACGGATGTAGTTGTATCTCTATTATTTATAGAACAAATGCATGAAAAAATGGACACATTAACTTCTTCAATGTATTATAGTTTATTTCTGTATATAGGAAGGTGAAGATGATCTGAACGCATTTGCTTTAGATCTTGAAGTATTTGAGGTAATTTTTTAAAACATTATTTTGATTGTTATTTCATATACAATCATGCAACAACTTCTGATGATTAAAAATGGAAATATGTTTGCAGTTATTTCATTCAATTAGAATCTCTGAGTGGAATACATAATTATTTATACCAAATATTGTCAATTTTAATGGTACTGTACTGATGTATGTCAAAATTTTCACAATTTCTTGGTTAGTGTGTGTCTATAACTGCTGCTCATTTCAAGATACTCTTTTTTTCATCTTCATCTTCATTACACTTTCAATATCTTACAGCTTCATGATACATTTTTCTCTCTTTTCCTTTCCATCATTCACACTAAAAAATGGTTGAGTGGGTGAATAATCTTTATCCAAAGTTTGAATCTTTATAGAAGAAAGTTGTAATATTTGATGTTATTAAAAAAAATTAATCTTTATAGAAGAAAGTTTGAATCTTTGTCGCTTGAGCGAGAGAGGTTCACCTGAGAGGGTGAAATCCTGGGCTATACTGGAGGATTCTCGCTTGAGCGAGAATGGTCTCGCTTGAGCGAGAGTGGTCTCGCCTGAGCGAGAGTTGTCTCGCCTGGGCGAGAAAAGTGGCATTCAGGACCTGTCGGGGCTGTGAGATTCTCGCCTGAGCGAGAGGAACCTCGCTTGAGCGAGAGATGCCTCGCTTGAGCGAGAATTGTCTCGCTTGAGCGAGAGCGTCAGATCTGAAATTTTAAAAAGGCGGGATTTTATCGCCTGAGTGAAAATGGGCTCGCTTGAGCGAGAACCCGACGATTTCACTTTAAAATAGAAACCCCAAACACATTTTAGGGTTAGAAATTGAGAGAGAAGAGAGGAGAAGGTGATTTTGAGAGCAAGAACTCGTGGAAATCATCTAGAAGCTTGAGGAGAGGTAAATCTCTTGATTCTAACTCTCTTTCTCCCTTTCAAACTCATTTTTGGGTGTATGGATCTCTTCTCAAAGTATGAGGAACCATGGAAACTCTCCCTTTAGAGTTATGGTTCGTTTTATGTTGTTTTTCTCTTGTAAACTCTTGGTTTAGAGTTGGTATTTGATGATTGGAAAGATTTTGTGGGTTTTTTCATGAAAACCCCAAAATCCCCAAAATGAGAATATGAGTATAAAGAGAAATGGGTGAAATGTTAAAGATAGAAGATGAGTTGTGATTTAATGTTGATATATGAGATAAATATGTATGTTTTAGATGTTTGGAAACTCGTAATGAAGTGGTTATGGAAACCTTGAAAATATGTGAAACTATTGTATGTTTGATGATGAAATATGAGTTGTTTATGTGTTGTGTTGAATACATGACTGACATTGTTGTTATTGGTAGGAATGAGGAAAGATCCTAAGGTTGGAGGAAATCGTGGAGGAAACTGGTAAAGTTACTCGAAAACGACCCCAACGCTCACCAAGGTAAGGATAAGTCTTTAATTGTACATCGTAATGGAAAATGTGTGGATTTTCTGGTTGAGAAAGTGATTTAAGATGCAAGTCGAATTATAGACATATGTAGGTATGTTTGTAATAAAGGATGCGTGGAATTGTTGGTAATAAATTGATGGTGTATCAATGAGAAGAAAACATATTTTTAGCCGAGCATGAATGGTTAGCGACTTTGGCTCATGTTATGTAGCGGCAATGGTTTTACAATGGCTTAATAACTCCATTAAATGTAGAACGTTGGAGGAAATACCTACCCGATGCGGTAGTGGATCCTTAGAAGGAAATTACCTACCAGAAGTGGTAGTGGATCATTAAGGGAAATTACCTACCCGAAGTGGTAGTGGACCGTTGGAAAAATTACCTACCCGAAGTGGTAGTGGATTATTGGGAAAAATTACCTACCCGAAGTGGTAGTGGATCATTGGGGAAATTACCTACCCGAAGTGGTAGTAGATCATTGGAGAAATTACCTACCCGAAGTGGTAGTGGATCATGGGGAAATTACCTACCCGAAGTGATAGTGGATCATTGAGTAATTACCTACCCGAAGTGGTAGTGGATCATTGGAGAAATTACCTACCCGAAGTGGTAGTGGATCATGGGGAAATTACCTACCCGAAGTGGTAGTGGATCATTGAGAAATTATCTACCCGCAGGGGTAGTGGATCATTGGGGAAATTACCTACCCGAAGTGGTAGTGGATCATTGAGAAATTACCTACTCGATGTGGTAGTGGATTATATGAGCAGTGTAAACGACCGGATGTGGTAAAGAGTAAGCTTGATGTCGAGAGTAATTGATGGGACAAAAAGTATTTCAGATAAACGAATATGCATGCTATAGAATATATATACTATAGGGTAAATATGAATAACATGAAAATGAGTATGTTCGGATGAAGGTAATATGCATGCTATAAGATATATATTATGGGATATATATTCTATGGCGTGAATATGACCAATAGGGAAATGGAAGAAAGAAGATATAAATGTTACGTTTACCTGTTTGTGATAATGATTTATCTCTATGTGCATTAGTATGTGAATTGTTGATTATCATGTAATGTTATTCTTGAATTAACGACTTACTCCTTTATTTGTTTTGTGTACTTGTCATTAATAATTTCATTGCATGTAAATAAATGAATGGAGGATGCTAGGTTGGGAGCTTTAAGAGCTTTAGACTTTGGATTCCCTATTTATGTTTTTGTACTCTAAGTGACTACTTGCGGATTTAAATGATTGTAATCATGGTTAACATTTAGTTGGATATTCGTAACCATGTGTAATACTATTTTTGGGAGGATCATGACTTTTGGGTTCTTAACACCCATGGGGAATAATATAAATGAATTATGTTTTTCTGTCATATGAGGAGTGTTGTATTATGACATGTTAAAAGAGTTTTAAATGATGAATAAGGAGTGATGAAAAGGATAATGATGAATGTAGGTATAAATGCAGTAAAATAAAGGAAAAAATTTCAATAGTATAATTTGGGTCCTTACAAAGTTTGAATTTTTTAGTCTCACTCTCCATTTTCTATTATGAGTCTCACTAAACATTCTGCATATTTTTCTTACAGGTATGATTTATCAATTTCACAGGTATGATTTCTCCACTTCACGGGTATGATTTCTCCATTTCTCCTTACAACTTCTTTATCATCAGATTTTATAGCTTCTAATAATTTGTATTTGAAAAAAGTGAAGAGTCACAAGGGTCTTTCTAAAATTTCATACTCACCTCTGTCCATATCCATTCATTCACTCAAAGGTATGTTTTTTCATGTTCTTGCTGTTATCATATAGTTCAATATTTACAAAATGTGGATTCTAGGTTCTCTTTGTTTTTTTAGTTCACCTTTAGTAACATAGTAACATTTTTACCTAACAAGTTTACATTTTTTTGACATTTTTGTTGGTGAAGTTTATTTTATTCATTTTTAGTTCAAGATAACATTTATTTTAATACTTCAAAATAACATTTTTACCGCCACAAACCGGAGCTTTCACCGCTGGAATCTTCACCGAGCCGTCACAACAGTGAGGTTAGTCATTTTGATAAAACCATATTATCATTTTTTTAGCATTAGATAAATTTAATCTTATACATGTCATGTATTTGTGGTTATATTAGTGTATTTGACATTTGTTCATTTTATAACCTTACTTTCATTTTTTAAGCATGTATGTGTGGTTATATTATCCGATTGTACAATACGACTTCCATCTAATCTAAAAAATGTAAAAGTACACTCTTTATTTCGCAAACGTATATATTAGTTACATAATTTGAATATGTAATCTTTTGGTCATTAAGGATCAATCTTAGTGTTTGTTTTGTAATAAAAATGTAAGCCAAATAAATTCTCTTTTTTCAACCAAAGGAATGAAGAAATTAATGTGGTGATGACTAACATGTCAATGTCACTAAACTTAGTTAAAAATGGGAGACCTTCCATGGACCCTTTGAGAGAATATCATCAAATTTGTGTCTTATCACATTTCTCACTTTGTATGTTGTAATGGTAAGCTTTGTCAGCAACTTTTTTCAGTGCAATCTTTGTGGGAAATAATCTAGAGTAGTATTACGCAATTTGAACCACATAATTTGTTTGTTGAAGCTTTTCATTTCCAAGTATTCATTTAGAATGTTGAACAAAAAATGTACTCATTTATTACAGAAAGTATGAACTTAAAGGAAACAGAAAGTAGTATCAACAATGCCCCCCAGAGCGAGACATGAATCTTAAGGTAATTTCCTACATTCCCTATATACATTCTCCCTTCTCACTTCTCTAACTTTCTAATTTTATTTCCAGCCATCTTTTCATTCTTCCTCCACAATCGGGTTAGTTGACTCTAACTATGTTATAATGTTCAAACTATTATTTAGTTTTGTTCTATTTTAGATTAGATTGAAAGGTCATCTAGCATTAAAAAATCAAAAGAAACACTGAATTTATTTAAGCACAACATTTCAAAAAACATGGAATCAAAATGAACTTCCACTAAATTAAGATTTCACACTCTTGCCATTTTCAAAAATGTATTGGGAGAGTGAAACATAATAATGGTTGTCACTAGAGGTGTCAAAATGGGCGGACCCGTGCGGATCGGCTTGCCACAACCCGAAATTTTGTAGGGCTTGGGTATTAAATTTGGCATTTTTTAATGAATCTGGGCTTTTTAGCACGGCCAGGCCGGGCTATATTAAAACCGGGCTCGGGCCGGGTTTACCCGGGCGGGTTCGGGCTACCCGTTTTCTCTTATTTTAAAACTTTTTTTGGGACTTTTTAGCTAGGTAATAAGCTTAAGATGAAAATTATTTTACAACATAACTTATGATAAAAAATAGATAATATATACTAAATATTGTGTTATGAACTTTGAATAAAAAATAGAGTAATGTCTATAACATAAATATTTATAAATTACAATAATGTTATCAAGTTAATAATTATATTATTTTTCCTATTTTGCTTAATATCATTTTAGGCACATTAGCAAAATAATGTATCAAATTAACTGAGAACATTAAACCATATATATTCTATTTTTATTTTTTTAATTGTATATTTAATTAGATTTAACTTCTACAACAAAAACATAATAAAGAAAATAATTTTTACAAGGAAACTGAAAAATAACTTAATTGTTTACAGTAGAGAAATCAACACAACCAAATTTAACATAACAGTTCATAATGAAAGTGTTGATAAAGAGCATACAAAAGATATTCATACACAAAGTAAAGAAATATTATGATGATAGTTATACTTAGACACATACAATTCATTCTAAATTTGAGTCTATACTATCATTACTATAAACCAAAGTGATATTATTTTTTACTGTATCCATTTATTATATTAAAGTGAAGTTACAAATTATATTATGTTAGAGATTGAGAGTCTAATATAAGTAAAATATTTAATGAATGAGTTATGTTATGAATCATATCCGTAGACTTAACATCATGTCTTAGCTCAAACACATAGCATTATATCTATAGGTTTGGTTGCATTGAGTATAAAAATTGTGTTAAAAAATTTATACATTAATATCAAATGATATATATATATATATATATATTAAATATGGTAAAATTTAAATAATTTTTTTTAATATTATGCGGACTGGCCCGCCACAACCCGAAACCCGCATAGGGCGGGCTTGGGCTACATTTTGATATACATAAATTGTATTCGGGCTTTTTAGTCCGGCCCGGTTTAGCCCGAACCCGCCCGGGTAGCCCGTTTTGACACCTCTAGTTATCAAATCTTCCATCTTTTATTCATCTTAAAAGACCAACATCAATCAATACTTGCTCATTTTAAAAACTATACAAGAAATTGTGGAATCTTAATCACATAAATTATTATAAGAATCAATAAAAAATATTATGTAAACTACACAATTAGGACACCAACAAAGTAGAGTAGTGTTTGGAAAAATTTCCTTCAGTGATCTCTAGAGTCTCCAAAATGAATAGTCTAGATACTACTCATATATTAGTCACTCACTTAACTTAATAACTGTTATTTATCAGGATATTTTAGTCCTTCTAATATATTATTTATATGCTACATTTTAAACAGTGTTCATTTATTGCAGTTGTACTTCTCTTACATTATTACTCTGTCATAAACCTTTTAAAATTTCAGCATGTGACAGTGACACATCTTTGGGGGTGACTTTTTCACTTCTCTATCTTTCTAATATCTTTCTTATTTTTATATGACTGTTCAGAAATTGTGTCACACAAGCTCTTATTTTTTATACGAATGTTCACTATTTGTTCCTACATCACTATAACCAATACTTAGAATACAAATAGATATCATTGAACATGTTTATTTCTAACCTCATTCTACAAGAGAAAAAATTATTTAGGATATTAAAGACATTTTTCAATAAAAAAACACATTGGTACTTATGTATAGCTATGATTGTACCTTTGCAAAAAAGTCATATGACTTCAATTATAGACACTAAAGTGCATATGGGTACAACACTTTAACTTTAATATAATTATTTCTTCTATACAACGTTTTATCTTCTTACACACTAAACATTTCATTTCTTGCATATTTTCTCTTTATACATTAATTTATGCAAATAATGTTCATTAAACTATATATTTAAATAACATATGTTTATTTTTTTGAATAGTATGAGATACTATTCATATATTAGAGACTTGCTTAACTTGACAACTGTTATTTACTTATGATGATATTTTAGTGATTCTGATATATTATTTCTATTCTATATTTGAAATAATGGTTCATTTATTGCAATTATATTTCTCTTGCATTATTACTCTGACGCTAACTTTTTAAAATTACAGCACGTGACAGATTGTGACACATCTTCCAAGCTTCATCATATATGGGTGGTTTTTTCACTTCTCTCTTTCTAATATCTTTATTATTTGTATATGACTATTTCAGAGATTGTGCCACAAAATCTCTTATTTTTTATTTGAATGTTCACTATTTGTTTCTACATCACTATAATCAATAATTAGAATACAGTTAGACAACATTGAACATGTTTATTTCTAACCTCATTGTGCAAGAGGAAAAATCATTTAGGATATTAAAAACATTTTTCAATGAAAAACACATTGGTACCTATGAAAAGCCTATAATTGTACCTTTGCAAAAAAAGTCATACACTGACTTCAATTAGAGACATTGTATTGCATATGGCTACAACACTTCACCTTTAACATAATTATTTTCTCTTTACAAAAAATATACCTTCTTAAACACTCAACCTTCAATTTCTCACATATCTTCTCTTTATACATTAATTCATGCAGATAATATTCATTAAATTATATATTTAAATAATATATACTTATTTTTTTTGTTTCCTTGCAGGTCAACATGGTTTTTTCTTCATATCATTGGGAAATAACAAAATTTACTATCTTCTTTAATAAAAATTGAAGGGGTTGTGGCTATTACCAAAGTAGCTATCTCATTTGGTTGACACTTAGATTTCATTCAAATGAGTATATTTGTCATTACATGTTTTATTAGTTTAATAAAATTATAAAACGAAATTGTGTATAGTATATTACTGAAAAGTATATAGCACTTTACTTTACTTATGCTTATACTTGTGGTGGAGTTGATTCACTCATTAGATAATAATGGATACAATCAAATAATGTTGGTCACAAAGGTTGTGTTAAGTTTTTGCAATGATACTTTGGTAAAAGTAAAAGATGGTTTGAATTATGTGATATTGTCGTAAACAATGCATGTTTACACGTGTGCATTAAACCAAAAAAGCTATATTTGACCTACACATTAAACATATTCAAAAAGCTACCGTTCACAAAGGTTACCATTCAAAAACTTACTTTAAAAAATATACTCAAAAGGCTACTGTAACGACCCAAATTCTACCCTTGAAGATTTTTCATTTATTTTAATCCTTTCTTACATACAGTCGTCACCTTCATTAAAAACTCTCAAGTATCTCTCTTTGAAAATACTCTTTACCCTATTATATTATCATACCAATTTATGTTGCGGAAAAACATAATTCATTCAGATAGCCTTTATCACATACGTCCAATTATGGGTTTTCCAGAGTTATAACGTCCATAACTACATGTCACCATATTATCCTAATCATATTACATTTATCCCAAAATACTATCAAATCAACTACAATATCAAATAGCAATAAAGACAATCGAGTAAATAAACACAAAAGCTTCCTAATTGAGCTTCATCCTCAAAATCCTTCATTTACCTACAATGGGATTATCATAAACAACACACAAAACAAAAGGGAGTAAGTCATTAGTTCAAAACTAACATCACACGATAATCCACATTTCAAATACAATTAAGCATTGATATAAATCATAACCACAAATAAATAAATGTAAACGTTCATATATTCTTTCTTTCATTTCCACGTTATTCATATTCGTCCTATAGTATATATATATCCCATAATATATATTCTATAGCACGCCTACTACGTTCCTTTGAAACCTCATACTTCTCATCATTCATATCCACCCTATAGAATATATATCCCATACAATATACTCTATAGAATGCATACGACTTTCATTGTGACATTCTCATTTCTCATACTTCATATTCACCTTATAGAATATATATCCCATACTATATATCCTATAACATGCATATGACTTTCATTGTTCACATCTTCCACTTTATCATCCATATTCACCCTATAGAATATATATCTCATACTATATATCCTATAGCATGCATATTTGTTTATCTCAAATCTTTTTGTCTCATTGCTTATTCTCGCCATCAGGCTTACTCTTTACCACCTCCGGTTCTACCACATCGGGTATGTAATTTCTCAATGATCCACTACCACTTCGGATAGGCAATTTCCCTTAATGATCCACTACCACTTCGGGTAGGTCATATACAATACCACATAGGGCAAGTCATACACAATACCACATAGGGCAAGTCATACACAATACCACATAGGGCAAGTCATACGCAATACCACATAGGGCAAGTCATACACAATACCACATAGGGCAAGTCATACGCAATACCACATAGGGCAAGTCATACGCAATACCACATAGGGCAAGTCATACACAATACCACATAGGGCAAGTCATACACAATACCACATAGGGCAAGTCATACGCAATACCACATAGGGCAAGTCATACACAATACCATATAGGGCAAGTCATACACAATACCACATAGGGCAAGTCATACGCAATACCACATAGGGCAAGTCATACGCAATACCACATAGGGCAAGTCATACACAATACCACATAGGGCAAGTCATACACAATACCACATAGGGCAAGTCATACACAATACCACATAGGGAAAGTCATACGCAATACCACATATGGCAAGTCATACACAATACCACATAGGGCAAGTCATACACAATACCACATAGGGCAAGTCATACGCAATACCACATAGGGCAAGTCATACACAATACCACATAGGGCAAGTCATACACAATACTTCACTACCATTCCCGGTAGGATAACAATAACAGTCCACTACCACTCCGGGTAGGACATCATAACAGTCCGCTACCACTCCGGGTAGGACACAATAAACAGTTCACTACCACTCCGGGTAGGACACGATAAATAGTTCACTACCACTCCGGGTAGGACACAATGATAAACCACTACCTCCTCGGGTAGGGTAACAACCATAAACTTACCAACACGTTACCTCTTTCACATACCTCATTCACATAAGTGAGTATGAATTAGAGCCACTTATCCCTTACCTTGGTGAACGTTGGGGATCGGTTCCGAGTAACTTTAAAAGTCTCCTCCGCGATTTCCTCCAACCTTAGGATCTTTCCTCATTTCCACCAATAACAACAATGTTAGTCATTTATTCCAAATATCACATAAACAACTTACTTTGCATCATTTAATCATACAAAATATTCATCATCAATATTCAACCATCTAAAACATGCATAACATCTCATATTTCAATATTTCCAAAACTACTTCAATACAAGTTTCTAAATATCAAAGCATACATGTTCATCTCATATAACAACATCAAAGCACTACTCATTATCCACATCTAACATTTCATCTCTTTCTCTTTATACTCGTATTCTAATTTTGGGGGTTTTTCATGAATAACCCATAAAACTTTCCATTCATCAAATACCAACTCTAAACCAAGAGTTTACAAGATAAAAACAACATAAAACGGACCATAACTCTAAAGAATGAGTTTCCATGGTTTCTCATGTTTTGAAAATAAATCCAACATACCCAAAACAAGTTAGAGATGAAGAAGAAGAGTTAGTAACAAGAGGTTTACCTCTTCTCAAGCTCCAAGATGAGTCCTAAGGCTCCTTGCTCTTGAAAAGCTCTCATTTCTCTCTTCTCTTCGAAGTTCTAACCCAAAAATGTGTTTGGGTTTCTGTTTTAAAGAGGTGTCGTCGGGTTGTAATTGATTACCAACATGGTGTAATCGATTACAACATGAAAAATGCGCATATCTGGTGCTTTTAATACGATGTAATCGATTACCAGCAATGTGTAATCGATTACCAGCAATGTGTAATCGATTACCAGCAATGTGTAATCGATTACCAACAATGTGTAATCGATTACCAGCAATGTGTAATCGATTACCAGTAATGTGTAATCGATTACCAGAAATGTGTAATCGACTACCAGCAATGTGTAATCGATTACCAGAAATGTGTAATCGATTACACTGTGTCAGATGCACATATCTGATGCTTTTAATACGATGTAATCGATTACCAGAAGAGTGTAATCGATTACCAGCATAGTGTAATCGATTACCAGCAGAGTGTAATCGATTACACTGTGTCAACAGCCCAAAATTGCCATTTCTCGCCCACGCGAGAATCCTCATCCAGGATTTCACCCTCCCAGCTGATCCTTTTTCGCTCAGGCGAGAATCTCTCGATCAAGCGAGGCTTCCAGGACTGATACTATATTTTTAAAGATTAAAATTTGGGGTGTTACAGCTACCATTCAAAAACTTACTTTCTAATGTAAGTGAACATATATGCTAGAAACTTTTTCAATCCACATAAATAATTAAAGTTAGTGTAAAATTTATTCAATATTTTATACAGTCATTCATTTCCTTGAATTAGTGTGCTACAACTATTGAAATCTTGAATAAGTCATGACAGAAAGTCAGGTTATTAAGAAATGTAGAACTGAAAATTTTCATTCTACTCATTATTCCTCAGAAAGAAGCGAGCTTAGGTTTTTTAAATACAATGTCATTTATCCTCATTGAACTTTGATTTTGGATATTGTTGGAAAAAATGGGGTTATTTTTTACTCACATGTTTGCAAAAATATTAACATAGATGTCATATATATATATATATATATATATATATATATATATATATAACTCTTACTTTTGTAAGACTACTTTAATAAATTAATTTAATATATATAAAAGTAATTTAATAGATATATAACTTTTGCTTAGCTAAAAATTACTTTATGCTACTTAAATATATTCATTCAAAATATGGTACCACCCGTGCGAAGAGATGTTATTCATGTTATTAGTACAAGTATTTCCTATATTTAAACATTTGAAACATAGGTATTATATCCTGAGTTTATATTTTGATTATGTACTATTTTGTAAAGGTAATACATTCCTGATTTTGTAAAGGTAGTTTACATATTCTTGAGTTGATATTTGTTATATAGGTGCATTTAGTTCTGTATTAATACTCTCAAAAGTATTTTTAATATTTACATATTATAGACTTATTCTTTAATTAAATTCGTGCAATACTCATTAACACCCGTGTGTATGCAGGGTAACCTACTAGTTAACTTCCTAGAGAAAGTTAAGAAGATTATGAATTTTTGCTTTCAATTCAAATTCAAAACTTTAATTTGTGTTATTATGATGTTTAATGTTTAAAATTCGAATTTAATTAAAATCATAAGTTAAAAATTCAAATTCAAATTATTTCCATTTTGGGACACCTAAAAAATGTTATTTTATTATAAAAAATACCTAAAAATACTTTTTTTCCTTCTTTTTTTGAAAAATGTCTCTTAGACACAATTGGGTGTTCACATTCAACTTTTTATCTTATTTCATTCCCTTGTTTGTCTCATTTTTGTTCCCCGTTAAAATTGATATTTTTTTCAAAATGGGACTAACAATTAAGTTGAATGATTGAAATCAGACCAAACAAAATCAAAATTAAAAAACAAATAAGTTAAACCAAGAAAAATACATATTTAAGTCTATATACTTTTCTGATTAAAAATAACAAGACAACTCAAACTTTATCAACTTGCTTCATTATTTTGAGATATAATTACATATAGGTATATAGCCATATGAGAAATATTAGAAATGATCATAAATTATTGAATTCTTTATTCATATTACACAACCAGAAGCAAACACACCATATTATTATTTCCACTTTTTTCAACTTCCTATAATTTATTTTAATAGAAAAATAAGAATAATTTGCCAATAATTCATATTAGTTGGCATTCATTAAAGAACTGTCCCCTATCAGAGCAATAATCATAATACATATAATGTTTTTTAACATATTTATATACTCTTTTCTCATGAGGTGTTAAATCCAAATAATCTCTTGTGTTCCACCAAAAATTATTGGAATAACATTCTTGGTTTCCAAATTCACAACCATTTATTTGAAACCCTTCATATTGCATTTGAAATGGAGCTTTAGACCAATCTATTTTTCTTCCACCAGAAGCCCAATTATCACCATTCCATATGGTTCCTTCTAATAACATTGGCATTGTTGGATATCTCACACCAAAACTATTGTTATTCTTGTATATTCTAATGGGCATGTTGTCCACAAAGAGCCTAAATTTCAAACATTTCACATAAATATGTTAGGACATTTATTGTGCATTTTCTATGAGAATATAAGTGATATTAGGGTTAATTTATGAGGATAAAATGTTAAGGTTCCATCTCAAAACCAATTGGCAATGAGAGGAGTAGCCCAACTGATATTTAAATCATTCCCGAGACAATGAGGTAGGCGATGTGGAGTTTACTTCCCAACATAAAAACCAAAGTTTATCTTTAAAATAAGAACAAACCTAACATTTCCAAGCTAGCTGAAATTAAATAATAGTGCAACAATTATTAAGGTAAAATAAGGATACCATTCTTCTTCTAATTTGATTGGTAAAGACTATCATGCATTTTACATTACATTAAACATGAATATATATGATCACTTTAAAAATAAATTTAGCACAAAGATTTATGGCATTGAAATGATTAAAAAAAGTGATAAGGACTCTTACACTATCTGAACTTCGTTCCATAGAATTGCATATTCGTGGAAATCTTTACTAGGGTCAAACCAAAGTTGTAGTCTTTGTTCTCTACCACCATTATCATTAGCAAATATATTTGTTTGCAGAATAAATGGAGGTCCATCAGTACCCAAAAACTCAAAATCAATTTCATCATGATATTCAGCATATTGTCCTCCCACTCCATTTGAGGTTAACTGTCATCAACCATAGTTAGCAATGTTTAGAACAATCTACTTTGAATTTTAACACTTACTATTTGATGGAAATGTGGAGAAAAATTATGGAATATATTTTAGTAATTTGGGATAGTTGTATAAGGCTGGTAATTAGTTTAAGTACATTTATCCTTTTTATAGTTAGAGATAGTTTTTTTGTTTTAGTTAGTTAGACTTTAATTTGTTTTCCTCTGTAGCCGGTTAGCACCTATTGTCCTGTCTTAATATATTTTTTCTTTACTCTTCAAAAAAAATTATGCTTTCATTTGTAAACTATCATTCAATCAATGAAATACTAATTATTTGAGTTAATTATTCTGACATCTCCTGAGTTTTAGTTAGATTACACAAATCACTCCTCCTTTTTTTTGTCCTTACATGAATCATCATTCTCTCTTACACAAATTACCCCTAATTTTATACATATATTACACTGATCACCCCTAATGAGATATAAGTGTAATATTTTAAACAAAAAAGGTGTGGTGGGTGTAATTAAGTTAAACAAATTATTTTATATACACAATATACAATATTTTGTTTAACTTAATTACACACATCACATGTTTTTTTTGTTTAAAATATTACACTTATATCTCATCAGAGGTGGTCAGTGTAATATATGTACAAAATTAGAGTAGTTCGTGTAAGGACGAAAAATGGAGGGGTGATTTTTGTAATTTCAGTAATATTCAGGGGGTGTCGGTGTAATTAACTCTAATTATTTTTTTCCTCTTTGATTTCTAATAGAGAGTTCTATTGTGCACTGATTTATCTCCTTCTTGATCAAATCTTCATCTTCCTTCTTCATTATTGATCTCCATATACAAACATCAACCTAATAATTATCACCTTCATTGTCTTCATTTCATTTTTCATGCTTCTTATTTTTCACCAACCACATAATAATCTCTAACATGGTCTTGTTCGTGTTTGACAATGAAACATCTCCAAAATGAAATGAAGATAGTGAAGGTGATAATTGTCTTATTAGTGTTTGTGTATGGAGATCAGGATGGAGAAGGAAGAGGAAGATTTGATCAAGAAAAAGATAAATGAGTGCACAACAGAGCTCTCTATTAGATTTATTCTTCTTCGTATAGTTTTTAACGGTCTCCTTCACACATGCTCAAGCCACCTAAGGAAAGATTCTACAATCTTTTCTATAATATGAGCTACTCAAACTTCCTCTCCAATATATTTGTTCATGATGCTCTCTTGTCTAATTATATTTAACAACACTCCTTAAAGCAAACACTGCTGATTTTTTGCGTAGATTCAATAGTGTTCTTTGTAGTAAATATTGTTGAAACATATATTTGTATTATGATTAAATTAGATAATTGATACATTTTCTAATATCAAATTATATCTATGAATATTTAATAATAACTTTAACATTCTTCTAGCACTAATATTAATAATCTAAAATTCTATTTAATTAATCTAGTACACATGAATGTCTAATTTATTTATTCAAAAAATTATAATCAACAACACTTAATAAAGCAAGTGATGTTGAATGTATATCTACTTATTACATTTAATAGTGTTTGCTTCAACGAGCGCTGTTAAATGTCATATCCACATGTTAAAAGACAAAAGTCAATGTAGCAAACACTGTTGAATATATATCTACCTCTTAAATGATATGAAATAGTCAATTTTTCTTATGACTAATAAAAAGAATCGTCAATAATATTGATGACAAAGAACATGAAGATATTTATGCGAAATATGATCATTTTCTTGGAACATCATAGTCGTGTGAGAGCAGACCAAGTATAGATGATGGTTTATATAGAATAGATGATCATGATAAGGAATTTTGGGTGAATCCATATATTCTTTCAAACAAATAATACAAGCTTCAAACAATCAAACAAAAGGAAAAAGTAGATAAATATCTTTGTATAATTATATCTTAGTTTTGTTTGTTTGTAATTTGCATTGAACTGTATTATTTATTTGTAATTTATAGTGATGGATGTATTTGTAATTTAATATTATTATCGGTGCCAAAACATAATTGACATGATATTGTTTGTTTGTAATTTATATTTTATTGATGTTAATACAAACTTTTGGATATCCACTGTTAAGAATATTTATATACATATATATGTGTGTTGTTGATGAATTTATATATATGCACATATTAATGTGTATATTAATCAACAACCCTTGCTATATACAACATCGCTCACTCTATAGAGCATTGCTATTATGTGATACATACAACTTCACTCCTTCTAGAGAGTGTTGTAATATGTGATGCATACAAGAACATTTCTTACAAGGAGCATTGTTCTGTGTATCACATATAACAACGCTGTGCAGACGAGCATTGTTATAACTATAACATACAACAACCCTCCATATAGTCAACATTGTTATATGCTTGTTTGAGGAAGCGTTATTGTATGTATCACATGCGAAAGTATTGTTGAATCCTAAAAATAGGGGCATTTGGATAGTAACTTTGGTGTAGTATTCACTCGTCCAACACAACATTTTCATCTATGATACATTAAACTTGTTCTCTTCTTGATATTATTTCATCCAATATTTAACCTCATATAAAATTGTGAATCTTATAGTTATGTGATAAATCTAATTTCCATTAAACTTATAGTTATAATGATATTTTTCTATTAGATAAGGCACATGAAATATTCTGCTATTTCATCCGCCCCGCTTAACAATTTTGAATGTTTATTTAAAAAATTAAATCCTTTGATTTTTTGATGTATTGAATTGCTTAGATTTACAACATATTTTAAATACATTAATGTTCATATTTTAATAAATACTTACATAAAAGGTTGAAACAACTCCAGGGGATTGTTGTTCTGGCAACTTAATTTTCATTTTAAAGAAACCTGAACAGTAACTCTTCTTTGACCTAAATCCTGATCCTGCAATTGTCAATGAAAAATTAAGATAGAAACAAAGTAATCAAAACTCAATTCAAGTACATTTTCCATTTACTTTTAACATTTTTTCTATATTTAAATTATTAGGCAAATACACTTGGTCAAAAATTCACGAAATAAATTTTTTAATAGAATAACATATTTTTTATTATCTTGGTCCAAATTTTGTCAAATAAAGGTGACCAAAAGCATATTAATAATCAAAACCATCAAATTTTAAAATAGTTACTATTTCAAAATACCAAAACTTAAACGTGGTATTTTCAATGAGTTAGGATTATCTCCATTAATTGATAAACAAATGGTTCAAAAAACAAATGGAAATGTAACATTTTCAATAACACATATATTTATTTGATTACAATGAAATTGTACTTTTGTCATTAAAAACAAAGTAAAAATATATATTTGTTTCTCCATTAATGGAAATGATCCTAGTTCCATAAACATTTGCATATTTAACTCTTCAAATTCATGATTTTGAGCTACCATTAAACAACAAAGTAAGAAGCATATGAGAAAACCTGTTGCCTCGTCCATTGAAAGCTGAATTTTTGTTCCATCGTCAAGAAAAGAGACATGATCATACCCATAACTAACAACGTAGTTTCTATCAAAACCAACCCTAGCAACAACATTGTCCAAATGATGTATTATACTTAGTACAAAGGGAATAAGCAAAACCTTATTAAATTGTGAATAACTCATTTTTGGTCCCTTTGAAATGGATGCAACACATTAAGGACATGTCCCTTTAATAGGTACATGTAAGAGAATTATTAATTATTAAATAACTATTCATCTTAAATGTGTGAGCATATTAATTTTAAGTTGATACACTTCTCTAATCATTGCTTGTACTTACCATATGAGGAAGTTATAAGACATTGAATTAAATGCCAACAATATCATTATAACTAGATGAAGTTTATATATCATGATCTTGTTGATGAAGATGCATGAGGTTGAGGAATTAATAGAACTATTTTTTTATTATTTAGGGATCAAGATTGGTGGATTATATCTCAAATTCTTTTTATATGTGAATGAGTGTGTATGATTTGACATTTGTTGTGGGTATATGAAACATGATATTACGTTAGAGATACCAGTACTGGAATATGAGACTGAAATGTCAGAAGTTTATAAACACTAACTTATACTCAACATTGCTCTATGTGGGACTAAGCAAAAATGGTCTATGAAGGTGTAATAACGCAGCCACTTAGAGTCGTATTTTTTATCATGCCACATCTTTTTCTCTTTTTTATGATTAGTAACATAGTTGGGCCTAACACATTATCTATGTAAAAAATATATATATATTTATTTGAGAAAATTGGTATATGACAAGACTATTGCATATTAATAGTTGTATGTTCCACTTCAACAATTGAGTTCTGATATTCACATTAATCTTTCAACTAAACCATATAAAATCAAAATATATGGTTTGATTTTCATACTAATTCAAAAACTATTTTAGTTCAGTTGCACTTTTAGTTTCAGATACACATATAGTTCTGGTTTTAGATATAGTTCCAGTTTTAGTTCTGCAATTGATATTGGTCTTATTAATGAAGCGAGTTATTGTTATTGTTTTTTTAAATATTATAAATGTTATTAAACTAAAAAATAATATGCTATGTATTTATCTGAATCTAGTAGTTGTTATTCGTGGTAAATGTGATGAGGCTGGTTTCTTTTGTTATACCATATATTCTAAAAATATTTAGATTCAAAGGCTCATGGTTTGTTGTTATCTTGTTTTATATGTTTGTATTTACAATTAATAAAAAACTAATTAATAGAACGTTATAAATAGTATTCCAATAATTTAAGTTTTATTCAATTATGCATTCTCATCTTTTCAACTTGTTCTTTTGTAATTTAAATTAAATTCCTAATAAATAATATATTGATAGGTTAAATGTGGTATCTTATTTTTATTTTCGAACTGAGAAACGGACGCATTTATTAATAGTGTTTCTTCCAGCTCTCATAGTAGTAAAGGCAGTTTATGACAAATGTTGTTCTTTTCCTTCTAATTTCTTTCTCAATTTTTAATTAATTAGTGGTTTTAAAAGTTACTTTCTCTTAATATAAAAGTTACTGTTTTAATTAATCATGTAAAATTAACTTTCCATTTATTTAAACTTATTTTATTGCCTATTTAATTTAAAAATACTTAATATTTTGAAATTAAATTGTAGTCAAAAATTAGTTTAAAATTATATTATTTACTAATTAATTCAAATTATTTTTTAATTAATTTGGGATTTAAAAGGAATATCATAACTTGTGCTGAAACTTTCTATTTGTTTCGGATTGAAAAGTGGTTATGGTCATCAGTATTGTTCATGTCATCCCCAAAGTAGGAAGGTGATTGACGACCAATGTTGTCTCTTCTCTATTCATTTTTATCTAGTTAATTAAAGTAATTCATTGTGATTTTTTTTTATAAAAATAAATGTTAACATAAATGTTTTTTTGTTAAATCAAATTGAGAATCGGAAGAGATGTCCAAAATAATATCATTTTCCTTTCTACAAGGTTTAGAATTTGTCATCATTAATTCTTTAAAAAATTGTAGATACTTAGTGTGTATAAATATTTGAGTAAATTATACTCACACCTCCTGAGTTTTAATGAAATTATACAAACCACCTCTCCATTCTTTGTCCTTACACCAACCACCCCTCTCTCCTACACAAATTACCCCTATATTTATACATACATTACACTGACTACCCCTATAAGTTATAAAAGTGTAATATTTTAAAGAAAAAACGTGTGATGAATGTAATTAAGTTAAACAAAATATTGTATATTGTCTAACACTTCAAATAATACAAAAGCGAGTGTTTCTTTATTATTTTTTTGTCATTAAAAAATACGTTATAAACTTCAAAGAAATGTTTAAATAACTCTTATACTATTTTATAACGAGTCAAATAATGAAGACGCATTGACTCTTATATTATTTGAATTTGTCTACACAATATACAATATATTTTTTAATTAATTACACACATCATACGTTTTTTGTTTAAAACATTACACTTTTATATCATGCAGGGGTAGTCGGTGTAACGTATGTACAAAAGTATGGGTGGTTCGTGTAATGACAAAAAAGTGAGAGGTTGTTTGTGTAATTTCATTAAAACTCAGTGGGTGTGAGTGTAATTTACTCTAAATCTTTTACATTAACGGTGTATAGAGATTACAATCTAATCTAATATACAAAGGTAAAGAACCTTGCAAATTTTGTAAGAGAAAAGGATGTATACATCGACATGTAATAGTTTTTTACACTGTCGATGTATTATTCGTCGTTCATTTTCAATTATCATTGACTCTGAAATAAAAGTAATACAAATGAATGGTAGATGATACACTGGATGTGTATAAACCTTTACACTATCCGTGTATAAATATTTACAACAACGTTCTACGTTGTGAGGGCCCCGGAGAGGGTCTTCGAGACCCTCAGAGGGGATGAACGGAGTTACCGACTGAACGAATGTATGAAATAGCACCCTTATTACACTCATTTTTTAATTGAGTGTATGAATTTCGAATATATTTTGTTTTGTACATATTTTAAGGCATGGAGTAATATAAAATGTAAAAGTATATACATCACTTCATCAAAAACAATCAACCCTTTATCTTTTATCTTTAGGTTGTTTATATAAATCGGACTACGTCATAATGTTTTATCATAAATCATTTTCATTAGCAAAACATTTATATCAGTCTTTCTTAATCATTTTACTGAAGATTTTTCTTGATCTCTCTTCTTCTAAGAATTGAACTACCCTCCATTTAATCCACTCATCTTATGGTCGATCTCCTCCACACATGTAACATACTCATCATTCGAGCATTGATGATAAACTTAGTTATTTAATAAAGATATTTAAATGATAATTACATCTGACATAATTCCTCATTGCAAAGTAAGTGATTTATCTTAACAAACTCAAAATACAAATAATTGATATTTTGACAATAAATCTTCAAAAATTACATAATTACATACTATATCATGTTGATATCAACTTTCATTGATAATATGATCCTCTACATATATTTTTCAACTTATTAGTTATTAATAATCATGACTTTCAATAAAATATAAATCATGATATTAGAATTGATTTCTAGAAAAGTTGATTAACTTAAGCATGTTTTATGGCCTTGGCTACATCACAATGCTAATAAGTTGAAACAATATTCTATAAGAGGGAAATGTGTGGAACTTATGCTGTACATTTTCCTAAGTATTGCAGCACTTAAAAGCAAAAGATATTAGAGCATTCACATACATTCAACATAGTTGTTATACATTTGATTTGTTGATTCAGAAGGAATGCCGAAAACCTCTCCTGAACTTTCTCCGAAAAGGTCTACACGCTTCGATACTGAGGTCAACTGCTGCGGCAAGTGCCATAAACATAGCAGCATCCTCCACACATGTCACGTGTCGCAATGCCAGTTGTACTAACGGCTTACTACGCTTCCCTTCACCTTGAACTCTACAGCTCATGACAAAACCTCCGACGACTGGACTCAGTGCACCGAAGTCTCCACTGCTTTGTGGACTAGGTATTGGAGTTGCTGCAGCAGCTGCGGTTCGCATACGTTTTTCGGTGTCTATGAAAAACTCCCCGCCTTTTTCGGCACTTATATTTATTTCAGACATAAGAAGCCCGCCTCCTTGCTGAGCTTCGGATAGAAGATGGAATCGACAGCAGACAGAATCTCGAAGACCTCGCTCACGCCATGCTTCAAGCTTTCCCCATGGTTGCCAGCTTTCAGGTCCACGAGCATCAGGACGAACAATCAACCATGCTCCTGGGTTAGACCTTGCTACCCAATCACAACCGGAAGATGGAACGAAGGGAGTCGTTATGAAGGCTGCAGCTACAGCTGAGCCGGAAAGATCATGTATCTTCACCTTCCACCCCTTTCGCTCTCTCCTCTCGGACTCTAAGTCGGAAATATCAGTAGAACCTGACCAGTAACTGCTCAACGGGTCCATCTGGGAAACCCTGTCATTTCATAACTATCAAGAGTCTTATTAACAACAAATTTTTAGCTCAAAGTTTCACATTTATAGATATCAGTTTCAAATGACAAAGGAAAGATAAAGAAAGCAACTAAGGATGATTTAATTAATTCCAAGGTCCAAAAGTCAGGTCTCCAATTCTTTATGTGCCATTGGAGAAGTAGAATGATTAACTACATCAGTGTAAATAGAGATTCGGGTATCCGTATTATGTGTGTTAAGTCCATGCTTAAGAATGCAGAGAATGATTTACAGCCGCCCCCGCAAGCGGAGATACTGTTTCCAGGATTTGAACCCATGACCTCATGATCAGTAAGCAACAACCTTACTGTTGTGCCAAGCTCACCCTCTTAATGACATGGATGTCACGAGTTTAAATTCTCGAAACAATCTCTTCACTTACGATGGTATGGCTATACAATTTACCCTCCCAAGACCCCACCAGGTCAGAGCCTTGCGCACTAGGCTGCCCTTTTATTATAAATTACTAACAATTTGACATGTTGTCATGATGTAACAACATTCTCTGTTAAGAAAAACTGGATAAACATACAACTGCTATATATGAAAAGTTGTAATTTTATAAGTAATGGAAAAGACAAAAGTGAATTACTTTTTAATAAAATTCTAATATATAATACATGAAGTGTTAATTTTATAGAAGAGTGCTAATTAGTAAAAATGAACCTATAAGGAAAACCTTTACACAATGAAGCAAAAATTTGTTTCAAACAGATTTGGATACCTCATGCAACATATTGGAAGAATCAACATAAACAAAAAATAAATAGATCACAAATTTCATATCACCTGTCCTTGGTGAACTTGCAACTGAAGATTGGTTGCTGGATGGATCCTTGCAGCTGAACTATCTGAGGACTCAAAGTTGTAATATCCTCAAACTGAAAGACGTATCTCGGGTCGGGATCTAGTTTCACCTTTAAATGTAGCTCCGCGCCTGGCTTTCCGTTCTCATGTTTGTTCTTGCCAATACCTATCCACCCATTAAAAAGAATCAACGGTTTTCCTTCACCCCACTCGGGACCGACTTGAATTTTAAAAATCCCAATTTGCTGTCTTTTCACGCCAACTCCACAATGGGAACCCTTCCTCCCTGAAAAAACGGCAATCTCCAAACAAGCATGAGGATTATAGAAACAACCAGGAGTCAACAATACTTTTAAATCAGATTCCTCGAGGTAAAAGCTTGAAGCAATGTTCTGAGAATCGGGTATAACGTCTGCGGAGGATATTAACGGGACCGATGATGTTTGAACAGGAAAACCTCGAAGACGTATTTCACAAACACAAGATGAAGACAGTTTGTGAATTCCAGATTTTCCAGTGCTCGGTTCAATTCCAGTATATCGAAGCCCCAAAGAGCCTATTGAGAGCCTAATGAAGGCCTGAGGATCCATATCTGTCACAAGTGTCCTCCCATTGTATCTAAATCACGATTTCCGAAAACCTCAGATAAGCTGTCAAAATAGAAGACAAATGATAAGCATAATTCACATCAGGAATTTTTTGAAAATTAAGCATGCGCTTTTCCAATTACACAACACAACAACCAAGTCTTTATTTCACTAGGTGGAGTCAGCTACATGGATCGAACGACGCCATAATTAGGATTCAAAAAAGTTTATGGCATGGAAAATAGGAAAACCCACAAGCTCACTTTACCTTGTTTAGAATTTAAATTTGATCACATAGAATAAGAGTGTCAATGATTAAATTCTTGACCAAGTATGGTCACAAAATGGTTAAAATAACATGTCGAGAAAACAACTCGATGAAAAAGTCATTTAATATCTCAGTATATGCAATACAAAGGTGAATAAGGGCCGAAGGATGTAAGCCATTAACAAAAATTCCGTAAGTGGAAAAACTTTTTCCCTTTTTTCTCTCCCAACCTCTCTCCAAAAGTGGAGATAATAACTTAAAGGAAAAGGGGGAAATGTAAGAAGGTTCAACATCATGAGAGAGAAAATCTAATGTCACCAAGAAGTAAAAGGCTTTGAATTCAAGATCAGTGGTAGCAACTGTTTATTGTTATGCTCAAGTAGCTCGTTATATCAGGAATTTCGAAAAAAGAATTTCCTGAGTTTACCATTAGTAAAAATGTGTATTCGCCTCATGCCAAACCTGATCATGGAATATGATATTATTTCAAATTCTTTTCACACACGGTAGCTGAAGTAATGATATTGAAAGCACTTAAACTAAAATTAACAAGCTTGGTACTCATCAAATTTCCGTTTTAATTCTTAATACAGCTCGAACATCCACTATCAAGTGTCCCATTCTGTAATGAAAAAAGATTCATTTTTCGGTGAAAGATGATATGATATAAGCCACCTTATAATAGGGGTTAAAAATCCTAATGACAGTGTACCAAGCAATCTGCTTAGATGACCAGCCACATAAGTTTTCTCGAGTTTTTATCACCTTAAATTAAGATATGTATCAAACAACAATAACGTCAGGGTAAGGAGCATTCGGTTAAAAGGTAGGCTCAGTGAAGAAAAGAAACTAAAATGTCAAATAATTGATTCGGCTTACTCAAACTCATTTGAAAGTCAAGAACACTCTTCTTTGGCAATAACCGCCGATCACATGTTTACGTGTATATCTTTTCTGTCAGAGAACCAAACGACAAAAAGTCAACCAAACAATCTAGTAAGTTAAAATTTGATATGCAATTAGAGATAAAGTTGGGGACCCTATCGTAAAAAAAGATGATAGAATCTCGTCTAAGGTTGTTTTCGTATGTGTGGGTAAGACATGTTGATGCCCCATAATGAGGGTAGATCTGATAGACATAGCTCAATCGCTAGAAACACAAGCAGAACACGAGAACTATCGGGGAAACAATTAATAATGATTTAGATGTCAATAGTTTTTGTTTATAGACATAATTCAAGATAGAACATTATGGCATCATTCGATCATGTAGCTGTTAGACTAACCAAATCCAATCTAACTACGACCGATATTAAAATAATCATGACACTCATTCTTCCAAGATCTCTCTTCAACTGGATACAATTTGCATTTGAATGGACCAATAAGCACTTTCCAATCAGAAAAGAGAGATTCTACTTACAAGTGCCATCTATATGTTGAGTGAAAAGCTATAAAATATAACAAATCTCAAGAACACCATGGATTGAAGCAATTGAGCTTAAACATAACTGAAAAATCAATTTAAGAAGCAAATCAAGTAACACACTAATTCAATCAATAGACATAAACACTTGCAGAAGCAGTGAATTGTGATGATAACAAATGTCCAAATAAGATGTTGGTAACTCACAATTGCATTAGACAACAAAAGCAGTTAATGAATACAAGAACAACAACAACAACAATGGATAAACAGAAACATAACATAATAAAAGTCAAAGTCATACATAGGATAAAACTGTAACAAAACAAAACACACCTAGTTGGATGGAATATAATGCCTCAAACTTATACACAAAGGGTCCCAAATAAGCAACTCAAAGCAAAATATATAATATTAACTCAGCATCACAAGCAAAACAAATAAACAGCAATAGAAGAAGAATAATCCCAGAAAAAAAGTACTAATTTTTAAGGTGAAACAAACAAAACCCAACTAAAAAATCTCACCTTTTTTGTTTATTCCACTGTAAAAATTCCAAAACTTTAAATGGGTAATATTATATTGACGAGAAAGAAATCAATAGAAGAATATGAGAGAAAAAGAAGAAAAACCCATTATCATAAGATAGATCAGGAAAAGTATTACGAAGAAAAAAATGTTGATTTGTGAAAATGGGTCTTTTTCTTTTTTCTTTTTTCCTTGCTGTGTGGGAAAGATGGATAAAATAGAGAATGAATTAATTGAGATTATGGTTTTGTCTGCATAATATTTGTAACGAAACACAAGCAGAAAGTAAAGGAATATATCATATTTGTTTTTTATTTATTTATTTATTTATTTAATAACATTCTATTTTTATATAAACCATTTTGTTATGATGTACACTGAGTTCATTAATACAAGGGAAGGATTCACCTCACACTAAGTGCATTTATTTTACTTTATTTTTAATAATAAAAGTGTCATTTTATTATAATTAGAATAATAAATATATCATTAAAAATTATATTTTTTTTGTTCTTTAAAGTATTTGTCTATACATTAATGAATAATATCTTAATTCATTACCAATTAAAAAATTAAATTGTGTGATACTATTTAATTATTATAGAAAGATATTAATAATAATATTTAGTTCATATAATAGAGGAGTGTATGTACTTAAAAAAAATGAAAATGTACCAAAAATATAAGACTAGTTAAAATAACTATTACATAGGTGAAAATGTACCAAAAAATATAAGACTAGTTATTTACCTATTCAATATATCATTTATATTTTAATCACTAAAAAATTCATTATAAATTAATAATAAAATAGATAATATAAGAATAAATAATTAAAAAAAGTATGATATATATAAAATATTTATATAAAAAATAAATTTATAAATTTATTTACAGGTACTTGTTGTGGGTATTTTAGCGGGTAGCCACGGGACGAGTTTTTTGTCATCTCTAGAGGTCGTCATGCCTGTGCACGCAAATGCCCGCAAAAATTTAAGCGGACGTGTGAATGGTCACATTCTCTTAACAGACAAAATGGCATGATTTGCCCGTGCCCACAAATGCCCGCAAAAATTTAAGCGGATGCGTGAATCACATTGTCTTAACGGACAAAATGGCATGTCCAACCCATTTTAACAAAAACTTTGATACTTTATATGAAATTGAACAAACAACATTAGATTATAATTTTTTGATGTTACATCATAATTTATTTGAAATTTTCTTATATTTTTGAAATAATACATGTGGACCATCCATATTGTCCAATAGAAATGCTAGTGGGCTTGGCAGGCAAACGAGTAATGTGAAACAAGCAAATAAGCAAAATTTATATGTCTTGCCCGCAAAAAATGGGGGTTATAGGGACATGCCCAAAGGTATTGTCTATTTTACCATCTATATCCCTACCCCTAAGCCCCTTATCACATGACATATATGTCACCATCAAGAATTCAGTTATAAGTGCAATGCGAGTGAGTGGATAAATAGCATTGATTATATAAATAATATAAAGATAAATCACTATAGATTGGATATCATTTCAAGAAATATATTTGGAATTATTATATAAAAGATAAGTGGCTTGATTTCTGGTGATAGATAAATTTCAATGTGGAATATCCTTTCAATAAATGTATTGAAAATTTAATATATCTGTATAAAAATGTATTTGATATATAAAAAGAGTGATTTATGGTAATTCTTTAACGCTTATTTTATTTTAGAACATTTGTAACATAATTTTTATTTGTGATTGGATTTGAATATTACAAAAAACAATTGTGTCATCCTAAAATATAAAAATATAATTAGTTAATTACAAATGCAAAATTATTTTTAGATATTTCTAGGATCCGAAAAAATACATTTACTAAAATATTGTCTCTAATACAAAGGGATCAACTACCACTTTTTTTTTATGTTTAGTGTAAAGTACGTCACTCTTTAATGGGTGCACATTTGTTGTGCCACAAATTGTGTCAACGTATGTGTCATCAATTGTAATTGGTCAAAAAATAATTAGTAATTAATTTTTTAACTTAAATATATTTTTTCAACCAATCAGAAATAATACATACAGTATTACAACATCATGTGGGATAATTAACATATATGTTCCACTCTTTAATAAATGAGTTTGTCATATACTGTGTTTAGTTTATAATGTATGAGATTATAAACTATCATATTATAATTTGAATATCTTAGTTTTAAATTAAATATATGTGTTTAATATTTATTATTTGCCACTTAAAAGATTGGATTATCTCTATGTTTCATTCTTTCAACACGACTATTAATTAATAAGCCAAGTGAGAGTAAGTCAAACCAAAAAGCTATTATCCACTTTATAAATGCATTGATTCTTAATATGTACTATGCTTTGATTCTTAATGCATACATATCCTTTCTGAATAAGTTAACATATATCAATAAATATATATTAGAGAGGGTGACACAATCACAAATTTAAAAATATAATGATATCCTAATAATATGGTGAACATATATGATTAAAAAAACAACAACATGGAATTCTTTAATGTACAACTTGCTTCACATGCATTAATCTAAACCATAAACATAATAAATGGGTTTGATTATTATACTTGGCCAATACATGATTCTCAGAATTTGGTTTGTTATTGAATTTTATATCTATATTTTATGATTATAAATTTTTTTACACCATCAATATATTATTTATCGTTCATTTGATTACTTTTGTATATGAATGAATAATGACTAGTACAAAAATAATAAATAATTTACTAACGATATCAAAATATTAATATTCTCAACGCCTATATATTAAGGGTGGAGGGCTTAGGAAACGGAACGATAAGGAGATTGAAGTAGAGATGACAGTGGGTTTAGATGGATCTGGGTAGTTTATTACCCAGATTCGCCCAGTTCGATAATTTTTGGACCCAGACCCACCCCGGGCTCAGGAAGAGTTGGGTCTACTATATGGGTCAACGGTGAGTTTCAAATCTTTGGTCCCAACTATTCGCGGGCCCAAAAACACGGGCCCAAATTCGACTCGTTGCGAGTATTACCAGCGAATACCCACGGATCCGAATACTTATTGTCATCCCTAAGCTGAAGGTTCAATTCTCATAAACCACAAAAATACAAATATTAATATTTGGCTATAAAAAAATCTTAATTACATAAATTTTTTGAAAATAAACAAAAAAAGTTTGACCAAGAAGGAAATCAAAACATAATAAAACTTGGAATTCATAAAAGCCAACTTTTGGGTAGATGAAGTCATAAATATAAAACATTATCTTAATTAACTATAAAGAAATTAAAAATAAAATAAAAAGTGTTAATAAAAGGAGGAAAGAGAAAGAATTAAAGAGAAAAGGAAAGGTGGGAGAATACAGCTGTAACCAATATAGAATGTAAGAAATGAAGTTAGGAATCCCAAACAAATACATGTGCTCAACTTCATCTTTTTGTTCTTTTCACTTTCCTACTCTCTTTTTTAGTCCACACATGCTTAATTAGTTTATTTTGGTTGTTCAAAAGTTGGAAAGGAACTTAATCTATTAAATATTTTTGTCATAATTTTAGTTTTTCAAACATCAAATGATATTGTGTTCATCATTGACTTTCTAGATGCATATCTCATGTAGCATTTTTGATGCATGTTAAGTTAGTCTAAGGAATAAATATGATGTTTATTTGATATTTTCGAAGACCGAGTTAGTGACAAAAACATTTGAGGGACTAAATTGGTGATTATCTGATCTTTTAATAATACTCAAGATGCATCTCATGTTATATCGAGTTAGACTCAATAAGGAAAGTCGTGACTAAGTTCATGATAAAATTGTGTGAGGGCTAAATTGGTCATTATCTTAGCATGAAATGATGTTTTACTCATTTTGTAAATATTGTTGAGTAAAAGGATGAATGTATACATCCTTGACGAATATGACTTATGAGAAATTTATCACTCAATATTCAGAAAGGTCTTTTAACCACTTAACATTTTCCCGATCTTTGGATTACTCTTTCCATTGACTATTAATGAAGATATATGCACCTCACATGACTTACATTCTTCTAATCAGAACCAAAAAGGTGTTGGTCTAGTAGTATAAGGATTCAATATATACCAAAGATGACCAAAATGTCAAAAATTTGATTCTTAGAATGACGCTAGATGGGAGGAACAACTCTTTACCAAAAAGGTGAGGAGATATCTTTATTAATACCAAAAAGATATTCTTCTAATCATAGACTAGGCCGGTTAGTGGCAAAATTGAGCTTCACATACATTAAGATCATGAGAGAGTTGAAGCTGAAGTCATTTATTATAGGTGACTAGACTAGTGGTGGGGAGAGATTGGTGTCAGAGATTGGTCTCTTGGGTAGTGTGGTTGGCTTTGAGCCCATCTTCCAAACCCAACCACACCACTCAAGAGACCATAAGGTCATAACTCCAAGCCCTCACTAAAATAAATAAATTGCAAGAAAATAATGTATCATGTAGTTAGTTAATATATCATATTAAAAAACCCTAAACCTTATCCTATGTAAGATATGGAAACATGACAACATGAGAACTAAATACACATGAATATAACTCATTAGTTTTCATGTCCCTAGATTACAATACAAAACCCATCATTGAAAAAAACCCATAAGAGATTGGCAAGCATTCTAAATAGCATGTATACTCTTCTAGTGTATTTGAACTTTGAACATATAAAAAGCACAAAAACATTTTCTGTCCTACTAAGATTCAATGTGCATTATGTCTGATATGAGTTTATCATTTCATACTTGTCTGACATGTGCTTCATGGTTGAAGGTTAATCAACGGAAAACCGGTCACGCTTGACAATCACATCTGTTTCTGGTACAGTCTTCGATAAATTTTTGCACCTTCGAACTCTGCATGAATCTCTCTCTCAGTCCTTATCCCCATAGGGTTCCTTAACAACCATCCTTCATCGTCGCATGGCATAGCTGGGTTCAAAGTATCTATATGTTTGAGTGCATCGAATTCATCAAACTGAATTCTCATGTCAAGTGCTACTTCAAGCACATCAGACTGCACAAACAACTGTCATAATACAAGCAAAAAACATGAAATTCAGCCGAAAGCCCAGAAACGGCCACAATCGTGACACTAGTGTACTTTCTTCAAAAGTTCGCCTGCCCGAAAGCAAACAAACACCACTCTTTTAATGGGCATAAAATATCATTGAAGTAAAATTCAAACATATATGAAAATAACAAAAAGAAAAAGAACCACCACATTGCTTTATGATTCCAAAAACTTGCACTGCAAGAAAGATATGAGAGTATAAAATGCATAACCTATTTGTTAGAGACAAAAAAAAGTGATTCCTAATTTTCAGCATATCGTTTGTTATATGATAGATGATGGAAATAGAAATAGTATTGGACTCTTATATTAGTAACTCAATTAGTTTTTGTCAATAGGAGAGCCACATTCATTGTCCAAGTGTTATAAACATATCAAACTTGTGAGTGCATTGTTCTCTCAAGCATTCACAACACTCTCTTGAATCTGTCCTCTAGTTTCATAGTCCATTTTCGAGTACAGTTTCAGTTAACAAATTAACTCCATGACCTTTATGGAGATGGGAATGGAAGGAATGGAAAATATTGAGTTAGTAGCACATTAATTTCAGAGAACAAAGTCCTAAGACACTATATGCTTCCCAAATCCCATCATCAATGAAATAAGTACTGTCAGCACTAGCAGTTTGGTTTTGAGCATGCTACATTCCGTCATTCCTCAATCACATTGTGGTTTTCTCAATCTTATTTTATGCCGAAACTATGTATTAGGTACATTGCATTGTCATTATGAAAAATAAGCGGAGTGATTCACTCATAGTTAACTTCTTAGAAACCTGAAGCTGTTCTCGTAGTTCACTAAGTATGAAGAGAAGTCAACCAATGTGCGCTGTTGGAAAGCAATCCCGGAAGAGTGTGAAAATCACAGCATCTCATGATTAGAAGGATTATGGTTCACAATTTTTTATTCTGTTATTCTTAGATTTTAGGAATTCAATGGGATTTCCCTGTTTATTGTATCCTTTTTCGTCTCTGTTATGACTATATAATGTACTTTTGATCATATGAATAAATCCAGAGATGGAATACCATGCTCTACTCTTATACACCGTGTTAAGTCTTAAATTGTTTTATCGGGAAGTGCTAGAACCATGAATGCATGGAGAACGGGATTGGGAATATTTCGAATGTTCATCCCATTCAGCAGCAGCTTAAGTGCATAACACAATGTTAATGTGGCAAGTGAGAGAAAGATGAGATTTATATACACTATTGGGTTACAGGAGGCAAAAGACAGAGACGGGCATTCGGTAAGTAAAGGGTTTGTGAAGGAGATTAATAGTCTCTAGAATGACATGTGGATCTTATCTTCTTTTTCTGTTTCCGAGTTTTCCCCTTCACGTGTAACGGCTTCCTCAGTAGTGGTAACTGACTCAGATCAGTAACTGGTGGAGTTTCTGTGGATAATCAATGAATTCAGACAGTTTGGTACAATATTTCTATCAGAAAAACAAACGACAGATAGAAAATGGATCATAAACTTATAAAATCAATACTAAAAGAATCTGTTTTGCGTGAATACATATAAGATGGATAATAAGTAAACCTAGCAGTAAATTTTTCAACAAAACTCCAGATAAATCCAGATACATAGAGAATGCAGAAATATACCTGTCCCCCGGGTATTAGATTATCTACAATAGCACCAACCAAGGGCTTCTGTAGAACTCTTCTTTTATGGTGCCTCTTCTTGAAGTGTGGATCTGGACACTGCACGCAATCAGAATAGAAAGGCCTTTTGATGTAAAAACCTTAACCCGAAATAAAAACAAAATTATATATATACCCAACAAGCCTTTGGCTCGGTGGCACCCATTTTTGCCTTGCAGTGGTTTGTGGGTGACCTTGGCTGATGCACTTTCCTTTTCCGGGAACCTTAGTGAGGATCCCCTACGCTCTGCCGCAATAGGTGGCCTCCCCAAGGCCCCACCTCGGTGGGGCCTTGTACCAAAAAGAAAATCTTGATTCAGATGACAACCTTCTCAAGGTAGTAGAATTAGTAGCACAAGAAGATAAACTCACCAAAATCGAAACTAACCGCAACGGCCCGGGATATGATTCTACCAGCTGCTTGAAAGAAATTGTGGCATTTGCAAATAAGAAATGTCTGCATTTTAGCATAACAATCATTTCCCAGCATTGATAAAAATAAGCATAAGTATTCTACTGCACCATCTAAATATAGTTTAGGATAGTACATGTTATCAAGAGTCATATCCTTTACCCATAACTCAGCACGCTTGACTAGCTGCACACGAAGCATATCATTATTCCCTATTTCCAAACCTAAAGGTACCACAATAGCTAAGGGTTTTCGAAACGAAAAGTGCCAGAGAGAAAAAGACTTCGATACCTTTTGCCGTATTTCTAATCCCAAATAATTTGACACTTTAGGATTTCTTTTAGCAAGCCACATAAGAAACCTGCCACTACCTGACATTTTTACAATAACAAATATGCTATAACAAGTTAATATACTTAGATCCGTCGCGTAGTGAAATGATTATTTGATTACTTGAAAAAAGTAAAAGCTGGGTAGTAGAGCTACTTCTGAATTGCACTTTGATGTTAAGTGAAGCAATTAATGAAAATAATCAGGGTATCAATTTGAAAATGATATTTTAGTTCAACAAATTAGAAGGGTCAAACCGAACCTGCATAATCTTAGTCTATAATGTAAGAAACAACTTTCGTCATATGCTATTTGAAACGACGATCTACAACAGTACATGGCAAGCATGCTAAGTTGCTAACTGTCAACAATCAAGGATGGATACAGCAACGGCAACTACCAAGTCTTTATCCTACTAGGTGGAGTCGGTTACATGGACCGAATGACACCATAATGCTATATCATGAATCAAGGAAAGATACATAAAATAAATTTAACATCGAAATTCCGTTTACCACATCCAATATCCACCATGAGTGGCAATGTTGGGTCTGCAAAGACCATGTTCCAGTCTGGCACTTGTGCAGGAACCTAATATGAAAAAGAATCAAAATTAGACATTCATTTATAAAAATATTATGACTACTCTATGCAATTCATTTAAGCAATGTGGTTAACAAAATGAATATCAAAATATGCTAAAATCAATGAATTGGAAAGTTTAATTTAGAAAAAAAAAAGAACTTACAGAGAAAGAAGCACTGAGGGGGTTAACATGTTGCCTTATCCTCACATGACCCTGATCCTGAAATTGGATAAACAACATAACAGTTTCATTTTAATTAAATAAAAAAGAAAAGAAAGAAAGAAAGAAAAATACCAGGTTGTAAGAAAGATTGAGGTCAGAATATTCGAAAGAAACCAAGTCAGAGCTTCGAAGATGTTGATGTTGTTGTTGTTGTAAGTGAGAAGAAGTAAAATGGGAGTTTGATGAAAAAGAGAGAGAACGAAAACATGAAAATGGTACCAACATTACTGAACCAAAGGAACCAAACATTTGCTTACTCATTCTCATGCTAACAACACACCAATTCATGCTTTCCCAATATTAATCCATTCAAAATATTGAAGATTAAAATCACAATTTAAAATTATTAAGGATTAAATTGATGAGGTTCAAAAAAAATGAAGGAATGAAATGAATATTTAGTTAAAAAGTTTAATTTAATCGGATATGGTGTTCACTTACATTACTTACCACTTTATTTTTACCTAATATATAGGGAGGGAAGGAGTAATCAGGAAAATTCCAAACATTTTAATTATATAATCCCTAAAATTAATTTTAAAGAGTATATAAAATTATCTTGACTTTACTTGGGTGTAAAATTAGATAAAAGATGTCATTAGAATTTAGGGTTTTTTGGTATATTATGAAATCCAGGTAGTAGATTACACTTGGAACTCAGTCACCATGATGAAGCTTCTTTGGAATTTATGTGGCAAAGTTGACAATTTGTGGGTTAAATGAGTGCATACCTACTACGTAAAAAATGGTGATGTGATGCAGCTGGAAAGTAAGCCCAACTATTCATGGATTATAAAAGCTATTTTTAAGCAAAGAGCAGTGATGAATGAGATGCAGAATGAATGGAATCTGGCCCTGACTAGGAACAGGTTTAGCATGAAGAAAATGTATTTGAATATTAGATTTAATGAGCTTGTGCAGGTTAATTGGTATAGACTGTTTTGTGGAAATGTAGCACGACCTAGAGCTATAATGACATTGTGACTTGCTTGTCAAGGTAGATTGGCAATAAAGGATAGAATGCAAAGACTAGGAGTAGTACAAAATGCTACATGTTGTTTCTGTTCTTGTGAAGAAACTCTCAATCACATTTTCTATGGGTGTGCAGAATTGAAAAGCATTTGGAGGGAAGTACTAGATTAGATTCAAATTAAACATGAACCAAAAGAATGGGTGGAGGAGATGGACTGGCTTGTTATGCGCTGTAAAGGAAAATGAGTCTTGGCCTCTATTTTGAAATTGGCAACAGCTGAGACAATATATGGGAGTTGGAGGTATCGAAATGATACTTGTTTTGGAGCAGCCGTAGATAAAACAAAGATAGTGGAAAATATCATAGATATAATAGTCTATAGAGGATGGTATAGTAAGAGATTGAGAACACATATAACTAGATTGATGATATAATGAGTTACTTTTGTCGTTTCTAGATGTTTTTTAGACTGGATCCTCGCGATCGTCATATAATTAGAGTTTTTTAAATTAATACAAAGTCAATTTGATTCAACAAAAAAAAAAAAGTTTAAGGTATTTTTTTTTATTGTTTGGAAATTTAAGAACTAAAGAACACACTTGAGGATTAATTACTTTGTCTCCATGCTTTAAAAAATGAAGTAGGTGCATGAACATAAAATTTTGTAATTGAGTCAAAATGGATGCATAAAAAAGGAAGTTGGAATTAAATCTCCATAAGAGTTGTATAGCAACACCCATAAATTATAAGTAGAAGAAGAACATACATAGTTTAAACTTTTTCAACTTCACCAAACTGAAATGTCAATAAAACCAAACAGCCACTTAATAGAGACAATATTTACTAGAATTCTTAAGAGCAATTGTTTTAAATTTTAAACATTTCAGCACAAATCAATGGACTCACTTGTGCTCATTTCATAAAGACACAATAGCTATGCCAAAACTTTCTACAACTAAAATAAAAACATTTCCAAAGTGACCATTTGTAGAAGATGGTGGTTAATTAATATATAAATCAAGGTCCAATCAAGGACTCTATTGTTTCTTCTTTTCAATGATTTCATAGATCATAGTCAACAAACAATGTTCTTTTTCGCAAACTAGACTGCCCAGATCTGATTCGATGATCTTCAGGGTATTTGTCATCGGCGAGCAGAGTTTGAAACATCTTGAATCATGATATGATATGAACATGTTTATTCAACTAGTGATTGTAATCCATTGATTGAACAAATGACCCAGTATCATGTCCGGGTCAATGACAGGTTTGAGTATAGTTATCATTATTACATTTGAACAAAGCAGCAGACATGAAAAGACTCTAGGGTGCTCATTTCACATTTATTCTTTTCTATGTCAAAACTTTCTACATAGAAAATCAAAGCATTTCAAAATGACCTGGGTTAAGATCTTTAGTGATGGGTAATGTAAAAACCTAGGTCCAAGCTTTCATGAAGAAACTCCATATGGAAGAACTGCAGCAGCCACAACACGACCTTCCTCATTCAATATGTTGTAAGTTGATGCTGCATTTCTCTGTTAAAATAATATTAATAAATACATTATGTCAACATTCCAAATTCATAGATATTCTCCATTTTTGGTTGAGTTCTTCCTTTCACAACTTGGAATTATCATATGTCAGCTGCTACCAATGTAAAATGAAGTCAAACACAGGTCTCAAATTAAAGCAATCATACATACCGAGTCAACAGCTTCTAACTTAATGCCAGTAGAGCGTATAAACCGTCGAACTTCAGGATCCACATGTTGAATGTTCCTTCCACAGCCAAGAATCAAAATCTCTGACATGCAAAGCGATGTTTTTATTTATTTAAGTTATTAGCTAAAAACATAAAAGGCATAAAAGAGAATCAGATAAATTCATTAGAAAATGAAATGACACTACTTCGATTAATTTGCATTAACTGATACAGTTAGACACTTAGACATGTAATTATCTTTAAGGTCTCAACTCAGCACTTAGAAACTACTAGTGCATGCATATGGACCACCACTCCACCAGTCTTCAATCACTTTTCAAGTGAATGTGAATTAGAAAACAAACCATAAATTCAGTAACTGCTCATCTCTAAAAAAACTAATTACACATATCCCTAAGATGTTTCCCAAATAGGAAATATAAAAACCAAAAGGCTTATTTAAGTGTTTGGTCCTTGAAAATAGGGGTCCCTTTGAAATTAGTCCCTAACTTTGTTTTATGGTCCTGGTCCCTATACTTTGTCCAGTTTTGGTTCATACCCTTCTGTCCGTTATGTTGGCAATGTTGCTGACGTGGCAGACGATGCTTGTGTGGCGACAATGACGTCCACAAACAGGTCCTCCAAGTTGTACCACGTTCAATTTTTTATTTTATTTCATACATTTTAAGTTTTATTAAATAACAAAAAAATTAATTGACGGAAGGGGATAAACCAAAACTAGACAAAGTACAGGGACCTGAACCTTAAAAAAGGTTTTAGGGACTAATTTCAAAAGGACCCCTATTTTCAAGGACCAAAAATTTAACAAGACAAAGGAAAATAGAAAGTCAAGCAACAAAAGAAGGGCAACAGTAAAAAATCTAACCTGGAATAGGGCGAACAACTTGGAAGAGCGATAAGCTGCAACAAGGAACAAGATGACAGCAAATAAGATATTAAAGCAAGATAAACAATACATGTTCCTCTAATAAGGCAGATATGCAAATAAAATGTAATAACACATTCACTTCTTTCTGTTTCTTTGCCTGTTTCAAAACTGTCACATATATAATGATTACCTTCTTTTTTACTGGATGGGAGAATTAAACTGAAAAGTCATTGCCATTTATCCAAGGTTATATTTATGGTTTTGGATACATAAAGAAATATTATTAGAAAAGAAGATGATATTACAAAGAGAATAACATGTCCACACAAACAACTGAAACATGAGAAACTAACTCTTGCAACAAAGATGAATTAGAGTGATTCAGGAATGTAGTGTTATTGATAGAAATCACTCTAGTTATACAAACTCTATGTATTCAAGAGACCTAGAACTCTCACTTACTTACTTTTGTTTTCAATACAAATGGTAATCCCCCTCACCCCCTTTTGAACGGGACCAGCCTCACTCAATTTGGATGTCAGGGACTGGAATGCAAGTTATACCACAAGAACTACAAACTTCAAGAAACCAAGTTCTGCATAACTGACCTCAAACTTAGCTTGATATTGTTCATATCTTATAAAATTTAGGAAGTTCTGTTGAGTTAATATTTAGTTTTATTTGCATGAATCTTAAGTTTCCATCCAGATGCCATGCCAGTACACTCATAATTTCAGACCAATCAAAAATACAATTAACAACATGACAGATTAACCAAGTTATGCAAATTTTTCCTCTCCTTCTCAATGCCTACCAGAGGTTATAGTTTGTCTAACAAGTCAACATTTTTCCAGCAATGTTAAAACCTGATGCTAGGCAATCTCTACTCGAGTAGTAAGAGTGTCTCTAGTCAAAGAAAAAACTTAAGCTTGTTCTTGGAGCATTTGACGGGTTTGGCCGAGATTAACTTAGGACAGTCAATTAAAATCTGAACTCTAATTCTAATTCAATCAAAAATCTCATGAAGTGCAAAGTTTAACTTAGTACTAATTCAACCATTCTTTGTAAGATTTACATTCTGAGAATTCAAGCAAAATTATACTTATAACAAGTCATACTCCAATCATTTGCATTTTATGGCTTAACTTAAGAATACCACCGACTACAGCAGCAATATGTTACTGACATCCACCGCATGTTCAACTTCACCCGAAAATAGAAATACAGTCAAGCAAGTTACACTACATACATTTCCCTTGAAGCAAAAATAACACCACTCCAACATGATTATACACATTCAGAATTTCATAAATTCACCATCATTCCAATAATCGAATCCAAAGAGAAACAAAGAACACAAAAAAGTGCCGCAAACCTGATCCCTGAGATAGCACACCATCCGTTGATTTTGGTCAATCTTAATTTTTTTTTACCAGAGTTCATACCGACCAACGATATGCAAAGTTAGAGACCAAATTGACGCTTTTGTAATCTTAAGGACCAAATTGACCCGACAATGTCAATCTAATGAACCAAATTCATATATTTTGTAATAAAGAAACAGGACAATGCAAAAAATACTTATTAAAAGGAAAATAGAGGCACCTCAGTGAGTAGAGCTGCACATAAAGTCATATAATTCAAATTCCGACAACTAAACAATTTCCTATCTATCTAAAAACTTCACCAACAAACGCACGAGTCTCTTCCAATCGGTCACGAGTTCAAATCCCGGAAACAACTTCTCGGCGAATAATGCTGTATACATCTACCCTTCCCAGTTCCCATATCCCATTATACCCAATATGCACAATTGATATAAAAAATTTGCCAATAAAAAGAAAATAAGAAGAAAAAAACAATGAAGATTAGAATAAACCTATGAGGAGTGATATCAGAGAAATTGTTAGGTTTCCAAGACAAGACTAAATTTCCAACACAAAGCAAGCTTCCTTCATATTGAACACCATTTATGGTGAATCCTGTATCAGTATAGCCTTCAAATCGGAGCTGGTCATCGGGGACATTGTCGATCAGGTTGATCTGATCATACAATGAGAAAGCGCGGCGGAGTGACGGCAAGGCGGCGGAATTATTGTGCGGTGGTTTCAGAAGTGGTTCCTTGCGGAGGCTTCGAATCAGGTTTGGAAGCGCAGTAACCGCTCTTTGCCTAATCGCCATTTTCTCCTTTTCTTCTCTCTCCTGTACTTTTAGAGGATACAAAAGTGATTTTCATCAATAATCAATTATACTAAATTACACTTACACCCTCAACTCTACAAATTACTCTTCTTTTACGCCTTCTCACTATTTGATTTATATAATTTTGATAAAACTTAAGAGGTGTTAGTATAATTTAGTCATTATATATCAATTAATTTTTTAACTTAATTATACTCACACCCCTTAGTTTTATTGAAATTATATAAATCACTTTTTTTTGTCCTTACATGAATCACTTTTCTATCTAACACGAACAACCCCTAATTTTGTACCTATATGATACTGATCATCCTTACATGAGTAAGGATGGCAATACTACCCGGACCCACCCCGTTCTTTCATTTTGGGACCCAGACCCAGACAGATACCCGTTGGGTCTGCTATCTGCGGGTCCATGTGTACTCAGCGGATCTACGGGTACCCAAAAATTCACATAAAATTTAAAAATTTGCAAACAAGTATAAATTGTAAAAAAAAAATATAATACAACGTGAGAGAATAAAAAAGAAGCAAATAATAAAAAATTATAAAATATAATTAAAACATAAGCCACAAAATTGTACTTAAATACAAATCTTTTTTACTAAGAGCATAATTTAAAATAAGACAATAACACATCAAATGTCTAGGATCCATCCATCAACAACACATGAAACAATTGGTTACTGCAAAATAAAAACATACAATTTAAAGATATAACAATTAACTTTATAGATAAGAACATCAATAAATTTACTAACATCATCACCATCGATATCTTCTAGTATAGTATTTGTAATAAATATTGATTATTAATAACATAAGTAGATTATAAAAGATAAAAAAGTCATACTTAGATATAAAGTAATAAAGTCATATTACTAAATATTGTCAATAAAGATTAAAAAAAATGGGAATAAAGTTCAAGCAATTCATATGCAGTCACAACATAGCTTTATTACTAAATTTTGCTTCTAGACAGTGAGAAAACTGGTATCATATTACTAAATATTACTAAACAATATCATATTGATTATTGAGAGAGTCATATGCGCATATATATATTTATATAAACAGTGACAAACATGCATTTTAGGTGTACATTATCTCACTGTCTCAAATTCTCAGTGTTTCATTATAGAGAATAAGAATATTAATATAATTTAAACCCTTAAAAAATTATTGATATATATAAAGTTGAAGAATATTAACCTCTAATTACTTATGACGTTGGAGAGGGAATGAGTGGTGAAGAAAGAGTGAGACTCTGATGGAGACAGAAGATGAGGAGAATAAAGAAAATAAGGAAATTGAGTTATGAGGAGAATAAAGAAAATAAGAGAATTAAGATTTAGGGAGAGATGGTAGTTGTTAGGGTTAGAAATTAGAAAATAAAGAAATTAGGTTATGTTTATATATATATATATATATAAGAACGAGTCTAGGTACGACATTATCCGGATCCGCCCCATTCAACAGCGGGTCTGAAAAATACCCAGCCCCAAATACCCACGGGTCCAAAATAAAGACTCAGACCTTACCCATTGCGGGTATTTTTTGCGAGTACTCACGGATCCGGGTATCCATTGTCATCCTTATACATGAGATATAAGTGTAATATTTTAAACAAAAAATATGTGGTATGTGTAATTAAGTTAAAGGATGAAACAAAAATGATACTAAAATCAAATTAAAAATAATTTAAAGGATGAATCTATTTTTTTTTGCCTAAATTTTCTTAGTTAAAAGAGTTAATTACACTAACACCCCTTGAGTTTTTAGTGAAATTGTACAAATCACCTCTCATTTTTTGTCCTTACACAAATCACTCATACATACATTACATTGACTACCCCTGGATATAAATGTAATATTTTAAACAAAAAATGTGTGGCGTGTATAATTAAGTTAAACAAAGTATTGTATATTATGCAGACAAATCTAAATAATATAAGAGTCGATACATATTCATTATTTGGTTCGTTACAAAATATATTATAAACATATTCTTATAAGGGGAGGGATCCACTTACTCTTGGAGTAAGTGGAAAAGACTTACTCTTCATCTTAGTCATCCAATCTTGGAAAATCCAATGGTTTAGATGTACTCACTAATTCAAACCATTGGATTTCCAAAAAAAATGAATGATTATGACGAGGAGTAAGTTTTTTCCACTTACTCTTGGAGTAAGTGGATCCCTCCCCTTCTTATAATTAGTAATGTATTTTGTAATGAAACAAAAATAACAAAGACACATTCAATCTTGTACTACTTAGAATTGTCTACACAATATATAATATTTTATTTAACTTAATTTCACTCACGACACGTTTTTTTATTTAAAATATTACACTTATATCTAGGAGTAGTCAATGTAATGTATGTATGGGTGATTCATGTAAGGACAAAAAATGATGGGTGATTTGTACAATTTCACTAAAAACTCAAGGGGTGTCAGTGTAATTAACTCTTTAACTAAGAAAATTTAGGCAAAAAAAAATAGATTCATCCTTTAAATTATTTTTAATTTGATTTTAGTATCATTTTTGTTTCATTTTAGTTACTTTAATTGTTTTATTTTCATAATTCTCTTCATTTTTAATATGAATTCACAATTTAGCATCATTCAATATGTGGTAAAGATATACAAAATTTGTATATAGTTTTACAGGGTTAACATCTTCTCTTTTGTCTCATGTCTCATACTTTATGTTATTCTATGTGCAAAAAAAAGCTTAGGATCAGTCATAAATAAAATTATTAATAACTTAGTAATAGTGAAAGTGTTCCTAACAAAACTTAAGTGGAAAGTGGTACATGTAACTTATCAGAGGATAACACGTGAATTTTTTTGTTTAATTTCAATGTCAAAAAATGTTTTATTGTAAATTTAATAAATGTTCATTTTTTATGTATTGAGAAATGAAACATTTTTAACCTTAAAATTAAACAAAAAAGTTCATGTATGATCCTCTAATATGTCACCTATACCAGTAGCACTTATGGTATACATAAGTTTTGTCCTTCCTTCAACCCTAATTAACTTTGCTTTTGTTGTTTACTAATTATTGTTAATGAATTTTAACATTGTTCAATATATGAAGTGTTTGTTAATAACTTTAGGTTGCATTTGTCTTTGTGATTTAAGAGTGAAAATCTTCTATATCATTATTTCTGTATCCTTTATACCAAACCAATAAAATTATGCCAATTAATGTTGTTATTGTTTTTTGAATGATGATAAATAAAAGTACATATAAATTTTATTTAGGTGTCAATACCTATTGATTTAGTATAGAGAGATATAGAAATAGTGGTACAGAAGATCTCCACTCGTGAAGTTTGAAACCATTGTGATTAATTATATTTTGGTAGTTCTCGTTAAATTTCAATGGTCAATGCAAAAGTATATTGTTTACTTTTTTGTTAAATTACTTTGTTTTAAGTTATTCTTTTCTTTTATGGTAGGAGATGTAGTTCATTGTGATTACAAAAGTATATTGTTAACTTCAAATCAATACATTTCTTCTTCCCTTCATCCCCTTCATTTGTGGGTGCATATCCTTATGTACCCATATTAAATTAGAGTTAATTGAAAAATGAATATCGTATAAAAAGAATAATTTGATTGATCTATAAGATTTATGATTATTAAATTGAGTTTTGTCAATAACCAAAAATGAATATCCTATATACATAAAGAATTAATACTCCTTATAGGATATGATTGACTTTCCTAATATCACAAATACTTGAAATTTAGTTGAACTTTACATATACTTAATCTTTAGTTAGTATTAAGTTTTGTAATTTGATCTCGTATTACATCACTCGCATCATATTAGTTTTAGTAAAATTACACAAAATATTATTCATTTTTTTAAATCTATATAAACAACCCCTAATTATATACATATATACATTATAATGACTAGCCCGCTAATAGAGATAATTGTAATTTTTTAAACAAAAAATGGTGACGAATGTAATTAAGTCAATAATATATTGTGAAAAAGTCCAAATAGTATAAAAATCAATATCTATTCATTATTTTTTGGTTTGTTACAAACTTTATTAGTAATTTCGAGTAGATGATTAAATCACCATTATATTATATTGTAACTAACTTGAATCTTATATTTTTTGTACTTTTCTTTACAATATATCATTTTTTGTTTAAAAATTATATTTATCTCTCCTATATATAGTTAATGTAATATATATATGCAATTAAGAATGATTTATGTAAAATCAAAAAATTGAAGAAAAATTTATATAATTTTAGATGTGATACCCTTTATATTCAATAAATTTTACTTACTTATAAAAATAATTTATAATTACTTTTTATTATTCCATTACGGGGAGAGATCCACTTAGTAAAGTAGAAAAAACTTATCTAATGGTTTGAACCGGTGAGTACATCTAAACTATTGAATTTTCCAAGATTAAATAATTAAGATATGAAATAAGTCTTTTTTAGAGTAAGTGAATACCTTCCCTTTCCATAAGGATGAATGTAATCTTATTACAATTTCACTTCTCATATAATCTAAAAATTTCAGTTACAATTTAACTGCTTATAAGTTAAGTTGCTTACTATATAAACCTGATCTGAATTTTGCATTCATTGTTAACAACGATATGTCTCTGTTTCACTCAGTTTCTTCCACTTCTTCTTTCACCTCTCTTCGTTCCTTTCCAATTCACTCTTTTCCTCGCACTTCACTCCAAAACGCCGTCGTTGTAAGTAACCCTTACGCTTTCTTCTATGTACTTTTTTTCTTGCAGTTTATGTGTTTGTGAAAATGATTATTATAATTTTTTTGTAGAGGTGTAAGGTTATAGAGCCATTGAAGTTCCAGAATGGGAAACCAAGTCAAAGTGAGTTACTGTTAAACGGTGGTGGAGGTTCAATTCCGAGTTTCTTGATGCCACCTAATGCTCGTGTCAAGGATTTGGTTAATGGAAATGATACTCGTCTTCGTATCTTTTCGGGCACTGCCAATCTATCTCTTGCTCAGGTAAACGGTTAATAGTAGAATTGGGAGAAAATATAGTCATTTTAGTATTTCTAAGGGTTGAAAACCAAGTCAATTTGGTTTCTACCGGATCTTGGGAGAGGATATGTATGTATGTAGTCTTTACCCTGAGAGCGGAGGACAGTTTCCAGGGTTTGATTTAGTTTTTTTTGCACTTTTAGGCAATGTTTTAAGGGGAGGGATCCAGTTACTCCAAGAGTAAGTGGAAAAAACTTACTCTTCATCTTAGTCGTCCAATTTTGGAAAATCCAATGGTTTAGATGTAGTCACCAATTCAAACCATTGGATTTCAAAAAAATGAATGATCATGATGAGAAGTAAGTTTTTTCCATTTACTCTTGGAGTAAGTGGATCCCTCCCCATGTTTTAAATAGCGGTTATTTCGCGGTTTTGGAGACTAACGAAACCTTGACATCATGGACTACTGCAGGCTGTGAAGCACGGATACGTCAAAGTGGTCCACGTGTCAGTGTCGGACATGTATCCAACACGGATATGCTCCGATACGTCATGGATACGTATCCATAGAGTATCCAAAAAAAAAAATTAAAAAATATTTCCGGATACGTATCCCAACGGTTTGAAAAAAAAATCTAGCATATGGAAACGTGAGACATTACTATGGAACAGTGCTACACGTTAAAAAAAATTTGCATTGTGCAGTGTGTGTAGATTTTTAGTTTATTGGAACTCTGCTTATCTGCTACACGTTAAGCGCGTATCCCTATGGAACAGTGATTTACAGATATAATTTTATCTTGTTTTATATATTTTTTACTATTTTAAGCGCGTATCCCTGAAAGTATCGTATCCTATATTTTAGAAAAATTACGTATCGACGTATCGTATCCGATACACGTATCCATATCTGTGCTTCATAGACTGCAGGCTAATGTAGTTGCAATTGCGGTTGTAATTTGGTTTTGACGACTTCCAAAACCTTATCACTGCGATGTCTGTAACGACTGCGGACCCGAATTAATTTAAACCTTGCTTTCAGGGACTACATGGGGGTTTTCATTTTTCGGGAACCAAAAGTAAAAGCCGCCTCATCTTTCAAGGATGGAAATGTGGGATTTCACTCATTAGTTTTTTTCACGAGAAGTATGAAATGAGACTACACCAAGTTACTAACTCTTATGGTCAGTTTGTTAGTACTCATGGAATGTATTGTGAAATTACATGCATTAACTCTCATATTGGACTCGGAAAGATGAGTTGCTCTCACATCAGTCTTTGAAAAAAGAAATCCCCAACAAACTCAGTAAAATCGGGTCTTTCTAGGACTAATTTGATTGACTGATAGGATCAAAACGGTCCAATTTGACTAGATATTTTATGCTTTTAAGACATATAACTGTTTTCTTCTTTTGGGGACTATTTGTAGTCTGTAGAGAGACATATGTTGTACAAACCAATTTGACGGTTTATTTGTTAATACATTGAACTCCTGTCCTTTAACTTTCAGTAAAATGGTGTACTAAACTCACCCTTTCCTTTTCAGTTTTTATGCAAAGGGGAATGCTATTTTTGGTGAATTAGGAGTAGTTCTCCTACTCTACAGTCTACATCAATATTTTTGTTGTTTATACTTAATATATATTTGAAATTCTATCTTATGTTATACAACTCAGTCTTTACATGCAAAATGTATAATGTGGTGGCCTTTTATCTGTGTAGGAAATTGCATGCTACATGGGCCTGGAGCTAGGAAAAATAAAGATAAAGCGTTTTGCCGATGGTGAGATATATGTTCAGTTGCAAGAGAGTGTCAGAGGGTGTGATGTGTTTCTTGTGCAGCCCACATGTCCCCCTGCCAATGAGAATCTTATGGAGCTCCTCATAATGATTGATGCGTGCAGAAGAGCTTCGGCCAAAAACATTACTGCCGTCATTCCATATTTTGGATATGCTAGAGCTGACAGAAAGGTCAGCTCGTATTCATAATATTTGTAATTTGTGATTGAATTGTATGCTGCTTCTATTTCTACCATTTCCTGCCCTTTTTTCAAATTGTGTTTTTGTTGCTATGTTGCACAGATACTGTTAAGAATGTCATTGGCAATACAATTTGATTCAGAATATCTCAATTTGTTTTTAAAATGGAGTGACATGCATACAAATTCAGTTTAGTCTTAACATGGTCTTCAATTACTGTTTCAGACTCAAGGGCGTGAGTCAATTGCTGCCAAGCTTGTAGCAAATTTAATTACCGAAGCAGGTGCAAATCGTGTTCTTGCATGTGACCTCCATTCTGGGCAGTCCATGGGCTATTTTGATATTCCAGTTGATCATGTTTACGGACAGGTAACAAAACATGATACTTGAGTTATGTCTTTAGCATTAATTAGCATGGAAGAATGAAAATCATATTTGATCTATTAAACACAAACAGACATGCCCGTGCCAATGCTTATATCTGGTATGAATTCTGCTCACTTCATAATTTACTGCTCTATTGTTTTGATGCACCTAATTGTGAATTGAAATGACAGCCTCTAGTGGCACTTCTATTTCACTGTTTATATGACCCTTGAAATTTCATATCTCCAAACCCAAGAGTCCTTAAAGCTAGTTTTGTTTAGGTATACTCAAACATTTAACTATTGTTTTTGCTGTTAAGCCATACTTGGATGCTAACTATTTGCATTACTGTGTTCTCTCAATAGACCTTTTAACATACCGTTGTTAGTTTGTAGATGTTACCTGATCTAACATTTCATTAGACTTAGTATCTTTCTGTTTTATTATTGCTGTTTTGGGACATAAATTTTGGTGCGGAGACCCTTTCTTATGAATGTGTCATGTCATACTTTCGCAGGAGTCAGGCATTAGATTAAATGGTTATCTTGATTGGTACTAATTATAATGATGGTTGTGATTAATGTTGGTAATGGAAATTATTTGGTTTCTTTAGCCATTTATTCTGTGGAAGAACATCGATTCAATTTTTAACTTGGATAGTTGCTGACATAGAAAGCTTTGCTTGGAGGGCAAAGTCATACCTGGAGAGAGTTTGAAAATCCAACATAGTTTTGGTTATGGATGTAAGGGTTAAGAGTAGGGTGGAGAGAAAAGGCCAAGATAGAGTCCCGAGAATCAAATGCTGAAAACTGAAGGGAGAGGAATATAGGGGCTTCAATCAAAGGGTTTCTTTAGCCATTCATTCTGTGAAAGAACATAGATTCAATTTTTTAACTTGGATGGTTGTTGAGAAGATGGTGGATTCCCTTTTTCCAGTACTCCTATTTTAGACTTCTCTAGTGAAGGATATAGTATCTCAACCAAGGTTTCAAGACTGTGTCTGCTACAGCTACAAATACCAATATGTTAAGGTTTTGGAGTTGCCGAAACCGTATCACAACTGCAATTGTGGCTGCATTGGTCACACTTGCTAGCAATTTTTTGAAACGTAAGGTTTTGTGAGTTTCCAAAACCGCGACCACTATTTAAAACCTTGATCACAACTTGTTATTATGATGTTCTGTAACAATATTTGAGATCCAATAATGATATATTCAGCATGTATTGAATTTTATGAATCATGGATTAAACCAAAGTTCTTGCATTAAATTGGCAATGTAATTTGGTTAATGGTTAATCATATATTTTTGTGTGCTATTACCAGCCTGTTATACTTGATTACCTTGCCAGCAAGACCATTTGTTCAGATGATTTGGTAGTTGTCTCGCCAGATGTTGGTGGTGTTGCTAGAGCACGTTCGTTTGCCAAAAAATTATCTGATGCTCCTTTAGCGATTGTTGATAAAAGACGGCAGGGCCATAATGTTGCTGAGGTATGATTTTGTACTCTTCCTAAGTTTGACTGAAGTTTAGAGCTCTAGTTTAATGCTCAAAGTTATATTCTGGATAGAAAGAATAGAATACATAAATCTAGACAATTTATTATTTGTTAATCTTATTATTTACAATTTGTAAAAATGATGATAAACTGTTAGGTCATTTTGCATAAGATACAGGTAATGAACTGTTGGTGTAGATATTATAATCTTTCTTGTAACTGCTGTTCTTGTTGGACTTTTTCGAGCATAATTAGATAATCCGTTGGCAGGTTATGACTTATCAAATAATTACTTTATCACATTAAATATGTATTATTTTATATTTTGATTTATTTTCTATGGTTCTTGAAGTCATAATCTTTTTTCATTTCTTTAGCTCATATTAGATTGTCAGACATGCTAAGACCAATGTTTTAAAATCTAGCCTGGAATAGTGTAGTTAGAAAAGGCACCACAAGGCGCACCTTAACCACAAAGGCAAGGGTCCACCAGTCCAGTGCTTCTTGCTCTTGTAAGCGCTGCTACTTCAGTGAGGCGCACACCTCTCATGCCTTGATTGTTAATAGGGCTTTTTTCCTCAAATCAAAGATAACTCCATGGCAGTGCTTGGTTAACTGAGGCCTTGGGCTTGATTGATCCCAGCCAATGAAAAGTGTCTTCTTTCATTTAGAATACAACAATTAACTTTCATAACGTGAAGGTGAGAAAAGTCAACCACTGCTATGTTGGTCTGTTTTCTTATTTGGTGCTTTGCTTCTGTATTTGTTTTCTATTTTCAGTTCTATGCCACACGTTGTTGCTGTATTGGTTTGCTTTATATGTTCGTCGTGGGGTCATTTTCTGTTTAATTGCCTTAGTTTTTATGAAAACAGTGCCACTTTATGAAAAATAAAATATTTTTCTTATTGCCATAAAACATTATCAGGCAACAAAAACAATTCCTTTATCATATTAAAATATTAATAAAAATGATTTATTACCATAATATGGAACTAGTAATATATATTTTATTATATACTTGTTTTAATAAAGAAAGGAGAAAAGACTTCAGAAATAAATAAGTAAATAAAAAGGTACTCAAATAACTACTACTACTAATAATAATAATCATTTAAAAGTAGCTACATATTATAAACATTATAAATGTATAAGATTTAAAATTTAATGAGTTGCTACACTTCAAAATATCAATTTCCATTAAATAAAATTCATTTTCTCTCTTCTCTATTAAAGTTTTCATTAAACTATTTGTTTTCTTTAATAGATTAAGTGATTTTAACGAATAGATTAGAGTAAAATGAATGGTTAAAGATTGGTATAAGTGTTACAATGTTGTTTGAACTTTGAACTAGTAATTGTACTGTACTAAAACTTGAACTGGTAACTAGGCCAGTTCATGGTTCATGTAGCTGATCTGGTAACTGTGGTTCAGGTTTTAAAACACTGACTGAGACCTCTGGGGGTTATCACTTTCATTACCTTAAAGTTCTTTGCAAAGCATAATCAATGGTTCTAAATTAAAGCACCCTTTGAAGATTTCTGATTGGGTGAATCTCATGATGCAGGTGATGAATTTGATAGGAGATGTAAAGGGAAAGGTAGCAGTTATGGTGGATGACATGATTGATACTGCTGGTGAGTTGAGTAAAACTCTTGATGTACAAGTGCAATAACTAGTTCCTTTAAACTTGTTCACTTGTCTCCTTACCTTTCAAGTAAAATGGATTAATTTTATTGGTAAATCATGGAGTACTTTTATACAATATCATACCTGAATTAATAATTTGTGTAGATAACTAGATGTGCAGAATTACTGACAAACTTTACCATTAAAGGCTAGAAAGAGTTTTTATTTTAGATTCAGCGAAGAGGTAATTTTAAGTTTGAGAAGTAAAGATTTATATAAATTGGGCCTAACTGAACCCTATAGCTTTCTCATGAGGGGAGGGTTGCCCAAGCCATTATAAATGGTTCTTTACTCATGTTTACTGCCTTGGCATTCTTTTTAATATTTGTCGTGTATCAAACTATCAATGCATCTGTGACCAAGTGGTCAATTTGATTCTCATCTTTCTATTTTCACATTTGATTAGATTATAACACAATGCATTTTGGGCTTGTTCTTTGTCCTTTGGTTTGAGCTGAAAGAGTCTTTTTGGGGGCATGCCTGGGATGGAAATATTCCAGGTTCTCTACTTACAGCTTGAACTTTTAAGTTTTATGAGAGTTGGTTCTTGGAAAGCATACCTATCTATTCCTTTGGTATTATTAGTTTTGGGTAAAATTTTGGTGCCACAGGGGGTAGTTTACTCTTCTATGTGTTTTAATTGCTCGTATTGATCCTTTCTCTTGGTTCAACTTAGTATGACTGGGTAAGTCTTATCTATTATCTTCTAAACAATTTGTTTTGGTCTTATAGGGACTATTGCCAAAGGTGCAGCTCTATTGCATCAAGAAGGGGCTAGGGAAGTCTATGCATGCAGTACACATGCTGTTTTTAGGTAAAATGGACTTCATATTCTCCGAAGAATTTATTTAACATATGGTTTGCACCGAGACACTTTAATCACGTCTGTTGCGGTGAATCTCTAACTATAGTTAATTATCATCAGATCGTTTTTGTTTAAGGGAGTTCTCTGTTGCTGTTGATGCCATTTTTCTCGACATAAAGTTTGCACTCTCTATGCACTTTCATTTGATTTTGGAATTTAAGAAGCATTATTAAATTTATGATTGGAGTAATTAGAACAACAAATTGTCCGTCTATCTGTTAAGACCATTGTTACCTATTGTAAAATTAAAGGTGCAGCAAAGCTGATATAACCCCTTTCGGATAGGACTCTAAAAGTGATTGTACTCTTAAGTGAATTAATAACTTTTTACTATCACAATTGGTTAGACCTCTAAGTACGAAGTTGAACTTTTCTAGGCTGAATTAACTTATCAAATGCACAAAACCACAACTCTTTATCAGTTCTAGACTCAAATACAATGAATAAGCACTCTTTACCCCACACACATATATATATATATAGAGAGAGAGAGAGAGAGATAGATGGTGTATTGTAATGATTAATAGGAGTTGTGTCTTTTACAGTCTCCTCATGACTTAATGCATCATTTTTTCTTTTGCAGTCCTCCTGCTATAGAGAGGTTGTCAAGCGGCTTGTTTCAAGAAGTTATCATAACCAATACAATTCCAGTGGCAGAACAAAACTATTTTCCCCAACTAACTGTTCTATCAGTCGCAAACCTTCTCGGCGAGACTGTATGGCGTGTTCACGATGATTGCTCAGTGAGTAGCATATTTCAGTAAAATATGTTTACTTCCTCTTTTATTCATTTTACCAATACAGAATTTGAAAAATTGTTGTGAATTCTGACCACCCTCAAAATACTGTTCACATGCTTGCTTGCTTACATATACATATTCATTTGTTGTAAAATTAGTGGAAAATGAGTATGAAACAGCAATTGGATTTCCTGTTCATCAATAGATTGTGTTTATAATTGCAAATCTTCTATCAAGTTGCTTTTTTCTTTATTTGCTTTTATCATCAATTTTCAACTAATCATAGATGAAAATGATTTTCTACATAAATATTTCTAAAAACTAGAAAAATAGGACACATGTCATAATTTTACTGGCGAAAGGAGATAACTTCTCTCCTGGTATGATGAAATACTTTATTCGCTTAAATATGATTATAAACACAATTATTCGTTCGATTTATGTAGCCAACCTCACCTAGTGGGGTAAAAGTTTGGTTGTTATATTAATTTTGAATTAAGCCAGAGTTTTTGTTAGTTTTCTTTGTGTGGGATTAGTGGTGTCAATTGTAGTTTGTAGATTTATGTTGCAACTTTTTTCTTTTATTTTTCTTTTCCTTTTATCTCCTTTGTCAGGGTGGAATTGAACCATATTCCAGTTTGGGAATTGATTGAACAATTTCTATCAATGGTATGCTCCTTCAAGCTTATGACCCTTCACTAACAAGGGCAAGAATGTAAAGTGAATTCACCAGTAGAAAAAAAAGTGGATTTATAGAAAAAGCTTTTATTATTTGTGGAGTGTTTTCTACTTTTATTGTAAAATCCACAATTGAAATAGTGGAAGACATCTTCTTTATTTTCCTTGTAGTACATACTTTTGAAGATGATGGTGAATTTGATTGTTGAGTTGTGTGGCTATTATTCTCAATCATTTAAGTTCTCTTTTATGTATATTCACAGAAAACATTTTACTGCTTTTTTTAACTAACATATTGCAAATTTTTAATGAAATTATGGTTTCTTATTGTCTTACTGGTGACAAAGATAGTACATAAGAGTAGGTGAAAAAAAATTTTGTTTACAAAGTGCAAGTGACTGAAAATACTTTTAATGAAATGATTATTCCTCGAGTAATGGGATCTACTTACTCAAGGAATAGTTTTTTTTAACTTACTCATTAAGTAAGTGAATTCTGATTTGATTTGGATTTTTTATAATTGGGTAAAGGGACATGTTGACATAAATGAAATTCAATCAATTGACAACTCAAGAGAAGTTAAAAGTCATTTTCTAGAGAAGTTAAAAATCAATATTATACTCTTTTTCTTCTCCTGAAATTTTATCCCATTAGTTATTAGCTAGGTTTTAATTAGACATATTTAATTTCCATATATCATACTAGGTTAAAAGTCAAAAGTAAAATTCTTGGAAGTAATACTTAACTTGTTGAGAGATAATTACATATCTGGAAACAAAATATTTTACATAGAAAGAAAATATTTCCTTACCCGCAAAGTGAATGATACATTGGTTATTTCAAAAAATTGATACCTCAATCATATCCCAAATTTATATTGGAAAATCATTAGAATTTATTGCTTTACTTTTATTCATCTTATATCTTATATTACTAAATAGTAACAAGTGAAATTCAATTTATCCATTATTTTCTTTTCTTTTTTTTTTGATTGGTCTTACTGTTATTCTGCATATCTGACTTTTGTTTCCATTTTATATATTGTTACTTTTGTTTGACTATATTAGGTTTGACCAATATAGAGTGCTAATATATTTTTTCACAATTCCATGTTCATTATCCAATAAATATATATGTATATTAACTTTATTATTACACTTTTCATAAAAAGTTATATAATATAATTTTTTATAAGAATAGAATATTTGTTCTAAAAAACTTTACGATGGCTTGTATTAAATAATAGTACAATGGAGTTACATTCATATATTATTTTAATATATATAAACATTTCATAATATATCTTTTATCATAAAGTCAAGAAGGGACACTCATTTTTATTTTATATGTGCTAACAATGTAAATTTTGCACATTCCATCATTCATATGTTGAATATCATTAATCCTTAAATAAAATTATTGATTATTTATTAATGCATGATACAATCATAATGTAAAATACATTACATGAAAATATTGAACATTTTTTATGGAAAATATTATCATAATTTATGAGCTAAATTAGCACATTTCTGACAAATGCATTGACCATTTACACAACAACTAGGTTGTCCTTCACACACTTTGCTGCAATCTATCGTCCGAGGGCATTCTAAGTGAAACTTTGCTTCCACTAATGTTGGCACTTTCACTATAAAAAACATAGAATATTGTTTATTAGATACAACAAAATATTACTTAAACGTTCTTTTTTTAAAACCAACAAAATATTAGTCTAATGATGCAAGATCACAAAATATATAAAAATTTCAACCTGAATGTAAAGCTTCGATTCTGATAGCGATATTTGTTGGAGGGGTAACCATGCAACCCGGTTACCCGAAGGGGATTATCATTGGTCATTATGTAAAAAAAATATTAATTCTTTTTCAAAATTCTATGTTAAACATATTTTAGTTTTTGATTGAAATTTATGTGATCCACTTAATAGGGAATGAAAAAAAGGAAGGGGATAGATAGATACCAACCTGCTATGGAGATTAGAAAGAAGAGTAAAAAAACTAACTTTGCTGAATTCTTTGTCATCGTGTTCTTGAATCTTTACCTCTCACACTTTTAGACTGATTCTATTCTATTCTATATACAACCAGATGCACTTCTTATATACACAAAGGGATATAGATTCTATAGAAATACATTTAGAAAGTAAATCATACTTTATTGATAAAAATATTGTAATTGTTTTTAAAACCACATTGTCCTTTAAATTAAAATGATATTCATTTATTACATTGTTAGGTACTTTCCATTTCAATACATAGTAAAAAAAACTAACTTTGTTGAATTCTTTGTCATCATGTACTTGAATCTTTACCTCTCACACTTTTAGTCTGATTCTATTTTATTCTATATACAATCAAATGCACTGCTTATATACACAAAGGGATATAGATTCTTTAGAAATACATTTAGAAAGTAAATCATACTTTATTGACAAAAATATTGTAGATGTTTTTAAAACCAGAATTTCCCTTTAAAGTAAAATGATATTTATTTATTATATTGCTAGGTACTTTGAATTTCTTAATAATATTTTAAATTTCAAAATGTGGATATTTTTTAGATGTGTGTATTTTAAATGAGTAAATGTTAGATGATGTGGATCTCATTTGTTTAATTCCCATTTTTATAGGCAAATGTTAGTATCTTAATATTTTGTGGTGGGTGTGATTTGAACCCTCAACCTCCTTATTACTTCACTCCTTGAGTTTTCCACCCTTAGCACTTGATCAACCTGCTTGCAAAGAAATGTGACGTGCCTGCAACTTGCATGCCAAGTTATAATAAAGCCTGTAATCTCATCTATTATATATATATATATATATATATATATATAAAATGTTCTTGATACATCATCATGGACACATGTCAACTTCTCCTTCACATTTTTGCCTCCAAAATTGGTTCATATTCTTATTATGTTCTCTCACACATTGTATTAAAATTGGTCTATATATTTCATTTTATTTTATCAAATTATTACACAATGTTACTAATATATATATTTAATAAGATTGATGATTATGTGGTTTTAAATATATGTAAAAATCAATTTGTCCCATATGAATGTACGCATAATATGTGTGTTCTTAACCATACGGCAAAAAAGTTTGGTTAAGAACAACCTCCCACACAGGATAAAGACACATCACTTTGTACAACCTCTCATACAAGATAAAAATACACTTATACCCATTGTTCATTACCCAATATATTATTTAATAAGATTTAATAATAATAACATTTAATATATATACTCTATATAAGAAAAAAGTTTCATCAATATTCATTTTTACATGTATCACAACCACATCCATTTTTTCCCGTCCAAAATTCATAGGCTAACATAATAATAGAGAGGAAATAATAATTACTAAAAGGAATATCATATGCTTGATACTAGTATTTTCAAGGGCAACTTTATCATTATATAATGACTTTTTTAATATCATTGTAATGTAAGTTGTATGATATATTTCTATATGTATACATTTAATATTGTTGGGGATACTTTAGTCATTTCCTATCTACTTCATTCATCTCATTTACGAGTAACATATGTGTTTTTAACTATTAAAATATATGTGCCACATGTTTTTTCTTAACAATACGAATGCACATGTAACATGTGTATTTTTAACAATGTGAATGTATAAGTAACATGTGTTTTATTGATCATGCGGCAAAAAATACCGTCCCATGCATACGCACGGTTAACTTGCTAGTTTGCAATGTCATGGAGTCAACAAATGCATCACACCATCACAAATTGGATTTGCTTTATATACACATATACTTTATGAGTGTATTTTGATGAGAAGTCTTGCTTTCATTCGAGAGAGTATTTGATAGAGAAAATATTGTTCTTGTCCTCATTACCATAATAAGATTTGTTTTGTTCTCCTTTTTACTTAGTGGAACTTTGCTCGTGAGTGCCCGTGGTTTTTACCTCTCACACTGTGAGGTTTTCCACATTAAATCATGTGTATTATTTTTCTTAATACTTTACTTGCTTCTCTTTAGTTCCCGACTGATCTGATCTTGTGCTTCGACATAATGCTCTATTGCTAACAAGTGGTATAGGAGCTCTTACTCAATTGAGTATTTCAAAATGTCCACAAAATTTGACATTGAGAAGTTTGATCGCAATATTAGCTTTTTGATTTGACAAGTCCCAATGAGGGTCGTTCTTATCCATAGTGGATTAAAGAAAGCTTTAGATAGGAAGTCAAAGAAATCAGCTTCCATGACGATGGGATGAGTTGGACGAAAATGCGCTTTCAATAATCCAACTTTGCTAGTCCAAGGAGGTTCTTCGTGAAGTTTCCAATGAAGAAATCGTTCTGGTTTTGTGGCTGAAGCTAGAAACTTTATATTTGACCAAGAGCCTCGCGAACAAGCTTCGTCTCAAATAACAGTTATGTACTATTCGTATGGTTGAATGTACTCATATTCAAACTCATATGGATGAATTTAACTCTAATGTTATGGATTTGCAAAGTATTGATATTAATATTGAAGATGAGGACAAAACTGATTTTTCGGTTGTCTCTTTACCTTCTACCTCTAAATACTTCAAAGAAATCATGTTGTATGGAAACAATGATACCCTATCTTGTGAAGATGTTAAAACTAATTTCTTGTCTAAATAAAAATTTGATCTTGTAGTTCATTATGTGGACAATGATGATGGGTTAAGCGTTCGTGGTACAAATCAAGAAAAAGAGAGTATTAGTTACAAAAAGTTCAGATCCAAATTTGTGGGACACAAATCTAAGAAAGCCTGTCACTATTGCAAGAAACTAGGACATGATATTCCTCATTATTCTATCTTGAAGAAAAACAAGAAAAAAAAACTTCAACAATCCCCTGAAGCTGCTAATATTGAAGTCGAATCAGACAATGATGTTCTTTTATAGAGTAAAATAGAATGAATTCTTGATTTTGGATGTACTTTTCACATGTGTCCTTATAATGACTTATTTACCACTTTTGAACATGTTGATAGTGGTATTGTTTAGATGGACACCGATACTCAATTCAAGATTGTAGGAATAAGTACACTTCAAATGAAGAATAATGATGGTGTTGTCAGAACTTCGACTAATATCCGCTATATTCCATGTTTGATGAACTTAATTTATTTTGGCACCCTAGAGTCTCTCGGGTACACGTATATATTCAAATGAAGTTGGTGCTCTAAAGGTATTGAAAGGTGTTCCGGTATTATTGAAAGCTAACCAAATTGGTAGTTTATAAGTCTTGCAATGATATGTTGTGATAGGTTTTCAACAACTGCATCGTCTTCTACGCTTGACAACGACGTCACCAAATAATGGTACATGTGCTTGGGCCATATGGTGAAAAAGGCATGCATCTTTTGAGCAAATAAGTCTTATTGGATAACAATGCATTGGTATGTTGGAGTTTTGTAAACATTGTGTTTTTGGGAAATTGAAAAAAAGTTAGTTTTTCCACATCAACTCACCGTACCAAATGTATTCTTGATTATATTCATTCTGACCTTTGGGAACCTTCTAAATTTTCTTCCCTTGGAGAATGCTACTATATGATGACTACCATTGTTGATTTTTCTCGCAAGGTTTGAGTTTATTTTATGAAACATAAAAATGAGACTTTTCCTACTTTCAGGAAGTGGGAAACTCTTGTTGAAACCAAGGCTGGGAAGAAAGTTAAGAAGTTCAGAAGTGACAACGCCTTAGAGTTTTGTAATGTTACTATGATGAGTTATGTACAAATCATAGTATTGCACGAGGGCCTTGAAAGAACGATCTTAGCACATTAGACTTAAAGACATGGGAAAAATTTATTATACACATATCACACAAGATGACATCGGAAAGATAATTTTTTTGGCACATAAGGTGTAACCCCCTAAAAGTTTGATAATTGGAACATGGTGAAACTTAGTCAGTCTGGGAGCTACTGACTGATTCTCGCTATAGCGAGAAATTCTCGCTTGGGCGAGGGCATCAGTATTTCTCCCAGAATTTTACCTTGGAGCCTCGCCTGGGCGAGATGTGGCTCGCCTGGGCGAGAGAGAGAGTATTGACACTGTGGGATTCTCGCTTGAGTGAGAGCGTCAGTGTTTGAAAATGTAAAAAGGTGGGATCTCTCGCCTGGGCGACATATTCTCGCTTGGGCGAGAATCTAAAATCCTGAAACCTAAAATAGAGCCCCAAACACGAAATGGGGAGGGGTTTTTGAGAGAAAGGAGAAGAAGAAGTGATTTTCTTGGCTAGAGCTCGCATAAAGGCTACGTGAAGCTAGAGAAGAGGTAAAACGCTTGATTTTAACACTTCTCCTTACTTAGAAATTCATTATGGTAAATGGGGTCTCTTCTCTTTGAGTTGGAAAACGACCCAACTCTTCCCTCCTTGATGTAGTAGTTCGTTAGTTAACTTATTTCTTGAAAACTCATAGTATAGAGTGTCTATTTGGAGATAGTGTTTGAAAAATATTGATAGTAAGAAACCCCAAAAACCTAGAAACGAAATGGTGAAGAAAATGGATTGGAAACTGTTAAGTTGGGTTGTGGTTTATGATTGATGATGTGAAATGAAGGGTTAGATGTTTAGGAATGCATATGGGTGTATCAATAGGGATAGTTTTGAAAGTCATCGAAGTATGAGTTAAACTGTGATAGAAATATGTAAAATGAGTTATAATGTGTTGTTACGAATATATTATTGACTGTGTTTTTGTGTGTGTGGATGGGTAAAGACCCTAAGGTTGGAGGAAGCGGAGTAGATTCTAACAAGCCGTCAAACGCCAACACACGCCAAGGTAAGGGAGTCGTGTTTTCCATAGTTAAGGATTTGATGTGGAAGGTAAACGTATTGAAATTATTATTAATACTATGATAATGGAGTGATAATGGTTGTTATATGACAATTGTATTGATTAGCCTTCGTGGCATAGACTTGCACTATGTGGTATTGATTAGCCTTTGTGGCGTTGACTTACCCTATGTGGTATTGATTAGCCTTCGTGGCATAGACTTGCCCTATGTGGTATTGGTTAGCCTTTGTGGCGTTGACTTGCCCTATGTGGTATTGATTAGTCTTCGTGGCATAGACTTGCCCTATGTGGTATTGGTTAGCCTTTGTGGCGTTGACTTTCCCTATGTGGTATTGGTTAGCCTTCGTGGCATAGACTTGCCCTATGTGGTATTGATTAGACTTTGTGGCGTTGACTTGCCCTATGTGGTATTGGTTAGCCTTTGTGGCATAGACTTACCCTGCGTGGTATGGGAATGATTGCTATTAAATGTGGTTGATGAATGGTGGATTAATAGTTTAGTGTACCTTAACGGTTGAATTATGTTACTGATAGAATTTTATATATATGTATCTGTTTGTGTTATAATTATCTCATTCGGATGTATCCGTATTGATTATCTTGAATTTGTTATCTTACTCCATTTTGTTTCTTGATGGTGCCATTTGGTGATAATCGGTGCACAGGTAAAGCAAAGGAGTAGTAGATCCAGAAGGCGTGTTAGTGTAGTTCTTCCTAGTATGGGTGTAATGGTGCTAGTAACATGTTGTTTTGCATTATGCATGTATTTGTACCCATTACTCGAACCATTTAATCTGTAACCCAGTCTCTCTGGATTTGGTGAATTATTGTTGAACATGTGGGGACGGAGTCCCCTTTATTTAGAATGTAAAGTTTAAGGGTTTTGAACCTCAAAAATACTTGAGTAGTTTAGTCCTTTAATGTTGAAGTTGAATTATAATTAGGAGGAAAGGAACTTATGGAGTTAGTGTTAAGGAGAATTAATTATTATTGTTTGTAGGTTTAAAAATAAAATGGACGAAAATTTTAGGGTATAAATTGGGTCCTTACATAAGGCATGTTGATCTCAAAAATAGTATAGTTTAAGCATGTCGAGCAAAAGGGCTGATAAATAATGAATTTCACCAGGAAAAGTAATTTTGAAACACATTAGGCTCAAGGGCCGAAAGAAAATATTTTCTTACCCACAAAGTGAAGGAAATCCTTGCTTATTTAAAAAAAATTGATATCTCAAACATATCCCAAATTTATATTGGAAAACAGTTAGAATTTATTGTTTGGAATTTATTCATCTTATATTACTAAATAGTAACAAGTGAAATACAATTCATCCATTATTTTCTTTTCTTCTTTTTGATTGGTCTCACTGTTATTATGCATATCTGACTTTTGTTTCCATTTTAAATATTGTTACTTTTATTCGACTATATTAGTTTTTCACTATTATATATTTACTAATTAACCTATATATATATATATTAACTATGTTATTACATTTTTCCATAAAAGTTATATAACATACATTTTTTATATGAATAGAATATTTGTGCTAAAAAACTTTGTGGTGATTAGTATTAAATAATAGTATAATGTACCAACAAGGAGTTACATTCATATATTATTTTTTAATATATATAAACATTTCATAATATGTCTTTTATCATAAAGTCAAGAAGGGACACTCATTTTTATTTTATATGTGCTAACAATGTAAATTTTGCACATTCCATCATTCATATGTTGAATATCATTAATCCTTAAATAAAATTATTGATTATTTATTAATGCATGATACAATCATAATGTAAAATACATTACATGGAAATATTGAACATTTTTTATGGAAAATATTATCATAATTTATGAGCTAAATTAGCACATTTCTGACAAATGCATTGACCATTTACACAACAACTAGGTTGTCCTTCACACACTTTGCTGCAATCTATCGTCCGAGGGCATTCTAAGTGAAACTTTGCTTCCACTAATGTTGGCACTTTCACTATGAAAAACATAGAATATTGTTTATTAGATACAACAAAATATTACTTAAATGTTCTTTTTTTAAAACCAACAAAATATTAGTCTAATGATGCAAGATCCCAAAATATATAAAAATTTCAACCTGAATGTAAAGCTTCGATTCTGATAGCGACATTTGTTGGAGGGGTAACCATGCAACCCGGTTACCCGAAGGGGATTATCATTGGTCATTATGTAAAAAAAAATATTAATTCTTTTTCAAAATTCTATATTAAACATATTTTAGTTTTTGATTGAAATTTATGTGATCCACTTAATAGGGAATGAAAAAAAGGAAGGGGATAGATAGATACCAACCTGCTATGGAGATTAGAAAGAAGAGTAAAAAAACTAACTTTGCTGAATTCTTTGTCATCGTGTTCTTGAATCTTTACCTCTCACACTTTTAGACTGATTCTATTCTATTCTATATACAACCAGATGCACTTCTTATATACACAAAGGGATATAGATTCTATAGAAATACATTTAGAAAGTAAATCATACTTTATTGATAAAAATATTGTAATTGTTTTTAAAACCACATTGTCCTTTAAATTAAAATGATATTCATTTATTACATTGTTAGGTACTTTCCATTTCAATACATAGTAAAAAAAACTAACTTTGTTGAATTCTTTGTCATCATGTACTTGAATCTTTACCTCTCACACTTTTAGTCTGATTCTATTTTATTCTATATACAATCAAATGCACTGCTTATATACACAAAGGGATATAGATTCTTTAGAAATACATTTAGAAAGTAAATCATACTTTATTGACAAAAATATTGTAGATGTTTTTAAAACCAGAATTTCCCTTTAAAGTAAAATGATATTTATTTATTATATTGCTAGGTACTTTGAATTTCTTAATAATATTTTAAATTTCAAAATGTGGATATTTTTTAGATGTGTGTATTTTAAATGAGTAAATGTTAGATGATGTGGATCTCATTTGTTTAATTCCCATTTTTATAGGCAAATGTTAGTATCTTAATATTTTGTGGTGGGTGTGATTTGAACCCTCAACCTCCTTATTACTTCACTCCTTGAGTTTTCCACCCTTAGCACTTGATCAACCTGCTTGCAAAGAAATGTGACGTGCCTGCAACTTGCATGCCAAGTTATAATAAAGCCTGTAATCTCATCTATTATATATATATATATATATATATATAAAATGTTCTTGATACATCATCATGGACACATGTCAACTTCTCCTTCACATTTTTGCCTCCAAAATTGGTTCATATTCTTATTATGTTCTCTCACACATTGTATTAAAATTGGTCTATATATTTCATTTTATTTTATCAAATTATTACACAATGTTACTAATATATATATTTAATAAGATTGATGATTATGTGGTTTTAAATATATGTAAAAATCAATTTGTCCCATATGAATGTACGCATAATATGTGTGTTCTTAACCATACGGCAAAAAAGTTTGGTTAAGAACAACCTCCCACACAGGATAAAGACACATCACTTTGTACAACCTCTCATACAAGATAAAAATACACTTATACCCATTGTTCATTACCCAATATATTATTTAATAAGATTTAATAATAATAACATTTAATATATATACTCTATATAAGAAAAAAGTTTCATCAATATTCATTTTTACATGTATCACAACCACATCCATTTTTTCCCGTCCAAAATTCATAGGCTAACATAATAATAGAGAGGAAATAATAATTACTAAAAGGAATATCATATGCTTGATACTAGTATTTTCAAGGGCAACTTTATCATTATATAATGACTTTTTTAATATCATTGTAATGTAAGTTGTATGATATATTTCTATATGTATACATTTAATATTGTTGGGGATACTTTAGTCATTTCCTATCTACTTCATTCATCTCATTTACGAGTAACATATGTGTTTTTAACTATTAAAATATATGTGCCACATGTTTTTTCTTAACAATACGAATGCACATGTAACATGTGTATTTTTAACAATGTGAATGTATAAGTAACATGTGTTTTATTGATCATGCGGCAAAAAATACCGTCCCATGCATACGCACGGTTAACTTGCTAGTTTGCAATGTCATGGAGTCAACAAATGCATCACACCATCACAAATTGGATTTGCTTTATATACACATATACTTTATGAGTGTATTTTGATGAGAAGTCTTGCTTTCATTCGAGAGAGTATTTGATAGAGAAAATATTGTTCTTGTCCTCATTACCATAATAAGATTTGTTTTGTTCTCCTTTTTACTTAGTGGAACTTTGCTCGTGAGTGCCCGTGGTTTTTACCTCTCACACTGTGAGGTTTTCCACATTAAATCATGTGTATTATTTTTCTTAATACTTTACTTGCTTCTCTTTAGTTCCCGACTGATCTGATCTTGTGCTTCGACATAATGCTCTATTGCTAACAAGTGGTATAGGAGCTCTTACTCAATTGAGTATTTCAAAATGTCCACAAAATTTGACATTGAGAAGTTTGATCGCAATATTAGCTTTTTGATTTGACAAGTCCCAATGAGGGTCGTTCTTATCCATAGTGGATTAAAGAAAGCTTTAGATAGGAAGTCAAAGAAATCAGCTTCCATGACGATGGGATGAGTTGGACGAAAATGCGCTTTCAATAATCCAACTTTGCTAGTCCAAGGAGGTTCTTCGTGAAGTTTCCAATGAAGAAATCGTTCTGGTTTTGTGGCTGAAGCTAGAAACTTTATATTTGACCAAGAGCCTCGCGAACAAGCTTCGTCTCAAATAACAGTTATGTACTATTCGTATGGTTGAATGTACTCATATTCAAACTCATATGGATGAATTTAACTCTAATGTTATGGATTTGCAAAGTATTGATATTAATATTGAAGATGAGGACAAAACTGATTTTTCGGTTGTCTCTTTACCTTCTACCTCTAAATACTTCAAAGAAATCATGTTGTATGGAAACAATGATACCCTATCTTGTGAAGATGTTAAAACTAATTTCTTGTCTAAATAAAAATTTGATCTTGTAGTTCATTATGTGGACAATGATGATGGGTTAAGCGTTCGTGGTACAAATCAAGAAAAAGAGAGTATTAGTTACAAAAAGTTCAGATCCAAATTTGTGGGACACAAATCTAAGAAAGCCTGTCACTATTGCAAGAAACTAGGACATGATATTCCTCATTATTCTATCTTGAAGAAAAACAAGAAAAAAAAACTTCAACAATCCCCTGAAGCTGCTAATATTGAAGTCGAATCAGACAATGATGTTCTTTTATAGAGTAAAATAGAATGAATTCTTGATTTTGGATGTACTTTTCACATGTGTCCTTATAATGACTTATTTACCACTTTTGAACATGTTGATAGTGGTATTGTTTAGATGGACACCGATACTCAATTCAAGATTGTAGGAATAAGTACACTTCAAATGAAGAATAATGATGGTGTTGTCAGAACTTCGACTAATATCCGCTATATTCCATGTTTGATGAACTTAATTTATTTTGGCACCCTAGAGTCTCTCGGGTACACGTATATATTCAAATGAAGTTGGTGCTCTAAAGGTATTGAAAGGTGTTCCGGTATTATTGAAAGCTAACCAAATTGGTAGTTTATAAGTCTTGCAATGATATGTTGTGATAGGTTTTCAACAACTGCATCGTCTTCTACGCTTGACAACGACGTCACCAAATAATGGTACATGTGCTTGGGCCATATGGTGAAAAAGGCATGCATCTTTTGAGCAAATAAGTCTTATTGGATAACAATGCATTGGTATGTTGGAGTTTTGTAAACATTGTGTTTTTGGGAAATTGAAAAAAAGTTAGTTTTTCCACATCAACTCACCGTACCAAATGTATTCTTGATTATATTCATTCTGACCTTTGGGAACCTTCTAAATTTTCTTCCCTTGGAGAATGCTACTATATGATGACTACCATTGTTGATTTTTCTCGCAAGGTTTGAGTTTATTTTATGAAACATAAAAATGAGACTTTTCCTACTTTCAGGAAGTGGGAAACTCTTGTTGAAACCAAGGCTGGGAAGAAAGTTAAGAAGTTCAGAAGTGACAACGCCTTAGAGTTTTGTAATGTTACTATGATGAGTTATGTACAAATCATAGTATTGCACGAGGGCCTTGAAAGAACGATCTTAGCACATTAGACTTAAAGACATGGGAAAAATTTATTATACACATATCACACAAGATGACATCGGAAAGATAATTTTTTTGGCACATAAGGTGTAACCCCCTAAAAGTTTGATAATTGGAACATGGTGAAACTTAGTCAGTCTGGGAGCTACTGACTGATTCTCGCTATAGCGAGAAATTCTCGCTTGGGCGAGGGCATCAGTATTTCTCCCAGAATTTTACCTTGGAGCCTCGCCTGGGCGAGATGTGGCTCGCCTGGGCGAGAGAGAGAGTATTGACACTGTGGGATTCTCGCTTGAGTGAGAGCGTCAGTGTTTGAAAATGTAAAAAGGTGGGATCTCTCGCCTGGGCGACATATTCTCGCTTGGGCGAGAATCTAAAATCCTGAAACCTAAAATAGAGCCCCAAACACGAAATGGGGAGGGGTTTTTGAGAGAAAGGAGAAGAAGAAGTGATTTTCTTGGCTAGAGCTCGCATAAAGGCTACGTGAAGCTAGAGAAGAGGTAAAACGCTTGATTTTAACACTTCTCCTTACTTAGAAATTCATTATGGTAAATGGGGTCTCTTCTCTTTGAGTTGGAAAACGACCCAACTCTTCCCTCCTTGATGTAGTAGTTCGTTAGTTAACTTATTTCTTGAAAACTCATAGTATAGAGTGTCTATTTGGAGATAGTGTTTGAAAAATATTGATAGTAAGAAACCCCAAAAACCTAGAAACGAAATGGTGAAGAAAATGGATTGGAAACTGTTAAGTTGGGTTGTGGTTTATGATTGATGATGTGAAATGAAGGGTTAGATGTTTAGGAATGCATATGGGTGTATCAATAGGGATAGTTTTGAAAGTCATCGAAGTATGAGTTAAACTGTGATAGAAATATGTAAAATGAGTTATAATGTGTTGTTACGAATATATTATTGACTGTGTTTTTGTGTGTGTGGATGGGTAAAGACCCTAAGGTTGGAGGAAGCGGAGTAGATTCTAACAAGCCGTCAAACGCCAACACACGCCAAGGTAAGGGAGTCGTGTTTTCCATAGTTAAGGATTTGATGTGGAAGGTAAACGTATTGAAATTATTATTAATACTATGATAATGGAGTGATAATGGTTGTTATATGACAATTGTATTGATTAGCCTTCGTGGCATAGACTTGCACTATGTGGTATTGATTAGCCTTTGTGGCGTTGACTTACCCTATGTGGTATTGATTAGCCTTCGTGGCATAGACTTGCCCTATGTGGTATTGGTTAGCCTTTGTGGCGTTGACTTGCCCTATGTGGTATTGATTAGTCTTCGTGGCATAGACTTGCCCTATGTGGTATTGGTTAGCCTTTGTGGCGTTGACTTTCCCTATGTGGTATTGGTTAGCCTTCGTGGCATAGACTTGCCCTATGTGGTATTGATTAGACTTTGTGGCGTTGACTTGCCCTATGTGGTATTGGTTAGCCTTTGTGGCATAGACTTACCCTGCGTGGTATGGGAATGATTGCTATTAAATGTGGTTGATGAATGGTGGATTAATAGTTTAGTGTACCTTAACGGTTGAATTATGTTACTGATAGAATTTTATATATATGTATCTGTTTGTGTTATAATTATCTCATTCGGATGTATCCGTATTGATTATCTTGAATTTGTTATCTTACTCCATTTTGTTTCTTGATGGTGCCATTTGGTGATAATCGGTGCACAGGTAAAGCAAAGGAGTAGTAGATCCAGAAGGCGTGTTAGTGTAGTTCTTCCTAGTATGGGTGTAATGGTGCTAGTAACATGTTGTTTTGCATTATGCATGTATTTGTACCCATTACTCGAACCATTTAATCTGTAACCCAGTCTCTCTGGATTTGGTGAATTATTGTTGAACATGTGGGGACGGAGTCCCCTTTATTTAGAATGTAAAGTTTAAGGGTTTTGAACCTCAAAAATACTTGAGTAGTTTAGTCCTTTAATGTTGAAGTTGAATTATAATTAGGAGGAAAGGAACTTATGGAGTTAGTGTTAAGGAGAATTAATTATTATTGTTTGTAGGTTTAAAAATAAAATGGACGAAAATTTTAGGGTATAAATTGGGTCCTTACATAAGGCATGTTGATCTCAAAAATAGTATAGTTTAAGCATGTCGAGCAAAAGGGCTGATAAATAATGAATTTCACCAGGAAAAGTAATTTTGAAACACATTAGGCTCAAGGGCCGAAAGAAAATATTTTCTTACCCACAAAGTGAAGGAAATCCTTGCTTATTTAAAAAAAATTGATATCTCAAACATATCCCAAATTTATATTGGAAAACAGTTAGAATTTATTGTTTGGAATTTATTCATCTTATATTACTAAATAGTAACAAGTGAAATACAATTTATCCATTATTTTCTTTTCTTCTTTTTGATTGGTCTCACTGTTATTATGCATATCTGACTTTTGTTTCCATTTTAAATATTGTTACTTTTATTCGACTATATTAGTTTTTCACTATTATATATTTACTAATTAACCTATATATATATATATTAACTATGTTATTACATTTTTCCATAAAAGTTATATAACATACATTTTTTATATGAATAGAATATTTGTGCTAAAAAACTTTGTGGTGATTAGTATTAAATAATAGTATAATGTACCAACAAGGAGTTACATTCATATATTATTTTTTAATATATATAAACATTTCATAATATGTCTTTTATCATAAAGTCAAGAAGGGACACTCATTTTTATTTTATATGTGCTAACAATGTAAATTTTGCACATTCCATCATTCATATGTTGAATATCATTAATCCTTAAATAAAATTATTGATTATTTATTAATGCATGATACAATCATAATGTAAAATACATTACATGGAAATATTGAACATTTTTTATGGAAAATATTATCATAATTTATGAGCTAAATTAGCACATTTCTGACAAATGCATTGACCATTTACACAACAACTAGGTTGTCCTTCACACACTTTGCTGCAATCTATCGTCCGAGGGCATTCTAAGTGAAACTTTGCTTCCACTAATGTTGGCACTTTCACTATGAAAAACATAGAATATTGTTTATTAGATACAACAAAATATTACTTAAATGTTCTTTTTTTAAAACCAACAAAATATTAGTCTAATGATGCAAGATCCCAAAATATATAAAAATTTCAACCTGAATGTAAAGCTTCGATTCTGATAGCGACATTTGTTGGAGGGGTAACCATGCAACCCGGTTACCCGAAGGGGATTATCATTGGTCATTATGTAAAAAAAAATATTAATTCTTTTTCAAAATTCTATATTAAACATATTTTAGTTTTTGATTGAAATTTATGTGATCCACTTAATAGGGAATGAAAAAAAGGAAGGGGATAGATAGATACCAACCTGCTATGGAGATTAGAAAGAAGAGTAAAAAAACTAACTTTGCTGAATTCTTTGTCATCGTGTTCTTGAATCTTTACCTCTCACACTTTTAGACTGATTCTATTCTATTCTATATACAACCAGATGCACTTCTTATATACACAAAGGGATATAGATTCTATAGAAATACATTTAGAAAGTAAATCATACTTTATTGATAAAAATATTGTAATTGTTTTTAAAACCACATTGTCCTTTAAATTAAAATGATATTCATTTATTACATTGTTAGGTACTTTCCATTTCAATACATAGTAAAAAAAACTAACTTTGTTGAATTCTTTGTCATCATGTACTTGAATCTTTACCTCTCACACTTTTAGTCTGATTCTATTTTATTCTATATACAATCAAATGCACTGCTTATATACACAAAGGGATATAGATTCTTTAGAAATACATTTAGAAAGTAAATCATACTTTATTGACAAAAATATTGTAGATGTTTTTAAAACCAGAATTTCCCTTTAAAGTAAAATGATATTTATTTATTATATTGCTAGGTACTTTGAATTTCTTAATAATATTTTAAATTTCAAAATGTGGATATTTTTTAGATGTGTGTATTTTAAATGAGTAAATGTTAGATGATGTGGATCTCATTTGTTTAATTCCCATTTTTATAGGCAAATGTTAGTATCTTAATATTTTGTGGTGGGTGTGATTTGAACCCTCAACCTCCTTATTACTTCACTCCTTGAGTTTTCCACCCTTAGCACTTGATCAACCTGCTTGCAAAGAAATGTGACGTGCCTGCAACTTGCATGCCAAGTTATAATAAAGCCTGTAATCTCATCTATTATATATATATATATATATATATATAAAATGTTCTTGATACATCATCATGGACACATGTCAACTTCTCCTTCACATTTTTGCCTCCAAAATTGGTTCATATTCTTATTATGTTCTCTCACACATTGTATTAAAATTGGTCTATATATTTCATTTTATTTTATCAAATTATTACACAATGTTACTAATATATATATTTAATAAGATTGATGATTATGTGGTTTTAAATATATGTAAAAATCAATTTGTCCCATATGAATGTACGCATAATATGTGTGTTCTTAACCATACGGCAAAAAAGTTTGGTTAAGAACAACCTCCCACACAGGATAAAGACACATCACTTTGTACAACCTCTCATACAAGATAAAAATACACTTATACCCATTGTTCATTACCCAATATATTATTTAATAAGATTTAATAATAATAACATTTAATATATATACTCTATATAAGAAAAAAGTTTCATCAATATTCATTTTTACATGTATCACAACCACATCCATTTTTTCCCGTCCAAAATTCATAGGCTAACATAATAATAGAGAGGAAATAATAATTACTAAAAGGAATATCATATGCTTGATACTAGTATTTTCAAGGGCAACTTTATCATTATATAATGACTTTTTTAATATCATTGTAATGTAAGTTGTATGATATATTTCTATATGTATACATTTAATATTGTTGGGGATACTTTAGTCATTTCCTATCTACTTCATTCATCTCATTTACGAGTAACATATGTGTTTTTAACTATTAAAATATATGTGCCACATGTTTTTTCTTAACAATACGAATGCACATGTAACATGTGTATTTTTAACAATGTGAATGTATAAGTAACATGTGTTTTATTGATCATGCGGCAAAAAATACCGTCCCATGCATACGCACGGTTAACTTGCTAGTTTGCAATGTCATGGAGTCAACAAATGCATCACACCATCACAAATTGGATTTGCTTTATATACACATATACTTTATGAGTGTATTTTGATGAGAAGTCTTGCTTTCATTCGAGAGAGTATTTGATAGAGAAAATATTGTTCTTGTCCTCATTACCATAATAAGATTTGTTTTGTTCTCCTTTTTACTTAGTGGAACTTTGCTCGTGAGTGCCCGTGGTTTTTACCTCTCACACTGTGAGGTTTTCCACATTAAATCATGTGTATTATTTTTCTTAATACTTTACTTGCTTCTCTTTAGTTCCCGACTGATCTGATCTTGTGCTTCGACATAATGCTCTATTGCTAACAAGTGGTATAGGAGCTCTTACTCAATTGAGTATTTCAAAATGTCCACAAAATTTGACATTGAGAAGTTTGATCGCAATATTAGCTTTTTGATTTGACAAGTCCCAATGAGGGTCGTTCTTATCCATAGTGGATTAAAGAAAGCTTTAGATAGGAAGTCAAAGAAATCAGCTTCCATGACGATGGGATGAGTTGGACGAAAATGCGCTTTCAATAATCCAACTTTGCTAGTCCAAGGAGGTTCTTCGTGAAGTTTCCAATGAAGAAATCGTTCTGGTTTTGTGGCTGAAGCTAGAAACTTTATATTTGACCAAGAGCCTCGCGAACAAGCTTCGTCTCAAATAACAGTTATGTACTATTCGTATGGTTGAATGTACTCATATTCAAACTCATATGGATGAATTTAACTCTAATGTTATGGATTTGCAAAGTATTGATATTAATATTGAAGATGAGGACAAAACTGATTTTTCGGTTGTCTCTTTACCTTCTACCTCTAAATACTTCAAAGAAATCATGTTGTATGGAAACAATGATACCCTATCTTGTGAAGATGTTAAAACTAATTTCTTGTCTAAATAAAAATTTGATCTTGTAGTTCATTATGTGGACAATGATGATGGGTTAAGCGTTCGTGGTACAAATCAAGAAAAAGAGAGTATTAGTTACAAAAAGTTCAGATCCAAATTTGTGGGACACAAATCTAAGAAAGCCTGTCACTATTGCAAGAAACTAGGACATGATATTCCTCATTATTCTATCTTGAAGAAAAACAAGAAAAAAAAACTTCAACAATCCCCTGAAGCTGCTAATATTGAAGTCGAATCAGACAATGATGTTCTTTTATAGAGTAAAATAGAATGAATTCTTGATTTTGGATGTACTTTTCACATGTGTCCTTATAATGACTTATTTACCACTTTTGAACATGTTGATAGTGGTATTGTTTAGATGGACACCGATACTCAATTCAAGATTGTAGGAATAAGTACACTTCAAATGAAGAATAATGATGGTGTTGTCAGAACTTCGACTAATATCCGCTATATTCCATGTTTGATGAACTTAATTTATTTTGGCACCCTAGAGTCTCTCGGGTACACGTATATATTCAAATGAAGTTGGTGCTCTAAAGGTATTGAAAGGTGTTCCGGTATTATTGAAAGCTAACCAAATTGGTAGTTTATAAGTCTTGCAATGATATGTTGTGATAGGTTTTCAACAACTGCATCGTCTTCTACGCTTGACAACGACGTCACCAAATAATGGTACATGTGCTTGGGCCATATGGTGAAAAAGGCATGCATCTTTTGAGCAAATAAGTCTTATTGGATAACAATGCATTGGTATGTTGGAGTTTTGTAAACATTGTGTTTTTGGGAAATTGAAAAAAAGTTAGTTTTTCCACATCAACTCACCGTACCAAATGTATTCTTGATTATATTCATTCTGACCTTTGGGAACCTTCTAAATTTTCTTCCCTTGGAGAATGCTACTATATGATGACTACCATTGTTGATTTTTCTCGCAAGGTTTGAGTTTATTTTATGAAACATAAAAATGAGACTTTTCCTACTTTCAGGAAGTGGGAAACTCTTGTTGAAACCAAGGCTGGGAAGAAAGTTAAGAAGTTCAGAAGTGACAACGCCTTAGAGTTTTGTAATGTTACTATGATGAGTTATGTACAAATCATAGTATTGCACGAGGGCCTTGAAAGAACGATCTTAGCACATTAGACTTAAAGACATGGGAAAAATTTATTATACACATATCACACAAGATGACATCGGAAAGATAATTTTTTTGGCACATAAGGTGTAACCCCCTAAAAGTTTGATAATTGGAACATGGTGAAACTTAGTCAGTCTGGGAGCTACTGACTGATTCTCGCTATAGCGAGAAATTCTCGCTTGGGCGAGGGCATCAGTATTTCTCCCAGAATTTTACCTTGGAGCCTCGCCTGGGCGAGATGTGGCTCGCCTGGGCGAGAGAGAGAGTATTGACACTGTGGGATTCTCGCTTGAGTGAGAGCGTCAGTGTTTGAAAATGTAAAAAGGTGGGATCTCTCGCCTGGGCGACATATTCTCGCTTGGGCGAGAATCTAAAATCCTGAAACCTAAAATAGAGCCCCAAACACGAAATGGGGAGGGGTTTTTGAGAGAAAGGAGAAGAAGAAGTGATTTTCTTGGCTAGAGCTCGCATAAAGGCTACGTGAAGCTAGAGAAGAGGTAAAACGCTTGATTTTAACACTTCTCCTTACTTAGAAATTCATTATGGTAAATGGGGTCTCTTCTCTTTGAGTTGGAAAACGACCCAACTCTTCCCTCCTTGATGTAGTAGTTCGTTAGTTAACTTATTTCTTGAAAACTCATAGTATAGAGTGTCTATTTGGAGATAGTGTTTGAAAAATATTGATAGTAAGAAACCCCAAAAACCTAGAAACGAAATGGTGAAGAAAATGGATTGGAAACTGTTAAGTTGGGTTGTGGTTTATGATTGATGATGTGAAATGAAGGGTTAGATGTTTAGGAATGCATATGGGTGTATCAATAGGGATAGTTTTGAAAGTCATCGAAGTATGAGTTAAACTGTGATAGAAATATGTAAAATGAGTTATAATGTGTTGTTACGAATATATTATTGACTGTGTTTTTGTGTGTGTGGATGGGTAAAGACCCTAAGGTTGGAGGAAGCGGAGTAGATTCTAACAAGCCGTCAAACGCCAACACACGCCAAGGTAAGGGAGTCGTGTTTTCCATAGTTAAGGATTTGATGTGGAAGGTAAACGTATTGAAATTATTATTAATACTATGATAATGGAGTGATAATGGTTGTTATATGACAATTGTATTGATTAGCCTTCGTGGCATAGACTTGCACTATGTGGTATTGATTAGCCTTTGTGGCGTTGACTTACCCTATGTGGTATTGATTAGCCTTCGTGGCATAGACTTGCCCTATGTGGTATTGGTTAGCCTTTGTGGCGTTGACTTGCCCTATGTGGTATTGATTAGTCTTCGTGGCATAGACTTGCCCTATGTGGTATTGGTTAGCCTTTGTGGCGTTGACTTTCCCTATGTGGTATTGGTTAGCCTTCGTGGCATAGACTTGCCCTATGTGGTATTGATTAGACTTTGTGGCGTTGACTTGCCCTATGTGGTATTGGTTAGCCTTTGTGGCATAGACTTACCCTGCGTGGTATGGGAATGATTGCTATTAAATGTGGTTGATGAATGGTGGATTAATAGTTTAGTGTACCTTAACGGTTGAATTATGTTACTGATAGAATTTTATATATATGTATCTGTTTGTGTTATAATTATCTCATTCGGATGTATCCGTATTGATTATCTTGAATTTGTTATCTTACTCCATTTTGTTTCTTGATGGTGCCATTTGGTGATAATCGGTGCACAGGTAAAGCAAAGGAGTAGTAGATCCAGAAGGCGTGTTAGTGTAGTTCTTCCTAGTATGGGTGTAATGGTGCTAGTAACATGTTGTTTTGCATTATGCATGTATTTGTACCCATTACTCGAACCATTTAATCTGTAACCCAGTCTCTCTGGATTTGGTGAATTATTGTTGAACATGTGGGGACGGAGTCCCCTTTATTTAGAATGTAAAGTTTAAGGGTTTTGAACCTCAAAAATACTTGAGTAGTTTAGTCCTTTAATGTTGAAGTTGAATTATAATTAGGAGGAAAGGAACTTATGGAGTTAGTGTTAAGGAGAATTAATTATTATTGTTTGTAGGTTTAAAAATAAAATGGACGAAAATTTTAGGGTATAAATTGGGTCCTTACATAAGGCATGTTGATCTCAAAAATAGTATAGTTTAAGCATGTCGAGCAAAAGGGCTGATAAATAATGAATTTCACCAGGAAAAGTAATTTTGAAACACATTAGGCTCAAGGGCCGAAAGAAAATATTTTCTTACCCACAAAGTGAAGGAAATCCTTGCTTATTTAAAAAAAATTGATATCTCAAACATATCCCAAATTTATATTGGAAAACAGTTAGAATTTATTGTTTGGAATTTATTCATCTTATATTACTAAATAGTAACAAGTGAAATACAATTCATCCATTATTTTCTTTTCTTCTTTTTGATTGGTCTCACTGTTATTATGCATATCTGACTTTTGTTTCCATTTTAAATATTGTTACTTTTATTCGACTATATTAGTTTTTCACTATTATATATTTACTAATTAACCTATATATATATATATTAACTATGTTATTACATTTTTCCATAAAAGTTATATAACATACATTTTTTATATGAATAGAATATTTGTGCTAAAAAACTTTGTGGTGATTAGTATTAAATAATAGTATAATGTACCAACAAGGAGTTACATTCATATATTATTTTTTAATATATATAAACATTTCATAATATGTCTTTTATCATAAAGTCAAGAAGGGACACTCATTTTTATTTTATATGTGCTAACAATGTAAATTTTGCACATTCCATCATTCATATGTTGAATATCATTAATCCTTAAATAAAATTATTGATTATTTATTAATGCATGATACAATCATAATGTAAAATACATTACATGGAAATATTGAACATTTTTTATGGAAAATATTATCATAATTTATGAGCTAAATTAGCACATTTCTGACAAATGCATTGACCATTTACACAACAACTAGGTTGTCCTTCACACACTTTGCTGCAATCTATCGTCCGAGGGCATTCTAAGTGAAACTTTGCTTCCACTAATGTTGGCACTTTCACTATGAAAAACATAGAATATTGTTTATTAGATACAACAAAATATTACTTAAATGTTCTTTTTTTAAAACCAACAAAATATTAGTCTAATGATGCAAGATCCCAAAATATATAAAAATTTCAACCTGAATGTAAAGCTTCGATTCTGATAGCGACATTTGTTGGAGGGGTAACCATGCAACCCGGTTACCCGAAGGGGATTATCATTGGTCATTATGTAAAAAAAAATATTAATTCTTTTTCAAAATTCTATATTAAACATATTTTAGTTTTTGATTGAAATTTATGTGATCCACTTAATAGGGAATGAAAAAAAGGAAGGGGATAGATAGATACCAACCTGCTATGGAGATTAGAAAGAAGAGTAAAAAAACTAACTTTGCTGAATTCTTTGTCATCGTGTTCTTGAATCTTTACCTCTCACACTTTTAGACTGATTCTATTCTATTCTATATACAACCAGATGCACTTCTTATATACACAAAGGGATATAGATTCTATAGAAATACATTTAGAAAGTAAATCATACTTTATTGATAAAAATATTGTAATTGTTTTTAAAACCACATTGTCCTTTAAATTAAAATGATATTCATTTATTACATTGTTAGGTACTTTCCATTTCAATACATAGTAAAAAAAACTAACTTTGTTGAATTCTTTGTCATCATGTACTTGAATCTTTACCTCTCACACTTTTAGTCTGATTCTATTTTATTCTATATACAATCAAATGCACTGCTTATATACACAAAGGGATATAGATTCTTTAGAAATACATTTAGAAAGTAAATCATACTTTATTGACAAAAATATTGTAGATGTTTTTAAAACCAGAATTTCCCTTTAAAGTAAAATGATATTTATTTATTATATTGCTAGGTACTTTGAATTTCTTAATAATATTTTAAATTTCAAAATGTGGATATTTTTTAGATGTGTGTATTTTAAATGAGTAAATGTTAGATGATGTGGATCTCATTTGTTTAATTCCCATTTTTATAGGCAAATGTTAGTATCTTAATATTTTGTGGTGGGTGTGATTTGAACCCTCAACCTCCTTATTACTTCACTCCTTGAGTTTTCCACCCTTAGCACTTGATCAACCTGCTTGCAAAGAAATGTGACGTGCCTGCAACTTGCATGCCAAGTTATAATAAAGCCTGTAATCTCATCTATTATATATATATATATATATATATATATAAAATGTTCTTGATACATCATCATGGACACATGTCAACTTCTCCTTCACATTTTTGCCTCCAAAATTGGTTCATATTCTTATTATGTTCTCTCACACATTGTATTAAAATTGGTCTATATATTTCATTTTATTTTATCAAATTATTACACAATGTTACTAATATATATATTTAATAAGATTGATGATTATGTGGTTTTAAATATATGTAAAAATCAATTTGTCCCATATGAATGTACGCATAATATGTGTGTTCTTAACCATACGGCAAAAAAGTTTGGTTAAGAACAACCTCCCACACAGGATAAAGACACATCACTTTGTACAACCTCTCATACAAGATAAAAATACACTTATACCCATTGTTCATTACCCAATATATTATTTAATAAGATTTAATAATAATAACATTTAATATATATACTCTATATAAGAAAAAAGTTTCATCAATATTCATTTTTACATGTATCACAACCACATCCATTTTTTCCCGTCCAAAATTCATAGGCTAACATAATAATAGAGAGGAAATAATAATTACTAAAAGGAATATCATATGCTTGATACTAGTATTTTCAAGGGCAACTTTATCATTATATAATGACTTTTTTAATATCATTGTAATGTAAGTTGTATGATATATTTCTATATGTATACATTTAATATTGTTGGGGATACTTTAGTCATTTCCTATCTACTTCATTCATCTCATTTACGAGTAACATATGTGTTTTTAACTATTAAAATATATGTGCCACATGTTTTTTCTTAACAATACGAATGCACATGTAACATGTGTATTTTTAACAATGTGAATGTATAAGTAACATGTGTTTTATTGATCATGCGGCAAAAAATACCGTCCCATGCATACGCACGGTTAACTTGCTAGTTTGCAATGTCATGGAGTCAACAAATGCATCACACCATCACAAATTGGATTTGCTTTATATACACATATACTTTATGAGTGTATTTTGATGAGAAGTCTTGCTTTCATTCGAGAGAGTATTTGATAGAGAAAATATTGTTCTTGTCCTCATTACCATAATAAGATTTGTTTTGTTCTCCTTTTTACTTAGTGGAACTTTGCTCGTGAGTGCCCGTGGTTTTTACCTCTCACACTGTGAGGTTTTCCACATTAAATCATGTGTATTATTTTTCTTAATACTTTACTTGCTTCTCTTTAGTTCCCGACTGATCTGATCTTGTGCTTCGACATAATGCTCTATTGCTAACAAGTGGTATAGGAGCTCTTACTCAATTGAGTATTTCAAAATGTCCACAAAATTTGACATTGAGAAGTTTGATCGCAATATTAGCTTTTTGATTTGACAAGTCCCAATGAGGGTCGTTCTTATCCATAGTGGATTAAAGAAAGCTTTAGATAGGAAGTCAAAGAAATCAGCTTCCATGACGATGGGATGAGTTGGACGAAAATGCGCTTTCAATAATCCAACTTTGCTAGTCCAAGGAGGTTCTTCGTGAAGTTTCCAATGAAGAAATCGTTCTGGTTTTGTGGCTGAAGCTAGAAACTTTATATTTGACCAAGAGCCTCGCGAACAAGCTTCGTCTCAAATAACAGTTATGTACTATTCGTATGGTTGAATGTACTCATATTCAAACTCATATGGATGAATTTAACTCTAATGTTATGGATTTGCAAAGTATTGATATTAATATTGAAGATGAGGACAAAACTGATTTTTCGGTTGTCTCTTTACCTTCTACCTCTAAATACTTCAAAGAAATCATGTTGTATGGAAACAATGATACCCTATCTTGTGAAGATGTTAAAACTAATTTCTTGTCTAAATAAAAATTTGATCTTGTAGTTCATTATGTGGACAATGATGATGGGTTAAGCGTTCGTGGTACAAATCAAGAAAAAGAGAGTATTAGTTACAAAAAGTTCAGATCCAAATTTGTGGGACACAAATCTAAGAAAGCCTGTCACTATTGCAAGAAACTAGGACATGATATTCCTCATTATTCTATCTTGAAGAAAAACAAGAAAAAAAAACTTCAACAATCCCCTGAAGCTGCTAATATTGAAGTCGAATCAGACAATGATGTTCTTTTATAGAGTAAAATAGAATGAATTCTTGATTTTGGATGTACTTTTCACATGTGTCCTTATAATGACTTATTTACCACTTTTGAACATGTTGATAGTGGTATTGTTTAGATGGACACCGATACTCAATTCAAGATTGTAGGAATAAGTACACTTCAAATGAAGAATAATGATGGTGTTGTCAGAACTTCGACTAATATCCGCTATATTCCATGTTTGATGAACTTAATTTATTTTGGCACCCTAGAGTCTCTCGGGTACACGTATATATTCAAATGAAGTTGGTGCTCTAAAGGTATTGAAAGGTGTTCCAGGTATTATTGAAAGCTAACCAAATTGGTAGTTTATAAGTCTTGCAATGATATGTTGTGATAGGTTTTCAACAACTGCATCGTCTTCTACGCTTGACAACGACGTCACCAAATAATGGTACATGTGCTTGGGCCATATGGTGAAAAAGGCATGCATCTTTTGAGCAAATAAGTCTTATTGGATAACAATGCATTGGTATGTTGGAGTTTTGTAAACATTGTGTTTTTGGGAAATTGAAAAAAAGTTAGTTTTTCCACATCAACTCACCGTACCAAATGTATTCTTGATTATATTCATTCTGACCTTTGGGAACCTTCTAAATTTTCTTCCCTTGGAGAATGCTACTATATGATGACTACCATTGTTGATTTTTCTCGCAAGGTTTGAGTTTATTTTATGAAACATAAAAATGAGACTTTTCCTACTTTCAGGAAGTGGGAAACTCTTGTTGAAACCAAGGCTGGGAAGAAAGTTAAGAAGTTCAGAAGTGACAACGCCTTAGAGTTTTGTAATGTTACTATGATGAGTTATGTACAAATCATAGTATTGCACGAGGGCCTTGAAAGAACGATCTTAGCACATTAGACTTAAAGACATGGGAAAAATTTATTATACACATATCACACAAGATGACATCGGAAAGATAATTTTTTTGGCACATAAGGTGTAACCCCCTAAAAGTTTGATAATTGGAACATGGTGAAACTTAGTCAGTCTGGGAGCTACTGACTGATTCTCGCTATAGCGAGAAATTCTCGCTTGGGCGAGGGCATCAGTATTTCTCCCAGAATTTTACCTTGGAGCCTCGCCTGGGCGAGATGTGGCTCGCCTGGGCGAGAGAGAGAGTATTGACACTGTGGGATTCTCGCTTGAGTGAGAGCGTCAGTGTTTGAAAATGTAAAAGGTGGGATCTCTCGCCTGGGCGACATATTCTCGCTTGGCGAGAATCTAAAATCCTGAAACCTAAAATAGAGCCCCAAACACGAAATGGGGAGGGGTTTTTGAGAGAAAGGAGAAGAAGAAGTGATTTTCTTGGCTAGAGCTCGCATAAAGGCTACGTGAAGCTAGAGAAGAGGTAAAACGCTTGATTTTAACACTTCTCCTTACTTAGAAAATTCATTATGGTAAATGGGGTCTCTTCTCTTGAGTTGGAAAACGACCCAACTCTTCCCTCCTTGATGTAGTAGTTCGTTAGTTAACTTATTTCTTGAAAACTCATAGTATAGAGTGTCTATTGGAGATAGTGTTTGAAAAATATTGATAGTAAGAAACCCCAAAAAACCTAGAAACGAAATGGTGAAGAAAATGGATTGGAAACTGTTAAGTTGGGTTGTGGTTTATGATTGATGATGTGAAATGAAGGGTTAGATGTTTAGGAATGCATATGGGTGTATCAATAGGGATAGTTTTGAAAGTCATCGAAGTATGAGTTAAACTGTGATAGAAATATGTAAAATGAGTTATAATGTGTTGTTACGAATATATTATTGACTGTGTTTTTGTGTGTGTGGATGGGTAAAGACCCTAAGGTTGGAGGAAGCGGAGTAGATTCTAACAAGCCGTCAAACGCCAACACACGCCAAGGTAAGGGAGTCGTGTTTTCCATAGTTAAGGATTTGATGTGGAAGGTAAACGTATTGAAATTATTATTAATACTATGATAATGGAGTGATAATGGTTGTTATATGACAATTGTATTGATTAGCCTTCGTGGCATAGACTTGCACTATGTGGTATTGATTAGCCTTTGTGGCGTTGACTTACCCTATGTGGTATTGATTAGCCTTCGTGGCATAGACTTGCCCTATGTGGTATTGGTTAGCCTTTGTGGCGTTGACTTGCCCTATGTGGTATTGATTAGTCTTCGTGGCATAGACTTGCCCTATGTGGTATTGGTTAGCCTTTGTGGCGTTGACTTTCCCTATGTGGTATTGGTTAGCCTTCGTGGCATAGACTTGCCCTATGTGGTATTGATTAGACTTTGTGGCGTTGACTTGCCCTATGTGGTATTGGTTAGCCTTTGTGGCATAGACTTACCTGCGTGGTATGGGAATGATTGCTATTAAATGTGGTTGATGAATGGTGGATTAATAGTTTAGTGGACCTTAACGGTTGAATTATGTTACTGATAGAATTTTATATATATGTATCTGTTTGTGTTATAATTATCTCATTCGGATGTATCCGTATTGATTATCTTGAATTTGTTATCTTACTCCATTTTGTTTCTTGATGGTGCCATTTGGTGATAATCGGTGCACAGGTAAAGCAAAGGAGTAGTAGATCCAGAAGGCGTGTTAGTGTAGTTCTTCCTAGTATGGGTGTAATGGTGCTAGTAACATGTTTGTTTTGCATTATGCATGTATTTGTACCCATTACTCGAACCATTTAATCTGTAACCCAGTCTCTCGGATTGGTGAATTATTGTTGAACATGTGGGACGGAGTCCCCTTTATTTAGAAGTAAAGTTTAAGGGTTTTGAACCTCAAAAATACTTGAGTAGTTTAGTCCTTTAATGTTGAAGTTGAATTATAATTAGGAGGAAAGGAACTTATGGAGTTAGTGTTAAGGAGAATTAATTATTATTGTTTGTAGGTTTAAAAATAAAATGGACGAAAATTTTAGGGTATAAATTGGGTCCTTACATAAGGCATGTTGATCTCAAAAATAGTATAGTTTAAGCATGTCGAGCAAAAGGGCTGATAAATAATGAATTTCACCAGGAAAAGTAATTTTGAAACACATTAGGCTCAAGGGCCGAAAGAAAATATTTTCTTACCCACAAAGTGAAGGAAATCCTTGCTTATTTAAAAAAAATTGATATCTCAAACATATCCCAAATTTATATTGGAAAACAGTTAGAATTTATTGTTTGGAATTTATTCATCTTATATTACTAAATAGTAACAAGTGAAATACAATTTATCCATTATTTTCTTTTCTTCTTTTTGATTGGTCTCACTGTTATTATGCATATCTGACTTTTGTTTCCATTTTAAATATTGTTACTTTTATTCGACTATATTAGTTTTTCACTATTATATATTTACTAATTAACCTATATATATATATATTAACTATGTTATTACATTTTTCCATAAAAGTTATATAACATACATTTTTATATGAATAGAATATTTGTGCTAAAAAACTTTGTGGTGATTAGTATTAAATAATAGTATAATGTACCAACAAGGAGTTACATTCATATATTATTTTTAATATATATAAACATTTCATAATATGTCTTTTATCATAAAGTCAAGAAGGGACACTCATTTTTATTTTATATGTGCTAACAATGTAAATTTTGCACATTCCATCATTCATATGTTGAATATCATTATCCTTAAATAAAATTATTGATTATTTATTAATGCATGATACAATCATAATGTAAAATACATTACATGGAAATATTGAACATTTTTTATGGAAAATATTATCATAATTTATGAGCTAAATTAGCACATTTCTGACAAATGCATTGACCATTTACACAACAACTAGGTTGTCCTTCACACACTTTGCTGCAATCTATCGTCCGAGGGCATTCTAAGTGAAACTTTGCTTCCACTAATGTTGGCACTTTCACTATGAAAAACATAGAATATTGTTTATTAGATACAACAAAATATTACTTAAATGTTCTTTTTTAAAACCAACAAAATATTAGTCTAATGATGCAAGATCCCAAAATATATAAAAATTTCAACCTGAATGTAAAGCTTCGATTCTGATAGCGACATTTGTTGGAGGGGTAACCATGCAACCCGGTTACCCGAAGGGGATTATCATTGGTCATTATGTAAAAAAAAATATTAATTCTTTTTCAAAATTCTATATTAAACATATTTTAGTTTTTGATTGAAATTTATGTGATCCACTTAATAGGGAATGAAAAAAAGGAAGGGGATAGATAGATACCAACCTGCTATGGAGATTAGAAAGAAGAGTAAAAAAACTAACTTTGCTGAATTCTTTGTCATCGTGTTCTTGAATCTTTACCTCTCACACTTTTAGACTGATTCTATTCTATTCTATATACAACCAGATGCACTTCTTATATACACAAAGGGATATAGATTCTATAGAAATACATTTAGAAAGTAAATCATACTTTATTGATAAAAATATTGTAATTGTTTTTAAAACCACATTGTCCTTTAAATTAAAATGATATTCATTTATTACATTGTTAGGTACTTTCCATTTCAATACATAGTAAAAAAAACTAACTTTGTTGAATTCTTTGTCATCATGTACTTGAATCTTTACCTCTCACACTTTTAGTCTGATTCTATTTTATTCTATATACAATCAAATGCACTGCTTATATACACAAAGGGATATAGATTCTTTAGAAATACATTAGAAAGTAAATCATACTTTATTGACAAAAATATTGTAGATGTTTTTAAAACCAGAATTTCCCTTTAAAGTAAAATGATATTTATTTATTATATTGCTAGGTACTTTGAATTTCTTAATAATATTTTAAATTTCAAAATGTGGATATTTTTTAGATGTGTGTATTTTAAATGAGTAAATGTTAGATGATGTGGATCTCATTTGTTTAATTCCCATTTTTATAGGCAAATGTTAGTATCTTAATATTTTGTGGTGGGTGTGATTTGAACCCTCAACCTCCTTATTACTTCACTCCTTGAGTTTTCCACCCTTAGCACTTGATCAACCTGCTTGCAAAGAAATGTGACGTGCCTGCAACTTGCATGCCAAGTTATAATAAAGCCTGTAATCTCATCTATTATATATATATATATATATATATATAAAATGTTCTTGATACATCATCATGGACACATGTCAACTTCTCCTTCACATTTTTGCCTCCAAAATTGGTTCATATTCTTATTATGTTCTCTCACACATTGTATTAAAATTGGTCTATATATTTCATTTTATTTTATCAAATTATTACACAATGTTACTAATATATATATTTAATAAGATTGATGATTATGTGGTTTTAAATATATGTAAAAATCAATTTGTCCCATATGAATGTACGCATAATATGTGTGTTCTTAACCATACGGCAAAAAAGTTTGGTTAAGAACAACCTCCCACACAGGATAAAGACACATCACTTTGTACAACCTCTCATACAAGATAAAAATACACTTATACCCATTGTTCATTACCCAATATATTATTTAATAAGATTTAATAATAATAACATTTAATATATATACTCTATATAAGAAAAAAGTTTCATCAATATTCATTTTACATGTATCACAACCACATCCATTTTTTCCCGTCCAAAATTCATAGGCTAACATAATAATAGAGAGGAAATAATAATTACTAAAAGGAATATCATATGCTTGATACTAGTATTTTCAAGGGCAACTTTATCATTATATAATGACTTTTTTAATATCATTGTAATGTAAGTTGTATGATATATTTCTATATGTATACATTTAATATTGTTGGGGATACTTTAGTCATTTCCTATCTACTTCATTCATCTCATTTACGAGTAACATATGTGTTTTTAACTATTAAAATATATGTGCCACATGTTTTTTCTTAACAATACGAATGCACATGTAACATGTGTATTTTTAACAATGTGAATGTATAAGTAACATGTGTTTTATTGATCATGCGGCAAAAAATACCGTCCCATGCATACGCACGGTTAACTTGCTAGTTTGCAATGTCATGGAGTCAACAAATGCATCACACCATCACAAATTGGATTTGCTTTATATACACATATACTTTATGAGTGTATTTTGATGAGAAGTCTTGCTTTCATTCGAGAGAGTATTTGATAGAGAAAATATTGTTCTTGTCCTCATTACCATAATAAGATTTGTTTTGTTCTCCTTTTTACTTAGTGGAACTTTGCTCGTGAGTGCCCGTGGTTTTTACCTCTCACACTGTGAGGTTTTCCACATTAAATCATGTGTATTATTTTTCTTAATACTTTACTTGCTTCTCTTTAGTTCCCGACTGATCTGATCTTGTGCTTCGACATAATGCTCTATTGCTAACAAGTGGTATAGGAGCTCTTACTCAATTGAGTATTTCAAAATGTCCACAAAATTTGACATTGAGAAGTTTGATCGCAATATTAGCTTTTTGATTTGACAAGTCCCAATGAGGGTCGTTCTTATCCATAGTGGATTAAAGAAAGCTTTAGATAGGAAGTCAAAGAAATCAGCTTCCATGACGATGGGATGAGTTGGACGAAAATGCGCTTTCAATAATCCAACTTTGCTAGTCCAAGGAGGTTCTTCGTGAAGTTTCCAATGAAGAAATCGTTCTGGTTTTGTGGCTGAAGCTAGAAACTTTATATTTGACCAAGAGCCTCGCGAACAAGCTTCGTCTCAAATAACAGTTATGTACTATTCGTATGGTTGAATGTACTCATATTCAAACTCATATGGATGAATTTAACTCTAATGTTATGGATTTGCAAAGTATTGATATTAATATTGAAGATGAGGACAAAACTGATTTTTCGGTTGTCTCTTTACCTTCTACCTCTAAATACTTCAAAGAAATCATGTTGTATGGAAACAATGATACCCTATCTTGTGAAGATGTTAAAACTAATTTCTTGTCTAAATAAAAATTTGATCTTGTAGTTCATTATGTGGACAATGATGATGGGTTAAGCGTTCGTGGTACAAATCAAGAAAAAGAGAGTATTAGTTACAAAAAGTTCAGATCCAAATTTGTGGGACACAAATCTAAGAAAGCCTGTCACTATTGCAAGAAACTAGGACATGATATTCCTCATTATTCTATCTTGAAGAAAAACAAGAAAAAAAAACTTCAACAATCCCCTGAAGCTGCTAATATTGAAGTCGAATCAGACAATGATGTTCTTTTATAGAGTAAAATAGAATGAATTCTTGATTTTGGATGTACTTTTCACATGTGTCCTTATAATGACTTATTTACCACTTTTGAACATGTTGATAGTGGTATTGTTTAGATGGACACCGATACTCAATTCAAGATTGTAGGAATAAGTACACTTCAAATGAAGAATAATGATGGTGTTGTCAGAACTTCGACTAATATCCGCTATATTCCATGTTTGATGAACTTAATTTATTTTGGCACCCTAGAGTCTCTCGGGTACACGTATATATTCAAATGAAGTTGGTGCTCTAAAGGTATTGAAAGGTGTTCCGGTATTATTGAAAGCTAACCAAATTGGTAGTTTATAAGTCTTGCAATGATATGTTGTGATAGGTTTTCAACAACTGCATCGTCTTCTACGCTTGACAACGACGTCACCAAATAATGGTACATGTGCTTGGGCCATATGGTGAAAAGGCATGCATCTTTTGAGCAAATAAGTCTTATTGGATAACAATGCATTGGTATGTTGGAGTTTTGTAAACATTGTGTTTTTGGGAAATTGAAAAAAAGTTAGTTTTTCCACATCAACTCACCGTACCAAATGTATTCTTGATTATATTCATTCTGACCTTTGGGAACCTTCTAAATTTTCTTCCCTTGGAGAATGCTACTATATGATGACTACCATTGTTGATTTTTCTCGCAAGGTTTGAGTTTATTTTATGAAACATAAAAATGAGACTTTTCCTACTTTCAGGAAGTGGGAAACTCTTGTTGAAACCAAGGCTGGGAAGAAAGTTAAGAAGTTCAGAAGTGACAACGCCTTAGAGTTTTGTAATGTTACTATGATGAGTTATGTACAAATCATAGTATTGCACGAGGGCCTTGAAAGAACGATCTTAGCACATTAGACTTAAAGACATGGGAAAAATTTATTATACACATATCACACAAGATGACATCGGAAAGATAATTTTTTTGGCACATAAGGTGTAACCCCCTAAAAGTTTGATAATTGGAACATGGTGAAACTTAGTCAGTCTGGGAGCTACTGACTGATTCTCGCTATAGCGAGAAATTCTCGCTTGGGCGAGGGCATCAGTATTTCTCCCAGAATTTTACCTTGGAGCCTCGCCTGGGCGAGATGTGGCTCGCCTGGGCGAGAGAGAGAGTATTGACACTGTGGGATTCTCGCTTGAGTGAGAGCGTCAGTGTTTGAAAATGTAAAAAGGTGGGATCTCTCGCCTGGGCGACATATTCTCGCTTGGGCGAGAATCTAAAATCCTGAAACCTAAAATAGAGCCCCAAACACGAAATGGGGAGGGGTTTTTGAGAGAAAGGAGAAGAAGAAGTGATTTTCTTGGCTAGAGCTCGCATAAAGGCTACGTGAAGCTAGAGAAGAGGTAAAACGCTTGATTTTAACACTTCTCCTTACTTAGAAATTCATTATGGTAAATGGGGTCTCTTCTCTTTGAGTTGGAAAACGACCCAACTCTTCCCTCCTTGATGTAGTAGTTCGTTAGTTAACTTATTTCTTGAAAACTCATAGTATAGAGTGTCTATTTGGAGATAGTGTTTGAAAAATATTGATAGTAAGAAACCCCAAAAACCTAGAAACGAAATGGTGAAGAAAATGGATTGGAAACTGTTAAGTTGGGTTGTGGTTTATGATTGATGATGTGAAATGAAGGGTTAGATGTTTAGGAATGCATATGGGTGTATCAATAGGGATAGTTTTGAAAGTCATCGAAGTATGAGTTAAACTGTGATAGAAATATGTAAAATGAGTTATAATGTGTTGTTACGAATATATTATTGACTGTGTTTTTGTGTGTGTGGATGGGTAAAGACCCTAAGGTTGGAGGAAGCGGAGTAGATTCTAACAAGCCGTCAAACGCCAACACACGCCAAGGTAAGGGAGTCGTGTTTTCCATAGTTAAGGATTTGATGTGGAAGGTAAACGTATTGAAATTATTATTAATACTATGATAATGGAGTGATAATGGTTGTTATATGACAATTGTATTGATTAGCCTTCGTGGCATAGACTTGCACTATGTGGTATTGATTAGCCTTTGTGGCGTTGACTTACCCTATGTGGTATTGATTAGCCTTCGTGGCATAGACTTGCCCTATGTGGTATTGGTTAGCCTTTGTGGCGTTGACTTGCCCTATGTGGTATTGATTAGTCTTCGTGGCATAGACTTGCCCTATGTGGTATTGGTTAGCCTTTGTGGCGTTGACTTTCCCTATGTGGTATTGGTTAGCCTTCGTGGCATAGACTTGCCCTATGTGGTATTGATTAGACTTTGTGGCGTTGACTTGCCCTATGTGGTATTGGTTAGCCTTTGTGGCATAGACTTACCCTGCGTGGTATGGGAATGATTGCTATTAAATGTGGTTGATGAATGGTGGATTAATAGTTTAGTGTACCTTAACGGTTGAATTATGTTACTGATAGAATTTTATATATATGTATCTGTTTGTGTTATAATTATCTCATTCGGATGTATCCGTATTGATTATCTTGAATTTGTTATCTTACTCCATTTTGTTTCTTGATGGTGCCATTTGGTGATAATCGGTGCACAGGTAAAGCAAAGGAGTAGTAGATCCAGAAGGCGTGTTAGTGTAGTTCTTCCTAGTATGGGTGTAATGGTGCTAGTAACATGTTGTTTTGCATTATGCATGTATTTGTACCCATTACTCGAACCATTTAATCTGTAACCCAGTCTCTCTGGATTTGGTGAATTATTGTTGAACATGTGGGGACGGAGTCCCCTTTATTTAGAATGTAAAGTTTAAGGGTTTTGAACCTCAAAAATACTTGAGTAGTTTAGTCCTTTAATGTTGAAGTTGAATTATAATTAGGAGGAAAGGAACTTATGGAGTTAGTGTTAAGGAGAATTAATTATTATTGTTTGTAGGTTTAAAAATAAAATGGACGAAAATTTTAGGGTATAAATTGGGTCCTTACATAAGGCATGTTGATCTCAAAAATAGTATAGTTAAGCATGTCGAGCAAAAGGGCTGATAAATAATGAATTTCACCAGGAAAAGTAATTTTGAAACACATTAGGCTCAAGGGCCGAAAGAAAATATTTTCTTACCCACAAAGTGAAGGAAATCCTTGCTTATTTAAAAAAAATTGATATCTCAAACATATCCCAAATTTATATTGGAAAACAGTTAGAATTTATTGTTTGGAATTTATTCATCTTATATTACTAAATAGTAACAAGTGAAATACAATTTATCCATTATTTTCTTTTCTTCTTTTTGATTGGTCTCACTGTTATTATGCATATCTGACTTTTGTTTCCATTTTAAATATTGTTACTTTTATTCGACTATATTAGTTTTTCACTATTATATATTTACTAATTAACCTATATATATATATATTAACTATGTTATTACATTTTTCCATAAAAGTTATATAACATACATTTTTTATATGAATAGAATATTTGTGCTAAAAAACTTTGTGGTGATTAGTATTAAATAATAGTATAATGTACCAACAAGGAGTTACATTCATATATTATTTTTTAATATATATAAACATTTCATAATATGTCTTTTATCATAAAGTCAAGAAGGGACACTCATTTTTATTTTATATGTGCTAACAATGTAAATTTTGCACATTCCATCATTCATATGTTGAATATCATTAATCCTTAAATAAAATTATTGATTATTTATTAATGCATGATACAATCATAATGTAAAATACATTACATGGAAATATTGAACATTTTTTATGGAAAATATTATCATAATTTATGAGCTAAATTAGCACATTTCTGACAAATGCATTGACCATTTACACAACAACTAGGTTGTCCTTCACACACTTTGCTGCAATCTATCGTCCGAGGGCATTCTAAGTGAAACTTTGCTTCCACTAATGTTGGCACTTTCACTATGAAAAACATAGAATATTGTTTATTAGATACAACAAAATATTACTTAAATGTTCTTTTTTTAAAACCAACAAAATATAGTCTAATGATGCAAGATCCCAAAATATATAAAAATTTCAACCTGAATGTAAAGCTTCGATTCTGATAGCGACATTTGTTGGAGGGGTAACCATGCAACCCCGGTTACCCGAAGGGGGATTATCATTGGTCATTATGTAAAAAAAAATATTAATTCTTTTTCAAAATTCGATATTAAACATATTTTAGTTTTTGATTGAAATTTATGTGATCCACTTAATAGGAATGAAAAAAAAGGAAGGGGGATAGATAGATACCAACCTGCTATGGAGATTAGAAAGAAGAGTAAAAAACTAACTTTGCTGAATCTTTGTCATCGTGTTCTGAATCTTTACCTCTCACACTTTTAGGACTGATTCTATTCTATTCTATATACAACAGATGCACTTCTTATATATCACAAAGGGATATAGATTCTATAGAAATACATTTAGAAAGTAATCATACTTTATTGATAAAATATTGTAATTGTTTTTAAAACCACATGTCCTTTAAAGAAAATGATATTCATTTATTACATTGTTAGGTACTTTCCATGTCAATACATAGTAAAAAAAACTAACTTGTTGAAGTCTTGTCATCATGTACTTGAATCTTTAACCTCTCACACTTTTAGTCTGATTCTATTTTTATCTATATACAATCAAATGCACTGCTTATATACACAAAGGGCTATAGATTCTTTAGAAATACATTTAGAAAGTAAATCATACTTTATTGACAAAAATATTGTAGATGTTTTTTAAAACCAGAATTTCCCTTTAAAGTAAAATGATATTTATTTATTATATTGCTAGGTACTTTGAATTTCTTAATATATTTTTAAATTTCAAAATGTGGATATTTTTTAGATGTGTGTATTTTAAATGAGTAAATGTTAGATGATGTGGATCTCATTTGTTTAATTCCCATTTTTATAGGCAAATGTTAGTATCTTAATATTTTGTGGTGGGTGTGATTGAACCCTCAACCTCCTTATTACTTCACTCCTTGAGTTTTCCACCCTTAGCACTTGATCAACCTGCTTGCAAAGAAATGTGACGTGCCTGCAACTTGCATGCCAAGTTATAATAAAGCCTGTAATCTCATCTATTATATATATATATATATATATATATAAAATGTTCTTGATACATCATCATGGACACATGTCAACTTCTCCTTCACATTTTTGCCTCCAAAATTGTTCATATTCTTATTATGTTCTCTCACACATTGTATTAAAATTGGTCTATATATTTCATTTTATTTTATCAAATATTACACAATGTTACTAATATATATATTTAATAAGATTGATGATTATGTGGTTTTAAATATATGTAAAAATCAATTTGTCCCATATGAATGTACGCATAATATGTGTGTTCTTAACCATACGGCAAAAAATTTGGTTAAGAACAACCTCCCACACAGGATAAAGACATCACTTTGTACAACCTCTCATACAAATAAAAATACACTTATACCATTGTTCATTACCCAATATATTATTTACTAAGATTTAATATAATAACATTTTATATATATAATCTATATAAGAAAAAAGTTTCATCAATATTCATTTTTACATGTATCACAACCACATCCATTTTTTTCCCGTCCAAAATTCATAGGCTAACATAATAATAGAGAGGAAATAATAATTACTAAAAGGAATATCATATGCTTGATACTAGTATTTTCAAGGGCAACTTTATCATTATATAATGACTTTTTTAATATCATTGTAATGTAAGTTGTATGATATATTTCTATATGTATACATTTAATATTGTTGGGGATACTTTAGTCATTTCCTATCTACTTCATTCATCTCATTTACGAGTAACATATGTGTTTTAACTATTAAAATATATGTGCCACATGTTTTTTCTTAACAATACGAATGCACATGTAACATGTGTATTTTTAACAATGTGAATGTATAAGTAACATGTGTTTTATATGATCATGCGGCAAAAAATACCGTCCCATGCATACGCACGGTTAACTTGCTAGTTTGCAATGTCATGGAGTCAACAAATGCATCACACCATCACAAATTGGATTTGCTTTATATACACATATACTTTATGAGTGTATTTTGATGAGAAGTCTTGCTTTCATTCGAGAGAGTATTTGATAGAGAAAATTTGTTCTTGTCCTCATTACCATAATAAGATTTGTTTTGTTCTCCTTTTTACTTAGTGGAACTTTGCTCGTGAGTGCCCGTGGTTTTTACCTCTCACACTGTGAGGTTTTCCACATTAAATCATGTGTATTATTTTTCTTAATACTTTACTTGCTTCTCTTTAGTTCCCGACTGATCTGATCTTGTGCTTCGACATAATGCTCTATTGCTAACAAGTGGTATAGGAGCTCTTACTCAATTGAGTATTTCAAAATGTCCACAAAATTTGACATTGAGAAGTTTGATCGCAATATTAGCTTTTTGATTTGACAAGTCCCAATGAGGGTCGTTCTTATCCATAGTGGATTAAAGAAAGCTTTAGATAGGAAGTCAAAGAAATCAGCTTCCATGACGATGGGATGAGTTGGACGAAAATGCGCTTTCAAATAATCCAACTTTGCTAGTCCAAGGAGGTTCTTCGTGAAGTTTCCAATGAAGAAATCGTTCTGGTTTTGTGGCTGAAGCTAGAAACTTTATATTTGACCAAGAGCCTCGCGAACAAGCTTCGTCTCAAATAACAGTTATGTACTATTCGTATGGTTGAATGTACTCATATTCAAACTCATATGGATGAATTTAACTCTAATGTTATGGATTTGCAAAGTATTGATATTAATATTGAAGATGAGGACAAAACTGATTTTTCGGTTGTCTCTTTACCTTCTCTACCTCTAATACTTCAAAGAAATCATGTTGTATGGAAACAATGATACCCTATCTTGTGAAGATGTTAAAAACTAATTTCTTGTCTAAATAAAAATTTGATCTTGTAGTTCATTATGTGGACAATGATGATGGGTTAAGCGTTCGTGGTACAAATCAAGAAAAGAGAGTATTAGTTACAAAAAGTTCAGATCCAAATTTGTGGGACACAAATCTAAGAAAGCCTGTCACTATTGCAAGAAACTAGGACATGATATTCCTCATTATTCTATCTTGAAGAAAAACAAGAAAAAAAACTTCAACAATCCCCTGAAGCTGCTAATATTGAAGTCGAATCAGACAATGATGTTCTTTTATAGAGTAAAATAGAATGAATTCTTGATTTTGGATGTACTTTTCACATGTGTCCTTATAATGACTTATTTACCACTTTTGAACATGTTGATAGTGGTATTGTTTAGATGGACACCGATACTCAATTCAAGATTGTAGGAATAAGTACACTTCAAATGAAGAATAATGATGGTGTTGTCAGAACTTCGACTAATATCCGCTATATTCCATGTTTGATGAACTTAATTTATTTTGGCACCCTAGAGTCTCTCGGGTACACGTATATATTCAAATGAAGTTGGTGCTCTAAAGGTATTGAAAGGTGTTCCGGTATTATTGAAAGCTAACCAAATTGGTAGTTTATAAGTCTTGCAATGATATGTTGTGATAGGTTTTCAACAACTGCATCGTCTTCTACGCTTGACAACGACGTCACCAAATAATGGTACATGTGCTTGGGCCATATGGTGAAAAAGGCATGCATCTTTTGAGCAAATAAGTCTTATTGGATAACAATGCATTGGTATGTTGGAGTTTTGTAAACATTGTGTTTTTGGGAAATTGAAAAAAAGTTAGTTTTTCCACATCAACTCACCGTACCAAATGTATTCTTGATTATATTCATTCTGACCTTTGGGAACCTTCTAAATTTTCTTCCCTTGGAGAATGCTACTATATGATGACTACCATTGTTGATTTTTCTCGCAAGGTTGAGTTTATTTTATGAAACATAAAAATGAGACTTTTCCTACTTTCAGGAAGTGGGAAACTCTTGTTGAAACCAAGGCTGGGAAGAAAGTTAAGAAGTTCAGAAGTGACAACGCCTTAGAGTTTTGTAATGTTACTATGATGAGTTATGTACAAATCATAGTATTGCACGAGGGCCTTGAAAGAACGATCTTAGCACATTAGACTTAAAGACATGGGAAAAATTTATTATACACATATCACACAAGATGACATCGGAAAGATAATTTTTTTGGCACATAAGGTGTAACCCCCTAAAAGTTTGATAATTGGAACATGGTGAAACTTAGTCAGTCTGGGAGCTACTGACTGATTCTCGCTATAGCGAGAAATTCTCGCTTGGGCGAGGGCATCAGTATTTCTCCCAGAATTTTACCTTGGAGCCTCGCCTGGGCGAGATGTGGCTCGCCTGGGCGAGAGAGAGAGTATTGACACTGTGGGATTCTCGCTTGAGTGAGAGCGTCAGTGTTTGAAAATGTAAAAGGTGGGATCTCTCGCCTGGGCGACATATTCTCGCTTGGGCGAGAATCTAAAATCCTGAAACCTAAAATAGAGCCCCAACACGAAATGGGGAGGGGTTTTGAGAGAAAGGAGAAGAAGAAGTGATTTTCTTGGCTAGAGCTCGCATAAAAGGCTACGTGAAGCTAGAGAAGAGGTAAAACGCTTGATTTTAACACTTCTCCTTACTTAGAAATTCATTATGGTAAATGGGGTCTCTTCTCTTTGAGTTGGAAACGACCCAACTCTCCCTCCTTGATGTAGTAGTTCGTTAGTTAACTTATTTCTTGAAAACTCATAGTATAGAGTGTCTATTTGGAGATAGTGTTTGAAAAATATTGATAGTAAGAAACCCCAAAAAACCTAGAAATGAAAGAATGGTGAAGAAAATGGATTGGAACTGTTAATGTGTGGTTGTGTTTGATTTTGATATGAGATGTGTGGTTGTGAGGTAGATGATTGGAATGTCATATGTGTGTAAGTAGTGATAGAAAGAAAGAATCAGAGTAAAGACACCGTAAACTCGGAGGAAATAATGAATAAAAGATAAATAGATGTTATAAAGTGACAAAGAAAGATTGTGTGTTTTGTGTGTGTGGTTGGGTAGCCTTAGTTAAGAGTTGGAGGAGTTGATTCAGGTAACTTAACGCCAACACACGCCAAGGTAAGGAGTCGTGTTTTCCATAGTTAAGGATTTGATGTGGAAGGTAACGTATTGAAATTATTATTAATACTATGATAATGGAGTGATAATGGTTGTTATATGACAATTGTATTGATTAGCCTTCGTGGCATAGACTTGCACTATGTGGTATTGATTAGCCTTTGTGGCGTTGACTTACCTATGTGGTATTGATTAGCCTTCGTGGCATAGACTTGCCCTATGTGGTATTGGTTAGCCTTTGTGGCGTTGACTTGCCCTATGTGGTATTGATTAGTCTTCGTGGCATAGACTTGCCCTATGTGGTATTGGTTAGCCTTTGTGGCGTTGACTTTCCCTATGTGGTATTGGTTAGCCTTCGTGGCATAGACTTGCCCTATGTGGTATTGATTAGACTTTGTGGCGTTGACTTGCCCTATGTGGTATTGGTTAGCCTTTGTGGCATAGACTTACCCTGCGTGGTATGGGAATGATTGCTATTAAATGTGGTTGATGAATGGTGGATTAATAGTTTAGTGTACCTTAACGGTTGAATTATGTTACTGATAGAATTTTATATATATGTATCTGTTTGTGTTATAATTATCTCATTCGGATGTATCCGTATTGATTATCTTGAATTTTGTTATCTTACTCCATTTGTTTCTTGATGGTGCCATTTGGTGATAATCGGTGCACAGGTAAAGCAAAGGAGTAGTAGATCCAGAAGGCGTGTTAGTGTAGTTCTTCCTAGTATGGGTGTAATGGTGCTAGTAACATGTTGTTTTGCATTATGCATGTATTTGTACCCATTACTCGAACCATTTAATCTGTAACCCAGTCTCTCTGGATTTGGTGATTATTGTTGAACATGTGGGGACGGAGTCCCCTTTATTTAGAATGTAAAGTTTAAGGGTTTTGAACCTCAAAAATACTTGAGTAGTTAGTCCTTTAATGTTGAAGTTGAATTATAATTAGGAGGAAAGGAACTTATGGAGTTAGTGTTAAGGAGAATTAATTATTATTGTTTGTAGGTTTAAAATAAAATGGACGAAAATTTTAGGGTATAAATTGGGTCCTTACATAAGGCATGTTGATCTCAAAAATAGTATAGTTTAAGCATGTCGAGCAAAAGGGCTGATAAATAATGAATTTCACCAGGAAAAGTAATTTTGAAACACATTAGGCTCAAGGGCCGAAAGAAAATATTTTCTTACCCACAAAGTGAAGGAAATCCTTGCTTATTTAAAAAAAATTGATATCTCAAACATATCCCAAATTTATATTGGAAAACAGTTAGAATTTATTGTTTGGAATTTATTCATCTTATATTACTAAATAGTAACAAGTGAAATACAATTTATCCATTATTTTCTTTTCTTCTTGTTTGATTGGTCTCACTGTTATTATGCATATCTGACTTTTGTTTCCATTTTAAATATTGTTACTTTTATTCGACTATATTAGTTTTTCACTATTATATATTTACTAATTAACCTATATATATATATATTAACTATGTTATTACATTTTTCCATAAAAGTTATATAACATACATTTTTTATATGAATAGAATATTTGTGCTAAAAAACTTTGTGGTGATTAGTATTAAATAATAGTATAATGTACCAACAAGGAGTTACATTCATATATTATTTTTTAATATATATAAACATTTCATAATATGTCTTTTATCATAAAGTCAAGAAGGGACACTCATTTTTATTTTATATGTGCTAACAATGTAAATTTTGCACATTCCATCATTCATATGTTGAATATCATTAATCCTTAAATAAAATTATTGATTATTTATTAATGCATGATACAATCATAATGTAAAATACATTACATGGAAATATTGAACATTTTTATGGAAAATATTATCATAATTTATGAGCTAAATTAGCACATTTCTGACAAATGCATTGACCATTTACACAACAACTAGGTTGTCCTTCACACACTTTGCTGCAATCTATCGTCCGAGGGCATTCTAAGTGAAACTTTGCTTCCACTAATGTTGGCACTTTCACTATGAAAAACATAGAATATTGTTTATTAGATACAACAAAATATTACTTAAATGTTCTTTTTTTAAAACCAACAAAATATTAGTCTAATGATGCAAGATCCCAAAATATATAAAAATTTCAACCTGAATGTAAAGCTTCGATTCTGATAGCGACATTTGTTGGAGGGGTAACCATGCAACCCGGTTACCCGAAGGGGATTATCATTGGTCATTATGTAAAAAAAAAATATTAATTCTTTTTCAAAATTCTATATTAAACATATTTTAGGTTTTTGATTGAAATTTATGTGATCCACTTAATAGGGAATGAAAAAAAGGAAGGGGATAGATAGATACCAACCTGCTATGGAGATTAGAAAGAAGAGTAAAAAAACTAACTTTGCTGAATTCTTTGTCATCGTGTTCTTGAATCTTTACCTCTCACACTTTTAGACTGATTCTATTCTATTCTATATACAACCAGATGCACTTCTTATATACACAAAGGGATATAGATTCTATAGAAATACATTTAGAAAGTAAATCATACTTTATTGATAAAAATATTGTAATTGTTTTTAAAACCACATTGTCCTTTAAATTAAAATGATATTCATTTATTACATTGTTAGGTACTTTCCATTTCAATACATAGTAAAAAAAACTAACTTTGTTGAATTCTTTGTCATCATGTACTTGAATCTTTACCTCTCACACTTTTAGTCTGATTCTATTTTATTCTATATACAATCAAATGCACTGCTTATATACACAAAGGGATATAGATTCTTTAGAAATACATTTAGAAAGTAAATCATACTTTATTGACAAAAATATTGTAGATGTTTTTAAAACCAGAATTTCCCTTTAAAGTAAAATGATATTTATTTATTATATTGCTAGGTACTTTGAATTTCTTAATAATATTTTAAATTTCAAAATGTGATATTTTTTAGATGTGTGTATTTTAAATGAGTAAATGTTAGATGATGTGGATCTCATTTGTTTAATTCCCATTTTTATAGGCAAATGTTAGTATCTTAATATTTTGTGGTGGGTGTGATTTGAACCCTCAACCTCCTTATTACTTCACTCCTTGAGTTTTCCACCCTTAGCACTTGATCAACCTGCTTGCAAAGAAATGTGACGTGCCTGCAACTTGCATGCCAAGTTATAATAAAGCCTGTAATCTCATCTATTATATATATATATATATATATATAAAATGTTCTTGATACATCATCATGGACACATGTCAACTTCTCCTTCACATTTTTGCCTCCAAAATTGGTTCATATTCTTATTATGTTCTCTCACACATTGTATTAAAATTGGTCTATATATTTCATTTTATTTTATCAAATTATTACACAATGTTACTAATATATATATTTAATAAGATTGATGATTATGTGGTTTTAAATATATGTAAAAATCAATTTGTCCCATATGAATGTACGCATAATATGTGTGTTCTTAACCATACGGCAAAAAAGTTTGGTTAAGAACAACCTCCACACAGGATAAAGACACATCACTTTGTACAACCTCTCATACAAGATAAAAATACACTTATACCCATTGTTCATTACCCAATATATTATTTAATAAGATTAATAATAATAACATTTAATATATATACTCTATATAAGAAAAAAGTTTCATCAATATTCATTTTTACATGTATCACAACCACATCCATTTTTTCCCGTCCAAAATTCATAGGCTAACATAATAATAGAGAGGAAATAATAATTACTAAAGGAATATCATATGCTTGATACTAGTATTTTCAAGGGCAACTTTATCATTATATAATGACTTTTTTAATATCATTGTAATGTAAGTTGTATGATATATTTCTATATGTATACATTTAATATTGTTGGGGATACTTTAGTCATTTCCTATCTACTTCATTCATCTCATTTACGAGTAACATATGTGTTTTTAACTATTAAAATATATGTGCCACATGTTTTTTTCTTAACAATACGAATGCACATGTAACATGTGTATTTTTAACAATGTGAATGTATAAGTAACATGTGTTTTATTGATCATGCGGCAAAAAATACCGTCCCATGCATACGCACGGTTAACTTGCTAGTTTGCAATGTCATGGAGTCAACAAATGCATCACACCATCACAAATTGGATTTGCTTTATATACACATATACTTTATGAGTGTATTTTGATGAGAAGTCTTGCTTTCATTCGAGAGAGTATTTGATAGAGAAAATATTGTTCTTGTCCTCATTACCATAATAAGATTTGTTTTGTTCTCCTTTTTACTTAGTGGAACTTTGCTCGTGAGTGCCCGTGGTTTTTACCTCTCACACTGTGAGGTTTTCCACATTAAATCATGTGTATTATTTTTCTTAATACTTTACTTGCTTCTCTTTAGTTCCCGACTGATCTGATCTTGTGCTTCGACATAATGCTCTATTGCTAACAAGTGGTATAGGAGCTCTTACTCAATTGAGTATTTCAAAATGTCCACAAAATTTGACATTGAGAAGTTTGATCGCAATATTAGCTTTTTGATTTGACAAGTCCCAATGAGGGTCGTTCTTATCCATAGTGGATTAAAGAAAGCTTTAGATAGGAAGTCAAAGAAATCAGCTTCCATGACGATGGGATGAGTTGGACGAAAATGCGCTTTCAATAATCCAACTTTGCTAGTCCAAGGAGGTTCTTCGTGAAGTTTCCAATGAAGAAATCGTTCTGGTTTTGTGGCTGAAGCTAGAAACTTTATATTTGACCAAGAGCCTCGCGAACAAGCTTCGTCTCAAATAACAGTTATGTACTATTCGTATGGTTGAATGTACTCATATTCAAACTCATATGGATGAATTTAACTCTAATGTTATGGATTTGCAAAGTATTGATATTAATATTGAAGATGAGGACAAAACTGATTTTTCGGTTGTCTCTTTACCTTCTACCTCTAAATACTTCAAAGAAATCATGTTGTATGGAAACAATGATACCCTATCTTGTGAAGATGTTAAAACTAATTTCTTGTCTAAATAAAAATTTGATCTTGTAGTTCATTATGTGGACAATGATGATGGGTTAAGCGTTCGTGGTACAAATCAAGAAAAAGAGAGTATTAGTTACAAAAAGTTCAGATCCAAATTTGTGGGACACAAATCTAAGAAAGCCTGTCACTATTGCAAGAAACTAGGACATGATATTCCTCATTATTCTATCTTGAAGAAAAACAAGAAAAAAAAACTTCAACAATCCCCTGAAGCTGCTAATATTGAAGTCGAATCAGACAATGATGTTCTTTTATAGAGTAAAATAGAATGAATTCTTGATTTTGGATGTACTTTTCACATGTGTCCTTATAATGACTTATTTACCACTTTTGAACATGTTGATAGTGGTATTGTTTAGATGGACAACCGATACTCAATTCAAGATTGTAGGAATAAGTACACTTCAAATGAAGAATAATGATGGTGTTGTCAGAACTTCGACTAATATCCGCTATATTCCATGTTTGATGAACTTAATTTATTTTGGCACCCTAGAGTCTCTCGGGTACACGTATATATTCAAATGAAGTTGGTGCTCTAAAGGTATTGAAAGGTGTTCCGGTATTATTGAAAGCTAACCAAATTGGTAGTTTATAAGTCTTGCAATGATATGTTGTGATAGGTTTTCAACAACTGCATCGTCTTCTACGCTTGACAACGACGTCACCAAATAATGGTACATGTGCTTGGGCCATATGGTGAAAAAGGCATGCATCTTTTGAGCAAATAAGTCTTATTGGATAACAATGCATTGGTATGTTGGAGTTTTGTAAACATTGTGTTTTTGGGAAATTGAAAAAAAGTTAGTTTTTCCACATCAACTCACCGTACCAAATGTATTCTTGATTATATTCATTCTGACCTTTGGGAACCTTCTAAATTTTCTTCCCTTGGAGAATGCTACTATATGATGACTACCATTGTTGATTTTTCTCGCAAGGTTTGAGTTTATTTTATGAAACATAAAAATGAGACTTTTCCTACTTTCAGGAAGTGGGAAACTCTTGTTGAAACCAAGGCTGGGAAGAAAGTTAAGAAGTTCAGAAGTGACAACGCCTTAGAGTTTTGTAATGTTACTATGATGAGTTATGTACAAATCATAGTATTGCACGAGGGCCTTGAAAGAACGATCTTAGCACATTAGACTTAAAGACATGGGAAAAATTTATTATACACATATCACACAAGATGACATCGGAAAGATAATTTTTTTGGCACATAAGGTGTAACCCCCTAAAAGTTTGATAATTGGAACATGGTGAAACTTAGTCAGTCTGGGAGCTACTGACTGATTCTCGCTATAGCGAGAAATTCTCGCTTGGGCGAGGGCATCAGTATTTCTCCCAGAATTTTACCTTGGAGCCTCGCCTGGGCGAGATGTGGCTCGCCTGGGCGAGAGAGAGAGTATTGACACTGTGGGATTCTCGCTTGAGTGAGAGCGTCAGTGTTTGAAAATGTAAAAAGGTGGGATCTCTCGCCTGGGCGACATATTCTCGCTTGGGCGAGAATCTAAAATCCTGAAACCTAAAATAGAGCCCCAAACACGAAATGGGGAGGGGTTTTTGAGAGAAAGGAGAAGAAGAAGTGATTTTCTTGGCTAGAGCTCGCATAAAGGCTACGTGAAGCTAGAGAAGAGGTAAAACGCTTGATTTTAACACTTCTCCTTACTTAGAAATTCATTATGGTAAATGGGGTCTCTTCTCTTTGAGTTGGAAAACGACCCAACTCTTCCCTCCTTGATGTAGTAGTTTCGTTAGTTAACTTATTTCTTGAAAACTCATAGTATAGAGTGTCTATTTGGAGATAGTGTTTGAAAAATATTGATAGTAAGAAACCCCAAAAACCTAGAAACGAAATGGTGAAGAAAATGGATTGGAAACTGTTAAGTTGGGTTGTGGTTTATGATTGATGATGTGAAATGAAGGGTTAGATGTTTAGGAATGCATATGGGTGTATCAATAGGGATAGTTTTGAAAGTCATCGAAGTATGAGTTAAACTGTGATAGAAATATGTAAAATGAGTTATAATGTGTTGTTACGAATATATTATTGACTGTGTTTTTGTGTGTGTGGATGGGTAAAGACCCTAAGGTTGGAGGAAGCGGAGTAGATTCTAACAAGCCGTCAAACGCCAACACACCGCCAAGGTAAGGGAGTCGTGTTTTCCATAGTTAAGGATTTGATGTGGAAGGTAAACGTATTGAAATTATTATTAATACTATGATAATGGAGTGATAATGGTTGTTATATGACAATTGTATTGATTAGCCTTCGTGGCATAGACTTGCACTATGTGGTATTGATTAGCCTTTGTGGCGTTGACTTACCCTATGTGGTATTGATTAGCCTTCGTGGCATAGACTTGCCCTATGTGGTATTGGTTAGCCTTTGTGGCGTTGACTTGCCCTATGTGGTATTGATTAGTCTTCGTGGCATAGACTTGCCCTATGTGGTATTGGTTAGCCTTTGTGGCGTTGACTTTCCCTATGTGGTATTGGTTAGCCTTCGTGGCATAGACTTGCCCTATGTGGTATTGATTAGACTTTGTGGCGTTGACTTGCCCTATGTGGTATTGGTTAGCCTTTGTGGCATAGACTTACCCTGCGTGGTATGGGAATGATTGCTATTAAATGTGGTTGATGAATGGTGGATTAATAGTTTAGTGTACCTTAACGGTTGAATTATGTTACTGATAGAATTTTATATATATGTATCTGTTTGTGTTATAATTATCTCATTCGGATGTATCCGTATTGATTATCTTGAATTTGTTATCTTACTCCATTTTGTTTCTTGATGGTGCCATTTGGGTGATAATCGGTGCACAGGTAAAGCAAAGGAGTAGTAGATCCAGAAGGCGTGTTAGTGTAGTTCTTCCTAGTATGGGTGTAATGGTGCTAGTAACATGTTGTTTTGCATTATGCATGTATTTGTACCCATTACTTCGAACCATTTAATCTGTAACCCAGTCTCTCTGGATTTGGTGAATTATTGTTGAACATGTGGGGACGGAGTCCCCTTTATTTAGAATGTAAAGTTTAAGGGTTTTGAACCTCAAAAATACTTGAGTAGTTTAGTCCTTTAATGTTGAAGTTGAATTATAATTAGGAGGAAAGGAACTTATGGAGTTAGTGTTAAGGAGAATTAATTATTATTGTTTGGTAGGTTTAAAAATAAAATGGACGAAAATTTTAGGGTATAAATTGGGTCCTTACATAAGGCATGTTGATCTCAAAAATAGTATAGTTTAAGCATGTCGAGCAAAAGGGCTGATAATAATGAATTTCACCAGGAAAAGTAATTTTGAAAACACATTAGGCTCAAGGGCCGAAAGAAAATATTTTCTTACCCACAAAGTGAAGGAAATCCTTGCTTATTTAAAAAAAATTGATATCTCAAACATATCCCAAATTTATATTGGAAAACAGTTAGAATTTATTGTTTGAATTTATTCATCTTATATTACTAAATAGTAACAAGTGAAATACAATTCATCCATTATTTTCTTTTCTTCTTTTGATTGGTCTCACTGTTATTATGCATATCTGACTTTTGTTTCCATTTAAATATTGTTACTTTTATTCGACTATATTAGTTTTTCACTATTATATATTTACTAATTAACCTATATATATATATATTAACTATGTTATTACATTTTTCCATAAAAGTTATATAACATACATTTTTTATATGAATAGAATATTTGTGCTAAAAAACTTTGTGGTGATTAGTATTAAATAATAGTATAATGTACCAACAAGGAGTTACATTCATATATTATTTTTTAATATATATAAACATTTCATAATATGTCTTTTATCATAAAGTCAAGAAGGGACACTCATTTTTATTTTATATGTGCTAACAATGTAAATTTTGCACATTCCATCATTCATATGTTGAATATCATTAATCCTTAAATAAAATTATTGATTATTTATTAATGCATGATACAATCATAATGTAAAATACATTACATGGAAATATTGAACATTTTTTATGGAAAATATTATCATAATTTATGAGCTAAATTAGCACATTTCTGACAAATGCATTGACCATTTACACAACAACTAGGTTGTCCTTCACACACTTTGCTGCAATCTATCGTCCGAGGGCATTCTAAGTGAAACTTTGCTTCCACTAATGTTGGCACTTTCACTATGAAAAACATAGAATATTGTTTATTAGATACAACAAAATATTACTTAAATGTTCTTTTTTTAAAACCAACAAAATATTAGTCTAATGATGCAAGATCCCAAAATATATAAAAATTTCAACCTGAATGTAAAGCTTCGATTCTGATAGCGACATTTGTTGGAGGGGTAACCATGCAACCCGGTTACCCGAAGGGGATTATCATTGGTCATTATGTAAAAAAAAATATTAATTCTTTTTCAAAATTCTATATTAAACATATTTTAGTTTTTGATTGAAATTTATGTGATCCACTTAATAGGGAATGAAAAAAAGGAAGGGGATAGATAGATACCAACCTGCTATGGAGATTAGAAAGAAGAGTAAAAAAACTAACTTTGCTGAATTCTTTGTCATCGTGTTCTTGAATCTTTACCTCTCACACTTTTAGACTGATTCTATTCTATTCTATATACAACCAGATGCACTTCTTATATACACAAAGGGATATAGATTCTATAGAAATACATTTAGAAAGTAAATCATACTTTATTGATAAAAATATTGTAATTGTTTTTAAAACCACATTGTCCTTTAAATTAAAATGATATTCATTTATTACATTGTTAGGTACTTTCCATTTCAATACATAGTAAAAAAAAACTAACTTTGTTGAATTCTTTGTCATCATGTACTTGAATCTTTACCTCTCACACTTTTAGTCTGATTCTATTTTATTCTATATACAATCAAATGCACTGCTTATATACACAAAGGGATATAGATTCTTTAGAAATACATTTAGAAAGTAAATCATACTTTATTGACAAAAATATTGTAGATGTTTTTAAAACCAGAATTTCCCTTTAAAGTAAAATGATATTTATTTATTATATTGCTAGGTACTTTGAATTTCTTAATAATATTTTAAATTTCAAAATGTGGATATTTTTTAGATGTGTGTATTTTAAATGAGTAAATGTTAGATGATGTGGATCTCATTTGTTTAATTCCCATTTTTATAGGCAAATGTTAGTATCTTAATATTTTGTGGTGGGTGTGATTTGAACCCTCAACCTCCTTATTACTTCACTCCTTGAGTTTTCCACCCTTAGCACTTGATCAACCTGCTTGCAAAGAAATGTGACGTGCCTGCAACTTGCATGCCAAGTTATAATAAAGCCTGTAATCTCATCTATTATATATATATATATATATATATATAAAATGTTCTTGATACATCATCATGGACACATGTCAACTTCTCCTTCACATTTTTGCCTCCAAAATTGGTTCATATTCTTATTATGTTCTCTCACACATTGTATTAAAATTGGTCTATATATTTCATTTTATTTTATCAAATTATTACACAATGTTACTAATATATATATTTAATAAGATTGATGATTATGTGGTTTTAAATATATGTAAAAATCAATTTGTCCCATATGAATGTACGCATAATATGTGTGTTCTTAACATACGGCAAAAAAGTTTGGTTAAGAACAACCTCCCACACAGGATAAAGACACATCACTTTGTACAACCTCTCATACAAGATAAAAATACACTTATACCCATTGTTCATTACCCAATATATTATTTAATAAGATTTAATAATAATAACATTTAATATATATACTCTATATAAGAAAAAAAGTTTCATCAATATTCATTTTTACATGTATCACAACCACATCCATTTTTTCCCGTCCAAAATTCATAGGCTAACATAATAATAGAGAGGAAATAATAATTACTAAAAGGAATATCATATGCTTGATACTAGTATTTTCAAGGGCAACTTTATCATTATATAATGACTTTTTTAATATCATTGTAATGTAAGTTGTATGATATATTTCTATATGTATACATTTAATATTGTGGGGATACTTTAGTCATTTCCTATCTACTTCATTCATCTCATTTACGAGTAACATATGTGTTTTTAACTATTAAATATATGTGCCACATGTTTTTCTTAACAATACGAATGCACATGTAACATGTGTATTTTTAACAATGTGAATGTATAAGTAACATGTGTTTTATTGATCATGCGGCAAAAAATACCGTCCCATGCATACGCACGGTTAACTTGCTAGTTTGCAATGTCATGGAGTCAACAAATGCATCACACCATCACAAATTGGATTTGCTTTATATACACATATACTTTATGAGTGTATTTTGATGAGAAGTCTTGCTTTCATTCGAGAGAGTATTTGATAGAGAAAATATTGTTCTTGTCCTCATTACCATAATAAGATTTGTTTTGTTCTCCTTTTTACTTAGTGGAACTTTGCTCGTGAGTGCCCGTGGTTTTTACCTCTCACACTGTGAGGTTTTCCACATTAAATCATGTGTATTATTTTTCTTAATACTTTACTTGCTTCTCTTTAGTTCCCGACTGATCTGATCTTGTGCTTCGACATAATGCTCTATTGCTAACAAGTGGTATAGGAGCTCTTACTCAATTGAGTATTTCAAAATGTCCACAAAATTTGACATTGAGAAGTTTGATCGCAATATTAGCTTTTTGATTTGACAAGTCCCAATGAGGGTCGTTCTTATCCATAGTGGATTAAAGAAAGCTTTAGATAGGAAGTCAAAGAAATCAGCTTCCATGACGATGGGATGAGTTGGACGAAAATGCGCTTTCAATAATCCAACTTTGCTAGTCCAAGGAGGTTCTTCGTGAAGTTTCCAATGAAGAAATCGTTCTGGTTTTGTGGCTGAAGCTAGAAACTTTATATTTGACCAAGAGCCTCGCGAACAAGCTTCGTCTCAAATAACAGTTATGTACTATTCGTATGGTTGAATGTACTCATATTCAAACTCATATGGATGAATTTAACTCTAATGTTATGGATTTGCAAAGTATTGATATTAATATTGAAGATGAGGACAAAACTGATTTTTCGGTTGTCTCTTTACCTTCTACCTCTAAATACTTCAAAGAAATCATGTTGTATGGAAACAATGATACCCTATCTTGTGAAGATGTTAAAACTAATTTCTTGTCTAAATAAAAATTTGATCTTGTAGTTCATTATGTGGACAATGATGATGGGTTAAGCGTTCGTGGTACAAATCAAGAAAAAGAGAGTATTAGTTACAAAAAGTTCAGATCCAAATTTGTGGGACACAAATCTAAGAAAGCCTGTCACTATTGCAAGAAACTAGGACATGATATTCCTCATTATTCTATCTTGAAGAAAAACAAGAAAAAAAAACTTCAACAATCCCCTGAAGCTGCTAATATTGAAGTCGAATCAGACAATGATGTTCTTTTATAGAGTAAAATAGAATGAATTCTTGATTTTGGATGTACTTTTCACATGTGTCCTTATAATGACTTATTTACCACTTTTGAACATGTTGATAGTGGTATTGTTTAGATGGACACCGATACTCAATTCAAGATTGTAGGAATAAGTACACTTCAAATGAAGAATAATGATGGTGTTGTCAGAACTTCGACTAATATCCGCTATATTCCATGTTTGATGAACTTAATTTATTTTGGCACCCTAGAGTCTCTCGGGTACACGTATATATTCAAATGAAGTTGGTGCTCTAAAGGTATTGAAAGGTGTTCCGGTATTATTGAAAGCTAACCAAATTGGTAGTTTATAAGTCTTGCAATGATATGTTGTGATAGGTTTTCAACAACTGCATCGTCTTCTACGCTTGACAACGACGTCACCAAATAATGGTACATGTGCTTGGGCCATATGGTGAAAAAGGGCATGCATCTTTTGAGCAAATAAGTCTTATTGGATAACAATGCATTGGTATGTTGGAGTTTTTGTAAACATTGTGTTTTTGGGAAATTGAAAAAAAGTTAGTTTTTCCACATCAACTCACCGTACCAAATGTATTCTTGATTATATTCATTCTGACCTTTGGGAACCTTCTAAATTTTCTTCCCTTGGAGAATGCTACTATATGATGACTACCATTGTTGATTTTTCTCGCAAGGTTTGAGTTTATTTTATGAAACATAAAATGAGACTTTTCCTACTTTCAGGAGTGGGAAACTCTTGTTGAAACCAAGGCTGGGAAGAAAGTTAAGAAGTTCAGAAGTGACAACGCCTTAGAGTTTTGTAATGTTACTATGATGAGTTATGTACAAATCATAGTATTGCACGAGGGCCTTGAAAGAACGATCTTAGCACATTAGACTTAAAGACATGGGAAAAATTTATTATAACACATATCACACAAGATGACATCGGAAAGATAATTTTTTTGGCACATAAGGTGTAACCCCCTAAAAGTTTGATAATTGGAACATGGTGAAACTTAGTCAGTCTGGGAGCTACTGACTGATTCTCGCTATAGCGAGAAATTCTCGCTTGGGCGAGGGCATCAGTATTTCTCCCAGAATTTTACCTTGGAGCCTCGCCTGGGCGAGATGTGGCTCGCCTGGGCGAGAGAGAGAGTATTGACACTGTGGGATTCTCGCTTGAGTGAGAGCGTCAGTGTTTGAAAATGTAAAAGGTGGGATCTCTCGCCTGGGCGACATATTCTCGCTTGGGCGAGAATCTAAAATCCTGAAACCTAAATAGAGCCCCAAACACGAAATGGGGAGGGGTTTTTGAGAGAAAGGAGAAGAAGAAGTGATTTTCTTGGCTAGAGCTCGCATAAAGGCTACGTGAAGCTAGAGAAGAGGTAAAACGCTTGATTTTAACACTTCTCCTTACTTAGAAATTCATTATGGTAAATGGGGTCTCTTCTCTTTGAGTTGGAAAACGACCCAACTCTTCCCTCCTTGATGTAGTAGTTCGTTAGTTAACTTATTTCTTGAAAACTCATAGTATAGAGTGTCTATTTGGAGATAGTGTTTGAAAATATTGATAGTAAGAAACCCCAAAAACCTAGAAACGAAATGGTGAAGAAAATGGATTGGAAACTGTTAAGTTGGGTTGTGGTTTATGATTGATGATGTGAAATGAAGGGTTAGATGTTTAGGAATGCATATGGGTGTATCAATAGGGATAGTTTTGAAAGTCATCGAAGTATGAGTTAAACTGTGATAGAAATATGTAAAATGAGTTATAATGTGTTGTTACGAATATATTATTGACTGTGTTTTTTGTGTGTGGATGGGTAAAGACCCTAAGGTTGGAGGAAGCGGAGTAGATTCTAACAAGCCGTCAAACGCCAACACACGCCAAGGTAAGGGAGTCGTGTTTTCCATAGTTAAGGATTTGATGTGGAAGGTAAACGTATTGAAATTATTATTAATACTATGATAATGGAGTGATAATGGTTGTTATATGACCAATTGTATTGATTAGCCTTCGTGGCATAGACTTGCACTATGTGGTATTGATTAGCCTTTGTGGCGTTGACTTACCCTATGTGGTATTGATTAGCCTTCGTGGCATAGACTTGCCCTATGTGGTATTGGTTAGCCTTTGTGGCGTTGACTTGCCCTATGTGGTATTGATTAGTCTTCGTGGCATAGACTTGCCCTATGTGGTATTGGTTAGCCTTTGTGGCGTTGACTTTCCCTATGTGGTATTGGTTAGCCTTCGTGGCATAGACTTGCCCTATGTGGTATTGATTAGACTTTGTGGCGTTGACTTGCCCTATGTGGTATTGGTTAGCCTTTGTGGCATAGACTTACCCTGCGTGGTATGGGAATGATTGCTATTAAATGTGGTTGATGAATGGTGGATTAATAGTTTAGTGTACCTTAACGGTTGAATTATGTTACTGATAGAATTTTATATATATGTATCTGTTTGTGTTATAATTATCTCATTCGGATGTATCCGTATTGATTATCTTGAATTTGTTATCTTACTCCATTTTGTTTCTTGATGGTGCCATTTGGTGATAATCGGTGCACAGGTAAAGCAAAGGAGTAGTAGATCCAGAAGGCGTGTTAGTGTAGTTCTTCCTAGTATGGGTGTAATGGTGCTAGTAACATGTTGTTTTGCATTATGCATGTATTTGTACCCATTACTCGAACCATTTAATCTGTAACCCAGTCTCTCTGGATTTGGTGAATTATTGTTGAACATGTGGGGACGGAGTCCCCTTTATTTAGAATGTAAAGTTTAAGGGTTTTGAACCTCAAAAATACTTGAGTAGTTTAGTCCTTTAATGTTGAAGTTGAATTATAATTAGGAGGAAAGGAACTTATGGAGTTAGTGTTAAGGAGAATTAATTATTATTGTTTGTAGGTTTAAAAATAAAATGGACGAAAATTTTAGGGTATAAATTGGGTCCTTACATAAGGCATGTTGATCTCAAAAATAGTATAGTTTAAGCATGTCGAGCAAAAGGGCTGATAAATAATGAATTTCACCAGGAAAAGTAATTTTGAAACACATTAGGCTCAAGGGCCGAAAGAAAATATTTTCTTACCCACAAAGTGAAGGAAATCCTTGCTTATTTAAAAAAAATTGATATCTCAAACATATCCCAAATTTATATTGGAAAACAGTTAGAATTTATTGTTTGGAATTTATTCATCTTATATTACTAAATAGTAACAAGTGAAATACAATTTATCCATTATTTTCTTTTCTTCTTTTTGATTGGTCTCACTGTTATTATGCATATCTGACTTTTGTTTCCATTTTAAATATTGTTACTTTTATTCGACTATATTAGTTTTTCACTATTATATATTTACTAATTAACCTATATATATATATATTAACTATGTTATTACATTTTTCCATAAAAGTTATATAACATACATTTTTTATATGAATAGAATATTTGTGCTAAAAAACTTTGTGGTGATTAGTATTAAATAATAGTATAATGTACCAACAAGGAGTTACATTCATATATTATTTTTTAATATATATAAACATTTCATAATATGTCTTTTATCATAAAGTCAAGAAGGGACACTCATTTTTATTTTATATGTGCTAACAATGTAAATTTTGCACATTCCATCATTCATATGTTGAATATCATTAATCCTTAAATAAAATTATTGATTATTTATTAATGCATGATACAATCATAATGTAAAATACATTACATGGAAATATTGAACATTTTTTATGGAAAATATTATCATAATTTATGAGCTAAATTAGCACATTTCTGACAAATGCATTGACCATTTACACAACAACTAGGTTGTCCTTCACACACTTTGCTGCAATCTATCGTCCGAGGGCATTCTAAGTGAAACTTTGCTTCCACTAATGTTGGCACTTTCACTATGAAAAACATAGAATATTGTTTATTAGATACAACAAAATATTACTTAAATGTTCTTTTTTTAAAACCAACAAAATATTAGTCTAATGATGCAAGATCCCAAAATATATAAAAATTTCAACCTGAATGTAAAGCTTCGATTCTGATAGCGACATTTGTTGGAGGGGTAACCATGCAACCCGGTTACCCGAAGGGGATTATCATTGGTCATTATGTAAAAAAAAATATTAATTCTTTTTCAAAATTCTATATTAAACATATTTTAGTTTTTGATTGAAATTTATGTGATCCACTTAATAGGGAATGAAAAAAAGGAAGGGGATAGATAGATACCAACCTGCTATGGAGATTAGAAAGAAGAGTAAAAAAACTAACTTGCTGAATTCTTTGTCATCGTGTTCTTGAATCTTTACCTCTCACACTTTTAGACTGATTCTATTCTATTCTATATACAACCAGATGCACTTCTTATATACACAAAGGGATATAGATTCTATAGAAATACATTTAGAAAGTAAATCATACTTTATTGATAAAAATATTGTAATTGTTTTTAAAACCACATTGTCCTTTAAATTAAAATGATATTCATTTATTACATTGTTAGGTACTTTCCATTTCAATACATAGTAAAAAAAACTAACTTTGTTGAATTCTTTGTCATCATGTACTTGAATCTTTACCTCTCACACTTTTAGTCTGATTCTATTTTATTCTATATACAATCAAATGCACTGCTTATATACACAAAGGGATATAGATTCTTTAGAAATACATTTAGAAAGTAAATCATACTTTATTGACAAAAATATTGTAGATGTTTTTAAAACCAGAATTTCCCTTTAAAGTAAAATGATATTTATTTATTATATTGCTAGGTACTTTGAATTCTTAATAATATTTAAATTTCAAAATGTGGATATTTTTTAGATGTGTGTATTTTAAATGAGTAAATGTTAGATGATGTGGATCTCATTTGTTTAATTCCCATTTTTATAGGCAAATGTTAGTATCTTAATATTTTGTGGTGGGTGTGATTTGAACCCTCAACCTCCTTATTACTTCACTCCTTGAGTTTTCCACCCTTAGCACTTGATCAACCTGCTTGCAAAGAAATGTGACGTGCCTGCAACTTGCATGCCAAGTTATAATAAAGCCTGTAATCTCATCTATTATATATATATATATATATATATATAAAATGTTCTTGATACATCATCATGGACACATGTCAACTTCTCCTTCACATTTTTGCCTCCAAAATTGGTTCATATTCTTATTATGTTCTCTCACACATTGTATTAAAATTGGTCTATATATTTCATTTTATTTTATCAAATTATTACACAATGTTACTAATATATATATTTAATAAGATTGATGATTATGTGGTTTTAAATATATGTAAAAATCAATTTGTCCCATATGAATGTACGCATAATATGTGTGTTCTTAACCATACGGCAAAAAAGTTTGGTTAAGAACAACCTCCCACACAGGATAAAGACACATCACTTTGTACAACCTCTCATACAAGATAAAAATACACTTATACCCATTGTTCATTACCCAATATATTATTTAATAAGATTTAATAATAATAACATTTAATATATATACTCTATATAAGAAAAAAGTTTCATCAATATTCATTTTTACATGTATCACAACCACATCCATTTTTTCCCGTCCAAAATTCATAGGCTAACATAATAATAGAGAGGAAATAATAATTACTAAAAGGAATATCATATGCTTGATACTAGTATTTTCAAGGGCAACTTTATCATTATATAATGACTTTTTTAATATCATTGTAATGTAAGTTGTATGATATATTTCTATATGTATACATTTAATATTGTTGGGGATACTTTAGTCATTTCCTATCTACTTCATTCATCTCATTTACGAGTAACATATGTGTTTTTAACTATTAAAATATATGTGCCACATGTTTTTTCTTAACAATACGAATGCACATGTAACATGTGTATTTTTAACAATGTGAATGTATAAGTAACATGTGTTTTATTGATCATGCGGCAAAAAATACCGTCCCATGCATACGCACGGTTAACTTGCTAGTTTGCAATGTCATGGAGTCAACAAATGCATCACACCATCACAAATTGGATTTGCTTTATATACACATATACTTTATGAGTGTATTTTGATGAGAAGTCTTGCTTCATTCGAGAGAGTATTTGATAGAGAAAATATTGTTCTTGTCCTCATTACCATAATAAGATTTGTTTTGTTCTCCTTTTTACTTAGTGGAACTTTGCTCGTGAGTGCCCGTGGTTTTTACCTCTCACACTGTGAGGTTTTCCACATTAAATCATGTGTATTATTTTTCTTAATACTTTACTTGCTTCTCTTTAGTTCCCGACTGATCTGATCTTGTGCTTCGACATAATGCTCTATTGCTAACAAGTGGTATAGGAGCTCTTACTCAATTGAGTATTTCAAAATGTCCACAAAATTTGACATTGAGAAGTTTGATCGCAATATTAGCTTTTTGATTTGACAAGTCCCAATGAGGGTCGTTCTTATCCATAGTGGATTAAAGAAAGCTTTAGATAGGAAGTCAAAGAAATCAGCTTCCATGACGATGGGATGAGTTGGACGAAAATGCGCTTTCAATAATCCAACTTTGCTAGTCCAAGGAGGTTCTTCGTGAAGTTTCCAATGAAGAAATCGTTCTGGTTTTGTGGCTGAAGCTAGAAACTTTATATTTGACCAAGAGCCTCGCGAACAAGCTTCGTCTCAAATAACAGTTATGTACTATTCGTATGGTTGAATGTACTCATATTCAAACTCATATGGATGAATTTAACTCTAATGTTATGGATTTGCAAAGTATTGATATTAATATTGAAGATGAGGACAAAACTGATTTTTCGGTTGTCTCTTTACCTTCTACCTCTAAATACTTCAAAGAAATCATGTTGTATGGAAACAATGATACCCTATCTTGTGAAGATGTTAAAACTAATTTCTTGTCTAAATAAAAATTTGATCTTGTAGTTCATTATGTGGACAATGATGATGGGTTAAGCGTTCGTGGTACAAATCAAGAAAAAGAGAGTATTAGTTACAAAAAGTTCAGATCCAAATTTGTGGGACACAAATCTAAGAAAGCCTGTCACTATTGCAAGAAACTAGGACATGATATTCCTCATTATTCTATCTTGAAGAAAAACAAGAAAAAAAAACTTCAACAATCCCCTGAAGCTGCTAATATTGAAGTCGAATCAGACAATGATGTTCTTTTATAGAGTAAAATAGAATGAATTCTTGATTTTGGATGTACTTTTCACATGTGTCCTTATAATGACTTATTTACCACTTTTGAACATGTTGATAGTGGTATTGTTTAGATGGACACCGATACTCAATTCAAGATTGTAGGAATAAGTACACTTCAAATGAAGAATAATGATGGTGTTGTCAGAACTTCGACTAATATCCGCTATATTCCATGTTTGATGAACTTAATTTATTTTGGCACCCTAGAGTCTCTCGGGTACACGTATATATTCAAATGAAGTTGGTGCTCTAAAGGTATTGAAAGGTGTTCCGGTATTATTGAAAGCTAACCAAATTGGTAGTTTATAAGTCTTGCAATGATATGTTGTGATAGGTTTTCAACAACTGCATCGTCTTCTACGCTTGACAACGACGTCACCAAATAATGGTACATGTGCTTGGGCCATATGGTGAAAAAGGCATGCATCTTTTGAGCAAATAAGTCTTATTGGATAACAATGCATTGGTATGTTGGAGTTTTGTAAACATTGTGTTTTTGGGAAATTGAAAAAAAGTTAGTTTTTCCACATCAACTCACCGTACCAAATGTATTCTTGATTATATTCATTCTGACCTTTGGGAACCTTCTAAATTTTCTTCCCTTGGAGAATGCTACTATATGATGACTACCATTGTTGATTTTTTCTCGCAAGGTTTGAGTTTATTTTATGAAACATAAAAATGAGACTTTTCCTACTTTCAGGAAGTGGGAAACTCTTGTTGAAACCAAGGCTGGGAAGAAAGTTAAGAAGTTCAGAAGTGACAACGCCTTAGAGTTTTGTAATGTTACTATGATGAGTTATGTACAAATCATAGTATTGCACGAGGGCCTTGAAAGAACGATCTTAGCACATTAGACTTAAAGACATGGGAAAAATTTATTATACACATATCACACAAGATGACATCGGAAAGATAATTTTTTTGGCACATAAGGTGTAACCCCCTAAAAGTTTGATAATTGGAACATGGTGAAACTTAGTCAGTCTGGGAGCTACTGACTGATTCTCGCTATAGCGAGAAATTCTCGCTTGGGCGAGGGCATCAGTATTTCTCCCAGAATTTTACCTTGGAGCCTCGCCTGGGCGAGATGTGGCTCGCCTGGGCGAGAGAGAGAGTATTGACACTGTGGGATTCTCGCTTGAGTGAGAGCGTCAGTGTTTGAAAATGTAAAAAGGTGGGATCTCTCGCCTGGGCGACATATTCTCGCTTGGGCGAGAATCTAAAATCCTGAAACCTAAAATAGAGCCCCAAACACGAAATGGGGAGGGGTTTTTGAGAGAAAGGAGAAGAAGAAGTGATTTTCTTGGCTAGAGCTCGCATAAAGGCTACGTGAAGCTAGAGAAGAGGTAAAACGCTTGATTTTAACACTTCTCCTTACTTAGAAATTCATTATGGTAAATGGGGTCTCTTCTCTTTGAGTTGGAAAACGACCCAACTCTTCCCTCCTTGATGTAGTAGTTCGTTAGTTAACTTATTTCTTGAAAACTCATAGTATAGAGTGTCTATTTGGAGATAGTGTTTGAAAAATATTGATAGTAAGAAACCCCAAAAACCTAGAAACGAAATGGTGAAGAAAATGGATTGGAAACTGTTAAGTTGGGTTGTGGTTTATGATTGATGATGTGAAATGAAGGGTTAGATGTTTAGGAATGCATATGGGTGTATCAATAGGGATAGTTTTGAAAGTCATCGAAGTATGAGTTAAACTGTGATAGAAATATGTAAAATGAGTTATAATGTGTTGTTACGAATATATTATTGACTGTGTTTTTGTGTGTGTGGATGGGTAAAGACCCTAAGGTTGGAGGAAGCGGAGTAGATTCTAACAAGCCGTCAAACGCCAACACACGCCAAGGTAAGGGAGTCGTGTTTTCCATAGTTAAGGATTTGATGTGGAAGGTAAACGTATTGAAATTATTATTAATACTATGATAATGGAGTGATAATGGTTGTTATATGACAATTGTATTGATTAGCCTTCGTGGCATAGACTTGCACTATGTGGTATTGATTAGCCTTTGTGGCGTTGACTTACCCTATGTGGTATTGATTAGCCTTCGTGGCATAGACTTGCCCTATGTGGTATTGGTTAGCCTTTGTGGCGTTGACTTGCCCTATGTGGTATTGATTAGTCTTCGTGGCATAGACTTGCCCTATGTGGTATTGGTTAGCCTTTGTGGCGTTGACTTTCCCTATGTGGTATTGGTTAGCCTTCGTGGCATAGACTTGCCCTATGTGGTATTGATTAGACTTTGTGGCGTTGACTTGCCCTATGTGGTATTGGTTAGCCTTTGTGGCATAGACTTACCCTGCGTGGTATGGGAATGATTGCTATTAAATGTGGTTGATGAATGGTGGATTAATAGTTTAGTGTACCTTAACGGTTGAATTATGTTACTGATAGAATTTTATATATATGTATCTGTTTGTGTTATAATTATCTCATTCGGATGTATCCGTATTGATTATCTTGAATTTGTTATCTTACTCCATTTTGTTTCTTGATGGTGCCATTTGGTGATAATCGGTGCACAGGTAAAGCAAAGGAGTAGTAGATCCAGAAGGCGTGTTAGTGTAGTTCTTCCTAGTATGGGTGTAATGGTGCTAGTAACATGTTGTTTTGCATTATGCATGTATTTGTACCCATTACTCGAACCATTTAATCTGTAACCCAGTCTCTCTGGATTTGGTGAATTATTGTTGAACATGTGGGGACGGAGTCCCCTTTATTTAGAATGTAAAGTTTAAGGGTTTTGAACCTCAAAATACTTGAGTAGTTTAGTCCTTTAATGTTGAAGTTGAATTATAATTAGGAGGAAAGGAACTTATGGAGTTAGTGTTAAGGAGAATTAATTATTATTGTTTGTAGGTTTAAAAATAAAATGGACGAAAATTTTAGGGTATAAATTGGGTCCTTACATAAGGCATGTTGATCTCAAAAATAGTATAGTTTAAGCATGTCGAGCAAAAGGGCTGATAAATAATGAATTTCACCAGGAAAAGTAATTTTGAAACACATTAGGCTCAAGGGCCGAAAGAAAATATTTTCTTACCCACAAGTGAAGGAAATCCTTGCTTATTTAAAAAAAATTGATATCTCAAACATATCCCAAATTTATATTGGAAAACAGTTAGAATTTATTGTTTGGAATTTATTCATCTTATATTACTAAATAGTAACAAGTGAAATACAATTCATCCATTATTTTCTTTTCTTCTTTTTGATTGGTCTCACTGTTATTATGCATATCTGACTTTTGTTTCCATTTTAAATATTGTTACTTTTATTCGACTATATTAGTTTTTCACTATTATATATTTACTAATTAACCTATATATATATATATTAACTATGTTATTACATTTTTCCATAAAAGTTATATAACATACATTTTTTATATGAATAGAATATTTGTGCTAAAAACTTTGTGGTGATTAGTATTAAATAATAGTATAATGTACCAACAAGGAGTTACATTCATATATTATTTTTTAATATATATAAACATTTCATAATATGTCTTTTATCATAAAGTCAAGAAGGGACACTCATTTTTATTTTATATGTGCTAACAATGTAAATTTTGCACATTCCATCATTCATATGTTGAATATCATTAATCCTTAAATAAAATTATTGATTATTTATTAATGCATGATACAATCATAATGTAAAATACATTACATGGAAATATTGAACATTTTTTATGGAAAATATTATCATAATTTATGAGCTAAATTAGCACATTTCTGACAAATGCATTGACCATTTACACAACAACTAGGTTGTCCTTCACACACTTTGCTGCAATCTATCGTCCGAGGGCATTCTAAGTGAAACTTTGCTTCCACTAATGTTGGCACTTTCACTATGAAAAACATAGAATATTGTTTATTAGATACAACAAAATATTACTTAAATGTTCTTTTTTTAAAACCAACAAAATATTAGTCTAATGATGCAAGATCCCAAAATATATAAAAATTTCAACCTGAATGTAAAGCTTCGATTCTGATAGCGACATTTGTTGGAGGGGTAACCATGCAACCCGGTTACCCGAAGGGGATTATCATTGGTCATTATGTAAAAAAAAATATTAATTCTTTTTCAAAATTCTATATTAAACATATTTTAGTTTTTGATTGAAATTTATGTGATCCACTTAATAGGGAATGAAAAAAAGGAAGGGGATAGATAGATACCAACCTGCTATGGAGATTAGAAAGAAGAGTAAAAAAACTAACTTTGCTGAATTCTTTGTCATCGTGTTCTTGAATCTTTACCTCTCACACTTTTAGACTGATTCTATTCTATTCTATATACAACCAGATGCACTTCTTATATACACAAAGGGATATAGATTCTATAGAAATACATTTAGAAAGTAAATCATACTTTATTGATAAAAATATTGTAATTGTTTTTAAAACCACATTGTCCTTTAAATTAAAATGATATTCATTTATTACATTGTTAGGTACTTTCCATTTCAATACATAGTAAAAAAAACTAACTTTGTTGAATTCTTTGTCATCATGTACTTGAATCTTTACCTCTCACACTTTTAGTCTGATTCTATTTTATTCTATATACAATCAAATGCACTGCTTATATACACAAAGGGATATAGATTCTTTAGAAATACATTTAGAAAGTAAATCATACTTTATTGACAAAAATATTGTAGATGTTTTTAAAACCAGAATTTCCCTTTAAAGTAAAATGATATTTATTTATTATATTGCTAGGTACTTTGAATTTCTTAATAATATTTTAAATTTCAAAATGTGGATATTTTTTAGATGTGTGTATTTTAAATGAGTAAATGTTAGATGATGTGGATCTCATTTGTTTAATTCCCATTTTTATAGGCAAATGTTAGTATCTTAATATTTTGTGGTGGGTGTGATTTGAACCCTCAACCTCCTTATTACTTCACTCCTTGAGTTTTCCACCCTTAGCACTTGATCAACCTGCTTGCAAAGAAATGTGACGTGCCTGCAACTTGCATGCCAAGTTATAATAAAGCCTGTAATCTCATCTATTATATATATATATATATATATATATATATAAAATGTTCTTGATACATCATCATGGACACATGTCAACTTCTCCTTCACATTTTTGCCTCCAAAATTGGTTCATATTCTTATTATGTTCTCTCACACATTGTATTAAAATTGGTCTATATATTTCATTTTATTTTATCAAATTATTACACAATGTTACTAATATATATATTTAATAAGATTGATGATTATGTGGTTTTAAATATATGTAAAAATCAATTTGTCCCATATGAATGTACGCATAATATGTGTGTTCTTAACCATACGGCAAAAAAGTTTGGTTAAGAACAACCTCCCACACAGGATAAAGACACATCACTTTGTACAACCTCTCATACAAGATAAAAATACACTTATACCCATTGTTCATTACCCAATATATTATTTAATAAGATTTAATAATAATAACATTTAATATATACTCTATATAAGAAAAAAGTTTCATCAATATTCATTTTTACATGTATCACAACCACATCCATTTTTTCCCGTCCAAATTCATAGGCTAACATAATAATAGAGAGGAAATAATAATTACTAAAAGGAATATCATATGCTTGATACTAGTATTTTCAAGGGCAACTTTATCATTATATAATGACTTTTTTAATATCATTGTAATGTAAGTTGTATGATATATTTCTATATGTATACATTTAATATTGTTGGGGATACTTTAGTCATTTCCTATCTACTTCATTCATCTCATTTACGAGTAACATATGTGTTTTTAACTATTAAAATATATGTGCCACATGTTTTTTCTTAACAATACGAATGCACATGTAACATGTGTATTTTTAACAATGTGAATGTATAAGTAACATGTGTTTTATTGATCATGCGGCAAAAAATACCGTCCCATGCATACGCACGGTTAACTTGCTAGTTTGCAATGTCATGGAGTCAACAAATGCATCACACCATCACAAATTGGATTTGCTTTATATACACATATACTTTATGAGTGTATTTTGATGAGAAGTCTTGCTTTCATTCGAGAGAGTATTTGATAGAGAAAATATTGTTCTTGTCCTCATTACCATAATAAGATTTGTTTTGTTCTCCTTTTTACTTAGTGGAACTTTGCTCGTGAGTGCCCGTGGTTTTTACCTCTCACACTGTGAGGTTTTCCACATTAAATCATGTGTATTATTTTTCTTAATACTTTACTTGCTTCTCTTTAGTTCCCGACTGATCTGATCTTGTGCTTCGACATAATGCTCTATTGCTAACAAGTGGTATAGGAGCTCTTACTCAATTGAGTATTTCAAAATGTCCACAAAATTTGACATTGAGAAGTTTGATCGCAATATTAGCTTTTTGATTTGACAAGTCCCAATGAGGGTCGTTCTTATCCATAGTGGATTAAAGAAAGCTTTAGATAGGAAGTCAAAGAAATCAGCTTCCATGACGATGGGATGAGTTGGACGAAAATGCGCTTTCAATAATCCAACTTTGCTAGTCCAAGGAGGTTCTTCGTGAAGTTTCCAATGAAGAAATCGTTCTGGTTTTGTGGCTGAAGCTAGAAACTTTATATTTGACCAAGAGCCTCGCGAACAAGCTTCGTCTCAAATAACAGTTATGTACTATTCGTATGGTTGAATGTACTCATATTCAAACTCATATGGATGAATTTAACTCTAATGTTATGGATTTGCAAAGTATTGATATTAATATTGAAGATGAGGACAAAACTGATTTTTCGGTTGTCTCTTTACCTTCTACCTCTAAATACTTCAAAGAAATCATGTTGTATGGAAACAATGATACCCTATCTTGTGAAGATGTTAAAACTAATTTCTTGTCTAAATAAAAATTTGATCTTGTAGTTCATTATGTGGACAATGATGATGGGTTAAGCGTTCGTGGTACAAATCAAGAAAAAGAGAGTATTAGTTACAAAAAGTTCAGATCCAAATTTGTGGGACACAAATCTAAGAAAGCCTGTCACTATTGCAAGAAACTAGGACATGATATTCCTCATTATTCTATCTTGAAGAAAAACAAGAAAAAAAAACTTCAACAATCCCCTGAAGCTGCTAATATTGAAGTCGAATCAGACAATGATGTTCTTTTATAGAGTAAAATAGAATGAATTCTTGATTTTGGATGTACTTTTCACATGTGTCCTTATAATGACTTATTTACCACTTTTGAACATGTTGATAGTGGTATTGTTTAGATGGACACCGATACTCAATTCAAGATTGTAGGAATAAGTACACTTCAAATGAAGAATAATGATGGTGTTGTCAGAACTTCGACTAATATCCGCTATATTCCATGTTTGATGAACTTAATTTATTTTGGCACCCTAGAGTCTCTCGGGTACACGTATATATTCAAATGAAGTTGGTGCTCTAAAGGTATTGAAAGGTGTTCCAGTATTATTGAAAGCTAACCAAATTGGTAGTTTATAAGTCTTGCAATGATATGTTGTGATAGGTTTTCAACAACTGCATCGTCTTCTACGCTTGACAACGACGTCACCAAATAATGGTACATGTGCTTGGGCCATATGGTGAAAAGGGCATGCATCTTTTGAGCAAATAAGTCTTATTGGATAACAATGCATTGGTATGTTGGAGTTTTGTAAACATTGTGTTTTTGGGAAATTGAAAAAAAGTTAGTTTTTCCACATCAACTCACCGTACCAAATGTATTCTTGATTATATTCATTCTGACCTTTGGGAACCTTCTAAATTTTCTTCCCTTGGAGAATGCTACTATATGATGACTACCATTGTTGATTTTTCTCGCAAGGTTTGAGTTTATTTTATGAAACATAAAAATGAGACTTTTCCTACTTTCAGGAAGTGGGAAACTCTTGTTGAAACCAAGGCTGGGAAGAAAGTTAAGAAGTTCAGAAGTGACAACGCCTTAGAGTTTTGTAATGTTACTATGATGAGTTATGTACAAATCATAGTATTGCACGAGGGCCTTGAAAGAACGATCTTAGCACATTAGACTTAAAGACATGGGAAAAATTTATTATACACATATCACACAAGATGACATCGGAAAGATAATTTTTTTGGCACATAAGGTGTAACCCCCTAAAAGTTTGATAATTGGAACATGGTGAAACTTAGTCAGTCTGGGAGCTACTGACTGATTCTCGCTATAGCGAGAAATTCTCGCTTGGGCGAGGGCATCAGTATTTCTCCCAGAATTTTACCTTGGAGCCTCGCCTGGGCGAGATGTGGCTCGCCTGGGCGAGAGAGAGAGTATTGACACTGTGGGATTCTCGCTTGAGTGAGAGCGTCAGTGTTTGAAAATGTAAAAAGGTGGGATCTCTCGCCTGGGCGACATATTCTCGCTTGGGCGAGAATCTAAAATCCTGAAACCTAAAATAGAGCCCCAAACACGAAATGGGGAGGGGTTTTTGAGAGAAAGGAGAAGAAGAAGTGATTTTCTTGGCTAGAGCTCGCATAAAGGCTACGTGAAGCTAGAGAAGAGGTAAAACGCTTGATTTTAACACTTCTCCTTACTTAGAAATTCATTATGGTAAATGGGGTCTCTTCTCTTTGAGTTGGAAAACGACCCAACTCTTCCCTCCTTGATGTAGTAGTTCGTTAGTTAACTTATTTCTTGAAAACTCATAGTATAGAGTGTCTATTTGGAGATAGTGTTTGAAAAATATTGATAGTAAGAAACCCCAAAAACCTAGAAACGAAATGGTGAAGAAAATGGATTGGAAACTGTTAAGTTGGGTTGTGGTTTATGATTGATGATGTGAAATGAAGGGTTAGATGTTTAGGAATGCATATGGGTGTATCAATAGGGATAGTTTTGAAAGTCATCGAAGTATGAGTTAAACTGTGATAGAAATATGTAAAATGAGTTATAATGTGTTGTTACGAATATATTATTGACTGTGTTTTTGTGTGTGTGGATGGGTAAAGACCCTAAGGTTGGAGGAAGCGGAGTAGATTCTAACAAGCCGTCAAACGCCAACACACGCCAAGGTAAGGGAGTCGTGTTTTCCATAGTTAAGGATTTGATGTGGAAGGTAAACGTATTGAAATTATTATTAATACTATGATAATGGAGTGATAATGGTTGTTATATGACAATTGTATTGATTAGCCTTCGTGGCATAGACTTGCACTATGTGGTATTGATTAGCCTTTGTGGCGTTGACTTACCCTATGTGGTATTGATTAGCCTTCGTGGCATAGACTTGCCCTATGTGGTATTGGTTAGCCTTTGTGGCGTTGACTTGCCCTATGTGGTATTGATTAGTCTTCGTGGCATAGACTTGCCCTATGTGGTATTGGTTAGCCTTTGTGGCGTTGACTTTCCCTATGTGGTATTGGTTAGCCTTCGTGGCATAGACTTGCCCTATGTGGTATTGATTAGACTTTGTGGCGTTGACTTGCCCTATGTGGTATTGGTTAGCCTTTGTGGCATAGACTTACCCTGCGTGGTATGGGAATGATTGCTATTAAATGTGGTTGATGAATGGTGGATTAATAGTTTAGTGTACCTTAACGGTTGAATTATGTTACTGATAGAATTTTATATATATGTATCTGTTTGTGTTATAATTATCTCATTCGGATGTATCCGTATTGATTATCTTGAATTTGTTATCTTACTCCATTTTGTTTCTTGATGGTGCCATTTGGTGATAATCGGTGCACAGGTAAAGCAAAGGAGTAGTAGATCCAGAAGGCGTGTTAGTGTAGTTCTTCCTAGTATGGGTGTAATGGTGCTAGTAACATGTTGTTTTGCATTATGCATGTATTTGTACCCATTACTCGAACCATTTAATCTGTAACCCAGTCTCTCTGGATTTGGTGAATTATTGTTGAACATGTGGGGACGGAGTCCCCTTTATTTAGAATGTAAAGTTTAAGGGTTTTGAACCTCAAAAATACTTGAGTAGTTTAGTCCTTTAATGTTGAAGTTGAATTATAATTAGGAGGAAAGGAACTTATGGAGTTAGTGTTAAGGAGAATTAATTATTATTGTTTGTAGGTTTAAAAATAAAATGGACGAAAATTTTAGGGTATAAATTGGGTCCTTACATAAGGCATGTTGATCTCAAAAATAGTATAGTTTAAGCATGTCGAGCAAAAGGGCTGATAAATAATGAATTTCACCAGGAAAAGTAATTTTGAAACACATTAGGCTCAAGGGCCGAAAGAAAATATTTTCTTACCCACAAAGTGAAGGAAATCCTTGCTTATTTAAAAAAAATTGATATCTCAAACATATCCCAAATTTATATTGGAAAACAGTTAGAATTTATTGTTTGGAATTTATTCATCTTATATTACTAAATAGTAACAAGTGAAATACAATTTATCCATTATTTTCTTTTCTTCTTTTTGATTGGTCTCACTGTTATTATGCATATCTGACTTTTGTTTCCATTTTAAATATTGTTACTTTTATTCGACTATATTAGTTTTTCACTATTATATATTTACTAATTAACCTATATATATATATATTAACTATGTTATTACATTTTTCCATAAAAGTTATATAACATACATTTTTTATATGAATAGAATATTTGTGCTAAAAAACTTTGTGGTGATTAGTATTAAATAATAGTATAATGTACCAACAAGGAGTTACATTCATATATTATTTTTTAATATATATAAACATTTCATAATATGTCTTTTATCATAAAGTCAAGAAGGGACACTCATTTTTATTTTATATGTGCTAACAATGTAAATTTTGCACATTCCATCATTCATATGTTGAATATCATTAATCCTTAAATAAAATTATTGATTATTTATTAATGCATGATACAATCATAATGTAAAATACATTACATGGAAATATTGAACATTTTTTATGGAAAATATTATCATAATTTATGAGCTAAATTAGCACATTTCTGACAAATGCATTGACCATTTACACAACAACTAGGTTGTCCTTCACACACTTTGCTGCAATCTATCGTCCGAGGGCATTCTAAGTGAAACTTTGCTTCCACTAATGTTGGCACTTTCACTATGAAAAACATAGAATATTGTTTATTAGATACAACAAAATATTACTTAAATGTTCTTTTTTTAAAACCAACAAAATATTAGTCTAATGATGCAAGATCCCAAAATATATAAAAATTTCAACCTGAATGTAAAGCTTCGATTCTGATAGCGACATTTGTTGGAGGGGTAACCATGCAACCCGGTTACCCGAAGGGGATTATCATTGGTCATTATGTAAAAAAAAATATTAATTCTTTTTCAAAATTCTATATTAAACATATTTTAGTTTTTGATTGAAATTTATGTGATCCACTTAATAGGGAATGAAAAAAAGGAAGGGGATAGATAGATACCAACCTGCTATGGAGATTAGAAAGAAGAGTAAAAAAACTAACTTTGCTGAATTCTTTGTCATCGTGTTCTTGAATCTTTACCTCTCACACTTTTAGACTGATTCTATTCTATTCTATATACAACCAGATGCACTTCTTATATACACAAAGGGATATAGATTCTATAGAAATACATTTAGAAAGTAAATCATACTTTATTGATAAAAATATTGTAATTGTTTTTAAAACCACATTGTCCTTTAAATTAAAATGATATTCATTTATTACATTGTTAGGTACTTTCCATTTCAATACATAGTAAAAAAAACTAACTTTGTTGAATTCTTTGTCATCATGTACTTGAATCTTTACCTCTCACACTTTTAGTCTGATTCTATTTTATTCTATATACAATCAAATGCACTGCTTATATACACAAAGGGATATAGATTCTTTAGAAATACATTTAGAAAGTAAATCATACTTTATTGACAAAAATATTGTAGATGTTTTTAAAACCAGAATTTCCCTTTAAAGTAAAATGATATTTATTTATTATATTGCTAGGTACTTTGAATTTCTTAATAATATTTTAAATTTCAAAATGTGGATATTTTTTAGATGTGTGTATTTTAAATGAGTAAATGTTAGATGATGTGGATCTCATTTGTTTAATTCCCATTTTTATAGGCAAATGTTAGTATCTTAATATTTTGTGGTGGGTGTGATTTGAACCCTCAACCTCCTTATTACTTCACTCCTTGAGTTTTCCACCCTTAGCACTTGATCAACCTGCTTGCAAAGAAATGTGACGTGCCTGCAACTTGCATGCCAAGTTATAATAAAGCCTGTAATCTCATCTATTATATATATATATATATATATATATAAAATGTTCTTGATACATCATCATGGACACATGTCAACTTCTCCTTCACATTTTTGCCTCCAAAATTGGTTCATATTCTTATTATGTTCTCTCACACATTGTATTAAAATTGGTCTATATATTTCATTTTATTTTATCAAATTATTACACAATGTTACTAATATATATATTTAATAAGATTGATGATTATGTGGTTTTAAATATATGTAAAAATCAATTTGTCCCATATGAATGTACGCATAATATGTGTGTTCTTAACCATACGGCAAAAAAGTTTGGTTAAGAACAACCTCCCACACAGGATAAAGACACATCACTTTGTACAACCTCTCATACAAGATAAAAATACACTTATACCCATTGTTCATTACCCAATATATTATTTAATAAGATTTAATAATAATAACATTTAATATATATACTCTATATAAGAAAAAAGTTTCATCAATATTCATTTTTACATGTATCACAACCACATCCATTTTTTCCCGTCCAAAATTCATAGGCTAACATAATAATAGAGAGGAAATAATAATTACTAAAAGGAATATCATATGCTTGATACTAGTATTTTCAAGGGCAACTTTATCATTATATAATGACTTTTTTAATATCATTGTAATGTAAGTTGTATGATATATTTCTATATGTATACATTTAATATTGTTGGGGATACTTTAGTCATTTCCTATCTACTTCATTCATCTCATTTACGAGTAACATATGTGTTTTTAACTATTAAAATATATGTGCCACATGTTTTTTCTTAACAATACGAATGCACATGTAACATGTGTATTTTTAACAATGTGAATGTATAAGTAACATGTGTTTTATTGATCATGCGGCAAAAAATACCGTCCCATGCATACGCACGGTTAACTTGCTAGTTTGCAATGTCATGGAGTCAACAAATGCATCACACCATCACAAATTGGATTTGCTTTATATACACATATACTTTATGAGTGTATTTTGATGAGAAGTCTTGCTTTCATTCGAGAGAGTATTTGATAGAGAAAATATTGTTCTTGTCCTCATTACCATAATAAGATTTGTTTTGTTCTCCTTTTTACTTAGTGGAACTTTGCTCGTGAGTGCCCGTGGTTTTTACCTCTCACACTGTGAGGTTTTCCACATTAAATCATGTGTATTATTTTTCTTAATACTTTACTTGCTTCTCTTTAGTTCCCGACTGATCTGATCTTGTGCTTCGACATAATGCTCTATTGCTAACAAGTGGTATAGGAGCTCTTACTCAATTGAGTATTTCAAAATGTCCACAAAATTTGACATTGAGAAGTTTGATCGCAATATTAGCTTTTTGATTTGACAAGTCCCAATGAGGGTCGTTCTTATCCATAGTGGATTAAAGAAAGCTTTAGATAGGAAGTCAAAGAAATCAGCTTCCATGACGATGGGATGAGTTGGACGAAAATGCGCTTTCAATAATCCAACTTTGCTAGTCCAAGGAGGTTCTTCGTGAAGTTTCCAATGAAGAAATCGTTCTGGTTTTGTGGCTGAAGCTAGAAACTTTATATTTGACCAAGAGCCTCGCGAACAAGCTTCGTCTCAAATAACAGTTATGTACTATTCGTATGGTTGAATGTACTCATATTCAAACTCATATGGATGAATTTAACTCTAATGTTATGGATTTGCAAAGTATTGATATTAATATTGAAGATGAGGACAAAACTGATTTTTCGGTTGTCTCTTTACCTTCTACCTCTAAATACTTCAAAGAAATCATGTTGTATGGAAACAATGATACCCTATCTTGTGAAGATGTTAAAACTAATTTCTTGTCTAAATAAAAATTTGATCTTGTAGTTCATTATGTGGACAATGATGATGGGTTAAGCGTTCGTGGTACAAATCAAGAAAAAGAGAGTATTAGTTACAAAAAGTTCAGATCCAAATTTGTGGGACACAAATCTAAGAAAGCCTGTCACTATTGCAAGAAACTAGGACATGATATTCCTCATTATTCTATCTTGAAGAAAAACAAGAAAAAAAAACTTCAACAATCCCCTGAAGCTGCTAATATTGAAGTCGAATCAGACAATGATGTTCTTTTATAGAGTAAAATAGAATGAATTCTTGATTTTGGATGTACTTTTCACATGTGTCCTTATAATGACTTATTTACCACTTTTGAACATGTTGATAGTGGTATTGTTTAGATGGACACCGATACTCAATTCAAGATTGTAGGAATAAGTACACTTCAAATGAAGAATAATAATGGTGTTGTCAGAACTTCGACTAATATCCGCTATATTCCATGTTTGATGAACTTAATTTATTTTGGCACCCTAGAGTCTCTCGGGTACACGTATATATTCAAATGAAGTTGGTGCTCTAAAGGTATTGAAAGGTGTTCCGGTATTATTGAAAGCTAACCAAATTGGTAGTTTATAAGTCTTGCAATGATATGTTGTGATAGGTTTTCAACAACTGCATCGTCTTCTACGCTTGACAACGACGTCACCAAATAATGGTACATGTGCTTGGGCCATATGGTGAAAAAGGCATGCATCTTTTGAGCAAATAAGTCTTATTGGATAACAATGCATTGGTATGTTGGAGTTTTGTAAACATTGTGTTTTTGGGAAATTGAAAAAAAGTTAGTTTTTCCACATCAACTCACCGTACCAAATGTATTCTTGATTATATTCATTCTGACCTTTGGGAACCTTCTAAATTTTCTTCCCTTGGAGAATGCTACTATATGATGACTACCATTGTTGATTTTTCTCGCAAGGTTTGAGTTTATTTTATGAAACATAAAAATGAGACTTTTCCTACTTTCAGGAAGTGGGAAACTCTTGTTGAAACCAAGGCTGGGAAGAAAGTTAAGAAGTTCAGAAGTGACAACGCCTTAGAGTTTTGTAATGTTACTATGATGAGTTATGTACAAATCATAGTATTGCACGAGGGCCTTGAAAGAACGATCTTAGCACATTAGACTTAAAGACATGGGAAAAATTTATTATACACATATCACACAAGATGACATCGGAAAGATAATTTTTTTGGCACATAAGGTGTAACCCCCTAAAAGTTTGATAATTGGAACATGGTGAAACTTAGTCAGTCTGGGAGCTACTGACTGATTCTCGCTATAGCGAGAAATTCTCGCTTGGGCGAGGGCATCAGTATTTCTCCCAGAATTTTACCTTGGAGCCTCGCCTGGGCGAGATGTGGCTCGCCTGGGCGAGAGAGAGAGTATTGACACTGTGGGATTCTCGCTTGAGTGAGAGCGTCAGTGTTTGAAAATGTAAAAAGGTGGGATCTCTCGCCTGGGCGACATATTCTCGCTTGGGCGAGAATCTAAAATCCTGAAACCTAAAATAGAGCCCCAAACACGAAATGGGGAGGGGTTTTTGAGAGAAAGGAGAAGAAGAAGTGATTTTCTTGGCTAGAGCTCGCATAAAGGCTACGTGAAGCTAGAGAAGAGGTAAAACGCTTGATTTTAACACTTCTCCTTACTTAGAAATTCATTATGGTAAATGGGGTCTCTTCTCTTTGAGTTGGAAAACGACCCAACTCTTCCCTCCTTGATGTAGTAGTTCGTTAGTTAACTTATTTCTTGAAAACTCATAGTATAGAGTGTCTATTTGGAGATAGTGTTTGAAAAATATTGATAGTAAGAAACCCCAAAAACCTAGAAACGAAATGGTGAAGAAAATGGATTGGAAACTGTTAAGTTGGGTTGTGGTTTATGATTGATGATGTGAAATGAAGGGTTAGATGTTTAGGAATGCATATGGGTGTATCAATAGGGATAGTTTTGAAAGTCATCGAAGTATGAGTTAAACTGTGATAGAAATATGTAAAATGAGTTATAATGTGTTGTTACGAATATATTATTGACTGTGTTTTTGTGTGTGTGGATGGGTAAAGACCCTAAGGTTGGAGGAAGCGGAGTAGATTCTAACAAGCCGTCAAACGCCAACACACGCCAAGGTAAGGGAGTCGTGTTTTCCATAGTTAAGGATTTGATGTGGAAGGTAAACGTATTGAAATTATTATTAATACTATGATAATGGAGTGATAATGGTTGTTATATGACAATTGTATTGATTAGCCTTCGTGGCATAGACTTGCACTATGTGGTATTGATTAGCCTTTGTGGCGTTGACTTACCCTATGTGGTATTGATTAGCCTTCGTGGCATAGACTTGCCCTATGTGGTATTGGTTAGCCTTTGTGGCGTTGACTTGCCCTATGTGGTATTGATTAGTCTTCGTGGCATAGACTTGCCCTATGTGGTATTGGTTAGCCTTTGTGGCGTTGACTTTCCCTATGTGGTATTGGTTAGCCTTCGTGGCATAGACTTGCCCTATGTGGTATTGATTAGACTTTGTGGCGTTGACTTGCCCTATGTGGTATTGGTTAGCCTTTGTGGCATAGACTTACCCTGCGTGGTATGGGAATGATTGCTATTAAATGTGGTTGATGAATGGTGGATTAATAGTTTAGTGTACCTTAACGGTTGAATTATGTTACTGATAGAATTTTATATATATGTATCTGTTTGTGTTATAATTATCTCATTCGGATGTATCCGTATTGATTATCTTGAATTTGTTATCTTACTCCATTTTGTTTCTTGATGGTGCCATTTGGTGATAATCGGTGCACAGGTAAAGCAAAGGAGTAGTAGATCCAGAAGGCGTGTTAGTGTAGTTCTTCCTAGTATGGGTGTAATGGTGCTAGTAACATGTTGTTTTGCATTATGCATGTATTTGTACCCATTACTCGAACCATTTAATCTGTAACCCAGTCTCTCTGGATTTGGTGAATTATTGTTGAACATGTGGGGACGGAGTCCCCTTTATTTAGAATGTAAAGTTTAAGGGTTTTGAACCTCAAAAATACTTGAGTAGTTTAGTCCTTTAATGTTGAAGTTGAATTATAATTAGGAGGAAAGGAACTTATGGAGTTAGTGTTAAGGAGAATTAATTATTATTGTTTGTAGGTTTAAAAATAAAATGGACGAAAATTTTAGGGTATAAATTGGGTCCTTACATAAGGCATGTTGATCTCAAAAATAGTATAGTTTAAGCATGTCGAGCAAAAGGGCTGATAAATAATGAATTTCACCAGGAAAAGTAATTTTGAAACACATTAGGCTCAAGGGCCGAAAGAAAATATTTTCTTACCCACAAAGTGAAGGAAATCCTTGCTTATTTAAAAAAAATTGATATCTCAAACATATCCCAAATTTATATTGGAAAACAGTTAGAATTTATTGTTTGGAATTTATTCATCTTATATTACTAAATAGTAACAAGTGAAATACAATTTATCCATTATTTTCTTTTCTTCTTTTTGATTGGTCTCACTGTTATTATGCATATCTGACTTTTGTTTCCATTTTAAATATTGTTACTTTTATTCGACTATATTAGTTTTTCACTATTATATATTTACTAATTAACCTATATATATATATATTAACTATGTTATTACATTTTTCCATAAAAGTTATATAACATACATTTTTTATATGAATAGAATATTTGTGCTAAAAAACTTTGTGGTGATTAGTATTAAATAATAGTATAATGTACCAACAAGGAGTTACATTCATATATTATTTTTTAATATATATAAACATTTCATAATATGTCTTTTATCATAAAGTCAAGAAGGGACACTCATTTTTATTTTATATGTGCTAACAATGTAAATTTTGCACATTCCATCATTCATATGTTGAATATCATTAATCCTTAAATAAAATTATTGATTATTTATTAATGCATGATACAATCATAATGTAAAATACATTACATGGAAATATTGAACATTTTTTATGGAAAATATTATCATAATTTATGAGCTAAATTAGCACATTTCTGACAAATGCATTGACCATTTACACAACAACTAGGTTGTCCTTCACACACTTTGCTGCAATCTATCGTCCGAGGGCATTCTAAGTGAAACTTTGCTTCCACTAATGTTGGCACTTTCACTATGAAAAACATAGAATATTGTTTATTAGATACAACAAAATATTACTTAAATGTTCTTTTTTTAAAACCAACAAAATATTAGTCTAATGATGCAAGATCCCAAAATATATAAAAATTTCAACCTGAATGTAAAGCTTCGATTCTGATAGCGACATTTGTTGGAGGGGTAACCATGCAACCCGGTTACCCGAAGGGGATTATCATTGGTCATTATGTAAAAAAAAATATTAATTCTTTTTCAAAATTCTATATTAAACATATTTTAGTTTTTGATTGAAATTTATGTGATCCACTTAATAGGGAATGAAAAAAAGGAAGGGGATAGATAGATACCAACCTGCTATGGAGATTAGAAAGAAGAGTAAAAAAACTAACTTTGCTGAATTCTTTGTCATCGTGTTCTTGAATCTTTACCTCTCACACTTTTAGACTGATTCTATTCTATTCTATATACAATCAGATGCACTTCTTATATACACAAAGGGATATAGATTCTATAGAAATACATTTAGAAAGTAAATCATACTTTATTGATAAAAATATTGTAATTGTTTTTAAAACCACATTGTCCTTTAAATTAAAATGATATTCATTTATTACATTGTTAGGTACTTTCCATTTCAATACATAGTAAAAAAAACTAACTTTGTTGAATTCTTTGTCATCATGTACTTGAATCTTTACCTCTCACACTTTTAGTCTGATTCTATTTTATTCTATATACAATCAAATGCACTGCTTATATACACAAAGGGATATAGATTCTTTAGAAATACATTTAGAAAGTAAATCATACTTTATTGACAAAAATATTGTAGATGTTTTTAAAACCAGAATTTCCCTTTAAAGTAAAATGATATTTATTTATTATATTGCTAGGTACTTTGAATTTCTTAATAATATTTTAAATTTCAAAATGTGGATATTTTTTAGATGTGTGTATTTTAAATGAGTAAATGTTAGATGATGTGGATCTCATTTGTTTAATTCCCATTTTTATAGGCAAATGTTAGTATCTTAATATTTTGTGGTGGGTGTGATTTGAACCCTCAACCTCCTTATTACTTCACTCCTTGAGTTTTCCACCCTTAGCACTTGATCAACCTGCTTGCAAAGAAATGTGACGTGCCTGCAACTTGCATGCCAAGTTATAATAAAGCCTGTAATCTCATCTATTATATATATATATATATATATATATAAAATGTTCTTGATACATCATCATGGACACATGTCAACTTCTCCTTCACATTTTTGCCTCCAAAATTGGTTCATATTCTTATTATGTTCTCTCACACATTGTATTAAAATTGGTCTATATATTTCATTTTATTTTATCAAATTATTACACAATGTTACTAATATATATATTTAATAAGATTGATGATTATGTGGTTTTAAATATATGTAAAAATCAATTTGTCCCATATGAATGTACGCATAATATGTGTGTTCTTAACCATACGGCAAAAAAGTTTGGTTAAGAACAACCTCCCACACAGGATAAAGACACATCACTTTGTACAACCTCTCATACAAGATAAAAATACACTTATACCCATTGTTCATTACCCAATATATTATTTAATAAGATTTAATAATAATAACATTTAATATATATACTCTATATAAGAAAAAAGTTTCATCAATATTCATTTTTACATGTATCACAACCACATCCATTTTTTCCCGTCCAAAATTCATAGGCTAACATAATAATAGAGAGGAAATAATAATTACTAAAAGGAATATCATATGCTTGATACTAGTATTTTCAAGGGCAACTTTATCATTATATAATGACTTTTTTAATATCATTGTAATGTAAGTTGTATGATATATTTCTATATGTATACATTTAATATTGTTGGGGATACTTTAGTCATTTCCTATCTACTTCATTCATCTCATTTACGAGTAACATATGTGTTTTTAACTATTAAAATATATGTGCCACATGTTTTTTCTTAACAATACGAATGCACATGTAACATGTGTATTTTTAACAATGTGAATGTATAAGTAACATGTGTTTTATTGATCATGCGGCAAAAAATACCGTCCCATGCATACGCACGGTTAACTTGCTAGTTTGCAATGTCATGGAGTCAACAAATGCATCACACCATCACAAATTGGATTTGCTTTATATACACATATACTTTATGAGTGTATTTTGATGAGAAGTCTTGCTTTCATTCGAGAGAGTATTTGATAGAGAAAATATTGTTCTTGTCCTCATTACCATAATAAGATTTGTTTTGTTCTCCTTTTTACTTAGTGGAACTTTGCTCGTGAGTGCCCGTGGTTTTTACCTCTCACACTGTGAGGTTTTCCACATTAAATCATGTGTATTATTTTTCTTAATACTTTACTTGCTTCTCTTTAGTTCCCGACTGATCTGATCTTGTGCTTCGACATAATGCTCTATTGCTAACAAGTGGTATAGGAGCTCTTACTCAATTGAGTATTTCAAAATGTCCACAAAATTTGACATTGAGAAGTTTGATCGCAATATTAGCTTTTTGATTTGACAAATCCCAATGAGGGTCGTTCTTATCCATAGTGGATTAAAGAAAGCTTTAGATAGTGTAAAGACCCGATTTCTACCCTTGAAATTTTTTTCGTTTATTTTAATCATTTCTTACATACATTCATCATCTTACTTAAAACCTTCAGGAATCATTCCTTAAAAATACTCTTTACGCATATTATATTATCATATAATTTAAATTGCGGAAAAACATAATTCATTCATTATTATTCTCATTGGGTACTAAGAGCCCAAAAGTTATAATACTCTAAATATAACAATACCCCTGGTTACGAATACCCAAATAAATGTCAGTCATGGTTACAATCATTCAAATCCACAAGTAGTCATTTAAAGTACAAAAACGCAAATAGTGAATCCAACGTCTAAAGCTCCTAAAGCTCCCGAACTAGCATACTCCATTCGTCTATTTACCTGCAATGGGATTATCAATGACAAAAGTACAAAACACACAAAGGAGTAAGTCGTTAATTCAATAAATGTCATTATAAGATAATCCACATTAGAAAAAGGGTTAGTAAACCAATTTCGAAATTCATTTTGTCTTGCTGCATAACTTGAGCCAAAGTCACTACACCCCTCAGGGTTAGCTAAAAGCAGATTCTCATCCTTTTTACCAATAAAACACGCCTCATAAACTCGGGCCGAAGTGTTGCTACATAAACTCGAGCCGAAGTCGCTACACCCCTTAGGGTTAGCTAAAAACAAATTCTCATCTCTTTTATAAAGAAAACATGCCGCGTAAACTCGGGCCGAAGTGTTGCTACATAAACTCGAGCCGAAGTCGCTACACCCCTTAGGGTTAGCTAAAAACAAATTCTCATATCTTTTATAAAGAAAACATGCCGCGTAAACTCGGGCCGAAGTGTTGCTACATAAACTCGAGCCGAAGTCGCTACACCCCTTAGGGTTAGCTAAAAACAAATTCTCATATCTTTTATAAAGAAAACATGCCGCGTAAACTCGGGCCGAAGTGTTGCTACATAAACTCGAGCCGAAGTCGCTACACCCCTTAGGGTTAGCTAAAAACAACTTCTCATCTCTTTTATAAAGAAAACATGCCGCGTAAACTCGGGCCGAAGTGTTGCCTCATAAACTCGGGCCGAAGTGTTGCCTCATAAACTCGGGCCGAAGTGTTGCCTCATAAACTCGGGCCGAAGTGTTGCCTCATAAACTCGGGCCGAAGTGTTGCCTCATAAACTCGGGCCGAAGTGTTGCCTCATAAACTCGGGCCGAAGTGTTGCCTCATAAACTCGGGCCGAAGTCGCTAACCATTTCTGGTCGGCTAAAAATATATTTTTCCTTCCATCGATTTGCCATCAATCATTTCCCGTAAATCCACGTCATCTTTAGTATAAACACTCCATATCTGTTTATACTAATACGTGATTTACAATATAATTATTGCATGGCCAGGAAACACACACCTTTTCCATCTTCCGTAAATCTACGCCTACTTTAGTATAAACACATCCATATATGTTCATACTAAATGCGTAATTCACAACTCGATCATTTCATAACCAGAAAATACCCACATTTTCCTTTTCCGTAAATCTACGCCTACTTTAGTATAAACACACCCATATATGTTCATACTAAATGCGTAATTCACAACTCGATCATTTCATAACCAGAAAATACTCACATTTTCCTTTTCCGTAAATCTACGCCTACTTTAGTGTAAACACACCCATATATGTTCCTACTAAATGCGTAATTTACAACTTAGTCTTTGCATAACCAGAAAATACACATTTTCTATTTCAAATGCAACATTAAAGACTTATCCTTACCTTGATGAGTGTTGGGTTCGGTTCTTGGCAACTTCTCGAGTTCTACCGACACCACCTCCAACCTTAGGATCTTTCCTCATCCCACCACATAACACAATGTTAGTCATTTATTCCAAATATCACATAAACAACTTATTTTGCATCATTTAATCATACAAAATATTCATCATCAATATTCAACCATCTAAAACATGCATAACATCTCATATTTCAATATTTCCAAAACTACTTCAATACAAGTTTCTAAATATCAAAACATACATGTTCATCTCATATAACAACATTAAAGCACTACTCATTATCCACATCTAACATTTCATCTCTTTCTCTTTATACTCATATTCTCATTTTGGGGTTTTTCATGAATAACCCATAAAACTTTCTATTCATCAAATACCAACTCTAAACCAAGAGTTTACAAGATAAAAACAACATAAAACGAACCATAACTCTAAAGAATGAGTTTCCATGGTTTCTCATGTTTTGAAAATAAATCCAACATACCCAAAACAAGTTAGAGAGGAAGAAGAAGAGTTAGTAACAAGAGGTTTACCTCTTCTCAAGCTCCAAGATGAGTCCTAAGGCTCCTTGCTCTTGAAAAGCTCTCCTTTCTCTCTTCTCTTCGAAATTCTAACCCAAAAATGTGTTTGGGTTTCTGTTTTAAAGAGGTGTCGTCGGGTTGTAATCGATTACCAACATGATGTAATCGATTACAACGTGAGAAATGCGCATATCTGATGCTTTTAATACGATGTAATCGATTACCAGAACTGTGTAATCGATTACCAGCAGAGTGTAATCGATTACCAGCAGAGTGTAATCGATTACCAGCAGAGTGTAATCGATTACCAGCAGAGTGTAATCGATTACCAGCAGAGTGTAATCGATTACCAGCAGTGTGTAATCGATTACCAGAAGTGTGTAATCGATTACACTGTGTCAGATGCACATATCTGATGCTTTTAATACGATGTAATCGATTACCAGAAGTGTGTAATCGATTACACTGTGTCAACAGCCCAAAATTGCCATTTCTCGCCCAGGCGAGACAACTCTCGCTCAAGCGAGGCTTCCAGGACTGTTACTATAATTTTAAAGATTAAAATTTGGGGTGTTACAATCCTCCCCCTCTTATAAGAATTTTCGTCCCCGAAAATTAAACATACCTCGGAAAATAAAATCATCACCTAGACCTTAGGCACAAGAATATTCAACCAAAATCACAATTCGATTCTCTAATCCATTAAGATTACTTAATCAGTCACCAAGGGCATACACCACTAAACCATGATATCACCAAACCAATTCATGAACTAACTCCTCAATGTCCAAATATTAAGATCCTAGCTTCGAACAACATTGAATACCATGAGAACTAAACCATAATTCAGACTAAAGATCTTTTCTACATTTTTCAAGAACCATAGGTATCCATCACATATTCATCTATCAATCCTAACATACGTTAAGAATCCTGATAACACTCTCGAATTTCAGCGAATGGGGAACTCCTGATCCCATATCTATCTAAATGCATCTTTTAACATTCATCATACACTAGCTAGTCTCATCTCCACTCGAGACTCTAGCACAATTTCATTTTACTAGATCCACAAAATACTTACACAATAGAATTATTAGTGTCTCATCCATTGTACACAATCAAACTATTCAGTAATTGTCTAATTACATAAAATATTTCTACCATCAAATCTTATCGTCTAAAGAAATTACCGATTTCTAGTCTCCACTAAAACCATAAAACCATTGATTCACACCAAAACTAGGTATTCTGTTACCAATCGGCAAGCACAAGTCGACCAACACTCAAACCTATAACTTGCGTTTGGTTTGGTCACCCCAATTCCGTTAGTAAATATAAACTTATTAACCCACTCGCATTATGTCCAGAAATACATGGGCGTCTCATATCACTAAACTTTTAACAACCTCATACTTATTCCGATATGGTTGCTAAAATTTCGGAATTCTCCAACATGATACTAAATCATTACTTAGGCACAAGCTAAGTTTTCCCAAAAATGATTTTCGAAAGCGGTTTGAATCCACGACTCATGGCAACCACGTCGTGAAACAAGGTTCGCACGCTCATTTCGATACAACCCAAAACTTCTTCTCTCCTATGGTTACACCACACCCATACACCGCAATTACTGACGTTCACGAAACAACAACAACTTTTGCCGGTACACATTCAACGTAGACAATTTCGGATCACCACCACTATTTCATGCGTTGCCAATGTCCTACCGCAAAAGAACCGGTCATTCGAGACCAAAAGTTTCACGTCTATTCCATTGCATTCATCACATTGGCGGGGTAAGTAACTTAACTAGCCTCTTTTCTCGACTATCATTATAAGTCTTACCATTCTGCACCCATATACATATCAATGCAACTAGAACTTAATTCTTCACCTCAACAAGTACACAAAGTTAAACATAACACAATTTGCTGATCGCTAGTCCATTTCCAGGATTAAATCCAACTGGGACATCATCGCGCATATCAACACTATAGTAAAGGTTCTACCATTTACCCCAACCATACACTGAGACACTCCCGATCCAAAATAAGTTTTTTTTTTTTTTTTTTTTTTTTTTGAGGTTCAACATCCCCGCACATAGCTTGGTGTTTAATACCAATATACATTTGTGCGGGTACTCATCTTTAACAAAAAAATAAATTTCATAGACCAGAAGCTTCATACACAAGAATCAAAAATAACTTTTTCATACTTAATCGATTTTGGGGTACCAACACCATAGGTCACCTCAAAATGATAATACATCTGATTAGTCAACATCCATGTAAACACATTAGTCGCAAGGACCTTTAGGTAATTTATCCAACATCTATTTCATTTTCGAAATATGAGTTTCACCTCTTAGCGTGCGCATACCCACTAAGGCCAACAAAATGAATTAACCTTTAACAACTCATAAGAGAAAACAAATATCCCTGACTTAAACATTTTTCTTGTCAGTATACTTATTATAAAAATCAATCATTCATAGACGAAAGTCCACTTTCTAAGACAAAATAAATAGTTCTTTCAAGTCTTAACATCTCGAAATACTAACGAGTTCTTAAATACCCTCTTGTGACATTTACTGAGTGAATACCGATCCCTTTTTCGAATGAGTGTCCTGACTCTCTTAGTCGACACTGGCACCAAACCACTAGCCTGGTCAGAGATCTCGCACAGATCCCTAACCGCCACAACCTTGTCAGCACTATTCAATCACAACATGATTTGCTGACAATTAGTCCATCCCCAAAATTATATCTAACTGGGATAACGACAAGCGGACTGAATCTACGGTAAATATCACACCATTTACCACAATCGGACACTAGAACATAAACGTCGACACCACCACCAGCACATAGATTGGGTGGTCACGACCAATTCGGAAGTACTGACTCAGTTTGCAATCTCAGCCAGTTTTTCACATTTAACACATATATCAGGGAGTGTGTCGCTCCCGAATTCAACAACACTAAACAAGGAATACCTGTCACCATGCAATTTACCTCTCGCCGGATCATCGACACCTGATGTCCCTGCACCATATACATGGTAACCATTCTGCCGATAGATTGAGGTCGTCCAGTCTCCATGGCATTCATACTCTGCCGTGACATAGGACAATACCTATTGACATGTCCGGTCTCCTTGCAACGAGAACAGCGATTTGTCGTTCCAAAACACGATCCTCCATCATGTTTTCGATTACACTTGTTGCACCAGGATGGGGAGTTTAGCCGTGATCCCCCGGCATTTGCATGGGTCCTCGGCCCATGCGATGTGTACCTCCGAGTGCCAGCAGGTGAGAGACAAAGCTCTTGCTCTTCGGAAAACATCTTGCCCTTGCCCCTTCCGTGCACAAAGTTCCTATGAGGCCCGACGCTCTTGGGGAAATTGGATTTGGAGGTCGCCACTCCATCCGCCTTCATGTTAGTACACCCCATCCCTAGGGCCCACTGAACAGCAGCATTCGGAGCGAATCCGCTTTGGGACAGAGAGCCTGGAGCAGGAACTACGCTCCGATTCAAATTTCGTAAGTTTTCATTCATGCCCTGAAGCACCTCTAACATCTATGCCAAGAGATCATCGGAAGTATCCTGGCTTGTTTCTCTTCCTCTTTCAGCCATGCGTACCTGTACTCATGTACTAGTCAGTAAGTTAACTATCAAACCAGACAAATCAGCACATAACCACACAACAGTTCACTTAAACCACATAGTCCCATCAATTACAAGATACAAAGAAGCAAGTAAGGCCATACCCTAGGCCGCAGGACTAACTATGCTCTGATACCATGTTGTAAAGACCCGATTTCTACCCTTGAAATTTTTTTCGTTTATTTTAATCATTTCTTACATACATTCATCATCTTACTTAAAACCTTCAGGAATCATTCCTTAAAAATACTCTTTACGCATATTATATTATCATATAATTTAAATTGCGGAAAAACATAATTCATTCATTATTATTCTCATTGGGTACTAAGAGCCCAAAAGTTATAATACTCTAAATATAACAATACCCCTGGTTACGAATACCCAAATAAATGTCAGTCATGGTTACAATCATTCAAATCCACAAGTAGTCATTTAAAGTACAAAAACGCAAATAGTGAATCCAACGTCTAAAGCTCCTAAAGCTCCCGAACTAGCATACTCCATTCGTCTATTTACCTGCAATGGGATTATCAATGACAAAAGTACAAAACACACAAAGGAGTAAGTCGTTAATTCAATAAATGTCATTATAAGATAATCCACATTAGAAAAAGGGTTAGTAAACCAATTTCGAAATTCATTTTGTCTTGCTGCATAACTTGAGCCAAAGTCACTACACCCCTCAGGGTTAGCTAAAAGCAGATTCTCATCCTTTTTACCAATAAAACACGCCTCATAAACTCGGGCCGAAGTGTTGCTACATAAACTCGAGCCGAAGTCGCTACACCCCTTAGGGTTAGCTAAAAACAAATTCTCATCTCTTTTATAAAGAAAACATGCCGCGTAAACTCGGGCCGAAGTGTTGCTACATAAACTCGAGCCGAAGTCGCTACACCCCTTAGGGTTAGCTAAAAACAAATTCTCATATCTTTTATAAAGAAAACATGCCGCGTAAACTCGGGCCGAAGTGTTGCTACATAAACTCGAGCCGAAGTCGCTACACCCCTTAGGGTTAGCTAAAAACAAATTCTCATATCTTTTATAAAGAAAACATGCCGCGTAAACTCGGGCCGAAGTGTTGCTACATAAACTCGAGCCGAAGTCGCTACACCCCTTAGGGTTAGCTAAAAACAACTTCTCATCTCTTTTATAAAGAAAACATGCCGCGTAAACTCGGGCCGAAGTGTTGCTACATAAACTCGAGCCGAAGTGTTGCCTCATAAACTCGGGCCGAAGTGTTGCCTCATAAACTCGGGCCGAAGTGTTGCCTCATAAACTCGGGCCGAAGTGTTGCCTCATAAACTCGGGCCGAAGTGTTGCCTCATAAACTCGGGCCGAAGTGTTGCCTCATAAACTCGGGCCGAAGTGTTGCCTCATAAACTCGGGCCGAAGTGTTGCCTCATAAACTCGGGCCGAAGTGTTGCCTCATAAACTCGGGCCGAAGTCGCTAACCATTTCTGGTCGGCTAAAAATATATTTTTCCTTCCATCGATTTGCCATCAATCATTTCCCGTAAATCCACGTCATCTTTAGTATAAACACTCCATATCTGTTTATACTAATACGTGATTTACAATATAATTATTGCATGGCCAGGAAACACACACCTTTTCCATCTTCCGTAAATCTACGCCTACTTTAGTATAAACACATCCATATATGTTCATACTAAATGCGTAATTCACAACTCGATCATTTCATAACCAGAAAATACCCACATTTTCCTTTTCCGTAAATCTACGCCTACTTTAGTATAAACACACCCATATATGTTCATACTAAATGCGTAATTCACAACTCGATCATTTCATAACCAGAAAATACTCACATTTTCCTTTTCCGTAAATCTACGCCTACTTTAGTGTAAACACACCCATATATGTTCCTACTAAATGCGTAATTTACAACTTAGTCTTTGCATAACCAGAAAATACACATTTTCTATTTCAAATGCAACATTAAAGACTTATCCTTACCTTGATGAGTGTTGGGTTCGGTTCTTGGCAACTTCTCGAGTTCTACCGACACCACCTCCAACCTTAGGATCTTTCCTCATCCCACCACATAACACAATGTTAGTCATTTATTCCAAATATCACATAAACAACTTATTTTGCATCATTTAATCATACAAAATATTCATCATCAATATTCAACCATCTAAAACATGCATAACATCTCATATTTCAATATTTCCAAAACTACTTCAATACAAGTTTCTAAATATCAAAACATACATGTTCATCTCATATAACAACATTAAAGCACTACTCATTATCCACATCTAACATTTCATCTCTTTCTCTTTATACTCATATTCTCATTTTGGGGTTTTTCATGAATAACCCATAAAACTTTCTATTCATCAAATACCAACTCTAAACCAAGAGTTTACAAGATAAAAACAACATAAAACGAACCATAACTCTAAAGAATGAGTTTCCATGGTTTCTCATGTTTTGAAAATAAATCCAACATACCCAAAACAAGTTAGAGAGGAAGAAGAAGAGTTAGTAACAAGAGGTTTACCTCTTCTCAAGCTCCAAGATGAGTCCTAAGGCTCCTTGCTCTTGAAAAGCTCTCCTTTCTCTCTTCTCTTCGAAATTCTAACCCAAAAATGTGTTTGGGTTTCTGTTTTAAAGAGGTGTCGTCGGGTTGTAATCGATTACCAACATGATGTAATCGATTACAACGTGAGAAATGCGCATATCTGATGCTTTTAATACGATGTAATCGATTACCAGAACTGTGTAATCGATTACCAGCAGAGTGTAATCGATTACCAGTAGAGTGTAATCGATTACCAGCAGAGTGTAATCGATTACCAGCAGAGTGTAATCGATTACCAGCAGAGTGTAATCGATTACCAGCAGTGTGTAATCGATTACCAGAAGTGTGTAATCGATTACACTGTGTCAGATGCACATATCTGATGCTTTTAATACGATGTAATCGATTACCAGAAGTGTGTAATCGATTACACTGTGTCAACAGCCCAAAATTGCCATTTCTCGCCCAGGCGAGACAACTCTCGCTCAAGCGAGGCTTCCAGGACTGTTACTATAATTTTAAAGATTAAAATTTGGGGTGTTACAGATAGGAAGTCAAAGAAATCAGCTTCCATGACGATGGGATGAGTTGGACGAAAATGCGCTTTCAATAATCCAACTTTGCTAGTCCAAGGAGGTTCTTCGTGAAGTTTCCAATGAAGAAATCGTTCTGGTTTTGTGGCTGAAGCTAGAAACTTTATATTTGACCAAGAGCCTCGCGAACAAGCTTCGTCTCAAATAACAGTTATGTACTATTCGTATGGTTGAATGTACTCATATTCAAACTCATATGGATGAATTTAACTCTAATGTTATGGATTTGCAAAGTATTGATATTAATATTGAAGATGAGGACAAAACTGATTTTTCGGTTGTCTCTTTACCTTCTACCTCTAAATACTTCAAAGAAATCATGTTGTATGGAAACAATGATACCCTATCTTGTGAAGATGTTAAAACTAATTTCTTGTCTAAATAAAAATTTGATCTTGTAGTTCATTATGTGGACAATGATGATGGGTTAAGCGTTCGTGGTACAAATCAAGAAAAAGAGAGTATTAGTTACAAAAAGTTCAGATCCAAATTTGTGGGACACAAATCTAAGAAAGCCTGTCACTATTGCAAGAAACTAGGACATGATATTCCTCATTATTCTATCTTGAAGAAAAACAAGAAAAAAAAACTTCAACAATCCCCTGAAGCTGCTAATATTGAAGTCGAATCAGACAATGATGTTCTTTTATAGAGTAAAATAGAATGAATTCTTGATTTTGGATGTACTTTTCACATGTGTCCTTATAATGACTTATTTACCACTTTTGAACATGTTGATAGTGGTATTGTTTAGATGGACACCGATACTCAATTCAAGATTGTAGGAATAAGTACACTTCAAATGAAGAATAATGATGGTGTTGTCAGAACTTCGACTAATATCCGCTATATTCCATGTTTGATGAACTTAATTTATTTTGGCACCCTAGAGTCTCTCGGGTACACGTATATATTCAAATGAAGTTGGTGCTCTAAAGGTATTGAAAGGTGTTCCGGTATTATTGAAAGCTAACCAAATTGGTAGTTTATAAGTCTTGCAATGATATGTTGTGATAGGTTTTCAACAACTGCATCGTCTTCTACGCTTGACAACGACGTCACCAAATAATGGTACATGTGCTTGGGCCATATGGTGAAAAAGGCATGCATCTTTTGAGCAAATAAGTCTTATTGGATAACAATGCATTGGTATGTTGGAGTTTTGTAAACATTGTGTTTTTGGGAAATTGAAAAAAAGTTAGTTTTTCCACATCAACTCACCGTACCAAATGTATTCTTGATTATATTCATTCTGACCTTTGGGAACCTTCTAAATTTTCTTCCCTTGGAGAATGCTACTATATGATGACTACCATTGTTGATTTTTCTCGCAAGGTTTGAGTTTATTTTATGAAACATAAAAATGAGACTTTTCCTACTTTCAGGAAGTGGGAAACTCTTGTTGAAACCAAGGCTGGGAAGAAAGTTAAGAAGTTCAGAAGTGACAACGCCTTAGAGTTTTGTAATGTTACTATGATGAGTTATGTACAAATCATAGTATTGCACGAGGGCCTTGAAAGAACGATCTTAGCACATTAGACTTAAAGACATGGGAAAAATTTATTATACACATATCACACAAGATGACATCGGAAAGATAATTTTTTTGGCACATAAGGTGTAACCCCCTAAAAGTTTGATAATTGGAACATGGTGAAACTTAGTCAGTCTGGGAGCTACTGACTGATTCTCGCTATAGCGAGAAATTCTCGCTTGGGCGAGGGCATCAGTATTTCTCCCAGAATTTTACCTTGGAGCCTCGCCTGGGCGAGATGTGGCTCGCCTGGGCGAGAGAGAGAGTATTGACACTGTGGGATTCTCGCTTGAGTGAGAGCGTCAGTGTTTGAAAATGTAAAAAGGTGGGATCTCTCGCCTGGGCGACATATTCTCGCTTGGGCGAGAATCTAAAATCCTGAAACCTAAAATAGAGCCCCAAACACGAAATGGGGAGGGGTTTTTGAGAGAAAGGAGAAGAAGAAGTGATTTTCTTGGCTAGAGCTCGCATAAAGGCTACGTGAAGCTAGAGAAGAGGTAAAACGCTTGATTTTAACACTTCTCCTTACTTAGAAATTCATTATGGTAAATGGGGTCTCTTCTCTTTGAGTTGGAAAACGACCCAACTCTTCCCTCCTTGATGTAGTAGTTCGTTAGTTAACTTATTTCTTGAAAACTCATAGTATAGAGTGTCTATTTGGAGATAGTGTTTGAAAAATATTGATAGTAAGAAACCCCAAAAACCTAGAAACGAAATGGTGAAGAAAATGGATTGGAAACTGTTAAGTTGGGTTGTGGTTTATGATTGATGATGTGAAATGAAGGGTTAGATGTTTAGGAATGCATATGGGTGTATCAATAGGGATAGTTTTGAAAGTCATCGAAGTATGAGTTAAACTGTGATAGAAATATGTAAAATGAGTTATAATGTGTTGTTACGAATATATTATTGACTGTGTTTTTGTGTGTGTGGATGGGTAAAGACCCTAAGGTTGGAGGAAGCGGAGTAGATTCTAACAAGCCGTCAAACGCCAACACACGCCAAGGTAAGGGAGTCGTGTTTTCCATAGTTAAGGATTTGATGTGGAAGGTAAACGTATTGAAATTATTATTAATACTATGATAATGGAGTGATAATGGTTGTTATATGACAATTGTATTGATTAGCCTTCGTGGCATAGACTTGCACTATGTGGTATTGATTAGCCTTTGTGGCGTTGACTTACCCTATGTGGTATTGATTAGCCTTCGTGGCATAGACTTGCCCTATGTGGTATTGGTTAGCCTTTGTGGCGTTGACTTGCCCTATGTGGTATTGATTAGTCTTCGTGGCATAGACTTGCCCTATGTGGTATTGGTTAGCCTTTGTGGCGTTGACTTTCCCTATGTGGTATTGGTTAGCCTTCGTGGCATAGACTTGCCCTATGTGGTATTGATTAGACTTTGTGGCGTTGACTTGCCCTATGTGGTATTGGTTAGCCTTTGTGGCATAGACTTACCCTGCGTGGTATGGGAATGATTGCTATTAAATGTGGTTGATGAATGGTGGATTAATAGTTTAGTGTACCTTAACGGTTGAATTATGTTACTGATAGAATTTTATATATATGTATCTGTTTGTGTTATAATTATCTCATTCGGATGTATCCGTATTGATTATCTTGAATTTGTTATCTTACTCCATTTTGTTTCTTGATGGTGCCATTTGGTGATAATCGGTGCACAGGTAAAGCAAAGGAGTAGTAGATCCAGAAGGCGTGTTAGTGTAGTTCTTCCTAGTATGGGTGTAATGGTGCTAGTAACATGTTGTTTTGCATTATGCATGTATTTGTACCCATTACTCGAACCATTTAATCTGTAACCCAGTCTCTCTGGATTTGGTGAATTATTGTTGAACATGTGGGGACGGAGTCCCCTTTATTTAGAATGTAAAGTTTAAGGGTTTTGAACCTCAAAAATACTTGAGTAGTTTAGTCCTTTAATGTTGAAGTTGAATTATAATTAGGAGGAAAGGAACTTATAGAGTTAGTGTTAAGGAGAATTAATTATTATTGTTTGTAGGTTTAAAAATAAAATGGACGAAAATTTTAGGGTATAAATTGGGTCCTTACATAAGGCATGTTGATCTCAAAAATAGTATAGTTTAAGCATGTCGAGCAAAAGGGCTGATAAATAATGAATTTCACCAGGAAAAGTAATTTTGAAACACATTAGGCTCAAGGGCCGAAAGAAAATATTTTCTTACCCACAAAGTGAAGGAAATCATTGCTTATTTAAAAAAAATTGATATCTCAAACATATCCCAAATTTATATTGGAAAACAGTTAGAATTTATTGTTTGGAATTTATTCATCTTATATTACTAAATAGTAACAAGTGAAATACAATTTATCCATTATTTTCTTTTCTTCTTTTTGATTGGTCTCACTGTTATTATGCATATCTGACTTTTGTTTCCATTTTAAATATTGTTACTTTTATTCGACTATATTAGTTTTTCACTATTATATATTTACTAATTAACCTATATATATATATATTAACTATGTTATTACATTTTTCCATAAAAGTTATATAACATACATTTTTTATATGAATAGAATATTTGTGCTAAAAAACTTTGTGGTGATTAGTATTAAATAATAGTATAATGTACCAACAAGGAGTTACATTCATATATTATTTTTTAATATATATAAACATTTCATAATATGTCTTTTATCATAAAGTCAAGAAGGGACACTCATTTTTATTTTATATGTGCTAACAATGTAAATTTTGCACATTCCATCATTCATATGTTGAATATCATTAATCCTTAAATAAAATTATTGATTATTTATTAATGCATGATACAATCATAATGTAAAATACATTACATGGAAATATTGAACATTTTTTATGGAAAATATTATCATAATTTATGAGCTAAATTAGCACATTTCTGACAAATGCATTGACCATTTACACAACAACTAGGTTGTCCTTCACACACTTTGCTGCAATCTATCGTCCGAGGGCATTCTAAGTGAAACTTTGCTTCCACTAATGTTGGCACTTTCACTATGAAAAACATAGAATATTGTTTATTAGATACAACAAAATATTACTTAAATGTTCTTTTTTTAAAACCAACAAAATATTAGTCTAATGATGCAAGATCCCAAAATATATAAAAATTTCAACCTGAATGTAAAGCTTCGATTCTGATAGCGACATTTGTTGGAGGGGTAACCATGCAACCCGGTTACCCGAAGGGGATTATCATTGGTCATTATGTAAAAAAAAATATTAATTCTTTTTCAAAATTCTATATTAAACATATTTTAGTTTTTGATTGAAATTTATGTGATCCACTTAATAGGGAATGAAAAAAAGGAAGGGGATAGATAGATACCAACCTGCTATGGAGATTAGAAAGAAGAGTAAAAAAACTAACTTTGCTGAATTCTTTGTCATCGTGTTCTTGAATCTTTACCTCTCACACTTTTAGACTGATTCTATTCTATTCTATATACAATCAGATGCACTTCTTATATACACAAAGGGATATAGATTCTATAGAAATACATTTAGAAAGTAAATCATACTTTATTGATAAAAATATTGTAATTGTTTTTAAAACCACATTGTCCTTTAAATTAAAATGATATTCATTTACTACATTGTTAGGTACTTTCCATTTCAATACATAGTAAAAAAAACTAACTTTGTTGAATTCTTTGTCATCATGTACTTGAATCTTTACCTCTTACACTTTTAGTCTGATTCTATTTTATTCTATATACAATCAAATGCACTGCTTATATACACAAAGGGATATAGATTCTTTAGAAATACATTTAGAAAGTAAATCATACTTTATTGACAAAAATATTGTAGATGTTTTTAGAAACAGAATTTCCCTTTAAAGTAAAATGATATTTATTTATTATATTGCTAGGTACTTTGCATTTCAATACATTTAATAATATTTTAAATTTCAAAATGTGGATATTTTTTAGATGTGTGTATCTTAAATGAGTAAATGTTAGATGATGTGGATCTCATTTGTTTAATTCCCTTTTTTATAGGCAAATGTTAGTATTTTAATATTTTGTGGTGGGTGTGATTTGAACTCTCAATCTCCTTATCACTTCACTCGTTGAGTTTTCTGTAAAGACCCAAATTCTACCCTTGGAAATTTTTCTTATTTTAACCCTTGCTAACATTCATTTTGTTCATATTTTATGATTAGTAACCGAAAATACGTTACATTATTTACCTTGATTATTTCTTGATTGTTTATCATGCGGTATTCATACATACATTTCTAATGCAGAAAAACATAATTCATATTACTGTAATTTAGTAACTACTTCATACAATTAGCTATGGGTCTCCATGATACTCATAGCTACACATATCCTGAGTTACAATTATCTGAAGGTTATAATATTCATAGTTACAAAATACTTTAAACTATGAGATATGCACTCATGATACAAAAATGGTGCAAATAAAGACATCCATAATGTAAAACCCCTAAAGCTCCCAATAATGAGCCTCCTTATTCTACCTGTTTATCTGCAATGGGATTATCAATGACAAATACACAAAACATACAAAAGAGTAAGTCATTAGTTCAATAAACATCATTATCATTATAAGATGATCCACATTAAAAAGGGTTAGTAAACCATTGTTAAATTCATTAAAAAAGGTTAGTAAATCATTTTTAAATTCATTTTTAAATTCATTTATTACATTGTTAGGTACTTTCAATTTCAATACATAGTAAAAAAAACTAACTTTGTTGTATTCTTTTTCATCGTGTTCTTGAATCTTTACCTCTCACACTTTTAGTCTGATTCTATTTTATTCTATATACAATCAAGTGCACTGCTTATATACACAATGGGATATAGATTCTTTAGAAATACATTTAGAAAGTAAATCATACTTTATTGACAAAAATATTGTAGATGTTTTTAAAACCAGATTTCCCTTTAAAGTAAAATGATATTCATTTATTATATTGCTAGGTACTTTGCATTTCAATACATTTAATAATATTTTAAAATTCAAAATGTGGATATTTTTTAGTTGCGGGTATTTTAAAAGAGTAAATGTTAGATGATGTGGATCTCATTTGTTTAATTCCTATTTTTATAGACAAATGTTAGTATCTTAATATTTTGTGTCTTCCACCCTTAGCACTTGATCAACATGCTTATTATGTACCCTCACATATTGTATTTGTAAGGACCCAAATCATACCCTTGAAATTTTTTCCTTATTTTAATCCACTTTCATGCATTTTTCTATAAATTACATTTACCAATAAAATAACCTTACTTTAAAATCTTACTTTCCCCTTCGTACTCAATCCATGAACCAATAACAACATGCACATTCGTTTGACAGAAAAACATAATTCATATTAATGCCTCTCAGCAACTACCGCATACAACTAGCTATGGGTTTCCAAATCACCCATAGCTACAAATATCCAGAGTTATCATTATCCATGTACAAAAATCATGCCCATAGTTACAAATAGTCAGTTTCAGAATACAATTAATTAGATTACAAAAAGAATGGACAAGAGGGCTTCAAAAACAAAAGTCTCTAAGCTCCTAATCAAAACATCCTTTCTTCTCTCACCTACCTGCAATGGGATTAACATTGACCATACATATAAAACACAAAGGAGTAAGTCGTTAACGTAATAATTGTCAATGTACATTAATCCACATTTTAATAAGGTTAAGTAAACAATTTAAAATCAAATATACTTAAAACCATTTTCATCGTTTATACTTTTGAAAACCATGCTACATAACTTGAGCCAATGTTTGCTACATCGCTTGAGCCAAAGCTTGCTACATCGCTTGAGCCAAATCTTGCTACATCGCTTGAGCCAAAGCTTGCTATATCTTTTGAGCCAAAGCTTGCTACATCGCTTGGGCCAAAGCTTGCTACATCGCTTGAGCCAAAGCTTGCTACATCGCTTGAGCCAAACCTTGCTACATCGCTTGAGGCAAAGCTCGCTACATCGCTTGAGCCAAAGCTCGCTACATCGCTTGAGCCAAAGCTCGCTACATCGCTTGAGCCAAAGCTTGCTACATTACTTGAGCCAAAGTCGCTAACCAATCATGGTCGGCTAAAAACGAGTTTTCTTTTCATTGACACTCCATCAATTCATAAACAGTAAATCCACGCATTTTCATTATCCACAACCAGAAAATCCACGCATTTTCTATCAGAATGCATAAGTTAAGATTTATCCTTACCTCGGTGAGTGTTGGGTTTGGTTCTTGCCAACTTCGCAAGTTCCACCGACACCGTCTCCAACTTTAGGATCTTTCCTCATTCCCACCATATAACACAATGTTAGTCATTTATTCCAAATATCACATAAACAACGTATATTGCATTATTTAACCATACAAGATATTTAACATATTTTCAATGTTTCTAAACTACTTTCATCATAAGTTTACAACATCTAAAACATACATATTCATCTCATATTTCAACATTAGAATGCATACTCATCTTCTACCTCTAGCATTTTACCCATTTCTCACTTTAACCACATTTTCACTTTAGGGTTTTTTGGGTTTTCATGAATCAACCCACAAACCCTTTCCATTCTTGAAATACTAACTTTAAACCAAGAGTTTACAAGAGAAAAACAACATAAAACGAACCATAACTCAAAAGGGTGAGTTTCCATGGTTTCCCACATTTTGAGAAGAGATCCAACATACCCAAAATGAGTTTCAAAGGGAAGATGAGAGTTAGAATCAAGAGTTTTACCTCTTCTCAAGCTCTTAGATGAGAATCAAAGCTCTTTGCCCTTGGAAAAGCTCTCTTCTCTCACCTCTCTTCAATTCTTAACCCTAAAATGTATTTGGGGCTTTCTCATTTAATGCAACTCGACGGGTTCTCGCTTAAGCGAGCTCATTCTCGCTCAAGCGAGAAAATCCCGCCCATTTTAAAAACTCAGATCTGACCCTCTCGCCCAGGCGAGGCATCTCTCGCTCAAGCAAGGATCCTCTCTCTCAAGCGAAGATCTTACAACCTCGACAGGTCCAAAATGTCACTTTTCTCGCCCAAGCGAGCCAACTCTCGCTCAGGCGAGACCACTCTCGCTCAAGCGAGCCAACACTCGCTCAGGCGAGAATCCTTCAGTATAGCCCAGGATTTCACCCTCCCAGGTGAGTCTTTCTTGCCCAGGCGAGAATCCCTTGCTCAAGCGAGAATTCTAGGACTGATACTATAACTTTAAAGGGTTAAATTAAGGGTGTTACAATCCTCCCCCTCTTATAAGAATTTTCTTCCCCGAAAATAAACATACCTCGATTCGAACAAATGAGGGTAATCCTCCCTCATTTCATGTTCCACTTCCCAAGTAGCACCCCTTCGTCTACTTGGCTCCACAGTACTTTCACCATGGAAATCTTTTTGCCTTGTCTTTTGACACTAGTATCCATAATTCTCACGAGCAACGTAGTAAATGTCAAGTTATCTTTCAACTCTATCTGATCAGACTCAGCCACATGAGATGGATCCCCAACATATTTCCTCAATTGAGACACATGAAACACATTGTGGAGATTCGACAATAACGGAGGTAAAGCAATCTGATATACTATCGGCTCAATCCTCTTCAATACTTGATACGGCCCAATAAATCGCGGAGTCAGCTTACGAGACATCAACATTCTACCAATCCCGGTAATCGGGACTACCCTCATGAAAACATGATCTCCCTCGTTAAACTCAAGAGGTTTCTGCCTCTTATCGTAATAGCTTTTCTGCCAACTTTGGGCGATTCTCATATTCTCCCGAATCTTCTTGATCTTTTCCGTCGTCTCTTGGACCAGCTCGGGTCCCAATATCAAGTTCTCCCCAGTCTCAAACCAACTCACTGGAGTTTGGCACTTCCTACCATACAATGCCTCATAAGGTGCCATTCCAATAATCGAATGGAAACTATTGTTGTAGGTAAACTCAATCAAAGATAACATGTCATCCCAACTCCCCGGTTGTTCCAAGACATAAGCCCTCAAAAGATCCTCCAATGACTGTATAGTCCTTTTTGATTGACCGTCCGTTTGCGGATGATAAGCTGAACACAATTTCAACTTAGTTCCCAAAGCGGATTGCAAACTAGTCCAAAAGTTTGAAGTGAAACGGGATCCCTATCCGATACAATACTCGACGGTATTCCATGCAAACGAACTATTTTCCGGATATACAATTCCGCCAATCGCTCCAAAGAATATCTCATGTTCATAGGTAGAAAGTTGCAGACTTAGTCAAACGATCCACTATCACCCATATCGAATCATACCCTTTCCGAGTCTTCGAAAAACCCGATACAAAATCCATGGAAATACTATCACACTTCCAAACAGGAATTTCTAGGGACTGTAACTCTCCTGCTGGTCGTTGATGCTCAATCTTGGCTTTCAGATAGACAAGACAACTCGAGACATACATAGCCACATCCTTTTTCAACTCAGACCACCAAAACAGCTTTTTCAAATCTTGGTACATCTTTGTAGTTCCCGGGTGAAAACTCATGTTACTCTTGTGTGACTCCTCTAGAATACTCTTTCGCAATTCTGCATCATGAGGCACGCACACTCTCCCTTTGTAACGCATTATTCCACTAGGGTCCGATGCGAAATCGGTCTATTTCCCACTCATCATCAAATCTTGTTTAACCATTAGCTCACCATCCTCAGCTTGCATCACTCGGATTTGGTCAAACAGTTCATTGGTGACCTTAAGCATTTCTAACATCATGCAATGGGGTCTTATTTGGACTTCCAAGTTCATATCCCTGAACTCCTCAATCATTTTTTCTTCTCTAACCATCGAAGCCGACATGTGTAAAGACTTCCGACTTAAAGCATCGGCCACCACATTGGCTTTTCCCGGATGGTACTAAAATCCAAAATCATAGTCCTTAAGGAACTCCATCCACCTTCTCTGTCTCATATTCGGTTCCTTTTGATCGAACAAATATTTCAAACTCTCATGGTCGCTGTACACCTCAAACCTTATGCCATAAAGATGGTGTCTCTAGATTTTCAAGGGAAAGACCACTGCAACTAATTCTAAATCATGTGTAGGGTAGTTTTACTCATGCGTCCTCAATTGTCGCGAAGCGTAAGCAACCACTTTTCCATCCTGCATCAACACACAACCCAAACCTTGCTTAGAAGCATCGCAATACACACTGAAATCACGATCCGTACAAGGAAGAACCAACACCGATGCCGTAGTCAACCTTCGTTTCAACTCTTGAAAACTTTCCTCACAACGGACGTCCACACATACGGTTCTCCTTTTCTGGTAAGCTTAGTCAGAGGAAGTGCCAACATCGAAAATCATTCTATGAACTTCCGATAATAACCGGCTAATCCCAGAAAGCTCATGATCTCGGTAACTGACTTGGGTACTGCCTATTCCATAACCGCTTCGACCTTAGAAGGATCTACTGCTACCCCTTCCTTGGATATTACATGCCCAAGAAAGTTTACCGATTCCAACCAGAAATCACATTTGGACAATTTAGCATACAACCGATTTTTAATCAAAAGATCTAGAACAACTCTCAGGTGTTCTGCATGTTCCTCTCGGCTTTTGGAGTAAATCAGAATGTCATCAATAAATACCACTACGAATGAATCCAAATACGGCTGAAAAATCTGATTCATGTAGTCGGTAAATATTGTTGGGGCATTCGTTACACCAAAAGGCATTACCAAATACTCGAAATGTCCATACCTCGTCCTAAAAGCAGTTTTAGGAATATCCTCCGACTTCACATGAAGTTGGTGGTAACCTGATCGAAGGTCAATTTTTTAGAACACCACCACTCCCCTCAATTGATCCATCAAGTCATCAATCCTAGGCAATGAATACTTATTCTTGATAGTTACTTTGTTCAAATGTCTGTAATCAGTGCACAACCTCATACTCCCATCTTTCTTCTTGACTAATAAGACCGATGCACCCCCTGGTGAAACACTAGGACGAATAAACTTCTTCGCCAACAAGTCTTCAACCTGCTTTTTCAATTCAGCTAGTTCCAATGGTGCCATCCTATAAGGAGCTATAAAGATGGGTCCCGTTCCAGGTACCAAGTCAATAGAGAATTCAACTTCTCTGACTGGAGGCAATTTCGGGATATCACTAGGAAATACCTCAGGAAACTAACAAACTATCGGAATGTCCTCAACTCTGGGTTTCTCAATACCCTCTAAGGATGCCAACAAAACAAACACGGCTCCTCCCTCCTTAAAGGAAGTCTTGACTCCCTTAGTCGATAATGGCTTCATATCACTGCCCTCATCGGAAATCTCACTCAGACCTCCGAATACAACTGTCTTATCAGCATAATTAAGCATCACATGATTCGCTGACAACCAGTCCATCCCCGGAATTAGATCTAACTAGGACAGTGGTAAGTAGATTAAATCCACGGTAAATGTCCTACCGTTCACCACTACCGGATATCGAGACACAAACGTCGACACCACCACAGATACACTAGTTGAAGTGGATACGACCAAGTCGAAAGGCAACGACTCAGTTTGCAATTTCAGTATATCCACACATTCAACAGATACAAAGGAGTGTGTCGATCCCGAATCAAACAACACTAAAAGAGAAATACTTGTCACCATGCATTTACCTTGGATGAGGCCATCCACATTCTTTGCCTTCGCACCGCTCATGGTAAACACTCGGCCCGTGTTCCTTGCTCTCTCGGTATGAACAACATTTAGCCGCTGACTTAGATTGGGACAAAACCTTTTGATGTGTCCCAACTCCTTGCAGTGGAAACATCTATTTTCTGACCTCAGGCATGTATTCCCATAGTGAGGTTTGCCACACTTGTTGCACAAAGGAGTAAAAGTTACCCCACTAGGAACGGTAGAAGGTCTCGATCCTTGGTAGTTGCGGCCACGATAACCAATAGGCACCGCATAAGGTTTGCGGTTATCCTCAAACATATTTCCCTTACCCTTGCCTTGGGTATAATTTCTCTGAGGGCCGAAGTTCCTCGGAGGGTTAATTCTAGGTGTCACCACCTCATCGGCTGCCAGGTCATCCTCATACATTCTGCACTTGTTTACCAAAGTAACGAAGTCGGCAATCTCTTGATGCCCAAACATACTTTTCAACTTGGGCTTCAAACCCGATTCAAACTTAGAGCATTTGGACCTTTCGTCCACTTCCAATTCAGCATAGGAACAAAATCGGGCCAATTCCTCGAAGTTGGCCGAATATTCCCCCACCGATATGTTACCTTGCTCCAACCTCAGAAACTCTATTTCTTTCTTCCGTTTCAGATCAGTAGGAATATATTTCTGAATAAATTTCTCCTTGAATGTTATCTAGGTAATCACCCGTCCCCCCGTTTCCATCTGACGCCGTGTCATCTCCCACCATTTTTAAGCTTCATTCGCCAGCATGTAGGAAGCATAGGTTACCTTTTGAACATCACCGCAACCCATGGCTCGGAATATCCTCTCCAAGCCTTGAACTCATTCATCTGCAGCTTCCGGAGCGAATCCCCCTTGGAACTGTTTAGGCTTCTGCTTACAGAACTCGCCTAATCCTCGATACTCGGCCGGTTTGGGTGGGACCAAAGGTTGCGAGCTAGGACTTGTTGTGGGGTTCTAATTCAGGTTATGCAAGTTCTCGTTCACTTGTTGTAGTGCAGCCACCATCTCAGCCAATAAATCATTTGGAACATTCTGACTCGTTCCTCTCCCTCTTCCTCTTCCAACCATTTCTTAACCTGCACTCATCTGTCATTAGTATACAAATCTAATTCACATAGTTCAGGTTGTCACATAGTCTCATATAATTCCAATAGTCAATTCACCTACATGTTACAAAGAAGCAAGTAAGGCCATACTCTAGGCCGCAGAATTAACTATGCTCTAATACCATATTGTAAGGCCCCCAAATTCTACCCTTGAAAATTTTTCTTTTGCTTTAAACCTTTACGCTTAATTCCCCATGTTACATCATGCATACATTTCTTTTAACCTGTTAAATTATCCATTCCTTTAATTAACTCAATCTTTAAATCATACTAAATCGGTTTTATACTATATTACCCTTAACTGCAGAAAAACATAATTCATATTAATACCTCCCAATAACTACTACGTACAACTAGCTATGAGTTTCCCAAATACTCATAGCTACACATATTCAGTGTTACAATGATCCGAATTACAATTATCCCAAAAATGGCACTTAGTCAATCATGTTACAAAACACAAAAGAAGGAAATCTGAATTTAAGAACTTTTAAGACTCCAAATCCAGCATCCTCAATTCATTCATTTACCTACAATGGGATTATCATAGCAACACACGAAACACAAGGAAGTAAGTCGTTAATTCAATAATAATCACATATGAAAATCCACATTTAAGGTGTACATAAACATTGATATGAATTACAATACTTAAATACATGAATATAATCGTTAGTATCTCTTTTTCTTTATACTCCTTCAACTCACATTCATCCTATAGTATATATATCCCATAATATATATTCTATAGCATGCATATTCATTTATTCCAAGGCACTTTCAGTTCATCATTTACACTTTGCGCCAAATTTACCCTTGACCACATTCGGCCCATTTACAACTCAAGAAAATCCACTACCACTTCGGGTAGGTCCACCACATAAAGATAATCCACTACCACTTCGGGTAGGTCCACAACTCACAATAATTCACTACCATATCGGGTAGGCACCACACACAATAATTCACTACCACTTCGAGTAAGCACAACGCTTAATGATCCACTACCATTCGGGTAGGCACAACATACAATAATCCACTACCACTTCGGGTAGGCACAACACTTAATAATTCACTATCACTTCGGGTAGGCACCACACACAATAATCCACTACCACTTCGGGTAGGCACAACACTTAAATAATCCACTACCACTTCGGGTAGGCACAACATACAATAATCGACTACCACTTCGGGTAGGCACAACACATAATAATCCACATCATAACTATTTCAACATAATGGTTCATACTCATACCATGTTCACATCATCTCATAAATAATGGAGACACTTATTATCCCTTACTTTGGTGAGTGTTGGGTTTGGTTCTTGGTGACTTTGCAAGTTCCACCGACACCGCCTCCATCCTTAGGATCTTTCCTCATTCCTACCACATAACATCCGTGTTAGTATTTTATTCAAAATAGCACATAAATAACTCATATTTCATCTTTAATCATACAAGATATTCATACATTTTCAATGTTTCCAAACATCTAAAACATACATATTCATCTCATATTTCACATTAGAACTTATACTCATCTTCTACATCTAACATTTCACTCATTTTCCCTTTACTCACATTCTCATTTTGGGGGTTTTAGGGTTTTCATAAATCAACCCACAAACTCTTTCCATTTTTGAAATATCAACTCTAAACCAAGAGTTTACAAGAGAAAAACAACATAAAACAAACCATAACTCAAAAGGATGAGTTCCAATGGTTTCCCACATTTTGAGAAGAGATCCACCATACCTAAAACAAGTTTCAAAGGGAAGAAGAGAGTTAGAATCAAGAGTTTTACCTCTTCTCAAGCTCTTAGATGATTCCCAAGACTCATTGCTCTTGAAAAGTCTCTCGTCCTTCAATTCTCTCTAGGTTATCCCCCAAAAATTTGTTTAGGGGTCCCTAATAAATGCAATAGCGTCGGGTTCTCGCTCAAACGAGAAAATCCCGCCCATTTTAAAAACTCAGATCTGACCCTCTCGCTCAAGCGAGAATCTCACAGCCTCGACAGGTTCCAAAATGCCATTTCTCGCCCAGGCGAGACAACTCTCGCCCAGGCGAGACCACTCTCGCCCAAGCGAGACCACTCTCGCCCAGGCGAGACCACTCTCGCTTAGGAGAGAATCCTTCAGTATAGCCCAGGATTTCACCCTCCCAGGTGAGCCTCTCTCGCCCAGGCGACACTTTCTCGCTCAAGCGAGACTCCCAGGACTGATACTATAATTTTAATGGTTTTAAAATCTGGGGTGTCACAATTATTGGTGTATGACTTAGAAACCTTGTTAGGAAGAAAACACTACAACTTTGAGTATTGACTGCTTCATAAATTTTGGCTAGTGTGAAGGCTTTCATCATAGTTTGTGGTTGAAATACCCTAACCAACAATTGTATGTCCTGCCTTAATCCATCATGGAAATAGCTAAGTGTATATTCTTCTGACAAATCTAATGTTATGATGATTGCATTGAAATCTTCATGATATTCAATCACTGATCCTTTTTGTCTCAAATTCATTAGTTCCATAATAGGATCATCATTCACCCTTCTATATGTTCAACCAAATCTTTTACATATTCATCCCATTTACGCCAAGAACTATTCCAATTAGATTTAACAACATCATGCCATTGTAATGTTCTTCCTTCAAAATGGGCATTGGCTAATTCTACTTTAAACTCCTCAGGTGTTCCATTACATAAGAAATAGGTTTCACATTGATTTATCCAAGACTTAACATTTTTCTGCTGATTCTAGGGAATTCAACTCTAGACAGTGCAGTTTCATAAGCAAAGTGTGAAGAATTGAGATTTGTATCAACCGAAACAAAGCATCGAACACCTTGTGTGCATTCTTGTTCATTAGTATTAAAGCTTCTATTCTTGGATGATCTTTTTGAATCTTGCTTGTTTCTTTCCATAAGTTCCTCCATTGTATTCCTCAATGATTTTCCTAATGTCTTTTGAATTTCACCCACAAGCTCCACAATGTGTTTCTCTATTTTCTCCATCATTTGATTTTTCACTATACTATATACTTATATTGTAATTCCATTTAAAAGATTGATTTTGTCAAAATATATCTTCAAAGAGATAAGCAACCTTAATAATCATTGATGTTCTAAATCTAGTAAACATATGAAATCTTACATTAATTCTTGTCTCCAAGTTTACTCTTTGATACTCAAAACTCTAGAGCCTATACTTCATATATAGTATTATTATGGAATAAGTATTACAACAGTACTACCTTATATAGGACCAATAATCCCTTTATTTAAGGTGATTGGGATATTTTTGAGACATTTTTGTCCCAATAAGAACCCCTTTCCATAATGTCCTTGAATTATTCAATGCTGTTGAAGGTATGTGATCTACTTGAATACTCCTTTATAAGCTTAAAGAAGAATGAATCCTCTCTCTCAAGTAACTTTGATGGTTCATCATACTCTGCAATTCTCCCTGTCAAAATAAGAGTATATTAAGAAACTTTGTTAGTATATGAATCTATGTTTGTGTTTATGTGCATAATGTGTTTCTGTGAAGTATTCATCAATATCTTGTAAACAATTATTATCGACATTTTTGACAACTTCGATTTTTATAACAATATGTTTTGCGTTATACATTCGACGAAGTTTGATTTCTATCAAGTGTTTTGTAAACAATTATTCTCAACAACTTCGATTTTTATAACAGAAAGTATGCCTCGCGCTATAAAATTCAAAGTTGTCGGGAAAGATATACATACCATCACTAAGCACCAAAACCAAATCGCTATCGATAACGGTATGGATCCGATGAGCTATTGTGACAACAGTCCGATCTTGGAACTCTTGACTGATGATCTTCTGAATCACACCATCAGTTGCAGAATCCACAGAGGCTGTTGCTTCATCTAATACTAATATGCTACTTCTTTTGAGTAATGCTCTTCCTAGACAAAATAATTGTCTTTGGCCTGCACTCCAATTTTCACCATTTTCAACCACTGTGAAAGAAAATAAGCATTTCATGTCAGAAATCATTGTTACTATCACCATAATCAAACTATGCTAATCAAAAGTTGTTGAATTCTACCTTGTGATTCAAGCTTCTGTTTCTTGTCTCTCACTATATCACCTAGCTGACATTTATCTAGAGCCTGAGAATGAAAAATTTCATTCAGATCATGATGAGAATCTTTCTATCTTGACATAGAAAATATAAGAAAAATATCATCTCTAAGTACATTATCTTGATACATTATAACTTGCATTTTCATGTTCTAAGTTTTTGCTGTTTAGTTAAAACTTACCTCCCACACTTCAGTGTCTGAGTATTGCTGTAGTGGATCCAAGTTTCCTCTAACTGTGCCTTCAAATAGTGAAGGGTCTTGTGGAATGATGCTAAGCCTTGTTCTTAAGTCATGGAGACCTATCTTGCATATATCCACATTGTCAATTATAATGCTTCCTTCTCTTGGTTCAACAATCCTGAAAAGGGCTTGTATGAGGGTCGATTTTCCACTCCCGGTACGTCCCACAACACCGATTTTCTTCCTTCCAGGAAATGTACAGGTGATGTTTTTCAGCACAGATGGAAGATGCTCAGCATAACGTACCTGCGAGAGATTTTTTTTTCGGACATAAAAATTCAACGGTAAGTGAAAGAAATAAGTTTGTAAATATGCCCTCCAATTTAGTCTTTGGTGAATGCAAAATCATGAAAGAATCCCAACGTGATCCTCATGAATCTCAAACGTTAGTAAAACTAGTCATTTTCGGAAGACATTATTCTGTATCGCTATTTGAGATTCTTAAACCAAGTTGGAATTTATAATTGCTCTCGGACTAAATCATGGGAGACATTATTTTGTATGGACGAACTTCGGAAATCGGTAAATAAGTGAGTATATGTATGCTTATGCAGTCTAAATTCTCGCTATATCTTACCTCCAAATTGTTTAAACAAATTGTTCCGGTTTCTGGCCAGTTCTTAGTTGGCCTGCAATCTTCAATCACAAGAGGTGCTTCATGTGGTATACTTGAGTACTGAAAAATTCTTTCAACCGATATCATCTTATTTTCTGCATTGCATATGTTCCATATAACTGAAGCTTGCAAGACATTCAGATTGATACCATATGTTACTGCCAACCCTGCAATGCCTGTAACAAATCCAATGCCGAAATATGTAATCCTAAATTCACATGAGATGCTTATATGATAGTTTCTTTGTATGTTTACGATTAATCGTTTTCGAGTAAAGTCGTGTACTTACTTGGATTGATTATTCCTTCAGGGAGGGTCACTAGCAAAACCAGTGAGAAGGCAAAAACAAAATTTGATAGTAAATTCAATCTGAAAGAAAGCCATTCCATTGCAGACACATTATGAAACCATGGCTTTGAGAAGCCATCTACAAGACCAAGATTTGTGTATGCAAAACGGCTTTCTTGATCAAAAGCTCTTATCGATGCTGTTCCTGCTAAAGATTCCGAAAAATGATGGAGAATTGGAGAAAGTTGTATCTGTGCTAAGCGAGCCAGTTCTCTCGCTGTCGGTGTATAATATCGCTGAAATAGGCATCATTCAATTTCTTTTAGCATATGACACAAGAACTAGATAGAGTCCAAATATTACATAGATTTTAAGCATCTTTTACTTAAAATGCTTTATTTTACTTCACAAATCTTGCAACAATCAATGTCTATGTTTCAACTTGAAATCAAATATTACATAGATTTAATAATAGTAATGAATATTCACTTGTTTTATGTCATGTCATAGATAGATCAAGAATGAAAAAAGATTACATACTTGATACCATATGCAGATTCCAGTTACTGGAATGAAGATTACAAATACTTCCCATGCTACCTGAGACATTACTGCAATAGTACCCAAAATCTCTATTACTGAGAATGCACACCATCCTAATTTGGTTGCCATATCCAAGTCCAACACACTTTGATCCGAGGAGGCCTGAAAAGAGAATTTTTAGCTCTTAGAATCATTGTAAAGGAAACACTTTATGCATGGTTAAATTTGATCGCATAAAAGTATATAACAACACGCATCGAGCATATAGATATCATAAAAATATATATGTTTTTTACATTCGTTTGTAAGTTGAACTCTGGAAGAGAATGCAAAAACTTGTTATTTCAATGTGTAAAGAGTAAAGACCATGACAAAAAATAAAATGAAGTTCTTTCTTTTGATATAGATATTTGGAATCACATCGGAGTTTCGGAGTGCTCCTTCGAGACTTGTAGGCTCACTTTTACATTGTCCACATTACTTGGTAAGTCCCTGAAACAAGCTTTCATATGTCGGGGTATTCTTCGATTTATCGTAGGTTTTAGCACATTGTCCTCAAATATGTATGAATTCTATGAGGAAACTAGTTTATTTTTGAATCAAAATAGCTGCAGATTGAATAACTACATGCTTCGCGCATAACTGATAAACTCGGATACTATTTCATGGTGAATTGTGTGCCTGCTGATTGAGTTAAGAAAAACTATTGTGGTAATATCAATAAACATAAAATGCATTTATATGAATGTTTACCCTGTTCAAGATTCTTCCAGTTGGGGTTGAATCGAAAAACGACATGGGCGCTCGGAGCACATTATGCAACAAGTTTGTGAAAAGTGTTTGTGCTGTCTCAAGTCCAACACTAGCTACCAACATAGCTCTCAGAAGAACACAAAGTGCACTACCAATAGCTAGTGCCATATAAATAAGTAGTATGACATTCATCTCAAATATCGGCTTCGCATCGGTTGTTGTCGGACAAACCCAAGCCATCCAATAGTTACTTGCAATCTGAAGTATTTGGAATGAAATCTGTGCCAAAAGTATGATTGGAACCAGAATTCCACCTTTGAAAGTTGTCATATAAGACCAGTAAACTTCTTTTGATATGCTTCCTTTTTCTCTTTCTTCATCTTGTACCAACTTTCCTTCATTTCCTTTGTTCTCCGGAGGATTATCTTGCGCTGCATCGTGCTGTACGTGCACCGGTTTAATATTTGATTCCCCTTCAGCTATTTTATCTAAAGCTGTTCTAGTTGATTTTTCAACCATTAGAACTGACTCTAGAGCTACATTATGAGCACCTACTAATACTTCAAATCCTATATTTTGCTTTAGAAGTTCCTCGTATTTTCCGGCTTGTGCAATCTTTCCATTTTTCATCACCTGGTGGTAAATTGTGACACAAGAATACACAATTTCCAATCAAGTTTACTATAAGTATACACGAACAAGATTAAGTACTACAAAATCAATACATTTTTCAGTACTTCAAAAACTAAATAAAATTAGAAACATTCATACTGCATTTACCAGAATGAGGTCTGCTGCTGGAAGAAACTCAACTTGGTGTGTGACAAAAAGCACAGTTTTCTCTTTCAGAATCCCCATTAGGCACTCCTGCGAAAATCACGCCGAACAAAATATTGAAGCAGCTATTTCTAAAAGCTATGCTAAAAGCATTAAATGTTTGGTTACTTGAAGAATAAAGAAAAATCTGACCTTAAAGAGGTGCGTGCCGGTATGAGCATCAACAGCACTGAAAGGGTCATCGAGAAGATATATATCGGCGTCTTGGTAAACTGCTCGAGCTATTTGTATCCTTTGCTTCTGTCCTCCACTCATATTGATCCCTCTTTCTCCTATCCCTGTGAGATCACCACAGGAGAATAACTCAAAGTCCTTTTTCAATGCACAAGCTTCCACTGTTTTTTCGTACTTATCATGATCATACTCCTTCCCGAAGGTAATATTGTCCCGAATGTTTCCTGTCAGAATCCACGGCGATTGCGGAACATAAGCTTTTGTTCCGCTGATCTTCACTGTCCCGGACTGTTTATATATTTCTCCCAAAATGCCTGAGAGAAGACTAGACTTTCCCGAACCAACGGATCCACAAATTGCCACCTTCATTCCTCTCTTAACCTTTAAGTCTATCTCATCTATTGTTGGACTTCTTGAATCAGGATCCCAGCTGAACCTCCCTTTATCAATAACTACATCGGTTTCTGTTCTGTCCTTCGCGACATATTCAATGACATCGTGTTGGATTTCTTCCTCCCTAAGGTAAGAAGCAATCCTATCAACCGAAACTTTTCCTTGAGCAATGACATTGAGTAAATCAGGCAAGCTAAATATAGGACTCTGTAACATTCGGAACGTTGCGAATGCCGATAAGACCCTTGCAGCCGTAAGTTCAATTCCCATGAACATACATGCCCAAAAGGTTATCACAGAAATGAATGTAGGTGATCCCCAAAAGATAAAAGCCGAAAGTGCAGCTTGTCTTAACGACTTCATTAACCAATTATACTCATTTTTTCTCAATGATTCTATCCTTTGACCAAATTGAGTATCCCATGCTTGAAGCTTCAAAGTCCTCATGTTTCTCAGAATTTCTGAAGTGGCTTTCATTCTCGCATCCTTAGCCTCCATAATCTTCGATTGGTATTTTTTCTGTATCTTAGTGAGAGGTATATTCAAAGTCATAACAGCCAATGTAGCAGCTAATGCAGCAAATGAACCTAATCCAAGATTTGTATGCAGAATGAAGACTGCTAAAGAAATTTGCACAGGCAACATCCAAATTACGTTTACGTGCCAAACGAAATCCGTGACTCTCTGCACATCTACACTCATGAGGTTCATTATCTCACCACCCGAATGACTTTGACGCGATCTACTCGACAGGTTTAAGCCCTTCTTATATATGTGTGTTATCAACGCACCTCTAAGGCGAAGGCCTAACTGCCTCGCGCCGAAATTCCATTGCCTTTGAGCTATTGTTTCGACCATTTTGCCACATAAGAAGGCTATTGATAGAAGGTACCCGCTCTTCAAGCCACGAGTTTCCTTTTCCCCTAGGAAATCCACAAAGTCAGTGATCAAGTATGGACCGACATACGATGCTGAAGCACTTACTACTGCGAAAAATGCGTTCAACGCTGCTTTCTTCCTAGCGAATAAATAGATTGCCTTGTAGATAGACGGGTTTGTAGTACCGTCTTTTTCTTTGACTCGTCTAAGGCTATCACTAAAGGAAGTTGTTAGAAATTCAGCAGAGTCCTTGATATCGACTTCGGGAATGTCATTCTGATCAAGGGCCTTCTTGTATCCTGTTGCAAACAAGGGATTGAGCCAGGAGAAGCTAATGAGTTGGGTAAAAGTCGCTTTTCCATATGGAGATTCCCTTTTACACTCAGAATTTTTCTCGGTTTTCTCTCCGAGAAGAGGGTTAGATATGTCATTTGTAGCAGCAATTAAGACAATGTCTGTTTTCCCTCTTGATGATATAATCAAAAGGATTGTTGAAGCAATGAAACCAATGAAATCTGCATATTCTCTTATACCAATTTGACCCATATTTGTGAAACTAAAATTGACATGAAGAGTAGTACTAATCACACTCATAATGAAACTGCAAATCCACCAAACCCTAAGAATCCAATGGAAAAAAAGATTTGATTTTGATATCTTGCATATTGCTATAAGACTAATTCCCCATGATAACACTTGAATTATCTCTGATGTAAAAGCCTCAAGTTTAGAGTTACACTGTGTCTCATGATTGAGATTCAGTAACAAAAACATTGATGCATGAACAGCTAGTAATAAAATGGTGCAAACTATGCTGATTTTGTAAGCAAAACCAAATTTTATGACAGTTGGATTATCCATCTCTGTGATACCTTGATCTGAGACTTTGTTCTGCTTTCTAATCAGGTTCAAACTTTTTCTGAGAATTTGGATTAATAAGATCACAAAGAATACAAGTTCCACAGGTAAAATTACATGCTCCAACATGCATGGTGAGTCTAATTGAAGCCATGAAGTCCAATACATAGTTCTGACCTCTGTCAAAGTAAAAATACCAATATGTAAGACTCATAAGCATACATAATACATAGTCCAAATCAAACTAAGAAATGGCCAGTGCACGAAACTCTCATCTAATGACGTCTGAAACAGTATATTATATAACTTTACTCTCGCAAGCAAAGAGGCTGGTTCCCGAATCTGAACTCATGACCTCTATATCCCAAGACAAACAACCTTACCTTTGGGTCAAGGTTTAGTAAGGTTGTTGGTTACGTAGCAAATAAATGTCCATAGAGGAAATGTGTTACGTAGAAGGGTTGATTTTATTCTTCAATAAGACACATAATTTATATATATAATAAAGAAAATTGATGCAGAAAAGAATAAAAATCCCTAGTTGAATAACATAAAGGAGCATCACACCCAAAAAAAAAGTAACAACTAGTTGAATAAATATTCGTAACACCCCATATTGACCCTTTATTATCTAATGAATAAAAAAGTAACAGCTTCTGAGTTCTACTATTTAATAAGGTTTTCAATGAGTTCAGTTCAAAGTTAGCTGTGTGATCCATGCATCTAAAACTTGGTTATGTTATTTGAAGGAGGATCATGTGTTTCAGAAAATCGTTGTCTCTATATCCCAAACCAATTAATTACGTTTCATCAAATAATGAAAAAAAATTATTTTTCTGTTTTTTAATTTTATTTTTCAATTGAGTGACAGTTTTTAATTAGATTGAGACATATGTGAGATACCAAAAATGATTCATATTATTTACTTATGCAAAATTAAACTATTGGTGTGTGTGAGAAGAAGAAAAAATTAAATCATGGTTATGGTTGTTCTGTATTGAGTGAAGAATATACTATGGCTAGTTCTATTATACCATTGGAAATTTTCAACAATATCCATGCCACCATTAACTTCAATCAACTTATTTAAGGCGAAAAACTTGTGAAAATAAGTCATTTTTATCTTGTTTGAAAACAACTCACTTTTATATTTTTCATGTTAAAATTAGCTTATTTTTTTATATTTTTGTGTTGAAAATAGCTTATTGAAAAATAAGAGGAAAAAATGTACATTGACAGTGTATGAATTTGATCCACTGTTATTGTATTATTTACCATTCATATTTAATCATCATTGACTCTTAAAAAAAGTAATTTAAAAGAATGATGAATGATATAATGACTATGTATAAATCTTTACACTGACAATAAATAGATATTACATTAATTAATAAACACTTACTTATTAGTGCGATTACCTGTAAGGAAATTATACTACAAATAAACTCAAACTAAATTTAGATGCTAATTTGCTAGTATAAGTAATGACACATTATAATATAAGTAAAACCAGGGTGTGAAAATGGTACATATTTATTTTATATCATACACTTTGGGATCAAGTAATTAAATTTACTTTATTATCATACACTATCATTGGAAAAATAAATGTCAAATTGTAATAGTGAAAATTAGAGGTAAATACTGTGCAATTTTAGTTTATTTATCTACCAGGAGTTAAATAGTGTGCACTCATGTATGATTGTCACTCTCATAAACTGTTAATAAATAGTATTGTTTAATGTTTGTTTATGATAAAATTGAAATTAATCATTCACAATAATAGAATCTTGATGGTGAAAACTGAAAATGAACTTCTTTAACTTTATTCAATTATGTCATACACTCATGTATTCCTTAATCTTCAATTCAATTACCTATGAAGGATTCATGTTAATTTATTTATATTTGTTACATAACTTTAGTGAATGAGAAAGATATTAAAGAAAAGGTGAGAAAATTATTTGGTAAGCTTTTCAATGATAAATATGCTTTTCATATTATTATAGACTAAATATTAAAACTAAAGATCAAACTTATATATTTTATTGTACATTTTAGGAGTTTGAGGTGAAAGAAATTTTGAAAAGAATGAAGAATGATAAAGCGGTTAAATCAAATAATATATAGATTGAGGTTTGGAATGTTATAAGATAACATGCACTAGTTATCTTGCAAAGCTGTTGAATGAGATTATGAAGTCAAAGGATATGTCAAACGAAAGGAGAAGAAACAATTTAATCCCTATTTATAAGAACAACAAGAGGGATATACAAAATTATGCCAATTGTATAGGGATTAAGCTCATGAGTTATACTATATATGATTCTATGAGGGAGGGAAATTGAGCGGGGATTGAGACAAGAGATATTGATTGGACAAAATTATGTCAATCATGAAAGGCTTATATTTGCTACCACGAGTGATGAAGAGATACTGAATGGACAAAGAGACTTAGACGTGACTTTCATTGATTTAGAGAATACACATGATAAGTTGCACACCTAGAGGGGTATTGTGGTAAACTTCATAGAAGAGAGGAATTTTGATTGCCTACACTCAAGTAATCAATGATATGTATAGGGACAAGAACTGTTGTGAGAACACAAGATGAACTCACAGAAGATTTCCATATGCTTATTGGACTATACTAAGGGTCATCATTGAGCCCTTGCATGTTTATGTACTATTGGATATGCTTATTAAGCATATCCAAGAATTGGTGTCACAAAACATGGTTTTATGGATAATATTATCCTAGTTGGAGAATTGAGAAAAATTAAATGTGTAGTTAGAAATGTGCAGACAAACTTTAAAAGCACATGACTTTCGTATAATTGAAGAAATAGAATATATGGTGTTAATGTAGTAAGAGGTTGATCAACCCTACACAAGTGGTAAATATTAGAGATCATACCATACAATAAGTCAATATATGTTAGTATCTTGGATCAATACCACAATAGAGAAATTAAGGGAGAAGTGAATAATAGGATTCAAGTGGATGGGTTAAATGGCAGAGTACATTAGGTGTCATATGTGATAAAAAGGTGTTACTCAAGCTTAAGAGAAGAATTTATTGCCCAATTATAAGAACACAATATTGGAGTGAATACAACAATAACCAAGCATCTATCCCACTAGGTGGGATCAGCTACATGGATCAAACAATGTCATAATCATCTATCATAAATAATATTCATTGGCAAATTATTGATCTCTAAGTTCGTCTATATTATTTCTCCTATGATTTTTCTTGGTCTCACTCTTCCTCTAGGAATTAGACTAGCTTCCATTTGATTTACTCTCCTTACGAGGGGCTTGTACTGATCTTCTCAACACATGTTCAAACCACTTAAGGCATGATTCTACCATCTTTTCTACAGTAGGAGCTACTCCAAATTTCTCCCTAATGTATTCATTTCTAAGTTTACATTGGCTAGCATGTCCACTCATCCAACCCAATATTTTCATCTCTGCTACATGGAGTTTATTCTATTCTTAACATTTTATCGTCCAACATTTAGTCTTATATAGCATTGTAAGTCTTATAGTTGTGCAGTAAAACTTCTCATTAAGTTTCAATGGTACTTTTTATCACAAATGACACCTGAAGCACTTTGTTATTTCATCCAACTTGCTTGAATCCTATGGTTAATGTCTCTGCCAATGTCCTCATCATCTTGTATGATTAACCCAAGATACTTAAATCTAGTGATTTGTGGTATGATATGATCCCCAATATTTTCCTCTACAGTAGGGTTTGCTCGGTTGTTACTAAACTTACACTCCATATACTTCATTGTACTTCGACTTATATGGAATCCATGTTTTTCTAAAGCTTGGACAACAAAAGAATAAACTCATTATAGCAGAGATTAAAATGTTTTGCTTGATGAGTGGACACACTAGGAAGAAAGTCGGGGTAGCTTCTATTATTGAAAAGATGCTAGAATGACATCTTACGTGGTTTAGGTGTTGTGGAGAATACCATTAAAAGCATCGAAAATTGCGTAAATCAAATGAAGGTTAGTCCAATTTCTAGAGGTAGAGGGGCAAAGAAAAAGTCATAAACGAAAAAATTAGGAAAAGTTTAGATATCAATAATTTATCAATAAATCTGATTTATTATAAAATGGTATTATGACTTTATTCAATCCATATAATCAACTACAACCACTCAGGTAAGACTTAGTTGTTATTGTACACTACAATATTAATATATTAATAGAAATAATAAGTTGAATAAAATTAATAATTATAATATGTTAATACTTTTTATAGAAAGCTCTGATTAACTATAGAAAAACACAAAAATTTAAAAAGCAACAAGATATGAAATATGATTGGGTACCACCTCTTAGTGTGTTCACAGTTGTAAAGTGTATACTACAAACAAAAATAACAGAATGTGGTAGCCTCATATTCAAAAATGAAATGTCTTTTCCTCTTTTGCATTTTCCTACCTTCCAAAATTCAAGAAAAAAAATACAAATTTGATTTTTACAACATAATAATTATTATAATTCTTTTTAGGTATAAATTATGTTTTTAGATATTATATATGAGGTTATAAATTTAGTTTATAAAAAAAACCTATCATCAAATAGTAAGCCAAAATAATCTCAACCATACACACTTTTATATATTTGAAAAGTTGATATTATCATAATTTAAGTGTTTGTCACTTCAATATCAAACCAATAATTGATTTCCAATGAGTGGAATCTACTAGGAGTGCACTTTAAATTGAAAGATTGAATAAATAATTCATTTAAGTGTTTTACTTTGATTTGGATACGTTAGAAAACAACAACCTAAATATATAATTGTTGAAAAAATCATTTAATTGAAGACAGCTAAATGAAGTAGTCAAATCCGTTTGTATGGTCCATAGAAATTATATTATTCCCCTCTCATAACATGACATAGAACATAAGAAGAAAAAACTCAATTCCCTACAACCCACTTCAAGAAAATTTCTTAAATGGATCAATAATTATTATTTTATTACTTTTTATTTTTTCATACTTCTCTAAGTTAGTTACATCATATTCTTCCGGTCTCAATCTCTTTAATATATGTTAGAAAAAGACCATTATTTGTATGAGGTTTCGACTTATTATGATCTGGAAATGATAGATATATATATATAATATCATCCTCAAACAAATTAAAGGGTTGCTTTCTGAGTTTGAACCCACACAACTATACCATTGCGTCGAGTCTCATCTATTTTCTAAGAATAATCCTATATTGAATATTAATAAATTATTTAATGAAACATACTTATATATTATGTGATATGTGGTTTATATCAGTACATTTTTTATGTTATTATCACAATACTTCTCTTATAATAGACCACATACATTATAGGCCATATGCTGAATATACAAACTATAGTTTCTCTCTTACATATTGAACATATATAATCTTAGAATGATTATATTGGTGTAATTTTTACTCATATTAAATCATAAATATGTTGCATTATTCAATATTATAGAGAATAAGTCATCCACTAAACTGAACAAGTAAAAGACAATTGGAATAAACATTGACTAAAAGTGAGATTCTTCAAAACTATTGATATTGCTCCTAATATAATAACTTATACATATGAACTTTCAAGTAAACATAATTGTTGTATGAATGTTTATGTAAAGAATGTGATGAATATTTGCATGAAACTTATAAATGATGATTAGAACTTACTTGTTGCACCAAATATGTTGGAGAAATCCTCCCAAAGCATTCTTGCTTCCTTACTCAAAGCTCAGACTCCTTTTACTTCTGCTTCTACAAGAAATGTTATATATATATATATATGTGATTTTTTTTGTATTTAAAGAGAAAGTATGGTGAATATTTAAAGAGAAATTATGTAACATAAAGTTTTATATTTCTTGCCCTATTCAGAGAGAGAGAGAGAGAGAAGGGTTTAGATTGTGGGAAAAATGAGGGGGCATGAAGTAAAATATACTGTGCATTAGAGTATTTAAATAGAGATTATGTGACAAAAATGTTTATTTTTATAGGTACTTTGAAGAGAGAAAAAGGGTGTCACGTGATAATGTAAATAATTGTTTTTTGGCATCTTATATGGATTGATGATTAATGGTTCTTATTTTTTGAGTTGGAGAGTAAAAGGTGAGAAGCATGATACTACAAAAATCAATCAAGTGGATCCAAAACTGGTAAAAGCAAAGCCATATGAAGATGATGGTTGTCATAAAGCTTAATAGAGAAAACTCACATAAACTCTAATGAGTTGTATGATTGAGTATTGTGATAACCGGACTGGACTGGACGGTCTGATAGGTTCGATTGCTGACCGGACTTGAAAACAGTTTCGTATTGTAATATTAATCGAATGAGTAGTTAGACCGCTTTGAACCGGAGAAATTTTGGTTTGACCATTCTAAACTCGGTTACACCGGAATAACCCGTGAAAAACCGGACAGTTCACTTAAAATTTAAAAAAAAAATGAAACATTACTATAATATTTTGTTTTATTTCGGTCCAAGAAAATAGTGAGACGTTACTTCAATATAGTTATATAAAATTTGATGTTTTAGCATATAGAGAGAGATAGAATCAGGAAGAGTTTCGACGCAACGGTAAGGTAGTTAGCCTTGTGGTCGAGAGATTACAAGTTTAAATCTCGGAGAAAACAATTTAAATGATAAATGTCATTGACTAATAATTAAGATTAAAAGATAGATCATTAATGATTATAAACGTGGAAAGTGAAAGAGATAAATCTTATTGCAATTCCAGAATCTCAGGTTTTGAGGGAAATGGAAATCATGTATTTGGTAATTAAAATATTTAAGAAACACTATAATTCATAAAAAGATTATGCAAAAAGTACCAAAGTTATTGGATAAATATATGTTACAAAGTATTTAAACCTAGTAAATACAATCTCACATTTGAACATGGTGCATGTACAATAGTACTAAGATATGCATATGAAATTAAAAACCTATAAAGAAGTTGTGAATGAAATTGATTACATAACATAACATACCTCTATTGAAATGTCAACATCAAAAGTACAACAACACCCTAAATGAATAGGTTGTCTCCTTCAAAATCACAACATTAGATTTTGATTGATGCTTTGTTTTTGTCATAAAGTAGGTAAGATGATTAAAGGGTATAAGAAAATAATTTATAGAGTAATAATGTATGTAACACAAAGATAGTAGCTGGATTTGAATCACCATTTTACCCAAGAAAGGGAAAAGAACAGAAGAATATAGTGACTTTCCTTTTTAATAAATTAATCAAAACAAAAATTAATTATTCATTTAGATTTTATTTTGATTTATGATTTGGCAATGCAGATTTTTTGCTGGAGCAGTTGAAACAGCTTGCATTCTGATAATTTGAATATATAAATATAGTTTCAACTATTTTTATATTGAGGTAAAATTTTAAAAACGTAAATAGGAAAATAAAAATATTTAAAACTATAACAGATTAATGCATAATTAATTTGTTTATATAGAATCTTAATAAAAAATTATATATTTATATTTATTTAGAGTATAAACTATAGTTATGAATTTTCTATTGAAGCGGACGGTTCAATGGAAAAATTGGTGGATTGGTTTTAAATTAGTCAAAATTGAAAAATGTTTGTGTATGAAAATTGGTGGATTGGTTCTAATGTATGATATATAATTAAATTAGTCAAAATTAAAAAATGTCGGTCAAGATGCATTACAAAATATTGGTTAAAACTAATTTGCATATGAAAAAAATTTCATATTTTTTTCAAAACAATACATTAAAGATTGGAACCTCAACATTATATTATTTGTGACATAGACAATCACTTTCTTATTCCCACAATTGACTTATATATTACAAATATTAAAATTAATATTTATAAATTCATTGTAATATATACCTTAATTGATATGTGATTTAATTAGAAAATAATCCGCAAAATATCAATATTCTGACTTGTTTCATAATTGCTAAAATATTAATGAAACTACTATATAGGAAATATAATTAAATAATGGTTAATTTATTTGTGTCTAGTTTCATAATTGTGATTGATAAAAGAAAAATATTTGAGAAATGTGATTATAAGAAATTATTTGAGAAATTTGAATCCGAATAACTCTAAGGTTTTGAGTTTAGATTGTCAGCAGAAGCAGTGGAGATTGATCATTATATTTACAAATGGATCGTTCACTGATATTAAAGAAAGCTTATCATATTGCAGTGCAAAATTGACAAAAAAAATTTATGAACCCAAAAAAATTTCAAGCATTTTTTAATGTTTAATTTTAAAAATCTTCAATGCTTGCTCAAAATTTGATGGCTGCAGTATTTTTATCAAAAGCTGGCTACAGCATCTTATATAATTTAAGAGGAAAAAATATCCACATTAAATTTTTTTATAATATTATTACTTCATTCATCATATTTAATTATTATTTAATCTTAAATATAAGTAATACAAATGAATAGTGAATAATATATCGACTTTGTATATATTATTATATTGACAATAGATATATATTTTACTCATAATTTAATATCATAACTAGCAGCAGATCTACACCGAAGATAGGGTGTACATGTGCACATCTTACAAATTTTTTGTATATATTATTTATAATTAACATTTTTGCACTCTTTTTCGATATAAAATTGCATCAATATCACTCATTTGTCATATTGTGATATATAATAGATAACTTTAATGAGTGTTATTAAATTTGGGTTGATTATCGAGTCAACCAGATTATTGAGTTGATGGTTGGATCAATTAAGAACGATATACCTCAAAAGTTCTAAAATTTTATATCATTACATTATTTAATAACATTATACTTCATATTAAAAAAAACATTAAAATGGCACAAATATCTAATTAGAGTACTGGTCAAGAATACTTTACTACAACAAAATGATATAAATAAGTTGAAATCATTATAAAAAAAATATATTTAACATTTTAATCTGCAAGCAAATAAATAAATTTAAAATAATTAAGTAAATAAGTTTTGTAACGAGATAAATTAACAAATGATAAACAAAACTCCAATAACAACAAACATAAATAAAAATATTTTGAGACCATACAGTTCTTTTTCCTTCCAAAAAGACATCGTTTTCACATTTTTAAAATATAAATTGATTCATTTTGGTTTGAGTCAATAGTTTTTATTTATAAAATAGTCAAATTGAGCTAATTGATACTAGTTTTGTTTCATTGCCAATTAGACATGTTAGATGTGTGTTTTAGATTGGACCCATCAATCTAATAAGAGTTTAGTAAATATTTATTTATGAATAATAAATATTTTATTTTTATCATTATATAATTAAATAATGGTTATTTTATTAATTTTCGATTCAAATAAAATAAATATTCTATTTTTATAGTTGACTCATTTATTAAACTTATTTTTTTTTACAAAAAATAATATATATTTCTTTCCTTTAATAACTAATGTGATCAAAATTAATAAATGTTTTTATCCTCAATAAACAAAATATAATGAAAGTCAATGCAATTGCAAAAAGTGAGTTATGTTCGCCACCTTTTTAAGTTGGAATGTGATAGGGAAGATAGATTGTACTCCAAAATTGAAATGTAATATCAGACGTAGAGTTGTATTTCACTCTTTTGAGGTGAAAATGATAGACTATAATTAATCATTTTTCTTCTACTCAAATCTTAAAATACAAATAACCAAATTTACAAACATTCTTTTGTCTACCAATAACTATGTAGTCATGGCTTCATGCTCACACAAATACATAGGAACAAAATATAATATTGTTAGACACAAAATTAAAAGATAAGTTTTTCCTTGAAATAAATAAAATAATTAAACAATTATTTATAGGGTACCGTTTAGTACGGGTGGGCAGTGCGTTATCGACTCCCGATACGTAATCGACTTCCAAATTCAAATCTCTAATTTAGAGACGAATGTATCCCAAAGTGCACAGAAAGAGAGTTTTCTACATTTTGACCATAAAAATGTAATAATCACTCCAATCAACTGATAATCGAGGTGTGACCGTGAACTACCCATATGAATTATTTTTATTTTAAGATAAATAATCACTAATACAAGTATTGATAAGACAATTAATTATTTCTTGAAGCTCGATTTCTCCCCTGGATAAGTCATATAATCAAGCAAAACCATAACCAAAATAAAAGAGCTTGACCCACTCATGAGTAAATATTTTGTAATTACCTCATTAGACCATACATCTTTCTTAATATATCTAGATAGTATATAGGAGCATAAATTGAAACATTATGGAGCTACAAGGATAGTTATTAAATATTAAGCGCATATAAAATCATTTCTCCTAGAATAGTTGTAAATATATATGGCAAAATGGGGAATTCTCGTTCACCTCCCTGCATAACTTGCAATTTTTAGAAGGCAATGCATGCAAGTTTTGCCAATTTTCCCGTTTTACCTGACACGTTTGCTCGCTAAACCTGCAAGCATTTCTATTGTCCAACGCAGGTGGCCCACATGCATAATATAAGGGGAAAATAAGCAAAACTCAAATAAATTATGATGTAATTGTAAGAAATTTTGGGTCACACATGTAATGTTTTAATATGTTTATGGTCATTATTATAAGTACCCAAATTAAAGTGATCTACTTCAAGTAAAGTTTATGGTTATAGACATAATTATCATGAAAATTATTGTGTACATACCAAAAGTCTTATTTCTATTTCATGATGGACAAAATTGGAAATAAGAAAATCAAATGGCACCACCCTTCATGGAAGGGTATGCACTTCTTATAAATAAGGGGTTATGATCCCCAATTGAATACCACACCATGACACAAGATGTCACACACCAAAACAACAAAATTAATCTATATTCTCTTCATCCCATTAGAAGAGACTCTAAGGCTAAGAGTGGTCTACAATTGGAAGACCAACAAACCTACATGTTCTACTGTGAACGTGCATTTACATACAAGGTTAAGGACAACTAAAATTCATCCATCATATTCTCAATGACTACATTAAGGTACGCTTCCGCTCAAGTTCTAGTTCTATATTTCTTCTTGATGATTTGACATGAAAGATCTTGGCTATATATAATGATGATATTGTTCATCATCTTTAGTATTATGTATCTTTAAGGATAAAATTCTACCATATTAAAGTCTATATTAAAGATTTTTCGAGCAGTAATGTGATTTAATGTCTCAAAAAAATTGTGATATAATATGATTTAGTCAGCTTCATACAAAATATCAATGGTTTTTTAAATTTTGTTCTCTTCCACTACTTTACTTATTTTCTTTTTATTTTATTTTAATATATTATTTTTTTTATTTTTAAATTATTAGCAATATATGTAGGCCGCCCACATGCATGTTAGCCCGTTTTAAAATCAGCAAGACATGTGATTTTGCCCAATAAAACAACATAGGCATATCCACACCCGCTTAAACTTTTATAGGAACAAGCAAAACGAACATGATAGTCCATTTTGTTATCTCTAGTTGTTAATACCAATAACATAAACTCTATTATATCATTAGCATGAACAATAAAATACAAAGAAAAATCTTGTAAATTCGCAAAGCAGACAAAGCCTTGCACAAATGATGTTTCTAGGAAATTGCAATCGCCTTATGTGTCATAGGATATATGGATGACTTCAATGTTGGTACATGTCTTTTTCTACACTTAGTCACCATTTTCTTCATTTTGCTCTTAAGATTATTTGTATGCACACCTAAATCAACTTATTAGAATACTTTAACATGTTCATCACATCATACTAGTATAACTTATTAGAAAATAGGAGCTATTATAATAATTAAGTCACATAACAAATATATAAATAGTTTTATTGTTGTGTATAAAGTTGTCTTTCAATATCATATTTATGTACTCATTCATTAATCTACTGTATTGGGTCCTACTAGTATATGTAATTAGTTAATAACATATGTTGGAGAGAAAACAAAATATGCATCAATTGTGTATAAGTTTTATATAATGTTAGTATATTATTCACCATTCATTTTTAATTATTATTGAATATTCAAAAAAAATTCAAATGAATAGTGGATGATCGGGTTGTATAAATCTTTACTTTGACAATTTATAGATATTACACTCATTTTTAAAGGTTACTTTTAAATTCAAAATAATAGATTCAAACCCTAGAGACTTATTCTTAACTTTGTTTATGTGAATTTTTTCTTCAATAAAGAACACATTCATATACAAGGTTACATGTGTTTTCTTACCATTCATAAATTTGTCTTAAAAAGTCATAGAACTTATAACCAGGCTAAGTTAATTTAACATGAAGCAAATGATACATCTTTTGCACTTTGCACCATTGGAACTTGGAAAAAAAAAAGAAAAAAAAAAGAGCCAAAACCAAAAACCTAGCCCAAACTATCCCTCCCTATATATCTCATCATGTCAGGTTCAAAAAGGTGTAACACCTAATATTTTTACATTATCTTTGTATCATCCAATTTTTAATATAATTACTATTAATTTTTAAATATTAAATAAAATAAAAATGGTGGAAAAGGATGTTGAATATAAATAAACTTTTACCATGATTATATATATATATATATATATATATATACATATATATATATATATATATATATATATATATATATATATATATATATATATATATATATATGATTGGTGGAAAAATGAAATAGCCATTATTACTAACTCATAACTTTCTATATATTCCTTTACATTTATTCAACTTTTTTGGATTAAAAAAGTTATCATAAGGATCTTTTATACAAAATTTTCACAATAATTCAAATTTATTTAGTAATTCATTCATAAACATTAAAAATAATTACTTTAATATATGTTTTTAAAATATACATATATTCAAACTTTCTTATATTTGAGACAAATAATCAAATTGATGTCATTTTTTCTTATTGACCAATAAATTATATTAATACATTTTAATAAGGAACTTGAATCATAAATAAAATTACAATTGATTTTCCAAGGATATACATATGCTTTCTAAAAGATCATATGCTACACTCATTATGATTTATACAAATAAATATAATAAACATAAAAAAAATTCAATTAAATTTATTTTTATTTTAAATATGTCATTTATCATCTTAGGTTCCTCTAAAAGTTATTGACACCAATGAAGGAGTTAAAGAGGAATAGGATGATGAAGTTTTACTATTGGGGAAAACACAAAACTTCATTACCTCTTAGAAACAACTAAAAAAATTAAAAGTTAAGTAATATCACCTTGCCCCTTCTCGGAAGGATTCAAAGTAGACCCATGACCACAACATCTAAATATATTACAAAGTCAAAACATGAACAACCTTTAATTTTAGTTTGCTGAGTTGAATTTTTTTGGGAAGAAAAATGAATGGAAACGAAAGATTTTAATTAGAGTTATCTCATAAGTGTATTTCATGACTTTAAAATTTTTCATTTTCATAATATTTCTTCCAATGCAAAACTGAATTCGCAAACGACCCATTAAACTCAACTCTTATTCATTTTATGATTGAGTCCTTCTACTATTGTCATTGTTCCTATAAGCAATGGACAATTTGAATAGCAAGTTCCCTTCTCATGTATTGGGAAACTTGTTCTCCATTCCTGGCTACATGCTGATGAAATTGCCTCCAACTTCTCTCTTGCCATATATACTACTGAATATATTGATTGTATACAAATTTTTGCATCGACAATATATAGATATAACACTTACTAATCATATACTTTTTAAGCCTTCAAATGATTTTCCAAAGCCAAAACATTCTTATTTTTCTCAATAATATAAATTGGAAAAATTAGTTTCTAATTTTTTTATTTTATTCAAATATCATCATATTAATAAGTATTGTTATATTATATTTATTTTTCCATTTAAAGTTTTCCAACTAGTTGGCAAAGATTAGTCACATTCTAGACATTATAATCACATAAGTGAGGTCTGCATTTCACAACAAAACTTTGTCCAAATATATGACATGAATAAAATATTGAGAATTGGATAAGCATGCATTACAACAATTGGAACTAATAAGACTTGTTCATGAGTAGTGTGGAGATTGTAACGCCTCATTTTATTACACGGAAAAATTTCAATCATTTTCTAACATATATTGTTCTTAGTAGATATAATCCCATAAAAGTCCACTTCAACCAAATATACTCCAAAAGTATAAATAAAGCAATATAAGGAAAAACAGTACAGTAATTCCACAATACTAGTTTCTTCACTTAATAGTCCATTAAACTAACATCAAGTCGTAGATGGAAACTCCCATGAATGGGTCTGATATCAACAATTACAATAGTTTAGAATAACAAAAGAAACACACACACAATCCAATGCAAGATGAATTACTCCAAAAACTTTGAAGTCTCCTATTCCTTGGCTCCACCTACAATCCGATTACCACAGATTGAGTAAACAAGATAATATAGAGAGAGTCAGTCATTAAATTCATGCAATATATAACATGGTGGATTTAAATAGAATAATAACATTAGAAAATTACAAAAAGGAATTATACAAATCATTCTAGCACAAACACACTCATAATCCTCAATAGACCATTACTCATATCCATAAAATAAAATCCATGGTGCAATCAACTCCATGTCATCAAACCAAAATCGAAAATCCATACCACAAGGGCAAGTCAAACCCCATACCATGAAGGTATGTCAAATATCCATACCACAAAGGCAGGTCAATTATCCATACCACAAAGGCAGGTCAAATATCCATACCACGAAGGCAGATCAAATATCCATACCACGAAGGCAAGTCAAATATCCATACCACGAAGGCAGATCAAATATCCATATCACGAAGGCATGTCAAATATTCATACCACGAAGGCAGGTCAAATATCCATACCACGAAGGCAGGTCAAATATCCATCATAGTCAACGTACTATTCACATCAGTAAGATTAACGCGGTTAAATAGGAAACTCATGAGATTTCCCGCTTAATCGTGTTAACCAATTGAAATCCTCCAACTAGTGAGTGTCGTTGGAGTTTCCAATGTCGTGATTCTAATACCACAAAGTTTAATGTTGCTCCCTCACCTGAGTATTCGCTAAAGCTTTACACTAATGGTCAGTTGTGTTCTCCGCCATCTCCTCCAACCTTAGGGTCTTTCAACCCAAAACAACAACAATCGCAGCACATTTCAAATAACTCTATGGTTTTGAAAACAACTTCCCACACACCCATTTCGAAAACAACTCATACACTGTGAGTTTTACAAGGTTTTCCAAGGCAAAACGAACCACAATTCCAAGAGAGAGTTTATGGGGTTTTATCCCTAAACATGGAGAAGATACCCAATCCAAAAATCATTACATTCAACCATAAAAGGCTAATTTAAGTGATTTACCTCTTCTCCGATCTTTTCTTTGACTCTAAGGTTGTACAATTCTCCTAACCGCTCCTCTTCTCTTGGTTTTCGAAAATAATCACTCAATCCTCACTTGGGACTTCTATTTTAGGTTTTAGGATTTCGGACTCTCGCTCAAGCGAGAATAAGCTCGCTTGGGCGAGAACCCACGACTCTTTGCATCACTCAAGAACTTATGCTCTCGCTCAAGCGACGCTTTCTCGCCCAAGCGAGATTCGTCCAGCCTTAACACCATTTCTCTCGCTCAAGCGAGTTCCCTTTCGCTCGGGCGAGAATCCCAGAAAATGCCTGAGAGCAACTCTGAGTCCCTCGCTTGGGCGAGCTGATTCTCACTCAAGCAAGAATCGCCCAGTAGCTCCCAAACTTCCTGATATCCACAATACTCAAGAAAAGTAATTGTTGGGATGTTACAGAGATTGACAAGAATAAGCAACACAAAGAACTCCAAAATTTTGGAGGACCATGATAAGGGCAAGAATAAGAAGGGTCAAAAAGGCATGACAACAAGTCATGGTGACCTTAATTGAAGTCCAATACAAGTAGGGATGACAATGAATCTGGATCGGTTCGAGTAGTGTATTACCCAGACCCGCCCCGTTGTTTCTTTTTAATGATATATTTATTAAATAACTTTTTTTTATCAACAAATTTGACTTACCCATTGCATATGTTGTCATCTTTTTTGAGGGGGTGTCTGTCATGTTAATTGATATCATGCTCGATATTAATTAATATTTATTATAATGTAATTTTTATGAATGCTTTGCTTTCTTTGCAACTGCAATAAAGTGAATATACATCCAATGTCTAATTAGTGTACTGTCGTTGTGAAAAGGGGTACAACTAGGTTTCTTCGATTAGATTAAATTAATGTTGATAAGTACGTTAACAATATTATTTAAAGAGGAGAAAATATATATCTTGCCTTAAACTGATGTTTTAAAACATGGAGAAGTAATGTAATTAGTTTTTCAATATCAAAGGTGTGATTGATTATATTGTGTGATAACAATAGTATATAAACAAAATTCGATTAACTAAGTAATAACACGTCTTTTATTCTATTTATTCTTTGATGGTTGACGAACAATGTTAGAATACCCAAATTAATACATTCCCAATGTGTCTGTATATAATATTGGACAACATGATACTATGTCTAATGTCTCTCATATATCTTACCAAGCTGGAAAACAGTCTTTTCAATATAGTGGAATCACTCTTTTGGGCAAACAAAACTATATAAAATGTAAAAAAGATACGTTTCACTGGTGATGGTGATGATTTAGGAGGTCATGGTGCATACGACAATGGTGTAGGTAGCATTGGAAATAACAGTAGCAATGGTAGTCATGTCTATGGTGTTTGCACTAGCGATCCTCGTGTTTGCTTTAAAAATGACAATAGATACAAATGTGGTAGTTGTTTTGGCAGTGGCGACGGTGGTGATGATAGTGATGAAGGCAACTAATATAATTATAGTGATGAAGATAATATAAGGATAAGAGTTTGTGTTTAGTCTATTAAATTTTTATCATGTATAAATATTTTTAACATGTTCTGCGAGGAACAAAAATGATACTTTTGTCATTTCCCTTGTTTGTGTTGAATGATCTATTAATTTTCATGAGTCCTACTTATCCATGGATTTTGGGTAGAATCAAATAAAATAGTTACCGGTAACTATAAGCCAGTATTTTGACAATTGAAAAATAATAGATTTCAGTACTAGTCATTACATTGACAAGTCCCACATCGTCCAAGATATGTTACAATTCAGTATTTATAAATCTCTAACAAGCATGTGAGTTTTCCGAGCTGGGTAACTCTAGCTTGTAACCCAAGTGGGGGCATCAAGGTGATGGAACATGGCTATGGATGTGCTCTGCTAGGTTGGTAGTTGCACCATGTTGGCGTGCCCACTCTACCCACTCCAAGTTGATAGTTGAGGCATGATGCTTGGGCTAAGGCTCAGGTGTCATGACTCCTAGACAAGAGGGCATAGCGTGAGGTTGGTTTCACAGAGCAGCGAGCACCTCTGGCTCCTAACAGTGGAGGGATCACATGCTACTGCACTTTCATCCCATTATAGCCTAGCTAGCCAAGCTACTTGAACCATCACTTTTCTTATGTATTTTTAACTTCTTGTGTTCCCTAATGTTGTCAACTACTTCATGAATCAATCAAACATTAAATAATGCATATAATAGAGATATAAATGGGAGAAAAATATTCACAATGCACATACAAACAAAAATGGAACTAATACAATAAAATAATTGTTGTTTAATAATTTGGAAAGGAGAATCAATCCTATTATCATATTTTTTATCTCCAAAATAGAGGTGTGTGATGAAACTAAATTAATTCATAATTAATATTTACGTACTGATAGTATAGACAATTTTTGTATTGTCATTGTAACATTCATGACTCATATGTTTACTATAATACTATCATTGACCCAAGCAATATAAATAAAAATAGATTATATCCATATATATATATATATTAAATTCATTTAATATTTAATGCTATAATTATTAAATAACTTTTTTATCAACAAAGTTGACTTACCCATCGCATATGTTGTCATCTTTTTTTAGGGGTGCCTGTCATGTTAGGAGATATCCTGCTTGTAACACCCCAAATTTATCCTCCTTGAAATTAGGTAACAGTCCTGAAGAATGGGGCATACTGCTAGATTCTCGCTTCAGCGAGAGGATCTCGCCCAAGCGAGAGGATCAATGTTTCGAATTTGGAAATTCTGGGAGTCTCACCCAAGCAAGGAATGGGTCGCTTGAGCGAGAGAAAGCCTGGGCAGGCTGTGAGATTCTGTAACGACCCGATTTTCTACCCTTGAAAATTTTTCATTCATTTTAATCATTTTGCATGCATTTTCCTACACTTACTATCATACTTTCAAATTCCATAATCACCTACACTTGATTTGACAGAAAAACATAATTCATATTCGTAATGTCTCACGGATAATGAGACCCCTTAAGTATAGTTCTCCGAAATAACCATACAGCCAATTACAAATATCCGACTAATGGTTAGCTATGATTACAATCATTTAAATCCGCAAGTAGTCATTTAAGATACAAAAACATAAATAGTGAATCCGAAGTCTAAAGCTCCTAAAGCTCCCGACCTAGCATACTTCATTCATCTATTTACCTGCAATGGGATTATCAATGACAAAAGTATAAAACACACAAAGGAGTAAGTCGTTAATTCAATAAAAGTCATTAAAAGATAATCCACATTAGAAAAAGGGTTAGTAAACCATTTCCGAAATTCATTTTGTCTTGCTGCATTACTTGAGCCAAAGTCACTACACCCCTCAGGGTTAGCTAAAAGCAGATTCTCATCCTTTTTAGCAATAAAACACGCCTCATAAACTCGGGCCGAAGTGTTGCTACATAAACTCGAGCCGAAGTCGCTACACCCCTTAGGGTTAGCTAAAAACAAATTCTCATCTCCTTTATAAAGAAAACATGCCGCGTAAACTCGGGCCGAAGTGTTGCTACATAAACTCGAGCCGAAGTCGCTTAACCCCTTAGGGTTAGCTAAAAACAAATTCTCATCTCTTTTATAAAGAAAACATGCCGCGTAAACTCGGGCTGAAGTGTTGCTACATAAACTCGAGCCGAAGTCGCTACACCCCTTAGGGTTAGCTAAAAACAAATTTTCATCTCTTTTATAAAGAAAACATGCCGCGTAAACTCGGGCCGAAGTGTTGCCTCATAAACTCGGGCCGAAGTGTTGCCTCATAAACTCGGGCCGAAGTGTTGCCTCATAAACTCGGGCCGAAGTGTTGCCTCATAAGCTCGGGCCGAAGTGTTGCCTCATAAGCTCGGGCCGAAGTGTTGCCTCATAAACTCGGGCCGAAGTGTTGCCTCATAAACTCGGGCCGAAGTGTTGCCTCATAAACTCGGGCCGAAGTGTTACCTCATAAACTCGGGCTGAAGTGTTACCTCATAAACTTTGTGCAACAAGTGTGGCAAACCTCACTATGGGAATACATGCCTGAGGTCAGAAAATAGATGTTTCCACTGCAAGGAGTTGGGACACATCAAAAGGTTTTGTCCCAATCTAAGTCAGCGGCTAAATGTTGTTCATACCGAGAGAGCAAGGAACACGGGCCGAGTGTTTACCATGAGCGATGCGAAGGCAAAGAATGTGGATGGCCTCATCCAAGGTAAATGCATGGTGACAAGTATTTCTCTTTTAGTGTTGTTTGATTCGGGATTGACACACTCCTTTGTATCTGTTGAATGTGTGGATATACTGAAATTGCAAACTGAGTCGTTGCCTTTCGACTTGGTCGTATCCACTTCAACTAGTGTATCTGTGGTGTTGTCGACGTTTGTGTCTCGATATCCGGTAGTGGTGAACGGTAGGACATTTACCGTGGATTTAATCTACTTACCACTGTTCTAGTTAGATCTAATTCTGGGGATGGACTGGTTGTCAGCGAATCATGTGATGCTTAATTATTCTGATAAGACAGTTGTATTCGGAGGTCTGAGTGAGATTTCCGATGAGGGCAGTGATATGAAGCTATTATCGGCTAAGGGAGTCAAGACTTCCTTTAAGGAGGGAGGATTCGTGTTTGTTTTGTTGGCATCCCTAGAGGGTGTAACGACCCGATTTCTACTCTTGAATTTTTTTTTTCATTCATTTTAATTCCCTCTTACATACATTCATCATCTTACTTAAAACCTTCAGGAATCATTCCTTAAAAATACTCCTTACACCTATTATATTATCATATAATTTAAATTGTGGAAAAACATAATTCATTCATTATTATTCTCATTGGGTACTAAGAGCCCAAAAGTTATAATACTCCAAATATAACAATACCCATGGTTACGAATACCCAAATAAATGTCAGTCATGGTTACAATCATTCAAATCCACAAGTAGTCATTTAAAGTACAAAAACGCAAATAGTGAATCCAACGTCTAAAGCTCCTAAAGCTCCCGAACTAGCATACTCCATTCGTCTATTTACCTGCAATGGGATTATCAATGACAAAAGTACAAAACACACAAAGGAGTAAGTCGTTAATTCAATAAACGTCATTATAAGATAATCCACATTAGAAAAAGGGTTAGTAAACCATTTTCGAAATTCATTTTGTCTTGCTGCATAACTTGAGCCAAAGTCACTACACCCCTCAAGGTTAGCTAAAAGCAGATTCTCATCCTTTTTACCAATAAAACACGCCTCATAAACTCAGGCCGAAGTGTTGCTACATAAACTCGAGCCGAAGTCGCTACACCCCTTAGGGTTAGCTAAAAACAAATTCTCATCTCTTTTATAAAGAAAACATGCCGCGTAAACTCGGGCCGAAGTGTTGCTACATAAAATCGAGCCGAAGTCGCTACACCCCTTAGGGTTAGCTAAAAACAAATTCTCATCTCTTTTATAAAGAAAACATGCCGCGTAAACTCGGGCCGAAGTGTTGCTACATAAACTCGAGCCGAAGTGTTGCCTCATAAACTCGGGCCGAAGTGTTGCCTCATAAACTCGGGCCGAAGTCGCTAACCATTTCTGGTCAGCTAAAAATATATTTTTACTTCCATCGATTTGCCATCAATCATTTCCCGTAAATCCACGTCATCTTTAGTATAAACACTCCATATCTGTTTATACTAATACGTGATTTACAATATAATTATTGCATGGCCAGGAAACACACACCTTTTCCATCTTCCGTAAATCTACGCCTACTTTAGTATAAACACATCCATATATGTTCATACTAAATGCGTAATTCACAACTCGATCATTTCATAACCAGAAAATACCCATATTTTCCTTTTTCGTAAATCTACGCCTACTTTAGTATAAACACACCCATATATGTTCATACTAAATGCGTAATTTACAACTTAGTCTTTGCATAACCAGAAAATACACATTTTCTATTTCAAATGCAACATTAAAGACTTATCCTTACCTTGGTGAGTATTGGGGTTCGGTTCTTGGCAACTTCTCGAGTTCTACCGACACCACCTCCAACCTTAGGATCTTTCCTCATCCCACCACATAACACAATGTTAGTCATTTATTCCAAATATCACATAAACAACTTATATTGCATCATTTAATCATACAAAATATTCATCATCCATATTCAACCATCTAAAACATGCATAACATCTCATATTTCAATATTTGGGGGTAAACTCATCTTCTACCTCTAGCATTTTACTCATTCTCTCCTTTTACCACATTTTCACTTTTAGGGTTTTTGGGGTTTTCATGAATCAACCCACAACCCTTTCCATTCTTGAGATACTATCTCTAAACCAAGAGTTTACAAGATAAAAACAACATAAAATGAACCATAACTCTAAAGAATGAGTTTCCATGGTTTCTCATGTTTTGAAAATAAATCCAACATACCCAAAACAAGTTAGAGAGGAAGAAGAAGAGTTAGTAACATGAGGTTTACCTCTTCTCAAGTTCCAAGATGAGTCCTAAGGCTCCTTGCTCTTGAAAAGCTCTCATCTCTCTCTTCTCTTCGAAGTTCTAACCCTAAAATGTGTTTTGGGTTTCTATTTTATAGAAACTGCGATAAGTGTAATCGATTACAAGTATAGTGTAATCGATTACACTGTGTAAATTATAGAGGCATCGTCGCTATGTAATCGATTACCAACATGGTGTAATCGATTACATTAATACGATGTAATCGATTACCATAAGTGTGTAATCGATTACACAGTGTAAATTACAAAGGCATCGTCGCGATGTAATCGATTACCAACATGGTGTAATCGATTACATTGTGTCAGATGTACATATCTGACGCTTTTAATCATCATGTAATCGATTACCAGGACTGTGTAATCGATTGCCAGGACTGTGTAATCGATTACACTGTGTTAGATGCACAGGTCTGATTAGTTTATCAGCATATAATCGATTACCAGGAGTGTGTAATCGATTACACTGTGTCAACAGCCCAAAATTGCCATTTCTCGCCTAGGCGAGACAACTCTCGCTCAGGCGAGAATCCTCCAGTATAGTCCAGGATTTCACCCTCCCAGGTGATCCTTTCTCGCTCAGGCGAGAATCTCTCGATCAAGCGAGGCTTCCAGGACTGATACTATAATTTTAAAGATTAAAATTTGGGGTGTTACAGATTCTCGCTTGAGCGAGAGAATCTCGCCCAGGCGAGAGATTCCGTGTTTTGAAACTTAAAATATCGTGGGCTTCTCGCCCGGGCGAGAGTGCCCAGCTATAAAAGAAAAGAAAGGGTTTCACAAACCCTAATCTTCATTTTCTTTTCTCCCAATGGCGGCTCCTCATGGATTTCGACTCTTTTCTCCCCTAAACCTCAAAAACACCTCAAAACCTCTTCCTCTTACTCCTTAATGGAACATTGGAGAGCTTTGGAGATGAAAAAGCAACAATGGAGGTTGAAGGAGATGGAGCTTTTCGCGGATCCACTGAGCTTACGCAACCCAGGGTAAGGGAGAAGACCATTGTGGTCTTAGAGTATTTCATTAGAGTCATCATCTCCGATTTCCCTCAAGAATCGGAGCACATTAATGGATAGAAACTCTCTTGGGTGTTTGTGGTCCATATGAGAGTCTTTATTTTATATGAGGATGTATTAGCCATAAAAATTGAGATATATGTGCAGGGAAAATCGTTTATTTAAGTAAAATACAATATGCTCATTTATGGTAATACACCGTCATGAAAGATGGTGCTAACGTTAATGTGTTATATGATGAAGAATATGTTGTGTGTGGTTTGCTTATGATAATGAAGTGTTATGGATGGTAATTTATTACAAACATATATGGGTGTGTTTGTAATAAGGATTGTGAGATGTGTGTTTAATGACAAAAGTATAAATGGTTATGTTGTGTGATAATGATTGTGTGTGAGTTATTTATGGTCATAAACATATATGAGTGTGTTTGTAACAATGAAGGCGTGATGAGTTATTAATGTGCTGAAATGCGATGGGTATGTTTGTAATAAGAATTGTTTGATGAGTTGTTGATTTGTAAAAGTGGAGATGAGTATGTTTCTTAAAACGAATATGTTGTGAGTCGTTTTATTGTTATAAACATATATGGTTATATTTATACTAATGAAGGGGTTGTGTGTTATTTCATGGTGATGGAACAATGTGATGCATTGTGTTATTGGGTGTATGGTATTGAATTGACATTTTGTGTTATGATGAACATGTGGTGTGAGAATAATGTGAATTACTCGACCTTCCCGATGTGGTATGGGGAATTACTCGACCTGCCCAGTGTGGTAGGGGGAATTACTCGACCTGCCCGATGTGGTAGGGGGAAATTACTCGACCTGCTCGATGTGGTATGGGGAATTACTCGACCTTCCCGATGTGGTATGGGGAATTACTCGACCGTTGTGATATGGTATGGGGAATTACTCGACCTGCCCGATGTGGTATAGAGAATTAACTAGACCTGCCCGATGTGGTATGGAGAATTATCTAGACCTGCCCGATGTGGTATGGGGAATGAACTAGACCTACCTGATGTGATATGGGGATTAACTAGAGCTACCCGATGTGGTAGAGGATTCTTTTTATGGTGTAGACGTGTTGAAAGAAATCAAGGGTAAATTACTATGAAATGTGAATGATGTGAAAAGTGTATATTCGGAATGAAAATCATATGTATACTATAGAACATATATATTATGGGATATATGTGTACTATAGGGTGAATATGAATAATATGAGATGAATAAATATGCACACTATAGAACATATATATTATGGGATATATGTGTACTATAGGGTGAATATGGATAATATGTGTTGATTGGTATATGTCTATTATGATTGATGTTAGATGTGTGTGGTTTTAATACTTTAATGTTACTACTCCATGTAAATCCATTCTACGGTCGCCGTAGTTGGATTTTACTCCCTCTGCCTTTCCTTGTATGTGTTATGTATTTGAGTTCAGTTCATGGCGGTAGCGCATCGGTTGCTTGCGGAGAAGAGTGCATGATAGAGTAGGGTTTTATGTAATTGATACGTTATATGATAAATGCTTGTAATATGAAGAACATGTTAAAGTGAATTTATGTATAAGTAATCTTACCCCTAAGTGTATAATGAAGTTGATTTAATATTTGTATTTAAAAGTGTCCTTTGTAAAAGGGTAATTATTTAGATTATGTATTTGAAAGGAAATGCAATGACATGCTATGAAAAGAAATGTATTTGGAATATTTCCGCCTTGTAATTTATAAATGTATTCACTCAAGTTTCCAAATCGTTCAAGTAATGTTTCAAAAGTAATCACTTCACTTTCATAAATAAGGTTTTAAAAAAAAGGAATTTTTGGATTACGAAAATCGGGTCCTTACACTGCTCGATATTAATAATATTTATTATAATGTAATTTTTCTGTATTTATCATATTTTTTTATCTCCAAAATAGAGGTCTGTGATGAAACTAAATTAATTCGTAATTAATATTTACGTACTGATAGTATAGACGATTTTTATATTGTCATTGTAACATTCATGACTCGTATGTTTACTATAATACTATCATTGACCCAAGCAATATAAATAAAAATAGATTATATCCATATATATATTAAACTCATTTAATATTTAATGCTGTATTTATTAGATAACTTTTTTATCAACAAAGTTGACTTACCCGTCGCATATGTTGTCATCTTTTTTCAGGGGTGCCTATCATGTTAGCAGATATCCTGCTCGATATTAATTAGTATTTATCATAACGTAATTTTTATGAATGTTTTGCTTTATTTGCAACTGCAATAAAGTGAATATACATCCAATGTCTTATTAGTGTAGTGTCGTTGTGAAAAGGGGTACAACGAGGTTTCTTCGGTTAAATTAAATTAATGTTGATAAGTACGTTTACAATATTATTTAAAGAGGAGGAAATATATATTTTGTCTTAAACTCATGTTTTAAAACATGGAGAAGTAGTGTAATTAGTTTTTCAATATCAAAGGTGTGATTGATTATATTGTGTGATAACAAAAGTATATAAACAAAATTCGATTACCTAAGTAATAACACGTCTTTTATTCTATTTATTCTTTGATGGTTGGCGAACAATGTTAGTATACCCAAATTAATACAATCCCAATGTGTCGTATATAATATTGGACAACATGATACCATGTCTAATGTCTCTCATATATCTTACCAAGCAGGAAAACAGTCTTTTCAATATAGTGGAATCACTCTTTTGGGCATACAAAACTATATAAAATGTAAAAAAGATACGTTTCACTGGTGATGGTGACGATTTAGGAGGTCATGGTGCATACGACAATGGTGTAGGTAGCATTGGCAATAGCAGTAGCAATGGTAGTCATGTCTATGGTGTTTGCACTAGCGATCCTCGTGTTTGCTTTAAAAACGACAATAGATACAAATGTGGTAGTTTTTTTGGCAGTGGCGGCGGTGGTGATGAAGGCAACTACTATGATGATAGTGATTTAGATAATATAAGGATAAGAGTTTGTGTTTAGTCTATTGACTTTTTATCATGCATAATATTTTTAACATGTTCTGCGAGGAACAAAAATTATACTTTTGTCATTTCCCTTGTTTGTGTTGAATGATATATTAATTTTCATGAGTCCTACTTATCCATGGATTTTGGGTAGAATCAATTAAAATAGTTACCGGTAACTATATGCCAATATTTCGACAATTGAAAAACTATAGATTTCAGTATTAGTCATTACATTGACAAGTCCCACATCGTCCAAGATATGTTACAATTCAGTATTTATAAATCTCTAACAAGCATGTGAGTTTGCCGAGCTGGGTAACTCTAGCTTGTAACCCAAGTGGGGGCATCAAGGTGATGGAACATGGCTATGGCTGTGCTCGGCTGGGTTGGTGGTTGCACCATGTTGGCGTGCCCACTCCAAGTTGAGAGTTGAGGCATGGTGCTTGGGCTAAGGCTCAGGTGTCATGACTCCTAGACAAGAGGGCATAGCGTGAGGCTGGTTTCACAGAGCAGCGAGCACCTCTGGCTCCTAACAGTGGAGGGATCACATGCTACTGTACTTTCATCCCATTATAGCCTAGCTAGCCAAGCTACTTGAACCATCACTTTTTCTTATTGTATTTTTAACTTCTTGTGTTCCCTAATGTTTTCAACTACTTCATGAATCAATCAAACATTAAATAACGCATCTAATAGAGATATAATTGGGAGAAAATATGCACATACGAACAAAAATGGAACTAATACAATAAAGTAATTGTTGTTTAATAATTTTGAAAGAAGAATCAATCCTATTATCATATTTTTTTATCTCCAAAATAGAGGTCTGTGATGAAACTAAATTAATTCGTAATTAATATTTACGTACTGATAGTATAGACGATTTTTATATTGTCATTGTAACATTCATGACTCGTATGTTTACTATAATACTATCATTGACCCAAGCAATATAAATAAAAATAGATTATATCCATATATATATTAAACTCATTTAATATTTAATGCTGTATTTATTAGATAACTTTTTTATCAACAAAGTTGACTTACCCGTCGCATATGTTGTCATCTTTTTTCAGGGGTGCCTATCATGTTAGCAGATATCCTGCTCGATATTAATTAGTATTTATCATAACGTAATTTTTATGAATGTTTTGCTTTATTTGCAACTGCAATAAAGTGAATATACATCCAATGTCTTATTAGTGTAGTGTCGTTGTGAAAAGGGGTACAACGAGGTTTCTTCGGTTAAATTAAATTAATGTTGATAAGTACGTTTACAATATTATTTAAAGAGGAGGAAATATATATTTTGTCTTAAACTCATGTTTTAAAACATGGAGAAGTAGTGTAATTAGTTTTTCAATATCAAAGGTGTGATTGATTATATTGTGTGATAACAAAAGTATATAAACAAAATTCGATTACCTAAGTAATAACACGTCTTTTATTCTATTTATTCTTTGATGGTTGGCGAACAATGTTAGTATACCCAAATTAATACAATCCCAATGTGTCGTATATAATATTGGACAACATGATACCATGTCTAATGTCTCTCATATATCTTACCAAGCAGGAAAACAGTCTTTTCAATATAGTGGAATCACTCTTTTGGGCATACAAAACTATATAAAATGTAAAAAAGATACGTTTCACTGGTGATGGTGACGATTTAGGAGGTCATGGTGCATACGACAATGGTGTAGGTAGCATTGGCAATAGCAGTAGCAATGGTAGTCATGTCTATGGTGTTTGCACTAGCGATCCTCGTGTTTGCTTTAAAAACGACAATAGATACAAATGTGGTAGTTGTTTTGGCAGTGGCGGCGGTGGTGATGAAGGCAACTACTATGATGATAGTGATTTAGATAATATAAGGATAAGAGTTTGTGTTTAGTCTATTGACTTTTTATCATGCATAATATTTTTAACATGTTCTGCGAGGAACAAAAATTATACTTTTGTCATTTCCCTTGTTTGTGTTGAATGATATATTAATTTTCATGAGTCCTACTTATCCATGGATTTTGGGTAGAATCAATTAAAATAGTTACCGGTAACTATATGCCAATATTTCGACAATTGAAAAACTATAGATTTCAGTATTAGTCATTACATTGACAAGTCCCACATCGTCCAAGATATGTTACAATTCAGTATTTATAAATCTCTAACAAGCATGTGAGTTTGCCGAGCTGGGTAACTCTAGCTTGTAACCCAAGTGGGGGCATCAAGGTGATGGAACATGGCTATGGCTGTGCTCGGCTGGGTTGGTGGTTGCACCATGTTGGCGTGCCCACTCCAAGTTGAGAGTTGAGGCATGGTGCTTGGGCTAAGGCTCAGGTGTCATGACTCCTAGACAAGAGGGCATAGCGTGAGGCTGGTTTCACAGAGCAGCGAGCACCTCTGGCTCCTAACAGTGGAGGGATCACATGCTACTGTACTTTCATCCCATTATAGCCTAGCTAGCCAAGCTACTTGAACCATCACTTTTTCTTATTGTATTTTTAACTTCTTGTGTTCCCTAATGTTTTCAACTACTTCATGAATCAATCAAACATTAAATAACGCATCTAATAGAGATATAATTGGGAGAAAATATGCACATACGAACAAAAATGGAACTAATACAATAAAGTAATTGTTGTTTAATAATTTTGAAAGAAGAATCAATCCTATTATCATATTTTTTTATCTCCAAAATAGAGGTCTGTGATGAAACTAAATTAATTCGTAATTAATATTTACGTACTGATAGTATAGACGATTTTTATATTGTCATTGTAACATTCATGACTCGTATGTTTACTATAATACTATCATTGACCCAAGCAATATAAATAAAAATAGATTATATCCATATATATATTAAACTCATTTAATATTTAATGCTGTATTTATTAGATAACTTTTTTATCAACAAAGTTGACTTACCCGTCGCATATGTTGTCATCTTTTTTCAGGGGTGCCTATCATGTTAGCAGATATCCTGCTCGATATTAATTAGTATTTATCATAACGTAATTTTTATGAATGTTTTGCTTTATTTGCAACTGCAATAAAGTGAATATACATCCAATGTCTTATTAGTGTAGTGTCGTTGTGAAAAGGGGTACAACGAGGTTTCTTCGGTTAAATTAAATTAATGTTGATAAGTACGTTTACAATATTATTTAAAGAGGAGGAAATATATATTTTGTCTTAAACTCATGTTTTAAAACATGGAGAAGTAGTGTAATTAGTTTTTCAATATCAAAGGTGTGATTGATTATATTGTGTGATAACAAAAGTATATAAACAAAATTCGATTACCTAAGTAATAACACGTCTTTTATTCTATTTATTCTTTGATGGTTGGCGAACAATGTTAGTATACCCAAATTAATACAATCCCAATGTGTCGTATATAATATTGGACAACATGATACCATGTCTAATGTCTCTCATATATCTTACCAAGCAGGAAAACAGTCTTTTCAATATAGTGGAATCACTCTTTTGGGCATACAAAACTATATAAAATGTAAAAAAGATACGTTTCACTGGTGATGGTGACGATTTAGGAGGTCATGGTGCATACGACAATGGTGTAGGTAGCATTGGCAATAGCAGTAGCAATGGTAGTCATGTCTATGGTGTTTGCACTAGCGATCCTCGTGTTTGCTTTAAAAACGACAATAGATACAAATGTGGTAGTTTTTTTGGCAGTGGCGGCGGTGGTGATGAAGGCAACTACTATGATGATAGTGATTTAGATAATATAAGGATAAGAGTTTGTGTTTAGTCTATTGACTTTTTATCATGCATAATATTTTTAACATGTTCTGCGAGGAACAAAAATTATACTTTTGTCATTTCCCTTGTTTGTGTTGAATGATATATTAATTTTCATGAGTCCTACTTATCCATGGATTTTGGGTAGAATCAATTAAAATAGTTACCGGTAACTATATGCCAATATTTCGACAATTGAAAAACTATAGATTTCAGTATTAGTCATTACATTGACAAGTCCCACATCGTCCAAGATATGTTACAATTCAGTATTTATAAATCTCTAACAAGCATGTGAGTTTGCCGAGCTGGGTAACTCTAGCTTGTAACCCAAGTGGGGGCATCAAGGTGATGGAACATGGCTATGGCTGTGCTCGGCTGGGTTGGTGGTTGCACCATGTTGGCGTGCCCACTCCAAGTTGAGAGTTGAGGCATGGTGCTTGGGCTAAGGCTCAGGTGTCATGACTCCTAGACAAGAGGGCATAGCGTGAGGCTGGTTTCACAGAGCAGCGAGCACCTCTGGCTCCTAACAGTGGAGGGATCACATGCTACTGTACTTTCATCCCATTATAGCCTAGCTAGCCAAGCTACTTGAACCATCACTTTTTCTTATTGTATTTTTAACTTCTTGTGTTCCCTAATGTTTTCAACTACTTCATGAATCAATCAAACATTAAATAACGCATCTAATAGAGATATAATTGGGAGAAAATATGCACATACGAACAAAAATGGAACTAATACAATAAAGTAATTGTTGTTTAATAATTTTGAAAGAAGAATCAATCCTATTATCATATTTTTTTATCTCCAAAATAGAGGTCTGTGATGAAACTAAATTAATTCGTAATTAATATTTACGTACTGATAGTATAGACGATTTTTATATTGTCATTGTAACATTCATGACTCGTATGTTTACTATAATACTATCATTGACCCAAGCAATATAAATAAAAATAGATTATATCCATATATATATTAAACTCATTTAATATTTAATGCTGTATTTATTAGATAACTTTTTTATCAACAAAGTTGACTTACCCGTCGCATATGTTGTCATCTTTTTTCAGGGGTGCCTATCATGTTAGCAGATATCCTGCTCGATATTAATTAGTATTTATCATAACGTAATTTTTATGAATGTTTTGCTTTATTTGCAACTGCAATAAAGTGAATATACATCCAATGTCTTATTAGTGTAGTGTCGTTGTGAAAAGGGGTACAACGAGGTTTCTTCGGTTAAATTAAATTAATGTTGATAAGTACGTTTACAATATTATTTAAAGAGGAGGAAATATATATTTTGTCTTAAACTCATGTTTTAAAACATGGAGAAGTAGTGTAATTAGTTTTTCAATATCAAAGGTGTGATTGATTATATTGTGTGATAACAAAAGTATATAAACAAAATTCGATTACCTAAGTAATAACACGTCTTTTATTCTATTTATTCTTTGATGGTTGGCGAACAATGTTAGTATACCCAAATTAATACAATCCCAATGTGTCGTATATAATATTGGACAACATGATACCATGTCTAATGTCTCTCATATATCTTACCAAGCAGGAAAACAGTCTTTTCAATATAGTGGAATCACTCTTTTGGGCATACAAAACTATATAAAATGTAAAAAAGATACGTTTCACTGGTGATGGTGACGATTTAGGAGGTCATGGTGCATACGACAATGGTGTAGGTAGCATTGGCAATAGCAGTAGCAATGGTAGTCATGTCTATGGTGTTTGCACTAGCGATCCTCGTGTTTGCTTTAAAAACGACAATAGATACAAATGTGGTAGTTGTTTTGGCAGTGGCGGCGGTGGTGATGAAGGCAACTACTATGATGATAGTGATTTAGATAATATAAGGATAAGAGTTTGTGTTTAGTCTATTGACTTTTTATCATGCATAATATTTTTAACATGTTCTGCGAGGAACAAAAATTATACTTTTGTCATTTCCCTTGTTTGTGTTGAATGATATATTAATTTTCATGAGTCCTACTTATCCATGGATTTTGGGTAGAATCAATTAAAATAGTTACCGGTAACTATATGCCAATATTTCGACAATTGAAAAACTATAGATTTCAGTATTAGTCATTACATTGACAAGTCCCACATCGTCCAAGATATGTTACAATTCAGTATTTATAAATCTCTAACAAGCATGTGAGTTTGCCGAGCTGGGTAACTCTAGCTTGTAACCCAAGTGGGGGCATCAAGGTGATGGAACATGGCTATGGCTGTGCTCGGCTGGGTTGGTGGTTGCACCATGTTGGCGTGCCCACTCCAAGTTGAGAGTTGAGGCATGGTGCTTGGGCTAAGGCTCAGGTGTCATGACTCCTAGACAAGAGGGCATAGCGTGAGGCTGGTTTCACAGAGCAGCGAGCACCTCTGGCTCCTAACAGTGGAGGGATCACATGCTACTGTACTTTCATCCCATTATAGCCTAGCTAGCCAAGCTACTTGAACCATCACTTTTTCTTATTGTATTTTTAACTTCTTGTGTTCCCTAATGTTTTCAACTACTTCATGAATCAATCAAACATTAAATAACGCATCTAATAGAGATATAATTGGGAGAAAATATGCACATACGAACAAAAATGGAACTAATACAATAAAGTAATTGTTGTTTAATAATTTTGAAAGAAGAATCAATCCTATTATCATATTTTTTTATCTCCAAAATAGAGGTCTGTGATGAAACTAAATTAATTCGTAATTAATATTTACGTACTGATAGTATAGACGATTTTTATATTGTCATTGTAACATTCATGACTCGTATGTTTACTATAATACTATCATTGACCCAAGCAATATAAATAAAAATAGATTATATCCATATATATATTAAACTCATTTAATATTTAATGCTGTATTTATTAGATAACTTTTTTATCAACAAAGTTGACTTACCCGTCGCATATGTTGTCATCTTTTTTCAGGGGTGCCTATCATGTTAGCAGATATCCTGCTCGATATTAATTAGTATTTATCATAACGTAATTTTTATGAATGTTTTGCTTTATTTGCAACTGCAATAAAGTGAATATACATCCAATGTCTTATTAGTGTAGTGTCGTTGTGAAAAGGGGTACAACGAGGTTTCTTCGGTTAAATTAAATTAATGTTGATAAGTACGTTTACAATATTATTTAAAGAGGAGGAAATATATATTTTGTCTTAAACTCATGTTTTAAAACATGGAGAAGTAGTGTAATTAGTTTTTCAATATCAAAGGTGTGATTGATTATATTGTGTGATAACAAAAGTATATAAACAAAATTCGATTACCTAAGTAATAACACGTCTTTTATTCTATTTATTCTTTGATGGTTGGCGAACAATGTTAGTATACCCAAATTAATACAATCCCAATGTGTCGTATATAATATTGGACAACATGATACCATGTCTAATGTCTCTCATATATCTTACCAAGCAGGAAAACAGTCTTTTCAATATAGTGGAATCACTCTTTTGGGCATACAAAACTATATAAAATGTAAAAAAGATACGTTTCACTGGTGATGGTGACGATTTAGGAGGTCATGGTGCATACGACAATGGTGTAGGTAGCATTGGCAATAGCAGTAGCAATGGTAGTCATGTCTATGGTGTTTGCACTAGCGATCCTCGTGTTTGCTTTAAAAACGACAATAGATACAAATGTGGTAGTTTTTTTGGCAGTGGCGGCGGTGGTGATGAAGGCAACTACTATGATGATAGTGATTTAGATAATATAAGGATAAGAGTTTGTGTTTAGTCTATTGACTTTTTATCATGCATAATATTTTTAACATGTTCTGCGAGGAACAAAAATTATACTTTTGTCATTTCCCTTGTTTGTGTTGAATGATATATTAATTTTCATGAGTCCTACTTATCCATGGATTTTGGGTAGAATCAATTAAAATAGTTACCGGTAACTATATGCCAATATTTCGACAATTGAAAAACTATAGATTTCAGTATTAGTCATTACATTGACAAGTCCCACATCGTCCAAGATATGTTACAATTCAGTATTTATAAATCTCTAACAAGCATGTGAGTTTGCCGAGCTGGGTAACTCTAGCTTGTAACCCAAGTGGGGGCATCAAGGTGATGGAACATGGCTATGGCTGTGCTCGGCTGGGTTGGTGGTTGCACCATGTTGGCGTGCCCACTCCAAGTTGAGAGTTGAGGCATGGTGCTTGGGCTAAGGCTCAGGTGTCATGACTCCTAGACAAGAGGGCATAGCGTGAGGCTGGTTTCACAGAGCAGCGAGCACCTCTGGCTCCTAACAGTGGAGGGATCACATGCTACTGTACTTTCATCCCATTATAGCCTAGCTAGCCAAGCTACTTGAACCATCACTTTTTCTTATTGTATTTTTAACTTCTTGTGTTCCCTAATGTTTTCAACTACTTCATGAATCAATCAAACATTAAATAACGCATCTAATAGAGATATAATTGGGAGAAAATATGCACATACGAACAAAAATGGAACTAATACAATAAAGTAATTGTTGTTTAATAATTTTGAAAGAAGAATCAATCCTATTATCATATTTTTTTATCTCCAAAATAGAGGTCTGTGATGAAACTAAATTAATTCGTAATTAATATTTACGTACTGATAGTATAGACGATTTTTATATTGTCATTGTAACATTCATGACTCGTATGTTTACTATAATACTATCATTGACCCAAGCAATATAAATAAAAATAGATTATATCCATATATATATTAAACTCATTTAATATTTAATGCTGTATTTATTAGATAACTTTTTTATCAACAAAGTTGACTTACCCGTCGCATATGTTGTCATCTTTTTTCAGGGGTGCCTATCATGTTAGCAGATATCCTGCTCGATATTAATTAGTATTTATCATAACGTAATTTTTATGAATGTTTTGCTTTATTTGCAACTGCAATAAAGTGAATATACATCCAATGTCTTATTAGTGTAGTGTCGTTGTGAAAAGGGGTACAACGAGGTTTCTTCGGTTAAATTAAATTAATGTTGATAAGTACGTTTACAATATTATTTAAAGAGGAGGAAATATATATTTTGTCTTAAACTCATGTTTTAAAACATGGAGAAGTAGTGTAATTAGTTTTTCAATATCAAAGGTGTGATTGATTATATTGTGTGATAACAAAAGTATATAAACAAAATTCGATTACCTAAGTAATAACACGTCTTTTATTCTATTTATTCTTTGATGGTTGGCGAACAATGTTAGTATACCCAAATTAATACAATCCCAATGTGTCGTATATAATATTGGACAACATGATACCATGTCTAATGTCTCTCATATATCTTACCAAGCAGGAAAACAGTCTTTTCAATATAGTGGAATCACTCTTTTGGGCATACAAAACTATATAAAATGTAAAAAAGATACGTTTCACTGGTGATGGTGACGATTTAGGAGGTCATGGTGCATACGACAATGGTGTAGGTAGCATTGGCAATAGCAGTAGCAATGGTAGTCATGTCTATGGTGTTTGCACTAGCGATCCTCGTGTTTGCTTTAAAAACGACAATAGATACAAATGTGGTAGTTGTTTTGGCAGTGGCGGCGGTGGTGATGAAGGCAACTACTATGATGATAGTGATTTAGATAATATAAGGATAAGAGTTTGTGTTTAGTCTATTGACTTTTTATCATGCATAATATTTTTAACATGTTCTGCGAGGAACAAAAATTATACTTTTGTCATTTCCCTTGTTTGTGTTGAATGATATATTAATTTTCATGAGTCCTACTTATCCATGGATTTTGGGTAGAATCAATTAAAATAGTTACCGGTAACTATATGCCAATATTTCGACAATTGAAAAACTATAGATTTCAGTATTAGTCATTACATTGACAAGTCCCACATCGTCCAAGATATGTTACAATTCAGTATTTATAAATCTCTAACAAGCATGTGAGTTTGCCGAGCTGGGTAACTCTAGCTTGTAACCCAAGTGGGGGCATCAAGGTGATGGAACATGGCTATGGCTGTGCTCGGCTGGGTTGGTGGTTGCACCATGTTGGCGTGCCCACTCCAAGTTGAGAGTTGAGGCATGGTGCTTGGGCTAAGGCTCAGGTGTCATGACTCCTAGACAAGAGGGCATAGCGTGAGGCTGGTTTCACAGAGCAGCGAGCACCTCTGGCTCCTAACAGTGGAGGGATCACATGCTACTGTACTTTCATCCCATTATAGCCTAGCTAGCCAAGCTACTTGAACCATCACTTTTTCTTATTGTATTTTTAACTTCTTGTGTTCCCTAATGTTTTCAACTACTTCATGAATCAATCAAACATTAAATAACGCATCTAATAGAGATATAATTGGGAGAAAATATGCACATACGAACAAAAATGGAACTAATACAATAAAGTAATTGTTGTTTAATAATTTTGAAAGAAGAATCAATCCTATTATCATATTTTTTTATCTCCAAAATAGAGGTCTGTGATGAAACTAAATTAATTCGTAATTAATATTTACGTACTGATAGTATAGACGATTTTTATATTGTCATTGTAACATTCATGACTCGTATGTTTACTATAATACTATCATTGACCCAAGCAATATAAATAAAAATAGATTATATCCATATATATATTAAACTCATTTAATATTTAATGCTGTATTTATTAGATAACTTTTTTATCAACAAAGTTGACTTACCCGTCGCATATGTTGTCATCTTTTTTCAGGGGTGCCTATCATGTTAGCAGATATCCTGCTCGATATTAATTAGTATTTATCATAACGTAATTTTTATGAATGTTTTGCTTTATTTGCAACTGCAATAAAGTGAATATACATCCAATGTCTTATTAGTGTAGTGTCGTTGTGAAAAGGGGTACAACGAGGTTTCTTCGGTTAAATTAAATTAATGTTGATAAGTACGTTTACAATATTATTTAAAGAGGAGGAAATATATATTTTGTCTTAAACTCATGTTTTAAAACATGGAGAAGTAGTGTAATTAGTTTTTCAATATCAAAGGTGTGATTGATTATATTGTGTGATAACAAAAGTATATAAACAAAATTCGATTACCTAAGTAATAACACGTCTTTTATTCTATTTATTCTTTGATGGTTGGCGAACAATGTTAGTATACCCAAATTAATACAATCCCAATGTGTCGTATATAATATTGGACAACATGATACCATGTCTAATGTCTCTCATATATCTTACCAAGCAGGAAAACAGTCTTTTCAATATAGTGGAATCACTCTTTTGGGCATACAAAACTATATAAAATGTAAAAAAGATACGTTTCACTGGTGATGGTGACGATTTAGGAGGTCATGGTGCATACGACAATGGTGTAGGTAGCATTGGCAATAGCAGTAGCAATGGTAGTCATGTCTATGGTGTTTGCACTAGCGATCCTCGTGTTTGCTTTAAAAACGACAATAGATACAAATGTGGTAGTTGTTTTGGCAGTGGCGGCGGTGGTGATGAAGGCAACTACTATGATGATAGTGATTTAGATAATATAAGGATAAGAGTTTGTGTTTAGTCTATTGACTTTTTATCATGCATAATATTTTTAACATGTTCTGCGAGGAACAAAAATTATACTTTTGTCATTTCCCTTGTTTGTGTTGAATGATATATTAATTTTCATGAGTCCTACTTATCCATGGATTTTGGGTAGAATCAATTAAAATAGTTACCGGTAACTATATGCCAATATTTCGACAATTGAAAAACTATAGATTTCAGTATTAGTCATTACATTGACAAGTCCCACATCGTCCAAGATATGTTACAATTCAGTATTTATAAATCTCTAACAAGCATGTGAGTTTGCCGAGCTGGGTAACTCTAGCTTGTAACCCAAGTGGGGGCATCAAGGTGATGGAACATGGCTATGGCTGTGCTCGGCTGGGTTGGTGGTTGCACCATGTTGGCGTGCCCACTCCAAGTTGAGAGTTGAGGCATGGTGCTTGGGCTAAGGCTCAGGTGTCATGACTCCTAGACAAGAGGGCATAGCGTGAGGCTGGTTTCACAGAGCAGCGAGCACCTCTGGCTCCTAACAGTGGAGGGATCACATGCTACTGTACTTTCATCCCATTATAGCCTAGCTAGCCAAGCTACTTGAACCATCACTTTTTCTTATTGTATTTTTAACTTCTTGTGTTCCCTAATGTTTTCAACTACTTCATGAATCAATCAAACATTAAATAACGCATCTAATAGAGATATAATTGGGAGAAAATATGCACATACGAACAAAAATGGAACTAATACAATAAAGTAATTGTTGTTTAATAATTTTGAAAGAAGAATCAATCCTATTATCATATTTTTTTATCTCCAAAATAGAGGTCTGTGATGAAACTAAATTAATTCGTAATTAATATTTACGTACTGATAGTATAGACGATTTTTATATTGTCATTGTAACATTCATGACTCGTATGTTTACTATAATACTATCATTGACCCAAGCAATATAAATAAAAATAGATTATATCCATATATATATTAAACTCATTTAATATTTAATGCTGTATTTATTAGATAACTTTTTTATCAACAAAGTTGACTTACCCGTCGCATATGTTGTCATCTTTTTTCAGGGGTGCCTATCATGTTAGCAGATATCCTGCTCGATATTAATTAGTATTTATCATAACGTAATTTTTATGAATGTTTTGCTTTATTTGCAACTGCAATAAAGTGAATATACATCCAATGTCTTATTAGTGTAGTGTCGTTGTGAAAAGGGGTACAACGAGGTTTCTTCGGTTAAATTAAATTAATGTTGATAAGTACGTTTACAATATTATTTAAAGAGGAGGAAATATATATTTTGTCTTAAACTCATGTTTTAAAACATGGAGAAGTAGTGTAATTAGTTTTTCAATATCAAAGGTGTGATTGATTATATTGTGTGATAACAAAAGTATATAAACAAAATTCGATTACCTAAGTAATAACACGTCTTTTATTCTATTTATTCTTTGATGGTTGGCGAACAATGTTAGTATACCCAAATTAATACAATCCCAATGTGTCGTATATAATATTGGACAACATGATACCATGTCTAATGTCTCTCATATATCTTACCAAGCAGGAAAACAGTCTTTTCAATATAGTGGAATCACTCTTTTGGGCATACAAAACTATATAAAATGTAAAAAAGATACGTTTCACTGGTGATGGTGACGATTTAGGAGGTCATGGTGCATACGACAATGGTGTAGGTAGCATTGGCAATAGCAGTAGCAATGGTAGTCATGTCTATGGTGTTTGCACTAGCGATCCTCGTGTTTGCTTTAAAAACGACAATAGATACAAATGTGGTAGTTGTTTTGGCAGTGGCGGCGGTGGTGATGAAGGCAACTACTATGATGATAGTGATTTAGATAATATAAGGATAAGAGTTTGTGTTTAGTCTATTGACTTTTTATCATGCATAATATTTTTAACATGTTCTGCGAGGAACAAAAATTATACTTTTGTCATTTCCCTTGTTTGTGTTGAATGATATATTAATTTTCATGAGTCCTACTTATCCATGGATTTTGGGTAGAATCAATTAAAATAGTTACCGGTAACTATATGCCAATATTTCGACAATTGAAAAACTATAGATTTCAGTATTAGTCATTACATTGACAAGTCCCACATCGTCCAAGATATGTTACAATTCAGTATTTATAAATCTCTAACAAGCATGTGAGTTTGCCGAGCTGGGTAACTCTAGCTTGTAACCCAAGTGGGGGCATCAAGGTGATGGAACATGGCTATGGCTGTGCTCGGCTGGGTTGGTGGTTGCACCATGTTGGCGTGCCCACTCCAAGTTGAGAGTTGAGGCATGGTGCTTGGGCTAAGGCTCAGGTGTCATGACTCCTAGACAAGAGGGCATAGCGTGAGGCTGGTTTCACAGAGCAGCGAGCACCTCTGGCTCCTAACAGTGGAGGGATCACATGCTACTGTACTTTCATCCCATTATAGCCTAGCTAGCCAAGCTACTTGAACCATCACTTTTTCTTATTGTATTTTTAACTTCTTGTGTTCCCTAATGTTTTCAACTACTTCATGAATCAATCAAACATTAAATAACGCATCTAATAGAGATATAATTGGGAGAAAATATGCACATACGAACAAAAATGGAACTAATACAATAAAGTAATTGTTGTTTAATAATTTTGAAAGAAGAATCAATCCTATTATCATATTTTTTTATCTCCAAAATAGAGGTCTGTGATGAAACTAAATTAATTCGTAATTAATATTTACGTACTGATAGTATAGACGATTTTTATATTGTCATTGTAACATTCATGACTCGTATGTTTACTATAATACTATCATTGACCCAAGCAATATAAATAAAAATAGATTATATCCATATATATATTAAACTCATTTAATATTTAATGCTGTATTTATTAGATAACTTTTTTATCAACAAAGTTGACTTACCCGTCGCATATGTTGTCATCTTTTTTCAGGGGTGCCTATCATGTTAGCAGATATCCTGCTCGATATTAATTAGTATTTATCATAACGTAATTTTTATGAATGTTTTGCTTTATTTGCAACTGCAATAAAGTGAATATACATCCAATGTCTTATTAGTGTAGTGTCGTTGTGAAAAGGGGTACAACGAGGTTTCTTCGGTTAAATTAAATTAATGTTGATAAGTACGTTTACAATATTATTTAAAGAGGAGGAAATATATATTTTGTCTTAAACTCATGTTTTAAAACATGGAGAAGTAGTGTAATTAGTTTTTCAATATCAAAGGTGTGATTGATTATATTGTGTGATAACAAAAGTATATAAACAAAATTCGATTACCTAAGTAATAACACGTCTTTTATTCTATTTATTCTTTGATGGTTGGCGAACAATGTTAGTATACCCAAATTAATACAATCCCAATGTGTCGTATATAATATTGGACAACATGATACCATGTCTAATGTCTCTCATATATCTTACCAAGCAGGAAAACAGTCTTTTCAATATAGTGGAATCACTCTTTTGGGCATACAAAACTATATAAAATGTAAAAAAGATACGTTTCACTGGTGATGGTGACGATTTAGGAGGTCATGGTGCATACGACAATGGTGTAGGTAGCATTGGCAATAGCAGTAGCAATGGTAGTCATGTCTATGGTGTTTGCACTAGCGATCCTCGTGTTTGCTTTAAAAACGACAATAGATACAAATGTGGTAGTTGTTTTGGCAGTGGCGGCGGTGGTGATGAAGGCAACTACTATGATGATAGTGATTTAGATAATATAAGGATAAGAGTTTGTGTTTAGTCTATTGACTTTTTATCATGCATAATATTTTTAACATGTTCTGCGAGGAACAAAAATTATACTTTTGTCATTTCCCTTGTTTGTGTTGAATGATATATTAATTTTCATGAGTCCTACTTATCCATGGATTTTGGGTAGAATCAATTAAAATAGTTACCGGTAACTATATGCCAATATTTCGACAATTGAAAAACTATAGATTTCAGTATTAGTCATTACATTGACAAGTCCCACATCGTCCAAGATATGTTACAATTCAGTATTTATAAATCTCTAACAAGCATGTGAGTTTGCCGAGCTGGGTAACTCTAGCTTGTAACCCAAGTGGGGGCATCAAGGTGATGGAACATGGCTATGGCTGTGCTCGGCTGGGTTGGTGGTTGCACCATGTTGGCGTGCCCACTCCAAGTTGAGAGTTGAGGCATGGTGCTTGGGCTAAGGCTCAGGTGTCATGACTCCTAGACAAGAGGGCATAGCGTGAGGCTGGTTTCACAGAGCAGCGAGCACCTCTGGCTCCTAACAGTGGAGGGATCACATGCTACTGTACTTTCATCCCATTATAGCCTAGCTAGCCAAGCTACTTGAACCATCACTTTTTCTTATTGTATTTTTAACTTCTTGTGTTCCCTAATGTTTTCAACTACTTCATGAATCAATCAAACATTAAATAACGCATCTAATAGAGATATAATTGGGAGAAAATATGCACATACGAACAAAAATGGAACTAATACAATAAAGTAATTGTTGTTTAATAATTTTGAAAGAAGAATCAATCCTATTATCATATTTTTTTATCTCCAAAATAGAGGTCTGTGATGAAACTAAATTAATTCGTAATTAATATTTACGTACTGATAGTATAGACGATTTTTATATTGTCATTGTAACATTCATGACTCGTATGTTTACTATAATACTATCATTGACCCAAGCAATATAAATAAAAATAGATTATATCCATATATATATTAAACTCATTTAATATTTAATGCTGTATTTATTAGATAACTTTTTTATCAACAAAGTTGACTTACCCGTCGCATATGTTGTCATCTTTTTTCAGGGGTGCCTATCATGTTAGCAGATATCCTGCTCGATATTAATTAGTATTTATCATAACGTAATTTTTATGAATGTTTTGCTTTATTTGCAACTGCAATAAAGTGAATATACATCCAATGTCTTATTAGTGTAGTGTCGTTGTGAAAAGGGGTACAACGAGGTTTCTTCGGTTAAATTAAATTAATGTTGATAAGTACGTTTACAATATTATTTAAAGAGGAGGAAATATATATTTTGTCTTAAACTCATGTTTTAAAACATGGAGAAGTAGTGTAATTAGTTTTTCAATATCAAAGGTGTGATTGATTATATTGTGTGATAACAAAAGTATATAAACAAAATTCGATTACCTAAGTAATAACACGTCTTTTATTCTATTTATTCTTTGATGGTTGGCGAACAATGTTAGTATACCCAAATTAATACAATCCCAATGTGTCGTATATAATATTGGACAACATGATACCATGTCTAATGTCTCTCATATATCTTACCAAGCAGGAAAACAGTCTTTTCAATATAGTGGAATCACTCTTTTGGGCATACAAAACTATATAAAATGTAAAAAAGATACGTTTCACTGGTGATGGTGACGATTTAGGAGGTCATGGTGCATACGACAATGGTGTAGGTAGCATTGGCAATAGCAGTAGCAATGGTAGTCATGTCTATGGTGTTTGCACTAGCGATCCTCGTGTTTGCTTTAAAAACGACAATAGATACAAATGTGGTAGTTGTTTTGGCAGTGGCGGCGGTGGTGATGAAGGCAACTACTATGATGATAGTGATTTAGATAATATAAGGATAAGAGTTTGTGTTTAGTCTATTGACTTTTTATCATGCATAATATTTTTAACATGTTCTGCGAGGAACAAAAATTATACTTTTGTCATTTCCCTTGTTTGTGTTGAATGATATATTAATTTTCATGAGTCCTACTTATCCATGGATTTTGGGTAGAATCAATTAAAATAGTTACCGGTAACTATATGCCAATATTTCGACAATTGAAAAACTATAGATTTCAGTATTAGTCATTACATTGACAAGTCCCACATCGTCCAAGATATGTTACAATTCAGTATTTATAAATCTCTAACAAGCATGTGAGTTTGCCGAGCTGGGTAACTCTAGCTTGTAACCCAAGTGGGGGCATCAAGGTGATGGAACATGGCTATGGCTGTGCTCGGCTGGGTTGGTGGTTGCACCATGTTGGCGTGCCCACTCCAAGTTGAGAGTTGAGGCATGGTGCTTGGGCTAAGGCTCAGGTGTCATGACTCCTAGACAAGAGGGCATAGCGTGAGGCTGGTTTCACAGAGCAGCGAGCACCTCTGGCTCCTAACAGTGGAGGGATCACATGCTACTGTACTTTCATCCCATTATAGCCTAGCTAGCCAAGCTACTTGAACCATCACTTTTTCTTATTGTATTTTTAACTTCTTGTGTTCCCTAATGTTTTCAACTACTTCATGAATCAATCAAACATTAAATAACGCATCTAATAGAGATATAATTGGGAGAAAATATGCACATACGAACAAAAATGGAACTAATACAATAAAGTAATTGTTGTTTAATAATTTTGAAAGAAGAATCAATCCTATTATCATATTTTTTTATCTCCAAAATAGAGGTCTGTGATGAAACTAAATTAATTCGTAATTAATATTTACGTACTGATAGTATAGACGATTTTTATATTGTCATTGTAACATTCATGACTCGTATGTTTACTATAATACTATCATTGACCCAAGCAATATAAATAAAAATAGATTATATCCATATATATATTAAACTCATTTAATATTTAATGCTGTATTTATTAGATAACTTTTTTATCAACAAAGTTGACTTACCCGTCGCATATGTTGTCATCTTTTTTCAGGGGTGCCTATCATGTTAGCAGATATCCTGCTCGATATTAATTAGTATTTATCATAACGTAATTTTTATGAATGTTTTGCTTTATTTGCAACTGCAATAAAGTGAATATACATCCAATGTCTTATTAGTGTAGTGTCGTTGTGAAAAGGGGTACAACGAGGTTTCTTCGGTTAAATTAAATTAATGTTGATAAGTACGTTTACAATATTATTTAAAGAGGAGGAAATATATATTTTGTCTTAAACTCATGTTTTAAAACATGGAGAAGTAGTGTAATTAGTTTTTCAATATCAAAGGTGTGATTGATTATATTGTGTGATAACAAAAGTATATAAACAAAATTCGATTACCTAAGTAATAACACGTCTTTTATTCTATTTATTCTTTGATGGTTGGCGAACAATGTTAGTATACCCAAATTAATACAATCCCAATGTGTCGTATATAATATTGGACAACATGATACCATGTCTAATGTCTCTCATATATCTTACCAAGCAGGAAAACAGTCTTTTCAATATAGTGGAATCACTCTTTTGGGCATACAAAACTATATAAAATGTAAAAAAGATACGTTTCACTGGTGATGGTGACGATTTAGGAGGTCATGGTGCATACGACAATGGTGTAGGTAGCATTGGCAATAGCAGTAGCAATGGTAGTCATGTCTATGGTGTTTGCACTAGCGATCCTCGTGTTTGCTTTAAAAACGACAATAGATACAAATGTGGTAGTTGTTTTGGCAGTGGCGGCGGTGGTGATGAAGGCAACTACTATGATGATAGTGATTTAGATAATATAAGGATAAGAGTTTGTGTTTAGTCTATTGACTTTTTATCATGCATAATATTTTTAACATGTTCTGCGAGGAACAAAAATTATACTTTTGTCATTTCCCTTGTTTGTGTTGAATGATATATTAATTTTCATGAGTCCTACTTATCCATGGATTTTGGGTAGAATCAATTAAAATAGTTACCGGTAACTATATGCCAATATTTCGACAATTGAAAAACTATAGATTTCAGTATTAGTCATTACATTGACAAGTCCCACATCGTCCAAGATATGTTACAATTCAGTATTTATAAATCTCTAACAAGCATGTGAGTTTGCCGAGCTGGGTAACTCTAGCTTGTAACCCAAGTGGGGGCATCAAGGTGATGGAACATGGCTATGGCTGTGCTCGGCTGGGTTGGTGGTTGCACCATGTTGGCGTGCCCACTCCAAGTTGAGAGTTGAGGCATGGTGCTTGGGCTAAGGCTCAGGTGTCATGACTCCTAGACAAGAGGGCATAGCGTGAGGCTGGTTTCACAGAGCAGCGAGCACCTCTGGCTCCTAACAGTGGAGGGATCACATGCTACTGTACTTTCATCCCATTATAGCCTAGCTAGCCAAGCTACTTGAACCATCACTTTTTCTTATTGTATTTTTAACTTCTTGTGTTCCCTAATGTTTTCAACTACTTCATGAATCAATCAAACATTAAATAACGCATCTAATAGAGATATAATTGGGAGAAAATATGCACATACGAACAAAAATGGAACTAATACAATAAAGTAATTGTTGTTTAATAATTTTGAAAGAAGAATCAATCCTATTATCATATTTTTTTATCTCCAAAATAGAGGTCTGTGATGAAACTAAATTAATTCGTAATTAATATTTACGTACTGATAGTATAGACGATTTTTATATTGTCATTGTAACATTCATGACTCGTATGTTTACTATAATACTATCATTGACCCAAGCAATATAAATAAAAATAGATTATATCCATATATATATTAAACTCATTTAATATTTAATGCTGTATTTATTAGATAACTTTTTTATCAACAAAGTTGACTTACCCGTCGCATATGTTGTCATCTTTTTTCAGGGGTGCCTATCATGTTAGCAGATATCCTGCTCGATATTAATTAGTATTTATCATAACGTAATTTTTATGAATGTTTTGCTTTATTTGCAACTGCAATAAAGTGAATATACATCCAATGTCTTATTAGTGTAGTGTCGTTGTGAAAAGGGGTACAACGAGGTTTCTTCGGTTAAATTAAATTAATGTTGATAAGTACGTTTACAATATTATTTAAAGAGGAGGAAATATATATTTTGTCTTAAACTCATGTTTTAAAACATGGAGAAGTAGTGTAATTAGTTTTTCAATATCAAAGGTGTGATTGATTATATTGTGTGATAACAAAAGTATATAAACAAAATTCGATTACCTAAGTAATAACACGTCTTTTATTCTATTTATTCTTTGATGGTTGGCGAACAATGTTAGTATACCCAAATTAATACAATCCCAATGTGTCGTATATAATATTGGACAACATGATACCATGTCTAATGTCTCTCATATATCTTACCAAGCAGGAAAACAGTCTTTTCAATATAGTGGAATCACTCTTTTGGGCATACAAAACTATATAAAATGTAAAAAAGATACGTTTCACTGGTGATGGTGACGATTTAGGAGGTCATGGTGCATACGACAATGGTGTAGGTAGCATTGGCAATAGCAGTAGCAATGGTAGTCATGTCTATGGTGTTTGCACTAGCGATCCTCGTGTTTGCTTTAAAAACGACAATAGATACAAATGTGGTAGTTGTTTTGGCAGTGGCGGCGGTGGTGATGAAGGCAACTACTATGATGATAGTGATTTAGATAATATAAGGATAAGAGTTTGTGTTTAGTCTATTGACTTTTTATCATGCATAATATTTTTAACATGTTCTGCGAGGAACAAAAATTATACTTTTGTCATTTCCCTTGTTTGTGTTGAATGATATATTAATTTTCATGAGTCCTACTTATCCATGGATTTTGGGTAGAATCAATTAAAATAGTTACCGGTAACTATATGCCAATATTTCGACAATTGAAAAACTATAGATTTCAGTATTAGTCATTACATTGACAAGTCCCACATCGTCCAAGATATGTTACAATTCAGTATTTATAAATCTCTAACAAGCATGTGAGTTTGCCGAGCTGGGTAACTCTAGCTTGTAACCCAAGTGGGGGCATCAAGGTGATGGAACATGGCTATGGCTGTGCTCGGCTGGGTTGGTGGTTGCACCATGTTGGCGTGCCCACTCCAAGTTGAGAGTTGAGGCATGGTGCTTGGGCTAAGGCTCAGGTGTCATGACTCCTAGACAAGAGGGCATAGCGTGAGGCTGGTTTCACAGAGCAGCGAGCACCTCTGGCTCCTAACAGTGGAGGGATCACATGCTACTGTACTTTCATCCCATTATAGCCTAGCTAGCCAAGCTACTTGAACCATCACTTTTTCTTATTGTATTTTTAACTTCTTGTGTTCCCTAATGTTTTCAACTACTTCATGAATCAATCAAACATTAAATAACGCATCTAATAGAGATATAATTGGGAGAAAATATGCACATACGAACAAAAATGGAACTAATACAATAAAGTAATTGTTGTTTAATAATTTTGAAAGAAGAATCAATCCTATTATCATATTTTTTTATCTCCAAAATAGAGGTCTGTGATGAAACTAAATTAATTCGTAATTAATATTTACGTACTGATAGTATAGACGATTTTTATATTGTCATTGTAACATTCATGACTCGTATGTTTACTATAATACTATCATTGACCCAAGCAATATAAATAAAAATAGATTATATCCATATATATATTAAACTCATTTAATATTTAATGCTGTATTTATTAGATAACTTTTTTATCAACAAAGTTGACTTACCCGTCGCATATGTTGTCATCTTTTTTCAGGGGTGCCTATCATGTTAGCAGATATCCTGCTCGATATTAATTAGTATTTATCATAACGTAATTTTTATGAATGTTTTGCTTTATTTGCAACTGCAATAAAGTGAATATACATCCAATGTCTTATTAGTGTAGTGTCGTTGTGAAAAGGGGTACAACGAGGTTTCTTCGGTTAAATTAAATTAATGTTGATAAGTACGTTTACAATATTATTTAAAGAGGAGGAAATATATATTTTGTCTTAAACTCATGTTTTAAAACATGGAGAAGTAGTGTAATTAGTTTTTCAATATCAAAGGTGTGATTGATTATATTGTGTGATAACAAAAGTATATAAACAAAATTCGATTACCTAAGTAATAACACGTCTTTTATTCTATTTATTCTTTGATGGTTGGCGAACAATGTTAGTATACCCAAATTAATACAATCCCAATGTGTCGTATATAATATTGGACAACATGATACCATGTCTAATGTCTCTCATATATCTTACCAAGCAGGAAAACAGTCTTTTCAATATAGTGGAATCACTCTTTTGGGCATACAAAACTATATAAAATGTAAAAAAGATACGTTTCACTGGTGATGGTGACGATTTAGGAGGTCATGGTGCATACGACAATGGTGTAGGTAGCATTGGCAATAGCAGTAGCAATGGTAGTCATGTCTATGGTGTTTGCACTAGCGATCCTCGTGTTTGCTTTAAAAACGACAATAGATACAAATGTGGTAGTTGTTTTGGCAGTGGCGGCGGTGGTGATGAAGGCAACTACTATGATGATAGTGATTTAGATAATATAAGGATAAGAGTTTGTGTTTAGTCTATTGACTTTTTATCATGCATAATATTTTTAACATGTTCTGCGAGGAACAAAAATTATACTTTTGTCATTTCCCTTGTTTGTGTTGAATGATATATTAATTTTCATGAGTCCTACTTATCCATGGATTTTGGGTAGAATCAATTAAAATAGTTACCGGTAACTATATGCCAATATTTCGACAATTGAAAAACTATAGATTTCAGTATTAGTCATTACATTGACAAGTCCCACATCGTCCAAGATATGTTACAATTCAGTATTTATAAATCTCTAACAAGCATGTGAGTTTGCCGAGCTGGGTAACTCTAGCTTGTAACCCAAGTGGGGGCATCAAGGTGATGGAACATGGCTATGGCTGTGCTCGGCTGGGTTGGTGGTTGCACCATGTTGGCGTGCCCACTCCAAGTTGAGAGTTGAGGCATGGTGCTTGGGCTAAGGCTCAGGTGTCATGACTCCTAGACAAGAGGGCATAGCGTGAGGCTGGTTTCACAGAGCAGCGAGCACCTCTGGCTCCTAACAGTGGAGGGATCACATGCTACTGTACTTTCATCCCATTATAGCCTAGCTAGCCAAGCTACTTGAACCATCACTTTTTCTTATTGTATTTTTAACTTCTTGTGTTCCCTAATGTTTTCAACTACTTCATGAATCAATCAAACATTAAATAACGCATCTAATAGAGATATAATTGGGAGAAAATATGCACATACGAACAAAAATGGAACTAATACAATAAAGTAATTGTTGTTTAATAATTTTGAAAGAAGAATCAATCCTATTATCATATTTTTTTATCTCCAAAATAGAGGTCTGTGATGAAACTAAATTAATTCGTAATTAATATTTACGTACTGATAGTATAGACGATTTTTATATTGTCATTGTAACATTCATGACTCGTATGTTTACTATAATACTATCATTGACCCAAGCAATATAAATAAAAATAGATTATATCCATATATATATTAAACTCATTTAATATTTAATGCTGTATTTATTAGATAACTTTTTTATCAACAAAGTTGACTTACCCGTCGCATATGTTGTCATCTTTTTTCAGGGGTGCCTATCATGTTAGCAGATATCCTGCTCGATATTAATTAGTATTTATCATAACGTAATTTTTATGAATGTTTTGCTTTATTTGCAACTGCAATAAAGTGAATATACATCCAATGTCTTATTAGTGTAGTGTCGTTGTGAAAAGGGGTACAACGAGGTTTCTTCGGTTAAATTAAATTAATGTTGATAAGTACGTTTACAATATTATTTAAAGAGGAGGAAATATATATTTTGTCTTAAACTCATGTTTTAAAACATGGAGAAGTAGTGTAATTAGTTTTTCAATATCAAAGGTGTGATTGATTATATTGTGTGATAACAAAAGTATATAAACAAAATTCGATTACCTAAGTAATAACACGTCTTTTATTCTATTTATTCTTTGATGGTTGGCGAACAATGTTAGTATACCCAAATTAATACAATCCCAATGTGTCGTATATAATATTGGACAACATGATACCATGTCTAATGTCTCTCATATATCTTACCAAGCAGGAAAACAGTCTTTTCAATATAGTGGAATCACTCTTTTGGGCATACAAAACTATATAAAATGTAAAAAAGATACGTTTCACTGGTGATGGTGACGATTTAGGAGGTCATGGTGCATACGACAATGGTGTAGGTAGCATTGGCAATAGCAGTAGCAATGGTAGTCATGTCTATGGTGTTTGCACTAGCGATCCTCGTGTTTGCTTTAAAAACGACAATAGATACAAATGTGGTAGTTGTTTTGGCAGTGGCGGCGGTGGTGATGAAGGCAACTACTATGATGATAGTGATTTAGATAATATAAGGATAAGAGTTTGTGTTTAGTCTATTGACTTTTTATCATGCATAATATTTTTAACATGTTCTGCGAGGAACAAAAATTATACTTTTGTCATTTCCCTTGTTTGTGTTGAATGATATATTAATTTTCATGAGTCCTACTTATCCATGGATTTTGGGTAGAATCAATTAAAATAGTTACCGGTAACTATATGCCAATATTTCGACAATTGAAAAACTATAGATTTCAGTATTAGTCATTACATTGACAAGTCCCACATCGTCCAAGATATGTTACAATTCAGTATTTATAAATCTCTAACAAGCATGTGAGTTTGCCGAGCTGGGTAACTCTAGCTTGTAACCCAAGTGGGGGCATCAAGGTGATGGAACATGGCTATGGCTGTGCTCGGCTGGGTTGGTGGTTGCACCATGTTGGCGTGCCCACTCCAAGTTGAGAGTTGAGGCATGGTGCTTGGGCTAAGGCTCAGGTGTCATGACTCCTAGACAAGAGGGCATAGCGTGAGGCTGGTTTCACAGAGCAGCGAGCACCTCTGGCTCCTAACAGTGGAGGGATCACATGCTACTGTACTTTCATCCCATTATAGCCTAGCTAGCCAAGCTACTTGAACCATCACTTTTTCTTATTGTATTTTTAACTTCTTGTGTTCCCTAATGTTTTCAACTACTTCATGAATCAATCAAACATTAAATAACGCATCTAATAGAGATATAATTGGGAGAAAATATGCACATACGAACAAAAATGGAACTAATACAATAAAGTAATTGTTGTTTAATAATTTTGAAAGAAGAATCAATCCTATTATCATATTTTTTTATCTCCAAAATAGAGGTCTGTGATGAAACTAAATTAATTCGTAATTAATATTTACGTACTGATAGTATAGACGATTTTTATATTGTCATTGTAACATTCATGACTCGTATGTTTACTATAATACTATCATTGACCCAAGCAATATAAATAAAAATAGATTATATCCATATATATATTAAACTCATTTAATATTTAATGCTGTATTTATTAGATAACTTTTTTATCAACAAAGTTGACTTACCCGTCGCATATGTTGTCATCTTTTTTCAGGGGTGCCTATCATGTTAGCAGATATCCTGCTCGATATTAATTAGTATTTATCATAACGTAATTTTTATGAATGTTTTGCTTTATTTGCAACTGCAATAAAGTGAATATACATCCAATGTCTTATTAGTGTAGTGTCGTTGTGAAAAGGGGTACAACGAGGTTTCTTCGGTTAAATTAAATTAATGTTGATAAGTACGTTTACAATATTATTTAAAGAGGAGGAAATATATATTTTGTCTTAAACTCATGTTTTAAAACATGGAGAAGTAGTGTAATTAGTTTTTCAATATCAAAGGTGTGATTGATTATATTGTGTGATAACAAAAGTATATAAACAAAATTCGATTACCTAAGTAATAACACGTCTTTTATTCTATTTATTCTTTGATGGTTGGCGAACAATGTTAGTATACCCAAATTAATACAATCCCAATGTGTCGTATATAATATTGGACAACATGATACCATGTCTAATGTCTCTCATATATCTTACCAAGCAGGAAAACAGTCTTTTCAATATAGTGGAATCACTCTTTTGGGCATACAAAACTATATAAAATGTAAAAAAGATACGTTTCACTGGTGATGGTGACGATTTAGGAGGTCATGGTGCATACGACAATGGTGTAGGTAGCATTGGCAATAGCAGTAGCAATGGTAGTCATGTCTATGGTGTTTGCACTAGCGATCCTCGTGTTTGCTTTAAAAACGACAATAGATACAAATGTGGTAGTTGTTTTGGCAGTGGCGGCGGTGGTGATGAAGGCAACTACTATGATGATAGTGATTTAGATAATATAAGGATAAGAGTTTGTGTTTAGTCTATTGACTTTTTATCATGCATAATATTTTTAACATGTTCTGCGAGGAACAAAAATTATACTTTTGTCATTTCCCTTGTTTGTGTTGAATGATATATTAATTTTCATGAGTCCTACTTATCCATGGATTTTGGGTAGAATCAATTAAAATAGTTACCGGTAACTATATGCCAATATTTCGACAATTGAAAAACTATAGATTTCAGTATTAGTCATTACATTGACAAGTCCCACATCGTCCAAGATATGTTACAATTCAGTATTTATAAATCTCTAACAAGCATGTGAGTTTGCCGAGCTGGGTAACTCTAGCTTGTAACCCAAGTGGGGGCATCAAGGTGATGGAACATGGCTATGGCTGTGCTCGGCTGGGTTGGTGGTTGCACCATGTTGGCGTGCCCACTCCAAGTTGAGAGTTGAGGCATGGTGCTTGGGCTAAGGCTCAGGTGTCATGACTCCTAGACAAGAGGGCATAGCGTGAGGCTGGTTTCACAGAGCAGCGAGCACCTCTGGCTCCTAACAGTGGAGGGATCACATGCTACTGTACTTTCATCCCATTATAGCCTAGCTAGCCAAGCTACTTGAACCATCACTTTTTCTTATTGTATTTTTAACTTCTTGTGTTCCCTAATGTTTTCAACTACTTCATGAATCAATCAAACATTAAATAACGCATCTAATAGAGATATAATTGGGAGAAAATATGCACATACGAACAAAAATGGAACTAATACAATAAAGTAATTGTTGTTTAATAATTTTGAAAGAAGAATCAATCCTATTATCATATTTTTTTATCTCCAAAATAGAGGTCTGTGATGAAACTAAATTAATTCGTAATTAATATTTACGTACTGATAGTATAGACGATTTTTATATTGTCATTGTAACATTCATGACTCGTATGTTTACTATAATACTATCATTGACCCAAGCAATATAAATAAAAATAGATTATATCCATATATATATTAAACTCATTTAATATTTAATGCTGTATTTATTAGATAACTTTTTTATCAACAAAGTTGACTTACCCGTCGCATATGTTGTCATCTTTTTTCAGGGGTGCCTATCATGTTAGCAGATATCCTGCTCGATATTAATTAGTATTTATCATAACGTAATTTTTATGAATGTTTTGCTTTATTTGCAACTGCAATAAAGTGAATATACATCCAATGTCTTATTAGTGTAGTGTCGTTGTGAAAAGGGGTACAACGAGGTTTCTTCGGTTAAATTAAATTAATGTTGATAAGTACGTTTACAATATTATTTAAAGAGGAGGAAATATATATTTTGTCTTAAACTCATGTTTTAAAACATGGAGAAGTAGTGTAATTAGTTTTTCAATATCAAAGGTGTGATTGATTATATTGTGTGATAACAAAAGTATATAAACAAAATTCGATTACCTAAGTAATAACACGTCTTTTATTCTATTTATTCTTTGATGGTTGGCGAACAATGTTAGTATACCCAAATTAATACAATCCCAATGTGTCGTATATAATATTGGACAACATGATACCATGTCTAATGTCTCTCATATATCTTACCAAGCAGGAAAACAGTCTTTTCAATATAGTGGAATCACTCTTTTGGGCATACAAAACTATATAAAATGTAAAAAAGATACGTTTCACTGGTGATGGTGACGATTTAGGAGGTCATGGTGCATACGACAATGGTGTAGGTAGCATTGGCAATAGCAGTAGCAATGGTAGTCATGTCTATGGTGTTTGCACTAGCGATCCTCGTGTTTGCTTTAAAAACGACAATAGATACAAATGTGGTAGTTTTTTTGGCAGTGGCGGCGGTGGTGATGAAGGCAACTACTATGATGATAGTGATTTAGATAATATAAGGATAAGAGTTTGTGTTTAGTCTATTGACTTTTTATCATGCATAATATTTTTAACATGTTCTGCGAGGAACAAAAATTATACTTTTGTCATTTCCCTTGTTTGTGTTGAATGATATATTAATTTTCATGAGTCCTACTTATCCATGGATTTTGGGTAGAATCAATTAAAATAGTTACCGGTAACTATATGCCAATATTTCGACAATTGAAAAACTATAGATTTCAGTATTAGTCATTACATTGACAAGTCCCACATCGTCCAAGATATGTTACAATTCAGTATTTATAAATCTCTAACAAGCATGTGAGTTTGCCGAGCTGGGTAACTCTAGCTTGTAACCCAAGTGGGGGCATCAAGGTGATGGAACATGGCTATGGCTGTGCTCGGCTGGGTTGGTGGTTGCACCATGTTGGCGTGCCCACTCCAAGTTGAGAGTTGAGGCATGGTGCTTGGGCTAAGGCTCAGGTGTCATGACTCCTAGACAAGAGGGCATAGCGTGAGGCTGGTTTCACAGAGCAGCGAGCACCTCTGGCTCCTAACAGTGGAGGGATCACATGCTACTGTACTTTCATCCCATTATAGCCTAGCTAGCCAAGCTACTTGAACCATCACTTTTTCTTATTGTATTTTTAACTTCTTGTGTTCCCTAATGTTTTCAACTACTTCATGAATCAATCAAACATTAAATAACGCATCTAATAGAGATATAATTGGGAGAAAATATGCACATACGAACAAAAATGGAACTAATACAATAAAGTAATTGTTGTTACGTTTACAATATTATTTAAAGAGGAGGAAATATATATTTTGTCTTAAACTCATGTTTTAAAACATGGAGAAGTAGTGTAATTAGTTTTTCAATATCAAAGGTGTGATTGATTATATTGTGTGATAACAAAAGTATATAAACAAAATTCGATTACCTAAGTAATAACACGTCTTTTATTCTATTTATTCTTTGATGGTTGGCGAACAATGTTAGTATACCCAAATTAATACAATCCCAATGTGTCGTATATAATATTGGACAACATGATACCATGTCTAATGTCTCTCATATATCTTACCAAGCAGGAAAACAGTCTTTTCAATATAGTGGAATCACTCTTTTGGGCATACAAAACTATATAAAATGTAAAAAAGATACGTTTCACTGGTGATGGTGACGATTTAGGAGGTCATGGTGCATACGACAATGGTGTAGGTAGCATTGGCAATAGCAGTAGCAATGGTAGTCATGTCTATGGTGTTTGCACTAGCGATCCTCGTGTTTGCTTTAAAAACGACAATAGATACAAATGTGGTAGTTGTTTTGGCAGTGGCGGCGGTGGTGATGAAGGTAACACCCCGAATTTTAGTCTTTAAAAATTAGAGTATCAGTCCTGGAAGCCTCGCTTGATCCAGAGATTCTCGCTTGAGCGAGAGAGGTGCATCTGGGAGGGTGAAATCTTGGGCTATACTGGAGGATTCTCGCCTGAGCGAGAGTTGTATCACCCGGGCGAGAAATGGCAATTTTGGGCAGTGTAATCGATTACACAGTCCATGTAATCGATTACATGCAGATAAAAGCATCAGATATGTGCATTTTACATTATGTAATCGATTACACAATACATGTAATCGATTACATGATGATAAAAGCATCAGATATGCATGATGTAATCGATTACACGATCCATGTAATCGATTACATGCAGATAAAAGCATCAGATATGCATGATGTAATCGATTACACAATCCATGTAATCGATTACATGCAGATAAAAGTATCAGATATGTGCATTTTACACTATGTAATCGATTACACAATCCATGTAATCGATTACATATATGCGTTAAGCGAAAATTGCTACTGTGAAATTCTCGCTTGAGCGAGAATGGGCTAGCTTGAGCGAGAATGGGCTCGCTTGAGCGAGAATGGGCTCACTTGAGCGAGAACCCGACGACTGCTCTTTAAAAATAGAAACCCCAAACACATTTTAGGGTTAGAACTCGAAGAGAAGAGAGAGAAGGGAGTTTTTCAAGAGCAAGGAGCCTTAGGACTCATCTTAGAGCTTGCGAAGAGGTAAACCTCTTGTTTCTAACTCTTCTTCTTCCTCTCTAACTTGTTTTGGGTATGTTAGATCTATTTTCAAAATATGAGAAACCATGGAAACTCATCCGTTAGAGTTATGGTTCGTTTTATGTTGTTTTTATCTTCTAAACTCTTGGTTTAGAGTTGGTATTTGATGAATGGAAAGTTTTATGGGTTATTCATGAAAAACCCCAAAAACCCCAAAATGAGAATATGAGTATAAAGAGAAAGAGATAAAACGCTAGATGTGGATAATGAGTAGTGCTTTAATGTTGTTATATGAGATGAACATGTATGCTTTGATATTTAGAAACTTGTATTGAAGTAGTTTTGGAAATATTGAAATATGAGATGTTATGCATGTTTTAGATGGTTGAATATTGATGATGAATATTTTGTATGATTAAATGATGCAAAATAAGTTGTTTATGTGATATTTGGAATAAATGACTAACATTGTTGTTATTGGTGGAAATGAGGAAAGATCCTAAGGTTGGAGGAAATCGCGGAGGAGACTTTTAAAGTTACTCGGAACCGATCCCAAAACTCACTGAGGTAAGGGATAAGTGGCTTTAATTCATACTCACTGATGTGAACGAGGTATGGGAAAGAGGTAATGTGTTGTAAGTTTGGTTGTTGTTACCCTACCCGAATAGGGAGTGGTTTATTGTTGTTACCCTACTCGAAGAGGTAGTGGTTGACTGTTATTGTGTCCTACCCGGAGTGGTAATGAACTGTTTGTTGTGTCCTACCCGGAGTGGTAGTAGACTGTTATTGTGTCCTACCTTAAATGGTAGCGGACTGTTATCGTGTCCTACCCGGAGTGGTAGCGGACTGTTGTTGTGTCCTACCCGGAGTGGTAGTGGACTGTTATTGTTATCCTACCGGGAATGGTAGTGAAGAATTGTGAACTAGACCTACCCGATGTGGTATGGATTATAACTAGACCTACCCGATGTGGTATGGAGCATAACACTAGACCTACCCGATGTGGTATGGAGCATAACACTAGACCTACCCGATGTGGTATGGAGTATAACACTAGACCTACCCGATGTGGTATGGAGCATAACACTAGACCTACCCGATGTGGTATGGAGTATAACACTAGACCTACCCGATGTGGTATGGAGCATAACACTAGACCTACCCGATGTGGTATGGAGCATAACACTAGACCTACCCGATGTGGTATGGAGTATAACACTAGACCTACCCGATGTGGTATGGAGCATAACACTAGACCTACCCGATGTGGTATGGAATATAATACTAGACCTACCCGATGTGGTATGGAGTATAACTAGACCTACCCGATGTGGTATGGAATATAACAGTAGACCTGCCCGATGTGGTATGGATGATGAACTAGACCTGCCCGATGTGGTATGGAGTATAACTAGACCTGCCCGATGTGGTATGGAGTATAACTAGACCTACCCGATGTGGTATGGAATATAACAGTAGACCTGCCCGATGTGGTATGGATGGTGAACTAGACCTACCCGATGTGGTATGGAGATGTAATTAGATCTACCCGAGGTGGTAGGAGATTATAGTGTGAAAGAACTCGGTGAATACGATTAATGACGAATACGACATATGAGAAACAAGGACGTTAAGAGCGAAAGTCATATGCATGCTATAGGATATATATTATGGGATATATATACTATAGGGTGAATATGAATGTTGGAAATGAAGACGTTAAGGATAAAAGTAATATACATGCTATAAGATATATAGTATGGGATATATATATACTATAGTGTGGATATGAATATTGAGAAGAACGATGCTTCGAATGAACATAATATGCATGCTATAGAATATATATTATGAGATATGTATTCTATAGGATGAATATGGATAACGTAGAAATGAACGAAAGAAGAGATGAATGTTTGCATTTACGTAATTGCGTTTATAATTTATATTAAAGTTTAATCGTATTTGAAATGTGGATTATCATGTGATGTTAGTTTTTAAACTAATGACTTACTCCCTTTTGTTTTGTGTGTCGTTTATGATAATCCCATTGTAGGTAAATGAAGGACTTTGAGGATGAAGTTCAATTAGGAAGCTTTTGTGTCTAATTACTCGCTTGTCTGTATTGCTAAGTGACGTTGTAGTTGATTTAATAGTATTATGGGATGACTGTAAATCCGTTTTTATCAATACGGATATGTGTAGTTATGGGCTTTATAACCTTGGGAGACCCATAACTGGTTGTATGTGGTAAATACTATTTGAATGAATTATGTTTTTCCGCAACATAAATTTGTATGATAAGAAAATAGGGTAAAGAGTATTTTCGAAAATGATACTTGAGAGTTTTCAATGAAGGTGACGACTGTATGTAAGAAATGATTAAAATAAATGAAAAATTTTCAAGGGTAGAAAATCGGATCCTTACAATATGGTATCAGAGCATAGTTAATTCTGCGGCCTAGGGCATGGCCTTACTTGCTTCTTTGTAACATGTTTATGATTTGATTGGTTGATATTGTGTGAATTGAATGTTTAAAGCATGTTGCTTTGGTATAGTAACATGTAAGGTACTATGAGACTAGGTGATAACCTGACTTGTGTGAATTAAAATTGTGTACTGACTATACATGAGTGCAGGTCGAAACATGGCTGAAAGAGGAACGAGTCAGAACGTTCCAAATGATTTGTTGGTTCAGATGGTAGCTGCACTACACCAGATGAACGAGAGCTTGCATAATCTGCATCAGAACCCTGCACCGAGTTCGAGTTCGCAACCCCTAATCCCACCTGAACCGGCTGAGTACCGGGGGCTGGATGAGTTTTGCAAGAGAAACCCCAGTCAGTTCCACGGGGGATTTGCTCCTGATGCTACCCTTGAGTGGATTCAGGGAATGGATCGGATCTTTCGGGCAATGAATTGTTCGGAGGCTCAGAAGTTGGCTTACGCCACGTATATGCTAGTGAAGGAGGCCGAGAACTGGTGGGAGTTTACTCGACGCCAAATGGAGATAGAAGGACAATTGATTTCCTGGGGTACATTCAAGGAGAAGTTTCTTCATAAATACTTCCCAGCTGATCTGAAGCGGAAGAAGGAAATGGAGTTCCTGAAGTTGGAACAGGGAAATATGTTGGTGGGGGAATATGCGGCTAAGTTCGAGGAATTGGCACGGTTTTGTCCCTACTCGGAGTTGGAAGTAGATGGACGATCCAAATGCTCTAAATTTGAATCGGGTTTAAGGCCCAAGTTGAAAATAATGTTCGGACATCAGGAGATTGCCGATTTCGCTACCTTGGTCAACAAGTGTAGAATGTACGAGGACAACCTGAAGTCGGTTAAGTTGGCTACACACGAAACAATTACTCCCCGGGACTATGGGCCTCAACGCAACCATAGGCGGGAGAGGGGTAAAGAGAGGGTGGAAGATGACCGGAAGCCTTATGCGGCAACTACTATACATCGAGACCGAAATTTCCAAAAGTCTAGACCATTTACCGTTCCTATCGAAGGGGTTTCTACTCCCATGTGCAACAAATGTGGTAGACGCCATCTTGGGAGTACATGCCCAGGGTCAGGAAACGGATGTTTCCACTGCAAGGAGTTCGGACACATTAAAAGGTTTTGTCCCAAGCTAGATCGGAGACCTAATGTCGTTTCTGCTGAGAAGACAAGGGACCATAGTCGAAGGTTTACCCCGAGTGGCGCAGGGACATCAGGTGTGGATGATCCGGCGATAGGTAAATTGCATGGTGACAGGTATCACTTTTAGTGTTGTTTAATTCGGGAGCGACACACTCCCTATATTTGCTGAATGCGTGAACCTACTAAGATTGTACACCAAGTTGTTGTTTTCGACTTAGTTGTACCCACCAACCCCGTGTATCGGTGGTGGATGTCGGTGTGGATGTCTCAGTGTACGGTTGGGTAAATGGTAAAACCTTTACTATAGTGTTGGTATGCGCAATGACGTCCAGTTGGATTTAATCCTGGAAATGGACTAGCGGTCAGCAAATCGTGTTATGTTTAACTGTGTGTAATTGTTGAGGTGAATATTTAAATTTAGTATGCATTGATATGTATGTGTATGCTAAGGGGGTAAGATTTATACTGATAGTCGAGGAAAGAGGCTAGTCGAGTTACTTACCCCGTCGATGTGAGGAATACATTTTATTAGACGTGAAACTTTTGGTCTCGAATGACCGGTTCTTTTGCGGTAGGACATTGGCAACGCATGAAATAATGGTGGTGATCCGAAATTGTCTGCGTTGAATGTGTACCGGCAAAAGTTGTTGTTGTTTCGTGAACGTCCGTAATTGTGGTGTATGGGTGTGGTGTAACCATAGGAGAGAAGAAGTTTTGGGTTCTGTCGAAATGAGCGTGCGAACCTTGTTTCACGACGTGGTTGCCATGAGTCGTGGATTCAAACCGCTTTCGAAAATCATTTTTGGGAAAACTTAGCTTGTGCCTAAGTAATGATTTAGTATCATGTTGGAGAATTCCGAAATTTTAGCAACCATATCGGAATAAGTATGAGGTTGTTAAAAGTTTAGTGATATGAGACGCCCATGTATTTCTGGACATAATGCGAGTGGGTTAATAAGTTTATATTTACTAACGGAATTGGGGTGACCAAACCAAACGCAAGTTGTAGGTTTGAGTGTTGGTCGACTTGTGCTTGCCGATTGGTAACATAATACCTAATTTTGGTGTGAATCAATGGTTTTATGGTTTCAGTGGAGGCTAGAAATCGGTAATTTCTTTAGACGATAAGATTTGATGGTAGAAATATTTTATGTAATTAGACAATTACTGAATAGTTTGATTGTGTACAATAGATGATGCATTAAGAGACTTTTGTGTAGGTATTTTGTTAATCGAGTAAAATGAAATTGTGCTAGATTCTCGAGTGGAGATGAAACTAGTTAGTGTATGACGGATGTTGAAAGATGCATTTAGATAGATATGGGATAAGGGGTTCCCCATTCGCTGAAATTCGAGAGTGTTATCAGGATTCTTAACGTATGTTAGGATTGATAGATGAATATGTGATGGATACCTATAGTTCTTGAAAAATGTAGAAAAGATCTTTAGTCTAAATTATGGTTTAGTTCTCATGGTATTCAATGTTGTTCGAAGCTAGGATCTTAATATTTGGACATTGAGGAGTTAGTTCATGAATTGGTGGGTGATGTCACGGTTTAGTGGTGTATGCCCTTAGTGACTGATTAAGTAATCTTAATGGATTAGGGAATCGATTATGATTTTGGTGGAGTATCCTTGTGCCTAAGGTTTAGGTGATGATTTTGATTTCCGAGGTATGTTTAATTTTCGGGGACGAAAATTCTTATAAGAGGGGGAGGATTGTAACACCCCGAATTTTAGTCTTTAAAAATTAGAGTATCAGTCCTGGAAGCCTCGCTTGATCCAGAGATTCTCGCTTGAGCGAGAGAGGTGCATCTGGGAGGGTGAAATCTTGGGCTATACTGGAGGATTCTCGCCTGAGCGAGAGTTGTATCACCCGGGCGAGAAATGGCAATTTTGGGCAGTGTAATCGATTACACAGTCCATGTAATCGATTACATGCAGATAAAAGCATCAGATATGTGCATTTTACATTATGTAATCGATTACACAATACATGTAATCGATTACATGATGATAAAAGCATCAGATATGCATGATGTAATCGATTACACGATCCATGTAATCGATTACATGCAGATAAAAGCATCAGATATGCATGATGTAATCGATTACACAATCCATGTAATCGATTACATGCAGATAAAAGTATCAGATATGTGCATTTTACACTATGTAATCGATTACACAATCCATGTAATCGATTACATATATGCGTTAAGCGAAAATTGCTACTGTGAAATTCTCGCTTGAGCGAGAATGGGCTAGCTTGAGCGAGAATGGGCTCGCTTGAGCGAGAATGGGCTCACTTGAGCGAGAACCCGACGACTGCTCTTTAAAAATAGAAACCCCAAACACATTTTAGGGTTAGAACTCGAAGAGAAGAGAGAGAATGGAGTTTTTCAAGAGCAAGGAGCCTTATGACTCATCTTAGAGCTTGCGAAGAGGTAAACCTCTTGTTTCTAACTCTTCTTCTTCCTCTCTAACTTGTTTTGGGTATGTTAGATCTATTTTCAAAATATGAGAAACCATGGAAACTCATCCGTTAGAGTTATGGTTCGTTTTATGTTGTTTTTATCTTCTAAACTCTTGGTTTAGAGTTGGTATTTGATGAATGGAAAGTTTTATGGGTTATTCATGAAAAACCCCAAAAACCCCAAAATGAGAATATGAGTATAAAGAGAAAGAGATGAAACGCTAGATGTGGATAATGAGTAGTGCTTTAATGTTGTTATATGAGATGAACATGTATGCTTTGATATTTAGAAACTTGTATTGAAGTAGTTTTGGAAATATTGAAATATGAGATGTTATGCATGTTTTAGATGGTTGAATATTGATGATGAATATTTTGTATGATTAAATGATGCAAAATAAGTTGTTTATGTGATATTTGGAATAAATGACTAACATTGTTGTTATTGGTGGAAATGAGGAAAGATCCTAAGGTTGGAGGAAATCGCGGAGGAGACTTTTAAAGTTACTCGGAACCGATCCCAAAACTCACTGAGGTAAGGGATAAGTGGCTCTAATTCATACTCACTGATGTGAACGAGGTATGGGAAAGAGGTAATGTGTTGTAAGTTTGGTTGTTGTTACCCTACCCGAATAGGGAGTGGTTTATTGTTGTTACCCTACTCGAAGAGGTAGTGGTTGACTGTTATTGTGTCCTACCCGGAGTGGTAATGAACTGTTTGTTGTGTCCTACCCGGAGTGGTAGTAGACTGTTATTGTGTCCTACCTTAAATGGTAGCGGACTGTTATCGTGTCCTACCCGGAGTGGTAGCGGACTGTTGTTGTGTCCTACCCGGAGTGGTAGTGGACTGTTATTGTTATCCTACCGGGAATGGTAGTGAAGAATTGTGAACTAGACCTACCCGATGTGGTATGGATTATAACTAGACCTACCCGATGTGGTATGGAGCATAACACTAGACCTACCCGATGTGGTATGGAGCATAACACTAGACCTACCCGATGTGGTATGGAGTATAACACTAGACCTACCCGATGTGGTATGGAGCATAACACTAGACCTACCCGATGTGGTATGGAGCATAACACTAGACCTACCCGATGTGGTATGGAGCATAACACTAGACCTACCCGATGTGGTATGGAGCATAACACTAGACCTACCCGATGTGGTATGGAGTATAACACTAGACCTACCCGATGTGGTATGGAGCATAACACTAGACCTACCCGATGTGGTATGGAATATAATACTAGACCTACCCGATGTGGTATGGAGTATAACTAGACCTACCCGATGTGGTATGGAATATAACAGTAGACCTGCCCGATGTGGTATGGATGATGAACTAGACCTGCCCGATGTGGTATGGAGTATAACTAGACCTGCCCGATGTGGTATGGAGTATAACTAGACCTACCCGATGTGGTATGGAATATAACAGTAGACCTGCCCGATGTGGTATGGATGGTGAACTAGACCTACCCGATGTGGTATGGAGATGTAATTAGATCTACCCAAGGTGGTAGGAGATTATAGTGTGAAAGAACTCGGTGAATACGATTAATGACGAATACGACATATGAGAAACAAGGACGTTAAGAGCGAAAGTCATATGCATGCTATAGGATATATATTATGGGATATATATACTATAGGGTGAATATGAATGTTGGAAATGAAGACGTTAAGGATAAAAGTAATATACATGCTATAAGATATATAGTATGGGATATATATATACTATAGTGTGGATATGAATATTGAGAAGAACGATGCTTCGAATGAACATAATATGCATGCTATAGAATATATATTATGAGATATGTATTCTATAGGATGAATATGGATAACGTAGAAATGAACGAAAGAAGAGATGAATGTTTGCATTTACGTAATTGCGTTTATAATTTATATTAAAGTTTAATCGTATTTGAAATGTGGATTATCATGTGATGTTAGTTTTTAAACTAATGACTTACTCCCTTTTGTTTTGTGTGTCGTTTATGATAATCCCATTGTAGGTAAATGAAGGACTTTGAGGATGAAGTTCAATTAGGAAGCTTTTGTGTCTAATTACTCGCTTGTCTGTATTGCTAAGTGACGTTGTAGTTGATTTAATAGTATTATGGGATGACTGTAAATCCGTTTTTATCAATACGGATATGTGTAGTTATGGGCTTTATAACCTTGGGAGACCCATAATTGGTTGTATGTGGTAAATACTATTTGAATGAATTATGTTTTTCCGCAACATAAATTTGTATGATAAGAAAATAGGGTAAAGAGTATTTTCGAAAATGATACTTGAGAGTTTTCAATGAAGGTGACGACTGTATGTAAGAAATGATTAAAATAAATGAAAAATTTTCAAGGGTAGAAAATCGGATCCTTACAACCCGGACGGGTTCGGGCTAGCCCGCTTTTGATTCGGGCTAAAACGGGTCGGGCTAAAAAGCCCGGTTATATTTTATGTTGCTAAAAATGAGGCCCAAACCCGCCCAAAGCGGGCTGCGGCAGGCCGGCCCGGATTATTTTATTATTTACACCAATGCAAAAAACTGATGCTTTTAATATGTTGTAATCGATTACGAGTATATTGTAATCGATTACAACATATTAAAAGCATCAGTTTTGCTGTTTTTTAAACAGTGTAATCGATTACCAGAATTGTGTAATCGATTACACTGTGTGAAAAACAGCAAAACTGATGCTTTTAAAGTGTTGTAATCGATTACAAGTATATTGTAATCGATTACGAGTATATTGTAATCGATTACATCATGTAAAATGCACAGGTCTGATTTTTTTATCAGCATATAATCGATTACCAGGATTGTGTAATCGATTACACTGTTTAAAAAACAGCAAAAACTAATGCTTTTCATATGTTGTAATCGATTACGAATATATTGTAATCGATTACATCATGTAGAAAATGAGTAGACAATGACCCGAACCCGAACGGGTAAGCCCGGCCCGAGCCCGAATTTATTGTGGCCCGGACGGGCCGGGCTAAAAAGCCCGGTTTAACTAAAATACTCAAACTTTAGTACCCAAGCCCTATACTTTTTCGGGCCTTGGCGGGCCGGCCCGCTATACCCGGCCCATTTTGACAGGTCTATCCCTAGGTATTATATTTGGCACTTTTTAGTGAATCCAAGCTTTTTAGCCTGGATCGGTCGGACTATATAAAAATCGGGTTCGGGCTAGGCTTACCCGGGCGGGTTCGAGCTACCCGTTTTTCCTTATTTTAAAACCTTTTTTGGGACCTTTGGGTTGGTAATAAGCTTAAGGTGAAAATTATTTTACAAAATAACTTATAATAAAAAATAGATAATAGATGATAAATATTGTGTTATGAACTTTGAATAAAAAATAGAGTAATGTCTATAACATAAATATTTATAAATTACAATAATGTTATCAATTTAAACATTATATTATTTTTCCTATTTTGCTTAATATTCTTTTAAACACATTATCAAGTGTATTAAATTAAATGAGAACATTAAATCATATAGATTTCACTTTTCTTTTCTTAAGTGTATATTTAATTATATTTAACTTCTACAACAAAAATATAATAAAGAAAATAACTTTTACAACGAAACTGAAAGACAACTTAATTGTTTACAATAGAGAACTCCACACAATCAAATTTAACATAACACTTCACAATGAAAGTGTTGGTAAAGAGCATACAAAATATATTCATACACAAAGTAAATAAATATTATGATGGAGGTTATACTTCGACACATATAATTCATTCTAAATTTGAGTCTATATTATCATTACTATAAACCAAAGTGATATTAATTTTTACTGTATTCATTTATTATATTGAAGTGAAGTTACAAATTATATTTTGTTAGAGATTGAGAGTCTAATAGAAATAAGATATTTAATAAATGAGTTAGGTTATAAATCATATATGTAGACTTAATATCATGTATTAACTAAAACACGTGACATTATATCTATAAGTTTGGTTCCATTGAGTATAACAATTGTATTAAAAAAGTTATGTATTAATATCAAATGATATATACATATTAAATATGTTAAAATTTAAATATATTTTTTTAATATTAAGAGGGTCGACCCGCTACAACCCACTTAGGGCGGGTTTGAGCTATATTTTGATATGCATAAATTGTATCCGGGTTTTTTAGCTCGGTTTGATTTAGCCCGAACATGATGCGAGCTAGTCCAAACTCGTCTGGATAGCCCATTTTGACACTTCTACTCATAATATTTTGTATTTGATTGCATTAATAAAAACAAGTACATCACATCATAACTCCTCACTAGGTAATATATTCAATTTAGTCTATTTTGACCATATTCAAACTTTAGAATGATGGAGATATAGTGAATCTTGTTTTTGAGTTGAAATGTTAAGTTTTTTAATTTAATTTATATTATTTTTTAAAGTCATGTATCATAAATACGATTTTCATTATACATTAATTACATATGTACGTATTAGTCTAATGATTATTATTTTACATAATAAGGTAAAAGTTCAAGGTTCAACACTCATCCATTACTCTTGTGATTAATGTACAACGAAAATCGTGTTTATGCTACACAACTTCAAATAATAATATAAAAAATTTAAAATTGTGGTCGGTGTCCATGACTTTTAAAAAAGTAACAAAGTCGTATATGTCAGTCACGACTTTAGCTAAAATTTGTGCATATGAAACACGATTTTTATAAAAATGCACTATATCTATACTATATATATATACTATATAAAGTCAAAACATGAAATAACTACCACCATTGTGTAATTTTTATTTCCTTATTTTTCCCTTACATTTTTTAATTTATACAAAAAAAACCATATAATCCTAAGTAACAACCATTAGCACATTAACCACTTATCTCACCTTAAATTGAATTATAATAAATACATTTTTTAACATAAAGTACTCTTAATACAAAAACATTCTAATTGTATAAAATAAAATATAAAAATTGAATACTTAATACAATAAAATATGAATGCGAGTCAGCAGACACAAAATATCTATCGACACACTAGTTGATAATAAAGCAAAAAGTTATACCAAATGTGTAATCAAATAGTCAAACTACACATTTGGTTGCAAATTTTCCATGTATTTTCTACAATAATAATACCAAAACAAAACTAGGTTGCGCGCGTGGTGTTTACTATCTTTGATTCACTCACGTAAATAACACCTTTCATAATTCCGAATTCCCTATTTTGCCCCTACCGACTAAAACTACCTCATTCATCAACTTTCAACTCATTTTTTCCAAACTATAAATACGTAACTGCATTCAAGTCTCTTTCATCATTTCTCTTTTACTCTCAGATCTCTCTCTCTCTCTTTGTCTCTCTTCTTCGTTAACAGGTATAACCTAATTCCTTTTCCATTTTCTTTCATTTCTTGCGTTTATTCACTTAATTCTATTGTCATTTCAATATTGATCTTCGATCTGTCATTTTTTGTTGATTGATTTGTTGAACATTGCTTGATTTCATTAGGAATTCATGAACTGTGCCTGATAATGTACTTGAACTGCTGTAAATAGTGCAATTGATTGGATAATTTGTGATCTTACTTTCAGTTTTTTAATAAGTTCAATTTTGCAACTGAATTAAGGTTTCTTCGTGTTGTTAGTTAACTTCGTGATCATTTCATGCAAATTTTGTTGTGATAAGTGCAATTGATTGTGTGATCTGTGATCTTACTTTCAGTTTTGTAATAATTGCAATTTACTGAGTTAAAGTTTCTTCTTGTTGTTGGTTAATTTCATGCAAATTTTGTTGTGATAAGTACAATTGATTGTGTGATTTGTGTTCTTACTTTCAGTTTTTTACCAATTGCAATTTTGCAACTGAAGTAATTTGGATTTCAGTTAATTTACTGTGCATTTCCATGCAAAATTTACAACTTTTGGTATCTTAGCTGGCTTCTTTTTATTTATATCTGTCTTAATATTTGTTTTGGTTACTGGAATTTATTTGCACAGGAATTTAGTGGCAGCTTTAATGGAAAATTTTGATAGTGGCTATTTTTTGTCAGTGTTGTGTTTGATCTGTTGAATAGTAAATGGCTGTTTTGAATCAGCTGAATTTTGGCTTAGTTGCATGAACATCTGAGGATTTAAATGGTACTTTGCATAGCGGTAATATTTTGGATCAACTATGAATTTCTGTGATTGCATGTTTTCAATTGAGTTCCCTTATCAAGTGTGTGCTTTTGCATTGCCATATTGCATTTTAGCCTGATAATTTGTTAATCTTATGGAAATCACGTGACTGTATCGATCTGCATGATAAATACTTTATTCTTCACTGTAAGTTGACTCATCATTATATTTGCTTGTGATTTCTTTTTCGTTGTTGCAGAAAAACACTAGCTGCTCATGGGAACTGTTGTGGAGGCTGCAAACAAGGTATTCATGGTTATTTTATAGATGGACTACTGGACTAGCTTCTAGCTTTTTTTGCATCTTTAAAAATTATAATTAAAGTAAATATATTTTTTCATGATTCTTTTACTTGTATCAAAATTTGGAGGTTTGAAGATACATTTTTCCTTAATTCGGCAATATTCCATCTATTATGTCAGTGCTTTGTCCAGTAAAATACATTTTTTTTCCGATAAATATATCTTCTTTAGTCTTTTCTCTGATCCATTTTCTTTTGCGTTGTTTGGATCATATCATTGTTAATGCAGCATCTATTTCAACCTATCTTTCTTTGTTTTTCGTTTTTTAACCTTCATTTGATTGTAGGGTGAAAATGGAAGCATCCCGGAGAAAAATCCTACAGTTGTTTTTGTGTTAGGTGAGCACTAATTGGTTGCATTCATTTTAAGGATCTCTGTAGTTATCTACCCTCCTAATCAGCTTTGGATAAAATCTGGATGCATTTGAGTTCGTTATTCATTGTTCAAGATGCCCGTAGCTCACTGTACTTCCATGTTATATATTTCTCACTTTGTACAGATTAATAGTAGTTTGTCTTACTAGTTACTTGTATGATTCTAATAGAATAGTGAATATATTTATTCTGTAGTAGAATTATACAATATGATGAACTTAATTAGGAGACTTTCATCATTTTTTCAATACATCTCTTTCATTTTATTGGTGACGACTTTTCAAGTGTTAAATAGTGACCACTTGTATCTATTCTACTGAGTAACTTGGAACCAGGATTTCCAACTTTTTTGGTTATTGCACTTCTGCTAAACAATTTTGAATCTTTGTAGAACTAATTTGTTGCTTCAGTTTATTCATGACAAACCTTTTGCAACTTAAACACGAATTTTCAGTTAATCTTTTTTGAGTTTTGTTGTAGAATACTGATTACCATCTAGACAAGAAATCTGACTGGTGAATTTGGAAGTGCATGACTACTTTTATTTTGTATATACTATAATTTTGGGTATTAAACTCCCATGTTTAAAAATGAGATAATAACGACAACCTTGTATTTGGACACCAATTGTCAATTTGTCAGCAACTCACAACGTTGCAACTTGTTTAGTTTTTATAAATTACCAGCTATCACTAGTTTAAAGATTTACCTTCATTTGTTTACCATGCAACACATGTTAAATCCTTCCCCTGTTCCTTTTCATTTTAAATATTACATTTATTAATTTGTTTATCACTGTATTGTTTATTGGAATTTATGGTCAATATTTTCTGACTTTTAAGTTGACTATTGATCTGATAATGATACAGGTGGCCCAGGCAGTGGAAAGGGTACCCAATGTGCAAACATTGTGCAGCAGTTTAGGTATACTCACCTCAGTGCTGGAGATCTTCTGCGAGCAGAAATCAAATCTGGTTCTGAAAATGGGTACATATTTTATGCTTCGTCAAAATATATTAGTCATAGTTTCATAGTCCCTTGTTGCTTCTGATCAGTTCTACCTGATCCAACATGAAAGATTGGTTTTGTTGTGTTTTCCGAGTGCAGTATGTTTCATCCCAATTCCCAAATGTAGTTTGGCCCTTCCGTTGTGCTTAGCCATATATCTTATGATTTCATCCCATATGCAATATGGTACAATTCCAACTGCAGTTTGATTCATCCAATGTTATGTGACCTTACAACAGTGTTCCGTCTGTTGCATTTCTCGAGAGCTTTGGTTTGTGGGGCAGTGTTATCATTAGAAATTTGTAGGATATCTTAGAAGATGTGTTAGGAGTTATTCCTTACTTATTATGTTCTGATTTATTTCATTTTTATTAGAATTGATTATGTTAGGATTCTTTTTGTCGTTTGACTATAAATGGGACCAAACTTTTATATTCTTTAATATACTAAGGAATAGACAAACCTTATGCACATTCCCCGTTGCTTCTTTGTTTTCTTCAATATGGCATTAGAAATTGCCTCTATGTTGGGCCACCTACAGTTCATTTCTTCAAACTTCATGTTCCCGTTGTTTAGTCCTGAGCATGAGGGAAATTTATTAAGTATAGAAGTCCCACATCTCTAGAGAATGAGCCAACAGTCATTTATATTGACTTGGGAAATTATCCCCCTTATGAGCTAGCTTAAGGTGCAATTAGACTCAATTATTTTCTTGTATTTGCTTCTGTCTGTTCTCATATTCCGGCTTCAACTGCTGAGCACTCATGTCAGTCTACCATCTTACATCGCACTTAATTTGTAAACCTTTTGGCATTTACATATGTTTATTTTCTGGTTTGACAGAACAATGATTCAGAACATGATTAAAGAAGGAAAAATTGTTCCCTCTGAGGTAACAATCAAGCTCCTGCAGCGAGCAATACAGGAAAGTGGCAATGACAAATTTCTCATTGATGGTTTTCCTCGCAATGAGGAAAACCGTGCAGCATTTGAGAGTGTGGTAATTGCTGTTTTAATGAAATATAACTTTTTCATTTATGCCTGTTTCCTGTGTAGATGATTGTACCAACTTTTAATTTCCGAAATGCATTCTGGCTTTGTAGACCGGAATAGAGCCAGCATTTGTCCTGTTTTTTGATTGCTCTGAGGAGGAGATGGAGAAACGACTTCTTAGTAGGAACCAGGTTGACTTTTTGTTTTTTCCTTTTAAGATTTTATTTATATTTCCCCGTTTTTCTGCAACTTAATACTTTTTGTTGTTGATAATAAAGGGTAGAGAAGATGACAATATTGAAACAATAAGGAAGCGGTTTAAGGTCTTCTTGGAGTCTAGTCTCCCAGTTATTAATTATTATGATGCAAAGGCAAAAGTCCGTAAGGTAATTGATATTTCTTGTGCATTTGCTAAAGTTTCTTAGTTGCATCTTGTACTGTGTGCATATCATAAACTTCTCTTTCTTAGGTTGATGCTGTAAGGCCCGTTGAAGAGGTATTTGAAACAGTCAATGCAATTTTTGCTCCAAAAATTGAGAAGGTAAATCATTTTTTTTTATTTATGTCAAAACTTTATATGTATACATTCCATTTTTTGTCAAAGAGAAAATTAGGAAATCGAAGTTTTTGTTAATGTATCATCTACATATTACAGATGTTGTATACTATAATAAAAACTACTTAGTAACCCGAGCCTTGCAGGGTTATTTTAAGAAATCTAATTATATTATGTTTTATGTGTATTGTTAATATTTTAATTCTATATATTATAAATATATGAATATTAAAATTAACTTCTTAAATTTTAATCTTTTCCCTTATGAGATCTTATTTCTTTTCCAATACATTATGGATATGATTAGAGGGTGGGCCTTGGCACAATGGTAAAGAGCGCCTTGCGACCTTGGAGGGTTATGGGTTTGAAATCCAGGAAACAACCTCTTCATTTGTGAGGGTAATGCTGCATGTACCTACCCTCCCCATACTCCTCTATGTCAGAACCTCCGGCATTGAGACACCCTTTTTATATTATGAATATGATTCACTTTTAAACAAACAATGGATAGAAATGTTAAATCTTAGTTATGATTGGAAAGAGAAGCCAACAACAACAGTCAAGCTTTTATCCCACTAGGTGGTGATTCGTGATTGGAAAAAGGAGCCTAACAAAGTAAATCCACTCTCAAGAAAGAATGCTCAATGTGAATTCTAAAGCCTTGTCGGCATCTCCTGTTTGTGAAAGACTTAGGAAATAAAGCCTGAATGCTTAGTGGGTTCACAGGCCTATTCTTTTGAGACTAGACAGAATTAAAAATTAACAGGCAAACCAGATTCCTAAACCCGAATGCTTGGGCTCACAGGCCTATGCTTTTGAGAAAAGACGAAATTAAGAAGTAAAGGGACATTCTTGAGTGGAAAACCAGATTCTTGAACCTTCAAGTGATATAATTTTCTGATTGAACTAGCTTTCCTTTTATATACTGTTGCCACATATGTATGATGCTTAGATTGTGCTTGTGCTTCGTCGATATCAACTTGCTATTACTTACTGGCATCGTAAGGAAAGTGCACATTACCAAAATGGTTTTGGAAACTTAGTTAAAGTGCAACACTCAAGTTTAAACTGAAATTCAAATAAAAAGTTATCACGTCTTGTAATGCTGCTGTTTAATTTTTCTTCTTTTGATCTTTGCATCAATGATATAACGGCTATTTCCACTAGTCTTGACATATTAGAACCTCCTGAGATATGTAAAGGCTAAGCATCGTGCAATTATAAATGATCACAAAATTTAACATGAGACAAATGTCATGTTACAGTGTCCAAACATCAGTTCTATGATTATTCCACAAGCTTTTCCATGAATTGATGTTCATTTGTTGTATTTGCAGGCAGAATGAACTCACCCTTGACTTCATTTTGGAAATTTAGAGGTAAAAGTTCTATCATGAATGGTAAAGGATCCCATATATTTAGTTTTTTAATATGACGCGCTTTACTGTAAATCTTGAAACCAATACTTTTTCCGAGTAGGGTATAGATGATTAGAAGTTCTCAATCTGGTTTGAAAAGCTACTAGCATTACCATATTTTAAAATTATTTTCTTGTTTGACTTTTCTTCTTTTTGTCCTATTTAATTTGGAATGAACTTTAATTGATTGTTAGTGTAAAAAAATATTTAAAAATGATTACAAGTTGGAAAGTTTTTATGTAAAAAGTTATTTTCTCTAGTTAATATTAACCTCATGAAATTAAAAGGTTGATGTAATGCACCTACACCTATGTATCTATTTTATGCCGTTAATCGTATTTCCAAATAGGTGTTTACATATTTGCAACTGTTATTGTTTTTTTCAGGTATTATTGTTATGATTGGCTGCTTGTTCTGTTGCCTCCCCCATTTTGATACCAAACATAGAAAATTGTAGTTTATACCTCATCTATTATTCTGTAATAATGTTCTACTTATTCATTTATATTGCAATGAAGATTTTTGTGTGGGATTATTTATGGGGCAATGTTTCCTTAATCTAATTCATTTAGAGATGCATTTGTGGAAGAAATTTGTGATATCAAATAATATTCTTTCTCATTAGTCAAAACGTGGGATTCTTAATTATTAAGATTACATTTTCCACTTCCACAAGAACACTCTTGTCTTCATATTAGAAGATATGTACACCATTTGTATAAAGATGGAAAGGAGAATCATTTTTTATTTCTCCTCTTATCTATTTGGCATCAATCTATTCACTTATAATAAACGTGCGTTTGGTATTGATTAAATTTTTAGTTTCAGTTTATAAACTATAAGATTATAAACTGTTAGATTATAAACTCTTTAGATTATAATATGTTTATGTTTGGGTACCTTAGCTGAAAATTGAACATAAAATAATCTTTTGTTTTGGTAAGGTAGAAAGATTGTTTTTTACATGTTAAATTACAAAAGGGTACGAGGTTATTTGTTTATCTTATGATTATTTTGGTTGTTTTTTACACTATTTTTAAATATACATTTTTAATATTTATCATCATATATTTTTACTTTAATTTTGTAATATTGCATAACAAAGGCTAAAAATATATATTAAAATAAAATATAATATAAAAACTAATATGAATATTAAAAAACAACATAAGATCAACATAAACAAATAACCTCATACATAGTTAAACGTAAACTAAAAAATAAAGCAACCCATGATTTTAGTATTGCATAATAACATAGGCTAAAAAATATTAAAATAAAATAGAATATAAAAATCAATATCAATATTAAAAATAATATAACACATAAATAAATTGAAGTTACTAAACTTAAATTACATAATTCACAAAATAAATAATACATGTTAAATTTTATAAAAAAGTTTTAGGGTTTATTGGGTTTATACATAATTTATAAAATTTTAATATTATATAACAAAATTTTATGCATAATTCTTTGTTCGTGTATAGATAAAGGAAAGTGTTATGGAGAATTACGGGTTTGAATGGTGATAGAGGGAGAAAAATGAGAGTTATGAAGTTTGGTGGTGATAATGTAAAGAGTTAGGATGTTTGGTAAAATAGTAAAAAGGAGGATATAAATAAAGTTATGATGGGTAAAATGGGAAATAGAAAAATTGGGAAAAAATAAGCTAAAAAAATAAACCAACCCATGATTTTGGAGCTTCTACTTTTTGCTTATTTTTTCAAAAAAAAAATTGAGTTTATAAACTTCATTTGATTGCCAAACATACATAGTTTATATTTTTAGCTTATTTTTTCAAAAATAAGCAAAAACCATAAACTTTAACATATGTCAAACATGGCCTGAGTCAACAAACAATAAAGGTGATTAGAGAGGGTTGAAAATCGCCATTGATCATAAAAATACTTAAATATTAAAATTTTAATTTAAATATATTTTTCAATTAATCAATATGATGATATATACTTGTTGGGACAAAAATGCGATCATCATTAGACACTCTTCAATGTGAAACTTATTTCTAAACACCCAAAGTCTCTTCCAACTGAAGTGTCTTAATATCTCATAAACATGTCGGACTAATCACTTAGTTAACCTTGTAAATCTCATTCTAAATATAATAACATTATCATATATTTTACAATTTATTTGTATTAATTATATTTAAAAATTAATAATAATTAAATATTTAAAATAAATAATACTGCAACAATATAAAAATCTTATAGTATTGGTGTATATACTTTTTTTTATATAATAAAAGGCCATTAGTAGCTTTAGGAAAGTTACAGAAGCCCAATATTCATTTTTATTGTCTTTAACTATTTAGGGTTTCCATTAAATATAATGTCTTAGTCTCATAATTTAGAATTGAGATAAAAAATAAATACTAAAATAAATTTAACATATACCAATTTTAGTGACATTAACTAAAACCTTTGGAAATAAATGAATTCTGAATAATAATAAATTATTAACAATGTTTTTTTTATAATGTGAATGCTCACGTTCTAAAGTTGTAGATGATTTCCTAGAATCAAATTTTCCTTGTATATATTTTTCTGAAGTTCTTAATGAATTTTTATTATTAAGTTCCTAATGTTTGGTAAGAAGACAAAGAAGAAAGAAGAAAGAAGAGAATTGAATAGGATAAGAAGTATTTTTTTTCCAAGAAAAGTAATTTGATAATTTTCAACAAATTATTGACAAATATTCCAATGAATTTGAACCTAGAAGCCATAGAAACCACAAGATGCTTTTATATTATCCCACCCAAAGATTGAGACCTGTTTCAAATTTGATCACACAAGTTAAGGTATCAACATCCATAATAAACTATTCTTCACCAACCTTATATATCATTGTTTGCAAGGTTACTATGAAAATCAGTTATAAAAATCGGTTTGTTCCGGCCGTTTAAAGGATAACTGATCCCAATACCGGTATGACACAATAATTATGCCGATTATGTAATTATACAAGTCAAAATTGGCCAAATCAGTCGTATCGGCCGACTTTTAAATTAAAATTAACGTTTAATGAAAATAACAAAATTATTCTTTTTATTGATTTTTCAATATTAATGTTAATATATTATTTTATCGAAACAAATTATCAAATATTCCAATGAACTTATGTAGGAGCCATAGAAACCATAAGATGCCATTAAATTACCTCACCCAAAGATTGATACCTCTTTCAAATTTGACCACACAAGTTCAGGTATCAAGATCCATAATAGACTATTCTTCACTAACCTTATCATTGTTTGCAAGGTTGAGAGGATCCATTAGAAAAACCCTCAAATTTCAAAATATGAAATTCAGTCATGTAAAAATCGGTTTGTGGCCAGTTTAACCGGTAAACCAGTCTCAATATCGATATGATACAATAATTTGCAATTATATCGGTTAAAATCGGCCAAAATCAATCATACCGGTCGACTTTTTAGTTAAAATTAATGTTTAATGAAAATAAAAAAAAATTTGTTTTTATCGATTTTTTAATGTTAATATATTATATATGTATATCTAACTTTGCTGATATACGATTTAATTAGTGAATCGCCGACTGAACCACTATACCACTATAACACCGATGAAAATGATTCAAAAGGAAGGTAGGTAATGTTTCTAAAGTTAAAAATGGAAGAAATTCAATAATATGAAAATAGATTAAGATGTGAATGAGGTAATATTGATTGGGGTCCAAATATAATATTAATACTAATGTCTTTCTCATTTATTTGTATGAACCACCAAAACCAAAAAAATAAACATTTGTATCTAAATAGCCATCATTGTCTTTTCTTTTTATGACGTATTCATCATTAACCTGAGAAATAATAGCAACCAAAGGAAGAGTGAAATTTGTTGGTCCAAAAACTATATAAAAAAAAACCTTTGCATATTTATATATATAGACAAGATATCCATTTTCATATTTTTCTATTTAAATACTAAGAACGGAAAGCATCACATGCTCTAACTTTGAATTATTCTCATATATAATAATGAGAAAAAATATATTGACTGACAATATATGAGTTTTATATAATATTACTGAGTCATCCATTATTTATGTTTTATTATTATTGGTTCTTCAAAAAAAAATATAAATGAATGATGTACTTACTATGTATAAATCTTTAAACTGATAATGTATAGATATTACACTCTACAATAATTAGGTTTAATTAATTTTGGATATAAGGTATTAAGTTACACAATGAGGAAAAAAAAGTCATTTTTAATAACTTGATTGACATTCCATCCATTAATATTATTTTAATATTTAAGTTTATAGGTTAAAAAATTATTAAATGATGTAAAAATTGATATAATTTAATTATATAATAGCCCTATTTAAAATTGCATTACAAAATACATTAAAGAAAATGAAAAAATGAGGGGTGAAAAGGAAGTAATAAGTAAGTGTGATTGAAAAAAATAGATATGTTGGATTTATAATGTAGTAAAGGAAAATAAAAAAATTAGGGGTGAAAATACAGTAATAAATAAATGTATGATTAGAAAATAGAATATAAGCATGTCTTGCATTTCTAAAATATTAAAATATTTGAAAAAACATAAAAAAAAATGTAAAACATATGTAAATAGAAAAATATTTTTTTAATAAACTTAGGCTTCAATTATTCTAAAATGATATCAACACTCGTGGTCATATGCAAAGGACGGTTATCACTACAAAATTCCAAGCAATGAATCATTAGTGAGAAGGTGGAGTAGACTCAATTATTTTGGGATAATAAAATAATCATGGTGTATTATATACTTCATTAAAGACCAATAAGACATTGGGTTAGTATTACAATCCCATAACAAGGTTAGGTTTTGTTTCCGATGAGCAACACTTGTTGAGAGAAACAATCACGATAAATGCAAGCATGCATCACATGAGGAGATTGTAAATGCAAGAATGCATCATATAAGGAGATTATAAATGCAAGCATGTGTCACATGGATTTCGATGAAGAAAAGTTTAAAGACAAACTTGGAGACATGGACAAATCAACAAATCAACAAATCAACAAACAACGAAACCAAAACTCAAGTTCACTCAAAGTTGAAGCATTCAAGTAGATCTAGAAGACTGTGTTTTTCTATTATTGTAGGTCTTAAGATGTTAAGGACAAGAAATATATACTCCATTAAAGTGTTAAGGACAAGACCAAAGTATTTTAACATTAACAATAGCTAATACTTATGTTTTATTGTGCAAGCTCAGACACATTCAATGATTCAAGTCACATTAATTTTTACTACTAGTACTACTCTATTCATTTATGAGACAAGACACAATTCTTCATAAATTTAAAGTACAATTAATAATTATAATTTTCAAGATACACAACTTAATACAATGAGAATTACAAACAACTCATAAATTATTCTTATATTATCAAAGTTCTCTCATTTATATGTAGCCTTTAGATACTTGATTATTAATTCAAAGGCTTTGATAAAGTTCCAATGGAAGAAGTGGTTTAAGCATAACTTCAAGTGGTTTTTCTTTAGGCAATGCTACTCCCAATCCTTCACTCATATCAACTTTAACACCATCTTTTGTAGTTATATCAAACCCTTGAATCAACCTAGCTAGGGTCAAATGCACCACTTGTAACCCAAATGTCATGCCAGGACATGACCTTCTTCCAAAGCTAAATGGTATTAACTCAAACTCTTGACTTTGAAACTCAATGTGTGCATGAGTATTCAGAAACCTTTCAGGTTGAAACTCATTAGGGTTGCACCATATTTCTGGGTCTCTATGTAGATTCCATAGGTTAATGAGAAGTCTTGTTCCTTTAGGGACACAGTAACCTGACACATAGCATTCTTCTGTGGCTTCTCTTATTCCTGTTAAGGGTGCTGGAGGGTATAGTCTTAGGGTTTCTTTGATAATGGCTTGTAGATATTTTAGGTCTTTTATGTCACATTCTTGGACCCATTTGTGTTTTCCTATGTTGATGTCAAGTTCTTTTTTTGCAGCTTTTAAGACATTTGGATGATTTAGGAGAAGGGAAAGTGCCCATGTTAGTGTCATTGCTGTGCTTCCTGACCCAGTAAGGATGAGAATCTGCATTCAAAATTTGTGAGGTTGTGAATTTGATTTCATTCTTGTCTAGTTATTTACAGTCACATATAGCCCAATAGTTTTATTAAAATAATTTGTTTTCTGAAGATTTATGATGCATTATTGAACCAATCTATAAGAGAAGCAATAATAGTCTTCAAATTTGTGGAGGAAAACAATAGTTGAAAAGTACACAAAATAAATATTTTTAGGACCAATAGTTGAAAAGTACACAATAAGTAAACAATAGTTGAAAGTACACAAAATAAAGATTTATGATGCATACAAGTTCCTAACTGTTAAGGTTATATTTCAAAATTAATTGACAGTGAGAGTAGTAGTATAATAGGTATTTAAATCATTCCATAGATAATGAGGTAGACGATGTGAGACTTACTTCCCAACATACTCCCTCCACATAAGCCTATTAGACCAGACGAATGATTATCTTTGACCCATAACTAAATGACATCTTTTGGCACAATTGGAAAGAAATTGGGTTTTGACTCTGATATCATGTTAAGGTTTCATCTCAAAACCAATTGACAATGAGAGGAGTAGTCCAACAGATATTTAAACCATTCCCGAGACAATGAAGTAGACGATGTGAGACTTACTTCTCAACACTATCTTCTTTAGCCGATGCTTACATAGCTTATTCACTCCAAAATTTTGGCCATAGAATAGTTACTAGCTAATAGTAATTTGAAAACAAAATATTAGAACACAAGTTTTAGAATTGAAGTTGCCTCTAATGTTACCAACAAGTAGTGTTACCCATCACATCTAAGAATGCTAAATAAGCTAACTAAGAATGCTAAAAAAACTTACCATTGATGTAGCTTTGATAACTATCTCCCTCTTATGGCCACAAATCACATCTTGGTCTTGGAAAGTTGATATCAACACATCCATGAAATCATTTTGAGATCTATCATCACTCTTATTCTCCTCATCATCTCTCTTTCTAATGTGTTCATCCATCCACTTATGAAGAATCAAATCCATTTCCTTGAAAGTCTTCTTCATGAAACTCACATGCCCTTGAAAATCAAACCAACTAAGATAAGGAATAGCATCACCTACAACAAAAACACCACTTAGATATGTTGCATCTTTTATTGCTTTCTTTAGTCTCCATGCATCACTATCTTCTTGACTTAATGTTTCACCTCTAAATCTCTTCCCACTTATCATCCTCACTATTATATTGAATGTCATATGCTCTAATAAATTGCTTAAATTTATAGGCACTTCATTAATTGAATCATTCAATTTTTTCCCACATGATGATAATGATGATGAAGAGTACAAATCTTTGATAAGAGAAAATGTTTCTAAGTCCCTAACATGCTTTAACTTTTCAAGTCTATGACTTGAAAGAATTTCAAGTGTAGCCATTTTTCTCATTTCTCTCCAATATTCTCCATAAGGTGCAAGAGCTAGAATAGCATTGTTGTAACCAATGTATCTCCCTGCACTTATATTTGGCCTTGAAGCAAAAACTTTGTCATTTGTTTTGAGAAATTCCTTTGCAATTTCTCTACTACTCACTACTAAAGTGTTGTGACAACCTAGCCTTAATGAAAAAATTGAACCATATTTTTGAGCCATGGTTGAAAAGGTTCTAAAATATGGTTCATGGAGACTTAGAAGATGTAGATGACCTATAATGGGTAAAGCACCATTTGGTTCAGGAATTTTGTTGCAATTGATGCTACCCTTATTTTGTTTAGGCTTATTTTGAGATCTTATTGACCTAAACACTTTCCAAGCAATGAATAAAGATAAGAGCCATGAAACAATAGTTTGCACATAAGTTTCCATGGCATATGTATTAGGGGGATGAGTAGCCACAATTCTTGCACATCTATTTATAGGATCTAAATGTTATTTTCCCTTTCATTATTGTCATCAATTGATTTAACAATAGCCAAGTACTTAACATGAGTTCATACCCTATCCATTTTACAATTTTCCTTTTAAGTTATGAGTGGAACATTTATACATTCGGGATGTAAATATTTATTCACATTCAATAAATCATCTAACATTTATTTGTATTAATTATATGAGTATAATATCTATAATATGACAGTGTAAAGATATATACACAGTCAATGCATCATTTATCATTCATTTGTATTACTTTTATTTATGATTTAATGATCATTGAAAATCAATTGTGGGTGATACAGTTACAGTATAAAAAACTCTTAAATTGTCGGTACATACATATTTTTCTCTACTAATTTTTAAATGTTAATAATAATTAGATGTAAATAGTGAATAATATATTAATAATGTAAAAAACTCTTATACTATGGGTAAATAAATGATTTTCACTTAAAGAATTGATTTCTTATTGTATCCCTTTTACTCATGTTTCATATTGTACAACACATGAATATGAGGAGTTATATGGACCCAAAAAATTCGAATTAGATTTTTCATATTATATAATTTAAAATTAAATAAAAATTTGGGCATTTGATTTTTGTGTGTTTCATATCAACAAATCCACCCAATACTGAATTCTCTAGTACCACTTAGATTCTCAACCAACTCACTGCCAAATGAATAGTCTAATTATTTATTGTGACATAAAATACATTAGTTTGGTATGAGCAATTAATGTTTGAAAATAATCTGATAACTAATTTATTTGTCTGGATTTGAGTGATTTTCAAAATATATTTATTTATTTATTTGATTATAAAAATAAGATGTATGTTGCATTATTGAACCGGTCCATAAGGGAGAGAATATTATGCAAACTTGTGGAGGAAAACAATAGTTGAAAAGTATGTGATCGCTACATAGCTTAATATTCGGTCCAAAATTTTAGCCACAACTTAGTTACTAGTAGTAATTAGAAAATAAAATTTTAGTTTTGTAAAAGCTAGCTATCCTAATAAGTTGAGTAAATTACACTTACACCCCCTGAGTTTTAGTGAAATTACATAAACCATTCATCCATTTTTTGTCCTTACACGAACTACCCTTAATTTTATACATATGTTACACTGACTACCTCTGCGTAATATAAAAGTGTAATATTTTAAACAAAAAATGTATGACGTGTGTAATTAAGTTAAATAAAATATTGTATATTATATAGACAAATTCAAATAATATGAGAGTTGATGCGTCTTCATTATTTGACTCGTTACAAAATATTACAAGAGTTATTTAAGCATATCTTTAGAATTAGTAATGTATTTTGTAATGAGACAAAAATAATAAAGAAACATTGATTTTTGTACTATTTGAAATGTTACACAATATATAATATATTTTTTTAAATTAATTACACTCACCACACGTTTAAAATATTACATTTTTATATTACGCATGGGTAGTCAGTGTAACATATGTACAAAATTAGGGGTGGTTTGTGTAAGGACAAAAAAGGATGAGTGGTTTATATAATTTCACTAAAACTCAGGGGTGTGAATGTAATTTACTCTAATAAATTTGGCTATGCTATAAATAGAGCAAGCTTAATCGGATCGAGCTAAAAAACCAAATTATAATTTATATATGTAAAATTGTATCACAAACTTGTTCTAAGTGGATTGTGGGTTATGACAACTCCAATTATGTTGAAAAAAAATTTAATTTTTAATTTTTTTAAACTCTTTTTAAAAAAAATTATGTTATTAGAAATTAATGTATAACTTTTTAATCTTATGTTCACACTTTAATGTGCTTATTACATCCTAAGTCTTCAAAAATGAAAAAAATGAAGAAAAGTGGATAGCCCCAATCTAATGAGGTAATCCATGTTGTGGCCCAATTTAAGAATAGTCTTGCTAATCCACGTTAATATCTTGACTTTAATAAAAGATGATTACAAACTTTATAAATTTTCATACTTTGACAGGCTAACTGAATCAGGGGACATGTTTTAACATGTTTATAGGAAACGTATAAAAAATCTGAAAAATGTTTATATACTAATAGTATATATTGACTATATTTAAATATTTATACTACAGTGCATAGAGATTACAAATATATATGGTTAAATTTTAAGCTGAGAGTCTTCACCAGGGGATATTAATTGTTTATTGAGTGTAATAAAAATTTATACATATAATTTACCATTCATTTTTATTAATTTTTTAAAGAGTCAATGATGATTAAAAAATAAATGAGGACGATAGACTGATATTGTATAAAACTTTTACAATGTCAGTGCATGTACTTTTTTTATGTTGTTTATTTAACTAATGTATTATACTAAGGGTTCTTATGGTTAGGGAGTTGAGTTTTGATATGGAATAAGAAAAAGACTTTGTAGATATGAAATATATATTAAGATGACTCTGAAGTCTTTTATTTTCGTTCATTACTCAAAACTTAACTCGTATACATATCTTAATATATATAATTTGTAACTTTTCAAAGTAATTGGCTAATTGCCCCAATCTTGTTTTAAAATTTTTAAGGAAATAAAATATGTATTATTCACCGACAAAACATAACAAATACTATTTGGTATCACACATTGGCTCATAGACAAAAATGGCATATATGCCCCATTCATATAAAGCATTATTCCAAGGAATATAATTATGTGGTTCTTGTAATCTTTTTCCTTAACTTTGCTATTCAAAGCTTAGCACAAAGTTTGACAAAAAAAATCTTGTGTGACATTTAACAATTCACATGTGAATATTGTGGCCAATGACTAAGATAAAATGATAATTTATAACAATGTGTGGTTCCAACCTTGGTATGGTATAAAACCATATTGTCAAAGTAAACAAAAAACATGAAACATGATATTTAATGCAATACAATAACTTGAATGAAAAATGAAATGGTCTAAGACATAGGCAAGTTTTGCAAAACATTAAGTGGATGAAGTGTTTTCATGTATTCACCACTAAGGACCTCTATGAGTAAAGGTAGCTCCATTCATTCAAAGGGCAAAATAGAGAAGAAAAAATAGTTGCAACAAGCAAAACATAATATAAGTCTTTACAAGTAAGAGTTTTTGGGGATGAGTGAAAAATAAATAGTTTGAGTAAATCTTAAAAAATTTAGGGTGCTATCTTGAGAATTATCTCAACTCTTTGGTACCACGAGATATATTATTTGAAAAGGAGCGGTTTCATTCGAAAATATTATATTTGTACTGATTGGGAGTAAGTGAGCAATCGAATATTAAAAAGAATAACGAGAAAGTAGAATAAAAAGAAATTTATTAATGAGGTTCGGTCAATTTGGATCTACTTCTATCACTATGTATTCTATTCATCATAGATTATCCCAAAAATTGCATTATTATAATAAGTATTACCATAAAATATATTTTGAAGTAAGTAAATTTTATTAGTGGTATATTAGTGATGTAAATCTGATTAATATAGTAATATATATAACAATTTAGTAAATAGAAAAGAATTATAATGGTTGAATTATTGAATAAAACGAGTTTAAAAGAAAAACATAAAATATTAAAAGGGATGTACCTAATTATTCAGAGTATGGTAAATGCCTGATGTGGAAATTAATGGGGCCCATACTAAAAATAGAGGACCCACGTGGATTTAATTGGCTGCTGTGATATTCACACATGTCAATAACAATCAAGACCACAAATCAAATTCTATTCATACTAGAAACTACCAATCAATATAACAGAACTAAATTCACAAACAATCAAATTTATTTATTCTAAATTTTATAATGCGATAAATCACATCATCTAATAGATAGAGTCATATGATTCTTAAAGCCTTCTCATTTAACTCTTTCTAATCTAGTTGATTTATATCTTTTGGTTTATTCTTATGTAACACTTTGATAGACTTTGTTGGACCAACACATCCTTAACTCGCATTTAATTGCCACAATTTGAAATTGCGAGTTCCACCGAACTTTCACACGGCACTCAGGTTAAAAGCCATTTTATATCAATTGTTGAGAACAAGCAAATAATCAAATATTAAAGAGAAAATGGAGAGGGAAGAATAAGGATTATGTCATTCAGAACGTTGAACGACTATTATTATATATTAGATAATAAGGTTTTATGTTTGTGGCCGTTGTAATTGTACACCATTAAGTTCAGATAACACACATGTATAGTTATATACTCTAACTCTTTTACATCAACTCAATTTCATAACTTATATTGTTGTTTTCTGGATCGGTCCATTAAAATATGAGTCATTTTCACAACAATTTCTGTAGTGTGAGAAAATAAGAGTGTGGAAAGGATATTATAATTCTCTTCCTATAGTGAAACATTTTTTTCATAAATTGGCACATGGGTTTTCCCTTAGTTTTCGAGGGGTTTTACATGTTAAAAATTGGTGTCTTTTTTTCTGTTTTACATAGGTACTATCAAGAGAGAAAAAATACTTAGAAAGGATTAGAAATTGATATTACTCACTTAATATCATTGTGTACCATAAACATGTCTAGCTTCCATAACAAGATTCATGTGTAAAAAAAACACCCTTGGGAGATGATAATATAAAAAACCAAAGCAAGAAAAACAAATCAAGATGATTAGGGAATGATATTTGTTTTTATTGAGACTAAGTAGACTATGACACCCATTTAAATTTGAAAGTATAGATATTCCATTGGGCCAATATTGAGTGTGGTTGTGAATACATAAACTTACATTGTACTTGAGAACATTTATCCCCATGTCTCAAGTTGCAATCATCATTCATCACTTGTAACTTTTTTTTATATTAAGTGACATTTGTATAGTTATTGACATCATGTATTATTGTTATCTACAATCTCGATGTATGATATCTACTATTAGTTATTTCTCATTCTTATGCAATTCAATCAACCAATCTTAATCGAAATGCCTAAAAGTCAAGGCCTTAGTGAGAAAGAAACTGGGAATACAAATATCCTTACCAACGACAAGTAACAATATCAATTGTTGTCTAGTGCCTCTATCCATTTTAGGAATACTCTCTATCGATCATGAAATGTGCAATGTGTGTCAGAGATTGCTTAGTTTGTATGTAGGAATATCATGATCATACAATTTATATGACAAGACCCTCACTAGATCATCTCACCTAAGTAATTCCTCAAGGCTTCTTGACAAATCATCGTCATTGCTGTCTTATCCAAATCTGCAATGATATTTCTATCACCGCATCGCGCACTAATCAAAGTTAGTCCACTAAGTCTTTTTGTCAATATTATCTAAATTTCAATTTCCAATAACATTACCTAAGTTAGTAGTCTCAGTCCCAATGCAATTTTTTATCATGCCATGTTCTCAGGACAAACTCAAGATATAACTTGGTGATAAAAGATAAACGGAGAATTCCCCAAATGTCACTACACTTTCAAGTGATTGATTAGCCATAGGCTCTCAAATAACTCCGAATAACCATCATTCAAATGTGCAATTAATCATGATCACTATAATAAGTCAAACATAGATATTCATTACCAAATATCATACATAAAATCATTTTAGTTAAAACACAAATATTTTAATATTAAGGACTGAAATGATTGAATGAGGAAATCCATAACAATTAAGACAATGGATCACTCATTAATCATTTTAGTCTAAGGACTCTCCAACTAGTGAATATCATTCGAGAGCTAAATGCTACATTCTAATACCATTATGTCTAATGTTTCTCCCTCACTTGATTTTACGTAAACTCCTCTATCCAGCGAATAAACTAGTTCTTTTGTCGTCTCCTTCAACCTAAGAATATTTTCTCACATACATGATGTCACGCCCCAATTTTTGGCTGCACGACTTTGTTAGAGTCGCTCACCACTATATTTTATGGTCAAAAATGTAGAAATTTTTTTTAGCTCAATCACATTGGGCTTTTGATTTTTTATATCGAGGTTCGAGAGTCGTTTACGAAGTAGAGAATGTATTAACACCCTATATGTACACTTTAAGGAGTACCCCTCATTAAATTATATGATTTATATTATACTTTAAAAATATTTAGTTATTTAATTAATTATTAAATGTGACAAAATTTTATTTATTTTTTGTCGTGTATTTTATTTATGTATTAATCACCCTTGATGTGATTGATAATTTTTATGTTTTTTTGTAAAAGATATATTTTAATATTTATTTTAGTAAAAATTGATTTTTATTAGTAGTATTAGATTTAATTAAAAAATTATATTTCAGGAAAGAAACATTTTCGTCACCCTCCTCCATCCTTGAGTAATTCCAAAAAATCGCATTATTATAATAAGTATTACCATAAAATATATATTTTGAAGGAACTAAATTTTATTAGTGGCATATTAGTGATGTAAATCTGATTACTATATTAATATATATCTTTTACTTCCAAAAAAATTTACTAAATACAATAGGATCCTTATGGGTTTATATTAAATGGTTGAATTATTGAATAAAACGAGTTCAAAAGAAAAACATAAAATATTAAAAGGGATGTACCTAATTAAACAGAGTATGGTAAATGCCTGATGTGGATATTGGTGACTAGAGTGTGCAAATTAATGCTGACCTACACTCAAAACATATAAATGATTCATTTATTAGAATAATCCTAAAAAATTCATGTCTCAGTATTTCAAACTAATCATATTTTATCAAGTAACAAAAATAAACTATTTTATATTTTTATAATTTTTTTTCTAATTAGTTAACATGTTTTTGATTGGATTGAGATATAAGATACCAAATATTGAGATATGTTTTTCTTATTTATATATATATATATATAGGTTTTATTCATAATAAATGAAGAATGATTACTTCTTTCAAGTTTCAACGTTTGATTTTTGTTTGGTGAGTCAAATACCAAAACAAATAAAATAATACCTTTCACGAATTTCATTACGGTGATTTCACTAACAACATCATTATTAAACACGTATATAACTAATAACTCATACAAGGGATTTAAAACTACTTGATTTGTGGTTGGTAAACTATGGAAGTAGAAATGATAACTGTTGATCTTAACAATTGTCATCATCAGAAATCGAACTATTAATCTTACATACACTATTAGACTACCTTATTCGTTTTTACTTATACTTTTGAGAGGTTGACATACAAACATTAACATTTTTATTGTTTGCATGATGAAACATATTTCTACTTACCATTATTACATTGATTATCATAAATGGTAGTACAATATTTGTTACTTCAAAAAAGTAAATAAGTTGAATAAATAAAATTAACATTTATTTGTTAATTGTGAGGGATTCACTTATATCTAAACCACTAAATTTAAAAAATTCACTTAAAATATTGAAACTGAGAAACTTCAATTTTGTCAGATCTTTCATCACTTCACTTTTCAACAATGGCGATATTCTGGAAGCACGTGACTCGCTCTTCATCTCTTCTTCAACGCTTCAAGCGTCACGTGACCGTCGCTAATTCCGGCCACCACAGTCACTTTCTTCCGTCCAGATCTGTCACCACATCCGAAGGCCACCGCCCTTTCATAGTCCATAAACGCAGCCTTGACATTCTCCACGATCCTTGGTTCAACAAAGTATCTTTTTCTCTTTTTCATTCTTTTCTACCATCTTAACATTTATGCACGAAACTAATATTTATAAACTTCTGTTCTAAATGTAAATGTACATAGTCTTACTGTTTTCGATAATTATATCGATAATTATATGAGGATTAGACCGGACGATCCTATCACTCCAACTACTAACAGTTTCCGTGAAAATTCCGGTTTGACCGAATACTTAAATATTAAAAAATCAAGTTTCATTTCTAAAAAGGGGAAATATGTATAATTATATATAATTGAGTAGGTTTTAAATAGTGGTTGTGGTTTGGGATACTTCCAAAACCTGGAGGTTCTAGATAATTACGGGTAAATGTGGTCGATACGGCCATAATAGTTGCAATCGTGGTACACAGTTTCGGTGTCGGTAATGGTTGCAGACTCAGATTTAAAAACTTGTATTGTATAGTTAAACCGGTTAAATCTGTGACCTTTTGGGTCATAACTGTTGTGCCGAGCCTCACCTTTTTCATTAGACTCTATAATCCATGATCCAAAACCTTAAGGTTCTAGACAACTATGGGCAAATGCGGTCGATACGGCCATAATAGTTGCAGTCCCGTACACGGTTTCCGTGTCTGTAATGATTGCAGACTCAGATTTAAAAACTTGTATTGTATAGTTAAACCGGTTAAATCCATGACCTCCAGGTCATAACTGCTGTGTTGATGCTCACCTTTTTCATTAGACTCTACAATCCATAAATAGTTATCCTTGTCTTCTGCATGTATTACATTGTAGTAGAATATGATGCACTTGAAATTACTGGCAAATTGGTTTTTCTTCATTCTGATCATTTCTTCCTAATCTGTTTTTAAGTGCTAGACAGAAGATTTATGTATGCTTTTGCTATTAAGTTCTTGCATCACTTGCTCTTCTTCCATTGGAGGATGTTTTATATTTTCCTATTAACATTCAATCTGAGTTTTTAAGTAATGTATTAACTTTTGTGTTCTAAAATTAGGGAACAGCTTTTTCCATGACTGAAAGAGACCGTCTTGATCTACGGGGACTACTTCCTCCAAATGTTATGTCTACCCACCTACAGATTGAGCGCTTCAGTATGTTTTTATACTTCTGTTGGCCTCATGCAATTGTTAAAATATAGATTTATTGCTTTTTGGTGGTTTTTTTATTTTATTTTTCCAATCGTGGTTGGTTCTAGAAAACAACATCTCCGTTTGCAGGGGTAAGGTTGCATACATATACCCTCCCCAAAACCCATGCCCTATTGAGTGGGAGCCTCATGAATTGGGCTGACCTAATGATGGTTGGTGGTAGAGTTAATGAATGAGTTCAATATTTGTTTGATATAGGGTACTTTGTGGAATGAATAATATGTAATACTAATAGTAATGCTTTGTCCCCTGGTATCTTCTCTTCTGGTTATTTGACCTGTTTTGGGAATAACTAACAGACAGTTCTGTTTGCTTCATTGGGTGGCTTCAAAACGTGGAGTGTGTGTTGTGTACCTTCTCTAAGGAGGGTTGGGTTTTTCTTCAATGCTTCAAGATCTATTGGTGGTTAGTTTCAATTTTTTGCAACATAAAGATAGAGAAATGTTTGTGGAGAAGTGCCATGTTTTCCAGTATGGTTTATGTGTATGGGATGGAATGCTGTAAGGGGAAATTTTTAGATGGTCATGGGCCATATGTGGTGAAAAGTATCACTCAAGCATAAGAGGAAACTTTACCGCATAACTATAAGACCTACAATGTTATATGAGACTAAATATTGGGCATTAAAATCTCAACAAGAAAATAAACTCAATATAGCAGATATGAGAATGTTGCATTGGATGAGCGGACACACTAGACAAGGTAGGATTAGTAATGAATTCATTAGGTGAAAGTTGGAGTAACTCCTATTGCACAAAAAGTTTGTAGAAGCATGCCTTATGTTGTTTGGACATATATGGAGGAGACCATTAGAAACACCAATAAGGAGAGTGGATCAAATGGAGGCTATTTCAGTTTTGTAGAGGAAGAGGGAGACTAAGAAAAACCATAGGTGAAACGATTAGGAAAGATTTAGAGATCAATGATTTATCAATGGACATGATTTAGATATAACATTAAGGAGTTGTTCAATCTATGTAGCTAACCCCACCTATTGGGGTTAAGGTTTGGTTGTTATATAGCATTTTTTATCACATGTAATCATCTCTTTCAGATAAATCTATTCTTTTACAACAGAAAATGACATCCAATCATTTGTTAGAGTTGATTTCATAGACCTACTGTTAGATTTGTTGAAATTACAGAAAACAACTTATTTTTAAGTGTTGACCATCTTTGTGAATAAGATTAAGATAGATTTATGGATTCATAAAATTTCCATTTATGAATGTTTTTGTTTATAGTTTTCTTCGTGTAGACTGGGTTGGTATTTTGTTCAAATTTATGGCTTCATAAAATTTCCGGCAGATGATTCTGTGGTGAAATATAATGATTCTGATTATCATACATATATATATATAAATACTTTTTCTGTTAGTAATTTATGAACTGTGCACTCTGTTCTGTTTTATATTTACCTGTTGCAAAAATTGGTGTTGATAGTGGTTGATCTGAAGAGGCTTGAAGTTCAAGCAAGAGATGGACCCTCTGATCCTAATGCACTGGCCAAGTGGCGGATTCTTAACCGCTTGCATGACAGAAATGAAGTCATGTACTATAAGGTATGATCAGTGTTTTCTTTTGCACCCCTTTGATAACTAACAACTCTAGTCAGAAATAATCTTTTATGATGATCTATGTATCAACCTCTGCCAGTGCTTATAGAAAGACATAGTGACCTTGACCTCTGTAACTAATCGAATGCAAACTCCTGTAGAATATTAAGATAAAATGATATGTTATAGGTGCAACTACCATTCAATGTTTTGTCTATAGATATCTCAAATACCATTCAATGTTCTTTAAGTCATAAATTAGAAAAAATAAACTTGCCTTGTTTACTGCATTTTATAAATAATTGGATTTGCATGATAAGATATCTGTAAGATGCACAAAGATTGATTTTTACACCAATACCATGTCTTATATTTGTCAGGTTTTGATTGCTAATATTGAGGAATACGCACCAGTAGTGTATACTCCAACAGTTGGTCTTGTATGTCAGAACTATAGTGGACTGTTTAGGAGGCCAAGAGGAATGTACTTCAGTGCTCAGGATCGTGGAGAAATGATGTCTATGGTCTATAATTGGCCATCTGAGCAGGTCTTGGACTATCCACATCACAGTTTTCTGTATAAACATTTTTTCTAGTAATTATACACACACAAACGCATGCGCTCACTAAATCATTAATTTGCTAGTTTCTATTAATGGATTTTATATATTGTCTCGACTGATCAAGAGGTTTGAGTTGTTCGTTGACAATTGACCTGGAGTCATGCCTGCTCTGATTTTAAATGTCACTATAAATTTAATACGGAACCTGTGTCTCAAATATGGAGCCTGTGTCTCAATTGCATCCATCATACTACCCGCTATCCATTTCTTTTGGATTGGCTACTGCGCTACGCTACCTGAGATTGACTACTTTGTTTGTTACATGCTTGGCACATATGACATGCATGGAAATCATGTTGATTGTATACAGTCTTCACAGGAATTAGCGTCTACGAAATAGCTTCCAACTTCTCATCCTTGTAACCTGTATCATGATTATCATAAATGAAAGTGAGTGTCATATCACTCTAGCAAATCAATGGATGTTTCTCTATTTGTGCTAAACACATGATGGTCATTTTTCATATTTCTTTGGATTTCCTCAAATTATGACCGGTCTCTAGATAGTGTATGCTAACTTAAGTGTCAACATGGGACATCTCATATGATATTTATTGCAGGTTGATATGATTGTTGTTACTGATGGTAGCAGAATTCTCGGTCTTGGAGATCTTGGAGTTCAAGGAATTGGTATTGCAATCGGAAAGCTTGATCTATATGTTGCTGCTGCTGGGATAAATCCTCAAAGGGTATGCCATTTCTCCATGTTTCATTAATTTTCCTTTTAAACTGTTCAAGTTTTGGATAAAGTTGGTATCTGTAAGTTGCTTCTAAGGAAATATTCAAATTTAATAAATGCTGTAATCAATTATCCTTACACAGTCTTATCAGATCAAAATAACTTTTTACTAAAATGCTATTATCTTTTGGTTAGTCCTTATTCTAATCAATCCATTAATTTGCTTGACACTTCCAGTCATGGAAAAATTCCCTTCATTCAACTAGATGGTTCTTCCACTGAAACAATCTGATTTTCTTTTAAACTTAATTTAAAATGAATCTCTCCTAGCTTCTGGTAACTGATTTCACTTTTATTCTGTTTTGCCACTGTTTCTATCTGGCTAGGTTGTCTAGATAACCTACAAACTGCCATGATATTAGTTGGAGAACTACACATAGTAATAAATGTGCTGACCATTGACTACCATGTTATTGCCGCACCCTTGACATTATTATTATTGTTGCTATTGCACCATTCTTCTAATGTTTGCTCTATGCAGTATATGTTTACAGTTCTGACAAACTTTCCCTCTTTTCCTTTAATAGGTACTTCCTGTCATGATTGATGTTGGGACTAACAATGAGAAGTTAATCAACGATCCGTTATGTTAGTACTCCCATATCCTTTCAGTGAAAGATATTGTACGAGATTTACTTATAAGTGACATATTTGCATTTAAATATTGCCTTTCACTACCTTTTCATCAATTTTAGTTTGTGCTCTTGTCAAAGACCGATTTTCCTAAAAGCTTCAGCTATTAGCTAGAAGCCTACTAATGGTTTTGTGTCTTTAACATGCTCTCTCACTCTAGCCCTTCGGGCTTGAAGCACGGACAATGCACAAGCCCATTTTTACCTTTAGTTGTATTTTTTATTTAGAATGCTGGGGTGTTAAGAATTGACCTCCTGTCCACACGGTCACAGAAGCTCTGATACCAGCTTTCTCCAAATGCTTTGCTATTCGCTAAAGGCCCATGTGTTGTTTTATATCTTTAACAAGTGACAACTCCTGTTGTGTAACTCGCTTTATTGGAGAGAAATAGCAATGCTGTCCATGCCTGTTATGTAACATATATTGATTCTGATCATCAGATTTCTAAATAAATTCTCTTTATTCTTTCAAACATTATTCATTTATTCTTTCTTGTCAGATTTAGGATTGCAGCAGCACCGCCTTGATGGAGATGACTACCTTGCTGTTGTAGATGAATTCATGGAAGCTGTCTTTACTCGCTGGCCAAATGTGATTGTGCAGGTATTAGCTAGAAGTGAGGTTTAAAATAAAAGTAGCAGATAGAAACCATGTGTTTTGTTCATAGGGTCATATTTTTTTATAACGTCATTCATTTTTGTGCAAATGTAGTTTGAAGATTTCCAAAGCAAGTGGGCATTCAAGTTATTACAGCGGTATAGAAATACCTATAGAATGTTCAATGATGATGTGCAGGTATAAATTTCCTTTATTTAAGATCATATCATGTGGGATGATTGTTAATTCTAAATTATAAAAGTTTCACAACAGCATATATGGATTGATCATAAAAAGTAGTCATTATCACATGTCATTCACACTACCGGCAAGCTCTGAGTATATAGCTTGTTTATGTTAATTGGGTTCCTTGTTACATAATAAACTGCTCCCAAATTGTATTGTATTGTAAAAGTACTGTGTTTTTCTTAGGGAAAATATTTTATTAGGGAAAACAGGGTCATGACTCATGAGGCTCATGAAATGACAACAACGCCTTATTCAGAGCTATATTATCTGGGCATCTCATTTAATTCCATGAAGAGTTATTTTTTTATCCAACAGATTATAGATGCATACCATAATTTGAATTTTTGAAGAGGAGAATCCTTAAGCATTTCCGAAAGAACCAGGGCAATTATTTTTTACTTTTGTTGCAATGCAACTTTACCTGAATTTTTATCAATGTATTTATTGCTACTTATGTGTATATATGGGAGTCATGTATAGAGCTTTCATGGGATTTTCATGTCAGTGTTATGTGTGAAATTCTCCTCACAGGGAACAGCCGGTGTTGCTATTGCTGGACTTCTAGGTGCTGTAAGAGCTCAAGGAAGGCCAATGATTGACTTTCCAAAACAGAAGATTGTTGTTGCTGGTGCTGGAAGGTTAGTTAGTCATACTGTCATGTGAAAGGATAACCAAGCATTTACAATTTGACCTAAAACCGTTTTGCATACTATTCCAATATATTTGGAACAAAAGGCATATTTGGTTTTTCCAAGTTCAATTCTTTCGCAAAGTTATTCTCTGAGAATGGAATCTTTAGGAAATACCAAACACAAAATAAGTAGTTAGCATGAGCTTAAAAACTTGATTTAGACAAAAAAAAATTATGAAAGAGAGAAGGATGGGCACAACCAGACTGAAGATAAGAACCATCCAAAAAAGAAAAGGGGGAAAATAAATCTAGAATGCTCCTCTATCTCAATTCTCTAATAAAATTTTAATATAACAACAACCAAGCTTTAGTTTCATTAGGTGGAGTCGGTTACATGGATCAAACACCATAATGTTATGATAAATCATGTCCATTGACAAGTGATAAATGAGTTTTTGGACATGTGTTGCGATCTTGGCCTTAGATATGGCCTAGACAAGTGTCAAGATCCTAGGATGTTACTGACCTTTCCAATACTGGAGAGGATCCAATCTCCTTCCATACATGCCGAAACTACCTAAAATGTAATTATTTCATCCTTTCTACAATAGAAGTTACTCAAACTTTCTCCCGAATGCATTCATTCATAATCCTATTTTGTCTAGTGATTATATCCATCCAACCTCTGAAGCATGGATACGTCAAACTCCTTCACATGTCAGTGTCGGACACGTATCCAACACGGATACGCTCCGATTCGTCATGGATACGTGTCCATAGAGTATCCAAAAATAAAATAAAATAAAAAAATTAAGATACGTATCTGAAATATTTTGAACAAAAACTATGATAGATAAGATACGTATCTGAAACTTTTTCAACAAAAAACTAGGATAAATATAATACGTTTTAATCAAAACATCTCAATAATCAAGGAAAATACCAACTTATTTAAAGGCAAATACTAATTGAGGATAATGATTTACAATTTTCATTATACTTTCTACTTGGGATATTTTGATTTACACATAATTTTATCATATTTTATATATTTTTTACTATTTTATACACATATCCCTGAACGTATCGTACCCTATAATTTAGAAAAAATGCGTATCAACGTATCAGATACGTATCGTATCCGATACACGTATCCGTATATGTGCTTCATAGCATCCAACGCAACATTCTCATCTTTGCTACATTGAGTTTATTCTCTTGTTCACATTTTACCGCTTGATATTTAGTTCCATATAACATTATGGGTCTTGTAGTTGTGTGGGGAAAATTTTCCTTAAGCTTCAGTGGCACCTTTCTATCACATGTGATACCTGAAGCATTCCACCATTTTGCCTACCCCACTTGAATTCTTTGTTTTTCATCTCCCTCAATTTCTCCGTCGTGTTGTATGATTGACTTGAGATACTTAAATCTTATGATTTGTTGACTTGTTGTACAATATGATCTTCAATTTTTATCTCTACATTAGGGTTTGTTAGCCTCTTGCTAAATTTACACTTGGTATACCCCATCTTACACATAGTATTTTTTCCCATTTAATTTCTCTCTTGGGTGGTTGAAGATATAAGGGTTAAGTTTTTTATTTATTTTAAAAATGGGTTGGGCTTAAAATTAGGTCAAAATTAGATTAAAAATGGGTTGTGCCAGAACCCGGGTCAAAACAAACCCGAAAATGTAGAAGTCAGGTTGAAATGGTTGTCTTCTTCCTCAACTCGAAAATGCGCAGCGATTCTGACATTCGATGCTCAAACACGTTGCTCCGCCACTGGTTCGCTTTTCTGCTCGTTTCAACATGGTTTCTATTAAAGTTCCATCTCAAAACCAATTGGCCATGAGAGGAGTAGCCCAATAGGTATTTAAACCATTCCCGAGATAATGATGTAGGTGATGTGGGACTTACTTTCCAACATGCCCCCTCCACATAAGTCTGTCGGACTAGGCGAAAGATTACCTTCGACACATAATTAAAGGACATCTTTTGGCCCATGACAACCGGAAAGAAGTTGGGCTCTGACTCTGATACCATGTTAAAGTTCCATCTCAAAACCAATTGGCAATGAGAGGAGTAGCCCAGCATGTATTTAAACAATTCCCGAGACAATGAGGTAGGTGATGTAGGACTTACTTTTCAACAGTTTCCACCGTGAAAAGCGTTGAATTGCTAGTGCGCTTTTGATAACCTTGGTTTAGAAGACCTTATATGAAAGCTTTGATTGGAATTCTTGTTTTAAATTAAACTTATATGTTAGATTCCATTAGCACTGAGGACATTCATACTCACGGCATAGTGTTGTGCCTTTAATTATATTTGTGCTGTTGCAGTGCAGGAATTGGGGTTCTTAATGCTGCTAGGAAAACAATGGCAAGGATGTTAGGTAATAATGAAGCAGCTTTTAACAGTGCAAAGAGTCAATTTTGGGTTGTTGATGCACAGGTATTTTATTGAATTTAATTTCATCACTCCATGATTTAATATTATCTATCTTGAATTTAATTTCAATTTTCCTATTGAATTCATATATACAGGGATTAATCACAGAAGGACGTGAAAATATTGATCCGGATGCCCTTCCTTTTGCAAGAAATTTGAAAGAAATGGATCGTCAAGGACTGAGGGAAGGGGCAAGCCTTGTGGATGTGGTTCGTGAAAATAGAATTTAGTTGTTAATATGAATATGAATTATGAGAGGTCATAACATGAGATACAATAAAATTGAAAAGACAAAAACACCTTTGACAAAAAAAAGTTCTCCATTAAAGAATCCAGAATATTAGACACATTATATTATGATAAACTAACTGTCATGACTCGGGACTCACTTTACATGCCTGAAGATTAAACAATAAAGAATCTAGAATACTTCTTCTGCACTGTACCATTTTACCCTGGGAACCAAATTACTAGTATATAGCCATTTTATATTAAAATTTTATTTCATTTTATTAAATTATTGGAGTCCTACATTGATTGAATGAGTGAGGGTGAATCATATATATGATCACTTGGGCAACCCTCCTCCTATGAGCTAGCCTTTGTGTTGGAGTTAAGCCCAATTACTCTAATGTGGTGTTAGAGCTGATATCCCATTCTGTTCTCAAATTTCCGTTGTTTCTGTTGTTTATCGCCTAATTTAGCAGGCTCCTAGGGAGGAGGACATGTGGAATCCTAGATCATACACACACATCACACACCTCTATTTAGGAAATCCCCTTTAGTTACATTCTATAATTACTTATGTTTTCTGATTTTTTTTTTGTTTAGTTTTTCACGATTTTAACTGCTGAACTGCTAACTTCAAACAACCTGCTGAACTTTGGAAACAGGTCAAGCAAGTGAAGCCTGATGTCCTTCTAGGATTATCTGCTGTTGGAGGTTTATTCTCGAAAGAGGTTTAGTATCTGATGCTTTGATATGACTTTTTATTGCACACACTACTAATTTGATTCAGAAATGATATTGAATTAATTTGGCTTTCATCTATCTCACATTGGATGGAGTTATGCATACACATTATCAAAATTCTCAGTAGGTATTAGACCTTGGTTTTCGTACTTTTCTCATGAGCGTTTTGAAGTTTTCTCTGGTGAATGATTAGGATTTTCATTAGGTATAAATTCCTTAGATAGAATAGTGTTTTATAAGAGAGAACATATGTGAAAATCACTGAAACTTTATTTTCCACATTGGTTCTTTTATTTATATTGGTGTATACTTTTATTTTCTCCTTTAATAATACTTACTTTTCTATATAAAAAGCCTTTTATTCCTTGTAACACACTTGCCATCCAATGTGAGATTGGGTATTCCATGTTTCTGCAAAGAGAAAGGAAAACCTTGAAAGGGAAAGAGCAGCCCCCCTAAGTATCAAAAGGACCATGATGTATTCTCTGTTTCATTATGCTTCTATCAATCCGTTAGTCAATGGTGTGGAGGAAATCTTCATCCCCTTCATACCATCTTTCTCATGTCATTTTTGTACCAACTTACCTCTAAATTTCAAACTTTTGAAAATGATCTTTTGGTTGTTGGCTTTGTTGATTACATAATTGAGCCATTTGCTTTTTATTGGTTACCGGCACAACAACATGCATTCTCTGTAAGAACTGAAAAGGAAAATTCAAAGAAAAAATTTCATTTTATGCTATCATAGGCATAATTATTTTGTTACCATTCTTTCCTTCAATATACTGATTATGGCATTTGATCTCTAGGTATTAGAGGCCCTCAAGGGTTCAACATCAACGAGACCAGCCATATTTGCCATGTCAAATCCAACAAAGAATGGTGTGAAAACTTCTTATCTATGTTTTACTTACTTGGCATGTATTGTGGCAATGGACAACATGGATTATAACAGTTTGTGTACCACTTCCTTCATTTTTTGACAGCTGAATGTACCCCTGAAGAAGCATTCTCCATTTTGGGTGACAATATTATATTTGCAAGTGGAAGTCCATTCAGTGATGTGGATCTTGGTATGCTATAATTATTTTTGCTTATTGCTTGGTGGAAATCTATTACTAGTTGTCTTGTCCAATATGACATTTGTCATTGGTTTCTTGCCATGTGTATTATATGCTTGAACATGATTTATGATAGAGCATTATAGCGTCGTTTTGATCCATGTAGCCGATCCCACCTAATGGGATAAAAACTTGATTGTTGTTGTATTTGACTCCATTGTTATCTTGCCTACTACCTTTTGCCATGTGTAAGTGAGAGACCTAGCTTGTGTCTAGTGTAGGTAGTTGCCTCTAAAAAGTTTTAACATCTCTTAATATTATGTGTATGCCCTCATAGTATAATATTTCTCTGTTTTAATTTACATGGATTTATATGTATGTTTCCCACACAAATTGAAATTTATGGGTCTGTCACTATATGTAATGCATGTTTTTGAGTCTAGAATAAATATCATTTGATTATTAAATGCATGCAAATTTGATTGAATATTGTAATGTTTTTGTTTCCAATTTTGTTAGTGTTGGAAAGTAAGTCCCATATTGCCTACCTCATTGTCTCGGAATGATTTAAATATCTGTTGGGCTACTCCTCTCATTGCCAATTGGTTTTGAGATGGAACCTTAACATGGTATCAGAGCCAGAGCCTAACTTCGTTCCGTTTGTTATGGGCTAAAGATGCCTTTTAGTTATGGGTCAAAAGTAACCCTTCGCCTGGTCCGGCAGGCTTATGTGGAGGGGCATGTTGGAAAGTAAGTCTCACATCGCCTACCTCATTGTTTCAGGAATGGTTTAAATACCTGTTGGGCTACTCCTCTCATTGCCAATTGGTTTTGAGATGGAACCTTAACAATTAGTGTTAAATATTTTCTCGATCTCATGTAATGAGATTAAGGTTTAGTTGTTGTTATAAATTAATTTTAAAATAATTCTAGAATGTTATACTTACAAGAGAGGTGAACCCTAAATTAAAATAATAATAATGAAATAGTTATGTTTCATTACCTCAAACCATATATTATCCTTTCTCAATGTTATATCCACTAGATGACTACCAACATCAATAACAAATTATTATTTATACTCAAGAATGATTGACCTATATAACTTTGAATATATCTACAAAATTTGAAATTAAAATTACTTATTATAAGAAAAATTAAAAATGCAAACAAAATTTATTATTAGTTGTTTAAAATTACTTTCATTTAACTATGTGTAATATATGTTATTTTTTTAACATACCCCTTATAACGTAAGGGTGGCATACTAGTATAAAATTCATATTGATTGTCTACAAAATCATGTCATACAGACAGATAATATTTCCTACTCTTCTTAGAGAACAGCATCCTTTCTTTTCTCTCAGAATAGTAAGGAATCTTAGCATTTAAAGTTAAAAAATCTGTTAAATGTTGACTAAATTCTAAATAATACTCAAGACAGTTTTAGCTATATTCTGAAGCATTTAAAAGCACTCTTCTGGTTTTGTTTTTTATCTATCTCATATAAGGGGAACTACAACTTCAATTTTCTATTATTATGCAGGGAATGGTCATATTGGCCACTGCAACCAGGGAAATAACATGTACCTCTTTCCAGGGTTAGTTGGCAGTTTCATCCATGAACATGAAGTTGTGCTATTCTATGGTATACAGTTCATTTTCTTGCTAACACATCTTCTTGTTCCAGCATTGGTCTTGGAACTCTTTTGTCTGGCGCTAGGATCGTCTCGGATGGCATGCTACAAGCGGCTGCTGAGTGGTATGTTTAACAAGAATCAAAATGAACTTTATTGGAAAATGTTGAAGATAATTTTTTTCAATGTTGCAATTGAGTGGAGTGATCATACCTTAAGGGCCTATTTGCAAGTTGGTTTTTGCACGGGAATGAAAGTAGAGGGAAGGTTTAACAGCCATGAAATACTCCATATATGTTTAAGGCCTTGAGATTGGAGCTTTTAATAGGCGACACACATCCAATACATTAAGAAGGATGCTCTAGTCAGCCTAACAAACTCGATTTCCTAAATTACTAATACATATATTGCACCTAGATTCCCCAGAAAGGTATACCTAAACCTTCTGCCATTTACCAGAATTGACTAATAGGCTACCACTCAAACTTTTATATCCTAGAACCTAGACGCCAAGTAATGGTTCAGTTTATAGGATTTTCTTACACTGACTTGTTTATAGGAGTTAATATTCCATTTAGGAACTGAATTGATGTCTCTTAACTGACTAGTTTTATTGGAGCTTCTTTTCTTTGTCTCTTTTTTCTTCATTTTGTATTGTGTTTGTTGAGTATTTCTCATCCCCCAACTAGAGTTTCTTCTTTTATAAGAATTTTTTTAGAAGTGAGGGACTAAATTGATTTCAATTTGGATTATTGACAGACTAAGAGTGCATTTCTTTTAGATTATTTCTCAACGAAATCACTTTTTTTTAAAGATAAAAACCACTTATAACATAATGAAGCATGTTTGGATATTTTGTTTTTCAAATATTAGAATTTGAAAACAATCGGATTTCTGATTATCTTTATAATCTACTTTGAGTAGCTTTAAATTATAAGGAGGGTGATAGATAAGAGGAACAGGTCCCTGAGCATGAATGATAAATCACTATAAAAAATTGATTATTTGAGTTTTAACCAAACACATATAGCTTCTGATTTATACCAACATCTATAAAAGTAAATAACTTATTTACACAATCTAAAATTACTTATTTTTGGAGGGCAGAAGTGATGACAACAGCTATATCATTGGAAAACTTAATAGGTATTCACTCTATATAAATTGATAATGCAGTGCAATTTCGGCCCGATTATACTAGAAATTTGATGAATTTTTCAATATTAATATTTGTGATAAAAACTGACTTGTGCATCAAATAGTTTGTGCTGTACTGCTGTCTTAACTTTGAAGCCTTATCATAAAATAACCCAAATTTTAATACTGTTATTTACTTTTCTTGCTGGTCATTGCAAACTGAAGTCTGGCTGCATATATGAGTGATGAGGAGGTCCTCCAAGGGACTATTTTCCCTTCAATTTCAAGGTATAAATCATATTTTCTTTGTTTTGTGTATGCTATAAGAGATAGTTTGAAAGGAATACCATCTTTCTTAAAACTAATGCATATTTGCAGAATTCGAGATATTACGAAAGAGGTAGCTTCTGCTGTTATAAAGGAAGCTGTGGAGGAGGATTTAGCCGAAGGATATCATGGAATGGATCCTCGAGAGCTGCGCAAGCTTAGCCAGGTACTTTTTTGTTTGTATAGGAATATTACAGATGTTATCTAATAATCAATGTTGGAGGATAGAGCATTTTATTCATATTCTCTACTAGAATGTGGCCGGAGTTAATGTTATCTACTATAATGTCGTTGGAACTCTTTCGTCCTCAGGCCCCACTAGGTGGGAGTCTCGTGCATTGGACCGTCCTTATAATAATGTGGTTGAAATTAATCTTTCTATGAGTACATGCTCAGGAGAGGATTGTTTTCTGTCAGTCAGATTGGGCTTATAAGTTGAAAATAATAAGTCAGTAACTATCCATGTTCAGATTAACTTGCATAAACAGAGAATTGTATAATCACACCTTTGTATTTGACATATGACCCCACTAAGTGGGAGCCTCGGCTTAGCAGTAAGATTGTTTGCCTTGTAACCTATAGGCAGCATTACTAATATCGTACCGGTTATCATATACTGGTTAGAGTACTAATATAGTGGTACCTTGGTTCAACCAGTGATTTAGTAATTAATCTCGCATTCCGGTTAAATTATATATATTATAATAAATATAATACATTTATAATTATAGATATTATTATTGCAACATATAATTTAATCGTTGAAATTGTTTTATGATTAACTATCTTACAAACAACTATTGAGTTGAAGTTTTGGATCCTTATTGTGTCATTTTAAAAAAAACTTTACCTTTTTTCATTTACAAACTGGTTTTAACCTGTATTTTATTGGATTGACCGGTTTAATTGCATGTCAGGTATGATTGTCATACCGTACTGGTACGGAGTCCAGTTCAACCGGTGAACTGGCCGGTACAGTACGGTTTTGATAATTGTGCCTCTAGAGGTCATGGGTTAAAATCTTGAAAGCAACCCCTTCACTTGCGAAAATAATGCTGCATACATCTACCCTCCGCCGAAAATAATAAGCATTTCTCGTGGTCTTTTCAGCTATAATACATTTTTCTTTTCTTGAATGAGTTCTTATTGACCATACACTTGTTTTCAGAATTTTGTGTTTGGTTTTTACTATTTTCTTTCTCTTCCATAGTCTTTCAATAACCATATTTGTTTTGTACTTTCTTGAAATGCATTCATATTCCAGTACTTGATCAATGATGATCATAAACTAGTTCATTCTCATTTAACATCAAATTGAAGTATTAATTGTTTTGAGTTGCAGGATGAAATTGCAGAATATGTGAAGAATCACATGTGGAATCCAGAGTACCCAACACTAGTTTACAAGCAAGATTAAGTAACCTGGGTTCATAATTCAGTTTCAGAAATACTATAAATTTCTACAAAATTTTCTTACCTTATTTGTAAAGGCATATAAGAAATCTATTGAGTTACTTATGTTTAATGCGAGGTTACATCGTTAGATGATAGTGTAAAAAACTTTAACACTGATAGAAAAACACATATTTAATAAATCGCAAAATTCTGAGATTTTATAGAACCCATCCGTGTAAGACAATTTGTATTAGTACAAATGTATATGATATTTTTTTACCATCACAATTTCTGATCTTAAAATTCATAGTCATTGTTTGTCAATTATCTTATAATCTATTTTTTATCAAACAATTATGTTTATTAACCAGTCTATATAAGATTATGATTTTCCTGTAAGCAGTGTTCTTCTGATAACCGGACCGGACGGTTCGACCAGTTCGATCGCTGACCGGACTTGAAAATGGCTCCGTTTTGTAGTCTTAACTGAATGAGTAGTTGGACCGCTTTGAACCGGAGAAATTCCGGTTCGACCGTGTTAAACCCGGTTAAACTGGATAACCCGAGAAAAAGTTGGACGGGTTCACTTAAGATTTTAAAAAAATAGAACATTACTCTAATGTTTTTTTTTTATTTCGGTCCAGAAAAGATAGAGGGATGTTAATTGAAAATAGTTATATAAAATTATTAATTATATAAAATTTTACATTATATATAATTATATATTTATAGATACAAAATATTAATTATATTTAAAATTATTCGGTCCAACCGAACGGCTTAACTGTTTAAATCGGTTAGACTTAATACAGAAGTTCTTCCGGCTTAAGCTCCTCCAGTAACTTTAAAGTTCTTGGTCTTTAATTAATACAATTGTTTGAAGGTTCAAACATTGGAACACCACGTAACTATTTAGAGTGTGCACAATACCGATTATTAGAACACATGCTTCAACAAAATTGCAAGGAATTAGTGCGTTTCAACCTATGAAAGAATGTAATTATGGGTGGGCTTTACATTAAACAAATTAAATTCATATATCTATTTATTTTTTAAATATATATACTCTATTAGGCTAAAATGTTAAATAGACCTATTAAAAAATTCTAAACTATTCACAAAAAAAGTATTACCTTATCTATCCCATAATAGATATCTAAGAAATAATATAGTATGTTTAGGTAAGAAAAAAAGATATATATTATACCGAATACAGCAAGGGCATATCAGAAAAATGATGCATCAAGAAGGACAAAAGAGTCAATCAGTGATATAGTTAAGGATGGATGTGTGGCACCTGATCCTAAAGTTCAGGTCATAAGGAAAAGCAAAAGGATTCCCATAACTAATTCTAGGCTGCGAGATTTTGATTGGTCTAGAGCCTAGTATATAATGATGAGAGAGGGTGAATGATGACATGGAAAGAATGATTCTAAATTCCCTTCTCTGATTTTGTTGTTATCATCTCCTTCTTACTTTTACATTTCTGCACATACTCTGTAATTGCTACTGTTAGTAGCCAACACTCATTGTAAGAAACTCAACTTTTCATAATACAAATTACAGAGAGAGTTTATTTTTTCTGTTCATTGAGTAACACTGGTATTAAGTTGTTACATTGGTGCTTTCATTACCATGGCTGAGAATACTCGCATGAAAGAACTCACCTCAGACGTTTGGCGCATTTTGGAACTCATGGAGACACGTGATAAGGAAACTACCACTAGATTCGAGACCTTAGAAGCGGATGTCGATTCTGTCTTGAGACAGAATTCTGCTTCAGAGCACAAATCGGGGGTGGTTTCTGCACCATTCCAGGTACGTAACATTAAGCTTGATTTTCCACGCTTCGATGGAATGGAGGTTCTCCAGTGGATTTTCAAGGCAGAACAGTTTTTCTCTTATTACAATACGCTGAATGATCAGCGATTGACCATTGTTGCTATCCATTTGGATAAGGAAGTAGTCCCTTGGTACCATATGATGATTTGTACCAATCCCTTTCACTCATGGGTGGCCTTTACTCGTGCCCTGGAACTTGAGTTTGGTCCCTCACCGTATGAATGCCCTCGTTCCCAGTTATTCAAGCTCACGAAATTGGGTTCAATACAAGATTATTATGTTCAATTCAATGCTCTAGCTAATAGAGTGCACGACATTACTTCTGAAACCTTCTTGGATTGCTTTATTGGAGGTTTGAAACCAGATATTAGACGGGATGTTATTGCTCAAGCTCCTTCCACATTAATCAGATCTGTTTACTTGGCCAAGCTTTATGAGGAGAAAAATACCTCAAAACCCAAACAATACCAGCCCATCTCATATTCAAAAACACAAGCCCAACCAACAAGCCTTCCCATATCACAAACCCTCAAATCCACCAGCCTTACACCTCTCCTTCCTAACCCTATTTACAATCCAGTTATTCACAATCCCAATATTAAGAAAATCACACCGACAGAAATGCAACTCCACCGTGAAAAAGGATTATGTTATACTTGCGATGATAAATTTTCCCCAAGTCATCGATGTCCCAACAAACAGTATTTACTCCTCCATTTCCAAAAAGAAGATGGTCAAGAACCTCAGCCTGAACCGCCTGATGTGGAACATGTTTCAGAGCTGCACTTGTCACAAGAACATCATTTGTCTTATAATGTTTTAAAATGGTCTTCTGGACTGGGAACAATGAAGTTTCAAGGCCTTATTAATGGCATGACAGTCCAAGTTTTATTGGACAGTGGTTCTAGTGATAATTTTTCCAACCACGTCTAGCCCATTGCTTAAAATTACCTATTGAGCCCATTCCCAACTTTCAAGTGGTAGTGGGAAATGGTAGTGCCCTGGTGGCGGAAGGTTTAGTTAGGGATCTTGAGGTCAAAATCCAAGGCCATTCATTGCGACTCCCAGTGTACTTATTACATGTTACTGGTGCTGACTTGGTTTTTGGAGCTTCGTGGTTAGCCACTTTGGATCCTCATATTTCAGATTACAGTAAGCTTACCTTGAAATTTTATTTGGGGAACCAATTTGTTACTTTGCATGGTGCACAACCAAGTTTACCTACTCCTGCACAATTCACTCACCTTAGACGCATGCATCATACTCATGTTATTGATGAGTTATATACTTTGCAGTTTCAACAGCTAGATGGCTCTCTTGAGCAAGGGTTGGTTTTTCCTACTGATATGGAGCCTGATTTGATGGTTCTCTTGCATAAATTCAGAGAGCTTTTCTCTATTCCTTCAGGGCTACCTCCTAATCGACTTCAAAATCACTATATTCCTTTACTACTTGGCGCTGCATGTAACACCCTAAATTTTAAGTCTTTAAAATTATAACATCAGTCCTGGGATCCTCGCTTGAGCGAGAGATTCTCGCTTGGGCGAGAGAGATTCACCTGGGAGGGTGAAATCCTGGACTATACTGGAGGATTCTCGCCTGAGCGAGAGTTGTCTCGCCTGGGCGAGAAATGACATTTTGGGACTGTTGAGACTGTGAGATTCTCGCTTGAGCGAGAGGGTCAGATCTGAGTTTTTAAAATGGGCGGGATTTTCTCGCTTAAGCGAGAATAAGCTCACTTAAGCGAGAACCCGACGAGAACATTAAATGAGATAAACCCCAAATACATTTTTAGGTTAAGAATTGAAGAGATGTGAGAGAAGAGAGCATTCCCAAGGTCTAGGAGCTTTGATTCTCGTTCAAGAGCTTGAGAAGAGGTAAAACTCTCTATTCTAACTCTCTTCTTCTCTTGAAAACCCATTTTTGGTATTATGGATCTCTTCTCAAAGTGAGAGAAACCATTGAAACTCACCATTTTGAGTTATGGTTCATTTTATGTGATTTTATCTTATAAACTCTTGGTATAAAGTTAGTATTTCAAGAAAGGAGAGGGTGTGTGGGGTTAGTCATGAAAACCCCAAAACCCTAAAGAGAAAATGTGATTAAAATGGAAAATTGTTAAAATGCTATGGTAGAATATGAGTTTACTTGTTAAATGTTGAAAAAAAATATAATGAATATCTTGTATGGTTAAATTATGCAATATAAGTTGTTTATGTGATATTTAATATAAATGACTAACCTTGTGTTATATGGTGGGATGAGGAAAGATCCTAAAGTTGGAGGCGGTGTCAGTGGAACTTGAGGAGTTGCCAAGAACCCAAACCCAACACTCACCGAGGTAAGGATAAGTCTTTAACTTATGCATTGTGATAGAAAATGTGTGGATTTTCTGATGTGGATGACGAAATGAAGCGTAAATCACTTAGTTGTTATAAACATATATGGGTATGTTTGTAACAACGAGGAGTGGATTTACCGTTTATGTATTGGTGGAGTACCAATGGAAATAATACTCGGAATAATGCAATGAAGTATAAATCAATTAGTTGTTATAAACATATATGGGTATGTTTGTAACAACGAGGAGTAAATTTACCGTTTATGTATTTGTGGAGTGCCAATGGAAATAAAACTCGGAGTAATAAAATGATTCGTAAATCACTTTGTAGTTATAAGCATATATGTATATGTTTGTAATGATGTCGGGTGCATTTATTATTTTTGTATTGGTGGAGTGCCAATGAAAATAAAACTCGGAAAAATGTATTGGTGGAGTGCCAATAAAAATAAAACTCGTTTTTAGCCGACCATGATTGGTTAGCGACTTTGGCTCAAGTAATGTAGCAAACTTTGCCTTAAGTAATGTAGCAAGCTTTGGCTCAAGCAATGTAGCAAAATTTGGCTCAAGTAATGTAGCAAGCTTTGGCTCAAGCAATGCAGCAAACTTTGGCTCAAGTAATGTAGCAAGCTTTGGCTCAAGCAATGTAGCAAACTTTGGCTTAAGTTATGTAGCATGGTTTTCAAAAGTATGAACGTGGAAATTGGCTTTTAAGTAAACTTGATTTTAAACCGCTTATTTAACCTTATTAAATGTGGATTAATTTACATTGATATTTGTTGAGTTAATGACTTACTCCTTTGTGTTTCTTGGTGTATTGTCAATGTTAATCACATTGCAGGTAGGTGGAAGGAGTATGAGTGTTTTGATTAGGAGCTTAGAGACTTTTATTTTGATGTCTCTTATCCATTCTTTTGTAACTTCATTGGTTGTACTTGAACTAATTATTTTGTAATTATAAACATGATTGTTGTACATGGCATTAATCATGGAAACTAGTAACTCGGGATATATGTAGCTATGGGCGTTTTGGAAACCCATAGCTAATTGTATGCGGCCGTTACTAAGTTACATTAATACGAATTATGTTTTTCCTGCTATCTGATTTTGTATGTTAAATAAGTTCAGTCATTCAGTAATTATAATTATCGTTAAATTCATGAAATTGGATTAAATAAGGAAAAAATTTCAAAGGTAAAATTTGGGTCCTTACACTGCACCTGTTAAAGTTAGGCCTTATAGGTATCCCCACAGCCAGAAGCAACAAATTGAAGTTATGGTGCAAGACATGCTTAAGGAGGGAATTATAGTGCGTAGAAATAGCCTTTTCTCCTCTCCAATCATCCTGGTCAAAAAAAAGGATGGGACTTGGCGTTTTTGCACAAATTATAGACCTGTGAATGCTATTACCATAAAAGATAGTTTTCCCATTCCCATTGTGGATGAGTTAATTGATGAACTCCATGAAGCTAAAATATTTTCTAAATTGGACCTTCGATCTGGATACCATCAGATCTTAGTCAATTCGGAGGATAGGTTCAAAACAGCCTTTAGGACCCATCAAGGTCATTATGAGTGGACAGTGATGCCATTTGGCCTCACTAATGCACCTACAAACTTTCAAAGCTTAATGAATGAGATATTCCAAGGACTGCTCAGAAGGTTTGTCCTTGTCTTCTTTGACAACATTTTGGTTTATAGTCCTTCATGGTCTTCCCATTTGCTTCATTTGGAAACAATGCTGCAATTGCTTCATGATCATAAGCTTTTTGCCAAATTGTCCAAGTCTCTTTTGGACTCCAACAGGTGGATTACCTTGGACATGTTGTATCTGTCTTAGGAGTGACAATGGACAAGGATAAGATCCAAGCGGTGTTGAATTGGTCGAATCCGCAATCTTTGAAACAATTAAGGGTTTTTTAGGTCTCACTGGCTATTACCGCATATTCATCAAAGGATATGTTATGCTAGCTGCCCTCTTAACCAATTTATTGAAGAAAGATAGTTTCAATTGGGATGATAAAGTTGCTACATCCTTTCAGGCTCTAAAACATGCAATGACAGAGGCTCCTTTTCTCACCTTACCCAATTTTTCTAAGCCTTTTGTCTTAGAAACGAATGCCTCGGGAATTGGGATTGGTGCAGTTCTGAGTCAAGATCATCATCCTATTGCTTTTTTCTCCAAAAAATTAACTCCAAGAATGCAGAAACAATCTGCCTACACAAGGGAGTTTTATGCTATCACCGAAGCCATTGCTAAATTCAGACATTACTTATTGGGACACAAGTTTGTGATTCGAACAGATCAGAAGAGTTTGAGGAGCTTAACTGATCAGACTCTTCAAACCCCTGAGCAGCAGAATTGGTTACCCAAGTTGTTAGGGTATGACTTCACAATTGAATATAAGCTTGGGAAGGATAATATTGCTGCTGATTTTCTATCCATATCATTTTTTGTGGCTTGGTCCCAACCTCACTTACATCTCCTGCCTATCTTGAGAGAAGCTCTTTTTTCTGATCCTCATTTGAAGAGTATTATGGATTTATGCTTGCCGAATAAACCTCCTAATCCTCATTATTCTGTTCAAGATCACTTGCTTTATTGGAAAGGAAGATTGGTTGTTCCCTATTCACATGAATTAATCAAGCAAATTTTACAAAAAGTTTCATAGCTCATTGATGGGAGGACATGCGGGTTTTACAAGAACATTGGCTCGCATTTAATCGCAGTTTCATTGGCAGGGTATGCACAAAGATATTAAGGATTTTGTGCAGAATTGTTTGATTTGTCAACAAGCAAAGGCTACTAATACTCTTCCTGCGGGGTTGTTACAACCTCTGCCACTACCTGATCAGATTTGGGAGGATTTAGCCATGGATTTCATTACTGGTCTTCCTCCTTCCAATGGTTTCACTGTGATATTAGTAGTGATTGATAGACTGTCAAAGTATGACCATTTTCAGCCTTAAAAGCTTACTATTCCAGCAAGTCAGTAGTTGATACATTCATGAACACTGTGGTGAGACTGCACGAAATCCCTAAGACTATCGTCTCTAATAGGGATAAGATATTTACTAGCAATTTTTGGTAACACTTGTTCAAATTGAGTTGCACATCCTTGAAATTCTCCACTGCCTATCACCCACAGAAAGATGGACAATCTGAGGCCTTAAATAAGTGTTTAGAAATGTATCTCTGCTGCTTAACTTATGATTCTCCTAAAGACTGGGCTAAGTTACTACCGTGGGCAGAGTTTTTGTATAACACCTCCTATCATCATAGTACTGACATGACTCCTTTTAAAATTGTTTATGGAAGAGACCCTCCAACATTGGTTAAGTACAACCTGGACCACCAAGATTCAATTTCGGTACAAGAGCAATTACTGCAAACGGACATGACCCTGAACAGATTGAAGATTAACTTACACAAGGCTTAGCAACACATGAAGCACAATGCTGACAAGAAAAGGAGTCCAATGGAACTGCATATAGGTGACATGGTTTTGGTGAAGAAAAAATCAAAAGCTCGGTTTGAGGTATTTTGGTCATTTTCCCGTAATGGAAAGAATTGGGCAGGTTGCTTACAAATTGTTGTTACCCCAAACTGCTAAAACCCATCTGGTATTTCATTGTTCACAACTGAAACCTTGTCATGGGGAACATTCCCTACCGTACCTCCCGTTACCTATTACTGGTAATAATCTACACCCTATCATTCAACCAGATTATGTCTTGCAATCTCCGGTAATTTTGAGAGGACAGCAACATCTGATTCGTTGGGAGGGTTTAGATGCATCTCAGGCCACTTGGGAAGACCATACTGCCATGCAAGAAGCTTATCCAAATTTCAACCAAGGTCGATTTTAATGGGTGCGGAATTGTACCGAATACAACAAGGGCATATCAAAAAAATGATGCATCAAGAAGGACAAAATAGTCAATCAGTGATATAGTTAAGGATGGACATATGGCACCTAATCCTAATGTTCAGGTCATAAGGAAAAGCAAAATGATTCCCATAACTAATTCTAGGCTGCAATATTTTGATTGGTCTAGAGCCTAGTATATAATGATGAGAGAGGGTGAATGATGACATAGAAATAATGATTCTAAATTCCCTTATCTGATTTTGTTGTTATCATCTCCTTCTTACTTTTACATTTCTGCACATACTCTATAATTGTTATTGTTAGTAGCCAACACTTCTTGTAAGAAACTCATCTTTTCATAATACAAATTACAGAGAGATTTGATTTTTTTCTGTTCATTGAGTGACCCTGGTATTAAGTTGTTACATATACATTGATAATATAAGATTTTTTTTATATTGTCATTGTATCATACACCATTCATTTTTAATCATCATTGACTACAAATGAATAGTAGATAACCGTATATAAATTTTTACCTAATATATTATATCTTTTAATTCTCAAAGAAGATACAAACCAAAGTGTATGATAAATTTGAGTGATGATGAGAAGGAAGATGTGAAAATTCCTGCCATGCCCCCGAATACATCCATCTCTTGTTAGATAAAAAGAAGGGTAAAAAAGTAAAACACACAAAAAAAGAGAATTATGAAGAGGATAAGCAAAAAGGTTTAAACCCTTACAACATTCATTTGTGAAGCTTTTAGAGAAACACAAAAATGGCGAGACTCAGAACCGCCATTGATTCTTCATTCTGGGATTTGAACATAGCTTCACCTCTAACCTTAGATGGTTCTTCAAAAGCTATTCCTGAACACCCAATTCCTCTTGATTCTTCCATTTCTAGTAGACTCCTTCGTCCTCAACAATTCTCTTTCTTCAAAAACCATTTACCTATTCCCATTATTCCTTCTTTTTCTCCTACTTCTAACACAAATTTGGGTTCTTTTTCTCTTCAATCACTTCTTCTCAGAGTTATATCTACTCGTTGGTAATTCTTTTTCATTACCCATCTTTTCTTTGTAGGACTATGGAATTCCAATGTTACAAAAATCTTAACTTTATAGTGACCATGTTGCTTCTTTTGTTCAAGTTTAATGTTATGGAAAATGGGGTTTCAACTTTCAAGCATTTGAAGAAAAGGGTAGTTTTTTTTTATCTCTTAGGTCTATTTAATCTATTCTTAGATGTTTGGGAAATTACAATGACTTCAATTTGACTTAATTACACTTAGGGTCTGTCTACGAGTTGCGCTATCGAAAAATAAGATTTCAGAGTTGTACGACATTACCTCCAAAAACCAACTCGCATACGAATTGCTTTATCGAAAGATAAGATTTCAGAGTCGTCTCACAATTTTACGATATTACCTCCACAAACCAACTCGCATGCAGAAGGCTGTTAGGGATGCTTTGGAAGTTGTATTTTTGTTGTTGGAGGAAATGACATATTTTCCAAATTTAAACTGAGAATTATATCATGTTTTTTATAAATAAATAAGGAATAAAGTGATAGATTACTATGAAATGTACATTATCATTACTTGTTTATATATATAAAAATATCATATAATCCTCTTCATTTAAAATTGAAAAAATATGTATTCTTTTCTTTTCCCTTCGAAACCCAACTCCCAATAGTCCCTTAATACTTCCATGTTTCAAATATTGCACTCACTTTTTGGGGGAAGTTATTGTGATTTCAATAGTATCCATCAGGTGAGGGAAGTGTAATTATTATAACATAAACCTTAAGGAATATTGTGTGTTTTTTGGAACTAGAGGGATACATGATTAGTTCAAAATGAGCATAGGAGAGTGTGATGTTTCAGCTATGTAACACTAGAGAAAGCCTTTTTGCTTTTGCTTCTTTAAAATAAGGAGTAATTTTGGTAAAGGGTAATTTTATTGTTGTTGTTATTTTCAATTGGTGTAGCTGTAGCATTGTACCCACCATATACATAATAGAAAAGAAAAAGAGATCTCTTTCTGAATCACTATTATTGATATTGCATGTGGAATTTGAATTTAGGCCTATTTAACTGTGTGAAAATGGTTCATATGGATTCTTTCATTGGTTCTCTTATACTATGTTTTTGTTTGTCCTCTTGCTATTATTTTCTGGTAAATATGAGTCATTTAAAGCAGAAACTCACTTTGTCATTTTTTCTATTATTTTCTTATACTTGTTTTTTATTTATCCTTTTGTTTTTATCAGTATGAGTAATTTAAAGCAGAAAATCAGTTTATGTATTCACTGAGTTCTTAAAATGTTGCAGACTTTCGAAGTTTTACCATTATTTCAGCTCCATTAACTCACCATAAGTTTAGATTTGTTATGTATCATATTTCACATACTGGTTCTGTGTATACATTTTCCCTTTGTGTTATATTGTGGAATGTGTAGAGAATGCCATAATTGCTATTTCTCTAGGTTATATTCAATATGAAAAGATTTTCATATTGATGTTAGCAGATGCGCTCATGAGTATGTTTTATTTATGTTTCCGGTATTTGCAAGTTTTGTTTCTCCGGTCGAGTCTCTTCTTTTCCATTTTTAGGACACTGAACTGGTCCATCAACAGCATAGCAGAAATGCACTAAGTAACACATATTAGAGCAATAACTTGCAGTGGATAGTTAGTATACATTTTATGAAGTATGAACCAATTATATATAACATCATTAGGACATCTCAAACAGGGTGACCTTAACGCAACGGTAAGGTTTTTGCTTAGTGACCATGAGGCCACGAGTTCAAATCCTGGAAAAACCTCTCCACTTGCGGGGGTAAGGCTGTGTACATATACCCTCCCCAGACCCCACTAACCACTTAGTGGGAGTCTCGTGCACTGGACCACCCTTTTTACCATCGGGATATTTCAACTCTACAATGTACTCATACAGCTTTTATATATATAGGTGGCTTGGGGTGATTGGACAATTTCGTCCCAGGAAGCTGATTACTGATATAAAAAATGACATTTGTAATGCTGAGGAATTCGATCTCTCCACAGTCAAGGACATCGCAAAGCATTTCATTGACAAGTCACTTTTTTCATTAGGGTTAACCACACAGTTTGCTTTAACTCCCTCAACATCCATGCTATTTTCTATTGAGGGCCATGGTGAGAAAGAAAGGCGCCGCCACAAAGTGATGGCTTATCACAAGGTATGGAAATTGTACTTTTTTATTGTATAATGCAAATAGTTCAACATCCTAGGCTTTCTGTATATTTTCAATAGGTTATGGTTTACTGGGAATTGGGGTGATAATTGTAAAATAAAATCCCAATATCAAGTTCTAAAAAATTGATATTTCAATCTTCACCAGCTAAACTTCTAAGTGGTTTGGGTGGAAGTGTAGGCCTTCTGATTTTTTTGTTAAGTTCTAGGTGTATCCTAGAATAGTAAAAGTTTTTGTTGGGTGTAATTTACTCAAACAAATGGAGGCACAAAAGACTATTGTATGTATATCAGTATATGCACATAGAGATTCGACAAGGTTTTATGTTGGTTGTCGATTGCCTAACGCAACCTTCACCTTTTATCCGAGCTTAGGACCGGCTATTTGATGCCTAATAGTTGGTTCATTGTATTGATGAATAATGAGGATGTTGTATTTTTTCTCAGACATGGTAGAGAGGATTTCTATGTCTCCTTTCTTTGTACTCCTTTATTCCTCTATTGAACTTTCTTCGTTTAGTAAAATAGATCAAAAGAATATTACGATTTTCCGATCAAATTAGGGTTTCCCTTTATAATATAGAAAGATCGGTTGTTAGAGTCGTTAGACATAAAGTATTTGCACCATAAAAAACTTCGCCCATCAAAAACAAATAGAGAGAGATGTTTATTCAAAAGTTCTCTTGCTTAATTTCTCCATCTTTTTATTTGCATTGATTTTTCGAAATAGAGATGAAACTCCATATGTAAATTCTTCTTGATGTTGATATGTAATTGCATGCAATGCTTTCTCTGTCTTTTATTCTGTGTTTGTTGTTTTTCTTATGATTCTACTATGGTGCTCGAGTTTATAACTAAGCATCTTAAAAGACAAAGTTGTGTGCAGCTTCCTGAACATGATCTCACATTGGAGGCAGCATGGCCTCAATTGTTTGTTGACCACAAAGGAAAATATTGGGATGTCCCTGAGTCTATATCTGTTGATTTGGCATCCGTTATTTCTGACTCTGGATTACGGTACCACTTTGGGATACATGAAAATAGGGGTAATCCCCAGGCAGTGAATGCAACTGATGGCAAGCCACCACTGTCTCTACTGCCAGGATTATGTGCAAAGGCTGCCTTCACTTATGAGAAGATCAAACACTTCTGGAGAGACGAGGAGGCTGCGAAGGAGGCTGAACAAGATCGTGAGCAAGATCCTGACAAGGTGCTTCCATATGATACGCGTCTAAGTGTACCTCACGCAGCAATATCGGGAATTATGGGTAAGGGTACCTCATGTAGCAATATCTGGAATTATGGGTAATTTTGTATACATCGACGTTATCATTACTGTTTTAGATTGGAATCAGTTTGTCCATGTACTTATCAATCCTTTTTTCCACTTTTGTGATATGATATACATATTCCCAATGATTTTCTTAGTCTTCCTTTCACTCTAACTATGGGGCTATCTTCCGTATGATAAACTCTTCTGATGGCGTGATTCCACCATGTTTTCCAAAACCGAAGCCACTCCTACAATCCCTCTAGGATTATAGCTTATAGCTTATAGCTAGGTAGATGGTTTATGGCAATTATATTAATCTTATTTTGGTTTTGTTAATGGTTTGTATGTCGTTACATTAATATCTTGTAGGTGGCTCATGTTCTTCTTGGATTTGGAAAGGGAATAGCTTCTCTGGCAATGATTCGAGAGAAGATCCAGAGGTGTCCATAAGAAGCAAGAGATCTCGGCTTAGTGCTGATTTGTTTGGTTCAGTTTGCTATACTTTTCAGCGTGGAAAATTCACAGAGGATTTTGGTGACTTAACCAGGGTAGATGCTCGTCTTGATATATCTTCTGCTTCAGCATTTGCAAATAAGGTTCTGAATAGTTTCAAGAGTTCTGCTGCCGACATTAGTGAACAACCATCAGCTTCGCCCCGGTTTAATTTAATCTTTCAACAGCAGGTACAATATTTTTGTTTCTTTGATAAGAACAACTATTTTCTTGTGTATCTAGTTTTTTATGTCTTCTACGGCAAAGCATTGTACTTGATGAAGTAATAGAAGAGTGCATGTGTGTAAAAGTGTGTATGTAACTTATCTAATAAAATAAACTAGAAGCTAGATATTTGTAGTTTCTTCATGATTTCCATAGTAGAAACCAGAACTACACATAGGCTGTTTCGTTGTTTTTACTCGGTTGCAGCAAAGACTTTTATGACTCACATGGCATAAGGGGGAGTGAGTAAGCCAATGGGAATAAGTTCCAAGAACACTCGCTAAAAGTCTTAAGTCGGGTCTTGAAATTTAAAAACTTAAGAACTTTGTTGTTAAGAGTCGAGTCGACGAGAATCCCATTGTGGATGCCCTAAGGGGTGTCATTGGCCGGAGAACCTTTTCTCTTATGTATAATGTATCTTCTGTTAACCTTCTGTTGGATTCTATCAAAATTAAACAATGACTTGTTTTAATTTTGTACTTGTAGGTTGCAGGACCAGTTGTTTTTAGAGCAGATTCAAGAATTTCACTCGAATCTTTCATCAGGAGAAATGGTATACCAATAGAGGATTTCATTTGCAGCTTGAGTTACTCATTTAAGGGTCTTGAATCTGGAAAGGTCGTTGCGTGGTATTCTCCGAAACGAAAAGAGGGAATGGTTGAGTTGCGCCTTTTCGAGTTTTAGGGGAAAAAGAGGGAATGGTTGAGTTGCGCCTTTTCGAGTTTTAGGGGAATGTAATCCTCAACTTTTTTGTAATTCTTATTCAAGAAGCCCTGCATGCTTGATTTGAAAGCTGTTTATCATTTGTTCTTGCTTATTTTTGCATGCACCACATGATTTGTAACATTTTTTAGGGTTAATGAACCAACCATCAACCACTACTTGGAGATGAGATCAGGTTCAAACCTCTAATCCATGCTCTAAAGAGTTAGTTAACAAATAATGTCAAAAATTAACAGAGCAAAGAAAAAGAATTGAAGAATTGTCATGAACCCCGAGTCGGATATCAAACCAGAAAAGGTTACTATTAGCATGGTCGAACTGGAATTTCTCCGGTTCAATGCGATTTAATCACTCATTCAGTTAAGACTGTAAAATTATAATCGTTTTCAAATCCGGTTAGCGATTGGAACAGTTGGATCGTCGGGTTTGGTACGATTATCACAACAATGGTCAAGATATTGCACTGTTGTAAATTGATCACAAAAGTGTAAATAGTAAGATGAACACATAACACATGCACAAAATATGTTAAAAAAGACAACATTCTTTTTCTGCACTTCACTGCAAGGAGTACTACTCCCACTATAGCACCCTTTCTTTTGCTCCACCCTTTCTTGCCCAACTTGCATGAGCAACATGGTATTAAAAAATTATTTCATCACTGCAATTTCAACACAATACATGATTCAAAAGGTTCTTCAGCAACTTCGATCATACTAAGACAAATCAATGACACATGGTCATGTAGAAGGTGAAAATAAAAACTGAAAAGTAAAGCTCAAATACAGTATTTAGCCTGAAAGAGCTGAGTTGAGAGCGCTATGGACATCGACCCCGATCTGAGCTTCAGCTTTCTCCAAATCAGTTGTGGCTGAGTTCAGCTTCTGAGTAAAATCTTGAAGACCCTTTTGGACTAAGTTCGCATCGATTTGATCCAGTGGTACAGCCTCAACAGCTATTACATCAGCAACAGAGTTTGCATGGATGAACGCGAAGCCGCTGCTGACAAAATACTTGGTCACGTCGTTGCCTTCGTGAACAGATAGGACTCCCGGTTTCAACTCTGCAATTGTTGCTACATGTCCGGGGAGAACACCCATCTGTCCAGTTGTTGCTGGTACTATAACCATGTCCACCTGTTACACATGAAATTGTAATGTATTCATTACTAAGCATACAATATGCCATTTGGGATTTTACAAGGACCAAGAACTAAGAAATTTTCCATCAGTGCAGATCATTTACTAACATCGAAAGCCACAAAAACGATGCGAATAGTGAAGGTGGGGAGATTGCAGAAGAAGAAAATAAAAACCACGGAATCAAATGTGTCAATCTTGATAATGATATCACAACAAATATTAGAAGCAACTACTTCAAATAACTAGGTCCATGAACATACTTTCATGGTAGCGTTGTAATTATATTCGGAAATTTGTACAAATCTTCAGTCCAGTCAAAATATGATTGGTTTAATAGCTACAAAACTTTAAATAAAAAAAACAGAAGTCAAAGAGCCAATTTTCTGTCTTAATTATTATTTACATTTGTCTCTAACATTCCTTCTCGCATTTCTCTCTAACTATAGAAGGTGTGCATAAAGGATCTTCTAGACCAAATGCAACACAGCTTTTTGTTCCACAAGATTAGTCAGCTCAACTACTTTATGATGTCTGGTACAACAAGTAAGAAAATTCAGACCTCAAAACATCAAACTAAGTCTAAATTCTTTTCTTCTGAAAAAGAATAGGCTGTTTTAGTTTAAGACTGCTTAATTGATCACATTTGCGTGGATTCCAAAATGTAAAAAAATTTAGCATGGGCTTCAAGAAAATTTGTACGTTTACTGCAAGGACAATTTAAAAATATAGGGTGCTATGAAACAATATAAAAATTCCTTGAATTAAGTGACCATTCAAGGACAATCATGAATGTTTTCATGGTTTTATACTTATATTTGTTACTCTTTTTTACAAAATTTATTACGAGTTGCGAACAGTCAATGCAATGCAAGACTCGGCAGTGTTATTGTATGCTATCTAACAATAGTGGGGATGGTTTGGAAATCAATTATGACATAGTAATATCCATCTTTATGGTTTCTATTTTGTATCACAGGTTGTAGTATACAGTTCAATGCTTCATTGTGTTATAGGTATACAACAAAGAAAACACATTTAAGAAGGAAAATTGTAGCTACCAGTAGCACACTTGAAATGAGATGTCAGTTTTATGCGAAAAGTACTCGATTCTGGAAGGAGTTTCAAGGGTCAATTCATAAAAGAGATGTTGTCAATAGCTTAACAACAAAAATCGGTACGATATAATAAATACATTTCCTGATTAAAAGCTCTTAAAACATCGACTTGGTAATGTGTACAAATTGAAAGAACAGAAATGAATATTGAGCAGCATTTCTCGTTTGGAAGAAAATTTAACACCAAACAAGACCAGTTCACTTTTTAATTCAATTAATTGATCAAATGTTTGTATTGTTTTCCTTTCTTTTAAGAGATTAGTTGGTCGAATTATGAAATTTTATGAAAATTACAATTGAATTACATGCACTTACATGTCCATGACCTGTAACCAAGTTGTAATAAAACATTAATGGTTGCAAGAGAAACAAACAAAAAATAGACCACAGTTTATATCCGACAATAGATGAAGAATAGAAACTAAGTTGGTTGACCAATTCCATCTTATCACATCCCCTAACCCAGATTGGGAGGAAAGAAAAATCATGCTATGTTCCGCCATTTATATAATGATAGAATGAAACGGAATATAATGAAATCAAATGGAATTGAATGAGAATAACCTTCCCATTGTTTCCATCCCATGGGTTACACCCGAAATTGGGGTGGAAAGATTTTGGCCTTTCCATTCCATTATAAGTTTTGCTGAAAAAAACATAGAAACAATAGAGAATCACATTCCACTCCATCCAAACATATAGTGAGGATATTAGATGTAATGGATAGGAACCCTATTTTAATCAACCCAAACAATTGACCCTAGTATCATTCAATTCCATTTCATCCATCTCCATCAATCCAAACATAGCCGAAAACATATATAATCAAAATAAATAAATAAAGACGATCCAGTACACGAGACTCTTTTTTTTATATAATCAAGGTATCCCCTCACCCATTGGGTAAGGCATTAATCTCTTCCGGAATGTGTGATTGACCCTCCTAACGCTCTCACTAATCGCTTGACCTTTTGATCTATCTGGGATACCACTAGATCAACGTCTCACCCATTGGGTAAGGCATTAATCTCTCTCAGAATGTGTGACTAACCCTCCTAACGCTCTCGGTAATCACTTGACTGTGGTCTATCTAGGATAACACTAGATCAACGCCTTGTTGGTCCAGTACACGAGACTCTCTATCTAGATATGTTAGATATAAGCAGTCTTATCCTTATGAGACCCATTTGAAAACATAACATCTAGATCACAAATTAGACAAAAAAATACAATCTTTAATACAAAAACAAAAGACCCATATGAAATCAGAAACAAAAAAAGCAAAATTGTGACAGAATGAAAGAAAAACAAACCTCTTTGGAAGACAATTGAGAAGAATAAGGAAGAACAAAGTTAACAGTGAGTTTGGTAGGAAGAGAAGAAGGAATTGAAGGACGTGGCTTTAGATATGAGAGAGGAGTCTTTGGTGGATCAATGTTTGGACTCACTTTCTTCCATGCCTCGACGAAACTCTTATCAGCGACGGTTTCAGAGGGGAGATCGGTGGAGAAACGACGTGATGCGGCGGTGTTAAGGGGACGGCGGAGGAGGGTGGTTGCACGGCGGAACATGGCGAAGAAATGGATTAGATCGCTCGGTCTCGCAAGGTCGGAAGAAGTGAAATGGTGTTTTACTGTTTAGGTTATTATGAGAATGGATTATATCATTGCAATTTCATAACTTATATCATAATAATAACCACGTGATTTATTGACTTTAACGCTAAGTTTTTTAAATTTATTTCATGTATTAATTATTAATTTTAGGAAAATCTAATGGTTTGAATTATTGGGTAAATCTAAACTATTGGATTTTCCTATAATTGATGGCTAAGATGTGAAGTAAATTTAAAAAACTTACTCTTGGAGTAAATGGATCAACACCCTATTAATAATATGAGTTAATTAGACTCCCGCCTATGAGTTTTAGTAAAATTATATAAACAATCCATCTTTTTTATCCTTACATGAACCACATTTCCCTCTTAAACAAATCACCTCAAATTTTATACACTACACTGATCACTTCTACGTAAGATATATGTGTAATATTTTAAACAAAAAATGTATGACGTGTGTAATTAAGTTAAACAAAAAATTATATATTGTGTAGACAAATCCAAATAATATAAAATTCAATGCGTCTTCATTATTTGGTTCATTACAAAATACTAAAGATTTATATAAACATCTTCATAGAATTATTAATGTAATTTGTAATGAAACAAAAATAATAAAGAGACATTCGGTCTTATACTATTTGAAATTGTTTATGTAATATATAATATTTTGTTTAACTTAATTACATTCATTACACGTTTTTTTGTTTAAAATATTATACTTATTTTAATGATAGTCAATGTAATGTATGTCCAAAATAAGGTGTGGTTCGTGTAAAATAGAGAAGTAGTTTTTGTAAGGACAAAAAATGGATTGGTGATTTATGTAAATTCACTAAAACTCATTGAATATCAGTGTAATTGACTCTAATAATATTGCTACTTTTTGTGTATCGATTTATCACAATACGTATATGATGATGGATCTTGATCTAAACTTTAGCGAACAATTATTTATAATAAAAACTAATTTAAGAAGGAAAAATGTAGAGAAACATACATGATTCGATCATAGGTGAAATTTTAAGTTATTTCATTTTCAATATAAAGTCTCCAAGAAATTCATTTTTTATTTTATTACGTAATTATGTTTGGTTGTCTTCATTGTTAAAAATGATATTTATGTAATAGTTGAACCACGATAGCTAAGATAAGATCAATAACTTGGATAAAATAAGATGTGACTAGACATATAGTTTGAAATTTTTAAACTAGAATGACTAATGATGACACCAAGAAAAAATGTTGAAATTGACATCTCAAACTATTATAAGCAACATATTTAAAATCAACACACATGATCTCTTTATCACATGTGAAATTATTATGAACTCAGATGAAGTCATATTATTATAAGCAATATTATTTATACGTATAAGAGAACTTGATTCATTATATAATTTTTAGAATGATAACACAAGTTGCACTATTTTATTTGTCAGGCTACAAATTAAAGAAATATGTGAGTTCTAACGAGTATCTTCATAAAGACGTCATTTAGGTGGAAGTAAAGGGAGTATATCTACTATTCCAATTATAATTTAAATTTTGGTAGCCCTAAAGTCCTCCAACTAGGGTGGAAGTTAATATATAGTTTATGGTCACATAATTACGAATAAGTTCACAATTGAGCAAACACAAAAAAACATAAATGTTGTTTCAGTAAAAAAAATTACTTGCTAGGTCCAAACTGTGGACCAATTTGTTAAGTTTGTGGTTTTTATTTTTCAATAACATGAACAAAATATTGGCTGTGTTTCAAAATAATATAACATATGATTTTTTAATCTTTTCTCTGTTATTAGCTTTCAATGATTAATTCACAAAACTAAAACTTCTATATGTAATTTTTTATATGCATCATTATTGAATAGAATCAATAAAGAATTAATCTAATAGTATACAACTTTTTGGATCGTTATGTATCATATAAGATCAAAGATAAAAATTTGATCTATTAGAGATTTTATCAAAATTTGATCCTTATATCAAATCAATTGTATTATTATGGATTAATGGTAAGACTTATAATTTTTTTTTTTTATTTATTTACTTTTGATTAAAAAAAGGTTTAACAACAATATTTTGTGTCTGCTCAAATGTTAGAAAAAATGTTTTTCTTCTATTTTTATCTCCTCATCTTTTCTCTCATTTTATTTTCATTACAACTAAACATAGGTTTAATTAGGTTAACCAAATTTATTATTAAATTGGTCTTACAAAAATTATAACATTAATCTAATCTAGTATTAAAATAAGTAATCATATTGGTGTCACAATACTAAATATGTCACCAAGTTAATTTCTTTATTGAGATAATCTTAACGAGGAGTTAACTAGGTGACAAATGTAATATTTGTGAGATAAGTGTAATATTTAAAAGACAAATTTGATTTGGAAAACTATATAAGTCATTTGCAGGATTTTAGGGGAACTTAATTGATGACAAAGTCAACTCTTTAAATATATAACTTAGATTATTTGGAAATTAAAATGCAACACCTCCTCATTCAGGGAAAAAAATGCATATTTTTTATGTGTTATTTATTGTTGTTCCCTAAAAGGGTAGGTGCTATGAGATGTAAAATAAATTATGTGTATTTTATGAACCTCACAATATAGTTATAATATAAGTTATGTAAAAAATGTTTTATTATGTTCATTGATTAATGATTTTAAAAATAGAGATTTTGAGACTTAATGGTACAAATTCTTATCATAGTTAATGTTATCAACTTAGTCTTTCTACCAATGGATTTGTTTCAAATAAATTTTTTCATTAATTAGTAAGTAGAAGATTACATCCATAATTTAATATTTGAATGACTAATATGATCACAAATTCAATATTTGAGAGACTAATAATATCATATCAAATTTCTTTAAAGGACTAATTTGGTGGAAAATTAATTTTTAGAAGTTCTAATAGGATGACAAATTTCTAGAAAGATTAAAATGGTGAAAATGTAATATTTGAAGAACTAATTTGGTGTAAAAATAATCTTTAGAATGTTAATATGATGATAAATTTATGGAAAGACTAAAATGGTGAAAATGTAATATTTGAATAACTAATGTAGTTACAAAATTCTTTAGAAAACTAATTATTGCAAATATAATATTTGGTGGACCAAATTAATTACAATTGATTTGAATATAGGGATCAAATTTTGATGAAATCTTACTATTTGCTCTAATGGATCAAATTTTTATCTTCAATTTTATATGATATATAAGGATCCAAAAAGTTTCATACTAATAGAGTAACTCTTTATTCATTCTATTCAATAATGATGCATATTAAAAATTACATATAGAAGTTTTAGTTTTGTGCATTAATCATTGAAAGCTAATAACAGATAAAAATAAAAATTTCATATAAACTTATATTATTTTGAAACACATCCATTATTAAAAGATCAGAGGAGGTGATAATCATTAAAGTTTGTTATTGAAAAATAAAAACCCCAAACTTAAAAAATTGGTCCATAGTTTGGACCTAGCAAGTAATTTTTTTTACTCAAACAACATTTATGTTAAAGTTTAGTATGAGACATGAATGAATCTTCTTGATGAACAACGATGATAAGCCAAGAAAGCTTCAAGAAAACCTAAAGAAGAAGAAAGAATGATAAAGAATTAATGGATTGAATTGAATGAGCTTATTAGTGAAAATGAATTGAGTTGAGTTGCAAAGATAAAAGAAATCACCTTTTATATACTACATTATTGTTTAACTAATAACTAACTAACTGAGTAGTTAATCGACTAATTACAATGTCAATCGATTAACTATTATAAAATTATACCAATTTCAATATCCATATAACTAATTAACCATAGTGTTAATCAATTATTATATACAGAACTTCAGTTATTTTAACAATTTATGTTTTTTTTTGTGTTTGATAAGTTGTGAGCTTATTCATAATTATGTGACCATAAACTATATATTAACTTACTAGTTGGAGGACTTAGCAGAATCCATAACCAAATTTGTACAAAAATATCCATCTTGTTTTACCTTCGAAAATTTAAATTTAACTACCTTCTTCTCATTTTGATAAAATAAAAATTAATTTTCCATCACCACAAACAATATTAATCTTACTCTTTCATAAAACACCATTGTTTAATTGTCACCAACTATTCTAGCCACCACTATTGTTGATTCACCCATAATCATCATGAACGTCATTATCATCATCATAAATATCATCACAATTTTTATTTTTGTAATATTATTAACAAGGAATTAAATTTTATAATTGTTATTTTCAATAAATATCATATATTTGAGGAAATATTTAATAATTTATAACTAATGTAAGAGGAATTATATGATTTACATACACAGTTGAGTTTTTTTTTTTTTTTTTTAAATCTAAGCATATATCAAAATGTATTTTGAATAAACCTCTAAAAAGCTACGTGTCATATCTAAAGTATAGACCTCACATGCAAGTTGTCTTAGGAAAACATAGCAAGCAAATGAAAGATTCTTATTTTAATTATTAATATGGTTATTAAAATATATTACAAAAATTATATCAATTACATAATTATATTAATCAAAATCGGTCAAAATATTGTATATTTATGAAACATTATTAAGATATTATCACCTTGAAACACATTTTACTTTGTCAAATGTTATAAACAGAACATTTATTAAATTTTCTATTACTTTTTGACATTAAAATCAATAATATATATATATATATATACATATCATTTCTTCTAAATTAAGTAATTAATGGGAATCACTTTATCAAAACAATGTATTAATAAAAGATTGCATATTTACAGAAGAACATATTTAGGGTGTGTAGTAGAAATACCTAACAGGGAAAGAACCAATAATTGAAAATGTTGTACAAAGAGAAATCTTCTTTGGGGAAAAGTGCATAATGCATGCATGAACTGGTCCCAATGGTTTCAACTTTCAACTTCAACCCCAATATCAACCATTGGTTTTAGGTTTTTATTTACTATTTTAAATAATATAAATATTAAATACCCATAATTCAGATTGCACTATTATGGTATACTCCCATAGGAAAGTATATAAAAAATGAAAAATAGCATGTGATATAACACTTTTATATAAATGATGGCAGTGTTGTAAAAAATAGTTTCATGTTGGCCGATTCAACTGGTAAATCAGTCTCAATACCGACACGGTACAATAATTATACTGGTTATGCAATCATATCGGTCAAAACTAATTAAAGCCACTGAAAATTGGTCTTACTGAAAATATATTATATATGTATATCTAACTTCACCGGTATGCGATTTAATTAATAAAACACTAGTTAAACTACTATACCTATATATCACTATCATATAACTGATTTGTTATTAATAACAATATTTAATCATTAAATATAAAAGTAAAGAGTAAAACTTGTCTCTAGAAAAATATTATATTCCACTCCACTAGCCCTGAATGGAAGTATCAAAACCCATCATATCATGGATTTTATGGAATGAGCAATGCATCTATCACATCATCAGATTATGAACATTTTATTTTCTCTATTTCCTGAATTACATTGTTACCATTTTTTAAATAAAATTTAAATAAAAAATTTATATTATTGGTAAATTACTCAAGGGGATTTCTAAATAAATTGAAAGGATTTATACTCATTAGAAATGAGAGTTTGAAAATAAAAATGCCAAATGGTGTATATATACTTCTATTTAAGTAGTTGTATTATTTATAGTGATTTTAGGAAAACAGGAAATACTTAACACTTTGAAAGATAACATATATATGTAAAAGTTAAAATTTACCAACTTCAAATAAATTATTTTTACAAATTTTAGTTTGATAATTTTAATTGTAAACTTCAAATACTTAAATTTATAATTTTAACAATAATATTATAATGTTAATTATTTTTATTTTATGTTTTCACACGTAAATTTAAAAGTATGACGAGAGATGATAAAGTTGTGTACAATTTTATTACAATTTTTGAAATAAATTATTGAATATCATAATTAACCAAATCTTATAAAGGAGAACTTAGCATGTATCGCTTCCTATTTATATAAGAAAATGTACATACAAAAAATAAAAATAGGTGTCAAAAACAATATAATATAAATTTGTTTGTTTATTCTTTCACGGAAGATAATTTTTCGGAAGAATTTATACCATGTATTAGATCATATCATGTTATATCGAATTTAATTTTTATTAATAAATAGATTCACACCACATCACAATCTTAATAACCATAAATTTAAAACAACAGCCACTCTTCAAACCTCCCTAATTATTTATCATATACTTATAATAAAATTAATGCAAACATGCAATTTAAAAGAAAACTACTACCATTACTTGAACTCACATCACTTGTCTCAATTCCATCCTAAATTCATGTCCTATTTTAATAAAAAAATATTTCATTAAAAAAATTTATAAAATTATAAAATAACATTTTTATATTACTTGTAAAAAATTAATTGACTTGAGACATACGTACATAATCATTTTGGGACAGTCGTCCCCACTCTCATTATTCAGTATATCTTCCAACCACTCATTATATAATTGCATTTTCCAACTCCTCCTTTCACCTCACCTATGGCTACCAATGCTTCTTCTTCAAGATCTAGCATCTTCTATTATGTTGTAAATGAAGAACCTCACTTCCTAGAAGCTTGTTTTCTTTGCACAAAATCACTTGGCCAAAATAATGACATCTATATGTATAGGTTAGTTCAGTTTTCATTTCACTTTCACTCAATCTCTTTCAGTTTCTATCCTTCAATTTCCTATACTTTTTTCTTATCTATTTCTTTGTTTTCATTTCACATTTACTTTTTATATGTTAAAGTTTTGGGAGTCGCCGAAACTAAATCGTATTTGTCCATAGTTGTCTGAAACATTATTTTGAAAACCCTAATAACTATTTAAAACAATATATATAATATTATTTTGGAATTGATATTTTTGCAGAGGGAACACACCATTTTGTAGCAAAGAGTGTAGAGGGGAACAAATAGAGATTGATGAAGCCAAGGAGAAAAGCTGCAAACATTCTTCCAAAAGAAACTCTAATAAGACTTCAAGAACAGGCATAGTTGTAGTCTCCTAATCAATCATATAATCTTTGGTTCCAAAAATTATGTCGCTCGATATGTTACTTACTCTGATTGGTCAGAAAAATACATAGATATCCATTGTGGACGTAGATATCTATATAGTTTAAAAAATTATCTGAATCTAGATCCAACCGTTGTGGGTACTCACTGGTCGGAATTCTCATTATCATCTTCATCCCTAAATGTAGTGACTGTGTATCAATTTTTACACGTAGATCTCTCCCTCATGAATTTATGTATATTAAACTTTTCTAGATAGTGTATACATTTGTTTCTCACTAGATAGCTATTACAATAAATATATATATAATTATTTGCATATTTTTCTCACATGGAGTATAAAGATTGAAATATCACAATGCTAATTTAATAATTAATACACTCTTTTTTTCTCTTTCTTAATATTCAAGGGAGTATAAGTTAACAACGTATATTATTAAGGGGAGGATAAAGAGCATAATTTTCAAAGTTTGATGACTAAAATTTGGAATAAATTTAAAAAACTTACTCTTGAAGTAAATGAATCCCTACTCAGAATTAAAACCATAGAAATTTTAAGTTTATATCAGAGAAAAATCCAACATTTAAATGTACCAAAAATACTCTCTAAGATAACAAATACATAATCACGGCTAAGTGTTTATCATCAACTCCAAAAAACTAGTTGTAGATATGACATTTAAAGAATGAATAAAAAATATACATTATATTTATTTATTAATTAATTAAGTAATAAATGGAGTAATTAAATATATAGATAATTTAAATTAATTTTTTTAATTCTTTATTTAATATTTTATTATAATTAGATATGCAATGTTTTATTTTAATATTTTTCCGTTTTCAATATTTTTTATTTCTTAAAATGTAATTAAGTTGTATAAGATACTATACATCATTAAAAAAATATAATATAAAAATAATTTATACATTCATCTAACAATCAAATTTAAGAATAAATTAAACGTCACAAAAAAATCTAATGTGGAAATAATCTATACATCATAAAATAATAGAGTTTTTTTAGTTGAAGATAACTAATTTAGTTTTTTAAAATTTTGAAGGGTACAATTGATAAGCGAATTATTGAAAATTACTTTACTTTCTAAACGTTAGGCCAAGTAGCTTTCTGAAAAGTAGGTTTAAAACACTATAAAATCATTATTTTTAAAAACTACAAGTTTCCTTCAAATATATTTTTATCGGAATGCTCTAGTAGCTTATTTAGTGAGTCAAAAAAAACTACAAACTAGTTGAAAAGTTTTTGGAGGCATTTTAAGTATTAATCTTTTTTTGTGTGCATATATTTGGATGCTAAATCATCAACAAATTACCATCCTTTAATTTTATTGTGCCTACAATTCTTATCATATATTTGTATACTTTCAATGTCATGAAACACACTACATGAGTTCTTCTTATTGCTCTATCTTGGCAAAGGGTCAAAGAATCATGAAGGAAAGCAAGATTTAGATTATTGGGATATAAATAATTTAGGAGAAAGCAAAAACTAATCACATATAGATGGAAATAGCATATAGTATGCAAGAAAAGAAAAAAATGTATGCACCGAGAGTGTAAGAGTTTTATACATTGTCAGTCAATCATTCATAATTCATTTTCAATCATCATCGACAATTAAAAAAAGTAATACAAATAAATGGTGAATGATGTATTGATTGTATATAAATCTTTACAATGATAATAATGGTTTGATTTAGTATTGAAGAAAATATTGAAGTTTGAGTCTATTTGGTGATGATAACATTTGCAATAATGTTAATGGTATTAATCAACATGTTAAGTTTACACTGTTGAATTACTTGCAACCATAGGCCAAATAGCATTTATCAACTCTGAAATGATGGCACCAATAATAAGATTCTTTTTATTCTCTAAATGGGTATTTTGTTTTAACATGAAATCTCAGTTTTGTTTGTCTAACTTTAGGGAAATTCATTTAGTCAACAACTTCATATTAATATGCTTAACAACAAAGTAAGATTTGTTGTGTGTGAGAGAAGCAATAAAGAATCACAAGGTGAATTAAAAAAAAAATTGCATGGAAATGGTGGGGGCAAATAATTGAAAGAGCTAAGGCCTTTTTTCAAAGATAAAAAATAGTTTTTGGTCATCAATTTTATTAAAATTAAGAGAATAAAATATTTTCACATACAATGAGATAGATTATCTCATCCACCCAGTAAAATTATGACATATGTCTTATTTTTTTAGTTTTTAGAAATATATTTTTTATAAAATGATTAAATAAGATACATATCATGATTTTAATGGTTGTAGGTAGAAGTGGAAACAGGTCAGGTCAGGTCAGGTTTTGCCTTAAACAGGCCGGATAATAGGCCTGTCCTGTTTACTAAAAAGACATGGCTTGTTATAGGCCAGATGATAGGCCCATAATATGCATCTTGACTTGTTTCCACCATTAGTTGTAGGAGATAAGTTATATCCTATTATAAAGAGATGTTTTATTCTCTTTTATTAATGTTGCGATTTTAGTCTCTTTATTTTTTGAATAGAAATATTCTATATCACTCTCTTTATCACAAATGATAAATAAATGAGTCAAATTTTGATTCAACCGCACCTACTATGCTAGCATAATAATTAAGTTTTAAAGAGTATTCTAGCATAATAATTAAGTTTTAAAGAGCATTCTAGCATGATAATTAAGTTTTTGATGAATTTTAACTTTGGTCATAGAGTAAATTTTCATGTTTTAAAATGATTTTCCTTATTATCTATTAATTCCCTATATATTTAATTTGGAGTATTTAAGAGTGATGTAGTTTGAATAATTATGTCTTCCGTAGGAGATACATCCAAGGCATTTTTATGAATGAGATGGGTGACATTCATTAAGACTATGATATGTTGATCAGGGTATTATTTTAGAGATGGGATCCAAATATTGTTTTTACTTATACAACTAATTTTTTCGACAAATATGTTATTTTTTTATTTTTAAAATTTTCTATGTTGTCAATTTTTCTTTCTTTACGTATAAATTTGTTCAATACTTTGTTGATTGTAATGATGATTGTTTTATATTATCATATAGTTGATGTGTAATTGAACTAAAAGTCTAGTCTAAAGTGAGAAAAGTATTTGGTCATTAAATTCTCATTTAAAAGATGGTAACATAAAATATATTAGACCCAAGTCCCTAACAAGTAACAACTATTGAGACAATTACTAAACTTTTATTATTATGAAAGCTTAACTAATTATAAGGGTAAAGTCCCATATTTATAGAAAGAAACAAAAATAGAAATAGCCCAACTACAATAAATCCAATTAAGCCCAAGAGATACCCAATTATAATAACCTGTGATCTAATACTATAAACCTTTGTGAAGAAGTCGATCACTTAATGTATTTGCATTTTCTCAATGAAATTGTAACATGTGATTTTAATTTTTTTAATAATGTAGATTTTAATAAATTATAAAACTAATCTTGACTTCACATTTCAATACAGTATTGGACGAAGATCTCATCCTTTTGGAATTATTGTAATCCTCACATTTTATTGTGTTTGTTAAAGCATTTACCATTTTCTTTAAAAATAAATTGAAAAGTTGTTTTATAACAACACCAAATTCCTCCTATAATAACTAAATTTGATTTTTCAAATACTATTTTTTTTAGTATCACTATTAAAAATTTAAATTATCAACTCTCATATGTTACCATACACTTTAAATTGGTCCCCTTTGAGATAGGCATGTTGGTTTTTATACTCACTTCCAAAACCTTTGCTAAAGGTCCCAATTAATGCTTTACAATTTTAAATGTAATATAATTGATGAATTGATAATAAGCAATACTATTTTTGATTAAAGATATGTACTATTAGTTTTTTGTCACAATTATCTTTTTATTTTTATTTTATAGAATCATTGTTTAATTTATGATAAAGTTAGAAGTATAATATCTCATTGTCTTTATGGATCAAAAACATCATCTTAATTGCTAATTATCCTATTTTCTGTTATTAAAAAGAATAAGTGTCATATATCTCCTCTTAAAATTAGAGTTTAGATAATTATCAATTTTTTTCCTAAAAATACCAAAGTTTTTAGAAAAATAGGAAAATAGATAAAAAGTTGAAATTTATTTGATAGAGTGATTTAAGTGAGTTGCAATTTGGTGGTCATTTTTTAGACATATAACACTTTGATCATTGTGACAAAGGATAATTGTGAGCTTAGGAATATTGTATTTTTAAAATTGTAAAGAGAATAAAGTATTGAATTTTCAGTTTTATTATGTTTGGTGAATAAAAGGATGAAGGATAGACAATGCAACTAATGAATGAAGTCATTGGAAGTTGTTGATAAGGAATATGTAATAATTGAATGATTTTCTGCGAGTTGAATTTTGGAGATGAATCATCTCAAAAATGTATTTCATAACTCTAAATCTCTTTCTTATTTCTATTCTAAAACTCAATTCACAAATGAATCCTTAGATAAGGTCTAAATGAGAGTTAAAAGCATGTCAAAAACAACACAGGAGCCTTTTAGTGAACCAAAAGCACATGAATACTATCTAGGAAAATTACAATGCTTAATGAATTTAAGATTTTAATGTCTTAACTTTAAACTAGAATTTTACCTAGAAAGGAACAATAAAGTCTATACACACAAACACAGGATAAAAAATTTAACATATAATTTAAAATTGAAATAAACATTTGAGACAAATAAATTGAGGTTAGTCAATGTCAAAGGGGTGTTTATAGAGGTGTCAAAACGGGCTATCTGAATAGGTTCGGGCTAGCCCACATCAGGTTGAGGCTAAACGGGACCGGACTAATAAGCCTAGATACAATTTATGCATATCAAATTATAGTCCCGAATCCGCACATTTTGACACCTTGGATTTCTTGTTGGCAAAATGAGACACCATTCAGACAGTTAAGGCAATAACCAATTGAAACCTTGTAACTCGCCAATGAGACTAGGGAGTAGCTTGCTCATGAAGTTACATTCTATAACATGAAGTTGATATAGACATCCTGAGTAATAAGAGAGAATTTTTTTATTATAACCAATGGTATCCCCTCAACTTATGAGTAAATAACTAATTTATTTTGAAGTACATAACCCTCATTACAAGTGTTACTCTTAGGATCGAACCCTTGACATTTTAACTTATGCGAGTATCCAATAAAACTTTATACCACATGAAGGATCGAAATAATATGATAAAAAGCCCTAACTAATGTCTTATTTTAGTTTGGCTCTTTGGAAAACCCAATGTTGAAATCAACTTTCTAAATTAGTTTATTATGTAATGAATGTTAATTGTCTTAAATGTTAATTATTTTCAAAATTAGCATGACATCTTTTTTAACAATAGTTATTATAATGGATGTTGAAAGTTTTTTTTATGTAAATAAGAGATTACTTAGTGTCACTCTCATTTATATCTCTTCTCCTATTTAATTTCTCTTAAATATTAAAAGTTTTTGCACAACATAATTCAGAAAAAGATATTATTATCATTATTGAGAAATATATGTGTATGAGTGGTATTAAAGTGTTGTTATTAATGGTTTCCCCATAAAAGCATAGAAGGTATTGAGCATAATGGAAATCGAATTCGTGAGTACCTATCTGAATTTAATCAGAATTTAATGGGAAAACCTGATGCAATTGAGTTTGGGTTTTACCTGAGTTCAACTTTTGGGTTCGGTTTGGTGCAGTTGATACCATATCCCGAACCCGCCCCGAACACGATTAATATATGTAAAATTATAAAATTACGCATAAATACATATATAAAAAAATATATATATAGAAATATAAATTTTGGGTGAGTTTTTATCGTGGTCGAGTTACCCAAAATACGACAAGTTTAAAGATAATATCATTATTTTCCACCCTAATTAAAGATAATATCATTGCCTCTCAAGGGTAAACATTCTTTAATAACTGTCCATCTATTTGTTGAACATTTTGATGGCCCTACACCAATGTGCACTCAACCAAAACTTAGGAAATTATTTTACCATGGATAAAGAAATAATCTCTTTTGGAATGTGTGAGTATCTCTTCCAAAAAAATATTATTAATAAGAATCAAACCTTTAACTTAATACGATATTTAAGGATATAGTATAACCGTATACCACTAGATCAATATCTTGTTGGTAAATGCTAATAAGTTTATGGGATGCTATTGAACTATGTAAAAACATTTCACAATCTCAACAATAATTGTTTTGCAAACTCATAATTGACAAATAAATTTAAATAAAACTTATATTATCATACCATATGTCCCTACTATTAAACACTATTAATCTTAAATTCAATGGAGGGACCAACAAAATAAAAATTTGAAACTTCAAGGACTAAAATGCAAAAATTAAAATCAAATGGACTAAAATCATTATTAAAAAAGATTAAAAAGTAAAAAAAAAAAGATAATAAAATTAAAAAAGCATTATTACCCATTGGAACATGAATCTCCTGAAAAAAAAACCTACCTTCTTTTTCAACACTTTCTTTCTCTCTCTTTCTCACACTCCCATTACCAACAACAACAACAACAAAACCCTAATTTCAATCTTCACTCTCTAGGTCTCTTTCACTCTTTATCTATTTGATTTTATTTTCATTAATGTGTTTATGACTATGAATTATTATTGATTCAATTTTGATTTTCAATTGCAGGTTCTATTGAAAGGTGAATTTGTTTCATTTTTCAGTTTTTGATTTTGATCATACAAAAAAAGAGAGAGTAATTGAAGAATCAAAGATTGGGATATATGTCCTTCAATCAATCGAAATCGGATAAGAGCGAGGCTGTGTACCGGAAATCCGGCCGATCCGGCAGCTTCAATCAGCACCGCGGTTCCTCAGCCTCTTACGTCAAGGCCGGTGACGGCCCCGCCAACTCTTCCCGGAGGTAAATTTATGATTTTGAGTATGAATTGAGGGATTTGTGATTTTCAGTGTTAATTAGGTTTTGATGATTTAGTGATTTAAAAAAAGAAGAAGGTGATTCTACAAAAAGTGATTTTGACATAAGCTTCTTCAAGTGATATTTTTTTTTTCAATCAAAGGAATCACTTTTTTTTTGTGTGAAAAAAAATATAAACAAATGAGCCCATACTATATTTTTAAGTAGTACTAGTGTTAAGATTGTTGCCTTGTGAATGGGTGGCTATGGGTTCAAATCATGGAAACATGTTCTCCATTTATTGCGATAAGGCTGCATATATTTACCTTCCGAGCCTCATGCATTATGCCACCCCCTTCTTTATGTTTATAAGTAGTGCATTGGTTTTTTATTTTATTTTCTGTTTTATTGATTCTTGTCTTGTTTGTTCTAGTTTAAACAAGAAGCCTAATAATGCACAAGGTGGGCAATCTAGGGTAAACCCTACCCCAGTGAATTCAACAGAGGCTAATGCTAACCGTAACATACAGAACGCTACCCATGTACGACCTCAATTACATGGTAAGCTTTAGGAAGATTAGTTATTCATTTATTTAAAAATGTCATTATTCTTTTAATGTATTTTTAGTGTCTGGTCATGTTGTTCAATGAAATTATATGCATGCCACAGTGTTAATTGGTTTCACCGAGGATGAACTTGTCGAAGTGACCGCTCTCCTTATAATGGAAGAATAGGCTGTTGTTATTCATGTGGTCAATTGTTTGGTAACTTATGCTTGTCTTTCTTATGTAATTCGTTCATTCACGTGGTATGATAGGAGCACCTAATGCATCAGTTACAACCAAGCTATCTGAATCATCTGCTGCACAGAGGAGCAGTGTAGTTGTTCCAAAAGCTCCTACTTCTCAACTGGTGCCCCCCATCAGTTCTGATTCAGCTGCCCCTACAACCCCTGCTAAGGGTATGCTATTGCTAGCCTTATGGATTTTTGATGCAGCACATAAGATGTGAATTTAGTGCTAATTTTTAAAGCTTGTAGCTCAGCTTATAATATATTTCATGTTGCAAAATGATTTTCCTTATTAGCTATTAATTGCCTGCATATTATTTGTGAGTTGTGAGACTGATGTATTCTGAATATTTATGTCTGCCCCAGGAGACGTGTCCAAGGCATTCCCTTTCCAATTTGGATCCATAAGTCCTGGCTATATGAATGGGATGGCAGTAAGTTTCTTATAACTCTTCTAAACTATTTGCTTAATGTCGTTTCTGTTATAACGATCATGTTCATGTTTCTCATATGCAGATTCCAGCCCGCACTAGCTCAGCTCCGCCTAATATAGATGAGCAGAAGCGTGATCAGGTGTGCTTTTCTAATATTTTTTACCTATATCTCCATAATTTTGCACTACTACAATATAGATATAGATTTGCACGGCTCTCTCCTTCTGAAGGAAAGTGGATGTTATTTAAGATACTATCATAATATTACCGAGAACTGCTCTACAAAGGAATGCCCCCTAGGTGTCCGTACTTTGTTAGTTGAAGTCTTAGCTTGCTTTATGTGTTTTCACCGCGATGCAAGTTTTTGTATGCTCTAATTGCTAAACTTTCAGGCTCGCCAGGACTCTTCTAGATCTGTACCTTCAGGGCCGACACCCCCTATTCCAAAGCAGCAACAGCCACCTAGGAAAGATGCAGTTGTCACTGACCGATCTAATTCTGTAGAGACTTATACAGGAACTAAGGGAAGGAAGGATCCTCAGGTATCAGCTTCGACCGCAGCAGGCCTGATTCAAAAGCCTTCAGTTCCTGTAACAGGGATTTCAATGCCAATGCCATATCATCAGTCACCAGCATCTTTACAGTTTGGTGGTCCTACTCAACAGATTCAACCGCAGGGTATGTCAATAACATCCCTCCAGATGCCTATACAGATACCTATACCAATTGGAAATGCTGCCCAAGTGCAACAACAGGTTTTTGTTCCTGGTCTTCAATCTCATCCAATGCATCATCAGGGGATAATCCATCAAGGCCAAAACATGAGTTTTACTCATCCAATGGGTCATCACCTTTCCCATCAGTTAGGAAGCATGGGCATTGGCCCCCCATATCCTCAGCAGCAAGGAGGACAATTTGCTGCTCCTCGAAAAACTACTACTGTGAAGATTACTCATCCCGAGACACATGAAGAGCTGAGGCTTGATAAAAAAACAGATGCGTATTCAGATGGTGGGACATCTGGTGTTAGATCGCATCCTAACATGCCTTCTCAGTCTCAGTCGGTTCAATCTCTTGCAGCTTCTCATCCCATGAACTATTATTCAAGTTCCTTTAATACAGGTTCTATGTATTTTCCACCTCCTAGTTCTCTTCCGCCAACAAGTGTCCAGATAACTCCTAATCCTAAATCACCGAGATTTAATTATCCAGTTAATCATGGTCCCCAAATTTCTGGTTTCATGAATTCATCACCACTTGGTTCTCCGCCTGTTAATAAAGCTAGCACTCCTATTATTGGCATTGTTGAAGCACATAAATCAGAAAGTTCCCGTGATGTGCCGAATGCACTGTCATCAGCTCCAATTGGAGTAACTTCTGTAACTATTAAGACAAGTGGTGCCTCTGCTGTTTTGGACTCATCGTTACCCAATTCCAGCATTTCTGGTGATCAAAATAGAGAATCTAGTTCAGCTGCATCTTGTGATACTACCTCCCTTGTACCACAAAAAGGGTCTGAATCTTATACAGAGAACTCTTCACAGCAGTCTAAATTAGCCAGTGAATCTTCAGTTTTGTGTTCACTGCCAAAACAATCTTCTGCATCTGTTGCGGTATCTTCTGAGAAGCTTACAGCCGCTCCCTTGACGCTTCCTTCATCAACTGCTAGTGAGGATTCTGTCTCGGTTGTGTCTAATAATGAAGGCATAAGGAATGAACCTCTTAGCAGGTCTAACTCTCTGAAGGATAAATCAGGGAAGAAAGGTCAATTACAGCATCAGGTATTGGGTGGAAGTTCAATTACAACAGCATCATGTATATAATGTGATCTTGGTTTACTAGAGTTTAATGTATGTATTTTTTTGTCCCCCCCCCCACAGGTTTCTGTGAAATCTCCTATGGAGGTTAATGTATCTTCTCGAGCTGTTGACAGTGGTATATCTCATACTGGAGTTTCCGAACCTGCAGGAACTGAAACAAATTATTCCGTGGCTGTTAACACTGAAGTTCTTCCATCATCTCTTGACACAATATCAGCTATCGGCAGTAGCATTCCTAGTGCTGTTGAAGCGAAGACCAACTGCTCCGCTGATGTTTCTGCTTGTTTTTCAGATGAAGAATCTGATGTGCAAGGTGCTGATAGTTTGAACAATCATAAGCATGATAATCTAGATCCTTCTTCAGAAGGTATACTGGTAAAGCAGAATATTTTGGAAATTTGTGTTAAAAATGATAAACCATCTCTTGAATGATATAAACAAAATATTAAATGTGTTGGAACAGAAGTTAAACAAACTGATCAAGATGCTGCAACAGTAAGCACTGAGATGATAACCTTGAAGACTGTACAGAAACAACAGGATGAATCTGCAAGTTGCAGTGCAGGATATCACAATGCAGGTGATAATTTAAGCACTTTTACCTCTACTTGGTTAGATTCTTTAGATGTCATTTTAAGTAGAAATGATGTAATTACTAAGGGTTACCATTTCTGAAAATTCTGGCATGTCAGGTCCGCAGTCTGCTGATCTTCCAGAAACAACATCAATACTTATCAAGGATAGTTCAGAGAATGCTGGCAGTGACTCAACGTCTCATGCAGTGTCAGGTAATAAGGATAGACAAACTTCAGAAGCAAATAAGGTGAATACTACATCTAAAACAAAGAAGAAAAGAAAAGAGATTCTTCAGAAAGCGGATGCTGCCGGGTCAATTTCTGATCTTTATAATGCATACAAGGGACCTGAGGAGAAGAAAGAAGCTATCCTGAGTTCAGAGAGCACGGAAAATGATTCTACTTCTGGAAGTTTGGAGCAGTTGCCTGCTGGTTCTGTTCAACTGGGTGATGTAGCAAGCGAGAAATTTGAAGCAAGTAAAGCTGAACCCGATGACTGGGAGGATGCTGCTGACATGTCTACACCAAAACTTGAAGTTGATGATAAAACAATCCCGAATAGCGATGAAAGTGGAGGCACAATAAAAAAGTACTCTCGGGATTTCCTTTTGAAATTCTCTGAGCAATGCACTGATCTTCCTGAAGATTTTGATCTTTCAGCAGACTTTGCTGCGGCTTTGATAAGAGCTAATATTACAGGTGTTCATGTTATTGACCGTGATTCACATCCTAATCCCGGAAGAAATGTAGATAGGTCGGGTGGGATATCTCGGATGGATCGCCATGGAGGTGGTATGAATGAGGAAGACAAATGGAATAAAGTTTCTGGTGCTTTTCATTATGGACGTGCTTTTGATGGCATTGGAGGTAATGCTGGATTTCGAGCTGGCCAAGGGGGAAATGTTGGGGTTTTAAGGAATCCTCGTGCACAGACACATTTACAATATGCTGGAGGGGTCCTTTCTGACCCAATGCAATCCATGGGAAATCAGGGTGGAATGCAGAGAACTAGCTTAGATGGTGAAAGGTGGCAGCGCTCTGCTAGCTTCCAGCATAGGGGTTTGATTCCTTCACCTGCAACTCCTCAAACTCCTTTGCAGATGATGCACAGAGCTGAGAATAAGTATGAAGTGGGTAAAATACCAGATGCGGAACAGGCAAAGCAGAGGCAATTGAAAGCTATCTTGAACAAACTAACCCCTCAGAATTTTGAGAGACTTTTTGAACAGGTAAAAGCAGTTAATATTGATAATGCAGTCACCCTCACTGGTGTCATCTCACAAATCTTTGAGAAGGCTCTGATGGAGCCTACCTTCTGTGAAATGTATGCTAACTTCTGTTCACATCTGGCTTCCGAGTTGCCTGATTTAAGTGAGGACAATGAAAAGATAACATTTAAGAGATTATTATTAAACAAATGCCAAGAGGAATTTGAGAGGGGTGAAAAAGAACAAGAGGAAGCCAATAAGGCTGATGAGGGAGAGATCAAACAGTCTGATGAAGAACGGGAAGAGAGAAGGGTCAAGGCTAGAAGACGTATGTTGGGTAACATCAGATTGATTGGAGAGCTATATAAAAAAAGAATGTTGACTGAGAGGATAATGCATGAGTGCATTAAGAAGTTACTGGGTCAGTATCAGGATCCAGATGAGGAAGATATAGAAGCACTATGCAAACTGATGAGCACTATTGGTGAGATGATTGACCATCCCAAAGCCAAGGTTCATATTGATGCGTATTTTGAAAGAATAACGGTATTATCAAACAATATGAATTTGTCTTCTAGGGTGAGGTTCATGTTGAAGGATGCAATTGATTTGAGAAAGAATAGATGGCAACAAAGGAGGAAAGTTGAAGGACCGAAGAAGATTGAGGAGGTACACAGAGATGCTGTGCAAGAGAGGCAAGCTCAAGCTCAAGCTGGTAGGATGGGTCGTGGTCCGGGCAACAATCCATCAGCAAGAAGGAACACCATGGATTTTGGTCCAAGAGGGTCATCAATGTTGTCTTCTCCTACTGCTCAGATGGGTGGACTGCGTGGGCTACCTACTCAAGTTCGGGGGTATGGTTCTCAGGATGCTCGTTTTGAGGAAAGGCAATCTTATGAGGCAAGGACCTTATCAGTTCCTTTGCCTCAAAGAACCTTAGCTGATAATTCTATAACCTTGGGACCCCAAGGTGGTCTTGCTAGGGGTATGTCAACTAGAGGGTCAGCAGTAATTTCGAGTTCATCCACTTCTGATGGATTTCCTGTCACAAGAGACTCTCATAGAATGGCTACCGGTCTTAATGGTTATAACAACTTACAAGAGCGTGCACCTTACAATTCAAGGGAGGATCTTGCATCAAGATACATGGTGGATAGGTTTTCTGCTCCAGATACTGCTGACCAATCAAGTGCTCTAGTTCGTGATATAAACTATGGTAACAGAGACTTGAGGAATGTAGATCGGAATCTCGACAGACCTGTTGCATCTTCATCTCCTGCCCAATTGCATGTTTCAACAGTCTCCCAGAATGATTCTTCAGAGAAGGCATGGCCAGAAGAGCGACTGCTGGCCATGTCCATGGCAGCAATCAGAGAATACTACAGGTATTGTTTTCACTTGATGCTGTTTCTTACCTCTTTGTTCCACTTTTGTTTTTGATGCGAAGTTTGAACTATCAGTTTATTATTTTTCATTCTTAGATACAATCCTTTTTATATTGGACATGTACTATTTCCCTGTTGCCAGAATCTTATTTCTCGTTCTTACCTCTTTAACCAACAAGGCAAATTGTTTTCCATGTGATAAATTTTTTGGGTCCATGTTATATCTTGTGTCCAGTATGGCCTATTTCCCCTTTCTCTTATGTATATGTGACATTACACAGCAGATGAGTTATCTTGAAAAACATTTTACTTCGTCTATTATTCTTAAAAATATAAATTATGCTCCTGAGATTTTCTATATTTATTAGTCAGTATCAGGAGGTTTTTGGCTTGTTTATTAGATGGCATGGCACTTTAATTTTGTTTTTTGTGGACCTTTCTTGCCTTTCTTTTTCTTTAAATTGGGTGGTTTGCAAAAAGGAAACATAGGAAAGGCGAGAAACAATGGAAGGATATGATGGCCTCTCTAGATATTTAGTGAAAACAAATATATATATGTTTGTGGATCTTACAGCCTAAATGTGAAGTTCCTAACTCCTGCATCACTGTTCCTTTTAATTGTTTAGTTTTTACCAGTCTCTGGGGTCTTGGGGGATACTGGTCACTATTTGAACGATTCCATAAAATCAATCAAATAAGTTTTGCAGTGGACGTGGCGTGCAATTTCTGTGTAGTGACATGTGGATTCTCATCAGATTCTCAGAACTCGGTGAACTGTCTTCTCTGTTTTCAAATGGTGGTATCTGATAACACTGAAGAAATAATTGATTTTAAAATTGTGTATAAATGTGAATAAGAAGATTTAATCCATTTTGAGGGATTTCTTTTATATGTGTTGAATGTTTCTGTGTGGTCTTATATGTCTTGTTATGATTTCCTTAACGTGTCAGTTGATTTAATCACTTTTCTGCATCCTGGTCTTATTATTCCTCAATTAAATTATCCTGTTTACTTTGTTGTCTTTTCTATTTAAACTTTCATTCATGAACTGTAGGTTTGTGTAAGGCATGTTGCATTTTTAGCTTCTTATGCTCTCGAAGAATTGTGACACACAAATGTATTTAATCATGTTTAGTTTAGGAATTTATTTGCATTTTTGATACAGCCTCATCCATACCAATGGGAATGTTATGGAGCCAATTATAATATTTTATACTTTAGTGGTTGTGATGTGGTTACTTACCTTAAATGTAGGGGATCATGATAAGTTTTATCTTATGCATTTAGTTGTTATTCATGGCCTGATGGGGGCAAGTTAAATTGACTATGCATGTTGACACCGGCAAATGTGTTATCCTTTTTTATACACTGGTGAATTTATTTCTCAATTATTTAGTCATGCAAATTGTCTTTTGGGTATTATGAAATTTTCAGTGCCAGAGATGACAAGGAAGTTGCATTATGTATCAAAGATTTGAACTCTCCAAGCTTTCACCCTTCTATGGTTTCTCTCTGGGTCACAGACTCATTTGAGAGAAAGGACACAGAAAGAGATCTTTTGGCTAAACTTCTAGTCAACCTTGTAAAATCTCAGGATGGAATCTTGAGTCAAGCCCACCTTGTCAAAGGGTAAGATTTACTTAACAATATGATGACTGAGATTTTTCCCCCGAAGACACTGCTCATGTTATTTATGACTATTCCAATATATTTTTGCTAGGTTCGAATCTGTTCTCAGCACACTGGAAGATGCTGTTAATGATGCCCCTAGAGCACCAGAGTTTCTTGGCCGAATTTTCGCCAAAGTTTTAATGGAGAGTGTAGTCTCTTTGAATGAGATCGGGCGGTTAATACACGATGGTGGAGAGGAGCCAGGGAGTCTCTTGGAAGCTGGGCTTGCAGCTAATGTTCTGGGATGGACCTTGGACTCAATACAATCGGAGAAAGGTGAAACTGTTCTAAACGAGATTCGTTCAAGCTCTAACTTGCGGCTGGAAACTTTCAGGCCGCCTAATCCCATTACATCAAGGAAGTTAGAGAAATTTATTAGTGGATAGTGATGCTCATTGTATCCTTTTTTGATTGGGTGGTGGAGTTATTTTCTTTGGTGGTTCTCTGGAGGTACTCAATATGCAGAGAATGATGACTTTCTCTATGAGATAAGTGGGTACATAAATTTTCATATGGGATTTCTTTATCTTTAAATATTATTTCTCCAACATTTCACTGCAATTTTAAAAGGTTCAGTTGAGCATATGATAATCACAGAATTTTAGACTGAGTTGTTATGCCTGCTTTTTTAGGATCTCTCTACTTATTTTCTTTGTAGATATAAATGGTTCAATGCTGCATCAAGAATCTTTTCATCTCCTTCTAAACACCACCTAATGAATGGAAAAATTGTAATACTGAAAAGTCTTACCATCTCATAACTTATCTATTTTATTTAAGCTATCAGCTTTTCAAGGTGTGATTTGTGTTTTCCCAATGATCTTGTTATAACGCTAACATTTTTCAACGAACATGATTTACGATAGAATATTATGATGTTGTTCAATCAATTTGGCTAATCTTGTTCTAAAGCATCCAAAATGAGAATAAATTTGAGAATTGAACATACAATAGAAACCTATCAGCTGACATTCTATTCCAAACTTGGGAAATTTTTGAGTATGTTTTATGAGTGACTTGGCAACTTACTTTCATTTTTGCACAACTCATTATATAGGATGGTGGTAGGAAAATGATATTGGTATGTATAATATGAGGGAGAACCAATATTCCTAAGCATTTGTATATTACTTAATTAATAGCTAAAGATAGATTATTCACCAACACAGGAATACAAGTTCCACAATGAAAAAGGTTTGTGTTCAATCAAAATGAAAAAGAAAGCTTGTTTATCACTTCAATTATAAGTGATCATAGTGTGAGGACATTGGAATAGTCCACAACTTTCAATCCCAAGAACATCATAATAAAATGAAAGTGGTTGAGAGGAAAAACATCACTTTAAGAGAGATCTCAATCCACTTTTCCTTATAGCACATGTTTATATATATATATATATATAGCATTTTCCATATATAATAATGGTTTTGGCTCAACCTTTTCAATAGCATGAGGTGATGATTATAAGCACCTCATCTCAAACAAAACCTAGAAAATTGTTGATGGCATTGTTGCTTCTACAATGACCAAGAAGAGCAGATCTTCAAAGGCCAAGTCCCTAGTGACTCAAGAAGTAACCCTATATTCTAATGTGCATGTAGAGTTAGCTATGAAAATTTTATAGAATCTAGTTCAAATTGTTGATGCTACTTTATCACAACCATCACTATCTACACAATCACCACAAATTTCTCATCCCCACCTTATAGAAAACCAAATACCACCATAAAAAAAACAACTAAGATTATACTTGTATACTTGTTCATACCATATCTCTTGTATCTATTACAATTAAGTGAATAATACATGTTTAGTCTATGTAATATATGAAATGCTCTTATCTAACAACCTAATTTGATTTATATAATTGATATGTTGTGCTAATTTTACTCTAATTGGAAATTGTTTTTGCACAATTTTGGAAAAGTCTTTCTTAGCACATAATATTAGGTGGGGTCTTTTATCTCTTTGTTAATTTTGACTAACAAATTTAATTTAATTTTTTGTCATTATCGGAAGATTTTTGGAACCATAGTGGTTTATATTTTCAAGTGAGCATTATCTTAGTGGAACCAACTTATTAATCTTATACTTTTCCCAATGTTTTGATTAATAACAAAGAATTGAATTTGGGAAGCATAATATAACAAAGAAATTATCTATTGAAAACAAAATATATAGTTATAGCCTATGCTTAATTACTTTCTAAAAAGAACATGAGTTATATGAAAAGATTGCATATGACATAAATACACCAAGGAAGATGAACTTAGGTGTAATAAATCCAATATAATTAATGTGAAACCATACATGTCTCAAGATACAATGGATTCAAGTAATAACTTTCTTCTTGCTATCAAGACATAAGGAATTAATTGATTTAATAATGTTTACTTCAAATGAAGTACCTCAAGACACCGTTGAAATATTATCCAAAGTAGTTGAAGCTCACCTATAAAAGAAAGAACTCAAGACACAAGACTAACAAAAGATACAAGGTTAAGAGTAAATACCAATCAAGTGCATATAAATTCTTTTAAAAAATTACTTTCTTGTATAGGAATTCTATTTGTATAGAACAATAGCATAATTTATTTGGAATATCTTTATAAGAGGTAAACTTTGCCGAGTAAGAGAAATAATCTTCGAGTTTACATTTAAAAATTGTAAAATTTATTTTTTAGAGATTCTTAGACTCAAGTGATCTTACATTTTCATACCATCACATATGGATTTGTTAAAGATTAACAAGCAAACTCTATTTACATATTAGAGCCTAGAAGAGAATTGTAAAGTATAGAATAATTGACCAAATATATAGATAGAATAAATGATTAACTTAGAGATTCTTACATAATCATATTTTTGTATTAAATGAAGGAAATTATAGAAATTTAGAATTGTTGTAGTCCTCATTCTTCTCTTCTTGAGGCATGCATAAGAGAACTTTCACAATATAATCTAATTCTATTTGGAAGCTGTCAAAGAAAGAAAAGTTAAATAAATATATATAATCAATTAATACTTTATGACATGAAAATCAAATAATATGATAAGAAGTTATGTAGAACAATTACTCACATTAACTATTACAAGCAGTAACAAGCATGATTAGGGCAACTTGGAATAAGATGTGGGGGACAATAAAATTTACAATCCTCATTAAACAAACAATATACAGAACCTGTGATGTAAAAAAATAAATATTGGGTATGTTAGTGAAAGATAATACAAGCTTATATATTAGGTAAAGAATAAATTTTCAAAAATAAAAAAAATTCTTACTTCCACTTCTTACAACAATAAATAGGGAAAAGAAGATGACCAAGGCATAAAAAGAGTTTATACTTTCTCCCATATTTATCTCCTTTGCATGTAACAAAATGAATATGATTTGCAACTATATAATGCTAGAAATGAAATTCTTTATTTACACTTCTAGAGTTGCAAGAAATTGTTTATAAAATTCATTAGTATATGTCTCTTAAGTACATTAGTTTGTTGTATTTGAGTTAAAAAAGATATTGCTTCAAAAGTTCACTCACTTTTCCTAACCTTACTTTCTTTTTTATTTCTTTTCTACCCTTTCGTGATTGGAAAGATAAAAAACCAAAAAACAAAATAGTGCCCAAATGAAATGATGACATATTTCATGGGCAAAATGGAAGTATTTTAGGGTCAAAGTAATTAACATAAAATGTAGGACTTGTCTGATTTATTCTATATTCTCATTAACATGAATTTTATGATTAATATTCAATACTATTTATGAAAGAGAATAATGTTGATTTTTAAATAAAGTTGTACATAGGAGTAGTACAAGAATGATGTGGTACCATGTATTATGTTGGATTATGTAATCTACACATTTATTTTATGCAATAACATAAACCGTTGAAGTTTCTAGCTTCATTGTTGATCAATTAAAAGAATTAGTCTATTAATTCATTTTTAACATAGTTAATAATGATCATAAAAATGGATATATCTTTATTTCAAAATGTTAGCTACAAATTTATATTAAAAAAATACACATATATATATCAAGTATCAACCATTTAATATTGTGATTAGTCTTTCATTTGAATTTATCATTCTTATTGATGATTAGTTGATTTCTTATATCCTATATTTAAATTGTACTTTGATTATAACTACGATTTCATCTTCTTTAAGTTTATTTTTGTCTAAGACATTACAACTATTCATTTTCTCACTTCCTACCAAATAAAAATAACATATCATAAAACTTGCATTTACAATAAAATTAAAATATAAACATTTAAGTTAGCAATCATATATTTTGGATGAGTATTCATTATTTGTTTTTTTTTTAGGATGCAAAATTGTTTCATGACACAATATCATATCAATAATACTATTGTTCCTTTTAAACCCAACATTGAAGATTAGTTTTGACTTCTATATCATCTAATATTATATATTTCTAAATAAATTATAACACATGTAAATATTTCATATATAGATTTAAAATTTGCACATAAAGTTTTACACAAGAAATAGACAAAGTTATATTTTTCAGAAATAAATAAAGTTAGTCAGAGTAAGTATACTCAACTATAAATTATTATCTTCAAAATTTAAAGGTTTAATTATTGTACAATCAATCCTAAACAATAAAAAATCGGGTGGACAAACACAATAATGTCTATCAAAACATTAGTATTATAATAATTTAGAATTGTTGTACTTCTCCATATATCTTCTTGTGGCATGCATAAGTAAGAGAACTTTCACAGTATAATCTAATTATATGTGGATGCTGTAAAAGAAAGAAATGTTAAAGAAATATAATCAATTCATACTTTATGACATGAAAATCAAATTATATAATCAAAACTAATGTAGAATAATTACTCACATTAATTGTTACACGCAGTAACAAGCATAATGAGGGCAACTTGGAATAAGATGTGGAGGACAATAAAATTTACAATCCTCATTAAACCAACAATATACAGAACCTGTAATGTAAAAAATAAATATTGGGTATGTTAATGAAAGAGAATACAAGCTTATATATTAGGTAAAGAATAAATTTTTAAAACGAATTTTTTTTTTTCTTACTTCCACTTCTTACAACAATAAATAGGGAAAAGAAGATGACCAAGGCATAAAAAGAGTTTATACTTTCTCCCATATTTATCTCCTTTGCATGTAACAAAATGAATATGATTTGACACTATATAATGCTAGAAATGAAATTCTTTATTTACACTTCTAGAGTTGCAAGAAATAGTTTCCTAATATAAAATTCATTAGTATATGTCTCTTAAGTACATTAGTTTGTTGTATTTGACTTAAAAAAAGATATTGCTTCAAAAGTTCACTCACTTTTCCTAACCCCACTTTCTTTTTATTTCTTTTCTACCCTTTGGTGTTTGTTAAGATAAAAAACCAAAAAACTAAATAGTGCCCAAATGAAATGATGCTATATTTTATGAGAAAAATGAAAGTATTGTAGGGTCAAAGTAATTAATTAACATAAAATGTAGGTTTTGTCTGATTTAATTTATTATATATTCTCATTAACATGAATTTTATATGATTAATATTCAATACTATTTATCATAGAGAATAAAGTTGAGTTTTAAATAAATTGTACATATGAGTAGTACAAGAATGACGTGGTACCATGTATTATGTTGGGTTATGTAATCTTCACATTTATTTTATGCATGTTGCTCGCTTAATCTATACTAATATATAAAGGGAAAACACAAAATAATTATTCGTGATGTTGTAATTTGTGTTTTCTTATTTTGCCCTTACTAATCTATATTTCCTACTAAAAAAACCATATAACATATTTCCTGATTTTATGTTCCAAGTTTATTTAGGTAACTTTTACGGTTTTTCCATTTGAACACGACAGTTTATACTTTTCATTTTTTAAGATGCAAAATTGCAAATCATATTTTGTTGATTTTGTTATAGTTATGAAAAATATAATAAAAATATACAAAACAATTACAATTCACTCAATGGAAAAACGGGTTGACAGACACTTAACACGCTAATCATTATAATGATCATAAAAATGGAGAAATATCACACATCCTAAATAATTCATGTTTTCATATCCATGGTAAAATATCCTTGATGCAACAGTGATCATGAATAAGTTAATCCACTCCACTAAAAAGGATAGGGAGGGTTGTCTTTTATTTAAAGGGATTTCAAAAAAGCTTATGACTATGTTAGTTGGGAGTTTCTTAATTATATTATATGATGCTCAGATTTTGTTTTATAGGTATTTGGAGGAAATAAATTAAGGCCTACTTAATTTCCACGGAAATGTCTGTGTTGGTTAATGGTGACAAATTTTCAGTTTGGGGATGATGCTATTCTTGTGTGCAAGCCAAATGCATTTAATCTTTGGAGTATTAAAAGCATTGTTTTAAAAATGTAACCATCCCAGACTGACGATGAAACCGTTTATTTTTTACATTTCTTTTCTTTTTGTTCCAAATCATTTCCTTTTCTTTTTGTTCGAATCATTTCGTTTTCTTTTTGTTCCAAATTATTTCATTTTCATGTTTATTATAAAGTTTTCATCTTTATCTTTTTATTTTATTTTATCTTTATGTTATATTGAATCTTTTTATGTTTTTTGAGAGGAAGAAGGTGTGTTAAACGGTGTTTCGGATTGAAAGAGATGTTTGCTAAAAAATGATGGAATTCTTACTTATTTCTCTGTTGTTTATTGAAATTGTATTAATATTTGAATTAACAATTTTCCTAATATTACTATTCTAATTTTAGGTGTAATCATATCAAATCATTCATTACCTAAAAATTACAACTGATCACTTTTAAAATTGGTAGGTGAAATTTAAAATCACACATATATATATATATATATATATATATATTAAAATTTATAAATTGTGTTGGTTATAATTTAAAGGTTATAGTTCTATTTTTTAAATTCTAATATTATGAAATTATATTATTACACCGTTGGAATTGTAATGTTACAATAACTACACAATGTGAAAATAAAAATATATGTTTCTTTACTTTTTAATAAAAAAATGAAATTACCATAAAAATCTAAAATGTCAACAATAATTACATACTTTTTTGAGCTTTGAAAATATTTTAAAGTTTAAATTGACCGGTTGAAAAATATGAATAACTACGTATCATAAATGTGAATAACTACATACTTAATCGTGTCATCTTATACAAAATGTGAAAATAAAAATATATATTTTATTTAATTTTTAATAAAAAAATTGAAATTACAATTCAAATAGAAAATTTTGAATAGTTTTTTTCTTCTCATTGTTACTATTTTCGTACTACAATATTATGGACTACATAAATATTATGAGTTATACATGTCTCTTATTCTTTTAAAAATTAAGGAATACATATTTATTATGAGTTATACATATTTCTTATTACTTATTTTATAATTAAACAATAAATGAGTATAAATATATATTATGTAACGACCCGATTTTCGTAACTCGAAAATTTTGAAAACTTTATTAAATGCAAATATTAGTTAAGTTTCCCAATTCAAAATGCGGAAATAATCAATAATACTTTTTCATCAAAACATTACATCACATTCTATTCTAATCCATAATTCATACAATTATCCTTTGTTTCAATTACAACACTGATAAAGGTATTCATGCTAATCTTATTGCATCTTTCGAAAAAGTTCATTTATACAACATAGCTACTTCAACATATTTCTCATATTACATACATTATACAAATATAATTTCGGAATACAAAAACGACTACTCCAGTCTATACTCCCATCAGCAAACATCCACGACGCCACAGCAACATCCTGAACTCATATATAACATATAGACAAGGAAAAGCAGAGGGAGTAAGAACCAACTACGGTGACCGTAGCGTGGAATTACATGGAGTAATATCATTAAAGTATAACAACCTATACAATCATCTAAAATCAATCATAGTAAACATATACCATTTATATACCAGTCAATACCTTAAACCACATAATATGCACTTATTCAATCAGTATAATCACCACATTTCTTTTAGACATTTCAACGCATCAGTACAACACTTCTACAACAATTCAATACAACTACGACCACCCAATATCACAAAGGGCCAATCAAATCAACATCACGAATGTAGGTCGCATCCATACCACGAAGGCATATCAAAATTCCATACCACGAAGGCAGGTCAAACTCCATACCACGAGGGGCAGGTCAAACTCCATACCACGAGGGGCAGGTCAAACTCCATACCACGAGGGGCAGGTCAAACTCCATACCACGAGGGGCAGGTCAAACTCCATACCACGAGGGGCAGGTCAAACTCCATACCACGAGGGACAGGTCAAACTCCATACCACGAGGGGCAGGTCAAACTCCATACCACGAGGGGCAGGTCAAACTCCATACCACGAGGGGAAAGTCAAACTCCATACAACCACATCAATCACAATATAATATTTCCACTGCATTATTCTAGCATTGCAACTTCGTCAAAACACAAGACACCACATCTATGTCATAAACACAATGTATCATATATCCTACCACAATAAAAACCACTCACAACATCATCATCACATAATATAATTATGTACATTTATCACCAACAAGCCATTCCCCACAAAGTCATTATTAGAAATATACCCACAAATCAACAAATTAACAACTTATCACACAAACATTGATACAAACACACCCATATATGTTTATATCAAATCAACCATCCATAACACAACATTATCATAAATAAATCACACACAACATATTCTTCATCATATAACACATTAACGTTAGAACTCTCTTTCATGACGGTGTATTACACGCCCAAAAGAGTTTCTATCCGTTAATATGCTCCGATTCTTGAGGGAAATCGGAGATGATGACTCTAATGAATTACTCTAAGACCACAATGGTCTTCTCCCTCACCTTAGGTTGCGTAAGCTCCGTTGCTCCGCAAAAGAGCTTCATCTCCCTCCATCTCCTTCAACCTCCATTGTTGCTTTTTCCTCTCCCAAAGCACTCCAATGTTCCATTAAGAAGCAATAGGAAGAGGTTTGATGTGTTGTTGAGGTTTAGTGGAGGAAATGGTCGGAATCCATGAGGAGTCGCCGCTAGGAGTGAAAGGGATAAAAGAAGTGAAGATTAGGGTTTGTGAAACCCTTTCCTTACTTTTATAGCTCTGACGCTCTCGCCCAAGCGAGGGATTCTCGCTCAGGCGAGAATCTCACAGTGGCGATATTTTTATATGATGTAATCGATTACATGCATAGTGTAATCGATTACATCATGAAAAATTACACATATCTGACATTTTTATACGATGTAATCGATTACATTCATAGTGTAATCGATTACATGCATAGTGTAATCGATTACATGCATAGTGTAATCGATTACATCATGAAAAATTACACATGTCTGATCAGATATCAACATGTAATCGATTACAAGGACCATGTAATCGATTACACTATGTTATCAGCCCAAAATTGTCATTTCTCGCTCAAGCGAGACATCCAGGACTGATACTATAATTTTAAAGACTCAAAAATCAGGATGTTACAATCCTTCCCCCCTAAAAGAAATTTCGTCCCCGAAATTTTATCAGGTTATTCTTAGGAATATACTATTATCACTCCGACACTAGGCATAGATATACATGACCAAACTTAGGTCCGACCATCTAAGCAATTAAGATCGCTTAGTCGACAAACAAGGACACATACCACGTAACAGTGATACTACAATGACAACTTCTGGACTAACTTTTCAGAGTCCACATACTAAATGCAAATATATGGACAACTAGGACAATTAAGAGGAAGTTGTTACCACCGGAATAAAAATTCTCAAGTATTCATCAAGAATAATAGATCTTCCCGATCTATCAAGATAAAATCATTCAAAATGATCAACACATACAGTGAAATTCACAATAACACATTCGAATTCAAAAGAAAGTGGGACTCAATACCCATCATCTACCAAGATGCACCACCTTACATCCAAAATGCAATAGCTAGATCGGCCTCCACTCGATGGAAACAGCGTCATTTCATTTCACACATGAAAATAGTCACAATTAACTCAAAAATTATCACTAGAATTTTCAAACTTGTACTTGCTATAACACATAAACAAGTCATTCTTTCAACGAGTAGCATTTAGACAAATAAGATTTCTAGAGTTTTTCAGAGCATCAAACAAAATCACTGAGTAACTATCAAATCCAATCAAACATTCCTACAAAACACGGATGCGGTAGAAGAATATTCGCCAATTTTAGTCTCAACTCGGCGTACAAGACCGTAGGTCAACTCAAATTACATGTTTCGTTACCAATGATTATTGCAATTTTTTTTTTTAACATTCAATCCAATAACATGTGCATTACAAGGATACTCAAACTATCATGGTGTGCATACATTTCGAACTTGATTCTACATCGTGTCTAGAAACACATAATCGGAATTAGCTCACAGAGTTTTTAACAACATTGAATTCGTACAAGATGGAGTTGCTAACCGTTTGGATATTCAACAAGGAACTCAGTCAATGCTTAGCCAAATTATACACTTCACCCAAACTGATTTTCAAAAAAAAAGATTAGATATACGGTGCATGACAATCATTTCGTGAAAGCAAGGTTTTCATAATCATCTCCTCATAATTTAAAAACTATTTCCCTCGTGCGACACTGAAAGTCCAAATCACAATTTTCTAAAGACTAGTTAGCTCTGAAATTACATTCCATTCAGGAAAGTAGAGTCCTCATATTTCATTTACTTTACACATTCATGCAATAACACCACAATTATGCATAGCAATTACTGACGCACATGAAACAGAAACAAATTCTGTAAGTACAATATCAAAGCATAAAAATGGGTGTACATCATCACTATATCATGCATTTAATTACTCAAATATAACAAATCAATCATCATAGACCAAAATTTTTATGTACAAGAATGAAAAATAACTTTTCCATTTAAATTACCATTGCCTACGAATAGGGTGAAAGCAAGTTTTGTTTAGCGATGACTTGCTAAAACCGAAACAACACAACATCAACATTCATCATCAAAGTTCATATTTATGCACTTATAGGAAATCACTGGCATAATGAAAGTTTGTTACCTTAACTTTATTATGCTCATTTTGTTTTTCATACCGATTCGTTTTTAGTTTCCAAAAATTTTAGGGAATCACCTCATGTATAAACACATGAGAAAATTCCGCCTTTATGCAACCACAATCATCACAATGACATTTAGATATTTCACTCACTTCAATTATTACTTTGAACAAAGAGTTTACTTTTAAGCAAAAATATTTCAAAACCTATGCAAGCATTGTAAGATTGACTTTTAGCAACTCATGAAACAAAGATATTCAACCTAGTCTTTTCAAAACACATAGGATATATTTCCTTACATGTTTTCCTTGTTAGCACAATATTATCTAAAAACAATACTTCATGATCAACACATTCCATAAAACATATTCATTTACATGTTCATATGAATCCTTTACATCATTCTTCAAGTTATTACCAAGGTAGTTAACATACGGTTTCTATAATTCACGCATCAAGGAAAAATTTATCAGGCATTAACAATTAACCTCAAAAAGATATTTCACCGCCGTCATATAAAACATGTTACACACAAATTCATCATTTCATTCAACTTTCTAAACTTTCATGCATCGTAAGCAACTTGTATGCATGAATAAGTCAAGAAGTACATGTTCATTTCTAGGAAAAACATGCAAGTATATGCTAGTGGACTTTTACAAGTAAAGTTGCATGGTTACATGTCTCATAATAAAATGTAAATATTTAGCCACCGAGTTTAATAAACGGTCAATCACTACATCATGCATATTTGTTTCAATCATGAGGAATGGCAAGATAATTAACAACCTACATTAACTAGGAACATGTAGGAAATCACATAACATAACATAGAATTTTTCATGTTCTAGATTACCCTACTATTAGCAAAGGCTATCATTCCCTTATTATCAAAAATCATCCATCAAATAAATATCCAATTTTCAGGACACAGGATATAGTTCTTTCAAGGTTTATATTCTCAGGATGCTAACAAGATATTCAATTCTCTATTAGATGTCATAGTGGGCGACCATTACCATAATCATGTTCAACCATACTCATAGAGACATATAAGCAAACGTCCAAAGAAAACTAATTCAGTCGTTTCTCCTCAATTATCTTAATGTTAGTGATAAAAGAAAGTCCATAGCAAGACATCGACAAGAAGTCCATAACAATAGATTCACCACAAGGAACTCTCAACAAGTAAATTTCACATCAAGAAATTTCACAGGAAATCACAACCAGAAACTCATCATAGGCAATTTCTACAAGAGGTTCACAACCAGAAATTTTCAGCAAGAGTTTTCAACAAGAATCCCCAACAAGGGCTTACCAACAAGAATTTCTACAATGAGACAATAACAGTGAATTCAACAAGAATTTTATAACACGGAATTCTTCAATAAATTTTCAACAAGAAACCCAACAAGAAGTTTTCAACAAACACTTCATTAATAACTCACCACAAGACATCCAACGATAAATTCACCACCAAACACTTACTGCAAGGAATTCAACAATCATCTTTCACATCAGCAGTTACCACATAGTCAACAACAATGCACATAAGTCAAGTAGTTACTCACACCAATTTCACAAAGAAGCATGTAAGGTCATACCCTAGGTCGCAGAGTTGACATATGCTCTGATACCATATTGTAACGACCCGATTTTCATAACTCGAAAATTTTGAAAACTTTATTAAATGCAAATATTAATTAAGTTTCCCAATTCAAAATGCGGAAATAATCAATAATACTTTTTCATCAAAACATTACATCACATTCTATTCTAATCCATAATTCATACAATTATCCTTTGTTTCAATTACAACACTGATAAAGGTATTCATGCTAATCTTATTGCATCTTTCGAAAAAGTTCATTTATACAACATAGCTACTTCAACATATTTCTCATATTACATACATTATACAAATATAATTTCGGAATACAAAAACGACTACTCCAGTCTATACTCCCATCAGCAAACATCCACGACGCCACAGCAACATCCTGAACTCATATATAACATATAGACAAGGAAAAGCAGAGGGAGTAAGAACCAACTACGGTGACCATAGCGTGGAATTACATGGAGTAATATCATTAAAGTATAACAACCTATACAATCATCTAAAATCAATCATAGTAAACATATACCATTTATATACCAGTCAATACCTTAAACCACATAATATGCACTTATTCAATCAGTATAATCACCACATTTCTTTTAGACATTTCAACGCATCAATACAACACTTCTACAACAATTCAATACAACTACGACCACCCAATATCACAAAGGGCCAATCAAATCAACATCACGAATGTAGGTCGCATCCATACCACGAAGGCATATCAAAATTCCATACCACGAAGGCAGGTCAAACTCCATACCACGAGGGGCAGGTCAAACTCCATACCACGAGGGGCAGGTCAAACTCCATACCACGAGGGGCAGGTCAAACTCCATACCACGAGGGACAGGTCAAACTCCATACCACGAGGGGCAGGTCAAACTCCATACCACGAGGGGCAGGTCAAACTCCATACCACGAGGGGAAGGTCAAACTCCATACAACCACATCAATCACAATATAATATTTCCACTGCATTATTCTAGCATTGCAACTTCGTCAAAACACAAGACACCACATCTATGTCATAAACACAATGTATCATATATCCTACCACAATAAAAACCACTCACAACATCATCATCACATAATATAATTATGTACATTTATCACCAACAAGCCATTCCCCACAAAGTCATTATTAGAAATATACCCACAAATCAACAAATTAACAACTTATCACACAAACATTGATACAAACACACCCATATATGTTTATATCAAATCAACCATCCATAACACAACATTATCATAAATAAATCACACACAACATATTCTTCATCATATAACACATTAACGTTAGAACTCTCTTTCATGACGGTGTATTACACGCCCAAAAGAGTTTCTATCCGTTAATATGCTCCGATTCTTGAGGGAAATCGGAGATGATGACTCTAATGAATTACTCTAAGACCACAATGGTCTTCTCCCTCACCTTAGGTTGCGTAAGCTCCGTTGCTCCGCAAAAGAGCTTCATCTCCCTCCATCTCCTTCAACCTCCATTGTTGCTTTTTCCTCTCCCAAAGCACTCCAATGTTCCATTAAGAAGCAATAGGAAGAGGTTTGATGTGTTGTTGAGGTTTAGTGGAGGAAATGGTCGGAATCCATGAGGAGTCGCCGCTAGGAGTGAAAGGGATAAAAGAAGTGAAGATTAGGGTTTGTGAAACCCTTTCCTTACTTTTATAGCTCTGACGCTCTCGCCCAAGCGAGGGATTCTCGCTCAGGCGAGAATCTCACAGTGGCGATATTTTTATATGATGTAATCGATTACATGCATAGTGTAATCGATTACATCATGAAAAATTACACATATCTGACATTTTTATACGATGTAATCGATTACATTCATAGTGTAATCGATTACATGCATAGTGTAATCGATTACATGCATAGTGTAATCGATTACATGCATAGTGTAATCGATTACATCATGAAAAATTACACATGTCTGATCAGATATCAACATGTAATCGATTACAAGGACCATGTAATCGATTACACTGTGTTATCAGCCCAAAATTGTCATTTCTCGCTCAAGCGAGACTTCCAGGACTGATACTATAATTTTAAAGACTCAAAAATCAGGATGTTACATATTAGGCATTACCTAAAATTAAGGAATCACAAATAAAATTGTATTAATATTTGAATTAACCTTTTTCCTAATATTACTATTCTAATTTTATGTGTAATTATATCAAATCATTCATTACCTAAAAATTACAACTCATCACTTTTAGAATTTCTAGGGGAAATTTAAAATCACACATATATTAAAATTTATAAATTGTGTTGGTTATAATTTTAAGGTTAATAATATTTTCTTTACTTTTTAATAATAATATTTTCTTTACTTTTTAATAAAAAAATGAAATTAAAATTGAAATAAAAAAATTTTGAATAGTTTTTTTCCTTCTCATTGTTATTATTTTCGTACTGCAATATTATGGACTACATAATTATGAGTTATACATATCTCTTATTCTTTTTAAAATTAATGAATACATATTTATTATGAGTTGTACATATTTTTTATTACTTATTTTATAATTAAAAAATAAATGAATATAAATTTATATTAGGCATTGCCTACAATTAAGGAATCACAAATAAAATTTATTGAAATTGTATTAATATTTGAATTAACCATTACCTAATATTAGTATTCTAATTTTACGTCATATCAAATCATTCATTACCTAAAAATTGCAACTGATCACTTTTAGAATTGGTATGAGAAATTTAAAATTACAAACATATATTAAAATTTATAAATTGTGTTGGTTATAATTTCAAGGTTAATAATATTTTCTTTAATTTTTAATAAAAACTGTAATAATATTTTCTTTACTTTTTAATAAAAAAATTGAAATTAACATAAAAATCTAAAATGTCAACAATAACTACGTACAATTTTGTTCTTACTAACTTTTTTGATTGAAATGAAATTAACTATAATATCCTATTTGTCAATATCTATGATTTACAAATGATACATAGAAATAACTTCAAATGACTTAATAATTATCAATTTTCTAATTTAATATTTACTTCTTTTTTTAGATAAATCGTTCGAAAAACACTATCACCCATGCGCATGCAGAAGTATCCTACTAGTTAAATCATGAAAATGTTATCTCAAACATATTTACTATTTTTTAAATTAATCTCCTAACAATGTCTGTTTAAAATCATCTTGGAATATTTCACACAAATTAAGGAAAGTGAAAACATCACTAAATTGGTCAACAATTGTATTTACTTTATCTAACTCTCAATCATGAATGAAACTATATCATTTTCTCTCTCCTCTTTGATTATCTAAAAATCGATTGAAGAACAATAAAGTAATTAAATATGCATTATTCTTATATACTAATTTTGTCTTTTGTAGAATTTCATATGCCTATAAATAGACAAAACATGGGTCAAGGGAATTCACGTAATTAAACATGTATATATTTAAGGGTGAAATTAGGTTAGAGCACGTCAGATTTTGCCTTAAACTAACCGAGTCTATATAACATATATGAGTCTAAAAAGACCAATTATATTTTCCTAAAAAGTAAATCAATTAAAAATATTTTTATCTTAAAGTTAGGTTTTGCATGTTTATTTCATTTAATTTATATAATTTCGGCTGCGCGATTTTCTTAAAGTCATTACTACATTTTTTATAGTAAAAAATGTAGAAAAATATTTTTAGCCCAATCACATTGGACTTTAAATTTTTGATATTCAGGTTTGGAAGTCGGTTACAGAGTAGAAAATATATTAGTACCCTATCCACCTATCCTAAATGGTACACTCACTAATTTCATGTCTTAATTTATACCTTAAAGTTATTTGGTTATTTAATTAATTAACTAATGAAAAGAACAAAATTTTATTTATTTTGTTGCTGACAAGATAGAGTCTTGCGCTTACGTATCCCTATTAGCAATAGGAAATCAAGGCTACATAATTCTTTAGCTTAAAAGTGATTGTTTGTTGAGTGTTTTAATAAGATCGAATTCATTTTCAATAATGCATGTCTTGTGTGTCAACCTCTATTCCATTATCCTCTCCCATAGGTTCATAGTATGGCTCATGAGGCTAATCTTCCTACAGTTTCTACAATTTATATATCATTAATGAACTTTGTGAATCAAATAATGTCATGCTCCCCTAGTAGCTTCCAGACCTCAATAGTTATATTATATGGTCTAACCACTTGTTTTCTACCATCATCTTTAATCCATTTCAATTGGTCTATGTTTCTTGTGTTTCTTTTCATACCCTTTTCAAAACTATATAGGTTCTTATTTCCATGCACTAGTTACCTAGCGATTTGAATAACTCATCATCTGCTCTATATCTTGTTTCTGGCACAACTTTAATTTCTTATCTCCTTTCATATCATGGTTTGTAATATTCATTTTTCACCTTAACTTTGTGTAAGTATTAGAGTGCAACTAAGAGGGGGGGGGGGGGGGGGGGGGGGTGAATTAGTTGTCTTAAAATAATGGCCATTTTTGAAGCAAGGCTAAAATTAAAGTGCAGCGGAAAATATATGCAGAAAATAATAATGAAAGAGATAAGGGAGAAGAGAATACACATAGATTTTTATACTGGTTCACCTTCTTGTCCACCGAAGGCTACGTCCAGTACTCTTGCCACATAAGAGATTTTTCCACTAAGAATTATGAGTTGTAATTACAATATCTCACCCCGAGATTTCTATGTACCTTACACACTCCCTAATTCTTATTCACTCTTGGAAAACACCTTTCCAAGTGATTCTATTTCCCTTTCGTTTCACACCCCGTGAAAGAAAGTAATCTTGCACAAATGAAGAATGTATAACAATGGCAGATTGCCTTTACAAGTATGAAATTTGTATAACTTGCAATCCAATCAACTCTGAATATATATACCAAGATAATAATGCTCTTTATATGAAAACCTTTGAAACACTTGAACTAAAGCAACTTTGAAAGTTTAAGAACTAGTTGCCAAAAGTTCAAAGAAATATTTTCAGAATAAGTGTAAGAGCTTTTTAGAGTTGTGTCAAAGTTGTATGAAAATTGTGTGTGAGTTTAGAGCCTTTATATAGACTTCCAAAACACCCTAGGTGACTTTCTGAAAGTGTAGGAGTTGTTTGGAGTGAAGAGATCTCGTTTGGAGTGAAAACCTTTCACTTTGAAATCTGAAAACTCTTCCAACAGCTCTCAGTAATCGGTTACCCAAACTTTCTGTTTGGACATTTTCAAAAATTACTTTGAGTAATCGGTTACTCATATTTGAGTAATCGGTTACTCAAACTTTTTGTCCAACATTTATTAAAAATTTATTTTGAGTAATCGGTTACTCACTTTTGAGTAATCGGTTACTCACTTTTGAGTAATCGGTTACTCAGTATTCAAAAAACAGTTTTTCAGTTGGATAACTCTTTTCTCACACATGTAACCTGTTACTTAAAAGAAGTAACCTGTTACACACTATTTTTGAAAATTGTTTTAACAAATTCTAAAGTGTTTCAACTTTTCTTAAAAATGGTTTGAGCATTATAACTTTGTATATACTAAGAGTTTTAGGATAGAAGTACCTATAAAGACTTAGTCTATTGTCTTGAAGCTTTGATCTTCTTTGTCTTCATAAGTAGTCTTCCTTTTCTTCTTTTTGGTGATGTTGATGTCTTCATCAAAACCGTGCCAAGGTCAGAAGCAGAGATCTTCTTCACACTTTGTCTATAACGATTTCTTCCGATAATCATAATTCTTTACCCATTATAGCAAAACCTCTAGTTTTATTTAGTATCTTCTTTGCTATCGCATGTACCATTAACAGTTTATTTCTTTGATGAAAACATAACTCTTTGTTTACCCATTACTCTTTTTTTGGAAGCTCCTTTGTTCTTCAACCTTCAAATTTATTTCTATAGCGATTTAAATAGTATATATTATGAGGAAAAACTATTACTCTAATTTAAGAAGCCTCTACTAGCGTTCTAGCAACAATGTCTTTTAGCGTTACTTTTAAGGCACATAAATTAAAATATTATACCAAGAGATGGAAAATAACATATTGATAATCATTTTGACTAGAAATTATATTTAAAAGCTTTTGATGAAAACATAATTTTGTCCCGACATACAAAACTTATTGTTACCATATCTTACAACAATTCTAAATGACACAAAATAATACTTACTGACTGAATCATGAACAAGTTCCAACCGAACTAAATTTTTGTCTCCAATGGTATCAGAAAACATTGAAAGCATGCAAGGATTGTTAGAACTCTAAATCTCTACACTGGTTTGGTGTCCTTCATTGCTTCTTAATTAAAAGAATTGACCTATTAATTCACCATTACAAAAATATTTAATAATAATTATAAAAATAATGGTGTTATAGGTTAAAACAAGTATCGAATCATGTTTGCGATTAAGGTTAAAGTAACCCAATGCTAATCACAATTTTGTATCCATTGAATTTCGAGGTTAATAGAAATTAAGAAAATTTGATCATGTGCTAAGTTTTTTTTTGTAAAATTTGAAACATGGTTCTAGTTGTAAACCTAATAATGAACTATTCAGATTTAATCTTGATTTCTATACACCCATAAATTTACTTTACAAATTATATGGAGACTACGTAGTAACTTTTAAAGTTTTATCCACAAGCTAATGTTTGGGTGACCATAATTGGTAAATTAAATTATTATTAAAATTAACTATCCATTTTCTATCATTTTATCTCTTAAGCTAGAGATTATAATACACTTGGATCTTAAAATCACCAAACTCAACAAACAAGAATACATAAAAATGACATAACCTTTAATTTTTGTCATTAATTGTGAACTTTAGATAATGTTATCTCAAACTTATTTCCTAGATTTTTAACTTAATTAAGCTCTTTACAATGGCTATTTAAAATTTAAATACTTCATTCAATATTTTTATAAGACCATTTTGGATAGTTTCTTACGGATCAAGGAAACATCATTATGCTTGTAAAAAATTATATGTAGTTTACTAATTGTAATTCATTAGTCAAACTTAAACATTTTTTTGTATTTCATACATCAATCTTATGCTAGAATCAATAACCAACTCAAAAATTCTTACATAATAATAATTTTTTAATTGAAGTATCTACCATACTTGAATCGTTGCGATTATGGGTTGGATGTCTAATTGTCCAGGCGGTAATAATAGCATCTTGTACCTGAAAACCGGTGGAAAATTACTTAGAAATGTTGTAGCCCTCTATAACTTCCTGAGACATGCATATGTAAGAGAACTTTCACAATATAATCTAATTCTCTTTTGAGGATGTTAAAGAAACAGAAAGTTAAAAAAATACAATAGAATAATACTTTATGACATGAAAATCAAATAATAGGATAAGAATTTATGTAGAACTATTACTCACTTGAATTGCTATGCGCACACACAGGTACCATGAGGGCAACTTGGAAATAGATTAGGAGGACAAATTTGTATACAATCTTCAATTAACCAACAAGGAAAACCTTCTGTAATGTAAAGAAAAAATAAATGAATATTACTAAAAGGAAAATGGTTTATCTATTAAGTAAATAAATATTTATAAAAGGAAAAGAAAATAACTTACGCCCACTTCTTACAACAAGTAATTGGGAGAAGAAGAAGATCAAGGCATAAAACATTTTTACAATTTGTGCCATATTTTTCTCCTTAGCATGTAATAATGTGAAAAGGATTTGCCACTATATAATGTAAACATATCTATTCATACCCTATAAATTATTTGTTATACTTATAGAGTTACAAGAAGTCGTTTCTTAATATTGAAATCATTACTATATGTCTTTTAAGTACATTAGCATGTTACACTATTTTATCTCAAAGTTCTTAAAAGAATCATGTTTATCAATAAATTTCATTCAGTTTTGCTAAGTTGACTTTCTTTTTATATCTTTTCTTTTACCTTTTCGTGATTGGAAAATATTAAAGCGACAAAAGCATGATAGTGCACATATGAATATCAATGAAAACGAATATATACTACGAATATTAAAGAGAAGATAATTGAGTAGAGATGGAGACAAAAACAAATATCATTGAAAATCTAATTGGTTTTATACTGGGGAGGTCGACCATAGAGACTATATATTTGTTATGCTGGTTGATGAAAAGATATCAAATGAACTAAATAGACCTGCACATTGTTTTCATGTATTTGGAGAAGGCGTATGATAAGGGTTTTAGAGAGGTTTTGTGAAGTGCTTTAGAGAAGAAAGATATATGAATTGCCTATATTCGATCAATCAATGATATATATGATGTGGCCAAAACTAGCGTGATGAGAACACAATACAGAGTCTCGAAAGATTTTTCCTATTACCATATGACTACACAGTTTGAATGTATATCTTATTTGCTTACTTGGTGAAAGAATACCAATACATATATATAGTATTAAGGAATACCCTATAATGAAACTATATCACAAATCAATCTAATTGATTTGTTTATCTAATTTATAGATATAAAATCCATAAATTATAGGAAATAATAATAATCAAATATCTCAACACTCCCCCTCAAGTTGGTGCATAGATGTCATACATGCCCAACTTGTCTAAAAACTTTAAGAACACTCAACTTGAAACTGCTTTAGTAAGGATATCTGTCAACTGATCTTATGATCCGATTTTATGAAGCTCCACAATTTTCTCATCCAGCTTCTCCTTAATGAAAAATCTGTCTACCTCTACATGTTTTGTACGATACTGTTGAACCGGATTATGAGCTATGTCACACGCTGCTTTATTGTCACAATATAGTCGAATTGGTTGCTTAGGTGGGTAGCCCAAATCCATCATGAGAAGTCTTAACCATAATGTTTCACAGACTCCAAGTGCCATACCTCTATATTCACCTTCTGCACTTGAACGTGCAATAACCTTCTGCTTTTTACTTTTTCATGTAACGAGGTTACCACCTACAAAGGTGAAATAACCTGAAGTAGATCGCCTGTTATCTAATGCTCCAGCCCAATCAACATCAGTGTATGCATCTACTCTTTGATGATCTACATTTTTAGTGAATAATAGTCCTTTCCCAGGAGCAGACTTCAAATACCTCAAAATGCGCATAACTGCATTCATATGTTGCTCTCCAAGATTATGCATAAATTGGCTAACAATACTCAATGCATAGGCAAGGTCTGGCCTAGTGTGGGCTAAGTACATTAATCTCCCTACTAGTCTTTGGTATCTCCCTTTATTAACAGGTACCTGATTAGACTTGACACATAACCTCAATCCTTCTTCTATTGGTGTATCGGCTGGTTGACATGCTGACATGCCAATTTCTTGTAATAAGTCTAAGGTATATTTTTTTTGAGAGAGAAAAAATCCTTTATTAGATCGAGATACTTCAATTCCAAGGAAAAATTTCAAAGAACCAATGTCTTTCATTTCAAATTCCGTGGACAAGTAACTTTGTAAAGCCATCCTTTCCATAGGATCATTTCCTGTAACTACCATGTCATCCACATATACAATCAGTGCAATGATCTTACCACGTTGTTTCTTTAAGACTAAAGTGTGGTCTGTATTGCTCTGACGATACTCAAAGGCTTTCATAGATTTTGTAAATCTTCCAAACCATGCTCTCGGAGATTGTTTCAACCCATACAATGATTTCTTTAATTTGCACACCTTTTTACTATGGGTTTCTGGTATCATGCATCCTGGAGGGAGATCCATGTAGATTTTTTCGGACAACTCCCCATGTAGAAAGGCATTCTTCACGTCAAACTTTTGTAGTGGCCAATCTAAGTTGGCCGCTAGAGACAACAAGACTCTGACTGTGTTGATTTTAGCTATAGGTGCAAATGTCTCTGCATAATCGATCCCATAGGTTTGAGTGTATCATTTTGCCACCAATCTTGCTTTATAGCGTTCAATTTTACCATCTGCTTGATACTTCACAATATAAACCCACCGACATCCAGCTGGTTTCTTTCCTGGTGGACAATCAACAAGTTCCCAAGTCTTATTTTTCTGCAAGGAATTCATTTCCTCATTCATAGCAGCTTTCCACCTTGGGTCAGCTAAGGCTTCCTGCACACTGTTAGGAATAGATACAATAGATAATTGATTTACAAAAGATTGATTTGATTCTGACAAGCGATGGTTAGAAACATAACAACTCATAGGATATCTAACTTTATTAGAAAGTTCAGGTTCATATGTGGGTTTAGGGATACCTCTAGTGCAACGTGGTGGTAGTTGTTGTAACACCCCAAATTTTAATCTTTAAAATTATAGTAACAGTCCTGGAAGCCTCGCTTGAGCGAGAGTTGTCTCGCCTGGGCGAGAAATGGCAATTTTGGACTGTTGACACAGTGTAATCGATTACACACTGCTGGTAATCGATTACACACTGCTGGTAATCGATTACACACTGCTGGTAATCGATTACACACTGCTGGTAATCGATTACACACTGGTGGTAATCGATTACACACTGCTGGTAATCGATTACACACTGCTGGTAATCGATTACATCGTATTAAAAGCATCAGATATGTGCATTTGACACAGTGTAATCGATTACACACTCCTAGTAATCGATTACACACTCCTGGTAATCGATTACACACTCCTGGTAATCGATTACATCGTATTAAAAGCATCAGATATGCGCATTTTTCACGTTGTAATCGATTACATCATGTTGGTAATCGATTACACCATGTTGGTAATCGATTACAACCCGACGACACCTCTTTAAAACAGAAACCCAAACACATTTTAAGGTTAAAAACTTTGAAGGGAGGTGAGAGAAGAGAGTTTTTCCAAGGGCAAGGAGTTTTGATACTCACCTAAGAGCTTGAGAAGAGGTAAAACTCTTGATTCTAACTCTCTTCTTCTCTCTTAAACTCATTTTGGGTATGTTGGATCTCTTCTCCAAATGTGACAAACCATGGAAACTCATCCTTTGGAGTTATGGTTCGTTTTATGTGTTTTTCTCTTGTAAACTCTTAGTTTAGAGTTAGTATTTCGAGAATGGAAAAGGTTTGTGGGTTGATTCATGAAAACCCCAAAACCCTAAAGGGATAATGTGGTTAAAATGGAAAATGGGTAAAATGCTAAAGGTAGAAAATGAGTTTACGTTCTAATGTTGAAATATGAGATGAATATGTATGTTTTAGATGGTTGTAAACTTATGATGAAAATAGTTTAGCAACATTGAAAATATGATGAATATCTTGTATGGTTAAATAATGCAATATAAGTTGTTTATGTGATATTTGGAATAAATGACTAACATTGTGTTATATGGTGGGATGAGGAAAGATCCTAAAGTTGGAGGCGGTGTCGGTGGAACTTGAGAAGTTGTCAAGAACCAAACCCAACACTCACCGAGGTAAGGATAAGTCTTTAATTGAGCATTTGGAATCGAAAATGTGAGTTTTCTGATTATGCAATAATTGATACGTAAAGTACGCATTTGATATAAACATACGTGGGTGTGTTTACATTAAAGTAGGCATAGATTTACGGAAAGGAAAGTATGTGGTACTTTCTGGTTATGAGATGATTGAGTGTAAATCACGTATTTAGTATAAACATATATGGGTGTGTTTATACTAATGTGGGCGTGGATTTACCGGAAATGATTTATGGCGAAACGAATGAAAAAGAAGTATATTTTTAGCCGACCATGAATGGTTAGCGACTCTGGCTTGAGTATAGAAGCATATACTCTGGCTTGAGTATAGAAGCATACACTCTGGCTTGAGTATAGAAGCATACACTCTGGCTTGAGTATAGAAACATGAAAATGATTTATGAGGAGATCGATGAAAGGAAAATATGTTTTAGCCGACCATGAATGGTTAGCGACTCTGGCTTGAGTATAGAAGCATACACTCTGGCTTGAGTATAGAAGCATACACTCTGGCTTGAGTATAGAAGCATGAAAATGATTTATGAGGAGATCGATGAAAGGAAAATATGTTTTAGCCGACCATGAATGGTTAGCGACTCTGGCTTGAGTATAGAAGCATACACTCTGGCTTGAGTATAGAAGCATACACTCTGGCTTGAGTATAGAAGCATACACTCTGGCTTGAGTATAGAAGCATACACTCTGGCTTGAGTATAGAAGCATGAAAATGATTTATGAGGAGATCGATGAAAGGAAAATATGTTTTAGCCGACCATGAATGGTTAGCGACTCTGACTTGAGTATAGAAGCGTAAACTCTGGCTTGAGTATATAAGCGTGATTTGTTTTAAGAGAAACGGGATTCTGCTTTTAGCTAACCCTGAGGGGTGTAGCGACTTTGGCTCAAGTTATGCAGCAAGACAAAATGAATTTCGAAAATGGTTTACTAACCCTTTTTCTAATGTGGATTATCTTATAATGACGTTTATTAAATTAACGACTTACTCCTTTGTATGTTTTGTACTTTTGTCATTGATAATCCCATTGCAGGTAAATAGACGAATGGAGTATGCTAGTTCGGGAGCTTTAGGAGCTTTATACGTTGGATTCACTATTTGCGTTTTTGTACTTTAAATGACTACTTGTGGATTTGAATGATTGTAACCATGACTGACATTTATTTGGGTATTCGTAACCATGGGTATTGTTATATTTGGAGTATTATAACTTTTAGGCTCTTAGTACCCAATGGGAATAATAATGAATGAATTATGTTTTTCCGCAATTTAAATTATATGATAATATAATAGGTGTAAAGAGTATTTTTAAGGAATGATTCCTGAAGGTTTTAATTAAGATGATGAATGTATGTAAGAGGGAATTAAAATGAATGAAAAAAATTTCAAGGGTAGAAATCGGGTCGTTACAGTTGTTTTCTAGATGGTTCAGGCTCCAAATCAGGAACATCCTCAACAGACGATGGGTTTGGGATATCAATTACTTGTGGTACTAGTATTTCAGACGAAGATGGAGCCAAAATTGTTGCAGATTCTGAATGTTCATCATTACCTTTATCAAAAGTTGTACCAATCACATTTGATTCACTCAAATTACCATATTCAATACTAGATTCAGAGAGCCCGTCTAGATTCAAAGAGGTCTCCTTCTTTAGTGACCTCCCTTTCTACGGATACATGAAAATCATAGTCTAGAGTCAGAACTTCTTCCTGATTCTCCCCCTGAAGTTCAGGCTCAAAGGAAAAATACATCGAGTCTTCATGAAAAACTACGTCTAATGTAACAAACATTTTTTGAGTTGGAGGATGATAACATCGATATCCCTTTTGATAAGCAGCGTACCCTACAAAAACACATCGTAATGCTCGAGGAGACAACTTGTTACTTTGATGCTTATGGAGATGTACAAAAGCTGCACAACCAAAGACATGAGGAGATAAGTTTGAAACAATAGGAGCAACAATGGCTTCAACAAGTGCTTGGAATGGTGTTTGAAAGTCAATAGTGCTAGAGGGTACCCAGTTAATCAAGTATATTGCAGATGTAAGTGCTTCTCCCCAATAGGATAATGGCATATGGGCTTCTATGAATGAAGCACGAATAACCTCTAATAAATGACGATTTTTCCGCTCACCCACCCCATTTTGTTGAGGTGTTGGGACAAGTAGTTTGATGAACAATCCCATGTGCTTCCAAATATTGTTGAAATTCAGAACTGAAATATTCACCTCCATTGTCACTTCAAAGAACCTGAACCTGTGCATTGTACTGATTGCACACCATTTTATGAAATTTTTTAAATAAAAAATACACTTCACTTTTGAATTTCATCAAGTGCACCCAAGTCATCCTAGTACAATCATCGATAAAAGTAACAAACCAACGTGATCCACCAAGGGTTGTGACCTTAGATGGACCCCAAACATCAGAATGTATAACCATAAAGGGAAGATGACTTTTATTCAAAATTAATGAAAACGATGTACGATGACTTTTTGCAAGTTCACAAACAGCACAATAAAAGTTAGAAACATTAAAGTTTACAAATAAACTAGGAAATAATTTCTTAAGATGACCATAAGAGGCATATCCAAGACGTCAATGCCACAACCAAATGTCAGATTTCTTCTTCCCCCCCCCCCCTCATTATTATTCACTATCAATGCTTGACGCAACTTATCCGAGCTCTTTGACTCTAAGTTCAAGTAATAAAGTATTCCATGCCTAGTACCACAACCAATCGTCTGTCTTGTTCGGATGTCCTTAAAAACACAAAAATTAGGCCAAAAAGTTACAACACAAAATAAGGTAGTGGTAATTTGGGAAACTGATAAAAGATTATAGTCCAAGGATGGAACGACTAAAATAAAATCTAAATTCAAAGTATCAACGAGGGGCAAAGATCCTTCTCCAATAACAGGGGTTGAGACACCATTGGCAGTGGAAACAAATTTTTGTGAAGATGGTTTAAGGGATAAGACCTGCCTAGAATCAAATGTCATATGATTAGTAGCACCAGAATCAATTATCCATTCACTATTAGAAACAAATGTAGAAATATTAAAAACATTACCACTATTACGTGCAGCTCCTACCAATGCTGAAGTTAGTCTAGTATAATCATCCCTTGTGTTTGTTTCAACAAATGCAACATTAGAGGTCTTCTTGGAATTCCTATTCTGTGGGTCTTGACTATGATCCCACCAGTCTGGATACCCAACAATTTCAAAACAACGATTTTTGGTATGGCCAGATTGATTGCATTGAGTACATTTGTAGGTAGATTTATCTGCACCATCAGTAGGCTTAGGATAGTTGGTCCTTGTTTGGTCTTATCGTTTTTAGAAGACCAATTTTGATTGGATCGTCGAGTCACCATGACGGAAACTTCAGAATTTTCAGGCTCTCCTTTCATTGTTGTGTGTCGAACAAATTCTCTACGCATCAGTGCATAACATTCTTATAATTCAGGGGTAGGATATTTTCTCAAAATTTCACCACAGATTTGTTCAAATTCACCATCTAATCCTTCAAGAAAAATATATACCCTTTGTCATTGAATTGATTTTCGGTAAGATTCAATATCTTTAGCACACTCCATGATCACCTTATCATGATGATCTAATTCACCAAAAATTTCAGTTAATTCTCCATAATATACAGAGAGTGTTCTTCCATTCCGTTTGGCAGAGAAAGCTATCTGGTTCAAGGCAAAAACCTGCAATTCATCTGCTCCATCGTAAACAGCTTTAGAAAGAGCTTTCCAGATATCTTGATAAGTAGTTAGGCGAATATATCGCTTCATAATTTCTAGGGACATAGACATCAATAGCCATCTCTTCACTTTCTGATTGTCTGCATACCACTTCTCATACCCATCATCTTTTTCAGTCGGTGGTGGTAACTTTCTACGGATTAGTGAAAGTTTTTCATTCTTAGCAATATGCATCTCCACGATTTGAGACCAAATATCATAATTTGTCTCATTGAGTACTATTCCCGCATTGAACGATGAACCTTCTGATTGAATAATAATAGGAGAAGACTTGGTCCCCAATGTTTCATTAATTTCAGAGTTCATGTTGGTACAAGTTTTGGCTATTGATACCAAGTTTGAATGTATATCTTATTTGCTTACTTGGTAAAAGAATACCAATACATATATAGTATTAAGGAATACCCTATAATGAAACTATATCACAAATCAATCTAATTGATTTTTTTATCTAATTTATAGATATAAAATCCCTAAATTATAGGAAATAATAATAATCAAATATCTCAACATACACCAAGGTCAAATTTGCGCCGATACTGCTCACTGAGCATATCCAAGAACCAATGCGACAACATAAGCTTTTTGCAGATGATATTATCTTAGTGGGAGACTTGAGGGAGAAATTAAAAGGGTAGATGTGTGGAGATAAGCTTTAGAAGCATATAGATTTCAAATAAGTCGAAGTAAGACAAAGTATATTAAGTGTAAGTTTAGAAAAAGGCAGACAAATCCTAATGTAGAGGTAAAGATTGAGAATCATATCATACCACAAATTACTAGATTTAAGTTTCTTGAATTATCCCCTTACACCAAATTTGAATCTTAATACCAGAAGAAATATTGTGTGGGATCTAGGCCATCCTTTTCTATCTGCCCTATCAAAGTGCTTTTTATTCCTCACAACCTCAAATTGCCGCATAAAATTTTTCCCTTTCCGATCATGAATCACTTCAACTATCCTTATTATAAATCCATTACATCTTGAATTTTTCATAAAATAACATATGCAACATCTTTATTAGTAAATACTATCTTTATAACTAACAACATAGTTCAAATCTTTATTCAAAGTGTGTTGTTAAGTAGAACTAATTCAAGTCAACGCTCATTTACGTATACGCTGTTGATTTTATATCCGCATATCAATATTAACAGCGTTCGCTTAAGGAGACGCTGTTGATATTCTTCCGTCTTGTATTTAACAACATAGTTCTAGGAAGAATTCGCATTTAACAATGGTCATTCAACAACTCTTCCTAGAACAACACTGTTAAATACAAGGCGGAAGCTAATCAACCCTCGCTTGCTTTAGTGAGAGCTGCTAATTTGAATAGACAAATATAACATCAATAGCGCATACCTGAATGTGCACTATTGAATTAGCGCTGGCTTGAATTGGTTCTATTTAATGGCGTTCCTTTACGCAAGGAGATGCATGTCTTTGTATAATGCCGATGAGGTTGAGCCATATGTTGAAAGACACAAGGAGATACTTAGGAAGTCTAATCCAAGTAAGAATGGAAATTTGATTTCCGAAGAGCATAATCAGTTCTTCATAAAGTGACTGAAAAATTACATTGTTGAGGAGTTGAATAAAAACTCATATTCAGTTTCCGAAAGATTGAAATGGTTAGCCAATGATCCAAGTATTCATGTCTTATCCTACACTAGTTACCTAATTAATGAGTTCACATTTTATACAGAAAAACAAGATGATCAAAGTTAAATGCAAAATAATGGTGTGACTATTATTGCTCGAACTTTACATATGTCAAGTGCCAAAGATAGAAACCCAATATATGCGAATATGTCATACTTTAGGGTCATTAAACAAATATGGGAATTGGATTACATAATGTTTCAGTTGCTAGTTTTTTGTTGTATGCCGGTTGATAACAAAAATGACTTTAGCAACCTTTCAGGACAATGTAATACCATAAGCGAGTACCTCGCATTATGTTAGACAAAACGAGTTCAGACCTATATTTCCAGCAAATCAAACATCTACGACCATATACCTCGCCATGAAAAGATTAATGACTCTTACATGGAAAACAAGTTCCCAATGGAGTTCCTAATCGTTAACACACTCCGACTCTTGAGGGAATCAGAGAGAAGAACTTCAATGAATACTCTAGGACCACAATGGTCTTCTCCCTCACCTGGGTTTACGTAAGCTCCTTTGTTTAGCAAATAAGCTAGTTCCCCAACTGTCTCCTTCAACCTTAGAATCAGATACGCTTATCTTTCTCTTTATTTCTCTTGTTTTTCGAATCGCCGCGAGAAATTAATGGTTCCTCCGAGGAACCACAGTAGACTGCCACTGTAGAAAGTACCCACCACCGATGTGTGGCCATCGTAGCTATTAGAACAGAAAATTAGGGAACAGGTTCTCTTAGAAGTCACTTTGTCTCCTAGATGGCCTTTGGTCACCATCTCTCTTCACTAGTGAGAGTGACGCCGCCGTTGAGAATAAAAAGATGGAGGAGAAGAGAATTCGGCCATAGATGGCCTCCTTCGTCGCTGCCGCTGGAAATAAGGGAAGGAGAAAGAAGATGGGGATTAGGGATTCCCTCCCCCCTTTTCTTTTTTCTTTTATTTTTATAACTGCATAACCTCGCTTGGGCGACATGTGTCTCTTGGGCGAGAGATGTAACACCCTTAATTTAAGTCTTTAAAATTATAGTATCAGTCTTGGGATTCTCGTTTGAGCGAGGGATTGTCGCCTGGGCGAGAAAGGCTCACCTGGGAGGGTGAAATCCTGGGCTATACTGAAGGATTCTCGCTTGAGCGAGAGTGGTCTCGCCTGAGCGAGAGTTGGCTCGCCTGGGCGAGAAATATGACATTTTGGACCTGTCGAGGCTGTAAGATTCTCGTTTGAGCGAGAGGATCCTTGTAACACCCCGAATTTTAGTCTTTAAAATTTTAGTATCAGTCCTAGAAGTCTCGCCTGAGCGAGAAAGGATCACCTGGGAGGGTGAAATCCTGGGCTATACCGGAGGATTCTCGCCCGAGCGAGAGTTGTCTCGCATGACAATTTTGGGCTGTTATCACAGTGTAATCGATTACATGGTCCTTGTAATCGATTACATGCTGATATCTGATCAAACATGTGTAATTTTTCATGATGTAATCGATTACATGGTCCCTGTAATCGATTACATGCAGATATCTGATCAGACATGTGTAATTTTTCATGATGTAATCGATTACATGGTCCCTGTAATCGATTACATGAAGATATCTGATCAGACATGTGTAATTTTTCATGATGTAATCGATTACACTGTTCTCGTAATCGATTACATAGTATTAAAAGTATCAGATATGTGCATCTAACACAGTGTAATCGATTACACACTTATGGTAATCGATTACACTCGTCGCAGTGACAATAAAAGTGAAAAAAAGGGACCTAGAAACCCCAATTTTCATTTCCTTTCTCCCCATTTCTCTCCCAACGGTGGTTCCACCCAAATGGACCATTTTTCCCTCCACTAAGCCTCAAAACTCATTAAACCTTCCTCTTGCTTCATGGTGACACATTTGGAAAAGCTTGGAGGTGAAAAAGCAACAATGGAGGTTGGAGGAGATGAAGGGAGATGTGGCTTTTTGCGGAGCAACGGAGCTTACGTAACCTAAGGTGAGGGAGAAGACCATTGTGGTCTTAGAGTATTTCATTAGAGTCATCATCTCCGATTTCCCTCAAGAATCGGAGCATATTAACGGATAGAAACTCTCTTGGGAGTTTGTGGTCCATGTGAGAGTCTATATTTTACATGAGGATGTATTAGCCATAAAAGTGGAGATATATGTGTGGGGAAAACCGTTTAGTTGAGTAAAACGCTATATGCTCATTTATGGTGATACACCGTCATTAAAGATGGTTCTAACGTTAATGTGTATATGATGAAGAATATGTTATGCATGGTTTGTTTATGATAATGGTTATGTTGTGTGATAATGATGGTGTGTGAGATATTTATGGTCATAAGCATAAATGAGTATGTTGTAAGTGGTTGATTGTTATAAACATGTATGGGTGGATTGTACCAATGAATGTGTGATGAGTTGTGAATGTGTCAAAATGGATATGAGTATGTTTATCAAAATGAGTATGTTGTGAGTGGTTGATTGTTATAAACATGTATAAGTGTGTTGTAACAATGAATGTGATGAGCTGTGAATGTGTTAAAATGGATAAAGGTATGTTTGTGACAATGAAGGTGTTGTATGTTATTTATGGTGATAAAATAATGAGATGCCTTGTGTTGACGGTGTATGACATGGATGTGAGTGTGATGTGGAAACTCGACCTGCCCGATGGGGTATGATGATTATTTGTACGGTGCAAAATTGTTGAATGAGATCAAGGGTAAATTATTATGGAATGTGAAGGATGTGAAAAGTGTATACTCGGAATGAAAATCATATGCATGCCATATGATATATATTATGGGATGTATATCCTATAGGATGAATATGGATAATACGCGATAAATAAATATGCACACTATAGAACACATATAGTATGGGATGTATGTGTACTATAGGGTGAATATGGATAAAATGCGATGAATAAGTATGCACACTATAGAACACATATAGTATGGGATGTATGTGTACTATAGGGTGAATATGGATAAAATGCGATGAATAAGTATGCACACTATAGAACACATATAGTATGGGATATATGTGTACTATAGGGTGAATATGGATAATATGTGTTGATTGATATATACATATCATGATTGATGTTAGATGTGTGGTTTTAATACTTTAATGTCATTACTCCATGTAAATCCACGCTACGGTCGCCGTAGTTGGTTCTTACTCCCTCTGTCTTTCCTTGTATGTGCTGTATATTTGGGTTCAGGTTGTGGAGTTAGCGCATTGGACGCTTGCGGGGAAGAGTACATGATAGAGTAGTGGATAATATGGAATTGACATGTTATATGATAAATATTTGTAATATGAAGAACATGTTAAAGTGAATCCATGTATAAACAACTTTCTTGTAAATGTATAATGAAGTGAATCTAATGTTTGTATTCAAGGTAATTTTGAGAAAGATGGGTTTGGAATATTTCCGCCTTGTAAATTTATAATCAATCAAGTTTCCAAACTGTCCGAGTAATGTCTTTCAAAAGTAATCACTGCACTTTCACGAATAAGGATTTTTAAAAGAGAATTTTCGAGTTTTGAAAATCGGGTCCTTACAATCCTCGCTTGAGCGAGAGATGCCTCGCCTGGGCGAGAGTTCCCTCGCCTGGGCGAGAGGGTCAGATCTGAGTTTTAAAATGGACGGGATTTTATCGCTTGAGCGAGAATGGGCTCGCTTAAGCGAGAACCCGACGAGTTGCATTAAATGAGAAATCCCCAAACACATTTTAGGGTTAAGAATTGAAGAGAGGTGAGAGAAGATAGTTTTTCCAAGGGCAAAGAGCTTTGATATTCATCTAAGAGTTTGAGAAGAGGTAAAACTCTTGATTCTAACTATCTTCTGCCATTTGAAACTCATTTTGGATATGTTGGATCTCTTCTCAAAATGTGAAAAACCATGAAAACTCACCCTTTTGAGTTATGGTTCGTTTTATGTGGTTTTTCTCTTGTAAACTCTTGGTTTAGAGTTAGTATTTCAAGAATGGAAAGAGTTTGTGGGTTGATTCATGAAAACCCCAAAACCCTAAAGTGAAAATGTGATTAAAGAGGAAAATGGGTAAAATTCTAGAGGTAGAAGATGAGTATGCATTCTAATGTTGAAATATGAGATGAATATGTATGTTTTAGATGGTTGTAAACCTATGATGAAAGTAGTTTAGAAACATTGAAAACATGATGAATCTCTTGTATGGTTAAATAATGCAATATAAGTTATTTATGTGATATTTGGAATAAATGACTAACATTGTGTTATATGGTTGGAATGAGGAAAGATCCTAAAGTTGAAGGCGGTGTCGGTGGAACTTGCGAAGTTGCCAAGAACCAAACCCAACACTCATCGGGGTAAGGTTAAGTCTTTAACTTATGCAATGTGTTAGAAAATGCGTGGATTTTCTGGTTGTGGATAATGAATCAAGTTGTGAAGCACTTAATTATTATAAACATATATGGGTGTGTTTGTAATAATGATGGTGTGGATTTACTGTTTATAAATTGATGGAGTGTCAATGAAAAGAAAAATCGTTTTTAGCCGACCATGATTGGTTAGTGACTTTTGCTCAAGCAATGTAACAAACTTGGCTCAAGTAATGTAGCAAACTTTGGCTCAAGTAATGTAGCAAACTTTGCCTCAAGCGATGTAGCAAAATTTGGCTCAAGCGATGTTGCAAGCTTTGGCTCAAGCGATGTAGCAAGCTTTGGCTCAAGCGATGTAGCAAGCTTTGGCTCAAGCGATGTAGAAAACTTTGGCTCAAGTTATGTAGCATGGTTTTCAAAAAGTATAAACGATGAAAATGGTTTTAAGTATATTTAACTCTAAATTGTTTACTTAATCTTATTAAAGTGTGGATTAACATACATTGACATTTATTACGTTAACGACTTACTCCTTTGTGTTTTCTGTGTATGGTCAATGCTTATCCCATTGCAGGTAGGTGGAAGATGTAAGGACGTTTTGATTAGGAGCTTAAATGCTTTTAATTTTTGGAAGTTCTTATATTCATTCTTTTGTAATATGACTGACTGTATTTTGGACATGAATATTTGTAACTCTGGATATTCGTAGCTATGAGTATTTTGGAATCCCATAGTTAGTTGTATGCGGTAGTTACCGGGATGCATGGATGTATTATGATTTTCTGCTATGCGAATGTGTATGTTATTTTTGGACTTAACTTAAGTTATTGACATTTATGTTGATAAGTCGTGGGAAATATAAAATATGAATGAAATAGAGGAAAATTTTCTAGGGTAGAATTTGGGTCCTTACAAGAGACCCACCGAGAGCTTTTGCTGCATTCTTGATACTAACGCTTGAGCGAACTCATCTCGCTCAGGCGAGAAACTCACAGAGAGCTTGAACAAGTCTCGCTTAAGCGACATTCTCTTGCTCAGACAAGAAACACACAAAGAGCTTGGATAACAATCTCGGAACTCTCGCTTGAGCGATATCCTCTCGCTCGGGCAATAGGCAAACATGGGCTTGGGCGACATGTACAAATTGCGAATTAGTTGAGAAAAATTTGCGGTGTTACAATTGAGATCCCATTTTGTGTTTACAAACTAGTCTTTATCTCATCATACATATCTTTGATTGGTCAAATTTTGAAAATCCAAACAACTTTCTTCTCTATAGTTTTTCATAAAATCTATGTAGGCATCTTATCATACATAATCCCCAAATCAATGATAGACATGTGTAAGTCACATTAGTTCCTTTTATATCTATCCACCCATCGTTGTAGCAAGTATATCCTTCATTTTTGACCTCTCCAACATAAGATCGAATTCATTTCCAATAATGCATGTCTTGTGTGTCAACCTCTATTCCATTATCCTCTTCCATAGGTTTATAGTATGGCTCATGAGGGTAATCCCCCTATAGTTTTCACAATCTGTATATCTCCCTTGTTTTTTTATAAATAGGCAATTAAATGCTTCGCCTCCACCTTTTTGCATCTTTTCTTAGACCTCATAATCTCTTTAATGAACTTTATGAGTCAATTAATGTCATGCTCCCCATCTCATTAGTTATATTATATGGTCTACCCACTTCTTTTTATACCCTTTTCAAACCTATAGGTTCTTATTTCCATGCACTTATTACCCAGCGATTTGAATAACTCATCCCTCGTTTTATATCTTGCTTCTGGCACAACTTTAATTTCTTATCTCCTTTCATGTCATTCTATGTAACATTCAATTTTTACCTTAACTTTGTCTATGATGCTTTAATCCAATGACCGTAATTCCTTACCTATTAGTCCAAAGCCTCTAGTTTCGTTAAGTATCTTCTTTGCAATCTTCCCAAGTATGATTAACAATTTCTTTTATTAAAAATACCCTTCCTCCAAGACTCTTTACGGGAAGCTCCTTTATTTCTCAACCTTCAAAATTATTTATTTAAATAATATATTTATGAGAAAACTATTACTCTAATTTAAGAAGCCTCTGTTAGCGTTACTTTCACATAAATTAAAATATTATACCAAGAAATGGAAAATAACATATTGATACTCATTTGGACTAGAAATTATATTTAAAAGCTTTTGATGAAAACATAATCTGATTCTGACATACAGAACTAAATTGTTGTCTCCAATAGTATCACAAAACATAGAAAGCATGCAAGGATTGTTATAAGACTAAATCTCTACACTGGTTTAGTTTCCTTCATTGCTTCTTAATTAAAAGCAAGCAATGTTATTAATATTGTACCGATTATCAAACTTGTAAGGGTATTAATATAGTGATATAGTGGTTTAACCGGTGATTCACTAATTAAACCGCATACTGGTGAAGTTAGATATACATATATAATATATTAACATGAATGTTGAAAAATTAATAAGAAACAATAATTTATTTTCATTAAAAAATTAATTTTAAATAAAAATCGACTGGTATGACCGGTACAGTTTAATTGAAAACCGGCCGGTATGACCGGTTTTGACCAGTTTTAGCCAGTTTTAACTGATATAATTGCATGACCGATATAATTGTTACATGGCCGGCACGAACCGGTTTTGATAACCATGATTAAAAGATTTGACCTATTAATTCACCATTATAAAAGTATTTAATAATAATTATAAAAATAATGGTGTTATAGGTTAAACAAGTATCAAATCATGTTTGCGATATTCTTTCTCATCTAATCTAAAGTAACCCAATGCTAATCACAATTTTGTATCCATTCAATTTCAAGGTTAATAGAGATTAAGAAAATTTGATCATGTGCTAAGTTTTTTTTGGAAAGTTTATGGATTCGTTTTAAACAACAAATCAACCCTTTATAGCTAGTTAGAAGTCACATTTAAATTTTGAAACATGGTTTCAGTTGTAAACCTAATAATGAACTGTTCAGATTTAATCTGGATTTCTATACACCCATAAATTAACTTTATAAATTATATGGACACTATGTAGTAGCTTTTAAGGTTTTATCCACAAGCTAATGTTTGGGTGACCATAATTGGCAAATTAAATTATTATTAAAATTAACTATCCAATTTCTATCATTTTATCTCTTAAGCTAGAGATTATAATACACTTGGATCTTAAAATCACCAAACTCAACAAACAAGAATACATAAAAATGACATAACCTTTAATTTTTGTCATTAATTGTGAACTTTAGATAATGTTATCTCAAACTTATTTCCTAGCTTTTTAACTTAATTAAGCTCTTTACAATGGCTATTTAAAATTTAAATACTTCATTCAATCTTTTTATAAGACCATTTTGGATAGTTTCTTACCGATCAAGGAAACATCATTATGTTTGTAAAAAATTATATGTAGTTTACTAAAATTGTCATTCATTAATCAAACTTAAACATTTTTTTGTATTAATTTCATACATCAATCTTATGCTACAATCCATAATCAACTCAAAGATTCTTACATAATAATAATAATTTTTTAATTGAAATATCTACCATACTTGGATCGTTGCGATTACAGGTTGAATGTCTAATTGCCGAGACGATAATGATATTATCTTGTACCTGAAAACCACTGGAAAATTACTTAGAAATGTTGTAGCCCTCTATAACTTCCTGGACATGCATCTATGTAAGAGAACTTTCACAATATAATCTAATTCTCTTTTGAGGCTGTTAAAGAAACAGAAAGGTTAAAAAAATACAATAAATTAATACTTTATGACATGAAAATCAAATAATAGGATAAGAATTTATGTAGAACTATTACTCACTTTAATTGTTACAAGCACACACAAGTACCATGAGGGCAACTTGGAAATAGATCAGGAGGACAAATTCTTTTACAATCTTCAATTGACGAACAACGAAAACCTTCTGTAATATAAAGAAAAATAAATGAATATTACTAAAAGGAAAATGGTTTATCTATTAAGTAAATAAATATTTATAAAAGGAAAAGAAAATAACTTACGCCCACTTCTTACAACAAGTAATTGGGAGAAAAAGAAGATCAAGGCATAAAACATTTTTACAATTTCTGCCATATTTTTCTACTTTGCATGTAATAATCTGTAAAAGATTTGCCACTATATAATGAAAAAATATCTATTCATACCCTATAAATTATTTGTTATACTTATAGAGTTACAAGAAGTCGTTTCTTAATATTAAAATCATTACTATATGTCTTTTAAGTACATTAGCATGTTACATTATATTATCTCAAAGTTTTTAAAATAATTATGTTTATCAATAAAATTCATTCACTTGTGCTAAGTTGTCTTTCTTTTTATATCTTTTTTTTTACCTTTTCGTGATTGGGAAATTTTAAAGCCACAAAATCATGATAGTGCACATATGAATATCAACGAAAACGAATATATACTATCAATGTTAAAGAGAGGATAATTGAGTAGAGATTGAGACAAAAACGAATATCAATGAAAATCAATTTGGTTTTATACTAGGGAGGTCGATCATATATAAGAACCCAAATTCTACCATTGAAATTTTTTTCTTATTTTAATTCAATTCCATACATTCACTCATAACTCACATTATCAATTTAATATCCTTACTTCAAAATCTTACTTCCCTCCTCACACTCAATCCATGAATCAATAATGACATACATAATCATTTGACAGAAAAACATAATTCGTATTAATACAGATTAGTAACTACCGCATATAACTAGTTATGAGTTTCCAAAATACCCATAGCTACACATATCCAGAGTTACACTCTCATGTTAGCTATATATATCCGTAGTTACATAATGTTTTAAACTACCAAATATGCACTCATGTACAAAATAGTGCAATTAAATAATTCCAAAATATAAAACTCCCTAAGCTTCCCAAAAATGAGTTCCCCTCATGTCACTTGTTTATCTGCAATGAGATTATCAATGACAAGTGCACAAACACACAAAGGAGTAAGTCGTTAATTCAATAAACATCATTATAAGATAATCCACATTAGAAAAGGGTTAGTAAACCATTTTTGAAATTCATTTTGCTTTGCTGCATAACTTGAGCCAAAGTCGCTACACCCCTCAGGGTTAGCTAAAAGCAGATTCTCATTTCTTTTCGAAGAAAACATGCTACATATACTCGAGCCGGAGTTTTGCTTATATACTCAAGCCAGAGTTTTGCTTATATATTCAAGCCAGAGTGTTGCTTATATACTCAAGCCAGAGTTTTGCTTATATACTCAAGCCAGAGTTTTGCTTATATACTCAAGCCAGAGTTTTGCTTATATACTCAAGCCAGAATGTCTAACCATTCATGGTCGGCTAAAAATATATTTCATTTTCCTTGATTTCACCATAAATCATTTCCCGTAAATCCACGCCCACATTATATAAACACACCCATATATGTTTATACTAAATACGTGATTCACAACTCAATCATTGCATAACCAGAAAATACACACATTTTCCATTTCAAATGCACAAATGAAGACTTATCCTTACCTCGATGAGTGTTGGGTTTGGTTCTTGGCAAATTCTCAAGTTCCACCGACACCGCCTCCAACTTTAGGATCTTTCCTCATTCCCACCATACAACAAAATGTTAGTCATTTATTCCAATATCACATAAATAACTCATATTGCATCATTTAACCATGCAAGATATTTATCATATTTTCAATGTTTAGAAACTACTTTCATCATAAGTTTACAAACATCTAAAACATACATATTCATCTCATATTACAATATTAGAATGCTTAGTCATCTTCTACCTCTAGCATTTTACTCATTTTACTCATTTTCCTCTTTAACCTCATTTTCACTTTAGGGTTTTGGGGTCTTCATGAATCAATCCCCCAAACCTTTCCATTCTTGAAATACTAACTCTAAACCAAGAGTTTACAAGAGAAAAACCACATAAGACGAACCATAACTCAAAAGGATGAGTTTCCATGGTTTCCTTCACTCCGAAAAGAGATCCAACATACCCAAAATAGGTTTTAAAGAGAAGAAGAGAGTTAGAATCAAGAGTTTTAACTCTTCTCAAGCTCTTAGATGAGTATCCAAGCTTCTTGTCCTTGAAAAAAGCTCTCTTCTCTCACCCTTCTTCTTTTCTAAACCCTAGGTTGTGTTTGGGGGTTTCTCATTTAATACAACCCGTCGGGTTCTTGCTTAAGCGAGCCCTTTCTCGCTCAAGCGAGAAAATCCCGCCTATTTTAAAAACTCAGATCTGACCCTCTCGCTCAAGCGAGGGATTCTCGTTCAAGCGAGAATCTCACAGTCTCAACAGTCCCAAAATGCCATTTCTCGCCCAGGCGAGACAACTCTCGCTCAGGCGAGAATCCTCCAGTATAGCCCAAGATTTCACTCTCCCAGGTGAGCCTTTCTCGCCCAGGCGAGAACCTCTCGCTCAAGTGAGGATCCGAGGACTGATACTATAATTTTAAAGACTCAAATTTAGGGTGTTACACCGTAGAGGCTTATACTTATTACACTGTTTGGTGGAAAGATATCAAATGAACTAAAGGGATTTGCACATTGTTTTCATGTATACGAAGATGGAGTATGATAAGGTTTTAAGAGAGCTTTTGTTGTTGTGAATTCTTGAAATATGTTATTACATTAGTCCCACATCACCTAGTATTGGAATAGAGTAGAGTAACCAATGTTATATATTGGACTCAGGTCCTTTGTTGTAATGCGCGCCAGATATAAGCACCAAATAGAAACACCCCATGGGCACTTGGGCCCATGGGTGTGCTAGGGTTTGTAATCCTTATTCTCTAATAATATTTTGGTAGCCGCTCAACGCTCCCGGGGACGTAGGCATAGTTGGACGAACCCGGTTACCAAATTATTTGTTTCTTCTATTCTATTTATTCTATACATTATTTGATTGCTTGTGACCAACGCCGCGCTACGATCGTTTCCGCTGCACCAACAATTGGTAGATGAATCTTAACCGAGGTGCTAGATAAAGGCAAAAGAGGGTGAAAGCATGTTGGTTAGACAATTGCGTCAAAGGTATTGCGCTAGGATAAAGGAGATGAGTTGAAGGAGAAGAAAATATGGCGGAACTATGGTGGGGGCGATATATGTTGATCTAGAACCCCATATGTTCATATACTGGATTAGGATCAAGGTGGAGATAGGGACTCAAGTATTGAGTTTGACCTTGCGACAAGTAATAACAATATCTCTCTAGCTTTTGAGAGAATGATCTCATTTGAGATGAGAAGTGAAATATCTTAATAGCGTATCTGAGACGTCATAGTGAAGGATATTAATTGTTAGTAGATCCACAAAATCATAGAGGCGTTGACTGACTTTAATGCATGATGTAACATGGGCATTGGCTTTGATGCAAGGTGTAACACGAGCATTGGTAGAGATGCAGGGTGTGACATGAGCATTGGCTTGGATGCAAGGATGTGACACGGACATTGAACTATGATTGTCGGACCAGACAATGGTGGTAGCGGTTGAGGCTTTCTAAGGAAGCTCTAAGGTTCAGTTTGACCGAGTATTGAAGAGGACGGTTGTTGGTGAACTTTTGTGTAGAGGTTCCATATATCGAAAGGCTTCCTAACAATAGGTGGCAAGGCGGCGTGTTCCATTTGATGGCGGTACGGGAAGCTGCACTAAGAGTTTGGAGAGCTAGGCTCTTGGTAATATCGTCAAGGATACTCATAAGGTTTATGCTGAATGGGAGCAGACTCTTATGTAGAGAATTTGTTAAGGAGAATTATGCATTGAGCAAGGTGGAGTCAGATATTCGCTAAGGTGGAGAATCTTGTGTAGATTTCCTAAGGAGCGAGACATTCGTCTATTTCAATCAAGGTGGAAATTGTTGTGAATGCTTGAAATATGTTATTACATTAGTCCCACCTCACCTAGTATTGGAATAGAGTAGAGTAACCAATGTTATATATTGGACTCAAGTCCCTTGTTGTAATATGCGCCAGATATAAGCACCAAATATAAACACTCCATAGGCACTTGGGCCCATGGGTGTGCTAGGGTTTGTAATCCTTATTCTCTAATAATATCTTGGTAGTCGCTCAACGCTCCCGGGGACGTAGGCACAATTGGCCGAACTCCGTTACCAAATTCTTTGTTTCTTCTCTTCTATTTATTCTATGCATTATTTGATTGCTTGTGACCAATGCTGCGCTACGATCGCTTCCGCTGCACCAACATTTGTGAATCGCTTTAGAGAAGAAAATATGTGAATTTCCTATATTCGATCAATCAATGATATATATGATGCAGCCAAAACCAGTGTGAGAACACAATAATGAGTCTCAGAAGATTTTCCTTTTACCATATGACTATACCAAAGGTCAAATTTGTGCTCATACTGCCCACTAAGCATATCCAAGAACCAATGCAATAACATAAGCTTTTTGCAAATGTTATTATCTTAGTGGGAGACTTAAGAGAGAAATTAAATGGATAGATGTGTGGAGATAAGCTTTAGAAGCATATGGATTTGATATAAGTCGAAGTAAGATGAAATATATTAAGTGTAAGTTTTAAAAAGGCAAACAAATCCTAATGTAGAAGTAAAGATTGAAGATCATATCATACCACAAATTAGGGGTGAGGAGAACCCGACCCTACCCGCTCACCCGATCATGATCGAGTCTGAATTGGGCCAGGTCTCATCGGGTCTAGGGTCGGGTTCATAAATTACTCTCTGTCAATATTTATGGCCGGGTAGGGACCAAACATGACCCATCCCGACCCGTCCCGACCTGTCCCATGGTCACTCACTCTTGATGTTTGTATGTGTCTCTATTCAATGTATACAGAGTAATGATACATTTTTGGTCGAAAATATCGTTGATTATCTAAATTTTTATCATATATACATGTTTAATAATATATATAAATATATTATTTTATACGTCAAATTACATATTCACAATAATAAATAATATTTAGAAGACTTTATCAAAATGAGTATAGATTATATTTAACCGGGTCTATGGTCGGGTCCGGGTTTAAAGGCTAACCGTGTGAATATTTAGGGTCGGTTCTAGGGTCGGGTCCGAGTTCAAAAAATGACCCAACCAACATTTAAGGTCGGGTAAGGACAAGCCTTAACCCGTCCCAACCCGACCCACACTCACCCCTACCACAAATTACTAGATTTAAGTATCTTGAATTATCCCCTTACACCAAATTTGAATCTTAATACCACGAAGAAATATTGTGTGGGATCTAGGCCATACTTTTCTATCTACCCTATCAAGGTGCTTTTTATTCCTCACAACCTCAAACAACCGCATACCAATTTTCCCTTTCCGATCATGAATCACTTCAACTATCCTTATTATATATCCATCACATCTTGACTTTTTTATATAATACCATATGCATCATCTTCATTAGTAAATACTAATGTCTTCTATATATATCACTAGGACTATCGTTAAAACTAACAACATAGAGTAAATAGGGGCATAAAACACTACCTCGGTTGTCACAAACAAGTATAGAAAGTAAGGGGTTGTCGTATTTACATGGATTTGCTAATTCAACCTTTCAAAATCAAACTATTGCTTTAAGCTTAGTTTTCAAGTTGGTTGGTTTGGTTGAAAGGGTTTTGAATAATAAAAGTGTTGGAAGTTACTCACTATTCAATTCAGTAAATTGGACAAACAATCAATCAACAAAACAAGTATAATTTCACACAACGTTAGACATCAATTACACTAAGAACTAATGATTTAGTCTACTTCACAACTCATGAAATAAAACCTTCACCTTACACACAAGATTATCAATTATGATTCACTTGGGCATCCATATGTCTAGTAATCTATGCATGCGAATTGAGTAAATGCACACCTCAAATGTATAAGCCACCAATATTTTGCACTATACAAACACTTTACCAAAATAGCTCCATGTCTAGTAACTAAAATGATAAAATTAAATGATATGAACCATCAAGGATGATAACCCAAACACTCCAGATGTGAGATTTAACCAATTAAACAAGTTTTAATTATGTATTAATACAATTTCATTCATTTGAGTTGATTAAGTAGTTAAAGTACCATAAAAATAATATATAAAATATAATCAATTTGGACACTAACATGCATCAAGATTGATAGCCCAAACATCTTTTCAAACTCATCCATCTACAAATTAAAATAATGAAATGTAATATAAAACAATAGGATATACAAAATAAGAAAAACATTTTAGCCAAAATGTAACATTCCTAGAACAAATTTATCAAACACTTATAACTAATTTAAAGGACTGTATTTCTTTAAAATCTCCTCAATACAAAATTCAAATTTAAAAAATCAATAACACTATACAAATTACCTCAATCAAAATATCCACAATGTTGATAATACAATTGTTTAAAACTAGCTATGAATCATTACAAGATATAAACCGGACCCGTTTGTTTAGGCTAAAACCTATATCCTAATCATTGTCTTTAGTAATAAGTACAAACTCAACAACAACATGCATTCATGATGGCACTTTATTTAGTAAAAAAACAGAGGATGAAGATAAAACATAACGTAAGGTAAAGAGTAAAAAAAATAAATATAACAAATCCAAAACCTAAAACTAATTGCAACATATAAAGTGAAAATTATACAAAACGTTGCATATTGTTTAATTAATATTCAGTTATAAAGCAAAACAACAATGGGGAAATAAAATTTCAGAAGCCAATACAACAATGAAGCCTTGGGCTCAATAGGTGGGTCAACTACATAGATTGAACGACATCATATTGTTTTATATCACAAATCATGTCCTCGATATGAGAAAACATTGATATCTAAATCATTTGTAATTGTTTCACCTATAGTTTTTCTTGCTTCTCACGCCTCTCTAAATTAAACTAATATTTATTTAATATACTCTTATAAATCACCTAACTTGTGTTTCTATCATCTTTTCTACAACAATAGTTACTCCAACTTTCTTATTAATGTGTTCATTCCTAGTCTCGTCTTGTTTAGTATTTCCACTAATAAAAGCATTAATCTAGTATTTGCTACATTGAGTTTATTCTGTTATTAATATTTATATAGTGAAGTTTACCCTTATGATTCAGTGACAACTTTCTAACACATAAGATACCTGTTGCGCTCCTCAATTTCATCCATCAAAATTGAATACTATGAGAATCCAAAAATCACAACTCTCTCCTTAAAGATAGCTTCATTCTTCATAATCTAGATTGACCACACCACAACATTCTCCACAACTTTTTCCTATTAACACTCCCAAGGGATTCATGAAATTAAAGGATTAAAAAATAGAAGAAGTAACCTGGAAAAGAGTGTGAAACCAAGAGTAGAAGCTCTTTCACACATTTGAAGCTAAGTCACACGACATGAATAAATGGTCAAGGGATTCTACAGAACTCTTGTAGTAAACACATCAAATCATCCAATCTCAAAACACTCCTCTTGAACAACTCATTCTTTATTGGTAACCTTCTCCTAATAACCATCCAAACAAAGCAACTAATGTTTGAGGGGACACAATTAATCCAAAAAAAGAAACTAATATTTGAGGGCACATAAAAAATTTCATACTGGTTTAGGGACCTTGAGAATATACATCTCTAGGGTAATGCTTCTTCCTATTGGTTTTGGAAAGGATTTATTCGGAAAGTAGGGGATGATGCAAATACCAGATTTTTGAGAGATATTTGGATAGTGTTGAGAAAAATAATAATATGGACCTTTATGTCATAGTATTTAGGAGCGTCAATAATGTTTGTTTCCGTTGCATTTCCGTTTTTGTTACAATTACGTTTCATTGTTAATAGAATTTTAATTTGCACATTACATAGTCATTAGTGTCATGATGTTTGCAGTTATGTATTAGCCTATTTATAGGTTGTCTTTCCTTATCAATGAATATGTAAGAAACATATATCATCTGCTGTCTTTTATTGTTAACAGTAGTACCAGAGTTGAGTTGAGTTCCACAGAGAGAAACAAAAGGTGAAACTGATGGCTTCCGAAAGTTGTGCAGCCAGCCATTCCACACTTTGATGGTCACTATGATCATTGGAGCATGCTCATGGAGAACTTCCTGAGGTCCAAATAATATTGGACGGTTGTTGTTTCTGGAGTAGCAGAACCAACAACAGGTGATATGCTGACAGATGCACAAAAGACAGAACTTGAAGGGCTGAAGTTAAAGGATCTAAAAGCAAAAAATTATCTCTTCCAATCTATTGATCGCTCAATCTTGGAAACTATTCTTTGCAAAGATACATCCAAACATATTTGGGATTCCATGAAGAAAAAGTACCAAGGTACAACAAGGGCTAAGAGGCAGCAACTTCAAGCACTTCGTTCGGAGTTCGAAATACTTCGAATGAAGTCAGGAGAATCAGTTACAGACTATTTTTCAAGAACGATGACAATCGTTAACAAGATGTGGATCTATGGCGACAAGACAGAAGATATTCTCATTGTTTAGAAGATTCTTCGATCATTAACACCAAAATTTAATTTTTTTGCTTGTGCTATAGAAGAAGCTAATGATGTTGGTTTATTGTCAATTGATGAGTTAAAAAGTTATGTGTTGGTTCACGAGCAAAAAATTAACCAATAGGAAAATGAAGAACAAGCATTGAAGACCTTATCAGAAAATCACTTCACATCAAGCAGATATCCACTCAACATAGATCGTGGGAACCAACAACGAAATCATCAGATTCAATTTCAAGGAAGAGGCTGAGAACGTGGAGACCACCACTCAACAACCTATAGATCAAAGTCAGTAGACAAGTCAAATGTTGAATTTTCAGATGTCATAGGTATGGTCATTATAAATCAGAATGTCAAACTGATTTTAATAAACAAAGTGAAGATCAAAGTAACTTTGTAGAAAATAAAGAAGAATTGTCTTTTTTGATGGTGTGTCACATGAAGGAAGAAACTCAACAAAACATGTGATATTTAGACACTGGCTACAGCAACCACATGTGTGGAGAAAAAAAGGCATTTTATGACTTGGATGAATCCTTTCGCAGCTCTGTTAAGTTTGATGACAGCTCCAAAATTTCTGTTATGGGAAAAGGAAATGTAACAATCCAAACTAAAGGAAATTTTACCCACACTATTGCTAATGTTCTTTTTGTGCCTGATTTAAAAACCAACTTGCTTAGTGTGGGTAAGTTACAAGAAAATGGATGATATTTTTATCAAAAATGGAGTATGTAAAATTCATGATGTAAATATGGGTTTAATTGCTCAAGTTAACATGACGGCGAATCGTATGTTCCCACTTTATCTTAACAACACAACTAATTCATGCTTCTCGACAAAATTAGAAGATGAGGCATGGCTATGACACTTTCGTTATGGGCATCTGAATTTTGGCGGATTGAAAACATTACAACAAAAAAACATGGCGACGGGGCTTCCTAAAATTACAGTTTCTTCTCAAGTTTATGAAGAATGTGTTGTTAGCAAACAACATCGTAATCGATTCCCACAAGGAAAATCTTGGAGAGCGAAGAAAGCATTGGAACTTGTTCATTCCGAAATTTGTGGGCCAATAACACCACATTCAAATGGAGGTAAAAGATATTTAATTGCCTTCATTGACGATTATAGTCGGAAAACTTAGGTTTATTTTTTGCAAGAAAAATTTGAAGCCTTTGTAGCTTCTAAAAGCTATAAAGCGTTTGTTGAGAAAGAAGTTGGCAACCCAATAAAGGTTTTTCGCACGGATCGTGGTGGAGAATATATCTCACATGAATTTGCAAATTTTTGTGAGAATCATGGAATCAAGAGACAGCTTCCAGCAGCTTATACACCCCAACAAAATGGTGTATGTGAGAGGAAGAATCGCACTATTATGAATATGGTGCGAAACCTTTTGACAACAAGTGGTGTTCCAAAAAGTTTTTGGCTTGAAGTAGTTAATTGGAGCACTCATATATTGAACAAAAGTCCTAAACTTGTTAAAAATATGACACCAGTGGAAGCATGGAGTGGAAGGAAACATGCTATAGATTATTTCCGAATTTTTGGGTGTATTGCATATGCCTATATTCCAGATCAAAAGAGGAGAAGGCTAGACAACAAATGAGAAAAATGTATTTTTCTTGGTGTTAGCGATATGTCAAAAGCTTATAAATTGTACAATCCTATCACCAATAAAATTGTCATTAGCCGTGATGTAGTATTTGATGAAAAACGCACATGGTCAAGGAATCAAAATGCTGTTAACGAAAGTATTCCAACAGATTTTGATGATGAGGAGAAGGGGCAGCAGCCTATAGAAAATGAGGAGGAAGATGAAGTCACTCAAAATGTTCCAACTGATCAAAGTTCAATTACAGCTGAATCACAAAGGCCTCAACATGTTCGAAGAAGACCATCATGGATGATTGATTATGAGGTAACTGGAGTTGACCAAGGTGATGACCCAATTATACATTTTGCTTTATTTTCAGATTATGATCCTACCATATTTGAAGTTGCTGTTACAGAACCAAAATGGAGAAAGGCTATGGATACTGAAATTACAGCAATTGAAAGAAATGACACATGAGAGTTATGTGATCTTCCAAAAGGGCACAAGACAATTGGTGTAAAGTGGGTTTACAAGACAAAGCTGAATGAAAATGGTGAGGTTGACAAAAACAAGGCACGCTTGGTAGCTAAGGGCTACAAGTAGGAGTTTGGTGTTGATTATAAAGAAGTCTTTGCTTCGGTTGCAAGGCATGATAGAATCAGATTGGTGATTGCTATGGCAGCTCAAAAGTCATGGCCTATCTACCAGTTAGACGTGAAATCAGCATTCATCCATGGAGATTTGCAAGAAGAGGTATTTATTGATCAACCTCCTGGTTATGTAAAGTTTGGCAATGAACATAAAGTGTATAAGTTAAAGAAAGCTCTATATAGATTAAAACAAGCTCCGCGAGCTTGGTATAATCGTATAAAAACTTATTTTTTGAAGGAATGATTTAAAAAATGTCCTTATGAACATACACTTTTTATAAAGACCGAAGATGGAGGAAAAATGCTCATTGTTTGCTTATATGTAGATGATTTAATCTACTCTGAAAATAATATAGATATGTTTGAAAGTTTTAAGAAATCTATGATGGCTGAATTTGAGATGTCTGATCTTGGCATGATGCATTACTTTCTTGGCATTGAAGTGGTGCAATCTTCTACTAGAATTTTTATATTTCAAAAGAAGTATGTGCGATAAATTTTGGACAGATTTCATATGAAGGATTGTAATCATGTAAATACTCTATCTGAGTTTGGTATGAAGCTAAACAAAGATGATGGAGGAAAGAAGGTTGATGACACTATTTACAAACAAATAGTGGGGAGTTTAATGTATTTGACAGCAACAAGACCTGATATAATGCATGCTATAAGTGTGATTAGCAGATACATGGAATGTCCTACAGAGATTCTGTAAGGACCCGATTTATACCCTAAATTTTTCGAACTTTATTTATAAAAGGGAAATGATTACTTTTGAAACATGTTACTTAACCGAATTGGAAAACCTGAGTGAGTACAATATTAGTTAAGTTCATAATTCAAAATGTGGAAATAATCAAAAGTATTCATTCATTAAAAACATACCATCACGCTTCCTTTTGCATACAAAATATATATACAATTATCCTTTCCCAAATAATACTTCCATTTAACATCATCAAAATAACCTCATTATAAGTTTAGGAGAAAATCACACATACATAAATTTACTTTAACATGTTCTTCATATTACATGCCTCATTCAATTACAATGTCGTGTATATAAAGTAACTACTCTAATCGGTACTTTCTCCGCGAGCATCCAATGCACTATAGCCGCCACCTGAATTCCAATACATAACACATACAAGTAGAGACAAAAGGGAGTAAGAACCAACTATGGCGACCGTAGCGTGGAATTACATGGAGTAATAACATTAAAGTATTAAAAACCTATACAACGTCTAACATCAATCATATTAAATATATACCAATCTATACAATATACCACCAAATGTTCATATATCCATTTAGCATACTCATCATATCTCACTAAGACAATTCATTCAAATTCGTACAATAAACCATTTATTCAACTCAATCTTCATCAAGATCACCAAACAATAATCTCCTTCAATAAACAACAGCAATGCTATACTCAAACTATACCATATTTAAATAGCATTAAAATACTTTTCCAAGCAACACAATACTCCCAAAACAATACTACACAGAAGGAACTAATCATACATTGCTCCAAGAGCCAATACCACATAAGGCAAGTCATACATTGCTCAAAGAGCCAATACCACATCGGGAAAGTCATACATTGCTTAAGGAGCCACTACCATGTTGGGCAAGTCTACACCACGAATGGTGATACAATACCACAAGGGGCAAGTCTATAATACCACGTAGGGCAAGTCTACAGTACCACTTAGGGCAAGTCTACACCACGAATGGCGATTCAATACCATTATACATCCATTATAACACATCTCATTATCCTCATAATAAATCATACACTTAGTCATTCCATATCATCTCATATTTAATGGAAATACTCATCCCTTACATCTCATTCCATACAACAACACAAAACTCACAATATAGTCATTTCCCTTGTATTAATCTCACATCAAGACTCCACCATAACACAAAATTTCACCTCAATGTCATAAACACAATGCATCCCATTTCTTACCACAATAAAACATTCCATAACATCATCATCGTCATATAACATAATCATTATCCTTTTATCACAAATAACAAACTCACACCATAATCACCATCACATAATATAATCATGTCCATTTATCATCAATAAACCGCTCATCACAAAATCATTATTACAAACATACCCATATATGTTTATAAACAATAAGCGACTCATAACTTAATCATTTTCATTAACATACTCATGCCTTTTTATCACAAATAAACAACTCAGAACATATTCATCATCATATAACATATTAACGATAGAACCATCTTTCATGACGGTGTATTACCATAAATGAGCATATTGCATTTCATCTAATAAAACAGTTTTCCTACACATATATATCCATCTTTATGGCTAATACATCATCATGGAAAATAAAGACTCTGACATGGACCACAAACTTCCAAGAGAGTTTCTATCCGTTAATATTCTTCGATTCTTGAGGGAAATCGGAGAAGACGACTCCAATGAAATACTCTAAGACCACAATGGTCTTCTCCCTCACCTTAGGTTGTGTAAGCTTCGTTGCTCCGCAAAAGAGCCACATCCCCCTCCATCTTCTCCAAATCTCCATTGTTCCATTTTTCACCTTTAAGATTTCCCAAATGTGCCACCAAGAAGTAATAGGAAGAGGTTTTCATGAGTTTTGATGTTTAGTGGAGGGGCGAATGGTCCATTTGGGTGGAGCCGCCATTGGGAGAGAAAGGAGAGAAAAGAAAATGAAGATTAGGGTTTTTGAAACCCCTCTTTTACTTTTATAGCTGCGCAGCCTCGCCCGGGCGATAATGGCTCGCTTGGGCGAGAATTTCGCAATTTTTCAGCTTTTCAACTCTGACGCTCTCGCCCGGGCGCGGATTTCTCACTTGGGCGAGAATCAGGCAGTATGCTAAGGCTCCTCTCTATTCTGGGCGAAAATTCTAGCTCAAGCTAGAATTTGACAGCTTTTCCAAATTTCACTCTCACTCAAGCGACCACTTCCTTGCTTAAGCGAGGTCTCCGGAAAACTCATATTCGAACACCGAGCCTCTCACTTGGACGAGGTCCTCTCACTTAAACGAGAATATTCCAATATCCACTCCAACACTCTAAGTTTTCTAATCATTCCGAAAACGAAAATTGCGGTGTTACAAATTCATCTCTTGGCTGCAAAACGAATTTTTCGTTACTTACAAGGTACTAAGGACAATGGGTTGTTCTACAAGAGTGGAGAAAAGTCAGATTTATTTGGGTTTACATATAGTGATTATGTAGGAGATTTAGATGATCGGAAAAGTACATATGGGTATGTTTTCATGATGGGAACAATAGTTGTTTCATGGTCATCAAAGAAACAACCTATTGTTACATTATCATCCACTGAAGCTGAATTTGTTGCTGCAACAACTTGTGCTTGTCAAGCTATTTGGCTAAAGAAAATCCTTAAAGAGTTGCGTTTTATGGACGATGGACCTACTCGGATTTATTGTGACAATAGTTCGACAATAAAACTTTCATAAAATCCAGTTCTACATGGTCGAAACAAACATATAGATGTGAAATATCATTTTTTGAGGGATCTCACAAATGGTGGAGTCATTAATCTTAGTTACTGCAGGAGTGAAGACCAGATTGCTGACATTCTAACCAAACCTCTCAAGTTTCCTGCATTTCAGAAGCTTAGAATGCTGCTTGGTGTTTGTACTTCAAATATTTAAATTTGAAGGATGAAGTTTCAAAGTCTTGCTCTTATTAAACTGGATGTGTGTCTGGAACATCAGTTTAAGGGAGAGATTATTGAGAAAAATAATAATATGGACGTTTTATGTCATAGTATTTAGGAGCGTCAATAATGTCTGTTTCCGTTACATTTCCGTTTTTGTTATAATTATGTTTCATAGTTAATAGGATTTTAATTTGCACGTTACTTAGTTATTAGTGTCATGATATTTGCATTTATGTATTGCCTATTTATAGGTTGTCTTTCTTTATCAATGAATAAGTAAGAAACATATATCCTATGCTTCCTTTTATTGTTAACTAATAGGTTCTGCAAGCTTGATGACCAAGTATAACAGACTTTAAAATTTGAGCTTTTCCAAGGACACATTAATAAAAGATATCGGGAGATGGTTGGGGGGAAGTGAAAGTGGAACATCACTTGGAGAAGACAATCGTTTGTTTGGGAAAATGAGAAAATCAACACCCGTATGCAAGATCTTGGTTATAGCCTTTATCTAACATGTGACTTTCTATTTGTTCATTTGAATCATTTGTTAACTTAACACATATCAACTTTATCTAACATGTGACCTTCTATTTGTGAATTTTATATTATGACCACAATTCTTCAATCTTTTTGATGTGATCAATTAGGGTTTGAATCCTCAACAGTAATGGAGAGGAAAGTACATCAAAAAACAATATAAAAGTACAATTGAAATGACCTTATTATCCTCTTAAATATTGTAATTTGACATTATTACCCTTGAAGTCACATGTAAAACTCCTAACTTGCATCTCCAGTACTGGAGAGGAGTTTTTTCAAATATGAACATTTCACCCATGTGCTATGTGACCTTAGATTTGTTACTTTGTTATTTATGAGTTGCAGTATTTACATCACTTGATTGTTAATATTAACCTACATCTGTCAAATGATCTGCTACATTGTATGGTTATCTACAGTTTTTTAGTATAACCACAATTTTTTAGTATGCTACATTATATGGTTATCTACATATTATATGCTTATCTACATCTGTGACTTTACTCTCTAATGTACTATTTCCATTCACTCGAAATGTAACCTAATGTACTATTTCCTTACCGTGTTAATATTCATATGATTTGTTTTTATGTATTTTAAATCTTTATATATCTTCTAAATATTAATTGAATAGGTTGGTGCATTCTTTATGTGTAGCTTTTATTTACTTGAGGACATCTTAGTCATTGTATGATATAAATACAATGACATATTGTTTATTAAATTCTCTTTCCGTTAATATTACAAAAATAGGTCTCGCCATAATGAAGAGAAATTGAAAAGATGGGATTACAATTGTAATTTCATATGAACGCGACTTCTTGGACGTAAATCTTTTGTTGAATTACTCATAACTTCTTATAGCCTTTATCTAACATGTGAAATATGCCTTTAATAGCCTTTATCTAACATGTGACTTTCTCACTTAGAAATCTTTTGTTGAATTACTCATAACTTCTTTTTTTATCATATAATATTTTTGTTTATTTTATTTATTTGGCATTTTTACTATTGTCTCTTTTGGAATTTTTTTGTTTTTTACTGTTGTATTTTTGGATTTTTTTATGATCTTCACTCTCTGCTGTCACTTATTCACTTTAGTGGTCATGTCGGATTTCTCTATGTGACATTCTATTTCTTTATTTGTTATTTATATGCTTTAGTCCCTGAATTAGTTCATGAATGTTATTTAAATTCACTTCATAATATCCCATTGATATATCTATATATTAATTGAAGGGGTTGGTGTAATTTCTAAAATAGGTTTCTCCATTGATATATCTATATATTAATTGATTGACACTTTGACATTTTTCAAGGATAAAATAGTTTTTGCCTAATAATGTTTCTGTGCTAAAAAAATTTATATACTATTTTAATAAAAAACACAAATGTCTTTGTGTAACTCTTTATATGGTTTGTTGATAAAGGTGTAACTCTTTACTGCATAATACGTTTCTTCCAATTTATATTTAAAATGTGGGTTTGTTGATAAGGAGGGTGTGCTAAAAACCTTTACATTAGGGGTGGTTAACTTAATAACTCATTTATGTATAAATAAACCTTCTCATTTTTTGTTCTAAAAGATTGATTGATTTAAACTCTGTATACATATCATTTTCAAAGTTTAGTGATTTATTTATGCATGTTTTTGTATTGTTAATTTTTCATAGAAATAAATGTGACCTTTGCATTATGTGCCCCATGTGGACTTCAATTTGTTTCTTTGTTATTTATGAGCTGGACTCTTTGCATATCACTCATTCAACATAGAGCAATTCTTTGTTTTTTTTTCGTATGTGAGTTTTGAGGTTTAATATTTTTGTGAAGTTCTTTATAATGTCAACTATTACTTATATGAGTTTTGAGTTTTTATATTTCTATGGAGTTCTTTATAATGTCAACTCTTACGGTTTTGTTTTTCTGTGAAGTTCTGTCATATAGCTTGCTACATTATGTGCTTTATTTGCACCATTTAAAACATAAATTTTGTCACCATTTTGATATAAAATTGAGTCTTAATTATAGAGTCAAGCTCTCTTGTAATAATTAAGGTCTTTACATTATGAGGTGATTAACTTAATAACTAACCTCTATATAAAAAACTTTGGCATTTTTTTTCACTAAAAAATTGAATTATTTAAACTCTGTATATTTATCATTTATGAAATGTTTTTTTTATTTCAGCATAATGATAATATCATGTCCGTTTGATATGATAAATGATTTGAACGACACAAAACACGATACCTGAAAATGATGTTAATGGATGTTAATGGATTCTAACGTAATAATTTATACTATTTAAATTTATATAATTTTGTTTGTGTTTTTTAATAAATAGTTAATTTTTTCCATCAATATAGGGATACAATATACAAGTTTCTGTTACAAATCATAAATTTAATGACTTGAGAGAACATTTAGTGGAGTATCACACATATGTGATGCACAATTTCAATGTCATGCCCAACTGCCTTCAATTTAAAGCATGTGACCACCTTTACCGTATGGAATTCACTGATGGTACAACCGTAAAACAAAGACATTGTCCTGATATCCTTAATAAAAAATATGATTTCAAAAAAACTTGGAGACATTTTAGCTCGCAACATTCGCACTGATTTTTTAATAGGTTAGGTCAAAATCATTATAAATTAATCTATTCACGTAGTTAAATTTTGTTGTCTATTATGAGTATTGTATAAAATTGATTCCTCTATTTGAGGTAGAGATAATTGGAGTTCTTGAGTACAAGTTCATCTTCACCTAGACACACACAAAAATTAAAGAAAGTTAACTTTAGTCTCAAAGATTTTAGTTAAGGTTTTCCCCCTTTAATTTTATGTTTTGAAGCTGAGATTTAAATGGTTTTTTATTTTTGTTTCCTATTTATGATCAGCGGTGATGTCATTAATGTACTCTCTGGTAATCAAATGCCATGAAATTTATAAACTACTACAACACACAACCAATTGGTGAACCTATCATCATTATCTTAACACATGTTAGAATCAAGAAAGGAAAAGGTTGTAGTAGTTGTAGACTTTTATTTTTAACCTGACTGTAGTATACATATTCTAACTTATTTACAATTTTTGATAGGTAAGTACCCAACCTATGTTTCCTGTTCATGGTCTGGATCAAAGCTATTGATTGATGAAGAAATAAGTGACATTCATACGTATAAGGAAAGGTAGTGTAGATATACTTTAATTTACTTATCTACCTTATAGTCTGATGCATATGTGAATTTGATAATGATAAATTTGTTGTTGTAGTTGTCTACTTTTAAGCAGCCTTTAGTTTCTGATGATATGAATGGGAAGTTAGATGCCAATGGATCCCTGCAATTCAACTCTCATATATTTAAATTTGTGGAATTTTGTGGTTAGTCTTTGTCTGTTACTGTTGACCATGATCCAAACCACCTCCAAGTCATAACTCCAGCAAAGAGATTTCCGGCTGACTTATTTTTGGACTTGCTTCAAAGCGCTATGTATAATTCCAGCCAATTGTCATCTTGGAAGGTGACAAAACATATCAAGATTGAATGAATTTTGATATTACTGTTTCAAGTTGTATGTAACCACTTAGCTTATAACCTTTTTTGTTGCATCATAAGTGTGATGTATATGATACACTCATCTAAGCTTCTGTGACTTGATTTTTGTTGACCTCATATTGCTGATAAGGAAATAACTCTCCCATGTTAGCACGAGACACTTACCAACCAAGTAATTCATATATGTAGAAACTAATTGTGATTACCAAGGCTCACTTTGACTAGAAAACTTCAAGTACAAATTTATATTTCATAGTTGCAATACTTATACATATTAGAGACCTAAAGTATTTATTCACATTCTTAGGAAGTTCACCTATTTATAAATTTTAACTAAAAAAAGTTATTTGAATATGTAAGTAATGACTGAACACAATAAACACTATTTTGACAATCAATGAACACGGTTTTGAAAATGAATTGACCTTATATTCATATAAAAGTAATAAGTTATTTAGTTTTGTTTTTAGTGAATTAGTTATAGCATTACCGTATGGAAAGTGACCTTCCTGCTCATTTCTTTATATTTTTTTGCATTCACGATCAATGTTATTTTCATTCTTTCTTATTACCGTGCTACCTACGATAATTTACCTATTTATAGATGTTAAAAATATTAGGTTATAATTTCTAGATGTTGCTGCTAATCAATAAAAGTTATAATTTTTATATATTATTTCATTGCTAATATTACATTACACACTATCTGAACTAAAAGTTTTATTTATGTAAAGTGATTCTTGCACCATAAGTTTCATTTTAATTCTTCATTATTGATGTTTTGTCTGCATAACAAATATTTTATCTTAATCTTTTAACAAATAAATGACCGAATTACTGAACTTCAATTCATCTTTATCTTTTCAAATAATTTAACTACATTTTTATAAAAAACAATCGTCTGTGAATCTTGATTAGTAATGTTTTGTCTGCATAAACTTTCAGGTCCATATATCCTCTTGTGGAATATATCATTATCAAAGCCAATAATATCATGTAACCATTCAGGCAATACAGACATTACACATACCCAAAGGTGACTAAATCAAGTCAACAAACATTATCATCAAAGCCAATGATATCATGCTACAAAAAATAGAAAGTCCATTATCTTTTACATTTTGTGCACGTTTCTATCATAGGGTGAACAAAAATAGAACTTATGATAATAAAAATATTGAAAAATAATTTATATTAAAAGGGTTCTGTTCTTTCTTTTTTTCTTTTCCATTTTATATTAACAGCTTCAATTTATCAATGGTGACTATTAGATATAATGGTCACTGGAATGATATACATGTTCATTAATTGTTGATCTTTATTGATAAAATTTATCTTTTTGGTAGAGTTAAGTCTTTACAAAATTTTTGTAGTTTTACTTCATTGTGGTATGCTACATTAGGTTAATATTAAATCATTTCTTCAAAATAATTGCAAAAGATTAACCTCTTAATAAAAAGAGCACTTGAATCATTTCATTATCTACTTTAGTTAACACATTTAATTATGTTCTATTTATTTACTATTTTATTGTATTTAATGTTATCTATTTTTTCTTTTTACACTCTCCTCTCATGCATAAAGTTAATTGTTTATCAAATAAATGTCTTTACTTCAATGTGGTACTTTAGTTAATATATCACTTCTGCAACAAAGATCTTGACATTTTTGTACGGGAGGGGATCCACTTACTCCAAGAGTAAGTTTAAAGGACATTTTAGCCATCAATTTTAGAAAAATTTAATGTAAGGTTATGGATATTAATTCTAATACACATACATACACTTTCTGTTATGGACATTATTATTTAATACTACCTTATTTCTTGCCCCTCTAGCTCATTGTATTTATGAATTCACTTTATATTCATATAAATATAATAAGTAATTTAGTTTCTATTTTTAGTGAAATTGTTATAGCATCTACCATGTCTGAATGACCTTACAGTTCATCATAACAATGTTTCTTATTGTGTTGATTTCTTTATATTTTTGGTATTCAATATCAATGTTATTATCATTCTTTTTTATTGTCATTCTACATACTATAATTTATGTGTTTATGGGTGTTATGAGCGTAGACAATGTAAGGATTTAGATGTTGTATTATGTACTATAGATAGTAGATTGTTAAAACTAGATGTCGATTTTTGAGTTATTCTATATAATTGTTATCATGATTTTTAAAAGAGACTATATTGTTATACTAAGAACATGTTATACGGTACTCTCTAATGTTTGTTACTTACGGTTTGACATAGAATAAGATAAATAACACCATATCTATTTATTACTCTTGGATCAAGAAAAATACTCTCTATTTTTTGTACATAATTATATTGAGGAATTTAGATATGCCTAAAGGTTTATATACTGCTACAAGATTAGATGTTAATATAATGTGGGATTATATTTACCTATACCAATGTTAAATCAATTTCAGTTATATATGTAGTTATTTCATTATTTAAACATTTTTACCCATGCGAATGCACAAGAATAAGAATCGTAGTAGAATTTTCAAAAGAATGGGACTAAAACAAAACCCAAATATTATCTTAAAAAAGAAGCAAAGGGTGTACATGTTATTTTTTTATTGCAATTCATATACAACAACCTTATGACATAATCATATTTTTCATTAATTGAAGTAGTTATTATAATCATGAGTCTAATATTTAAGTAATAAAGATTTATGTATAATCAGTACATCATCCATAATTCATATCCATTACTTGTATTTAAAATTCAATGAATATTAAATGTAAATAATAGATGATATGATGACAATATAAAAAATTCTTACATTCTCAGTACATACATATTTTTCTCAATAATTATTGAGAAATGTTGTATCCCTCTATATCTTCATCAGGCATGCATAGGAAAGAGGATCACAATATAATCTAAGTCTCTTTTGAGGCTGTCAAATAAAAAGAATGGTTAAAGAAATATAATAAATTCATAGTTTTTGACATAAAAATCAAATGTTAGGTTTAGAAGTTATGTAGAAATTTTACTCACATAATTTCTTTGTGCACAAACAAACTCTGTAAGGGCAACTTGGAATAAAATCAATAGGACAATAAAGTCGACAATCCCCAATGTTTCGACAAATAAAACCCTCTGTTAAGTAAAGAAGAAATATAAAAGAATGTTACTAAAACAAGTTCATCTATTAGATAAAGAAGAATTTTTGGAAAGGAAAAAAATGGCTTACCACCACTTCTTACAACGAAAAATAGAGAGGAGAAGATGATCATGGCATAAAAAATGTTTACACTTTCTGCCATATTTTCCTCCTTTGTATGTAATAAACCGAAAATGGTTTGTCATTATATAATGTAAAAAAAAATGAAATTTTCTATTTACTCTTGATAAATAATTTGTAAGACTTATATAGTTGCAAGAAGTCGTTTCCTAATATTAAAATCATTATTATATGTCTCTTAAATAAACGAACGTGTCACATTTGACGTAGAAAAGAAAATGCCTACATAAATCATGTTTATAAAAAAAATTAATTACTTTTCTTAATCTGATTTTCTTTTGCACCAAATTTATTCCTTTTATACAATTTCTTGTTTCGAAAGTGGTAAAGCCAAAATCATTATATAATGTAAAAAAAATGAAATTCTCTATTTACTTCTTAATAAATAATTTGTAAGACTTATTGTGTTTGTAGGAAGTCGTTTCCTAATATTAAAATCATTATTATATGTCTCTGAAATAAATTAGCGTGTCAAATTTGACATCAAAAAGAAAATGCCTACATAAATCATGTTTATAACTAAAATTATTTACTTTTCTTAATCTGGTTTTATTTTGTACCAAAATTATTCCTTTTGTACCTTTTTGTGTAGTGGTAAAGCCAAAAACATTATATAATGTAAAAATTGAAATTCTCTAATTACTCTTAATTAATAATTTTTAAGAATTATAGAGTTGCAAGAAGTCGTTTCCTAATATTAAAATCATTATTGTATGTTTCTGAAATAAATTAGTGTATCAAATTTGACGTTAAAAAGAAAATGACTACATAAACCATTTTTATAAAAAAATTATTTACTTTTCAAAATCTGATTTTCTTTTGTACAAAAATTATTGCTTTTGTACCTTTTCTTGTTTCAAAAGTGGTAAAGCCAAGATGTGGCCACATTGTTTATGGGCAAATTAAAAGTATGGTAGGATTAAACTTAATTCACATTTTCTTAAATCACATCAAAGTTAATTCACAATAAATCTTTTTTGTGTATAACACAAGGTATTCTTTCACGTATGGATAAAAAAAATAATTTTTTTCATGTTATGTGACTACCAATGAGGGGAGAAAGAAGCAAATGAGTCAGAGCTTCCACAAGTGTTACATATCCTCAGGAATCAAATATTTGACATTTAGCCTTGTGTAAGACTTTGGGAATCCATTAGGGTCTTAAATCATTAGTTAAATACTTTATTTTGTAGAAATTTATAATTTATGATGGTATAGATTGGTCAAACTCAAATATGAGTGAGTTCAAGTTATTATTATATAGGTAGAAATTGTTACAAAGGATAAGATGATAAACTCAAATAATAACCAATAGTATAAACATAAACTACATATAAACTCAGATAAAATAAAACTAACTAAATCTTAGATAAAATTATTCTTTATCAATGCAAATATGTCTACCACACCCTCGCAATCTAGAGCTTAGTAAGCTTTAAGCTTGTTAAAAATGAAAATAGTAAAATGATTTTATTTGCTCCACAAAGATCACCGGAAATGTGCTGTAAATTGCAAAGTTTGCATGTAGAAACTCGACTAGAATGATTGTTGGTGAGAAGAGAAACCACCTGAATAATCATAATTGGAATGATCGTCGATGAGAAAAGAAGTCATTACTAATGTAATTCGTCATTGGAAGGAAAGTATGCATCACGTAATGAACGTCGGTGTAGGAAAAAAACACGATGGTATAATCATCAATTGGAGAAAATAAAACGGCATTACTAAAATGATCATGCTATACCGACAATTAAGGGTATAAAATCTCCCTAAGGTCAGCTAGGTGTCGCAAACAAGTAAAAAATGTAAGGGATTGTAGTATTGACAAAGACTTTCTAACCTAGTCTTTCAAAATCAAATCATTATTTACTCTTAATAAATAATTTGTAAGACTTATAGTGTTGCAAGAAGTCTATTTCTAATATTAAAATTATTATTATATGTCTCAGAAATAAATTAGGTTTCACATTTGAAGTAAAAAAGAAAACGCCTACATAAATCATGTTTATAAAAACAATTGTTCACTTTTCTTAATCTGATTTTCTTTTTAATCCTTTCATACCTTTTCGTGTTTTGAAAGTGGTGAAGCCAAAAACATAATATAATGTAAAAAATGAAATTTTCTATTTACTCTTAATAAATAATTTGTAAGACTTATAGTGTTGCAAGAAGTCGTTTCCTAATATTTAAATTATTATTATATTTCTCTCAAATAAATTAGTGTGTCACATTTGAGGTCAAAAATAAAATGGCTACATAAATCATGTTTATAACAAAAAATGTTTACTTTTCTTAATCTGACTTTCTTTTATACCAAAATTATTCATTTTGTACCCATTCGTTTTTCAAAAGTGGTAAAGCCAAAAACAATATATAAGGTAAAAAAAATGAAATTCTCTATTTACTCTTAATAAATAATTCATAAGACTTATAAAGTCATAAGTCGTTTCCTAATATTAAAATTATTATTATATGTCTATGAAATAAATTAGCGTGTCACATTTGACGTCGAAAAGAAAATGACTACATAAATCATGTTTATAACAAAAAATATTTACTTTTCTTAATCTGATTTTCTTTTGTACCAAAATTATTCCCTTTTTACTTTTTAGTGTTTCGAAAGTGGTAAAACCAAAAACATCATATAATTTAAAAAATTGAATCTCTCTATTTACTCTTAATAAGTAATTTGTAACTTATAGAGTTGCAAGAAGTCGTTTCAATATATTAAAATCATTGTTATATGTCTCTGAAATAAATTAGTGTGTCATATTTGACGTCGAAAATAAAATACCTACATAAATCATGTTTAAAAAAAATTATTTACTTTTATTAATTTGATTTTCTTTTGTACCAAATTTTTTACTTTTGTACCTTTTCTTGTATCGAAAGTGGTAAAGCCAAAAACATTATATAATGTAAAAAAATGAAATTCTCTATTTACTCTAAATGAATAATTTGTAAGACTTATGGTGTTGCAAGTAGTCATTTCCCAAGTTTAAAATCATTATTAAATAAATTAGTGTGCCACATTTGACGTTAAAAAGAAAATGCCTACATAAATCATGTTTATAACAAAATTATTTATTTTTCTTAATCTGATTTTATTTTGTACCAAAATTATTCCTTTTGTAACTTTTCGTATTTCAAAAGTGGTAAATCCGAAAATATTATATAATGTAAAAAATGAAATTCTCTATTTATTCTTAATAAATAATTTGTAAGACTTGAGTTGCAAGAAAACATTTCCTAATATTAAAATCTATATTACATGTCTCTGAAATAAATTAGTGTCACATTTGACATAAAAAAGAAAATGCCTACATAAATCATATTTATAAAAAAATTATTTACTTTTCTTAATGTGATTTTCTTTTGTACCAAAATTACTCCTTTTGTACCTTTTTTTCTTTCAAAAGTGGTAAAGCCAAAATGTGGCCACATTGTTTGTGGTCAAATTAAAACTATGGTAGGATCAAACTTAATTCTCATCTTCTTAAATCACATCAAAGTTAATTTTGAATAAAGATTTTTTTTTTGTATAATCAAAGGTATTCTTTCACTTATAGATAAGAAAATAAATTTTTTCAGATTTTGTGGCTACCAATGAGGAGAGGAAGAAGCATGAGTCAATGCTTCCACAAATGTTACCCACAAATAATTGACATTTAGCCTAGTGCGAGACTTTGGGAATTCACTAGGGTCTTACACTATTAGATAAATACCTTATTTATGTAGAAATTTATAATTTATGATCATAAAGATTGATCAGAATCAATTGTGAGTGAGTTCAAGTAATTTATTATATAGGTAGAAATTTTTACAAATAATAAGATGATAAACTCAAATAGTAACTAATAGGATAAACATAAAATACATATAAACTCATATAAAATAAAAATAACTAAATGCTAGATAAAATTATTCTTTATCAATTCAAATATGTATAACACACCCTCCCAAGCTAAATCTTAGTAAGCTTTAGGCTTGTTAAAATTGAAAATAGAAAAATGATTATATTGGCTCCACAAAGATCACCGGAAGTGTGATGTAAATTATAAAGTTAGCATTTAGAAACTCCACTAGATTGATTGTTGGTGAGAAGAGAAACCACTTGAATAATCATCATTGAAATGATCGTCAATGAGAAAAGAAATCATTACTAATGTAACTCGTCAATTCGTCAATGGAAGGAAAAATGCATCACTAGAATGAACGTCGGTGCACGAAAAAACATGATGGCATAATTATCAATTGGAGAAAATAAAATGGCATTAGCAAAATGATCATACTATACCGACAATTGGGGGTATAAGTTGTCGCAAACAAGTAAAAATGGTAAGGGATTGTGGTATTGACGAAGACTTTCTAACCCCAGCCTTTCAAAATTAAATCACTATTTTAAGCTAGTTTTCAAAAGGTTTTCAAGTTGGTTGGATTGGTTGAAAAGTTTTGAGAATAAAATTGTTGAGATGTAGGATTGACACACTATTTATATTAGTAGGTTAAGCAACAACTAAACAAATAAAATCAGTATGCTTTCACACAGTATTTGACCTCAAATGCATTAAGAATTAATGTTTTAGTCTACTTAGCAACTCATGAAATAAAGTCAAAACGTTAAACACAAGATTACTGATTATGACATGCACACACATACGTCTATTTCTAGCAACTATGCATATGGGTTGAGATTAATGCACACCCTCAACTATGTTAGCCACCAATTTATTGTTTTGTTCTAATTATCACTTCACGAAATTAGCCCTATGTCTACTAACTAAATCGATAAAATTACATTATGTGAACCATCAAGCATGCCTCTATGTCTAGAAATACTTACCATCAAGTTTGAGAGTTTTCAATGAAAATATGATTCTATGTCTAGCAAACATATGAACACAAGCACTCATTATGACAATTAAGCATGTAAATATGTCTAGTTTTATGCATAACAGTTGAATTATTTGTTTTGGAGTATCAAGTCGAAATTTCTTCACAAATTTATTTTCCTAAGACTAACTAGGCATTTCGTCAATCACATAGTAAGCAGTAAAGTACAACCAGAACAATTCATAAAAATAAAATCATTTTATTCATAAATCAAAATCTGAAATACAACAATGAATAGAAAGAACTAATCATAGCTAAGAATCAATCTAATTAAGTATTTTCATACATAACTCGATAAAAATAGAATTCAAAACTTATAATTCATGGAGAAGTGTAAGCTCCTCCATGAACATTGAAACGACCCGTTTTTCTACCATTGAAATTTTTTCATTTATTTTAATCATTTCTTACATACAGTCGTCACCTTCATTGAAAACTCTCAAGTATCACTCTTTGAAAATACCCTTTACCCTATTATATTATCATACAAATTTATGTTGCGGAACAACATAATTCATTTAGATAACATTTACCAAGTAAATAGACACAAAGGCTTCCTATTTGAGCTTCATCCTCAAAATCCTTCATTTACCTACAATGAGATTATCATAAACAACACACAAAACATAAGGGAGTAAGTCATTCGTTATGAGTCATATTTCCTTTGGTACTCCCCCAAATAGATTGAATTCGTTATGAGTCATATTTCCTTTGGTACTCCCCCAAATAGATTGAATTCGTTATGAGTCATATTTCCTTTGGTACTCCCCCAAATAGATTGAATTCGTTTTGAGTCATATTTCCATTGGTACTCCCCCAATAAATGATTCCGAGTCTTATTTCCATTGGGACTCCCCCAATAAATGTTTCTGAGTCTTATTTCCATTGGGACTCCCCCAATAAATGTTTCCGAGTCTTATTTCCATTGGGACTCCCCCAATAAATGTTTCCGAGTCTTATTTCCATTGGGACTCCCCCAATAATATTAATTTCATTTCTATAACAGAAAAGTCACGCATTTTCCAACATAATGCATAAATTACAGACGCATCATATTAAACCATTACCTCTTTCACATACCTCATTCATATCAGCAAGTATGATTTAGAGACACTTATCCCTTACCTCGGTGAGCGTTGGAGATCAGTTCCGAGTAACTTTAAAAGTCTACTCCGCGATTTCCTCCAACCTTAGGATCTTTCCTCATTATACCAATAACAATGATGTCAGTCATTTATTCAAAATAACACATAAATAACTCGTATTTCATCATCAAATACACAAGGGATTCATGTATTCTCAATATTTCCAAAACTACTTCAATTCAAGTTTCTAAATATCAAAACATACATGTTCATCTCATATAACAACATCAAAGCACAACTCATTATCCACATCTAACATTTCATCTCTTTCTCTTTATACTCATATTCTCATTTTGGGGGGTTTTTGGGGTTTTTCATGAATAACCCATAAAACCTTTCCATTCATACAATATCAACTCTAAATCAAGAGTTTACAAGATAGAAATAACATAAAACGAACCATAACTCGAAAAGATAAGTTTCCATGGTTTCCATTATTTTGAAAATGAATCCAACATACCCAAAACAAGTTAGAGAGGAAGAAAAAGAGTTAGGAACAAGAGGTTTACCTCTTCTCAAGCTCTAAGATGAGTCCTAAGGCTCTTTGCTCTTGAAAAGCTCTCCTCTCTCTCTTCTCTTCAAAGTTCTAACCCTAAAATGTGTTTTGGGTTTCTTTTTTATAAACACAGCGATAAGTGTAATCGATTACAAGGATTGTGTAATCGATTACACAGTGTAAATTACAGAGGCATCGTCGCGATGTAATCGATTACCAACATGATGTAATCGATTACATTAATACGATGTAATCGATTACCAACATGGTGTAATCGATTACATTAATACGATGTAATCGATTACCAGATGTGTGTAATCGATTACACAGTGTAAATTACAGAGGCATTGTCATGATGTAATCGATTACCAACATGGTGTAATCGATTACATTGTGTCAGATGTACATATCTGATGCTTTTCATCAGCATGTAATCGATTACCAGGACTGTGTAATCGATTACATCATGCAAAATACAAATATCTGATGCTTTTATCAGCATGTAATCGATTATCAGGACTGTGTAATCGATTACACTGCCCAAAATTGCCATTTCTCGCCGAGGCGAGACAACTCTCGCTCAGGCGAGAATCCTCCAGTATAGCCCAGGATTTCACCCTCCCAGGTGATCCTTTCTCGCTCAGGCGAGAATCTCTCGCTCAAGCGAGACTTCCAGGACTGATACTCTAATTTTTTAAAGACTAAAATTCGGGGTGTTACAAACATCGAGAACCTCATTAATCCTACTTCCTAACCATTACTTTAAGTTTCCAACTATATAAATCTACCAACTAAGAAGACTAGAAACTATTCTAAGAAAATAAATTATATAAACTCGGTTCTTAACTCCCTAGGTAGATCTATCATCTTTCTTTCTTCGTTATGGGTCTCTTTTGTAATTCTGAATTTCTACATGCTCAGTGCCTCTGCGCTGAGCTCAACTCTTGCGCTGAGCGCATGTGAGGTGTTTTGTGGCTTTGCATTTTTGGCCCAATTAGCCCTTTTTTCCCTGAAACATATATGGAAGTTCATGAAGTGGGATTAGTACAATTTATCATCAAAATCTTAACTATGATTACATAAATTAAATATTTAGAGTCAAAAAGTGCTAAATAGCCTTACGAATTATGGTAATTTTGACATTTAACAGATCGTCAATGTGAAAATTGTCGTATTGATAAATGAAGGAAGAAATAAAATGTTTGTTTTATTGCAATAATAGCTTCTAAGCTTCAGTCAGATCAATGAGCAGCAGTCCAACTTGTCTCGGTCAGAATATCCCAAACCTCAGTCACGTAAGCAGGCCATGCACGGTCAGAAAGGCCAAAAGATAAACCTGCACAAAGCAACACAAGGCAACACACTAGACAAGAAGACATTAGTAAATTTATTACCCCCCCCCCCCCCCCCCCCCCCCCCCCCTCAAGCTGGAGAGTATATATTAAGGATCCCCAACTTGGGAAGTAAGTAATGGAAGGAAGCGGGTTCCAAGGCCTTTGTTAATAAATCTGCAACCTGCTTCTTAGTGTCTATAGGAAGTAAATGATAAAGTTTATTGTGTAAACGTTCACGAGCAACATGGCAATCAATTTCGATATGCTTAGTTCGTTCGTGAAAAACTGAATTAGCAGCTATATACCTGGCTGAATCGCTGTCACAATATAAGAGAGCTGGGGAAGTGAATTTAACATGAAAATCAGTAAGAAGGTAATTTAGCCATTGTACCTCGCATGATGCAAGAGCTAGAGCTCTATATTCTGCCTCATATGAAGATCTTGAAACAGTAGATTGCTTTTTGGATTTCCATGATATTAAGGAGTCGCTGAGGAACATACAATAAGCAGAAACAGACCTTCGTGTATCAGGGCATGTGGCCCAATTAGAGTCAATGTATCCTTTAATGTGAATGGCAGAGGAAGAGGAGAAGAGGATTCCCTGACCAGGGCTTCCTTTTAAGTAGCGAAGGACCCTAGTCATGGCTTTGTAGTGATTGTTGGTGGGTGAAGCCATAAACTGGCTTAGTTGTTGAATGGAAAAGGAGATGTCAGGACGAGTGTTAGTGAGGTAAAGTAATCTTCCAACCAGTTGTCTGTACATAAGAGGATTCTCGTAAAGAGGGCTATCATGTTGGCTAAGAGGGGTAGTCTTAACCATAGGAGTGGGGACAGGTTTAGAGTGAAGGAAACCAGTGTCCCCAAGAAGGTCAAGAGTATATTTGCGTTGATTAAGCACAAGACCTTTAGATGTTGAGGCAACTTCAAGGCCAAGAAAATATTTCAAGGAACCAAGGTCTTTGATTTTGAATTTAGCATCAAGGTATTGCTTGACATGAGTGATTTCAGAAGAACTAGTTCCAGCCAAAATAAGATCATCAACGTAAATGAGTATGGCAGTTTTTAGTGAAAATGGAATGATCATGGTGGGATTGGGTGGTGTTTTTAGTGAAAATGGAATGATCATGGTGGGATTGTGTGTATCCAAGAGTGGACAAAGCTTGAGTGAGTTTAGCAAACCATTGTCGACTTGATTGTTTTAAACCGTACAGGGATTTGTTTAATTTACAGACATGGTTGGGCATGTTGCAGGTGATACCTTGAGGAATGGTCATGTACACTTCTTCCTCAAGGTCACCATGGAGGAAGGTGTTGTTAACGTCAAGTTGGTGAATAATCCAACCATTAACAAAAGCAAGGGATAAGAGAAGTCTAACCGTAGTTAACTTAATGACGAGAGCAAAAGTTTCATATAAATCAAGGCCTTCGGTTTGGTTAAAACCTTTGGCAACGAGCCTGAATTTGTGCCTTTCAATGGAGCCATCTGAATTGAATTTGAGCTTGTAAACCCATTTGGAGCCAATAGGCTTCTTATCAGGGGGGAGTTCCATGATGGTCCATGTGTTATTTTGTTCAAGAGCTTGTAACTCATTAGTTATGGCTTGAGTCCAATCTTGGGATTGGATAGCTTGTTTGTAAGTCTTAGGTTCAATAGTATAGGTGATGGAGAGACAGTGATGTTTGTAATTAGGATGTAAGGAAGCATAAGACAACACATTAGTGAGGGGATGTTTGTGTTCAAAATCAGGAAAGGGTGAAGAATTGATGAGACTGCAATGGTAATCTTTAAGATAGGTAGGAGGGTTAGAAATTCTTTGAGATCTTCTCAAAGGAGTATTTGTGTTAGTAGATGTGTTGAGAGGAGTGGAAGGATGGATGGAATGAGGTGAAATGAGTGGTGTAGTAGGAGTGGAATTATGTGGTATGATGGAAGAAGGAAGATTGTGGTCTAAGAAAGTGGAAGAAGGTGAATCAGTGATGGGGTTAGTGAGAGTATTGTGCTGAAGGCTGTTGTTGCAGAGATAGGGAAAAATAGACTCATAGTATATAGCATGTCTAGAAATGAAAATCTCTCTAGTGGATAGGTCAAAAAGAATAAATCCTTTGGTACCATGTTGATGACCAATAAAGATTCATTTCCTAGCTCTTGGGTCGAGTTTAGTTCTCTAATTGCTAAGAGTAGAAGCATAGGAAAGGCAACCAAAGACTTTCAAGACTTGGACCTTAGGTAACTGATTGTGTAAGACTTTAAAAGGAGAATTAAAATTAAGAGCAGAAGTGGGCAACCTATTCAATAAGAATACAACATGTTTTACAGCATAACCCCAAAAACACTTAGCTAAATTGGCTTGAAACATAAGAGATCTAGTGATATTAAGGATATGCCTATGCTTTCTCTCAACAATAGAGTTTTGTTGAGGTGTTTCAACACATGATATTTGATGAATGATGCCATGCTCAGAAAAGAAATCATGCATAAGGAACTCAAGACCATTATCAATGCATATGATTTTAGTTCTTTGATCAAATTGTGTGTGAACCATTTTTGTGAATGTATGTATGAGTTTTCTGGTTTCACTTTTAGAGATCATGAGATAAACCCAAGTATGCCTAGTATAATCATCCACAATGGTAAGAAAATACTTGTGGCCATGCATGGTGGGGGTACTAAGAGGACCCCATATATCCATATGCAACATTTCAAAGGCAAAAATAGTAGCAGTAGAACTAGTAGGGAAAGGGAGTTTGGACTGTTTAGCCAAATGACACCAATCACAAGGTTTATTATTTTGCAACTTAACAAAAGTGTGTTGTTTGTGTATATGATTTAAAACTTTATGAGAAGGATTGCCTAATCTATAGTGCCATAGATCAAAGTAAGCAGGGGCAACATTACTATCAATGAGAATAATAGAGTGTGAGGTATCCATTTGTGGCTTGGCATGATTGTTGAGGACATAGAGGTTATTGTGTCCTCTAGCATGACCAATCTTCCTCAATGTAGTCATATCCTTAATAAAAGAAGAGTCTTTATCAAAAATACTCTTGCAATTGAGTGAGGAAGCAAGCCTACAAATGGATATTATGTTGTACTTGAAACCATGTATATATAAAACATTGTATAGAACAAGGGAATCATAAAGCTTGATGGTGCCTGATTGATTAGGAGTAATAATATGGTTGTTAGGAAGTTTGATCTTAATGGGTTTAATGGAAATGTAATTTGTGTAATTAAGTTTGTTATTAGTAACATGATCACTTGCCCCACTATCAAGGATCCATGATTGATTATGCAGTAAGTTACCTGACACAGGGAGCATAGCATTTGTGGCTTCTTGATCATCATGTCCATCTAAGTCTCCAAAGTCTAATGTGAGTTGTGCTAGGTTTCTATCAGCAGCCTGATCATCCTGCCTTTGATCAATCTTAGCACTTTCTTGGTTGATATTGGTGTGAATTGATGACACAGATGCAATAGCAGGTGCATTTGCTTTGAACTTGAAGTTAGGTGGGAATCCATGCTTAAAATAACATGTTTCTGTTGTATGTCCTTCTTTTCCACAAAAAGTGCATATCTTGGTAGAGCCATAGGATCTTTCCATGCTTGTTGATGTATTGTGGTTATTGAACTTTCGTGATCCTCTATTGTTGTAATATGCATTGTTCATGTTGTTTTTGTTGGGTTGATTTCTCCAAGATTGATTAGAGTTGATGGAGTTAATAGCTGGTTTTTGTTCAAAGGATGGTCCTACATCTTGTCTTTCTTGCTGCAAGACTAGTGAGAATACTTTGTTGATTTGGATAATTATTTCATAAAATATGCAATTGTGAGGTTGAGAAAATAAAAAGAATGAATACTAACGAAAAGGTGACACGACAAAGGGAGATGACTAATATGAGTTTTGAATTTTCGGCATCTCAACAGTGGAATAGTGATCGAACAGGTCACGTAGGATGAAACCGTTCTGATACCATATAGAAATTTATAATTTATGATGGTAAAGATTAGTCAAACTCAAATATGAGTGAATCCAAGTAATTCATTATATAGGTAGAAGTTGTTGCAAACGATATGATGATAAACTCAAATTATAATTAATAGAATAAACATCAAATACAGATAAACTCAAATAAAATAAAACTAACTTAATTCTATATAAGACTATTATTTATAAATCCAAATATATCTAACAAACACAACATGGTTTAGGTTTAGTAAAACAAAGTGATCTTTTTATAAAGAAAAGTTGTATTAAAACGAGCACAAGGGGTGCACTCCCAATACAACAAATATTAATAAGTTAACTTTGTAGAACATAAAGCTATACAAAGTTTAGGATTCATACACCAACTTGAAGAAATAGGAAATAATATTTGAAATTGAAGAACATTAGGCATTGGTTGTGCATTTAACAGAGTCAAGTGCAAACACGTATAAACTTTAATAAACGAGAGATCTTAATAACTGACGTCATAAACATACAGGCCTCGTTCATTTTATCAACCAAAGTATTTTATTTGAAATTAATTTCAAATGTCTTAAGAGTTGTAAGATGGTCTGATGGTTATGGAGAATGATTTAAGAAATGTACTGAAAAAAGTTGAGGATTCGAGTCTCACCCACAACAAATTAAAAAAAAAAAAGGAGTCATCAAAATATGCCTACTTATAGTTGAAAACAAGCCATGGTTGATTTGCAAATTTAATAACATATTTTACACTAATGTCAGATTGGTTCCAATGAAGTAGTGAATCTCCCTAAATGAAGTGATATGAAGCTTTGTATAATGCCCCATAAAGTGTATAATAATTAGATATTTTTCTGACCAATCAGAAGTACTGACACTTGAAATGATACAATTTTTGGGACAAAATACATCCACCATTTCAAAAACCAATATTATAATAAAGAGTGTTTCCACATTTCTAACTTCTCATTAAAATATTCGCTCAATCCTCCAACTAGGATATTTTATCCACGCACAAAGCTTGAATTGTTTGCAAAATTTTGTATATATCCTTTGTTTTTAAAATAGGGAATTAATTGTTTATCCTTCATCTCGATGCCATCTTTTTAGATCACATAATCTCATTAATCAACTTTGTGTATAAATAAACGTCATGCTCTCCAAATCAATGAATGTGTAAGTCCCAGTGGCTTCTTCTATACATCTTTATCGATCGTTGTATCAAATATATAATCTCTATCGCCGATCTCCCCCACATGAAACCAAATTAGGTTTCAATATTGCATATCTTATATCTCAACCTCCGTTCAATTATCATTTCCCATAATTTCATAGTATGGATCATGAGGGTAACCACTCTATAATTTTCGCAATTTTGTATATCAATCTTGTTTTTATAAATGGGGAATTAAGTGTTCATTTTTCACTCGTTTGACTTCCTATTAGACCTCATAATCTTATTATTCACTTTGTAAGTCAAATAGTATCATGCTCTCCTAAAACCTTGGAGACCTCGATAGGTATATTATATGGTGGAACTACATTATCATTCTCCATACTTTTCTTAACTTCTTTCACCTTCAAGTTTTGAATTCTATTATTAAAGGTATAAATTTCATCATCCTCTTTAGTGTTTAACATCCTTACAATGCCTCTTTAAATACTTCTTTCAATCCCTTTTTTGAAGACATTTTTGAATGGTTTTATGGGAATTTAGGATGGTGAAAACATCATTAAGTTTGTCAATAATTATATATAGTTTACTAAAACTATCACTCAATAATTAAAGTCGTTTATTTTCTTATCCGTCTTAATTATTTGATTAAATTAAGGTATTTTGATAACAAAATCATTTTATTGTAAATAGAACTTTGAAAAGAGTCTTATCAACAACACTACAAAAAAAACAACAAAAGGATCTAACAAAAAGGGCTAGGGAAAGTATAAACTATTTTTTATTATATTTCATACACCAATCTTATAACAAATTTATTTATAATCATATTTATTTATTAATTGAAGTAGCTATTATATTTTGAAATGTTGTAGTCCTTTGTATCTTCTTGAGGCGTGCATAGGTAAGAGAACTTCAAAGATATAATCTACTTCTCCTATGAGGCTGTCAAAGAAACAAAAACATTATTAAATAAATATAATCAACCTTTAATAAATTCATAATTTATGACATGAAAATCAAATAATAGGATAAGAAGTTATGTAAAACTATTACCCTGAAGGCACAAACAGACAGAGTCAGCGCAAGTTGGAATTAGACAAGGAGGACAATAAGGTTTACACTCAATATTGAGTGTACAATAAACAGGTTCTGTAATTTAAAGAAGAAATTAATGAATGTTACATTGTAAATAAAAGGTTATCTATTAGGTAAATAATAAAACTTTCGAAGGAAAAGAAAATGTTTTACCACCGCTTTTTACAACAAGAAATAGGAAGGAGAAGAAGATGAACAATGTATAAAACATTTTTACAATTTCTGCCATGTTTTCCTACTTTGCATGTAGTGCCATATTTGAAAAAGATTTGCCACTATATAATGTAAAAAATGAAATATTGTATTCACACCTAATATATTATTTGTTATACATATAGAGTTACAAGAAGTCGTTTCCTAATATTATAATCATTATTAAATGTTTTTTAAGTACATTGCGTGTTACATTTGATCTTAAACCAATGTTTTAAAAACCGTGCCATACCGGCCGGCTCAATCGGAAAACCGGTGAACCGGACCCCTAACCGGTACGGTACGTATGTTATACCGCATATGCAATAGAACCAGTCAAAACCGGTTTAAACCGGTCGGTTTGTACATTAATTTTTTTTTTTTAAATTTCAAATTTTCAATTCTTCACCAATTCTTCAACTTCAATTATTGATACTTGGGTCATTTATTTGTATTTTGCGTTTGTTAGGTGATAATTTTGGATTAATATATGTTTTGCACTTTAGACTTTGATTTTATTAAAGACTTAATGTTGTTTGTTTGTGTGAATTTGAAGTAAATTATGAATATAGATTATAAATATGAATATCTACTTATTTGAAATTTTCTGTTATAGGTTTACATATATATATAAGCAAGTATGTCCAGTTTAACCGGCATGCGGTTTAATTACTGAACCACTGGTTGAACCACTATACCACTATACCAGTACCCTGACCGGTTTGATAACCGGTACGGTTTTAATAACATTGTCTTAAAGAGATAATGCTTAAAAAAATAATGTTTTATCAATAAAATCCATTCACTTTTGCTAAGTTGTGTTTGTTTTTATATCTTCTTTTTTTTTACCTTTTCGTGATTTGAAAGTATTAAAGGCAAAAACATATTAGTGCACAAATAATGTGGCTTCCATATTTCAAATGCAAATTAAAAAGTATTGTAGGATCAAAGTTAATACACATGAAATGTAGGTCTTAAATAATATTGAATTTAATTCAACAAATGAAAACATTGTATAGATTAAATAAAAGAAAGTGTTACAATAATGTATAAGAAAAAGGAATTAATATTTGAAATTAATATCAAATATGCTACTGCCTTCTTTCCCACTTTGGTTGAAAACTAATAGAGGATGATTTGCAAAGTTAAGAGCATATTTTGTGTTAGTTTGGGATTAGTTATAGTAATGAAACTCCCTAAATGAATTGCATTATCCACCTTACACCAAATTTGAATCTTAATACCACTAAGAAATCTTGTGCCGGATCTAGGGCATCCTTTTCTATCTACCCTAGCAAAGTGCTTCCATCTCATATATCAATGTGAATGGGGTTGCCCCAATACTTGATCCTACATTGTTGCAATATACGTGTAATGTATAGGGTAACTTCTCATGTCAATTCTTGTAATTCTCTATCATTAGGCTTGTAAGGGGGTTGTATTGTGGTGTTTGATCTTGAAAGTGTCACACAACTTTCGTGCTTTACCACACATTGAGATTTGAGCCATTATCTGTGATTATTCTTCTAGGATTCCATATCTACAATAATCTCGCCGAACAGGAATTTGATGAATACCTTCTGTATAATATTGAAAAATGAAGAAGCTTACACCCATTTGGTTAAATATTCAATTGCGAGGAAAATGAAACCATGGCCATTAAAATCCTTGGAATGATGGTTCTGATCACATCGAATCTCCACATGAAGAAAGGCCATGGAGTAGCCATACTTTGCACATTGATATTATCTGCATACATCTAGCATTTCTAACACTTTGGAACATAATTAACACAATCTCTCTCCATAGTGGTCCAACACTAGCCACTTCTCTCAAAATCTTTAAAATTTTAGATCTGACCCTCTAGCTCAAACGAGGGATTCTCGCTCAAACGAGAATCTCACAGTCCCAACAGGCTTCCTCTCGCTCAAGCGAGAGATTCTCGCTCAGGCGAGAATCTCAAAGTGTCAACAACCCCAATATGCCATTTCTCGCCCAGGCGAGGCAACTCTCGCTCAGGCGAGAATCCTCCAATATATCCCAGGATTTCACACTCCCAGGTGATCCTTTCTCGCTCATGCGATAATCTCTCTTATAAGATAATCCCAGGATTTCACACTTCTAGGACTGATACTATAATTTTAAAGACTAAAATTTAGGGTGTTACACAAAGCACAAAACACACAAAGGAGTAAGTCAATAATTCAATAAACGTCATTATAAGATAATCCATATTAGAAAAGGGTTAGTAAACTGTTTTGAAATTCATTTTCTTTGCTGCATAACTTGAGCCAATGTCGCTACACCCCATAAGGTTAGCTAAAAGCAGAGTTTTGCTTATATACTCAAGCCAGAGTTTCGCTTATATACTCAAGCCAGAGTCGCTAACCATTCATGGTCGGCTAAAAATATATTTTTCCTTTCTTTGATTTCACCATTTCTCATTTCCCGTAAATCTATGTCCACTTTAGTATAAACACACCCATATATGTTTATACTAAATGCGTAATTCACAACTCACTCATTGCATAACCAGAAAATACATACATTTTCCATTTCCCGTAAATCTACGCCTACTTTAGTATAAACACACCCATATATGTTTATACTAAATGCGTAATTCACAACTCAATCATTGCATAATCAGAAAATACACACATTTTTCATTCCAAATGCACAATTAATGACTTATCCTTACCTCGGTGAATGTTGGGTTTGGTTCTTGGCAACTTCACAAGTTCCACCGACACCGCCGCCAACTTTAGGATCTTTCCTCATCCCTGCCATATAACAAAATGTTAGTCATTTATTCCAATATCATATAAACAACTTATATTGCATTATTTAACCATACAAGATATTTGACACATTTTCAATGTTTCTAAACTACTTCCATCATAAGTTTACAACATCTAAAACATACATATTCATCTCATATTTCAACATTAGAATGCTTAATCATCTTCTACCTCCAGCATTTTACTCATTTTCCTCTTTAAGCACATTTTCACTTTAGGGTTTTGGGGTTCTCATGAATCAACCCACAAATCCTCTTCATTCTTGAAATATTAACTCTAAACCAAGAGTTTACAAGATAAAAACAACATAAAACGAACCATAACTCAAAAGGATGAGTTTCCATGGTTTCTTACATTTTGAGAAGAGATCCAACATACCCAAAATGAGTTTCAAAGAGAAGAATAGAGTTAGAGTCAAGAGTTTTACCTCTTCTCAAGCTCTTGGATGAGTATCAAAGCTCCTTGCCCTTGGAAAAATCTCTCTTCTCTCACCTCTCTTCAATTCTTAACCCTAAAATGTGTTTGGGGTTTTTATCATTTAATGCACTCGTCGGGTTCTCGCTTAAGCGATCTCATTCTCGCTCAAGCGAGAAAATCCCACCCATTTTAAAAACTCAGATCTGACCCTCTCGCCCAAGCGAGACATCTCTCGCTCAAGCGAGGATCCTCTCGCTCAGGCGAGAATCTTACAGCCTCGACAGGTCCAAAACATCACTTTTCTCTCCCAAGCTAGCCAACTCTCGCACAGGCGAGAATTCTTCTGTATAGCCCAAGATTTCACCCTTCTAGTTGAGCCTTTCTCGCCCAGGCGAGCCAAGTCTCGCTCAGGCGAGACCACTCTCGCTCAGGCGAGACCACTCTCGCTCAAGCGAGCCAACCCTCGCTCAGGTGAGAATCCTTCAGTATAGCCCAGGATTTCACCCTCCCAGGTGAGCCTTTCTTGCCCAAGCGAGAATCTCAGGACTGATACTATAATTTTAAAGACTTAAATTTTAAGGTGTTACATGTGGACATGGAATTGGAATTGAAGTCGTAACCTTCACATCTGGGACGAGCTTGACCTTCTTGAGCTACAATATATTTTGTGTGATGTTCATCTTGATCGTACAATGCTTAACTCTTGGAGGTGGACGCCTTGTGGCATTTGCATGGCAATTTCTATCGGATAGATTACCAATAAAAGAGAATCTTATGACTAGGGGTATATAATTAAATGACAATTGTGCATAATGTCTAATAGAGAAAGAATCAGCCTTACATTTATATATCTCTTGTCCTGTCACTAGCATAATTTGGACAAAAATTTATCAATGGTTAGAAGCTAATCCTATTGAGGATGCATCCTTACATGATTTTTACTCTCGGTTTAGTATGCTCCTCAAAGGGAATGGTGCTCAACAGATAAGACTTATAATTTGGGTAGTAATTGTACGGTCTATATGCCTTCTTAGTAATTCAATAATATTTTGTGATATACTGTTATTGTTAAACATGCAAATTTTTATACAATCTTCAATTGACGAACAACGAAAACCTTCTGTAATGTAAAGAAAAAATAAATTAATATTCCTAAAAGGAAAATGGCATAGTTTTAAAAACCGTGCCGTACCGGCCGGTTCAACTGGAAAATCGGTGAACCAGACCCCTAACCGGTACGGTACGTATGTTATACCGCATATGCAATAGAACCGGTGAAAACCGGTAAACCGGTTGGTTTGTACATTAATTTTTTTTTTTAAATTTCAAATTTTCAATTCTTCACCAATTCTTCAACTTCAATGATTGATACTTGGGTCATTTATTTGTATTTTGCGTTTGTTAAGTGATAATTTTGGATAAATATATGTTTTGTACTTTAGACTTTGATTTTATTAAAGACTTAATGTTGTTTGTTTGTGTGAATTTGAAGTAAATTATGAATATGGATTATAAATATGAATATCTACTTATTTGAAATTTTTTGTTATAGATTTACATATATATATAAGCAAGTATGTCCGGTTTAACCGGCATGCGGTTTAATTAATGAACCACTGGTTGAACCACTGTACCACTATACCAGTACCCTAACCGGTTTGATAACCGGTACAGTTTTAATAACATTGGAAAATGGTTTATCTATTAAGTAAATAAATATTTATAAAAGGAAAAGAAAATAACTTATGCCCACTTCTTACAACAAGTAATTGGGAGAAAAAGAAGATCAAGGCATAAAACATTTTTACAATTTCTGCCATATTTTTCTCCTTTGCATGTAATAATCTGAAAAAGATTTGCCACTATATATAATGTAAAAATATCTATTCATTCCCTATAAATTATTTGTTATACTTATAGAGTTACAAGAAGTCGTTTCTTAATATTAAAATCATTACTATATGTCTTTTAAGTACATTAGCATGTTACATTATTTTATATCTTTTTTATTTCTTTTTATATCTTTTATTTACCTTTTCGTGATTGGAAAATATTAAAGCCACAAAAACATGATAGAGCACATATGAATATCAATGAAAACGAATATATACTATGAATATTAAAGAGGGGATAATTGAGGAGAGGTTGAGACAAAATGAATATCAATGAAAATCAATTTGATTTTATACTGGGGAGGTCGACCATATAGACTATATACTTGTTACGCTGGTTGATGGAAAGATATCAAATGAACTAAATGGACTTGCACATTGTTTTCATGTATTTGGAGAAGGCATATGATAAGATTTTTAGAGAGGTTTTGTGAAGCATAACACTATCTCATTTCCTATTTCTTAACTTAATCTCCTTATTATGCTATATAAATACTACAATTAAGAAAGGTGGAAATATTAGTAAATATGTATGTGATTGGATGTAGTTTACTAAAATTGTTATTCATTAACTATATAATATTCTATTTCCACTCAATTTATTTCAGTAAGTAAATGTAGTTTGGCAACAAAATCATTTATTGTAAATAGAATTTTTGAAAAAAATGGGACTAAAACAAAACCCAAGCATTATCTTATAAAAAGAAGCAAAGGGTGTACATATTATTTTTTTATTGCAATTCATACACCAATTTTATGACATAATTATATTTTTCACTAATTGAAGTAGCTATTATAATTATCAGGCTAATATTTATGTAAAGATTGACATACAGTTCATACATTATCCACAACTCATTTACATTACTTTTATTTAAGAGTTAATAAGTATTAAATATAAATAACAGATGATATAGTAAAAATTCTTACATTGTTACTTATTTTTTTCTATAATTATTTATTAGAAATGTTGTAGCCCTCTATATCTTCATGAGGCATGCATAGGAAAGAGAAACACAATATAATCTAATTCTCTTTTGAAGCTATCAAAGAAATAGAATAGTTAAAGAAATATAATAAATTCATACTTTATGACATAAAACTCAAATGATAGGATCATAAGTTATGTAGAAATTTTACTCACATAAATTATTATGTGCACAAACAAACTTTGTGAGGGCAACTTGAAATAAAATCAGGAGGACTATAACCTGGACAATCCATAATGTCTCGACAAATATAACCCTCTGTCAAGTAAAGAAGAAATATAAAAGAATGTTATTTTCCTCTATTTACTCTTAATAAATAATTTGTAAGACTTTATAGAGTTGCAAGAAGTTGTTTACTAATATTAAAATCATTATTATATGTCTCTCAAATAAATTAGCTTGTCACGTTAGACGTCAAAAGATAATGCCTACATAAATTATGTTTATAAAAAAATTATTTACTTTTCTTAATCTGATTTTATTTTTATTCCTTTTGTACCTTTTCGTGTTTCTAAAGTGGTAAAGCCAAAAACATAACAGTGCACAAATGATGTGGCCACATATTTTATGGGCAAATTAAAAGTATGGTAAGTTCAAAACTTAATTCACATCTTAAATCACATCAAAGTTAATTGTCAACAAATCAATAAATGTTTTTTTTTTGTATAATTAAAGGTATTCTTTAATCTATGGATAAGAAACTCATTTACCAGGTTATGTGGCACCAATGAGGAGAGAAAGAAGCAAATGAGCCAAGGTTCCCAGAAGTATTACCCATTAGGGTCTTACATCATTAGACAAACGTCTTATTTGTGTAAAAATTTATAATTTATTATGGTAAAGATTGGGCAAACTCAAATATATATATGAGTGAGTCTAAGTAATTTATTATATAGGTAGAAGTGATAAACTCAAATAATAACTAATTGGATAAACATAAACTACATAAAAACTTAGATAATGTAAAACTTACTTAATCCTAGATAAGATTATTCTTTATCAAATCCAAATATATCTAATACATTCTCTCAAGCTAAAGTTTAGTAAGAAAATAGTTAAATGATAATATTGGCTCCACAAAGATCACCGGAAATGTGTTGTAAATTGCAAAGTTTGCATGTAGAAGTACTCCACTAGAATGATTGTTGGTGAGAAGAGAAACCACAGGAATAATCATCATTGGAATAATCATCGGTGAGAAAAGAAGTCATTATTAACATAACTCGTAGATGGAAGGAAAAAATGCATCACGAGAATGACCGTCGGTGCATGAATAAAACACGATGGTATAATCACTAATTGGAGAAAATAAAATGGTATTACTAAAATGATTATGCTATAACGACAATTAGGGGTACAAAATTTACCTACGGTGTCGCAAACAAGTAAAAAGGTAAGGAGTTGTCGTACTGACAATAACTTTCTAACTCAACCTTTCAAAATCAAATCACTATTTTAAGCTAGTTTTCAAAAGGTTTTCAATTAGTTGGTTGGTTTGGTTGAAAAGTTTTTGATAATAAAAGTGTTGGAATTTAGATGTGGGATTGACTCACTATTCATATTAGTAGGTTAGACAACAATTAAACAAATAAAACGAGTATGATTTCACACAAAATTTGAAATAAAGCCAAAACATTAACACAAGATCAATAATTATGACACGCACAGATACGTCTATATCTAGCAACTATGCATTTGGGTTGAGATTAATGCACGCCCTGAACTGTGTTAGCCACCAATGTCTTGTTCTATGCTAATACTTTACCAAATTAGTTCTATCTATATCTAGTAACTACATCGATAAAATTACAATCTATGAACCATCAAGTATGCCTCTATGTCTAGCAAAATATACCATCAAGTTTGAGGGTTTTCAATGCATATATGAATTTATGTCTAACAAACATATGAACATATGCATTCATTATAATAGTTATGCATGCAACTATGTCTAGTTTTATGCAAAAATGATGAATTACTTGTTTAGGACTGTCGAGCCAGAATTTCTCACATTTATAGGGAGGGTAACTCAAGTTGGCTTCTTATGGAATTGTTTCCAAAATAAATTCAACTTGGATGTCCTTCCCTTCCTTTCTTAGTATTTAATAGAATAGAAATAGGTTTAGCTTGCCAAATTATAGATTTCGTAATCGGTAAGGATCTAACTATTTATTTCTTTTATAATATTATGCAGGTATAGTTACACATTTTCTTAAAAAAAGATGAACTAGGCATTTCGTCAAACACATAGTAAGCATTAAAGTACAGCAAGAACAATTCATAAAAATAAAATCATTTTATTCACAAATCAAATTCCAAAATACATCAATGAATAGAAAGAACTAATCTCATCTAAGAAGCAATTTAATTAAGTATTTTCATACATAACTCGATAAAAATGGAATTCAGAACTTATAGTTCATGGAAAAGTGTCGGCTCCTCCTTGAACATATTGAATCTCATTAATCCTACTTCCTAACTATTACATTAAGTTTCCAACTACATAAATCTACCAACTAAAAAGACTAGAAACCATTCTAAGAAAATACATTATAAAAACTCGATTCCTAACTCCCTAGGTAGATCTATCATCCTTTTTTCTCTGTTTTGGGTCTCTTATGTTAATTTGAATTTTTTCACCTACGCTGAACACAACAATGGTACACTTAGCACACCTCCTTTTGCATCAGACCCTTCGCATTTTTCCGCCTACGCGCTGAGCGCATTTGAGCTGATTTTTGGCTTTGAATTTTTTGCCTAATTAGACATTTATTAGCCTGAAACACATATGGGAGCTCCGGAAGTGTGTTTTGTAACACCCTAACTTTAAGTATTTAAAATTTTAGTATCAGTCCTGGGATTCTCGCTTGAGCGAGGTATTCTCGCCTAGGCGAGAAAGGCTCACCTGGGAGGATGAAATCCTGGGCTATACTAGAGGATTCTCGCCTGAGCGAGAGTTGGTTCGCTTGAGCGAGAAAGGCTCAACTGGAAGGGTGAAATCATGGGCTATACAGGAGGATTCTCGCCTAAGCGAGGGTTGGCTTGCCTAGGCAAGAAAAGTGATGTTTTGGACCTGTCGAGGCTGTAAGATTCTCGCTTGAGCGAGAGGATCCTCGCTTGAGCGAGAGGGTCAGATCTAAGTTTTTAAAATGGGCGGGATTTTCTCGCTTGAGCGAGAATGAGCTCTCTTAAGCGAGAACTCGACGCTGTTACATTAAATAGGGGACCCCAAACACATTTATGAGGGTTAACCTAGAGAGAAGTGAGAGAAGGGAGCATTTTCAAGAGCAATAAGGCTTGTGAGTCATTTAGAAGCTTGAGAAGAGGTAAATCTCTTGATTCTAACTCTCTTCTTCCCTTTGAAACTTGTTTTGGGTATGTTGGATCTCTTCTCAAAATGAGAGAAACCATGGAAACTCACCATTTTGAGTTATGGTTCGTTTTATGTTATTTTATCTTGTAAACTCTTGGTATAGAGTTAGTATTTCAAGAAAGGAGAGGGTTTGTGGGTTGATTCATGAAAACTCCAAAACCTTAAAGTGAGAATGTGGTTAAAGAAGAAAATGGGTAAAGTGCTAGAGGTAGAAGATGAATAAGCTTTCTAATGTTGAAATATGAGATGAATATGTATGTTTTAGATTTTGTAAACTTATGATGAAAGTAGTTTAGCAACATTGAAAATATGATGAATATCTTGTATGGTTAAATGATGCAATATAAGTTATTTATGTGATATTTGGAATAAATGACTAACATTGTGTTGTATGGTGGGAATGAGGAAAGATCCTAAAGTTGGAGGCGGTGTCGGTGGAACTTGAGAAGTTGCCAAGAACCAAACTCAACACTCACCGAGGTAAGGATAAGTCTTTAACTTATGCACTGTGGTAGAAAATGCGTGGATTTTCTGTTGTGCATAATGAAATGTAAAGTAAATCACTTAGTCGTTACAAGCATATATGGGTATGTTTGTAGTGATGAGGAGTGGATTTACTGTTTATATATTAGTGGAGTGCCAATGGAAATAAAACTCGGAATAATGAAATGAATCGTAAATCACTTTGTAGTTATAAGCATATATGGATATGTTTGTAATGATGTCGGGTGCATTTACTGTTTTTGTATTGGTGGAGTGCCAATGGAAATAAAACTCGGAAAATATATTGGTGGAGTGCCAATGGAAATAAAACTCGTTTTTAGCCGACCATGATTGGTTAGCAACTTTGGCTCAAGTAATGTAGCAAGTTTTGGCTCAAGCAATGTACCAAACTTTGGCTCAAGTAATGTAGCAAGCTTTGGCTCAAGCAACGTAGCAAACTTTGGCTCAAGTTATGTCGCATTGTTTTCAAAAGTATGAACGATGAAAATGGTTTTAAGTAAATTTGATTTTTAAACCGTTTATTTAATCTTATTAAATGTGGATTAACTTACATTGATATTTTTTGAGTTAAAGACTTACTCCTTGTATTTCTTTGGTGTATTGTCAATGTTAATCCCATTGCAGGAAGGTGGAAGGAGTAAGGGTGTTTTTGATTAGGAGCTTAGAGACTTTTATTTTGATGTCTCTTATCCATTTTGTGTAACCTCATTTGTTGTACTTGAACTAACTAATTGTAACTATGAACATGATTGTTGTACATGACGTTAATCCTGAAAGCTAGTAACTCGGGATATATGTAGCTATGGGTGTTTTGGAAACCCATAGCTAATTGTATGTGGTAGTTACTAAGTTACATTAATGCGAATTATGTTTTTCTGTCATCTGATTTGGTATGTCACTTTTGATTTATAGATTGGGTGTGATGAGGGAAGTGAAATCTTTTAAATAAGTTCATTCAATCGGTAATTATAATTTATAGTTAAATGCATGAAATTGGATTAAAATAAGGAAAAAAATTCGAGGGTAGAATTTGGGACCTTACATGTTTAGTACAATTTATCATCAAAATCTTAACTATGACTACATAAAGTAAGTATTTAAAGTCAAAAAGTGTTAAATTAGCCTTATGAATTACGATAGTTTTGGTACTTAACATATCATCAATGTGAAGACTACTGTATATATAAATAAAGGAAGAAATAAAGTGTTTGTTGTGTTGCGGAAATGTTTGTTGATTTGGATAATTGTTCCATGTAATATAAAATTATGAGATTGAGAAAAGAAAAAGAATGAATACTAACGAAAAGGTAACACGACAAAGGTAGATGATTAATATGAGTTTCGAATTTTCACCAACTCTGCAGTGGAATGGTGACTGAATAGATCACGCAGGATGAAACCGTTCTGATACTCTGTAGAAATTTATAATTTGTGATGGTAAAGATTGGTCAAACTCAAATATGAGTGAATCCATGTAATCCATTATATAGGTAGAAGTTGTTACAAACGAGATGATGATAAACTCAAATAATAATTAATAGAACAAACATAAACTACAAATACACTCAAATAAAATAAAACTAATTAAACTTTAGATAAAATTATTATTTATCAATCCAAATATATCTAACAAACAAAAACATGGTTTAGGTTTAGTAAAGCAAAGAGTTATATTAGAAATAGGAAATAATATTTGAAATCAAAGAACATTAGACATTGGTTGACATTCGTTGTGCAATTAAGCAGAGGTCATGTGCAAAGAGGTATAAACCTTAATAAACGAGAGATCTTAATGACTGGCGTCTTAAACATCTAAGCCTCATTCATTTTATCAACCAAAGTCTTTTATTTGAAATTAATTTCAAACGTTTTAGGAGTCAATTTGATGGTTAGAGTGATGAATTTAAGGAATATAATAAAAAAGGTTAAGGATTCGAGTCACACCCACGCTAAATTAAAAAATGAGTCATAAAGTAAAGCCTACTTATCGATCTTGGTTGAAAACAAGCCAAGTTTGATTTGCAAAGTTAAAATCATATTTTACACTAATATGAGATTGGTTCCAAGTAGCAAATCTCCCTAAATAAAGTGATACGAAGCTTTGTATTACAAGAGCATATCTATTATCCTATAAAGTGTTTCACTTCATGTGTCACTACTTGTGATTGGTTGAAAAATATAAATATTTAAGTTAAAAATTTAATAATTATGTATTTTTATGACCAATCAGAAGCAATGACACATGAAGTAATAATTTTTTTGGGACATAAGACGTTCATCGTTGCAGAAACCAATATTGTCATAAAGTGTGTTTCCACATTTCTAGCTTCTCATAAATTATTCTGTAAATCCTCAAACTAGGATATTTTGTCCACAAAAAGCATGAATTGTTTTCAAAATTTTGTATATATCCCTTGGTTTTTAAATATGGAATTAAGTGTTTCTCCTTCATTTTGATGGCATCTTCTTAGATCACATAATCTCATTAATCAACTTTGTGAGTAAATAATGTCATGTTCTCCAAATCAATGGAAATAATGTGTAAATGTCATTAGCTTCTTCTATACATCTCCAACAATCGTTGTATCAAGTATACAGTCTTTAGCATTATGGAATTCGAAGATTCATGACCATCCTTGAAAAACATGTGAAAATAGTTCTTCTATGTTTCCTTACTATACCGTCTTTCACCAAAACTTTTACAACTTCGTCTTTAATGTATTTCACTTGATCAATCTCTTGCCCTTCTTTTCGTATCCTTTGCCAGCCATTAGATACTTATTTCTATTCACTTGCTACCTACTGATTTTTATAACTCATCATTAACTCTACATCTTGCTTCTTACTTGCCTTTCTTAACTTCAAATATTATATCAAGAAGTGAAGAACGAGATCTTGGTACTCATTTTGACTAGAAATTATTAAACATCTTAACCTTGACAATATGTGACACCATTGTGAACATGAATTCAATGAGCATTCACGTTTAAGCTTAAATATACATTGTAATATTTTATTTCATCTGAATGGAGTCTCCCGCTACTCGAATCCATAACATCGATGAGTTATACTTAAAAGGTGACACGTTAATAATAAGATGACACGTTTAATAAATTTATACTTCGGGAGGAATAAAACACAGTAGGGAACATTTAAACTTAAAAGGTGACATGTTCAATAAATTTATCAACATAGAGGGATCACATATTACGATTGGGGGAGAGCCCATAGTGGTACAAAAAATGTCTCCAATGGTTTCAGCTTGCATTTACAAATGGGATAACCCAACAATTTATGAGCCACAACTCAAAAACGAACTAACTTTCGTCGACTAATAACTATCCAAAAACTAATACAAATAACAAAACCTATCCTCATAACAGAAAAAACTGAAAAAATATCTTCTAGAAACTTTCTTCTAATAACAACATGACTGTGGCCCAAATCAGTTGCAACATGATTATCCTTGCTCGCATAGGAATGACCAAGCCCACCATGAAGCAAAATCTGACTGAGGCAAGTGGGTCTGGATGCGGCAGCTCGTATCCGAGTCAGCTGAAGGCTAGCCAAACAATTGACCGAGTACACCAAGGCCTGGTTCCTGGATCTGACTGAGTGTGCCAAGGCGTGCCTGGATCTGACCGAGTGTGCCAAGGCCTGGTGCATGTCTTTGGCCAATAGATGTTGTTTCTGTGGCAACCTTCCTTGCTCAATGTGCATCATCCTACAATAATGTGCAGAGGCATATGTGTTAGAATATAACATATTTAACAATTTATCAACAACTTAATATTAGGGGTGAGCATAATTGGCGAATTCAATTATTATTAAATTAACTATCCGATTTTTTTATTTTTGTCTCTTAACCTCACTCTTATAGTTCACTTTGATCTCCAAATAAGCATATATAAAAATCACCATATTTTATTTTTGGCATTCATTTTTAAGGGTGTAATAATGTAATATCAAACTTAATTCCTATTTTATTAACTTAACTTCCTTACAATGATTTTTTAAATACTTGTTTCAATCCTTTTTTAAGACATTTTTGGATGGTTTTACGGGAATTTAGGATGGTGAAAATATCATTAAATTTGTCAATAATTATATATATATATATATTTTGATCGGCAAATGTTATATATAGTTAACTAAAAGTATCATTCATTAATTAAAGTCGTTTATTTTCTCATCCGTCTTAATTATTTGAGTAAATAAAGGTATTTTGATAATAAAATCATTCTATTGTAAGTAGAACTTCAAAAAGAGTCCTATCAATAACACTTCAACAAAAAGGCTTTTGTTTTGGCAAAAGGGTGACTACACACCCAAAAATATATTAGATAGAATAAATATTGCAAAAAGTTGGAATCAAGGGGCAAAATTACATGTGTCTGTATCTATAGTTATAGTTAGTCAAGCTAAGCCTATTTCTATTATAATCAGATAACAAGAAGTCAGGAATATGATCCCACCATTGGTCAGTTTTTGATTGCACCCAAAAACATTAAAATTTAACAATCTCATAAGCCCACAACAATGTATACATATATTACTTAACCTTCAAGCTAGAATCACATTCTAACCAAACCACATACCAACCCTTTATATAAGCTAATCTAACAAAAGGGCTAGGGAGAGTATAAACTATCTTTTATTATATTTCATACACCAATCTTTTAACAACTTCTTAGCTACAATAGTTGATTAACTAAAAAAGTTTTATATAATAATATTTATTTATTAATTGAAGTAGCTATTCTATTTTGAAATGTTGTAGTCCTTTGTATCTTCTTGAGGCGTGCTTAGGTAAGAGAACTTCAAAAATATAATCTATTTTTCCTACGAGATTGTCAAAGAAACAGAAACATTAAATAAATATAATCAACCTTTAATAAATTCATACTTTATGACATGAAATTAAAATCAAATAATAGGATAAGAAGTTATGTAAAACTATTACTCACTTTAATTGTTAGAGGCATAAACATACAAAGTCAGGGCAACTTGGAATTCGACCACGAGGACAATGAGGTCTACACTGAATATTATATATACAATAAACAGGATCTGTGATTTAAAGAAGAAATTAAGGAATGTTACATAGAGAATAAAAGGTTATCTATTAGGTAAATAAGAAAATTTTAGAAGGAAAAGAAAATGTTTTACCAGCGCTTCTTACAACAAGAAATAGGAAGGAGAAGAAGATGAACAATGTATAAAACATTTTTACACTTTCTGCCATATTTTCCTACTTTGCATGTAGTGCCATATTTGAAAAAGATTTGCCACTATATAATGTAAAAAATGAAATATTGTATTCACACCTAATAAATTATTTGTTATACTTATAGAGTTACAAGAAGTCGTTCCTAATATTATAATCATTATTATATGTTTTTTAAGTACATTGCGTGTTACATTTGATCTTAAACAGATAATGCTTAAAAAAATAATGTTTTATCAATAAAATCCATTCACTTTTGCTAAGTTGTGTTTGTTTTTATATCTTCTTTTTTTTTTTACCTTTTCGTGATTTGAAAGTATGAAAGCCAAAAACATATTAGTGCACAAATAATGTGGCTGGCATATTTCAAATGCAAATTAAAAAGTATTGTAGGATCAAAGTTAATACACATGAAATGTAGGTCTTAAATAATATTGAATTTAATTCAACAAATGAAAACGTTGTATAGATTAAATAAAAGAAAGTGTTACAATAATGTATAAGAAAAAGGAATTAATATTTGAAATTAATATCAAATATGCTACTGCCTTCTTTCCCACTTTGGTTGAAAACTAATAGAGGATGATTTGCAAAGTTAAGAGCATATTTTGTGTTAGTTTGGGATTAGTTATAGTAATGAAACTCCCTAAATGAATTGCATTATCCACCTTACATCAAATTTGAATCTTAATAACACTAAGAAATCTTGTGTCGGATCTAGGGCATCCTTTTCTATCAACCCTAACAAAGTGCTTCCATCTCATATATCAATGTGAATGGGGTTGCCCCAATACTTGATCCTACATTGTTGCAATATACATGTAATGTATAGGGTAACTTCTCATGTCAATTCTTGTAATTCTCTATCATTTTTGATATTTTTATTCGTTGTTTGAACCACATTGTTCATCATTAGGCTTGTAAGGGGTTGTATTGTGGTGTTTGATCTTGAAAGTGTCACACAACTTTCGTGCTTTACCATACATTGAGATTTGAGCCATTATCTGTGATTATTCTTCTAGGATTCCATATCTACAATAATCTCGCCGAACAGGAATTTGATGAATACCTTCTGTATAATATTGACAAAGGAAGAAGCTTACACCCATTTGGTTAAATATTCAATTGAGAGGAAAATGAAACCATGGCCATTAAAATCCTTGGATTGATGGTTCTGATCACATCCAATCTCCACATGAAGAAAGGCCATGGAGTAGCCATACTTTGCACATTGATATTATCTGCATACATCTAGCATTTCTAACACTTTGGAACATAATTAACAAAATCTCTCTCCATAGTGGTCCAACACTAGCCACTTCTCTCAAAATCTTTCTTGCATGTCCATTTACATGAGTACTTCGGTCATGATTAATTAAGCTTCCCATGTATCAATGTACTTGAGGAGTGTACCATTGTGACCTCTTTTGTACAACACTTCACCGTTAAGGAAAAGGTCATTGCCATCAGACCAACCGTCGTTTTGTTCACTTCACTTCACTGTGTTGGGTATACTATTTGATGTTATCATACCAGGACTCACCATCTGATTCTATGTTAGCTCAACAATGATAAGTTTTGTCTTGGGCAGTTAATTGTATCGGTCAAACATTAGCTTGACTTATAGCTTAGTTGTCACATCCAATGTTGCTAAAGTATGTGCAAATTGATTATTGTCCCGAGTTACATGGGAGAAACAAATCTATTTAAATTTCGTTGCTAGGGAAGACAGGTAATTCTGATATGGAATAAGTTTTATATCGTTAGCTTTCCATTCACTATTCACTACTGCTACTACACACTACATACCGATTAGTGAGATGATTACTAATCCAACACCCATTATGTGCATATTAACTTAGCCATAAAAAATCCCACATATTCCATTTGCCATTCGGCCTCTTGTTTATCTATCCAATATATTCCACCATCAGGGAATTCAATCAATTTTTGGTGTTCTCCGTCCACAAGACTCTCCGCTAATCGATCCATGATTATCTTCCTTTGATAGACTTTTGAGTAATGTACTCGATATCGAATTCAGATAGTCATTTGCAATTTTTAAATTTTGAAAGAAACATGAGAGATTCAAAATTATCTCTTAAAGAATCCATTCAGGAGATAATACAAGTGTTGTAGTACAGCATGTTTTGCACGAGCTTCTTCGAAGCACACACTAAAGCACAATAAGGCTTTTCCATCATCGAGTAAAGAGTTTCACATTCATTAAACTTCTTGCTCATATAGTAGATTGTCTGCTATTTCTTACCCAAATCTTCATATTGTCCCAACATCACTTCCACTGAAGTATCTAGCACAATCATATAAAAGATTAACGGGCGCCCAAGTGTAGGCGGTACGAGGACAAGATGATTTGTCAATAAGTCTTTATTTTGTCAAACTCTTCCTAGCATTCCTCATCCCATTTTACTAGGTTGGTGATTTCTAGTAGTTTGGACATAGGCTCGCATGTGCTACTCAAGTTGACGATAAACATTGCAATGTAATTGAGCCTATCTTGAAAACTTATTGCTTCCCACTTGGTCTTTGGAGCTGACATTTCTTGTATTGATTCCACCTTTTCCGGTTTTTCCTTTCTATCTTTTCTAATGACAACAAACAATAACATATTTATAGAGGATGCCTCAAATGTGAATTTATCAAGATTCAATCTCATCTGAGCCTTCCAAGCAACTTCTATAAGACTTCAATATGACTATCATCTTTTTTAGATTTAGAGATTATATCATTAATAAACACCATAACGTCCTTATGCATCATTTCATGAACCATGACAACTATAGCATGCTGATAAGATGCCCATGTATTCTTCAATCCAAGGGACATGACTCTATAACAAAATGTTCCCAATGAGTGATGTAAGTTGTATTTGCTTTGTCATCAGCGTCTATCATAATTTGATGTTATCAAATGTACCCATCCATGAAGGATAACAAATGACTCTTGGATGTATTATCAACTAAAAGATTAATATGAAGAATGAGAAATCATCTTTTAGGTTTGTCATGTTTAGATCTCTAGTCTACACACATTCTCAATTTTTCTGCTTTCTTGGGTACTAGTGCCACATTTTCCACCCAATTGTATGTTTAGACACATCTATAAAATCTGACTCTAATTGTTTTGCAACCTCTTCCTTTACTCCTTGACGCCCTCTTCTCCATTGCCCAACCTGATAGGATCATCGTTAGGTGCTGTAGAAGAATCAACTAATAAATTTTCAAGTACCTTGTTATTGGCCAAAGTCTCTACAAAATTCTGGAACCTGTATTGATTTGTGAAGTGTCAAGAAAAAAATGTAACACGAAATAATAGGGGTATCCACATTGATATAGAAGAAAGTAAGTGAGTATGAAGATGGTAAAAATGGATTAATAGGGGGAACATTGGATACTCATACAAATTCACTAAGATTTTGTCTCAAATAACATAAATATAAGTCCGAAGAAAATTCAAAGCATTTTAGTTACAACATAATCAAAGAATTACTTTAATGCCAATACATTAATCATTGGCTCAGACTGATAGTTCTTTAAAGGCTCATTGTGTTCATCGAGGCGGATGACATCGTTCATGACAATTTGCCTTCCTCCAAGACATTGATAATGAGGCAAAGATAAGGATCAATGAAGTCGTTTGAAATAATCAATGCATCATCTCTTCTCTTCTTCGCCTCATCTATCTTAACATTCAAATTCTTGTCAACCTATGACTTGTTAGCACCCATTCTAGCTCAAACTCAAATGTTGAAAACACTAGTTTGACTCATATAGTCTTTTTTAGGTTGTACAGTGATATCAATCTAAACAGGTAACTCTCGATAATTTTGATTCAGAATTTTATTTGAATTATTTAAAATTTATTCCCATTACCAAGCATAGAATTTTCCATATAGCAATATTATCATCTCATAACCGTTTTCTAGGGTTAGCACCCCTCTAGATCGTATCGTGGTTGATTACAATAATAGAGAGCACACAGACTCCACACTATGACTATATATGCATATTAGCTTTTTTATGTATATGCATGTATGCGATAGAGATATGAGGCAATGCATGCCCTTATGATAATTGATACAATGAATGTGAATATTTTATGATTCATAAAATGACATTTTGGACAAATGCATGAAATGATGTTTTATTTCTACATATATGAATGTGTGGTATGCATGTTATGCACAATTATTTTAGTTCATGTGCACTGAGTTTATTTTCACATTTTTTCAAATGAATCCATGATATGCATGTTCTAGAACGAATGCATGCATTACTAAAATGATTTACAAAAATTCCCTTTATCATGGCATAAGGACACCTGCGTGCAATGGTATCTTTACATCATTGAGGCTCAAGTGACGTTGAGTTACAACTTTTATCGGGTACAAGCTCCAAACTAAGTAAGAGATAAGGGATATAAAATGAATACTCTCTTGTCCTATATAAGGGTACCAATCCTACAAGGTTTTTTAGGTCAAAAAGATCACACACTAAGGCGAAGTGTTACGGTCAACATATGCTAAATTTGGTAACACTAGACTTCCTTTATATCCCCGGATTACTGTCATTATTGAAAGTTGATGACCAGAATATCAAGTCTACGTAGTTCTTGTAGAAAATGATTGATTGGGTGTTTATTTGACTTTTATGAAATATTTTTATATTGAGTTCGAGATAAAGAAATCCAATTAGGCAAGTAGCCTTTAGAGGGATAACATTTTCTTTAACTTCTTAGATAAAATTAATAAAATAAAGAAATCCGACAAGAAATTAAGCCTTTATAGGATGACTTTATCTTTTATTCTAAAGATAAAAGGTAGTAAAATAAAGAATTCAGATGAGACATTAAATCTTTAGAGAGACAACTTTATCTTTTATTTTAAGTCATAAAATAATAGAATAAACGAGTCTGACAAAGCATTTATCCTTTAAATAGATAGCTTTATCTTTGATTTTTTAGATAAAAGTGACAAAACAAAGAAGTCTGGTGAGACATTGAGCCTTTAGAGGGACGCTTTATCTTTTATTTTTAAGATAAAAATTAGTAAAAAAAATGTTAACTGACAAATCGGTAAATAAAATTACCAAATCGGGGTTGTAGCAAATAAGTATAAAAGATTGTCGAATCCACAAGAACATACTTGTTTCTAGCCTTTCAACCAAATCTTTTTATTACAAGTTGTTTTTAGATTGGATCTTGGTTGCTTGTTTGATTATACTGGCTACTAACTAATTGATTAACTATTTGGAATGAAGATATTGAGATCGAATTTTACTATTCAATATCAATACACACTTGATCCAATAATACTAATTCATCTAGTTGTGACTCTTTTACAAGAAGGGGCCTCAATGATATAAAAAGTTAATGTCTTTGCCAATTTGGTAGCTCGTGAAATAAAGCTTTATATCTAGCAACTCTACTCATAAGATGAAAATTATGATCCACATAACACACCTCTATATCTAGCAACTATGCTTATGAAATTCAGTTTTAATGCAACACCTCAAATGTATTTGTCATATTAATAGCTTATTAATGTAGTTTTATCTCTAATAACTATACTAATAAATGAAGAACTATGAACTGTTAACTCACCTCTTTGTCTAGCAACTATGTTAACAAACTTGAGAGTTATCTATTATTGAATTAGTTCTATGTCTTCATGATAGGGAGAATTTGGCTCAAAATGAGCTCCTTCAAGCCTTGGCTGTGGAAGAGGACTTCTGGAGAGAAAAAGCCAGGGTAAACTGGCAAGTTGGTGGGGATAGGAACACTAGATTCTTTCACAAAGTCACCAAAATTAGGCAAGCCACTAAAGTTTTATCAACTTTGAGAGAGGGTGATCAGATTCTTACAACTCAAGCAGAGATTGCTCACCATGCTTTAAGTTACTTCACTGATTTATATGCTTCCCCGAATGAGGTTTGTCCTAATGATTTAATCCAGTCTGTAATCCCCTCACTGGTAACAGATGAGGATAATGTTTTGCTGACCAGGCATCCTTCTATGGAAGAAGTAAAATCAGCAGTATTTCAGATGAATGGGGAGGGTGCTCCGGGTCCTGATGGGTTTGGGGGTTGCTTTTATCAAGGTTTTTGGGACATAGTTGGGAAGGATGTCTACAACTCTGTGGCCCAATTCTTTAGGGAGGGTTGGCTGCTCCCTAACATTAATTCCAACAACATTGTTCTGATTCCCAAGCATTCTGGTGCAGACAGAATTGAGGAGTTCAGGCCTATTGCTTTAGCCAACTTCCAATTCAAAATTATCACTAGGATTTTGGCTTCCAAGTTAGCAGTGATTGCTCCTCATATTGTGTCCCCTCAGCAGAGAGGATTTCTCAAGGAAAGGCACATCCAGGACTGTATCTGCAAAGCTTCTGAAGCTATCAACATGCTTGATTACAAAGCCTTTGGAGGAAACATGGTTATTAATTCTAGATATAGAAAAGCCTTTGATACTTTAGATTGGACTTTTCTACAAGATACTCTAAAGGCCTTTGGTTTCAATTCTAAGTTTGTGCATTGGGTTATTATAATTCTCCACTCTGCTAAGCTTTCCATCAATGTCAATGGGGAGAATGTGGGTTTTTTCAACTGCCGAAGAGGTGTTAGGCAAGGGGATCCTCTTTCCCCCTTGCTCTTTTGTCTGGCGGAGGATGTTTTTAGTAGGGGAATATCAAAGCTTGTTTCTGAAGGAAAGCTTTCTCATATAGGTGGTCCTTGTGGCTTAAGAACCCCCTCTCATGTCCTTTATGCAGATGATATTTTTATTTTCTGCAAAGGCCTCAAGACTAATCTGCTAGCTTTAAAGAGTTTGATTCTTGAGTATGCCCAAGCTTCTGGTCAACATGTTAATCTAGCCAAGTGCAAATTCTACACTGGTTGTGCTTCAGTTAGGAGAGTTTCTAACCTCTCAGCAATTTTGGGTTTTAGTGCTAATTCCCTCCCTTTCACTTACTTGGGAGTTCCTCTATTTAAGGGAAAGCCTCGAAGGTTACATCTTCAACCTATAGCAGACAGAATAATTGCAAAATTGGCTACTTGGAAAGGTATCTCTCTCTCAATAATGGGAAGGGTGGAGCTGGTGAAGTCTGTGATTCATAGCATGCTTGCCTTTAGTTGTCACATTTATGCTTAGCCTTCAAGCCTGGTCAAATTTTTAGAGGGCTGCATCAGAAATTTTATCTGGTCTGCGGATACAAGGACTAGGAAATTGGTCACTGTGGCTTGGAAGTCTGTTTGCAATCTTTGAAAGTTGGGGGGCTGGGCTTGAGATCAATCAAGCTGATGAATCAGGCTGCTCTGTTGAAGTTGTCTTGGGAAATGCTTTCTTCTGATCAGGATTGGGCCTTGTTTTGTAGGCAGAGGTTTGGCAGGGATACAGCTCCTAGTCCTCGGTACTACAAGTCTTCTATATGGCATGGCATTAAAGTAAATTGGGACATGGTAATGAGCAACTCATTATGGCTGGTGGGGGATGGCAGCAGGGTCAGATTTTGGAAGGATAAATGGATTGGCTCTGCTTTGGTAGATAGGCTTAACATTCCAACTGAGTTGCATGCTTCCCTGGTTGCAACAGTGGCAGATTATGTGAGCCAATCCATTTGGACAATTCCAAGAGTTTTGGCAGAAACCTTTCCAACAGTGGTGGAGGAAATTGTTAATCTCAACATTTCCAATGCTAAGGACAAGCTGATCTGGACAGGGACTACTGATGGTGCTCTCTCCTTCAAAGCTGCTTTTCTTTGCTTAAAGCCAGAAGATGCTGAAATTCACTGGTGCAAAAAAATTTGGTCTGCTTCTATCCCTCCCTCAAAATCCTTCACAACTTGGAGGCTTTTTCACAAAAGATTGCCAACAGATGATAACCTTCAACTCAGAGGTTGTCTTTTGGCATCGAAGTGCAGCCTCTGCAACATGAATGCTGAAAATTCAAGCCATTTGTTCTTAACTTGCCCTCTTGCGGTTCAACTGTGGGGCTGGCTTGGTAGCATCTTTCAGATTAATCTGGATACGTCGACAATTGACTCTATCTTTTCAGCTTGCAATGGGCAATGGAGCCCCCAAGTTAAAGGGGTCCTAATTGCTGCAATAATTCACACAATTAACACAATCTGGTTTTGTAGGAACCATAGAAGGTTTGAAGATAGAAATGTTACTTTCTTGCAGGCTAAAGCTAGAATCAAGTCAGCAACAGTTCTTTCTGGGAATCATTCTAAGCTATTGACAAATAACTCGGTCCTTAGTTTTGTTATCCTGCGGGAGTTTAATATCAAGCCTAATTTCCAGAAAGCTCCTAGAATTAAGGAGGTGATTTGGATTGCTCCGATTGTGGGGTGGATAAAGATCAATACCGATGGTGCTGCTCATGGTTCACCAGGCCCTGCGGGAGGTGGCAGCATTTTTCGTGACTTCAATGGGGCTTTCAAGGGTGGTTTTGCAGATTTTTATGGAGTAAATGATTCTTTGTATGCTGAACTTCAAGCTGCTTTAAAGGCAATTGAGATTGCGTATCATAAAGGGTGGAAGGATATTTGGCTTGAATGCGACTCGGCCACAGTGGTAGATATCTTTAATGGGAAAGGCTTTATCCCTTGGAGATTGGTTAACAAGTGGAGGTCTTGCAAGATGTGGATTTCCTCCATGAGATTCAAGGTTTCCCATATTTTTAGGGAGGGTAATATTTATGCGGATAAATTAGCTTCTTTTGGTGTCTCATCTAAAATCTATACTTGGTGGGATGTTACTCCTAGTTTCATATGTGAGGAGGTTAACAGGAATAGGTTAGGCTTACCGAATTATCGGTGTAATTTCTTGTAACTCTCGTCCTCCTGTTTTCGTTCGTTCTTCTTAATATATTGGTTTCCTTGGTTTAAAAAAAAAAGTAACTAAAAGAATAATATTCATAATGTGACTAATTGATGTAAACCTATGTCTAGCAATATTATATCAATGTGATAAGTTGAAATAATCAAAATTATGATCGATGAGGCTTTCTCTATGCATTTACAATCACAACTTCCTTATATTATAGCGGATGATTATTTGTTTACTTCTAAAGGTAAAAACTTCACAAAAAGCTGATATTTGTGGAGAGATCTATGTTATAGTGGACGATTTAATGACTTGGATGATTGGTTTCTAGTTGTGTTTCTAAAAAGTTGGGATATGGTGATGAAACACAATTGTGGGAGGAAGCTTGATTTAGGCTAAACAGATTTAAGTCAACTTATTCATCTCTCTATATGCTCTATCTTACTAAGATAATGACTGTTCAACAAGCTGGTACTCAAGTCAATAATGTCTGGACATGGAATCGGAATTGGCGTCGTAACCTTCACATCTGGGAGGAGCCTTCCCTTCTTGAGCTACAAGAGATTTTGCTTGATGTTCATCTTGATTGTACAATGCTTGACTCTTGGAGTTGGACGCCTTGTAGCGTCGAATTTTCAGTTAACTCAGCTTATATGTGTCTTTTCTCAAACTTGTTCAATAATAACAAGGATGAAGTTCCCTTTGTTTTCAAAGATCTTTGGAAGATTAAAGCTCTGAGAAAGGTTGTGGCATTTTCATGGCAATTTCTATAGGATAGATTACCAATAAAAGAGAATCTTATGACTAGGGGTACATAATTGAATGGCAATTGTGCATAATATCTTATAGAGGAAGAATCAGCCTTACATTTATATATCTCTTGTCATGTCACTAGCAGAATTTGGACAAAGATTTATCAATGGTTAGAAGCTAATCCTATTGAGGATGCATCCTTACATGATTTTTGCTCTTGGTTTGGTATGCTCTTCAAAGGAAAGGGTGCTCGATAGATATGACTTATATTTGAGTAGTAATTGTATGGTTTATATGCATTCTTCGTAATTCGGTAATATTTGATGACAAATATTGTGATATATTATTATTATTAGATATGATTAAGATAAGGACTTGACATTGGTTTACAGTTAGTAGGAATGTTTCCTTTTTTGGTTGGTGTATGAGTCCAACGACTTGTATTTCCTCTTCTTCTATTATGTAAGTGTTTCAACTTTGTAATGGACACGAGTACCCCTTGTGACATCTTTAATGAATTTTAATTATAAAAAAACTCTAGGAATCATATTTATCCAAACCACACCATATATACAATATAATCACAATGAAAGAAGAAATCAACGACAATTGCCTAATATATTCAATTGATTCTTTCTTATAATGAGAACATCTTGTCATAAATATAATATTTTTACTCATTGTCATAACCATAATTATGTTATGATCTTTGATATAGTAATTTTAAATTTATAAAATAGTTGTTTATTTATTACATTAGTATGGTGTTGTGAACAAAGTTGTGAACTTGTGATATTATATCTTTATAATATAAGATGATCTTTGATAGCTTCATGAGATTTAGAAAAGTGAAAATATCATTTAAGTTTTTTAATAATTGTATTTATTTAATAAAAATTGTCATTTTTTAATTAAACTAAATTATTTTTTCTTTTCACTCAAATTATTTGAGTAAGTAAGGGTGTTTTGATATAAAAAAAACATTTATTGTAAATATAACTTTGAAAACAATCCTATAAATACCACTAAAAACACCCTAAAAGGAACTTACAAAAATTCTTACATGATCATATTTTTTTATTCATTGAAGTAAAAATGTTGTGGTCCTCTATATCTTCTTGAGGCAGGTAAGAGAACTTTCACAATATAATCAAATTCTCTTTTTGAGGCTGTCAAAGAAAGAGAAAGGTTAGAAAATATAATAATTAAACTTATGAAAGAACATACTATGACATGAAAATCAAATAAAATAATAGGATGATAACTAATGTGTAGAACTATTACTCACTTTAATTGTTACAAGCACAAACAATAAAAGTTGGGACAACTTGGAACAAGATGCTTAGGACAATGTGGTCTACATTCAATATTAAAAAAACAATCAACACCCTCTGCCATGTAAAAAAGGAAATTAATTAAGAATGTTACATAAAGAGTATACAAATTTATATATTAGGTAAAGAAGAAAATATTAAAAGGAAAAGAAAATGTCTTATTACCACCACTTCTTACAACAAGAAATATGGAGGAAATGAAGATGAACAATGTATAGAACAATTTTACACTTTTTCCCATATTTTCCTCTTTTGTATGTAATAGACTGAAAACAATTTGCCACTATATAATGTAAATAATGAAATTCTCTATTGTTCTTAATAAATAATTTTTTACACTCATAGAGTTACAAAAAGTTGTTTCCTAATATTAAAATCAATATTTTATGTCTCATTCAATTTTTATTTGACCTCAAAAGATATTGCTTACAATAATCATGTTACTCAACAAAATTCATTCAATTTTCCTAACACGTCTTTATTTTTTATTTCTATTTTACCTTTCCGTGACCGAAAATCATATAAGCCTAAAACATAATTTAGCACAAATGATGTGACCACATATTTCAAGGACAAAATCAAAGTATTGTAGGATCAAAGTTAATTCACATCAAATGTAGGACCTAAATCACATTAAAGTTAAATTTTTTACAAAAGAAGACGTGGTTTAGGTTAAATAAAATATATATACACTAATATACATTAAATTGCTGCATCCCAATTTGTCCGTTAGATAATAAATCATCACTTCATCTCTTGTTATTATAAATCCATCACATCTTTGATATTTCCCATATAAAAAAAGCATAACAGCTTGACTCTCTAACTTATAATACATTGAGTGTGTCATCCACCCGCTTAAATATTATCAACATATTTTATTTCTCATAAAGGGGAGCATTTCGCGACTTGAACTCATGACCGCATAGACAAATAGTCATTATTCCCATGAGTCACTACATTAAGTTGTGACAGAATACTATGATCATTATATCATCAGAAAAAGTGTCGGAACTTTCATCATAATAAACATTTGTAACCTAAATAATATCATAGTTATCCATGTGCAAAACAATGGCATGTAGTTTAAAACAATATGAGATACAAAATACAAAATACAAAATACAAAAAACATATATTTGTTAAAACATTCCTAGAACAAATTTAGCAAACACTTATAACTAGTTTAAAGGAATGTATTTCTTTAACATCTCTGATTAATTACAAATTTCAACAATAACACTTTACAAATTATTTAAATCAGAACAGCCAGAAAATTGAAAATATTTGTTTAAAAAACTATGAAACATTACAAGATATATAACAGACTTAATCATTGTGTTTAGTAATAAGTGCAAACTCAACAACAACATAGTTTCATGAACGCACTTTTTTAAGTGAAAAATCAGAGGATGAAGATAGAACATGACTTAAGGTGAAGAATTAAAAAGAAAATCTAACAAATCCAAAATCATAAACTAATTACAACATATAAAATGAAAATTTATACAAAATGTTACTCACTGTTTAATATTCAGTCAAATCATAACGAAAATGGGGAAATTAAATTTCATAGTATTATTTTCTAAATATTTCCTAATCATTAATTTCATCTATGACTTTTGGTGGATCTATCTATCTCTAGAAATTGAACTAACATCTAATTAATCTAATCTTATTATTATAGTTTCTAATGGTCTCCTCCTAACTTCTAGAGACCTTTTAAGAAGAATTTTATCACTTTTTCTATAATAAAAATTACCCTAACGTAATTTTCTCTCTAATGCATTCATTCTTAATCATTTCTTATCTAGTGTATTCACTAATCAAACTTAATAATCTCATTGTGTTACATCTGAGATTATTTTCCTATTGACATTTTGTAACGACCAAATTTCATTTACTAGTCAACTTAGTCATTTGAATATAATACACATTTCTTTCAACTACAAAATTCCGTTATAAAAATGTAAATCTAAAGATAAGCACATGTGACCATATGAATAATTTCTACTTTACGATATATCGTCACCTTATCAATAATTAACTCCCACATGCATCTAAGTTCTATTACCAATAGATTAGTCACTATTACAAATCATTTAACAAAGGGTCAAAAGTCAAATTAGTATAATACTCATCCTACAAGTTATCATATATACACATCATAGTTTCGAAAAATATATTAAAATCAAGCAAGCTAAAGCTACAGCACATGGCTACCACGATCTACTATGCTCTTACTTTACCTGCAATCCAATTGTCACCAAACAGAAGAAACACAACACAAAGGAATAAGACATGTGTACTTAAAATAGTTAGAACGACAATTGGATATTTATAATTAATACGAGAAAAAATGACAAAAGAAATTAGGGAAATAAATAGTTTAAGACACCATCTCATACTACCTCGATCGTCGTCTCTTTCATCCACATTACCGAGTACCAACCTTATTGTCATACTCACATTAATACTTCACATACAGTACTTTACCTTATCTTCCATAATAACAAATTACATACATGTACATATACATATTTGCAATACCACTTAGGACAAGACATTTGATACAATATTACTTAAGGCAAGACATTCAATACAATACCACTTAGGGCAAGACATTCAATACAATATTACTTAGGGCAAGACATTCAACATTTATAAATCTTAACACATTATTCTCATTGATTCATCAACATGTAAATACATAATCTATGTTTCATTAATAATTAATACAATGCTTATCCTTACCTTGGTGTGCATTGGGGTTGGTGTTTGACAACTTTGCTAGTTTCTCCTTCACCTCCTCCAACCTTATGGTCTTCCCTCATTCACATCACACAACAACAACAATCAATAATTTATTCACATTATCGCATAACAACTTCATACAACGTGTTCATCCATAAAAAGTAACTCATATTTCAATGGTTTTAAAACTACTCCCATTAGGAATTCAAAGCATGTAAATCACAAACATTCACTCCTCACTCAGCATTAAAACTCATAAACCACATTTCTAACCCAACATTTCACCCCCATCCAACACTATTTCGTTTTGGGTTTGGGGTTTCCAAAAATCAACATCTTATCAACACTATTTCCGAAGACAAACTCTAAACTACGAGTTTTCAAGAGAAAAGTTAGATAAAACGAACCACAACTCGGAAGAGAGGGTTATGTGGTTTTTCATGCCAAGAAAAGAGACCCAAATACACAAAATGAGTTTCAAAATGAGTGTGAGTGTTAAAATCAAGAGGTTTACCTCTTCTCTAGCTTTCCTTTGCCTCTACATGAGTTCTAGCCAAGAAAATCACCTCTTCTTCTCTTTTCTCCCAAAAATCTATCCCCATTTCGTGTTTGGGGTTCTATTTTAGAGTTAAGGTTTTTAGATTCTCGCTCAAGCGAGAAGTTCACGACTTTTTGAATTTCAAACACTGATGCTCTCGCTCAGGCGACGGAGCCTCGCCCAGGCGAGAATCAGACAGTCCTCTCAGCCACTCCCTCGCTTGGGCGACAACATCCTCGCCCAGGCGAGAATCACCAGTCCACTCACCCATCTCTCGCTTAAGCGAGTACACTCTCGCTCAAGCGAGAATCCCATAAAAAATCCTAGGAGAAACTCTGAGCTCCTCGCTTGGGCGAGACCCTCTCGCTCAAGCGAGAATTGCCCAGTATTTCCCAATATTTCTGAGTTTCACTACACTTAGGAAAAATCAGAATTTAAGGTGTTACACATTTGACCACCCAACCAAGCTTTTTTCACCTCTAATTCTTATTCCATAATAAAATGTATGATTTTGATTCTTCCCATTGTTTAGCTTATGAGAATGCAAAAATCATCACTATCATTAAAAAACTTTTGAAAATATTTCTTCCATATTTCTTTAATATCTTTGTTCTTCACAAAGACATTTCCATCTTCTTTCTCTAATATTTTTCATTTTGTTCAAGTCTCTTGTCTTTCTTTATCCACCATTTACAAGTGTATAGAGAACATTATAAGTTAAAAGTATATTTAAGTTAAAAGTATGTTTAAATATATTTAATTACTATATATTTAACATATTTGTGTATTTATCACATAAAAATTAAATTACCTATCATAATTTAAAAAGAAAATAAATATAGTAATAAGTTAAAATATTTATAATAAATAAATCAGTATATTGGATTTATCCTAACAGATACTTGATTGATTTGCACAACGGCATTTGCTTCTTTATTTGCATTAACAGATTAAAAGTATTTGTCAACATAGTTTTAAATTATACCTTTGGCATAATTAAAATTATATCTTTGGTTTTGACTTTTGACCAAAAAAAATTATACCTATCTTTGGCTAACATGTTTTGACAATTCAGCACAACACATTATATTGAAGCCATTTGTGTATATGAACTATCTCACATTATATTAAATGCTTTCTTCTCGGCATAACACATTCAAATAAACAACGATCAACTGTCCCAAAATATTCATGTCTTCATGTCTCAAGCCAATTATATTAACAAGGATCACCTATCACATTATATTAAATATTTTCTATTTTTTTAATTTTCATATTAATTACGTATCAGTTTTTTAGTGGATCGGGACACATTGTGACACCATTTTTGAGACAGATGATCTTCATTCTTCAAATAAATCAAGATTTTCTATTTTTTTAATTTTCATATTAATTACGTGTCAGACTTTTAATGGATCGAAACACATTGAGACACCATTTTTGATATAAATGGTCTTCATTCTTCAAATAAATCAAGAACAAGAACAGCTATTAAAGCTTATAATTTATGGCTTCAATGATTCAATCATTGGTTCATTACTTATAAAATGAATAATAGTCTTTGTTAACACTAAAATAAATTTATTTAGTCTTTAATTTTTTGGTCGATCCAATTTTGTTCCTTAAAATTTTTCTCTAAGAGACAATTTGATCCTTCAAATATTTTTGGTGAAAGAACTTAATTTATAAAAGTTTAGGTGAATTGGGTGAAAGCATAACCAAATTATCTCATAAAGGAAAACTTTTAACTATAGAATGACATTTTTTATGGACCAGTTGTGTCAGAAATTTCATGGCTGATCTTGGTACATTAATTTATTTGGAACTAAACTTGACCAAAGCAAAAATTTTATACACTAAATTGGATCTCTTGTAGAATTAGTCCATGAGACAGATAATGAGATAATTAGCCTAGGGCTATTGCATTATATAAAACGGAAAACCTACTTGACTAGTATAATTTAATTTTTTTACGGTTTTTGATATAACTTTTTGAAATATTACCGGAATAGTGTATAAAAATAAACTCGTTCATGACAGATACGTTTACATTAAAAAATATACTAATCCAATAATATTTAATAATTAAAAACTCAAACTACCTATAAATTTTCCTATATAAAAGACCAAATGCCCTTGTTCTAATATGAATATAACCATTAAGGAAAAGAAAATGTTGAAAATGGAGAAGCACTTAGTGCATATTATTTTCTTATATATTCTTTGTTTCTTCATTTGTGTTAATGGTAAACACTTTGTGTTGATTCATGGAGGAAGCCATGGTGCATGGTGCTGGTATAAGGTTGCTACTATGCTGAAATCTGATAGTCACAATGTTACAACTTTTGACTTAGCTGCTTCTGGTATAAATCCAAAGCAAGTGCAAGAGATTGGTTCAATTTCAGATTACTATGAACCTTTGATTAAATTGTTAGAATCACTTCCTCAAGAGGAAAAAGTGATTCTTGTGGGTCATAGTCTTGGTGGGGTTTCAATGTCTGTTGCTATGGAAAAGTTCCCAGACAAAATTTCAGTTGCTATTTTTGTTACTGCTTATGTGCTTAGTGAAAACCTCACTTATGTTGCTCTTCTTCAAGAGGTACTTTTACTTTTCACTCCCAATATCTTTTTTAGGTGATCCATTTACTCCAATAATAATTTTTTTAAATTTAATCTATATTTTAGGAATCAATTCTAGAGAAATCTAATAGTTTAGATCTACTCACTAATTTAAATCATTGAATTTCCCTAGAATTTATAGCTAAAATGTGAAGTAAGTTTTAAAATCTTACTCTTGAGTAAGTGGATACCCACCCATCTTTTTTCGGATAACATCTATTTTTTTGGTACAAAATAGACTAGAAATATAACTATATATGCTATAGACTTTGATTGGTTTAAAAATATCAACTTTAGATCTTATTCTCTCTATTACTAAATATTTAATGTGTAAATGATTTTACCATATAATTAATACATACCTAAATGATTACCATATAATTAATACATACTTTAAACTTTGTATTGCAGCATGAGTTATCTTTTTGGTTTTTTCTAGCCATCAAAGACAAATATCGTAATTTTAATTGACGGATGAAATAACATATCTCGTAATATAAGAATATTTTAAGTGATTTTAGTTTATTACTATTAAGGAATGGTTTCATAAGAAAGTTATGGAACATTTTGAGTCTCCATAATTTAACATTATATATATGTATATCAAATTAACACCTTATCATATACTTTCATAAATATGGTAACATTTTTTTCAAAAATATTCTCCCAAATTAAAGTTAAGATAATGAATAAAAAAGTTTTAAAATTGCATAATATGATTTGTGATTCGATATAAATGAAAAATACATTAAATTACTAGTTAATAATTGGATGATTGTTAGAACAAATATTAAAGACTTATCCCCTTCATTGTTTCGAATTTTGAAAAGTTAGGATAGTGAATTTTGAACAGTGGTTTTATCTAGAGTGGGAAGAAAAATCACTTCCAATTATTTGAATACAAACTTCCACACTTAAATTTCCAACCAATTAAGCAAAGTATACTTGGGATGTATTAAATCACAATTAAGTTCAAAAAAAATAAAATTGGATATATAAAGTAATTGAGTGATTCTAATTTCTTAATTATTACAGCTGGGAAAAAGAGCAGGTTCTAACATGGATACACAATTTTTCTTTTTTGATGGACCAAACAAACCTGCAACTGCTAGATTGATTGGACCCAAATTCATGGCATCAAAAATGTACCAATTATCACCACCTCAGGTAAATAATTTTGAATGAAAAATGGGTTTTATATAAAACACATATTTTATGTATATTTGTGGATACTTTTAGGTTTAATTGAATATAACATTCAGATGTGTGCTAGCTGTATACAAAAAGTCAACTTTGAAATTTTGAGATATGCTTATAAATATAATGAGTATTATATTTGAGTAATGAATCATGTCCCCAACTAAATAATTACATATTATTTCACCAAAGATATATTTTATTATTTTATGATATGACATTGCTATTATGACTTGAGTTGGTGTTTTAAAATCTTTTTTTTATAGATCTATTTAAACATATATTGAAAAGTTAAAATAACTTAAACTCATTATTATATATATATATATATATATTAAAAATGGTTAGAAATTAGTAAGATATGGATAAAATAGAACTTTTCCAATAAAAAAAAAGAATAGATAAATTGAAGTGTATAGCATATGTGATTTATTTATTCTATCATAATGACCACTTATATATATGGACTTCATCTAATATGATTTATTTTATTCACATGTTACTCTCATACTTTTAAACTTCTTTTATTCCTATTGGAAAAGAATTAGATGAGTTGAATTATATGTGTACAAGTGACAAGATCCAAAGACTAAATATCTTAAAAAAATGGTTAAAATATAGCATTAAACCTACATATATGGATTTTTGCTTTAGCCTTTTTGTTAAATATATGGATGAAACAACAATTTAATAAATTGTATTATGCTTTTTCTAATGATCTACACATATTAATGAAGCTAACTTCAATTACAATATGTAGGACTTGACCTTGGCATTGACCCTAGTGAGACCATCACCTATCTATAATGATGTTCAACTTTTACTGAATGAAACATCACTTAGCAATGGAAGAAATGGAAGAGTACCTAAAGTTTTTATCATTAGTGAAAGAGACAAGTTGATAACAAAGGATATACAAATGTGGATGATTGGGAAAAATGGTCCTTTTGCTGAGATTAAAGTGATAAAAAATTCAGATCATATGGTCATGTTTTCTCAACCAATGGACCTTACCTTTCACCTTATAAATATTGGACAAAAATATTGATCTTTTAATTCACTACTTTCACATGTTTAAATAAATGAATCATAAACTAGGTACCCATTTTGATATATTACTTGCTTATCATAAAAGTTTATGATTAATTGTGTTTGATTATGAAGTTTTAATCTTTTATCCATGAATTTGAGACCCTTTTTTGTTTTCTTGCAATGGGTTTCAGAGTTTTAAGGATTAAAGATAATAATATTCAAGGATGGGGACTTCAAATTATTATTATTTTGCTTTAATGTGTAACCAAATAAGACAAAATTATAGTGTAAACGTGCATTTATGACTATAATTTCCTCATGCATATTTCATAATTTTGTATCTTTCAAAATCATAATTGAATAAAAGAACACAAGGGAGAGATTTTTCATTGGAAAATATTTTCTTTAAACTAAAAGAGTGTTTTAAATTACACTCCTCGACCATTTTTATAGCTCAATATTATAATTTTAGGAGTCTCCACAATGACATCGTGAAGTGACTATATAGAGTATAGACTATATTTTTTTATAATTTTTCGCAATTCCAATAATCCTAACTGAGATTAGAACACTCCATCAAAACTTAGTAGCAATATGGTGTCCAATGGTTTTCTTATGTATTTATTCAATGAACTCATGATTGAAGAAGACTTCTTTCAAAATATTGAGTTTTTTTGGTTATGCTCTTTGGATTATCCAATACTTAAGCTATATTTCAAGCTAACCATTTTTAGTAGCTTTAATTTGTGATCATATCTTTCAATAAATCAAAAGCTGCAGCTTTGAATAGCATGTTTATTGGTTTGAAACCCTAGATTCATGCAAAAAGAACCAAAATTATATACTTCATTTTCTAATTAAGTAACTTACCATTTTAGTTCCTGAAATTAATATATTAGTTTTTGATATTGAATTTATTCAAGTGTGAAGTCTCACATTGGATATAAGAGGAGGATGAAATAGTTTATAACTCGAAAAAACTCATAAAACTAATGTTTTAAGGTTTTGGTTCAAGATGTGGTGTCTCACTTGTGATTCTCTACTCTTCCCATACCCAGGTAACAATGGAACTCTCTGGTGGTTGGAGGCTTTTCGGTCACAGTCTAGTCCAACAAGTGGTATCAGAGCCGATCCAACAAGTGATATCTGAGCCGATAGTTCGGCTGGGACATGGTGGACTTGAGGGGAGTGGACTAGAAAGTGTGTGGTACTCACACTTGAGGGGGGTTTATTCAAGTGTAAAGACTTTATAAGTGGAAAAAGGCCATAGAACTAATGCTTTAATGTTTTGGTTCAAGACGTGGTGTCTCACTTGTGGCTCTCCACTCTTCCCATATATCAGCAACAATGAAACTTTTCGATCGTAGTCTGATCCAACACTTGAAATCACAATTGTCCTGCAATGCTTAAACTTTATAATTCTAACAACCTATGTAACTAAAAGAATGCAATTTAAAGGACTAATATAACCATGATTGTAATTTCAGACTTACACATTCATTTCTAGAAGTAATGGATTCATAAGACTGATGCTTATTTTAGTTAACCAAAATCATGGTTTAATGTACATTTGTACCTAAATTGTTGTCATCTTAAGAACAACTCCCTGGCCAGGTTCTACAAGCAAACTGAAATCGGGTGAATGGCAGTAACTCGGCGACAGCGAGAAGCGAAAGTTCATCAAAATGAGAGATAAAATCAGCTTCAATTCTACCATGGCTAAATGTTGTCCAGCGCAGACACGAGCTCCTATTCCGAATGGCATATATGCTTGAGAAAAGTTGGCAGCTTCGGATACCCCGTTCGAGAATCTTTCTGGATTGAACTTATGAGCATCAGGCCCCCAGAGCTCAGGATCTTGTTGGATTAATGGGATTGGTATCTGAATGTTCATTCCTTTTGGAATTAAGATACCTTTTAAAGTAATGTTTTGGTAAGCTTCTCTAATAACATATGGTGATGGTGGATAAAGCCGCAACGTCTCTTGAATCACCATCTTTAACTGCAGGTATAACAATGTTCATAGAAAATCATGATCAGTAACCAAATCCTGTAAGTATAAAACATTTATTATAGTTTGCATAATGTACTTATATGTGAAATGCCACTTTTCAAATAGCATTGTTCATTTCTGTCTTATTGTTTTCGGCTTATGTTTCGCCTTTTTGCATAGCTTATCTGTTTTATTTCTAACAAGATCTTAAATGCATGCAAATTAGTTGTATGCAATTGAAATGGGACAATGTTATTTTCAAATTTCTCAATAAGACTAGTTTACTTTTTAACTTAACAACTTTGAAATGAATTAACAAGTCATTCATACAATCATGTAATCCTAAGTAATTTAAATGACACGTCAATGCCATTTAGCTGAAATCGAGATCAAAATGATTAATCCGAAAGGGTAATGCAATTACAGGATAAGTTGGAAATATTTAGCTCTAGATCATAATGTGTGAAACATACCACTTTCAGGCTTCTTAGCATATCTGCATTTGGAGGATCACTTCCACAAACTTGAAGCACCTCGGCACGAACACGGTCTTGCCAATCTTGGTGTAGAGCTAACAACATCAAGCACCATGATGCTGTAATTGCAGTAGTCTCATATCCAGCAAAGAATATATTTTTGCAGTTATCTATCATGAACCGATCACGTGAGATAGGACTCGACGAGGGGCCATCACTACCCTCGCAATTCTTTGCACCCTTGAGTATCATTTGTAAAAGATCCTGCTCTTGAGTTTCCTTCATGCGTTTGTTTATGAGCGTCAATATCTTCGAGTTTATCTCTTTCTCCAATCTCCATATCTCTTGGTTGTTTCGGGTTGGCAAGTATCTAAAACATAATATAACACAACTTTCCTCATTAGTACCACAATAATAACAACATGGTATGCAAATTCAAGGCCAAGAATCAAAGCTAAAAGAAAAGAATTTGACAGAAATTGCACACACTATGCATCACCATAAACATGTTTTAGTAGTCATCCATACCGAAAACCCGGAATTCCAACATAAATAGTGGACAGGGCTCTCTGAACATCTCTAAGCTTTGTAAATATTTCTTTCCCTTCAACATAATTGCTCCCAAAACAAGCTCTTGAAATTATATCAGCTGACAAGCTTCGCAAATCTTCATCGACTTTAATTTCTGAAACTCCTCCCTCACTTTGAAGTCTAGTCTCCCAAGACCGTAGCATTATATTTGTCGATTCAACTATCAGATTAACCATTGCCTTCAATATGTTTAACAATATACATCAGATTTCTATTTTCAAATCAATATATAAATACAGTTAGTTGCATGTGACTGCAATAACATTACCAATGGATACATGTTAATCATTCGATGTCTTTTAGATTAATTTCAACGACAAAACAGTTCAACATGCGTATTTTTTCGATACGCAATTTTCCAATTCTCAAGCATAGGGCGAAAGAGCAAGTGCTTATAGGACATTTACAATTACAAGGTACATACACATACCTTAACCTTATTGAGGTAAAGTTCAGGAGCAATTATCTTCCTTTGATGTGCCCAAATTGTCCCATTTGATGAAAATATACCTTGGCCTAAGAGTGGCCCCATATCTTTCGAAAGATAAGAAGGCTTTCCGAGATTCGAAGAGGTATACATGATGATTTGTTTCACCATCTCTATATCACTTACCATCAGCCACTGTATTTTCCCAGAAGAAAACAAGTACATTGGACCTGCATTTATCAAACTGATATTGATATTTCGACTGAAAACGAATAGCGTTAAAATCATATCAACTACTACTTAAATTCTAGAGACTAAAGTTTCTAGTTAGTACTATGCAAAGTTACAAAACTTATTAGCTTTTCCTGTAAAAGCATTAATTTTACCTTCTCTTTTGTACATTATTAACTTTTCCTATATCTTAGATTATCTAAAGTGAACTTTTCACAACTATGTTGCAGACAAGCCTTCTGAACAAGTATTAAGGTTGTTTGGATATGTTAGAACTTCACTTATATCTAAAGAGAATGCCTTTACAATGTGAACCAGTGATTTAATATATCTAAAAAGAATCACAGTAAACACAACAATTTCCGCAATCGCAGTTTAAAATCCTGATGTGAACTATAGATTTGAGTTGCTACCTTTTTTTTACAAGTGATGCTTATTTGACAACTACAAATAAAATAGAGTGGTGTTGACAATCTGATAACTCCTATATCTACATAAATTCACTAACAAATTAATCACTTATAAACTAAAATAGATTATTTCTCATTATAATACCATAGATGAGAAAGAAATGGATTATACCAATGAAACCAGAAAACATGCAAAGAGCCAAAATTAATGAATAAAAAGTGATTATTATTATTATGATGCAATAAGAAAAAAGTAGTTGACCATATTGTTTTGTCCACTTTTGAATGTGAGGGAAGAGAGTTGAAAGCCAAGTATGAGAAACACAAACATCATGATTCTCTTTGTCTTGTGTTGTTGTTGTTGTTGTTGAGTGAAGTTGGAGTTTAAGTCTCTTCATTTCAGGGATGTTGCCATAGTAGAAGTGAGGAAAAGGTCCTTCAATACCTTGTCTTTGAAGCTTTCTTCTAAGTGATTTTGGTTTCAATATTAAGACATTGAAAATATGGAACAATAACACAACAAATCCACCTAAAAGAACATGCACTATGTTCATCTTCAACACCTTTTTGCCTCTTCCTCTCTCACACTGCTTCTTTGTTAGGGTGGTGTATATATTGAATTAGGATCACATTTCCAAAAATATTAATATTCTCAGTTTTAAGTCAATTATATCAATAAAAATAAATTATTTTCTATTTTTATAATTTTTTTAATTAGTTGTCATTTTTTATTAGATTATGACATAGTAGGATATCAAATATTGGGACAAATGATTTCCATTAGTATATATTGGCCACTCATGTTTCAAGAAGGTTCCTCCAAATCCAATGAGTAATCATTATTTATTTAATAGTAGTGTAAGAGTTTTTTATAAAACATAACAAACACTACATCCATGTTAAACTTTTAATTATTAATTAAATCACTATAAAGATAAGTTTTTATCAAACATTTTTTTGACAATACCTCTAATCCTCCAACAAAGTTATTTAGATTAGTCTTGAGTGATTTGAATGGGTTGTTATATATAGATGGTAAAATTATATTACATGTGGTATGTAAAAATATATGTAGTAGGTACCCACACATATTTTATGGTTGAGTGTGAATATCATGATATTTATTTTATTGGTATTCGCATAATTATAATTTTTTTAATTAAATATGTTTTATATATTATAATTTCATTCACATATGTTATTATTGTTATTGTTATATATTAATTATTACAAAATATATAATTATATAATTAAACTTGAAAATTTGTTAGATTACTACTGCAAATAATTATGAGCATAGATACGGATAAGTATTATCTATGGTTAGTCAGGCCCATTGTAATCCCTATATATATATATACAAGTATTATTGTAGCATGATGTTTTTTATTTTAATTTTTTTGGATTAGTCATTATCTTCACCAAACAAAATCTTTCCAAAAAAAATTTATTTATTACTTTAATGTTTAACAAATATAGTAATTAACAAATAAATATTATAATCAATGTAATTAACAAATAAATATATGAATATTTTCCACTAATGCATAGTATATATTTCTTGGTGCATTAGGATATATTTCTTGGTCTTAAATGCATGTTGATCTATTACTTTTACTCATGAATTTTGTCCCACAACTATATTTTGGTTTTCCAATTATACAAGTTTTCATACAAAAGGGGTGGCATAATTGAATTTAGATCATTTCCAGGAGTCCAATATTGAATGAAATTATGATATGTAACAAAAATTAATTTTTAATATATAAATGATATTAAGTTATTTTTTATTAAAAAATTAAAATCAAGAAAAAAAATTTATTCTTATTTTCTTAATAGTATATTTTCCCGGAGAAGAGTCTAATTCAGCTTGTTTCACATGTAAATCTTCTCCGTTAAATTTTGGATGAAAACTTGACGCAGGGAACAAAATGCATAGCTGAAAAGGTTTGTAAAAAATTAGGAGTCAAATTATATGCATGTAATTAGAGTATTATGTCTAAGGGTGGAAATTGGTCAGGCTGTCTACCAAGAGTCTATTACCTGACTTATAACAGGTCAGGTCAGGTCAAACTTTTTTAGTAAACAGGTCAGACTTAGGTCTCTCCAAAAGTCTATTTAACCGAAATAAGTCAGACTCAGACCTTTTAAAAAGTCTATTAAGTCTAACAGGTCGGCCTATGTAATGTTATTATACATTTATAAATTATTTTTATAATATGTACAAATAAACTAAATAATAATTGTTGTTATGTAAATCCACTAGAACTTAAAGATTAGGTACATATTTTAAAATATTAGAACAATATCATGTTAAACTCATGTTAGATATTAGAACAATATCATATTTTACTATGATATTAAAATACATTATTTTTTATATTCTAACATCAAATGCATCACAAATCCTTCGAATACATTACGCAACATTGGAAGATTATAGAAATAATTGTGATAACAATGTAAAAAATTTCACACTAATTGTTATAATTATAATATTTTTTTTAGTTTGTACATAATGTGTTGAATTTTTTTTATCTTAACATGCCTTTAAACAAGCTAACAGGTCAGACCAGACTTTTAAACATGTCAGACCTAGACTTTGATTTTTTTTAACAGGCTAACAGGTCAGGCTCAGCCTCCTATATGTTATATAGGCCCGACTTGTTTAAGACAAAGTCTGGTCTGACCTATTTTCACCCCTAATTATGTCTTTTATTTAATCAGCTTTTTGGTATAACTATCAAATTATCGCATTTTTAATCATCCAATACTTTAAGGTTTTGGTTGAGAGTTACGAGAGACATGGAAGGTCAGAATGAAAAGGATCATGTGACAATGATGAAGAAGAATGGAAAGATAAAAAATGCAAATTAAACTAAATTTGTTCATTGTTTGAGAGTGAGAAGAATGAAGAGTTAAAATAGAGGAATATTATTTTACTATACTTTTAAAAATCAAATGAATAATAGTAACACACAAAAGTGTAATCAAATTTTTTTTACTGAGGGCGCTCATATACTTTTACATATTTGTCTCCAGAAAAACTCAAGTGAACCATTAAAATAGGTATGTGGAGTGTTTTAGAGTGGAATAAAAATGGAGACACTTTCCAAAGTGATATTTTCCTCCTCCAAAAGAAGACTCTTATACATATTATATGGGTTTTTATCATATTATTTTGTTGCTATTCAGTTTGTGGATCTTGAAAATTATTAATTAATGGAAATATTAGGGGTGGTAAAATTATCCACAATCCACGGTCCATCCAAATCCATATATTAGAACTAATGGATTTAAATGGATATAATCCAATAGATAATGTTTATAATGGATAGATTCAAATTCATCTATTATATCCAATGGATATTCATTTGGATGGATACTCAATCCATCCAAAAAATAAAAAATAAAAATTTATTCTTCTCAAAACACACGTGCAAACTCATTTTTAACAAAATGATTATTTCAAAAGTTGGATTACTCTTTCTAACAAAAACATTCTTTCAACAAAAGCTTGATTTCTTCATCTATTCTTGCTTTCGCATCTCCATTGAAGGCTTCATTTCCCCCAATAGTTTAATTTGATTTTGATGTTCTTCAAGATTGATTGATATATCTCTGATTCCTTATATATATATATATATTAGAATATTGTTTGTTGTATTGTATTGTGGATGCATGTGTTGGAATGATAAACTATTTGCTGATTATTGTACATGAAGCTCCCCCATCGCAATAATTGTGTCCTCTTTGTCGAAGACTTTGTCATGATTGTTACTAGTTATTTTTAAGCTTCAAACTTATGATAATACAAAATTGTCAATTTATGTTATTTTAGTCTCAAATTTTGATAAGAAAATGCTTTAATTTTTTGGATTTGTGCTTGCTAGAAGTTTATTGGTCATGCTTTTAGTCTACAATTTTTTTTTACTTAGCCTTCACATAATTGTATTTAGTGTTTAACATTTCTTGCAAATTCTATTTCTCTTATACTTCATTCAGTTGGATATTTCAACTATCTATCAATCATGTAGTTTAACTTTAGTAAATATAATTTATGTTTGTAACCAACCAAAAAAACATGAAGAGTGAGAGAAATAGCAAAAAGAATCTATGAATTCCATGATATACGACAAATTTTTCTAACAACACTAACCTGAAGCTCACATAAGATTTTAAGACTAAAAGTTTAAGCTTAACCTCGTGATTTATCATTAAAAGTTTTAAGGTTAATTTTTTTTTAAATTATTACTCTTTTAAGTTTTGGATTAAAACTTCAAAAATTCACATTTTTGAAAGTGTTTTTAAAAAAACACTTTTTAAATATGTTTTTTCAAAAGAAAACACTTTTTAAAATTGTGAATTCTTGGGTTGGATTGGAAATTTATCTATCCAAATCCATGAAAATGGAGTCATGAATGAATTGGATGGATTGGATAACTTAAAATATGGTTTAAATGGATTTATATGGATTGATGGATGACTTTTCATCCATCCATTTTCATCAAAATCCAAAACCATTCAAATCCATCCATTTTCCACCCTTAGGAAATATATTAAAAATATCAAACTATTTTGTATGTGGATTAATAAACATTAATGTAATTAAAATTATTTTGCATGTGGATTAATAAACTATTAATTAATATTATCTATGTCTTTTATACAAACATGTAATTAAGTCATTAATTCCCTAAAACAGACGCATAATTTAGTTTGTGGAACCATTTACTCTTTGCAACAATTTCTTGGCTATGCAAGTGTTACTTTCTACCAACATATATATAATTAAGTCATTAAAACTTTGAGATAGACAAATAATTAAATATCACTACGCTAGAGTTATAGTTCAATAATTGCTCATTTTAGGGATTTAATAATGCTTTTAGGCACTGTCTATGTGAGCGCAATAGAATCTCGGCATGATTTAACAATCCATACGCGGACGTTGTTGTACATGATGCATACAACAACACCTCCTCTAGCGAGCACTATTATATATATGATACCTATAACAATGCTGGCTAGATAGAGCGTTATTGTATTAATCACATATAACAACATTGGTTATAATGAGCCATGTTGAATTTTATACTTACAACAGTCTTACCTACAACAATGGATGTTGAATTTCATACATACAACAGTGTTACCTAAAACGAGCGATGTTGAACTTCATACATACAACAGTGTTACCTATAACTAGCGATGTTGTATTAATCACATATAATAGTGTCGGCTATAATGAGAGTTGAATGTAATACATACAACAATGTTACCTACAACGAGCGATGTTGTATGTGTAACATTCAACAACACTTACGGGAGCTCCTCTTAGCATGCGTTATTGATTGTTGTATATATTAATACATGCATATATATATATATATATATATATATATATATATATATATATGCATTTATCAACAACACATATATATATATTTATATATATATATATATTCTCAACAGCAGTGTATATCAAAAAAATTGTATTATTAACATTAATACAATACAAATTACAAATAAAGAATATCATGCTAATTATACTTTAGCAGAGATAGTAAGTAGATAAAATTACAAACAAATAATATCAGTACAATATATGCAAATTACAAACAGAAAAAATTATTCTATAATTATACAAAAACATTCATCTACTTTTTCCTTTTCTTTGATTGTTTTTTGGCTTGTATCATCCTTGTTAGGAAGAACATATTAATTCATCCAAAGCCCCTCATCATGATCAACTCTTGTATATAAATCATTATTTGTAGTTGGTCCTCTCTCACGCGACTTTGGTGTCCCAAAAAAGGATTATCTTCAGCATCAATATCTTCATATTCTTGGTCATCAATATTATTGACGATTATTTTGTTAGTCAAAAGAATAATGGATCATTTCATATGAGCTGAGTCACTAACATAAAATACTTGTTGAATGACTAATCTTTATATCCTGACCTATTAAGACCCACTAGCATGAACCATTACTCATCAACTTGAAAGTCGTTGTTGTTATCAACCCACATACAACAAAACCGACAATCGAAACATTATGTAATCCAATTCTCATATTCGTTGAATGACCTCAAAGTATGACACGTTCGCATATATTGTGTTTTTATATTTGACACTATATGTAAAGTTCTAACAACAATAGTCATACAACTATTTTGTATTTTATTTTGAACATCTTGTTTTTCATATAAAATATGAACCCATTAATTAGGTAATTAGTGTAGGTTAAGACATGAATATTTGGACTATTGGCTAACCATTTCAATCTTCTGGAAACCGAATGTGCATTTATATTCAACTTCTCTATAATGTGACTTTTTAGTCACTTTATAAAACGCTATCTAGAAATCCACTTTTCATTATTACTTTGGTTATAATTCTTAAGCATTTCTTTGTGTTTTTCAGTATATGGCTCAACCTCATGAGCATTATGTAAAACAGATAAGTATGTATTTCAACATATGTCTTTCACCAAATGTTCTTTCTACATATCGAGGCTTTGAAATGTCTATGAAATCATCATCGGGAAGGTGTCTGGTATAAAAATCAAAAGCTTCTTCAACAATATATATCGTTCAACAATACAACCTTCTGTTCTTGATCGGTTCTTCACATACCCTTTTAATGTGGGAGCTACTTTGAACGCTATGTGAATTGATTCCATCAGTTGATAATACAAGACGTAGATTTCTTGATTCTTGACCAAAATTATGATAGTCAAGATCAACTTTTCTCCATTGAGGAGAATTTGTAAGATGTCGAAGTTTGTCATCTTTAATCCTTTTATCAGCATGTCGTGTCAAATAATTTGTATCTTTCATATTGTTGAACATACGCTTAAATCTTGTTTTGATGAGAAAATATCATCAACCTTTTTGTAAATTGATTCTTCCATCTTATATCTCAATGCAATACATTTAGGAAAAAACTTTAACAAAACATACTCATTACAAAATAAGATGCAATCATTTTCACAAACATTTATCCTATTGTAGTCCATGGAAATGAAGCATAACATTTTTTCAACATTTTTGGTTCGAGAATGGAGCACATTATCCTCTGGCAATATATCCTTTAGAAGTGCAAGTAGGTTTGTGAAACTCTATCTGTAACACCCTAAATTTAAGTCTTTAAAATTATAGTATCAGTCCTGGGATTCTCGCTTGAGCGAGAAAGGCTCACCTGGGAGAGTGAAGTCCTGGGCTATACTGAAGGATTCTAGCCTAAGCGAGAGTTGGCTCGCTTAGGCGAGAAAAGTGACATTTTGGACCCGTCGAGGCTGTAAGATTCTCGCTTGAGCGAGAGATGCCTCGCCTGGGCGAGAGGGTCAGATCTAAGTTTTTTAAATGGGCGGGATTTTCTCGCTTGAGCGAGAACCCGACGAGTGCATTAAATGAGAAAAACCCCAAACACATTTTAGGGTTAAGATTTGAAGAGAGGTGAGAGAAAAGAGCATTTCAAAGGTCTAGGAGCTTTGATTCTCGTCCAAGAGCTTGAGAAGAGGTAAAACTCTTGATTCTAACTCTCTTCTTCTCTTTGAAAACCTATTTTTCGTATGTTGGATCTCTTCTCAAGATATGAGAAACCATGGAAACTCACCCTTTTGAGTTATAGTTCGTTTTATGTTGTTTTTATCTTGTAAACTCTTGGTTTAAAGTTAGTATTTTAAGAATAGAAAAGATTTGTGGGTTGATTCATGAAACCCCAAAAACCTAAAGTGACAATGAGGTTAAATGGGAAATGGGTGAAAATGTTGAATGTAGAAGATGAATGTAAGTTCTAATAATGACTATGGGGTGAATGAGTATGTTTTAGATGTTCGGAAACTATCTATGAATGTGGTTTTGAAAACATTTGAGGATGTATGAATCTTGTGTATGTTTAGAGATGAAATGAGTTATTTATGTGTTATTTCGAATAAATAACTGACATTATTGTTATGTGATGGAGATAATGAAAGATCCTAAGGTTGGAGGAAGTAGCGACGGAACTTGCAAAGTTATCCAAAACCAACCCTGACACGTACCAAGGTAAGGAGAAGTGATTAATGGAATATGATAATAGAAAATGTGTGGATTTTCTGATTACGTATATGATTTGCGTATGACTTGCCCGATGTGGTATTGAGAGTGACTTATCCTATGTGGCATCATGTATGACTTGCCCTATGTGGTATTGTATATGACTTGCCCTATATGGTATTGTGTATGACTTGCCTTATGTGGTATTGTGTATGACTTGCCCTATGTGGTATTGTGTATGACTTGCCCTATGTGGTATTGAGAATGACTTGCCCTACGTGGTATTGTATCGTATGTCTTGCCCCTGGTGGTAATGAAAAGGTAAACGTACATGTGGAAAGTAATGATATGAGGTAGTATTGATGAATGAGGTGACGAGGTATGGTAAATATGAAAGTATAGATCTAATGTGATTGACGAGGTGTGATGAGAAGGACAAATATGATATGTTGATTTTATCGTTTAACGTTAAGTCGTTTATTTAAACCTTTAAAAGTGTGGATTATCGCTTAATGATATTCATTGAATTAATGACTTACCCCTTTGTTTGTTGTGTATATTTGTCGTGATAATCCCATTGCAGGTAAACATGATAGTTGAGGATGTTCAGTTCGAGGCATTAGGAGCTTAGAACTTGGAATCCTTATTTTGCTTTTTGTTTAATGTAACCTGTTACTTGGGTGATTGTAAATCCTAACTGATTTAGTTTTACATTTTTGTAATGCTGGATATTCATAGTTATGAGTATTTTGGAATCTCATAGCTAGTCATATGCGGTAATTACCGAGAAGCAAATATACGAATTATGTTTTTCTGTCTATTGGAAAAGGGTCTTAGTGTAATATGATAACTGAAATTTAAGTAACGAATTTGATTAATTAATGTGTAGTGGAATTTGTAGTAATATTGGATTAAAATAAGGAAAAAATTTCAAGGGTAGAATTTGGGTCTTTATACTATCACTTCATCCATTAACAAATTTCGACTTATACAACTTTGACATCGCTGCTAGTCTCATGAATTTAGTACAATCGTCATATAATATTTTCTCAACATCACTTATCAACCGCTGAAGCATCTCAGGACAATCCTGAAGATCCTATTCGACAACATTTGTCATTTCCTCAAAACGATCGCCTTCATATGCATTTGTGTTGATTTCTTTCATATGCATCTTAGGACAATCCTTAACTTCTCTTTTCTCACCATGCCTTGTCCAACATGTGTAACTCTAACCGATACCGTGACACACTAAATGAACTTTTAACTCGTTTGGAGTAACTCGGTTGGAGTAACAACATTTAAACAATGACAAACAATTTTATTAGGGTTTTCAACATTCTCAATTGAAAACGTAATAAATGATTTAACTCCTCCGTCAATCAATTGACACTTATCTATTTTTGATCAATTCTTTATCCATTTTCTAGAAAGGAATTGACAAAAAAAATATTAATGAGCATAAATTCCTAAAAGCTTGGAGTTAATCTCACCAACAGAGCAAATACATTATTAAGAGAAACCCTAACTTATGTAATAAGGTGAAAGAGAAAACTCTAACTGAATACAAGCTAAATGGGCGAACACACTTTCAATTCATGTAATTAAAATGACAAATATTTATAAGGAAAACTCACATTCAATTCACTGTTGAATGAGTGAAATTTCGGTGTTGAAATAGTGAATGAGTTTCGGTGTTGAATAACTTTCGTGTTGAATGATTTTGAGGTTGAAAGTGATTTTCAGTATTGAATGATTTTCGTGTTAAATGATTTTGAGAGTATATGATTTTGTGATTTTGAGAGTAAATGAGTTTCGGTATTGAGCGAGTAAATAAATGATTTTGGAATTGCTCAATGTGTGTGAATGTAGAAAAGTTTTAAATTTTTAAGGTATGATTATACTTAGGATTGTTGAGTATTAAGGATTCAATAGTGCTCATTAACAATATCGCTTTTGTATTTAACCATTCATGAAAATCAATAGCGATTCCTACAACAAACATTGTTGAAGATAAATCACAACGCTCACTCAAAAGAGCGCGGTTAGATAATTTAAACACATGATATTCAAATATTGAAATATGTAGAAAAATTAATTAATTGTTTTTAATGAAATTCAAATGATGACAATTAATTAAAATAATTAATTAAATATGTCAATGTAATTAATTGCTTTTACCATATACCCAAAACATAAAATATAAGAATTAATTATAAATTCTTAAATTTTATAATAAATAATTTCAACGATGCCCATTTCAAGGTACGTTCTTCAATCCTTATAATAACATTACATAAAAAATAAGTGATAAATAAATTATAATATAAGAGTTTAGTAGGTGTGACTAACAGTTTGTTAGAAGATATTAACTTTAACTTTTTTAATAATCGTCATATATACTACATAATGGGTACCCTAAAAGATTTTACACTTCTCTAATTAGTTCTTGTTTAGTGTTACGTTCCTTCAAATTACTTAACTAAATCTATAGTAAAACACAAAAAGACATTGAAATTTGCCTTCGTGATTATGATTTTAATCCATTTTTTCTTCCATACTAAAAGTTTCGTAGCAATTTTTTTTTTCATATTTGTTAGCCCTGAATTGATCATTTCAAATAAATTAAAAAAAAAAATATATATATATATATATGTAATATTTTTATATTTAAGTCATTTGTCATTTTTATTGGTGTAATTATAAAAAAAAATCTGCCTAAAACTATTTTTTAATTTAAAAATTAAGAATTATATTTTATTTTATGTTTGGTATAATAGTAAGAGTGAAGATTAGTAAAGTTATAATAGTATTTTAAGGGAAACTATAACCTTATTGATTCGAAAAGCCAACTAACCTAAAATTCCCTCCCAAAAAAGGTAGACAAATAATACACTACTCCTTTGGTTCACCTTTATAGTATATATCATTTTAAAAGATTTTTTTATTTTGCTCTATTTATCGATCTCATTTAAAATAAATGTCATGAAATCCGAGCCAGACGAAAAATTGGAAGAGAACTTGTATTAGGTTTAACCAATATAAATGATTAAACAGTCTGGTCGGACCGAGCGATTTCATATATAATTAATAATTTTTACCTATAAATATATATTTATTGGGATGGATCCACTTACTTCAAGAGTAAGTAAAAAAACACTTACTCTTCATCTTATTCATCAAATCTTGAAAAATCCAATGGTTTAGTTGTACTCACCAATTCAAACCATTGGATTTCTCAAGAATGAATGATCATGATGTGGAGTAAGTGTTTTTCACATATTGGATCACTCCCCTATATTTATATATAAATTAAACAAAAGATTACACAAGTGTTCCATTTTTTTTTACATTTTAAGTAAACTGGACGGTTTAAATCTCGGGCTATTCTAATTTAATCGGTTAAAACTATAAATTAGAGTCGTTAACAAGTCTAGTCAGCAGTCGGACCACTCAGTCTGGTCCAGTTTTCACAACACTGTTTAAAAGTGTTAGAAAATATTGATTATTATTTTCCAAATTTATCATTTATCATGATTTAATACACTAGTTGAGAAAAGACATAAAAAATCTAATGTACATCAACACTTTATTTTTTTGTGTTTTTTATAATGAAAACATATAAATAACCAAATTGGAAGTGGGTGAGTAATTAAGAATATTATTAAGCTCAACACCTTGTCACCATGTTCCCTGATTACTTAAAAAATCAAAAGAACTGATAAAATAAATATATTTAATACCTTAAAATTAAAGTATTTAATACACGTTGATACATAAAAATAGTAATTAATTAAGATGTTTATTAAAGCATACTTTAAGCGAATATAAAATTAATTTATTATTTTAACATGATACATTCTTTCTTTTTATTATTGAATGCATAACTAAACATATTTTAAGAGCTATACATGAAAAATAATTTTTTAAAGTGATCCATAATATTTTAATTCTTTTTTCATATAACAATTGCAATAAATTTATTTTTAGGAGATTAAATTTTATTCCTAAATTTTCCATCTGTCTCCATCCAACTCTCACTATCATTCCATAAACAAGAAATTTAACAAGAAAAAGAGAGAGAATGTTTTTTTTACTGCAATTATGAACAATTACAAGAAAATGCATCCCATGCATTGATGGCACGAAACAAATAGATGTATTAAAAAAATTCTTACTATAAATGATATCGAACTTTTGACATTTTGATTTTTCTAAGAATCTAGCGAGACCTTTTAGTACTAGACTAACACATTGTTAATTATTACGATTGTAATTGAAATTGAAGCCAAAATTTAAAATCAGCCACAAAATCTATTTTGGTTTAGTTTGCAAGTGGTTCATAATTCTCTTTAGATAGCAAATTCTTAGATCCCACGTCATTGCATTTTATGTGAGAGTCCAAATTCTAAAATAAGCACCAATTGTGGAAAATGAATAACAATTTAATAGGAAGTGCTAATAAGTCCATATTTTTATTGAAGTTTGATTGATGTAATTCCCATAATCTTGTTTTTATAAACCTTATTTGTAATGTGGGGTAAAAGCAGGATTTATGATTTATTTTTATTGAAACTTGATCCAAATTTATGACTTTTACTTTATCTTATAAAAACTTATTTTATTTGTTATCTTGGATGGAGTGAATTTATATCTTCTATAAGTTGAGTTTTTGTGTCAAAATTATTATATTGAATTATTTTTAATTTATTGAATCCATAGAATTGAGTTTATAATAATACCATTTATGATTTTTATAAACAAATTTTTAGATTGATACTATCCAATATTATTTTTTATGATGACATTAATTATTGTCCTTTTAATTTTGATTAGAAGATTAGAATGATTATATTTATCATAATATTTATTAAAAAATATGTTATCTTACCTTTTATTATGTTCATCCTTTTATTCCCAACTGTATTTATTTATCATATTTTATATATATATATATATATATATATATATTATTACTATAAAATTATATTATATATAACTTAAGTTATATATATATATATTTATGAATCGTGTACTTGCATAGGAGGATATTCATGTTCTTAGACCATTAAGATCATTTTAATCAGAAGATAAGGATATACAAATAAATTTTAAAAAAATTGGTTTACATTTTAACCAAATCTAATGTTTCAAATATTATATTTCATGACCTCAACAAATTTATTAAAACTCTTACTTTTTAGAAGACCAGTATAATTATCCTTCCACTTTTGAATAATATTTTTTTAATTGTTATTATTATTTTTGAAATTATTTGTATAACCTTATCTTCTGATTAAAATGATTTTCATTTAATAAGTTATTCAATTTTTGTCATAAAGTTTGAAAACAGTATGACTTTTCTAGATTTTATTGTTGCAAGAGAATAAATTATTTTTAATCTTAATGGTCTAAGAGGATGAAATGATTTTTATTTTGGATATTACTAACATGTAGATATGTCTACATATTTTTTGTAACACCCTAAATTTACGTCGTTAAAATTATAGTATCAGCTCTGGGATTCTCGCTTGAGCGAGGGATTTTCGCCTAAGCAAGAAAGGTTCACTTGGGAGGGTGAAATCCTAGGCTATACTGAAGGATTCTCGCCCGAGCGAGGGTTGTAACACCCCAAATTTTAAGTCTTTAAAATTATTGTATCAACCCTCGGATCCTCGCTTGAGCGAGAGATTCTCGCCTGAGCGAGAGAGGTTCACCTAGGAGGGTGAAATCCTGGGCTATACTGGAGGATTCTCGCCTGAGCGAGAGATATCTCGCCTGGGCGAGAAATGGCATTTGGGGCTGGTTGACACTGTGAGATTCTCGCTTGAGCGAGAGAGTCAGATTTGAGTTTTTAAAATAGGCGGGAATTTCTCGCCTGAGCGAGAATCCATCGCTTAAGCGAGAACCCGACATTGTTACATTAAATAGGGAACCCCAAACACATTTATTAGGGTTAACCTAAAGAGAAGTGAGAGGAGAGAGTATTTTCCGGAGCAAGGAGGCTTTTGAGTCATTAGAAGCTTGAGAAGAGGTAGATGTCTTGATTCTAACTCTCTTTTTCCCTTTGAAACTTGTTTTGAGGTATGTTGGATCTCTTCTCAACATGAGAGAAACCATGGAAACTCACCCTTTTGAGTTATGGTTCGTTTTATGTGATTTTATCTTGTAAACTCTTGATATAGAGTTAGTATTTCAAGAAATGAGAGGGTTTGTGGGTTCATACATGAAAACCCCAAAACCCTAGAAATGAAAATAGGTAAAATGCTAGAGGTAGAAGATGAGTTTACTTTCTAATGATGAAATATGAGATGAATATGTATGTTTTAAATGTTGTAAACTTATGATGAAAGTAGTTTAGCAACATTGAAAATATGATGAATATTTTGTATGGTTAAATAATGCAATCTAAGTTGTTTATGAAATATTTGGGATAAATGACTAACATTGTGTTGTATGGTGGGAATGAGGAAAGATCCTAGAGTTGGCGGCGGTGTCGGTGGAACTAGTGCAGTTACCAAGAACCCAACCCAACACTCACCAAGGTAAGGATAAGTCTTTAATTTGTACATTTGAAATGGAAAATATGTATATTTTCTGGTTGTACAAGGATTAATTGGTGAATCACGTATTTATTATAAACATATATGGGTATGTTTGTAATAAGGATTGTGTGGGTTCACTGGATATGATTGATAGTGAAATCAATGAAAAAGGAAATATATTTTTAGCCGACCATAAATGGTTAGCGACCATATATGGTTAGCGACTTCGGCCCGAGTTTATGTGGCAACACTTCGGCCCGAGTTTATGTGGCAACATTCCGGCTCGAGTTTATGTAGCAACACTTTGGCTCGAGTTTAAGTAGCAACACTTCGGCCCGAGTTTATGTGGCAACACTTCGGCTCGAGTTTATGTAGCAACACTTCGGCCCGAGTTTATGCGGCATGTTTTCTTATAAAAGAGATGAGAAATTGTTTTTTTGCTAACCCTAAGGGGTGTAGCGACTTCGAGTCGAGTTTATGTAGCAACACTTCGGCCTGAGTTCATGTGGCATGTTTTATTGGTAAAAAGGACGAGAAATCGCTTTTAGCTAACCCTAAATGGTGTAGTGACTTTGGCTCAAGTAATGCAGCAAAACAAAAATGAATTTCAAAGTGATTTACTAACTTTTCTAAATGTGGATTATCTTATAATGACGTTTATTGAATTAACGACTTACTCCTTTATGTGTTTGTGTTTCGTCACTGATAATCCCATTGCAGATAAACAAGTGACCTGAGGTGGTCTTATTTTGGAAGGTTAGGGCTTTATATTTTTGGATATCAATTATTAGCACTATTTTGTACATGAGTGCTTATCGAATTATTTGGAATATTTTGTAACTATGGATATATGACTTATACGATTGATTGTAATTCCGCATATACGTAGCTATGGGTATTTTGGAAACCCATAGCTAGTTGTATACGGTAGACGCTAGCGTTTAATGAAATGAATTTTTTTTTTTTTCGCATCATAAATTGTATGGTAATATCTTTTGCTAAAAAGCGTTTTAAGGAAAGATAATGGAGAAATCAAAGTAGTATGATGACTATATGTATGAAAGGATTAACGTAAAAGAAAAAATTTCAAGGGTATAATTTGGGTCTTTATAAGGGTTGGCTCGCTTGAGCAAGAGTGGTCTCGCCTGAGCGATAGTGGTCTCGCCTGAGCGAGAGTGTTCTCGCCTGAGCGAGAGATTGACTCGCCTGGGCGAGGAAATGTGATATTTTGGAGCTGTCGAGGCTATAAGATCATCGCTTGAGCGAGATGACCATCGCTTGAGAGAGAGATGCCTCGCCTGGGCGAGAGGGCTAGATCTGAGTTTTTTTTTAAATGGGCGGGATTTTCTCGCTTGAGCGAGAATGAGCTCGCTTAAGCGAGAACACGAGACTATTACATTAAATAGGGGACCACAAACACATTTATGAGGGTTAACCTAGAAATAAGTGAGAGAACGGAGCATTTTCAAGAGCAAGAAGGCTTGTGAGTCATTTAGAAGCTTGAGAAGAGGTAAATCTCTTGATTCTAACTCTCTTCTTCCCTTTGAAATTTGTTTTGGGTATGTTGGATCTCTTCTCAAAATGAGAGAAACCATGGAAACTCATTCTTTTGAGTTATGGTTCGTTTTATGTTATTTTATCTTGTAAACTCTTGGTATAGAGTTAGTATTTCAAGAAAGGAGAGGGTTTGTGGGTTGATTCATGAAAACCCCAAAACCCTAAAGTGAAAATGTGGTTAAAGAGGAAAATGGGTAAAATACTAGAGGTAGAAGATGAATAAGCTTTCTAATGTTGAAATATGAGATGAATATGTATGTTTTAGATGTTGTAAACTTTTGATGAAAGTAGTTTAGCAACATGGAAAATGTGTTAAATATCTTGTGTGGTTAAATAATGCAATATGAGTTGTTTATGTGATATTTGGAATAAATGACTAACATTGTGTTGTATGGTGGGAATGAGAAAGATCCTAGAGTTGATGGCGGTGTTGGTGGCGGTGTCGGTGGAACTAGTGCAGTCACCAAGAACTCAACCCAACACTCACCAAGGTAAGGAGAAGTCTTTAATTGGTACTTTAAATGAAAAATGTTTGTATTTTCTGGTGGTGCAATGATTAATTGGTGAATCACGTATTTATTGTAAACATATATGAGTGTGTTTGTAATAAGGATCGCGTGGATTCATCGGGTATGATTGATAGTGAAATCAATTGAAATGAAATGTATTTTTAGCCGACCATAAATGGTTAGCGACTTCGGCTCGAGTTTATGTAGCAACACTTCGGACCGAGTTTATGTGGCAATACTTCGGCTCGAGTTTATGTAGCAACACTTCGGCCCGAGTTTATGTGGCAACACTTCAGCCCGAGTTTATGTGGCAAAACTTCGGGCCGAGTTTATGTGGCAACACTTCGGCCCGAGTTTATGTGGCAACACTTCGGCCCGAGTTTATGTGGCATGTTTTCTTTGTAAAAGAGATGAGAAATTGCTTTTAGCTAACCCTAAGGGGTGTAGCGACTTTGACTCAAGTAATGCAGCAGAGAAAATGAATTTCAAAGTGGTTTACTAACCTTTTCTAATGTGGATTATCTTATAATGACGTTTATTGAATTAATGACTTACTCCTTTATGTGTTTTGTGCTTTTGTCATTGATAATCTCATTGCAGATAAACATGTGGTATGAGGTGATCTCATTTTTGGAAGCTTTAGGAGCTTTATGTTTTGGTTTCATTTATTTGCATTATTTTGTACATTAGTGCATATTGGATTAGTTGAAATATTTTATAACTATGGATATATAACTTGCATGATTTAGTGTAACTCTGAATACTTGTAGCTATGAGTATTTTGGAAACCCATAGCTAGTTGTATGCGGTTGTTGCAGGACATATTGAAATGAATTATGATTTTCTGTCAAACAAATGTGTATGTCATTTTGACTTATGAAATGAGTATGAATAGGAAAGTGGGAGTCAAATATGGTTATTGAAATTGTCTGTAAAATTTATAAGGAAATGAATGAAAAAGGAATAAGATTAAAAAAAAATTCAAGGTTAGAATTTCGGTCCTTATGATTATATATTTTTTTCCTTGTATAATTTATATTATTCTCTCAAGTTTATAAAATAGCATAAATTGATATTTTTATGATTACCATTATTCTTATCATATGATTGATTTAAATATTTGATTTGTGATAAGATTTAGAAGTTGATAATTGTTACCAAATATTTTATCTTTAACAAAAAATAAGAATTAGGATTAGTCTAGATTTAGGTGAGCATAAAAAGGAGGATAAAAGAAGAAAACCTTACACACTTAGAATCTATCCCCCAACTACAAAAAAAAAAAAAAAAAAAAAAACTTAGTAGCTAGAGAAGATGGAATTGAAGAGATGGGGGGAGAGAAAGAGAGGAGGCAAAATCAAGAAAAACTGTAGAGACACTCCATTAATAATAATAAGTAATGCTATAGCCCTAAAACTCAATGAGAATTCATGTCTTCAAAAAATTACTTTTATATGTTTAGTTATATTTCTTCTAACATGTTGAAGTGAGAAAATCTTATTATTTAAATTATAAAGAGAAAACAAAAAATATCATACATTATTATAATATCAAACCCTACATGATTATAATTCAGACTGTCCTTCAACTTTATTTATTTTTCATATTGATGAAAGCATATATATTTGTAAAAGTTAATAATCATATATTTTACATTATTATAATACCATTCCCTACATGCTTATTTTTGTCCTGCTATACATATACTTCTAATATATATAATAATCATATAATTTATATTCTTCCTATTTCATATTCATTTACCCGGTATTTAGTATGTTGTATCATTAATTATATATATAATATATATGTTAATTTTTAGTTGTATATTCTTGTTAATTATTATATTTAGTATGTTGAGGGGATCTATGATCCAATTATGTTGAATGATAATTGTTGAGTGGATTTATAATCCAATTATGTTGAATGATAATTGCTGAAGGAATCTATGATCCAATAATATTGAATGATGATTGTTGATGAATTCTATGAACCAATTGTGTTAACTGATGATTGTTGACGAAGTCTCTGACCCAATTGCATGAAGGTATGCTTATTTTCCAGAAACAGAGTAAGATATTTCCAATGAACCTGAGGCGCTGAGTGAGAGGCAAGCACCTCCAGCAGATTTGTTATGAGCAAACTTTTAATCGTAGGCTAAGGAATCGAGACAATTAATGTCACATATGCAAATTGGATATGTTATAATTTTTGTGTGATATATTGTATATGTTAATAGTTATATTATAAGATGATATATAATGATTATTAATCTTTATTACTATTAATTATGAACATTTTGCATACTCGTGATAGCTAGGAATATCATAGTTTAAAAGTTCCTACAATAATGTTACCAAGATTTTTATCTCATTATACTTTGATTTTCTTATAGGCGAGTTGCCTAAGGAAATTGAGTTTAAATTATGTTGAAGATCCAGATCATGGACCTAGATTGTTTATAAATTAGCTTTTATTCTATAAGGTGTTTTAGAGGATTTGTGATAAGTTCAAGATGACTTGTGGACTAAGTTCTACCCCATTATTTTAGTGTCTAATATTATTAAAAAAATTGAATGTATCTTTATGATATATATTTTTTTAGTATTTAATGAGATTTAAATAAATGTGTTTTTTTTACTAAGAAGATTATTAGTAAGAGAAAAAGATGTATGTACTGACAATATAAGAGTTTTTTTGCATTTTCACTTCATTTACCATTCATTTTCAATCATCATTGATTCTTAAATAATAGTAATACAAATGAATTTGGAAGATGCACTCATTGTGTATAACTCTTTATACTAGTACCATATGTATATTACACTCTGTTAATAATTTGGCGACTTTTAAGCTTTGTAATATTGTATTATTATTATTATTATTATTTTGTTATAAAACTTATGGTGTTATATTTATTAGTATAATAATGGATATATTCCATTTAAAAAGCAAAAGAAGCGCCTAATTTTATTTTTATAATTAAATATAAGTAAAAAACATTCTAATTGTATAAAAATCAAATAATTATGTCCCTGCCATGTGTGTAAAGCAATAGTTTTTGGGACTTTATAAAGACACAATGAAATAATATATTATGGCAGTATATTACTATTGTTGCTCAAACTATACATCTCAAGTGTTAAAGATAGAAATTATATATGGAAATATGTCTTAATTCAGGGTCATTGAACGTATATGAGTATTGGATTACAGAAAATTTCAGGTGTCAGTTTTTTGTTGTAAGTGAGTTGATAACAACAATGTCTTTCGGGTAGATAAGTTAGAGTTCATGCAGATGGATTTTAATAGGCCAATAAATAAAGATGAATATTTTATTCTTGCATTACAAGCTCAAAATGTATTATATGCCAATGACTCAGCTGATGTAAAATGGTTCATTGTTCTTTTCACTAACAAAATAGTCGTTAATAATATTGATGATCAAGACAACAATGATATTGAATCTACATATGATCCTTTCTTTGAAATATCACAATTGTGTGAGTAGTCCAAGTACATAGGGATTTATATGAAATAGTTGATCATGATGAGGGGATTTGGGTGAATTCATTTTTTTCCTAGCAAGGATAATACAAGTCTCAATTGAATAAGGAAAAGGAAAAAAAAACCTTAATATTTGTTGTTTAATCTCTTTGTGATTTTTTCTTAATTTTGTTTGTTTTTAATTGTAGTGCCCCTGTCAAAACATTAGACTATAAATAGACAATATACTTAGTATTGTTGTATAGAAATATAATTAATATAGTAGTTTTGGATATATACATATATATATCATGTGTGTTGTTGGATGTATTTTATGCATTAATTATTTGATATAACAACTGGCGCATTATATAAAATATAATTGTTGTTAGCTTCAAGAACGCATGTTTGAACAAATGTTGTAGAAAGTGTTAGATTCTATCGCACTTGGTTGAGTGAGTGTTGTAAAAAGTAGACATTTAATGAGACTTGTTTGAAAGAATGTTATAAGTTCCCTTCAATTTTTTTATCAAATTATTCTAATACCTTATTAATTGCATCAAAAAATTATAACCTACCTAAAAATAATAACAAAGTTTGCCACACAAAATTTTAACTTTATGCATAAGTTTATCACATAAAACAACCTTTGAATCTCACCCCACTCACATTACTCTTCCTTCTTCTGTCTTTCTGCCTATTTTTCAGCACTTTGGAAAGTGCAACAAATTTAACATTTTTTTGTCTCTATTAGCTATATATAAATATATTTTTTAAGTTAGCTATAAATATTAAACACTATAATATTTGAGTTAATTTTAAACGTACTGAAATTTATTAGAGATTTATTTGGTGATTCTTTATTATCCTATTGCATACGTAAGTGGCCCTTTTTCTTTTGTCTCTTATAAAATGCATGTTTTGTTTCTGAATTTTTCATTGTTTGAAGAAAACAAAGTATCAAACAAAAAGAGAGTGATGAAGATGAGTTTGGTTCAAATTCTTGTGGTAATACTTATGATGTTCTTGTTGCATGTTATCAATGTCTTAGTTTTGAAACCAAGATCAATGAGAGCAAAGCTTCATAGGCAAGGAATTAATGGACCTACTCCTCACTTCTTCTTTGGCAACAACCATGAAATGAAAAGGCTCCAAACAATAGCATCAACTAATCAAGATAAAGAAAATGATGGTTTTATTTCTCATAATTGGCCTTCAACTTTGTTCCCTTTCATTGAAAAGTGGAGAAACCAATATGGTTAGCTAAATTACTATTTTATCATGCATGTCTCACAAATCATAATAATGTTGTGTACTTCATTTATTGTGTCTAGAAAAGGATCTAACAACCATTGTTCTTTTTAATGATTTCATTTGTGTGTGTTTTTGGATTATTTGTTTGTTCTCTTACAATTTTGCTTTCCATGTCTAAAAATCCCAATTTTGGAATTGAAGACTCTCATTGTGATCAATCTTTCTTAAAACCCATTTCTTTCTTTTATTGTTACCTCATATGCTTTCTTAATCCAAGGACCTAACAAATAATCATGATTCAAAGTTGAGGTTGTGTTTACTTATGTTCATGCAATTGTAGACAAGTAATTGTCCCATCTAATTTTGTGTTGAAAATCAATTAGTGTTGGATGTGGGTAGGGATAGCAAAAATACTCATTCTGTGGGTACCGTTAAAATACTCATAACGAATACCCGAAAAAATAGTCTATGAGTGGAAACGGGTATCATGATATCCACCTGTGAGTACCCGCATATTTATAAATTTATTTTTTAATTAAATTAATAATCTATATATATTACACATTTTTATCATTTTATAATTATATATTATCTATTTTTTTATTATTGTCATAAATTTGAGTGATTGAAACATAATGATATATTTAATGCGTACATAAATTTTATTATTTATGTAATAATTATTTTATATGCATTGAATATTACAAAACATATAAATATATACGAATGTCCATTACCCATGCAAGTATCCAGAATTAGTATGAGTATAAGTACGGGAAAACACTATTCGAGTTCGCATATGTATATGCACATATTATTATATTTTGATTAAAGTTTGATGCATGCAGGTCACACGTTCTTGTTTTGTACTGGGAATATACAAAGCTTGATGGTGACAGATATAGAGATAGTGAAAAAAATCATCCTTTACACCCCTTTGAATCTAGGGAAACCTTCTTATCTTTCTGGATATTTGAAGCCATTCTTAGGGTTAGGTATAGTTTCATCAAGTGGCTCAACTTGGCTGCGTCACAGAAAGATAATTGCTCCTCAACTATACCTTGATAAGGTCAAGGTATGTGTATACATACCCCTTCTCATTCTAAATATTTTATCACCACTTAGATCTTCCATCAAATCAGAAATTAGTTTAGAAAGAAAATATCTTAAAATGTGGTTGTGGTCGCAATTACGATTGTACTTTTTGTGATTAAAAAATGTTCTTAAATTTGATACGGCCCAAATGTAATATAATGCGACTAAGTTATGATCTGACAGCATTATTGTGATTCATTGTTATGATACGGCCCAGTTGCGGCAATTGCAATATATTGAAGTCGTATCAGGTAATGTTGTACCAAATTTGACACATTGGTCTAGAAGACTCTTTTGATTGTAACTATAATAACTATGTAATGTATTTTAATTTTTGTTGTAAAATATGTTGAAGGCAATGATTAATCTGATGGTTGATTCAGCAAAGATAGTGATAAGTTCTTGGGAGAGTAAAGTTGAAAGGGATGGAGGAGTTTCAGAGATTAAAGTTGATGAGGATTTGCAAAACTTGTCAGCAGATGTAATTGCAAAAGCTTGTTTTGGTAGTAATTATATTGAAGCAAAGGAAATATTCACAAAGCTTAGAGATATTCAAAGACTCATGTCCACTATTTTTGCATATGCTGGAATTCCAGGCTTTAGGTACGCACACTATTTGAAATTGCAGTTGTGATCGCGATTACGGTAATGGTTTTGACTACTGTAGTTGCGGTCATTGGGCCATTGCGATGCGGATTGCGGCCGTTGTGGTGTGAATTATTTTGTTATTAAAACAATATTTTTGAATTCGATGCGGCTTGATGTAATCCGATGCGGCTTGATGTGATCCGATGTGATCCGACAATTCGGAGTCACACCGCAATTGTATTGCGATGCAGTTGCGGTAGTCACTATAAATTTCTTGGCCTTAAATTTGCTTATGCTTCATATATTTTGGCCTTAAATTTGCTTATGCTTCATATATTTTGTTACTGCATGTATTCTAAATTGCAATTACCTTATCTTTACTTTAATTGTCGGAAAATATGACCTCAATTGTGGTTGTGATATAATTACAACCACTAGTATTATTAATACGGCATTAGTTATCAAATCAATTAAAGTACTGGTATAGTGGTATACTGGTTCAACCGATGGTTTACTAATTAAGCTGCATATTAGTAAAGTTAGATATACATATTTGAAAATCAATAAAAAACAATTTAAAATTTTATTTTCATTCAAAAATCAATTCTAAATAAAAAATCGGGCAGTGACCAGTATGTTTCAATTTAAAATCGGCAAGTATGACCAATTTTGACAAATATAATTACATAACTGGTATAATTGTTATACCGTACTAGTAATGAGACCGGTTTAACAGTTTAACAGTTGAACCGACCGAAATGAACTACACTTAGATTACTAATGATGATATTACATTCTATTGTAGATACATACCAATCAGAACCAACAGAGAAATATGGAAAATTGAAAAAGAGATAGACAGAAAGATAATGAAACTCATAAAACAACGGTTGGATCATGGTGAAGAGAAGGATCTTTTACAAATGATACTAGAAGGTGCAAATAGTTATGAGGAAAAAGATAGGTTCACTACAAATTATGTGGCATCACGTGAGAGGTTCATTATAGATAACTGCAAAAACATATTCTCTGCTGGACATGAAACTACATCAATTACAGCATCATGGTGTTTGATGTTGTTAGCTTCAAACCAAGTTTGGCAAGATCGTGTTCGTGCTGAGGTACTTCAAGTTTGTGGAAATGATCCTCTAAATGCAACAATGCTTAGAAGCATGGACACGGTATGTTTCATACAATGTCAACTAGTACTAAAATATTTTCTTAGATATATTTTCGACCATGGAGCCTCCAATCACGCCGAATTTCATTGTTATCGGGTATGAGAAGAGTGAAGAGCTAATAGTGAGATAACCTTAAGGTATTAGTTTCATAAGTTTTTTCTACTTATAAACTCTTTCACAAGTATGGGGTATGGCAAGAGTGGAGAGCTAATAGTGTGAGAAAGCACGTCTTGAACCAAAAATCTTAAGATATTAGTTCCCTGAGCTTTTTTCTACTTATAAACTTTTTTACTTCTTTCATCTATCTAACATGGGACTTCACACTTAAATGTTTTAAATTGTGTTCATGACTAAAATTCATGTTTGTGATCATATTATCGTTGCGATGCAAATTATGGTCGGCATGAAATGTTTATATTTAAATATGTTTTAGAATTTGATGTCTCCTAATAAAGTTATATGTGGCCCAGATGTGTGGTCAATTGTACTGTACTTGGAAATGTGTAGAATGTCCTTAATAAGCCACATACTCATGTATGAAGATGAGTATGTGGCTTATTAAGATTTTGCCATGTCTTGTTCATATTATCTCTTCTATACCTACATGCAGTTAAACATGGTGATTCAAGAAACTTTGAGACTTTATCCACCATCTGCATTTGTTAATAGAGAAGCAACTGAAGATATCAACATAAATGGTTTCCAAATTCCAAAAGGAATGAACATTCAAATTCCCATAGCAGTAATGCAACAAGATCCTGAACTATGGGGTTCTGATGCACACAAGTTCAACCCTGAAAGATTCTCAAATGGTGTGATTAGGGCTTCAAAGTTTCCTCAAGCTTATACACCATTTGGAATAGGACCTCGTGTATGTGTTGGTCAGCATTTAGCAATGACTGAATTGAAGGTGATTTTGTCTCTTATTCTTATCAACTTTCAATTCTCTATCTCATCAACTTATTGTCATTCACCTGTTTTTCATATGCTTATAGAATCTCACCATGGTGTTCTTCTCAAGGTCACAAAAATTTAGGCATAGTATTGTATTGCATGGTGGATTGTAATAATTTTATAAATAAGTGATGAATCAGTACTAGTCATTTATGAATAATAACATAAGTTTCATGCTTTTATGTGATGCAAATTAATATAATTTGTGTATATAGCCTGATTTAGTATTTTTAGTGTCTATAGTTCATAAGTGTTGATTTAGTGGTCTAATGTTCCACTAGATTCATAGAATATAACCAAAAGGTCAAGAATTCAATTATTGAGAGGGACAGTCACACATTCTAAAATGAATTGGTTTCTTACTCATAGGATGAGGGGATACCCTTCATAATACAAAAAACGTTAATTATTTGAGATGTACTTACTACATGATAATGATAAAGACAAATCTTGTTTTGAGCATTACAATTTGGGTGTTGTTATTGATAAATAGTTTTATTTTATTAATATGTTTATTTTTATAAATTATATAATGGTTAGTTTTAATACATTTTATAGTTTTATTTTAAGTTTATTTTGGTGGATGGTTGGAAATTTAAGGCTCAACGAAATTTGGAATTTATAAATAGATATTGTACATAACATTTGGTGTTAAGTTTCAATTTTGTTGATAAAACTGACATATAAAATGTGAAAACTTATAGTGGCAATGTCCTCAATCCCCATGAGAAACTTCTATAATCTTTTAATAAAATTAGGGTCTATATTTTTTTTATCTGCACATGGTCTTAGATATGTTAAGATCACACCAATCACCAACAATGCTTGTGAGTATTGTTTATTTAACTCAATAGATATTGGTTAGATTCTACAACGCATTACCAACAAGACATTAATCTAATAGAGTTAGGTCTCATTGGATCAATATTTTTCAGATAGATTAAAAAGTCAAAAGTTCAATTCATGAAAGTGAAACTTGTTGAAATGGGCAGTCACACGCTCCAAAATAAATTATTTTCTTACATATAGGACGAATATATACCATTTGTTATACAAAAAAAAAAAAAAGTACTTTTATCCAAAAACACAAGTTTTGTATGTTTTTGTTTTGTGGAAAACCAATAGAAGCCCAATACTTTTTTACTCCACCTGCTTTGAGTAAACATGTTGTTTCACAACTTTCTCTATTATATTAAATGACATGTTAACTTTAAAATAATTCGGAATATTAAAACAATTACATTAAATTGTCTTCAGATATTAAAAGTATGAGTCATTACAAGCAAAAGTAAAATACATATTATCCCTTAAAAAACCTATAATGGCTAGAATAGTAGTTTGTAGTAGCTAAAAACCTAAAACTACTATTGTTACTACCTATACAAAAACAAACATTGTTGGTCCATAAAAAAATATAAAAATAAGTGATCATTAAGAAGTTGGAAAAAAAATATTTGATACAAGTTCCTAATAAATAACAATAAAATTCGAGTATAAAAAAATATATTTTATATTTTCACAATTCGCAAGTGATATTTTTCAAATTTTATTGTAAAAGTATTACATAATTAAATTGTTTTGATAAACAATGGGTATTTATTTTATTTCATTTTCACAATTTGTTTGGGACCTTAAGACCTAGGTGTACAAATTTTTTCACATTATTAAATATTCATTTTAGAATTGGGGAACCTATAATTTTTGCCCATCAAGTAGATAAAATGTTAGGATGGACCTTGGAGTGCAATGACTAATTAGTTAGATGAGGAGTTAGATTGATATCCAACCAAAATAAACTCTAAAATTATAAATTAGGGGTTTGCCTTAAGGAACATGTTAATAGTATGTATCCAAATTTTTGGACAAAAATATCCTTCATTGGTTAATCCAACTAAACTATGTACCTAAGGTTATTTTAGTAAATTATCCTCCCACTCAGACTCTTTCAGTCCGATCATTCTGTAATTTCCATGCCTCTGGAACAAACATAAACCTCTCCACTCCTCCCTTGGCGAGTTTCCTTCATGTTGGTTTCCTCTCAGTATTGCCATCTAGTTCGAGCGCCATTGTCGAGTCCTAATACTAGTGTGTTTCTTATGATTTAGTTGAGATGCATTCTTAAAGTAAATTGATTATATAATTGTACTCATTTTATCATAAAATTTATAATTTGTGACTTAGACATTAATTACAAAAATATCTCAAGTTTAAGTGAAAATTTTACCGCATAATTTGAATATGTAACATAGCAAAAAGTACGTTTTCTAATTTAATATAAAATCAAACTTCACTAAAGTGGCTGGAGTTGGTTACTAACTAAAGGGTAGTAAGTGAAATTACAATAATACCTAGTCTTCTAATATTTGGTGTTTTGATAAGGGGAGGAATCCACTTACTCCAAGAGTAAGTGGAAAAACACTTACTCCACATCATGACCATTCATTCTTGGGAAATCCAATGGTTTGAATTGGTGAGTACATCTAAACCATTGAATTTTTCAAGATTGGATGGCTAAGATGAAGAGTAAGTGTTTTTTGGAGTAAGTGGATCCCTCCCCTTTGATAAAGATAAAGACTTGGGTGGAGATACTCCCAACACATCAGATTTACAGACACCCAATTATAAATTGACATATCATTAAAATTGTGGGTCATAATCTACCAATTTACATAAAATTAAAGACGTGCGGAAGAGGGAGAGAGAAAGGGGAAGGGAAAAAGTAAATGGGTAGATTGGGACCCACAATTTTAATAATATGTCAATTTATAATTGGGTGTCTGTAAGTCTCATGTGTTGGGAGTGTCTCTACCCAAGTTTTTCTCCACAATTATTATATAAATAAATATATAAGAAAATGGAGAGAAAAAGAGTGAGTACTGGGAGGAATAGATGGTCAACTAAGAGAGGAGGTGAATTAGTTGTTTTAAAAAAATCACTAGGAATTTTTCAGCTTTTTCTACTTAAGACCAAATTAACAGAGTTGTAGCAGAAGAAAGTTTAGTAGAAGAAGAAGAAGTGCATAAAACAAAAAGTGTAAGGATGAGAAAAATCACACCAGAAAATTATACTGGTTCACCTTCTACCACCGAAGGCTACGTCTAGTTCTCTTGAAAACCACAAGAGATTTCCACTATTGAATGAGTTTAACTTACAAGCAAAGTCACCTAGACTCCCCCTAAGTTGTATCACTCACTCACTTCAACAAGATAGTACATCACTATCCCTGTTTTACAATGCCTCACCAATCCCTATGGTGATTACTTGAGTACAAGTATGAAGATAATAAATGGCTTAATGACAAACTCACAATGTATCTTAATGCCTTATGAAGTTTTCAGAATTCCAAAGAATGTGAAAGTTTTTCTGAAAAACTTCAAAGTGTTCTTGAATAAAAACTAAGAAATTTGTATCAAGAACTTGGATTTTTGAGTATAAAAGTTATTTTATAATTCTGAGATCCTACAAGGTTTATATAGAGTTCCAAAAGGTGTTTAGAATCACTTTCAAAAGTTATAAGTCGTTTGGGAAAAGTTGAACCAAGTTGGAACACAATGGTTCAATTTAGAAATCAGATTTTCGCAGTAACAGTACGTGGTAATCGATTACTTATCCGTGGTAATCGATTACCAGTTGAAAAACAACTGAAACTGACGATTTTTGCTTGTGGTAATCAATTACCTCAGTTGAAATTTCAAATCCAAAGTTGCTTAACGGCTAGTGGTAATCGATTACATCCATAGGGTAATCGATTACCCTAGTTGAAATTTCATTTCTCAGAAATGCCGAGAGTTATGGTAATCGATTACTTACCATGGTAATCAATTAATGCAATTAAATTTTGGATTTAACTTTCAACAGTAAGTGGTAATCGATTACTACTACAGGGTAATCGATTACCCTAGTTATTTTTGCCTTTTTCCAACTTTTCAAAAATAACTTGGTTTTTCTTAAGAACTCTTATATAACCTAGATTAAGATCTTTATTCTTAAGGCATTATGATTTCTTATGAGTTTGAAATATATGCTACTAAAAGACTAAGACTCTTATAAAAATAAAATATACTTCAAGTCTTTGATATTCAATAGCTTTTTTTCTTTCTTTTGGTGATGTGCATTTGTCTTCATCAAAACCCAGCCTCGGTCAAGGAGCCAGATCATCTTCCCAAGTACCATTTTAGAAGAAGATTGAGAGATAGTGGGTGAAGTTTCAGGGTTCATCACAAAATAATAGGCATATCATGGGCCCAATCAACCCCACATTCATGCTAACCTTTTTTAAAACTTTCAATTGAGATAGTACGGAGTGAATGTAAGATTTTTTTTTTTTTTTTTTTTTTTTTTTTTTTTTTTTTTTTTTTTTTGCACATGTAAAAATTAGAATGTATAATTTAAATAAAACTCATGAGATGTATAATTTACTATATATTTTATTATTTGTATCATTCATATTTAAAATTAATTATCATTGACTTTTAAGAATAAATAACATGAATAGTGAATGATGTATTGATTGATTGTGTATTGAACTTTATTTCTATTATTTAATGAAACACATTTTATAAAAGTTTTTTATATTATTATTTACATAATACTTGTCATATTTTTACCTCATTTCATAGAGACCTTGATTCATTAGTGTTTTTTAACTAGGGAAGACAAAAATATCATAACTCGTTGGTATCCGTCAAAATACACGCAATGGATAACTGCAAAAAAATAGCTCATGTGTGAGAACAAAAATCATCATACCCGTCCGTGGGTATCCGCGTATATATTTTAATTAAATATTTTTACTTAATTATTATTAATTTAACATTATATTTGTTCATTTCATTATTATTTCATAATAAAATTTAGTTATGAGTAAGAATGGCAATGAGTACCCAGATCTGTGGGTACCCGCAAAATATACCCGCAACGGGTCGGGTCTAGGTCCATGTTTTGGACCCGTAGGTAATTGAGACCCACGATTTTAAGACCCGCTGTTAGATGGGTCTGGGTCCGAGTAATGAGCTATCCAGACGCGTGACTACCGAACTCGCTATTTATATATATATATATTAATATAATGTTAATTTATATTGTAAAATGATATTAAACCATAATTATAATATCACATTACTTCATAAGTGTGATTTTTATGTTGTTAAACTGTGATGTTAAGTTGTTAATTGTTAATTCATATGTATGATATAATATTATGTTAATTGATGAGTTTTTACTAAATGATTTTTTCATCAGAATTTTGAACTTGTTTTTAATGTTTGTTTTAGTAAAATAAGTTGTGATTAATATTTTTAAATAACATATAAGATCGTAAGAAACAAATGCACAAGTGTATAAATTACTTGTAATTATTTTTAGATAGTCATCAAATATATATATATTCTCTCAATTTTAAGTTTTTAACATAATTACTGTGCTGACCGTTTTACCCTTTTCGGTTTTATCTCTGAATTCTAACCCTCTCACTTTTCTTTCTCAACGTTACACCCACCACCGTCCTTCCTCCGCCGGAAACCTCTGCAGCGGCGCTCCTTGTCATCGGAATTCCTGACTCACTCTCTTTGATCCTTAAACCCTAGAGACAGAAAATTCAATAATTCAAACCCTAATTTCGCAACTCTGCAGCCATGTATGGCGGAGGTTAGTGTCAAATCAAGTTTTCTTTCCACATTGTAACTTTCCTTATTCTTAATCTTCTGAATTTTTCGTTTTATTGTGTTTTTCTTTGTTGAATCAAAAGACGAAGTATCAGCAATAGTAGTTGACTTGGGTTCACACACATGCAAAGCTGGTTATGCTGGTGAAGATGCTCCCAAGGCTATCTTTCCTTCTGTAAGTGTATTTCCCATACTCTTTTTTAACCCTAAAGTTTTTTTGCTTTTTGCTGTGTTTAATGATATTCTCCCCCATTTAGGGTAACAACTGATTTAAATTGGGGACCACATCACCTAATGTGGCCACAACATTGCGGTTGTGGTGATCGCCACAACCGCATCACACCGCGATTGTGGTGTGACTCCGAATCACAATGATGCGGCTGTATCGGGCTGCAACACAACCGCATCAGACCACATTTGGACCGTGTCAGGCCGCATCAAACCGCGTCGAGTCAAAAATATTGTTTTAATCACAAAATAATTCACACCACAACTGCTGCAATCTGCATCGCAATTGCCGTAGTCGCAGTAAACACAACCATTACCGCAATTTAAAACATTGGACTAACAACTATTCTAGAGGTTCAGCCTCGGTGCTATGGTAAGGGTGCTTGACTTGTAACGGTCATGTAAATCCTAGCCTCTTCGGCTGCGAAGATAAGGTTGATTACATCTACCATTCCGCTTGTTGGGAGTCTCATGTATTAGGCAACCCTTTATTAGGGTAATATCAATTGTTGAAAAGATGTTAGAATTTTGTTTATGTTGATGTGGCATAAGTAGAGTAGGTGTTGGATATATTCAAGTGTGGAGTCCCACATTAGATATGATGGGATGAGCGGAAGAATTAATAAGTGGAAAAGACTTGTGAAACCATTGCCTTAAGGATTTGGTAACAATGGGACTCTCATGTGATTGGAGGCTCCCCGGTCGTGGACTGGTCCAACCCTAGGTTAGGGCTTCGTTTACCACAACTGATTAGGTAGCTAGAGGCTTATAAGTTCATTCGCGGTGTTACCAAAAACATATTAGATGAAGGGTATTCCAACCTCTAGAGGCAGAGGGAGACCACTTTACTATATTTATTCCTTCTTCCAAGTGCAAGATAACCCCAAGTTGTCGATTGGTTCCACTAGTTGGGGTCCTCCATTCACCATCCCCTTGGGGATGCTGATGTAATATAGGCAAAACCATCGGGAAGGATTTAAATGTCAATGGTTTTTTATAAATATGTTTTATGATAACACAATGTGATGTTGTTTGATCTATCTAGCTGACCCCACCTAATAGCGGGAAAGATGCTTGGCTATTGTTGCTGTTGCTATCCTTCATTTATTGCTATCAGTTTTTTGTTTTTTAATTTTTAATAGAAAAGTACTGTTTTGCTCTCTCAAAGTAATGGAGTTGACACTGTCATTTCCTGTGGTGATAAGCTAGTATTGTGTGATTGTGTAATCTGTGGTTTTTTAGTTTTTAACATGTAGAAAATTGATTAAAAGTTTACTAATTAGGGAGTCATAAGGTGGTATGATGGTTAGGGAGAAAGGTTTAAGTAATGGAGTGAAGGAGGTTGAGGGTTCAAGTCTCACCCATAACAAATTTAAAAAAAATAGAAAAGGGAGTTATAAGGTGGTCTAATGGTTATGGTGGAAGGTGTAAGGAATGGGGTTAAAGAGGTTGAGAGTTCGAGTCTCACCCATAACAAATACTAACATATTAGCATTTGCCTATAAAAAAATTAAAATTGATAGTGAATATTGTAATCTAATGGTTGGAAGTTGTGTCTTGATATATGTTAATTTAGGTTGCTGGAGCAATTGATCAAATGGATATTGATGAATCAGATAATGCTGAAAAGAACTCTGTGTCTGCTGATAAAGCCAAGGGAAAGAGGAAATTGTATGTAGGATCTCAGTCCTTGGGGTACCGCAGAGATCATATGGAGGTAACACTTATGTAATGATCTTCTAGATTAGCCTTGATTAATAATATAAAGATAATTTATAATGAATAGGTGTAGTTACCTATTTTTTCTATGACTTCAGGTGCTGTCTCCATTTAAGGATGGAATTGTTGCTGACTGGGATATTGTCGATAGCATATGGGATCATGCTTTCAGGTCATGACTGATTATCTAAACATTTGTTTGATTTTTGTAGTGTGATTATTGCTTTGTGACTGATTATCTAAATACTTACTATTTATTATAATGAAAGGAAAGTCTTACTTAAGAGCTGTAAGACTAGCGATGCGACATAGTAGTGAATATTAGGCAATAAAGTGCTAACATGAGCAAATGATAGAATGTAGCAGAGATAATAATTTTGAGGTGTATGGGTGGTGGTCATGCAATGAAAAATATGGTTAGAAGCGGATACAATGGGAGAAAGTTGAAGTTTCACATCCCAAGGAAAAGATAACAAAAACTCGCTTAAGGTGGTCTGATCATATGAGAAGACCAACAAAGGCTCTAGCGAGAAAAATGGATCAATTTGAAGATAGTATGATGAAAAGGGTAAAGGAGGGCAGGAGTAGCTATCTGTTGAATTAAAGGGCTTTAGATATGGATGATTGAAAGGATAATAGACTCAAACTACTATGGAATTGATATTAATTTGATGTGATGACTGATGATTATGTGATGTATTGTGATGCAAAAGCCAAGCCTAACAATCCTATTTATACTAATACCAGGATGTTAGTCCTAAATAAATAAATAAACAAATTAAGTAACAAAAGCTAAGAGATCATCCAAGATATTCTAAGATGCAATAAAGACGCCATTATATATTTTTCAAATATTATAACACTCCCCTTCACGATAAAGTTGACTAAGCTTTAAGCTTGTGACAAACTATAAATGAAAAATGAAAAATAACCAAGGTTAAAATTGGACTCCACACAACAACGGATGGGAAAGCAAATTGGGGATGCTAGAGACGACTAGAATGAACATTAGCATGAAGTGAATTCCATGGCAAGCAATCAAACTCAACAAATTTCAAAGATTGGACTTCTCAAAACAACATTTGAGAGCTTCAAACAACAACTTCGACACAAAACTTTGAAATTGAAACTAAGGTTGTCATTTGGAGATGGGGTCAGTGCATATCTGGGACCAAGAGTAGTGGACAGAGAATCTGTCACAGCTAGGTTGGTTTGAGTCATAATACGAGTTAATATTGGGATAATTGTCAACGTGAAGAAAAGTTACCAGTCACCACTATTTTAATTCATCCATAGTAAAGGATTCACCACCAAAATGATGGAAAGAGCCCTTGGTATGAACCATTAGTGGGAAAATAGTGGCATGAGAAACCCAAAAAATGAAACTGGGGGACTAGAAGTCTAGAACAAAGCAAACAATATTGGGTATGAGTGTCAGGCACAACAAAACAATAGATTGTGGATGTGGGTTGTCAAACATCCACTGTAGCCATGGGATCTAGATGAAAGGGAAGATCTGAGTAGAGGGGAAGATAATGATTGTTGTGCAACAAATGATGCCTAGTAAAGTGCCCGAATGTGCCATCACATGCAGCTGAAACCAGAGGTGGAGCACATAGTGGATGGGGAGGCACATTTAGACATGTGCTAAGTTGGAGGTAGCTGAACGTGGCATGAGGTGGCAGATCAGGTGAGAGAAGAGGGTCTGATGGTGGGAATGCCGAGTGGAGAAGTCATCGAAAAATGATCAGATGACAACAGCTAGTCGTGGACAACAACAAAAGTGTGATGAACAGACACTGAAAAATACGTGATGCAATGCCTTTCAGGTCAGGTCTCGTGGACAGGCATGAGGTGACTGGCAGGATGGATGGTCGTAGATGCTGCCGGAAATTGTCAGGCTTAGAGAGGCTAAGAACTGAATTTTTTGCTGGAAAGGCATCACGGCAATAGAGGTGGCTAATCAAAGTTCCAAATATATATTTTATTTTTTTTGGAAATCAACAACAAAATCATGATTGGACAGGTCACCCAAAAAATATGGAAGTTCTTAGGTATAGTCGAAGGACAAGAGATAATGGAGACTCGAAATTATGATATTAGTATGTTTTGATGTATTGTGATGCAAAAGACAAAACTCAACAAGTCTATTTTATACTGATAATAGAAATAGAGTCCTTGTCCTAATTAAATTAAGAAACAAATAAAGGAATACGAATAGGAAGTAAATCCTAAGAGATCGTTAGTATATTCTTAAATATTATATTATTTTAGAAATATATTATGAGATATCTTTTTGGATATTCTCACACTGATTAAAAATTGTAACTAAATCAAATAATTGAAAGTTCGGTTTTTGATCAATAATATTGTTTGATTGACGTAGCTAAACCCACCTCGTGGACCAAGGCTCTGTTGGTAGTTTTTTTAGACATGGTTAAAGTGAAATGTGTTCACTGCACAATGTTTTCTTTTCAAGGTTGTAATGATTGTTCACTAGTATGTTTTTTGTAAGTATTATTGTAGGGATTGCTTTATTCTTATCTTGGCATTCTTCTTTTTTGGGTAGGGAGTGCTTATCGATTGATCCTAAAGAGCATCCTATGCTTCTTGCAGAACCTTCTTCTAACACTCAACAACAGCGAGAAAGGTATTGTATCTAATATCTATTATCTAGAATCAAGATCTCAGTTTAAAATATCAATATGTATGGTTCAGCTTGTTGTGATTCTTGCAGGGCAGCAGAGCTTATGTTTGAGAAGTACAAAGCGCCTGCATTGTTCTTGGCAAAGAATGCTGTAAGTGAATAGTTCTTCACCGACCTTACCTCTAACTGTAATAATATACATTATGGAGTAAGAATGAAGAAAATATTGATAATTTATTTCTTTTGCTTGACATACAGGTTTTGACTTCTTTTGCATCAGGTCGTGCTACATCATTAGTTGTTGATTGGTAAGAGATCACAAAGTCGTGGACTAGTAATCTTATTCTTATTCTTTGGTAATATTGATATGGAGAGATGAGCCTGCTGTTAATGCCTGTATATAAACTTCCTAGATATTTTATATTCATGAGGCAAGACATTGTTTTCTTATCTCATTATGTCTCAGATGCCCCATTTTTTACGAAATTTAGTTGGAGGGCTTTTGAATTTGCTTGAGTTTCAAGATAAAGGAGGATTTATATATGTAATCACGATTAAAAAAAGTCAAGAATGACACAGAATAAATTTATTATATTGATTTCAGATCTAAAATACAAATTTTGTTATTGTAACACTTAATAGTGTGAAATAAACATCAAGAGACTTTTTCTTACTCCGAAGCAAGCACTGTCAAATGAATGAGTTAATCTTGTATATTCATCTGCACGATAACAGTGTTTAGTTTCTTTATTACGTGTATCTTAACTTGTCCAAAGTTGTTAGAGTTGCGAGCCACTTCATAAAATTGCACGATAATCTTTGCTGAAATCTCTGATCTGACTACAGGCTGGAACTTGGTCTGTGAGATTTGTCCTGGGTGGATGTGTTTGCTTGTAGAATCATTGGGATTGGATGATCCCATCAAAGCCACTGCTTTTGGTGGCGGATCTAAGATAAAAAAACCAATCCCACCTTAGAATTAAAGAACCTCAACCCCAAACCTCTTTTCATCTGTCTCCTCATTTATGTGTTGATTCCCCTTACCCCCTGCCCTTTATTTAGAGATCCTGAATTGTTCTCCCATTTTGATCCAAGTTGATGTTCCTCTGGATTGGTGGCCCCTTTCTGAGAATATAAGTTGAATCTTGGGTGGTGCTGCATGAGCCTTCATCAAGGTGCCATCCTGCGCCTTTGGGCCTTCCTTTCTTTTTTTCTGTTTTCTTTTTAGACAGCCTTGTATCTCAGTTGTGGACTTGTGCTTGGTGGGTGCTTCATTATGGCGGGCCTTCATATATTAGCTGGGTTGATCAGTTTTCTTTTAGTTCTAAAATTTGTATGTTTGTTAAAATTTTTTACCTTTTATATCAGTTGAGGTTGAGAAACTTCAAAATACAGAGAAATAATACCCGTAATATAATTTCTACATCATTTATTTTTCACATCTGCATATTGTTGAAGCATTCCTGATGAGAGGTTTTCTTGTACTTAGTGGTGGGGGATCAACTACAGTTGTGCCGGTACATGATGGCTATGTTCTTCAAAAGGTATTTCTTGCTAATTAATCAAATAGAATTAACATGTTGTCATGTAACTAAACTGATTCATATATTTATTAAATTTTATGTATTTCATTTGCTATCCAATTTCTTGTGTGTGTGGCTTTAGTATTATTTATGGCCATTTCATCTGTAGTTCTGTCTGCAGTACACCACTGTTTCTGATTTTGGATTGGTTGTTTTATGGCTTTATTTAAGGTGTAGAGGTTGAAACAGGTGATCAATATGTTTGAAATGATTGATAAACAATGGGATATATGTGCATTAAATTTTTGAAAGCAAGCCCTGAAAAATTGTTAGGATTATAAAATCTTCTAATCATGTAGTTACTCTTTGTCTTTTAGTATATAAGATGCATATATTTGAATATATGTAGACATATACAAGGAACAAATATATGTGGACTATTATCTATACTAAATATTAATCAATCATTGATAATTATTTAGTGCAAAAATATTACTAATATTTAAATTTATATGACAGAGAATTCATACCATGGTATTTACAAGTTAACATTTCTTCAATTATTTTCTATAAAAGAAGTAATTTATCAGGATGAACGGAAAGAATTACAAAGACTTAGAAGGATAAAAATGTCTTATACGAAGAATACAACAAAAAACAAACATGGAAAAGAGAACATCACTGTAACAAAGCTTCATAATCCCTCGACACATTGTTTGAGAAAGCCCATAAAGAAGGCTATGAGCTTTGCACCCAATAGATACGAACCAGATAATCTTATCCCAAATCAAGCGAGCCAAAGAAACCTCCTTAAAAGTACAGAAGTTATTCTCTAACCAAAAACACCATACTGTGGCACATAGTGTTCAATATCACAAAATCTAGCCTCTTCACTTCTACCAAAACCATAAAGAATGGATAATATTTCTTCTTATATGCTCTATATATGCATAATGTCTATCATTCTTTTTTCTTTATATATATCAGAGATTTTGCTAATATTGTGATTGTTCCTGTCTGGTTGTATCTTTCATTTTGTTTACACGAGAAGGATGTTGCAACCACTCCAATTGGAGGTGAATTTCTTACAGACTGCTTGATGAAAAGCTTGGAAAGCAAGGGTATTATGGTGAGTAACAAACATTAGCTACTGTTTTTCAATGCTCATATGAAGTATTGTTGTTATGTTTTCATCTCCCTGAAATTTCTCCCTTTCTTTGTTACAGATAAAACCACGGTATTCTTTTAGGAGAAAGGAAATACGTCCAGGAGAGTTTCAGGTATACAGTGTTTTTATTTTAATGATTTGTGAATAACACAGCTTTTAGAGGTTGAGTTGCAGTGCAACTGCAAGGGTGCTTCTTAGTGACTATGAGGTCACTGGTTCAAATCTCGGAAACAGTCTATCCACTTGCGGGGATAAGACTGCATAGATCTACCCTCCCCAGAGGCCCAGACCCCACTAAGTGAGATCCCCGTGCAGTGAACCGCCCTTGCTATGATTCCATGTTAGAGATAGAAACTGAGCTGGAATATATATATAGAGAGAGAGATAGAGAGAGAAAGAGAATGAGAAGAAACTGATTCTACGGGAGTCATAAGGTGGTCAAGTAATAAGAGTGGAGGGCTTAGGGAGTGGAGTGATAAAGAGGTTGAGGGTTCAAATCCCACCTACCACAAAATACTAACATACTAATATTTGTCTATAAAAAAGAGAGAAGAAAATGATTCTGTTATTATGATTTGATATACTGCAAACGCAAGAGGAGTCTGATATTTATATCAGGCGGAAATGTAACTGCTTAACCTTCTCTGCTGACTCAGCAGAGGAGAATGTACAGCGCGCCTGTACTTCTAGCTTACACTTGATAAACACGGACTACTCTAAGTCTTATACTCTAATAGTATGACATCAAGATTTTCCTTTTTCTTCTCTAAATTTGATCATGGGTAATATGGGAGATTTGTCCTCTTTTGCACCTCCAGGGCATCTGGATAGTTTCAAAGCTTCATTTTTCTCATCTCATTTAACTGATAGTTCCTCTTTAAATTTCTTGACCAATTATCAATTAATGCATTAAATTTCTTAGCATTCACATATAGTAGCACAATGCTGTTGTGTACTTGTGTGGCATGAGGTAAACAATTTACATCTTATTCACTTGATCTACTAGAAGTAGATCTGTTAATGATGCTCGCACAAATTTAGAAAATTAATCTGAATATATAGCTGTTAATCAGAGAATAGTGTTAGGTATATAAGGACAATGAAGATAGAAATTGTGTAGGCATCTAATATTTATTTATCCCATTACATTTGTAACCCCATATCTATTAATAATTTATCTAACAAATCTTTAATTAAAAATCTCTACAACTTGTGGGGCACAATTGATGAAATTTGCTCAGTATTCTCTTTCTTTGTAACATTATTACATTAAAGCAACTTGATTTAGTTTCTTGTTTTTTACTTTTCACTTTTGAATTGGTCATACATGAATTGTTATTATTTCTTATATCTATGTATTTTTTATGAATACACAGACGGTTGATCTTGATTTTCAGAATACTACTGAAAGCTACAAACTATACTCCCAGGTCTGTGTTTGGCCATGTAATTACTAATTAGATGTTTCGTTTCCTTCACCTGATGTCTGTTCTATTGTGACAGAGGTTGATTGCTAGTGATATCAAGGAGTCTGTGTGTCTAGCTCCTGATACTCCATTTGTTGGTTTGTCTACTTGTTCTTTTCATCCTCTGTGATGTTATGAATCCTATTGGTCTCATGCCTGTGTTCTTATGAAGGCAATAGTGTGTAAATGCCTAGGTTTTATGTTTTTCTTCTCTCTGTCCCCATATACGAACCTCTACAATAATGCATGCCACATGGCTTGATTTGCCACTCCTCCTGACTTGATTTTCTTTATTTGCTCTATGTACTCTCTTGTAAGTCAGATGTCCTATTTTAAATAATCTGACTGAATTACAATCATACATATGTTTTCTGTTAATTCTTTAGAGATCTAGAAAATGCTTTACCTTTCTGGCTCCAGTAGAGTTGAATAGAAGCAGTTTCGATATATTCCATATATGACATCTAATGCTCTTCCTTTTTTGTGGCAGAGAGTGCATATTCAAACATCCCAACGACACCATATGAGCTTCCTGATGGCCAGTAAGTTGAAGTTATCATAATCAGAAACAGTGAGGATAGATTGAATTATGTTTCATCTTTGAAATACTTGCTTCTGTCCTATGCTATTTTTTTGTACTTCATAGCATCATAGCCTAATTATTGCTTCTGGTTGATGCATATTTTATTATCTAGGGTTGTAAGTTTGTAACTACTTCATTTTTTTGTGCAACACAGGACAATTGAAATTGGTGCTGATAGATTTAAGATCCCCGATGTTCTTTTTAATCCGTCCCTGGTTCGGGTATGTTGCCTAGATTCAAAGATGTGATCGGTGTATATTCTTGTTCTTCTGATATCAACGATTTTTGATATAGCATGTCTCAGAAATATGCTAGGCTTTTTTGGAATATTTTGGGGGTTGAATAATTGATAATTGTTGGTTTGGAAGAGTTTATTTCCTTTTCTTAGGGGGTTGGGGATGGGGGACCTGTTTGTGATATTCTTTTTATTTTGGTTATAATAAACAGTTATGCTTCTTCAAGGCATCTTTTTCCTCTCTCTTTCCCCAAATAACTCATGCAAATTGAGCTGGTGTAAGTTGCAGAGTGTGCAGTGTGCATTCCTGCTAGTCCAATGTTGTGTTCTGTGCTGATGTAAATTACTTCAGAATCAATGCTCCTGTGATTTTGCTTTTCCGTGTATTGATTTCCTTATATGAATGGCTGTAAATTACAGACAATTCCTGGCATGGAGAGCTTTGCAGAAATTGTTCCTACAGTTCGTGGTTTACCTCAAATGGTAATCTAATTCAACGTGAATATTGTTGTACTTTTGGGATTTAATTATTTTTCCTCCCTTTGCTGATGGTTTTAATATTTCTTTGAATATTTGCAGGTTATAGATAGTATTAATAAGTGTGATGTAGACATTCGTAGAGAATTATTTAGCAGCATACTGGTAATGTTATTTATTGTTGCCTTCTCTTTTTTCCTGTGTTTATATATACTGATAGTGTTTATTTAATCACATGACAAACATTTCATGAAACTATATGATGTGCATTTTTGGTAGGATGCTATATGTTGGTTTAGTATAATTATTTTCACCAAAAGTTTTATCATTTAAAAATTTAAATGCTTTTTGAATATCTTCATGTAATGTGGGATTTTAAATAAGTGTTCAGGCCAAACCAGGCTTTTAAATTTTTATAAATAGATTATTCAAACCGTAGCAAAAAGGCTACGTTAGGTTACTGACAAAACCTATTTATGCGAAGCGTGGCATATTTTCACCCCCACTTGGAATCAGCTAAAATTGATTCTATTTATCACATGCAGCTTGCAGGTGGCACAGCTTCAATGCACCAATTGAAGGAACGCCTCGAGAAAGAATTGCTAGAGGTAAACTTAAGTGAATAGGTTCTTGGCTTAAAAAGCTTGGTTTCCATTTAACTATGTTTCAAATTTTTATTGGAGAGCACTTTTGAGCTACTGTATTGTTTCCTTTGCATATTTTTAGGATGATATTGTCTGAGTCCATGATGTTTTATATCTCTTTCCTAATCAATTATCTTAATAAAAAAGAAGAGTTATCAGAAACAAGGTGAATGCCTGAATGGAATACTGAAAGTCTTGTTAGGAATACTAAATTGAATGGATGGTAGTTTTAATCTGAAAATGCTGTCTTTGGAACTTTTCTGTGGGATATATTGCTGAATCATCATAAAATATTTTGAATTTGTTTTTTATTGTTATTTTGTATTTTGATTGAAACTAACAGTATAATTGTAAAGCACAATGTTCTTCTATAAGGTCATGGTTGAACTGCATTAGAAGCAGCTTCTGCACTCTGACACTTTTAAGAAAAGAAAATGAAGTTTAAAACCTTATCAAAATTTCTCTCAAGAATCAGATTTGATTTCATATCTTATGAACACTTACTGGAACTCTTTGAATTAAATTATTTTGTGGCATGTAATTGTCTATGATCTTCAAAAGGCTGTATAAGTTAGTTATGGTTGTAAGTTGATGACAATATCATTTCTGATGCAGGAATCCCCTCACGCCGCTAGAGTAAAAGTATTGGCCAGTGGAAATGCAACTGAAAGAAGGTTTAGGTGGGATATCTATTTCTCTTTCAAGCATCCATTATGATTTCCATTATTATTTTCCCCCTTTCCTTACCATCCAAAATAGCTTAATGAGTAGGACTTCTATATTTTCGCTGCATTTGGTAAATTTTACTTTGATAATCTGCATGTATGGAAACCAGTAAGCTTAAGCTATTGCATGCTGAGGATTAGATTTCTAGTATATCTGAATATCATTATTAACCTAGTTGTCACAGATTCAACATAAATGAAAAAAAAGTTTCTATATGATTAATTCCCGGCCTTCAAATTATGAATATCAGCAGTATATAAATTGGCTATCGTTCTATTCAGATGGAAAGCATAAATTTTTCTCATTTATTAACAAGGCTAATTAAAATTAAATATTCATATCACAAGACAATGATGTTGGACATAACTTACCTACAATTGTTTGGGTGCTTGTAGTGTTGTTTTCCAATAAAAAAATTTGTAGTGGCTAAACAACTGTTACACATGTTCTGTTCTTATTGGAGAACAGCATTCCAAACACCTAAAGAATTATTTTATCATTTAATATTTTACAAGAGGCAAATTTTATGCATTTTTAATTTATCAACACCTCATATAACCTAACTCTTATATGATCGAATTTTCAAATGAGAAGGGAGTAATTTAGTACTTCATTCTATCTCTGGTGTCTCAATCAATAACTCTTTTACCAAACTCAAATTTGGCTGCAAATGTCAGTTATGTGGTTTATTTGGTATGCTTATAAATTTAAAGCTTTTCCATTCTAACCACTGAGGCTAAATTAAGAGGTAAAATACTGCTTGAAACATAGGATCAAAATGGTATGTAGAGCTGCTGTGAGTAAAAATCTGCCATGCTAGCCTGTTTGGTGCATAGGAAGTATAAACCATCTTAAATGGTTTGATCATTGTGTTCTTCTCCCTTCATGTAGATTTTGTTGTCTAGTTACACTAGATTTGAAATTTTTTAAAGCAATTTCAATTTTGTGGTAGTGATGTTTATGCATTATAAACACTGTATCCTCTAACTCATGATTGTGATTTTATGTGCAGTGTTTGGATAGGAGGGAGTATATTGGCCTCCCTTGGCTCTTTCCAGCAAATGTGGTTCTCCAAGACTGAGTAATTATCAATTATTTACCCAAACTTATGGTTATTTACTTATATCATGGTTTTGAATTGAAATCTGCAATTGGAATTATGACTTTAGTATTGCTGTTTTAGTAATTGCAGTTAAAAAATGTAATCGCAACCAGAATTTAAACCATAGTTATACCCAGTGCTTTAAAGTGTTCTCGTGGTTGCGGTTACATTGTGTTTTACTGCAATTATGGAAAATTGCGGGAAAGCGTGGACAACCCGGTTGCGATGCCGTTGTAGAGACTTCGAAACCGCAGTATTGTAGCTGTAGTTATGGCGTACAATTTAAAACAATGGTTATAAAAGTGCATAAATTTTGAAATATGTTTCAAATTTACTCTTCTATTATTTTTCCTCATAAAAAAACACAAAAATGTCAAATTATGCTTCAAATTTTTGGCCTTAAGTGGATAGAAAGAAAACATAAGTAAATTGTTTGAATGCATTTTTGATAGGTATGAAGAACATGGAGCTTCATATATTCAAAGGAGATGTCCTTAAGTTGAGCTTTTGATTATCTTGATGACTTCCATAAATCTTCTCATCAAAAGCTGAAGATTACTAGCTTCTGTTTCTAATTGGCTTTTTTCCCCTATTCATAGATTTTCCTATTAGTTTACATTCTAACTTTTAATTATTTTTACTCAAAGTTGCATCACAAACTAGTTTTAGCTGTAATAATCTATCTATACTGATGTGAAATGTAGTTTACAGTGTGTAACAGAGACATTTTTCATTTGGGTTTTGCTTCAATGTAATTTTATACATAGCATGAGGATAATAGATAGCTATTTATTTTGTTGCATAAGTTGTATATTATTTATTCACTCTGGTACTATTAAACTGTCCTTTTACAATTGTGCCCTTATCTTTTCACTGTTTTTCTATTTCATCTTTCTTTGATTTCATAAAAAATAATACATTCTTGTGAAAATAAGGCATGTTATATGGTTAGATAATGAAAATGTTACACTTATATCTATACTTTTATACTATTAATAAAGCCAAAATCAAAAATAATTACTTATCATGGTGTAATTATTGATTTTCTATTTTGCTTTCACTATATTCTAATTTCTACCAAAAAACCATATAACTCAATGCAAATTATAATATATTCAACTGCAATTATAATATATCCAATATAATTCATTTATTGCATTAAGAATACACGTTACAAATAATAGGAAAGCGGATTGACGGACACAACAGTGTCGGTCAAATCACTAGTAAATAGTAATGATAAAAGGCCAACATAAAATTAAATAATGCACCTTTACTCAGAATTAAAGGAAGTTATTTTAACCCAAAAGACTAAAGATGGGTACTTTTTTGTCTTATGTTATTTTAGGGTGAAAGATGAATAACTAAATTAAAGGAAGTTATGTATGTTGGGATTGGACTCCAACAATAGAATATCTAAATTTATAAATTTATAAGCTAAGTTGAAAGAAACATACAACTAGGATGAGCATGGGTTGGGTTGGGTTAGGTAAGATTTGTTTCTTATCCGACCCTAAATGTTGGTATGATCAGTTTTTAATTCAGACCTAATCCTATACACAAAGATAATTCGATCCCAAATATTGAATGAGGCAACCTTTGAACTCAAACCCAACCTAGACCCGGTTAAACATAATGCATATCTCTTTTACATAAAGTTTTTTCAATATTTTACTTAGTATTATAAATATGTAATTTGACATATGAAATGATATATATATATATATATATATATATATATATATATATTAATCATGTATATATGATGAAAAGTTATAGAATCAATCATATTCTCGATTAAAGAGAAATCATTACTCAATACAAAATTGAATATAGACACATACAAACATAGTAAGTGACTAACCATAGGACTGGTCGGGACGAGTCATGTTTGTCCCCTACCCGACCCTAAATATTATGAGTTTAATTTTTAAACCTGAACTCAGTCCTAAACCCGATGAGACCCAACCCTACCTATTTGGGCTCAATCATGACCGGACCAAAACAAGTGAGTGGGTAGAGTCGAGTCCTGCTCACCTATACATACAACTGAGATTAACACATCTTAATCCAAAACGAGTCTGTTAAGCAAAACTAGCTTGTAGTTCGTATTCGTGAGTTTGTAGCTTGTAGCTGTGAATATAGCTTAAAACTTGTAGTTGTGTAGGTAGTTTATTAAACTAGAGTTGATTGGTAAAATTATATTCATAATTGCTAAAATTTGAAAAATGACTAAAAAATACATAAATTTATTAAATAAACAATTTTTAATTGAAGTAATTAAATACATATGTAATTCAAAATCAAAATTTTATATATTTTATTTTAATATTTTATTTATAATTGAATATGCAATATTTTTATTTATTTTGAGATATAAGATAAGACAACAAAAATAATACGTTTTTTAAGTTGAGGGTAGCTAATGTAATTTTTTATAATTTTGAAGGATAAAATTGGAAAGAGAATTATTGAACCCTACTTTCACTTTCTAAATGTTACTCCAAGTAACTTTCTAAAGAGTGGATTTCAAATGCTAAACACTCTTTTTTAAAAGCTACAAGCTCTATTCATTTTTTTTGTTTAACGAACAACTCTATTAGCTTAATAACCGAGTAAAAAAGCTACAAGCATGCATTACCGAACATTACCATGAAAGCATTAGGTACATGGGTTCATCAAGTTACAAATTGTTTAACTCATCTACTTCTATGCAACACATGACTTCTTGATTACTCTCACACTTTGGTTACCCAATATAACCTACAATGTGGCTCTTAGTCTACCTACTTCTAGGGGTTAGCAAGACCTGACCATACCTACTCACTCGGTTTGACCTGATAATAGTCGGGATCGAATATTGTCGGGTCTCATTGGGTCTAGGGTCGGGTTCATGCTCAAAAATTAGACTCATATAATATTTAGGGTCAGATAAGGGACAAAGATGATCTGGCCCGACCTAGTCCCATGGTCACTTATTCTTTATGTTTGTATATGAATATTCAGTTCTATATAGATTAATGACATCAATTGTATACAGAGTAATGATATCTATTGTATACAGAGTAATGACATCTATTGTATACAGAGTAATGACATATATTTGACCCAAAATATCTATTTTTTTCATCATATATATGTAAATGATTAATAATATATATATATAATAAGTAATCTTGAGTATATTTCATCTAAAAGTTGTATGCATTATATTTAATCGGGTCTAAGGTCATTTCCGAGTTCAAAAGTTGACCTTATCAACATCTGGTATCGAGTTTTGGATCTAGAATCAAATTTGAGTTCGTAAAAGTAACTCGACCAACATTTAGGACTCGGTAAAAGACAAGTCTTACACGGTCCAATCCAACACATGTTCACCCCTACAAGTCCTAGGAATGGCATGAGTGGATTGAGGTTTTGTTTGTACTTAACCAACCCCAAACTCGAAATTTAGAACCCAAAACCAAATTCAATGTGGTTGAAAATAATAATATTATCTTGAAACTATCGAGTTTCGGGTAACCTGAACCCGATGGGAAAACCCGACCAAAATAACTAAATGCTACAGTTGCAATTCGGTAGAAAAAAATACATCATCACAAACATCATAAGTGTTTGATAATGGTTATAATGCATAACATTCCAATTTCTGAAGGGAATGGTGTGATAGCATGAGTTAAGTAGCATTATTTTGGAATTGGATTAAATGTTTGATATATGTATGAAGCTTGATATTCCTAAAGAAATTTGTGGTTGATTGGAGACGGAAACTTTTATATATCCTTAGAATTGTACAGTTTTCAATGTGTTAATATCTTAATGGGTTCAGAATGATTTTGGTGCGAATTCGAGATAGGGTATCAACAATATTAAACTTGAACCTAAACTCAATTACAATAGATTTTTCCCATTAAATTTGGGTTGAATTTATACGGAGACTTACCTGTTTGATTTTTACTGTCATTCATATTAGTCCCCACCTAAATTAGGAGGTTAATTAACTCGGTAAATTAAGGATGCGAAATACAACCTTAACCAAAGATTAAAATATTGGGAAAAAAACACTCAACCAATATAAAATGTCACTATCCTAAATCTTCATGTCGTTAAGAATTTTTTCATTGACTTTTAACCATCAACCTTTATCAAATCAGTGCCACCAAGTATTTTTCATCGCATCATCTTAATAATCAATGTAAGGTGATAAGTGAGATGAATAATTATATAAAAATATTAGGGGATTAAAGTGTAATTTAATTATATATAAGAATGTTAATGATGACCATAAATAATTTTCTAAGCACGATTATATTTTAGTAAAGACCCATTTAATTCTTGGGTTTTGCTAACCTATGGAAAATGGTTTTTTAGTTGGTGCAGGTTAGCATTGTGCACCAAAAGTTTTGGACAAAATTAATCTTCCTATTTTAATTATAATAAAGTTAGCAATAAGGATAGTTTTATAATTTCCATTAACTCACACATCCCTAACCTTCCATCTCCCCTATTAAATCAATCATCCCAAAACACCAAAACCATTCACCACCACTAAACCTCTCCACACCACCGCACCACTACTAATTTTGTCCAAAACTTTTGGTGCACAATGCTAACCTGCACCAACTAAAAAACTCATTTCCCTAAGTTAGAAAAACCCTTAATTCTTATATTAATTTAATTCTTAAAAAATTATAAAAATCAAAATAATATCTTAAAATATTAAATATGGATTAAATTAGTTATTTTATTACTAATTTTTGGTATATCCAACATTTTAACTCATATTTGGGTATTTAAATGGAGAAAAACTTGTGTAGAGACATACACCTAATATTTGGAGAAAAATATATTTATGATTTGTTGCGCTATCATTTATGACTAAATTTTAATTACAATTTAACTTTTAATATCTTGTCAATATTTTATTAGTTGTCTCTACTAGGGATGACAACGTGCACAGGCGAACACGAGTAGTGCATACCCATGCTCATACCCGCATTATTTGTGGGTACCCATGCAGATAGCAAATATACACTCCTTACCAGGACTTCTAACGATCTCCTATACTGAACGAGTTTCCAATTTTAATTATATTTTACAATAATTAATCTATAAAAATAATTTTTTACTTAAATAATATAATATGTATACGATTATAGTCTCATTTTATTATGAAGTAATAATAAAATAAACAATTATAATGTTAAATTAATAATAATTAAGTATAGAATATTTGATTGGTATCATGATACTTGTTCTCATCCATAATCTATTTTTGTAGGTACACGTTGCAAATATTTTGATAAGTTCCAGTATTTTTGCCAATATATAGTGTCTACCTACATACTTATAGTATTTCTCATTTGAATATTAGATTTTTAGGAATAACTTTGAGATATAAATTCAACTTTATATTTCCCCTAGGGTTTTACTTTTCCCCTTTATTTCTATCACTATTCTCACTCTAGTGTTACCTTTTATTCTCAATTTTCGATTTGGGATTCGATTATCTAGGTTTTCAATTCATCATTTGCGCCAAATTCGGGTTCTCTTATTCTCTGGTCCCAAAAAAAAAGTGGTGTTATTATTCGTTTGTGAAATTTAGGGTTTCGAACAATGCCTCCAAGAACGGTTAAGAGAGGTGGTTCAGCGAGTGGTAGAAAGAGGGGTGGCAGAGGGACTCCAACACAGAAGGAGCAACAGCATCAGCAACATGAAGAATTTGTGAAGGTTGAAGAAGAAAAGCTGGTTATTGAAGAAGAACATAAGGTTCAAGATAACCCTATTGTAGTTGTTGAGGATAAGTCTATTGATATGAATCAAAAGGTTGCTGAATCTGATGAAGAACAAAATGCAGCCCACGTGCTTGATGAATTGCTTGTGGTGAAAAGTAAGTCTTTTTTTGGATTTTTTTATAATTCGCGGATATGATATGTGTTGTGATATGTTTGGGGCTGTTATGCGAGGTGGGATTTGTCAAAGTTTCAATATTGGTCATTAATATTCATGGGGTGTATGTCAAATTTTATACTGTTCTTGTGCTAGAGTTTTAATTTGGTAATTATATAGTTGGGCTTCTTTGCTTGTAAAATTTTAAGTATTATGGGTCAATCATACATCACAATGTGGAAATACATTGAAGGAGGTGCAAAGCATATGATTCATGCAGGGTGGATGAAACTGCAGACTGCATTAGGTATCATATGTGATAGAAAAGTGTCACTCAAACTTAAGGGGGAATTTTATGGCATAACTATAAGACCCACAATGTTATATGGACTAAATATTGGTTGTAAAATATCAACTAATGAATAAACTCAATGAAGCAAAGATGGAATGTTTCATTGGATGGATGAACACAATAGACAAGATTGACTTATGAATGAATGCATTATGGAGAAAATTGGGATAGCTCCTATTTTAAAAAAGATGGTTGAACCACTCCTTTAAGTTGTTTGGACATGTGTGTAGGAGATCGTTAGAAGTCCTGGTAAGGAGTGTATATCAAATGGAGTTATGGAGGTCAGTCCACTTTCAAGGGGTAGAGGGAGGCTTGAAAAACCATAAGCGAAATGATTAGGAAATTTAGAGATCAATGCATTGTCAATGACTCAATGGACATGATTTGTGATAAATAGGCATTGTTTGATTCATGTAGCCGACCCCACCTAGTAGGATAAAGGCTTGGCTGTTGTTGTTTAGTTTTCTTGATAGTATCTTAGTCAGAGTATACTAGTAATTGTATATAGTTTTTGCATTTTCTGTGTATCTAAATTCTAAAGCTTGTTATTGTGTTTTCCTACCAATTTTTGTTCTTTCATTATTGGTTAAGGGGTTGAACCAGTAATTATAATAAGGAACCAGCATATTTTATGATAAGTATGTTTAAATGGTACATAATGATGGAAAAAGATTCATTAAGGAATGATGAGGGTCCACTATGAAAATGGACTACCCTAATATAACTTACTATGATGTTGGAAATATAAGTTTTCTGTCATTGGATAATTTGAGATCTGTATTGCATGACAGACGGTGAAGAGGAGGTTAAGGAGTCTATAGAGGAATATGAAAAAGATGAACAATTAGATTTGGAGGATAATGATCCTGAGTCCGAACCTGAGGAGTATGGTGGAGTTGATTATGATGAGAAGGAAATAGAACCAGATGAGGTTCATGAAGTAGAAGAGGATGTAGAAGTAGAGCCAGAAGAAATTGTTGGTGAAGAAGAGGTTGATACCGGTGAGGAAGAAGTTGAATATGTTCATGATGTACTCGAAGGTGAAGAGGATGATGAGCATGCTGGTGAGGAGCATGAGCATGCACAGATGGATGATGTGGAGGAAGAACACCGTGAAGTTGTAAAAGAGAGGCGAAAGCGGAAAGAATTCGAAGTGTTTGTTGGGGGGCTAGACAAGGATGCTACTGAAGATGATCTGAAGAAGGTTTTCGGTGTTGTTGGGGTGGTTACCGAAGTCAGGCTAATGATGAATCCTCAGACTAAAAAGAACAAGGGATTTGCATTCTTGCGCTTTGAAACTGTCGAACAAGCAAAGCGAGCTGTAGCAGAGCTAAAAAATCCAGTGGTAATTTTTTATTTTCTTGACATTTGAGTGGAATTAAAACTGTTGTCGTATTAATTCATGTTTTTATAACTGTAATTTCAGATTAATGGCAAACGATGTGGTGTTACTCCTAGTCAGGACAGTGATACTCTCTATTTGGGTAACATATGCAAGACATGGACTAAGGAAGCTGTAAGTTTAATTCTATGGGTCTATTTCTTTGCCATCTTTTGACATTCTAGGCTTAACTTGTCTTAGCTGGTGACTTTCTCTAGATTAAGTTTCTGAATTTCTGACTGTTATTCGAACTTCTGGTGCCAGTTAAAGGAGAAGTTGAAACATTATGGAGTTACAAACGTTGAGGATGTGACATTAGTAGAAGATAGTAATGATAAAGGAATGAGCCGTGGATTTGCATTTTTGGAATTTTCCTCTCGCTCAGAAGCTATGGATGCCTTTAAGCGACTTCAGAAGAGAGATATTGTATTTGGAGTTGATAAGCCTGTGAAGGTTTCCTTTGCAGATTCCTTTATTGACCCGGGTGATGAAATTATGGCACAGGTATTTTTATGAATCCGAAATCCTTGATTTTACCTGTGATTTCTATATGGGACCTTTGTCAACATCTCTTTCAACATCCTTATTTTTATGAATCTGAAGCATTTGGGTTGCTGTCAACATCTCTGCCGGCTTTCAACTCAAATAGTGGTTGATTTTTTATGTGTCTACATTTTGGATATTACAATTTTTTTTCTATTAAAGTTTTTATATAAGATCACCTCGTCTTACTTTTATGGTTGGAAATTAAATTATTAAATTAGTAAGTTAAACGATTGTAATTGAATTTATTTTTAAGGTTGAGCAGATAATGACACTTCAGATTATTAGTGGACAACTATTGTGAAGTGGTCTTTGGTGTTTAGCGGATAATACACCTTTTATTTGCTCTGATCTAGTGTGTTTGAGTTTCAGGTTAAGACTTTGTTTATTGATGCTTTGCCTCCTTCGTGGGATGAAGATTATGTTCGGGATCTTCTTCAGAAATATGGGGAGATTGAAAAGATTGAGCTCGCCAGGAATATGCCAGCTGCTCGCAGAATGGACTATGGATTTGTTACATTTGGCACACATGAAGCTGCTGTAAGGTGTGCTGAAAGCATCAATGGTACGGAGTTGGGTGAAGGTGACAAGAAGGTCCGTCTTTCCATTTGGGTAAACTGTAGAAGTGTATATATGCAATAGTTAAATTGGGTGTTTTATAAAGCTTTCACCTTCTTTCAGGCAAAAGTTAGGGCTAGATTGTCAAGACCACTTCAGAGAGGCCGTGGAAGACATGTTAGTCATGGGGACTACCGTTCAAGTCGCGGATCTGGATTAATGGCAAGGGCTTCATGGAGCCGACCTGCACCGCGTAGTTTCCCTCCTCCCCGTGGGATTAGAGGAAATGGAAGTCGTCTTCCGCCAGTCAGGCCTTTTAGTGTAAGAGATAGACGTCCTGTCATGTCCATACCAGTAAGAAGTAGGCCGGTGGATCCTCCAGCTAGATCCTATGATAGGAGACAGGCTGGTATGTTATATACAGTTTTTATCTTAAGCCTTTTTTAACAGACTTGTTCTCCGTTCTTCCTTTATGATCAATATTCTACTGTATCTCTTGTTAGCTCCTGCATATCCAAGAAGTAGCATGAAGAGAGATTACAGTCGACATGAGGATATGCTACCTCCAAGAAGAGTTGCTGCAGATTATGGCTCAAGAGTGGTCTCCGAGAGACGCCCATCTTACAGGGATTACCCAGCCCGTGGCCCTAGCTACTCTGATCTCCCTAGAAGTACATCTCATGCTGCACCAAGGAGAGGTTATGTGGATGATGGCTATGGCCAAAGGTTTGAGAGGCTCCCACCTCCTCCTCCAAGTTACCGTGAAGGACGTCCTCGTGATTATGATACTCTGTCTGGTTCAAAGCGTTCTTATGCTGCCATAGTTAGTATTATTTGTGCAAATTTGTTCTGATTGTATTGTTTTGAATTTCATTTTAGTTCTATAAGCTTGATTTTGTAAATGAAACTCTTTACTTTTTGTTTGCTATAAGGATGATGTTCCTCCAAGATATGCTGATACTAGTGCCCGCCAATCAAGAGCTCGATTGAACTATGAATATGGTGATAATGCTTCACAGTATGGAGATGCTTATGGTGATAGGTTAGTGATATATAATTTGGTTTCTTACATTCCTTCCACCCTAAATGGCATTATCATCTTGTAATTTATTCCCTGTATTTTGTTTGGTAGACATGGAAGGTCTAGTCTGGGATATGGTGGTAGCAGCAGAAGTTCTATTTCTAGTCAAGATTCACATGGAATGTATAGCAGCCGTCACGGCTTGAGTTATGATGGAGGTTGGTTTTGTTTCTAATGGTCTAATTTGTTATTGTAACATCATAATATGTTTTCTCAGTCCTTACATCTTGTGTGTTGCATGCCAGGTTCTTTTGGTGGTAGTGATGTTGGCGGTGGCATGTACTCATCAAGTTATGGTGGTGATTATGTCTCTCGTGGAAGTGATGTAATTTTCCTGGCCTTTCTTATCAGGTTATATATTTTTTTATATATTTTTAACCATTATTGCTCCTTTGTGTAGGTTGGTGGCAGCTCGTATTCATCAACTTATTCTGGAAGGGGTGCGGGTAGTGGTAGCAGTTACATGGGTGGTGGTGGATCTGGATCTTATTATTGAGGTAAGTCATCTGATAATTCCATTGCATTTTGTAGAGTACACAAGGATACATATAAAAAAAGAACATTTTCTGGAGAGATATCTCTATTCTCGAATGGCATCTCTATTTTCCGTTAAGGGCTGGCGAAGGTCGGACATTCTGGTCACCAGTGTTTGTCTATGACAGATTTGATATCATAAAGAGAGGTTGCTGTAGGATGACCTTTGAAGCTTCTACATGTTATGGTGCCTACAATTTGGAGACAAAGGAATGTTGCTGGTTATAATAAGCCTTTTTCTATGGAGTTTGTCAGAAAACTAGATTGTCAATTCAAGCTTATATCTTGGGTCTTCTCCTCAGGATGTGATGTATTATCAGTTCTTGAATTTATGCTGTATGGACTCAAGTTAACTAGAGATGGGAAGAGAAGTATTAAGCAGTGATGTGTAATAAAACCTTGATTTATGATACCATATGGGTGGATAATTTGTGACTCTTCCATCTTACTTTCCACTTGGACAGAGACCAAGGCTAGAGATGCTACTATTTGGTTAGGGCTTATTGGATCTTTTACCTGCTCAATTTATCATGAAGTTGGTTCATTATTTTATATCTCAAAAGAGATGTTTAGTTACTTTGGATTACTTTTTTAAACCCTATGATCAGAACAGATTGAACTAATTGAAGCAGTGATGTGTAATAAAACCTTGCTTTATGACACCATATGGGTGGATAATGTGTGACTGTTCCATCTTACTTTCCATTTGGACAGAGACCAAGACTAGAGATGGTGCTATTTGGTTAGGGCTTATTGGATCTTTTACCTGCTCAATATATCATAAAGTTGGTCCATTATTTTAAATCTCAGAAGGGATGTTTAGTTACTTTGGATTACTTTTTTAAAGCCCTATGATGAGAACAGATGTGAACTAAACAAGCAATTTGTTGAGCAACAAGTAGTAGTAGTAGTAGTAGTAGTAGTAGTAGTAGTAAGGGCTCTACTTCAGCAATTAATAAAGTCAAAAGATTAGTTTCTTGAGATTTGTGTGACTTACAAACTTCATTTCTTGGGATTTGAGTGTTATCCTGAAAAGCATGATGCACTCACTCACTGGTAATTACATGTTTCTGGTACTGAGGGGGGAATACAGGACAATGCTAAAGAAGCATTAGTATCTTCTCTTAGCTAGTTAAGTTTAGCACTCTGCAATGCAATTGTTTGTATGGCCCTCAGAAGATCATTTGGAAATGCAACATTGAAGTATATTGTTAAGTAGCAGAAAAAGATTGAATATCTAATGTCACTAACAGTTTCTGAATTTGAACAAATTATTGAAGTTGCTACATGCACATAGTTATGCCTTTGCATGACTACATATGTTTGGGGTCTTGATGTGAAACTTATAAATGGGTATTTACACAGTATTTCTGAGGGCTATTTTAAAATTACAAAGCTTGTTAAGATTTTTGAAATGCTTTTCTTTCCTATTATAGCGTAATGGTCCCAGCAATGCTAGAGTATTTCCAATTCTGTTGGTTTTTCATTTGATTCTTCCATGCAAATCTTATGCATGTTAAATAAGAGAAAAACTTGCATTTACATGCTTTCTTAGGATTGCAAGTAGTTGGCATGAGAAATGGATTCAGTGACTTTGGGGCGGAAAAGTCACCTGACTTTTTTGTGATATGCACCCTTAGATGAAAATCAGATGTCTTAAATTCGATGTGTTTTGTTAATATTTGCTGACATCAGAATCTAAGCGATCTGATTTTTATCCAATGGTGCCGATCGACCAAAGTTAAGGGGGGACGTTCCGCCTCAGTCACTGAATCTATTCCTATTGGCATCGACTAGGTCACTGAATCTAAGAAATGTGTACTGACTTGTTAAAGTTTTAGTTTCCAGTTTGTAATCTTTGTTGCACTGCAGGGTGTAAACTCTCCTCAAGCTCTTGCATTGAAGTATATATATATATATATTAGGCTTTTTATTTTAGTTAGACCCTTGCTTTTTGTAAATCAATGTTATATTCATTGTTTCTTGCATGACATTGTAAACATTGGGTAAAATTAAAGTGTGTTCTGCTGTATATGTTGAAGTGTTCAAGCATACATGTTGTCTCAATTAGTTTGGTTGATTTTCGTTAAGAAATCCATTTAAAATTTATGTGGTTTCGTCTGGTTTTTAATAAAAGGTATTAAGGCTAATGCACCTTCAAACATAAACTAAGTCTATTTCAAAATAATAAGTGTAGTATGTTTTCAAAGTGTCAAAATCATATAAAAAAGTTTACTCCAATATTTCTGGTTCCAAGTGTGATACATGCAAATATTTAATTGAACATTAATAATATTCATTTGAACTAAAAATAAGAACAATAAAAATTGCTGGAAAAATGAAATTCCACAAAAGTAACACAGATAACACACCAATATAATTTTAGTAAGAAAATGTGCAAGATTAATTTGATTTTGAAATGAAATAATATTCATTTTTTTTTTGTGTATATGTAATTAGTGTTAGTTCGGTATGAGTAGGTCTGATTTCTGAAATTGAAATAAAAAATTAATATGTACTGACCAGTTTTCTAAAATCAAGTTCAATACAATACAGACAATTTTAGCTTTTTACAGTTTCGATTTATTTTTTAGATGAGTTTGGATTCAAACACTACAACCATTCCTACCTCATGTGGATATGCTTGGTAATTCAACACCCATGATTTTGTATTTTTGCATAGTGGATTCCACTCTTTATACTTTTAACTACTATTCACCACCTTTTCTATAATTATGATAATATTTAATGTGATTAAGACTTGGTTTTTATTGTATAGTAAATTTATTAATATTCTTAACTAACTATTTACCTTTTTAATTAATTATGAGTAATTATAATTCTTTTACATTTCATCTTTATTTCTTTATCTTCCTTTTCCACATCTCCATCTCGTTTTTTTCTATATCACCTACAATAAAAAATGTATTGTAGCAGAATCTTTTTTCATTAATTATATTTGTGAAATAGGAAAAAAAAAATGGATGGTTTGCTGAGTGTGTGAACAAATAATTTGGTGTGAATAATCTCACTCAAATGAATTTTAAGTAGTTGTCACTTTGGAATGAGTATGGTTTGGTGTTCCTTACCCAACTTTAAATATTAGTCAATTTATTTTTTGAACCAGCCTTTAGACTTGAAGGTTAATTTGACCCCAAATGTTGATCAGAATAGCTTTTAAACTCGGACCAGATCTTAGATCCGATTAAATGTAATATATATTCTTTTTTGATAAAGTTTTCATAACAGTACAAATTATTATTAAGGAATTACCATCAATATTAAGAGCAACAAAAGTGTCTGATGGGCAACTTCAATGAACTAACCCAGGAGGGTTAAAAGAAGAATACTGCTCACATGACATGTTCACTCACCTCATACGCATCTAGTTTATGAGGTTCCCACCTACTACGATATGAGGAGGGTATATGTAGGCTGGCAAACGAAGAGACTATTTTCAAGTTTTGAACTTATAACCTTCCGACAAACGCCGAAGTCCTTAATAAGATTTTAGCTTTATATCCTTTCTAATGATCCTCTACTTTTTTATCACTCTATACCTATCCTCCAACTAATTTAGTTACATGATCAAACTACCTAATAAGAGATTCTACCATATTTTCCTCAGAGATTCTTATTCCTACTTTCTTCTAAATACTTCCATTTTCCATATCTTGTATTGTATCCTACTCATTTAACACACCATCCCATATCTACTACAGTGAGCTCATTTCCTTGTTAACTTTTTACCATCCAATATTCAGTACAATAAATATAACACTTGTTTAACCTATCTTTGGTTGAGTAGAAATATAACAATTTCAAATGACATGATTTGGCCTTGGGACTTCTAAACACAAACATTTCATCCAGAACATATGCCATGCGTTGGAAATAGCAGAAATACCTTCATAGGGTATATAGCCACTAAAGTATGTGAGATCATACATCCTAGAATTTCATAGTGTGCAAAGGGTACACAACCAGAATATAAGAAAAAAAAGGTGGCCTAGTGCACGAGGCTCCTACTTATGGGATTTGGGGAGGGTAAATGTACGCAGCCTTACCCCGCAAGCGGAAAGACTGTTTCCGGGATTTGAACATTTGACCTAATGGTCACTAAGCAACAACTTTAGCATTGCGCCAAGCTCACTCTCTTTAGATAAACCAGAATATAAGAATATTCAACAGAGCCCTATAACAGAATATAAGAAACAACAGGAAATCAGGAATATTCAACAGAGATTCAGAAAACACAAAAATAATGTCCCATGACTCAGATCCTGTTTCTAAGTTCTGAGAATGTGATACACACAAATGCATACATTGTTAACTCTTTAACTAAAAACAGTACTTTATTTAATAAAATCCTCAGCTGAAACTTCACAAATTTATGTCCACCCACCAGATGATAAAATGGTTTCAACACAATAAAGCATACATAATACCATTTTGACAAAGATATTGATTGTCACAGATCATTATAACTCTGTTTGAACAATGGATAATTTACTCTAAAATACAAGAAACATAAAAGCATGTTTTACCACTAGAAAAACTAAATACCAAACCTATATGCTCCACATCTCCAATAGTTACTTATATAAATAAATAAAAAGTGCAGATGAACATAGAATTATATATATCTACTACTAACTAAAAATAAAACCAAACTACAGAAAACTCACATTAAAACTCAAAGGTTTCTTGTGCAAAACAGCAAAAGCAAGTAACCTAGATCGTGGTTTCGACGTTTTAAATTGCGAATTGCATCACATGATGTGATTATCAATCAAGCCATGATTGCAGACCACACCCGTAATTTAAAACGTGGACCACATTGGTTATCTATGATTCAGGTGATGATGGAACCTGATTAGTTTTCTTCCTTTGCTTGGCGACAGCATTGGCGAAAGCTTCAACAATCCTGTGTTGTGAGTCCAAAATCATCTCGGTTCGCTTCATCTCCCTCTCTATCCTCATTCTTTCGATCTCCCTCGCCATCTCCATCTTCATCTGCTCTGTCCTCATGAATCCATCTGCCAAAACCTTAATCACATTCACTATTTCCTCCACCGGATCCTTCTCCCTATCTCTCTTCCCCAATACACTTCCCTCCTCCTTCACACCTTTTCCCCCAAATCCAAAATTAGGGTTCCTTTTCTCATCACTAAATTTCGGATAAAACCTCGAATCATGTTTCCCTACACTAACACCACTAGGAATCCGAAACCCTCCCTCACCTCTCCGACCATCACCACCACCACCACCGCCGCCGAATCCGCCGCCTGAACTTCCAATTCCACTCCTCCGCAATTTGTAAAGCGAATTCGCGTGGATTGAATCACGATCCTCATCATCCGATTTCGCAGGAGAAGAAGAAGAACCTTTCTCCAACGAATCCATTAGATTGAAATGAAGCCAAGCCGAGTTGAATTTCTTAACAGGAAGGTTCATCGCACGTTGTAGCTCAGCGCGGTAACGCTTCCGAAGCTTCTCCATCTTATGGCGGCACTGAACGGCGGTCTTAGGAGGAGATACGTTAGGGCAAGAAGCAGTTACAGCGTCAGCAACTTCCTGCCAGTGAGAAGCCTTGAGATTGGTGCGGGAAAGAGAGTACCATTTGTGGCGGTAGGAGTGGATAAGGGAGGAGGTTTCCTCCGGGGACCAACACGGCGGAGGGAGGCGGCGGGAGGTGGTAGGAGGAGGAGGGAGGAGAGGGATAGCAAAAGGTGGAGAAGGTTCAGTTGGAGAGGAAGAAGAAGAAGCCATGTTTTTTGTGAATGTTGTTAGAGAGGTGGTGAAGGATAAGGAAATGGGTGAAGGATAAGAAGATGGTGAAATTGTGATGGAGAGGGATGAGGTGGAGGCAACCACCGCTTAGGTGGGGGATAAGAGGCTAACGTGCGCCGTAGGGGATATGAGAAGGTGTAACAACCCATTAATCTCATTTTCCCTTCTCTTTTTACTCATCAATAACAAATCTTAACTTTTTTTTCTTCTTCTAAAACTCTTTTTCACTTTATTGTATTTTAGGTTTTAATTTTCTTCCTACGAAAGTGATTCACACCTAGTGAAAAAATCTACTTTTAATTAAAACTATTTATAATTATATATTAAATGATTGAGATATAAAGTAGAGTTTTTTAATGGGAAGAGAAGGGAAGAGAATTCACTTTTCTCCAAAAGTAAATTTTTTAATTTTACTTCATATCTTAGCCATCAAATTTAGAGAAATCTAATGATTTAAATTAGCGAGTAAATTTAAAAAAATTACTCTTAAAAAATATATATATCTCCTCGTGTTCTTCAATGTTTATCAATTTCATATTTTCTTTATAATGTTTTTAATAATTTTGTAAACCTAACAAAAGCTTCACTCTCTCTCTCTCTATTTGGAAGAAGAAGATAAGATAAGATGATTGTTCAATTATGTTTGAATTTGAACATTCATCAAAACAACTTTTCACTTCACCAAAACAGCTTTTCTCCTCATCAAAACAGCTTTTTTCCTCATCAAAACAACTTTTTTATTAATGAAAACAACTTATGTCTTCATCATCGTCGATTCCACACTCTCTCCCTCTCAAATGATAATAAGAACAAGTATAGAGCCATTTACCCTCCTTGGAAAGAAATATGCAGAAGAATATCTTCATATTCGGTTTGTGATGCTAGCAGTGTTTTGGATGAGTGGGAAGAAGAAGGAAATACTGTGACTAAATGGGAAATTGGTCAAATCCTTAGAGAGATGAGGAAACTCAACAAACATCACCCTGCCCTCCAGGTTCATTTCTAAACATTATTCTTTTTTATAGATAGAGGGTGATTCTCGCCGCAAATGATTTGCAATTTCCATTATACTTTCTACTTTCGATATTTTAATTTACACTTGTAATTTTATCATATTTTATACATGTATCCCTGAATGTATCATATCGGTGTATACATATCATATCCTGTATTTTTTTAAATGGATATTGGCATATCTTTATGTGTATGTGTGCTTCATAGTATGACATCATTTGTTGATTTGATATACTTTGCCTCATAATGTGTTCATATATTGCCCTCAACCATTTTTTAATGCTATTTGCCAATTTCCCAGGTATGTGACTGGATGAACAATAGAGAAGAGAGGTTTGGTTTTTCTGCAAGTGATGCTGCAGTTCAGATGGATCTAATTTCCAAAGTTCATGGAGTTGCTAGCGCGGAAGAATATTTCCGGAGCCTGAAAAACGTGTTAAAAGACAGGAAGACTTATTGTTCCCTTTTGAATGTATATGCACACTCTAGACTGAAGGAAAAGGCAGAATCTTTACTTCACACAATGAGGACCAAAGGGTATGCAATAAATTCACTACCGTTTAATGTCATGATGACTATGTACTTGAACCTTAAGGAATATGATAAAGTTGAAACGTTGGTTTCAGAAATGATACAAGCAAATGTAAAGCTAGATCTTTATTCGTACAATATCTGGTTATCTTCTCGTGGATCTCAAGGATCGGCCAAAAAGATGGAAGAAACGTATGAATTGTTGACAAAGGACAGAACCGTTGTCCCTAACTGGACTACATTCAGCACAGTGGCCAAATCATACACTAAGATGGGTCACTTTGAAAAGGCAGAAGAATACATAAGAAAGGTTGAAACTACCATTGAAGGTCGAAATAGAATACCCTTTCATTATCTCCTTACTTTATATGGAAATATTGGTAAGAAAGAAGAAGTTTACCGCGTATGGAATATTTATAAGTTAATTTTTCGCAGGGTAACAAACTTGGGATACCTTGCTTTTATGTCTTCTCTGGTAAGATTGGGTGATATTGAGGGTGCAGAAAATCTTTATGAGGAATGGCTTTCAGTAAAGTCATCTTATGATTCTAGAATAGGAGATCATCTTCTAGGTTGGTATGCGAAGAAAGGTGATACAAATAAAGCTCTCGAATTCTTTAAGCAGATGGCAAAATCTGGTCAAAATCTGTATTCAAGTACATGGGAGATTCTCTCTGAGGTACATATTTGTAATCAGAGAATTTCAGAGGCATTGTCCTGCTTGAAAGAAGCATTTATGGTTGGTGCTCCGAAGACTTGGAGACCAAATCCCGTAAAAGTGTCTGCGCTCTTCGAGCTTTGTCGCAAGCAAGATGACATGGAAAGCGCCGAGACTTTAATCGGGTTGTTGAGGCAGTCAGGATTTCTTGAAGATGAAGTTTATGCATCACTCATTGGCTTATCTGATGGTACCATTGGTAAGGTTGGATTGTCAATCAAGACTGATAGAGTGGATAGAATAAATAATATCTATGAAGATGAAAACACTGATGATGATGTCTCTGAAGTTGTTTGTGTTCAACCAACTAGAGGGTAGCTTTTGATTCTTTTTATATCTATCAATTAGTGGAAAATGAGTTTTTACATACCCAAGGTGAGTTGAATGATAGATTTTTTGTATCATTTTCTTTAGTTTTGCTTTTCTTGAATATTAGAGTTTTGAACATTGTTTTGCATTTTGGTATTTAGGTTGTTATGTGATTTTTGCAGAGTAAAATCTTCAAAATCTAATCTCCACCGTCCATTACTATCTTCAAAATCTAATCTCCACTGTCTATCTATCTATTTGAGGAAATTTATGACATTTTACCCTTTATATATGAACCAATGATAATAGAACTTTCAAATGGTTCAATGGAGAAATAAATATTTGATTTTACTTGTATTTATAATGATAAAATTGTTATTTTATTATATATAAAATGATAAAAATGTATTAACATATTATTGTTTCTTTTATTTTTTATATTATTTGGTTATTCATTAATGAAGATGATGCTTACTCTCATTAGTTGTTAGTATGAAGTCATTTCTGAGTAAGTAAAATGTGAAAAAATTGAAGTAATTAATATTGGAGTGTCATAAGTGACTCTAGTATGAAGTGATCAACCCAAGCTCATAAATTCCCTAATTATGCTAAGATATTTCCACAATTTCTATTTATTGACAAGATGCAAGATAAATTGATGCTTATTGACTTGTTTATTTTTTTAAATAAGCTTGTTATTTCATACTTTAATATTATTTGAATTTCATTTTTTACTGTCGTTTAACATAATTAAATGTTACTAAATAATCTAATATATTTAAAACATAATAAATCATCAATTTTGATTTTAAAAGGTGCCATGGATGTCACATTCTAGAGAATATATATATGATTACATTGAATCAAATGAAATGTTGTTGCTCATAGTTCATATGCTTTCAATGCATATTATCAAAAGATGGGTAAATCTCAGGGGACATGTGATTTCAAAGGAGTTTGCTATTGTCACTACCACAAATCCAAGTATCCTCTCTTTACAAATTTATAACTTTCTACTTCTGAAGTTTGCTACAAAATATGTCTAATTTCATTGCTGAAATTAGTCAAAACATGATAACTAGATATAGAATGGGAAATTCATGTTTGAGTGTTCATGAGCCAAACTTGAGCCTGTTAAATAAATTAGTCGAACTTGAGCTAAATAAAGTTCAACTTGTTAGGTTCATAAACTAGCTCAATATATATATATATATAGTATTATTATACCATGATACATGCATTATTTTTTGTTTATTTTATTATATATATATAAACAATGTTATATTTATAACCTTGTGCAGTATTTTTTAAAAATTAATTAATTATTTAAGTTGTTAAATGAACTAATTAGAATTGAGCCGAATAGTTTGTGAACTTTGACGAGCCAAACTCGTATCAAATTCGAGTCGATTTTTGAGCTGAGCAAATCCTTATCGAGCTGAACTCTTATTTAACCCGGTTTTGCTTCCTTTCCGGTCCTAGTTAACTTTGCAGTCTTTATCCTAAGTGGACATTTTCTTGGTTCAAAATATGTCTCATAAAATTATGAAGCAATTTCTTGCCATTTTAGACATAGCTGTTAACTATGGAGCTTTTCTCTTACTAGTCTCACAATTTCAGGTTGAAGTTACTTAGCATTTTAACATAACTGATAATTGTTGTATTAAACATTGTTACAGGTCATGGTTCTTGTATATTTCATGGAAGGTATGATCTAAATCTTATGTTCATACTTCATAACCACTTTATAACATTTTTTTTCTCATTGTTCTCATTTTCATTACATATTCATCCAATATAAGATGACTAGTTTTAAATTATGGTTACGGTTATGTTGTACTTATTGCAATTGTGAAAGAGTACATCTAATGCAACTACAATGTGGTCATTAGATGATATTGTTAAATTTTGGTACGAGCCATGAACAATCTTCTTGATGAAACAAGAAAGATGAGAAAATGCATGAATCACTGTTGAATGAATATTCTCATCATATTGAATGAATTACGAGGATTAAGGGAATCACCCTTTATATATTATATTATCTAACTAATAACTGACCAACTCAAAGCAACTAATTAATTGATTAACTATTCTGATAATCGATTAATGAATACAGAACTACCTAAATAATCGATTATATACAAAAACAGAATACACAACTACTTTAACAGATATAAATCATAATGCTTATGATTTTTATCATCTAATAAATCTTGTGAGGTCATTACTAAAACACAATATTGCAGTCATAATTGTGATTGTTTATCAAAATTTTAACTTTTTCTTTATTTATTAAATATTTTAGTTCATATTTGTGGTAAACAGTGGTGGTAAAAATGGCAGCATAATAAATGGCACAACATTGGCACCATCTCCTTCCAATTCCACAGTCTCAAGTTGCTTATCACAATTCTACAAAGGTGGATCTTTCAAAACCATTTTGAAATTTCTTACTTTAATTTTTAGTGCAAATTTTGTCTTATAAAACTAGCCACATTTCATATTCACCATTGACTTCTAATTATGAATGATTTAGAAAAAATTGTAACTATCATATGTATCTGTTGAAGATAAGTCAGTCTTGACATAATTGTAAGGTTGTTTGTCTTGTAATTAAGAGGTCGTGAGTTTAAATTCCGAAAACAATCATCTATGCTTGCAAGAATGAAGCTATATATATCTCCTCTCTCTAGTATTCCTATGAGAGTCACATTTTCTATTATTTGTATTATAGTAAATCCATTATATGCATGGTATAATAATGTGGTTCAGAAATAGAAGATTAAATATGTGACTCTTTATGTTGCAAATGATGGTTTTATGGGAAAGCCTTGATTGAAGTACTAAGTTTATTGTTGTTTTAATATCATATATTTTATAATTTTATTTTTCACATGCGATGGAAAGTTTTGTGAATATGATTTCCAATTTTTTCTAGGTGAATCTTTATACCATTTTTTTTTCAACTTTTTATTATTTTTCGAATTCAATCTATAATCCACTCTCCCAAAAATGCACTTGAAATCACAATATTGATGTACAATTGGAATAAAATTTAAAAGGAATGTTGTAACCAAATTTTATTTTCTATCACATTCACATTGCAATTATATAAATTCACAATCTTGTTACACTAAAACCACATATCTTGTTCACCATGATATTTAATAAATAACCCTAATACTACATTATAAATAGGAATAATGAGGCAAGGAAAACACATAGTTAATTATTTTACTAGTATAGATAAATCATCAAACTCACAAGAAATTGACACGTATTATTTGTAAATCAATCATTAATAAATAAAGTATTATCTTGTATTATATGGGTATACGCCATTTTCTTGTGACTAAGAGGATTAGTAAGATAATATAACATTACTCTTAGAACAAATATTTGAAAATTTGTTAACTAATTGAAAACTTATTCGAAATATTAAAAGAGTATATCCACCACATCTTGCATCTACTTCAATGTTTGTGTTACATTACCATTGTCAATTTGGATCTCCTCCATTAACACTTATTGGATGGGCATGACATGAAAATGTGTCTATCCACCCTAAAATTGACAGTCCAACATGTCATTTTTGCACATGAAACATGCAAAATGGGTAGGAGAGAGGAGAATTGACCATTTATAATAAAAATAATTATAATAAAACATTATCACATCTGTTATTATTATTTTTATGGAATATCATTATTCTTGATATGATAGGAGATCCTCTCCATTAATGGAGAGACAATTGTATGTTTTTCCTTTATTTTTAATGTCAAAAGTCATTATAATGAAATATATATATATATATATATGTCATTTTGTATTTCCTTTTGGTTTTTGAAACATTTGTCTCTCTACTAATAGATAGAGAATGATAATTGGGTATGATGGTATTTTATAGAGTTAATTATATTAACATTCATGAGTTTTAGTGAAATTACACAAATTACCCCTCATTTTTTGTCTTTGTATGAACCACCCCCTCCTATACAAACCATCCCTAATTTTATATATATTACACTAACTACACCTGATGAGATATAAATGTAATATTTTAAACAAAAAATGTATGGTTAATGTAATTAAGTTAAACAAAATATTATATATTGTGTAGACAATTCCAAATAGTACAAAACTGAGTATCTTTTTATTATTTTTGTTTCATTACACAATATATTAATCATTCTAATGAGATGTTTCCATAACTTTTACACTATTTTGTAATAAACCAAATAATGAAGATGTATTGACTTTTATATTATTTGGATTTGTGTATACAATATACAATATTTTGTTTAACTTAATTACGCATATCACATGTTTTTTGTTTAAAATATTACACTTATATCTCATTAGAGTTGATCAGTATAATATATGTACAAAATGATGGTAATTCATGTAAAAACAAAAATCGAATATGTAGTTTGTGTAATTTACTAAAACTCGTATAATTAACTTTTATTTTATATGGATTGATATTATGTGCAGGCAAATATAAAAGGGTTGGGTTTTAAAAATTGAAGCCCCCCATTTAGTTTTGCTCCATTCTAAATGGAAACTTCACTTTCATCCCTTCTTCACTCTCACTCCTTCACCACTCTTCATTTCAAACCATTCTTACTACAACATCAACCTCTTTCCCTCTCCACTTCATCATTTACTAAATTACCCTTTTCCATTCACATTCACCACAAGGCTATTCCTGTAATTCCATCACCCCACACAAAAATCCACATCAATGCCCACTTGAGGGCTTTGGGGTTCGAACTAAACGATTGTCGTTTTCGAGGTATTGTTTCTAGCTTTGCAGCTTCGAATTCGATTCTAGAAGGGTTTAAGGTTCATGGGGTTTTGATAAAGAGTGGTTTTTTACCATCTAGTGTGGTTATCAATGCATGTTTGATTGAATTGTATTTCAAGTTTGGGGAAATTGAGCTTGCACGCCGCGTGTTTGATGAAAGTTGCCACAGAGATGTTTTTCTCTGGGGTGCTATGATTGGTGGTTTTGTTAGAAATAGGTTACCTAGGGATGCTTTGGAGTATGTGAGGTTGATGGTGGAAGATGGAATCAGGTTGAATTCGGTTTTGGTGACTATTATTCTTCCCGTGATTGGGGAGTTTCGTGCACGGAGGATAGGTAAGGAGGTTCATGCTTATGTTTTGAAGACAAGATTGGATTTTGAACAATTTGCGATTCAGTCGGCGTTGGTTGATATGTATTGCAAGTGCGGGGAGGTTGGTTTTGGAAGACGGGTTTTGTATAGCTCGATGGAGAGAAATGTTGGTTCTTGGAATGCTGTGATGTCAGGTTATGCATCTAGTGGGAGACTTGAGCAGGCAATCAGGTCCACAATTTGGGTGAGGAAGGGGTTCCGGCCTGGTGTTGTCGCGATTGCTACTGCTCTTCCGATTTGTTCACATTCGAGGGCTCTGAAACAGGGGAAGGAAATTCATGCTTATGCTTTGAAACATTGTTTTCTGCCTCACGTGTCTATAGTTTCTTCGTTGATGGTGTTGTATTCCAAGTGTGGTGTGATTGAGTATTCTTTAAAACTATTTGACAGGGTGGAACAAAAGAATGTGATACTGTGGACAGCCATGATCGATTCATATGTAGAAAGTGGGAGAATGTATGAAGCACTTGGAATCATAAGGTCAATGCAATTGACAGAGCATAAACCAGACACAGTCACCATAGCAAGGATGTTAAGTGTTTGCGGTGAACTAAAACTTGAAAAGCTTGGGAAGGAGATTCATGGACAAATATTGAAAAGAGATTTCACCTCAGTTCATTATGTTTCTGCCGAACTTATCAATATGTATGGGACTTGTGGAGTTGTTGAAAAGGCGAAGTTGGTGTTCCATGCAGTTCCTGTTAAAGGCTCAAGGACATGGACTGCTCTCATAAAAGCGTACGGGTACAAAAAATTGTATCAAGATGCAATTGACCTTTTAGATCAAATGGTCTCAAATGGTTTTTTTCCAAACACCTTCACTTTTGAAGCTGTTCTATCTATCTGTGATAGAGCTGGACTTGTTGAAGATGCTTTTAAGATCTTCAATTTAATGTCCAGATATAAAATTGAAGCATCTAAGGAACATTGCATTGTAATGATTCGACTTCTTACCCGCTATGGTAAACTAGATAAGACTCAAGAATTTGTAGAAATGATTTCTTCCCTAGAGTAGAGGCCAAAGGACCTTCACCTTTTCCTTTGAAAGATTTTATAGGATGTTTAAAATTCTTAAATTATGCATATTACATACTAACAGCTGCTATAAGTGACATTGTACTGACATGTAGATTTTAGCTTAGGGTCTGTAAGTTGTAATTTATTAGTTCATAGTATAATTCTGACACACAATAGCAGAAATATATCAAAATCAACAAGTTGCTTGAATTTAACATGTACTTTCCTACATCTTTTAGTTTGGAATTGCCAATATTTATTCATACACTTGATCCAGGTGGTTTTGTACATTAAAAGTTGTGAAAATAACTTGAGATTAGAGATTTATTGTACTTTTCAAAATGTAGATATTTGTCCTGTGGTAAAAGGCAACATTGATGTTAATAATATGGTTATATATATGCTTCTCAAGTATTTCTTAGCTGTGCTTGGATAAGGACTTTATGTGAAGGGAATGTAATTTTTTTAAACATAACCGTCGTTGTACAAAATTCAAAATTCCGCCTGATTTAAGTGGGAGTTATGAAATCCCTCTCTTGCCCACTTTGTCTCTTACAGTCTTACTCTCTTGATATCTGTGCACTTCACCTCATACTGCTGCTTCTTCACCTTCATAGCTCTTGCTTGGTGAGTTGAGCACGTATCTTAATTCTACTCTAGGTATTCTTATCTACTCAATCCCACTTTGATTTTTGTTGATTTTTATATTCCGAGTTTGACCGAATTTTTGTTATGTTTATTGTTTTTTTATTTTAATTTTGTATTTGTATTATTCTTTGTTCAATAGGTGCTGTAATCTCAGTTCAAGCTTAATTGTTGCATCTTCTTGTTCAGTAAGCTCTCTATCCTCTTGTTCATCATTTGCGCTTGTCAAGTGTTCATGACCCTGATAAAATATTTCTGGAATAATATTTGTATGTCTTATAATGGCTGTTTGGTTGTTATGATGATTCATGGATACATTTTATGGCTGTAGAGGGTTATGAGGAGTCCAAAATGGTTGTTTTGCCATTCTTGTTCAAGTGCTGTCTCTATATATTGTGAGCTTAATATAAGTATGCCGTTCTCTTTGTGCAAATATTTTGCATTTACTTTTGAAGGAATAATATCTTGGGCATAAAGAATATTAAACAGATATAAAACTAGATAGCTACTCTGTTCCAAGTATTAAGGTTTCATCTCAAACCCAATTGGTTATGAGAGGAGTAGCCCAATTGCCCCAACAGGTATGTAAATCATTCCCGAGACAATGAGGTAGGCGATGTGAGATTTACTTCTCAACATGCCCCCTCCACATAAGTCTGCCGGATCAGGCGAATGGTTACCTTTGACTCATAACTAAAGGGCATCTTTTGGCCCATGACAACCGAGAAAAAGTTGGGCTTTAGCTCTGATACTACGTTAAGGTTTCATCTTAAAACCAATTGGCAATGAGAGAAGTAGTCCAACAGGTATTTAAACCTTTTCCAAGACAATGAGGTAGGCGATGTGGGACTTACTTCCGAACACCAAGTATATATGCGTGTACAGTGTGATGTTTCAGAATAAGGAAAAAGATTGTTGAAGTTCACTTTATGACTTTCTCATGGGTAATCTTTGTGATGATTTTGTAGTTGCATGTTTATTCCATGGTCATCACCACCTTCCTATGTTAATCTTGATGAGTGTTGTTATCACCAATTCTACCCACTACTGAGTTTTCAGCCATGAGATCGCCCCGCCCTGTTGATGACTAACCTTTACTACCTTTTCATGGTTGCATGTATATGAATAAGATAATCTAAGGTCTCAACCTTCTAGCTTCACCAAATTCAGTTCATCATATTGAGTTTTTCTGATTTCAAGTTGGTTATGACATGCATGTAACCCTTGATGCAACCTTTGTGGAATTCTGTGATGAGTTTTGGTATAAAGGGAACTCTATTCAATCTATAGTGAACCTTGAAGATTTCATTTCTAAATTATATGGGTTGGATATAAGGATGTTCATTTCAAAATGATTTTGTAAAGTTGCAAGTTTTGTCATACAATGATTAAGTTTTTGAAGCAATGAAAATATGCATGATCATAATCAATAATAACTAAACTTTTATTCCACGAGGTCGAATCGACTACATGGGTTGAACAATCTCATGATGTTCTATCAATGTGAAAAATTGTACTTGTAATTTTTGCTCTATTTTAATTCTATTGAGAAGCATTTTATGAAAATCTATGTATCCCAATTGAATTTGAGTTGTGGTGTTACATTTATGAGATCATGTTAATTTTATATGATATATATAGTAGAGTAACTAAATGAAATGTCTCACAATGACCTGAGTTTATAAAAATAATTCCTTCATTAAAAAAAATTACACTGAGATAGACAGACCACCTATTCATTTTTCACCCATACAAAAATTCTCTAATTTTTGTACATATATTACACAGACTATTACTGCATGTGAAATAAGTAAATGATGATAAGTGTAATGAAGTTAAACAAAATATGATATATTCTAGAGACAAGTCAAAATAGTATACGAGTCAATACATTTTAATTATTTTTGTTTCATTACAAAATGCATCAATAATTATAATGATATATTATTTAAATCACTCTTATACGATATTATAACGAATAAAAAATAATGTAAATGTGTTGACTCGTATACTGTTTGGACTTGTTTCCGCGATATAACATATTTTGTTTAACTTCATTACACTTATCATCTTTTTTATGTAAAAAATCATACTTATTTCACATGCAAAGATAGTCTGTGTAATGTATGTGAAAAAATCAGGGTTTTTTGTATGGGTAAAAAATAGAGGAGTGATTTATGTAATTTCATTAAAACTGAGAGATTAACTCAAAACAAAACAAAATACTAAACTTTCAACCAGTAACTTATTTTTTGTTTTCAATTTTTCTTATCTTTTATTTAACTACTAAATTATTTTTAAATCCATAAAAAATAAACATATAGGTTATAGTTTGAGTGGTGTTAGAATCTTAGATGTAGATACTGTTACACGTTCAATCCAAACCTTAGTGGCATTTGTTGTGATGAGAGGAGCATGAACCATTCTTCCTTATCTCTTGTCTCAACATAACAACCACATAAGTGAAACTAACTCTGACATTACCCACTAAAAAACAAACACAGATGACTCATTCTTTCTCTCTCTCATCCCATCTATAAAATGATTTGTTATCTTAAATCATCTCTCACATCAATGAAAATATGTAATTTTAATTAAAAAATTAAATTTTTCTTATGTTTTTGTTTCTTTATCATAGGTGCGGTGTGGGACTGAATTTGATACATAGTTTGGAGGAGTACATCTTTTATCCCAAAAAGTGTTATATTTCCTCTAATTGATTGAAAAAATGTATTTAAGTTAATTTTTTTAATAATTAAATATTTTTCTGATCAATCACATTAGACGACACATAAAATAATATAAAAAGATGTGATCCATAACATCATATCCTTCTTCATTGCAATGCACTGAATATTAAGTAAAAATGGAGCATGGAAGAACTATAGGGTTATGTAATGTGCAAAGCAATGTGCATATACCTTTTAGTAGAATAATATTTACTAAACAAGTCAAATTAACAAGTGAGACATGATGAGATAAAATGGTCAATCATGGTTTCAACAAAACAAGAAAGAGAAAATATATGCAAAAGAAAAAATATGTTTAAATTTATGAGTGTAATATCTCTACATTAAAAGTATAAATATTTATATACAATCGATGTATTATTCATTATTCATTTGCTTAACTTACCTTACACTATCATTTGATTATACATCATCACATAATATTTCAAATATATTTTTTGTAGATACAAAATTGGTTGATAATGTAAGTTTTTTAGCACTAATAACATAAAATCTTAACTTTCTATGGCAACTTAGCATATAACACGAACAAAATCTTTATCGTACAAGATATGGTCGGTTATATGAATCGACGATGTCATAATGTTCTATCACAAACATTGACAAAACACTATAAGTCTTCCTTTATCGTTTCCCTTATGGTTTTTTTTGGTCTCTTCCTTCCTAAGGGAATTGAATCTTTTCTGCAATATGAGCCACTCGAACTTTACAATGAATTAAAATACTTAGACATGTTTTTTTATGAACAAAATATCTGACATATTATATAATATCTTGGTGATTGAACAAGCTCATCTCTTCTTGAATTGTAATCTTGAATGAAAGGTAGAAGAGAAGGTTGAAGTCACTCTCAGTATGGTCACAACTTTGAAATTCAGTCAAATCCTAGCAAAAGAGACAGAGTCATTCTACTTGAAGAAACATGAACTGCATAGTAACCTTGAAGAAACACAACAAATCCATGGCCATTTAATCAAAACATGTTTGAATTTAAGGTATCATAAACTCCCTTTTCCAGCACTTAAGTCCTATTCTAGTACTGCAGCAATTCAAAGCTTCTTAATAACATCTTACAACAACAACAATTGCCCACAAGATGCAGTAAAAATCTACGCCGATATGCGTAAAGACGATACCGAAGTGGACAATTTTATCATACCATCTGTTCTCAAAGCATGCTGTCTTATCCCTTCAACAATGCAAGGACAAGAGGTGCATGGTTTTGTGGTGAAAAGTGGATTTCATGGTGATGTTTTTGTCTGCAATGCATTAATCATGATGTATAGAGAGGTTGGAAACTTAGCATCTGCAAGACTATTATTTGATAAGATTGATAACAAAGATGTTGTTTCTTGGAGTACAATGATTAGGAATTATCATAGGAGTGGATTTCTTGATGAAGCATTGGATCTTCTTAGAGATATGCATATTATGAAAGTGAAGCCTAATGAAAGTGCAATGATAAGCATCATTCATGTCTTTGCAGAACTTGGTAATTTGAAATTAGGCAAAGCTGTGCATGCTTATGTCATGAGGAATAGGTACTATTATGTGAAATCAGAAGCTTCTTTAAGTACTTGTTTGATAGATATGCATGTTAAATGTTCAAATTTAGCTTATGCAAGAAGGCTTTTTGATGGTTTATCTGAGGCTAGTATCATTTCATGGACTGCTATGATTTCAGGCTACATTCATTTCAATCATTTATATGAAGGTGCAACACTTTTTTCAAAAATGCTAGAGGAGGGTATATTTCCAAATGAGATAACAATCCTTAGTTTAGTCAAAGAATGTGGCAATGCAAAAGCTCTAGAACTTGGTAAGTGGTTACATGCTTTCACTTTAAGAAATGGATTTACCATTTCATTGGTTTTAGCCACTGCTTTTATTGACATGTATGGCAAATGTGATGATGTTATAAGTGCAAGATCTGTTTTTGACAGCATCAAGAACAAAGACTTAACAATGTGGAGTGCCATGATTTCTACTTATGCACAAAAAAACTCTATAGATGAGGCATTTGATGCATTTGTCCAAATGAATGGCAATGGAATAAGGCCAAATGAGATAACCATAGTTAGCCTCATTGTACTATGTGCAAAATCTGGATCCCTTGAAATGGGTAGGTGGATTCATTCTTACATAGACAAGAAAGGAATCAAAGAGGATTTGATTCTGAAAACCTCTTTGGTGGACATGTATGCTAAGTGTGGAGACATAGATATGGCTTATAGAATCTTCAATGCAGCCACTAAAAGAGACATTTCAATGTTGAATGCTATGGTATCAGGTTTTGCAGTACATGGTCATGGTAATGCAGCATTGAAACTCCTTGGAAAAACAGAATCACTAGGACTTATCCCTAATGATATCACATTCATATCAGCTCTTCATGCTTGTAGCCATGCTGGATTGGTGCAACAAGGGAAAATGGTGTTTCATAAAATGGTTCATGATTTTGGTTTGGTGCCAAAAGTTGAACACTTTGGTTGTATGGTGGATCTTCTTGGCAGAGCTGGATTGCTTGATGAAGCTAAGGAACTAATCAAAGACATGCCTATTAGGCCAAATGTTGCTGTATTGGGATCTTTTCTAGCTGCATGCAAGCTTCACAAAAATGTGAACTTAGGAGAATGGGTTGCAAAACAATTTCTATCATTGGAACCACAAAAGTATGGATATAATGTTCTAATGTCAAATATATATGCAGAAGCAAATAGATGGAGTGATGTTGCTCATATAAGGAGAGGTATGAAAGATGTAGGAATTAGTAAAGAAGCAGGTGTTAGTTCCATTGAAATCAATGGTTCATTTCATGATTTCATAATGGGAGATAGGGATCATCCAGAATATCAAAACATTTATGAAATCATTGATTAGATGCTATGAAATTACAATTTACACATTTTAGACAAATTACAAATTCCATTCACACTTCCAACTAAATGTTTTCTAGTTTATACAATATTTTATATAACACTGCATGGTAGTTTAAATACATTAAACTTCATAGTTTTTCTCTAAGGACATGTTTTCATTTGTGATTAAAAAGAATCCATGATTAATTAATATATCAGTCACTTGTGGTTCAATGTGTTGGAGTCTCTATAATCAGAGACAGATACATCCACTCAAATCAGAATATATGTTGTTCTGTAATATATTGCTCCAGTCATTCAAAATCTTAAGTGATTAGGGATGGCAAAAACACTCAGACTTGTGAGTAAATCCACGCTAGCATATTAATCGATCATTGATATGGTACTCATGCATACAGATGGTCATGGATATTGTGTGTGCCCAAGAATACATGCGATATGTAATTAGAGGGGGTTCATTTACTTCAAGAATAAGTTTTTTAAACTTTCTTCACATCTTAGCCATTAATTCTAGGAAATCTAATTATTTAGATCTACTCTTTAATTCAAACCATTGAATTTCAGAAGAATTGATAGCTAAGATGTGGAATAAATTTTTTAAACTTACTATTGAAGTATATGGATCCCATCCCATGTAATTATATTATTATCAGCTCCAAAAACTCCAATTTCTCCATGGTGATGAAGACACTTTTCATTTATCAAAAGGGAATATCCTGATTCAAAGTTTGTACTACTAAATGTATATCATGCTTCTCATTAATCAGAAAAGTAAAATATGAATTAAATATAATTACGTATATATTTTCTAACCAATGAGTAACAATAATGACCAATTAGGAACACCAAAAATAGATTGGAACTGATTAACCAGACTGAAGATAATTCAACAGAAATGATTTAAGTAAACATGACATACAAATCAAAGTACCACCATTTATCACAAGTCTAGAATAACCAAAACAACTAAAAACTCAAGGATCAACTAGGGCAACTTCATTATCAACCTGAAGCGCGTATTTTACTCGTAGATCCAGGAGTGGAGAGCGCTTTGCCAGGCAGCAGGGCCGTCAGGGAACCACAATGCAATCTCCTTGGTCGCACTTTCAACAGAATCACTTCCATGAATAACATTCCTGCACGACATTTAACACGACTACATCAGTACATTCGAAATTTGACAGCCAAATCCACAAACTATATAGCCTCGGAGATAAACAGTAATCTAAATGATGAAATAGTAGAGGCACAAGCCTAAAAAGTTCTCAATTCAATTAACATATTTCAACAACTAATGTAACAAGATTAAAAATAAAGGTTGAACACATTAGTCATGTGGTCATAAACCAATATTGTAATGAAAATCAGGGTGCACACAAACAAATAGAAATGACTTTCAGAACAAAAGGAAGTATTAGTCAAATGCATGCAATTTCTAAAACACTCTGGAAGGGTGAGATTGTGATGGGGATGAAGTCTATACCTCCCAATTTCAACAGCAAAGTCACCACGAATGGTTCCGGGTTCAGATTGAGAAGGGTTTGTGGCTCCAATTATCTTCCTGCCAGTTAACACAACATTCTTACCCTCCCAGATCATGGCAACAACAGGGCCAGAGATGATGTACTCCACCAAACCATTAAAGAATGGCTTTGAAGACAAGTCAGCATAGTGCTTCTCAGCAAAAGCACGCTCCACGGTAACAAGCTTCAAACCTGATATCAAATCACATCAAACAATCGTTAAGAACCACTTCAAAAATGATTAAAAAAACATATCAAACATGTTTCCCTCCTACAGCTTCAATGCTCAGACATGTATAATTGATACCAAAAATTTACTTTAACTGCAAAACAAAATCTGGGATGAAATGCTGAGATATTTAGGTCTCATTTGTTTAGGCTTATAAAAATTGACTTTAATAAAAAGTGATTTTTTTGTATAACCAAGGGAAATCCTTCCCCTACTAGTAAGGAACTAATCTCTTTTGATGTGGATGGGTGCCCCTCCCAAAAAGTGTCGCTCACAGGAATCGGACTCTGGACCTTTAGGTCAATCAGGAGATCTAGTGGGTCCTTAGATCACTAGACCAACACCTTGTTAGTCAAAAAGTGATTGTTTGAGAAACTTAAAGTATAGCTAATAAAAAACTACATTTCAGCTAAATGTATGGGTTTGCTTCTTGTAAAGGCCAAACCAAACAACTATACATGCCAGAAGTGGTTTTCTTAATAAAAATAATAACTTTTATAAATAAGATAAACAAGTTACTTGAAGGGCACATAAATAAAAGACAACATACAAACAATAAGGGTAACATTAATCTGAATTTCAGAAGGACAATCATTTCTCAGTTTCAATATTTTAATTGAGAGAAGAAACAACATATTAAACTAGCATACACACTTAACAGTAAAAAAATTGATTATTTATTAAGTAGATAGAGGTTACCTTTCAAGTAGAAACCCTTCTTCTCAAATCTGCTAATAATCTCACCAATCTGAACCAAAATGAAATTTCTGTCAAAATCTAACTAAACCCTTTTATTCTAAATCACAAATTAACCTAAAAGTTCAACATATACATATACACATAGCAAAAGTTGAAAAACAATTCCCCAATTCAAAAAAAAACACTCATACCCAAACTTCAAACTCAAAAACACTGATACGCACAAAACAATCATCGACCCATTTTTTTAAAAGCTAAACTTAACATACTTATCAATCAAAAATCAAAACTTTCCGAAAACCCATATAAGATTAAAAGTAATAAATTGAATTATTGAACGAAGTACAAGAAATTAAAAAGAGGGTATGAAAGTAGAAAACAAACCAGGCCTCTTTGAACACCATCAGGCTTGATCATGATGAAGGTTTGCTCGGCCATGTTGATTTCTGTTGATGCTGCTTCAGACAAGCGTAGAATGTGATTAGAGGTGTCTGAGGAAAAGGGAATTTATATACGGCTGCAGATTAATATTTTACCCTAACCCTAATTTCACAAACGAATATTCCATTGGTTGGTAAGAAATCTTATGTGGTGTTATTAATATCGTATAGATTACTGTCATGATATTGATGTAGTGGTATAGCAGTTCAACATTTGTTTTATTAATTAAATCATATATCGGAAAATTTAGATATTCATATATAATATATTAACATTAATGTTGGAAAATCAATAAAAAAAAATATTTTATTATTTTTATTAAAAAATAATTTTAAATAAAAAATTGGTCAGTATGTGGTATGATTCAGTTGAAAACCGGCCAATATAACCGACTTTGACTGATTTTTACCGATATGATTACATAATTGGTATAATTACTCTATCATACTGATATTGGGACTGTTTTATCGGTTGAATCACTGGACATGAACCGGTTTTTACAACACTAATTTTGCTTCTATTTTGTATTAGGGTATGAATTGAGTTTTGAAATGTTTAGGTTTGAGTGTAATATGTACGTATTGTTAATGTAAATATTTATACACATTTATTGTATCTTTCACTATTTATTTGTATTAATTTTTCGAATAAACAATAATGATTAGATACATCTTATTACGTAATCACGAGGTTATATATATATATATATATATATATATATTTATTGATATTAATTATTAACAAGATATAGGCCTTCACTTAGAATGTATTGGAGTAGAGTTAAGCATACTAACTCATAATCAAATATAAAAAAAATAGAGAAGATACAAACACTTTAGAGCATGAATGGCTTCTACATTATTAACATAACAACTCTTACAAGATGATTCATTGCAATTTGCAACCATGCTCCACTTTGTTACCAATGATATCTTTGCTTTATGCAACTTATGTATCACTCCTACCCAATTGATGTTAATTATTTGGTTAACTTAGTGTCGGTCCTGACATTTTATAGGTGATGTATGAGAAAAAACGAGGGCCTTTATTTATCATAACAAAATAAATGAAATTTATATGTGAAAATTTAAACGAAAATGACAATTTGAAGTAAATTATGAGGAGAAATGAATATTTAATATTTATAGAATTTAATTATCTGAAATAATTTATACTAATGTTTCGAAAAATGTTTCTCATGGAAATCGTGAAGATATGTGATATATTTTCTTTTCTTGCTCATTTATTATTATTATTCATTGAGGATTTCAACCAAACATATTTTTTATTTTTTTTGTTACATTTTTAATGGACCTTGAATGATCTAATACTTGGTCCACCCAGGAAGACCCTCAATTGAATTATACATCAATTAATACAATAATCAATAAAATATTGAACAAACTCATATATATAGTTTAATAAGTAATAAATACAAGAGTAAGTAAGATTGTTTTATAAGAATAAAAACTGAAAATAAAAATTATATGTATAAATAAAAAAATGGGCCACCATAACTATGGACTCAAAAGTAACCCAATGGTCCGAAATCGATTCAGTTCCTACACAAAAATTTAACATTAACCAAATGGAATTGAGTCATTTCCTTCTATTCAATTCGGTTAATGAATTGCACCAAAAATGAAGCCGAACTTTCACATCCCACCACCTAAATGGTCATCTAGAGTGTTGTGGATGTTCACCAAATAAATAAAAGGCATTTGCTAACCATTGATTCTAATTGTTTATGAGACATTATGAGAAGCCTCTAATAGACTACACTTGTACTCTATATAATATTAGAGTACTAACACTACCCTAAATGAGAATTTGAAATTTCCATTGAGCAAAATGCACCATTGACTCTATTACTCAAAACAAATATGCCAATATTAATATCTTCAAAATCTACCTGAAAAGCTTCAAAATCTTCAAAATGCATTAAAATCTCATATTCATTAAAATCTCATACCAAACACACTTATATTTCAGATTCATGGCAATGTGTCTGCCAACAATATTATCATCCATCCAACTACACTGAAAGCTTAACTGTTGCATTTCAAACCTTTTTGGTTAAGCTCACATCAGTTTTAGCTCAACTTGCCAAAAATGTTAGAAGACTAAATGTTGGGTTGACAGGAGTGAAGATTATAATGAGGAGCATTGTATCATGTACAAAAACATTTTTAACTAGAATTAGGTTCTTGAAATCTATCATGAAAGTAGTTTGTATGAGGGTAAATCTTCAAGGTGTGTTATGTCTTCAACAACAAGCTCTTTCTCCAGCTGATTTCGTGTAGATTTCATCACTGTCTGTTGGATCATGAAGTAAAAGATGTTTAAGAAAAGATTGCCAATACAGATATAAAGCTAACAAGTAAGGCTTAATTACTAAGGCAAGAGATCTGGATCATCTCCAAGACAATCTTTTATTCCGTCTACTAGTATTGAATTTGTTTAATATCATGATGCTTTATACAATCTGCGAAAGGGGAAATCTATTTGGAGAATGCTGTGGTTTACCATTAGTTGGTCTGTCTCGAACTTGAGGAATGAAGTCATTTTCAAGAGGGATAAGCCTTGTTATATTCAAATCTTGAATTTGATTCAGGTTAGATCTTGGTTATGGCTATCTAATATTATTTGTGTAAGCTCTATTTCTTTTGCTAATTGTGCATTGCTCCTTTTTCTTACATTGAACTATTATATAACCTGTAATCGGGTTGGCACCCCTTGTGCCCTTTAATCTATCATTACTTATCAAAAAGAAGAAAAAAAGAGCCGCATAGATTTTTATAATTGCCTATTCTTGCATGCATTCTCCTTTTACCCTACCTTCTTCACAAATTTCTAGATTTACATTAAATTTTCTTGTGCCATAGAGCTCTGAGGTTAAAGAATACATACATTAAAATCCATGTATGAAGCACGCATAGAAAGCCATTGATGATCCATCAGCATGAAAGTTATGCAATATAAAAGATCAAAAGCTGATTCATTTTCTGCCAAATATGAATGCAATAGTTACTGGATATCAATCCAAGATAAATAAAGACAGCAACTTGCAAGTAAAAGCTATAATCTTGTAACTTGTTAGGAATAGAACACAATGCGGAAGCACGAGATCAGATCAATTGAGAACAAAAGAGAAGCAAGGAAAAAATAACACACAATATTTAACGTGGAAAAAACCCCTCAGTGTAAGAGGTAAAAAAACCACAGGCGCTCAAGAGCAAAATTCCACTATGTAAAAAGGAGAGTACACCAAATCCTCTAATAGTAATGAGGACAAGAACAATATTTTTTCTCACAAATACTCTCTCAAATGGAACAAGAATTCTCACCACAAAATCACTCACACAATAAATAAAGCATTCACTATACTTCGTTTGTGTTGTTGTGATGTGCTAAATGTTTGATATATTTGTGTTGATGTGTGTTGAATGTAATGCAAGAGTCCGATGCCTTTTATAGGAAAATGAATGCATTAAAATAATGCATTCTTAACATTGAAGAAAGCTTGGGTGGTGGATGAGTGAAAGCAAGCAAGTTGGAAAACCTAGGTCTGCAAAAGTTTGTAGGCTTTATTAGCTTGAGTTGCAATTTGTAGAAATCATGTCATGAAGCAACCAAATGAGAGGCACATTTCTCAACATACAAGATTTTGATTATGGCTAAGTTCCAACCCTTCTTAATCCACCTTAAATATTCAATAAAAGAAAAATAAATAGATTAAATTGCAACAGGAGAGGAACAACTCATGATACCTTCAAGAAATTTCAGGAAAGTTGCTCCCACCAGTGTAAGTGGCTTGACTGTAAACATAAAGCATGTTGTTAACAGATAAAATCTACAATATGGCACCATCCATAATCTGGAAGATGATGGTTGATAGTAATCGGTAACCGTTGTTATTGATTTATGCAAAGGTAAATGGTAAAAATTATTAGCATGTCAGAATAAAAACTGAAAGAGAACCTAATAGTTAAGGTAAGTTCAGCTTGGTGGATATCTACGAAATTGACATAACACAATTCAGAAATAAAAGTCTCCTATTGCCCATGCATATAGGCGGCAAACTAGTTCTTCATTTTGTGCATTATAAATAGTAAGAGTTGAAGAAATTATAATAATATGAGAAGCAACGAACCTGCTTCAAGATCAAGCATCTGAATCAGCATGAATGTGATATTAACCCCAGCAACAGCAAATGGGTATTCCCACACCGATCTATCTCCTTCCCGCTTCAATAAAAGATCCTGGAAGGATTTCTACAAGATGAAAAGTTGAGTTTTATGATTAAGAGACATGAATATCAAAGAGAAATGATTAGTTCAATGTTGTGTGGAAATTTTAGTTCTTGGAGACCAAATCTCTAAGAAACAGAAACTGAAAAAGAGGGATACGAGAGAGAAGTGTAACTGAATCGGTTAGAACTTTCTTATTATGATTACGTGATTTATAATAGGAAGGGAAACTCTATTTATAGAAAAGTAACAGTTATTATTTAAGCCAGAGACTTCTCTAACATTCCCCATTGAATCCTAAGGTGGGTTACTCAAGGAAACAAAATTGAAGACAAAAGTGGAGCGGGTGTCATAGAACTAGGATGAGAGGGGAATTAGGGCCAAAAGTGGGGGCATGAGGAAAACTATACTCATTGAACACAGCATCCATGGTGCGTGCGACTTAGTTTCTACATCAGAAGTGAATTTTTCAGAGCCATTACTCATGTATATCTACTCGGAAGTGTACTTTTCAGTACATCCGTGCACAAGAGCAGGGTATGAGGTGAGATGATTAGTGGATCCTGAATCAGGATACAACACTGGTGTGAGACTTAATTTCTGCAACACCAGAAGTAGCTATCACGACATAGGGGTAATTGGGTGGAGCTTGCGAAAAAGGCCTAGCACTTCGAGCCTGTCCAGAAAATTGAGCTTGACTGTGTAGTATCTGGTCCAGCCAAGCGAGATGGTGCTGAATACCTTTGAAATTAAGAATGTGGACAAGAAAATTGAGTGAAATGTTGTGGCACATGAGGATAGGCAGTGGGTGCATAAATGCCATTAGGTACACCAAAACCAGGAGGCACGCCCTATGATCCAAAAGAATTGGTGCAATTTGCACCAAAACCAGGGAGCATAATAGCAAAAGGATAATTCATGACCAAAATGATTGCAATGACCACAGTTAACTGCCTCTCCTTGGCACTAAGCGACCACCAAGAGTGCGACCATCACCACCAATATAATCGCTGCAAACTTCACCATGATAACCTGTGCCGCAACGAGAGAGAGAAGTCGAGCCTTCAGCATGTATATGCGAATATGAAGACAGTGAAGTAGAACTCATCGAAATGAATCACATTGTCGACATGACGGACACCAGAGAATTCAACGATGATTTCGCTGCCAGATTAATAGATAGTGCATCTTAAATTGATTTGTTCCAATTGCACTCAAGTCAAGATTCAAAGGTAAGAATATAGGATTGAAGAGCATTAACAGAAAGAAGATCATCTTGACTTTCCACAGTAATGATAACTGGCTGAAAGTCTTCAAAGAGGCCATCCAAAATGAAATCAACATGTTCAGCATGTGTAATCCGAAAACCGATGGAGATAAGAGAGTCAACAATAACCATAATGCACATAAAATACTCAGAAATGGTGCTAGACCCCTTCACAACCGATTGGAGTTGCGAACGAAGTTGGAAACTTCAAGCTTTTGTCCAAGCATGACAGTGTTCACGCCATAACTGCCACAAATGTTGGCAACCAACAACTCTAGGTTGCAATACCTCATAGTGTTAATTGAGAAAGCCAAGAGAGGATTCACACGATTTTGGAGACGATCCTCTTCATTGAGAAATCATTTCGGAATCCTAGGAAGGTAGACAAATTGACCAGCACAATTTGATTTGAGAGCCGCTTCAGTAGACTGTTGCCAAACTAATAATAAGTTATTCTCGGTTAACTTTGTCGTCAGAAGCAGCAAATTATTAAAAGGTGGAGGAGAGGAGCTGATCGGAACAGCCATAACAGGCAAAGGGAAACTAGAATTGCTGGCGGTTTCCATTGAAGGCATGATACAATGCAAGTAACAAAAACTGGAGTAGAGAGAGAGGAGAGAGAAGTGTAATTTGACAGAGGTCCATTGGGAAAAACAAGATCAATTAACTTAAATGTCACTTTCATTTATAAATTATAACGCTATCTACCTTGCTAAACCCTCTCTCTTCAAAGAAAAAGCAAAAGGATAGCCTACCACAGAGGAATTTCAAACACAATAAATATCTTCAGCTCTGCATGGACATTTTTGCTGTTATTGGCAACACTTTTTTTTTCCAACATTACCATTTGCAATTTATCTGAAACGATGATGCCTGATTTTCAATTAAACAGAGCATGAAATGAAGAAGAACTTCTCATTCTTCAAACAAATCAATACCCAACAACAACACTATCTCAATCTAAGAAGTCACTTTTAACATTAGAAGCCAAATGATACCTTCTTTTGGAAGAAATGCTAATATAATTGCCTTGTTCACTCCAGCGGTCTAGCCATTCGGATGAGTTAATCAAAATAAATGGCTTTCCATTCTAAATTCCATATTAGTCTACCTAAGTAAGATGTTTATTAAAATATCAGATAAGAGTAAGCAAACAAATAAACAAATCATACCGGGAAATTCCTAGAGAAGTACAGAAAATTCTCCAATGATATAAAACCACCACCCCTACCAAATATATGCGATTATTAGCCGATAACAACAAGTAGTTAGAGTAAAGACAAGAAAAAAAACACCTAGGACAATATCTACCTAAAATCTGTTGATGGATCCTTCCCTTGCCAGCCCATTTCCTTCCACTGCTCAGATATCAAGCCACGAAGTTCTTCTTCAGGAAATGCAGCATTCCATAAAGCCCTAAGGGCATTCTAAAATAATTCGGAAATAACATGTAAATTACAGTCTTAAGCTTAAGGCGTTGGATAATTCACTTATAGAATAAGCCATGGGTGGTAGAAAAAACTAAATACATCATAATAATTATGTTGGGTTTATTCAAGTGTGAAATCCATATTGGATATGAGGAGAGGAGTAAAATAGTTTATAAGTAGAAAAAACTCATAAAACTAATGCCTTAAGGTTTTGGTTCAAGACGTAGTGTCTCACTTGTAGCTCTTCACTCTTCCATACCCCGGTAACAATGGAACTCCCCAGTGGTTGGAGGCTCTCTGTCGCAGTCTGGTCCAACAAATTATTGCCACATAATATACAAAACTTAAAAACATTAGTAAACAGGATACCTGGTGCTCAGTTATAGAACTATCATATGGAACATCTATACGTCTCTGTAGCTTCTCCAAGCATTCCTCCTTGGAAAATGAAATTCAACATTATGTGACTTTGCTGTGATATTATTATAAACACAACATTTAATAGAAAAAGTTAAGTACAGAGTGCTCCATAATTTCATGTGGTATAGAGGGAGATCAAGCATCTTGGAACCACTAAACACAAAATTGATTAGCCTTTGCTAGTGAAGATTCCCTCCAGCAACACTAGATTTTCTGTTATACCCAAACCAAACAGAAGACATCGAGGATAAACAAGAAAAAAACAAATAGCCGGAAATGCAATTAAACAGTAGTTTTGATATTTTCTAAGAAAATATACCTTTGAATATGAATCTAAATTGCAAAATGTGCTTATTGCATACAACTTATAAGATTTAGATTGAATCCTTACTGCATATTACGTGCTGAAGAGTCAAAACTCGATTTCCTTTTTCTTAGTGCAGAAAGATGCCAAGAGCATAATTAACAGAAGTACATAAACATTAAGTGTTGGTTGAGTAATTAGAGAAATATTACCTGGGCTAAAGTTAAATCGAAAAAAGTAGAAGCATCACTATCTCTTTTCTGTACACAGACACAAGAAAGACCTTTACCGAGCCACGCTGCTGATCCTGCCACAACCTCAGCTATAATAATATACAAAAATTTCCCATCAATGAAGATTCTTCCCACTTTCATAGGCTATAAGTTTCATACAAATCTTCCAATTAGTATATATATATATATTCATCCTGAACATTATTCTTTTTGTTCAATTCGAATCAGAATCATTCAGCTTAGTGAAGCAACAAAGTATAAGTGCAGGATATGGTCAATTTGCAATGGACATTAAATAATCGTAAGAAAAGCAACATTTGACAACATAAAAGTTAATTCATGACCACAATCATTCATCTTAGTCAACACTCTGTCACAATTGCGGTCGTCACAGAGTGCAGTAATCTCAACCACGATCACAATTGTGACAAAGTGTAATAACTACGACCGCAGCCGCAATTTAATACAATTATCCGAGCTGATAGAGCTTAATTGGTGAGTTAAGAAAGAAATTGAATTTGAAAGTAATAGTAAAAAGTACCAGAATTAGAATGGCAAGGTTCTCCGTGTGGAATCTTTCTAACAGCGACAAAAGAGCCGCCGCCGCCGCCGCCGCCGCCACCACCACCACCAACAGTTGTATCTTCCATATTTATGAAGAATGAAACAAGTATATTATGGGAAACCAAAGATGTGTGATAGAATATATCACTCTCACTGCACCTTAATCTTCCCCTTTCCCATTTTCTTCAACGCCATTCTTTTAATAATTATTTATTTACAAAGAAAAATATATTAGGTGCATTACTTCATCATTCATATTTAATATTGATTGTGTATAAACCAATGTTGTGAAATCTGAGCTCACTTTCGTATTAGGTCTAATCGGTTTAAACAGTTAAGTTGTCCGGTCAGATCGGATGATTTTAAATATAATTAATAATTTTTATCCATAAATATATAATTATATATGATGTAAAATTTTACCTAATTAATAATTTTATATAACTATATTGAATTAACATATTTCTATCTTTTTTGGACCGAAATAAAACAAAACATTATAGTAATGTTCCATTTTTTTATTTTAAGTGAATCGTCCGGTTTCTTCCCTGAGTTATTTCGGTTTAACCGGGTTTAGCACGGTCATACCGGAATTTTTCCGATTCAAAGCGGTCCAACTACTCATTTGGTTAAGACTACAAAACGGAGCCGTTTTCAAATCCGGTCAGCGATCGAACCGGTCGGACCGTCCGGTCCGGTTATCACAACACTAGTATAAACCAATGTTGTGATACTCTAATGTCAAGCCGGAAGAGCTTCCGTATTAGGTCTAACTGGTTTAAACAGTTAAGCCGTCCGGTCGGACCAGATGATTTTAAATATAATTAATAATTTTTATTTATAAATATATAATTATATATAAATGTAATATTTTATATAATTAATAATTTTATATAAGTATATTAAAGTAACATTAGAGTAATGTTCCATTTTTTAAAAATTAATTGAACCGTCCGGTTTTTTCCCGGGTTATTCCGGTTTAACTGGGTTTAGCATGGTCGAACTGGAATTTCTCTAGTTCAAAGCGGTCCAACTACTTATTCGGTTAAGATTATGAAACGGAGTTATTTTCATGTGCGGTCAGCCATCGAACGTCCAGTCCGGTTATCATAACACTCGTATAAACTTTTACATCTATAATATAATATATTGATATTTCACTTTTATGTTAATCAACTATCTAATTATTAGATATAACTCAATCCAAACTATATATAAATATTGGATAAGTCATATTGTAATGTGTATAAGTGACATTCTAATATTATATTAGAATTGCTAAATATAACTTAATAAATGAAAGTTGTCTAAGTCTTATAAATATTGATTGAGTCAAATTTGATATTTATCTAGTTATGTATCTTTAGAGACTAAGACATTAAAGTTAGACTTTGATATTATATTAAAATGATTAGATCTAACAAGGATTATCTAATATGGAAATATAGGTGACATAAATAGTTTATGATGATATGAGAAATAGTGAAAATATAAGTGGCTAAAAATGTGTAGAATCATATTCATATATATGGTGTCAATATTGAAACAGGGGTCATCCATTCACATGGGATGTTGTGATTCAACCTAGAGATATGAATCTCATACATATTCAAAACATCTCACCTCCATGTACATCAATTTAAACAAAATTTTCATATAACAATGATTTTAATCATGTATCACAATTAATGATATCTGATTCTTTATATTTATTAGCGATGAGGTCGGACACAAATCATTTGTCTCATTCTCTATCTCAGTTCATGTCCCGGACCAAATCGGAATGCTTATATATAAATAAAATAAAAAACTTAAAAATAAGAAATAATCAATATTATGATTAGGTCGGGATAAGGTTGTCCATCCAAGTTAACTATATCACATTATTTATGCAACTAAATTGGACAAAGTATTTAATTCAAGTCGGTTCTGATTTGTCGTCCATGGCAACAATAATGCAATTAAATGCATCATAGACCCATTTCGGATCCTTCCACCAATTTCATCTTCTATTAAATGACCTTAATGCAATATTTGTTTCATATTTTATTGTACTAGCATCTTATTTCTTTATATGTAAGGAATTAATATCTTTTTGGATGAATAATTGTCTCTTTTAGTAACTGTTACTCGCATGAATCAAACTCTTGACCTTTTAATTGTTCTGGAAATTTAGCGAGACCTTACATCACTATGTGAACAGTTATTGGTTTTTTATCATACTATCACACTAGTAAATAACAAAACTTAATTTAGGTTCCACACAAAAAATTAATTAAATAAAGTTTAAAATTTTGAAGAAGAAATTAGGAACAAAAATAAAAATTTCTCTTTATTATTTAAAATGTTTTCACTCACAATCTAAGGGCTGCATATATCTTGGTTCAGATGAGAGTTAAATAATATCATTCATATGTAATTCAAAATTATGAATTTATATGATTCAACTCTATTCTAAAATATCTTCATATTACATGTATTTCTCTTTTCAGAATAATGTATCTCCTCATATTAGGAGATAACTTAACTCTTCCATCATATAAAAGAATGATATGTGTACTGTTTTGTTTAGTTTTAGAAATATTTTTGTAGAAAATGATAATGGTACACATGTCACAACTTTAGTGGTTGGAATAGATAACTTATCTCCTTATACAAGGAAATACATTATTATCTTCTTTTTTTTATTTATAATCTACCCACAATCTATGAATATATATTAGAAATCAAATAGCAAAAAAAAAGTGTGTGATGAAATACATATATTGAATGAACATAATTGAATGGGTTGAATGAATGATTTGTTTACAAATTAAAGTAAACTATATATACATAGAAAGAAAGCCTAAGTAATTAAAACAACTAAAAACTAACTCTAACTATAAAGGTAAGTATGTTTAAACTAATTACTAGCTCAATACAATATTAAGTTATATAAAAATATATTTAAACACCCCATCAAGTTAGAAAGTGAACATTGACAACTCTCAAGTTAGACTAGGGGTGAGCGTGGGCTGGGTTGGGACGGGTTAAGGCTTGTCCTTACCCGACCCTAAATGTTATTCGGACCATTTTTCTAAACCCGAACCCGATCCTAGACCCGGAGTTAATCCGGCCCTAAATATTCACAGGGTCAGTCTTTAAACCCAGACCCGACTCTAGACCCGATTAAACATAAGGTATACTCATTTTGCATAAAGTCTTCTAAATATTATTTATTATTGTGAATATGTAATTTGACATATAAAATAATATATGTGTATATATATTATTAAACATGTATATATGATGAAAAAATAGAGAATCAATGATATTTTCAACCAAAAATTTATCATTACTTTGTATATATTTGAACAGATACACATACAAACATCATGAGAAAGTGAAAGGGACGGGTCGGGACAGGTTCTGTTTGGTCCCTACCTGGCCATAAATATTGACTGGGTCTAATTTTTGAACCCGAACCTGGCCCTAGACCCATGAGATCCAACCCTTTTCAGGTCCGACCACGATTGGGCCATACCGGGTGAGCGGGTAGGGCTGGGTCATGCTCACCCCTAGGTTAGACAAAAGATGATTGAAAAAATAAGACTCCAAACGTTTTGTTAGAAGATTCGCAACTTGATCAACATTGTATAGTCCAAAACTCGATTTGTATCCATTTGGTAACTCAAATATAGTTGAATGGAAGAAATTTTAAGAGATAGAAGAATTCTTCAAAATATAGCACATGACACTTGCAAGGTTGTAACGCCTCAAGTTACTAACACGGAAAAATTCAATTCTTTTTCTAACATAATAAAATTTCATACCATTTAAAATTTCCTGTCAATTAGGAATACTCCAATAGTAAGGTAAACCATAAAAAGGAAAACAGCACAGTGATTCCACAATACAAGGTTCTACACTTTTTAGTCTAATAAACTGAACATCAAATACATCAATGAAATTCCCATAAAAGGGTCCAATGTCAACAATTACAAAATCCTTAGAATAACTAGAAGGCACACTAAATACAAATGTCATGCAATTACTTCATGACTATACAGTCTCTTAATCTTTCGTTCCACCTACAATCCGATTACCACGGATTGAGTAAACAAGACAACATAGGGAGAGTCAGCCATTAAATACATGCAATATATAACATGGTGGTTTTAAATAGAATAGTAACATTGAAACATTACTTCACAGGAACTATACAGCATTACAGCACAAATACATCCAAGAGAGTCCATATACTAATATACCATGATCATACCACCCATACATAATATAAATCAAATGTCCATCAATCGAACCACAGTCAAAATCCACACTACAAGTGCACCACAATCCGTACCACGAAGGCAGGTCTAACTCCATGCCACGAAGGGCAGATCACATTTCCATACCACGAAGGGCAGGTCACATTTCCATACCACGAAGGGCAGGTCACAATTCCATACCACGGAGGGCATGTCACAATTCCGTACCACGGAGGGCATGTCACAATTCCGTACCACGGAGGGCATGTCACAATTCCGTACCACGGAGGGCATGTCACAATTCCGTACCACGGAGGGCAGGTCACAATTCCGTACCACGGAGGGCAGGTCACAATTCCGTACCACGGAGGGCAGGTCACAATTCCGTACCACGGAGGGCAGGTCACAATTCCGTACCACGGAGGGCAGGTCACAATTCCGTACCACGGAGGGCAGGTCACAATTCCGTACCACGGAGGGCAGGTCACAATTCCGTACCACGGAGGGCAGGTCACAATTCCGTACCACGGAGGGCAGGTCACAATTCCGTACCACGGAGGGCAGGTCACAATTCCGTACCACGGAGGGCAGGTCACAATTCCGTACCACGGAGGGCAGGTCACAATTCCGTACCACGGAGGGCAGGTCACAATTCCGTACCACGGAGGGCAGGTCACAATTCCGTACCACGGAGGGCAGGTCACAATTCCGTACCACGGAGGGCAGGTCACAATTCCGTACCACGGAGGGCAGGTCACAATTCCGTACCACGGAGGGCAGGTCACAATTCCGTACCACAGAGGGCAGGTCACAATTCCATACCACGAAGGGCAGGTCACAATTCCGTACCACGAAGGGCATGTCAAAATCTATAATCAACATATTATCCACAGCCTTAAGATTAACGCGGTTAAATAGGAAATTCATGATATTTCCCGTTTAATCATGTTAATTCACCGAAACCATCCAACTAGTGAGTGTCGTTGGAGTTTCCAATGCTAAGATTCTAATACCACAAAGGTTAATGCTGCTCCCTCACCTGAGTAGCCGCTAATGCTTGCACTAAAGCTCAGTTGCGTTCTCCGCCGTCTCCTCAAACCTTAGGGTCTTTCAACCCAAAACAACAACAATCACAACACATCAATTTACTTGTCAAGACAAGAATAATACTAACCAAAACTCATACAACACAAGACAACATCATCTATTCACTTCATCCTCAAAAAGGGGTTTCCATAATATTGAAATGACTCTACGATTTTGAAAACAACTTCTCACACACACCCATTTGGTAAAACAACTCATATACTATGAGTTTTACAAGGTTTTCCAAAGCAAAACGGACCAAATGCAAGGAGAGGGTTTATGGGGTTTTATCCCAAAACATGGAGAAGAAAACCCCATTCATAATGACGACATTCAACCTTAAGAGAGGCTAGGCTAAGCGATTTACCTCTTCTCCGGTCCCTTCCTTGACTCTAAGGGTGCTCAACTCCTCAAACCGTTCCTCTCCTCTTTGTTTTTCGAAAAATAACCCTTATCCTCACTTGGGACGTCTATTTATGTTGTCAGAGAATCTCACCGTGTTAAGTGTAATCGATTACCATAATGGTGTAATCGATTACAGTGTGAAAAAATGTACATATATGATGTTTTTAATATGATGTAATCGATTACTAGTATAGTGTAATCGATTACATCATGAAAAATTGCACATGTCTGATCAGATATCAGCATGTAATCGATTACCAGTACCATGTAATCGATTACATCATGAAAAATTACACATGTCTGATCAGATATCAGCATGTAATCGATTACCAGTACCATGTAATCGATTACACTGTGTCAACAGCCCAAAATTGTCATTTCTCGTCTAGGCGAGACAACTCTCGCTCGGGCGAGAATCCTCCAGTATAACCCAGGATTTCACCCTCCCAGGTGATCCTTTCTCGCTCAGGCAAGAATCTCTCGCTCAAGCGAGACTTCCAAGACTGATACTATAATTTTAAAGACTCAAAATTAGGATGTTACAAAGGTTGTGGTCAGAGAATTAATAGAAGAAATAGAAGACTTATTAGAAGAAAATGAATTGAAATTAAAAGTAATAATGTTATTTATCAAGAAATAACACAATAAAGAGAATATCAAATGAAATCAAAATATATTATTGCTCAAGAATATCATCTTAGTTTTTTGGTCAAAGAATAAGAGAAATCTAGAAAATGATGAAATATGAACAATATTTGTTCAAAAATAACAATGCACAAGAATATCAACTTGGTTTCTTGGCATGAGATGAAATATAGGCAAGAATTGTTTTACTCAAGAATAATATGATAAAATTCGAGAATTGTTTTGCTTAAGAATAACCAGAGAATAATATGATGAAATTTGAGAAATTTTACTCAAAAACAATAAAAAAATTGAGGGATAAAATATTAATTAGATTAACAGTGTAATATTTTTATACCCACAATAAAATTTTATACATAATCTATTATTCACGTGTTTTACTTATTTTAAGAGTTATTAACGATTAAATATAAATAATATGTGATGTACTCACACCGTAAGAAAATACTTTATATTCTTTGTGCATAAACTTTTTCTCTTCATTTTATTCTCTACTTTTGTAGTTCAATTTGATTTTAGTTAGTTTCCTTTTTTTTTGAAGTTCCAATCTCTACATTTTTAGTTGGTTTTGATTTTAATCCTCACCAATCACCGTCAACTTTAGATCGAAAACACTAATGCTTTGTTTGGTTGAGGAGGAGAAAGTGAGAAAAGAAAATTATGGGAGAAGAAAAGTAGCAAGATAGAAAAAGGTGAGAAAATGAGTAGAGTTTTATGTTGTTTGGTTCAATAGAAATATGAAAGAGAATGAAGAGAAAGAGATGCATTGTATTTTTTGTATGGTTTGATGGAAAGTGAGAATATATAAATAACATTATTTTCTAAAGGACAAAAATACCCTTAATATAAAGAGAAAATAAATAAATAGTATTTATATTGTTAATCATTTTTTATTTCAATATTTTATAATGTATTATATATTTATATATGTATATATATTTTTAATAAATACTATTTTTATTGTTGATTATTTTTATTCAATCATAAAAATTGAACTAATGAAGTATGACTCTTCTTCATTACTGGAGACGCCAATGAAGCCTAGGATTGTGCCATGTGTCACAAAAAAATGAATGATTTAGATTTAAAATTAAAATTAGTTTAATATTTATAAAAAATAGAAACAGAGGAAACAAATGGCTCAACCAGCAGAAACTCATCTTTTTCAACCATCAAAAAGGAAAACACAAACCTATTTGCCCAAAAGTGAGGGTTATAAACAGTCCCAGGTACCACGTAAACAAATTCGAAGTTGTTCTATGAGTTCTCACGTTGTCCCACATGTTTCATAATCATGCACTTGAACCTCAAATCTTATTCTCTTTGCTTTATTATTATCTTTAGCCAATTTGATTCATTCAATTTTCCACAGGAAAGAAAATAATTAGGTAAACCCCACAAAAACAGACTCATATCCTTTTTTTAAGGTTATAGGGTTGACACCCTTTGTTTCATCTGTTTCTATTTTTTTTTTTAAATATTAAACTAATTTTAATTTTAAATTTAAGTCTTTCATTTTTTTGTGTGACATATGACATAATCCTAGGTTTTACTGGCCTCTCCGATAATAGAGAGGAGCTAAACTTGTAGTAATGTGGTAAAATTCTATGTTGTTGTGTATATACCAAGAAATCAAGTAAGATAGAAAGACAATTTGATGCTGTAAAAAAAACACACCTCCTCATAATAACCGAAAAAAAGTAGATGTACATTTTCTCACTAACTTCTTTTCATTCTTTCTCTTTGTACTATGTATCTCCTAAACCAAAGGCAATCCTAAATCCTTTTCAAAAAACACAATGCCTAACCAAAGTAAAACAACCATGGCTATTTCTAAGATATTTTATGAGGAAAAAAAATGCATTCAGCGATAGTATATGAATTTTATACCTTATTAGTGCATCATCTACTATTCATATATATATATATATATTATTTAAATGAACGGAGAATGATACACTGACTGTATATAAATGTTTACATTGACACAATATATACATATTACATTCTTATTTGATAGATATTTTTTTTGCTACTCATATTTTATATTTTATATATGAAATATCAAAATATTTTCTAAAGGGAAAAAGGCGAGAAATGTTATATTTATTGAAGAGTACTGATAGATAAAAGGAGATCAAGTATACATATCAGATTTAATGAAATTCACACAAACTCAACAAAAAAACGAAGAAGAAATTAAAAACATAGTTGATGTAAATCTTAATTAATAGCATTGCACTACCTCTTCCCTAACCCATGAAACAAAAACCAATAGCTGCTACAAACAAAGACCCTATCAAATGGGTTGAAACAATGACAGCACCACTTGGTTTTGACTCAGATGGTGTTGCTGGGGTAGGAGTGGTGCCAGTGGTTGGTGGAGAACCACCACTTGGGGTGGTGGTGGTGGTGGTGGTATTAGTGGCTGCAACAACATTGAGTTGAAGTTTCATGCCACCAGCACAGTGTCCTGGTGCAGGACATATGAAGTAAAGTGTGCCTGAAGTAGTCAATGGAACTTTGGAGTTTCCATCATTATAATTTTTTATGGAATTGCTTGAACTGCAACTTTTGTAGCTATTTGCATCAACTTCATCTACTTGGTGTGTTGAGTCATACTTGAATACTGCATGTATGTTCATCATGTATATACATATCAACATGTTCAAAAGATCATTCAATTGTGATTTACTTAGCTTGCACAACAAAATAATAGCAAAGAAATAGTATCAAATTTTGATTCATAATGTTATGTCATAATTGTGGTTTAGTTGTTTCTTACCCGACCCTAAATGTTAGTAGAGTTATTTTTTGAACTCGGATCTGGTTCTAGACCCGAAGCTAATCCAACTCCAAATATCAACTGTAACAACCTTCTGTTGGGTATTACAAGTGTGAATGGAGAAGTCCCATATTGTGGAATAGTGGACGAGTTTAAGAACATATAAGTGGACGAACTCATAGACCTAATACCTTAAAGTTTTGGGTCAAGATATGGTGTCAAGTCCATCTATATGTTTCTTTCACTTAACTTATGGATGAAGATCTCCCATTAAATATAATGCATCACTTTTTTAGATAAAGTTTTTTTAATATTTTAGTTATTATTGTTGATATATAATTTGACACATAAAATAATATATGTATATATATATATTGTTTATCATGTATATATGATGAAAAATTAGAGAACCAATGATACTTTCGACCAATGAGATGTCATTACTCTATACCTAATTGAATAGAGACACATACAAACATGATAAGTGAGTGACCATGAGACGGGTCAGGCTGGATCATACTTGTCCCCTACCCGATATAAAATATTGCATGAGTCTACAATTTGAACTCAAACCCAACCCTATTTGGGTCCGATCATGATTGGACCAAACCGAATGAGTGAGTAACGTCCTACTATTTTGATAATCTCAGCAATGACATCACCACAATAGTCACATTTCCTCATAGTATTAGTATTAGGAAGGAAACACAACATAACCCCATATGAAACAATAAGTGTATATGAAAAACTACATGAGAGAGGCTTGGTCAATCTTAACATGATTAAACATAGGACTTTAAATTTAAACCTTAATGTGGTTGTTGTTTTGAGAGTGAAGTTAAGGAGATGAAACTTACCCAAATTATCACCAACTTTGAAGGTTTCTCCAGAAGCCCATGTACTGTAATCATTTCCTAGAGCCCATCCACCACTTCCACCAACAATATGGTCAACTCCATACACACTTTCACAACCCAATAATAACATAATAACCATCAAACAAACTATCAATGTTCTACCCATGTCTATAATCTTCACACCTTCCAAATCTACTTATAAGAATAAAAGGAAAATATTTAAGTTTACAAGTTAGGAATGAAAGGCCTTGTGGTGATGATATAATGTAATGGAAGGAAGATTATATATATATATATAAATAGCATATACCAACTCTCTTATTTATTATACATGCATTATGATGTTACCAACTTCTCCATTTGAATAAAATAGTGAGTAGTTATTGAAATATTCATCCACTATGGCCTGCTTCTACCTACTGCATGAATCACGATACTCTCCATTAATACAGAGATAAATATTTAATTTTTCTTGTATTTTTAATGCTAAAAGTATCATTTTAATCTATATAAAATGATAAAAATATTTTAACATGTTATATTTTCTTTTGATTTTTGTAGTACTTGATTCTGCATTCATCCTCTTGATGCATATAGCTTTTCCAATGAATTCTGACTTTTGGAATTTGGAAAGCTAACTTACATTTCACAAATTGACAGGTGGAACTGGCTGCTAGTTCATTGAATTATATTAAATAATGTGGTTACAAACTTACAATATAATTTAAATGTGCAAAAGTTTAGGATAGTGGGTTCACCCGGTACAATTAAAGTAGCTCTCACCATATTATAAATGTTTGCACATGTTAACATATAATTCATCATGAAAAAAAAATATGTACTGAGTGTGTAAAAGTTTTATATACTATCATTATATTATCAGTCATTCATATTTAATGATTATCAACTTTTTAAAAAAATTAATACAAATGAATAATTAATTATGTACTTACTGTTTACACATGTAGTCTAAAGATATTACACTCATAATTTATTATGGATCAAACTAATATTTTGTTTCAAAATATTTCTTAATATTATTTTAAATTCAATTGGTGTATAACAATCTTTTTCATTGACTTGCCCTTTCCTAAGCATACTATATTATGCATTCCTCACCTATAAAAAAAGGTGTATATGCCTAAAATAAAAGAGAAATCGTGTATTTTCTTATAAAATTTTCTAAAACAAAGTGACCCAATGTAAGAGGTTTTCACTTAATTAGGTCTGAAGAGGATTATTGTAGGGAACCTTACTCGCACAAATAGAAGAATTATTTATGAGATTTGATATGTTTTCTTACAAAATTTTCTTACATTTTTTTATTTCATTGTCATGAATATTGGATGCATTAATCAAATTAAGCTTAAATGATGAGTAGTTTTAGACATGAAGTTCCAAGTATAACTTCTTTCATTTGAAAACAAAAGTATGACTTTTTTTATTTTGGGTATTTTTTTTAGTTGAGGGAATCACTAAGATAGAGACAGAATATTGTGACAACTCATTCTTTATACTTATTCATTTCACAATTTTCGCCACATTTTCTTGTTTTCCAATCTTCACAATGTTCAATAAATTGTGGAGCTTTTGGAATATAAACAAGATAGTGTTTAGCTGCAAATTATTATTTTTTATAATAACTTCACATGTGAAGCTTCATTCATCTTATTCTTACACATATAAAGGTTCAATTAAGTATAAAATGGATTTTAATAAATAAATAAAATAGCTATACAATGCTTGGATGAAGTTTCATTATTTCGTGTATGTGAAAATGTGTTTAATTTTAGATAATGGATAAGGTATATACACATTTCGAATGGATTAATTTTTGGGTATAAGCTAAAAAGTACCCTTCAATTCATGCAATTAGAAAATCATTATTGAAGCCCACTATATAAAATAGAGATAAAGAGTTAAGATGGAATTTCATCTTTAGTTTGATGTTTACTAGTACAAAGGTACCGACAAGACGTTAGTCTAGTAATATAAGAATTTACTAGATCTTTATATAAATCAAAATGTCAAATGTTCAATTCACGTAAGCAATGTTTCTTAGGAGTAACAAACAAATACATTCCGAAAGAAATTAGTTGTATTACAAAAGAAAATGATTCCACATTTATGACATAAACAAAGTATATACCAACAAATCCACAGAAAAAAGTTGTAAGCATATGTGAGCAAAATGAACACCTAAACCTAGGCCCTATGTTTCAAAATATTCAACCTTGTCATATATTTTGAATTAAGAATTATTGGTAGTTAATTTTTGCCAACTAATACACATATAAATCACACGATGATGTGGTGATTAGTTAAACATGACGACACAAAATTTCCCTTATCTATAAGAAATTAAACCAAATTCATCACTTACTAACTAGTGTCTTTCACGTTTTTATATATATAATATATATATATATATATATATATATATATATATATTTCATTATAGTCAAAAGATGTTTGGTATAGGTTATTAAAGCAAGCACTCACTACACGATATATTATATTATTATTGGGTAATGAATTGGTCGTAGAATAACTTTCATTACTTTAGAAAAGGAGAGAGAGAGAAGTATGATTAGGTTGAGATAATTGACAACACATGCATAAATACAAGCCACCATTTTGTAGGACCACCTACATTATTCTTATAATTAGGTTCAATTAGTGAATCGGTCGTAATATCGATACGGTACAATAATTATATTGGTTATGCAATATTAGTCGAAAGCAGCCAAAATTGGTCATATGGCCGGTTTTCAATTGAACCGTACCGATCAAACCAGTTGATTTTTATTTATTTTTCATGAAAATAAAAGTAATTATTATTTTTATTGATTTTTCAACATTAATGTTAATATATTATAATCGTGAGACTTATTCTACTTATCAATACATTATTCAAAAAGAGAAAAAGGGTGGGAAATTATATGGCAAAGCCAAAGAAAAGGGTGGTTGGTAGTTTCTTTGTCAAACTTATCATTTTTGTTACATGATTTAAGGTCTCATTAGATAACTAGATTGGCTAAAATATCAAGGGTTAGATTCCTAACTTTCTATGATCGATAATTGTTGGGAGAAGTAGCTACACGCTTTAAAAAAGATTAATTTTTTACTCTTAGGATAGAGATACCATTGATGTAGTTTTCTTATAACTTATTATGATATTTTTAACTAATTATATATGTTAAAAGGAGTAGTTAATTTTTTATTTTTAAAAAATTTATTGTAGGATTATAATTATACCATCTTAAATCTTATAAGAAAGTTCACGTTTTATTGTTTCTCATCAACAAATAACATATAAAATAAAAAAAAACAATAAATAACGTATAAAAATGTAAAATGTATTATAAAAATGAATATTATAAGTTATTTAAAATTGTACAAGAATAATATGGACCAGTTGCAAATTAAAAGTCTTAATTTATTTTCCAAGTTGGTCAAAATATTTTTTATCAAAATAATATCCCTAAAATTTATCTCGGGAAAAGATAATATTGTCAACTATTTAAAATTGAATTTAATATCTAATTGTAATATTTTTATCTAAAAATTAATGATAATTAAATATGATGAAGAAACAGTATGAAAATCCTTACATTTTGAGTGCATCTTATATAAAGACAAATTGAAAGCATAAACTCCTTGGTGGACCAAAAATATAATATATATTTAAAGTAATAACTATTTATATGTGAGGTTTGTTGGAAAGTATGCATATACAATAATTAATTTTCAAAGCAAGTAGGTAATGGTGTTAGAGATTAAAAAATGGATTACTTATAAATGCTCTACTTTTGGTACACATAATTTGTATTTGACATGAAGAGAAAAATAGCTTAATATATATTAGTTTGCTTTAAGTAAAAGCCATTTAATCCACTTAAACATATAAATATAGATTATTTTTTCATTAGGAAAATAATTATTAAGGAATGACATGTAATATTATTCATCAACCGAGCCCAAGTGCAAATTAATATGTGAATAAAAAAATAATATTGGGATAATCACATTTAAACATGTGATTGTGCACCTTAAGAAATTAGTTATTCAACTATGAAGTGGAATTATACTTTGGATAAAAAATTATCGAGTTACCCCATCTAAATTAGCTCACATGATATCTAATTAACATAATATATAAAATTACGAAAACAATATATTAAATGTCTTTATATTTTCTAATTTATAAAATAAGAATATTTAATAGAATGTTACTCATCAATTCTTTTACATGGATGTTCCTTTTGGAATTCTTTTACGGGGATGTTATTCGTCACTTCTTTTCCTTCCTAAAGTGTTATATACTACTACTATGTACCTTTCCACACTACATCCTCACTTTTTTTACATTTTATATTTTAACAATTTAAATATTAATTAATGTTTGGTCCTTATGTTTTGTTTTGTGAAAAAATATTAACTATTGAACATTGGAGGAGATTGAAATCCCTTTTCACATTCCGACTATTTTTCTTTAGGTTTCTCATTTCCTTTCATTTCTACCCTTACCCCTTCATCTATCCCCTACCTCTTCATTTCTCTCATACTGCTACATTTCGTTCCTAGGATTTACTTTGTCGTCATCACAAAATATATGTTTTTCTCTTTCTCTTCAAACAACATTTCTCTTCAACAATCTTTCCCTTCCAACTATTTTTTTGTTTACTTTTTCACTGATTTCTTTATTTTTTATTAGTGTTCTTAGTGATTTCATTATTTTTTAGATATGTTCTTCCAAAAATTCTCTCCGTCAGCGTCTGATAAGAAAGAGTATCATCCTAAAGGATGACCAAACCTTCAAAAGATGTGGTATATATTCAATCACATTTTATATATATATATACATTCAGTTGCAATATTCCATTTGTTTATTTTTATTATTAATATATTTATTTCGTTCTTAACATTTTCTCTCTTCATTTGTAGTTTGGTTCTCCCTTCTAGCATCTCTACACTTTAGTTTTATCTCTCTTAATCTTTTATTTTATTTATACACTTTTTTATACATAGAATCATTAATTTAATTTTTTGTTTTGCACGTTTCAGAAACACCTGAAATATATTTTACTCTGAAATAAGGTAAGAATCATGTTTAGTTATTTACAGTTTTGTATTTTATTTTTTTATTCGATGATTTTAAAAATCTATTGTTTAAAATATATATTTGTTAACTATATAGCATATTTTTTTATTCAAACATTTCATTTTTACTTTTCATATATATAGCAAATGTGTAGTCAAATGCTCATGAAGAATTTAGTTAACTAATTAAACAAATTTCTTCATTTTATACATAAATGTAACAAAAATAAAGATATTTCGTTTTCAGATATAATTTCATTATATTATTACAATTGCTCATAATTCTTAACATAGGTGAATGCATATCACATTAAAGACAATATTTATTTTGAAAAATTAAGGCCTAAATAGTGGTAAATAATGTGCGATATCAATTAATATATTATTTTAGTAGTGTAATCCAAAAAAGTAATGTCTACTTTATTTTGAAAAAAAATCTAAACATTTAATTACAATATTCTCATTTTAATTTCATTTATTACAATTGTTCATGCATTTAAATAGTGTCGATCGCTTATCATTTATTACTATTACTTTTTAACGTTCATACATTTTAATTTCATTTATTACTACTTTAATTGTTGATCAGTTGCAAACTAATAATTAATAATTACTTTGAATAAATATTACTGATCATTGGGATAGAAATAAAACTGATAAACATGTCTAAGGGAATAAAAACAGATATTGTCATTTAATGTGTTGCTTATTGGTGAGATTAGTGATGCTATTCAAGTTGACAAATAATGTATAGTAATCACTACGTGCAAATTATGTATGCTTTATTTTAAAAAAAATCTAATTTTTTTATTAAATTGTTCTCATTTTCATTTATTAATATTGTACATACATTTTCATTATTATATTTAAAATATTTTAACAGTTTTAATCATAAATAATTAAGGTCTCCATTATTTTGAAAAAGAATCAAACTAAGTAATTACAACTATTCTATTTCAATTATCATTTATTACTAAAATTTCATTTCTATATATTAAAATATTATTTTCGAAGTTTTCATACTAAATGGTTAAACCGATATTTATTTCGAAAAAAATCTAAGTAATAATTACAATGCCGCTTTTGTATACTTTTAAAAAAATACTAAATAATAAACTAATTACACAAGTAATAAAAAATAATATCCTAGAAATAAAAGAAATTATAAACAAGTTACATTAAGAAATAATAACAATAATAACATAAAATTAAACAAGTTCTCCATATGTACATGTATATTAAGAATTAGCAATATAAGTTCTCCATACTGCAAAAATATTATCTCGTGCAAATGCACGAGTTACTTGCTAGTTAACATGAAACCCTTATCCTAAAGATATTCCCTAACATCATCCACATACTTCCGTACACTACACTTGAATTACAAATAATGTCACCTAAATTTTCCAACCCTTTGAAAGCTTTTTTCACTCAAGCTATGAACTCTTATCTCACATGTCTATTATGATCCAAGCACCACTTAATTGGGAGTATAACCTAAAAATTAGCCTAACATATAAAATAAAATAAAAGGAGGAACTAGTGAGGTCTAAATAGGTACTCAAACTTACCCTCGTAAACGAAGATACTATTTCTAGAACAATTCATAAGAAAAATAATTTTATTATTACATCATAACTCACCCTCTAAAATAACTAATCTAATTTCATTGTACTCAAATAACAAGTAAAATACAATCGCATAACCCTGTATTCACTTCAATAATTTCATTTTAAAAATCACGTTGATAATAAAGAATCATAAAACATATTTGAGGCAGATCCCTATATTCCAAAGAATGTGCTACCAAAAAGGATTTGTTGTAGTGATGTAAAACATAATAACATAGTTCATGATATCGATTTTGGTGTACGGTACCCGATTATGTGTTGTCACTTTTGTAATGTTTATTACATGGGAGAAGATTCACTTACTCCAAGAGTAAGTTTTTTAAACTTACTCCACATCTTAGCCAACAATTCTAGGGAAATCCAATTTTTTGAATGAATGAGTAGATCTAAACCATTGGATTTCCCTAGAATTGATGGCTAAGATGTGAAGTAAGTTTAAAAAACTATCTCTTGGAGTAAATAAATTCATCCTCATTCTTTTGTTTAGGAACCAAGCACATGATACATGTTGAATATGTGGCTTGAAATTTGTCCACATATAGTTATTTCATTTTGTGGCCAAAATCACATCCTTGCTTACTAAGTTTTGTCAGGCAAGTAGACGTGGCCAATCTTCAAAAGCTTCCTCATTAAGAAATGCTTGGAGTATTTTTTTTTAATGCTAAAGCTTTGCCTACAAATAGCATTTGTTACAAACTCACAAATGTATTCAAAACACAAGTGCATCACAAATTGCAGCAACACAACATTACTTCTCATTGAGTGTTTTTTGTTTGTTTTATTATTGTATGAGTGATTTTGTGGTGAGAATTCTTGTTCCATTTGAGAGAGTATTTGTGAGAGAAAATATTGTTCTTTGTTGTACCCTCCTTTTTACATAGTGGGATTTTGCACATGCTTATGCACATGTTAATGATGGTAAATTAGCTCCAAGAGCTGTTGAGTGCATATTTCTTGGTTATGCATATGAGTCTAATGAATATCGCTGATGGTGTTTCGATTCAAAGTCACGAAAGTTAATTCTCCATAGAGATGTGACATTTAATGAGAATGCATTATTATCTTCTGGAAAACAAGCTGTTGTGTCTTCTTCTAATAGTACAGGTAATCTGTAGGGTACTAGCGAGAAGATGAAGTTGATAGTAAAGCCTGCAGCTCCTAATGTTGATGTTCCATCTTCATCTACAAATGAATCAAGCATTAATGATCATTATGTTTATTGTGATGACAATACCACTTCTCCTATTCATCAACAAGAAGATGATTACTGTATTGCCCGAGACAGAGCTAGAAGACTAATTAAAAGACCAGCTAGATACACTGATGGTGATAATTTAATTGTTTATGCATTGTCAGTGGCACAAGAGGTAAATGATGGTGCTGAACTTGCCAGCTATAGAGAAGTTGTTTCTTTTGCTGATTCTTCACAGTGGTTAGTGGCTATGAATGAAGAAATGGAAAGTCTTCATAAGAATGGTACTTGGGCTTTGACAGAGCTTCCCAAAGGCAAATATCCATTGAGATGTAAATGAATCTATAAGAAGAAAGATGGCATTCCCGGGGTTGAAGATCGAAGATGCAAAGCAAGACTAGTTGTTAAAGGCTTCAATCAAAAGGAAGGTATTGACTTTAATGAGATATTCCCACCTTTTGTTCGTCATACTTCCATTCGTGTTTTGCTTGCTTTTATTGCTTTATTTGATTTGGAGTTAGAACAACTTGATGTAAATACAGCTTTTCTACATGAAGAGTTGGAAGAGGAAATTTACATGGAGCAACCCAATGGATTTATTGTTCCTGATAAGGAGCATCTTGTTTGCCGATTGAAGAAATCTTTATATGGCCTTAAACAAGTTCCAAGGCAGTGATACAAGAAATTTGACTCTTTCATGATTGGGCAAAGTTATTACAGCAGTCAATTTGATGACTGTATTTATTTCCAAAAATTTCCAGATGGATCTTTCATATACTTGTTACTTTATGTTGATGATATGTTAATTGCTTCACGTGACAAGTCTTTGATTAGGAAATTGAAAACTCAACTTAATAATGAGTTTGAGATGAAAGAATTAGGTGCATCCAAGAAAATTCTTGGTATGGAGATTCACAAGGACCGTCAAGATGGTAAACTATTCTTATCTCAACAGAAGTATATTGAGAGAGTGCTTGAAAGGTTTAGCATGAATGATTGCAAACCTGTTTCTACTCCACTTGCTGCACATTGAAAGGTGGAGCGTATGTCATATGTTCCTTACGCCAGTGCAGTTGATAGTCTTATGTACGCTATGGTGTGCACTAGACCAGATTTAGCATATGCTGATAGCATGGTGAGTCGATATATGCATAATCCTGGCAAGGATCACTAGAGTGTTGTAAAGTGGATTTTTCGGTATCTAAAAGGTACTTCTGGCATTGGTTTGGTATTTGACAGAAGCAAGGATACAACTGATGATGTTGTAGGTTATGTTGATTCAGATTATGCTGGTGACAATGACAGAAGGAGATCTCTTTCTGGTTACATCTTTATTCTTTATAATAGTGCTATCAGTTGGAAAGCTACTCTTCAGTCCATTGCCGCATTATCTACAACTGAAGCAGAGTATATTTCAGTAACATATGGTATGAAGGAGGCTATTTGGCTCTGAGGTTTGGTAAATGAACTTGGTTTAGCACAAAATGTTCTTACAGTATTTTGTGACAGTCAAAGTGCTATTCATTTGACCAAGAATAATCGTTATCATGACAAGATCAAACACATTGATGTGAAACATTACTTCATCCGAGATATTGTTACTGTTGGTGAAATAATGATGGAGAAGATTCACACATCAGAGAATCCAGCAGATATGCTTACCAAGCCACTTCCAAATACCAATTTCCAACACTGTCTGGACTTGGTTGGTCTCTACAGCACTTGAGCGTCCTTCGGGCTTTATTTGGCGATGAGCAACTTACCAAATTCAAGCCAATGTGGAGATTGTTGAATATGTGGCTTGAAATTTGGCCACATATAGTTATTTCATTTTGTGGCCAAAATCACATCCTTGCTTACTAAGTTTTGTCAGGCAAGTAGACTTGGCCAATCTTCAAAAGCTTCCTCATTAAGAAATGCTTGGAGTATTTTTTTAATGCTAAAGCTTTGCCTATAAATAGCATTTGTTACAAACTCACAAATGCATTCGAAACACAAGTGCATCACAAATTGTAGCAACACAACATTACTTCTCATTGAGTGTTTTTTGTTTGTTTTATTATTGTGTGAGTGATTTTGTGGTGAGAATTCTTGTTCCATTTGAGAGAGTATTTGTGAGAGAAAATATTGTTCTTTGTTGTACCCTCCTTTTTACATAGTGGGATTTTGCTCTTGAACGCCCGTAGTTTTTTACTTCTTACACTGAGGGGTTTTTCCACATTAAATCTTGTGTGTTATTTTCTTGCTCCTTTATTTATTTCTCTTTAGTTCTCAATTGATCCGATCTTGTGCTTCCGCATTACGCTCTATTCCTAACAATACACAATACACCGAATGTGATACACAATAAGTAAGTTAAATGAGAAAACCATATAACTAAGATGTAAACTTTCACTAAATCATCAAATTTTGTAGAAGGGCAAATGTCATAGTTCGATTCCTTGGATCAACACCATTGGAAATGGTAGACACACACTCCAAAATGGATTAATACCGTATTCATAGGGTCAGTACCCTTAATTAAAAAAAGTTTATGAAAATACTATTGGGAATTGATATCAAAATAATAATGACAAAAATGTCTATCTACCAAATCCTCATATATTATAGATGGTCAAAAATCAATACATAAGAGTGACAATAATTGAATGAGTAATCACACAACTAATTATTACCATATTCAAATATTCAATAGATACCATTGATTAAAAAAGTATTATAAAAACCATATTGAAATGCTAATATCAAAATACTCAAAAGCAATATTACTAAAATTTATTTTGTGAACTTCAATAACATACTATTAAAATTGACTCATAATATTAGAGTAAGGATGTATCCTTATGCAAAATTAATTTAATAAATCTTTAAAATACAACTTTATAACACACATCGTACTCTTACATTTAAAACGATTTTGTACGAGGATATATCATTTGGGTTCTTAATCATTGTTTTGACTTTTGACTACAAATATGCAATTATCTTATGATATTTGATAGTTGAGTGGTTGCAAAAAATACATCTTATGAACCAATTTACATGGTTATGATATAACAGAATTTAAATATTTTGATTATTTTCAACTTTACAAGTTTTAAATTTAAATCCTAAATGATCAAAGTTTAGGTATAATTATAATATAAGCCACATCATGTCTATGATTGATGAAAGGTGAAAGGTGAAAGATAAAAGCAACAATTCAAAAATAGAAGCAAATTGGAAATAATATAAGCCACACAATTTTAATTCAAAAACAAAAACAAAAACAAAAATAAAAAGAATCTCTCTCTCTCTCTCTCTCTCTCTTTCATTCTATTCCATTTCCCTCATTCTCCAGTGCCACGTGGACCACCGGGTCCAACCCACACGTCACCGTTTTCCGTCAACTTCACCATCTCCGATATGAATCCCGAGTAGTACGTTCCCTTAGCATCATTTTTCTATGCTCATGTTGTTTAATCACGTTTCATTTTCGAGAAATTTCTATTGCTTTTTTTAATTTTATTTTTATGGAAAAAGGTGACTGGTTTTAGGTTAATTTTGCGTGGATTTTTCCTATTTAATAACCCTAGTTTGGATCACCTTTATGAATATATGATGATATGATGTGATCCTTTTTTGTAATTGAAATTTGCAAAAAAAAGAAAAATTAGCATGGATTTCTAGGAAGTAGTTGTGTGTATTTGGTTCTTTTTTGGATGATTTATTGTTAGAAATTTTAAATGATTTGCCATGATGTTGTTTTGATCACAGTATCTGATCCTATCTAGTGGGAAAAGGATTTGTTGTTATCATTGGTGTGATTTGATTGATTGATTTTGAAGGTCAAGGATACCTCAATCTTGTTATATATTGATTTCAATGAATGAATTCATTAGAAAAACTTATATGAAGACTTATATAACATTTATGCTTTTTGGTGCTATCATTTAGTACTAAATTTTAATCAGAAGTAAATTTTTAATATGTTGTCAAAATTTTTATTGGTTTTCTCTACATACGTACGTCTTCACACAAGTCTTTCTCATGAATTCGGTTGGACATATCCCTATGTGTGTGTTACTCGCTCTGATTGATCAAGAAATTACAAAAAAATCAAACAACCTAACACTTAAATAATTTCTTGACGAATCCCAAATTGAGTAGCATGTATGTCTGTTTTCCTTGTTCCTTGTTTCTCTCAAGGACGTGATGACTGATATCATAATGTTTAATGAATTGAAAATTGAAGTACCCATGTTCTCTAATGGCTAGAAAAAACAATAAAATAGATTCATGACTTGAACTGGAATTTCATTGTGGAAATCATCAGACTATGATAAATCTCCAGGCTTTATATTTTAATTAAATGAGATATGCAAGCTTCATGAAAACAAAGGTTATAAAGGAACGACATCAGTCTTTTTAAGATCATGTTTAGTAAGAACCACTGAACCAGTATACAAAGCCATACCTTAAGCTAAGTTAGTTTATAGTACCTCATAAGCTGAGTTAGTTTATCAAATCCGAATTCTGAAATTTCATATACTATAATGTACAAATTAAGGATATCGAAGTAAACTTGAATGGACAAAGCTCCCTTGACCATATATCAAATATGCACTTGAGTTTATCCAACCAATAAGTTGAAAGATAATGATTGCTTAAGCAACATTATTTCTAGATATTTAAAGTTTCAAATTTGCAGTTTTCATTCTTATCTGACATCTTAACATATATATTTCAATGTTTTTATATGTGTGCATGGCACTGTAATGATTGTAATTGCTCTTTAAGATGAGTTTTAAGGCTGACTCTGAGTCAAAACGTGTGAGAAGCTTAATGCAATGCATATATCCTTTGCAGTGATTATCTGTTCAAGCTCCTTCTTATTGGAGACTCTGGTGTTGGCAAATCATGTCTTCTTCTGAGATTTGCTGTAAGCTATTTACAGTATTTATGCTAGATATGATACTGTGTGTGACTACTGACTACTTATCTTATCCCATATTGTACTTTTCATAATTTTTTTTATTCTTTCCTTTTACCAGTTTACCATGTTTTTCCACTCTTTATACTTATCTCACTGTTGGAAGTCCCACATGGTCACATCGCCTGCCTCGTTCTCTGTTATATGGTTTATATACTTGTTGGTATTCTGAGCAAGTTGTGTCTAATTTATTCATTTACGATGTGCAAATATAGACTATTGTCGGAGGTTCATTGAACAGCTTCATGGCAATACTGATTTAGGCATTAATGTTGGGATGTTTTGCATTGCTTTCATTGTTGGACTTTCTGATTGCAAATATATCTTTATCATGTCTAGCTTCATTAGATATACATTTCTAATTTATGTTGTGTGGTTATGTAATTATGTAAGGTTTAACTGAGATGCCTTCATTTTATGTTTGTTGATCATGGACATGCGTACCGCTGCTCAATACTGTAATATAAATAATTATGATAATTTCTTTGTTGTGCTACAGGATGATTCATACATTGACAGCTATATAAGCACCATTGGAGTTGATTTTGTGAGTACTAATTTGCAATTTTTTAGGTTGAACTCCTTTGAAAAATGTGTCTTAACTGATCATTTCATGTTGTTTTGTGCAGAAAATACGCACTGTTGAGCAGGATGGGAAGACAATTAAACTACAGATTGTATGTATCAGATTGGCTTTGTTTCGCTTCTTTATTTGTTAATATTATATATCAATAAATCTCGAGATATATGTTTTAATCTTTCGTATGATATATATTTTTATTTACTCTGTTATTCATTTATATTTTAGCGTTTAAGACCTTTGTCTTTGTCTCATGCTCCTAGATCGTGTGGGTCACTAAAAATCATGGTTATACTGAAACATTCTTTCTTACCTTGTTTACAATGTTTATTGCAGTGGGATACTGCTGGGCAAGAAAGATTTAGAACAATAACCAGTAGCTACTATCGTGGGGCACATGGAATCATTGTGGGTGATGAGTTTTTTGTCATAAGATTATATGTATAGAGATTCCCTGCCTTTGTAGGTAATCTCTTTGCATGCTCTACTGACTTGATTCTTCTATCAGATTGTTTATGATGTCACAGATGAAGAGAGCTTCAAAAATGTGAAGCAGTGGCTCAGTGAAATCGACCGTTATGCCAGTGATAATGTTAACAAACTTTTGGTTGGAAACAAGAGTGATCTGACAGCAAACAGAGTTGTCTCATATGATACTGCTAAAGTATAGCTTTCACATATCAATTTATTTTTCCTTCATTATTAAGCACATTTCAACTTTTGGGTTCTTGTTTGCTCCTATTAGGATTATAATGTTCATTTCATGTTCCTGCTTCAGAACCAGAACCTCTCACCCCATCTTTTTATTTCACCCCATCCTATTGCAGGAATTTGCAGATGAAATTGGCATACCTTTTATGGAAACAAGTGCAAAAGATTCTTCAAATGTGGAACAGGCATTCATGGCCATGTCTGCTTCTATCAAGAATAGGTACCCGTTCCTGTTTATTATTGAATTCAGATATTAAAAATATCTCAAAAAGTTTAATGTACTATAACGGCCATGAAAGCAAGCTCAGAGAAAATTAGAAGCTAAATCAAAGCATAATGAGACATTATCATTCCCATGTTCTTCATTTCAAGTCTATCCGATGCTGTAAACTTCCATTGCTTGGAGACGTCTATTGCAAATAAAGCCTAAACATCAAATCTTGTTCTCATTTTACTTTCCTTATCTCATAGATAATGTGCTAACGAAACCATGTTATCTGATCGTAACTTATTGTGAATGTAGAATGGCAAGCCAACCATCTGCAAATAATGCAAGGCCTCCAACAGTGCAAATCAAAGGACAGCCAGTTGGGCAGAAAAGTGGGTGTTGCTCTTCCTAATCAGATGATAGTATCAATCTCCATGTCACTTCGTCTAATGCATGTAAGATTTGTTATTTTACTATACACTGGGGACTAATGTCACATAACTTGTTCGGTGGTTTGGGAAATTCCCTACATGATATCTTTCTTAACATATACTTAAATGATATTTGGTTGTGCTAAGTTTAGTACTGGTTAATGATAAATCTATATTTCTGCTTATCTATTATTACTAGGATCAAACTTCTGCTTAATTGCTTATCTGCATTTGCTGTCTTGGAACTGTAAATTTAAGCCAATATGCCCCATAAAATGAATTTGATTAAGTTCTGGTATGACTCCTTAGCTGACATAGAACAACAAAACAATAATGTCAAACAATCATTGACAACAAAAACATTACTTGCAGCATCAGCTTCTGTGGTCTGTCTAAATCAGTTTTCTTCTTGGGTTGCCAGAGAAGTTGGACCAAGATCTTGTGTTGGAAAATAATTTTGCATAAACATTAGCATAATTTTGGCCCACTTTTTTTATTGAGAAAAATAAAAATTAAATGAACAGTTCAATGAAGTTATTTCCCTCCAACAATTGGCAACATTGGATAAGTAAATTTTGCACCTTGTTAAATATGATGAGAGACTTTTTATAGGCTTATACCTGCTAATTGCTAATTGGGGTCCACGAGATTGGACCAAGAAATTGCATTCCTTGTCAACGAGATCCCTATGTTGTGCATGCCAGTCACGACAACCGAAAAAGTTACACTAATCTCGTAAATATTTTTAAACATGTACTAAACGTGATAGTGTAGTCAAAGTACACTATCCACGTAATTTTTCCAAGATAATGAGTCTAATTATATACTGAATATTTCTAATAAAACTTAGCTAACTTTAGAGTGGAAATGTATATAGCATACAGCTATATGATTAAAAATTTGATTTGACATATAAACTCATTTAAAAGTGTATTTGCTATAAAGACTTTAAATAGGTCAACAAGTATGACTTTTAAGTAAGCTGATATATGAGACTTAATAAACATTTTAGATGACATCAACTCTGACATTTAAGTTAAACATTTTAAGAAGTTCTAATCTGACATTCTTATGAAAAAGTTTGGCTTAGGCAAATAAATTTAGCTCGTTTGCCCGACCTTTATGCCCAATAAGTTGGTGGGCATAATGCAGATGACATGTGAGTATAGTTGTTTTAAGAAAGGAAGTACAATTCAAATGTGATTTAATGAATAAAAACAAAAATAGTGATGTTACATTTTTTTCAACTTTATATACACATGGTTTTTTTAATTATCCCTTCAACATCTTTACCACTTTTTAATTATTTATAATGCACGAGGGTATGAAAATTTGGCAAAAAAAAATGATAAGCAAAGCTTGTTCTAGCCTGCTTTTGATTTGCGACGAGTGACACTATGATACAATCGCAATGGTAACTGATGGTTGGCCCTCCCAACAAGTGTTATTATTAGGGATCGAACACTTGATATTTTGATCCACTCTATAGGTAACAGAAAACTGTCTCATGATGACCCTCCAAAAACTATTACCAAAACACAGTACAACCAAAAACATAACAATAAAGGAAAAGGTTTACAAGGGAAATAAGAAAAAAGTATATGAAGGACAACCTAAATTTACATAGTATGACATAAAAGATTAATAACATTTACTACTTAAGGAAAATCCAAGTATCATAGTTCTTTCCCTGCTTTTAAGTTCAAATCAAAGAACCCAAAATTGAAAGGACATGGAAATGTCAGAAGGGTTCTGGAAAACTTCACTTGCCACCCAAAGTTGGGAACTGACCGGGATCCGCGATGGCCGGGGCTGGTACATTGCTGCTTGCATTTCCACTGTAACCACCTCTGAAACCACCACCACGGCCACGTCCGCCTCTACCACGTCCACCTGGATTGTAGTACCTCTCTCCTTCAGCAGGCTTCAGAAACTCATTGATGCTGACAGACTAAATATTATGAAATTCAATAATGAAGCAAAAATTAGTTAGGTGAAAAGGCAGGCACAGAAGCAAACTAAACTTAGTTGGTAAGTACTCCAAAGATCCAATTGCTGCCAATTAAGTCGGCTAAGGATCAATGTGGTGGTCATTTCAAACTTTCAAGACTTAATTGAGGGTGATTTTCTTTGGACGATTTCTTACTAAGTAAAGCAATATGTAACTGATGACAATTCAATCTTTCTAGTAAAGTAGTGGTAGTGATTATTAACAAATACAGCAAGTAAAAGTTGCAAAGAAATAAAGCAAAAAGTTTAGCAATAGTAAAAATAAACAAAACATCCAAGCTACAAAGTAAAATATGGCATATTCATGTCATAGTGATGCTTGGATTTAGAACGAAAAAATAGAAATGTTAAGTGAATAATTGTTAAAGAACGCCCTTAATACAAATGAGCAAAACTGCCCCAACAATCACAGAAAAACATTTAGGATCATTGAGATCAACAAGCAGAACAAATAAAGAACCAAAAGTCCATGTCAAGAAACATAAACGTAGATAGAAATAACATGGTTTGCTTAACAGCTAGATAACAACTGCGTCATGTTTTTTTGTCATTTGTAAGTTTATCATCAACTACAATGGCATACTCGAAATACTGTTGATAACAAAGTATTTAGAAGGTTTTACAACCAAACTTCAATACTTTGCAATGTAAGTTATTAACCTATTACTGATTAGGCTTAGCCAAAAAATGGTAAAAATCTAGACTACAGCAACTAGTAATCTTTTTAAACTAAACTACTGAATAATGAATTTTGATAATTGAGACGTAAAAAATGGCCCCAAATGGAGATTCAGATATGAAATAACCAAATAAAAAAAAAGGTAAGACCTTTTTGGATTTCTCCTTCTCAAAAGCATCTTTGCGCTTATCCTTGTCAGATCCCTAGAAAAGAAAATTAAAATGGCAGCGGATATTTAGGAATCACTAATATAACATGACAAGCATATTAGGTAAGCATGAGGGACCAAACATTCGCACCAATTTAGCAAATACTTCATTATTGTCTTTCTTGCTTGACAGTGGTTGCATGGATTCGAACTCCTTGGTATCAACCTTTCTCTCTTCAGTTTTGAGTGCTTCTAAAGCCTTCCTTTTCTCTTCCAGCACTTTCTCATATTCCTCCAGTGTCATTTCCTATGATGCAGCATAAAAACAATTTAGCCTATTATATAATTTAGCAATTATATAATCTATCAAAATCAGAAAGCATATGTTGATAACAGCGAGAATATTAAATGCATCCCAAGTCCCAACGTAGTCAAACGCATTTGAAAAGGTAAACCAATATTGAACGAAAACATAAACACAACACCAGGGAAGGAAAGACACCAATACACCAAGTGAGACTTTTCTTCTTAGTAAATAAAGTAGCCCCTAATATTAGTTAGATGCACTTAACAGACAACTTATGCTGAACTTGAACGATTATCTTTCATAAGACACGTCTTTTGTTTGTCTTCGGATAATGAAATGCACAAAACTTAGAAGATGCACCAGTAAAATCAGGATAAATGGAGAAAGCTTTAATTGAGTTAGACATTCACCTTATCCTCGGGCTCCTTTTCTTCAATTACAACAGTAGGATTTTCCTTCCCATCTGCTGCATTTTCCTCGCCTGCAGGCTTCTCACTGGTCAAATTCTTTTCAGTTTCATTCACCACTTCCTCAGTAATCCTAAGCATTATGCCAAAAGTAAAGAACATATAAACAATAAACACCAATTGAAAGCAAAAAAATCGACTGAAATCATGGACTGAACTTCATTATTATTGAATTCGTTAGAATTATTAAGTATAGAATTGCTTACTGGGAAAAATCATCAGACTGTGAACCCCAGTTGCCTCGGCCAGAACCTTCACGTTTGAGTTCGTTTCTGGAAAATAGAATCACCTATATCAATATTGATAGAAAATTATATACAAAAGTTCAAGAAAGATATTGATCTAGTGATAATGTCACCCGCGTCCAGTCCCACTGCGGCGTTCAAATGCTCTTCGTGGGCGTCCTTCTTCATCAACTTCACCATTGCTGAAACCTCCTCGGCGACCGCCACGATAAGGCCCACGAGGTCCACCATAACCCCGCCTTTCTGAGGGATTCCCAGAATCTCCTTCAGAAGCACCTTGATTGGCTGAGGTTCTAGAGGCAGGGAATGAGCTCTCATCATTGGGAGAATCACGGCCATAACCACGGCCACCTCCATACCCACGCCCGCCGCGGCCACCTCCACGACTGCCACGATAGGGTTCGTTTCTTGCCTCCCTCACTATCAGCAAGATATAAAAGAAAATTTAATAAACATATGAGAGAAGCCAGGCAAGGAGAATCATCAATACAATTGTCATTCAAGAATAGGGATATTGTTAATGGAAATAAATGTACAAATAAGGAAAAAATTCATCATTCAATTCAGGTGATGCCCTATGACTTTGAAAATAAGAACAAGATGTGATACTCTAAAAAGAAGGATGATGTATTTCAATTTCATAAACACATGTGATGCAGAGAATATAAACAATGAGAAAACAGGAGAGAGAAGTCAAAATAAATAACCCACCAGACAGATTATGAGTTCAATAGTACAAGACAAACCAAAACCTCACAGGAACACATGTCAAGCAAGTCTTGGTGCCGTAACAAACGAATAAAATTAAAAGCAAAACCAATACTTTTTTTCGCAGAGAAGAAACATATATATCCTATTATCACTAGATTAGAACCCAATCCCTCAATAAATAATATCATATTTCATAACCCAAAAAAACATAAAATACACAAAAACAAAACTCTGCCAATAATATCAACAACAAAGACCTTCAAAAGCTACATAAATCATGAACCACCAAAAGGTGTCATTAGAAACAGATAAATCCTATTATCACTTTATCATAATATAATAACCAGTCTAAGAAAAAAACACAGTTTTTAATAACCCAAAAACATAAAACAAACACAAACAATAAACTATTCCAACAACAACAAGGCCTTTGAATGGCTACATGAATAAAAAATATCCAATTATGATTATATAAATACCCATCAATAAAAAAACAAAATTTTCATTGATACCTACAATTACAAAAGAGTATAAGAATCAAACACTTAAATTATAGACACAAATAATTCACAAACAAAACTGAATGAATATAAAACTAACCAGCCTGAGAAGGTGGAACCGGCTTGGAAGGCAAATGAGCCGCCGTCTGACCACCACGAGCGGCGGCTTTCCCTTGGTCCTTCTTGGGTGCAGCCGCCGCCGCTGCCTTGAGCTGCTCAGCCGCGATGAGCAGTGACGGGTCCTCAACATCATCATCCAACAGATCAAAAGGGTTGATAGTAGCCATTTGGTAAAAAGAGTGAAGAAGAAGAAAACCCAACACACTAAAGAGTTGTTGTTAGAAGAAAGGATTAAGAGAGAAAAGAATCCATTGCTATGAAGAGAGAGAGAAGAGAGAAACCCTAATGGGAAGTGTAGCCGCAAAGAGAGAGAGAGTGAAGAGTGACAACAACAGAACCTAATCTCCAACGCACCCAATTTATTCCTCACTTTACTTACCACTTCTTCATCATTTTTTATTTATTTTAGAGTATAAACTTTGCCGACAAAGTGGTGTAAAATCTTACTAAATAATGAGTTTATATGATATATATGTCTATCACGATCTTAAGATGTCTTAATACTAGACTTGCTCCTTGTTAATCAACTCTATTAATTAATTAGAAATGTACTTAATATGTTGGGGAGTTATTTTAGTGTTATAAAACTTAGTTTGATCGTTTCAATTGTGAAATGGACATTTAACCGATTGGTTGAACCGGTTGAACTAGTCGGTTCAATAAAAAATTATGTTTTTCATTTGTTAGCTTACATTATCACAACATCTTTGTTGTTTAATTAAATATTAAACTTATTGTACGTTTTTGTTATAATTAAAACATAGTTTATATGTTGTTTGATGATGTTTTCAACTTATATGTATCATTTTATACTAGTAAAATCTTATTTGTTGATTGTTTAATTAGGTATGCTAATGTTTTTAAAATTTGAGTATACAATTATTAAAGGGAGTGAATCTAGTTACTCCAAAAAGTAAGTGAATAAAATTTACTTCACATATTAATCATTTATTCTGTAAAAACAAGTCTCACATACTTAATAATGACTAAGATGTGAGATATGTTTTTTTCACTTGGTTGTCAAGTAAATGGATCGCTTCCCATTTTTAAAATTGTTATGTAATATTATGAATTTTTAATGTAAATTGAGTTAACGATCCAATGACCTACTCGTTGGATCAATGACTCGTAGACCTAGCAAATCATTGATTAGTCTGAGTTTAATAACACTAAGTTATATTTAGTTATCATTTTGTTAGCATCCGGGTTGTGGTATATTTAGATGATATATATGGCATTTATTTTAAATAATTATTGAACAAGTATCTTTAATATTATAACATATATAATAATTAATAAGAAATGTACTTAATATGTTTATATGTATTAAATTTTGTGTATTATTTTGTTAATTTATTATTCATCTATATATATAATAATTATATCAATTCATTTCAGCTAATTGTCTCTCTTATTAAGCATGCAAGGGTAGAGTTGTAACTTTTTTAATGTTGTCATACCTTTATAGAGATAAATAAACAGAAACAAGTGTCCCCCCTTCAAACACTTATTTAGGAATATTTACAGAAGGGAGAGTGTGGTTGTTAGAGTTTTTAAAATAAAATAAAAATATATTTCAGAACTTGTGCTCTCCCTTCCTATCTGTTTCTTGAATACATCACTGTTTCAATCCTCTATTTGTCTTAGTTATTGAGTTGAGGCTACACACATTTTATGGTCTGCATAACATGCCTTAAGGTTATCATACCCTTCATACTTCTGCTGTTGTTTTGCACACTTCACCAACTTCACTAACTTGCTGCTCAACCAGTTTAGATGAAGTACTTCCATTCGGTAGGCTCGTTGTTCAGTGACCATTAAAACACGAGTTCAAATCATTAAAACGACATTTCCACTTACAATATAAAGTTGTGTACATCTACCCTTCCTAGATAGAAGCCTCATATACTCATCGGTCCTTTTATATATATAATATCTTTATTACTACACTTAAATTATGGCAATATGTGATAGGAATATAGCTATACAATAAAGTTTTTTAGAATCATTTATTACTTTTGTTCATATTAATAGTTGTAAATCATAAAAGGAAAAGAGTATTAAAAAAAAAGTTTATTCTAACTTTTATTAGATGAATGGAGAATAATACAAAGGGTTTTATACACTACATTGCACAAAAGTTTGACAGAATCAATTAGCCCAAAAAATGAAGCCATAAATACAAAACCTTAAAGCAAAAAATAGAGCAACATTACTTTGAGGCCACAGAAATCCAATGGAAAATAAATAAGCTTACCAATTACTAAAATCCAGGCAGAATTGTAAGGTCTGCTATTCCTCTAGGAAGTTCAGCAATTCCTTTTAGCAGAGCTAGCCTGTTTTTTCTGATTTTATCATCATCCTATGTTGAAAAATAAAACATATATATTAGTATTTTGTTTCCTATTAAAGATTTGTTTAATAGATATACAACTCATAATGCAAGATATATAGATGGGAAATTTTTAAGTAAAAGGTATAATTACTTAAATATGAATACAATCAAAATTTCATAACCAAGGGTTACTGATAAGATTATGTTGTAGAGGGAAAAATTTCTACAAAATCAATAAAAATATAACTCAGTATCTAGTACTTCTATACTATTCTCTTGTCATCAAGTGAAACTTATTTCATTAATTTATTTATAATAAATAAAAAAGAATAACAACATACCACCATTACAAATACATTATTGAAGAAATCCTCAAGTGGCTGTATTAACTGGGATGAGATATCAATAAATTCATCAAGTTCTTGACCTGTAAAATGAAGAAAATTCAATATCATGATGAATGAAACAAACTAATGTGGCATGTAAAAAAACAAGTTAGCAAAAGAGATTATATACTTCAAATATAAAAAAGAAGAAATGTCAGCTAAAACAACCAAAATGTATAAAAAAAAAGTACCAGGAATGATACTCTTTTTAACTGACAAAAATGTGTTCCATAGAACTCTTTCTTCATTTGTCTCAAAAGCAGCCTCATCCACCTAATCAAATAAGTATGTATTGAGAAATAAGCCTAAAATGTTAAATGTGATGGAAAAGAAAAACATAAGCCAATCATAACATGTATGGTCAATAATTACAGATAAACTATTTGGATACAGACTAATTGATGTTGTCATCATTTTCAATCAAACATTCTCCAGAATAAAGTGTTATCCTTGTTTCCAGAATGAAGTTTAAGTTTTATTCCATCATTATTTATCTTCGAATTGAGTTAATACTAATATGTATAACTCCTATATTCATTTGCGGAGATATACATCACAACCTATTAAAACAAAGTGAAACAAAAATACCTCAATATTAAGTTCATCTTCTTTTCCTCGGACAATTCTTGTTGGTCGAGAGTATGCTTCAACTACTTTAGGAAAAATCTTGCCCCTTGATAATTCTTTCATCTGAATCAATTATAGCAAACCATCAAGAGTATATAAAACTACTTGGTAAATAAATAATATCATATGTTATGTGTTCTGTATCACATTATCAGTTTATAACTGTCTTCATTATTCCCAAACTTTAAAACTAATTCTTCAACATGCTTCGAGGATATTTTATTTCCGTTTGAAAGTAATGGCAGATTCCAGCAAAGAGAACTAGATCCATATCCTCACTTATCTCTGTCACTCATCTATCTCCAATGACTATCTCCATAATTTTCATAGACATTTATGCAGCTAAACGATAGCATATTTAATCATAACAAAGAGCAAACCACCCTAGACTCTTCAAGAGGGAGTTAAACATGATAAATAATAAAGTATACACCAATGCTGTATATAAGAAAAATATGGGGTAAAATGAAATAGGTCAGCTTACTTTATATGCTGACTTCGCTGCTAGACAGGGAAAATTAGCCCTCTCAACAAGGATGGAACGAACAAATTCTGTATTCACCCCCTTGTCAACCTGTTAAATAAACAGTAGTGTGGTAAAACTCAACTGGCCACTCATTATATATTTCATAAAGAGCGACCACATGCACAAGGCTCCCACCTAGTGGGGTCTATGGAGAGTAAGATATATACAACTTTACCGTTGTGTTAAGACTCATCCTCATGTGTGATTGGTCATAATTAAAATAAATAGTATATGCATAGACAATGAACTGAAGCAACATCTATATTCCCCAGGCAAGCAACCTTACCCAGTCACCCATTATAGATTTCATAATAAACATTAAAAGGCCTTATGCACAGATTCGTCAAGACATGCTCAAGGCATACGTTGTGTATAAAATATATCATAGATACATGTATAAATCAATCACTACTATGTTATTCTGATTCAGTTGATAGTCTGCCAGGAAGTTAGATTGCCAGCTATACCAGCTGGCACAGCTCTTAGGCTAGCTTCTAACCAATTTCTATAAATAGTGGTTTAGCTACTGTGTAATCATTATGAAAAGTAATACAATAACTAAGGAGCAAGTATGGTCAGGAGTTCGGTCCTTGCCGTCCTCATTCTTCTAAATAAACAAAAGAAGGTAAAATTTCAGCACAAGATATGACGGGTCTGTTCATAATCAAGCTTCAAGACCAAAGGGTTATTGCGTGAGGGGGCATGTTAGATATATAAAACCATTCATGTGCCTTCACCCAATGGTTTAAGCTTTTGGGAGAGTTGGTACTTCACAAAACTATAATGAAATGTAGAATATTAACGAATAGTGTTGTTAATGGTGGATGACAGCCCATGGAGTTTACAAAAATTCCACCAAACAAGTATAGGATGGCGTTGTGCGCAAATGGCAGTTGACAAAAAAATGAAAAAATATAACTTATATAGAAAAAATTAAAATAATAAATAAATTAACATAAGAATGAAGAAAAGTTTTGCAGGCTGCATCAAAGTTCCTGATTGTGCCGGAAGTTCTTGGTTGCATCAGAGTCGCAGGTCACACCAGAGACAGTGAGAGAACTTCATATGTGAGAATAAGAGATGGTCCTTTTTTTTTAATTTAGGGTCTTAATTTTTGTGTGGATAAAACGCAAAATTACCATTGATTTTTTGTTTGTTAAAACACAAGTTTATCCTTAAAAAAACTGAAAAACTAACCATATTCGCCATGAACCAGCCATTGCCATACCGCCATGGCGGCCCAAAACTCCTCCCAAACGGCAGAAACTGCCATTTAGCTCAATACTTTACATGGCGAATGGAGTTCTTATGAAAACTGCCAGCGCAATCCGCATTGGTGCCGCCATGGCTGGTACTTGAGAACACTGTTAACAACAAATGCCTTTCCCCACTAGATGGGGATAAACAAACAAAGAAATTGATCAAAAGATGTATCAGAAAAACTATTTCTGATGATTTTATTAGAAGAGCAATTTTTCTTAAATAGAATACAAGAAGTGTAGTAAGGAAATTCCTAAAATATTGCACACAGTTAATTCCTAGGTTTAAGGGTCAATGTCCTATACAATAAATACAAATTCAGACAGCTACCCTTCCTCATTTATAGCATTAAATTGTGTATATACAAGGAAATTTTCTATTATGGCCAATCCTCAAGGATTCCGACAAGATGAGAACATGTAAAAGTCCAATAAATGTAGTCAAGGAAGGAGCTAATATTATTAACATAATACGTACCAGAAACTGCTCTAATCTTCTAGTCACAAATTGATGTACCTAAATGGAAAATCATGCTAATCAGATTTCAATCACACAAAAGATGTAAATGGCATGAATAAAAGCAAGCACGAAGAAGATATTGGAATGTACACAAAGGGAAATATCTTTCACAATCTTACATCATCAATTACATGAGAAGATACTTTAATGGGCTGGGCAGCAGCAGCAAGTTGAAGAGCCTTTTTAAAATCTAGGTTTTTATTCTTTTCCACCAACAATTGCACCTGAAGTATAAAAAGTTCAGCTATATCTGTGCAAACAATTCTTTTAAGAATTTGTATCTATGTTGTTCAAGAAAAATAATTTATTAGCAAAGTAAGAAACGAACAACAATACAAATTAGAGGGAAGAATGCTATGCAACTTACAAGACCATAAGAGATTCTTCGCAGCCCAAATGGATCATTTGCGGAACTAGGTTGACAGCCAGCAGTAAATAAACCAACCAGGCTATCTAATCTGCATACATTATCATGTCAATTCTGCTATATTATAGTATAACAAAGAACATGACAGACTCAGGAATATAAAGCAGAGTCAGTTGTGTTTAGGAACCATTAGCTAAGAATGACTATAGGAAAACAACCAGATGTAGAGATGTGATTAAATGCACCAGAATCAAGGAACCAACGATTCACAAATGATGACTGAGAGAGACTTGCAAAGGAGTTACTCATGTGAGGAACAGGGCATTGGAACTAGAGACTGGAAGTTGTTCAAAACATTTCAGAGAATCAGCATATGCAGTCAAAGATGTCGGTTAGTCTGAGAATCCAGATGTCTTTGAGGAACAATTAGTGAAACATTGGCAATGTGAGGAGTCGGTCATGCAGAGTCCAACACCTGTCAATAGTATGGCCACTGGTGTAAAAAGGGGGTTTAGCTTTCATGGTGCCTTTCGGGTTCATCTAAAGAGCCAGAACTAGCCATGGGTCAAAATTCAAGGGTGAAAAAAGAAACAATGTGCCCAAAAGTTTCCGCATGAGTGTATGAGTCACCTTGTCAACATAGAACAGTTGAAGTTAGGTGAAATCTAAATAGAGGGAAGGAGGACATGTATCGTGCAATAAATGGAAGCTAAATACAATGCCAACCATGGTTGGAAAGACAATGCCTAGGGTGAGTGGCAAATCTAAGAAATACATGTCTAGGACATTGGCTCATTGAATCTGACAAATGCTTTAAGAGATGACTAACACTGGGGCAAGTCTGAAGGTGGCAAGGCGGATTGGAAATGTTGTTGCGAAGTGGTCGAACAGCAGCAAAACAGTGGTGGAGGAGATTGACAACCGAAAAGATGACACAACAGTGGGAGACAAGTAAATGGAGGTCCACTGGGTACACACAGGGACAGGGTTGCGTCTCTTAGGGATGAAGATATGTAAAGAGCAATGAGAAAAAAGAGAATCATGAGATAAAATCCTTATGTTTGAATTACAAGGATTACAATTAGCCTAATTACCAAAATTGCATGATTTGGTTAGCCTATATAATGAATCTAGACATTATTTACAGTGTTCAACAACTTCTGATAAAGTAAATAAGGGTATTGTACTACATGAGGCTATATAATGTGTTCACTCATCCAATGCAACATTCTCATCTCTGCTACATGAGGTTAACTCTCTTATTGACCTTTAACCGCCCAACATCCAATGACATTGCACGTCCTATACACATAGCCATGCAGTAAAATTTCCCCTTAAGCTTGGGTGGTACCTTTTTATCACATATGATAGCTGAAACACTTCATTTCATCTAATATGCTTGAATCCTATGGTTTATATCATCAATTTCCTCATCGTCTTGTATGATTGGCCCAAAATACCTAAATCTAGTGACTTGTGGTATGGTATGATCCCTAGTCTTTACCTCCACTGTAGGGTTCGTATGTCTCTTACTAAACTTCCACTCCATGTACTTCGACTTATACAAAATCATGTGCTTCTAAAACTATTTTAGCTTCTAAACAATACGAAATCTAAACACAACATTCATGGCATTTGTATCTTTAAGCAGTAACAAGATATTGTTATCAGAATAGATATGAACATGATTATGCCTAGAGCAATCAGGGGGAAAATTCATATTCTACTATCAGTTTTACCTATCAGCAATTGCCAAAACTACACCAGCATCAGTTTTCGGAAGAATGTCTCCGGAAAATCTCGGAAGTGTGATCTCAAACAAAGCTTCTGCAATCTGCAAGATATGAAGTGACAAGGAAAAGAAACAAAATCACATACAAAGATATTAAGTTGCTAGTAAACAAATCATATGGAATAATAAAGGCTTTAAAGCATGATTTCTAATTCTAAGACTACCAAATAATAGCTAATTAAAATTTAAACAACCTGCTCTGAGTATCCATCTCTAAGGGCATAGTGACGACCCATTATTCCTGAAAGTGAGGTAAATTCAGTGACAACTGAAGTGGCAAGATCAGACATAGCAAGTGAGGCAGCATCCTGGATAATTTGTTGGACATCTCCACTGATATCCAGCAAACAACTTAGCTTAGAAACCATGCTTTCAATGCGAGTAATTTTGTCCAGCATTGTTCCAAGCTTTTCCTGTATCATTGGCATTATCAAAACAAACAAGCTATTAGAGGCCAGGCACTCCATTTTCAAGAAATTTCACATAATAGTATTATTTAAGCTTTTTTGAGTAAATTTTAGTATCCACAATGAGCATTTACGGAATTATGCATACCTCATTTAGAAGAAAGCAAAACTAATGTGATAAATGGCTATCAATCTAACTTCCCAATTAAGATAAAATAAATATTTAGATATTCTTGTAACTAGGTGCTTTACAACCAAGTGATCAGCTAAAAGTTTTATACAGAACTTACATGAAAGAGAATGTTTTTCAGTTGCTCTCGGAAGTCTGAAAACCTTTTTCCAGTGTCCATCTCATAAAAGAATTTAGCATCTTCATAGCGAGCCCTGCAATTATTATCAATATGTTAGGTTACTGTGGAGCCCACATGAAGAAAAAAACATGAGAAGTGCATATGACACGTTATTCAAATTCTATATTTTTTATTCTTGAGAGAAAACTGTTATAAATATGAAAAATGTCTCACAATTTCGTCACATGGTACTTCATTGGAATGGAAATAGTACTAACCTAGGAGGGCATTTTTATTTCTCAAAGGAAGTACATACTACACCTGCTTTAACAAACAGGTAGTTTGTGGTGTAAACCTGCTAAACCACTCATTGAAGCTAACTACAAAGTGAGTTTCAGACTGTGCCCTCCAATTGACAGTGGGAGATATCAGAGGCATGTTTTATACATGTTTCGAGTTAGTTCAAGACAGAATGGGGAACATTTGGAAGTAGTGTACAATACCCAGCGGTATCCTAAGTTGATCCCTTTTAACAGACTGTTCTTCTGAAAAGGAAATGATAAAAGATTAGAGGTGCACTCAGACGCAGACTAGCCAACTCAGCAACTGACAGAAGATCTACTAAGGGTTACTGCACTTTTGTGTCAGGGAACTTGGTGATTTAGAGACACAAAACAAATTGTTGTTGCTAGGAGTAGTGCAGAAGCAGAATTCCATGCTCTAGCATGTGGAATGTGCCAAAGAGTGTGAATATTAAGGCTCCTAAAGGAATTAAATTTCAGTGTCAACTTTCCAATTAAGATCCCTGTGATAATGCGGCAGCAATAGAGATGGTTAAGAATCCTATTCATCATGACAAAAACAAAGCACATTGAGATTATTATGCATTTCATTAAGAAGAAGATCGATTAGAGTCCTATTCAATCGAATTATGTCTCGCTGGTTCCTAAGTAGCAAATGTGTTAACCAAGGCATTACCAATGATTAAATTTGAAAGTTGAGCCACAAGCTGGGAATTATAACATCCACTCCCCGGCTTGAATGGGAGTTAGTCACATGCCAATTCTAGACATTATAAATTCTGAGATATTAGATTTTACTGTGCGTTATTTATTTCCTTATTTGGCTTGATTAGGTCTATCAGCTAAGTGAAACTAAATATTATGTTTTCTTTATTACGTTTCCTCAGAGTAAATGAACAAGATGCAGTGACCTTGGTCTGGGTTTATCTTATATGCCTTAGCTCCGGTCCTATAAGCTCTAACCCCAGCTTTTTGTCTCAATTTCAAAATGCTCTAGGCCCAGCATATTGTCCAAGAAGCAATTACCAGTCCCCATTACACTGTTCGATGCCTTATAAACTTTTAGTTCATTTTCATTTAGCGTGTTTAATTGTAACAAGCTCAGGCTTATGAAGCTTTATCCTGAGGGGGTGTTGGAATAACTGAGAAGTGTTATCATAGAATATTTTCGAGTATCTTATATGGTCTCTAATTTAATTAGGCCTAGGAGTCTATCAGTCTACCATTAATATAAATAAGACTGTTAGATACAAATCTTCATTGTGTCATGATTGCATAAGAGCATTGGATCCAATAGGCACAAAGGTTGATGCCATATTTCATTTCAAATAAAATGATAGCCATTAAGGTTGTTTAAATTTTAATAAGGGACTGATACCAGTATATTTTCTTAGGTATCAGTAAAATGATGAGTTTGTTAAAGATATAAAACCATTTTTAGATCACCAACGGCTTAAGATTTTGAGATGGTTGTTTGTCCCTGACATGGTAGAAAATACTCATTGACCAAGTGGTCAGAAGTTTGATTCTCGCTTCCCACACACCGCCAAATAAAGTTGAACTTCAGCACAAAGTAGAGTGTTCATGCGCATTGTCAGCACTTCAAGCCCAAAGAGACCTTGCTTGAGGGAGCGTGTTAGAAACATAAACATTCATGGGTCTTCACCTTAGTGAGTTGCTCCTTGACAAAGCCCAAAAAATAACCAGCAACCGATAAATGCTTCAATCATCAAGGGTCACTTGTACCAAAGATGAAAGCAAGCCTCTCTCAGTGAAGTATGCAACATGATAAGAAAGTTGAGATAAGAATACCTGAGCACAGCTTCATTTCCTTTCCTCACTGTAGCTTCATCAATGGCTCCATTCGCAACCTATAAGAAAATTCCATGTCATTTAACAGGAAAAAAAAGTTAAAACGTGTAACTATTCTAGGACACTAATTAATTGAAAAGAACTTACAGCGATAAAATAAGGCAACAAGTTTCCATCATCATCGCAGACAGCAAAATATTTCTGGTGCTTTTGCATAACCTTCAGGTATGGGGCACAATGGTTAGCTGGTATTTTTTAACATTTACCAAAACTAGCAAGCTTAACATAGGTTTCAATAAATAATGATCCAAACCATACAATCCAGAAGGAATAAGTTAAAAGACTCACAAACCTCACTATTTTGGCTCTTTTTATGCTAATGACATCATAATTACTGACACTTCGTTGTCAATATTTCAGAAGCTGGTTTTTAAGCATAACTTAATATTTATTTTACTCTTATGGTTGGGGGTTGCAACATGACAAATTTGAAGGTGACCATGCTTCTGAATTCTGAAACACACCTCCACATGCATGTCATTTGTTTCTTTTAAATATAGTTCTACCACTTGCACAATTTCTATATTACAAACACGGTGCAAAGAGCAAATTCCGGAGAAAGCTATGTTAGGATAGATAATTATGTCCGACATTGAATAGAATGAGGCAAGTTGAACAACATATTAGTGGGAAGACCCATAAACCTCATGCCTTATGGTTTTGGTTCAAGATATGGTTTCAAGCCCACTGATGAAAGTGACCAAACTCTCTTCATACAAGACGTGGACAGGACCCACTCCGAAAATCTAATAAGCTACATCAGTTCTAAAATTAAATGCAAAAAAGAGTGTAGAAATCATTCATTTAACAATTCAGCAAGACTCATGCATGCAGCTTTTGAGATGAAATTACCATTTAAACTAGCTTAATGATCAACAGGTAAATGGATACGAAAAAAAATTGACAAATCAAAACTGAAGTACTCACCATAGTCAAAAGATCTTTCGGAAGATGTAAGAAGGTTTCTTTAAAACTTCCAAGCACTGGAATAGGTGCCTCAACAAGATTCACAACCTAAAATTGAATATAAATAGAACTTTTTAGAAATGCAAATAAATAGGCAACAATATTGAGCAAAAGGAACATAAAAATCATACCTCATCAAGCAAACCTCTCGGAATAAGAATTTGACCATTTACACTTTTTGCTAATGCAGAAGATTGCTCCAAAATGATTTTCTTACGGTCCTGCCAAATGTAATATATATGTATATAATTAATTATGTATATGTATGTGTTATAATAACAACTTTTCTACACATACCTCTACTACAACATTGACCCCTGCAGTTTTCATTGTAACTAAATAAGATTCTGCACTTTCTACCTGCAAATTAAGTATAACGATTGTTTCAACTTTTTTTTATAAAAGTAATTTATTGCCAGAAGGAGAGGACGATTACTAAAATTTACGAGGATAAGACATCCTCCATAAAAAAAAGAAACAAAACATTAGTCAAGAAAGAGAAAAATTATGGCAGTTGTTGTCTATGTTATGTGTACATAAAAAAAGGTAGCACAGAAAGACCTTTTCTATTTTTCAAAATATATGATGTAAACTATGTAGATAATTAAAAAGCATAACATAAAAAATTGAAAAAGGCTAGAGAACAAAACACTGACTGAAGCAAACTCATTTCGCAACTGACAAAGAAAATAGTAAAGCTTCAGGCACGTACCTGGACAATGGCTGAAGATGTATTACGAAGACCACAAGATAAGTTTCCACTACATAATATAAACAAAAATGGTAAGTGTTATTCACCATCACAAAGATGTGCCATCAGACAATAAAAAGGAAATCAATAAAACAAAAAGAGCATATTGAGGGTATCACCTAGAGGCCTTCAAATTAGCGGACAATAGATTATTCTAGTTTTATTCTGTAATCTGATTTTGGATGTTTTAGTAAGAACTAAGAGTGAAGATAACTTCCATGAACAAAATAAAGTTGCAGTCAAAGGAGCACAGATACGACACGAACACAGAAAATTGAACTTAAAAAATTATAGGGCATGACACAACTATGATATAGATATAAAATTAATACAAGATTCACATAAAAAGCACGAATCTTAAGTTAAAAAGGATGAATGAAGTATAAAAATTAGCATAAGTCATAGAATTAGGCCTTCATGGGAAGGTTTCAACTGCTAAAATCATCATACAATACTTGGAAACAGCTTTTATTATAGAAGAAATTTTATTCGGAAAGAGGAATGCATAGAAAGAGGCTAAGACATCTATTATACAAACAAAAAAAACAAGAAAAATATGAGATTGATGTATGCAACAAAACATGTCAATCTTTGTACATGTCAACCAAAGAAACATGCTTAGAGACTAAGCAGAACACTAAAGGGAGGTCAAAAGAGTGATAAAGTTGTGTTGAGATGATTAGAATGTTGTTCAGATAATTGGAATATTTTATATATGATTAGGTTTACATACACGATTATCCAATCATAATATGTATTTATTTTTGTGATTGTATTTCCCTAAACTCACGGGATTCATGTATGTACTTTCTTACTATAAACAGAAAGGGATTAGTGCATACAAATCACTCAAACATTCAGAGAAAGTATTAACCTTTTCACGTAGTTGTATTAAAATGGTGCCAGTGAAGGTAAAAGCAAAAATTGCAGTATGAAAGCATGGTTTAAGCAAGGAAATTGAGAGGACATCCAATGAGAATAAGTTACCTCTTCACTCCAGCAAACATAAATGGGACCACTACATCTCCATGCAGGGCAAAAATCCAACGGATTGGCCTGCTAAACATCACCTAAATATTAAAAGTAAGAAGCATGTTAGGTATTGGGTTATTTGTTTTACCACAAAATAAATTCATGGGATAGCAGATACAGATATGATTTTCATTATTTACTACATCATCGAACATAGGATAGTAAATACTACATCATAGTATTTACTACAGATATGAGAAACAACCACAGTACTTGGTTGTTTTTCATCCAAACAACTTCAAAAATCACCCTCTTCCTGCCTCTATTACTTATAGCTGAACTACAGATGTACTTTAAGGTGTAAATAGGCTATACAATTCACAAGTTGGTAAATATTAGAAATTATAATTGAAACTTATTACTATTATTAGTTTCTCTTCGAGAAATAAGTTGTTAGGCAAAAAAAGCTAAGGAGATAATAAAACCCTATACTTTTCGTAACAAAAGTAGAAAGCCAAATAATATGTCGGCCTATAAAAAGTAGGATGTTGAATGTGGAAATTATTGAGTAATTGGAGATTAAAAAAACCAAATAAAGTTATTGAGTCTCACTAGATTATTAAAAACAAGGTGTTGGTCTAGTAGTGTAAGGCCCCATTGGATCCCCAAAATGGCCAAAAGGAGAAAGGTTCAATTCCTTGGAGCTACACTTGTTGGGAGGGACAGTCATGCACTCAGAAAGTGATTAGTTTCGTACCCATAGGGTGAGAAGATACCCTTGGTTATACCAAAAAATTATGACAATCACGGTCATCACATTTTTTAATAGCATATTTTTGGAACAATACTAACAGAGATCAAAGACAACTTATGATATGATCAACTTGGTTTCTTAAATAAAATGTCAAATAGAATATATTTTTGTGCTGGATAGAGAAACTGAGAAAGTGGATAACCGCTATGTAGTTTTATAATATCTCTGGACATTAATCATCACGTTGTGTAGACAAGCACATTTATAATTCTGCATACCTGAGAATTCCAACGCATTGTCTTTGGAAATGAAATTTTAGCAATGGTAGTAGGCAAATCTTCAGATAAAACCTAATAAGAGTAAAAAAATAAGCAGCAATAGGAATTTTCATACACAATGTGTATAAGAAACAAATAGATAAATCATAAATGACAAGATGAATGTAAGATTCTCAAGACTCTTGTACCATATCATAAAACTGCATTCAGCAAATATCCTATGTCTTTCTCATGTTAATTAACCTGGAATTCCTTTTTTATAATTTTATATCAGACCATAAAAAATATGAAAACTTAAGGATATCTATATATGATATAATCCACAAGAACAGAGAAATTAGATATATTTTGTTAACTCCATTGTGTTATACACGTTTCAGTAAAATCAAGAATTAATGTTGCACTCTTATCTTATGCCTCATTGCATTTGATGAAAAGCTCAGTTGACTCTAGACCACTTTTAAATTTAAATCATGTTGTTAAAATATGTTTTTCTGTATATGGGTTCATTTATTTGGTGCAGTATTGAAAGGATCTTCCATCATGTACCTTCAATATATAAACACCAACATTGGCAACATCAAACAATTTGTTTAGAAGAATTCACAATCAAGACCAGATAAAAACATGATTGGGAAAGATTTCAAAAGTAAAGAACATAAAACCTCTAAAGCATGCCTTGAAGCCTCTTTAACACGAGCATAAACATATTCCGTTTTTCCTGCAGTATCAAGAAATTAAATTGAAGTACACTTTTAAGGAGTGGACTTAAGGTACAATATGTTAACAGAAAAATATTTGTAATGCTTTACTTATTTTTTTGGTTGACAGTATGTAATAGAGGATAAAATTGGAGATCACGCCATATCACAAGCCATACGATTTAGGCATCTTAGATGAGCATACAAAGTTACAAAAAATAGAGGGAGATGTAAAGTATACGATTCAAGTGGTAAGGATCATATGTAGACATAAAATATGAATAATGAAAAGAAATATATATACAAGTACGAATTATTAGGCTGTACACCTAATTTATTTTCCTGACATTTTAGTTCAATCGGTCAAAGCATCGCCTTGTCAAGGTGGGAGCTTCAAGTTCAATGGCATAGCTAAGTGTCTATCCGAAGACTAAGTTTATGCCAAAACACAATGGCATAGTTTAATCCATGTAGCTAACTCCATCAAGTGGGAAAAGGTTTTGGTCATTGTTGGTTGCTAGTAGTTTACAATGAAACGCAACAATGTAAAACAAAAGAATGGTTTATTGAGTACGACCAAAAGAAACACAACCACTATGCAAGTCAGCTCCAGATACTCACCATCGACCTTTCTGTATACCAAGTTCAGTGGAACAGAGTATCTGCGGGAAAAACCCTCGATCGCCTGACATAAAATAACTAAATTAAGGCATAATTTATTGACTCTCAATTCCTGATGGAAAAAAAATTATTCAGCATTGCTAAACCTTGGTTGGATTTCCTTCGTTATCAAATGCTTTTGATACAGGAGGGCCTCGAACCTCAACCTCCTTTTCTGCTTGTTTTGTAAAAAGATCTTCAACAGCAACCTGTGGATTTCTCAACCGGAATAGACAAAATTACTATCATTGTCATGCATATATTTCTAGAAATCGAAAATTTTATGACATGCATTCCAATAATTGCACATAACATTCAATTCAGGAATTTATGATTCTACGGTTCCATCTTTCAAATCCACAATCTAGGAACTACTAAACTTAAAGAAAGTACATACAATTACGAAAAAGAGGAAAGAAAAATAACTGTCTTGTTAATAAAGACAAAGAAAAGCCAGAAAAAAAAGGCAGCCCAGTAAATGAGTCTCCCACTATTGGGGTCTGAGGAAGGTAGGTGTACACAACCTTATCCTCACAAGTGAAGAGGTTATTTCCAAGATTTGAACCCATGAGCTCCTAATCACAAGGCAAACAACATTATCGTTGTGTTGACTCTCACCCTCTAAATATCAAGAATATTTACCTTTTTATTTTAATTATCAAAAGTTCAACAAAGGAGTCCAATCATTACATACGAGAAATGAAAGAACCATCTATAAACATCAAGATTATTACTTTTGTACTTTCAAAGAGTAGTATCTGATGCTAGGGAGATGATTTACCGTCTTTTACTAATTCATTTCATAAGTGAAAGCCACGAGTTAGTAACAGGTCATTGCACAAGGTCTGTAATTCTATCATGTACCACAGTCCAAACAAAAGACTTGGGCCTAGGAAGGTGTGGTTGGAATAAGGGTTTTCAAGTCATGGCAGATATACCATAATGTAGAGTGTAATACAGAAAACGAACCTCCTCACAATATAAACAATTTTGCAAGAGTTCCATTACGTTATGTGAAACTTTAACTTAAGTTGTGACGAACAGTAATCCATTATTGTTGTTTGTTTAATTGTTTTGTTAATTCATCCTTTTATTTGTTCTTTTCCATGTGCTAAGTAAGGAAATCCATCATGAATAACCATACCAAATGCAGAAAATAATATAGCATTCCAGAAACAATTATTACACAAATACAAAGCATCTAGAATTAACATAAAAGATATAGTTTAATCTCAAACCACTAATCTCCTTGGGGTGCCAAAAACTTGCAAATCACCATGCTTTAACCTATGCCTTTCAAGTAATTGCAGCAACAAATCTTTAAGCTACAATAACAAGCAAAGTATAACCAATATTGATCAATAACCAAGACTAGTAATATTTTAATAAGGAAATAATGAAGGATAGTAAATATCTTGTGTATGGTTGAAAACATTTCATTTGACATAAAAGGAATGAATACACTTGTAATAAAAAACTGAATATATGTATATATATGTCAATGGAAAGAAGTTCTACAAACAAGAAATTGGAGGTAAAAAGGAATCATGATCTTAATTAGAAGAAAATAGGTTATACTTGCTTGCTAGCATCGACAACATCATGAGGTGGCATCTCCTCGGTTCCAATTTCAAGAACAAATGTACTTGAATGATCATGCACCTGTAACCAAAAAAAGTCTACAGTTTTATGCTAGTGAGGATACACAAAAATCTTACACACATATTCAACCTACAATTAACATTATTTAGTCTCAATAAATCAGATAATTCTTACTGCCAGTATTTTACTTGAGGGAATAATAGATCATAAACCCCGTCTATTAATTGCGTAGAGTATAAATACACAAACAGACTACAACAAGCAATTATAACAACAAACCAAAGTAAAGACAACAATGTTCTTCGAAACAAGGATACCCACAAATGTTTCAAGTATTGCTCTTGGATATGTATCATGAATTCAATAGTACTAAACCTCTAACATGTTCATGTTAGAATATCTATAAATGTCTACTAGGGAAAGAATGATGCATAATAGATTAGGATAATCAATTATATTAGGTATAATTCTGTAACCTTATTTTTTGGGGAATCTTATTTTATTCCTACGGATACAATTTAATTGTTCCTTATTTGATTGGAATTTAGTACTTAATGCTAAGACTTTTGTACACATCACAATACACCATTTTTAATATCAATCTCTTCCTACTTCCCTAAACCAGTAAACCCTATATTTTCAAAAGTTCCCAACCTATGAATCCTGCAAGTATTAGGCTATTTTTATTTAGGATTTTAGAATTTATAATCTAAGATACAGTATGAGGATGAGATAATGTTTAACATGGTTTTTTATTGTATCATAGCTTTTCTCAGTTACTACTGCCTTTCTTCCCGGTTTTTAACTTTTGTCTTCAGAGTGATTTCTATTTCCATTCCTAAAATCACAAGTGGTTCTCCTAACACAGGATGACACCAATAGATGATAATTGACATATCTTCCATACATTCTAATGGCGCTAGATTAAGGCTGAGGTCCAACCAGGACCAGACTGGGTTTTATACATAACCATATATGCAGAAATGTATCTTCTTTTTATTACTTCGGTAAAATGATACAAAGGAAGTATTTATAGAATAAAATAACCAAGATCTGTACACTATTCTAGCCCGAAAATCAGAAAAATATTCTCCATATAAATGCTAATTCTAAATATAGTAATAACAGAGAATCAACTCATTAATATTCTCGTAAAGTCCTAATTAGCTGTACATATCAGAATCCGTTGATTCTATAATTAATTGTACTGATCTTCAACAATATATTTTATACATTTTGTGAAAAAATATATAACATACATATCTGACGATATAGTTAATAATGAACATATTGCCATAGTAAATGTTGGTTCCACTGCTATTGTGCATTATCTTTTCATTTCATCTCATAGTCGCAAATTGTGGTGACTCAAGAGTGTTATTTGTCGTGGCAAAGAACACATTGCCCTGTCAGTGAAACAAACGTGTTCAAGATGATGAATATGCAAAAAATGAGGCAGCTGGTGGAAAGGTGATACAGTGATATGGACATTGTGAGCTTGGTAGTCTTGCAGTGTCAATGTGCATTGGTGATAGATATTTTGAAGCCACTTTCTAGAGCGAGAGGAAGTATTCATCTCTGAGCTAGATCATGCACCTCTTCATTTGTCATGACTTCCCACGAACCATCAATGGCCAGATGAGACACTTATCATCTTTCGCCGGAGGAAGAAACATAACTTGTTCTAGAATAATCCACCACTTCAAATATCTATTACGGCTAAGGTTTCATCTCAAATATAAACCATTCCAAAGACAATAAGGTAAGCAATGAAGGACTTACTTCCCAACATCCCCTCCACAAAATCTTGTTGGACCAGGCTATGGGTTATCTTTGATCGAAAACGAAAGTGCATCTTTTGGCCTATCGTAACCGGAGAGAAGTTGGGTTTTGGCTCAGATACTAAGTTAAGGTTCCAAGTTGACTTTGCAAGAACGCCAAATACATGGGTGGTGCTATTTTCACCCCCTTTTCTTTTCACAACCACATGGAAGTGTGAGGAAAAAAATGTAATCACCGTCAAGTTCCAAACTCATTTGGTTGAAACTGCTTAAAGCACTCCAATTTTGAGTGAATATGCATATCATGCTCATTTCTGATAACAAAGTTAAAATGCATATCACCCCTAATTCATTACTTTATGAGAGGGTCAATCATATTGAGATAGATTTTCATTTCATTAAAGAGAAAATCCTATCTAGAGACATCGCCACTAGCTTTATATGTTTTCACTAAGTCTTTGAGAGGTCTTCGGACAAGGCTACATGCCTAAACCTATAACAAGCTTAATGCAATATGACTTATAGTTATATGTTGGGGAGTTTTAGAACATATGTGTTCATATCTTTGGTATTTATTTAGTCGGACTCTCTTTTCCCTCTCTTTTCACTTGGTCATAAAAGGTCTAATACCTTGTCAGGGACCAACTATCCTACAAGCTTAAGCTTTTAGGTGAAGGACCAAGGATCTTGATCTCTTAAAAATTAACAAAAAATTCAAAAGTCATTAATAAATTAAGATAAAAATTCCATCAAAGCTAATAAAGGCATTTATGTAGCAAAATAACTGGCTCCATGGCAACCTTACAAATAATCTCTCATGGATTTATTGGTACCGCAATCTTTGCTTGTCGGGAACTAGTTATGATAACCTCAGTTAAAGCGCCCAACTCATAATTGGTGAATTTGTAGGTTCAATTCTTAAACATCATTTCAAGCAAGATAAGGTGACTTGACTGACCCATATATGCAAACTAACCTTCTCACATGAAGCCTCCAAAACTTCTTTTGGCAATACAAATTCATCAGGTTCAGAGATGAAACCAAGGGGGAAGCCAAGCATTTCCCTAGTCTTCAACCAAAGTTGTGCACATTGACGAGCTAAACTGAAGAAAATCACAATGAAGGAAAACATCAGGCAACATTGAAAACAAAGACAGGAGAGCATAAGTGCTAAAAAACTAACAAGCTAATCTAATCAACACCATGAGTCCTAAAACGTTCAAACACCCTCAAAATAATACTAGATTACTACTCTATAATGGGATAACCTAACTTCGTGATCATCATGCTCTCCGTGTGTTTATTTTTTTTATAGCAAAAGAAATTCATTAAAAGGAAGAAAACAAAGGAGCACAAACTCCAAAAAAAGAAATATACAATGGAGTCCAATCTCTATCTAGACCATAAGAAAACAAAAGGGAACACTTTAGGACCTAAGATATTGTGTCATGTAACAAACATATTAGGGGACAAAGATGTTCAAAAGAGAATTTGCAACCAAACAAAGAAATAAAAAGATGAGCCCTATTTTCCAAACTATAACATAAAATCGCACACATATTAGGGGCCAAAGCAATGAAAGGTCTTCACTTTTGGAACAGGTCATTTGTGTTCATCCTGTTAAGAATAGTGGTCCAAACAAAAGATTTGACCTCTAGGGAAGCTTTGGATTTGTAAATGAGTTTATTCAAAAGGAATCTTTCTCTGTTAGGAGATTTAATGAGGAATTGACTGAAAAATTGCAAGAAAGGGCTCGATAAGAATCAATGGACCACGCTCGTTTATCCTTATCGGTGAAAGGATGGACATATTCAAGCAAAACTAAAATGGATTCTAGTTCAATAGCTTCTATAACATGAAAGTTCTTAACAAAAATGATGTTCCAAGATATATTGGATTAAAAAGTTCAGCTGCTTAAAGCCTTAGAAATTTCACAGAGATGGAATCTAAAGAGGAAAGCAATATTCTAGGACAGCAGTTTCCAAGTCCCGGACCTTGTTCTTTCCTAGGCCTACAACACACCTCCCAACTTACAAGATGGTACCTATTTGAATCTCCCACGCCCAGCTAAAGTTAGTCCTTAATTCGCTGAATTCTTTGGGTGACCACCATCGTGGTGTGAAGAGGGGGAGAAAGAATAGATGGATGCTTCATAAGAGCAATCTAACCAGCATATGAGAAAAAGACACCTATGAAACGGTAAGAAACAGAAAACAAAGAGAGTAGAAGAAGAGAAAGGATCTTCTTTTATTAATCAGAAAAGCTTGAATCAAAGTACAAGAATAGTCTTATTTATAGTGAAGCTTAAGGCTTAAACAAAATAGCCAGCTCAGCACTTAATACAACAAACTAACAAACTAGAAGTAACTGATTTAGTTTAACAACTTAAATTGAATCAATAATCATAAACTCTAGTATTCTAATATATCCCCCTGAAAAGAAGGGTGCTGATTAATGCTGGAAAAGGTCAGACTTCAGAACTGGCATCAAGAATGTGAAGTTGATTTCTCAAGGTTATAAACTGATTGTTGGAGAAAGGTTTTGTTAGAATGTCTGCAGTTTGAAGTTCATTTGGAACATGTTGCACAAATAGGGTTTTGTTCTGAATCTTGTCTCTAACAAAGTAAAGGTCTAGCTCAATATGCTTTGTTCTATTGTGAAGAACATGGCAATTGTGCTTAGGAGTAATGTATGAGACTGAGAGTTCCTTTAGCAGAAATTCAATCCACATAAGTTCTTGAGAGGCTAGAGCTAAACTTATGTGTTCTGCTTCAGTACTAGACCTGGAGATTGTTTGTTGTTTCTTGGACCACCAGGTTACAAGGTTTGAACCTAGATAAACGCAAGCACCTGAGGTTGATCTTCTATCATCCATATCAGAAGCCCAATCAGCATCACAGTAGGCTACTAAGGATAAAGCATAGTTGCTTTTGGCATAGGTGATGGAGAGTCCTAAGGTTTGAGTTCCTTGGAGATACCTAAGTATTCTCTTTACTGCAATCCAGTGAGAATTCAAAGGTGTGGAAATGAATTGGCAAACCTTGTTAACAGAGTAGGTAATATCAGGCCTAGTTACAGTTGCATAATGCAAAGCTCCTACAATATATCTATAAAAGGTTGGATCGTCAAAGTTATCAGAACCATGTCTGGTGAGTTTACAATTACTAGCCATAGGAGTAGTACTTGACTTTGCTGAAGACATATTAGCTTTAGCAAGTAAATCTCTAATATACTTTGATTGAGACAGAAACAGTGACCCATCTGGCATGTATTTTACTTCTATGTCAAGAAAGTAGTCTAGAGGTCCTAACTGTTTAAGAGCAAAAGTGCTACTAAGGTCCTGAATAACTTGTTTTACCATTGTAGAAGAGGACCATGTTACTATGATATCATCAACATATACTAGAATATATAGTTGATGATTAGATGAAGTGTGTATGAACAAGGAGTTATCACACTTACTGATTTTGAAGCCTAGTTTGAATAGAGCCCCTTTAAGTTTCTCAAACCACTGTCTAAGAGCCTGTTTTAAACCATATATGGCTTTGTTGAGTTTGCAAACCAAGGTCTTATCAGCATGTTGAAAGCCAGTGGGTTGATTCATATAAACTTCCTCTTCAAGACTGCCATTGAGGAAGGCATTATTGATGTCAAGTTGCTCTATCATCCAGTGATGAGTAACAGCAAGAGTTAGCAAAACTCTTATAGTGATTGGTTTAACCACAGGGGAGAAGGTTTCATTGTAGTCAACTCCATGCTTTTGATGAAACCCTTTTGCCACAAGTCTGGCCTTATATTTGTTTACTGAGCCATCTGGGTTTTCTTTAATTCTGAAGACCCACTTGCATCCAATAGCTTGCATCCAATAGCTTGTTTGTGAGGAGCCATATGGCCTTTAATTCTTTAATTTTGAACCCCATGTGCCTAATGCCATTAAGGCATCATACTCAAGTTGCATGGCTTGATGCCACACAGGACTTGATAGAGCAAGTTTTGTACTAACAGGTTCACTTTGAGCAAGTTGAACACTAGGAGCTGCTGTATTGAGTAATCCAGATTTGGATCTAGTCTGCATTGGATGAGAAGAATGAGGAGGTAAAGACAGAGATGTTGTGGATGAAATGGAAGAAGGAGATGAGGGAAAGTACTCAGAAGGAGATGAATTAGCAGACAAAGAAGACGATGAGGTTGAAGTATGAGATGTTATAGGAACAATAGTGTCATGTAGTGGAGAATTTTGTGATAGGGGAATGTCATAGGTTGGTAAATCTGAATGAGTCTAATTGAAGGAATTTTGGCAAAAGGTGAAGTGTGGAGTAGGTTGACTGGACACAGTTGAAGCTAATTCAGTAAAAGGAGAAGACTCTTTGAGAAAGTTTGAGGAGTATGGAAAGTGAGATTCATTGAAGACTACATCTTCAGAAACAAATATTTTTCCACTAGAAGACAAACACTTGTATCCCTTATGGTTTAAAGAATAGCCCAGAAAAATACACTTTGTGCTCCTAGGACTTAGTTTATGCTTGTTAAAGGGTCTTAGGTGAGGATAGCAAGCACAACCAAACACTTTGAGAGATTGATAATCTGGGTTTTTACCAAACAGCAACAGAAATGTTGATTTTGACTTCAGAATAGGAGAGGGCATTCTATTTATAAGGAATACAACAGTTAAGAATGCATGATCCCAATAGACTAAGGGTAAGTGAGCATGTTCTAACAAAGTGAGACCAGTCTCAACAATGTGTCTATGTTTCCTTTCCACTGTTCCTTGTTGGTGATGTATATGAGGACAAGAAATCCTATGCACAATCCCAAGGGTTTTAAGGAAATCAGTGAAATGTCTAAATTCCCCACCAAAATCACTCTGTACAGCTTTAACAGAGTGGCTGAATTGAGTGTGGACATACTTAAGAAAGTACTGAAAGATTGACAATGTTTCATATTTTTGCTTTAATAGAAAGATCCAAGTATGTTTACTGTGTACATCAACAATAGAAAGATAATACCTAAACCCATCAATAGAGTGAACAAGAGCAGGACCCCACAAATCAACATAAACTAATTCAAAACAGGAATTATAAATAGATGTAGAAACAAGAGCATGAAGTCTATGAGATTTGCCTATACAACATGAAGAACATAAATCATGAACATTTTTATAACTGTGAGAAATATTGTATAACTGCAAAACATTCTTTACAACTGTTTTGTGGGGATGCCCCAACCTTGAATGCCAAAGAGAAAAACTAGAAGAATTACAATTGTTCAAACTAGATTTATTACATTGACTCAAAGAAAATTTATTACAATCTTGAGACTTTGAAACTGACAAACCAGAACTTCCCAGATTGTGATTGAAAACTGAGGAGACATGGCAAGACTTCGATTGAGGGAGTAGACCACGAAAAGCATAGAGTCCCTCCTTGGTGAGAGAGCCATATAGAAGAATTTCACTAGTAGCCTGTGATTTTATAAAACAATCATGAGCATGAAACTCAAAATAGCACATGTTATCTCTAGCAAATTGAGATACACTCAATAGATTTTTAGTGATGGAAGGATCATGAAGAAGATTATTTAGCTTAAAGGAAATGTCAGAATTGTAAGTAGAAGAAAATTTAGAATTTCCAACTGATTTAATTGGAATTCCAATACCATTACCCATAAAGATTTGATCATGTCCAAATTTCTCGATTGGATCATGCACCAGGTTAGGATCAGTTGTAAGATGATGTGTAGCTCCAGAATCTGGGTACCAAGTCGCATTCTTCGTGTCTTTTGGCAAGGAAGAGTCTTGGTGTTGAATTTGAGCATTCATGGCATTCGAAGGATGAGGAACCCTAGAAGCCGACCTTGGTCCAGGTCCAAGAAGTGAAGAAGAATAGGGAGCTTGAGATGTTGTGTAGAGATCTTGTGGGTAAGTTGGATAGAAATAGGCCGGATAATTTGTAGACCCATAACCATTCATAAAGGAGTGGTGAGGTGTAGAATGATGTGGCAAATAATTGAAGTAATGCTGCATGTGATTGCCACGTGGATAGTCGCCAGATGGACAGGCGTAAGATAGCTGATTTTCAAAGCCAAGAGGCGCACGATAGCAATTCATAATATCATGTCCATGGCGGTTGCAAATGAACAAAAGAGAGAAGATCAATTTGGCGATCTTCCTCCACGAAATCTTCCCCCAAAACCATTTCTTCTACTCCTGCTTGCACTGTAATTTCCACGATAGTGACCAGAACCACCACCATTACCATTGTAAGGAGAAGGATTTGGGAAATAATCAAATCGAGGAGCATATTGAGAAGAAGGAGATTTGACTGCCGAAGTAACAGGATAAGATGAAAGTGATGAGTTAGAAGCAACATTGACAGATAAAGCATCTGAAATAGCCTTTTGTTTGCCTTTTTCCAATCTTGCTTCGAAGGTTAAGAGAAAGGATTCCAAGTTATGAACAGTAGGGAGATCCATCTGACTTTCAACATATGTAATCACTGGTTGATATTCCTCATTTAAACCATCAAGTATATAGTCTATATGTTCTGGAACAGAAATTGGTGTGCCAATGAAGATTAAAGCATCAACTAACCCTTTAATCTTTGTAAAATATTCTGAAATGGAGCTTGGCCCTTGAGAAATAGAACGCAATTGAGACCGAAGTTGTCTACTCCTAGCTTTCGTCTGAGAGTTGCAGAAAGAATCAACCTCTTCCCAGAGCTGCCAAGAATGCACACAACCAACAACACGTGGTTGCAAGCTCTCTGAGATAGAGTTAAGGATCCATGAAAAATACTGATTGGTCAAGTTCCTCCCAACGAAGATAAGCAGGATTGACTCTGTTAATGAGACGATCATCGTCGTTAAGAAAACGATGAGGGATTTCAGTTCCCAAAACAAACTGATTTGCCCTATTTGAGGTTAGGGTCGCAATCATGAAGTGACGCCACACAAAGTAGTTTTTCTCTGTGAGTTTCATTGAAGGTAAAGGAAGAACAAGAGGAGAAGAGACCACTTGAAGTGGTGAAGGAGTGGAAGGTGAACAAGAGCGAGGTGGAGAGGAAGGCAAGGTCCCAGTGTTTGTGGTGTTAGTATTAGTAGTGGCCATGGTTGGCGTGATACCATTTAAGAAACAGAAAACAAAGAGAGTAGAAGAAGAGAAAGGATCTTCTTTTATTAATCAAAAAAGCTTGAATCAAAGTACAAGAATAAAGTCTTATTTATAGTGAAGCTTAAGGCTTAAACAGAATAGCCAGCTCAACACTTAATACAACAAACTAACAAACTAGAAGTAACTGATTTAGTTTAACAACTTAAACTGAATCAGTAACCATAAACTCTAATATTCTAATAGAAACTATCTAACACTTGGATATCTACGACATCATTGAATCCCAAAAGAACAAGGCTCATGGATTACTTCCTAGAAGACTGCCTAGATAGGTAACAGGCCATTGAATAGTTTGATAACCAGCCAAAGTAGAAAACATGGTCAACATTTTGACTATTTACATTCAGACTCGCTATCCAACTTTTGATCAGGTTAATTTTGTGCCTAGAAATGATCTCAAAAAAATATTAATATAGACAAAATGTTTACAAAAGAATCAATGTCGACCTCCAAAAAGAAAACAATGTCATCAACATGCTAAAGATAGGATAATAAAATGCCCTTCCCACCAACCCCATATTCAGCCCATTATTCGGGGCTATTGACTCCAGCTGGCTAAGAACATCAACCAGTAGAGAGAGAGAGAGAGGGGGGGTGAGACAAGCATGAAACTCACAATTCACAATCACAGTAAAAGTGGATGAGGATTGAGCAAAAGCATCCCAAAATCCAATTGCTCCACTTAAACCCAAAACCTTTCCTCTCCAAGACTTTATCTAGAAAACCCTCGCTAACTTGTCCATACGGTTTCCCACAATCCAACTTAAAAACAAGACCAGTTTATTAAGGATTCTTATATCATTCACCACCTCATTAGCAATGAGAGCAGCATATAGGAATTGACTACCTGCAACGAAGCAAACTGATACTCTTTAAGGTGGCATCCTAATGACTACCCTCGGTCTGCAAGCAAGAACTTCAGTAATTATCTGATAGACGTTACTAAGAATTAAACTAACGGGAGAGAATCCTCAACTTTGACTGTCCTATCCTTTATAGGAACGAGAGTAACAATACTCATAATATTATTTTCTTCTGTTTTAGAAACAAGACAAAAGCCTTAATAGAAAGGAAGCCTAGATTTCCAAATCGGATAGACATGTGAGGAAAATTTTGCACTAGGAAACTAAACAAAAATAAGTCTAGAACATAAGCCCAAAACAGTTTAATGTCCAAAATCTCCCATCAGAAAACTTATTATGACTAAAATGAGAATCATTAATTGCCCACGGGAGTGTAAACCATGGACTATCATAATAAAATATAAGAGCTGAGAACAAAATATTACCATGAATCCAATTTTAAATTGAGAGGCTTGCATTGGACAATATCATGATAAATCTCAAAAAATAATACTCAAGTATGATAAAGATTTTATCAAAAACTGATGCAATCAACAAAGCATTACCTGCGCATGCGACCAAAATACCGAGCACGCTCTGTTACCCCAACAAAGCCTCTGGAGTCTAAGATATTAAAAGCATGAGAAGTTTTCAGAAGCTGATCATACCTAGCATGTAGTAGTAAAACATGCATCAGAAGTAAAGAGGGTGAAGAAACAAAAAAACACATTGACCAGACGTTAAGAAATACAATAAATAGCTAAGTAAAAAATGTCAAAATCTTACGCAGGGATTGCAAGGCCTGAAGAAAGTAAGCAACGAGCTTCCTCCTCAAAGAAATCAAAATGTTTCTGAATATGATCAACACTGGCATGCTCCAAGTAATATGCACTCATTTCCTTCCTAGAATAAAAACAATATATGATTGCCAATTAATAGACAGTGTAGTAAGATTAGCGAAACAAAAATAAGTGACCTTTTAGCTTGAAGTCTTGAACTATATAAAGTTGTCATTAACTGAACTCTCCTTTACTCTTCGTTAATTGAAACTGATTGCTTAATTTAAAGTACTGGATTAGTCTTTCCAGCATACAAGTCCTTCTACTCTATGTAATTTACTTTCATTTTGAGCCAAGAAAACAACCATTAGACTGGAAGAGTTTTTCACTCATTAAAGAAATTTTTATGTGTTAAATTAAAAAAGAGTATATACAAAATACAAAAAAAAAGGAAAGTAATCATCCTAGATGATAACTTAGAGCAATATTTCACCACAAAGAAAATAAAATCAAACGCAATTAAAAAACCAGTAGTCACAGCAAGTAAGTACTCATTCTCCAAGAACAGCTCTCCGTATGTAATTCCGTCAGAATATTTGATCTTCTTGAAGTGATCAACTCCCTGTCACAATTTACTGAACTCATAAATTTGTATAAAAGACGATAGAGATTGAGGGAAGAAAAAAGCAAATTAGCCAACAGACCTGCAGTAACATGAGGATACGTTCAAGTCCATAAGTGATTTCTACAGATACAGGTGATAACTGAAGGCTTCCAGCCTGGAGTGAGAAACAGAGACGTAAGAGAACAGAACTCAAAAGGTAGCTCGCTCATTCACTCACTCTTAAAAGGACACCATATATTTTAAAGCGGGATATGCTGTCCTCTACCTCTTACATAATTTTTTTCTTCTCTCTAACAAAATTTTTCTCTGTTCAAAAACAAATAACTATTCCCTGTAATCAACAAAACATACCTGTTGAAAGTATGTGAATTGAGTAATCTCCATCCCGTCCATCCAGACTTCCCAGCCCAAACCCCAAGCACCAAGAACCTATATACATTTTTCAATTAGCTTGTTTTGTTCATATTATGTCAATATGGAGATGGCAATTTACCAGTATGAGATTTAAAAGGCAAGAGAGAGTACAAACAATTGAATTGCATTACAGTAAGCAGCATTACGATAATAATAATCTAAAGCAATAAATATTACCGGACTTTCCCAGTTATCCTCCACAAATCGTATATCGTGTGCAGTAACATCAATACCTACAACAGTGCACTCCACAAGTTCAGAACCAGAGGTTTAAAATCAGGTAATAGATAAGTATAATAACAACTGGATGAATCAATATCATTTTGAATCAAAGCTCTAGATTATGGTTCATCCATCGTTGTAATGATATATTGGGGTTTACAGCGGTAACTTGGTATATTAACCATACAACCATTAACTAAAAAATGTCACTTCTCGTAGTTTTTCACATTATGGGTACCTAATTAAATTATACGTCCTTCACCTTTTAGATATGGTCAACGGTATACCAGTCGCTTAGTTTCAAGGGAAGCATGATGTAGGCAGGAGACACTTCATTTTGCTGGTTAATCATTAATGTTATGACTTATGATTCAACTTGCGAATGAAAGGTTGTAAGCAACATTGAACTAGAGGTCAGTCATTAGGTGGGATCAGAGAGAGTGGAGGTGTTTCCTTTGCAATTTGCAGATGATAATTTTTTTTTTCTTCTTGAAGACATGGATATTTCTACAAAATTTCATTTTGTTAAATGACTTTTAGGCTGCTTATGGTCTACATATAAAGCTGGCTAAGAATGGTCTCATGAGTACTAATGCTGATGGCAGGATATTGACTTTTTGAACTCTTTAGCTCATGTGGCTACGGTAATGTTTTTGAAAACCAGACTGGTCCTCAACCCGGTAAGGGGAGAGATTCGAGGTTCTGTGGTCGGACAAGGGAAAGATTATATACTTCTCTTGTAAGATTTCCCTTCCATTTTCATGCCAGTTTTTTATTTGTGCACACAAATGCTTGTAAACTAAAACAAACAAAAAATATCTATTGAACAGGAGAATATCGTCTATTTGAGTTGATTCAGAAAATGTTAGGGTCAATTACAACCTAAAGCTGATAGGCTGCGGATAAAAAGGTCCTGTGAGTTTCCAGGATCAGGCTTCAATATGACCTGGAGATCAGAAAGCAACCAAGAATTCAATGGTAGATATTGAAAAGAACACAAACTATCCTAGAAAATATGACCAGAGATCAGATAACAATGAAGAATTCAATGATAGAAATAGAATAGAACAGAAACTATCCTAGAAAATTAATCTAGAATTTCTTAATTTGATTGCAATGTCAAATTTGACCTGAAATTGAGTGTGTTTTTGGAGCCTATTTGGATTTTCTCCATATCGACTGTCATCAGGGCGAATGCTAGGTTCCACATACCTTTCATCATAAAAACCAAAATCACAGAGAATTTCAGTTATAAAAAAGGATATAATTAGTTGATATGAGAAAAGAAAATACATGTAAAACATACTTACGCAACATTCCATGGTTCTGGACCAAGAACCCTTAAATATGTAAGAGGATTCATTGTACCAGCTCCAACCTGCTCAATGTAAACAACAAAACATATCAAAAAAACATTAAGTGGAACATTAAGTGTGAGCATCCGAGTTCAAATTACGAACATTAAGTGTGAACACATGAGTTCAAACATCAAAGAAAGTTAGGGATTTTATTATAAATAATAATAACCTCAGTGTTACTGCATTGCATTATGGAACAACCAACGGAAGCCCAATATTGATGAAGGCGCTGAATGGCTTGTTGGAAAGTAAGGGTTGTTGACGAGTCCTTATGTGGTTGGGTGATAGGATTGACTGAGGTGGTTGAGGCGGCGGTGGTGAATTGACGGCGGCGGTGGCGGGGAAGGAGGATGAGATGGTGGAAAGTGGTTGTGGGGCGGCGGAGGAGGAGAGAGAAGGGAGAGGTATGGGGTTTGAGAAAAGAGATGACAAGGGGCACGCCAAGGATAGACATGCTGCCACTTCTAACAAACACTGGATAATGTCACACCACATATATATATATATATATATATATACATGTTGGTGGTGTTGTACACTTTTGGCCAATGCCTATAATATGCTTTTACCCATGAGTTAGGCTGAAGATTACTGAGATTGATTTATGAACGGAGATCTGTTGTCCCCAAAGGTGTCACAGGTTAATCATATTGTGTTATTTAATTAAAATAATAAAATATAAAATAATATTTTATATTATTTAATGCATTTTTATTGGATGGGGACAGAGAAACAAAATTCATTTGGAACAAATGATCCCTGTTCATAGATTTATGTCATTAAATGTTTATCCTTCAATTTTCTCATACCATCATTAAATTAACCAATAATTATACATTTGGCTAGTTCCCACACAACTTGTTCTCACCTACTTGTTCTTAAATGATTTTATGAAGTTTTTTCAAAGTGCAACACACAGTTTCTTTCATGTGTGTGCGTGACATAACCTTATAAACTCTAAAACAAAGTTTTAGCCATAATGTCATATGAACTCAGAGTCTATTTAAGAAGTTCAAAAAAACCATTTTCAATTGTCTTTGGTCTCCGAATCGACTATAACATAAGCAATCACATAAAATTGATTATTAACATTCTGTCCAACAACAATGAGAAGTTGTCTCCATAGTATCATTTAAAAAAACAATCATCTTATCCAATCACTGGTCTATATCCATTCTTGAATCCTATTTTACGTGCATTCATACATATAGTTGATCCATTGTTTGTCTTGTATACTTCTTCTAAGTAATTATTTCTTTTCCTATTCTTCAATAGCTTCCCTAGCAAGCTTTAAGGCATTGTTGACTTTTCTTCTTCTCCAAATGAAGCATGAAATCCTCCTTTGTTAAACTTATAGATTGCTTCCTTTTTAAATTTAGTTGTGTCAGTAATCTTGACTCCAATTTTTTTGAAACACAATCATTGTGGCTGCCTTGTTCTTGAATATCCTATAACATGTATGTTCGGGACAACAACATAAATGTTATTATTTTTGTTATGCGGTTCTAGGAATACAAACAAAGAAGAAATTGTTCGACCAGACTGCGACTGAGGAGCCTCCAACTATCGGGAAGTTCTATTGTTACTGGGGAATGGAAAGAGTACAAAGTCACAAGTGATGCATCACGTCTTGAACCAAAACCTTAAGACATTAGTTTCATGAGTCTTTTCTACTTATAAACTTATTTACTCCTCCCTGCATATACAATGAGAGACTCCACACTTGAATAAACTAAACAATCTCTCTCAAGTGTGGGTAACACACACTTTTCGGTTCGCTTCCCTTTAAGTCCACCATGTCCTAGCCGAACCACGTTAACAATAGAAGGGATCAAATAATATATATTTTCTAAAACAACAGAAATGATATTTATTTGGAGCGTACAAAAACAAATATGGATGAAAATGGACGAGTTCTAACATGGCAGAAATAAAAAATGAATTGTTTTTCATTTAATGATATGAGTTGGAAGAAGGATTTTTTATTTTTTATTTTTCCGATATTATAATTAGTTTGATACACAAAGTGGGACATGTGGTTGAGTTAGGTGTTGGATATAAGTGAGATGGTGAAATTGAGAGATAGAATATAGAGATTGAAGAAGAATAGGAAAAATGGGTAGCGAAGAAGAAGAAGAAGTGTTGGGTGAAGTAGAAGCCATGGAAGCTGTTTATGGAATGGATTTTGTTCTTCTTCGTTCATTCCCTCTTCTTTTTCATCTTTCCCTCTTCCCCCGCACCGCTGATGATTCCTCCCAACAGTTCGTAGAAGCTATTATAGAGATTCGAGCAACCCCTAAGGTATTTTCTCTCTCTCTCTCTATATATATATATATCTTAATTCCAATACTATCTGATAAGGTTATTGTTGTTGTTGTTGTTATAGTACCCAAAGGAACCACCTTGTGTTGATGTTGTGGATTGCAAGGGTATGGATGAGATGAGAAGAAAGCATTTATTACATCATATACAAACTAAAGCCCATGAGCTATGCCCCGCTTTCATGCTTGTTGCTCTATGTGAGGTAAAACCTGAATCATTGAGAATCACTTATAGTTAACGTGAAAGAGACTCAAATAGATATAGCATGTCAAATATCTTTATTCTGCAATAATCATTCATAATTGATTATTGAATAATTTTTTTAGGAAGCAGTTGAGAAACTCTCAGCTATGAATCATCCTGATGGTGATTGTCCATTGTGTTTGCTCCCTTTGGTCCCAATTGATCAGCAGAGCCAAACCTTGCCTTTTATGAAGTTAATGTCTTGCTTTCATTGTTTTCACAGGTGGGCTCTTGTTAATTTTATCTTTTTGAATTGTGATTTTTATGTTCTGATGTTCTTGTATTTCATTTACTCAGATTTTTAGAAGTACATTTATGTGGTGAATTTTATCTTGGTTTTAACATTAGATTTTCATATCTAATGTCCCCTCCCAATTTTCGTATATAATTGGCAGTGAATGTATCATTAGATGGTGGAATTATCTTCAAAAATCTAAAGAAACAGACTCTGCCAAGTCAAGTAGTGCAACTATGCATCCTAATAAAGGTATGGGAAATTTAGAAAGGCACTTTTGACTACAGGTTTAAGTGTAGTTTTAAATATGAACTTATTCTTTGTATGAACAAAGAATAAAATCTTGGAGAGTAATATGTTGTAGATTAATGATTTTCAGATTTCGTTTGGGTTAAATAATTAGGCCTGAATGTTCTCCAGAAGGTAGCTCATGGAGAGGGTTATCCAAGTTACTATAAAGTGATTCATTGCTCATACTCATCTGATGTGGTCCTTGACACTTAAAAGACACCTCACGTCCGAGATTTGACATCCGAGTGTGAAGTTTGAAGGACAAGACATTTGCAGCTGGCCCAACATCGAATAGGCCGTAATACCATATTAGAATGAATAGGCCTTAATACCATATTAGAATGAATAGGCCTAATTCCACCCTAAAACTCGCATATAGGAGGAGAGTTGTTGTCTCAGTCATTATAAATGATTGTTTACTCAGATACTCAACCAATGTGGGGCTTAAAATGTTCAATGAACATTACTTCAATTAGAGTAAATACCTGTCTGAAAAACTTATCATTTAGGATATTGGTTTACCATAAGAACCCATCACAGCTGTGCTGGGAATTCCAAATTTTAGTAAGATTGTGGTGTCCAGCATGCCACCTTTCTTATTATCCCATTCCTGGAGACCTCCCGGGTGTTTTTGAATCGTCTCATTTCCCAATTGCTTAACGTGTTGTTTATCAACTGCAACTAGCTTTAGAATAAAACCTTCATTGACAACCAGAAAATTTAACATAATGTATGAGAAACTGTTCTAGGTATGTAGTTTTGGATCAACTAGTTATAGATAGTGGAGACCATGGTAACTCATATTTGTGGTATATATATTTATTACACAGTCAGTTTCAGTATTTTCTAATGGAAATCCACAATATTTTTTATTGCTGCAAGTGATAGGATGTGTAGCATGCACAGTTTGTATGTAGTTATTGGAAATCAGGAGCAAAAAAGGAGCCAAGAAAGTGTGGGAAAATCTAAGGAAGTATAGAGAATCAAAGAAGAGACATAAAGTAGAACCAGGGTTGTAACTCTCATTAACTGACTAGAACCTTAAATTCGTTTGCTACTTCTTTTTATCATAGATGACAACATTCGAAGTACTCATATTCTTATAGTTAATATCGACCTTTGTTTCACCCACACAATACAACTAAGTGATAGTAGATATGACTTAATGTGCCAGACTTTCATATTTTGGGGTGGACCATTTGGCTTTAGATTAACAAGTTTTTTTTGCCAGTTATTTTTTGAAGTTGCCCCTTCTTTCCACTCCAAATCTTCCATTTAGGTTCAAATGACAACTTCTTTACTCAGTAAGTCTTGATTGATACTACCGCTCTTTTAAATGTCATAACTTGAGATTGTAGTTTACCTTTTCACTTTAGCCATCATGGTAGCTGATACAAACCTTGGGTGAACCGAACCACAAAAGCCGGTCATCGTGGTTGGAGAGCTCAAGGCCATATAAACCCCACACTGGAATCCCACACTTCCGATGTAGGACTCAAGTTTCATATCTTTCAATTGGATCTTAACATTACACCATGCTGTGTAGCCCTGACGTCTACGTGCGCTGGCTTTGACTAGTCCTGAATAAATATTGCAGTGCGGGTGTTACCATCTGCACTGCTTGTTTGTAGCTAACACATGGTGAAAAGTTCTGATACCGCATTACCAATTGGTATGAACCTTGGGAGAACTGCAAAACATAAGCTATCCATTGTGATCGGAGAGCCCAAGGCCATACGAACCCAACATTGGAATCCTGTACCTCTAACGTGATGCCTCACAATTGGATCTTAACAAATAACAATAGTATATTCTGATCTTGCATCAGTTCAGTTCTATGGAGAACTTTTGCCTCTTCCATATTTTGTATTCCTAATAAATTCCATGAAAATTCAGGTTATCCTAACAAGATTCTGTTTTATTTATTAGATAATTATAAAAAAGTGGAAGAGGGTATTGGAAACTGCCCGGTGTGTCGCAAACCTTTTCATGTCAAGGATCTGGAACATGTGCTTGACCTAGTTGGTTCACATTCTTCCCAAGTAGTAAGTTACTTTGTTCACTACAGCATGTATTGTGTTGTCAATTAGAATTTCATTATTAGCAAATCTGAACTTCTGTAAATTGGTTGAATCATAAAAAATCATGTTTTTAAAATTAGTTTGTCCTTTTCTGTTGGAATTCAGAATTCAGATAGTGATAAGGCAACTGATGAAGAAGAGCTCCTTCAATCTGAGCATGAAATCATTAGGAGACAGAAATTTGAAGCAGTCTTAAATTTGCAGAAGGAGAACAGTGGTCTGATTGAACCCAAAAGAGATTTGGTAATATTGCCTGGCATGTACCTTCCACAACCAGCCGCAACGCCGAGCTCCACGTCAACCAAGGAATCTGATGAGCAACAAGAAAAAGATATACCTACAGTCATCTCTGAAAAACATGCTGGTGAGACCTCGAATGCGCCTAGTTCTAGCAGGCACAAGAATTTCGGTGCAAGGAGGCAGAGACCAAGAAGTGATAACCACTCTAGTTCGGCCGTAAGAAATCCAAGAAAACCAGTCCAACAACAGTGGGTTAGAAGAGATAATAATCCTGGCAGTAAGCAATAGAAGGGATGTTTCTGACTTCTATAGTTCATTTTTTTATATCAGATGGATGTTTAAATTTTGTGGTTGAAAAGCAAGATACAAAACTTATAGTTAAGGACAGAGATAGACACATACCCTTCACCCTTTCATTTGTAGGGATTTAAGGTTGTTTTTGTTGTTGGAGGATTAAGCAAAAAAAAGGAAAGAGATGTAGATGGTGCTTACTTTTTGTGCAATTTTTCCTAACTTTTCATTTTTATTTTTTATTTTTTGGGTTGTCATAAAGTTTCTCTCTAAAGCTCCACCCTTGTAATTTGTGTTACATTTAGCAACTAAGTTGTAATGTTCAGTATTTTCTTGTGATGTTATTCTTGGTTATCAAATTTTATGTGCTATGCACTTAAAATTACAGCTGCATATCAAATCTTTACATTATTATCGAATTATATATTACTTTGTATATTTTCAAGAAGACTTTGAGTTCAATGTTTTATCGATAAATATAATTTATGTTATAATATTATAGCGTTGTTTGATCATATAATCGACCTTACCTAATAAGATGAAGACTTAATTGTTAGGACAAAACTTAGGTACAATTCCTTATGTACAAATGGTGCTTGTAGCCTATTAAAAGGTGACACGTGTTCATTGTCACCTATACTTTGAAGAGAGAGATTCTTAATTGCAAAAAAAGAGAAAGACATAATTGCAAAAAAAGAGAAAGACTTAATGATATAAATCAACACGTGTCACCTTTTAATAGGTTACAAACATCATTTGTACATAAGGAATTGTACCTAAGTTTTGTCCTAATTGTTATTATATGAATGATGTGTTTTTTTAATGAAGTTTAAGTCATAGTTCCTCTACTAAATATAATTTCTTGGTGTGGTATTTTCAATGTTATTTATACATTACTCACTTTTTCATATAAAAATGGTAGGGGTGGCAAAATATCCGCAATCCACAATCGATCCAAAATCCATTAATTAGAACTAATGGAATTAAATGGATATAATCCAATGGATAGTGTTGATAATGGATGGATTCAAATCCATCCATTATATCCAATGGATACCCAATCCATAAAAAAAAAGTAAATTTTTTTCTTCTTCTCAAAACCATGTGCAAATTCTTTTTTTACAAAATAATTCATTCAAAAGTTGAATTACCCTTTCTAACAAAAATATTCCCTCAACAAAAGCTTGCTTTCTTCATCTATGGAGGTTTTTTTTTCCCAATATCTTCATACATTCTCATCTCCATTGAAGATTTTGTTTCTTCCAATAGTTTATTTTAATTTTGATGTTCCTTCAAGATTGATTGATATATCTTTTGATTCCTTATATATACATTAAAATATTATTTGTTGTATTGTTATGTGGATGCTCGTGTTGGAATGATAAATTATTTGCTGATTATTATACATGTGGCTCCCTCATCACAGTAATTGTGTTACTAGTTATTTTTAAGTTTAAAACTTATGTTAATGCAACATTGTAAATTTATATTATTTTAGTCTCAAATGTTGACGAGAATATGCTTTAATTTTGTGGATTTGTGATTGCTAGAAGTTTATTTGCTTTGGGTATAAAATCTTTTTTTACTTAACCTTCACATAAAATTGCATTGAGTGTTTAACATTTCTTGTCAATTCTATTTCTCTTATATTTTCTTCAATTGGATATTTCAACTATCTATCAATTATGTAATTTAAATATATATATATATATATATATATATATATATATATATGTAATTTATGTTTGTAACAAAAAAACATGAAGAGTGAGAGAAATAGAAAAAAGAATATATGCATTTTATGATATACGTCAAATTTTTCTAATAACACTAACTTGAAGGTCATTTGAAGGTTTTAACACTGAAAGTATAACTTTAACCATATGATTTACCATTAAAAACTTTAAAGTTAATTTTTTAAATTTATTATTCTTTTAACTTTCGGATAAAAACTTGAAAAGTTCACATTTTTAAACGTGTTTTAAAAAAACTTATTAAAAATGTTTTTTTTATAAAAGAAAACATATTGTAAAAATATGAAGTCATTAATTGGATTGAATATCCATCCATCCAAATCCATGAAAATGGAGTCATGGATGAATTGGATGGATTATAATCCATTGGATATGGATGAATTAGATAACTTAAAATATGATTTAAATGGATTGATGAATGACTTTTCATCCATCTATTTTCATTCAAATCTATTCATTTGTCACCCCTAAAATATAGTTTGTCTTCTTAAAGTATAATATTCACCATTCACTTGTATAATTTTTCGAAAAGTGAATAATGATTAAAAATGAATGTTGGATGATATAATAACATTATAAAAAATTCTAACACTGTGAATATATAGTTTTTTTCAATGAATTAAAGTGTTAAATGTATACAAAAAAAGGGATATAAATTGATTAATGAAAATATTATATCTAAAGTGTTCCAATAAACTTCAACAAATAGTAGATTTGACAATACGCTTCACATGGCAGAAAGGCCATTCAGATGACATGTTCGGCTTTCTAGTTGACATGTCAATTTTGTGACTTTGCATGTGGTGACTCGATCATGTATTGTCATTGTCATCTTTTCTTTTAATTGGAGCACTAGAATGAAACAAAAACAATTACTATGAAATTGAAAGGATGGTGCATTTGTGTGCAGAGATTGATCCAAAGAATGTTAATCACATTGTGAGATAAGATCAAGTTGTCACTGAGTTCTAATCAAATGCTTCTTCTATAGTAAATTATGGAACTAATTTGATTTTCAGGTTAAGCGTTTCAAACTTTCAAATCAAATAGCGTCGCTACTCGAAAAATTTCTTCGTGTGAAACGAGTTGACAAGAAAACTCTTGAAGGAGTTCTTATACTTTATCTTTTATTGTATGTATTATTTTGTTTCATGAGTTTTTTATAAGCATATTGTTGTCTTATTTTTTTTATTTTTTTATGAGGAGTTAACACTTATGAAAATTTGAACCTCAAGATCAACATAAGTTCTTATTTTGTCTAATCCTCCAATGTTTTGGTAAGGCCCAAATAATGATGACATGATGTTGCAATGACAACAATGTTAAGATTTGAGGTATAATGAGAAAACTGCATTATTTTATCATATTTATTTCTAATTCATTCACCATGAGATAGAAAATACATTGTGCGATAATGATTTGATATACCAATACATTATTTTATCATATTTATTTCTAATTTATTTCTATCTTGAATGCTCACTTAAATTTGGATTACAATCTTATCCATAAAATTTGACTTTATTATGTCTACCAATGAACTTATTTGTACAATATTTGAGAAAGTAAATGGAAGAGATTCACTTACTCTAAGAATAAGTTTAAAAAACTTACCCATTAACTATAAATTTTAGGAAAATCTAATAACTTAAATTAGAGAGTAGATCTAAATCATTAGATTTCCTAGAATTGATGACTAAGATGTAAATGGATCCTTCCTCCAAAGTAAATACTCTCACCCATCTTTATCAATTGGAAAGGATATTGTCTTCATGAGTTTGTCATTTCCTTTCAATTAACTCCTTTCATCTCAACAGTAAGTATTCCGTTTTGTTTTTGTTTTTTATTTTCATTATTTAAAGCTTGCTTAGTCAGTTTGTGTTTTGGTCATGGAGATATATAAGATGAAAATATATGCATAATCCATCAAATATTGATTTCTAAATGGTTCTAATCAGCTATCTGATATTGATAGTGGATTAATGATTGGTAAGTTTTCATTTTCAAGTAAGTAATTTCATGTGAAGGAGGCGGACTAACAAGAAGAATAGATCAAATGAGTGCACCAACAAATATAATAAGGATTTACTTTGAATTTACCAGCATTGGACAACACTTCAATCACACACTGATAGGATGTGTTATTAAGTTTATTAGAAATGGGATAAGATAGATTATTATCATTGATTTTGTGGTAAAAAATTAAATATCTCAATGTCCTTTTAATTTCAGAATGGGTCTTATGTTGGTGAGCCCAATCCTAATAGTGTAATCCTAATTCTCTAGTTTCCTGAATTAAAACTTAGTGGAGATATTACTTGGAGGCATGAATATGAAGAATTTACTATTTTATCATCTTAGTTTATATCTTTCTTAGGAGTAGGATAATTTTATAGTGTTCTTGGTAGAGTGATATATTGCACTCTATCACACACTCTTGAACATATTATAATCATTAGATGAATTTCATACCAGGATATTGCTAACATTTCTCATGCAAAATCACTCTGCTTTTCTTTGAAAGTACAATAATTCTCACTTTGAGTGAATTTACAAAAAGTTAAATGTAAGTATATCACACATTATGTACAGAAACTATGCATAGAGAAGTACTAGTATAGAAGAATGAAATTTGGTAAAAAACAATTTACTTACCCTGTAGAAGTTGAAGTTGCTTTTTCAAGAGTGCATGCTCATACATCATCCTTTCAAGCCTAGTCTCAACCATATACATCTCATCTTTCAGATTATGAATTCTTTTCTCCATCCAAGCTATGTCTGAAGGGTTTCTCGCCATTCCATTTTCCATGTTATAATCTACAGAATGACTATTCACATTTATGTGTTCAGCTCTGTTGGCCAATAGCACAAGTATGCTGAACTGCTGCAAAAGTATTCAAGGATTAGCACCAACTTAACACTAATTTGCCCTTTTGCAACTATCATAATATAAATCAATTATACAAGAATAGATCGGACACCGAAATCACATTGACTTGTGGTTTAGCAACTATCCTCTCCAGATTATGACTACAGCTAGTCTGAAGTAGGCTCAATATTATGACTAATTCACAAAGTAAGGAAAGGTGGGAAAATAAAATTCTGGTTTAAATTACACACCTGCATGAAGAAAATCAGAGCAAAAATGGTAACAAGGAGCACTGAAAGATTGCTTTGATTTTTCAAATACAACCTCAATTTCATTATAAACCCCTGTAACAAAGATGAAATAGATATTGTGCCAGTGAAATTCCCTTGCAAGTGGTTGTCAACATTGTCGGTAGCATCAACGACTTTGGATGTAGGTTGTATCATTGTAGGGTTATTCGGCTCCATTGACCCTTTTGAAGATTCTACAGTCTCCTCTCTATCTAAATTCATTCTGTCATTTTGAGTTACAAGAGCAGCACTTTCTGCCATGTGAAAAGTAAATCATAATTTTCAAAATAAGACGTTTCACTAGACACTCGTGTAATCGTGTATGTGGAAGGCCTTCAGCTTCAAAATTTCAGAAAAGGATACAGAAAATTTAAATGTCAAACCTTGTTCAACGTTTTTCTGCTTTAACAACTCATGTGCCTGAAAGAAATATTGAAACATTCTTAAAAGGACATTTAAATTAAAGCATGGATCACCATCTCAAACAAAAAAAAGAATAATAAACACACAAACACATGAACATACCATGTTCACCCATGTGGCATAAGCTTCTCGACATTCTTCAATTGTTGACTGTACTATTTTTCCTGTGATTATTCAACCACTTGGAATTTCAACCTCATGACAATGACAAGAATACACATTTTTTGCAACTTCAACTACGTGAGGCAGAGAATTTGGATTAAACAATCTTCAGAATTGCACAGAATTAGGGAATAGTATTACTAATATTGAAAATGCTGAGTTACATTTTAGCTGTCATAATTTCACATGCAAACCAGGGACTGTTATTTCAGAATATGTTCTAAAACAGCACACCTTTCCACATAGTTCTCTTCAAAAATGCCACATTCACATATATCCGCAAAATGCAGCATTCTTTTGATTCATCCTTCTCTCTCTCTATATCCCACAGTCCCTGGCAATTAGTGAAAAAAATATGCACATGTAAGAATTAACCATTCATTGGAAAGATAATTACTAGTGACTAAAACATATAAATTGACTGAAGATTGTTTAATACATTAAGAGTTCAATTGCAACCAGATTGTCCAAAATTTTCTAAGAGTTCACTTACAAATCATTAATTTACTGTTAGTTTGATCTATTGAAGTCAAATGCATGTTAGCTTTTAGCCGAACACACGTGAGTGGTTTTATATGTTTATCTACTGCACTTCCTCAAGCAAGAGACCTTCGTAAAGGTAAGGCTACTCAACAGCCTATTGTTGATTGTCTATTCTGATCACCTTACCAGGCTAGGGCTGCATATATTTAACCTCCTCATACCCCACTAAGTGGGAGCCACGTGCACTGGGCCGACCTTTAATATTCCAGCTCTATCTCAGCAGGTCTCTCTTTTCCAAGGGGGTCCTCAGGTTGTCTACTACATGGGTTGTTACCATCCAGTATCAACTAATGTCTCTTCTGAGTGGGAAGGCCAAAGAATACAACCAAATGGGGTCTGGTGCATGATACTCCCACCTAATGGGATCTGGTGAGGGTAGTGTACACAACCTTATCCTCACAAGCAGACAAACTATTTTCAGGATTTGAACCAGTAACCTCTTGGTCACTAAGAGGCAATCTGACCCTTGCCCAATGCTGACCCTCTATTGATAACAACAATAATAACAACAGTAATAAGTAGCATAATTTTTTTAATAGGACATTGCAAATTGTTTTCCTCTTTACTGACTCCAGTTCCAATTTCAGTGGTTGTTTAATTGTGGTCTGTTAGAAATATAGCAGTATAGATACAGAAAAATTGGAGAGCCTGTTGTTATTGCTGGCGTTGTTTACTTTTAGTGTTTATGTTTAGGAGGACATCTTGTTCTCAGCCCCTTCTTTGTGGTTTCTCCCTCAATAATAAGCTTTCCTTTCTTTCAAACAAAATGGAACCCAATAAACAAAAAAAAAATATACTTCTTAAAATCATTAAAAAGCCCAGATGTATGCATAAAGATTTAATGTCTCCAGAAATTATTTACCTCAACACGAAAATAATCTGAGTAAGGTACGTCAGTGACATCTTGCGAGGTCTCAATAACCAAATGACTGGATGAAGTAACAAATACATGTCACATGAACACAGACAATTTAAGAATTCCATGTATTACGCGAAGTATTGCAGTAACTTAATAATAAATAACAAACATAAAAGAGCACAGAAAATAGATAAAAGAAAGAATAACATGCAGAAAAGAAGCAAAAGCAATAAAAAATCACTTCAACTAAACATGATAAATCTCCTAACCACTAGTACTGAGCATAAAAGAGAAAAATAAAAGCAAAAAGCAAACGTCAAAAGTCTTTTTGTAAGTTCAAGATGTAAACAATTCCAAATTGACAAAAAGCATAATTTGAGACTAATAAACTATCTAAATGAATAAAAACATTCCTTCTAACTTCCACCTCCAAATTATTTAAAGGTCTAGAAAATCAAGCATCCCAAGTTTAACTTTTATTGATTTCATGAACTCTGACACCAACACCTATTTCATTAGGCTACACTTACCAGCTCAAGAGACATTTTCTTCCAACCTACTCACTGCACCATGCATCATAAATTTTACGCTTCCATTTCACAGCTTTGAAGATAATAATAAAGGCGGCCCAATGCACCAGGCTCCCACCTAGTGGGGGTTGGGAGGGTAGATGCACGCAATCTCACCTTCAAGCGGAGAGGCTATTTCCAGGTTTTGAACCCGTGACCTCTTGGTCACTAAGCAGCAACTTTAAAGTTCTGCTGAGGTTCACTCTCTAGCCAAAAAAATGCATTGAATAAGAGCAAAAGATGAATCGAAGTATACATAAATATATTGGTAAATAAATGTATAGCAATAACCTGTTCCTATAAACTCGATATTTCTGGACCGTATGGCAGCTACCAAATTTTGCTCCTGAAAAGGTAACACAGTCATATTTACTAGCAATTGGTTACAGAGATAGCTCCAAAAAAGTGTTGAAAAACCAAGATCGGGTTATGGAATAAGGAGAAGAGAGAGATGACTAGAAACGGACTATATTATTGAAAACCTCACGCAATTCGACGTAATGTGATCAAAAACAAATGTACGAGTTTTATTTATGTTACTCAATCCTGATCAAATAATTAAATAAAAAAGAAATAAATCCTAAAAAATCTTCACAGATGTTCTAGTATGCAATATAGATAGGATATTCTAATACTACTCACGCTTTAAATCACTATAGTTAAACGAACCAAAAACTATAACAAAATCTAAAACACAAAACATCAAGATCTAGGATAAGCACAACACAAGAGGTGTCATTATATGAATGAACAAAGGAATGACCAAATTACAACAGAGATGGAACCATGCTACATCTATGCTAGAACACAGCCAACCTTTCAAGCTGAAATTTACCCAACTTATCAGCCAGGAGACAGGCAATCAATGGTGCAATGAAGACATAAAGCAAGGTCCATAATGATGGTCGCTGCTGCAGTGAAGACAGACCAGCAATTGCGACGAAGGCACAATGCAAGAGACACATGCGGCGATGTAGGCGGCTACTGCATGGTGAAGATGGACCAGCGATGAAAGCTGACTAGCTATTGCTACAATTAAGACGGGACAACCGGAAGGACACCACAGTATAGATGGATTTCTGCGATGGCTGCAATGAAGGCTGGTTGGGCAAAAGTAGAAAAAATAACAACAATGAAAGGTGGCTGCTATAGCGATTAAATGAAGCAGTCACAATAAAGGGATCTTGCTGCTTCAGTGGCAGAAACAGGCAAATAGGGAAAAACGCATCACACTAGAGCCAAGGCAATGGAGTTGGACCTGACTAAAGAGAAATGTGTGAACCAAACATATGACGGAGGTGCCAGAAAAAGTGCTCAGATGAAAAAGATGACATAGACAACGAAAATGCTCATTATGGGTGGCAAATAAACACACAGTCGCAAAAAAAGGAAAAGGAATGGTGAGATCAGATTCGGGTCAAGGTGGAAGGACAACGTAAATGGGACAAGCGGCCCTGACAACAGAGGCCAGACATGCCTCTATGCATAGCTGGAGTGGAGACATGTGAATCTGTGTACAAGATTGGGGCCTATTAGAATATCTCTCTCTTGTATTTTGTAGCTTACTGTTTTAGTATTTTAGGTTTGCCTTTGGTGCTGCTCATCTCTTATAAATAGAGATAAGCCTCACTTCATTTGTAACAATTTACTTTTCAGAATTCAATAGAATAACTAACTCAAAAGTTAGTTACATTTTCAGTTACCTTTCTCTCTCACCTTCGTTTTTCCCTTTCTTCTCTCTCAACAAATTATTCTTCTCTTTACAGGGCCAGTGGTGGTTCTGGCAGTTAGTCTTCGGTAGTTAGCCGAAATAGGGATGGTGGTTCATCCAGCAGGATCACCGGTGTGAGAAATGGTTGCAGCAAGCATAAGACGCTGGAAGCCAGCCGTGGGGACAAATGAGCGATTTGAACAAAGAACTCCAAATATTTTAGAATCCAACACAAGATCAGTGAAGGGGTATGTCACGGAGGATGGTACCACATCAATAATATGTTAAGGGGGCCTAACACATTATTAGAATACTGTGTTATTTGCTAATTAGTTAGCTAATATTGTTTTAGTTAGTTAACTATATGTGAAGGTTAGTCAGAGGACAAACTGACTTGTATTAAGAGTCACTTGTGTTTGCCTATATATATATTGCCTTTCACTCACTCTTGTATTTTGAGGATTCATTAATAACATTCAGAGTTATAGAGCACCCTACATACCTTGCTCAGATATAGGCATGTTACAACTCTATTTTTCTCTCTCTCTCTCATTCTGTTAGATTCTTCTTTCCTTCTCTTTATCATTTCTTAAACACATGTTAGAAAAATTGAACTTACTATCATCTTAGGATTTGCATCTTTATTTAATTAAGTTTGATCATATCATCATATGTAATTATGATAGAATTCCTTTTGTCTCCTATTGTCGGGCAATAAACAAGACCAATCTTTTTGTATATTTGAAATGCAAAGAAGTACAAAAACTTCATTGTACATTAGTTTATATAGCAGGCATTCCTTTGGCTATCTCAAAGTTTAAATTCAACCTTCACCGTTGAATATTTGCTAACTCAATCACAATAGGAAAACAAAACTGAGCTGAAGTCAGAAAATGAAATTATAGTGTACACGCAACACAAAAACAGCTGAATCATACCAAGGTAAATTTTAATAGGGTGTTGAAATGACAGTTCACGAGCATGTCCAAAATTCTCTTGAGGATGCCATGAAGCACACGTAAAGTCTGAAAGCAAAAACAAAACCCAAAAAAATAATTACAAATGAAAAGATATCAATTATTTTATTCCTTCCCTTAGTTAAAATAATATTAAATGAGAATGGGGAAAATATACAAACCCAGAAAATGAAAATGACAATTAAAATGCATAAGTTTCATAAGAGTTTCATGCAGGCTACCTTTATCACCACATCTTTTATGAAATGATTCGAGAAAAGTTACACTATCATCTGAGAAAAAGTACCGAAAGAAGTCTTCAACCATTATCTGCAGTTTGTAAATTTAAAACGTTGAAAAAATCTCGTAACTTGTAAAAATTTATATCAATAAAGTCAATACAGGAAACCTTAAAAATAAAGAAACAAAACAAACATAGCAATTTTTGAATAAGATAATACCGGAAACACTGATTCTGCAACACATATATAGCCTTCTGGAGCTGCATATTAGAAAATAAGCTCAAATCATCAGAATGTTTACACATATCAGGTGAACTATTAGCACAGAATATATTACACGGTAAACACAAAGGACATCTACAGATGAAGAGTTTCTCACTTAATCATAATATCAACAAAAAGGAAAATGCTATCATTCTCTCTCTATTCTTCTTCTCTTTACAATTATGAAAGAGGAGAATCTCGGGATCGGATAATAACAAACCCTGCACCATAAAACTACACAGAAACCTAAATACAAAAACATCTAAAAAGCTCCAAAAGGCAAAGCACAAGGAGCTCAATGTCTATACATAACCTCTAATATAGTGCCGTTAACAAAGGCATGTCAATCTCTATGCATACCTATAAAGGAAACGCCTCTAAAGAAACCATGGGAAGAACTGCTGAAGAATTTTAAAACTTATATAATAGCCAAAACCTTCTATGCTACTAAGAATAAACTGCTGCAAATCCTTAGGGCAAACCCAATTCGCTCCAGCGATACCAAAAAGTCTATTCCAAGGAGAACTTACAGCAGAACAATATGTCTGCAATGTAATAGTAGAATGAACTCCATTTCCACCCTATACATCAAAACCATCCCATTGTTCTAATTTCAGTCAGGGTGGTTGTTTCAATATATCAAAGAAAAATATTGAAGCAACAGCAAAGTGAACATTTCTTTTCTAGTTATATGTCAAAAAACCACACCTTTCCCAGATCCCCACCAAGAGCAAGAGATGTCCACTGAGCAATTAAAAAAAACTCGAGATCTTTTTCCTCAGAATAATTTCTAAAAGGCAACAAACATTCTTCTATGAACCTGAAGTCAACCTATATAATATATATAGGTAAATATAGGTAATATGTTTTGTTTCCAAACTCACTTGTTGGAGCATCAGCATCCTCCTCCTTCCAGTTCCAACTCACGCTTGGGACATCATTACTCAATACAGGTTCAGCAACCTGTTCCACACTGGATTGCTTTTCTGAAACAGTTATGAGTATAGGGTCACCTCCAACAATGCATGGAAGACCCACATCTTTGCACATAGAAGTATCTGTGCACCTGATTCAAACAATTAAGTAAAGCTTAATGAGTTGCACACAAAATAATCTCATCCATAAGTAACAGTCATTATGATCATGGACATACAGGTCAGAAGGAAGCGATTCATTGTCAAGTATATCAGCACTTATGACATTTTCAATAGCCATGAGTGCATTCTCTTGGCTGCTCGACTCAGATATTGATTCCTGAATTCAAATCAAGAAATGAGGGCAATTTTACAACTCTTGACATTTTGACCAATTATACACATTTTAAAATCTTATTGCAGACTGGTCATCAGGTTTTCTATTAAAAAAATTGAATGCATAAATAAAAGCAAGAGTAGTACAATTTGTCTGACACATGTTATGAGTGCACTCATAAGAAGACAATCACAAGTTCTCAACAGGAAGTTAACAATGAAAATCTTGCAAAATGTAATTATCTGTCTTACTGCTTTGGGCTGGCAATTACTGGGTGCAACATTGTATAATTAAACATTCAACATATAAAATCCTGCAAGAAACTTGTATGTCTATAGAATCTATAGCATCCAAATACAACTTTAGTTGCATACGCTGATACACTAGTCCCCAAATAAAAGTAAGACCTTATAAAGAACAAGGAATCAAAAGTTATTTTCCTCACAACAGGCATAAGAGAACATGGCAGAAAACAAAAGACTCATCCACACAGAAAATATTTTCAACCCATTTCCACACCTGTCAAGGAAATTCAATTGAGAACTCACGAGGTTAATACCGCAAAGGAGCTATGGAGACAACTATATCCCACACCAAGTGTCACGACAAAGTTGCTCCTTGAAAATTGAGTGTTTCTCTCAAAACAAATAGACCAAACTTAGCACCATGTATCACATTATGAATGGGAAGAAACTGCACCAAATCACACATACACAACCATGGTTCACCAATCACACAACAATCTATTCCAAGTGAAAATGAGAAGTGGCTGCTAGGCAATTGGAAAATAAATATGTATTTGCTTTTGTTTTATGTCGAACATATCATGAAGAGGTGACTAAAAGAAGATTTTTGGAGACCCACAAAAACTACAGGTGAGACTATACAAAGGATTTAGGATTTAAATGTAAATGGGTTGTTTATAAACATGATTTAGGATAAGAAATTATAGCAAAAATAAGCAATGACTTGTATGAGATCCTAGGCGTGCAACTTAATGATTGGACTCCTACATAGTTTCCACACTAATTCTCACACAATTGCTTGCTATTTCACACATTCTACCTTAAGAAGATTTTTGGAGACCCACATTAACAATGTACAAATTGATAATGATAAGCAATTAGTATTAAAACAAACTTTTGTAGAAAAACACCTGCTGCTCAGTAATAGCTGTGGTGCCATTAGCCTGTCGTAACCATCCATCACTAATGATCTTGAAAGCATCATCACGGTAAAGGAAGGATGCGAAGAAGTGCTGTTGATTGCCGAATAAATAAGTGGATTAGGACATTGTAGCATAATTAAACAGAAACATCAAATGGGAAAATAGTATTCCAGGCACACATACATTAAAATATGCAATGTAGCATAGGACTATAAAATCACTCCATATCTAACTCACCTTCCTGCTTCCAACAATAATCTCAATGGCATTGGGAAAGAGCCCTGCGGTTTTTGCCCTACGTACATCTGTGACTTCGGAGAGTGGGATTATTCTCTGAAACATGAAACCATTGGCATTTTCATGAAGCAGAGGAAAGTCAAAATCAAAAGGACTAGCTGAAAAATTAAATAATAACAAGTCACAAATAAGATTCCTTTCATAAATAGTAAAATCCATGTTGAATGGTTTCTAAAAAAATTCCAAACCTTCAAATAATCAATTATATCACTAGAAATATACTTTTGTTTAATCACAAAAATGGGCAGTTAATTTATTTCCCTACATCTTAATGGTTTAGTATCTTCGTAGTAGTGCATATGTACCTGTTGGATGAGTGGACAACTAGAAAGATAGGATTAAAAATTAATGCATTAGAGAGAAAGTTGAAGTAACTCCTATAGTAGAAACAATGGTAGAATCATGCCTTAAGTGATTTGGACATGAATGGAGGAGGCCATTAGAAGTCTCAGTAAGGAGAGAAAAACAGAGGTTAATTCAATTTCTAGAGGAAGAGTGAGGCTAAAAAAACGATAGGTGAAGCGATTAGGAAAAAATTTAGAGATCAATGTTTTGTCAACGAACATGATTTATGATAGAGCATTATGTTGTTGTTCAATCCATGTAGTCGACTCCACATAGCGGGATTAGTGGTTGTACATATGTAAGTAGAAGTAGAAGTTCAAACACCACTAAACGGGTGAGAGAAAGTAGTATCTTTGTATAAATAACTTAAACAATCCAACCAAATTCTGCCACACACACTTTAGAATTTTAGATGCAGAAGCCTCTTAAGTGAGCATATTAACCTACAACAAAATTCATGGTAGATGGGTTTTTATGTATCTTCCTATGACTAAAGTAGGATTACAAAGATCAACACCAGAAACACAGATCCAAATTAATTCAAGAAAGTAAACCATATATGTACATGGTCAACATAATAGATTAAGAAGGTACAACATATCATGTGTAAATATATACATATATATATATAAACCCTCCCATAAACATTCTCAATAGACAGAAGAGCAGGTTTAAATGCATAGAACATTATGTTAAGCTGCTTACCTTTGTCTCAAACCCAAATATGTTCGAGTAGAAACAAATAAAGTTGACAAAGAGGTACATATGACCCTACAAGAAGTAATTAATAAACATTAGGAAAACAAATGAACAGGCTAGACGTTAAAGAAAAAATTGATCATAATTGTTTTAATCAAAAGTAAAATATAGCATAGTGGTCTTCAAAGCAAAGTGGTAATGACATAATGTGCAGTACTTAAGAGTTAAGAGTACTACAATTTAATAATAAATTTGACAAGATTACAAGAATGTTACCTGAATAAGTATGTTTTCTTGGAGGGCACAATTAAAATCTTCAATGATAACCTAAAGAAAAGGAGAACAACTAAGAAGTTTCTTCAATTATGAAAACGATTAAGGCTAATCAAATCACTCTCAGTTTTCAAGCATCTAACTCAAAAACCTTCAAACAACAGCATATCATAATATAGATGTGGTTCATAGGTAAATGTTAGAAAGTCCTACTGGCTAAAGAAGTCATAATTTAAGTCCAGGCATCCCTTTCTTCATTTTTCTTGATAAATAAATGCTCGAGTTTCTATAAATGGTGCAGAACTGTATTTGGAAGAATGACCATCATGTCTAGGTTAATCATTTAAACGTGTTGTAAGAATGAGATTTTTGTTTTGCGTTAGGTATCATTGTTTCTAGTTTGTAGGTGTAAAATTACCAAAAAACAATTATGAGACACTGAGTTTTTGGTGAATATATAATTCGGTAAGGAAAAAGTTATAAATTAAACCCAAAATGAATTCGGGAAAAAACTATAACAAAAATGCCAAGACTCTGAGTTAAATACCACTTAACCTTCCAAAATTTATGATGAGTGCTAGACTAGAATGCAATTCATTCTATACCTCCAGAAAATACAAATGTAAACGAAAATGATACCATCAAACTAATCATTATATTACGAAGAAGATAAAAATTGAAAAGATAAATCTAAAATATGCAAATGTAAATAGGCATAGTGATTGGCAACAATTCCATTATATATAAGTAATCAAGAAAGCAATGAACAAATCATTTAGACATCAGAGCAGCTATCATGGAAGGTTGAAAATTACTCACTTCCTCTAGTGGGAGACGAAACAACTGCCGATACTCTTCACTCTTCAATAAATCCGGAGACTGTAACTACAAAAGGAACAAACATCATATATATATATAATTATATATCAAACTTCAACAACCTTCTAATGACTGTAAAAGAGAGAAACCAGATAGGAGGAGAAGAAGAAGAAGTACATATATATATATATAGAGAGAGAGAGAGACTGAATGGAATGAGTTGCAATAAGTCAAGCTCCTCCCACAGCTGCCACGAATGAACACAATCAACCACACGAGGTTGATGGTTTTCCGAAAGAGAGTTCAAGATCCAAGAGAACACAGATTGATCTCTTCCCAACGGAGATAAGCTAGAAAAACGATTGATAAGCCTATCATCGTCATTGAGAATTCGATGCGGAACATCAGTTCCCAAGACGAATCAATTTGCTCGATTAGAGGTTAGGGTTGCAAACATAAAGTGTCTCCATACCAAATAGTTCTTCTCGGTGAACTTCATCGAAGGCATCAGAAGAACCAGTGGAGAAGACACCGCCTAAAGTGGCGAAGCGAAGCGAAGCAGTGAGGGGAGAAAATGGAGGAGGAGAAGGGAAGGTCCCAGTGTTGATGGTAGCCATGGAGTGATACCATGTAAAAGAGAGAAACCAGAGAGGAGAAGAAGAAGAAGTATCGAGAGAGAGAGAAACTGAATGGAATGACTTGCAATAAGCCATCCCTTAATCATATTGATTCTGAAATTATCATTACAGTAACAAGTGTTATTTATATAGTAACATAACAGTAACACTGAAAATGAATTTAACTGTAGCACAGTAATACAGTAAAACTAAAGTTTCTTCTTACTTTTGAATCTAGGTTAGTGAAACATAACACTAGACTGTGTCTGATGCCTTTTCTGCCAACCTTGCTGTTGTTAAGTCACACTCTTTCCAGTCTCCTACCTCTGCGACTAACACTGCTCCTCTTCCACTCTCTCATCCACCTTCTCGTCCTCAGTTTTCCTCCAATTATCAACTACCTGCCTCATTTGGTCAAGCACATGGTGGATATCGTGGTGGAGGGCGTTTTGGTAGGCGTGGTGGTAGGTCTTCAGGTAGAAATTCAATTTATTTTTGTGACTATTGCCACAGACATGGTCATGATGTGTCCTGGTGTTACTATGCACCATATAATAGCTCATGCATCATGCCTCCAACAACTGGACATACTTATGGAGTTGAATATCAGTTTTCAGGGCCCTATGCATCTAAAAATCATCCCTCAGCACCACATCACTTTGGTCATACTTGGCCAGCTCAGTCACCAAGGCCATCTCTCTACTCTTACAACTACACTAGACCTCCTTCTACTTAGCATACCTCAACACCTTACTTGCCTCATACTCAAGGTGCTGCTAAACCTGAATCCACTTATGTTCCTCTCCCACCTTATGAATGTCACCAACACTAACCAGGATCTTCACAAGTTATCCTTGTGGCATCCAGACTCAAAACAACAAATTATCTCACAGTTGATCCCTCATTGCTAGCTGACCCTATAGAACAGTTTGCCTCATAACACATCTATATGGGTAATGGTCACAAAGCCCCTACTACTAGCTGTGGCAATGTTTCTTTTCAGTCACCTTTTGATCATAAAGTGTCTTTATCTTTACAAAATTTGCTTCTTGTTCCTACTATAACAAAAAATATTCTTAGTGTGTCAAAATTTGCTAAGGATAGTAACTGCTTCTTTGAGTTTCACCCTAATCATTGCTTTGTCAAATGTCAGGCTACTAAACAGGTACTTCTTCAAGGTTCTCTCACTACAGAGGGACTCTATGCTTTTCATAATCTTTTTGCACCTTTTTCCTTGTATTGCAATTTTAGTTCAGTTTCACCTTTGTACGCCAATAATTTTGGCATAATAGACTAGGTCATGCCCATGAGGCTGCTGTAAAGTGTGTTTTGCAACAATGTAACATTTCACACTCTAATAAAACTTCTCTTGATTTTTGTGCTGCTTGTTGTGCCAAAGCCCATAAATTGCACTCTTGTGCTTCTACTAATACTTAGAGTAGATCTTTTGATCTTTTATATTTGGATTTATGGGGGTCTGCTCTTGTTCATTCAGAATCTGGATTTAGGTACTAGCCTTACTTACACATGCTTCCTTACCTTTATCATATTGGGAGTATGCTTTCACTACAGCTGTGTTTCTCATCAACAGACTACCTTCCTCATCCCTAGAACAATCCTCACCTCACACTCTTTTTTTTGGTGTGCAGCCTGACTATTCTTTCCTTAGGGTCTTTGGTTGTGCTTGTTTTCCCTCCCTAAGACCCTACAATAGTCCTAAGCTACAGGTCAGGTCCTCTGAATGTATTTTTCTGGGCTATTCTTCTCAGCATAAGGGGTACAAGTGTATGTCTCAAGATGGTAGGGTCTATATTTCCAAAGATGTTGTGTTCAATGAGTATAGCTTCCCCTTTGTTTCCAAAGCTCCTATTGTATCTAATTCTGAAGTTGTCTCATCTCCTAGGTCTCCCCCTATTCATGTAGCACATTTTCTTCCTCATGGTACTCCCACTAACATACCCATTGGTTCTACTGATACAACTACCATACCCTCTATTCCTACCCCTGAGTGCCCCTCATCATCTTCTCACTCTCCTTCTACTTCCACTTCTACCTCTTTGTCCCAGTTTCCCACTATTGAGTCCACTTTGCCCCCTTCATATTTTCCTGTTTCTCAGTCTACTCTTCCTATGCAGACTCGTTCCAAGTCTGGTATTGACAAGTCTTTTATTCCTAGAGTTCCTAGGGCTTTTCTGGTTCAAATTGAGCCAACTTCTGTCAAAGCTGCTCTTGGTGATAGACTCTGGTTTCAGGCTATGCAAGAGGAATACAATGCTCTCATGAAATTGAATACCTGGTCTGTTGTTGATTTGCCTCCTGGAAAACATGCTATTGGCTGCAAATGGGTATTTAGGATTAAGGAAAACCCCGATTGGTCAGTTAATAGGTACAAGGTCAGGTTAGTGGCTAAGGGGTTTCATCAGAAGCAGGGCGTTGATTTTAGTGAAACATTTTCCATTGTTGTTAAACCCATCACCATTAGAATACTTCTCACCTTGGATGGAGGAAAAGTGAAGAGTATGGAAGCTAGCTGGCCACTAATGGTGGATGTTAGCCACACAAATGGATGAAAGAAAACTAGAAAAGTGTTACATCTTGGTTATAGGAGAAATAGAAGGTGATGAGATAAAACACTTCAGATAGATCAGATGCTGGTTATAAACTCAAAATTGTCATTACACACTTCTTAGAAATGGTGAAAACGACATTTTTGTGTTTTCAATATTTCCTGAAATGTGGAGTCCATCTCTTGAAATTGAAAACAAAAATGATCAAGCAAACATGTTCTTTTCATATATATTTCCTATTTTTGATAGAAATGAAAACAGAAAATGGCAAAGCAAACAGACCCTGACATAGTACATAATAACTCATAAGTTGTGTCTCATACTGTTTTCACATGTATAGGGCGACCTGTGACCGAAACTTCCACATAGTGGAGTTCTAGGATATGAGTCCGTGACATTTCGGTGACAATGCAAGCAATCTTACATGTTGCAATTCGTAGGTTTTACTGAAACTACAATAAATTGAACTTTTTCAACAATTCTAAATTTAAGCACAAATTTAACCAAAAAAATCAAATAAAGAGGCTACGATAAATTAAGTTGTTTCAAGAATTTTACATTTAAGCTAAATTTAGCATAAAAGTTCAAATTAAATGACGAACTTCACTACGCATAGCATCAATTAAACTGATCCGAATAATCATAAAATGCAGTAAGTACCACGCATCAACATGAAATGAAGTCCAAGGTACCTGAATTTCAGCCTCGCGAGAATAATTCGGCGAGGAATTGCAAGAATCATCGCGATCAACGGCGTCTTCAGTGGAGGCAGCAGAGGCAGATGACAGTCTGGACGAAGAAGGATCCACCGTCTGATGGTGCGGCGGTTCAATCGTACCGGCGATGATGGCGGTGGAAACAACCGTAGAAGCCATAGAAGAGAGAGAGAGAGAGAGAGTAGATCTGAGAAGAAGGTGATTAAGGATTTTGAAGTGCTTTGGTGTTTATGAGTCAATGACGGTTACAACTCTCGTAGTTTTGGTAACTTAATCTATTCTTTTTTTGCATTTTAGCTTTTAAGTTGTTAGCAGATTATTCTGTTAACAGATTATTCCAGCGTGTTAACGGATCATTTTTTATTATCAATTTATAATATGTGATGAATAAATAATGTGAATAAATAAACTATAACTACACATATATATAATTTATATAAAAATTGTGCATTGTTTAAAAATAAAATAGAATATGCATTGGGTATAGAAGAACATTGAGTTATATATGATTTTTGGTAAAAATTATAAAATAAAGAGGGCAAAATTGGCAATCACAAATTACATCATAATAAGTGGTTAACTTGAGTTTTGGCTTTATATATAACTATACGTTTTCCCATCGTTTGTAATGTATTCTACATTTAATAAAAAACTCAAACTATTGAATAACTTCAGAGAAATAATGGTGTGATAAATGAGAGGATCTACATCGCTTCTTGTATGGCATAGTTCTTATGAAAATCGCGGGTTGAGAATAAACTATTTGTACTAATCATAAAAATTGAACAATAATTTATTTAGCAAAATGTTTGATTGCTTATGTGCATGTAAAAAACTATTAAAAACGGAACTAAAAATTTATAGTATTTCGCACTCGAGCCTACGACTACTAAGTGACATGCTTATTTTTGTTGAATAATTGAACCCAATTATATTTATGGAAGATTGGTAGCTTTTAAACTGAAGTTGCATTTCAAAATATTTACTCTCTTATTATTCACAAAACCTTATGACAAATTACATTTCCTCCCTATTTCATACTTTGCTTACTCTTATTTTATACACTCAATAGTTGTATACATAGAACAATAAGTTGATCTTTAAATATTATCATAACCTCTAAAGTCTATATACTATGAAGTCAAAAAATATATATATACTGAGTATGTTAGTTATTGATTAAAGAAGGTTTCTTTAAAAAAAGTACTATAACATAAGCATTTTCACATTCCAACGTAAATAAAATTAGTCTTATTGTTGATGAAGATTAAGAAGGAATAAACTCGCTGCAAGAAAACAGAGGCAAGCTAAAAACAACAAAAAAAAACTAACTTCCATTAAACCATTGTTATATTTATGTAATACCATTTAATTCTTGAAAAAACATTCACAAACATCACTATTTATGAAAAATCAATTATCAACTAAATATTTAGAAGGTAAAAACAATGATTAAAGCTTCCAGTTTTTGTTGCTTCTACTCTTAGTAAGTTATAAAGTATTTATTTAACTTATTCTATTCTCTTCTCACTTCTTATAATAAGAGATAACTTTCTTGCTTCCTAATTGAAATAACAATCTAAATGGTAATAGAGAGTATGTGACATGTTTAGTTTAAAAAAATTAACTTACAAAGAGGGAGATTAAAGCATGTTGTTTTCCACACATAAGGGGATGCATGCATCACAATTTTATGAGACCAATTATAAGAACAAAACTACGTTATAACCTAATTATTAGAACAAAATTTACCTAAATAAAGAAAATAAAATTAGATGAAGTAATGTTGTGGATTATAAAAGTGACAAACTATATGAAACCAATACCATATTAGTATAACACCCACACAATGCATTAATATGATCAATGGAGTGAAATATGTAACAATGGAGTGAAATATGTAACAATGGAGTGAAATATGTAACAATTGAGTAAAATATGTAACAATGTATTAATATAATCAATGGAATAAAATAGTGACAATGAAGTGTAATATGTAACAATGAAATGAAATATGTAACAATGTATTAATATGATCAATGGAGTGAAATAGGTAACAATTGAGTGAAATATGTAACAATGTATTAATATGATCAATGGAGTGAAATATGTAACAATGGAGTGAAATTAGTTTTTTTTGCCCTCTATATCCTTGGGGGTTAACCATTTAGAAATTTAAAACTCCATTTATGGTCAAATATTGGCTTGCCATTACGCTCAACATTGACCATATAATTCCATCTCTTGGGCACCACATAAGTAATAGTATAAGTCCCATCACCCATATCCTTCACACCCAATCCTGGCACCACCTTCACCTTAATTTGCGCCCCCAGACAAAACATTTCTCTCGTCAGCAGAATAATAGGCTTCTTTGCCAAATACTCATACCCTTCAGATTGATTGAACTTTGCAAAAATAATAGAAAATTAGTCGGCAGTTTCCTACTAATAGTAAGCAGTTTCTTTAGTGTGCAGTTTGCGCTTTACCGTTTATCTTGAAATTAGAAGTATATATAATATAATAGTGACATGATCGAGAAATGAAATATATGATTTTTTTGGTAAAACTTAGAAGATTGTGAGGATAAAATTGGAAACCAGAAATTACACCATAATAAGGTGGTTATATTAAGTTTTGCCTTTATTAGTAGTAAGTATAGAATTATAGATAGATATATTATATTCGTTATCAACCACATTTTTTCTCATCATTCTGTTAATAAATTATTTTCAAATATTATATTCATTTAATAGGATAATCATAAATATTATATTTGTTATGTCTTTTATTCGAGGATTATGTGAGTGACACTATAATATTTAATAATTAAGTTGGTGAATATGAAAACAAAGATTTAAATGATAAACTCAAATTTTCATATTTAATATATTAAATATAATATCTCTTTTAGTATATAATATAAATTATTTGCAAAATAGAGGTTGAGCTTAATCACAATTATAGATTTGTGTATTTTAAGATCATGCATATAATCTTAGTGCTTTTACTTCATGTGGTGATATAATTCTCGTGAAAATAATATGTATACTAATATACAAAGGGAAAACACAAAATAACTACTCATGATGTGTAATTTGTGTTTTCCTATTTTGCCTCTACTAATATATATTTTCTACCAAAAAACTATATAACATATTTCTTCATTTTATGTTTCAGGTTTATTTATGTAACTTTTACGATTTTTCCATTTGAACACGACATTTTTCCACATGGATCAATGCAATATTTGAACACGACAGTTTATCATTTTCATTTTTTAACATGCAAAATTGCAAATCATATTTTATTAATTTTATTATAGTTATGAAAAATGTAATAAAAATATACAAATCAATTTGGCTAGTATTTCAAGAATTTTCCAACAAATTGTAAGGTCAAATGATTACCCATAGTAAAATAGTTTTGAGTCATTTAAAGAGTTAATAAATCATTTGTTTTATGATTAATAAAATATTTAATTAATTTTACAAAGTAATGAAATATACACAACAATAGTTATCTCTTTTTCTTTCTTAGGTTAAATTATTAGCCATTTATAAAATTATATAATTACTATAATGCTCATAAGTAGGAAAAAAACTTTATTTAATTTTATAAAATCATAAAAATAATCATTTTGCGCTTATTTGTATAATAAATTATTAATAACTATAAAAATTATTGCAATACACATAAATAAATAAAAACAATTATTTGACTATATAAAATCACAATAATTACCATAATGCCCCTTTAAGACAAAAATTAGTACCCTAGCCTTCATTATTCTCTCCTTTTCTCTCGTACTCTAATATAGGTTGAACAATATTAGGCGTTTACACATGGTGAATGAGAAGGATGAGATGATACAAATATAGAGATGAACATGTTGATGGAATAGGGGGTGGACGAGGTGATGTACATGAATTTATCCTAGTACTGGAATGTGAGGGGATTGACATTATTTTAAATTTATTTATTTAATTTAAAAATAAAATAAAATTTGGATCCTTAAACTTTTTTGAATATCACATGTCAAGATCTGAGCTCAATACTAGTCTCAAGTATTGGAGAAGAGCCCCAATACACATGGTTGTAGACAAGGAGAATGATATTTACTTCATAGACATTTTTTGTATGGACAAGTTTATATATGGACATCATTTAAGAAGTTTAGGAGGCATGCCAAGTTATAAGCTTTATTTGTTATTTTTTTATGGGTTATGAATTTAATAGAAATTCTTAAATAAAAAAGTTCCAACCAAAAGGTTTCTCCGAATTAAAGTCATAAAAGCTTACTCATTATGTTTTAACATTATTTGTTGATGTTGGTAGGCTTTATTGATTTTCAATTGGATAGCCTTGTTAATAATTTTTATGTCGGATAGCAATTGGTGATCATTTTTGTAAGTAATAGAGAATGAATAATAAATGAGAATAAAATATCTCCTGGTATAAGGAGATAAGTTATCTCCAAATTTAGAGAGATAGGGAGAGGGACAAAGGAGAAAATCAGGGGGAAAGGCTTTGTGAATAGTTTTGAGAACAGAGAAGAGATTGCAGGCCAACAACACCTCAATTCCTCACGAATTGAGACAAATGTTAAGGGCTACAATCCTAAAGGTTACTTTAAAGCACTACAATCACATTGCACCACCTTCTTCTTCACAAATATTCCTGAAAACCATGGCATTTCAGAAATGTTGACTGTTTTTTCTAAGTGGGGAAGTGTGGGAGATGTCATTATTCCACAGAAACGCGATAAGAGGGGAAATCGTTTTGGCTTTGTAAGATTCAAACAAACAGATCAGGATGATAAACTATTAAAATCACTTGAACAAGTGTGAATTGGAAATTACAAAATAAAAATTAACATCCCTAGATTCAAAAGAAAGGAAGACCGAAACTTCAAGGGAGTGACTTCCACAAGATCAATCCTACAACCTGTTGGCTTTCAGTCAAAAATGATTAACAGGGAAGGTAATCACTCTTCTTGGAAAGATATTCTACTTAATCGTTCCTCTTTTCCAGCAACAACAAAGAAACAGGTGCCTAAATATATTGTTCCAGAAAGTTGTGTGGAACATTTCAACAAACAGTGGGTGGCAGAAATTCATAGATGGGATGATGTTTATAACTTACAAGAAATCTTGAATAGAGAGGGTAACTTCTCGGTCCAAACTACTCATATGGGAGGAAAATTATTTCTTCTCAAATCGGTGGGGAAGGAGGAAGTGGATCAAATCTTCAAAAATGAAGAACAATGGTGGAAATCTATTTTTAAAGAAATCAACAAATGGAGCCTCACAACCCGCCCTTTGGAAAGATTGGTGTGGATTCAATGCTTTGGCGTTCCGGCTCATGCTTAGTCGGAGGATTTCTTCAAACTTGTATTGGAGGATGTGGGAGAGCTCATTAGGTTGGATGAGGACACAAAATCTATGGAAAGATTAGATCTTGCTAGGTGTTTGGTGGCTTGTCCTTCTATGCATCAATTAAATTTCACCCAAAGTGTTTCTATTGGAGAGATGGAGTGGGAGATTAGAGTTATTGAGGAAATCTTGGTTGAGCTGTGTAATTGTTGCAAAAATGGCAGAATGGAGAAAGGGGAAATCATGAGCTCCACTTCGGTTGATTCGGAGGATGGAGAATGGTGGCCGGACTCAGTCAATGGTGGAGGAGAAGGTGCTTCCTTGGTTGGAGAAGATGATGATGTGGCTAAAGGTCTGGACAAACCGTACATGGCACAGTCTGCTGTTTTTGGGGGAAATAAAAAGGTGTTGATAGAGGCAGAAAAACAGTTTCCCCATGCTTCTGAAATGGTGGCAGTGGAGGAGGAGGAAATTAGCACTAATATGGAAAAAAAGATATCTGCTATAAAGAAAGGAGATGAACTTTTGAGGTTAAAGGAGATGAAGTCTTAAAAAATTAATGGAAGCTTGGACAAAAGTGAGACAGTCCTTTGGGAGAAAGAGAAAAGGAAGGGGGAAAATACATTACATATTGACTATGATGTGTGAACCCATTAAACCTCTGGCTAATAATCCATTTGACTTGTTGAATAACATTGAACAAAGTCAACAATGTGATATCATGGTGCCACACGTGAAATTAATCCCCCACCCGCCTATACACGTGACTAAAAGTGGGCTGGGCCAAGTCTCATGTTTTTTTGGGGGGAAAATAATTGTGCAGATTATGATTTGAGCTCTAATGGCTTGCTTTCTTCTCCTGTTGGTAATATTTCTTCCTCACCCCTTATAATTGAAGATGCCACGGTTGGAATTGGTGAAAAGGGGAGATATCAAAAAAGAAAAAAATCATTGAAGTTTCCTTTATCTATGCATAATCATTTTCTTGGTTCTTTAAAAACAAAAAGTGGTAGAAAGAATGTGAAGAAGACTTCTAAAGGAAAGGTTAGAATTAAAGGTGATTTTGGGTTGTCTTTTGAGACAAACTCTTCCCAAAAATTATTAATTCTACCATCTAGAGAGATTGAATTTGTTCCTAATTCGTTACCGGGGGAGGAGGTTGAAGTTCAAAGTGTTGACTTTAAGGCTAGGAAAATTTGGGAATTAGGCAAACAATTGGGGGTATCTTTTGATGGGGAAGATAGTATGATGATTAAGAGAATTGAAGAATTGGAGGAAAGGGATAAGATTGGGTTCAACAATTCTAACCAAGGGGAAAGACAAGGTAATCAATGAATTGTCTTTCTCTTAATGTGAGGGGTTTGGGGAGTAGTGTGAAGAAAAGAGGGGTTAAGGAACTAATAAGATCAAATGATGTGGATTTTATTGGTTTTCAAGAAACAAAGTTGGAAGAGTGTAATGCAAACTTTTGTGTTAGTCTTTGGGGAATATGGATTGTGATTGGGACTTTCTTCCTTTGGTTGGAAGGTCTGGTGGTATTTTGAGCATTTGGGACAAGAATAAGTTTCATAAAATTGACACTTGTTCCGGGAATGGTTTTTTGGCTATCACTGGGACTTGGTTGGATGGTCTAGTTTCTTGTTGTTTGGTTAATATTTACTCACTGTGTGTTCTGAATTTAGCTTTGGAAGGATCTTTTGCAATTGAGGCATAGGTTGGGAGATATCACTTGGTGTTGTTTTGGTGACTTCAATTCGGTTCGTAGTTCTTCAGAAAGGAGAGGAGCTGTTGGGGGGAGTTGTAAGAAGGACGTTAGTTTAATGAGTGGATTAGAGAGATTGAGTTGGTGGATTTACCCCTAATTGGCAGAAACTTTACTTGGTACTATTATGGGTCTATGAGCAGACTTGATAGATTTCTTATATCTCCTTGGTGGCTTGTGACTTGGCCTGATACGTCTCAATGGGCTATGAATAGAGATTTTTCCGACCACTGTCCGATTTTCCTTCGACAAAGGAAAGTGGATAAGGGTTTGATTCCATTTCGCTTCAATAATTGTTGGCTTAAGCATCATAGTTTTGCGGGCTTGGTCTCTAAGGCTTGGAGCGATGATACTTTTTTGGGGAGAAAGGCTTTCATTGTCAAGGAAAAGTTAAAATCTTTGAAATGAAAAATTAAGCTTTGGAATAAGGATTCTTTTGGTTGCTTGGATACAAAGCTCGGTCAACTTTCCAAATATATTCTTGAGTTGGACTTGCTTGGCGAGATTTCGGGTTTGAATTCTGATCAGATAACTTGTTTGAAAAAGCTAACGGTTGATTGGTGGGAAACTGCTCATTTGATGGATAATTTGTTGAGGCAAAAATCTAGGTGCAAGTGGCTTAAAGAGGGGGACGCAAATACTAGTTATTTTCATGCTTGTATAAATAATAGAAGGTGTAGGAATCAGCTGAGGGGTATTTAGATTAATGAGGTGTGGCATGATGAGGACTCAGTTGTGAGAAGGGAGGTTTCAATATATTTCAAGAATCTGTTTTCTGCTGACACATCTCAAAAGCCGAACTTGGTTGGGGTTGCTTTTCAATCTCTGAATGATAATCAACGGCTTTCTTTGGATGCTGAGTTTTTGGAGGAGGAAATTAGATTGGCTGTTTGGAGTTGTGTTGGTGATAAGAGCCCTGGGCCAGATGGTTTTAATTTCACTTTCTTCCAAGAATTTTGGGAGGTGATTAAAGTGGATATTATCCTCTTTATTCAAGAATTATATGTTAACTGTAAACTCCCAAAAGGTTTGAATTCTTCTTTTATTGCTTTGATTCCAAAAACGAAGAATCCAATAAAAATCCAAGATTACAGACCGATTTCTTTGGTTGGCTCATTGTATAAAATTCTTGCAAAGATTTTGACAGCTAGGCTTAAAGGTGTCATGGGTTCATTAATATCTTTGTCTCAGTCGACTTTTATCCCTGATAGGAATATTTTGGATGCTCTAGTGATTATTAATGAAGTTATTCATTCAGCAGCTAAGGATAGTGATGGATGTTTCCTTTTCAAAGTTGATTTTGAGAAAGCTTATGACTGTGTGGATTGGACTTTTCTTGATTTTATGCTAAACAAGTTTGGTTTCTCGGTAAAGTGGAGGAAATGGATCAGTGCTTGTCTCTCCTCCACGTCTATGTCTGTTTTGATTAATGGTAGCCCTGCAGCTAATTTCTCGGTTTCAAGGGGTATTCGTCAGGGCGATCCGATGGCTTCGTTTTTATTCCTTATGGTGGCGGAAGGATTTGCTGGGTTAGTTAGAAATGCTCGTTCTATTGGTGCTCTTGAGGGTTATAAGATTGGTGATGGGGGTGCAGAAGTTTGTGATTTATAGTTTGCTGATGATACAATTATTGTTTCCAAGTCTTCAGATAAAAACCTCTTATGTTTGAAGACAATTCTCATATGTTTTGAGTTAGCTTCAGGGTTAAGGGTGAACTCAAATAAGAGTTCTCTTTTTGGTTTAAGGTTATCTGAGTCCACTATTTCAGCTGCTGCAAATTTCTTATTCTGTAATATTGGCACCCTTCCTTTCATTTATCTGGGCATTCCTGTTGGGGCTAATCCGAGAAGGATCTCAACTTGGTAGATTATGATTGATATGATTGCGAAAAGGCTTGCTTCGTGGAAGTGTAAACATATCTTGTTTGGTGGGAGATTAATTTTGCTAAATTCGGTTCTTTCTAATATTCCTACTTATATGTTTTCGTTGTATAAAGCTCCCAAGAAGGTGTTATCTGTAACGCCTGAAGTTACTAACACTGAAAAATTCAATTCTTTTTCTAACATAATAAAATTTCATACCATTTAAAATTTCCTTTCAATTAGGAATACTCCAATAGTAAGGTAAACCATAAAAAGGAAAACAACACAGTGATTCCACAATACAAGGTTCTACACTTTTTAGTCTAATAAACTGAACATCAAATACATCAATGAAAATTCCCATGAAAGGGTCCAATATCAACCATTACAAACTCCTAGAGTAATTCAAAAGCACACTAAATCCAAAGTAACGCAATCACCTTAAGGCTCGGCAATATCTTATTCCATAGCTCCACCTACAATCCGATTACCACAGATTGAGTAAACAAAACAACATAGAGAGAGTCAGTCATTAAATACATGCAATATATAACATGGTGGATTTAAATAGAATAATAACATTAGAACATTTGCAATACAGAAACCACACATCATTACAGCTCAACACAATCCATCATTTACAATTAATACCTATGACAACCATGTCATACATCTATAGTACAATCAACTCGCAACCAATCCGAACCACAATCAAAATCCGCACTTTAAGTGCATATTCCAAAATCCATGCCACGAAGGCAAGTCAATTTCCATACCACGAAGGGCAGGTCAAACTCCGTACCACGAAGGGCAGGTCAAACTCCATACCACGAAGGGCAGGTCAAACTCCATACCACGAAGGGCAGGTCAAACTCCGTACCACGAAGGGCAGGTCAAACTCCATACCACGAAGGGCAGGTCAAACTCCATACCACGAAGGGCAGGTCAAACTCCGTACCACGAAGGGCAAGTCAAACTCCATACCACGAAGGGCAGGTCAAACTCCATACCACGAAGGCCTGGTCAAACTCCATACCACGAAGGGCAGGTCAAACTCCATACCACGAAGGGCAGGTCAAACTCCATAATCAAACATACCAATCACATCAGTAGGACTAACGCGATTAAATAGGAAACTCATGAGATTTCCCGTTTAATCGTGTTATCCCATTGAAATCCTCCAACTAGTGAGTGTCGTTGGAGTTTCCAATATCATGATTCTAATACCACAAAGTTTTAATGTTGCTCCCTCACCTGAGTAGTCGCTAATGCTTGCACTAGAGCTCAGTTGTGTTCTCCGCCGTCTACTCCAACCTTAGGGTCTTTCAACCCAAAACAACAACAATCACAACACATCAATTTACATGTCAAGACAAGAATAATACCAACCAAAACTTATACAACACAAGACAACATCATCTATTCACTTCATCCTCAAATGGAAAGGTTTCCATAATATTGAAATGACTCTACGGTTTTGAAAACAACCCTTCATACACCCTTTACGAAAAACAACTCATGCTCTACGAGTTTTACAAGGTTTTCCAAAGCAAAACGAACCACAATGTCAAAAGAGGGTTTATGGGGTTTTATCCCTAAACGTGGAGAAGAAACCCTATTCAAAACAAGACATTCAACCCTAAGAGAGACTAAGTTAAGCGATTTACCTCTTCTCCGGCCTCTTTCTCGACTCTAAGGGTGCTCAACTCCTCAAACCGTTCCTCTCCTCTTTGTTTTTCGAAAAATAACCCTTATCCTCACTTGGGACGTCTATTTATGTTTTCAGATAATCTCACCGTGTTAAGTGTAATCGATTACCATAATGGTGTAATCGATTACAGTGTGAAAAAATGCACACATCTGATGTTTTTAATATGATGTAATCGATTACGAGTATAGTGTAATCGATTACATCATGAAAAATTACACATGTCTGATCAGATATCATCATGTAATCGATTACCAGGACCATGTAATCGATTATACTGTGTCAATAGCCCAAAATTGTCATTTCTCGCCCAGGCGAGACAACTCTCGCTCGGGCGAGAATCCTCCAGTAAAGTTCCAGGATTTCACCCTCCCAGGTGATCCCTTCTCGCTCAGGCGAGAGTCTCTCGCTCAAGCGAGACTTCCAAGACTGATACTATAATTTTAAAGACTCAAAATTAGGATGTTACATTATCAAAAATTGTTAGCTTACAACGTAACTTTCTTTGGGGAAATGAGAGAGGTGGTAAAGGAATAGCGTGGGTGGCTTGGGATGTGGTTTGCAAGCCTAAGGAGCTAGGTGGTCTAGGGGTTAAGGATCTGATAAAGTTTAATCTTGCTCTTTTGGGAAAATGGAGATGGCGTAGACTCCATGATAAGGAAGCTTTCTAGGTAAATGTTATTAACTCCAAGTACGGATCAGAGTGGCCTTATCACAGGAGTGTTATTGCTTCAAGTTGGTGGAAGGACCTCGGTAAAGTGGGCTCATCTATGGAGGTTACACGAGGGTGGTTTGATGATAATATTTGGAAGGAAATTGGTGATGGTCTTCAAACTCTTTTTTGGCATGATATCTGGGTTGGAAATCAAAGTCTCAAATTGGTTTTCCCTAGATTATTTCGTCTTGCTTCAAATAATCAATCTCGGGTATGTGATAATGGTGTTTGGAGGGATGATGTTTGGAAATGGGATATTGTGTGGAGGAGAAGTTTATTTGGCAGAGATGAATCTTTGGCTAAAAATTTGTATGATCTGATTCACAATCATTCCTGCAAAAGAAGTAGCCTGGATAGATGGAGATGGAGCTTAGACGCTTCTGGTGACTATGTGGTTAAAACTGCTTACTTGGCTCAACTGACTCATCAACAATCTCTTATAGGTAAAGAGTTAACAAATTGTTGGATTAACTATGTGTCTTTAACTATTTGTTGCTTTGTCTGGAAACTAATTAGAGGGAGGTTTCCTACATGGGATGAACTTTTTAAAAGGAATGTGATTATCAGGGTTGATGACATGTTATGCATTTTTTGTAATAATCATGTGGAGACGGTTGACCATTTATTTGTATCTTGTGATTTTGCCTCAAGTATCTGGAAATGTTTTTATGCTTGGTTACAGATCTCTGTTATAAACCCTTCCTTAGTATTAGATTCTTTGAAGCTTCATGATTTCGTCCGTAGAGGTTGTTGTCCAAAATTATGGAGAATGTTTTGGTTCACGGTGGTTTGGTCGCTATGGATTATGAGAAATAAAGTTATTTTTATGGAGAAAAAGACGAGCTATGTTAATCTTATTGAGATTATCCAAATTAGATCTTGGATTTGGTTAAATTCTTTTGTGTGTCATAGATCTATTTCTTTTGCTAATTGGTGTTTGGACCCAAAAATTTGTATAACTCTATGCTCTACAAAGTAGATTACTTTGTTTCTTTTGTATTGGGTGGACACCCCTTGTGCTCCTTTTAATACAATTTTTCTTTATCATAAAAAAAAGTTATCTCCTTCAGCCACTAAAATCGTGACATGTGTCCATTTAATTATTTTCTACAAAAATATTTCTAAAACTAAACAAAATAATACACATGTCATACTTTTCTGTCTTGAGGAGGTAAATTATCTTCTGGTCCGACAGACTTATGTGGAAGGTGTATGTTAAGAATTAAGTCACTCATCGTCTACCTCATTGTCTTGGGAATAGTTTAAATACATGTTGAACTACTCATCTCATTACCAATTGGTTTTGAGATGAAATCTTAACATGTAATTAATAAATTTTATGGCCAAAGGTTCTACTCATCATGGGAAAACAAAAAAACCATATCTCTAACATTCAAACTTTGTAGCATAGAAACAATGTAAAGATTTAAATACCAGACAACTTAAACAACACACTTGACATAATTTGTAGTTATATCGAATCAACATGTGCTCTATGATAATCTTCACAATATCACTTCAATTTTGTTACATAAGGTAGAATGTAGATGACATGTTTATAACACCAATATGTGATATCGTGAATTAGGTACACCGTACATAAAGTAAATGAGACAATTATATAACTATGGTACTATAATATATATTGTTTTTGGAGGTTTTAGTGGACGCTAAAAATGATAGTTGAATATAGAAGGAGATTGTCATAAATAAAAACAATAATGTATTACATAGAACAATAGTTGTAAGAGTACTTTGGTGGGTTGAAGGACATATATCTTCATATATAATAGAACATCCTTCACTACCACATATTACATTTCATCTAATAGTTCTCATGGTCTATGTATTTTCGCTCTTTCTCTATTTACCATTGTCACGCCCCGACTTGTCACCTTCTAGGAGTATGAGGAGGTGATGAAAATGATAAGAAATTTTGTGAACGCCCAATTTTGGAAAATATGGCATTGGAACCTAATTTCGGAGGTTTGGAAGTTTAGGAAAGACATTAACATGTCATCTTAGTGTACTAAGATGGTACCTAATTAATAACATGAATCTACCTTAGGCTTATTCAAATATTTTTTATTATTTATTAAAAGACTAAAATTTCATTTATTTTTATTTTTATGTCTAGCAAAAATTTATCATGCTCTTACGTATCCATATATATAATAGAGAACCATGACTTACATGATTATTCGATAAAAAAAAATATTATGTGGGTTTAGATGACTTTTAATTAGTAAAGGAATAATTATTATTATTTACATAAAAAAATATAATAAATTAATTATTATTTATATGTTTAAAATATATATTATAATTAGTTATTAGAAAAAATTAATAAAATAAGTATTATTTAATTATATAAATGAATAATATACTTGAATGCCATGTGGCAATCACCGATTGGGGAGATGATCCGTAACAACACAAGAGACATAAATGATACGTCTCATATTCTTGGAGCATTTGGTAGTGGTTTGATGGCTATCATGAGAAAAAGTACCCAATGAGATCTAAGATTTTTTTTCTTCCAGATATGTCACTTTTAAATAGAATGCTAATAGAAATTATTAATATTCTTTAAAAACTTGTATGATTTCCTATCTCTTATTTAAAAACTAATAGAACTTGATTTATTTTTAAATCAATATATAACTCTTAATAACCATTATGATTTATTCATTTTAATCGCAATAAAACTATGAAAAACGGTAGGATTTATTCATTCAAATTAACATATAAATCTTAACAATATGTACAATTTATTTATATAAAATATCACCCACCTATTTTTTTGGTAAGTTTTCATTTTATTATAAAATTATTTAAATAGGACGGAGAAAATTATGTGTTCACAATTGTATTATCATTCCCGTGTTCTATTAATGTTTGCATCTTTGAGTCTATGCCCAGATCTGGCTTGTGACTACGTTACATCGATCCATATCATATGTTCATTTGTTTGTGTGAGGTCCTTTTCTTCCATTTCTTTAAAATATCATACATGTATTAATTCTTTTCATTTTGTTACATTATTTATTCAATTTTTGTATTTCTTTATTACTCTAGATCTATGTATCATTCATTTGCTAATATTTATTTTATTTTATTTTTTTAATAATAATAATAGAAACAATAGTGAAAATAGTATTAATATAAATAATAATAAATAATAGTACATTTAAATTTTATTAATAAAATTTATTTCATATAAATAATAGTTTATTAAAAAATATATTTGTAATAATAAATAATAAATGGTCTTTTAAATAAAAAAATGTCTTTTTTCATACTTAATGATTAATCTCTAAAAATGTATTATAATAAAGATGTATGAAATGTTATAATATCACTTCTTTTTTTCAAATTATCTTTGAATGATAGTGATACATCATTTTTGTTTATTAAAAATCTACTAACATTAAATATAAATCAACCCCCTACCCTCCCATTGAAAACACACCATAAAATACATACATATTCTTGTTCCCCGGTAGCCATCAAGGCCCCACATGAGGCATTTCATGTATAATATATTATTATTTTTACCAATTTAAATAATTTAATAATATTTAATTTATTAAATTTTGTTTTTTTATAAAGATTAATAATATTTTTTCATAAAATAATGATTTATTTATTGAAATCTATTTTTCTAAGAGATGAAAATGTTAGTAGCTACCCTGATTCTTAATCATCTCCCAAGCTTGAAACTCTACTTTAAATATCAACATATTCTGAAATTTGGTATAAAAATAGTTTACTATATCTTCATTGTGTGATTTGATCTCTCAAACTCAACTATAGAATGACACTGGTGTATGAACAAAGCTATGAAAAAATTTAGATAAGCAATGTTATTGACACAATAGCATTGCTTATCTAAGTTCTCCCATGGCTTACATTTCAATAATATCTCTTATTTTTGTCTTCTTGTCATTGAGTTTAGCATATTCTTCCTATAGTTCTTCTAGTGGTTTAATACTAGAACTCATCCCTCCACACTCTCCAAAATCACCTCTATATATTCATAATCTTACTTTTTAGGAGAGAATGCAAATGTGGTACAATAATCCCATACACATATCCAATATTTATCCGACATGCTTTCATCAATATTTCATCCCAATGACTCAGAATATTCTTTACAAGAAAACATGTTTCCGATGTTCATTATAAAGTGAATACCCACAATGTTCATGCTTAGTTTGTAGAGGTTGGTATTGACACATTCGATAATGATGCTTACAAATCATACTTGTTGGTGATGGACACTGAGAGTGCTAGCATATGGTCACAACGTGAAGATTGTCAATGCCCACCTTAAGGATGTTGTTACCCTCAAAAGGAAGATCATTTTCCAAATTCCAAATCCAAATCCAAATCTTACATCCCTTCCAATATTAGGGATGAGAGTGGGTAAAAGGTCCTCTATAAATCAAATAGAAAAACAAATTGGGGGAATATTTTAATATTGTTTTGTATGTAATGATGTGGAGAATCATCCGCCAATTTACTTCAAATTTGGAACCAACATACAGCCACCACAAAGCTTTAAAACCATAAAATTGCTTTAAAATGTTGAAATGCATTTTGTTATGAATATGGTAGAGATAGGAGCGAATGGGAAATTACTTCATCTTAATAAAATACAAATGTTTGCTCTTGATACGGAATTTAGAGGGTTAATTATTGACTTAGGAGTTGAGTTTTCACACATACTTAAAGGAGCATAGACGAAATTGTGAACAAATTAGATACGTACTTCTCAAAACATAAGAGAGAATTTGGGAAACCTCAATTTCTTATTCAAGGATAAAGAGGAGCAGAAGGGTAGAACAATACATATCTATAAAAATCGGTGAACTGGTCCCAATAATGGTACGGTACAACAATTATATCAGTCATGCAATTATATCGGTTAAAACCGGTCAATTTTTAATGAAAATAAAAATAATTATTGTTTTTATTGATTTTTGAACATTAATCTTAATATATTATATATGTATATCTAAATTCACCGGTATGTGGCTTAATTAGTGAACCTCCGATTGAACCGCTATACCGGTACCCCTACCGATTTGATGACCAATACGTAGATTCCGGAAGAAGAGAAATATTTTGTTTGATGATTCATCCTCCATAAGCATTAAATGGAAGAATCTTAAGGATATATTTTGTTTGAAGTTCATATATAATATCAAGATATGAGGATATAGTTTGGGTGAGAGGATTCTATCATAAATGATTGACTACTTTCCATTTTTATATACGAATGATTAATGAACACTCTTTTTTGTCATAGTAAAGTAATTTTTATTATTTACTTTTATATTTTAATTTTTTTAATATTAAGTAAATAAAAAATAATAAAAACTATTTTTATGGATTTTTATTATTAAATAAAGAGATCTTTGAAATATAACGTAGAAATTTCCATGTTCAGAAATAAAAAATAAAAAAAAATTGGTGAGTCAAGTGTGAATTAGAATCCCTAAAATGGGGTAATTAGTTTATCCAAAATTGATTCTTGGTTAGTTTTAGATATTAGGTTAAAGAGTTTTCCTATAAATAGGTAGCTACTAAGAATTAATCCTAGAGACCACAAAGTGTAATTAAGTTATACAAATATAGTATATTGTGGAGTTAAATTCAAATAATATACGAGTCAATATATCTTCAATATTTTTGATTCGTTATAATATAATATAAGAATAATTTAAAAAATATCTCCTTAAATTTATTTATGCGTTTTGTAACGAATCAAAAATATTAAACATACATTGATTCTTATATTAGTTGGACTTATCTCGATAATATACAATATTTTGTTTAATTTAACTACACTATAATTAGTATAATATTGCATTTAAATAAGAGTAACTTGTATATGTACAAAAATGAGAGGTAATTATGTAATTTTACCAAAATTCAAGATATGTTAATGCAATTTACTCTATTTTTTATATCATATTTTATTAATACTAATAACCAAATTAAAGTATGCCAATATATTACACTCCATCCTTAAGTGGCCTAATAATGTAAGAGGTTATAAAAATATAAAAAAAATAGAAATCAATTTTTCAGTACAGGATAATAAACTAATTCTTTTTCGAATTTTGTGGCTCAGTAATCAAACAATTTATGTTTTCTTTACTTGAAGATGAATGCAAGTTACACCATTACACCAACACCTTATAGTTAAAAACAAGAAGAATTAGATATTCTAAAACAATAATCTTAAATATTGATATTATTATATGGCCAGCCTTCTCTATGTCTAAGTTATATATTTATTTATTTACTTATTTGTTTTCCGAGTTGGACTTCTTTCCATTAATGAAGAGACAATTGACTTTTTTATGTGTATTCTAAGGATAAAAGTGTAATCTTTTTTTTAAATAAAAAAGTTATAAATGTCAATATATGTTGTCTTTCTTTTACTTTTTCACATCACTTATCTCTTCATTAATGGATAGGAGTCTCACTCTTATTGAGTTGGTTTAGGGTTCACTAATAACTAGGAAATAAAATAATAATATTGACTAATCAAGTTATTAGAGTCTTTTCTGTTATAAATGCATATCAAAGATTAATGATAGAAGAAATGTTGATAGTATTTATTTTTTTATTTGCTAAACTTATCATTACAAATATGTTGCGATAACAATTAATTAATTAAAATGATAATTGTAATATTTTCATTATAGATGTGAGTATTTGTAATGAAGAAAGTTCATAAAATAAATTCATTATCATTAATGATATAATTTGTTTATAGATGCCTCTATTAATAGGATGCCTAAAAGCTAATAAGCTTATTTTAAAATACTTAATTCTTAAAGATGAAATGCACCATAAATTCTTAGGTGATAACGAGTTTATCATAAAATTAGGGAAAGGTTTAATGAACCATAATAAATGGTTATCTATCATTGTGACTATGGAGGCTCTTATTAAACTAACTAGACTTTAGTTCGTGTAATACACCATTTTTTAAATTTTAAGAGAGGAATTATCAATTTATGTGAAATTTGAATTAATATTTGTAGTCAAGATACTAAAGTAGAAGAAAGAAAATTTTAGGTAAGAAATTAACAATACGTGTGAAATTTTTTGTGAGAAATTATCTATATGTTTGAAATTTGAATTAAATGAACAAAATAAAATCAACATATTAAATTTAAAATAATTAAAATTATTAATCCATATAGCTATCAATCATTATATAGATAAGTAAAAGTTCATTACACAATTCTATTAAGTGTGGATAATATAAGCTATGTAAAATTTTATATTATTAAGTCTAAATAACATTTATATGTGTTTAAATTTTAAGAAATAATTTAATAATATATTTTAAATTTGAATTATATAGTTTTAAGTTTTTATTTTTATTATTAAGTGTAATAAAGATATAATTTCTGTTTAAAATTTTACGGGAGAAATTATCAACATTTATTAAATTGAATAAAAAAATTTAATCAAAATTTTAACATATATTGATTGTTTTACTCAAATTTTTTGGTTACTGTGTTGCTGATGAATGATGATGACTTGAAATTTTAAACAAATGTATATTTTTAAGGTAAATAAAGATTAAAGTCACCAATGAACAGCTTATTCAACTCTCTATTGACTAACAAGAAGATAATTATTATCTTTTATTAATTTGGTTTTGAATAATTATGTGTATCATAACATTTATATATGATAATCATTATCTTACTTTTGTTTCTTCTTTCCTTCATCCCTAGGTTCATATGTTTATACCGATTATATGTATAAATTTAATATTTATGAAGTGCTAGTTTAAATGCTTTATATGTTGTGAGTACATTACATTGTCCGCAATTGATATTATAGTTACTAGTATGAATAGACACTTCTTGCATGGCTTCTTACATGCCGTCTCGCATTTTTATTTTTTAATATTAAATATTTAATTTTAGATAATTATATCAAAATTTTTGTATTGAATGTAAATGAAGTTATAATTTATGTAATATAAAAATATGAAAATAAATTGTGATATTATTAAAACTTATATTAAAAATTACAATAGTCATTTGATATTTTTGGTATATGTAACTTCTAATTTTTATTGATATTTCTTTTATTGTGTGGTAAACATTATAATAGTTAATTAGAAGAGCAAAATAGACAATAAAATCACACAATGTAGATAGTTATTTACTTTTAAACAAAAGTAATATTAATGAACATTAAATGTTATACTAATTGTGTAAAAATTATATAATAAAAAAATAACAAAAGTAATATATCATACGATTTACATTACAATGATATTATTAAAAAAGTCATTATATAATAAAAAAGTTGCCCTTGAAAAATCCAAGTGTCAAGCATAGGGTATTCCTTTTAATAATTACTATTTCGTCTCTGTTATTATGCTAGCCTATGAATTTTGGACGGGAAAAAACGAATATCGATGAAACTTTTTTTCTTATATATAGTATATATAGTATATATATTAAATGTTATTATTATTATATCTTATTAAATAATATATTAGGTAATGAACAATGAGTGTGAGTGTATTTTATCTTGCGTGAGAGTTTATACAAAGTGATGTGTCTTTATCCTGTGTGGGAGGTTGTTCTTAACCATACTTTTTTGTTGTATGGTTAAGAACACATATATTACCAGTACATTCATATGAGACAGATTGATTTTGACATATATTTGAAACCACATAATTATCAATCTTATTAAAGATATATATTAGTAACATTGTGTAATAATTTGATAAAATAAAATGAAATATATAGATAATAATTGATAAGTTGTGTACAATATTAAAAAAGGAGTTAGTGAAAGTTAGATTGATTAGAAGTATAAAATTTTGTTGTGGAGAATATGAAATTAGTGATGATGAGAGAGCAGAAGGGAAACCAAAAAAATGAGAGTTTGAAAAATAATGATCAAATAAAGTGAAACCAAATGTTTAGAATAAATGAATTATGTTTTTGTCAAATGGTTCAGCATATCCGTGTCCATGGTAGATAATAGAGGTGTTTGAGAGAGGAAATAAAAAAACTTGATAATTAATTGATTTTGAGTTTTTTATATAGATTTAATACAATGTGCAAGGGTATATAATAAGAATATGAACCAATTTTGGAGCAAAAAAATCAAGGAGAAGTTGACATGTGTCATGATGATGTGGTAATAACCTTTTTTCCGTTCCATTGTAACACCCTAAAATTAAGTCTTTAAAATTATAGTATTAGTCCTGGGTTTCTCGCTTGAGCGAGGGATTCTCGCCTGGGCGAGAAAGACTCACCTGGGAGGGTGAAATCCTGGGCTATACTGAAGGATTCTCGCCTGAGTGAGGGTTGTCTCGCTTGAGCGAAAGTGTCTCGCCTGAGCGAGAGTTGGTTCGCCTGCGCGAGAAAATGCTCAACTAGAAGGGTGAAATCTTGGGTTATACGGAAGGATTCTGGTCTGAGCGAGAGTGGTCTCGCCTGAGCGAGAGATTGGTTCGCCTGGGCGAGAAAAATGATGTTTTTGGACCTATCGAGGTTGTAAGATCTTCGCTTGAGCGAGAGGATCCTCGCTTGAGCGAGAGATGCCTCGCCTGGGCGAGAGTTCCCTCGGGTGGGCGAGAGGATCAGATCTGAGTTTTTAAAATGGGCGGGATTTTCTCGCTTGAGCGAGAATGAGTTCGCTTACGCGAGAGCCCGACGAGGGCATTAAATGAGAGAAACCCCAAATACATTTTTAGGTTAAGAATTTAAGAGAGGTGAGAGAAGAGAGCATTCCCAAGGTCTAGGAGCTTTGATTCTCGTCCAAGAGCTTGAGAAGAGGTAAAACTCTCTATTCCAACTCTCTTCTTTTCTTTGAAACCCATTTTTGGTATGTTGGATCTCTTCTCAAAATATGAGAAACCATGGAAACTCACCCTTTTGAGTTATGGTTCGTTTTATGTTGTTTTTCTCTTATAAACTCTTGGTTTATAGTTAGGATTTCGAGAATGGAAAGAGTTTGTGGGTTGATTCATGAAAACCCCAAAACCCTAAAGTGAAAATGTGGTTCAATTGGAAAATGGGTAAAATGTTAGAGGTAGAAGATGAATTTACATTCTAAGTCTTTAACTTATGCAATGTGATAGAAAATGCGTGGATTTTCTGGTTATGAATAACGAAATAAATTGTAAATCACTTAATTGTTATAAGCATATATGGGTATGTTTATAGTGATGATGATGTGGATTTATTGTTTATGTATTGGTGGAGTGCCAATGGAAATAAAACTCGGAATAATGAAATGAATTGTGAATCACTTAATTGTTATAAGTATATATGGGTATGTTTGTAATGATGATGGGGTGAATTCACTATTTATGTATTGGTGGAGTGCCAATGGAAATAAAACTCGTTTTTAGCCGACCATGATTGGTTAGCGACTTTGGCTCATGTAATGTAGCAAGCTTTGGCTCAAGCAATGTAGCAAGCTTTGGCTCAAGCAATGTAGCAAGCTTTGGCTCAAGCAAAGTAGCAAGCTTTGGCTCAAGCAATGTAGCAAACTTTAGCTCAAGTTATGTAGTATGTTTTCAAAAGTATAAACAAAGATAAGGGTTTTAAGTACATTTAATTCTAATGTTTTTACTTAACTTTATTAAAATGTGGATTAACGTATATTGACATTATTTTACGTTAACGACTTACTCTTTTGTGTTTTCTGTGTATGATCAATGTTAATCCTATTGCAGATAGGTAGAAGATGTAAGGACGTATTGGTTAGGAGCTTAGAGACTTTCATTCTTTTTGTAGTCCTTATATTCATTCTTTTGTAATATGACTAACTGTATTTTGAACATGAATATTTGTAACTCTGGATATTCGTAGCTATGGGTATTTTGGAATCCCATAGCTAATTGTATGCGGTAGTTACCGGGGTGCATGAATGAATTATGATTTTCTGCTAGGCGAATATGTATGTCATTTTGAGATTATGAAATGGGTATGAGTAGGGAAAGACTTAATATGAGTTGTTAGTATTTTTATTTAAAAGTCGTCGGGAAATGTATGAAGGATGAATAAAATACGGAAAAAATTTCAATGGTAGAATTTGGGTCCTTACATCCATGATAGATGATAGAGGTGTTTGAGAGAGGAAATGAAAAAACTTGATAATTAATTGATTTTGAGTTTTTTATATAGATTTAGTACAATGTGTAAGGGTACATAATAAGAATATGAACCAATTTTGGAGGCAAAAAAATCAAGAAGAAGTTGACATGTGTCACGATGATGTGACAAGAACCTTTTTTTTCTTATATATATAATAGATAGATTTGAATAGCTCGGTCATAACCCATATCATATCTTCCTTTTTGCCTCAACCGGAAAATCTGTCTATGACTAGTGTCATCTCTTTGTAATTGATTTCATTCATCCTCAAATAATTAAATATTTTATAATTGAATGATTCAATATTAATTCCATTATTTTAGAAAAATATGAAAACTATTTCTTTAATCCAAATTACAACTTTAAATCAAAGGATCAAATTAATCAATTTCTAACCTACATCTAAGTAGTCTTGATTTTCCTATTGCACATAGTGATATGTAGGAGCATGATAAACTCTTGTCACGCACCGAAATAACAAATAATTTGGTTTTTGTTTTAGTAGTTAAATTTTTAATTAAATAATCTTAAGGTATAAAAGTTCATGCATTTAGTAATGATATTGTTTTATTATGGTCGAACACGGTGCTAATAACTTCACGATTTGTAATCAACTCTTGAGTTCAAAACTCTTGTTCAAAAAACATTTTATCCAAATTGGGCTAAAAAAGAGTTTTCTTTATTTTAACCGCAAAAAACATTATGGCGACTCCAAACCTTTTAGGAGAAGTCAAATCTAGTTCACCTCTTTCAAAGTCGGAGAGTCGGTTTCCAACTGAAAATCGAATTGAAACAGTTAGTGACCCCACTAAAGAATGTAACTCTAATCAAGTTAGGTCTAAAGCCGTTAATTGGATGTATTGATATGCAAACACTGATATACCATCTCATTTTACAACTTTTTGGGGTGAGAATTTTTAGTTTATGTTTCAATAAAAAGGTTTATTCGTTTTTCACACTTGAGTTCACACACATATACTTTGACCCCATGAATTAGTGATTAGGATTTGAGATAGAAGAGACATGCTTTACTCGTATTGTGAGTTAGCCAACTGAGGGGCCAAACATCTCTCGTTTATAACCTATGATATTTGTGTTTCCTATATTTCGAGAATGGATACAATTTAGTGATCTAGAAGTTTAGAGCTTTTAACAAGTCTACTTTAAACTAGACCTAATATCATGCCTAAACTTTATATTAGTAAATAAACTTTATTTATATGAAGAAAAAAAGTCTATGTATGTTCATATTTGTTAAAAAAAGAAAATAATGTGTAACTACGTAATAAAGCATAAAATTTAATTCGTAGGTGAAAGAAGTTAGGGCGGGCTTGGTCAAAGTTGGTCAAAGTGAGATAATGTGTTACAATCAAATTGGGTTTGATCTAAACATTTTTTTCTATAATCATCTATTTCAAATTAAATTATTAGCTATTTTGATGGAAAAAATAATTAAATTTGAAAGCAAAATAGATTTGTGACTACTTATTTCTGAGTTTTAATGAAATTATACATACCATTTATATGTGTTTTACTTCTACAAAAAAAACTCATGATTTATATACATATATTATACTGACTACCCCTGTATGTGAAATAAGTGTAATTTTTTATATGAAAAAGATGATAAGTGTGAAGAATCTAAACAAAATATGATATATTGTAGAGACATGTTAAAATAGTATATGAATCAATAAATTTTTATTATTTTTGGTTTATTACAAAATGCATCAAAATTCTAAATATATATTATTTAAATTACTCTCATACTATATTAAAATGAACAAAAAATAATAAAAATATGTTGGCTCGTATATTATTTGGACATCTTTCCATAATATACATATTTTATTTAAATTAATTACATTTATTACTTTTTTTTTTGTTTAAAAGCTCTCACACTTGTTTCTCATGTAATATCGATCAGTGTAATATATGTTTATAAATTATGGTTTTTTTGTATGTGTTAAAATGGTAGATGATTTGTGTAATTTCACTAAAACTCACGAGGTATCAGTGTAATTTAAAATTAAATGAATAAAGTTTTCGTACCCGATGAATGAAGTTTAAATGAAATGTTTTCTTACTCCTAGAAAACTATATATATAAAAAAATATTTTTAAATTGAAAATTCAATTCATCCAAAGATTAAATTATGTCACGAATTATCATAATTAAAGGACAAGGTACATCCGATAACAATGACATCCAGTGACTCACACCTACAACTAAATATGTCCAAAGTCTGAGTGACAACTGTCTCCAATGATTATTTTCTAAAGATATAAGTCTCGTTGCAACATTGTAAAGTAGTAGAATAGTTTTCTTTTTCTTTGTACCAACCTTGTAAAGTAGTAGTATTTGATTATTGACATTTTTAATTATACCTATATTCCGTAGTATTTATTACACAACTTTCCTAGGAATTATCAAGTATATGGAATTATTATAAGTACACCACTGTTATAAAAAATTATCAAGCATATTACTCACCAAACTAGAACCGGAGTTAGGATTATCTCCATTAAGGGAGAGATAAGTGTTTCAAAAATTAAAGTGAAATGCAACCTTCAATGACACATGTATCGCTTTAATTACAATGAAATTACAATTTTTATCATAAAAAACAAAGATAAAACATGCACTTGTCTCTCCATTCATCCTATCCTATATCCCACTAAGAATTACACTTTAATATCACCCAAAAAAACGCAAGCTTATTATGTGACAAACTTTAAATTCTATTACCGAAATGATAATTTTGCATTTAATCCATTTGTTTGTGAGCCCATTTTGATTTCCCCTAAAAAAGTTTAAACAACTAATTGATTGTCATATTCCAACCAAAGTTGATGTGCTGTTTCAATTGCTGAGAATATAGAAGAGATCCTTATATTATTTTTTTTATTTTTTTAAGAAGTTATTCTTTTACTAAATAAGGGACAACCTACCTTATTAAACTATAATAGGTTAACATCTGAATGGAGTTAGTGATGCAGTATATCAAAATATAGAGGCATTTGTACTAATAATATTATTCCATGTGATTTGAGACGCGTTTTAAATGATCAATGCATAAATAAAAAAGGAAAATAATAAGCGTGTTATTATTATGTACTTGTTATTGCAAATGAGTGATTTTTGATAAATAAAATTATATTAAATAAACACATGTACTTGTTATTGCAATTTTTGAAATATTAGAAACAAAATTGACTAAATGTATTAAACTATTAATATCAGTCTTAGGATCCAAATAAATGATGTAAGTATGCATTTTACTCTTTGAAATACACCTACCCTTTTCAAGAGTTTCTCCACAATAGTAATAACCATGATTTTAGAGTGGCCTATAATTTATGACCAAGAAGCAAAGTTAAGAAACTTTTTCAGTTTTTGGGTCTAGTGTTAATACTCTCAGCTTATATCAGCATTGCCACAAGTAACAATAAAAGCTAAAAGCTATATTAATATAAGCACGTATGAACCTTCTTTGAACCTCACAATCACAAGCCAAAACAACCAATTGTGATCAACGATGGGATAATGAAACTGCATGTTTATGCGGAGGGGCATATTGGGAAGTAAGTCCCATATCGCCTATTCATTGTTTCGAGAATGATTTAAATTACTTCTCTCATTATCAATTGGTTTTGTGATGAAACCTTAACAATATCTCTCCTATGGCGGCATCGTATTCTAAGGATAAAAGTGTTGACTTTTTTATGTGTATTGTAAGGATAAAAATGTAATCTTCTTTTAAATAAAAAAAGTTATAAATGTCGATGTCTTTCTTTTGTCTCTCCATTAATGGGGAGGAGTCTACCATTCTATTTTCGCTGTTAACATGTTTGATAAAATGTCCCGTTCATGAAAAAGCAATGCATGTCGTAAACATATTCAAACTCATGCGTCTTTTTCACCATCTTCATCGTCGTCCCTACGCTTCTTTCTCTCTCTATCCAGGTTAATCTTTTATTACATAATCATTGGAGCATTCTGCTAAATTTTACATTTTTCCAATTCCTTATTTTTTCTCATTCTTCTTTTCAATTCCCATATTTATTGTCCAATTTTAGTAGATAGGTTAGTAATAGTTCAAAGGGTATTGATATAAAGCTTTCCAATGTTGTTTCAAGGCACACATGTTTCTACCTTATATAAGTTAGTATATTTACAGGACCTGCCACTGCATGCCCAGAACTAAGATGGCAAGAAAAACCAAAACAGCTAGCTCCAAATGCTTATTATGTTCATAATATGATTGAAGTTAACTCTGAACTGAAGCAACTGGTGAAACGGGGTCAACTGCGTGACGCGAGGGATATGTTTGATAAAATGCCTCACAGAGATGAGATTTCATGGACTACATTAATAGCCGGTTATGTCAATGCCAAAGACTCGTATGAAGCATTGATCTTGTTCTCAAATATGTGGGTCCACCCAGGACTTCAAAAGGACCAATTCATGATTAGTGTTGCACTCAAGGCTTGTGCATTTGGCGTGAATGTTTGTTTTGGAGAATTATTACATGTGTTTTCACTAAAATCTAGTTTAATAAACTCAGTATTTGTCAGCAGTGCCCTAGTAGATATGTACATGAAAGTAGGCAAAGTTGAGCAAGGTCGCAGAGTCTTTGAAGAAATGGTAACAAGAAATGTAGTATCATGGACTTCCATTATAACGGGGCTTGTACATGCTGGTTACTTTATGGAGGGATTATTGTACTTTTCTGAAATGTGGAGATCAAAAGTGGGCTATGATTCACATATATTTGCAATTGCTTTAAAAGCATCTGCTGATTCAAGCTGTTTAAATCATGGGAAAGCTATACACGCACAAACGATAAAGCAAGGGTTTGATGAGAGCTCATTTGTGGTTAATACTCTTGCTACCATGTATAATAAATGTGGGAAACCAGACAATGTTATGCGATTGTTTGAAAAAATGAGGATGCCAGATGTAGTGTCATGGACAACCCTTATTACGACTTATGCACAGATGGGTGAAGAAGAATATGCAGTGGAAGCATTTAAAAGAATGATAAAATCATATGTCATTCCTAATGAATACACTTTTGCAGCAGTAATTTCTGCCTGTGCAAATCTTGCTAATACTAAATGGGGGGAACAGATACATGGCTACATATTGCGTCTAGGTATGGTAGATGCCTTGTCAGTGGCGAATTCCATCATTACTCTTTATTCAAAATGTGGTATGTTAACTTCAGCTTCAGTAGTGTTTCATGGTATGACAAAAAAAGATATGATTTCTTGGAGCACTATAATTGCTGTTTATTCTCAAGGAGGTTATGCGAAAGAAGCTTTTGACTATCTGTCATGGATGAGGAGGGAAGGGCCGAAACCAAATGAATTCGCATTTGCTAGCGTGCTGAGTGTGTGTGGAAGCATGGCATTTCTTCAGCAAGGGAAGCAAGTGCATGCTCATGTCCTGTGCATTGGCTTAGATCATGAAACAATGGTCCACAGTGCTCTAATTACTATGTACTCAAAATGTGGGAGTCTACAGGAAGCTTCAAAAATATTTCATGGAATCAAGAATAATGACATTATATCATGGACAGCCATGATTAGTGGGTATGCTGAACATGGTTATAGCCAAGAGGCCATTAGTTTATTTGAGAAGATCTCCAGTACTGGTTTAAAACCAGACTATGTGACTTTCATTGGAGTTCTGACAGCATGTAGCCATGCTGGATTGGTTGATCTTGGTTTCTACTATTTTATGTTAATGAGTGATGAGTACCGGATCAGTCCTTCAAAAGAACACTATGGCTGCATGATTGATCTTCTATGCAGAGCAGGGCGATTGAGTGAAGCAGAGCATATGATACGAAGCATGCCTTTCCATAGTGATGATGTTGTGTGGTCTACCTTATTGAGAGCATGTAGGGTTCATGGGGATGTAGACCGGGGAAGACGGACAGCAGAACAAATACTTCATTTGGATCCGGATTCTGCTGGAACTCACATCACCCTGGCTAACATATATTCTGCCAATGGGAGGTGGAAAGAAGCTGCACATATAAGGAAGGTGATGAAGTCAAAGGGTGTAATAAAGGAGCCAGGATGGTCATGGATTAATGTCAATGATCAATTAAATGTGTTTGTTTCTGGGGATCAGTCTCATTCCCTCAGTGAACATATCATAACCATTCTGGAATTACTAAGTACGCGGACAGGAGATGCCAGGATGGATATATGTTCTCTTCTAGAAGATATTGAAGATTAGAAGAAAGCGGAATTTTGCCTCGTCATGCTAGTGCTACAACAATTGTTTTTTCTGACTTTCCATATTACATAGGCAGATTTCAAATGATTATTTGAAACCATTTCCCCAGCTCAAATCATTTGAACACTCAAAATCTTGTTCGACACGAACACATACTTGAGTTTGGAACTAAGTAAAATATCATTTACAAGATTGCCAAAAAAAAATTGACCAAGTAAATGAATCAAAAGGTAATTTTTATTGATGAGCGAAGTATTTGTTTTTTGCTCTTCTTTTTTCCTAAAGTTTGTTATGCATTCTTGCTAGTCATGGATGTATGCACCACTTCCATTGTGCAGTAAGATATTACTTCTTGCGAAGTTTATTGTTGAATAAGCAGCTGTATAGCAATGTTAGAACTTACTCAAACATTGTTTCTTCTATGATTTCTTCTCTTTTTTTCCTACTAAAAAGTTATGTTGATGACTATTTTTATTTTATTGTTTTTTCTTTTGTTGTGTATGCCCTGGTCCACCATAAGTGACATTTCTTTCATGATATGTCCCATTATCTTGGTGACATCTGTTGATGTATTTATTTTGATTGCATTAAAGCTATAATTAAACAATATTTTTCCACTCTGTTCACTATGAAGCATGGATTTTTATTTTTGCCTATATATTTTGAAAAAGTTATGCTGATGAGTCAGTCAATTGCTTATTTTTTGCCGACCATGCTGAATTGCCATTCAGTTGTGCATGCATATTTGGGGTTCTAAACTATTAAACTTACTTATCTGTTGAGGAATTTTAATTTACAGAGCTGGTCAATATGAATTGTACAGATGTGTATAATGCCCTTGGACTCTCTCCTAAAGACTAGCATATTTCAAGAACTGTTCAGGAGATAACTAATCAACGTGCTAGAGACACTGCTGTTTGAGATCTCGTATAATCTTTGAATATTGCCTCTGCCAGATTAAGTTGTGCTGGAATTATCTTGCTATGTCACCATATATACAAGAAACTTGCAAAAGTTTCTATTCCACTGCTCATATATTTAGATGACAAATGCCCCCACTATCTTTTTCATATAATCTGTAAGTGTAACACTCCCTATTTGGTCTTCTTTTTTAACAATTTTTATTTCTGTATGAAGATTGAAGTTAGCTTATATGAGAAGAGGATGGACGAAAGAGGGATGGTTGTTATAAGAATGGGTATATTGTTTTTACAGGAAGGAAGGATCAATGAAGATGAAAACTTGCAGTATTCATATCAAGGATGGTCTTTTGATGAGTGTAGATCTTGTGTTAGAAACCTTCAAGCTTTGCCTAAAGGTCTTTAGAGCATGTGCTACTAGGTTCTGTAGTTGGCGTGTCTCATGGCTTGCTCTTTTGTTTTGTCTTATGTGAATGGTTGGGACTTGGAAGAAAGCTACTGCGTCCAAGCCTCCATTTTAATTGGTTCAGTTTTGTGATTAGTTTGATAATATTGTATGTTCATCACACCAGAGTTTTCCACGGTTAACATTCAGCATAATCTGTTCTATGGATGTGATACTTTCATGAAGAATGTTTCTCATCCTTCTCACATTGATTTTGTCATCACAAGGTACAAACAATGCCTTTCAATGTCTTTTAGATGCAGGATATTATATTTTCAATCCCTTGGCTAGTTACTAGTATTTTAGAGTAATTACCTATTTGGTCTTTCTAAATGTTTGCGTGTAGAAATTTGGTCCGTAAAAAATTGGAAAATCTAAAATGGTCACAAAAATATCAAAATGGGTCAAGTCGGTCCTTTTTAACATTTTTTATGACCCGACAAGGACTATTTTAACTCATATTTGTGATGTTTGAGTACTACTTTGGATTTTACATTTTCGGATAGCAAAATGGTACAAATTTTTTTTTAAGGACCAAAATGAGTATTCACTCAATATTTTATTTTGGCCCTGTTGTAACTTGTAAGTGGAATTTGTTAAAAATAATAAATGAAGTTGGCGCAGGCAAAAAATTGTTATGTATTCTGGTTTGTTGAAGTGTTTTGCTGAATTTGGTTAGCCAGTTACCCTAAAAAAGCATGTCACCCTAATTTGTGTTGAATGTTCATTGCAAAATGAGTTTATGATGTTGTTTTGAAGTGTTAAAATTAACTGAGCATGAGGATGTTCCTCTTCTAATTACTTATGGTTTCTTCATTTTTGTGTCTCTAACCAGAGCTATCTTTCACCAACCGGATATGACCCCGGCATGGTGACAAAGCTCTCCCTACCAAGTATTTAACATAATGATAAGGTTGTGTCTTTCGAGATTGATATAACGATAAAGTTGTTTAGTGACCATGAAGTCATGAGTTCAAATTCTAGAAAAAATACTCTTTGTACATTTATCCTTCCCAAATTGCCCTCAATGGGAGTCTCATATCCTTTAATTTTTCTAAGCTAAAGTTTCATAATCAAACTTTTTAAGCTAAACTAAAATGATATTTTTTCATAACTTTGATTAACACCTTAAAGTAGTAAAGTTTAGCGAATAGAAGAAAAGGTGGCAGAAATCTTGATTAGATACATTATAAGACTAAGGATACATTGTTGGGTCCAAATACATTTTTAGCCTAAGCCAATCTTCAAAATGGATTAGGCTAAAACCGGTTCAAAATATGATATGATTTTCAAAGATTTGATATGATTTTCAAAGATATGATATGATATTTAAATTTAATAAAATTATCACAACTTCCAAGATATGAAATACCTATAAATAAATGAAACTCTTCATAATATAAGTTAATGCCACCAACACAACATTGCAACTAAAATCTTCATTCATTCCATCATTATCATCTCAAATCTAATCTCTTTTCCATAGGAATGGCAACAACAAGTTTTTCTCTAGCTCCCCCTTCACTTCAACTAGAATATTCTCAGTCTCCAATAAGGGTTTCTTTGGGTTTTGCATCTTCTCTCTTAATTTGCAACAACACTTGCAAACACATGAAATATCATCTCATAAGAGTTTCATCATCATCATCATCATCAATAGTGACAAGAGTGGAGGAAAATAGTAGTACTAGTAATTTTTCATTATTACCATTTGTGTTTGATGAAACAGATTTGGAGTCAAATGAGAGTGTATGGAAATTGTATACAAGGTGGAGAAAACACTTCAAGGTGTCTTATGATAACCCAAACAGCCTCAAAAATCGTTTCCTTATTTTTAAGGAAAGTGTACAATATGCTTACATCGACCAACATATCTTACATGGACCCCACAGCTCTACCTATATTTTGGAAAAGTTTGCTGATACCCTTTGATTCATATTAAGAGTTCATCTCTTTTAGTAATTCCCTTATTCATTAGGGCATGTGTAGGGCAATTGTTTTCTTGAATAATTCCTTGTTCTTTTTGCTATAGATGATACATGTAACACAACAAGGTTACTATTGTATCTTTCTTTTTTTACTTATAAGAGTTACCCTAATTGCTAGAACATATGTTATTGAATTTCAGTTATGTATTATTCTTTTACAATGTGCGGAGTTAGTAGAAGCCCTCGTAAAGATAGTATATTAAATGGAGGTTAATCTAATTCCTAGACGAAGATATTGGCCAAGAGAAATAATATGCGAAATGATTAAGAAAGACTTAGAAATCAATACTTTATAATAAAAATGATTTATAATAGAGAATTATAATATCGTTCAATCCATATAATCAACCTACGTGTAGTTATTCATATGCTTAAGTTTGCCATCTTCTGATAACAATAATCCAAGAAATTCACTTATATGGACAACGTTCATATTACTTTTGAAAAGTGAGTAATTGTAGTTTTTTTTATAATTTGAAAAGTGATTAATTGCCTTTTGAATAATGAGGCAAGAACTTTGTTTTTTTATGAAGAGTTATTTTTAGTTTTTCATTTCCATCTTTTATCTTGTCCTTTTGTTAATGAGAATATTTTTCTTTTACATTTTTGTTTATAAGCTTTTCTTTTTTATAAATTGAACTTGTTTGAGTAACAAAATTAGTTTGTAAAAAAACTTATAAACCAGAAAAGCAGCAAAAAGCAACATTTTTAAATTTGATAAGTTCATTTTGCAATCTAAAAACATAATCTATACTAAATACATGTAAATCATAACAAAGTCTAGCTCACATAGAAAAGAGAGAAAAAATAGAGAATATATTTCATCTTCCGAAAAATGTAAGTGGCACAATACATTGCCTATGATAAAAAGAGTTACCACAAAACATAAGCCTCCATATCCACTTGGATAATAGCACTATGTTAAGCAAGTTTAATCGTTTAAGTCAATTTCACCCTCTTGTTTATCTTTACACACCAAATCCCATTTCACTCAAAATGTTGGATCAGACACCACGTCTTGAACCAAAACCTTATAAACTCTTTTACTTCTTCCGTATATCCAATGTGAGACTTCACACTTGAATAAACTCAACACATTTCACCCAAATAATTTTTCTTATGATCTCCTCCACCCGATAATAATTCACGCAAACTCTTAACTAGAATTTTTCACACCTTCCTTAGATAAGTTTTTACCATTCCAAAAAGATAAATAATTTTTATAATATCAATAACTGGCAACCAAAATCTTTGAGTTCTTATATAAGCTTATTCATTTGATGGTCCAGGTCAGAAAAATCATCCAGCATAATTTGTTTTGGGGTTTTGGTCCCAAACCCAACATAGTCATAACCTCTTCTTTTAAATGATGTGACATGCTCTACACCTTCCTCCTATGAAAAATTGTGAATGAAGTTAATGTATTCATCACAAGGAGTTAATAACTCCAATAAATGATAGAGTACACAACTCTTTGAACAAAACTTCATCCCATATGAAACTAATATCACAATAAATTATTGAAATCAAGATCATAGAGTCAAGATGAAAAATATGTTTTATATTATGATTTTAAAACATTTAATTTAAAGACCTAAAATCCCGTGTGAATTTTTGTGATAAAAATATTTTATCAATTTTACAAATTCATGAAGAATTTTTGTGACACTTATGGTATGGTGAGAAGACTTCATTGGTTTTAAAAAAATATACAAGTTTTCGTTTTGTCTTTTTAATTTTCCACATTTTCTATGTAACAAAAATAGATGTATTCCCAACTTTTATATTATTTTTATTGTTTACCTTAAGAGCTAATTACACTGATACCCCTTAAATTTTAGTAAAATTAAACAAATCACTCCTTCACTTTTTGTCTTTACACGAACTACCTTCTCTCTTACACGAATCACCCATAATTTTGTACATATATTACACTGTTTACCACTAATGAGATATAAATGTAATATTTTAAACAAAAAACGTGTGGTGTGTGTAATTAAGTTAAACAACATATTGTATATTGTGTAAACAAATCCAAATAATATAAGAGTCGGTGATTTGTGTAATTTCACTAAAACTCATGAGATGTCAATGTAATTAACTCTTAACTTAATGACATTAATTTCACTCACTTGTTAAAGATTAAAAAAAACACTTGTAAAATAAAATTGAAAGTTGGTTATTATGAGAAAGATGTCATGGATGCTTTTTTGTTGGTGAATTTTTCAATCTTAATATAATAGCAATTACAACCATATACTTGTACTCAAAAGTCTCAACCACTCTTCTCACATTGCTCTCAATTTTTTATTATATAAAAAATGCTTATGTTTCAGTTTCATCACAACATTTTCAATTGACCAAAGTTCATATGTGAATGATCAAATGTCTCTATCTCTTAGTACCTCACAAGTCTCAGTCATGTGTCCTCAATCACTTTATTAGATTCTTATTCCATCTCTCTATCATTGTAAGTCATTTTCACTTCACTATTTGCAAAATAAGCTATAATCATCAAGAGCTCCTCTCCCAACACTTGCAACCATTTTCATTTAAGCTTCTCTAACATAATAAAACTAATTGTCAGCTTAATTTTAAACTTATTCAGAAGATAAATTAATTAGACTATAATATTTATGCACTGATAGTGTAAAGATTTATACATGGTCAATTCATCATCTACCGTTTATTTGTATTACATTTATTTAAGAGTCAATGATGATTAAAAATGAATGATGAATGATGCAATAACAGTGTAAAAAACTTTTACGCTGTCGATATATGCATATTTTTCTCAATTAATTAACAACCCAATTATAAGGATGCTTTAATATTCAATCATTTTTCATTAGCATTAATGAGACGCTTGAAAATTTATCACATGATAAGGGACTAATGATTTTGGATATATTTGGACCATTGATCATACACTAATAAATTAAAATTATAGTAAATTACATTTACCCCAAGTTTTAGTAAAATTACACAAATCATGACTCACTTTTTTAAACCTACACAAACCATTTCTAATTATATACATAATTACACTGACTACCCGTATAAGAGAAAAAAATCATCATCATCACTCTATGTGATTTGGTATTGAAAAATCACCATTTTAGGTTTTTATAAAATATAAGTTGAGCGAGTTAAATTGTAACCTGAGTTCATTTCTATCTAAGTTTTTGTTAAGGTTTTATCTCAAAACCAATTGACAATGAGAGAAGTAATCTAACATGTATTTAAACCACTTATGAGATAATGCGGTATGCGATGTGAGATTCACTTCCTAACATGCATCCTCCACATAAGTCTGTCGAACCAGACGAATGGTTACTTTGACCCATAACAAAAGGGTATATTTTGACTCATGACAACCGTAACTAAGTTGCGCTCTGACATTGATATTCATGTTAAGGTTTTATCTCAAAACCAATTGGCAATGAGAGGAGTAGTCCAACAAATATTTAAATCATTAATGAGACAATGAGGTAGACACCATAAGACTTACTTCCCACTCATTACATTTTAACCACCATACATATGTCTATATGTCAAAACTACTGCAAATATTATAGTTTTATTGTTTAGTTATGACACATGGAATATTTTCATTACATAACAACGTCACAATCACTAAAAAAACAACGTCATAATCTAATATTATTTATTAATAATGTAGCATTAGTGTGAAAGAGGAAAGACATTTTTTGGTATATAGGTCAAAGCTTTTTCAGTTAGATATTTAGAACACGTTTAACAACCAACACAACATAGGAAATATGAGAGAACATGTGTCACAGTAAAAGAGTACTGGTCAAACGTAGAATATTGAAAGTAAGATCTAAAATAATCTAATAATATTATATAGCAACAAGATTGTGAACATGACCATAAATTATGCGTAAATATTTTCTTTCTTGATTTTCTTGTTTGATAAAATATTCCACATGTGTCGAATAATTTTATATTACTTTACATTATGCTCCTTCCATTCACGTGAAGACTTTACAATATTCCCTCTGTGAAACGTGTTGTATGGACAAAATGAGTAGTCTCAACATGATATTTGTCCTCCCCGTCCCATTTTTTATTGGAAGATTGATTCTCATAACTATACGCGAATTCGATTTCTAACTCTGACAATTAATTTGAAGTCATTATTATATTTTTTGCGGTTAAAATGTAGAAAACTCTCTTTAATGTCCAATCAGGATAATTTAGTCTTTTAAACAGAGATTTTAAGCTCGGAAGTCGATAACGGATCAGGGAATTTATTAGCATCTCGTCCGCCTGTATTAAAGCGATACCCTCTCGAATAATATAGACTTTTAAACAAATTTATTAAACATTTAATTGTTAAAACAAAGTATTTTATTTTTTATATTTGTGTCTGATAAGAGTTGATCTTCCTCCTACGTATCCATAAGCGCAATAGAGATAATCAAAACTATATAGTTTTGGTTCAAAAATGGTTGGTGTTGATTTGTTTGGTTTAAAAATATAATTAGATTTTTACCCATTTCGATAAAAGATGAAACAACAAAAACTAATGTTCATAGTGTTAATTTTCAATCTTAAAACCAATTGGCGATGAGAGGAGTAGACAAACATATATTTAAACTATTCACGAAATAATGAGATAGACGATGTGAGACTTACCTCCCAACACACACTACATCAAATTTAGGTTTTTTAAAATAATTGAAATTTTATCATCATCTTCGAGATAGATGAAACAACATAAACTAATGTCCGCACCGAATCAAATCTCAAAAAGATATTAAAAATGTTGAATTTTATCGCATCTTCAAGACGAATCAAACAACAAAAACTAATGTACCGCATCAAATCTCAAAGAGATGTTTTTATCATTTAATTGTTTATTTGTTTAACAAAAAGAGAAGAATAGCAGCACCATTGCTATCACATTCCAGGCTCCCACCACGGTCACATGTTTGACATTTGCCAATTCCTGTTGCATCAAACGTGCAACCAGTCCTTGCTTGTAACCTACCTTATAACGGTGTTCAATATCAAGATATGATATTTTATGGCATTGAAATAAGTTTCACATCGCTTACTTCATTGTCTCGAGAATAATTTAAATACATGTTGGACTACTTCTCTCATTGTCAATTGGTATTGAGATGAAACCTTAACCATAAGTATGTGGTGGAGTACTCCATTATGAGATATAGGGAATCTAAATCTTCAAATGTAATGGAATTTTTATTATGCATCTATTATCATCCTTTGCCACCAAGTTCCTTGAGCAATATTTAAATAGGCTTTCTTCACGCCCACAATACAATATACTTTATCACCCTATTTTTTTATTAAGTAAAATTATATTAATAAAAGCTACCAAATAGTACAAGATTTAAGAAACAAGACATTAATTAAGACACATGCTTCATGTTAAACTGTAGTTGTTGGAATACAACAATGTCATTTTATTTTTCAATATTGAGAGTACTATTATTTTTTTATAAACAAAATTGAAGACGAGGAATTTGAGTCAAAGTATTCATATTTTATGTCTCACAACTTTATCAACCTAAATACTGTTAGATATGACGAGAAACCTCAACAATGTATATATATATATATGTATATATATTTGAATGATTTTATGTTGGATGAAGAGTTGATTGAAGGTATAATAATAATATTATGTGTGAAATGTTAACTATTATGATAATAGTATTCTCTAAGAAAGTAAACAAAAAAATTGTATTTGAAAACGATGTGTTTAACATATTAAGAAATGTTGAATTTGGGGTGATGGTTGAAATTATTTATTTTATATTACTTAAACAATCTTCTTAAAGATACTCATTTAACACAACCCTTATTTCTTTATACAAATAATGAAATGAAGAAAACGTGGGTTCAGAGTTGAGACTTATGCTCAGACATTTTTTGAACTTTAGAATCAGAAATATGAATTATTAAAGTCAAAGCTTTCTGTCTTGAACGTTGAAACTTGGATTGGAACTCACCATTAGCTTCTAGTTTCTTCTTCACTTTTGTTTTTTATAGTGAGGAATTTGTTGAAGACAACCCCTTGATAATAATAAAGTATAGAAAGAAAAACTATATAAAATTGATTGAATTATATTAGAAATATTAAGGTTAACAATTCCACAAAAGTAAATAGAGAGAATCAAGGATAGAACTCATCAAACTTGGTTACAAGGCTAGTTAGTTTATCATAGTCACTACTAGATAAGGCAATTGATATTTTTTTTTATGCATTTTTTCCTTATGGTAGATAATTTTGACCGGTGAAGAAGAGACAATGGTAGCTTCAGAAAAAAGAGGCATGTGTTAATTGTGATAACTTTTTTAATTAATTAATCTCATTCTTTAAATGTGATTAAAAATTTAAAATGAATGATTTGGATTTGGTGCAATTATTAGGTTTAGTACACGCTGTCATTGGACCCTAACTCTTTTTTATTCCCAATATTTTTTTTTCTGTTCCTAATGACATCATCTCCCAAATTTATATAGATAATATCTAAACACACATATCTGTATATAGATGCATGTTGTGGTTATCTATAGTAACAGAATTGTGACTTGAAGAATGCAGAATGCCAGTAAAAAAACTAGAGTAAATATTGGTTTAGTCCTTAAAAAATTCAGGTATACCTAATTAATCCCAAAAAAATAAAAAATTAAATTAGTACTTAATAATCATATATGTAATTTTGGTTTTTCAATTTTCGAGAGACTGGACTTATATGAAAATTTTGAGTGACCAAAATGAATAATTATTCAAAAAAAAATATTCTTCATAGTGAATGAAATTAAGTTGAAACCTTGACACATACTAAGGGAAAATGTTATATATTACTGTAAAAAGTTACAAACACAAACTACATACCATCACACTTCTGCAATCTCACAATGATGGGAGCAAAAGTGACACTTTTTTCTTACATTTATTTTTATGCATATGCTTAGTATTGTCTCCATGAATTATCAACCGAAAATTGCCACATATTTACGGTATACGGCTCAAAAGCGGCCAATGAACCACCCCCGTTATCCTTGCTCCGCTTCTCAACACCGTCGTAATCCGAAGAATAAGGACACGACAAGGGTGTTTCAGGTGATTGCCGCTTCAGTGTGGTCCTACCTTGCTCAACTTGATTAGATTCAATCAAGTGAGGAAAATTTAGCTTGGCTTTTGAGCCGCGCATCTTAAACGCTGCTCGATCATAAGCCAAAGCTGCATCCTCAGATGTCTTATAAGTACCAAGCCACACTCTCGAACCATTTTTCTTTGGGTCTCTTATTTCGGCTGCATACTTCCCCCAAGGCCGCCTGCGTACTCCTCGATAGTTTGGCACGCGACTCCCACATGCGGCGGCGGCAATGGTGACCCCATTTGCCCCCTCATTTTCCATTTTCACCATTCCATCATTGATGTTGTTATGGTTAGGGATCCATCCCGTAGCCGCGGCATCACGCAAAGCACCATATATGACCATGTCATCGGCGTCATCCTCCTTCAACGGCGGCCCTCCCCAACTCTCTGCCATAAAGACATTCTGGAGGCTTGAACTTGGGGAGAACACGGTGGCCGGAGCTTGAATATCCTGAAAAACCAAGTTGTGTTCAAAGTTATTGTTAATGGCATTCACATTTGTCTCTGAAACTTGAGTGTTCGATGTTCCGTACATAATTGATGTTTCTTTACTAGGTTGTGTTGTGATTTGATTTTCTCCTATGTGAATTATAGTGTGTGTTTCTTAAATATTTGGATATATGCTTTTATATAATGTTTGATAGTGATGATGCACAAAAGCACTTGAATTAAATTCAACGTTAATACATTGTTTGTGGTTGGGTTCCACGAAGATTCTTAAATGTCCATGTGAACGATTTGCGCACGTGTTGAAATGCTTCATGAATTTAAAACAAAAAGGTTGGTGAGTAGGATCGTTAACAACTTTATTTCTATTTCATTATGTATACCTTTTATTTCATCAACTTAATATTTACACCTTGTCCATATAAAGTTTTATAGATAGTGAATATATCATTCATTTATTATTTATATTAATAAAAAATGGTTATATATATATACTATTTATGGAAAACTTAAATTAATTTCCCATGTTAACTTCCCATTGTATAGTTTCTTATTACTTATTTTACCCTCATATATACTTCTATATCTATACTATATATAAAGCCAAAATATGATTAACTATCACCATTGTATAATTTTTACTTTCCTATTTTGCCCTTACATTTTTTAATTTCTACAAAAAAATCATATAATCCTATGTAACTATCATTACCACATTGACCCCTATCTCACCTTAAATTGAACATTATAATAAATACAATTTTTTAACATTACTCTCAATATAAAAACATTATAATTCTATAAAATAAAATATATAAAAACTGAATATTTAATACACTAAAATAAGAATGCGGGTCGGCAGACACGAAGTGTCTGTCGACACGCTAGTATATATAAATGTTGAAGGATATGTAAAAAAAAATTTTATTGTTAGTGCATATATTTTTTCTACTATTTTTTTATATCCTTTTTATTTATATATTAAAATAAGACAATTTTGTCTTTATATTTTTTCTTGTGAAGTATCTCCATACTTTTTTTGTGTACAAATAACTAATATTCTTGGGCAAAGTATCTTGTCTTATGAGAAATCTTCTTACAATATATTGTATATTTTTCTATTTTTTTAATAAACTAACTAACTCAATCGATTATAACTACCGTAATTGAAAACTACTTATCGAGTTCCTCAAAACCCCTATAGACCAAACCACAGCATCTCAAAGTAAAATACTCAAAGTTTTGTTAATGTGTTTATACCAATTATTGGAAGTGACTATTATTATGTATTATAAAATAATGATGTGTGCTTTGTTTAAATTATTAGGGTTTATATAACACATATATAATTCTCTACCCCACATCTATAACATTAGTCCTACTCCATAACTTGTATTGTTATTTTCTAGAAAAGAGAATTTTGGTCTATAATTGTGGGTCGATACACAATTTGACCATTTACCTATGCCTACCGACATACATCTCACCCTAATGATAGCATGCATGGTTGTATGCCACATCACGTCTCGGGTACGCGATTGTGGATGCCTCGCGACCTCACCCTAATGATAATATGTATGGTTGTATGCCACACCACGCCACGAGTACGCGATCGTGGATGCCCCACGACCTGGTCGTAGTTACCTATACAACTCAACCACTTATGTTACATCAGGATCATGATTGTGTTGACATGACCATCTTCAACTTGAATATGAGACATTTGCACAACAATATCCATCTTGACTAATATAATCTTTTTCCTTCTTCTGTGGTTGGGTTGGAGGCACTCCGAAATATAGCATTAGTGAATGTTCTACAAGACCAGATAGTGACCGAACTTCTCTATGGTAATGTACTTGACTAACATATTCATTGTATTTTTTGAAGTATAAATCTTCTATAGTAGCATGTGTTTAAAAGATATCAACTCCTTTCATAGTGTAGTTGAATTTCACCTTGATAAATACCTAACTCCTTTACAAGTCCCGTCAGCGACAAAACTTTTCTGAAAGTTTCACCAATTGCCATGTACTCTAATTCAATTTGTACAATGCAACAAAAGACAAAACTAATGATCTCCACATAAATGGTGAGCCCAGAAGGGTGAAGATAACTCATATTATGGACTTCTACTAGTCAAGTCATCTTCATAGTCTGAATCAACATAACCAACAACCAAAGGCTTACTCTATTAGCTTTCAAACATGATAAATAGATTTGTAGTTCCCTTTAGATATATTAAGATCCTTTTGATTGTTTCCCAATGTTAATTCTCTAGTTTCAACATATCCTTGTACACTTTGCATACAGACTATGCCAAATATTGTCTTATGAACCATAACATACATTAATCAACCAAATAAACTTGGATATGAAACCTTTTTCACATGTTCCTTTTATACATCTGTCTTTGGACACTAATTTTGAGAAAGTTTGAAGTGATTCACCAATGGAGTATTTACCATATTAGCATTACTCATCTCAAGTTTGTCTAGAATCTTCTCAACATAACTTTGTTGGGAGATCCATAGTGTTCTAGCTGCTTTATTCATGTGAATCTTCATTCCAAGAATCTACTTTTAACCCCTATATCCTTCATGTCAAACTCCTTGGCCAACACATTTTTCAGCTATCTAATATCACTCAAATGAATAACAACAATGAACATATCATCCACATAAAGTAGTAGATAAATAAATGATCCACCATCAAGGCTTCTAATATACACACAAAAATTATAATCACAACGCTTGTACCAAATCTTCACCATATAAGAATCAAAATGCTTATACCATTGTCCACGATACTACTTCAACCCAAAAAGGGATATCTTTAATTTGCATACCAGATGACTATATTCAGTTTCAGTGAACCCTATGGTTGTATCATGTAAATCTTTTCCTCTAAGTCCTCATAGAGGAAAATAGTTGTCACATCCATTTGTTCTAAATGCATATCCTGATTAGATACCATGGCTAGAATTGCCCCGATAGAAGCGTGTCTATTGAAATTCTTCCAACTAATCTAACAACTCCACCTACAATTGTATTTGTTAAAAACATGTAAGTGTTCCTTTTAGTTCTCTTAACCTTCACCACAGTCAAAACAACTTTACATACTCAGAGATTTTCCCAATCAATTATATACTTGAATCCCTTGGCTTGTAAAGTCCCCAAATAAAGTGAATTCTTATTCAGATTTGGAATGCGCCTAACCTCAGATAACATATTCATAATACTCTTATCTATCACAATTTTGATTTTTCTCTTACCAACAATTACCTTTAAATTTTCACCGTTTCACCTTAAAGGATGTTGGAACTTGAAAGAGTTTCTTTCCAATGATTGTTTTATGGGGACTTATTATCAAATGTTCAATGTGAACACTCAAAATATTGTTCAAGTAATATAAAAAAATAAAACAAACCTAAAATCTAATTCCAATATTTTAAATATATGTGAAAATATAATGCTTGAAGAATATAATTTTCCATGTCTTATAACACTTATTAACATTATTTATAAACTAAAGCAAGATACATGTGCCACAAAGCTTCATATTCGTATAGTTAAGAATGCAAAAAAAGCATTCCAACCACAAGGGCTAGTTAATATGTTTGTATCATTAAAGAACCTTTGGTTGCCTTCGACACACCACGTAAATGTTGTCTCATTACCAACATTTGAATTCAATCCCTACGTTAACGTGTTAGCTAATTCTATTCTATCATGAAAAGCTGATGTTGAAAGTTCAAAGTCATTGTGGTCAAATTCAGCACATACTTCAAAACATGATTATTTAACTCGTGCACATGCATATGGGTGGGTTGTTGGGAAAATGTTTGATTCTGATTGAAAAGAAAAGATGTTTAAGTTTATGTGTTCATGTTTTTGGGGTAAGGTATGAGCAAAAAAGAGAAAAAATGACATTATGAGAAATAAAGAAAATTTGAAACATTATATGATGCCTACCTATTCCAGCATGTAGTTTTTTCTCTTGTTTTTCAAAGAATAGAAGAATTTTTATTTTGTAGTGGGTCTTGATAATGAGTATCTTAAGAATATTTTTTTAAGAAATTATCATCATTTCTATTAGGGATGGGCAGAACTCAATCATATCCACTCGTCCGACTTGACCTGATCATGATCGGACCCAAATAAAATTGGGTCTCATCTTATTTGTATGTGTCTCTATCTAATTATATATATAGAGTAATGATATCTTTTAGTCGAAAGTATCATTGATTTTCTAATTTTTCATCACATATACATGATTAACAATATATATGCATATATCATTTCATATATCAAATTACATATCCGTAATAATAAATAATATTTAGAATATGTCATCTAAAAGGGCTATGCATTATATTTAATGGGGTATAGGGTCGGGTTTAGGCTCAAAGGCTGACCCAATCGACATTTAAGGTCAGGTTAGCTTCAGGTCTAGAGTCGGGTCCAAGTTCAAAATGACTCAATCAACATTTAGATTCGAGTATGGGACAAGCCTTACCAAACTCAATTCGACCATGCTCGTCCCTAATTTCTATATTGGATTTCGTTATGGATGAGGTTAATTTAGGTGAGTAATAAAGATCGGTGGAATGGATAAGTTGTACGTGCGGATGTCAATGAGTTTGGATGGGTTCGGGTAGTACATTATTTATTATTTTGCGACCCGGACCTGTCCCAAATCCATGCAGGAACCCTTAGGTCTTCTATCTGTGGGTCATTGGATACACAACGGATTTGCAGGTACCAAAAAATTCAGAAAATATTACAAAAATTCCAAATAACTTATACATTTGTACACATGTTTCCTGTAATTATGTGCGTTATTTTAGACAACCGAAAGAATAAAAATGATAATAATAATTATAAACCATGTTTAAAGCACAAGCACGCAAATTTAAATTATCACTTAAATATAAATCTTTTTACTAAAATAATATAATTTAAGATACGACAATAAGGTATATCAAATGTCGAAGATTTCTCCATCAACATAACATCATATCACATTTATGGATTTATAAACATATCATCAACCCTTAATCACAAAACATCACAATTATGATGAAAAATATGTTTAGTTATATTTCTGTGTACATGTATATAGATTTAGGAATTGTGGATCTCGGGTCTAGGCACCTTATACCCACACCGGACCTGTTCGGCAACGAATTTTGATATCTTTGGTCCTAACTACCCACAAATTTAAAAACGAGAATTCAAACACGTCCTATTGCAGATATTATTAGCGGATACCCACGAATTCAGGTACCAATTGTTATCCTAGTTGTACCATATGATATAGGGTTGGACAAAAAAAGATAGAGAAGGGAGTTAGTCTAAATTCACTACGCCAGATACGTTGAGCAACAACGCTTTTTTCTCTCTCTTTAGGACAGCGCGTCCCGCCGCTGTCTGTTTGACCGAAGTCGTAGATGATATGTTTAACAGCGCTTATGTGTGCGCTGTTGTATATCATACATACAACATCACTTATGTGTGTGCTGTTGTATGTCATACATACAACAACGCCACCTCCAACAAGCGATATTATATATGTACATGACTTTTAACCGCGCATATCACGAGTGCTGTTGATATGTCACCCTTAACAATACGCATTTAACCGCACTCATATTAGATAAGACAATATATATTTCAGACATTTTATCAAACACATAAGAATGAAATCAAACTATTGTGTGAACATGTCTTTGTTAACCATATGCAGTAATGAAAAAGATGAATGTGATGAAGATGTAGAGGATAAATTCATGATTTTCTACTCTCCCTTAACCTAAGAAATAAGAGGATAAAAAGATACGGTCAAATTCAATATAATAAGAATGAAATAAAAAATTACATGGAAAATATGAATGAAAAAATAATAAACAAATACAAGAAATACATATCGAGATTTCAAGTTTGGTAAATCAACGACAACTTCACGTAGATTCAACCTTGACATTTCCTGTAATATAAAATAAGAAGTTAACGCATATGAGCAATGTAAATGCAAGAAGAAAAAGTGAATCAAAGAGAATGATTCACCTTATGCTTAAATAGAGAAAACGTGAACTAATAACTTGTTTGAAGGGAGAAACTAAAAGAAGAAGAATAAGAGTTGAAAATGTTTTGTTTTTAAATCTGCAAAGATTCGCGCCAACTAAAACAAAAATGTATGACTTTTAACAGCGCTATCTTAAAATACGCTGTTAAATGTGTGACTTTTCAGCTACTCTAACATTATCAAAACACATTCACTATAAAATAAAAAAGAAATACTAAAAAATGTTTTTTTTTTAAATTTCAGGGTCCACTTTTCTAATATAGTGAGAAAAGTTAGATAGAATGAATTTTTCTACCCCAAATACATATATAATATGTCAAATTCTAATTAGTGATTCAAAAGTTATGTCAAAAATAGTGATATAACATTTTTAACAGCGCTTGTGTAAAAAAGCGATATTAAAGATGCCATATAAACAGTAATTTGAGTAAATAAACGTTGTTAAATGTGTTGTATCACTATTCTTCACATAACTTTTGAACTATTAATCAGAACTAGACATATTATATATGCATCTAAGGTAGAAAAATTCATTCTATCCAAATTTTCTCACTACATTAGAAAGGTTCACCCTCAAATTCCAAAAAAAAAATATTTTTTACTATTATTTTTTATTTTACAAGTTTTATAGTGAATATGTTTTTGATAATGTTAGAGTAACAACAGCGCATATTGTAGCAAGCGCGGTATAAAATAAAAAATCTACAGCGAATATTGAAGAATGCGATGTAGAAAATATTTCATCAACAGCGTAAACAAAAACAGGCGTTGTTAAATATATTCTTATTAACAGCGATGTGCAATATTTGCGCCGTTAAACATATTCAACCACACATATTTTCTGTTGCGTTGTTGACATTATATTCGCTTATCAATTTTAACAGCGAATTTTTAAAGATGCGCTGTATAATTTTCCTTCTCCTTTTATTTAACAGCATATTTTTAGGATGCGCGGTTGAAGAACCGCCTTTAAATATGTTTTCTGGAGTAGTAATTTAACCGGGTAATCTTCAAGCAACTTTAAAATTAAAGGAGTATATTAGGTGGTATATGAAATAACGAACCATATCTAATTTTATTTTAAGGAACCAAAAATGAAAGTAATGTTTCTCTCGATTAAATTTTATTTGTCTTATCTTACATATGTTGCTAACCTTCCCTCAAAATATACCAAATTTTGGTTTTATTATCATAATTTATTTATTTTTGTTTGCTTTTTATATATTTCAAAATTTTGGTTTTAGTTTATAGGGATGATGTGACTAAAACCATTATGGTGTTAACACATCATCTAAATTATATTTATATCTTAATTTTTTTTTGGCTTTATTGTTATATATATATATTTTGATGTGATATATCACAAGGGTTGGCCCAATCTTGACATTGCTAAAGATATTGCTTATAGGCCCCAAATATCTTTTACAATAAATTATTCTAATATTCCTTGAAATTGATAATATTTATAATTAAAAGCCTATTATCTCTAAGGGCCTATTTGGTAAAACTAGTTTATAGTTGTGAACTTATAGCTTGTATATAGCTATTTAGATAGCTTATTAAACTAGTATTATTTAGTAAAACTAACTCAGTAACTAGCTTAAATTTGAAAAATGACTACAAAGTACATATAATATTTATTAATTGAGTAATAAATAGATAAATAATTTAAAAACACGATATAAAATAATATTTTGACAATATTTTAAGTACTGAACCATAAACTAATAAAAGCGTAAAATAAGCAGAAAAATGCAAGAGGGAGTGTGGTAAAATTACACAATATTAAATTGGGATAATTATCATTAAGACATTGGTCTAGTGTTATAAGGTCACGTTTCTGATCATTAGTTAATTTCCGATCAATAAAGATACATATTCTTTTCTTGCCCCTTGATTTGTAATATGTTATTGGAAAGAAATGGGTCTTCAAAAACAACCTAGATGAGGATGAAGATAATGTTTTCAGAAATAAGGCTAGATTAGTGGCTCAAGGCTGTAAGACGATATTGACTCTACTGAAAATTTTGCATAACAATTAATACTCATTTCCTATGTTGCATAACAATATTTAACTCTTTAACAAACAAGCAAAATACCCGTGCGGATGCACGGGGTGACATATTTTCCGTATGCTTAAGAATACACGTTTTATATGTACATTCATATAGTTAAAACATACATGTTACTTGTGTATTTGTATGAATAAAAACACATATGTTACTCATGCATTCGTATTGTTAAGAAGACACATGTTACTTGTGTATTCGCATGATTAAAAACACATGTTACTCGTGCATTCGTATTGCTAAGAACACATATGTTACCCGTGCATTCGTATAGTTAAAACACACATATTATCCGTACATTGACATTTTTAAAAAGACACATGTGTTATTCGCATTCGTAGAGTTAATGTAGACATGTACTATATTTGCATTCATATAGTTAAAAATACACATGTTACTTGTGTATTCACATAATTAAAAACACATATGTTACTCGTGCATTCCTATTGTTAAGAGTACGCGTGTGACTCATACATTTTAATGGCTAAAAACAAACATGTTACCCGTAAATTTGCACGAGACGTTATTTTATTGTAAGGAAGATTACATGTAAGGAAGATTGCTAATCAGAATATGAGTTTAGGGAAAATTAAGTCATATAAGAGTTGATTTAGGGAAATAAAGGAAGATTTTTGGAGGGGAAAAATATGAGAATAAATGTGTATAATAATATTTTTATGAAATCATGAATGATCATTAAGTATAATAATTATATTCATTCTAATTGAATTATTCATGAATATTGCGGTATGGTAATGGTGATGAATGATGATTAATTGTTGAGTATAATTTTAAAGATATGTACCTGATGATTAATATAAATTAATATAAATGAATATATAATACATGAGCATAATAATAAGATAATATGATTGTTAATCAAAGTATGAGACATTAATAAGATTGTTTTCACAACATTATAAGAATTTAAAGTCTCACTTATAAGAATTGATTTTGGGAAAATAAAGAAAGAAAAGAATTGATTTAGGGAGGAATATATAAGGAATGTGGATAATAGGATAATATGATTGCTAATCACTAATCAGAATATGATATATCAATAGGATTGCTTTCACAGTATTATAAGAATTTAAAACTCCACTTATAATAAGTATTGATTTAGGGAAATTAATTGTTGGGTATAATTTTAAACATATGTAGCTGATGATTAATAGAAATTAATATAAATAAATATATATGGAATGTATATAATAATATTGATAAGAATTGATTTAGGGGGAAATATATAAGAAATGTGTATAATAAGATTGCTAATCAGAGTATGAAAGATTAATAGGATTGCTTTCAGAATATTATACGAATTTAAAGCCTCACTTAAAAGAATTGATTTAGGGGAAATAATTTAGGGATGGCAACGGACACGGGTAGTGCATACCCATGCCCGTACCCGCACAATTTGCGGGTACCCGTGGGTACCCAACGAGTTTTTCATTCTAATTATATTTTATATATTTTACAATAATTAATCTATAAAAAATATTTTTTACTTAAATAATATGACATGTATATGATAATTTTATGATTATAGTCTCATTACTAAATTTTAGAGTAAATTACACTCACACCCCCTGAGTTTTAGTGAAATTACACAAACCACCCCTCACTTTTTTTGTCCTTACACGAACCACCCTTAATTTTGTACATATGTTACACTGACTACTACCCCTGCATAATATAAAAGTGTAATATTTTAAACAAAAAACGTATGATGTGTGTAATTAATTAAACAAAATATTGTATATTATGTATAAAAATTCAAATAATATAAGAGTCAATGCGTCTTCATTATTTGGCTCGTTATAAAATAATATAAGAGTTATTTAAACATTTATTTGAAATTATTAATGTATTTTTTACTGACACAAAAATAATAAAGAAACATTCGCTTTTGTACTATTTGAAGTGTTACACAATATACAATATTTTATTTAACTTAATTACATTCATCACACGTTTTTTCTTTAAAATATTACACATTTATAACATACAGGGTAGGTGATTTGTGTAATTTCATTAAAACTCAGGGGGTGTGAGTGTAATTTACTCTAAATTTTATTATGAAGTAATAATAAAATAAACAAATATAATGTTAAATTAATAATAACTAATTAAAAATATTTAATTAAAATATGTACGCGGGTACCCACCCATTCCCACCCATTCCCACCCATGAGCTATTTTTGCGGGTACCCATTACAGGTATTTTGACGGGTACCCACGGGTGCGGGTATTTTTGCCATCCCTAGGAAATATATAATGAATGTGCATAATAGAATAATAGAATTGCTAATGAGATTATGAGATATCAATTGAATGTGCACAATATTATAAGAATGGAGAAATATAAGAATTGATTTAGGGAAATAAAGAAATATTGTTTGTAGGAAAAAGAATAAGAATAAATGTGTATAATGATTTTTTATGAAATCATGAATGATTAATAATTATATTCATTCTAATTGAATTATTCATAAATATTCCAGAATGGTAATGGTGATGAATGTTGATTTTAAACATATGTACATGGTGATTAATAGAAATTAATGTATAAGAAATGTGCATAATAATAAGATAATAAAATTGATAATCGGAGCATGAGATATTTATAGAATTGCTTTCACACAACATCATAACACTGATATTTTACAATTATTACCAACACTTTTTGCTTACAATCTCATAATTCTTTTTCTTCTATCTCATGATTCTTTTTCTTCTTCTTAGGTAACATTATATTACATCTTACTTTCATTTTCTTCATTTCTCATTCAAACTTTGTGATTTTTGTTAGAGAGATTCATCATTTTCGGGATAATGTGGATGAAAATTTAAAGAATTAATTTTCTTTTTACATAATCAAAACGCAATTTCCTATAGGTAATGATAATTGCATATGTGCGTAATAGGATAATCTTATAATCTCATAATTCTTTTTCTTCTTCTTAGGTAACATTATATTACATCTTACTTTCATTTTCTTCATTTCTCATTCAAAGTTTTTTATTATTCTGACTTTGTGATTTTTGTTATAGAGAGTTCATCATTTTTGAGATAATGTGGATGAGAATTTAAAGAATTATTTTTGTTTTACATAATCAAACATCATAATAGGATATGAATTATTTTCCCCCCTAAACTCATATATCTTTAATATAAGTTAATATGAGAATATTATAATAAATGTGCATAATAGTATAATAAAATTGCTAATCAGAATATGATTTTAGGGAAAATGAAGAAATATAAGAATTGATTTAGTGAAAATGAAGAAAGATTTTTGGATGAAAAATGAATATGAGAATATGTGAACATGATTAAGTGTTTGGTAGAAAAAATGAAGGATTAATAAATGTGACATTCATGTGTCATTTTGATGTATGATATGAGAAATGACATGCATGTGTCATTTTGATGTATGATATGAATGTAGATGGTAATGATACAATGTGAGACTATGAATGGTAGTTGATGGTTTGATGTATGATATGAATGTAGATGACAATGATACAATGTAAGACTATACATGGTAGTTGGTGGGAGGGTTTGGGTGGGAAAACTTTGCATGAGAAGATGACATGTGTCCAAGACTAATAATGGAGAACATTTTTTTTCTTATAGTATAATAGATAGATGTAGATTAAAAGTGTTTTCTAAAAGGCTGAATTGAAGAACTAAATCATAAGCAACCCAATGGTTTTGAACATTATGAACAACTAGTCTTTGTTTAGAAGCTTCAAAAGCTTGATATGAGTTGAAGCAAGAACTCCCTGCACGTTATGATAGTTTAAGTTCATTCCTCACGTGTCATAGTTTTTCTAGAGGAGAAGTGAATAATACTTTGTTCAACATATGCTCAATTTAAATTTCATTATAGTCCAAATATATGTGATGCTATTATCTTTGGGGTAACTAATGAAAAGATTGGCCTAGAATTTTAAATCTTATGAAAGTCTAGTTTGATATGAGCATTGTGGGAGAATTGAACTTCTTACTTGGTATGCAAATAAAATAAATCAATAAGACATTGATATAGATATAGTAGTATAAGACCACGCTAGATTACCAGGATTAGGAGTGAGCAGGACCCGATTCTACTAGCTCACTCGGTATGACCCGATCGTGGTCAGACCTGAAAAGGGTCGGGTCTCATCGGGTCTAGGGTCGGGTTCAGGTTCAAAAATTATACTCAGTCAATATCTAGGGTCGGGTAGGGACCAAACAGGACCCGTCCCGGCCCGTCCCATTTTCACTTTCTCATGATATTTGTATGTGTCTCTGTTCAAATATATACAGAGTAATGATACTTTTTTGGTCGAAAATATCATTAATTCTCTAATTTTTCATCATATATACATGTTTAATAATATATATACATATATATTATTTTATATGTCAAATTACATATTCACAATAATAAATAATATTTAGAAGATTTTATGTAAATGAGTATACGTTATATTTAATCAGGTCTAGGTCGGGTCCGGGTTTAAAGGCTGGCCTGTGAATATTTAGGATCGGGTTAACTCCGAGTCTAAGGTCGGGTCCGGGTTCAGAAAAATGACCCAAACTACATTTAGGGTCGGGTAAGGACAAGCCTTAACCCGTCCCAACCCGACCCACGCTCACCCCTAACCAGGATAACATAAAGATTAGAGGTTTAATCTTGAGAACAACATTTATTCGGAGTGACAATCATGCATTCCGAAAGAAATTAATTTGTTAGCTAATCAGATTAATATAATTTACATCCTACAATTATATATATTCAACCTAACAACTACATGAAAATATTAAAAAAACTGTAATATTTATATTCACGGTTAGTGTAAAGATTTATATATAATCATTATATTATATATCTAGTATTTACTTGTATTACTTTTTTCGAATAATCAGTAATTATTAAATATAAATATTAAATAGTACAGTGACAACATATCAAACTTATACATTGTTAATATATACAATTTTTTCCATATAAAAAGGTGAAAAAGATATATAAAAAACTGTCTATGGAGGAATGACTGGCTACATTCCACTCAGTTAAAATATATGCATGTGTGCTACATTAGAATCTGGTCCTAGAGAATCCCATTTTAAGATTGTGATTTATGTGAAAAATAATTTTTTAAATGTTTGCTTAGGACTATTAATCTTTGTTTGCTTTATTTAAGATCAAATGAATACAAATTAGTAGGTTTTGTACTATGTGATACTAACTTTACAGAAAGCACACACTGCTGTACACGATTGAGGAATAATCCTATAAAGTATAAACAGACAAATTAATTAATCTATAAATGTTTGGCTCTATTTTTTATCATTTGATTCAAATATATTTATTTCATTTTTTTGTTAAAATATAATTTATTTTTCTACGTGCCTATAATTCTGATTTTGACAATCTATTATATGTAACAGGTAAAACAAAATCATGTGAATTTGATATTTTTCTCATAATGAAATAATTTGTTTTACTTTAAATTCTAAAACATCCACATGGCATATATAGCTAACTTAGTGGGACTAAAATAGAATTATCTCTAACTTGAAATAAGTTAATTCATTCCAATAAATTTTTAAGATGGACAAGGGCAAAATGAGTATTCGGATCTGCTGGTATTCTCAAATAATACTTATAACAGGTTGGGTCTGGGTCCATATTTTGGACCCGTGAGTAAATGAGACCCGCGATTTTAAGACTCGCTATAGATAATCTCTGTGCGGGTAATGAGATATCTAAACTCGTGGATACCCAGACCTGTTAATTCATAATTATAATATCATTTAATTCATATGATTGTTATGTTGTTAAACTGTGATATTATATTATTAATTCATATGTATGATGTAATGTTATGTTAATTGAATAGTTATTACTAAATGATTTTTTCATCATAATATTGAAGTTGTTTTTAATGTTTTTTTTGAGTCTTTGAGTAAAATGAGTTGTATTTAATAGTCAAATTGAGTTGTGTTTAAAATTTTAAATTATGTTTTATAATTTATTTTTTTGATTGTCTAAATAACGTATAAGATCGTAGAAACAAATACACGAGTGCATAAATTAATTGCAATTATTTTTAATATTTTTGAATTTATGGTAGTCATGGATCCGCTGGATATCCCAGGACTTGTGAGTAATATATTCAACGAGTATTAGCATAAATCTGGGGCGGGTTTAGGTCAAAAATAAAGCAACGATGCAAATCTGGATAATACACTGTCCAGACCCATCGAAACACATTGTCATCTAAGGACAGCATACAATCGAATGATTACGATATAAAATAATATTTTGACAATATTTTAAGTACTGAAACATAAACTGATAAAAGCGTAAAATAAGCAGAAAAATGCAAGATGGAGTGTTGTAAAATTACACGATATTAAATTGGGATAATTATCATTAAGACATTGGTCTAGTGTTATAAGGCCACATTTGATCCTAGAAAAACCGAAAGATCAATAGTTCGATTCCTGAAAGCGACACTTATTTGGAAGGGTAGTGAACCAGTCACAAAACCACAAAATAGATTAATTATTGACCAAAAATGTAAGAATATACTTTTAGTAATATCAAAAAAATTGAAATAAATAAAATTGTCATATCTTGTGATGAATAAATAAATAAAAGAGTTAATTATACTCAGACCCCCTAAGTTTTAGTGAAATTACACAAATCACTTTCCATTTGTGTAAGAGAGAGGGGTGGTTCGTGTAAGGACATATATTACCTTGATCACCCTACACGAGAAATATGTGCAATATTTTAAATAAAAAATGTTCAATGTCTGTAATTAAGTTAAACAAAATATAGTATATTATGTAGACAAATCCAAATAATATAAGACTCAATGTATCTTCATTATTTGGTTCGTTACAAAATAATATAAGAGTTATATAAACATTTCCTAATAATTATTGATGTGTTTTATAATAAAACAAAAATAATAAAGAGATACTGAATCTTGTACTATTTGGAATTATCTACACAATATATAATATTTTGTTTAGCTTAATTACAAACACTACACATTTTTTGTTTAAAAGATTATACTGATATCTAGGGTAGTCAACGTAATGAATGTATAAAATTATGAGTGATTATTATAAGAGTGAAATATAATTCATGCAACGACAAAAAATGAGAAATGATTTATATAATTCCTAGGGGCGAGCATAATTAAATCTAAATAAAATCATAAACTGTTCACTACTTCATATATAAGTAATTTCATTTTTGTACTAATCACCCAAATTAAAGTGGCACAATTTACTAGACAACAAATTTTTCTGTGTTAAATTATACCTATTCTTTTATTAAGATTGTATATAATTAATGAATAGTTGTAGCATAATTTTATTTATAAATTCTAGTTGATATTTATATACTGTTAATGTTAATGTAAAGATTTATATATAATCAGTTTTTATATAATATTCATTTTTTTAATTTTTTGAAAAGTCAATGATAATCAATCATGAATAATAGATAATATAAGATATTATATAAGTGTCAGAAGATATATTTTTCTCTTATAGATTAATTGATTAACTCTGTACTTTTGTTTCAATGATGATAAACACTTGTATAAGTACATGTATAATGAGTAAACTCAATTATTCTTTCACATCATTAAAATATTATTGAAAAGAAAAAATAATGTTCATAACAATTATTTTTAATAATGTGGAAGTATTTGATTGGATATGCTATATTCATACAAGTTTTATTCGTTAAAATACTCCCATAGACACATATAAAACTAATATAGTTTAATTTCTATGTATTCTCGGTGTAATGATTTTTATACACTAAGTAGATCATAATTCATTCACTTATATTACTTTTTTGAAGATTGAATAATAAATAAATATGAATGATGAATGATATAATAACTATTATTAAATTCATACAATATGAGAATATACATTTTTTCTGAAAGAATATGCTGACCCATGCATAGAGGCAGATATAAAAGTTAAGCCTTTTAGTATATTTTTTTGGTATCATTATATTTTAATCAATGGATAATAAATGGGTGCGTAATTGTAATTGTATTGAACCTTTAACATTTTGATCTATTTAGGATCTTATAAGACATTATATCATTAGATGAAAACATTATTGGTAAGAAATTTAGCATTTAACAAAACACTTTAAACAATATATTGAAAACTAACATAATAAAAAAGAAACTTTGTAAATATTATGATAAGGGTTCTTGTAATATTTCTCTAAATTAGTTTGGCAAACTAAACTTAAGATAACAAAATAAAAACAACAACCTGACAGCAACAAAGAGATCATTAAAGATTCTTAAAACAAGAGATATTATTGTTTACATGAAAAATAGTTTTTTTTTATCAATAATCACGCGTGGTGGAGAATACTGATATTCCAAGTTTCAAGGCCAATCCAAATTGTTAATTGAAGCATCAAGGAAACAACCTCTCTAAAAAAGTATATATTAAAACAAAAAGCAGTTATTCAAAACTCAAATTTTAAAATAATACATAAATAAAATATACACAAAGCCATAACCTTTGTTATTATAAATATATAACAAAGTATTCATCAAAGTTCACTCCAAAAGAAAAGCTCTATAGAATTTTCATTATCATCCAAAAACATGGCTACTAAAATATCATGTGATTTTTCTTCTTTAGAGTCTATTAACCACTACTTTGAACATGATTCTCATATTCTCATGACTAGTTCCTATGATCCAATTCAAAGTCCTTCCTCTATGTCTAGTTCTTCCCAAATTGTTAGTAACTTGGACACTACAAATGAAGAGAAAGTGACAAACAAGGCGCGTGTATTGAACGCGGCACCAATATGGAAGCACTACCGCGGTGTGAGGCGAAGGCCATGGGGAAAGTTCGCGGCCGAGATAAGGGATCCAAAGAAGAATGGCGCAAGAGTGTGGCTTGGTACTTATGACACTGAAGAGAAAGCTGGCTTAGCTTATGATAAAGCTGCTTTCAAAATACGTGGTAGAAAGGCGAAGCTCAATTTTCCTCACCTCATTGACTCCAACACAAAGTCCGAGCCAATGAGAGTGATATCCGCTTCTAAGCGGAATTCGCTAGAGCCTTATTCGCCAGCTTTATTTGATGGTTTGGATCAGTTTCAAGGGTCAAAGAGGAGAAAAAACCTAACAAATTTGTTGAATAAGTTAGCCAGAAATAGAAGTCAAGTTGTGCAATTGTTTGAAATGGGCTCAGTGGATAAAGATTTGATGCTGATCAATGGGTGGATCAGTTGAAGTGTGTTGAATCTTTTTAGTCTCTTAAGATTCAAGTGCTTGTATTGTGTTTTCCCCTTCTCATTTTGTATTTTCTTTTTCAAATGATTTTTGCATACCACTTTTGATGAAATTCAAGTGGTAGGTTTGTCATGAATTTAGGTTGAGAATTGTCGGCATGTACCGATAAAATAAAATATATTGAAATAAATATTTTAAAGAATCATTCATGTGCGGAATAATTATTGCATATAATCTATAAAACAAATAAAAGGTTCAATCAAAATATTATACTTTGAAAACCGGGGAATATTATACTTTATTTCTAATGATTGCATAAGTTGTAAATGATTGGTAAAGATTCAATTTATATCCCTGAATGAGTTTCACTTAATGGAGAGGCTAAATAAGGCATGTGATTATGACACGTGTCATAAAAAATTTAATTAGTTTAATTTTCAAAAAAAGAAAGATATGAAGAAGTTCTCATTACACCTATGGTTTCTTTATCTTCATCTTCATTTCACCCATAAACGAAACACAGATATCTCTTCATGTTACTTATTTCAATATATCACTATTATACCGAACTAATATGTTTTTCAAGATTCTTATGTGGTGGAATTCATTCTATTAGGAAATGGGTTAATGTTTTTTTTTGTATTTATTTTCTCATCAGAAAAACCTAAAGAGGAGCTAGTGGTAAGATTTTCAAACTGCAATGTGTAATAACTTTGGTTTGTGCAACATGTCTCTTGTTTTCTAGGATTATATTTATCAAAGTTTGTCAATCCCCTTGAGACGGGTATCGAGGAAGATAATGATATTATTTTTGTTTTCTTTATTTTTGGGTGGTTCAAATTAAAATGAAGATTGAGACAATTTGTTTCCTTGTGTTTCTATTTTTATATCTGTGTTTTTGGGTGGTTCATAGTGAAGATGAAGATGAATGAGTCATAGGAGCATTGAGACCTTCTGGTTTCACGTCTTCTATTTTTTTTTAAATTAAACTAATTAAATTTTAAATCTGAATCCTTCATTTTTTTTATGACATGTGTCACAATCACATGTTTCACTAGCCTCTCCATTACTGGAGAGAAGCCAAACTCCCCCATAATAGTCTATCTGTAAAATTAATAATTCTAACATATTTTTATTTTTATTAATTAGGTAATATTAGTGTTTAAAAAAATAAAGTAATTGATTAGTCTCTAAAGTTTTTTCCCCTGAGCCAAACCAGTTAGTCTTTGAATTTAGTCTAATATTTTCGTAACGTGTAACTACACCGACATATTTATATTATAAAGATTAATCAAGAGCATTAATAAAGAAATTACAAGTTCATAAACATATAAATAGGTAAACCAAGTCTATTCCTATGATAGACATCATATTAACAACACCAAAAGAAGCAAGTTTATCCGCACAGACTTGCTTGGGCGACAGGTGCCGTTAGTGCGAGAAACACACAAAGAGCTTGTGCTTCAATCCTGGATTTGGCGCTTAAGCACACTCCTCTCGTTCAGGCGAGAAACCCACATATAGCTTGGACATCAATCAGACAAGTGTCGCTTGAGCCTTATTCTCTCGCTCAAGCGAGAAAGCCATAGAGTGTTTGGACAACAATCTTGGAACTCTCACTTAAGCATCATCCTCTCGCTCAGGCGAGAGGAAGACTTGTGCTTGGGCGACATTTACAAATTGCGAAAACGATAGTTAGACAAACCTAACTTATTTCTATGGTACTTATTGCTAAGAAAGATAGGCAAATTAAAGCAAATGGAGTTTCTCCTTGAAACAATGCCATATGAGGCTAGCTTATCTGCAGAAGAGTTCATCTCCCTATAAATGTGAGATATACAAAAGTTCATATGTGCTATTTTCCGTTTGCAAGTCAACCACTAATTTTGGAGCTTCCAATGAGCATTTGATACATCATTGAAAATGTCCACCACCAAGGTAGAATCACACTTCAACCATAAAGTCCACCAACCTCTTTTATAAGCCATATGTATAACCTTCATAGCCGAGTATAACTCTGCATAAAGAGCATCTTGTATTTCAAGGTAACTTGCAAAGCAAGCAATGAAAACACCATTAGAATCCCTGAAAATTTCACTACCACCTGTTGGTACAAGGGATCCATTGGCTGCACCATTCGTATTCACCTTAAGCCAATCCACTCTAGGAGGCTGCCAAATGACTTCAACTATAGAAGGAGTCATGTTTAGATTAATTGTTACATTAAAAGTTGTAAGGATGAGCAAATCCTGCAAAGAAAGTGATGGAGAAGTTGTTGCAGTTTGCCCCGACAGAGAGACCTCTCTTTTAATCTTAGCCACAACTTGATATAGATAAATATTCTTATCCTCAAACTTAGCCTGGTTTCTGCAAAACCAAATTGTACTTATGGTATGTGTGATTGCAATAACCATGACATCCTTTACTTGTGAATTTTGTTGTGTGATGCAAGATAACAGAAGAGAATGCATTGATATAGAGTTTAGATTATAAGAAAGAACCTGTCTCAACCAATTCCACAAATCCTGAGCAAATTTGCTGTTAAAGAATAAGTGATCAGAGTCCTCGGTGTTACACTTACAAATAACACAAATTTAAGCCAAAGCACAACCTTTCTTGGCTAGATTTTCATCAGTGGACAATCTATTCTGCATAAGACTCCAAGAGATGAAAGATTTAGATGGAGGAATGTGCTTTGACCAAAGGATTTTGCACCAATTCAAAACAGGTTGGGGTTTAGAGATGTGACAATAAGCCACCTTCATTGAAAGAGTTCCATCACATGTACTCTACCACATTATTCTGTCCACCCTATTAGTTTTCTTAGTGTTACCCATTCTCCTCATTATTTGAGGAAAAAGCCTTGCCAGAGAGTAGGAAATTAACCATTTAGAGTCAACTATAAAGTCAACAACCTTAACTATAAGAGAATCATGAATCTCATGAGGAAGTCCAAGGATATCTACAAGAGAATCACCAATCCAATTATCCTTCCAGAAATTGATTTGTAAGCCATCACCAACCAACCAAATTAAATTCATGTTAACTAGACTCCAATTGTCTCTAATCCCCGACCATATTGAAGATTTAAAGGATCTAGTAGGGTAGCAACTACTAGCACCAAACCTTGTTCTATAGAACTTGGTCCAGTCTTGATTAGAAGATCTCATGTCCCAAGCAAGCTTAAGCAAAGCTGCTTTATTCATCAGCTTCATAGACCTTAATCTCAATCCCCCTGATTGCATAGAAGAGCAAACTTTGCTCCAAGCCACATTGACCAGCTTCTTCTTGCCAATATCCCCACACCAGACAAAGTTTCTTATCCCTTTGTCAACCTGATTCAACAAACTAACAGGCCAATGATATATGTGGAAGCTATAAACCAACATACTATGAAGTATGGACTTACAAGCTCAACTCTGCCCATAATAGAAAGAGTTGATCCTTTCCACGTTGTCATCTTATTGAGAATCTTGTGAACTATGGGTTGCAGATGAACCTTTTTAGGCTTTCCAACAAAAAAAGGCACACCAAAATATGTGAAAGGTAACTCGCCAGCAGAGAAACCTAGAAAAGAAGCCAAAGAACTGATTTTCCTAGTAGAAGCCCACCCTCTGTACAATCTGCATTTGCGATGATTAATTGTTCCATAAAAAAAAATTAGAGATCAAACTATCATATGAAATATATCTTTAGGAATTATTTGATGATTTGTTTAGGAGGAGTATTAGATAAATTAAAGAGGAATAAACTGTCACATGAAAAATATGTTGTTCCATCAAAATATGCTAAGGAGGAGTAAATTCAACCAATTAGAGAAATGTCATGAAGTATCCAGCCAAAGAAAACTATAACCTAAGGTATGCATGCATTAATTAATGACCAAAAAAATCTCACCCTTAGACTTTTAAATGCGATTTAGTGCCTACCATTTTGTAGGCCCACTGTGAGCAAAAAAAAAAAAAAAGTTTTGACCCTTAATTTAATTATATTAAATTTAAATATTAAAGTTCGAATAAAATTAAGCACTTAAAATAAATTCTGATCAAAAAATAAAATCGAATATTCATAATATATCAAATAATTTAATTATGTAAAAAAATGATAAATTTTAAATAAAAGATGTCTCATACAAATCGTAAGAACATAAAATACACTTTCATTTTGGGCTCGACTACTATTACTTATTGGAATATTTGTATGAAGTCACCTTGTTAATGAGCATTAAATGATCACTTACTTTTCTCACTATAATGTTTTACCCTTATTTCAATTATATAGTGCTATATGATAATATAAAATAATAATATTATTTTTGGCAAAGTTTTAAATAAATTTACAGGTAGAATGATAATAATTGATAACACAACAAATTATAAAAAGAATAAAAATAATAACATATTTGTTATCTATAGATAAAATTGGTTGTATAAGTAAAAAATTGGTTGTATAAAAATAATAACATATTTGAATAAGTAAAAAAATAAACATGTTGTGCACTTGTCTTAGACTACCAATAACCATAATAACATTCATTTACTAAGAAAATGAAAATTCTATTTTTAAAAGCTACCCAAATTCTTTTAATCTATATACGACTGAAGCAGACCAATCCTTACTAACATACCCAATATTTTGTTGGGAAGTAAGTCTCAAAATGCATACCTCATTGTCTCGAGAATAATTTAAATATCTGTTGGGTTATTCCTCTCATTATCAATTGATTTTGATATGAAACCTTAACACCGTTTACACTGGAAGATGAAGATTAATTTTAAATTTTTTGTCACGTTTATAGATTATTTTTTAGTTATTTCTAGATAATTTATTTAAATTTTAAAGATTAAGAGGATCCATTTCCTACCCTTAAAAAATGATGAATTAAGGTGTATGTATGAATATGACATTGCAATGGAATTTTTAGAGGGTAGTTGAGTCCAATGAATTAATATGGTGTTCTTTGATTAACTTTGTCATTTGGCAATATATATATATATATACATAAAAAATATGTTTATTAATTATTAATTAATTATACTTACTAACATATCAAATTTGATATCAGTATTGTGATTAAAGTAATCTAATTGAGCTAAATTAGAAAACAAGTGCACAAAATGACAAAAGAACACGGCTTTCTCATATTTCATTTATGTAACATTGTTATACATTTAAAATATGTAGATCTCAAAAACATATATAAAGATAATTAAGCCTAAATGTGATTACATATTCTGAAATTAATTCTTGGGAATTTATAATTTTCCCTTTAAAAAATATACATTCCTATAATAAAATGCTAAAATTGTACAAAGCAAAAAATGTAATCTCAGATGAAAAATGTTACCTTATCAATTCTTATTTTCCAAATCTTATTTGCATCTCTATCATCACAAAGATTAGAATTTGGTTCACATTTTCTCACTTTATGGTTCATGTATTTTCATTTCACCTGTTACAACTTTTTAAATAAGATATACATTCTGACAAACAAGTATTGAAATTTATATTTTTAAAATTTTTACATTCCACCAAACAAATTTTCACTTACTGGGAAGTGATTTTTCACTTCTGAGTAAATTAACCAACATAAACAAACTTCCACAATGAAAATGAAAATGAAACTAAAAGGATTTGTGATTATGAGAACTAGATGATTGCTTGCGTGGTTAGGTAATGATAGAAGAGAAAAAAAATGTATTTAGTGATAATAGATCAATTTTATATAATGTTAGTGTATAATCCATTATTAATGTTTAATTATTATTGACTTTTCAAAAAAATAATACAAATAAATGATGAATAATATACTTAACGCATATAAATATATTGACAATACATAAATATTACACTCATAATAAAATATGACATTCGGAGAGTATGAAGAGCAAAAAGAAATAAAAGAAAAATATTATTAGATTACTGAAAATATTTTTATTTAAACCATATTTGACTTAATCGGTCGAATTTCATTTTAAATTACAATTTTTTTTATAAAAATAATATATTTTTTACGAAAATATTGTTGTGGAGAATCAAACATATAACCACTGCATTAATTTATGGGGAGGGATCCACTTACTGCAAGAGTAAGTGGAAAAACATTTACTCCACATCATGACCATTCATTCTTGGGAAATCCAATGGTTTGAATTGGTGAGTATATCTAAGCCATTGAATTTTTCAAGATTGGATGGTTAAGATAAAGAGTAAGTATTTTTTGGAGTAAGTGGATCCATTCCCTTAATTTATACTATTAAAACATGTGTACATCAAGTCATATTGCATATTATTGTTTTAAAAAATAATGTATTAATGTTAATTAAGAATATATATATATATATAATTTGATTTATATTTAGTTTAATTAATGAATGCTAAACCACCATATACTTATTATGACAAATTTGTTCATAATAAAATAATATTTTTATTTAGTTTAACACTCATTCCAACCCATCCGCACGTATCTATTAGTATATGATTGTGCGAGCTGGCTTTCAACATTAAAATAAATAATAATTCCATTTGTTTAACAGTATTATCAAGTATCAACTAATAAACAACTATTATATATAGCATGTGATAAAAATCAAATAAAGTTTTACATAAAAAAAAATCAGGCATTCAACTAATTAATAATCATTATTATAGTATGTGATCAATATCATTTAATTTTTTTCATAAAATAAATCAAACTTTTATTGCTGACCAAAAAAAATCAAACTTTTATTATCTAGTACAAAATTATTGAACTTATTTAATATAGGAATGACTCTATCAGTCTATCCTACCACACATAAGGTCCACACAGATCCTGAAGCAAGAACAGACCGTAACATATCCATATGTTTTAATTTTTGGGGAAACTAGTAAAAATGTAACTCCAAATCAATGTTATTAATATCATAACGATCATAAAACCAATTAGAGTATTTATTTAGTTGTATAGCGATTTAACCAATTTTTACTGATTAAACCATGTATCGTTAAAATTAAACATACATATATTTTATACTAACGTTAATGTTAAAAATCAATAAGAAGACAATAACAATTTTTATCTATACATTTGTTAAAACAAAAATATATCACTTGATGTTAGACTATGTTTTAGAAGTATAAAAAATATACTAGTTGTGTGTTGATCTCTCATACTAACATTTCGGACATGACATTTCAATCCATACATCAATCTTACTTGACATCATGACAAACATCACATAACATACTCTCGGACAGTCATACCATTACTTAACACGTTGAAATTAAAATATCTGCTTTTTGGGTCATATACCTTGATGTGCAACTTAAACTTTCTGAGTCATGTACATTCATGTGCAACTTAAATTTTTTGGGTCTTGTACCTCGATGTGCAACTTAAACTTTCTTAGTCGTGTACCTCGATGTGCAACTTATATTTTTTGGGTCCCCTACCTTGACGTGAAGTTAAAATTTCCGTGTCGTGTACCTCACCATACAACTTAAACTTTATGGGTCCTGTACCTCGACATGCAATCCAAACTTTCCAGGTCCCGTACCTCGACACGTAGTCCAAATTTTTTTGGGTCCTATACCTCAGTATGCAACATAAAATTTCTAGGTCCTATACCTTAATGTGCAACTTAAACTTTCCGGTTCCTATATCTTGATGTCTAACTTAAACTTTCCAAATCCTGTACCTCTGCGTGTAACTTAAACATTCTTGGTCCCGTGCCTCAACATGCAACATAAAATTTCTAGTTTCGGTACCTCAATATGCGATCTAAACTTTTCACATATTGTACCTTGACATAGAATCTAAACTTTCCAGTTCCTAGTTCCTGTATCTCGATGTGCAATCTAAACTTTCTCATCATGTGACTTAACTTACAATCTAAACTTTCCAAGTTTTCTACCTCGATGGTCAACCGTGAGTAAATTCTCAATCTGGTTCATCAAATCGACGAACCAACCTTAACAGATTATCAAACCGCTTCACCAAATCGATGGTCCATCCTTAGTATATGCTCGAACTACTTCACCAAATCGTTGGTCCTCATGTAGTAGATATTCGAACTGCTTCACCAATTCGATATCCACCTTCAGCAGATTATCGATCTGCTTCACTAAATTGATGGTCTACTTTCTAGCAGATTCTAAAAAATGCTTCACTAAATTGGTGGTCCACTTTGAGCATATTCTCGAACTACTTCATAAATCGATGGGCCACCTTCAGCATATTTTCGAACTACTTCACAAAATATGGTTTCCTTTTTAGTAGATTCATGAACTGCTTCATCAAGTCAGTGACTAACTTATTTCAACATTAATCCTTGACTAGTTTCAACCTCCCTACTAGGTATTCAAAGTTTGAAATTGTAAGTTCTCTCAACCTTGATAAAATTAGTGTTCATTTCTTTACTAGTTACGTGCCATGATATCTTTCGGACCTAATTCACTCGATATCATGGAAAGCAAAAAATAAAGAGGGGCAACTAGAAAAACCTAATTTTGTCCGACACATTTTAAAAATAAAATAGCCAAAGTATAAAGCTAAAAAGTAGATAAAAATTCAATTTTATTAAAGAATTGAATCTTTGTAGATTTTCTTGCTTCAAAGTTTGATCAAAAAATAAATTAAGGATTATAGTATGAATATAAGCAAAGGAGATCAAATAAATTTGGTATGAATTTGACTAGGTTATATTTTTAAAAATACACTAATAATTGCAATCAAAATTAGTTAAGGATAGAAAATGAAATTTTCTCATTATTTTATCTCATATTTTCAATTTATTTTTAAAATGAAAATAACATGTGGTTTTAAGTGACTTATTGGACATTTATCAACTCAATAATGGTAGGATGTCATTCCAAAATCAAAATTTATCAATTATCATATATATTTTTAAAATAAAAACATTTCAATCATTTTAATATGTCATCAATAGACTTATTAATTGGGAGATACCAATTTGAAGAAAAGAGAAGTATCAAATATTTGAATTCACTAATAGAGACAAAACAATTTAAAAAACATGGGTCAAATATTCAAATTCACCCAATTCATTAATGTATTCTATTCTCTCTCAAGAAAAAAGGGTATCCAAATTCCATACATAAATAGAAGAGAGGAACAACTAAAAACGAAAAAAAAAATACTCTAGAAAAATAACAAAAGAAGAAGTAGAGAAAGTTAGATAAATTTGTGTTGTTCATCTCTCTTTTTTTGGTGTGAGATATAGAGAAATATGTGTTGCACCTCTTCTCATTTCTCACTTTAGATGCATGCATGCATTTCCTTTTCATGTTTTTTTTTATTTGGTTTTATTCTGTTTTTAATAATAACTTTTCATTTATTTATCTTTTATATTTCCCATTTAGAACATTCAATTTAGAAAATTTATTTATCTTTTATATTTCCCATTTAGAACAATAAAAATAAAAATTGTACTACTTATTTTTTTAAATATCTTTTTCAGATAGAATGTAGTGCAAACATTAGTTTATTCTACTTCACCATTCTTAAAGTGAATAAATTTAATTATTTTTTAATACCTCTTTGAGATGGAATGCGAGGTGGATACTAGTTTCTGCAGCTTTACCCTTCTTGCGGTATACAAATTTTATTTGACCAATTATATTTTTAAATCAAAGTAACCTATTATAATGTAGTATTGATTTCCTAATGCATATAAGAATACGTAGGAGCAAAATTTACTCTTTTCACACAAAAATAAAAACTAAATATTTGTTCTCTTATAATTTAAATTTCAATAAAATAAGTCAATGATACATTTAATCCATGGAATAACTTTTGTGCCATTTTATTACAAGCAGACTGTGTACTAATACATTCCCCTCCAAAACATTCTTATGATTCCAAAAAAGGTCGTGTATCCAAAAAATTGATGCGATAGTTCCCATATAAAAACTACAATTTTGAGAACAATAAATCTAGACCATGAATGATTGATTAAAATTCAGTTATTGGTCACATGATTATTTAAAAAGTCGTGAATGTTTATCTTTTAATCTTAATCCTAAAAATAAAATTCAATAATCCATATTAAATATTCTTATTTGTCATAATAATAAATATTATACTTCCCATATATATACAATTATATTCTAATAATAAGTCTAAACAATGGGAATATATTTTTTGTTGATTGGTTAATGAATCCGTTAGATTGTATATCTTGTGTGTAAGACATTTTTTGTATTGGATTGAGGATACTTAGTATTCCTCTCGGATAGATGAGAAAAAGATGTATGTATTGATAGTATTTTTTTTTTACACTGTTATTGTATCATTTACCATTCATTTCAATCATTATTGACTATTAAATAAAAGTAATACAAATGAATGATAAATGATACACTGACTGTATATAAATCTTTACACTCTTAGTGCGGAAATATTACACTCTTAATACACTTACATTATAAAATTATTAATATCATTATTTCAGTTGATACTATAATATTATATTCTTTATTATAACATTATTTTATAAAAATATATTATTTTTTATTTATTTTTAGAATAATATAATAATATTATAATATTTACTTATATTATAATAACATATTGTTTCATTTTATACTATTATATTATTGTATTTAAATTGAATATTTATTTATTTCTATTATAAAAATATATTACCTTATTCATGTTAAACATATTTTTATAATATATTCTACTGTTTATAAATAACTTATGCAGAATACCAAATTATCATGTATTATCATTTTATAATTTAGTAATATATAATAAAATATTGTACTGAATTATCATGATATCCACCTTAAAGGGAAAGGGAAGCTTAGGCTTGTGATCCTTTTACTGATTGGTTTTTCGTTTATCACCTTCTTTCCAAATTGATTCTTAGTTGCTCTTGTCATCCTACTTCTATTGATTGTTGTTTTCATTATTATTTTATCAGCTTCCTTCCAAATTGGATACATATGATGTGTATGCTACATTTGAAGAGATTTTTGGATATAGAATTGTTGAAGTGGTTTCATATCTTATGTGATTCAAACCTATCATAGTTTAGTTCCGGTTTTGTACTTATTTTGACAACTGTTCATATCTTGTGTCCTTGATAATTGGTTAAATGATGCTGCCTTCTGATTGATACAATGCTCTCTAGTTCTTCCTTGTTGGAGACTAATTCTCCAATTTGGTCAATCTAGTTTAGTGTTGTTTGTTTCTGTATATAGTAGTTAAGCTTGTGCCATGAATAATTAAACATTGTTTACTTCTCTCCATCATGGTTAAACTTGGAGATAGCTTCCGCCAAGGATAACTAACCAACGTTTGTTTCTGGATATGGTGGTTATGCTTGGAGATAACATCTATCATGGATAGTTAAATATTATTGTCTACATCATAATTTTTTTTACCTAGATCTTGCATAGCTTATCATTAATCATTTGTTCTATCTATGCTAGACTACCTTCATTTTACTTATCATTCTATACAACATATAATAAATTGTTCCATTTCCATCGTAGCTATCATTATAAATATTGTTGATAATGGAAATGATTTTTTCCTCACATTATTTTCAATACAATATTAAATTTGGCTGTTGAGAAACAATACATATAAATAGCTAATTTAGGAGAATGGAGGGAGGGAGTGGGTGTGGAAGTGGCATCAAAGGATTTAGTATAAAAGTATTTATGGTACTATCAAAATATCACATAGTATGAAATTATTTCATTAGGATTGAATATTTTAAATTGCATTCCGTATGGTGACTATTATTGTGGCTGAGCCACATTTTCCCACTTATAAATTGGCCACATTTTTGGTAATTTCCCGCAAATAAACACAATATAATTATAATTGCTACCATAATTAAAAATATTAATTGAAATACTAACATAATAATATTTGTCTATAAAATATATATACCCTACTAGTAAACTATAATAACATCACCATTTGATTAATATTGCTTGCAAGAAGCTAGGTAATATTTACTTCTAAACCTGTCTTAGTTAAGGACAATTTTGAAGAATCAATATTGGATCATGGCTTTTGTTGAAGGCTTAAATGCCTACTTCTAGTTACCCTTTAGATCCGGGGCTTGGTAATATTTTTAAGGCATCTCGCCCTTTGTAATAGTTTTGTAGTACCATTTGTGCTCTAAAGGTAAGTTAACAAATGATCAATGTGTAATAAAAATGAAGAAGGGAATAAGAAAAGTTTGTCATTAAACAATAAATAATTTTTTAAATACTATAAATTTTTGCCCATTATATATATTTTAAAACAATTATGAACTAATGTTTTAGTGAACTTGTCAAAGAATATCCTTAATTTATGAATGATAGATTAATCATTGAACAAACACCTAAACATGTACATTATTGAGACAAGTATATGGAGCAAAGGGTCCTTAATTAATGGGATTAATAGGAACCCCACATATTTTTTATATATTTTATCTTTATATGATTAGTACACTATTGTTTTTATTTTTTGAGATTTGTTGTGTTGTTAATTATTTTTACTCTACACATAAATTGGTCCAATATTTTGTTGGTTGTAATGATCATTCTTCTATATTATCATATAATTGATGTCTAAATACAATAGGAGTTTTACTTGTAGTGAAAAAAGTATGAGACTGTTTAATGTTAATTAAGAAGATGATCCCAAAAAATACATTGGACTCAAGTTTCTATTAAGTAACAATAATCGAGTCGAAAGGAAAGTCTATCTTACATTTTTATAATTTGTATAAGACATCTTTGGTTCAAAATTAATTATAAAAATATTACTTAATTATATTCTTTTGATATATAATATGTATTTATTTTTATTTCATCATCGCAATTTTTTTTAACCTCTCAATTTTGTTCGAACTATGTATCCAAATCTCATAATTAAATTAGGGGTGTAAATTTTTTCTCACACTAAACCTTTATATTTAACAACAATGACTAACATGAACCTCTTACAACAATATTATTTCTTATCTCATACAACTTAAAATTACATTTTTTAGGAAATTTGTTTCTTTTCAATTTTGACTTGATTCTCTTTCTCTTTGACTGAGTCAACCTATAGAATAATTTCTGAATTGATTTATTGAAAGTTATATATGGTAAGCAATAAACATAAGTTGCTAGAACAAATTTCCATGTTTGTAAACCAATAAAGAAGGTTCTTGCTAATAAAATATAGAATACAAAATCTAATATTACTCTTTACTAATCCATACTTCTATAACAAAATAATCTATTACTTTATAGAAAACAGCTCATATTACAATGTCTTATGTCCTTTAGTAGCTAATAGATGAACATAGACATATACCACTTTACACGGTGTCTCACTCTCTGTTCTGTTTCAATCAAAATGTTATTTTTATTCAATTTTATTTTTAATTTTTTCTTTTATTCATGTAATAGTATTTTGATTGGTTTGGGACGGGGAGTGAAACACTGTATGAGACATATGATCTGTGTGTCCGAGCATCATCTAGTAGTGAATAAAACTACTCTCTATGATGATGTTTTATGTATCAAATTTTATGAATAACTTACTAACTACATTTCATGGTATAGATATAACATTAAACAAGGAACATCAAAGAAATTGAAACCTAAAAAGGAAAAAAGCTGAATCCCATAATGAATGTTGTGATGCATCAGTAATTTCCTGAGAAAGTTGATGAATAGATTCGTCCCCATTGCATCACATCATCCTCAATATTTGAAGCAACTTGAGGATTCATCATATCAGACATATTGATATGACCACGGAAATTGTTTCCATTAGGAATATGATCCTTTTCAACTAAACCTCCATCATCATTTCCATTGAATCCAACTTTATGATATTCAGCTTTCTTGAACATTGTAGCCATGATAGTCACATTTGACCCAGCTACAACCTTACCATCAATAACCCCACCAAGTATATCACCCTGAGACCCTAAGAGGGAAATCCCAAAGGTGTTAGTATTTGATGAAAAGTTATGATTAGGGTTTGATGGAAAAGATGAAGAAGGGCCACTTATACAGGTTCCAGTAAGAGCCAACAAAGTGAAAGGTCCATGGAAGGTGAAAGGAGGAGAATGAGGAAGTGGGTTTCGAATGGTAACATTGGAAATGGAACCTGACCCACTTATCACTGAGATGCAAACTTGACGGCGGCGTGCAAAGTTCTCAACCACCTTCACCACATCTAAGCCGGCGGCGATTTCAATGATCACTGGTTTCAATGATTCTTCACTTTCTTGGGTTATGACAAGTGGTGGTTTTGGCTTGTTCTTAGAACCAGGTGGTCTACCTCGTTGTCTCTTATGTGGTCTATGTTGTGGACAATTAGACCAACCATTTGCACCAACACTACAAATATGGTTAGAGCCATTTGGGTTAAGGGATTCATCTTCGGAGGAATTGGACAATTGGGAGAAAAATATTGGACTGCCATAATCAGACATTGTTTCACAGATGCAAGATTTTGGATGAAGATAAAGAAGGATAAGAAGAGTGACAAGACTAAAAGATAACTCAGGATTTTTCTTATGTGAATTTTGTTCTTTGTGAGGAATTTATTTATAGTTGACAAGGGTAGTGCATTTATGACAAATTTGAACTTTTTGTTCAGAAGAAAAAACGTTGTTCAAGATAGAGATATCGAAATTGTGAGACTTCTTTGTAAGGATATTTCTTTTATGTTCCAAATGAAGTATTTGTTAAACAACATTAGATTTTCTAATGTATTAAAGAAGGAAAGTCTTCATGGAAAAGGTAAATTTAATGTATCCAAAATGATTTAATTTTGTAATGGATGTTCACCCCTTAATTACTGCTCTTATGACAATCATTTAGTAAAAACATAATTTATTATTTTTTTGGTATTATCAAGAGTATATTTCCTCAACTTTTGGGAAATGAGCTAATCTATTTTGGGGTGCATGATTGCCCCTTCCAACAAGTGCCGCCCATAGGAATCGAACCATTGACTTATTAGACATCCTGAGAATCTAGTTGAACCTCACATCACTAGATCAATGTCGTGTTGGTATAGTTTTATGTTGAGAATCACTCAAATGATATTCATCTTCTTTTTATATTTTTTGGACATATATGTGTAAAGTTATTAATTTAATTTTAAGAATGAAAAGTGTTGGCATAAATCTAATTCAATTGGTGGCATTTAAGATAAGAACCATGATTTGGATATAAATGACTTCCTTTTGTTGGAAAATAATGTCATTTCTTATTATCCAAATTGACCACATTAATCCATATTATTTTTTCTCATTTCTCATAATAATAATAATAATTGGTATCACATGAGTGACTTCCTATTAAAAGTAACACATACAAATACAAGATAACTCATTGAATTATGTTTGTTAAGTTTTTAGAAATTATTTTTTTTACTAAGAACTTTTTGACAATAATTACATATTAAGAACAAGATTATAATGGTTTTGAAAATTACATGAGGGTCAAGTTCAATTCTACACTATTAGTATAAACAAAACAATAAACAAATAAGGGATAGAAAATCATACAGTTTTATCTCAAATAGTTAGAATTGTTAAGCACTTCTTCATACAAGTACTTTTTTCTACAAAGCCTTTCAGACTCTAACATTTAATAAGTATTATTTTACATACAAAGCCTCTCTTAGGCTCTAAGTCTCAAACTGAAATTTCTTAGATGGTCTTTAATAACTCACTATAGGTGAGGATATGAAGGTTTAACACCGGTCGATTCTATAACTTAATACTATGTATATATAAGATTTCTCAAGATGGACTCACATCACTAACTTCAATCACGAGAAGCATTTTTCTTTGTAGTTGATTTTATTGGCCTTCATATAAGTTCCAACAATCTTCTACTAAGGATCAATTTAGGAATTGTATTGTGTTCTATTGAGTTTGGTATCGAGAATCAAGTAATGTACAATTAATGGGTTGGATTCACTATATATGATTACTTCCCATTGATGTCTTTGAGCAATTCTGTTTGCTATTTACTTTAATCATAAATTGGTGTTTTCTTACTCTATGTACAGATTTTTGTGATTATGATTTTGTGTGTGAGATTTTGTCTCCTTCATTTGTAAAGAGGTTAGAGTAAAATGCTTCCATTTGAAACAGTATTAAGTTTCTTACCAAGAAAGAAAACATTTAATTCAAGAATAATTATTCAAACAATCAACATTATTATTTAATGTTTATGTTAATTATTTCAAATAAATTCCTATAATTTAATTGATAATTAAGTAGAGAATATGTATCACTGGATGCTATTGTCAATGAACGCACTTGGTCCTTTGATCATCATAACTGAGTGACATGAGTCACTAGCGGCATTGCATTTTCAATTTAAAAAGATCTTTTTCATATATATATATATATATATAGCTTTGGATGAGTAAGAAAAACATTTCATTTAGACTTTATTCACCACGTATGAAAACTTTATTCATTTGACCAAAACTTGAGACTTGACTTGCTTTTTTATATTAAAAACAATTGGTATATAAGTAGTGACAAATTACATTCAAATTTAATTAATTATTTTTCATCAAAACATCATTAATAGATTAATTTGAATTAGTTGATTATAGAAAAAAATATTTAGATAAAAACAACTTTGGTTGCAACATATCATCTCATTTTGACCAACTTTGACCAAGCCGAATCTAACTCCTTTCACTTGTGAATTAAATTTTATGATTTATTAAAAGTAGAATACACATTATTTTCCCTTTTAACAAAAAAATATATATATATATATATATATATTATTATTATTATTATGCATAGACTTTATATATATAAATTTTTGTTCATATGCATTAAAGTTTATTTGCTAATATAAACTTTATCGCATAGTTTTAGACATGGTATAAAGTGGATTCGATAAAAGCTCTTTAGGTCACCAAATTATACTCAATCTCGTAAGAAAGAAACACAAAATATCGTAGGTTAGAAACCGGGGAAGGCTAGTTCCTCAAGCGGCTAACTCACAATATCGGTAAAGTAAATGTCCCGTCTATCTCAAATCCTAATTACTAATACATGGGTTCAGGGCCTATGTATGTACAAACTCAAGTATACAATGTTAGCATGTGCGAAAGCACATAAATCTTTTAATTGAAAAATAAATTAATTCCCACCCCCAAAATTTGTAAAAATAGACGGTATATGAGTATTTACATATCAATCCGTGCAATTCACGATTGGAGTCTCCAACTGTAACGACTCGATTTTGGGTTGGAAACTGAATCTACGACTTAGGAAGATGTGAAGTCGATTTCGACCCCTCCCAAAAGGTTTGGAGTCGCCACTACGTTTTTGTAGTTAAAATGTAAAAAAAAACTATGTTTTATGCTCAATTAGCACTTCGCCTTCCTATAATAAAACGATACCTAGCTAAATGAATGAACTTTTATACCATTAAAATATTAAATTAAAAATTTAACTACTAAAATAAAATATTTTATTTTTTAATGTTTGTGTCTGAGAAGAGTTCACTGTACTCCTACGTATTAGTGGATGCAATTAGGTAATCAATATTATGTAGTTTTGTGCTAGAAATTGAATAATTTGATTTAAAGTTGTAATTTAGATTTAAGAAATAGTTTTCATTTTTTTTTTGTTAAAAGGGGAATTAATATTGAATCATATGGTTACACAATATTTACTTATTTTAGGATGAATGAAATCAATAACAAAGAAATGTCAGTAGTTGTAGACCGACGTTCCATTTGAGGCAAGAAGGAAAAGTCGACTAGGGTCACAACCAAGCTATTCAAATTTCATAAATCAATCAGGTGACAAATCATGTTTTAGTTCACTTTTAAATTCATAGAATCAATAGCATAAAGATGACATTATTTGTAGACTGATTTCCTAATGAGGCAGAAAGAAAGACACGACGCGAATCACGCCGAACTATTAAAATTTCATTAATTATAATGAATGAAATATTATTTTAATTTATAATTTAAAACTAATGAAATTAATAGAAAAGAAACGACATTGGTTGTACCAACTTTCCACTTGAGAACGAAAGGAGTAAACACATGAATGTCGAATGATATATTTAAATTCCATAAGTTTATTCTAGTAAAAAAATTAATTAGTTTTCAATTAGACCCATAATTAAACATGTTAAATACTAAAAAAAACCATAATTACCTAGTTTTAATTGATTTCCAAAAAAGGGTTTAATATTTTCTTCAAAATTTGTAGTTATTATTTATTGGACTATTAGTGTAAAAGAAAATAAAAATGAATGAGAAGTAAATAAAATAATGCGATCCAAGGTGTTGTCTGGCTGGGGAAAGCGTGGGCCAACTGTAGGAAGACACTAACAATTTTTTGAGAATACTATTTTTTCTTCAGATTTTTTTTTTGTGTTTTACCTACCACACATATTTCCTTTTATAGCAAAAATCATAACATCCCCATTAAACCAAAAATTAATATAAAACTGTTTCGAAAACACCAATTTAGTTTTTAAAATTGAAACTGCCAAATAATTTTCTTTTAATTTAGAGACTGTTGATTAAATTTCGAAATCGCCATTTTAAATTCGAAATAAAACCATAGGAAATAAAATTAGTGTTAGTTATATTTTGAAAATAAAATTGGTTCCATATAATTAAAAATTTATTTTTTCGGTAAAATAATTTCGAAGCATAAATTTCTGGTTGTGTTAGAAATATTTTATTTATTTTTGCAAATTATACTGTATGTTTTTTAGACAAAAAATCTATAAAATACTATAATATTCATAAATGAACAAAAATAATTAGGCGACTCTATAAAATCATAAAAATAATGAGATAATCCTCTTTAAAAAATGTTGTTTTAAAAAACATTTACTTTTGAAATTTTTAATTTTTATACATTAATTTTGCGTAAAAACTATAAAATTGAAAAGGACAAAATTAACTGCTCCCATAAATAGGCTTTAAATAATGTTTTTTTGTTCATATTCATAAAGTTTATTTACTAATATAATATTCTTAAACTATGACATAAATTATTTTTAAACTTTTTATGGTTTTGGTCCTCACAATTTTAAAACATTTGTTAGAGGTCCTTTTTATTAAAGTGTAGTCATTATATGCTAACATGGATAAAAGAAGTCCACACCCATAATGCAACCCCACAAATATCCTTACATATAACACCACTTAAATATATTTTGTAATTATTATAATCTCTAAAAAAAATGCTTTAATTCATTGTATAGTTTATTAATTTTCAATCATTAGAAAAAATATAAATTCACATCAAATTTATAAATATGGATCCTCTCCAGTATTGGAGGGTCCAGTTAATTTTTTTTTAAGCAAATGTGCAATTACACCCACATATTTATATTATAAAGATTAATCAAGAGCATCCATAAAGGATTTATAAGTTCCTAAACCTATAAATAGGTAAACCAAACATATTCCTATGATTGACATCCTAATAACAATACCAAAAGAAGCAAGCTTATCCGCACAGACTCGTTTGGGCGACAGTTGTCGCTTGGGCAAGTAACCCACATAGAGTTTGGATTGAATTGACGTTTGAGCGCTATCCTCTCGCTCAGGTGAGAAACCCACATAGAGTTTGGTCTTCAATCTTGGGATTGTCGCTTGAGCGATATCCTGTCGCTCCGCCGAGAAACCCACAGATAGTTTGGACTTCAATCTTGGACTTGATGCTTGAGCGTTATCCTCTCGCTCAGACGAGAAACCCATAGAGAGTTTGGTCTTCAATCTTGGAAGTATCGCTTGAGTGTTATCCTCTCGCTCAGGCGAGAGGCATACTTGGGCTTGAGCGACCCTCTCGCTTGAGCAATAGATCCACAACTTCTTTTCCACCAAGCAAGTATGAAACGAAATAAGGTACATAAAGATTACAAGATCTACAATTTGGAAGGCCTAGCCTATTTTTAATGCACTCACCATGAATGAAATTAAGTGTTACATTCCACCATATAAACACTTTAGAAGAGACTCCAAAAGCTGCTAATTTATCAGCACAACAATTCCCTTTTCTAAATATATTAAACACCTTAAACTCCATTGTTGAGAGTCAACCCTTGCAAGCATTCCACTTATTGATTAACCTCCAGGGAATAGCTCATTTGGCATTAAAAATATCCACCACTAGAGAGGAATCACATTCCAACCAAAATGTATTCCAACCTAAAACATCACCCTTATAATCTCTAAATATGCTGCCACCACCTACAAACCCAGGAGATCCATGAGCAGCCCCATCCGAGTTAATTTTGATCCACCCAACCATACGAGCACTCTAAGGATTATGAAGTTCTGCATAGATGCATTGGCACACAACTTAGAATTACTTCCAGATAAATTAGTGGCCAATTTAATCCTAGCTCTAGCTTGGATCAAGGACTGTCAAGGTTCCATATCAAAACCAACTGGCAATGAGAGGAGTAGCCCAACAGATATTTAAACCATTCCCGAAACAATAAGGTAGGCGATGTGAGACTAAAAGTTTTGTTTTCGAATTTCCTTTGATTACGACACAACCACACAATGTTGATTGTGTGAATAATAGCAGCATCCAACACACACACCTTTGACTTGGGGAGTCTATTGTTGATTACACAATGAGATGAGATATGAGATTGAGGATGTGTCTAGCTTAACACCAAAGATGTTTCCTAAACAATCCCAAAGAGCAGATACGAATGTGGCATTTTAGTACTGAACTGTCGAGTATTAGAAAGGATCCCAACCCATATGCACAATTACGAAGGTGGTATTGGTGATGTGAATTTTCCCAATCATAATTTGAAATAACTATTACACTTTGATAAGACTTATTTTAATCAACTTCTATGTTGAGGGTCCACACTTCTTTAGAAATTATGTTTTGGAAAATGACATTAAAAATTACCAATATCAAGTTTATCAATATTTTAAATTGCACACCACAACTACAATATTACTATTTTGAGAGTCATTATAACAACATCACAACAATAATAAATGTAGTTGAATTAGCCACATTCTTCATAAAATTTTGTAAATATTTTAATTAGGAGGTCATGACATTTTTGTCAATATTTTAAAGGAAAAAATTGGGGTGATACTTATCTGATGCAAAAAACATTTTCCAAATTGGTTGAAAATTTTAAACTATGCAAAAAGTGTGTTCCACATCAGGCACCTAGATACCCAATACGAATAGTTTAGTTTTTTAAATGGTTACCTCACTTCTTTATTCAGAAAGTTGTATATCATATTGAAAAGATAGAAACAATTATAGTTGTCAAAATCTATATTACCCTAAAATTCGAATGTGTAGAAACTCTTTGCAACCCATCACCACTACTCTTCACTCTATATGATGCTGTTCACTATAGTCGTTGATGTCACCACTGCTAACGTTGTCGTAATTGATGCCATCACTTACACCAACTTCGTCGCTAATGCACTTCTGGTCATTCTAAGTTATTTGTTTTCTCAAATTTATCTGCTTGTTTTTTACACCACTCATTCACCACCATCACTCATGTTCTATCTATTAGGATACACAATACCTATTAAGGTTTATTTTCAAAACTAATTGACAATGTGATGATTAACTGAACGGATATTATATTTAAAGCATGCCTAAGACAATGAAGAAAGTAATGTAAAACTTACTTCCCAAGTAATCACTCATATATTTCATCTCTTTCTTGAAGACTAGGATTTAATTAGAGTTACTTTGATGTACTCTTCTTGTGTGTGTTAACATTAATACTTGGATTTATTTTTGTGTTTGCTTTCCAATTTGCATAATATAATTATTTAAATTTCCTTAAGAGCTTCTATTTAATTGTTATAACTTAATTATAGTTAATTTTGATGTACTTTTCTTGTGTATCTTTATCTCTTTATATTTATAATATATTACTCTTTATCTTCTATTCTTTATTATTTATCACACCTTTCAATCTTTTTATCCCTTTATTCTCCAATCCTATTATATATATTCAACCTGGAATATTCTTCATTGTGTTGTCTAAACTTTATAGTATATATTCTTAAAATGTGTCCCTATTATTTTTGTTATAACTATCAATAAATTATTTGTTAGTTATTCAACATAATGATATTATGAAACTGTTTTTAAATTCCTTTTTATCTAAATTGAAATCATTTTATCTTAGGTTACACAATCCTTACCATGTATTGCCTCTTTAATTCATGTATAACAATTTCACTTCTTTTTTATTGTGAAATAAGTCTCACATCGCCTACCTCATTGTTTCGGGAATAATTTAAATATCTGTTAGGTTACTCCTCTCATTGTCAATTGGTTTTGAGATAGAACTTTAACATGATATCAGAGCTAAAGCCCAACTTCTTTCCGGATGTCATGGGCCAAAAGATGGCCTTTAGTTATGGGTCAAAGATAGTCATTCGCCTGGTCCGACAGGCTTACGTGGAAGGGGCATGTTGAAAAGTAAGTCACACATTTTCTATCTCATTGTCTCGGAATGGTTTAAATATATCTGTCGGGCTACTCCTCTCACGGCCAATTGGTTTTGAGATGAAATCTTAATATGATATCAGAGTCATAGCCCAACTTCTTTCTGGTTGTCATGGGCCAAAAGATGTCCTTTAGTTATGGGTCAAAGGTAATTCTTCGCCTGGTCCGACAGTCTTATGTGGAGGGGGCATGTTGGGAAGTAAGTCTCACATCGCTTACCTCATTGTCTCGGGAATGATTTAAATACCCGTTAGGCTACTCATTTCATTATCAATTGGTTTTGAGATGAAACCTTAACACACTTCATTAATAATACAAAATCTCATCACTTTAAATACCTTATTTCAAAATTTACACTACATTCCAAAATGACTATTTGTACAACTGTGGTATTCCAACTTGACGCTATATATTTTTTAGCGATTACTTTTGTAATACTCTTGTGCAACTCCAAATCAAATCAGAGTTGTCATCTCCTTCTTTAGTGTAACTATTCAAACTTATTGTTATTAGTGTTAGTATTATTATTATTTATTATAATCATTATTGTTTAAATTGGATTCTCCTTCAATAGTTTTGAAACATTACAATGGTTTGCTATAAAGATAAAATTGGTTTTCAAAATTTGTAACCTTGTTTTATATCTCTTTATGTGATATGTTAAAATACCTTGGATCTTTTTAAATTGATTGTACCATTGTTTGATAAAGTGTGATGTTTGGGTAAAGTGGATGCTAGCAATGACGTTCATGGTCATGCAACAATATTGAAGTCATGAGGCAAAACAACTAAGGTGGAGGAGAAGACCAATATTGTCTTAGAATATTTCATTGAAACAGTCTTTTAGATTAGGAACTCCCATGGAAACTTTTTTTCCATGTAAGAGTCTTCTAACCAGAAAATTGGTTGTTTTTATTTTAACCAAACAAGTTGTCAAAAGTCGTATAAAGAGTATCTTATCCACGAGGACGTATTTGATATTAAATTATTTAGCAAACGTAATTAAATTGGGTGAATAAGAGTTTGGTTGGAAAATTTAATTAATGAAATTTAAAGTAAAAACAAGAGTAAGAGATGACGAATTTGAATTGACGGTGAAGAACCTGATATTACATTTCACTATTCAACCTCTAGTATCCAATATATAATGACATAATAAGGATGAATATTGCTATGAATCTGCCACCACCAATTCTTATCTATTTACAAATTCCTAGCATAAATAAATCAATGATTTAATTAAACAAATTAATTAATCAATCATAATAAATTGGGTTATAATGGTTAGTTCAATTTCCATTCCTAGAAGTAACATGTTACTAGATGACGTACTCTATGTCTAGTTTAAATATGGAATTCTCATTACACATATTCAAACCTTAAATCATGCATTCGGTTGTCACACCGAATAAGCATTAGAAATAAGAGTAGGCATAAAAAATGAAATAGTATTAAAAGCACAAGTCATATTGGATACGTCGAGTTTAAAGAGATATATCTAATCCCAGATAAAATGGGTTTAGCTCCTCACTCCCATGGAAACTAAAGCCTTATGAGTTGTAGACATTCTTCTTCTTCTAAGCTAGGTTGTAGAGAGTTATGTGCCATCTTCTAGCCTCCTCCGTCCTCTCATGGTCTCGTATTAATCCTAATTTTAGTGTGATTGTGTAATAATCTTCAAATATTGTGAAGTGATTTATTTTTTGTTCTCATATTTATCCTCTTTTCATCGTATATGTCTCTAATGATTTTGTCCATATTTTTCTTTTACTTTCATATCCTCTTTTCACTTGGTGTATCTGGAATGACATAAAATTGATATCATAAGATTTTATCACTATTTAACTCAATGCATAGTATGAATGACATTTATGTAAACTTGTAGGGTCAAAAGTGCTCAAATATCCTTATTATCTAAGGTAATTTTATACTTAACCGAATCCTTAATCTTTTTCATGACGATGGATAGAGTTTTATATATTTGATTTGTTGGAAATATATGTCTATGAATATATTTTTGTTTATCATAACACAATGTGTTCGCTTATGGTATTATATTGTCATGAAAGTTTGTTAAACAATGATATTTGAACTCATGTGACCATTTGTGGTGAAATGATAATTATTTTATAAGCCTATATGTTATATGTCTGATTGTGTTCTTGTTGTTATTATATATTTTGTATTGTATGTGGAAATATTGTATTTTGGAAATATTAAGATTGTAATTGTTATGTTTTGATTAAAAAATTTATGTTTTAAAAATACATAGATTTGGAATTGGGGTTTGAGTATAATTGAGAAAGTTATAAATTAGTTGTGACGGATATCAGAAACTTTATATTAGGATTAAAAATAAATATTAAGTGTGAGAATGAAAAATAAAATAATTTGTAGGATTAGGAAAATTAGTGACTAGTATGTGAGGAATAAAAATAAGAGCAGAGTGAGAGTTAGTATTCAAAAATATTAAATTCAAATAAATTCATCCATGATTCTCACTCTGACTTTTAATATTTTATTAAATTATTATCAATTGTAGGACACATGGATATGATTAATATTAAAAATTTATTCTTAAGTACATAGCATATATAAGTATGATAAAAAATGTATGCACTGACAGTATATGAATTTTATACACTGCCACTACATCATCTACCATTTATATTTAACCATTATTGACTCTTCAAAAAATTTAATTAAAATGAATGATGGATAATATAGAAATTTTGAATAAATATTTATATTGTCGTTGCATATATATTACATTCTATAAGTATTTGTTAAAAACTTTACACTTAAAACCTTATATGTTGTAGAATATTGAAAAAAATAGTTTTTTTTAAGGTCAAAAAAATCAGTTTTTAAAAAAAAATAGTTTTTAAAAAATGATTTTTAAAAGTGTTCTTTAAATAATTTTAAAAGTACATTTTTGAAAGGTGATTTAAAAAAATGTTCTATTGAGATAGTAGTTTTTAAAATAATGATTTTATTTAATAGTGTTTTTCGTTCTAATAAAAAAATCAAATGGATTGGATATGCATCCATCCAAACCCATAAAAATAGAGTCATGGATAGATTGAAATACATCTGTTAAGTTTGGATATGGATGAATTGAATATAATAACTTAAAATATGGTTTAAATGGATTTATATGGATTAATGGATGACTTTTCATCCATCCATTAGAACTCAAATCCAAATTTATCCATTTGACACCTTTATAAGGAATTAACATTGACAACTTTGATAGAGAAAATGTTACAAGACACTCTTTTATCACTCTTTTGGTTGTGGAAGAGAATTTTTGGAAAAAAAGAGCTAGGATTAAATGGCAGATTTGGTGGGGATAGGAACACGAGTTTCTTTCATAAAGTAACTAAGATTAGACAAGCTTCTAAAGCTCTTTCTACTATAAGAGATGGAGAAAACATTTTTGGCAAATCAAGAAGAGATTGCTCAACATATATACTTTAGTTTACTTCACTGATCTATATGTTTCTCCTAATGATGTTGGTCCCAATCAATTAATCCAATCAATATTTCCTTCTTTGGTTTTTGATGAGGATAACACTATGTTGACAAAACATCCTACTATGGATGAGATAAAAATTGTAGTTTTTGATATGAATGGAGAGGGTGCTCCTGATCCTGATGGGTTTGGGGGTTGTTTCTATCAAAGCATCTGGGAAATAGTAGGGGAGGATGTTTGCAATTCTGTGTCTCAATTCTTTAGGGAGAGCTAGTTACTTCCTAAACATCCTGGTGCTGACAAAATTGAGGATTTTAGGCCAATTGCCTTAGCAAACTTCCAATTCAAAATAATAACAAAGATTGTGGCTTCTAGGCTTGCTGATATTGCTCCTAACATTGTATTTCTTAAAAAAGAGGCTTTCTCAAGGATAAGAATATTCAGGACTGCATATGCTTAGCTTCTGAGGCTGTTAAATTGCTGGATTATAAAACTTTTGGAGGTAATATGGTCGTTAAGTTGGATATAAAGAAAGCTTTTGATACTCTTGATTGAATTTTTTTGCAGGACACCTTAAGAGCTTTTGAGTTCAATGCTAAATTTTTTCATTGAGTTAATGTCATCTTTCATTCAACCAAGCTTTCCATTAATGTCAATGGGGAGCATGTTGGTTTTTTCAATTGTTTGAGGGGAGTTAGGCAAAGGGATCCACTTTCTCCTCTGCTTTTTTGCCTTGCTGAAGATGTATTCAATATAGGGATCTCAAAGCTAGCTTCTGAAAGAAGGCTTAGTCCTATAGCTGGTCCAAGTGGCTTAAAACCCCCTACTCAGGTGCTCTATGCAGATGATATATTGATCTTCTGCAAAGGTCTAAAGTCTAATCTGTTAGCATTAAACAGCCTCATCCATGATTATGCTCAAGCATCTGGTCAGCATGTCAACTTAGCTAAGTGCAAGTTTTACACTTGTAGTGGAGCTGCTAGAAGAATCTCCAACCTGTCTGCAATATTGGGATTCAATGCTGGTAATATGCCTTTTAACTACTTGGGTGTGCCTCTCTTTAAAGGGAAGCCTAGAAGGTTGCATCTTCAACTTATAGTTGATTGAATCATTGCTAAGTTAGCTACTTGGAAATGTCTTTCTCTTTCCATAATGGGCAGGGTTGAGCTTGTCAAGTCAGTGAGTCATAGCATGTTGGCTTAAAGCTTCCATATTTATGCTTGACCATCAAATTTGATCAAAACACTAGATGGTTGTATCAGAAATTTCATCTGGTCTGGGGACACAAGACTAGGAAAATTGTCACTGTGGCGTGGAAAATAGTGTGCACTCCAACAAAAGCTGGGGGATTTGGTCTTAGATCAGTTAAGCATATGAATCAAGCTACTCTATTGAAGCTATCTTGGGAAATGATCTCTTCTGAGCATGAATGGGCTCTGTTTTGTAGGCAGAGATTTGGCAGAGAAAAAACATCTAGTACTAGATATTTCAAGTCCTCTATCTAGCATGGCATTAAGGCTAACTGGAATATTGTAATGTACAACTCTATATGATTGGTGGGGGATGGAGGCAAGGTTAACTTCTGGAAGGATAATTGGATTGGTTCTGCTTTGGTGGATCTGTTTAACATTCCTCTATCTTTGCACTCTTCTCTTGATGCCAAAGTTGCAGATTTCGTGATGCATACCTATTGGACAATTCCTTGAGTTATTGCAGAGGCATATCCTAATGTGGTTGAGGATATTGTTCAACTTAACATTTCCAGTGCACATGACAAGTTGATCTAGCAAGGGACTAGTGATGGAACACTCTCTCTTAAGACTGCTTTTAACTTCCTAAAGCCTGATGTTGCTGAAAGAATCTGGTGTAAAACAATTTGGTCTGAATCAATTACTCCATCTAAAACCTTCACAACATGGAGAATTTTTTCATAACAAAATGCCAACATATGATAATCTGCAAAAAAAATAGGTTGTCAATTGGCATCAATGTGTAGGAATTGTCACACTCAGGTTGAAATTTCAAGTTTCTTGACTTGCACTTTTGTGGTTAAGCTTTGAGATTGGCTTGGTAGAATTTTTAACATGCACATTAACACTTCATCAATTGAATCCATCTTCTCGGTTTGCAATGGGTAGTGGAGTCCTTGGGTTAAAGGAGTTTTGGTTGTTGCTATAATTCACATAGAATTGAAAACAAGGCATTGAATCTGTTGTAGGCACAATCTAAAATCAAGTTAGCAATATCTTTATCTAGAAACAACTCCAAGCTTATGACTATTAACTCGGTTCAAAATTTTGTTATCCTTCGAGAGTTTAATGTTAAGCTGAACTTCCAGAAAGCTCCAAGAATTAGGGAGGTGGTTTGGCTTGCTCCTCTTATAGGGTGGATTAAAATTAACTCAGATGGTGCAGCTCATGGAGCACCAGGTTTTGCTGGAGGTGGAATCATTTTTAGAGACTTCAATGGGGCTATGGGTGGTTTTGCTACTATCTTTGGAATCAAGGATTCTCTGTTTGCTGAGTTACAAGCTACAATTATGGCAATTGAGAAAGGATATGTTCCTTGGAGGTTAGCTAATAAATGGCATAGATGCTAGATGTGGATTTCTTCAATGAGATTCAAGGTTTCACATATATTTAGGGAGAGTAACACTTGTGCGGATAGACTAGCTTTATTTGGTGTCTCATCTAAAGTGTATACTTGGTGGGATGTTATTTCTAGATTCATATTTGAGGAGTTTAACAAAAATAGATTAGGCTTACCTAACTATAGGTGCAACTTCTTGTAATCCTCGAACTCCTTGTTTCTTATTCTTTTTTTAATATATTGGTTACTTTGGTTTTAAAAAATAAATAATGGGTCTCAAAATTCAAGATGTCAACTATGTTCTATGTATAGAAATCAGATTCGTTGATTTGGTTGGGAAACCACAAATCAGTTATCAATTCACGGTTCTTTTACAAACCAATATGTCTCGATTTGTGTATTGATAATCATTTACAAGCAAACCATCATTGAAGTTACCATCTTCCTCGTCTCTAGGCTTCAAGTCACCATAACTTCAACTCTGCAACTCCATTCACATTTGATAAGTAGGTTGATAGCCTTAGCACAAACATAGACTGAGGCAGTAGAAACACTGGAAATAGGAAAAGGGGAAATGAAACCCTAAAATCTAAGAAGATATATTTTTAAAGGGGAGACTATTTAGTAATGAGAATAATGTATCTTCTGATATAAGAAGATAAGTTATCTCCTTCAACCATAAAATCGTGACATGTGTACCATTTCATCATTTTCTACAAAAATATTTTTAAAACGAAACAAAATAATAGACATATCATTCTTTTACTGGCCGGAGGAAGTAAGTTATCTCCTAATATGAAGGAATATTTTATTCTCTTTCGTAATTGTACTTGTTTACTTATCTATTTTTGTAAAAGTAAGTGAACTTATTGTTTATTTATTTTTAATTTTTTAAAACATGGTAAAAAAATTCCACTTAATTAGTAGATCAAAAATATAAAAAATAGAGTGTAACAATTAAAATATGGATAAAACTTAGGTAAAATACCATAGGTGTTAGTGGTACATGTGATTTATTAGATGATGACACATGGACATTTTATTTTTATTTTCAAGGAATGAACATTTATTAGATTTACAATCACACATTTTTTGACCTTGAAAGTAAACAAAAAGGTTTATGTGTCATTTTCTAATATATCACATGTACCACTAAAATGATACTTTACTTAAGTTTTGTCCTCGTTAAAATATGTGACGAACTTAACTAGTGTATCAGACTAATTATACTCCCTAACATACTATGTACTTAATGGATAACATACTTCGTGCAACGTACCCCTACCCCTACCCCTACCCCCATCCCCATCCCTACCCCTACCCCTACCCCTACCCTGCGACTGGTTCTATGTGAAAAATGACCTTTGTAGAGAGATCGTATGTTTTTCCATTAGTCATTTTTATCACAACCTGTTTTCCAACCAAAACATGATGGATATTTCCGATTAATCCTAATGTTTCTCAAAAACCGAATGATTAGGACATTGTTCCGAAACCAAATGTTTATGCCCATACATAAACCCTAATGGAACAATCCTAATCCATACCGAAGAAAACCCCAATTGGTTTCATAGTGAAGAAGAAGACGCATACCTTGGTTTGCCATTCCGAATGCTCCGAGGTATGTGGGTTGTAGGATGTTCCGGTTGCTAGAGCCTGATGGTTTTCCGTTCGCTCCGCTAGAGGGGAATCCAGAGAGAACGTGAGTGCTCCTGATGTTCCTGAAGTTTTTGTCAAAGTTAGAACTTGGCTTATGCCTTTCTCCTTTTCCTTATATATCGGTTTTGTGACATAAGTCACATATCCTCATAAACCAATCCTTATAACATCAGTTACTCAATAAAACCCGTTGCTCTGCAACTGGGGACCATAACCCATAAAGGTAACACTAACGGTTACCACTTAAGTTGCAATATTCTAATTCAGTCCCTTCATCAAACTAGAAATTGCCCGAAGGTATCTACACTCATAATATTTCATGACACATATGCCCTTAGCCACCAAATTAATCCATAAGACCATTTTATATATATTGGCTAAATACATAATGGCTATAACACAATTATAGAATTATATTTGTGACCCATAAATTGTTAGAAATTCCAACAATAAAACACTCCTTTATTATTTAAAATTGGGAAAAGTGTATAAAGCCTCTATAAATATTCTCATTTACAAGTAGTCACCTAAACTATTTTCTTCCCCTTAATTATCTCTTAAATTTTATCAGTTTGTGGAATTGACACCTATAAAAATACATTGTTAAATTACTAATAAGTCAACAAGGAAATTGTGACAATTAGACTCATAACACTAGCAATACAACAATACACATTAACGAACGTTGATATCTGAATAAAATCGTCATCAAAATATAAAATTGATTGAAAAGAAGATAAGTAAATTTTAGAGTTAACTTTTTAAATGCATGTGCATAGCGGAAGTTAGCTCTTTAAATCTTTTTGTAAAGATTAATAAACTTATTTTTCCACAAATATCACATATTTTTCCACAAATATCACATATATTAGTGGTCTCAACCGCAAAGTATTTTTATCATTCCAATTTGTATAGATGAGCTCAAGACACTAATTAAGATATCCAATATCAACAAGCAAAACCCCAAATCTCAACACTTAAGAGTAAATAATTGTAGGCTCACAACAAATTTCATCTTTTAAAAAATATCAGGTTATTTTACTATAAACTTGAAGTTATTCGTGCATTTGTACATGACGGTATTTTTTGTCACATGATTAAGAACACATATTATATGTACATTCACATAGTTAAGAACACATATATTACTTGTGCATTCGCATGGTTAAAACACACATGTTACCTGTGCATTCCTATTATTAAGAACACACATGCATTCACATGCTTAAGACACACATGTTACTCATACATTTACAGAGTTAAAACACACATATTACACGTACATTCGTAGAGTTAAGAACACTTAGAATTAGTGGAGATGTTCGAAATATTAAAATTAATATTCACCTCTCATAAATTTTAATTTATATGGATTTGTTTTCTTAAATATATAAGGAGTGTAATATCAATATATTTTCAGTGTAAAGATTTATACATAATGAGTACATTATTCATCACTAAGTTGTACTACTTTTTTTGAATTAAATATGAATGATGAATGATATAATAACAATGTATCAAACTTATACACTGTTAGTGAATAAATCATTTTCTAATATAAAAATATAAATCATTACTGGATGTTATGAATGTATGTAATAGTCTCATATATAAAATATATATTCTAGTGCATTATTTGTTAGTGCATATTATAGAAATGTAAAAAAATGAAAAATACCTGAATTGTGACATTGTCTTGCGTATCTTGCATTATCAATTTTTTTGTCATCCTTGTTATACACAATTTTTAAATAGTTCCCCGTTGTTCTATAAAAATAACATTGTTTACTCATTTATATGTTATTTTAAATGTATTAGCTAATACTTTATGTGTTCCACTGTTTACTATTATGATAAAGCTAATTTTTATTCACCGATATTGATCTCTCAGATGTCGTGGATGACAGTTTTGCTTTCAAAATAAATCTCAGCATTAACGTTAACACTTTATGGGTAAGAATTAACATTAGAAGATTTAAAAGTCCATTCAATTATTGCAATGGCTAAAGTTTGTGTTAACCATCCATTAATGTTTTTTTAATGTCGGGTGTAAAATGTAAAATAACCTTAATTCTTACATTATAAAAAAGTTATTTTCAAAATATTAATTCATTTTTAATTCTTAAAATTTAGGTTTTTAAATTTTGATACTCGGTATATAAGTTTGATACATTATTATTGCATCATCCAAAATTCACTTTTAATTATCATTGACTCTTAAAAAAAGTAATACACATAAATGGTGGATGATATACTGATTGTGTATAAATATTTACAGCATTGCATAAACTAATTCCTGATGTGGACCCACACAGTTTTACTTTCATGGTTTTTTCCATGACTTTTTTTATTTGTTCTTTTCTCTCTTTAAAAATACATAATATTGCACCAAAATCGCGCCTTAAAACACTTATCATATTAGTAGACTAAGATAATGTTGGCACGAAATTAAAGATATGTAAATACTTTTATATTAAATTTGTAGATAAATTAATTGTTATTAGTTAGTTTGTTGAGTTTTCTATAAAAAAAATATGATTTGTGTAACAATCATATACAATATAAAATTGAAATATTATTATTTTAAACCATATTTATTATGGGTAGTTAAAACATTAAAAAAATCCTACTTAAATTTAGCTAAACCATTAATTATTAAGGTATTGGGCAGCTGGGTAATTCTCATGAAGGAAATTTGAATGACAGTGTGTATCCATATTAAAAAATATGAGAACCGTATGAAATTAGTGCTAATTATATTAATGAGGGAATCGAATGTACATTTAATGATGACCGTAGCATTCTCTTTGCTACTAATGGTCACATGGTTATTGAAGAAAATTTGGTGGTGTTAGAGTCTTTAATGGATTCTTGAACATTTAATAGGATATAGGGGAGATGATTTGTGAACCCAAGCTTTTAAATGTTAAGTGATTTGGTTAGATTTGAACAAATGAATCCAAATCTGAATTGACCGTTTTTGATAAAAAAAAAGACAATGTGAGGTGATAAAAAATTACGATTTTGATTTATTTTTTATTCTTTTAATAAAATTATCAAATTTCTTAAATATGTTTTTTGATTTTGATTAATGCTATTGATCTCCTACTTAAAAATAATAAAAAAATCAGACTCAAATGAAGAGTGAATTGAATTAGTAGAGTAACATGCATTATGAAGAGTTATTTCATAAATGAAGTTTTTTATCTTATTGTGAGGCTGCACACTAAAAAGTAAAGAGTTTTTAGAGAGAAAATTTTGCATCACCTGTCTTATATGACAAACAGTTTTATTTTTTACATACTCATAGATTTTATGAGTACAAGCTTAAGCTTAAGAGGCTATTTATTGGTTAAATATCACGCCGTTTTCTATACATTATAATAGGCCATAGAGCAACATCATCTCATAGTAAGTGATAAAACTACTCTATATTATAATGTTTATGTATCAACTTTTATGACTAACTTACTAACTACATTTCATGGTATAGAACATAATAATATTAAACAAGGAACAAGAAAGAAATTGAAACAAAATAAGAAGCTGAATCCCATAATCAATGTAGTGATGCATCAGTAATTTCTTGAGAAAGTTGATGAGTAGATACGTCCCCATTGCATCACATCATTCTCAATGGAAGAAATTTGAGGATTCAACAAATCAGCAATATTGATGTTACCATGGCAATTATTTCCATTAGGAATATGATCCTTTTCACCAACACCTCCATCACCATTGCCATTGATTCCAAACTTGTGAAACTCAGGTTTCTTGAATACTGTAGCCATGATAGTCACATTTGATCCAGCCACAACGTTACCATCTATAACCCCACTAAATATCTCACCCTTAGTCCCTAAGACGGAAATCCCAAAGGAGTTAGTATTTGTTGGAAAGTGATGATTAGGGTTTGATGGAAAAGATGAAGAAGGGCCACTTATAAAGGTTCCAGTAAGAGCCAACAAAGTGAAAGGACCATGGATGGTGAAAGGAGGAGAATGAGGAAGTGGGTTTCGAATGGTAACATTGGAAATGGAACCTGACCCACTTATCACTGAGATGCAAACTTGACGGCGGCGTGCAAAGTTCTCAACCACTTTCACCACATCTAAGCCGGCGGCGATTTCAATCATCACTGGTTTCAGTGATTCTTCACTGTCTCGGGTTATGACAAGTGGTGGTTTTGGCTTGTTCTTAGAACCAGGTGGTCTACCTCGTGCTCTCTTATGTGGTCTATGGTGTGGACAATTAGACCAACCATTTGCACCAACACTACAAATGTGGTTAGAGTCATTTGGGTTAAAGGATTCATCTTCGGAAGAGTTGGACAAGTGGGAGAAAATTATTGGACTGCCATATTCAGACATTTTTTTCACAGATGTAAGGTTTTGGATGAAGAAAAAGAAGGACAAGAAGAGTGACAAGATTTAGAGAGGCTCAAGGTTTTTTGAATGTGAATTTTGTTCTCTGTGAGGAATTTATTTATAATGGTCAAGAGTAGTGCATTTATGACAACTTTGAAGTTTTTGTTCAAAAGAAAAAAGATGATTGAAGATATACATATCTAAATTGTGAGGCTTCTTTGTAAGGATATTATGTTCCAAATGAAGTAATTTTATAATTTATGTCCTTAGTATATATGTAGTCAAAACAAATCTTTATGTTTGGAATCAGTCAAGTGATGTTCATCTTGTTTTTATAATTTTTGGACTACATATATGTAAAATTATTATTTTATTTTTAAAAATGAAAAGTGTTACCAACTTTTTGAAGAATATAGAATCTTAGAATTAAAAAAATTAAATGACAACTCAAATTCTTTTGACTAATCCAAACACTCTTTACAAATTTGTCATCTACCTTGATTTTTTATTGGAAAATTCACATATGTATGGTAGATTGAAATATTACAGTTTTAGTGTAATCTTTTGAAATATTACGGGTAAGGTGTAGTTTTCATTGAAATCGTGAATTAGAACCACAAAATCGGTTTCTCATTCCTGGTGTCTTGGACATTGTCCACGAATTCCATATAATTCCATACAAAATAAAAGTACTTCAGAATTGATCTCATCCCTTAAAAATTAAAAATTTTAATTGTTGAGTAATAACTTAATTATTCAATAGAATACTCTCTTTTATAATTATGAATATCCTCCCCATTTTTTCTTTCGTATATCCCTATTCATCGAGATTTAATTCATGCCATAATTCAGAAACTAATGCTTAATTATTTTTCATAGAAACCGATTTCGTGGTTCTAATTCACGATTTTAATGAAAACTACACATTCCCTGTAATATTTCAAATTTTAAATTTATTTTTATGGGTAAATGTTCATTACACATCTATATTAAGGGAGAGAGTTCACTTACTCCAAAAGTAAGTTTTTTAAACTTACTCCACATCTTAGCCGTCAATTCTAAGGAAATCCAATGATTTAAATTATTGAGTAGATCTAAACTATTGGATTTCCCTAGAATTGATGACTAAGATGTGAAGTAAGTTTAAAAAAATTTACTCTTAAAGTAAAAGAATCTCTTATCCTTTATTAACTAGGATGTCTCATGGAGACATTTCATTTTTGTGAATATTGTGATAATAATTTTATGGGTTATACAATATATATGAATAGTTAAAATAAAAGTTAGTTGTCATACGATCACTTAAAAGCATATTGTGCATTTTATTATAATCATAATCATTCAAATAAAATTTATTAATCTATATTAATTGTTCTCATTTTTCATAATAACAATTATTTTCATATGAGTCACGTCATATTAAAATTAACCCATGCAAACACAAATAGTGGGTTCAATTATGTTGGTTAAGCTTTTAGAAATTATTTTTTAACTAGGAACCTTTTGTCAATAGTTACATATTAAGCGCAAGATTATAACTTTTTTGAAAAGTAAACGAGCATAAGTTCAATTCTACACAGTTATTATAAATAAAAACAGTAAAAAAACAAGGGATAGAAAATCATATAATAATTTATCTCTGTTCACTCCAAGAATTATGTCGAGTTCCTTATTACAAAAGGATTTTCCACTATTTCCCAAAAAGTTAGACTATTGGACACCTCTACATGCAAGTACACTTTCTCTATAAAACCTTTCTATACATGATTATTTTCTATACAAATGTTTCATGATTATGCTTTTTGTGCGATTTTTGTCTCCTTCTTATGTAATGAGGTTAGAGTATAAGGTTTAATTCAAAAATAATTTTTGAAACAACAAACATTATTATCTCGAGTTAATTATACTCGCAACCCCTAAGTTTTAATGAAATTACATAAATCAATCATTCATTTTTTACCCTATAAAAAATCTCTGGTTTTTGCACACACATTACATAGATTACCCCTGTATGTAAAATAAGTATGATTTTTACATAAAAAATGATGATAAATGTAATGAAATTAAACAAAATATGGTATATCATGGAAACAAGTCCAAATAGTAAATGAATTAACACATTTTCATTATTTTTTGTTCGTTATAATATTGTATAAGAGTGATTTAAATAATATCTCCTTATAATTATTGATGCATTTTTGTAATGAACCAAAAATAATGAAATTGTATTGACTCGTATACTATTTTGACTTGTCTCTACAATATATCATATTTTTTTAACAAGTCCCAAATAGTATATCATGGAAACAAGTCCAAATAGTATATGAGTCAACACATTTTCATTATTTTTTATTCGTTATAATATCGTAAGAGTGATTTATATAATATCTCTTTATAATTATTAATGCATTTTGTAATGAACCAAAAATAATGAAAATGTATTGACTCGTATACTATTTTGACATGTCTCTACAATATATTTCATATTTTGTTTAACTTCATTACACTTATTATCATTTTTTATGTAAAAAATCACACTTATTTCACATGCAGATGTAGTCTGTGTAATGTATGTACAAAAATCAAGGTTTTTTAGGGGTAAAAAATGGGAGTAGAGATCTTCTATACCACTATTTCTTTATCTCTCTATATCAAACCAATAAAACCATGCCAACTAATAAAATTATGGTAATAAATTTTTTTATCATCTATCAAGAAACAATAACTACTATTAGTCGACGTGATTACATTGACTTGATAAAGAGAGATAGCGAAATTGTTGTACAAAAGATCTCCACTCAAAAAATGTAGGGATGATCTGTGTAATTTCACTAAAATTCATGGGATGTCACTGTAATTTACTCTATCATTTAATGTTTATGTTAATTATTTGAAGTAAATTCCAGTCATTTGACAAATAAAGAAAATATTTTTTTTTTAAGTAAACGAGTAACTACACCAAAATAAAGAAAATATAATGTATACTTGAAAGAGTAAAAACATTTAAAGTCATTAAATACGGTGGTAGTTGGATGTAGTTGTTACTTTGACTACCTGCACGTGACTATGGGTGAAAACAGTCAGACCGCTTATCAGTGACCTATTACCTGACCTATAATAGGTCACGACAGGCCAGACCTTTTTGGTAAATAGGTCAGACTTAGGCTTCTCCAAAAGCCTATTTAACCGAAATAGGTCAAACTCAGACCTTTTAAAAAGTCTATTAAGTCTAATAGGTCGGCATCTAATGTTATTATTTATTTATACATTATTAAATGTGTAAACAAAAAGATCTATGTGTCATCCTCTAATAAGTCACTTGTACCACTAGCACTTATGTTACTTTACCTAAGTTTTATCCGAATTTTAATTACTTTTGGAAATATATAGCATATTGGTTTTAGTTGTAGAGAGCTGAAAGTTCAACTACAATGGTGTACTTATAATAATTCCATACACTTGATAATTTCATTTGCGGCTTTGAGTTCCTAGGAAAGTTGTGTAATAAATACTATGGGCTATAGGCATAATTCAAAATGTCAATGATCAAATACTACTACTTTACAAGGTTGGCACAAAGAAAAAGAAAATAAAACTTTAGGGCTCATTATTATATATCACTTACTCTAATGAGTCATACCTCATTATCTAATTGGCAATAAAAAGTATCATTCAAAATTGAAATTAGATACAAAGTCTAAAAGAAAGATTTTTTAAAAAAATTGGGAAGGGAATGATGCCTTAGATCTAATAAAAGATGGTGTCCCCATGTCATCTTCAATTAGTGGAGGACTTAAATGTTGAACCTTCATAACCCAAACCTATCTACTTTTTTAAGATAGGTGTTTTGGTGAATTTAATATGTTTTCTGATATATCTTATGTACCATATTATATACCAAAATATTATTGCTTTAATTTTTGTAGAAGGGAGGCACGTGTAATGAAAATAGATTAAGGGTGAAAATAGACTTTTGGAAGAAAAATGGCTCAAGTTAGAATTTACACTTAGGAGGAGTTAAAAGTAATCAGAGATTTAACAAATGAGAAGAAACATATAAATAAGCTTGATACCACGACTTAACCCAAAACCTCAAGATATTTATTGTATAGGTCTTGTCACTTATATATGTATAATCAAGTCCATTGTTGTCCAATTTAGGACTTCTTTTATTCATAATCCCACTTAAAATTACTAACATTCATAACAAGTGTTATTTGTCTCGAACCGATTTTCCGATTATCATCGGTTACACAACTTATAAGAAAGGAAAAACGAAGTTTCACTCTCTTCGAGATTATATGGAGTCAATTGCCCCTATATTTTTGCGGACAAAACACATAAAACTATCTTTATACCCAACTTCGAAATACATTGATCGTTAAACTAGAGTTCAAAGATCGAGTGTATATTATTTATCGGAGAAGGTATTGGTGTACTAAAATGGTACAATCACAAATTGCATGGACTAATTTTTACATTAAACTTATTTTTTTATTTCTTTTTTATTATTTTTACTTACATATGACAGTATATATATAATATTTCTGTGTCTCACAATGATTTATTTTACTCCTAATTATCCACATATGTAATAGGGAAGAAATCAAAACTATGTAATAATAAGTAAAAAAATGTTTGATTGATTAAATGAATTTTAATTGTTTTAAAGACCATAAATGATGTATCACGACCATTCAAATGATCATTTGAGGAAAAGAGATTACCATTCTTCCATTCTCAATATAATCATTTTTATATTGTTAAAATTAATTTAGAAAATATTCATATTTATTTGATATCACACTCATTATTTATCTTTAAAGAAATTTTTGGTATTATTCAAAATAGTTGTATACTTGTTGCTCTTTTTAATTACTATTGATTATTTATTATGTTTAAAAAAAATATTTATTATTCATTTTTTTTTAATTTAATGGAAATTAAATTTTAATAAGATAAGTTACATATCAGGATATTTCAAAATATGATCTTGGAAAAATAAGTAAAATTGCAACATTGCCTTCATTTTTAATATAATTTTCATGATAAAATTGAAGGAAGAATAACATATCATGGCAGTTTAAAAGAGTATCTAAGAAAAAGAAGTAAAATCATTGCATTTCCTCAATTTTTATTGTAAGTTATTTCATCAATGTTCATTTAACTTATTTTAAAAGATTTATCCATTCTCTCTTGTTACTCATCTTTAATTAAAAGATATTTTTTTATTGTAATTACTATCACAAATATTTAATGTTTATCCTTTTTGTAATCCTTAAATTAATCTCTTGATTATTGTCATTATATAAAAAAATTAGCAATTATCATTTTAATTAATTAATAGTTATCGCAACATATTTGTAATGATAAGTTTAGCAAATAAAATAATAAATACTCACAACATTTCTTCTATCATTAAAAAAATTGATTTAACTTTTATTTAATTGAATAATCTTTTATATGCATTTATAACGGAAAAGACTCTAATAACTTGATTAGTCAATAATATTATTTTATTTCCTAGTTATTAGTCAAGAGGTATAATAAAAGCAACGCTATACTATTTCTGAATCAACATTTATTTTTATTTAAAATAATATATTTCTATAAAAATCATCATAACAATGAAGTAATTACATTTATATTAATTATTTAATTATTTAAAGTCATATACTATTGGTATAATATTAACATAATTACTATTTCATTATTCATTATTAAAAATATAAATTTAATTACTATTTAATTGCTATAACATAAAATAAAAATATGAAGTGGGTAAAAGGGAAAGAAAGAATGAAATAGAACCTCAGACGGAAGGAGAGGCCGCAGCAATGACTGCAACGTCAATCGCGAGAAGTTAAATAAATACCCAACTTCAAAATACATTTATCGTTAATTGCTATTATTTTATTAATTTAACGATCAATGAGGCTTTTTTTTGTGTGGAGAAAGTGTCAAGCATATTATTGATCTTATTCAAACAAAATATTGGATTTGTTTATCTTCTTTTATATCTTGTAATTATTTATCTTTTGCTAATTGGTAATTGAATCCTAAAATTTGTCTGACTATATACTCTACTAAGTAGAAATATTAATTTCTTTGTATTGGATAGGCACCCTTGTGCTTATTTAATATAATTTTATTTATCAGAAAAAATATTCAATTTAGGTTATAAAAACCTAGATAACAGCATTATTATAGTTCTTTAATCTATATACTATATAAGAAAACTAAGTCCTTGCCATATTAGTCATGACATGTGTCATCACCACAATCACTCTTTTCCCTCCAAAAAAAATTTACTTCATTTCCCTCCAACATTGTCAATCTATACATGTTCATTTCATTTAAGTTTTCTCATCATATTTGATATTTGATTATCAGTCTTTAAATAATTCAAATGTCAAAAATATAATGTTTTTTCATTGTTCTAAAAAGAGATGTACAACTCTTCGTGGAAGTTAACTTAATATATTCGTTTATCTTTGAGTCTATGTTATGGTAAAAACAAAACTTTATTGTTATCAAATTAAAATATACTATGAATACAATTTGTTATCTTATATTTTTATTACATTTATTAATCATTACATATGTTATATATTTATTAAAAAATGACATCATAATTTTTTAATTATCTCTCAAATGTATCGTATAAGTTAATTAAATATAATAAAATGTCATATATCTATAAAAATACATAGTAGAAAACTAAAAATAAAGGAAAATTCATAAGGGAATAAAAACTGCATATGTGAATAATGACAATAAATTTTGTTATACTATTGTAATTTGTAATCAAATAAGTGAATAAATATTGTCTATCAGTTGCAAACTAATAATTAACAAGTAATAATTACTTTGAATAAATACCGTCAACCATTAGGAAAGAAATAAAACTGGTGAAAATAAGGGAATAAAAACACATATTGTCATTTAATGTGGTGCTTATGGGTGATATCGATGATGTTATTAAAGGTGGAAAATAATGTATATTAATCACTACATGCAAATTAGTATGTCTGCATTATTTTTTTAAAAATTTAAAAATTTAATTATAATTTTCTCATTTTCATTACTATCGTTAAAATAATTTAACAGTTTTAATCCTAAATAATTTAGGCTTACATTATTTTGAGAAAAAAACTAAACTATATAATTACAATTTCTCTATTTCAATGACCATTTATTACTAAATTTCATTTCTATCTATTAAAATATTATTTTCGAAGTTGTCATACTAAATCATTAAACCCGAAAAGTACTAATCATTAAATTACTTATTAAAAAAATATGAAATAATAAATCAATTATACTAACAACTACTAATAAATACTATCTTAGAAGTAAAATAAATTATAAACAAATTACATTAAGAAATTATCACAATAAATTATAAAATTAAACAAATTCTCCATATGTACGTCTATATTAATAATGAACAATATAAATTTTTATTATATTTATTAGTTAGCCAAATATATAGACTATAAATCATGAAAATCAATCAAGAAAGTACAAAAGTGTATGAGTAACATGTATTTTTTTAGCAATGTGAATGTACGGATAACATATGTGTTTTTAACCATGCGAATGCAATGGTAATATATGTCTTCCTAATGTATATGTAATATGTGTGTTTTAACCATGCAAATGCACAAATAACGTGTGTTCTTAACCATATGAATGCATATATAATGTATGTTCTGAATCATACAAAAAAAATATCGTCCCGTGCAAATGCACGGGTCACTTGCTAGTTGAATACAAAGTTATATCCCCATTAATTAACGTGATCGATTGGGTAAGGTAACTCCTCTTGATAAAATATAGCTTCTTATTTTTTTTATATAAAAACTAGCAAATAACCCGTGCATTTGTACGAGGTGGTATTTTTTGTCGTATGATTAAGAACACACATTATATGTGCATTCATATGGTTAAGAACATACACGCTATTTGTGCGTTTGCATGGTTTCGTGAAGACATGTTAGCTATATACTTTTGTACTTTTTTTTATTGATTTTCATACTCTATAGTCTATATATTTTGTTAACTAATAAATACAATAAAAACTTATATTTATCATTCTTAATATAGGCTTACATATGAAGAAATTATTTAGTTTTATGATTTATTGTGATTATTTTTTAAAGTAACTTGTTTATAATTTCTTTTATTTCTAGAATATTATTTCTTATTAGTTGTTAGTATAATTGGTTTATTATTTCATATTTTTTAAAAGTATACAAAAGAGGAAATTGTAATTAATTACTTATATTTTTTCAAAATAAATACGGATTTAATCATTCAGTATCACAACTTTGATAATAATATTTTAATAGATAGAAATGAAATTTTAGCAATAAAATGACCATTGAAATAGGAAATTTAAGTGAGATTAACATGTACACCATATCTTGACCCAAAGACTTAAGGTCTTAGATCTATGAGTTTATCCACTTATATGATTTTCAATTCATCTACTTTTACACAATGTGAGACATCTTCTTACATCTCCTCCACAAGTGTGAGTTACTCCGTATGACTATCGGATACAATAAAGTTCAACTTTCTATCTAATTGTGTCGTCGTTGGCTTGTCTTGTCATCAACGGGACATGTTGCCTTCATCTCTTGAAGAGAAGGCTTTCAGCACACGGATCTCATGTGGATCTACCGACAAATTGACGCTTCCATACTCAGTTTAAGTCGTTGGACTATCAGACTAATACCACTTCTTGGAAGACCTTCATCCATGGGCTAAATTGTTCTTCTACGAACTTAGTGAAAGAAACATATAAGGTAGTTTGACACCACATATTGATCCTAAAACCTTAAGGTATTGGGTCTACGGTTTGATTCACTCATATGCGTTTGAATTCATCCACTTCTACACACGTGTGACTTCTTCACACCTGAAATATTCAACAATGGCGGTTCATGTGAACTGCATATTGATTATAATTAATCATATTTATGTGATGATTATATCATTTTAACAAGTTATCTTCAATGTGAAAATAACATTTTTTATTAATTTAAACCCATAATTTAAAATATAGTTGCAATTCTAATTCAATTGGAAGTGGTGGAAATCAAGTTCGTCTCTTTCTAAATCAAACCGACCTTCCGACAGAAAATAAAGTCGCAACATAGCGTACACAATTTCATTCTATATTTTGGATTGACAAGTTGGGCATTCAATATTTTCATGCACCAATTTAAAGGGGGTTAATAGGATCACGGATCGATTACAATCACATGATTTAATTTACATTTATTATAGAGAATCCTTTAGAACCTCTATATTATGGATTTTGATCTAGGAGATTTGTTAGCATAATCTTGAGATATATCATATATCTACTGGCTATATCGGTACTTTTACTTTCTTTAAAACACAATAAAAGTTCCTTGGAGTTGTTAGCTTAGAAATTAATAATTAGAATAAGAACCCTAATTTGATTTGCTCAATTGGGTCATGGGTGTCCCAATACAATCACCCGTCCTTCATCCATAATAACATCTTGGAAGTTATCATTGGAAAAAACAAAACTAGTTTCCATCTATATATAGAAGGATAAAATCGATAATCTTAATATGAAAGAACCTTGACAAATTGACAAGTAAAAAATTACGTGACATACTCTAGAAATTTATTCATTATAAAAAGTAGGATTACATTATTTGTTGGAATAATTATAGTAGTGATTGCTACAAAATATGAACTATTTCTTGTGTTTGTTAATAAACCTTATGTTTCTAGGTATGAATTTAGCAGTTTCACATGAATTAGGTTCTTAATTTATGTTTTAACATTTGGTATTAGAGTGACTTCAAGGGACATGAATATGTGACTAAATAAGTGAGAAGTTTGATGAGTCGGCAGTGAAAACAACATTGTGAGAAATTTGATTGGATTATAATTATTGAAGTTTGATCCTATGTTAACTAAGTTAACAAATTCTAATGAATTATTCTTTTCAACTATGTTAAGAGCCAACTAACTAGATAGTATGGTTAAAAATTAATGTAACCCATTTTTTGAAAATATTTGCATGTTTATTGTTTTGGTGATTATTTTAATGTTCAGTCCGTAAATTTCAAGGGAAGTGTTCAATGGATATTGCATTAACCAAATTATGTTTTTTTTATATATTATATGTCATACTAATTAAAATGCATGCTACCTTTAAATAATTTATCACTCACCTACTTACATGTGTCTTATTTTACTAATGCTTCATAATTAACTTATACTCAGTTTTTTAAGTGTTTAATTAATTTGATTTTGTAATTTGAAATGATGAAACAGAGGACTAGAAGACAAATCTCTGTTGAAGGAATTTTTAGACCAAGCTGAGTTGGATAAACCATGTCCTTTTAAATTTCAAAATGTTATATTAAACTTTTTTTTAGATGATATAAATTCTAACATAATCATAATTACTTTCAATTATTTATAGACAAAATATGATGTATTGTGATTCAAGTTTAGTTTCATATTTTGGTGCATTTGGTTTTATTAAGTGATAGAGGTTAAGGAGAATAAGTGGTACTTCAATCCACCAAAAATCTAATAAAAATTTAATACAAAGATATGCATATGAAAGTGTATTAGTTATTATTCATAATCTATCAACATTATAATTTATAATACCATCCACTTAGTTTGATGTTAGCTACTTATCACTTGATTAAAACAAAAAAAAATGAAATTTATAAAATTAGTATTATTAAATATATCAATATTTAGTTGTATTTTTATAAAATTATCCTTTATTCTATACTCATATTTCCACTTTCCATAACGTGTTAATTAAGGATATTTTGACACCAAATTTAATTAATATATTTTGAAATTTGGAAATGATCATATAAAAATACCATAACTAATCTCTCAAGAGAGGATCTTAGTAAAAGACTTGAGATCCTAAATTTTATTGGGATTAAAAACAAAATTCTATTACATTTTCAAATTAAAAATATTGAAATCAATAAAAAAACTTGTATGGATATATATCATTTTCCTATGATATATCACAATGTTTATTCTGCTATTAAATAAATCAATCATTACTAAAGAAAATATTCATTTATGATATATATATATATATATATATATATATTACTTTCTTATGGACATGAAGATTTAGTAGAGAGAAAAACTTGTATAGAAATGTTCAAATGTATCTAATATATCATATTTAGAGATAAATACATTTATTCTTTTTATTGGTTTATGTATTTTTGTATTTAGTGGAGGAATATATAATTTGATACAAAAATGTTAGGTAGTTGAAATTTAAGATGATAGTGAGAGAAGTGGAGCAGAAATTGGCCTTGCATGTTATTGGAAAGCTCAAACCTTAAATGTTTACCAAACCTTATTCACGGTCCAATATCACCTCTCCACCTTATTCTCACTACGTCACCTCACTACCAAACTTTATTTCCTTTTTTTCATTATTTCAAACAAAATCTTAAGAGTTCGATTATTGAATACAACACTTGTTGATAGAAGTAATTATACATCCTACAAAAATTAATTTTTTATCTAAATGGTGAAAGATATCCTTAATAATACCAAAAAATTAAATGTAGAGTTTATAGAAAAAAGAATTACAATTCATTTAGGATCCCCTTATATGAGATTAAAATATGCAAGCTCTCATCCTATTTAGAACTTTGTATATCAAATTAATCATTTTAATGAATGCTCCTATCATATAAATCTAATATATTAAATCTAAAAAATATATATAATCTCGGTCAATATTTTAATTATATACATCAATTTTAAAAGAATACATCTTTGTATAAAAATTAAAACTATTTGATTATATATCGATTAGGGTTTGAACATTCCTGAGACAAGTGATCTTAATAATAAATAGTTATTAATGTAAACAAAATTCATATATATGTGAATAATGGATGATATAATAATTTTGTAAAATTTTTAGATGTACCCATTTTTTAAGAATAAAATTATGGAAAAAAATAAAAATAATATAAGTATATTCAGTTAGTATAAATATTCATTTTATATTTTCTTGTTAATAAATCAACTTACTAAAATAGTAATGATAATATATATATATATATATATATATATATATATATTTATAGCCGTACATTTTTATAAAATATTATTTAATGTAAAATGAGTTTCTCTTTAAAGTTATACAGTTACAAAATTTATTCAATTTTATCAAGTGCAGAGAAATCTATACTCATGGACTATATAAATATATCATTTTTTTTTCAATTTTTTAAATAAACCACTTTATATAAGCTACAAATACAAATCAATGATTGAAAAAGGATATATAAATAGCAAGGCTAAGGAATTCATTTTGGGAGAAGAAAAGAAGTATATAGATAGTAATAGCATTAGAGAATTGGAAGAGAGAGAATCAAGTGAAGAAGGCTGAAGAAAAATACAAGAAGATACTTACAAAGATTAAAGCTTGAGCCTCAAAAATCAAAAGAATTGTAAGATTTTATCCCCTTTTCCAATCTATATTTTTTTTGTCTTAAGCTATGATAACAATAAAAAAGTATAGGCACATTTTGTGTATATGTTTTTTTTTGCCTTTTAAATAAGCTTATATATTGTTCTTGATGGTTAAATGAAACGGTGAGATTTGAAACAAAAAAAAAAAAAAAAAACCACCCATACAGCCACATCTGAATTTAGTTTCCATGTTTGTTCATAGTTTTTATCTGTAAGAATATTTTTCTGGAATAAATTTATCCTTTGAAAAATCAAAACCTGACATATATGGTATTCCTATTTATGAATTTGTTCAAGAATAAAAATTTTACTATTATTTTCTATTATCATTCTCAATTTCTCTCCCTACTTTTCCCCACTATTATTTTTTTCTCACTCCAGTAACAATATAATTGATAAATAAATAACTAAAAAAACTAGCAGGACAAAATTGTTCTGAAATATGAAACTAACAATTAAAAGTATGAACATAATTTTTCATGTAAAGGAAGACTAACATTGTAATACAAATTCAGTAATCCTTCCCGGATCATATTTTGAGTTGTAATATGAGCTTATAATAAAAAATAGGTAATAAATATTAATATTATAAACTTTGAACATAAAATAATAATATTTATAACATAAATATTTATAAATTAGAATAATACTCTAAAGTGAAACTTTAAATTATTCGTCTTATTTGGTAATTATTTTAAGCACAACAATATAATGGTGTATCAAATCAAATGAGAAGAAATTTTAAATGATATAGATTATAGTCTTCATTCCTTAATTGTTAATTTAATTAGATTTAATTTTTATTACAAAAACATAATAAAGAAGAATAACTTTTGTAACAATATTATAAGGTAACATAATTGTTTACCGTAAAGAATTCCATACAATCAAATTCAATTTGTACTAATTCATAATGGGAGTGTTGATAATGAGTTTATAAAGGATATTCATTTCGTACAAAATATAAAGTACGATAATGATATGTTATGATGATACGTTGACATATATACTCATTTCTGAACTTGAATCTATACTATTATTATTATAAGCTAACATGATATTATACTTTATAATGTCCAAAACTGTATATATTAATGTGAAGTCACAAAGTATATTTTGTTAGGAAATGAGAGTCTAATAAGATGAAAGGTTTAATAAATGGTTTATGTGACTTGATATCACATCTTAACTCAAACATAAAACATTAGATATATGAGTTTGGTTGAATTAGACATTATAAGTGCATTAAAAAATTATACATTAATATCAAATGATATAATTTTTTTTTAAATAGATTAAATTTAAATAATCATTTTTAATATAATTTGTATAAATGGTACATGGGCTTTTTTGTTCGTCCAGTTTAGCTCAAAGCCTATGCAGAATAACTCGAACCCATCCCATCTGGATAACCCTTTTAACAGGTCTACTGGAATATCAATAATTTGGAGGTCGAGTTAAAACTTTAAAAAAAAAACAACCTAGTATAATAGAGTGGGGTGGGTTATATAATAATAGCATACAATCCATAATTATACAAGAGAATAATGTATCTCCTGGTATAAGGAGATAAATTATCTCATACAGTCACTAAAATCGTGACATGTGTACTATTTAAAATATTTCTAAAACTAAACTAAACAATACACATGTCATTCTTTTACTGGTATGATGAGATACTTTATTCCCATTGACATCCCTATTTCTATTTCATGGGTTTTAGCTATTAAGGAAATTAGAGTATCCAAAACTAGAAATGAGTGACTAATTCAATAGAGTTTAACAAAATATGTGGATTAGATAAGAAATAATTTAGGCATGCAATTGTAATAAATCTTAGGGTGAATATTTTAGCTTCATTCTATTTTTTCTTCAAATTTTACCAGCCTTTGAAAGTGCTCTTAAAATAGTTTCCAGAAAAATATATTTCCAGAAGAATTAATCAATTCCATAAAAGTATGATAATTTTTATTCTTGGAAATGTATTTTCAGTAAAGATGGTAGGACAGCATTAAAAGAAGAGAGAAAAAGAATTGTGCATTGATTATACTATCAACACATCATATATAACTTTATATGGTTGATGAATAATGTATATATAGTTTAATATTATTAACACATATTCACATAACACATGTGAAACTATAAAAAAGCTAAATCTTGTGCTACATGACTTGACACCGGTTCAAAGAGAACCACCTTCAATCAAATCTATTTTGATTATATTTTATTTTATTTCCAATGTTTTTAAAAAAAGGTTTGTAATAATTTCCAACAATTAATGTGCAAGTTAATATTTCTTTTTTATGGGAAAACGTCAATATTATTAACTACAACTACAAAGGTTATACTGAAAATATATTTTTATTCTTAAAACTAAAAGAAAAAACACACTCCTCTTGAATACTTGACAGGAGTTTGACTCAATTACAAGAGTCTCAAAATGAGAATTTCAAGGGGAAATTCAAGATAATTGAGTGAAACAATCATGGAGTTTACATAGTAAGGCATTGTATACATATTTGTCTTTCTCTTGATTTGTAGTCATGATTAGAAACATAATCGACTTATTTGAGTCGAACCACTTTTAATAATCATGTTTAAAATCAGAATTTAAAAAAAGCATTTTTAATAATCATTTTTTAAATTCTTTTTTTAGATAAAGCACTTTTAAATATCACTTTTTTTTGTAAAAGTGTTCTTTATTTTTTAAAAGAATGATTTTTAAGTTTTAAAAAAATTGCAATTTTCTACAAATATGTGACGTTTAAGGTTTTACGTGTAAAGTTTTTAATATATATTTATATATGATATGTATTTAACAACAAAATTTAATATTAATCACATCAACATTGCCTATAATTGATCTCAATTTAATAAAAATCAAAATCAGAGTATAAGGCTACAAGAAAGTGAGAATTGTGATAGTAAATGAAATTGAAAAAATAAAAAACATTGTTTGTGAATGTTTAATTTTTAGATGGATTAGGTATTCATCCAAATAAATATGATTGTATCATGTAAAAGTCTTTTGGGTTCCTTGCCAATTATGTGCAAGTTGATAATTAATCAAATTAACTATATTGGGTTCCACAGATAACAAATAGAACACAGAAATATTCAATACAGCACATGAATAGAAAATAGTCACTATATAAAAAGATTTATTGATCATTAATTAAAAGAAAAGAAAAGTTTGAGAAGTGGAAATATTTGAGTGGTGGTGAGAGTGGACAGAAAGGAAAAACAAAAAAGAGAGAATTGATGTAACGTGTGTGGTAAAAATGAAAGAAGCAAAAATGGAAAAAGTAAGTGGAAAACGTGAGTGATAAATTAAAGAGTGCTATGAGGAAACATTACTCTTAATTATAGCATAAATAATATAGAAATATAGAAGAGGAAGGATTTCAGTGGTGGTGGTTATATTTTCATACTGTATTCCTTCTATTCTACTACCTTCCATATTCCATTAACAACTAAATAATGTGTGCTCCATAATCATTCTTAAGACCTTAAATATATTTATATAACATTTTTTAAGACCTTATATATGTATATATTTATATAAGTTGAGTGGTCAATTTGATTTTGTCATGTACTTTAGGGATATATATATATATATTGGAACTTATGTCTCTCTATTTATATATATTTCTCCATTCTTGATTATTCATACTAGAAGTGCTTAACAGAAGCCCTACTACATTCTCATGAGTGGCCAAGAACATATATAGTATCAGGTATAGTTCTTGTTAACTTCTTTCTTGCTTTTATACACAGTAAGTATAGATTGTGTGCAATTCAGTAGCATACACATATGATTAGTTTTTGTTTTGCATATATATACCTTGAATTATTGGTTGATATTCCTGACATTTATTTGTCTCCATATTGATATGTATATTTTTGCATGGGAAGTTAGTATGTGATAGTAGTAGTGTTCTATTTAAAAAAATAGTACATATATATAGAAATGGAAACAATAGTTACATCACATCATCTAATTCATTATACCTTATATATAAAAATATATAGAATATATTAATCAAAATCTATCATGGGTTTGGTTTAAAATGCATAAGAATGAGCACTACATTAAATATTATGTGTAATCAAATTGGAATATTTTGTTATGTTCATTAATTAGGTTTGAAATAACATTAATGGTGGTATCATAGAAAAGGAAGGAGAGAAAATGGAATTGTGGGGTCTTTTCTTTGTATCATTAATGCCAATTGTAAAGGTACTATTGATCACTGCTGTTGGGACATTACTTGCACTTGATCGATTTCAAATACTTGGAAACAATGCAACCAAACACTTGAATACTGTGAGTATCTCTTCTTCTCAACCTTCTTCACTCTCATCTTTTACTTCATTAGTGTCGTTTACCATCAAACTAGGGTCTTCCCGCTTCATTTCGATCGAAACATATAATTAAATTGCAGTCTAGTTTGATTTGTTTATATTAAGACATTTGATCTAGTATGATGCAAATATTATATGCAATTTGGATAAATTTGGACTGTTTTTTTTTATAAAAAATTGAAACTCTACGTTTAAAAATCATACACATGACTAAAATAATAAGCCTAATATATTTTAAAGGGACAAGTTTACATGCATGTTAATATTGTTGCAAACCTTGTCAAAATGTTGTTTACATACACAACGATATAATGTGACATGTCCATAAATTTGTTCCGACCACTCATGTTAATTTAAATAAACAAACAACTATTGTATAAATTTAAAAATTATTATATCAAAGACATCAACATAAATAGGTCACAACAATTGGTATAAGAATATTATATTCATAACAAGATGTTCTCATTCAAACAAAAAAAACAATTAAATATATTGATAATTAACATTGATTTCTTTATTCATTGTGATTGTATTGTATATCAGAAGAAAATAAATCTAACAACTTAATTATATTTATCAAAAGAATATAATTTCTATAATGTAAATTTTTTACTTAAGTGTGAGAATATATTACTTAGAGAACACATATTTTTTAGCCATATCAAATGAATATACTGGATCTCTTAAAGTAACAAAATCTAAAAAGTATTATGGATATTTTAAATTGTACTTCACAATTACAATTATGAGCATAATATCTTAGTTTTGAAGTGAACTTGACATGGCTGGCATGGGAGTCATAAATATGGTGGTAACCACAATTTAGAATACATGTGTTATGGTTGAAGACAAAATATATTTAATTAAGCTTGTTTTATTTATTTTGTATGCAGATGGTTTATTTTGTGTTTGCTCCTGCTCTTGTTTGTGGAAATCTAGCAAAAACCATAACTTTAAGGAGCATGATAATGTTGTAAGTTTTATTTGATTGTGTGTTGACATTTGTTATAAAAATGTTGTGTATTTAGGCTGTATGGTTTTGAGATATTATTATTATATATGTAATGTAGGTGGTTCATGCCACTGAATGTTCTTCTCACATTTGTGATTGGGACAGTTCTTGGATGGTTACTTATTAAAATAATTAAAGTTCCTCATCATCTTCATGGCCTTGTATTGGGGTGCTGTTCAGCAGGTACCCCAACAATCATTTCAATTTTACTTAATTCATAATAAATGTGTATTATAGAATGGTGTTGTAGGAAAATCATATTTTGTGTGTACAGGAAATCTAGGGAACTTGCCTCTGATTATAGTTCCAGCTGTCTGTAAAGAAAGAACCAATCCTTTTGGAGATGTCAATGTTTGCTATTCAAATGCACTTGCTTATGCTTCTCTATCTATGGCTGTATGATCCTAACTTAACAACATTTACAATTTAAATGTCTATTTCACTCCACATACTATCTATTTGGAAATGTTACTGTTTCATAGGTTTCACTACATTTGTGAATTGTTCTAAACTTTTTAACTGTGTTTCTGGTTTTTCAGTTAGGATCCATTTTCATATGGTCTTATGCTTACAACATTGTCCGCATTTATTCCCGCGAGCCTTCGAGTATTACCAAAGTTGATTCCACAAAAAATGCAGTGTCTGTGGCAGAAACAGATCCAGAAAACCTTTCAAAATGTTCCACAGAAGCATTTCATTCTGCTGAGGATAAATCAAAGAGTAATGATCATGTGAAGAGACTTGAAATTGAATGCACAGTTCCTAATGAACAGGTAAAGGTTGTATATAAGTTATGAATATAATTGAAATGTATTAGCATTTTTATCAGATTCAGAAACTGTTTACTATGCAAGTAGGAAGAAATTGATAAAATAATTATAAGGAAGCTTTTGTACTAGAACAAATTAAGACATTGAATGCAAGGGAATTGTTAAACAAATAAGATGTGATGATGAGTGAAACACACTGTTCCTGTTAATGTGTTGAGAACATTTCGGTACAAGTTATGATCTTAACATTTTTGCAGGTACCAAAAAAGGAAAAGATTATGAAACAGCTGAAAATAATAGCTGAAAAGATCAATCTCAAAGTACTATTTGCACCTTGCACAATAGGAGTGGTATGCCAAAAAAATCTCTTACTTTTCTCAGTAATGTTTCATTCATTTGACAAAGATGGAATGACATATAGAATGAAGCATAGTAGTTACAATAAGAAAACTAAAACACTTAGATAAGTCTCATTTGTTCAACAAATTGACTCAGCCACATCACAACACTACATGTTAGATTCTTCTGAAACATACAAAAATAAATTGTGAACTACATTAGAACCAAGTGGTACTACTTATGAGTAATGAAAATTATTTTCCTTCTTCGTGAATGCAGATGGTTGGTTTAATCATTGGTGTAGTCCCTCAATTCAGAAAACTATTAGTTGTTGACCATGCTCCTCTCCGTGTGGTTCAAGACTCTATAGACATGTTGGGGTAAGTATCCGATCAATCACGACCAGGGAGTTCCATTATTAGACTATAATACTATACTGTTTGTATTTTTTGTCTGATTTGCAGGGATGCAGGAATTCCAGCAATGACTTTGTTAGTTGGGGCAAATCTTCTTAAGGGTAATGAATTTCTCTCAGTTTTGGTAGGCACATTGTGAAAATGAATATGATGACAGAAAATGGATGATGCATTTCAGGTTTAAAAGGAAGCAGAAAGCAGGTTCCACTTATTGTTGGCATTACTGTGGTTAGATTTATTGCCTTGCCAGCAATAGGTATAGGCATTGTTAAAGGTGCTGCTCATTTTGGTTTCATCCACTCTGATCCATTATATCACTTTATTTTACTGCTTCAATTTGCCCTTCCACCTGCAGTAGCCATGAGTAAGTATACTTTATCAAAACTTCAAAAATCACTATTGGTTCTTTCATATCATAGAGAATACTAATTTTTATGAGTGTTAGGTACAATTACTCAATTATTTGGAGCTGGTGAGGGTGAATGCTCAGTTATCATGTTAGCAACTTATTCCTGTGCTGCTGTTTCACTTACTCTCTGGTGCACATTCTTTATGTGGCTTCTGCTATAATAATTACTTTATATTCCAACATCACTTTATAAGTACATCACTGTAACAGATAAAAGGGCTCTCTATCAAAGATCTGAAGAGCTCTATAGAGTTTGTTAGGACTGGTTTGAGATTATAATTTGCAAACCACATGTTGTAATTTGAAACTCTAAAAGAGAAGGGGAGAAAAAAAGGGTACCATTATCTGTATAATGTAATGGATAATTTCTACAGCATAAATATGGGTATCTATGTGCTGGTTTTGATGTCAAAAGGAAATATTAGAGTACCACCCAAAAACCTTTAATTATAAATAGAAAAGGTAATATATATTGGGTTTATGGTAGTAGTAGTAGTTGATAGCTTTTGTGGTCAATCATTCACAACATACAAACATCCTATTTCATTTTGTGCAACTTATTGCATTATTAGTATTCTATTGCTAAGTTATTTGTTTCATTTTCATTATTTGGACTTAATTTACTGTTTTCTTTATGAAGTCCTATAAAAGAATTTTTTATACTTGGTGGCATCCTAACTCCCTTTTGATGCTGTTAAGTTTAATGTTTCATGCAATTAATGTTATTTGTAATGAAAGATGAGAGTGAACTTAGAAATTATTGAACATTGGATGAATTTTTATACAAAACTGAGCTTTGATGATTTCAATCCAAACATTAAAAAGCAGTGTTGCAAGAATCAGACTAAACAACTAGTATAAACATAGTCTAGCATTCTTTAAGCTAGCTTCTTTCCCTTCCTTTTGATCCTTGGGACATTCAACTTCTTTGTAGAGCATGATTTCAAACTAGAACTAGAATGCACATTATGCACTGCATTGATAGTGGCCAAGTCAGATTCTAAAACTCTAACCTGGAAATGTATTTATTCTCTACAAAAGATGCATTGTTTTCTCTACAAGATGATTCATGACATTCTTAAAATCATGCACCTCTTCCTTAGTAGAACGATTGTATACAAGAACATCTTACTTTGTCTGCACATTAGAAAAGTCCAATAATAAACATATAATGATTTTATAACTTATAAACATGTATATATGTGGTTGATAGTATATATGCTCGGTCCTAAGCATGGATAAAGTGAAGGTTGTGTTAGACAGTCGGTAACCGATGTAAAACTTTGTCAAATCTCTATGATATGGATCAACAATATGATAATGTTAATGTTAGGTCATTGTTCGGAAGTAACACTCTATATCACCCGAGAACAATGTCCATTGAGCATGGCCTTCTACATCACCTCCTAGGTGTAATGAAAAATAAGCAAGGGTTCTCGACTTCTCGTATTTGCATGAACTGGTGGGAGTAAAGAAGCTAATTCACTAGTCTAGAATATGAATCGAAACATGGACTATAGGCACTGTTATACGTAAATCAATAGAAATATTAGACACAATGATTGGGAGGAAAATCAATTTTATGCGCCTACATGAAACTAAGTGGGTTTGTGAGAAGGCAAGGGATTTAGATGCTTCAAGTTTTAAGCTGTGGTACACCGCTAAGTCAAAATTGAGAAATATGGTGTGAATAATTGTAGATAATGAATGGAGGAAGGATGTGGTGGACATTAAAATTATGGGAGATGAGATATTATCCCTAAAGTTTATAGCAAAGAAAAAACTTTTCATGTGTCTAGGTAGAGCTAGAGAAACATCACACAATAAAGTTTTGGGAGGAATTGGAAGGTGTAATCCAAGGAATACCTTTAGGAGAAAATATTTTCCTATGAGAGGATGTCGATGGACATGTAGGGAGGACACTAGATTATATGAACTTATGAAGGTTTTCATGGGTTTATGGCATAGTGGAAACAAATACGAAAGGTATGGATATTCTAGATTTTTCATCAGCTTTTGATTTTACAAAAGTTAGCATGTGTTTTAATAAGCGGGGGAACATCTTACCACATATAAGAGTGGTGTAACATATCCTAAAATTAATTTATTGCTTATAAGGATATCAATAGAAAGTTTTGCTTGGACTGTGTTGGGTCGTCAAGAAAGAGTCTCAAGAGTCAAGTAGTGGAAATTGAATGATGAGGAACGAAGGAGTTTACGACAAAGGGTTTTGGAGGAAGGGTTTTGGGAGACACAAGGAAGTTCAATCGATGTGTGGGATGAGATGACCATGAGAATTAGGAAGATAGCAAAGGAGACACTAGGTGAATCTATAGGCTTTGGACAAAAGAGTAAAAAGTCATGATGGTGGGACATAAGGGTAAAAGACAAAGTTAAGGTGAAAAGGTAATGTTATAAGACATGGTCCTTGTGTAAAATTACTGAAAATTGGGGAAAATACGAGGCAACTAAAAAGGAACCAAGAAAGCAGTGAGTGGAGCGAAAGATAGAGCGTATGGTGAGTTATACAAATCGTTAGGTAGCAAGGTAAGGGAAAGAAGCATTTATAAGCTTGCAAAGGGTATGGAAAGAAAGACAAGAGACTTGAACCAAGTAAAATACATTAAAGATGTAGATGAAAAATCTTAGTGAATAATAAAGATATTAAGGAAAGATAGAAGAACTATTTTTCAACATTTTCAACACAGTCATTATTCTTTGCATTCTGCTAGGCTAAACTAGTGAACTTAGAATCATATGATTCATAGCAATTTTCATATCAAACGATGCATATCGTGTGCTCAATCGTTTCGTGTCAACAATCACAATGTGAATCACGCGGAATCAGCTTAAGTGTTCGAATAGTCTCTATAGTCGTGAATCACGCAATTATTGTCGTTGCGAGTTGAAAAGCGCCCCGGCTGGGTCATGGGCGACACGGTTTGTTAAAACCCCGGGAAATATATTCTAAAAAAATGCATCTGCTAGCCATTTACCAAGTCTGTTAAATCCAAGGCTCTTTTAACCCTGTAAACATAATTAAAATGTCAACAATGACGGAAAAACCTTATTCTTTACTTGTAACAGTGGTTAAGTGAAAAGAAAACGTGAAAACTTTGCATTGTTTTCACAGAAAAAATTTATGTAGGACCCTAATCACTTGAATTTATGTTATTACATACAGTATTTTTGTTGTAATGAGTTTATGAATTATTTTAGTATGTTTAATTATTAATCACTAATATTAAGATTCACAATATGATATATTCATGATTCGCAAAGTTGGCATAAGGATTCATGTATGCTTCACGATACTCGTTTCATCGGGCTAAACACTAAAAAGGAGGATCAAACTAATATATTTTTCGTAGAATTCGGGAGTTGAAGATAAAAGAAGCTTTGAAAAGGATGAAAAAATGATAAAGCATAATATATTTATTGAGGTCTGAGAGGTTCTAGGCAAGCAGCGCTTTAGTTGACTCACAAAGGTGTTTGATGAGATCACGAGGTTTTGGAAAATGTGGAACGAGTGGATAATCATCTTAATCCCTATTTATAAGAACAATGATGGCATAACAAAATAGTGCAAACTATCGGAAAATTAAGCTCATGAGTTATTCTATGAAGTTATGGGAGTGTATAAACAATTAAATGTTGAGACAAGATAAGTGTATCATAATCTAAAAATAACCAAATAATCTTGTCTATAACCATCATAAAAATAGTAAGAAAAATATGAGATATAAAAGTTAAAAAAAGAGAAAATGTTGAAGTTAAAATTAGTTTTGTAATGAAAACTTACATCTTCCCATGGATCCTGAAGATCAGGCATATCACTGATTTCAATGATGGGAGATAACCTTTCACCACTTGATGATGCATCTCCATGGGGCTGAGATATGCTTTGGTAACCAGCCAAAGAATCACAACTTAGATCAGAATGATTTAATCCGTCGAGTGAACCAAGCATTGTCGAATGAGTTGCAGAATGAAACCTTCCTTGATTTTCACTAACCACGTTGCCAATTCGAGTTTTCAGTTTATGAACTTGTGATTTTACTGCTTCAATCTTTTTAATGATGTCATCCAAAGATTTGTCATTAATTTTATAATCTATAGATGACCAAATATCACTCAACTTGAATTCTTGATGAATATTTTCATCATTACCTCCTGATGTCAATAAACAAAGAGTAGAATTAGAATTTCAGAATCTCCTGGAACCACTCGAACCAATCAGCCGTTGATTCAAAAGAAAGTCGTATACTTATAAGTCAATACAAAAATCACAACGAAACTTTGTTCGATACGCGATTTATCAATTTAATGATGGTTTTTGCAAGTTAAACAAATAACAAAAAAGCAACATGTATATTACTACAACTCACCTATAGAAACACCATGAAAATCTTTCATACAAGCACCAGCAGTATGATCTGTTTTCTCTGGAAAATGAACTAAGTGAAATGAATTGTAAAGTAAAAGAGGAGAAACACAGCAAGAAATGACAAATACTTTAACAGACAAAGAAATGCCATACCAAAGTAGGAGAATAAGGTGTGGTTAGACATGTATGATGCTAAATCACACTCTTCTTCAACTCTTTTCCTTTTGTTCCTCTTCATAACTTTATTCCTATGCATCCTACCAGATATAGGTACTGATTTGATATCAAAGCCATCTAATGTTAAGTGTGCAAAATCAAGGTCCTTTGTGTGATTGTATGCAGCAAGCTCTTTATCATATTTAAGTTCTTCGGACTGAAGCTGCTTAAGTTTCAATTCGACCCACTTACAACGCCACATAAGAGGGCCTATGAACCTCCTCCAGTGTGTTGTCGTCATCCTTTTCTTCCTGATTGATTAATAGAGTAAGTTGTAAAAGGGATAAATGGTTTATCGAGTAAATCAAACAAAAACCGAAACCTTTTCCCAGTAAGTGGGTTCGATTAGATATATATTTTTTCAGGGATATTTTCAATTAAGGCAAATGAATGAAAACTGATACAAGGTACAGTCGAAAAGGCTGGACTTTAGATGAAACAAACATGAAAACAGATATAAGAAATAGTTTTCATATACCTTCTTCGAGGTGCTCCACAATAATCATCACGCATGGATGAGGATCCGTTGTCAGCGCACATTTGCGATTCAACTTCAGTGTCACTTAAGGAGGCATTCTTGGTCTCAGATCCTGTATCAGCAAAAGAACTTGAACACTCAGTGGCATCTTCACAACAATCTTCCACCACCAAAGCCTTGCCAGCATTTGTACACCCAGTGATATTAACTTCTACATCCTCCTTTCCACTACACAAAGGATATTTTTTAATCGGCGACATTTCCATGTCACAAGCATCATTCACATCGTTGGTTTTAGGCTCTAGAACTTTTTGTCCTGAAAATGCAAGGTCGTAGTTATTCTCTGACTTGCTCTTCTGCTCCAAGTCCGGTTCCATTTTTGTGAATCACAGAATCTTCACTGTTCAAAGACCATGCAATGAACACAACTTCATCGTCAAATGCATAAGAAATTCCAATTTTACATAAAATTAAGATGCATCTTGAGCATAGGAGAAACTTATTCAACTTCAATTTGTAACATTCTTATGATATCCAAAGAAAATATATAACTACTACAACTAAACTTTTATCCCACTAGGTGGGGTCGGCTACATGGATCGAACGACATAACAACTATGGACACAACTCTTGCTACATAATGGATAAGCAAAATAGAAAACATATAGAATAACCATTATATTGTTAGGTGTGTTCTTGAAGAGTTTTAACAACAACAACAACAACAATGATGTCAACAATAACTACAACAATGATATTTAAATGACGTCCACCGACAAATCATTGACATATGAAAACAACAATCAAGCATTAGTCCCACTAGGTGGCTTCGGCAAAATCATTAACACATGAATCATTGTCAATAGTTTTTCTAGCATATATTATTCATACATGAGCACCTAGGTGAAAATCAATTCAATGTAAATCCTCCAGTTGTTATAGATAAGAATCTAAAATTCTACATGACCATGTTATTTATCATTACATCATTGGTATGCAATGTAATGGAACAATTCAAAACTGATCAACAACAAACTTAGACTAAAAAATTCTCTCTTTTTCATGCAGTCTTTCAGGAAAACATGAACTCAATTTTCAACTGTTAAAAGTTAGAAAACATTTTAAATTTCAGTTCCTACTACTTACAAAATTAAAAAAAACAACAAATTAATCATATAAAAAATATATATATACACAGAATTCAGAATTTAAACATATACATCGAAAATCCAAAAAAAAACGTAAAAGAGTCTTACCCAATAAGCAGAATTTGAAGAAAAGAAGTGGATAATGGAGAAAAAACGAAACTTTTGAAACACCCTCTAACAATAATTTCAAAATTCAAGAGTGTGTATATATTATATTATATTATAACTGAGAGTGAAGATATAATAACTGTGGTGGAATATGATAGAATGGTCACTACTGCTTCTGAATTTTGCAACAAAAAATATATATAAACTAACTTTCATTTTTCTCTCATTTTCAATCAATTTAAATTATCTTCAAATGGTTTAGAGTGCAATATCTATCCAATTTAATGTAGAAATTTAGATACACAATATCATTCACTATTTATTTTTGTTGCTTTTTGTAATGTTCAATGATAGTTAAATGTGAAATATAAATAATATAGTAACAATATACAAAACTCATATTGCATACATTTTTTTCTTTTGTTTTTTATGTTTAAATTGATATTAAGTTTTTTACTGAATGATTAAATAGTGATTTTCACTAGATTAAGTTAAAGGGGATTGATTGATTGAAATGTGTCTTATTTCTTAATGAATAATTTAAAATCAAACTAATTTATAAGCCTAAGATGGCCACCATGTTACAATCAATGATCATATTAATTAATTGAAAATCAAATACTTAATTTTCTTTATATTTTCAATGATAGAAAGGTTATTCCATTAAAATGAGACATTATTGTTTGGAAAAATGAAGGCTATTATTCAAAAACATTTTTATTTGAATTAGTATCATGGATATGATCAAAAATATATTGATTTAGATGATTATCTTTGGATAATCTATATCTATACTATATATATCTATATATCTATAGTATATTATTTATATTTATTACTATATATAAAGGCAAAACCTCTAATAACTACCTACATGGCATAATTTTTCATTGTCTATTTTGCCATTCTAATTAATTATTATTACAACTATACTATATAAATATATTATATTTATATATTTTATATATAAAGACAAAACATCTACTAACTACCTACATGGTATAATTTTTCATTGCCTATTTTGCCCTTCTAATTAACTATTATTACAATGTTTACCACACAATAAAAGAAATATGAAAATTATAGGTTTTAATATAGGTTACATATATAAAAAATATCAAGTCACCAATGTAATTTCTAATATATGTTTTAATAATATCAAAATTCATTTTCATATTTTTTTTATTACATAAATTATAATATCATGTACAATAGTCAATACAAAAAATGATATATTTCACTAAAATGAAATATTTAATATTAGAAAATAAGAATGTGGGTCACGAAGTGCATGTCGACACGCTAGTAAATGATAAAAGGGATAGAGTAAAGTTTTAAACTTAAATTAAGAAATGAGATATTAGTTTTTAAATTTAAAAAATAATAATTTTATTTCTCAATTATATATTTATTGTAATTAGTTAGAAGCTATAAAAGATGAAATATATCACCTGTCTCGCACGGTGTTCCTATATGTATTCTAGATCAATTAAAATGTTAGTTTTTATTTTTAAATTTTGTATTATAGTGATGTATTAGTATTAGGTTAAGTGTGTCAGGGGAGAAAGAAAGAAAAAAGGAAGAGAGAAAGTTGAGAGTGAAATTGGAAGAGTTATGGGTGGAGGAGAAGAAGAAGAAGAAGAATTCATAGAAGCAGATAATGCAGAAGCTATTATCACCACAATTGAACACAAATCCCACAAGATCGAATCTTTACTCAAACAGTCAGTACTACTACTCTTTTTCTTCTCGATAATTATATCAACAACGCGTTGGTCTAGTGCTTCGGCCGAAACACCCCATTATATGATTATTATGCCCTTTTATCAATGTTAGGTATAAACCGGTGGAAGCCCTTAAAACTGCTCTTGAAGGCACACAGGCCATGACCGGTGATGAACGTTGCAAGGTTCCTTTTTTCCCTTTTTACCCTTATCATTCACACCTTCTATATCCCTAATCTAATGCCTTTCATTTTTCAGATCCTCCCTTATAAGCTTTTTCATTACACTATTATATGCTGTTTGTTTATTTGGCTTTTAATTTTTAGTTTAACTTCAAAAAAAGCTGAAATTTCATTTTAATGTAAAATCACTTTTTACTATCTTAGAATCACTTTTTTAAGCCTAACAAATGGACCTTTAATAGTATTTCGTGCATATATTTGATTCATAGTTACCTGATAGATTGTATGCAGTTCGTCACTTTTTACATTAACGAACTCTATATGTGATAAGGAACTGAAACAATGTGATTTTTTATGTTGATTTTCATTAAGCTTTTTTCAACCACCAATTAAAAACTAGATTTTTCTGTGTGTCAGTTTAGATTATTTGGATTCAATGTTACTTATTTGTTGAACTTGCAGCTTATTTGTCCATGTATTTTCGGTTTTTATTTTGCAGTCTGCACACTGGCTCGTGGTGCATAGAGCTATAATGGCTATAAAGGATGTGGATGGTGTGCTTTCTTCATTGGATCCCGAGTACTATGATATTCTAATGAAGTGAGTACTCAATTTTACTTTTTCGGTTCACCTTTTACATGTTACTTCATTTTTAACATTTAACATTCTGAGTTAAATCGACAACTTCGCTAAGAGCTGCTAGGTATGTTGCTAGGTATATTGCTAGGTATGTTGCTAGGTATTTTTAACATGTAACATTCTGAGTTAAACCCACATCACTACTTTTCATACTTGAAGAGTTTCTAGGTATGTTTCATGCCTGTGCTAGGACACATGATTGGCAGCACTTGACCAGAAATTGAGACTTATAATTTTGAGCCACCTGACATGAACTTTAAAAAAAGACTTGTAATAGAAAGGATTACCACACAAGGCTAATATGCAATTGGACCATTCATAGCCAGATTAATATGCAGACCATAAACCGTCTCTAAAACCTTACACAAAGACAAGACCTTTCTGAAAATTTGTCTTGGTAGAAAAGCAACAGTATTGTCTGCACACCACAAAAAGGATACGTCCTCTGATCCTAACCTATGTTGCATGGGTACTTCAAAGAACCTGAAGTACCGGTATCGGGTACATACCGATTACCCATACTCATGGGTGCTCATTTGATGTGAATTGTTTCAAAATTGTGTCATTTTGAAAAAATAATAGGATTTTTTCCATCTTTCTTCTTGGTTAAATAACAATACTAAATGAGTCACATGATTAGTCCCTCGTCTTCACATTTCACATAAATACATACTCAAGTCATCACATAATACTAAATAGTTACTGTTACCATACATGTAGTCATGCAACATAGCTGCATGTATACCTTATTCTTTCAATGTACTCGTACTCTAGTTTTTGAGAAAATGTCGAACCTCATACCTGGTATGTACCACGTACCCATATTTGTAACACAGCTCCTCTCTCTGATCCCTCCAAAAGTAGTATTACAGAACCTCACTCCCGAACTTTCATTTAACAAATGACTGAACATTCATTACTTTCTGCCTAAAAACCAGTAGAGGGACAACTTGTCAAATACTGCTGCCTAAAAACCAAGTTCTAGCTTCTGGTTGGACCATTTACCGTAACTAAATAGTTGGAAGTCCAACTTGAAAAGTAAGTCTGTCTTCCTGTGGCTAATATTCTCAACAAAAATATTAGCCACAAGAGCTGCATCTAGAATATTTCTACCGTCGGCAAAAAATGCTTTGAGTGAAGGATATTTGAGTCTCGTTGAACTTTGCTCAACCCCATAATGATCAAACCTTTTCTTGGGTCTTATTAATGCTAGTGACCAATGTGATAGGTGTAAATCCTTAATGTTAGCTTAATGATCTTTTTCAGGAACCGAAGTAATGAAAGCAGAACTATGTGAAAACCAATCTTACCATTGATATAGAGCTCGTGAAAAACCATTAACATAACTCCCTTAACAATATCCCAATAGGTAAAAATGGCTATGATAATCCTTAATCAGACTCTTTTCTTCTCCCTTGCATCTTCAAAGATCTTATAGGGTAAAATCATTGAATATCAGTATACTGCAGGCTTGGATCATTCTCTCATTCTGATTCCTATAGGGTAAAATCTGTTGTTTCCAGGTGCAGTTAATTCAAAGAAATTATCAATTAATCTTGGCATTGAGATATAATGTTGTAAGAGAGTAAGCCTCGGCACAACGGTAAGGTTGCTTGCCTTGTGACCTGGAGGTTATGGGTTCAAATCTTGGAAACGACCTCTTCATTTGCGAGGGTAAGGCTGTATTCATCTACCATACCTATATCCCACCAGGTGGAAGCCTCGTGCACCGGGCCACCCTTTTTTATTTAGTTATAATGCTTCAAGTGGAGACTTCAATGAGAGCTTTTGGCCTAACATTGTCAAAGTTGTTCTTTAATTTTGTTAGCTACCTGTTACTCTCTTAGCTGTCATCTCTGGGATGGTCGGCTTGACGAACTTGACTGATATCATTATTGTTATTAGTCAGGAATTCAGGGGTTTTGTGAACTGTGCATTAGAACACAACACTTGTGAAGTGGGTTTGAGGAACTTGTTCTTCGAACATTGCAAACTTTAAATTCTAGAATAGCATATGCACATGAGAAAGAAATATGCACATACATTTTGAATCATGCTTTACTATTTGTTACTTTGAAGATATAAGTGGTCATATTTTATAGTGAGACCTCTGTATGAGATTGAACATTAATAGTTGGTGCGGCTGGGTCTATGTTGTGCCATTTCTCGCTCCGTACTCACTGTTCATAATGATGGTGGACATAGAAAAAATAAATTTATTTTATTATATGATGCCATTACAATTTTTCTTATTTTATTTCTGAACAATTTGTTACTCGAAGGCTGTCATATGTTTGAACAGAATTGAAAAAGTTATTTAAAAGTTGGAAATTGGAACTATGGTGGATGGATCTCTAGTTTATCTGAAACAACAATTTTCGATTTACTTTTTAGTTCTAGGCATTGGGATTTGTAAGAAAGTTAAAAATAGACATGAAATGAGGAAGTTCACTTTCTAATTGTTTAGTTCCTGAAATAGATAATGATGATATTTAAGGTTTGATGCTTCCACAACCATGTTCTGTCCTTAAGAGGTTGTTATATGGTCATAGGTACTTGTATAGAGGCTTAGCCACTGGAGATCGTCCGACATGTGATCAATGTCTCCGGCTTCATGAGAAATTGACTGAAAAAGCAGGACTGGGTTGCATTCTACGTTTCCTAACTGATACTGTAAATACTGTTTGATTTCTGAACTTCCTTCTTTACTTGGTATTTTTTGTTGATCTTGTTTGTTCTTGAGTTTTCTTTTATGTTTTTGCAAGACTATATATAGCAAGCAATGTATCGAAATATCGGGTAAATTTATAAATGGATTCATTTATTTTCTTATCCGATTTTGTAATAGACTGCACTGCTCTTTATGTATCCATGTTGTTTTCTGGAAAGAAAGAAAATGCCTTGATGTGATAAGGGGAGGGATAGCTTCTCTATTGTTGCATTGATTTCTAAGATTTGTTGAAGTTGGCAGTGGCAGTGGTGTGGAAGTGAGGTTGGCATGGTGACTAAGACTTGTCCTTTTCTTTGTTATGAAATCCCGTCCTTCATCTTCGGTAATGGTGAAGAGTTACAACAAATGAATGGTGGTCGAATCGAAGCGACAAGGGTTGAATGACAGTGGATCGTGGGAGCAAGGTCACTTTGTGCCTATGGCTCTTGTTTTGATAGAAGGTTGTATTAATAGGTTATAGAGCATGAACCAGAGAGTGAAAGTGCCTATAATCAACAATATGTTTGTTTATAAGCAAGTTGTTTCATTCTATCTTCAACCCTCTACAAATAAATTTTCATTACTCTTAACATATACATAGTAAAAAGGAATCTAATTAACTTTTAACTCTCTCAACTTCCTTCTAAATTAAATCAAGAGTAATGCTATATCATCCTACTAAATCCTCCTACCCACAAAAAAGTGATATATGTCACTTGTAAACTAATCACTAATAAAAAAAGTATCACTTTGTGACATGTCACTTTCTTGTGGGTAGGAAGATTAGTAGGAGGATTTAGTAGGAGGATATATCATTTTCCTTAAATCAAATTTCGACAATAAGTTCTCCTTCCACAATGCATAAAATCATACTGAGTATTTCTATTTGGATTTAATAATAGGAGTCGATATTTTCCTTAATGAAATAGTACATGTTGGTCATGTTCCAATAATACACCAAGATAAGAAAATTGGATCAAATCATCAAACTCTATTTCTAAGTTGTGAATAATTTAGTCTTACAACATCACCCTTCCTAGCAATATTGTGAGAACAAGACAAGGCGGTTCGACCTATTCAATTATTGATTGGAACTAAAAATAATTTTTTGTAGTTATAACCGAATGAAGAGTTGTAATGCTTTTAACCAGAGAAATTATGAACTGGTCGTTAGACATGGTTTAACCGAAAAAATCGTGGAAGTTGTTGACCGGTCAATTTACTTAAAATTTAAAATATGAAGAACATTACTTTAACGTTTTGTTTTAGTCGACCCAAAATATGAAAACATTTATAGTTAATTATTAATTATATATGGTATCATTTGAACCAACCTAACAATTTAACATATTAAACCTAATGAGAGATCTCTTCCAATTTAACAGATTAAACCTAATGGGGGAACAGAGCAATGTCGCGTGGAGGTAGAAGGCCTACGGGTCATGAACTTCTTTTCCCTGAGAAGAAGCAATGATGATGTCTGGAGAATAAGCATCAACTAACTTTGTGCCAGTAACCACAGTAAGGCAGAGGATGCAAGCGTTATCCGAAATGATTAAGCATAAAACGTCTGAAGGTGGCTTTTTAAGTTTGCCGTCAATTGTGAGGACTAAATGAAAGTATATTTGTAACATAAAAGGAAATTAAGAAATTAGTTATATTTGTCACGTAGTTATTAAAACTCAATTTAATATATATCATTATCACATTTTTTAAATTATACATAATAATATATTAAATCAATCAATTTAATATATATATATATATATATATCTTTCAAGTCCAAAAATCAAAATGTAATAGTTAAATCAAAATATAATAGTTAATAATTAAAACTACGGAAATGTTTACGTAGCAGAGGTATTGTTTAAAGAATATATTTAGTTTTGCGAAAGTAAATGAATTTTTTATTCATTAAATAATCAGAAAAGTAAATAAAACTCAATTATAATTATCATAATATATTATATATTACTAGCGTGTCGGGCCTGTCAACCCGCTTTCCTATCGTATGTAACTTTGGGTCGTATACAAAATGAATATTTAATGTCATAATTGTGTTATATATTCTAATTTGTAGTTAAATATATTTTTGATGGATAATGTTAAAAATAATATATTTAACTGCAAATTAGAATATATTTAATCAAGGGCAGTTACATAGTTAAAATTATGTTCTATATCATAACAATATTCAAGAGAACATGACAATAGTATAGATACACCTTCTAGGAAGAACATTACCTCAATCAGAAAATATTATAGATACACCTTCCACTATATGCTATTGAATACAATATTTGAAGATAAAAATATGAGTTTTTCCACGTTAAATATCTTAATCAAGAATACATTTATGCTCATCTTGGTTTAGAATTTATTTCAATCCGCTTTCCTATCGTATGTAACATTTATTTTATACAAAATGAATATTTAATAATAATTAGAATAATAGTTTTCATATATTAACCATCTCACCTTAAATTAAACATTATAATAAAAAATATAACATAAATTAATCCCAATAAAAAATTACAATATAAATTAGACTCCATACAAAAAAGGGAACATTGCAATTAATTACTTAATGAATGAATTATTTTCATTATGGAAGAGTGTGAATTCTGAAATAGACTATTTCGTTGTATGCTTCCTCTTCCTCCTAGATTAAACGGTCTAAAGCAGAGTCTTCTCTTACATTCTAACAATATTCCCTCCAAATAATGAACATTGTCCTTAGTGGTGAAATCAGGATAAGTGAAGCAAAACTCAGTGTTGATACGTGATCACAATTTTTTAATCACTACACATTAAAAAGTATAAGAGACTAAGTATGAGTTTTAATAACAACTTAAAAATATGTAATCTTTAACCATGATTGTGATAATAATTAGTACACATTGTTATGACCGTTACTATTAATATAGAAAGGAAGCAGATGCCAAATACATGATATTCCAAAGAAATTATGGGTTGTGATGAAAAAAATTCCAAGGCAGACCCTAGAATATGCTTCAATATACAATTTGAATTAACAACAAATAAAAACAGAAGTTTAGTATTGTTGTAACTTAATGATCATAAGAGATTTTAAATTGGTAATAGAATAGAGAAAAATAGAATATGTAAAAATAAGAGATGAGAAATACCTTAAAGTTAGAAGAAATTATTTTGTGAAACTAATAAAAACAAATTCAAAATGAAGATGAGTAGTAGCAGTAGTATGATGTCAGTCCCTGATTAAGCATTGAAATCTGCACACAAAAAAAACATAAGTTGTTGTGTGATATTGCTTATTAAGATATTTTAAATTGGTTATAGAAGAGAGAAAAACAAAAGAATAAAAAAGGAAGAGATGAAAAACACTAAAAGTTGGAAGAAATTATTGAATCAATTGAAACAAATTGTAATCCAACATGAGCATAAACATGTTCTTGAATTACATAAAATGTGTAAAACTTCCAAAAATGAATTAGTGATGTTAGTGATAGAGTAGAGTAATAATAAATTACTTTTGGAGTGTTGTTACCAATTAATAGGAGTGGATTAACATTGCAATTGGCAGTTGAAAATAAGATGCAGTTTTAATTGTAGTTCCAAAACTACTTTAATGGACAGGACACAACAATTATAAAATAATGAGGTATAACCATATTACATACAACAACAGTATTACTTCACTCAATTATATTATATTATATCTGACTATAATCCTAAGATTACTATCTAGAGAGTTCAATGAAGGATTTAGACAATACACTGATTTTGGTTGGGCCATATTTAAATATCATATTCTGTGCAAGTGACTTTTGTGGATTAAATATCAAATTAGCACCCAAGTTTTTGAACCATGTTCATTTCCTTTCCTATTTCTTATCAGAAGGTATATGAGTTTTGCTATTTGGCATGTTCAAAATAACATTGAGTTATATATGATTTTTATGGTAGAATTTATAATTTAATGAGGACAAATAAGACAAAACACAAATTACACCATGATGGTAGTTATTTTGTGTTTTGCCTTTATAAGTAGTATAGATATTAGGAGAATAATAAATTTAAAATCTTTCAGTCAAATAAAATCTAATACTTGATATTAATTTAATTTAGCCTATCAACACATAATAGGTAATACAGGTTATTGAATCTGAATACCGGTTGCGTTGTTGTCGGCGGCGGCGGCGGAAGACGGTGGTGCCGTTCTCATTTCTCTCGTCAAAACCGTCATTCAATCAACAACGCCATTTTTGATTCGGTCAAGTATCGCTCGCGTTCAAATATTGATTCTTCATATTAATTTCCTCTTCAAGGTTTTGCCTAATCGTAATTTTATGTTCAATCTCATTATTATTTGGTGCTTTAATAACTTTATTGTTCTTCTGCATGTTTTTTGTCAGTATTAAGAACCAAAACCTTTTCAACAGCTACATAAATTAGTAATTATCTGTTACCTGATTATTATAATTAATTATTTTAATACTCAACTCTGCATTTTATTACAGATTAGCTTCTTCTATGTTAAACCAATACCTTTAATCTTTTAGTTTTTTCATTTTTGTATTTTTCCTTTTGATTTAATAATGCTATAATTTTTAAGTATAATATGGGAATTGTGGGAAATAAAGAAGGTGTTTCATGTTATGATACATAATATAGTGTTTAAGAATCAATATCTTATTGTAGCAAAAAGTTGGGAATTAATGCATTAGAGAGAAAATTTGGGTATATGATGTTGTAGAAAAGATAGTAGAGTTGCACCTTAGCTGGTTTCAAATGGAGTAAGGAACATAGATACAACATATAAATTACATCTTAATTCAAATGTGGATTCAAAAATCATACTAACTGAAGAAAATAAGCTTCTATCAGGTATTAAAGAGTTTAAATTTGAAATGCTTCTCTATATTTGTAATGATCCATAGTCTGGTTCCGCTACCCCAGCAGCAAAAAAATTAAAATCACCAGATACATTTTGTGCTGCAATTCACTTGATCATCGTTTTTTTAAATCATGTTTTGCAGTAGGGATCTACTCCAGTTTCCGTACACGGTTACAATAAGTAGGGGTTGTTTCCATTTAAGGATCACCAGCCATCATAATTCTGCAGCTTAAATTGATGGAAAACTGATTTGGCCATTAGAGTTGCATCTTTTCCACATCCTTTTTCTTGCCTTCACGTCTTTTTATGTGTTTGGGAAATCCTAATGATTGAGTGCATCAGGTTGTTGTTTGATTAATTATTTAATAGAGTAATTCATCTTGAGTGGAAAGAAATACACAGAATGGGGAGGATCAAAATAATCCTAAAACGGAAACAAAATCAACACTATAGAAGTGCATCAGATCATGAGAAGTGTGTGTTGCGCCCCTTAGTACAATAGACTTAGATACACCTTTGAAATATCCTTTAACTAAAAGTCATGAGTAATGAAGAAAACAATTCATTCCATAAAATACATGTAAGAAGGAATTTATGATTAAAGATTCTGGAATTATGCTACAGATAAGTACATCATAACGGTTGATTCTCAACTTATTATTCCAACTATCCTTTCTTGTGAACTAGAAATTATTATTGTATATTCATCGGGATAATTTCCTTTATTTAGTATGCAGAAACTTCTTTAAGATATACATTATCAAAGCAGTTATGATTCTCTTTATGTTCATGCTCATTAAGGACTGTCTTTTTTGCATATGACACCTATGTGTGTAGACTATAGTCAGTCCTCAATCAAATTGTTATTGCTTTTGCTCTCATGGTTTTAGGGGCAAACTAGCAATTCTAAAAGAACATGGTAAATTCATCTTATCCCTTGCCATAATTTAGCTTCTTGCAGGATTGTTATATTATTGTAGTTGTTCTTCGAATCAAATATTGCTGTAGTTGTTCTAATGCAGTGCAAAAGAGATATAACAAAATAAGTAAATAAGCTAATAAATTAGGGAGCAGCCTTCTAGTTGTAAGTCCTAGCTGAGTGCTTCTTTTTTCAGGCGAAACATTAATATTGTTTTCTAGCTGCTTATGCATATGCTCTTGTGCCCAAACGTGGAAGTAGAAATATTATCCTAGTCAAAGAGTTCTTTGTTAACAGAACAAATATTATTTGTCTCCATATAATGCAAAAGACTGGAATTCAGTTATTCTGTTTCTGGATTGGTATGATATTGCATGGAGCAAAGGATGTCAGAGAAATTAAATACACACTATTTTACTAATACTAGTATATATTATAAAGATTTTTTTATACAAACATATATAAGCTTTTGATACCATAAAAGAAATGACGCATCATTAAAAGAGTGAATACTCAAAGTAGATCCTCAAAAGTTTCATAGGCACCACTTTAGTCAAAATTAATAAATGATAAATTGGTCAGCCAAGATTTAAGGTGTGAGCACATTGGTCGTCAAACATGACAAAAGTTCCCTATCAGACTGACTAGCATGCTTTGTGTTTTGAGCATTGGAGGATCAATTTGTTATTATTAATCTTTAGGGACTAAAGTGATGCACACAAAAAACTTTGATGGCTCAATTAATTCTTCACTGAAAAACAAAAAGAAACGAAGTAGATCATAGAGTGACCAAAGATGTGGTTAAGCAGACAGCCCATAGACCCGGTTATGCGAGAAGCCCATGGACCCAGTTCCATGATCCATATATGTGATTTCGAGGGAGTGAGGGTTGTTGCAGTCTAGTCTAAGGTTCAATCTTCTTTCACTCTATGTGCTGCCTCTGATGGAAATCCCTGCTAGTGGTCAACCAGTCCTCTCAGATGATCTCATAATGGAAATCCTCTCATGGCTTCCTGTCATATATCTTCTACAATTCAGGTGCTTGTCCAAGTCATGGAAATTTCTCATCTCCCTTGCAAGTTTCGTCAAACTACACCTTGAAAGATCTCCCAAAAATGGCAACCTTTTTTAACTATAAATGACATAGATGAGAACTCGATCAGTGTCATGTCTTGCAGCAAACGTTCTCTCCTGAAGTACCCTTCATCTACGATTTTTGTTCAAGGGGCTAACTTCCCATTAAAGGATAAATACTGGGTCATAGGTTCCTGCAATGGCTTGATCTGCTTGCAAGGTTCAACTTTTGAAGACGGAGAAATTGGAGTATACAAACATGATTCTGGAGAATACTGGTTCCGCTTTTGGAACCCAACTATAGGGTTAAGATCCAAAAAATCACCACTTTTGTGTGTTGATTTTGATCATTTTGATTCTATCAAATATGGGTTTGGCTATGATAAGTTGAGCGGCACTTACAAGGTGGTGGCTATCCTTAGCAATACCAATGCTAAGGAGGACTCTGTAGGAACTCAAGTGAAAGTTTATACCATGGGTGACCATTGTTGGAGGGACATTCAACCATTCCCCGCTTTTCCATTTAACTTTGAAAAACAGGGGAGATTTCTGAGTGGCACTATAAATTTGTTAGCACTTCAGAACTCCAGTTCTGGCTATGATTTGAACAAAGTTACTATTGATCAATTGGTAATTGTTTCACTTGATCTGGGAAGGAGAAATACCAACAATTTTTGCTGCCTGATGGTCTTGATGAAGCTCCCATTAATAACCCAACTCTTGTGGTTTTAATGGACTGCCTGTGTGTTTCTTACGATTACAAGACAACCCATTTTGTCCTATGGCAAATGAAGGAGTTTGGAATTGAAAAGTCGTGGACTCAACTTGTTAATGTCAGCTATGAGCATCTTCAAATTCAAAGGTTTCCGTTTCATGGGCCTAGACTTTATTCATCGGTACCATTATGCATATCGGAGAATGGTGATGTCTTGATGCTAATAGATGATCAACAGTATGAAACGATTCTCTATAACATGCGAGATAACAAAGTACAACATACCGACATTCCCAAAAACAGATTTCAAATTTTTGCTGAGGATTATGTTGAAAGCTTGGTTCTCCCTTGGTGAAAGTAAGTTCATATGCAATATTTAGTTTATCTGAGATGTGTTTTATTTTCAATACTGTCCATTTCATCTAGGGATAGATAAGTGCAGAAGTGATAGTGTGAGCGTTTTTGGTGCAGTCTTATAGTGTGATTAAATTTGTAGTTGCATTAATGCTTCCTATTAGTTATTGCTAATTTCTGGATCGGAATTTGTTGATTAGATAAAAGAAGTCGTTTAATTTTCTGATTATACTTGATAGTGAATTATGATTTTGATTCTTCTTCACCACCTCTCAAGCTCAGGCGTTGATAGGTTTAGGTGGGACTATGCTGGGATCTCATTCATAGGATTTGCTTATAGTTTACTTTATAGTCCATTGAGTTGAACATTTGTGGCTTATATTTAAGCTCTTTCCTTCTCCCCATTTTAGTTGTTGTCCAACGTAATCTTGGGGTCAGGATGTCCAAGAAGCAAGATGATTTCTAAATATACTAATCTGACTGAGTAGATTGTAGAGCAGTCTTGGTGTTTAAGTCTTTATGGAAATATTGGGCTTTGGGTTATAAGTAGGTCAGAAAAAGACTACCAAAGGGTGTTTAATTGTTGGCCTATATAGTTCAAGATAATTAAATTTGCAACTCTGCAGCCCCATACTAATGTGGGTTGCTTTATCTGAGTTTTTATACATATTCATTTGCTGGCAGCCTAGCTTGGTTCTAGGAAGGAATAAAATGCATAATTGTATCCAAAGAGTGGATTTCATTCTCTGCTGACTAATTTCTACCAATGGCATCTTTTTCTCAGAATAATTGATTTGATCTTCAGTGGTCAATGTAGACCTCAGACTTTCCACTTCATTTATAAGATATTTTTTACTTGACTCCTTTTCTGCTATTCCTTTATCCTCCCTGCTGCATCTGTTCTTATTCTTGTCATTGTTTGTATAAAATGCTAATGATGGTTTTTATTACAAAACTAAATTTCTTTATTTTCTTTTTTGTTACAAGGCTGAACTAAATGGTCATATAAATATATTTCTTTCTGATTTCTATATAGTTAACATAAATGTAGCTAGGTAGTCAATTGCGGATAGCGGCCGGCCCAAAAAACAATATAGCGGGTAGTGGGATGACCACTATAGCTTAGGGGAGATTGAGATGACCCCTTGGTTATGCAACTCCAAAATGAAGGAAGGGATGGTTGGAAGAATCTCTGCCTGAGATGAGAGTGAGTGGCAGAAGGAAGGGAAAGGAGAGAAGGAAAGGAAGCAAAATATTTTTGAAGATGCAGAAAGTGTAGAGAGGGAAAGAACTAAATCTCCAGAAGGAAGGGAAGGAACAAGGAAGGAGAAGAAGCATTGTGGCTGCTCTTAAGTTTAAAAAAGGGAAGGGAAGGTGTTTTATAAAAGGGGAGGTGAGGGTTGTGGATGGGTTGGGATTCTATTCACGTGTTTTAAAAAAGGGAAGGGGAGGTGAGGGTTAAATTACTAAAAATCCATGCCATGTATTAAAAAATAAGGCCAAAAATGACTTCTCACTTGTAAAATTAGGGTTTTTCTCCAACAGGAAACTTAGAGCAGGTTTTGACCCGCGATTTGGGAAGCAAACAGCCGCTATTCAACCTGCTACAGGCGCGACAGTCGTCCGCACCTCTATCCGCTGTTTCGTCGCGCAGAGGGGCTTGCGACCTTTGCTACACCGCTATCCCACCGTTGTCGCGTGCCATTTACTACTTAGAAATGTACATGTGAGTGAATGTGTGATTGGTGGAAGGACACATGATTCTTATAATTGGAGCTATAGCTAGATATGTTCGATTTTGATTTTTCCTACACTTACGTGGAGGTTATCAAAGTTCATATTTCTATATCATCGATCATTATCTAGTCCAATGCGTGTTTGTGCTGCTCATGGATGTATTTTTGTTAGAATATATTAAAATATCTTATAATATCTTAAATTATGTTATAGAGAATATCTACGTGATACTTAGATATATAGAGAATATCTCATATTATGATGATCTTTTCCCCCTAACATATCTAAACCCTATAATCTGAACATGGTGTCAGAGCAATGGTATATGCCTTGAGGGAAGCTTAGGCTTCTAATGCTTTTGGCGGTTGGTTTTTCGGTTGTCGCCGTCTTTCCAAGTTTTTTTTTAGTTGTTGTCATCCTTGTAGCCTCCTTCTTTAGTGCCAGCCTCTGTTTCCTTGTATCATCTTTTCTGAATGAGGATGGAAAATTATGAATCATGCACCTATCTACTCACACTCATCCTAACTATAAAGGTATATTTCTTTTTCAAGTGCTAGCATAGCATGGAGAGGGACACATGGTGGTTTGTTGTGTCCGGATTTTAGCTTTTTTGTTGTTTGTTTGTGGTGCCCGAATTGGTTTCAATTTGCCCAGTTTTGGTAACTGGGTTCAAGTTTTGCTAAGATTTTGGTGGTATGTGCCATATTCCATCGTTTTTCTGGTAGTTTGGATGCAAATGTGATTTATCCTCAAGTTCAGTGTTCCTTTTGATGCCTTCACACCAAGTGTGACATTTTGCATCTTGAAGTTGAAGGTACATGCATTGTTGTAGGCCTTGTCCCATATGCAATGGCGTCTCAAATTCACTGGTCCTAGATTTTCCCCTTGTGCACTGGCATCATTCCTATCCCAAAAGCAAATGTCAGCTATAATTTTAATTTCAAATATTTTGGGTGCTACTAAGAAAGGAACAATTCTATATTTTTATGTAATAACCTTAAAGCTTAGTAAGTTTTAGCTTGAGGGGAGTGTTAGAATATATGAAAGTATATCATAATATCTTAAACTATATTACAAAGATATATAGAGAATACTTCAATATGTAGATTATATTTTAGATTTGTTAGAGTATCTTAGAATATCTCTTAGGACTAAGATTACTTTATTTCATCTTTTATGATATGTTTTTTATTTAATTAGTTGTCTAGTATTAATATAATCACATCATCATTCATAACATTATCAATAAAGTTTACTATCTTCAGCATTCATCTTCCCCCCTTATATATTGAATATAAATGGCACATGATTTCTAAATTTTATTAGGGCATTCCTTTTTAAATATTTGTGTTCTGTTTCATGGTTTGATTTGCTTGTTGCATTACATTTGATACTTCAGAAAAGTACTTATTATTTTAACTAAAACATCAATACTCCAAAGTACAAGTATTATTAACTTTGGTCCTTGAAAGAACATATACCTACAAGTTCAAATATGTTACCAAATTGTCCATTCTATGGACATAATTTGATAACATTTTGAATCTTTTAGGAACTTTTAATTTTACATTATATGGTGTCATTTTAAACTTTCCGGGAATTATGAGTTATGACTTATTTGGTGAAAGTTTCTGTTTTAAGAACCAAGTTGGTGACACTTGTATTATTTGAATACCTATGTTTTACTCAATAGTTATATTACTTACATTTTATAATATATCCTTTGTTCATGTATCATTTATCCATTGTGACAATTTATAATCTGCTAGATTGTATGACATTATCATGTTCTCACTGTGGCAATGTTTTCATTGTGTAGATATAGAAGAAAGCTCTCTGGGTCAGATATGTTGTGATATTCAAATAAAGTATTATGATTTTCTCTTGTTATGTTGTTTCTGACATTGATACCAGCTTACAGCAGTTTGATGATATGAAGAATTTATAGTATTATGTCTGTAATTACAGTTGAGTGATATGAAAACATATGGGAACTGTTATATTATTATTATGGTACTTTTTTTTAGAAGACAGTTTTTACAAGACCTTCCTCAATACAAAATAAGGATGATGAGTTTCAGAAGGAAAAGAAATGAAAGGATTTGGAGTCATTTCACCCGTATATTTCATGGTTCTCAAGAATTTCCTTTCACTTTATTTCCCTCTAAAACTTAACTTAGAAGCTTACCCTTAAAATTAAGTCCACAAGCAGCTCGTATGCCCAGTTGTTTTTAGAGTTAAGCTCATGAGCATTTTATATGCTTGGTTTGTTTTTAGAGTTAAGCTCATGAGCATTTTATATGCCCGGTTGTCTTTAGAGTTAAGCCCATGAGCAGCTCGTATGCCCGGTTGTCTTTAGAGTTAAGCCTATGAGCAGCTCGTATGCCCGGTTGTCTTTAGAGTTAAGCCCATGAGTAGCTCGTATACCCGGTTGTTGGAGCCTACATAAAGCAGTTGCTCTTCCTAGCATTTGATACAAGTTACAACCCTATATGTGAGCCTTCCACGTTTTTATCTTTGAGCCCATTCCATCTACACAACCACTTCTTAAACAATGATTAACTCCAGAAGAGAGTATCAACCCCATTATCTTGTATGCTGAAAACTCTCCTCACATTCAACCGAATTAAAAATGAGAGTTATGGCTTATGTTATGCAGTATTGCACAGGTTACAAAAGTTCATTTAAAAATAGTATACTTTTTTTTTCTTCAATTTTTATTCCATTAAATTTTTCTAAGCAATAGTTTAACAAGGCACACTCCTAGTGTATGATTATCTAGGGAAGATTATTGTAAATATTCATGTTTAGGATATGCTAAACCACAAAATCATGACTAAAATTTATAGATGCAAACAAGGCCTTATAATTATAAGGCTTATGCTCTTTTTGGGTTTGAAAAGAAAGTCAAAGAAAGATATATTCCAAGAGGAAGAAAAGTGATTTTTAGTTTAGTTGTATATTAGAAGAAAGGGTATATTTGTAAATTGACAATTGTGGAAATGATATTTGGGTATATAGATGTAGAAGGATGTAAAATCACTCATATTCTCATTTTTCATTCCAATAATAGGAAGTTGTGGTGTGATATAAAATCAATTTTCAAAAGAGACATTTTAAAATACAGGATAATATCACATGTCCTAAATATTTTGCCACTCATATGCCAGACAATGTGAATGATAAAAAAAATAAATCCAAAGCATAATATTTACATACTCAATATAATTAATATTTTTGGACCCAATTACAAATATCACAAAGTATGAGACAAATGATATTATCCCCAAAAAAACATGATTAGCACTTCCCAAATTGCAAAATGTAGACATGGCCATGATACCTTTTTATTGTGCTTGTTTACTTTACTTTGGAAACTACAACTTTCTAAAGCACATGTGTTCCAACCACTTTCACTAGTGAGTGGTAACATTTACTGTCAGCAAATGCTAAATGCTATTGGTAATCTACATTTAAAGTATAATGAAACACATAAGCATCCAAAGTTTTGACCCACAATCTGACTCACCTTACCCCCACATTCATGTTATAGACCATGTGAATCAGAACTAAAGAGACAAAATTACTTTCATTTTAGACTATAGTCATAGCTTTTATGGGAACCTCCTTAATTTGTCCCTTCACCAATATGCACAAAATCTCACTTTTTCAGCAACTAGTGTATCATAAATCCCATGATAAAAATTTGTTGAAAAAGATTTGGATTCTCTTTTCCATCTATTGAAGTCTAACAAAAACTATTCAGCATAAGGAAAAACACAACCAACCTCCTTTAACATGTCCACACTTTACAGATTCTAAAGTTGACTATAACATGTTATATCTATAGGTCCTAAATAAAATTAATAAGCCTAGACTAAAGAGTTCACCAAAGTCACATTCTAAGTCCTAATAAACCCAACACCTAAGTGTTCTATTCCATTGATTCATTACTGTCTAGCAACTAAAATACACTTGCCATGACTATGAGAGAGGACAATTATGGTCGGGAAGTTGGGCCATCAAATGGGCGGTGTTGGATTTGCATTGCCGCCCAAGGGTTGATCGGCACTGGCCGCTGGATGTTAGGGCCCAGTGGGTTGCGGTTAGCCAGAGCCAGGGTAGAGGGCATGGTGGCTGATGAGGATGAGGATGATGTAGATGAGACAGCAACACGCTCACACGAAGGGCACATCGTAAGGGTGGTGGGAGGGTTCATGTGCATGTAGAGCTGTGGAGATAATTTCAATGCCCTCAGCTCTTGCACTTCCTTTTGCAACCTCTTGTTCTCTTCGGTTAGATTCTCACAGCATCTCTTCAAGTACTCACAATCCACTTCAGTCTGCTTCAACTTGGTCCTGCATTAATTCAAACAAAAGAATTTACATCACTTTCTTTCTTCCATGACACTATAAGATGAAGCACCACACAAAATAACTCAATTTACAAAAAACCATATCAACCTTGGATTCAGACCCGGGTTTACAAATTTCAAATCCTGGAAAGAGTCTCTCCGCTTGCGGGGTAAGGCTGCATTGGGCATTAAGTGGGAGCCTCGTGCATTGGGCATTAAGTGAGAGCCTCGTGCATTGGGCTGCCACTTTTTTTACCTAGTAGAACCTCTCCCTTAGTTGATTTCAGTAAATTTCACATTGGCCTCAATGGCTTACTTATACATGACACATACTAATTAACTATCATATAACTATACTAAGATTATTATGCAACAATAATGCTGGAAATCAAGAATAATAAAACTGAGATTAGAAGTACTAATAAATGAGAAACTCACCTTGCTCTTCTATTCTGAAACCACACCTCCACTTGTCTAGGCCTGAGGTTCAACTGATTAGCCAATGTTTGCTTTTGTTTCTACAAATAAATAAGAAGAAGTGTTGAAATCCCAAATATGGCCTTAGAATGTAATAGAATTACATAAATGTGAATATAACTGACCGGATTGAGAGTATTGTGGGCCTTGAATGTTTCTTCCAACACCAATGCCTGTTCCTTTGACAACCTCAGCTTCTTCCTCGAATTCTCACCATCCTCCTCATCACTGCCACCACCTTCACAACATGACGCCCTCTCTCCATTGCCTTCTTTCTCACTCCGCTTCCCACTGATACTCGATACCGTGCTGTTCGGGGACGAAACTCCGTTCTCAGAGTTTGGATCTGAATCTGTGTTGTAAAAACATTAACATTTCAATCAATCTAAAAACCAAAACTTTGTTCAAAATGGGAAATGGGGTTTATGTTTTAAGAACGAAAAGCAAGAACATTTGAATGAATCTATGAAAAAAAGGGAATAAAAAGATAGATACCAGGAAAATGAAACAATGTATTAAAAGAAACTGTATGGTTTGGAAGAGAATGATGCATGACATTATTATTATTATTATTATTATTATTAGCATTTTGAGCTCCTCCAAAACCCAAACTCAAACCCAAATTCAAGACATGATTTTGGTCTGCCATTTTGTTTAAGAAAGAGTGTTTGGAGTGTGTAAAACAAAACAACAACAAGAAGAAGAAGAAGAAAGTGAAACAGACTTTAGCTTTTTTCCATAACAGTAATACAATGAGTGAGTCTATATATATTATATAGTGTGAAATGAAAGAGATAGATAAAAAGAGAAGAGTGAATAATGATCATACTACTAATTTCCTTCAATCATCTTATCATATTAATAAAATCTTCCTTCAAAGTTTACTTTAAGAGCATGACATCCAATCACCAATTCAAAGGTGGAATATCACAAAAACTATATTATCTGGTCACACAAATATTTAAATATATTTTTTCAATCAATCACGAATAATCACAAGTGGAATATCACACTTTATGAGACAAAATATATGATCTCTCTTATCTATGGTTTTGAATTCATCAAAATTCAAAGGTGGTTACCCTTTAAACTGTGGTTGAGTTACTATTTCACTTTTTATTGGTTCCTGGTTTAGCTAGAAATTAGTGTGAAACCATTAAAACATACTTAAAATGGGATATAGGGTTGACAAAAATGGAATACATTTATTATCACAAATTGTAATACTCTTGTATTATGATCTCTATTGATTAAAAAATATATGTAGTTAAAATTTTAAATTATTTAATATTTTTCTGACCAATTACAACTCATTAAATGACATATTCTTGAACACCAAATATACTCCCTTAAAAAACATGCCTTATTTAATGTTGTTTTTGTTGTTTCTTGAATATGAATGGTAAGTATGCGTGCAAATAAGTTTGCTTTAGAAATATAATAAGATTTGAAATTATTTTTTTATTTATATTCTAAGTTAATCAATAAATGTATAGAATAATGATGATTTTAATGCAATTGTTAAAAAAATGAAAAACAAGCAATGAGTCTATTAACATATTAAAAATATTGAATTTAATATTTTTCAGCGTAGAGATTGGAATAAAAAATAAGCTTATTAATATATATTTTGGTATAAACAAGACATATTCACTCTTGAATAATAAATTAATTTATTTGGATATATTTTATTGTATCTCTTATAAATTAATTCTTAGATATCCGTGTTACTAAATCAATATCTCATTCTTATAAGCTTATTAATATAATTAGTATTGTAATTTATTCATTCGTTGAGAAAGAAAACCGTTTTTTTCGCTCTTTTGACTGTTGACTAAGGAACTTTGAGTTGCACGCACCCTTGAATGATGACCTCATCATATGATGATAATGTGAGAGATTTTGATGTATATTTTTCTATTAAATCTTTATATTAATTTTTATATTCGTATAAGAATGACATAATTTATAAAGTGATACTTTATTTATTAGTAATTAATTTATAAGTGATATGTATCACTTTTTTATAAATAAGATGATTAATAAAAAGATTTAGTATGAGGATATATCATTATTCACAATGGATCCTACTATCCTACTCCTCATTTCCCCATTATTCATTACCTTTATCACTCTTCATTTATTACATGTTATTATTTTTTATTATTTATCTCATTCAAAAGTTACAAAAATATTATTTTATTCATTAGTCTAAATAATATATAGAACAAATTAATTATAAAGAGAAAACTTTCGTATATTTTAAGTTTAATATTTTTATAGGTATATCTTAAGAGTTTTTTTAACTATTGAGACATTATTCTTGATTTATGTGTCTGATTTTAACACTAAGATGAATGTAAGTTTAACAAAATAACACTTTAAAAATGGAGAAAAAGATGTAGATATTGTAAGATATTTATATATTGTCAGTTTATTATACATTATTTATTTTTAAGTATTATTGACTTTTTAAAAAACAATACAAATAAATGATAGATGATATATTGTTTTTGTATAAATTTTTGCATAGATATTATACTTTAAAAAAAGCTCCAATTTCAATATGTGGTGTTATTGCAAAGATAACTTCTTCCTGTTTATTTGTTCCTCTTTTGTTTTTGTGGTCACCAGAAAATGTTACTTTTATATCAACCCAGCCCCCTTAAAAATAATTTTTTAGACATGCAAATAAAATTAAGAGAAACATAAATAAAAATATTACAAAATAGTGGGAAAATGTACGATGAAGACCAATACTTTGTTTGGTTCAAAAAGAAAATTGGAAGGAGCCAAAAAAAAAAGAATGAAAGAAAGTTCAACAAATGAAAAGAACTAAAAACTGTGATGAAAAATTAGTCGTTTGATTTAAAAAGAAAATTGAATGAATGGAAGAAAATTATAACTTTATCTCCTCTTGTTTGGTTGTGCAAAAAGTGAAAGGAAAAAAGTAAGTATACTTGTAAAATTACATAAACACCCTAGATAAGAAAATCACATTTACAATATTGTATATTGTTGTTGTTAACTTGTTATTACTTTGTTTTTAGCATGTACAAAGCATACAAGATCCATATACACTCTTTGACCAAACTAACTCCATAAAGTATAAATAACAAACAAACACTTTTAGACAAAATATTATGTAGAAAAAAATCTAAATATATTGATTTGTATAATATGTGAATGATAAAAATAACAATTAAAGAAAAACACTTCTAAAAAAAGAATAATACAAATATATGTCTCAATAAATGATAAGTTCTCTAAAAAATACTTAAAACTGAAAATAAGATAAAAACAAATGTATTTTATTATTGTGCAAAATGTTGTTAATGCTTGAAATATGTTATAACATTTGTCTCACATCCACCTAGTATTTCAAGCATTGGTGTAAGTAGTTACAGTTTAAATAACAAAACCGGTGGATCCGAACCAAATCACAAAATATGGTTTGGTTCGATTTCTTGTTACTTTTTAGGAATCATTTATGTTTGGTTCATTGTTTTATAAATTTATGAACCGATGGAACCGAACCGAACCGCATATTAAACAAATAGATACTAGAGAATAATATTGTATTATTGTTTTAATTTTTCGACCAATGTTGTGGCTTCATTTATATATTTTATGTGAATTGTAGTGTTATATTAAATTGTTATTATATTAGTGTTATATGTGTTTTTATTTAATAAAATGTTATATATATGATAATTTTCCTAGGTCATGATGATTCACAAGAAATCTTCTAACTTTAGTGGAACTGAAGTTAAAACTAACATATATCATAAATATATTATTATGTAAGTTACTAATTATGAATTATATTGTTACATGTATGTTACTAAATTGTTATGTATGTTACTAATTGATTTTATTGTTACTAGCGTGTGCCGTGCCTGTCAACCTGCTTTCATATCGTTTGTAATGTGTAGTTTGCATGTAATAAATGTCTAATATAGTAAATTGTGTTATATATTATAATTTGCAGTTGAATATATTTGACCAGGATAATTGTAGTCATTATTACATGTTTGGAAAAATTACATTCTTTAAAATAAGGGAAGTTTGGAAAAATAGTACAATAAAACCACTAAATTAGACATATTATATGATTGCATACCCATATGTAATATTAGGATAACTCATATAATAGCCTAATATTATAATATCAACAATAATATGGCTTATACATGTTAGCCTATGAGTCCTTGTAACACTATTAGTGATCGTTACTTAAGTAAATATTAACTCATATATCAACATTGATTTTTCCTAGGACCTTTAATTTTATATTACTTAAGTATTTGCATGTTAAATATGAATATATCATTAACTCATATACCATAACTCATAAATTACAATACGAGGCGTTTATGATGCATAATATGGACCTTTAATTTATTAGTCATTCAAATATGACTTATCTTCAGCTATAAATTAACACATATATGTTATGAACTCATATATCACTAAATATGGAACTAACTCCATATAATTATGAGTTAGTTAATATCTATACAATCCACATGGAACTATCATTATCACACTAATCATGAATTGTATAGATATTAACTCATATCCTATGTAACTATCATTGTCACTGGGTATTAATTTCATGTTTTGGCTTCATATCTATACAGTTCCTAAATATGTATTTCGTTCGTAGCATGTTAAACGTCTCATTTGTAATTCTTGTTGTCTTTGCTCCATGTTCATGTTGTTCCTTCTGTGTCTAACCTATTCCCTTAGTCTGTGTCGTCGTTATTCTTGTGGCTCATGCCTATGTGATTTTTCCATTCTCCATAATGAAACATTACATAATTTAAGATGTATGTATGCAACTATAAGAATGAAATTATAAGAAAATGAATATTGTTCATATTCATATTATGTGTTGAAGTAATATTATTCAAATATGTAATATTATAAGTGGAAATATAATATGAATATGAACAATAATAATAACGAAGAGATTAAAAGAAATATGCATGGAAAATAACATGAAATATACATTGTGTTATATATGGTTTTTTTGGTGAAAATTATAAAATAATAAGGGTAATATAGGCAACCTCAAATTACACCATGGTGGGTGGTTAATTTGGGTTTTGCCTTTATTAATAATATAGAAGTATAGATATATTACTAATTGTGAATTATACTATTGTATATGTGATCATTTGTTTTTCTTCCTAAATTACATAATTGATATATGTTACTAACAAACAATTACAAATTTCAATTATTTTACGGATAATAATAATAATGTTTTCCTTTTATAGACAAAAAAAAATGTATCATGTAGTACAATTTTTCCATTTTTCTTTTCATCTATTTTCATTTCTCTCACTTTCACTTGGACTATATAACCTGTTGAATGATTTTACATGTATTTTATGTATTTATAGAAGATAAAAAAATAGGTTATATATTGAAATAAAAATGAAACATAACGTCAAATGACTGAATATTCAAATCACAAAACTCAACTTGGACTATATAACCTGTTGGCCAATGTATTTTGTACTCTAGTGTAATGGATTACAGTGGTGGGTGTCATTTTAGAAGAAGACTCCTCTCCATTCCTAAAAAAATCAAAAAAATAAAAGAAGTAATATTACTTTTGTCCTTTTTATTTAAAAGAATATTACATATTTATCTTTATAATACACATAAAAAATTACTTGATAGAGATGAGTCATCGTTATTTTATGAGTGAATAACGAGACACACACTATCTCTACAATCATTGCATACTTTAATATCTATTCTTTCTATGCATTCAACACGCGTGCAATCCACTTTCCCTCTATTATATTCCTTTTTCATTCTATTTATTTTCACTACATTATCCAATTCTTCTTATAGGCTTCATTTGGTTGTAATAAGAAAATAAGAACAGAGAAATACGTAAGAGAGAAAGAGAAGAGAGAAAGAAATGAGAGAAAAAAATAAGAAATAGAGTGAATTTTAGTGTTGTTTGGTTATATAGAAAAAGAAGAGAAATAAGTGATTGTTTCTTCCTTCCTCTTCTTTAAATAATGATTTGTCGCCTAAAATTATATTTCAAATCATGTCACAGATCAATGAAAATATTCATGTAAATTAAAAAAATTATAATATTCATTATTTTTTATTTTTTTGCTTTAATATCATTGTTCTGGGACATGGTTTGAGACACAGTTTGAGATAACAGATCTTGCTACCTCTCATTCTCTCATTTTCTCCTCACTTAAGAGGAGAAACACATTTAATGGGTCCAACAATTTTTTTCTTCCCTCTCTTCAAACTCTCTTCTTAACCAAATGAGAGAAAAACTCTATTTTTTCTCAATTTCTCTCCTTTCATTCTCCTTCTCTTATTTTTCCCTTCAACCAAAGGAAGGCATGCTCACCTTTTCTTGCTTCTTCTCTTGGGAGATTAGAATTTAGAACCTAAACAATCCAATTTTGACCACATAATCTTACATATTAAACATTCTCTTTAATGATCAACCCATCAAAATTATCAATTTGATTTTCAATATGCATAAACTTAAACAACAAAAATTGATATATTTATAATTAACTATAATAATATCATTTACTCCATATTTTATAGGTTGAATTTATACACATTAACCAAAATTTATATTAAAAAAATCACACCCTTAATCGTGAACAAAATATACATGTTGTACACTTTTATGAGTTATTCAAGTGTCATATGTTTTATTAAACAAAAAAATTCCTAGTTATAGAAAAATTAATTTAAATCTTATTTTACTTTTGAATCAAGGAGAGTGATAAACTAAGTAAATATAAATGATTTTTTTATAAATTAATTAATTGAGTATAATGGTATCAACCACTTAAAACAAAATAATATTATTAACCAAATTATATATTAATATTATTTATAGTATGTTAGTTTTCATTTACAAAAAGAACTTAAGTTATAAAATATGTAATTTAATTAATTTTTTAATTTAATTTTTTGAATCCATGAGAATAGAGTGATACAACATAAATTGATTTAGTTAAAAACACTTACACTTATCATACATATTTCCTTCTTCAACACCACTCTTTTTCACTAAATATATCTCTTCCTAAAAATGTTACAATTTAGTTATTAAAATAATATTAATGTAAAACGGCGTCGTTACTTAGACCAGTTGTGTGTAATCGATTCATAGGGAGTGATAATTGGAAAGATGGATTCGACGTCGTTTTGCCCCTCAGCTTAGGGAAGGACTTTCTACTTTCTCCTCTGAAGGTTTAGGTATTATATATAACCTTTCTCTTTTAATGTTTGCTTGTTACCTGTTTGATGAAATTCCTCAACCAAATATTTTCTCATATTATTTTATCTTCTGACTTCGGCGAATTGGATTTTGGATTTTGGATTTTGGAGAGTAAATAATGGAAATAGAAGGCGCGAGAGTATATGTATTTCATGGTTCCTAAGTCTAACATTTTCCTCCAAAAATCAACACGCACTTTTGAAGTGTCTTTCATGGTTCCAAAACATCCCTTTTCCTTAATATTTTGAATCATCTCAGTCACATATGAAAGTTTAGGCACCTAGTTGAATGGAGCTAAGATCTGAAAGCCTAATTGAATTTGGGATTTTAAGTATTTTTAAGCCTATCAAGATTTTTGGATAGATGAGGTAGTGAGGCCTAAACTCCTCATGAAAGAATTCTCATTTGCGTTTGTCTTCATTTCGTGTATTTCATGGTATTGGTTATGGTCTCTCTTTAGTAGACCTTTAATTGGTTCTGGTCATTTGAGTTGCTTAAACAGTGGTAACGGGTCTGCTCATTTCACTGATTTGATATCCTATGCCTGTTTTACTTTACTGTTGGGATCAATGGGCTTATCTTTTGAAGTCTGTTCAGACCTTTGGTTAAGCAGTTCTATCATATTATCTGGTTGTTTTGCATTTTCTTCCCACATATACCACCTTGAAGTGGTTTGTGTATACTATCATCCATTGCACACTTGTGATATTATTGGTTTTTATTCTGTAATAAAAACAAATCATGGGAAAGAGACATGGAATGTTTAAGATTAAGTAGTCTTTTATATATTTGATTTATTTAGAATATACAATACTTGTGAGTAAGGTTTCTTGCCTTGTGACCCGAAGTTCATGAGTTCAAAGGCTGGAAATAGCCTTTTCGCTTGCAAGGGTAAGATTGGATACATCTACGCTCCCTAGAGTCCCAGACTTCACTAGATGGGAGACTCGTGTACTAGGTGACCCTTTATACGATGCTTGCGAGTATTTTAGAATATATTAGCAAATATTCAGCACATATTTATAACATCCTAGAATGACCTTATATAATCTTTGAAGATATTTAGAATATATCGTGTAGGCATATAGTTTTCTAATTGAGAAGCAGCCTTAAGAGTTAATTGAGAAGCAAATAGTTTTCTGTTTTAGAATGAAAGGAGTTTGTATTTTATCATTTAAAATGGACTTATATTTCAAAGCTCTAATTTTTTAAATTCCTTCAGAGGTGTTGATTATGGTCAGAGGTTGGCATCTACCTGATTCTATGAGAAGTTCTTGGAGGTCCTCTCTGTTGGCTTCACATGACGAGAGAAAAATTTGGGGATGGTTATTCATGTCAATTGGCTCTGTTTTCTTTGTTGGGTACTTTATAGCAGTTATTTCCAAGCTTTTGCCGCCTTCAAATATTGCAGTAATATCTGCCATGCAAAATGACTGGTAATCAATCAATTTATTGATACAACTTTAAACTTTATGTTTTCTACTCAAGGATTTTTAGAATATTTGTTGAATTTTGGAAAGGGAAAATAAAAAGTACAAAACACAATGCATAAAGTAATAGATTGCAAAGTGTTCAATAATAGATCTATTTATTTAATCTGATCTATTTACTGTTTACCTCAGATGTGTAAACAGAAATGAACTTATCATTTTTTTCTGGTTTGTGTTTGATTAATATGATAGGTACTACTGCTTCTTAGTTCCATTGACTCTTCCTATAGTTGTCATAGCTGTGTACTTCCATTGGCTCAGCATGAAAGTGTTCAAGCATGCTTAAGTTATCTTCATCAAATTTTGAAGGCAGAAGAAACAACTATTTATGGCTGTTGTTCAAGCCCTGGAGGACAAACATTCGTCTAACCAAGTTAAGGAATTGACTTTGTGCTAATCATGTAGTAATATCCTGGCTTAGTATATGTAATACTTGATTGATTAAATGTGAAGATTATTCATGTTTTTTAAGATTTTGTGCCTACCTTCAGTTTTCATTTCATCTACGCTTTTCTCTGGAAACTTGTCTTATTCAGTCCTAGTATATAAAGGCTTTAATTTGAAGGCAATATTTTTGGTCATATGCAAGTATGTTTAGGTTTAACATTTTTCACTTATGACTGGTTTTCCTTGATGAACGTCCATGGTCAATTCATATATTGAACTTATGATGCATTCCACTGCTTGTTTGTACATGAGTTGTTTGAGTAATAAGTTAATTTAAGAATGGTGGGTTCTTTAAGAATGTTTTGTCATGTCATTCATCACTCTTATTAAGAACACGTTCCTATTTCGCAAATGGTTCATCAAGATCAATGAACTAAATCTTGGTATACTTTAACTAGTTAAACTCAAAAAATGTAACTCACTCTCTTAATAACAAGTCATGTGCTACTTAATTCCCAATGTTTAATAGCAAGTATTTGGGTATATGGTACCATTTCATGTCCATGCTGCTGCAAAGCTATCATTGTTCATTGATCAGCCATCCAATTATGTACTCTCTTTTAAAGTAATTTCACTGAATGTGTACTTGCTATAAATCTTGGTCTACAGAAACACAACAATAAAGAATACTTAACAATATTGAACCTAAAAATAATACTCAACATTGATGAATTATGATTGCCTCAAAGCAAGAAGCTAAAGTTTGTGAGGCTAGTGTTTTAATGTAGTAAAATCAGAATGGATTCCTAGCTATAATCTTTGCTTCAGTGGTCATGCTCTAGACAGATCAAATGATAGCCTTGCCTCAATTGCATACAACATCAGAGTAAAAGGCGATCGTCCTTCTTTCACAGTTTTGTATGCTTAATAGTTCAACATCAAAAACTTCGAACTGTTTTGCGCTGAAAAACGTAGAAGGTCCTACCTGCAGAACACATAGTATCAGGCATGCTACACATGAGACATTATTTCATTTAGAATAATCTTTTTTAGAGAAGGTAGGTGCACTTGCAAGGACTGTAACTCGAAAAATTAGTCAAATGATGAACTATTGTTAAGGGGTGCTCAAGATATGAATCAATAGTTAACTAAAGTTTCCTTTTTTAATTTTTCGGTGAGTTCAGCATGTTATTGAATCATATAATATAAATTATATTTTGTTATAAAAAGAGCTAAGGTGAATCAGAGTAAAATGCACTTCAATATTCTGTCAAAATTTCTTCATCAAATGTGAGAAAGGATAGGCTGCAAAATTATCTAGCCTATGCATTTGGTGCTGTAGAAGATCAAAATTACACCCACATAAGGGAAAAGCATCAAGATTGATCATATGAAGCTTCTCATAGGAGATTCACAAATATGTTAAGAAAGAATATCAGAGATGTAAGAACAAACCGGTGGTCCAAGTTCAGGAGGAATAATGATTCTTCTCTTCCCTCCTGGTCTCATGTCTCTAATTCCTTCTTCAAATCCTGTATCAGAAAATGTAACTTTTTCACTTCACTCTCAACTTATTTGTGGTTCTTCAGGGTAAACATAGAAAGCAAGCAAAGAATAAACACATTATTTGGCATACATTCTTTACTGTATAAGAACTCAAATAATTCTTAAGTTTTAACCTGGAACCAATGAGTTTGTGCCCATGCGGATTCTGGCAGGCGAGCCCTGCAAATAAGTGCTGTCGATACGACGGCCAGATTCGTTATAGCCAACATAGTGAAAAATGACCTGTAATGCACATCATAATATGGAATCAGATAGTAAGCAAATTAGTGAAAGTGAGATAATTTAAAACCATCCATGTTCATAACATGATATGAGGTCTTCTAAGACCAGTTGATTCAGAGTTCGATCCTAGCCACCTCAATTTCTCTAATAAAAAGTAGAGTTTCAACACAAGGTAGGCGGGCCTGTGCATTGTCCACGCTTCAAGACCAAAGAGCTCGTATGAGGGGACGTGTTCCGTATAAAAATCGTTCATTTACCTTGACTTAGGAACTTGAGTGTTTTACGAGCAATAGCTCGTGGCAGCGAATATAATGTGTATTCAGGTCAACTTTTTTCAACCAAAAAAAGAAGTTTTAAATCTTAGTGCCTAAAAGTTGCACTGTGAAATGCTGCCAATGAATATAGCTTCAAAGTTGTAATATTAGCCACTGCAAAATAGCTAGACAGCATTGGTTTATACAACCAAACTGTTTGATGCACATACACCAACAAATGCAGAAACTACTATTGCATTTTGATATTCTTTTGTATTTTCTTTACTTGCTGTTGTCAAGATATTATTCAATAAGGAGTTTCTTACAACAGGTGTAGAAAAAATGACACCAAGAGCTTGAGTAGTTAGGCCCTCATAGTAAACCATGATGAAAAAAGTCTTCAATACACTATTATGACTCTGGCATCTCGCCCATGATTTTGGAAATTGTATTACCTCTCCAATTACTCAAACATAATTTTCATTTTCCACATGTCAACAAACTCAAGCAATTCCGTGATAAATTGTTATGCAATTGGTGATGCAGCCCAAGTAATTGCCTCAATGCTTTTCTTAATATATAACATGTTTTGATAAAAATGGCAATCTAGTGCTACAAAGATTTTCCTATGTGTGGGGTCTAGGAAAGGGTTCTAGGACCTCCTACTATGTGGGTCTATAAGTGGTAACCCAAATGTTTTGATATAAAAGCAAAATATACTTCTTTATAATCTCTAGCACATTTAGAAGTGTAGCCAGTACCAAAAGGCTGCATGAAGACAACTCTAGTTCTCATTCTGATGGACTTAGAGGTATTTACAAGAGCTTATAGAGAGTTTATTTCCAAAAAAAACTTTTTCGAATAAGCCCTTAATTAAACTGTTTAGGCAAATGCGCTCTTAACTGAGTTAGTCTGCGAGTTGAGTTATGGAGGGGTGGGAAGGGGAAGGAAGAAAAAACTTAAGAGTCATCTCACAAATGTATTTCGTGGCTCTGAAGCCTTCTATTTCCTTTCCTTCCCATCCAAGACCCAACTCGTAAATGAGAAAGGAAGAAGTGGCAGGTTGGAAAGAAAATAAAGGGAAAACCTGCTGACCATCCTTTGGGCAATCACCTTTACCAACTTCAAAATCTAGGTACAGGAGCCCTGAATCACGCTTTACATAGTTATCTGATGATAATACTTTAACTTCAAAACCTGAAACATATATCAATAGATCAGACTGAAAATTTCAATACAAATGTTACACTAGGCTCCTAAGTTATTCACACTGAAAATTTCAGTTCATGAGCACAAGCTCACAACACGCTGTCTAGAGATATAGCAGGGTGGAAAATACTACAACAACAACCGAGCCTTTATCCCACTAGGTGGGGTCGGCTAAAAAGGATAGTCGAGTATACAAGACTTCCACTTCCACTTAGTGGGACCTGAGCATAGAAAATTTCTTATTGAACTTAGAATGTAACATAATGATAATTTCAGTTCATACATGAGAGAATAGGAAAATGAGAATTGTTACCTTCTCTAACAAAATTTGGGAAGTCATCTGGTGCATTATTTTCTTTCTGTATTCGCCTATTTTGTTGTAGCAACCGATTCTCATCATAAGGATTCGTAGTCTTTGACTTTGCATAAGAAGATAATGTAGGAAAAACAACACTTGAGGCCAAAACAGAAAGGATAAGTTTCCTTCTTAAGCAACTATACTCCTCACTGTCCATATAGATAATAGTTATGATAAGCAATAACCCATTGAAGAAAAGAATGTAAATTTAGATGACCCTCTTACATTTTATCCTTTGATTTCTGATCTGTTAATTGTTTACTTTGACAAAAGATAATTCCTTTCCCACCACAAGGGAAGTTCACTGCCACAAAGTAAAAAGCTTTTCAGTTAACAAGAGAGAGAGAGAGAGAGAGAGAGATGAAGTGAATATAAGGTTGATTACAATGAAGAGATGGCATGAGTGAGAGAGATAGCATTCTCAAATTCTAGTTTCTTTCTATGTAATCCACTCTCTTTCCTTCTAAAAGGTTAAGGATAGATACCAATGTATTCATTCATAATTATGCCTAATATTATATTCAAATTAATAAATAAACACTTTAATATATATTAGGGAAAAAATCAACCTTTTTTTATCACCACTACTAAAATTTTAATGATACTTCTTCTAAGGAGACTTTAACTACTTCTAGTGGAAAAAAAAAATAGAGATATTAAAACAATAAAAAATGAAAAGACAAGTCAATCATTCAATTATATTTGTAATGACTTTTTTATCCTTAAACCATATGTAATAATCTCACTCTCCATTAATTGAGATGATCCTATTCTGTAAAAAATAGGTTAGATTCTAAATATACTCATCTAATACAAATCACTAAATACTCATTTTAGTCTAACATATTTTTGGACCTTATCACAAATTAAAAAAAATGAAAATGAAATTTATTCATGTATATTTTATACTCTAAAAGGAAAAAGCATAAAAATAGAAAAATATGTGAGACTGCTAAAAATGAAGATGTGTGATTGGCTGAAAGATATCCAAGTTGGAAAATGTGAGATAAGGTAACAACAACTATGGATCACACACATAACAATCATCATTCAAGAAAGAAATTATAATTATAATAATAATAATAATTTCAGTTCATTGCATTCTTGTCTTGTGTCACATTCAAGAAAGAATAAAAGTAAAAATCAATGGCACAAGCAATGGGTAGGTTTAGTGGTGGTGTATTTGAAGGGAGTTTTGGATCAAAAACATCAAGGTTGAATGTATGTAGCAAAAGGGTAACTTCAGTTACACGTTTCATAGTTAGAGCTCAACATGGTAAACCACAAAGTAGCAGAAGGAGTGTTATTGGTCTTGTTGCAACTGGTTTGGTAACTGGATCATTTGTTCAACTTGTTCTTGCTGATGCCATTCCTATCAAAATTGGACCTCCTCCACCACTTTCTGGTGGACTTGGTAAGTTTTTAGATAAATGGGTGTTGTTATTATTGAAAAAGAATGGAATTTGATGAAAACTATTATTAACCATTAACTTCTTTCCGGTTATCATGGGCCAAAAAGATGTCATTTAGTTATGGGTCAAAGGTAACCCTTCGCCTGGTCTGGCTATGTGGAGAGGCATGTTGGGAAGTAAGTCCCGCATCGCCTACCTCATTGTCTCGGAAATGATTAAATACCTGTTAGACTACTCCTCTCCTTGCTAATTGGTTTTGAGATGAACCTAACAGATATTAACAAGATATGTTATGAAATTTGGAAGGTGGAACATTGAACTCAGATGAAGCAAGAGATCTTGCACTTCCATTGAAACAAAGGTTCTTCATTCAACCATTGAATCCAAGTGAAGCAGCAGAAAGGACAAAGGAATCAGCAAAGGAAATTGTTGGTGTGAAGAAGTTCATAGAGAAGAAAGCTTGGCCTTCAGTTCAGAATGATCTGCGTCTAAGGGCAGAGTATCTTCGCTATGATCTGAACACTATAATCTCTTCCAAGCCAAAGGAAGAGAAGCAATCACTCAAGGAACTTACTGCAAAACTTTTCAAAGATATAAACAATGTAAGTTGATATAAGCAAATAAAAAAGTAGAAATTTAGAAGAGTTTAGACAGTAATGATAGTCTTCAGATATTTGGTTATTATTTTTTCCTACGACTTCAATTTTACTGCTCTAAATTAGATAGATAAATTAATTGGATTGATTTGTAATATAGTTTGATTATAGGGTCCGTAGCCTGAACAAAGAGATTTTGTTTTTATTCCTTTATACTATATATATATATATATATCTGTATTCTTTTACCGGTAAGTGAATAAGATATACATTCATTCTGATTTGTGATATCGTTGTTTGAACAGTTGGATTATGCAGCAAAAGTTAAGAGCAGCTCAGATGCAGAGAAGTACTATGCTGAAACTGTGTCTACTCTGAATGATGTTCTTGCCAAAATTGGTTAATGTTATTAGTTTCTTGTTTTCTTGTGTAAGCTTTTATCTATGATTTTCTCACACAATTTGTTTAACTGCTATTTGATGAACTAACACAATTAAGGTTGTTCTGTAAGTTTTTGTAACCTCATATGCTGTCTCTCAAAATGAAATAAAATAATATCTAGATTGAGAAATACTTAGATCTTATGGGATGGGATCACCTAGGGGTAGGATTCCTCTCCGGTACTAGACTCTTCGGTACTGGGTTCTTCAGTACTGGGTATGTGAGGGGTTAATTTTTTTAAAAGTTTAATTTAGAAAAAAGTGAAATTTTTTGGACCATTTAAGTTTTATTTTTGCCACATGTCAACATCATAAATGTGTATTGTCCTCTCCTGTAATGGAGAGGAGCCAAACTCACCAAGTTGGTATCACAATCTTATATCGCCCAATAGTATAATGCCATATATGCCATTAAAATATATATTATTATGTGTCATTCTCCTTGCTGAAACAAAAGTAGAACATTATATGTCATTATAATATTGGACGGTACATCGGGACAACATGTCATCCTATAATTTTATTAGTCTACCATATGTTCCTCTTTTCTTTTACCTCTTAACAAAATAATCATTTGTTGTTGTGAATGAATTGCACCTACCTTGGGCAGAGTGCAGTCAAATTGAAATCACTCAAATCTCTAACTATCTTTAACAAATGAATCTACCAAACATGATTTTGTAAATATGTAAAAGCTATCAAAGTTTCTTTCTCATTTTATCTCAAATGGGTAACTTCTTAAAATTAGAGATTACATATGATTGGTTCAACGTTGTGGGAAGTTTTCAATTCTTTCTATTCTTGAAATAGAAACTCTGGTTAATTGATTAACATCAATGTTATTAAAACTGTACTGGTTTCAACGGTTCTATTGCATATGTGGTATACACATACGTACTGTACCAATTAGGGGTCTGGTTCACCGGTTTTCCGGTAGAACCGGTCGGTACAACACGGTTTTTACAACATTGATTAATACTAAATTATTACCAATTTTCTAATTTCAACAACTCATAATTGATTAAGCACAATTCATAATCAATTATGTCATCAATATAAGAATATTCTAAACCAGTTAATTGTTTATAAGTCAATTAATCTTCTTAATGGGATACTAAATCAATTATTTAGGGAGAAAATGAAACTTTACAAGATACTCATTGCGAGTATTGTATTTTTACAGATATCTACGTTATGAGTATTTTGCAAATATTCATATGATGAGTATTTTTGTCATTCTTACACTAAAATTATGTGTTTGAATTCTAATTTGAGTGGAGACAAGATAATAGTTATTAGCACTATTGTAATAACTGGATCGGATGGTTCGATCGGTTCGATTGCTGATCGAACTTGAAAACGACTTCGTTTTGTGGTCTTAACCGAATGAGTAGTTGAACCGCTTTGAACCGGAGAAATTCCGGTTCGACCGTGCTAAACCCGGTTAAACCAGAATAACCCGGGGGAAAAGTCGGACAGTTCACTTAAAATTTTAAAAAAATGGAACATTTTTATTTTGGTCCAAAAAAGATAGAAAGATGTTAACTAAATATAATTATAAATAAAAATTATTAATTATCTTTAAAATCATTCGGTCCGACCGAACGGCTTAACTGTTTAAACCAGTTAGACCTAATACATAAAATCTTCTATCAGACGTCCAACTCGGGTTTCACAACATTGGTTATTAATATTGCTTCTTCCATCCTTGAGTACTGTTTACTTAAGTGTTGTTTTCCCCCTCCTAACTTCTCTAATTAAAAGAAACCAAATATTTTAGATGCTATAAAAACTTCACAATCTTGATTTACTGGTTGCATTTAGTGATACGTGAGAAAATGATGATTTTTATGAGTTACAAAAATAATAAAACAATTTAGCCTTTTGCAAATAATTATACTCAAACACATTTAGGGTATATGATAGTCCATACAATTAACAAAAAGTCATGTCTTAGTACAAATACATGAATGGTTAATATCTTCATTGATTCATAATTGACCATTAAACTTGAAAAATCTAGTTCTATTTATAAGATGAAGTAAATATCTATCTTCACTTATAGGTTCGAGCTAAGAAATGGAGTAGAAACAAGTACGTATGTTTTTCTTCTCCAATAAGATCAATTTATTCACATAATTTTAGTTGGACACATTTCATTAAGTAGGAGTATAAGGGGTTTTGATTTTAATCGTGCAATAGGTGGAATGGATGTTACTACTATATATATATATATATATATATATATATATATATATATATATATATATATATATATATATATATATATATTACTAATGGGGGAGTGATTGAGTTACTCTTGAAGTAAGTGAAAAAAACTTACTCCTCATCATTCATTTTTTTTGGAAATTCAATGGTTTGAATTGGTAAGTACATCTAAATCATTGGATTTTCCAAGATTGGATGACTATGATGAGGAGTAAGTCTTTTTCACTTACTCAAAGAGTAAGTGAATCCCTCCCCAATACTAATTATAGATTATATTATTATATATGTGGTCATTCGTTTTTTCCCTCCATAAATTATATAATTATATATACTACTAACAAGCAATTATGAATTCCAATTTTGTACTCATAATCTATATTTGATTCATATTCTTTGTCTATATCTATATCTATACTACTAATAAAGGCAAAACCCAAATTAATCACCCACCATGGTGTAATTTGTGGTTGCCTATTTTGCCCTTATTATTTTATAATTTCTACCATAAAAACCATATATAATTCAATGTTCCTCTACATCTATATCTACACTTTTATATCTATATTTAGACTTCTATAGCCAAAACTCAACTTAACCACCCACCATGATGTAATTTGTGGTTGCCTATTTTGTCATCTTTATTTTATAATTTTTACCAAAAAACTATATATAACCCAATGCCCCTCTATACATAATGCATATTTTATGTTATTTTTAAACGATGCACAATTTTTACACCCCTATTAATAGAGTTAACTAACCACCAACAATAATGTTGGAAGCAAAAATGCTATTCCACAAGTGTATAGTCTATACCTCATTGGCCAAAAAAAAAAAGAAGATAATTATTAATTTTTGAACTTAAACATTTTTTCAATTAATGATATGAAATGGACATAATCTAATGTGGTATAAAATATTTTGATTGATATTGAGGATGTTTATTTTTTGGTTTTGAATAGGAATATATAAGATGCAAAGTTGTGTTGATTCGAAATTGAATGATGATGATGATATAGAACCAATTTCTCTTAATCATTTAGTTTTGCATTGAAATCATAGATCTGAGTGGGGTTTCCCAAATGCATGGCTATAGTCGCCTCAGAACTCCACCGCCTCCGCCGTCACGTCATCACCGGAGGAAGAACACCGGAGTTTCTTCAAAAACCATTTCATCCATATTTAGAAGGAGAGGCTTTCTTTTATTGGCTCCATTGTTGTATATTCTTGGAATGTTTTTATATATTTCTTTTTCTTTCAATTTTCATCATTTTCTCACTATAAACAACAATCTTCATTCTCATCATCCTCCTGGTTCAATTTATAGAACTCCTCAGCTTTTTCATAATTTATGGCCTTTCATGGATTCTTACACTGCCAATGCCACCATTCATGGGAATAAGGTATTACTACTACTATTACTCATCTTTTCTTACTTTCTTTTTTAGTACTTCAATTACACACAATTACAATATTTTTATAGGGACTTGAGCCAAATTTGCATTGATTTTCAGGGCTAAAGTGTAATATTTTTATTGTTCTTGCTTCCATGTTTAGGGTTTTATTTTGTAGTCTAGGTACTTAAGGGATCATTTGTTAAGACTTTCAAAATGACTTTGGCAAAATTGATTTTCTGACAAGTTTATAGCTTATCATTTCATATTTTTTTGGTGCCACATTTGAAAAGGCTCTGTTGTAGTATTTTTATTGATGAATAATATGTTATTCGTTAAATTGACTTGGTTATCATAATTATGGAGCTTTCCATGTCATTAATATAGTTTGCTTGTGATGTTTAGTGTTGAAAGGGATTAATTGTTTGATAATCTATGAAATGAAATCATGCAGTTCATGAAAGCATGGAACCTAAAGGAGCATCAAAGGTGGAAGCCTTGTGCTAAAAGGAGCATTCGTGAAACAGGTTTTTTCTTTTCTGGAAGAGAAATTAGCTTGTCTTGAAATTTGTTTAGTTGGTTGTAGCAGATATGTTCAATTTTTTAATCAAATTTGTTTCTAGGGCATGATGACTTTCTCTTGAATTTATTTGAGTTCCCTTCATCTTCAATCTCAATTTTTTATTTCTTGTCCTTGTTATCATTGTTGAAGGAATTTCATAACATTTTCTCCTTTCTTCCTCTAATTTGTTCATAGAATTGCCGGAGTCAAATGGGTTCCTTATAATTGAAGCAAATGGGGGATTGAATCAACAACGATTGTCGGTATGCCCATTGATAAGATCAACGATGGTTCCTCTAACTGTGTCATTTCTGTTTCGGATTTATGATTTGAGGAATCTTATAACTTATTATTAGAAATTTATGTTATTTTTATGGAAATAAGATGTTCCCTTACTTTATATAAGTTAAGAGTAAAGGGTTAATCCTTTGTCTTTAGTATCTCATGATAATACATCATATCAGTCTAATATCCTATTATTTAGTCTCTATTTTCTCTTTCCCTCCTTCCTAACTTAAGCCAAACAATTTCATTATTTGTTATCTAGCATGAGAAAAAATAAACATTACTTTCAAGTCCCAAGCATGTTCATACGGTTGATAGGTGTTGGATTTCACACGACTGACCACCTTGCACTGTCAATGTTGCACTTGTTTCATCAGCGATATTTGATTCATCAGACTAACCAACAATATCTCCAATTGCCCATGCATGTTTCCTGAAGTCGTTTTAACAATCCATGGGCTCTTGTTCCATGTCTCTATTTCTCACATGGTTAATTCTCTTGCAATCCCTTCAATTACCACCCTTGGGTCCTTGGTTTTTTGATTGTTGTATTGGCAAATATCAGACATTCATGCTTAATGAAATTAAATGACGTGTGTTGATGCAATGAATAGCTGTCCTGAGTGCATTAGATGCCTGTATTATTCTGGCCCTTATTATTCTATTTTTTTATACAGATATGTGATGCAGTTGCTGTGGCTGGACTACTAAATGCAACTCTTGTTATTCCAATATTTCATTTAAATAGTGTATGGCGAGACTCAAGGTAATTGCTTTTGATATTCTTAAATTAAAAATTGGTAACATGATATGTTTGTTTTTAATTTAGTTATTTGTGTCTAGTGTTTGTCAAAACTCCTTGTAGCTTTAACACTACTTAGGAGTCTTTTCAACTGTATTATTCACACATTAGGAGTCTGATTTTTGAAAAAGGGTGTTTCATCGTTCTATTTCCTCTAGGTTCACCATTTATATTACTCACATGTAGGAAGATTATAAGGATGGAAGATCATCTTTATTTTTGTTTATTTATCCATTTTCTTTTAGAAGATACCAATTGGAGTAGGCTTCGAATTTAAGAATTCTAATAGGAGTAAACTACCACTTTCGTCCTTGGCTTTGATGCGTCCATCACTTTTGTCCTTGACATTATTAAATTACACAATTGTCTCTGAGATTGACAAAAGCTATTCACATTAGTCCTTGACACCCTATTCAGATTAATCATTTTAGTTCCCGCCAGGGATCAAAGGTAATAACCTTTCCCAATCCTAGGGACGATTATATAATTTTAATAATATCAAGGATGAAAGTGATGGGCACATACAAAGTCGAGAACGAGAGTGGTAGTAACTGATGAAATTATGCCATGCATTTTAGTAAAGCCAGATCTTTCACTCATCCAACCTTTTCTTTCTTTTTTTTTTTTTGCAATGTATGATTTCTTATTTATGGTATACACTCTCTTGAACTCTTCCTTGCATTCAACTTGATTAGTTTTAGAAATGAAAACAGTATGGACTACGGACAGCTATGTTCGAGTTTTGGTCTTAGGGTATTTATTTGTTTTTATGATGTTTTTAGTAGGGACCGAGGCACTTTTTTATAGTTGAGGGGGCTAAAGTACATTTTCCCTTTTCTAGTACTGTGTGTTAAAAACAGTATTAGCACGATTCTCTAAAAAAATCATTTGAATATTCTGAACATCAGAAGTTAACTTAACTTACTACTACATTTGCGAAGCTCATAAGTAACTGTCGCAAATGTTTAATTGATATTCTAGTAGATTGCCTCCATGGACTTCTCCTTTAGCACTTAAATGTACTACTTTATAAGTGCCTAACTGAGACATCTGAAGAGCAATCTATGTTTTGTATGTGTAAAACATAGGGCAACCAGCTATATATTTCTTTTGATTTTATGATGCTATACAAGTTCTCTTATTGTGTGTATATATATGTGTGTGTGGGTATGTTGTGAAATCAAAGTGACTCCATGTGAATACTATGTGATTTAATGCATTAATAAATAGAAAACTTACATGTGCTTCATCTAAATATCTGGCAGCAAATTCGGTCATATTTTCGATGAAGAGTTCTTCATACAAACACTTGGCAATCATGTGCGTGTGGTAAAAGGACTCCCAGATGACATACTTCTGCGCTTTGACAATAACATAAGTAACATCGTCAATCTTAGGGTAAAAGCTTGGTCAAGTCCAACTTACTATATTCAGAAGGTCCTACCTCAGCTTTTGGAAATGGGGTGTGTGCCTCTCTATCATCTGTTTTCTCATCACTGCTTGGCTTGCAATTGTTCTAGCTATATGGTAGTTTAAACTGTATTACTCTAAAATTTATTATCCTTTCAACTAAATTCAATTAATTAATTCAATTAAAATGATATGCGGACGATAAACCAATACACTATATTGGCAACTCAAAATTAATTTGCATCACATGTCTGGCTGCTTGGGTTTCCCTGAATATAATCTCTTCATTCACGGATACTTTGTTAGCTGAACACGTGACATATTGAATAGGAATGGTCTTAACTCCTAAAACATGGAACTACAACCCACTTAATGTAAATAAAGACTTAAATAATAGAAACAATTTAAGGAAAAAGAGTTGACAATCCAAGCCTGCATATGCACTAAATGCTTGATTTAATTATGACATTACTAAAGTATCTTATAAAGAAAACTAACGTTAAATTACTAAAGCATCCCTGTTGACTTTGTTAGCTGTATATAGTTCTACTGTAGCGACCTGTACTACTCACTGTATTGTACTAACAAGCTGTATGTAACCCATTCTTACAGTATAAATAAGAAAGAGACTTGAGGGACAATGTGTATTCGCACATAAAGGTTTCTCTCTATGCTCTAATGTTATTTCTTTGAATAGATGTGCTTGAATTGTGATATAACTTCATTCTTTGCTGTATAATTCCTACTTGCTTGATAATTATTTTAATATCAAAATTATTCGGAGTACTTTGTGGTATTCAGTACTCTCGTTGTTGTTATTAAAATAAAGCCACAAACAGACAACCCAATGATGTTTGTGTTGTTTTTAAATCTTCTCAAAACTGAACCAAACCACTCCGTGAACACCCTATATTGTTGAGATAAGTTTCTGTCCTTAGAAGGAAGGGGGTTTTGCCGTTTGGGTATTGGCAATTTGGTGTCTAAGAACAAGAACATTGCTCTGGAAGCTTGAGTGCTTTGGTGATTTCCCTTGAAACATCATCCCTTTGGCATAAGCTTCTCATTCTAGTCATTTTGAAATTCATCTCATATTATTATATTACTTCAAGTCTTTGTTTTCACTGAAGCTAGGTAATAGCTCATGTCAACAATTGGCAGGACCACTGCGTAGGAAAATCCCTTCTAGTTTGGCTTTCCCACTTTGTTGTCTATCTTCCTTGCAAAATTGTGCTATCTACATTTTTTATAGTATTCAAAATCAAGATTCCATTGTTTCATGAGATTTCCACCTTTTTTTAATGGAAGTTAAATGATATGAAATTCTCTGAATTGGAGGTTCTTTTGGGTCTCCTTGACTCTCTTCTTTTGTCCTCCAGCCAAGATAAAAGAATTTCGTTAATTGATCCTTCGGGTGCATTTTAGTGCAAATCATTTCTTTAAGCTTCTATTTGGACAATTGTGCTTAATGCAGTAGATACCAATGATATGCTTCTATTTGGAATTCCTGGATGGATTTTGTTGCACAAACTCAGAATTAGTTTCTCATATACCCTTCCATTTTTTCTGCTGTTACTTCTTTATGGAATTCTGTTTGGCATTTTGGGCCTTGTTTAACTGGTTTGGCAGAAGCACGGGATGTCAATATTTTGTGGCGAAGTGCAATATGTGCTATGGTTTGATGCATTTGTTGGAGTTTAGCTCTTGTTTTTTTTAAGGATATCTCTTGGATAAGTAGCTGCTTTGGGATAAGATTAGGCGTTTAGCTTGTGCATGGTGTAAAACACATGGCCTTTTTAAAAAAAGGGTTTCCTTTACATATATGTTGAAGGATTGGGTAGCTACATTGATGTCTTTTTATTCCTCACTGTTTGCTTTTCCTTGACTTATATTTTAAGGATAACATCTTCCTTTCTATACTTTGTTTTAATGGAGTTCTTCCTTCTTTTATCCTTTATAGTATAAATAATAAAGAGAAGCAAGGGGCAAAGTATCTACGTGTTTGCACTAAATAAAGTTTCTTTTTAGGTTATTTGTTATGCACTCTTCATGTGTGTTTTTGGTATCAAGTTGTGAGTACTCAAAATAGAGTTTTGAGGGTCTAAACTTTGTTTAATTTGTTATCTCCAAAATTCAGTTAGCTATAACTGGTTTTGGAGCCTAAACCTTGGTTGAAGAAGCAAGAAATTTTCACTTCATCCATCAAAACCCAGTTAGGGCTTTCAACAACTACTTTGACCATAATACCATCAGAAAATTGATTGCTCCCACATTCTTTCTCAACTTTCATATCACTGATTTTATAAATGTTATTACATATCTAATCGTCAGTTTGATAAACACTATTCAAGCAATATTCATTCTACCAAAATCACTTCTAACAATAAAGTGTCCAAATATAAATGAATATGCAGAACAATATTATAATGGCAGCTTGTATAGATAATTTGAATCCAAAAATTTAAATGTCTGAAGTGCCATGTAGGTATTTTATTAATATTATTTTCGAAGTGAAAATATGCATGTTACAACCTGTCCCCCTCCCTCCCTCCAAAATAAAAGTCCATTTGTAATTATTTCTTTAAAGTCTATAGTTCCTAAGAGGGCTTTGCCCATACTTTTTACAGGGCTGTTCGCATTGCACCTTTCTCCAACAGATTAGCTCAGCAAGTACCATCAAAAGTTCAAGGGCTTAGGTGCTTTGCCAATTTTGGTGCCCTTAGATTTTCAGAACCTATAAGAACACTTGCTGAAAGCATGGTTGATCGGATGGTTAAACATAGCATCCAAAGTGGGGGGAAATATGTTTCAGTTCATCTTCGATTTGAGGAGGTGTTATTCTAACTTTGTACTTAAGTTGTTAGATACGCTAGAAACATCATTAATGCAGGATGGATATGCATAATTGTGGATTGTTATATGATAATTTATTTTATATCTTCAGATAAATTACTTTGTTTTAGCTTTAGTATTTGATTGGGAGTTGTTTACATTTCTACTCTTTTATGTTGCTATCTTTTATAAACTACTAATTAATAAATAGACTAGTAGACTACTTTAAGTGTGAGTTCCCCTTTTCTGGTCCTTGATTCTTCATGAACCGATATGCAAACCTTAGTTCTGTGAGTTCAAACAACCCTTTGTGTCTGAAGTCATTTTCTTTGTTAATTTTTTGTACATTGGGGCAAGCTTGCTTTCCATGAATACACACAATGGACTTGATATTACCAATATTCCATTATTCATCAACCGATTGTTAAGCAACGATCAAGAGGAACAAAAACTGCATCGATCTGTGCTTCTATCATTGGAGAATGCTGTAATTAGTGCTACTAGAGTTCTTAAATTTCCATGTCTCCTAGTATGTTTCTCCAGGGAGGATCTAATGGGCCAGACCTAGTTAGGTGAGAATAATAGTAAATAACTGTAAACTAACTGATTGTTACATGTAAAAGTAGATGGGGGCAGGAAAAGGCATTCAGTTGGTTGGTTGAGTTTTTCTGTTAGAGGTGAAGGCTCTTGAAATCATGAAAGGGTTATACACTGTACTCTTTCTTTTAGTCCAGGGTACTTGATTTCCCAACTGAGAGTTCTACTAATAAGATTTCTACTATTTTTTCATATTTGCCTTCTGTCTTTGCTCCAGTTCCTCAGTTTACCTCTCCATTGTAGAGTTCTTCCGGGGGTGGATGGGGTTGGGGAGGGGTATATCATGTAGAATAGATAAGCATAATTTAGTTATTTTACTTCCTCTCTAGATAAATCATTTTATTTAAGCTTTAGTTTTTCTGTATTTGATGGGAGTTGTCTACCTGTCTAATTTTCTATTTTATGATTATAAGTAGTCATTCGTTTCTTTATATTAATAAATAGTGTTAGTAAATAGCCTTAGATCTATAATTATATATTAAAAGTATTATTTCTCTTTATAAAGGACATGGTTGCATTTTCATGCTGTGAGTATGATGGTGGCGAGGAGGAGAAACATGAAATGGATATTGCCCGTGAAAGGAGTTGGCGAGGTAAATTTAGACGAAGGCATAGGATAATAAGGCCTGGTGCAAATCGGGTTGATGGAAGATGCCCATTAACTCCACTGGAGGTATGCGGTTACAAATTCTTTTCCTTGTGTTTCTTCCACGTTTTCTATTTATATTTCTTGTACTTTTGCTATTTACTTGTGCTTCGGGTGTAATCCTTCTGCTACTTTTTTAATTTTTTATGGAAACAAAATTAAAAGAAAAAAATGTCTATCCCCAACAAGCTTGAGCTCCATCAATTAGATCAATGATTTTAGACACTGGCAAAAAGACTTGAATAATGGCTTCTAGAGTCATAAAGTTTTGTAAGGCCAATACCATGATAGTGTTTTCTTCGTCTATTCAGTATTGTCTTTGAGTTTCAGTGTGCTTTTTACAATGATGGGGGGCATCTAGAATTTCAGTAGTCTTTGGGAGAAAATAGTAAGGGACATTTTTGGAAGAAATCAATATAGGGGGGTTATTCACTCACTTTAAATATGTTGTACAATACACCTTTTCACACGACCCAAACATTTGGGAATAAATTGCACATGACCCAAACATTAGGTGGTAAAATGATTTTCCTCGTAAGAATACTTTGCGTCATGGTTCGGAATTATACACCTCATCTGAATTGATGCTCTAGGTGGGAATGATGCTTAGAGGCATGGGATTTGATAACAAGACCACAGTATATGTTGCAGCTGGAAAGATTTATAAAGAAGAGAAGTACATGGCACCACTTAAGCAGATGTTTCCACTTTTACATACAAAGGAAACACTTGCTACTCGAGAAGAGCTTGCTCGATTTATGGTATTTAAAAAGTCATCTATGCTTACTTAGAACAAGAATCAATATTATTCTTTATAGAAAAGAAAGTTGATACCAGGAAAATAAAATTCTAGAACATCCGTTTTATGATGTAGGGCCACTCGTCAAGGTTGGCTGCTCTTGATTATACAGTTTGTCTTCATAGTGAAGTATTTGTTACAACTCAGGGTGGAAATTTCCCACACTTCTTGATGGGTCACAGACGCTATATGTATGGTGGACATGCAAAGACAGTTAAACCTGATAAGAGAAAACTCGTTCTATTATTCGATAATCCTAATATAAGGTACAATTTTGGCTCTTTTTCTTGGTCAATATTTGTTTTTCAGTCAACTTTTTGCTCTAGGCTGTAAAATATTTGTGTGGAAGATGAATTTATTTGTGTACAAGGCAGTTGTATCATATTCTAATGTTCATTGGATTGCCAATGATCTTGGGAGATAAGGATCAATTGAGTAGTTGTTTAAAGAAAAATGTTTTTTATCACCAAACGGAACACCTACACAGGACACCCTAGTTTATGTGAGTTCGGGTCGATACAGAGGTATCGTATCCCAAGGTTGATTGGATCTACTATGTCAATGTGAGAGAGGTTTTAGATGGTGTCATAATTGGGTGTTCAAATAACAGGGTTGTTCTCTATGAAGTGCTTCCAGCATGATAAAGTGTGTTTAACTGATGGTTATTACTCATGGCACATTCTACTCTGTTATGGGCAATATCAAATCAATATATCATTCAAGTTGTCTTTTGTGATCACTTCATCTTATATGGGCATATCAAATCAATATCAGTTTCATAGTATTTTGAATTTCTATTCTCTCTTCTCTTTTCCTTTCCTAAAAACCCTCCATTAATCAGAATATATGTTCTTCATAATTTATTTTCATGTCCATTCATCAGAATATGTTCCTCTATTTCAATACCTCCATAATTTGTGAATGGTTTTGCAGATGGGAAGTATTCAAGCGACAAATGCAAGAGATGCTTCAGCATAGTGATGAAAAGGGAAGTGAGGTGAAAAAGGCTGGTGGTTCTCTTTACAATTTTCCTATGCCAGATTGCATGTGTAAACAGGTAGACTCTAAAACAGGAAATGTTACACTTTCAAATATATGAAGCTTTTAATGTCTTCTTAATTTGTATCATTAACCTAGAGTTCAAAGAGAAGTTATTGTTCTTTTCTAGCTTCAAATGAATGGTAGATAATGCCACTGACTCTGTATAAATCTTTACATTGTTAGTGCATAGATATTACATTCTTTTATAAAGTACGGCACATTGTAAAAGAGTCCATATATAATCTAAGGTTAGACAATTAGCCAGTGATAATGGATATAAACAGTATAAAAAGTTGGGTACAATTTTGTAGCCCCTCATGTGTTATGTGTAGAGTAGTTTGGCTATTATGTTATTATGAAATAAGCCAAAATATTAAGAGAAATATATAGGCTCACAAAGCATAAATTTAATATTATTTATTACTTTCTTCTAATTATATAATACAAAGCATATCGTATTGATACTTACATTTGTAATATTCATTAGCAGATACTATTTATGTATGGAGATCATTTCTTAAATTGTGTTATCTTTAGCCAACATTACTAAAAAGAAGCAAATATTTCAATGTAGCAAATTCATAGATTTTATTGGAAATAAAGATAATGCATATTGTAATTTCTGAAACAAAATATTGACTTTTGTAGAACAATAAATTTTCAATACTTGATTAAATAATTAAATTAAAGAGATAAAAATAAACCATACCCAATATCAATAAAAAAGGTTGAGTAAATTGGAGTGGAAATAAATGGAGGGTAAACTATACTTACATTGTCAAGATTTAAGACATTCATTCATGGATTTAAATCTCTCTTGGCCTCACACTACCTCCACCATTACCTCCATTACCTCCATTATTATCTCATTAGGAAAGATTGCTAAAATAATTATTATCAAATAGGTTTAACGCATCTAATGCACATTTTACTTAATAAGAATTAATTTAAGTAATTGGATAATGATAAAAGGTTGATATTATTAATATTTAGAAAAAAACGTGAATCATATTATGAACTTGATTATTTAAAGATGAAACCATAATAGTTTTTTTTAATGCCAAGTAATTTAAGATATGAGGGTATTCACATTTGTGTTTGGTTCTAGTTTGTTATAGATAGTTTGTGGACTTTGGGTCATTGGTATTTGTGTTTACATGTGAAGGCCTAATAGTAGGGAGAGAGTAAGTGGAAAAAACCTACTCCACATCATAGTCACATATTCTTGAAAAATCTAATTGTTGATCTATGTTTATTATTAGCATATTTAGATTTGAAAGTGTATTTAAAGTCTTCGTTAATTTATACATTTATTAGCATATTTCTTATGGAGATACATACCCTCGTAATAGGAACATGTAATAATGAAAATGTAATAGAAAAGCTTAGAAGTAAAAAACCTTATAGGGATTGAGAAAATAAACAAGAGGGGTATGAAGGATACCATAAGCAAACTACTCTAACTATGACTACTTATATTTTAGTCCATCATTACTTTTTATAAAAAGTGTTTACCAAAAAAGATATTTTACTAGGCAAATTACCCTCATCAAACCCGAATTGAGAGCTATGTTAATTACATTAGTACCAAATATAAATGTAAAATAGTATAAAGTTATGAAATATATGGTCATAAAGCACAATGGTCTTTAAGAACTTGCCTTGCAAGATCAAGTGCTCCACACTTCTTGTAGAGTAAATGCAGATTGTAAGCAGCTTCTCTATGAAGGTTGCAATAACCAGCTTCTTTATGATTTTCAGTCATATCTGGAATCTCATTTGGAAGTTTTGGAATTGGATAATCTCTTTCACCAGTAGCAAGCACTTTCTCATAATAAAAAGCAGCTAGATTTATTAGACCAACATGGTGAAATGCCCGACCTATGTTGTATAATGATTCCTGCAAACTCTAACAATTGCTTAATTTAGTGTTACCTTATCAATGTGTATATACACAAGAATTCCCTTTGGACAAAAGAATAATTTTACATATGCTAGTACTAAATCTACAGAGGAAGAATTGAAATTCAATTCATAAAGTAGGATTAACCAGGGTGACCCTGTGTACCAAACTCCAACCTAGTGAGGTCTTGAGAGGGTAAATATATTTAGCCTAACTCTGTAAATGGGGGAAGGTAAATGTACGCAGCCTAACCCCATTGCGCGAGACTCACCCGCACATAAACCAGGATTAAACCAAAAACTAAAAACAAGTTCAACCATGATACACCATTTGTTAGCAATAAATTACATATTTTAGTAATGCTCATGCTGATATCTTTGCCTTTTTTCTGATGTTCATTTTATTATTACTAAAACATTTTCTTCCTATGCGGGCAACCTAAATAAAAATAAAAAACTTCAATGGGTACAAGGAAATTCATGAAAATATTAGCAAAACAGACCTGGCTGCTCTCACAAATCCTCAAATTGTTATAGAGGAATGCAAAACCTTGAGCAACACACTGATGCTTATTTTGAAGTCTGAAACCCAATGCTAAGTTGATCAAGGCTGTTCCTGAGAAACATTCAGTGAAAAACAGTTCAGTAAACGCTTATTGTTGGCTAAAGCAAGCACAACACGCACACGTCATAAAATGAAAGAGCATACCAACACAAAGATTAACCAATGGATTTTCTGGCAGAAGTTTATAAGCTTCAAGGTATTTCCTTGCAGCGTCTTGATGATGGCTAAATACGGTAAACTGGTGCCCAGCAATGAGAACAGGAGCCGCACAATCTGCAAGTTTTCCTTGCATAGCACGTATAAATTTAGTGTGCCTTGTATCTCGACTTTCCAATCTAGCAAGCAGGAGAAAACAGGGAGACAGAATAGAAGAAAAATTAGGGCCTTAAATCTATGTTCTAATGTTAAGCAAATTAAGTAGACTGGCAAATGTTTTGCCAAGAACCCAGGTTACTCAATCCACATTACCTGGAGATAACTTTGTAGTAGCAATTCCAAGCAGCAACACTGTATGGATGTTGCTGAACAATGTATTTTACACAATCAAATCCATGCTTAGGATCGGTAGTGTTGTATGCCATTTCTGTGGAGACATAAATTTGCATTATTAGTAAGATATGCATCCCCCAAGAACCTTCACATTGTGGGTTGTAATAACAGAAATGTCTACATGTAAAGGGTGAGGGGAAAAAAACAGTAATTTTTCATGTTTTATTTTGATTTCTTGGAATGAGAGAAAGGTTGGAAGCAAAAAATCAATCTAGAAGGAAGCACCAGTCTGTCAGGGTTCAGCACTTACGAGCTCCAAGAGATCTAAGCTCCTCTTTCTTCTCAGCAGACAGAGAAGTTGGAGTCAACCTTAGAGTTAGATTAATAATCTCCAAAGCTTCCCAGTACCTTTGCAACGACGCTAATGCCTTACACAACTGTACAAAATATTAAACGATCAGAAATTACAAAGGAAAGGGGATGCAGAAAGCAGAGATAGATAGAAGCACTAACATCAATTATTAGCTGATGATATTCTTCAACGTTGAGAATATTACACAAAGGAAGATCCTTGTCTGCTTCCTGAAAATACCCCATGCAATATATACAAAAGGTAGTTAACACATTATTACTCAGGATATTTGCTCAAAAAAAAAGTACGTAACACATTACCTGAGGCTCATCATCTGAATCATCACTTAGCCAGTCAACTCCAGAGGCCAGTGCCTCAGCTTTTCTTTTCTCCTTCTCGATTGCCTTCTTCTGGAGCAACCTTTTTGCCCTGGAAGCTTTCGACCTAATTATATAAAACGATAAGAGAAGTTATTTTCACTTTGCAACCAAATGTAGTGGAAGGCAAAAACCCAACATCACACATGAACATGGCCCTACAATTCTGGTTGTGCTATCAGCAAATTTTTTAAAGAGAATAATGACCACCAATCTATGAAGCATATATACAATGTATGATATGTGACATACAGATAATGATATGGGGATACTAGAGTTTTGGTGTGTTATCAGCAAAAGCTTTGAAGAGAATGGCGACCAATAATCTATGAAGCATAGATAGTTGGATACCATTTATGATACATGTTACATACAAATAATGCTATGGGATACTCTGATTCCTACAAAAGATATGATATCAGAAGGATACGTTTAATTAAATTATTTAAAAATATTTCATACAGAACAATTTAAGTATTTTAAAATTGAAAGTCTTTGGCATAATATCACCAATTACACTCTAACGAGTTTTGGAGTTTAGAATTTGATATTTTTAATGCTTATAATTATCAGGTTAAAATAATCACAAATTTTGTAATTATCCTTCCTACGACAAGAAGAACAAGCAAGTCCAGAAGCTCCTTAACCTAGCCTAGAATCTATGAAGCCATTTATTGAAACACAAATCCAAGACCTATCTGAGGCATGAAGCCTTCTATTCTTTTGATATTATTGTGATTGAAGGGGGTAAATTACTGATCTCTGATTTTGAAGTTTGAGAAGCATAACACTGAAAGTGACTCATAAGTAATAGAGTAATAAGCATCACCAGATCACATGTTTTCAATCATTTACCCTCAATTACACTCTTAATCGACAGCAATCTATCAACTAGAACCAATCATCCTAAATCAACATTAATTAAGGGTAAGCACTTAAACTCACACATCCTACTTTAACAGTTTTCTATACTCAAACACATTAGATGATAGATAACTCATAAAATTAATAAACCTGATTGTATGTACATGTGATAGTATAATTAGGAATATAATAGCAACATGTGAGAAACAATACTTGCAGATCAGATGGTTTATACATCAATTAGACTCCTAATCAACAGCAATCTATCAACTAGAATCAATCCCCCAATCATCCTATACCACCATTAACGGTATGCACTTAAACGCACACAACTAACTTTAGTAGTTTTCCATACTCAACCACATTAGATGACAGATAACTCATAAAATTAATACACCAGATTATACATATATGTGATAGTATAATTAGAAAAAAAGGCGGCCCAATGTATGAGGGTCCCACCTAATGAGATCTGGAGTGATAGTGTAATTAGAAACATAATAAAAATATTGAGAAACAATACTTACAGATCGGATGGTGTAGCTATCGGTCTGAATCCTTGAAATACATTATTATCCTTTTCCTGACCATTCAGTTTCCTAACCCTTTCAAGTAGATCTCTTCTGGAGAGCCGCTTCTTTGATTTTTTAGAAAAGCAAAAACGCTTCTTTCTACCCTACAGCAAGAACCAATGTTGACATGTATTGACTTTCTTTTTTGACAAATGAAATTTAATTATGAAAGCAGGAGAAAAGGTATATCTTGGAAGAGGACAATAAATCCCTCAAATATTTTAAAACAAATAGAGAAAGGAAACTTAAACTAGATCCAAAATGAAAATAGATGGCCATATCTTTGCACAAGTCTACAGATATAAATAATTTAAGAAGCTGCAGCTAAAAGCTTAAGCTCTAAGATTGAGTAGTAAACTCTGAAGACCTCTCTCACTCTCAATTTTTACTTTATCAAATATTACCTTTTGTCGAAGAGTTGCAACATACAGTGATTCACGTATCAAAGGGAAAATTGCACCCACAAAATCTTCATGCATCCCCTTATTCCAATATATGTTGCAGAGCTTCAGTTTTATTCTTTCATCAACCCACCATATATTTGACTTTTTAGAATGTGCATCACCAGAGTCTGCAAGTATCTCACATTAAAATCTCCAACAAAGAACTTTGATCACAAATAAAGAAAACATTTCTGAAATGTACCAGAATCCTTTGGAGGAGACAACAAGGAAATGGCTTCATCTGCTTTCCCTTCCTCAAGCAGAAGGGAAGCCAAAGTTATGCGGGCATCAACATTATCTTGTATTGTTTCAAGGGCTGAAACAAAAGCTTGTTAGGCAACTGAGGAATGTGAATACTGAAAGAAAAAGTAGCAAGAAAACCAAAGACCTATCCAAACAGAACATTAATCAGAACACAATGGGGGTATTGCATTGCCAGCACTTGAAATATATATATATACTCCTATACTAAACGCATGCTGTGTAAAAATACACACCTAAAATATGCTCTTATGACTCAAATCAATTCAAAACTAACTCAAATAAATTCTAAACTATGTCAGGGTAGAATGTATCAATGTATCAGCATTCTGAATATGGAAAACCGTTTTCCTTTTCCCTATCAAAAGAATCTAAAGGGTTAAAGAAAATAAAAATTATTTAGAAAGAAGCAAAGGCAGAAAAAACAGATGATGATAAGATATCCTCCATAACGGGGCAAAAGAGAAAATCAAGAATGCAGCATGTTCAATCTCTCTGCAAACTTAATACCAAAACTGGTTTAAACATCCCTGAGCAAAGCAGTACACAGAAGCCACAAAATAAATCTTGCACCAATTACCAAATTCAAATCTAGGCTGCGAGACACCATTAAAGACGCGGCTATTCATTTCCAATAATGAACCAGATCGACTAGGGAATTACATAAATTTCAAAATGCCACAAAATTTGAGCCCGCATATTTCTGCTGTAACATTTAAAAAATTAAAACCAACCATGAAAGATTGCCCTCAAGTCTAAAGTAAAGCAGTATACCAATTATCCAATAATCGTGAAACTCGCCAAAAAAATTACTTCAAAGGAAAGTAGTTGCCTTTCGATCTAAAAGTAAACGGCCAAACTTTCCAAATCACATTATCTTAAATATTTCAAAATGTATCTATTAATTCATACCTGATAAATGCATAAAGTACTTTATGATCAACATACATAATTATGGATAAAAAAACTTGAAAAGCTTAGAATGCAGAACATATAAAGTATGAAACAAACACCACCAATAAAGAAGAGGGAAGTAGTTCACATAAACTGTTAGCATGTATACCATTCTTATTAAAAACAAAACCTTACCTTGGGAAAAGAAAAGAATTGCTTGTGACCTTTCTTTCAAGGATTCATAACATCTAGCAATTTTCAGATACAGAAGACCCTGCAACAAAGAAGCTTAGTATCAGTTTTACAATGCATGACTATTTAGACTACCACAGTCCTTGTAACTCTTGGATTGTCCTGTGTTGCATAACTCAGCACACAACATCCAAGTGACTAACGCAAACTGATTTCTAGCCCACAAAGTGAAGTCATCTACCAAATGGGGAAAAATAGTATATTGATGCTCCACCAGAAGTTGCTGAAATTGCTATTATTTACCTTTTCAGAAAACTAAACAAAGGGCTAGGTTTCAAGGTACATAATTGCTGAGTTTCATTGAATATTAACTATAAACCAGCACAAAGTATTCTACCCACTCGTGTCATTTAAAAAGGATTATACAGCTTGGGCGAGATAATTGCAGTAGACAGGAATGAGTTACCATACATTTACATTTCCATTATTTGCTTCCAACATCAGATAATAATTCAACGCAGAATTGTAATGCCCAAGGTCCATTAATGAGTCTGCAACCTCAATGACCAAGTCAACATACTCGCTTGCATTCTCTGGCTTCAAATCATTAAAGAGAACCTGTTAATCAGGTGAAAACCACTGTATTAATGAAAGCTAATGAGAAACACGGGAATGATATAAAAAATGATAAACCACGCTTCGGAAAAGGAACAGAGAGAGGGAGTTTTGCTGGAGTACACAGAATAAATAACCTATATTCTCTTAGTTTCAGATAAGTAAAGAAGGCATTTATTTAGAAAGGAAAATCGGCACAAAATCACTTGCAAATTTCTTTCGGAGTTCAAAAGTGATGTACTACTACATGGAGAGATTGTCACGGATAAGTGAAAAGCTTCATTACCCATAGATTGACTAAGACAGAAAATGATGCATAAATTAGAAATGGAGAGAAAATCATGGCTAATTGAGGAAGTCTCCATAAAGTTATTCAAAGAATACCGTTGAGTATAAGTAAAACCGGAAATGATTTTCTGAGGTTCAAGCATGTCGACTGAACGTGGCAATGATCAAGAAAAAAAAAGTTAATTCAATCATAAATCTTATAGTATGCATGCAACGCACCTGAGCCTCCTCCATGTTTCCAAGATGGACATGGCAGATTCCAGCTTTAATTTTCAAATTCAGAGGCAAATCTTTTCCTGAACTCACTACCTGATCATGCACAATAATATGCTGAAGAGCTCGGTCATGCTCCTTAGTTTCCATTAATGTGGCAGCCAGTAGATCTACTACACTTGCTTCATTGGGTTGACTCTTAAGATAGTCTTCAAGAATGCGAACTGAACGATCAGAACAGTCCTTTTGACCACATTTTTGGTAGAACTAAAAGAAGAAAGCATAAATTGAATTCAACAATGGAAGTGAAACCCAAAATTTCAATTTGACCAAAATAAAAAACAAATACTTTTCAGATCATGATCTTAGATGAGGAACAACTCAATGATGTAAGACACACAAGCAAACACATTCACTATACCACATTGCATCGGCAAATCATGGTTTTTATATGGAACAAAATCAATAACATACACAAAACAAAAATTATGAAAGGGCGTAATTCATAGAAAAATAAATGCATGTTCATATCAAATCTGGCTCATAATAAATAGACTAAGGCAAACCTCAGCTGCTGCTTTTAGTGCATCAACATTCTCAGGACAGAGTTGATGTAGTTGCTCATATGCCACAGCAGCTTTTTGATAATCTCCAAGCTCAACATACAGCCTTGCACGATGGCTTCTAAGAGTAACGTCCTTGGGATCTGCTGTTATTGCTTTTGAAAGACAATAACCAGCTTGTCCAATATCACCTTGTTCTCTGTGTTCGAAGAAGGTTCTGAACTCAGTAACTAAACTAAAGTGTTTCTTTAATACATAAAAACATTTTTTAAAAATGAAACCACACATGAATTTAGTAATGCCAGAAATGGTGACACAATTCAATGCGATAACTATGGTCGAGATATTTTGGAAATGGAAAATAAAGTTAGCTATGAACCATATTTCCCATGAATACATTGCATAGAAGGGTAATTATTTAAGAAGACAATACTTGGATGCAATTTGATCCTCCTTCGTGATTAAAGAAGCAATGTAAACTCATGCACCTAAATACTTCAACTAGGATAATTTCATAAAACTAAAGATTGCAACAAAAATGAGGAACATCTCACATGGACCAGGTAAAAAGCAATTCCCAGAGAGATGAATCTTTTGGAGTCAAATGAGCAGCAATCATGTAAAACCCTGTAGCTTTTTTATAATCCTTAAGTGACCTATAGACAAGTCCAAGGGTGTGATATGGATCAGGCAAATTTGGAGCCAGCCTAACAACTTCATGCAAGACAGCAATAGCCTGCAAAAATCCAATAGAGCAAAGCAATAGATAATATGCAAAAAGCTTAAGTGATGGGAACTCTATAATGTATATTAAACTCAAACAGGCACTGAAAGCAAGAGGTAGTGTTGTAGCCATAGCAAAGTAAGTCAGTGTGAAAGATGCATTATCTATGGATTTTGAGCACTCTCTTAAGTTAATCATCGGAAAATAGGGAAAATTTGAGTAATAAGACGAGGGGAGTTTTGTACAAGAAATACAAAATAAATATATCAAACAAACATAGAAGCATCTAGTCCAAGTTGCATCAAATCAATCTTATGCTCAGTGACAATACAATAAATTCTAGCATACTTCAGTACTTTACTGCAGAATAAGGTCATTGAAAAAGAAATAGAAGCAATTAGAAGACTGTGACAGCAATTAGCTTAACTCTAGCGCCAAGAGCTATATGTTGTCACAGGACAGAATAACGCACCTGGTCATAACGGGCACATGCATAGTGAAGTGTGGCATCGCCCATCATCCGTGTTAGCCGAGGGTTGAGTTTATTCCTTGATCCTTTTCGCCTACCTCTTCTTTTCTCCTGCATTGACAGAACATAATAGTGAAAAGTTGTCATAACCTTTTTTTAGAAAGGTAAATACTTCAATTACCACCAAGAAAAAACTGTAATTGGCACAAAAAATTAATAAGATTTCACTTCAAAAATCATTTTCCCAATTACATCGATGTATTATCTGGTGTTCATTGCATTGTTAGAATCTTAAACATATAATAATCTACCATTCCTAAAAACAATTAAGGAAGGTTATTAACTTCTAGGATAACCTTGGCTTATGTAGGGGGAAGGAAATAAAATATAATTAGCAGCAATATGACACTATGATAAACTACCATTCGAACTTACTGCTAACATAATGAATACTTATGCTCATATGTATTATTATGAATAGTCGAATAGCATTCATACCTTTCTTGATCTCCTCCTGCGCTTACCGTGATCCAATAGTTCCATCATCTCAGCTATGGCTGCCCCAGATATATCATCATCTTCCCTTGTCTTCTTACAAGCACTTCCTTCACTGCGTTTAGAGACATTCAATAATGCTTGTGTCAATTGTGGAAGCAAATTATGAGCACGTTTGGGAAAGTAGCTCAATTAAGTGCTTATCCAACACGTTTTTTTTAATAAGCTAAAGAGACCTTATTTTCATATGCTTCTGTGATAAGCTGAATAAATTAAATTAAAAAAAGCTTATATGTAAAATCGTTCCACAAGGTACGATCAATAATATATCAATATTATATGTCTATTTCAATCAACTAGCTACACGGCACAGCTATAACTTTTAGATACAATCTCAAGTTTTCAACTAGTGGCAGAGCTATAAACTAATTTTGCCAAATAGAACCTTAAGCGTGTTTATGGAAGAGCTTATTAGTAATAAGCTTGAGTATTATTATTTTTAATTTAACTTATTTGAACAAGCTTATAGAAAGGTGATAAGCTCTTATGTGATAAACACTTAAATTGTAAACCAAACACATGCCTTGGTCTCCACATATGTGATATATGAATAACTGACTAGGGTTGAAGATTCTCAATGGAAGCAATTAGAACATAAATAAATAAATATAAAGAGATAGAGAAGAAGTTAGTTACGGTTGAGATGGTTGAAGTGCTTTTCGCTTTTTATTAGCGAGAGCTTGAGATTCGAGACGCTCGAATTGGCGATAATGTTGGACACTGGAATCATGAACGAAATCCAAAGGACTCATTCCGTTTTCGAATCTGAAAGTGTACTCTTCTTCTTCTTCTTCTTCTTCTTCTTCTTCGTTTTCGTCTTCTTGTACTTCACTAGCATGAGATTCTGAGGGTTTGCTATTGAATAAAGTTGGAGTTGTCTCAACCAATACATCATCACAATCACCATCATCATCTTCAGATTCAGATGAAGAATCATCTAAACTAGTTTCCCTATTGTGAGAAACATCCTCTATCTTCTGCTTCTTTGCACTGACCTCTTTCTCAATTTCATCTTCGTCTTTTCTTTCTGTTAATAATTTCATCTTATTTGCGACGCCGTGCTCTGAATGCGGTTGCCTGAAACGGTGGCTCGGAGGCAGTGGCGGTGGCAGAGGTAATAAATGATAGAAGGTGAGAGTTAGGTTTAGTTTTTTTTATATTGCTTATTATTTGCGGTAAGATTTTTTATTTTTATAATTATTAAGAATAATTATAGGATCCAAATTGGTCCGGTCGGGTTCAAAAATTAGACACATATAATATTTAGGATTGGGTATAAGACAAACATTACTCGTCTCCTGGTCACTCAGTTATCATGTTTATATATGTCTCTATTCAATATTCAACTATGTATAGAATAATGACATATTTCTTTAGTTTAAAATATTATTTTTTTTCTATATTTTTCATCTTATATACATGATTAATAATATATAACATATATCATTTCATATGTCAAAATGCATATCCATAATAATAAGTAAAATATTGAGAAAATTTTATTTAAAAAGATTATGCATTATATTTAATCGGGGTCTAGGGTCGGATTCAAGTTCAAATGTTGTCCTAGCCGATATTTTAGGTCAGATTCAAGTTCAAAAAATGACCATACCAACATTCATTGTCGGGTAAGAAACAAGTGTTACCCCGCCCATGCTCACCCCTACTCGACCTTACCTGCTCACCTAATTTAAAAAATACGATGAAAATTATGGAATAGAACGAAACCAAATCACTCATATCAGTTTTTACAATAAAATTGGCAATTAATTAAGGAAATCAAGTCATGTATTTATGTTCGGTTCTAATTAAGGTGAAGTAAACTTTACAGCCATAAGGGCAGTAAATGTATGTTGAAATACAGAAAGGGACATTTCACATTTCACATAAACAATTGTTGATAATTTAATAGTTGTACTAAGTTTGGTGAGTAATTTAAAAGAGACAGGTAACAATGACATACATAGTGCCTCAACTCTCCTTTCTTCCTTCCACCAAACAAACAGGTTCTCAACCTTTTCTCATTCTTGGACATCATGCTAATTCACTTCTTTTTTCTTTTAGCTTTTTCATCTTTTCTCATTATGGGTATGGGCTAAACGACTTTCAAAGTGTTTTATTTTTCTAAAAAAATGTTCTTTTATAATAATATATTCATATTCATATGTAATGATGCTACTTGTCTTGTTTCATCCATATATCTACTGAAGGCACTATAGTGTGTAGACCATCTTGGATTAGATCTCAATTGTTTTCTGTTTCTTCCAATTGAACTGATATGTTTTTCTTTGAATTGAACTGATATGTTTTGCTGAAGTTTGGTTTCTAAAATGGCAAGTGCATCATCTACTTTTGCTCTATCTGAAACTGAATATCACATGGTGAGACACATAGTCGAAATTCGAGTCCTAGAGGAGCTAAAGTTATCCGAAAGCAGCATCTACAAGGTTCCTTGCAATCTTAGGAAGGTGAATCAGGAAGCCTATACTCCTCAATTGATCTCAATAGGTCCTATTCACTTTGGAAAAGATGAATTGAAGCCAATGCAAGAAAACAAACTAAGATATTTCCATTTCTTCTGGGAGCGCTTATCAAATGATCAAGCCATGAGGAGCTATAAACACTATCTTGAAACAAAAGAACAAGAAATAAGGCAATGTTATGCAGAGAACTTCGCTGACGATATTACCAAAGAGAAATTTGTTGACATGATGTTGTTGGATGTTGTGTTCATCATGGAACTCTTGTTAAGGAATAGTGCTTGGAAATCAGATAGAAGCAAACATGAGCATGATTATGTCACTACCAACTCGTTTCGTATGGAACATAGAGATGATTACATATTGACACAATCATGGCTCAGCATAGAGATTGCAAGGGACTTGATATTGCTTGAAAATCAGATTCCCTTTTTTGTGCTGAATGAACTGTATGAAACAGTTGTCCCTGATGCCAACAAAAAGCAAGAACATACTTGCTTTGTTGATCTTGCTCTTGAGTACTTTGCATTTTATGATACTCAGAGATCTTCTTCTTCTGAAACCAAGATGGTCTTAGGCAGTAACAGATCCACAAAATATTACTTAAGCAGTACAATCAGCGGTTCCAAGAAGCGTTCGGAAGAAAACAACGATGCATGCAAGAGGCCTAAACATTTCACTGATTTAATCAGATTTTTTTACCTTCCAACTGCTCAATTAGGCCAATGTGGTTGCCCGGATAGTTTCTTAAGGACTGCAAAAAAGCTTCAAGAAGCAGGGGTAAGCTTTGAGAAAGTTATGAAAAGAAGATTACTGGACATAACATTCGACAAAACACGAATCCTAAGTTCCTTTCTTTGTTTGAGTTGCATACCATGCTTGAACTATTTCAAAGCACGTTTCCGGGTTCCTCAATTGAAGGTAGACCACACAACAGAATGTGTTCTAAGGAACCTCATTGCATTTGAGCAATGTCATTATCCGGAACAACCTTACATATGCAACTATGTTTCACTTATTGATTCTCTAATTCACACTCAGGTTGATGTGGAGTTGCTTGTTGAGAAGGAAGTAATTGTGCATGAACTTGGTAGTGATAAGGAAGTGGCAACACTAGTAAATGGTCTTTGCAAACATGTTATGACAAATACAACATGTTACTATGAGCTTATAAATGAACTCAATAAACATTACCAGAACATTTGGAATAGGACCATGGCTGCATTGTGGTTGGTGTATTTCAGGGACCCTTGGAGGGCAAGTTCTACTGTGGTTGGGATTGCTGTCCTTGTTTTTGCTGTATTCAACTTCCTTCGAGTTATGCGTTATTTTCTCTAGCAACTTCAAAACTTTATACTATCTTAACTAAGTTTTTACTTTTCATGCATGAATATGAATAAACAACTACTAAGTTGTATGTGTTGTTATCTCAGGACTATGTACTGAACATATCCTGAGTTCTAAGTTGTAATGATGTTTTATTAGTAATTAATAATACTAGTGTGTTTGTTTTAGTTATTTGGAGGTGAATTGTAACTTACAAGTTATGAACTTACTTTATTTTACACCTATTAGGGGTACTTGTGAGGTAATTTTATCAAATAGTTATTTTCATGAGCTAGCTTATAAACTCAATTTTCTATTCCTACTTTATACCCTTTCAACTAATTTATAAGCTAGCTTGAACCTACCTTCATATTTTAATATCTTGAGTACCAGTAGTAAATCTTAATCAATAATTTTATATTTCCCTTCTTCATTAATTAAATTTTATCAATAATATATTGGTCTGGTGCTGTAAGGTTTATTCCTGATATTAACACTTGTTAAAAAGTACAACCACACCAAGAAAGGGAGGGGATTTCATTTGTTATACTAAACATCATTTTGTAACTGTTATTGAAACTTGAAACATATAAGCAACCAAAAGATGCAAATGCAAAACTCTAACCAAAAAGAAAATATGTCACCATCTATCAATGTTTCTGTTTTCTTTCTTTCCTTTTTAATGATGTTTTTCATTCATCCATTATTTTATGCTTTTCAGACCCATTGCCATATTCTTTACCTACATGCCACAAATACCTTCAACTTTTTAAGAAAGTTGGTAAATTTTTAGTCTTCTTAGACTAAAAAACACTATGATTGATGCTTTTGTCTAAATGATGGGAATTACTCATCTAGATAAATACAATTGTAGAAGGATTTTAAAATAAATCTAGGCATACACTACCAATTTGCAAATGGATTTTTATTATGATGGAGTGAACAACAATATGAATTCAAATGCTCACAATTTATGTCTTCTACTTCTACCAATTTATCTAACTCTTAGACATTATGAACTAATTGTGTACTCCCTCAATTTTAGTATCTTGGTCAAAGTAAAAAAGTATATGATTTACTCATTAATGCAAATAAGTATTACACATTTCCATAAATTAGAATTAATACTATTATATTGAAGTGTGAAGTTTCATATTGGATAAAAGATGATTAGTGAAAGATGTTATAAGTGAAAACACTCATGAAACTAATGCATTAATGTTTTAGTTCAGGACGTGATATCTCACTTGTGTCTCTCCATTCTTTTCATACCCCAATAACAATGAAACTCCCCGATAGTTGGAAACTCCTCGATCGCAGTCTGGATCAACAAGGATCAATCAGTAAACATCATTAATTACTCAATCATAGATACAGAGCACAATTTTAAGAAACGATTATTGTTTTTGGGGAGGGATCCACTTACTCCAAGAGTAAGTGGAAAAAACATACTTCACATCTTAACCATCAATTCTTGAAAAATCCAATGGTTTAGATTTACTCACTAATTCAAACCATTAGATTTCCCAAGAATAGATGCATATGATGTGGAGTAAATTTTTTCCACATAACACTAATTTTATTGACTTGTAGGCTTCTAAGCTCAGTTCTTCATTGTAAGGGGAATCATCATCAATAATGTCTCAGCAGTCATACTCATTATCCTTCAATCAGATTTCTTAGGCCATCATCTGAGTATGGAATAGGTCTTAAACTTCCCATTGGGTTACCTTTCTTTGAGCCATCATCTGAGTATGGAATAGGTTTTAAGTATTTTTAATTTCAAATTATTTAACATTTTTTCTTCATATGTATAGTTTTAAATTCTAAAACTCAACTCATAAGTACTACTAGTATGAAAGAAAAATGACAACTTATTTCTCCACAACTATGATAATTACAAGTATATTTTTTCACATAACAGTTTTATGTACCCAACAGCTGCAATAAACAAAGAAAATGTTTAATTTATCCAAGTACAACAAAAACAACAAAGTCTTTCACACTACATAGTAGCTAGGATTCACCACACAGATCATTTGTTGTCAAACTTATTCTGAATATAATGAAGCATAAAGTCTTCTTATTTGTATTTGTTTTCATCCTATGTTTTCTTTTCAATCAAGGCAAGTATCATGAGTGAAGAATGCTTCTATAATTTGACTACTCTATTCCAACCCAGCATTCAGAATAGAATAGAAAAGCCATTTGAAGAGTATAATTGAGAATCCAGGTTATGGATGGTTATTAACTTATTATGAAGTATTACTGATTCAAATGCTCATTCATGGTCAGGGCCATAGCCAACACCAGTTTGGCCAGCATTAGTAAGCACTTCAAATTCTCCGGCAGTAAATGACCGATCTTTCTTGAAAACAGGGCGTCTAAGTTCTACATATCCACAGTATTCAACTTCATATACTATAAAACCTTTTTTGAATGAAGTAAGAGCCACCCCAACTCCTTCCCCTACACAAGGTTCAATTCAATTAGAACTCAACATGGAACAAATCTCTAACAGATGCACTTTATCCATACATCTCACCCAACAGCTTTGATGAGACTCATTAATACATAACCATGATTATCACAAATTACAAAAACATACTTGCAATCATAACAAAAGAACAAAGTTTCTTCCTATATCATAATATATTTGTTCCCCTATGCCTCAATGTAAATAAAAACAGTAGCTTAAAATTCAAAAACATATTTACTAAATTTCTATCTAAAGTTAGGGATATTGCATATAGGGGTAATAATAAACACATTTAAAAGATGCAAAACATATCTTGAGCTGTATCAAACTCATCTATAAAACATATCAAATAAAAAGATAAAAAAAAAAAGAATAGTTTAAGTATGCAGAAGTATCATATTGTATCAGTATATTGGGTAAGGGTACGACCCTGATAGGTTTTCATTTTTAGAGTATCCGGGGTTCATAAAAATCGCTTTTTTAGATGGAATGACATCCTCTTACCTACAAATCCAGAACTTAACATTGATATGGGCAAAGATTAAATAGTATACCATGTGTGACAAGCAGCAAGTTCTGAGTAGGATATTTATCTGCAAGGTCTTTAACTATTTGCTGATATCTAGCCCTTGTGCGCGAAACCGGCTCTTTCCATTGGGGCAACTGAGGTTTCCCAAGCATAAAAGTTTCCATCACCCTCAAAATTAGTGTGCATATATATGAAAAAGTTGAGAAATTAGAAAATGAAAAAAAGTATTGTATACCTCTTTGTAGAGTCTTTGTACATTATTGTCCAGTGTCCCAGTTGGAAGCATGGCCTCACGTTCTGATATGTGGAAACCCCAATTTCCATCTTTGGGAGCCACCTCTTCCCTGATTGCCTCACTGTTCATCATTTCACATAATCCATACTCAACAGAGACCTACACTTGTGCAAGTTACCATCGCAAATTTGGCTAATAAATCGAATAAAACCATAATATTTTATCATAAATAATGTGTAAAGAATTAAAAACGACTAAGATAAGATTGAAATTGCAAAACAATATATGGGTAACGGTCACTCTCAAATTAAAAACGAGTAATTTAGACAAAAGTAAAAAAGATTTACATTGAAATTTAAAAATGATATTTTTATATGAAAAGAGGAATAAATAATAAAAAGGAGATTTTGAATATTGATACCTTGAGGTTAGAAGGATCAATGGGAACGCCATCACTGGTGAGAACGTTAGGATCATCCTGTACGGCGGAGAGAGCGGTGACGACTTCGGTGGCGGTCTGAACGCAGCGGAGGAAAGGGGAGAGTAATACACGGTGGATAGGGTAACTGAGAGTCTGACGGAACTTGCGACCGGTGACGAAGGCTCTTACCCGACCCGCTTCAACGAGAGGTGGGTCCCATGGTCTGGTTGCAGTTGATACCCATAAGGGTTCGATGTTATCGATGCGATCACCGTGCCTCATTACGATCACGTTTTGATACAACTCTTCACCATTTTCACTTTCCTCCATTTTCTTTTTCTTTTCTTCTTTCAATCAAGAACAATATTTCTCATTGTTTTTATAAATAAATACATCAACAAATTATGGAACACTTTCACTGGATCCCTTTACCATACCCTCCTTTCTTAAATAAACTATTCTTATTACCTGACTCTACCGCTTATTCGCTATTACCTCTCGTCTCGACCAAATATCTCTCGTCTCGACCCGTCTCATGGTCAATCAATCACTCATGATGTTTTTATGTATCTGTTCAAATGTGGACAGATTAAAAACATCATTGGTTCTCTATTTTTTTCATCATTTTCATAATATATATACATATATTATTTTATATGTTGAATTACATATTCACAATAATAAATAATATTTAGAATATTTCATCTAAAATGAGTATATATTATAATTTAATCATGTCGGATTCGGTTGAGTATGTGAATAATTAAGGTTGGATGATAATGGCGAAAGAAAGAAAGAAAATGTTGCCATTACTCATTTTTTATATGTTGGAAAGTGATGTATGACCTAATAATGCATATGGAATTTGAAGTCTACTCATAAAACGTAATGAGCTCCTTCTAAGTTGGTTCAAAATTCCGTTTGGAATTATCTGTATTTGTTATGATAGTCTAGCAGGTACATGTATTAGTCTGTTTGTCTCAACCTAACAATAACATATATAATTATACATTATATTTGAACCTAACAATAACATATATAATTATATATTATATTTGAACCTAACAATAACATATATAATTATATATATATAAAAATCAATCAATAATTTAGTATAATAGGCACATCAATTCAATTTTTTTGTCTGTAATGTCCTTTATATATATATAATAGACGGCCTGCAGTTTTGTGTTTTAAAAATGTATATATATTCAATTAAAACATCTCTTTCACTAAATCACCAAATTCCACCTTGAGATTATGGGTTTTGTTTGTATTTGTTTAAAGTTTCGTTTTACTTGGTGCTTAAGGAGATTATTTTGGGTTATCATGCTTTTATTCGGTTGAATTAGATTTTCATATATAATTGAATGAGTCAATTACAAACTCCAATCACTTCATAAGTATGTAATTATCAATTTGAATATTATATTTCACTGTGAATTACAAAGAAAATAAATGATTCAACCATAACCAAGTCAAACTTAGTCTAATTGCTTCAGTTTAGACCAAATTGAATTTTTTTCTTTAATTAGTTAGAGATGCAATCCCCTTCTCATATGCAGGAGGGATAAAAAACCCATTACATCCCTACTTTAGACTATATGTCATATTGGTCCTCCAAAAATATAATCTTCACCAACTTAGTTTTCTGAAAAAATATATCATCAAATCAATTTCCAAAAGTGTAAAATTACTAACATGTAATATAAATTTTAGTTCCTAAAAGATTCATATAATTTCCAAATAAGTTTAAATAATATGGTGATAAAATTTCAAGACTTATTTGGTGACCATTTGTGCAGAACTAAATATGTGATCATAATATTTTTTGGAAAAAAATATATGGGCGGTAAGTGCATGAATTTTATATAGTGTTACTACGTCATCCAACATCCATATCTAATTATTATTATAATTGAATTTTTAAAGAATGGTAAATAATATAATAACTGTATATAAATTTTTACATTAACGGTGCGTAAATATATTTGTTGGGAGAAATACCCAACAATATTAGACTAATATTTTTTGAGGACAATGATGGCATTTTACTCTATACCTTATCATGTATTTTCTCTTCCCATCTGCAGCTCTTTATCCCTAATGTGTACTTCAACATTTTATATTTTAATTTCATAAGAAATGTGTAATAATATGTAATATTTATGATTTTTAATTAAATGAAAATAAAAATTATTAAAAAACATGACACACATATGAGTGGTTGGTTGACATGATATATACTTGTTTAATTCCCATTTAGCATGCAAGGAAAACTCATACTGGTAAGAAGTTACCCTTATTATATTGTGAATGTTGAGGACAGAGATGTTAGTTTTATCATATGCTATTGTATTTATTTTTTTAAAAAAAAGAGTTTCTTTACTAAAATTGAATGCGATTTTTTAATGTGAAGTGATTACCTTTTTTAACAATGGAGTTAAATAATAAGTTATAGCACCATATTATTAATTGGTGAATGAAATAACGACTGAAATAAAATGTAACCTAATGTTTGAAACTGCATTCTTACATAAACTGTCCCTGAAGAAGTATTTATGGTTCAGTTTGTATTTTGATAATAGAAGAGGTTTGAAACATTGTTGCAATAACTATAAATTGATCCATACATACCTGTATAATCTATATCCTTATTATTAGATTAAGTTATCAAAGTTATTAATATTCAGTATGAACACCAAAACTCACATAGCCTTAGTTTCAATTCCTATATACAGCCACTTACGTTCAATTCTTGAATTTTCAAAGAGACTTGTTCATCTCCACCAAGATATTCATGTTACATGCATCATTCCCACAACTGGTTCTATATGCAGTAACACCAAAGCCCTAGTTGAATCTCTTCCATCATCCATTGACTATATGTTCCTTCCACCACCAAATTTAGATGACCTACCCCAAGATTTTCACCCTGCTCTCCTTGTTCTTGTTGCTACCTCGAGATCAATGCAATCTATTGATGATGCATTGAAGAAAATACATTCTAGGTCGAGTCTTGTTGCAATTGTTTGTGATGGTTTAATAACCCAAGTGTTATATTTGTCTAAGAAGCTTAACATATCATCATTCATATATTTCCCATCCAATATGATGTTACTATCATTGGTTTTGTATTCTCCCAAAATGGATGAGACAATGACTTGTGAGTATAGAGACCTATTAGAGCCTTTAGAGCTTCCTGGTTGTGTACCAATTGATGGCAAGGATCTTCCAGAACCGCTTCAAGATCGATCCGGAGAAGAATACAAGGTGTTCATTGAAGGTAATAAAAGGTTTTATTTAGCTGATGGTGTATTGGTTAATAGCTTCATTGACATGGAAGCAGAAACCATAAGGGTGTTACATGAAGAAGGTAACAAAATCCCATATGCTTATGCAATAGGACCCTTTATACAGAAGGGAAGTAGTAGGAGAGATGAATCATGCCTAAGATGGTTGGATGAACAAGAAGATAATTCTGTCTTGTATATATCATTTGGAAGTGGTGGAGCACTTTCTCAAGATCAATTGAATGAGCTTGCATGGGGGTTAGAATTAAGTGGTCAAAAGTTTATATGGGTATTAAGATCACCAAGTAAATTTGGCTTTGTTAATGACCTTAGTCTTGCAAATGAGGACCCTTTACAATTTATACCAAGTGGGTTTTTAGAGAGAACAAAGGATCAAGGTTTAGTAGTTCCTTATTGGGCACCTCAAATTGAAATTCTTAGTCATAGTGCAATTGGTGGGTTCATATCCCATTGTGGTTGGAATTCTACACTTGAAAGTGTAGTGAATGGAGTTCCAATGATAACATGGCCACTGTTTGCTGAGCAAAAGATGAATGCAGCTATACTGAGTAAGGGTTTGAAGGTGGCAGTAAGGCCTAAAGTGAATGAGAAGGGTATAGTGGAAAGAGAGGAGGTAGCAATGGTGATAAAGAATATAATGGTTGGTGAAGAAGGTAAGGGAATTAGGCAAAGAATGAAAGAGTTGAAAGATGCTGCTGATAATGCTGTTAAACAAGATGGATCTTCAACAAGGACCCTAGCAGAGTTAGTACTAAAATGGAAAAGTTTGGGTGTGGCACAATGCAACTAAAACTTTGTCACAATAAGTGATTAACTTTTGAGTTAAAAATAAATGAAGTTTGCAAGGTTTATGCATATACACTTCTAACACATACACGTAAATGAGACATTGTAATAAGGGAATTACATTATACATATAATACATTTACTTTTTAGTGTAAGTTAGACATAGTTTGCTATCAATAATCCAAACCTAGGAGAGTGTCCTCCTTTTATATGGATTTCATTACAACGTACCTTCAAAATCTCAATTTGTGTCATCTTTTATATGGAGTTTTTGCAATCAATAGACGGCCCCAATCAATTTGTGTTTTTTTTATAAATTAATTTGTGTAAATACAACCAATAAAATATTTAAAACACATTAAATATTTTAATCCTAATTAAAATTTTATCATGAATAATTATTTTGGATAAAAAAAAAAGAACAAAATTTTGTATCTCCAAATATAATATATCATATATACTCCTCCTACCTTTTAAAATTATATTATGTCATACTCAGAGAATTGTTTTATTATATGATTTGTTTGTTAGTAAGCATTTGTATTTATTTATATGGAAGAATTAGGTAATGGATTGTTGGATTGAGACCCACAAGGTAAAGATTTGTCATTTTATAATTTGATGTATTTAAATATGATATATTTGGGTTATCTCCTACCAAATTTTTCTCTTCATACAAGGGATTCCCCTGATTATAATCCATGTTAGAAAAGAGCACACCTAAAAGGTACTGGTGAAGTGGTAGGTGTGTAGAGGCTATCTATATTATTTTATTATTATTAATAAAGATAAAACAAGAAGTAATCATCATGCCAAAATTTTATATCTTTGTAACTTCTTTAATTAATAATTATTATAAACTTAAATACATTACTTTCATTATTTACATCAATATATTATTAACCTTTCACACATTCTCTTATTTATATTTTCTCATCTTCTCAACGCAATAAGAACAAACAATATAATAACACAAAAACGTCCAACAATTCTATAATAATTATTAGAATGAGAAATCTGCAAAACAATTATGAATATGATACTAACTATTACATGTTTTATTCTTAAATTACTTTCTATTGACTTTATATATTTCATTTCTTATATTTAAATTATTTTTTCTTAAAAATAACATAGAAATAATGTATTATCTTTCTAAGACAAAGTTTCTAGAAGTCCATTTATACCACCCTATTCAACAATCTCCCTTTCTTTCCGCCAAAAGTAAATATGATTAATTGTTTTCATAAAATTAAATGAGTTTAATATTTATCCATGGTTAATATAAATATTTTATACTATTAGCAATGAATGATAAATGATATCTTATTGTGATATTTTAAAAAACTCTTTAAGGATGTGCATATTAACGCAAAACTCAATATAATCACTCTCATGGTGTATTTTATGGTTCCTATTTTGCCCTTACTATCTTCTAATTTCTACTAAAAAACCATATAACTCACCTCGTATTTTTTATGTTTCACTAGCCTTTTTGTGTGGTTATTCCTAAGTAACTACTACCACTATTGTGTGATTATTTTACTACAATTTTTCATTTGAAGAGAACATGGATCATGATATTATACAAAACATCTATATCTACATTAATTCTTATTATTTATTATTGGAGATAGACTATACATTACAAACGATAGTAAAATGAGTTGACAGTCAACACACTAGTATTAAATAAAAATAAGTTTAATATGTAATACTTTTATGTAACCTTTGCAAATTTGTTTTGCAGCGATATAGAAACAAAGTTATGAGTTTTAGACATTTACCATATATCAAATATAATGTTGACTCTTAGTTGGAAAATACATGTATTCAACAATCAAACGGATATAATTTTTGATCTTATCTGTTAGTAAATATTACAACTCAGTTTTGGTAAGAAATCTGAACCCACATTCATTGTTTGGGTGAATTTTCACTAACACAATTCCATATTATTATTAGGAAAATTTAATCAATTTAGAATAATTTTTTTGAAAATTTAATCAAGAGGAAAAGCAGGAAGATATTTTGTGAAATTTTATTACAAGGTGACTCGTGTCTTTCATGCATATATATATATAAAACAAACCCTAACACCACTTTCCTCTCTCATTCTCACTTTTTTGATTGATTCATTCATTCCAATGATGTTGAACCCAAATGAGAGATCAGGAAAGAGATCAAAGATGGAGATGGAGAAGGGAAGTGATGATGAAATGCCAGATTTCACAAAAGCTGTACCTGTAGATGTATTGAGTCACATCCTCACTTTTCTTACAATTGATGAAGCTATAAGAAGTTCTATCCTTTCAAAGAAGTGGAAAAATGCTTGGAGAAATACTAAACACATAGAATTAGTTGAGAAGAAAATGATGAAGCCTTTAACACAGCTTCTACTTTCAAGACAACCAGCAGAAACAACCAAAGCTACTCTTAAAAATGGACCTTCTAGGTATGCCCTTCTTGTCTATAGAATCATGTTTCGTCACTATGGTGATTTAGATAGTTGTCGCATTTTGCACTTATGGAAGAGTCTTATGTATGGGGAAGTTCAATCTTGGGTTCAGCATTTGCTTAGAACAAAGAAAGGGGTTCAAAAACTTAGCCTTGAGTGTGAGCCTGATGATGGAGAAATGAAACAGTATTACATTTCCAAAGAAGACTTTCCTAAACTTCATTTCTCAATTGGGGTACTTGAAACACTAGAATCGCTTGAATTGATTAATTATACAATTCGTTGTTCAAATGGATTTGTTGGCTGCGATATTCTTACAACCCTAAAGCTGGAGAAGATTAACTTGGATGATGTGACCCTCAATGATATTCTGGATAATTGTGAGGTGTTAGAGAACTTTACTCTGAAAGATTCTACTGGATTCAACAAACTCATTATCATGAATGAAACTCTTCAAGTTTTGAAGCTCCAAGGTCTGTGTGTGGATGAGCTACAAGTTTCATGTGAGGATCTTGAACTTTTGTTGCTTGATTCTATAATTTGTCCAACAAATGCTGCTACTATCTATACACCAAATCTGACAACCTTCAGTTCTTATTGTTACTCATTGTTTGGAAACATGGATGCTGTAAAAGAAGGGTACTCTATTGTGAAAGCCTGTGAAATTCTTGCACATTCTGCAAAGGTAACTTCTTCCTTTCAATACTTTTATTTTGTTCACTATATCAATTACATTATAGTATATCAATCATTTGTTGAAAATGCTATAATATGGGTTTCATTTATAAATTTTATTGTGAGTTTCTCCAATGAATTATCTAAAGATACGTTTGCCAGTTATTTTTTGGAAGAACGGAAGGTTTCATAATTATCTCACAAATGTATTTCATAATATTGAAACCTTTCATTTCCCTTTATTCCCCTCCAAAACTTAATTCGTAAACAAACCGTAAAGCACTCAATAGGAGAAGATTCAACTATATGGATTTGACATGAAATTTATTGTGCTACATTCATGTTATTGTTCTTTCTTTAGTAGGTGATATATAACTCTATATATCTACCAGTGATTTAAATTGCGGACTACATTATCTGATGCGACCGCAATATTGCAGTTGTAGTGACCGCTGTAACCGTATTATACCACATTGTGACTCCGAATCATAGTGACACGGCCGCATCAGGCCATAAGACAACCACATCGAATTCAAATATATTTTTAATCACAAAATAATTCACACTGCAATAATTGTAATTCACATTGCAATGACCGCAATTGTAGTAACCACAACCGTTACCGCAATCGAGACCATAACCACAATTTAAAACAGATATTGTTTATTTTTACATGCTCCCTCCTTATAGCAAACTACCCTCTCCATTTTTATATTGTCATTCAACTTTACCAATGGTGGAACCATTAATCATCCTTTTGACTCTCTTGTCTAGTTGATCTCTAAAACACTACTTCTATGTATGGATTGGGTATTCCATTCAGTATATATTATTGTGCTAACCTTGTCTTATCTATTTCCTAGGCATATCCAAGCAGCAGCATTTTTCAAAATTTATCAACCTTGTCAATGGATTTAGACTTGAACTACATAAGAGATGCACAGGATCTTTCTTCTGTGTTGCAATTATGTACTTCTCTACAAGTTCTTGAAATTTGTCTACCAGTATGTGACATGCATTATCCTTTGTTACAATATTCTTTTACATTTGAAGAAACATAATTATTATCCAAGTTTATATGATGCATATATAATATATACTTTTGCTTCACAGGATTTCGAGAATCCAATTATTGGTAGTTCTAATGACTATGATTTGCCATATCCCATGTCAATGTTTTGGGAGAAACAAGAATTGTGCCATTGTGTCAATGAAAAGCTGAAGTTTGTGCACATGAAGGCATTCAAAGGGAAGGAACTAGAAGTGGAATTTGTGAAGTACCTAATAGCAAAGGCCACAATGATGAAGAAGGTCACCATATTCTGCAATGACAAAATAGAAGATGCTGAAACTATGTTCTCATCACTACCAACAGCTTCTACCAATCTCTCCATCAATTTCAAGGTTAATGCAAAGTAATATTATGAAGTGATACTTCTTTTATGAAACCGATGATTATCCTTTAAACTTCCTTATCAGACATGTTTTTGTTTGGTTTATTTCAATAATTATAATCTCCTGTTTATGGAGAGACACCCGGTATGAATGCTTCGCACTCAAGGGGGTGAACAGTATATTTATAATATTTTATGTTTTTTCTTTCAAATATTATGCAATGTGATATGATTTTAATATACTATTCGTGGAAATGAGTCTATTGTATTGGTAGCTCGCAACAATGATAAGAGATAATCTTTACTAACCGAGTCACGACCAGGAAGGGAGAGAAAGTAGGCCGAAAATGTGTCGACAGAAATATGGGGAGAAAGAGAAGAGCAAATATAATTGTACTTGCTCTTGGTGTGAGTAATAATGAGGATGGGAGACCTCTATTTATAGCATGAGACCTCCAACCGACCCTCCATCCGACGACACCAAAAAAAGATCATCGACGGTGCACACATGTTTAGGGGTTTTTGTTTGTGTGTGTCCTCACCCACTCACAAAACCCATGTACCCCTTGGGACACACCCCAATGGTAGAACTTAAGGCTTATAAAGCCTTTCATCTTCTCTCCTCCAACCAATATGAGACTTGAAGATTTTTTGAATTTCACACTCCAAGTTTCCTCATTAATGGCCTCATTAATATGCTTTAGTTTCACTTTGAAACCATCAATTCTCAACAGAGTCACTACTTGTTTAGAATTGACTCGAGTCGAGTTTCGAGCCATGTTCAACGTTGAACTATGCTTTCAGCTCAAGTTAATTTGGCTCAATTAAAGCTTACGAACAGTCGAGCGGGTTAACCAGTTCAAATTTATGTCGCTCACCATCATAATGTAGAGAAAGTGTTGGTGGATTATACATATGTATGTTTGAGAAAGTTTGTGAAACCCCTATTATACATATGTCGCTCATGAATCATCTCCTCTCACATATCGTTAGCACTTCCTATATCTCTTGAATCCCGTCCTCCAAAACCCAGTACTTGAATCTCTTACATTCATGTCTCTTCAATTACCATTATTTAATTATTGGGTCCTTTTCTCTCCACACTACTCTTAATCCTTACATCGATAATCAAAACTCTATGTTAGGTCATCAAGCTCTATTCATGTATGAATCTGCTGTATACACAAGAGGATGGAGCACCTATACTCAACCCTCAACCCTAATTTATGATTATGCACATCACTCCATTTATCGATCTTGTATTATCGATGTACCACAACTTAAAACTTGAAGCATCTATTTCCATTACATTTTCCCTAACCAACAACTAAGTTTATTGTAGGCACATAAAAATGATCCTCCCTCATAATCTGTGTCTACACTATTTACATTGATTTACTTAGGAGATTATCTATATTTCACGATTTTGTTCATATCCTACATTGAAGTAGCTTCTTTATATGCACCCTTCGCACAAGTATTGGAACCCTTACTTATTTTTTCGCTAAATCCAAGCAACATTAATGCAGTGGCCTTTGTTCCTTTGACACTTTAATTCTAGACAATGACCTAGTATTAATATTATATTACTAAATGGTTAATCTTTATCATAAAGATTTTGACTGTCTAATATAACCTATGCCTTTTATCTTGCCTTAGCATGAGCTACTTAGGATTAAACACAAATTAATTAGATGTTTTTCTACTACTATGTGCAACATAATAGAATAACTTTTCATAATGTTTCAATTCTATTTTTTAAAAAGGAGAAGTAGAATCGTGATATTAACGGAATTAAGGTTATAAAAGTTGATATATAGTTTTAAAAGAAGTGTAATTACTAATCATAAAGTCTAAATAACATTTAGGTTAAGTTAATATTTCTGTTTCTGTAGTTTCATTGGTTGTAAAATAGGTCCTCATATTCAAATAAGTATCTTGATTAAATCTAAACTAAATATAGAATTTTTTAAAACTTTTGGTAGTAAGGGTTTTTAACTTTACGAGAACATTTCAAAAATGTTTTGGAAGTAGAGATTGAATAATGTAATATAGTTTGTAATCCCTAAACCAATGGTTGAACGGTAGGAACTGTACCTCTAGTTCCTAAACTAAAAGCATGTATTTTTTAGGGTAACATCTTTCACGGATTCATTGGAATATTCTTAATTCAATAACAAGTTGACTGTGTTGCTTATAAAATCCCTTTAAACTAATAAACCTTACTTGATTATCGATCAGCATAAGATGATATTAATACATTTGGACTTATGATATTAACATTACATTTGAACTTACATACAACTTTATTATGTATACTTTTAATTATTAACTTCTTGAGATTTAAAAGCTATTTTTTGTGAACATAGGAAACTTTTACTAAATTGAAGTATAAGTGGTATAAATATAGGAAACTTTATGCTACCAAATACATGGTCTATTCACAAATCATTGAGGGTCACTTTATGATTTGAAAAATATTCAGAGAGTTATTTCACAAGTATATACCATGCCTCTCTTTTATAGCCCCTTCCAAACAAACAATAGAATTGATACACCATGCAGCAAAATCATAAGTACCCTAATAAATGTTAGTATAGACAAATCTCCACGATTTAACCTGAATCATAGTCAATGTTTCATGAAGTTAAAATGGCTTATTGAAGTGCTAGTTGTTTGATTTGATATTTGGATGGGGGATTGGTGCTCTGAAACTAAAATGACATATTGAAGTGCTTTTTTTATGTATATGATGATGGAGTGATGTAGGAATGTTAGTTGTCCGTATCGAAGACGAAGTCGCTCGTGGGAAAGAAACAACATTTTAATATTATTTTTTGCAATTATCTTTTCAATATCTTTTCTTTTGTCTTTAAATACTTTTAGGATGTAGCCGTTATTATTATCTTACGTTCGTTAATAAAGTTCAAGAAGTTTCAATTTCTGGTGGATTTCAGAGCTTTATCTGTCAAGTTTGTCGCTAGCAAATTTGTGTTTACGTCCTAGGTTTGGCGCTTGCCACTACATCAAGTGGCATTAGAGCAGGTGTTCACCTGTCTCTTTTCATAGCTTGAACAACCATGAGAGATTAACTGGTGACCAGAGAAGATCTTCAAGGTACTACCGTGGCTTTTACCACGACCCTAATTGCTTTGACTGAACATTTGGTGACTTAAACAAATCAGGTTATGAACAACGCCAACAACGAGGACCAACGAAGAGATATGAGGGGATAACTGCATTGGGTTATGTGAGGTAGAAACAATAATCGTGATGTTCTTGTGGGAAATTCGAGTTCTGAAGAAAAAAATCCGATGAGGAAGAGATGGTTGATTAGTGAAGACAACAATATAATCATAACTATCGGGTGAATGTTGATATTCCATTATTCTAAGGAACTATGGGAGTTGAGGAGTTTCTGGATTGGCAGATTGACGTTGAAAGATATTCTTTGACGACATGGGCGTCCCTAAGAACAAACAAGTCAAGATGGTAGAGATTAGGTTCAAGAGTATTATTGTTTGTGTGGTGGGATAATCTTGTTATTTAGAGGCAGAGGCAAAGGAAAGGGCCAGTCAGAATTTGGCGAAGAATGAAACAATTGATGTTGGAGTGGTTTTTACCGGAACATTATGAGCATATTCTTTATAAGATGTATATCGAATGTGTTCACGGAAAGAGAATTGTGATAGAGTCCACAAATGAGTTCCTACGTTTTCCTGAGCGTAACGAACTGAGAGAATCAGAGAACCGGAAGGAAGCTCAATACGTCAATGGCTTAAAGGGTTTTTTGTATGAGAAGATGAGTTTGTAGATTGTATGGACTGTGGCTGAGACTTCGAGTCTAGCTTTGAATGTTGAGTTGATGGAGAAATCCCTTCGAAATTTCTCATCTTTTAGAAGGTATATCATCAAAATAACTTCGAATCAACAAGTGATAAGGAGAAGAGCACAATAGCCAAGGATCGCAACTCTGGAAATAAAGGGATCAGCAGCTACAGCGGTGTACAACCGAATAGTGCACCGATCTAGAAAGCAGGTAACTCCTACATGAAACCAACTTGTGATAAGTGTTTTCGTTGTGGTGGGCAAGGTGTTAGATCCAATGTTTGTCATTCTAGAAGAACTGCCACCATTCTGAATGAGGATGATGATGAGGAAGAGGAAAATAATGAGTATGAAGGAGTTGAATTTGCTGAAGAGGACACTAAGGAAAGGGTAAGTTTTGTGCTTCGAAGGATCTTGTTATCATCCAAGGAAGAAGGACAACAGAAGAACTTGTTTCGAATACACTATTCTATTAAGAACAAGTGTGTAATTTGATCGTGGATAATGAAAGTAATGATAATTTAGTTTCCCAGAAGATGATAAAGTACTTCAAGTTGACAACTGAGCCTCATGAGAAACTGTACACCTTGGAGTGGGTGAGTACGGGTTCAAAAGTTAAGGTTTCACATACTTGGACGGTGCCTATTTCCATTGGGAAACGCTATAAAGAGGAAGTAGTGTGTGATGTTATGAATATGGATGTATGTCATGTTCTACTTGTGCCACCTTAGCAATATGATAATGATATATATCATATATAGGGGAAGACATAATGTGATGATATTTACTTGGGAAACACACAAGATTGTTATGGCTCCTGTTTTGCATTTTGATAAGACCCTGGGGGGAGAAGTCGAGTTTCTTGGTGAAGACGAAAAGTGAAAAGGAGCTTGACAAGGCTGTTAAAGAAACTAAATATTTCTGCCCAGTGAGGGTAAAAGGGTTAATGAGTGTTGTAAATGAGGAATCAACAATTCTAGATGAGGTGCTCGAGGTCCTATGAGACTTCAAAGAGTTGATTACAGAAGAGTTACCAAAAGATTTGCCTCTTATGCGATATATTTAGTATCAGATTGATTTGACTTTGGGTTATAAGTTACCTAAGGTTCCTGGAGTTAGTGTAGCGGTTGAGACTATGCTTGGGGAGATTGTAGTTGTTAAAGAAGTTGTCAAGGCTAAGTTCGAGGCTATTGGGCAGAAGAATAAGGTTGCTGCTGACAAACGCATGAGAGTTAAAGTTTCCAATGTGGGAGACGATGTGATGGTGTTTTTACGATATGAGAGGTTTCCAGTTGGTACTTACAACATGTTGTAGCCACGGAAGTATGGTCCATTCAAGGTGACTCGAAAGACCAATTACAATGCTTATGTGGTAGCTCTCTCGAATTCCATGAATATGTCCAATACTTTCAATGTTGCTGACATTCATGAGTATCAGACAGATGAAGCTCTTTACTAAGAAGAGAACTCGGGGTCGAGTTTTTCAGAGGTGGAAGAGACTGATGTAGGAAGGTTGACTGCACGTATTGAAGACGAAGTCGCTCATGGGAAAAGAACGACATTTTAATATTTTTTTATCAATTCTCTTTTCATTTTCTTTTCAATATCTTTTTATTATTTTTTATTTAGTATTTAAACACTTTTGGGATGTAGCGGTTATTATTATTTTACCTTCATTAATAAAATTCAAGATTTTTCTCTTTCTGTTAGATTCCAGAGCTTCATCTATAAAGTTTGTCGCTTGCAAACTTGTGTTTTCGTTGTAGGTTTGACACTTGCCTATTCTTTGTGCTTCTGACTGCATTTATGTAGATATTATTTCATCCACTTTTAGGTGAAGAGATTCAGAAGCTTAAGGTTATTTATTCCTTGCATTTGAATTTCCTTTTATAATTCAGTTGTGTTATAATTGGCGCAGATTCATAAGTGTAAAATGCTTCAATGATTTAATTGGTAGGTTTCTATATGTTGCCATTATCTATATCAGATTACCAGAAGAGGTTTTAATTATGCATATAATTGAATGAATATTTAACTTGACCTACACTGGGCATGTCATTATATAATTCCATGTAGAACAATCTTTCAATTTTCTGTTGTAGGGTATTAAGGAAGGATAATTATTTTTACACTTACATAAAACAGTAAAGTATCTGCAACTGTATGTATATTTTATGTAAGTATCTAAGTGAAATCTTATTGGTTGAGGGTTTAGGGTTGTCCTTATTTCAAATGATTAACTGAAAAATCAAGGGAAATTAGAGAAATATAAGAAATAATTGTCACCAAATAGTGTGGTTATGTTAAATGTTTTTTTGGTAATGATGGTTATGTTAAATTTTGTTTGGGTGAGTATATATCTAAGTGAAATATAAGAAATTTTTAAGTGGTGAGAATTTATTTCACTTGTTATAGCTTGTCTGTGACCTGCCTTATGTATATTTTGTTTGGCTACACTAGATTATATAAAATAAAACTGAAAATGGTTTTATACTAAATTAGATTATATAAAATATCTATGAACTACCTTTTCCTAATTTCCTTTGTTTTATATTTTTAATGTGGACACATTTTGAAATCATTATCTCAAATAGTTTATAGTTCTTATATTACAACTATTCATCATTCATGTATAATATTGAAACTTTCCTCTTATGATAAAAATGAAGCCAAAGCAGATTAAAATCACACAGCTCAGCTGAAATCATACATTTGGAATCAAGAATATATAATATTAAAGGGCATGCACCTTCAACTTGACACTTGGGCATTATAGATAATGCATTATTAGGTCAAAGAAATAAAGCAGCATGTATGATACATTATTACATTACATGGTTTTTATGTTCCACAACTTAACCAACTCACCTAACTTTTCTGCTCCACATGTTTTTCATATTTTCTAATACTAAGAGTTTCTCCTAAATAACTATAAGCAATGCAAGAAATTAAATGAGCTAGCAGTACAATTTCTTATATTTGAAGTACTTCATTTTCATATAAGCATACAATTAAAAAACTAGTTTAAACCACAATTTAGAAGCTAAGGTGCCACAAATATTAAGTAGTTATTCTGAGTAAACATGGGTAGTCAATTGAGGCATGACTTAGCCAATGTTTTCTCCTCAATGAGTTCTTCTGCAGTTTTATCCATCTTTTCCCTAGAGAATTCATCGATCTTGAGCCCTGAAACATTAGTATCAAATGGATTTTTCAGTGGTAAAAAAGATAAGAAAATGAGGAAGTAATGTGCAATATACAAAGACACTCATAGCTTTATTTCTTGTATCTTTTTTTCATAAAGGTTCAAAACCTCTTTGGTAACTTAGAAACAAATGAGTAGAAATATATATATAGTTTTCATGATCTGTCTAGGTTGATAATATTAGGAGTAAGTTGAAATGATGGGCTAGAAGTAGGTGAAAGAAATTTAATGAGACAGAAAATATACCTTGTACAATATTCCAATCTCCCTTTTCACATGTAACAGGAAATGAGTAAATGAGAGAAGGTTGGATGCCATAAGATCCATCAGAATACACTCCCATTGATACCCATGACCCCTGAAGTAGTAATGCAAATAATAATGAAATGAAATGAGCATTAATGGTGCATGTACAATAGATATTTAAAATGAAATTTGAAGATAAGATAAGGAGAAGCATAACCTTTGGAGTGCCTAGAACCCAATCATGTATATGATCACAAGCAGCACTTGCTGCTGATAATGCACTAGACACCTTCCTTGCTTTAATTATTGCAGCCCCACGTTGTTGAACAGTGGATATGAACTCTGTCTTTAGCCTAGCACAACATATATATATATATATATATATTGGAATTCCTAATCAAACTATTTGCATGGAATATCTGATATATGATTGGATAGACACTTCATAATGATTTGTATAAATACACTTATTGAAAATGAAAAGCATTTCCAAAATTGACAAGGTTTGAAAGTGAGATATATATATACCAATTGTCATCAGCAACTAGTTCTTTGACTGGTTTCTGGGCAGTGTTGGTGTTGATAGTTGCATGATTAACATCAGGATATTGTGTTGAGGAGTGATTTCCCCATATGATCACATTTTTGACATCACTAACATGTACATTTAGCCTCTCAGAGATTTGGCCTAATGCTCTATTGTGATCAAGTCTTGTAAGACAAGTAATGTTTTTCTCTGGGATTGAAGGAGCAAATTCCTTCAAAATTAGAGCATTGGTATTTGCTGGATTAGCCACCACTAATACCTACCCATTCACCAACAACATAATTCAAATGTATCAACACAAGGAGTAAACTTATTATACATAGCAGCAATGATACAAATAGGAGTATCAATGTTTTAAATGTTAATAATGATTGTGACACATATGAAATGAATATATAAAGATGCTATAAAAGAAGCTTCTGACCTTACAATCTGAAGCAGCATGTTGCTCCAATGCTGAAGCTTGAGCCTTGTATATAGATACATTTTTAGACATCACATCTTTTCTTTCCATTCCTTCCTTCCTTGGGAATCCACCCACCATAACAGCAATGTTCACACCTTTGCAAGCTTCAGCTACATCCGTTGTAGCAACAACACCTATTATATTTATATCCATAAAAAACAATAATATTATAACATTTCAACAATATGCAACCATGAGTGAGGTGTCAATTTGCTTCTAGACTTATGGGACTAATGCCTTAAGGTTTTGGTTCAAGATGTAGTGTCTCATTTGTGACTCTCCACTCATCTCATGCGCCTATAAAAATAAGACTTCCTGGTCGCGGACCGGTCCAACAAATTTGAGGACCAAATTACAGTTTTGCTTATGCAGTATATGTAGATAAGTGATAATAGATTTGAAAAAGCATGCCTCTAAGAAGTGGAAAAGCAGCATCAATGAGTTCCATCTTAACCCCTTTTAAGGAATCAGCTGCTGGTTCAATGTCAAGCATGTGCAAAATTACTGGCTGATTTGGACCCAGCATCACCCCTCTTGCAATCATTGGAACAAGAGCATAACCAATTTGCCCTGTTCTTCAACCAAATCAGAATAAGGTTATCATCATTTTAAATAATTCAATCAAACTCTACTATACCAAATTTCCAATTATACATCATAACATTATTACATTATAAATATGCACATCTGATATGGTGTTGATATTCTTCTGACAAATATCTAAACAGATTTAACAGAAACTAAAAATAATTTAATCCTAGTCATGTTTTAATCTGTACTATTGGTTAATAGAACATCATAACATCAAAGGTTGGTCAACTTCAACTAACAACTCAATAAATGTACCAAAAAATGAGATAGCTATGAAATCAAAAATAATTCGGAAATGAGAACAATTCTCATATGAAAATTAAAAGTTATATATAACGTGCCTGCAGCACCTGTGACCAACACGGTGACTGGTTCACTCTCTCGATATAGAAGACCACACATATATCTAATGATCTTCCAAAACAAACAAGTACAAATTAAAAGAATAAGAATTTTTTGAAGAATTGTGTGATCCACATTCCCCCATGAAACCATTTCCATGATCAGTGTCTCTTATGATATCCACAACACATGAACCAATCTACATTAACTTCAATTTATATATATATATATTTTAGAAGAATATATCTATGTACATTCCTCTACACCAAGGCACATCATATTCCAAAACATAGTCTACAAGAAATGCAAGTAAAAGAGATCAATCAACTTAACAGCAAAGAAAAGAACATTCTTTAAATTTTGGTCACCAAATATAAAATCAAAATTATAATCTCTACACATTTTATTAGATGTGAAACTAAAAATTAATGAGTTTATATTGTCAATCAATGTTACATCACCTCATGAGTCTTAAACATGTTTCTTAATAATGTAACTATATAAGGATACATGATTATGTGTTGATAATATAATAAATGAATAGCAACATTGCATGGATTAAATCCATAGTTAATTGAAGTAATAAAACTATTAATTTGTATAGTAAACAAAATTACCAGCAGCACCAATGACCAGAATTCTAACTGGATCTGTGGCCACCATTGTCACTAAGAATATGTTAGAGAGGACACACAAGTGATGATGATTGGAAATGTAACAATGGAGGTAGCATAAGTTTAAGATCACATTTTTATATGAAAACTGTTCTCATTCCCTATCGTGAAACAGTTAGAGAGAAATGTGTGAATAAGAAAGAATGAACATTATTATTGTATTTATAGATATTGAAGATTATATTTTTATTTTTCATGATGGGAGTGAAAATTATTTTATAACATAATAGTATTACAAAACTTATAATAATAAATATTAGTGTTTTAAATATTATTATTTGACTTAAGTTTGATTTATTAAGTGGAAAGAGTTGAATTTGAAATGAGTATATATATTATGAATAATTGAGTTGTAAAATAGTTTGCATATATAAGCTAAGTTTGTTTGTCTTTAATCTCTACTGATAGGGTTACGACTTAGAAGGTGTGGGATCTGATTATCTTCTGTTTTCATTATTTTCTCTTATGCTGATTGTCTTCTGTTCAATTTCATTATTTTCTCTTCTGCTGATTATCTTCTGTTCAATTTCATTATTTTATCTTATGCTTATTAAGTGTTTGATAAAATGCTTCACTTAGGATAACACCTTTTTGTTCATTGAGATATGGATGACACCATGAAAAAGTTTCAAAGCAAATTAACAGAGGTCGAATTGGTAGCTGAACATCTTCTTTTAGCCAGACATCAGGTAATTCTTATTCAAAGGTCATCACTAAATATTCTACCAACCTTCATTTCAATTGTTTAATTGCTTTCTTTTTTATATAAATTAAGTCCTATTTTGTAATAATTCAGAGTGTTGAGAATGATAGATTGAGAAATGGGAATAGAGAAGCACTTACTGCATTAAGGAAAAGGGCTCAAACAACAAAGAGTAGTGTCCCGTCGCCCTTTGGATCAATAATGAAAGGAGTTTCCGGGACCGCCTCAAAACCGTTGGTGCAAGAGGTGTGTACCGTCTGTGGCAATCATGACTCTTTTGAGCAGACCTGGATGATGTTTCCAGGAACTGATCTCTTTGCTTCAATTCCCTTTCATGCTGCTCACACTATATTGGAAACAGGTCCTTCATTCCCACCCTCTCCTATTGCCCTAAATTACATCATAATCATGCATAAATACAACACAAAGGAAATGCTGTCATTGTGCTTTCGTTGCCGATACTTCCCTAATAGCAATATTGTAGCCGCAATTGATGTCTGGATATGAAAGGTTATATGTAGATGCAATGATGTGTCTCTGCTATATTAACTGTTTCTGTTTTCTTGGTTTGTAAATCTTCTTAACATAGTTCAATTGTTTGTTATATAGTTTTATTCATTCAAACTGATTGTGCTAATTTCATCATGTGATTGGAAACCCTGCAATGCTGAAAGTGGCATGTAATTTTACCTAAATATGTGGTATTGTCAATCAAATTATTTATATTTTCAAATGCTGGAGTGATCTTTTTACCTGGAACTAAATCTGAACCGTTAGCATGAAAACTTTCTGTGGACTTCTGTATAGTTTATTTTTCATCCTAGAACACAGGATACATAATTTTAATAAACAAATGAGTGAAGCTTGGATGATCAAGATATTATGCATCAACTTTTAGTTTAGCTTTCATAATTTCTGATGAGATTGTTTATCTCCATTCTTCATTATTATTACTTTTGTGAGAGAACTATAAGCTTTGACTCAAATCCTTTTATAAAAAAAATTGATTTCTATTAACAATCAATTGGTATCTTTCCCTGACAAAAACTATGCTTTCACAGATCAAAAAGAACTTGACTTTGAGGCAAAGAAACTACAGAGCACTGTGAAGGAAAAGTCTTACTTTATTTCAGAGACAGGTGCCCTTGCTGACAAGATAAGTCCAGGAATACTCAAATCTATGGTAACATTAAATGACCAACGAAAGTAAGATGCTTGAGCTGTGACTATAGCGTGAAGCCTTGTCATAATATCATTGGACAGAAAATGTCTCTATTTTCTGGTAGTAACTTGTTGAGGCATTTTGGTAGCTTATCTAGTCTGTTCCTACAGATGTTTATAAAATGATTCCTATAACTGTTTTTCTCAAACTTATGCTTTTGTTTTTATTTCAACTTTAGCATAATCAAGTTGTGTTCTTCTCTTCAGGGATTCATATTCTAATTTTTTTTATATGTGAATGCAACTGTTCAGAGAAATTGTTGCTTGTGCGCATTATATGACTAAATTTAAGAGTCAATAAGCTTTCTTGTATGAAACATGATTGATGATAGAGCATTTTGACATCCTTCAATCTATGTAGTCAATCTCACCTAGTGGGTGGCTTGGGTATTGTTGTTATTGTAAGATTTCTTGTCTGCACGGAACTAAAAGATATTAATGAGGAATAGTTAAGTAGTTTTTCATTACTAGCACTAGTATGGCATGTGTACATAGTATGCCATAAATTTCAATTCTTATATTGATGCATACTTAAAAGAACACTCTATTCTATATTGTAATAATTCAAAAGCATAAGGTGTAAGGGTTTTTGCAGCATATTCCTCAATAGGCAAGCTTGTACTTATCATCCATTTTAAAAACATACTAGAAATCATCATCTCTATCATCAAAAGTTGTGCATAATTGAGTTCTTGCTGCATCATTCTTTTGTTGAATGCAACTTTGAGATTGAAGAAAATTTCTGATATTCTTTTGCATAAATGGTAAATGACCTGGATCAATACCCTTTTCCAACTCAAGCACTTGCATTGTAAGATTTACCCAACAACCAGCTTTTGACCACAATAGTATACACTCTTAGTCTATAGAATAGATTTCATGATAAGCGGGAAGAAACATATAGTAACATGATTTTAGTGCAACAAACACAATTTATTACTCACATATTTCAAAATCATGATTCATGTATATACACATCATTTAGAAGGTTTATCATGCATCAAGAAACATTTTTTTAGCATAGTTAATTGATTATAACGTGTATTAATCGATTATATGATTAGGAGAACCTGTTAATCGTTTAAGTATGAGATTAATTGATTACTAGAATTACAATAGCTAAAGCTTTTTATTTTTTGGTGACGTTAATCGATTAAACCATGTGTTAATCAATTAAAGACTAATAGAAAACTATTAAGTATAAAAAGCTGAGGTGGATAATTTCAATTTTTTGAGCAAAATTTCTTGCTAAGCAATTTAGGTTTCTTGATTCAAAGAAAAGAGAGATATGATAGTTTCAAGGATTATCTATTTTGCATCAATTTTGAAAAACCTAGCTTAATCTCACATAATACCTTTTGAGTCTTTTTGAGATTTTTGGGTTGATTTTAGTACTATTATTGTTTGTATATTTGCACATTGGGGTACACACAACCTGAAGAATCTTTTAGATGATTTTCTTGAAGTTCTCTAGGCGTGTTTAGTATCACCTTGATAGAGAAGTGTGTTGGGAAATCATTGTTGTGTTTAGGTGGTTATCTTCATATATACAAGAGTCTTAGTTGGGAGTGATAAGTGGTTGTGGTCAGACCGTTAGAAGTGGTGATGAGTATCCATTAGAAGCGGGTAGAAGATCAAACCATCTTAGGGACTCTAGGGCCAAGAAGGGAGTCTTGTATTATTTTGGAAGTGTGTTTGTATAACATAGATTTCTAATGGTGAAGAAAAATCTCTTAAGATCAGAAGGAGAGGTCTCGATGTACTTTGCAAGTGGACTCGCAAATGAACCAAGATGACTCTAGGGCCAAGAAGGGAGTCTTGTATTATTTTGGAAGTGTGTTTGTATAACATAGATTTCTAATGGTGAAGAAAAATCTCTTAAGATCAGAAGGAGAGGTCTCGATGTACTTTGCAAGTGGACTCGCAAATGAACCAGGATAAAATATTGTCGTCTTGATTTTCTCTATCTCTTATCTATTTAATTTCAGTCAATTTATGATTTATGTGGTTTAATTGTTTTGCTTATTGTGAATATGTTAATACTTTGAAGTAAATTCATATTAAGTGAGTTGTGTTTGTATTGATTGAAATCGTAGTTTTTTTCTATGCAAGAAATTTGTTTCTTCGCGAAAACAAAAATTCAGCTTAATCGATTAAATCTAGTAGTATTTGATTAAACATAGTTACGAGTTAATCAATTAAAAGCAGCATAATCGATTATACTAAGATATTTTTTAGTTTACATCATTAACCAGAAAAACGGGAATTATGATTCACTACATCCCCTGTCTACGTGTGTGAACCCTTATTATCCATTACTTTTCATATTACTTGTGTTCATGGTTTTCAATATGATCTTGTTTTTATTGATCATTTTAAAAGAGATACTTGGTTGTACCTATAAAAGAAGAAATATACATATATACAATTTTTTCTGAAGTGTCACAATCAAAGAAAGTTTCTCATTTAAAATCATACTAATTTATTCATATGATGGAAAAGAATAATCAAAATTGAGATCCTACTTTTTCACACGTAGAATCTCTTACTTTATTTTACCATTAAAGATACTAAAATATTTTGGATTGCTGAATACAAACCCTATCACATTGTAGAAATCACACTCTTACTGATAACTTATGCGCACTTTGGTTTCTTACTTTTTACTAACCTTTTGTTGAAGTGTTATTTTGTTATTATATTACTTCCAATAAGAATGTCCAAAAGCAGAATTGCATAAGCACATGCACAGGCATCGTTTTCTGTTTCTGAAAGTGATCAAACATCATTTTAAGATGAATGTTATTCATCCCAAGCAGTTAGGCTTTTGGACATCTATAAAAGTTATAAAATATCGTTTACCATTTCTGGTTAAAGTTCCATCTAATTCACAGTTAGGCTTGGTTTGTCAGCGTTTGAAATTAGTCACATCAGACCGAAATGGTTTGTTCAAGTCGAAGTTGTTCGGACCAGTAATATTACCTACGAATGTCGTTGCAGTAGGAAACGTCTTAAAATTGTTGTTACCGTAACTTGCAGCAATTCTAAATGGCGCGAAATAATACTTACTCGCTGAGTCACGACCAGGTCGCTCTCTTTAATACGTTTCGCGGCATTGCCCAAAATGTGCAAGCAAACTATCAACCACGTCGTCCCCAGGATAAAATAACTTAGTTCTCTATTATCGAATTCTTACTGCACTACAAGAACCCCGATCTTGAATACACCCACCACAATATGGCTATCAGTGTCAATTCTCGAAATTCTCATAGTATGGCTACCAGTGCCAATTATTTTCTCACAATCTGACTACTAGTATCAGTTCTCAAAATTCCCGCACTTTGGCTACTAGTGCCAATTCTTTTCCCACAATCTGACTTACAGTGTCAGTTTCCGAACTTTCCCACAATATGGTGCATGTGCCAATTCTTAGTGTCACAGAAAGAAATAGAGAGAAGTTTGTCGGAAATGCGTCGGCGGAAGAAAGAAAAAGTTAAGTAAAAGCGTACTCAACTTTGGTGCGATAAAATATGAAGGGATGATGCTTTTATTTATAGCATGAAATTTTGTCACAACTCTTGCATCCTCCTATTGGGACTTGTGAGATTTTTTCAAAATCTTCCAATGTGAGACTTGTGAGGTTTTTACAAAATCTTCCAATATGGGACTTGTGAGTTTTTCAATTTCACATTCAAATGTCCCCACTAATGGCATCCAACTACACAAGTTCCAATACACTTTTAAGGTTACTTAAAAATATGACATGAGTTAATTATCAACCAATCCTTATGATGAAGTATTTCAATCTTTCACTATATAAAGGGGACTTGTAAGGAAGACACATACAAGCAAGTGAGAAGAACAACATAAAGAGTAAATGAGATAGTTGATATCCACTATAATATGATACTAGTATTCCTAGTGAGAAACTAAAGAAATTTGATTCTTGAAAAAATGATTCAGTTTTGGCATATTAAAATAAGTAAGCAATAATGTAAGAAAAAGGGTGAGCACGTGATTGTTTGTAGAATTCCGACTGAAGTTTGGTTTGCATGGTGGTTTTTGGGGCAAAGAATGTCCCTACATTTTGACTCTTTATAGTCTTTGATTTGACACTTTATTTGAAATGTAACTTATGGTGGTCACCACAAATTCAAGATATTAACCAAATCAACATTAAATAGTAATGAGTGTCTCCATTATTCATTCCTTTTGAAAAGTAACATGCTTTGTTTCAGGTTTCAAAAATGGCCTCCAACCAACCAACATGTATCAAATGAAGAGGTTGCTACCTCAGTTTCAGAGAATATTATTGCATGCATGTTTCTCTATGTACTATATATATATATATATAATTCATATCTCACCATTTTCTATCTTCATTCACTTAAACATGCTACTCAACAATTAATTAATCATACTACTCAACTAACCATGCTTCTTTTTCTTGGAATTTCAAATTATATATTAATTTTGGTAATTATTACCCTCGTGTTACTAATATGCCCTTCTATATAACAAAATAAAAAATCATTTGATATCATGATAATAGTATTTACTTAACTAGTAGGATCACTTCTGACTTTTGCTTTGAAGGAGTCTTCTTCACATATTTGAATAATAGTATTCTTGTGAGGGTCACCCCATCACAAGAATGATGACACTTATGTAGTCTTTGCAATAATAGTATTCTTTACTTCACATATTTTCTTTACTTGCACATTCTACTCACTATGGAAAACGATATATAATTCGTTACATTTTTGCATTGCATAAGTTGAAACTTGTAATTTTCATTTTGAAAATATTGTAACCCTCATTCATTTTTACTAATATTGTATTTTGCTGATAAAAAAAACGTACTCGGGTAAAGTGATTTTTGGATATATTTGACCCCTCTTCTATCTCTTATCAAATAACCTCATATCCTTAGGAAATATGATAAGGTATAATTCATATTTGACATTTGTTCTTATCTTCTTCTCAAAATTGGGAGAAAAGAATTTTGAATTCATCCATAAAAAATTTCCACTCTTATTTCTCTATTTGTTCAATCAATAGAGATTCCCTAAAATTCTTATTTGATGGAACATAGTTTTAAAATGTTAGGGTTTGTATACGAGTTTGATTTTAGAGTGGGAAAGAGAAATGAAATGCTTGAGAGTCATCTCACCAATATATTTTATGGTCTCAAGGATTTATCTTCATTATTCTTCAAAACTCAATTTGCAAACAGACGCATCCTTGGTGTATTTACTCAAATCTTATAGTTAAGACAAATAACTTTTAAAAAAAATTAAATTTTTCTCTTCTCAAATATGATTTTTTTCAAAGATCGATTAATTTTTCTATTTATTTAAAACATATATATTATTCAAACATTGTCCAATAAGAAGTTAACATATATAATTTAAAATGGTATATGAAAGTTGGTTAAGATAATTGTATGTTTGTAATTGAGAAAGTGATATTAGTTGATGGACATCTTTAATTATTGATAAAGGTTTGTTCAGAAAACAATCACATGGCTTGAAACTTTAGTGTAAAAGGAAAATCCATTATTTACATAGAAATAATGAAACAGAAGGAAGCATACTTAGGATAAAGAGTCCCTTTCAAATGTTCAAAAATGAAATAAAGATTAAGTTTTGAAAAGCAAGAAAGCGAAAATTCAAATATGAAGTTCTACAAAATCCACATAGCCATATATGAATTAATCATGACGAATTTCTGGCCTGGGACAGTGATCAAGTAGACCAAACCCAAAACAGATTGTGGGTCCTAAAATTTAATGTCACCCTCCTTCAGATTACCCCCACCCTCTCTTGGATTTCCTTCTTTTTGTTATTAAACTAGTAGGATACCCGTGCATTCGCACGGGTGATACCATATTTTGGATCAATATATTTAAGTAGCATAAAGTAATTTTTAGCTAAACATTTTTTTATGATTATATCATGGAAAATGATATTTATATATTTGGATGACAAATTTAATTAGTAACTCATAAAATCCATTCATTGACAAATTATAATACTAACAAAAATGTAGAATAAGATGCAAGATAAGTTGTATAATACCTTCAAAGATTTTGGAAAACTTCTTTATAAACCACATTTGTTGTTGACTTCAGTTGTTTACCATCCTTGTCATGTATCAAAATCTTCAATCCATTTTTAGTTTGAACTCTTGACATAGCTACGTATAGTTGACCGTGACTGAACACTGGTTTAGGTAGATATAATCCAACACTTTGTAATGATTGTCCTTGGGATTTGTTGATTGTCATAGCATACGAAACAATTATAGGGAACTGTCTTCTAATGAGCTTGAAAGGCCATGGAGATTGGGATGGAGACATTGACATGCGAGGAATATATATGATATGACCAATGTTTTTACCGGAGATGATCCTTGATTCAAGTACGTGGTTTGCCATTTTAGTCACCATCAATCTTGTACCATTACATAATCCTTCTGTCTGATCTAAATTTCTCAACAACATTATTGGAGTTCCAACTTTTAACTTGATCTTATGATTGGGAAGACCAGATGTAGAAAGTGAGTTTAGAAATTCTGGAGTTAATATATTGGCTACTTCAATTTCATTAGCATCAGACATATCAACTGAATCTGAACTCAAATATTCCTTTTCCTCACCTGCCGTTATAACATACAATATTTATTAGTATAATTGTAGCAAAGATATTGTATACATCATACCAAGAACTTGAAGATAAAAAGATTACCTGGAATTATGCTTAGAACATATTCATTGATTTGATCAACAATGTCAATTGTTGATGCAAGTATTGCCTTAGTCTGTAGATAGTGTTCGTCCTTGTAGTGATGTTGTATGTTAGGATAAGTGCTACACACTATTGCATCAATTGGGTTATCAAAATCAAGAATCAAAAGTTCTTCTGGAATATCAATTTCAACACAACCATCGTTAGGCTCAGATAATTTCCCATCTCCAACATTTAATATCCATTCTGAAAATTCCTTGATCTCCATTGTGTTGTCATTATTTTGTAAACGCATGTTCTTTGAAAGAGTTAAAATTCTACATTGATGCCAAAGATAAGATGAGTTGATTGTTGCATGTACAATATCTGAACGACATCCTCTCGGAATAACCGGCAAGATTTGTCTAAAATCACCTCCAAAAACTACAACTTTTCCTCCAAATAAGATTGAGTCATTAGACGTTGTACCCATTATGTCTGCAAGACTTCTATCAAGTGCCTCAAAACAAAACTTATGTGTCATTGGAGCTTCATCCCATATAATTAGTTTTGTTTGTTTCAATAAATCAGCAAGTTCAGAACCTTGATGAATGTTGCAAGTAGAGTTCTCAAGACTTGGAACAGGTATTTTGAATTTTGAATGTGCAGTTCTACCTCCTGGTAATAATAAAGAAGCTATACCGCTAGAAGCCACAGTTAATACAATTTGTTTTTGAGCTCTCAATGCATATGTTAGAGTTTTCCACATATGTGTTTTACCAGTTCCTCCATAACCATATAAGAAAAACATACGACCATGTTGATGGTTGACAGCTTGGATGATGGTATGGAATATTTTAGATTGTTCTTCTGCAAAGTATAATATGAATACGTCTTAGTGAATTTTAATAGTAAATATAAATTAACAAACAATAATAAAAGTATAATTACATAGGTAAGCAAATACAATACCTGTGAGAGATTGGTAAATAAGATTGAACTTTTCCTTTAATTCGATGGTATCATAATTAAGTTCTTCATATATTAGTCTATTGCCCAATTGACTTGTGATATATCCATTTGGGTAAGGCATGGGTGGATAGTCTTTCAAGCTTCTGCGATTTCGTTGAAGTACTTTTTCAATTTCCAACAAAGTTAGATTTTGCAATTGTTCATCACTAAGCACCAATCCTACAATTTTTTCAAAAAGATTTGTATATCATTGTTCAACACTTTAACATATATTAGGAAAGAAATTAAAAAGTAATTATTGTGTACCTTGATTATTAGAAATAATTCTTTGACTATGAAGAATACCATCAGATAACCATTGCCACGTTTCTGCCCAAACCTGATCAGGTTTATTTACAGAGGTTGATAATAACATGGTTACAAATAATTTCCTTAAGTAGAATCCAGAACCCCAATCCTTTGCTTCTCTTATAGCATCAATATATTCCCTATCATCTTTAAGTAAGCCCATAGCAAAACATGCATCCCTGAAAGTGGGATATTGATTTTCTGAAATAGTCCTAATATCTTCATAACTTCTTGGCCCCTTAACTACTGTCAACATCATCCTAAGATAATATAGTTCACCGGTGCATGGAGGAACCCAAATTAGTCTACCAATTGTATAACCAGATTTTCTTGGTTTCCAACATCTATTCCTTTTGAGATAAACAAATTTTGAAACATATTGTGCATAACTTAAAGTTCGACCTTCTTCATATTTTTCATTAGCTTCCATCCAAGATGTGAACATGGACTCTGATACTGTTGGTCTTGAAAGTATATTGTCAATGTCCTCATTATCATTGAAGTAAATTGGTTGTTCTCCTTGAAGATGAAAGGACAATCTTTCTACTGCAGGTTGTCTCCCATGAATTGGAAATCTAAAAATCCTCCAACATGCTTCTGATGGTGACACATATCTACAATCAAGATATTGTTTAACCTCGTCAAGGTTTGCTTGATTATGTACACCATTTGGTGAACTTTCAATAACAGCTGTGATTCTGTCATAACCTTTGTTGATATACTTGAATAAGTACTTAATTGAAGTACTTTGGTTACACCACTCCATATTAATGTGTGCTTGGTATTTCATCAACAAATGTGGGTTGTAAGGGACAACATAACGATTGTCAAGAGAAATACCATTTTTTTCAACATAGTTTCCATTATCTCTTCTCCTATAAACTGGATAGCCATCTTGATCAACAACTGTAGTTTGTTGGAATTGTTTTGGAAAATACCGAGAGCATTTACCATCTACCATACATGGAGAAGAAATATTGCAAGAACCACACGGACCATGAATCATATGTGATTTTACCAAGTTGTGTAATTCAGGATGGTCACTTTGATTTGGAATTTCTGCGCATATAATTCTGTCAATGTCATCAGGGGTAGGGTACTTATTAGACGGATGCAAAAATATAAGCAAGTGTGCATGTGGCAAACCTCTCTTTTGGAATTCAATTGTGTACATATCTGCAAAGTTGTTAGTAAAATAGAGTAAGTAGTATGTAAAATTATTTACATAAATAAGAAATGAACAATTGGATGTGAGAAAATGTGTTGCTTTAAAAATATACTTACATGCAAGAATTTTACCCAAAATATGTCTTTTCTTCAAATCTTGTAGTAATTCTTCAAACTTCATTTTGAAAACCCTTGAGATGATATCTGGTCGATCATGTGGTTTTAAACCCATTGGCTTAAGTAATCTAATAATTTCAGGCCAATTCGGATTGCATGTCATAGTCAAAAACAAATCGGGGAATCCAACTGAACCACAAATGGCCATCCCATCAAAATATAATTGATCCATGTATCTACGACTACCAACAAAAGTTGAAGGTAGTATCACTCTTTTACCAATATTAGATGCTTGACTTTGTTCCGTTGGTTGGGATTCACTCAAATTTCTATATTTATCCACCCTTAGTTTTTTCTGGTTTCTTTTTATAAAAGACAACCTTTCAGATTCCACCATAATGTAACCGTCAACTAAAAATTGATGGAATAGTCTTCTTGAACGAAACAAAGTTTGAGCCTCATTTTTTCTAGACTGCAAACGAAATGACATCCATTCTCTTACCGTTACACGGTTCCGTTTTCTGTTATGAGAATCGACTCTTACTCTATGACAGACATCATGTCGATACCCATCTTCTCCATATGGAAACAATAACGGATATTGGAAAGCCAAATAGCTAGCATGTAACTCATCAATTCTCTTCAATTGGCCACTTTGTGTCTCCATAATTATATCTCTTTGACATGTTGATTCTATATCTCCAACTACTAAAGCAGCAACTTCAGAAACAGTGGGTAAGTTGTTTATTCTCCCATCAGAATTTCTTTCAGCAATAAGTTTTAATTTTAAATTCTGAACAACACCATCTTTTAATCTTTCACTTGCCATTCTGAAGGACTTTGCATGTACATTGTTCTCATCTAACATCTTTGATAATTGCACAACAACTTCTGGGTCAACCTTGTTATTCCTATGATTCACAATAGTAGAAATGAATAATGGATATTATGATAATTAAATATATAATCTCTATATACTTTATATACTTCTTATTTACCTTATTCCTTCCATCCTATTCTGAATTTCATGCTCTGTATCATAGATATATAATTGTGCAAACTTCGGAAATTGACCAGGTAAGGGCAACATGCTACCAATGCGATGACATGGTTGTCCTTGTATCCTGATAGTTGGTGGACCTCTTCCACTATTCATAGATCTATCAATTTTGGCACCGAAAGATGTGAATGCAAACATCATATTGTATAAACGAATATTATCTTGATAATTCAAACTATCTTTTTCCTTTATGTCAAAAAGTAAGTGATGAAGAAATGGAGGAGGTGATTCTAGTAATGGTAATTGTACTCTTCCATCACCACAACATAATTCAAACTTTGGTGTTGTAGCATTTCTATGTTTCCGCTTTCTCTCCTGATACCACATGCATGCTCCACAATGTTGACATTGCATAATAGGATCACCGATATCAGAATATCCTAAAAAGAACAAACTATAAGTAAAAACATATTTTTATTATTCTATTAAGAAAAAGATAAATCATAATGTGCAACCTTGATTTTTGTCGAATGTCGATGTCAGAGTTGCATTATTAAATTCATCTTCATCTTCTGAACTAAACTCAATGTTTACCTCTTACATATGTGAAGAAAAAATTCATTAGTGGACATTGCAAACACAAATTATTAAATGACTATAACAAATTTGAGATTTTTGCAAGTATAGTCAAATTTTATAGTGTAAATACCTTCCATGGCAATCTCAAAGATTTCATCATCTTCATTGTTGACATCACAACTTTGATAGCTATAACCTTGAGTTGATGAATAAGGCAACAAATTTTCCATATCATCGTTAGGCATAATGGTGCTTGGTTCATCTTCATAGAGGTTGTCATATCGATTCATTAGATTTATTCCTACTGAATTTTGATTGATAAATCTCTTTTTCCTTCTATAATCATGGATGCTACTCGGTTGAGTATGTACTGTAGAAGTTGAAGCTTCATTTCTGTTTCCGGAAAAAAAACACTGATCTCTTTGACTTAAAATATTTAAAGGAATTTGAGATAGAGGTGATCTACTCATTTGCATTATTGTTGTCTTTTCCTTTTGTGAAACCATTGATGAAGGTGGTTGCTTTTTTGATCTAGAATAGTTTATACCCTTATCTCGTAAAGCAGACTTCCGTTTATTACGTGCAATTGAAGCACAATTATCAGGAGTGTTACTTTCCATATCTCGTAAATTGACAAAGAAAAATGTTAATCCAACCAAGCTTGGCAATTACAGAAAGTATAGAGACGTTAAATAATAACTGGAATTACTGTTAAATAATAACTGGAATTACTGTTAACATGAATTCATCTCCCTCGTAATATATATCCTAATGTATTATCGTTGTTTGAATTTAACAGAACATCATATGGATTGTATCAACCATTAGAATGAGTAGGATGAAGAGAGAAAAAATTACCTTATGGACCACCTCACTTGCAATACATTTGTTAAGATGTAGACAAAGTTGTTTTCATAGTATATAACAATGTTAAACAGTGAGAACAAAGTGAATCAGTTGAAGAATAAAATAATATATTTTGAGAACAATGTGAATCATGGTAAAAATAAGAACTAACAAATACAACACATTTATAACATGGTCAGACTCCTGCTATTGCATTCTGTAAACATGGTCAGACTTTATTATCGTTGTTTGTATTTAATATAACATCATATGGATTGTAATGACATTCTAGAACTAACAAATACAACACATTTATAACAGTCCCTTTGTGAAATACAACACGTTTATTTTATCCAATATACAAACAATCCTTTTAATCCCAAAGCATGTCATACATATCATCTATTAAAGTCTTTCTTGTAAAGTTCATACATGTAAAATTAGCACAACAATATTTGTATTGTAATCTAAGTAAACAGGTATTCATCATTCAGTCTGTAACCAAAATCATGCTACTTAAATAAACTCATCAAAATAGGATCCACTATTAGTTGGGTTGGTTCTATTAGGTAATATAAAAATTAAAACAAAACCGATTCGGAATATATCTTGTGTTGTATCAACCATTAGAATGAGTAGGATGAAGAGAGAAAAAATGACCTTATGGACCACCTCACTTGCAATACCTTTGTTAAGATGTAGACAAAGTTGGAGTAATAGTATATAACAATGTTAAACAGTGAGAACAATGTGAATCAGTTGAAGAAGAAAATAATATATTCCATCTAACAATGTGAATCAGTTGAATCAGTTGTAGACTTAGTTGCCGTAGTCGTATTTAGCAAGAAGATTATAACAATGGAGTTTTGTTATTTTTAAAGGATTTTCAAAAGAAACATTGGTTTGTGTGAGGAAAAAGCAGTATTGGGTTTTGGTTTGCTTCATAGTTTATTTTTTCAAAGTAGTAGGGGTAAGCCTTGGAGTATGTGATAGAAAAACAAACCTCTGATTTTGGAAAGTTCTTTTCCCTCTAAAAGACTTTTTGTTGACATAGTGTTACTTATTGGATAGAATTGTTACTTGCAGAAAAGAATATAAAGTATAAAGTTACAATGTTTAAGGTACACTGGAGAATAATAGTTGACTTACATTGTGAAATTTTGGTTTTGTATGGTAAACTTTTTTCCTTATTGTTATGATTTTTCCAATGTTAGATGGAAAGTAATATCTGCTGCAACCTGCAATATTATGATAGGTGAAAAAATTATCAATCATTTCTTCATCCAAATTCAGATTTTAGTGAATTTGGAAAAGTAGTATTTAAATGGTTGGATGGAGGTCTTACAGTGATGTTTTTTTTGTAAAAGTACAGTTTCAATGGTTGGATGGAGGTCTGACACAATGATGGATAATCTGCAACAAAATGATTCAAAACAGTGAACTTATTTTTAGAATTGTGTCTATGAAAATCTAACAATTATATATGATTTGTTAGATGTTTAATGTGAGGAAAAACACATGTTAGACCTTGCAATGGATGTGATTATTGTCTTCCTCTTTGACGATATATTTGGGTGTGGTGCTTCATTAACATTTAATAAGTTAAATGAATAGTAAGATATAATTTATTTATAGTAAGTATGAGATATTAAAAACTTAAATGTACTATTTTCTAGTTCAGTTGGCTTTTTAATGTATCATTGTTAGTGATGATATTTGCTACATGATATATATTATAAAAATAATACACAAAATTGAATGGAACAAAGTTAGACGGCAGTAATGGACTTGGTTATTTTCTTCCGCTTTGAAAAATTATTTGGGTGTGGTGCTTCATCAGCAACACTAAAAATTAATAAGTCAAATAAATAGTAAGATTACACTGCAAAGGTATAGTGATGATATTTCGCTACGTGATCTTTATTAACTTAATAATTTTTTGTCTTTATATATTCTATGTGGTAAAGGCTGTTACACTGTTACATGTAAATTAAAGAAAGTACTTCAATGATTTAAAACTAATTAGTAATTGAAGTCTTGGAATATACAAAATATTTAGAGGGTTATATATATGGTTGCCCACTTAATGTGAAAACATGGAAATACTATGTAACCATGTAAGCACATAAGTTCACAAAATATCAGGTTAAGTCAAATACATCATAGTGTGATGCATCAAAAGAAAGGTTGTTCAAAGGTTACATTTAATTAGTGAGAGGAAATAACTAAGTCAGTCAATGTTGATATGCTTTGCCACCTTTGAAGATGACAACTGGGTAGAATTATACAGTGGACTTTGTATGAGGTCCACATCAATGTCAGCCGATAATCGTTTGGCTGGAGTTAAAACTTGTAAAAGGTCTGGATCATGATCAGCAGTAATAGACACAGACTACTCATCAAAGTTAACACAAAAGTTACCTGAATTAGAGGCATGATATACAATACCTTTGCAGTGTAAATTTTGTAAAAGAAAATATGTGATGCACTCACAAAGTCTAACTGAAAGGAATCATTAATATCAGACTTTGCTTTCATATCATCAGAATTTGTTGGCTGTGTAGTAGGACATAACATTAAAGGAAGAAATTTATAGTCATAAAACGAAAGTAAGAATTAAAGGGAGTATACATAATAGGAGGAGTTATTTATAAAGTACCTGAAATATGACAATTTGATCAAGTATAGTCTTGATTAAATTTGGATCCTCAGAAAGTCTGATAACAGAAGATTGGTTGTATGAGGGTTGCACTTTGACCCTTAGAGCCATTGTTCTTGCAAGCAATTCATCCAGAATTAAAGGGAATGCCTTGGGATCATCTTCACCTTCCTACAAAAAGATATATGATAATAACTATTATATAAAATTAAGACTTAAACTATTGATTTCAATTCATAGAATGAAATAAATCTATACTTACTGCGACCATCTGATCTCTTAAGTCAGATGCCGATACGCCAATGATGTCAGCACATTGACGATCCCAGAAAACAAACCTTCCACTCCCATGTTGGTGTATGACTTTAATATCCAGTTTATACCTAACATAGAAAGAAGTGTATCGTTATAGACTGATAGGTACTAAATGACAAAAAAAAGATATGATAAGCAAACCAAATTGCCTTGGTGAAGACTTCTGATTGTATGTGCCACACTTGCATGTGAATGGGCCATCTTTAACATCAGTCTTCTTTGTACATTTAGTACAACCTTCATAGTACCATCCGTGTTTGCCAACAACAAACATTCCTGTCGTCCCAACTGTTACACATGTTATTTCCTACATATTATTAAAACATGGTTAGTAGCTTATAACCGTATTTTTATAAAAAATCATCTAAAGATGCAATATACCTCAGAAGATGTAATTGCAGAAATTTCTGTAATACTCTTGACTTCAGCTTTATACATAAATCGCTCATCATCAGATAAGTTAGAATATTGTGACATTTGGCTGTTACTATGGCTCAATGTATCACATGATAGACTAAAAGTTGAAAAACTACAATGAAGCATGAGACATTAGTAACTGAACATTTTGAAGCATGATAAATACAAAATAAATACCGCAGTGTCAACATACCTTTGTTTGTACTTGTCAATGTTGGGAATTTCTTCACCAATCAATATTTTTGATCCGCACCATGAGTTGGAAATGCTATGTGGATACTTACCTAGACCAAAAAATTAATATCATTGGAAAGTGTGTGATAACAAAATTAAAATAGAGGTCCAACATTAGAGTGAACAAAATTATCATCACCTTGTCCTTCTTTGATTCTAGCATGAGTTAACAAAATTATCATAGGTTCAACATTACAGTGGTTGTTATAGTTTTTCTCGAATTTGGTAGCATGTGATTCCCACAGAGTACAGTTAATAAAATCACCACTGTTGATAGAAAAAAATATAAAGTCAAAAATCTATGATATAGCTGTATAAATTAAATAGATGAAAAATACCTAAAATCTTTCAAACTGAAGACAACTTTCTTCAAATTGCCTTGTGTTTGGGAGAATATTACCTTATCAAAAGCACCAATGATATCTAGGAAAAAGAAATAGAATGATGTAAAAAATAATATACTAAATCAGAGAAACAGTTGAACCTATTAGTAAATTAGAGCAATAATCTAACCTATTAGTAAATCATTTCTACCGTTTCCGTCAAGGATGTCACCAAACTTTTTGAAATCATATTCCCATTCAGGAATATCAGGAAATTCTCTTTGTTTGAGAGTGGTACCGGCAGTGAATTGCATTCTGTAAACATGGTCACATGCCTTAAATTGGATGTCATTGTGCATGACATTAAAATTGTGCATGACATAAGTTGAACTCTCAACCAAATGTTCTCTCCATTCGTTAAACTGATCCTTTCGGACAGAGACTTGAATTCTGTCCCCCTACATTAATGAAAAAAAACATTAAACATCAATTTGATATAAAAAATAACACTTGAAGATGATGGTATATTGGTACCTTAGAATCCATTAATATCATTTCCAGATGTCCGGGTTTGGGAGGTAGTTGCACATACCAAATGTCAGTTATTCTGACTGCAATCTTCCACAGGTATTTGGAGTCATTCAAATCCATTATCATATCGAACGGCCGTGATGTAGACATGATGCTGATATATGAAAAAATGCAAACATCACACATGAATCAAATAAACATGATTCAGTAATTGTAAATTTTATAAATAGATGAAAATGTCTCATTTTTTTACAAAAAAAAACATACAAAATGGTAAACATAAAAAAAGAAACATCCAACGGTGTAAAATGCAAAAATCACAAATATGAATGCGATAAACATGATTCAGTAACTTGAATATATGAAAAAAATGCAAACATAACACATTTGAATAAAATAAACATGATGATTCAGTAACTTTTGCATTTTATAAATTGATGAAAAGGTCTCATCTTTTTAGAAAAAAACATACAAAATGGTAAACTTAAAAAAAGAAACATCCAACCATGTAAAATGCAAAAATCACACATATGAATGAGATAAACATGATTCAGTAACTTGAATAGCGATAAATAGATGCAAATGTCTCATTTTTTTACAAAAAAAAAACATGCAACATAGTAATATGCAAAAATCATACATATGACATAAGACAAAGATGATTCGGTAAAGAAAATAGCGATAAATACATGCAAAGGTCTCATCTTTTTACAAATAAATAAACATCCAACCGGGTAAAATGCAAAAATCACACATATGAATGAGATAAACATGATCCAGCAAATTGAATAGCGATAAATAGATGCAAAGGTCTCATCTTTTTTTACAAAAAAAGAAACATACAACATGGTAATATGCAAAAATCACACATATGACCTAAGACAAACATGATTCGGTAAAGAAAATAGCGATAAATACATGCAAAGGTCTCATCTTTGTAAAAAAAAGATTATTTTTCTCAACAACTGAATGTTATATGTAAAACCTTTACAAAAATGAAAGCTTTGCAAAAATATAAAAAGTATGTCAGTGCATAAGATAGAGGATAAAAGAGAGAGTATCTGAAAGGATTCATTGATACAGCAAAACCGTCCACTTTTTTGTCCACTTCGACATTCGATGAACCACAAATTACCTGAGAAAAGATTTCAGAGTAAGGGTGAGAGCGTGAAAGTGAAGCAGTAAAAAAATGAAGAAATGAAAGAGATGAAAGGGCTATTGAGATTGTGAGAGAGGGAAATGAAGAAATGAAGAGATGAAGAGATGAAGAGATGAAGAGATGAAGAGATGAAAGAGAAATGTTATGATGATGAGAGTGAAATGAGAGTGAAATGAAGAGACGTGAAGCAGCAAAAGAAAAAGTGGCAGACTGTACTTTTGGTGCAATAAAGACAAACTTGTTTTGGTGCAATAAATGATTTTTTTTAATTGTTAAATAGAATGACTTTTTTATCCCTGAAAACAACAGGTGTCAACAATATGGGATTCTAGAATTGTAATTTTCCTAGCCCTTTGCATTTCTATATAGTAATAGATATATATTAAGGTAAATGAGTTAAGAATATAAAAAAAGAGAGAATAATATTAATAATGTGGAAGTTGGAATGGGTAAGATAGTAAATTGAGGTGAAGATAAAAGCAGTACAGATGACAGCACCAATAATCCACTGTCTGCAGAAGTGGACTCATAAACTCAGTTTCCCTCAAACCCACACAACATTCTCACTCACTCATCTTAAGAGAGAGAAATTATAATAAAATAAAAAGATTAACTTTTTATGAACACATATTAGAAAGAGAGAGAGAGTATGAGTAAGGGGACAAAAGGGTTCAGCTTTTTGAAGGTGAAAGTGAGATCTTTTTAACACACTCATCAATTTAGCAGAAACCAACACTCTGAGACACAATAGAGAGAGAGAGCCTTAATGTACACGCCATTATAGTGTCTCAAGTTAAAGAGAAAGAAAGAGAAATAACCAATTCAATCTTCTTCTACATAATAACATATTCCAATAACTTTGGTAACACCACTTCTCCATCATACTCATACAAAACCACCACATTTTATTCTTTTATTATTCACTCACATGCTTATATATATCTAACTTTCTTCTCTTTCTATTTTTATTAGAATAATCATGTTGGACTATGAATGGGGCAATCCATCAAACATCATGCTTACACCAAATGAAGACGACTCTTCCTCCTCCGCCGCCGCCGCCGCCTCCGACCAAGCCCACCGCCAAATATTCGACCACTATGCCTCTCACAATTTCTTACCGGACTACTTCCTTCACGGGCCTGGGCCCACTACAACACCAACCAACACTGATTTCACTCACCAACAACACTTCAACCCACAAGCCCATCATTCCTTTTTTGACCCACGCGCCTACCAGGGAGCTTCCTCAACTTCCTATCCTCCTCCAATGCTCTCACTTGACCCCATGTCTCATGTCAACTCCGGGCCTGGGCCTGGGCCTGGGTTTCTCATGGTTCCTAAATCAGATGATATGGGCCGCCCAATGGACTTTGTGGGCTCACGACTTGGTCTCAACCTCGGAGGACGAACTTATTTTTCGTCATCCGAGGATGACTTTGTGAGCCGACTCTACCGTCGGTCAAGGCCAGGTGAACCGAGGTCGAGTGCGTCGTTGAACTCGCCTCGGTGCCAGGCGGAGGGATGCAATGCTGATCTGTCACAGGCGAAGCACTACCACCGGCGCCATAAGGTGTGCGAGTTTCACTCAAAGGCTTCCACAGTCATCACTGCCGGGTTGACTCAGCGATTCTGCCAACAATGCAGCAGGTTGTGGTGGTTGTTTATTGTTTTGAAAATGACATGAATGCCCCTCCGGGAGACAATCATTGAATTCACTTAGTACAATGGGGTGATCCCGAGGGCATTCCAGTCCTTTCATTTGTTACTACTACTGTTTTGCCTTTTCTATTTATAACATTTTCAATTACAAAAATGAACAACTTATTCTTAATTACAAAATCATTTGTCACACACACTCATATTAAAAGCACTTTTACAAGAAACTAATATTTGCTAGCATCTCTTCTCTTATAAAGATGTATGAAATAATTTTCCCAGAATGGATTGGAAAGACGAAAGTGCCCTTTGGGGAAGTATTTGATAATGATTGGGTTGACCGTACATGGGGAAATTCCCGAGGGCATTTGTGTCCCTCTCTAAAATAATATTTATTGTTTGCTCTAATTTCACTTTCAGTTTTCAGTTTTCAGTTCTACTACTTGTGTACTGCATTGCTTTGCTCATTTTAGTTGCTACTATTAATAGCACTAACATCATATATCAAGAAACAAAATTTATTCTTTTTGATTTTTGATTAATTTGAACTTGTAGGTTTCATCTCCTTTCTGAGTTTGACAATGGAAAACGTAGCTGCAGGAAGAGATTGGCAGATCATAATCGTAGAAGAAGAAAAACTCAACACCCAACTCAAGAAATACCCAAATCTCAATTTACTTTGGATAATGTTGCAAGTATAATCTTCTCTTACGAATATCATATATAGTTAACCACTAATTTAATTATAAAAAAACATATGTAATCATTATTTATCACTTCATTCCTTAAACCACCCCCTTCTAACTCAATTATATTGTCTTCTTTTGAATTAGAGAAAGGAATCACTTATGTTACTTAGGTTGAGTTATCAAGTTATGCCTTGTAGCACTAATTATTTTCTTTTGTTATTTGCAATAATCATTGATTTTTAATTTTGATTTTCAGTATCCCCATCGGACTCCGGAGCTCAATCATCATCGTTGGTGACTGTGGCGGTGTCTCCGCCGGATTATTTCCGGCAAAGGCCATACCAAAGCACAAGCCCTTCAACAACTTCAAGCTCACTGTTTTTCTCAAGCGGGTAGTAATGCATGTAGGAGTAGTTTGCATGGCTAATATGGAAATTAATGATGGATCATCAACAATAATAATGTAATATCAACTTTCAACTTGTAACTTTCTCCCCCAAATTTACTTTCAAAGTTTTAATCTAGTATTATTTGTAAGAATGGGGTAAGGTTTTAAAACATCTACATTAATTAATTGTCCTTTTTCTATAATATATATATATATTTTCTACTAACAATATGCTTGTATAGTAGTATAAGACCTCACTAGATTCCTCTCATGATTTTGAGTGTATTATATTCCTAGATACATACATGTAGATGGTATAGTATGGAAAAATACATGTAGATACAAATTGGTGGTTACATGTATAATGGGGTAGTATTAGAAAATGGAATGATTCTAGTTTTGGTGTGTTGAATTAATTTTCACTGCTGTAAAATTGTAGTTATAGTAAAAGTGTGATAGGGAAAAAGTCTACTGAATTTGGATTTTCCCAGAAATAGGACTGAGAGAGTTGTGGCAGCTGAGCACGGGTGTGGTGTTCAGGCATATAGGCATATACTATACACATTTCATTTTAGACCATTCAATAATTTTCCTTTTGTCTGGCCCTACTATTTTGAAGGAAAAATGAAGGGATTATGTCAATTATTAATACAAACCTATATAACATACAAAATGGACTTCAATATTATTATTATTATTATTATTATGTAATTCATTTGTTAGGAACATTTATTACAATCCCAACCCTGTCTCCTCTATGGAAACTATATAGTTGTACTATACCAAGTTATAATCATTGCTCCTTTTCAAAAGAAATACTAGTTATAATTCCCATTTTCAAACCTACAATGTTTATGAGTCAATCTTAGATATAAGGAATTAAGATCTATCATCTTAAACCATATCTCAAATCAATCACAATTATTCAAAAACAAAAAATAATGAATTTTTAAATTTATTAATTGTGCGAAACAGAATTTGAGAGATCGTAACCTTGAAGTGATGGGGTGTTTCTCTATTTGAAAATGGGTAGAAGTTGGTTTGGAAATGAGTCCAAGTGGTGGATTATGAATGAAATATATGGTTATTGGTGTGCTAGTACCTTATTATTAGCTTGGTCCACCTATAGCTTGAATAGGTAGTGAAAAAGAAAAGGCTAAGAGACAAGTATCTAAAATGGGATAATAGGCCATGAGTTACATCAAAATATCAATAATGGGAGAGTGTCATTTCATGTTTTTTTTTTTGAGAGGATATTTCTTCATCAAGTGTCAAGTTTTAGTACTCTCATCAAATTAGGAAATGAGTGAGAGGAGGTAGACAACTTTTGTCGCAATTATAGCCAACAAATTATATATGCTCTTTTCATTCATTGATTTTTAGTATTAATATCTATAAAATTACTAAGCTAATAAATCACTAGGTGGGTATATGTAACTATACCATCTCATATATATATATATATATATATATATATATATATGCAAGTTTAGTAAATTAGTTTTTGACATTAAACATAAAGCCAATTTTAGGTCTCAGTGGCTAAAATATATGTAGAGTGCAGAATTTTACAAACAAACATAAAAAATTACTAACTTTGTCCAAATTTCATAATTTTTTTACTATTACGGTATTTCATCACCTTTTGGGTAAGAAATTAATCACTTTCGGAATTTGTAACTACCTCTCCCAACAAATGTCGTTTACAGTAATCGAACTGTTAACATTTTTGTCTTCTTGGGATCTAGCAGGATCTTATATTACTATATCAATAACTTTTATATATATATATATATGATTCATCTGATGTTGGAATACTTTGATATGTTAAAATTGACAAGCTTTTAATAAATACTCATTAACACCTTATTTTTAGAGGAGCAAAATCCCTTCTAGAAATATACTATATTTCATCTTCTGCTATAACTTCAACACTGTATAGCCTTTTTAATTTGCTCAAACGTTGTCCAAAGTCGCAAACTTTATCATTGACACCTTACTTTACTTTTTTGAGAAAACAAAATATATTCTTAGATAAGTTATTTCTTTAAATCACTAAAATCATGATATGTGTTATATTTAACTTTTTTCTACAAAAATATTTCTCAAAACAAAAAATTGGACATATGTCATAATTTTAATAGCTAGAAGATATATTTTACTTCCTAATATGATAAATATTTTATTTTCTATTTTTTATTCAAAATAATGTAAAGAATGTCCTTTTTGTAATAAAGATTTGAAGTCTCATGTCCCATATATTATATCATAAATCATGTTATGTACTAAACATTTATTATTTTCTGTTTTAACTTTATTGTTATTATTGTGAAATATATTTGAGAGAAAATGTAAGACAACAAATTTTTATTATTCCCTATAAGTGCTATTCATCCCTATGCTCCCAAACCCCCAACTATGTAGGTCCCACTCCCTCACAAATCGTTTTCCTTCATTACTCATGGGCCCTCCATACATTGTCTTTTCCTCGTTATTTGGCATAGTTAATCAATCATAGTAATATTCTTAATTTTTATATGATTTTTTTTGTTTTTCATATTTATCATCATCAAAATATCACTCAAGTAATTATTTCTCTTACTACGAAAAATAGTTACTAATACTATTTTTCATATATTCTTACCAACAATGTGGTAAGAATATATATGCAAATAAAAGTAAATTTTATTTTCCAACAATATGATGTAAGGTTGCGTTAGATTCTAAAAAGACTAAAAGATCAAAATTTCAATTGCTAAAAGCGACAATTGTTGGGAGGAACAATCACGCATACCCAAAATGGATTAGTTATTTACAAATAGAGTGAAAAAATACATTTGATAATACAACAAAATTGATGTTTTATATAACAATGGATATCTAAAAAATGATATATCTTCTTACCAAATTTCTTACAAGTTAGTAATATATATAAGAAAATGATATTTATTAACTAATAATATATTTAGAAGTGAGAATATTATTTTTGAGATATATGTAACTGATAAATAAAATGTAATAATGGTACCAAAAGTATAGTTTGCTTGGAAGTTGGGAGCATAATCATATCATAGTTTTGAAAGGTAAGCACGTGGAGGACTCTACTCTTAAATTATGTGACAGTGGGTGGGACTCTTCAAATTCAAGAATCCTTTTCCTATCCTCCCACTTTACTTATATTTTCAATAATATCCCATAAATCTTCCTACATTATAATAAAAATAAATATTTTATTTATTAATGATTAGGTTTATATCATTTTCTTATAGATAAAAGAATTTGTAGAAAAATTTGATAAAAATGATATATCATTTCTCTTATGCTAATACGTCTCTGGTAGCAATTATTAAAGAAATAAATTAATATAATATTTTATATTTCAATAAACAATAAATTGTGATATGTTTTTGAAAGGAATACGATTTGAATTAAATTAGTACATAACCAAATTTTAAACTTTGAAAGTAAAACTAAATTCAAAAGAAAAAGTCATTGGAAGAAGATAATATTTAAAAGAAATTAAACCAAATGTCACAATAAATGTTCTAATCATAAATTCAAAATAGGCAAAATTAAATAGTCAAATATTATATATATATATATATAATATAATATAAGCATTTACAACAAGTTAAATAACATGAACTTTAATATATATGATATAATAATAAATTATTAAAATAAAATCGATGCTATGGTACTTTTTTGTATATCTTCACTTTTGTAATTCTAGCATATATAAATAGATAATAGAATTTAGAATGTTGGAGAAGCAACTTCTGTATATATGCTATTGTTAGGGCTTATTAATTCAAACAAGAAGGAGAAGAAAGAAATGAAAAGAATTTTCAGTATTTAATTTTTGTTTTATGCCGTTGAACTCTGACATTATGGTTCAAATCATGGACATGAGACAAATCCTATGCAATGCCTTTAAGAATGCATGATGTATTTTAAATTATTAAATATTTATTATATAATATGTTTTATTTAAAAGATCAGGTTTAAATATTTACTTTTTTAGAAAGTGAAGGTAGATCTTAATAATTTGCTTATCAAATTTTAAACTTAATTTTTTTTTTAAATTACACCGGTTACCCATAATTAAAAAACCTATTATTTTTGTGATCTATAAATGATTTTTACATTAAATTTTTTGTGACATATAAATTATTCTTGTATTTGATTGTTAAATAAAAGTATAAAATATTTTCATATTATATCATTTTAATAATGTATAAGCAAAAAATACAAGAACATTATAAACATATATAACTTAATTGAATTTGTATAAAAAATAATATTGAAAAATAAAAATATTAAAATAAATAAAATATTGTATGTCTAATAATAAATAAAATATTAAAATAAATGATTGAAAATCAATTGTCTTCTTACTTAATTACTCCAATTGTTAATTATTTAATTAATAGTTAACTAAATATATATTGTATATATATTTTTAGTCACTTTTCAAATTTTAGTTAGTTACAAAACTAATTTTATCACATATATATAGTTTAATAAGCTACTTACATAACTACCCTTATTGAAATACAACCAAATATCTTCTAATTCTATATTTTTTGAATCCCAAAATACAAAAGAATGGCAGCAACCCAAAAAAGTGAATACATGGTAGACGAGAGAATATTTTTTGAATGGGAGAAAGTTAATTAGGGTATAAAATTTGGTGAATTTAGATCATTAGAGTTGGGTTCACAATATGTGTAACACATATATGGTAAATCAATTCATAAAATTATCTGGTAAAAAAGTAACACAAGAGCAAAGGACAGAAAGATGAATTTTTTAGTTTGGAAATCTGAGACATTATTGAAGACCCTACCCATTGTATGGAGAAGTACGTTGGATAGATTTTTGTATAAAATAAACTTATATAGCGATCTGGGTGTAATTGTCAATGGACAGGATTTAAGGTGTAGTTAGTGTAATGTTGATGGTAAATTAGTGGATCATGTGTTTTTTCTTGCAAATTCTCTTACTTGGTTGATTTTTGAATTGATGTTCCTCTCAAATGAAAGTGTTACTTAGTGCAACACTCACTCTTAGTAGAAGGTAGAAGCTTGAGGAATGTTTTGTATGTTATATGGATGGATGGAATTTGGACTCTTTCGATAAACAAGAATGTTGTAATTTTTAACAATAACGAAGCTAATTTGAAAAATATTGGGATGAGATAAAACTCTAAGTCATAGACTTGGATTAAAGGAAAACATTAACATCTTACTATGTTGGTTTAAATGGACTTCAAATTCAATTATAAGCTTACACAATTATTGTAAATAATGACTTGTATTGATCCACCATTATGTGGGCTTCATGTCATCTTGAATTTGTCTTATTTTATTATTGTTGGTGTTACTGCAGTGAAAGCGATCGTTGTGCAGTATTGGTCACAAAACAATCAAATAATGCATAGAGTAAATAGAAAAGAAGAAACAAAGAATTTGGTAACGGGGTTCGGCCAATTGTGCCTACGTCTCCGGGAGCGCTGAGCAGCTACCAAGATATTATTAAAGAATAAGGGATACAAACCTTATCACACTCATGGGCCCAACTGCCCATGGAGTGTTTCTATTTGGTGCTTATATATGGTGCACATTACAACAAGGGACCTGAGTCCAATATATAACATTGGTTACTCTAATTTATTCCAATACTAGGCGATGTGAGACTAATCTAATAACATATTTGAAGCATCCAACATTTGGATTAGTTAGGTGTTGTGTTGTTTATACTTAAATAATAATTCCTTGTTGGTTTTGTTTACCATTCTAATGTTTTAATAAGAAAATTACTTATAAAAAAAGTAAGAGTGATTTGGAGTTTGGGTGTGTGAAGAAGGGACAAGGTGATGACAGCTAATGAACAGAAGAGCTAAAGAGATGGTGGGACTTCATAGAAAGGAAGGTACATATATAGTATACTCCTAATCAATTAACTGCACCAACAACAATAATAAATCATGTTTGATTGAAAAATCAAATCTCTTTACTTAAGATATCAACAAAAGTTGGAAGAGCATAACTCAATCTTTTACTGCCCAACTATATCTTTAGTATAATATATCAATTTGATTCTAATGATTTTCACCTTTTGAGATATATATATGCACCAAAACTTGAGTTCAGTTTCAGATTGTTACCTTTTCATTTTATGAGGATAAAAGACAAGTAAAGGTAGCTATGATATTGATATGATTAAAATTTAATGCAAAAATCCATTAGATTAACACATTAATTAAAATTTAATTCAAACATTCATTAATTTTATTAATTAATCTCATTTGTGCAAGGTTTCTACATGAATTATCAAAACAAGTTGGGCAGAATCATTGAGAAATACTTGCAATATTTTAGAAAAACTGATATATAGTTCAAGTGCTAAAGTTAAAATAGAAAAGCATACAATTCATGCTGAAAATTAAAACAAATGAAGATTATATGGTACCCTTATCAAGTTGGAAGCATTATTGAGCATTGGATTCTGCATCCAACATAAAATGATCATGCCAAGCACTTTTACAAATATTACCCCACCACTGTGTTCAAACTCCTAATAACTTATCACCTTTATACATACATACACCAAGGTAGACATAACAAAACTATAATTTAAAAAAAAATATAAGTATTCATAGTGTATGAGTTTTATACACTATCAATGCATAATCTATTATTTATGTTTTATCATCATTGACTCTTAAAAAAATATAAATGAATAATAGATAATGTATTGATCGTATATAAATATTTACACGAACAATACATAAATATTACATGCAAATTAAGTCACACTACTATGCAGCAGTTATATGTTCTCCCCTATAATATCCTAGTACCATATCCATTTCAGTAATGTATCCTATCTATAATAAAAAAGGTGAATCCCCATGTGAGATTCGGAAGAAACATGAGATACAACTTTTCAACTAGAAGAAGTCTACACTCCAAAAGAATTTCCACTACAATGTGAAGCATGGGACAACACAAAATAATTTGTATACAACAATGCAGCCTAATCAAATAACACTCACTTATTGTAAATTCAATTTTCATGATTAAAATATATGTAAAATAGTTTAGTTAGTTAGTTAGGAATTAAGTAGAGTTAAATATATCTTGTATTTTTTAATAATAGAATGGTTAATTTATTTGAAATTCAATTCACTCATTCTGAAATAATCAATCTTTTTCTTGGTCTTTGATTTCTAATATGATATACAGCAATGTATCTATTCCTCATGCATTTTCCATTTCCTTATTTTCTTCTTCTTCTCAAATGTTCATTGTTAGGAATAGAGCGCAATGCGGAAGCACAAGATCAGATCAACTGAGAACAAAAGAGAAGCAAATAAAGGAGCAAGAAAATAACATACAAGATTTAACGTGGAAAACCCCCATCAATGTGAGAGTTAAAAAACCACGGGCGCTCAATAGTAAAATTCCACTATGTGAAAAAAGAGTACAACAAAGAACAATATTTTCTCCCACAAATACTCTATCAAATGGAACAAGAATTCTCACCACAAAATCACTCACACAATAATAAAACAAACAAAAACACTGAACGAAGTAATGCTTTGTTGTTGCAATTTTGTGATGCACTTGTGTTTTGTTGTGTGTTTGTTGAAGTCATTTGCCTTTCCTTTATATAGACACCAAAGCAAGTAACAATCCTTAAGAGTGAAGGAATTGACATGCAATTAAGTATGAGGTGTTGGCATGGAGTGAGTTCTTCATGCAAGTGTAAAGAAAAAAGTAGGCTCACATTTTTCAATGCAATACTTAGCATGTAGGTATGGCCACAAAGCTAATAAGACTATGTGGATTAAATTTGAGCCACACATTCAACAATTTCCACCTTGACTCGAATTCAATAAGTTGCTCATCGCCATATAAAGCCCCGAAGGGCGCTCAAATACTGTAGAGACCAACCAAGTCCAGACAATGTTGGAACTTGGTATTTGGAAGTGACTTGGTAAGCATATATGCTGGATTCTCTGATTTGTGAATCTTTTCCACCATAATTTCACCAACAACAACAATATCTCGGATGAAGTGACGTTTACATCAATGTGTTTGGTCTTGTCGTGATAACGATTATTCTTGGTCAAATGAATATCACTTTGACTATCACAAAATACTGTAAGAATACCTTGTGCTAAACCAAGTTCATTTACCAAACCTCGAAGCCAAATAGCCTTCTTCACACCATCTGTTGCTGAAATATATTCTGCTTCAGTTGTAGATAAAGTAGCAATAGACTGAAGAGTAGCTTTCCAGCTGATAGCACTATTGCAAAGGGTAAATATGTAACCAGAAAGAGATCTCATTCTGTCATTGTCACTACCATAATCTGAATCAACATAACCTACAACATCATCGGTTGTAGCCTTCCTTCTGTCAAATACCAAGCCAATGCCAAAAGTAACTTTTAGATACCGAAAAATCCATTTTGCAACACTCTAGTAATCCTTGCCAGGATTATGCATATATTGACTCACCATGCTAGCAGCATATGCTAAATCTGGTCTAGTGCACACCATAGCGTACATAAGACTACCAACTGCACTGGCGTAAGGAACATGTGACATATGCTCCATCTCCTCCTCTGTATGTGGGCAAAGATATGAAGATAACTTGAAATGTGCAGCAAGTGGAGTAGAAACAGGTTTGCAATCATTCATGCTAAACCTTTCAAGCACTTTCTCAATATACTTCTGTTGAGATAAGAATAGTTTACCAGCTTGGTGGTCTCTGTGAATCTCCATACCAAGAATTTTCTTGGCTGCACCTAATTCCTTCATCTAAAACTCATTATTGAGTTGAGTTTTCAATTTCCCGATCAAAGACTTGTCACGTGAAGCAATTAACATATCATCAACATAAAGTAACAAGTATATGAAAGATCTATCTGGAAATTTTTGGAAATAAATACAGTCATCAAATTGACTTTTGAATAACCTTGCCCAATCATAAAAGTAAGGATGACAATGGGTACCCGAATCCGTGGGTACCCGCAAAAAATACCCGCAACGGGTCGGGTCTGGGTCCATGTATATAATAACCTAATTGTAATATCATGTATATTGTAATATCATATTAATCCATAATTATAATATCATATTAATTCATAAATGTGATTACTATGTTGTTAAAATGTGATCTTATGTTGTTAAGTAATGATATTATGTTATTAATTCATATGTATGATGTGATGTTATGTTAATTGGAGAGTTCATACTAAATGAATTTTTCATCCTAATGTTGAAGTTGTTTTTAATGTTTGTTAGAGTAAAATGAGTTGTATTTAATAGTCAAGCTACGTTGTTTTTAAAACTTTAAATTAAGTTTTATAATTTTTTCTCTCTTGTTAATTGTTTAAATAACGTATAAGAATGTATGAAACGAATACACAAATGCATGAATTATTTGCTATCATTTTTAATATTTTTGAATTTATGGATACCCATGGATCCGTTGGGTACCCAAGGACCCGTGGGTAACATACCCAATGGGTATTAGCATGGATCTGGGGCGAGTCTGAGTCCAAAAACAAAGCAGCGGGACGGGTCGGGGTAATGCACTATCCGGACCCATCCAAATCCATTGTCATCCCTACATAAAAGAGTCAAACCCCTTGTACCACTGCCTTGGAGCTTGTTTAAGGCCATACAAAAAAAATTTCAATCAGCCGACAAGATGCTCCTTATCATGAACAATAAATCCATCGGGTTGTTCCATGTAAATTTCCTCTTCTAACTCTCCATGTAGAAAAACTGTCTTTACATCAAGTTGTTCTAACTCCAAATCAAATAAAGCAACAAAAGCAAGAAAAACACGAATGGAAGTATGACAAACAATAAGTGAGAATATCTCATTAAAGTCAATACATTCCTTTTGATTGAAGCCTTTAATAACTAGTCTTGCTTTGCATCTTGGATCTTCAACCCCGGGAATGTCATCTTTCTTCTTATAGACTCATTTACATCTCAATGGTCGTTTGCCATTGGGAAGCTTTGTCAAAGCCCAAGTACCATTCTTATGAAGACTTTCCATTTCTTCATTCATAGTCATTAGCCACTGTGAAGAATCGGTACAAGAAACAATTTCTCTATAGCTGGCAGGTTCAGTACCATCATTTACCTCTTGTGCCACTGACAATGCATAAGCAATTAAATTATCACCATCACTGTACCTAGCTGGCCTTTTAATTTGTCTTCTAGCTCTGTCTCGGGCAAGACAATAATCATCTTCTTGTTGATGAATAGGAGAAGTGGTACTATCATCACAATCAACATAATGATCATCAATGGTTGATTCATTTGTATAGGAAGATGCAACATCAACATTAGGAGCTGCATGCTTTACTATCAACTCCTCCTTCTCGCTAGTACCATGCAGATTACCTTTACTAGTAGAAGAAGATACAACAGATTGTTTTTCAGAAGATAATAATGCATCCTCATTAAAAGTCACATCTCTACTAAGAATTAATTTCCGTGATTTTGAATCGGAACACCATAAGCGATATCCCTTAGACTCAGATGCATAACCAAGAAATATGCACTTAACAACTCTTAGATCTAATTTACCATCATTAACATGTGCATAAGCAGGACATCCAAATATTCTTAAATTAGAATAATCAACAGGATTACCTGACCAAATTTCTTCTGGAACTTTGAAGTCAAGTGCCGAATGTGGAGAACGGTTGACCAAGTAACAAGCAGTAGATGCTGCCTCAGCCCAAAGTTCACGCCGATGCCATAACCCATCATTTGAGAGCATACAACGAGCTCTCTCAAGTAGAGTCTTGTTCATCCGTTCTGCAACACCATTTTGCTGGGGATTCCTTGGAATGGTTTTGTGTCTAGCAATACCATGATTTGTGCAGAACTCATTAAATTCACCATTACAGAACTCTAACCCATTGTTTGTTCTGAGCTTTTTCACCTTTTCCCTGTTTGGGTTTCAACAAGAGTTTTCCACTTTTTGAAAGTGGAGAAAGTTTCATTTTTATGCCGCAAAAAATAAACCCAAACCTTGTGAGAAAAATCATCAATGAGAGTCATTATATAACGACATCCTCCATGGGAAGGAACTTTAGAAGACCCCCAAAGGTCAGAATGAATATAATCAAGAACACCTTTGGTACGGTGAGTTGTAGTAGAGAAACTAACCTTTTTTGGTTTCGCAAAAACACAATGTTTACAAAACTCCAACTTACCGATGCCATGTTTACCAAGATGACCTTGTTTGCTCAGAAGGTGCATGCCTTTTTCACTCATATGTCCCAGACGCATGTGCCATAATTTGGTGACACCATTATCAGGCATTGAAGAAGATACAGCTGCTGAACCTGTCACAATAGAGCCTTGCAAGACATATAAGCTACCAACTCGGTTAGCTTTTAATAATATTAGAGCACCTTTTGATACTTTTAGAACTCCACATTTAGCTGAATACATGCACCCGAGAGACTCTAGGGTGACAAGAGAAATTAAGTTTCGCTTTAAATCTGGAATATAGCGGACATCAACCAAAGTTCTGACAACACCGTCATGAGTCTTGATCTGAACTGTATCTATTCCTGCAACCTTGCATTGGGTATCATTTCCCATTAAAACAACACCACTGTTAACATGTTCAAAAGTGGTGAATAAGTCCTTATAAGGAAACATATGAGAAGTACATCCAGAATCAAGAATCCATTCTATTTTACTCCTCTTATTGGAAGAGACAACAGATAAAAGAACATCACCATAAGAGTCAACTTCAATATTAGCAACTTCATGAGATTGTTGAGATTTTCCTCTTTCTTGTTTTTCCTGCTTTTTCTTCAAGATGAAACAATCATGAATATCATGTCGTGGTTTCTTGCAATAGCGACATGTTTTGTGTTGGATTTGCGGCCTTTGGATTTGGATCTGGACTTTTTATAACTGATACTCCATTTTTCTTGAGTTCTACCTCGAACACTTAATCCCTCACCATTGTCCACAGAATTAACCTCAAGATCAAACTTTTCTTTGGACAATAAATTAGATTTAACATCTTCAAAGGATAGGGAATCATTATTTCCATACAACATGATTTCTTTGAAGTGTTTGTAGGTAGAAGGTGAAGAGACAACCAACAAAACAGCTTTGTCTTCATATTCAATATTGATATATGTCGCGACCCGATTTTCGGTTGGAAGACCAGCCCTGCGACTTAGGTAGAGGTGAACTCGATTTCTACCTATTCCATTTGTTTTGGAGTCGCCACTACGTTTTTTACGGATAAAACGTAGAAAACTCTAAATATGCCCAATTTTGACAATTTGGTCTTTGAACAGAGATTCTGAGCTCGGGAGTCGATTACGGATCGGGGAATGTATTAGCACCCCGTCCGCCTGTAATAAAACGGTACCCTTGCTAATAACATGGACTTTTATACCCTTAAAAATTATTTATTAAAATTCAGTAAAAAAGCGAAATATTTTATTTTTTATTGTTGTGCCTTACAAGAGTTCATCTTGCTCTTATGTATCCCTAGGTGCAATAGGAAAATCAAGACTACGTAGTTCTGGTTTGAAAAATAATTAAATTTGTTTGAGCAGTTTTAAAATATGTTGAAGGATTGAAATTCGTTTAAGTAATAAGGTAATTTTTATTTAAGACATTTTAGCATGGAATTAATAGTTTAGAGTCGGTGTTGGTCGCTCACCTTCTTCCCATTTTCAGAGAAGTCAGAGTCAACTCGAACCGTAACCTTACCATAAAAATTCCATTAAAATTCGTTTAAGTAATAAGATAATTTTTATTTAAAACTTTTTTAGCATGGAATTAATAGTTTAGAGTCGGTATTGGTCGTTCACCTTCTTCCCATTTTCAGAGAAGTCAGAGTCAACTTGAACCGTAACCTTATTATAAAAATTCCATTAAAATTCGTTTAAGCAATAAGATAATTTTTATTTAAAATATTTTTTAATATATGGAATTAATAGTTAAAGACGGTGTTGGTCGCCCACCTTCTTCCCATTTTCGGAGAAGTCAGAGTCGACTCGAACCATGACCTTACTATAAAAATTCTATTTAAAAAAACTCATTTATAATTATTTTTTTTAAGAACGCATTATGATTCCTATTAATATAATAAATATAGTTTTCAAAATTCTAATTCATCTAAAAAATAAAGGGGGTTAAAATCATTAACTAAAATCAAGAGATGATTGTTTATACAACTATAATAATAAATAAGAAAGCTTGGTAAATAATCATAAGGTTGATTAGTTTATAACATTCCTTATGACCTACGTTTCATATTCTGATTAGGGGTTGATTAGTCTTTAATTGGTATTAGGGGTGATGTCATATGATGAACCACATGTTTATGCTTATGCTTACATGAATAGGATAAATATCTTACCAAGTTTCTTACCTTCTAAATATTAGCCTTTGATTTCTGACCAACCTTGGTTTTTTGCCTGGGATCCTCTTTTCTTGATATCCTGTTGATATTTACTATTGGTACTCGTTATGGGATGATGCAATATAAGTGGCTATTTTTGGGTGTTTTCTCTATGTATACGTAGGCTTTTGTATGTTATGAATGATGTGTAGGAATTGTATATGTTATGGTGTGTACGTTCTTATGGAATTGTGTGTGATAAGGTATATGTTGTAGATAGCAAAAGTAAGAAGAATGTTGAGAGCGCTATGTTGCTTTATGTTCAGGTCCCCATTTGAACCAACTGCCTGCCTTTTATAATGGTTGAGGTTCATGAGAACCCCTTGTATTTCTAATTAGTATTCTCATACTTATTGTCTATCTGATTATCCCCTTTTTACATCTATTATTTTGAATTGTTAATCATGATTTGATTTCTTTTTATTTTCAGGGATTGAGTGTTGATTTTCTTTAAGCGATACGATATGGTGGATATATAACTTGGGAGAATCTTCTCGTTAAGGCACCTAAAGAAATTAGGGGGAATTTAGTTTCCCTTTTTTTTAAAGCTGGATGTATTATGTCACCTTTTTAGTACCGAATATTATTTATTTAAAACATTGCTTTCAGACAGTATAAATGACAATCTGAATTGACAAAATTTCTTTATTATTTATTATTAATTTTTTTTGGAAGGTATTATGGGCCGGACAAAATTGGGTGTGCATAATATCAATATTTTGCAGATCCATAATAATATAGTTAAAATCATCAAGATGAGTTTGAATAGGAGTACCTTCAACCATACGAAATGTATATAACCTTTCTTTGAGACGAAACTTGTTTGCGAGACTTTTGGTCATGTATAAGGTTTCTAATTTCAACCACAAAGCCGCAACAATTTCTTCTAGCAACTTCACGAAGAACCTCCTTGGACAAACAAAGTTGGATTGTTGAAAGCGCCTTTTCGTCCAACTCGTCCCATAGGTCATCAGTAATAGAAGTTGGTTTCTTTGATTTCCATCTAAAGCTTTCTTTAATCCACTCTGAATAAGAACGACCCTCATTTGGATTCGTCAAATAGAAAAGCTAATATTTCCATCAAACTTCTCAATGTCAAATTTAGACATTATGAAATTATCAATTGATTAAGAGTTCTGATGCCACTTGTTAGGAATAGAGCGCAATGCGGAAGCACAAAATCGGATCAATTGAGAACAAAAGAGAAGCAAATAAAGGAGCAAGAAAATAACACACAATATTTAACGTGGAAACCCCCCTCAGTGTGAGAGTTAAAAAATCACGGGCGCTCAAGAGCAAAATTCCACTATGTGAAAATGAGAGTACAACAAAGAACAATATTTTCTCTCACAAATACTCTATCAAATAGAACAAGAATTCTCACCACAAAATCACTCACACAATAATAAAACAAACAAAAACACTGAACGAAGTAATGCTTTGTTGCTGCAATTTTGTGATGCACTTGTGTTTTGTTGTGTGTTTGTTGAAGTCATTTGCCTTTCCTTTATATAGACACCAAAGCAAGTAACAATCCTTAAGAGTGAAGGAATTGACATGCAATTAAGTATGAGGTGTTGGCATGGAGTGAGTTCTTCATGCAAGTGTAAAGAAAAAAGCTAATAAGACTATGTGGATTAAATTTGAGCCACACATTCAACATTCCTAATGGGAGAGGACGTGTTCTTGGTAGTAATAGTGCTATCAATATTGGCTTCTATGGTAAAGCAGATTCTGACTTCTTCATATTTGACGTTAATTCTGAAAGCATATGTGGTAATATTGCTAATCTAACAACAATTTCATGTGAATTTCCAACTTTTAACTAAACCTTGGGTGTTCTTCACTTCTAAACCCATAAAACAAAGTTTCTACTATCAAAATACTATATTCAAATACTCAAAATTGCTTTTTCTGTAGTACCAAGTTGTATGTTTGACCTTATATATATGGGCAAATTTGAGAATAGAAATAAGTCAGAGGACTTCTCAATAACATTGCTATTATTGTTTTTGCTTAATATGCAAAAGACTTTGAGTAAAAAACACTTTGGAAAGATATATATATGTATGTGAGACATATGACATGAGACAGAGGCAACCACCAATAATGATGGAATGCAGTGTGACACAATTATGGGTCTGGATCCTCTCCGGTACTGGACAGTCCAATACTGGAACATGAGGTACATAAAATTTCAAACATTAAAAAATAAATTTTAATTGAAAATGATTGAAAATTTAAACTATATCAGATTATAATGTAATTGCATCGAATTAATTTAAAGTATATCAGATCACATTAAATTCAAAAATAATTTTTAATCTAAATAATAACATGTTAGCAAGTATAGAAGGTGACTCTTTCCTCTCCTTGAAGAGAAAAGAAGGTGAGAGTGGACACTAGTGTTTGTTAGACCAGAATTGGCACTTTATGTTGATACAGTTATCTGAATGATTGGACAACTTCCAAGTTGCTCCTACCTACTTACTCCGTTCAAATCATCATTTTCCTTTGCTTTTTAAGTTACTTCAAATTTCATAAAGCAATTTCAGAAGGTGACACTAATTTGGAAATCATCATTTTGCTTTGTTCCATTCCAATTAGTATTGAAATCAAAAGAAAGATTTAGAATCTGTCAACTACACCAAGATGATTAATATGGAAATCCATGCTATGATATTAGTTTAATTGATTCACCTTAATAATATTAAATTTCAATATTGATGTATTATACTATAAGTAACATTAAAATTAATAAATATATCATATGTTGGAAAGACAGAAGATATATTGATTCTTATATCTCAAAATGAATTAGAGTTTAGCAATAGAAAAAACATAATGATGCAGACAAAAGCAATAATAATAGAGTTGATTAACCACATGCAAGTGTATAAAAGTGGTGATGATCATTTGTTAAATGTTGACCTTTTATATATTTCTTTACATCAAAGCTTCCTTCTTTGCATACTCACTAGCTAACACAATGTTGCTTTTACTCACATACTCATTCATGTTCTTCTTCACCCTTCTCCTCATATCACCTCTACACATTGTTTCAGATCAAGCATTTGCACAACCAGCCACTAAAATAGCGATAAAAAACCACAACATCCAAAGCTTCATCAATGCTGGCAGAGGCACCAAAATGTTAGGCATAGCACAATTCAAGAGATACTTGACTCGTTTTGGGTATCTCCCCAGGTATAATAACAACAACAACAACAACAAAACTTTCACAGATGAATTTGATGCCAAGTTTGAGGTTGGTCTTATTAGATACCAACAAAGGCTTGGTCTCCAAGTAACTGGGAAACTTGACTCCAACACAGTTTCACAAATGATGATACCAAGATGTGGTGTTCCAGACACAACAACACATAATCATCATCATATTACAAAGCATTTTATGTATTTTCCTGGAAAACCAAGATGGTCACGTCCTATACCAAGGACACTCACCTATGCTTTTTCTCCGGTCAACATGATTCATAGTTTGACCATGCTTGAGATAAGAGAAGCATTCCAACGTGCATTCTTCAACTGGGCTTCGGTTATTCCAGTAAGAAAACCTCATTATTCTTAACTGCCATACTTTTGGTGCAATATATTACAATTTCAACAGTTCCCCAAGAATATAATAACCACTTTGTCACAATTTTCCACTCGTAAACATGATGGCTATCCAATTTAAAATAGTGTAATATCATTCTTCTTTTGTACTTTTAGAGGCTAAATATTAGTAAAATACTTACAAGTCTTTAAGCCCAAAATATTATAATAGTATGGCATGTCTTCTTCTTTTTTCAGGTAAATTTTGTTGAAGCAGAAGACTATGGTTTTGCTGAGATAAAAATAGGGTTTTACATTGGTGAGCATGGTGATGGTGAGCCTTTTGATGGGGTACTTGGTGTGTTGGCACATTCATTTTCACCAGAGAGCGGGCGGCTCCACCTCGATGCGGCGGAGACATGGGCGGTAGACTTTGGAGTAACAAAGTCAAAGGTGGCAGTAGATTTGGAATCAGTGGCCACACATGAAATTGGACATATATTAGGTTTATCTCATAGTTCAGTTAAAGAGGCAGTTATGTATCCAAGTTTGAGGGCAAGAGATAAGAGAGCAAATTTGAACATTGATGACATAAAAGGAGTGCAATCTCTTTATGGATCAAATCCTAATTTCAGGTCTGGGTGGTTACTACAATCTGATTTCTCTGCAAATCAAGCTGCTCAATTTGGAGTTCAACCTTTCATGTTGGCTACTGCTTTCATAATTTTTTCTATCACTCATACTTTATGTGCAAGTTTATCATAGTTTAATTAGGACCTCCTTTAGTTATCCAAAACATTTTTTTACCCATGTGTATGCACTTTTCAAGTTTATAGCACTATATAGTGGTACTCATATATAATCCTGAAAAATGTTGACAAAATGTCATATGCATGGATGTACATGCAACATGTCTACTATAAGATGAAGCAATTCTGCATTAATTTTATTGAATGATAAGAAACTCCTTTATAGGGAGAGAATACAACAACTAACAACTAGACACCAACAACTAGCTAAAATTAAGGTAAGATAAAAATAAAGCTAACAATATTCACAACTAATAATAAGCTACAACAATAATGTACAGTTAATGATAAGATAACAACTTTTGAATACATTGTGATAACCAACTCATACGTTAATATCCCCCCGCAAGATGGACTGTCGTGAGACAAGACCAATCTTGGATAATAACATGGATAACCTAGCCAAGGCAAGAGGCTTAGTTAGAGCATCAACTAACTGATCATCACCAGGAATGTGTTGAACACGAAGCTTACCAAGTTGAACCTGTTCACGAACAAAATGGAAGGCTAGGGCTAAGTGCTTCATTCTGGAATGGAAAACCTGATTCTTGGAATATTGAGTAGCGCTGAGATTGTCGCAGTAAATGGCTGGTGGAGAAGATAAGGTTACACGAAGTTCAGTTAACAAGGATTGCAGCCAAAGTAGCTCAGCAGTGGTGGAGGCAACTGCACGAAATTCAGATTTAGTTGATGACCTAGCAACTCCTTGTTGCTTCTTAGAACTCCAAGACAATGGATTGCGCCCAAGATAAATAATATAGCCTGAAGTGGAGACATAAGTGTCTTGATCACCAGCCCAATCCGCATCAGTAAAAGCATGGAGACAAGGAGGTGAGTCTCGATAAAAGATCAAGCCATGGTCAATGGTACCATTCAGGTAACGGAGCAGGCGTTTAAGAGCTGCCCAGTGCAAGTCAGTAGGTTTTTGCATAAATTGAGATAACTTATTTACTGCAAAGGCAACATCCATACGAGTAAGGGACAAGTATTGCAAGCTTCCAACCAATGCCCTATATGCAGTTGGATTTGATAGGACAGTGCCAGCATTGACAGTGAGAGCATGATGAACGATCATGAGAGTTGAAGCTGGTTTGGAAAGGACCATATTAGCACGTTGGAGAAGGTCCCCAATGTATTTCTTTTGACTAAGAAACAAACCATGAGGATGTGGGAGAACCTCAACACCAAGAAAGTAAGATAATGGACCTAAATCCTTCAATGAAAATCGTGAGGCCATGGTATTGATGAGCTCTTATAATGTATTAGGGGAAGGTCCAGTGACGATTATATCATCAACATAAACCAGTAAATAGAATATCTGACCATGCCTTTGATACAAAAACAGTGAAGAATCAACAATAGAATTTGTGAACCCAAAGGTGAGAAGAAAAGACTGAAGCTCATTGTACCAAGCTCGTGGAGCTTGTTTATGGCCGTAGATTGCTTTACGAAGCTTGCATACATGAGTTGGGTGATCTTTGTCCAGGAAACCAGGTGGTTGACACATATATACATCTTCTTTGAGAGATCCTTGGAGAAAGGCATTACTGATATCAAGCTACCTAATGGACCACCCACGAGTGACTGCCAAGGAAATTATCAAACGAATAGTTGTGGGCTTGATAACAGGGCTGAAGGTCTCAGTGAAATCAATACCAGCTCTTTGGTGAAAACCCTTTGCCACAAGTCTAGCTTTGTAGCGTTCAATATCACTAGAAGGTTTGTATTTGATTCTATAAACCCATTTGTTGCGAACTAAGTTTTGTGAAGTTTGAGGAGGCACAAGATCCCAAGTTTGATTGCGAATAAGAGCATGAAATTCGTCAGTCATTGCAGCCCGCCATTGAGGATCTTTAAGAGCTTGAGTAATAGTTTGTGGTTCTGTTGGAGAATGATTCAGTGTGACTGTGTTAGCATACTTAGGATTGGGTTTGTGAATGTTGTTATTGAGCCTAGTAATTATGGTCCTTGTTGAAGGTGTAGTGATGGTTGGAGGAAGTTGAGATGTGGAAGAGGATGAGGAAGAAGTAGGAGTAGTTGCCGTCTGTGAAGGAGGTGGTGTAACAGTAGCGGAAGCTGTAGGTGAGAGGGCTGGAGAGGCCTCAACAAGAGGTTGTACATGATGAGGCTGCATAGTGGTCAATAGTGGAACATGAAGATCGGTCCATTCATCAACAGAGGACGATCTTGTTGGCTCAACAGTGCTGCATAGGTCAGTAAAAGGAAAAACATCTTCTACAAATTTCACATGTCTTGATGTGTATATGCGATTAGTGGATGGATGTAAACAATGATATGCACTTTGAGATGAAGAATAACCAATAAACACACATGGAAGAGACCGAGGATCAAGTTTATGAGTGGAATCAGGCCATAGCCAAGGATAGCAAATACACCTAAAACTGCGAAGTTTTTGATAATTTGGAGCAAGACCAAAGAGCTTGTGATAAGGTGACATATTGGCAAGAGTGGGAGTGGGTAAACGATTGATTAAGTATGTGGCTATAGAAAGAGCATTAGACCAAAAAACGGGAGGTAACTTTGCATGAGTAAGCAAATATAACCCTGTTTCAACAATGTGACGATGTCGACGTTCGGCATAGCCATTATGTTCTGGTGTATGAGGAGAGGAAGTAAGGTGAGCAATGCCATTGAAAGAAAGATAAGGAGTTAGTTTCTGATATTTACCACCATTGTCACTAAAAAAGTGCTTAATTTTGCTGTGAAAGAAATTTTCAACCAATGATTTGAATCTAACAAAAATTTCAAACACTTCAGTTTCCGTTTGATTGGATAAAACTATATGTATTTAGTGAAATGATCAACAAATATCACGTAATATTTATAATGATCAAATGAGTAAATGGGAGTAGTCCAAACATCTGAAAAAATGAGTTCAAGTGGATGATGAGAATTAAGAGAGGAAAGAGAGAATGACAATTTGTGACTTTTATTGATATTGCAAGCATTACACTTGGACAAAGGAAATTTCGAAATGGATAAATGAAAGCTAGAATTTAAAATCCTAAGAACAGACAATGAAGGATGTCCTAAACGATGATGCCAGTTATGTGAAGGTAATTTGACTGAGACAAAGGCTTGAGGCACATGTGGATTCCACTCATAAACACCAGCCTTAGATGGACCTTGAAGAAGTGTTTGACCCTGAGAAAGCTCCTTAACACGAAAAAAAGAAGGTAAGAATTCAATACTAGTATTATTTTTTTGACAAAATTTTGAGATGGAGAGAATGTTTATGGATGGAACATGCAAGACATTTGAAAATGTGAAATTTGTAGAAGAAGTTGATAGAGAAAATGAACCTGTGTTTTGGATTAGAAGTGAAGAACCATCACCTATTACTAGTTCTTCAGTGCTGTCATAGGGTGCATGAAGAGATAAGTTGGCAAGATCATTGGTAACATGGTGAGAGACCCCACTGTCAAGAAGCCAAGCATTTGAGGGTGGGTGTATGGCAGTAACAGCATGAGCCTGTGGTGCATGAAATCTTGGTTGATATCCCTTCGATGTAGTACGGTTTGAAACAGCAGAAGGAATTTGAATAGTAGGGAATCTACTTTTAAAAGAAGGACAATGGCTGAGAGAGTGACCTTGTTCCCTACACCATTGACATTTGCCAAGATAAGGACGTGGCTGCCGAGGAAGATGACTAGTAGTGGGACCAGCAGGTGATGGTTGATAATATTGTGGCTGAGAAGGAACCTAAGCAGATGAGGGTTTGCCACGATATTAAGCAGCATTCACAGTAACAGGAAAATTGGAGAGTAGAGCCTTTGGCGAAGCAATGATTTCTTTGGTGATGAGTTTTTCATGAAGCTCCTCGAAAGAGATAGGAGTATCACGAGCATTGACAGCATCAATAACATATTTGTATTGTTCATAGTCTAACCCAGAGAGCACCTTTTCAATAATTGGGAAGATGATCTGGCTCCTTGACCGAGACTGGGTTTTGATGAAGACAAATGCACATCACCAAATGAAAGAAGAAAAGCTATTGAAGATCAAAGACTTAAAGAACTTGAAGTATATTTTATTTTTATAAGAGTCTTAGTCTTTTAGTAGCATATATTTCAAACTCATAAGAAATCACAATGCCTTAAGAATAAAGATCTTAATCTAGGTTAATATAAGAGTTCCTAAGAAAAACCAAGTTATTTTTGAAAAGTTGGAAAAAGGCAAAAATAACTAGGGTAATCGATTACCCTGTAGTAGTAATCGATTACCACTTACTGTTGAAAGTTAAATCCAAAATTTAATTTCAGTAATCGATTACCAGGGTAAGTAATCGATTACCATAACTCTCAGCATTTCTGGGAAATGAAATTTCAACTAGGGTAATCGATTACCCTATGGATGTAATCGATTACCACTAGCCGTTGAGCAACTTTGGATTTGAAATTTCAACTGAGGTAATCGATTACCAATATATTACCTCATATTGGTAATCGATTACCACAAGCAAAAATCGTCAATATCAGTTGTTTTTCAACTGGTAATCGATTACCATGGATAAGTAATCGATTACCACGTAATGTTACTGCAAAAATCTGATTTTTAAATTGAACCATTATGTTCCAACTTGGTTCAACTTTTCCCAAATGACTTATAACTTTTGAAAGTGATTCTAAACACCTTTTGGAACTCTATATAAACCTTGTAGGATCTCATAATTACATCATAACTTTTATACTCAAAAATCCAAGTTCTTGATACAAATTTCTTAGTTTTTATTCAAGAACACTTTGAAGTTTTTCAGAAAAACTTTCACATTCTTTGGAATTCTGAAAACTTCATAAGGCATTAAGATACATTGTGAGTTTGTAATCAAGCCATTTATTATTTTCATACTTGTACTCAAGTAATCACCATAGGGTTTGGTGAGGCATTGTAAAACAAGGATAGTGGTGTACTATCTTGTTGAAGTGAGTGAGTGATACAACTTAGGGGAGTCTAGGTGTGACTTTGCTTGTAAGTTAAACTCATTCAATAGTGGAAATCTCTTGTGGTTTTTCAAGAGGACTGGACGTAGCCTTCAGTGGTAGAATGTGAACCAGTATAATTTTCTGGTGTGATTTTTCTCATCCTTACACTTTTGTTTTATGCACTTCTTCTTCTACTAAACTTTCTTCCGCTACAACTCTGTTAATTTGTAATTAAGTATAAAAAGCTGAAAAGTTCCTAGTGTTTTTTAAAACAACTAATTCACCCCCTTTTAGTTGGCCATCTATTCCTCCCAATAATGTCTTCATGATCCATGGATTTTCCCATAGAAGCAAGGTGATCAGTGCATTGCTTGATGGATTGCATATAAGAGGTGATGGATTGGTTAGAGTGAGTAATCTGGCTAAGGTTACTCTTGATTTGCTTGAAATGACCACGAGAAGGATTGTCATATGTAGTAGCAAGTACATCCCATGCTTATTCTGATGTCTTTGTTTGGGAAACAAGAGCAACAATGTCATGAGATAGTGTGCCAACAATGACACCAAAAATCAAACGGTCTTGATGAAACCAAGGAAGAGCAGCAGGATTAGCAGTGGTTACACCATTAGTGTCAGTTAGTAATGGTGGTGGGGAAGAGAAAGAACCATCGATGTACTTCCATAGATCATAACCGAGCAAGGTGGCTTGAAGCTGGGTTTTCCAGGCAACGTAGTTGGTGGAGGTGAGTTTTACGGCATTGTGAACTTGGATATGAGTGTAGGGTTTGGAAGGATCAACAAGGTTGGGAATGGTGGTATTTTCTAAGGCCATGATGAATATAGGATAAGAAAAGTGGATCGATTTTTAATCTGATACCATATAAGATGAAGCAATTCTGCATTAATTTTATTGAATGATAAGAAACTCCTTTATAGGGAGAGAATACAACAACTAACAACTAGTCACCAACAACTAGCTAAAATTAAGGTAAGATAAAGATAAAGCTAACAATATTCACAACTAATAATAAGCTACAACAATAATGTACAACTAATGATAAGATAACAACTTTTGAATACATTGTGACAACCAACTCATACGTTAATATCTACTTTCTATACCATTACATTATTTATTATGATTAGAGATACAATTGTAATGCAGCTAGATTGAAGTGCATTTATCTCTACTTTCCAAACAAGAGATAAATGCACTTGTTATGGTAGTCACAACCATACAGAAACATTAAAGTAGTTTTGATTAAGGTTTAAATATGTGATATGTTTTTTTTTAGCAATTGAAATTTATTAGTAATAAGAAAAGGAGAATAAGTGTTACTCTCATTCACACTAACACTGTACCCATTCAACATAAGAAAAATAAAACCAACATATATTGTAAAAGCTTAAGCTAGTCTCTGCTTAATTACTTTTCAGTTCAGTTTGTTTAAACTGAAACTTTCCTCTTTTAGCTTATTTTTATGTTTTATTAGTTAGGCAGTTTTTCCCCTTTTAGCAAGTTGTTTGTTTTTGCTTGTATATAAATTCCTTTAGCTTCCATGGCTAATCAATCAATACAAGAAGCATTATTCTCTTCTGCTATTTCTTTATGCTTTTCGTTTTCTTTCCTTTTCTTGTTGTTGCAAGAAAGCTTGAATGTTTGTTAAAGATTTTGAGATGGAAGAGCTCTTGAAGCTCTGATTCGTCCTCTCTCTTTCTCAACATATCCTCTCCCTCAGATCTCTCCCTCTTCTACCTTCATCTCTCTCGTGTCTTAGATCTTGACAATGGGAGAACAAAATTACAGAGATTTCAACACAAATCCCTCAAATCCCTACTTTCAATCCCGGGTGAAAATCCAGCTCTAGTCCTTGTTTCTCCTCCATTAAATGGCAAAAATTATCATAGATGGAGTAGAACTATGAAGATGGGACTTCACTCAAAGAACAAGATGATGTTCATCGACAAGAGCTTTACCAAGCCACCTCCAAACCATCCCTTGTATCTTCAGTGGACCAGATGCAACAACATGGTGCTATCTTGGCTACAACACTCAATAGAGGAGACAATTGTCAAGTCAATTTTATGGATGGATGATTCTTCAGAAGTTTAGAAAGACCTTCATGCAAGATTCTCACAAGGTGATGCTTTTCGAATTGCTGGCTTGCTAGAAGATTTCTATAAATTGAGCCAAGGATCCCTTTCTATTTCAGAATATTTTACTTAAATGAAAACCCTATGGGATGAAATAGAGAATTTCATGCCCATACCTGATTGCCACTGTGGAATGGCATGCACTTGTGGTATTGTTGAATTAGTAAGAGGATATAGAGAAAGAACCTATGTGATTATGTTCCTCAAGAGATTGAGTGACCAATACTCACATGTACGCACTCAAATCATGCTAATTGAGCCTCTTCCTACAATCACCAAAGCTTTCTCCATGGTGACACAACAAGAAACTGAAAATGGCACCTCTCTCACAACTCAGTTGGACAATGATCTCAAGGCATTGATTGTCTAATCACAGAACACCACAGAATTCAGAAACAATGACAATGAATTCAGAGGCAATAATTACTCCAATGGGACTAGGGGAAGATGGAATGCACCATTTAGAAGAGGAAGATGATCCACTAATACAGGAGGAGCCAACAACAAGTTATGCACATATTGTGAGAGGACCAACCACACAGTTGAGACATGCTTTTTAAAGCATGAATATCCTTCTGATTTTCAAGGGAATAAGCATAATAGGTTTGCTAACACCACTGAAATTTCAAAATACATTCCGAACAAGAGCAACAACAATGAGTTCACCCAAAGATTCACCAATGATCATGTTAAAGACATCCTGAAAATGCTTGAGAAGTCAAAATGACCCACCAATCCTGCCTCTGCAAACTCTGTGATCAGTTTCTTGCCCACCACAAGCTCTACGAATCCATAATCCAGACCAGGTAAGTCTGGTAAGTTTTGGATCCTTGATACTAGTGCTACTGATAATATTAGCTTTGATCCAACACTCTTTCAAAATACAAGATCTATATCACCTATCTTGATTACTCTACCAAATGGTCATAAGGCTTATGCCTCTATTATTGGATCTGTTAGGATATAAAAGACTTTGCTATTGTCCAATGTTCTTTTTGTACCTGAATTTCATGTCAATCTTATATCAGTGAGCAAAATCATGTAATCTTTAAACTGTCATTTAAGTTTTCACTCTAACTCATGCTCAATTTTGTAGAATGCTACCAAGAGAATGATTGATTCAGCTAGGATTCATCAAGGTCTCTTCATGATTGAATCCACTCAACCATAAACCCCTTGCTCTACAAATCACATTGATCAAAAAGCCACTGCTGATGTGGATTCTCATCTGATTTGGCATCACAAATTTGGCCATCCTTCAGATTCTGTCTTGCATAGTATATCTAATCATTACCCCTCTTTATGTTTTAAAGCTAATAAACACATTCCTTGTGATGTATGCCATTTTTTAAAACAGAAATGAATTCCTTTTTCTATTAGCATTACTAATTCAGCTAGATGTTTTGATATCCTTCATGTTGATATATAGGGTCCCTACTCCATTCCCTATATATTTCGTCATAAATATTTTTTAACAACGGTAGATGATTTTACTCGTTTTACTTGGGTTATTCTAATGAAAACTAAAGCTGAAGTAAGATAACATATGATCAACTTTACTGCTTTTATAGAAACTCAATTTGATACCAAACTAAAAACTATTAGGAGTGATAATGGCTCAGAATTTTTGATGCATGATTTCTTTTCTTCAAAAGGAATTATCCATCAAAGAACATGTGTTTATACTCCTCAACAAAATGGAGTAGTAGAAAGAAAGCATCAACATATTTTAGGTGTTGCTAGAGCCATTTATCTCCAATGCAAGCTTCCACATAAGTTGTGGAACTTTGCCATTCAACACTATGTTCATATAATTAACAGATTCCCTTCCCTCACCCTCAACAACACAAATCCCTTCCAGCTTCTATTTGGCTCTCTCCCCTCATTAGAATCTTTAAGAGTCTTTGGTTGCTTAGCTTATGCTAGCTCCATCCCTGCCAATAGGACTAAGTTTGCCCCTAGAGCACGAAAATGTACTTTCTTAAGCTATAAAGATGGCACTAAAGGCTTCATCCTATATGACATTACCTCAAACAACATCTTCATCTCTAGAGATGTTCTTTTTTATGAAAATATTTTTCCCTTCTCAGCCTTAGCCTCATCTACTTCTTTTCATCCTAGCCTTCTTCAACACAATGTTATCCCTTTAGACCATAACTTCACTCCTCCACCTCATTCTCCTTAACCATCCTCTCCCCTTCCCACTATTCCCACCCATTCTCCTCATATTCCATCCCCTGTGACCATTTCTCCACCCTAATCCCATCCTAGACAGTCCCATAGACTTAGAGGACCACCCTCTTATCTCAAAGATTTTCATTGCAGCTTAACTAAAACTATCTCTTCCAGCTCTACCATATCCACACCCCTCTACCCCTTATCTTATGTCCTCAATTATGACAGATGCAACACCCAATACAAACACTTCTGCCTCACCATAAGTTCCATCTTTGCGTCTGCTACTTATAAGCAGGCTTCTGTTCTTCCTCAATGGCAAGATGTCATGAATACTGAGTTACAAGCCTTTGATGCCAACAAAACATGGTATCTTATTCCATTACCTCATGATAAGCATCCCACAGGTTGCAAATGGGTCTATAAGACCAAGATTCATGCTGATGGATCCCTTGAAAGATTCAAAGCTAGGCTTGTTGCCAAGGGCTACACACAACTTAAAGGTGTAGATTTCTTTGAAACTTTCTCACCTATGGTCAAAATCACCACTGTTAGGCTTGTCCTAGCTTTTACTACTGCTAAAGGCTAGTTCCTTGAGCAACTAGATGTCAACAATGCCTTCTTACATGGGGATCTCCATCAAGAAGTATATATGACCATTCCCTCTAGCCTCCACTTAATTCATCCTAACCTTGTTTAAATATTGCACAAATCTTTATATGGTTTAAAGTAGGCCGATAGAGAATGGCACTCAACCTTGTCTATTGCTTTCATCTCCTTGGGTTATTCCCACTCTCAAGCTGACCAAGCCTTGTTCACCGAATCTAAGAGCACTTCTCTCACCATCATCCTTGTCTATGTGGATGATATGGTGTTAGCAGGCAACAACATGTTGGAAATTCAACATGTTAAGCACTATCTCAATAATTCTTTTAAGATAAAAGATCTTGGTTCCCTTAGATTCTTTCTTGGCCTAGAAATTGCAGGATCACAATCTGGTATTCATCTTAACCAAAGGAAATATGCCATCTCTTTATTAGAGGACTCTAGCTCCTTGGCAGCTAAGCCATTTGCTATTCCTTTTGACCCTACCATCAAACTTCAAGCTGATCAAGGTTTGGCTCTATCTGATCCTCACCCTTATCGAAGGCTTGTTGGTAGACTCATCCACTTAACAATTTCTAGGCTTGATCCTTCCTATGTTGTTCAGCAGCTAAGTTTATTTATGCACAAACCCATGATAACCCACTATAAAGTTGCTCTTAAAGTCATCCACTACATTAAGCTGCAAGGACCCAAATTCTACCCTTGAAATTTTTTCCTTATTTTAATCTATTTATGCATACATTCATCATTACACCTTGATCACTCATTAATCACTACTTAAAATCTTTTTAAAATGCCATACCACAACACTTTTCCTATGACAGAAAAACATAATTCATTTTAATGTATTCCGTTAACTACCGCATACAACTAGCTATGAGTTTCCAAAATACCCACAGTTATAAATATCCAAAGTTACAATTATCCAAGGCTACTAACATGTACAAAAATCATGCTCATGGTTACAAATATTCAGTTCAAAACACAATCAGTTAGATTACAAAATAATGAAGATAAGGACTTCGATAATTAAAAGCCTCTAAGCTCCTAATCAAGACATTCTTAAATCTTCCACCTATCTGCAATGGGATTAACATTGAATATACACAGAAAAACACAAAGGAGTAAGTCGTTAACTCAATAAATGTCAATGTACGTTAATCCACATTTTAATAAGGTTCAGTAAACAATTTAAAGTTAAATATACTTAAAACCATTTCCATCGTTTATACTTTTGAAAATCATGCTACATAACTTGAGCCAAAGTTTGCTACATCGCTTGAGCCAAAGTGTGCTACATCGCTTGAGCCAAAGCTTGCTACATCGCTTGAGCCAAAGCTTGCTACATCGCTTGAGCCAAAGCTTGCTACATCGCTTGAGCCAAAGCTTGCTACATCGCTTGAGCCAAAGCTTACTACATCGCTTGAGCCAAAGCTTGCTACATCCCTTGAGCCAAAGCTTGCTACATCACTTGAGCCAAAGTCGATAACCAATCATGGTCGGCTAAAAACGGGTTTTCTTTTCATTGATACACCATCAATTCATAAACAGTAAATCCACGCAACCATTATTACAAACATACCCATATATCTTTATAATAAATAAGTGGTTCACAACTTGATCATTATCCACAACCAGAAAATTCACACATTTTCTATCACAATGCACAAGTTAAAGACTTATCCTTACCTTGGTGAGTGTTGGGTTTGGTTTTTGGTAACTTCGCAAGTTCCACCAACACCGCCTCCAACTTTAGGATCTTTCCTCATTCCCACCATGGAACACGATGTTAGTCATTTATTCCAAATAACACAAAAACAACTCATATTGCATCTTTAACCATACAAGAGATTTAACACATTTCCAATGTTTCTAAACTACTTTCATTATAAGTTTACAAACACCTAAAACATACATATTCATCTCATATTTCAACATTGAAAGACATACTCATCTTTTACATCTAACATTTTACTCATTTCCCTCTTTAACCATATTTTCATTTTAGGGTTTTCATGAATTAACCCACAAATCCTTTCCAATCTTGAAAGACCAACTCTAAACCAAGAGTTTACAAGAGAAAAACAACATAAAACGAACCATAACTCAAAAGGATGAGTTTCCATGGCTTCTCACATTTTCAAAAGAGATCCACCATACCCAAAACAAGTTTCAAAGGGAAGAAGAGAGTTAGAATCAAGAGTTTTACCTCTTCTCAAGCTCCTTGATGATTCGCAAGACTCCTTACTCTTGAAAAACCTCCATTCTCTAACTTCTCTCTAGGTTATCCCCCAAAAATGTGTTTGGGGTTCCCTATTTAATGTAAACTTGTCGGGTTCTCGCTCGAGCGAACCCATTCTCGCTCAGGCTAGAAAATCCCGCCTTTTTAAAATTTCAGATTTGACGCTCTCGCTCAAGCGAGGGATTCTCGCTCAAGCGAGAATCTCACAGCCTCGACAGGTTCCAAAATGTCATTTCTCGCCCAAGCGAGGTAAAAACTCTCGCTCAGGCGAGACCACTCTCGCTCAAGCAAGACAATTCTCGCTCTAGCGAGAATCCTTCAGTATAACCCAGAATTTCACCCTCCCAAGTGAGCCTCTCTCGCTCAGGCGACAACTTTCTCGCTCAAGCGAGACTCCCATGACTGATACAATAATTTTAATGATTTTGAAATCTAGGGTGTCACATAAGCAGGATCATGATTGTATATAACCTAATAAAGGGACCTATTATTGAGGGATATTGAAGGTTGTATATTAATAAGAAAAATAACATGACTAATAGCAAAATTCCAAAAACATTTAAGTAAGGATGATTGGAACGTCTATATCATGGAAGTCCCTAGAATGTGTTGGTGGCTTCGTTCTCTCACGCGTTTCCATGTGACCCATTATTAAGCATTTCTTAGTCCACATGCGCCAAGGTCTACATGCTGGAAATTGTGTGTCAGAGTCATACACATGTCCACACCTTATTGGTTGAGGTTCCCATAGATGCATGTAGTCTTTACCCTGCTTTCCTAGGCCAATGTGAAGCTGGCATGTGGCAATTAAGGTATATAAAAAAAGATTATTTTTATATATACAAGCAGAAAGTCGATGTAGACAAGTATCGTCTCTTTGCTATTGATTCCATTCATTTAAAAAAATATTTTTACCAAATAAATTTAATTGAATTTTTATAGTCTGGTTTTTATTGTCGCTAACTTCTTTAAAAATTGGAAGAATATCTACTATTGTCATCTCTTCGCTACTAATTCCATTTAAAACTAATAACCTATATTTTTACCAAAAATTTAGTGGAACTTTTATAGCTCAATTATGGTTCAACCAAATCAATTAATATTTTCAAATCAATAAAAATCAACTCAACTAAAACAAACCAACAACATATTTTATCCAAAATTACGTAATCTTGATTTCCATATTATACTTAGGGATAGTAGAAGTAAGATGAACTATTGTGAGACAAAAAGATGAAAAATAAAATATTTTGTTTTAATAAATAAATTGGTTTAAAGATATAAAAGTTAATGTTGTTAGCGGTGGTACCATTTTATTGTGGGCGGAAAGAGTGATAATGCCTTCTCGTACCCATAATTGATTATCGAGCTCATAATCTTTGTTTAAAGATCATTTTATCTAATTTTGGGCTTAAAATAAAATTTTCTATGTTTTAATTGCAAAAAAACGTAATGATGACTCCAAAGCAATTGAGAGAGGTCAAAAATTGGAGTTCACCTCTTCCAAAGTCGTAGAATCAGTCTTCTAACCAAAAATCAGGTTCCGGTAGAAAATATTAATAACAATTCCATAAAAATGAATGAAAATCATACTAAAAACAAATGAAACTAACGGAAAAATATCGAACAAAACCATGAAGAAATAAATAAGATAATATGATATTGCAAGTATGTATCATAGTGTTGTTTTGATGAAGACAGGGATAAACGCAAACTTGAAGACTAAGTAAACTTAACTAACAATAAGGTCAAGACTCAAGTTCAATCACTTAGAGTTATGTGAAATTTTATATTTCTAGAGTCTTTAAGATGTTGGATTGGGTAGAGTAGGCTAAGTAAATTTTGAATGGAAGTCTCACAAAGTCTAAAATTGAACCAATTTAAAATGAGATTTACATACATTCTTACATGATTGACATGCTCATACATATACATATGGTAGTATGATTTTGGTGTATTAAACTTAGTTTTTCACTTACATATTTCAAAATCATGAATCATGCATATACACATCATGTAGAAGGTTCATCATGCATTCAAGAAACTTTTCTCAACAAAGTTAATCGATTACATATTATGGGGAACCCGTTAATCAATTAAGTATGTGATTAATCTATTATCTGAGGTGACACTAGCTAAAACTTTTTAATTTTTGGCTTCGTTAATCGATTAAGCCATGTATTAATTGATTAAAGACTAATAGAAAACAATTAAGTATAAAAAGATGATTTTTCCTCATTTGCTCGTAACTAACTAACAATTCTGACATTCTAGGTCAAACACTTTCAAATTTTTTGAACAAAAAATCACATGTTGTTGATTTAGTTTTCTTGATTCAAGGAAAAAAGAGATAAGATATTTTCAAAGATTATTCATTGTGCATCATTGTCAAATCTATTTCTGCAAAACCTAGGCACATAATTCTTTTTGAGTCATTGTAAAATTTCTGATTTGATTTTTAGTGCTGTTTTTTAATGTAATATTAGCACTTTGAGGTGCACATAACTTACAAGGTTGTCAATGAAAAATTCTCTCCTTTCTCTATTATTGAAAATATTATTTTTATTTAAAGTCGTCATTTTAATATTTTGCAACTTATTTGGTGAAAAAATCTTTTAAAGTCTAAGTTGTTGTCAACTTATTATTTTAACCAAAATTAAAATTAAAATTTTAATACAAAATATTGTTCGTAATTCATTCTTAAAATTTAGTTGGCATCTTAATAAAATCTTATATTCAAATTGAATTCATTAGCTCATTAAATATACATAAAATTAAATCTAAATAATAAACTTAATAATTGTTTTTGAATATGAATTAATGTTGACATTTTTGTGTGCCCGATGTTAAGAAATTTTAAATGTTACTACAATGGAATATTATCTTTAGTGCATTAACACAGAATAATTTATAGGATCCTTGATTATAATTCATGAAATTTTGGTAAATTTTATCATTGTGATGGATGTTTCTTCCTCGATCTTGAAAAAGATAATTTACATTTAATTTTTTGTTTATAAGAATTATTAAGATATATTAGAAGTATCTTACGACTCTTATCTCATTATAAAACTCGGCTCAGGCTGACCTGTCTAACTAGTTCATCTATGAATCAGACATTTGACTCATCTTAGTCTATCATATAGCCGATTTTGCATAAAAAATCGGGTTGATTCGGTTCGACTATGTCGGTTTAAGTATAAAATCGATGATTCAGGTGGTCAGACCGGTTTAACCCACCGAGTCGAACAAAAAATAATTTTTTAAAAACAACCAAAATGATGTCATTTTGAGATGAAAAAATCAAACGCTTTTAAATTATTTGTCATTTGTTAACTTATGTTATAACAAAACTTTTATTGTTTAATTAAATTTTATATTTATTGTGTATTTTTGCAGTTAAAGCATAACGAGTATGATGTTTGCCAACATTGTCAACTTATTTGTGACATTTTATAATAATAAAATCTTCTTTATTGAATTCTTAATTAATTAAATATGATACTGTTTTTAAATTTGAAGTATAGAGTTATTAAATAATGTTAGGTAATATTATGAAGTTCTTATAATTTGTAATATAAACCAAGTCACCCAATTGAATGAGTGACTGATTGACACAATAATTATTTATCAATTTAATAACAATGATCCACAATTTATAAAAAAACATTATTTGATTTTTGTTTGGATATAATATTAAAAAAAATAATAATCTATAAGTACTCTTATATAATATAAAGAAAGGGGCTATTATAATGATTTTTAAAAATAATTTGGTTACAAATAACACATATAAGTTTTATGGTGTAGATTGTTTTTAACTTTTTATAGAATGATATATCATTTGTTACAGACATATTTAATCAAGTTATAATTGACTCTTAAATCAGAAAACATGTAACGTTCTTCGGTTCTTACTGTAAGAATTGGGCCGTATGAAAATGGGCCCATTATAAGTGAAAGGTTGTTTGTTTAGACAGAAAAGAAATCACTGAATCCCAATTCTTGTTCTACAAATTGATTTCTGCAATCTCTTACATCTCTTCTTCTGTTACTCTCTCTCTCTCTGTTTCGTTCTTCCCTTCTTCTGTTACTCTCTCTCTCTCTCTCTGTTGCTATGACTCTTGTTATTCAATCCCTTTCACCCATTACTATGGCCACCTTTTCCAACACTACTTCCAAGCAGATTCGATTTCTGCTCAATTCCTTGAACCACCTCAACTTTGACTCCGTTTTTCATCAACTCATTCAGGCACATATCTCGTTTTCATTTCCATTTTCAAGATACCCCATTTGTTTTTTAATGCTTTCATTTACTCTACATCATGTCTGATTGCTATAGTTTCTTCCTTTTTCATTTCGGCTTCAAAATTATTTATTAACATATATGTATTTTCTTATGTCTTGTTGGTATCAATCACATCTTAGATTCACATTACTTTTTTACTTTTTTATTTTTTATTTAATATATTCAATGTTTTTATGCTTTAATATTTTGACCATGATGTGTGATTGGTGAAGTGTTTATTTTATGTGAGATTTCAAAAAATAATTAGATGATTCTTTTTGGGGTTTGGCGTTTGTTAATTAGGGAAAATTAGATCCCGGGTTTAGAATTTTGGTTGTGTTGCAACTAAGGATACTCTGAGTTGAAAGTAGTTTTTATGATTTATTTATGTGTTTTAAGGTTTATGTTTGTCTTATTTTTCAAAATAAACATTGAATGGAATGGATTATTACTTACTACCCTTTGAAGTTGTATTAATTGTGGAATGATATGGATGACTGATGTGTTTTCTATGGGGTAGAAAGTGCGGTGCATATTCTTGGATGACCGAGGAGCGTATACTGTCTGTGACAATGTTGGATATTTGATTAATGGTTCTCTTGCTTGATGATATTATAGTGTTTTATTATTCTTCTAGGTTGTTGCCAATGTGACTCATTTGCCATGAATCTTTTTTCTCCCCTGCTTTTTGTTTTTGTCTACTCTGTATTTGTTTATCTGTCTGGAATTGTTCCTGACATACATTATCTTCCATTGACAGTTCACTGAATTTGGCACTGTTGGGAGCATTTTGCTATTTCAAACATGCTTGGATCACTTTAATTTTGCCAGAAGAGATATGAAAGACATTCAGCCCGAGCGAATTCTTGTGGATGTCGTCAAGTACCTCTTGGACAAACCTAACTTCAATGCAGTGTTTTCTGAGTCCATGAAGGAGGTGGAAATCAATGAAAGCTTTCTAGAAAGTTTTTGTAATGGATTGAAGTTGTCTTTAATGGAAAGAGTTGCCATCAGTCTTTCTTTATCTGATTCTGAAAATCCCGATGCCAAGCTTTGCGGTAATTATGAAGTTAATTTCTAGTGTCAGTTCTGTTTAATGTTTTTCCTACAGGCACTTGTCATATTTTCATGTCCATTTCTGTGTTATCGATTTTTTTTAAAAAGTTTTGCTTTGCTATCATTATCATTATTAATATTACATAATTTATATATTAAGAGGAGGGATTGGTGTACATCATGAACAAATTACATCAGTTATGGCCATTATTAATCACTGATATACAATAGATTTAACGGTACCCATAATCTTCTTAACATATCACCTGGCTTGATATAGTTGCACTGTTCTTGTTTTCACAGTCATTGGCTTCCTCCTCTGCTTCTTTCTCTTCTTCAACCTTGTCCCTTTCACCTTTTTATTTGTTGAACCTAACGATAAATCAGTGGCATAACATCTGAAATCAACACTCACCCACCTATTACCCTCCCTCTTTCTTTCCATTTGACCCATTTGCATCACTTTCTCTTGTTTTTGCTACTACAGATTGCATAACATGCATTTTTTTGTTGCATCCACTTGCAATTTCCATATTAATTCAGAGACTACAGGTACACCAAATTGAAACTATATATCTTAAACTATCAAAAGCATTAGGTATTTGAAAGATCTAAACTTTGATCAATAGCAAAGTGAGATTGTTTATGCTGAATAATAGAGATACTCAAGGATAACCCATTAGGTTTTAAAGAACATTTTCTATTCCCCATATAGGCTTTCATTGATTTAAACATTACCCATGAGAATAAAGCAGATTAAATTCAACTTCCATAAATGAGATGCAATGATATTATTTTTTAGATGGGTATGCAAAATGCATCAATGGAATGAAATTATGAAGCATAACAGACCAAGCATCAGGTTGAATGAAGAGGCAAAATGGACAAAAAGAAGTCACATGATTTTATTTACTCAAATAGTTTGTACCGATATCTAGTTTATATCAACGGTTAATACCAGGAGTAATTGATGTAATTTATCCATGGTATAAACTGATCCCTCCTCATATATTAATATTATATATTTGACCTAAATCTTGCTGCATTGCAGGCAAGAATTTTTGCATGGCTCAGATTGAGAAATTGTATGCCAATCCTGGTTCTTTGAATTGCCATGAGCTAATTCACGATATCATCATGTTCCTCAAGCAGTCTGAGGGTCTTTCCAAGCATGTAAATTCCTTTATGCAGATATTACCGCTGGTGCACTTTAAGGACACACCGTCTTTTGTTTTGAATCCATTGCTACCTGATGAGATGCGCGAGGCTGAGTTTTTAAGGTGGTAACATATCTAGTTATCCTTATCTTATGGTGATTCTAGAAGGCGATTAGGTTCACAATTTAGCAATATAAATGAAATTCAACAACTCTTTACTATTTGATTTAACCACTGAAATAAGTAGTTAGCATGAACTCTCTTGATGGTTAACTAAATTTAGTAAGCGTGTAAAATAAAACCGGTGTCCAAACCATTTCAATTCTATGTTTGTTTCATATCAATTATCATACAAGCATTAGATTGCGATGTTGCTATAACTGCTACTGGTGTATTAATGACATGTCTGCTTAGTAGATTGTTGTCTTTTACAGGAATATGGAGCTGTTCCATGTGAGTGGAGATAATGATTTTGATGCTATTTTGGATGACATCCAGAAGGAAATGAACATGGGAGAGATTGTGAATGAATTAGGCTATGGATGTACAGTTGATGTCTCACTGTGCAAGGAAATCTTTTCGCTCGTCACACCTTTAACTGATAACATCCTCTCTAAATTACTTGGTTCTATTGCTCGTACCCATGGTGGGCTGGAGGACAACCAGAGCACATTCTTAACTTTCGGCGCAGCCCTTGGCTACAGCAACTTGTCTGAGTTGCCACCATTGAACTCTTGGAATATCGACGTCTTGATAGATACTATCAATCAGCTTGTGTGTTTTCTTCGATAAAATTAAATTTCGTTCTTCTAAGAAGCTTTTATTTCTGTATTGGGTTTTGATTAATGAAGTAAATGGTTTTATTTGTTGTGTGCTTTATGTTACAGGCACCTCAGATCAATTGGATACGGGTTATTGAAAAACTTGATCACGAAGGATTTTTGCTTCCTAGCGAAGAAGCATTCTCTTTTCTCATGTCTGTATATAATCATGCCTGCAAGGTATAAATATTAGAAATGTAAATATGCTTCCTCGGTGCATAATTGATCAACATGCGAATTCTATGCCGTAAAGTTCTCACTGTTTTGAAATTGTCCTAGCAGGAGCCGTTTCCTCTCCATGCCATCTGTGGGTCTGTATGGAAAAATACTGAGGGTCAACTATCTTTCCTCAAATATGCTGTATCTGCACCACCAGAAGTGTTCACCTTTGCCCACTCTGCAAGACAACTGGTATGGTGCTCTGTCTACACCATCAGAAGTGTTCACTTTTCAAGTTCCCATCTCCTAATTTATACCATAACAAATCACTATGCAGGCATATATCGATGCGGTCAATGGTTCAAAGCTTCAAACTGGACATTCTAACCATGCATGGGCATGTCTCGACCTTTTGGATGTCCTTTGTCAGCTAGCTGAGAGGGGTCATGCCAATTCTGTTCGACCGATTTTTGAGTATCCCCTGAAACAGTGCCCCGAAGTCTTGCTTCTTGGGATGGCACATATCAATGTAAAATTTAATGGATCCATATTTGTTGGTGTTGCATAATATCTTTTATTCATGTTGCATAATATCTTTTATTCATTTATCCTTATGAATCTTGTATTTCTTTTTGCAGACTGCTTATAGCCTCTTCCAGCATGAAATATGTCTGACTGTTTTTCCCATGATATTAAAAAGTACCGACGGCAGTGGAATGATTCTACACCTTTGGCATGTTAATCCCAATCTTGTTTTGCGAGGGGTTATGGATTCTCAAAAGGATGACTTAGACAACGTTACAAGAATTGTGGACATCTGCCAGGAGCTAAAGGTAGTTCTCATGTTCATTTTTCTGATGAATAGAGTTGGCTATCACCTATGATGATTTTAATCTTCTATTGTTATTTTTTTAATAGCCAACTCTTGCTTTCTTCGAAGTTCGAAACCTATAGTCACCTTTACGACATGCCTTCACACTCGTCCTTTTAATGCCATTTTCTCGACTTTGTTATTGTTTCTTGCATGTTTAACTGTTTGTTCTTATTTGTTTTGCAGATTCTATCATCTGTGGTGGAAATTATTCCCTCCTACTATGGTATTAGGTTAGCAGCTGTTGCTGGTAGAAAAGAATATCTTGATCTTGAGAAGTGGTTGGATAACAATTTAACTACATACAAAGATTTCTTCTTTGAGGTATCATTGCCTTCCCACATTCCTTGATTTCTGATTTATGAAGACACTGGCAGTATAGTTTTTTGCATTTTTAGTTTTACTCTGCTGAAATTAATGTAGCAGAAGGAAAACTGTCTTACATATTTTGGATTACTTTGCAGGAGTGCCTTAAGTTTTTAAAGGATGTACATCTTACTGGATCACAAGACCTATCTGGCAAATCTTTTCACCAGTCTGGAGCTTTTCTGAATCTATATGCCGAGACTACTGCTACATTCTTGAAGGTTCTACTTGAGTCATTTGATTGTTCTGTCTGCTTATTCTGGCCTCGTCTGATTTTCACTTATATTACAGAATCTGACCACATCAAACTGCAGGTTCTTAAATCTCATACCGACTTGGTTACGTCCACACAACTTTCTGAGGAGCTGGAGAGGTTGCATATTTCGATTGTAGATTCAAATCCACGGCTACAAAATGGTGGGACTACTGATTCATCTGCTTCTGATGGATATGCGGATGACATCGAAGCAGAAGCAAACTCCTACTTCCATCAAATGTTTTCTGATTCGCTAAGCATGAATGAGATGGTGCATATGCTTTCCAGATTCAAGGAATCTTCGGTAAAGAGGTAATGTGTTATAAAGCTTTGCATTCTTTGAATTGATACTATACATGACATGTTAGTACACTGTTGATTTTTAGCTCTGACTAATCCAAAACAAAAACTAGTAGAAACCACTGTATCAAGGATTTGTAATGCTTACTCACTCTATTTATACTTCTCTCCTAATCCTTTAAGTTGCCAGTGAAGTTTCTAGATAGGATGTGTATTAACTTGGACCTTGTTCCAAAAATCTGTCAATGGCATGTTTCCTCTAATCCTCAAATCTGTACAACTGTAGTACTATATTTTTCATAAAAAGATTAAGTGCATATTGTTTGGTCCTCTAATATCTTTCATAAAAATATTTGGTATTGATTTTTATTAAGTGATTCTTTTTGTGTTAATTATGTCTAAATTTGTTGTTAGTTTAAAGGAAACTTTAATGGAAATTCTGCAAGAACTTGTCCTTGTTCAGGAAAATGTGAGGGATAAATAACAGATCTCTTTGATGTAATTTGTTTCTAATTTAAGTAGCTATTGTGTTGTTCATGGTTAACTAATAACATCCTCACAATATTGCTGTGAATTTACAGGGAGAAATCCATTTTCGAATGCATGATCGCTAATTTGTTTGAGGAGTATCGATTTTTTCAGAAGTATCCTGAAAGGCAGCTCAAAATTGCTGCTGTTCTCTTTGGTATGTTTTGCTTTTCGCATTGCAGATGATGAGATTTAACTCAAATCTATTACTCGTGCTTTGATCTCATGATCACCACCATCTTGATATTTGGTGCTAGTCTTCAATAGGCAACATCAGAGCTTGGTTGATAAATTGCATTATGTGGAAATTAATTTTTTAACAACAATGTATTTTGCTTGTAAAAATTTAATTCAGTTGCACTTGAGTAGGAAATAAATAACTAAATTCATGCTTGGTTTATTCTTTTACCTTGGTATCAACCTCGAGCTTGATATAAATCTGAACTTTTTTCCCGAAAAGTAAAGCTAATTCAATATGATGGAGTTCGAGTTCATGAGTGAACTGCTACTAGTGAATCATGTTATTTAATTGGTAATTTTTATTTTTACCTAACTTAAGATAAACTTTTCAATTTAATATATTATTCTGCAAGTAGTTTATTTGTGCCGCTATAGCGGGCGATAGTGGAATCACGAAATGGTGAAGGAGGTCTGTGCCACACTTTCTTCTGGCATGCCACATTTCTGCGTTGTGGACTTTGTGGCCCACAATCCCGATTTTTGTGGCTTGATTCATCTGGGATGACAAGGTGGAAACCTTGTTTTGCTCTCCCTTTTTAGCCGCTCTCTCTCTCTCTCTCTAAACACCCTAATGTCATTCCTGGATTGGAAATCCGGTCTGTTGTCATTATCCAGGGCAAAAATCCACTATTTTTGACATATCCTTGGGCTCTGGGATTGTCATTTAAATGCCTTAATTTTTTTTCAAACTTACGATGTCCTTCCGTGGTGTGTTTTGAAAAGTCTTGTAGTACGTGGTGAGTTTTGTCCTTTTGTTTTAACTGGGGGCACAAGGATATGATAAATATGTTCTTCCAATGCCCATTTTTTATTTCTATGCAGTGGTTTTTGTTTTTTTGTAGAGCTGCTACTATATTTTTCTCACTATGAAGTTAAAAATATGTAGTGTTATTCTATTTTTTAAAATCCTAGTCTCTTCTGATTCTCGGTTGTTCTTTACCTTAGAGGCTTTCATTTCATCTGTTTGTGTTTTTCTTCACCTTTCTTCTAAAAAACCTACTTACTTTCAAGCTTTAGAGGCTTAAACTTATTTGAGTTATATTAGGTTAGAATGTTAGGTATAAGTAATTATGAGTAAGTCTTTGATTTTATATATTTTTCCATTTTTGACCATTATGTGTATAGCATATATGAGTTATACTGTTTCCCTAAACGTCCCCCAATAGCGGTCATCCCGCTAGAGCGTTTTCAGGGTCACCTGCTCTGCTCCATGATCTGGGGTCAACTACATAAATTATAATAATTGTAGGAAATATAAGTTATATATTAATTGCCCAAACCAGAGCTTGATATCTGTCGAAATGAACCAAGTGGAGCTTGTATAGCATGCCTAGTGTACTTGCCTATCCTGTTCAGTAACTCGTTTATTGAGGTTCTTATTGAACATTAAACACAATTGCAACTGTTACATGGCTTCAATTGAATTGAGGTAACATATGGGTGACAATGGGTTTGAGTATGCACAATCCTTGCTTTAGCATGCAGAATTTTGAACTATATGCTCATTCTTTGGTCTATGGTTCCACATTGTTTCTTTACATTTTTTTTAATGTGTATCAGGTTCTGTGATCAAGCATCAGCTTGTAACTCATCTTTCGCTGGGGATTGCTCTTCGTTATGTTCTTGACGCATTACGCAAGCCTGCAGATTCAAAAGTCAGTGTTGTGTTTTGGAGTGGTAGTGGATTTCTTTAAACTTATGTATGATGTCTAAACTCAGTCCTTTGCATGTTACAGATGTTTATGTTTGGAAGTCTGGCATTGGAGCAGTTTGTGGATCGTCTTACTGAGTGGCCACAGTACTGCAATCACATTCTACAAATTTCCCATTTGCGCAGTACACATTCAGAGATAGTTGGTTTCATTGAACAGGCTCTTGCCAGGATTTCATCTGGTCATGCAGATGTAGATGGGATGAGCCATGCCTCTGGTATTAGTAGCCATAATTCGGCACCAGCTACATTAGGGCATGTAGAGGTAAAAGTAAAATATCTTTCCTTTCTTTTATTAGTTTTTTCTTCTTCACCCTGTTCCTACCATATAGCTCTGATTTAAGAATTTGTTTTCTATTTTATTTTGGGCAAAGCTACTAAATTTGTGCTCCAAGTTTTCTATTTTTAAGTAGATCCTGTAAGTTTTTTATTCCCAAATATCTTTTTGGTATTCTGTTTCAAATTGATCCTAAAAGTTCCCCCCCCCCCCCCCCCCCCCAATGTTTTTATAGCTTAAAATTCATTTATAATGTACAATTTCATAAAAATAATAGAAGCATTTTGTAGGTCTTTTCATTTTGAACTCAATGACTGAAAGTTATTAATTTTGGTGGAGAATTAAGAAAAATTGTGAGTAAAAACTGCTGGGTAGGACCAAAATGAAACAAAAAAAGGTTCCATGACCAAATTGAAAAGAGAACATAAGTTCAAGCAACAATCTTATAGATGCATACAGTTGTTATTTTGAATTTCTGAAATTATGCATGGTGGTGCGCTATGATCTTTCTTCTTTGGTGCTTTGTAGTATTTGGATTTGGTGTAGAATTAGAAATGTAGGTATATTTCTATAGAAGAGAAAGCAAAAAGGAAATGTCATTTTGGTAATTCTGCCTACTTTTCTGTTTGAAGTAATCTTTTTGTATATGCTTTGTCCTTTTGGCAGCCCAATGCATCTAGCATCATACAAACTGGACAGCAACATATGTCTCTTCAGCTTCAACAGAGACGTGACATTCCCCTGGATGATCGTTACAGAGCTTCTGTTGGATTTGGTTCATCTACCAATGTAAAACCACTCTTATCTTCTGCAGGGCAATCTTCTGTTGTTACACCTCCTGATGGTTCTAATACCAATAAGGTACTATACTTTTATCTTGTTTATTGAGCATGATGTGAATGATTTGTTTTTGTGTTGATAGTCTTTGGTATTGCAATTGTTATCGTTACTGATTGTGTGGATTTATTTTGTTGCTATCGTGGCAGTTACATAGCACATTCAGTTCATCGTCAATGCTAGCTTCATCTGGTTTTGTCCGTCCTTCCCGTGGAGCTACTTCTACAAGTATATTTCTGTTGTGAATGATGTCTTCCGATTATCATAAATATTTTCTTTCTGATTTCGTTGTGAACTTGTGTTTCTTTGATCTGCCTGTCTGATGTAGGGTTTGGATCTGCCTTGAACATTGAAACTTTGGTTGCTGCTGCTGAGAAAAGAGAAACTCCCATTGAGGTACTTTAACCTTTTAGAAGAAGTTGATATATTAGATGCTTTTTGACTTTTGGTTTTAAATTGGTTCATCCGTTTATATTCACAACAACAATGTTGTATAATCACATGCTTTCTTGAACTTTGGATTTCGTTCAACTGTTTAGATTCACATTCATTTCAGTGATTTCTCATTACTTTCTTATACAATGAAAGTCCAAATCTTTTTTTCCTCTATGCATTAGTTAATCCTTTTTCTTTGCTGTTAACAGGCTCCAGGATCAGATGTTCAGGACAAGATATCATTTATAATTAATAATATTTCAGTTGCTAATATTGAAACTAAAGCAAAAGAGTTCACAGAAATTTTGAAGGAGCAGTACTATCCATGGTTTGCGCAGTATATGGTTATGAAAAGGTTAGCCTACTCAAAATCACATCTTCTAGATATATGTTCATGGATGTGAAGAGAATGCGTACAGATACAATATAGTTTTTATCTTTTATGATTTGTCTCCTTATTTAATTAGGAGTGTAGTATTAGTATAAATGGGGTTAGTATTATGTCTTTTGTATTACAATATCATCACATCATCATTCATAATATTATCAATAAAATTTACTATTGTGATCATTCCTTTTCTCCTTCCATATCTAAACCAGATAATTTCAACAGTTTTCTTATGGTATTTGTATTTTGTTTAGCTTCTCTTATACTGATTGAAACTTAACTTGATTGCAGAGCGAGCATTGAGCCTAATTTCCATGACTTGTACCTGAAATTCCTGGATAAAGTTAATTCAAAGGCTTTGAACAAAGAGATTGTCCAGGCAACTTATGAAAATTGCAAGGTTTGGTCCCTGTTACTTTTCCCTGTTTGTTTGAAGTTAAAATGTGTTAAGATTTGAAGTAAAACTTGTGTGCTTGTGTACTCTTCAGGTTCTTTTAGGATCGGAGCTTATAAAGTCAAGTTCTGAAGAGCGCTCATTGCTTAAAAATCTGGGGAGCTGGCTAGGAAAGTTAACTATTGGACGGAATCAAGTACTGAGGGCTCGAGAAATAGACCCAAAATCTTTGATTATAGAGGTAATTTATGAATATGTTTTAGAAGCTGATGGTGTTTCAATCAACACTGGAAACGACATCTTTGCTTACGAGGGTAATGTTGTTTGCATCTACCCTCCCCAGACCCCACTAGGTGGGAGACTCGTGCATTGAGTCGCCCTTTTATGATGTTTCCATCAATTTTCTTATCATCGTTTCTCATGTTTGCAGGCATATGAGAAGGGACTGATGATTGCTGTTATTCCATTTACTTCAAAGGTATAATTTATGATTGTGATGATCTTATGTTACAGTTATCTTCAGTCTTGTGCTATATGATCATTCAATCCCATGCTGTAGATCCTTGAACCATGCCAAAGCAGTCTTGCATATCAACCCCCTAATCCTTGGACAATGGGCATTTTGGGATTGCTTGCTGAGATTTATTCAATGCCGAACTTGAAAATGAACCTCAAGTTTGACATAGAGGTCAGTTCTTCCCTTTTCCTGGCTGGGTTTTAAATTGTCAATGTAAATGTTCTCTTTCACCTACATATTCCAATCCTCGTGCTATACAGGTTTTATTCAAAAATTTAAGCGTGGATTTGAAGGAAGTGACCCCAACTTCTCTCCTGAAGGACCGTAAGAGAGAAATTGAAGGAAATCCTGATTTCTCTAATAAAGATGTAGGAGCATCTCAAGCACAAATGATTTCTGATATAAAATCTGGCCTTGTACCTCCAGTAAATCAAGTGGACTTGCCGCTTGAGGTTAAGAATCCATCTAATACTGGGGGTCATCCACATATGTTATCTCAGGTTTGTTCTTATGATTTTTGGGGGTTTGTCTACCTGTCTTTGTTAATCTATAAATTATTTCTTTAACTTTTCTTGGTTGATTAGTATGCCGGTCCTCTTCATATTTCAACGGGAACATTGATGGAAGAGGAGAAGATAACACCTCTGGGCTTGTCTGATCAACTTCCCTCTGCTCAAGGACTGTTACAAGCAACTCCTACCCCAGCACCCTTTTCCCTTAGTCAGGTTTGGGATCTAAAACTTGTTTTCCTCCTTTTTTGGACAATGCTTACCTTAATGGGGGTACCATTTTTAAATATTATTAATTAAATGCTTCTTGTGTTTGTAGATCCCAACTCAGATACCTAATATTGGGACTCATGTTATTATCAATCCAAAGCTCAGTAGTTTTGGGTTGCAAATGCATTTTCAGAGGTATGGTGCTTTAGCTATATAATGTTTTTTGTTTGAATCTATGTGGCAGACTAATTTTATTCATTTATTGCAGAGCCGTACCCATTGCAATGGATAGAGCTATCAAGGAGATTGTGTCTAGTATAGTTCAGCGTAGTGTTTCCATAGCAACACAAACAACAAAGGAGCTTGTTTTAAAGGTTGACATTTCACTGAAAGCCTCACTTCTAAGTCCTGACTACTTGATTTAGCAAATCCACTTTTTGTTAGCTTTATTGTTTAGAGTTTTTGAATGGTTCTGTGTAATAACTTGACGAAGGAGCATTTTTGCACTTCGTTTGAGTTTGTAATCCATTTTTCTATTATTTGTCAGCTTATGTTTTTTGGATGAAATCTGAAAGTATGGATAATTTTGTTCGGGTAAGGTTTTTCTGGTTGATGTTCAGTAGTGACTTCAGGTGATAGTTTATGTTGGTTTCATAGTCCCACATTGAAGTGCTTGACCTTGAGCCTTGTTTATATTTTACATACTGTGTCCTCTGACAATGCAATAAAATGTCACCTTTTGTGTTGTAATAGGGACATGTCCCATTCCTCTTTCGGTGGTTTGTATCTCTATGTACACATGCATGTGCTCAAATATTTTACTTTTTCCTCGGCTCGACTCAGATTCGTATTACTATCTAGATTTTGCTCTTACCTGATGATTCCTAATTAGAGCATTTTGCTACGGTGGACATGTCGTAGATTTTCCCCCATTTGTGTTGCTATATCTTTCTATTTAAAGTACATTTGGTGAGTGAGGTGGAAATATTTAGCTGGAGGCTGAGAAATCTCTTCTGCGTTATTGTCCTTACATACTGTATAGATATGGATGTCAAAACTCTTGTTTTAATTAGCTACATAAACATCAAAAGCTTGTACTCGAAATCTCTGGCTTAATTCTAATTTTGTTAATGCAATTGCAGGATTATTCCATGGAATCAGATGAGACTCGTATATTAAATGCTGCACACCTGATGGTTGCTAGTCTTGCTGGGAGTTTAGCTCATGTTACATGCAAAGTAATGCTCAGAAACATGTTCATTAATTTATCCTGTTTGTTTATGATGAATCTAAGCAATTTCTTGGAGACTATGCTTTTTAGGTTCCACTTCGTTTTATATTCTTCTACTTATTGTATCTCTGTTTCTTCCAGGAACCTCTTCGAGCATCAATATCAAGTCAGTTGAGGACTTCACTTCAGAATTTAAGTATTGGAAATGAAATTTTGGAACAAGCTGTGCAACTTGTCACCAATGATAATCTTGATCTTGGTTGTGCAGTCATTGAACAAGCTGCTACTGATAAGGTTTATTCCATTAAATGTGTTTCCCTGTGGTTATAGTCATTGTGGTTGTGATTGCGGTAACAGTTGTGGTTACTGCGATTGCGGTCACTGCGGCCGTTGCGATGCAGATTCCGGCCGTTGCGGTGTGAATTATTTTGTGATTATAACAATATTTTTGAGTCCGATGCGGTCCAATGGGCCTGATGTGACTTGGTGCGGTCCAAATGCAGTCCGATGTGGTTGCGTTGTGGCCTGATGCGGCCACATCATTGTGATTCGAAGTCACACCACAATTGCGGTGTGATGCGGTATGGTGTGATCTCCAATCTTACCAATACTGAAGGGTTTATTCTCCTCTTGCTAAACTTATACTTCATATACTCCATCTTACTTCGAATTATATAAAAGCTATGTCATTCTAAAGCTTGTTTCCACATTTCTAGCTTCTCATTTAATTTTTTCTGTCGAGCCTCTCACTATGACAATATCATCCTAAAAAAACATGTGTTGTGGCATCGATTCTTGGCTTAGTAAGTACATCCAATACCGGTGTAAACAAGTCGGGGCTTAATTATGACCCTCGTCATACATATCATTGATTGTTCGAATGTTGGCAATTCGAACACCTTTCTTCTCGAGATTTCCTTAATACCTCTCTAGCCACCTTATCAAACACCTCCAAATTGGAGATCATGTGCATGTCCCTTTGGTTCCTCCGGTATTTCTCGTTCAATCGCCATAGCAAGTATATAGCCTCCATGATCAACCTTCCCGACATAAAACCAAACTGATTTTGTGATACACATCTCTTGTGTCAACCTTCCCTTTATTATCCTCTCTCATAGATTCATAGTATGATGACTCATGAGCTTAATCCATTACAGACTATAGTTTGCACAATTTTGTATGTCGCCCTTGTTCTTATAACTGGAGATTAAAATACTTCTCCATTTGCCTGGCATCGACTCAGACCTTGGGGATAAACATAAATTAAATCCATCAAGGAAGGAGTTAGAATACTTATGTGTAGTTCTTCTATAATCCTGAAAGTATTTGTTTTATTTATGTGACTTCATTTTAATCATTGTTTTCGTGTAGGCAATAAACACAATTGATACAGATATTGGTCAACAACTTTCTTTGAGAAGGAAGCATCGAGAAGGTATGGGTTCTACATTTTTTGATTCAAACTTGTATACACAAGGTTCCATGGGTGGTGTGCCAGATTACCTTCGCCCCAAACCCGGTCAGTTGTCCCTCTCACAACAACGTGTCTATGAGGTATGTAATCAGATCTTTAGACATCTGGTGGAATTTATCACTTGGAAGGACATTACACAGTTCAATTTCTGTTCATTTATATTAGGACTTTGTTCGTCTACCCTGGCAAAATCAGTCTAGTCAGAGCTCAAATTCTATGTCCGCTGTTCAATCTGGCAATGCTGATCTCACTGGCACCGGTGGTTCTGTAAGCATGGGATACGAAGGGGTCTCTCGACAAGTAGATGATATGGCCGAATCTAATATAGCTTCGCAATTTAGGTGCCTGTTTTTTATTCACTCTGTCAAACTCTTCGAAATTCTATGATTCTAACATTGTTTATAATATGTGTATGCCTTAGTGCTTCCTCAATTCACAATAGAGCTTCTGACAGTTCTTCCCAGCTTAGCTTGGAGAAAGATTCTGTTGCCTCATTCCCTTCAACTGCCTCCACCCCTGAGTTGCATGCAGTTGATTCATCTGATGCTGTGAAAGTAAGAATTTTATATCAGCATTGCAACTGTATATGCTTCTGATGTGTGTTGCAATTGGTATCTAAATATGCTTTTTAACTGTTTCAAGGAATCTGGAGCTTCTTCCCAACCCCAGGTTTCATCAGGTGCTATGGAGCGTTTTGGAACTAGCTTCTTGGAATCTTCTCTCACTACAAGGGATGCCTTGGATAAATATCAAATTGTCGTTCAAAAGGTTGTTCCTGATCTTTTTAGCTTTGTCTGATCATTTTAGCTGTGCCATTAATTGCTTAATTTTTTTCTTTTTTTTCTCCTACCATTGTTTAAAGTTAGTTTCAAATGTTTATTGACATCTATGCAATCGGTTTCAGTTGGAAGCTTTGGTTAACAATGATTCCAGGGAAGCAGAAATACAGGTATGTTGTTTTTGGTTCACATTATATCATTCTCTACAGTATATAGCCTTTACCAATATGCTTATTATGAATTGGTAGTACTGCTGTTGTTTTCTTTTTCCTACCCTGGTAATTTCATTTCTACATGTTTAGGGGGTCATTTCTGAGGTTCCTGAAATCTTACTCAGATGTGTTAGTCGAGATGAAGCTGCTTTAGCTGTGGCTCAAAAGGTGCCCACTATCATACTTAAATATTATGCTTTATGTCTGATACTGTACTTTGTGTTGAAGATCTAAGACTAGTTAAGCAGGTGTTTTCTATTTGGAAAATTAATTTTTTTAATGTTTTAAACAGGTTTTCAAAGGTTTGTATGATAATGCATCAAACAGTATTCATGTCGGTGCTCATCTCGGGATCCTGACTGCTATTCGTGATGTTTGCAAGCTTGCTGTCAAGGAGCTTACTAGTTGGGTGTGTTTAACCAAAAACAATTTTCTTACTTGGATGAAAAAAGTCTCTATATTGTTGGGATATATTATTTTGCATTACTTACTCTTCTTATTCAACCATATAGTAATATATTCTGTATACTGACAAGCTTTTGTAATGAAAATTGCATATTCTGACAAAATTATTGCACCCTCCTTTCATAATATTGATGATTAAAACGTTGGTCTACAATGTAAAGCAATGGATAGTGGTTTCGAAGATATTCCTATCTTCTCTAATTTAATCAATTAACAATGTTTGAGACACTGATCTCTTATTTTTTATTTTGGGTACAACCAATCAAGCAGCTAATCACATAGCCATGTAAAATTCTGACAATTACATTTAAATCTGTTCATTTATGATTTGTTAAAAACCATAGTGTCATATTGTATAATTTTTACAGGTAATTTACTCGGAAGAAGAAAGGAAATTTAACAAGGATATTACTGTTGGCCTCATCCGCAGTGAATTGCTAAATCTTACCGAGTACAATGTTCATATGGCAAAACTTATTGATGGGGGAAGGAACAGTATGTCGAATGAAAATACCTTTCATTGCCTTGGTCATTTTTTTATATAATATTGTAATCATGCAACTCTACTTGATGAATGTGCAGAGGCTGCTATGGAGTTTTCCATCTCTCTTCTTCAGACCTTGGTTATTGAGGAACCTGAAGTAATTTCAGAACTTCACAATCTCATTGATGCTTTGGCAAAGGTTTGTAGTTCTTCATATGAGCTTCTGTATTCTTACTGTGCCGCCGGTTCTTTACCATATTGTATTTTGCAGCTTGCCACGAAGCCTGGATCCCCGGAATCATTACTACTACTGGTTGAGATGGTTAAGAATCCCACTGCTAGTGCTGCTGCTTTATCTGCTGGTAATGCTGGAAAGGATGACAAGGCAAGACAATCAAGAGACAACAAGGTCATATATGCTATGTGGTTCAGCTTCTGTTGTTGTTTCACACATTTTGTGGTCTTCAACTTCTGAAACTTATGTTTACATCTTTCTCCTCTACAAAAACAGGGTCCTGGTCTGCTTGTAGCAAACAGGGAAGAGTTAACCACTGTAGAGTCTGTTGAACCAGATCCTGCTGGATTCCGTGACCAGGTATCTTAACCTCTTGATAAATTTATGTTCTGTTGTATGGCATTTTGGGATAAAAATTTTAGGATATCAACCATGATTGCTTTTTAATTGGATTGAAAAGACAAGCTGTACTTTTGATGTGTAACCATGCTGTAGTGCCACTTTATTGGGTACAATGATTCATGTATATGCAATTATGCATATGCAAGAGTTTGAGCTAATTGCACCATAACATTGTTCTCAAAAGCATAATTATGTTTTAATGCCGACCTCTTTTAGATGAGGTTTAAGCTTTGTATAGAATGAATTGCATGCTTGAGTTACATATTTTGTGAAGTTTTTTTGGAACTTGTAATGATTACTTATTGTGCACATGTGTTGTAGATTTCCATGTCGTTCGCAGAATGGTATAGGATATGCGAACTTCCTGGTGCCAATGATACCGCTTCTTCGCACTTCATCTTACAGTTGCATCAAAATGGTTTGCTTAAGGGGGATGATTTAACAGATCGCTTTTTCCGGCTGTTGATGGTGGCATTTCTTTTCCTCACTCAAATTACTCATTAATACCGATGTGAAACATATTGCGTTTTCCGGATTGTTGATTTAAGCTCTGTTGTTTTTTCTTCAGGAACTTGCTGTTACACATTGCTTATCCACTGAGGTGATTAATTCAGGAGGACTGCAATCTCCTCAACAGCTGCAGCCAATGTCATTTCTTGCAATTGATATATATGCGAAGCTTGTCTTCTCAATCTTGAAGGTTTTTAACTGTATACTTCCTTTTCTTTTTGGTTTGGGATGCTTTAGCTTGTAGTGATTTGGTTACTTGTTGGAACAGGGATCAAGCAAACCCTTTCTTCTTTCCAAGGTATGTAAAGAACTAGAATTCAAATATAGTCTCTCTCGATCTATGGCTTTATTGTTTCTATAATGTTTTAGTCTAATAACTTTGTATTGCTTTCTGGCAGATTCTGTCAGTTACTGTTAGATTCATTCTAAAGGATGTGGATGAGAAGAAGATGTCTTTTAACCCAAGACCGTATTTCAGATTGTTCATTAACTGGCTTCTAGATCTTGGTTCACTTGAGCCTGTTACTGATGGTGCAAATCTCCAGGTGTGTGTCACACTCATTTACTTCCATATTAGTTTCTATATTAGAATGATCAAAATAATGTTTTTGATGATGGCTTTTGGTTTTGACGTGTAAAAAACTAAGGAAGTTATATGAAAAACTATGTTAACAAGATCACTTAATTGACTCTTGACTTCAGTCTGAATCTTTACGTATATGTATATCTATCTTATTTAGATTATTTATCAAACAAAAGAGTGTTTTCATCAAACTAAATTGTGAGTTCTAAATCACAACTTAATTTACAGTTGTGAAGTAAATAAACTTACACGTGTAAATCTGTTCTAATTTTACAAGTAAAATCTATTTATCAAGAAGTATTGTCCACAAAACAGTTTGGCCATGAATTGGAATACCAAATATTTTCCGTGTCAATAAATATATGAAACAAAAATTACTAGCAGCAACAAAATGGTATTGGATGATGCATGATGGGGAGGATATCAGAAAGAAGTACAAATCATGTCAAAGAAACGAGATATGGTTATGTTTCCTTTATATACCCAATAGCATTGTTAATATGTGTTTTGTGAGTTTTAAAGTTTGGAGCTCAGTCAGATTTTATCTGCCAAGGCATGTGCATATGCTTTACCGGTAAACCCTTGGTGATTGAGCTGTTTGTTTTGGTCAGATGTGCTGATTCTGTTCGCACTTTTCATCCCCCTTACTAGCACCATGAAATTAATATTTAGACAGGCATGTGTGTTTTTCTAATACTACTACATTTATTGCAGATTTTGACTGCTTTTGCCAATGCATTTCATGCTTTGCAGCCCCTCAAAGTCCCTGGATTCAGGTTAGACTTGGAGTTTTCTAGTTACGATTGGTGTCTGGCTATATTGAGGTTTCACACGAACTGTAGTAATGAACCAGTATCTGTTCCTATGCATGTCAACTGTATATGCATTCTGTTCCTATGAATTCGCTGTTATTGCTCCATCGTTTTTAAGACTTTCTATATGGGAAAATCAGAACATAGTTAATTGGTGATCATTTACTTCTTCTACATCACTTTTTGGATCTTATCTTGCTAAATCATGTAACTTTTACTACATATCCTTGTTTGAGCACCTCAGCCAGAGTTCTTCAACATGCGAAGAGATATATGTCATGCTGGCTCTTGCAAGGAATTTTTATAACAGATTGTGGATGCTTTGAGCATTTATCAGGCACAATGATCAACATTCTTGTTTTAGTGTTAGATCTGTCTTTTTATTTTAACTTCATAGAAATTATGTTTTAATGAGTGGTGACTGTCACTGTAGAATTAAATTGAGTCTTAACAATGCTTGAGACTATTCTTTTCTCATTTTTAAATCCATTCTGAACACAATCTTTTTTAGTGTTGTTTGACATGCTCCAGGGTCCAGATTATTCCTTGTGAATTTACCATTTTAACTGATGCCTTTCCTTTTCTTTCTGTTTTGTGTTTCTTGAATAGTTGTTCATACATCCTTATTTTAAACTGAAATCTATGATAATTATGTACTATTTGTTGTGCCTTATTTAATTTGTTGCTTTGTTGAAATGTTTCTTCAGTTTTGCATGGCTTGAGTTGATAAGTCACAGGAGCTTCATGCCAAAAATGTTGACTGGTAATGGTCAAAAAGGTTGGCCATATATCCAAAGGTTGCTTGTGGATCTGTTCCAATTTATGGAACCTTTTCTAAGACATGCTGAACTTGGAGACTCTGTTCGACTTCTCTATAAAGGCACACTTAGGGTGCTGTTGGTGCTACTTCATGACTTCCCAGAGTTCCTATGTGACTACCATTTTACCTTTTGTGATGTTATTCCCCCCAGCTGCATACAGATGCGAAATATCATTCTAAGTGCTTTTCCGCGTAGTATGCGTCTGCCAGATCCATCCACTCCCAATTTGAAGGTATCTATCTATCTTAAAATCTCGTATTTGATTGAATTTTTTTTGTTGAGGTTAAGGAACATGAATTTGATATATTGACCTTGCTTCCTTGTGTTTCTTTGTGCAGATTGATTTGCTTCAAGAAATAACTCAATCACCTCGCATTCTTTCTGAGGTTGATGCTGCACTTAAAGCAAAGCAGATGAAGTCTGATGTAGATGAATACCTTAAGGTGCCCCCCTCCCGGACCTTTTTATTTAGTCTGTGATTAATTGATGGTTTGCTTTTGTTATCATATAAAATAATGATTACACTTATTGCATTTTTGCTCTTCCTTACAAATAGTAATTGCTATAATTTATGAATAGCTTTTGGTTAATATTTTCTGACTTTTATTTATTTACTAAAATCTTCTTTATTTGTTTCTATTTTTATATTTAATTTATAATTGTTCAATGAATATTCCTGCAGACAAGGCAGCAGAATTCTCCATTTTTGTCAGAACTGAAGGAGAAGCTACTTCTCTCACCAAGTGAAGCTGCCTCTGCTGGGACTCGTTACAATGTGCCTCTGATCAACTCTCTTGTGCTGTATGTTGGAATGCAGGTACCATAGAGTAGAAAACTTAAAAATGTTATATTTCCATCTGCATCAAGGAGCCAATAACCACATGTTATTGACAAAAGCTCAGTCTTTTAAGATTAAAGTTTCAAAGTTACTCATTTTTATGTCCAAAGTATGTTAATTGTGGACCGTTAAGAATATAATGCTGTTATCTTCATTTTAAACTTTAGACTATTGTCAGTGATGCTCAAGTATTTTTGTAAATGCATGCGTGGTAGCATGTGAAGGAACTTAGTAGCTCTATGATTCGGACTACTAACTGTAAGAAATCGAAACTGAAGTGAGGAGAGAAGAGTAAATGGAGCTTTGTTATTATGACAACTTGATTACTAGCTGGCTTTCTAACACTAACATAATTAGTACTTGTACTGTATTCAAGAAATGGAGACTTTGGGAGATGGCTTCTTTCTTCAATGAGCAACTTTGTAGTGATTCATATTTTTGAGTTATTCACATACAGGCAATCCAGCAACTGCAGGGCCGAACCCCACATGCACAATCAGCAGCAAATGCTTTCCCATTGGCTGTATTTTCTGTCGGCGCTGCATTGGATATTTTCCAGACACTGATTATGGACTTGGACACTGAAGGGCGCTACCTTTTCCTAAATGCGGTTGCCAACCAACTTCGTTACCCAAATACACATACACACTACTTTTCCTTCATCCTTCTGTACTTGTTTGCAGAATCAAATCAGGTATTTGTGACACTTGCATGTCTGTTTTGTTAAGTTTTTACTAAAATGTAGAAAGCTAAGAAAAAGGGTGAAAAGCCATATATGTAAGTGTATATTTGTTGATGATATGGCAGGAAATAATCCAGGAACAGATTACAAGAGTGTTGTTAGAGCGGCTAATTGTGAATAGACCTCATCCATGGGGCCTCCTCATTACATTCATTGAGCTTATCAAGGTATATTATTTTTCTTATTGGTACCTTAGAATTCGACATAAAATCTGTTATTCTTATTATTTTTAATTTTGCAGAATCCAAGGTACAATTTCTGGAATAGGAGTTTCATAAGATGTGCTCCTGAGATTGAAAAACTGTTTGAATCAGTGTCAAGATCATGTGGTGGTCCTAAACCAGTGGATGAGAGTATGGTATCTGGTTGGGTCTAACTGTTGAATGGAGGAACTATTTCCATATTCTTGTTATTTTCCATACATTCTAAACCTTTAAACCTTGTCTGGATTGCGGCATAATATTGTATTTGTAATGTAAGATGATAGATTTTAATGCATCAGAACAACATCTATATTTTTACATTTTTATGGTTGTTTCATTATTTTCAACAAATTCCTGAATCAGATGGTATGGTACAAAGTTAAAATTGTTAATAATAAGTACACATGTGTCACACATTTCCAGACAAAGTTGGCACTATTATTGCAGTATTTTATGTTTAGAGAGCTAACCTAGGGAAAGAGGTTTTTTAGTTGGTACAGGTTAGCATTGTACACCAAAAGTTTTGGATGAAATTAACCCTCCTATATGGGTTTTTATAAAGTTAGGATTAAGGATAGTTTTATAATTTCCATTTCAAAAAATCTACCAATCATTCTTAACCTTCCCTCTCTCCCATTAAGTCACTCATCCCAAAATACCAAAACCATTTACCACAACTAAACCTCCCTACACCATTGCACCACCACTAAACCTCTCCACACCACCGCACACACCACTGCACCACCACTAAACCTCTCCACACCACCGCACCACCACATTGCCGCAACACACCACTGCACTGTCGCAACACACCGCCGCAAGAGGTTTTGCTGGTCATGGAGATAATCTTGAAGCTAGAGACTTCAAGCATTTGGGAAGTGGTTCTGGGTTGGGGCTTGTAAGACCTGCAATGAAGACTTGAAGACATACTGATTTAGCTTGTCTGATATATGAACTTAATTCACAACAAGAATATTGTGCATTAACTTCTCAAGACAAAGTTACCATGTTGCCGTGGTAAAACTTCATTATCTGCCCTTAACTTTGATGATTTGTTCTACTTTGTGTGATCTTACTACTTTGATGATGGGTGGCGTGTTGCGGTGATGCGGGGGTGTGTTGCGGCGGAGTGGTGGTGTGGTGCGGCATGTGGTGATGCAGTGTGTGCGGTGGTGTGGGGAGGTTTAGTGGTGGTGAATGATTTTTGTGTTTTGGGATGAGTGAGTTAATGGAGGAGGGGGAAAGTTAAGGATGATGGGTGGATTTTTTGAAATGGAAATTATAAAACTATCATTAACCTTTACTTTATTATAATTAAAATAGGAGGGTTAATTTTGTCCAAAACTTTTAGTGCACAATGCTAACTTGCACCAACTAAAAACTCTCTTTCCCTAGGTTAGCAAAACTCTAACTTATATATTTAAATCCACTCATAAATTCATGTCTTATTTTTTTATTTATTTTTATAATATGTTTTAAAATGAAAACTTACATAGTAGATTTAAGGAGATAAGTTATCTTCTGGCGTAAGGAGATACTTTATTCTATTAGGCAGTGTTGTGATAACCAGATCGGATGGTCCGACCGGTTCGATCACTGACCAAATTTGAAAACGACTTTGTTTTAAAGTACCGAATGAGTAGTTGAATCGCTTTGAATCGGAGAAATTTCAGTTCGACCGTGCTAAACCTGGTTAAACCGGAATAACCGGAAAAAACTCAGACGGTTCACTTAAAACTTATAAAAAATGGAACATTACTCTAATGATTTGTTTTATTTCGGTCCAAAAAATGTAGAGATGTTATTTCAATATAGTTATATAAAATTATTAATTATATAAAATTTTACATTTATATATAATTATATATTTATAGATAAAAATTATTAATTAAATTTAAAATTATCCGGTATGATTGGACGACTTAACTATTTAAACTGGTTAAACCTAATATGGAAGTTCTTCCGGTTAGACATCCAACTCGGGTTTCAAAAGATTGCTATTAGATATAACTAACAGAATTGTAAACTATATAATATTTCTATTGAAACCATTGACTAAACTAATGCCTTTCTCTTTAGCCACTCACCCGACTTTCTTAATCTAAAGCCAAATAATTCATCTTGTCATGACTATGAAAAATGTTTCTACAATTAAAATGAATACTTATAAAATTGGAAAAGTATTGCCTCTCATATTTTTCATTTTTTATATGTTTGTGTAAGAATGTTTATTCTTCCACAATATCTAATAAAATCGAATTTGACAATCTTATTTTTTGTAATTGTATTTGTTGTTACGTAAGGATGAAGCAATGCATGCTCATAGAAAGACAAAAGAAATTAGAATTATTCTTTTTTTCTTTTATGATTTCTAATGCATAATTTGTTTAATAGTAATATAATTTACACTCGTGATTAGGTTGATTTCATTGAGTATTTATTTCTATTTGTCTAATTAAAGACATTATTATGAATGTCTATTTTTATCAAATATAAAAGTATGACTATGATTGAGAACAAATTGTACTTTATAATTCTATGTGTATTTGTGTAGCATGGGAACAACACATTTAATAACATGTTTGATAGCATCTTTCAATTGGAAACATGGTTGAGTGTTGCAGCAGTCGTGGTGGTTGCCGCCACCATGTGGTATCGACTATATATATTTTAACACAAAAGTGGTACATATGGTATATTATTTGATGTTTTCCACACAAAATGTAAAAATTAACAATGCCATTATTACATATATATCACGACAACAAACTTCAAAAAGTAAAGATTCATATCTATGGTGGGACCAACTACTTTTCTGGCATTACAAGATTTTATATAATAATACATAAAAAAAGTAAAGATTCATATCTATAGTTGGATTAACTTCTCCACATCTTAACCATTTATTTTAGGAAAACCCAATTATTTGAATTAGTGTTAAATTATTATATTTTTTTTTAGAATGAATGACTAAAATGTGAAATATATTTTTTCACTTATTCTTAGATTAAGTGGAACTATTAAAAAAAAATATTAAAATAGTTTTTTAAGACATCTCTCGAGATTAAAAAAACGTGTATGAAAAGATAATATGTTTATTTATTGAGAAAGGAATTTGCTAACCTAGGCAGCCTAGAACATATTTTAGTAAAAATAGCCTAGAACAATATTTACTCACAAAAATATCTTTCATTATATAAAGGGTTTTAATATGAGGTTGTTTTCATCTTTCATATTTCCTTCATATTATATTATAAGAGAAGAGATTCCTTACTTCAGAGTAAGTTTTTTTAAACTTATTCTAAATCTTAGTTATCAATTTTAGGGAAATTCAATGGTTTAGATCTATTAATTAATTCAAACTATTGAATTTTCCTAGAATTGATTACTAAGATGTGGAATACTTTTGGAGTAAGTGGATCCCTCGAGTTTTAATAATGAGGTTGTTTTCTTCTTTGACTCTAAAACTAATATAAATAGTAAATGGTATTATATAAATCTGTATAAATATTATTCTCTTATAAAAGTAGCCTTATTATTAAAACCTTTATAACATAGCATGTAGGATATATTTTTACATAAATATTGATAGACAATACTAACATAGTGATACAAATATCAGTTTACTAAATCTCATAAAGTGTAGTTATTTAAGAACAATCTTGTATTTCTGATTTATGTATGTAGATGATGTATTAGTTGGTGATTGAGCAATGAAGAGAGAAGTTGGCATCATAGGTGCAGGTATTAGTGGTCTCCTTGCCTGCAAGTATATCAAAGAAAAGGGTTTTAATCCTATTCTTTTTGAGGCCAAAGACAACATTGGTGGATTATGGACCAAAACATTGGAATCCACTAAACTCCAAACTCCCAAACAACTATTTCAGTTCTCAGATTTTCCATGGCCTTCTTATGTAACTACCCATTTTCCAACTCACCAACAAGTCTTAGATTATATTACTGCTTATGCCAACCATTTTGACCTGATTAAGTACATCAAATTTAACACCAAAGTCCAAGCTATTGAGTATCAAGCCTCTCTTCCTTTACAAGAGTCCCACTTTTGGGGTGGATCTGGTCAACCTTTTAACTCTCAAGCAAAATGGAATGTTTCAGTCAATAATAATTGCAACAATTCAACTGAGGTAATGTTTTGTATATATATATATATATATATATATGTATGATTGCAATAATTAACATGGTCATATATGTATGTATGTGTTGGAATCTTTACTAGGAAGTAGTCTTTGCTGAAAGATAGGTCTGTTACTAGTGTTGCAGTCAATAAGCTGTTTTTTAGGAGTAGATTCAACATTTGAATTATTCTAGTTTGTTAGCTTTGTGATTCCTAGTTTTTTCTGTGGTTGTTTACCTGTAAGGCTTATTTAAAGCAAAGTAGCTTTGCATTTGTTGAATAAGAAAGTAACACAGTTTATCCATTTCCTTAAGAGTTATTATTGTTTACATTTGGCATCAGAGCTCCACCACGGGGCCTGATAGAGTGAGTAAGTGAGTGAGCTAAAAGTGTTTGAGAGGTAAAACACTAGAGTGAGTAAAAGAAGTGACATGGCAGAATCCAGCAATTTCACCACACCATGTGTACCCAAATTTGATGGAGATTATGATCACTGGAGTTTGATCATGGAGAACCTACTTCGATCAAAGGAGTATTGGAGTGTTATTGAATTTGGAATCAAAGAACCAAAGGAGAATGAGCAGATAAGTGCAGCGCAACAGAAGGAATTGGATGAAGCAAAGCTCAAAGACCTGAAAGCAAAGAATTATCTATTTCAGGCCATTGACAAAACCATCCTCAAGACTGTTACACAGAAAGAAACGGCTAAACAACTGTGGGAATCCATGAAAGTCAAGTACCAAGGAAGTGCTAGAGTGAAGCGTGCACAGCTGCAGAGGTTTCGACGGACATTCGAAACTTTAGAGATGAAGACAGGAGAATCAGTGAATGATTATTTTGGAAGAGTGATGGAAACAGCAAATGAAATGAGGAATTGCGGGGAAGATATGAATGATGTAAAAATCGTTGAGAAAATACTTAGATCTCTCACAGACAACTTCAATTTTGTTGTATGCTCAATTGAAGAGTCTAAGGACATTGATCTCCTAACTGTGGATGAGCTGCAAAGTTCACTACTAGTTCATGAGCAGAAAGTAAGAGAGAGAAGGAGTGAAGAACAGGTGTTGCAAGTTCAGCATGGCACAAGGTATGGACGTGGGAGAGGAAGAAACAACTTTCAAAGAGGAAATGGCAACTACGTGAGGGGACGAGGAAGGACCAGAACTTTTGTAAATAGAAATGCTATCATATGCTATCGGTGTCAAAAGCAAGGACACTACCAATTTGAGTGTCCAGATCTAGAAAAGGAAGCAAACTATGCTGAGTTTGATGAGGAAGAGGAGCTGCTCCTAATGGCCCATGCTGAAGTTGAAGATACCAATGACAAAGGGATATGGTTTTTAGATTCTGGTTGTTCGAATCACATGACAGGAAATAAAAAGTGGTTCGTTGAACTAGATGAAAGTTTCAGACGTACTGTTCGATTGGGAAATAGCTCGAGAATGTCTGTGTTAGGAAAAGGAAGTGTCAGGTTTGAAGCAGAAGGAATAACTCAAACTGTGAGTGATGTTTATTTTGTGCCAGATCTAACCAACAATCTATTGAGCATAGGTCAACTCCAAGAAAGGCGCCTGACAATCATAATAAAAGAAGGTGCATGCAAAATTTATCATCCTCAAAGAGGGAAGATTGTAGACAGCAAGATGACTCTGAACCGGATGTTTATGATTTATGCTACGTTGAAACCACTTCCAGGGAGATGCTTAAAGACTGAAGAGGAGGACTTGGAAGACCTATGGCATAGAAGGTACGGGCATGTAAATCACAAGTTCATTGCTGCCATGCAGAAGAAACAGATGGTGAAAGGGCTACCAAAACTCAAGGAAACTGCTGGGATTTGTGAGGTGTGTAATATTGGCAAACAACATCGAGATAAAATACCAAAACAAAGTCGTTGGAGAGCATCTGAAAAACTAGAATTGGTGCATGGTGATTTGTGTGGACCAATATCTCCAATCTCTCACAGTGGTAAGAGATATTTGCTAGTGCTTGTTGATGATTATTCTCGCAAAACTTGGATTTATTTTCTTGCAGAAAAAAGTGAAACATTTGAGATATTCAAATGCTTCAAGACACTGGTTGAGAAAGAAGCTCAGAAAGCAATATGCTGTTTTCGAACAGATAGGGGAGGAGAATTCACCTCAAACAAATTCAATCAGTTCTGCATAGAGCATGGCATCAAAAGACAATTAACAGCTGCATTCACACCACAACAAAATGGAGTCGCTGAACGAAGAAATCGCACAATTATGAATATGGTGCGTTGTCTACTCACTGAGAAAGATATGCCAAAGATTTTGTGGCCAGAAGCTGCGAAGTGGACCAGCCATGTGATAAACAGAAGCCTTACCAAAGCAGTGAAAGATATGGTGCCAGAAGAAAGATGGAGTGGACTGAAACCTAGGGTTGACTATTTCAGAGTGTTTGGATCCATTGCTCATGTCCATATACCTGAGCAAAGGAGAACCAAACTGGATGATAGAAGTCACAAATGTATCTTACTTGGAGTGAGTGACGAATCCAAGGCCTATCGTTTATATGATCCAGTGTTGAAGAAGATCATAGTCAGCAAGGATGTCATATTTGAAGAAGGAGAAAAATGGAATTGGAACCTGAACTCAGAAGAAACAAAACAGCATACTCTTGATTGGGGTGATGATGGAACTAACATAGAGAAGTCTGACGAAGAATCAGATGGAGAACAAGAAGTAAGTAATGCTGGCAACCTTGAGCATACACTAGATCCCGAGGAACAACCAAGAGGAAGAAGACCCCCTGAATGGCTGCAGGACTACGTAAGTGGTGAGGGTCTTTCTGAAGAAGAGCAAGAGGCAGGTATGGTTTTATTCATGTCAAATGATGATCCCACAAATTATAATGAAGCTGCAAATGATGAAAAATGGATGAAAGCAATGAAACTTGAGATGGATGCCATTGAGAAAAACAAGACATGGGAGTTAGTGACTTTGCCAACTCAAGCCAAGAAAATTGGAGTGAAATGGATTTACAAAACCAAACTGAATGAAGAAGGCAAGGTTGACAAATACAAGGCCCGACTAGTTGCAAAAGGGTATACACAAACAGAAGGGGTAGACTATAATGAAGTATATGCTCCAGTAGCTCGATGGGACACAATTCGGATCTTGTTGGCTGTGGCAGCACAAAAGGGATGGAATGTATACCAGCTTGATGTGAAAAGTGCCTTCTTATATGGAGAACTGAAGGAAGAGGTGTATGTGGATCAACCTGAGGGCTTTGTAAAGCAGGGAGAGGAAGACAAGGTATATAGGCTACACAAAGCCTTGTACGGACTAAAGCAGGCACCAAGAACATGGTTTAGCAGAATAGAGAGTTATTTCCAGAAAGAAGGATTTACAAAGAGCAATAATGATCATACTCTCTTCATCAAAAGAAGAGAAGAAAAGATAATTATGGTAAGTGTTTATGTTGATGACTTGATATATACTGGAAATGATGAAGAATTGTGTGCAAGGTTTAAGCAATCAATGAAGGAAGAATTTGAGATGACGGACCTTGGCAAAATGAGGTTCTTCCTTGGAGTTGAAGTAAATCAGAATGCAAATGGAATTCACTTATGCCAAAAGAAATATGCAAGAGAGGTTCTAGAAAGGTTCAACATGTGGAACTGCAATTCTGTCAAAAATCCAATAGTGCTAGGAACTGTGCTGTCAAAAGAAGGTGGAAAGGGTGTTGATGCAACATTGTACAAGCAATTGGTAGGCAGTCTAATGTATCTGACAGCAACACGTCCAGATATGATGTATGTAGTGTGTTTGATTTCAAGTTACATGGCTAATCCAAAGGAGGAACACATGCAGATTGCTAAAAGAGTCTTGAGGTATTTAAAAGGTACACTGAATTTTGGTCTGTTTTATAGAAGGACAAGTTCGAAACTTTTAGCATATACTGACAGTGACTATGCAAGAGATGTGGATGACAGAAAGAGTACTTCTGGGTATGTATTTATGCTAAGTGATGCAGCTGTTTGTTGGAGTTCAAGGAAGCAGGCCATAGTTACTTTATCCTCTACAGAAGCTGAATATGTAGCAGCAACCTCATGTGCTTGTCATTGTGTTTGGGTGAAAGGTGTTCTTGAACAGATTGGAGCTGAAAATTCTGAGTGTATTGACATTCTCTGTGACAACACTTCATCAATCAAGCTTTCAAGAAATCCTGTGATGCATCGAAGGACTAAACACATTGATGTTAGATATCATTATTTACGTGATCTTTCAAATCAAGGAGTGGTTAAGTTAATTTTCTGTGGAACACAAGAGCAACTTGCAGACATTATGACAAAGCCAATGAAGTTGGATCAGTTTGAGAACCTTCGAAGGCTACTGGGAGTTCAACCACTTGAAGATTAAACTGTATGCTCCATGAGCATTTCAGTTTAAGGGGAGGAATTTGTTGGAATCTTTACTAGGAAGTAGTCTTTGCTGAAAGATAGGTCTGTTACTAGTGTTGCAGTCAATAAGCTGTTTTTTAGGAGTAGATTCAGCATTTGAATTATTCTAGTTTGTTAGCTTTGTGATTCCTAGTTTTTTCTGTGGTTGTTTACCTGTAAGGCTTATTTAAAGCAAAGTAGCTTTGCATTTGTTGAATAAGAAAGTAACACAGTTTATCCATTTCCTTAAGAGTTATTATTGTTTACAGTATGTGCATGCAGGTGTACACAGTAGATTTTGTTATTCTTTGCATAGGTCGTTTTAGTGATGTGCCCAATATTCCAGAATTTCCTATAAATAGAGGGCCAGAAGTGTTTGGAGGAAAGGTGATACATTCCATGGACTATGCCTTATTAAATGCTCAAACTGCAACTCAGTTAGTCAAAGGCAAACAAACCATTATTGTTGGATTTCAGAAATCTGCTCTAGATGTTGCAATGGAGTGCTCAACACTAAATGGTAAATATTAATTAATCTTCATGAAACATTCTATATAATAATTGAATTGATGTGAGTGTGTTAATATGAAATCAATGCAGGGACTAAGTATCCATGCACAGTGCTATACAAGACAGAACACTGGAACATTCCAGACTTCACTCCATGGGGCATACCTCTAGCTTATTTTTACCTAAACCGTTTTTCAGAACTTATGGTTCATAAGCCTAATCAAGGCTTCTTCCTTTGTCTCATTGCTATTCTTCTTACTCCTTTGGTATAGTATCCCAACTTCCTTTACTATATTATTCTCTTCATATTCTTAATTAAAATGAAAATTTTCAAATATTTATTTCTATTTTTTGTGTGTGATATGATCCTAAACAGAGATGGGCATTTTCTAAATTTGTTGAAAGCCATATAAAAAGGAAGCTTAGGTTGAAAAAGTTTGGCATGGTACCAGAATATAGTTTTCATCAAGATATTAGTTCTTGTAGCACCTCAACAGTGCCTGAGAAATTCTATGACAGGGTGGAAGAAGGAAGTATCATATTGAAGAAAGCACCAAAGTTTTGGTTTTGCAAAGATGGGATTTTGATTGATGGAGAAGAAGGTTCCCCTCTAAACACAGATTTAGTCATATTAGCTACTGGGTTTAGGGGTGACAAGAAGCTCAAAGATATATTTGTTTCTTCCACTTTCCAAAACCTTATATATGGATCTTCAAATGATATAGTTCCACTTTATAGGTAAGGAAAGAGGCTCTATTTTTTGTTTTAGTCTCTATATAGTAGTTATATAAAACATTGAAACATATATTTATTGTTGTTATTTGTGATTGTGAATCAGGGATTGCATACATCCTCATATTCCACAACTTGCAGTGATTGGTTACTCAGAAAGTTTTACTAATCTGTTTACCTCAGAGATGAAGAGCCGTTGGGTTGCAGAGCTACTAGATGGTACATTCCAACTTCCAAACATTAAGGAAATGGTGAAAGATGTGAAGGAATGGGATGAATATATGAAGAAATACTCAAAAGAAAACTACAGAAAGTCATGCATAGCTGTTTTGCATATATGGTACAGTGACCAACTATGCAAGGACATGGGTTGGAATCCAAAAAGAAAAAATGGGTTCTTTGCTGAGCTATTTCAGCCATATGGCCCTCTTGATTATTCTTCTTAATTAATCCACATTTCTGGCTACTTTATTAGGTTGGGATGCCAAAGTCATAGTAGCAACAAGGTCAAGTTGGTCCTATATGCCAGACATCTATTGAATATGACTATCATGCCTCATGAGATTCAATATGATTGGTACCACTTAATGATTTTGAATTCAATAATATGATACAATGATGTGCTATTTTATTTATATGAATAATGCTGACAAGTGCATCTATCATTGATGTTCATTACTATAGTCTCTTTTCTGACACATACAACTACATGAATATGCAACAGAACATTGACTATAATTGAAGGAATGAAGAAAATATGAAAAGTGTAGAGTGTATATAATAATTTTCTGAATTGCTTGAGTTATGACTACACTCAGCATGCTGTGGTATTTATACAAGGCAATTAAGATAGCAACTTGATAGATACATGAATCTACTTATGCATGAACTTAATTATTCATCAATAATCATTATTTCCTACTACTCACTTTCCTCCTTACTTCTATCTGCATAACAAATATGAGCACATTATAAGTTTGTACTTAAGACCTTAAAATGTTTTTGTCCATAACAAATATGAATGTCCCAAATTATGGGACATGACTTCCATTCTATATAGATACGCCATAGCATAGTGGTAGAAGCACTTTGAGTTAAAAATTGCAATGGAAGAGGAACAAACCATCCACTTTGAGGGAAGAAAAAGGAGAACAAAATAAGGAAAGTAATGAGAAAGAAAGGGCACAAGAGGTAAATAAGGATGATTAAAACTAACTAACTAAAGCCTCAGGCTAAACTGCTTCTCTTCTTATTAATAACTTTAACAGCTATAGAGGATGTTCCAAAATCCAAATTTAGATTAATCTTTTGCATAAAAATAGCTTTTTACCAAGATCTTCTAGACCCCATGATGAGGTTGATTATGATTGGAGTTCTCCGGTTGATTATCCAAGGGCATGTATTGGGCCATTATTGCCCTTATCTCAGAATCCATATATCTCTGCACATTTTATGACTTGTCATTGCCTTGGTGAAATCAACAATTAATAGTGATAGTGAGATAATATTAAAGTAGAAAACATGCACTTGTCTTTCTATTAATGGAGATGATTCTAGTTCGGGAGAATGATATTACCTGGATTCTGTACTTATAAAATGCAAAACCAGCAGCACCAGCAACAGCCAGGATCAGAACAAACATCCAAACAAAGCCACTACCCCCGCTGCTACCTGACGCACTATACTTACCTGCATTCATTGCATTTTTATAACATAGTAACACACAAATTCATCTCAAATACAAACTATATACACATTGGATGAAGTGGCTCACCAATACACATGTCATTCTCTCTTGCGTAGTACAAACCACCATTGCATTTGCATTCATAACTCCCCCATGTATTTTTGCATTTGCACTCTGGGCACTGGCAGGCCAATTTCTCTTTGCACTCATCAATGTCTGCAACATAAGGACTAGAATAATTAATTACTACTCCATGATCTCTTCTCTCACAAAAGTACCTATCTTTGATGAATGGAATGATTAGTTCAACTATGTACCTTCACATGACTTGACTCCATCACCCCTAAATCCAGGTGGACATTTACAACCTTTTGTGTGATCATCCTGCATCATCAACCAAATATAGGACACCTTAATATCTAAGAAACAAGTGTAGTAAGTAAAAGCATGTAGAAGCCGATACAAACGATTACTTACGATACAAGCCGAGTAAGCCCTCCCACCTTGGGCTCCCTTCCAACACCCTCCATTGTTCACTGCACATCTCAAGGCTCCTGTTGCTGTTAACAAATTCACATGTGCTAAGGTGAATTAACATGTCATAATTCATATTTTTAAAATACATAGATAGCATGGAGACATTACCATTTATCTGAATTCAGGAAAATAATTTACCTTCACAGTGAGTATATCCATCACCAGCAAACTTCACATTTTGTACAATAGGACACTCACAAACTCTTCCTCTGAAAGTGTCCTATAATTGGTAAAAAGAAACATGAAGATGTTGGAGTCAGAAGAGTCAGACCCTATATGAATTAAAAGAAAGTAATATAGACATTTCATGAAAATGTGCAAGATAAGATTCAAGTAACTAAATACCCTGCATGCAGTAATGTTAGCAGATTTGTCCTGCCAACATCCACCATTGTTTTGCAAACACTCATTTGTTTCCATGTCTGCAAAGAGTGATCAAAGACATAAGCATTAATTCAGGAAGAAAAGAAGAATTTGAAAGGGAAGCGAAATAAGGACCTGGAGTTAAACAAATTGATGGCTCAGTGGTTTCTTGGAATGATGCACAGAGTGCCTTGAGGACTGCTGCTCTTGACAACTTACCTATAAAAATCAAAAGTATAGTATGCAATTAAAAACAAAGTCAAAAGTACCATCAAGATATCCAGAAATGATGTCTCAAACCTCTATACTGTCTGTTGTTTATAACAATAGTCGGTAGTATAGTAATATCACCGCGATTGCCTTTGCCAATCTGAAACCAAAATTGGAACATTCATTAAAACCACATAATGAACTAGTTAAAGAACAAACTCCCCCAAATTTGCCTTTTGAAAGATGTAAGGTTTTATTGTACGGACTGCATTACCTGATGCGGTAAAGATAGGGTCACCACAACAGCATCACTTAGACCAAAACAGCAATTTAAGATTAATCATGTTTGGAAGACTAACCTGTGCATCCTGTTCACCCTTAAGAATAGCATTTTCAACATTAGCATGAGTATCCCCAACACAATCTTTAACCTTCTTCAAATCAATACCTGATAAGTAAACAAGGAAAGAATGAAAAACCATATATAAGCTTGTTGTGACAACATACCAAGAGATTTAATGAGTAAGCATATATAAGAAAACTGAACTAATAATGAGTGAAGGTACTATGCAAGGAAACATGAAATGTCCAATACTCCAACATACCAAGAGACTTAATGACTTGATCTGAGCATTCTTCGTTGAACTTGTTCTCTCTCATTGGGCACCTGATTGAGAAATCGGTGACATAGTCCCACCATTGCCAAGGTTTTCCGCTTTCATTTGCAACTTTAAAGAAGCAAGCTTGCCTCAAATTTTGAATAACAACATCTTTTCCATCATACCCTCGACTGAAATCTTGTTCAGGATCTGGTGCACAATACCTCCCATTGTTTATGCACTGAGACTTGCACTGTTTGCTCAAGATAAATGCTTCTGGACAATACCAAGTTATATAGTGAGGTGTAAACTGAGTAAACCCTTTCTGCTCTAGTAACTGAGCTGCACCTTTAAAACTCTTGACAAAGTTAATTAAATTCTCACACTTTGGTCCACACTCATCATTACTATTAGTCCATAATTCATATTCAACTCTATCATCAGGGTGTGGAAGTGCCTCTCTCCAGTCAAGATTAACATTAACCATGTCTCCATTTGAGAGAGCGGTCTTGATGCTATCACCAAGTGCCATGCTGATAAGAGCAGAAGGGATGCTAATCTTTTCAACATAATCATCATTGTTTGAACCATTCCCTTCTTCAGGAGAGTCCATTGTGATCAATGGCTCTATTCTGTCATCTGCTACAAGAATAGCTGCTGCTCCACCATTCTGTGCATTCCATGCCTTTAAAGTGAAGAAGCAATCTACCAAAATACCAAACTTTACAGCCTTTACCATTTTTACATGGATATTTCTAGCACCATATTATATCATCAGGGTGTTACATCTTAAACTAATTAAGAGGATTTGCATAATTTAAGAGGCAATCAATCTATGGTGTTACATATAAAATTTTAGCCTTTTTTATAGGATGATGTTTCTAGAAACCAATAATATCAGCATTGTGTTACAAATCACCATTGAATATAGTAATGAAAGAAGTACCACAATATTTTACAAAATCATGTGCAGAACCAGAATATTTCTAAAATAAGTATAAGAGAGAAACTACATTAACTGTTTTTCTCAAGATTCATGTTTTATGCTTTTCTATCTATAAAATACACTAGACATAGAATATAAGTTGTTTATTGTCCAATTTTGTGATGTTTACTAAAATGGTAGTTACTAGATTAAAGAATGTGAATCCAAAGTGATTTATAGATAGTGAGAGAGTGAAAGGAGTAAAGTGTAGGTGACCTCCTCGATCAACAAGAACAAAGGTGGGGAAGCTGCCAGGCTTGGAAGTAAAGGAACCATCAAAACTCTTACATCCATTTTGATTCACTCTTGGGTATACCACAGAACCAAGCATTGTTCCTCCATACTTTGGCACCCCAAAATTCCCAATTGCACAGTTATATATACCTCTCAATGATTTTGGAGAAGTTATTTTTAAATTATTTTTCTCCACCACAAACCTCCCCATGCAAGACCCACATAGCAAAATCCAAACACACCACAAAAAACTTAGCTTTTTCCTCATTCTCATGCTATCTATAAACTCTTAACAACAATAAAAATGAAATTCAAATAGCATTAGATTATTAAGAGCTTAGCTTTTATGTAATGCATGTATGCTGAGGATGGAAATGAAAAAGAAGAAGAAGAAGAAGAAGAAGAACAAAGGGTTGTTTTTGTGGTTGATGATGAAGATCTGTGATGCGTATAAGAAGAGAAGACCAAAACCAAAAGGCATCGAAAGAAATGGACAATGGGGTGGACGTGTATGTATTTAGTTACATTCAGTTCTACAACTAACCAAGATTATGTACTATTTATAGACATCAATATCAAAGCTAGAATAAACTACTATACATATATATATATATACACAAAGGAGGAGAACAAAAAAAGAAATAAGAAATTATGTAAGTAGTTATTATGTGACATTGTTATAATATTCGAAGTATCTATTATATTTAACTTATCATATGATTAATTCAATGTTATGTGACTAACCCTTTTAGATAATAGTTATGATTCATGAACCTTAAAACAAGACATGAATGATCAAATTGTATGGAGCAAGTGTTGCATGTTTAACACGTTCTTGTCGTATACCTACGTTAAAGGTTGACTATGTTTTTTATATGTTTAATGTTCCATCAACTCATTTAATACTATTAAGAACTAGTATGTTCGATCAACTCATTTCATATTATTTAATGTATTTTTATTGGACGGGGACAGAGATACAGTATTCATTTGGGACAGAGGTAATGACTAATGAGAATACATAGAATGAGTGACGTGTACCTTTTGAAATTTGAACATCAGTAATATAAAAAATTTCTCCATCATGTAGATACATTATCAACATTAAATCAAATAATACTTTCCTATTCATATCAGGTTTTGCCATGGAATATACCATTCTTCTTCCCTATATAATTGCATCTTCTCATTTTCTCTCACCTTTTTCTTAATACACAATTACTTTTGCTCATCAAAAATTCTTAATCATGTCACTACTTCATACTTGCTATTCAACAATAATAATTGTTATTCAAGAGTAATTTCGGACCTCTATATAATCATAGTAGAATAAAAGGTAAGATCGAACCGCACGTTTGCGAATGTTGTAGAATGTGTCACATTTAACAACGCTCCCTCTAGCGAATGGTATTATATGTGACTAGCATTTGCAATTTGGGCAAAGCTTATGGGGTCTGCTCGCCGCCCGCACTTATTGGGCAGTCAGCGCATGGAAATTGTGTTCACCCACCTAAAATGAATGCCAAATATGCTATATTCGCTCACAGACAAATTGGGCAGCCCGTGCACATTATTAGATAAAATATTGAACATCAGATATGCAAATATATATGTATTTTGTCAAATGTATTCCATTTGTTATACATACATTTGTATATCAAATATAAAATTATTATCATTTTCTTATTATATATATATATATATATATGCATGTATTCTCTAAGTTATATATAAGTATTTTTATAAGCAAGTTTAATTCGGGGCAACTTATTTTACAATATTTTTTACTCTATTTGTGAGAGAAGTATAAGTACTAGAAAGAAGAGCTTTATTATCCATAATGAACGTATTTAACTTGAACATGTTGTCTTTGTGAAAAATGTTGAAGTCAAATGAAAACTTGTTGAAATGTCCAATTGGTTAAGTTTGGGGCAATTTGAAGCCTCTACTTATAAGATTAATATATGTGAAAATATATGATATTTAGTCTTTATTTTACATGTAAATTCTTATCTAAATTATGGATTTTAATTCATTTTTGTTGTATTCTCACCTATTTTAGGTTAAGCACAAACTATGTATTGTTTTAGTGCAAATTTAATGAAAATAGAACCAAAAGTTGAGAAAAGAGCACATAGTCACATAATTGACCATTATATTAGAGATTGTGGAAGAGACCATGATAGTATTTTCTAGACTTCCAAAGACACTAAAGTTCTAGAGAGATCCAAGATCCAAGCGTGTTCTAATTCTCTATGGATGGTTGTATTAGATTGCCATAAAGCATAAGTAAAGGATTCACTAGAAGTTGAGTTCAATTGAAGAGAACACTATGAATTTCTAGGTAATAATTCATCTTCATAACTTAAATTTTGATAAGAGTACATTTAAGAAGGATTGATACACATATGAATGAATGTGAACCAATAATCCTGAAAACTTCTTTATTTTATCTTATTCTATCTCATATTATACCATCTTATATTTATTGTTGATGAAATTAAAGGACTATGGGATTGTGTAAATTACTCTCATTTGATATCTTATCCAGAAACAATTCACTTCCAAGCCTGATTTTTACAGAACTATTGTACATTTGGTTACTATATATGTAAACTCTGAAACAAACACCTCTTATGAAACAAACACCTCTTGTCAAAATTTTCCCATAGATATTTTGGTGGAGGATCCCTCTCTTATGTGATCCTTCTCCTTTATCACACCTTCATGACTTGCATTTGTGCAATCTGATTCTGCTACTCAAATATTTGAATAGGGTGAATATAAGTTTATCTCGATTCAATAATAATTAAATATGAATTTGTTTACCTGGTTGCCGCAAAAGACAATAACACAAGTTAATCTTGCCTTGACTGCATATCATCTTTTTGTTTACTTCTCATTGCCTCAGCTTCTCTAGCAATCTGGATATCTGAAGGCCAAAATATTTGTTGAACAGCTTTACAAATAAAGCGAGGGAGCAATGCCACAACTGTTATAAGCAAAATGGTTATCCAATATGTAGGAGACTTTGCTAGATGATAAATAGTCCTGAAATTATTCAACACACATTAGCTATACATCCTACACTACAACACAAAAATACTTATAATACCATGACATGCACAAACCAGTAATTGGGAAAGACAGGTATAGAATCCAATACCACCATGCAACCATATGCAATAATTATTGATCCCCAAACAGCAACATGAATAATTAACACCCAATTGTTAATGTCCATAGCCAGGTGCACATTTACAAGGATAACAACTGAAATTGTCCACAAACTACCCATGCTCCATATATCAATTGAGCTGTCCTTATATGTCAATATTGGAACATAATACAGTACAAGACTCTGCCATAACATGTCAACCATTGTCATCCAAAATAATTGCAAATTGTAAGCCTCATGTCTATGACCCGCACCATATAGTTTTGGATACTCAAACAATGTCCTATGACTCAAGTCTTTGTCCAAAGTACCAACAATCACAGTAGGTATAGATGTGTATATCACTGAATATAATACACTACTCCAATCTGTCAGTGCAGAAGTTGTAGAAAAAGCTGTACATAATATATACCTACAGACAAAGAAGACAATGCATTAGAAATCAATATAAAGCCTTCAACAACCACTATAAAAATCCACAATATTCAATCATTTAGCCCAAAAATTGGTGATACACCCTGCATATTAACAATTTTAACAGGGATGGCATACAACTAGAAGAAAAATAAGATCTTTGAATACGGACAGGGTAGCATAATTCTTATAGGGTAGTTAAGTTTATAGACATTAGAAAAAGTTAACAACCATAAATGGAAAAAAAAGTATCCCTTTTCTCAGTCATCTTAGTACAATGCATATGGATAGGCAAAAGTAATGACAATCAGTTTCCTAGTATATGTGATAGATTAGATTTAGGAACGAAAACAAAGGACAATTGTTGCTGATATGAAACAAAACAGTGGAAGTCAGGCTCCAATATTGAAAGAAAACAAATACATACCAAAATAACATCAACACAAAGACAGCATTACGGTAAAAGTTGTAGAGAACCAAATAGCCAATGCGCTGATAATTCCAATGGCCATGAACCAGAAGTAATTTTTTCAAGAAGCGAAATTGACCCATTGAAAAATCTGAGGCCATTACTGCTTGGCGCCCTTCCTGCCCACATATTCCAATACCAACATCTGCCGTTTGGATCATTGACACATCATTGGCCCCTGTCGAGACAGAGGTCATAACTTCATATCTTAATTTACAAGTTTAAAATGTACAAATGTAAAATGAGCTTTTCTATCATTATAAATGACTTACCATCACCTATTGCTAATGTCATGTCATCCGTGTGGCTCTTTATTAGATCAACAATGCCTGCTTTTTGCAAAGGTGCAACACGGCAGCATAGCACAACCCTACACGAAGTTGCAAGGTCGAAAAGCTGTTGAAAGGGAACATTAAATATTTACTATGGAGTTGAATTTAACAATTCCAATCTAAATCAATAACTCACAGACAACAAGGTGTATAATAATAATTCCAAATTGAGAAAAGGACAATCTTACCTCTGACTCCAGTTCCTTCTCCAGAATATAAACCAAACTGGTTCCATCAATTATGAGTGCCAATGAAGCCTTAGTTTCTGGATTCCACTTGGGTGTGCTCAATGACTTGGTGTCATGATGACCATTGTGTATAGAGTTGGTTTTGTGAGATCTCACACCATATTTGGCTTTAGCATCAGCCAAGAGATTTCTGCATTCAGCCTCTGACTTTCCATTTATAATAATCTGATGCATATCTGCACTCAGAAGTTTGCAGGAAAGACCTATTGAAATTGCTGTCTCTTGCTTATCACCAGTAAGAACCCAAACCTTGATTCCAGCATGGCGCAAAGACTGAATGGTTTCAGGTACACCCTCTTGCAGCCTGTCCTCGATTGCAGTTGCTCCAAGTAGCTTTAAGTTGCATTCAACAAGTGCTGCTGTTCGACGTAGTTTCGCAGTTCGGTCAGTCAATGAAGTGCTTGCAACTTGGTACATGCTTTGCCACTCATCAAGCTCTACATCTGAAAGATCCCTTGAAGCAACTACAAGAGTACGTAAACCTTCTGAAGAGTATTCACTCAAGTGATTCTGAGTTGCATGTTCTATGCTTGCATTTCTGTTTTCTAGAATGCTAAACATTGGGGTATCAGCTCCTTTAACCAACACCTTTACAGCATTGTTAGGAAATCGAACAACAATTGACATTCTCTTTCGCACACTATCAAACTCGTGCAAGCCCAACATATCTAACCTGTAATGCAATAGAAATAATGGAAGTTACCAGAATAGTGTGGATATAAGCCTGCACAGACAGAGTAAAACATTGTATAAAATTGAAATTTATGAATTATTGAAAAAGGTAAAACATGTAATCTCCTACAACTATAAAGCAGTCACCCTTAACTTGAGTTTGTCACCATTGGCGTCAATAACAATATGGGAAGATGTACGCTCAAAGAGAGTATATCCATATGCAGCGGCTGCAGAAACTAAAGCTTGTTCATCAGGAGATTCTCCTTGGTAATTAATACTTTCTACATCTTCATCTGATTCACTTGCTCCGCAACTTAGAATAGGGACCACAGTATTACAAGCAGCCAATGTAAGGAAAAACTCATGAGCAGCAACTCTTTCATCTCCATTTGAGTCTTTTTGCAACAATCTCATTAGTTCAGAATCAACGGCAATTTCAGATTCAAGCTTCCATCTCTGTTTACCACTAACTGCTGCTGCTGCAAAACATTGCATAAGAAAGCAAGACCATAACTACCTGTATTCTTATTATGAACCGAAAGCAAGAGCATACTACCTGTATTCTTATTATTATCAACCATAAGCAAGGAGCTACCATAACTCTTTCCATGTACACTAGCTCTCTGGAATTCCATTTTGTTTTCTGTTAGTGTTCCAGTCTTGTCTGAAAATACATACCGTATCTGACCCAAATCTTCATTTATATTCAATGATCTACACTGGAACCTTGATCCAGAAGAGGTAGCATCATACATATCCGTGTCTTCAATCATAAAGTATGATTGGCCCAAACGAACCAACTCCATTGTAATGTAAAGAGATATTGGAATCATTATCTGGAAGACTATAATTGAACTCAAAAAGGAGAAAAATGTTTCCATTGGTATCCCATAATATTTATACATCTTTCCATAATCAGGCCCATTGTTGATGTATCTTTTCCTATAGTAAGGAAGAGTATCAAGCTGGTCCTTGTGGCGTAGAAGCCATAGAGCCATACCAAAGGCGACAACGGAACACATGAGAAAAAGAAAAGCAGACAAACAAAATGTCTCTCTATTCATGTAACTCTCAAGTTTGCTTCTTTTGGAGGGAGAAGCTGTGCTGTTCATCATTGCTTTTGTTTCCTGTCCTGCATACACAACAACACCAACTATCCAATCTGTGTTCTTAAGAATGCAACCACGGAGAAGAATGTAGGAATGGTTAAGTGGAAAGTTATGAGCATTGAAGTCCATGTTAGCAGTGAATTCATAGATATTACGATTGGGTTGGTCACACCTAATAACTCCAGAGACAGGACAATGTTGTTGAGATATGAGAGAAGAAGTTTCATGCCTAGCATACCTAGTCTTCAAATTAGATTCACCATCTAAATTCATAGTCTGAATGTATGCAATTCCAGTTGGATTACTAGTCCCTAATAAGACGATATCAGCAGGAATCATATCATCAGCAAAGAGTTGAAGAACATGACCAGGTTGTATGTTTTGCCATGTGTTGAATTGGAATTGAGAAGAAGAAGAGTTAAGAACATGGGCTTGACGGTTATTCTCATTGCGATCAGACCTGTGTCTGCGTAAATCTTCATAAGCATCTTTGATAGCTGTGACAGAGAGAACAATCAAAAGAGGGAAAAGGGAAGCAGTTCTACCAAAAACAGCGAGTGGAGGAAGCTGGTTGAGGACGCAGATAACAAGGAAGTATAGATAAGCTAAGCGATGAAACTGGTTGAAGAGATTTTTTGGGAAGAAAGTGAGGAGTGTGTATCTGCTTGTTCTGATTTCATTCCCTGTGAACTTGTATTTGGCATTTGCATTTGTTTTTTGAGGGTCATTGATATAAATGAGTCTGGCATTATCATCATCATCATCATGCAAATGTTGTTCCATTGGAGAAAGAAATAGTTATTATTATCTTCTTCCTCTTTCCTCTCTCCCCCTAATGGGGAAATGAATGAATGAATGAATGAAAGAGGAAGAAGAAGAAGAAGAAGATTATTGTTGTTGTTGTTGTTGTTACATGCAGACATGCATGCATGCATGCAATCATATGAAAATAGAAAATTGAGAAATTAGCGGATAACCACCAATCAACTCTCTCACTCTTCTTCTTCTTTTCTTCTATCTCCAATTCATTCTCAATTTAACATTCATAATCATCTCATTAAATCAACATTGGTGACAACTTAAAACCCCTTCAACTATTTCTTTCATAATTGACACTAATTTATGGAATACTATGCTTTCCTTAAATCAATGTTCAATAACTATACCTTTATCAATACTTCAAATCTAATTTTATTTTTTGGGGTCATATTCCTCAAAATATAAATTCAAAATTTTTTATGATATAAACATAATCATAATTTCACTCAAAGTTCCTTGTTCACATTTTGTGTCACGCCAATTGTCCAATATCACTAGTGATTAGGTAAATAAATTATTGTTTATTAAAATGAGGTGAAGAAGCTAAGAACAACAATTAAGGGACCAAAAATGCATTTTTCTCTAAATTTTAGTTCTAATTTATTTAAATTCGAATGATTTTTTACATGGTGCAAGCAAAATATTATTTTCTATTGGGTTATTTAAAAAAAACAGAAAACATTAGCGGTTGAATATTTGTTGGGTTTGAAGTTAGATGGATTTGAGGCCTTAGAAATTAGGAGAAAGAAGTGGATAAAGTGAGGATGGAGCATGTGGCAAAAGAACTACCTCTTCTGACATTTGTTCAATCTAAGACACAACTAACTACAACTTTAGAAGCATTGTTTGGACTTAGAATGAACATCATCATGGCTTCACTACTCTCTCCAACTACTACTCTCCAACAACATAACCAAATGACAATTTCCTTCTCTCCATTCAAACCAACAACTCCAACTTATTATAATAATGTTTCTTTCAAGAGTAGTACTAGTAATTCTTCAAAGTGTCATGCTTTTTTTGATGACATATCCAATGTTTTGTTGGAGAACAGTGTTATCCAATCAGGAATAGTGCAATTTGAGAGAGTGAGTGAAGACTTATCAGACATGCAGAGATGGAGTTTTGTCATATTTGGTGGGCTTACATGGATTTACTTAACTGCAAGGCCAGGTGTTGTTGTTGGTGCAATTGATGCATACCTTCTTGCTCCTCTTCAACTTGGTTTGGATAATTTATCTGGAAGAAGGAAAAACCTTAAGAGTAGTGATTTTGTTGTTGGGGATAAGCTTGGTGAAGGGTCATATGGTGTTGTTTATTCTGGTGTTTTACTACCAAAGAATGTGAATGTGAATGTGGAAGAGGAGAGGGTGCAGAAGAAGAGGGGAGGAAGGGGCAAGGCAGCAATAACAACACAGTTGGATTTCAAATCTAAGGATAAAGTCATTCTTAAAAAGGTATCCTTACCACTTCATTTACTGCATTTGTACATAACAACTTGGTAGTTGGTAGATATCATATCTAAACTAGCTCTTCATTTACTGCATTTCCATATCCTGTTTTTGATTAGAAAACTGAGCAATGAAATATGCAGGTTAAGGTTGGAATTCGAGGAGCTGAAGAATTTGGTGAGTTTGAGGAGTGGTTCAATTACAGGCTCTCCAGAGCCGCGCCCGAAACATGTGCTGACTTCCTTGGAAGTTTTGTAGCTGATCAAACAAATTCACGCTTCACAAAAGGTGGAAAGTGGCTTGTTTGGAAGTTTGAGGTGCTCTACCTCATATTTCAATCACATAAACATTATCTATGCATACAATTCTTAAGTCTTAGGGGTCTTGTAACCATTTATTATCTTCAAAATATAGAAATATTAAGCTTATCATCTTACCCTCATTTGTTCCTTTTTACATTAACTTTATAAATTAAAGCATTCAGATGTTCCACAAGTATATATAAAGCTATACAAACTATTCTGCACACTAACTTCAGGGTTGTGCATGTCACAGGGTGATCGCACTCTTGGTGATTACATGAAAGATCGCAGCTTTCCTTCAAACTTGGAATCTGTCATGTTTGGACGTGTCTTGCAAGGTGTAGATTCTTCTAAGCGAAACGCATTGATCATCAAGCAAATAATGCGCCAGATAATTACATCTCTAAAGAAAATTCACAACACAGGAATTGTTCACAGGGATGTGAAGCCAGCTAACTTAGTGGTTACTAGAAGGGGACAGATTAAAATCATTGATTTTGGTGCAGCAACAGACCTGCGAATCGGAAAGAATTATGTTCCCAACCTCGCCCTTTTGGATCCTGACTACTGCCCCCCAGAATTATATGTACTTCCAGAAGAAACACCAAGTCCTCCACCAGCGCCAATTGCAGCTTTACTTTCACCCATTTTATGGCAGGTTTTATTACTTATACCCTATTTATGTAGTAATAGTTAAGCTTCTCTTCTATAGGGTTATCAATTTTAGCAACATATGTAATGCTAGGGATCTGTAAACAAATTTAGCAAATTAGTTAAAGCAGTATTGGTTTTGAAAAGATCTATTCATTAGTCAACAAGTTTATCAAATTAGTTAAATATCTATTCATAGACAATATGATTCTTTGGTGAATTACAATTTAGGAACTCCTAATGAAGATTTTTCTAACTAAGGAACATTCATTAAAAGAGTGGATAAAGTGGCAGTCATATTGTGACTTCGTTTACCACCCTCTCCCTCTGTTACGTGTAATGTGTGTTTGTGTTAGCTGCTACTTGTTTGGATGTGTAAAAGTGTAATAGTCATATAGCAAATAACAAAAAAGGTGTGGAGTTATTTGTATAGATTAATAATATTTTCTCAGTAGTTAGTTTTGAGGGGTAAAATGAAAAAAATGTGTTTGGTTTCAAGATAATCTATATATATTTACACAAGATGGGCTAAAGTGAAGTTATGTGATTGTTGCAGTTAAACAGTCCTGATTTGTTTGATATGTATTCGGCCGGCATTGTATTGCTGCAAATGGCGATACCGACCTTAAGGTCTCCTTCTGCTTTGAAGAGCTTCAATTCGGAAATAAAAACATGTGGTTATGATTTGAGAAAATGGAGGGATTATACTCGCCTCAGGCCGGACTTGCAAGTTCTAGATAATGAATCTGGTAGAGGATGGGACTTAGCAACAAAGCTTATCTCTAAGAGAGGTTCCCTAAGAAGAGGACGTTTATCTGCCGCTGCTGCTTTGAGGCATCCTTATTTTCTTCTAGGTCAAGGTGATCAAGCTGCAGCAGTCATATCAAAATTAAGCTTAACAAGAAAATGAACTGCTAAGAAATGTTAGTATACTATATCATCTTATTTTCAAGCTGTTGTTAATGTTTCAGATTTTTATGCTTAAGCTTGAGCACAACTTTCTTGCTTCCTGTTAAGAGGTTTATATCTATATATGACATCAAACTAATACTGGAGCACTTAGTGGTTATAAGAGGTTTGCTTTCTTTCTACTAGAGGCAAATACCAGATGATTGGTATGTCCTCACATGTTATAGCATAACTTTGGGGGTCCTATGGCACAAGATATAGATATAAGTGAAGCTGCAGTCTTTTGACATTGTGATATGTAGTGTCTTACTTATTGGATGAATGTTACATACTTACATTCAAGATGAGATTATGTATTCAATTCCATATGGAAGTGTCATTTGAGTTTTGAGTAATGTCCCTATAGAAAATGGTTCTTCTTATGGCTTTCAAATGAGTTGTTTCCAATAAAAGAACATAGTGCTCAAAGCCTACAATACTAGCTTATTTTTCCAATTGCCACACAAATGTCAAAGCATAAAAAGCAAGGCCACTATTTACAATAATACACAGAATGGTATTTATCTCCTCTCTTCACACTTTCTTTGTAGTATCATTTTCAAACTGAAGTTGACCACTCTTGCATCCACTAAGGTAGAGAGACATGCATGTATACATGGCCATAACATCATAGTTGGTAAAGTCCCACATATGGTGTTAGACACTTAGACTTAGAGCTCGTCGTGATAGAGTACTTTTTGGAAGACATTTTTCTTCTTACAACCCCAATGACATCTCTTAGAACACAAGGAGTTGAATAGGTCAAGCCTTGTGGATTGAAGGGAAATCATGCTTGAGGTGGAAGGAGATTTTGAAAGAATAATTGCATATCCATCATCCATGTAATCAGTTCCATCAGGAAAGAGCTGCCACACAAGGCTTCCTGCACCACTACCTCCTTTCTTTGTAGAGTTTAAAATGGTCTTGTACACAGTGTTTATAAGGTTGTCTCTATATGATGAATTGTAGCCAGGATCTTTTGCAGATACACCAAACTCAGCAAAAATAACTGGCATTTCAAGATACTTTTCAGCATCTTCTATGTGTGATTCCATCCAAGACTTTATAAATGGAAGGTGGCTATCAGCAATTGATTGTGAAATCCTTCAACCAGGTTATTAATTCTTAGTTAGAAAACTGTTATATTCACCTCTTAAAATGGTTGTCAGATATAAGAATTACAGTGAAAACGACTATGGTGTATATTTTCGGTCCCTTTATTTGGCAATCATTTCCCATTTTGTCTTTATACTTTAACTCCAATAAACAATGTTATAACGAGAAAACTTGTAAAGAGATATATACAACACATCATATTTAGAGACAATTGTATTTATGTTCTTTTATGCTATCATTAATGACTAAATTTTAATTAAAAGTAAATGTTTAACAGTTTTTTCATGATTTTATTGGTTGTCCCTAGATACATACGTCTCCATGCAAGTCTTTTCTCTGTTATAACTACTATAAGCACCAATGATATGAACATGATACTAATATAAATTTACAAGTTTGGGGAAATGGTTGGCACAAGTTCAGTTTTATGGTTGATAAAGACACTTAAATAAAGGTTATGATTGAACAAACTTACCAAGAGTCAGGATACATGTGAACAGAAGCAAAATCCACACCAAGAACCTGATGATTCCTGATAAAATCAGTTCCAACCTGTTGAGCATATGAATTTGGGTTCAACTGAACTCTCTGAGGTGTGGAGGGCCCATAAAATCCTTCTACTCCAATCTCCAGTAGGTGTTTTGGATCAATGCTCTTTACATAGAATGCCATTTCTTTTATCCATTCCTAATGTGTGATATCATGTTAAAGACTTACTACTTACAAATTGCATTGTATAGTATCTATCTATCTATCTATTATGCCAAAAGACCCTTCTTTTTTTAGTGAATAGAAAAACCAGAAGTTTTGGTTAGAGGGCCAAACCTGTAAGGTATCACCTGAAGAATCTGAAGTGCATCTAGGTTCATTCATCAGTTCCCAAGCAAAAATTGTTGGATCTTCCTTGTATGTGATGTTTGTGAATGAATTCACTCTATTGAGCACAGTCTACAACATGATATCATAATAGTATTAGTTGAGCTTAACTCCACTTCAAATTATTAAAAGCAACTAATATGAGATTTTAATATATTGTTGGAAGCAAATTAATCTTAAAGGAAAAAGGTTAAAAGAGAGAAAGTAGTAATAAAAGGAAGGTGTTTTTGATGTAAAGGAACTTGCCTTAACATGGGCCTTGTAGTAGGCTCTGAGAGTTGGATGTGAAAAGAAGTCATCATCAGAAGTGAAGTTGAAGCCAGCAGCATTGCCCCATTTAACATATTGTGCTTTTCCACCATAAGCCTCCCAGTTGTTAACCAATGATAGTATGAGTCTTATTTTATATTTCTTTGCTTCACTCACCACAAAATCCAGTGCCTGTGTGGTTCCAACAATGACAGAATCATCATCATATAAAATCCAATATCCACAAGAAACAAGACAAATCTATTATTTCAACATCAGTTTTCAATATTAACCATGTAGTTAGTTGATACTAAGGAAGTAGTTAAGGAGTTAGTACCTTGAATACATCTTCATCATAAAGTGATGGAGATTTCTGAAGGGCACGCCATTGGCCATCATTAAAGGCCCAAGTCCTACAAACTGACATACCAACTGAGGATGCATGTTTGAATACCTCTGTCACCTTTCCTCTAGTGGACTCATCAGCAGCAAATACCATCAACCAGTAAGTGTTGAATCCATTCACATAGAATGGTTGATCATTCACCACAAATTGGGTTCCTTTCTTTTGCACCATCTCCCATTCATCTGCTTCCATCTCTTCTTTCATTCCATTCCTTTAAACCATGCCCCAAGTTATTACAAAATATGAATGACTTTTGGAACATAAATTTAACCTCTTTTTTATGACTAAAAATGAATAAAGTTTTTATAGGGACCAAACTCAAAATATTCTATGATGGAATAGAGTAGAATGAAATGAATAATAAGTTGGTTTTATCCATCACAAATCTTGTTTCAAATAGTGCAACATAGTATCCATTTCATTCATTTTCACTAATGCAAACGTAGAGGGGGGAAAAGGCTTTATAATAATGTAAGTGCTATGCAATACATACCCATAACTTAAGATAGAAGCTATATGATTTTCAGGTTCCTTGTGAGTGCTATCCCATCCTTCAGATTTACTTCCATCAAATGCAATTGAGTTTATGCTTTTAGTAAGAATCAGGAAAAGGATCAAGGAAATAACAATATGTGTCTCCATAGAACTTGTTAATTAGGCCACACTGTCCATGCTCTTTTAAACCACATTATATATATGTGTGTGTATGATCATCTTAAGTTTTCTTCCACACACAGAACAAGAGTAGTGTGCAAGTTGAGATCATGCTTATAATCTAGCTTTAAAGCCAAGAAAAAAAGTTTCTAGTCTTCTATTCCATTGTTGATAATTTGATAAACAAGTCAAGGGTAGGAGTAAAGTTGCAAAAATCTCAGTCCTAACTCTTAAGCTAAGTTCAAGTGGGTTCCACAAACCACAATTCAGGACATTGGAAGGCATAAGAATCATATAATTTGAAGATGATTACAATTAAAATAAACTCATGGGATATCCTATGTATTGTTGAAAAGAGTAATGATACTATACACTTGCAAAGCAATTATATGAAATAAACATTTTCCTATTAAAAATAGTAGAGGATATGAAATAAACATTTTTACTTGCCATGTCTCCATCAGACATACATTTGGTGAAGAAGTTGATGAGTGCAATTTATCCAAAAGAGCATACCTGTGTATATGTCTATGTCTCTGTGTTATGCCCATGTAGCTCTCTCTTGTTTGCTGAAAATCTACTTGGTGAAAGGAAGGTTGATCCTTTATTCAGGAAAAATAAGTAACGAGGAGATGAGATGATGAATGCAATATAGGAAATGAAGGCCTGGTCTGTTTGAATTGGCACTCCCTCAATATCTCAGGTAAGTAAAGATTGTTTATGACCTTGTACTTTAGCATCAACCTTTTCTGTTTTTGGAATTATGCTACTTCCCTTAGTTTCCAAGTTATGTTATGTTATATATAAAACTAATGTTGTTTGCTTGTGCATAAAAGCAGCTGATGTCTTTATTTCACTTTCACATCTCACCTGTTACTTTAACTTCTTATATATAATTTGTCTGAAGTTCTTCACTCTTTTGGATTATATCATTATTTGTTCTAACACCATTTTGATTCACTATATCCTAGGTACAAAAGCTTCACATGCACATTTCAGTTCATAATTGTTCACTTTTGTTTTATGCTGCAATATGACTCCACATTTTTATTCCTAGTGTTCATGAAGGTGGTGGGACAAAAATATCCAACACAAAGTTAATATGAAAAGAGAAGGTTATAAAGGTCCTTGTGTAGAAATACTCAGACTTGGGAAAATATAAGAAACTCGTAAGGATGGAGAATGAGAAAACAATTAGACTAGATAATATACCTAGGAAGGTTCCAAAATAGTGGGGCATTAGTTAGCTCACAAAGTTGTTTAATAAGATTATGAGGTATAAGTAGCTGTGAGAGAGACGGGTGAAGTGAAGGAGAAGTAATTTAATACCTATATGCATATATAAGAACAAGGGAGATATACAACATTGTACAAACATGAGGGATTAAGCTCATGAGCCATACAATGAAGCTATAGTAGAGATAATTGAATGAGGGTTGAGACAAGAGACACACATTATTGAAAGCCAATTTGATTTTATGTCGGAGAAGGTCAATCATGGAAGCTATATGCTTGCTACGACGATCAATGGAGAGATACATAGGAACCGACTAACATATGATTTTTATTGATTTGGAGAAAGCTATAGAAAATGAAGGAGTTTATATTGCTTACATTCGACCAATCAAGGATATATATATATATGAAGAGATCCAGACTAGTATGAGAATACAGTATGGAGAATCATAAGGTTTTACATCTTGGAGTGCTTACAGAGCAGATCCAAAAATTGGTACCAATATACCATTGTGTAGTTTTTACAAATGATATTGTCTTAGTTGGAGACTTGAGAGATGAATTAAATATGAAGCTGGAAGCGTGGAGGTAAGCTTTAGAAACACATGACTTTTGTATAAGTTGAAATAAGACATAATATATGGAATGTATGTTTAGCAAAAGGCAAACAAACCCTACATTGGAGGTAAAGATTAGAGATCATAATATAATACATGTCATTAAATTTAAGTGTTATGACTCAATCATGCAACATGATATGGAAATTGTGGGATACATAAACCATAACATTGAAATGGTGGATGAAATAGTGAAATGAAACAAGTGTCATATAATTTATATAATATTACTATAAATATTTTTACACTATCAATATCTATTATTCATATATTACTTTTAGAAAATAGTTGACATGCAAAACCCAAGGGAACCATTTGCCATGCCTACTAGCAAAGAGTCCCATTTGAGAAACATTAGGTGGGAGAAAGTTGGTATTGTACAAGAAGGCAAAGAGTGCCCTTATTGCTCATTTTTTCAAGAACTAGTTTTAGAAGCTTGGCAAACCCAAGTATAGTTATTAAAACCATTTCGTGTCGGCTGGTTGAACCGGTAAACCGATCCCAATACCGGTACGATAAAATAATTATACCGGTCATGCAATCATACTAGTGAAAACCGGCCAAAACCGGTCATACCGGCCGGTTTTCAATTGAACCGTACCGGTCATACCGATCGATTTTTATTTAAAATTAAATTTTTAATGAAAACAAAAATAATTATTGTTTTTTTATTGATTTTTCAACATTAATATTAATATATTATATATGTATATAAAACTTTACCGGTAAGCGGTTTAATTAGTGAACTATCGGTTAAACCGCTATACCACTGTACCAATACCCCTACTGGTTTGATGACCGGTACGGTATTAATAACATTGAACCCAAGTATTTGTCTTTCATTTTCTTTTCTTTTGATCGACAAACGTTAGCTTGGTAGAATTTGTCATTTCTTTTCATTCAACCCATCCAAGAGATTCATTTGAATCCATCATATCAATGACAATATTATGGCAAAACATGTAGGATGCCCGGGACATTACCCAGTACAACTACTACTACAACAACAATAACCATAACTTGTACAACTACTACAACAACAACAATAACAAACAACAAAGTTTTAGTAATAGCAACACTAGGTAGGTGCTTTAGTAACTTCACCAATCTTTTTTACCAGCTCTGGCTTGTTCGCACCTACAAGCTTGTCAATCTCTTGTCCATCTCTAAGAAAGAAAAAAGTTGGTGTGGCTTTGATGTCCCATGAAGTGCTGAAATCCTGCAACATACAAAACCATCATCCTTTACGGTTAAACATTCATTGCTTGAAAACTAAGAAATTATTTTTAATTTTCATATTTTATTATAAAAAAAGTACTTTTTTTTAATGGCCAGGATTCCATTAAGTGCAAACAAAACTGCAGAGGATCCTACACATGGACTTGGGAGGGTAAATATACATGACCTTAATCTTATCCCATGTGAAGAGGCTCGTTTCTAGGAATTACACCGAGGCTCACCCTCATTACTTGTCAAACTAATATATTTCATTTTTTTGTTATTGGTGAGACCATGAGATATCCCTACAGCCTACAGGTTTCATCCATCTGAACCCCCATGGGACTAGGTCTAGGTGATTAATAATAATATGAAACTAATCATATATATAGCTTCAATTCTTACCGCTAATTCATCCACGTCAACTAATAAGAACAAAATGGCTGGGTGTTTCTCTGATAACTCGCAGTAATATGGTGCAATCATCTTACAAGGACCACACCACCTTGCAGTGAAATTTGCAATCACCTGTTCAACATACAGCTTTAGTACTCAAGATTTTACCCAAACAAAATAATGACAAGAAAAACAACATAGAAAAAGGTATAGAACAAGAAATTAAATTATCATATATTTTATTTCCATGTGCATTTATGTATAGAGAAAAAGGATTATCTTAATACCTACTAGGTAACAAGTTTTAAACCAATAATAGATGAAGGGATATCCTTTACAAAGTTCAAGTTAAATAGTAGGACCTCACCACGTCAATAGTATACCCTTCACAAAGTTTTAGAGTTAATAATAGGATCTAGTCATTCCAATCTCGAGAAATATCAAGTTATATTTATATTTAACCTCTTCTAATGACATAACATGTCCCTTCAGTTTTTCCCTTCAAATTGAATATCAGGGAATCAGCAGTGTCTCTTGATTCTGAATCAGAAATACACAAGGTGTAGGTGAGGTGCTTTGATGGAAAAACCAGATCAACACCCATGATATAAGACAGTTCCATTATGGTCTGCCTTTGAAATATGAACAGAAACATAATCCAAAAACTAGCATGATAATGACCTAATGGCATTGAAAAGAAACCAAGTAGGTGTTACAGTTGTCCCTTGGATATGGTCTCTTCATTAAAGATTTCTTTCAAAAGTTACATAATAAAAAGGACTAGGGAGGAGGTTTTGCTGTCATGAATTGGAAATACATATCCATGTTCCCAACTATAAACATGTATGCTAAAAGAATTAATCATCACTTAGGCCCCCAAAGATACATGCCATGTTTCACAAGTTATGCCCTTCAAAGAATTTTGTCACCAAATATATCACTGAAAAATATAAAACATCACCACATTATGTTACTATAAGTCCCCTAAAGTCACCAATTAAGTCCCTAAAAGGACCCATGTGATGGCTTTTTTAAACTTTTGAGAACTTACTTGTTGACAAAATTCTTTCAAGGGCCTAACTGGTGAAGCTTGTAACTTTGGAGGACCTAAGTGATGATTAAATCAGTGGTAAATTATAGTGTTAAGCTAAACAACCCAACAAAATGGCAATAGGCCTTAAGATAACATTGAATGTTACTGCATTAAAATTAAATAAGATGGAAAACTTACAATTTTGCCATCATGCCTTGCTTGTTCCAACTTTTGCTCCCAAGCTTCTTTTGTAGTAATAAGTTGCACATTCCCAGAAACAAACTCCACATCGTGATCAGAATCATTATCTTTAGCTAGAGGCTACAAGCATTAGAAACATGAAACCTTCAGTCAATCGAATTACAAATGAAATACGTGACAAACATCAAGGCACAGTGGCACACAAAGTGTGCAAAACTATCATACAGATAAACTCCTTCTCTTTTACCTCCCTGGCAGTTGAGGATATGAATACAAAAGTCAAGTGGCTACTAGGATGACTGACAGAAGAACAAACTTTTAGGCTACAATTGGGTAATATTACGCCGTACAGTGGGCCGGCCAACACAGAATACTTGATGGGTAAGGGGAAAATGAAGAAAATAAAGTATCCTAAAATACCCTGAAGTTAAAGATGAGCCTTTTTAGCACAGTTATAATCATAAGGAATTTAAGAAGAAAAAAATATGCCTCCTAGAGGAAAAAGAGAAACAAGCCAAAATATTATTCATAAGCTTAAATTGGAGGAAATGTGAAAAGCGGGAAAAGGATAAAGAAACAAGGAAAAATTCAATGTATAAGCTGAATAGACCTACACTACAGGAGCAAGTGGAAAATCCCTGCAAACTAGGAATTTATGATGTACTTCCATTAGCAATAAAACATAGAGTGGGTTAGAAGTATAAAACAAATGAAATCAATTTGTGCGTTGTCAACGCTTCAATGCCAAAGGGCTATAGCGTGACAGGGAGATGTTAGAAATATAAAATCATTCACAGGCTTCTACCTAACAGCTTTAGCTTTTTTTAGGAGAGTTGGTCTTTGATAGATTGTAACAAAGTTCTTGTTTAATTTGACATGTTATCCTTCAATCCAGTTGTTACCTTCTTTTAATGCCATTTTCACTCTACATCTATCCTTTTTTACAAGTTATGACAAATTTGTTAATTATTATAGACTAAATAAATTACTATATTGCCAGTTCATTCACTGACTTCTACTTCTCAGTGTGTTTGCCCCTCTAATAGTAATAATAACATCGTCTGCCAGATCTGGCAAATGGCACTGCTTACACCTAGAGTAGCTGCCAAGGTGGATAAGTTTGAAATATAGAACATTGTTTGAGGTTTAGATGTTTTAATACAGTCCAGTATGCTTAAATAATCACCAATTTCTAATTGTTGCATAGCTTTCATTAGATTTTTTTATAGGCAAATATTAGTAGTTAGTATTTTTGTAATGGGTGAGACTCTAAACCTCAATCTCCTTATTACTTCAATCCTTAAGCCTTTCACCCTAACCACCTTATGACTCCCCATAGCTTTCATTAGTTGTTGCATCAAATGTTTATGCATTATGATTTCCTGTCATTCCTTACAAACTATCTGCTAAAGATAACTCGTGATGCAGTTCATGTAGGCCGTACGAAGATGCAGAAGTTCCTGTCTATATGTGACTTGCAAATAACCTCCTTTTGCCAAAAAGGAAAGGCATATATAAGACTTTGAGTTCAAGTTACAGCAGCAAGGCTTCTTTATGCTATCCTCATAAACTCTATCGCATGGGGAAAAAGAGGTGATACACACATTGACAAATTATGATTTCTGTTGAAAAAGTATGACTATAAAATATGTCACTTAACTTAATCAGAGAGCAAGAGAAAGGCATTACTAGGCTTTCAAATTTTAATGAGCATAAGTATAATGACTGTGATTGAAGTATCCAAATATTCTCACCTTAGCCATACAATTCCCCATGTATATGTTTCGAAGCCACAAAATTGTAAACTCTAATGATCTAACGTCTGCAAAGAGAAAGACAAACAATTTTAACATTACAGATTTCACGTAGTCTATGAAAGTCAAAGAGAAATGGCAACAAACAATAGCTAAGTCACTGATCGGATGAGAAAATCTACGAAATACTTGATTAGTGAGCAATCAGCTTGCAGGGAAAGCACATATTGAACAATACAAGAACATATATAATTCGATAACTGTTTGCTTACTCAAATGTCAGAAATGACTTTCTTACATACATTTCTAAATAAAAAATCATACAGAATTCAGATGTTAAAGAAAAAACCCTGATCATATACAAATCAGAGGATGACAAATATTTACTCTTCAAAACTCACTTTAGTAACTTTGATGTATTCTAAACACTTGCTAATTAATAACACCTCCAGAGTCCAGAACTTTGCAATCACACAAGTGTTAGTAGAAATGAAAATGGAATGAGTGAAGGGAGACAGCATGAAAATTACAAAGTACATTAAGACAAGATTTTGATGCATAAATTCTCAAGTTTGGCTCTCCACGCCATTCAAAACTGTTCCAATTGTTCACAATATGCAAACTTAACAAAACAAATGACCATGGAAACAAAAAACAAAAGAAAAGAAATTGCTTTGGTTATTGAAAACACAATAAAAGGAATTTGGGGCATCAACATTCCTATGAAGTTTTTGATGGAATTGGAGTATATTATAGAATAGAAAGAAAACCCAGGACGGAAATATGAGAGAAATGACGAATTACCTCTAAAACTGAGATTTGAGAATTTGCAGAGTAGAGTGAACAATAGCAATGTGTATTAATCTTGTGAGTTAGGAAACAAATGTGAATAATTGAATATAATTTTTAATAGCTTCTTCAAGAACAAAAACAAATAAAGTTGCTGGTTTTTGTATACATTAACCTTGATTCCTTGAAAATCTAGTGCAAATGCAATGATAAAAACATAAATTTAATAATCTAATGATAAATTAGAGTAAGGGATTGTGATGTTAACCTATTAAATTATGATTTAATTTAATGGGAAATTGCACTTTAATCCCCGTTTTTATTATATAATTTATCTTGATCCATTATTATATAATAATTTATCTTGATCCATTATAATACTATGTCTGCTACTACATTCCAAAAAGAAATATCATGACTACTAATCCAAGTGTTGTAGTGTTGTAGTGTTGTTGCAGGCACCTTTTAATAATTTAGCAGGATTGCACCAATGCCCTGTGACACCTTTTTAATAATATTAGGAAACCATGTTTATTTCTAACCATACACTTAGTTTCCCACCCCATTTGTCATAGTTTGTACTAGTTAACTCATATTATAATAATAATAATAATAACAAGACATTAGTCTAATGATATAGGTCTCTATTAGAATGATCAAGATATTAAATATTCGGTTATGAGAATCTTATTGGGTGATACCAATGTTATTAAAACCGTACCAGTTATCAAACCGGTCAGGGTACTGATACAGTGGTTCAACCAATGGTTCAGTAATTAATCTGCATGCTGGTTAAACCGGACATATTTGCTTTTATATATATATATAAACCTATAACATTTTTTTTTAAATAAGTAGGTATTCAGATTTATAATTCATATTCATAATCTACCTCAAATTCACAAAAACAAACAACATTAAGTCTTTAACAAAATCAAAGCCTAAAGTGCAAAACATATATTAATTCAAAATTATCACTTAACAAACGCAAAATACAAATAAATGACATAAGTATCAATCATTGAAGTTGAAGAATTTAAAATTTGAAATTTAAAAAACAAATAATAATAATATACAAACCGGCCGGTTTTCAACCGGTTTTGACCGGTTCTATTGCATATGCGGTATAACATATGTACCGTATCAGTTAGGGGTCCGTTTCACCGGTTGAACCGGCCAGTACGATACGGTTTTTATAACATTGGGTGATACAATCATATATCTCAAAAAGATTAGTTGGTTATTAAAAAAAGATATATGTTATAGTTTGTCCAAGTATAGTTAACTCATATCATGTCACTCTCTCCATAAAAGTTTTCCCTCCAAAACATGCTCATTGTTATGGTGAGGTCTCACATTATAACAACATATATCACTATTATTGCACTTAATGGAAAAGAATTCATTTTCTCAAAAATCATAATTTTTTGAGCAAAATACACAAACATTCCCTCAGTTTTAATGAAATTACATATACTACCCCTCCCCTTTTTACAGTTACACATACATCTCATCCATCTAACACTGTTAACCAAAAGTTAAAGTGACCGAATAAAATACTAAACTACCCTTAATTTCAAAAACACAACTCTTCTCTTTTCTTTTAACACAATAAATCATCTTTCTTAAACTAGGGTTCAAAAAAATCAAAATCAAATTTGGCAACTGATTATTCTAGAGCTAAGAGGTGGGTAGAAACCATTTTACATTTTTTTATTGTATTTTTATGTTTTCTATTGTTTTCATCTTTCCTTTTTCCTACTTTAATCTCATCTTTTATGTTTTTTGATTTTCTATTGTATTCTAATTGTATCATGTTTAACATCCAAGATAAGGAATCAAAAAGAGATGTTTAATGGGAAATGAAGATTGTGAACAAAAAGATAATGTGCCAGTTTGCATGTTCGGGTTCAAGGATTGGTTGTGTTATTGTAACAGATTAGAGGTGTCAAAACGGGCTACCCGTGCGGGTTTAGGCTAAACCAGGCCGGACTAAAAAGTCCGGATACAATTTATGTATATGAAAATGTAGCCCAAACTCGCCTAAGCGGGTTTCGGGGTGTGGTGGGCCAGCCCGCATAATATTAAAAAAAAAAATATTTAACATATTTAATATATATATATAACATTTAATATCAATGCATAACTTTTTTAACACAATTGTTATACTCAATGCAACCAAACTTATAGATATAATGTCATTTGTTTAAGTTAAGACGTGATGTCAAATCTACGTATATGATTCATAACATAACTCATTTATTAAATATCTTATTGTTATTAGACTCTCAACCTCTAACACAATATAATTTGTAACTTCACTTCAATATAATAAATGGATACACTAACAAATAATACTTCGGTTTGTAGTAATGATAGTATAGACTCAAATTCAGAATGAAGTCTATGTGTCGAATTATAACCACCATCATAATGATTCTTTACTTTGTTATAGATATCTTTTGTATATTTTTTACTAATATTTTCACTGTGAACTGTTATGTTAAATTTGGTTGTGTGAAATTTTCTATGGTAAACAATTAAGTTGTGATTCGTTGTAAAATTTATTTTCTTTATTATGTTTTTGTTGTATAAGTTAAATCTAATTAAATATACAATTAGGAAAAAAAATGGACTCTATATGGTTTAATGTTCTTATTTAATTTGATACATTATTTTGCTAATGTGTTTAAAAATATATTAAGCAAAATAAGGGAAAAAATATAATGTTTAACTTGATAACATTATTGTAATTTATAAATATTTATGTTATAGACATTACTCTATTTTTTATTCAAAGTTCATAACACAATATTTATCATCTATTATCTATTTTATTATTAGTTATTTTGTAAAATAATTTTCACTTTAAGCTTATTACCAAGCCAAATGTCCAAAAAAAAAGTTTTAAAATAAATAAAAAATGGGTAGCCCGAGCCCAGTTTTAATATAGCTCGGATTCACTAAAAAATGTCAAATATGATATTCAAGTCCTACAAAACTCCGAGTTGTGGCGGCCCGCCCACATGCTATAACAATGCAATAGATGCTTTTGTATCTTCAACAGAAGTCATATGAAGAGGTTCTCCAACATTTGCAGCATTAATTCTCCATCTGTTTCATTTTCTTCTTCTTTTTTGAACTTTCTCATCCACAAAACTAGAAATGAAAGTACCACCACCATTGCTATTCCTCCAACCAAAGACCCAACAATAATAATCCAAACCTTGTTGCTTTTACTCTTTTCTCCTTCTCCTTTTGGTGAAAGAGGAGCATTGGATTTAACTACTATAGAGAAATGGCCTTGTTGTGAAGCATAACACATGTTACTTTTAATAACATTGTTGAAATTGAAGGAACCATTTAAATCAAACCAAACACATTCTGCAACTGTGCCATGGGGAGGTGATTTTACACCAATTGACTATAATTCTTTCAAGCATTTTATCAAACAAGTTATGAGCATTATATTGAAACATATTTATATGAAGTTTAAAATGATATTTTCGTCATAATATTTCATTAAATAACATGTGATATGCACATGACACTAATATATAACGGTCAACTAACGGCGGGGTAGTTTATATAACATGCATATATAAATGAGGGGAGGTTTGTGTAGATGCAAAAAAATGGATGGTTCGTGTAATTTCATTAAAACTCGGGGAGGTCTAGGTAATCTACTCTAATTTTTTTATCATTGGAATTGAAAATCAGAAACAACAAATGTATTTGTTATTCATGTTTTTCGTTTAAAATTTCTATTACGATGAATGTTTGAAATATAAAATTGAGGTTGCAGCGGATATCACCACTCCATTGCTATTATTGGTCATATAATTCTTAATTTTAAGAACATGAATAGTTTCTACCTACTTCAAATTTTCGGTTATTGTGGTAATATAATAAATTGAAATCAAATTGTTTCATTTTCTACAACTTTTTCGGTATCATGTTTCAATTTCTTATTTTAATTTTGTTAGAATATTCAAATTTGAAACTATCATTTATTTTCATTATGTGTTTGAATATGCTAATACACGGGTAATACATGTGTTCTTAATAATGTGAAATGTTTTAACTAAGCGAATACACATGTAACATGTGTGCTCTTAGCAATGAGAATGTAACATGTATGTTTTAAACCATGTGAATACATGGTTCACATGTGTGTTCTTAACAGTACAAATGAACGGGGAACATGTATTTTTTTACTATGTTAATGTACGTGTAACATATATATTTTCAACTATATGAATGCTTATATAATATTCGTGTTCTTAGTCATAAAGTACTCTATCGTATATATGCACGGGTGGGTAACTTGGTAGTTTATAATAATATTAATGATACAAGGTTCCTCCCTTAGTATGATGAAAAGGTTAAGATAATAATAGAAATATTATTATATTGAAATTGAAATGTTAATTGTTGAATTGAAGGGATAATGAATTGAAGAGATGAAAGAAAGAGATATTCCTTATTATTCCGATTGACATTCCATTGGGTAGTAGGGTTTAAAGTCTTCTCTCCTTTCTTTCTTTATTTTTGTATCTTCTTCTTCCATATCCCCAACAATCACCCAATTACCCATTTTATCTGATTCATTCATTTTCAGTGGACTTCTTTTTATTCTTTATGGTAATTAATTATTCTTTAATCTATCATTCATTTCAATTTTTACTTTATATTTCTCATTATTATTATTCTAAACATCACCATATGTTATGTATCTGATTTGGTTAGGTAACTGCAACATTTGATTTCAAAAACTGATTTTTCCTCAGTTTCTTATGAAGTTGTAGCTTCTGCCAATTTTGATCTGGGGCTTCCTGGTGATGCCATAATTATCAAAGGAGGAGGAGGATCGTTCTATCTATTTTTGTTGCACATGGCTCCTAATCTGAACCTCAACTTATTCTGTGTTCCTTTCCTGTTTTTACTCTTTACTTTGCTTTTAAAAGTCGAATCCGAGCATCATGTTTCGCAAAAGATTATTGCTGCTCCACATAAGGATCTAGGAACCAATGTGATTGATGGCACTGGGTTGGACAATTCCTTCAGTAATGTGCTGGCTGATCGAAAAGGTGGTGTAAACAGTAAGGTTTCTGTTTCAACGGTTGCTTTGTTTACATTGGCAATGGCAGCTGCAACGGGTTTAGGTGCTGTGCCCTTCTTCTTTGTGGAGCTTGATCCACAATGGGCTGGATTATGCAATGGAATGGCAGCAGGTGTCATGTTGGCTGCAAGCTTTGATCTCATTCAGGAAGGACAGGATTATGGTTCTGGAAATTGGGTTGTGATTGGGATTTTAGCTGGTGGCATCTTTATTTTGTTATGTAAGAAGGTAATAATACTGATTTTTTCACACAGATACTTGTTTTTTACTTCAATGTTGTTGCCATTTAGTAAAGCATTTTAATTACGTTTTCTAACTGGTTTATCTTTTATGTAACCTATAAGGAAATGGCATAAGGGCTAATGATGGGTTGGCTTCAAATATAGCATTATTAAAAGACAAAAACAAAATATCTTAAGTTTATTTAATATGGTATAGATCATGTTCTACATGCTCTTTTAATTCACCATGCACTGGTTTACATTTTATATAAGCATAAGCTCCCTGTCTCGTGTAAATTTTTTGTTTCAAATTTGACAGAGGGCTTGCTTGCGTGTTCCCTTCGCTTGTTTATATGTGTAATATTTTGTGTAACACAGCTTTCCTCCTTCTTTTGTTACTGTATACACTTTTTTTATATGAATTCTGAAAATTTAAGTTGGGTTTATCACGGCCTCATTTGTGTCTTTCATAATAATCTCTTGGGTTTCAGTGTCTTGAGCAATACGGGGAAGTAAGCATGTTGGATATAAAGGGTGCTGATGCAGCCAAAGTTGTTCTTGTAATTGGAATAATGACACTCCACTCCTTTGGGGAGGGATCTGGGGTTGGGGTCTCCTTTGCTGGTTCAAAGGGCTTCTCTCAAGGCCTGTTGGTGACGTTGGCTATTGCAGTACACAACATACCAGAGGGATTAGCTGTGAGCATGGTGCTGGCATCAAGGGGTGTCTCCCCACAGAATGCTATGTTATGGAGCATTATTACATCTTTACCTCAGGTATATGTTAATTTAAAATTCCAATTATCTTATATTGTGAAGGGAAAATTATTCTAACTTAACTCAAGGCATGAGTTTGTAACTGAGACATCACATGCTAACATTATCTTTAGGAGTATGTTTGAGTAGCTCTATGGCTCACTTACCTTCTAGCAACTCAGTCCCCTTGTATGGATGCAAACACTAAACTTCTAAACCAGCCCATTTGTAGTTGAGTGTTTCATTGTTGGCTACCTTCAGCCATCTGAAAAGACTAAATTGTTCTTGTATTATCAATTTAAAGATTTCATAATGACAGCTTCAAATTCTCAATGTTCTTGTGTGTAACGGAATCTCATCCCATGTAACTATTGCTTGTGTCATGCAGCCAAATTTCATGATCATTGGCCAGTCACCTTATGCCTTTGAGCGCCCAATTATGCTTATCATTACTACTATTATTATGTTCATCAAACATAATAATTTAGTGAATATTGTTGATATTCATCTCTTTCAACAAATATAAAATGGTTATGTGCTGGTATAACATTTTATGATTTTTCTCCGCCTAAAGGTTAGATGGTTATAGCCAAAATGTTATATGTAGGCTACAGTTAGATCAACTCGATTATTGATAGGTCTATATCAGTATGACCGTATGAGTGGATAGTATGTTGTACTAAAACTAGCCTAGTGGTCTTAATGTGTACACAACTGTAAGTGTGCTTAATATATGGGTGGTGCTTACTGCTTAATATAAGTGTCCTAAGAGTCTGCTCAGTTGGTAGAGCTATGGAACATCAAGTATCAGTACCTGGGTGTAAACCCTGGCAACTTCTCTCTCCCCCTTCCTTTAAAAAGTACGTGCCTATAAAATATGTCTTTAATCTTCTGCTGTTAAATTGTTTAAACTTCTATTTACCAATCTTTTTCCTGGGCCTCTTACCATCTCGTGCATAATGTTCATGCAGCCAATTGTAGCTGTTCCTTCTTTTATGTGTGCGGATGCATTTAGTAAGTTCCTGCCCTTCTGTACGGGGTTTGCTGCTGGATGCATGATCTGGATGGTTGTAGCAGAAGTTCTCCCTGATGCATTCAAGGTACGTACCATTAATTTTGCCCAGGATTCGATCTTCTGATCTTTTCTTCTCTGGTAGAGACTGGAATCAGATGTGTATTATTGTCATTTAACCAGAATTTCCCTCTGGTGAACTGATATTCACCTGATAACATTATCAAAAGAAAGGTTACAGATTGTCCTCAATCTCACTCCCTGAAAACAGAAAGAAAAGTACAAGATGAAAGAAATTGCAAAATGTTCTTCAAGGGACCTGCAAACCTCCTGCAGTTTCGTACTCAAATTTTACCTATCCTCCCTCCCTCATTTGTTTCATATATTGACTGACTCTTATCCCTCCTCCTCACATCCTCTTCCATGTGTGCAGGTTGGTTATGCAACCAACTCTGCTCTTTTCACACATATAATTCCCTTAGTATATACCCTTCCACCTCATTCTACTATGCACCTGTCTAATAGGAGTGTGGTTAACAATCTCACATGGCATTTTAAAGAATTAAAGTTGGTTTTTATAACTACTTTATTTTAACCTTAACTGCAAGACCCTAAGGGGGTTCTGCAAGTTGGTTTTAGGAGGGGAAGGCCTGGAAACCCTCTCACAAGTGTATTTCATGGCTCCCAAGTCTTCCTTTTCTCTTTCTTCCTCTTCAAAAACTAACTCTCAAACACACATGAAGTGAACCCATTAGAAAAGTTTAGATCCGAATGGTCTCTTTGAAGATTTGGCTTTTGACTAGACATAACGATTAACGACATTGTTCGATCTATGTAGTTGACCCACCTGGTGGAAAAAGCTTTATCTGTGTTGTAGAACTATGATCACATTTAGCATTTGTAGCCTTATTTCTCCTTTCCGTTGGATTTATTGGTATCAGGTGGCTATGCTTTTGTTATATGTTAGTTTTGGTACGAAGCTTTATCAGGATGTCCATGTTTAACAATGATTGGGAAAGTTAAGTTTCTGTATTTTAGTTATTTGAGTAGGTAAAGAACCATTACTATATTAACTAAGACAAAACAGTGTAAGCATTCCTTCAGTTTTTCATAATAAGAAGTCTGGCAACTGTTGAGAGAGCTTGTGAAGAATGTATTGTTCAGTTGTATGTGAGAAATTTAGGTCAGATCAACTTGATCTTAACAGCTTTTTATCAACAAACTTTCATCCTTGGGATTCCTCATGTTGCCATGTTTTAGATATCATGTAAACATTTATTTGGGGGATAAGTTAGCATTTTTGAGCCGTCTAGGAACTGCAAAATAACCTGCTTGGAAATGTTTAGAATTTGTATTTGCTTTGTTGTTGTTGATCCATTAACAAATTGTGGGGACATAAAATCATGTATGGAGCTAGATATCCCTTTCAAAAAATTACCATGTAATAATGGTTGTTAAAAGCATAGAAGCAGTGGAGCGTAACACGAAGAGTAGCTCCACTTAAAATACAAAATTACATTAGAAAAAATACACATATATGTAGCACCAGTGTTGTTTATATTATTCAGCGGTGGCACCAATGTTTTTATGTTTTATTGAGTTGAAAAGAAGCAACATTTTAGGGCTGACTACATTTTAGTGATTCTGAAAATTAGGATTATGTAGTGAGCTGGGGCGACTTGGGCTTGGGAAATTAGGTTAAAAACGGATAAAAAATTTGGTTTAAAACTTGGGCTTGGAAACAGGTCAATAACCTGAACAGTGGGTCAATAAGCTGCACGCTGGAAGTCTTCTTCTCCAATGCGATTTGAGCGGTGCTTCAACGATTCCGCACTCCAAAGTATTGCGCCGCCACACTCTGTCTCTTGAACGAGTTGTAGCCCAATCCAACTCACCATTCACCCTCAAAAGTGTTGAATCACACACTTCAACGCTTTGGTGCGTGCTTTTAACAACCGTGTACATAATATATTAATAAAATGCATGATATTATTATAATAGGTACATGATAAAGAAAATAGAAATTTGGTCTCAAAGAATGCTTGAGAAGAAAAATTTAGTACCCCAACAAAAACTGGATAATAAAACATCTAACTCTCGTCCAGCCACACCACTGAAGATTATTATTTGTCACTGGAAATTATATGCACCATATGTATGCTAATGTTGCAACCCCCCCCTCCCCCCCACACTCTTAGAAATCACTTTATGGTGAGACCAACCATTCCCAATCTTGAATTTTTCTCAGCTCCTGTTATGACATGTGTCGAATGTATGGGGATACATGAAAATATAAGGTCAGGGATGATTGTTTTTTATGTAAAGAAGCATGAAACCATGGGTGCGGCATGGATATGGAAAGCATTGAAAATTATAGGACATGGACACAACTATGGTACAAAATATAAATTATAAAATTAGTATGAGATCAACAATAAGATTGTTTGTCTTGTGACCTGGAGGTCATGGGTTCAAATAATGGAAATAGCCTCTTCGTTTGTCAGGATAAGACTGTGTACATCTACACTCCTCATACTCCACTAGGTGGGAGCCCATGCACCAGGCCTCCCTTTTTGTCAATGGTGTCGTTTAATAAACTTCAGCTCTTAGAGCTGAAGAATCTTGCTGTTTTCCTTCATAGAAATCTTTTGCAGAATCTTGTTTTTGGATACATAAGATTAGTTCCTCTTGCTTTTGGGAACAGGAAGCCTCTGCTTCGCAGGTTGCATCAGCAGCCACACTTTCAGTAGCATTTATGGAAGCTCTCAGCACTCTCTTTCAGAATTTCAACCATGATTACAAGTGAGCTTGTATATTAGTTTTTAATCAGCTGCAGTATGTTATATTCATTTTAGAAAATGCTAGATAGCCAGAGTATTGTTGCCAAACTTTTTTTTTAACATAATTAGTTGGCATGCCTATTGATTCTTGGATGGATGAGTACTCTCTACAACTATCTTATCCAAGAACTACCCTTGAATCTAGTTGAATTCTGTAAAAATTCTAGCTAACATTTTGTAGTTATGTAGCATTACTCACTTTGTTATGTTGCTTGAATAAATATTATGAATCATCATTGCTCAAGGAAATGTTTTTGCTGCTAAATTTTAAACATCAGAATGTTGGTCAATTTTAATCTATTCTTCTGCAATGACTGGAATAAACTGAACATTTTGAATTCCACAGGAGCAACAAAAAAAATTCTGATATTTTTTTCTTTATTGTTGGTTGCAGCTCTGATGATGCTTCCGGCTTCTTTGTTTCATTACTTTTTGGCCTTGGTCCATTAGTTGGTGGCATTATTCTGGTTGCATTTGCTCTTGCTTTTCGTCTTCAACATGCTCTCCTCATGGGCACAGCATGTGGTATTGCCTTTGTTCTTGGTGCCTGGCGACCGGTGCAGCTTATTTTGTCTTCAAAACTCGGGCTTATTCCAGTTGTGTTACTCCTTGCAATGGGTGTTGCTTTCATCCATGTTTCTAGCTCTGGGTTACTGAAGGTGGCAGGTCATAAGAAAGCCTCTGTCAATGACTTACCTACCCTCACTGGTCTTGCAGTGAGTGTTCACACCCTTCAGTCATTTATATCATGTGGTGCGATTGCTTTACATGCTTTGGCTGAAGGACTTGCATTGGGAGTAGCTGCACCAAAAGCATATGGACTTGGTCGGCACATGGTTCTTCCGGTCTCTCTGCACGGCCTCCCTCGAGGTGCAGCCGTTGCTAGCTGCATCTTTGGTGCCACTGATAGCTGGCATGGTTCTCTTGCCACAGCCGCTATAATTGGATTTATGGGACCAATATCAGCAATAGGATCTATTCTGGCTGGTATTGATTATAGTGGTCTTGATCACATAATGGTTGTGGCTTGTGGTGGATTAATACCATGCTTTGGAAGTGTAGTTAAGAGGGCTCTTAGCTTGGACAAGAGGAAGAGCACATGTGGCCTCATCATTGGTATTGTTTTTGCTACTCTATGCCTAACATTCACTAGGTTGGTTTGCTTGTATACACCTTACTGCAATTCTGCACCAGAGGCTGTCAGATAAGACAACAAAAGTATATATTTCTATCTATGGTTTGATCTCCCAATACATTTTGCACAAATTTGAAGAGACCCATCATTAATGGAAGAGTGAAAACCAATTCTGCATCAGGACTGAATACTATGTGGAGATGAATGTTAACTTATACAGACAGAACAATTGTTTTCAATCAAAGGCTTTCTCCTTTGGTCTGATTTCTTTTTGGGATTCTATGGTTGAAAAAGAGAACTTTTGGAAGATTTATTTATGACACAAAAAACAATGGGTAGATTTACAAGTGACCAAGTTTGATTTAGAGCATGTATATAGAACATGAGCAGTGTAAAACTGTGAAAAGTGGAACTCATCTGATTTTTTTCCTCATTCGGTTTGTTTTTATAAATAGAACTGACATTTTATCTTAGATAAGAATCTTGCTAGTTGTCATATTATTTTATATGTTTCCATAGCTTTCATGAGATATTTCGTTATTTGTCTTATGTTCAAGAGAAGTAGCACTCAACCAATTTGTTGTGTCCAACATCTCAGCTTCCAAGACTGAAAATAGGTATGAAACGATCATGTGGAAGATGAGAGTATAGGCATGACAACTTTTTACTCCTTTGGGGAAACTCATAAGAGAGTTAGGTTCAAAACGATTAATTACATGGTTATATTTATACTTTTAAAAACTTATTTTTTTTTGTTTTTATATTTACAAACTAATAAAATAGTACTCTTCAATTTATTTTGCACTGTTTGGAATTTTTTATTATTAATATAAAAATAAAAAGGTTTATATGCTTCTCACACACAAAATATTATATACACTTACAATTCGGCACACATATACCCTATACCCGATATTATGGATTATTATGTGATAGTAAGGACATTTGTTTTGCTGGCATAGTCATAAGTCTCACTTGTATTATTAATTAAGCGCTTGAGAAAGTAATCTCTCATTTCTAACCTATGATATTTGATTTCTTTTCTTTCGAATATTAGATGTAATCTAGTAACATGTTAGAAATCTAAAACCATATAAGGAGTCCACTTTAGAAATTCTCTAGCATTTTGTTGAAAAAACAATTTGTATTAATAAATAAATATTAATTTAAAAAATCCAAAATTAATTTTTTGAAAAACAATAAAATTATTTTTATTAATAATAAAATAAAAAATAAAGTAAATTTATCATTTTATTTTCAAATTCAAAAGGAGAAGGGAAGTGCTTGGTTTTTAGGATGTACATCTTCCGTCACACAATATATGTCACAAGTTGTAATTGGTTAGAAAAATAATTAATAATTATATTTTTAACTTAAAATTTCTTCAACCAACCATAGCTCATGACACATATTATGGAATAAAAGATGTGCTCCATCATTTTCACACCTTTGACTTTAAAATAATAACCATAAGGATAGGATCCGATAAGGCTATTTATTGGTTTGTTATAATAACTAAAATAAACAAAAAGTAATTTTGAAAATCAATAAGTAATAATAAAAGAAGGTTGTGTTATGACATTATTTGCTAAAATTTATTTGTTTGTATTTATCACTTAAAATAATAAATAAGAAATAACAACCTTTTTGAATAAGAGATAAGGATGAGAATGATTGTTATCAATTTTTGAAATCTTGGATTGCATTCCTATGACTAAGAAAATCGTATTTTTTTATCACTAAGGTTATGAAGTCCAAGTATAAATAGAGCCAATGGGTTAATTGAAAGTTGAAACACATAAAAATAGCAGAGAGAATAAGAAGAACATAATCATGAATGTTTATGGATTTTTGCTCTCGTATGTGACCTCTGCTCGTATCAAAGTGAATGAAGGAAGGTGCAACTCAAAGTCCATCATTTTAGTGCTAATCATCCTCCACACGGATACCATCACCTCAATTCTAGAAAGGTAAGATCTTCCATGTACTTCTTGTTTTCTGGTTTTTACTATAAAATAATAAAACCATTTATACTAATAATTATAATAATATTAGTTTACCGTAGATAAAAAAACAATAACACAATAATAAACATTTTTAATAGCCTAATTATTAAATAAGAGCTAGTTTTCTAATGAAATAAATCACAAAAGTTCTATTTTTAGGACATATTTTTTATCATATTAAATAAAAATGCAGGATGGTCGTGGTTTCTGTGAACACTTCATTTTGTCCGGCCTAGTTATGAAATCAAATAAAAATACAAGTTGCAAATATGAAAATTTTAGATTGATTTTTATCAACTTAATATCTGGTGACATTCAAATCCCAATTGATGGTTGCATTCTCATACATCACTGAAACTACTTCTCAATTTATAGTTAGGGTATCATACAATCATATGGAACAAATCTATTTGATATTATCATGGGGTAAATTCCAGCAGTGCTACATATAAATGAAAAAACAACAAAAATGCAGAACAACTTGACAGTGCTACATGTGTGCCAATCCATCTACGTATTCGGTGCTGCATAATTCCTATCGTGATTTCTTTTGCAACACCATTGATTGGAGCTTTTAATCTATTTCCTTGGCTCATCATTATGGCCAGCTTTGGTCCTTGAATTACAAGTGCCTACATGATGTGGCATTAATCAGCAATTGAAACAATACATTGGCAGTCATTGCAAGTTAAAAGTGTTAATTGGAAAGAGAAGCCGTGAAACATAAGCAAACCATAATTCACATCATGCAGTTACAAATTCAGAGATGAGCATTTATGAAATAATATTAAAAGAAAAGGGGGAAAGGGAACACGTGATTCAGCTATATCAATCCACAAAATTCCAAAGACAATGGCACTAAATAATTGCAAACCATGCATCATATCCTAGTTTCAGTTACATGCAGCAGTGATGAGCACATCAAATGACAAATTCAGTAAGGAATGATCAGAACAAGAGGCATTAACAAAACAATTACGAAGTTAATTCAAAAGGAAAATAAACAGCCCAAAAGGTCATAAGACAACAAGTAATCATACCAGAAAGGGCATTTTCAGTTACAAGCATTGGTGACTGGTTTTAAAAGCACAAAATATCAGAGAATGCAAAAGGGATGACCAGCCGAGAAGTGCAATTAGAAGAGCCCAAGAGGCAACAAATTATTGACTCTATACACACACCTTTAGACAAGTTACACCTCAGGCAGTAATAAGCGACATTAAAGGCATAAGCAACATCAATAGGCAGCATTATGATATTCAGTTACAATCAGAATTATTAAGCAGCATTGATGGGTATTTCTGAAGGCAAATGATCAGAAAAGCTATGGACAGTTGCTAAGTCTAATTGGTAGACCAAAAGGTTCTTTGAGGACCCTTTATAAACAGACATCAGATCACACAAAGGGGGGCGGTGAGTTTTTGCACCCAACATACCAACACTCATGATACACGTCCAATAGTTTCTTACTTTCACTATTCATCACACCCACATTCCTAATTCTTTAAATTGACAGTCCCAAATACACAATACTCCTATACCACACATAGCATCCCATATACCACACACAGCAGAATAGAGAGCAAGCCATATACTCATATACTCATATACTCATACACTCCTACACTACACATCATTCAAAAAGCAAACCGAAGCACCAAAAACTCAGTTGCTAAAAATTCCATATACCTATCGCACATACATAATCGAAGTCATAGTCTTAACTCCTTAAATTTATAGTCCTAAATACACAACACCATACTCACAGCTATCTATCTTGATATCCCACATATCACACATCATATCCAATCAGAGAGCAATCCAGGAACGACGTACCGACATTACACAAAAAGGGTCATACATATTGGGAGAAAACAACCAAAAAAGAGAGGGTTAACATCCAAAAGGGCTAAAAGCATACATTCAGGTAAGTTGTTCATCCCATTTCATTCGAATAAACGCATTGTTTGTCGGTATTAAACAAATACATACCTCCATGTTCACATGAGGATAAAACGAAAAAATGCATTATAATGACATCTAAAACAGTTTCGATCTTTTTATGAATAAATTAAAACCCGACTTTACATGTGTGTCACTGATTTATGATGATAAAATGGAATGAAATATTGCATAGAATGGGGTTAGGGTTCTTGTACCTCTGTTTTTTTAGAGTAACCGTGAAGGAGGTGATTCGAGAGGGGAGAACCACTGAAAATTGAGGCTTCTTTTCGTGGTAGAGATCGTTATTGGCTTGAACCGAGCAGAAAAGAGCAATTTCCTTCGTCTTCCATTAATGTCATCGCCGGCAAAGACGAAAAAAACAGATGAAGAGGATGATGGCGTCGAACCCCACCACGGAAGCGAGCCATTAGCCACCGTCGACGGAGAAGATAATCGGAGAAGGAGACCAGAGAACCGAATCGCCTTCGTCTTCTCACCTCCACGTTTTCTCTCTTCTTCTCACTTCCCTCTTCTAAACTATCCCAAAATCCCCGAAGCCAAAATGAAGGGAATAAACCTAACCCCTCTCCCCTTCAATCCAGTTGTCTGTTTGGGCCCAAACCGAATAACCCACCTTTCTTTTAATTTTAATTCATTTTTTTGTTCCTTTTTTATATACATGGTACCTAATTTATTATTTACTTATTTTCATTTATAGTGGTAGTGGTACCATCAAATAATTTCATGCTAAAATGTTTCAAATAAAAATTACTTTATTGTTTAAACAAATTTTAATAGAATTTTTATAGTAAGGTTATGATTCGAGTTGACTCTGACTTATCTGAAAATGAGAAGAAGGTGAGTAACCAATACCGATTCTAAACTATTAATTCTTTATCAAAAGTATTTTAGAAAAAATCATATTATACGACTTAACAACTTCAACACATTTTAAACTACCCGAACCAATTAGTTTCCGAACCAGAACTACGTAGCCTTGATTTCCCTATTACACCTAGGGATACGTAGGAGCAAGACGAACTCTTGTTAGGCACAACAATAAAAAATAAAACATTTTGCTTTTTATTACTGAATTTTAATAAATAATTTTAAGGGTATAAAAGTTCATGTTATTAGCGAGGGTACTGTTTTAATACGGGTGGACGGGGTGCTAATACCTTCCCCGATCCGTAATCGACTCCCGAGCTCAGAATCTTTGATTAAAGACCAAATTATCCTAATTGGGCATATTTTGAGTTTTATACGTTTTAACTGCAAAAAACGTAGTGGCAACTCCAAAACAATTGGAAGAGGTAGAAATCGAGTTCGTCTCTCCCCAAGTCACAGGGCCGGTCTTCCAACCAAAAATCGGGTCGCGACAGTTTCACATATTTTCCTCAAATCATCTTAGAATGGTGGTGATCTATTATTCAACGTAATAAAAAATTTAAAATATAAGCAAGTAAAACAAATAAATACTATTGTACTATAAAAATATAACACAAAAATATTTTCTTACAAATAAATAATAGTAAAATCAATATAGTTATTCTCATAGTTTGTAAAAACCGTTTCGTACCGGCTGGTTCAACCAGTAAACCAGTGAATCGGTCTCAATACCGGTACGATACAATAATTATATCGGTCATGCAATTATATCAGTTAAAACTGGTCAATACCAGTCATACCGACCGGTTTTCAATTGAACCGTACCGGTCAAACCGGTCGATTTTTACTTAAAATTATTTTTTAATGAAAATAAAAAATTTATTGTTTTTTATTGTTTTTTCAACATTAATGTTAATATATTACATATGTATATCTAACTTCACCGATATGCAATTTAACTAATGAACCATCGGTTGAACCGTTATACCAGTACCCCTATCGGTTTGATGACCGGTACGGTATTAATAATACGAGTTATTCTCTTTAATTAATTGTTAAAAGCAACAACAAAAAAGGCCAAATAAATATATTTTCAAACATGGATGGAGGAAATGCTCTGAGTGTTCATTTATCTTCCTTAACTCATCATTTGGATGATTCTTTTATGCCACTTTTACTCCTAAATAAATAAGCAAATCACGAAACATTTTTCTTTCAAGAACTATGTAGTCTTGATTCTCAACGTTCATGGGAATGTGTAGGAGCAAGATGAAGAATATTGTCACACAAAAATAAAGATTGTCCTTATAAATAATAAAGTAAGTAACCTAACCATTTTAAGGTATAATTCATACTTCTTAATGAGAGTAACATCTAACACATGCAGATAAGATGTTAATTTTTGTGTGTGAATGAAAATGTGGATTTATTTTTGTGAAGTTACCTGGATTTATTTTTGTGAAGTTTCCTAAACAGACCATTCTCTCATTTTGAATGATAATCCAATAGTTTTATAATATTTTATTTATTTAAAATAAATTACTTTTATCGATTATCCCACGATCAATCGAATCTATATCTTTTAAAAATGAGTTTTTGTATCAAATATAACATTTAAAATATATTTTAAGTTAGAAATATTATTATTAAATTATTCATAACTTTAGCAATGCCTATATGAGAATTTGCATCAAATATATTTTATGGGTATTTATCTTTTAATAAACAATTTACTTAATAATATCTCTACTATTATTTTATATTATTATATTATCTACCTATTGACTTTTGATTAAAATGATTATAGTATTATTTTATTGTATATCCTATCCTTTTATATTTATAATATATAAATCACTCACATTTAACTATATATATATATATAATATATATATATATATATATTTATTTGGTGATATTATTACTTTTATTATAATTATCTAAAAATTATTTGCTAGTTATTGAAGATAACAACGTTATAAAGTTGTTTTTAAAATTATAATTTGATATCAATTTATCACGAATTATATACCTACCTTATTATTTATTTATTCATTAATAGTATTATATATAATTCCATCATATAGTTTTCATTAAGAATTGATAGTTTTGAAGTGAAACTAAAACATATTAATGAGGGAATTTGGAGTGTGAAATTAAAAAAATCTCCAAGTCCCACATTGGTCGAAGGAGGGAAGATGAAAGGCCTTATATACCTTAAGTCCTACCATTGGGGTGTGCCCAAGGGGTACAACCCTCACACGTGCGCACCACCACCGCCGGCCGGGTCGGATCGGACTTGGGCCAAACATTCTTTTTGTTGAAATAAATAAATAAATATTTAATTTTATTTTTTATTTGGCCAATGGGCCTTGCCAGTGGACCCGTGTGACCATTGGAAGCCTCTCCACCCGCACACGTTTCCCATTGACCCAGTTTTTATGGAGGAGGTTCCGTGCCTGACTCCTCCAGACCGTATATGATATCTTTCTATGCCGTCGGATGAAGGATCGGTTGGAGGCCTCAACCTATAAATAGAGGCCTCCTCCTTCATTATTCTTTGCACCAGAAGCTTGTACGCTTATACAAGCTTCTTTCTTTCTCCCTCCATATTTTCCGAGTGAGGATGCCTTAGACTTGGATGAATGGCAGGCTCATTACAAGGTTCAACACCCAGCTAGATGCCTTATTGAGGTCCTAAACTTCATAACCGGGGACTATTTACACGCAATTTCGGCCTCCTTCTCTCCCTTTCTTTCTGTGGCACTAGAATTGGAACATACATCCAATATTGTGGGTATTTCGGAATTGGCACTGAAAGCCATATTTTTGGGTGTATTCGAGAGCAATTCTTACAGTGCAGTAAGAAATCGTATAACAGAGTGCTGAGTTGTTTTATCCTGGGGACGACGTGGTTGATAGTCTGCTTGCACCTTGAGGCAGTACCATGAAACTTCTTAAAGAGAGCGACCTGGTCGTGACTCAGCCAATAAAGATTATCTCGTGTCATTGTTGCGGGGTACCGGTACAAGAGTTTCAGTTTTTATTATTTATATATTTGTATTTATTTTATGAGGGCATATTATTCTAACAATCCTTTTGTATACCTCTATATATTGATGATTTTATCCCTTTTGTTTTACCTTATTTTTTCTTTAAATATCTAATCCCTTATACCTTGTATGAGGTTATCCTACTACAATCAACTACCATTATTAAATTTGTTGCATACCTTCTTAAGATTTAAAATAATAATTGATATTCACTCTTTTGAATCTATCTCATGATTGTTTTTATCTCTCTACATATATGTTTTTTTTCTCAATGGTCACACCTCATCTTTGTTTTACACACATGACCTCCTCATATCATATTTGTATAAATAAAAATTTATGCATATTGTAAAGCTTAAACCCTCTCCTATTGGTCATGCATGTTCCACCATAATCAATAACAAATTGTCAACTATTATGACATTCATCTTCATTCCAGGTGACCCTCTTGTTTATTTATTTGTTCATTTATTTATTAGTAGTTATACTTTGTGTTACTTTAATATTTATTTTTAAGGAGGTGAAATTGGTTTTCATAAACGTGTAAGCTTGTTTTATGTCTCTTTTTGTGGTATGTTAAAGTGTTTAGGATCTTTTTAAATTGGTGGTGGTTTGATCATTGGTTGGTGAAGTAACTCAGAGGTAATTGGATGCTAGATGTGATGTTCATGATTGTGTAACAACATTGAAGTTATGAGATAAAACGACTAAGGTGAGAGAGAAAACCAATATCATCATAGATTATTTCATTGAAGTCATTTGATGCCTATAATGTTGGAGAGTCTGGTAGATTAGGAACTCCCATGAAAAATCATTTTCATGTAAGAGTCGTTAATTGTTTTCTTGACGATGTATAAAGTCTTATATATTTTGATTCCCTGGAAATATGTGTGAATGAATTATTTTGACCCGAAACGATTAAGGACTCTATACAATATCCATAAAACGATTACTGACCCCTACATGGAACATAATTTTCCAAGCAATTCCTAATGTATAAGACTTTTCAACTATAGGGCATCAAATAACTTCAATGAAATAATCTAAGACACTATCATGAACATCACCGCTAGCATCCAATTGACTCAAGTGTCACTTCACCAACCAATGATCAAACTACCATCAATTTAAAAAGATCCAAAATACTTTAGCATGTCACGGAAATAGACATAAAATAATCTGACACTTTTTGAAAACTAATTTCACGTAAATATTAAAGTAAGACAAAGTTTAACTAATAATAAATAAATGGACAAATAAATATGACCTAGAGTGAAGATGAAATGTTCTAACAGTTGACAATTTATGATATGGTAAGATGTATGCCCAACCGGAGAGAATTTAAGCTTTACTTTATGTAAAAAACTTATTTATACAAATTTGAAGGTCATTTGTGTGTAACACAAAGATGATGTGTGACTATTGAGTAAAATAAAACATATATGTAGAGAGATAAAACAATCATTAGATGGACTTAAGAGAGTGAATGTCAATTGTTATTTTCATTATGAAGAAAGTATACAACAAATTCAACAATGATAGTTGATATTAGTAGGATAACCACATTCAAGGTATAAGAGATTAGATATTTAAAGAAAAGAATAAGGTAAAACAAAAGGCATATAAGATCATCAATATATAAGTATAAATAAGCATTATTAGGATAGCTCATTCTCATAAAATAATTAATAAAAATTGAAACAATGTGGCGGAATTATATATCATACCATTACTAAATAAATAATAAGATGAATATTAGGTAGCTCAGGATAAAAGGATATAAGAAATAATTTAAAAATAAGTTTATAATATTATTATCTAACAAATTCTAGATGTTTATAATAAAAGTAATATAAGACAAAGATATATAGTTAAACCGGATATATATATATATATATATATATATATATATATATAATATTAATAATTATTATATATACAATCTAATTTTAAAGTAATAATGATATATATATAATTGCAATTTGCATTTGTAAGATATTATAGATGGAAAGGGATAAAGATAAAAAGGTATGATATTAAAAAATAAAAGGATAGGAAGCAAAAGTAAGACATTATTATCATAGTATTTTACTATAAACATTATAATAACTATAATCACATTAATCCAAAGTCAAAATAAAAATAATGTTATAATATAAAATAATATCACATATATTATTCGGTATATTGTTTATAGAAAGATAAATACTCATAAAGTATATTTGATGCAAATTCTCGTGTAGGTGCTTCTAAAATTATAAACAATTTAGTAATAATATTTCTAACTCAAAATATATTTTAAATATTATTTTTATTACAAAAACTCACTTTTTAAAATAATAAATAATAATAACTTATTTTAAATAAAATATTATAAGCCTGTTGGATAATTATTCAAAGGATAGAATATTCATCTAAACTTTTTTTTAGATAAGCTACAAAAATAAATCCACTGTTTCTCCCCCACATAAAAAATATTATTTCAATATACCAAAGAATAATAATAAGAGAAAACGACTCGAATAACCTTCTAATACATTTCACAATCATCAGTATTTGACCCCCAACCTCTAAAATATATAGTTCAAATACCAAATTCCTTTTTTTGATCAGTAAACATATCAAAAAGTATCTACCAAAAATATGGTAGACACTCCAATTTTTAGAAAAAAAAAGATATAATTTTATCATTTCTGCCAGAGGCCGAGCACGACACAATTAAATATGTTTTCTCTTATTATTATTCCTTGGTATACTGAAATAATTGTTCCTCCAGGAAGACTACATTGCTTTAAATGTAGATCTTAGCAATATTCTGTTCTGTCCAATGTGCATTCAGAAATTGAAAGTTTTTAAGCGTTTCAGTAGCCATGTGTAAGCTTGAATGAGTTTGGTTTACGTTAAAAATTTGTTTGATTTGGAACAATAATGTTTACTAAAATCACTCTAAGATGAATAAGTACCAAAGAAAGTGATACACTCATGACTTCGAAAAACTCAGGTTATATTTTACAATATATTTTCTATGTTTAGTATTCTTAAACAATACTCACCCTAAATTTAATATCACTTTATTAAAAAGTTGTTAGAGATGTTAAAAATAAAAAATGTGGAAATTCTTACAAGTAATACATTTGTAAAATCTCAAAAAAAAGCAATTAACTCGCTTCTAACCAGACCCTAGATTAAAGAGGAAACCAATTTTCCAAAAACAATATGAAGGAAACATGTTTTAGAAGATAAAAGCACAGCAAGAAGGAGAGAAACCAAAGATACAGTGATGGCAGACCAGGAAGTTTGACGTTGAATTTGAGTAAATAAATAAAGTGAAATAACAATAACAAAGATAGAGTGAATTTGGTTGTTGATTGGATACAATACGAAAAGTTGTCCACGCATCTCCTAAACAACTCAGATTCTTCATAATCACTCATAAAGCAACAAGAAAAAGCCTATAAACTAAGCAGCAGGGTTATGAATTGCATTTTGCAAACACAACTAGGATCACAACATTACAGAATTTAGACTGTCACCTTAACTACACAGCAACTGTAACTATGATCACAATAGCATGTCATTAACAGGTGTGTTACTGTCTATAAATTAGGCAATTGTAGTCCACAAAACAACAATCACAACATTATAGTTTTTAACAGTATTCACAACCACATTACAGCCATACTTATGGCCACATTTGTTAACAATTTACTTTAAGCACAACATACATAATTGCAGTCATATCAGCCGCATTTTGCTACGGTTGTCCATAATGACAGTAGTCACAACCATGAAAACAATTTAGAATCTTGGTAGGCATTAACGATAGCATGGGACACTAACATGCCACATTATATTACTTTATGGCAACATACAAGCGAGCTAGGAAAGATAACATGTGTCATTAGCATAACATCTTATTGACCTTTGAGGGTGCATAGAAGCCCATATGTTTCTGTGATTATAGTTTAGATAATAATAAAACTAAAGAAGCAAATACCAGATTTTGGTGAGCATAGAAAATCCAACAATAAAAAGCCAGCGAACCATTAGTCTAAAGTCTAAGACAGAACAAATCAAATAGAATGATTGAATCACTTAGAAGCTGAGTGATTATTATCCTGAAAATCCTCTTCCCTGATGAGCAACTTCTCCTTCTGAACAGCAACAACAGGCTTTGGCTGTCCAACACTCTGTGATCCTGTGTACCTTGCCAACACCACAAAAGTCATCCCTCCAAGCACATTGTTCAACAGTCTGAGCATAAACACTGACGACTTGAACGCTAATGGAGGCAGCCCTTTCTCCAACACAAATTCAACACCATTAAGTGTCTGGTATCTGAGGTTGCTACTGACACCCATGTGAGCAGCCCAAGTGAGGGCATTCAAGAGGGTGGGCGGAGGCTTGTTAGGTGTCTCAAAATCAGGATCTAACTTCTTCCTAACAGTAATCAAGGTGTTAGAGATGGCAGTCCCAACTAGGCCAGCAGCGAAACCAACACCAGCGAAAAGAGCTCCTTTGTAAATTAGAGTACCAAAGCGATCTAAAAGATTGTAAGTACCAGGCTGGAACATGTGACTAGTGGGGGAATTAGCAAATATTCCAGGCAGTGAGGAGGAGGTGAGGGACAACGTCGGCGCGAGGAGATACATGAGGGTGAAGTTGAGGATGCAACCAACAACTAGGGTTGAGAAAACGAAATCAAGTTCATTGAGGCCGAAATTAGGTCTGGTAGCCATATCACCAATCACACAAGCACTTACACCAACCAACTCTTCCATTAATACTTTGAAAGCGAATTGTGGATCAGCGGCAACCCTTGATCTCCATCCGTTTAGGAATATACTTAACAAACCAAATCCAGCACCAGAAGAAGAAGAATCATCATCATCATCGTTTGAATCGTTAGAATCTCCCGATTTCCCAGAATCACCACCACGTCCCCCATTGCCGCCGCCGCCAATGGCGAAGGAGAGAGGGAAACGGTGGCCGTTAGGTCTTCTGGAGAGAGAAAGAGAGGAAGGGTTTTGGTGACGTGGCAAAATGGAAGATTGGTAGTGACCAGAGAGAGGACAAAAACGAAGCTGAACTAGGGCTGCCATGCTTTGGTTATAAGATCTGCAATTATATTATGTAATTGATTCCATAAATAACGTAATAGTAATAATAATTCAAATAATAAAGTACCTTGATTGGAGATAATCAAAGAATGGTTGAATTGAAGGAATATGAAGAAGAAGAAGAAGAAGAAGAAACCAACCAACTCAAAACTAAAACCCTTCAAATTGTTACAACTCAAAACCCACTCACAAATTTGTCACGCTTCCTTGTTTGTTGTTTGGTCCCACATCGCATATCGGAAACTGGACTGGGCTGAATTCGGTTCACTCTACCCAAACAAAAGCGAGCTATTTATATACATAACTAATACAATACTAGTTAATATTACATTTCTAGGTACATTCTACAAGAAAAAGCAAGATATTCAAGTACACTGCCTTTATTTAATTGTTGGATCAAGCTCAAATTTAGATATAAGGTTTATAACATCTAGAACATCAATATGAATAGTTGGAATAGAATTTTTTTTAAATGAATATTTGTTGAGTGAGCCATAGATTTTTGAGTGATGCAAACAATTTGATGCTATATCTTCCCATGTTATTACCCACTCAATTCCTAGAACTATATCACAACAAGTGATATGATGTTTATTGTGATGTTAGTTATGGAGTTCATTAGAAATGAAATAGGATAGAATATTATTTAGATTTAATTAAATAATTGTTATTATTTCTAAAATGTTCTTATATTGTAAGATTATGATACTTGTATGATCATCATCAGCTTAGGATTTCCTTATTATTTTTAAATAGTGTCTTTCTCATCAATCAAAGGAATGAAAAATGAAGAATTTAGTGTTTACTTTACCCTTTTTCCAGGAGTAGAATATTTTCTATAGTATTCTTGATACATTTTACACTCTATCAATAAGCAAGAGAAATCAACATAATATCTAAAGTGAACATAGTGTGTTGTAGTGTCCATGTAAAATTACAGCGTGACCATGTAGGCCAAAAAAGCATTCATAGATATTAGATCATCATTTGATGCTTCCACTACCACTAATATCATACTCCCAGATGCTTCATGTAATTCTCAAGAACCCAAGCTAAAACCATGTTCATCTTTTTCATATCTTTTCATGGAGCATATGAGAATATGATATTAGTCGTAGTCCTATAATTTCATATGAGACCATACTCCCACTCACAGTTACCAAAAGTTATGATTTCCATTCACAAGCTCACTAATGTCTTATGTTATGCCAGGTGTCATTATAGAGAATGTAAAATTTAGATATGCATGAATTACAAGAACAACGACGATACAAATTAAGACAATATGTTAAACAGAGAAGGAATGACATGAACATAGAGCAAAGACAATAAGAGTTAGCAAGGAGGCATTTAACATGCTACGAACGAAACAATGACAATGAAGCAGAACAAAATCAAAATAATATTTGTATTCACACAAAAACCGAAGAAAGTATCATACCCATGACATGTGCATGATATTTTCCTCAAACAGCATATAGGAAATACTCTAATACAGGTATTAGTACATTTGTTATATTTCATTTCCTTAAACTAACAAAAATACTTAGAGTCTAAATACTAATATTAAAATATGTTTTATTTAGGTTGATGTTGATATCATGTCACATACTTACACATTATGTTTACAATTTTTACATAGGAGGTGATACTCACATTCAATTGAGTCTAAGAGGAAAACACATTATTTTTTAATTAAAACACACTATGCTATGCTTACTTACCAAACTCTAGATTATAATAGGAAACAAAATAAATGAGTTCCAAAAAGAATTTGAGTGGCAATATTCTATTCCTCATTAACACAATTGTATATGCATCATTTTATTAAGCTTGAACAATCACCCTAATTAAATATATTCAACTAAAAATTATAATATTTAATACAATTTACTACATTAAATATTTATTATATATAAACTATACATTACAAACAATAGGAAATATAAGGAAATGAAAAAGAAAGAAATAATAAAGGATTGGATGGAAGTTTTGGGCCATTGGGCCCGGTAAGTATGATAAGGCCCGGTTTGGTACTCCTCCTCCTCTGTGTGATATATAAAATATGATAGAGAGAGAGTGTGTGTTGTGTTGTGCTGTTGAGAGAAGAAAAAGAGAAAGATGAATTTTCGATGGATGGAAGCAGTGTTACCATTAGGAATAATCGCAGGAATGCTTTGTGTTATGGGTAACGCTCAGTATTATATCCACCGTGCTGCTCATGGCCGTGTCCGTATTTCATTTTATTACTCATTACTCTCTCTCGATTCAATTCAATTCAATTCAATTTTATTATTATTTATTTGTTTATTAATAATTGGATCTTTGATTTCAGCCTAAGCACATCGGTAATGATATGTGGGATGTGGCCATGGAACGAAGAGATAAGAAGCTCATCGATCAATCTACTACTTCCTAGGTATATATCCCTCTCTTTCATCATTTATTTACCCTTTTCACTCTTACTGCCATAACGTACATATTTCATCATTTTATTCATTGTTATTATGTAAAACCTATAAATCACAAATTAGGTTTTCAAAACAATGGATAGGGTCTGGATGTGAATGTTATCAAAATCTCTATGCCATACTGCTAACCTTCAATTGGTCTTTTTATGATGATCAAATAAAATACAGTGTGTATTCACAAACCTCAAGGCTTAGCTAGCTATACATGGACACAATAATCCTTATGTTTACTTGTTTCTCTTCATATGTTTTTTATGTCACTTTATCATCTCATTTTTTGCCTATGGTTGGATAGGAATGCTAATTCTTTTATTAATGATGATAAATTCTTCCCATCATTACTGTTTCTAGAAGATTAACTAGTATGCTTAGTTTCTTTGTCGTTCTCAGATAGTGGCTATTTTAGACACATTTCTTTCTTTGATATTCTGAGGGATTCAACATATATTTCTCCTTCATGTCATACTTTTTCTAAGTTCCTTTGTTTTGCTCTGCTATTTCTACTGCTTTCTTTAGGATCATTCTATCCTCTGCACGTGTACTTTTCTTTCATCAAATTTCTTTTTATTGATAATCAAAAAATGAATTGTCACTTTGATAACTAAAGGTTGATATGGGTATATAGGTTTAATTTTTGTGTGTATTAAACTTAATGACTTCGATTTAAAATAAAAATTATAATTTGTGTGTTGCTTAATGCAGGTCGTTTTATCAATGTGCTTGTGAATGGAATAAATTGCTTATCTGATGTTCCAAGGAATCCGGGAGGATCCCTACACTCAGATTTCCATCTGTTTTCTTGTATGACATTTATTATCAGCTTTAAGCTCTAATCAATTGCTTTCTCATGGCTGAACATGGTTTAATAGACTTGTTATAACTTTGTGTTTGAGATATTTGTTCCATGTTAATCTTTGACCAATTTGTTCTTCAACATAAATATAAGTCTTCATATATATATATATATCAATAGCTGATGAATAATTATATAAAGCAACCTGCATTCCCGACCCATACTTTCCATTAAACACAAAGATTGAAGAGAATGTTGGAAAAGAGGAGGCTACCATAGTAATTAACATTTTCTTATTTATAAATCATAACATGCAGAAGATTTTGATGTTTGAACAGAATATAGGTTTGAGATTATGAGAAACAAACTATAACAGGAAAGTTTTTTATGTGCCATAGGTAATTATTTTCCAGCTCTTGCTTGTTTCTTTTGCATTTTGAGACAGTGACACACTATAATATTTTTTAATGTCATTTAAATTAACTGTTTCTAAGTTGATTTTATAAGTTTTTTTTGTTGAAAATTTGGTAGTTTAAAACCCACTTTTTGAAGGTATATTTTCTGAAAATATTAGGACTCTGTAGATCTTTTTCATTGTGAAAAATTGTAAAATTTGGTTGGGAATTGTGAGTTTTGTAACAAAAAAATGTAAAAGACCAACTTGAAATTATTTGATTTATTTTTTGGCTCTACTTAAATGTTAAATTTTTTAATGTTAAGTTCCTTTGTAGGAATGTTTCACCTGTGTTACTTGAAAGCATGGGTCATCAACTGATACCTTTCTCCCTGTATGATTTTTGTTGGCATATTGAATGAAATCTCTGTCAAAAACTGAAATTGGTAGGACAATAATTCAGTACATTTGATTGTTCTACCTTTCTATTAACACTTCCGTCTACATATAGCGCTTTGCTTTACCTTCCACTTGGGTTTAGTTTCACTGCCCAAAACGTAAAATAGAAAATGTGAAAGAAAACATGTTTAGTTTGTGAATACTGAGTAAAATAATACAGTAATAATAACTAATAAGTATATTTGCACTTACCTACTATCTACTATCATAAGAGTAAGATACTAGATAAGTAAAAAATGTCATATACTTTTTGGACAAGTATAAGGAAATCATAAGTCAGTCAATGTTATATTGATCAAGGAGGTGAACTTATTATACTGGTAACTTAGGAGATTTAAGGTGCTGCTGGTCTAGAAGTGACGTGGGAGACATGTACTTTTTGTTGTTAAAGCTTGAATAATTTGGTACGCAGCAGAGTGCTGTTACAAGTGTGCAAAGAAACAATGCAACCGCAACTTGTACAACAAAGCCACCATAACCATTTGAAGGGATATGCCAATACCAGTGGCAGGATTGCAATTAAGTGCACAATCTAGGCAGTGAAGTATTCAACCACATACCTATGGGGAATACCTCCTGGAATGTAGTATAAGTGAGTGATTCCTACTAGAGTGGTAGCACACCATTTGACAAACAAGGGTGAGAATTATGTCATCTTCCATGGACAAATAAAAATGTAAGTTCTCTTTGTTGATGAAACGAGGTCACTGCATAGAAAATTACCGGATGAGAACATGTCCAAGTTATTAGAGAGGCAGGCTTATGATTACATATTGTATTCATTACTAGCTTCGATGTTCAAATATTATATATCCACACTCTTCATTAACCAATTTTAACATTATGAAATGAAAAGCTTAAACTAGGATATGTATGGAAGTTGCTGCACAATATGAATACCTATAACATTTCCCTCTACCCAAATCCAGTTATTAGAAACAAAAACATTCCAGGCAAAATAAGTGCACACTACTTTTCCATGTATGTTTTTTCAGGATAAATGTTATGCAATGGAACATTCATACCAAGTTGGGTAGAAAAAATGTTCATACTGAGTTATGAACTTTCATGTTTCTATTATGTCCACAAAGTAGGTAGCGACATTTTATTCATTTCAATGGAACAACTGAATACATCGTCAAGATATAGAATCACTTTTGACTACTACCATTCACACCACAATGAATCATTAAAGGAGATAACATATATACACAAAAATCCTCTATTACCACAAGTATAAACTAATGATCTTAAACAAACAAACCAGGGGAAGCCAAAAAGAGGTGTTGTTGAGAAGAATTTCTGATTGCAGTAACTGAACTTGAATATATATGCGAAAGAAACAGCAGCAAGTGAAGATTATGTAAAAAAATTGTGTGTCAGTCATGGTGCATATTCATGTTCAATGGTAGGTTGTGTTCGAGTAACAGTTGCGGCAGGTGCTCTTGTATCCCCGACCGAGGCCATATGAAGAGCTTCTCCCACATCTGCAGCCCTTTCCATCTGTTGTATCATCTTCTTTTGTTTGTACTTGTGTGCCCACAAAACCAACAGCAACAACAATGCTAACAATGCAAGTCCTCCCAAGACAGACCCAACAATAATCCCCACCTTCTTCTGGTCACTCTTGCTTTCCCCTTTACCATTTGTCGAGCTACCAGGAGCGGGAGCAGGAGACAATGGTGCTGGTGTTGGAGGAAGAACGGTGGACATGACCACTATTGAGTAATGGCCCTGCTGTGAAGTGGAGCAAGTGTTACCTCCTATTACATTGGTGAAATTGGATGAACCCTGTAAATTAAACCAAACACATTTGGCAACGGTGCCATCAGGAGCAGATTTCACATCCTGGAACTTGATATTGATAGGGTCACCTGATGCCTTGACATTGAGCTGTGGTAAATTTGTAGCAGATAGATTGGAACCGTCATAAGCGAGTAGTCCCAGTATGGGAGCCAAGTAAGTGTAATTGGGCAAGGAGTAGTAGCGAGTGGAGAAATAACCCAGGTTCTGGTATACCAAAACAAGCCTAGTGACACATGGTTTCTCAATGACCCCTTTAGGAATATGAAACTCATTGTACATTGAAAAACCTCTCCTCCTTAAACTGCCACTCCTTAATCTCAATGCAGCAACCTTAACACCGGTCAAATTAGAAGGGAGGTTAGTGGCATTGTAAATGGCACCTGTTATGGGTTTGATCAAAGCCCTGTAAGCATAGTCTTGAAGAATTGCATCGAGGGCCTTTCCTTGGGTAGCAGTAGGAATAGAAGTAGTAGTTTGAATAGTAGCAGCAAGAATAGTAGTAGTAGTAATAAGAAGAGAAAGAATGGCAAGACTCCAAAGAAGAAGTCCCATGGATGCTAACAAATGATATTCAATAAACTTACTTTTTAGAAATAGAGTTAGGGGAAGGCACATTATGATATCAAATTAAATTAATAAATTAAAACAACAACGGGGGGCAAGAAGGAAGGAGGGTATAAGCACCAATATTCTCTCCCTCTCTCTCTCTTTCTTTCTTTAACAATATTCTTTCTTTCTTTCTTTCTTTCTAGCTTTGAATTGGTTTGGGTTGGTTAATAGTAATAATAAGAATAAGAACTGTGATGAGAAAGAAGAGATAAAGTTTGTTGTTTTGCATACTATGAGATTGAGTTGTTGAGGTCCACTCCTGACAAATCATTTTACTCTGTTTTTCTGCCCTATGCCAAAAATTATAATCACTCACCAAATCTATGTCCTTCCTTCCTTATTTTATTCCTATTATCATCATCCCCTATTGGCCTATTCATTCAATACTGCATTCTATCTTACTATGCAATTCATTTATCTTTGATTTAATTTCATCTAATTTCATTAGGAAATTAAATTACTACTTAAGGAATACATTCATAATTGGAAAAAACCTACTCCACATCATAATCATTCATTATTGGAAAATCCAATGGTTTGAAAAAATAAGTATATCTAAACCATTGAATTTTTCAAGAATAAGTCTCATTATAATTATGGGGAGGGATCCACTTACTCCAAGAGTAAGTGGAAAAACACTTACTCCACATCATGACCATTCATTCTTGGAAATCCAATGGTTTGAATTGGTGAGTACATCTAAACCATTGAATTTTTCAATATTAGATGGCTAAGATGAAGAGTAAGTGTTTTTTAGAGTAAGTGGATCCCTCCCCGATAATTATACTTATCATTTCGGAATCAATAAGATACATATCAAAAATAAAATAAAAATCACATTTCCTCTGGTATCGACGATATAACTAGTTTAGTACACAACATCCTACCACTCCAACTTATAGGTACAAATTTATTTTACCAACTACAAGCAACCCAAAATGGCAATGGGCCAAAAAACACATAAAAGGACCCGGACCAAAGAGGCCTCAAATAGACCCAAAATAAGTTCTAAGGTCTAGCTTACTTGGTAACTTACAGGGGAAGGGGCCCATAAAGGGTATCTCAGCGTCTCCGTAGGCTTATATATTGGCATGTCAAACTAACTGATTGAACATATAAGAGTATGACCTCACTATGACTTGATTACACCTTCCATGTTGACGCAAGTTAAACTTAGACACTCAATACAAATGGAGGATGTAATTTTCATACTAGATGAGAGATCCACTTATTTTAAGATTAAATTTTTTAAATTTACCCCACATCTTTTAGCCATTAATTCTAGGGAAATCCAATGGTTTAGATCCACTCACTAATTCAAACTGTTGGGTTTTACTAGAATTGATGAATAAGATGTGGAGTGAAGCAAGTGGATCCCATCCCTTCATAGTAAATATCATCTACTCTATATCCTACTACTTTTTTATTATGTATTTGCATTCCATAAATATTGGATCCTAATAGAATCCCTTATCGAGTACAAATCCAAGGTGATCCCTTGTAGTTGGTAAATTTCTTGGTTCCATGTTAGCAAACTAAAAAATAGAATCTAATCCTACTAAATTAAAAATTGTATTCACTATGTGTAGCCCAAAAGCCATAAAATAGGTATAATAGTTAACATTTTAGTTAACCACCCTCTTCTCTTTCTTGCCATATGTAGCACAACATTCACTACTTCTTCTCTAACTCATGAATAAAGGAAATACATTTAAATGATCTCAATAGCAACTTTCAATGTTTTCAGCAGGCCACCCATCCTAACTAAACCATTGTTTCGCTAGACCTCTCGGCTTCCACGATTAGGGAGAGATAATGGAAAATGATAAAATTCCACAATCTCTTAATAATTGGAGTCATTACCATGGCCATGGAAAAAATAAAATGGATATTTGATTCAAAATAAAATAAAATGGAAGATGATGTAAATATAAACCCAAAATGATGAGCATTTTCAAGCAGATCTTTCTGATGACAGAAGACATTTTTTGAATTTCTAAACACTAAGAAGGTATCCCTAGTCACCGCATTTGAGCCTAGACATCATGAAAGGAGATAATTTTTGAATAACTATCAACATACCAATAGCCGTGGGCGGGTAGTTTTCAATTGTTTTCCATAACATTCAATTATTAAAGAAATAATATATTTTATCACATCCATCGCATGGTTGAACGATAAGAGAACACAAGGAATGTTCTTAGTTAAAAAAAAGCAAACATATAAACAAAAACAAAAGCATGCTGAGAATCCTCAATTAATCTCGGGCAAAAGTTAGGGCAAAAATGCAATATCAATGATCACAAAAGGAACATTTCATAAGATTTTTTTTGCCTAAGTCTCAGTTCATTCTTATCTCAACCTGGAAAATTTTCTTAATTGTTGAATGTCTTGTTAGAAAACTGTTGAAAATATGATAAAGAAGAAAATGAAATGAGGGCGTGGGAAACACATATTTTGAGCTTTATATCATTTTCTTGGAAACCCTTAGTCAAACCACGATACAAGCATAGAAAGACATTGTCCATGACTTATTTGCCTAAGATGTGCATCATGATAGAAAAGAGATGACTCCACTATTCTAATAAAATTTTGATAAAAATATATCATCTTTAATGCATAAGTTAAAAATCATTTACTCATAATAATCATAACTTCATCACCACTCACAACCAAAAACACAAATTTTAATTCTATCATCCAGCACCACATATACTATTAACCAAATCCAAATTAACTTCTATCATAACCAACACCACATCTACTATTAGCCACATCCAAATTAACTTTTATCATCACCACCACCACGTATACTATTAGCCAAACCCAAATTAAGTTTTATCATCATAACCACCACCACATCTTCACAAGCCCAACTCAAATTAAATTTTATCATTACTACCACATCACCACTAATAGCCCAAACACTTGCCAAATTTTGCATGATCATTATTTAGTATCTCTTTTTAAAGAGTTATGCATGAAATAAGGAACACTATAGTCAGGAAAAAAATAGAAGCCTCCTAAAGTGGGGCGCATTTTAGGATGATTCTTGGTCTAAGGCTTTGTAGTCCAAATCTACCAGATCAATGTGAATCGCTGGGGGCAGATTTTAGGGTTGATTATACTTTCTAGTGAAAAGTTACAATAAGCCCAAACTAGGGCAGATTTTGGGTTGATCTCATTTTCTTGTGAAAAATCATAAAAAGCCCAAAGTCGAGGCAATAGTGTAGTAGTTTTTCATGATTCCAAATTGATTCGATCAGTAGAAGCCAAAATCCTTCAAATAAGATGACGTAGAATCTTAAGTTATTATCTTTAAGAACACTTTCAACAACAACTCATACAAGTCTTATGCTTGCTATCAATTCAAGTCGCCACATCGGGGGGTGTTCACATAAAGAAAACAAAAAAAAAAAAAACAAAAACAAAGAGTGTTAGGTTGAAAACCCACCTCGACAACCTAGGAAAAGGAGAATGGTTCTAAGTCGAAAACCTGCAAAGGCGACTTAGAATCATAATAAAATACGAGAATTCCCGACAGATGCATACATAAGGTATTTTGGGCAAAAATTAGAGAAAATTTAATGAACACTCTCAAGCTAAAAACTTATTATTACACATCCTCAATCACTAAAACAAAGACAATTTTCTTGGAAAATCTAAGTTATAGCTTCCCAGCTGAAGACGAGATTTCAGGTAGCCTACACTAGAGCAGTACAAATGAAGTTATTCATTATCCCAAAGATTACACAGGGGCAATTTTATAGATCGTTTGAAAATAAAGATGTCTTCAAGCAATATGGGTCATCATTTGATGAATGAAAAGCTATAGTCCCAATTAACAGCAAACAACAAGGGTCACTTCCGCCGAGTCTGCAAAAATTGACGAGTCCCCTCTAGGAAATAAACCATGGTGATACATTAGAACATTTGCCTATTCAAACAAACATATAATACTCATATCATGCATGACATACATACATCAAAAGATATTCATATTAAAATCAATGCATATTCACATTAATCATAATATCATCAATATGGTTACATCCATCATAAACATCACACTGCATCATAAATAATGCATAGTCACATTCATGCATCAATTATTATAACTATAATCAATGTGAACTTCATGCATCACATATCCCTACAATAGAAAAAACACTACATTACACATTCATAAATAACCGTGCATTCAAACATGTATCTCTACATTTTAATTGCATAAACTATCAGTCTCGAACCATCCCATTTCCAAAATAAATTTTCGAACAACACCAACAACCTTCATCATGGCAAAACGCGGAAACTGACTCAACAAATCTCTGGTCCACCACAACAAAAAAGGGAACTGCTTCAACAAATTCCTAGTCAACCACGACAAAACCGGGAACTGCCTCAACAAATCCCTGGTCCACAACGGCAAAACGCGGGAACTGGCTCAAAAAATCCCTGGTCTACATCACGACAAAACACGAGAACTGCCTCAACAAATCTCTGGTCCACCACGTCAAAATGCGGGAACTGCCTCAAAAAATCCCTAATCTCCATCATGGCAAAACGCGATAACTCCCTCCACAAATCCTTGGTCCACCACGAAAAAAAAACGGAATATGCCTCAACAAATCCATGGTTTCCATCATGGAAAAACGCGGGAACTACCTCAACAAATCCTTGGTCTCCATCACGGCTAAACGCGAGAATTGCCTCAACAAATCCATGGTCCACCATGACAAAACACAGGAACTGCCTCAACAAATCCCTGGTACACCATGACAAAACATGGGAACGGTCTCAACAAATCCCTCGTCCACCACGGCAAAATGTGGGAACTGGCTCAACAAATATCTAGCCTCCATTATGAAAAAACGCGAGAACTATCTCAACAAATCCCTGGTCCACCACGACAAAACGCGAGAACTGCCTCAACAAATCCCTGGTCCACCACGAAAAAACACGAGAACTGCCTCAATAAATCCCTGGTCTCCATCACGGCAAAACGCGGGAACTGCCTCAACAAATCCCCGGTCCACCACGGCAAAACGCGAGAACTGCCTCAACAAATCCCAGGCCCACCACGACAAAGCGCGAGAATTGCCTCAACAAATCCCTGGTGAACCACGACAAAACGCGAGAACTGCCTAAACAAATCTCTGGTCTCTATCATGACAAAACGCGTGAACTACCTCAACAAATCCCTGGTACACCACAACAAAACGCAGGAATTGTCTCAACAAATCCCTGGCCCACCAAGGCAAAAATCGGGAACTGCCTCAACAAATCCTTAGTCTACCAAGACAAAACGCAGGAACTGCCTCAACAAATCTCAGGTCCATCACGACAAAATGCGAAAACTGCCTCAACAAATCCCTGATCCATTATGGCAAGCGCGAGAACTGATTCAACAAATCTCTAGTACACCATAGCAGATTTTAGGTCTGCTTCATCAAATCCATTATTTCCCTTTCATGCAAAGTATGAATAAATTATTTTTTTTCGTCCTTAACAAAATTAGTATTCTTTTATTTACTAGTTACTTACCATAATATATATCAAACCTCAGTTTTCTAGTAATCCGTTAAGTAACAAGTAAAGAGGGACATTTGTGAACACCCAATTTTGTCTAGCCCAAAATGAAATATACTTATTCAAAAACAATATTTTACAAAAAAAAAACATTTTGTGAAAAATAAAATCTTTGGAGATTGACTCTTATGAAAATTGGAAAAATAAGTAAATCAAGATTGCAATATGCAAATATGCAAATCAAATCAAACTACAAAATTTCATATCAATGTGATAGTGTTGCACAAATCATTTTGATTAGAAAATTTAATCTTTATAGATTTGATAGAAAATTAATTTTTTTTAGAGATTTTGGTCAAATAAATTGGAGATTGAAAATCATATCAAATAAAATAAAAAAGATATTCAGGGTATTAATAGTCACTTATCATCCTAATTATGGAAGGATTCCAATTTGCAAAACCATAACCCAAAATCCTTTAATTTTCGTTTTCTATTTAATTATAAAATAAAAGTGCACTTAAAATATATATTTTGTGAATTTATATAAGTCAAATGATTGATTTTTAATTATTTATGGGTAATGTGACAATTTTGGGATTTTATAGAATTACTACATAATTTTCTATCCAAAATGATGTTTTCGGCTACGACTATTTTAAAAAGGTTCAAATAATTGTGTTAATCTCACTTTTGAGCATTAAAACATTTTTTCGCCGTGGATCAGTTATATATGCAACATCGATGCGTTCTTATTCGTTGTGGATCATTAATTATTTTCTATATGCATCAGCGATGCGTTTTAATTCGCTGTGGATCATTCATTATTTCGTATATTCAACCGCGATGAGTTTTACTTGGCTGTAGATATTTTAAATGTTCAACAACGATGCGTTTTATTTCGCTGTTGAAACATATGTTTTAAATATGCTTGACATTAAGTATTAACATTCCTAACTTTTGAATTGAACAAAACTGAAATTGTAAATATTAATTGAAATTGTATGTTGTATATATTAAATGAAAAATACATTTTATTTATGTGTTTTTGCATGGAAACATTAAATCCTAGCTTATGTTACAATATATATATACGTGTAATATGTTACAACAGAATTGCTAAACATAGAAAATAAAATCTTAGCTTATATTAATCTATTCTGAAACGAACTTCTAACTTGACTAGAGTTTGGAGAGTTGGACAATCTTGATTGCTGAAATTTCCAAATACTTGCATATATATATATATATATGTATATATATATATGTATATATATATATGTATATATATATATGTATATATATACAACAAAATTGCCAAACATAGAAAATAAAATAGAATTGCCATAAAATAAATGTTCATCATTGGTAATTAAAATATCCAAAATAGTAATAAATGTCCAGAAAATAACAGATAAAAAGACAATAAAATAGTGAAAAAAAGAAATTAACATTCATAATGTATCAACATTGTTCAATCAGAGAAATTAAGAATTTCTAGATCTTCTTCATCTTCAATAATAGAATTAAGAAATTCAATATAGTGTGGGTCAACACCTCATTCAGTTGTGAATAATTCCCTGAAAATAAAATTCATAAGATTCATAAAATAATTAAACATGATTACAAATTTAATAATTACAAACAGAAAAAATTAATCACAGCTTCAATACTGATCCATCTTGAAATATTAGCTTGTATGAAATATTTTTAGAAAATGCATATAACCCATCATTTGGCACAATATCAAAGTTTTCAAGAATATAGTTAAAACCCCCTTAAGTTTATTTGGTAGTTGTGGAATATAACTCTCCTTCACTATAGTCTCAATTTTATCCTCATATTACATAAACATATAATATGATGGACCAAATCAAAATCTTAAATCATAAATGAATTTTTTTTAAATAAATAACTAAATTAAAACAGCACACGATCAATGAAAATCAACAAAACGCAAGGATATGCAAATATTTGCATATGATGAAAAATAGTTTTAAGTTCCAATTTCAGCATCCATGAAATATTCTTACAAGATAAATCAATATCTCTGTTGAGCTTCATTTTTTTAATGAGGTAGTATAATTAACATGCTAAATATATAGACTCAAAGATTTATGGGAAACTGATATCATTATTGTTTCGCGTGAGAAACTCATATCACGAAGCAAAACGAATTTTGGGGGTTTGAAAATAATTTAATACATGAGATGATGAAAGAATGTTGTTCAGAAATTTATTTTAAAACATATCTAATACACAACGCAAGTTATAGATTATGATGTATAAGATATTAAATCCACAACGAATATCTACGAATGCGCTATAAATGACTACCATCAACAACGAAAACTAAAAATGACGCTGTTAAACATATTCCTATTCACAGCGATGTGCAATATAGGCGTTGTTAAATATTACGAATTAAAACAAGCACATATTCCACCGCACATATTTTCTATTGTGCTGTTAACATTATATCTGCTTATCCATTTTAACAGCGAATTCTTAAAGTTGCGCATTATAATTTTCCTCCGCCTTTTGTTTTACAACATTTTCTAGGATGCGCGGTCGAAGAACCTCCTTTAATCTAAGACCATTACGACTTTGACATTGCTAAGTTTCTTTTATAAGTAAACTAGTAAGTTACTCGTGCATTCGTACGTGACGATATTTTTTATCGCATGGTTAAAAACATATATGTTATTCGTGCATTTGCATGGTTAAAAACACACATGTTACTGTATATTGCATGATTAAGAATATATATGTTATTAGTGCATTCCCATTATTAAAAACACACATGTTACTTGTGTATTCATATGTTAAGAACACACATGTTACTTGTGCATTCATATTGGTAAGAACACATATGTTACCCCTGTATTCACGTAATCCAAACCTAATCAAACATATGAGAAAAATAAATAACAATAATGTTATGAAATTTTCTATTGATCACTAGCCTCGCAAACACACATGTTACCCGTTACATAAAAGGGTAACATTTCGACCGAGTATAACAACCAAAGGAAGAGAAAGCACCAACAAAAGAAAATTGCCTCCTCTATGATATATTCCAAAAGCCATATTAGCCATATATTTCCAAGATCATCAGCCTCACAAACACAAATGTTCCTTGCAATTAGGATTGTAATTTGGTCATGTATAACACATGAAATCGAAAGCTTGAGCTATACAGTACAAATATTTTTAGAACATATAGTGTTAGGATTCAGTGGAATTTAACAAACTTCATTCTCATTCATGCACTAAAATATTGATTATGCGTACACGTTTGTTATAGCATGTGTTTGATATATATATATATATATATATATAATGTTTTTATTTTGTTTGATATATATATATATATAATGTTTTTATTTTTTTTTATCAAACCGTAAGATTATAATGTGTGAATATTATACTTTTTTATGTTTGAGTAGCTTAACTGAAAAATAAAATAAACTAATTGTTTATGTTGAGTATGTCAAGTAACTCAATATTAAGCAATTTGGAATTGGAATGTCTCTCTTGCAATCTTATTCAATATCATTGGCTTATAAAGCCATACATTCAACTGAAATAAAAGAATAACAGCAAATAAACTAATGCCTAAATTAATGCCTAAACATACGTTTATTAAAACAGAAAATAAACATCAAGTCTTATTAAAACAGAAAAGAAACATCAAGTTTTAGTAGCATAACAGTAAGCATGGGTAATGTATAAATATTAATTTTTTCAGAATACCTAATGACAAATGGTAAAAATATTTAATGAAAGACAAATACCAATATTGATATTAAAAACAACATAACACACAAATAAATAAAAATTACTTAACTTTGAATTGTATAATACACAAAATAAATAATGCACAAATGATAGAATAAACAATTTAATGAAAAAACAATGCTAATTTAATGAAAGATCTATTGGTTTTTGATGGATAAAATGGAAATGAAGTGATTAATATTGTGAAATCCAAGTTGGACATCAAATGAGAAGATGTCTCATATCATATTTAACTTGTTTATATGGTTAAATCATCCATCAAACAAGAAGATTACATATATAATTAATAATTTTTATCTTTGAATATATAATTGTAAAATTTTGTATAATTAATAATTTTGTATAATTATTTATAATTATATTGAAGTAACATTTCTCCATCTTTTTTTTGGACCTGAGTAAAATGAACTATTCGGTTCACTTCCGGAGTTATTACAATTTAACCGAGTTTAAATCAGTCAGATTGAACTTTTCCCGGTTAAAAATGGTCCAACCTCTCTCATTCAATCAAAAGTGCAAACTTGTGTTGTTTTCAAGTCTGTTCAGGGAACAAACTGGTGAGATTGTCCAATCTGGTCCGGTTCTTACAACATTGCAAAAAAACAATCCACCATAAGAGATGTCTCTTTTTAATTTTTGCTTATTGTTTCGTAACTAAAAGCTAAGTATATTATTTTGGTAAGTTGTCAAATTTACTAATATTACAATTTTAAAATTGTTTAAAAAAAAAACAAAGAAAAACTACCGTTTCCATGATTAGTTTTATTAGGAGGTGACACATGCACGTATATTATATGAAGTGACTATGTTTTCTTATATATAGTAGTTAATAGTTAATAGATAAATAGAATAACATACAAAATTTTTAAATAAAATATTGAGAATATAAGTATGTAATATGTTACCAGGGAAGTGAAAAACAATTATGAGAAGGTTCATTATAGAGTCTAAAGCAACAGATCAAGACTTAAAGCGACATCACATGTAAGAATCAAGGCTTAAGATGAGAGATTCCATGTAAGACTTACTTACTACTAGGAGTGAGAATGCATTATTTGGATCTAGCAGATGTTTTTGTGGCTCAATCAAATTTGAGTTTGATCGCACTACACCAAAAAAATTCACAATCTATTCGGGCTATTTAGATATTTTTGTAAATTCTTTGTATAAGCATGTTCATTGGCCAGACAAACAATTTATCGTAAAATTAAAACTACGGTGGCCAATGACCATGGTCATTATTATTGAATATAAAGACAAAATGAGAGGATTTGAAAGTCATTTTTGAAGATTAGAACGTAGACACTTATGTTTTATGCTTCACTTTAACCAATGATTGAACTTTTAGATAGATACACTGTAGATTAATTACTTTATAAGATTGAAAAAATGAATGAAGAAAACATTTTGTTTTTGAAGAGCCAATTGTTTCCATTTATATTTATTTTTTAAGTTACAAAGTCATCCAATACATTTAGAAGAGTATGAACCGAAATCAAATCTGATGAGGCATGTTACATACATACAAAATGAATTAACAAATTATTTTTTAGGGAAATAAGGATAAAATAAAGTCAATAAATGTTACAATGCGTACATGCATTGTGCCTCTCATTTAATTAAGGCTAATAAGCTATGAAATAGGAGCATATTATTTAGCAAGGTGATCATCAGAAAGTGGAGGAGCCTCATCTTTTGATGTTGTATTCTTATCATTATTTTCATCTACTTCTTGTGGAATGGGAAATATGTGTTTTCCATTTCCTAATGGGGATGATGAGCGTGTAGCAGAAGACATGGACATTATTCGAGCATCTTGAATTGGATAAAGTTCAGTGACTTCTTCCGTTCCCTCATCAAGATACACCACATCTTGCATTGTAAGTTGATGGTATTCCACTATTTCCCTTAGAAAACGATTCTCTCGTGAATATGTCTCATTCTCTTTCGCCAATCGAGCTTTCTCAGCAAGAAGTGTCTCTAGTTGAAGTCGAATCTAAACAATATATTACATAAGAAAACAATTAATTTAGTTTTACTACTTTTATTGTACATGTGATCGTTTTTAATTTCATTCTTCCAATATATAACGTATGTTGCTTTAAGTGTAAGTATATATATATATATAAAATGAGTATGTGGTCCATATTTGTACTCTTTTGTTTCTAATAAGAAAAATGACATCTTTAGGCCGCCAGTTACCTAACAAGAATAAGAATTAAGAATATTTCTTTTGGAAGCATAGAAATTACCTTAAAACAAGAGAGGGCCAAAAATATTTTCTAGGATCAAAATCCTCTTGAGATATACCCGCTTGTTTTAATTCTGGTTCTAATATTTTTATTGTGATAATGTTGTCAAAATGACTTATATACTATCCATCACACTCAAGCCATGTCGGGGTCCACGAAAATGTTCTTGAAACACTAAGTGTGGTATAATTACAGCTGTAACCACGAATGAGTTGTGCTTGTATTCATAATTGTAGGGATGACAATGAAAACCGAACTTGTGGGTACATGTCTGAACTCAACTCGAATTTAACGAGTAAAATCTGTTGTTATTGGGTTCGGGTTTTACCCGATGCTAATTTTCGGGTTCAGGTTTGATACATGTGGTACCCTACTCCGAACCCGTCCCAATTAATAAATTGAATAAATTAACATTTTAATATATATTTTTCTAACTTTTATTTGATATAAATTTTCATTACGACAAATAATGAAACAATGGCAAAAAATGTTGATTGAAAAAGTCATTTGAGGTATTTGAAAAAACATTTATTTGATATTTTCTTCTAACCTTTATTCAATGTGGTGTTATTTCATTACACCATTTGATGTATTTTCGGGTTCCCTGTCGGGTTTTGGGTAATCAGAAACCCGATAAGATCGAGTTTGGTATTAGTAATTTAAATCCCGCTCAATTCGGGTTCGAGTTTTGGATTTCGGGTTCGGGGTTGGATAAGCGCAAACCCGACCCTGACCCGCCTCGTTGCCATTACTACATAGTCGTGTACCTAAGGTATGGTGTGACACACGACCACATGGGCAAATATCTAATGATAGGCAGTGATACACGACCATGCATGCTGTGCATGGGCCAATGTTCTTGGATCAACACATTCTCCTAAATATAAGAATACAAGTTGTGTGTTTGGGCTGAAGTAAAACGGTTGGGGTAGAAGGGTAGATACATGTGTAATGTAAACTCCAATGATGTAACCTTATAATACCCTTATTCTTTAATACATATTTGTAGCAGCTAAATGCTCCCGATGAAATAAGCGTAATTGTCAGAACCTCGTTAACTTATCTTTATGTGTTGCACTCGTCCATTTTCTCTTTACTTCTTTAGATTGCTTGTTTCCAATAATTGGTATTTGATGGTTCTTAAACCAACTGCCAAATTTGAGGTGGATACACTCAACATAACTGTCAATATTGAATTGTAGCAAAGTAATGTTAAGAATAAGGTCGGTCAATAAGGACTATCGATGCCATTGCATGAGACGAAACCAACTGACATGAATCAATTGATTTGGAAGAGTTAAAGAGAAAGGTTAAAGGAACCATATGACTCTATTTATTAGATGGAGTAATGTATCATGTCATAGATTTGACATCTCTTCCAGAGTTATGGTAGACATTAGAGAATCAATTTATGTTTAACTCTATGATGAGTTATAAATATCTGAAACAAAGACTTTATGCCCTAAAGGTGTAGGAGGGTTGTAATTTGTAATAGCATGTCATCATGTTCAATCAAATTGTCAATGATTGTCCCAACAAAGGGTGTCCTAGATGGGGACATATGGAGTATCTACTTCTATAAATATTGCTTGGAGAAATGATTTCCCTTAAAACAATAAATTGATTTGTTATTTGTATGTACATGTTAAAGTGCATATGAGTTAATAATTGATATTGTTTGCTTCCACCACACGACGCCGAACAATGAATGACTCACCATATACAAGCCAAGTAATTTTAGTTTGTGTTTCTATGAATTAATAAATCCTATGCATTTTAGGCATTGATACTCTACGATTAAACAATGGTAATTTTATCGTGATGAAGGACAAAAGGTTTACAAAGAACACTTACAAGTTATTTGTGAGTACTATTGTAGGTGAAGTTGTTGAAGAAATTTTTAAAGACTTAGATCATGATGGCGCCAAAATGTGGCACATGCATTGAGGTAACCCTAGTGTATGTGACATGACTGAACTATCTAATTGATGTATGTCTGCATTTTAGGGGGTACAAATACCAAGAAGAAAGGTATATGGATGATTGTCATGATGGAGGAGATGAAGACCTTTTAAAGAATAAGATATGGGGGCATGCCCCATTACCACCAGATAAATGTGTTATTGGGTGCAACATGGTGTAGAAGGGGAAACTTGCTGTCTTAGATAAAGAAAGGGAAAAGTTTAAGGCTCTTCCTGTTGTTAAAGGGTATTCACAATAGTTTGGGATTGAATACAATGAGATATTCTTATGGATCGTTAGATACACTTCTATCATGGTAATGCTAGTCTTGCTAGTCTTGATAGACTGCTTCACTCCATTGTGAGGGAGAAAATTTACATGAAACATCAAAGAGGTTCAGTGAAGTTGGACAAAGCTACATGGTTTACATATTGAATATGTCTCATTATGGATTAAAGAAGTCTTCAAAAATAATGATTAAAAAAGTCTACTTGATGACATATCATTTATTTTTCTACTACTTTAAATTGATGATATGTTGATTCCTACTAATAAATTGAGTGATGTTAAAGATCTAAAAATTCTATTGGAAAATGAGTTTGACATGAATGATTTATGAACTCTTTAGAAGATTCTTGGAATGGAACCCATAGAGAAAAGTGGCCTAGAAAATTAGGGCTTTCCTAACAAAGCTTTGTTGAGAAGATTCTTAACAAATTTCATATGAGCAATGATAAGGTGGCTAATACTCCTTTGCAAAACCATTACACGTTTTCTCTGAGTGAGTAATAAAACACAAATCCATAAAGGGATTACATGTGAAATGATCCCTATTTCACGCAAATGGTAGGTTGCTATGGTTTGTATTATACCGGATTTGACACAAGCTATAAGCCAAATTTTTAAGTATATGTCAAAACCAAGGAATCAACATTGGGAAATAATCATGTGGTTTTTCACATAATTGAAGGGGAGTTTAGGGCTCAACATCATGTTTGAAAGGCAATAGAGGAAGCCATTTGGTTGTTAGTAATGTTGATTCAGAAACTGCAAGTGATTTGAATGATAGGAAGTTTACAATAGGGTTTGTCTTTACTCTTTCAGGTGGACTAATTATGTGGAGATCATTAGTTCAATTTGTTGTTGCCATGTTCACAATTGAAGTCGAGTACACAACCGTTGGTGAACTTCAAAAGAAGTCTTATGGCTTAAGGGGCTGATAAAGGAGTTAGACATTAAGCAAGGTAGAGTACCACTGACAACTAAAATGCTATATGTTATTATTGATAAATCTCGGTGTTGTCTCTACCTACTTCTTTATATGCTTATTCCAAACAGTTAACTCAAGAGAAAACAATTAATCATATGTATGCAAGACTTTAAGAAAAGGAAAAAAGGGTGATGTGATGAAGAAAATGTAAAGAGATGAAAGTGATGAATATGATACCAGATCATCGTCTGCACGGTTTTGTCCCTTGTCGCGACCCTCACAGTCACGGAGTAACTTATTCTCTTCTTCAAGTTGAGCAGACCTTGCTTTTGCAAATGCCAAATCTGCTTTTACCGTTTTTAGCTCCCGAAGTAGTAATTTTGCTTTCGCCGCTGTTGCCATTGCCACCTATCAATCACACAAACCAAATTTGTATCAAAGTTGCACGTGCTTCCCATGTCATCGTATTAGCATCATACGATAATATATTAAGAAACACAATAATAACCTATATATTTCAAATTAACAATCATCATCATTCATTATTATGTTTTGAGTGAGGCAGTGATACACAGCACACATATTACATAGTTGCCACCTTACGTCGCGAGAAGCCTTGAGTTGTGTTTCATGGATAGTTTGAGACTTTGCTTGTTGTTGTTGCCATCCTTGATCCTCTTTTACCTCCATTTCATTCTTATTCTCTACATTTGTTCTACCATCCTGAACAGATGTAGCAACATTGAACAATTGAAACAACACATATGTTAATTTGATTCCAATACAAGTAGTCTCATGAGTACTAAATGGGTATATATGAGTATATATATATTTTACATAACTCATTCTAGATAGGCATCACTTATAAAACAATAATATATTAATGGTAATTACCTGAGGAAGAGCATTAGGAGTAAAGGTTTTAAAAGAATATGATTTGAGTTTATCAAGCACGATGTCATTTTGTGGTGGTGATGAAATTTCGTCCTCTAAAATTTCTTTGGCTTTCTGCGCAAGGACCCCCCAAAAACCATTCTTGGAGTCACTTCTCCCTAAAACATCCCCGTATGTATCAAAGCTCTGCATGCAATTTAATGCAAACTTCGTGTGTTAATCATGACCATAGGCTAACGCTTCTACACATTATTTATCCCTCCAAATATTAATTAAGAAACAATATTGAATCATACTTGCAAAAATTATAATAAAACTAACTGTATTGTAGTTTCCTATATAACCCCCCTCCCTCCTAATTTGACATATATATGAGATGCAATCAGATAGATAAGGGTAACTTATAGTTCATCATTATAAATATCCAAACAATGGTACCGTTCCATTTCCATCACATTCCACTCATCATAAGAGAGAAAAGGCATATGAAAATGGAGATGAGGATAAGAACTAACCTTGGATCTTTGATGGTCAGAGGGTGTAGAGAAAGAGAAAGAAAGAGAAGGATCATGACGAGAAGCAGAGGCTTTGATAGCTTGAGCAGCAAGGGAGGAGGAAGAAGAAGATGAAGTTGGAGTAAAGGAAAAGGAAGAGGACAAAGTTGAATGATTATGAGAATTAGGAGGATCATTATTATTAATGTTTACATTTTCATCCAAATTATTATTATTATGATGAATCTCTTCCTTGAATGTGGAAGTCCTTAACATCCCTTGCCTTCTCCTATACGCCATTGTCACTAAGCCTTTCAGCCACCGCCACAACCGCGATGACAAAAACAAAGAAGAAGGCTCCTATTCAAATTTCAGACACAGGAGAATTCAGTAAGATACAAGTTTCAATTCCTAACTAACTATTTCCCTTTTCTCATAAAATAACCAAACAAAATATAACGAACAAGTGGGTAACCTTGAACGTAGGATTCGTAGCAATTCATGGTAAATAAATAATCATCCTTTTATCACTTAACTTTTTATTAATCTTTAATTCTCAAGAATAACCACTATTAAATCTATGTAGTTATCATTATTTATTAAATTTAGATTTCCCACACTCCAATTTATATTTAGCAAAGTATAATATTATTGGTAATATTAGAGAAATGAAATTGAACAAGTCAATAGATGATCGATGATTAGTTTTGTTTTGCTACACAAGAATTATATTTTAACAACGCAAATTTAACGGTACTCATGTGTGAAATGCTATTAAATGATAATCAAAGTTTAATGGTACATAAATCAATAGTGTTCCCATACACTATTGAATCGGTAGAAGCAACAACATTTGTTTCATGAGGGTTATTGATTTTCACAAATTCAACATTGATGGTTTCACTGCGCAGTGTTGATTTTATGACTCACATAAATGATATATTATTTATTTTCACATATTCAACAACACTCAGAGTCCAAAGAGAAAGAAGAAAAATGGAAGCTAATTTTTGTCAGAGCCTCGAACACACTCGAACATGGAGTAGGGGCAGTATTGTTATCTCCGACAGGGAAAGTCCTTCCATTCACTGCCAAACTCTGCTTCAACTGCACTAATAATGTGGCAGAGTATGAAACATGTACTTTGGGGTTGAAAGCCGCTATAGAATCAAAATCCAAAATCCTAGAGGTGTTTGGGGATTCTACTTTAGTCATCCAACAGATAAAAGCATAATGAGATAAGAATGATTCACCATTTCAATTAAATTGACTTGTATCACATTCCTATAGAAGATAATAGGTTGGTTGATTCACTAGAAACCCTATCTTCGATGTTGTGGAGACAATTTACCTGTTTTATAGACAGGAGATAAGAATGAGTCTGCTTAATATCTCACAATTGAAGAATAGCCAGAGAACAATAAGAGGATGCTAAGATGGATGGGCATGAATATTTTTATGATTGGATACATAGTCTATAAGAGGAATCATTATATGATACTCCTCTGGTGCCAAGAAGCTAGGGAAGCCCAGAAAGTAATGGAAAAGGTGCATGAGGGGACATTTGGAACTCATACCAATGGGCATGCTATGGCAAAGAAAATCACGAGGCTTGGCTAATTATGTGAAGAAGTGTCATAAATGTCAAATGTATGTAAACAACATCAATTCAACTTCAAATCCTTTGAATGTTTAAAAGTTACCATGACCATTTTCTATGTGGGGAATGGATGTTATCGAACCTATAAAGCCCAAAGCTTGCAATGGATATCACTTCATCCTAGTCGCGATAGATTACTTCCCTAAATGGGTTGAAGCAAACTCGTGACAGTGTAATTCTGAAGGTGGTGCTTAGGCTCAGTAGAAAAGAGTTGATATGTAGGTATGAGTTTCCAAATCACATCATCATGGACATTGCTACCAATCTGAATAAAAAAATGATGACACAATGTACGAAAAGTTCAAAATAAAGCGTCATATATCTTCGCCATATCGTCATAAGATGAATGGAGCGATTGAAATAGCTTACAAAATATAAAGAAAATAATTCAAAAAATGATAGTGATTTATAGAGATTGGCATAAAATTCTTCCTTTTTTCTTCTGCACTTCTACGAGATCATCTTCATACTCCTTAATCTATTGAATGGAAGCAATATTTCTATGAGCAACCTTCTTTGAATGGAAGTAATATTGTTCATTCTTAATATACACGTACATACGAAAAACTTGTTTAATTTTATGATATTATTGTTATTATTTCTTAATGTAGTTTGTTTATAACTTATTTTATTTATAAGATATTATTTCTTATTAGTTGTTAGTATAATTGGTTTATTATTTCCTATTATTTTTTAAAAGTATACAAAAGGGGACATTGTAATTATTACTTGTATTTTTTTCAAAATAAATACGAGTTTAATCATTTATTATGACAACTTAGAAAATAATATTTTAATATATAGAAATGAAATTTTAGTAATAAATGGTCATTGAAATATGATAGTTGTAATTAGTTAGTTCGATTCTTTTTCAAAATAATGGAGGCCATAATTATTTAGGATTAAAACTGTTAAAATATTTTAAAGATAGTAATGAAAATATATGTACAATATTAATAAATGGAAATGAGAACAATTTAATTAAATTTTTAGATTTTTTAAAATAAAGCATACATACTAAGGATTGTGTAGCCCTTTTGGTCTTGGCACGGGTCATAGGCCCTCCTAGGCCATGATCCTCATGGGGTTCACATCAGGTGGTGTGGACATGTCTCTGGATAAAGGTTAGGAGACATCTGGGTGGCAGGTCGCAAATCGGAAATCACCATGTGGCGAGTTTTTGAGAATCTATTTGGGTACAGGGAAGTGCACGAAACCTAAGTATAACTTAAGGATTTGCGTTTTTTTCCATCTTTTTTCTAGTGTATTTAACAAAGAACACAAGAGTATGTTTTTACTTAAATATGATAGTGTTAGTGATAAGTGCTCTTAGATATCTGATAATTATCCTCTCATTATTATTAAAATCTTAATTTTCGTTTTTTATTTAATATGGTTTTAATGGGTATTTGTAATATATTGTTAAACTCTATATTAGAGATTATCTTGTCAGCTTTGTTTTTTAAAAACGAAATTACAAGGATAAATATCAATAAAATTAGATTATAATTAATAATAATTTATTTTCAAAAAATAAATTTTATTAATAGAAATGGGATATAACTAAGAGTAAAAACAAGTTAGACTACCTATGAAAAGCATATTACCTAGACTACAACAGGCTAGGTCAGGCTAAACTTTTTACATAAACATATGTGAAGCTCAGACTTTTTGAAAAACCTATTTAGTTTAGTAGGTCAGACTTTAGGTCATCTAAAAATTCTATTAAGCCTAACCAACTAGCCTATTTAGTTATATCATGTAATAATGTTCATATTAGAAATATATTGTGATAAATATAATGTTCATCTTAGATGTAACCAAGTGATAACTACATTTATTTGGTGTTTATCCAATGAGTTATACATTTCTTTAAAACAATGTGATAAATATAATTTTTCCTTCTTAATTTTTCAAAACCACCTAGAAAGTTTATATTTTATATTTTTTTATTTTCAAAATAATTTAACAATAAATAATAAAGATTTATACACAATAAAGATTTATTTATCCACAAATTATTTGTATTATTTTTTCAGAATAATAAATGATTATTAGAAATGAATGGTGGATAATAGAGTGACATATAAAACATTTACTCTATCATTGCTAAGAACACACATGTTACCCGTACACTTTTGTACTTTTTTGATTGATTTTCATAATCTATAATGTATATATATTTGGTTAACTAATAAATACAATAAAAACATATATTGTTCATTCTTAATATACAGGTACATATGAAGAAGTTGTTTAATTTTATGATATTATTGTTATTATTTCTTAATGTAGTTTGTTTATAATTTCTTTTATTTATACTAGCGTGTTGACAGGCCCGATAGGGCCTGTCAACCCGCTTTCCTATCGTATGTAACGTGTATTCTATACAAAATATTTATTTAATGTCATAATCGTGTTACATATTCTAATTTGCAGTTGAATATATAATTTTTTAACATTATCCATCAGGAATATATTCAAGTGCAAATTAGAATATGTAACACGATTATGACATTAAATAAATATTTTGTATAGAATACACGTTACATACGATAGGAAAGCGGGTTGACAGGCCCGATAGGGCTTGTCAACACGCTAGTCAAATGAAAAACAATTTATAAGAATAAATTGGAAGAGATATTGCATGATATGTATCCATGACTATAGTTTTCATAGAGTTAGGATCCTCTCCATTAATGGAGAGGCAAGTACACCAAAAACTAATAGAAAATGTAATCTTTAATGACATATGCATCCTTTTTATTACAACAAAATTACAATTTTGCCATTAAAAAACAAAAGAAAAAGTTCACTTGTCTCTCCATTAATGGAGAGGATCCTAATTCGTTTTCATAATAGGGTTGACACGCTAGATATTGCATGATATGGCAGGGAGAGAAGTTCGAGAATACACCAACCTAAGCGACCCCAAAGGTATTCAATTTATTAATTTTTTTCATTTTTTTATTTTCAAAGTTTTGACGTTTTTCTGATTTTGGGTACTGGGTATATGTTAATTTTGCAGATAAGAAATTTGGTAAAGGGAAAAATAAGAACCCTAATGATGAAGACATTACGTTTCAGCGCATGGTTGCAAAGGTTAGCACATTTAATCACCCTCCGTTCTCTCATATGTATTCACATTTTTTATATTTTTTGAAAAATTATATAATTGGGTGTTCATTTGAAATTTACTAATATCTGGTCCTTACTAATGAAGATTGCAATGCATAAACGATATGAAGTACACAAAGTAGTACGATAAGATAAATAAAAAAATATGGATATTATGAAAGTAAAGATGACCTTATGATATTTATTACATGTAGAAACAACCATGTGAATGAAAAAAACAAATAGTGACTCTTAAGAATGGGTACATGAATAGGAATTGTGATCCTATTGACTCTCAATAGACGTGTAACTATTGAGAACCGTTGAATTGTTCCTTGCAATCCTTGGTTGTTATTGAAGTATGATTATGACATAAATGTTGAGGTATGTAGTAGCATTAAGAGCAAAGAGTCAAGACAATAAAATATCTTTAAAAACAATGTTCTTTGTAAAATCACCATCCTCACCTGGAATTTTTCCTTCTTTAATAAGAATTTTGGTGGTAGCTTTTGAAACCCCTCTTGATAGAGCAACATATAGTTGTCCATGTCCAAAGACATGATTAGGAAGATAAATACCTACATTAGGAATTGTCTGTCCTTGTGCCTTATTTATAGTGAGTGCAAAACTTAATCGCACAGGAAATTGCTTTCTGATAAGAATAAAAGGGAGTCCCGCATTGTCTGACGTTTTAAGTTTAATCCTAGGCAAAAAAGCTCTATGTCCACCATGTTGGCCACTTAGGACTTCCACGTCTAACATATTCATGTAAGTTCCACGACACAGTAACCTCGTCCCATTGCATAAGCCAACTTTTGGGTCTATGTTTCGCAACAACATCAATGGTGCACCTTTTTTTACTTTCAGAACATGTGGTGGTAAACCACCAGGAGTAATGGAGTTTAAGTACTCTTGTTGGTATAAGTTGTTTGTGTCTCCTTCTACCTCATCAAAAGATAACAAATTATGATCTTCTCCGGGAAAGTGATTGATAATTATGTCATTTAGTTTATGAACATTCTCATTTGTGGGTGTTTGTATAGCCCTTTCTGACATATAAGAACCATCCCATCCATGACTTCTCAAATTGGGAAAAATTTCTTGTATTAGTTGTTGTATTGAATCATCTCCTTCCCACTTTATTGTCATCTGTTGGGGTATTTTGACCAAATCATCATGGATTGTTGGTTCAATACCATCTCCAATCCTCATAAGATATTCAGCAAAATTGTGGTCTTGGAGT